>CM060407.1:121759342-131148555 GCA_030545235.1 Helianthus tuberosus
GGACAATATCCGATTTAGGGATGTTCATTTTCATGAGGACATCAAGCTGAATGATGTTTAATGAGCTTCCTCCATCTATCAAGATCTTGCGAACAAAATGGTTAGATATAAATAAGGTAATAACAAGACCATCATGATGAGGATCCTGGACATCAACACGATCATCCTCATCAAAAGTTATAACTTTTTCCTGTGTAACAGTAGAGGTTCGGATGGGTCTATCCCCATTATCCATCTTGGTTTCCTTGGCATGTCTCTTGGCTGCTGAAAAGGAAGTACCACAAATGTCTGATCCACCGGATATGAAGTTTATAACTTGTGCATCTGCCGGAGGAGTAGGAGCTCTTTCTGGGACCTTTTTAGAATCCTGGATCCTTGACTTTTTTCTTCCCAAAAGCTCCTTCAAGTTCCCCTTGCTTAACAAGTAACCAATCTCTTTTCTCAGTGCAATACATTCTTCAGTGAGATGCCCAAAATCCTAATGATATGCACACCATTTGGATTTGTCTTTTGTTGCAGCTGGCTTATCACTTTTTCTGGGCCATCTTGCTTTGTCACCTAGGTTCTGCATTGCAAGGATTAGTTCATTGTTATCAACAGAAAAACAATATTAAAAAATGGGAGGATAATCCTCATCATCCTCTTCCTGTTCTACTGCATGCACGTTCTGGTTGTTAGACTTGTTGTAAGATTTGGACTTGTTGTTCCTGAAGTAGGATCCTTGTTTCTCCTGCTTCGAGGATCCTGCCAGTCTTTCTTGGATCCTTTTATCATCCTCTAGCTGGATGAATCTAAGGGCCCTGGTTCTTACTTCATCAAGATTCCTGCAAGGGGTCATGACAAGATCATCATAGAACAATGAATCCCTAAGCAAACCCATTTTAAAGTCTTCCACAGCCGTAGCTATATCCAGATTAGGAATATCTAAGGATTCTTTACTGAACTTAGTGATATAATCTCTAAGTGATTCATTTTGACCTTGTGTTACCCTATATAGGTCGCTAGTTAAACGTTAAAATTTTCTACTACATGAGAATTGACTATTAATCAGGTTAACTAAATTAGCAAATGAAGTAATAGAGTAGGGGGAAGACTTAGCAGCCATTTAAGAGCTGATACCGTTAATGTGGATCCGAAACCCTTGCACAAACATGCTTCTTTTAACCTCTCCGGGATGGGATTGATCTCCATCCTTTCTCTATATTGAGCTACATGTTCTTCTAGATCCGTCGAGCCATCATATAGTTTATGGTTGGTATTTGAAACCTCTTTGGGATTTCTGCATCACAAATGGGTGGTGCAAAGCGAGATATCCTGTGGCTTCCATCTGCAATTTCAGGAATGGGCTTAACCACTCCTGGAACGCTGGATATCATATCCTTCAGTTTCTGTAATTCCCTAGCCATAGCTTGATTGATACCTATATCCTGCACAAAGCCATGGTTAGTGTTATAAGAATTATTCAAAGTGTTACCTCCCGGAGGATTCAAGTTTGGAATTCCAGATGTGAATCCATATTGACGAGATTCTGGTATGACTGAAGGACCAGAAGAAGCAATGGTCTGCATTGGGATGAAGTCTCCTTGATGAACATCTGTACTTCCGGGTTGCACATTCCTTAAGAATCCTTGATCCTGAAAGATGTTGGATCCTTGATGTGCTGTGACTGGGGGTCTTGGAGGATAATCCATGGATCCGTAAACCTGAGATAAGGATCCTTGTACCTGAAAGGAGAATCCTTGAACCTGAGAGGATCCCTGAACTATGTGCGTCCCCATATATCCTCCTGAGTTAACGAAGGATCCCTGATGTTGGAAAGAGGATCCTGAAGGCTGAAAAGAGGATCCTGAAGGCTGGAAGTTGGACCCTAAAGCCTGACTCATAGTTGTTGATCTATAATGCCTTCCCAATGGTCCACTCTGGTACTGGATGTCCGGAGCTGCAGATTGCAGGGCGGTTATAGCTGGAGTGTCAAAATCCAGTGATCTAGGCACCAATGGAGAGTGATCCTCCGCTGATCTCTTCAATTTCTTGATGTCATCAATCTCTCGAAGGATCCTGTCATTGGTTTTGTCCTGCTGCTGCATGTAATCCCTCATCTGCAAAATCAAAGAATAAAGATCACTGTTAGAAGGGCTAGAAGAAACAGCAGATGTTGGTGGTTTTGGGAAAATGGGGCTTTGTCTCTTTGCAGCATTTTCAGCATTCTTCTGGGATCCAAAAGGTGGTGGAGGCAAAGGTGGAACGCCCTGTGAAGAAGTGACTGCCGGCATAGAGTTTGAAGTGTTCTTTGCTGAAGAAGCCATATGGTTGAAGATAATGAACCGAAATGAACACAACAAACAAAAATTTTCAGAAATGAAGCACCAATTACCCCACGGTGGGCGCCAAACTGTTTTGGTAAAAAATCAGACTAGGATTATGCAACCAAATCTTATTCTGTGAGGTGTGATGCTTGAATTGAATAGTGAATGTATGAACACACTTCAAATGAAATGAACAAGTGACACAAGGATTTATACGAGGAAAAAGCCCTTGATTAAGAGATGATCTCCGGCATAAAAAACCTCGGGTGATGGAAACTACCGATCACCAACTATAATTAAACAAATAATCGTTACAACTCGGGATGATAACAAGCTTGTTACAAGGATCACTAGAGTGCAAAATGTATCTAGTCGGCAATAAGTTGCAGAGAGCTTGCGAGAGTGTGTGTGTTTTCTAACTTGTTCTAATTCAAGCTTGTTATCCCCTTTTTAAAAATAGAAATAATCCAAATAACTAACAACCCGCAAATGGTGCTAGCTACCCACGACTTCCATAACGGTCATTAAGCTATGCACGTGCAGAATATTGAGAGCATATTCTCCAAGAATATCGGCAAGACTAGGTCCAATGCGTATACTCCGGCAAAACAAGCTTAAATATAGTGAAAGCAACCGTTAGTGTAAGGATAACAATGAGGATCCTGGATCCTGATCCTACAACCTCTTCTGAGGATCCTTAATTCAAATAGAATTGAGGATCCGTGATCCTGGTAGTATTTGAGGATCCGTGATCCTTAGGTTTAGAAAAGCTATCCCTAACACCACTAATATCTTGCGCACAAAATGGTTAGCAACATATAACGTTATTACTAAAGCATCATGATGAGGATCCTGGACAGTATCCCTGTCATCGTTATCGAACATGATCACTTTATTAGTTGTGAGGGTTGACATCCTGGTTGGTTTATCTCCCCTTTCTGCTTTGGCTTCCTTCGCGTGCCTTTTCGCCGCAGAATATGACGTCCCGCAAATGTTGGATCCTCCTGAAATAAAGTTAATTATTTTCGCATCCGCAGGAGGTGATGCTGCTCGCTCAGGATCCTTCTCATGATCCTGACCCTTATTCTTCTTTCTTCCCAAGTGGTCCTTCAGATATCCCTTGCTTAAGAGATAGCTTATTTCTTTCCTTAAAGCGATGCAATCCTCAGTAACATGTCCGAAATCTTCATGGAAGGCACACCATTTGGACTTATCCTTCCAATCTGCTTTCTGTTGATTTTTTCAGAGCCATCTTGCTTTGCCTCCTAAACCCTTCATAGCATACATTAGTTCAGGTATATTAACGGAAAAACAATATTCAGACAACTCAGGATACTCCTCAGGATCCTCATCTTCAACAGCATTCACTTTCTTGCTGTCATTTCTGCCATATGGCTTAGAGCGATATGGTTTGTACGAGGATTCTGATTTCATGTTGGTTGACTCATAGGTTGTAGATGAATTCATCCTCTCTTGCATTTTTTTGTCATCCTCCAGCCGAATGTATCTTAGAGCCCTGTTACGAGCTTCGTCCAGATTCCTGCAGGGATTCATTACAAGATCCTGGTAAAATTGAGAATCTTTTTGTAATCCCATCTTGAAAGCCTGCACGTCTGTTGCAACATCAAGATGTGGGATATCCAAGGACTCCCGACTAAACTTGTTCACTTAATCCATCAAGGATTCCTGAGGTCCTTGAGTTATCCTGTAAAGATCGCTGGTTAGTTTCTCAAAACTCCGGCTGCAAGAAAATTGACTATTAAATAAATTAACTAAATGAGCAAATGAAGTAATTGAGTGAGGAGGAACGTTTAAGAGCCATTTTATGGCTGATCCTGTTAAGGTAGAACCAAAACCCTTACACAGGCATGCTTCTTTGAGATCTTGAGGGATAGGGTTGATTTCCATCCTTTCCCTATACTGGGCAATATGCTCCTCAGGATCTGTAGTTCCGTCATAGAGTTTCATGTTGGGGGTCTGGAATCTTTTTGGGATTTCAGCATCACAAATGGGATACACGAACCATGATATCCTGTGGCTGTCATGGGACACTTCTGGAATTGGCTGGACCACCCCAGGTACACTGGATATCATGTCTTTCAGTTTTTGAAGCTCCCTGGAAAATGCTGATGTCATACCTGCATCCTGCAAAGATCCAACACCATTAGTAGTAAGAGTATTATTATTAGATACATTACCAGTCTGAGGATTCTGGCCATATCCTGAAGCATATCCTGAGCTTCTCATAGTCGACACTCTTACTAAAGAGGGTATCTCAGGAGTATGATTCTGGGAATGGCCAGACACAATATTCCCCCGGTTATCCTCAGTATAAGCTGCAGAACTGAAGTTCAAAGTCCTGGGTTGCAAGGGAGTGACAGTATCTTCAGCAGGCCTGCTTGAGCTGGATTTCAAGAGTTGTATCTCTCTCATCAGCATCTGATTAGTTTCCTGCTGCTGCCTCATCTGTTCCTGTACACTACCAAACAAATTTAGAATTTCTTCATTAGAAGCCAAAACAGGACCAGATCCCTGGATATTGCGAGCGGGGATAACATCCCGAGCTACATGAATTTCAGTTCCCTGTGAAGAGGCTTGCATTCTCGGAGGAGGTGGTGGAAGCACCGAACCAATTGTTGCAGAGGTTGTAGCAGACACGATGGAAGAGCTCATGTTTGATCTCGAGGCCATTGAAAATAGTGTAGCAAAAAGTTTTGAAAATAGAAAACCGAGTAAAGATTTTGCAAAAGCTTTTAGTAGAAATAGCACCACTTGCCCCACGGTGAGCGCCAAATTGTTTTGGTCAAAAATTTAACGAAGCAATTAAGTGATCAAATTAGTTAAGTGAGGTAGTGTGCTAAAAACGTGTGTTGAAAATATGCTAGTTAAGTTGTTTAAAAAAACAGTTCCAGGATATAGCTCAGGATATTGAGCTATATCTATGATCAAACAGTGAGCAAAAATGTAAAGGGTGACACGAGATATACGAGGAAAGCCCTTGATCAATCTAGATCGCCAGCATAAAACCTTGGGAGCTGACAATCGCAACTGCCTTGTTCTTCTTATTGCTTCAAATATCAGGATACAGTGCAGGATATGATGCAGATCAACTAAGTGTTACAATGCAACTCGAGTACAAGTGTTAGTGCATTGTGAGTGTTTGCAAGTAGAGAGAAAGAGTGTGCGAAAGATTGTGTCCCTAATCTGATCCGATCAATCCCCTTTTATAGTAAAAAGAAAGCAACTAACTATCCTACTATTCCGGGATCCGGCGAATATTCCATATGTGGACGTTGTATTCCACGTCTTCCGGCTTCAACGTTCGTAATATAACTGATTTGCCGAGTCTTGAGGAGAAGAAGTCCACCTGACCGTTAGAGACTGGTTACAACAATCTGCACGTGGGTTAATTGGTTACTACCAGAGTATATCACATCAGATGTTACCAATATCCTGATCCAGCATCCTGGCCACAATAAAACAAACAAAGTCAGAATATCAGTCAGGATATATGAGCGGAAAATCACCCATAACAACCATCATAAAGCTTTAGTATTTACGGCTGAGTTATCTTCACTTTTAAGCTCAGGTAAATACTTTTAACTTATTTTCCCTTATAAGAGCGCGAAGCTCTTCCCAAGTTTGAGCCATTGCCACGTCGGCACCTCTGTCTCTCATCACACCATTTCACCATGTAAGCACCCTCTTCTGAAATACACTTGATGCGAACTCAACCTTTCGCTCATTCGGGCATTGAACGTGACGAAACGTACTTTCGAGACTCTCGAACCACTGTAGGAGCCGAGTTGCTACTTCTGACCCAGAAAACTGAAGCGGCTTAGCCGAATTGAAAGTCTTAAAGTTGCACGGAACAGGTGCGTTGTTGTTGTTGTTGTTTGCTTGGTTTAACTGGGTAACTAGGTTCGGGAGTACAGCAACGATTTGCTGAGTGATCAAGGCTGCCATTGCGGCGTCTTGAGTTTGATCACGCCAAGGAGGCATCTAAAAAGAACACAAGGAAATGTGTGAGATTGACATAGGACGATCAAAACGAGTATTGAAAACATCGACAACACAAAGGAAGGTGGTCATTTGTCCATTACTTAAAACAAACAAACAACACAGTGACTAATCAAAGTAAATAGGTCTTCATAATGCATAATAAAGACATGCTTTAGCCTATAAGTGGACACTCACCCCAAGAGTTCCCAGGTAAGAGTGACTGGTCCGATTATGTGGATTTGTATGAACACTCTAGCCTTAGACAGAAAACTCAAGGTACAGGCACCCACCCTTACAGATTGCACGTGTTCACATTATTAAGACCCAAATTTTGACGAGATTTGAAAACTTTAAAGGCATGAAGCCTAAAAACAAATCATCTAAGGATAGATGATTGATTTTCAAATGGAATTGAGATTTGTGTACTTGTTTTGGTAATCACCTAAGGATAGGTGATAGTATTGTTTTAAGATCTAAACACAAGGTAACTTGTGTTAGGGTCCTAGAAAGGTTATAGTCTAGGTCAAAATTTTACTAATAACCTAATTCCCTATAACCATGAGCTCTGATACTAACTCTTCTGTCACACCTCGACCGCGTAAAATAACAAACCGCGGCGGAAACGTCAGGGAGTCGTGTGGCAGAATTATTGTTTCAAAACACATGATAATTAAAGTTAAGTTTTACAAAATTAAATTATTACATTGTCTTAGATAAAAAAAAACACATAACATAAAAGATGATAACTTTCTTGATTTTAGATTTCTAAGGCCCAAGTCGCCCTAAGTGAAGCTTGCTCACATCAAACATTCGCTCCTGAAACATATGTGAAAGTAAATACGTCAGTATAAAAATGCCTGTGAGTAACATAGGTTTAGTGTTGAAGATTCATGACTTTGAATGTTAAAAGAAGTGTTTAATGAAAAAATAGTCATGAACCTTATAAAATATTTTCTTTTATAAAATCATATGAAAATCAAATTATATAAAAGAATGATGTATAGTTAAGTAAATAACCAAATGAAAATAATATGTATAAAATATGTCATGTCTTGTCTTTGTTGAAGTGGTTTAGATAACGCCATAGATATGCAATAAAATAAAAGCACTTATATATAGGGAGTACCAGTGGCGTATCCACCATGCTTTTATCATATTACACACGTCTCGTTACTTAAATCACTTATTAATAACCATGAAATACTGTCTTGTTTAAATGTCAATGTCCAATGTCAAATGTCATGTGTAAACAATGTCTAATGTCAAGTATAAACAAATGTCTTTTGAAATCCAATGTCATGTACAAAACAAGGTCTTTGAATAACTGAGAGTTAAAATCAAAAGTTATGTTTTGAAAACCATTGCTTTTATCGATATGAACATTTATGTGGTTTGTCTATCGCATACACTCAAGCCTTGAGACTGTCAGATAAAAACCCTTATCAGGATCAAGGTTTATCAAAAATGTATTCGGATTCTATCATTCCCCTTCCGAAATTCCTAGAAAGCGGGAACGGGATTTGTCAAGTCTTGTAGCGCTATTACATACTACCGAGCGGCGTGATCAATGTTAATGAATGTACTACTAACCCGTTAAACATACCAAATGTCCTTTTCAATGTAAGCATGTCATGAAAATGTCTTTGTAAAAACCATGCATTAGGCATACTAAGTCAATATGCCAATAAAATGTCTTTGAAACCAAATGTTAGGTATACTAAGTCAATATACCATAAGAATGTCTCTGAAATAATGTATTATATGTAATATGTAATAAAACATGTATAATGTCATGAAAACGAAAAGTAAAGTTATGCACATATGCTTCACCCCAAAACATTTGAAAATGTAAAATAGGGGAACTATGTACTTACCTTTGGGTGCGTTTTTATATGTTAACACAATCGCTCAAATTGTTTACTCGTCCTAAATTAAATAAGAACGATTTAATAATCAAAACTCATAAAAATACCTAAGTTTCTCCGATACTTAGAATTTTCACATAACTTTTAGATTTTCTCGAAAAGTTATTATTTTTGATTATATTGGTGTATTTATATATATATATGAGTTCATATATATTTTAAAAACTTTGCGACTTGAACGATTTTATTGGCGACCCTTATCATGTTATAAGCAATATATCTACGATTTGCGCGTCGTAATATATATACTTAAATGTGACATACTAATAATAACGTAATACACATAATCTTGTCAAGTATTAACATGTCATCATACACATATTATAAAACACATAACACATTGTAACACATAAAATTTACCCATGAACAACCCATTATAGTGTATGTTGAAAAACACGTATTTTAGCGATTCGGTAACGTTTTTGGGCGTCGGAAGTCACGTATGACTAATCAAACACCAAGTAAACTTAATATAAGTTAAAATACTTATTTTTATATCAAAAATATCAGTTTACTTACTGATCTAAAATAGTTTTATAAAAATCCTCCGAAAAGCCGATTTTTAATCGTTTTACTGCATAGTTTTGCATCAAACGTTACCCTAACCATCCCAAATCGTAACGACTTGATATTTTAAAATAACCCATGTTATTTACTGAATAAAATAGTGGTTATACTCATGATAGTGCAGGTCTCACATAAAGCACATAAATCATGCAAATTTCACATATTTTACCACTTTCTAAGCTATATGTGTTGGACTCTATATGCCCAAGACACATATTAAATTGATGTGGCTAGTACGTTATGATCCAAGTCGAGTCATACCCAAATACAAGCTAGACAAACACTTATATTATTTATTTGTGATATGATCAAACAAATAAATATTAACACTTAGAGTATTTAGAAATTGGTTTTCTAAATAATTGCACTTGACAAACCAATAAATTACATGGATAATTTATTTTGAGAGAGTATTATATTTTTGTTATTTAATGGGTTAAATAACTTAATAAAAGTTGTATAAAGTCTTGTGAACATATGATGTTATATTTTATAAAAGTTATAAAATTAAACAAGACTTAAATTATTTTATAAAAAGAAATTGATTTTTTTTATATAAATTAAGCTAGCCCCCCCCCCCCCCTTCCCAAGACAAAACCACCAATCAAGTCACATGCACATCTTACATGATAGAGACCATTTGATTGGGTGGTCTTCCCTAAATATGTTGGTCCAATGACAATGCATGCAAAATGCATGTGTTAGAGGCTCATGCATTGGGTGAAAATGGTGGCAAGATTCTCTCAAGTATTATAACTAATTTTGTTGCAAAAATTAACAAATATGACAAGAAGAAGCTCTCAAAATCGGTCATGGGTGGCTGATTTAGAAGGGACTTTAAAGATCAAATATCAAGTGCAAAACTCCAAGAAAACACTCTCATAATTTCGGCCAAGGGTAGGGCTTCAAGGGTTTTGATTTTACAAGTTATTTCAAGTGTAAAATCACCTTTGTTCTCTCTCTAAAAATCGGCCATAAGAAGGTTTCCAAGAGTTGGTTTCAAGAGAGGTTTTAGTGAGTTCATAAGTGTAGAAATCCTAGCTAAACATAAGGTGTTTGTTGGAAGTCTTGGGGTATACAAGCTTGAGGTCTTCTACACTTGAAGGCAACCGTTCAAGAATCATCATCATCTTCATGTCCTTTACTACTTGGAAGGTAGTATTCTAAACACTCTATGGTTGTGTTTTATTTTGATAGCATGCATGTTCGTATATGGATCCGAGATTGGGTTTTACATATAAAAAGGTTTTTATATCTTGAAAGTAAACATGTTTTAAATAATAAATTTCCGCTGCAGTTTTATTTCATATGGATGAAATCACTTTGATAAACATATGAAAAACCCGACAGTGGTATCAGAGCCGCTTATATGAATGCATGCTTCATAGGATATGAAATTTTCGGGTTTCGGGTTTGGTTAAAACCCTATGGCCGAAATTTTATATATGGTTATCCTTTTGTTTTTCAAGATTATTTTAATACACCCATAAAAGTATCTTGAAAAATTATGTTATTTGGATGATTTGTTTGTTTGGACAAAAACCAACTTTTTCGGTTTTTTCATTCTTGACCGAAAAGTAGGTTGTAAAAAGGAAACCATTTTGCTTCTTGAATTTTATATATTTGGATATATATATATTTTTGGTGTTCATAACCTAGCCATGACCTTGTGTGAATATGTTGAATGTTTGTGTTTATGATTTATATTTAATTATGAGTTAATTGTCATTTTAGTCCCTGTGGTTTGGGCCATTTTGCCAGTTTAGTCCAAAGGTTTCATTTTTAACATCTGGATCCAAAAAGGTTTCATCGTTGCCATTTTGGTCCAACTGACTTAACTCCATCCATTCACCTCTGTTAAGTCAGGGGCAATTTGGTCTTTTCCTGATTTTATAATAGATCCTTTATTAACCTCCCCCATTTAAGCAGTTATATATATATATATATATATATATATATATATATATATATTTATATGTTATTTTCATAAAAAAATCATCTCTCTTCCTCTCTCTCACACACCTCCAGCCACACCACCATTCACCACCACCCACCACCACACCACAACCACCACCATTCTAGTTACCACGAAGACAACCGCTTGTCAGGGACTGTGGTGGCTCGTGACCACACCTGCTTCTTTATGTGGGGGATTTTAACAAAGATCAAGCGACGATGGTGGTTAGATCCGGTGACCCACTGTCATCCTGCTAGCTCCGGCGAAAGTCAAGTGGCATAATTTACCTCTCCAAATTTCGTTAGGGCATAAATCGGCTACCCACGAGGTTTAGAGACAGAGATAGAGAAAGGTGACTCAGATCTACGATGGTGTTGGGGGGAGGGGTTAGAGAGAGATGATTCAGATCGGTTATGATGATTCAGATCTGCGATGGTGGTTATTGGTGGAGTTTGGTGGCCGACAGATCAAAGGAACCATCTAGAAATGGTGGTCAGCGGTGGAGCGGAGATGGTGGTTATCGATGGAGCTTGGTGGCCGACGGGGTTCCGGAGATGGTGGTTATCGGTGGAGCTTGGTGACTGACGTATATGAGGAACCATCCGGAGATGGTTGTTATCGGTGGAGCTTGGTGGTCGTCGGTAGAGATGGCAACGCCGGTGGTTGATTGGTGGTAGTGGTGGTGGTGGTTCATAGAAAGAGAAAGTTCAGAGAGAGAGAGATTGTGTTTAGAGATTGGGTCGGAGCTGGGTCTTGTGGTCGGAACTAGGGTGGTTGTCGGAGAAAGAAAAGTGGTTGTCGGAACTAAGGTGGAACTAGGGTGGTTGTCGGAGAAAGAAAAGTGGTCGCCTTGTACCTGCAAGAAAAGAGGATAGGTCGCCGGAGGTTGTACCTGCAAGACAAGTGGTCTCCGGTAGTGGTCGCCGGTTGTTTTACCGGCGGAAGAAAGTTGTCGTTGGTGATATGTACGGACGGAACTTTGCCGTTGTTGATATGTACGGAGAGAGAAACAAAATGTTATACTAATATTTTTTTATGCAGATATATGTTTGATTTAAGTACGGTTGCAGGGTGTTGCAGATATGTTTGAGTTTCAATACATTTAATAGACAAAATGACAAAAATACCCCTTGACTAATTGAGGAGCATAGATGGAGTTAAGTCAGTTGGACCAAAATGGCAACGATGAAACCTTTTTGGATCCAGATGTTAAAAATGAAACCTTTGGACTAAACTGGCAAAATGGCCCAAACCACAGGGACTAAAATGGCAATTAACTCTTTAATTATTCAATGGGTTGTAATAATTAATTATTTTTGATCTTCCATTTGTAAAGTTATGTAATTTATTTATTTTCATTTGGTATGTAAAATAAATAGATTAGGTGCATTTTATTTTACTAGAAAAAATGTATTAGGATATTTTTTTTGTAAAAGAAGATGCACACAAAAATGCGGTTTTGGTTTTGGCCAATTTCGGGCCAAAGGGACTTCATAGTTCCTAACGGGATTTTAGCCCGATAACCAAAACACATTTTTGAAGTCCAAAGGAGTTTGGAGCTGAAAATAAAAGACTTTTGGAAGCTCAAAGAAAGTGGAGAAATCAAAACACAAAAGGAAGACTTGAAGCATTTGGATGCGGGATCAAGTGGGAGTTCAACGACACATTACTTGTGTCAATATTCACCCCTTAGGAAGGACCTTTTAGCACACTTGTTTCAGCTTACAAGTGTTGTCAAAATAGTTGGCTATGGTTATGCACCTATTGTTAAATATGTGTTATGCTTGTGTGGTTGCTTATTTTATTGTTTGGATGATATTTGGATATGCATGCTTAACAAACTAATAATCAACAAGCTTAAAAATGGTTCTTTGAAAAATCATTAAAATTGGTTAATAAAAGGTTATTAAAAATTAATGATTTTATAATAAAATGGGTTTTATTAAAAGAACCTTAAAAATTTGTTTTCACAAAAGTACCAAGGATTTGAATGCATGCAAATGTATGGTACATAAAGTTTTCTAAACTAGAATTTTTGAAAACTCAAAAATCCCTTTTATAAAACAAGTCAAACACCATCCTTTTATACAACACTCGAAACACTTGGGAACTCTTTTGTGGGATAAAGGTCACCTAACCACATTTGAAGGAACTTGTATATTCGAGGTGGGTTTACCATGTTTGTGGGATAAAGGTCACCTAACCACTTATGTGTATAAACTCACACGTTTGTGTAAGTTGGACGACTTGATTTGGAAACCATGAACTTAGGGTCACCGAAGCATGGCGGACAAAAGGTGTTGATGGGATTAAACATGCCAACTAAACATAAAGATGTTTAACCGATCCCATATGGCTAGAAGTTGCAAAGAGTTGCAATTGTCAAACGTTGACTACCTTGTTAATTTAAATAGAGGGATAAATGTCACCTAACCAATATTTAAATGTAACGTTGGATTCTAGATTTTAATTATTAATTGTCTATAAGACACAAAAGGGTATTAATAATTAAAATATAATAATATCGAAAATACTAAAATTGAACCTTGTTAAACTTTGTAGATGGCCGCTAACAATATTACCCAAACCATCCGTAACCTATCACTAAAAACAATCCTTAAAAAGGATCGTATCAATCAAGACACTTTATGGATTAATATCGAACTTAAGAATCGTTCTCAAGTAAGAAAAGATATCCTATGTGTTGAACGATCCTAATCCCGATGAACATCTTATGGAAGATAAGGATGCCTATAACGATTGTATTAAGTATATCGAGAATACTATGCAAGCCTCTTGCCTCATGTTAGGAATTATGATTCCCGAGATTCAAAAGCATTTTGAACAACATGAGCATACGACATGATTAAGCAATTGTAGGAAATGTTCCTAAGGGTAGAACGCTTCGGGCGCTTCATGCATGTCGGATGGAGGAAACCCAATCGGTCTCATCTTATATCTTTAAGATGAAAAGCCACATTGATCGCCTCAAAAGGCTCAATATGGGTAAAAGGGCTTTATCCATTTTAAACGATCAATAAGGGTGGCAAAAGGAAAGGGCATCACCCCGACACCAAAGCAAATTTTGCAAATGGTAACGAAAAATTCAAAGGGAAAAGGAAAAGAAAGACTAAAGCGAAACCACCGAAACCAAAAGAAAGAAGGCAATGGTTGCCACGAACGATCCATACTTTGAATATGGTGAGATTGGGCATTTGAAAAGGAATTGTCCAACCTATCTCAAAGAGTTTAAAAACAAGAGGGATGCTAGGCAAACCTCAGGTACAATCTTAATGATACATATTGACCTTAATGTTATTTCTTTTAACACATGGGTATTAGATACCGGATGTGGAACTCATGTTTGCAATTCGTTGCAAAAGGTTCAAAAGAAATAAACATTACAAGAAAGGAGACTATGTTTTGAAACTTCCAAATGGTTTGGAAATTGTTTTAAAATGTCTTGAATGCTCCTAGTTTGACTAGGAACATTATTCAAGTTTCCATTATAAGACAATATAGTTTTGACTTAAAATTTGCAAACATTGACATTTATATCGATGAATGACATGTTTTACTTTAAACCTATGCCTTCAAATGGTATTTATGAACCGGTTCATAATAATACATCATTTGATAGTTTGATGTACCGATCAATCACCAAGAAACTCAAAATGGATTTGAGTAAGACCTATCCTTGGCATTATCGCCTTGGTCATATAAACAGATGTCGCATGTAAACACTTCGAAAGAATTGTCTTTTGGAAACAAATGAAATTGGTTCATTTGATACATGCGAATCTTATTTACAATGTAAAATGACCAAGTAATCCCTTAGTGGGAAAGGGCAAAAGATTTATTAGGTATCATACATTCGAATGTATATGATCCTTTTTAGCCAATGACTAGGAATGGTGAAAGATACTTCATTACTTTTACCGACAACTATAGCAGTTATGGTTATGTGTACTTGACACAAAGAAGAAGTTTTGAAACGTTCAGAATCTTCAAAAAGTGAAGTACAAAATCAACTCTTTTAAAGTTCTTCGTTTCGATAGAGGAGGAGTTGAACTCTATTGGACATGGTTCGATCTATGATGGCTAGGAGCGCATTATCTCTATCATTTTAGGGTTACGCTTTGCTCTCCGCGGCCCGTATGGCCCCAGCCAAGAAAGTGGATACGATACCTTTTTGAAATATGGCATGGAAGGGCTCCATCATTATCATATTTAAAAGTATGGGGTAGTGTAACGCTCCGTTTTTTTTTTCTCACTTTCTTATTTTAGCAAGTTGTGCTGTACCTTCTATATTTAGACTCTTGTACTCTCTTTGTAATCTACTTTCATTTTATTTGTAATTTGAGACTCTTGATCATAATGAAAACGAAGCTATTTTGATCATGTTTTTGTATTCATATTCGACTTAAGTGAAACTGATAATCAAAATTCACGTTTGAACGATACATTATCCAAGACTCTTGGTTCGTTATTACACAATGAAACTCTTTTTTTTTTATGCTTATACGTGTTGCAATACTCGGGTTATACGTTATCAATCTCGAATGCATACGCGCAACCGATACCCGACATACTAATACTCATAACTTATACATGCTTGTTAACTATTAAATACATGATTAAATTCTAATAATAACAATATAGTAATAATGCTAGTATCTAATATAATAATAATTCTAATAATAATATTAATAATAATAATAATAATAATAAATAACATATCGTAGATGTTCTTGCTTTGTTTCAATTAGTTAAGACTTCTCAACTTAAATGATTGTTTGTTTATTATAATTAAATAACACTCCCATATCACAACTAATATACTACATGGAATGTTACAACAAAAGAAAAAAAAAAGAAAGGGGAAGTATACAAGCTAGTATACAGCAAGTTCTGGCCGCCAACTTCAAGGTTGTTTTGATATTTTTTTATTTATTTAACACTTAATCACATAGTATTTTAATAGTTAATAATATGTGCCACTAACCAAGCATATTATAATATTCAATAACTAACTTGTATAATAATTTGTCAAAGGAAAATAATAAAGACAACATGGTTGCCAGCGGCAGCAACCGAACAGCCTAGAGGCTGATTTAATGTTTTTATTTTTATTTTATTAGTTAATCAACTAACTAATTTAATTAAATGCCAACCCCCTTAACCCTAATCTTTCCCCTATAAAACCCAAGCTTCCTCCACACTTTTTCCACTTTGCAACTCACCTCAAACACTCTCTAATCACTCTCTAATCTGCTGCTAATCAGAAGTTCGAGCAGAAATACCAACCTCTACAAAAGTGAGTATAACTTGCTCATTTCTCAACCAAATCACTTGGTTCTTCTTCCTATTGCTTTGTTATATCCTTGGGTTGATTTCCTTGGTTTCTCCATGGAGAAATCAGACTTGGAATTGCCCTGAAAAGGACCAAAACTTTCTGTTTCGTTTTATGTTATTCAAAAACTTGTTTATACTTATCATTCTTGTGTCTAACACATCTCAAACTTATGTGCTAATGCTTACAACCTATCCCATGGTTGATTAAGTGTTAGAAACATTATTGAGACATAAAAATCAGAGGTTAAACCTCAAATATCTTTCTGTTTTATTTAGGGTATTTAACCCACAAATCATGTCAAGCTTAGACCTTGATGAATGAGTGATTGTGGAACAACTTGGGTTGTTCCAACATAAAATCCTCACATGATTTGATGATTTCTCCTTATTTAGGTTGTTTATATTATTGTACTAATCATAGTTCTTGACCCTCCTTGGTTGTCTTTACATCAAATGAAGTGGTGAACGTTCAAGGGGTTCCTAAATGGAAGCTAGTCCTTCCTACCCCATACATGACATCCATGATACTCGAGGTGCCTAAACGAAGATTAAGTCTTCTACCTCCTACTTGAATTATCGGACTAAATCATATGTATACTTAACCTAAATATATATACATGCTCATTCGAACCTTTAATGTTGAACTTGTGTTCATATGTTAAATTAGTAGAATATCATCTAAGACCTAAAACCTTAATATGATTCTAATGGGTATACTACCCATGAAATACAATATAACCCTAGTGGTTACATAGTGTCATATAAGTGTTATAAGTTAAAGATGATTATTTTAATATTATACTTTATGTTATGTTAAACTCCAAATTATAATCTTCCGTTGTACGCCAAACTCACACACCTACGTTTCCTCGTGTAGAAGGACTAGGTGCTCCAAAGTAATCCATTCCACCAACTCACTCGCGGGATTTCAAGTAGGAAAGCTTGCAACCACCGTGAGTATACTCGATCCCCTTTTTTCCCCTTTTACACTTTGGGATGCAACATGTATAATTATACACTTAACTTTTGAACTAAACATACTCAATCTTTGAACGAAGCATGAAACTAATGTGACTTACTTGTTATTCTTGTATGCTCTATGAACGATTTGGAACGTTATATGCTCAATGACTTGGCTCGCCCACCTTAACAATTATAGCGCTATAGGATTAACGCCCCGCCCGCTATTCTATTGGGTATTGTTAAGTTACCACCCCGCTAAACTATTGGGATTAGGCTATTTTATGCGTTGTATTCTAGGGTTTGAACATATTGTACGCCAAAATTGCATACTAGTAAATCACATATTATGAATCATGTTGGATTTGAGTTTTTATTCTATTATGCTATGTAAACAAACTTGTATACTCGCTCATTGCCTTTGCATTGAAACTCTATTTTAATACATGTTGCAGGTTGATTATTGAAGTATGGATGAATGATGAAAACAAGTTTAGGGTGGACTAGATATACGCCTTAAATCTATCTATCTTTTGATGTTATGTCGAATTTGAACAATGTTGTTATTTCCATTTCAAATGTTGTATGACAATTTAGCTTTGCAATGAAATTTTAATTTAAATTAAATATTGTCACAATAGTGTTATGGTGTTTTGAGCAATTTGTTCGTCTCATCCCGATGTTTCCGCCATCGGTTGGGGTGTGACAGATTGGTATCAGAGCCATAACTATAGGGAATTAGGAAAATTGCCATGCTTTTTCCCTAATCTATAGTTTTAGGAATTTTGCCTCTTATGTGTTGTTTAAAACTTTTGTACTCTACCATGCATGCTTCCTAGCTATACTTCTTGATGATTAAATTTATATGCCTTTCCTAAGGTTAACATGAATACACTTTTGATTATTTGTATACTCTTGTAATACAAACGAGACAACTTTACCAAAATAGGCGTGAAACCCACAATTTGGTAAACGACTCTCATCCCACCTTAAACTATATTTTTGCACGAAATTCCACCATTAAGCTAGGAGTGAAATCCACAACTTAATGGTAATTTCCATTTCAACTCTAGTGGACCCTTGTCATAATGTCGAAATTTTATTTTGACCCGACAAGTACCAACCACATTTAGGGTACGAAATCGTCAAGATAGGGGTGAAACCCGCAACTCGTCGATTAAGTCCCATTCCTCGATTTTCAATCTCGCCAAAGTCCCGATTGTTTCAATCGATTAGAGATGTGTAGTAACTGGAAGGGTAAGATACCGTTAATCGCTTCTCGACGAGAGTATCTTACCTATAGGCCAAAGCACGTATTCTCTAATTCGAAAGAACTTTCGACCCACTTTGGAATAGTCGACGTTTCTCTACCCGAAACAATCCTATGTTTTATTGAGCCTCTCTTTTATGTATCTCAATTTATATGTGATTTTATACTTGAACGTTCGTTCATTTCAAAATTTTGTTTTAATCATTTCGCACAATATCGCAATCACAAACAATAATAATCCCTCGTGAACAAACTAAATTTACAATGCTTTCATTTATCCATGTTATGCTATGTTGAACTCATGACTATGCTTTATGTGACGTTTAAACTCTTTACGCTATGTGAATCAATTTGAACCTTTTATGCTATGTGGCACTTTATGCTATATGAATCATTTTATGCAAACAATTTTCTTAAGCAAACATTATGATCAAGTCTCACCTATTCGTTCTTTTGAATCCTAGATGTCTTCCCGTCTCATCAAAGCATCTAAGAAGTCAAAGTCCCATGCTACGAAGAAGATGATGGCCTTCATGGCCGATCAATTTGCGCGTGTCGTTCCAAAGGTCATCACCGAGATTCGAGCTTCTGAAACTCCGAACTCCTCCGTCGACTCTAAGGTCGAATTACGCAAGCCCGCTTCGTTCAACTTTAAGCACTTTTCATCGTGCAACCCTAAGCCATTCACTGGCAATGATGGGGTGACCGCCATGCTCGAGTGGTTCGATAGCATTGAGGTCACGTTCATCAACAGTGACTGCCCTGATGAGCTCAGAATGCGTAGCGCGACTGGGGTATTCCAAGCCCGAGCTCTTGAGTGGTGGTCGAACGAAAGAAACATACGTTCGAACGAGCTGGCATATGCTTTGACCTGGGAAGAAGTTAAGGCCCTAATGATGGACGGATTTTACCCTCCGCATGAGCAACATAAGCTAGAGGAAGAATTTTGGTGGTAGTTGGGATGTGCATTTACCTTTGATCGAGTTCTCGTACAACAATAGCTACCACTCCAGTATTAAAATGGCTCCATTCGAGGCATTGTATGGTCGCAAATGCCGATCTCCTTTAAACTGGCACGAAATTGGTGACAAACATTTTACTGGCCCTGAGATCATACAAGAAGCAACGGACAAGATTCACCAAATCCGTGATAATCTACTCAAAGCTCGAGAACGTCAAAAGGTCTATGCTGATAAGGGACGCAAACCAATGGAACTCAACGTTGGAGATCATGTTCTACTCAAGGTGTCTCCTTGGAAAGGAGTGGTTCGATTTGGTAAAAAGGGAAAGCTTGCCCCTTGCTATGTCGGTCCTTTCAAGATACTCGAAAGGATTGGTGCGGTGGCTTATCGACTCTATTTACCTCAAGAACTTAACAACGTTCATCCAACGTTCCATGTCTCAAATCTAAAGAAATGTCACGCTGAAGAAGGACTTCAGGTTCCTCTTGAAGATCTCCAAATAAACGACACTCTGCATTTTGTGGAGAAACCCGTCGAAATCATGGATCAAGGAGTCAAGTTATTGAGGCGCAGTAAAATTCCTATCGTCAAGGTTCGATGGGAAGGTAAACGTGGCGCTGAATTTACTTGGGAACTCAAGAGCGAGATGAAAAAGAAGTACCCGCATCTCTTCCATACGTCTTCCTAAATTTCGGGACGAAATTCCCTAAAGGAGGGAGACTGTAACGCTCCGTTTTTTTTTCTCACTTTCTTATTTTAGCAAGTTGTGCTGTACCTTCTATATTTAGACTCTTGTACTCTCTTTGTAATCTACTTTCATTTTATTTGTAATTTGAGACTCTTGATCATAATGAAAACGAAGCTATTTTGATCATGTTTTTGTATTCATATTCGACTTATGTGAAACTGATAATCAAAATTCACGTTTGAACGATACATTATCCAAGACTCTTGGTTCGTTATTACACAATGAAACTCTTTTTTTTATGCTTATACGTGTTGCAATACTCGGGTTATAGGTTATCAATCTCGAATGCATACGCGCAACCGATACCCGACATACTAATACTCATAACTTATACATGCTTGTTAACTATTAAATACATGATTAAATTCTAATAATAACAATATAGTAATAATGCTAGTATCTAACATAATAATAATTCTAATAATAATATTAATAATAATAATAATAAATAATATATCGTAGATGTTCTTGCTTTGTTTCAATTAGTTAAGACTTCTCAACTTAAATGATTGTTTGTTTATTATAATTAAATAACACTCCCATATCACAACTAATATACTACATGGAATGTTACAACAAAAGAAAAAAAAAAAGAAAGGGGAAGTATACAAGCTAGTATACAGCAAGTTCTGGCCGCCAACTTCAAGGTTGTTTTGATATTTTTTTATTTATTTAACACTTAATCACATAGTATTTTAATAGTTAATAATATGTGCCACTAACCAAGCATATTATAATATTCAATAACTAACTTGTATAATAATTTGTCAAAGGAAAATAATAAAGACAACATGGTTGCCAGCGGCAGCAACCGAACAGCCTAGAGGCTGATTTAATGTTTTTATTTTTATTTTATTAGTTAATCAACCAACTAATTTAATTAAATGCCAACCCCCTTAACCCTAATCTTTCCCCTATAAAACCCAAGCTTCCTCCACACTTTTTCCACTTTGCAACTCACCTCAAACACTCTCTAATCACTCTCTAATCTGCTGCTAATCAGAAGTTCGAGCAGAAATACCAACCTCTACAAAAGTGAGTATAACTTGCTCATTTCTCAACCAAATCACTTGGTTCTTCTTCCTATTGCTTTGTTATATCCTTGGGTTGATTTCCTTGGTTTCTCCATGGAGAAATCAGACTTGGAATTGCCCTGAAAAGGACCAAAACTTTCTGTTTCGTTTTATGTTATTCAAAAACTTGTTTATACTTATCATTCTTGTGTCTAACACATCTCAAACTTATGTGCTAATGCTTACAATCTATCCCATGGTTGATTAAGTGTTAGAAACATTATTGAGACATAAAAATCAGAGGTTAAACCTCAAATATCTTTCTGTTTTATTTAGGGTATTTAACCCACAAATCATGTCAAGCTTAGACCTTGATGAATGAGTGATTGTGGAACAACTTGGGTTGTTCCAATATAAAATCCTCACATGATTTGATGATTTCTCCTTATTTAGGTTGTTTATATTATTGTACTAATCATAGTTCTTGACCCTCCTTGGTTGTCTTTACATCAAATGAAGTGGTGAACGTTCAAGGGGTTCCTAAATGGAAGCTAGTCCTTCCTACCCCATACATGACATCCATGATACTCGAGGTGCCTAAACGAAGATTAAGTCTTCTACCTCCTACTTGAATTATCGGACTAAATCATATGTATACTTAACCTAAATATATATACATGCTCATTCGAACCTTTAATGTTGAACTTGTGTTCATATGTTAAATTAGTAGAATATCATCTAAGACCTAAAACCTTAATATGATTCTAATGGGTATACTACCCATGAAATACAATATAACCCTAGTGGTTACATTGTGTCATATAAGTGTTATAAGTTAAAGATGATTATTTTAATATTATACTTTATGTTATGTTAAACTCCAAATTATAATCTTCCGTTGTACGCCAAACTCACACACCTACGTTTCCTCGTGTAGAAGGACTAGGTGCTCCAAAGTAATCCATTCCACCAACTCACTCGCGGGATTTCAAGTAGGAAAGCTTGCAACCACCGTGAGTATACTCGATCCCCTTTTTTCCCCCTTTTACACTTTGGGATGCAACATGTATAATTATACACTTAACTTTTGAACTAAACATACTCAATCTTTGAACGAAGCATGAAACTAATGTGACTTACTTGTTATTCTTGTATGCTCTATGAACGATTTGGAACGTTATATGCTCAATGACTTGGCTCGCCCACCTTAACAATTATAGCGCTATAGGATTAACACCTCGCCCGCTATTCTATTGGGTATTGTTAAGTTACCACCCCGCTAAACTATTGGGATTAGGCTATTTTATGCGTTGTATTCTAGGGTTTGAACATATTGTACGCCAAAATTGCATACTAGTAAATCACATATTATGAATCATGTTGGATTTGAGTTTTTATTCTATTATGCTATGTAAACAAACTTGTATACTCGCTCATTGCCTTTGCATTGAAACTCTATTTTAATACATGTTGCAGGTTGATTATTGAAGTATGGATGAATGATGAAAACAAGTTTAGGGTGGACTAGATACACGCCTTAAATCTATCTATCTTTTGATGTTATGTCAAATTTGAACAATGTTGTTATTTCCATTTCAAATGTTGTATGACAATTTAGCTTTGCAATGAAATTTGAATTTAAATTAAATATTGTCACAATAGTGTTATGGTGTTTTGAGCAATTTGTTCGTCTCATCCCGATGTTTCCGCCATCGGTTGGGGTGTGACAGGTAGTGAAGCTTATGTTAAGCTATGCACCCCAAACAAATTAGAAGTACGATCCACTAAGTGTATCTTTGTAGGATATCCTATAGATAGTATAGGATAATAATTATACGATCCAACAGAGCAAAAGGTATTTGTTGCTCGAAAGGCTGAGTTCTTGGAAGCTAAGTTCCTTGTGGAAGGAATTAGTAGAACAGTGGAACTTGATGAGGATCAAGAACCACAAGCCGATACACGTTTGGTTGATACTAGCACTCAACAAGAGATTGTTGAAAACGATCAAGAGATTGATCAGAACACACAAAACGTTCGCAGATCTGGTAGAATTAGTAGTCCACTTAAAAGATATGGATTTTTCATGATAGATGCTACGTGGCAGATTCAGGTAAACCTACCACATGCCATGATGCAATGTCAAAATCCGATTGTGACAGATGGCTTGAAGCTATGAACGTAGAGATGCAATCCATGTATGACAACCAAGTTTGGAAATTGGTTGTGTCATCTCTTAACTCCAAAGTAGTTGGAAGTAAGTGGGTTTTCAGGAAGAAAACAAATATGCATGGAAACTTGGATACTTATAAAGGGAGACTTGTAGCAAAAGGTTTCACTCAAACTCAAAGGTTTGATTATGATGAGACCTCGCCCGTGGCGATGCTAAAATCAACTAGGATATCATTTGCCATACTTGCACAATATGATTATGAAATTTGGCAAATGGATGTCAAAACGGCTTTCCTTAATAGATATCTTGAGGAAGATGTCTATATAGTTAAGCCTGAAGGTTTTGTCGATCTAAAACATCCTGACAAAGTATGCAAGTTAAAGAAATCAATCTATAGATTGAACCAAGCATCTAGAAGTTAGAATCACCGTTTTGATGTAGAGATTAGGGAATATGGATTCATCAAGAACGTCGATGATGCTTGTGTGTATAAGATGGCTAGTGGGAGCATCATTACTTTCTTAGTATGATATATCGATCATTATTTGGAAATAACATTCCAACCTTGGAGGGTGTAAAAGTCTGGCTTGAAAGTTGTTTTTTTCAATTAAGGATCTTGGTGAAGTCGCCTATATTTTGGGAATAAAGAATCTATAAGGATAGATCAAGGCGCACGATAGGTTTAAACTAAAGTGCATACATTGACAAAATCTTGAAAAGGTTCAAGATTTAGAACTTTATGAAAGGTTTGGAACCTATTCAATAGGGGACAATATTGAGTGTGTCTCAATGTCCAAGCTCAAAGGATGAGCAGGAAAGAATGAAAGGAATCCCATATGCGTCAGCTATAGGATTCATTATGTA
This sequence comes from Helianthus tuberosus, assembly GCA_030545235.1. Taxonomy (NCBI): domain Eukaryota; kingdom Viridiplantae; phylum Streptophyta; class Magnoliopsida; order Asterales; family Asteraceae; genus Helianthus; species Helianthus tuberosus. Next base: position 121,783,442 of record CM060407.1, read on the forward strand.
CGTAATGATATGCACTAGACCGGACAAGTTATGCGCTTTAAGCATAACGAGAAGATACCAGCGAGTAACGGTCATTGGGTGACTGTTATATATATATATTGAAATACCTCAGAAAGACTAAGGATATATTTTTAATATATAGATCTGGTGGAAAAGAACTCGTTGTAAAAGGTTACAGGGATGCGAGTTTCGGAATTCGTTGTAAAGGGTTACATGGATATGAGTTTCCAAACTAATCGAGATGGTTCTCGATCACAATCAGGGTAGCATTGTCCACTACATAATCAGAATACATCACCGCTTCATTGATTGAGATAATTCATATGGATCTGCCACTTGAATTATTGCCGACCTAGGGATAGTCCCTGCCATTAAGGCCCCTAGAGATCTTTGTGATAACGATGGTGTGATTGATCAAATCAAGGAACCTCGTGTACATAAAAAAGACTAAACATATTGAGCGGAGTTTCAACTACATAAGGGATGAAGTTGAAAAAGGGAAATATATGTATTCGCAAAGTTCACACTGATCAAAATACTGCGGATCCACTCACGAAGCTCCTTGAATGGGCAAAGCATGAAAGGTCATACTTGTGCCTTGGGACTTCGATATTCTAGTGATTGGATTTGATCTATTTTGTATTTGGATATTGGAACAACTGTTATTATAACTCTTTATGGTATTTTGAGTTATGTTCCATTTTAGCATGTTTAAATCCGTGAATAAGTTACTTATTCTAAATGTCCGTAGTCGATCATACTTCTGGGAACAAATATGAATGTAAGACTATTATGAACTTGGATTGGTGGATATTCATTAGGTGTGAATATAGAGCAAAGTGTTGCTACCAAGGTTCATAGATATTTGTGGGATACAAATATTGGACTGGCTCGCTCTCAAATATTACTGCATGGAATCATTTGTGATTGATCATAAGTAAATTTGAGTAAAGGAGAATATCATAGTATCCTCTGACCTGAGATACATATTGGGTCTTGATATTCACCAAATATTGTACCTTGACTTATTTCTTCGTTGTTAGTAATATGACAGTACATAAGGCTAAGCTCAGGTTTGGTACAAGGTGATTGTGAGAGACGTATGTAGTCAAGATGGGATTTGTTCCTCTTATTCGTTGAGAGTAAGATGTCTAAGGCCTGCTAAAGTTAAATCAATAAAGAGTGATCACTCTGTGTCTCTGGATTTAACATGACATCTGTAACGAAAGGATAAATGATAGATTCACCTAAATCATTTTCAAGTAAGGGACTTGAAGGGGATGTTGTTATTGAATGGCACATATAGTCATACGTATTAGGGGTAGTAAACCGTAGTTAGGCGTTATTTACTGCTTGCATCAATCTTCTATGTATCTTGTGCAAGTGGGAGATTGTTGGACTCTATATGCCCAAGACACATATTAAATTGATGTGGCTAGTACGTTATGATCCAAGTCGAGTCATACCCAAATACAAGCTAGACAAACACTTATATTATTTATTTGTGATATGATCAAACAAATAAGTATTAACACTTAGAGTATTTGGAAATTGGTTTTCTAAATAATTGCACTTGACAAACCAATAAATTACATGGATAATTTATTTTGAGAGAGTATTTTATTTTTGTTATTTAATGGGTTAAATAACTTAATAAAAGTTGTATAAAGTCTTGTGAACATATGATGTTATATTTTATAAAAGTTATAAAATTAAACAAGACTTAAATTATTTTATAAAAAGAAATTGATTTTTTTTATATAAATTAAGCTAGGCCGCCCCCCCCCCCTTCCCAAGACAAAACCACCAATCAAGTCACATGCACATCTTACATGATAGAGACCATTTGATTGGGTGGTCTTCCCTAAATATGTTGGTCCAATGACAATGCATGCAAAATGCATGTGTTAGAGGCTCATGCATTGGGTGAAAATGGTGGCAAGATTCTCTCAAGTATTATAACTAATTTTGTTGCAAAAATTAACAAATATGACAAGAAGAAGCTCTCAAAATCGGTCATGGGTGGCTGATTTAGAAGGGACTTTAATGATCAAATATCAAGTGCAAAACTCCAAGAAAACACTCTCATAATTTCGGCCAAGGGTAGGGCTTCAAGGGTTTTGATTTTACAAGTTATTTCAAGTGTAAAATCACCTTTGTTCTCTCTCTAAAAATCGGCCATAAGAAGGTTTCCAAGAGTTGGTTTCAAGAAAGGTTTTAGTGAGTTCACAAGTGTAGAAATCCTAGCTAAACATAAGGTGTTTGTTGGAAGGCTTGGGGTATACAAACTTGAGGTTTTCTACACTTGAAGGCAACCGTTCAAGAATCATCATCATCTTCATGTCATTTACTACTTGGAAGATAGTATTCTAAACACTCTATGGTTGTGTTTTATTTTGATAGCATGCATGTTCGTATATGGATCCGAGATTGGGTTTTACATATAAAAAGGTTTTTATATCTTGAAAGTAAACATGTTTTAAATAATAAATTTCCGCTGCGTTTTTATTTCATATGGATGAAATCACTTTGATAAACATATGAAAAACCCGACAATATGTACAACATGCGAAGCTACCAAACCTATGACAAAGTTTCATGCCATTATAATATACCAAATAATGTTATTTTTAGTGTTTATAATCTGTTCTAAAACATTTTTGTCATACAATCATTTTTTATCATTTCTTGAGCTTTAAATCAACATGCATTCTTATGTACAAGTGTCTAAAGCACACTATCATATCATCATCATTTCATATGAATTTAAATGCATCAAACATGTAATTTATTCATGTTTACTTGCTGATTTAATTGAATATTCATCATATCATGCACAAATCATCAAACACTTGCATTTTAACTATCATTCAAGAACAAGCAACAACCTAAAAATTCTCAAATATGTCTAATAAAATTTTGGCCATTTACATGTCAAAATACTAACATTATTTCAAATTATAACTCATGATTCAATCAATCCTTTATATCTCTAACATATTTGCACATAATCTTGTTCATGCAAGAAAACATCCTATACAAGTATTTATCAAAAATCAAACTCAAATCTCATACACACACACATATATATATATATATATACGGTTATATACACACACATATATACTACCATTTTTATTTTGTATCAAGACCCATTTCTTTTAGATTTCAAGTTTGTGAAAAATTTCAAGATTCAAGAGAAACTTCCAATCATCAAGAACAACCAAGAATCAAGTGTTTGATTTAAACATAAACTTTATACCTTCAAGATTCAAGTGAGTTTTTGATGAGATTTTGATGATATGGAGCTTGAATCACTTGAAAACACCTTGGAAACTCCTTTGGGTCTTCACACCAACTTAAAACTAGCTTGGAATGGAGTTTAATCTTCAAGAACAAGGTTGTAAAATTGGAAATGGGAGTGGTGGTGGTGTGTATGGTTATGGGGAAGAGAGAGAGAGAGAGAGAGGAAGATTTGCTTTGATTTTTGTTTGTGAACTTGAAAGATTATGGAAGATATATAGAGATATGGAAGATATGATGGATTTTCAAGAACAAAACTTGTCATAGTGTAAGAAGGAAGCAAAATGGTGGCACCTTAGGCCGCCACCTACACCCACACTCTCATATATACATGCATTTTTATATAGATGTATTATATGTAGGCTAAAACTGGTGTTTAACTGGATACCGGGTATTTTATCTAGCGTTTTAATCCCGGTTTATGTCGTTTTAAATAATTTTTATTATTCTATAAAAATAAACTCGTCAAAATATTACTGAAATAAATATCAATTGCCGAGACTGGCTGCGTTGTCTGCGTTTTGCAGTATAAGCACTGTGTTTCGCAGTAACACGCGGTACGCGCTTAAACTTGAAAAAAAAATGTTTTTAAGCATTTTAAATTTATCTTTCAACACGAACATGATTAAAAATAAAATTTTAATCATAACAGAATATTTTTGGGATTTAAATATTATCCGGGCGGTCACCAACGTTCGTTTCGCAGTTTTGTCGCAATTATTTCGTTAGTTCGCATAAACATGTTTTTGCCATACCGAATCCTTCGAAACTTATTTCTAAGTTATGTAAAGGGTATTTACGGTATGTTTGGCTTAGGTTATTGTTTCGGAGTGTACATCGCGTTAAACTGATTACGTTCACGTAACGGTTTACGATTTCACTTCCAGAACAGGTTTGAGAGTTTGGATTTGAACAATGATTGAAATCGTACTAATGTCACAAATAATTAAGCAAATATTGAAATTAAAACACCATATTTTATTAAATACAAAGTTGTTCGGAATAGTACAAGGATTAAAATACACAGATGTCACAGTCTCCCATACTTTAGGAAATTTTGTCCCGATATTAAATTAGAGGAAACTTGTGGGAAAGGTGTGGATATTTCGCCTTCATTTGATCCTCTCGTCCCAAGTAAACTTTGGGCCACGTTTGGATTCCCAGCGAACTTTGACTATCCGTATGCGCTTACGCTTGAGCTTCTTGACTTGATGGTCCAATATTTCCACAGGTTTCTTGACGAAGTGCATCGTGTTGTCGACACGAATTTCATCAAGGGGGATATGGAGGTTTTCATCAGCCAAACACTTTTTCAGATTGGACACGTGGAAAGTTGGATGGACATTTCCAAGTTCAGGAGGCAGCTCAAGTCTGTAGGCTACTTTTCCGATTCTTTCAATGATCTTGAATGGTCCAACATATCGTGGCGCAAGTTTTCCTTTCTTCCCAAATCTGATCACACCTTTCCAAGGAGATACCTTGAGTAGGACGAGTTCACCAACTTGGAATTCCAAAGGCTTGCGTCGTCTACCCGCATAATTCTTTTGATGGCTTCTAGCTGTTAAGAGGTTGTCGCGAATTTTCTTGACCTTGTCTGTAGTCTCGAGAATGAGTTCAGGTCCAGTGAACTGAGCTTCACCGATCTCATTCCATCAGACCGGTGAACGTCATTTTTGACCGTATAAAGCTTCGAAAGGAGCCATGTTGATGCTAGAATGATAACTATTTTTGTAGGAGAATTCGATCAACGGAAGATGCGAATCCCAACTACCACCAAAATCGTTCATGCAAGCTCTAAGCATATCCTCCAATGTCTGGATTGTTCTTTCAGATTGTCCATCCGTTTGAGGATGATAAGCTGTGCTCAATTTGAGTTGGGTTCCCATAGCAGATTGCATGGTTCTCCAAAAGTGGGATGAGAATCGAGCATCTCGGTCTGATATGATGTTCAAAGGAACACCATGACGGGATACAATCTCATCTACATAGATCTTGGCAAGCTTTTCAGCAGAGAGATCCTCACGGATTGGCAAGAAGTGAGCAGATTTTGTCAAACGATCAACTACTACCCAAATGGCATCATGACCTCTATTAGTGCACAGTAGTTTGGTAATGAGATCCATGGCAATGTTTTCCCATTTCCAAACCGGTATCTCTGGTTGTTCCAATAATCCAGAGGGATGTTGATGTTCTACCTTAACCTTCAGACAAGTAAGGCATTTTGATACATATAAGGTGTCACACCCCCAAAATCCACATGCGGAGTATCACCGCTTGGAGGCGTGACTGACCAGGATCCAGCCACCAATCATATTGAACAAGCAAGTAAGTAATTATAAAAGCCCAACCAATGCAATTGGTGTCCAAACAAACATAGTTTAAGTTGCAAAGCGGAAGCATAATGTTCAAAAACCAAAACATAAGTTTAAGCGTTTCCAAGTTTACATGGCACACAGCTGTCCATGTCCCACAACGACCCTTCCCCATGCAAGCTCCAGCTAATTACCTATTGACCTGCAAAGCATGTAGTAACGAGTCAACAATAATGTTGAGCGAGTTCACAGTTGGGTGTTCGTTTTAAGTTGTTCCAAAAATAGTTTCCTTTAGCTGGCATTCTGCCATGGGGGTTACCCCATAGTTGAAAACGTGATTTTTTTAACCCATTTACTCTGGCAATCCAGCCGTGGGGGCTACCCCATGTTTAGTTATCTGGCTTTTCGGCCGTGGGGGCTACCCCATGTATACCACTAGACTCGTTACCATATCGACTGCTGACTGTAGTCATGTTTATGTGCCATGAACTGTCAATGTCTATCATCATTGATGTGCCCAGATCCATTAGTTCACGCCCGTCCTCTGCGGCACGGTGTGAGGCTTGTCAGACCTAAATAGCGCTATCTAACTAATGACCCACTCGCCATTGGCCCGACGATTAAGTCGATATAAAAAGGAGGGAGTTTGTGATAAAGTTTTGGTCTAGCAAAAGTTAACTGTCCATGAGGACGAGGAATTATATTCCTGAATCAGTACTGTCCTACCCAAGAAAGGACGAGGAATCCATATTCCTTAACCCATTCCCAACCCCTGGGAATCCCATGCTTTGTAGAAAGTGTGAACTCACCTTAGGTTAGCTTGGCAGATAAATGAAAGGTCAATCAAGCTGCTAGAGGTCAACCACGTCCTAACATGGTTACCATACAAGTCAGGTTTAGGTGCACGTATGATTACACATAATTTAACAAGTTGTGAACACGTGTTGATCATGGCAAACACATAATACATGTCAAGAAAAACAGTTAAACACGAAATGTCTAAACTTGTGCGACCCGAAAGATGAAGCCCAATAAGACAACGGCCCAACCTATTGTGCGATCAGCATACTTGTGCGATCCACAATGGGTTTTGCGATTCAGAAAGCCCGGACCAATTATCATAACAGTCCAGTAAGTAAACGGCCCAAATAATTAAACGTGGGTTTCTTGTGCGATCCGAAATCCCTTGTGCGATCAGAACTAGCCCAGCCCAACATGTAGACCCGGCCCAACAGTTATACAGACATCACCACTTGTGCGATCCAATAAGCCTTGTGCGATTGGGGACACCTTGTGCGATTGGATTATCTTGTACGACTGGACTCCTTGTGCGATCAGATCAGATCTTGTACGATCTGATCTTGTGCGACTAGGAGTCATGTGCGATTTGTTTAAACATCCGAATATTATGACATTCGGTTACAATTAATCAACAGTTTCCTAACTTACATTGAATCAAGATAACAATTCCCAATCATACCATTAACACACTCTAACAGTTTACAATCCAACAATGATCAATCAAACCATGGTTTTTAACATAATCCTCTTAAGAACCCTAGATATGTTCAAAGCATAAACAATAACTTATCAATTCATAGTATTTGATCCGTTTACATGAACATACAACCGATTATAAACATTTGATCCTAATTCATCATGCAACCTAATCCGAAAACAAGACATGATAGTTGATTTACATCATCACACATATCCGATTACCAATACACATCTCGATCTAATCATACACATGTGAGCCGATTTCAAAGACATCAATATTAACAGTTTACATCATCAACAATCATGTATCATCTGGGACATGTATAATCACATAACATAAATCAACTAATAACAAAACACTAACCGGTTAAGAGAGTATAACAAGAATGATCCGAACAAGGGAATGATCCGAACACTATGATCTTCGATTGAGAAAAGTGTGTTGCCGTCAAGTTCTAGAGAGAAGGAAGAGAGCTAGGGTTTGTGTGTGTAAATTGTTTAGCAAACAAATGAGGAGTATACCCTTTCTCCGAATGTTATGCGTGTAAAAGAAAGAGTGGGCCGAACTAGAATGGGCTGCCCTTGATCCGCATATAATGAGTGTAGCCCGAATGGGCTTGTGTGATCGGGTGAGTGTTGTGCGATCCGAGTTATCATATATATATACATACAAAGATTCACATAATGCAATATCAAACATAACCTTTCATTTAATCAACCAAGTTCGTATAATCACCTAAGTACAAAACATGCTACACTTAGCACACAGATAGGTTCCGAAGTACGAGTTGTCACATTATCCCCAAGTTGAAAAAAATTTCATCCCGAAATTTAGCGCGTACTCACTGAGGAAGCTAGTTAAGTTGTATGGTTTTCCTGGGGTGTCACATCCTCCCCTCGATGATCTGGAATTTCGTCCCGAAATTCCGTAGCTTCAGCCTCAGTAGTGGTTGTACTGTTTACGAATAGTTGGGGATACTTTTGTTTCATTTGATCTTCGCGTTCCCAGGTGAACTCTAGGCCGCGACGTGAGTTCCAACGAACTCGAACGAGAGGTATTCTGGTGCGCTTGAGGACCTTAACATCCCGGTCCGTGATTTCAACTGGTTCCTCGACGAATCGTAGCTGTTCGTCGATAGTGAGCTCCTTCAAAGGAACTACGAGGGTCTCATTTGACAGACACTTCTTCAGATTCGACACGTGGAAAACATTGTGAACTGCACTGAGTTCTGCTGGTAGGTTCAGTTTGTAGGCCACCTTGCCTATTTTCTCTATGATTTCGAACGGTCCAACGTATCATGGGTTGAGTTTGCCTCGTTTGCCAAAATGAACCACACCCTTCCAGGGTGAAACTTTGAGTAGTACTCGCTCCCCAACCTGGAGCTCAAGTGGTTTCCTGCCCTTATCGGCGTAGCTTTTCTGACGGTCACGAGCCGCCGCCATTCGTTGTCGTATTTGAGCAATTCGTTCTGTTGTGTCTACCACAAGTTCTGGACCAGTGATCTGACTATCCCCCACCTCTGCCCAACAAAGAGGTGACCGGCATTTACGCCCATACAATGCCTCAAACGGAGCAGCTTTAATAATGGTGTGGTAGCTGTTATTGTACGAAAATTCCACAAGTGGCAGATGCTTTTCCCAGCCATTGCCAAAGTCAATTACGCACGCTCGAAGCATGTCTTTTAAAGTTTGAATAGTGCGCTCAGACTGCCCATCCGTCTGAGGGTGATAAGCTGTGCTCATATCTAAACGTGAGCCAAAAGATTTGTGCATTGCTTGCCACAGTTCAGAAGTAAAACGTGCATCGCGATCGGAGATAATAGAAGTGGGCACCCCGTGCCTCGAGACAACTTCCTTCAAGTAAACGTCTGCTAGAGTAGAGAACTTGTCTGTTTCTTTGATAGCCAAGAAGTGAGCAGACTTTGTAAGTCGATCCACGATCACCCAAATAGTATCGTTACCACGTTGAGATCTAGGTAGGCCAGTGACAAAATCCATGGAAATTTGTTCTCATTTCCATTGTGGTATCTCAGGTTGTTGGAGTAGGCTTGAAGGTTTCTGATATTCAACTTTGACTCTCGCACAAGTCAAACACTTGCTGACGTAAGTTGCTATGTGGGCCTTCATGCTAGGCCACCAGTATGTAGTTTTGATATCGTGGTACATCTTATCCGAACCAGGATGTACTGAGTAGCGAGACTTGTGTGCCTCATCCATCACAAGCTCTCGTAGGTTGCCATAAAGTGGGACCCAGATGTGTCCTGTTACATAGTAAGCACCGTCTTCCTTTTGTTCTAATCATTGTCTTGAGCCGCGTAGGGCTTCAGCACTGACGTTTTCTGGTTTCAATGCTTCCACCTGAGCATCTCGTATCTGGGAAGGAAGACTAGACTGGATAGTGAGTTGTAAAGCTCGTACGCGCTTAGGCGTAGTGTCCTTTCGACTGAGGGCGTCAGCCACAACATTGGCTTTGCCTGGGTGGTACCTGATCGAGCATTCGTAGTCATTCAGTAGCTCGACTCATCGTCGTTGTCGCATATTTAGTTCCTTCTATTTGAAGACATGCTTAAGACTCCTGTGATCGGTGTAAATGGCGCACTTGGTACCATACAGGTAATGCCTCCATATCTTAAGTGCAAAGACAACAGCTCCCAGCTCTGAATCATACGTAGTGTAGTTCCTTTCATGAACTTTGAGTTGGCGTGAGGCGTAGGCTATAACTTTATCCCGTTGCATCAATACACAACCAAGACCCTGAATTGACGCGTCGCAGTAAACCACAAAGTCGTCTGTGTCCTCTGGCAATGAAAGGATAGGTACACTGCAAAGTCTATCCTTTAAGAGCTGAAATGCTAATTCCTGTCCATTTCCCCATAGATAAACAACGCCTTTCTGCGTTAGTGAGGTGAGAGGTTGTGCAGTCTTGGAAAAATCCTTTATGAACCTCTTGTAGTAACCTGCCAAGCCCAAGAATTTGCGAATTTCCGTTGGTGTACGAGGTGCAGGCCAGTTCTTAATCGAGTCTACCTTGGATGGATCAACGTGAATCCCATCCTTGTTTACCACGTGGCCTAGGAAATGGACTTCACAAAGCCAGAAGTCGCATTTTGAAAACTTGGCGTAAAGCTGTTCCGTTCGAAGAAGTTCCAAAATGAGTCGTAAATGTTGCTCGTGTTCCTCCCGACTCTTCGAATAGATTAGGATGCCGTCGATGAAAACTATAATGAACTTGTCCAGGTAAGGCTTGCACACTCGATTCATCAAGTCCATGAAGACCGCAGGTGCGTTTGTCAGCCCAAAAGGCATGACCAAAAACTCGTAGTGTCCATAACGGGTTCTAAAGGCTGTTTTGGAGACGTCCTCTTCTCGGACTCTCAGCTGGTGATATCCTGATCTCAAGTCAATCTTTGAATAGTAGCTCGACCCTTGCAACTGGTCGAATAAGTCGTCAATGCGTGGAAGAGGATAACGATTCTTCACAGTCACCTTGTTGAGTTCCCGATAGTCGATACACATACGGAAGGTACCGTCCTTCTTCTTTACAAACAAGACTGGAGCTCCCCAGGGCGATGAGCTAGGACGAATAAAACCCTTATCCAAGAGTTCTTGTAGTTGCGTAGAGAGTTCTTCCAACTCTGATGGAGCTAAGCGATAAGGTGCACGAGCTATAGGCGCTGCTCCAGGAGCTAGCTCGATCTGAAATTCGACCTGGCGATGAGGCGGGAGGCCAGGTAGTTCCTCAGGAAAGTCACGTACAATCGGAAAATCTTCTATCTTCTTCTCTTTCTTTGAGGTGTCAGTAACGAGAGCCAGAATAGCAGTGTGGCCCTTTCTCAAGCACTTCTAGGCCTTAAGGAAAGAGATGATGCTCACAACAGCACCACTCTTGTCGCCACGAATCATGAGAGGTTCATCACCTGGGCGAGGAATACGGACAATCTTTTCGTTGCAAAGAATCTCTGCTTGGTGTTAGGATAACCAGTCCATCCCAATGACAACGTCGAAACTACCCAGTGTGATAGGAAGGAGGTCGATAGAGAAAGTGTGACCAGCAAGAACAAGATTACAACCCTTGACTATGTGGGTGACCTCTAAACTTTTACCATTAGCTAACTCTACAGTGTGCTTGGTGTTCAATAGTGTTGGGGTACGCTTAAGCATTTGACTAACTTTTAGGGACACGTAGCTAGTATCAGCACCCGAATCAAATAAGACAGTAACGTAAAAGTCGTCGAGAAGGAACTTACCCGTCACCACGTTGGGATCATTCCTTGCTTCCCCTTGGCCAATAACGAATACACGACCCCTTGCACCATTGCCGTTGTTACCCCCATTGTTTCCATTCCCCTGGTTGTTGTTGTTGTTATTGTTGTTCTGGTTCCTGTTCAGTTGGGGACAATCTCTCTTGAAGTGGCCTTCAGCTCCACCCTGAAAGCACCCTTTGTTGTTACATTGCTGCTGCTGCTGCTACTGGCGTTGATTCTGTGGGGCTTGTTGTTGTTGACAATTCTGGTTTGCGGGGTATAAACTTCTGCAATCCTTTGCGGTGTGGCCTGGCTTGTTGCACCGATAACAGTTACCTCTGGTGCATGGCCCGCTGTGGTGTAGGTTGCAGTGATTGCATTTGGGGTGATTTCCCTTGTACCCACCATGACCTTGACTACCAGATGTTTGCTGACTAGGACTCTTGTAGTCGTCAGTCTTTCTCTGCTGAGACTGAGATTGAACAAAAGTTGAACCTCTGCTTGAAGCTCCATCCCATTTCCGTTTGTTGTCAGTAGGAGCATCTGAAGTAGCTGTAGCTCTAATAAGTTTTGGTAACCTGTTCTGCTCCACTGCCTGATCAGTGAGACAGTGAGCGAGTTGAACAACTTGCTGGATGGTGGCAAGATTAGCTGAAGTCACATGACTTTGAATCTCTGGCACTAAGCCCTTGAGATATAGTTCGATACGCTTAATTGGAGGGTCCACCATAGTAGGACACAGAATAGCAAGCTCATTCGATCTTTTCGTGTATGCCTCAATCTCTGACCCCGACATCTTGAGGTTGAAGAACTCTACCTCCAGTTTGTGAATATCATCACGATTGTAGTACTCTTCCTTGATCATCTCCTTAAAATTATTCCATGGGGTGGCATTAGCAGCAACCAACCCCAGCATCTGAACCTGAGCGTTCCACCATGTGAGCGCTAAACCCTCAAGAGTACCGGTAGCATACTTCACCCTGCGAGCCTCAGGGCATTCACACATCTCGAACACAGATTCGAGCTTTTCAACCCAGTGGAGGAGACCTACAGCTCCTTCAGTGCCGCTGAAAGTAGTGGGTCGGCAGTCCATAAAAGTTTTGAAGGTACACACAGGAGGTTGTGCAGGTTGACCTGCCGTGAGAGTAAGAAAGAACAAAGTTTAACACAAAGGTTGGTTCACGAGAGTAGGACCTAAAGATCCTAGAACGAGTTTAGACTGCAGGGTATACCTCCTGCTTGTGCAGCTGCAAGTGCCGCAGCAACTTGTTCGTTAATCAGAGCCGTCAACTGGGCTTGTGTCATGTTAACGCGTCCAGACATGATCTTCATATCAAGGGAAACATAGGTGAGAAGGGTTCGCGAAAGTGCGATGACAGAAGAGAGTAAGCACACATGTGTTTTCAAACTATAGTTGTTACGTTTATCTAAACATACCATAAGCAAAGTTCTATGCAATCTAGCAAGTAGGCAATAAGACATAGACCATATCACCTAGAATGTCGAGCCTTGCATGTGGAGTGAAGCGTCGTTGTGGACCGTTGAGCACTGTACAGGTTATAGTCTAGTTTTAACCAAACATTTTCCCTTATTAAAACCAAGTTCTCTATAACCAATGGCTCTGATACCAATCTGTCACACCCCCAAAATCCACATGCGGAGTATCACCGCTTGGAGGCGTGACTGACCAGGATCCAGCCACCAATCATATTGAACAAGCAAGTAAGTAATTATAAAATTCCAACCAATACAATTGGTGTCCAAACAAACATAGTTTAAGTTGCAAAGCAGAAGCATAATGTTCAAAAACCAAAACATAAGTTGAAGCGTTTCCAAGTTTACATGGCACACAGCTGTCCATGTCCCACAACGACTCTTCCCCATGCAAGCTCCAGCTAAGTACCTATTGACCTGCAAAGCATGTAGTAACGAGTCAACAATAATGTTGAGCGAGTTCACAGTTGGGTGTTCGTTTTAAGTTGTTCCAAAAACAGTTTCCTTTAGCAGGCATTCTGCCGTGGAGGTTACCCCATAGTTGAAAACGTGATTTGTTTAACCCATTTACTCTGGCAATCCAGCCATGGGGGCTACCCCATGTTTAGTTATCTGGCTTTTCGGCCGTGGGGGCTACCCCATGTATACCACTAGACTCGTTACCATATCGACTGCTGACTGTAGTCATGTTTATGTGCCCTGAACTATCAATGTCTATCATCATTGACGTGCCCAGATCCATTAGTTCACGCTCGTCCTCTGCGGCATGGTGTGAGGCTTGTCAGACCTAAATAGCGCTATCTAACTAATGACCTGCTCGCCATTGGCCCGGCGATTAAGTCGATATAAAAAGGAGGGACTTCGTGATAGAGTTTTGGTCTAGCAAAAGTTAACTGTCCATGAGGACGAGGAATTATATTCCTGAATCAGTACTGTCCTACTCAAGAAAGGACGAGGAATCCATATTCCTTAACCCATTCCCAACCCCTGGGAATCCCATGCTTTGTAGAAAGTGTGAACTCACCTTAGGTTAGCTTGGCAGATAAACGAAAGGTCAATCAAGCTGCTAGAGGTCAACCACGTCCTAACATGGTTACCATACAAGTTAGGTCTAGGTGCACGTATGATTACACATAATTTAACAAGTTGTGAACATGTGTTGATCATGGAAAACACATAATACATGTCAAGCAAAATAGTTAAACACGAAATGTCTAAACTTGTGCGATCCAAAAGATGAAGCCCAATAAAACAACGGCCCAACCTATTGTGCGATCAGCATACTTGTGCGATCCACAATGGGTTGTGCGATTCAGAAAGCCCGGCCCAATTATCATAACAGTCCAGTAAGTAAACGGCCCAAATAATTAAACGTGGGTTTCTTGTGCGATCCGAAATCCCTTGTGCGATCAGAACTAGCCCAGCCCAACATGTATACCCGACCCAACAGTTAAACAGACATCACCACTTGTGCGATCCAATAAGCCTTGTGCGACTGGGGACACCTTGTGCGATTGGATCATCTTGTGCGACTGGACTCCTTGTGCGATCAGATCAGATCTTGTACGATCTGATCTTGTGCTACTAGGAGTCTTGTGCGATTAGTTTAAACATCCGAATATTATGCCATTCGGTTACAATTAATCAACAGTTTCCTAACTTATATTGAATCAAGATAACAATTCCCAATCATACCATTAACACACTCTAATAGTTTCCAATCCAACAATGATCGATCAAACCATGGTTTTTAACTTAATCCTCTTAAGAACCCTAGACATGTTCAAAGCATAAAGAATAACTTATCAATTCACAGTATTTGATCCGATTACATGAACATACAACCGATTATAAACATTTGATCCTAATTCATCATGCAACCTAATCCGAAAACAAGACATGATAGTTGATTAACATCATCAAACACATCCGATTACCAATACACATCTCGATCTAATCATACACATGTGAGCCGATTTCAAAGACATCAATATTAACAGTTTACATCATCAACAATCATGTATCATCTGGGATATGTATAATCACATAACATAAATCAACTAATAACAAAACACTAACCGGTTAAGAGAGTATAACGAGAATGATCCGAACAAGGGAATGATCCGAACACTATGATCTTCGATTGAGAAAAGTGTGTTGCCGTCGAGTTCTAGAGAGAAGGAAGAGAGCTAGGGTTTGTGTGTGTAAATTGTTTAGCAAACAAATGAGGAGTATACCCTTTCTCCGAATGTTATGCGTGTAAAAGAAAGATTGGGCCGAACTAGAATGGGCTGCCCTTGATCCGCATATAATGAGTGTAGCCCGAATGGGCTTGTGTGATCGGGTGAGTGTTGTGCGATCCGAGTTATCATATATATATACATACAAAGATTCACATAATGCAATATCAAACATAACCTTTCATTTAATCAACCAAGTTCGTATAATCACCTAAGTACAAAACATGCTACACTTAGCACACAGATAGGTTCCGAAGTACGAGTTGTCTCATAAGGCAATGTCTTTCTTCATTCCCGGCCACCAATACTGGGTTCGAAGATCCTTATACATTTTTTCTGCACCAGGATGAATTGAATAACGAGACTTGTGAGCTTCATCCATCAATAGGGTGTGGAGATTGTCTTGAAGTGGAATCCACAAACGGTCCATGAAATAATATAATCCATCGTTCTTTAGTTCAAGATGAGGCGTAAGATGATACGGTAATTCCTTACCCATCAAGTTATGTGAAACACAAGTACGTTGAGCTTGAGAAATGCGGGTTTGAATATCAGATCGAACTTGAACACAATGAAGCTTGACTCTTTCTTTTTGACTTAACGCATCGGCTACGACATTCGCCTTACCAGGATGGTAGCGAATCTCGCTGTCGTAGTCGTTTAGAGGTTCTACCCAACATCGTTGCCTCATGTTTAGTTCTTTCTGATTGAAGATGTGTTGGAGACTTTTGTGGTCAGTGAAAACCACACATTTTAGTCCATAAGGTAGTGTCTCCAAATCTTGAGAGCAAAAACCACAGCGCCCAATGTCACACCCCGACCACGTATAACAACAAATCATGGCGGAAACATCGGGGAATGTTGTAACAAAATTATTATTTCACAACCATGGATACAAAAAGAGTTTCGTTTTATTTATTCATTAAGTAATTTACATTGTTTTAACACAAAACAAACGAGTTACATATCGACTATCCCTGTTATTATGTCACTAAGGCCTCGTCCAGATCCTCTGTGACTCATGCATCCTAGTAATCAACATCAAGCAACATCACCTGAAACATATGTAAAAACAAAGTCAGCAAAGAAATGCTGGTGAGAACATAGGTTTTATAAGAGTGTCGGATTCATGGCTAGTTTACATGTTGCAATATCTTATTAAAATCCTTGTTTTGAAAAGTACATAGTATTGCAGCATAATTTAACCAACTCAAATCAAGTGGGTTATTATTTATAAAACCTCGTAGCCATGATTCTTAACCCAAAAACATTTGTTTTAGTAAACCAAATTGTAAAACATCTCGTATTAACTCGTTAATAAAACTCGTGTGGTTTATATCCTTTCAAAAACATCGTTATGTGACATCGTTTCCAAAATCGTTTACCCAAGTGAACTAAATAACGCCACAGTGTGTAATATGTTGAAAACACTTATATATAAGAAGTACCAGCGGCGTATCTACCATGTTTTCACCATATTACACCCATCCCGTTATCTAAACACTTAACCAAAAACCCATCGTTTATCCAATTCGTTTAACTTGTTTAAATCGTTTCCATATCGTTTAACTCGTTTAAGTCGTTTAAATCATCCTTGTTTTAATTGTGAAAACTATTTTTGGTCGTCTCGCTAATAACATTCAAACCTTCGTGACTCGACTATCTCGCTTCTCGCATTAACAAACCACCAAAGGGTAAGTTAACAATCACAGATTCAGTCGTTACCCACCTAACCCACACATAACCATGGGTGCAGTCTGATAACGGGATTTGTCAGATCCTATGGTACCATAACCTAATACTGGTCGGTTCGGCCAAAAATAATGAATACCATTCGTTATATAACTACAACCAACAAGTTCGTTCACATTATCGAAATCGTTATTAGTTTAGTATAAACCATCTTAATCGTTTTTGAAATCATCGTTATAATATCGAAAATCGTTTTGATACATATGAATCACCCCAAAACAATTGAAAACAGTAAAATAGGGGAACTATGTACTCACATGAAGTGCAAAGTATCCTCAATCAATAGAACTTCAACAACTCAAGTAAACCAGAGAAATCAAGCAGCACCTAGTAATCGAATCACTAGTCAAACAATCGACACCTAGATCGGATAGAATGAGGTCTTGTAAAACAAATGAGTGTTGGAACTCATGTGATATGGTTTAACAAAGCCTACATCCTAAATCGGAATCTATTCTAAGTGCTTTCGACCCGTCACGACCCATTAAGGTAGCTTACGCTACTTTAATGCGTCGTTCGAGGCGTCTAACTAGTCCTATGACAAGTATTATATGCCTAAACATGTTTAAATATGTTTCATAATCAATTACGTGACAAAAGTTTATGTTACATATGCTTAATTACCAATTATGCATGAAAAGGGAATTTTGGTCATTTACCTAAGGCATATAAACTACCTATCATACAACTAATTAAACCTAAGTGACCATTAGGTATAACCTCGGAAGGTTATTCCCTCTGCAACTATGGTTACTAAACATGCTTGGTCGGATCCTAATGATCGACCAAACGGGTCGAGTTCGAAAGTCTAAGCGGGTGTTTAGTCCGCTTGACTTACGACTCTACACAACCACTAAACTAAAAGTGATGAGCTAAACATGTTAAAACATGTTTAGTTAAGTTAGAAAACAGGTTTTGGTATCAAAACAAACGGTTTTGATACCCAAGAGTAGTTTGGTTACAAAATACGCATAAATACGCATTTTGGCCGAAACTACGACTCGTCACTACGCCTAGTCAACGTGGTAATCGGTAGGTATAGTCATAAGGGACTATAACCATCGTGATTACGCTCATGTTGCAAAGTTCAACGGAACTTTGTGTTGACCATTGACTGGTCAAAGCTGAAAGTCAAACATAGTTTGACTTTCATGCTAGAAACGCATAAAAGAACGAAAGAGGACTTACAAAGGGTCCAAGAAGGTTTGATCCAATTTATTCCCAGGTATGAAGTGCAAGACTTCAACTTAGAGAATGAAAATCATATCAAATGTGCAGAATTCAAATGAGGGGCATGGGTATTTATAGGAAAACAAGAGCCGTTAGGATCGTTTATCGGGAAACGTGCTTCGATCTCAACCATACACTTGCACCCACTGAATTAGAATACTATGGGCATCCAAAACAAGCCCCTAGATTGGTAAAAACCATGTCCAAAAGCCTGGATACCAGCTGCTGTTTCAGAGAACAAGTTTCTGATCTGGGTGTTTTTACACGACCCGCATAAGCAGAGCCCTTAGGTTACGCGGCCCGCCTGGGCAACTATCCAGAATTTGCAATTTGGTCCCTGCACTTGAGAATCTTGAATTTTGGCTCATTTTTGACACGTTTAAGCCCCGTTAACCTCATTTCAAGGCTCTAAAATGAATTAAAGTATAGGGAACTCAAGACATGCTCAAAAATATCTCGGATGTCGGCTCGTTTGGTCGTACGATTGCGTTGTTCGGTTAATTACGACGGAAGACGTAACGTAAAATAAAATATGTTAATGATTACATAAATTTTTGGATGTCCGGATATATTCAGAACGTAAGATATGTGCGAAAATGCAAACTTATGCACTTTTTGACGCTTTTAGTCCCTGAATGACCAATATAGTTTGTTTTTGCATACCGAACCCCTCAAGGCCTATTTCTAAGCTATGTAAAGGATATTTAGGGTATGTTTAACTTATGATCAAGTTCTGGAATGTTCGTTACTATACAAATCGGTATAGTTTCGCAGTTTGACACAAATAGTCCCTGCGATCGAACAAACTTGATTTCAACACACCAAACCATCCAAAGCTTATTTCTAAGTTATGTGGAGGTTATTTAAGGTATGTTAAGCCTATGTCACTATTCCAGAGTGTTTGTCGCATTATACTGACTGCGTTTACGTGCCAGTTTGCGTATAACCTTCCAGAAAGCGATTTAAAGCTTGAAATCGGAATCGAATTAAATTGTAAAGTCATCAAACACAATTACACACATAATAACACCAAAACACTTATAATAACACCAAAGAACATTTTTTTATTGATAATTAACATTGTTTTACATTGTACATCGATTACAGAGCACAGTTGTCACAGTCTCCCCTACTTCAGGAAATTTCGTCCAAAAATTTTATTTAGAGGAAGCTTGTGAAAACAAATGCAGATATTTCGTCTTCATCTGGTCCACGTTTGGATTCCCAGTGAACCTTAACTAATCGAATCCGTTTGTTCTTCAACTGTTTGAATGCACGGTCTGTTATCTCCACAGGTTTCTCGATAAAGTGCATCCTTTCATCGATTTGGATTTCGTCGAGTGGAATGTGAAGATCAGCGTCAGCTAAACACTTTCACAAATTGGACACGTGAAAAGTCGGGTGAATATTTCCAAGCTCCGGAGGTAGCTCTAGTCGATAGGCAACCTTCCCAATCCTTTCCACAATCTTAAATGGTCCAACATATCGTGGTGCAAGTTTTCCTTTCTTTCCAAATCTCACCACTCCCTTCCAAGGTGACACCTTGAGTAGGACACGGTCTCCGACTTGAAATTCTAAGGGCTTGCGTCGCATATCCGTGTAACTCTTTTGACGGCTTCGAGCTGTCACAAGATTATCGCAAATTTTCTTGATTTTGTCTGTTGTTTCTAGAATGAGCTCAGGTCCAGTAAGCTGAGCTTCACCAATCTCATCCCAACAGACAGGTGAACGACATTTTCGACCGTAGAGAGCTTCGAATGATGCCGTATTAATGCTAGCATGATAACTATTATTGTATGAGAACTCGATCAATGGCATATGAGAATCCCAATTACCACCAAAGTCTATCACGCATGCTCTAAGCATATCCTCCAAAGTTTGAATCGTTCTCTCAGATTGTCCATCTATTTGGGGATGACAAGCAATGCTTAGATTCAGTTGGGTTCCCAAAGCAGATTGCATGGTCTTCAAAAAATGAGATGAAAACAGAGCATCACGATCGGAAATGATGTCCAAAGGAACACCATGTTGTGATACAATTTCATCAACATAAATCTTTGCAAGTTTATCAGCAGATAGATCCTCGCGAATCGGTATAAAAGAAGCTGATTTCGTTAGTCGATCGATAACAACCCAAATAGCATCATGACCTTAAGACGAACGCGGTAACTTAGTGATGAGATCCATCGCAATGTTCTCCCACTTCCAAACCGGTATCTCTGGTTGTACAAGCAAACCAGAAGGTCGTTGATGTTCAGCCTTGACTTTGAAACAAGTTAGGCATTTCGACACATACAAGGCAACATCCTTTTTCATACCCGGCCACCAGTACTGAGTACGAAGATCCTTGTACATTTTATCAGCACCAGGATGGATAGAATATCGAGACTTGTGAGATTCATCCATTATGAAGGTGCGAAGATCGTCCTGTTTTGGAATCCACAAACAATCCTTGAAGTAGAGTAAACCATCGTCTTTCCTTTCGAGCTTAAGCTCAAGCTGATGTGGTAATTCCTTACCTATCAAATTTTGTGTAACACAAAATTGTTGAGCTTGATGGACACGAGTTTGAAGATCAGATAGAGTGCGAACAGAATGAAGCTTGACTCGCACTTTTCGACTAAGCACATCAGCTACGAAATTCGCCTTACCAGGATGGTAGTGAATCTCGCAATCATAATCACTTAATAGTTCAACCCAACGTCGTTGCCTCATGTTCAGCTCATTTTGATTAAGAATATGCTGGAGACTTTTGTGGTCTGTGAAAACCACACACTTCGTTCCATAGAGGTAGTGTCTCCAGATTTTAAGCGCGAAAACCACAGCTCCTAACTCAAGATCATGAGTCGTGTAGTTCTTCTCGTGAATTTTCAGCTGTCTAGACGCATAAGCTATGACTTTACCTCATTGCATAAGAACACAACCAAGTCCTAGATTCGACGCGTCACAATAGACAACAAAATCATTGTTTCCCTCAGGTAGAGATAAAACAGGAGCATCACAGTGCTTCTGTTTCAGCGTTTGGAACACTTCTCCTTGCTTAGGTCCCCACTCAAAAGGCTTATTCTTCTGAGTCAAAGCAGTGAGTGGAACCACGATCTTTGAGAAATTAGAAATGATTCGACAGTAATAACCAGCAAGACCAAGAAAAGATCGAATCTCTGTAGGTGTCGTCGGTGTATTCCAATCCTTAATAGCAGCTATTTTGGATGGATCCACATGAATACCCTGCTCGTTGACTATATGACCTAAAAACTGAACTTCTTTAAGCCAGAATTCACACTTGGAGAATTTAGCAAAAAGTTGTTCCTTCTTTAGGAGTTCCAATGTCAAACGAAGGTGTTGCTCGTGATCGGCTCGAGACTTCGAATAAATGAGAATATCGTCAATGAACAGAATGATGAACTTGTCTAAATAAGGTTTACAGACCATATTCATTAAGTCCATAAAGATAGCTGGGGCATTTGTCAAACCAAAAGGCATGACAGTGAACTCGTAATGCCCATATCTCGTGCGAAAAGCAGTTTTGGGAATATCTTCTTCGAGAACACGAAGTTGATGATACCCAGAATGCAGATCGATCTTGGAAAAACATGAAGCACCTTGCAGCTGATCAAAGTGATCATCGATTCGAGGTAGGGGATATCGATTCTTGATGGTAAGCTTATTAAGCTCACGATAATCGATACATATTCGAAAAGATCCATCTTCCTTTTTCACAAAGAGGACAGGAGCTCCCCAAGGTGAATAACTCGGATGGATGAATCCTTTATCAGATAACTCTTGAAGCTGTTTCGATAACTCTTGCATCTCCAATGTGCAAGACGATAAGGTGCTTTCGCAATTGAGTTGGCATTGGGTACAATGTCAATATGAAACTCAACTTGACGAACTGGAGGCAAACCAGGCAGTTCATCAGGAATCACCTCTGGATAATCCCGAACAATCGGAATATCCTGAATACTCTTGCTCTTGCTTTTCTCCTCGGTGACATGTGCTAGAAAAGCAACATATCCTTTTCGTAAATACCTTTGGGCTTCCGTACACAGCATAAGTTTCAAACCACCTGATGGTTTCTCGCCACGAACCTCTAGGACTTCACTAGAAGACAAAGGAATACAAATAATCTTATCTAAACAAGCCACCTCAGCATGATGTTTGGTTAACCAATCCATCTGAACGATAATATCGAAACTCCCAAGTTGCATTGGTGTGAGGTCAATAGGAAAAAAGATGGTTGTCGAGGTTCAATTGACAATCACGAATAACAGAATCAAGAACAAGAGGTTTACCAGTAGCAACTTCGACAGATAAGGGTTTCCTCAGTTTAGTTCTAGGTATCGCAAGCAAAGGCTCAAATGATAATGAAACAAAACTTCTAATGGCACAAGAATCAAAAAGAATAGATGCAGGTCGATTGTTAACAAGAAACGTACCATTGACAACGAGGTTATCAGCTCGAGCCTCGTTAGCATTTAGATTGAAAGCTCGTCCATAAGCGGGATTCACATTCGCGTTTGCATTGGCATTTGCATTTGCATTTGCATTCGCGTTCACCAACCTCGGGTAGTTGTTGCGGAAATGACCCATTTCACCGCAATTATAACACGAACCAGGTGGGAATCTCGCAGCATTCCCCTGAACCTGTGCTGGATTCTGAGCGGCTTGATTCTGGCCCAAGCGACAGATGTTGGCCAGATGCACAAGTTTACCACACGTAGTGCATTGCTTGCAAGCTTGTTGTGCAACATGATGACCGTTGCAGCGATCACATTGAGGTGCGGTACCAGCATATACTTTCTTCGCAGGAGGTTGAGCCGGTGGGTTCTGAGGGTTCTGAGCTGTTACTGCAAAATTGTGAGCACCCTTTTGCTTTCTCGACTTCTTCGACGACTCACCTTTCTTACTCTTACCCTTTTCCTCGACAGAATCGGTCGACTTCTTCTTATCACCCTTGCGGGTAAGTTTACCCTTCCTGACTTTAGACTCGGTCAGGGTAGCAGACAACTCGATCGCTTGACGAACAGTAGTAGGATTAATGCCAGTCACAATATCCTGTATGGAATCGGGTAAACCATCGATATATCTCTCGATTGCTTTCTCTAGTGGGGTAACCATAGTGGGACACAACAGACTGAGCTCCTTAAAACGATCCGTATACGCACGGTGTTCACCCTCATCTTGTTTTAGCTCGTCAAACTCTCGTTCTAAAGCTCGAATTTCATAATGGGGACAAAACTCTTTCATCAGGAGAGCTCAAAGCTCTTCCCATGTTTGTGCCAATGCCACTTCGGCACCCCTATCGCGCATAACACTGTTCCACCACGTAAGAGCACGCTTCTCGAACACACTTGATGCAAATTCAACCTTAAGCCCATTCAGACATTGCACATGTCTGAATGTGCTCTCGATACTTTCGAACCATTGAAGGAGCGCAGTTGCTCCTTGCGACCCAGAAAACTTCAATGGCTTAGCAGAATTGAAAATCTTGAAATTACACTGTGCATTGTTATTATTATTGTTGTTGTATAACTCGTGGATTTGGGTCACAACGCCTGGAAGCACAACAGCCATTTGTTGAGAGACAAGGGCTGCGACTTCTTCAGCAGTAAAAGATTGGGCATCACGTCGAGGAGGCATTGTCTAACAAGGAAACAGGGGAATCGAGTGAGATTGATAATTGGAAAAACAAAAGAGGTATTGAAAACATCTACAAAACACAAGGAAGGCGATCATTTGTTCGTTACCTTGAACAACAAACGACACGCAGTGACTAATCAAAGTAAATGAGTCAAAATAATGTATCGCGAAGACATGCTCGCCTATAAATGAACACTCGCCCCAAGAGTTCCCAGGTAATAGTGACTGGTCCGATTATGTAGATTTGTACGAACACTCTAGCCTTAGACAGAAAACTCAGGGTACATGCATTCACTCTTCCAGTTTGCACGTGTTTACATTATTTAGACCCAAACTTTGACGAGATTTTGAAACTCAGAAGGCATTAAGCCAAATATGAGTCAAACTAGAAGGGTTCAAAACCTAGTAATCAATCATCCTAGAACAGATGATTAATTTTCGAAGCAGATTCAAAATTTGTATTCTCATTGTGATTATCACCTAAGGGTAGGTGACGGTTTTGTTTTTAAAAAATCTAAACGCAAATCAACTTGCGTTAGGGTCCTAGAAAGTTATAGTCTAGGTCAAAGCATTACTAATAACCTAATTCCCTATAACCATTGGCTCTGATATCAACTCTTCTGTCACACCCCGACCACGTAAAACAACAAATCGTGGCGGAAACGTAAGGGAGTGTTGTAACAGAATTATTATTTCACAACCATGGATACAAAAAGAGTTTCGTTTTATTTATTCATTAAGTAATTTACATTGTTTTAACACAAAACAAACAAGTTACATATCGACTATCACTGTTACTATGTCACTAAGGCCTCGTCCAGATCCTATGTGACTCATGCATCCTAGTAATCAACATCAAGCAACATCACCTGAAACATATGTAAAAACAAAGTCAGCAAAGAAATGCTGGCGAGCACATATGTTTTATAAGAGTGTCGGATTCATGGCTAGTTTACATGTTGCAATATCTTATTAAAATCCTTGTTTTGAAAAGTACATAGTATTGCAGCATAATTTAACCAACTCAAATCAAGTGGGTTATTATTTATAAAACCTCGTAGCCAGGATTCTTAACCCAAAAAAAATTGTTTTAGTAAACCAAATTGTAAAACATCTCGTATTAACTCGTTAATAAAACTCGTATGGTTTATATCCTTTCGTTATGTGACATCGTTTCCAAAATCGTTTACCCAAGTGAACTAAATAACGCCACGGTGTGTAATATGTTGAAAACACTTATATATAAGAAGTACCAACGGCGTATCTACCATGTTTTCACCATATTACACCCGTCCCGTTATCTAAACACTTAACCAATAACCCATCGTTTATCCAATTCATTTAACTTGTTTAAATCGTTTCCAAATCGTTTAACTCATTTAAGTCGTTTAAATCATCATTTTTTTAATTGTGAAAACTATTTTGGTCGTCTCGCTAATAACATTCAATCCTTCGTGACTCGACTATCTCGCTTCTCGCATTAACAAACCACCAAAGGGTAAGTTAACAATCACAGAATTCAGTGGTTACCCACCTAACCCACACATAACCATGGGTGGAGTCTGATAACGGGATTTGTCAGATCCTATGGTACAATAACCTAATACTGGTCGGTTCGGCCAAAATTAATGAATATCATTCGTTATGTAACTACAACCAACAAGTTCGTTCACATTATCGAAATCGGTTTTAGTTTAGTATAAACCATCTTAATCGTTTTTGAAATCATCGTTATAATATCGAAAATCGTTTTGATACATATGAATCACACCAAAACAATTGAAAACAGTAAAATAGGGGAACTATGTACTCACATGAAGTGCAAAGTATCCTCAATCAATAGAATTTCAACAACTCAAGTAAACCAGAGAAATCAAGCAGCACCTAGTAATCGAATCACTAGTCAAACAATCGGCACCTAAATCGGAAGATCGGAAAGAATGAGGTCTTCTAAACCAAATGAGTGTTGGAACTCATGTGATATGGTTTAACAAAGCCTACATCCTAAATCAGAATCTATTCTAAGTGCTTTTGACCCGTCACGACCCATTAAGGTAGCTTACGCTACTTTAATGCGTCGTTCACGCAAAGCGCGTTCGAGGCGTCTAACTAGTCCTATGACAAGTATTATATGCCTAAACATGTTTAAATATGTTGCATAATTAGTTACGTGACAAAAGTTTATGTTACATATGCTTAATTACCAATTATGCATGAAAAGGGCATTTTGGTCATTTACCTAAGGCATATAAACTACCTATCATACAACTAAGTAAACCTAAGTGACCATAAGGTATAACCTAGGAAGGTTATTCCCTATGAAACTATGGTTTGACTTTCATGCTAGAAACTCATAAAAGAACGAAAGAGGACTTACAAAGGGTCCAAGAAGGTTTGATCCAATTTATTCTCAGGTATGAAGTGCAAGACTTCAACTTAGAGAATGAAAATCAGATCAAATATGCCGAATTCAAATGAGGGGCATGGGTATTTATAGGAAAACAAGACCCGTTAGGATCGTTTATCGGGAAACATGCTTCGATCTCAACCATACACTTGCACCCACTGAATTAGAATACTATGGGCATCCAAAATAAGCCCCTAGATTGGTAAACACCATGTCCAAAAGCCTGGATACCAGCTGCTGTTTCAGAAAACAAGTTTCTGATCTGGGTGTTTTTACATGACCCGCATAAGCAGAGCCCCTAGGCTACGCGGCCCGCCTGGGCAACTATCCAGAATTTGCAATTTAGTCCCTGCACTTGAGAATCTTGCATTTTGGCTCATTTTTGACACGTTTAAGCCCCGTTAACCTCATTTCAACGCTCTAACATGAAGTTAAAGTATAGGGAACTCAAGACATGCTCAAAAATATCTCGGATGTTGGCTCGTTTGGTCGTACGATTGTGTTGTTCGGTTAATTACGACGGAAGTCGTAACGAACGCAAAAACGATCCAAATTAAGCGACGAATGGAATTTTATCATGCCAATCATTAAAATAAAATATTTTAATGATTACATAAATTTTTGGATGTTCGCATATATTCAGAACGTAAGGTATGCGCGAAAATGCAAACTTATGCACTTTTTGACGCTTTTAGTCCCTGAATGACCAATAAAGTTTGTTTTAGCATACCGAACCCCTCAAGGCCTATTTATAAGATATGTAAAGGATATTTAGGGTATGTTTAACTTATGATCAAGTTCTGGAATGTTCGTTACTATACAAATCGGTATAGTTTCGCAGTTTGACACAAATAGTCCCTGGGATCGAATAAACTTGATTTCAACACACCAAACCATCCAAAGCTTATTTATAAGTTATGTGGAGGTTATTTAAGGTATGTTAAGCCTATGTCACTATTCTGGAGTATTTGTCGCATTATACTGACTGTGTTTACACGCCAGTTTGCGTATAACCTTCCAGAAAGCGATTTAAAGCTTGAAATCGGAATCAAATTAAATTGTAAAGTCATCAAACACAATTACACACATAATAACACCAAAACACATATAATAACACCAAAGCACATTGTTTTATTGATAATTAACATTGTTTTACAGTGTACATCGATTATAGAGCACAGTTGTCACACCCAACTCAAGATCATGAGTTGCGTAGTTCTTCTCATGGATTTTCAATTGCCTTGACGCGTAGGCTATGACTTTGTTCCTTTGCATGAGAACACAACCAAGGCCTAGATTCGATGCGTCACAATATACGACAAAGTCGTCGTTTCCCTCAGGTAAAAACAACACAGGAGCGTCGCAGAGTTTATGTTTCAAGGTCTGGAAAGCTTCTTCTTGTTTGGGTCCCCACTCAAAAGGTTTATTCTTTTGAGTTAAGGCTGTGAGAGGAACCGCAATCTTGGAGAAGTTTGAAATAAAGCGGCGGTAATAACCCACGAGACCCAGAAATGAACGAACCTCGGTAGGAGTAGTTGGTGTATTCAAATCCTTAATCGCACTGATTTTGGCGGGATCTACGTGTATTCCTTGTTCGTTGATAATGTGTCCTAAAAATTGAACTTCCTTAAGCCAAAATTCACACTTGGAGAATTTAGCGAAAAGTTGTTCCTTCTTTAGGAGCTCCATTGTCAGATGGAGATGTTGTTCATGGTCAGCTCGTGTCTTGGAATAAATCAAGATGTCATCAATGAAGACGATGATGAACTTATCTAAATAAGGCTTACAAACCCTATTCATTAAATCCATGAAGACGGCAGGAGCATTCGTTAAACCGAAAGGCATAACAGTAAACTCATAGTGGCCATATCGTGTGCGGAAAGCAGTCTTGGGAATATCTTCTTCGGATACGCGAAGCTGATGATACCCAGAACGTAGATCAATATTCGAAAAACAGGTAGCACCCTGAAGCTGATCAAAGAGATCATCAATGCGAGGTAGGGGATATCGATTTTTGATAGTTAGTTTGTTAAGCTCAGATAATCGATACACATTCAGAAAGATCCATCCTTCTTCTTTACAAATAGGGCAGGTGCGCCCCAAGGGGAAAAGCTCGGATGAATAAATCCTTTGTCTGATAACTCCTGCAGCTGATTCGATAACTCTTGCATCTCAGATGGTGTAAGA
Source organism: Helianthus tuberosus (assembly GCA_030545235.1). Lineage (NCBI taxonomy): Eukaryota > Viridiplantae > Streptophyta > Magnoliopsida > Asterales > Asteraceae > Helianthus > Helianthus tuberosus. The sequence goes on from CM060407.1 coordinate 121,811,751, forward strand.
CGGTATAGAGATTTGGCAATCGGGTTAGCACCAGGTACAAGGTCAATACGGAACTCGATTTGTCGTACTGGGGGTAAACCAGGTAAGACTTCAGGGAAAACCTCAGGATAATCCCGAACGACGGGGATGTCTTGTACAGTTTTACCCTTGTCTTTCTCCTCTACGACACGTGCCAAGAATGCCAGATAATTCTTTCGTAGATATCTATGAGCTTGGGTGCTAGACATTAGTTTAAGGCTACTAGCGGGTTTTTCTCCACGAACTTCTAAGACTTCACCAGAGGAAAGAGGTACACGAACAATCTTGTCAAAACAAACCACTTCTGCACGGTATTTGGTCAACCAATCCATCCCTACTATAACATCGAAACTCCCAAGTTGCATTGGCATGAGGTCAATGGGAAAGAGATGATCGTTAAGGTTCAACTGGTAATTTCGAATGACGGAATCAAGTACAAGGGATTCACCACTGGCTAACTCTAATGTCAAGGGTTTTCCTAGTTTTGTTCTAGGCTTTGCAAGCAAAGGTTCAAAAGCTAGGGATACAAAACTCTTGTCGGCACCCGAATAAAAAAGAATAGAAGCAAGTTGGTTGTTAACATAGAACGTACCGTTGACCACCTCATTGTCGGCACGCGCTTCATTGGCATTGATGTTGTATACTCGTCCACGAGTCGGGTTCGCATTAGCCAACTTCGGGCACTTGTTCCTGTAGTGAGTCAGATCTCCATAATTGTAGCATGACCCAGGCGGAAAAAGAGGTCGTGCAGGATTAGCTGGTTGTTGGGCAGGGTTTTGAACCACTTGATTTGGAGTAGGAGGAGAGCGACATGTGTTAGCCAAATGGCCATATCTTCCACAGTTGTTGCAAAGACGACACTGAAGATGTGGTTAATGATGACAATTGCACTTGTTACAAAGAGGTGCAGTACCAACATACTGTTTCTTGGCAGGTGGTTGTGCTGGCTGGTTCTGAGTGTTCTGGTTGGGTTGTGCAGTAACCGCAAAGTTTTGGAAAGCCTTGCGCTTCCTTGACTTCCTCGAAGACTCGGCTTTGTTCTTATTCTTCTTGTCTTTCTCTTGGGTGGTCTTGGCTTCCTATTTCTTATCACCCTTGCGGTGGAGTTTACCCTTCTTGACTTGAGAATCAGTCAAGGTTGCAGCTAGCTCAATGGCTTGTCTCACCATGGTAGGGTTGCTGCCGGTGACAATATCCTGAACGGGATCAGGAAGTCCATCTATGTACTTCTCAATCTCCTTGTCCAAAGGCGTGACCATGGTGGGACACAGCAGGCTCAGTTCTTCGTATCGGTCTGTGTAGGCACGATGCTCTCCACTATCTTGCTTGAGATCATGGAATTCGTTTTCCAGTGCCCGCAATTCATGACGAGGACAAAACTCCTTCATCATAAGAGCGCGAAGCTCTTCCCAAGTTTGAGCCATTGCCACGTCGGCACCTCTGTCTCTCATCACACCATTCCACCATGTAAGCGCCCTCTTCTGAAATACACTTGACGCGAACTTAACCTTTCGCTCATTCGGGCATTGAACGTGACGAAACGTACTTTCGAGACTCTCGAACCACTGTAGGAGCCCAGTTGCTCCTTCTGACCCAGAAAACTGAAGCGGCTTAGCCGAATTGAAAGTCTTAAACTTGCACAGAAAAGGTGCATTGTTGTTGTTGTTGTTTGCTTGGTTTAACTGGGTAACTAGGTTCGGGAGTACAGCAGCGATTTGCTGAGTGATCAAGGCTGCCATTGCGGCGTCTTGAGTTTGATCACGTTGAGGAGGCATCTAAAAAGAACACAAGGAAATGTGTGAGATTGACATAGGACGATCAAAATGAGTATTGAAAACATCGACAACACAAAGGAAGGTGGTCATTTGTCCATTACTTAAAACAAACAAACAACACAGTGACTAATCAAAGTAAATAGGTCTTCATAATGCATAATGAAGACATGCTCTAGCCTATAAGTGGACACTCACCCCAAGAGTTCCCAGGTAAGAGTGACTGGTCCGATTATGTGGATTTGTACGAACACTCTAGCCTTAGACAGAAAACTCAGGGTACATGCACCCACCCTTATAGATTGCACGTGTTCACATTATTAAGACCCAAACTTTGACGAGATTTGAAAACTTTAAAGGCATGAAGCCTAAAAACAAATCATCTAAGGATAGATGATTGATTTTCAAATGGAATTGAGATTTGTGTACTTGTTTTGGTAATCACCTAAGGATAGGTGATAGTATTGTTTTAAGATCTAAACACAAGGTAACTTGTGTTAGGGTCCTAGAAAGGTTATAGTCTAGGTCAAAATTTTACTAATAACCTAATTCCCTATAACCATGAGCTCTGATACCAACTCTTCTGTCACACCCCGACCGCGTAAAACAACAAACCGCGGTGGAAACGTCGGGGAGTCGTATGGCAGAATTATTGTTTCAAAACACATGATAATTAAAGTTAAGTTTTACAAGCTTAAATTATTACATTGTCTTAGATAAAAAAAACACATAACATAAAAGATGATAACTTTCTTGATTTTAGATTGCTAAGGCCCAAGTCGCCCTAAGTGAAGCTTGCTCACATCAAACATTCGCTCCTGAAACATATGTGAAAGTAAATACGTCAGCATAAAAATGCCTGCGAGTAACATAGGTTTAGTGTTGAAGATTCATGGCTTTGAATGTTAAAAGAAGTGTTTAATGAAAAAAATAGTCATGAACCTTATAAAATATTTTCTTTTATAAAATCATATGAAAATCAAATGATATAAAAGAATGATGCATGGTTAAGTAAATAACCAAATGAAAATAATATGTATAAACTATGTCATGTCTTGTCTTTGTTGAAGTGGTTTAGATAACGCCACGATATGCAATACAATAAAAGCACTTATATATAGGGAGTACCAGTGACGTATCCACCATGCTTTTATCATATTACACACGTCTCGTTACTTAAATCACTTATTAATAACCATGAAATAATGTCTTGTTTAAATGTCAATGTCCAATGTCAAATGTCATTTGTAAACAATGTCTAATGTCAAGTATAAACAAATGTCTTTTGAAATCCAATGTCATGTACAAAACAAGGTCTTTGAATAACCGAGAGTTAAAATCAAAAGTTATGTTTTGAAAACCATTGCTTTTATCGATATGAACATTTATGTGGTTTGTCTATCGCATACACTCAAGCCTTGAGACTGTCGGATAAACCCTTATCAGGATCAAGGTTTATCAAAAATGTATTCGGATTCTGTCATTCCCCTTCCAAAATTCCTAGAAAGCGGGAACGGGATTTGTCAAGTCCTATAGCGCTATTACATACTACTGAGCGGCGTGATCAATATTAATGAATGTACTACTAACCCGTTAAACATACCAAATGTCCTTTTCAATGTAAGCACGTCATGAAAATGTCTTTGTAAAAACCATGCGTTAGGCATACTAAGTCAATATGCCAATAAAATGTCTTTGAAACCAAATGTTAGGTATACTAAGTCAATATACCATAAGAATGTCTCTGAAATAATGTATTATATTTAATATGTAATAAAACATGTATAATGTCATGAAAACGAAAAGTAAAGTTATGCACATATGCTTCACCCCAAAACATTTGAAAACGTAAAATAGGGGAACTATGTACTCACCTTTGGGTGCGTTTTTATATGTTAACACAATCGCTCAAATTGTTTACTCGTCCTAAATTAAATAAGAACTATTTAATAATCAAAACTCATAAAAATATCTAAGTTTCTCCGATACTTAGATTTTTCACATAACTTTGAGATTTTCTCGAAAAGTTATTATTTTTGATTATATTGGTGTATTTATATATATATATATGAGTTCATATATATTTTAAAAACTTTGCGACTTGAACGATTTTATTGGCGACCCTTATCATGTTATAAGCAATATATCTACGATTTGCGCGTCGTAATATATATACTTAAATGTGACATACTAATAATAACGTAATACACATAATCTTGTCAAGTATTAACATGTCATCATACACATATTATAAAACACATAACACATTGTAACACATAAAATTTACCCATGAACAACCCATTATAGTGTATGTTGAAAAACACGTATTTTAGCGATTCGGTAACGTTTTTGGGTGCCGGAAGTCACGTATGACTAACCAAACACCAAGTAAACTTAATATAAGTTAAAATACTTATTTTTATATAAAAAATATTAGTTTACTTACTGATCTAAAACAGTTTTATAAAAATCCTCCGAAAAGCCGATTTTTAACCGTTTTACTGCATAGTTTTGCATCAAATGTTACCCTAACCATCCCAAATCGTAACGAATTGCTATTTTAAAATAACCCATGTTATTTACTGAATAAAATAGTGGTTATACTCATGATAGTGCAGGTCTCACATAAAGCACATAAATCATGCAAATTTCACATATTTTACCACTTTCTAAGCTATATGTACAACATGCGAAGCTACCAAACCTATGACAAAGTTTCATGCCATTATAATATACCAAATAATGTTATTTTTAGTGTTTATAATCTGTTCTAAAACATTTTTGTCATACAATCATTTTTTTTTATCATTTCTTGAGCTTTAAATCAACATGCATTCTTATGTACAAGTGTCTAAAGCACACTATCATATCATCATCATTTCATATGAATTTAAATGCATCAAACATGTAATTTATTCATGTTTACTTGCTGATTTAATTGAACATTCATCATATCATGCACAAATCATCAAACACTTGCATTTTAACTATCATTCAAGAACAAGCAACAACCTAAAAATTCTCAAATATGTTTAATAAATTTTTGACCATTTACATGTCAAAATACTAACATTATTTCAAATTATAACTCATGATTCAATCACTCCTTTATATCTCTAATATATTTGCACATAATCTTGTTCATGCAAGCAAACATCCTATACAAGTATTTATCAAAAATCAAACTCAAATCTCATACACACACACACACACATATATATATATATATACGGTTATATATACACACATATATACTACCATTTTTATTTGTATCAAGACCCATTTCCTTTAGATTTCAAGTTTGTGAAAAATTCCAAGATTCTAGAGAAACTTCCAATCATCAAGAACAACCAAGAATCAAGTGTATGATTTAAACATAAACTTTATACCTTCAAGATTCAAGTGAGTTTTTGATAAGATTTTGATGATATGGAGCTTAAATCACTTGAAAACACCTTGGAAACTCCTTTGGGTCTTCACACCAACTTGAAACTAGCTTGGAATGGAGTTTAATCTTCAAGAACAAGGTTGTAAAATTGGAAATGGGAGTGGTGGGGGTGTGTACGGTTATGGAGAAGAGAGAGAGAGAGAGAGGAAGATTTGCTTTAATTTTTGTTTGTGAACTTGAAAGATTATGGAAGATATATAGAGATATGGAAGATATGATGGATTTTCAAGAACAACACTTGTCATAGTGTAAGAAGGAGGCAAAATGGTGGCACCTTAGGCCACAACCTACACCCACACTCTCATATATACATGCATTTTTATATAGATGTATTATATGTAGGCTAAAACTGGTGTTTAACTGGATACCGGGTATTTTATCTAGCGTTTTAATCCCGGTTTATGTCGTTTTAAATTATTTTTATTATTCTATAAAAATAAACTCGTCAAAATATTACTGAAATAAATATCAGTTGCCGAGACTGGCTGCGTTGTCTGTGTTTTGCAGTATAAGCACCGTGTTTTGCAGTAACACGCGATACGCGCTTAAACTTGAAAAATAATGTTTTTAAGCGTTTTAAATTTATTTTTCAACACGAACATGATTAAAAATAAAATTTTAATCATAACAAAATATTTTTGGGATTTAAATATTATCCGGGCGGTCACCAACGTTCGTTTCGCAGTTTTGTCGCAATTAGTTCTTTAGTTCGAATAAACATGTTTTTGCCATACCGAATCCTTCGAAACTTATTTCTAAGTTATGTAAAGGGTATTTAGGGTATGTTTGGCTTAGGTTATTGTTTCGGAGTGTACGTCGCATTAAACTTATTACGTTCACGTAACGGTTTACGATTTCACTTCCAAAACAGGTTTGAGAGTTCGGATTTGAACAATGATTGAAATCATACTAATGTCACAAATAATTAAGCAAATATTGAAATTAAAACACCATATTTTATTAAATACAAAGTTGTTTGGAATAGTACAAGGATTAAAATACACAGATGTCACAATTAGCATCTCTAGCGGTTCTCCTTATCAAGGATCGTCGTACCGAGGGCCCGATTCATATGCTGAGAGGATGGCCACGTATGATTGGTTCTTTACCCCTTCATACCATAACTCTCATGATCAACCTCCTTTGGTTGAACCACAGCTTCAAGCAGTTTCACCACCACCTCTTCCTGTTGAGGAGCCGCCTCAACAACCACCTCAGCCACCTCCCGAGCCGCCGAGGCGAATGAGGAATGCACGAATATCCATGCGAGGAGAACCTCGTTTTAGTTATCCTCAGGGTTCAAGTTCTTACCCTCCTATTCCCGAGGACCCCCAAATGGGTAGACCCTCGCACGCGGTGCCAGAGAACGATCCTCCGCCGGTTTCTTATGCACCACCGCCACCGCCATTGGGTTTCGACAACACGATCCCGACATACCCAGGTTCATCTGGGTATAATCCATCTGGATACCCATCGGATTATGGAAACCATGATCCATACCTTATAGATGCACAGTACAATGCACTTTATCCTTCTTCTTACCCTCCAGTTTTCCTAACTGGATATCCGGTGCAGGGATACCAATACCCACCTTACCAGCAACCTCCTCCTCACCAACAGGAACAAACTCAGGAGATTCTGCAGAGGTCAGACCGGGTTGAGCGTGGAGCCAATGAAACTAAGAAGAAACATAATGGCTTTCTCAAGGGCCTTGCGAGCCTCATTAAAGGCAAGAAGAAGTAGGATGTTGTTATTTTGTTTTGTATTGTCTTTTAATCATGTCCCTGCGAGGAAATTATTTTATTTTCAGTACCAAGTCCCTGCGTGGACTTACTTTCTGTTTCTGTAGCCCCTACGTGGGCAGAGTGTGTTTTTCAAGTCCCGTTTAGGGCAACGTTGTACTTGTTTCATGATTTAATGAAGTTATTTTCGATTTTAATATGTATTTTATTACATCATCATGCTATATCGTTTCAAATTAAAATTAATCTGCCAAAGAAATTCTTAAAGGTATAACCTAGCCAAAGATATTAATGGCTATGATGGTACAACCTTTTAAGAAAATAACTCCCTGTTAACAACTGAAAACATGTTAACATTCCTGATTGTGTGGTATGAAAAACCACACAAGCTTCCAAATGTACTTGAATCCTTCCAAGTCATTTCATAAGCCTATATGATCAATGTGAATAATGGCCAATAAACATCAATATGATGTATACACCTACAACATCCATTTGAGATGTATGCTTCAAGTAAAGGTGTAATAATGACAATGATAGTTCTACTTTATAAACTTCTTGTCAGTAAGGCGATGAACTATGTTCGACCCTTAAAAGATCACTGATCTAGGAGATCATTGATTATAGTTAAATCGTCCCTTGTGACATGACCTCTTGTGCTGTCTAAATGTCCTTCGAGATGAGCCTTGTGCTAAAATAAAATGTCTTTCATGACATTGACAGTTGTGATTTATATTCCCCTGTCTAATAAAATATAAAGAATTATATCCCTTTGATTATTATTATTTTCTTAAAATGGTCTTTATGGTTTAATAATACCATGACCATCTAATCATCAATGCAATGATTTATTGCTTAATTTAAATACAAACATTATTGTTTCATATAGAACCCAAATTCATGGCTGAATCTGATGAAGTAAACAGTCATCCATTGGAAGAAAACAATAATGAGGCCAGAATCAATCTTACTAACGCTGAACTGCAAGCCATGATTGACACCGTGGTTGCTCAAGCGGTAGATAAGATATTCAAGGAACCGAGTAATGTTCGGTCCAAAACTCACTCAAAACCCTTATCACAGTCACATGCATCAAGAAGGGATGAATCTCAGCATTCATCCAATCAAAGATCTGAGTCTCAAAAAGTGGTGCTAAACCAGGCTCCTAAGTACAAAAAGAGTTGTACTTATAAGTACTTTATCTCCTGTAAACTGAGGGATTTTACAGGAGAAAAGGGAGCAATCGATTGCATGAAATGGTTGGACAAAATGGAGACTGTGATAGACATCAGCGGATGTGCCAAGGAAGACATAGACATGTTTATGTCTCAATCTTTTAAGGGCGATGCCCTCACTTGGTGGAAAGTGTTAGTACAGTCCACTGGAAAGGTTCATCTGTATAACCTTTCGTGGAACAAGTTTGTAGATCTTGTAAAAGACACATACTGTCCTCAGCATGAAGTTGAGAGGATTGAATCTGACTTCCTCACCTTGATAATGAAGGATTTAGACTGTAGATCCTATGTGACCAGCTTCAATTCGATGTCAAGGCTAGTACCGTATTTAGTCACTCCTGAACCCAAACGCATTGCGCGTTTCATATGCGGTTTAGCTCCTGAAGTAAAAGGAAACGTCAAGGCTTCTAAGCCTACTATGTATAGATTTGCTGTGGATCTGTCTTTGTCCCTCACTCTTGATATTGTGAGGAATAGGGCAAAGAGAGCTACCGATGATGGGAAAAGGAAGAGGGAGGAAGACAAGTCCCCGCAATCAAACAAGAAGAGCAAATGGAACTCTGGTTCTAAGAAAGGGCAGTCAAGTGACAAGCCCAGATGCAAAACCTGCAACAAAAGGCACTTTGGAAAGTGCAACCAAGACCCACAAGCCAAGCCATGTGGGATTTGTAAAAAGAAAGGGCACAGATCTGTTGAGTGCCGAAACATTAAGGATGCAAGTTGTTACGGTTGCAACGAAAAGGGGCATATCAAGACAAATTGCCCCAAGAATACCAAGAAGCCCGAGGAGGAAAAGAAAAACAACATAAGTGTTTTCCAAATGAATGCAAGGGAAGTGGTGAATGACGAGAACGTCATAACAGGTACCTTCCTCATTAATAATTGTCACACCCCGACCACGTAAAACAACAAAACGTGGCGGAAACATCGGGGAGTGTTGTAACAGAATCATTGTTTCATAACACATGGAAATTGAAATATTGTTTTATTGAATAAAATAGTTACAATGTCTTGACAATCAAAGAAGTATAACAAAATTAACTAGTCTTCCATCTTTTATTGTCACTAAGGCCCAAGTCCGTCTAAGTGTATCTTGATCAATCCTATGCATCATTTCCTTAAACACATGTGAAAATAGGCACGTCAGCATAAAAATGCCGGCGAGTACATAGGTTTTGTGAAAATAGGATTCATGACTTATAAGTTTAGAAAATGTTTAGTCATGAACCTTGTAATTTGCTTTGTTTTGTGAATCATTTGAAAAACGATAAATAAACCAAATGATATATATGTATAAAAGAATAATACATGGTTAAGCGAATAACCATGTGAAATTAGTTTGTATAAATTAAGTTGTTTGTAAAACAATGTATTGTGAAAAGTATGTTATTTGTATAAAATGTTATATGTCTCAAATTGAAATGATTCAAATAACGCTACGATATGTAATACCATACAATCACTTATATATAGGAAGTACCAGCGGCGTATCCACCATGCTTGTATCATATTACACACGCCTCGTTACTTAAATCACTTACCCAAATCAAACCAACAATGTAAGATGTCTATGTTTAAACCAATTGCCAAATGTATTGAATAATATGTCATAGTGTTTATGTAAAGATGTAAATTATGTAATGTATAACAAATGTAAAAATGTTTATGTGTTAAATGTAAATCATGTAATGTGTAACCAAAATGATATGTATGGCTAGTGAAATGCATCGACTAAACCATAGGTAAAACGCACAAAACAAAGTATTGAAGTAAAACTTGGTTTAAATCAAAGTTATGTTTTGTGGAAATGCATGATCAAATGTAAATCATGTCAAAATGTTTATGTCAAAATGTCTATGTCAAATGTCTTTGTGTAAACCTTGTCAAAATGTTATGTATGGCAAGTGGAATATATATATGTATAAATATATCCATTAAGCCATAGGTAAAAAATGCACAAAACAATATATTGAAGTAAAACATGGTTTAAATCAATGTTATGTCTTGTGGAAATGCAATGCTATACTAAATATGAACATTTATGTGGTATTGTTATAATGCATACATCCAAGCCTTGAGACTGTGGCGATAAACCCTTAAACGATTTAAAGGATTATATGTGCTTATGTATATCGAATTCGGTCATTCCTTCCAATCCAAACAAACCCAGGATTTCAGGAACGGGAGTTGTCAATTCCTATGGTACCACTACCTACTAACGAACGGCGTAGCTAATCTTAATGAATGTATTGTCCCATTTAAACAAACCAAATGTCATACCAAAATGTAAGCATGTGATGAATAATAAATGTACTAAGTATGATGAACATACATAGCATGTGAATGAATAATAAATGTACTAAGTATGATGAACATACATAGCATGTGATGTGATGTGATGTCATGTAAAACAATGTACTAAGTAGGCACACAATGGGCATACATAGCATAAAATGTAATGAAAAACAATGTACTAAGTATGCACACAATGGACATACATAGCATGAACACAATGAAATCATGTACTAATAAGTGTACTATTGAACATAACAAGCATATGATATGAAAACATGAAAGGCACGAAAGTAACAAGTAGGCACATGTGTTCCACCCCAAAACAGTTTGAAAACAGTAAAAGAGGGGTTCTATGTACTCACTTGAGATTGCTCAGAAGTCCTAAGATAACCACCAAGCAATGCTAGAGATCACGGAATCAAACGGCACCTAATATAGGTAACTATGTTAATAATCCGGACCTAAATCGGAAGATTGGGTAGCATGAGGGTTTGTAAACCAAATGAGTGTAGGAACTCATGTGATATGGTTTAACACAGCCTACATACTAAATGAAACTTAACCTAAGTGCTTACGACCCATTACGACCCGTTTAGGTAGCTTATGCTACTTTAACGCGTCGTTCGCGTAAAATGCGTTCGGAACGCCTAACTAGCCCTATGATAAGTAAAATATGCCTTAACATGTCTAATATTATTTCCAAATCAGTTTAGATACCAAAAGTTATGTTACATATGATTAAAATGAATTTTGGCGTAAAAAGGGCATTTTGGTAATTTACCTAAGGCATATAAACTACCTATCATACAACTACTCAAACGAAGTGACCATAAGGTATAACCTCGGAAGGTTATTCCCTATATACTATGGTCACCTAATGTATTTGGTCGGATCCTAATGATCGACCAATTGGGTCGGGTTCGAAGGTATAAGCGATTTATTAGATCGCTTACCCTTACGACCCTAGACTACGTGGTAATCAGTAGGCATAGTCACAAGGGACTATAACCATCGTGATTACAATCACGTTGCGAAGTTCAAACGAACTTCGCATTGACCATAAACTGGTCAATGCAGAAAGTCAAACAAAGTTTGACTTTCGGACTAGAAAAGCAATAAAAGAACGAAGGAATACTTACAAAGGGTCCCCGCAAGATTCGAACCCGATTCACTCTCAGGTAGGAAGCATAAACTTCCACTTAGAGAGTGTAGAATCAGATTCAAATGTGAGGAATGAGTGAAGTTGAGGTGGGTATTTATAGTAAACCCACAACCGTTAGGATCGTTTCTTGGAAAAGGGGGCACGATCTAAGCCGTACACTTGTTGGAAAGTTGTGGTAACTCATTTGCCATCCACCATAAGAGTTTGACACTTGGCCTTTGGAGAGTGTTAAGGGCTGTTAAAAGCTGAAAAAAAAAACGTTTTGCTGCATCTGGCCCCTACTTACGGACCTAGTTTGGCAGATTTACAGTTTCAGTCCCTGCAACCTCAAAACTTGGTTTTCGATGCGTTTTTTGACACGTTTAAGCCCCGTTAACCCCATTTCAAAGCTCTAAAATGAAGTTAAAGTATAGGGAACTTAAAATGTGTTCAAAAATATCTCGGGTGTCGGTTCGTTTAGCCGTACGGTTACGTTGTTCGGTTAATTACGACGGAATGCACATAAGCGCGAAAAATGATCCAAATGGCTTGACGAATGGATTTTTCTTATGCCAAACACTAAAATAAAATATTTTAGTGCTTACATAAATTTTTGGATGTCCGGATGTATTCAGAACGTAAGTTATGCGCGAAAATGCAAACTTGTGCACTTTTTTTAACGCTTTTAGTCCTTGAATGACCCCAAAAGTTTATTTTAGCATATCGAACCCCTCAAAGCCTATTTCTAAGCTATGTAAAGGATATTTATGGTATGTTTAACTTATGGTCATGTTTCGGAATGTTCGTTACAGTTCAAATTGGTATACTTTCGCAGTTTGTCAACTTTAGTCCCTGTAAGCGATTTAACTTGTTTTTGACATACCAAAGCCTTTAAAACTTATTTCTAAGCTATGTAAAGGTTATTTAAGGTATGTTAAGTATATGTTGATGTTCCGGAGTATTTTTTGCATTAAACTGGTTACGTTTACGCATCAGTTTGCGTATAACTCTCCAGAAAGCGATATAGAGTTTGAAATTGAATAAAAGTCAAAACATGAAAAATGTAAAACATAACCAAACAAACATTGGGATCAAATAACATTCTTTTATTGATGGAAGAACTGTTCACAATGATTACAAGCACAGATGTTACAGTCTCCCCTACTTGTGGAAATTTCGTCCCGAAATTTATTCAGAGGAAACTTGTGAGAGTTTAAAACATGAAGTTGAAAAGATCGAACAACATTGGTTAGGGTTCTGAACTTCTAGTAACTTTAATAACATCATGCTTGCAATGTAAGAGGGATACTTATATACAAGTATATGAAGCGTCATTGGTGCGTCCACCGTACCTCCATTACATCGTTCTCATTTTGTTACAGTTGTCACTATCGGTTCTTACGCATAATAAATCTTACTAGGTTTCTGTGCACTAAATTTCATAATTATGTACGCGTCCATAATTAGGCAATTCCTTGCATAGTTCACACAGTCTATTTTATAATGTGTAGGGGAAAACCAAATGAACAAACCTGTGATGAGTGTGACTAGACCACCATAGGGTCCCTTTTATTAAATCAATAAATGATTTTAATAGACAACCGAGGAGTCTTTTCAGCTTATATCATCAGATGTCGTTCTTTAACCAGATTGTGAATCAATCTTTTTTACTAGACCACTAAAAGGGTCTCTTATGAATTATGGAGTGGTACTATATAATCCAAGGGTCTTAACTATTACATAGAAGCCCATTAAGGATTTAAGGCAGTGCCTTTTTGAATATCCTACTACGAATCCCTCATATGAAGATATGAAAGATTCTACGAGGATTTGGATAACGAATATCCAGAGTATATCAAAACACAAAAATGCATAAAAGAAAACACAAGGTGTATAAACACATAGTCACGTAACCACAAAATTGTTTGTTAATTTGTCTTGTTAATTGCGTACATGCATTTAAAGCACACTAGGAATCCAATACGTGGATTTCATTTGGTACTTTAAACATGATCAAGAATCTAACTATAGAGATAGAAAGATTTTTAAAGAGAAAAATCGATTTCGATTATAAAGAACCGAAATGTTCGAATTAAGGTACATAAGGAATCCAATTAAGGACTCTGATTTGAATGATAATCATCCACAAGGGTCTAAATGTGAAGATAAAAAGATCCCATATGGATTTTAGAAGTTGAAGGTGTTTTGAAACCTTGCACTGGATGTGCTTAAGTCAAAACATGAAGTAAAAATGCTTATGAAGTTGAGATGCTAGATATGCCAAGGTGACATATGAAGCGAAATTTGAAAGTGAAGTCAATGTATGAAGAAAAATATTTTTGGAAAACTATGCATGGGGTTCTAAAAAAATGTGTTCAATGTTTTTGAAACCTTATATATAATACTTTTGAAACCATAAAGTAGGTGTACTATGTAAGTATATTTATAAAAATGTTTTAAAATCATGCGAGATGAATTTTGAAATTATGTATAAGGTTTTTGAAAACATGAATGATGCTTTTCAAAATCATGCACTTGATAAGAAAATGTACGGTGTTAATATTGTTTTCAGACTATATGAAACATTTTGAAATTATGAAGGTTGTTTTTGAAAGCATAGCCAATGTTTTTGAAATAACATAGACAATGCATAAAAAAAATTGTTTTCAAACTATATGAAATGTTTTGAGATCATGAAGTTGTTTTTGAAATACTTGTACTGTGTATGTTGAAAAATCAAAACGTAATGGGTATGAGATTTGAAAATACCCTTAGTTATCTAACCAAGGATTCAAAGGCACAGATGTGCAAAAAGCACGATTACTCATAATTTCACTTTATTTCATGTACTTTGTTTCTTAGAATGAAACGAGTACTTAGAACTTTCGAGGAAATTATGAGCGATCACTTGAAAAGAGAGAGAATCACAAGAGTAGTTTGTAAAGAACATAGTTTCTTGATGTAGGTAACATAGGGGAATGCCATATACACATGTAACTATACTTGTATATCAGAATTGTGAACAATAACTTTTATTTATAAACAAACAGATTGTTTCACATTACAAGGATAACAAAAGAACAAAAGCATAAGACAGCAATATCCTTTGTTCAGCCAAATGCTCATCCAAGGGTTGGATTTGCACTGACAATCTTCGGACAGTTGTTCCTGAAATGGCTCGTCTCGCCATAGTTGTAGCAAGTACCAGACGGAAAATGAGCTTGAGTAGGGTTAACTTGGAGTTGGGTAGCAGCAAGGTTTATAGTAGCTTTGTTTTGGACAGCAAAGCGGCATGTGTTAATCAAATGTCCCCGCCGTCCACAGTAGGTACATTTGAAGCAGGGTATGAGGTTTGAATGATGGCGGTTACATCGCTTGCACCTAGGAGCAGTTCCTAAGTACGGCTTCCTAGCAGGGGGTTGAGCTGGTTGGTTGGGGACGGCTTAATCATTGTGAGCGACCACGGCGAAGTTTTGAGAAGCCTTTCGCTTCTTTGACTTCTTAGGCGATCGTTCATCCATGGTCTTTGATTCCTCGATTGGTTTCTTGGTTGGTGGTGCTGTCACCTGACTAGGTCCTGCCTGTCTTGGTGACTCTTGGGTGGCTTCATCCTGGAGACGATACATGGCAGTAGCTAATTCAACAGTCTTCAGGACTACTTCGCTTATTCGCTGGGCAAATTTGGCTGTTTGCTCGGACATTTGACCGTTGCTGAGAGGAAGAGACATTCTAGAAGAAAATGAAAGACATAGGAAGAAACAAGCGAAAGGTTATCAGATAATTAAAACAGGATGGCAATGCATAAAAATTGCGACCATTTGTTTGTTACCTAAGGCAAACAAATGAGACGGTGACAAATCAAAGTAACCGGGTCATATTAACGTATCACTGAAGACATGCTCGCCTATAAGTGAACACTCACCCCAAGAGTTCCCAGGTAAGAGTGACTGGTCCGATATTGCGGATTTGTACGAACACTCTAGCCTTCGACAGAAAACTCAGGGTACAGGCATTCACTCTTCCAGTTTTCACGTGTTCACATTATAAGACCCAAACTTTGACGAGATTTGAAAACTTAGAGGGTTTAAAACCTTATAACAGAGGGTTCAAACCCTTACAATAGAGGGTTCAAAACCTAGTAATCAATCATCCTAGAACAGATGATTAGTTTTCAAAGAGGTTTTGAAATTTATGTTCTTGTTGTGGTTGTCGCCTAAGGATAGGTGACAGTATTGTTTTATGACTAAACGCAAGTAAACTCGCGTTAGGGTCCTAGGAAGGTTATAGACTATGTCAAAGCATTACTAATAACCTAATTCCCTATAACCATGGGCTCTGATACCAACTTTTCTGTCACACCCCGACCACGAAAAACAACAAAACGTGGCGGAAACATCGGGGAGTGTTGTAACAGAATCATTGTTTCATAACACATGGAAATTGAAATATTGTTTTATTGAATAAAATAGTTACAATGTCTTGACAATCAAAGAAGGATAACAAAATTAACTAGTTTTCCATCTTTTATTGTCACTAAGGCCCAAGTCCGCCTAAGTGTATCTTGATCAATCCTATGCATCATTTCCTGAAACACATGTGAAAATAGGTACGTCAGCATAAAAATGCCGGCGAGTACATAGGTTTTGTGAAAATAGGATTCATGACTTATAAGTTTAGAAAATGTTTAGTCATGAACCTTGTAATTTGCTTTGTTTTGTGAATCATTTGAAAAACGATAAATAAACCAAATGATATATATGTATAAAAGAATAATACATGGTTAAGCGAATAACCATGTGAAATTAGTTTGTATAAATTAAGTTGTTTGTAAAACAATGTATTGTGAAAAGTATGTTATTTGTATAAAATGTTATATGTCTCAAATTGAAATGATTCAAATAACGCTACGATATGTAATACCATACAATCACTTATATATAGGAAGTACCAGCGGCGTATCCACCATGCTTGTATCATATTACACACGCCTCGTTACTTAAATCACTTACCCAAATCAAACCAACAATGTAAGATGTCTATGTTTAAACCAATTGCCAAATGTATTGAATAATATGTCATAGTGTTTATGTCAAGATGTAAATTATGTAATGTATAACAAATGTAAAAATGTTTATGTGTCAAATGTAAATCATGTAATGTGTAACCAAAATGATATGTATGGCTAGTGAAATGCATCGACTAAACCATAGGTGAAACGCACAAAACAAAGTATTGAAGTAAAACTTGGTTTAAATCAAAGTTATGTTTTGTGGAAATGCATGATCAAATGTAAATCATGTCAAAATGTTTATGTCAAAATGTCTATGTCAAATGTCTTTGTGTAAACCTTGTCAAAATGTCATGTATGGCAAGTGGAATATATATATGTATAAATATATCCATTAAGCCATAGGTAAAAAAATGCACAAAACAATATATTGAAGTAAAACATGGTTTAAATCAATGTTATGTCTTGTGGAAATGCAATGCTATACTAAATATGAACATTTATGTCGTATTGTTATAATGCATACATCCAAGCCTTGAGACTGTGGCGATAAACCCTTAAACGATTTAAAGGATTATCTGTGCTTATGTATATCGAATTCGGTCATTCCTTCCAATCCAAACAAACCCAGGATTTCAGGAACGGGAGTTGTCAATTCCTATGGTACCACTACCTACTAACGAACGGCGTAGCTAATGTTAATGAATGTATTGTCCCATTTAAACAAACCAAATGTCATACCAAAATGTAAGCATGTGATGAATAATAAATGTACTAAGTATGATGAACATACATAGCATGTTAATGAATAATAAATGTACTAAGTATGATGAACATACATAGCATGTGATGTGATGTGATGTCATGTAAAACAATGTACTAAGTAGGCACACAATGGGCATACATAGCATAAAATGTAATGAAAAACAATGTACTAAGTATGCACACAATGGACATACATAGCATGAACACAATGAAATCATGTACTAATAAGTGTACTATTGAACATAACAAGCATATGATATGAAAACATGAAAGGCACGAAAGTAACAAGTAGGCACATGCGTTCCACCCCAAAACAGTTTGAAAACAGTAAAAGAGGGGTTCTATGTACTCACTTGAGATTGCTCAGAAGTCCTAAGATAACCACCAAGCAATGCTAGAGATCACGGAATCAAACGGCACCTAATATAGGTAACTATGTTAATAATCCGGACCTA
Source organism: Helianthus tuberosus (assembly GCA_030545235.1). NCBI lineage: Eukaryota > Viridiplantae > Streptophyta > Magnoliopsida > Asterales > Asteraceae > Helianthus > Helianthus tuberosus. The sequence continues at coordinate 121,829,630 of CM060407.1, forward strand.
AATCGGAAGATTGGGTAGCATGAGGGTTTGTAAACCAAATGAGTGTAGGAACTCATGTGATATGGTTTTACAAAGCCTACATACTAAATGAAACTTAACCTAAGTGCTTACGACCCATTACGACCCGTTTAGGTAGCTTATGCTACTTTAACGCGTCGTTCGCGTAAAACGCGTTCGGAACGCCTAACTAGCCCTATGATAAGTAAAATATGCCTTAACATGTCTAATATTGTTGCCAAATCAGTTTAGATACCAAAAGTTATGTTACATATGATTAAAATGAATTTTGGCGTAAAAAGGGCATTTTGGTAATTTACCTAAGGCATATAAACTACCTATCATACAACTACTCAAACGAAGCGACCATAAGGTATAACCTCGGAAGGTTATTCCCTATATACTATGGTCACCTAATGTATTTGGTCGGATCCTAATGATCTACCAATTGGGTCCGGTTCGAAGGTATAAGCGATTTATTAGATCGCTTACCCTTACGACCCTAGACAACGTGGTAATCAGTAGGCATAGTCACAAGGGACTATAACCATCATGATTACAATCATGTTGCGAAGTTCAAACAAACTTCGCATTGACCATAAACTGGTCAATGCAGAAAGTCAAAGAAAGTTTGACTTTCGGACTCGAAAAGCAATAAAAGAACGAAGGAATACTTACAAAGGGTCCCCGCAAGATTCGAACCCGATTCACTCTCAGGTAGGAAGCATAAACTTCCACTTAGAGAGTGTAGAATCAGATTCAAATGTGAGGAATGAGTGAAGTTGAGGTGGGTATTTATAGTAAACCCACAACCGTTAGGATCGTTTCTTGGAAAAGGGGGCACGATCTAAGCCGTACACTTGTTGGAAAGTTGTGGTAACTCATTTGCCATCCACCATAAGAGTTTGACACTTGGCCTTTGGAGAGTGTTAAGCGCTGTTAAAAGCTGAAAAAAAACGTTTTGCTGCATCTGGCCCCTACTTACGGACCTAGTTTGGCAGATTTACAGTTTCAGTCCCTGCAACCTCAAAACTTGGTTTTCGATGCGTTTTTTGACACGTTTAAGCCCGGTTAACCCCATTTCAAAGCTCTAAAATGAAGTTAAAGTATAGGGAACTTAAAATGTGTTCAAAAATATCTCGGGTGTCGGTTCGTTTAGCCGTACGGTTACGTTGTTCGGTTAATTACGACGGAATGCGCATAAGCGCGAAAAATGATCCAAATGGCGTGACGAATGGATTTTTCTTATGACAAACACTAAAATAAAATATTTTAGTGCTTACATAAATTTTTGGATGTCCGGATGTATTCAGAACGTAAGTTATGCGTGAAAATGCAAACTTGTGCACTTTTTTTTAACGCTTTTAGTCCTTGAATGACCCCAAAAGTTTATTTTAGCATATCGAACCCCTCAAAGCCTATTTCTAAGCTATGTAAAGGATATTTATGGTATGTTTAACTTATGGTCATGTTTCGGAATGTTCGTTACAGTTCAAATTGGCATACTTTCGCAGTTTGTCAACTTTAGTCCCTGTAAGCGATTTAACTTGTTTTTGCCATACCAAAGCCTTTAAAACTTATTTCTAAGCTATGTAAAGTTTATTTAAGGTATGTTAAGTATATGTTGATGTTCCGGAGTATTTTTCGCATTAAACTGGTTACGTTTACGCACCATTTTGCGTATAACTCTCCAGAAAGCGATATAGAGTTTGAAATTGAATAAAAGTCAAAACATGAAAAATGTAAAACACAACCAAACAAACATTGGGATCAAATAACATTCTTTTATTGATGAAAGAACTGTTCACAATGATTACAAGCACAGATGTTACAATAATAATTATGCTAGAGTCTTATTTGATTCAGGTGCTGATAAGTCTTTTGTAGACCATAAGTTTAGTAAGTTACTGAATCTGCCTATTAAGACTCTAGACATAAAATATGAGGTAGAGCTTGCTGATGGTACCTTAGAAACAGCTTCCACACTTCTTGATGGATGTTTCATATCCATTAAGAATCATTCTATTCCACTATCCCTCTTGCCAATGAAAATGGCTGGGTTCGACATTGTCTTGGGCATGGATTGGTTGTCGCATAACCAAGCCCAAATCGCCTGCGATAAAAAGCTAGTTATCATCAGAACCCCTTCTGGTGAATCCGTCACTGTTCAAGGAGATACACAGTATGGACTGCCCAACAATGTGTCCATTCTCAAAGTATCGCAATGTCTGAAGAGTGGATGTGTCATCTATATGGCACAAGTGTTAGTGAATGACCCAAAGCCCAAGATTGAAGGTATTCCTATTATCTCTGAGTATCCTGATGTCTTTCCTGATGATCTACCTGGATTACCTCCTGAGAGGCAAGTTGAATTCAGGATAGATATCCTCCCAGGATCTGCACCAATTGCACGAGCTCCTTATCGTCTAGCGCTTACCGAAATGAAAGAGCTCAGGACCCAATTGGATGATCTACTAGAGAAAGGTTTCATTCAACCCAGCTCTTCGCCTTGGGGAGCTCCAATATTGTTTGTAAAGAAGAAGGATGGACCAATGCGCCTATGCATTGATTATCGTGAACTGAACAAGATAACGATCAAGAATCGTTATCCCTTACCCATGATCGACGACTTATTTGACCAGCTCCAAGGGGCGAGCTTCTTCTCAAAGATTGATTTAAGATCTGGGTATCATCAACTTAAGGTCCGAACCGAAGATGTGCCTAAAACGGTGTTCAGGACAAGGTATGGACATTACGAGTTTTTAGTGATGCCTTTCGGGCTCACTAATGCACCAGCAGCATTCATGGACCTCATGAATAGAGTCTGCAAGCCATACTTGGATAAGTTTGTCATTATATTTATAGACGACATACTTATCTACTCTCGTAATCAAGTTGATCATGAGAAGCACCTTCGATGTATCTTGGGATTACTTCGACAAGAGAAGCTTTATGCTAAATTTTCCAAATGCGAGTTCTGGCTTCGTGAAGTCCAATTTCTTGGACACGTAGTTAGTGAGCGAGGTATTCAAGTAGATCCCGCCAAGATAGAAGCCATTATGAATTAGAAAGCACCGAAGACACCAACAGAAATTCGCAGCTTTCTGGGTCTTGCTGGATATTATAGAAGATTCATTGAGAACTTCTCAAGAATAGCTGCGACATTGACTTCTTTGACCCGTAAGAATGTAAAATTTGACTGGAGTCCAAAACAACAAGAATTCTTTGAGATTCTCAAGCAGAAATTGAACAATGCTCCGGTGCTCACATTGCCCGAAGGAACTGAAGAGTTTGTCGTTTACTGTGATGCATCACACACCGATATGGGGTGTGTACTTATGCAAAAAGGCAAGGTGATTGCCTATGCATCATGACAGCTAAAGGTGCATGAAAGGAATTACACCACCCACTACTTAGAGTTGGGTGCCATTATATTCGCACTAAAGTTATGGAGACACTATTTGTATGGAACAAAATGTGTGATCTATTCAGATCACAAAAGTCTCCAACATTTATTCAATAAAAAAGAGCTCAATATGAGACAGCGCCGCTGGATGGAAACTCTAAATGATTATGATTGCAAAATTCGCTACCACCCAGGTAAAGCGAATGTAGTCGCAGATGCCCTAAGCCGAAAGGAAAGAGTCAAACCAATCAGAATCAATGCCAAGAGCATAGAGCTGAAGAATAGCCTGAATGATAGGCTATTAGCTGCACATAAAGATGCTGTTTTGGAAGCTAACCTTCCAGATGAAAAGTTAGGTGTAACTGCGAAACAGTTAACACCTGGCAAGGATGGAATTCTCAGACTCAATGGAAGAATTTGGGTTCCCATTCATGGAGGACTTCGAGATGTAATCCTCCAGGAAGCTCACAACTCCAAATATTCAGTTCACCCTGGAGGTGACAAGATGTATCAGGATTTGAAAGCTAATTATTGGTGGATAGGGTTGAAGAAATCTATTGCCACCCATGTAGCTAAGTGTTTGACCTGTGCTCAGATTAAAGCAGAGCATCAAAAACCGTCGGGTCTGCTTCAACAGCCAGAACTTCCCACATGGAAGTGGGAAATGGTAACTATGGATTTATAACCAAGTTACCTGAAATGAGGCACGGAAATGATACCATATGGGTTATAGTTGACAGACTGACTAAGTCAGCACATTTCTTACCCATCAAGGAGACTCATAGCTCCGATAAGCTAGCCCAATTGTACATGGATAAGATTGTAGCTCTTCACGGAGTGCCGGTGTCTATTATCTCTGATAGAGATACTAGATACACCTCTCACTTTTGGAAAAGTTTCCAACAATCTTTGGGCACTCGTTTAAATTTCAGTACTACTTACCATCCTCAGACAGATGGACAGAGTGAGCGTACACTTCAAACTTTGGAAGACATGCTTCAAGCATGTGTTATTGATTTGGGAGGCAGTTGGGATGACCACCTACCCTTGATCGAGTTCTCCTATAACAATAGCTACCATACTAGTATTCAGGCTGTGCCTTTTGAGGCATTATATGGTAGGAAATGCAGAACGCCTGTTTGTTGGGCAGAAGTAGGAGAAGCACAGTTATCAGGACCTGATATAGTCCTTGAAACGACAGACAAGATTGTCCAGATTCGTGATCGCCTGAAGGCTGCCAGGGATAGGCAGAAAAGTTATGCTGACAAAAGGTGAAAACCTCTAAAGTTTGAAGTTGGTGATAAAGTCTTACTGAAAGTATCACCCTGGAAAGGCGTGATGCGTTTTGGTAAGAAGGGCAAGCTAAGCCCTAGATATATCGGACCATTCGAGATTATCGAATGTGTCGGCAGTGTAGCTTATAAGCTAAACTTGCCTGAGGAGCTCAGCGGAATTCATAATGTGTTTCACATCTGCAATCTCAAGAAATGCTTAGCTGATGAATCACTAGCTATGCCTCATAAAGACGTACAAATTGATGAAAGCCTGAGGTTTGTTGAAAGACCTATATCGATTGAGGATCGTCAGGTTAAAAAGCTCCGAAGAAAGCACGTGCCTATAGTAAAGGTCAAGTGGGATGCCCGTAGAGGTCCCGAATATACGTGGGAAGTTGAGTCCACTATGCGACAGAAGTACCCTCACTTATTCCAGTAAATCTCAGGGTCGAGATTTCTTTTAAGGGGGTGAGGATGTAACACCACGTAAAAACGTGTCCAATTATGTATAGACACGTGTCCTAAACTCTAGATATGTAAAAGAATGAGTTTGAAGGACTAAAGTTAACAAACAGTGGAAATATGAAACCAGAGGGACTAAAAGTGTCAACATGCCAAAATTGAGCCTCTGAATGACCATACATGGAGAATATATTCTTAAACGAGTAATTAATTGGATATAAGAAGCCGTTTGTGAAAATAATCAGAAGATTATAAAACTACAAGGGTTAAACGTGTCAACATGTTAATTTTGACCTCTGAGTGAGCTTTTAACGAACCCGAGGCTTCGAAATATTCAAATATACTCTCAAGAATAAGTGATAAAAATTTCACGCGGTTTCGAGATCGTTAAGCGAGTTTTCAAGACTTTGGGTGAAAAGTGTCAACTTGATGAAACTTGCATTTATAGTGATATTTAACGAAACCGAGCCTAACGAAGTTTGATTATACATCCTTGAGCCTCTACAAACTAACTATAAGGGCCTTACATGTCAAAAATCAAGTTAAAAAGGGTTTTAATCGATCAGGGACCAAATCTGCCAACAATGAAACTTGTTTAACCAGTTTCCCACCTCCAGGCGGGCCGCGTAAGGCCAAGCAGAACATCTACGCGGGCCGCGTAGAAGTCCCCAGCACAGAAAAGACCTGCCAGGTGCAGGTTAACAGCTCTAAACCGACTTAAACTCGTTTGTATCGATCCCATGGGCTCTTAAACGGTTTTATAAATCCAATAGGACACCTGGAGTGATCCTAGGATGTCCCATTACAGCTGCAATTGATCTAGACACTTGGGATTTAGTATATAAGAAGCACTAGTCTTATGTTCATATGCACATCATTTGCAACAACTTCAAAAGGACACTCATCTGGAGCTTTCAAGCAATAGAAGACTTAGAAGTGTAGAAAAGATAGCAAGGACCATTAGTAAGAGTCTTAACCCCTGCTTAGTCCTTTTAATTAGCTTAATTACCGAAAAGTCAAACTTGTCGTAATTTAGCTTTGACTTTCGGTTTTATCACAAATGGTCCAGCCACTGACCGAAACGAAAGTGGTTATGGAACCATATTAAGGTAGGTGATTAACCCTTAAAAGGGCACCTCCTAATTATTCCGTTTGGCTAGTTAATTGTCGGGTCAAACTAGTTTGACAAAAAGTCAAATTGGACAGAAAGTTTAAAAATGAAATAAATTAATTAAACAGAGGTTCTAAATTATATTTTAACATTCTAATGACTTGGTAATTAATATTAGAACATGTTTTATCAGTCCTAACCTGACAATTATCAGTCTAAGGTCAGTTTATAACCGAAAGTCGCAAAAGCTTGACTTTTGCTTTGACTTTTAGCTCTGACCCATTCAAGCTTAATTCCCCCATGTTTTAAGCTTCCATTAGGACCACATTACTCAGTAATATAACCCTCTGGAGTTATAGTGCATGGTTCTTAGTGGTTTGAATTATATGCCCTTGATCGTTTATATGCTTATAAATGCCATAAATGCCCTTTTGACATAAAAATGAGATTTTTAGAAATGTGAGAGGACAAAAACCTTTGTTACTGATTTATAAACTTGTCCTAAAAATTTGACATCGGTTTGAGGTCTAGATTAAGAGTTATGCTCAATATCGTAATTAAGAAACTTTTTATTAATTAAACGGTATAATTAGCATAAAGTCTATCTAAACCCAAATTTTGACACCAAGCTTTTTACCCATTGATATAATATAATATTTTGGGATTTTTGAAGATTTTTATTTATTTTTAAACTAATCATATCATAGGGTTCTAGCTTTGATTCGGTAATTGTCGGTTATACCCTTTTCTTGAATAAAATGAGTTTTACATCACATATTGATACCAAATCTTTTGCTACTGATTTTATATGATAAATAAAATATTTTAAGCTTTCTGGATTGCTAAAAATACCAGCTTTTCTTATATAACCCGAAAATCTCTTAAAAGCGACTTTTACGCGTTTTTAACGCATAGTATGAGCTAAAACTATTTTAAACATATAAGACTTAATACCTACTGATGTTTTTAGTAAATTTCTATACTTTAACAGTAAGCAAAAGTTTTAAACTCAGGTTTCCAAAATTGACCTTTGAAGCTTATGTGAAATTACCAAAATGCCCCTTTGGTGCATAAATTGGTTATAAATGATAAATTTCACATATAGGCAATACCCTACTGATATAACTTATTAAATTAAATATTTTTACTGATTTCAAAAGACCAGAACTTCAGCTTATTATAAAATCTCTTTTATAAGTATTAAAATTACCAAAATGCCCTTACGGGACTTAAATTGGCTTTAAATACTTTTTGGGCATATATGTTAACATCTTACTGATGTATTAACATATTTTAAGCATAATAACAATTAATACCTGTATATAATTCATTTGGTTACCCGTTGTGCGTTTATGGGTTCGGATCGGTTTATGTGACTAGTTTACATAAAATAGCCGATACGGGTTTAACCTTATCATTAAATCCTCAAATTCCAGAATGTGTTTAGTTTGCCCATATTATACAAGTATCCAAGCTTGTCGGGTCTAAACCACATTCCATTCCGGTCTCCGCTTAATCTAGCGTTTAGAACCGTAAAGTTTCTTTCTAGCTAGCCGGTCTAAGTCCTTGACTTAACTAAAGACCCGTTAGCATCCTAATATGTTATTAAACCTTCTATACAGGTTAAGTAGCATCTAGTAGAAGGTACCATCATAAAGCTTTAGGATTTACGGCTGAGTTATCTTCACTTTTAAGCTCAGGTAAATACTTTTAACTTATTTTCCCTTATACGGGCTTGGGATATGGTATTATAATAATACCACTTGGTCGGGTATGAAATCATTTAATCGGATTGTGATTAATAAATTTACATAACCCGTTTTAATCTGTCTTGTTTGATAACATAAACATTGGGGGTTAATTCGACCGTGTCCTGGATATCCTCGGCTCATTTCATTTGAAAATGGCCATGACCTATGCACGGGGTGTAGGCATACACCTGACAGATGCAAATGCTAAAATATAAACCCACATGTTGGGGATGACTCCTTTGTGGGTTCTATAAGTGGTGAGTCGGTTAATCATGACCGGCTTCCAACCGGCCCCAATTATAAGACAAACATGTAAATCTGTATACAAGATTATATTTAAATAATTGTCCCAAGTTATAAATGATTTGTGCCATGTGCACTTAAATAAATTTTTATAAAAGTTTTTCAAAAGAGTCAGTTAATTGTATTTACCAGTGTAAACTAGCGTATTTTCCAAAGATTAATTGACAGGTACCTCTCGTAATCGGCTGGAGTTATTAGGTGTCGTGTAAGAGGATCTTGCAAATCCATAAGATACCTGAAGTTTGTTATTTTGTTTCTTTGTATTATTCATGATCCGCCTGTGGATCTTATTACATTCCAGTCTGTATATTCTTTCACTCGGACACTCAGACATTATGGTTTGTAATAGTTTATTCACCAAGCCTTCCGCTGTGCTTTTATATTGTGTGTATTGACTATGATGATATCAACTACGTCACGATACTCCCCGTCGGGCCCACCGGTAATATGTGGAAATATTGGGGTGTGACAATCTTAGATCTGGTTATCATCAAGTGAAAGTTCAAGAGGAAGATATCCCTAAACCAGCCTTTCGAACTCGGTACGGTCACTATGAGTTCCTGGTTATGCCCTTTGGGTTAACCAACGCACCCACGGTATTTATGGACCTCATGAACCAAGTTTGTAAACCATATCTAGATAAATTCGTCATAGTCTTTATTGACGATATTCTGATCTATTCCAAGAGTAAAAAGGAACACGAGCACCATCTACGAGCCATACTAGAAATATTGAGGAAAGAGAAGTTGTACGCCAAGCTTTCAAAGTGTGACTTTTGGTTACAAGCGGTGCAATTTTTAGGACATGTGGTAGATCAACAAGGGATTCATGTTGACCCTAATAAGATCGAAGCTATTAAGAATTGGCAAGCGCCTAAATTTTCGAAGGAGATACGCCAATTCTTGGGACTAGCAGGATATTACCGGCGGTTCATCGAAAATTTCTCTAGTATTGCCCAATCCTTAACTTCCTTGACACAGAAAGATCGAAAGTACGAATGGGGCGAAGAACAAGAAACAGCTTTTCAGCTGTTAAAACAAAAGTTATGTGAGGAAACAACTTTGACTTTGCCAGAGGGCAATGATGACTTTGTAGTGTATTGCAACGCATCTCGACGTAGTCTAGGATGCGTATTGATGCAGAGAAACAAGGTTATTGCATATGCTTCCAGACAATTGACAGCGCATGACAAGAATCACACGACACATGATTTAGAACTGGGCGCAGTGATTTTTTCACTTAAGATCTGGAGGCATTACTGGTACGGCACGAAATGTATAATTTATGCAGATCACAAGAGCCTCCAACATATATTCGATCAAAAGGGAGCTAAATATGAGACAACGCAGATGGGTGGAGCTATTGAACGATTGCGACTATGAAATAAAATACCATCCAGGTAAGGCTAACGTAGTAGCCGATGCCTTGAGTAGAAAAGACCAAGTAAAGCCACTCAGAGTGCGAGCTCTTGGGATGATTGTTCAAACCAGTCTTAAAGAGCAGATTCTTAATGCTCAAATGGAAGATTTGGAGGAAGGCAAACTAAATAGCGAAAACTTACATGAAAATGAAGGGAATTTTATGAGGAAACCGGATGATGTGTTGTATTTCAAAAATAGGGTATGGATTCCTACTCTCCATGACCTACGTCAACTGGTTATGGATGAGGCTCATATATCTAAGTACTCTATTCACCTCGGTACAGACAAGATGTACCACGACCTTAAGGAATTTTATTGGTGGCCATGTATGAAAAAGGACGTAGCAGAGTACGTGAGCAAATGCTTGACTTGTGCCCGGGTTAAGGCAGAATACCAGAAACCCTCGGGAATGTTACAGCAACCCGAAATACCTCAATGGTAATGGGAGCAAATCACGATGGATTTCGTGACCCACCTTCCAAAAACACCCCGAGGTCGTGATGCGAGTTGGTTAGTTGTAGATAGACTAACCAAATCAGCGCACTTTATTCCGATTCGTACTACCTATAACACCGAGAAATTGGCCGAGATCTACACGAATAAAATTGTGGCTAGACACGGGGTACTAGTTGCAATCATTTCAGACCGTGATAGTCATTTCACTTCACACTATTGGCAACAGTTACAAGAAGCTTTGGGGTCTAGAATAGACCTGAGTACGGCTTACCATCCCCAAACCGACGGCCAATCAGAACGAACTATCCAGACATTAGAGGATCTGCTTCGTACTTGCACCCTAGACTTTGGAGGAAGTTGGGATAAGCACCTTCCCCTCATTGAATTCTCTTACAATAACAGCTATCATAGTAGCATACAAGTTGCACCGTACGAAGCACTATATGGCCGGAAGTGCAGAGCACCACTTTGTTGGGCTGAAGTGGGCGATACTCAACTCACGGGGCCTGAACTAATTCAAGAGATGACAGACAAGGTGCATAAGATCCAAAGTAGACTGAAAGCGGCCCGAGATCGGCAGAAAAGTTACGCCGATGTTCGCAGGAAACCGTTGTCTTTTGAAGTAGGTGACAAGGTACTGTTAAAAGTGTCACAGTGGAAAGGAGTGATCAGGTTTGGCAAGACAGGAAAGTTGGCTCCGAGATACATTGGGCCGTATGAAAGTATTGCTAAGGTTGGATCTGTCGCGTACCGACTGAATTTACCAGATGAACTGAGCACAATTCACGATGTCTTCCACGTATCCAACTTAAAGAAATGTCCACGGATGAAGCAACTATTATACCGTTAGAAGAGGTGCACATTGATGACAAACTCCACTTTGTGGAGGAACTGGTAGAAATAGTAGACGGGAAGACCAAACAACTACGTTATAACAAAATCTCGCTGGTAAAAGTCTGGTGGAACTCGAAGCAAGGACCTGAGTATACCTGGGAACGAAAGGATGAGTTTCGTAGAAAATACCCACATCTCTTCACTAACTAGACGAATTGAATTTCGGGGACGAAATTTCTAAACCAGGGGAGATTGTGATACCCACGACGAAACCAGGTACACCTTAAACGGTCCAAAACTGTAAAGCACATTTAACACTTTAATTTCGCGAAAACCCTAAAAACATGTGTGAATTATATGCTTGATTAAACGATATCTGTTATGTCTCGGAGGAATCCAAGAACACGTTATGACTAACACGACACTAATAAGGGCCAACAGTGCGAAGTTGGTGTCCTTAGCCTTGAAACACGTGTTAAACTGGAGTGTTCCGTTTAACAGCACTTTAAACCTTTGACATTGATTAGTAGGTTATCGGTAGCATTATTTAAGATTTCGAGCTCCAGGAACAACTTAGTTTTGTGCCATAGATTGTGACATAAGGTTTGAAGCCAATCAGAGATCGGGCACGCAAAACGAAGCAGCTTCCTGGTTAGGGAAACGCTTTCGTTTCAGGAATAACATAAGGCAATCAAACGTGCAAGGAACAATCAATCAAGCTTAAAAACACTTAAACCACTCTAATATGAGTCTTTTATGATTAAAATGTAACTGGGTTCGGATTTCAAGACGGTTATATATGATTTTTAAAACCGAGTCTTTTGACACCAATTACGCGCGAAACGGAGTCCGTCACGAAAATCGAGAACGCGTCCGAGACCCGTAAACGAACCTAAACACTCAACAGAAGATAAACATCATCTTTTAGCGCGCTATACGAAGCACGAGGTGGCCCTAGGGGGCCCACCCAAACCGCCACCACCCCCCTTTTATATATATATTTTTCAATTTTTTTTCTTTTAAATTTCACACAAAATCCTTTCCAAATTCTGGTTTCTCTCAAGAACAACCAGCTGAATTCACAAGAAACTTCAACAAATCAAAGGTATTAACTCAAATCCATAAGGTTTTAAGCATGGGTTCTTGATTAAACATGGTTTAGGCCATGAAAACCCTTTTTAATCCATGATTTTTGGAAGTTTAAACATGTGTATGGGCTGAATATGAACACCATATCGATTCCCTGGTGTTACATGGCAGCCATGGTTATAAATCTTGATACCCTAATCAACACTTATTCGACAAAAATCGCCTAACTATTCAATTAACCGAAAAACAATGAAATAAAGCTTGATAGATCTAAGTTCTAGCATATTTGGATTGTACTTGATGTGTAGGTACTATATATAGCCCACACATACTTTTGGACTCACAAGGAACGTTTGGAATCGAAGGAATCGCTAGGTATATGACCCGAAACTTGAATCTAGACTAGGCAGAATATTGTTCAGACTATAACTTGGTCCGTGATACTTGGATTGAGCTGAAATTTGGTGTGGCGATGAAGAGTAGTGTCAGGAAGGACCACGTAAAAGTTTAGAATTTTTGGAATTTTCTACGATGTTTGGTGAAATTTTGACTCTTTTACCAAAAGAATTCGGGAAAAAATACCAAACGGATTCAATAAATCACCAAATTTTACAGAGTCAGTAAGGAAAATATGTAGGATGTTCTGGGATAATTCTGAGTTCATTGGTTGAGTTTTGATTTAGGGTAAAAATCCGTGTTTTTGCGAATTTTCGATAGCCCAAAACACACCGAAAAGAAATTGGAAAAATCTTAAAAATTTTGGAGATATTTCTGGTAACATATAGAAGGCCCAGGAATTTTTTGGGAATTTTGGATCAATGATGGTAATTAATCTTAATTATGTGGTTAAATATGGTTTTATAAATAATTTATTTAGACAAGTAAAATGCCAAAATAAAATACCAGAAATTTTTCCCATATTCTACAGATTTTTACTGAGTTATATAAAAGTTTTCAGAATTTTTATTCAAATTATAGATAAATTGGGAATTTTTGGGATTAAAAATGGGTTATTTTAAATCAATTTCGGCAGTTTAGCTTGTAACGAACCTGCCGGAACTGGGAAGTGACCCAACCTGAAAAATACTATAATTGAAACATGGGGAGTATTCCGGGAGATTCCAGGGCAGATTGGACACTCGGGGTGTGTCCAATACCATTTCGGGAAATCCCCGACGGTGGAAACGGAAACTCAAAATTAAGCAACCTGGACTCCCCAAACACCCAAACTCCCTTAATGAAAAATTAATCATTCTTAAATAACAATGTGTTGGCACTATTGGTATTCCCGTACCATTATCCGAACACGTTAAACTACTGACATTGACTGGCACGCGAACCGGTGCCCGTAAGCCAAAATGAAAACTAATACTACCCTGACCTCCATCACCATACCAGTGTCCTATAGACTCAATCCGGGGTTAAAACTCCTGACCAAATCCAAGTTATAACCATTACCGACTTATATACTGATTTGAGTCCTTACTTGCATGTGTGCTATTAAAGCTGATTTCGTTGATTAAACACTCTTTAGCCAAGACTACTATTTGCACTGTGAGTTTCACTCCCCCACTTTTAAACTGTTTTCCTGTTTTATGGGGTGAATTGCATGTTACAAACTGTGTTAATTACACCAACTTGCTATGATGTGAATTATCTAACACACGATATTAGCCCCGATACAAGTGATTAACGTAAGCCGTGGGCTGTGGATAGTACTATTGGTCTGACAAACCCAGTTGCCGCCGGACAGGTGCGGCCGGCAGCCATGCAACTGCACGTGTCCTAACCAGGTTATGCTGTTAGACATAACTACCCGAGGGCATTGAACTTCATGAGATGCAGGTGGTGCGAGTATGTGTCTGTGTGACACGGTACTATTAAAACAGTCTAGGTTTCACTTGTGACACTCGTGTAATTCCATCTATGAACCGTGATATGTGCAATTAAACATGTTGATACATTTTGAAACGAAACAACGAAACCAGTGGAACTCACCAGCAGCGTTTAGCTAACCCTTTTTGAAACTAACATGCATTTCAGGTAACTTGAGACTGATGTGATCCGTGTATGTTGTTCAAGACGTGTTTATTGGCAAATATTGAGATAGACGCATGCGACTTAGAAGACTTATGTGGTTCATGGGAACACGCAGTTGTGACATACATGTAATATGTAATCAACATTTTGTAATTAATAAAAGGTAGTGTCTTTATAAACAATGTGCTTGTACCAGAGGTGTCTGTTGCATCCCACGTTTTTTCTTCCGCTGCAAATCGGGGTGTGACACAAGACCTAAAAGCGTCGCTAACACACAATCACAATCCAACACGTAAAAAGATTAACAAGAATCACACAATGATATATATATATATATATATATATATAGGGAGGGGCTCATGCGAGAACCACCCTTATTGTAAGAACCGCGAGAACCAATGTGAACACAACCTAAAATAGCTAAAAAAACCTAAAAAAAACCTAACCCCCACCCCCCCCCCCCCCAAAAAACCTAAACCCCCCACCCCCCCCCCCCAAAAAAAACCTAAACCCCCCTCCCCCACCCCCCAAAAACCTAAACCCCCCCCCCACCCCCCCCCCAAGCTAAAATGCTAAAAACTAAACCCCCAAAAAACCTAACAAAATCTAAAAAAATCAAAAAAAAATCCAACAAATTTTTTTTGATTTTTTTAATATTTTTTAGGTTAAAATCGCTACTTTTCGAAGCAAAAAAAAAAAAAAAAATTTAAAAAAAAAATTTTTTTTTTTTTTTTTTTGGGTTCGAAAAGTAGCGATTTTAACCTAAAAAATATTAAAAAAATCAAAAAAAAAATTTTTGTGTGATTTTTAGCTATTTTTAGGCATTTTTTGTGTGTTCACATTGGTTCTCGCGGTTCTCACAATAAGAGGTGGTTCTCGTATGATCTTCTCCCTATATATATATATATATATATATATATATATATATATATATATATATATATATATATATGTATAAGACAAAGATCCGATAGGAACCACCTCTTATTGCGAGAACCAATGTGAACACAACCAAAAATGCCTAAAAATGGCTAAAAATCAAACAAAATTTTTTTTTAATATTTTTATAACAAAATCGGTACTTTTCGTAGCAAAAAAAATTTTAAAAATTAAAAAAAAAAAAATTTTTTTGGCTACTAAAAGTAGCGATTTTAACATAAAAAATATTAAAAAAAATTAGATTTTTTTTTCTTATTTTTTTAGGTTTTTTGGGGGTTTAGTTTTTAGCATTTTAGCTTGGGGGTGGGGGGGGGGGGTTTAGGTTTTTGGGGGGTGGGGGAGGGGGGTTTAGGATTTTGGGGTGGGGTGGGGGGGGGGTTAGGTTTTTTTAGGTTTTTTGGTGGTTTTAGTTTTAGCATTTAGCTTGGGGGGGGTTAGGTTTTTTTAGCTATTTTAGGTTGTGTTCTCGCGGTTCTCGCAATAAAGGTGGTTCTCGTATGAACCTTACCCTATATATATATAGGGCCAGGATTTAGAGAAAACGGTGGAAAGTGTGAGAACGATGAGAACTATTATGGATTGTTCGATCAAAACAATCTATGGACTAGATTGGCGCGGTGGCGTTTTCGTAAATAACTTAAATTTTATTACGTGGACACGCTTCATTAAGGGTAAAAAAACGTAAAACATCCTTTCTCACATAAAACGCCATTGAAATATAAAACGCCAAGTAAATACAAAACGCCAATTTTATCACTGCGTAGTTTTTCTGTGTTTTTATTTAAGCTCTCAGGCTAGAAAAACGCCATAAAATGTAAAACGCCGTAATATATAAACGCCAAGCCTTACATCTGGATAAATTTTAATTGCATTTATTGTTATAAAAATAATATCCCGCCTAAACTACGCGCCAAAAAAATCCTATAAATAGAAACGTCTCACCACCTTCTATTTATCACACCAAAAAAACACACACAAGAAACACAATGGTTCCTAAAAAATACAACTCATTGTAAAACGCCAACAAGTTGAGAGAAATCAACGATGGCAAACATCTTTTCTTTGATACTCAGTAATGTTCTGCATGAAGTTTCGCTGAATGATTTGTTAGGTGAGAGGAGTAAGATTTTGCTGCATGAGATGGACAAAATTCAAGAAAGAGAGACTGATGACACCCATATGTCATTTTGTCTTCTTTGTTCTTGAAGAAGGTTTGGATGAGTAGAAGAGACCTATCCCAATGTAAATGCTACTTTGGCCTCGATGATTATAATGAAGATGACGAGCAGATAGCATCCACCCACATGGAGTCGATCTATATCTCCAACTTCCACAAAGACACTTCAACACATGAACAAAGAAAACAAACCACACCAAACCCAAAACGCCATTTATTTGTGACAGTTCTTGTAGTTTCAAAAGAAGAAAGAGACTTATGACACTGAAGATTTAGATCATAAATTGCTTCTATTTGTTTTTTTTAATTTTCTTTTTCTGTTGTTTGTTGTCGCAACCCCTGATCCCTAATCCCACATTTTCATCAGGACCGTAGTTAGGAAACATTGATCAGAGTAAAATACCACATTTTCATAACATTAAACAAATGGGTTAAAACCCAAGTTCGTAGTACACACGTTTTCATAGGAATAAATCCTATTTTATTAATAAAAAACATCTATTTTATTTTTAGGTAACTTTATTGCCACTTTTCCAAGCCTTCAGTGCTGTCCAGCTGGCTTCTATTTGGCTTTCACAGTTTGTTACCTGAAACGCGTTTTAAAAACATTTGTCAGTGGGAAATACTGGTGAGTGAATCCCAGTTTAATCAAGTTTAAGTAAAAACCATTTCAAAGTATTGAGGGCGATCTCACAATTACATTTGTTTCCAAGTTATAACAATTAACATCCATCGTACTGTCAGACCCGACTTGTGGAAATGTTACTCCTTGACCAGGTGGTAACAAATTTTGTATACAAAACCCCAACATACTCATGATAATTGTATTCTTACAAATACTCAATCACTGTTTGCTATATATAATTAATTAAATGAGGTTTTGTAAAAACAATTTGCAAAAAGGAGATTACTCACATTGCTATCTTAGATTATCTTTTAGAGTTTCCTGAGAATTATCTATAATTTACACAAATGCACACGCGTTAGTATAATAACCCATTTTAACATTAGTAATACCCTCCCCGAGACGACATTCCAACGACTACGTCAGGCAAAACCACGACAGCCGTTACGGAACCCTAGATCAATCGGGGAGCGTATCTAATACGTATCCAGGGGTTATAATACTTACAACAGAGCAGAACTTCGCTATTTATGGGGGTATAATACCTGTATATTATGACTATAATTCAGAATTTAGAGAAAGAAAACGATTTTGAACGAATTGGACTGAAGATCCGATGCCTCCTTTATATAGGGCCTGATTTCAGCTTTTACGCGCCCCGCGTAAGAGTAGGGAAGGGCCTACGCGGCCCGCGTCAAACCCGGTCAACGCGATAGCTTGGCTGGGTCATCGAGTAGGCTTGCCGTGTGTTGGGCCACGTGGCGGCACCGGGCTTTGCCAGGTTTTTAAGTTTACGCGGCCCGCGTAAGCTTAAGGGGTGGCTTACGCGGCCCGCCTAAACCCCAAAATTCAATTTTTAATTATTTTTATTAATATTTAGGGTATTCGGGGCCCGTTTTCACGTATGGGGTGTTTTTAGGGACATATTGGGATATTTTAAAATATTTTTAGGGTGTCGGAATTAATTCGAGGGTGTCGGTTTTCTTTATGGTTGTTATATCCTCCCCACCTTGTTTTAGTGCTCGTCCTCGAGATCTACTGGAACAAGTGTGGATATTTCCTTTGCATTTCAGATTCAAGCTCCCATGTGTACTCGGTTCCTCTTTTGGAGTCCCACTTTACTTTGACCAGAACTAGTCTCTTATGCTTGAGATTCTTGACTTTCCTGTCTTCAATCTGTAGAGGCCTTTCTACAAACTTGAGTTATTCATTTACCTCTATATCCTTAAGAGGTACCACTAGTGATTCATCAGCTTGGACTTAGCTTTCCTCTTTTGATGAATCTTACTACTCCTTTCCAAGGAGAGACCTTCAACAATACTTTGTCTCCTACTTGAAATTCCAATGTTTTTCGTCGGTTATCAGCATAGCTCTTCTGTCGATCACGTGCTGCTTTCAGTCGTTCCTTGACTTGAATAATCTTGTCAGTTGTTTCTTGTACTATCTCAGGTCCAGATAGTTGCTTTTCCCCAATTTCTGCCCAACAGACTGGGGTTCGGTACTTTCGTCCATAAAGTGCTTCAAATGGTGCAGCATTGATACTTGTATGATAACTATTATTATAAGAAAACTCTATTAAAGGTAAGTGATCGTCCCAATTACCTCCGAAATCAATTACACAAGCTCTAAGCATGTCTTCCATTGTCTGAATCGTCCTTTCGCTTTGTCCGTCTGTTTGAGGATGATAACCTGTGCTCAGATTTAACTTGGTTCCCATTGCCTTTTGGAAACTTGACCAAAAATGAGAGGTAAAGCGGCTATCCCTATCAGAAATAATTGATAAAGGAATTCCATGTAATGAAACTATTTCATTTACATATAATTTGGCTAGCTGTTCCATACTGAAAGTTTCTTTCATTGGTAGGAAATGAGCTGACTTGGTTAGCCTATCTACAATCACCCAAATTCTATCATTACCTTTCTTTGTTTTGAGTAATTTAGTAACAAAATCCATTGTTATCAATTCCCATTTCCACACTGGCATTTCTAACTACTGTAACAAACCTGAGGGTTTCTAGTGTTCAGCTTTAACTTGTGAACAAGTTAAACATTTAGAAACATAGGCTGCTATGTCCTTTTTCATTCCTATCCACCAGAAATTCGTTCTTAAATCCTGGTACATTTTATCATTCCCCGGATGCATCGTATACTTAGACTTATGGGCTTCTTCTAATATACGATGACGTAGGTTTCCTAATTTAGGTATCCATATTCCCTTTTTATGGAATCTCCAAATTCCATCTGTTCCTTGTTCTAATTCCTTAGTCATACCTTTTAATTTTTCAGTATCATCCTTGATTACTGATTCTTGTGCTTCTCTTATCTGGTCATTTAAATCTACTTGTAGATTTAATTTAAGAGAACGTACCCTTTTTGGCTTTTCATGATACTTTCGGCTAAAAGCATCTGCCACTACTTTAGCTTTTCCTTCATGATATTGGATGTCACAATCATAATCACTAAGCATCTCCATCCAGCGTCTTTGTCTCATATTCAACTCCTTTTGCCCGAAAACATACCTTAAACTCTTATGATCGGTAAATATGGTAAACTTACTACCATAAAGGTAATGTCTCTAAATCTTAAGGGCAAAAATTATAGCTCCTAACTCTAGATCATGGGTTGAATAATTCTCTTCATGATTCTTAAGTTGTCTAGATACGTAAGCTATAACCTTTTGGCGTTGCATTAATACACATCCAAAACCTAACTTAGAAGCGTCACAATAGATTACAAAATCTTCAGTTCCTTCTGGTAACGCTAGTATGGGTGCATGGGTTAATCTTTGCTTAAGAATTCTAAATGCTTCTTCTTGCTTTGGTCCCCATTCAAACTTAATGGATTTACAGGTTAACTTAGTTAAAGGAATGGCTATTCTAGAAAAATCTCGAATAAATCTTCTATAATAACCGGCCAATCCTAAGAAACTTCTAACCTCGGTTGGTGACTCAGGGGTTTTCCATCTAGTAATTGCCTCGATCTTTGTTGGATCCACATGAATTCCTTCATGGTTCACTAAATGTCCAAGAAACTGTACTTGCTCTAACCAAAACTCGCACTTTGAAAATTTAGCGTAAAACTTTTCCTTTCTTAATAGACTTAAAAGTGAGTGCAAATGCTTTGCATGTTCTTCTTTACTCTTAGAGTAAATTAGAATATCATCTATGAAGACAATTATGAATTTATCCAAATATGGCTTACATATTCGGTTCATCATGTCCATAAATGGAGCTGGGGTATTGGTTAAACCAAATGGCATGACAGTAAATTCATAATGGCCATACCTTGTTCTGAAAGCGGTCTTAGGAATATCCTCTTCCTGCACCTTTAATTGATGATATCCTGATCTTAAATCGATTTTAGAGAAAAATCGAGCTCCTTGCAGTTGATCGAACAGATCATCTATTCTCGGTAATGGGTACCGATTCTTAATCGTGACCTTGTTCAATTCACGGTAGTCAATGCACATACACATTGATCCGTCCTTCTTTTTAACAAATAAAATCAGTTCTCCCTATGGCGATGAGCTTGGCTGTATAAATCCTTTTTCCAACAATTCATCTAATTGTTTCTTCAGTTCCTGCATTTCTGCGGGTGCCAATCGGTAAGGTGATTTAGCAATTGGTACTGTTCCTGGCAATAGATGGATTCTGAATTCAACTTCCCTATCTGGCGGTAGTCCTGGCAATTCTTCTGGAAATACATCTGAAAACTGAGACACTACTGGAATGTTTTTTAGTTCTTTTCCTTTAGTGTTAGTGATTATAGAAATCAAATACACTATAGATCCTTTTCTTATATAACTTGCAATTTTCATCACAGAGATGAATTTTGTGGATCTAGATGGCTTATCTCCTTTAATAGTGATCTTTTCACCTTTTGGTGAATTTATTTGAATTGATTTTTGATCACATAAAATACTGGCTTTATTGGCTATTAACCAATCCATTCCTAAAACAACATCAAATCCTGCCAGATTCATTGGGTAAAGGTTTGCCATAAATTTTTGATTTGAAATTTCTATTCTTGCTCCCTGCAAGATTTCAGAAATCCTAACAGTTTCTCCATTTGCTGTCTTAACTAGACATTCTTGTGGTAGTTTAGTTAATGACTGATTTAAAAGTTTGCAAAACGAAGTATTAATAAAACTTTGGTTCGCACCAGAGTCAAATAATACTTTAGCAAATGCATCATTAACTAAAAACGTACCAGCTATCACGTCTGGAATCATCTTGGCTTCATCTGCAGTCAGAACAAATGCTCTAGCATTTTTAGTGTTCTTGTTGTTCGTAGCTGGAGCCAATTTCGGACAGTTTGGCTTAATATGACCTTTTTCTCCACAGTTGAAGCACAGTCCATTACTGGATTTCCTCCTGCAATCTTCTTCCTTGTGTCCCGGCATCTTGCAGAAATTGCAAAGAGTGGAGCATTTTCCCGAATGCTTTTTCTTGCAAAACTTGCAGAATGGTGCAGAGGTAGAACCCATATTCCTACAGTTGTAATTCCTAGAACGGAATTCTTGTGTAAGCCTTTGGGTTAGGTTTCTCCTCTGGTCTTCTTCTCTAGTACGAATTAATTCATCTGTCAAGGTGTTTGTTAGTTCTATAGCTTCTTCTATAGTTTGTGGTCTAGCTGCCTTGACTACATGTCTAATCTCTCTGATTAGTCCCCAGATGTAACGGAAGATTAATACTGGTTCAGGTGATGCAAGGGTTGGTACTATTCTAGCATATTCAAAGAATGTGGTAGTATAACCCTTACTATCTACCCCGATCATCCTAAGGTTCAGAAACTTATTAGCTATCTGTTCCTTTTCATTAGGAGGGCATAATTTCCTTTCTACCATATTTTTAAATTCTTCCCATTCCATGTTGTATATCTTATCACTTCCTCTTGACTGGAGGATAGTGTTCCACCATTCTAAGGCTGAGTTCTTAAACAGGTTAGAAGCATACATTATTTTATCTTCTTCAGCACATTTGCTTATTTTTAAAACAGCCTCAGTCTTTTCTATCCAGCGTAGAGCTGCAATGGGTCCTTCATTGCCCGAGAATTCTATTGGTTTGCAGGACCAAAATTCCTTATAAGAACAACCATAAGGCATGGTCCTTCTTCTTTTGGGAATGGGCACCTGAAGTACGGGTCCATTGTTCACACTGTTTTCTGGTTCAATTGGTCGCTTACTGCTATGTTTACTTTTATTATTCGCTTCTTCAACCATTTGAATAAAAAATGGCATTGCATCTATAATTCCTTGTGCCACTATGTGTTGAACGGCACTATTATCCATTTGGTTTCCATTGTTATTGATGCTCGGATTCTCATTAACCACGTTAATGTTACTCTGGTTATCGTTATTCAGATTATCTTGATTTCCTTCGTCGGCCATCTGAATTTTAAACAGTTACCTCGTATTAATATCACAAAATAATATTAATATAGTCAATCACATGACACACATTTTGGTCAAAAGCGTCGATCATTGCGACTTACTCTATTCATACAGTATGCATCTATTACACACCAGTACTGAAATAAAAATTACATTACCAACTGAAATAAATAATAGTAGGCATCCGTACACACATACTTTATTATTTTTTTATTATTATTACTATTACCGTCTCTATCATCACATTCATGGATATGGATTCATCCAAAAATCCATATTGCGCTCGTCATATTTCCAGACGAGTCGCTCTCTCACCTGTCTCATTCGTTCACTAT
Organism: Helianthus tuberosus; assembly: GCA_030545235.1. NCBI lineage: Eukaryota > Viridiplantae > Streptophyta > Magnoliopsida > Asterales > Asteraceae > Helianthus > Helianthus tuberosus. Next base: position 121,852,242 of record CM060407.1, read on the forward strand.
TCTCTAAAATTTCCTCACCAAATGTCCTAAGTTCTTGTACGTTTTTTGCACTCATTGGGGGTGCATGTTCTAGGACTGGGTTCGGAATCTGGGGTGCGGGTTCCTGGTATGGGGGTGTAGGTGCCTGGAATCGGTAAGGATCTTCTAAAATCTCCCTAATGTATTCATCGTGATAATAGGGATCTAAAGGATCCAAACCTGGGTAGGCTCCTATGTTCTGCATGGGTGTGTCTTCATGTATCGGGTAGCGTTGCACATAGTCCCTAACGTCATCCCACCAGGGGTCGTAATTTGGGTCTAAGGGATTTGGTGCTGGTACCCTAGGTATTTCCTCCGGATTGAAGTCATGCATTTCTACTTGGTTTTCAGGGTTTTCTATTTCCATGGGTTGGTAAGGGATTGGTGGTTGTGGTTGAGGTGCTATTATTTGCTCCAGATTAGGGTCAGCTGCAGTGGTTGCAAAGATGTGAATGTTGGCTATACCCCTACTTATCATATCCTGGGCATAGGCATCAGTTTCTCTTTTGGCTGCTGCTAGTACTCTCTGTTCTTGTAACTTTTTCATACGCTTCCTACGTTCGTGTGCCCCTCGACTGAACCATCCCCTCTTTTTATGAGGAAATGGCTCCTCGGACTGAGCCTTAAACACAAAGATTCCTTCTTCCGTATCAGCAGAGTACCCTGAGAGGGCAGGCTGAGAAGAGGAGGTGCCTTCGCTTCTAGGCGAACCAGACAGATGACGATACGCGTCAGATGGTCCTTGGTCGCTCATACTGTAAACTAACAAATAGTCAAATAACACATAATAATAAATACAATTATGCACGTATTCCCGTAATTTATTTCCTAACAGATTGAATTTTGATGTCAGCAGAATGCTTCTGTGACTGAATTAGTGGCATAGCTCTGATACCACCTTCTGTCGCAACCCCAATCCCTAATCCCAGGGAACGGGCGGCCGCGAGCCAGTTTCGGTGGTATCGCGTATTGTCTAATTTGGCAGCGGAAATTTTCATCAGGACCGTAGTTAGGAAACATTGATCAGAGTAAAATACCACATTTTCATAACATTAAACAAATGGGTTAAAACCCAAGTTCGTAGTACACACATTTTCATAGGAATAAATCCTATTTTATTAATAAAAAATCTATTTTATTTTAGGTAACTTTATTGCCACTTTTCCAAGCCTTCAGTGCTGTCCAGCTGGCTTTATTTGGCTTTCACAGTTTGTTACCTGAAACACGTTTTAAAAACATTTGTCAGTGGGAAATACTGGTGAGTGAATCCCAGTTTAATCAAGTTTAACTAAAAACCATTTCACAGTATTGAGAGCGATCTCGCAATTACATTTGTTTCCAAGTTATAACAATTAACATCCATGGTACTGTCAGACCCGACTTGTGGAAATGTTACTCCTTGACCAGGTGGTAACAAATTTTGTATACAAAACCCCAACATACTCATGATAATTGTATTCTTACAAATACTCAATCACTGTTTACTATATATAATTAATTAAATGAGGTTTTGTAAAAATAATTTGCAAAAATGAGATTACTCACATTGCTGTCTTAGATTATCCTTTAGAGTTTCCTGAGAATTATCTATAATTTACACAAATGCACACGCGTTAGCATAATAACCCATTTTAACATTAGTAATACCCTCCCCGAGACTGCATTCCAACGACTACGTCAGGCAAAACCACGACAGCTGTTACGGAAGCCTAGATCAATCGGGCAGCGTATCTAATACGTATCCAGGGGTTATAATACTTACAACGAAGCAGAACTTCGCTATTTAGGGGGGTATAATACCCGTATATTATGCCTATAATTCAGAATTTAGAGAAAGAAAACAATTTTTGAACGAATTCGACTGAAGATCCGATGCCTCCTTTATATAGGGCCTGATTTCAGCTTTTACGCGGCCCGCATAAGAGTAGGGAAGGGCCTACGCGGCCCGCGTCAAACCCGGTCAACGCAATAGCTTGGCTGGGTCATCGAGTAGGCTTGCCGTGTGTTGGGCCACGTGGCGGCACCGGGCTTTTCCAGGTTTTTAAGTTTACGCGGCCCGCGTAAGCTTAAGGGGTGGCTTACGCAGCCCGCCTAAACCCCAAAATTCAATTCTTAATTATTTTTATTAATATTTAAGGTATTCGGGGCCCGTTTTCACGTATGGGGTGTTTTTAGGGACATATTGGGATATTTTAAAATAGTTTTAGGGTGTTGGAATTAATTCGAGGGTGTCGGTTTTCTTTAAGGTTGCTATATTTATTATGTAATTTTCAGCTAAGAACAACAAAATACATTAATCCTGTAATGAAAAATATAATAAAACGCCAAACGGGCAAATGCTTGTGCAATGCCATCATGCCATAAAACGCCCCGAAAACTATCAAACTATAATAAATTTACTTTGAACAAGTACTATTATAATAAATCTAATGAAAAGGGTTAAAACAATGTGCAAAAGAGAATAAAATAAAAAAGTGTCATCTTTATCTAAACGCCATTGGAAAACAAAACGCCATAATTACAGCCGTCAAGATGGGACGTGTTACACCATAAAAACAGATGAATCTGAAAACAAAACACGGTAACTGCAAACAGTAAAATGAAACGATGGAAACATAATTACTAACATTTATTATATTGAAAGCCAAATACTTGGGGGAATTGAATTTATTTATCTTTTTCAAAACGCCATAATTACCCGTCATGCGCGGGAAAAAAAGTCATTATAAAAGTAGACTATGAGAACACAAAATCAAACACGCCAAAACATTGCCTAAAACGCCACATATTGTCCAAAACGCCAAAAACTTAAAAAAAATGGCTAAGGTTATTGCATGGAGGTTTGAAGGGTCGGAGAGACGATTCATCATAAAGTTCTCGGATAGGAGAAGGGTGAAGGTCAGGACAATCAAAGCCATACTTGGTATGGATGAAGGGGTTCGGAGGAATATTCAGGCCCTTAGGGTTCCAATGGCCAACGATTGTGAAAGAACCTAAACTGTAATAAGAAGATTGAAGAGAAAATTTCGGGCAGAAGATGATGATGAAGATGATATTGATGATATTCCTCTACTAACGCTTAGCAGTTGGGTGATGCATGAAGAAGCAGGAACGGTTGAAGTAACTTATCAACATGGGGTGCAATATTCATTGCCAATGGAGGAAATGTTGAAGATAAGGAGGGTATTTGTCATTGAACAACTCTGTGATTTAGCACCTTCTAACGATGCAAAATCTAGGGTTGCAATGATATTCAAGAATAGGTTGTAGCAAAGAAGAGACGAGCTAATGACGTTATACGCCAATCTAAAATTTGATGATGATGAATCTGAAGAAAGTGATGAACAAAGCGATGGGTACATCTCTGATGTAATCCTATCCACAGAAGACTATTAGTTTATTTTGATTTCGTGTTATTGTAATCTTATAAAATATTAATCTGTCACACCCTGACCGCGTAAAACAACAAAACCGCGGCGGAAACGTCTGGGAGTCGAGTAACAGAATTATTGTTTCACAGTACATGGTATTTAAAGTTTGGTTTTATTAGAATTAGTGTTTACATTGTCTTGGAAATAACAGAAACATAACGTAAATTAAACTGTTCTTGCTTCATTTTAAGTCACCAAGGCCCAAGTCCGCCTAAGTGTGTCACCATCGTCATCAAACGTTAGCTCCTGAAACACATGTGAAAATAGGTACGTCAGCATAAAAATGCCTGTGAGATACATAGGTTTTGTTGATGAAGGATTCATGACTTGTAAGTTAAAAGAAGTGTTTAACAAAAAATAGTCATGAACCTTATAAAAATGTTTTCTTTTATAAAATCATATGAAAGTCGATATGAAATCAGATGATATAAAAGAAAGATGTATGGTTAAGTGAATAACCAAGTAAAAATGAATTTGTATAAAATATGTCACTTTTAAAACAATGACTTGTCATGTATTTGTATAAAAAGTTTCATGTCTTTGTCTTTGTCGAAGTGGTTTAGATAATGCTACGATATGTAATATCATAAAAGCACTTATATATAGGAAGTACCAGCGACATATCCACCATGCTTTTATCATATTACACACGCCTCATTATTTAAATCACTTATTAAATAACCACCAAAAATGTCTTGTTAACCAAATGTCAAATTATTATAAGTAAACAATGTCCAATGTCAAGTGTAAACCATGTCTTGTATAATCAAATGTATTGTATGGCGAATAACAAGTATTTACTCAAATCATATGTATAATGTTATGCATAATTAAATGTCATGTATGGTGAATAAAAAGTATTTACTTAAACCAAATGTATAATGTCATGTGAAACCAAATGTCATGTACAAAACAATGTCTTTGAATAAACCATAGTTTAATCAAAAGTTCTGTTTTGCAAAATCAATGCTTTATGGATACAAACATTTATGTAGTAATGTTTATCGCATACATTCAAGCCTTGAGACTGTCGGATAAACCTGTAACAAGTCAAAGGTTTATCAATTATGTTTTCGGATTCTGTCATTCCCTACTTCCAAACAAACCTAGGAAGCCGGGAACGGGATTTGTCAAGTCCTATGGTACCACTACATACTACCGAGCAGCGTGATCAATGTTAATGAATGTATTTTTGTCCCGTTAAACGTACCAAATGTAAGCATGTCATGTGAAAACCATGTACTAAGTATGCTAAGTAAACATACGAAGTAGAAATGTCCATGAAATCAATGTGCTAGCATGCTGAGTAAACATACATAACAGAAATGTAATGCAAATCAATGTACCCATATGCTGAGTAAACATATGCAACAAAAGTGTCTATGAAATCAATGTGCTAGCATGCTCAGTCAACATACATAGAAAAGCATAACTGAAATCATGTACTATATGTGTACTAGTTGAACATAGCAAATATATGTCATGAAAAGCATGAAAAACATGAAAATAACAAGTAGGCACATGTGTATCATCCCCAAAATATTTGAAATCGGTAAAAGAGGGGAACTATGCACTCACATAATCACCTTGAAAACATGTAAAAAGAGGGGTCTATGTACTCACTTGAGATTGCTTAATAGTCTTGGAATAGAGACCAAGTAATGCTCGAAGGATCACGGAAATCAAACGGCACCTAATATAGGTAGAATGAGGTCTTGTAAACCAAATGAGTGTTGGAACTCATATAATATGGTTTAATAAAGCCTACATTCTGATTTGATACCTATCCTAAGTGCTTATGACCCGTTATGACCCGTTAATGTAGTTTACGCTACTTTAACGCGTCATTTGTGCTAAAGCGCGTTCGGAGGGTCTAACTAGTCCTATGATAAGTATTATATGCCCTGACATGTTTAATAATGTTGCATAGTTAGTTTAAGTGTCAAAAACTTAGTTACATATGCTTAAATTCAAATTATGCATAAAAGGGCATTTTGGTCATTTTCCTAAGGCATATAAACTACCTATTATACAACTAACTAAACGAAGTGACTATAAGGTATAACCTCGGAAGGTTATTCCCTATGCAACTATGGTCACATAATGTGTTTGGTCGGATCCTAATGATCGACCAAACGGGTCGGGTTCGAAAGTCTAAGTGATTGTTTAGACCGCTTAACTTACGACCCTAAATAAGCACTAAACTAAAAGTGACGAGTTAAACATGTTAAAACATGTTTCACTAAGTTAGAAAACTGTTTTGATATCAAAACAAAGTGTTTTGATACCCGAAAATAGTTTCGTCGCAAAATGCACATAATCATGCATTTTGACTCGTCACTTCGACTAGTCAACATGGTAATCAGTAGGTATAGTCGCAAGGGACTATAACCATCGTGATTACACTCAAGTTGCAAAGTTCAAACGAACTTTGTCTTGCCAAATCATGGTCAAAGCTGAAAGTCAAACACTATTTGACTTTCTTGCTTGAAATAAATAACAAAACATGAAAGAACACTTACAAGTGTTCTAGGTTTGGAAAGAAGACTAAAAAGACTTAGATTTGAAGCCTCCAACCAATGTGGTAGCCTCAATAGAGCAGATGATGAAGAAGAAAGCAAATGAGCAAGTTGAAGTGTTGAAGAGCCTTGCTATTTATAGGAATTCAAGCACCATTTGATCATTGCCATGTGTTTTTGAGTTGATCAAAGCATAATCATGACCATACACTTGTTAGGAACTGATTAGGGGACTTGGAGAGCACATAAACTAGCCCACAAGATGCAAAAACTAGCATTAAAACAGGTTGCAACAGCTGGGTTTGAAGAAACTGGATTCTGATGTGCTGGAGATACCTTACGGACCGTAAGGGTCTTTGTAATACGGTCCGTATAGGACCTGCAGTTCAGCAACTTTTGAAAATTGACAGTTTCAGTCCCTGTGTGTGTTTTTGTCGCGTTTTGGCACTTCTAACACCCGTCAGGCCCATTTTCAAGCTCCATGATGAAGTTACAGTATATTTAACTTGAATTATGCTAAAAAATGTCACGGATGTCGGTTTGTTTGGCTGTACGGTTGTGCTTTTCAGTTAATTACGATGGAAATCGTAACAGACGCGAAAACAATTCAAATTGCGAAACAAAAGGTATTTTTTGCATTCCCATCACTAAAATAAAATATTTTAATGATTACAATTTTTTTTGGATGTTCGGATATGGTCAGAACGCAAGATAAGCACGTATTTGCATACTTTCGCAGTTATACAATGATTACACAAGCACAGATGTCACAGTCTCCCCTACTTTGGGAAATTTCGTCCCGAAATTTATTTAGAGGAAACTTGTGAGAATAGATGTGGATATTTCGCCTTCATTTGATCTTCACGTTCCCAAGTAAATTGTCACACCCTGACTTTTGCGGAAGCGTGTTATGTGTGACTTGCTTAATATCATTGCATTCAATTATACCAAACAACTATATGCTAGAAATCATGATGTTCATCCATTACTGAGTTTCAAAATAATACAAACCATGTTGTTTAACATCAACCAAGACTTTGAGTTTAAAATACAAACCAACCAAATGTTCAAAGTTCCATAAAGGACTTGACAAAATATATTGATAAAACAAGGCTTTGAATTGTATGTCTTATCTAAGATAAAACATCCATTTCAAACCCTACCAAAAGTGCGGATGACATCATTTATTGTAGACACATCTTGAAAACCTTGAACGCCCTCCAGATCCATTTTCAATTTCCTGAAATACATGTAGTTTGAAAACATCAACAAAATTTGAGCGAGTTCATGTGTTTTGTATGTGTGCACGAATACCCTTGTAAACATTCGTATGTATGTCTTTGTAAACCGGTATGAAAGCGTCTATGAAGAGATCAATTAATGTGTAGCTAATACATTAATATGTGTGCAACGGTGTAGGAAGGCTCAAACCCTTTATGCGTATTTCGTACCGGGCCATCCGGCGGGAACGACATAGTCACCACATGGTCCAACCCGCGGGCTCATGCGTGGGGCTCGCAACACCCAATAGATCTATCACTCATACCCCTCGGTCCTCATACAAGGATTAATGGTCTTAAGTTAACGCCTACCCATTCACATGATCTAACAGTTCATTCCTTAGCTAACCATACCACTCGTAATTATTGAAGTATTTGTAACATGTATTTCACCCCCAATGTTATAAAACTGTAAACAGTTAAAAGAAAAGGGGGACATGAGCTCACAATCCTGCGTTCTTCAACCAAATAACTCAAGCTTCTCTTCGGGTCGCACAACTACCTACACACATGCTATGGTTTATTAGACGGCTAGGTCGTGCCACGACTTTTAGTCTTAATTGTTATGACTTAGTATCTTTGAGTTACGTTTTTGGTGTAATAAATATTGTTCCAAAGTATTTAATTATTTGTTAAAATAAAAATATTTTAACTTAAATTATATTTACTAATTGTTGGAAGATTTGTTAAAATAATATATTTTAACTTATATTGTTTTGTAATCCTTCCATGAATATTTTCCCCAAGGATGGGTATACTTATACTTGTATTCTTAGACTTGTGTATTTTTGCCAAGTATTGGTAACGTATTCCGGTGTGTATTTGTACGTACGAGAATATGTATTCTTATTGTATTTATTAAGTATTCTTATACTTAATTTTTGTATTTAAATTTTCCGTAATATTGTTTCTAATCAATAAAAATCACCAATATATATATATATATATATATATTAAGAAAACTTTTATAGAAAATTATCTATAATTTGGCAAAAATAATTATATTTTCATATAAACCTCAAAAATAATATATTTTGAAGATTAACTTAGAAAATATTTATAACTCCATTTTTCACCCCAAAAATAATATATTCTAAATTTGTTTAAGAAAATATATTTTCTTCAAAATAATATATCTTCTACTACTTCAAGAATATATATATATATATATATATATATATATCTTTTCTCTTTGCAAAAATAATGTATTTTCTATTTGACAAAAATATGATATAATTTTGTAACACTTGTAAAAATTATAATTTCCGTTTCTTTGGTTTCCAAAATACCGTTTAACTTATTTGTCAAAATATATATGAACTCAATTCCGGAATATATATATATATATATGTAATCCGTATTCCTTGTTCGGTTTGTCAACTTTTTGGGTATAAATTATATATTTGTTTTCTTGGAATTTTGGTAATATTTTGTATTATAATTCTTGGTATTTTGGTAAGTTATATTATTTTCAAGTCCTAAAATAATATAACTAATACACATAATATACAAGTAATCACACAAATTGTGACATCTAAATATATATTTTCCTAAATACATATTTAGTCACTTTTATTTATCAAAAACAACCTCCAACATTTGTAATTTTTGTAACAAAAATTATGACAAGTTTTATATGAAAAACCATGGTTAAAATTTACTTATAAGCACTTGTTTAAAAATATTTTTCTAAGTGTTTAAATTCTAGAAAAAAATTGCCAGAGTTTCCCCTTAAAAATGGAGGTTTCTATGCTTTCAAAGCATATCATTTTCTTTTAAAATCGTCATCAATCAACACCAATTCAATCAACACTTACCATGTACCAAAATCTTACAATTTACACTACATCATGAACTTGAAATTTTGTAAAAACTTATAGTAACTTACTATGTTATTTAGTAGACTTAGTTACCCTTTAAAACATTGTTATTTGTTTGTAAATCTCATTCTTGAAGAATTTAGTCTTTCACAACTTATAAGATGATTTTTCTAAAAATCATTCTTTGGTATTTTTCTTGTTACAAACATGTTTCTTTACTTGATTTAACACTAAAAACATGGTTAGTTTCTTTAAAAATCACGACTATGTAAATCTTATATATAAACTTGGTTTCTTGAGAAAATCATCTTTGAAATCATCCATGTACAAGACTAATAACATGTTTCATACTTCATCATACACAAAATCATCTTTATTTTCAAGTTCATGTTCCACATAATAGGATGATCATTTTGATTTTACAAGATCCATCCTCTCACTTGCTAGATCATGTGTCTAATCACAATCTAGCAAGCTTCTTATGATGTTTAACATCATAAACACAAGTAATCAACAATCAAGATGCACACATACACCTAAACAACATAGATTATCATGATTTTAAGCTTTATGTGAAGAGTTATCTTCTTGTTCTTTCATGATCTTCATGTTTAGTTACTTACATAATCTTTTAACCAACATAATGAGAAGTAAAAACAAGTTATGAGAGCCTTACTACTAGCACAAGGCTAGGGAAGAGATCAAAGATGAAGAAGATGATAAACTTGGTGGTTAATAGCTCTTGAGAAAGGTCCTTCAACTTCTAATGGCACCAAGCTCCTTAATCTTGCTCCTAGCACCTTTGTAGCAACTTAGAATGGATGAATGAAACTAGAAAGTGGTGGTGGTGTGGTGGTGATTCTCGGCCGAGACCAAGGGAGGAGAGGGAGAGATGGAGTGTTGGTGTTTTGTGAAATGAGAGTTAAGTGAAGGAACTTGTGGGTTTATAAAATAACTTCTCCAACATTTGATAATCTTATGTGTAATATGTTTCTAAAAATAACAACAAGATCAATTAAACAATTGAAGAAAATCCATGGGTGGGCCACCCATGGTGACCGTCGCCAGAGGGGTAATGGGTTGGGTTTCAACTAGTTAGTTAGTTTAGATAGTTAGATTCTAAGTGTAAGTTAGTGTTATATGTGTGTTATGTAATTATAAGATGTGTTATGATGTTCGGTGACCATAACTAGCTCGGAAATGATAAAACAATGCTTCTAGTGAAATTTTGGTGTTTCGGATAGTGTCCGGTTGTTCGGTTGGTTACCGGTTCGTTAAGGTGCTACATTACGCAGTTTAGTGTGCTTTATGTTCCCTTTTGTGACAGTTTTGATTCCTGACACTTAGGAAAGTATTTTGGACCATTAAACCATAATTCTGCATAATATTATGTTGATAAAAAGCTGATTTTTGCTGGAAATTGCAGAATTCTGCAGTTTGTGTGAGTTTTAGGCACTTTCCGGCACTTAAACTATCACTAGGAAGACAGTTTTACGATCCTTACTTTCCTACACACTATACTAGTGTAACTCTTGGTTTCTGGCTCATTCTGTGTCTCAATATCATGTCTGTCTGAGTACTGAACTCCCGTCAGTACTTCTAGTTTGTCTGATAACTGTGCTAACTTTGTTTCGTGCATTATTTGAATCATAAAGTGTTGCATGCAATAATGATATGACATCATGCAATATGTGATGCACTTGTATGTATATGACAATAATCAGAAAGCATTCATGTCATTAATTTAAACCAAGCACAGTCATTAAGCCACAAATTACTGTTTAACATGTACGAAATCACATGGAAATTTGACAGTTGTCACATAAATTTGAGACCACGTTTAGATTCCCAGTGAACGTTAACAATTGGTATGCGCTTGCGTTTGAGCTTCTTGACTTCACGGTCCAATATTTCCACAGCCTTCTCGACAAAGTGCTGTCACACCCTGACTTTTGCGGAAGCGTGATTATGGTGTGACTTTCTTAATACCATAACATTCAATCATAACAACAACTATATGATTTAAACCATAAGATGTTCATCCATAAATTAAGTTTGAAAATACCACAGCATACTTGTCTGAAACGTAGATTCCAAATTTAAGTTACAACCACAACATGTTTAAATGAGTTCATGAAGACTCAACAAAAGACCTTAAATAGAACCGAGTTTAGAACCATGTATCTCGTCCAGGAATAAGATACATCTCCTAAACCCTAACAACCTCGGATGACATCTTTTATTCATGACGCAGCTTGAAACATGCAAACACCCGCCAGATCCACCTAATTCCCTGAAATACATGTAGTTTAAAAACATCAACAAAAGTTGAGCGAGTTCATGTGTTTGTGTATATGTATGTATAAAACCTTTGTAAACAGTGTATGTAAATTTGTAAATCCCGGTATGAAAGCAAACAAGGAAAAGATCACCAATGGTTTGCAAGGCCACTGATATGTGTGACGGTGTAGGAAGGCTCAAACCTAGCAAATTTGTACCGGGCTTCCGGCTGGAAGACATAGTCACCCTATGGGCCACCCTGGTCCTCATGGGTGTGGGCTCGCTACACCCAAATAGATCTATCACTCATGCCTCTCGGTCCTTAAACGAGGATTAATGGTCTCAAGTATGCGCCTACCTATTCACATGATCTATGGTACTTTCCTAGGCTAACCATACCAATTGTATTTGTATGTAATCCTTTTGTAACATGTATTTCACCCCCGAAGTTAATAAACAAAACAGTTTAAAGAAAAGGGGGACATGAACTCACTGTCTTGCGTCTTCAATACTTGTAACTCAAATCCCTTCCGCAAACACGACTACCTACAATGTACTATCGTCTATTAGACGAACGGGTCGTGCCTTGTCTTAGTATTAATGTTTTTGAGTTACGTTGCTGATATCATTCCAATATAATTATTGTCAAAATAATTAATATTTCAACTTAAATTATATTTATAAATTTTGGAATAATTTGTTAAACAATATTTTTTGTAATAATACTTCTCAAGTATTTGTATTCGTATTCTTGTATTTGTTAAGTATTCTTATACTTAATTTCTCATTAATTATTCCGGAATATTATTTCCAAAATATATGTTTTAAGAAATATTACTTAGAAAAATTATTCATAATTTTTCTTTTGACAAAACTATTTGTAATTCCAAATTAATGTATTTTCAAGCCTAAACTTAGAAATACATGTAAACTTATTTTTATCCCAAAAATAATGTATTCCAAGAAAATATATATTTTTCCCAAAAATTATATATCTTCTACTTGTCGAAAAATATGATATAACTTGGTAATATTTGGAAAAATCTTATTTTCCTTTTCTTGTGTCCAAAATATTATTTATCAAAAATATATTTTATAAAGGTATTTTCCAGAATATTTTGTAAGTTACGTTCTTTCGTTTAGTTTCACAATATTATGTGTGTAACTTATATATTTATTCGTTGTGATTTTTGGCAATATTTTAGATTGCAAATTCTTGGTATTTTGTTAAGTTATATCACTTTAACCCTAAAATAATATAACTATTACACAAGGTATACAAATATTCACACACATCATGTCTTTAATGCATATATATTCTAAATATATATTTACCCATTTTTATTTATAAAAACCAACCTCCAATATTTGTATTTTTGTAACAAAAATTATGGCAAAGTTTATATGGAAACTCATGGTTAAAATATACTTGTAAACACTTGTTTGAAAATATTTTTCTAAGTGTTTATATTTTTAGAGAATTTTGCCATAGTTTCCCTTAAAAATGGAGGTGTCCATGCTATCAAAGCATATCATTTTCTTTTCAAAATCATCACAAACAATCAACCCTAAGCAACTTACACTAACCAATTTGCCATAATCATGTGATTTACTTAACAACATGAACTTGAACTTTCATAAAAACTTGTAGTAACTTGGTAGTGTGCTTAGTAGGTTTAGTTATCCTTTAAAAAGTGGTTATTTGTTTGTAAATCTTATTCTTGTAAAGTTTAGTCTTTTACAACTTACTAGATGATTTTTCCAAAAATCATTCTTTTGAATTTTTCTTGTTAACAATGTATTTTTATACTTGTTTCACCACTAGAAACGTGGTTAGTTTCTTTAAAAACAATGTTTATGTAAATCTTGTGATTTAACTTAGTTTCTTGAGAAAACTAGTTTGAAATCTTCCAAGTTTATGTCTAGTAATCATGTTACATGTTTCATTATCTATAAAATCATTTTCATTATTCAAGTTCATGAGAAACATAAAGTATGGTGATCTTGGTCTTTCACAAGATCACCACCTTAACTTACTAGATCATGTGTTAAATCACAATTTAGTAGGTTTCATATGATGTCTAACATCACTAACACAATCATCAATCATCAAGAAGCAAATCAACACTAATCAACATGTATTCTTATGTTATTAAGCTTATGTTAAAATTTCATCTTCTTGTTCATTAGTGCTCTTGTGATTAACATCTTACATAACATCTTTTAACCAACTAAATATGAAGTAAAATCAAGTGACAAGAAGCTTACTACTAGCACAAGGGCTAGGGAAGAACACTTGAAGATGAAGATGACAAATGTGATGGATAAAAGCAAGTGAAAGAGGTCCTTCAAGGTCCACAAGCTCCAAGCTTCTTTAGACACCTTCTAGCACCTTTTGATGAACTTGGAATGGATGAAGATTGGATGAAAGTGGTGGTGGTGTTATTGGAGTTTTCGGCCGAGAATGGGAGAGGAGGAAGGAAGAAGGAGATGTGTGTTTAGTGTGTGTGTGAGATAATGAAGTTATGATCTCTCATGCTTAACTTATAACCAAGTTTAAGAGTTTAACCAATGGATATTATGTTTCTCAAGTACAAGGCAAGATCTTCCAATAAATCAAGTAAGATCAAATGAAATCACAAGTGGGGGACCCACTTGTGACCGTCAATTGGAAGGGGGGGGGGGTCTTGGTTGGGTTGCAATGGATGATTAAGCATATTAGTTGAAATCTAAGTGTAGTGTTTAGTGTTTAAGTTAATATGGTGTTATATAGTGTGTTAGGGTGTTTGGGGCCCATAACTAGCTCAGAAATAATAAAACAATGCTTCTAGTATAATTTTGGTGTTTCGGGTAGTGTCCGGTTGTTCGGTTAGATACCAGTTCGTTAAAGTGTCAAACTATACCGTTTAGTGTTCTTTATGTACCCTTTTGTGACACTTTTAATTCCCGACATTTAGGAAAGCATTCAGGACCATTTAGTCAGGTTTTTGCATGTTACAAGCTTGTTAAAGAGCTGATTTTTGCTGAAATATGCTGAATTCAGCACCTTATGTGGGTTTTAGGCACTTTCCGGCACTTAAACTATCACTTAGGAATGCAGTTTTGTGGTCCTTACTTCGCTACACACTATACTAGTGTAGTACTTAGTCTCTGGCTCATACTGGGCCTCAAAACATTGTCTGTCTATGTACTGAACTTCGTCAGCATTTTTCTGAGTCATCCATTAACTGTGCTAACTGTGCTTTGTGCATCATTTATGTCAATGTGGTTTGCATGTAATAATGAAGTGACATCTTTCAATATATGATGCACATGTAAGTATGATACAGTAATCAGAAAGCAGTTAAGTATAATTCAGCACAGTCATTAAGCATTAATCAAGATTAATTAATTGTACGGATACCTGGATTTTTGACGGTTGTCACATTCTCCCCCTGTTAAGAAAATTTCGTCTCGAAATTTTAGTTCTGCTACTAGCTGCAGGGGTCTTGGGGAACAAATGCGGGTATTTTGCTTTCATGGGATCCTCACACTCCCAAGTGAACTCTGGGCCGTGTCGCGTGTCACAACTGTGCTCTGTAATCGATGTACAATGTAAAACAATGTTAATTATCAATAAAACAATGTGTTTTGGGGTTATTATATGTGTATTTGTGTTTGATGATTTTACGATTTGATTCGATTCCGATTTCAAGCTTTAAATCGCTTTCTGGAAAGTTATACGCAAACTGGTGCGTAAACGCAGTCAGTTTAACGCGAAAAACACTTCGGAATAGTGAAATAGGCTTAACATACCTTAAATAACCTTTACATAACTTAGAAATAAGTTTTGGATGGTTTGGTGTGTTGAAAACAAGTTTATTCGCTCACAGGGGCTATTTGCGTCAAACTACAAAAGTCTGCCATTTCGTAAGGCAACGTACAGTCCGGAACTTGATCATAAGCTAAACATACCATAAATAACCTAAAAATAGCTTAGAAATAAGCTTTGAGTGGTTCGGTGTGCGAAAATATGCTTATTTGATCTTACAGGGACTAAAAGTGTCAAAAACGGCATAAGTTTGCATTTTCGTGCATATCTTACGTTCTGACCACATCTGGACACCCAAAATTTTTGTACACACTAAAATATTTTTATTTTATTGATCGGCATGCAAAAAAAAATACCATTCGTCGCTTAATTTGGATCGTTTTCGCGTCTGTTCGAGTTTCGTCGTAATTTGACGAATAATGTGACCGTACGACCAAACCAGCCGACATCCAAGAGTTTTCCGAGCACATTTTGAGTCCTCTATACTTTGATCACCTTGTAGGGCCTTGAAAATGGCTTAACGGGTGTTAAAAGTGCCAAAAATGAGCTCAAACACATGCAGGGACCAAAGCTGTCAACACTGAAACTTTGGCTGATCAGCAGGGACCAGGCGGGCCGTGTAAGCCCTGTCCCTCAGCTTACGCGGGGCGCCTAAAAGTGCCCAGTTCCAGAAACTGTTTTTCAGCAATCTGTTGATAGTTTAGGGGCTGTTCTTGTCATTTTTATTGTGTGTTAACCAAGTTAACACCTCTCCAATGCTTCTAATCAGCTCATAACACTTGTATGGTTGAGATTTTTGCTTGGAAGTTACACAAACAAATGGCATGATCCTATGAACTTGCTACAAGTATAAATAGCCATGCCATCTTCTCATTTCATTCACCCTTGATTTGAATTACACTCTAAGTTGGAGCCTTTGCTTCATACCTGAGTGATTTAGATCAAGTTCTCCCTAGCAAGGACCCTTTGTAAGCTTCCTTCATTCTTTTATCGCTTTCCTAGCTTAAAAGTCAAACAGTGTTTGACTTTCAGCTTTGACCTGTCAATGGTCAACACAAAGTTTGGTTGAACTTTACAACGTGAGCGTAATCATGATGGTTATAGTCCCTAGTGACTTTACCTACTGATTACCACGTTGACTAGGCGTAGTGACGAGTCGTAGTTTCGGTCAAAATGCGCATTTAAGCGTATTTTGCAACCAAACTACTCTAGGGTATCAAAACACTTTGTTTTGATATCAAAACCTGGTTTCTAACTTAGTTAAGCATGTCTTAACATGCTTAGCTCGTCACTTTTAGTTTAGTGCTTGTTTAGAGTCGTAAGTCAAGCGGTCTAAACCACCGCTTAGACTTTCGAACACGACCCGTTTGGTCAATCATTAGGATCCGACCAAGCATGATTAGTGACCATAGTTGCATAGGGAATAACCTTTCGAGGTTATACCTTATGGTCACTTAGTTTAAGTAGTTGTATGATAGGTAGTTTATATGCCTTAGGTAAATGATCAAAATCCCCTTTTCATGCATAATTAGATTTTAAACATATGTAACCTAAACATTTGTCACTTAACTGATTATGCAACATAATTAAACATGTTAGGGCATATAATACTTGTCATAGGACTAGTTAGACGTCTCGAACGCGTTTTACGCAAACGACGCGTTAAAGTAACGTAAGCTACCTTAATGGGTCGTAACGGGTCGGAAGCACTTAGGTTAGGTTCCGATTTAGAATGTAGGCTTTATTAAACCATATCACATGAGTTCCAACACACATATGGTTTTCAAGACTTCATTCTATTCGATCTTCCGATTTAGGTGTCGATTTATTTACTAGTGATCCGATTACTAGGTACTACTTGAATTTCCTTGGTTTGCCTGAGCTTCGCTAAGTTCTTTAGATTAAGGATACCCTTCTATTCAAAGTGAGTACATAGTTCCCCTATTTTACTGTTTTCGATTGTTTTGGGGTGATTCATATGTATTAAACGATTTCGATATTTAAACGATGGTTTCAAAAACGACTAAGATGGTTTATATTAAACTAATAACGATTTCGATAATGTGAACAAACTTGTTGGACATATTTACATAACGAATGACATTCGTTAGCATTGATCAAGCCGACCAGTATTAGGTTATGGTACCATAGGATCTGACAAATCCTGTTATCAGACTACACCCATGGTTATGTGTGGGGGTTATGTAGATAACGACCGAATCTGATGATTGTTAACTTACCCTTTGGTGGTTTGTTAATGCGAGTTTCGAGATAGACGAGTCACGAAGGTTTGAATGTTATTAGCGAGATGACCAAAAGTAGTTTCACAATTAAAACGGAAACGATTTTGGGACGAGTTAAACGATTTGAAACGACTTAAACGAGATAAACGATTTGAATGAACGAATGGTTTGGGTTGTGATTAGGTAACGGGACGGGTGTAACATGATAAAAGCATGGTAGATACGCCGCTGGTACATCTTATATATAAGTGCTTTTATCATATTACATACCGTGTCATTATTTAGTTCACTTGGGAAACGATTTTCGAAACGATGTCCCTCAACGAGGTTTTCTAAAGGATATAAACCATAAGAGTTTTATTAACGAATTTTTATGAGATTTTTACGAATTGGTTTACTAAAACAAATATTTTTGGGTTAAGAATAATGGCTACGAGATTTTATAAACTATTACCAACTTGATTTGAGTTGGTTAATTATGTTGCAATACACTTTTCAAAACGAGGTTTGTACTTTTGTCTCTTGTAGTCTAATGAGGTACTGCAACATATAAACGAGCCATGAATCTGATACTCTCACAAAACCTATGTGCTCGCCAGCATTTCTTTGCTGACATTGTTTTTACATATGTTTCAGGTGGTGTTGCATGATGTTGGTTGCTAGGATGCATGTTCATATAGGATCTGGACAAGGCCTTAGTGAATTAATAACGATGATAGACGATGTTTAATTTGTTTGTTTGGTTTAAGACAATGTAATTTACTTAATAAATCAATAAAACGACACTTTTGTATCCATGGTTGTGAAACAATAATTCTGTTACAACACTCCCCGACGTTTCCGTCGCGGTTTCGTTGTTTTGACGCGGTCGGGGTGTGACAGAAGAGTTGGTATCAGAGCCAATGGTTATAGGGAACTAGGTAATTAGTAATGCTTTGACCTAGACTATAACTTTCTAGGACCCCAACGCAAGTGTTCTTGCGTTTAGATTTCAGAACAATACCGTCACCTATCCTTAGGTGATAACCACAACGAGAAACACAATAACAAATCCGCTTCGACAATTAATCATCTATCCTTGGATGATTGATTACAAGATTTTGATCCCTCTTAGTTTTCAAAATCTCGTCAAAGTTTGGGTCTAAATAATGTGAACACGTGCAAACTGGAAGAGTGAATGCCTGTACCCTGAGTTTTCTGTCTAAGGCTAGAGTGTTCGTACAAATCCGCAGTATCGGACCAGTCACTCTTACCTGGGAACTCTTGGGGTGAGTGTTCACTTATAGGCGAGCATGTCTTCAGTGATACATTATATTAACCCATTTACTTTGATATCTATCCTTGGATGATTGATTACAAGATTTTGATCCCTCTTAGTTTTCAAAATCTCGTCAAAGTTTGGGTCTAAATAATGTGAACACGTGCAAACTGGAAGAGTGAATGCCTGTACCCTGAGTTTTCTGTCTAAGGCTAGAGTGTTCGTACAAATCCGCAGTATCGGACCAGTCACTCTTACCTGGGAACTCTTGGGGTGAGTGTTCACTTATAGGCGAGCATGTCTTCAGTGATACATTATATTAACCCATTTACTTTGATTTGTCACTGCGTGTCGTTTGTTTGTTCAAGGTAACAAACGAATGATCACCTTCCTTGTGTTTTGTCGATGTTTTCAATACCTCTTTTGTTTTTCCAATTGTCAATCTCACTCGATTCCCCTGTTTCCTTGTTAGACAATGCCTCCTCGACGTGATGCTCAACCTTTTACTGCTGAAGAAGTCGCAGCCCTTGTCGTTCAGCAAATGGCTGTAGTACTTCCTGGCGTAGTAACCCAGATCCATGAGTTATACAACAACAATAACAACAATAATGCACAATGTAGTTTCAAGAACTTCAATTCGGCTAAACCGTTGAAATTTTCTGGGTCTCAAGGAGTAACCGCGCTCCTGCAATGGTTCGAAAGTCTAAAAGCACATTCAGACATGTTCAATGTCCGAATGAGCGTAAGGTTGAGTTTGCATCTAGTGTGTTCGAGAAGCGTGCTCTTACATGGTGGAACGGAGTGATGCGTGATAGGGGTGCCGATGTAGCGATGGCACAAACTTGGGAAGAGCTTCGAGCTCTCATGATGAGAGAGTTTTGTCCCTGTCACAAAATTCGAGCTTTAGAACGGGAATTCAATGATTTGAAACAAGACAGGGGAGAACACCGTGCATACACGGATCGTTATGAAGAGCTTAGCTTGTTGTGTCCTACGATGGTAACCCCATTGGAGAAAGCGATTGAGAGGTATATCGATGGATTACCCGATTCTGTGCAAGATATTGTGACTAGCAGTAATCCTACTACTGTCTGTCAAGCGATTGAATTGGCTGCTACACTGACCGAGTCTCGGGTCAGAAAAGGGAAACTTACCCGTAAGGGTGATAAGAAGAAGTCAGCTGATTCTGCACAAGACAAGGGTAAGGGTAAGGGTAAGAAGCATGGTGAGTCTTCTAAAAAGTCAAGGAAGCGTAAGGCTTCCCAGAACTTTGCTGTCACCAACCAGAACCCTCAAAACCCACCAGCCCTACCTCCCGCGAAGAAGCAATATGCTGGTACCACACCTCAATGTGCTCGATGCAACGGTCATCATGTTGCCCAGCGGGCCTGTAAACAGTGTACTACATGTGGTAGACTTGGGCATCTAGCCAACATTTGCCGTTTTGGCCAAAATCAGGCTGCTCAGGTTCCAGCACAAGCTCTAGGGAATGCTGCGAGATTCCCACCTGGTTAGTGTTTCAATTGTGGAGAAAGGGTCATTTCCGCAACAACTGCCCGAGGTTGGTAAATACAAATGCAAATGCAAATGCGAATCTGAATGCAATCGCGAATGTGAATCCCACTCGTGGACGAGCATTCAGTTTGAACACGAACGAGGCTCGAGCTGACAATGAGGTTGTTAACGGTACGTTCCTTGTTAACAATCAACTTGCATCTGTTCTTTTCGATTCTGGTGCCGATAGGAGTTTTATTTCGTTATCCTTTGAGCCTTTACTTGCGATACCTAGAACTAAACTGAGGAAACCCTTATCTGTCGAAGTTGCTACTGGTAAACCCCTCGTACTTGATTTTGTTCTTCGTGGTTGTCAATTGAACCTAGATAACCATCTTTTTCCTATTGACCTCATACCGATGCAACTTGGGAGTTTCGACGTTATCGTGGGGATAGATTGGTTAACCAAACATCACGCTGAGGTTGTTTGTTTTGACAAGATCATTCGTATTCCTCTTTCATCTGGCGATGTTCTGGAAGTTCGTGGCGAATGTCGTAGCCGATGCACTTAGTCGAAAGGAGCGAGTCAAGCTTCATTCTGTTTGAACTCTATCTGATATTCAAACTCGTGTTCTTCAAGCTCAACAATTTTGTGTTTCACAAAATTTGATAGGTAAGGAATTACCACGTCAACTTGAGCTTAAGCTCGAAGCGAAGAACGATGGTTTACTCAATTTCAAGGATCGTTTGTGGATTCCAAAACAAGACGATCTTCGCACCTTAGTGATGGACGAATCTCACAAGTCTCGATATTCTATCCATCCTGGTGCTGATAAAATGTACAAGGATCTTCGTACTCAGTACTGGTGGCCTGGTATGAAGAAGGATATTTCCTTGTATGTGTCGAAATGCCTAACTTGTCTCAAAGTCAAGGCTGAACATCAACGACCATCTGGTTTGCTTGTACAACCAGAGATACCGGTTTGGAAGTGGGAGAACATTGTGATGGATCTCATCACTAAATTATCGCGTACATCTAAAGGTCACGATGCTATTTGGGTTGTTATCGATCGATTAACGGAGTCAGCTTATTTTATTACGATTTGCGAGGATCTATCTGCTGATAAACTTGCAAAGATTTATGTTGATGAGATTGTATCTCGACATGGTGTTCCTTTGGACATCATATCTGATCATGATGCTCGATTTTCATCTCATTTTTGGAGGACCATGCAATCTGCTATGGGAACCCAACTAAATCTAAGCACTGCTTATCATCCCCAAACAGATGGACAATCTGAAAGGACGATTCAAACTTTGGAGGATATGCTTAGAGCATGCTTGATTGACTTTGGTGGTAATTGGGATTCTCATCTGCCATTGATCGAGTTCTCTTAAAATAATAGTTATCATGCTAGCATCAATATGGCACCATTCGAAGCTCTCTACGGTCGAAAATGTTGTTCACCTGTATATTGGAATGAGATCGGTGAAGCTCAGCTTACTGGACCTGAGCTCATTCTGGAAACAACAGACAAAATCAAGAAGATCCGCGATAATCTTGTGACAGCTAGAAGCCGTCAAAAGAGTTATGCGGATATGCGACGCAAGCCCTTAGAATTTCAAGTCGGAGACCATGTCCTACTCAAGGTGTCACCTTGGAAGGGAGTGGTGAGATTTGGAAAGAAAGGAAAACTTGCACCATGATATGTTGGACCATTTAAGATTGTTGAAAGAGTTGGAAAGGTTGCCTATCGACTAGAGCTACCTCCAGAGCTTGGAAATATTCATCCGACTTTTCAAGTGTCCAATTTGCGAAAGTGTTTAGCTGACACTAATCTTCACATTCCACTCGACGAAATCCAAGTTGATGAAACGATGCACTTTGTCGAGAAACCGGTGGAGATAGTGGACCGTACATTCAAACAGTTGAAGAACAAACAGATTCGATTGGTCAAGGTTCGCTGGGAATCCAAATGTGGCCCAGAGTTTACTTGGGAACGTGAGGACCAAATGAAGGCGAAATATCCGCAATTGTTCTCACAAGTTTCCTCTAGTTAAAATTTCGGGACGAAATTTCCTAAAGTAGGGGAGATTGTGACAACTGTGCTTTGTAATTGATGTACAATGTAAAACAATGTTAATTATCAATAAAACAATGTGTTTTGGTGTTATTATATGTGTATTTGTGTTTGATGATTTTACGATTTGATTCGATTCCGATTTCAAGCTTTAAATCGCTTTCTGGAAAGTTATACGCAAACTGGTGCGTAAACGCAGTCAGTTCAATGCGACAAACACTCTGGAATAGTGACATAGGCTTAACATACCTTAAATAACCTTTACATAACTTAGAAATAAGTTTTGGATGGTTTGGTGTGTTGAAAACAAGTTTATTCGCTCACAGAGACTATTTACGTCAAACTGCAAAAGTCTGCCATTTCGTAAGACAACGTACAGTCCGGAACTTGATCATAAGCTAAACATACCATAAATAACCTAAACATCGCTTAGAAATAAGCTTTGAGTGGTTCGGTGTGCGAAAATATGCTTATTTGATCTTACAAGGACTAAAAGTGTCAAAAAACGGCGTAATTTGACGAATAATGTGACCGTACGACCAAACGAGCCGACATCCAAGAGTTTTCCGAGCACATTTTGAGTCCTCTATACTTTGATCACCTTGTAGGGCCTTGAAAATGGCTTAACGGGTGTTAAAAGTGCCAAAACTGAGCTCAAACACATGCAGGGACCAAAGCTGTCAACATTGAAACTTTGGCTGATCAGCAGGGACCAGGCGGGCCGCATAAGCCCTGTCCCTCAGCTTACGCGGGGTGCCTAAAAGTGCCCAGTTCTAGAAACTGTTTTTCAGCAATCTGTTGATAGTTTAGGGGCTGTTCTTGTCATTTTTATTGTGTGTTAACCAAGTTAACACCTCTCCAAGGCTTCTAATCAGCTCATAACACTTGTATGGTTGAGATTTTTGCTTGGAAGTTACACAAACAAATGGCATGATCCTATGAACTTGCTACAAGTATAAATAGCCATGCCATCTTCTCATTTCATTCACCCTTGATCTGAATTACACTCTAAGTTGGAGCCTTTGCTTCATACCTGAGTAATTTAGATCAAGTTCTCCCTAGCAAGGACCCTTTCTAAGCTTCCTTCGTTCTTTTATCGCTTTCCTAGCTTAAAAGTCAAACAGTGTTTGACTTTCAGCTTTGACCAGTCAATGGTCAACGCAAAGTTCGGTTGAACTTCACAACGTGAGCGTAATCACGATGGTTATAGTCCCTAGTGACTGTACCTACTGATAACCACGTTGACTAGGCGTAGTGACGAGTCGTAGTTTCGGTCAAAATGCGCATTTAAGCGTATTTTGCAACCAAACTACTCTAGGGTATCAAAACACTTTGTTTTGATATCAAAACCTGGTTTCTAACTTAGTTAAGCATGTCTTAACATGCTTAGCTCGTCACTTTTAGTTTAGTGCTTGTTTAGAGTCGTAAGTCAAGTGGTCTAAACCACCGCTTAGACTTTCGAACACGACCCGTTTGGTTAATCATTAGGATCCGACCAAGCATGATTAGTGACCATAGTTTCATAGGGAATAACCTTCCGAGGTTATACCTTTTGGTCACTTAGTTTAAGCAGTTGTATGATAGGTAGTTTATATGCCTTAGGTAAATGACCAAAATACCATTTTCATGCATAATTGGATTTTAAACATATGTAACCTAACATTTTCACTTAACTGATTATGCAACATAATTAAACATGTTAGGGAATATAATACTTGTCATAGGACTAGTTAGACGTCTCGAACGCGTTTTACGCGAACGACGCGTTAAAGTAGCGTAAGCTACCTTAATGGGTCGTAACGGGTCGAAAGCACTTAGGTTAGGTTCCGATTTAGAATGTAGGCTTTATTAAACCATATCACATGAGTTCCAACACTCATATGGTTTACAAGACCTCATTCTATCCGATCTTCCGATTTAGGTGTCGATTTATTTACTAGTGATCCAATTACTAGGTACTACTTGAATTTCCTTGGTTTGCCTGAGCTTCGCTAAGTTCTTTAGATCAATGATACCCTTCTATTCAAAGTGAGTACATAGTTCCCCTATTTTACTGTTTTCGATTGTTTTGGGGTGATTCATATGTATTAAAGTATTTTGATATTTAAACGATGGTTTCAAAAACGACTAAGTTGGTTTATATTAAACTAATAACGATTTCGATAATGTGAACAAACTTGTTGGACGTATTTACATAACGAATGACATTTATTAGCATTGATCAAGCCGACCAGTATTAGGTTATGGTACCATAGGATCTGACAAATCCCGTTATCAGACTACACCCATGGTTATGTGTGGGGGTTATGTAGGTAACGACCGAATCTGATGATTGTTAACTTACCCTTTGGTGGTTTATTAATGCGAGTTTCGAGATAAACGAGTCACGATGGTTTGAATGTTATTAGCGAGATGACCAAAAGTAGTTTCACAATTAAAACGAAAACGATTTTGGGACGAGTTAAACGATTTGAAACGACTTAAACGAGATAAACGATTTGAACGAACTAATGGTTTGGGTTGTGATTAGGTAATTGGACGGGTGTAACATAATAAAAGCATGGTAGATACGCTGCTGGTACATCTTATATATAAGTGCTTTTACCATATTACATACCGTGTCATTATTTAGTTCACTTGGGAAACGATTTTCGAAACGATGTCACTCAACGAGGTTTTCTAAAGGATATAAACCATACGAGTTTTATTAACAAATTTTTACGAGATGTTTTACGAATTGGTTTACTAAAACAAATGTTTTTGGGTTAAGAATAATGGCTACGAGATTTTATAAACTATAACCAACTTGATTTGAGTTGGTTAATTATGTTGCAATACACTTTTCAAAACGAGGTTTGTACTTTTGAATCTTGTAGTCTAATGAGGTACTGCGACATATAAACGAGCCATGAATCCAATACTCTCACAAAACCTAAGTGCTCGCCAGCATTTCTTTGCTGACTTTGTTTTTACATATGTTTCAGGTGGTGTTGCATGATGTTGGTTGCTAGGATGCATGTTCATATAGGATCTGGACAAGGCCTTAGTGACTTAATAACGATGATAGACGATGTTTAATTTGTTTGTTTGGTTTAAGACAATGTAATTTACTTAATAAATCAATAAAACGACACTTTTGTATCCATGGTTGTGAAACAATAATTCTGTTACAACACTCCCCGATGTTTCCGCCGCGGTTTCGTTGTTTTGACGAGGTCGGGGTGTGACATCGCGCGTTCCATCGAACCTTGACGAGTTTAACACTGCTCCTACGCGTCTTGTTAATCTTCCAATCAGTAACCTCAACGGGTTCTTCGGTAAAGTGGAGCGTGTCGTCAATGTGAACTTCATAGGCAGGAATGACAACTGTTTCTTGAGTTGGACTCTTTTTCAGATTAGATACATGAAATGTATCATGTACTCCATTCAGTTCCGCGGGTAGATCCAACTTGTAAGCTACAAGACCAATCCTCTCCAGGATTTTGAACGGTCCAATGTATCGCGGGTTTAACTTTCCACGCTTCCCAAAGCGTGCTACCCCTTTCCAAGGTGAGACTTTTAGTAAAACCATGTCTCCCACTTCAAACTCCAAAGGTTTCCTCCTTTGGTATGCATAGCTCTTTTGTCGATCACGAGCCACCTTGATGCGCTCTCGGATCTGTATAATCTTATGTGTCGTCTCTTGAACCAATTCAGGACCAACAAGCTATCTATCACCTGCGTCTGCCCAGCATAACGGTGATCAACACTTACGTCCGTAGAGAGCTTCAAACGGTGCAGCTTGTATGCTCGCATGGTAACTGTTGTTATACGAGAATTCTACCAAGGGTAACTGAGTGTCCCAACTGCCACCCAAGTCCATTACGCAGGCTCGCAGCATGTCTTCTAACATTTGAATCGTTCGTTTGCTCTGACCATCTGTCTGCAGATGGAATGCCGTACTTAGATTTAACTGAGAACCAAAAGCTTCTTGGAAGGATTTCCAAATCCTTGACACAAATCTTCCGTCTCTATCAGAGATAATCGAGAGAGGCACTCCATGTCGTGCAACTATCTCTCTGAGGTACAGCTCAGCAAGCTTACATGTGTTATCCTTCTCTCTGATCGGCAGAAAGTGTGCAGATTTTGTCAGACGGTCTACGATTACCCAAATCGTATCATGACCTCTGGGTGTCTTTGGTAACTTCGTTATAAAATCCATTGAAATCTGCTCCCATTTCCACATGGGTATTTCAGGTTGTTGTAGAAGACCTGAAGGCTTCTGATATTCGGCCTTTACCTTGGCACACGTCAAACATTTGCCAACGTACGTTGCAACATCGCCTTTCAATCTCGGCCACCAATAAAAATCCTTCAAGTCCTGGTACATCTTATCTGCCCCGGGAGGGATCGAGTACCTTGACTTGTGAGCTTCATCGAAAATAATGTTCCTAAGACCACCAAATAGGGGAACCCAAATTCTTCCCATGAAACACAATGTTCCTTCCTTGTTGGGTACTAACGGTTTCTCCATCTCACGGAGATATTCATCCTCAAGATTCTTCACCTTAAGAGCTTCTTTCTGCGCCGAACGAATGCGCAATGAGAGGTCCATTTGTATAATAATTTCCAAAGCCCTAACCCTTATGGGCTTAATCCTCTCCTTTCAACTCAAGGCGTCTGCTACCACATTCGCCTTATGGGTCCAGTTAAATACCCGTTTTAGCCATATGGCAGGAATATGCTATGGTATATGCTAAGGAATATGCTTGGAATATGCTAGGAATATGCCAGGAATATGCCAGGAATATGCTAGGAATATGCTTGGAATATGCTAGGAATATGCTAGGAATATGCTTGGAATATGCTAGGAATATTCTATATGGAAGATCCTATAAATACCCATCCATCCCAACCCCAAAAACCAACTTGAATTCTGATTTTTTCTCTAAGTTGGGGTGTTCTATCACTTCATACCTGAGAAATAATTGGAAATCAAAGCTTTTGGGGACCCTTTGTAAGTGTTCCTTCGTTCTTTTTATTCTATTAGCGTTAAAAGTCAAACTTTGTTTGACTTTCTGCATTGACCAGTTTATGGTCAATGCGAAGTTCGTTTGAACTTCATAACGTGAGCGTAATCATGATGGTTATAGTCCCTAGTGACTATACCTACTGATTACCACGTTATCTAGGCTCAGTGACGAGTCGTAGTTTCGGCCATAATGCGCATTCGTGCGTATTTTGTAACCAAACTACTCATGGGTATCAAAACCGTTTGTTTTGATACCAAACCTGTTTTCTAAACTTAGTTAAGCATGTTTTAACATGCTTAGCTTGTCACTTTTAGTTTAGTGCTTATATAGGGTCGTAAGGTAAGCGATCTAAACAATCGCTTATACTTTCGAACCCGACCCGTTTGGTCGATCATTAGGATCCGACCAAACACATTAGGTGACCATAGTATATAGGGAATAACCTTCCGAGGTTATACCTTATGGTCACATCGGTTGAGTAGTTTTATGATAGGTAGTATATATGCCTTAGGTAAATTACCAAAATGCCCTTTTGACGCCAAAGTTCATTTTAAGCATATGTAACATAACTTTTGGTATCTAAACTGATTTGGTAACAATATTAGACATGTTAAGGCATATTTTACTCGTCATAGGACTAGTTAGGCATTCCGAACGCGTTTTACGCGAACGGCGCGTTAAAGTAGCATAAGTTACCTAAACGGGTCGTAATGGGTCGTAAGCACTTAGGTTAGGTTTCATTTTAGTATGTGGGCTTTGTTAAACCATATTACATGAGTTTCCCATACTCATTTGGTTTACTAGCCCTCATTCTATCCGATCATCCGATTTAGGTCCGGTTTATTAATGTAGTTACCTATATTAGGTACCGTTTGATTCCGTGATCTTCTAGCATTGCTTGGTGGTTATCCTAGGACTATTGAGCAATCTCAAGTGAGTACATAGACCCCTCTTTTACTGTTTTCCAAACATTTTGGGGTGGAACACATGTGCCTACTTGTTACTTTCATGCTTTCCATGTTTTCATATCATATGCTTGTTATGTTCAGTAGTACACTTATAGTACATGATTTCATTGTGTTTATGCTATGTATGTCCATTGTGTGCATACTTAGTACATCGTTTTACATTACATTTTATGCTATGTATGTCCATTGTGTGCATACTTAGTACATCGTTTTACATTACATTTTATGCTATGTATGTCCATTGTGTGCATACTTAGTACATCGTTTTACATTACATTTTATGCTATGTATGTCCATTGTGTGCATACTTAGTACATTGTTTTACATTACATTTTATGCTATGTATGTCCATTGTGTGCATACTTAGTACATGGTTTTACATTACATTTCACGCTATGTATGTTCATTTGATTACATACTTAGTGCATTGTTTTCACATGCTTACATTTTGGTATGACATTTGGTTTGTTCAAATGGGACAATATACATTCATTAACATTAGCTACGCCGCTCGTTAGTAGGTAATGGTACCATAGGAATTGACAACTCCCGTTCCTGAAATCCCGGGTTTGTTTGGATTGGAAGGAATGACCGAATTCGATAAACATAACACAGATAGACCTTTAAATTCGTTTAGGGGTCTATCACCACAGTCACAAGGCTTGGATGTATGCATTTTTACATTACCGCATAAATGTTCATATTCAGTATAACATGCATTTCCACAAGACATAACATTGATTTAAACCATGTTTTACTTCAATACATTGTTTTGTGCATTTTTCCTATGGCTCAATGGATATATATATATATATACATATATTCCACTTGCCATACATGACATTTTGTTTACACATTATATGATAGACATTTGACATAAACATTTTGACATTGATATACACAATTCATGATTTACATTAGACATAAACATTTCGACATTGATATACATAATTCATGATTTACATTAGACATGGTTTTCACACAAACATTTTGACATTTTGATTATACATAAACATTTTACTTTGGTGGTTTGGTTTGAGTAAGTGATTTAAGTAACGAGACGTGTGTAATATGATACAAGCATGGTGGATACGCCGCTGGTACTTCCTATATATAAGTGCTGGTATGGTATTACATATCGTAGCGTTATTTGAATCATTTCAATTTAGACATATATCATTTTATACAAATAACATACTTTTCACAATACATTGTTTTACAAACAACTTATCTAATACAAACACATTTTTACTTGGTTATTTACTTAACCATGTATTGTTCCTTTATATATATATATATCATTTGGTTTATTTATCACTTTTCAAATGATTTACAAGACAAAGCAAATTACAAGGTTCATGACTAAACATTTTCTTAAACATAAGTCATGAATCTTATTTTCACAAAACCTATGTATCTCACAGGCATTTTTATGCTGACGTACCTATTTTCACATGTGTTTCAGGATATGATGCATAGGATCTATCAAGATACACTTAGGCGGACTTGGGCCTTAGTGACAATAAAAGATGCAAGACTAGTTATTTATGTTATATTTCTTTGATTGTCAAGACATTGTAACTCTTTTAAATCAATAAAACAATATTTCAATTTCCATGTGTTATGAAACAATGATTCTGTTACAACACCCCCGATGTTTCTGCCACGTTTTGTTGTTTTACGTGGTCGGGGTGTGACAACTATCCTGTTTCAAATAATAAAACTCGATTTCAAGTGCCCTTATTTCACTTCGTGGGCATAATTCCTTCTTCATAAGATCCTTAAATTCTTCCCACGTCAGTTCCAATGCTACCTCGGCACCTCGGTCTCTCATAATACCATTCCACCAAGTGAGTGCTCTCCTTTGAAAGACACTCGAAGCGAAATCTACCTTGCGCTCATTAGGACACTGAACATGGCGGAATGTGCTTTCTATACTTTCGAACCATTGTAAGAGTGCGGTTGCTCCTTCAGACCCAGAAAATTTTAGCGGTTTGGCTGAATTGAAAGTCTTGAAATTACACTGGGTGTTGTTGTTATTGTTGTTGTATATTTGATGAACCTGGGTTACTATGTTCAGGAGCACAGCAGCCATCTGCTGAGTGATAAGGATTGCGATTTCTTCGTTGGTTTGAGGTTGTGCATCTCGTCGAGGAGGCATTCTGAAAGTACAGCTATAGAGAAAACCAAAAGTTAGATTTATTCAATTTGTTATGAGTTTGTAACATTATTGTTTTGAAACAAGAGTTGTTTGAAAATAAACTTTTGTAATATTTTTGGATGAGAGAATACAAACCGGTTAATGGTTTGTGTCATAAATTCTTTACCTGTTAAAAATTTATTACTTTTAAGACAAAATGTTTTTAAATTAAAAATTTTAAAATAAAGAAACTTTGTGTTGAAATTTTGAAAATTCTCATCCAAATGGTAAAAATTTGAAATTTTAAAAGACACAGATAGTATTTTGAAAATAAAATAGGATCTCGTAGAGTCGTGAAATGAAATGAGATTCATTTCAACTGTATCGAATCAAACATATCACCGAAGGTAATATGATGAAATGGTATTGGGAAAGGAAGGATGCTTCGATTTTCATGAGGAGCAAACAGATTACCGAGGGTAACATGAATGAGTGGGGTTACAAAGGTCGTTTAAAAATCATTCGGTAGGGTCAAGATGGATAGGTTTTTATAATGCTTCACGAAGACATGCTTTAGCCTATAAGTGGACACTCACCCTAAGAGTTCCCAGGTAAGACTGACTGGTCCGAAAATGCGGATTTGTATGGACACTCTAGCCTTAGACAGAAAACTTGGGGTACAGGCATCCACCCTTCCAGATTGCATGTGTTCACATTATTAAAACCCAAGATTTCGATGAAAAACGTTTGAAGAAAACATTTGAGAAATCTTTTGATACAAATCGTTTGAGATAAAACATGTTGTGAAATATTTTGACAAAAACGCTTGAGAAAACACTTTGAAAAATATTTTAATGAAAATGTTTTGAGAAAAACATTTTGAAGAATACCTTAAGGCATAAAGCCTAAGGGTTTTAGGATAAATCATCTAAGGTTAGATGATTCGTAAATCATAGAGTAGTTGTGGCACGAATAAGGATGAGGATTAGGAAAGAAGTCCTAAGTCTACTCATGTTTGGGTCCTAGGAAGGTTATAGACTAGGTTTAAGGCATGCTAATAACCTAATTCCCTATAACCAGTGCTCTGATACCAATCTGTAACACCCCAATCGCTTTATATTACAACACGTAGCGGAAATATCGGGGAGTCACGTTACAAATTGCTTACAACTATTGGTACTAAATTGTTTCAATATTATTAACATCATTTTACAAACAAAGAATACATGTAATTGTTCTTTTGTTTTAGAAGTCTAAGGCCCGTATGCAGTCCTATGCGTTGCATGCTTGAACAGTCGAAAACCTGAAACATATGCGAAAACAGTCAGCATAAAAATGCCGGCGAATACATAGGTTTTATTAGCCAAATAAATGGCAAAACATTTGGTATTGCAATATTTTAATCTTAATTGTGAAAACTCGTGAAAAATAGGTTTGTATATGGCAATATGATATTTACTAAGTCATTTTATGCCTTATATTGAAATCTCGATTAAACCATTGTAAAAACTTGTTAATATGTTATTAGGAATCCAATCAAGGAATAATAATAACTGTTTTGAAATAAATCAAAACTTATATAAGTATTACATAATTCAAATCAATGAGTCATGATAATACTTCAGATATCTTTCTAAGAATCTAACATATAAAAATATGGGAGATTCTACAAAGATTTTGATAATCAAACATTGAAACAATTGTACACAAAATCCTAAAGTGATCCAGATAACGCTACAAGAATAATAAAATAAGAACACTTATATATAGGAAGTACCAGCGGCGTATCCACCATGTTCTTATTTTATTATACTCGTTTCATTATCTAAATCACAACTACCACATAACACATAAATCGTCAACTTGTACCAACTCGTAAACACGCATTAAAGCACACAATGAATCCAATCAAGGACTCCAATATCAGTACTTTAAACATCCTACAAGAATTAACCTATGAAGACAGATAGATGCTATAAGGATTCGGGTTCTGTCACATTGAATCATTGAATCAAAACAATCCTAAATCCTAATGGTGATTCGAGATAACGCCACAAAGGATAATACAATAAGCACACTTATATATAGGAAGTACCAGCGGCGTATCCACCATGTGATTATTGTATTATCTAGTTTCATTATCTGAATCACCAACAAACTACACAAAAACCAACCATCGAGTTGTAAAGTACTTCTTAAAAACCTTACTATGAAGATAGGAAGATCTAAGACTGTACTTCATATATCCTATATGAATCTAACTATGAAGATAGGTAGATCACTTAAGGATAAAACATTGCATTTGCATAATAGGAATAATACACATAAAAGCACTTAGTGAACACACATATGCCATATATCTTGAAAACAGATCGATTATACATATGAATCACCCCAAAACATATGAAAACAGTAAAAGAGTGGAACTATGTACTCGCCTGGGGTTGCGTATAGTCCCGGTTCAAAGGGTATAACAAAGCTCAAAAGACCAAGAGTTCAAATGTTGAAGCGGTTCCTAGGGTAAAAGATACTATGTTAGGGAATCGACACCTAAATCGGAAGATCGGGTAGAATGAGGTCTTGTAAACCAAATGAGTGTTGTAACTCATTTGATATGGTTTAACAAAGCCTACATTCTAAATCAGAACATATC
Source organism: Helianthus tuberosus (assembly GCA_030545235.1). NCBI lineage: Eukaryota > Viridiplantae > Streptophyta > Magnoliopsida > Asterales > Asteraceae > Helianthus > Helianthus tuberosus. Next base: position 121,885,250 of record CM060407.1, read on the forward strand.
CTAAGTGCTTACGACCCATTACGACTTATTAAGGTAGCTTACGCGACTTTAACGTGTCGTTCGCGCAAAAGCGCGTTCGAGACGCCTAACTAGTCCTATGACAAGTATTATATGCCTTAACATATCTAATTATGTTATATAATCAGTTTAGATGTCAAAATATGTGTTACATATGCTTAAAATGAAATTATGCGCAAAAAGGGTATTTTGGTCATTTTCCTAAGGCATATAGACTACCTATCATACATCTAGCTAAACGAAGTGACCATAAGGTATAACCTCGGAAGGTTATTCGCTATATAACTATGGTCACATTATATGTTTGGTCGGATCCTAATGATCGACCAAACGGATCTAGTTCGGAAGTCTAAGCGGTTGTTAAGACCGCTTGACTTACGACTCTACACAAGCACTATCCTAAAAGTAACGAGTTAAATCATGTTAAAACATGTTTAACGAAGTTAGAAAACAAGTTTGATATCAAAACAAATGGTTTTGATTCCCGAGAATAGTTTGGTTACAAAAATACGCATGGACGCGTATTTTGACCGAAACTATGACTCGTCACTACACCTAATCAACGTGGTAATCAGTAGGTATAGTCGCAAGGGTCTATAACCATCGTGATTACGCTCACGTTGCGAAGTTCAAACGAACTTCATGTTGACCATTGACCAGTCAAAGAAGAAAGTCAAACACTGTTTGACTTTCCTGCTTAAAAACGCATAAAAGAACGAAAGAAGCTTACAAAGGGTCTACGCTAGGAAGATATGATCTATAAATTCTCAGGTATGAAGCATTTGAGCTTCAACTTAGAGAAATCAAATCATGAGTGAATGAAAATGGAAGTGGGGGTTGGGTATTTATAGAAAACCAAGAACTGTTAGGATCGTTCCTCGATAAACGAGCTTCAGTCTCAACCATCCATGTGTGCCCACTGATTTGGTAAACTAGGGGAGTCCAAAACCAGTCCATATAATGAAGGAAACCATGTACAAAACAAAGGAGTAGCTGGTTTTTAAAGAAAATGGTTTCTGCTGATCTAGGGGGTCCTTACGGACCGTATGGGTTTGTGCTTACGGTCCGTAAGCCTTGTGCAGGTCAGCAAATTTCACAAAAAGGCATAACAGGCCCCTGCATCTCCAAACTTGATTTTTGATGTATTTTTGATACGTTTAAGCCCCGTTAACCCCATTTCAAGGCTCTAAAATGAAGTTAAAGTATAGGGAACTTAAAATATGCTCAAAATATCTCGGATGTCAGTTCGTTTGGTCGTACGGTTGCGTTGTTCGGTTAATTACGACGAAACACGAACGAACGCGAAAAACGATCCAAATTACGCGACGAATGGAATTTTATCAAGCCAATCACTGAAATAAAATATTTTAATGATTACATAAATTTTTGGATGTCCGGATATATTCAGAATGTAAGTTATGCGTGAAAATGCAAACTTATGCACTTTTTAACGCTTTTAGTCCCTATTGATCATATAAGTTTATTTTTGCGCACCAAACACCTCAAAGCCTATTTCTAAGCTATGCAAAGGATATTTAGGGCATGTTTAACTTATGATCAAGTTCTGGAATGCTCGATACTATGTGAATCAGCAGACTTTCATAGTTTGACACAAATAGTCCCTGAGTATGAATAAACTTGTTTTTGACACACCAAAGCTTTCAAAACCTATTTCTAAGTTATATAAAAGTTATTTAAGGTATGTTTAGCCTATGTCACTATTCCGGAGTGTTTTCCGCATTAAACTGATTACATTTACCTATCAGTTCGCGTATAACTTTCCAGAAAGCGATTTATACTTGAAAATGAACTAGAATCAAAACGTGAAATTGTAAAACCAAAATAAACAAATTTTTGAGACCAAAACACATTGTTTCTTTGATAAAAGATAGTGTCCTACATCGTGTGTGTTTACAGAGCACAAGTGTCACATTCAATGAGACGAAATCGGGGAAAAACAGTAAAACGCCAAGTAATTAATGTTTCTAGTTAACGCCAAAATTATCTTGCCAAAAAAATTAACTATGTGACACAAAGAGAATTAATTCAACGCAAAAAATGAAGCAGCATGTCACACACGGAAATTGGGAAAAAAGAAGAATATTGAAAAGACAAAAAAACCCTCGCCCTGATAATGTCCTGCGCTATGTGTTGGCCCAGGATGCGTTCTCACCATTCTCACACTTTGGGTTACCAATCAGAAGCACACGCTAGTCAACAAGTAACAAGGAACATGCGATAAGAACAATGATCAAACAAACCCAATAAGTCAAAGAGCATACAATCACACGCTCATGCGGTATATCTTATTATCTATGAACCCACAATGTGTACACCCAATAGTATTTAACATAAAAGAATTTAAGGATTGTGTTAATTTAAGGATCAATAATAAACTATATATCAAAAGATGTATCTTAATTAGATATGTATCGGAACTATACTTGCATTAAATTTCAATGTTGCATATCCGGTTAGGTTCTTTCTCAAAATTTGTATTAACTACATATCAGAAGATAGTCTTAGGATCCTTCCAGTGCTCTGAACTAGGATTACTAGTATATCTACTTAGCCTACTCACAACATATGCTAATTCTGGTCGAGTACATGACATGAGATACATAAGACTGTCAATGATCCTGGAGTATTCCAATTGAGTAACACTCTCGCCTCTATTCTTTGACAAATGTTGAGAGGTATCAATTGGATATTGAGCTACACTCGTGTCCTCAGGATTGAATTTCTCAAGGTTCTTATTCACATAATGAGATTGACTTAGCACCAAACCAGTTTGGGTTCTAATGATCTTTACTCCAAGAATTGCATTAGCTAGACCCATATCTTTCATGTCAAATCTGGCTTCCAACATGTCTTTAGTAGATCTGATCATCTTATCATCACTCCCAATGATAAGAATATCATCTACATAAAGGCATAAGATCACATAACCTTTACAAGTGTCTTTCATATAGATACATTTGTCGCATTCATATATTTTGAAACCACTATTAAGCATAACTTGGTCAAACTTTTGATGCCATTGTTTTGGAGCTTGCTTCAAGCCATATAATGACTTGACGAGTTTACACACTTTGCCCTCTTGGCCAGGAGCAGAGAAACCCTCTGGTTGCTCTATGTAAATCTCTTCCTCTTCCTCTTCCTCTTCCCCATTGAGAAATGCGGTTTTTACATCCATTTGATGTATTTCCAAATTTCTCAAAGCTGCAATTGCAAGAACCAAACTAATAGAGGTTATTCTAGTCACAAGCGAGTATGTTTCAAAATAGTCAAGACCTTCCTTTTGTCTAAACCTTTTGATCACAAGCCTTGCATTATACTTGTCGACAGAGCCATTAACTTTCATCTTTTTCTTGAATATCCATCGATATCCAAGTGGCTTACACCCTGGTGGAAGATCTACTAGCTTCCAAGTATGATTCTGCAAGATAGATTCAATTTCACTCTTGATGGCTTCTTTCCATTGAGGTCCATCTGAAGAGGTGACGGTTTCTCGATAGGTTTGAGGCTCACTCTCAACCATGAATGTAAGAAAGTTAGGCCCAAAGGATTTCTCAGTCCTTTGCCTTTTACTTCTTCTTGGCTCACCCTCTTCAGCCTCTAATTTTTCTTTAGTTTCCTCTCGAACAATCTCATCAACCATTGTTGATGAACTTGCATGATTGGTTGTTGAAGAACTCACATGAGTTTGTACTAACATTGGAAACTATTCTTCAAAGTAAGTCACATTTCCTAGCCTTGTCTCTATGATAGAGTCCTTGTGCACATCAGGATTCTTGGATTCATATACAAGAAAACGATGTGAGCTATTGTTTTTGTCACACCCCGACCGCGTTAAAACAACAAACCGCGGCGGAAACGTCGGGGAGTGGAGCGACAGAATCATTGTTTCAAAACACATGGATTGAAGTTTTGTTTTATTTAATTAAGTTTATTACATTGTCTCGAAATTCAAAAGCAAAACTTGAACATATTTGTCACACCCCGACCACGTAAAATAACAAATCATGGCGAAAACGTAGGGGAGTGTTGTAACAGAATCATTGTTTCATAACACATGGATTGAAGTTCTGTTTTATTGAAATAAATGTATTACATTACATTGAAATTAGAAACAAAACATGAACAAATAGACTTTCATTATTATTAAGTCACTATGGCCTCGTCTGTTCCTATGTGAGCATGCATCAATATCATCATCAAACATCACCAACTATGAAACCTGAAACACATGTGAAAATACGTCAGCATAAAAATGTCGGCGAGTACATAGGATTTTATGTGAGTGTCAGATTCATGGATCGTTTATATTTTGAAAATAACTTGAACACTTTTGTAAATTAATAATTAGAAAATCAAGTTTTGTAAAATGCTTGTAATGTAAATTGAAATAACCATGTCAAAACAGATTTGTTTTATAAAACCTCGATACCATGAATCTTAATTCCAAAACATTTGTTTAAGTAAACCCAAATTACAAATCGTTTTTGAAATAAAACTCGAATGTTTTATATTGTTAGAAAAACCTTATAATATAACTTTTTTGATAACCTTTCCCAAGTGATCTAGATAACGCAACGAAATATAATGTGTTAAAAGCACTTATATATAGGAAGTACCAGCGGCGTATCCACCATGCTTTTATCACATTACACTATCCCCGTTACCTAATCACCTCCCTAACCCAACGGTTCAAATAGATTCAAACGGTTCACATCAATCAAACAAACGGTTCAAATAGTATAAATAATTCACATAGATCAAACAGCTTCAAACGGTTCAAACAGTACAAATAATTCACATAGATCAAACAGCTTCAAACGGCTCAAACAGATTCAAAATGTAAAACAATGTGTACATATGCGGGATGAACATATGCGACAAAAGTATTTATGAAAATCAATATGCTAGCATGCTAAGAGAACATACATAGCAAAACATAATGAAATCATGTACTATAAGTGTACTAATGAACATAGCAAGTACATATTATGAAAGCATGAAAAGCATGAAAGTAACAAGTAGGCACATGTGTTTCACCCCAAAACGTTTGAAAACGTAAAAGAGGGGACTATGTACTCACTTGAGGATGCTTAGAAGTCTTGAACAACAACCAAGCAAAGCTAGAGGGATCACGGAAATCAAACGGCACCTAATATAGGTAACTACATTAATAACCGGACCTAAATCGGGAGATCGGATAGGATGAGGTTTCGTAAACCAAATGAGTATTGGAACTCATATGACATGGTTTAACAAAGCCTACATACTAAATTGAAACCTAACCTAAGTGCTTAAAACCCATTACGACCCGTTTAGGTAGCTAACGCTACTTTAACGCGTCATTCGCGTAAACCGCGTTCGGACCGCCTAACAAGTCCTATGACAAGTATTATATGCTTTAACATGTCTAATAATGTTACTTAATCAGTTTAGATGTAAAAATTTAGGTTACATATGCTTAAAATGAATTTATGCGTAAAAAGGGCATTTTGGTCATTTACCTAAGACATATAAACTACCTATCATACAACTAACTAAATGAAGTGACCATAAGGTATAACCTCGGAAGGTTATTCCCTATACAACTATGGTCACCTAATGTGTTTGGTCAGATCCTAAGGATCAACCAAACGGGTCAGGTTCGAAAGTCTAAGCGGTTGTTTAGACCGCTTATCTTACGACCCTATACAAGCACTAATCTAAAAGTGACAAGTTAAACATGTTAAAACATGTTTAACAAGGTTTGAAAACAAGTTTGATATCAAAACAAAGGGTTTTGATACCCAAGAATAGTTTGGTTGCAAAATACGCATAAACGCGCATTTTGACCGAAACTATGACTCGTCACTACACCTAATCAACGTGGTAATTAGTAGGCATAGTCACACGGGACTATAACCATCGTGATTACGCTCACGTTACGAAGTTCAAACAAACTTCGTGTTGACCAAGGACTAGTCAAAGCAGAAAGTCAAATGCAGTTTGATTTTTGTGCTTGAAAATGCATAAAAGCACGAAAGAATACTTACAAAGGGTCCAAGCAAGGAAATCTTGATTCAAATTGCTCAGGTATGAAGTGTTAAACCCCAACTTAGAGCTATTTGAATCAGATTGTGAGGAATGAGATTGAGGGTGATGGGTATTTGTAGAAAACCAATAACCGTTAGGATCGTTCCTCGCAAAACGTGTTTCAATCTTGACCCTCCATGTGGGCACATGGTATTGTAATACAAGGGGCATATTAAAAACCATCAAATCTAGCCCAAAGTATGCAAAACCTTGGGTTAAAACCATCAAAAATAGGCTGGAAGTCCAAATTCAATGTTTCTGATCTGGGCAGCTCTCACGGGCCGCGTAAGAATAAGCCTGGGCTTACGCCCCAGGCCTAGTAAGTTTGGCAGAATTACAATTTTAGCCCCTACAGGCCTAAAACTTGGTTTCTGATGCATTTTTAACACGTTTAAGCCCCCGTTAACCTCATTTCAAGGCTCTAAAATGAGGTTAAAGTATAGGGAACATGAAACATGCTCAAAAACATCTCGGATGTCGGTTTGTTTGGCCGTACGATCGCGTTGTTCGGTTAATTACGACGAAACACGAACGGACGCGAAAAACGATCCAAATTACGCGACGAATGGAATTTTATCATGCCAATCACTAAAACAAAATATTTTAATGATTACATAAATTTTTGGATGTCTGAATATATTCAGAACGTAAGATATGCGCGAAAATGCAAACTTATGCACTTTCTGACGCTTTTAGTCCCTGTTGATCAAATAAGTTTATTTTTGCGCACCAAACACCTCAAAGCCTATTTCTAAGCTATGTAAAGGATATTTAGGGCATGTTTAACTTATGATCATATTCCAGAATGTTCGTTACAGTAAGAATCGGCATACTTTCACAGTTTGTCAAAATTAGTCTCTTTAAGCGAATAAACTTGATTTCGACACACCAAACCATCTAAAACTTATTTCTAAGTTATGTAATGTTTATTTAAGGTATGTTAAGCCTATGTCACTGTTCCGGAGTGTTTGTTGCATTAAATTGATTATATTTACGCATCAGATCGCGTATAATCTTCCAGAAAGCGATTTAAAGCTCGAAATCGAACAAGAATTGATATGTGCAAACGATACACATATTTATACTGTCACACCCTGACTTTTGCGGAAGCATGGGTTATTGGTGTGACTTCTTAATACCATAGCAACAATCATAACAATGCTATATGATGAAAACATGAGACATTCATTCATTAATAAAGTTTAGAAAATACCATATTATACTTGTCTTAAAACAACAATCACAAAATAAGTTACAAACCTTAACTTGATTTAAATGAGTTCATAAAAACTAGCAAAAGACTTTAAACAATACTAGGTTTAGAGATATGTAACCCGTCCAGGAAGAGGTTACACCTTCTAAACCCTACAACTCTGGATGACTTCTTTATTCAAACGCAGCTTGAAATATATGCATACCGTGCCAGATCCATTAGTTTCCTGAAATACATGTAGTTTGAAAAATCAACATAAAGTTGAGCGAGTTCATGTGTAAGTGAGTGTGTATAAACCTTTGTAATATGTTTGTATGTATGAAAAATCCCTGGTATGTAGCAAATAAGGAAAAAGAGATCACCATTGGGTTGCAAAGCCAACGATATGTGTGAAGTGCTGTAGGAAGACTCAAACCTAGCAGATTTTTGCGTCGGGTACAAAGTCACCCCGAGGTCCGTACAGTGGGCCTGGAGTTGGGCTCGCTACACCCAGATAGATCTACCGCTAATGACCCTCGGTCCTGCAATGAGGATTAGTGGCCTCTAGTTTCCGCCTACCCACTCACATGATCTAAGTAGTAAACCCTCCATAAGCTAACCATACCATGTATAAAAGTATCCATAATATCTGTAACAAGTAGTTCACCCCCGAAGTATAAAAAACTGAAAACAGTTAAGAGAAAAGGGGGACATGAACTCACAGAAGTGCGTATCCAGAAACGTCAATCTGAACTCTACCTGCTGCGTGACGACCTACACGTGCTAATTCCTATTAGACGGATGGCCGTGCCTTGGTTTAGGGTTTAACGTTTTGTTGGAGAAATAGTTAGGTAACTATTCCGTATTCACACTTCTAATTTATTTTATAAGTGTATTCCTTCCCAAGGATGGGGGTTTTAATACATGTATGCTTTATAATTCCGCAAATATATTCTTAAGTCTCACTTGAAAAATATATTTTAATCCCTTGTCTAAAATATTCTAACTCCAAAATATACATATTTTTTCCAAAAATATTATATTTTACTTCATACCATTTCCAAAACAATACTTTATCAAAATACACATTTAAGAGTATTTTCCGAAAATACATAAGTTACATTTTAAAGTTCGCGTTGAAATAATAATACCAGTGTAACTTAAATATTAATTTGTGATAGCGTTGGTATTATTTTGGAGTCGTGATTTCGTAAAATTCCCAGGTTATATTATTTTTATCCTAAAAATAATATATGTAGTTCACAAAATAATCACATAATCACACAAGCGTTTTATTATGAAATATATATTCTAAATATATATTTAGCAAGTTTTATTTACGAAAATCCACCTCCGATACTTTGTAATTTTTGAAATAAAAATCATGGCGAAGTTTATTTTGAAAACAAGGTTAAAAGTATATTTTGTAAACATTTGTTTAGAAAAATATTTCTAAGTGTTATACTTCTGGAAAAATTTCGCCAGAGTTTCCTCTGTAACTGGAGGTGTCCACGCTTACAAGCGTATCATTTTCTTTTCAAAATTAACCAAACAATTTACCAATCATCAACATACAATATATATTCATCAAACTAGACAAAATATGAATAAATCATAAACTCATGAACTTGAAGGTTTTGTAAAAATATGTAGTAACTTTCTAACATATTTAGCAGGTTTTTTTATCTTTAAAAATAAAATTAGTTTCTTAAAAACTTTATTTTTAAAGATCTTGAAGTTTCACAACTTCTAGTCAGGATTTACCAAAAATATTTCTTGTTAAATCTCCTTGTTACACAAGTGTTTACACACTTGCTTATTCACTAAAATGCTTTTAGTTTATGTAAGATCCGGGTTTTAAACAAGACTTGCATCTTTCACTTGGTTCTTCCGAAAAACCACTTGTAGATCTTTAGATCTACTAGTTTAGAACCTTATTTTACAAGAAAAATTATAGTTACACAAGTTCATGTTTCATGAGTGGAAGGGTTCATCATCTTTACAACTTTTACACTAACATACTACTAGTTCATGTTCCATGAACATGATCTAGTATGGTTAGATGATGATCCATCCCACTACTAGCAACAAACAACATCAAATATTCACAACTAGACAATATCTACATGATTTACACAACTAGTTTCTCTTTATCCAACTTGTTTATCATATAGTCAAGACTTTTAGTTATGATCTTGTGTGTTCTTGATTTTTAACCGTTAAATCACTTATTAACCACTTTAAATAAGAACAAGATGGTGTTTAGAGGCACTTACTACTAGCTCGAGGCTAGGGAAGAAACAAGGCGTAAACAAGGTGGATAAAAGAAATCTAGAGAGGTCCTTGAGCTTCCGAGTACACCGAGCTCACTTGTATGATCCCTTACACCTTTGGATTACTAGATATTGCTTGATGAAGCTTGAATGATGATGATGATGGTTGTGTGTGGGTTCGGCCGAACAAGAGAAAGGAAGAGAGAGTAGAGTGAGTTTGGAAGGTGTTGTGATGAGAGAAGATCATGGTCCTCAAGTCTTTCTTATAAACTACTAACCATCATTAACCAATGTATATAGTGTTCTATTATCCAACAACACAATCCATTAAAATAATAAAGAAAATCAAAGAGGTGGGTCACCCTTGGTGACCGTCCCAAGGGGGGGTATGGGGTTGGGTTTTCAATTGTTGGTTACTACTTCTAGTTAGATTTAAAGTACTTAGTTAGTATATTAGTGTGTGTTATCTTATATAAAGTATGTTAGGGTGTTCGGGGACCCTAACTAGCTCAGTAAAGTAAAAACAATGTATTTGGCAATATTTTTATGTTCCGGGTAAAGTCCGGTTGTTCGGTTGGGTGTTGATCCGTTAAAGTGTTATATAAATATTTAAAGTGTCTTTTATTTTATTTTTAGTGACACAATAAATTAGCAACACTTTGGAAAGTGTCTAGAATTATTTTACCAAGTTTTTACACTTCACTAGCTTTGTTAAAAGCTGAATTTTGGTATACTAGTGCAGAATTCTGCATTTTAAGTATATTTTAGGCACTTCTGGGCACTATAACTATCACCTAGTGACGCAGTTTAATGATCCTCATCTCCGTACACTCCCTACCAGTGTAGTTCTATATTCCCGGCTCATACTGGCCTCAATATAATGTTTGTATAGGTGCTGGCAATGTCAGCATGTTTTATGGGTTATCCGTTCACTGTGCTAACTGTGCTTTGTGCATCAAGTTTGTCACTATTGTTTGTGTGTAATGAATGGAGTGACAATAATAAAATGTGATGCATGAGTATGTATGTATCAGAAAACAGAAAGCAGTTTAATCACAATTGTAATCAAGCACAGTAATTAAGCATAAATTAAGAATTAATTAATTGTACGGATACCTGTAAATGTGAGGGTTGTCACATTCTCCCCCCATTAATAAAATTTCGTCCTCGAAATTTGTACTACCTTAACTCCTTATGGTTACGTCACATATGTATATATACATGAATAATATCGAGGCGGATAATTGCCAACTGAATCAAACCTTACCTACATGAGGTGAGTCCAAGAACATGTAATAACTTGAACCCTATGGTTAAAAGGTATGTGCTTTTAGCATTTGATGTCCCAGTTTTAGGACGTATTTGACGTATAGTCTAGTGTAAACTAGCTAGTAGGGGGGGTTTCCTCAAAAGAGGAGTTTTAACTAATATGATTCTCAATGATCGATCGCAAAATGCAAACGAGTTTTCACGAGCCATAGCATCCGCTATGAATTCAAAGTCAACAACTCAAATGAAACAGTAAAATGATGATGATCTGTCAACTTCCGAATAAATGAATGATAAGGATTAGCGTGTTGAAAATCCTGAGTTGTGGGAATACGCCGAATGAATGCGAGCGAATCTGGTGTATCCTTGCCTTAATTTGTAGTTGCATCGGAAATGTTTAAACGATAAGTCAAACAAAAGTATATGTAGTTTTGCGTGAAACGGTTGACCATGATTAGCACAAGCTACAAGTTCGTAGTGACGCCGCAAGGCGTCGCAATGACATAATTCAATAATAGTGGTGATTGAACAAGTTCACCTTGTTTTAGACCAAACGGAAGTGTACCGAAACAAGCCTGAAGATTTGATTTTTACAATGTTACAAAGTCTTTATTGAATACGAAACATCAAAGAGTCACTGTTTTTGATCGAAGGATGAAAAAGTATTAAGTACCGCGAGGCATTCGATTGTCAACGAAAGGATCGTAAGGAGGTACATTATGCTTATGAAATGAATATATGTACCATTGCCTTAACACACAATTGTGTTGAGACTGCTTTGATCGTGAATACCAAAATGGGTTGTTAACAAATAAGTAGGCAATTAAATCCGAGTATGAAATGAGTAACCCAATTAGCGCAAGCTTCAATTCTGTGAAAGTATCACTGCAAGGTATCGAAATCAATCAATGATTTAGTGGAGTCGTAGACCAACCGAATTTGCTACGTCTCGAAATGAAAGAATTTTGCAAAGATATTTGAATATGATGCTCCCAATACATCATATGACGTCTGGAACTGAATATGCGAAGTGGATAAGTTCAAGCAATCGAACTTAATCTCAGCGTAGCCTGGCAATAAAAGTAGGTACCAACAAAGGAAATATCGGCATGGTATGAAAGTAAACCATGAGTGTAATTTGTAATAAAAAAAATTTCAAGAGAGTGTGTTGACTTGATAGCAAGGAGCAACAATTTCAATAACATAGGTCATTCGAACCACAAACCAGTAATTAAATTTAGCAACGTAATATTTGAACTTTAATGAAGCGTTTATTCGAAATGTAACCGCATGCGTAGCAAAAAGGTGCATGGGTTATATATAAGTTTTCAAGTGATGAAGCGATGTGTTTCTACCAAAAGGGAGAAGTGACCAAGTATACGAAGCAAACGTGTGTTAGCTCTCAGTGAAGAAAATCAACGTGATGCAACTACTCTGAGGGGAGTAGAGATGCAAATATCTACTCGTTAGAAGTAAAAGTGAAGACTTTAACGGAAGAAAATTTAAGTACTTTCGGTTTTTGTTAACTGAAATGACAAGTTTGTCAAGTTAATGATGTTTGATTGAGTTGACAGATATGGTTCCTAAGTAAAACCCTTACGAGTTTGGTCCTGGGTTCCCAAAGGTCCTAGATATAAGTTTTCTAGATTATCCAGATTTCGTATCCCATGTAGATCTTGTTTGTGCATCGTGTAGGAAGCACCATTTTTGTGTATGGCTAAGAATAAGTCATTGTCCCACAATTTTCCCCGGTATACTTTCTTCCCGAATTCACTGCTAATGACGCTCGATCGTCGACCAGTCGTGTAATAGTAGTTGTGTCCTCACAGTCAGTTATGTAAGAAGTTCGTTACTCCTTGGCAAGAGTCACTGACTCTCGTGGGTTAGCTCGTTCGGCTCCTGGTAGTTAATGCTTATTTGAAAAAAATCATCGTCCTTCTTCTTGACGTGCAGAATTGGGGTTACCCAAAAGGGAATTTTGGTCTGTTATCTTCCTTCTCTATCAACTTCTGAAGCTTCACTGACAATCCTGGCACCTCTGAAGGTGTAAGTCGTTAAGGGGTATTGACTGCAGGCGCGACGCCTGGAATCAATTTGATGCGAAATTTGACTAGTCGTTGAGGAGATAATTCTGGCAAGTCTTTGAGAAAGACTTCAGGATATTCTCTGATTACGGAAGTACCTTCGAGCTTTAATTCCTCGGCTCCCTTGTCCCCGACATGAGCCAGAAAACAACATATCCTTTCCGCATCAACTTTCGTGCCTCCAAGCAATTCATGATCTGTAGGGACATATCCTGCTTCGTGAGTCACGGTCGTTTCTTTGTTTGACATCGGGATGCGGATGACGATCTCTGCTTGGTTGCTCGACCACGGATCCATCCTAGTTACTACGTCGAGGCCGTTCATTAACCAGTTCTATCAAGTGTGGGTCATCTAACTTAACCCTCTACTATACTAAGTATATTCTGAAATTAATGAGATGCGAAGCTATGGTCGACACTGGTATCAAATAACATGGGTGCAAAAACTTTGGGTTGATAAAGAATGTACCAGTAACCATATATGGGTCCTGGCATGCCTCACAAGCTCCGATGTTGGATGTTCTTTCATGGTCTTGGTTAATCTCCATTGGGCAATCCTTCCTAATGTGCCCCATATCACAGCAGTTACAACATCCCTTACCTTCCTTTCCACTTTTCGTCTCCTGCCAACACGTTTCCCTGTTGTGTCCCATCTTGCCACAGTTGTCACACTTCCAATTTTTTCATTGCCCGGTATGATGGCGCTGGCATTCTTCGCACATAGGTAGTTTACCCATGTACTCTTTTCTCTTTTTGGCCTTGTTCTTGTTATCTGCCCTATCACCTTCTTGAAATTCACTGAGCTTTCTTTTGTTCTTCTCAGATGTCTCTACTGGAGTTTCCTTCTTCTCGTTCGGAATTGAAAGTCTCACCAATCTAAGTGCTTCCTTAGTGAGCTCCAGACTTATCATATGAGAAATCATAGTTGTTGGTGGCGTTGATACTATCATCAAGCTCAAGGCTTGAGGTGCCAGTTCCCAAATGGATTGCTCCATTCTCTTCAACTCGGGTTCCACCAGGTACGGAATGACTCGCGACAAATCATAAAGCCTTTGCACGTGCTCCACCACTTTTGGACCTTCCATCTATAGTTTCCAGAATTCTAATTCCAGCTTTTGGATCTCCATCTGAGAACAATACTCTGTACGCATCATTTCTCGCACCTTAAGGTCCCACCATAACAGAGCCCCATCTTGTAGCAATCCGGAAACGTATGGGACTTGTTGCTCTAGCGTACAACCACTCGTCCGCACAACGGCATCCACATTCTCCAGTGCCACCGAAGTTCAGGGGTTTGCATTCTAGAAAATGTTCATAGGTACAACCTGTACTCAAGAAGTCATCATCACAATAAGTATTAGCAAGGCACTTTAGGGTTTTCCAAACGTGTTGTAATGTGTCTTGGATAACTTAAACATTACCGTTAGGTAGGTCACTCCTTGAGGTACCTTCGCTGTGTTTGTAGCGAAGAACCTTGTGCCGAGCTCTGACTCGTGAGGCGTGCGCTTGCCATTCTGCCACGGTCAGTCGAGTGATCTCTTGATGAGACATCTTCTAGGAAGAAGTTCAGGTTAGTTAGGTCTCTTCTATTCAGGGAATGTAAATAGTCGTTTGGAAATCATATGTATTTGCATGTTATTTAATTCATCATATCACACATCACGCAATAGCACAAGCAAGTAATTGGAACCATGCTTACCAAAAATATAACAAACAAACACGTGTATCTCAATCATAGCACATTCCTGTTATATTGATAGCACGTATTACGATTAGGTTTTTATTAAAAAGGTTTGCACATTGCATCATATTCATAAGTACGTAATTTGGGAATTATGTTTAATGAGAGCATAGCAAGTAAGCACGTAGCATTATAATTATAGTACACACATATAGATCAATAACGCGCTTAATGAAGACATAGCGACTGAGTTTTCATTGGTCACTGATCACAAAGTATTGTCGCATGCTTAATGTTGGTTGACTTCTCATTATTCTCTGCCCACAATTGCATTGTCTTATAAAATGTATCACATCAACAGGGACACAAGGTCACTCTACCCTTGCCCATTAAATATATTAGTGTATCATAATTACGTAGTCAGGTGTGGTCTTCAGAAATCTCCACAATCTTGGCTTATCATTGGTGTCTCTACTCAACTGTAAGGAAATCCGCATAATCCAAACACCAACTATACTGGTGACTGAGGGGGAAAGAAAGGTAAATTGTCGACGTGCGTGACTCCCTCCTCGAGCTTGTATATACGTCAAAGTAACTAGCTGGTCTGCTGCTTGACAGAAAAGAAACGGGCATCAGAATCCTAGGAATGGCGTAATAGCGGCGGTCAAGAGCGCAAAAGGAACCTTGAGTTTTGTAGTGGATCCAAGTATGCTGGCAATAGACAGGGTGGAGGACGGGGTGTCTTGCATAAACTTTTCAGACAATATGCTGTCTTGTGATGTAGGCACCTAAATCATGTCTCTGGTTATGTAATGTTTTGCATTTGAAGTTGCCAATTGTGGTGTCAGCTCAAGCTCCAACATTCTGCGACTCGTATCCTTGACTGTAGTTGATGTTGCAGGAGCAACTCATCTCGTGTGTGGCCTCCATAATGTAAGGGATGGTAAGGATCTAAAATTGGCATAGTGTATTATAGGAACCATCAAATCAGCTCGTCCCGAGATGTAGTGATGAAAGTAGTAAAGGGTGCGGCCGGTAAGGTCGTAGAAAATGTTGTTGTAGCAAAAGGATCGTTACGCCGGTGCTGACCTGGGGTACCTTCCCTGGGTGTGGGTATGTCTTGAAAGAAAGCGATAGGCATGTTGACGCAATGGACCTCGGTCATCATAGGGAAAAGGAGCAACATCAACGGTTATGGGTGCAAAAAACATACGTTTCAACCAATAAGGAAGTTGTCAGGTGCTGGTGCTGGGTTTGGTACGAGGAGTGTAATGTATGGTAGTCCAAAAGAAATAAGGTCATGATCACGTAAAAGTGTAGGTTCAGTAGGTGCAACATCGAGCTGACCCAAAAGGTGCAGAAGCTAGCTCAAGAGCAGGCTCTGGGTTGTGTAACGGTGTGGTGCCTCGAGCAGGTGATAGAGCAGCAGCCATGTCTTCGTCGTCTGCGTCAGTAGTAGAAAGCTGTAATCCAGATGTTCGTGAGGTTGCAGATATCACAGACTCAAAGGAGTCTGAATGCACGCTAGAATCAGAGAATAGCTTGTTAACGGGGGTCTTAAGAAATGAAATTAGTAACAGTGTTCTTGTCAAATTTCCTATCGTCATGGACGTCAGCAGGAGGACCATCGATAAGCATGTCAACATCGTCATAAATGGTTTGTCGAGTAGCCAACCTTCAGTGGAAATGTCCGCAAGAGGCGCATCATCTAAGATCGGAGCCATAGTGTGTCCATCATCGGGATGACCAGTGATAGAGTGGTCAAGAGTGACAGAAAGATTCCTGTCAGAGAAACCATTAGCAAGGATAAAGTGTCACCAAAATCTGGTAGCGCGGACTGTTGGAAGTCATCCTCGTCCTTAGTCAGCATATCAGGATCACTCTCGGTGTCGGACGTAAATGTCTCTGGCGCAGATGTAGTCTCATTATCTGTGGCGGTGGCCGTAGGGTTATCAATGTCCGATAACTCGTTCTCTAAATAGAGTGACATGTGCGCCGGTGCGTAGCATGTATATCCGTGGTAATTATTAACAGTTAGTGTATGCAATAACTACCACATATGCACGTTTATCGATACTTAGCAATTAAGCATGTATGTAGTAATAATGAAAGCATGTAGTCACAATCAACGCAAGCAAGAAATCCTCCTAGTCTCCCCAGACTATACTTAGCGCGTGGTACGAAGACTTGGCAACATGCCAGAAACACTTATATATAGGAAGTACCAGCGGCGTATCCACCATGCTTCTGACATGTCACGTCATCCTCGCCTTCGGCGCTACTCTCTGGTCTCTAAGACTAACTCCCTGGCCTCTAAGACCAACTCCCTAGTCTCTAAGACTAACTCCCTGGCCTCTAAGACCAACTCCCTAGTCTCTAAGACTAACTCCCTGGCCTCTAAGACCATCCTCCCAGCCTCTAAGACTAAATCCCTGGTCTCTAAGACCCTCCTCCCAGTCTCTAAGACTAATTCCCTGGCCTCTAAGACCATCCTCCCAGCCTCTAAGACTAAATCCCCCAGTCTTTAAGACTGAACCTCCCTCAGCATCTAAGGCTGAACTCCCTCAGTCTCCCTGACTAAACCTCCCAGCCTTTAGGGCTGAACTCCCTCAGTCTCCCTGACTGAACTTCCCCAGCCTTTAGGGCTGAACTCCCTCAGTCTCCCTGACTGAACCTCCCCAGCCTTTAGGGCTGAATTCCCTCAGTCTCCCTGACTGAACCTCCCCAGCCTTTAGGGCTGAATTCCCTCAGTCTCCCCGACTGAACCTCTCTAGCCTTTAGGGCTAAATTTCCTTAGTCTCCCTGACTAAACCTCCCCAGCCTTTAGGGCTGAATTCCCTCAGTCTCCCCGACTGAAATATAAATTTTGAAATGTGTATTTGTGCTTTTTGTTTGTAAAAATGTTTGTGCCCTGGATCTGGACGTTTAGTGTATGCAGTGTAAAATGTTTGAAAATGTTTTCGTGAGAGCCCTGATGATCATAGTCTAGACTCGAGAAAGAATCCTAGTTCGCTATGATCGAGGCTCTGATACCAAGCTGTCACACCCTGACTTTTGCGGAAGCGTGGGTTATTGGTGTGACTTCTTAATACCATAGAAACAATCATAACAATGCTATATGATGAAAACATGAGACATTCATTCATTAATAAAGTTTAGAAAATACCATATTATACTTGTCTTAAAACAACAATCACAAAATAAGTTACAAACCTTAACTTGATTTAAATGAGTTCATAAAAACTAGCAAAAGACTTTAAACAATACTAGGTTTAGAGATATGTAACCCGTCCAGGAAGAGGTTACACCTTCTAAACCCTACAACTCTGGATGACTTCTTTATTCAAACGCAGCTTAAAATATATGCATACCGTGCCAGATCCATTAGTTTCCTGAAATACATGTAGTTTGAAAAATCAACATAAAGTTGAGCGAGTTCATGTGTAAGTGAGTGTGTATAAACCTTTGTAATATGTTTGTATGTATGAAAAATCCCTGGTATGTAGCAAATAAGGAAAAAGAGATCACCATTGGGTTGCAAAGCCAACGATATGTGTGAAGTGCTATAGGAAGACTCAAACCTAGCAGATTTTTGCGTCGGGTACAAAGTCACCCCGAGGTCCGTACAGTGGGCCTGGAGTTGGGCTCGCTACACCCAGATAGATCTACCGCTAATGACCCTCGGTCCTACAATGAGGATTAATGGCCTCTAGTTTCCGCCTACCCACTCACATGATCTAAGTAGTAAACCCTCCTTAAGCTAACCATACCATGTATAAAAGTATCCATAATATCTGTAACATGTATTTCACCCCCGAAGTATAAAAACTGAAAACAGTTAAGAGAAAAGGGGGACATGAACTCACAGAAGTGCGTATCCAGAAACGTCAATCTCCAACTCTACCTGCTGCGTGACGACCTACACGTGCTAATTCCTATTAGACGGATGGTCGTGCCTTGGTTTAGGGTTTAACGTTTTGTTGGAGAAATAGTTAGGTAACTATTCCGTATTCACACTTCTAATTTATTTTATAAGTGTATTCCTTCCCAAGGATGGGGGTTTTAATACATGTATGCTTTATAATTCCGAAAATATATTCTTAAGTCTCACTTGAAAAATATATTTTAATCCCTGGTCTAAAATATTCTAACTCCAAAATATACATATTTTTCCCAAAAATATTATATTTTACTTCATACCATTTCCAAAACAATACTTTATCAAAATACACATTTAAGAGTATTTTCCGAAAATACATAAGTTACATTTTAAAGTTCGCGTTGAAATAATAATACCGGTGTAACTTAAATATTAATTTGTGATAGCGTTGGTATTATTTTGGAGTCATGATTTCGTAAAATTCCCAGGTTATATTATTTTTATCCTAAAAATAATATATGTAGTTCACAAAATAATCACATAATCACACAAGCGTTTTATTATGAAATATATATTCTAAATATATATTTAGCAAGTTTTATTTACAAAAATCCACCTCCGATACTTTGTAATTTTTGAAATAAAAATCATGGCGAAGTTTATTTTGAAAACAAGGTTAAAAGTATATTTTGTAAACATTTGTTTAGAAAAATATTTCTAAGTGCTATATTTCTGGAAAAATTTCGCCAGAGTTTCCTCTGTAACTGGAGGTGTCCACGCTTACAAGCGTATCATTTTCTTTTCAAAATTAACCAAACAATTTACCAATCATCAACATACAATATATATTCATCAAACTAGACAAAATATGAATAAATCATAAACTCATGAACTTGAAGGTTTTGTAAAAATATGTAGTAACTTTCTAACATATTTAGTAGGTTTTGTTATCTTTAAAAATAAAATTAGTTTCTTAAAAACTTTATTTTTAAAGATCTTGAAGTCTCACAACTTCTAGTCAGGATTTACCAAAAATATTTCTAGTTAAATCTCCTTGTTACACAAGTGTTTACACACTTGCTTATTCACTAAAATGCTTTTAGTTTATGTAAGATCCGGGTTTTAAACAAGACTTGCATCTTTCACTTGGTTCTTCCGAAAAACCACTTGTAGATCTTTAGATCTACTAGTTTAGAACCTTATTTTACAAGAAAAATTATAGTTACACAAGTTCATGTTTCATGAGTGGAAGGGTTCATCATCTTTACAACTTTTACACTAACATACTACTAGTTCATGTTCCATGAACATGATCTAGTATGGTTAGATGATGATCCATCCCACTACTAGCAACAAACAACATCAAATATTCACAACTAGACAATATCTACATGATTTACACAACTAGTTTCTCTTTATCCAACTTGTTTATCATATAGTCAAGACTTTTAGTTATGATCTTGTGTGTTCTTGATTTTTAACCGTTAAATCACTTATTAACCACTTTAAATAAGAACAAGATGGTGTTTAGAGGCACTTACTACTAGCTCGAGGCTAGGGAAGAAACAAGGCGTAAACAAGGTGGATAAAAGAAATCTAGAGAGGTCCTTGAGCTTCCGAGTACACCGAGCTCACTTGTATGATCCCTTACACCTTTGGATTACTAGAGATTGCTTGATGAAGCTTGAATGATTATGATGATGGTTGTGTGTGGGTTCGGCCGAACAAGAGAAAGGAAGAGAGAGTAGAGTGAGTTTGGAAGGTGTTGTGATGAGAGAAGATCATGGTCCTCAAGTCTTTCTTATAAACTACTAACCATCATTAACCAATGTATATAGTGTTCTATTATCCAACAACACAATCCATTAAAATAATAAAGAAAATCAAAGAGGTGGGTCACCCTTGGTGACCGTCCCAAGGGGGGGTATGGGGTTGGGTTTTCAATTGTTGGTTACTACTTCAAGTTAGATTTAAAGTACTTATTTAATATATTAGTGTGTGTTATCTTATATAAAGTATGTTAGGGTGTTCGGGGACCCTAACTAGCTCAGTAAAGTAAATACAATGTGTTTGGTAATATTTTTATGTTCCGGGTAAAGTCCGGTTGTTCGGTTGGGTGTTGATCCGTTAAAGTGTTATATAAATATTTAAAGTGTCTTTTATTTTATTTTTAGTGACACAATAAATTACCAACACTTTGTGTGACAACCCTCACAATTATAGGTATCCATACAATTAATTAATATTAAATTATGTGCTTAATGACTGTGCTTGACTACGACTGTTGAATTAAACTGCTTTATGAGTTCTGCATCATAGATACATATGCATCACATTCATACTGTCACTCCATTTATTACACACAAGCTTTAGTGATAAACTTGATGCACAAAACACAGTTAGCACAGTGAATGGATAACTCAGAAACATGCTGACAATGCCAAAACATAGACAAACAATAGGTTGAGGAACCTATTTGACATTCTTTGAAACTTGCTTATTACTTTTTAATTTCGAGAACTAGAACCGTCATTATTTAAAAGTACAAAATTCGAGCATTAAAAACGTCATTTTTAGATTTTATAGGTTAAAGGGTTAAAAGTGCAATTATTGCAAACTACAAGTTTAGGATTCTTTTGGCAATTTTTGAAACTCATTTATAAAAAGAAATAAATATAGTTATTTTGTTTTAAAAGTCTAAGGTTCATTTGGTCATTTCCTTAAACTAGTACTTCAGGGAACTATTTTTGTAGTTTTTGAAACTGTTTTAACCTTAAAATCCTAACCGGGTTAAATATCTCTTATTTAAACACAACAAAACTCGACCTGCTCCATTGATTAATTATGATCCAATAACATCACCTGCTCCCAACCACTTTGTCAAATTAATTAATCGACATTATCGTGCTAACCGATTTCATTTTGGATTTTTATAAAAGAATTCTAAAACGAACAACTTCACTAATTTGTGTCGATTAATGGTTGAATTGAAATATTATTTAAATTCCTTTAATTCCTACGAACCTCCACACACTTTCAAATCACATTTGGATTTTTTTAAAATAGTCAAGATCTAACCACTTTGTCAATTTATTTATATCAATTAATCGTTATTATGTGTGCCAACCAATTTACATTTGTTTTTTTTAGAATAGTCAAAATCGAACAAATTCACCGAATTCTTGTGTTTTGGAGTCGAATTAAACCTGTATTTAAATCCCTCTAACTCCCACGATCATTCTACACCCCTTACATTACACAAACACATCGGATTTCACGACTGGTCATTATCGCCGGAATTTAGTCAATACGCCATTCCAGCCGATACCTGTTCGTTTTTATTGTTTCAATTAGTTCATTTATGCTTGTACAATGTTTCCTCAAAGTTAATTTAATTATAACATAGATTTTTCCAAAGAATCTGAATTTTTATTATTTTTAATTATTTAGATAATTAAACTTATATAAACTTATTTATTGTTATTATAATCATTTTAATTCATTTTATTGATTCCAAGGCCATAATAATTATTTTAAATCAATATTATTCAAGTTCAAATAATTAAAAATGTTATTTTAATTATTTAAATTAATTATTTTTGATAATTAGTTATATAATTATCACATTATTTCTCTTAAACAAAACACTATCGAATCCTATAGATTTAGGATTTTCAATTATTCGATTAAACATTATTGTTGATACATATTCCATATTATTGCATGTTCAATCAATTAGAGTGACGTGGAATATTATTCCCAAGAACTCTCACATTAGCATATTTATTTGGACTTACTCAAAATCAAGGTGAGTTTATGTCCCCCTTTTCTTTTAACTGTTTTCAGTTTTATACTTCGGGGGTGGAATACATGTTACAAATATTACAATGTTTACAAATGGTATAATAACAAGAAACACTCTTGGTGAGAACGAGTACCAAGTATGATACAATTTGATAATACAAAAGAATACAAGAAGCACTCTTGGTGAGAACGAGTACCAAGTATGTTACAACTATTACAGACGCTTTTATAAATGGTATGGTTAGCTTAAGGAGGGTTTAGACGCTTAGATCATGTGAAAGGTGGGTACAACACTTAAGGCCATTAATCCTCGTTGTTAGGACCGAGGGACATGAGTGATAGATCTATTTGGATGTAGCGAGCCCACACCCATGAGGCCGGGGAGGCCCATAGTGGTGAATGTGTCTTACAGCCGGAGGCCCGGTACAAATTTGCTAGGGTTGAGTACTTCCTGCACCGTTTCACCCATACCAGTGGTTTTGCAACCCATTGGTGATCTCTTTTATTTTTTCCTTAATTGCTACATACCAGGGTTTTTCATACAAACGCATTTCAATGGTTTATACAGACTCACTTATACATGAACTCGCTCAACTTTTTGTTGACTTTTCAAATTACATGTATTTCAGGAAATGAATAGGATCTGGCAAGTGATGCATGTTAGCTGCGTACTAAATAAAGACATCATCCAGAGTCGTAGGTTTGGGAAGTGTAACTCCTTCCTGGACGGGTTGCATGTCTCAAATCCTCGTGTTATTGGTAGTCTTTTGTCGAGTCTTATGAACTCATTTTAAACAAGTCATGGTTTGTAACGTATTCAGTGGTTGATGTTTTTAAAGACAATATGTTTCACATTTTCTAAACTATTTTAATGGATGAACATCCCGTATTTTATCATATAGCATTGTTGTGATTGTTGCTATGGTATTAAGAAGTCACGCCAAATAAACCCACTCTTCCGCAAAAGCCAGGGTGTGACAGCTTGGTATCAGAGCCTCGATCATAGCGAACTAGGATTCTTTCTCGAGTCTAGACTATGATCATCAGGGCTCTCATGAAAACATTTTTTTTACATTGCATACACAAGTTTTCAGATCCAGGGTACAAACGTTCTTTTAAAAACATGTGTTTTTCGTGTCGGACATGTAGTAACTGGAAGGGTTAGGTATCGTGAACTGAGAACTCCTGTCTAGGCTGGCATTCGCATAAATCCAAATATAAGGACCCGTTGCCTACCTGGGGACCTATCGGCGAGAGTACTGATACCTATTAGGCCAAAGCATGTCCAAAGGTTTAGTTTTTGAGTCAGTCTTTATTTAACCAATTTTTACAAAGTTTTTCACATACCGCTTCCTACACATTCAGTCTTAGAGACTGAGGGGTTCAATCTTAGAGATTGGAAAGGTTTTGGTCTTAGAGGCCAGGGAGTTAGTCTTAGAGACTGGGAAGGTTTGGTCTTAGAGGCCAGGGATTTAGTTTGAGAAACTAAGGAATTCAGTCTAGGAGACTGGGTGGGATAGTCTGGGGAGGACTAGTATGATTACTTGCTTACATTGATTGTGACTTACATGCGTTGTTGAACTATTTATTTTTGTTATGACATGGGATGTTATGAGTTAGTACATACGCATATTACTTACTTACAATACTTATTATGAACGGACCAATATGATCTTTCTTTTAGAAGATGCCTCCGCGACGCGACCCAGGCATGCCTACTAACCAGGCAGAACTCCAAGGGATAATTACCGCAGCCATAGCACAATATGCGGCCTCCCAAGGAGGAACTAGCGGGAACAATTCGAACAACAATGGCAACAACAATCCACCCCAGGGGTGCACCTACAAACAATTCCTTGACTGCAAGCCAGTAAATTTCAATGGCACTGGAGGTGCTGTTGCGTTTGTTAGGTGGGCTGAAAAGACAGATTCGGTTCTGAGAATGAGCAAATGCGCTCCCGATCAACAAGTCACTTACATTTCAGGGCTATTTCTGGATGGTGCCCTATCGTGGTGGAATCTGCAAGTGCAAACTTTAGGAGAAGACGCTGCTTATGCATTAACCTGGGCGGAGTTAAAAGAGTTAATGAGGAAAAAGTACTGTTCGCGGGCTGAAATATAGAAGCTAGAGACTGAGTTCTGGCACCTAAAAATGGAGGGTCCTAATATTGCAGAATATGTTCAAAGGTTTCATGATCTGTCCCATGTGGTGCCGTACATGGTCACGCCTGAATTCAAGCGCGTGGAACGTTTCATCTGGGGGTTAGCACCTCAGATTATGAGTATGGTCACAACGTCGAAACCAGCAACCATTACTGAAGCCATCGATTTGAGCATCTCACTGACTGAAGAAGCCATCAGACTAAACAAGTTTTCGAATGATGATCAGAAAAAGAAAGAGACTCATGTGGAGTCGTCCGGTGAAAACAAACGGAAGTTTTCCAACTTCAAACAAGGAACCAACAGCGGTAGCAAGAGAGGTGGATCAAACACACCGGCCAGGGCCAAGACTGGTGATGAAAACGAAGGAAAGGGTTACATGGGCGCTTTGCCCAAATGTGACGTATGCCTGTACCATCACTTGGGCCCGTGCAGGTTGAGGAGATGCGAGGCTTGTGGTAAGGAGGGCCATTCGAGGAATACCTGCTGGGCTGGTACAGGCGCTGGTCATGGAAACAATGGTCATAGAGGTTTTGGTAACAACAATCGCGGTGGGAACGGAAATGGGAACCGCAATGGTGGTAATGGTAATCGAGGAAACGTTGGGAACCAAACTGGGAATCGGGGAGCAAACAATGCTCAAGGCGGTAATGGTAACGTGCTAGGACCGGGATGTTTCAACTGCGGAGAAGTCGGACACTTTAAAAGGGAATGCCCAAAGCTCAACCAAGCTCGGGGAAGGGTATTCAACATTGGAGCTAGGGAAGCACGCCAGGACCCGAATGTTGTCACTGGTACGTTCCCTATAAATCAACGCTATGCATCTGTTCTGTTTGATACTGGTGCCGACTATAGCTTTATATCGTTAGAATTTAAGAATATTCTTGGGATAACTGCTAGTAAGTTAGACATCCCATACTCGATCGAATTGGCGAATGGGAAACTAGTTGAAACGGGTGAAGTCATCAGGGGATGCATGATAGAACTAGGAGAACACAAATTTACGCTAGACCTACTGCCGGTCGAGCTGGGAAGCTTCGACGTGGTAGTGGGAATGGATTGGTTATCGAGCAACAAGGCCGAGATTGTTTGCCACGAAAAGACCATTCGCATTCCAATGACAGACGAAGAGACGATCGTAGTACATGGAGAGAAGCGTGATACGCAGTTGAGAATCATTAGCTGTCTGAAAGCTAGAAAGTGTTTACGGAAGGGATGTGTTGCCTTTTTGGCACACGTCGTGGATGAAGAAGCTGCCGAGCTAAGGATTGAAGATATTCCAGTCGTAAGAGAATATCCTGAAGTCTTTCCAGAAGACTTGCCAGGATTGCCACCACAAAGACAAGTCGAGTTTCATATTGACTTAGTTCCAGGCGCCGCGCCTGTAGCTAAGGCACCTTATCGACTTGCACCTTCAGAGATGCAGGAGCTGTCAACGCAGCTCCAGGAGTTGTTAGACAAGGGATTCATCAGACCAAGTTTCTTGCCTTGGGGAGCTCCAATTTTGTTCGTAAAGAAGAAGGATGGTAGTTTTCGCATGTGTATAGACTACCGGGAACTAAATAAGTTGACAATCAAGAACAGATATCCTTTACCAAGGACCGATGACCTTTTCGATCAATTACAAGGCTCAAGTTTTTACTCAAAGATCGATCTACGATCAGGTTATCACCAGTTAAGGATACAAGAAGAAAGTATTCCGAAGACGGCCTTTAGGACTCGTTATGGACATTACGAGTTCTTGGTTATGCCGTTTGGATTGACAAACGTACCGGCAGTTTTCATGGACCTGATGAACCGAGTCTGCAAGCCATACCTGGATAAGTTTGTGATCGTATTTATTGATGACATTCTAATCTACTCGAAGACAAAGGACGAGCACGAACAGCACTTAAGAGCTATTTTAGAGCTACTTAAGAAGGAGAAGTTATACGCTAAGTTCTCAAAGTGTGAGTTTTGGCTACGCGAAGTCCAGTTTCTTGGTCACGTGGTAAATGGAAATGGAATTCATGTTGATCCGACAAAGATCGAGGCAATCAAGGATTGGGAGACTCCAAAGACGCCAACTGAGATTCGACAGTTCTTAGGTTTGGCTGGTTATTATCGAAGGTTTATTGAGGATTTCTCAAAAATAGCTCAACCCCTGACCGCTCTCACACAAAAAGACAAGAAGTTTGATTGGGGTGACAAGCAAGAAGAAGAGTTTCAGTTGCTGAAGAACAAGCTTTGCGACGCACCGATTCTATCTCTACCCGAAGGCACGGAAGACTTCGTGGTATACTGTGACGCCTCGCGTCAAGGTTTGGGTTGCGTGTTGATGCAACGCCAGAAAGTTATAGCCTATGCTTCACGCCAACTGAAGATACACGAGAAAAATTACACCACCCATGATTTGGAATTGGGCGCGGTGGTGTTCGCATTAAAAATCTGGCGACATTATTTATATGGTACGTGATGTACAATCTTCACTGATCATAAGAGTCTGCAGCACATATTCAATCAGAAGGAGCTTAACATGAGGCAAAGACGCTGGGTTGAACTGTTGAATGACTACGATTGTGAGATCAAGTATCATCCAGGGAAGGCGAATGTGGTCGCCGATGCCCTAAGTCGGAAGGAAAGAATCAAGCCCATAAGGGTTAGGGCTTTGGAAATGATCATCCGGACGGACCTCTCATTGCGCATTCGTGCCGCGCAGAGAGAAGCACTCAAGGAAAAGTATATTGAGAATGAGTATCTCCGTGGGATGGAGAAACAGTTGGTACCAAACGGGGAAGGGACTTTGTGTTTCATGAAACGAATTTGGGTTCCCTTGTTTGGTGGCATGAGAAATGTTATCTTTGACGAGGCTCACAAATCTCGGTACTCGATTCATCCAGGATCGGATAAGATGTACCAAGATCTTAAGGATTTCTATTGGTGGCCAAGAATGAAAGGCGATGTTGCGGTATATGTTGGCAAATGTTTAACTTGTGCCAAGGTGAAGGCCGAATACCAGAAACCTTCAGGTCTCTTGCAACAACCTAAAATACCACAGTGGAAATGGGAACAGATTTCAATGGACTTCATAACAAAACTGCCCAAGACGCCCAGGGGTCATGATACTATTTGGGTGATAGTTGACCGCCTAACAAAGTCCGCACATTTCTTGCCAATCAAGGAAAAAGACAACACAAGTAAACTTGCTGAGATATACCTGAGAGAGATTGTTGCACGACATGGAGTGCCTCTCTCAATCATCTCTGATAGGGATGGAAGATTCGTGTCAAGGATTTGGCAATCTTTCCAAGAAGCATTTGGTTCGCAGTTAAATCTGAGTACCGCGTTTCACCCACAAACTGATGGCCAAAGTGAGAGGACTATTCAGACATTGGAAGATATGCTGAGAGCATGTGTAATGGACCTAGGGGGTAGCTGGGATAATCATTTACCATTGGTCGAGTTTTCGTACAACAACAGCTACCACACCAGTATTGGAGCCGCGCCATTTGAAGCTCTTTACGGACGCAAGTGTCGATCACCACTATGCTGGGCTGATGCAGGTGATAGACAACTCGTTGGTCCAGAAATCGTCCAAGAGACGACAGACAAGATTGCGCAGATTCGAAAACGCATCGAAGCGGCTCGCGAAAGACAGAAAGCCTATGCAGATCCAAACCGGAAATATTTGGAATTTCAAGTTGGGGATATGGTTTTGTTAAAGGTTTCACCCTGGAAGGGTGTAGCACGCTTTGGGAAGCGTGGTAAGTTGAACCCCAGATACATCGGGCCATTTAGAATCTTGAAAAGGATTGGTCTCGTAGCTTACAAGTTGGATTTACCTGCTGAATTAAATGGCGTTCATGATGCATTTCATGTATCTAATCTGAAAAAGAGTCCAACTCAGGAAACAATGATCATTCATGCCGACGAAGTTCATATTGACGACACACTCCACTTTACTGAAGAACCCGTTGAGGTTACTGATTGGAAGATTAACAAGACACGCAGGAGTAGTGTCAAACTCGTTAAAGTTCGATGGAATGCACGACACGGCCCGGAATTCACGTGGGAGAGTGAGGACCGTATGAAGGAAAAATACCCACATTTATTCCCCAAGACCCCTGCATCCAGTAGCAGAACAAAAATTTCGGGACGAAATTTCTATAACAGGGGGAGAATGTGACAACCCTCACAATTATAGGTATCCATACAATTAATTAATATTAAATTATGTGCTTAATGACTGTGCTTGACTACGACTGTTGAATTAAACTGCTTTATGAGTTCTGCATCATAGATACATATGCATCACATTCATACTGTCACTCCATTTATTACACACAAGCTTTAGTGATAAACTTGATGCACAAAACACAGTTAGCACAGTGAATGGATAACTCAGAAACATGCTGACAATGCCAAAACATAGACAAACAATAGGTTGAGGAACCTATTTGACATTCTTTGAAACTTGCTTATTACTTTTTAATTTCGAGAACTAGAACCGTCATTATTTAAAAGTACAAAATTCGAGCATTAAAAACGTCATTTTTAGATTTTATAGGTTAAAGGGTTAAAAGTGCAATTATTGCAAACTACAAGTTTAGGATTCTTTTGGCAATTTTTGAAACTCATTTATAAAAAGAAATAAATATAGTTATTTTGTTTTAAAAGTCTAAGGTTCATTTGGTCATTTCCTTAAACTAGTACTTCAGGGAACTATTTTTGTAGTTTTTGAAACTGTTTTAACCTTAAAATCCTAACCGGGTTAAATATCTCTTATTTAAACACAACAAAACTCGACCTGCTCCATTGATTAATTATGATCCAATAACATCACCTGCTCCCAACCACTTTGTCAAATTAATTAATCGACATTATCGTGCTAACCGATTTCATTTTGGATTTTTATAAAAGAATTCTAAAACGAACAACTTCACTAATTTGTGTCGATTAATGGTTGAATTGAAATATTATTTAAATTCCTTTAATTCCTACGAACCTCCACACACTTTCAAATCACATTTGGATTTTTTTAAAATAGTCAAGATCTAACCACTTTGTCAATTTATTTATATCAATTAATCGTTATTATGTGTGCCAACCAATTTACATTTGTTTTTTTTAGAATAGTCAAAATCGAACAAATTCACCGAATTCTTGTGTTTTGGAGTCGAATTGAACCTGTATTTAAATCCCTCTAACTCCCACGATCATTCTACACCCCTTACATTACACAAACACATCGGATTTCACGACTGGTCATTATCGCCGGAATTTAGTCAATACGCCATTCCAGCCGATACCGGTTCGTTTTTATTGTTTCAATTAGTTCATTTATGCTTGTACAATGTTTCCTCAAAGTTAATTTAATTATAACATAGATTTTTCCAAAGAATCTGAATTTTTATTATGTTTAATTATTTAGATAATTAAACTTATATAAACTTATTTATTGTTATTATAATCATTTTAATTCATTTTATTGATTCCAAGGCCATAATAATTATTTTAAATCAATATTATTCAAGTTCAAATAATTAAAAATGTTATTTTAATTATTTAAATTAATTATTTTTGATAATTAGTTATATAATTATCACATTATTTCTCTTAAACAAAACACTATCGAATCCTATAGATTTAGGATTTTCAATTATTCGATTAAACATTATTGTTGATACATATTCCATATTATTGCATGTTCAATCAATTAGAGTGATGTGGAATATTATTCCCAAGAACTCTCACATTAGCATATTTATTTGGACTTACTCAAAATCAAGGTGAGTTTATGTCGCCCTTTTCTTTTAACTGTTTTCAGTTTTATACTTCGGGGGTGGAATACATGTTACAAATATTACAATGTTTACAAATGGTATAATAACAAGAAACACTCTTGGTGAGAACGAGTACCAAGTATGATACAATTTGATAATACAACATAATACAAGAAGCACTCTTGGTGAGAACGAGTACCAAGTATGTTACAACTATTACAGACGCTTTTATAAATGGTATGGTTAGCTTAAGGAGGGTTTAGACGCTTAGATCATGTGAAAGGTGGGTACAACACTTAAGGCCATTAATCCTCGTTGTTAGGACCGAGGGACATGAGTGATAGATCTATTTGGGTGTAGCGAGCCCACACCCATGAGGCCGGGGAGGCCCATAGTGGTGACTGTGTCTTACAGCCGGAGGCCCGGTACAAATTTGCTAGGGTTGAGTACTTCCTGCACCGTTTCACCCATACCAGTGGTTTTGCAACCCATTGGTGATCTCTTTTATTTTTTCCTTAATTGCTACATACCAGGGTTTTTCATACAAACGCATTTCAATGGTTTATACAGACTCACTTATACATGAACTCGCTCAACTTTTTGTTGACTTTTCAAATTACATGTATTTCAGGAAATGAATAGGATCTGGCAAGTGATGCATGTTAGCTGCGTACTAAATAAAGACGTCATCCAGAGTCGTAGGTTTGGGAAGTGTAACTCCTTCCTGGACGGGTTGCATGTCTCAAATCCTCGTGTTATTGGTAGTCTTTTGTCGAGTCTTATGAACTCATTTTAAACAAGTCATGGTTTGTAACGTATTCAGTGGTTGATGTTTTTAAAGACAATATGTTTCACATTTTCTAAACTATTTTAATGGATGAACATCCCGTATTTTATCATATAGCATTGTTGTGATTGTTCCTATGGTATTAAGAAGTCACGCCAAATAAACCCACGCTTCCGCAAAAGCCAGGGTGTGACACTTTGGAAAGTGTCTAGAATTATTTTACCAAGTTTTTACACTTCACTAGCTTTGTTAAAAGCTGAATTTTGGTATACTAGTGCAGAATTCTGCATTTTAAGTATATTTTAGGCACTTCCGGGCACTATAACTATCACCTAGTGACGCAGTTTAATGATCCTCATCTCCCTACACTCCCTACCAGTGTAGTTCTTTATTCCCGGCTCATACTGGCCTCAATATATTGTCTGTATAGGTGCTGGCAATGTCAGCATGTTTTCTGGGTTATCCGTTCACTGTGCTAACTGTGCTTTGTGCATCAAGTTTGTCACTATTATTTGTGTGTAATGAATGGAGTGACAGTAATAAAATGTGATGCATGAGTATGTATGTATCAGAAAACAGAAAGCAGTTTAATCACAATTGTAATCAAGCACAGTAATTAAGCATAAATTAAGAATTAATTAATTGTACGGATACCTGTAAATGTGAGGGTTGTCACATATACAAATCCCAAATATGAAACACAATATTTCATTGATTTAGTATTTGTTTGATGGTCGCAGAGGCACAGGTGTCACAGTCTCCCCTACTTTAGGAAATTTCGTCCCGAAATTTATTCGTAGGAGTCTGTCCGTGACTTTGTGTTAAATAACCATCAAAGATATGCAAGGCATAATCCTGTCATTTCCCTTAACGGATATTCTTCAGAAGCGAAAATGAACGGACGGAGTCATTTTCCTCAACGGGTATTCTTCAGAAATGGAAATGAAGGAAAAAATCAAAAGGATATTCATTTCCTTCAACGGACATTCTTCAGAAACGAAAATGAACGGACGGAGACATTTTCAACGGGTGCTTCATTAGAAATGGAAATGAAAAGGATAATCAAAAGGATATTCATTTTCCTCAACGGACATTCTTAAGAAACGAAAATGAGCGGACGGAGTCATTTTCAACGGGTGCTTCATCAGAAATGAAAATGAATAGAATAATAAAAAAGATATTCATTTCCCTCAACGGACATTCTTCAGAAACAAAAATGAACGGACGGAGTCATTTTCGACGGGTGCTTCATCAGAAATGGAAATGAAGAGGATATTCATTTCCCTCAACGGACATTCTTCATAAATGAAAATGAACGGACAGAGTCATTTTCGACGGGTGCTTCATCAGAAATGGAAATGAAAAGGATATTCATTTCCCTCAACGGACATTCTTCAGAAACGAAAATGAACGGACAGAGTCATTTTCGATGGGTGCTTTATCAGAAATGGAAATGAATAGAATTAACTCTAGACACATGACAAAACTTGCTGTGGTTTCTGTGCACTAAATTCCATAATTATGTATGCATCCATAATTACGTAATTTCTTGCACAGTTCGCACAGTTTGTTTTATAATGTGAAAGGGATAGAATTTGAATAAGCTAGAGACAACTTTGATTGGGTCAACACATAAACACATAAGCACATAATTGTTTTCTTGGTTATTAATTTGTTATTATCTTGCTGTTAATTGATATTATCTTGATGTCGATTGAACATGGGTATTCAAGGTACACCAGGAACCCAGTCGATGGACTTCAACGTCCTCAAGAATCTATCAGCAAAGATAGGACGATCTTCCAAAAATTCGATTTCGTTTACAAGGAAACGTAATATTCGAATTAAGGTAGACAACAATTAAGGACTTACGGGAATACCCTTAGGTACCCTATTAAGGATTTATAGTGGTACTTTGGGAATTTGTCCAGAGTTGTAACTTGCGCCTTGTACTTCATTTCCTTGGAAGAAACGGGTACTTAGGATTTTCGTGGAAAACGCAAGAGATCATAAAATGGAAGAATTTTGGGAGTAGTCTGTTTTTCAAGGAATACGGTTCCTTGATTGTCGGTATCGTAGGGGATTTGTTGTTTATACATGCAACCACATTTGTACACTGCGATGTAAATAAATGATTTATTTATAAACAACAACAACAACTGTTTCATAGACCTTAACAACAAAAGAAAATAATACATAAGGCTCAATTATTTCTTAAACAACGTCGTCTTCTAATCGGTCAAATGCTCATCCATGCGCTGGATTCGCATTAGCAAGCTTTGGGCAATTTCTTCAGAAATGGCCCATCTCGCCACAGTTGAAGCAAGAACCTGGTAGAAAACGAGCTTGAGCAGGATTGTTGCCAGCTTGATTTGGTGCAGCTACAGTTGGGCAAACTCTTGCTGTATGACCTATAAGTCCACAAATTTGGCATTTGCGGCACTTTACACTAGCATGATGATGAAGGCTACATTGGTTGCACAAGGGTGCAGTTCCGTTGTATGGCTTCCTAGCAGGGGGTTGAGCTGGTTGGTTGGGGACGGCTTGATCATTGTGGGCAACCACGGCAAAGTTCTGAGAAGCCTTTCGCTTCTTTGACTTCTTGGAGGATTCAATCTGCTCTTCCTTCGGCTTTGATTCCTCGATCGGTTTCTTGTCACCCTTTCAGAAAAGTTTACCTTTCCTGATCTGGGATTCAGTCAAGGTAGCGGATAGCTCAATGGCCTGTCTAACTGTAGTGGGATTGTTACCAGTAACAATGTCTTGTACTGAGTCAGGGAGGCCATCAATGTACTTTTTGATTGCCTTATCCAAAGGCGTAACCATTTTAGGGCACAACAGACTTAACTCCTCATAACGGTCCGTGTAAGCTCGATGCTCACCACCATCTTGCTTAAGATTGTCGAATTCCCTTTCCAATGCCCTGATTTCATGACGAGGACAGAATTCCTTCATCATTAGAGCTCGAAGCTCTTCCCATGTTTGAGCTAGTGCTACCTCAGCACCCCAATCTCTCATCACACCATTCCACCACGTCAAAGCTCGTTTCTCAAAGACACTAGATGCCAATTCAACCTTTCGCTCGTTCGGACACTGAACATGTCGGAAGGTGCTCTCTAAACTTTCAAACCATTGCAGAAGTGTAGTCGCTTCTTGAGACCCAGAAAATTTTGATGGCTTGGCAGAGTTGAACGTCTTGAAGTTGCATGGAGCATTATTGTTGTTGAGGGCTAGGTTGCATTGAGCAATGATGTTAGGGATTGCAGCAGCCATTTGCTGTGTAATGATAGCCGCCAGTTCTTCATTAGGTACCTGATTGTCGCGTCGAGGAGGCATTCTAAAAGGGGAAAGAAGAGAGAAAACAAGTGAAAAGGCTTTGGGTAAGGATGTTACAATTACCGACAAAAGCATGGGTGATGGTCATTTGTTCGAACCACAAAGCAAACAAACGACACACAAAAGCTGAATCAAGGTAAATAGGTCCTCATAACGTATCACGAAGACATGCTCACCTATAAGTGGACACTCACCCCAAGAGTTCCCAGGTAAGAGTGACTGGTCCGATACTGCGGATTTATACGAACACTCTATCCTTAGACAGAAAACTCAGGATACAGGCATCCACCCTTCCAGATTGCACGTGTTCACATTAATAAGACCCAAACCTTGACGAGATTTTGAATACTTGGAAGGTTCAAAACCTTATAATAAATCATCCTAGAAGAGATGATTAGTTTTCAAATCGGATTCGAAATTTGTGTTCTCATTGTGGTTGTCACCTAAAGATAGGCGACAGTATTTTTTTATGACTAAACGCAAGTAAACTCGCGTTAGGGTCCTAGGAAGGTTATAGACTATGTCAAAGCATTACTAATAACCTAATTCCCTATAACCATGAGCTCTGATACCAACTTTTCTGTCACACCCCGACCATGTAAAACAACAAATCGTGGCGGAAACGTCGGGGAGTGTTGTAACAGAATCATTGTTTCATAACACATGGATTGAAGTTTTGTTTTATTGAATTAAATGTATTACATTACATTGAAATTAGAAACAAAACATGAACAAATAGACTTTCATTATTATTAAGTCACTAAGGCCTCATCCATTCCTATGTGAGCATGCATCAATATCATCATCAAACATCACCAACTATGATACCTGAAACACATGTGAAAATACGTCAGCATAAAAATGCCAGCGAGTACATAGGATTTTATGTGAGTGTCAGATTCATGGCTCGTTTATATTTTGAAAATAACTTGAACACTTTTGTAAATTAATAATTAGAAAATCAAGTTTTGTAAAATGCTTGTAATGTAAATTGAAATAACCATGTCAAAACAGATTTGTTTTATAAAACCTCGATACCATGAATCTTAACTCCAAAACATTTGTTTAAGTAAACCCAAATTGCAAATCGTTTTTGAAATAAAACTCGAATGTTTTATATTGTTAGAAAAATCTTGTAATATAACTTTGTTTTGATAACCTTGCCCAAGTGATCTAGATAACGCAACGAAATATAATGTGTTAAAAGCACTTATACATAGAAAGTACCAACGGCGTATCCACCATGCTTTTATCACATTACACTCGACCCGTTACCTAATCACTTCCCTAACCCAACGGTTCAAACAGATTCAAATGGTTCACATCAATCAAACAAACGGTTCAAACAGTATAAATAATTCACATAAATCAAACAGCTTCAAACGGTTCAAACAGTACAAATAATTCACATAGATCAAACAGCTTCGAACGGTTCAAACAGCTTCAAACGGTTCAAACAGATTCAAAATGTAAAACAATGTGTCCATATGCGGGATGAACATATGCGACAAAAGTATTTATGAAAATCAATATGCTAGCATGCTAAGAGAACATACATAGCAAAACATAATGAAATCATGTACTATAAGTGTACTAATGAACATAGCAAGTACATATTATGAAAGCATGAAAAGCATGAAAGTAACAAGTAGGCACATGTGTTTCACCCCAAAATGTTTGAAAAAGTAAAAGAGGGGACTATGTACTCACTTGAGGATGCTTAGAAGTCTTAAACAACAACCAAGCAAAGCTAGAGGGATCAGGGAAATCAAACGGCACCTAATATAGGTAACTACATTAATAACCGGACCTAAATCGGGAGATCGGATAGGATGAGGTTTCGTAAACCAAATGAGTATTGGAACTCATATGACATGGTTTAACAAAGCCTACATACTAAATCGAAACCTAACCTAATTGCTTACGACCCATTACGACCCGTTTAGGTAGCTTACGCTATTTAACGCGTCGTTCGCCTACCTAGTCCTATGACAAGTATTATATGCCTTAACATGTCTAATAATGTTACTTAATCAGTTTAGATGTAAAAATTTAGGTTACATATGCTTAAAATGAATTTATGCGTAAAAAGGGCATTTTGGTCATTTACCTAAGGTATATAAACTACCTATCATACAACTAACTAAATGAAGTGACCATAAGGTATAACCTCGGAAGGTTATTTCCTATACAACTATGGTCACCTAATGTGTTTGGTCGGATCCTAAGGATCGACCTAACGGGTCGGGTTCGAAAGTCTAAGCGGTTGTTTAGACCGCTTATCTTACGACCCTATACAAGCACTAATCTAAAAGTGATGAGTTAAACATGTTAAAACATGTTTAACAAGGTTTGAAAACAAGTTTGATATCAAAACAAAGGGTTTTGATACCCAAGAATAGTTTGGTTGCAAAATACGCATAAATGCGCATTTTGACCGAAACTATGACTCGTCACTACACCTAATCAACGTGGTAATCAGTAGGCATAGTCACACGGGACTATAACCATCGTGATTACGCTCACGTTACGAAGTTCAAACAAACTTCGTGTTGACCAAGGACTGGTCAAAGCAGAAAGTCAAACGCAGTTTGACTTTCGTGCTTGAAAATGCATAAAAGAACGAAAGAATACTTACAAAGGGTCCAAGCAAGGAAATCTTGATTCAAATTGCTTAGGTATGAAGTGTTAAACCCCAACTTAGAGCTATTTGAATCAGATTGTGAGGAATGAGAATGAGGGTGTTGGGTATTTATAGAAAACCCATAACCGTTAGGATCGTTCCTCATAAAACGTGTTTCGATCTTAACCCTCCATGTGGGCACATGGTATTGTAATACACAAGGGGCATATTAAAAACCATCAAATCTAGCCCAAAGTATGCAAAACCTTGGGTTAAAACCATCAAAAACAGGCTGGAAGTCCAATTTCAATGTTTCTGATCTGGGCAGCTCTCGCGGGCCGCGTTAAGAATAAGCTTGGGCTTATGGCCCAGGCATAGCAAGTTTGGCAGAATTACAATTTTAGCCCCTGCAGGCCTAAAACTTGGTTTTTGATGCATTTTTGACACGTTTAAGCCCCGTTAACCTCATTTCAAGGCTCTAAAATGAAGTTAAAGTATAGGGAACATGAAACATGCTCAAAAACATCTCGAATGTCGGTTCGTTTGGCCGTATGATCGCGTTGTTCGGTTAAATACGACGGAACACGAACGGACGCGAAAAACAATTTAAATTACGCAATGAATGGAATTTTATCATGCAAATCACTAAAACAAAATATTTTATTGATTACAGAAATTTTTGGATGTCCGGATATATTCAGAACGTAAGATATGTGTGAAAATGCAAACTTATGCACTTTCTGACGCTTTTAGTCCATGTTGATCAAATAATTTTATTTTTGCGTACCAAACACCTCAAAGCCTATTTCTAAGCTATGTAAAGGATATTTAGGGAATGTTTAACTTATTATCATATTCCGGAATGTTCATTATAGTACGAATCGGCATACTTTCGTAGTTTGTGGAAATTAGTCCCTGTAAGCGAATGAATTTGATTTCGACACACCAAACCATCTAAAACTTATTTATAAGTTATGTAATGGTTATTTAAGGTATGTTAAGCCTATGTCACTGTTACAGAGTGTTTGTTGCATTAAACTGATTATATTTACGCATCAGATCGCGTATAATCTTCCAGAAAGCGATTTAAAGCTCGAAATCGAACAAGAATTGATATGTGCAAACGATACACATATTTATACAAATCACAAATATGAAACACAATATTTCATTGATTTGGTATTTGTTTGATGGTCGCAGAGGCACAGGTGTCACAATATTGTTTGTCACACCCCCAAAATCCACCATGCGGAGTACCACCGCTTGGAGGCGTGACATGACCAGGATCGAGCCACCAATCATATTGAACATCGTAATTAAGTAAATATGACCAACCACAATACGATTGGTGACCAAAGCTCGTTGACCATGTTTAGTTTAAACAGCGGAAGCATAAAAGTAAATCCAAAAGCACAAGTTCACAGTTTATAAGTTAAAGTTCAAAACGCAAGTTTAATAAGTTCATAAGGATTTAAATAATAAGTACGGAACATAACAGTCCGTACACCACAACGACTCCTTCCTCGTGTAAGCTCCAAGCGTTTAGTGACCTGTAAGGCATGTAACAACGAGTCAACAACAAAGTTGAGTGAGTTCACGTTTGGTTGTTTAGTTTTAAGTTGTTTCTGAAAAACGTGGTCTCACTTTCGTTGGCATAATTGCCGTGGGGGTTACCCCGTAGTTGAAAGTATGTTTAACCAGTTCCTTTTTCATTACCTAAACCATGACCATAATCAGTGGGGGCTTTCCCCGTTTGAACTACTAGACGGTATGATATCGACTACTACGAACAATAGTTGTGCCCTACATCAGTGTCTATCATCACTGACAGTTTGCCATAGTCCATTAGTACACGCCCGTCCGAACGGCATGGTGTGAGGTTTGTTAAACCTAATAGCGCTATTAACTAATGACCCGCTCGCCATTGGCCTCGGCGATTAAGTCGATATGAAGAGGGACTTATTGATAGAGTTTTGTCTAGCTAGTTTTAAGGTTGTTGTCCTGCACCAGGAGGACGAACGTACGTATTCTGCACCAGGAGAATTCGTAGGTTTAATAATGACATCCACTCTATGGAGGATGGCCGTACATATCCTACCCAAGGAGGATATGTAGATTTAGTTTTAATTCTTTAACCCATTCCCAAACCACCGGGAATCCCATGCCTTAGAAAGTGTGTGAACTCACCTCGATTTGCTCGGTTAGATTCTCAATATATCTAACAGTCAAGTTCGGTCAATCACGTCCTAGTATGATTTACCAGTTAGTCATTTAGTGGCTTTCAAATAGAACACAAAGTTCCTACACGTATCTATCACACAACATGCATCACTTTAACGGTTTATGCCCATCTAAGTTTCCCATCCATTCCCCACTCAAAATCAAACATACGATAATGCACATAACATATATAACATGTTAGATCATTCACAGATAGCATACTCGACATTTAGACACGCGAGTCACAACTTATGTCATTTCAGCATTTATATTCAAAACCGGCTGTTTTCGGACATTTTAATAAAATAGTTAAATTATTCCAAAAATTCCCAAATTTTTACAGAATGTCTTAAACGTTCCATATTTGTGTAAAAATATCGGGGTCCGGTTCATTACCAATATTTTATAAAAATTCATATTCCGGACTGAACTTAGATTTATGTATTTCTGACCACAGTCCACGGAACAATTTATTAAAAATTCATTGAGTGTCCGATTTATGAAATTCCAGTGGGGTAATTACAAATGCATCGGTTGTCATCCACTGTATAAATTTCATGGTCCGATTCATCACAAAACTCAGGTTATGACTGAAAGTATGACACCCATTTATTGCTGTCAAAATTCAGCTTAAGCTGTTGTTACAAATCGAAACCTTAAAAATAGTAAACGAAGTCCAAAAATTACGATTCTGGTGCCACTAGAACCGTATTTCATAATAACATATTTTAGATTCAAAATATCGGTTTTTTGTTGAGTTTATGTCCTGTTTACAGCCAACTGAAGTTGGCTGTAAAACCGGGGCAGATTCTGTTTTCACTTTCTAACTTACTAACTTGTGTTCGATTGATTCCGTTAATCATGTTTAGTGACCACAACAACATCACATATTAATATTAATTAGCAAAACATCAGAAAATCAACCAATAATCATAATCACACAAGATCTACATGATGTACACTAATATTCATCCATTAACCACCTTGTTCATCACTTTAGTAGACTTTTAGTTGGTGATCTTATATGTTAGTGATTTCAACCGACGAAACTCTTATTAACCACTTTAGAATAGATCAAGAAGATGTTTAGGGTCACTTACTACTAGCTCGAGGCTAGGGAAGAAAATAGACGAAAAACGAGTGGTTAATAGCAACGTAGTGAGGTCCTTCGAGTTCCAAGCACACCGGGCTTCCTACTTCACCTCCTAGCACCTGGCTATCACCTTGGATTGGATTGAAGTTGCAAGAAAATGGGTGGTGTGTGGGTGGGGCTCTCGGCCGAACACAAGACAAGGGAGAAATAGAGTGGCCAAAATTTTGTTAAGTGTTTTGTGTAGTGAAGTGGTGAACTTATGGTCTTACTTATAGATCAATTTAAAGTGTTATCCAATAGACAATATGTCATGAAGATATTAAGCACATGGAATATAATAATCAAAAAGTTGATGTGTGTGTTCCCTAGGGGAACCAAATCGGATCATGGGGGGGGGGGGTATTATAGTTTGATTTTGATGATAAAGTCACAAGCTAGTTAGCTTAGTTAGGAAAATAATTAGGTTATAAGTGTGTTATGTAATATAACGGGTGTTGGGGTGTTCAGGGACCCTAACTGGCTCAGAAAGAGAAAAACAATGTCATTGACAATATTTTTGGGTTCCGGGTAAAGTCCGGTTGTTCGGTTGAATACTGATTCGTTAAAGTGCTAAATAAGCATTTAAAGTGTCTTTTATGTATATTTTCGTAACTCTTTTAATTTCTAACACTTAGGAAATTATAACGGACTATTTAGTGACCTTTCTGCATCCTACTAGTATGTTGACAAGCACATGTAAGCACATCACAAATATCAGAAAGCAGTTAAGTAATTCCACACAGTCGTCAAACACTTTAATTATCATTAATGAATTGTACGGAATACATGGGATTTTGAGGGTTGTCACATTGTTCTTCATTATTATTATGTCACTAAGGCCTTGTCCATTCCTATGTAAGCATGCATCAATATCATCATCAAACATCATCATACACAGTACTCAAAACATATGTGAAAATAAGTCAGCATAAAAATGCCGGAGAGTACATAGGTTTTGTGAGTGTGTCAGATTCATGGCTTTAAGTACATAATGCAATACCTCGTCCAACTATAGAGTTGTCAAGTGTATACCTTGAAATCAAAAGAGTTTGATGTTGCAGTATGTTTTATCAACTTTACAAGTTGACATATGTGTAAACCAAAACCATTGTAGCCATGAATCTTGACTGAAAACATTTTTCTTTGTAAACCGAGGAGTAAATCATCGTTGAAAGTAAACATTTGTATGGTTTATATCTTCAAGTAAACCTTGTAGTGTAACTTTGTTTTGAAAACATTCGTCCAAGTGATCTAGATAACGCAACAACATGCAATGTGTTAAAAGCACTTATATATAGGAAGTACCAGCGGCGTATCCACCATGCTTTTATCACATTACACATGCCCCATTACTTAATCACTTACCATAACCCAATCATTCAATTCGTTCAAATCGTTCACATAGTTCAAATAGTTCCAATGGTTCAAATAGTTCCAATCGTTCACATAGTTCAAATAGTTCCAATGGTTCAAATAGTTCAAATAGTTCACATAGTTCAAATAGTTCCAATGGTTCAAATAGTTCAAATCGTTCGCATAGTTCAAATAGTTCCAATGGTTCAAATAGTTCAAATCGTTCACATAGTTCAAATAGTTCCAATGGTTCGTGTTTTAATTGTGAAAACTACTTTTGGTAGTTTCTTTGAATACATTCAAACCTGTGTGACATGTCCTAATCATTCAACTCATATTAACAAACCACCAAAGGGTAAGTTAACAATTCATCAGATTCTATCGTTACCCACATTACCCCCATAACCATGGTGATAGTCTGACAACGGGATTTGTCTGATCCTATAGTACCATAACACCCTACGGTACCATAACATACTACTGGTCAGCTCGAATATAGTTAATGAATGTCATTCAATTGTCTTTCGACCAAAGCCCCAACAAGTTCGTTCAATTAGTGAAATCGTTGTGTTTAATATTAACCATAGCATTCGTTTTAGAAAACTCGAAATCGTTTAGCACATATGAATCACCCCAAAACATTTGAAAGCGGTAAAAGAGGGGAACTATGTACTCACTTGAGATTGCAAGGTATCCTCGATATAAATGAACTTAATAAAGCTCGGGCAAACCAAGGAAATCAAGTGGCACCTAGTAATCGGATCGCTATGTTAATAAATCGGCAACTAAATCGGAAGATCGGGTAAAATGAGGTCTCGTAAACCAAAGGAGTATTGGAACTCATGTGATATGGTTTAACGGAGCCTACATTCGGATTCGGAACCTATCCTAAGTGCTTATATCCCGTTATGACCCGTTAAGGTAGTCTACGCTACTTTAACGCGTCGTTCGCGCGAATGCACGTTCGAGACACCTAACTAGTCCTATGACAAGTATTATATGCCCTAACATGTTTAAGTATGTTGCATAATCAGTTTAAGTGTCAAAAATTAAGTTACATATGCTTAAATTCAAATTATGCATGAAAAGGGCATTTTGGTCATTTTCCTAAGGCATATAAACTACCTATCATACAACTAATTAAACTAAGTGACCATAAGGTATAACCTCGGAAGGTTATTCCCTATACAACTATGGTCACAAAATATGTTTGGTCGGATCCTAATTATTGACCAAACGGGTCGGGTTCGAAAGTCTAAGCGGTGGTTTATACCGCTTAACTTACGACCCTAAACAAGCACTAGACTGAAAGTGACTAGTTAAACATGTTAAAACATGTTTAACTAAGTTAGAAAACTTATTTGATATCAAAACCAAGTGTTTTGATACCCGAAAATAGCTTCGTCGCAAAATGCGCATAATCGGCATTTTGACCGAAACTTTGACTCGTCACTTTGACTAATCAACGTGGTAATCAGTAGGTATAGTACAAGGAACTATAACCATCGTGATTACGCTCATGTTGCAAAGTTCAAACGAACTTTGTCTTGATCAATTCATGGTCAAAGCTAAAATTCAAACACTGTTTGACTTTCATGCTTGAAAAGCATAACCAAGCATGAAAGAAACTTACAAAGGGTCCAACCTAGGAAGAATTGAACTAAAAATACTCAAGTATGAAGCTTTCAACAAGTGAGAGCTTCAACTTAGAGCAGATTAGATCAAATGATCAAGGAATAAAAATGAAAACCCAAGACTATTTATAGAATTTTTGAACCAACAAGATCATTCCATGTGTTTTGAGACTTAATCTTGGCCTTACACTTGTTGCCCATTGTTTTAAATACCAGGGTAACACAAAAACAAGCCCATGGTATGCCAAATCTATGGTAAAAATCAATGGGAACAGGCTGATTACCTAGATTCAATGTTTCTGCTTGTAGAGGCTGTCGCGCCCCGCGTAAGAGTGGGCTTCATCTCACGCGGCCCGCGAGAGATCTTTCAGAAAATGTCAATTTTGGTCCCCGCAAGCTTAAAACTTTGTTTTTGATGCATTTAACCCTCGTTAACCCCATTTCAAGGCTCTATAATGAAGTTAAAGCATAGCGAACATGAAATATGCTTGAAAACATCTCGGATGTCGGTTTGTTTGGTCGTACGGTCGCGTTATTAGGTTAATTACGATGAAAACTCGAACAGACGCGATATCGATCCAAATTACGCGACGAAAGGTACTTTTGCATTCCAATCACTAAAATAAAATATTTTAATGATTACAAAAATTTTTGGATTTCTGGATATGTTCAGAACGTAAGATATGCGCGTAAATGCAAACTTATGCACTTTTGACGCTTTTAGTCCCTATTGATCAAATAAGCGCATTTTCACATACCGAACCCCTCAAAGCCTATTTCTAAGATATGTAAAGGATATTTAGGGTATGCTTAGCTTATGATCATGTTTCGGAATGTTCGTTGCTATATGAATCGACATACTTTCGCAGTTTGTCGTAAATAGTCCCTGTGATCGAATAAACTTGTTTTTGACACACCAAACCCTTCAAAACTTATTTCTAAGTTATTTAAAGGTTATTT
This sequence comes from Helianthus tuberosus, assembly GCA_030545235.1. Lineage (NCBI taxonomy): Eukaryota > Viridiplantae > Streptophyta > Magnoliopsida > Asterales > Asteraceae > Helianthus > Helianthus tuberosus. The sequence continues at coordinate 121,929,507 of CM060407.1, forward strand.
AAGGTATGTTAAGCCTATTTCACTGTTCCATAGTGTTTGTCGTGTTAAACTAATTACGTTTACGCATCAGTTTGCGTATAACTTTCTAGAAAGTGATTTAGAGCTCGAAATTTAACAAGAATTGATATGTGCAATTGTCACATGTATTTTTACAAATCCTAAGAAGGAAACACAAGATTTCATTGGGTTCGTATTTGTACGATGGTCGTAATGGCACAAATGTCACAGTCTCCCCTACTTTAGGAAATTACGTCCCGAAATTTATTCGTAGGAGTCTGTCTGAATAATTGTGTTAAACAATTGTCTTGCGCGGAAATATAGAGTCTTTATCTATTCGTATAGAGTAACCCATCAAAGGTCTCCACATAAGGCATAACTTTGTCATCCCCTAGTGGAATGCTCCCTCAGATAATACAGGAAGCAGGAATGGGTTGTTATACCTATGATGTTCATCCCCTGAAGGATACTCCCTTGGTTAAAGCAGGAAGTGGGAATGAGAGATTTGATTAAATGATAAGACCAAATTAACCATTAGCTCTATGAGTATCCTTTAAGAATCTAACTATTAAAACAGAAAGATCTTGTAAGGATTTATATTTCATTTATCCAGTGGATATTCTTCAGAAGCGAAAATGAATGGATGATTAATTTTCTCCAATGGATTCTTCGTCACATGTGGAAATGAAAGACGAATAGGTTATTTATTTACAAATGGATATTTCTTCAAAAGCGGAAATGAATAGATAATTCATTTTCTCCAATGGGTACTTTTATGAGAAACGGAAATGAAGGAATGTAAGTTGTTCATTTCTCAATGGTTATTTCTTCAAAAGCGAAAATGAATGGATAATTCATTTTCCTCAGTGGATACTTCGTCAGAAGTAGAAATGAAGAATTGTCAAATAAGTTATTCATTTCCCCGATGGATATTTCTTCAGAAGCGAAAATGAATGGATAATTCATTTTCCTTAGTGGATACTTCGTCAGAAGTGGAAATGAAGGATTATTGTGATGGGTTATCATTTCCCCGATGGATATTTCTTCAGAAACGAAAATGAATGGATAATTCATTTTCCTCAGTGGATACTTCGTCAGAAGTGGAAATGAAAGAATTGATACAGGATTATTCATTCCCCAATGGATATTTCTTTAGAAGCGAAAATGAATGGATGATTTATTTTCCTCAGTGGATACTTCATTAGAAGCGGAATGAATCTATTCATTTTCCTCAGTGGATATTTCTTTAGAAGAAAAAATGAACGGATAGTTCATGTTCCTCAGTGGACACTTCATCAGAAACGAAAATGACAAAATTAATGCAGGATTATTCATTTACTCAGTGGATATTTCTTTAGAAGCGAAAATGAATGATCAATTCATCTTCCTCAGTGGATACTTCACCAGAAACGGAATGAATTTATTCATTTTCCTCAGTGGATATTTCTTCAGAAGCGAAAATGAACGGATAGTTTATTTTCCTCAGTAGATACTTCATCAGAAACGAAAATGAATTTGTTCATGAATAGATTATTCATTTCCCAGTGGATATCTCTTTCAGAAGCAAAAAATGAATAGCTAGTTCATTTTTCCTCAGTGGGTACTTCATCAGAAACGGAAATTAATATAGTTAACTTTTGTTTCTTGTTTAAGTTGACACATGACAAAACTTGCCGTGGTTTCTGTGCACTGAATTCCAAAATTATGTATGCATCCATAATTACGTAATTCCTTGCACAGTCCGCACAGTTTATTTTATAATGTGTAGGGGATAGAATCAGTCGAACAACCTTGTGATAACTTTGACTAGATTACCATAGAGTTTCTTTGATTAGGTCAACACATAAACATGTAAGCACATAATAGTCACACAATTATCCATTTGGTTATCAATTCGTTATCAACTTGTTATTAACTTGTCGTTGATTTATACATATGCATTTAAAGTACACCAGGAATCCAATCAATGGACTTTAATTAGTACTTTAAACATCCTCAAGAATCTATTTATTAAGATAGGATGATCTTATAAGGATCCGTTTTCGTTCCCATCGGATTGTAACATTCGTATTAAAGAACACAAAGAATCCAATTAAGGACTTTGATTTTGCGCTTTAAACATCCACGAGGGTCTAACTATGAAGAAGATCCTATAAGGATTTGGAATTCGTGTAGCGAGAAATGTTTAGGAACCTTGTACTAGGTATGCTAAACCATCATACGAAGTATAGTGTTTATGAAATCAAGGTGCTAGATATGCTAAGTCAACATATGAAGCAAATGGATCCTTGAAATCATCATGCTTAGCATGCTAAGTCAGCATACGAAGCAGGGTGTTCCTGAAAATCGCGTACTATGTATGGTAAGGCAACATACGAGCAGATTGTTTTTGAAAGCTATGCTTGGGATCGTTAAAGATATGTTTTTGAAAACCTTATATTGTTTTTGAAATCATGTACTAAGTATATTAGGTAAACATTTTTATAAAATGTTTTAAAACCTTGTGAGATGATTTTGAAAACATGTATGAGGTTTTTTTTGAAAACATGCATATTCTTTTGAAATCATATGCTGTGTAAAATATCATGAAGTCAAGAAGATATGATATGTATATTGCGTAAGACCAATTAAGGACTTACGAAAGTACCCTTGGGTATCCAATTAAGGATTTAAAGCGGTACTTTGGTGTAATTGTCCAGAATTGTAACTTATACCTTGTACTTTGTTTCGTAGAAGAAACGAGTACTTAGGATTTTCGTTGGAGATCACGAGCGATCTCAAAAATGAAAGAACTACGAGATTAGTTTGTCCTGCAAGGAACACGGTTCCTTGGTGTCGGTGTCGTAGGGTTATGTCATTCATACATGTAGCCACATTTGTTTTCATACATCGTAATGCAAATAAAGATTTATTGAAAAACCAAAATAGTTGTTTCATAGACTTGGATAACGAAGAAAATAATACATAAAGTTCGATTGTTTCTAAGCAGCATCGTCTTTTAATCAGTCAAATGTTCATCTACGTGCTGGATTTGCATTAACAGGCTTTGGGCAATTGTTTCTGAAATGGCCCATCTCGCCACAGTTGTAGCAAGAACCTGGTGGAAAACGAGCTTGAGCAGGGTTGTTGTCAACTTGATTTTGTGCAGCTCGGCAAACCCTAACTGTATGACCAACGAGTCCATAATTCAGGCATTTGCGGCATTATACATTAGCATGATGGTGAAGGTTACATTGGTTCCATAGAGGTGCAGTCCCGTTATATGGCTTCTTAGCAGGGGGTTGAGCTGGTTGGTTAGGGACAACTTGATTGTTTTGAGCAACCATGACGAAGTTCTGAGAAGCCTTATGCTTCTTTGAATTCTTGGAGGATTCAATCTGCTTATCCTTTGGTTTTGTTTCATCGGTTGGTTTCTTGTCGCCTTTTCGGAAAAGTTTACCCTTCCTGATTTGAGATTCAGTCAGGGTAGCCGATAGCTCAATGGCCTGTCTAACTGTGGTAGGGTTGCTACCAGTAACAATTTCTTGAACTGAGTCAGGGAGGCCATCAATGTACTTTTCAATTGCCTTATCCAAAGGCGTAACCATGGTTGGACATAACAGACTTAGTTCCTCATATCGGTCCGTGTAGGCTCGATGCTCACCACTATCTTGTTTAAGATCATCGAATTCCCTTTCCAGCGCCTTGATTTCATGACGAGGGCAGAATTCCTTCATCATTAGAGCTCGAAGCTCTTCCCAGGTTTGAGCTAATGCCACATCGGCACCCCTGTCTCTCAACACACCATTCCACCATGTTAATGCTCGCCTCTCAAACACACTAGATGCGAAATCAACCTTTCGCTCATTTGGACACTGAACATGTCGGAATGTGCTTTCTAGACTCTCGAACCACTGTAGGAGCATAGTTGCTCCTTGAGACCCATAAAATTTCAGTGGCTTAGCTGAATTGAATGTCTTGAAGTTACACTGAGCATTGTTATTGTTGTTATTGTTATTCACTTGATTAATCTGGGTAATGAGGTGTGGAATCATAGTAGCCATCTGCTGAGTGACTAGGGCTGCGAGGGCAGCATCCTCAGCTTGATCGCGTCTAGGAGGCATTTTCTAAAAAGAATCAAGAAACATGAGAAACGAGTGAGATTGACAATTTGGATAGACAAAGAGGTATTGAAGATATCAACGAAACATAAGGAAGGTGATCCTTCGTTCGTTACCTCGAACAAACAAACGACGCACAGTAGCTGAACAAAGTAAATAGGTCCTTATAATGTATCGCGAAAACATGCTTTAGTCTATAAGTGGACACTCACCCCAAGAGTTCCCAGGTAAGAGTGACTGGTCTGACTATGTGGATTTGTACGAACACTCTAGCCTTAGACAGAAAACTCGGGATACAGGCACCCACCCTTCCAGATTGCACGTGTTCACATTAATAAGACCCAAACTTTGACAAGATTTTGAAAACTTTGAAGGTTCAAAACCTTATAATAAATCATCTAAGAAGAGATGATTTGTTTTCAAGTGGGTTTTGTAATTTGTGTTCTTGTTTTGTTTGTCACCTAAAGATAGGCAACAGTCTTGTTTTAAGACTAAACACAAGATAACTTGTGTTAGGGTCCTAGTACCTGAAACATATGTGAAAATAAGTCAGCATAAAAATGCCGGCGAGTACATAGGTTTTGTGAGTGTGTCAGATTCATGGCTTTAAGTACATATTGCAATACCTCGTCCAACTACAAGAGTTGTCGAGTGTATACCTTGAAATCAAAAGAGTTTGATATTGCAGTATGTTTTATCAACTTTACAAGTTGATATATGTGTAAACCAAAACCATTGTAGCCATGAATCTTGACTGAAATTATTTGTCTTTGTAAACTGAGTAGTAAATCGTTGTTAAAAGTAAACATTGTATGGTTTATAACTTTAAGTAAACATTGTAGTGTAACTTCATTTAGAAAACATTCGTCCAAGTGATATAGATAACGCAGAGACATGCAATGTGTTAAAATCACTTATATATAGGAAGTACCAGCGGCGTATCCACCATACTTTTATCACATTACACACGACCCGTTACCTAATCAGTTACCATAACCCAATCGTTCAATTCGTTCAAATCGTTCACATAGTTCAAATAGTTCCAATGGTTCAAATAGTTCCAATCGTTCACATAGTTCAAATAGTTCCAATGGTTCAAATAGTTCAAATAGTTCACATAGTTCAAATAGTTCCAATGGTTCAAATAGTTCAAATAGTTCACATAGTTCAAATAGTTCCAATGGTTCAAATAGTTCAAATCGTTCGCATAGTTCAAATAGTTCCAATGGTTCAAATAGTTCAAATCGTTCACATAGTTCAAATAGTTCCAATGGTTCGTGTTTTAATTGTGAAAACTACTTTTGGTCGTTTCTTTGAATACATTCAAACCCGTGACTCGTCCTAATCATTCAACTCGTATTAAGAAACCACCAAAGGGTAAGTTAACAATTCATCAGGTTCTGTCATTACCCACATTACCCCCATAACCATGGTGATAGTCTGACAACGGGATTTGTCAGATTCTATAGTACCATAACACCCTACGGTACCATAACATACTACTGATAGGCTTGAATATAGTTAATGAATGTCATTCAATTGTCTTTCAACCAATGCCCCCAACAAGTTCGTTCAATTAGTGAAATCGGTGTTTTAATATGAACCATAGCATTCGTTTTAGAAAACTCGAAATTGTTTAGCTCATATGAATCACCCCAAAACATTTGAAAGCGGTAAAAGAGGGGAACTATGTACTCACTTGAGATTGCAAGGTATCCTCGATATAAATGAACTTAACAAAGCTCGGGAAAACCAAGGAAATCAAGTGGCACCTAGTAATCACATCGCTATGTTAATAAATCGGCACCTGAATCGGAAGATCGGGTAAAATGAGGTCTTGTAAACCAAATGAGTATTGGAACTCATGTGATATGGTTTAACGGAGCCTACATTCTGATTTGGAACCTATCCTAAGTGCTTATGTTCCGTTATGACCCGTTAAGGTAGTCTTCGCTACTTTAACGCTTCGTTCGCGCGAATGCGCGTTCGAGATGCCTAACTAGTCCTATGACAAGTATTATATGCCCTAACATGTTTAAATATGTTGCATAATCAGTTTAAGTGTCAAAAATTAAGTTACATATGCTTAAATTCAAATTATGCATGAAAAGGGCATTTTGGTCATTTTTCTAAGGCATATAAACTACCTATCATACAACTAATTAAACTAAGTGACCATAAGGTATAACCTCGGAAGGTTATTCCCTATACAACTATGGTCACAAAATATGTTTGGTCAGATCCTAATGATCGACCAAACGGGTCGGGTTCGAAAGTCTAAGCGGTGGTTTAGACCACTTAACTTACGGTCAACAAGCACTAGACTAAAAGTGACGAGTTAAACATATTAAAACATGTTTAACTAAGTTAGAAAACTGATTTGATATCAAAACCAAGTGTTTTGATACCCAAAAATAGCTTCGTCGCAAAATGTGCATAATCGGCATTTTGACCGAAACTATAACTCGTCACTTTAACTAATCAACGTGGTAATCAGTAGGTATAGTCACAAGTAACTATAACCATCGTGATTACGCTCACGTTGCAAAGTTCAAACGAACTTTGTCTTGACCAATTCGTGGTCAAAGCTGAAAGTCAAATACTATTTGACTTTCATGCTTGAAAAGCATAACCAAGCATGAAAGAAACTTACAAAGGGTCCAAGCTAGGAAGAATTGAACTAAAATTACTCTGGTATGAAGCTTTTAACAAGTGAGAGCTTCAACTTAGAGCATATTAGATCAAATGAGCAAGGAACAAGAATGAAAACCCAAGACTATTCATAGAAATCTTGAACCAACAAGATCATTCCATTTGTTTTGAGACTTAATCTTGGCCTTACACTTGTTGCCCATTGTTTTAAATACTAAGGGAGCACTAAAAGAAGCCCATGGTATGCAAATCTATGGTAAAAATCAATGGGAATAGGCTGATTAACTAGATTCAATGTTTCTGCCAGCAGAGGCTATCGCGACCCGCGTAAGAGTGGGCTTCATCTTACGCGGCCCATGAGAGATCTTTCAGAAAATGTCAGTTTTGGTCCCTGCAAGCTTAAAACTTTGTGTTTGATGCATTTAACCCTCGTTAACCCCATTTGAAGGCTCTATAATGAAGTTAAAGCATAGGGAACATGAAATATGCTTGAAAACATCTCGAATGTCGGTTTGTTTGGTCGTACGGTCGCGTTATGCGGTTAATTACGACGAAAACTCGAACAGACGCGAAATCGATCCAAATTACGCGACGGAAGGTAATTTTTCATTCCTATCACTAAAATAAAATATTTTAATGATTACAAAAATTTTTGGATGTCCGGATATGTTCAGAACGTAAGATATGCGCGTAAATGCAAACTTATGCACTTTTTGACGCTTTTAGTCCCTATTGATCAAATAAGCGCATTTTTCACATACCGAACCCCTCAAAGCCTATTTCTAAGTTATGTAAAGGATATTTAGGGTATGCTTAGCTTATGATCATGTTCCGGAATGTTTGTTGCTATAAGAATCGGCATACTTTCACAGTTTGTCGTAAATAGTCCTTGTGATCGAATAAACTTGTTTTTGACACACTAAACCCTTCAAAACTTATTTCTAAGTTATGAAAAGGTTATTTAAGGTATGTTAAGCCTATGTCACTGTTCTAGAGTGTTTGTCGTGTTAAACTGATTACGTTTACGCATCAGTTTGCGTATAACTTTCCAGAAAACGATTTAGAGCTCGAAATTGAACAAGAATTGATATGTGCAATTGTCACACGTATTTGTACAAATCCCAAGAATGAAACACAATATTTCATTGGGTTCGTATTTGTACGATGGTTGTAATGGCACAAATGTCACAGTTTTTGGCATATCCAGTGAAAATACAATCAACAGTTTTTGGCCCTATTCTAAGTGCCTTAGGGGGTGTAACAATCACCTTGGCCAGGCACCCCAACACTTCCAAGTATTTATAAGACGATTTATGTCCCCACCACAACTCATGAGGTGTTACATCCTTATTCTTGAAAAGGTATTTTATTTAACAAAAAATTGGGTGATAATATGGCCTCCCCCCACATGTCCTGGCTCATCCCGGAACTTATCAACATGGCATTCATCATTTCTTTTAGTGTATGATTCTTTCGCTCTGCGATGCCATTTGATTGGGGTGTATAAGGAGGGGTACACTCATGTATTATGCCATTTTTTCACATACTACCCCAAATGGTGAAACATATTCACATCCTCTATCACTTCTCACACGTTTTATTTTCTTGTTGAGTTGATTCTCAACTTCAGCTTTATACAAGATAAACTTGTCAACTACTTCATCCTTACTCTTAAGTAAGTACACATAACAATATCTTGTATTGTCATCGATAAAGGTAATAAAATATTTATAACCACCTCTGGTGGGAATTGATTTTAAGTCACACACATCAGTGTGAATCGGATCAAGGGGTTCAGTTATTCTTTCAACTGATTTAAATGATGATCTTGTTTGTTTGGCTTCAACACAAGTTTACATTTTGTTTTAGAGTCAATGGCAAAAGTTGGTATGTAATCTAATTTAATTAAACGAGGCATCGAGATAAAATTTACATGACCAAGATGTCCATGCCAAACATTAGGAGACTCAACCAAGTAAGCAGAAGTCCGAGCATTTTTATTCATGTTTTTCTTAACAGACATTACATTAAGTTTAAACATGCCATTTTGGGCATAGCCCTTCCCAACAAACACACCATGCTTACTTAAAACAAATTTATTTCTTTCAAAAACCTACGAAAGCCAAATTTGTTAAGCATCCAACCCGAAAAAAGACTCTTGCATAGGTCTAGAACATAAGGCACATTCTTCAAGGTAAGTTCTTTCCCAGAAGTCCACTTAAATATCACATCACCTTCTCCCTTGATATCAGCTATAGCAGCATTACCCATGTACAACTTTTCTTCTCCCACCACCTCTTTAAACGTATTAAAGAGGGTCCTGTCTGGGCACACATGGCGGGTTGCCCTAGTATCAACCCACCACCCTTTTGGCTCATTAGCCACCAAATTGACCTCCTCCATCATGGCAGTGAGGTCTGAAATCATGGCCACTAAGGGCATACCATTATCATCAACCACAAGAGTCGTGTCATGTTTAGACTCTTTGCACTTGTTAGCAACGTGACCAGTTTGTACATAGTTGACACATTTCCCTTTGAAAGGACTAACCTTCTTTTTCACACCACCTTTCTTTGGCCCAAGGTCAACACCTTTATTTTTCCCCTTGCCATTGAACTTGTGGCCTTTGTTACCCTTGTAACCCCTTGAGGATTGACCATGTTCCACAAGGTTCGCTTTTGAAGAAGCTTCAACTTGACTTCCTTTGTGTGACAGTCTGTTGTCCTCCTCAATATGAAGGCGAACCACATGGTCTTCAATGGTCATTTCCTTTCGTTTATGCTTAAGGTAATTCTTGAAGTCCACCCAACTAGGAGGCAACTTTTCAATCCTGTATTTCCGTTCATTCCTTGGAATTCACTGTCACACCCCGACCGCGTAAAACAACAAATCGCGGTGGAATCGTCGGGGATTATTGTAACAGAATCGTTGTTTCATAACACATGGAAATTGAAGTTTTGTTTTATTGAATTAAAAGAGGTTACAATGTCTTAAAACCAAAGAGACATAACATAATTAACTAGTCTTGCATCTTTTATTGTCACTAAGGCCCTCGTCCAATCCTATGTTTGCATCATGATCATCTAATAACAGCACCTGAAACACATGTGAAAATAGGTACGTCAGCATAAAAATGCCTGTGAGATACATAGGTTTTATTAAAATAGGATTCATGACTTGTAAGTTTAAAGAATATGTTTAACAAAAGTTTGTCATGAACCTTGTAAAATGTTTTCTTTTATAAATCATACAAAAATTTATAAGAAATCAGATGATATAAAGAAAGATGCATAGATAATTAAATAACCAAGTAAAAATGAGTTTGTAAAATATGTTGTTTGTAAAACAATGTTTCATGAAGATATGTTATTTGTGTAAAATGTAATATGTCTAACTTGAAATGGTTTAAATAACGCTACAATATGTAATATCATAAAAGCACTTATATATAGGAAGTACCAGCGGCGTATCCACCATGCTTTTATCATATTACACACGCCTCGTTATTTAAATCACTTACCCAAACAAACCACCTGTAACACCTGTGCCTCCACGGCCATCAAACAAATACCAAACCAATGAAATATTATATTTCATACTTGGGATTTGTAAAAATATGTGTATCATTTGCACATATCAATTCTTGTTCAATTTCAAACTCTAAATCGCTTTCTGGAAGGTTATACGCGCACTGATGCGTAAATATAACCAGTTTAATGCAACAAACACTCCGGAATAGTGACATTGGCTTAACATACCTTAAATAACCTTTACATAACTTAGAAATAAGTTTTGAAGGCTTTGGTATGGCAAAAACAAGTTTATTCGCTTACAGGGACTAAAGTTGACAAACTGCGAAAGTATGCCAATTTGAACTGTAACAGACATTCTGGAACATGACCATAAGTTAAACATACCATAAATATCCTTCACATAGCTTAGAAATAGGCTTTGAGGTGTTCGGTATGCTAAAATAAACTTTTGTGTCATTCAGGGACTAAAAGTGTCAAAAAGTGCACAAGTTTGCATTTTCGCGCATAACTTACGTTCTGAATACATCCGGACATCCAAAAATTTATGTAAGCATGAATATATTATGCTTTAGTGTTTGGCTTGCCAAAAATCCATTCGTTTCGTCATTTGGATCGTTTTTCGCGCTTATGCGCATTCCGTCGTAATTAAGCGAACATCGCGTTCGTACGACCAAACGAACCAACACCCGGCATATTTTTGAGCATGTTTCATGTCCTCAATGTTTAGGCAACATTTTAGGGCCTTAAAGTTGGCTTTACGGGCCTTAGAAGTGCCAGAAATGGGCTTAAACACGTGCAGGGGCTGAAACTGTCATTTCTGAAACTTGTTTTCTGATCTGAAGAGCTAGGCGGCCCGCCTCAGCCAAGCTTAAATCTTAGGCGGCCCGCGTCAGTCCTTCTGACCAGATTAAATGCATTTAACCACAAGTTGCAGCTGTTTAATCCTCCACCACACATTCCTAATTATCTAGTCAGCTGATAAGGATCACATTTTAGTCACCATAAGGTCCCGACACTTGTACGGGTGGGATTAAGGCACGTTTTCCATGAAACGATCTTAACGGTGGACCTTTTACTATAAATACCCCACCCCCCATGTTTCAAAATCACAAGAACTTTGATTTGAGAAACTCTAAGTTGAAACTTTTGTTTCATACCTGAGATTTTTGAATCGAAGTTAGCATTCGGGGACCCTTCGTAAGTATTCTTTCGTTCTTTTCCTTATTTTATTGCTTTTCGAGTCAGAAAGTCAAACTTTGTTTGACTTTCAGCGTTGACCAGTAATGGTCAATGCGAAGTTCGTTTGAACTTCGCAACGTGAGTGTAATCACGTTGGTTATAGTCCCTTGGGACTATGCCTACTGATTACCACGTTGTCTAGGGTCGTAGGGTAAGCGATCTGATAAATCGCTTATACCTCGAACCCGACCCATTTGGTCGATCATTAGGATCCGACCAAATACATTAGGTGACCATAGTAGGTAGGGAATAACCTTCCGAGGTTATACCCTATGGTCGCTTCGTTTAAGTAGTTGTATGATAGGTAGTTTATATGCCTTAGGTAAATTACCAGAATACCCTTTTCATGTATAATTGGTAATTAAGCATATGTAACCTAAAATTTTGTCACATAACTGATTATGTAACACGTTTAGGCATATAACACTTGTCATAGGACTAGTTAGACGGTCTGAACGCGTTTCACGCACACGACGCGTTAAAGTAGCATAAGTTACCTTAATGGGTCGCGATGGGTCGAAAGCACTTAGGTTTGGTTTCATTGTAGTATGTAGGCCTTGTTAAACCATATCATATGAGTTCCAACACTCATTTGGTTTACCAAGCCTCATCCTATCCGATCTCCCGATTTAAGTCCGGTTTATTTATATAGTCTTAGATTGCCGACTGATTCCGTGCTCCCTCTAGCTTTGTTTGGTTGTTGTTCAAGACCTCCAAGCATTCTCAGGCGAGTACATTATTCCCCTATTTTACTGCTTTCAATTGTTTTGGGGTGACTCATATGTGCTAAATGTTTTCGATGTTATAACGATGGTTTCAAAAACAATTAAGACGATTTATACAAAACTAATAACGATTTCAATAAAGTGAACAAAATTGTTGGTTGTAGTTACATAACAAATGACATTCATTAGCAATGATCAAGCCGACCAGTATTAGGTTATGGTACCATAGGATCTGACAAGTCCCCTTATTTACTACACCCGTAGTTCTGTGTGGGTGTTGTGGGTAGCGACTGAATCTGTAATTGTTAATTTACTCTTTGGTAAGGGTTTATTAATGCGAGTTGTTAATTTACTCTTTGGTAAGGGTTTATTAATGCGAGTTGTTAATCTATCCTTTGGTAAGGGTTTATTAATGCGAATTGTTAATCTATCCTTTGGTAAGGGTTTATTAATGCGAGTCAAGAAGGTTTGAATGTTATTAGCGAGACGACCACATAAGTAGTTTCACGACCTAAAACGAATTAAACGATTTGGGTAAACGATTGGTTTTCACACGATGTTTTAACGATTGGGTAAACGATTGGTTTTCACACGATGTTTTAACGATTGGGTAAACGATTGGCTTCAAAGCGATTTACGATTGGGTTTTGGTTACATATTACATGATTTACATTGGGCATGAACATTACTTTGGTGGGTTGGTTTGATTAAGTGATTAAGTAACAATGCGTGTGGAATATGATACAAGCATGGTGGATACGCCGCTGGTACTTCCTATATATAAGTGTTTGTATGGTATTACATATTGTAGCGTTATTTGAATCATTTCAGTTTGAGACATAGAACATTTTATACAAGTAACATACTTTTCACAAGACATTTATTTACAAACAAATTATCTTATACAAACTCATTTTACATGGTTATTCATTTAATCATGCATTATTCTCTTATTATACATATCACCTGAACTTATTATTTTTCAAATGATTTACAAAGGCAAAGCAAATTACAAGGTTCATGACTAAACATTTTCTTAAACAGAAGTCATGAATCTTATTTTCACAAAACCTATGTACTCGCCAGCATTTCTTTGCTGACCTCGTTTTCACATATGTTTCAGGTATTGTTGAATGATATCGATTGATAAGATGCATGCTCACATAGGACTGGACAAGGCCTTAGTGACTAAATAACAATGATAGATTATGTTTAAATTGTGTATTTAGATTTCCAAACGATGTAATTATTCAATGTTTAAATAAAACGAAACACTTTTTGGTATCCATGGTTATGAAACATTAATTCTGTTGCAACACGCCCCGATGTTTCCGCCGCGATTTGTTGTTTTACGCGGTCGGGGTGTGACAGAAAAGATGGTATCAGAGCCAATGGTTATAGGGAATTAGGTTATTAGTAATTAGTAATGCTTTGACCTAGTCTATAACCTTTCTAGGACCCTAACGCGAGTTTACTTGCGTTTAGTCATAAAACAATACCGTCACCTATCCTTAGGCGACGACCACAACAAGAACATAAATTTCAAAACCGCTTTGAAAACTAATCATCTGTTCTAGGATGATTGATTTCTAGGTTTTGAACCCTCTATTGTAAGGTTTTGAACCCTCTGTTATATGGTTTTGAACCCCTTTGAAATTTCAAAATCTCGTCAAGGTTTTGGGTTTTAAATAATGTGAACACGTGCAAACTGGAAGGGTGAATGCCTGTATTCTGGGTTTTCTGTCTAGGCAAGCACTTCGTATACATCTCATCAGACGCGAGACCAGTTGTGCTTACCTGGGAATTCTTGGGATGAGTGTTCAATTATAGGCGAGCATGTCTTCAGTGATACATTAATAAGACCTGTTTACTTTGATTTGTCACTATCTCATTTGTTTGCCTTTGGTAACAAACAAATGATCGCAATTTTCATGCGTTATCATTCTGATTTGATTGTCCAATAATCTTTCACCTGTTTCTCCCTATGCCTTTCTTTTTCTTCAAGAATGTCTCTTCATCACGATGACGCCCAGATATCTGAGCAAGCAGCCAAATTAGCTCAGCGAATAGGCGAAATAGTCCTGAAGACTGTTGAATTAGCTACTGCCATGTATCATCTCCAGGATGAAGCCACTCAAGAGTCACCAAGACAGGCAGGACCTAGTCAGGCGACAACACCATCAACCAATAAACCAATCGAGGAATCAAAGACCATGGATGAACGATCCCCTAAGAAGTCAAAGAAGCGAAAGGCTTCTCAGAACTTCGCCATGGTCGCTCACAATGGTAAAGCAGTCCCCAACCAACCAGCTCAACCCCCTGCTAGGTGTGTATGGCTTTTCCTATGATACCTACATCAAGGAACTATGTACCTTACAAACTACTCTTGTGATTTCTCTCTTTCAAATGATTGCTCATGATTCCCTCAAAAATTTTAAGTACTCGTTTCACTCTAAGAAACAAAGTACAGAAAATTAAGTGACATTATGAGTAATCGTGCTTTTCGCACATCTGTGCCTTTAAATCCTTGGTTAGATAACTAAGGGTATTTTCAAATCTCATACCCATTACGTTTTGATTTTTTCAACATACACAATACCAGTATTTCAAAACAATCTTCATGATCTCAAAACATTTCATATAGTTTGAAAACAATTTTTCTAGATGCATTGTCTATGTTATTTCAAAAACATTGGCCATGTTATCAAAACCAACCTTCCTAATTTCAAAATATTTCATATAGTCTGAAGACAATATTAACACAATACATTTTCTTATCAAGTGCATGATTTCGAAAAGCATCATTCATGTCTTTCAAAAACCTTATACATAATTTCAAAATTCATCTCGCATGATTTTAAAACATTTTTGTAAATATATCTACCTAATACACCTACTTTATGATTTCAAAAAGTATTATATATAAGGTTTCAAAAACGTTAAATACATTTTTCTTAAAAGAACCCCATGCATAGTTTTCAAAAATATTTTTCCTCATACATTGACTTAACCTTCAAAATTCTGCTTCATATGTCGCCTTGACATATCAAGCATCTCAACTTCATAAGCATTATTACATCATGTTTTGACCTAAGCACATCCAGTGCAAGGTTTCAAAACATCTTCAACTTCTAAAATTCATATGGGATCTTTTTATCTTTACAATTAGATCCTTGTGGATGATTATCATTCAAATCAGAGTCCTTAATTGGATTCCTTATGTACCTTAATTCGAACACTTCGGTTCCTAATAATCGAAATCGAATTTTCTTTTTGAATCTTTCTATCTTTATAGTTGGATTCTTGGTAACGTTTAAAGTACCAAATGAAATCCACGGAATGGATTCCTAGTGTGCTTTAAATGCATGTACGCAATTTACAAGACAAATTAACGAACAATTTTGTGGTTATATGATATGTGTTTATGTGTTCTCCTCTATGTTTTTGTGTGTTACGATTTTCAAATCCTCATAGAATCTTTCATATCTTCATATGAGGGATTCATAGTAGGATATTCAAAAGGTACTACCTTAAATCCTTATGGGCTTCTACCTGGTAGTTAAGATCCTTGGGTTATATAGTACCACTCCATGATTCATAAGAGACCCTCTTAGTGGTCTAGCCTAAAAGATTGATTCACAATTTGGCTAAAGAACGACATCTAGTGATGTAGCTGAACAGACTCCTTGATAGTCTATTTAGATCATTTATTGATTTAATTAAAAGGACTTTATGGCGGTCTAGTCACACTCATCACAAGTTCATTCATTTGGTTTTCCCCTACATATTATAAAATAGACTGTGTAAACTGTGCAAGGAATGGTCTGATTATGGACGCGTACATAATTATGAAATTTTTCACAGAAACCCAGTAAGATTTATTATGTGTAAGAGCCGATAGTGACAACAATAACGGAATGAGAACGATGTAATAGAGGTACGGTGGACGCACCAATGACGCTTCATATACTTGTATATAAGTATCCCTCTTACATTGCAATCATGATGTTATTAAAGGTTACTAGAAGTTCAGAACCCTAATCAATATTGTTCGATCTTTTCAACTTCATGTTTTCAAGCTCTCACAAGTTTCCTCTAAATAAATTTCGGGACGAAATTTCCTAAAGTAGGGGAGACTGTAACACCTGTGCCTCCACGGCCATCAAACAAATACCAAACCAATGAAATATTATATTTCATACTTGGGATTTGTAAAAATATGTGTATCATTTGCACATATCAATTCTTGTTCAATTTCAAACTCTAAATCGCTTTCTGGAAGGTTATACGCGCACTGATGCGTAAATATAACCAGTTTAATGCAAAAAACACTCCGGAATAGTGACATTGGCTTAACATACCTTAAATAACCTTTACATAAATTAGAAATAAGTTTTGAAGGCTTTGGTATGGCAAAAACAAGTTTATTCGCTTACAGGGACTAAAGTTGACAAACTGCGAAAGTATGCCAATTTGAACTGTAACAGACATTCCGGAACATGACCATAAGTTAAACATACCATAAATATCCTTCACATAGCTTAGAAATAGGCTTTGAGGTGTTCGGTATGCTAAAATAAACTTTTGTGTCATTCAGGGACTAAAAGTGTCAAAAAGTGCACAAGTTTGCATTTTCGCGCATAACTTACGTTCTGAATACATCCGGACATCCAAAAATTTATGTAAGCATGAATATATTATGCTTTAGTGTTTGGCTTGCCAAAAATCCATTCGTTTCGTCATTTGGATCGTTTTTCGCGCTTATGCGCATTCCGTCGTAATTAAGCGAACATCGCGTTCGTACGACCAAACGAACCAACACCCGGCATATTTTTGAGCATGTTTCATGTCCTCAATGTTTAGGAAACATTTTAGGGCCTTAAAGTTGGCTTTACGGGCCTTAGAAGTGCCGGAAATGGGCTTAAACACGTGCAGGGGCTGAAACTGTCATTTCTGAAACTTGTTTTCTGATCTGAAGAGCTAGGCGGCCCGCCTCAGCCAAGCTTAAATCTTAGGCGGCCCGCGTCAGTCCTTCTGACCAGATTAAATGCATTTAACCACAAGTTGCAGCTGTTTAATCCTCCACCACACATTCCTAATTATCTAGTCAGCTGATAAGGATCACATTTTAGTCACCATAAGGTCCCGACACTTGTACGGGTGGGATTAAGGCACGTTTTCCATGAAACGATCTTAACGGTGGACCTTTTACTATAAATACCCCACCCCCCATGTTTCAAAATCACAAGAACTTTGATTTGAGAAACTCTAAGTTGAAACTATTGTTTCATACCTGAGATTTTTGAATCGAAGTTAGCATTCGGGGACCCTTCGTAAGTATTCTTTCGTTCTTTTCCTTATTTTATTGCTTTTCGAGTCAGAAAGTAAAACTTTGTTTGACTTTCAGCGTTGACTAGTAATGGTCAATGCGAAGTTCGTTTGAACTTCGCAACGTGAGTGTAATCACGTTGGTTATAGTCCCTTGGGACTATGCCTACTGATTACCACGTTGTCTAGGGTCGTAGGGTAAGCGATCTGATAAATCGCTTATACCTCGAACCCGACCCATTTGGTCGATCATTAGGATCCGACCAAATACATTAGGTGACCATAGTAGGTAGGGAATAACCTTCCGAGGTTATACCCTATGGTCGCTTCGTTTAAGTAGTTGTATGATAGGTAGTTTATATGCCTTAGGTAAATTACCAGAATACCCTTTTCATGTATAATTGGTAATTAAGCATATGTAACCTAAACTTTTGTCACATAACTGATTATGTAACACGTTTAGGCATATAACACTTGTCATAGGACTAGTTAGACGGTCTGAACGCGTTTCACGCGCACGACGCGTTAAAGTAGCATAAGTTACCTTAATGGGTCGCGATGGGTCGAAAGCACTTAGGTTTGGTTTCATTGTAGTATGTAGGCCTTGTTAAACCATATCATATGAGTTCCAACACTCATTTGGTTTACCAAGCCTCATCCTATCCGATCTCCCGATTTAAGTCCGGTTTATTTATATAGTCTTAGATTGCCGACTGATTCCGTGCTCCCTCTAGCTTTGTTTGGTTGTTGTTCAAGACCTCCAAGCATTCTCAGGCGAGTACATTATTCCCCTATTTTACTGCTTTCAATTGTTTTGGGGTGACTCATATGTGCTAAATGTTTTCGATGTTATAACGATGGTTTCAAAAACAATTAAGACGATTTATACAAAACTAATAACGATTTCAATAAAGTGAACAAAATTGTTGGTTGTAGTTACATAACAAATGACATTCATTAGCAATGATCAAGCCGACCAGTATTAGGTTATGGTACCATAGGATCTGACAAGTCCCGTTATTTACTACACCCGTAGTTATGTGTGGGTGTTGTGGGTAGCGACTGAATCTGTAATTGTTAATTTACTCTTTGGTAAGGGTTTATTAATGCGAGTTGTTAATTTACTCTTTGGTAAGGGTTTATTAATGCGAGTTGTTAATCTATCCTTTGGTAAGGGTTTATTAATGCGAATTGTTAATCTATCCTTTGGTAAGGGTTTATTAATGCGAGTCAAGAAGGTTTGAATGTTATTAGCGAGACGACCACATAAGTAGTTTCACGACCTAAAACGAATTAAACGATTTGGGTAAACGATTGGTTTTCACATGATGTTTTAACGATTGGGTAAACGATTGGTTTTCACACGATGTTTTAACGATTGGCTTCAAAGCGATATACGATTGGGTTTTGGTTACATATTACATGATTTACATTGGGCATGAACATTACTTTGATGGGTTGGTTTGATTAAGTGATTAAGTAACAATGCGTGTGGAATATGATACAAGCATGGTGGATACGCCGCTGGTACTTCCTATATATAAGTGTTTGTATGGTATTACATATTGTAGCGTTATTTGAATCATTTCAGTTTGAGACATAGAACATTTTATACAAGTAACATACTTTTCACAAGACATTTATTTACAAACAACTTATCTTATACAAACTCATTTTACATGGTTATTCATTTAATCATGCATTATTCTCTTATTATACATATCACCTGAACTTATTATTTTTCAAATGTTTTACAAAGGCAAAGCAAATTACAAGGTTCATGACTAAACATTTTCTTAAACAGAAGTCATGAATCTTATTTTCACAAAACCTATGTACTCGCCAGCATTTCTTTGCTGACCTCGTTTTCACATATGTTTCAGGTATTGTTGAATGATATCGATTGATAAGATGCATGCTCACATAGGACTGGACAAGGCCTTAGTGACTAAATAACAATGATAGATTATGTTTAAATTGTGTATTTAGATTTCCAAACGATGTAATTATTCAATGTTTAAATAAAACGAAACACTTTTTGGTATCCATGGTTATGAAACATTAATTCTGTTGCAACACGCCCTGATGTTTCCGCCGCGATTTGTTGTTTTACGCGGTCGGGGTGTGACACCACCAATGTAAAAATGTTCATGTATAATCAAATGTTATGTATGGCAAAATAGATAAAAATATCTATTCTAACCATATGCACAAAACAATGTATTTGAATAAATCAAAAGTTATGTTTTGTAAAATTAATGCTTTATTGATACAAACATCTACGCGGTAATGTTCTATATCTGCATTCAAGCCTTGCGACTGAGGAGACAAACCCTTAACAAGTTAAAGGTTTATCAAACTTATGGATATCGAATTCGGTTATTCCTTCCATCCAAACAAACCTAGGATTTCAGAAATGGGAGTTGTCAATTCCTATGGTACCACTACCTACTAACGAACGGCATGATCGGTGTTAATGAATGTATTTATGCCCCGTTAAACAAACCAAATGTCATACCAAATATAAGCATGTTATATGAAAATAATGTACTTAAATATGCTAAATGAACATACAAAGTAGAAATGTTTAATGTAAATCAATGTGTCCATATGCTAAGTGAATCATATGCAACAAAATGTAATATATGAAATCAATGTGCTAGCATGTTAGTAAGACATACATAGCAAAAACATGGAAGAAATCATGTACTATTTATGTACTAATGAACATAGCAACTATATGATATAAAAGCATGAAAAGCATGAAAGTAACAAGTAGGCACATGTGTATCACCCCAAAACATTTGAAAACATAAAAGAGGGGACTATGTACTCACTTAGGAATTCTTAGAAGTCTTGAATAACAACCAAGTAATGCTTAGAGGGATCACGGAATCAATCGGCACCTAATATAGATAACTATGTTAATAAACCGGACCTAAATCAGGAGATCGGACAGGATGAGGTTTTGTAAACCAAATGAGTATTAGGACTCATATGATATGGTTTAACAAAGCCTACATACTAAATCGAAACCTAACCTAAGTGCTTACGACCCATTACGACTCGTTTAGGTAGCTTACACTACTTTAACATGTCATTTGCGTAAAACGCGTTTGGACCGCCTAACTAGTCCTATGACAAGTATTATATGCCTTAACATGTCTAATAATGTTACCTAATCAATTTAGATATAAAAATTTAGGTTAAATATGCTTAAAATGAAATTCCTAAGGAATATAAATTACTTATCATACAACTAACTAAACGAAGTGACCATAAGGTATAACCTCGGAAGGTTATTCCCTATACAACAATGGTCACAAAATATGTTTGGTCGGATCCTAATGATCGACCAAATGGGTCGGGTTCGAAAGTCTAAGCGGTTGTTTAGACCGCTTATCTTATGACCCTATATAGGCACTAAACTAAAAGTGATGAGTTAAACATGTTAAAACATGTTTAACGAAGTTAGAAAATAGGTTTGATATCAAAACAAAGGGTTTTGATACCCAAGAATAGTTTGGTTGCAAAATACGCATAAACGCGTATTTTGACCGAAACTATGACTCGTCACTATGCCTAAATAACGTGGTAATCAGTAGGTATAGCCACAAAGGACTATGACATCATGATTACGCTCACGTTGCGAAGTTCAAACGAACTTCGTGTTGACCATTGACTGGTCAAAGTAGAAAGTCAAACACTGTTTGACTTTCGTGCTTAAAAATGCATAAAAGACGAAAGAATACTTACAAAAGGTCCAAGCTTGAAGATTTGAATTAAAAATTCTTAGGTATGAAGCTTCACAAGGAGAGCTTCAACTTAGAGAAAGAATTTGAGATCAAATGTGTGGGTTTGGAATGAATTGAGGTGACTTTATATAGATTTTGGACAACCGTTAGGATCATTCCTTGATAATTGAGCTTCGATCTGGACCATACATGTAAGGCACACTGATTTGGAATACTATGGGTGCCCAAAACCATCACACGGTATTGAGAAAGTTACATAAAGGCCCCTTAAAATCAACCTGGTTGTCAAAAACGATGTTTCTGCCCAGATGAGGGGGTGGCGTGTCGCCATCACACAACCACTAAGCTGTGGCGCGACGCCACAGGTCCCCAGTTCCAGAAAGTTGGCCAAAATGGCAGAAATGGTCCCTGCAACACTTTTAAGCCATTTTCGACGCGTTTAAACCCCGTTAACCCATTTTCAAGGCTCAATAATGAAGTTTAGGCATAGGGAACATGAAATATGCTTGAAAACATCTCAGATGTCGGTTCGTTTGGGTGTATGGTTGCGTTGTTCGGTTAATTACGACGAAACACGAACGGACATGAAAAACGATCCAAATTACGCGATGAATGGAATTTTAACATGCCAATCACTAAAGTAAAATATTTTAATGATTACATAAATTTTTGGA
Organism: Helianthus tuberosus; assembly: GCA_030545235.1. Lineage (NCBI taxonomy): Eukaryota > Viridiplantae > Streptophyta > Magnoliopsida > Asterales > Asteraceae > Helianthus > Helianthus tuberosus. The sequence continues at coordinate 121,951,510 of CM060407.1, forward strand.
CGTCCGGATATATTCAGAACATAAGATATGCGTGAAATGCAAACTTATGCACTTTTTGATGCTTTTAGTCCCTGTTGATCAAATAAGTTTATTTTTGCGCACCAAACACCTCTAAGCCTATGTCTAAGCTATGTAAAGGATATTTAGGGCATGTTTAACTTATGATCAAGTTCCGGAATGTTCGATACCATATGAATTGGCATACTTTCGCAGTTTGACGCAATTAGTCCCTGCGATCAAATAAACTTGATTTCGACACACCAAACCCTCCAAAACTTGTTTCTAAGTTATGTAAAGGTTATTTAAGGTATGTTAAGCCTATGTCACTATTTCGGAGTGTTGGTTGCATTAAACTGATTATGTTTACGCATCAGTTTGCGTATAACCTTCCAGAAAGCGATTTAAAGCTCGAAATCGAACAAGAATTGATCTGTGCAAATGATACACATATTCATACAAATCATAATATTTCATTGATTTGGTATTTGTTTGATGGATGTAGAGGCACAGATGTCACATTCACTCAGATTGATTCCTTCCGATAGAATGTCACTAAGAATAATTTACAGTTCTTAGACTTGACTCATCACAGTTTTTGAATCAATCATTTTATAGTCCAAAAACCTAGCCACAACAAACTTTTTAGTACTCGCATCCTCATTCATGTATTTCCGTTCCAATGACTCTCATAATTCTTTGGCAGTTGGAACCTTGAGATACACGTTATACAAGGCATCTATGAGGCCATTCAACACATAGTTGCGGCATAGGTAGTTTGAATGTTTCCAAGCATCAACAACACTCACAGATTGGACATCAGATGTCCCTTCTGCGAGAATAGAAGGGGACTCCGTCAAAAACATCGCAAGGTTTAGAGTGGCCAGATAGAACAACATCTTTTGTTGCCATCTCTTAAATTCAAACCAATAAATTTCTCTGGTTTTTCAGCATGGTTAGCAACGGCTTGAGCCGCTTGGGTACCAACCAATGGTACCATGGTAGTAGATGTGGATCCAACAGTGGTTGATGTGGTTGCTGAAATAGTAGCCATTTCTGAAATAAGAGTAAAAATACCATCAGATTATGGCAGAAACAAATTGCTTTATAGAAAACCAATGTAAACTACAAAAGTTTGCTAATAAACAAAAGAATCTGTTCGTAAAAATTTTTAAAACCAAAACATTGAACGGGTTTTAAAATTTGTTTTAAGCTTGTAGGACAATCGTTCACAAAATAAATAAAATAACAATTTTATTTATCAATATTCTGATTACAATACATAAAGAAGAACTGAACCAAACTGAAAGGAAATACAATACAAGAAATGTAAGATAACTAAGAACAGATTACAAAAGAAAAAAAAATACGGAAAACATAAAACAATAGTGACTGAGTCACGTGAAGATTACGTTTCCCTTAAAACAGATTCCGGGCCACATAGATGAACCCGTCTGTTTTCCAGGGTATAATAGCCTGAGCAGATTGTACTACCGGGGATAGCCAAGCACCTGAAAGAATACCTGAAACAAGAGTTCTCAGGAATGCGAGTTTAGGAAATTCTGTGTGTGTGCTATGAACCATACGAATTTCTATTCTCTGTGTGTCTAAAACAAAGCACAAAGCTTTGTATATAAACTGATTAGAGTTCGAAATAATAAGTCTCCATTGAATACAAAATTCAATAAAATAAATTCTAGAATTCAATTGCACAATGAATTCTAAGACTGAATCATTTTACAGGTAGGAACTTGAACAATCTCTAGCTGACCACACCAAGCCACACGAACCAAGACACATCTAAAAAATAGTAAAGACGGCTCCAAGCGGGCGAAGTGCAAAGTGCGCCATCAAAGCACCACATTGCGCCCATCACCCTTGTCTCATGCCCATGCGCATGTCGGGTGCTTCACACCCTCCTAGCTATCACTAAGTGTGAGTTGTCACACAAGAATACATCCGTGTAGAGAATTCTGATTATAAATCCACAAAAGATTTATCTCTCCACCTATGTGGGACAAGCTCAATTTCCCACATATTTATGGTTCCGACACACAAACTTAATGCTCAAGATCTCTCATTCATCTTGGGTCAATTATTAAATAATCATTATATTTTAGATTCGTACGTATGAGTGGGATTCTAGAACTGTGAGCATGGAGTTAACTTCTGCAGATGAAGTTAATTTCTGCGAATGAAGTATTCCAAATGTGCAACTAAACAGATTTCTTGAGCAGATGAAACTGATACTTAACGTATGGAGTTATCTCAGCTTCAGCGAATGAAATCGTTTCAAGTAAATGCAGTTCAGAACCAGCGAATGTACTGATTTCTTCATATCAGAAATTTTCCGCAAATGTAGACTGTTTAAACGGATGGACTAGATTTTTAAACTGATGAACAATGTAACTATGGATGAATGATTCTGTAGATAGACTAATCTTAAACTGCAGATAGACCGATTTTTGAACTCGCAGATGACCAATATTCCTGTTTTAGCGAATAAACCAGAACTTTTCAAGTTTGCGCAAACAAATCAGCTCTGCGAATGTACTGTTTTAAGCGGATGCACACAATTCTTTAGCGTCTTGATTTCAGCGAAGATATATTTAAACCCAGCTTCTGCGGATGGAAACTCAGTTTTCAGGTATGCGGATAAACATTGATCAAACTGATTCACAGCAAACGAACCGATTCTACAATGCAGTAAATGGACTGATGTCTGCGAATGAGCTATCAGTAAATCTGCAAATGTCATTGATCCACAGATTTGTTGATCCTTTAGAATAGATTCACTCTAAAGTAAATTTGCAGATAATTTTCAAACAGTCGATTCATTCCAAAATTATAACAACTCAACTACTGATATTTGATCCCTAATAACCTGCTGAAAATATTTCTGCGAACGAACTGATTAAATTACGGATGGAATGATTCTGCAACGAACGTACTGTTTTACAGCGATTCAGTGAATGAATAAGTCTCAAACTGATGGTCTATGTAGCAACGAATGAAAGTATTTCAACGAATAGACAACAACGAAAAAACTTGTTTTCATCGGATAAACTGTTTAACGGATGACGAATTCTGTGAATGAACTTTTATAACAACGTATGAACTTCCGTTCTGCGCAAACATAACTACTATTGATTCGTACTGATATGTGGTCGAATAACGGTGTTCATTTACGTTTAAGTTTAAGTTTTTACTTAACTTTTAATCTCAAATAGCCTACTTTTAATGGGATTTGTGTTTTGCAGGTCTTAAGGAGTTTAAGGTGCTTTTTGGGAGCTTTACGGGTCACCGAGACGAAAAACGGACCACCAGGACTCGAAACGGGTCAACCGGGAACACAAGACGCGAAAAACAGAAATTGAAGATTACACATACCGTCGCTGACACCCTCCTGGGCCGTCGGCGACGCTGGTTGAAAACCTCTGTTGCCAGAAATTATCCGTAGACAGGAGTTTAGGCCGTCGACGGTATTCAGCATTTACACATACCGTCGCCGACAGGGCTTCAGGCCGTCGGCGACGCCACTCACATCTGCAGTACGCGAATTTTTGTTCCTTGGTTGTTAGGTTCGAGTTTTATGAGATCTTGGCCATTCAATTCGGGGGTTACACTTCCAATGGAGTTTGAAAATTGTTCTTGGAGCCTAATATCATCACCCATTCACTTCCAATCCATCTCGGACACCTTCCATCATCTGAATCATTGGATACCATCATCCAATTCATCATCATCAACATTCCCAAACCCTAGTTCATTCATCACCAAATTCGTTCATCACCATCACTCACCAAAACCCTTAACCATCATCCTTCATCCATTTTCAAGCTTCGAGATGATCAATTTTAAGTCCTCAACATCCAGTGATCTAGTTCTTTCAATCATGAGTGGCTAACTTCTTGGAGGTTTCACCCTGGTGTAGGTTTTTGTAAGTTATTAGGGTTGAACATTGTATTTGAAATTCGATTTGTGACAAGTTGTGATTTGATTTTGAAACTTATGATAATTGTCTTGCATTTGTGTTGTATCCGTGAATTGTCGAATGTTTGACTTTGCGAAATGTTTATCTGCAATTATGCCTTGTCTAGGTTAGAGTTTACATGTTCTTGGTAACGAAGTGCATTGCGGTCCGTTATTCGCGACGTTGATAGCTCTTGGCACCTAATTCTTGTAACACTAAATTCGTTAATCACTTTTGCAATTGAATTGAATCTAAAACGTGTAGAACCCTAACACTTCAATTACCAAACTGGGTGTGAACCTTGTTATTCCATCTTATTTTATCATCAAGTTTTCTTGCCATTGTTTAAGTTCTATTAGTTAATTAATCCAATCCACTTTGTTAATTTAATCCAACATCTTTTCAATCAAACAAAAATCATAAAAATAATTTAGCAAGCTTCATAACTGTGACACCATTTTAAATCAATCAAGTCCATTCGCAAACCACATACTCTTCGTGGTTCGACCCCTTACTACCACTAGCTATTTGTTAAGGGTAATTTGGGTATATAAATCTTATCTTTGACCGGAGCGCGACATTCCGATCAAATTTTGGCGCCGTTGCCGGGGAGTTAGTGCGTTTTGTGTTTGGATACTTGTTTGCGTTTTTGTGATTAACTGTTTAAATTGCTTAGTTCTTTTTATACTTTGTCTTTTTCCTTGTTACGCGGGTTGTGTTACTTGTGCAGATTACAGGTAGTGCATGCGTACACGGAATTCCGGGAGGACTTCACCGTTAGTTTACGAACCGGAAATCGAGCGAGTTGCAAGAAGAAACTTAGCAAGTCGGTTAGAGGCAACCATTACTTCTAACCAAGCCACCCAAAATCCACAATCCACACCATCCATTGAATCCGATTCAATGGAACAACAAAATTCCAATCACCCAAACCTCAATCAAAACCAATTTCAATCCCGAGGAACCTTCCATCCCTCCCAAAATATCCAACATATACCACAAGATCAACCGAGTGGTGGTAACAACTCAAGACCACCCACACCACCTTTTCAAAACCGATGCCCAAATAATAACCAAAGAACACCCCAACAACAAAACCTTCACCGACACAACTCCTTACCCACTAACCTTGATAACCAGAATGTTAATTCCGACCGTAGAGGCAACCGAGACCATGGTAATCCCGTGAATGAAGACCCGTTCTTTAACATTGACGAATTGAGAAACGCCATCCCCGATGATGAGCCATATAGTGTTCCTGGTTATCAATCGCCGGAGCACGTGAGTATTCACTCGGAATACTCGGATAACGAGGGTAATTATGACGAACGGGCAGACGATGACGGTTAGGGGTATGTGAATCGGGACATCATTTACAATGTAAGGGGGTTTGATGATGATGAGTTTGGCTATCAAAACGCCAATTTTGTGGGAGACGACAATTATGGTTATGGGAATGTTAGAAATGATGGTTATGGAAACAACCGGAACCCACGAAACAACAACCAACAGAACCAGAATGATGGGTACTACAATAATAACAACAACGTGAATCATAACTGGATTCCTCTTTTTGTGGGAGGGGGTAATCAAGGTGGGAATCAAGGGGGGGTAATCGAAGAGATAACCGAAGACCAATTGATCAAGAAGTTGACGGTCCACGTCATCGTCAACAACCTCCGAGGGGCGTTAATGACTGTTTTAGACCGGTGGTCACCGACAATGACTCACCGATTGTTTGCGAGAGAAAAATGTTCGACTGCAAGCCCCATTACATCAACATCCTCCCCCACTTCAATGTGAGGACTAATGATGAACCGTATACTCATTTAGCGGAGTTTTCTGCCATATGTAGTATGATTGGAGGACATGATTTCACATTGGAAGGGGTGAAGCTTCGATTTATTCAGTTTTCTTTGAAGGATAAGGCAAAACAGTGGTTTCTCACACTTCCAGCGGGTAGTATTCGCACATGGGCCGAAATGCAACAAGTTTTTCCGGATGAGTATTACTTGATGGCAAAGACCGATGATGCTAGAGATGAAATTAGGTCTTTTCGCCAACTCTCGAGTGAACCATTGCATGAAGCCTTCACGAGATACAAATAATTAATCTGGAAGTGCCCACATTATCAAATCGAAAAATGGGAGTTGGTTAAATGTTTTGTACGGGGGTTGGATGATGAGACATGGAACCACCTCGAGTCAACGAGTAACGGGACGTTGTTGAGTAACCATGAAGATGACGATTGGGAATTTCTTGAGCGGATGAGCAAGAGGTCAAAGTTAAAAGAGTCGGCCGATAGAGCTTAGAAACATCCCTTTTCCCGATCACTTCCCGGTCTTGATTCTAACTCTAAGGATCGGATTACTACTCTAGAACGGGAGTTAGCTCGCATGAAGAGGAAAGAGGTGAACGCGGTGCAATTCGCGGTTTGTGAAGATTGTTGGGAGATTGGTAATCAAACCGATCAATGTCAATTGGGACCATGCGATTATATCGAAGAAATAAATCAAGTGTTCGGTGATCGGAAGAATAACGACATGAATTCGAACACTTATCATCCCGGATTGAGAAACCATCCCAATTTCCGATATGGGAATGCTACAAACCAAATGAACCCGAATTTTCAACCGGGTAACCAAAGCGGGTCATCATATCAAAATTGCCAAGGTGGTAATCAAGGGGTTACCAATGTAATTACAACCAAGGGTACCAAGGCCGGGACAATAATTATCAAGGTGGGTACCAAAGGAATTATAACAACCAAGGCGGTAATGGAAGTGGGTCGAACAATCAAGAGGGTGGTAGTGATTTGAATGCAAAGATGGATGCAATGCTTTCAATGATGCAAGAGTCCAAGAAAGAGAATGAGATTGGGGACAAATCACATGAAGCATTGGCAAAGCAAGTGGGCCAACTTGTGGAGGAAGTGGCTCAAATGAGGGGAAGCATGGGGAAGCTTCCAAGTGACACCACAGTGAACCCTAAGCATCAAGGGTCAAGCTTGAAGAACACACACGAGGTACCAATTAATAAAATAACTTTATGTAGTGGTCGAGTCATCGATAATGGTGTCAAAACACCATCACCCCAGATTGTTAAAGGGGTGGTGGAAGATGCTAGTGATGAAGAGGGTGATGATGGTTAAACGGGTCAAAACAAAAATGATTTGAAAAGTAATAATAACACACCCATTGTGACCATCCCTGTCCCAAAGGCTAAGGAAAAGGGTGTGGAGGTTAATACCGCCCCTTATCCTAAAGCATTGAAGGGACCCGAGAAAAAGGTTGTAAACAAAAGAGGTCCACAACAAGAAGAGTTGTTGGAAGTTTTTAGACAAGTAAAAATTAATTTACCTCTTTTGGATGCAATTAAACAAGTACCGTCTTATGCTAAGTACTTGAAAGAATTATGTACCCAAAAACGAACTCACAAATTTCCTAAAAAAATAGATTTGACTGAAAATGTAAGTTCGATTCTTTCGGGTGCACTTCCACCTAAGCTCCAAGATCCGGGTGCGCCTATCATTTCAATTCAAGTAGGCGATTTTAAAATCAACCGGGCACTTCTAGATCTTGGTGTGAGTGTGAGCATTCTACCGGGTAGTTTGTATGATCAATACGAGTTTGGTCTACTTCAAACGTCGAACACCACCGTGGTGTTAGCCGATTTGACTCCCAAACTACCCCGTGGAATAGTCTCGGATGTGATAGTAAAAATCGAGGATTTTTACTATCCGGTAGACCTTTTAGTACTTGATTATGTGACCAAGGACCCAACCAAGCAACCTACGGTGATTTTGGGTCAACCTCCTAGCAACCGCAAACTCTCAAATTGATTGCAAAACGGGAACGGTTGATATGACATTTGGAAACTGAAGGTTGAGGTTGCATGTTTTTTCGGGATTGACGAATCCTTCAGTTGATGATGAATTCTATATGGCAGACATTGTTGACAGGTGTATACCTCTCTGCGACACCGTTGTAGATGAGGAAAACACAATGAAGGACTGTTCTATGTTTGACTGGTCACAGATGGAGATGAATCAGAGCATGGACGAGGAAGTGAAGAGTTTGGAGGTGCTCACGATAAAAGAAGGGAAACCGACATGGACGCACCAAGTGGAGAGCTTACCGGAAACCATTGACACGAAATTGAAGCCGTCATTGGTGGAGCCGCCGGAAGTTGAGGTGAAGGTGTTGCCAGAGCATCTTAAGTATGCTTATGTTGGTGAAGGCAACACGCTCCCGATCATTATTGCATCAAATTTGACCGAGGAGCAAGAGGGGAGATTGATGAAGGTATTGGTCACCAATAGGGGGGCTATTGGGTGGACCATAGCAGATTTGAAGGGTATTAGGGGCTGTTTGGCAAAATCTGAACCAATAAGAGCTGAATGAATAAGAGGTCTGAATGGGTAAGAGGGTCTGAATGGGTAAGTGCTGAACCAGTAAAGTGCTGTTTGGTTCCATATCTGAATGACAGTGTAAAATGACATTTTTACCCCTCCCCACAAAATAAACCCTTTATAGATTTTTTTTATATAAACCCAATATCATCATCATCATTCATCAGTATTCTCATCACCCCCCCCCCCCCCTTCTTCCCCTTTCTCTCCCTACCTGCAACACCGCCACCGCCATCATCATCTCCGCCACCGCCATCATCATCATCTCCGCCACCGATCTGAGTTCAACAACAACACCCACCACCGCCACCAATCTGAGTTCAACAACAACACCCACCCATCTTCGTACTCGTCAATCGCCTCAATCGCCTTAATCGTCGCCACCGATCTGAGTTCAACAACAACACCCGCCACCGCCACCGCTATCATCATCATCAAACCCAAATCAAGAACAAAGTGCTGTTTGATTCGAATCAAACCCAAATCAAATACAAAACCTGTTTGATTCACCTGTAACTGTGTCGAGGAGAGAGAGAAGAGCGGCTGTTCGGTGGTGAGGAGAGGGAGGAGGAGGGCGGCGGTCTTGGCTGATGAAGTAGGGTGGAGGCGTTCGGTGGTGAGGAGAGGGAGGAGGCGGCGGGAGGTGGTGAGGGAGGAGGAGGGCGGCGGGAGGCTTCGGTGGTGAGGACAGGAGTGGGGTGGAGGTCTTGGCTGATGATGGCATGTTTCTTGTAACAGAGAACAGAAGGAGAAGAGAGGTGAAAGGGGGTACCATTGGTCTTTTTTTTTCATTCAGCAAGTTGTGAACTCTGAATGATTCAGCACTAAATCATTAAGAGGTTTGCCATTAAGAGGCACAACCAAACACCTTCACCTCTGACCGAATCAGAGGTGAACCTCTGAATGGTTTCATTCAGAGCTAACCAAACAGCCCCTTAGTCCTACAATAGTGATGCACAAGATCATCACTGATGACACCATAACACCCGCCCGTGATGCACAAAGAAGGTTGAATCTAAACATGCGGGAAGTTGTTAAAAAGGAGGTGCTAAAATGGCTCGATGCGGGTATTATTTATCCCATCTCTGATAGCCAGTGGGTGAGTCCTACACAAACCATCCCGAAGAAAGTAGGTATACAAGTCGTCAAAAATGACGCAGGTGAGGAGGTAGCTACCCGGCCGGTAACATGGGTGGCGTATTTGCATTCATTATAGGAAGTTGAATACCGCTACTTCCAAAGATCATTTTCCCTTACCATTTATTGACCAAATAGTGGAAAAACTAGCCGGACAAAAATTTTATTGTTTCTTGGATGAGTATTCCGGATACAATCAAATTGCTATTCATCCAGAGGATCAACAAAAGACTACATTTACGTGTCCGTATGGCACTTTCGCATTTAAGCGAATGTGTAACAACCCGCTTTTTGGAAGGTCAAAGTACAAGTCAAAGTCAAAGTCAAAGGAAGAAAAGATTGCTAATTACGATCTGTCACTCCTTGCTTAATTACAGATTTGTGCTTCTTGACTTGTAATTGAATTCTATTATTTGTTTGCTTTAGTTGTATTATGTGGAGTATCTATTAAAATCAAGGTTTAATCGCATGTTTAATCGCTAATCGACTTATCGCTAATTGCATCGCTATCGCATTTGCAACTCGAATTATGTGTTCTGGGTATTGTTTTACATGTGTGTGCTATTATGTGTAACTTGAGCATGTTATGTTTATGTTAAGGTGATTAATCGCAAACGCAATTCTATCACAACGAAATCTAGTCACAAACGATAAACGCAAGTTATTTATAGTGATTGTATGTTAGATACAGTAGTTAGGTTATTTGCGTAACTAATGGGTAATACTATCGCATCGCTCACTCAAAACGCATTGCAATGCTCAACACGCAAAACGAAACATCGAAACGCAACTCGTCGGAGCCACTCGATCGAATGACCATTCGATCGAATGGTCATCTAAACGGATGACCATCCGATCGGATGGCCATCCGATCGAAGTGTCGTCCGATCCATTCCAAGTGCCACTTTTCTCTTTTGACAACCTATAAATACCCCCTGTCACATCACCAAAGTGATGTGATAACTCCCTCTCGTTCGACCAGCGTTCCAGCCCACTTTCTCTCGATTTCTCGCGATTCTTTTAAGTTTTCAACTCAAATCTTGTACTTCTATGATCTATGCACACTTCTTCATTATTTTTACCTTTGAATCTTCACTTTTAACCGTGAAATCAGCGGATTTGAGGTGTTTTAGGATGATGTCATCATGGGGTTCTTATGAACTTCAAGTTTTGGCCTCATTCCACCAAGAACAACTCAGATCTACATGATTTCCACATGATTCAACACTATTTTCATCTAGAGCTAAACATTTTCAAGGATTATAAGGATTGAAAGATGGTTTCTAACTTTCTTTCAACTCTTTTACACTTAATGCACTCAAAACCTATAGAATCGGAGCTAGTTCAGGCCTTCTACTCATTCTCTAGTGAAGTGTCAGTCTCATATCTGATTCCTATCAACGAGAAAACCGACTTCGGGCTGAACATGAACAACCGTTAAAGAACAGTTGGCTGGTCGGATTAGGGTGATTCCTGTCGATCGGATGACTTAGGACTTGACGAGGTTCCGTTGTTTAGTACGTTGTCATACCGTCTCAAGCAAACCGCAAAACTTATCAAAATCATCAAGTTCAAAACGATAAGATCGTCGATATGGATTGCCGTCCGATCGGATTGCCATCCGATCGGACGACAATCCGATCGGATTGCACTTGGACTTCAACACTTAAACTTTTTCATAATTTTCAAAGATCATTAGTTTCTAACGGATTGCCATCTGATTGGAAGACCATCTGATCGAATGACAATCCTGCTGTGAACTTGTTCTCACTAGAAATGTCTCGCCGATCGGATTGCCATCCGATCGAATGACCGTTCGATAGAACGACCTGAAAGGTAGGGATATTTCTCTGCTTTCAAAATGTGCAACGAAAACTTCAAAGTCACATCATACACAAACACATCCATCCCAAACGAATGCCAATCTGATCGAATGGCCATCCGAACGGATTGTCATTCGATCGAATGACCATCCGTTCGGATTGTCATCCGATCGGATGACCATTTGTCACTTTGCTTACTTGCACTGTTTTACGCGCTATTCTTCGCTTATGCTATCGTTAACTGTTCAGGCGAATCTTTCAGCGCTCCCTTCAATCCAAGAGAGTGTTTAAGTTATTAAGCACTATCTGTGAGTATACTCGATCCCTTTTTGCTTTACGCACTTTTAGGTGTTACATACGTTACTTATTCTAAGTCACATCAATCACACAACGCAAACACTTTATACTCTGACCGTTACTGCATGTTATACGTGTTACTCGATGAATGCTTGTAGGTTATGTTAACACATTGATTGTTGCCTGACGCCTTAGCAATGATAGTACTATAGTTTGGACTCAACACCTGTCGTGGACAGGGGTTTTTAAGGTTATTTCTTCACGTATCGCAGTGGTGATATGTGTTGCGCATTCTACAACTCACAGTCATGTCTGTGCATATTTCATTGTCGATAACCTACTAGCTTCACATTATACATGTTACATGCTGGTTATGCATAAACCCTTTCGAACTCTATTATTACTATTAAACTTGTATGCTCACCTTTACACTATGTGTATTGACCTCTATTTTAACGTATGTGACAGGTGCTTAGGATGATTGCTTGTTACTTGCTGGAATTGAGCTAGGATGGAGTCTAGATACAAACAAAAACAATTTATATTTGAGTTGTCGAAACATAACTATTTGTCTTTAAATTGTCTGTAATAACTATGCTACTTATTATGTCATGGTATGGGACGTGATGGTTAAATAATTGGTAATCGTAGTTGTTATGGAAACTCCTGGCCGAAGTCTTAGTAACGACCTAGTCTATAGTCTAAGTACCAACAGACCAACTTGTGCATACCCAATATGGATTTTGTACGAGCTTACTTGCTATTTCCCGCTCGAACTCGCTAAACACTACACTCTTGCACGAACAACACATACTACAGTTCCGTGCAAGATCAGCCTTTCCTAAGGCTGTACACACACAAACGAATGATCTGGTTAAGATTAGGTGTGAAAACCGCAACTCCCGACCAGATCACTCGTTTGATTCGCTATTTTTTAGTATAAATAAGAGAATTTGCGTTGAATCAGGAGTGAAATCCATACTTCGACGCGATTCTCCTTATCTATCTCGTGATCTTATCACACAAACAGGGATGTAGTCATTAAGTCAGGGGTGAAACCCAAACCTTGATGACTCGTTCCGCTCTATACTTTTGGTTTTTACAAAACTCTCACCAAAATCTTGATGAGTTCCAACGACTAGGGTCATGTAATGGCCAATTGCTTGCGTGCCGATTGCCCGGATTGAGGCGAGAGCACAGTCTACTAAGCTAAAATGTGCACCCAAGTCCTTGAGAACAGTCAAAACACTTTGGGTAGTCGACGTCTATCTAGCCAAGACAATCTCTCTTCGATTTTATGTGTTTCGATTCTAGAACCCGCAGTCGCCAACTCTGTGATTTATCGATTTTATGTGAATTTATGTGTTTTATATGTTTATTTGTTAGCGTTTTGAGGTAAACAGTATGGTGGTACTGATGGTTTTCGATTCCACATTTCTCGCTCCGCCCAATCACGCACAACACACATCACGCAAACAAATCGCTTGTATCTATTCGCAAATGCTACTCGCTATTCGCACTCGCAAAACTCGATCGCGTTACACTGCTATGAAAGATAGATGAATACGTGCAAAATGTAGTTGAATACGTGCTTTCGTGTTTATGTATTTTTGTGCTTATGTGCTTCTGTTAATTATGTGCCTATGTGATTTTGTGATTAGATGTGTTACTGAGCTTTAGAAGTGTTAAGTATGTTATGAGTGATTCGACATATCGCGACTGAGTCCTGTGACGATGTCTGTTTTCAGACAATGTCGTCATTTGGATCATACTCCGCTCGCTCCGCTCGTCGCAATCAGGATGACAAGCGCATTGTTGCACTCGTCGCTAAGCAGATAGCAAAAGTCATCCCACAAATTATTAGTGAGATTAATGAGAATACTAGCAAGTCCACGGAGGAGTCCAGGACTGATACTCTGAAAGCAGCTTGCTACACTCGTCGCTAAGCAGATAGCAAAAGTCATCCCACAAATTATTAGTGAGATTAATGAGAATACTACCAAGTCCACGGAGGAGTCCAGGACTGATACTCTGAAAGCAGCTTTTAGCTTCAAGCAGTTCAAAGCCTGCGGTCCAAAAGAATTTACTGGTGAAGATGGGCCTACGGCCATGATCCAATGGTTTGATTCAATCGAAGTCACCCTACGCCAGAGTGGCTACCCGGAAAACCTACGCACTGTTAACGCCACCGGCGTCTTCCAATCCCGCGCTCTTGATTGGTGGACGGCCGAGAGAAACAAATGAGGGAACGATGCTGCTTTTGGGCTGACATGGGACGAGTTGAAGGATATCATGATGCAAGAGTTCTGCCCTCCCCATGAACTCCAAAAGCTAGAGGATGAGTTCTGGCACATTAAGCAGGATGGCGGAGATAACGCTGGTTTAACTGCTCGCTTCAAGTAGTTGAGTATCATCTGCCCTGGTCAGGTTACTACCCCCAAGATTACGATCAAGAAGTATATTCGCGCTCTGCCGGATTGTGTTGCAGATTTTGTTCATGCCGCCAAAATGAAAACAATCGAGGAAACCTACCTGCTCGTCGCTGAGATCAACGATAAGCGAGTCAGGGCTGGTTATTTCGATAAAGCCTCCAAGAATCTGCATCAAGTCACCGTCGCTCCCAACGCAGAAGCTACCGCCGCACCGAAATCTTCAAAGCTCTCACGACGCAAGAGAAAGAACAACAGCAGCTCCAGCAACAAGAACTGTGCAGTTACTGCCGCTCTGCTCTAAACACTACCTACCCAACCGCAACTTTAACACCGCCAAGTAGCGGCGCCCGTGGTCAATGCACCGCCTGTTGGTGTCGCATGCCGGTTCTGTGTTCATTGCAACATGTACGGCCACTTCACCGTAAACTGCCGTATGGGTCCACGCCAAGCTCCAGCTCCAGCTCATGGTCAAGCTCCAGCACCACAAGCTCTCCTTCCTGCTCCCCAGGGCCAACAAGCGGCTCCTGCACCCGCTGCTCACTCTAGAGCTTGCTTCGCATTTGGTGATCCCAACCACTTTGCAAACATGTGCCCCAACAGAGTAGCGAAACAAGAGCCCCAGCAGCAGCCGCAACAACATCAACAGCAGCAGCAGCAACCAGCAGCCCGCGGACGTGCTTTCAACATCAACGCCCGCAGGCTTAAGCAGACAACAATGTGGTTAATGGTACGTTCCTTATGAATGGAATATATGCTTCGTGTTTGTTTGATACTAGAGCAGATAACTGATTTGTATCGTTTGAATTCGAAAAGCTCCTTAATCGTAAGCGCGCCCATCTCCCATCGACGATCGATGTTGAAGTTGCCACTGAAAGAACCGTCGATGTTAATTCTGTTCTACGTGATTGTACGCTTGAACTCAACAATCACGTCTTCCCTATCGACCTTTTTCCGATGCAGCTCGGTAGTTTTGACATCATAGTAGGCATGGATTTTCTTCGCGAGAACCATGCTGAAGTTGTGTGCTTCGATAAGATGATTCGTTTCTCGCTCGTTAATGGTGACCAACTTTATGTGTATGGCGAAACTCCTTTGAAAGGTCTCAAACTCATGTCATGTGTTCAAGCGAGCAAGTATCTCCGCAAGGAATACAGAGCTTTCTTGGCTAACATTGTAGTAGCGGAGAAGGAAAAGAAAGGAAACACATGAGTGAAAGACGTTCCCGTTGTTCGTGAATTCCCTAACATATTTCCTGATGATTTACCTGGTTTACCTCCCACCCATGATATCGATTTCCGAATCGACCTCATTCCTGGAGAAAATCTTGTTGCTAGAGCGCCTTATTATCTCGCTCCTTCCGAAATACGCGAACTCTCGAGTCAGCTCCAGGAACTTCTTGATAAAGGCTTCATTCCCCCTAGCACCTCTCCTTGGGGCGTGCCTGTCCTTTTCGTCAAAAAGAAGGATGGAATGTTTCGGATGTGTATCGAGTATAGGGAGTTGAATAAGCTGACTATCAAGAATCGCTATCCCTTGCCTCAAATCGATGATTTGTTTGATCAGTTACAAGGTGCTACGTGTTTCTCAAAGATTGATCTACGCTCAGGCTATCACCAATTACACATTCAAGAGGAGGATATACCTAAAACTGATTTTTGAACCCGATATGGTCATTACGAGTTTGTTGTTATGCCTTTTGGTTTGACTAACGCCCCCGCAGTCTTTATGGACCTAATGAATCACGTGTGTAAACCCTTTCTCGACCGCTTCATCATTGTGTTCATCGATGATATCCTGATCTATTCGAAGTAAAAAACAGAACACTCGCAGCATCTACGTTTGCTTCTTGAGTTACTCCAGGGAAACCGTCTCTATGCCAAGTTCTCCAAGTGTGAATTCTGGCTTGAGGAGGTTCAATTCCTCAGTCACATCGTCAATAGTCAAGGAATTCATGTCGATCCTGCGAAGATCGAAGTTGTTAAGAGTTGGGTTACACCAAGGAACCCGTACAAAGTTCGTTCTTTTCTCAGATTGGCGGGTTACTATCGCCGATTCATCGCTGACTTTTCGCGAATCGCTGTGCCGCTTACCTCTCTTACGCATAAGGAAAAACCTTTTGTTTGGGGAACTGAACAAGAGGAGGCCTTTCAAACTCTCAAAGCTATGCTTTGCAATGCTCCCGTGTTGTCACTGCCCGAATGAAACGACGATTTCGTAGTCTACTGTGATGCCTCAAACCTTGGTCTTGGTTGTGTTCTCATGCAACGAGACAAGGTTATCGCGTACGCCTCTCGACAGCTCAAGATCCACGAGAAGAACTACACCACACACGACCTCGAGCTTGGCGCAGTTGTTTTTGCGTTAAAGATTTGGCGACACTACCTTTACGGTACCAAGTGTACGGTCTTCACCGACCATAGGAGCCTACAACACATCTTTGACCAGGAAGAATTGAATATGCGCCAACGCCGGTGGGTAGAACTCCTCAACGATTACGACTGTGAGATTCGTTACCACCCAGGCAAAGCAAACGTCGTTGCCGATGCTCTCAGTCGACGAAGCTATTTACATAGCGTTCGTAATTCTCAAGCCCGACATAATCTCGAAGCTCTCATCCATGACGCCCAACATGCTTGTTTTACCTAACGCACTTTGAAGAAGGATAGGATCATCAACGATGGCACTCAACTGGTGAATAAATCGAATGGTGTCTTCCACTATTTGGACCGAAGTTGGATTCCCAAGCGTACCAATTTGCGTCAAACTCTGATGGACGAAGCCCACAAATCCAGGTATTCTATTCTTCCCGGTGCTCACAAGATGTACCAGGACCTTCGCTACAAGTACTGGTGGCCGGGCATGAAGAAGGATATCGCTCTCTATGTTTCGAAGTGCCTGACTTGCTCGAAAGTCAAGGCTGAGCATCAACGCCCCTCTGGCTTACTCGTACAGTCCGAGATCCCCATGTGGAAATGGGAGAGTATAGCTATGGACTTTATAACGAAACTCCCGCGCATGCCATCAGGTCACGACAACATCTGGGTTGTTATTGACCGTTTGACCAAATCAGCTCATTTTCTGCCGATACGAGAAGACTTTAAGGTAGAAAAATTAGCCCGAATCTACACCGACGAAATCATTTGTCGACACGGGATGCCTCATGACATCATCTCTGACCGCGTTGGTCGGTTTACCTCACGTCTTTGGGAAACATTTCAATCTGCTCTCCGTACTACTCTTAATCTAAGTACCGCTTTCCATCCCCAAACCGACGGTCAGACTGAAAGAACGATTCATACCCTGGAAGACATGCTTCGCTCGTGTGTCATAGATTTTGGTGGTAATTGGGACGCACACTTACCTTTAGTCGAATTCTCGTACAATAACAGTTATCATTCTAGCATCCAAATGGCACCATTTGAGGCATTATACGGAAGGAAATGTCGATCGCCTAGTGTATGGCACGAGATCGGGGACGCATAAATTACCGGTCCTGAGCTGTTGCAAGAAACGACTGACAAAATCCTCCAAATTCAAGACAATCTGCTGAAAGCTCGGAGTTGTTAGAAAAGTTACGCCGATAGACGCCGCAAGTCCCTTGAATTTGACGTTGGTGATCAAGTACTCCTAAAGGTTGCACCTTGGAAGGGGGTGATCAGATTCGGCAAGAAAGGAAAGCTCGCACCTCGATATGTTGGACCCTTTAAAATTCTGGAAAGGATTGGAAAAGTGGCCGACAGACTCGAACTACCGGAGGAACTTAGTAATGTCCACCCGACTTTCCATGTTTCGAACCTTAGAAAGTGCTTAGCCGACCAGGAATTACATGTCCCTCTTGAATATTTACAAGTAGATGAAACATTACAATTCGTGGAAAAGCCTGTCGAGATCATGGGCCGAGAAACCAAGGTGCTCAGACGCTCACGCATTCCCATTGTGAAAGTTCGCTGGGAAGGCAAACGCGGCACCGAGTTCACCTGGGAACTCGAAAGTGACATGAAGGCGAAGTACCTGCAACTGTTTGTTACGCCTACTTCTTAAATTTCGGGACGAAATTTTCTAAAGTAAGGGATGCTGTAACAACTCGCTTTTTGGAATGTCAAAGTACAAGTCAAAGTCAAAGTCAAAGGAAGAAAAGATTGCTAATTGCGATCTTTCACTCCTTGCTTAATTACTGATTTGTGCTTCTTGACTTGTAATCGAATTCTATTATTTGTTTGCTTTAGTTGTATTATGTGGAGTATCTATTAATAATCGAGGTTTAATCGCATGTTTAATCGCTAATCGCATCGCTATCGCATTTGCAACTCGAATTATGTGTTCTGGATATTGTTTTACGTGTGTGTGCTATTATGTGTCACTTGTGCATGTTATGTTTATGTTGAGGTGATTAATCGCAAACGCAATCGCAATTCTATCACTACGCAATCTAGTCGTGAACGCTAAAAGCAAGTTATTTATAGTGATCGCATGTTAGATATAGTAGTTAGGTTATTTGCGTAACTAATGGGTAATACTATCGTATCGCTCACTCGAAACGCATCGCAATGCTCAATACGCAAAACGTAACATTGAAACGCAACTCGTCGGAGCCACTCGATCGGATGGCCATTCGATCGAAGTGTCGTCCGATCCGTTCCAAGTGCCACTTTCCTCTTTTGGTAACCTATAAATACCCCCTGTCACATCACCAAAGTGATGTGACAGCTCCCTCTCGTTCGACCAGCGTTCCAGCCCACTTTTCTCTCGATTTCTCATGATTCTTGTAAGTTTTCAATTCAAATCTTGTACTTCTATGATCTATGCACACTTCTTCATCATTTTCACCTTTGAATCTTCACTTTTAACCATGAAATCAGCGGATTTGAGGTGTTTTAGGATGATGCCATCATGGAGTTCTTATGAACTTCAAGTTTCGGCCTCATTCCACCAAGAACAACTCAGATCCACACGATTTCCACATGATTCAACACTATTTTCATCTAGATCTAAACATTTTCAAGGAATAAAAGGATTGAAAGATGGTTTCTAACTTTCTTTCAACTCTTTTACACTCAATGCACTCAAAACCGATAGAATCAGAGCTAGTTCAGGCCTTCTACTCGTTCTCTAGTGAAGTGTCGGTCTCATATTTGATTCCTATCAACGAGACAACCAACTTCGGGTTGAACATGAATAACCGTCAAAGAACAGTTGGCTGGTCGGATTAGGGTGATTCTTGTTCGATCGGACGACTTGGGACTTGACAAGGTTCCGTTGTTTAGTACGTTGTCATACTGTCTCAAGCAAACCGCAAAACTTATCAAAATCATCAAGTTCAAAATGATCAGATCGTCGGGACGGATTGCCGTCCAATCGGATTGCCATCCGATTGAACGACAATCCGATCGGATTGCACTTGGACTTTAACACTTAAACTTTTTCATAATTTTTAAAGATCATTAGTTTATAACGGATTGCCATCTGATCGGAACACCATCTGATCGAATGACAATCCTGCTGTGAACTTGTTCTAACTAGAAATGTCTCGCCGATCAGATCACCATCCGATCGAATGACCTGAAAGGTAGGGATATTTCTCTGCTTTCAAAATGTTGCAACGAAAACTTCAAAGTCACATCATACACAAACACATCCATCCCAAATGAATGCCAATCCGATCGAATGGCCATCCGAATGGATGACCATCCGAACGGATTGTCATTCGATCGAATGACCATCCGTTCGGATTGTCATCCGATCAGATGACCATTTGTCACTTTGTTTACTTGCACCGTTTTACGCGTTGTTCTTCGCCTATGCTATCGTTAACTGTTCAGGCTAATCTCTCAGCGCTCCCTTCAATCCAAGAGAGTGTTTAAGTTATTACGCACTATCTGTGAGTATACTCGATCCCTTTTTGCTTTACGCACTTTTGGGTGTTACATACGTTACTTATTCTAAATCACATCGATCACACAACGCAAACACTTTATACGCTGACCGTTACTACATGTTGTACATGTTACTCGATGAATGCTTGTATGTTATGTTAACACAGTGATTGTTCCCTGACGCCTTAGCAACAATAGTACTACAGTTTGGACTCAGCACCTGTCGTGGACATGGGTTGTTATGGTTATTTCTTCACGTATCGCAGTGGTGATATGTGTTGCGCATTCTACAACTCGCAGTCATGTCTGTGCATATTTCTTTGTCGATAACCTACTAGCTTCACATTATACATGTTACATGCTGGTTATGGGTAAACGCTTTTGAACTCTATTATTACTATTAAACTTGTATGTTCACCTTTACACTATGTGTATTGACCTCTATTTTGACGTATGTGACAGGTGCTTAGGATGATTGCTTGTTACTTGCTGGAATTGAGCTAGGATGGAGTCTAGATACAAACAAAAACAATTTATATTTGAGTTGTTGAAACATAACTATTTGTCTTTGAATTGTCTGTAATAACTATGCTACTTATTATGTCATGGTATGGGACGTGATGCTTAAATAATTGGTAATTGTAGTTGTTATGGAAACTCCTGGACAATCTGTTTCGCTCAGTGTCACGCCCTGATGTTTCCGTCATCGGTTGGGGTGTGACAGAATGCCATTTGGATTATATAATGTCCCCGCCACCTTTCAAAGGTGTATGATGAGTATGTTTTCGGATATGGTGGGGGAGTCTTTGGAGATCTTCATGGATGATTTTTCCATTTTTGGGTCATCTTTTGAAACTTACTTAGACCAATTAGAAAAAGTGTTGAAACGTTGTGTTGAAACTAATTTGGTCTTGAGTTGGGAAAAGAGCCATTTTATGGTTCAAGAGGGGATAGTGTTGGGACACATGCTGTCGAGTCGTGGGATAGAGGTAGACCATGCTAAAATTAAGGTAATTTCTACACTACCATATCCCACGAGCGTTAAAGGCATTAGGTCATTCTTGGGACATGCGGGTTTTTATAGGATGTTTACTAAAGGGTTTAGTGATATTTCAAAACAATTATGTAACCTTTTATTAAAAGATGTACCGTTTGTTTTTGATGAAAAATGTAAGGATGCTTTTAATGTGTTGAAACAAAAGTTGGTTGAGGCCCATATCTTGCAATCATCGAATTGGTCTTTACCGTTCAAAATTATGTGTGATGTAAGTGATTATGAGGTGGGGGCCGTGTTGGGTCAACGGGTGGATAAGAAACCGGTTGCCATATATTACGCAACTAAGACTCTCTAGGATGCTCAATTAAATTATACAACTACCGAGAAAGAGCTACTTGTTACGGTAGTATATGCATTGGATAAATTTCGTGCTTACATATGGGGTACTAAAGTTGTTGTTTATTCTGACCATTCTACAGTTATATACCTCATGGAAAAGAAGGATGCTAAGCCGAGATTAATCCGATGGGTTCTCTTATTACAAGAGTTTGACTTAGAGATTCGAGACAAGAAAGGAAGTGAGAATGTGGTTGCGGACCACCTGTCTCGGTTGGTAGTGGAGGAGGATTCTTCGCGTGTGGAGATTAACGAGAATTTCCCAGATGAGCAAATCTTAAAAGTTTCAATATTACCATATTATTTGGTTACAGGTGATTTATCGGCTCATTGGGATAGAAGAAAGAGGTTGTACTTCCTTTCTCAAATTAAGTACTACATGTTGGAAGAACCGGACTTATTCAAGATATGTCCGGATCAAGTCATCAGAAGATGCATCCCGGACGATGAGATTCCTAGTGTCTTGATGCACTTGCATTCATTTGCTTGTGGGGGCCATTTTAGTGGTCACAAAACCGGGCACAAAGTGCTCAATAGTGGGATTTTTGGCCGACTATTTTTAAGGACGCATTTAACTTTGCTAAAAAATTGCGTCGAGTGTCAAAAAATAGGGGGTATTTCTAAACGGGACGAGATGCCCATGCAACCGATCCTCATTGTAGATATTTTTGATGTATGGGGGGACAATTTCATGGGCCCATTCCCGAATTCGCATGGTCACTTATATATCTTAGTGGCAGTCGATTATGTTTCGAAGTGGGTCGAAGCGATCGCCACCAAGACAAATGACCATACCGTAGTTTGTAATTTTGTACAAACCAACATAATTTCTAGATTTGGGATTCCCCGAGTAATCATTAGTGATGGGGGATCTCACTTCAAGAACTTTAACTTTGGCAAACTCTTGAAACGGTATGGTGTTGACCATCGAATAGCTACCCCCTAGCATCCGCAAATGAGTGGTCAAGTGGAAGTATCCAATAGGGAATAAAAGAAATTTTGCAAAAGACCGTTCGACTGGACCGAAAGGATTGGTCGATGAAGTTGAATGATGCTCTATGGGCCTATCGAACGGCTCATAAAACACCTATTGGAACTACACCATACCACTTAGTTTACGGTAGAAATTTTCACTTACTGGTAGAGCTTGTACATCATGCTTGGTGGGCTATCAAAGAAGTTAATATGAAATACGATGATGCAGGTAAAGAGCGAAAGTTAAAGTTATGCGAGTTGGAAGAGCTTCGGGAAGAAGTGTATGAGTGTGCCTCGAAGTACAAGGATGGAATGAAGAGAGCACATGATGCTAAGTTGAAGCCGAAGGAGTTCGAAGAGGGTCAAAAGGTGTGGCTCTACAACTCAAGGCTCAAGTACTTTCCCGGGAAGCTAAAGAGTAAGTGGATGGGCTCGTACATGATTACATGGGTCAGAAAGCTTGGAGATGTCACTATCGAGGACCTGAAGGATAGGTTGAAGCAAACAATTAATGGTCATCGCCTTAAACCATTCCTCAATGGTAATGAAGAGAAGAAGGATGCGAACGTGGAGTTGGTAAGCTTTGTGGTAAGCGTGCCAACCTATGAGGTCAACTGAAAGGACCGGTAACAATTTTTGTAGAGTTTTGTATATTTTATTTGATTGTTTGAGTGTTTTTTGTTATAATCGTTTTCGTTTTGTACTAACTCCCGTTAATGTGTGAAGTCCGGACATCACGAATAGGTTATGAGGATGTAAGGTATGTTTCAAGACTTGTTTTTGTGTATTAGGGACAATAGACGGCTTTTCGTGGGGTGGTAGAACCGTAAACGGTTTATTAGTTTTGAAATTTTAACTTATAAAAATTTACAAAAAGAATTTTAATAATTTTTAGGATTTTAATTAGTATATGGTCCTTTTGTAAAAAGTATATAAATTTCCTCATATTTTAATTAAAAAAACATAAAATTTTCAAAATAAAAAATTGGAGTTTGCAGTTGCCGTCGCCGACAGGCTACTTCGGCGTCGGGGACGGGCCCTAGAAAGGGGCATCGGGTCAGTTTTGCCATAGACAGGGCATTAGGCCGTCGACACCCATCAGTCAATCCATGTTGCGTCGGCGACGGGGGGTCAAGTCGTCGCCGACGGCTTGTCTTTCTCTCACCGACGCTGGTTCGTTTATTGGGCTTCATGTCGACTAAAAACCCCTTCTAACATCATCTAAAACATACTAAACTCATTCCTAGCCACACATATGACCCAAGAACCATTCCATATCATTCATACGATCATTAAGCTTCATCAATTCAGTTCCAAACATTACTCTCTCTCTCCTCCATCTTCATCTTCCCAAAGTCTCCTCTAAGAACCCTAACATTCAACCTTCCATAACTTCTTCAATTCTCCACCAAATCAACTGATTTTTTAGCCTGTTTTGCGTGATTTTTCGAGAGGAACAAAACCCCCATAGTATTTTTTGTTGATTCTTGCTTATTTGCAAGATTTCTAAGAGTGAAAATTCGGGTTTTTGAAGGGTGTTTGTCAAGTCACTTGCTTTGCATCTCTTATTAGTTCTTCTTGTTCTCTTGCATTAAAGGTATGAAATTTCTTTCAATTCAAGCTTGATTATCATATGGTATGTTGTTTTCTTCTGAAATTTTAAACTTTTTTTAAGAGTATGTTGTTTAGCACAATGTATGATGTTTTAGCTTAAATTTGAAGATGATTGCTTGATTTGGGTGGGATTTGAACATGCTATAGCTTTAGTGAAGTGATTACACTAGTTATTTGATTGATTGAACATTGTTATGATGTTGGATATTGTTGAAACCATAATAAATTATGAATAAACATGAAAAATTGATGTGTAGATGACAAAATATGCGACTTTGGAAGTTTAAA
Organism: Helianthus tuberosus; assembly: GCA_030545235.1. Classification (NCBI taxonomy): domain Eukaryota; kingdom Viridiplantae; phylum Streptophyta; class Magnoliopsida; order Asterales; family Asteraceae; genus Helianthus; species Helianthus tuberosus. The sequence continues at coordinate 121,975,723 of CM060407.1, forward strand.
AAGGCGATTTTGCATCTAATTGTTAATTGAAATTCAACATCATATATTATGTTCAAAGTTTGAGATTGTTTTGAAGATTGGGTTGTATTAATTGTTCCTTTGTTTTGTGATTGTAGCTATACTCGGAAGGAAGAGAACCAAGACTTCGAGGGAAGGTTCATCTTCAGGAGCCGGATCAGGCTCGGGTTATATTCAGAAAAGGTGGGAGCAATTAAGCAATGTAGAGGAAGGTGACAGGCAGTTATACAGGCAAGATTGGGCTTGGGAGGAGTTTAAAAATAGTCGATCAGCCTCCGCGTGGAACGATAATAAAAAGAAACCTCTCTCCAAGTTCAACAACAAGAAACTGGAAGCCAAGATGTGGAAGTGGAAAATGGTGTCGGGTGTAACAACTTCTGTTCCGAAAAGGGTAGTTTGTGAGCGAGCGGTAAATGCCGAAAAGTTCCGTACGATAGGCATTACCTAAAAGTTTGATGGGCTCGGTCGGGAGCGAGTGTTAGATTGGTGTGAGGACATCACCTCACGGGTCTATTTAGCTGCGGTGTGTGAGTGGTTATCCACATCAAGGTTTGTCAACATGGATGAACCAGCACATACACGGCAACTGATCAGTAACATTGGTAAAAATCAGATGGTCATGTCATTTGAGCACATGAATTTTATTGCTCGGTTCGATTCAATAGGGGTTGAGGCATATGACTATTATAACCTTGATCATTTTTTGGATAACAAGATGAACACTGCTGACCCGGATGGTATGTTGGCGGCTGTGTTACTAGGTTCGGGGGAATGTCTGAATCAAGAAACGATTTATCATTGGAAAGGAGAATACTTCATGGCATTTCGTTGGAAAATGTGATGCTGCGGTTTGGAGACCGCGGGAAGGTGAAAGCACCTGATTGTTGGGTATTGCATGCTGTATTATACGGGTCACCGTGGTTGTCATGGCGACAGATAGTGATGATCAATACTTGGGATACGAGAGAGTCATGTACGAGGAAGATGATACCGTACGTGCGACTGCTCAGCGCTATGATTCTGCAACAAAATGCGTTGCCGGCAGAATTAATATGGGTTTCTAAACCCATCGATCAGATTTGCTTCGCCTCGATGAAGCGTCACTGGAAGATTACGGTCAAAGTCTTTGGTCATCTATATACTGTAGAAGATGAATGTGACAACCCGCACTAAACCAAGTATCCGTACGACTTAACTAATGATTAATTTCTGCTTAATCACTGTGCTTGTTTGAACTAGCTGATGAACTGCTACTTGATATCTGATACATGTACTTACTTGCATCATACTTTACTCTTCGTCACTACATTATTTACATACAGAACCCTAGTGACAACCATGATGCACAAAAAGCACAGTAGCACAATAACGGATAACCTATTGAACATGCTGATAAAGCCAGCATCAGGCAAACACTGCCTCCAAGGCCTATAAGAGCCTGAGATTTTTGGCTACACTAGTAGTGAGTGTAGGGATACAAGGGTTGTGGAACTGCGTCTATAGGGATAAGTCACAGTGACTGGATGTGCCTAAAACATACTTAAAGTACAAAACTCAGCACTTTACATAATAATTCAGCTTCTAGCTAACTAATAAAGTGCCAAAACATGAGAAAAATATTACTAGACACTTTCCAAAGTGTCAGGAATAACCTGTGTCACTAAAGAGAGTAATAACGACACTTTAAAGCTTTGTTAACACTTTAACGGATTACTATCCAACCGAACAACCGGGCGTTACCCGAAACATGAAAATATTGTTATTTTCACTATTTATCTTTTTCTGAGCCAGTTAGGGTCCCTGAATACCCTAACACCCGCTTTAAAGCACTAAACATCACTAACTAAGTTAAACACTTAACTAACCTAATTAACCTAACTAAACATCAACTATGGCTAGTTGAAATCGAACCAAGGGACCCCCCCCCCAACCGAATCGGTCACCTAGTGACCACCCCATGTACTTGCAAGATTTGCTAAATCTAGTTTGCTAAATATCTAACCTACACATTAACCTTTGGGTAAAGCACACTTAGATTGCCTATAAGATCATGTAATTACACATCATAACCCACACTTAACATAAAACTCAACACACACTTCTCTCTTGCTCTCTAGAGCTCTCGGCCGAACCCCCCTATAACCACCCACCCATTTTCGAGTTTGATCATCATCATTCCAAGCATCTACAAACATCAAGGGTCACGTATTAGGAAGCTTGGAGCAAGCGGAACGCGAAGGACCTCTTTCTTTAGCTTTTATCTACGCCATTTTCGCCAAGATCCTTCCCTAGCCTCGAGCTAGAGGTAGAATGTTTAAATCTCTATCTTGAGCTAATCTAAAGTGGTTAAAAGGATTTGTATCGGTTAAATCTCGTTAAAATGCAAAATGATGCATTAAAGTTTACTAAAATCATGGAAAATGGTGGTTAATAGCACATAAGTTGTGTAAAAGTTGTAGTAATTGAAATGTATGGTTATCTAGACCCGATCTATGTTGTGGTAGCTCGGATCATCGTTTAACCCGGTTTGGTAAGATCATGGATCTTAACATAAGCTTGTTTGAATGATACAAGGGTTAAAAGGTGAAACTCTACCACACATGAAACATGAACTTGTGTAAAAATGTTTTACTTGTGTAAAAGTGTTTTAACTTGTACAATAGTGTTTAAAACTAGTGGATCTACGCATCTGCAAGTGGTATTTTCAAAGAACCACGTATCAAAGAAATCATGTATTTTAAAGAATGGACTTTACACTAACAAGCATGATTTTTATAAACCACAAGTGTGTAAACACTTGTGAAATGAAAAGACCCAACAAAGTAACAGTTTTGTAAAAGATGACGGGAAGTTGTAAAGATGGATTTTCTCTAAAAACGAGGTTTTTACAAAATCGGATTATTTACATAAAAGATCCATTAAAGGTGAAGAGATTTACTACATATTTTTAGACAGACCACAAGTTCGTATATTTTTGCGATTATGTCTGTCTCTGACTAGTTAAAATGTTGAAAAGTGTTTGATAATGTTGAAAACATTGGTTGATTTGATTTGATAAAGAAAATGATACGCTTGAAAGCGTGGCCACCTCCAGTTACAGAGGAAACTCTGGCGAATTTTTTCTAAAAACCTATCACTTAGAACTAATTACACTACAAGTGTTAGAATTATTTTTGACATGTTTTCGAAACATAAATTTCGCCATGACTTTATTTACTAAATATTCGGAGGTGGGATTTTCACAAAATTTAACGAGATAAATATATTTCTCACACACTGTTTATGATTATTTTGTGAAATACATAAATATTATTTTTTTTGAGTAAAAATAATATTTACGAACGTTAACGAGTCCAAAATAATACGAACGCTTTCACCATAAATATATAAGTTACACCGGTAAGTATATTACCACGCAAATGTTAAAACGTAACTTACGCACTTACAGAAATATTTATGAACGCGTATTTTAACAACGTATTATTGGAGAAAAATTATGTGAAATGAAAATATAATATTTTTGAGAAAAATACTTATATTTTGGAATTGGAAAGGTATATATATTAAGTGAGACTTAATGGTTTAATTTGAACGCACATGTATTGAATCCCCCATCCTTGGGAAGGAGATTAACTACCAAGTATATACAGAACGTGAACACGAAATGGTTGTCTAACTATTTCCCAAAGACTTAAACTATAAAGCTAAGGCACGGCCGTCCGTCTAATAGAATTAGCACTTGTAGGTCGTCGCACAGCTTTCTGATTTGGAGTACTTGGTAGAGACGCACCGACTGTGAGTTCATGTCCCCCTTTTCTCTAACTGTTTTCAGTTTTCTTAACTGCGGGGGTGAAATACATGTTACTTTGTTTACAAGTACTTTATACACGGTATGGTTAGCGTAAGGAGGTTTACTACTTAGATCATGTGAATGGGTAGGCAGAAGTACCGAGGGACGTAAGCGGTAGATCTATCTGGGTGTAGCGAGCCCAACTCTAGGCCCAATAGAACGGACCTCTAAGAGGACCAACAGAACGGACCTTGAGTGACTTTGTACCCGACGCAAAAATCCGCTAGGTTGAGTCTTCCTACTTGCATTTCACACATGCTAATGGCCTTGCAAACCATTGGTGATCTCTTTTCCTTACACTGCTACATACCAGGGAACTTTTATACTTACAAGTGTTTTTTACATACTCACTCACACATGAACTCGCTCAACATTATTGTTGATTTTTCAACTTACATGTATTTCAGGAAATTAACTGGATCTGGCACGGTATGTTATGTTTTCCCGCTGCATAAGGGTTCCAAGGTCATCCCAGTTTAGGAAATGTGACTCTTTCCTGGACAAGTCACAAATCTTAGACTGCGTTTACTTCATGTTACTGTTTATGTTATTCAAGACAATGTTTTATGTTACGATGTTGTAAGTCTTTAAGACAATGGTATGTTATTCTGGTTTTAAAACTTAAATCAACGGATGATCTTGCATGATTTTATTTCATATAGCTTTGTTATGGTTAAGCTATGGTATTAAGAAGTCACACCAAAATTAACCACGCTTCCGCAAAGCCTGGGTGTGACAGCTTGGTATCAGAGCTCTGATCATAGCGAACTAGGATTCTTTCTCGAGTCTAGACTATGATCACTAGGGCTCTCACGAAAACATTTTTCTGCATACCACCCAAGTCCAGATCCAAAACTTTTTACAACCAAATGTTGAGCACATTTTATTATTTATAGGCTCAGCCTAGAGGGCTGAGGCTCGGTCTGAGAGGCCGAGGCTCGATCTGAGAGATCGAGGTTAGTTGGCTAGTGGGACTAGGAGAATTGGCTAGTGGGACTAGGAGGATTGGCTAGTGGGACTAGGAGGATTGGCTAGTGGGACTAGGAAGAGTAAGCTCAGTTTGGAGACTGAGGCTCGGTGTTGGAGACCGAGGCTCGATCTGAGAGGTCGAGGTAGTTGATAGAGCAGTCTAGGTGACTGGGAGGCTAGTGGGACTAGGAAAATTATATGATATCTTACTTGGTGACTGATGTGATTATCTGATTGTATGACTGATTATTTGAGCATATTTGTGTTTATGTTACAGACTTATGGATTCCGCCGGTACTGGCGATTCGGACACTACCGGACCCATACCTATCGTATCTGATGACCTCACATCCTCCGAGCATGAGGTGTACACATCTGACTATACCAGTACTGACGAGGATGATTTCCAGCCCTTCGCACTACCCGATGGTGCTGATGAGCCTGCAGATGACCCTCCCGCTGAGTACCTACCTCTGGTAGAGATTCCGGCTCCTATACCCTTAGCCGTTTATCCAGCATATGATTTCCTTCTTGACGCCGAGGCTGATGGCGATATTGACCTGTTTGAGGATGAGCCTTTTGAGGATGAGATCCAGGGCGAGGCCCTTCTTCCTGCGGACGATCTTTTGATGATCGTTGACGTTCCCGCTGAGGATTCGCCAGCACATTCTCCTGTCCCAGACTCCTTCGAGTCTGTGGCATCCGCACCTTCTCACACATTGAGCGCACAGCACTTTGCGCACGATTCTGATCCTGACCAGGCATCCTCCGTTGCACCTATTCCCAGTTTTGAGTTTGACCATGATGACATAGAGGATTCTGATCCTATCTTTCCCCCGGGATACGACCCTGATCGTGATATCGAGTTTATACCTATGGATCAGCCCATGGAGGATCCAGCTAACCCAGTAGATCCTATCGACCCAGAGTTTGACTTCGAGATGGCTTTTGACGACCCTGAGCCTGTCGTCGCTCCTGAGCAGGCAGCCGCTCTAGACCCCATACTTGAGCATGACCCCGTACATGCTGACATCCCTATTGAGCCTGTTATAGCAGACCCACCTGTTGGTGATCTCCCCTTGGATGATCCTTTGTTAGAGGGCGATCATGTTGCTGTTGATCCTGTTGTTCCTCTACCTGTTATTGATATACCTGTTGACCATCCTGTTGAGCACATTGCACCTGTTCACCCTTTTGTTGCACCTGATCCCATACCACTAGAGCCCGAGCATGCACTGTTCGCAGCACGCATGGATCCACCAGATGAGCATGCACAGCACGGTTGGATACCTGCTGATGAGGATGTTCCACCATTTCCCCCTCAGATCCCTGATACACGACATGTTGATTTTTCTTTTCAGGTTCCACAGTTTGTACCTCCAGCGAGGCCTAGAGAGGGTTCTTCCGCCCATCCTGTTGGGCATGTACCGATGTCTATCCCCTTCATGCCCCAGATGTCGTCTGTTCCACCCACTGTTGCTCCATTTCATGTGGCACCTTTTGACCCCACCAGTGAGCCGTTCCTTTGGGCACCAGACTCTGGTATGCCACCTACTGACCCCTACCATTCTTTTCACAGGGGGTATACTATCGAGGACGTTTTGATGTCTTTTGTCGCTCAGCACGAGTCGCACACGCAGCGCATCCAGGAGCTCGAGAGAGCTCAGCTGCCACCGTGTCCGTGCCATGGTCAGATACACTCTCCTCTGCAGCCATTTCGACCCTTACCTCCAGATTATGCTGCCCGTCTCTTTACACTGGAGCAGCAGGTTGCTACTATCATTCGTACTCAGCAGGCTATGGAGGCGGACTGGCTCCAGTTACGTCGTTTGTTTTACACCCACTTTCCTCCTCCTCCACCACCATCTGTATAGAGCTCATCAGTGCTGTTTGGGTAGACGAGGATGAGAAGACGGCGATTGTTGGATTGCACAGCATTTTTGGAGACTACATTCGATTCTGACTTTTGTTGACTTGTATTTGACGTATTTGACATTGACATGATATAGTTTTTGGACAGGGGTGATGTAGCCCCTAGTTGATTGATGATTGTATGACACAGGGATGTACTGATACACTTACTATGTGGTCTCGATATATGGCAATCGCAGTATTCTCATCATATTTGATTCGCTTGATTGCTTATTTGTATTTTATGACATGGGATGTTGTGTGATTGGTATTTGTGATGTATTGATAACATGAGATGTTATGAGATTATACTACTACTATCGTTATATACGTACACTACATTATGACCTGACTTACGTATTATAACATCGGAGTTTTACTATGGCCTGACCAACTTGAACCATCTTTTAGAAGATGCCGCCGAGACGTGAGACACACATGCCTACTAATGAGGCAGAACTCCAGCAGATTATTGCTGCTGCCATAGCACAGTATGCAGCTTCTCAGCCCGGAACGAGCGGAAGTATTAACCAAGGCAATAACAATCCACCTCACGGTAATACCTAGTCATTGAGACATACCGTGGCCAAATTGGATATCTCTAGCAAAGATGCTAATGCCATTCATATGTTATAACGTATGTGCAGGGTGCACCTACAAGCAGTTTCTAGACTGCAAACCGGTCAACTTCGATGGCACTGGAGGTGCTGTCGCCTTCGTTCGTTGGGCCGAGAAAACCGAATCTGTTCTTCGCATGAGCAAGTGCGCACTGGATCAGCAAGTCACCTACATCTCAGGGCTATTCTTGGATGGAGCCCTCTCTTGGTGGAATCTGCAAGTACAGACACTAGGCGAAGCTGCCGCCTACGCGCTGACCTGGACCGAACTGAAAGAACTTATGCGCAAAAAGTACTGTTCCCGCGCAGAAATCCAGCGATTGGAGACCGAGTTCTGGCACTTGAAAATGGACGGTCCAAAGGTAGCGGAGCACGTTCAAAGATTCCATGACCTATCTCAAGTGGTTCCTTACATGGTTACACCAGAATACAAGCGAATCGAACGTTTCATTTGGGGTTTAGCTCCTCAAATCATAAGTATGGTGACCTCCTCCAAACCAGCAACTATCACTGAAGCCATCGATTTGAGCGTGGCTCTCACCGAGGAGGCAATTCGTTTGAACAAGTTTGATGAGATCAAGACGAAGAAGGCAGAGACTCACGTCAAGTCATCAGGAGGTAACAAACGGAAGTTCTCGAACTTCAAGCAGGGCGCCAGTGTGGCGGTTAAGAAAGGAGGATCAGACACGCCAACTCAAGTTGCAATTGGTAGAGAGAAGAAAGGAAGAGGATATATGGGCGCCCAGCCCAAATGCAACGCCTGCCAGCGCCACCATTCTGGTCAGTGCGGGCTAAGAGGATGCGAAGCATGTGGGAAACGTGGCCACTCGAAGGACACTTGTTGGGCTAGTGCTGGCCGGGGAGGCCAAGGAAGTTTTGGGAATAGAAATAATAACCGTGGCGGTATTGGAAATCGCCCACAAGGAAACTATGGAGGTAACGAGAATCGAGGCAACAATGCTAACCAAGCGGGCGCCGTGAACCGTAATCAGAGGAATGATCAAGCTGGTGGAAACGGGCAAAGACTTGGGTGTTTTAACTGCGGTGATATTGGGCATTTTAAGAAGAACTGTCCAGACCTAAACCAAGCCCGTGGAAGAGTGTTCCAAATCGAAGCAAGGGAAGCACGCCAGGACCCCAATGTTGTTACTGGTACGTTCCCTGTCAATCAACGCTATGCATCCGTTTTATTTGATACTGGTGCCGATTATAGCTTCGTGTCGTTAGAATTTAAGAATATGCTTGGGTTAGCCGCTAATAAGTTAGATATTCCCTACTCGATCGAATTGGCCAATGGGAAGTTAGTAGAAGCCAATGAAGTTATCAGAGGTTGTGTGATTGAATTAGGAGAGCGTGAGTTTGCTCTGGATCTACTACCAGTCCAGTTGGGAAGCTTTGACGTGGTAGTAGGAATGGATTGGTTATCAGGCAACAAGGCTGAGATAGTATGTCACGAAAAGGTTGTTCGCATCCCAACCGATGATGGTGAGACCATTGTTGTACATGGAGAGAAGCGTGAGACGCCGTTGAGGATTATCAGCTGCTTGAAAGCAAGGAAGTGTTTGCAGAAAGGATGTGTTGCTTTTCTGGCACACATTGTGGATAAAAAGGCTGCTGAGCCAAGAATCGAAGACATCCCTGTCGTAAGGGAGTATCCAGAAGTCTTCCCAGAAGACTTGCCTGGACTGCCACCTCAGAGGCAAGTAGAGTTTCGCATCGACTTAGTTCCAGGCGCCGCGCCTGTGGCTAAGGCACCTTATAGGCTTGCTCCATCTGAGATGCAGGAACTGTCGACACAACTTCAAGAGTTGTTGGACAAGGGTTTTATCCGACCAAGCTTCTCGCCTTGGGGAGCTCCGGTCCTGTTTGTCAAGAAGAAGGACGGTAGTTTTCGAATGTGCATAGACTACCGGGAGCTGAACAAGCTGACGATCAAGAATAGGTATCCTCTGCCAAGAATTGATGATCTGTTCGACCAACTACAAGGTTCAAGCTTTTATTCAAAGATCGATCTTCGATCTGGATACCATCAGTTAAGGATACAAGAGGAAAGCATTCCGAAGACAGCCTTCAGAACTCGTTATGGGCACTACGAGTTCCTCGTTATGCCATTTGGTTTGACAAACGCACCTGCGGTGTTCATGGACCTAATGAATAGAGTTTGCAAGCCGTACTTGGACAAGTTCGTGATTGTGTTTATCGACGACATCCTAATTTATTCAAAGACAAAGGCTGAACACGAGCAGCATCTTAGAGCCATTCTAGAGCTGCTGAAGAAAGAACAGTTGTATGCCAAATTCTCTAAGTGCGAGTTTTGGCTACGAAAGGTGCAATTTCTTGGGCACGTGGTAAATGGAGACGGAATCCACGTGGATCCAACAAAGATCAAAGCGATCAAGGATTGGGAAACGCCAAAGACGCCAACTGAGATCCGGCAATTCTTGGGTTTGGCTGGCTATTATCGAAGATTCATTGAGAATTTTTCAAAGATCGCTCAACCATTGACGCTCCTCACACAGAAGGATAAGAAGTTTGATTGGGGAATCAAACAGGATGAAGCGTTTCTGATATTGAAGGATAAACTTTGTAACGTGCCAATCTTAGCACTACCGGAAGGTACTGACGATTTTGTGGTATACTGCGACGCATCGCGCCAAGGATTGGGTTGCGTGTTGATGCAACGCCAAAAGGTTATTGCTTACGCATCGCGTCAACTGAAAGTGCACGAAAAGAACTATACCACACACGATTTGGAGCTCGGCGCAGTGGTTTTTGCTTTAAAGATCTGGAGACACTACCTTTATGGTACGAAGTGTACAATCTTCACAGATCACAAGAGCCTACAGCACATATTCAACCAGAAGGAGCTGAATATGAGACAAAGACGATGGGTTGAATTGTTGAACGATTACGACTGCGAGATTAAGTATCATCCAGGGAAGGCAAATGTGGTCGCCGATGCCCTAAGTCGTAAAGAGAAAATCAAGCCCATAAGGGTTAGAGCTTTAGAAATGATTATACGAACTGATCTTTCCTTGCGCATTCGTGCCGCACAAAAGGAAGCTCTCAAGGAAAGGAACCTCGAAGAAGAATATCTCCGTGGGATGGAGAAGCTTTTGGTACCAAACGAGGAAGGAACATTATGTTTCGAGAAAAGGATTTGGGTTCCTCTGTTTGGTGGTTTAAGGGAAGTTATTTTTTATGAAGCTCACAAATCACGGTACTCTATCCATCCTAGAGCGGATAAGATGTACCAGGATCTCAAAGATTATTATTGGTGGCCTAGGATGAAAGGCGATGTTGCTGTTTACGTGAGCAAATGTTTAACGTGCGCTAAGGTTAAAACGGAATACCAGAAGCCTTCAGGACTTCTGCAACAACCTGAGATTCCCAAGTGGAAATGGGAACAAATCTCTATGGACTTTATTACGAAATTGCCAAGAACGCCAAGAGGCCATGACACTATCTGGGTGATAGTGGATCGATTAACGAAGTCAGCACACTTCTTACCCATCAGGGAGAAGGATAATACGAGCAAATTGGCTGAAATTTACATGAGAGAAATCGTTGCACGCCATGGAGTGCCTCTCTCGATCATCTCTGATAGAGACGGAAGGTTTGTGTCAAGGATATGGCAATCCTTTCAAGAAGCCTTTGGCTCACAATTGAATCTGAGCACTGCGTTTCATCCGCAAACTGACGGCCAGAGCGAGCGAATGATACAGACTTTGGAAGACATGCTGAGAGCATGTGTTATGGATTTGGGCGGTAGCTGGGATAAGCATTTGCCTTTGGTCGAATTTTCGTACAACAACAGCTACCACACCAGTATTGGTGTCGCGCCATTTGAAGCCCTATACGGACGCAAGTGCCGATCACCCTTATGTTGGGCTGACGCAGGTGATAGGCAGCTTGCTGGTCCTGAAATCGTCCAAGAGACGACAGACAAGATCGCGCAGATTCTTAAACGCATCGAAGCAGCTCGCCACAGACAAAAGGCCTATGCGGATCCAAACCGGAAACATGTGGATTTCCAAGTTGGAGAAATGGTGTTATTGAAAGTATCACCCTGGAAGGGGGTGGCACGCTTTGGGAAGCGTGGGAAGTTGAATCCGCGCTACATTGGTCCTTTCCGAATTCTGGAAAGAATAGGACTAGTAGCATACAAGTTGGACCTACCTGCTGAACTGAATGGTGTTCACGATACATTTGTGACAACTCGAGTTTCCAAGATTTCCATCTTCGCATTTAGTGCACGATAATTTTTTTTTTAGTTGTTTGTTTACACGACAAGGTGGTTTCGCAACACTTACATTTGTAAAACGTTAAATCGTATTGCGATTGATATTTTATATTTGGGATGCATAATATTTATTGTATAATTATAAGGTTTTTGTATTAATTAACATGTTATAAAAAGAAAATGGAACCTTACTAGAAACTAGTACTCATGAAATCACCCAAGTGGTGAAAACACCTTATGTGTTTTCATCCACTGATGACAAACGAAAACAGTGGGGTATTGAGATATTTTATATAGTCTTTTTATAAACAAATCTTCTTAGAGAAGTTTCACACTTATCAAACCTTATCTTAACACTTTGTCTCTCTCTCTACATCTGAAACCCACTAAGAGAATTCCTCATTTGAAGCAAAACCTCTGTTTAATCCTTGGTTAGTGATTTCATGATTCAAGTTGTTTCTTGTTGCATATCGTATGATTTTGGATGTTTAATCATGATGTATGTATTTATTGATATATGTGATTATGTGGTTGATCATTGTGTGCTTGTTAGATAAGTATTATCCATGAACTGTGTGTATATTTGAAGTTTTGATCAACAGTGGGTGTGTGTTAATGAATGATAAACTGATTAAATGGGGATCCTGGTATCGCATGATGTTGACAAATTTTATATTACATATCAATGATTGATTAATGACTTGTTAAGAATTAATCATGTATCGATTAGATGAGTTTATAGAGTTTCTGGGTTTTAATAAGTTACAGTGAGTTTGGTGAAGATGATGAAGCTAACGAAAACACCCCCATATCTTGAAACTGGACGAAATCACCTTGTGATTTCGGCCCAAACAGTTCCGGCCCAAAGGGGTGTTTTCGGCCCAGATAAGTTTTGTTAACACTTAATGGATTTCGGCCACTAGTGATTTCGGCACATATGTGTTTTCGGCATTTAGTGTTTTCGCCACTATAGGGATTTCGGTTAAGGGGGATTTCGATTCATTATGTGTTTTCGTCAAAACAGTTTACGGCCCAAGTGTGTTAGGCCCAAAAGAGATTTCGTCCATATGAGTGTTTTTGGCCAAAAGGGTTTTCGGCAAATTATCTGTAACTTGTTTTTATAAAAGATGTTATTCTGTAACTAGGATAACCTACTAACTATGTTAAGTATTAACTCAGTTATGTCAGCAAACTCGGTTAGATTATTTAACTCTGTTAAATGTGTAAGTTGATAACTTCATTGTTTGAGTAACTCTGTTAGATGACAATTCTGTTAAGTTGTTAACTGGGTTAACTAACTTACTCTGTTTGTTTATTATTTCAATGAAGTGGATTAATTATGTTATTCCATGAAATTTGTTAACTTTATTCACTCAGTTAACTTGCTAGTTCTGCTAGATGCCAACTTATTAAATGTATGGATGCAATTAACTGCTTATATTGCATGATATGAACTGTCAAAACACTCCATGATATTACTGTGACACTAGTTTCATGTGAAACTTTACATACAATGTGAACTGATTGAGTATACGTGCACTATAGGACTTGACTGATTTATTGTGAGCACTTAACTTAGCATACCGAGCAAACAAGGTGAGTTCACACTTCTACCAAGGCATGGGATTCCCGGGGTTGGGAATGGGTTGATTGATTATTTATGCTTAAGAGTTATCGGAATTACATACCATTGGCCTCGGTAGAGGAAGGTCAATGGTAGATACTACTAGACTAGTGATACAAATACTTCTCTTCGCAAACATGCCGGGATCGGCCGCGATACTAGAACAATCTTCGCAAACATGCCTGGAATGGCCGCGAACTATACTTTAATCTTCGCAAAGATGCCTGGAGGGTCGCGATACAAATATAACTAGTCTAGAAAACATGGGAGACCCCCACTAATCTTCGCAAACATGCCTGGAGGGCCGCGATGTAATTAATAACGATACGTGGGTTACTAAACAAACAAACGATTTATGAAACGAACATTATTACTAAACAACCCACTGTGAACTCGCTCAACTAGTTGTTGACTCTCTGTTACATGCCTTGCAGGACCTTAGGTACTTTTGGAGCTTGCACGGGAGGCACGGTCGTTGTGGACATGGATCGTGAAATGTGTTGTTAAACATTATGACATTTTGTACTTAAACTTATGTTGGGTTTACTTTAAATGCTTCCGCTACACACTTGTTTATATTTGGTTTTGGAAACATCTATCGTATTGATGAATGACTTTTTACTATATACCCATGTTCAATATGATTGGTGGCTTGATCCTGGTCATGTCACGCCTCCAAGCGGTGGTACTCCGCGTGTGGATTTTGGGGGTGTGACAGATTGGTATCAGAGCCATTGGTTATAGAGAACTCGGTTTTAATAAGGGAAAACGTTTTTATTAAAACCAGACTATAACCGAAACAGTGCTCAACGATCCACAACGACGCCTCGCTCCACGTGCAAGACTCAACATCCTAGGTAATATGGTATATGTTTTATTACCTACTTGCTAGATTACATAGAACTTTGCTCAGGGTATGCCTAGATTAACGTAACACTATTGCTTGAGAATACTTATGTGCTTACTCTCTTCTGTCATCGCACTTTTGCGAACCTCTCTCACTCATGTTCTCCTTGATATTAAGATCATGAGCGGACACGTTAACCGAACTCAAGCCCAGTTGGCGGCTTCGATCACTGAACAACTTACCGCAGAACTCGCAGCTGCCCAGGCAGGAGATGTAACCTGCCTTCACAACTCACTCTAGGATCCTTAGATCCTACTTTCATAAACCGATACTTGTGCTTAATTTTGTTTACTCTTGCACACACGACAAGCCAACACGCTCAGCCACATGTATACACATTCAAGACGTTCAGGGACTGTCGTCCTAATACTTTCAGTGGCACTGAAGGAGCCGTTGGACTCCTCCACTGGTTCGAAAAGCTCGAATCGGTCTTCGAAATGTGTGAATGCCCTGAGGCTCGCAGGGTGAAGTACGCCACTGGTACTCTAGAAGGAATTGCGCTGACTTGGTGGAATGCGCAAGTTCAGATGTTAGGGTTGGCTGTTGCTAACGCCACCCCTTGGAAGGATTTCCAGGAACTAATCAAACGTGAATACTGTAGTCGTGATGACATCCACAAGCTGGAAGTGGAGTTATTTAACCTGAAGATGACGAGGTCAGGGATAGAAGCGTACACGAAACAATCCAACGAATTGGCAGTATTGTGTCTAACTATGGTGGATCCTCCCATCTAGCGCATTGAGATGGACCTCAAAGGCTTAGTACCAGAGATTCAAAGTCATGTGACTTCGGCCAACCTTGCTACTATCCAGGATGTTACTCGTCTTGCTCATCGTCTCACAGATCAGGCAGTGGAACAGAACAGGTGGCATAAACGTATCGGTGCTACTACTATTACTACTTCTGCTACTCCTAGTGACAACAAACGAAAGTGGGATGGAACCTCCAGCAAGGGTTCGACTTCAGTTCAGTCCCAGGCACATCAGCGATAAACGGAGGAGTACAGGAGCCCCAGTCAACAGTCTTTTGGTAATCGAAGTCAGGGTGGATACAGGGGAAACCACCCCAAGTGCAATCGATGTAATTTGCACCACAGCGGGCAGTGCAACAAGGATCGTTTTCAGAGATGCAACAAGCTTGGTCATGGAGCCCAAGGATTGTAGAAACTCACGTCCTGCAAACCAGAACCGACAACAGCAGTCACAAGCTCCACAGAATCAGCAGCAACAGCAGGGTAACAAGGGATGTTATCCGTGTGGTGCTGAAGGTCACCTCAGGAGACACTGCCCACAGTTGAACAAGACTCAGAATTAGAACCACAACCACGGAAACGGGAACAATAGTGGAGACAACAACGGGGGTAATAACGACGGCAATGGTGCCAGGGGTCGAGTGTTCGTGAATGGTCAGGGTGATGATAGGAATGACCCTAACATTGTGATAGTTTTGACATCATCATTGGTATGGATTGGTTATCCCAACAGCAAACAGAGATCCTAAGCAAAGAGAAGAAGTTAGAGGATATCCCAGTAGTACGTGATTTTTCCTCAAGTGTTCCCTAAAGATTTACCTGGGCTACCGCCTAATCGCCAAGTCGAATTTCAGATCGAGCTAGCTCCAGGAACAGCACCCATAGCTCGAGCACCTTATCGCTTAGCTCCAACTGAACTGGAAGAACTGTCTAAGCAATTGCAAGAACTCTTGGAAAAGGGTTTCGTACGTCCTAGCTCTTCGCCCTGGGGAGCTCCAGTATTATTTGTGAAGAAGAAAGACGGTACCTTTCGTATGTGCATAGATTACCGCGAACTGAACAAGGTGACCGTGAAGAATCGTTATCCACTTCCACGCATCGACGACTTATTCGACCAGTTGCAAGGGTCGAGCTATTACTCGAAGATTGATCTGAGGTCTGGTTACCATCAACTGAGAGTCCGGGATGAGGACGTCTCCAAAACAGCATTCAGAACTCGCTACGGTCATTATGAGTTTTTGGTCATGCCATTCGGGCTAACGAACGCGCCTGCGGTTTTCATGGATCTTATGAACAGGGTGTGCAAACCTTATCTTGACAAGTTTGTTATTGTTTTCATTGATGACATCCTGATCTATTCGAAGAATCGGGAGGAACATGAGCAGCATTTATGACTTATTCTGGAACTCCTTCGAACGGAACAGTTGTACGCTAAGTTTTCAAAATGTGACTTCTGGCTTTGTGAAGTCCACTTTCTAGGCCACGTGGTAAACAAGGATGGGATTCATGTTGATCCATCCAAGGTAGATTCGATCAAGAACTAGCCTGCACCTCGCACACCGACAGAAATACGCCAATTCTTGGGTTTGGCGGGTTATTATAGAAGGTTCATCAAAGACTTCTCAAAGATTGCACAGCCGCTTACATTACTGACACAGAAAGGTGTTGCTTACCATTGGAGTGATACACAAGAAACAGCGTTTCAGCACTTAAAGGATAGACTTGTAGCGCACCTATCCTCTCATTGCCTGAAGGCACGGACGATTTTGTAGTCTACTGTGATGCATCTATCCAAGGTCTTGGAGGTGTGTTGATGCAACGGGATAAAGTTATTGCTTATGCTTCACGCCAACTTAAGATTCACGAACGGAATTACACTACGCACGATTTAGAGCTGGGAGCTGTTGTTTTTGCGCTCAAGATATGGCGACATTATCGGTATGGCACCAAGTGCACCACCTACACCGATCACAGGAGTCTTGAGTATATATTCAAGCAGAAAGAATTGAACATGCGACAACGTAGATGGGTTGAACTACTGAACGATTACGAATGTGCTATAAGGTACCACCCAGGCGAAGCCAATGTGGTGGCTGACGCCCTCAGTCGAAAGGATACTACACCTAGGCGTGTACGAGCGTTGCAACTCACTATTCAGTCTAGTCTTCTTTCACAGATACGAGATGCTCAGGTAGAAGCATTGAAACCGGAAAACGTCAGGTCTGAAGCCCTACGCGGCTTAAGGCAACGGTTAGAACAAAGGGCAGACGGAGCCTACTATGTAACAGGACGCATCTGGGTTCCACTCTATGGTAATTTACGCGAGCTTGTAATGGATGAAGCTCATAAGTCTCGCTACTCAGTACATCCTGGTTCGGATAAGATGTACCACGACCTCAGAACTACATATTGGTGGCCTAGCATGAAGGCCCACATAGCAACTTATGTTAGCAAGTGTTTGACTTGTGCGAGAGTCAAAGCGGAATATCAGAAACCATCAGGCCCACTCCAACAACCTGAGATACCACAATGGAAATGGGAACAAATTTCCATGGATTTTGTTACTGGCCTACCTAGATCTCAGCGTGGGAATGATACTATTTGGGTGATCGTGGATCGACTCACAAAGTCTGCTCACTTCTTAGCTATCAAGGAAACGGATAAGTTCTCCACTCTAGCAGACGTGTACCTTAAGGAAGTTGTCTAGAGGCACGGGGTGCCCACCTCTATTATCTCTGATCGTGATGCACGTTTTACTTCAGAACTGTGGCAAGCAATGCACAAATCTTTTGGCTCTCGTTTAGACATGAGCACAGCTTGTCATCCTCAGACAGATGGGCAGCCTGAGCGCACTATTCAAACTCTAGAAGACATGCTTAGGGCGTGCGTAATTGACTTTGGCAAGGGCTGGGAAAAGCATCTGCCACTTGTGGAATTTTCGTACAACAACAGTTACCACACCAGCATTAAAGCTGCTCCGTTTGAGGCATTGTACGGACGTAAATGCCGATCACCTCTTTGTTGGGCAGAGGTGGGTGACAGTCAGATCACAGGTCCAGAAATGGTAGTTGATACTACTGAAAAGATTGCTCAAATACGACAACGCATGGCGGCAGCTCGTGACCGTCAGAAAGCTTACGCCGATAAAGACAGAAAACTACTCGAGTTCCAAGTTGGGGATCGAGCACTACTCAAAGTTTCACCCTGGAAGGGTGTTGTTCATTTTGGCAAACGAGGCAAGCTTAATCCACGATACGTTGGACCATTTGAAGTCATTGAGAAAATAGGCAAAGTGGCCTACAGACTGAACTTACCAGCTGAACTCAGTACAGTTCACAACGTCTTTCACGTGTCGAATCTGAAGAAGTGTCTGTCAGATGAGACCCCCATAGTTCCTTTGAAGGAGCTCACTATCGACGAACGGTTGCATTTCGTCGAGGAACCAGTTGAAATCACGGACCGGGATGTTAAGGTCCTCAAGAACACCAGAATACCTCTTGTTCGAGTTCGTTGGAACTCCCGTCGTGGCCCAGAGTATACCTGGGAACGCGAAGACCAAATGGAACTCAAATATCCCCAGTTGTTCGAAAACAATGCAACTACTACTGAGGCTGAAGCTACTACAGAATTTCGGGAAGAAATTCCAAATCAACGGGGGGATGATGTGACACCCCAGGAGAACCAGTAAACGATAACTTACCTAGCTTCCTTAGTAACCGCATGCTAAATTTCGGGACGAAATTTCTTTCAAGTTGGGGATAATGTGACAACTCGAGTTTCCAAGATTTCCATCTTCGCATTTAGTGCACGATAATTTTTTTTTTAGTTGTTTGTTTACACGACAAGGTGGTTTCGCAACACTTACATTTGTAAAACGTTAAATCGTATTGCGATTGATATTTTATATTTGGGATGCATAATATTTATTGTATGATTATAAGGTTTTTGTATTAATTAACGTGTTATAAAAAGAAAATGGAACCTTACTAGAAACTAGTACTCATGAAATCACCCAAGTGGTGAAAACACCTTATGTGTTTTCATCCACTGATGACAAACGAAAACAGTGGGGTATTGAGATATTTTATATAGTCTTTTTATAAACAAATCTTCTTGGAGAAGTTTCACACTTATCAAACCTTATCTTAACACTTTGTCTCTCTCTCTACATCTGAAACCCACTAAGAGAATTCCTCATTTGAAGCAAAACCTCTGTTTAATCCTTGGTTAGTGATTTCATGATTCAAGTTGTTTCTTGTTGCATATCGTATGATTTTGGATGTTTAATCATGATGTATGTATTTATTGATATATGTGATTATGTGGTTGATCATTGTGTGCTTGTTAGATAAGTATTATCCATGAACTGTGTGTATATTTGAAGTTTTGATCAACAGTGGGTGTGTGTTAATGAATGATAAACTGATTAAATGGGGATCCTGGTATCGCATGATGTTGACAAATTTTATATTACATATCAATGATTGATTAATGACTTGTTAAGAATTAATCATGTATCGATTAGATGAGTTTATAGAGTTTCTGGGTTTTAATAAGTTACAGTGAGTTTGGTGAAGATGATGAAGCTAACGAAAACACCCCCATATCTTGAAACTGGACGAAATCACCTTGTGATTTCGGCCCAAACAGTTCCGGCCCAAAGGGGTGTTTTCGGCCCAGATAAGTTTTGTTAACACTTAATGGATTTCGGCCACTAGTGATTTCGGCACATATGTGTTTTCGGCATTTAGTGTTTTCGCCACTATAGGGATTTCGGTTAAGGGGGATTTCGATTCATTATGTGTTTTCGTCAAAACAGTTTACGGCCCAAGTGTGTTAGGCCCAAAAGAGATTTCGTCCATATGAGTGTTTTCGGCCAAAAGGGTTTTCGGCAAATTATCTGTAACTTGTTTTTATAAAAGATGTTATTCTGTAACTAGGATAACCTACTAACTATGTTAAGTATTAACTCAGTTATGTCAGCAAACTCGGTTAGATTATTTAACTCTGTTAAATGTGTAAGTTGATAACTTCATTGTTTGAGTAACTCTGTTAGATGACAATTCTGTTAAGTTGTTAACTGGGTTAACTAACTTACTCTGTTTGTTTATTATTTCAATGAAGTGGATTAATTATGTTATTCCATGAAATTTGTTAACTTTATTCACTCAGTTAACTTGCTAGTTCTGCTAGATGCCAACTCTATTAAATGTATGGATGCAATTAACTGCTTATGTTGCATGATATGAACTGTCAAAACACTCCATGATATTACTGTGACACTAGTTTCATGTGAAACTTTACATACAATGTGAACTGATTGAGTATACGTGCACTATAGGACTTGACTGATTTATTGTGAGCACTTAACTTAGCATACCGAGCAAACAAGGTGAGTTCACACTTCTACCAAGGCATGGGATTCCCGGGGTTGGGAATGGGTTGATTGATTATTTATGCTTAAGAGTTATCGGAATTACATACCATTGGCCTCGGTAGAGGAAGGTCAATGGTAGATACTACTAGACTAGTGATACATATACTTCTCTTCGCAAACATGCCGGGATCGGCCGCGATACTAGAACAATCTTCGCAAACATGCCTGGAATGGCCGCGAACTATACTTTAATCTTCGCAAAGATGCCTGGAGGGCCGCGATACAAATATAACTAGTCTAGAAAACATGGGAGACCCCCACTAATCTTCGCAAACATGCCTGGAGGGCCGCGATGTAATTAATAACGATACGTGGGTTACTAAACAAACAAACGATTTATGAAACGAACATTATTACTAAACAACCCACTGTGAACTCGCTCAACTAGTTGTTGACTCTCTGTTACATGCCTTGCAGGACCTTAGGTACTTTTGGAGCTTGCACGGGAGGCACGGTCGTTGTGGACATGGATCGTGAAATGTGTTGTTAAACATTATGACATTTTGTACTTAAACTTATGTTGGGTTTACTTTAAATGCTTCCGCTACACACTTGTTTATATTTGGTTTTGGAAACATCTATCGTATTGATGAATGACTTTTTACTATATACCCATGTTCAATATGATTGGTGGCTTGATCCTGGTCATGTCACGCCTCCAAGCGGTGGTACTCCGCGTGTGGATTTTGGGGGTGTGACAGCATTTCATGTATCCAACCTGAAGAAAAGTCCAACTCAAGTTGACGTTGCCATTCCCATCGACGAGATTCATGTTGACGACACGCTCCACTTCGTTGAGGAACCTGTTGAGGTCACGGATTGGAAAGTTAACAAGACCCGCCGGAGCAGTGTCAAACTCGTCAAAGTTCGTTGGAATGCCAGACATGGTCCTGAGTTCACCTGGGAGCGTGAGGACCGGATGAAAGAGAAATACCCCCACCTTTTTCCTAAGAACCCTGCATCTACAAGCAGAACTTAAATTTCGGGACGAAATTTATTTAACGGGGGGAGAATGTGACAACCCGCACTAAACCAGGTATCCGTACGACTTAACTAATGATTAATTTCTGCTTAATCACTGTGCTTGTTTGAACTAGCTGATGAACTGCTACTTGATATCTGATACATGTACTTACTTGCATCATACTTTACTCATCGTCACTACATTATTTACATACAGAACCCTAGTGACAACCATGATGCACAAAAAGCACAGTAGCACAATAACGGATAACCTATTGAACATGCTGATAAAGCCAGCATCAGGCAAACACTGCCTCCAAGGCCTATAAGAGCCTGAGATTTTTGGCTACACTAGTAGTGAGTGTAGGGATACAAGGGTTGTGGAACTGCGTCTCTAGGGATAAGTCACAGTGACTGGATGTGCCTAAAACATACTTAAAGTACAAAACTCAGCACTTTACATAATAATTCAGCTTCTAGCTAACTAATAAAGTGCCAAAACATGAGAAAAATATTACTAGACACTTTCCAAAGTGTCAGGAATAAGTTGTGTCACTAAAGAGAGTAATAACGACACTTTAAAGCTTTGTTAACACTTTAACGGATTACTATCCAACCGAACAACCGGGCGTTACCCGAAACATGAAAATATTGTTATTTTCACTATTTATCTTTTTCTGAGCCAGTTAGGGTCCCTGAATACCCTAACACCCGCTTTAAAGCACTAAACATCACTAACTAAGTTAAACACTTAACTAACCTAATTAACCTAACTAAACATCAACTATGGCTAGTTGAAATCGAACCAAGGGACCCCCCCCCCCCAACCGAATCGGTCACCTAGTGACCACCCCATGTACTTGCAAGATTTGCTAAATCTAGTTTGCTAAATATCTAACCTACACATTAACCTTTGGGTAAAGCACACTTGGATTGCCTATAAGATCATGTAATTACACATCATAACCCACACTTAACATAAAACTCAACACACACTTCTCTCTTGCTCTCTAGAGCTCTCGGCCGAACCCCCCTATAACCACCCACCCATTTTCGAGTTTGATCATCATCATTCCAAGCATCTACAAACATCAAGGGTCACGTATTAGGAAGCTTGGAGCAAGCGGAACGCGAAGGACCTCTTTCTTTAGCTTTTATCTACGCCATTTTCGCCAAGATCCTTCCCTAGCCTCGAGCTAGAGGTACAATGTTTAAATCTCTATCTTGAGCTAATCTAAAGTGGTTAAAAGGATTTGTATCGGTTAAATCTCGTTAAAATGCAAAATGATGCATTAAAGTTTACTAAAATCATGGAAAATGGTGGTTAATAGCACATAAGTTGTGTAAAAGTTGTAGTAATTGAAATGTATGGTTATCTAGACCCGATCTATGTTGTGGTAGCTCGGATCATCGTTTAACCCGGTTTGGTAAGATCATGGATCTTAACATAAGCTTGTTTGAATGATACAAGGGTTAAAAGGTGAAACTCTACCACACATGAAACATGAACTTGTGTAAAAATGTTTTACTTGTGTAAAAGTGTTTTAACTTGTACAATAGTGTTTAAAACTAGCGGATCTACGCATCTGCAAGTGGTATTTTCAAAGAACCACGTATCAAAGAAATCATGTATTTTAAAGAATGGACTTTACACTAACAAGCATGATTTTTATAAACCACAAGTGTGTAAACACTTGTGAAATGAAAAGACCCAACAAAGTAACAGTTTAGTAAAAGATGACGGGAAGTTGTAAAGATGGATTTTCTCTAAAAACGAGTTTTTTTACAAAATCGGATTATTTACATAAAAGATCCATTAAAGGTGAAGAGATTTACTACATATTTTTAGACAGACCACAAGTTTGTATATTTTTGCGATTATGTCTGTCTCTGACTAGTTAAAATGTTGAAAAGTGTTTGATAATGTTGAGAACATTGGTTGATTTGATTTGATAAAGAAAATGATACGCTTGAAAGCGTGGCCACCTCCAGTTACAGAGGAAACTCTGGCGAAATTTTTCTAAAAACCTAACACTTAGAACTAATTACACTACAAGTGTTAGAATTATTTTTGACATGTTTTCGAAACATAAATTTCGCCATGACTTTATTTACTAAATATTCGGAGGTGGGATTTTCACAAAATTTAACGAGATAAATATATTTCTCACACACTGTTTATGATTATTTTGTGAAATACATAAATATTATTTTTTTTGAGTAAAAATAATATTTACGAACGTTAACGAGTCCAAAATAATACGAACGCTTTCACCATAAATATATAAGTTACACCGGTAAGTATATTACCACGCAAATGTTAAAACGTAACTTACGCACTTACAGAAATATTTATGAACGCGTATTTTAACAACGTATTATTGGAGAAAAATTATGTGAAATGAAAATATAATATTTTTGAGAAAAATACTTATATTTTGGAATTGGAAAGGTATATATATTAAGTGAGACTTAATGGTTTAATTTGAACGCACATGTATTGAATCCCCCATCCTTAGGAAGGAGATTAACTACCAAGTATATACAGAACGTGAACACGAAATGGTTGTCTAACTATTTCCCAAAGACTTAAACTATAAAGCTAAGGCACGGCCGTCCGTCTAATAGAATTAGCACTTGTAGGTCGTCGCACAGCTTTCTGATTTGGAGTACTTGGTAGAGACGCACCGACTGTGAGTTCATGTCCCCCTTTTCTCTAACTGTTTTCAGTTTTCTTAACTGCGGGGGTGAAATACATGTTACTTTGTTTACAAGTACTTTATACACGGTATGGTTAGCGTAAGGAGGTTTACTACTTAGATCATGTGAATGGGTAGGCAGAAGTACCGAGGGACGTAAGCGGTAGATCTATCTGGGTGTAGCGAGCCCAACTCTAGGCCCAACAGAACGGACCTCTAAGAGGACCAACAGAACGGACCTTGAGTGACTTTGTACCCGACGCAAAAATCCGCTAGGTCGAGTCTTCCTACTTGCATTTCACACATGCTAATGGCCTTGCAAACCATTGGTGATCTCTTTTCCTTACACTGCTACATACCAGGGAACTTTTATACTTACAAGTGTTTTTTACATACTCACTCACACATGAACTCGCTCAGCATTATTGTTGATTTTTCAACTTACATGTATTTCAGGAAATTAACTGGATCTGGCACGGTATGTTATGTTTTCCCGCTGCATAAGGGTTCCAAGGTCATCCCAGTTTAGGAAATGTGACTCTTTCCTGGACAAGTCACAAATCTTAGACTGCGTTTACTTCATGTTACTGTTTATGTTATTCAAGACAATGTTTTATGTTACGGTGTTGTAAGTCTTTAAGACAATGGTATGTTATTCTGGTTTTAAAACTTAAATCAACGGATGATCTTGCATGGTTTCTCACCTTGCACCAGTAGGATCTTTCCTGTCGAAAGCGGCACACGAACAATCTTCTCAAAACAAACTACCTCTGCGCGATTCTTGGCTAACCAATCCATACCCACAATAACGTCAAAGCTTCCAAGTTGCATAGGCGTGAGGTCAATAGGAAAAAGATGGTCGTTAAGGTTCAACTGGCAGTTGCGAAGAACAAAATCAAGAACAATGGGTTCACCACTAGCAACTTCTACTGTCAAAGGCTTTCCTAGTTTCGTTCTAGACACGCGAAGCATTGGCTTAAAAGACAATGACACAAAACTCTTATCGGCACCAGAATCGAAAAGAACAGATGCAGGCTGATTATTAATAAAGAACGTACCGTTCACCACATTATCGTCCGCCTGCGCCTCTTGGGCATTCATGTTAAAAGCTCGCCCTCGAGCCTGAGCCTGATTCTGGTTTGCATTCACCAATCTTGGGCACTGGTTACGGTAGTGGGTCAGATCCCCACAGTTATAACAAGCACCTGGTGGGTAGTGTGGTCGTGCAGCTTGACCCTGTTACTGAGCAGGAGGCTGAGCAACTTCTTGAGCCAGGTTCTGAACTGCCCGATTCTGAGCAAATCGACAAACATTGGCAAGATGTCCTGACTTCCCACAGTTAGTACAGATACGGCACTGATGTTGCGGCGGATGGTGACTGTTGCATCTATTGCACAGAGGTGCATTTCCTGCATAAGGTTTCTTTGCTTGAGGCTGTGCGGGTTGGTTGGGAGCTGCCTGGTTAGCTTGGGCAGTGACAGCATAGTTTTGGGAAGCCTTACGCTTCCTTACCCTTTTTGATGAACCAGAATCCTTCCCATTCTTGTTTTAACCTTTCTTGCTATCTTCCTTGTTAGACGACTGTTTCTTGCCCTTGTCACCCTTCCTGTGTAACTTATTCTTCCGAATCTGCGACTCAGTCAAAGTCGCTGATAACTCGATCGCCTAACGGAGTGTGGTAGGGTTACTACCAGTAATGATGCCTTGTACCGAGTCAGGTAGACCATCGATGTACCTTTCGATAGCCTTGTCGAGTGGGGTGACCATTCTTGGGCATAGCAAACTCAGCTCCTCAAACCTATCAGTATATGCCCGGTGCTCACCACTATCTTGCTTCAAATCATCAAACTCTCTCTCCAATGCTCGCAGTTCATGACGAGGACAAAATTCCCTCATCATAAGAGCCCTAAGTTCAGCCCATGTTTGAGCTAGAGCAACTTCTGCACCATGGTCTCTCATAACCCCATTCCACCATGTGAGAGCCCTCTTCTGAAACACACTCGAAGAAAACTAGACCTTGCGATTGTCAGGACACTGCACGTGGCGGAAAGTATTCTCAATGCTCTCGAACCATTGAAGAAGCCCAGTTGCTCCTTCAGTACCACTAAACTTGAGTGGTTTAGCCGAGTTGAAACTCTTGAAATTGCATATAGCATGATTGTTGTTGTTGGCTTGGTTCATTTGAGCAATGAAATTTGGAAAAGCAGCAGCCATCTGCTGTGCAATGATTTCTGCCAGTTCGGCAGTCGCTATCTGATGCTCGCGTCGAGGAGGCATTCTAAAAAGAGGGAAACATGAAAGGAAACGAGTGAGAGGATTGAATGAAAAGGATGAAATGATACTAAAATCAACAAAAGCAAAGATGATGGTTATTTGTTTGTTACCATAAGGTAAACAAACGACACATTGTGACTAATCAAAGTAAATGGGTGGAAAATAATGTATCGCGAAGACATGCTCGCCTATAAGTGAACACTCACCCTAAGAGTTCCCAGGTAAGAGTGACTGGTCCGATTATGTGGATTTGTACGAACACTCTAGCCTTAGACAGAAAACCCAGGGTACAGGCATTCACTCTTCCAGTTTGCACATGTTCACACTATTTAAAACCCGAAACTTTGACGAGATTTTGAAAGTTCAAAGGGGTTCAAAACCTTATAACTTAGGGTTCAAAACCTTACAATAGAGGGTTCAAAACCTAGTAATCAATCATCCTAGAACAGATGATTAGTTTTCAAAGCGGTTTTGAAATTTATGTTCTTGTTGGGGTCGTCGCCTAAGGATAGGTGACGGTATTGTTTTATAACTAAACGCAAGTAAACTTGCGTTAGGGTCCTAGAAAGGTTATAGTCTAGGTCAAAGCATTACTAATAACCTAATTCCCTATAACCATTGGCTCTGATACCAACTCTTCTGTCACACCCCGACCGCGTATAACATGCAACCGCGGTGGAAACGCCGGGGAGTGATCGCGACAGAATTAATTGTTTCATAACCATGGCATTCAAAGTTGTATTTTATTTATCAACATAAGAGTTTCATTGTCTTTAAATAGTAAACATAGAGTACATAACAAAATTAAACTAAGTCTATCTTCATTTTATGTCTCTAAGGCATAGGTCCGCCCTAGTGTCACGATCATAGTCCTAAGCAACAGCTCCTGAAAACACATGTGAAAATAGATACGTCAGCATAAAAATGCCTGTGAGATACATAGGTTTTGTGAAAATAGGATTCATGACTTGTGTTTAAGAAAATGTTTAGTCATGAACCTTGTAATTTGCTTTGTCTTATAAATCATTTGAAAAACGATAGTATCAGATGATATGTATAAATAAATGTAAGGTTAAATGAATAACCATGTAAAATGAGTTTGTATAAGTTGTTTGTAAAACAATGTCTTGTGAAAAGTATGTTATATTGTATAAAATGTCATATGTCTTAAATTGAAATGATTTAAATAACGCTACGTTATGTAATACCATACAAACACTTATATATAGGAAGTACCAGTGGCGTATCCACCATGCTTGTATCATATTACACACGCCTCGTTACTAAAATCACTTACACAAACCAAACCACCAATGTAAATTGTTTATGTAATATCAAATGTCAAAATGTTATTGTGTAAACCATATCAAATGTATGTGTTTAATGTAAACCATGAATTGTGTATATCAATGTCAAAATGTTTATATCTAATGTAAATCATGTAATGTGTATCCAACAATGTCATGTATGGTAAATGAAATATATCAACTAAACCATATGTAAAATGCACAAAAACAAGGTATTGAAGTAAAACATGGTTTAAATCAAAGTTATGTTTTGTGTGCTAAATGCATGCTATACTGATATAAACATCTATGCGGTATTGTGAAAATGCATACATCCAAGCCTTGAGACTGTGGCGATAAACCCTTAAACAAATTAAAGGTTTATCTAAGTTATGTATATCGAATTCGGTCATTCCTTCCAATCCAAACAAACCCAGGATTTCAGGAACGGGAGTTGTCAATTCCTATGGTACCACTACCTACTAACGAACGGCGTAGCTAATGTTAATGAATGTATTGTTCCATGTAAACAAACCAAATGTCATACCAAAATGTAAGCATGTGATGAAAACAACTGTACTAAGTATGCACACAATGGGCATACCTAGCATGAAATGTAATTTGAAACAATGTACTAAATACGCACACAATGGGCATACATAGCATAAAATGTAATGTAAAACAATGTACTAAGTACACACACAATGGGCATACATAGCATAAAATGTAATGAAATCAATGTACTAAGTACACACACAATGGGCATACGTAGCATAAAATGTAATGAAATCATGTACTATAATGTACTAACAAACATAGCAGGCATATGATGTAAAAACAGGAAAGCAGGAAAGTAACAAGTAGGCACATGTGTTTCACCCCCAAAATGTTTGGAAAACAGTAAAAGAGGGGTCTATGTACTCACTTGAGATTGCGCAGAAGTCCTAAGATAACCACCAAGCAATGCTAGAGATCACGGAATCAAACGACACCTAATGTAGGTAACTATGTTAATAAACCGGACCTATATCGGAAGATCGGGTAGCATGAGGGTTTGTAAACCAAATGAGTATGAGAACTCATGTAATATGGTTTAACAAAGCCTACCTACTAAATGAAACCTAACCTAAGTGCTTACGACCCATTACGACCCGTTTAGGTAGCTTATGCTACTTTAACGCGTCGTTCGCGTAAAACGCGTTCGGACCGCCTAACTAGTCCTATGACAAGTAAAATATGCCTTATTATGTCTAATATTGTTACCAAATCAGTTTAGTTACCAAAAGTTATGTTACATATGCTTAAAATGAATTTTGGCGTCAAAGGGGTATTTTGGTAATTTACCTAAGGCATATAAACTACCTATCATACAACTACTTAAACGAAGCGACCATAAGGTATAACCTCGGAAGGTTATTCCTTATATACTATGGTCACCTAATGTGTTTGGTCGGATCCTAATGATCGACCAAATGGGTCGGGTTCGAAGGTATAAGCGATTTATTAGATCGCTTACCCTTACGACCCTAGACAACGTGGTAATCAGTAGGCATAGTCACAAAGGGACTATAACCATCGTGATTACAATCACGTGGCGAAGTTCAAACGAACTTCGCATTGACCATAAATTGGTCAATGTAGAAAGTCAAACAAAGTTTGACTTTCGGACTCGAAAAGCAATAAAAGAACGAAGGAACACTTACAAAGGGTCCCCGAATGCTAATCTAGATCGAAATAGCTCAGGTATGAAACAAAGGTTTCAACTTAGAGCACTTTAGATCAGATTCTTGTGAGGAAATGGTGGAAATGGGTTGGGTATTTATAGTTTTTCCCGAACCGTTAGGATCGTTTCTTGGAAAAGGGGGCACGATCTAAGCCGTACACTTGTCGGAATGTTGTGGTAGCTCATTTTGCCCCCACCATAAGAGTTTGACAAGTGGCATTACCCTTTGGGGTGTTGAAGGGCTGATACCAGCTGTTTAAACACTGAATCTGGTCCAGAAGGGGCCTCGCGTGACGCCAAGGACCCTCGCGTCACGCCTAGCCCTTCTTTTGGCAGAAATGGTCCCTGCACATGTTTTTGTTGCGTAACGGCACTTCTAACACCTGTCAAACCCCATTTAAAGCTCCAAAATGATGTATAAACATTGTGGACATGAAACATGCTCAAAAATATGTCGGATGTCAGTTCGTTTGGCCGTACGATCGCGATGTTCGATTAAATACGACGGAATGCGCATAAGCACGAAAAATGATCCAATTGACGCGACGAATGGATTTTTCTTATGCCAAACACTAAAATAAAATATTTTAGTGCTTACATAAATTTTTGGATGTCCGGATGTATTCAGAACGTAAGATATGCGCGAAAGTGCAAACTTGTGCACTTTTTGACACTTTTAGTCCCTGAATGAGCCAAAAGTTTATTTTAGCACACTGAACCCCTCAAAGCCTATTTCTAAGCTATGTAAAGGATATTTAAGGTGTGTTTAACTTATGGTCATGTTCTGGAAAGTCTGTTACAGTTCAAATTGGCATACTTTCGCAGTTTGTCAAATTTAGTCCTTGTAAGCTAATTAACTTGTTTTTGCCACACCAAAGCCTTCAAAACTTATTTCTAAGTTATTTAAAGGTTATTTAAGGTATGTTAAGTATATGTTGATGTTCCGGAGTATTTGTCGCATTAAACTGATTACGTTTACGCACCAGTTTGTGTATAACTCTCCAGAAAGCGATATAGAGTTTGAAATTAAATAAAAGTCAAAACATGAAAAATGTAAAACACAACCAAACAAACATTGGGATCAAATAACATTGTTTTATTGATAATTGAATTGTTCACAATGATTACAAGCACAGATGTTACAACTGCCTTCCTAGAAATAGTTTAAGTGCCGGAAAGTGCCTGAAACTCACTTAAATTGCTGAATACAGCAAAAATCAGCATTTAAACACTTGAATATCATGCAGAAATATGGTTAAATGGTCTAGAATGATTTCCTAAGTGTCGGGAATCAAAACTGTCACAAAAGGTAACATAAAGCTCACTAAACTGCATTGTTTAGCACCTTAACGAACCGGTAACCAACCGGACACTACCCGAAACACCAAATTTCCACTAGAAGCATTATTTTAACATTACCAAGCTAGTTATGGTCCCCGAACATCATAACACACTATATAACATCCTAATAACTAATCACCCTAACTAAACACTTGGATTGTAACTAAGAAATCTAACTATCATTTACACCCTAATCTAGACCCCCCCCCACCTATTCACGGCCAACATACATGGCCCACATGTGATTTTATTTGTTTATTATATTGGATTATGTCTCATCTTTTATAACATATTATCCACTAGATTTAGTAATGTTGAAGTATTATAAGTTAAACCTATAGTTCATAACCTCATCACTTTCCTCACAACTCAATACACACTATACTCTCTTCCTCTCCCTCTCCTCTCGGCCGTGAGCCAACCACCACACCACCATCATCATCATTAATTCTTCATCCAATCTATACATATACAAAGGTGTAAGAAGCTATACAAGGAAGCTAGGAACTTTTGGAAGTTGAAGGACCTCTCATACAAGCTTTTAACCACCTCATCTTCATCTTGTGATCATCCCTAGCCTTGAGCTAGTAGTAAGATCATTCTACACTTCATTTTACATCTTATTGAGTTGGTTAAAAGATGGTATAAGTTGATAATCATGAAGAACACTATGAATAAAGAACATGAAACTTAAACATAAGACTAAAATCATAAGAAATCATGTTGTTTAAGTGTTGTTATGCTTGTTGATTGTTGATTGCTCATGTTATTGATGTTAATCATCAAGTGATCTTGCTAGATGGTGATTAAAGACATAATCTAGCAAGATAAGAGGATGATTATGTTAGAGATCAAGAGATCATCCTTAGGTTACAACATGAACTTGAAAGATTTAATGTTTTTCTTGAAGTATGATGATCAAAGTATAATGTGAGTCTTGTAAACCTATGATTTTAAGAATGATTTTTCAAGAAACCAAGTTAAAAATACAAGATTTACATAAGCTTGGTTCTTAAAGAAATTAACAATATTTTTGGTGGTTAATCAAGTGTAGAAATATATATTTAACAAGAAAAACTCAAGAAGAAATATTTTTAGAAAATTTATTTACAAGTTGTAAACATCTAACTTCTTCAATAATGATGCTTTTAAATGAACAATCACACTTTAAAGGGTAACTAAGCTTACTAAACACACTAGTAAGTTACTACAAATTTTTGTAAATTTTCAAGTTCATGAAGTAGTGATTAATGCTTGATTTTGGCAAATTGGTAAGTATTGGTTGATTTGTTGTTGATTGTGATGATTTATAAAAGAAAATTATATGTTTTGGAAGCATGGAAACCTCCATTTTTAAGGGAAACTATGGCAAAATTTTTCTAAAAATTAAACACTTAGAAAAATATTTTTAAACAAATATTTACAAGTATATTTTAAACCATGAATTTCATATAAAGTTTGCCATAGATTTTGTTACAAAAATTATAAATATTGGAGGTTGGTTTTTGATAATAAAAGTGACTAAATATGTATTTAGGAGAATATATATTTAGATGTCACCATGTGTGTGATTATTTGTGTATTATGTGTATTAGTTATATTATTTTAGGACTTGAAATAATATAACTCACCTAAGTACCAAGAAATTACAATACAAAATATTACCAAAATTCCAAGAATATGAATATATAATTTATACCCAAAATATTGGAGGAACCGAACAAGTAATATAACTTACATAAATATTCCGGAAATAAATTCATATGTATATTTTGGTATTTGGTATTTTGGACGCCAAGAGAACAAAAATATGATTTTTATAATGGTTACAAGAATATATCATATTTTTTACAAGAAGAAAATATATAATTTTTGGGGTAAATAAAAGTATATATATTTTCCTTGAGATTATTAGAGGATATATTATTTTTGGGAGAAAATATATATTTTCTTAAATAAATATGGAATACATTATTTTTGGTTGAAAAATAGATTTATATATATTTTCTAAGTTAAACTTGAAAATATATTATTTTTGAGACTTATATAGAAATATAAATATTTTTGCCAACGGAAAAATTATAAATATTTTTTCTATGTAATATTTCTTAAAATATATATTTTGAGAATATATATCTTGATGAATATTTATTAAGAGTATTATTCCGGAAAAATAAACACAAAATTTAGTATAAGAATACTTAATAAACACAATAAAAATATGTATTCTCGTACGTATAATTATACACCGGAATACGCCACCGATACTTGGCAAAAATATACAAGTTTAAGATACGAGTATGAATACACCCATCCTTGGGGATGTTATACGTGTACAAATACATAGGTGTGACAAGTTAGAATATATCATTTTAACTAATTATTCCAGGATTTAATAAATATAATTTTAGTTAAAATATTTATTATTTTAACAAATAATTATATAACTTGGAATAATATTGATGACACAAAGAAACGTAACTCAAAGACACTAATTAAGTCTAAGTTAAGGCACCACCGCGCGTCTAATAAACCGTAGTACGTTGTAGGTAGTCGTGCACACGAGTAGCAGCTTTGGGTTACATTGGATACGAAGAACGCAAGATTGTGAGTTCATGTCCCCCTTTTCTTTTAACTGTTTTCGGTTTTATAACTTCGAGGGTGAAGTACATATTACAAATTGTTTACAAATGTTTACATATGGTATGGTTAGCTAAGGAAAGGTACTGTTAGATTATGTGAGTGGTGGGTACAACGCTTAAGACCATTAATCCTCGTAGTAGGACCGAGGGACATGAGAGATAGATCTATTTGGGTGTTGCGAGCCCCACCCATGTGGACTGGGATTTGTCCCATGGGGTGACTATGTCTTACAGCCGAAAGCCCGGTACAAAATCCGCTAGGATTGAGCCTTCCTGCATCACGTCACACATATTAATGGCCTTGCAAACCATTAATGGATCTGTTTTCCTTGTTGCTTTCATACCGGGATTTACAAATTCATACATACTTTCAATGATTTCAAGGTTTATTCGTGCACACATACAAACACATGAACTCGCTCAACTTTTGTTGATGTTTTTCAAACTACATGTATTTCAGGAAACTAAATGTGGATTGTCACACCCTGACTTTTGCGGAAGCGTATGATGTGTGACTGGTTTAATATCATTGCATTCAATCGTAATAAACAACTACATGATCAAAACGATGTTCATCCATTCATAAAATTTGAGTATTACAAACACCGGTTATTTAAGTTTTAAAACACAACCTTCGACTAGGTTACAAACCAACAAAAGTGGTTGACATCTAAACTTGAAGTCTACTTCTAGAAACAACACACGCGCCCAAGATCCAACCTGTCACCTGAAATACATGTAATTTTGGAAAATATCAACAAAAGTTTAGCGAGTTCATGCGTTTTGTTTGGGTACTTGTAAACCTTTGAGAGACTCCTTTGAAAACAGGTATGAAAAGCGTGTATGAACATACCAAATAAATGTTTTACAAGGACATTAAGGCATGTGAGGACATAGGGAGCACTCGAAATGAGTAGGCTTATACCCTAGTCGATTTTCCCTCGACTATGTCGATTTCCTTCGACTATGTCGAATTTCCCTTCGACTATGTCAATTTACCTTGACTGTGTCAATTTCCCTTGACTTTGTCGATTTCCCTCGACTGGGACACCAAAGCACTCAAGTGGTCACAAGTACCATGAGTGGGGCTCGGTCGTACCCGTTAGATCTAACCTTCGTCCCTAATTAAGAATTAATGGCATTTCAGTATTTAGTCTGTGCTCACATGATCTAATTGTGTATTTCATAGGCATTTCATACCGTTTAAGTATTCGTAACATGTATTCCACCCCCGAGAGTTATAAAACCAAAAACAGTTAAGAGAAAAGGGGGAGCGTGAACTCACTGCTTTGCGTCTTCAGTACTCGTAACTCAAAGTTCGTCAGCAAACACGACTACCTACAATGTACTATGGTCTATTAGACAAAAAGGCCGTGCCTTGCCTTAGTATTTATGTTTTTGAGTTACGTTTCTTTTATGCCTTCAATATTATTCCATGTTATAATTTCTTGTCAAAATAATATTTTTGTAACAATAATTCTCAAGTATTTATTTTCGTATTTCCTTCCCAGGGATGGGGGTATCTTATACATGTATATTTGTATTCTCGTATTTGTAGTTTCCAAGATAATATATTTTCCCAAAAACCATATATCTTCTAAATATTCCACGAAAATATATTTTTACTTCCAAAACTAATATATTTTCTTTTTGTCGAAAATATGACATACTTTGTAATAATAATAAAAATCATACTTTCATTTCTTTTGTATCCAAAATAATATTTACAAAAAATATGCTCAATAATGTCATTTTTGGAATATTTTGTAAGTTACGTTCTTGCGTTCGATTTCACAGTATTAAGTGTGTAACTTATATATTTATTCCTTGTGATTTTTGGTATTATTTTGGATTGTAAATCCTTGGTATTTTGTTAAGTTATATTACTTTAAATCCTAAAATAATATAACTATTACACCAAGTATACAAGTAATCACACACAATGTGTTATTAATGTAAATATATATTCTAAATACATATTTATCCATTTTTATTTATAAAAACAAACCTCCAATACTTGTATTTTTGTAGCGAAGTTCTATGGCAAAGTTTATATTGAAAACCATAGTTAAAACACACTTGTAAATATTTGTTTAGAAAATATTTTTCTAAGTGTTTATATTTTTAGAAAATTTTTCCATAGTTTCCCCTAAAAATGGAGGTTTCCATGATTTCAAGCATATCATTTTCTTTTGTAAAAATCATCATCAATCATTAACAAATCAAATAACACTTACCAAGTGCCAAACATATGAAATTTACACTATGTCATGAACTTGAAACTTGGTAAAAATTTGTAGTAACTTAGCATGTTGTTAAGTAGGCTTAGTTACCCTTAAAAGTGTGATTATTTGTTTATAAAACTCATTCTTGAAGATTTTAGTTCTTCACAACTTGTATGAATATTTTTCTAAAAATGATTCTTTTGTATTTTATTCATCACACACATTTTTCTAGCCTTGATTTAGCATTTAAAATATGCTTAACTTCTTTAAAGACCAAGATCCTGTAAATTAGTAAATATCTTTGGTTTCTTGAAAAGATTATTTTTAAAATCATCCATTTACAAGGCTTTTAACATGTATCAAGCATCATCATATTCCAAAACAACTTCATTTTCAAGTTCATGATTCACATAAAGGATGATCATTATGATTTCTTCAAGATCTATCCTTATACTTGCTAGATCATGTGTTTAATCATCATCTAGCAAGCTTCATATGGTGATCTACACCATAAACACAAGAAATCAACAAACAAGTTCAATACATACACTAGAACAACTTGATCTTCATGTTTTAGAGCTTTATGTTAATGTTTATCTTTATGTTTTCTTGAGATTCTTTAGTTTACTAGCTTACATCATATTTTAACCAATATAATATGGAGTAAAATGAGATCACAAGAGTCTTACTACTAGCACAAGGCTAGGGATGAACAAGAGAAGTAATGAGGTGGTTAATAGCACTTGCAAGAGGTCCTTCAACTTCCGATGCTTCCACACTTCCTAACTTAGCTCCTTGCACCTCTAGATCACATTGGTTTGTATGAGAAGTGGTTGAAAATGGTGGTGTTTTGGTGTTGTGGTTGGGTCGTAGGTTAGAGAAGGGAGGAGAGGGAGTTGTGTTGTGAAATGGTAAAGTGATGGTGATGGAGTGAATGTCTCATGGGTTTAAGTAAAGGTTTCCAACAAACAAATACCCATTGGTCTATATGTCCTCATAGTACACTATAAATCAAGATCATGATCTTAATCAATCTTGGTGGATCTTAGGAGATCATGGGAAATCTTATAAGATTTTGGAGGTGGGGGCCACTCCTTGGTGACCGTAAGTATGAAGGGGGGGGGGGGGGTTGTGTAAGTTTAAATCATAGTTAGGTTAAATAGTTAGAAGTTAAGTATAATGTTTAGTGTTTATGTGTAACATGTGTTATATAGTGTGTTAGGGTGTTCGGGGATCCTAACTAGTTCAGAGACATTAAAACAATGCTTCTAGTAAAATTTTGGTGTTTCGAGTAGTGTCCGGTTGTTCGGATAGATACCGGTTCGTTAAAGTGCTAAACTGTCCCATTTAGTGTTCTTTATGTACCCTTTTGTAACACTTTTAATTCCCGACACTTAGGAAAGCATTCAGGACCATTAAACCATAATTCTGCTTTATATTTTGGAGTTTAAATGCTGAAAATAGCTGAATTTTGGTTATTTTCTGCAGAATTCTGCACTTTATGTGGGTTTTAGGCACTTTCCGGCACTTTATCTATCACCTAGAAAAGCAGTTTTGTGGTCCTTACTTCCCTACACACTATACTAGTGTAATACGTAGTCTCTGGCTCATACTGGGCCTCAAAACACTGTCTGTCTATGTACTGAACTTCGTCAGCATTTTAGTTTGTCTGATAATGGTGCCAATTCTGTTCTGTGCATTATTAGAACTATATCGTGTTGCATGTAGTAAGTCTTGCAACATGAAATGCCATTGTATGTATATAACAGTATTTAGAATTTCATTCGTCTTGTAAACTAGATCATGCACAGTTATTAAAGCACAGATTACTGTTCAATTAGTGTACGGAATGTACGGAAAAGTGACAGTTGTCACAGACTCCCCCCGTTAAAAGAATTTCGTCCCGAAATTCAAGCGATGCCATCGGTCGCAGGGGAGTTGTGAATCAAATGTGCTCACTTAGGTTTAAAATTAGTCTTCATGTTCCCAAGTAAACTTTGGGTCATGATATGAATCCCATCGTACTCAAATAAATCAATTACGTCTTCTCTGTGTTTTGTGGACTTTCAGTCCGCAACCTTAACAGGTTCTATAGTAAATTGGAGTTTGTCGTTGACGTGAATCTTATTTGTGGGAACAACGACTGTTCCTTGAGTCAGACTCCTCTAAAGACTAGACATATGGAACGTGTCGCGATCACTACTGATCCTTTCTGGTAGTTTCAGCTTGTGAGCAATGGTCCCGATCCCTACCAGGATCTCGAAAGGTCTAATATACCGGGGGTCCAACCTTCCACGTTTTCCAAATCGCATCACGCCTTCTCAAGGCGAGGCTCCCATTAAAGCCATACTTCTTATCTCAAATTCCTGCAATTTCCACCGCTCCTCGGCGCAATCTTTCTGTATTCCGCGGGCTGTCTTGATATGATCACATATCTGAACAATCTTGCCTCTAATTTTTCCTAAACCAACTCGGGCCAATAGATTGTTTATCTCCGGCCTCCGTTCAGCACAACGGGGATCGACTTATTATGTTCCATCTAAAGTGTCACACGAAGCAGTTTAAACAGCGGTGTGATAAATAATGTTGTAGGAAAACTCCACTAAGGGTAAGTGAGTGTTCCAACTTTTCATCAAAGTTTATCACACAAGTACATAACATGTCCATATAGTCTACTTCGTTCAGTAGCTCAGTCCATCTTTGTTAATATTTAAGTTCTTACGATCAACGGTGTGCTGCAACCCTTGTGATCAGTAAAGGTCGTGCAGCATTTTCTTACAGGTAATGACGTCAAATTTGCGGTGTGCAATTACTGTATCTAGATCAAGGTTTCTTCTCATGATCCCTTAACCAACGTGACGCGTATGCAATGCCGTGGTCTCGTTGCATCGACGCGCAATCAAGACTTTGTCGAGAAGCATCACATAATTGCAACTCTAACTCCTTAGCTCTTGATTGCAGGGTTGGCATGAAACTCATTCTTATCCACCATGTATCCTGAAGTTCTTACCTCACGAATTTGATGTCACACCCCAACCGATGGCGGAATCATCGGGGCATGGCACTGAGCGAAATAGATTGTCCAGAAGTTTCCATAACAATTATCATTACCATTCAATTTAAAATAACATGTCCCATACCATGCCTCAAACAGTAAACAAATTATTACAGATAAAAATCTAGGCAAATGATTCTGTTCCGACAACTCAGATTTAAACATAGATAATTTATTTGTTGGTTTCTATGACCTCTTCTGTCACACCCCGACCACGTAAAACAACAAAGCGTGGCGGAAACGTCAGGGAGTGTTGTAACAGAATTATCGTTTCATAACCATGGATACAAAAAGTGTTTCGTTTTATTGATAATATTAAACATTAACATTGTTTTAACACATAACAAACAAGTTTTATATCGACTATTGTCACACCCCGACCACGTAAAACAATGAAACGTGGCGGAAACGTCGGGGAGTGTTGTAACAGAATTAATTGTTTCACAACCATGGAAATTAAAGTTACGTTTTATTTATCAAACAAGAGAGTTACATTGTCTTAAAACAAGAAACAAAGAGTACATAACATAAATTAACTAGTTCTTGCTTCGTTTTAAGTCACTAAGGCATAGGTCCGCCTAAATGTGTCTCGATCATCCTATGCAACAGCTCCTGAAAACACATGTGAAAATAGGTACGTCAGCATAAAAATGCCTGTGAGATACATAGGTTTTGTGAAAATAGGATTCATGACTGGCGTTTAAAGAAACTGTTTAATAAAAGTAGCCATGAATCTTGTTGAGTGGTTCCTTTCATAAGTCATTTGAAAAGTGATAAATAAACCAAATGATATATATATGTTTAAAAGAATAATGTATGGTTAAGTGAATAACCATGTAAAATGAGTTTGTATAAGTTAAGTTATTTGTAAAACGATGTTTATGTGAAGATTGTATTGTAGATGTAATATGTCTAAACTGAAATGGTTTAAATAACGCTACGATATGTAATACCATAAAAGCACTTATATATAGGAAGTACCAGCGGCGTATCCACCATGTTTTTATCGTATTACACGTCGCCTCGTTACTTAAATCACTTACCCAAACAACCACCAAAAAGTAATGTTTAACAATTGAAGAAATGTTTATGTATGGTCAAATACGGTTTACACAGTTCAACAGTTACAAACGGTTCACATAATCAAATGGTTATAACGGTTCACATGGTCAAATGGTTATAATGGTTCACATGGTCTAATGGTTACAACGGTTCACATAGTCAAGTGGTTACAACGGTTCACATGGTCAAATAGTTACAAACGGTTCAAAATGTAATATAATGTGTTCATATGCTGGATGAGCATGTGCAACAAATTGTAATGTAAAACAATGTACTAAGTATGCTAAGTTAACATACAAAGCAGAAAAGTCATGTAAATCAATGTGCTAGCATGCTCAGTCAACATACATAGCAGAAAAGTCATGTAAATCAATGTGATGTAAATCATGTACTATAAGTGTACTAATGAACATAGCAAGTTTATGATGTGAAAACAGGAAAGCATGAAAGTAACAAGTAGGCACATGTGTTTCACCCCAAAACAGTTTGGAAAACAGTAAAAGAGGGGTCTATGTACTCACTTGAGATTGCTTAGAAGTTCTAGGATAACCACCAAGCAAGCTAGAAGATCACGGAATCAAACGGCACCTAATATAGGTAACTATGTTAATTAAACGGACCTATATCGGAGGGTCAGATAGAATGAGGGCTCGTAAACCAAATAAGTGTGGGAACTTATGTAATATGGTTTAACAAAGCCTACATACTAAAACAAAACCTATCCTAAGTGCTTACGACCTGTTTAGGTAGCTTATGCTACTTTAACGCGTCGTCCGTGTGAAACGCGTTCGGAACGCCTAACTAGTCCTATGATAAGTAAAATATGCCTCAACATGTTTAATATTGTTGTCAAATCAGTGTAGATACCAAAAGTTATGTTACATATGCTTAAAATGAATTTTGGCGTAAAAAGGCATTTTGGTAATTTACCTAAGGCATATAAACTACCTATCATACAACTACTTAAACGAAGCGACCATAAGGTATAACCTCGGAAGGTTATTCCCTATATACTAAGGTTACCTAATGTGCTTGGTCGGATCCTAATGATCGACCAAGTGGGTCGGGTTCGAAAGTATAAGCGATTGATTTGATCGCTTACCTTTACGACCCTAGACAAGCACAAATCTAAAAGTGACGAGCTAAGCATGTTAAAACATGCTTAATGACTTTAGAAAACAGGTTTGGTATCAAAACAAAGGGTTTTGATACGTAAGAGTAGTTTGGTTACAAAATACGCAAGAATACACATTTTGAACGAAACTACGACTCGTCACTGAGCCTAGATAACGTGGTAATCAGTAGGTATAGTCACTAGGGACTATAACCATCGTGATTATGCTCACGTTATGAAGTTCAAACAAACTTCGCATTGACCATAAACTGGTCAACGCAGAAACGCTAAAAAAATGCAGAAACGCTAAAAGAACGAAAGAATACTTACAGAAGGTCCCCGCAAGCTCTTGATCCGATTTACTCTCAGGTATGAAGCATAAACTTCAACTTAGAGAGCCAAAATCAGATTCAAGTGTGAGTTTGCAAGGAAATGAAGGTGGGTATTTATAGGAATTCAAGAACCGTTAAGATCGTTCATCGAAAACTGAGCTTTGATCTGGACCTTACATGTGTGCCCATGGTTTTCTAAAACCATGGGAGCCCCTAATAATGGACTAGGTTCATTGAATACCAACCCATGGTTTTGCAAAACCATGGTTTAAAACCATCAACACTTCAAAATGGACTAGGTTCATTGAATCTGCCAGAAATTTCAAAAATGGTCCCTGCACTTGTAAAACTTGACTTTTGGCACTTTTAAGCCCTGTTAACCCCGTTTCAAGGCTCTAAAATAAAGTTAAAGTACAGGGAACTTAAAATATGCTCAAAAACATCTCGGATGTCGGTTCGTTTGGTCGTACGGTTGCGTTATTCGCTTAATTACGACGGAAGTCATAACGAACGCAAAAACGATCCAAATTAAGCGACGAATGGAATTTTATCATTCCAAACACTAAAATAAAATATTTTAATGCTTACATAAATTTTGTATGTCCGGATATATTTAGAACGTAAGATATGCGCGAAAATGCAAACTTGTGCACTTTTTGACGCTTTCAGTCCCTGAATGACCCAAAAGTTTATTTTAGCACACCGAACCCCGCAAAGCCTATTTCTAAGCAATGTAAAGGATATTTATGGTATGTTTAACTTATGGTCATGTTCCGGAATGTCTGTTCTAGTACGAATCGCCATACTTTCACAGTTTGTCAAATTTAGTCCCTGTAAGCGATTTAAACTTGATTTTGCCATACCAAAGCCTTCAAAACTTATTTCTAAGTTATGTAAGGGTTATTTAAGGTATGTTAAGCCTATGTCACAATTCCGGAGTGTTTGTTGCATTAAACTGGTTATATTTACGCATCAGTGTGCGTTTAACCTTCCAGAAAGCGATTTAGAGCCCGAAATCGAACAAGAATTGACATGTGCAAACGATACACATATTTATACAAATCACAAGTATGAAACACAAATTTCATTGATTTGGTTTTTGTTTGATGGTCGTAGTGACCCAGGTGTCACAACTATCATTGTTTTATGTCACTAAGGCCTCGTCCAGATCCTATGTGACGCATGCATCCTAGAACGTCAATCAAGCAACAACACCTAAAACATATGTAAAAACAAAGTCAGCAAAGAAATGCTGGCAAGTACATAGGTTTTATAAGAGTATCGGAATCGTGGCTTCGTTTACATGATTGCAGTACTTTATTAGACTTCAAGAGTCAAAATACAAACCTCGTTTTGAAAAGCGTATTGCAACATAATTAACCAACTCAAACCAAATGGGTTATCGTTTATAAAATCTCGTAGCCATGATTCTTAACTCAAAAACACTTTTGTTTTAGAAAAACCATTTTGTAAAACATCTCGTAAAAACTCGTTAATAAAACTCGTATATTATTTCGAAAACATCATTGAGTGACATCATTTCAATATCGTTTACCCAAGTGAACTAAATAACGCCACGGTATGTAATATGTTGAAAACACTTATATATAAGAAGTACCAGCGGCGTATCTACCATGTTTTCACCACATTACACCTGTCCCGTTATCTAAACACTAGCCAAAAGCCAATCGTTTACCCAAATCGTTTAACATCGTTTCCAAATCATTTCCAAATCGTTTACTCGTTTAAATCATCCTCGTTTTAATTGTGAAAACTTATACATGGCCATCTCGTTAATAACATTCAAACCTTCGTGACTCGACTACCTCGTTCCTCGCTTCTCGTATTAACAAACCCCCAAAGGGTAAGTTAATAATTACAGATTCAGTCGTTACCCACAACACCCACACATAACCATGGGTATAGTGAAATAACGGGATTTGTCAGATCCTATGGTACCATAACCTAATACTGGTCGGCTTGATCAATTCTAATGAATGTCGTTCGTTATGTAACTACAACCAACAAGTTCGTTCACATTATCGAAATCGTTAATAGTTTAGTATAAATCGTTCTATTCGTTTTTTGAAATCATCGTTTAAACCTTGAAAACATTTTGTACATATGAATCACCCCAAAACAATTGAAAGTTGTAAAATAGGGGAACTATGTACTCACATGTAGTGCAAGGTATCCTCAATCAATAGTACTTCAACAAACTCAAGTAAACCAGAGAAATCAAGCAGCACCTAGTAATCGAACCACTAGTCAAACAATAGACGCCTAAATCGAAAGATCGGACAGAATGAGGTCTTGCAACCCAAATGAGTGTTGGAACTCATGTGATATGGTTTAACAAAGCCTACATCCTAAATCGGAACCTAACCTAAGTGCTTTCGACCCATCGCGACCCATTAAGGTAGCTTATGCTACTTTAACGCGTCGTGCGCGCAAACGCACGTTCGAGACGTCTAACTAGTCCTATGACAAGTATTATATGCCTATACAAGTTTAATCATGTTGTATAATCAGTTATGTGACAAAAGTTTAGGTTACATATGCTTAATTACCAATTATGCATGAAAAGGGCATTTTGGTCATTTACCTAAGGCATATAAACTACTTATCATACAACCATCTAAACTAGGTGACCATAAGGTATAACCTCGGAAGGTTATTCCCTATGCTACTATGGTCACCTAATGTGTTTGGTCGGATCCTAATGATCGACCAAACGGGTCGGGTTCGAATGTATAAGCGATTGATTAGATCGCTTACCTTTACGACCCTATATAAGCAATAAACTAAAAGTGACGAGCTAAGCATGTTAAAACAGGCTTAACTAAGTTAGAAAATAGGTTTTGATATCAAAACTAACGGTTTTGATATCCTAAAGTAGTTTGGTTACAAAATACGCGTAAATGCGCATTTTGGAAGAAACTTCGACTCATCACTGAGTCTAGATAACATGGTAATCAGTAGGTATAGTCACTAGGGGCTATAACTATCGTGATTACACTCACGTTATGAAGTTCAAATGAACTTCACATTGACCATAAACTGGTTAATGCAGAAAGTCAAACGCAGTTTGACTTTAACGCTAAAACGAATGAAAAGAACGAAAGAACACTTACAGAAGGTCCCCGCAAGATTTGATTCCGATTTTTCTCTCAGGTAGGAAACATATACTTCCACTTAGAGAGCATAAATCAGATTTCAAATTG
The DNA here is from genome assembly GCA_030545235.1 of Helianthus tuberosus. Classification (NCBI taxonomy): domain Eukaryota; kingdom Viridiplantae; phylum Streptophyta; class Magnoliopsida; order Asterales; family Asteraceae; genus Helianthus; species Helianthus tuberosus. The sequence continues at coordinate 122,019,990 of CM060407.1, forward strand.
TGGGTTTTGAAGTGAAATGGATGGGGTATATATAGGATTTCTAGAACCGTTAAGATCGTTCCTCGAAAATTGAGCTTTGATCTGGACCTTACATGTGTGCCCATGGTTTTCTAAAACCATGGGAGCCCCTAATATGGACTATGTTCATTGAATACCAGCCCATGGTTTTGCAAAACCATGGGTGAAAACCATCAACACTTCAAAATGGACTAGGTTCATTGAATCTGCCAGAAATTTCAAAAATGGTCCCTGCACTTGTAAAACTTGATTTTTTGGCACTTTTAAGCCCCGTTAACCCCATTTCAAGGCTCTAAAATAAATTTAAAGTATAGGGAACTTAAAATATGCTCAAAAAAATCTCGGCTGTTGGTTCGTTTGGTCGTACGGTTGCGTTATTCGCTTAATTACGACGGAAGTCGTAACGAACGCAAAAACGATCCAAATTAAGCGACGAATGGAATTTTATCATGCCAAACACTAAAATAAAATATTTTAATGCTTACATAAATTTTTGGATGTCCGGATGTATTCAGAACGTAAGTTATGCGCGAAAATGCAAACTTATGCACTTTTTGACGCTTTTAATCCCTGAATGAGCATAAAGTTTATTTTAGCATACCGAACCCCTCAAAGCCTATTACTAAGCTATGTAAAGGTTATTTAGGGTATGTTTAACTTATGATCAAGCTCTGGAATGTTCGTTACTATACAAATCGGCATAGTTTCGCAGTTTGACACAAATAGTCCCTGCGATCGAACAAAGTTGATTTCGACACACCAAACCATTCAAAACTTATTTCTAAGTTATGTGGAGGTTATTTAAGGTATGTTAAGCCTATGTCACTATTCCGTAGTGTTTGTCGCGTTATACTGATTGCGTTTAAGCACCAGTTTGCGTATAACCTTCCAGAAAGCGATTTAGAGCTTGAAATTGGAATCGAATCAAATTGTAAAATCACTAAACACAATTACACATATAATAACACAAAAACACATATAATAACACCAAAGCACATTTTTTTTATTAATAAACATCATTTTTTTACATCATAAATCGATTACAGAACACAGTTGTCACAGTCTCCCCTACTTCAGGAAATTTCGTCCCGAAATTTTTATTAGAGGAAGCTTGTGAAAACAAATGCGGATATTTCGCCTTCATCTGGTCCTCACGTTCCCAGGTAAACTCTGGGCCACGTTTGGATTCCCAGCGAACTTTAACCAAATGAATCTGTTTGTTCTTCAACTGTTTGTATGTACGTTCCACTATCTCCACAGGTTTCTCGACAAAGTGCATCGTTTCATCAATTCGAATCTCGTCGAGAGGAATGTGTAGATCAGCGTTAGCTAAACACTTATGCAGATTAGACACGTGAAAAGTCGGATGAATATTTCCAAGCTCTGGAGGTAGCTCTAGACGATAGGCAACCTTTCCAATTCTTTCCACAATCTTAAATGGTCCCACATATAGAGGTGCAAGTTTTCCTTTCTTTCCAAATCTCACCACTCCCTTCCAAGGTGACACCTTGAGTAGGACACAGTCTCCGATTTAAAATTCTAAGGGCTTGCATCGCAGATCCGCATATCTCTTTTGACGGTTTTTGCGCTATCACAAGATTATCGCGGATTCTCTTGATGTTGTCTGTTGTTTCCAGAGCGAGCTCAGGTCTAGTAAGCTGAACTTTACTGGTCTCGTTCCAACAGACAGGTGAACGACATTTTCGACCATAGAGAGCTTCGAATGGTGCCATTTTAATGCTAGCATGATAGCTATTGTTGTAGGAGAACTCGATCAGTGGCAGATGAGAATCCCAATTACCACCAAAGTCTATCACACATGCTCTAAGAATATCCTCCAAAGTTTAAATCATTCTCTCAGATTGGCCATCTATTTGGGGATGATAAGCAGTGCTTAGATTCAGTTGGGTTCCCAAAGCAGATTGCATGGCCTTCCAAAAATTAGATGAAAATCGAGCATCACGATCGGAAATGATATCTAAAGGAACACCATGTCGTGATACAATCTCGTCTACATAGATCTTGGCAAGCTTCTCAGCTGAGAAATCCTCACGGATTGGTAAGAAGTGAGCAGATTTTGTCAAACGATCAACTACAACCCAAATAGCATCATGACTTTTAGATGTACGCGGTAATTTAGTGATGAGATCCATCGAAATGTTCTCCCATTTCCAAACCGGCATCTCTGGTTGTACAAGCAAACCAGAAGGTCGTTGATGTTCTGCCTTGACTTTGAGACAAGTTAGGCATTTCGACACATACAAGGCAACATCTTTCTTCATACCAGGCCACCAGATCTTAGTACGAAGATCCTTGTACATTTTATCAGCACCAGGATGGACAGAATATCGAGACTTATGTGATTCGTCCATCGCTAAAGTGCGAAGATCGTCTTGTTTCGGAATCCACAATCGATCCTTAAAATAGAGCAAACCATCGTCTTTAGCTTCGAGCTTAAGCTCAAGTTGACGTGGTAATTCATTACCTATCAAATTTTGTGAAACACAAAATTGTTGAGCTTGAAGGACACGAGTATGAAGATCATATAGTGTTCGAACAGAATGAAGCTTGACTCGCTCCTTTCGACTAAGCGCATCGGCTACAACATTCGCCTTACCAGGGTGGTAGCGAATCTCGCAGTCATAATCGTTTAAGAGTTCAACCCAACGTCGTTGCCCCATGTTCAACTCTTTCTGATTAAGAATATGCTGAAGACTTTTGTGGTCTGTGAAAACCACACACTTCGTTCCATAGAGGTAGTGTCTCCAAATTTTAAGCGCGAAAACCACAGCTCCTAACTCAAGATCATGAGTCGTGTAGTTCTTCTCGTGAACTTTCAGCTGCCTAGATGCATATGCAATAACTTTACCTCATTGCATAAGGACGCAACCAAGGCCTAAGTTGGATGCATCGCAATAGACAACGAAATCATCGCTTCCCTCGGGCAGAGATAGCACAGGAGCATTACATAACTTCTTCTTCAGCGTTTGGAACGCTTCTTCTTGCTTGGGTCCCCACTCAAAAGGCTTATTTTTCTGAGTCAAAGCAGTGAGTGGAACCGCAATCTTCGAGAAATTTGAAATGAATCGGCAATAATAACCAGCAAGACCAAGAAAAGATCGAATCTCTGTAGGCGTCGTCGGTGTATTCCAGTCCTTAATAGCAACAATCTTGGATGGATCCACATGAATACCCTGCTCATTGACTATATGACCGAAGAATTGAACTTCTTTAAGCCAGAATTCACACTTGGAGAATTTAGCAAAAAGTTGTTCCTTCTTCAGGAGTTCCAATGTTAAGCGAAGGTGTTGCTCGTGCTCGGCTCGAGATTTTGAATAAATGAGAATATCGTCGATGAACACAATAATGAACTTGTCCAAATAAGGTTTGCAGACTCTATTCATTAAGTCCATAAAGATAGCTGGAGCATTCGTCAAACCAAAAGGCATGACTGTGAACTCGTAATGCCCATATCTTGTGCGGAAAGCAGTTTTGGGAATATCTTCTTCGAGAACACGAAGTTGATGATACCCAGAATGCAGGTCAATCTTGGAAAAGCATGAAGCACCCTGCAGCTGGTCGAAGAGATCATCAATTCGAGGTAGGGGATATCGATTCTTGATGGTGAGCTTATTAAGCTCACGATAATCGATACACATTCGAAAAGATCCATCTTTCTTTTTCACGAAGAGGACAGGAGCTCCCCAAGGTGAAAAGCTCGGTCGGATGAATCCTTTATCAGATAACTCTTGAAGCTGTTTCGATAACTCTTGTATCTCCAACGGTGCAAGACGATAAGGTGATTTTGCAATCGGGTTGGCATTGGGTACAAGGTCAATATGAAACTCGACTTGACGAACTGGAGGCAAACCAGGCAGTTCATCAGGAAACACCTCTGGATAATCCCGCACCATCGGGATACCCTGTATACTCTTGCTCTTGTCTTTCTCCTAGGTGACATGTTCCAGAAAAGCAACATATCCTTTTCGCAAATAACCTTGGGCTTCCATACACGACATAAGCTTCAAACCATATGGTGGTTTCTCGCCACGAACTTCCAGAACATTGCCAGACGGAAGAGGAATACGAACAATCTTATCGAAACAAACCACCTAAGCGTGGTGTTTGGTTAACCAGTCCATTCCAATGATAATATCGAAACTCCCAAGTTGCATCGGTGTGAGGTCAATAGGAAAAAGATGGTTATCAAGGTTCAACTGACAATTACGAATAATAGAATCGAGAACAAGAGGTTTACCAGTGGCAACTTCAACAGATAAGGGTTTCCTCAGTTTAGTTCTAGGTATCGCAAGCAAAGGCTCAAAAGATAATGAAACAAAACTTTTATCGGCACCAGAATCAAAAAGAATAGATGCAGGTTGATTGTTAACAAGAAACGTACCATTGACAACAAAGGTACCTCTGACAACGAGGTTGTCAGCTCGAGCCTCGTTTGCATTCAGATTGTACGCTCGCCCACGAGTGGGATCGACAATTGGAAAAACAAAGAGGTATTGAAAACATCGACAAAACACAACGAAGGCGATCATTTGTTCGTTACCTCAAACAAACAAACAACACGCAGTGACTAATCAAAGTAAATGGGTCAATGTAATGTATCGCCGAAGACATGCTCGCCTATAAGTGAACACTCACCCCAAGAGTTCCCAGGTAAGAGTGACTGGTCCGATTAAGTGGATTTGTACGAACACTCTAGCCTTAGACAGAAAACCCAGGGTATAGGCATTCACTCTTCCAGTTTGCACGTGTTCACATTATTTTGGCCCAAACTTTGACGAGACTTTGAAAACCCAGAAGGCACTAAGCTAAAAATGAGTTAAACTGGTAGGGTTCAAAACCTTACAACAGAGGGTTCAAAACCTAGTAATCAATCATCCTAGAACGGATGATTAGTTTTCAAAGCGGATTCGAACTTAGCGTTCTTATTGTAGTTATCACCTAAGGATAGGTGACGGTTTTGTTTTAAAATCTAAACACAAGTAAACTTGTGTTAGGGTCCTAAAGTTATAGTCTAGGTCAAAGCATTACTAATAACCTAATTCCCTATAACCATTGGCTCTGATACCAACTCTTCTGTCACACCCCGACCACGTAAAACAACAAAGCGTGGCGAAAACGTCGGGGAGTGTTGTAACAGAATTATCGTTTCATAACCATGGATACAAAAAGTGTTTTGTTTTATTGATAATATTAAACATTAACATTGTTTTAACACATAACAAACAAGTTTTATATCGACTATCATTGTTTTATATCACTAAGGCCTCGTCCAGATCCTATGTGACGCATGCATCCTAGAACGTCAATCAAGCAACAACACCTGAAACATATGTAAAAACAAAGTCAACAAAGAAATGCTGGCGAGTACATAGGTTTTATAAGAGTATCGGAATCGTGGCTTCGTTTACATGATTGCAGTACTTTATTAGACTTCAAGAGTCAAAATACAAACCTCGTTTTGAAAAGCATATTGCAACATAATTAACCAACTCAAAAAGGGAGAATGGGCGACTTGGACGACTCTTGGAGAAACACTTGAAACCCTACTTTCGATCTTCACTCCTTCTCAACATTGATCTAGTTAGTTACTAGGTAATTGCATTCCTTTCGTGGGAGTTTAATTTACCATCAGATCTAATCGGATTCCTCTGTGGGAGGTTTATTTTTAGTCACATTAGGGTTTCGGCAGTTTTGGTAGTTTTTTACGTTTTGCTTATTGATCCAGCTTGATTATTGGTTTGATTGATCGGCTGGTTCTTATTTACATGTTCGCTGAGTTTGGAATACATCTTCAGTCAGATTCGAGCAGGGGTTTTGTTTAGGGTTACTGTCAGGTTTCGTGCAGGGGTTTTGTTTAGGGGTTTCAGTCAGATTCGAGTAGGGGTTTGGTTCTTAATACGTTCGGCGTATACTCTGTCCAATCTGTTTGGTTTACAGCAGCGATTGGGTTTCTTTCACCATGGATGATTCAGCAGACAACTCCAAGGTGTTTGCTACTAGAATTAAGAACATTGATGGAAAACCGTTTGAACCAAGAAAAACATCACAGATGCCTACGGTTTCAGAAGTGGGTAATAAGAAGGTAAGATTCATGTTACCGTTGAATGATACTGACTACGTTCTTGGCTGTTCTGACTCCCCAGATGAGGATTATGCAGTGGTTTTTGATAAGCGAAAGGTATCATTTGTGCTACCGCTAAATGATGTTAGTCCTGCTCGTGTTCGAAAGCAGGAACAGGGTGATAATGCTCAAGACCAACAGCAATTGTATGCTGATGTCATCCTAAACAAATAGGTAGAGCAGGGAGGTACTAAGCGGGCTAGTAGTCCAAATCAGAATCAAAATGATGATGAAAACGCTAGGAAGGCCAATGATTCGGCTAATCAAGTTCTAAAAGTCAATTTTCGAACGCTAAACTCAGATGCCTCATTGGATGGTGTGGATGTAGTGCTACCGATTGATTCTATTCGCCAGGTTAACAACAGGTTAGCTAACACTCTTTTTGGTTATTTCCTGGGGGATAGAATTGCATATCAAGTAGTTGAATATTTTGTGAGAACAAATTGGAAGAAACATGGTCTTCAGAAAACGATGATGAATTCAAATGGGTTCTTTTTCTTCAAGTTTGAAGATAGAAAGGGAATGGTCGTTGTTCTTGAAGGGGGACCTTGGATGATCCGTAACAAACCTATGTTTCTCAACATTTGGTCCCCTACAAACACCCTTAAAAAGAAGAGTTGGAAAAGGTTGCAGTTTGGGTGAAATTGCATGACGTCCCTCTAGTGGCGTATTCTGATGATGGTTTAAGTATGCTGGCTTCAAAAATTGGGTCTCCTGTGCGGCTGGATTCGTATACTACTGATAGGTGTAATGAGGCTTGGGGACGGAGCAGCTATGCTAGGGCTCTCATTGAAATATCGGCTGATCAGGATTTGAAAGGGACTATAACCATGGCTATTCCTGAATTGGATGGAAACAAATATGTTACGGAGACTATTCGGGTGGAGTATGAATGGGAACCCCCGAGATGTGCTCATTGCTGTGTGTTTGGGCATGACTCTAAGGGATGCCCTAAACATATTGGCTCAACAACCAAACCTCCTACTAACAGGCCGAAAGTAGATGAGGATGGTTTCACTGAAGTTAAGGTTAAGAAGAGTGCAAAGAAGAATGGCTTTCAAGTTAATAACCAGAAGCCCAAATTTGAGTATAGACCGGTGGATAGGAAGAAAAAGGCTGTTGCAACTCAGCAGGTTGCTACTTCCCCTAAAATTCAAACTCATAATCCATTTTCTGCTCTTGATTCTGTTGGGGGACATGGTAGTTCAATTCAAGGGAGAAACAAAGGGGGTAGACAGATTCATGAGGTTTCAGATGAGGAAGAGGTTGAAGTTGTCTATGATGAAACCAATGAGTCTATGACTTCGGGTACTTATCCTTCGTCTTCTAGAGTAGGGGAAAGCACCTCTTCCACAAAGTTCTCCAATGGATAGATTGTCTTTGTTTCGGCTAAAGGGGCTGCCGTTTCGTGGCAACTTCATTTTTGATGATGGAGGATGAAGATTTTGGTTTTGTATTGTTTTGTCTGCTAGATATCTTTTCATGATATATATAGTAGGCTAGGTTGATGTGATGTCATAGGTACTTTTATGTTTGTTGGCTTACATATATGGGGCATGTCCTATATATGAACTAGTGTGGAACTCATCCTCACTACTTGTACTTATTTGCGGTTGTTTATAATAGATTCACCGGGGTAACCCTTTAGCCAAAAAAATAATTAACCAACTCAAACCAAATGGGTTATCGTTTATAAAATCTCATAGCCATGATTCTTAACCCAAAAACACTTTTGTTTTAGAAAAACCATTTTGTAAAACATCTCGTAAAAACTCGTTAATAAAACTCGTATATTATTTCGAAAACATCGTTGAGTGACATCGTTTCAATATCGTTTACCCAAGTTAACTAAATAACGCCACGGTATGTAATATGTTGAAAACACTTATATATAAGAAGTACCAGTGGCGTATCTACCATGTTTTCACCACATTACACCCGTCCCGTTATCTAAACACTAGCCAAAAACCAATCGTTTACCCAAATCGTTTAACATCGTTTCCAAATCATTTCCAAATCGTTTACTCGTTTAAATTATCCTCGTTTTAATTGTGAAAACTTATACATGGTCGTCTCGTTAATAACATTCAAACCTTCGTGACTCGACTACCTCGTTCCTCGCTTCTCGTATTAACAAACCCCCAAAGGGTAAGTTAATAATTACAGATTCAGTCGTTACCTACAACACCCACACATAACCATGGGTATAGTGAAATAACGGGATTTGTCAGATCCTATGGTACCATAACCTAATACTGGTCGGCTTGATCAATGCTAATGAATGTCGTTCGTTATGTAACTACAACCAACAAGTTCGTTCACATTATCGAAATCGTTAATAGTTTAGTATAAATCGTTCTATTCGTTTTTTGAAATCATCGTTTAAACCTTGAAAACATTTTGTACATATGAATCACCCTAAAACAATTGAAAGTTTTAAAATAGGGAAACTATGTACTCACATGTAGTGCAAGGTATCCTCAATCAATAGTACTTCAACAAACTCGAGTAAACCAGAGAAATCAAGCAGCACCTAGTAATCGAACCACTAGTCAAACAATAGACGCCTAAATCAAAAGATCGGACAGAATGAGGTCTTGCAACCCAAATGAGTGTTGGAACTCATGTGATATGGTTTAACAAAGCCTACATCCTAAATCGGAACCTAACCTAAGTGCTTTCGACCCATCGCGACCCATTAAGGTAGCTTATGCTACTTTAACGCGTCGTGCGCGCAAACACGCGTTCGAGACGTCTAACTAGTCCTATGACAAGTATTATATGCCTATACAAGTTTAATCATGTTGTATAATCAATTATGTGACAAAATTTTAGGTTACATATGCTTAATTACCAATTATGCATGAGAAGGGCATTTTGGTCATTTACCTAAGGCATATAAACTACTTATCATACAACCATCTAAACTAGGTGACCATAAGGTATAACCTCGGAAGGTTATTCCCTATGCTACTATGGTCACCTAATGTGTTTGGTCAGATCCTAATGATCGACCAAACGGGTCGGGTTCGAAAGTATAAGCGATTGATTAGATCGCTTACCTTTACGACCCTATATAAGCACTAAACTAAAAGTGACGAGCTAAGCATGTTAAAACATGCTTAACTAAGTTAGAAAATAGGTTTTGATATCAAAACTAACGGTTTTGATATCCTAAAGTAGTTTGGTTACAAAATACGCGTAAATGCGCATTTTGGCCGAAACTTCGACTCGTCACTGAGCCTAGATAACGTGGTAATCAGTAGGTATAGTCACTAGGGGCTTTAACCATCGTGATTACACTCACATTATGAATTTCAAATGAACTTCACATTGATCATAAACTGGTCAATGCAGAAAGTCAAACGCAGTTGGACTTTAACGCTAAAACGAATGAAAAGAACGAAAGAACACTTACAGAAGGTCCCCGCAAGATTTGATTCCGATTTTTCTCTCAGGTAGGAAGCATATACTTCCACTTAGAGAGCATAAATCAGATTTCAAATTGTGGGTTTTGAAGTGAAATGGATGGGGTATATATAGGATTTCTAGAACCGTTAAGATCGTTCCTCGAAAACTGAGCTTTGATCTGGACCTTACATGTGTGCCCATGGTTTTCTAAAACCATGGGAGCCCCTAATATGGATTATGTTCATTGAATACCAGCCCATGGTTTTGCAAAACTTTGCAAAACCATGGGTGAAAACCATCAACACTTCAAAATGGACTAGGTTCATCGAATCTGCCAGAAATTTCAAAAATGGTCCCTGCACTTGTAAAACTTGATTTTTTTGGCACTTTTAAGCCCCATTAACCCCATTTCAAGGCTCTAAAATAAAGTTAAAGTATAGGGAACTTAAAATATGCTCAAAAACATCTCGGATGTCGGTTCGTTTGGTCGTACGGTTGCGTTATTCGCTTAATTACGACGGAAGTCGTAACGAACGCAAAAATGATCCAAATTAAGCGACGAAGGGAATTTTATCATGCCAAACACTAAAATAAAATATTTTAATGCTTACATAAATTTTTGGATGTCCGGATGTATTCAGAACGTAAGTTATGCGCGAAAATGCAAATTTATGCACTTTTTGACGCTTTTAATCCCTGAATGAGCATAAAGTTTATTTTAGCATACCGAACCCCTCAAAGACTATTTCTAAGCTATGTAAAGGTTATTTAGGGTATGTTTAACTTATGATCAAGTTCTGGAATGTTCGTTACTATACAAATCGGCATAGTTTCGCAGTTTGACACAAATAGTCCCTGCGATCGAACAAAGTTGATTTCGACACACCAAACCATTCAAAACTTATTTATAAGTTATATGGAGGTTATTTAAGGTATGTTAAGCCTATTTCACTATTCCAGAGTGTTTGTATTGTTATACTGACTGCGTTTAAGCACCAGTTTGCGTATAACCTTCCAGAAAGCGATTTAGAGCTTGAAATTGGAATCGAATCAAATTGTAAAATCACTAAACACAATTACACATATAATTACACCAAAACACATATAATAACACCAAAGAACATTGTTTTATTAATAAACATCATTACACCAAAACACATGTAAAGGTGAGCATACAAGTTTGATAATAGCATATAGAGTTTGAATTCGTTTATGCATAACCAGCACGTACACATAGCGAAATGAGGCACGTTAGTTATCGACATAGATCCATCGATACCAATGACTACGAGTTGACTACCCGAGGCAGTTCGCAATACATGATTACCACCGTAACCCATGCAAGTAATTGTCCTTAACAACCCCCGGGTGAACGGGTGCCGAGTCCAAACTATAGTACTATCGTCGTTAAGGCAGGTAGATAGCATTCCATGTGTAAACATAACAAACAAGCATTCATAAGCCACGTATAACATGCATTAACGGTTAGCATTCAAATAGTATTAAGTAGTGTGATTGATGTGATTTTGAATAGTTGTAACATATGTAACACCCAAAAGTGCTTAAAGCAAAAAGGGATCGAGTATACTCACAGCGGTTGATGGATTGAAGGGAGCGCTTAGCGAGTAAGGTTAGCCTGAATAGATTGATAACATAACGATAAGTGGCGTGTAAAACGATACATAGTGTGAGTGGGTCTGATAGCAGTTCGGTCGGATGGTAATCCGATCGGACAGCAATCCGTGCGGATGACAATTCGTTCGGATGGTCATCCGGTCGGACGGTAGTCCAGTCGGATGACTATTCGAGTAGATTGTTTCTTCCTATGAGATGAATGTGTTTGTGTATGATGGCTTGACCTTTGAAGTTTTCGTTGTAGCATTTTGAAAACATTTAAGTATCTCTATCCTTCAAGTCGGTCGATCAGACATTCAATCGTGCGGACAACAATTCGTTCGGATTGTCATCCGGTCGGATGGTAGTCCGGTCGGATGGCGACCTTAGTGATGAGAGTACTTGGTGGAAACAATTCTTAGCAGGAGAGTCACTCGGTTGGATGTCCATTCGACCGGGTGGCAATCCTGTTACTGAACATGTTGAAAATTGTTTAAGTATTTAAAGTCCTAGTATCTCATGATCCGAAGAGTAATCTGATCGGATGGCAGTCCGATCGGATAGCAATCCATTCAATACTCAGACTTCAGATAAAGTTGACTAAGTGTGGGACCCAAGGTGTTATCCATTCGGATAGCAATCCGTTCGGGTGGCTTATCCGCTCGGACAGCAGTCCGGTCGGACAGCATTCCATCCCGATTGTTCCGTTCGTCCTACACTTGGTCGTTCTGATTGTTTGTCATTTTATCGAGACGCGTTGACAACGTGTTAGCCAATAGACCTCCACTTTGACCAGTGTGACCAAACCGACTAGGAATCACCCTTGTTCGACAGGTTATCGGCTCAAGACGATTGTTCTAGCTTAACCCGAAATCGGTGGTCTCGTGGGTAGAATTCAGATTTCGAACTAGCATAACACTAAGAGTGAGTAGGAGACTAGAACGAAGTCCAATCCTATCGGTTTCGAGTGTATTGGGTGTAAAAGAGTTGAAGGAAAGTTAGAAACCATCTTTCAATCCTTTTCCACCATGTTTATGTTTAGATCTAGTATAGATCTTTGTTCATTTATGTGGAAATCGGTTAGATCCGAGTTGTTCTCGGTGGATTGAAGCCAAAACATGAAGTTCTTCAAGAACACATGATGACATCATCCTAGAACACCTCAAATCTGGTGATTTCACGGTTAAAAGTTAAGATTCAAAAGGTAGAAAGGTGTAGGAGTGCATGTAGATCAAGAAAGTACAAGAGTTAGGACGACATCTTACCGAGATTGAGAGAAATCGAAGAAAAAGTGAGCTGAGTGTGCTGGTCGGACAGAGGTTTCCAAAAGTAGAAAAGTTTGAGAGTGACATGGGTATTTATAGGATTCCAAAAGAGGAAAGTGTTGTCCGGTCGGATTGCACACCGCCCGTATGACTATCCGGTCGGATGTTACCTCGGTCGGATGGCACCTGACTCGTGGACAAGCGGCTATCCGGCCGGATGGCACTTGGTTCGAATGTTTGACGCGACGATTATTGCTGATTCGATTTCGATTGCGAGTGATGCGGATGCGATGAGGTTTCCTATTCAAATTACTTTTAATCCCAACCACTCATATCTTGCACTATCCCTTCTCCACTAATTCTCATAGTTTGATTGTGATTCGAGTTCGAAGTCGATTGAGTTTGATTTGCATTTCGAGTTCGATTGCGTTTCGCTTGATTATCACACATAACATAAATAAACATGCACAAGTAACACATAAGGCACACACACACGTATAACAATAACTAGTATGCGTAGTTTGAGTTGCGACTCGATGTCGATTTGATTAGCACAGCTTGACTATTGATTAATTAACTTTATCGCATTGTTACTTCCTATAGTTCACAGTCGTAAGCCGATTGAATAGCGATTAACAAACATCGATCATTGCATTCATTGACACTTACTCCACATAATACAACTAAAATAAACACCGAAAAGAAATCTACTACAAGTCACGTCGTGTAATCGGTCGTTGGCTTGGACTTTGACTTTCGAAAACACGGGGTGTTACAGCATCCCCTTGTTTAGGGAATTTCGTCCCGAAATTAGGCTGAAAGTCGTACACTACCGTGAATCACGTTGAGCACTTTCTTTCTCCAGACTTTCTCCCTTGAACAACTGCGGGTACTTCGCCTTCATGTCGCTTTCGAGTTCCTAAGTGAACTCCGCGCCTCGTTTGCCTTCCCATCGAACTTTCACAATAGGAATGCGCGAGCGTCTGAGTTGCTTGGTTTGGCGACCCATGATTTCGATAGGCTTCCCCACGAAGTATAGTGTTTCGTTTACTTGGAGATCATCGAGAGGTACAATTAAATCATGCTCAGCCAAGCATTTTCGGAGGTTTGACACATGGAAAGTCGGGTGGACGTTACTCAGTTCCTCCGGTAGTTCGAGTCTGTAGGCGACTTTTCCGATCCTTTCCATAATCTTAAAAGGTCCAACATATCGTGGCGCTAGTTTCCCTTTCTTGCCGAATCTGACCACACCCTTCCAAGGTGAAACCTTTAGGAGTACGTAGTCGCCAACGTCAAATTCAAGGGGCTTGCGTCGTCTATCGGCGTAACTTTTCTGTTGGTTCAGAGCTTTCACTAGATTTTCCCGGATTTGGAAAATTCTGTCTGTTGTTTCTTGTAGTAGCTCGGGACCGGTTAATTGCGAGTGACCGATCTCGTGCCATACAATAGGCGATCGACATCTTCTTCCGTATAGAGCCTCGAATGGTGCCATTTGTATGCTGGAATGATAGCTGTTGTTATACGAGAATTCGACTAACGACAGGTATTTATCCCAATTACCACCGAAGTCTATGACACACGAACGGAGCATGTCTTCAAGAGTAAGAATCGTTCTTTCAGTCTGACCGTCGGTTTGAGGGTGGAACGCCGTACTTAGATTAAGCGATGTACCGAGAGCCTTTTGAAATGTTTCCCACAGTCGCGAGGTAAACTGAGCATCACAATCAGAGATGATGTCACGAGGTGTCTCATGATTACAAATGATCTCGTCGGTGTAGATTCGGGCTAATCGTTCTACCTTGTAGTCTTCCCGTATTGGCAGAAAGTGAGCTAATTTGGTCAGTCGGTCAACAACGACCCAGATGCTGTCGTGACCTGATGACGTGTGTAGAAGTTTGGTTATGAAGTCCATATCTATACTCTCCCACTTCCACATAGGGATTGGCGGCTGTTCAAGTAAGCCAGAGGGCCTTTGATGTTCAGCTTTAACCCTTGCACAAGTTAGGCACTTTCCAACATAGAGAGCAATATCCCTTTTCATGCCCGGCCACCAGTACTTGTAGCGAAGGTCCTGGTACATTTTGTCGGCACCGGGATGAATCGAATACCGGGATTTGTGGGCTTCGTCCATCAGAATCTGTCGCAAATCGGTTCATTTAGGGATCCAAATTCGGTCCAGAAAATGGAATATCCCATTTGACTTGCTCACAAGCTGGGCTCGATCATGATAGATCCTTTCCTTCTTCAGAGTGCGTTCATTAAAACATGCATGCTGAGCTTCACGGATAAGGGTTTCGAGGTCGAATTGGGCTTGGACGTTACGAGTGCTAAGCAGATAACTCCGTCTGCTGAGTGCGTCAGCAACGAAGTTTGCTTTGCCTGGGTGATAATGGATCTCACAGTCGTAATCGTTGAGAAGTTCCACCCATCGGCGTTGACGCATATTAAGTTCCTTCTGATCAAAGATATGTTGCAGGCTCCTATGATCGGTGAAGATCGTACACTTGGTACCATATAGGTAGTGTCGCCAAATCTTTAATGCAAAAACAACCACGCCTAGCTCGAGATCGTGGGTTGTATAGTTCTTCTCGTGGATTTTGAGCTGACGAGATGCGTAAGCTATAACCTTGTTCCGCTGCATGAGTACACACCCGAGACAAAGGTTGGAAGCATCACAATAGACAATGAAATCATCGTTTCCGTCGGGTAGAGTGAGAACAGGAGCATCGCAAAGCATGTGCTTGAGGGTTCGAAAGGCATATTCTTGTTTAGTTCCCCAAACAAAAGGCTTGTCTTTATGCGTGAGAGCAGTAAGCGGTACCGCGATCTTCGAGAATCCTTCGATGAATCGTTGGTAGTAGCCCGCTAGTCCGAGAAAAGAACGAACTTCTGACGGATTTTTAGGTGTAATCCAACTCTTAACTACTTCAATTTTCGCTGGATCGACGTGAATACCCTGACTATTGACAATGTGACCCAGGAACTGAACCGCCTCTAGCCAGAATTCGCACTTGGAGAACTTGGCATAGAGTTGGTTCCCCTGGAGTAGTTCGAGAACCAAACGTAGATGTTGCGCGTGTTCGGCTTTCGACTTGGAATAGATCAAGACATCGTCGATGAACACGATTACGAAACGATCGAGATATGGCTTACACACGCGATTCATCAGATCCATGAAAACTGCTGGTGCGTTGGTTAAACCAAAATGCATAACAGCGAATTCGTAGTGGCCATAACGGGTTTGAAACGCGGTTTTGGGTATATCTTCCTCTTGTATGCGTAGCTGGTGATAGCCTGAACGTAGATCGATCTTCGAGAAACATGTGGCACCTTGTAGCTGATCAAACAAGTCATCGATGCGGGGTAGGGGATAGCGATTCTTGATGGTTAGCTTATTCAATTCCCGATAGTCGATGCACATCCTGAACGATCCATCCTTCTTTTTGATGAAAAGGACTGGCGCGCCCCAAGGAGAGGTGCTCGGGCGAATGAAGCCTTTCTCAAGTAATTCCTAGAGTTGGTTAGAGAGTTCGCGCATCTCGGACGGTGCAAGTCGATAAGGAGCCTTGGCAACAGGATTGGCTCCAGGGATGAGGTCGATACGAAAGTCGATATCACGACTTGGTGGAAGGCCGGGAAGATCCTTAGGAAAAACGTTAGGAAATTCTCGAACCACGGGAACGTCTTCCACTTCCTTCTTCTCTTTCTTTTCCTTCTCTGTTACTACAATGTTAGCCAAGAAAGCTCTGTATTCCTTGCGGAGATACTTGCTAGCTTGGGCACATGACATGAGCTTGAGACCTTTCGAAGCAGTTTCACCGTAAACACACAGTAGATCACCATTAGCGAGCGAGAATCGAATCATCTTGTTGAAGCACACAACTTCAGCACGGTTTTCGCAAAGAAAGTCCATGCCTACTATAACGTCGAAACTTCTGAGTTGCATCAGAATAAGGTCGATTGGGAAGATGTGATTGTTGAGCGCGAGGGTACAATCATGAAGAACAGAATTAACGGCGACGGTTCTTCCAGTAGCGACTTCAACATTGAGTGTCGAGGAGAGTTTGGAGCGTTTACGACTAAGGAGCTTCTCGAATTTGTATGACACAAAGCAATTATCGGCTCCAGTATCAAATAAACATGATGCATAAATACCATTCACAAGGAACGTACCATTGACCACGTTGTTGTCATCTTGAGCTTGACGCACGTTGAGGTTGAAAGTTCGGGCACGTGCTGCTTGTTGTTGTTGCTGCTGGTGTTGCTGCTGCTGAGGCTGTTGTTGCTGCTGCTGCAGGGGCTCTTGTTTCACGACCCTGTTTGGGCACATATTGGTGAAATGATCAGGGTCGCCACATGTGAAGCAGACTCTGGTGTTGACTGCGGGTGCCGGAGTAGCTTGTTGACCCTGAGGGGCGGTGAGTAGAGCTTGTTGAGCAGGAGCTTGTCAAATACGGCAGTTGGTAGTAAAATGGCCGTACATATTGCAGTGAGCACAGAAACGGAAAGCGATGGTAGTCGGGTGGTGGTAGGTACAAGTAAGGCAGAGCGGGTGTGGCCCAGTGTATGCACGCTTGGCAGGCGGTGCATTTGCCACAGGCGCCACTACTTGACGCCGTTGGGCTGGTACAGCTTGAACTGGTGCAGCAATGATCGCACAGTTCTTGTTGCTGGAACTGTTCTTTCTCTTGTTCTTCATCCTGTTGCTCGATGAGGTAGGTTCTGCAGTTGGTGCGGCCGTGGTAGCTTGATGCAGGTGCTTCGAAGTTTTATCCCAGACACCAGCCTTGACCCGCTTGGCGTTGATTTCAGCGGCCAGTAGGTAAGTTTCTTCGATCGTCTTAGTCTTGGTCGCTTGCACGAAATCGGCAACACAGTCAGGCAGGGCTCGGATATACTTCTTGATTGCCATGTCTGAGGTCTTGACTTGATCAGGACAAATAATGCTGAATTGTTTGAAGCGAGCAGTAAGCGCATCATTATCACCATCCTTTTGCTGTATGTGCCAAAATTCATCCTCTAGCTTTTGACGTTCATGAGGAGGGCAGAATTCTTCCAGCATGACTTCCTTGAGCTCGTCCCACGACAGACCGTAGGCTGCATCGTTCCCTCGCTTGTTCCTCTCGGCTGTCCACCAGTCTAGAGCACGTGACTGGAAGACACCGGTAGCATTCAGAGTACGGTGGTCATCAGGGCAACCGCTTTGTCATAGAGTGACCTCAATGGAGTCAAACCATTGGAATAATGCTACTAGTAGGTCCTTCCTCGCCAGTGAATTCTTTTGGCCCACAAGACTTGAATTGCTTGAAACAGAAGGGAGTCTTGGCGGCAGCTTTAGGAGCATCGGTTCTTGACTCCTCAGACGATTTGCTGACGTTTTCGTAGACATCACTCACGGCCTTTGCTACTTGTTTAGCAATGATTGCAGCAAGGCGTTTGTCTCTCTTTTCTTGACGAGAAAGTAGGATTTGACGGGATCCAGATGACATGGTCTACAACAGACATTGTCACAGGACTCAACACAGTGCATTCGAATCTCACCTCACACGTCTACTACTTACTAAAGCTCAGGAACACAGTTCACATAATCACAGAAGCACGTAAGCACGTAGAGCACAGAATCACATAACACACAAGCACGTAATCATGTAATCGCAAGATGCAGTCAGAATACAGAAACCTATCACTCAAAGTCTGCAATCATTCGAATATATAGCGGTCGTGTTTAGTACATCGAATAGCGTAGTATAAGCGTCTAATGTAGCGTAAGGTCGTCCATAACTTAGCGATTTGTTAGCGGTTGTGTAGCATGTTGTGTGATTGGTGGATGCAAAAAGGCGTTAGATCGAAACCAGTAGTACCTCAATACACTAACAAATAAACATAAACCACATAAAATACATAAAATCAACGAATCATCAGAGTCAGCTGTTGCGGGCTCAGAATCGAAACACATAAAATCGAGAAATAGATTGTCTGCGGCTATTAGACTTCGACTACCCAAAGTGGTTCAACTATTCAAAAGGTTCCGTTGTGCACTTTTAACCTTCAGGATCGTGCTTTGGCCTCGTTTCTTGGGCGTTTGGCACAAACCCCGTTAGTCGTATTGTAACTTCAGGTCGTTGGAGTCCGTTGAGACTTTGGTGAGAGTTTTGTAAAAAGCGCGGAACAAGTCGTCAAGGTTAGGGTTTCACCCCTATCTCAACAACTTCGCTCCTGTTTTGATAAATTAGAGGATATTATTCATCAAATATGGATTTCACTCCTAATTTGGCATAATTCTCCCTGTTTGTAAACAAAATGAGGGTTGATCAAGCAACTTTAGTCGACAGTTTGCGGTTTTCACACCTAATCTCGACTTTATTGCTTATTCATAGTTGAAAATTCGAGTGCAGCGATAGTGTAGCATAAGCGAGAACAACGAGTAGTAGTAAGCCTATACATAATCCTTAACGATTACGCACAAGTCGGTCGGTTGGTTCCTAACTATAGTCTAGGTATCTAAGACATCGACCCGGACTAGGTCGTGTCTTGCCTAATTCCCTATAGTTATGGCTCTGATACCAATCTGTCACACCCCAACCGATGGCAGAATCATCGGGGCATGGCACTGAGCGAAACAGATTGTCCAGAAGTTTCCATAACAATTATCATTACCATTCAATTTAAAATAACATGTCCCATACCATGCCTCAAACAGTAAACAAATTATTACAGATAAAAATCTAGGCAAATGATTCTGTTCCGACAACTCAGATTTAAACATAGATAATTTATTTGTTGGTTTCTAGGACCTCTTTCCTAGCTTCGATTTCATCACTGCACAGAGAGCATCCTAGACCTTTCCTAGCCTCAATTTCACAGCGAGCTAAGCATTCAAACAACTTAAGCACCTGTCACATACGTTAAAATAAAAGTCAATACATATAATGTAAAGGTGAGCATACAAGTTTGATAATAGCATATAGAGTTTGAATTCGTTTATGCATAACCAGCACGTACACATAGCGAAATGAGGCACGTTAGTTATCGACATAGATCCATCGATACCAATGACTACGAGTTGACTACCCGAGGCAGTTCGCAATACATGATTACCACCGTAACCCATGCAAGTAATTGTCCTTAACAACCCCCGGGTGAACGGGTGCCGAGTCCAAACTATAGTACTATCGTCGTTAAGGCAGGTAGATAGCATTCCATGTGTAAACATAACAAACAAGCATTCATAAGCCACGTATAACATGCATTAACGGTTAGCATTCAAATAGTATTAAGTAGTGTGATTGATGTGATTTTGAATAGTTGTAACATATGTAACACCCAAAAGTGCTTAAAGCAAAAAGGGATCGAGTATACTCACAGCGGTTGATGGATTGAAGGGAGCGCTTAGCGAGTAAGGTTAGCCTGAATAGATTGATAACATAACGATAAGTGGCGTGTAAAACGATACATAGTGTGAGTGGGTCTGATAGCAGTTCGGTCGGATGGTAATCCGATCGGACAGCAATCCGTGCGGATGACAATTCGTTCGGATGGTCATCCGGTCGGACGGTAGTCCAGTCGGATGACTATTCGAGTAGATTGTTTCTTCCTATGAGATGAATGTGTTTGTGTATGATGGCTTGACCTTTGAAGTTTTCGTTGTAGCATTTTGAAAACATTTAAGTATCTCTATCCTTCAAGTCGGTCGATCAGACATTCAATCGTGCGGACAACAATTCGTTCGGATTGTCATCCGGTCGGACGGTAGTCCGGTCGGATGGCGACCTTAGTGATGAGAGTACTTGGTGGAAACAATTCTTAGCAGGAGAGTCACTCGGTCTGATGTCCATTCGACCGGGTGGCAATCCTGTTACTGAACATGTTGAAAATTGTTTAAGTATTTAAAGTCCTAGTATCTCATGATACGAAGAGTAATCCGATTGGATGGCAGTCCGATCGGATAGCAATCCGTTCAATACTCAGACTTCAGATAAAGTTGACTAAGTGTGGGACCCAAGGTGTTATCCATTCGGACAGCAATCCGTTCGGGTGGCTTATCTGCTCGAACAGCAGTCCGGTCGGACAACATTTCGTCCCGATTGTTCCGTTCGTCCTACACTTGGTCGTTCTGATTGTTTGTCATTTTATCGAGACGCGTTGACAACGTGTTAGCCAATAGAACTCGACTTTGACCCGCGTGACCAAACCGACTAGGAATCACCCTTGTTCAGCCGGTTATCGGCTCAAGACGGTTTTTCTAGCTTAACCCAAAATCGGTGGTCTCGTGGGTAGAATCCAGATTTCGAACTAGCACAACACTAAGAGTGAGTAGGAGACTAGAACGAAGTCCGATCCTATCGGTTTCGAGTGTATTGGGTGTAAAAGAGTTGAAGGAAAGTTAGAAACCATCTTTCAATCCTTTTCCACCATGTTTATGTTTAGATCTAGTATAGATCTTTGTTCATTTGCGTGGAAATCGGTTAGATCCAAGTTGTTCTCGGTGGATTGAAGCCAAAACATGAAGTTCTTCAAGAACACATGATGACATCATCCTAGAACACCTCAAATCTGGTGATTTCACGATTAAAAGTTAAGATTCAAAAGGTAGAAAGGTGTAGGAGTGCGTGTAGATCAAGAAAGTACAAGAGTTAGGACGAGATCTTACCGAGATTGAGAGAAATCGAAGAAAAAGTGAGCTGAGCGTGCTGGTCGGACAGAGGTTTCCAAAAGTAGAAAAGTTTGAGAGTGACATGGGTATTTATAGGATTCCAAAAGAGGAAAGTGTTATTCGGTCAGATGGCACACCGCCCGGATGACTATCCGGTCGGATGTCATCTCGGTCAGATGGCACCTGACTCGTGGACAAGCGGCTATCCGGTCGGATGGCTATCCGGCCGGATGGCACTTGGTTCGAATGTTTGACGCGACGATTCTTGCTGATTCGATTTCGATTGCGAGTGATGCGGATGCGATGAGGTTTCCTATTCAAATTACTTTTAATCCCAACCACTCATATCTTGCACTATCCCTTCTCCACTAATTCTCATAGTTCGATTGTGATTCGAGTTCGAAGTCGATTGAGTTCGATTTGCATTTTGAGTTCGATTGCGTTTCGATTGATTATCACACATAACATAAATAAACATGCACAAGTAACACATAAGGCACAAACACACGTATAACAATAACTAGTATGCATAGTTCGAGTTGCGATTCGATGTCGATTTGATTAGCACAGCTTGACTATTGATTAATTAACTTTATCGCATTGTTACTTCCTATAGTTCACAGTCGTAAGCCGATTGAATAGCGATTAACACACGTCGATCATTGCATTCATTGACACTTACTCCACATAATACAACTAAAATAAACACCGAAAAGAAATCTACTACAAGTCACGTCGTGTAATCGGTCGTTGGCTTGGACTTTGACTTTCGAAAACACGGGGTGTTACATTTGAAATCCACTTTTCGACATCTTAGCACATAACTGTTCTTTCTTTAAGAGTCGCAAGATAAATTGCAGATGTTGCTCATGACCTCCCTTGGTCTTCAAGCTTATGAGAATGTAGTCAATAAATATAATCATGTTCTTATCCATGTACGGCTTGCACACCTGATTCATGAGGTCCATGAATATTGTCGGTGCATGTGTTAAGCCAAACGGCACGTCAAGGAACTCGTAATGCTCAAGGCGATTCCCTAAGGTCGTGTTAGGTATATTTTCCTCTTGTATTCGCAGCTGAGGACATCTTGACCTCAATTCGATCTTCGAGTAGTAACTGGAACCTTACAATTGGCTCGTTCATGTCATCAGTCCTTGGCAAAGGATTCCAATTCACAATTCTCTGAAATTTATGCAAAGTGGAAATTGTCGACTTTCTTCTTGTGTCCTTAACTAAGGATGTCATGTCCTTAATTCCCTCTGTCTAGCAGCTCTTGCAGTTATATCGGAGGCTCATGCTTTTTGGACGAAGCTAGTCGGTAAGGCGTCATTCGGCACTGGTGCCGCTCGTAGCACTAGGTTCATCCTAAGCTCCTCTTGTTGTTGAGGGGTATTCTTGGCAAGTCTTCAAAAAAGGCTACTGGAACTTCTTCCGTCACGGAGATGTTCTCAGGCTCTGCAGTCTACTCGGAGGCGCTTATGTGTCTCTTCGACCAATGAGAGATGTCGCAGATCCGCTGCCTTATGGGGTCTAGCACCCTAGCACCTATTGCAGGAAGGTTGTGTACTATAAACGTTTCATCATTCGCAAGAGGGATGCGACTGATTTTCCTTATATCGAACGACTTCAGCTCTATACTTGGATTTCTAATCCATGCTGACTATCATATCATGACTTCCCAAGTCAATGGTAACAGAAGGTTCCGACCTTCTAAGTCCCCAAAATATAATCCTTAATTGCTTTGTCTGCTTAAACTAGCCTTCTATATGCCCATTTCTAAAGAATACGGGACGTCTATTCTACTTGAAACTAGGCCAAGCAGTTTCTTAAGTTCTAAGCATGCAAGGTTAAAGTTGGTGCCTGTATTAATCAAAAATAGATGCATAAGGTTGGTTAATAGGGAACGTACCCGTAACCGCATCTGGATCTTGGCGTGCTTCACGAGCTTCGATCGTGAAAACCCTTCCTTGCTTGTTTCTTCCTAGGGCAATCTTTCATAAAGTGCCCTGCTTCGCCACATCTGTAGCAACCTGGTACTCTACCATTATCTCTTCCATCTGGACCCTTCGCCCAACAGGCGTCCTTACTGTACCCTTCTTTTCCACACTTCCCGCACTTAGGCCTCAGACATTGACCTTCATGGTAAAAATTGCATTCCTCGCATCTCGGCTTATTCCCCAAGTATATCTTACCACCGGCCTTATTGGCAGCTCCATAAGCTTTCCTGCCACAAGGAGATTTCACTTCCTTTCTTTTATTTGTTTTAGAGCTTCCATAGCTGACTTGGGTGCCCACCTTTAGGTTTGAAGACTTCCTTTTCTTGTTGCCCGAAGACTCCACATGTGTCTCTTTCTTGTTATCCTCAGATTCTGAAAATTTTCCCATGCGTAGAGCTTCTTCAGTGAGAGTGACACTCAAATCGATAGCCTCTGCGATGGTCAAGGGCTTTGAGGTAGTAACCATGCTCCTAATTTGAGGTGCAAGTCCCCAAATGAATCGCTCAATCCTCTTGAATTCCGGCTTGACTAAGTAGGGAACGACCCAAGACAAGTCATGAAATCGCTGGACGTACTCAGAAATCTTCGGCCCGTCCATTTTCAAATTCCAGAACTCCACCTCAAGCTTCTGGATTTCAGCCCTAGAACAGTATTTCTTCTCCATCATTTCCTTGAGCTCATCCCAGCTCAGTGCGTGAGCAGCTTCGTCACCGAGGGTCTGAACTTGAAGGTTCCACCAAGAGAGTGCACCATCCAAAAACAACCCTGAGATATAGGTAACACTCCGCTGGGGTGAATAGTTACTCATTCTTAGAATGGAGTCAGTCTTTTCTGCCCAACGAACAAATGCAACGGCACCTCCTGTGCCATCAAAATTCAAAGGCTTGCAGTCCAGGAATTGTTTATAGATGTAGCCAGTTGGAGGGTTATTTCTGGAAGTGCCACCGCTGTGTTCGGAGCGGAGGGCTTCATGTCGTGCAATTTCCTGTGAGATGCGTTCTTGAAGCTCGGCTTCTGTCCTTGGTAACATACTGGTGTTTGTGTCACGTCTGGGCGGCATTCTCTTCTGTCAAAAGGTATGAGGTAAGTTAGACAACATTCCATAATTGTCTATGAGGTACATTGTACCTTAAGCAATCATGTAATCACCCAATATCACATGCTTATATAATTAACAATGTACGAGTGAGGAAACAATTACTGAGTTTTCATAAGGTAGTAGTGATTTTCCTCCTACGTTAGCTTTCTTTGGTCTTTAGCTTCACAAGACGGGTATACTTTCCCAGGGATGGGGTTGTTCATGTAGGGGTGATAGAGAGTGTAACGCCACTGAATCTTTCCGAATGTTATCCATCTTCACTTGCTTAAATATCGGTTCTCAAACGTCTCGTACATGGGTAGAAGTGTCAGACACGAAGTAGGTAACGACAGGTTTCCTACTTTGTAAAGTGCTAAAGCAATGGTCTAGGTGTTGTTCTATCAGATGAAGGTGTGAACACCTAGAGTTTATTTTTGTGTAGTGATCATTAGCTTGGCCCGCAGAGTCCACCAGGATTTCCATGCACTACAAGTCGTTATTACGTGGGCCCCTTAATAATAAATTGTCTTGCACAGTTACCCCAATTTTCCCTCGTCTAAGCAGATGATTAACCAAGGAGGGGACACTACTGTCCTTATACCTCTGACATGGAAAGGACCATTGCGGTGGTCTGCGCGGTAACACTCGTTATCGTTACACACGGATAGGCACGATGATTAAACGAAATAGGAATAAGGGAGAATTCCTAGTAGTTTGAGGGGCACCTTCAAGATGAATACTTCGTCTTCCTTGTCTGGTCAAGTGTGTCGTCAATCTTGCTTCACAAAAGCCGCAGGGATCTCGTCCTGCTGATTAAGAAGTTGTTCAAGGTTGCCGCCTCTGCCTCGTCGTCACTACCGTAGTCAGGCACCTTCATGATTAAGAGGGAAGAGCAGCCATCTCCCATGGAACAAGCTCAGAATCTTGTTTAGTAATCACTCCAGCCATGAGCTTTGCAATGAACGCGAGGCCGATAGCTTCATCGTGCGAGTAAGAACAATAATAGGATTCGGAGTCGAAGGTATCTTATTCACGTCAATAATTATTCCATACACTTATTCGTATGTATATATTGATAAACAAATATGTTACTTAGCATAAACAGGCAATTCGATGCATCATATCACATATAACTCTCGTTTATCCTTTGGGGGGTCATTTTGTCTTTGGCAAGTCTAACTCGTGTAGACAATGCCTTAGTTGGCACCTTATTTTGGGGTATTCTCCTCCCTACTAATGTCCTTGCCTTGTCTCTTCTTTGAAAAATGTTTGACTCATGGATCTTGACGCTTACGTGAATTCAATGAAAAACCTTTTTGTAAAATATTTTTGTGACAGGATTCTAGTGATTGTAGTCTAGACTCGAGAAGGAATCCTAGTTCACTACAATCGAAGCTCTGATACCAAACTGTCACACCCTGACTTTTGCGGAAGCGTATGATGTGTGACTGGTTTAATATCATTGCATTCAATCGTAATAAACAACTACATGATCAAAACGATGTTCATCCATTCATAAAATTTGAGTATTACAAACACTGGTTATTTAAGGTTTAAAACACAACATTCGACTAGGTTACAAACCAACAAAAGTGGTTGATATCTAAACTTGAAGTCTACTTCTAGAAACAACACTCGCGCCCAAGATCCAACCTGTCACCTGAAATACATGTAATTTTGGAAAATATCAACAAAAGTTGAGCGAGTTCATGCATTTTGTTTGAGTACTTGTAAACCTTTGAGAGACTCCTTTGAAAACAGGTATGAAAAGCGTGTATAAACATACCAAATAGATGTTTTACAAGGAAATTAAGGCATGTGAGGACATAGGGAGCACTCGAAATGAGTAGGCTTATACCTTTGTCCATTTTCCCTCGACTATGTCGATTTCCCGCGACTATGTCGAATTTCCCTTCGACTATGTCAATTTACCTTGACTATGTCAATTTCCCTTGACTATGTCGATTTCCCTCGACTGGGACACCGAAGCACTCAAGTGGTCACAAGTACCATGAGTGGGGCTCGGCTGTACCCGTTAGATCTAACCTTCGTCCCTAATTAAGAATTAATGGCATTTCAGTATTTAGTTTGTGCTCACATGATCTAATAGTGTATTTCACAGGCATTTCATACCGTTTAAGCATTCGTAACATGTATTCCACCCCCGAGAGTTATAAAACCAAAAACAGTTAAGAGAAAAGGGGGAGCATGAACTCACTGCTTTGCGTCTTCAGTACTCGTAACTCAAAGTTCGTCAGCAAACACGGCTACCTACAATGTACTATGGTCTATTAGACAAAAGGGCCGTGCCTTGCCTTAGTATTTATGTTTTTTAGTTACGTTTCTTTTATGCCTTCAATATTATTCCATGTTATAATTTTTTGTCAAAATAATATTTTTGTAACAATAATTCTCAAGTATTTATTTTCGTAATTCCTTCCCAAGGATGGGGGTATCTTATACATGTATATTTGTATTCTCGTATTTGTAGTTTCCAAGACAATATATTTTCCCAAAAACCATATATCTTCTAAATATTCCACGAAAATATATTTTTACTTCCAAAAGTAATATATTTTCTTTTTGTCGAGAATATGACATACTTTGTAATAATAATAAAAATCATACTTTCATTTCTTTTGTATCCAAAATAATATTTACCAAAAATATGCTCAAAAATGTCATTTCCGGAATATTTTGTAAGTTACGTTCTTTCGTTCGATTTCACAGTATTAAGTGTGTAACTTATATATTTATTCCTTGTGATTTTTGGTATTATTTTGGATTGTAAATCCTAAAATAATATAACTATTACACCAAGTATACAAGTAATCACACACAATGTGTTATTAATGTAAATATATATTCTAAATACATATTTATCCATTTTTATTTATAAAAACCAACCTCTAATACTTGTATTTTTGTAGCGAAGTTCTATGGCAAAGTTTATATTGAAAACCATAGTTAAAACACACTTGTAAATATTTGATTAGAAAATATTTTTCTAAGTGTTTATATTTTTAGAAAATTTTGCCATAGTTTCCCCTAAAAATGGAGGTTTCCATGCTTTCAAGCATATCATTTTCTTTTGTAAAAATCATCATCTATCATTAACAAATCAAATAACACTTACCAAGTGCCAAACATATGAAATTTACCCTATGTCATGAACTTGAAACTTGGTAAAAATTTGTAGTAACTTAGCATGTTGTTAAGTAGGCTTAGTTACCCTTAAAAGTGTGATTATTTGTTTATAAAACTCATTCTTGAAGATTTTAATACTTCACAACTTGTATGAAGATTTTTCTAAAAATGATTCTTTTGTATTTTATTCATCACACACATCTTGGGTTTTATCATTTAGTTGTTTGTTATGGTTGAATGCAATGATATTAAGCAAGTCACACATAATCACGCTTCCGCAAAAGTCAGGGTGTGACAGTTTGGTATCAGAGCTTCGGTTGTAGGGAACTAGGATTCTTTCTCGAGTCTAGACTACAATCATTAGGGCTCTCACGAAAATATTTTTACAACATGTTTTCATTGCATACACGAAACTCCCAGATACATGGAACAAACGTTTTTACAAAAGGAAAGACAAGAAACACGATTGCAAGGTCACATTGGTGGTTTAGTCTGGGATAGACTAGGAAAGATAGAAAAGATTTCGTGAAAGATAATGTGAATACATGATTGAGTGATAACTGCCTTGATTGCATACTAAGTGATAGTGGTTAATATATGTGCACATGTTATGATTGTTATGTTACAAGCATCATGTCTTCTTCAGAGAGTGGATTATCAGACGTTGATGATCATATGGCTATCATCTCAGATGATGAGATTGCACCTGAGGTGAAGATACTTACGTCAGACACGGAGAGTATCCCTGACATGCTATCGAATGATGAGTACGACTTCTAGTCATTCGCGTTTCCCGACTTTGGTGATGATTTACCCCTTGCTGATGGCATTCCTTACGAGGATCCTTTTGTCATTCCCATTCTAGTCCATGATCATCTCATTATTGGGTATCCCAATGGTGAGCACGTCATGGTTCCGATCCTCGATCTTGTTCCTCTCGTGGTCATTCCTCTTGAGGATTGGCCATTCGACGATTTGTTTGATGATGACGTTGATTTGTTTGTTGATGGTCCTCCTGTTGATGCCCAGGGTGATCCCACCTCCAGAGATTCCTGTTGTTGAGATATCCTATGATTCTAGTTTGCACTCTGTCTCAGATTCCTTTGAGTCTGTGACGTCTTCAGCTTTGCTGGCGGTCGGATTACAGTGTTACGCTACTGATTCTGACGATGATACTGCTATGTCAGCTGCACCATCTCCTCCACACGACCCGGAGCCTGGTCCTGAGCCAGATCTTGCTCCTCTTGATCAGCCAGATCTTGCTCCTCTTGATCAGCCTGATGTTGCACCTGCTGATCCTGAGCCAATACCTTATCATGACCCTATTCCCTTTGGTTTGCCAGACATTGCACCACTTATTCCTGACCCAGTTCCGGCACCTGTTGATCCTCCTTTTGTTGAGCCATTTATTCTTCCACCCGCACCCGCTGATGTTGCTCCTCTCCCTCCTGTAGAGTCTGATGTCCATCACATTGACTTACCGATCGTTTTCCTTCAAGACATCCCTGCACCCCGTCTAGGGGAAGGTACTTCAGGACAGCACCCGTGTGACGATCATTTTGCTTCAGCAGCTTTTCCTCAGATTCCTCATGCTGCACCATTTGCTCCTTTCACTTCTTCACCGCTTGATGAGCCACTCTGATGGTTCCCACCATACTCTATGCCGATTTCGGATCCCTACCATCCCTCTCATTTTGTTGGCTATACACGGGATGAGTTGTTTTTATCGCTTCAGCTTCAGTTTGAGATTATCAGTCATAGAGTCTTGGAGCTTGAGTTGACTCCGTGTCCCCTACCGTGTCCATGTCAGCCTACTTTTGTTCCCCCACGTTCATCACCGTCTCCTTTTGCACATCCACCTACTCCTCTTACTCCTTTTCTAGAGTTTGATGCTCGATTCCTTACTGTCGAGCAACAGATCAGTTATCTACTTCGTCGAGTATACGAGCTCGAGGAGGAGCTTGCGCATGTTCGCTGATGTGTGTAAAATGCAACATATAAATTACATCAAATAAGGCATAAAACTAACCCTTTTTAAGTACTAATATTGGAAAAAGAGTGTTTTTGTCTTCCTTTTGTATTTTCAGGATTAAATGAGCTCAAAAACGCAAAAGAAGCAAAAAGGCAGCTAAATCCAACATAAATACAAGGAAAGGAACATTAGTGGACCGCCCGACCCCTCAACGGCACCTTCCAAAGCAAAAAGGAGAAGACAGAAGGCTG
Organism: Helianthus tuberosus; assembly: GCA_030545235.1. NCBI lineage: Eukaryota > Viridiplantae > Streptophyta > Magnoliopsida > Asterales > Asteraceae > Helianthus > Helianthus tuberosus. The sequence continues at coordinate 122,049,538 of CM060407.1, forward strand.
AACACGCCCCGTGCTCAGCCAGCACGGGGACGTGCCCAAGAAGCAGCAGAAAAGACAAATCCATAGAAGCTTCTATTGCCCATCACGGGGCCGTGCTCAGCGGACACGGGGCCGTGTCGAAAGTACAGCAGGCGCATTTATTGTAATTGCGAATTACAATTAATGAGGAGAGAGAGTGTCAGACGGACACGGGGCCATGCCCAGCGGACACGGGGCCGTGTCCAGCTCTCTGTTCAGCCTATAAATAGGAGTGCTTGGATTCATTTCATCTCATCCCTTGGCACACCACCTCTCTCACACTTCATCCACCACCCACCACCATCACAACACCATCATCCACCACCATCATCCATTGTCCATCGTAGAGTGTGTGAGTCGTCTCGGGATCCAAGATTGATCGTAAGAGTTCTTGACAATCAAGGCCATGTTTGCCTAAGTCTCTTACATCACTTGGTGAAGACAAAGTGTCTAGTATAATACTTTTATTTCTAATCTTTTGCACTTTTTATTTGGTTTTGTATTAATGACTTTAATAACTAGTTACTTATGTTGAAGGTGATCTTTCCTTATCGTTTGTCCGTGGTGTCTTGGCATTATTTTACTGTCTATATAAAATAAAGGATTTTCACCATTCATATCTCCACGGTCTATATGGAGATATGTTGGCTACCTGGTAGGGAGTTAAGGGAACGGTTTGGTAAAGGTCTTGCCATTGTTCAGCGTTTAGAGGTCCTGCAATGGACCTGGGTCAAATTTAGTAGGACCTCCTTCAATACTTCACGGTATTGGATGGCGGGGGTCCAAACTCTTTGACCCCCTCATAAGTTAACTACTATTAATACTATAACCCGGCTATTTAGGACTGTATCCCTGCTGACTCAGACTACTTAGCCGAGGGTAACGTCACCGCCAAAAGCGGGGCCTACCACAATATTGCATTAATAACTTAATTCATTATCTTCCAATAATCCACCCTTTTAGGATTGTATCCCTGCTGACTCAAACTACTGGGGTGAGGGTAACGTCGCCTTCAAAAGAGGGGCCTACTACAATAACTAAGATAATCTCTTAATTATGTGCAAAAGTGCGGAAATAATCAAAGGTTATACTAGATACGAGTCGGAACCAAGTGATTCATCTTGTCTATCTGTTTTTTTTTATTTTTATTTTCAGCATTTTAGTTAGTTTTTATTTTTCTTAGTTTAAAACATTTTTCTAAACTTTTTATTTTGGTTAGACGTTGAGGATAAACCGGTATTAAAAGCTCTTGTGTCCTTGGACGACCTCGGTATCTTACCAACGCTATACTACACTCAACGATGGGTGCACTTGCCCATATGTGTGTTTAGTGTTAGTGAAATATCGTGTTTTATAAATTTAAAACTTGGCTAAAATAAGTGTTAAAAGGGCTTAAAATATACACCTAAACTAAGTAACACTTCGCACGCATCAAGTTTTTGGCGCCGTTGCCGGGGACACAAGGATTTTAAGAAAGCTTAAAATCGACGGCCTAATCAGTTTTTCAAAACCTTTTCAAAAAGCGCGCACATTTTTCTGCATTTTAGTTTAGTTTTGCATTTACAGTAGCCTGAACACGGGGACGTGCTCACTAAACACGGGGCCGTGTCCAGCGTTATCATAAAAACACCCAGTAACAGAAGCTTGAACACGGGTCGTGCTCACTGAACACGCCCCGTGCTCAACGAAATCAGTAAATTTAATTAAAACGCCCAGATACAGATCCTGAACACGGGGCCGTGTCCACTGAACACGGGGCCGTGTCCACTGAACACGGGGCCGTGTCCAGCCTCTGTTTCCGTTTTTGTTTTTGTTTTCTGATCTCGAGACTTGGTTGTGGTCTGCTGAGTGATTCTTATGGATCAATACTCAGGAGGTTACAACTACACCTATGATGAGGATGATTATAGGGGTAATTATTGCACTAATTGTCGTAATGCACGTTCGATTCAAAATAATCACTCATATCAACCGTCCAATTCATACACCTACTAGGAGGAGCCCAGGTACGAGCCATCAACTTCATACACATCCTATGAAGACCAAAGGTATGAACCTCCCCCCTCATACTCATATTTTGATGAACCAAGGTATGAGCCTTCTTACTCATACTTTGAGGAACCAAGATATGAGCCACCACCTTCATATGCTTATTATGAGGAACCTTGGCGTGAACAACCCACCTCATATGAGTATTATGAAGAACAAAATTACGAACCTTATCCATCATATGCTTACAATGAAGGACAATGGTGTGAACCATCAACTTCATATGGGTATTATGAGGAACAAAGGGTCGAACAACCGGATTCAAGCTTAGAAAACAATGATTCTTTTTCTATAACCGAAGTGACCGATAGGATATTAGAACACATTAGAGTTATCGATCGATGTATAAAAGAAGCTCGCGCAAGGGAAGAGGAGTCCCGCGCAAGAGAAAAATTAAAAAAGGAAGAGATAACTAAAAATGAAAAAATGGAAGAACAAATAAGTGAAAAACCGACACATGAGTTAAACAACGAGAGAGGTGAGTCCAACAACGTTAAAATCCAAGAAGAGTCTAATTTTGAAGAAATTAATCTCTTGACACCTTCTTTTGAAAATCATTGTTTAGTGCCCACTCATGCTAAGTTTTTAAAAGAGTTAAACACTAACACTAAAATTGACGAAACGGTAAGTGTTAAGTTAACTAATGATCAAACTTCGCTAATAAAAGAAGACCCATTTGAAATTAACATCACACCGGTTCCATGTTTCTTTCAAAATTCGTTTATTAGTAATGTCACAATCGATAAAGATCTTTGTGTTAACATAATGCCTAACTACATTTTCGAAAAATTAAGTATTAGTGATTTTTCTCCACTTCAAATACCCATTTTTCTATCCAATCGGAAAGTGATAAAATCAATCGGTATAGTTGAAGATGTTTTAGTTCAAACAAATCAAATGGTAATCCCAACCGACTTTGTCATCCTCGATGACGCTCCTCTAGTGTTGGGACGACCATTTGTAAAAACTCACGAAGCTTTGAAAAACCGGAAGTTCAACAATTTACCTCTTCAGTTAGGGGCATTCAAAAGAAGTGTCGATCTCGAACGATCAATGAAATATCCATTCGGCAATAATGACCCCCTAATTGAAGATGAAGATGAACCACCCGATACAAGTGAAGAGATTGACCACTTTGTTGAAGAAGAGGTCGCCATAGAACAAACTTTTAAAGTTCTTGATCGAAACGAGCAACCAAATAAGGAGTCTCCTAAAGACCCACCACTTGAGCTCAAAGAACTTCCAAAAGGTTTGGAATATGCTTTTCTAGACAAAGATGGTAAGTTACCTGTAATTATTTCGTCTAAATTAGATAACTTAGAAAAAGAAAAACTAATTAATCTTTTGAAAAAACACAAAAATGCAATAGCTTGGAAACTTGTTGACATAAAAGGAATTAGTCCTTCTATGTGCACACACAAAATTTTGATGAATGATGACTACAAATCGGTCATACAACCACAACGTCGAGTAAATCCAAATGTTCAAGAAGTGGTTAAAAACGAAGTCATCAAATTACTTGATGCCGGACTTATCTATCCTATTTCCGATAGTCCTTGGGTAAGTCCCGTTCAAGTAGTTCCAAAGAAAGGAGGTATGACGGTGACTACTAACGAAAAGAATGAATTAATACCAACGAGAACCGTCACAGGATGGAGAGTATGTATAGATTATAGACGATTAAATGAAGCAACAAGAAAGGATCATTTTCCTTTACCCTTCATTGATCAAATGTTAGAAAGATTATCCGGTCATAAATTTTACTGTTTCTTGGATGGTTTTTCAGGTTACTTTCAAATCCCGATAGCACCCGAAGACCAAGAAAAGACAACTTTCACGTGTCCCTATGGAACTTTTGCTTATCGACGCATGCCGTTTGGTCTATGTAATGCCCCCGCAACATTCCAACGTTGCATGGTAGCCATTTTCCATGACATGATAGAAAAGACAATGGAAGTCTTCATGGACGACTTTTCTATCTTTGGGGATTCATACGACCAATGCCTCGATAACCTTGAACGAATGCTATCCCGATGTGAGGAAACTAACCTCGCCCTTAATTGGGAAAAATGCCATTTCATGGTAACGGAGGGAATAGTACTCGGTCACAAAATCTCAAGCGAAGGAATGGAGGTGGATCGAGCCAAAATAGATACCATTTCTAGATTACCACCTCCATCCTCCGTAAGAGCTATTAGAAGTTTCCTAGGGCATGCCGGATTTTATAGGCGGTTTATCAAAGACTTTTCAAAAATCTCAAGGCCTCTAACAAAATTACTTGAAAAAGATGCTCCTTTTATCTTTGACAAGGATTGCAATCAAGCATTTCTAACCCTAAAAGAAATGCTAGTCAATGCACCTATCATGATAGCACCTGATTGGAAAATTCCTTTCGAAATCATGTGTGATGCTAGTGACTTTGCAGTTGGAGCTGTCTTGGGACAGAGAAAAGAAAAGCATTTCCACCCAATATATTATGCTAGTAAAACACTTAACGATGCACAAGAAAATTACACAACAACTGAAAAAGAATTACTAGCTGTGGTATTTGCTTTTGATAAATTTCGTTCTTATCTTGTTCTTTCTAAAACTATAGTCTATACAAACCATGCAGCCATTCGATATCTCTTTAAGAAGCAAGACGCAAAACCACGTTTGATTAGGTGGATTCTACTCCTCCAAGAATTTGACATTGAAATCAAGGACAAAAGAGGAGCAGAAAATACCGCAGCAGATCATCTTTCACGCCTAGAAGACCCAGCTTTGGAGGCAACCCGAGACGAGCAAATCAACGAAAAATTTCCAACTGAGTCCCTGGAAATGGTGGAATATAAGGAAGAACCATGGTACGCCGACTTTGCTAACTACCTAGCTAGCGGTATAGTCGCAAAAGGGTGGCCACATCATCAAAGAAAAAAATTCTTTGCCAATGTGAAACACTACTTTTGGGAAGATCCATATCTTTTCAAAATGTGTGCCGACCAACTCGTCAGACGATGCGTACATGGTAGTGAAGCACGAAGAATTCTCCGCCATTGTCATGAAGGTCCATACGGAGGACATCATGGTGCTGCCAGTACCGCACGAAAGGTATTCGATTCAGGATTTTATTGGCCAACCATTTACAAAGATGCTCAAAATCTTGTAAAGACATGCGATGCTTGCCAAAGAACAGGTAATATTTCTTCCAAAAACGAAATGCCACAAAATAGCATTCTTGTTTGTGAAATTTTTTATGTATGGGGACTCGACTTTATGGGACCTTTCCCACCATCAAAAGGAAACAAATACATACTTGTGGCAGTAGATTACTTGTCTAAATGGGCCGAGGCCGAGGCACTTCCAACAAATGATGGAAGAGTGGTGGTAAGATTTCTGAAAAAATTATTCTCTCGTTTTGGCACACCTAAAGCTTTAATAAGTGATAGAGGTACCCATTTTTGCAACCATCAACTTGAAAAATTTTTAACAAGATATGGGGTCTATCACCGGGTTTCGACAGCATATCACACTCAAACAAACGGACAAGCCGAAGTGACTAATAGAGGGTTAAAACGAATACTCGAAAAAACCGTAGGGTTAAATAGAAAGGAATGGGCTGATAAATTAGATGATGCTTTATGGGCTTTTCGAACTGCTTATAAAACAACGATAGGTACAACCCCATATAAGCTAGTCTATGGAAAAAGTTGTCATTTGCTAGTAGAAATTGCACACAAAGCCTACTGGGCAATCAAAAATGTAAACTTAGATCTAGAATTCGCTGGTAAAAATCGATTTTGTCAAATAAATGAATTAGACGAGCTTAGGAATTATGCATACTCAAACTCCGAAATTTATAAGGAAAGAATGAAAAATTTGCATGACAAACATATTAAACCTAATGAATTTCGGGTAGGAGATTTAGTTCTTTTGTTTAATTCACGACTTCAATTGTTTCCTGGTAAATTAAAGTCTAGGTGGTCAGGACCTTTTTCCGTCACCCATATTTTTCCACACGGTGCAGTAGAAATTAAACCTCGAAATGGGCCACCATTTAAAGTCAATGGCCAACGGCTAAAACTCTATCAAGGATTTATTGAGGATGAGGAAGAAGAGATCTCGCTTCAAACCGTGGAAGATTAAAAACATCATGCCTGGTAAGTTACGAACGATTGAGACGACAAAATTAAGCGGCAAGTTTTCTAAACCATAGCTTATGGGAAAAGGGGCACTCACACGCGCACAAAAAAAAAAAAAAAAAAAAAAAAAAAAAAAAAAAAAAAAACCTGCTCGGCACGGGGCCGTGTTCGCGCTGCAGACGGGATAAAACCCCTTTTTCAAAACAGTTTCTTCATTCCACACGCCCCGTTTCCCCACAAAAGCTCTGGTTCCAGGCGATTTTTCGCGAAATCTCGACGTCTCTTACCGATCTAACAACGTCAAGGTATGATTCTATCACTCTTAGTAGTTAGATTAGTTACTTGCATGTAGTTAATACACCACAAATTTGGGGAAAAATCTAGGGTTCTTGATGTTCATCCGGATCGAACCTAAAATTTTTGCCTAAATCTGCTTGCATTTAGTTAGATTAGTGTTAGGGGAAGTAAATACACTTAGATTGTTCATAGATTCACCCGATTTCTCACAAAAACCCCAAACTCTTGTTCTTGAACCGAAAAAGACAAAATTGATAAGGTAAACGGGATATTTTGGGAAAAATGGTGTTTAGGGTTTCATTTTCGGGGGAAACCGCACCTATTGGACCAAAAATTTTCAAGTTTTCGAAACCGGGTCGAAAAATGAGGTTTTTGAGTAACAGACCCCTGGACACGGGGCCGTGTCCGCTGGACACGGGGTTGTGTCCAGCCGGCTGTTTGCAGTTTTGTCCGAAAACACTTCTGTTTCGTACTAATTTTTGGTATATTCTTTCAGATGGCAAAGTTCACAAGGTTCAATGCAAGTGAGCTTGATGCAAGGGCAAGGTATGAGGTTCTTCAAACAAGACCCGAAGAGTACCCCAGGAGAGCTTGCACGGAGTTGTTAACCTTGGTAAACCAGCTGAACCGATTCAACAACATCGTTACGGGACCACTAGCTGTTGCATTAAACACTAGGCTTCAGTCGGTCCATCAATGTACCATGGAGTTCTACAGTACCTTCAACTTCGATTCAAGATGTGACCCATTTGACGAGACTGGGGTTGTATTTCGGTGTGGAGGAACAATGTACTCGATCTCCATGGCACAGTTTGGAGCAATAATAGGTCTATATCAAGAAGAGGAATCGGGAAACGAAGAAAATACCGGGGGATTACGAGACTTGGAGGTAAATGAAAGACAAGCCGCATGGGCTCAAATCGGTGAAGGAATCTACGACCCTCGTAGCACCAAGAGTACAAGGCTGAGGGATCCGCTCTATCGCTACATTCACAGGATCCTCACCTACTCTCTAAACCAACGTCACGACAGTAGTGGTGTTGTAGGGTTGAAAGATTTGGTTGTCCTCCACTGTATCCACAACCAAAAGCCTCTTGATGTTCCGTATCTCCTGTTGAAAAACATGCATCTCAACCGCCTTGCTCGAGCTCCAACGCCTATCTTCTACGGAGGATGGGTGTACCGTCTTTTTAAGCATTACACGCGAATTCCAAGAGCCTTTGAAAGAAGCCCATGGTCGGGACGAGTTGACTACCACATTTGCCGAGCCATGAACTTACTCTATGAGGCGGAAGACGGAACAGTGAGTTTCCAAAGAACGCAAGGCTATGCATGGAACCCACAGGAGGTCCTAGTTCTTCACGCACCACCTCCCCACCACCAGTATCCACCCCATGGTGATCCGGGTCAATCCTCCTCACAAGGAGGCGGTTTTCCTAATTTTCAAAGCTTACATGATCTTATGCAGGAAAACCTCATGTGTACCAGGAACGCCTACAACCTCGCCAACAACACATATCAACGGGTCGGAGCTATTGAACGCAACATCAACGATATACGAGACGATATCGGTAGCATCCAGGAGTACATGGCGGGGCATGGGGATGGAGGTGATGATAGCGATGAAGATATGGAATAGAGGGTTTGGAGGAGCAGGAGCGGTTTGATGGCGAGCCCACAGGTTTAAGTCCCTTTATCTATCGAACGATTGGTGGCCTGCGTGCCAGAAGTTGAACAATTTAGTTTCCTTAAACACTTTTATTTTCCGTTTTATTTTTCTTTTACTTTATGCTTGGAACAATTAACTGTGGTAATGTAGGATGTTTGTATTGCTTGGTGTGGTATTAAGTGATGAAACAGGTACAAACCAAGGCTTGGGGTGCCAAGCCTCAGCACTTATAGGGCCAGGATGGAAAAACCGAAGGAAGAAGCCTGTTTTTCAGGTTTTCAGACGTCCACACGGGGACGTGTCCAGCCAACACGCCCCCGTGCTCACCTCCCAGACCTGCTGTTTGGCTTCTGTTCGGCAGAATTTTGTCAGACACGTGGCCGTGTCCAGTGGACACGGGGACGTGTCCACCTTCTGTAAGTTCTTGTTACTGGCACCTGAACACGGGGTCGTGCCCACTCAACACGGTGCCGTGTTCAGTGCCCAGTAACATAGATTTTTGCTTTTTAAACACTATTTTACACATCTAATCAACCTAAAAAATTATTTTTGGGACACATTGAGGACAATGTGTAATTTAAGTGTGGGGGGGATGCTAAAACCTTGAATTTTGCAAGTCCTAAATACAAGCCTTACACAAAACTCTATTGGAACCGCTAATCACCCCAAAAAAAATTTCAAAAATTTCATTTTTTTTTACTTGTCTAGGTTTAACTCGGGAAATTCAAGTTCTCAAAAAGGTTATATTTTTACAAATTTACAACCGATAGCGTAGTGATAAAAAAAAAAGAACCAACATAAGAAAATTATGAAAAGGCATAGCAAACTTATTTAAAATTTGATTATATATACTTGATCACATAAAAACCCATTCCCACAAAAGTGAGTTTTGAGCCTTTATTGAGCACACAATTACATATCATTTGACTAAATGCTCATTTTTCGTTTCTTGTGTGAATAGCCGCTTGGTTCTTACAACTCTAGAACTTGCCATGACAATGCATTCCCGGTCCTTATCAACTTAAACCCGAGTAAGTAAATGATGGAGGCATTAGGACTAACCCTTTTTATTTCTACACCATTATTTTTCTTTTTCTTTTACCACCTACCCAAAAATCCCCCCAGTTAGCCCCTTTGAGCCTAAACCTTTTCGTTTCATCACCCAAACAAAAACCCTTTTTACCCACCAAAACCTTTTTCTTTTTAACCCTTTATTTTAGTAACAAGTTCGGTTCTTCGTAAAAAAAAAAAAAAAAAAAAAAAAAAAAAAAAAAAAAAAGTATGATAATGATGAAGCAAAAAGAAAATAAACAAACAAGTTAATCAAAAATAACTTAGTTTGAATAAAAGCTTCATCAAAATAAAAAAAAATAAAAAAAAAATATATACGAAAACCGACACTTGTTACGCTTTTAGCCCTTTTTTACTAACCACTAACCCAACCACCTACCTTTAACCCTAGCCTAACCCTTAACCCACAAAGTCCTCTTGATATCTACAAAGGTATAAAAGTTAAAAAGGAGGAGGATTGATTTCTTGGCAAGCCTATGGTAGGAATAAGTTCCATGCCGCTCTCGAGTGATTCACTAAAAATACACCTTCGGCCGAGTGTGAGTGATTTCCCCGTGAGGTATGTGAACTTGTATATAAATAGAATTTTAAAAAAAATGCATGTTATGCCCAAATAAGTAATTTCTTTTATGAAAAGTTCTAAATAAATCATTACGAATAGGAGTGTAAATAAATAAAAATAAAACCCCAAAAAGATCTTGGAAATCCCGACACTCTACGACAAGCCCAAAACCTTCTCTTCTACCTATTCCATTTGGGAGTGTAAGCCACATATTAAAGAGTTTTGCTTGAGGACAAGCAAAAGTTCAAGTGTGGGGGTATTTGATGTGTGTAAAATGCAACATATAAATTACATCAAATAAGGCATAAAACTAACCCTTTTTAAGTACTAATATTGGAAAAAGAGTGTTTTTGTCTTCCTTTTGTATTTTCAGGATTAAATGAGCTCAAAAACGCAAAAGAAGCAAAAAGGCAGCTAAATCCAACATAAATACAAGGAAAGGAACATTAGTGGACCGCCCGACCCCTCAACGGCACCTTCCAAAGCAAAAAGGAGAAGACAGAAGGCTGAACACGCCCCGTGCTCAGCCAGCACGGGGACGTGCCCAAGAAGCAGCAGAAAAGACAAATCCATAGAAGCTTCTATTGCCCATCACGGGGCCGTGCTCAGCGGACACGGGGCCGTGTCGAAAGTACAGCAGGCGCATTTATTGTAATTGCGAATTACAATTAATGAGGAGAGAGAGTGTCAGACGGACACGGGGCCGTGCCCAGCGGACACGGGGCCGTGTCCAGCTCTCTGTTCAGCCTATAAATAGGAGTGCTTGGATTCATTTCATCTCATCCCTTGGCACACCACCTCTCTCACACTTCATCCACCACCCACCACCATCACAACACCATCATCCACCACCATCATCCATTGTCCATCGTAGAGTGTGTGAGTCGTCTCGGGATCCAAGATTGATCGTAAGAGTTCTTGACAATCAAGGCCATGTTTGCCTAAGTCTCTTACATCACTTGGTGAAGACAAAGTGTCTAGTATAATACTTTTTATTTCTAATCTTTTGCACTTTTTATTTGGTTTTGTATTAATGACTTTAATAACTAGTTACTTATGTTGAAGGTGATCTTTCCTTATCGTTTGTCCGTGGTGTCTTGGCATTATTTTACTGTCTATATAAAATAAAGGATTTTCACCATTCATATCTCCACGGTCTATATGGAGATATGTTGGCTACCTGGTAGGGGGTTAAGGGAACGGTTTGGTAAAGGTCTTGCCATTGTTCAGCGTTTAGAGGTTCTGCAATGGACCTGGGTCAAATTTAGTAGGACCTCCTTCAATACTTCACGGTATTGGATGGCGGGGGTCCAAACTCTTTGACCCCCTCATAAGTTAACTACTATTAATACTATAACCCGGCTATTTAGGACTGTATCCCTGCTGACTCAGACTACTTAGCCGAGGGTAACGTCACCGCCAAAAGCGGGGCCTACCACAATATTGCATTAATAACTTAATTCATTATCTTCCAATAATCCACCCTTTTAGGATTGTATCCCTGCTGACTCAAACTACTGGGGTGAGGGTAACATCGCCTTCAAAAGAGGGGCCTACTACAATAACTAAGATAATCTCTTAATTATGTGCAAAAGTGCGGAAATAATCAAAGGTTATACTAGATACGAGTCGGAACCAAGTGATTCATCTTGTCTATCTGTTTTTTTTTTTTTCAGCATTTTAGTTAGTTTTTATTTTTCTTAGTTTAAAACATTTTTCTAAACTTTTTATTTTGGTTAGACGTTGAGGATAAACCGGTATTAAAAGCTCTTGTGTCCTTGGACGACCTCGGTATCTTACCAACGCTATACTACACTCAACGATGGGTGCACTTGCCCATATGTGTGTTTAGTATTAGTGAAATATCGTGTTTTATAAATTTAAAACTTGGCTAAAATAAGTGTTAAAAGGGCTTAAAATATACACCTAAACTAAGTAACACTTCGCACGCATCATTCGCATCTTGCTTTTCTTCCCTCTTCCTCTTCCTCCACCATCAGCATAGTTGGTTTTTGTTCTTATGCATATTGCATTACTTTTGGTGAGAGCACCACTATTGAGCCGAGATTGTGAAGCCTTTTGGAGACCACCTTTTTGATCATGTGATTTTATATATTTACATATATATTAGACAAGGGTAGTGTGACCCTATGTCCCTTTTGATGTGATACACTTGTAAATAATGTAACTGTGGTCGATGATTAATGAAACCTCAATCGTCATGTTCTCACTAAATATATTGTTGGATTACTTGCTTATGTTGTGATTGTATTGTTACATGGTTGCTTGCTATGATAAATGCTATTATCTATACGTAATATATATTTATTTAATAAATAAGACCTGACCCATCCGATCTTCTTCTTAGAAGATGCCGCCACGAAGGAACACTGACACCAACAATCCTCTGCCGACGACCGAGGCAGAATTACAGGAACGTATCTCATAGGCCATCGCACACCACTAGGCCCTACGCTCCAAACACAGCGGGGGTACCTCAGGGAATAACCCACCTAACGGTAATGTTTAAGTCACCTAAGACACATTACAATACGTTTGGACATTTACACGTGTGCTTTGCTAATGCTTTCTGTGATGATGTTGCTTGTGTACAGGCTGTACCTACAAGCAGTTTTTGGACTGCAAGCCTTTGAACTTCGACGGTACTAGAGGTGCCGTAGCTTTTGTGCGATGGGCTGAGAAGACAGATTTTGTATTGCGGATGAGTAAATGTGCGCCAGAGCATCAGGACACGTACATTTTTGGACTATTTCTAGATGGGGCTCTGTCATGGTGGAACCTTTAGGTTCAGACTCTAGGTGAGGCTGCAGCATATGCTTTGACATGGGATGAGTTGAAAGAGCTGATGCGTAAGAAGTATTGTTCGAGGGCGGAAATTCAGAAATTGGAAACTGAATTCTGGAATCTGCAAATGGATGGTCCTAAGGTGGCTGAGTATGTGCAGAGATTCCATGATTTGTCTTGTGTTGTCCCCTACTTGGTAGAACCAGAATTCAAGAGGATCGAACGTTTCATTTGGGGTTTGGCACCTCAGATTCTCAGCATGGTAATTGTTTCTAAGCCTCCAACGATTACTGAAGCGATTGACTTGAGTGTGGCACTGACTGAAGAAGCGATCCGTCTGGGAAAGTTCTCAATTTCTGAGACCAAGAAGAAAGAGACTCATGTAGAGTCGTCTGGAGAAAACAAAAGGAAGTTTTTGAATTTTAAGAAGGGTACCCAAGGAAACAACAACAGTGCTAGCAAGCGAAGAGATGCTAACCCACCAGCCGAGGTCAGGACTGGTGCTGCAAATGCTGAGAACAAAGGGAAAGGATACATGGGCACTCTGCCCAAGTGTGATGTATGCCAGTTTCATCATGTCGGACAGTGCAGGTTTAGGAAGTGTGGTAATTGCGGAAGGAATGGTCATTCGAAGGAAACGTGTTGGGTTGGACCTGGTCATGGAAATGGTGGTCAAGGAGGAAATGGAAATGGTAATGGCAATCGTGGGGGAAACGGTTATGGGAACAGAAATCAGGGAGGAAATGGAAACCGGAATGGAAACGGAAACCAGGCAGGAAATGGAAACCGCGGAGGAAATAATAACAACCAAGCTGGAAATGGAAATGAACGCGGTCAAGGATGTTTCGGATGTGGTGAAGTAGGGCACTTCAAGCGAGATTGCCCAAAGAATAACCAAGCCCGTGGAAGAGTTTTCAACATTGGAGCTAGAGAAGCTCGCCAAGATCCGAATGTAGTCACTGGTACATTCCCTATTAATCAACATTTTGCATCTGTGCTATTTGATACCGGTGCCGACTATAGTTTCGTATCTCTAGAGTTTAAGAATATACTTGGTTTAGTAGCAAGTAAGTTAGACATCCCATACTCAATAGAACTAGCTAATGGGAAGCTAGTAGAAGCTAATGAGGTGATTAGAGGATGTGTTATAGAGCTTGGAGAGCGTGAGTTTTCATTAGATCTTCTGCTAGTGGAATTGGGAAGCTTCGATGTAGTAGTTGGGATGGATTGGTTGTCGAGTAATCGAGCTGAGATTGTATGCCATGAGAAGGTTATCCGCATCCCGATGGCAAATGAAGAGACGATTGTAATTCATGGGGAGAAGCATGATACGCCTCTACGGATTATTAGTTGTTTGAAGGCATGGAATTTTTTGCGTAAAGGATGTGTTGCCTTCTTAGCTCATGTCGTGGACAAAGAAGCCGAAGAACCGAAGCTCAAGGACATCCCTGTGGTAAGGGAATATCCTGAAGTCTTCCCCGAAGACTTGCCAGGATTACCTCCTCAACGACAAGTCAAATTCCACATTGACTTGGTTCCAGGCGCAGCGCCTGTAGCCAAAGCACCTTATCGACTTGCGCCTTCAGAGATGCAAGAGTTGTCAACACAGCTTCATGAGCTACTAGATAAGGGATTTATAAGGCCAAGCTTCTCGCCTTGGGGAGCTCCAGTTCTGTTTGTCAAGAAGAAGGACGGTAGTTTTCGTATGTGCATCGACTACCGAGAGCTGAATAAGTTAACCATCAAGAATCGGTATCCCTTGCCGAGGATTGATGATTTATTCGAGCAACTTCAGGGTTCAAGTTACTATTCCAAGATCGACCTTTGATCGGGTTATCACCAGCTGCGGATTTAAGAAGAGAGTATACCGAAGGCTGCCTTCAGAACTCGTTATGGACATTACAAGTTTCTAGTGATGTCGTTTGGGTTGACTAATGCGCCGGCACTGTTTATGGATTTGATGAACCGGGTTTGCAAGCCGTATCTCGATAAATTCGTGATCGTATTTATCGATGATATTTTGATCTATTCATGGAGAAAGGAAGACCATGAGCAACACCTCGGAGCCATCTTAGACCTGCTAAAGAAGGGGAAGCTCTACGCTAAGTTCTCAAAGTGCGAGTTTTGGATACGTGAAGTGCAGTTCCTCGGTCACGTGGTAAATGAAAATGGAATTCATGTGGATCCCACCAAGATCGAGGCCATCAAGAATTGGGAAACTCCGAAGACGCCAACCGAGATCCGACAATTTTTGGGTTTGGCAGGGTATTATCGCAGATTCATTGAGGATTTCTCTAAGATAGCTCAACCGCTGACCTCCCTCACTCAGAAGGATAAGAAGTACGAATGGGGAGACAGACAAGAAGAAGCCTTTCAGCTGCTTAAGAATAAGCTTTGCGATTCACCTATTTTATCCCTACCCGAAGGCACCGACGACTTCGTGGTCTATTGTAACGCTTCACGTCAGGGATTGGGTTGTATGCTAATGCAGCGACAGAAGGTTATCGCTTATGCTTCGTGCCAATTAAAGGTCCATGAGAAGAACTACACCATGCATGATTTGGAGTTAGGCGCAGTGGTGTTTGCGTTGAAGATTTGGAGACACTATATGTATGGTACTCGATGTACGATTTTTACAGATCACAAGAGCATTCAGCACATATTCGATCAGAAAGAGCTTAACATGAGATGGCGACGTTGGATTGAGTTGTTAAATGGTTATGATTGCAAAATCAAATATCATCCAGGAAAGGCGAATGTGGTAGCAGACGCCTTAAGCCAGAAGGAAAGGATCAAGCCCATAAGGGTTAGGGCTTTAGAGATGATTATTCAGACAGATCTCTCATTGCGCATTCGCGCTGCACAGAAGGAAGCTCTTAAGAAAGAGAACATTAAGGATGAATATCTCCGAGGAATGGAGAAAAAGTTGGTACCCAACGAGGAAGGAACCTTGTATTTTATGGGATGTATTTGGGTTCCGCTTTTTGGTGGTCTTAGAGACGTTGTTTTTGATGAAGCTCATAAATCGAGGTACTCGATCCATCCAGGATCGGACAAGATGTACCAAGATTTAAAGGATTAGTACTGGTGGCCAAGACTTAAGGGTGATGTTGCTATGTACGTTGGAAAGTGTTTGACTTGTGCCAAAGTGAAGGCCGAGTATCAGAAGCCTTCAGGTCTTCTGCAACAACCTGAAATACCCATGTGGAAGTGGGAGCATATTTCTATGGATTTCATAACCAAGTTGCCCAGGACTCCCAGAGGTCATGATACGATTTGGGTAATCGTGGACCGATTGATAAAGTCTGCGCACTTCTTGCCGATCAGAGAAAAGGATAACACTGGTAAGCTAGCTGAGCTTTACCTAAGGGAGATAGTTGCACGTCATGGAGTGCCTATCTCGATTATATCAGACAGAGATGGACAGTTTGTGTCAAGGATTTAGCAATCCTTCCAGGAAGCTTTTGGTTCTCAGTTGAATCTGAGTACAGCTTTTCACCCACAGACGGACGGACAAAGCGAGAGAACGATTCAGACGCTTGAGGATATGCTACGTGCTTATGTAATAGATATGGGTGGCAGTTGGGATACTCAGCTGCCTTTGGTTGAGTTCACCTACAACAACAGCTACCATTCAAGCATCCAAGTTGCACCATTCGAGGCTCTCTACAGACGCAAGTGTCGATCGCCGTTATGCTGGGCAGATGCAGGTGATAGACAGATGGTTGGTCCCGAACTAGTCCAAGAAATGAATGATAAGATCATACAGATCCGAGAACACATTAAGGCGGCTCGTGATCGACAGAAGAGTTATGCGGACCACAGACGGAAATGTCACACCCCAACCGATGGCGGAAACATCGGAGTGAGACGAAATAGATTGCTCGAGACATCATAACACTAATAATTGTGACAAGTATTTAAATAATAATTTCATTCCATTTCTAAAGAATCAATTAAAAGGATTTGAAGCAAAATACAACATGAATAATGAAATACAATACAATATGAATACAAATTTTAAAGTGTGTATCTAAGCATCCTACTAGATTCCATGCATCACCAACATCATCGCTAAACTTGCTACATGTTTTAAAAGTGTAGTTCAATACAAAAAGTATTGGCGAGCATACAAGTTTGGTGCGTAGTATATAAGCATAAAATGATAAGGAACAATCCACATGGCGAACCTAGTTATCAAGATTAACGTATTAAACTGGCATGTGATTTACAAGTCAACCCTCTGTTTACGCAAGTATGAATGAAAATTTAACATGACCACTAGTCTACGGGTGGTGCATTACTCCTATAGCTCTATACATGTTAAATGGAGGTTCGTACAAAGCTAATGACAAGTTCATCACATAAGTATGGTCCAGAAAAACACGAATCAAGCATAACAAATAGTAAGCATGTATTGGATTGTTTGTTTGTATATTTGCATAAGAATATGTATAGTAAGTGCGTTTGTATATAAATACATGTTACACCCAAAAGTGTGAAAACGGTAAAATGGGTCAAGTATACTCACAAAATTTGCATATGCTTTCTGATTATCCAATGTGACGAAGTTGATGAGGTTAGAAGGTTGAATATGTTCGTTTAGGGATTTTTAAGAGACGTATACATTTGGTCTAAGGATGTGAAGTTTAAGTGCATGAAAAGTATGTATATGAAAAGTAATCATCTTGTAACATTAAGTTCTTGTCTTGACACTATGAAACCTCAAGGGTTAATGTTTTCATGAGTAATATACCCATTAGAATCGTACAAGTCTTATGTCCTTAGATGATGTTATTCTAACACTTTGACGAATGAACACAAGTTCACCATCAAAGGTTCGAATGTATATAGATATTATTTAGGTTATATATCATATATTAGTATGTCCAATAATCAAGCATGAGGTAGAAGATTAAGATCTTCATTTAGGTACCTCTAAGTATCATGGAAATCATGTAGGAGGTAGGAAGAACAAGCTTCCATTTAGGTACCTCTTATGGTTCACCACTACACTTGATGTAAAAACATACAAGGAGGGTCATGAACTATGAAATATACAAGAATACAGACAACTACACTATGAGAAATCATCAAGTAATGTGGGGATTTTATGTTGGACAACCCAAGTTAGTCCACAATCACACCTTCATCAAGCTTGAAGCTTGAACATCACTTGTGGGTCAAAACCCTAAACAAAACAGAAAGTATATGAGGTTTAACCTCTGATTTTGCATATCTCAACCCCATTTTTAAGCTTAGCTAACCATAGAAGTGGTTATAAGCATAAGGACGTGGGTTTGAGTGAGTTAGACTCAAGTTTAAACAAGGATTAGTAAAGATTAATGAAAATAGTGAACTTTGGAGCCTATTTGCCAGAGTTCCAGGGATTTATTTACTATGAAACACCCATGGAATTGAAGCTAAGGTCAAGCCAAGTGTTCTGGAAAAGAATGAGCTGAAACGGATGAGAAACGAGTGAGTTATGCTCACTTTAGTGAAGCTTGAAGATTCTGCTCGAACTTGAACTTGCAGCAGCTTTAGGACTGATTAGAGAGAGTTGTGACGGAGTTTGTAAAGTAAAAATGACTTGGGAGGCACTTGGTATTTATAAGGAAGTGATTAGGGTTGGTTTTGGTGAGTTATTAAATGCTAAAATGAGTTTAAACTTCAAACAACACCCAAAATCGCGCTCAAATTCGCGGCTGATCAAAGGAGTCTGAACTGGGACCTGGCTCGTGGCCAGCGTAGACCCAGGAGTAAGTCTACACGGCTGGAAACAAGGGTGAGGCAGAAGTTTCATTTTATTACACTTTGGCCCCTCAACTTTGCAATTTACGGCTTTTTAGGTGTTTTAGGGACTATTTTCGCCATAAAAGCATAGTTTAAGGACAATTCAAGTATGAGGAACATAAACCAAGTATAATTAAGCGTATGAAGGTCGTATTTAGATATCGTTTACCATCAAAACGCGTTTTATGCATAAGTTTCACATATTTGCAAGTTTAGCACATAGTTTCCAAGAATTACGAATAAGCATCGATTGTTTCATGAAATTGAATGTATGTGTAGGATCGTTGAATCAATCAAATGAGTCGATTAGAAGATTTCTTGATCAAAACGAGAGGCGGAAACAAACGTTTTGATGTTAAATCAGCTTGATTTGCATGTAGAAGTAGTTTAAATGTCTTCTGTATTGATTTGACAAAGTTACAGATCGATCCGACACCTCGGCAGAGCTTTGCTACCGGAATTGCAAAAGTTACAAATGAAATCTCAAGTCACCTATTTATAGGATTTCCATTCCCCACGAAACTGTCATGTGCATTTCGTGTGGAATGGCACATGACATTGCCATTTCGTGTGGAATGGCCATTTCGCATGAACTGGCTCTGCCAGTTCGTGTGAATTGGTCAAACAACATTAAAATCCTATTTCTTTGACAACTGAGCTTTGGATTATCCTATCTAGATACAAGACGAAGTCGACAGACATATGCACCAACAGACTCCCCCTTGGATATTGACGAAGTCTTCGGTGTCGAGTCTTCAGTATGACCAGTCTTCAGTCTTGATCAATCTTCTAGCTCTCTCTAAAGTATCTAACAATGTAAGCATCCTTCAATCTTCTCTTTATCAGCATCAACAGCTATATTCCCCCTTGGATGTTGATTCCATAAATTCTTCAGTATCAGCAGCTTCTATCTCGAGCTTTGTTCCAAGATCTGAATCTGGCTCTTATGTCCTCAGACTCCCCCTTTCGATAAGTAGGGATCGCAGTCTGGAATTCACTATCTGCAAAAACTCTACCCAAAACATAAGATTTTTATTTATAACAATTTTAATCTATGTTTAACCACTACTATTTGAAACATTCAAATTTGACATTTCATTAATTTGAAACCATTTAATCATTTCAAAATCATTTCTCATTTCAAACAAACTCTCCCAACCAGTTGTTCATCATGTTTAGCACTCAGAATGTTGAAAATCAGTTTTCCAACATCAGTTGTCGAAAATAAGATAAAATAAAATCTTTTTGAATTTTTCAAAATTTTAATGCTAAAACACATTCTTTTTGGATTTTTGTTTTTAATGAAAAGTAATAAAGAAATATTTACAGACAATATTTTTGTGAGTTCGTGTAAGAGGATCATATCAGTTTATGACAAATCACTAGCACCGTTGAGCTTTAAACACTTTAAGTTCTAAACAATTCACATAGATTGACGATATTGTTGTCCTCTTAAACTCAATTTAAAGACTTCCAAAATGCTTACCGATACGTTAAGATATATTAATTTTTCACTAAATTCTTATGGACCCCACGATCTCAGCATATCCCCTCATCATGCAATACACTGACTCAAGTAATGCTTTTAAACTTTCATCAACTGTGATATTTGCGAAAACAATGCAGAATGTTTAAACATTAACAATCAGGTCGATCTTTCGGTACACAGAGAAAGTCTAATGTTTAAACAAAATAAAAAATAAAAATAAGTTGAATATGTTTAGATCTTAACCACCAGTTCGATATTCACATATACGCAGAGATGATCCAAGATTTAAACGAAACACCAAGAAAAATAAAGCAGAACGTTCAGGCACTAACATCCAGTTCGATACTCACATATACGCAGAGGATGTCCAATGCTTAAACAAAATAAAGAAATCAAACAAGTTTAAATCTTTGCAAAAAGAAATGCACAATCACAGTGACTTTTTCAGTAAGTTGTGAAAGTTCACAAACTGACCGGTTTTTATGCTCTTTTAGCATTCAGTGATTACTGAGTAGGTGCACAATCACGAAGGATAAAACTAAGTACTATGCTTTCAACCGCGTTTCCCACTAGAACTAGACTTTTTTCATTAATTTTTGTATCGTTATCGCAAATCTACTAGTCTAGCTGAGCCTATCGTCACATCTTTAGTGAGATCGTTTATCACATTTTAACTTTCCATTTCTTTAGCGTACTGTGACAGTCTAACTGATGTACTATCATTTCCACTTTTTCACAACAAAACTCATTTTTTATTTTTCGATGTTTTTGACCTATTAGATTTTATCATGTTTTTGTATTTTTCAAATTTTCTAAATTTCTAAATTTTCTTACTCCCCCTAAAATCAAAATATGTTTCAATTTTGATTTTCTGGGAAAATTTGAAAATGAAAGCAATAAACTGTACAAATAACATGACAACATGATGTGAAGTACTTCAATTCGCCATCCACTTGGTACAAACAATCAGAACTCCCCCTGACAACAAACTATTTTCCCATTATGATTTCAAAACACTTAAGTTTGTTTTAATCAAAATGGTTTTTCCGGAAGAATTAGTTTTGTTGAATTCACACACACGGGGTTCATTCATCACCTTGTTCTTTCATCAACTTGTACGAAAGTTAAATCAAGTACAACTTAATGTCCTTGATTAAACATTTCTCAAGAAAGATGCCGATTCCTACTTCCCAATAACCAACCTGGGAGTTCCGACAAGTCATCACTTGTAAAATTTATAACAATTTTCAAAAACATTTTTAAGAATGATGCCGATTCATGCTCCACGATTACCAACTTGGGAGCTCTGGCAAGTCATCACTTGTAAAAATTATAACAATTTTCAAAAACATTTTTAAGAATGATGCCGATTCATGCTCCACGATTACCAACTTGGGAGCTCTGGCAAGTCATCACTTGTAAAAATTATAACAATTTTCAAAAACATTTTTAAGAATGATGCCGATTCATGCTCCACGATTACCAACTTGGGAGCTCCGGCAAGTCAGGATTTCAAACAAAGAATGCTGACACCCAAGCCTGACCAGCCTTGGGTGCTTCCGGTTTAATTTCACTCGGGGTTTGAACATTCCTTTTTTATTCATAGAATTCTTTTACCCCTTTTTCCTTCCCATCGACCATTCTTTCAAAAATATTTTTCACTTTGCCATTAAAAGCCTTTTCGACATCAAATTCTTTCTTTTCAGAATAGAATTGATTTGAGATCTCTACTTTTCCAACTTTTTGTTTAAAATTTTTAGTCCACAATGGTGGAAAGTTAACATCATCCATTGGCGGTACTGACTTTTCTCTTTTTAGCTCAACTTGTGGCTCCTCTGACTTTGACGAATCAGATTCATTGCCAGAACTATCATCTGAACTTTTAGCAACCCATTTTTGTTTGTTTAAATTTTATCTTCTTTTATAAAACTGTTTCGAACTTTCACCAACCTCGAAAGTCGAATTTTTGAACACTTTAAATTTTTCCATTGATTGTTCCTTTTTATCAACACACTTTTCTTTCATTTTAGAGTTAGAAAAAACTTCTTGTTTTGTGTTGTTGGACTTTGAGCAATTCCAAGCAATATGCCCAACTTCTTGACTTTTGAAACAGGTTCTTCTTTCAACTCTTGGTTCAGATTTCATCATCATATTCTTTTTCCTTTCAGCGAGAAACTCTTTGTTTGACTGTCTCCAGAATGGTTTCTCATTCTCTTCTTCCGAACTTCCTCCTGAAACAAATTTAGTTTTTGGTTTATAAGTTTTATCATTTTTATAATTTTCAGGTGGAATAAAACCTAAACCTTTCTTTTTGAAATTACTGTTATGGTTTGGTTTCTTTTGAAAACCAGAACCAAAACTGTAACCTTTTTTCTTGTTCAATCTTTGTTGAACTCTTGAAGTGTATTTTTTAGGTTTTTTAGTAAGATTTACATCTTTTATTTCAGAAATATTAATTTCTGTTAATTTGAAAACCTTGTTAATTTTTTCAGTTTGTACACTTCTTATTGGAAATTCGTCATCAGAAAATAATTTGTCAGAATCATTCAAAGTATATGCCACTTTGAATGTCTCGTCATTCAAATTATTTTTAGATGTCAGAAATTCATTATTGTAAACCTTTTTAACCGTTTTTAAATCAGAGTTATCACTTTCTTCATCCAACACTTGGTCTACAACTATTTTCACAAGTTGTGACTCGTTGTCGGTGTCAGATGGAGAGAATGTAATATCTATGCTCTCTGGTAATTCATTCTCCTCTGTCCTCAATTTGAGGTTCAATGCTTTTTCCACCCCATCTGGATACTTTTGAGTGTAATGATTCCACATTGGGGGTGGAACGTTTTTTGAAATCAGCTTGTTGAGGAATAATCTGATCAATCACATATGATGAAGAAATATAACTGATCAATTTCTTATCAACTCTTTCTGTTTCAATACGCATCAATTCAAGTTCCTTTTTCAAAGATGCGATTGTGTCCAGATGAATGTTAATCACCATCTGATTGTCCATGACTGTAGCTTTAAGCAGATTAATAATTTTATCGTTTTCTAAACTCTCAGTTTGAATCGCTTTAATTGATCATGACAGTGTGTCATAAGCTTCTTTAACATCATTAAAATCAAATTTTAATTTGTCGTGAAACTTTTTCAATTCTTGAAACTGTTTGTCTTTTTCAAGATAATCCATGCAGAGTTTTAAACAGTTTTTGCATGGCGTTTCAGGAATTGGATCAACCTTTTCAAAAACCTTTTCTTGTTTGTCAATTTTACTTCCTGTTTTACCAATCTCTCCGGACTCGGACTCAGACTCCTCTCCTGAATCAGACTCCACATCTTTTGATTCGGACTCAGACTTCATTTTTCTAATCTTTCGGAGTTCAAGTTCTTGAGCTTCAATCTTCTCGATGAACGTGCTCAAATTGAAGCCAACATATTCCAAGTTTTTCTTCCAAACCAACAAATATGTGCCCCACTCATCATGCGGTAAAGCATTTGCCAACTTGTCAACCCACTCTTCATCTGTTTTGTTAATGTTCAAACACTTCATCTCTACAACCAAATGACAATACCTTTCGATCAACTCTTTTGTTGACTCTCCCCTGATAGCTGTAAAGATATCAAACTTCTTCTGTGCAATACTCGCTGGAGTCTGAGCAGGCATACCATTTCTGAAAAACGCGTTATAAAATTCTTGGTTATCCATTTTAGACTTTGAAAAACAGTTTCGAAAAATTTTCTAAGTTTTTGAAAAAAATTCACTTTTAAACGAAACTGACTTCTACACGAACTGAACCTCCACGTGAACTTGATTTTCAAATGAATTGGACACTCAAACGAACTGAATGAACTTTAAGTGAATTGGACTAATCTCAAACCGTTCAAACTGAATAAATTCCAAACGATCTGACAAGCTTTCAAACCTTGCGAACTAACCACACCTCACACGACTTGGTTCAGATCTCAAACTAACTGAGATCAAATCCAAAATTATGCAAACTGAGTTTCACGCAAACTGAGTTCACCTCGTGTGAACTGAAATGATGTTTCAAACGATCTGATGACCTGCACTCAGGTAGCATCAAGGAGTTACCATTTCGCACGAATTGCTTCATTTCGCACCAAGTGTATCCAATTCGTTTGAAAGTGCTAATTCGTTTGAATCAACATTTCACTTCACACGGATTGAGCATTTTTGTCCCCAGTTCGCTTGAAAGGTGATCAGTTCGTTTGAAAGTCTCCAATTCGTGTGAGTCAGTTCGCTTGAAAGTGTTCCAGCAGTTCAGTTCGCTTGAATCAAAGTCTAGGTCGTGTGAAACCATCCCAGATCGTGTGAAACATCATCAGTCCTTTTGAAAAGTCTATTTTTGTAAACTCTTGAAAACCAAAAGATGGATTCTGAAGAAGAATTGGCGTATGCTTACTATCAATCTCAGCAGTACATTCCTAAAAAGATTGAAGAAGAACCAGTTTCAAAAGAAAAGGCTTCAGAAAAGGTTTCAGAAAGAGCACCAGTTTTTTATCACTCATCAGATGAAGAGAGTGATGATGACAATGAAGAAATTCAAAAACTTGAATATTATAAAAGAGAATTTTCACCTGATTTGTATAATTTGTTTTTTGCAGATAGAATGAAAAAGCTAAAAAAAGGGACAAGCTGCGAAAAAGAAGAATCATAAAGCAGCAACTGTTGAAGAAAAAGTTGAACCTGAGGAAAAAGTTCGGGTGGTAAAGAAAGAGGTTAAAGAAATTCCAGCTTTCAAGATTGAGAAGGAAGCTGATGTTGAAAAGATGCCTGATAAATGCTCAAAATGTGATAAATCTAGAACAGACAATGTCAAACTTCTGAAAGATGTGGAGAGTTTGACATTAGAAAAAAAAATTAAAAGAAAATAAAAAAGAATTTCAAAATAAAATAAAAGTTTTAGAAAATGAAAAATCTGTTTTGAATAAAAATAATTTTGAAAATCAAATAACAATAAATTCTCATCTTGAGAAAATTACTCAACTTGAAAATGAAGTTGAGAGTGCTAAAAATAAAATTACTGATTTAGAAAAGAAATTGAAAGGTTTTGTGACCTCGTCAGTAATACTGGATCATATCTGTCCAAAACCGATCAATGAAATTCCAATAAGTGACAATGTCACAAATTATGACAAAGTCATAATTCAAGATTTTGATGATAAATCTGATGATGAAGATGATAAAAAGAAAATATTTTTGAAATTAAAAGAAAAACTTCAAGAAACTGTTTTACAATCTACTGAAAGAGGTGAATGCTCAAAGCAAAAACCTTTTAAGAAGAATGTAGAACAAAAACAAAATGTTAAAAATTCAAAAAATTTTCAAAACAACAATAAAAGATCATCATTTCAATCATCCAATCATTATAAAAACCACAAAAAGTTGAAAATCAAAACTCACAAAAGGTTGGTAATAAGTGGTGTAGGTTTGACCACGGTGCTCAAAAGCCAAATCAAGCTTACAGGAGAAGATGGAATGAAGATTCTTCAAAGCCAAATCATTACAATGATAGAAAACAGAAAAATGATGAGTACTACAAAGCAAATCAGTGTTATGATTTGAGCGTTTGGTTTGAAAGTGGAGAATGGTACGATAACAAAGTGTGTTACAAATGTGGTTTTCAAGGACACATTGTTGTTAATTGCCAGAGTAAGAGTTTTGAAACAAGA
This sequence comes from Helianthus tuberosus, assembly GCA_030545235.1. NCBI lineage: Eukaryota > Viridiplantae > Streptophyta > Magnoliopsida > Asterales > Asteraceae > Helianthus > Helianthus tuberosus. The sequence goes on from CM060407.1 coordinate 122,075,106, forward strand.
AGATGCTATGACTGTCAAATCAGAGGTCATATTGCCAGAGATTGCCCAATGAGATCAGAAAGAAGATCAAGGGCTGGATCTCATGGAACGGTGAAGAAATTAGTCAAAATTGAAGAAAAACCCAAAGAACAGAAAGTTAAAAAAGTAGAAAGTGAAACTTTCACAAGGGCAGAAAGATAGATTGAGAAAGAAAAGAAAGAAAGCAAGGGAGTACCTTGAAAAGATTTTGTCCTCGGGTACAACTGTTGATTCAGAAAAAAGTTCTGATGAATCGCTTTACTCAACTAAAACTGATCAGTCAAGTAAAACGAATTCATCAGATACAAATCTGGGGACAAAAGAGAGGATAAAGAAAGAAAAATTGACTAATCAAACTGATAAAAAATCAAAGAAAGTTAATTATTCAGATAAAATCTTTATCAAAGTTTTTGAGTATAAAAGAAACTGTGAAAGGACGTTCATGTCACAGGTTGATGAATTTGGAAAACCTAAATCCTGTGTGGATTGGGTTCCAATAAAGGTTGGCGATGAATTTGTTTCTTTGGAAACAAAGGAGCCACTTTCTGGCGATGAATTTGTTTCTTCGGAAGCAAAGGAGCCATGTTTTGGTGATGAATCTGATTCGTCAAAGTCAGAGGAGCCACGAGTTGAACTAAAAAGAGAAAAGTCAGTTCTGCAAAAGGATGATGTCAATTTTCCATCATTGCAGACTGAAAATTTCAAATCTAAAAATGTTCAGAAACCGAGTGATAATAACTCGGAATCACCCAAGAACCGTCAGGCTTGGGTGAATCTCTTTAAATGAAAAACCTGACTTGCCGAAACTCCCAGGTTGGTTATTGGTGAGTAGGAATCGGCATCTTTCTTGAGAAATGTTTAGTCAAGGACATTAAGTTGTACTTGATTTAACTTTCGTACAAGTGGATGAAAGAAAAAGGTGATGAATGAACCATGTGTGTGTGAATTCAACAAAACTAATTCTTCCAGAAAAAATATTTTGATTAAAACAAACTTAAGTGTTTTGAAATCATAATGGGAAAATAGTTTGTTGTCAGGGGGAGTTCTGATTGTTTATACCAAGTGGATGGCGAATTGAAGTAATTCACATCATGTTGTCATGTTATTTGTACAGTTTATTGCTTTCATTTTCAAATTTTCCCAGAAAATCAAAATTGAAACATATTTTGATTTTAGGGGGAGTAAGAAAATTTAGAAATTTTTTAAAATTTGAAAAATACAAAAACATGATAAAATCTAAAAGGTCAAAAACATCAAAAAATCAAAAATGAGTTTTGTTGTGAAAAAGAGGAAATGATAGTACATCAGTTAGAGTGTCACGGTACGCTAAAGAAATGGAAAGTCAAAATGTGATAAACGGTATCACTAAAGATGTGACAATAGGCTCAGCTAGACTAGTAGATTTGCGATAACGATACAAACTTAAATGAAAAAGTCTAGTTCTAGTGGAAAACGCGGTTGAAAGCATAGTACTTAGTTTTATCCTTCATGACTGTGTACCTACTCAGTAATCGCTGAATGCTAAAAGAGCATAAAAACCGGTCAGTTTATGAACTTTCACAACTTGCTGAAAAAGTCATTGTGATTGTGCATTTCATTTTGCAAAAATTTAAACTTGTTTGATTTCTTTATTTTGTTTAAGCGTATGACATCCTCTGCGTATACGTGAGTATCGAACTGGATATTAGTGCCTGAATGTTCTGCTTTATTTTTCTTGGTGTTTCGTTTAAATCTTGGACCATCTCTCCGTATATGTGAATATCGAACTGGTGGTTAAGATCTAAACATATTCAACTTGTTTTTATTATTTTGTTTAAACATTGGACTTTCTCTGCGTATCGAAAGATCGACCTGATTGTTAATGTTTAAACATTCTGTGTTGTTTTCGCACATATCACAATTGATGAAAGTTTAAAGGCATTACTTGAGTCAGTGTATTGCATGATAAAGCAAGGTTTCTGATTCTGTTGCTACGGAGAGCCAGGAGATGTTTCAGATTATGTGAAAACCTGAGCAGAGTTTGAGCCAGGATACGATCTTAAGGCGATAGCGAATTCCAGACTGCGATCCCAGCTTATCGATAGGGGGAGTCTGAAGATATTAGAGCCAGATTCAGATCCTGGAACAATACTCAAGACAGAAGCTGTTAATGCTGAAGAATTTATAGAATCAAGAGACCTGATCAAGAGAGGTTAGAGCCAGATTGCGATTCTGGAAGAGAAAGAGAGAGAGAGAGAAGATAGAGAATGAGGATACTTATAATGGAGAATATTTTGGAAAGAGCGAGAAGACTGATCAAGACTGAAGAGTCGACATGCTGAAGACTCATACCGAAGACTTCGTCAACGTCCAAGGGGGAGTCTGTTGGTGCATATGTCTGTTGACTTCGTCTTATATCAAGTCTTGTAATAGATTAGATAGATCAGGGCACGTTATACGAGAAAAACGAGATATATATAGGATAAAGCCATTTCGCACGAACTGGTACATGTCCAGTTCGTACGAATTAACACTAGCCATTTCGTATGAGCCATTCCATGCGAAATGGACTCCCTATAAATATGTGCCTTGATCATTTCATTTGTAACTTTCTGATTCCGGTGCCTAGGTGCTGCCGAAGTGTCTCCTGCCTGTAAAACGTTGTGTAATCACTACAAGAGACATATTAAAGTGAATCTAGTGCAATACAAGCTGAACGAAGACTAAATCACTGAATTCCGCCTCTGATTTAGTCCGAGATCTCTTCTGAACGAATCGTTTGGTCATGCAAACGATCCTACTATGTACAACATGAATTTAACAAAATACGAGTTTTATTTATGATCCAAGTCTCGGATTTGGTGGAAGAATGATTACAAGAACGCGAGATTTCCAAAAATAGAATTTCAAGCAATGGTTTCTAAATATGGAAAGTATGAAAACGCAGGGCGTTACAGTCTCCCCTCCTTTATGAAATTTCGTCCCGAAATTTATTCAAGAGGAAGACTCGAAGGAGTTTTGGCGAAAAGGTGATTATTTAAAATGTGAGACTCGAAAATTTTGAAACGTAAAGAGTATGATATTTTGGAAAACGACGAGGGGGGTTTGTAAAAGAGTTTTCTTGGCCAATATAGATTTGAGGTACCACGCATTATTGAAACGTATAGGTGCGTATATAGGTAAAACGAGTTGAAACAAGTTTGGATAACCTAAATTAGAGCTGTATTAAAAATATAACGTATTAAGAAGGAAGATTTTGTACAACGCGGTTGTATCTTGATGGTAGGTGGGGTAGTTTACATAGGAAGTTTAAGGATAGTATAAAATCACACATTCGTAAGAATTGTTTATTGAGAGGAACGAGGAGGTTTGGTACCTTAAATAGAGTGATAACGGTCTACTAAGTATGTTTACACAAGAATAGAGAATAGAAATATGGTTTTAAAGGTAGGGAGATAAGTTAGGATCCGAATGTTTTACCGACTTGATTGTAAACGAGGTTCGTATAAAAGAAAGGATGATGGAGAATAATAGGAGTATGGAAGCGAACGATAGACTCTTAAAGGATGCAAGCATAAGAATAGCATAAGTGTTGGATAGATGAACGTAGTGTGTTAAGAATGAAGTCTCGTCGTGGATAATCGGATATAATGTGTTTGCGAGTTGTTTAAAGTTTGAATTAGGTCCAAAAGGTCTGCAAAACACTGAATTTCTCATGGCACGTTTTACGAAAATTTGGTAACATGGTGAAAACACTTATATATAGGAAGTACCAGCGGCGTATCCACCATGTTTTGACCATGTTACGTTCGTTTTGTATTCGCCGTCGTGATACGTTCCGTGTCTTACCATACACAGTAGTACACTCTATGGTTCTCATGAGCCAATCACTATAATCCCATGTGCACCCGCGATTATATTGATTGTCGCATGATCCGCCTAGCTTGTACTAGGTGTGTATGAATCAGGGTATACATAATTTAAAAAAATAAAATAAAAATGTGTACGTATAAGAATATAGTATATAAGCAAGTCCATGCTTATGTATATATAGGACCCACGCAAGCAAATCCCTCGGATTCCACTGGCGTACGGGTACGAATGTATGAGTATGAATGAAAGTATGAGCATAGATATAAAGCGTATGAGTAGTATGCATATACGTATAAGCATGAAACGTATGAGTATAAGTATGAATACGATTATTAGTATAAGCATAAAATGTATTGTTATGAATATGAGTGTGAGTGTGAGTACGAATACTAATGATTGCGTATATAGTATTAATTGGAACATAACAAATTTAAGCATGTAAAAGTTCTCAAAAGGTTGAGCATGTAAATACGAACGATATAAATGAAATTGTCGCGATGAAACGACTAAAACGTGTATGACGATATGCATGTATAGTTGTTTAAACGAAACGTTGAGTTTATCGAATCAAAATTAGATTGAGCTTGATTTGAAGGGTAATATATAATTTGTATATGTAAGAGGATATAAAGTACTCATTGGTTAAGCATAATGTATTTTGTAATGAATGGAAATGCTACTTTTGTTTTAATAAAGTTTACGTAATCTGAAGATGGTCGGTCCCCATGAAGTCTTCTTGCCCACGTGTTTTGTAAATTGGTGTAGGAAAAAAGGTTTTCGATAAAAAGTAAGTTCGTTTCATTAAACAAGAAATTATGAATTTAGGAGGTTTTTGTGAAAACGAGGATCCTTAGAAAAGAAATTTAGCAAAAGGACTTAGTGATTGTTAAAAGTTTTAACAAATAATTTGTTGATGTTGAAAAGAGTATTTGGTAAAACGATCATATAACATCTATAAGATCTTATAAGTAATTGAGAAAGGTCGGTTTGATTTCGATTAAGAATGGAAGTCTCTAGCATGATGATATAACGTGTGCGTGTTTTAGTGATTAAGTTGAATATGAAGTTCATGGGCAAGAGATTCATTGGACCGATTTAAATTGATGGTAGCATTTCGTAAAGTTTTGTAATTCGGGTAATGAAACGTTTTAAGACATGATTAAGAATCTCGTGTATGTGAGTTATGTGAAAATAGATTGTAGGATAAGAAGTACGTTTGATAAAACAATGTATTTTGGAATTGATATAAGTGGATATTTCGATAAATGATAAATGATTTAGGTATGAAACATGATTGTGTTTGCTTGATAAAGTATTTGAAGGAAAGTTTTGGTAACGATCACCTAGGTAAGGGAATCACCTCTAACTCGTTGGTGAGGTCGTTTTAAAAAAAGAAGGAGTGGAGTTAATCGTCAAGGTAAGGAAATCACTCCTAACTCAATGATATGTCTCCATTTTGGCGTTATAAAGAATGTAAACAAAATTGAGTGACGTTTTGAAATCATGCCTAGGTATAAATGTATGAAAAAGACTTAGTATGATGTGGGTGTGAGAAGAAAATATCGAAAGTAAATTCGAATTTGAAAGATTGCATCGTATAAAAAAATAATAGAAACACATGCTTGATTAAAATTTGGATGGTTCCAAAGCGGAACTTTGACTAACCAAAGTGGTCGAAAAGTCTTTTGAATTTGAGGAGCATGCTTTGGCCTAATAGGTAAAATACTCTCGCCGATAAGTCGGTTAACAGTAATTACCCTTCTGGTTACAACATGTGCCAAATCAATCGAAATTTCGAGACTTGGCGGGATTTATGAAAAATTCAAGGAGTGGAACTAGTCGACAAGGTGCAGGTTTCACCCCTAACTTGAAGATTTCGTATCCTAAGTGTGGTTGGTACTCGTCGGGTCGAAATTTAATTTCAACACTTTGACGAGGATCCACTAGAATTTGAAATTTGAATTTCTCCATCAAGGTGAGGATTTCACTCCTATCTTGATGGTGAATTTCATGTAAAAAAGGAAAAGTAGATTGAGAATCGTTCACCAAACTGTAGGTTTCACGCCTATTTTGGTGAAGTTGTCTCGTTTGTATGATACGAGTGTTTGTGAATTTAGAATAGTTGAGTAAAATGTATGTTCAAAATAATAATAACAAGTATAAGCACAATAAGCATCTCAAGAAATAATTCGTAAAAGACATTTCAAGGATAGCACATAAAGGATGGAATAATACAACAAGTATTAACAAATAATAAAGCAAGTATTAACACAAAAGTGACATATATGTTTAAAAGGCTCAAAGAGAATAAATAAGAAACACATAAAGTGGCATGCATGTAGTTTTAAACAAAACATAAGAATAAGGCTTTAAAACTATAGACTAGGTAAAAGCATTCCTACTTTTTCCTAATTACATATAGTTATGGCTCTGATACCAATCTGTCACACCCCAACCGATGGCGGAAACATCGAAGTGAGACGAAATAGATTGTTCGAGACATCATAACACTAATAATTGTGACAAGTATTGTCACACCATCAAAATACCACCTAGGGAATGTCCCTGCTAGGCGTGTGACTTACCAACAACGAGCCACTAATTACATTGAACCCATACAAGTTTATAAATAAAATCCTCAATTATTAATGAACATACCATCAACAAGTTTTAAATGAAAACCAACATGTTCAGCGGAAGCAAATAGTAAACCAAAGTTAAACTGTTTCAAAACCAATGTATAGTGTCAAGAATCCAATCACATGAATCCCTCCAGTCGACCCATGACCACTCCAGCTACTCCAGACAGCAAGTTCCAAATCTAAGACATCTAACGACCTGCGAGCATGCAACAAGTGTATCAGACAACGCTGGTGAGTTCATAGTTTTACGAAAACGTTAGTTACCAAGTGTTTAGTTCAGTTCATTGATTACGATGTTGATAATACCTCGGATACAAGACGGCTCCTGATTTATTTTGCCCTTTACCCCAATGCTCCTATCAAAGCATTGGTCATGACTAGGTCATTAGTTCACACCCGTCCTCTCCGGTACGGGGTAAGGGTGCCAAACCTAAGTAGCGCTACCAACTAATACCTTGTTACCTCTCAGGTAACCAAACAACACGGAGGGACTTTAAAGGTGATAGGACGAGTATATTATCCAACATTCCAGATTTACCACAAGACGTATTCCTCTCAGGAATACCCAATTGATTTACCCAAACCCATCCCTCTCAGGGATGCCCAATGACTATCCCAACCACCGGGACGCATGCTCAAGAGAAATGAACTCACCTTAGATTGCTCGATTAATTAAATTACTTTGTTCACGGTTGGTCAACCAAGTCCTAGCATGATTACCAATATAAATCAGTTCCACATACAAGTGGTTCACACATTATCACTACTATACTAGCAATCTGCATACAATAATCATGTCTCATGTTCTAAGTCCCTCATACAGTTCACATATATGTCCATGATTCACCAACATGTACCAGTTTAACTATCATCACATAATACGTTGTAGGCATTTATATCACATAACATTACTAACACAGTCCATGGTTCGGGTATCAATTTCATGGCCCAACATATTATTCAACATAGTGTGCGGCCCAGTGGGTCTAATGGCCCAACTATCGTAACCCAGTGGGCTATGCGACTCACGGAACCTCTTGGCCCATTAAGGAGCAGCCCACCCGAATGTGCGGCTCCTCTGTGTTGCGTGACTCAACCAACCCGACCCAACCTGGTGGACGGCCCAACTATTATTTGCCAAACAATCCGTTCAATCAGTTACATAGTCCAACCATTACCCCTTAAATCTTATCCCACCTTTTTAATTACATAAGCTTCATTCAATAGTATTGTCATTCTTAAAACTCTTAGTCAAAAATGGCACCTCCTATGCTGCTCCTAATTAATGCTACCCATGTGATCATAACTTGACAATTCAAATATCATCATCACACTCACACGTGACATCCCACATTACTCATTCTCAACTTATTATTTACATACAACAAAGAAATTTTGCAAGCAACACATTCATCATAACAACATCAGATTCTATGCAATCATTAACATTATGTCCTTACCTAACGGTGGCTTTAATTGTTTGTTTCAAGAGGCACAAAACTACAAAAGGTTTGATGCTCCATCTTTTACGGTTAACAGTAATTAAACAATAACAAAAAAATTAATTACGTAAGTTTCTTTTGAATCATTGCTTTATTGTCAATTGCCGATTAATTACGAGAATCATCAACGAAGCAATCATATGTAATTATTAACATAAACTAACCAATCCATTCAATCCGTACGTAACACAAATCGAACACGATGTGATCACCTTCATTCCATACGTAAACATTAATATGAACTAGTCAATCCTTTATCAATTAACAATAACTATTAAGATCCCATAGTCATGAAAATCACAGTTTCATCATACTTCTAGTTCAGAATGATATCTCCACTAACATGCAACCCTAAACTATTTACATAACAAGTTCACGTAAAATCAAGAACAGTCAAGCAAGAGTTAAACAAACGGATCTACCAACCTCAAGATAGCGATGTCATGTGCTAGAATGGTGCTAGATAATGCTTGGGGAAATTCGGTTGAAGGAGATGATGTCTTCGAAGGGTTACAGCCGTCATTCGTTCCAAGGGAGTATAGGGTTTGCAACATATTATATTTTTTTTAAGAAACAGTGTGCCCCTCTTCAAACATTTACGCATACAAAGAAATAGGAAGGGGTGGGCTGGGCTCGGTTGGGCTTAATGGTGTGTATGTGGGCCGAGGATCAGTAAACATAGGAGGGGTGTTCGGCCCCATAACTCAAGTGTGCGACTAGACTTGGTGTAACTCATAAAACTACGCAACAGTAACTCGTAAAACCACGTAACAGTAACTCGTAAAACTATATACACCGAGGGTCGAATCCAGTAACATAACATGCATTCCCTATGCGTACATACACCATTCCTTTGCGACATGAATAGCCAAGCATAGATAATCAACCTAGCATATGATGTATTTAATTATGCATAAGCTGAGACGTGAGAGCGTTAGTACCACACCAATGGATGCTAGATTGGGCGATCTCGACCTTGAAAGCTCGGGTTATCACATCATCCCCAACTTGAAAGAAATTTCGCCCCGAAATTTGATAAGTAATCCAAAAGCGGCGAAGTGTCGGATCAGGATGACTGTGGATTTCCCCCGGGTGTCACAAGTATTTAAATAATAATTTCATTCCATTTCTAAAGAATCAATTACAAGGATTTGAAGCAAAATACAACAACATGAATAATGAAATACAATACAATATGAATACAAATTTTAAAGTGTGTATCTAAGCATTCTACAAGATTCCATGCATCACCAACATCATCGCTAAACCTGCAACATGTTTTAAAAGTGTAGTTCAATACAAAAAGTATTGGCGAGCATACAAGTTTGGTGCGTAGTATATAAGTATAAAATGATAAGGAACAATCCACATGGAAAACCTAGTTATCAAGATTAACGTATTAAACTGGCATGCGATTTACAAGTCAACCCTCTGTTTACGCAAGTATGAATGAAAATTTTTCATGACCACTTGTCTATGGGCGGTGCGTTACTCCTATAGCGCTATACATGTTAAATGGAGGCTCGTACGAAGCTAATGACAAGTTCATCACATAAGTATGGTCCAGAAAAACACGAATCAAACATAATAAATAGTAAGCATGTATTGGATTGTTTGTTTGTATATTTGCATAAGAATATGTATAGTAAGTGCGTTTGTATATAAAAACATGTTACACCGAAAAGTGTGAAAACGATAAAATGGGTCAAGTATACTCACAAAATTTGCATATGCTTTCCGATTATCCAATGTGACGAAGTTGATGAGGTTAGAAGGTTGAATATGTTCGTTTAGGGATTTTTAAGAGACGTATACATTTGGTCTAAGGATGTGAAGTTTAAAGTGCATGAAAAGTATGTATATGAAAAGTAATCATCTTGTAACATTAAGTACTTGTCTTGACACTATGAAACCTCAAGGGTTAATGTTTTCATAAGTAATATACCCATTAGAATCGTACAAGTCTTATGTCCTTAGATGATGTTATTCTAACACTTTGACGAATGAACACAAGTTCACCATCAAAGGTTCGAATGTATATAGATATTATTTAGGTTATATATCATATATTAGTATGTCCAATAATCAAGCATGAGGTAGAAGATTAAGATCTTCATTTAGGTACCTCTAAGTATCATGGAAATCATGTAGGAGGTAGGAAGAACAAGCTTCCATTTAGGTACCTCTTATGGTTCACCACTACACTTGATGTAAAAACATACAAGGAGGGTCATGAACTATGAAATATACAAGAATACAGACAACTACACTATGAGAAATCATCAAGTAATGTGGGGATTTTATGTTGGACAACCCTAGTTAGTCCACAATCACACCTTTATCAAGCTTGAAGCTTGAACATCACTTGTGGGTCAAAAAACCCTAAACAAAACAGAAAGTACATGAGGTTTAACCTCTGATTTTGTATGTCTCAGCCCCATTTTTAAGCTTAGCTAACCATAGAAGTGGTTATAAGCATAAGGACGTGGGTTTGAGTGAGTTAGACTCAAGTTTAAACAAGGATTAGTAAAGATTAATGAAAACATTGAACTTTGGAGCCTATTTGCCTGAGTTCCAGGGATTTATTTACAGTGAAACACCCATGGAATCGAAGCTAAGGTCAAGCCAAGTGTTCTGGAAAAAGAATGAGCTGAAACGGATGAGAAACGAGTGAGTTATGCTCACTTTAGTGAAGCTTGAAGATTCTGCTCGAACTTGAACTTGCAGCAGCTTTAGGACTGATTAGAGAGACTTGTGAGGGAGTTTGTAAAGTAAAAATGACTTGGGAGGCACTTGGTATTTATAAGGAAGTGATTAGGGTTGGTTTTGGTGAGTTATTAAATGTTAAAATGAGTTTAAACTTCAAACAACACCCAAAATCGCGCTCAAATTCGCGGCTGATCAAAGGAGTCTGAACTGCGACCTGGCTCACGGCCAGTGTAGACCCAGGAGTAAATCTACGTGGCTGGAAACAAGGGGGAGGCAGAAGTTTAATTTTATTACACTTTGGCCCCTCAACTTTGCAATTTAGGGCTTTTTAGGTGTTTTAGGGACTATTTTCGCCATAAAAGCATAGTTTAAGGACAATTCAAGTATGAGGAACATAAACCAAGTATAATTAAGCTTATGAAGGTCGTATTTAGATATCTTTTACAATCAAAACGCGTTTTATGCATAAGTTTCACATATTTGCAAGTTTAGCACATAGTTTCCAAGAATTACGAATAAGCATCGATTGTTTCATGAAATTGAATGTATGAATATGTATGAAGTATGTACAACATGAATTTAACAAAATACAAGTTTTATTTATGATCCAAGTCTCGGATTTGGTGGAAGAATGATTACAAGAACGCGAGATTTCCAAAAATAGAATTTCAAGCAATGGTTTCTAAATATGGAAAGTATGAAAACGCAGGGCGTTACAGGAAACCCTTGGAATTTGAAGTGGGTGATATGGTTTTGTTAAAAGATTCACCTTGGAAAGGTGTGGCACGCTTTGGGAATCGTGGTAAGTTAAACCCACGTTATATCGGGTCATTCAGAATTCTAGAAAGGGTTGGTTCAGTGGCATACAAGTTGGAGCTACCAGAGGAACTTAATAGTGTTCATGATATATTTCATGTATCGAATCTAAAGAAAAGTCCAACACAAGAGACAGTGGTTATCCCTGCAGATGAAGTTCACATCGACGACACACTCCACTTCACCGAAGAACCTGTTGAGGTTACAGATTGGAAGGTTAACAAGACTCGGAGGAGTAGTGTTAAGCTTGTCAAGGTTAGATGGAATGCACGTCACGGCCCATAGTTTACCTGGGAGCGTGAAGACCGTATGAAAGCAAAGTACCCACATTTGTTCCCCAACTCCCCAGCAGCTAATAGTAAAGCTTAAAATTTCGGGACGAAATTTTCTTAACAGGGGGAGAATGTGACAATTGTCAAATTTGCATGTATTCGTACAATGATTAGACAATGATTAGTGCTTAATGACTGTGTTGATTTACAATTAATGACTTGAATTGCTTTCTGATTATTGTTATCATACATACATGTGCATCACATATTGCAAATGACATAACATTATTGCATGTAAACTTTATTGATTCAAATGATGCATGAAACAAAGTTAGCACAGTTATCAGACAAATCAGAAAAATGCTGACAGAATTCAGTACATAGTCAGACATGGTATTGAGACACAGAATGTGCCAGAAACCAAGAGTTACACTAGTATTGTGTGTAGGAAAGTAAGGATCATAAAACTGTCTTCCTAGAAATAGTTTAAGTGCCGGAAAGTGCCTGAAACTCACTTAAATTGTTGAATTTAGCAAAAAATCAGCATTTAAACACTTGAATATCATGCAGAAATATGGTTAAATGGTCCAGAATGCTTTCCTAAGTGTCGGGAATCAAAACTGTCACAAAAGGTAACATAAAGCTCACTAAATTGCATAGTTTAGCACCTTAACGAACCGGTAGCCAACCGAACAACCGGACACTACCCGAAACACCAAATTTCCACTAGAAGCATTGTTTTAACATTACCAAGCTAGTTATGGTCCCCGAACATCATAACACACTATATAACATCCTAATAACTAATCACCCTAACTAAACACTTGGATTGTAACTAAGAAATCTAACTATCATTTACACCCTAATCTAGACCCCCCACCTATTCACGGCCAACATACATGGCCCACATGTGATTTTATTTGTTTATTATATTCGATTATGTCTCATCTTTTATAACATATTATCCACTATATTTAGTAATGTTAAAGTATTATAAGTTAAACCTATAGTTCATAACCTCATCACTTTCATCACAACTCAACACACACCATACTCTCTTCCTCTCCCTCTCCTCTCGGCCGTGAGCCAACCACCACACCACCATCATCATCATTCATTCTTCATCCAAACTATACATATACAAAGGTGTAAGAAGCTATACAAGGAAGCTAGGAACTCTTGGAAGTTGAAGGACCTCTCATACAAGCTTTTAACCACCTCATCTTCATCTTGTGATCATCCCTAGCCTTGAGCTAGTAGTAAGATCATTCTACACTTCATTTTACATCTTATTGAGTTGGTTAAAAGATGGTATAAGTTATTAATCATGAATAACACTATGAATCAAGAACATGAAACTTAAACATAAGACTAAAATCATAAGAAATCATGTTGTTTAAGTGTTGTTATGCTTGTTGATTGTTGATTGCTCATGTTATTGATGTTAATCATCAAGTGATCTTGCTAGATGGTGATTAAAGACATAATCTAGCAAGATAAGAGGATGATTATGTTAGAGATCAAGAGATCATCCTTATGTTACAACATGAACTTGAAAGATTTAATGTTTTTCTTGAAGTATGATGATCAAAGTATGATGTGAGTCTTGTAAACCTATGATTTTAAGAATGATTTTTCAAGAAACCAAGTTAAAAATACAAGATTTACATAAGCTTGGTTCTTAAATAAATTAACAATATTTTTGGTGGTTAATCAAATGTAGAAATATATATTTAACAAGAAAAACTCAAGAAGAAATATTTTTAGAAAATTTATTTACAAGTTGTAAACATCTAACTTCTTCAATAATGATGCTTTTAAATGAACAATCACACTTTAAAGGGTAACTAAGCTTACTAAACACGCTAGTAAGTTACTACAAATTTTTGTAATTTTCAAGTTCATGAAGTAGTGATTAATGCTTGATTTTGGCAAATTGGTAAGTATTGGTTGATTTGTTGTTGATTGTGATGATTTATAAAAGAAAATGATATGCTTTGAAAGCATGGAAACCTCCATTTTTAAGAGAAACTATGGCAAAAATTTTCTAAAAATTAAACACTTAGAAAAATATTTTTAAACAAATATTTACAAGTATATTTTAAACCATGAATTTTCATATAAAGTTTGCCATAGATTTTGTTACAAAAATTATAAATATTGGAGGTTGGTTTTTGATAATAAAAGTGACTAAATATGTATTTAAGAGAATATATATTTAGATGTCACCATGTGTGTGATTATTTGTGTATTATGTGTAGTAGTTATATTATTTTAGGACTTGAAATAATATAACTCACCAAAATACCAAGAAATTACAATACAAAATATTACCAAAATTCCAAGAATATGAATATATAATTCATACCCAGAATATTGGAGGAACCGAACAAGTAATATAACTTACATAAATATTCCGGAAATAAATTCATAAGTATATTTTGGTAATTGGTATTTTGGACACCAAGAGAACAAAAATATGATTTTTATAATGGTTACAAGAATATATCATATTTTTTACAAGAAGAAAATATATAATTTTTGGGGTGAATAAAAGTATATATATTTTCCTTGAGATTATTAGAAGATATATTATTTTTGGGAGAAAATATATCTTTTCTTAAATAAATATGGAATACATTATTTTTGGGTGAAAAATAGATTTGTATATATTTTCTAAGTTAAACTTGAAAATATATTATTTTTGAGACTTATATGGAAATAGAAATATTTTTGCCAAGGGAAAAATTATAAATAATTTTTCAATGTAATATTTCTTAAAATATATATTTTGAGAATATATATATTGATGAATATTTATTAAGAGTATTATTCCGGAAAAATAAACACAAAATTTAGTATAAGAATACTTAATAAACACAATAAAAATACGTATTCTCGTACGTATAATTATACACCGGAATACGCCACCGATACTTGGCAAAAATATACAAGTTTAAGATACGAGTATGAATACACCCATCCTTTGGGATGTTATACGTGTACAAATACATAAGTGTGACAAGTTAGAATATATCATTTTAACTAATTATTCCAGAATTTAATAAATATAATTTAAGTTAAAATATTTATTATTTTAACAAATAATTATATAACTTGGAATAATATTGATGACACAAAGAAACGTAACTCAAAGACACTAATTAAGACTAAGTCAAGGCACGACCCGTCCGTCTAATAAACCGTAGTACGTTGTAGGTAGTCGTGCACACGAGTAGCAGCTTTGGGTTACATTGGATACGAAGAACGTAAGATTGTGAGTTCATGTCCCGCTTTTCTTTTAACTGTTTTCGGTTTTATAACTTCAGGGGTGAAGAACATGTTACAAATTGTTTACAAACGTTTACATATGGTATGGTTAGCTAAGGAAATGTACCGTTAGATCATGTGAGTGGTGGGTACAACGCTTAAGACCATTAATCCTCATAGTAGGACCGACGGACATGAGTGATAGATCTATTTGGGTGTTGCGAGCCCCACCCATGTGGACCGGGATTTGGCCCATGAGGTGACTATGTCTTACAGCCGGAATCCCGGTACAAAATCCGCTAGGATTGAGCCTTCCTTCATCACGTCACACATATTAATGGCCTTGCAAACCATTAATGGATCTGTTTTCCTTGTTGCTTTCATACCGGGATTTACAAATTCATACATACTTTAAATGATTTCAAGGTTTATTCGTGCACACATACAAACACATGAACTCACTCAACTTTTTTTGATGTTTTTCAAACTACATGTATTTCAGGAAACTAAATGTGGATCTGGCGGGCGTTTGGAAGTTTCAAGTGATGTTAGAAATAAAAGATGTCATCCGGTGTCTAAAGGTTTGGATTGTGTATCTTATCCTAGATAAGATACATAGTTCGAAACCTAGTTTTTATTAGTGTCTCTCGTCGAATCCTTATGGAACTCTAAACAATTTGAATGGTTTGTAATATGAATTTGAAGTCTATGTTTGGATTTTAAAACAATGTTGTTGTAATGTTTTATGTAACACCTGTGCCTCCACGGCCATCAAACAAATACCGAACCAATGAAATATTATATTTCATACTTGGGATTTGTAAAAATATGTGTATCATTTGCACATATCAATTCTTGTTCAATTTCAAACTCTAAATCGCTTTCTGGAAGGTTATACGCGCACCGATGCGTAAATATAACCAGTTTAATGCAACAAACACTCCGGAATAGTTACATAGGCTTAACATACCTTAAATAACCTTTACATAACTTAGAAATAAGTTTTAAAGGCCTTGGTATGGCAAAATCAAGTTAAATCGCTTACAGGGACTAAATTTGACAAACTGCGAAAGTATGCCAATTTGAACTGTAACAGACATTCCGGAGCATGACCATAAGTTAAACATACCATAAATATCCTTCACATAGCTTAGAAATAGGCTTTGAGGTGTTCGGTATGCTAAAATAAACTTTTGTGTCATTCAGGGACTAAAAGTGTCAAAAAGTGCACAAGTTTGCATTTTCGCGCATAACTTACGTTCTGAATACATCCGGACATCCAAAAATTTATGTAAGCATGACTATATTATACTTTAGTGTTTGGCTTGCCAAAAATCCATTCGTCGCGTCATTTGGATCGTTTTTCGCGCTTATGCGCATTCCGTCGTAATTAAGCGAACATCGCGTTCGTACGACCAAACGAACCAACACCCGGCATATTTTTGAGCATGTTTCATGTCCTCAATGTTTAGGCAACATTTTAGGGCCTTAAAGTTGGCTTTACGGGCCTTAGAAGTGTCGGAAATGGCCTTAAACACGTGCAGGGACTGAAACTGACATTTCTGAAACTTTGTTCTGATCTGTGACTGCTAGGCGGCCCGCCTCAGTTCCTGAGCATCCTCAGGCGGCCCGCGAGGCACCTTCTGACCAGGTTAAATGTTTCTAACAGCAGATTGCAGCTGTTTGATCCACCACCACACAATCCCAATTGCTTAGTCAGATGATAAGGACCAACTTTTAGTCACCATAAGGTCCCGACACTTGTACGGGTGGGATTAAGGCACGTTTTCCATGAAACGATCCTAACGGTGGACCGAAAACTATATATACCCCATACCCCCCATTGCTAAAATCACTAGAATTCTGATTTGAGAACCTCTAAGTTGAAACCATTGTTTCATACCTGAGATTCTTGAATCGGGATTAGCATTCGGGGACCCTGGGTAAGTATTCTTTCGTTCTTTTATTGCTTTTCGAGTCTTTCGAGTCTGAAAGTCAAACTTTGTTTGACTTTCTACATTGACCAGTTATGGTCAATGCGAAGTTCGTTTGAACTTCGCAACGTGAGTGTAATCACGTTGGTTATAGTCCCTTGGGACTATGCCTACTGATTACCACGTTGTCTAGGGTCGTAGGGTAAGCGATCTAATAAATCGCTTATACCTCGAACCCGACCCATTTGGTCGATCATTAGGATCCGACCAAATACATTAGGTGACCATAGTAGGTAGGGAATAACCTTCCGAGGTTATACCCTATGGTCACATCGTTTAAGTAGTTGTATGATAGGTAGTTTATATGCCTTAGGTA
Source organism: Helianthus tuberosus (assembly GCA_030545235.1). Classification (NCBI taxonomy): domain Eukaryota; kingdom Viridiplantae; phylum Streptophyta; class Magnoliopsida; order Asterales; family Asteraceae; genus Helianthus; species Helianthus tuberosus. Next base: position 122,092,497 of record CM060407.1, read on the forward strand.
AATTACCAGAATACCCTTTTCATGTATAATTGGTAATTAAGCATATGTAACCTAAACTTTTGTCACATAACTGATTATGTAACATGTTTAGGCATATAACACTTGTCGTAGAACTAGTTAGGCGGTCCGAACGCGTTTCACGCGAACGACGCGTTAAAGTAGCATAAAGCTTCCTAAACGGGTCGTAATGGGTCATAAGCTATTAGGTTAGGTTTCATTTAGTATGTAGGCTTTGTTAAACCATATGACACGAGTATCTATACTCGTTTGGTTTACGAACCCTCATTCTATCAGATCTTCCGATCTAGGTCCGGTTAATTAACATAGTTACCTATATTAGGTGCCGTTTGATATCCGCGATCTCTAGCATTGTTTGGTTGTTACTCAAGGACTACTGAGCAATCTCAAGTGAGTACATAGACCCCTCTTTTACTGTTTTCCAAACTGTTTTGGGGTGAAACACATGTGCCTACTTGTTACTTTCGTGCTTTCCTGTTTTCACATCATACACTTGCTATGTTCATTAGTACATTTATAGTACATGATTTCATGGTGTTCTATGCTTTGTATGATGACTTTGCATACTTAGTACATTGTTTTACATGACTTTTCTACTTTGTATGATGACTTTGCATACTTAGTACATTGTTTTATACTGCATCTCTGTTGCATATGTTCCAGTAACATATGGACACATTGTTTTACAGCTCTACCCTGTATGTTTACTCTAGCATACTAGGTACATTATCTTCATAAAACATGCTTACATTTTGGTATGACATTTGGTTTGTTTAAACTATACTATACATTCATTAACACCGATCATGCCGTTCGTTAGTAGGTAGTGGTACCATAGGACTTGACAAATCCCGTTCCGGACATCCCAGGGAAAGGGGATGAAAGGAATGACCGAATCCGAATACATATTCTCTTGATAACTCACTTTTACATAGTTATCCGTCTGTCTCAAGGCTTGGATGTATGAATTTTCACAATACCGCATAAATGTTCATATTCAGTATAGCATGCATATATCTTACAAAACATAACTTTGATTTAAACCAAGTTTTACTTCAATACTTTGTTTTGTACATTTTTACTTATGGTTTAAGTAGTCTAAATTTTACTTACCATACATATCATTTTGGTTATACATTACTTGACTACTTTTGGACTATCAACATTTGACATGGTTTATACAAGGACTTTTGACTATTGGTTTAAACATAGACATCTTACATTGTTTGGTTTGGTTTGATTAAGTGATTAAGTAACGATGCGTGTGTAATATAATACAAGCATGGTGGATACGCCGCTGGTACTTCCTATATATAAGTGTTTGTATGGTATTACATATCGTAGCGTTATTTGAATCATTTCAGTTTGATACATATAACATTTTATACAAATAACATACTTTTCACAATTCATTGTTTTACAAACAACTTAACTTATACAAACTCATTTTACATGGTTATTCATTTAATCATGCATTATTCTCTTATTTATACGTATCATCTGAACTTATTGTTTTCAAATGTTTTACAAAGACAAAGCAAATTACAAGGTTCATGACTAAACATTTTCTCAAACATAAGTCATGAAACCTATTTTCACAAAACCTATGTATCTCACAGGCATTTTTATGCTGACGTACCTATTTTCACATGTGTTTTTCAGGAGCTGTTGCATAAGATGATCAAGATACACATAGGCAGACTTGGGCTTTAGTGACAATAAAAGATGCAAGACTAGTTAATTATGTTGTATTTCCTTGTTTGTTAAGACATTGTAACACTTTTAATCAATAAAACGAAACTTCAATTGCCATGGATTTGAAACAATTAATTCTGTTACAACACTCCCCGACATTTCCGCCACGTTTTGTATGTTCTACGTGGTCGGGGTGTGACAGAAAAGATGGTATCAGAGCCAATGGTTATAGGGAATTAGGTTATTAGTAATGCTTTGACCTAGTCTATAACCTTCTTAGGACCCTAACGCGAGTTTACTTGCGTTTAGTCATAAAACAATACCGTCACCTATCCTTAGGCGACGACCACAACAAGAACATAAATTTCAAAACCGCTTTGAAAACTGATCATCTGTTCTAGGATGATTGATTACTAGGTTTTGAACCCTCTATTGTAAGGTTTTGAACTCTCTATTATATGGTTTTGAACCCCTTTGAGTTTTCAAAACTTCGTCAAGGTTTTGGGTTTTAAATAATGTGAACACGTGCAAACTGGAAGGGTGAATGCCTGTATTCTGGGTTTTCTGTCTAGGCAAGCACTTCGTATACATCTCATCAGACGCGAGACCAGTTGTGCTTACCTGGGAATTCTTGGGATGAGTGTTCACTTATAGGCGAGCATGTCTTCGCGATACATTATTTTTGACCCATTTACTTTGATTAGTCACCGTCTCATTTGTTTGCCTTAGGTAACAAACAAATGATCGCAATTTTCATGCGTTATCATTCTGTTTTGAATGTCCAATAATCTTTTACCTGTTTCTCCCTATGCCTTTCTTTTTCTTCAAGAATGTCTCTTCATCACGATGACGCCTAGATATCTGAGCAAGCAGCAAAATTCGCTCAGCGAATAGGCGAAGTAGTCCTGAAGACTGTTGAATTAGCTACTGCCATGTATCATCTCCAGGATGAAGCCACTCAAGAGTCACCAAGACAGGCAGGACCTAGTCAGGCGATAACACCATCAGCCAATAAACCAATCGAGGAATCAAAGACCATGGATGAACGATCCCCTAAGAAGTCAAAGAAGCGAAAGGCTTCTCAGAACTTCGCCATGGTCGCTCACAATGGTAAAGCAGTCCCCAACCAACCAGCTCAACCCCCTGCTAGGTGTGTATGGCTTTTCCTATGATACCTACATCAAGGAACTATGTACCTTACAAACTACTCTTGTGATTTCTCTCTTTCAAATGATTGCTCATGATTCCCTCGAAAATTTTAAGTACTCGTTTCACTCTAAGAAACAAAGTACAGAAAATTAAGTGACATTATGAGTAATCGTGCTTTTCGCACATCTGTGCCTTTAAATCCTTGGTTAGATAACTAAGGGTATTTTCAAATCTCATACCCATTACGTTTTGATTTTTCAACATACACAGTACCAGTATTTCAAAACAATCTTCATGATCTCAAAACATTTCATATAGTTTGAAAACAATTTTTCTAGATGCATTGTCTATGTTATTTCAAAAACATTGGCCATGTTATCAAAACCAACCTTTCTAATTTCAAAATATTTCATATAGTCTGAAGACAATATTAACACAATACATTTTCTGATCGAGTGCATGATTTCGAAAAGCATCATTCATGTCTTTCAAAAACCTTATACATAATTTCAAAATTCATCTCGCATGATTTTAAAACATTTTTGTAAATATATCTACCTAATACACCTACTTTATTTCAAAAGTATTATATATAAGGTTTCAAAAACGGTAAACACATTTTTTCTTAAAAGAACCCCATGCACAGTTTTCAAAAATATTTTCCTCGTACATTGACTTAACCTTCAAATTCTGCTTCATATGTCGCCTTGACATATCTAGCATCTCAACTTCATAAGCATTTTACTTCATATTTTGACTAAAGCACATCCCGTGCAAGATTTCAAAACATCTCCAACTTCTAAAATCCATATGGGATCTTTTTATCTCCACAATTAGACCCTTGTGGATAATCATCATTCAAATCAGAGTCCTTAATTGGATTCCTTATGTACCTTAATTCGAACATTTCGATTCTTTATAATCGAAATCGAATTTTCTTTTTGAATCTTTCTATCTTTATAGTTAGATTCTTGATAATGTTTAAAGTGCCAAATGAAATCCACGAGATGGATTCCTAGTGTGCTTTAAATACATGTACTCTGTTAGCAGAACAAACTTCTAGTTAAACAATTTTGTGGTTATGTGACTATGTGTTTATTCATCTTATGTTTTCTTTTATGCATTTTTGTGTTTTTAATACTTTGGATATTCGTTATCCAAATCCTCGCAGAATCTTTCATATCTTCATATGAGGGATTCGTAGCAGGATATTCAAAAGGTACTACCTTCAATCCTTAATGGGCTTCTATGTAATAGTTAAGACCCTTGGGTTATATAGTACCATTCCATGTTTCATAAGAGACCCTCTTAGTGGTCTAGTCAAAAAGATTGATTCACAATTTGGTTAAAGAACGACATCTAGTGATGTAGCTGAACAGACTCCTTGATAGTCTATTTAGATCATTTATTGATTTAATTAAAAGGACTCTATGGCGGTCTAGTCACACTCATCACAGGATTGTTCATTTGGTTTTACCCTACATATTATAAAATAGACTGTGCGAACTGTGCAAGGAATTGTCTAATTATGGACGCGTACATAGTTATGAGATACAGTGCACGGTAACCACAGTAAGATTTATTATGTGTAAGAACCGATAGTGACGACAATAACGAAATGAGAACGATGTAATAGAGGTACGGTGGACGCACCAATGACGCTTCATATACTTGTATATAAGTATCCCTCTTACATTGCAATCATGATGTTATTAAAGGTTACTAGAAGTTCAGAACCCTAATCAATATTGTTCGATCTTTTCAACTTCATGTTTTCAAGCTCTCACAAGTTTCCTCTAAATAAATTTCGGGACGAAATTTCCTAAAGTAGGGGAGACTGTAACACCTGTGCCTCCACGGCCATCAAACAAATACCGAACCAATGAAATATTATATTTCATACTTGGGATTTGTAAAAATATGTGTATCATTTGCACATATCAATTCTTGTTCAATTTCAAACTCTAAATCGCTTTCTGGAAGGTTATACGCGCACCGATGCGTAAATATAACCAGTTTAATGCAACAAACACTCCGGAATAGTTACATAGGCTTAACATACCTTAAATAACCTTTACATAACTTAGAAATAAGTTTTAAAGGCCTTGGTATGGCAAAATCAAGTTAAATCGCTTACAGGGACTAAATTTGACAAACTGCGAAAGTATGCCAATTTGAACTGTAACAGACATTCCGGAGCATGACCATAAGTTAAACATACCATAAATATCCTTCACATAGCTTAGAAATAGGCTTTGAGGTGTTCGGTATGCTAAAATAAACTTTTGTGTCATTCAGGGACTAAAAGTGTCAAAAAGTGCACAAGTTTGCATTTTCGCGCATAACTTACGTTCTGAATACATCCGGACATCCAAAAATTTATGTAAGCATGACTATATTATACTTTAGTGTTTGGCTTGCCAAAAATCCATTCGTCGCGTCATTTGGATCGTTTTTCGCGCTTATGCGCATTCCGTCGTAATTAAGCGAACATCGCGTTCGTACGACCAAACGAACCAACACCCGGCATATTTTTGAGCATGTTTCATGTCCTCAATGTTTAGGCAACATTTTAGGGCCTTAAAGTTGGCTTTACGGGCCTTAGAAGTGTCGGAAATGGCCTTAAACACGTGCAGGGACTGAAACTGACATTTCTGAAACTTTGTTCTGATCTGTGACTGCTAGGCGGCCCGCCTCAGTTCCTGAGCATCCTCAGGCGGCCCGCGAGGCACCTTCTGACCAGGTTAAATGTTTCTAACAGCAGATTGCAGCTGTTTGATCCACCACCACACAATCCCAATTGCTTAGTCAGATGATAAGGACCAACTTTTAGTCACCATAAGGTCCCGACACTTGTACGGGTGGGATTAAGGCACGTTTTCCATGAAACGATCCTAACGGTGGACCGAAAACTATATATACCCCATACCCCCCATTGCTAAAATCACTAGAATTCTGATTTGAGAACCTCTAAGTTGAAACCATTGTTTCATACCTGAGATTCTTGAATCGGGATTAGCATTCGGGGACCCTGGGTAAGTATTCTTTCGTTCTTTTATTGCTTTTCGAGTCTTTCGAGTCTGAAAGTCAAACTTTGTTTGACTTTCTACATTGACCAGTTATGGTCAATGCGAAGTTCGTTTGAACTTCGCAACGTGAGTGTAATCACGTTGGTTATAGTCCCTTGGGACTATGCCTACTGATTACCACGTTGTCTAGGGTCGTAGGGTAAGCGATCTAATAAATCGCTTATACCTCGAACCCGACCCATTTGGTCGATCATTAGGATCCGACCAAATACATTAGGTGACCATAGTAGGTAGGGAATAACCTTCCGAGGTTATACCCTATGGTCACATCGTTTAAGTAGTTGTATGATAGGTAGTTTATATGCCTTAGGTAAATTACCAGAATACCCTTTTCATGTATAATTGGTAATTAAGCATATGTAACCTAAACTTTTGTCACATAACTGATTATGTAACATGTTTAGGCATATAACACTTGTCGTAGAACTAGTTAGGCGGTCCGAACGCGTTTCACGCGAACGACGCGTTAAAGTAGCATAAAGCTTCCTAAACGGGTCGTAATGGGTCATAAGCTATTAGGTTAGGTTTCATTTAGTATGTAGGCTTTGTTAAACCATATGACACGAGTATCTATACTCGTTTGGTTTACGAACCCTCATTCTATCAGATCTTCCGATCTAGGTCCGGTTAATTAACATAGTTACCTATATTAGGTGCCGTTTGATATCCGCGATCTCTAGCATTGTTTGGTTGTTACTCAAGGACTACTGAGCAATCTCAAGTGAGTACATAGACCCCTCTTTTACTGTTTTCCAAACTGTTTTGGGGTGAAACACATGTGCCTACTTGTTACTTTCGTGCTTTCCTGTTTTCACATCATACACTTGCTATGTTCATTAGTACATTTATAGTACATGATTTCATGGTGTTCTATGCTTTGTATGATGACTTTGCATACTTAGTACATTGTTTTACATGACTTTTCTACTTTGTATGATGACTTTGCATACTTAGTACATTGTTTTATACTGCATCTCTGTTGCATATGTTCCAGTAACATATGGACACATTGTTTTACAGCTCTACCCTGTATGTTTACTCTAGCATACTAGGTACATTATCTTCATAAAACATGCTTACATTTTGGTATGACATTTGGTTTGTTTAAACTATACTATACATTCATTAACACCGATCATGCCGTTCGTTAGTAGGTAGTGGTACCATAGGACTTGACAAATCCCGTTCCGGACATCCCAGGGAAAGGGGATGAAAGGAATGACCGAATCCGAATACATATTCTCTTGATAACTCACTTTTACATAGTTATCCGTCTGTCTCAAGGCTTGGATGTATGAATTTTCACAATACCGCATAAATGTTCATATTCAGTATAGCATGCATATATCTTACAAAACATAACTTTGATTTAAACCAAGTTTTACTTCAATACTTTGTTTTGTACATTTTTACTTATGGTTTAAGTAGTCTAAATTTTACTTACCATACATATCATTTTGGTTATACATTACTTGACTACTTTTGGACTATCAACATTTGACATGGTTTATACAAGGACTTTTGACTATTGGTTTAAACATAGACATCTTACATTGTTTGGTTTGGTTTGATTAAGTGATTAAGTAACGATGCGTGTGTAATATAATACAAGCATGGTGGATACGCCGCTGGTACTTCCTATATATAAGTGTTTGTATGGTATTACATATCGTAGCGTTATTTGAATCATTTCAGTTTGATACATATAACATTTTATACAAATAACATACTTTTCACAATTCATTGTTTTACAAACAACTTAACTTATACAAACTCATTTTACATGGTTATTCATTTAATCATGCATTATTCTCTTATTTATACGTATCATCTGAACTTATTGTTTTCAAATGTTTTACAAAGACAAAGCAAATTACAAGGTTCATGACTAAACATTTTCTCAAACATAAGTCATGAAACCTATTTTCACAAAACCTATGTATCTCACAGGCATTTTTATGCTGACGTACCTATTTTCACATGTGTTTTTCAGGAGCTGTTGCATAAGATGATCAAGATACACATAGGCAGACTTGGGCTTTAGTGACAATAAAGATGCAAGACTAGTTAATTATGTTGTATTTCCTTGTTTGTTAAGACATTGTAACACTTTTAATCAATAAAACGAAACTTCAATTGCCATGGATTTGAAACAATTAATTCTGTTACAACACTCCCCGACATTTCCGCCACGTTTTGTATGTTCTACGTGGTCGGGGTGTGACATTTTAAAACTATCTAATGGATGAACATCTTGGGTTTTATCATTTAGTTGTTTGTTATGGTTGAATACAATGATATTAAGCAAGTCACACATATTAATGGCCTTGCAAACCATTAATGGATCTGTTTTCCTTGTTGCTTTCATACCAGGATTTATAAATACATACATACTTTCAATGATTTCAAGGTTTATTCGTGCACACATACAAACACATGAACTCGCTCAACTTTTGTTGATGTTTTTCAAACTACATGTATTTCAGGAAACTAAATGTGGATTGTCACACCCCGACCACGTGGAACATACAAAACGTGGCGGAAATGTCGGGGAGTGTTGTAACAGAATTAATTGTTTCAAATCCATGGCAATTGAAGTTTCGTTTTATTGATTAAAAGTGTTACAATGTCTTAACAAACAAGGAAATACAACATAATTAACTAGTCTTGCATCTTTTATTGTCACTAAAGCCCAAGTCTGCCTATGTGTATCTTGATCATCTTATGCAACAGCTCCTGAAAAACACATGTGAAAATAGGTACGTCAGCATAAAAATGCCTGTGAGATACATAGGTTTTGTGAAAATAGGATTCATGACTTATGTTTGAGAAAATGTTTAGTCATGAACCTTGTTATTTGCTTTGTCTTGTAAATCATTTGAAAAACAATGAGTTCAGATGATATGTATAAATAAGTGAATAATGTATGGTTAAATGAATAACCATGTAAAAATGTGTTTGTATAAGATAAGTTGTTTGTAAAACAATGTCTTGTGAAAAGTATGTTATTTGTATAAAATGTTATATGTATCAAACTGAAATGATTCAAATAACGCTACGATATGTAATACCATACAAACACTTATATATAGGAAGTACCAGCGGCGTATCCACCATGCTTGTATCATATTACACACACATCGTTACTTAATCACTTAATCAAACCAAACCAAACACTGTAAAATGTCTATGTTTAAATCAATTGTCAAATGTATTGAATAATATGTCAAAGTATTCATGTCAAGATGTAAATCATGTCAAAATGTCTATGTCAAATATCCATGTCAAATGTCTATGTCAAATATCCATGTCAAATGTCTATGTCAAATATCCATGTCAAATGTCTATGTCAAATATCCATGTCGAATGTCTATGTCAAATATCCATGTATGGCAAGTGAAATGTCTCAACTAAACCATATGCACAAAAACAAAGTATTGAAGTAAAACTTGGTTTAAATCAAAGTTATGTTTTGTGGGAAATACATGATCAAATGTCAATCATGTTAAAATGTCTATGTCGAAATGTCATGTAAAACGATGTACTAAGTAATGCACACAATGGCAATACATAGCATGAAATGTAATGAAATCATGTACTATAATGTACTAACGAACATAGCAGTATATGATGTGAAAACAGGAAAGCAGGAAAGTAACAAGTAGGCACATGTGTTCCACCCCAAAACAGTTTGGAAAAACAGTAAAAGAGGGGTCTATGTACTCACTTGAGATTGCTCAGAAGTCCTTGAGTAACAACCAAACAATGCTAGAGATCGCGGATATCAAACGGCACCTAATATAGGTAACTATGTTAATTAACCGGACCTAGATCGGAAGATCGGATAGCATGAGGGTTTGTAAACCAAACGAGTGTGGAGACTCGCGTGATATGGTTTAACAAAGCCTACATACTAAATGAAACCTAACCTGAGTGCTTTCGACCCATTACGACCCGTTTAGGTAGCTTATGCTACTTTAACGCGTCGTTCGCGTGAAACGCGTTCGGAACGCCTAACTAGTCCTATGACAAGTGTTATATGCCTAAACATGTTACATAATCAGTTATGTGACAAAAGTTTAGGTTACATATGCTTAATTACCAATTATACATGAAAAGGGTATTCTGGTAATTTACCTAAGGCATATAAACTACCTATCATACAACTACTTAAACGATGTGACCATAGGGTATAACCTCGGAAGGTTATTCCCTACCTACTATGGTCACCTAATGTGTTTGGTCGGATCCTAATGATCGACCAAATGGGTCGGGTTCGAGGCATAAGCGATTTATTAGATCGCTTACCCTACGACCCTAGACAACGTGGTAATCAGTAGGCATAGTCCCAAGGGACTATGACCATCGTGATTACAATCACGTTGCGAAGTTCTAACGAACTTCGCATTGACCATTACTGGTCAACGCTGAAAGTCAAACAAAGTTTGACTTTCTGACTCGAAAAGCAGTAAAATAAGGAAAAGAACGAAAGAATACTTACGAAGGGTGCCCGAATGCTAAACTCGATTCGAAAATCTCAGGTATGAAACTAATGTTTCAACTTAGAGTTTCTCAAATCAAATTTCTAGTGATTTTAGCAATGGGGGGTATGGGGTATTTATAGGAATACCCGAACCGTTAAGATCGTTTCATGGAAAACGTGCCTTAATCCCATCCGTACATGTGTTGCAAAGTTATGGTGCCTAAATTCCATCCATACATGTGTTGCAAAGTTATGGTGTTTAGGTGTTTAAATTCCATCCATACATGTGTTGCAAAGTTATGGTGTTTAAATTCCATCCTTATCCGCTGACTAAGCATTTTAGAATGTGTGGTTGTGAATTAAACAGCTGTTTATACATCGAATCTGGTCCCGAAAGTGCAAAACTGATATTTCTGCATGTTTTCTGTCCAGAATAGGCAGTCGCGTAGCGCGACGGGTAAGACCATAGGGCGCGCGCTACGCTAGCACCCCTCCTGAATCAGAAAAGTTTCAGAATTGGCAGAAATGGTCCCTGCACGTGTTTAAGGCCTTTTTCGATGCGTTTGAACCCCGTTAACCTCATTTCAAGGCTCTAAAATGAAGTTAAAGTATAGGGAACTCAAAACATGCTCAAAAATATGCCGGATGATGGTTCGTTTGGTCGTACGAACGCGATGTTCGCTTAATTACGACGGAATGCGCACAAGCGCGAAAAACGATCCAAATGACGTGACGAATGGATTTTTCTTATGCCGAACACTAAAATAAAATATTTTAGTGCTTACATAAATTTTTGGATGTCCGGATGTATTCAGAACGTAAGTTATGCGCGAAAATGCAAACTTGTGCACTTTTTGACACTTTTAGTCCCTGAATGACACAAAAGTTTATTTTAGCATACCGAACACCTCAAAGCCTATTTCTAAGCTATGTGAAGGATATTTATGGTATGTTTAACTTATGGTCATGCTCCGGAATGTCTGTTACAGTTCAAATTGGCATACTTTCGCAGTTTGTCAACTTTAGTCCCTGTAAGCGATTAAACTTTGATTTCACCACACCAAACCTTCCAAAACTTATATCTAAGTTATGTAAAGGTTATTTAAGGTATGTTAAGCCTATTTCACTATTCCGGAGTGTTCGTTGCATTAAACTGGTTATATTTACGCATCAGTGCGCGTATAACCTTCCAGAAAGCGATTTAGAGCTTGAAATCGAACAAGACTTGATATGTGCAAAAGATACACATATTTATACAAGTCCAAAGTATGAAATACAATATTTCATTGGTTTGGAATTTGTTTGATGGTTGAAATGACACAGGTGTTACAGTCTCCCTTACTTTAGGAAATTTCGTCCCGAAATTTAGTTTTAGAGGAAACTTGTGGAGACAGCTGTGACGGTTTTGCCTTCAGACAAATCCATTGAGCCCTTAAGTAAAACTCTGGGCCATGTTAGGATTCTTAGCAACGATGTCAACCCTCAAAGTGAAGTCATTGTAGTAACAAAACATGGAGTTTTGAACTACGGACAGAAAAACGTTTCTTATGAAGACTTATCATAGGAAACTGTGTGTGTGATTGAGATCAGAATTGGGTAGTGTGAGAATAAATGACATTGGTCGAAGTCCAAGACTTCTCCCGTATCATTACTCTTGTCACTGTAAGTCTTAACACATGACAAAACTTTCTGTGGTTTCTGTGCATTGAATTCCATAATTATGTAGGCCTCCATAATTACGTAGTTCCTTGCACAGTCCGCACAGTTCGTTTCATAACATCTCTTGATTTAGACCACCCGAGGGCCTATTTAACTACATAAACACATGATATATTTAACTAGATTGTCGAACCAATCTATTTAACTTAGATCGACGTAGGATCTCTTTAACTAACTACCTACGGGGAATATTTAACTACACCGACGTAGGATGTATTTAACTTTAGATCGACGGAGGATCTATTAAACTTTAGATCGACGTAGGATCTATTTAACTCAACTACCTAAGAGAAACATTTAACTACACCGACGTAGGATGTATTTAACTTTAGATCGACGTAGGATCTCTTTAACTCAACTACCTAAGAGAAACATTTAACTACACCGACGTAGGATGTATTTAACTTTAGATCGACGTAGGATCTCTTTAACTCAACTATCTAAGAGAAACATTTAACTACACCAACGTAGGATGTATTTAACTTTAGATCGACGTAGGATCTCTTTAACTCAACTATCTAAGAGAAACATTTAACTACACCGACGTAGGATGTATTTAACTTTAGATCGACGTAGGATCTCTTTAACTCAACTATCTAAGAGAAACATTTAACTACACCAACGTAGGATGTATTTAACTTTATCAACACATGTTGTCCTTAAACTTTGGAATAGTACTTTATAATCCATGGAACTTAACTACAAAGTAGAAGTCCATTAAGGATTTAAGATAGTACCTTTTTGAATATCCTACTACGAATCCCTCATATGAAGGTATGAAAGATTCTACGAGGATTTGGATAACGAATATCCAGAGTATACAAAAACACAAAATGCATAAACACATAGTCACATAACCACAAAATTGTTTATCTAGATCTTTAATTTGTAAGTTTTGTTTTGTTAATTATGTACATGCATTTAAAGCACACTAGGAATCCATTTCATGGATTTCATTCGGTACTTTAAACATTAACAAGAATCTAACTATGAAGATGGAAAGATCTTCCAAAAATTCGATTTCGTTTTCAAGAAAACGTAATATTCGAATTAAGGAACACAAAAATTTGAAGATACGGAAATACCCTTAGGTACCCTATTAAGAATTTATAGTGGTACGTTGGGTATTCACACAGAGTTGTAACTTGCGCCTTGTACTTCGTTTCTTTGCAAGAGACGGGTACTAAGGATTTCCGTGGAAAACGCAAGAGATAATAAAATGGAAGAAATTTCGGGGGTAGTCCGTTCTTCAAGGAATACGATTCCTTGATTGTCGGTATTGTAGGGAATACGTTGTTTATACATGCCATCATATTTGTACATTGCAATGCAAAATAATAAGATTTATTTATAAACAACCACAACAACAACTGTTTCATGGACCTTGACAACAAAAGAAAATAATACATAAGGCTTGATTATTTCTAAACAACATTGTCTTCTAGTTGGTCCGATGCTCATCCCTGCGCTGGATTCGCATTAGAAATCTTTGGGCAATTTCTTCGGAAATGGCTCATCTCGCCACAGTTGAAGCAAGGACCTCGTGGAAGACGAGCTTGAGCAGGATTTACTTGAGGTTGGTTTGGACCAGCTTGGTTCGGGGTAAAACGACAAGCATTTGCCAGGTGACCGAGTCGCCCACATGATGCACACAAACGACACTGTAGGTGAGCTAAGTGGTGTGCATTACATTTGTCGCATATCGGTGCAGTACCGGCATAAGGTTTCCTTGCAGGAGGCTGAGCTGGTTGGTTGCGGATGTTTTGGTTGGGTTGAGCAGCAATCGCAAAATTCTGCGAAGCCTTACGCTTCTTATTCTTGGACACCTCAGCATGTTCTTCCTTTGGTTCCACTTGAGTAGTCTTGTCGGATGGTCTTGGGTCGCCTTTTCGAAAAAGCTTTTTCTTTCTGATGTGGGATTCAGTTAGAGTAGCAGACAATTCAATGGCTTGTCTGACAGTAGTAGGGTTGCTGCCAGTAACAATATCCTGAACTAGGTCAGGAAGACCATCAGTATATTTCTCGATTGCCTTATCCACAGGAGTAACCATAGCAGGACACAACAGGCTCAATTCTTCAAAACGGTCAGTATAGGCTCGATGTTCGCCACTGTCTTGCTTCAAATCATCAAACTCCCTCTCCAAAGCTCGTAGTTCATGACGAGGGCAAAACTCCTTCATCATAAGGGCCCTAAGTTCAGCCCAAGTCTGTGCTAGTGCAATTTCAGCACCCCGGTCTCTCATAATCCCGTTCCACCATGTAAGAGCCCTCTTCTGAAACACGCTCGAAGAAAACTTGACCTTGCGATTTTCAGGACACTGAACGTGATGGAACGTATTCTCAATGCTCTCGAACCATTGAAGAAGCCCAGTTGCTCCCTCTGAACCACTAAACTTGAGCGGTTTAGCTGAGTTGAAACTCTTGAAGTTGCAGGGAGCATTGTTGTTGTTGATGGTCTGCATCATTTGAGCATAAAGATTTGGGAAGGCAACAGCCATTTGCTGCGCGATGATTTCCGCCAGTTCGGCATTTGCCATCTGATTGTCGCGTCGAGGAGGCATTCTAAAAGAGGAAACATGAAAGGAAACGAGTGAGAGATTTAGACGAAAAGAATGAGATGAAACAAATCTGATGAAAGCAAGGATAGTGGTCATTTGTTTGTTACTACAAAGCAACAAATGACCTCGGTGATTAATCAAAGTAAATAGGTCAAAAATAATGTATCGCGAAGACATGCTCGCCTATAAGTGAACACTCATCCCAAGAATTCCCAGGTAAGCACAACTGGTCTCGCGTCTGATGAGATGTATACGAAGTGCTTGCCTAGACAGAAAACCCAGAATACAGGCATTCACCCTTCCAGTTTGCACGTGTTCACATTATTTAAAACCCAAAACCTTGACGAAATTTTGAAAACTCAAAGGGGTTCAAAACCTAGTAATTAATCATCCTAGAACAGATGATTAGTTTTCAAAGTGGTTTTGAAATTTATGTTCTTGTTGTGGTCGTCGCCTAAGGATAGGTGACGGTATTGTTTTATGACTAAACGCAAGTAAACTCGCGTTAGGGTCCTAGAAAGGTTATAGACTAGGTCAAAGCATTACTAATAACCTAATTCCCTATAACCATTGGCTCTGATACCATCTTTTCTGTCACACCCCGACCACGTGGAACATACAAAACGTGGCGGAAATGTTGGGGAGTGTTGTAACAGAATTAATTGTTTCAAATCCATGGCAATTGAAGTTTCGTTTTATTGATTAAAAGTGTTACAATGTCTTAACAAACAAGGAAATACAACATAATTAACTAGTCTTGCATCTTTTATTGTCACTAAAGCCCAAGTCTGCCTATGTGTATCTTGATCATCTTATGCAACAGCTCCTGAAAAACACATGTGAAAATAGGTACGTCAGCATAAAAATGCCTGTGAGATACATAGGTTTTGTGAAAATAGGACTCATGACTTATGTTTGAGAAAATGTTTAGTCATGAACCTTGTTATTTGCTTTGTCTTGTAAATCATTTGAAAAATAATGAGTTCAGATGATATGTATAAATAAGTGAATAATGTATGGTTAAATGAATAACCATGTAAAAATGTGTTTGTATAAGATAAGTTGTTTGTAAAACAATGTCTTGTGAAAAGTATGTTATTTGTATAAAATGTTATATGTATCAAACTGAAATGATTCAAATAATGCTACGATATGTAATACCATACAAACACTTATATATAGGAAGTACCAGCGGCGTATCCACCATGCTTGTATCATATTACACACACATCGTTACTTAATCACTTAATCAAACCAAACCAAACACTGTAAAATGTCTATGTTTAAATCAATTGTCAAATGTATTGAATAATATGTCAAAGTATTCATGTCAAGATGTAAATCATGTCAAAATGTCTATGTCAAATATCCATGTCAAATGTCTATGTCAAATATCCATGTCGAATGTCTATGTCAAATATCCATGTCGAATGTCTATGTCAAATATCCATGTATGGCAAGTGAAATGTCTCAACTAAACCATATGCACAAAAACAAAGTATTGAAGTAAAACTTGGTTTAAATCAAAGTTATGTTTTGTGGGAAATACATGATCAAATGTCAATCATGTTAAAATGTCTATGTCGAAATGTCATGTAAAACGATGTACTAAGTAATGCACACAATGGCAATACATAGCATGAAATGTAATGAAATCATGTACTATAATGTACTAACGAACATAGCAGTATATGATGTGAAAACAGGAAAGCAGGAAAGTAACAAGTAGGCACATGTGTTCCACCCCAAAACAGTTTGGAAAAACAGTAAAAGAGGGGTCTATGTACTCACTTGAGATTGCTCAGAAGTCCTTGAGTAACAACCAAACAATGCTAGAGATCGCGGATATCAAACGGCACCTAATATAGGTAACTATGTTAATTAACCGGACCTAGATCGGAAGATCGGATAGCATGAGGGTTTGTAAACCAAACGAGTGTGGAGACTCGCGTGATATGGTTTAACAAAGCCTACATACTAAATGAAACCTAACCTGAGTGCTTTCGACCCATTACGACCCGTTTAAGTAGCTTATGCTACTTTAACGCGTCGTTCGCGTGAAACGCGTTCGGAACGCCTAACTAGTCCTATGACAAGTGTTATATGCCTAAACATGTTACATAATCAGTTATGTGACAAAAGTTTAGGTTACATATGCTTAATTACCAATTATACATGAAAAGGGTATTCTGGTAATTTACCTAAGGCATATAAACTACCTATCATACAACTACTTAAACGATGTGACCATAGGGTATAACCTCGGAAGGTTATTCCCTACCTACTATGGTCACCTAATGTGTTTGGTCGGATCCTAATGATCGACCAAATGGGTCGGGTTCGAGGCATAAGCGATTTATTAGATCGCTTACCCTACGACCCTAGACAACGTGGTAATCAGTAGGCATAGTCCCAAGGGACTATGACCATCGTGATTACAATCACGTTGCGAAGTTCTAACGAACTTCGCATTGACCATTACTGGTCAACGCTGAAAGTCAAACAAAGTTTGACTTTCTGACTCGAAAAGCAGTAAAATAAGGAAAAGAACGAAAGAATACTTACGAAGGGTCCCCGAATGCTAAACTCGATTCGAAAATCTCAGGTATGAAACTAATGTTTCAACTTAGAGTTTCTCAAATCAAATTTCTAGTGATTTTAGCAATGGGGGGTATGGGGTATTTATAGGAATACCCGAACCGTTAAGATCGTTTCATGGAAAACGTGCCTTAATCCCATCCGTACATGTGTTGCAAAGTTATGGTGCCTAAATTCCATCCATACATGTGTTGCAAAGTTATGGTGTTTAGGTGTTTAAATTCCATCCATACATGTGTTGCAAAGTTATGGTGTTTAAATTCCATCCTTATCCGCTGACTAAGCATTTTAGAATGTGTGGTTGTGAATTAAACAGCTGTTTATACATCGAATCTGGTCCCGAAAGTGCAAAACTGATATTTCTGCATGTTTTCTGTCCAGAATAGGCAGTCGCGTAGCGCGACGGGTAAGACCATAGGGCTCGCGCTACGCTAGCACCCCTCCTGAATCAGAAAAGTTTCAGAATTGGCAGAAATGGTCCCTGCACGTGTTTAAGGCCTTTTTCGATGCGTTTGAACCCCGTTAACCTCATTTCAAGGCTCTAAAATGAAGTTAAAGTATAGGGAACTCAAAACATGCTCAAAAATATGCCGGATGATGGTTCGTTTGGTCGTACGAACGCGATGTTCGCTTAATTACGACGGAATGCGCACAAGCGCGAAAAACGATCCAAATGACGTGACGAATGGATTTTTCTTATGCCGAACACTAAAATAAAATATTTTAGTGCTTACATAAATTTTTGGATGTCCGGATGTATTCAGAACGTAAGTTATGCGCGAAAATGCAAACTTGTGCACTTTTTGACACTTTTAGTCCCTGAATGACACAAAAGTTTATTTTAGCATACCGAACACCTCAAAGCCTATTTCTAAGCTATGTGAAGGATATTTATGGTATGTTTAACTTATGGTCATGCTCCGGAATGTCTGTTACGGTTCAAATTGGCATACTTTCGCAGTTTGTCAACTTTAGTCCCTGTAAGCGATTAAACTTTGATTTCACCACACCAAACCTTCCAAAACTTATATCTAAGTTATGTAAAGGTTATTTAAGGTATGTTAAGCCTATTTCACTATTCCGGAGTGTTCGTTGCATTAAACTGGTTATATTTACGCATCAGTGCGCGTATAACCTTCCAGAAAGCGATTTAGAGCTTGAAATCGAACAAGACTTGATATGTGCAAAAGATACACATATTTATACAAGTCCAAAGTATGAAATACAATATTTCATTGGTTTGGAATTTGTTTGATGGTTGAAATGACACAGGTGTTACATGGATCTGGCGGGAGTTTGGAAGTTTCAAGTGATGTTAGAAATAAAAGATGTCATCCGGTGTCTAAAGGTTTAGATTGTGTATCTTATCCTAGATAAGATACATAGTTTGAAACCTAGTTTTTATTAGTGTCTCTCGTCGAGTCCTTATGGAACTCTAAACAATTTGAATGGTTTGTAATATGAATTTGAAGTCTATGTTTGGATTTTAAAACAATGTTGTTGTAATGTTTTAAAACTATCTAATGGATGAACATCTTGGGTTTTATCATTTAGTTGTTTGTTATGGTTGAATGAAATGATATTAAGCAAGTCACACATAATCACACTTCCGCAAAAGTCAGGGTGTGACATCGGCGACGCCACTCACATCTGCAGAACGCGAATTTTTGTTCCTTGGTTGTTAGGTTCGAGTTTTATGAGATCTTGGCCATTCAATTCGGGGGTTACACTTCCAATGGAGTTTGAAAATTGTTCTTGGAGCCTAATATCATCACCCATTCACTTCCAATCCATCTCGGACACCTTCCATCATCCGAATCATTCGATACCATCATCCAATTCATCATCATCACCATTCCTAAACCCTAGTTCATTCATCACCATCACTCACCAAAACCCTTAACCATCATCCTTCATCCATTTTCAAGCTTCGAGATGATCAATTTCAAGTCCTCAACATCTGATGATCTAGTTCTTTCGATCATGAGCGGCTAACTTCTTGGAGGTTTCACCTCGGTGTAGGTTTTTGTAAGTTCTTAGGGTTGAACATTGTATTTGAAATTCGATTTATGACAAGTTGTGATTTGATTGTGAAACTTATGATAATTATCTTGCATTTGTATTGTATTCGTGAATTGTCGAATGAAGATTAAATTTGACTCTGCGAAATGTTTATGTGCAATTATGCCTTGTCAAGGTTAGAGTTTACATGTTCTTGGTAACGAAGTGCATTGCGGTCCGTTATTCGCGACGTTGATAGCTCTTGGCACCTAAGCCTCGTAACTCTAAATTCGTTAATCACTTTTGCAATTGAATTGAATCTAAAACGTGTAGAAACCCTAAGACTTCAATTACCGAACCGGGTGTGAACCTTGTTATTCCATCTTATTTTATCATCAAGTTTTCTTGCCATTGTTTAAGTTCTATTAGTTAATTAATCCAATCCACTTTGTTAATTTAATCCAACATACAACAAAATCCACAAGTTATGTATTAGAAGATTAGAGCAAATTACAAATCATGGGTTGGTAGACGGGCAACAAGCTGCGCCGCCACCCCCTTTTGAATTGCAAATCATACTCGGCTAAACACATAACTATGGCCTACAGACCCTGTCGCATGCGCAAGTGCTGCCTTTTGAACCCGCAAATCCAACATCTTTTCAATCAAACAAAAATCAAAAAAATAATTTAGCAAGCTTCATAATCGTGACACCATTTTAAATCAATCAAGTCCATTTGCAAACCACATACTCTTCGTGGTTCGACCCCATACTACCACTAGCTATTTGTTAAGGGTAATTTGGGTATATAAATCTGATCTTTGACCGGAGCGCGACACTCCGATCACGTACTTAATCTGCCGATTCGAAACAACTCTTGTATGATATCTTGATCCGGAACAAACAATGGAAAAACTTGATTCGTACCAACTGTCCGACTTCCAGATTCGTGATAAACTGATGTTCGGTTTCGTGTGAACAAAACGGATATAGTTCCGCTCGACTCGTCAAAAACACTTGGTCTGATTGTATAATTCTGCGGATGAATGCTTAATATAGATTCGGACGTATGTATTTGCATATGGACAAATCAGCCTGTCTATGCGAATGAACTACACTTGCAGCGAATAAACACTGTTACATGTTTCTGTTCGAGCACTGTTCAGCAGCTTCAGCAAATTCAGTTATTATTCGGCAAATGCACAAAAACAACAAACGAACTGTGTTTTTCAGTGAATACAAATGGACCTCTTAGCGAATCAACAAGACAGATTTACAGATGTAATATTGATTCTGCGTGTTAGTATTGTTACAGCGGATGATCAACAAAATCTAAATCTGCGGATGAAATAAGTTCTACTAACAAATAACAGCAAATGATCATTCTGAATTCAAACAGCGGATAAACTCAGTTCTTGTGCAAATATCGGTTTCGTAACAACTGCAAATGTAGATCTGTTTGAACTACGCTGATTCGTGATTAAATGCACTTGATTCATGAATAATCCACCTATATCAAGTTCACAAATATGCACACTGATTTGCGCAAACAACAAACTAGATACGAATGAAACTTCCAGTAGATTCTCAATCTGTAACACCCTCGATTCAAATAAACTAACAATTCACTTAGAATCTGTATGAATAGATTTGTGAACAGAGAACCATGTTGATTCGTGATTTCCGGATCTTTAGATTGTTGATTCGTTCAAAAATTAAATGAGTAATACTGGGTTCGTATGATTCTAATCAAAGACCCTTGATTCGTACGAATCAAGATTGATTCGTAATTCTTGATTTGTGATAACTAACCAATAAGTTTCCTGGGTTCGTACGAATCAAGTTCCAATTCCGTAAAGCTTCCTTGATTCGTTACTTAATTGATGTTGATTTCTATGTATTTGGGTTGATTCGTAATCACTTGAATCCAGAAAATACCTAGGTTCGTACTAAATATCAGATTCGTAATAACAAACCCTAGCCTTGATTCGTACCACGCAGATTCGTACCTACACACTCCTTGATTCGTACGAATCTAGTTGATTCGTATGAACAATTCAGCGAACTCAGGCCCCGTTTTTCATGATCTTTTGCATTTTTAAGATGAATTTGTTTGAATTTTGTTATGAAAATTTGTAGAGTTTATCGGAACATTATTTTCGCATAACATACTGAAAAATCAGTTGTTTTTATCCGTTAAATCTTTGTAAATCTGAGTTTTTAACGTTCAAAAGTGAAGAAAATGAGTAGATGAAGAAATGTGACGAATTTGACACATTTTGGCTCCGAATCTGATGAAATTGCGTTAATTCTTGCGTCTTCTATCCATGCAATCCATCTCCCGCTCTCATACCACTTGTGAGGACCGTGAGTTCGGGTCTTCGAATGCTCCGACCGGATCTTAACACCTACTAACGTGTGCGGAATCCATGATAGTAGTAGAGAGAATCACGTAGACACTATTAAACACCTTTCTCATTGATATTTGAACAATTACAACACCTGGAGAAAATTTGGCAGGGTTTCGACTAGGTTGCACAAAGTTAACTCAAACGTGAACCCAACACCCCTATATATAGGCAGTGTGCATTCGTACGAAACCACATCTACGCATTCGTACGAACCCAGGGTGTGGGTGTGCATTCGTACGAATCAACCTGGATGGCCCATTCGTGCGAAAGGACTCCTTTCGTACGAATCCACGATTTACAAGACAAAACCTTTAGATCCGTACTGAATAAAATACAAATACATACAATACAAGATAAAACAAGACTCAATACTAGACGAAAGCTATGTCATGCATTCACAATAATATTATTTATAAAACTTCCAACACAAGATTGTACAGAGAATGAAATAAAACAACAACCTGCAACTATCTAACTAAATCGAACAGCACACTCACAATTATTTATCAAGAAACTTTTTTTTCTAAAACCCAGTATCTTTGTTACGCTATCTTTACATTTCAAGAAATCCCCTTTTCTAAAACCCACCATCTCTGTTATTTGGATCATCAACATTGCCATCGTCGGACAATTGCATCACCATCTACATCCAAAAAGGATCCCTTCGGTTGTGGGAATGGCGTACGGCAGTGGTTGCAAGTGGTTATCGACGGACGGTAAAGTGGTGTTCGGTGGTTGTGACCGAAGATGAGTGGTAGAGTACAATGAAGGATGGTGGACGGTGACGGAGGTGAGTGGTGGGGTGACCGGCGACAAGAGTGTTAAGCTTGCTACTAGCTAAAATCATTATGGGTTGTTCTTATATTAACTCTATGTACAATCGTAATGAAGACCTCAAGAAAAAGCAATAATTTTTATTTCTGAATTTTGAAAATTCAAGATTTTGTTGAAGAGGTTTCTAGTAATTTAGAGTTTTAGACGTAATTTCAAGATGCTGGGATTCAAGTTTGAATCATGGTGGAAGAAGACTGAAGTAAAAGATGTTTGATGGAACTGGTGTGGTGTTCTAAGAGATTGTTTGTGGTTTTATTTTGAAAAAAGATATATTAAATAAGGATACGAGGGAAATGTCAATAATACCCTCACATGCAGGTGAGGACAGTTAACCAAGAAAATAAATGGTGTTAGTGTAAAAGGTTGAATCATGTTCAAAACATGAACATAAAGGTTGTGTTTGGCCGATTTCAAAGTAAAAGGTATGAAGTGCAGTTTAGGTATAACATAAAGGTTGATTTGTGCAATTTTGTCTAAAAAAATATCTATCTTGGGTCTATTTTTTGAACGAGTCTACAAAAGGAGAAAAGGACGATACTGGTTCTTTTGTGAGACGACAAACTAGAAGAAAAAAAAAAGTGAAAACTTGTTTCCTTCTCATAGGTAGTCACGATTTTTTATTTTATTTTAACCTATTTTGATTGTATTGAGATCACTGGTGGAATTGGTTGAGAACCAAGCCTCGTGTACATGTTTTTCGCTGCGTTCAGTTTGTTTGACAAACTAAAAATTATTTTCATAAAAGTAGACGAAAATTCCAACAGATACAACATATATATTTCTGCATATATGTGTCCAAGAACCTGAAAAGTTAAAAATGAGGCAATTTTTCTTCATTTCATTTCATGCATCTATTTCACATGTCTTGTTTTTTACTTGCAAAAGAAATCAACGAGTAATTTTTTACTAAAAAAGCTAAACAACCACTCATGGTTTGTTCACTCGATCTATGTGGAATAATTAATCCTTTCAAGTTTCATAGCAAGCTAACTTAATACTTTGAGCAATGACATCTCATTAAGCCAGCGTAGCTTTCTCCATTTTAGACAAATCTTAACTCGCTCTCAACAAGAAGAACACAAACACATAGATTATTAATTATATAAATACAATTATCTAGGTCCAAAATACATATTTCAACTAAGGGTTACAATTTTCATTTGGGTTTCCACTATCATCGATAAGGTTCAAAAGTTGATCTAGTGGAATCAGTCAGGTACATGTTTGTTTAATATCAATCTTATTATTTCCGGATTTCTATTTCATAGTATGAAAACAACATATTTCTGTTCTGGTGTTTTTTCATCTGATTGGAAGGAAGGTTATCATTTGACTAGTATCAAAGTTTATTCTTGCGATTTTCGAAGAAAATAAGCTAATGTTGGTGGGTATTAAAAAGTTTATTTGTTTGCAAAATATATACTACTTGGTGACAATGGAAACAAAAAGATATCTTATTAATCATTTGCAACAAATTTCATTTACAAATTTTGATCATTCGCCAAATGTAAGACAAGCCTATCTTCATGTACGTACATACGTACCGGTGGAGGAGGAGGTGTATATGAAACAACACCATGTTTCATTGTGTTGGTACGTCTTGAATCACTTCTTAAGATGCAAAAAAGTGAGACAAGACGTGCCCAAAGCAACTTGGGCTTTACGAATCATCGATATCAGTCATTGTTTGTTATACATAACCAAACAAACAATAAAACAATACTTGTATGAGATGGAAGTAATAAGAAATTTATAAAAGGTAAAGACATAGTTGACTTGCAGTGCAGTTATACCCACCTAGAATTTAACAGTATATCATCACCATCGCAAAATACAAGCCAGCCAAGCATAGGCAAGTCAGGATGTAATCAACTGCTAAGTATTTATGTCTAGAAACATTCCTATTAATATACAAAACAACAAATCACCTCACTGCCGGGGCACAGGTGGCGGTGGCGTAGGCTGATTGTTTTGCCCGTAAAATCCAATACCCGGAGGCCTATAGTATCCGCCACTAGTCTGAGACTGCTGCTGCTGCTGCTGCAGAGGCGGCTGGTGGCCGGGCCTCATCATCCCCATTGCAATATGTGATGGCAAAGGAGGCGGCGGCGGTAGGCTGCTAGGACCGTACGCATACGGTATTCCACCCATCATTAAACCAGAAGAAGGCTGAACAAACTGATTCGCCGGAGAACTTGATGGTAGTGGGGGAGGTGGGGGTGGAAATGATGTTTGGATATTATTAGTAAAATAGGCTGATGTAGCGGGATCGGGATTGGTTAAATCTGAAACCGGCATTGGTTTTTCTAGTTTGGGTCTTTTTTCTGGAGGAAATATAAGACCGGAATTGAACGCGGATGAATTAAAGCCGTTGCTGATTGAGGCGGCTTCCTCTGCAACTAGAGAAGAAAGAACGGATGTAAGCATTTGTGCAGAGGATGCTGAAGCTGCAAGTTTTGCGGCAACTGCGGCTGCAGCTGCTTTCTTGCTGTCTTCTTCAGTTACATGTGTAGTAGTCACTTCACCGCCAGGAAGAGAAGGTGAGGCCAGTTTCTTCCTCAAATTGGCAGCATCGTCAATTTGCCGTCGAGCAACCTGCAAGGTCATTAGGATCTTTAGGGTTTGGTTCAATACATATAATAACTATAAATCAACACTACACATATTTACTATAATGTTAATCCTTGTACACCCAAAATTTAGATAATAAAAAATTGTGTATGATTTAATACATAAAAAAACCTCTATCTACAACCTAAAAAGCACAAAAATCTACATGATACACTCAAATGTTGATGCACAACTAACCAAGCTCTACATACAATAACCAGGACTCAAGAAACAACAAAAAAAAAACAAATACACAAATTAGAAAAGTTTAGGTTCAACTTTATTAAAGATTATAACATTATGAATGAAAAACGTAACTTGGTGAAAGTGATATAAGAAAAAGAAAATAGAAAGATAATAGGTAGGAGGTGGTTTAAGTTTCTAAACCCTAAACAAGTAAACAGTCATCACTTGCAATGATGACAATATTGCTATTTTTGTAACAATAGTTTCTGGTATACGGAAAGAATGTGATGATGAGTAGATCACTATTGAAACTGGAAATGGAAATAATAAAGATATATTTGGATCGTGAATCATCGTAACGACTTATTAAAAGGTCAACAATCTTAAATCAATATTGAGCATAACGTAGTACCTAACAGAGATAATTGTGCAATATAAGGAACTGAAATGAGAAAAAGAAACTTGAAGTTCAACTCTAGGACTCAGATGGACATCACTATACCCTTGCCTTAAAGACAGGACTAGGGTATCAACACACTATTCCACAACATATGTTCCAGCATCTATTAAGAAAATATCTAGTACAACTACTAAGGTAGATCAAAAGTAGAAACAATAGTTCATTTCAGCATATGTTCAGACTAGGGATGTTCACAGTTCGGGCTGAACGGTTCAGTCGGTTTTCAACGCCTTATAAACACCCGTACTTCAGACAGAAAATATACATCTGTCTCCAGATACAATTCATCATTAAAAAAAAAGGTATTTAAACCGAGGAATTCTGGCCATGCAACAATCCAACCTACAAAGCAGTATCTTGAGAAATGAACCTTCATCCCCAGTATTTATTCAGGCTGTCAAGGGTCAAAGAAGAAGCCATAACATAAAGTCTATGAATACATCCTCAGGAAATACGAGAGTGACACATTAATTCCTAGTTTACATTCATGTTCAAAGAAAGAAAAAAACTTGCAGGAACGACCAATATGCCTAGAAACATTAAACAGCCATGGAATTACAAAAACTTCTAGACTAAATTTGTTTACAATTATCTCATATCCTACCTGGTAAATAAGACCGTTTATGTATATCCTACATCAGATCCAACATCAACGATAAACATGGTATACTTGAAATGTGCTCTGGGTATGCTTTTAATGCCTCTGAACTGACATTCAAATATTCTACGCTACACATGAATGCAGTTTGTTTAGTGGATCCTCTCATTCCATAGTACGAGATGCAATTGCAGATATTCTTTATCTTGTTGGAACACATACCTTAATTGACATAAGAACTTAACTACACGGCCCCTATACGTTGGTGTTTCTTTAAATGATGCTACACATGATATTTTTCTCATTGCCATTGGAAAACAAAAGAACCATTTTAATGTAACATGGCTCTTGTGACATCCGGATGGATTTCAGGGATAGCTATGGCTCTAGAGCTAGCGCATTTTGAGTTTCTTCAAGATGTCAATATGAAGTAAAAGGCAAAAATAGATTTTGTTCAAAACTAAAGTTGTGAACAGGTAAATTGCAATTGCCCGGGAAAGAATTTTCTCATTTCCGTGAACTTGAACAAAAAACATGAGATGTTAAATTTGAGAAATCCAATTAATGAATACCGAATGTGAGTTAACATGAGTCATATGAATAGACTATCATCAACCTAACGACTAAAGAGACTAAGTAAGTAGATTATAAGTCTATTTGAAATTTTGAACCTAAATAAATAAATAAAAATAAATTATAATAACAACAGATTAGAGCATGGAGGGTGAAGGAAGCGAGAAAGGGAAAGAGAGAGAGAGAGAGTATACTTGCAACTGATTGTGAATAACATCCAGCTTCAATTCCTGAAATACAATATCAGCAAGAAAAAAGCTTATCATTTACACCACAAATCACCTTAGGCAATAGTATTCAAAAGTAGCTCCTTGCAAACCAAAAGTAAAAGTAAATCTTTGAGTTTGCTAATTCTAACATTCAGCTTTTAATATTATAAATTCCCAATAAAGTTTCAGGTTTTTAAATTTTAGTTTGCTCTTTCATTGTAATGCCCTTCGACTATTTAATGTAACACTTCTTGATTCATCCATAAAGCAAGTTAAGTCATTCGACAAATGAAAGCAAATTAACACTCTGTTATTGAGACCGAAGGAGTTAATATGCAATCATACTTGATCCTGGAGTGCTTCTTTAAGCTGGGAAATCAATGAAGTCCTAGTCCTTTCTGCAGTTTCAAGTTGGTTGACACAATCTTGAAGTACATTTTCCTGCTCCTGGATTTCATCTAGCAATGAAGATCCCGGTACAACTCCTGAACAACACAAAACATAAATGAATTCCTTAAAAAGCCATCAACTATGCAGTTAATATCGGTGGGATATCGGTTACCGGCCCTTCACAAAAATATCCGTGTCAAATATCAGACCGGCATATCTGTTCCGATGCGATATTGGCCAATATTTGACCAGTACTGACCGTTATTATGGATGCCTTGGTTAATGTGGAGTCGGAGGAAGACTCCATGGCTTACGATTAGATCATGTTTCAAATATTGGCACTTTTGAGTTTTGATATTACTATTAATATTATGTATGTTTTACGCTTTATATGTTATATGTGTATATATATATAAATTCTGCATGATATTAAAATTACCGATATCCCACCGCGATAACCTATTATCTCAAATATCCCGATATTTGATTTTGGACCGCTATAACTGCATATCGTATCAATGAAGGAAAATAGTAATTAATATTAAACAGCCTGCATCACATAAATCATAAATCAAGAAAATATACTTAAACCTAAAATCTTGTAAAGTGAAGAGTGATAGAGAAGGAAAAGATGCATGTAATATGTAAGAATCATTGACCAACAGTCCAACACAAACAAATAAGATAATGAAGATATATTTACTTTACCTTGACTTTCAATATCTCTCTCCAAATCTCCGAACCTGCGAACCGCACTTTCACAGTTGTTTAACGCGGTATCTTCAGTAGCATTCTCATCATGTACCAAATGGAAAGCAGTCATTATCTTTTCGGGGAGACCTCCAACAGCCAATTTCTGAAAGTCCATAACATAAACAAAGTTTGATACCGAATAACGAATGAAGCCAAAAGATATCCCAATATGTCAGGAATGAAAAAAGATATGGTACTCACAAGTCTTAATGAGTTGGCATCCCTTTTCACTATTTTGATCGGGTTAGAGTTGGAGGTCTTTCCATTGCTAGTCAACTGAGTGGCAGGACTTTTACCAAGCATTTCGTCTTTCAAATTTTGAACACGTGATCCAAACACCCTCCTTTCGTCCCATATGCCAACCTTTTAAAGTAATGATACCACGTTGTTCAAAACGCATAATAGTGGTCAAATTAATAAATAGATATAGCGTATAGCAGGCTACAATACATAGTTGTCAATAGCGAATAGTGGTCAATAGCGACATAACAGTGCCTGCTATTTCGTGTTTAGCGATAAGGTAGTTAAAACTTTAAGAAATAAAAAAATAACTATTTATAATTTTTATAAAAATATAATGTTAATTTTATACTTTTTATGTATAACTTCATAAGTTTAAAGACCAAATGTAAACTAGTGAAAATAGAGGGGGTTAAATGTTAAAATACACAAACTGATACACTTTTTATGTAAAATTTTACAAGTTTTAAGGACTAAATGTAAACTAGAGAAAGATAGAGGGTTAAGTGTTAAAATATATAAAGTTATTTAACCCCAAAAAGCTAAAATCGCAAGAAACACGCAGCCGCTCTTCTTCTTCCTGGTTTCCGGCAGGTTTCCGGCAGAAGTTGCAGCACCGGCGCCGGAATTCGTCGTCAGAATCAGGCTATAATCTCGCTATGGAGTCACTAATTAACAGATTGCGAGATATGGGCGATACGTTATGAAGCGCTTATTGACAACACTCCTGCTATACTTTGTTAACGCAATTGAACGTACACGCAAAAGAAAAGACGATTAAGATAGAAAAGGAAACTACCAGTCTTGATGCTGCATTCTTTCCATTGTCGTCACCGTGTTCGTTAACATGCTTGAGGGCGGAAGGCATGACTCTCCAGAATTCATTTACGAACTCGCTGCCCTTTCGCCTACTATTTTGCAAAATGTCATTGGCCAAATACAGAAAAGAAA
Source organism: Helianthus tuberosus (assembly GCA_030545235.1). Taxonomy (NCBI): domain Eukaryota; kingdom Viridiplantae; phylum Streptophyta; class Magnoliopsida; order Asterales; family Asteraceae; genus Helianthus; species Helianthus tuberosus. The sequence continues at coordinate 122,122,023 of CM060407.1, forward strand.
CATGCTGCTCCCGCTGAGCAGATTTAAATGATTTATGCCATATTTCAACAATCTGTTTGGCTTTCTTCCTTTGTGAAATACATGAACGAGATAATGCTGATTTAGAATTAAGGTAAACCATGGAGACAAGACCAAAAAAAACGTTATATCATGAGTTCAATGAGTAACACAATAGGACAAATGGACAATGTTATTGCAATCTATTGTTTGCTATGTCGTCAAAGACGCAAGGCGCAGGCGAGGCGCATCGGCCTCGCCCGGAGCCTAGGCTCAAAAAAAGCGTGGGCTTTTTTAAGAAAAGCGCACATATAGAAAAAAAATATATAAAAAAATATGTTATGCTTTGAAAATAAATAAGATTCCACATATAAAATTAAAAAAAAAAAAACTATTATATATGCCATTTAAGATCATGTAGCTAGTAGTTAGTAGCAAAAGTTTAGGACTTATACACGCGTAGTGATACCAAAAGTTACTAGGACTTATACAAACGTTTGCGGTTACTAAAACATTTAAACTTATAGTTCAACATCAATCATCAAGACCATCATCAAAGTCATCAGAACTTCCATCAACATCAATTAGATATTCAGCTTCGGCTCGCCTCGCTGCGCCCGAGCGCCTAGGCGCGCGCCTTTTGCGCCTGAGCACCGTTTTTACAAAAAAAAGCCCATTTTTGCGCCTAAGCTACCACCAGGCGCTATAGGAGTGCCTCGCTGCGCCCGAGCGCCTAGGCGCGCGCCTTTTGCGCTTTTGACAACTATGATTGTTTGTATAGAAATAATAATGAAGGACAAAGCAAATGTAAGGACTTAACAGCCTAAGTGCCGAAGGAAGTCAATGTTGAATAACAAAAGTCAACTTTAAGAACAAAAAGTTCAAGTCTTGAAGATATTGAGAAAGCAGACGAAAACACCAGATACAGATATTAAAGTTATAGTATGACGAAAAAAATCCACTTGACTTTTAAAAATAATGTGTTAAATGTATAATAAATCCATATGCCTCTATTCGGTTAAAAAAAATTCAATTCCACCACTAATGATTCGCTTAAACTGGACATGCGACTATAGCCACATGATATATACTTGAAATACTACTTTTGATGGAGTATCAAATAACGGATGGTTAAAAAAATTAAAGGTCATCAATGCTTAACAAAAGTAAAGGTCATCAAAAGGATACACTCTATACTTTGTTGAGAGCTGTTGAGTTTAAACAGCTTGTCTGATAACGCCTGTGCATCAAAAACATCGTCACTCATCTTGCTAGCTATGTAACTAGATTCAAAGTTCCTGCAAATCATAAATAAAAATAGTGATTAATATCATAACTTAAACTACGCTACTCAACTTATATGGAACAAATAGATAGCAAGTAGCCCCATCAAAAACACAGTAAACACAGGTAAGAAGATACATCAGATTTTTAGTTAGATTCAGTTTTTTCTTTTCTTCCTCTCCATGAACAACCAAAAAATATGTGTACTACTTCCCCTAAAGTGAGTTCGTACCATGACATAAAGCAAGATATTACGTTATTATTTAGCATAGTTCTTAGTGCTTACCATTACCAAGTGCTGACACAAAATTATGCATCATGAAGCACAAAATGTTGAAGCATGTTACACCGTTGACGCATTCCCTCATGGCCATAATAATGACAACAAAAATAGAATGATAAAATAAATCTTCTAGTTCTATCCCAGATTAGTTAGCACTGGAATAAGACAACGTACCCTTATTTTGTATTGCTAAGGAATACTTTTTTTTGCACCCTACAAATACGCAATGATAATTACACCACACGTATACTCATATTATTTTGCTAAATTCTATGGTTTTGACCCAATTTGTTCTACCTTCATTTTCAATCTTCACAATTTTCTAATTTGTATTTTGTGTGAAAATAAATGTCGAATAAATCATTTTGTTATCTTTACAGGATTCTTCAACCAAATTTCCATGGCTTCATTTGGGATCATCATATATTGAACTATCCAATTCTTCATCCCAATGAATTGTTTTGGCAAACTTTCTAGATTAATGTTGTATATAAGTAGTGTAAAGTAAACACTTCTGAGTTGAAATTGTCGGTGTATCCTCCACTCAACATCATGGCATATTTTTGCATGCATAACAGTTCGTCCGTACATAATTCACTTTTGGCATTACAGATCTAAAAATTGGTGTTTAAATATAAACTGATAGGAATTGTGTAGCTTTCTAGTAAAAAAGGAAGTATTCTGATATCAATACAGTATTATAAAGTTTTAATAAATTAGAAAAAACCCCTGATTCAGGAAGATAGACATAAGCCACTACAGTACCCCTCATACAGAATTTTCAGCTTCCTTGTACTCGTAAATGTCAAATAGACTGGACTTGCAAAAGCCAAATATCGGGGCTTAAAGGTTAGTAAAATGCAACAAATCAGAAGCTAAAAAGCGATACATCATAAGTAACGATCCGATCCAATCCTTGTCTTTACAGACAGGTCAATGGTAATTCAGCCATAATATGTGCTTTGTTAAACCAAAACATTCTAATGACCCTCCTCCCCCATCCACAACAAAGGTTGCTTCCAAAGCCATAAAAAACTGTGATGCCTAGGTTGATATTCTAGTACTACTGAAACTTTTGGTAAATGTTTTGATGCACATTATTTGGTTTAATGCCTTGGTTCAGACTCACAAGTTGAAGATCCTGTGTCCCAAATGACGAAATCTTTTTTATTATTATTATTAGTATAAATAATAAACTCTTTCTTACACTGCAATCTTTGGTGAAACAATGAAATACATATGATCCTAATTTAGATTCTTTGAAGAAAAGACGTATATGATCTATTATTCTAAGTAGCAAATAAGATAAGATATATAGGAGCAGAGAGTGTATGAGGTTCGAGAAAAGCGAAATCACAATCAGAGAGAGAGAGAAGGAACCTGCAGCAGATAAAAGATAGGGAGCTTCCTTCGCTGATGGAGAATACAGCAGGAACAACTTAGGGCTCAATCGAAGCCACCAGTAACCCCGCACTACCAACATATAATAATAATAATAACTATTAACTTTTTATTTTGGGTAAATTGCAGTTTTTCGTCCTTTATCTTTGTAGTAGATTGCAATATATATCCTTTAACTTTAATAATTACAGTCATAATCTTTATTTGTAAAACTCATTACACCATAGATCTTTTAGCACTAACCAGATTACTTTTTATTGTTAAACTTAGTCATGTGAATTGCATATGAGAGTATAATTGTATTTTTACCCATTTGTTAAAAAAATATAATAAATAAAACACTTAATCCATATATTTATATACAGTAGTGAGAGAAAGAGATAAAAAGCCTTATTTCATCTTCATCACCTGTCATCATCTACCATCAACTCCACCATCCTAATCCAACCACCACCATCTCTCTCATCGTTACAACTTTGTAACAAGAAATTTAAAGTAACTAACTGATGACAAAACCCTCGAATCAAATAAAAAAAACCCTCGGATCAGAGACGTATCTCAACGAAGGTTCGCAGTTGTTATAACAACCCTCCTAAAACCTCTTAACATAACCCTAAATGTTCCTATTATACCCCGAATACTCGTTAACGGACCTAAAATACCTTGATATTAATAAAAAAACAAACAAAATCATTATTTTATGTGTCTCGCGGCCCGCGATGGGAGAGACCTACGGTCTCGCGGGGCGCGACAGACATTACTTGCCGGACACTGCATTGCGCCACATGTCCTAGCTCGTGGCAGGTCTACCCCTTGACTCGACAAACCTAAACCCTAGCTATAAGCGGCTCGTGGGGCGCGACGGAGTGTCGGATCAGCCTATAAAAGGGAGTCGAGAGCTCGTTTGCAAACCGTTCAAAATTCTATGCTCTCTCAAATTCTCTGTTAGTCAAAACTCTCGGGAATAATACCCCTAAAAAGCGAAGTGCTGCCTCGTTGTAAGTATTATAACCCCCGATCACGTATTTGTTACCCTACCCGATTGATCTAGGACTTCGTAACGCATGTTAAGGCTCTGTCTGACTCAGTCGTTGGAGTTCTGTCTCGTGTTGTATGGCTAATGTGATTTGGGTTATCTTACTAACACGTGTGCATTGTTTAATTTTAATAGATATAAACAGGAGAACTATCAGGAAGCTATATTATTATTTAAAGTCAGCAATGTGAGTATATTCTCTTTTTGAAAACCCTTTTTGTGAGTCATTCCCCTTTTATAAATTCTTTTTTGTGAGTACATCTTACTTTTTGTAAACCCTTTTTGTGATTCATTGGTTCAAATATTTTACAAAACCCTAAAATGTTTATCAAAATACTTACAGTGATTAAGTATTTGTAATTCTACAATTATCATCAGTATGTGGGGTTTTGTATACATTACTTGACACTCATTACTATTGCGAATAGTAGCATGGCCGCAAGCACGGGGGACAATGGTTGTCCAGTAGCAATACTGTATTGAATAATTGGATAGATATAAGCATTGTAAATCTTAATACTGTAAAGTTATAAAATTGTTTTGATTAAACTGGGATGCACTCGTTAGTATTTCTTGCTGATAAAACCTTTTTAAAATGCGTTTCAGGTAACTTAATATGAAGCTAATAGAAGCAAGCTGGAGAGCACTGAAGACTTAAGGAAGTGGCTATAAAAGTTACCTAAATAAAAAGGTGTTTTTGTTTTCAATAAATTAGGGTTTATCCCTATAAATATATTGTAATTGAAACTTGGATTCATCCCATTTATTTATTATAAAAAGTTTGGTGTTTTAAACTCTGATAAATATTTCCTAACTATGGTCCTGATGTCTCATTTCCACTGCCAAATTAATAAACACTGATACCACCAGCTCTAAGTCTCGTGGCATCCGCTCCCGGGGTAGGGGTCGGGGGCTGCGACAGAAGGTGGTATCAGAGCTACAACTACTGGTTTAAGCCATTTAGGTGTTCTACCTAAATTTTAACCAAATGTGTTAGGAAATAATTTGTGTGATTATGTGTTATGTATATTATTATTTTGTGTTATTTGACAATTTGTTAGTTTACAGTATGAGTGAGCAAGGTACATCCGACGCTTATCGTCAATTAGCTAGTTCCCCAAAAGATGAAGGAACCTCATCCCAGCCGAACCCCTCAGGATACTCAGCTGATACTGAGGAAGGAATATTTATCTTTAAGGCACAGTCTGGGGAGCCATTCCCTCCTAAAAAGAGAGGATGGTTTAGTAGGGGAACACATGAGAAGAGGGATAGGATGAAGAAATTACAACAACAGAGAGCGATAGCAAAAGCCAATAGACCACTGTGGGAAGAGGAACTAGATAGACAGTTAGCAGATTTCCATATGCTAGCCACTACAGTAGTAGACTCTAATCAGAACCAAATAGATGAACCACCACTACTACCCTTATTCCCAGACCAACAAATGTTAGAACCCAATCAAGAGGACCAATTCCCAATCCCAGATGTCGACCCCTATGAGATCCCCATAATTCCCCCCACCAAACCCCATAGCTCCGTATACCGACCTGAACCCTTTAGACCCATTCTGGAACAGCGAATGGTATATGTATAGTGTAATAAGAAACCCGTACCCTTACGGACACCCCATACCTCGATACCCTGATCCAGTACCAGCACCCATGCCACCTATGAGCCAAGAAAATTTGGAAGAACTTCGCTTATATGGTGACGAGTTAGTGGAAGTAGGAGATAGAATTCGACAGATAGGAGAGAAGCTAGTATGGAAGTACTTCAAGCGTGAGATACATGATTGGATACACGATACTTAGAATAATACATAGATATGTGTGTAATTTTGTATTGTGATAAAAAGTAATATATATATATATATATATATATATATATAACCAACTAAAATAGATAGACTAAAATAGATATCGATGCATAACTACTAGTGTGTTTAAATTTTCAGTTGTAATTTGTAATAGACGCATATATATATATATATCAAAAGAGTAAAGTCTCAATGTTTGACGTTTTTGATCAATCTGCTTATGTGAATATTGTATTAAATTCTGTGATATTGATAAATGTTTATAATTCAGATGTCAAACAAAGTAAATCAGGAAAACCAGAATAATGATAATAACAGAAACCCAGTAAATAACAGTGCCATCGAACATATAGTCGCACAAGGAATTATAGATGTTATGCCATATATTATCAAGACTGTTAAGTAAGTAGAAAATAATAGATCTGTAACTGGAAGTAAACGTCAGCCCACTGAACCAAGTTACAGTTTGAACGAAAATCACAGACCACTGATCCAAGCTCCAATTCCAAAAAGAAGAAGAACCATCTCATATGGTTGTTCTTATAAAGAATTCTTGGCTTGCAAACCAATAGAATTCTCAGGCGATGAAGGAGCCATTGCAGCCTTACGTTGGATAGAAAAGATAGAAGTAGTCATAAAAATAAGTAAATGTGCAAATGAAGATAAAATTATGTTTGCTTCTAATCTTTTTAAGAATGCAGCCTTAGAGTGGTGGAATACCATTCTCCAGTCTAGCGAAAGTGACAGAGTTTATAATATGGAATGGACTAACTTTAAGGAAATGGTCGAAATAAAATTTTGTCCTCCTCATGAAAAAGAACATATTGCCAATAAGTTCCTAAATCTTAAAATGACTGGAATAGACTGCAAAGGTTACACTACCATATTCTTTGAATATGCTAGAATAGTGCCAACCTTAGCCTCACCTGAACTAGTGCTAATCTCCCATTACCTTTGGGGATTAATTAGTGAGATTAGACACGTAGTCAAGGCAGTTAGGCTATAAACCATAGAAGAAGCAGTAGAACTAGCTAACACCCTGACTGATGAATTGATACGTACACAAGAGAAAAATCAGAGAAAGAACCTAGCCCAAAGGCTTACCCAAGAATTTCGCTACGGAAATTCCAACCGGGGAAGAGATACAGGTTCTTCCTCTATACCTTACTGCAAGACTTGTAAAAAGAAGCATTATGGAAAATGCGCAAGGTATTGTAATTTCTGTAAGAAACCCGGGCATAAGGAAGAAGAATGTCGAACAAAAGCTAGCAACAGGCTATGCTTTAATTGTGGAGAAGCTGGTCATATTAAACCGAACTGTCCGAAACTATCTCTAGCAGCAACCAGCAAAGCTAAGACAACTGAAGAACCCAAGAAGAATGCCAGAGCATTCGTTTTGACAGCTGAAGAAGCCAAGATGATTCCGGATGTGATTTCCGGTACATTTTTAGTTAATGATATATTTGCCAAAGTATTATTTGACTCTGGTGCAAACCAAAGTTTTATCAATACTTCTTTCTATAAACTTCTCAACCAACCATTAACTAAACTTCGACAAGATTGTCTGGTGGAGACAGCCAATGGAGATTCCATTAAGATAAGTGAAATCTTGCAGGGAGCAAGAATAGAAATTCTAAACCATCATTTTTCTGCTAACCTTTACCCAATGAATCTAGCTGGATTTGATGTTGTACTAGGAATGGATTGGTTGGTAGCCAATCATGCCAGTATTTTATATGATCAAAAGTCAGTACAAGTAAGTACCCCAAGTGATGAAAAGATCACAATTAAAGGAGACAAGCTAACCAGGTCAACCAAATTCATCTCTGTGATGAAAGTTGCAAGCTATGCAAGGAAAAGAGCAATAGTGTATATGATTTCTATAATCATGAACATTAAAGGAAAAGGAATTAAAAGATATTCCTGTAGTATCTAAATTCTCAGACGTTTTTCCAGAAGAATTACCTGGATTACCACCAGACAGAGAGGTTGAATTTAGAATTCACCTAATACCAGGAACGGCACCGATTACCAAGGCACCTTACCGTTTAGCACCAACAGATATGCAGGAATTGAAGAAACAATTGGACGAACTTCTTGATAAAGGTTTCATACAACCTAGTTCATCGCCATGGGGAGCACCAGTCTTGTTTGTCAAGAAGAAGGACGGATCGATGCGTATGTGCATTGACTACCGAGAATTGAACAAGATTACGATTAAGAATCGGTACCCATTACCGAGAATCGATGATCTGTTCGATCAACTTCAAGGAGCTCGATTCTTTTCTAAGATCGACTTACGTTCAGGATATCATCAATTGAAAGTACAGGAAGAGGACATTCCTAAGACTTATTTCAGAACAAGGTACGGTCATTATGAATTTACCGTCATGCCATTTGGTTTAACCAGCCGCATTTATGGACATGATGAACATGATATGTAAGCCTTACCTGGATAAATTCATAATTATCTCTATAGATGATATTCTAGTTTACTCCAAGAGTAAAGAGGATCATGCAAAGCATCTGCATACACTTCTGACATTATTGAGAAAAGAGAACCTTTATGTTAAATTCCCAAAATGTGAATTCTTGTTACAAGAGGTGCAATTCCTTGGACATCTTGTTAATCATGAAGGAATTCATGTGGATCCAACAAAAATCGAGGCGATTACTAAATGGAAAGTCCCTGAGTCACCAATGGAAGTAAGGAGTTTTCTTGGACTAGCAGGATATTATAGACGGTTTATTCAAGATTTCTCTAGGATAGCCATTCCATTAACCAAACTGACCTGCAAATCAGTTAAGTTTGAATGGGGACCAAAACAGGAAGAAGTGTCACAGCCCCCGACCCCACCCTGGGAGCGGGAGCCATGAACCAGTCAAGTGGTACCGGTGTTTATTAATTACGCAGCGGAAAAATTTTCATCAGGATCGTAGTTAGGAATAATTTCAGAGTTTATAAAACACCAACTTTTAATATTAAATAAATGGGCTCAAACCCATATTCAATTCAATTATTTTTATAGGGATAAACCCAAATAAATAAAACATAAATTTCTTCTTTTACTCAGGTATTTATAGCCACTTTATTTAAGCCTTCAGTGCTCCATAGCTGGCTACTATTATCTTTACAGCAAATTAACTGAAACACGTTTTGAAATTATTTTATTAGTAATAAATACTGGCGAGTTCATTCCATTTTTATAAAAATATGTTGTTATACTTTACAGCATTAAAGGCTTTTATATTTGTTTATATTTACCCAAAACTCAATCAGTATTTGTCACATTGTGGCAGTTCCGATGTAACAGTGGTCATATCACTCATTGGCTCACTTTCGTCCAATAGTGAATTTATCAAGTAATCATATTTTACTATTATTCAAAGTATCTGTCACTAGGCGATTCCTGTGACGGTGGTCAAATCACTGTTGATCATTCTTTCAACTAGTGACTCTGGTCATAACACTGTTGATCATTCTCTCAACTAGTGCTTGTGGTCATAACACTGTTGATCATTCTCTCAACTAGTGCCTTGGGTCATGTCACTGTTGATCATTCTTTCAACTAGTGACTCTAAACTTAGTAGTGTTCCGTTACATTACCTTGTCAAATATATTTTTCTATGGCATAAAACCAATTAGCCCAGAAAATGAAATATATCATTTCTGTCAAATTAATAGCTATAACTTTATCAAATATAATATATTAATTAAATAATTGTAATATTATTATTTAATATATTAACGTGACTAAGATTTAAAATATAATCTTAGTATATTAAGAGTATAATATATTATATTTGACATATATCTTTTAAGATATACTGATGTGGGGTAAAATACACATTGATCAAAAATTATATAAAATTATTCATCATAAAATATAAAATTATGAATATACAATGTTTACAATTCAGTGACATATAAAATAATTACAGGTTCAAGCCGTAAAGTCTATATATTTATGCTACTGTATAAAATACTATATATAAAATATATTGTCACACCCCGAAATTATCAGAGCATTGGCGTGACTGGACTGGTATCTTCATTGCACAGCGGAAGCAAATATAAGCTAAGACTTCTAGAGATGAACGCCCCTAAGTACTCGTATCTCCAATGGTTCTCCAATTCCAACCGTTCCATTGTTTGAAAAGTAACCTGAGAAAGAAACATGCGAAAAAGTCAACATAAAGTTGAGCGAGTCCATAGTTTGTTTGTAAAAGATTTGAAATAAATCTTTTGAGTTGTGAAAGATTTGAAATAAATCTTTTGAGTTGTGAAAGATTTGAAATAAATCTTTGGAATAACCGGTTTTTGAAATAGTATTGAGAAAACGAATCAAAAGTCATTTTCTTGCCAAGTTATATGGAAACGTTGTGTTTGTAACACATTATGTTCATAAAAACCATGTATTTGTAAAGTCTTGTATTTGTAATGTTCGCATAACCGTCAATGCCCACCCTGACTTTGACTCCATACCCGCATAATCCTATGCTTTGAATTTTGTATAAAACATGGTATTTAATTTGTATGAACAAGTAGTTTTGTAAGTATATATGTCCCTGGTATGTTGCAATAAGGAAAAAAAAGAGATCACCAATGGTTTGCAAAGCCAATGGTATGTGTGAAGTGCAAGTAGGAAGACTCAAACCTAGCAGATTTATGCGTCGGGCACAAAGTCACCCCGAGGTCCGTTCTGCTGGGCCTGGGGCTGGGCTCGCTACACCCAGATAGATCTACCGCTACTGTCCCTCGGTCCTACAATGAGGATTAATGGCCTCAAGTTGCGCCTACCCACTCACATGATCTAAGTAGTAAACCCTCCTTAAGCTAACCATACCATGTATAAAAATGTCTGTAAGTGTCTGTAATCATTGTACATGTATTTTACCCCAGTCTCTAAGACTGATCCTCCCTCAGTCTCTAAGACTGATCCTTCCTCAATATTATCACCAGATGATCCCATCCCTAGTCATGAAAATCATTTACCTTTCGATAATACGCATTTGTGTTGTAAAAACCGGTATGTTTAGTATAAACCTTTCGTAAATCATTTGAGTTCCTCGAAATCCCTTCGTAATATGATTTAGAAATACGAGTTTTGTATTTGTTTAGAACTTTGTATGTTTTTGCAAAACGTGCATGTCTTTCCACCCCGAAAACATTTACAAAAATGTAAACAGTAAAAAGTTGGGGTTATGAACTCACCTGAATATTCCTGTGCAAAGCTAGCTAATTACGACTTCGTGATGTCGTTTCCAAGATGAGACTCGCTAGTGTGCATTCTACAATATTCCTAACACGGAATACCTTATAAGTTTCTAAGTATACGCAGTAACTAAACTACGTGTCATCGAGCTCTACCGATTCGTTAATCGAACGATCCAACGGTAAATTGATAACTTAATAGTAACGATTAAGTTATACTTGTTAAGTCTCGCTTATTGTCGGTAAAACTAGTAAGTCTTGGGAAGACTTATTTCTCGAGAGATTTAAAAATAAATAAATATTTATATAAAATATATAAATACTTCGTTGTAATTGCGTTAGCCGTCTCGAGTAGTCGTACGTGTATGTATCGAGTATTCGTATGAAAATAATATATAATAACTTGTATTATATATATCACGTCTTGTGTATATTTGTCAAAAATATACGTATATGCCATTTAGGCGTTTGAAATAAATATAAAACCATATTTATTTTAATAAAGGAATTCGTATTGTATGATACTTGAAATAAATATACAAACCATATTTATCTTTCTAAAAACAAATTTGTGTCGTTTGATACTTGGAATAAATATAAAAATTATATTTATTTTATAGAGCGAAGGCGTGTTCGGCGTTTGAGACAATACAAATAATTATATTGATTTCATAAAAGATTCGTCGAATTTTCGAAGTTTAAAATAAATATAATAACTATATTTATGTTTTGTAAATAATTTCCGAATCTTTGATATCGAAAGTTGTAAGTTGTTGTCGAAAGAGGTTTTACATTCGTATTTGTCTTTATAAAAGCTCCTCGGATAAAAAGTTTCGTCTCATAATAAAACGTGTTATGTTTACGGGTTTTCTCGAAAAACGGGCAGAGTTTCCTCTGTTTTTGGACGCCCCGACAACACAAGTTGTCGCTATTTTTATCAAAGTTCAATAATTTTCATCAAGCAATCCATATATAAAAACTCTTGTCGAATTTAACTATGATGTAACTAATTTTTGATCGTTTCGAGCTCGTTGTCACTAAATAATATCAAACGATATAAAAACAATGTAAATATTAATCGCGACGCTAAAATCTTTACCAAATATTTAACGTCGAGACGTCGTACGTGTGAGTGAGTTGACCGAGTCAGCCGGCTAAGTTGACTCGCTGAGTTGACCGTGTCGGCCCGAACTGTACCGTTGACCTGAACCGAACCGAGTTCCGAACCCGAAACGTCACCCGAACTGATCTGTTGACCATTGTTGACCCGGACCGAGTTGACCCGTAAGCTGAGTTAACCGAGTCACTGAGTTGACTCGGTGACTGAGTCAACTGAACCGCCTGACCAAGCCGAACCTGTTGACCCGATAAACCAAAGCTCGAACCCGCTGACCTCAATCCTGACCCGACTGTGTCTGACCCGAGACTCGAACCCGAACCGACTGAGCCGCGAAAACTGGACCGAAACAGATCAAAAGAAAGTGACGGTTAAAGTCTGTTTACCGGACAGAACCCGTCGGTTCTGCAACACCGATTTCCGCCACACCACGCCGTCACGCGCCGCCACGCGCCACCGTTTCTCTCTCTCTCATCAGCCTCTCTCTCTCTCTCTCTTCGAACTCTGTCGGGTCTCCGCCGCCGCCATGGTGGCGGTGTTGTTACTGTTCAACCGAGGGGGGGGTTGTGTGTGTACGACCGGAGAAGAAAGAGGAAGGGTGGTTGTGCGGGTGGTGTGTCGGAGAAACAAGAAGGCCGGTGGCCGGTTGTGAGCTTCAATTTGAGAGGATGAAGTCTGATTGTTTTCTGTGTGTATAACTATCGAGATAGAGAGTAAATGAGAGGTTGTGTGTGTTTTTGGTTGTCTGCACAAATGAAAGGGTGAGGGAGTATGGGTCTTTTATATAACAATAAAAGAAATCTAGTAAATATTTTGTTAAGATTTTCAAGAGATCTTGCATGATCTTGTGAATATTTTGGAAAGATTACATAGGGATTTTATAAGATTATGCATAGATTTTGGAAGGATTGTAGGGATTTTATAGGATCTTATAGGATCTTGATAGTCAAAAATCTCTATGTGTAGGTTTAGGCTTGTGGGTTTTGGGCTTGGGCCCAGGGCCCACAAGCCCATCTCGTGTGTAAGTGGCCCGCAATTCCTACGAGACCCGTTGTCAAAACCTTGAACTCCGTTTAACGTCAAAAATTAAAATACACAAAAATACGATCGGTAGTCGTTGCTTGCATGCCCGTTCGCCGATTACGGTAATAATCGCGAAAAATTGTATCGTTGCCATCCTTAATCCGTTTTTCTGTCACACCCCGACCACGTAGAACATACAAAACGTGGCGGAAATGTCGGGGAGTGTTGTAACAGAATTAATTGTTTCAAATCCATGGCAATTGAAGTTTCGTTTTATTGATTAAAAGTGTTACAATGTCTTAACAAACAAGGAAATACAACATAATTAACTAGTCTTGCATCTTTTATTGTCACTAAAGCCAAGTCTGCCTATGTGTATCTTGATCATCTTATGCAACAGCTCCTGAAAAACACATGTGAAAATAGGTACGTCAGCATAAAAATGCCTGTGAGATACATAGGTTTTGTGAAAATAGGTTTCATGACTTATGTTTGAGAAAATGTTTAGTCATGAACCTTGTAATTTGCTTTGTCTTTGTAAAACATTTGAAAACAATAAGTTCAGATGATACGTATAAATAAGAGAATAATGCATGATTAAATGAATAACCATGTAAAATGAGTTTGTATAAGTTAAGTTGTTTGTAAAACAATGAATTGTGAAAAGTATGTTATTTGTATAAAATGTTATATGTATCAAACTGAAATGATTCAAATAACGCTACGATATGTAATACCATACAAACACTTATATATAGGAAGTACCAGCGGCGTATCCACCATGCTTGTATTATATTACACACGCATCGTTACTTAATCACTTAATCAAACCAAACCAAACAATGTAAGATGTCTATGTTTAAACCAATAGTCAAAAGTCCTTGTATAAACCATGTCAAATGTTGATAGTCCAAAAGTAGTCAAGTAATGTATAACCAAAATGATATGTATGGTAAGTAAAATTTAGACTACTTAAACCATAAGTAAAAATGTACAAAACAAAGTATTGAAGTAAAACTTGGTTTAAATCAAAGTTATGTTTTGTAAGATATATGCATGCTATACTGAATATGAACATTTATGCGGTATTGTGAAAATTCATACATCCAAGCCTTGAGACAGACGGATAACTATGTAAAAGTGAGTTATCAAGAGAATATGTATTCGGATTCGGTCATTCCTTTCATCCCCTTTCCCTGGGATGTCCGGAACGGGATTTGTCAAGTCCTATGGTACCACTACCTACTAACGAACGGCATGATCGGTGTTAATGAATGTATAGTATAGTTTAAACAAACCAAATGTCATACCAAAATGTAAGCATGTTTTATGAAGATAATGTACCTAGTATGCTAGAGTAAACATACAGGGTAGAGCTGTAAAACAATGTGTCCATATGTTACTGGAACATATGCAACAGAGATGCAGTATAAAACAATGTACTAAGTATGCAAAGTCATCATACAAAGTAGAAAAGTCATGTAAAACAATGTACTAAGTATGCAAAGTCATCATACAAAGCATAGAACACCATGAAATCATGTACTATAAATGTACTAATGAACATAGCAAGTATATGATGTGAAAACAGGAAAGCACGAAAGTAACAAGTAGGCACATGTGTTTCACCCCAAAACAGTTTGGAAAACAGTAAAAGAGGGGTCTATGTACTCACTTGAGAATGCTCAGTAGTCCTTGAGTGACAACCAAACAATGCTAGAGATCACGGAAATCAAACGGCACCTAATATAGGTAACTACATTAATAAACCGGACCTAAATCGGAAGATCGGATAGAATGAGGTTTCGTAAACCAAACGAGTATAGAGACTCGTGTCATATGGTTTATCAAATCCTACATGCTAAATGAAACCTAACATAATTGTTTACGACCCATTACGACCCGTTTAGGTAGTTTATGCTACTTTAACGCGTCGTTCGCGTGAAACGCGTTCGGACCGCCTAACTAGCCCTATGACAAGTGTTATATGCCTAAACATATTACATAATCAGTTATGTGACAAAGGTTTAGGTTACATATGCTTAATTACCAATTATACATGAAAAGGGGTATTCTGGTAATTTACCTAAGGCATATAAACTACCTATCATACAACTACTCAAACGATGTGACCATAGGGTATAACCTCGGAAGGTTATTCCCTACCTACTATGGTCACCTAATGTATTTGGTCGGATCCTAATGATCGACCAAATGGGTCGAGTTCGAAGGTATAGGCGATTTATCAGATCGCCTACCCTACGACCCTAGACAACGTGGTAATCAGTGGGCATAGTCCCAAGGGACTATGACCAACGTGATTACAATCACGTTGCAAAGTTCAAACGAACTTCGCATTGACCATAAGTTGGTCAACGCTGAAAGTCAAACAAAGTTTGACTTTCTGACTCTAAAAGCAATAAAATAAAGAAAAGAACGAAAGAATACTTACGAAGGGTCCCCGAATGCTAATCCCGATTCAAGAATCTCAGGTATGAAACAATGGTTTCAACTTAGAGGTTCTCAAATCAGAATTCTTGTAATTTTGAAGCATGGGGGGTGGGGTATTTATAGTAAAAGGTCCACCGTTAAGATCGTTTCATGGAAAACGTGCCTTAATCGTAACCGTACAAGTGTTGGAACCTTATGGTGACTAGAAAATGGTTCTTATCAGCTGACTAGACAAATGAGAATGTGTGGTGGTGGATCAAACAGCTGCAATCTGCTGTTAGAAACATTTAACCTGGTCAGAAGGTCTGACACGGGCCGCCTAAGGATGTTAAGATCCTGAGGCGGGCCGCCTAGGAGTCACAGATCAGAACAAAGTTTCAGAAATGTCAGTTTCAGTCCCTGCACGTGTTTAAGGTCATTTCCGACACTTCTAAGGCCCGTAAAGCCAACTTTAAGGCCCTAAAATATTGCCTAAACATTGAGGACATGAAACATGCTCAAAAATATGCCGGGTGTTGGTTCGTTTGGTCGTACGAACGCGATGTTCGCTTAATTACGACGGAATGCGCATAAGCGCGAAAAACGATCCAAATGACGCGACGAATGGATTTTTGGCAAGCCAAACACTAAAGCATAATATAGTCATGCTTACATAAATTTTTGGATGTACGGATGTATTCAGAACGTAAGTTATGCGCGAAAATGCAAACTTGTGCACTTTTTGACACTTTTAGTCCCTGAATGACACAAAAGTTTATTTTAGCATACCGAACACCTCAAAGCCTATTTCTAAGCTATGTGAAGGATATTTATGGTATGTTTAACTTATGGTCATGCTCCGGAATGTCTGTTACAGTTCAAATTGGCATACTTTCGCAGTTTGTCAAATTTAGTCCCTGTAAGCGATTTAACTTGATTTTGCCATACCAAAGCCTTTAAAACTTATTTCTAAGTTATGTAAAGGTTATTTAAGGTATGTTAAGCCTATGTCACTATTCCGGAGTGTTTGTTGCATTAAACTGGTTATATTTACGCATCGGTGCGCGTATAACCTTCCAGAAAGCGATTTAGAGTTTGAAATTGATCAAAAAAATTGATATGTGCAAATGATACACATATTTTTACAAATCCCAAGTATGAAATATAATATTTCATTGGTTCGGTATTTGTTTGATGGCCGTGGAGGCACAGGTGTTACAGTCTCCCCTACTTTAGGAAATTTCGTCCCGAAATTTATTTAGAGGAAACTTGTGAGAGCTTGAAAACACGAAGTTGAAAAGATCGAACAATATTGATTAGGGTTATGAACTTCTAGTAACCTTTAATAACATCATGATTGCAATGTAAGAGGGATACTTATATACAAGTATATGAAGCGTCATTGGTGCGTCCACCGTACCTCCATTACATCGTTCTCATTTCGTTATTGTTGTCACTATCGGTTCTTACACATAATAAATCTTACTATGTTTCTGTGCACTAAATTTCATAATTATGTACGCGTCCATAATCAGACAATTCCTTGCACAGTTCACACAGTCTATTTTATAGTGTGTTGGGGAAAACCAAATGAACAAACCGGTGATGAGTGTGACTAGACCACCATAGGGTCCTTTTGACTAAATCAATAAATGATCTAAATAGACTTATCAAGGAGTCTGTCCAGCTACATCACTAGATGTCGTCCTTTAACCAAATTGTGAATCAATCTTTTAGACTAGACCACTAAAAGGATCTCTTATGAAACATGGAATGGTATTATATAACCCAAGGGTCTTAACTATTACATAGAAGCCCATTAAGGATTGAAGGTAGTACCTTTTGAATATCCTGCTACGAATCCCTCATATGAAGATATGAAAGATTCTGCGAGGATTTGGATAACGAATATCCAGAGTATTAAAAACACAAAAATGCATAAAAGAAAACATAAGATGAATAAACACATAGTCACATAACCACAAAATTGTTTAACTAGAAGTTTGTTCTGCTAACAGAGTACATGTATTTAAAGCACACTAGGAATCCATCTCGTGGATTTCATTTGGCACTTTAAACATTATCAAGAATCTAACTATAAAGATAGAAAGATTCAAAAAGAAAATTCGATTTCGATTACTAGAACTCGAAATGTTCGAATTAAGGTACATAAAGAATCCAATTAAGGACTCTGATTTGAATGATGATCATCCACAAGGGTCTAAATATGAAGATAAAAAGATCCCATATGGATTTTAGAAGTTGAAGATGTTTTGAAACCTTGCACTGGACGTGCTTATGTCAAAACATGAAGTAAAATGCTTATGAAGTTGAGATGCTAGATATGTCAAGGCGACATATGAAGCAGAATTTGAAGGTTAAGTAAATGTGTGAGGAAAATATTTTTGAAAACTGTGCATGGGGTTCTTTTAAGAAAAATATGTTTAATGTTTTTGAAACCTTATATATAATACTTTTGAAATCATAAAGTAGGTGTATTAGATAGATATATTTACAAAAATGTTTTAAAATCATGCGAGATGAATTTTGAAATTATGTATAAGGTTTTTGAAAATATGAATGATGCTTTTCGAAATCATGCACTTGATGAGAAAATGTACTGTGTTAATATTGTTTTCAGACTATATGAAATATTTTGAAATTAGGAAGGTTGGTTTTGATAACATGGCCAATGTTTTTGAAATAACATAGACATTGCATTTAGAAAAATTGTTTTCAAACTATATGAAATGTTTTGAGATTATGAAGATTGTTTTTGAAATACTTGTACTGTATATGTTGAAAAATCAAAACGTAATGGGTATGGGATTTGGAAATACCCTTAGTTATCTAACCAAGGATTTAAAGGCACAGATGTGCGAAAAGCACGATTACTCATAATGTCACTTAATTTTCTGTACTTTGTTTCTTAGAGTGAAACGAGTACTTAAAATTTTCGAGGGAATCATGAGCGATCATGGCGAAGTTCTGAGAAGCCTTTCGCTTCTTTGACTTCTTATGGGGATCGTTCATCCATGGTCTTTGATTCCTCGATTGGTTTATTGGCTGATGGTGTTGTCGCCTGACTAGGTCCTGCTTGTCTTGGTGACTCTTGAGTGGCTTCATCCTGGAGATGATACATGGCAGTAGCTAATTCAACAGTCTTCAGGACTACTTCGCCTATTCGCTGAGCGAATTTGGCTGCTTGCTCAGATATCTGAGCGTCATCGTGATGAAGAGACATTTTTGAAGAAAAAGAAAGGCATAGGGAGAAACAGGTGAAAGATTATTGGACAATCAAAACAGAAAGATAACGCATGAAAATTGCGATCATTTGTTTGTTACCTAAGGCAAACAAATGAGACGGTAACTAATCAAAGTAAATGGGTCAAAAATAATGTATCGCGAAGACATGCTCGCCTATAAGTGAACACTCATCCCAAGAATTCCCAGGTAAGCACAACTGGTCTCGCGTCTGATGAGATGTATACGAAGTGCTTGCCTAGACAGAAAACCCAGAATACATGCATTCACCCTTCCAGTTTGCACGTGTTCACATTATTTAAAACCCAAAACCTTGACGAAGTTTTGAAAACTCAAAGGGGTTCAAAACCATATACTAGAGAGTTCAAAACCTTACAATAGAGGGTTCAAAACCTAGTAATCAATCATCCTAGAACAGATGATTAGTTTTCAAAGCGGTTTTGAAATTTATGTTCTTGTTGTGGTCGTCGCCTAAGGATAGGTGACGGTATTGTTTTATGACTAAACGCAAGTAAACTCGCGTTAGGGTCCTAAGAAGGTTATAGACTAGGTCAAAGCATTACTAATAACCTAATTCCCTATAACCATTGGCTCTGATACCATCTTTTCTGTCACACCCCGACCACGTAGAACATACAAAACGTGGCGGAAATGTCGGGGAGTGTTGTAACAGAATTAATTGTTTCAAATCCATGGCAATTGAAGTTTCGTTTTATTGATTAAAAGTGTTACAATGTCTTAACAAACAAGGAAATACAACATAATTAACTAGTCTTGCATCTTTTATTGTCACTAAAGCCAAGTCTGCCTATGTGTATCTTGATCATCTTATGCAACAGCTCCTGAAAAACACATGTGAAAATAGGTACGTCAGCATAAAAATGCCTGTGAGATACATAGGTTTTGTGAAAATAGGTTTCATGACTTATGTTTGAGAAAATGTTTAGTCATGAACCTTGTAATTTGCTTTGTCTTTGTAAAACATTTGAAAACAATAAGTTCAGATGATACGTATAAATAAGAGAATAATGCATGATTAAATGAATAACCATGTAAAATGAGTTTGTATAAGTTAAGTTGTTTGTAAAACAATGAATTGTGAAAAGTATGCTATTTGTATAAAATGTTATATGTATCAAACTGAAATGATTCAAATAACGCTACGATATGTAATACCATACAAACACTTATATATAGGAAGTACCAGCGGCGTATCCACCATGCTTGTATTATATTACACACACATCGTTACTTAATCACTTAATCAAACCAAACCAAACAATGTAAGATGTCTATGTTTAAACCAATAGTCAAAAGTCCTTGTATAAACCATGTCAAATGTTGATAGTCCAAAAGTAGTCAAGTAATGTATAACCAAAATGATATGTATGGTAAGTAAAATTTAGACTACTTAAACCATAAGTAAAAATGTACAAAACAAAGTATTGAAGTAAAACTTGGTTTAAATCAAAGTTATGTTTTGTAAGATATATGCATGCTATACTGAATATGAACATTTATGCGGTATTGTGAAAATTCATACATCCAAGCCTTGAGACAGACGGATAACTATGTAAAAGTGAGTTATCAAGAGAATATGTATTCGGATTCGGTCATTCCTTTCATCCCCTTTCCCTGGGATGTCCGGAACGGGATTTGTCAAGTCCTATGGTACCACTACCTACTAACGAACGGCATGATCGGTGTTAATGAATGTATAGTATAGTTTAAACAAACCAAATGTCATACCAAATGTCATACCAAAATGTAAGCATGTTTTATGAAGATAAAACTGTGAGAAAAGAGAATGGACTCACTTTGTAACTTTAGGGTTCTACTAGAAACCTTCTGGTATAATCTTGGATATAACTCCTGAGCTATTTAATAAATATATAATGCACTCGCGTTAAATATAATAACCCAATTCAACTTTATCCCTATGTCACGAGACAGAACCCCAACGAACTTGGTCGGGCAGAGACTTGACATGCGTTACTGGCTCCAGATCAATCGGACAGGGTATCAGTGATCAGAGTTAAAACACTTAAAACGGAGCAGAGCATTATTATTATTATGAGGTAAATAATAAATATATATATAGAGAGAGAGAAAGAGATGGTCGACAGAGGGTAGACTGAAGGAAAAGAAACTTTGAACAATTGAATGTTTTGCCTTAATACTTCTATTTATACTCTATTTGGTATGTTTGTGTACACGCAAAGATACATAGTCAAGTTATACGTACACGTAAACATTCAAATTATGATTATTCTTTTCAAATGTGTACACGTAGCCTTCGATCCCTTCATGCACACAAACATTGAATTTGAATTTTAGTTATATTATATATATATATATTAATTCAGCTGCTTCACTCAATTGGCGCTTATAACTTCTAAAATATGACGTTTTATAAAACAATTAATATGTCATTAGAACGAGAATATTGGTGTCTACATTTTGACCCAAGTTTCATTAAAAACGGAGTAGGTTCAAATATAATGTATTTTTATAATTTAATTACTAAACGGTTCCTAGACCTGTCTAGGTACTTAATATTTCTAGCAGTGAACTTACCCGTAATCTACATGTCTAATAATATAAGTTTTTATGTATTTTATTTTAATATAGAAAATAGAAATGTCACACATATACAAGCCAATTAATTAGTATAGCATTCCAACCAATTATATATATAATAGTTTTTAAAACTATATGTGTCGAATAATTATATTAAAAATAAAACTAGTTAATAGTGGTTAATAAATTTAAACAACCTATAACTCTTATATGAAAAAAATGGATATGTTACATCCTCCCCACCTTGTTTTAAATCTCGTCCTCGAGATTTGGGCTACGATGTCTTCTTAAAGTTATGTCACGTCTTAGT
This sequence comes from Helianthus tuberosus, assembly GCA_030545235.1. NCBI lineage: Eukaryota > Viridiplantae > Streptophyta > Magnoliopsida > Asterales > Asteraceae > Helianthus > Helianthus tuberosus. Next base: position 122,143,779 of record CM060407.1, read on the forward strand.
CAATAAGAACAACATTAAGGTAAATGACACAGAATCAAGACATGTTCAAATGAATATGTGTTTTACAATAAACATGGATCAATGGTTCAACTGAATTATTTCTAGGAATCAATGTCAAATGAACGATGTGAAATTATATAATTTCCAATGTGAATAGGTTCAAGCCAAAAGAGATTTATGATCAATAGATGTCGAAATTGACTGTAAATGACTTTTAGAAACAGTAGAATTCACTTGTCAAAAGAAAACTTACTTTGATTGTCAGCTGAGGAAGACTCAGAATCAACAAGCTCAAATGAAATAAAAGCCCGAAAATGATTTGTCAGCTATCAAACCATGATATGAGAAAATCAATGTGTTGACATTTATTGAATTGCAAGGATATACCGAAATACAATAAAGTTTAGCGCATCATTGTCTTAATACATAATTGCATCAAGACTACTTTTAATGATGAGTCAAATGAAAGACATATGTGGTTTTGAATGATTCATATGATTGTGATTAGCCCAAGCTACAAGTTTATATCGACTAATGATTGAAATAGTTCAACAGTTACGGTGACCGAACAAATTCACCGTGTTTGTAATCAACTGAAAGTTTTGATGAAGTAAATTTGGATATTCATAGAATTTTCAATTGATGGTGAAAGACCAAAATATCATAAAATTTTCGATCAATGATAAAAGAATCTTTACCGGAATATAATACGAATTCGTGTACTCTCATCTTAACACATAATTGTATTAAGACTGTTTTAAGATAATAAATCAACAGAAATTAAATAAATAAATATGTACATCAGGTGTGAGAATGGAATTAGCTCAAGTTTCAAGTTAATGAGAACGCCACCACAAGGTGTCGTAACCAAATAAATGATTCAATGAAAGTGATGACCAAACAAGTCTGTTATGGGTTTGAATAGATGAAGTACTTGACACGATGCATTTATTTAAAAAACTTTTATTTCTATTGGGGTTAAATAATAACTTAACTTAGATATTACATATCAGCGATTACGTCTGGAATCATTTCTGCTTCTTGCGTAGTAAGTACGAATGCTTGTGCGTTCCTATTAGCTCTGTCTGTTGTTTTTGCCTGGTTGTCGGGTGCTTTAGTCAGTTTCGGGCAATATGGTTTGATGTGTCCTGTTTCTTCGCAATTGTAACATACATTAGTTTTCCTTCTGCATTCTTCCTCTATATGCCCGGCCATCTTGCAGAAGTTACAGTAGGGTGTTCTCCTAAAACGACATTTTCCTGAATGCTTTTTGTTACAGTTTCTGCAGGTAGGTTGTTCCAGTGACAGTTCAGTTCCCTTCTTCTTGAATTCTTGGGAAATTTTCTAGGCTAACTCTTTCTTCTTGTTTTCTTCTCTTGTGCGGATTAGTCCGTCTGTCAGGATGTTAGCTAGTTCAACTGTTTCTTCAATAGTCTGTGGTCTAGCGGCCTTGACCATGTCTCGGATTTCGCTCACTAATCCCCAAATATAACGAGAAATTAGTACGGGTTCTGGCGAAGCCAGAGTTGGTACCATTCTTGCATATTCGAAGAACGTTGTCGTATATTCACGGCAATTCACATCTATCATTTTATGATTTAGGAACTCGTTAGCCATTCGCTCCTTTTCATAAGGAGGACAAAATTTCCTTTCTGCCATTTCCTTGAACTTTTCCCAGTTCATATCATAAGCCATATCACTTCCTTTTGCCTGAAGAATTGTATTCCACCATTCTAAGGCTTCTTCTTTAAAGAGGTTGGATGCATACATCACCTTATCTTCTTCGGCACATTTGCTAATTTTAAGAACAGCTTCCGTCTTTTCCAACCATCGTAGAGCAGCCGTGGCTCCTTCACTGCCCGCGAACTCCGTTGGTTTACAAGCTAGAAATTCTTTGTAGGTACATCCGAGAGTCATCGCCTTCATTTTCTTGGGATATGGGGTTTTGATAGTATCATCATTGCCTCCATTGACACTATGGCTAAAAGTGTCGTTACGAGCATGCTTGCCAATCACAGCTTTGGTGTGTTCTACGGGGTTTTTAACAGCTTTAATTATTAAAGGTATAGCATTAGCTATTCCTTGGGCTATCATATTTTCTATAGCATTTTTATCCAAAGGATTTTCATTATTAGTATGAACTTCTGGATTATGTGATACTTCATTCAACATCTGAATTGTAAACATTTTCAATTATTAATATCACAGAATAATTAAAACAAAACAATACTTCCAGGAATCATATGTGCATATATGCATATATTTAAATCTACAAAAATAACACATATGCTATTTTGTATTAATTTCCTAACTTTATTGTTTAAGTTTAGGTATTAAAAGAACACCTAAATAGCTTAAACAAGTGGTTCTCATACCACCTTCTGTCACAGCCCCCGACCCCACCCTGGGAGCGGGAGCCATGAACTAGTCAAGTGGTACAGGTGTTTATTAATTACGCAGCGGAAAAATTTTCATCATGATCGTAGTTAGGACTAATTTCAGAGTTTAGAAAACACCAACTTTTAATATTAAATAAATGGGCTCAAACCCATATTCAATTCAATTGTTTTTATAGGGATAAACCCAAATAAATAAAACATAAATTTCTTCTTTTATTCCGGTATTTATAGCCACTTTATTTAAGCTTTCAGTGCTCCATAGCTGGCTACTATTATCTTTACAGCAAATTAACTGAAACACGTTTTGAAAATATTTTATCAGTAATAAATACTGGCGAGTTCATTCCATTTTTATAAAAATATATTGTTATACTTTACAGCATTAAAGGTTTTTATATTTGTTTATATTTACCCAAAACTCAATCAGTATTTGTCACATGGTGGTAGTTCCGATGTAACAGTGGTCATATCACTCATTGGCTCACTTTCGTCCAATAGTGAATTTATCAAGTAATCATATTTTACTATTATTCAAAGTATCTGTCACTAGGCGATTCCTGTGACGGTGGTCAAATCACTGTTGATCATTCTTTCAACTAGTGACTCTGGTCATAACACTGTTGATCATTCTCTCAACTAGTGCTTGTGGTCATGACACTGTTGATCATTCTCTCAACTAGTGCCTTGGGTCATGTCACTGTTGATCATTCTTTCAATTAGTGACTCTGAACTTAGTAGTGTCCCGTTACATTACCTTGTCAAATATATTTTTCTATGGCATAAAAACCAATTAGCCCAGAAAATGAAATATATCATTTTTGTCAAATTAATAGCTATAACTTTATCAAATATAATATATTAATTAAATAATTGTAATATTATTATTTAATATATTAACGTGACTAAGATTTAAAATATAATCTTAGTATATTAAGAGTAGAATATATTATATTTGACATATATCTTTTAAGATATACTGATGTGGGGTAAAATAATCATTGATAAAAAATTATATAAAATTATTCTTCATAAAATATAAAATTATGAATATACAATGTTTACAATTCAGTTGTTAGGACCGGTTTTCAACTTCCGAAACGATTGTGAACCGAACGTGTGACGTGCGGAATCCGTACACGAACGTGACTGAACACAAGAACGTACAATTTAACGTGATTCTTATTGAACAATATGACGAGTACAAGCACCATGAATCATCTACGAAGATTTTCTCTCTCTAGACTTTCTCTCTCTAAGCTCCAAGCTCCAAGATCACCAAATGAGCTCCAAACTAGCAAAAGTCTCTAAGGGGCTGTTTGGCAACATCTGAACCAATAAGTGCTGAATGAATAAGAGGTCTGAATAGGTAAGAGGCTCTGAACCAGTAAGTGCTGAACCAGTAAAATACTGTTTGGTTACACATCTGAATGACTTTGTAAAATAACATTTTTACCCCTATAAACAAAACTATTAAAATAGCATCAATTAAATCAAATTATGAAATTATCATCATATAAGATCAGTATATCTTCATTCTCATCATACAACTACTCAGTTTTTTCTTCATGATTCTCTCTCTACAAACCCTAGTTTTTTCTTCATGTAAGATCAGTTTTTGACCTGGTTTTCGAGGTGGGTTTGGTCTCAATTGCAATACCCAGTTCCCGATTTGGATCTGTTTCACCGGAAATGGACGGTGCTGGTGGCGGCGGCGGTGGTTCGGAGGTGGAGAACAAGATTCCGGCGGAGGGTGTTGAGCCCTGTTTGTACTCTCTCTCACTTCACAAACTCTCTGCTTCTCTCTCTAAAAGGCACAAACAGAGAGAACCCTTAAAGGCACAGACTCTATGCTTCTCTTTCTAAAAACTCCGCCGCTGTTGACGTTGTTGCTGTGTGCCGCCGCTGAACGTCGCCGCCGTGACGCCGCTCCGTTTGTCGGAATCTTGATAGAAAGGCAGGAGATGTATGGTGGGTTTAGGGTTTTAATAAAGAAAGGATGAAGAAGAAGAACATCGATTTTGGTCTGAGGTTTTGTGTGTGAGGGTGTATGGTGGGTTTAGGGTTTTAATAAAGAAAGGATGAAGAAGAAGAGCAGCGATTTTGGTCTGAGATTTTGTGTGTGAGGATGAAGAAGAAGAGCAGCAAATGTGGAGGGAGAAGGGTATTGAAGTCTAATGTTCATTCAGAGATGGGTCAGACTCCACACAATGTATGACCCGGACAGAGGGTAATAAGAGGCTGGGTAAGTGTTAAGAGGCATGAAACAAACAATCTGAAATCTGACCTGGTCAGACATGAAGTAATAAGAGGCTATTAAGTGGCAAACAAACAGCCCCTAACTCTAACCCTAAAGGTCCTATTTATAGGCAAAGCATATAAGGAGAGTTCCCCTTATTTACAATAATGCCACCTTGCCCTTTTGTATATAATATTACAATATAAGGCTAGATTCAATCCTTTTCAGCTACGACTTACATTGACGGAGGCGATAGACATAAATACACCAACATACTCCCCCTTGGATATTGCCGCAGTCAATCTCGTAGCGTCTTGTCTTTCTCTCTTTCTTAGTCTTCTTCAAGGTTTGATATCATCAGCAACCACAGCCTCCCTCTTTCTCGAACAGACTCCCCGTGGATCTGTCTTCAGCTTCAGTTGCTCCCCCTCTCGATTAGACTCCTTTTCTTCAGGCTCCCCCTTTCGTCAAGCTTCCATGCTTTTGGGATCGACACCTGGTTTTCCGGATACAAGCTCCTCCAGGATAGTTACCTGGCTCCTTGAATGCACGCTCCCCCTTGCGTTGAGCTCGTCTTCAGACTCCCCCTTAGACTCGGCTATCGGGATCGTAGTCTGGTACAATATCTGCAACACTCAAACATTTATAAGTAACAAATTTTGAATGTCCAGGATTGATTATGTAGGATCGTTTTGTGACCCAAACGAGTCGTTCAGAAGAGATTTTATCAGTTTCAGATGCGGAAAATAAGAAAATGACTTTGAAACAGCTTGCTTATCACTTTAAACACTGATTTGATTGATATAATAGCAATTACAATCATTCTTCACACCGGCAGCACCTCGGTATGGAATTCAAGAACTGTTACAAATGAAATGCTCACATGCCTATTTATAGATCTCCTGGTCTCGCTTGAATATAACAATATGAATTTCAAGCGAAACCTCCACATTTAACTTCAAGCGAAACCTAACTGACTTTTGTCTTCAAGCGAAACACATCAATTGACAAACATAACATTCTGTTTTCATGTGCATTTGTAGTAATGATGTCAACTGATGATGTCATATTCATGATGTCATCAATGAGTAAGATGACATCATGTCTTGATCAAATCCGCAATGAAACTGAGACTCGATATAAGACGAAGACGACAGATGAATGCACCAACAGACTCCCCCTCAGATGTTGACGAGTCTTAAGTGTCGAGTCTTTGCATCTTCAGTCTTTATCAGTCTGAAAGCTCTCTGAAATATCTCACAGTGTAAGCATCCTCAAATTCTATCTCCTTCTCCTCTTCAGCATCAACAGACTTCCCATGAACAATCTCTACTCGGATGTCTTCAGACTCCCCCTTTCGATATACTGGGATCACAGTCTGGAATTAGTTATCACCTTGAGATCAAATCCTGGCTTTAAATCTGTTTAAGCTCATTACCTACACAATTCTCATCAAAACATAAGTTTTTACTTAAATCAATAAGAAAAACTTATTAGAAATAGTTTCATCAAGTTCAAATTAATGACCCTGATTAACTAATCTCAACTTCTTTCTCAAATCAAAATTTTTCAATTCAGCACACACATTCCCAAACCAGTTCATCATGTTCAGCACTCGGAATTTTGAAAATCAGCTCTCCAACATCAGTTGTCGAAAATCTTTTCGTATATTTCAAAATTTATGCTAAAACACTCCGAAAATCTTTTTGGATTTTTTATAACAAAGGAATGCAGAAAAGAAATATTTACAGATGATATTTTTGTGAGCTTGTGTAAGAGGATCATATCAGTTTATATGACCAATCACTAGCACCGTTAAGCTTTAAACATTTTAAGTTCTAAACGATTCACGTAGATTGACGATATTGTTGTCCACTTAAACTCAATCTAACAACTTTCGAAATGCTTACCGATACATTAAGGTATATTAATTTTGCACTAAATTCTTATGGACCCCACGATCTTAGCATATCCCCTCATCATGCAATACACTAACTCAAGTAACGCCTTTAAACTTTGATCAACTGTGATTTGTGCGAAAATAAAGCAGAATGTTTAAACATTAACAATCAGGTCGATACTTCCGTATACGCAGAGAAAGTCCAATGTTTAAACAAAATAAGAAAAATAAAATCAAGTTGAAGTTGTTTAGGCTTTAACCACCAGGTCGATACTTCCGTATACGCAGAGGTGATCCAAAGCTTAAACGAAACACCAAAGAAAATAAAGCAGAATGTTTAGGCAATAACATCCAGATCGATACTCACGTATACGCAGAGGATGTCCAATGCTTAAACAAAATAAAGAAATAAGACAAGTTTAAATCTTTGCAAAATAAAATGCACAATCACAGCGACTTTTCAGCAAAGTTGTGAAAGTTCACAAACTTAACCAGTTTTATGTCTTTCGACAATCAGCGATTACTGAGTAGGCACACAATCAAGAAGGACAAAACTTAGTACTATGCTTTTGACCATGTTTCCCACTAGAACTAGGCTTTTTCATTTAAGTTTGTATCGTTATCGCAAATCTACTATTCTAGCTGAGCCTATCGTCACATCTTTAGTGAGACCGTTTATCACATTTTGACTTTCCATTTCTTTAGCATGCAGTGACAGTCTAACTGATCTACTATCATTTCCTCTTTTTCACAACAAAACTCATTTTTGCATTTTCAATGTTTTTGGCATTTTCAAATTTTTTAATTTTTTTAAAAATTTTTCTCCCCCCTAAAATCAAAATATATCTCAATTTTGACTTGTGCGAGAGTCAAAACGGAATACCAGAAACCATCAGGCCTACTCCAACAACCAGAGATACCACAATGGAAATGGGAGCAAATTTCCATGGATTTTGTTACTGGCCTGCCTAGATCTCAACGTGGGAATGCTACTATTTGGGTGATCGTGGATCGACTCACAAAGTCTGCACACTTCTTGGCTATCAAGGAAACGGATAAGTTCTCCACTCTAGCAGACGTCTACCTTAAGGAAGTTGTCTCGAGGCACGGGGTGCCAACCTCTATTATTTACGATCGTGATGCACGTTTTACTTCAGAACTGTGGCAAGCAATGCACAAATCTTTTGGCTCTCGATTAGACATGAGCACAGCTTATCACCCTCAGATGGATGGGCAGTCTGAGCGCACTATTCAAACTCTAGAAGACATGCTTCGTGCATGTGTAATCGATTTCGGCAACGGCTGGGAAAAACATCTCTCGTTAGTGGAGTTTTCGTATAACAACAGTTACCACACCAGCATTCAAGCCGCTCCATTTGAGACATTGTACGGACGTAAATGCCGGTCACCTCTTTGTTAGGTAGAGGTGGGTGATAGTCAAATCACAGGTCCAGAACTCGTAGTTGATACTACAGAAAAGATTGCTCAGATACGACAACGCATGGCGGCAGCTCGTGACCGTCAGAAAGCATATGCCGATAAAGACAGGAAACCACTCGAGTTCCAGGTTGGGGATCGAGTGCTACTCAAAGTTTCACCCTGGAAGGGTGTGGTTCGTTTTGGCAAACGAGGCAAGCTCAATCCGCGATATGTCGGACCATTCGAAATCATTGAGAAAATAGGCAAAGTGGCCTACAGACTGAACTTACCAGCTGAACTCAGTGCAGTTCACAACGTCTTTCACGTGTCGAATCTGAAGAAGTGTCAGTCAGATGAGACCCTCATAGTTCCTTTGAAGGAGCTTACTATCGATGAACAGTTGCGATTCGTCGAGGAACCAGTTGAAATCACGGACCGGGATGTTAAGGTCCTCAAGAACACCAGAATACCTCTTGTTCGGGTTCGTTGGAACTCCCGTCGTGGCCCAGAGTTCACCTGGGAACGAGAAGATCAAATGAAACTCAAGTATCCCCAGTTATTCGGAAACAGTGCAACCACTACTGAGGCTGAAGCTACTACAGAATTTCGGGACGAAATTCCAAATCAACGGGGGGATGATGTGACACCCCAGGAAAACCAGTAAACAACACAGCACAGCTAGCTTCCTCAGTAACCGCATGCTAAATTTCGTGACGAAATTTCTTTCAAGTTGGGGATAATGTGACAACTCGAGTTTCTGAGATTCCATCTTCGTATTGTTGCACGTTAATTGTTTAGATTGCTTGTTTACACGACTTGTTTGTTTCGCAACTGTGCACACTTGTAAAACGTTAAATCGTATTGCGATTGATATTTTATAATTGGGGTGCATTATATTTGGGTGTATGATAATAGTGTAATTTGTGTTAATTGGTGTTGTATAGTTTAATATGGATCATTGGCCCAACACCCCTGCTCATACGAAAACACCCCCTGTGAAACCACCTACTCACGAAATCAGTATGGGCTTTAGGCCCAGTAATGGACCTGTTATATATTATTCTAACCCTTTATGCGAGAACCTTTATTCGACAAACCCTAGACACCTATCACACTCTCTCCCGTTTTCTTTGAAACCCGACGGCAGCCCTTCCCTCATTCGAAGCCAGATTCCTTGTTGATCATTCTGAGTCGGTTAGTGACTTTCACAATTAGTTGTTTCAGATACGATTATATTGTTATGTTGTTGCTTGTGTTCATGAAAGAATTGGATATGGTCGATCAGTTATGTAACTGTATGCGAAACATGATAGGATTAAATGATTGGTTTGGTATGATATGAACGTGATCAGGATCGGAATAGCATGTTAAATGTTATGTTCTGTGATGAATGTTAGGCATTGATGAATGTTATGTACGGTGATGCTTTGATATGAGGATTGGATCACGTAACAGTTTTTGATGGTTAGAATGCTTGATAATCACAATGACTTAGTGATGATTGTATGATTGATTGAATCGGTGTGTGTTACTGATGTTGATGCTGATGAAATCCGACACCCAACGAAATCCCCATCTTAACGAAATCACCAAAGGGATTTCGTTGGCCCAAGTGTTTTCGGCCCAAGTGTTTTCGTCACTCAAAAAGGGATTTCGGCCCATATGTGATTTCGTCACATGTGTACTAGTCATGTATTCTGAGCCGTAACTCTGTTAGCTTATAACGCTGTTAGTTGATAAACTTTTTTAGATTGTTAATCCAATTAAATATGTTAACTCTGTTATGACTGTTAAGTGGTTAACTCTGTTAGTTGTTAATCCATTAGTTGTTAACTTTATTAGTTCTATTCAGCATGTAACTCTGTTAAGTTTGTTGACTTTGTTAATTCTGAAGTATATAACATTACTAGTTATTAACTCTGTTAAGTTAAGTGGAGTAATTCTGTTAACTTTACTCACTCAGTTAGCTTGCTAGTTCTGCTAGATGCCAACTCTGTTAAGTGTATGATTGGATAGTTATATTAGAATAAACTGTGAAGGACATTGATGTGGTACATGAACTATATGGATGCGATTAACTGTTTGTGTTGTATGATGATTAACTGCCAAATACACTATGTGACATTAGAATACATGCGAATCGTTACGAACCTAAACTGATGGTATATACGTGCGTACTATAGGTCGTGATTGATTAATTGTGAGCGTGTATACTTTAGCATACCGAGCAAACCAAGGTGAGTTCACACTAGCCAAGGCATGGGATTCCCAGGGGTTGGGAATGGGATGGAATAACTACTCGTACAACTATTACTATTAAACAAATTATTACTGTCCTCGGTTGAAGGGCACGTATGTAAAACCTACGTACAGTTATACTTACTACTGTCCTCGGATTGAAGGGCACGTACGTAAAGCCTACGTACACGATCTTAAGACCATCACCTCTATCAAAGGAAGTCCCTCAATTATCGACTTAATCGCCGAGGCCTAGGGCGAACGGGTCATTAGTTAATAGCGCTATTAGGTTTAACAAACCTCACACCGTGCCAGTCGGACGGGCGTGTACTAATGGACTATGGGCAAAGGGTCAATGCTGATAGACATTGACTTAGGGCACCTCTTACATTTTCGTAGTAGTCGATACGCGTGGTCTTGTAACACATGGGAAGCCCCCACTAATCATCGCACATATGCCTGGACTGGCCGCGATAAGGATTAATACGATACATGGTTTACAAAACGAACATACGATTTACGAAATGAATACTTTAATCAAACAACCAACTGTGAACTCGCTCAACTTTGTTGTTGATTCGTTGCTACATGCCTTGCATGTCATTAGGTACCCATGGAGCTTGCACAGGGAGGAACGGTCGTTGTGGGACATGGCGATGTGTGCCATGCTTTAAACATTACTTTATTTCATATTTAATACTTGCTATGGGTTTTACAAATTATGCTTCCGCTAAACACTTAACTATGCTTTGGTTTTTGAACACCTTTCATATTGGTTGGTTGGATTATGTTTACTTATATGTTGTTCAATATGATTGGTGGCTTGATCCTGGTCAGTCACGCCTCCAAGCGGTGATATTCCTCATGTGGATTTTGGGGGTGTGACAGTTTTAATCAAAATGGTTTTTCCGGAAAATTAGTTTTGTAAGTCATCTCTCAAACATGGGGTTTCATCACCTTGTTATTTCAACCACTTGTAAAAACTAACATTTGTAAGATCAATCCACAAACATCACTTGTAGAAAATCAAGTACAATTTAATGTCCCTGATTTACCACTTTTAAATCGAAATCACTTTCGTGAATTTCTCAAGAAATATGCCAATTCCTGCTCCACTCTTACCCACCTGGGAGCTCCGGCAAGTCAGGTTTTTCATTTAAACATATTCACCCAAGCCTGACGGTCCTTGGGTGATTTTGAATTCTTGTTCAACAATGGTGGAAAATTTGCATCATCCATTGTTAGACCATAATTCTCAACTTTTACCTCAACAAATGGTTCCTCTGGTTTTACCACACCAGAATCATTGCCTGAATGTGGCTTGTCTGACTTTGAAGAGCCAGATTCATCGCCGACATGTGGCTCCTTTGTTTCCGAAGAAACAGATTCATTGCCACAAACTTTCTTCTTCTTCTTTCCCTCTTTCGTCCTCAGATTTGTATCTGATGAATGCGTTTTGCTTGATTTGTTGTTCTTTGGTGAGCAAGATGATTTATCAGAACTTTTATCTGTTTTACCAGTTGTATCCGAGGACAAAATCTTCTCCAGATACTCTCTGGCCTTCTTCCTCTTCTTCCCCAGTCTGTCTTTTTATCCCTGAGAAAGTTTCACTTTCTTTTCTTGAACTTTAGGTTCTTGAACTTTAGGTTCTTGAACCTTCTGTTCTTTGGGCTTGACATTGACTGGTTTCTTCACCTGCCTCTGAGATTCAGCCCTCGATCTTCTCATTGCTCTCATTGAGCAATCTCTAGCAATATGGCCAATAATGTTGCAGTTAAAGCATCTTCTTGACTCAAAACTCCAACTCTGGCAGTTAACAACAATGTGTCCTCGAACACCACAAGAGTAACACACTCTGTTATCGTACCATTCACCACTTTCACACCAAACACTCAGATCATAGCATTGTCTGGCTTTGTGGTAATTATCACTCCTCCTGAAAGTTGGATTTGGCTTTGAAGCACTGTGGTCAAACCTGCACCACCTATTACCAATAGTTTTTGAGTTTTATTTTTCAACTTTTTGTGATTTTTTATCACGATTGGATGATTGAACTGATGAGCTTTTATTTTCTTTTTGAACATTTTTCGGTTTTTTATCCTTTTGTTTTTGTTCCACATTCTTCTTTACAGGTTTTTGCGTTGAGCATTCACCTTTTTCAGTAGAATGTAAAACAGTTTCTTTAAATATTTCATTTAATTTCAAAAATATTTTTCTTTTTTCAACTTCATCATCAGTTTTCTCATCACAATCTTCAACTTTGACTTTGTCAAAGTTTGTGACATTGTCACTTATTGGAACTGAATTAACTGGTTTTGGGCAGGGAATAGCTGAAGTATTCACAAAAACCTTCAACTTTTCTTCCCATTCCCTGATTTTACCTTCTAACTCTTTGATTTTCTTTTGAGCACATTCAGCTTCTTTTTCAAGTCGAATAATCGTCTGAAGATGAGATTACCTGGCTCTTTCAACATATGCTAAAATATTTTTGCAGTGAAAGCATTTTCAGTTATCCAGGAATCGTAACATGGCTCTTTTAAAACTTTTAAATCAAGATCCTGGCTCTAAATTTAATAATATGAATATATCCATGATTACTTGATTCTCTCCCCCTATCAAAATACTATAAAGATTTGACGATATTAAGAATCCAAAAACTAAAATCTAGCTCTTTACAACAGATTTTAACAAATTAAGCATCCAAATCCCTCACAGTTAATCATCCAAGTCCAACTTAATGTCCTTGGTGACTTCACAAACTGTTTTGATTTTTGAATAAAAACTACAAGTTTCAAGTTAATGAACTTGTTTTATTTTCAGAAACACGACCAGCATACTTAGATTTTGAAACTCAGCTTCCCAGACATCGTTTGTCGAAAATAAAGCAGAAATCAAATTCTTTTTGTATTTTTCTGAAAGATAATGCAGTAAAGAAATATTTACAAACATATTTACAGACAATATTTTTGTTTGAGTTCACGTCAGAGGATCATATCAGTTTATGACAAATCACTAGTACCGTTGAGCTTTAAACACTTTAAGTTCTAAACGATTCACTTAGATTGTCAGTATACTGATCCACTTAAATTTTCACACAAAGTTCAATCGATTCGAGATATGAATTAGTGTTTTAAGGACTTAACTTATTCGCGTGTCCCACCTCAGAATATACCCCCGTAACAAAATTCCCTAGATTCAGTCTTATAGGTGAGTATACCAATTTGATATATGTTCTCTGGGTTCGTGCGAGGCCTTGAGAGCTCAGGTATGAACTTCCGTTAAGTCAAAGAGATGAAGGCTCGACTTTAGGTGTGTTCCCTTTAGGGAATCTTTTCTTCAACTGCAATTGATTCGTATCTTTCGATATTTTATCAATTTTTATGCAGAGGGTAAGCTTAAAAAGCGCGTAAAGTATTATACGAGGTCTAGGCCATTGTTTCCACAATATCAGAAGACCGGGTATAATACCCCAGATATCAAACAGTATAAAGACCTAGTATCTCAGAATCAGGCAATCTCTCAAACAACATTTTGGGGGTTACCCATACATCCGAGAGATGTTCCCCACGAGATAAGTAAGTATTGATATTTAGGTTTATATCTCGAAAACAATCTACTAAGCGTGTAAAAACCTACTGGCATATCATCAGTGAGACCGTTTATCACATTTGACTTTCCATTTCCTTAGCGTATTGTGATTGTCTACTGATGTATATCATTTTCTATTTTTACACAAAAACTCATTTTTGAATTTTATCATGTTTTTGGCTTTTTCAAATTTTCTAATGTTTTTGGATTTTCTGAAAATTTCTTACTCCCCCTAAAATTCAAAACCATTTAAAGAAAAATTTGACAACCTGATACTGATAGCTTTGTCTCGCCATCCATTTTCTGCATCTCATGCTCTGTTTTGCAGAAAATATAACATGTAAAGCATTAAGTACCCCCATGATTTACAACACATTGATATTTTACAGTTTGAAAACCGTTTTCCAATCTTGTGAAATTAATCATGTTTGTTCCGCCATGAGGGTTTCGGCATATTCGATCAACATATTTTTGGAATTTTTGATTTTTGACAAAAATAAAAACATATTTTTGGTTTTTGAAATTTTTCAGTTTTTAGGGTTTTAGAAATATGGTTTATTTATATACAGAAAACGATAAACTCCCTGTTTAACCAAACCAGGGTTCAGCAGCCTTCTCCTCCAGTGCCAGGCTGCTCATCAATTCCTTTTCTTGACAATCAAACTTCATGAGCACCTGCACATTCACAAAAACTCAATTACTTGAACAATTTAGCCCAGGTCTGTTTGACCTTAGGCATTTCAACACAAAATTCATTCAATGATGGAAAATCCTTGTCAGTTTTCACAAATAATTTTTCATCTTTGACTTCAACTTTTTCATTACTCACCGAAGTCACTTGTTTCTTAACCACCCAGTTTTATCCTTTTGAGGCACTTCTTTTGTAAAATCGTGACTCATTTTGATTATTTTGATTTTGAACAACAACTTTTGATTTCCAAAATTGACTTGGTTTTGTCATATCAATCGATGTTTGCCAACTTTGTGTTGTTCTGATTCTGGGTGTGTAAGAATTATGGGTTTGTCTTGAATCAGACCTGGTCTGTTTTGGTTTCCAAGTTTGATTCGAAGCAAACTTGTTTGTGTTGAACCTCCAAGTTTGTTTTGAATCAAATTTGGTAGACTTTTGTTTCCTATCCTCAGATTTCTGTTTTTCAACATCAACAGGCTTTGAGTTTGGACATTTTCGTGCAAGATGTCCAGTTTGATCACATTTAAAACAAGTTTTTCTTGAAACATCTTTAGCCTGTTGTTGTTGCTTTTTCTGAGCATAGAACTATTCATTAGACTGTCGTCTAAATTGGAGTTCTTTCTCTTCTTCCGAACTTTTCCCGTGAATGAAATTCATTTTCTTTTGAAAATTTTGCTTTTCAAACCTTTTATTTTGATTTTGTTTCTTTTTATAACCCAACCTTGCTTTCATATTCTTCTTTTTATAACCGGGTTTGTTATAAAAAGTTTTCTTGCTCTTTCCAGCAAATTTTGAAATTTCTGACTTTTCGATCTCTACCAGTTTGAACACTTTGTCAATTTTATCTGCAATCACATTCTGAATCGGGAACTTGTTATCTGAGAATAATTTGTCCAATCCAATCATGGTATAAGCCAATCCTTTTTTATCATCATTCACAACTTTCTCAGATTTTACATGTTTGAGATAACCATCATGCAAATTTCCCTCATTTTCATCCTGTGATTCAGACTTACCTTTGGTAGCCTCATCTTTCAAAATGCTTTCAACAACCTTACTTACCACCTCTGAATCATCTGCTTCATCAGATTTGGCGTAAGTCACATCGATACTTTCAGGTAATTGGTCAACGATATTCAGACCTTTTGCCACCTTTTCCTCATCATAAAAAGTATAGTTATTTCTCAATGGTGGTGGTACCTGATGATATTCTGAACCAATACCTTTTTTATTCTTGTCAGTATCTTTGGCATCTGGTGTGATGTTGAAAATGCGCTCGAGAATGTACGAAGAACTATGATAACTTTGAAATTTTGTAACAATCTTTTCTTTTTCAACCAGAACTTGTTTAAGATTAGCAACTTCATAAACACACTTGTTTAATTCAAGTTGCTTTTCTTTAAACTTTTTCTCATAAAGTTCCTTTGTTGTTAAAGTTTCAGACAATCTCTCATCAAAACATTTGACTTGTCTCTTCAAAGTATCATAAGCTTCTTGTACCCTCTGACTTGACCATTTCAAATTATCATACTCTTTTTGAAAATCTAGAAACTTATTATCTTTTTCAACACAACCTTCACATTTTGCTGTACACATTTGTCTTAAAATTTCATTTTCCTTCTCAAAATCTTGACATTTCAGTGTCAGCTTTTCAACCTTTTGTTTCAAAATTTCTTCATTTTCAATCATTTCTTTACATTTTATTTTAAAAGCCATTTCAATTTTATTTATTTCGATTTCTTTTATTTTTATCTTTTCATCTTTTTCAGTACAGACTTTGCACATTTCTATGCAATTCCTGCACTTGTTTTCATTTTTATCAGCAGTTTCAACATTCAACAATTCAGAAGATTCGTTTATCTCAGCTTCTTTCAGCACCTGTGATTCTTCTGTTTTCTCCTTCAGATCTTCTTCTTTCTTCTGTTCTTCCTTATCAGCATCCTCTGCCGTTCTTTTCACCTCCTCTATCAGCCTTTTCAGCTCCTCTTCTTTCCTCTTTTTTATTTCCACCACTTTTGGTAGACTTGCTTCAAAAATTTCTTTCACTTTGTTCATCAGATCGGCTTCATAACCTTTTTCGGATAACCTTCTTGTATGATAAGTGTCCTGATCTGGAAAAAGATTTGTTACTGCATCAAAATCCACCTTAGAAGGATCAACCACTGGATTACCTTGTGGATCCATGTAACATTCCAATTCAGCATTCCATCTTTTGGCTCTCCGAGCTTCTTTGAATGGATCACTCAATTTACTAATTTCATATCTCGCACTGTCTCTTTTCCACAGTCTATCATGAAACGATTCATCACCACCTCCCAACATTTTCGAATTGTGACTTGATATTTGCACCTTGTAAATCACATGATCTGCAGTATGCAAAATGAAGCTTTGAATTTTGGATCGGGTGGCAACTGCTGTCCGATCGAGTGGGAATTTTGCTGTCCGGTCGAGTGACTTTTGCTGTCCGATCGAGTGGCTTTTGCTTTCCGATCGAGTGGCTTTTGCTGTCCGGTCGAGTGGGACTTTTGCTGTCCGATCGGGTGAGATAAAGTGTAACTTGGATCGAGAGGCTACTCGATGATTGTACCTCTTTTCAGCTTTGATTTAAATTGAAGCTTTCATCAATCACATGCAAACTGTATTCTATCGATAAGCATCAGACAAAAACAATCAATGTTCACATGCAATTATTTGACTTAAAAAGATTACCCATTTTAGAGTGGCCGACAACTTTTAACAATTTACATGCAAGACAGAATCAAATCATGTGCAATATTAAATTCAAATGGACCAAAGATATGAATTCTATCTATTCAAGAGAATCACGTGACATTGATTATTAATGAGAGTAATACTTGATGACACCTGAAATGAAAATCACATGCAACGATTGCAATTAATGATTCAGTTAATACTGCTGATAAAGTTGACTGACTAAAGCTGATAATGTTGACTAAGTGGATTGAACAGGTGATGTGCTTTGAAACGAACTACCGCTCGATCGAGTTGTACTCCGATCGAGTGACAGTCAAAAGGTCAACAACTTTAATGACTGGCAATGAAATGTGCTCGATCGGACTGTTGTCCGATCGGATAACAGTCAACAAGTTAACTACTAATGAATATGTAATGAAAGAATGATGCTTTGGATCGGACTACTGCTCGTTCGGACTGTAGTCCGATCGGGTGACACCAAGATGAACACCAACATGAACAGCAAGCATTTTATCAACTTTTTCGAATCAAAAACTTTAGATTTCTCTCAAACGGCTAAGAATTAAGATCTGAAAATTTGTAAGCTTGTAGATCAAATGTTTTCGCACAACATATACAAAAATTAGCAATTTTTAACCGTAAAAACTCGTTTAATTTTGCGTTTTTCGATATAAAACGTGAAGAACAAGAAAAGTATGAGAAATTCGACAAATCTAGATGTTTTAGGCTCTGAATCTGATCAAATCTTGAACGATTCTGTGTGTTTGATCTGCGCAACCGAGCTCCTTCTAAGCAAAATGGGGAACAAAAACAAAATGTTAAAAATTTTAAAAATTAAAAAAATGTTCAAAAGAAAAGAAACGAGTAGAAGATAGATACGACACCGAGTAGTCACTTATAATCTGGTCTCTATTGATTATTCAACGATTACAGCACCGAGAGACCAGTTGGACAGCATTTCCCCTCTGGGAACCAAAAGCTTGTCCAAATGGAACCCCAAGGTCCCTATTTATAGACATCTCACAACATGGTGTCATCCAATCGGATGGTCATCCGATCGGATTGCCATCCGATCCGGATACACCTTTACAATATCAAAACCTGTCCAACTTTCTCCTATTCTATACAATATTCAACACACGCTCTATCTAGCTATTCGCATAGTGGCAGACGTACGAAATATGCACCAACAGATTCCCCCTCGGATGTCACTGGCGAATCGTCGTTAACAATCTGAGAACCTTGAGCCGTGTTTGAATATTCTGCACTCTTCAATTTTTTTTCAACTTCAATCAGGCATCTTGATCTTACAATACAAGTTCCCCCTCGATTGATGATTCGGGTTTGCTTTTGTCACAGTATAAAGCACGAATTCCCCCTGGAATGAATCTTCAGGTCTTTAGCACAGTTTACGACTCTCCTCTGATTTGCTAAACTGCAACCTTCACGAACAATCACCAACTTGAAACTAATCAATGCAACATCCTCTGTTTCAACTTTACCCGCATCCGAGTTCAGTTTTTGATATGACTTGAAAGCGCCACGATCTTACGCATTCCGCCTGCGCGATCTAAGAATGTACAAAAACTCAACCGGCATATGATAGAAACTTCAAATACCCCACTGGTTAACTTCAAATTCGTAATTCCCCCTGAAGATCTAATATCCCGTTTGTGACAACCCTCAAAATCTCATGTATTCCGTACAATTCATTAATGATAATTAAAGTGCTTGACGACTGTGTGGAAATATTTAACTGCTCTCTGACTTCTGTGTTATATTCACATGTGCGTGTTAACATACTAGTAGTATGCAGAAAACCTGACTAAATGGTCCTGAATATTTTCCTATATGTTAGAAATTTATTTCATTACAAAAATATATAAATAAGACACTTTACGGTACAATTAAACACTTTAACGGAACAGTGTCCGACCGAACAACCGGACATTACCCGGGACACTAAATTTTTGTCATGGACATTGTTTTACTATTTCTGGCTAGTCATGATCCCCGTATGACATAGCACCCGCTAAAAAGTTACTAACTAAACATATCAACCTAAGACTTACTTCCTAGTTGGGAAATATTTGCAACATACCCCCCCCCCCAACGATTTTAGTCCCCTTGTGGACCCACACAATCATGCTCCATTGCCTTATATATTTTGTGTAGATATTGTGAGATTGCTTGCTTATAGTAGTGGACATAATATACAAGTAATCTTATATGTATGGTTCCTTCTTACAAACAATCATTCACAATCACACTCAACCCTCACTTCACCTCTCTCTCTCTCTCTCATTTCGGTTCTACCACAACCGAAATCACACTCCACCATCTTCATCATTCATCTTCTCCATTAACAAGTCCATACAAGCTTTGAAATTGATCCATGGAAGTAGCATCTTGAAGGACCTTCTAAGGAGCTTGTTTCTAGCTTTTTTTCACCATCTTGTTCTCATCACATTTCTTCACTAGAGTTCATCCCTAGCTAGAGGCTAGTAGTAAGTCTCATTTTGCCTTGGTTCATCTTGTTCAAATTTATGATTTGTAGTATGATGTGTTGTTGTTTAAATCACTAAATTACAAGAATACTAGAAAATGTGAAACATGAGTTATGAACATAAAAGCTACATAAAAGTTTACTTATGTCTGAATCATGAAGCGGAATCTTGTTGGTTTGAGGGTTGGTTAAATCATACTTGATGTTTAAAAGTTGTTTTCTTGTTAAACCCGTTAATCGGACACTTGTAACACGATTAATGACATTTAAACTTTAAAATAACATGCTGATGTACTTTTTCAGCCGCCTTCAACAGGCTGTAAACGGACTTTAATAAATCTAAAAACGGAATTTCTGAAGCCTAAATCGTGTCTTTTCGAAAAACGAAGAAAATGGCGCTGGAATTGTATTTTTCTGAGGTCGGTTACTATTTTAAAAGTCTGTTTTCGTGACAGCAGCTAAGGCTGATTTTAACTGCAGTAAAATGGGTCATACGTTTTCAGTCACAACTTAAAATCTAAACCGAACCAGCCCCTGAAATTTTTATCAAAGATGGTCACTGATGTATTTGTGACCCCCCAACTGGAATTTCGACAAACGGACTTACGAGGAATTTTAGACGAATTATTCCGTAAACTGTGATCAGAATGTGACAAATCTGATCACAGTTCGGTAAACGATTTTCTATAAAATATTGGTAATAAACCAGACCCCGATATTTTTACACAATAAGATATGGAACGTTTAAGACATCCTGTAAAAATTTGGGAATTTTTGGAATAATTTAACTATTTTATTTAAACGTCCGAAAACAGCCGGTTTTGTATATTAATGCTGAACTGACATAGGTTGTGACTTGCGTGTCTAAATGTCGAGTATGCTATCGGTGAATGATCTAACATGTTATGTGTGTTACGTGCAATATCGTATGTTTGTTTATGAGTGGGGAATGGATGGGAGGTTTATATGGGCATAAATCGTTAAAGTGTGTACCTGTTATGTGGACGAAGTAATGTGCAAATAAACCATACGTAGGATATGTGTTATGCATGAGAAACTGATTGTTATCCGTACCTTATTATGACGTGATTGACCGACCTTGACTGTTAACTATATTTGAGAACCTAACCGAGCAAACCGAGGTGAGTTCACACCCTTTCTAAGGCATGGGATTCCCAGGGGTTGGGAATGGGATTGAATAACTACTTGTACTATCATTACTATTAAACTACTTTTTACTGTCCTCGGATTGAAGGGCACGTACGTAAAACCTACGTACACTCATACTTACTACTGTCCTCGGATTGAAGGGCACGTACGTAAAACCTACGTACATGATCATAAGACCATCAACTCTATCACTTTAAGTCCCTCATTTATCGACTTAATCGCCGAGGACTATGGCGAGCGGGTCATTAGTTAATAGCGCTATTAGGTTTAACAAACCTCACACCGTGCCAGTCGGACGGGCGTGTACTAATGGACTATGGGCAAAGGGTCAATGCAGATAGACATTGACTTAGGGCACCTCTTACATTTTCGTAGCAGTCGATACGCGTGGTCTAGTAACATATGGGAAACCCCCACTAATCTTCGCAAACATGTCAGAAAGACCGCGATGCAAACTTATACGATACATGGTTTTCAAAACGAACAGATGATTTACGAAACGAATGCTATAACTAAACAACCAACTGTGAATTCACTCAACTTTGTTGTTGACTCGTTGTTACATGCCTTACAGGTCGCTAAACAGATGGAGCTTGTACGAGGAAGAAGTCGTTGTGGTGTGCGGACGGTTATGTCCAGTGTTTAATGTTTAAAACATTATGAACTTATTAAACCTATGTGTTGGACTTTAAACTTATGAACTGCGAACTTATGTTTTGAACCTTACGTTTATGCTTCCGCTGTCTAAATTAAAAACTTGGTCAACTAGCTTTTGGTCATCAATCGTATTGTGGTTGTCTTTATTTACTTAAGTACGTTGTTCAGTATGATTGGTGGCTCGATCCTGGTCACGTCTCCAAGCGGTGATACCCCGCATGGTGGATTTTGGGGGTGTGACAGATTGGTATTAGAGCCATTGGTTATAGTGAACTTGGTTTTTAAAAAGGGAAAAGCTTTTTGATAAAACCAGACTATAACCTGTACAGTGCTCAACGATCTACAACGGAATATGAGGACTCATAACATGAATGTGTCACTTATTTGACACAAGCGTTGATGAGTGAACGGGAGCCTGAGATATGGAAATCTCTGTAACCTCCTTGTACCTTGATTATTTTTCTCCTAAGATTACCCTGTTTACCCTGGGAGGCAAGTAGGATTAAGATTTATATCTCTTTTAAAGGCTGTATTATTATGAGATCTCCAAGACGGCTAGTACCGTCATTGGAAGAATCGAAACCTTGATAAATAAGTTTTTAAAATAGAGGGTTCACATAGCCTAGCTCGATACTTCGATAGTTTAATAAGAAAGACGGTTCATTTTGCTTATGCATTATTTACCGTAACCCTAATTAGGCAACATTTAAGAAATTGCCATCAGCTGTTCTAAATCGTCGATTTGTTCAACTAACTTCAAGGATCAACTAATCCTTAAAATTTGTTAAGTAGTGGTCGGAATAACCATTTCACCTTAAGATAAGCTTGTCTATGATAGTTGATATGTAAGCATCAAGGCAACTCCCTTGGAGACCCTGTAAAGATAGAATGATAAAACATCTATTGTAGGGACAATAGATTGGTGAGTTCAATTATCAGGATCTAAGGGCAAATTATTGGTGGATAGGCTTGAATAAGTCTGTAGCCACCTATGTAGCTAAATGCTTGACTTGTGCGCAAGTCAAAGCTGAGAATCAGAAACCGTCAGGTTCGCTACAACAGCTTGAACTTCCTACGTGGAAGTGGGAAATGGTAACTATGGATTTTATTACCAAGTTACCCAAGACCAGGAAAGGAAATGGTACAATATGAGTTGTAGTTGATAGACTGACTAAATCAGCTCATTTCTTACCCATCAAGGAGACTTATAGCTCCGATATGTTAGCCCAGTTATACGTTGATAAGATTGTAGCCCTACATGGCATACCTGTAGCTATTATCTCTGACCGGGACACTAGGTACACGTCACATTATTGGAAGAGTTTCCAACGATCTTTGGGCACATGTTTAAATTTTAGTACGGCCTATCATACTCAGACCGACGGTCAGAGTGAGCGTACTATTCAAACGTTGGAAGACATGCTACGTGCATGTGCGATCGATTTGGGTGGTAGTTGGGATAGGAACCTACCGTTAATCGAATTCTCCTACAACGATAGCTACCATATCAGCATTAAGGCTGCACCTTTCGAGGCATTTTAAGGTAGAAAGTGTAGATCGCCCGTTTGTTGGGCGGAAGTTGGAGATGTCCAATTATCAGGACCAGAGATAGTCTTTGAAACGACGGACAAGATTGTCCAGATTCGTGACCATCTCAAAGCTGCCCGAGTTAGGCAGAAGAGCTACGCAGATCCAAAGCGTAAAGCTTTTCACTTCGAAGTAGGTGATAAAGTGTTGCTTAAAGTATCGCCCTGGAAGGGGGTGATGCGATTTGGTAAGAAAGGCAAGCTAAGCCCGAGATACATAGGACCTTTCGAGGTTATCAAACGTGTCGGGTCAGTTGCCTGTAAGTTAAACTTACCAGAAGAGCTCAGTGGAATTCACAATGTGTTCCACATCTGCAATCTGAAGAAGTGCTTCGCTGAGGAATCACTGGTTATACCACATACAGATGTTCATATAGATGAGAGCTTGAGATTTGTTGAAAAACCTTTGTCGATTGAAGATCGACAGGTAAGGAAGCTTCGAAGGAAGCATGTACCTATTGTGAAGGTCAAATGGGATGCCCGTAGAGGTCCCGAATACACGTGGGAGGTTGAATCCACGATGAAAGAAAAGTACCCTTACTTTTTTCAGTAAATCTCGGGTCGAGATTTATTTTAAGGGGGTGAGGATGTAACACCTCGGAAATTCATGTCCTATAATGTGTAGACACGTGTCAAATGTTTAAACGTGTGAAAGAAATATTATAGAAGGACTAAAGTTGACAAACATGGAAAGTATGTGAATATACGTATTCTAAGTGTCAACTGCGAATAAATATAATGTACATTAACCCTACATGATGCTCATACCTTCAAACGAATAAATCATGGATCATACGAAGCTAAAAGTGAGAGATTACAAACTACAGGGGTTAAATGTGTCAACATGTTTAAAGATATACCTCTGAGTGACCTTTTGACAAACCTGAAGCTTTGTAAATGTTAATTATGCTCACTAGAATGCACGATTTAAATTTCGTAGAGTTTCGTTAACGTATGAGAAAGTTATGATCGAATTCGTGTGCGAAGGGTTAAAGCGTAAACGTTGAAAGTTAGGACTTTTCGGGTAACAATAAAGTTAACCGGGGACTTAACAAAGTGGGTATATGTTTTAAAGCCCTTATAGATAAATTGTGAGGGTTTATAATGCAATAAACGAGTGCCTATTCGAAGTTTGAAGAGCCAAGGACTGAAACTGCAAATTATCAAAACATGTTGGCCGACCCCATAGGCTCGCGTAGCGCGAGCCCTAACCTGCTCACCCTCGCGCTACGCGAGGGCTTGATCTGGGCAGAAGTGTTGATTGTTGTTGATTCTTGTCTGCCTTTGCACTTGGATCCGACTTTAATCGACTTTTCACCTCACTTGACCCCTAAAACAACCCCTAAACACTAGAGACAAGTGTTGAGCAGTTGTGGTGTGTCCTAGACCTTGTTGTCACTCAATTATGGTGAGTAAATTCACTATAAAAGGCCACCTTGTGCAACACAACTCCTCACACCTTCATTTGCATAATTTGATCATTCCTGGAGCTCTCAAGCAGGTCCAACTGATCTTAAGTCGTGCATAGGACTCTTGTAAGTCTACTAGTCCTTCTTTAATTAAGTTTAGCTTGTTTAATTAGCTAAAAGTCAAACCATCGTAATTACGGTTTGACTTCGAGATTAGTCAATAATGGCTCAGTCATATCTCGAATTAAAAGTAGTTAGGAGTTGGTATTTATGTGGGTAATAAAACCTCAAAAGGGTTTCCCCTGATCACCACTCAAACCAGGTCAAAAGTCGGGTCAAACTTATAATTAAAAAGTCAACTGGATGCTTAAAATGTCATTTCTGCATAATTAGCTATCTAGAACATATACAACCTGTTTGATCATTGTTATAACTTAGTAATTAGTGTAAGAACATGTCTAAACATGTTCAAACCGACTATTTCCTGTTTAGACCCGGTTCGGAACCGAAAGTCGCATAGTTTGACTTTCACTTTGACTTTCAGTTCTGACCCGTTTAGGCATGTTTTAGAAATGCCTCAGAGCTTTAATTGGACTAGGTTACATGTTAGAACAAACCTCTGTGATTATACACCTTGGTTCATTAGTTATCCAATTAATATGCATGTTTCCGTTAATTGCTCATATGTTGACCGTTATGCCCTTATTACCTTAAAACGTGATTTATGAAAATGTAAAAGTGTAGAAACCTTAAATACTGATATATAAACTTGTATGCCAAGTTTGACATCAGTTTGACTTATAGATTAAGAGTTATGCTCATTATCGCAAAATTAATGCTTTATGTTAATAAAACGGCGTAATTAGCATATAGCCTAGTTAAGCCTACTTTTTGGTATCAAAATTAATACCCACTGATGTAATATATTATTTTGGGATTTTTAAAGATTTTTAATTGATTTTAGGCTGAGCATAACTAGTAGTCGTAGGCTTAATCCGGTAATTGTCGGTTTTGCCCTTACGGGCCATAAAATGAGTTTTACTTATCGAAACGACTCCAAACCTTTTGCTACTGATCACATATGATAAATAAATTATTTTAAGCCTTCTGGAAATATAAAATTATCAGATTTAAGTACCGAACCCGGTAATGGCCTTTAATCGCCTTACTTAGCGTTTTTAACGCACAGTATGTTTTAAAATCATATTGGACATAACCGGGTTGATACCTACTGATATAAGAGGAAAATTATAATATTTTAACAGTAAGCAAAGGTTGATATACTCAGACTTCAGTTTCGAGCTTTTCGGCTTATGTGAAATTACCAAAATACCCCTACGGGGCATAGTTTGGTTAAAAATGATAAATTTCACATATATGCTTTAACCTACTGATATAACTTAGAAAATTAAGTATAATTACTGATTTCATCAGACCTGTAACTCAGTTAAACACTTAAACGCTTTTATAAACTTTTAAATGACCAAACTACCCCTACGGGGCCTAGTTTGTGTCTAAACACGTTTCGGGCATAACGAAAGACACCTTACTGATGTCACAACGTATTTGAGACATAATTAACTTAGGAAACCTGTATATGGCTCTTACGGATACCCGTTACGCTTATTTCGCGTTCGGTTCGGTTTATGTAACAAGTTTACATAAATTAGCCGAAACGGGTCAAACCTTATCGGTTTAATCTCAAAATCCAGAATGTGCATGAAGGACCCATATTAAACAAGTCTCTGAACTTGTCGAGTCTAAATCACATTCTATCCGGTCTTCGCTTAATCGTGCGTACGAACCGTATCTTTGAAACTAGCCGGTCTAAGCTTAAGCTTAATTAAAGATCCGTTAGGATTCTAATAGGTTATTATAAAACCTTCGTTCCAGATTAGGAGGACCAGTAAAAGCTACTTGCAATTTGCTTATTGTGAATTATACTTTGCTCAGGTAAATACTTTTAACTTATTTTCCCTATACGGGCTTGGGTTACGGTATATAGCATACCGCTTGATCGAGCATCAAATCTCCATCATGAGTGGGTAGTTGACTAATTTGATCGGCTCGCTTAAACAGTATTGTTTACTTAATGCCTTTGGGGGGTTAACGACCATGTCCCAGATATCCTTGGCATCATCTTACGAGATTGGCCACGACTTGAGCACGGGGTGTAGGCGTACACCTGTCAGTGTATAACTCTATGATTGTGGTGTGTCTATTGATCTTTAACCTGGACAAGATCCGGGCGACTGAACGCACAAGTAACATGTAATTCGTTCACAAGATTATAATATTATATGATTCTCCCAAGTTAAAATAAAATGTTTATGCCATGTGCATCCAAACCAATTTTCAATCATTTTTCAAAATGAGTCAGTTGATTGTATTTACCAGTGTAAACTGACGTATTTTCCCAAAAAGATTAAATGCAGGTACTAAGCGTAATTGGCTGTGATTTCTCCTTAGCATCATTAAAAGTCTCGCAAGCTTAGGATGCCGAAGTCTGTTGAACAATTGTTTCCACTTTTATGTTCGATCCTTCTGTGGATAAACTTCCGAATATTGTGACATTTGATATTACAATAATAAATTCGGTTGTATTATATTTTCAATTGCTTCCGCTGTGCATTATTAAATATTGTGTTGTTTGACTATTATGTTGCCAACCACGTCACGATACTCCCCCACCGGGCCCACCAGTGACACGTGGAAATTTGGGGTGTGACAGGTTGGTATCAGAGCCAACACTGAGTGAATTAAACACTAGCCTTTTGTGTTTAACCTCAGTTACACAATTGAACAATCTAAACTTCTGAGTCTAGACTTAACATAGGAATAATCTTAATCCTAATATGGAAATTTTTGCTCCCAAATTTTTGCTATTGGATACGTCGCCAAGCGAGGAAGCTGAACTAGGGATTCTCCACACCCGGAGCCTTGAAATGCTGAGCTTCGTACAGCGACCAAGTTGAGACGTGCAACCAAGGAGAAAGCATTCAGGAATTGAATGAAAAAGAAACTCCTTTGCTAAAAAACGTTTCCTCAATAGTCCTTATAAGGACATATTTATTTTTGTCCCTTCGAGGGCAACACTATTCCTTTCAAGTCCCGCTTAGGGCAACTTTATACTTTTATTTTTATATAGTGGAATGATTAAGTTTAAACTTTCATTCTAGCAATAAATATTAAATGAATGGAAAAATAACATTTCTTTTTTCAAAGATCTACCATTATAATAAAATGGCAAAATCTAAAAAGGACAAGACCTAGCTTCGGATCATATTAAGACCGGCCAAGATGGCAGTTCCTCAATTTAGATTCAGATCCTTATTAACATTTCAATTTAGAAATTGTTCTGCGATAAATATTAAAAGAATCTTAAGAGTGAAACCTAGCCTGAGTGTCATTATAAAGACCTGGCCAAGATGGTAAGACCTGTTTAAAAGATTCGTATTCCAGTTAACATCTGAAAACATGTTAACACTCCCGACAGATGTGAATCGTTGGAAATCACACACGTTATTAAGGATTCTTCAAAAGACTCCTAACCCAGTATAATGATCCCTAAATCCTGGGTTTACATCATCAATTAAGATGATCATATTTTAACCATACGTGGTAATATAGTGCCTACGGGCCTTGCTCATTTCCACATGAGCCAAAATACAGTGGTAGCTATGACTCCCTGTAAAAAAAAAAGGTAATGAACTAGGTTCAAACCTCAAATGCTTTGATTCTCTGAAATCATAGCATATAATTTATATATGTCCTTGTGACTAAACCTGTTGTGCTAATATAATTTAAAGGCCTTGATTCTCTGAAATCATGGCTTATAACTTAAAATTGTCCTTGTGACTAGGCCTTTGGTGCTATTAAATAAAACTGTTATTGTTGCTTTGATTCTCTGAAATCATAAGCTTATAATTTATAAATGTCCATGTGACCAGGCCATTGGGTGCCACTAATAAAACAGTTAATGTTTTATAATTAGGATAAATTATAATAGAAATCCTAAATAAATATATGATTAATAAATTAACCAAATATGGTCTCTATTTACCATGGTTAATGAATTTCCCTAAGGGGCAATACCGTAATAAACATCCCTTAGAAGGGAAGTGCCTATGAGCTATAGTTAATGTCCTCTGAGACTAAAGACAGTGGTAGCCTACAGCTCCCTGTCAGGAGAAGGTAATGAACTTTGATTCAAACCTTAATGCTGCGATTATCTGAAATCATGGCTTATAAGTTTAACTTGTCTACGCGACTGGGCCATTTGTGCTATTATTAACTTGTAAATTAGGATTTATGATTAAAATCCTGAATAAAATAAATATCCTTCCTTCCCTGCCAGCATACTTATTAAAAAGAATCTTGAAGGTACGACCTAGCCTATATGTCATCCCAGGCGAGGCCAAGATGGTAGAACCTATTCAAAGGATCCAAAACCCTTGTAACATTGTAAATATGTTAACACTCCTGACAACAGTGATGTGATAGAATCACACTTGTCATCTTTATATTAGGAAAAATTTTTTTCCAACCCCTTGTTTAGACTATGATCAATAGGAATCATGGCTAATAAACGTCGAACATGATGAACACATCAAAACATCCATTAGGATGTATACCTACGGGCGAAGATGTATACATGAAAAGATAGTTTTATTTCATAGCTTCTTGTCAAGACAATGACATATGAAATTTTCCGATCCAAAGGAATCATTGATTATGATTTAAAATTTCCCTAGTGACAAGGCCTATGAGCCATCAAAAGTCCTTTGGAACAAGCCTTGTGCTATATACATATAAAAGATGTCAGTATGACATTGGCAGCCGTGACTTATGTCCCCTGCCTAATAAATATGAAGGATTATATTCCGTCTAAACGCCAAAGATAGTTTATTTAAAAACTTAGGCAAAACATAATCAAACGAAGTTAATACTATCTATTCGCCTATATGGTTTATTTGTACCATGGCTAAATAATCATCAAATTTGACAATTCACCCTATATTTAAACCAATTATTATTACTTGGTTTGTAGCCTTCAAAGCTTCACCATGGCTGACTCCCCTGAAGCTCACAATCATCCAGTTAATCAGGAGGATGATGCTAGACTGAAATTAATAAGCGCCGGATTACAGGCTATGATCAAAATAGCCGTAAGCAACGCTGTGGACCGGGTGTTGAAGGATCTTAAGCGAAAGTGAGATAATACCCCAAATAAAGGTTACAAAAAGGGTAAGACCGGTTCAAGCTATAACCAGTCCAAAACAAGGAAGGCAAAACCCAAATGTAAAACCTGCAAAAGAAGACACTGGGGGCAGTGTCGATCAAACCCAAAGATAAAGCGATGTGGCATCTGTAAAAGAGATGGCCACCACTCCCACGAATGTAGGGACATAAAGAATGCAAACTGTTTCAGCTGCGGCGAAAAGGGCCACATCGGTACTAATTGCCCTAAGGCTGCCAAGGAAGGAGCAGCTAAGTCTGGGAAGGATTTGAATGATAAACAGCAGACCGGTGAGAAGACTAGATGCAAAACCTGTAGGAAATACCACCTCGGGAAATGCAGATATGAATCTCAGCCTCTACCCTGTGGAATCTGCAAGTCCAAGGGGCATAAGACCATGGATTGCAAGAGATTGGGAGAAGCAACCTGCTATGGTTGCAAAGAAAAGGGGCACATTAAGACCAACTGCCCTGAATACGCCAAAAAGCTTAAGGAAGCTAAGAAGACCGAAGCTGGAAGCTCTCGAATGGGCGCTCAGGAGGCTATTCAGGATGACAATGTCATAACAGGTAATTTTTATCAATGACGCTCATGTTAGAGTATTAATTGATTCAGTTTCAGATAAGTCTTTTGTAGACAATAGATTTTGTAAATCATTTAAATCTGCCTGCTAAAACTCTAAGTGTTAAGTGTAGAGTAAAATTTACCGATCGTACCTCAGAGACGGCTTCAGAAATATTAAATGGATGTTTTATATCCATTAGGAATTTTTTTCCGATGTCCTAGTTCCGTTGAAACATAAGGACTCAATATAGTGAAAAAAAAAATCGATGGTTGCCTTAAAAATCAAGCCCATATTATGGGTGATAAGAAGCAATTAATTATCAAGACTCATTATGAGACAACCCTCATAATTACAGGTATCTGTACGATTAATTAATAAAAAGCAACAAAAAAATGGTGGAATTGGCCGTCCCCGGAATCGAACCTGGGTCTAGGCCGCACCCTTTCGCGAGCCTAGCCACATGAGCTAGGTGCCTAGTTTGTGAAACTTCTATTATTGATTAAATATAAGCACTTGTACAATAACTTCCTTATTTCTTCTATAAGTCACCTACTTATCCTCATTATGTTGACTAAGTATTAGAATCCAAGATTTTACCTCTATGTTTTAGTTACTCTTGGCTTGCTTATGTTGACTAAACACTAGAAAGGACCTTATTAGAAAAACTTAGTATCCGTTTCGCGAAAAGGGAAAAGACGGAATAAGAATTTTCCGACTCTCGCCATAAAAGTTCTAGACAGTCGACAGTATGTCGTAAATTTTAATTCATTGGCTGAGATAGTACCCTATTCAGTATACCCAAAAATCTAAGCTTAAAACACATAATTATTAGTGGTTTGACTGCTGAGGGATACGTTTGGGTTCGGATGCTAATAAGCCTCTCATAAACCATAAGCTTAGCAAACTTCTATATTATTCACAAGGTATAACTTACCAAGGAAACCATAGTAACCGATTCTTCTAGTATCGGCAAGGAATCCTTCCGAAAAATCTAAGAGTACTCTTTCTTTGCATAGAGTACGACAACATATGTTATTTTAATTATTTTCTCATTGTTTTCTGTCGCCTGCGAATGCCAAACTATGTTTGATAAAGGTGCCATATGAGGAATTGGCGTATCATAGGGTGTCCCATAGATTATTTCCATGCTTGATCAGTATGGAGGTTTAATACATGGAACCCCTAAGATATCCCAATGATCATATTGTACTAAAGTCGACTAGTAGTATTCGAAGAAGATATCCATAATAGAGTTATCCAAATAAATATTCCCTGGTAACGGAATATGAGGACTCATAACATGAATGTGTCACTTATTTGACACAAGCGTTGATGAGTGAACGGGAGCCTGAGATATGGAAATCTCTGTAACCTCCTTGTACCTTGATTATTTTTCTCCTAAGATTACCCTGTTTACCCTGGGAGGCAAGTAGGATTAAGATTTATATCTCTTTTAAAGGCTGTATTATTATGAGATCTCCAAGACGGCTAGTACCGTCATTGGAAGAATCGAAACCTTGATAAATAAGTTTTTAAAATAGAGGGTTCACATAGCTTAGCTCGATACTTCGATAGTTTAATAAGAAAGACGGTTCATTTTGCTTATGCATTATTTACCGCAACCCTAATTAGGCAACATTTAAGAAATTGCCATCAGCTGTTCTAAATCGTCGATTTGTTCAACTAACTTCAAGGATCAACTAATCCTTAAAATTTGTTAAGTAGTGGTCGGAATAACCATTTCACCTTAAGATAAGCTTGTCTATGATAGTTGATATGTAAGCATCAAGGCTACTCCCTTGGAGACCCTGTAAAGATAGAATGATAAAACATCTATTGTAGGGACAATAGATTGGTGAGTTCAATTATCAGGATCTAAGGGCAAATTATTGGTGGATAGGCTTGAAGAAGTCTGTAGCCACCTATGTAGCTAAATGCTTGACTTGTGCGCAAGTCAAAGCTGAGTATCAGAAACCGTCAGGTTCGCTACAACAGCTTGAACTTCCTACGTGGAAGTGGGAAATGGTAACTATGGATTTTATTACCAAGTTACCCAAGACCAGGAAAGGAAATGGTACAATATGAGTTGTAGTTGATAGACTGACTAAATCAGCTCATTTCTTACCCATCAAGGAGACTTATAGCTCCGATATATTAGCCCAGTTATACGTTGATAAGATTGTAGCCCTACATGGCATACCTGTAGCTATTATCTCTGACCAGGATACTAGGTACACGTCACATTATTGGAAGAGTTTCCAACGATCTTTGGGCACATGTTTAAATTTTAGTACGGCCTATCATACTCAGACCGACGGTCAGAGTGAGCGTACTATTCAAACGTTGGAAGACATGCTACGTGCATGTGCGATCGATTTGGGTGGTAGTTGGGATAGGAACCTACCGTTAATCGAATTCTCCTACAACGTTAGCTACCATATCAGCATTAAGGCTGCACCTTTCGAGGCATTTTAAGGTAGAAAGTGTAGATCGCCCGTTTGTTGGGCGGAAGTTGGAGATGTCCAATTATCAGGACCAGAGATAGTCTTTGAAACGACGGACAAGATTGTCCAGATTCGTGACCATCTCAAAGCTGCCCGAGTTAGGCAGAAGAGCTACGCATATCCAAAGCGTAAAGCTTTTCACTTCGAAGTAGGTGATAAAGTGTTGCTTAAAGTATCGCCCTGGAAGGGGGTGATGCGATTTGGTAAGAAAGGCAAGCTAAGCCCGAGATATATAGGACCTTTCGAGGTTATCAAACGTGTCGGGTCAGTTGCCTATAAGTTAAACTTACCAGAAGAGCTCAGTGGAATTCACAATATGTTCCACATCTGCAATCTGAAGAAGTGCTTCGCTGAGGAATCACTGGTTATACCACATACAGATGTGCATATAGACGAGAGCTTGAGATTTGTTGAAAAACCTTTGTCGATTGAAGATCGACAGGTAAGGAAGCTTCGAAGGAAGCATGTACCTATTGTGAAGGTCAAATGGGATGCCCGTAGAGGTCCCGAATACACGTGGGAGGTTGAATCCACGATGAAAGAAAAGTACCCTTACTTATTTCAGTAAATCTCGGGTCGAGATTTATTTTAAGGGGGTGAGGATGTAACACCTCGGAAATTCACGTCCTATAATGTGTAGACACGTGTCAAATGTTTAAACGTGTGAAAGAAATATTATAGAAGGACTAAAGTTGATAAACATGGAAAGTATGTGAATATACCTATTCTAAGTGTCAACTGTGAATAAATATAATGTACATTAACCCTACACGATGCTCATACCTTCAAACGAATAAATCATGGATCATACGAAGCTAAAAGTGAGAGATTACAAACTACAGGGGTTAAATGTGTCAACATGTTTAAAGATATACCTCTGAGTGACCTTTTGACAAACCTGAAGCTTTGTAAATGTTAATTATGATCACTAGAATGCACGATTTAAATTTCGTAGAGTTTCGTTAACGTATGAGAAAGTTATGATCGAATTCGTGTGCGAAGGGTTAAAGCGTAAACGTTGAAAGTTAGGACTTTTCGGGTAACAATAAAGTTAACCGGGGACTTAACAAAGTGGGTATATGTTTTAAAGCCCTTATAGATAAATTTTGAGGGTTCATAATGCAATAAACGAGTGCCTATTCGAATTTTGAAGAGCCAAGGACTGAAACTGCAAATTATCAAAACATGTTGGCCGACCCCATAGGCTCGCGTAGCGCGAGCCCTAACCTGCTCACCCTCGCGCTACGCGAGGGCTTGATCTGGGCAGAAGTGTTGATTGTTGTTGATTCTTGTCTGCCTTTGCACTTGGATCCGACTTTAATCGATTTTTCACCTCACTTGACCCCTAAAACAACCCCTAAACACTAGAGACAAGTGTTGAGCAGTTGTGGTGTGTCCTAGACCTTGTTGTCACTCAATTATGGTGAGTAAATTCACTATAAAAGGCCACCTTGTGCAACACAACTCCTCACACCTTCATTTGCATAATTTGATCATTCCTGGAGCTCTCAAGCAGGTCCAACTGATCTTAAGTCGTGCATAGGACTCTTGTAAGTCTACTAGTCCTTCTTTAATTAAGTTTAGCTTGTTTAATTAGCTAAAAGTCAAACCATCGTAATTACGGTTTGACTTCGAGATTAGTCAATAATGACTCAGTCATATCTCGAATTAAAAGTAGTTAGGAGTTGGTATTTATGTGGGTAATAAAACCTCAAAAGGGTTTCCCCTGATCACCACTCAAACCAGGTCAAAAGTCGGGTCAAACTTATAATTAAAAAGTCAACTGGATGCTTAAAATGTCATGTATGCATAATTAGCTATCTAGAACATATACAACCTGTTTGATCATTGTTATAACTTAGTAATTAGTGTAAGAACATGTCTAAACATGTTCAAACCGACTATTTCCTGTTTAGACCCGGTTCGGAACCGAAAGTCGCATAGTTTGACTTTCACTTTGACTTTCAGTTCTGACCCGTTTAGGCATGTTTTAGAAATGCCTCAGAGCTTTAATTGGACTAGGTTACATGTTAGAACAAACCTCTGTGATTATACACCTTGGTTCATTAGTTATCCAATTAATATGCATGTTTCCGTTAATTGCTCATATGTTGACCGTTATGCCCTTATTACCTTAAAACGTGATTTATGAAAATGTAAAAGTGTAGAAACCTTAAATAATGATATATAAACTTGTATGCCAAGTTTGACATCAGTTTGACTTATAGATTAAGAGTTATGCTCATTATCGCAAAATTAATGCTTTATGTTAATAAAACGACGTAATTAGCATATAGCCTAGTTAAGCCTACTTTTTGGTATCAAACTTAATACCCACTGATGTAATATATTATTTTGGGATTTTTAAATATTTTTAATTGATTTTAGGTTGAGCATAACTAGTAGTCGTAGGCTTAATCCGGTAATTGTCGGTTTTGCCCTTACGGGCCATAAAATGAGTTTTACTTATCGAAACGACTCCAAACCTTTTGCTACTGATCACATATGATAAATAAATTATTTTAAGCCTTCTGTAAATATAAAATTATCAGATTTAAGTACCGAACCCGGTAATGGCCTTTAATCGCCTTACTTAGCGTTTTTAACGCACAGTATGTTTTAAAATCATATTGGACATAACCGGGTTGATACCTACTGATATAAGAGGCAAATTATAATATTTTAACAGTAAGCAAAGGTTGATATACTCAGACTTCAGTTTCGAGCTTTTCGGCTTATGTGAAATTACCAAAATACCCCTACGGGGCATAGTTTGGTTAAAAATGATAAATTTCACATATATGCTTTAACCTACTGATATAACTTAGAAAATTAAGTATAATTACTGATTTCATCAGACCTGTAACTCAGTTAAACACTTAAACGCTTTTATAAACTTTTAAATGACCAAACTACCCCTACGGGGCCTAGTTTGTGTCTAAACACGTTTCGGGCATAACGAAAGACACCTTACTGATGTCACAACGTATTTGAGACATAATTAACTTAGGAAACCTGTATATGGCTCTTACGGATACCCGTTACGCTTATTTCGCGTTCGGTTCGGTTTATGTAACAGGTTTACATAAATTAGCCGAAACGGGTCAAACCTTATCGGTTTAATCTCAAAATCCAGAATGTGCATGAAGGACCCATATTAAACAAGTCTCTGAACTTGTCGAGTCTAAATCACATTCTATCCGGTCTTCGCTTAATCGTGCGTACGAACCGTATCTTTGAAACTAGCCGTTCTAAGCTTAAGCTTAATTAAAGATCCGTTAGGATTCTAATAGGTTATTATAAAACCTTCGTTCCAGATTAGGAGGACCAGTAAAAGCTACTTGCAATTTGCTTATTGTGAATTATACTTTGCTCAGGTAAATACTTTTAACTTATTTTCCCTATACGGGCTTGGGTTACGGTATATAGCATACCGCTTGATCGAGCATCAAATCTCCATCATGAGTGGGTAGTTGACTAATTTGATCGGCTCGCTTAAACAGTATTGTTTACTTAATGCCTTTGGGGGGTTAATGACCATGTCCCAGATATCCTTGGCATCATCTTACGAGATTGGCCACGACTTGAGCACGGGGTGTAGGCGTACACCTGTCAGTGTATAATTCTATGATTGTGGTGTGTCTATTGATCTTTAACCTGGACAAGATCCGGGCGACTGAATGCACAAGTAACATGTAATTCGTTCACAAGATTATAATATTATATGATTCTCCCAAGTTAAAATAAAATGTTTATGCCATGTGCATCCAAACCAATTTTCAATCATTTTTCAAAATGAGTCAGTTGATTGTATTTACCAGTGTAAACTGACGTATTTTCCCAAAAAGATTAAATGCAGGTACTAAGCGTAATTGGCTGTGATTTCTCCTTAGCATCATTAAAAGTCTCGCAAGCTTAGGATGCCGAAGTCTGTTGAACAATTGTTTCCACTTTTATGTTCGATCCTTCTGTGGATAAACTTCCGAATATTGTGACATTTGATATTACAATAATAAATTCGGTTGTATTATATTTTCAATTGCTTCCGCTGTGCATTATTAAATATTGTGTTGTTTGACTATTATGTTGCCAACCACGTCACGATACTCCCCCACCGGGCCCACCGGTGACACGTGGAAATTTGGGGTGTGACACTTTTGGTCATCAATCGTATTGTGGTTGTCTTTATTTACTTAAGTACGTTGTTCAGTATGATTGGTGGCTCGATCCTGGTCACGTCACGTCTCCAAGCGGTGATACCCCGCATGGTGGATTTTGGGGGTGTGACACCGTTTACCA
Organism: Helianthus tuberosus; assembly: GCA_030545235.1. Classification (NCBI taxonomy): domain Eukaryota; kingdom Viridiplantae; phylum Streptophyta; class Magnoliopsida; order Asterales; family Asteraceae; genus Helianthus; species Helianthus tuberosus. The sequence goes on from CM060407.1 coordinate 122,180,900, forward strand.
TGACCCACGTTAACGCACCGTAAGAATGATAGATCAGTGTAAACTGTATTCTCCACAATTAGCAAATCTTCATTGGAAAACAAATCATCTGGCAATGTAATCCGATCTCCGAAGCATTCGTTCACAATCAGATTCATCTCCTCGGATAATCTAGATCTCAGAAGCTTACACTCATGATCAGATTCTCATTCCCCCTGACAATCTGAAGTCGAAACTACCCGAATACTGTTGCAGTGTCACGAATTTCAAAAATGCCAGAATTTCAACATACGACATTGAAATTTTGATTCCCCCTCATTTTTGCAAATTCTGACGCCTCTTATCACTGAGTTCCCCCTCAAACTAAATTATGTTTTCAATTCTCTTCTTCGAAAAAACTTGACCAACCCAGAATATCACAATATTCGCCACAATTGTCAGTTTTTCGCCTTTGCGGATTGTAGGATCGAGATTCGACCTAAACGAGTCGATCAGAAGAGTTCTAATCCAAACCAAAGGCGGAATTCAGTGATTTGGACTTAATTGCAGCTTGATTCACACTAGGATTCACTTTAAATGTCTTGTATATTGATTTGACACGATTTCACACCACTTGACACTTCGGCAACACCTCTGCTCCAGAATCAGCAACGTTATAAATGAGTGACAAAGCTCAGCTATATATAGGGGTTTCTAATTCGCATGGAATGGACATGAGGAGTCCAGTTCGCATGGAATGGACATGACCACTTCGTGTGAAATGGTCACTTGGCCACTTCGTACGAATTGGCTCTGCAAGTTCGTGTGGACTGGTCCAACACCTCTAAAACCCTAATTTCTAGCCTACCGAGCTCCATTCTATCCAATCTAGATACAAGACGAAGTCGACAGACATATGCACCAACAGACTCCCCCTTGGATGTTGACGAAGTCTTCGGTGTCGAGTCTTCAGCATGACAAGCCTTCAGTCTTGATCAGTCTTCGTGCTCTTGCTAAAGTATCTGACACTGTAAGCATCCTTCAATCTCTATCATTCCTCTTATCATCATCAGCTACTAACCTCCCCCTTGGATGATGATCTAATAATCTTCAATCTCCTCTTTCTCTCACTCATCAGCAATAGCAGCTTCTGTCTTGATCAAAATTCCAGGATTAGAAACTGGCTCTTGCACCTTCAGACTCCCCTTTGCTAATAGACTCCCCCTTAAGTTGTTCTGGGATCGTAATTTGGCATAGCACTCGTTCTAAGATCGAAACCTGGCTTTTCCTCTGCTCAGGCTTAGACTCGGTGATCTTGTTTTGTAGCATTCATAGTCTCAGGAACGTACCCTGGCTCTCTGTAACCTGCACAAATCTCTACCTAACAATAAGATTCACAATAGTTAAGATTTAACAAATTTAGAATCTCTGCTAACCACTTGTAATCGAACCATTCAAGTTTGGTTTTTTTTAATCATTAATTTGAAATCATTTAATCTTTTCAAAATCATTTTTCATCTCAAACAAACTCTCCCAACCCAGTTGTTCATCATGTTTAGCACTCAGAATTTTGAAAACCAGCTTTCCAACATCAGTTGTCGAAAATAAGATGAAATAAAATCTTTTTGAATTTTTCAAAATTTATGCTAAAACACACTGAAAATCTTTTTGGATTTTGTTTAAAGAAAAGCAGTAAAGAAATATGTACAGACAATATTTTTGTGAGTTTACGTAAGAGGATCATATCAGTTTTTGAGACAAATCACAAGCACCGTTGAGCTTCATACACTTTAAGTTCTAAACAATTCACTTAGATTGTCAGTATACTGATCCACTTAAATTTTCACACAAAGTTCAACTGTTTTGAGATACGAGATTAGTGTTTTAATGGACTTAAACTTATTCGCGTGTCCCACCTCAGAATATACTCCCGTATCCAGACTCCTATATTCAGTCTTACATGTGAATGTAAACTAATGATATCTGTAAGGGATAAATGAGAGACCATGAGAGCTCAGGCTATTGCTTCCGCAAAATCAGAGAGATGATGGTTCGACTTTAGGTGGGTCCCCCTTGGGGATCTTCTTTACAACAGCACATGATTAGCATTTTTCAATGTTTCATCATTTTTTATGCTGAAGGTGAGCTTTAAGATTAAAGCAGTGCAAAGTATTATACGAGGACTAGGCTATTGCGCCGCAAAATCAGAAGTCCTGGTATAATACCCCAGATATCATCACGCACAAAGACCTAGTATGTCAGAAATAGAAAGCCCTTCAAACAAGATTTCAGGGGTTACCTATATATCCGAGAGATGTTCCCCACGAGATAAGCAAGTTTGATATTTAGGTTTATATCTCGAACACAATCTACTAAATGTGTAAAAACCTACTGGCATATCATTAGTGAGACCGTTTATCACATTTGACTTTCCAAATCTTTAGCATGTTGTGATAGTCCACTGATGTACTATCATTTCCTCTTTTTCACAACAAAACTCATTTTGAATTTTTTCAATGTTTTTGGTTTTTAGATTTTATCATGTTTTTGGATTTTTCAAATTTTCAAAATTCTAAATTTTTTACTCCCCCTAAAATAAAAAATATGTTTCAATTTTTGGTTTTACGGGAAAATTTGAAAATAAAAGCAGTAAACTGTACAAATAAGATGACAAACTGATGTGAATTGCTTTGACTCGCCATCCACTTGGCATAAACAATCAGAACTCCCCCTGACAACAAACTATTTTCCCATTAAGATTTCAAAACACTTAAGTTTGTTTTAATCAAAATGGTTTTTCCGGAAAATTATTTTTGTTGGGGTTTCATCACATTGCTTTCTCAACCACTTGTAAAATCTAACTTTTGCAGGTTTTTCACAAAAACATTTTCAAGAATGATGCCGATTCCTGCTCCACGATTACCAACTTGGGAGCTCCGGCAAGTCAGAATTTTAAGTAGAGAATGCTGTCACCCAAGCCTGACCAGTCTTGGGTGATTGTGAATCATCTTCAATCCACCATCTTTTTTATTTATAAAACTCTTTCACACTTTTTACCTTCCCGTCGACCATCTTCCCAAAAATATGTTTCACTTTTCTATTAAAAGCTTTTTCAGCATCAAATTCTTTTTTACCAGGGAAGAATTGATCTGAGATCTCAATCTTTCCAACTTTTAACTTCAAGTTTTCTTTTGACAATGGTGGAAAGTTTTCATCGTTCATTTCTGGAACGGAATTCTCATCATTTTTTACAACAAATGACTCCTTTGACTTTGACGAATCAGATTCATTGTCAGAACTAGTTTCAGATTTAACAACCCATTTTTGTTTGTTCAAATCGACTCTTCTTTTGTAAAAATGTTTCGAACTTTCACCAACTTCGAAAAATGAATTTTTTAACTCTTTAAAATTTTCATTTGGTTGTTCTTTTTGATCAACACATTTTATTTTCATTTTAGAGTTAGAAGAAACTCCCTGTTTTGTGTTGGTGGACTTTGGGCAATTCCAAGCAATGTGTCCAACTTCTTGACATTTGAAACAAGTTCTTCTTTCAACTCTTTGTACAGATTCTTTCAACATATTCTTTTTCTTTTCTGCGAGAAACTCTTGATTTGACTGTTTCCTGAACAGTTTCACCTTCTCTTCCTCTGAACTTGTACCTGAAACAAATTTATTTTTTGGTTTATAAATTTTCTCATTTTTATAATTTTATGAAGGAATAAAACCTAAACCTTTCCTTTTGAAATTACCGTTATGGTTTGGTTTCTTTTGAAAACCAGAACCAGAACTATAACCTGTTTTCTTGTTCAATCTTTGTTGAACTCTTGAAGTGTACTTTTTAGGTTTTCATTAAGATTTACATCTTTTATTTCAGAAATATTAATTTCTGTTAATTTGAAAACCTTGTTTATCATTTCAGTTTTGACACTTCTTATTGGAAATTCTTCATCAGCAAATAATTTGTCAGAATCATTCAAAGTATATGCAACTTTGAATGTTTCGTCATTCAAATTATTCTTTGACATTAGAAAATCTTTATTACAAACCCTTTTGACTGGTGAACTCGGACTCTTGTCTGATGAACTTGAACTTTCAGATTTATACTCCGACTTTAACTCTTCATCCATATCCAACACCTGATCGACCACTTTCTTTAATAACTCAGACTCATGATCAGTGTCAGACGCTGTGAATGTGACGTCAATGTTGTCTGGTAACTCATCAGTTGTTTCAGACTTTAACTTTATATTGACTGCCTTTTTTAATTGTTCCTCATTTGGTTTTCTAGGAGAATAACTTTCCCAGATCGGAGGCGCACACTTGTTATACTTTACACTTTGTTTCTTACCAGTATCCGTAACTTCCGACTTTTTATCTTGAAAAGCTTCGAGACCTGCAACAGTAGGATAAACTTTATCAATCAAATAATCACAAGTTGAACAACTCAGCAACAATCGTCTGATTCTTTCATTTTCAATCTTTTCAATTTCCAAATCCTGCTTCAGCTTTGCACACTCTTCAATATAGTGATTGATGGCCTTCTGCTTAGTCATTAATGTTGAACTCATCATCATCGTTGAGGCAACTTCTACTTCTAAGTTTGTCTTGTTCAAACTATCAACCGTTCTGTTCAGCACATCATACGATTCTTTTATGTACTTAACATCAAACAACAATTTTTTCTTTCAACTCGTCTAGTTCACTATACTTCTTGTCTTTCTCTTCACAATGTTTGCATGGTTCCAAACATTTTAGACAAGGTTTTGTGACCTCAACAATTTTTTCAACTTCGACCATCTTTTCAACTTCAACAATCTTTTCAACTTCGACAATTTTTTCAACTATTTTCTCCACCACCTTTTCAATCACATTCGGTTCTGTCTCAACTTCTATCATCACTTCACTCTCATCAATCTTGATCTTCTCTGTCAATTTTTCTTCAACCTTTTCTTTTTCAGCTTCCATTTTTGCCTTTTCTTCAGCAATCCTTCTTGTTTCCAATTCTTCCAATTCTCTCTTTAGTCGAGCAGCCCTTTTCTCTTTCAACATCTCGATTTTATCTGCAAAAAACAAATTAAAACTAAATGAGTCCAAATTTTTTCTAGCTGTATTAATATACTCTTCTTCATCATCGGTGTCTTCATCACTTTCTGATGACTTGAAAATCTTCTTTCTTTTTGGTTTAGATTTGACTGACTCTTCTTCCAAGATTCGAGCAACAAATGCTGTTTTTTCTGAATCAGCCGGAATGTATTTGTCCCAGCTAAATCCCTCTGGCAATCTTTCATCATCTTGATTAACTAGATAAGCTTTCTTCTTTCCATCTTCAATAACACGGGATGATGACGGTTGTTGAGCAACCTGATGATAAATTGCTTTTCGATGATAATCGTTGTTTCCAAACGGATCTTGTCTTCCGATTGCTTCTCTGTTTGTGCACTCTCATTTAAAATGCCCCTTTTCTCGGCAACGAAAACAAGCAACCTTTGATTTATCAAAACCTAGCTGAGATGTAGCAGCATTACAAAGATCATCTCTTCCGGTGATTTGTTTGAATTTTTCTGCTCTTCTCAAAACACTAGCTAAACACCACTTGATGTCCATTAATTCAAGTTCTTCAGAATCAATCTGATCATAATCCTCTTTGGTGAGCATCGGATTTTCGATTCTTCCAGCAACTAAACTTTCATACGATTCTAACATAGTAACAAGTGATGCCATGTGTTGCTTAGCCATATCTGGAGAGAGATTTTGACCATTTTGTATGTTTAATGTTACATTGCATTGCAGATTTGTTGAACTCTGTCGTTGAGAACTTGGTGTTGAGAAATTCGGATCAAAACTTGAATAAGACGAAGAATATCCACCACTCTGAGTTGTAGTGCTAACATTTGTTCCGGAAGTACCATCAGCACTGAAAGCAGTCTGAATCTTCGAACTCGGAGTAGTCTCATATTTGCTTCCTCTATAGTATAGACTATCATCTTGTTGAGCACTTGGATTATTCATGATAGCAGTTTTCTGAAGATCTAACTCATGTTCTTCAAGCTTCTGAATGAACTTACACAAATTCATACTTTCATATTTTCTCATATGTTTTAAAATCAACAGATATGTTCCCCATTTATCTTGTGGTAACGCATCAGAAAGCTTATCAACCCATTCATCATCTTCCTTTTTGATGTCCAATCTTTTCATTTCCTGGACAAGATGACAATATCTATCGATAGTCTTCTTAGTCGTTTCACCTTTCCAAGCTGTAAACATATCAAAAGATTTCTTTAGTAATGCACATTTATTTTTTATCATATCAGCACTTCCTTTAAACTTCTGAATCAACGCTAACCAAATTGATCTAGCAGTTTCCTCATGTTGGAGCAAAACAAAATATCTTCTTTTACCGCTTGTTGGAGAATGCTAATCATCATTTTTTCACTGGTGTATTTTAACTTCTCCTTCGCTGAATATTCACTTAAAGGTTTTTCATTTCCACGGTCATCTGTCGGTTTAACAAAATCTTTGTCTAACGATTTTGCCATCCTTTAAAATCCTCAATGTACATAAGCTTCGGAGGCTTTTGAAAGGTTCCCGTTTCATTTTCGATTTCAAGAGTTTCGGCAACTGTAATTGGAGCAGCTGGAGTAGTAGCAAATGCGTTGTAAAACTCTTCTTACATGTTTCAGTAAAACAGTTTCATAAATTCACAAAGTTCAAGCGGATTGACGATTCAAACGAACTGGACAACTTTGAAGCGAACTGGACCTTTGGTGCGGATTGACCTTTGGTGCGAACTGACCCTTTTCAAGCGAAATGAAGGTCTTAAAGTTCAATTCGTACGAATTGAATGACTTAGAGTCCAATTCAAGCGAACAGATTCACAAAATGACCACTTTCAAACGAACTAGCACTATTCAAGCGAACTGGGAGACCAATTCGTGCGAAATGGAGGTTTCTTCAAACGAATTGGCACTATTCAAATGAACTGGTCACTTTGATGCGATCTAGCAGTCCAATACGTGCGAAATGGAGATCTGTTTCACATGAATTAGGCCATTTCGTACGAAGTGATGCTGATGTCACACGATCGGGTATGTTTTTGACAAAATTGATCACGTTTTCGGTCGATTTTAGGTCTAATTCTTTCAAGGATTGATTAAAACTGTGTTTCGCACGTTATATATGAAAATCAGTCCATTTTAACCGTAAAAACTCGGTTAATTTTGAAAAATGTAAAGAAGAATGAGTAGAAGTCAGAATTTTTGGTGAAAACAAGCTGAAATTGAAAGAACTCTTCCTCCTGAGCTCTGATACCACTTGTAGGATCGAGATTCGACCTAAACGAGTTGATCAGAAGAGTTCTAATCCAAACCAAAGGCGGAATTCAGTGATTTGGACTTGATTGCAGCTTGATTCACACTAGGATTCACTTTAAATGTCTTGTATATTGATTTGACACGATTACACACCACTTGACCCTTCGGCAGCACCTCTGCTCCAGAATCAGCAACGTTACAAATGAATGACAAAGCTCAGCAATATATAGAGGTTGCCAATTCGCATGGAATGGACATGAGGAGTCCAGTTCGCATGGAATGGACATGACCACTTCGTGTGAAATGGTCACTTGGCCACTTCATACAAATTGGCTCTGCCAGTTCGTGTGAACTGGTCCAACACCTCTAAAACCCTAATTTCTAGCCTACCGAGCTCCATTCTATCCAATCTAGATACAAGACTCGATACAAGACGAAGTCGACAGACATATGCACCAACACGGATTTTACGTTTTGGCCCATAAATAGTCAGATACTTCAGAATATAACAATCTTGCATCGGTATCCTGACTACCCCACTAATTTCCACAATCTTTGATCGCATCATCAATTCTGTACACTGAAGTTCCCGACGGTGTCCCCGAACAACCCAGCTTGGTCGATAAAAACTCGAAAAAATTGACAATCACCAAATTTTTTCTGGAGACTCTCCTCGTCGTTGCGATCAAAAAATGCCTTTTTTTTAATCATCTGGTCGAATGTCAAGAATCAGATGGTCACTCGATCAGAATGCAGCCCGATCGGAGTACCACTCGATTGAAGGACAAAGTATGGAAAGTTGATATGATGAATCGGAGTGCCATCCGATCGGAGTGCTGTCCGATCGGAGTGCCGCTCGATCGGAGTGCCGTCCGATCGGGGAGCCGTCTGATCGAAGTGCCGTCCGATCGGAGTGCCGTCCGATCGGATTGTCATCCTATTGAAAGCATCTTCAAGAATCCTTCAAACAAAATAGTGATATGGATCTGATGGTCGTCCGATTGGATTGTTGTCCGATCAGATTGCCATCCGATTGGAAATCTTCTAACATCTCAAGAACACTCCAAATCACTTTTTTTTCGATCCAGAATCTTTATTACTGTGAATTTGATGATGAAACTTCACAAGATTGTTCGCGATCCAATTCCGAACAGATTGATGTCTTCAATTCCAAAATCCATCCGTGAATTGGCCGTTATTTTGATGATTTTCTCTGTTTAACGTCAAAACTCCCGTTTGATGAGCTTTGGGTGATTTAACCGATTGTTAGATCGATTAAATCGGTACCGTAGCTCTGATACCACTTGTTAGGACCGGTTTTCAACTTCCGAAACGATTGCGAACCGAACGTGTGACGTGCGGAATCCGTACACGAACGTGACCGAACACAAGAACGTACAATTTAACGTGATTCTTATTGAACAATATGACGAGTACAGGCACCGTGAATCACCTACGAAGACTCTCTCTCTAGACTTTCTCTCTCTAAGCTCCAAGTTCCAAGATCACCAAATGAGCTCCAAACTAGCAAAAGTCTCTAACTCTAACCCTAAAGGTCCTATTTATAGGAAAAGCATATAAGGAGAGTTCCCCTTATTTACAATAATGCCACCTTGCCCTTTTCTATCTAATATTACAATATAAGGCTTGATTCAATCCTTTTCAGCTACGACTCGCATTGACGGAGGCGATAGACATAAATGCACCAACATCAGTGACATATAAAATAATTACGGGTTCAATCCGTAAAGTGTATATATTTATGCTACTGTATAAAATACTATATATAAAATATATTACGCCAAATAAGTGTTATATATTTACCCCACCTTCTATATAAACGTATCACTTTTTTAAATCCAGTTTTGGGTTTATATACATAGATTTGTATACAGACCACTTCTAGTATATAAATCTTTGGTCACATCTATCATTTACCCCACTTCTATTATCGAGACCAAATTCTATATGTATTAAATCTTTGGTCTGTATAAAATAAATATAAAGTGTGTATATAAAATCTATAAATTATTTGTATAGATTGTATACAAATGTCATATACACCGATACCATCCTTTTCTTTAGAATATTATTACTAATATATGTCATTGAATGTTCATGCCTCCACTAAGTCATATTAAACCATATTTGTGCTACTATTGGCTAACTCTTTGGCCAATAGTAACGTGTGTCAAATAATGTATAAAATCTCCCCCCCCCCCATACCGGTGGCTATTGTAGAATACAAAATTTTAATCACTATAAGTATAACTGATAAACATTTAGTATTTTTGGAAAACACTTTTAAATATAATTTTATCACAAAAAGGTGATAAAACTGTGAGAAAAGAGAATGAACTCACTTTGTAACTTTAGGGTTCAACTAGAAACCTTCTGGTATAATCTTGCATATAACTCCTGAGCTATTTAATAAATATATAATGCACTCACGTTAAATATAATAACCCAATTCATCTTTATCCCTACGTCACGAGACAGAACCCCAACGAACTTGGTCGGGCAGAGCCTTGACATGCGTTACGGGCTCCAGATCAATCGGACAGGGTATCAATGATCAGAGTTAAAACACTTAAAACGGAGCAGGGCATTATTATTATTATGAGGTAAATAATAAATATATATAGAGAGAGAGAGAAAGAGATGGTCGACAGAGGCTAGACTGAAGAAAAAGAAACTTTGAACAATTGAATGTTTTGCCTTAATACTTCTATTTATACTTTATTTGGTATGTTTGAGTACACGCAAAGATACACAGTCAAGTCATACGTACACGTAAACATTCAAATTATGATTATTCTTTTCAAATGTGTACACGTAGCCTTTAATCCCTTCATGCACACAAACATTGAATTTGAATTTAGTTATATTATTTTATTATATATATTAATTCAGCTGCTTCACTCAATTGGCGCTTATAACTTCTAAAATATGACGTTTTATAAAACAATTAATATGTCATTAGAACGAGAATATTGGTGTCTACATTTTGACCCAAGTTTCATTAAAAACGGAGTAGGTTCAAATATAATGTATTTTTATAATTTAAATATTAAAGGGTTCCTAGACCCGTCTAGGTACTTAATATTTCTAACAGTGAACTTACCCGTAATATACCTGTCTAATAATATAAGTTTTTATGTATTTTATTTTAATATAGAAAATAGAAATGTCACACATATACAAGCCAATTAATTAGTATAGCATTCCAACCAATTATATATATATATAATAGTTTTTAAAACTATATGTTTCGAATAATTATATTAAAAATAAAACTAGTTAATAGTGGTTAATAAATTTAAACAACCTATAACTCTTATTTGAAAAAAATGGATATATTACAAGAAGCCTTTAGGATTCTTAAACAAAGGTTAACCAAGGCACCTATACTCGGATTACCAGAAGGAACTGAAGACTTTATAGTCTATTGTGATGCGTCTAAGTTAGGATATGGATGTGTATTGATGCAACGTCAAAAGGTTATAGCTTATGCTTCTAGACAACTTAAGAAACATGAAGAGAATTATACAACCCATGATCTAGAATTAGGAGCCATAGTTTTTGCCCTTAAGATTTGGAGACACTATCTTTACGGTAGTAGATTTGTTGTCTTCACAGATCATAAGAGTTTAAGGTACCTTTTTGGGCAAAAGGAGTTAAATATGAGACAGCGACGCTGGATGGAAATTCTCAGTGATTATGATTATGATATCCAGTATCATGCAGGAAAAACTAATGTAGTAGCTGATGCTTTAAGTCGAAAATATCATGAAAAGCCAAAATGAGTACGCTCTCTCAGGATAAATCTGCAGATAGATTTAAACGAGCAAATTAGAGAGGACCAAAATACACTTGGGAGCTCGAGTCAGAGATGCAAAGGAAATATCCATACCTGTTCCAGTAGATCTCGAGGATGAGATTTAAATCAAGGTGGGGAGGATATAACAACCCTCCTAAAACCTCTTAACATAACCCTAAACGTTCCTATTATACCCCGAATACTCGTTAACGGACCTAAAATACCTTGATATTAATAAAAACAAACAAAATCATTATTTTATGTGTCTCGCGACCCGCGATGGGAGAGACCTAGGGTCTCGCGGGGCGCGACATACATTACTTGCCTGACACCGCATTGCGCCACATGTCCTAGCTCGTGGCAGGTCTACCCCTTGATTCGACAAACCTAAACCCTAGCTATAGGCAGCTCGTGGCCCGCGACAGGCTTAGCCTGGGGCGTCGCGGGGCGCGACGGAGTTTCCGATCAGCCTATAAAGGGAGCCGAGAGCTCATTTGCAAACCGTTCAAAATTCTATTCTCTCTCAAATTCTCTATTAGTCAAAACTCTCGGGAATAATACCCCTAACAAACGAAGCTTTGCCTCATTGTAAGTATTATAAACCCCGATCACGCATTTGTTACCCTACCCGATTGAACTAGGACTCCATAACGCATGTCAAGGCTCTGCCTGACTCAGTCGTTGGAGTTTTGTCTCGTGTTATATGGCTAATGTGATTTGGGTTATCTTACTAACACGTGTGCATTGTTTAATATTAATAGATAATAACCAGGATAACTATCAGGAAGCTATATTATTATCTAAAGTCAGCAATGTGAGTACATTCTCTTTTTGAAAACCCTTTTTGTGAGTCATTCCCCTTTTATAATTTTTTTTTTGTGAGTACATCTTATTTTTTGTAAACCCTTTTTGTGAGCCATTGGTTCAAATATTTTACAAAACCCTAAAATGTTTATCAAAATACTTACAGCAATTAAGTATCTGTAATTCTACAATTATCATCAGTATGTGGTGTTTTATATACATTACTTGACACTCGTTACTATTGCGAATAGTAGCATGACCGCAAGCACGGGGGACAATGGTTGTCCAGTAGCAATACTGTATTGAATAATTGGATAGATGGTGTGCGTTAGGTGTGTTATGATTTTATTGATATTTTATGCCCATTTTACGCATTAGTCAAGTTTTAAATTTATAAAACACGATATTCTACTAACACTAAACACACACTTGGGCAAGTGCACCCATCGTGAGCATAGTATAGTGTTGGTAAGATACCGAGGTCGTCCTAGGACACAAGAGCTTTTAGTATCGGTTTATCCTCAACGTCTAATCAATCTATTTTTTTTTTGAGAAAAGGTTTTAAACATGAAAAACTAAAACTAAAAATGCAGAAATAAAAATAAAAGAAAACATATAGATAAGATGAATCACTTGGATCCGACTCGCCTTTAATGTATCCTTTGATGATTTCCGTACTTTTGCACTTTTTTAAGAGATTATCTTAGTTATAGTAGTAGGCCCCTCTTTTGAAGGTGATGTTACCCTAAACCCAGTGGTTTAAGTCAGCAAGGATACAATCCCAAAGGGTCAGAATATTGAAAGATAACTAATTAAGTTATTAATGCGAAAAGTGGTAGGCCCCTTTTTTGAAGGGTGACGTTACCCTCGGCTAAGTGATTTGAGTCAGCAGGGATACAATCCCAAGTAGCCGGTTTAATGTATTAATAGTAGTTTACATATGAGGGGATCAAGCCATTCGCACCCCCGCCATCCAATACCAGTGGGTATTTGTCACACCCCCAAAATACCACAAGCGGAAACCCCCGCGAGGCGTGTGACGTACCAGGATCTAGCCACCAATCACATTGAACTCATAGGTATATTTAAATAAAACATTCATTAATTTAACATTAAGTGTTACACGTTACAAATAATTCACAGCATACAGCGGAAGCATAATTCATTAGTTAAGTGTTTATAAACCTCATGTAAAAATCATTAGTCTTGTATTACGATTCCATGTATCTCGACCCATGACCACTCCAGCCTCCCAGACAGCAAGTTCCAATGATATGCACCTAAAGGCCTGCAAGGCATGTAACAACAAATCAACAACAAAGTTGAACGAGTTCACGGTTGGGTATTCGTTTTAAGTTATTTCAAAAACATAGTTTTTCTTTAGTTGGCTTACTTGCTGTGGGAGTTACCCCGTAGTTAAAAATATGATTAACCAATTCCTTCTTTCCCAAACCATAACCAGTATCAGTGGGGGCTTCCCCATGTGAACCACTAGACCGTTACCATATCGACTACAGACGAAAGTGAGTTGTGCCCTACGTCAATGTCTATCATCATTGACTGTTTGCCATGATCCATTAGTACACGCCCGTCTGACTGGCACGGTGTGAGGTTTGTTAAACCTAATAGTGCTATTAACTATTGGCAACCATGTGCAACAATATAATAATTCAGGTCAGATTCCACTAGCACAATTTTCCATTCACATAATGTCACACCACGACCGCGTAAAACAACAAATCGCGGCGGAATTGTCGGGGAGTGTTGTAACAGAATCATTGTTTAAAAACACAGGGAAATTTGAAGTTTCGTTTTATTAAACATTAAATATTTACATCGTCTGGAAATCTAAATAAACAAGTTTATTAAGTCACTAAGGCCTCGTCCAGTCCTATGTGAGCATGCATCCTAGCAATTAACATCATTCAACAACACCTGAAACATATGTGAAAACAAAGTCAGCAAAGAAATGCTGGCGAGTACATAGGGTTTTTGAGAGTGTCGGATTCATGGCTAGTTTACATGTTGCAATACTTAATTAAAAACCTTGTTTTGAAAAGTATTGTATTGCGACATAACTAACCAACTCAAATCAAGTTGGTTATAGTGTATAAAATCTCGTAGCCATGATTCTTAACCCAAAACATTTATTTAATAAAATCTCGTTAATAAAACTCGTATAGTTTATATCGTTTCGAAAACCTCGTTTGTGTGACATTGTTTCAAATTGTTTACCCAAGTGAACTAAATAACGCCACGGTATGTAATATGATGAAAACATATATATATATATATAGGAAGTACCAGCGGTGTATCCACCATGCTTTCATCACATTACGCCCGTCCCGTTACCTAAACACTACCCGAAAACCAATCGTTTACCCAAATCTTATAATTCGTTAAAAATCGCTTTAGTCGTTTAAATCATTCTCGTTTTAGATCGTGAAACTACTTTTGATTGTCTCGCTAATAACATCCAAACCTTCGTGACTCGACTATCTCGCCAATCGCTTCTCGCATTAATAAACCACCAAAGGGTAAATTAACAATCACAGATTCAGTCGTTACCCACCTAACCCACACATAACCATGGGTGCAGTCTGATAACGGGATTTGTCAGATCCTACGGTACCATAACCTAATACTGGTCGGTTCGGCCAAAATTAATGAATGTCATTCGTTATGTAACTACAACCAACAAGCTCGTTCACATTATTGAAATCGTTATTTGTTTAATATAAACCATCTCAATCGTTTTGAAACCATCGTTGAAATATTGAAATCGTTTGATACATATGAATCACCCAAAAACAATTGAAAATAGTAAAAGAGGGGACTATGTACTCACCTTTGGGTGCGTTTTTATATGTTAACACAATCCCACAATTTGTTTATTTGTCCTAAATTAAATAAGAATGATTTAATAATCAAAACTCACAAAAATACATGAGTTTCTCCGATACTTAGAATTTTCACATAACTTTGAGATTTTTCTCAAAAAGTTATTATTTTTTATTATACTGGTGTATTTGTATATATATATATACTCAAGCGTAATACACATAATCTTGTCAACACTAACACATCATCATACACATATTGTAAAACACATAGCACATTGTAACACATAAAATTTACCCATGAACAAACCATTCTAGCGTATGTCAAAAAATACGTATTTTAGTGATTCGGTAACATTTTTGGGCGCCGGAAGTCACGTATGACCAACCAAACACCAAGTAAACTTAATATTAGTTAAAATACTTATTTTATATCAAAAATATCAGTTTGTTTACTGATCTAAAACTGTTTTATAAAAATCCTCCGAAAAGGCGATTTTTAACCGTTTTATCGCATAGTTTTGCATCAAACATTACCCGAACCATCCCAAATCGAAACGACTTGAAATTTTGACATAACCCATGTTATTTACTGAATAAAATAATGGTTATACTCATGATAGTGCAGGTCTTAAGTAAAGCACATAAATCATGCAAATTTCGCATATTTTACCACTTTTTAAGCTATATGTACAACATGCAAAGCTATCAAACCTATGTCAAAGTTTCATGCCATTATGTTATACCAAATAATGTTATTTTTAGTGTTTATAACCTGTTCAAAAACACTTTTGTCATACAACCATTTTTTTATCACTTCTTGAGCTTTAAATCAACATATTTTCACATGTACAAGTGCCTAAAGCATACTATCATAACATCGACATTTTATATGGGTTTAGATGCATCAAATATGTGATATATTCAGGTTTATTTGCTGATGTAATTTTCATTTAACATATCATACATAAATCACCAAATACTTGCATTTTTACCACCATTCAAGAACATGTAACAACATAAACAAGTACTTAACAAGATATCAAACTTCAAAACTCATATACACACATACATATGTACGGTTATACATACATATATGTACATCACCATTTTTACTTGTGTCATGACCCATTTCATTTTAGATTTCAAGTTTAGTGAAAATCCCAAGATTCAAGAGAAACTTCAAATCATCAAGAACAGCGAAAAATCTAAAGTATGATTTAAACATAAATGTTATACCTTCAAGATTCAAGTAGGTTGTAGGATGAGATTTTGATGATAGGAAGCTTGTAATCACTTGACAACACCTTGGGAACACCTTTAGATCTTCACACCAACTTGAAGGTTGCTAGAAAGGGACTTGAATATGAAGAACACGACTTGAAGGTGATGAAGATGGAGAGGGGGAGAGGGGACGGTTCAAGGAGAGAGAGAGAGTGAGGGACTTGAGTGTTGTAGTAAGGTAGAATGATCTTGTAAGATTTATAAAAGATATGGAAGGATTATGAGGGTGGCATGCACATACAAGTGTCACCAAGGATCAAATGAAATATTTTACAATCTAAGAAAATATTTGGTGGGTCCATCTAGATATAGAACCATAATTTAGATGGGGGAGGGGGTCCATGTGCAACTTTTTTTATATAAACATGTTATATGTAGGCTAAAACGGGTGTTTAACTGGATACCGGGTATTTTATCTAGCGTTTAAATCCCGGTTTATGGCGTTCTAAATTATTTTTATTATTCTATAAAAATAAACTCGCCAAAATATTACTGAAATAAATTTCAGTTGCCAAGATTTGACTGCGTTGTCTGCGCTTTGCAGTAGAAGCACTGTGCTGCGCAGAAACACGCGGTACGCGCTTAAACTTGAAAAATAACGTTTTTAAGCGTTTTAATTTATTTTTCAACACGAACCTGATTAAAATAAAATTTTTATCATAACATAATATTTTTGGGATTTAAATATTATCCGGGCGGTCACCAGTGTTCGTTTCACAGTTTTGTCGTAAATAGTCCTTTAGTTCAAATAAACATGTTTTTGCCATACCGAATCCTTCGAAACTTATTTCTAAGTTATGTAAAGGATATTTAAGGTATGTTTGGCTTATGTCACTATTCCGGAGTGTTTGTCGCGTTAAGCTGACTGTGTTTATGCACCAGTTTGCGTATAACCTTCCAGAAAGCGATTTAAAGCTTGAAATCGGAATCGAATCAAATTGTAAAATCATCAAACACAATAACACATATAATAACACCAAAGCACATTGTTTTATTGATAACCAACATTGTTTTACATTATACGATGCTTACAGAACACAGTTGTCACACATAACCCTATGCCCATACCACCATAATCATTAAAATATGCAATAAAATAACAATGAAACAATTGAAAAAAATCATTTATCAATTTCGACCAACCAGTAGGATTATACTAACCGCACGGAAATCAAGATGAAGTTGGTAGGGACTTCGAGATGAAAGAGATATGCTGACGGGTTTCTATTTCTTGTGTGAATAAATGTGCATACATATGTATATATATTAAATCAGGAAAAGGGGCTACCTAACCCACTTATCTATTTTGTCACCGAACCCAATACATATGTATATATATTAAATCAAGAAAAGGGGCTACCTAACCCACTTATCTATTTTGTTTGGGGCCGGGTACAAACCACTAAAAGGGTGGGCCGTAAATCATCAAGGGGGGTTATGTGTAACTTGAATGGTAACTAGTTAGTTAATAATTAAAATCCAAGTATATGGTTGCTAGTGTTAGTTACTAGATGTTCTAGTGGGTGTTATGGTGTATAGGGATCATAACTAACCAAGAAATAATTAAACAATGTTTCTTGCAATATTTTGGTGTCCCGGTTAATGTCTGGTTGTTCGGTTAGATACTGATTCGTTAAAGTGCTAAGTTATTCCGTATAGTGTCTTTTATGTAACTTTTTGTGACATAATTAATTCCCAATGTCACACCCCGACCGCGTAAAACAACAAATCGCGGCGGAAACATCGGGGCGTGTTGCGACAGAATTTAATTGTTTCATAACCATGGCACACAAAGTGTATTTTATTTATTTAACAAAGGTGTTACATTGTCTTGAACGGTAAACAAAAGAGTTTATAACATAATTAAACATAGTCTATCATCTTTTAAAGTCTCTAAGGCACAGGTCCGCCCTAGTATCATGATCAACATCCTATGGAAAAGCACCTGAAAACACATGTGAAAATAGGTACGTCAGCATAAAAATGCCTGTGAGATACATAGGTTTTTGAAAATAGGATTCATGACTTATGTTTAAGAAAAATGTTTAGTCATGAACCTTGTAATTTGCTTTGTCTTGTAAATCATTTGAAAACAATAAGATTAGATGATATGTATAAGTAAATGTCAGTTAAATAAATGACCATGTAAAAAGATGTGTTTGTATAAGATAAGTTGTTTTGTAAATCAATGTCTTGTGAAAAGTATGTTATTTGTATAAAATGTTCTATGTCTCAATATAGAAATGATTCAAATAACGTTACGACATGTAATACCATACAAACACTTATATATAGGAAGTACCAGCGGCGTATCCACCATGCTTGTATCATATTACACACGCATCGTTACTTAATCACTTAATCAAACCAAACCAATCAATGTAAGAAGTCTATGTTTAAACAAATTGTCAAATGTATTGAATAATATGTCAAAGTGTTTATGTCAAGATGTAAATCATGTCAAAATGTCTATGTCAAATATCCATGTCAAATGTCTATGTCAAATATCCATGTCAAATGTCTATGTCAAATATGTCATGTATGGCAAGTGAAATGTCTCAACTAAACCATATGCACAAAAACAAAGTATTGAAGTAAAACTTGGTTTAAATCAACGCTATGTTTTGTGTAAATGCATGCAACTATTTAATATGAACATTTATGCGGTATTGTGAAAATGCATACATCCAAGCCTTGTGACTGTGGTGATAAACCCTTTAAACAAATTAAAGGTCTATCTGTCTTATATCATCGAATTCGGTCATTCCTTTCTGTCCCCTTTCCCTGGGATGTCCGGAACGGGAGTTGTCAATTCCTATGGTACCACTACCTACTAACGAACGGCGTAGCTAATGTTAATGAATGTATTGTCCCATGTAAACAAACCAAATGTCATAACAAAATGTAAGCATGTGAAAACGATGCACTAAGTATGTAATCAAATGAACATACGTAGCGTGAAAAGTCATGTAAAACGATGTACTAAGTAATGCACACAATGGGCACACCTAGCATGAAATGTAATGTAAAACAATGTACTAAGTAATGCACACAATGGGCACACCTAGCATGAAATGTAATGTAATGTAAAACAATGTACTAAGTAATGCACACAATGGGCACACCTAGCATGAAATGTCATGTAAAACAATGTACTAAGTAATGCACACAATGGGCACACCTAGCATAAGATGAAATGAAATCATGTACTATTATGTACTAACGAACATAGCATGTATATGATGTGAAAACAGGAAAGCTTGAAAGTAACAAGTAGGCACATGTGTTCCACCCCAAAACAGTTTGGAAAACAGTAAAAGAGGGGTCTATGTACTCACTTGAGATTGCTCAGTCGTATAAAGATAATCACCAAGCAACGCTAGAGATCTCGGAATCAAACGGCACCTAGTATAGGTAACTATGTTAATAACCGGACCTATCTCGGAAGACTGGGTAGCATTAGGGTTTGTAAACCAAATGAGTGTCGGAACTCACGTGATATGGTTTAACAAAGCCTACATGCTAAATGAAACTTAACCTAAGTCTTATTGACCCATTATGATCCGTTTAGGTAGCTTATGCTACTTTAACGCATCGTGCGCGTGAAACGCGTTCGGACCGCCTAACTAGTCCTATGACAAGTATTATATGCCTAAACATGTTACATAATCAGTTACGTGACAAAAGTTTAGGTTACATATGCTAAATTACCAATTATGTATGAAAAGGGTATTCTGGTAATTTACCTAAGGCATATAAACTACCTATCATACAACTACTTAAACGTCGTGACCATAAGGTATAACCTCGGAAGGTTATTCCCTACACTATGGTCACCTAATGTATTTGGTCGGATCCTAATGATCGACCAAACTGGGTCGGGTTCGAAGGTATAAGCGATTGATCATATCGCTTACCCTACGACCCTAGACAACGTGGTAATCAGTAGGCATAGTCCCAAGGGACTATGACCATCGTGATCACAATCACGTTGCGAAGTTCAATCGAACTTCGCATTGACCATTACTGGTCAACGCTGAAAGTCAAACAAAGTTTGACTTTCTGACTCGAAAAGCAGTAAAAATAAGGAAAAGAACGAAAGAATACTTACGAAGGGTCCCCGAATGCTAATCTAGATCAATATAGTTCAGGTATGAAACAAGGTTTCAACTTAGAACACAATCAATCAGATTCTAGTGCTTTAAAACAATGAAAGGCATGGGGTATATATAGTTTTCGGTGAACCGTTGAGATCGTTTCTTGGAAAAGGGGAAAAGATCTAGCCCGTACATTTGTCACAATGTTATGGTTACTGAATATGGCCTATTAATAGCTGAAAGGGCAAGTTAGAACTTGTGGTTGAGGATTAATCAGCTGATAATCTGCTGACTGTTTGTTATTATCTGTTCTGGACAAGGCTAGCGCACCGCTACGCTAAAAGTGTAGCGCACCGCTAGGCTTAAGTTTGGCAGATTTACACTTTTGGTCCCTGTCATGCATTCAGCCCATTTTCGACACGTTTAAGGCCCGTTAACCCCATTTCAAAGCTCTAAAATGAAGTTAAAGTATAGGGAACTTAAAATGTGTTCAAAAATATCTCGGATGTCGGTTCGTTTGGCCGTACGGTCGTGATGTTCGGTTAATTACGACGGAATGCGCACAAGCGCGAAAAACGATCCAAATGACGCGACGAATGGATTTTTCTTATGGCGAACACTAAAATATAATGTAGTCATGCTTACATAAATTTTTGGATGTCCGGATGTATTCAGAACGTAAATTATGCGCGAAAATGCAAACTTGTGCACTTTTTGACACTTTTAGTCCCTGAATGACCCAAAAGTTTATTTTAGCACACCAAACCCCTCAAAGCCTATTTCTAAGCTATGTAAAGGATATTTAAGGTGTGTTTAACTTATGGTCATGTTCCGGAATGTTCGTTACAGTTCAGATTGGCATACTTTCATAGTTTGTCAATTTTAGACCCTGTAAGCGAATTAACTTGTTTTTGCCATACCAAAGCCTTCAAAAACTTATTTCTAAGTTATGTAAGGGTTATTTAAGGTATGTTGAGTATATGTTGATGTTCCGGAGTATTTTTCGCGTTAAACTGAGTACGTTTTCGCACCAGTTTGCGTATAACTCTCCAGAAAGTGATATAGAGTTTGGAATTGGATAAAAGTCAAAACATGAAAAATGTAAAACATAACAAAACAAACATTGGGATCAAATAACATTGTTTTATTGATAACAGAACTGTTCATAGTGATTACAAGCACAGTTGTTACACCCAACACTTAGGAAAACATTCAGGACCATTTAGTCAATTTTCGGCACAATCATTAAGCACAATTTAATATTAATTAATCATACAGATACATGTAATTATGAGGGTTGTCACATTCTCCCCCTGTTAAGAAAATTTCGTCCCGAAATTTAGCACGTGGTTACTGAGGAAGCTAGTTAAGTTGCGTGGTTTTCCTGGTTTTCCTGGGGTGTCACATAATCCCCCCATTGGTTCGGAATTTCATCCCGAAATCCTGCAGTAGCTTCAGCCTCAGTAGTGGTTGCGCTTTTCCTAAACAACTGGGGATACTTGAGTTTCATTTGGTCTTCTCGTTCCCAGGTATACTCTGGGCCATGACGGGAGTTCCAACGAACTCGAACAAGAGGTATTCTGGTACGCTTGAGAATCTTAACGTCTCGGTCTGTGATTTCAACTGGTTCCTCGGCAAATCGCGACTGGTCGTCGATTGTGAGCTCCTTTAAGGGAACTATGAGGGTCTCATCTGACAAACACTTTTTCAGATTTGACACATGGAATACGTTGTGAACTCCGCTGAGTTCTTCAGGTAGATTCAACTTGTAAGCGACTTTGCCAATTTTCTCAATGATTTCGAACGGTCCGACATAACGCGGATTGAGTTACCGCCATTCGTTGTCGTATCTGAGCAATCCTCTCGGTTGTGTCTATCACAAGTTCTGGGCCTGTGATTTGATTGTTACCAACTTCTGCCCAACAAAGAGGTGATCGGCATTTACATCCGTACAATGCCTCACACAGAGTGGCCTGGATACTGGTGTGGTAACTGTTGTTATACGAAATCTCCCCCTAATGTTGGGAACATTCATTCACTAAAGTGAAAACCAATGAGCCATAAACGAATTTCTCACTAATGGCTTTAAGTATTTAATCATAGACAATTATTTATACCCAACATTTTCTCAAACCTTAAATAAGTCCCATCTTTGTGCAGTGTGGTGGATGAGTTTCAATATATTTCACATTATCATTTTACTCGGTGTGGTCTAACCGGTCATGCCAACTGATTATGATTCATAAACTTCTTATTTATGATCATATATGTATTACTTGTAGGGAAAAAAAACACAAAATAGAATGTATGTATTAAACAATCTAATCATAATAATTTGATAGTCTATTATGATGTGAACAATCTTACATTTGAAATTAATCATAAATTAAATTCAGACTCAGAATCATAAGGTGGTGAAGGTGGTAGAGTCAGATGCATCCGAGCAGCTAATTGTCTTAGCATGTCTTCCAACCATTTATTTCTTTTTGTCAGCCGTTTTATTTGTTGAAACAAATTTCAAACCTGATCGTTTAACCTAGTCACTTCGACTCCCATTGTATCTGGACGTAGATTCAGTTGAGGCACCGTACTTGGGCCTGCTATATCAGTTGGTGGCAGTTGTTGTTCTACTTCGTTTAATAGTGACTGGAAAAACTGTGGCTGTAATGGTGATTACAAAAATTATTCCGATGCTAACTGTTCTTGGATCATCATGTCATCAAACAAAGTTTCTTGCATCGTTGAATCCTCCTCGAAAACTAATGGTGAGAAGTTTTGTAAGACGTTCGGTGTTAATGGTTGGGATAGGTTAGTTGTAATATGTTCTCGTATGTGTGGCAGCTGTGGTTGCAGATCAAATCGATAAAAAGATGATTGAGGAAGCTGCAACAATGATTGTTGTAAATTTTGTGTGGAGGTACTTTCTAAGATAACCGGAGCTCCCTCCGACTGGAATGGTTGATTTGGTGTATAATTATGAACAAGGGTTAGCCTAATGGTGTTAAAATTTACAATCCCAGGTGCCTTTGGTGGAGATAATCCTTGGATAATCTGATCACTTAAGACACCTAATGATTTTGCTATTTTTGTAATGTAAGACCCTCCCATGAGACTTCTCAGGGGATTTATTTGTTGACTAAAAAAATATGTAGCAAGCTCGTGGGCAATATTACAAGGAACTTGCTCAAAAATACTATGCAGATGGAAAAGTTCGGTTGAACTAACCCTTTGTTGATTAATCTTGCGCCTCGTGATAGTGTTGGCTAAAACACGGTGCATATATTGATAACGAGGGTCCGTGAAGTTCATAGAATTATTGTTGCCATACCACTCTTTTGATGAATGGCATCGCCAATATTCTCTCATTTCCACAGAGGAATAAGAGGTTGATGCCTCCGTAAAAATGGGTTGTTTAACTTCTTCATCTGTATATATGCCCAGATGAACTGCGAATTCTGTTAATGACATATTATGAGGTTGTCCACAAAGTTGAAATTGAATGGATTCATCGGTAAGTCTTTTATTATATTTGAAATAGAAAGTGGACAAGAACTCATATACCAGTTCATCGTATGACGGTTCTAGGATGTCGAAGAAACGGCGCCAGGGCGTATTATGTGGTAGTAATACTGCCAGTAAACCATTGGAATCAAAGATTTCCATTTGATGCCAATAAATACCGCTAATAGTAAAAACTTCAAGATCCTTGAGTTTTCGATACCTCTCACGAGTGGGTAAATCAGTAAACCGAAGGATTGAATGAATTTCTGCTGCATTTGAAGATTCAGCATATGCTACTGGGAAATTTGCCATTTGAATATTGGGTTTTATTGAACTAAGAAAAGTTTGGGTACGGGTTATTTTGGGTATGAGTTGGATTATATCAGAAGTTGTAGCTTATGTGTAGATTAGCTCGAGTAGTGAGTTTCTTATATAAATAAGAAAATTTAATCTTACACCATACGTTTGGTTAAGGCTTCCATGATATGTTTTGAAACAGTTCAGTGTAGGTTTTTCTTTAATTATTAAAGTTGGTCGAAGGCAGTTGTCTTCAATAAAGTAAAAGCAAAAGCATTTATCTTTGCCTTACACAGGGAAAATTAAATAATGCTCAATTATGAAGCTACACAAATAAATTATTAGAAACTTGATGCATATGTCTTCTGGTGACAATTATCCTAAAGTGCTACTCACTGTGCTGGCAGTTACACATTCCCCGTTATAGTCGATTGTCATTGCTGGTGTCCTGATTGTTTCGTAAGAGTTGACTCCCATGAGTCGCTGACAGGGATTAAGGATTCGGTTGAAACCAATTTGCGGTTGCTCGTTGCCGGTAGCCAGGGTCGTCAAAGTACTGAGGTTGGCAAAGTACTACGCTCATCCTCATGTCCATCGACGTTGCAAGTTCTTCGAGTAATACACAGTATGTTGCGGGAGTGTTGCAGAAGTGATCACACTTCGGGATCTAAGATGTCAATACGTGAGTTCCAGCAAACGAAGAGAAGTGAAAATGGTATCGCTCAATCATTCGACGCTGCGACATTCAACTCAGGGACGTTCGTATAAGCACCTCACATTCTACATGGTTCGCTAAGTGTTCAGATGGTGTTCAGGTAATGCTAGATAGCATCGAGATTCGAAGGGATCTAGAGATCAATAAAAAGTTCACGTTCGAGTAGGGGACAATCACTGCTATGACCCCTATAGGTTTGTTATGTTTCACATCGATCAAATAACAGAACGGAACCCATTTTCCACTTGTTAAGGCTCACTGGAACTCGCATGCATCCCACATTATTATTATGTGTGCACCCACAATAATATTGTGATTTGCATGTTCATCTCAGTTCCTCCTAACTCATGTCAAATGGTTCCTCAAACTCAGATGTCAAATAGAGGTCGTCAAGGTAAAAAGATCATAAACTTTCCAGGACTATGGCATACTATCAACGCATCATAAAGTAAGCAAGCAATTCATGCCATCATGCTATAGTGACGAGTGTGCGTTCGTATGTTTCGTCATAGACAAGTGTGTACTAGTTACGTAATGTATATAACAAGTAAGAGGGACGAACCTTACAAATCTGGAGCTGAGTGTCATGGTCGTATTCATGTTTTTAGAACTATTCGGTTATAGTCTGGTTTTATAAAAACATTTTCCCCTTTTTAAAACCAAGTTCGCTATAACCAATGGCTCTGATACCAATCTGTCACACCCCAAAAATACCACAAGCGGAAACCCTCGCGAGGCGTGTGACGTACCAGGATCTAGCCACCAATCACATTGAACTCATAGGTATATTTAAATAAAACATTCATTAATTTAACATTAAGTGTTACACGTTACAAATAATTCACAGCATATAGCGGAAGCATAATTCATTAGTTAAGTGTTTATAAACCTCATGTAAAAATCATTAGTCTTGTATTACGATTCCATGTATCTCGACCCATGACCACTCCAGCCTCCCAGACAGCAAGTTCCAATGATATGCACCTAAAGGCCTGCAAGGCATGTAACAACAAATCAACAACAAAGTTGAACGAGTTCACGGTTGGGTATTCGTTTTAAGTTGGTTCAAAAACATAGTTTTTCTTTAGTTGGCTTACTTGCCATGGGAGTTACCCTGTAGTTAAAAATACGATTAACCAATTCCTTCTTTCCCAAACCATAACCAGTATCAGTGGGGGCTTCCCCATGTGAACCACTAGACCGTTACCATATCGACTACAGACGAAAGTGAGTTGTGCCCTACATCAATGTCTATCATCATTGACTGTTTGCCATGATCCATTAGTACACGCCCGTCCGACTGGCACGATGTGAGGTTTGTTAAACCTAATAGCGCTATTAACTAATGACCCGCTCGCCATTGGCCCGGCGATTAAGTCGATATAAAAATGAGGGACTTAATGATAGAGTTTTGTCTAGTAAGTTTAAGGTTGTTTTCCTACCCAAGGAGGATGAACGTACGTATTCTACCCAAGGAGAATACGCAGGATTAATTTTGGCATCCTACCCATGGAGGATGGCGGTACATATCCTACCTAAAGAGGATATGCAGGTTCCGTTTTAATTCTTTAACCCATTCCCAACCACCGGGAATCCCATGCCTTAGTAAGAGTGTGAACTCACCTTTGGTTGCTCGGTTTGACTCTTAAAAATAGCTAGCAGTCAAGGTCGTTCAATCACGTCCTAATATGATTACCAGTTAGTCATTTAGTGGTTTCAAATGGAGCACAAAGTTCCTACACGTATCTTCCATATAACATGTACACACTATAACAATTCACGCCCATATAAACATTCCGCCTATAGCTATTCAAGAGCAAGCACACGATATTGCACATACACTTTCATTGACATAAAACACGTTAGATCATTATCGGATAACATAACCGACATTTAGACATGCAAATCACTTGTTATATTGTCTCAGCTTAAACATCCAAAACTGGACTGTTTTCGGGTATATTAATAAAATAGTTAACTTATTCCAAAAATTCCCAAATTTTTAAAGAATGATTTAAACAATACAAATATTATTTTATAAAAATATCGGGATCCAATTCATTACCAATATTTTATAAAAATCATTTACCGGACTGAAATCAGATTCGTCACTTTCTGACTGCAGTCCACGGAATAATTCATTTAAAATTTTTCGTAATTCCGATTGATGAAATTCCAGTTGTAGGATTACAATGACATCAGTGTCCATCTACAGTACAAATTTCATGACCTAATTCTACACATATTTCAAGTTATGACGAAAAACATAACACAAATTTTCTGCAGTAAAAACGCAGCTTTTGCTGCTGTATAAAACGGACCTTTAAAAATAGTAAACGGCCTCGAAAAAATATGATTCCAGTGCCATTTGATTTGTTTCTCGAAAATACATAATTTAGACTTCAGAAAATCAAATTTTTTTGATTTATAATGGTCCGTTTACAGCCAACTGAAGTTGGCAGTAAATGTTACTCAACATGCTGTTAATTGCTTAAACGTTACTAAAACACACACATATGATCACCACACCTTCTAACAATATCATCTTAACAATATGTTACACATAATATCAGTTTGTTCAATGATCCGATCTCACAATCCTTAACGTTCCTACTATGCTAACCATCACATATTTGGACAACAATAACCAGTAATAATTATCATTCAAACATGGTCAATCATCACAAACAAATTCATGCACTCAGAACCTAAATCATTCTTTGAACTATTGGAAACCATGTGCAACAATATAATAATTCATGTCAGATTCCACTAGCACAATTTTCCATTCACATAACTCTATGCCCATACCACCATAATCATTAACATATGCAATAAAATAACAATTAAACAATTGAAAAAAATCATTTATCAATTTCGACCAACTAGTAGGATTATACTAACCGCACGGAAATCAAGATGAAGTTGGTAGGGACTTCGAGATGAAAGAGATCTGCCGACAGGTTTCTATTTCTTGTGTGAATAAATGTGCATACATATGTATATATATTAAATCAGGAAAAGGGGCTACCTAACCCACTTATCTATTTTGTCACCGATCCCAATACATATGTATATATATTAAATCAAGAAAAGAGGCTACCTAACCCACTTATCTATTTTGTTTGGGGCCGGGTACAAACCACTAAAAGGGTGGGCCATAAATCATCAAGGGGGGGTTATGTGTAACTTGAATGGTAACTAGTTAGTTAATAATTAAAATCCAAGTATATGGTTGCTAGTGTTAGTTACTAGATGTTCTAGTGGGTGTTATGGTGTATAGGGATCATAACTAACCAAGAAATAATTAAACAATGTTTCTTGCAATATTTTGGTGTCCCGGTTAATGTCCAGTTGTTCGGTTAGATACCGGTTCTTTAAAGTGCTAAGTTATTCTGTATAGTGTCTTTTATGTAACTTTTTGTGACATAATTAATTCCCAACACCTAGGAAAACATTCAGGACCATTTAGTCAATTTTCTACACAATCATTAAGCACAATTTAATATTAATTAATCATACAGATACATGTAATTATGAGGGTTGTCACAGTATTGAAGGAGGTCCTAGTAAGCTTGACCTAGGTCCTTGCAGGATCTATACACTAAACAAGGCAAGAACCTTACTAAACCATTCCCTTAACCCCCGACCAGGTAGCCAACATATCTCTATAAAGATCGTAGAGTTATAAATAGTGTAAATCTTTTACTTTATATAGACAGTAAAGTAATGCCAAGACACCACGGACAAATGATAAAGAAGTTTCACCTTCAACATAAGAAACTAATTATTAAAGTCATTAATACAAAACCAAACAAAAAGTGCGAAAAGATTAAAAATCAAGAGCAATACATTAAAGACTTGTCTTCACCAAGTGATGTAAGAGACTTAGCCAATCATGGCCCTTGATGGAGAAGAACTCTTACTATCAATCTTGGATCCCGACACTACTACACACTCTAAAGGTGGATGATGGATGATGGTGCTGGGTGTTGGTGGTGTAGTGGTGGCAAAGTGGGAGAGTAGTGGTTTGCCAAGGGATGCCTTTGAAGTGAACCAAGCACCTCTATTTATAGCCTGAACAGAAGCCCGGCCACGGCCCCGTGTCCAGTGGACATGCCCCCGTGGCCATCTCTTTCTCTTCCTTCATTAATTTCATTTGTCAGCATTGGGCTCCACACGACCCATGTTCGCTGGGCACGACCACGTGGGCAGAAACGTATCTGTACTACCAAGATTTTGGCAAGATTCTGCGAATCTTAGTGTTGACCACACCCCATGCTGAGCTGGGCACGCCCCCGTGGTGGGCGTAGAAGCTTCCACAACTTTGTCCTTTCTGCAGACATCTGACCACGCCCCCGTGTTCAGTGGGCACGGGCCATGGTCAGCCTTATGTTTCTTGTTTTTGCTCTTGGGGATGCTGCCGAGGGGTCGGGCATGTCATGTTTATTCCTTTTCTTTGTATTTATGTTGGTTTCTGCTGTATATTTGTTCCTTTTGCTCGTTTAAGCTCATTTGGTCCTGTAAATTCAAAAGGAAGACAAAAGCACACTTTTTCCAAATTAGTACTAAAAAAGGTTAGTTTTATGCCTCATTTGATGTAATTTATATGTTGCATTTTGCACACATCAAATACCCCCACACTTGAATCTTTGTTTGTCCTCAAGCAAAACTCTTTATTATGTGGTTTACACACCCAAATGGAATAGGTATGAGAGAAGTTTTTGGGCTTGTCTTGAGTGTCGGGAATCCAAGATCTTTATTGGGTTTTATTTTTATTCTATTTACAATCCTATTCGTTATGATTTATTTAGAACGTTTCATAAGAGAAATTAGTTATTTGGGCATAACATGTCTTTTTAAAATTCCATTTTTATACGAGTTCACATAGCTCACGGGAGATCACTCAACACTCGGCCGAAGATGTATTTTTGTGAAACACTCGAGACCAGCATGGAACTTACTTCTACCATATGCTTGCCAATCAATTAGGGGTGTTCATCGAATCGAATATTGAATTTTTGAATTATTCGAATCAAATTTTTGGAATAATTTTTATTTTCCCTTGAATTCGTATTCGATTAGAATTCGATTAAAATCTACCAAATTCAATTCGAATTCGTATTCGAATAAAAAACCCAATTCGTATTCGATTCGCATTCGACTAAATTTTCGAATTCGAATCGAATTCGAATAAATTCGATTTGATTTAAATTCTTTAAAAACATGTAAAAACTATCAAAATGAAACATAAATTTTAAAGCAACCATAAAGCACGATATCATATTAAACCGTTCCAAATAAAGTATCATAAATCTAAAATTTAAAACGAGAAGTCAGGAATAACCGCTCCACATTACAAGTTAATATTTTTAGGGTTAGAAATCTATTGATAGATGTATTACTTAGGTTTTAGTTATGGGCCATGTAGTTAGTTTGGTAATTGGTAATTTTAATACTTGGAATAAATTTTGAAAATAATTTGTAGTATAGCCTAATAAAAGTTATATATGTATTACATATAAATATAATAAATAAAAATGTATAATTTTATTCGAATTTCGAATCGAATTTGAAATTGTAAATTCGTATTCGATTCGTATTCGATTTACTTGACTCAAATTGAATCGAATTCGAATTCGAATTCTTATAATCGAAACGATTTCTTGATAATCGAATCGAATTTAAACGAATTTTGAATTTTTCGAATTTGAAAAGAATTATGAACACCCCTACAATCAATCAATCCTCCTTTTTAACTATAAACCTTTGTAAATATCAAGAGGACTTGGGAAAGGGTTAGGCTTGGGCTAAAGGTAGGTGGTTTTGGTTAGTGGTTAGTAAAAAGGGCTAAAAGCGTAAAAAGCGTCGGTCGTCGTAAAACTTTTTGTTTTCGTGACTTTTATTCAAACTAAGAATCTTCAACCAAAGTTTCTTTGAGGAACTTGTTTGTTTATTTCTAGTCCTTCATTTTTTTTAAAAAGGAAAGTCATAAGAAAACCGAGCTTTTTACTAAAATAAGGGGGTTGAAAAGAAAGAGGTTTTGGTGGGTAAAGGTGTTTGTTTTACAGGTTTAGAAGTGAAAAGGTTTAGGCTCAAAGGGGTTAACTAGGGGGATTTTTTTGGGAAGGTGATAAAGAAAATGAAAAATAATGGTGTTGAGAGGAAAATGGGTTAGTTCTAATTCCTCCATCATTTACTTACTTGGGTTTAAGTTGGTAAGGACCAGGAATGTATTGTCGTGGCAAGTTCTAGAGTTGTAAGAACCAAGCGGCTATTCACACAAGAAACGAAAAATGAGCATTTAGTTTAAAGATGTATGCTTGTATGCTCGATAAAGGCTCAAAACTCACTTGTTGTGGGAATGGGTTTATAATATGATCAAGTATATATAATCAAATTTTAATTAGATTTGTCATGCCTTTTCATGATTTTCTTATGTTGGTTCTTTTTATCACGACGCTATCGGTTGTAAATTTGTAAAAATATAACCTTTTTAGAACTTGTTATTCCCAAATTAAACCAAGACAAGTAAAAAAATGAAAATTTTTGAAAAAATTTGGGGTGATTAGCTGTTCCAATAGAGTTTTGTGTAAGGCTTGTTATTAGGACTTGAAAAATTCAAGGTTTTAGCATCCCCCCCACACTTAAATTACACATTGTCCTCAATGTGTCCCAAAAATAAGTTTTTAGGTTGATTGAATGTGTAAAAAGGTGTTTAAAAACAAAATTTTGTTTTACTGGGCGTCTGGCCACGGCCCCGTGTTGGTCCGGCACGGCCCCGTGGTTAGATCGCCAATACCAAAACTTAACAGAAGGCTGGGCATGGGGCGTGTTCAGTAAGCACGGCCCTGTGTCCAGTTACCTGAACTGAGCAAATTTCTGCAGAGCCTTGGGCACGGGGAGTGTTGGGCTGAGCACGACCCCGTGCTGAACTTGCTGTAATGCTGGAAAATTATCGGGAGGCTCTGTTTTTGTGCATGGGGTGTGGTTTATACGTTCCCTTGGTAAACTCCACCTTTTTGAGTATCTTTTATTCCTGAAAAGTAAAGCTAAACTAGAAAATATAAAAGTTATACTAAATTAAAACTACGGATAGTTCCGCGGAATGCCTCCGTGGTGCGCCACGTTTATAAGGGTCCTTGGCTAGACCCTAAGTCAGTCATATGTTGGGGGATACATGTTGTTCAAGAAGTCAAATTACTTGCCAAGAAAGTAGATCGACATTTGTTATTCCAGATCTGAGATAAGTCTGAATCTGTTGATTGATATATGCAAACTTAACATATTTGTTTTAGATCTAAGTTTCTTTTCATATGTGAAGATGTATGTATTGATTTGTTGAAAAAGACAATATGTGTGAAAAGTGATTGTTAAATGTATTGTAGGGAATTAGCTGTAGAGTTTATTTATAAAAATGGATTTATTGCTGTGGAAAATGGTCAACACGGGGGAAACTACATGTTGATATATTTGGATCTCAAATGAATATAACATCGTTAGTTTGCAGGAGAAATTGATCAGATTGTGATGAATTTTGGATATGATTCTAAGCATTTAGAGAGAGAGAGAGAGAGAGAGGGGGGAGAGAGGGGTAATTTATTTTCATAATAAGTTATTAAATAATGTAAATAATTAAGTAAAAAATACTAACCTGCCCTTATATGAATAGACTTAACTGAACATTTTAACCAAGTTAGTGTTAAAGGACGTAGGATGTAATGAGTTTTACAAATAAAGGATTATGACTGTAATTATTGAAGTTAAAGGGCATCCATTGCAATTCAATACAAACATAAAGGACGAAAACTGTAATTTACCCTTTTATTTTTATTAGAGTAATTACTTTTTGAATCTACGTGACTCTAAAATAAAAATAAAATAATGCCCTGAGTCTTTAATCTTTTATTTTATAACGTTTTGAGTCCCTGTATTTTAATGGTTCTAACCACTTGAGTCCAAAATCAAAAGTATAAGTGTTAAAAGTTGGATTCAAAATGTTATAAAATAACTGGTTAGAGGCTCAGGGCGTTAAACTTCTTGATTTTATACCCAAGTAGTTAAAACTACTATAAAATACCGACTTAAAAGGTAATTTACTCTTTTTATTATCTTCCTAAGTTTTTATAACTACTTTTATTAAATTAAAAAATATTTGTATAAGGTGTGTTCATGTTACGATTTTGAATTATAGTTATGAGAAATTACATATTTCACTATCATAATAGATAGCGTTATTTTAGCAAAATGACGTTAGATTAACTAATTTATCCTTAATATTAAAAAACAAAACCACTTCTTCAATTTCATAGCCTCTTTTTACTTTCTTTGACTTTAACCTCAAACTTCTTCTTTTATTCTTTAGCATAGTTCTTTCCCCTAAGCAGTCCAGGAATGATGTTAACACACCATTGACACCTTCTATCAACCCAACCAATGAATCGACAATCTGATTGATATGAGCAAAATGCAACATATAAATTATATCAAATATGTAACGCTTCGTATTTTGGAACTTTCCTTATTTAGAAAGTTGTTTGTATTTCTATTTATGGAAACTTGTATTTTCACCCGTAATTGTATTTCCTTTCCAAACGTTGTAATCCGAGACTTTGATCATAATAAAACTCGATCATTTTATACATTGTGTTATACATACTTGTTATATACTCGTTGCATACTTATTATTACGTGCAAACATTGATACATACTCAAATACGCAAACTCATACTTGATATACTTGCAATCTCAGTTTATACATGCATTTACTTATACATTATACATATACATTGCACTTGTGTGCTTGAAACACTTAAAGTCGGCTAAAATACGCGAAAACGGAAACTTTAACTCTTCGTACAACCGAACTCTTCGTGCAACTGGACCCTTCGTGCAATTGGGATTTTCCCTTCGCACGAAGACACTCATTCGCCCTAACCCACTCGCATGAAGTGTGACAACCCTCACCAAATCAGGTATCCATACGAATTAATTAATATTTAATTAATGCTTAATTACTGTGCTTGCTTACAATTGTGGTTAAACTGCTACGTGATTTCTGATACATACATACTCACGTATCACATTTTATACTGTCACTCTATTATTTACACACAAACATCAGTGACAACCTTGATGCACAAAAGCACAGTGAGCACACTATACGGATAACCCAGTAAACATGCTGACATTGCCAGCACTAGATAGATATTGTCTCTGAGGCCAGTATGAGCCAGGAATAGATTACTACACTAGTAGGGAGTGTAGGGAGGTGAGGATTATAAAACTGCGTCACTAGGTGATAGTTATAGTGACCGGATGTGCCTAAAACATGCTTTAATTACAAAATTCTGCACTTTATACAAAAATTCAGCATTTAACATAACTAGTAAAGTGCAAAAAGTTGGCAAAATAGCCCTAGACACTTTCCAAAGTATTGGTAAATTAATGTGTCACTAAAAATAATATTAAACACACTTTAAAGCTTTATTTGACACATTAACGGATCAATACCCAACCGAACAACCGGACTTTACCCGGAACATAAAAATATTGCCAAAAACATTGTTTATACTTTTCTGAGCTAGTTAGGGTCCCCGAACACCCTAACACCCTATATATTTTATAACACACTATAATATACTAACTAAAGCTTAGAGATCCTAACTAAATGGTTACCTTAGAATTACATCCCAACCCCATACCCCCTTTCCCTAAATGACGGTTGCATGGGGGACACCACCCCCCCCCCCCCACGAAATTCTTTTCTTTTTTTTTTAT
Source organism: Helianthus tuberosus (assembly GCA_030545235.1). Lineage (NCBI taxonomy): Eukaryota > Viridiplantae > Streptophyta > Magnoliopsida > Asterales > Asteraceae > Helianthus > Helianthus tuberosus. The sequence goes on from CM060407.1 coordinate 122,215,309, forward strand.
TTTGGAAATGTTAGTGGATATTGAGACATTTTATTCATTGGATAATGGCAAAAAATTAGATTATAAGAAGCACCAATGGTTACACCCATTTCATTCACAATCTCAATAACAAACTCCATTTTTCTTTTCTTGCTTGAAGTTCGGCCGAACACCAACCACCATACACCCACCATTTTTGTTTCTTGTTCAACCATTTCCTACATACACAAAGTTGCAAGGTGACATACAAACAAGCCCTGTGCACTCGGAAGATCGAGAACCACTCTAGTTTTCTTTTATCCACCACTTTTACACCTTGTTTCTTCCCTAGCCTCGAGCTAGTAGTAAGTGCTTCTATACACTTCCTTGTTCATGATTAAAGTGGTTAATAAGAAGTTTAACGGTTAAAACTCGAGAACACTTAAGATCAAAGCATAAAGTCTTGTAAGAATGATAAACTTGTTGGTTAAAGGGTAAATAATGGTGTAAAACTTGTGAATCTTGTTTAGTTATGGTTATTTTATGTTGATGGTTGCTAGTAATGGAACGGATCGTCATCTAACCACGCTAGATCATGTTCATGGAACATGAACTAGCAATATGTTAAGGGTAGAAGATACAAGATGACAAACCCTTCCATATACAAACATGAACTCGTGTAAAGTTGATGTTTTTTTTGTAAAATACAGTTTTAAACTAGTAGATCTAAAGATCTACAAGTGGTATTTTCGAAGAACCAAGTAAAATATACAAGTCTTATTTTGAAGCCGGATCTTTCATAAACTAAAGGTGTTTTTGTGAGCAAACAAGTGTGTAAACACTTGTGTAACAAAAGGATTTAACAAAGAAATATTTCCGTAATTTTGATTAGAAGTTGTAAAACAACATATTCTTTGAAAACAAAGTTTTTAAGAAGTTAAACATGTTTTTAAAGAAAACAAGATCTATTAAAAATGTTGGAAGGTTACTACATAATTTTACACGACTTACAAGTTCATGTGTTTGCGATCTATACTTATTTTTGACTAGTTGATGTTTGAATATTGAATATTGATGGTTGAAAAGTTGTTGGTTGAATTTTAAAAAGAAAATGATACGCTAGTAAGCGTGGCCACCTCCAGTTACAGAGGAAACTCTGGCGAAATTCTTCCAGAAATATAACACTTAGAATATTTTTGTGACAAGTATTTATAAATATATTTTTGACTTGTTTTCCCAAACAAATTTCGCCATGATTTTTGTTGTAAAATAACCAAGTATTCGGAGGTGGATTTTCGTAAATAAAACTTGTTAAATATATATTTAGAATATATATTTCATAGTAAAACACTTGTGTGATTTTATGATTATTTTGTGAACTACACATATATTATTTTTAGGGTAAAAATAATATAACTCGTACACACTAAAAAGTAACGACTCCAAAATAATACCAACGCCCTCACAAATAAATATTTAAGTTACACCGATATTATTATTACCACACGAACTTTAAAAATGTAACTTATGTATTTTAGGAAAAATACTCTTAAATGTGTGTTTTGATAAAAGTATTATTTTGGAAAATTGTATGGAATAAAATATAATATTTTTGGGAAAAATATGTATATTTTGGAGATAGAATATTTTAGACAAATGAATAAAAAAATATTTTATTAAGTGAGACTTAATAATATATTTTTGGAATTACAAAAACGCACATGTAATAAAACCCCCATCATTGGGAAGGAATATAATTATTAAATAATTAAGAAGTGGAAATACGAAATAGTTGCCTAACTATTTCCCAAAAACGTTAAACCGTAAGCCAAGGCACGACCGTCTGTCTAATAGAAGTTAGTACGTGTAGGTCGTCACGCAGCAGGTTGATTGGGAGATACTATTTCGAGACGCACTTCAGTGAGTTCAAGTCCCCCCTTTCTCTTAACTGTTTTCAGTTTTTATACTTCGGGGGTGAAATACATGTTACTATGATTACGAATACTTTTTACATGGTATGGTTAGCGTAAGGAGGGTTACTACTTAGATCATGTGAGTGGGTAGGCGGGAACTGGAGTCCATTAATCCTCATTGTAGGACCGAGGGTCATTAGCGGTAGATCTATCTGGGTGTAGCGAGCCCAACCCCTGAGTCCGCTGAATGAACCAGGTGGTGACTTTGAGCCCGACGCATAAATCTGCTAGGTTTGAGTCTTCCTACAGCACTTCACACATATCATTGGCTTTGCAACCCAATGGTAATCTCTTTTTCCTTATTTGCTACATACTAGGGATTTTCATACATACTGACATTTTTACAAGGGTTTATACAAACTCACTTACACATGAACTCGCTCAACTTTATGTTGACTTTTCAAACTACATGTATTTCAGGGAACTAATGGATCTGGCACGGTATGCACATATTTTCAAGCTGCGTTTGAATAATGAAGTCATCCAGGGTTTAGAAGGTGTAACCTCTTCCTGGACGGGTTACATATCCCTAAACCTAGTATTGTTTAAAGTCTTTTGCTAAGTCTTTATGAACTCAATTAAATCAAGTTAAGGTTTGTAACTTATTTTGTGATTGTTGAAAATGGGATTTTTCTAAACTTTATTAATGGATGAATATCTCATGTTTTTATCATATAGCATTGTTATGATTGTTGCTATGGTATTAAGAAGTCACACCAAATAAACCCACGCTTCCGCAAAGCCAGGGTGTGACACGAAGCACTGTTTCAGCCTATAAATACAACCCTTCACCCTCACTTCACACCTTCCACTCACTCCGAAATTCTCTCAACTTATGGCTTTGTGCACGACCAGTAGAGCATTTCAGCAGCTTCTAAGTGAGTCCAAACTCACTTTCCTTTACATTCTCATACTTGTTTCTCCTACTTTCTTCTACTTTTTATACTTTTCTTCAATCCTTCATAGCTTAGTTACACTCTTGGGTGTTTCACAGACTTGCCTTGGTAGTCTGATGTTGAATCTCACCTTATTGAGGTCCAAGACAAAGGATGAAGTTTTGCTTTCATTTAAACTTTTATAAAATATAATTTCAGTCTGATGTTGAATCTCACCTTATTGAGGTCCAAGACAAAGTGTATAAATATAAATATCGTAATTCGTGTGGTGAAATAAATATAGTTTGCGTGATTTCAACTAAAACAAAATATGAAATATTTGTCATAAATACATATATATTATGCTTATAGTTGACTAAAAAGCGAATGTAAACATTTATTCATTACTTTAATCAAAACGAATGTCTAATGGCTTCATGTTAGAATTTTAATATAACAAGTCTAAAAATTGTCATAAAATGCATGTTTATAAGTTTATGGAAATCACTTGAATATATGATACTATAAAGTATAAGTTTAACAAGTTATTTATATTTAGTGTCTAAATACCATAACTTATATAGTGTGATGAAATACCTATTTTTACAATAAATATCTCTTAAGAGTCTAAATAATAAATATAACTAAAATAGTTGTTAGAATATGTCTAAAAAGTATATAGTGGTGTTTTATAAAAATGAATGTCTACTAGTCCATATTCATTGAAAGGCATATATATATATAAGGTCAGGATTTAGAGAAAACGGTAGAAAGTGTGAGAACGGTGAGAACGCTTATTGATCGTCCGATCAAAACAATCTATGGACTAAATTGGCGCGGTGGCATTTTCGTAAATAACACCAATTTTATTACATGGACGCGCTTCATTAAGGGTAAAAAAGTAAAACACCATTTCTCACATAAAACGCCATTGAAAAATAAAACGCCAATTTTATCACTTCGTACTTTTTTCTGTGTTTTTATTTAAACTCTCTGGCTACAAAAACGCCACAAAATATGAAACGCCATTATATATAACGCCAATTTTATCACTCTCTGTGTTTTAATTACATTTTTTGTTATAATAATAACATCCCGCCTAAACTACGCGCCAAAAAAAATTCTATAAATAGAAACATCTCACCACCTTTCGTTTATCACACCAAAAAAACACACAGTGGTTGCTAAAAAATTTACAACTCAATGTAAAACGCCAAAAAATACAACGACGGAAAACATCTTTTCTTTGATACTCAGTAATGTTCTGCATGAAGCTTCATTGAATGATTTGTTACGTGAGTGTAGTAAGATTTTGCTGCATGAGATGGACAAAATTGAAAAAAGAGGGACTGATGACACCCATATGTCATACTGTCATCTTTGTTCCTGAAGAAAGTTTGGATGATAAGAAGAGACCTATACCAGTGTAAATGCTACTTTGGCCTCGATGATTATAATGAAGACGATAGGCAGATAACATCCACCCACACGGGGTCGATCTATGTCTCCAACATCTACAAAGACACTTCAAAACATGAACAAATAAAATAAACAACGCCAAACCCAAAACGCCATTTATTTGTCACATTTCTTGTAGTTTCAAAAGAAAAAAGAGACTGATGACACTGAATATTTAAAATCATAAATTGCTTCTACTTTGTTTTTTTTTTAATTTTTTTATCTGTTGTTTGTTTTGTAAAACGCCATAATACCATAAAAACGCCCCCAAAAAACTACCAAACTATAATAAAATTACTTTGAACAACTAATATTATAAAAAAAGCGTAAAACAATGTGCAAAGAATATAAAACAAAAGAAGTCCAATCGTTATCTAACCGTCATTGGAAAACAAAACGTCATAATTACAGCCGTTAAGATTTGACGTGTTACACCATAAAAACAGTTGAATGTGAAAATAAAACACGGTAAACTGCAAAAAACAGTAAAATGAAACAACGAAAAACATAATTACTAACATTTATTATATTTATTTATCTTTTTCAAAACGCCATAATTACCTGTCATACGTGAGAAAAAAAGTCAACATAAAAGAAGACCATGAGAACCCAATCTCAAACACGCCAAAAAAATTGACTAAAATGCCACATATTGTCCAAAACGCCAAAAAATAAAAAATGTCTAAGGTTATTGCATGGAGGTTTGAAAGGAAAGAGAAACGATTCATCATAAGGTTCTCTGATAGGAGAAGGGTAGAGGTAAGGACAATCAAAGCCATGCTTGGAATGAATGAAAAGGTTCAGAAGGATATCCTGGCCCTTGGGGTTTCAATGGACAATGATTGTGAAAGAACCAGAACTGTAATAAAAAGACCGAAGAGAAAATTTCCGGCAGAAGATGATGAAGATGATGATGATATTGACGATACTCCTATACCAAAACTTAGCAGTTGGGTATTGTATGAGGAAGAAGGAACACTTGAAGTGACTTATAATAACGGGGTGCAATATTTAAGGCCAATGGAAGAAATGTTGAAGACAGGGTTGCTATATATCATTGAACAACTCTGTGATTTAGCACCTTCAAACGATCCAAAATCCAAGGATGCAGTGATATTCAAGAATATGCTGCAGCAAAGAAGAGACGAGCTAATGGCGTTATACGCAAAAATGAAATTTGATGATGAAGAATCTGAAGAAAGTGATGAACAAAGCGATGGGTACATCTCTGATGTAATCCTACCTACTGAAGACTATTAGTTTATTTTGATTTTCGTGTTATTGTAGTTTTATAAAATATTAATCTATGGTAATCAATTATTAACAAAAAGATACAAAACGCCAAAAATGACATGGAAAAAGCCATAACACCAAAAAATTAACTATGTGACACAAAAAGAATTAATTCAACGAGAATAAATCTAAGAAAAACAGTAAAACACCAAATAATTAATAATTCTAGATAACGCCAAAATTATCTTTCACGCAAAAAAATAAAGCAGCATGTCAAACGCGAAAATCATGAAAGGAGAAGAATACTAAAAAGACAAAAAAAAACCCTCGGACCCTGATCATGCCCCGCGTCACGTGTTGGGCCAGGATGTGTTCTCACCGTTCTCACACTTTTTGCCGTTTTCTCTTGATCCCATTCATATATATATATATATATATATATATATCATCCATGAATACATATATTTAAAAGGATTTAGTTTTATAAATTACACAAACAGTCCTAAAAACCATTACAATTTTACCAAGTCTAAAATTATAAATAATAATTCTACATTGTTTAAAGTCTAAAGGCACACATATGGATTGATGATTTATAAAAAAAACGATTTTAAAAAAGAGTCGGTTAATTGTATTTACTAGTGAAAACTGACGTATTTTCATAAGATTAAACCGCAAGTAAAGAGCCTTGATAGAAGGCTAGAAATGGTTTGGCCAAAAAAAGCTTTGGAATATGCGACTCCATGGCTTAAGACCTATGATGTCCAAAGTCAATATTTTTGATCCTACCTTGTGGGACTTTTGTATCGAACAACTTGTTATAAATTTTATTTAATATATTTCAAGTTTTCTATATTTAATAGTGTATCATCCTATCTTCCGCTGCCAATTGTGATACTGTTATCAATCGTCACGCATAAACCCACCGACCGGGCCCACCAGAAATCAGGGTGTGACGCGTATGACTAGCCAAACACCATTAATACTTAATATACATTTAAATACTTATAGTTGTTACAAAAATAGCACTTTATAACCTGATCTAAATCAATTTCACAAAAATCACTTTAAAAGCCGATTTTTAGTGCAGATTTCAGGTAAGCCACATAAATCATGCACTTTTCATCCATTTTACCACTTTTTAAGCCTAATGTACAACATGCAAGACCATCAAACTTATGAAACTTCTTTGTATCATTAAAACACATCATATTTCATCATATTAACATGCATGTAACCTGATTTAATTCATCTTTTAAGCATCATATCATATCATCATCAAATCACCTTCATATCAGCATGTAATCATCATTCATTACCATCGTTCCTTCGTCATCTAGCAACTTAAATGCTCATCAACACATATTTACCACATCTTCAAATAATCCTAACTTTACTTAAATCATTCATTTAATCATTTTGATTTCATTGCATGTAACATTCTCTTACATTTATGAACTATCAAACAAAAACCCACTTCCTAGCACATATATATGGCTATACACATACACCCAAACATATACTTTTTCACTTTTTCAACTTAAATCATCATCATCTTTATGTAAATCAACTTTGATCATACATGCAACAACTTTTCAAGAATCATCACAATCTAAATTCAACTTTTAAACAAAACACAAACTCTAACACATACACACACTAACACACCCACGGTCACACACACACACTCACTAACACATCCATTTTCCATTGTGTTTAAAACCCATTTTTGTTTAGAATCCAAGTGTGTGAAGAATCCTAGCTTTGAGAAAAAAAACTTTAATCCATTTACCAACTAGAATCAAGAACAAAAAATAGGTAATGGGTTTATACCTCAAGATGAACAAGTATTAAAAAGGGTGATATTTCTTGTATAAAGTCATCAAGAACACTAAGGTGTTGTTTGTTTTTTCTGTAGGAGAAGAGGTGGACCAAATGTCTGCAGTCTGCAAGGAGAAGAGGGTTTGTTTTTTTTATATAAAATCTCTTCACCATTTTAAAACACACATACAACACACTGATCTCTCTCTACTCTCTCTCTACTCTCTCTCTACAATCTACACCACCGCCATCATCATCACCGCCACCACTTCACCACCGCCACCACTTCACCACCGTCATCATCACCACCGCCATCATCACCACCACTTCACCACCATCATCACCACCGCCATCATCACCACCACTTCACCACCACCATCATCAACACCGCCACACACTGATCCCTCTCTACTCTCTCTCTACTCTCTCTCTAACAGATCGATGACGATTTGGGGGTTTTGTTTCTGATCGTTTTGGGGTGTTTTGTTTGCCATCGATTTAGGGTTTCGGGGTGTTTTGTTTGCCATCGATTTAGGGTTTTGTTTCTGGTCGTTTTGGGGTGTTTCTAATGATGATGGGTGTCGGCGGAGGTGGGGGTTTCGGAGGTGGAAGTGGGGGTTTCGGAGGTGGAGGCGGAGCAGTGGTGGTGGTGGCGGAGCAGGGGTGGTGATGATGATGATGGTGGTGGTGGAGCAGGGGTGGTGGTGGCGGAGCAGTGGTGGTGGTGGCGGAGCAGGGGTGGTGATGATGATGATGATGATGATGGTGGCGGAGCAGTGGTGGTGGTGGCGGAGCAGGGGCGGAGCAGGGGCGGAGCAGGGGTGGAGGTGGAGGTGGTGCCAAGAAGAGGTAAAAAGCTTTGGTTTTATCTCTTCCTCAGGAAGAGGCTGGGGAGAGGTAAAAAGCACTTCTCAAAAAAAAAAAACAACAAACACTCTTCTGAGGCTAAACCTCTTCCCGCGTCTGCACGGTGCAGACAGAAGAGGCCAGGAAGCTATTTTTGAAAAAAACAAACACCACCTAAGATAGCTTGTTGCATGGCTTCCAATTCACTAAAATTCTTGGATTTGAGGTGAATACACTTGATTCTTCAAATGGAAAATTTGAAAAGTAAAATGAGAGTGAAAGAGAGAGGTGTACGGCAAGGGGAAGAATTGGATGGAATGTTGTCAAATTCTCCTTGCATGGGTGCCAAGTTTTGAAGTGTAAGAGTGCATGAAATTCTAGTGGTGTTGGGTGTGGTGTTGTGTTGTGTCACCAGTTGGAGGAGGGAGGTGATTATTCACCAACCAAAAAAATCAAATGTATATTATATATAATACTTATATAATTAGCAGGTATTTAACTGATAACCAGTTTTTATTTCGCGTTTTAAGGCGTTTAATATTATTTTTACTAATCTATACAAGTTAGCTCGCCATGATATTGTTGTACAATAATTAATTTGCCTTGGCTGACAAGGTCGTTTAAATTTTGAAAGACGTTCGTGGTATTGTACAGTACGCGTTCAAAACCACAAAATAGTGTTTTTAAGCGTTTTATTTAAATTTTCCACACGGAATATTTTTAGTATTCTTACATTAACCGGACTGTCACCGACGTTCGTTTCGCATTTTGTTTGTTAAGTGATCAACTTATATCTTGTTTTTACCAACATAACTTTATATAAAATTTAGACTTGCTAGAACACCAAATACCATAATTAACATCACTCCAAAATCCAAATCAAGTAATGCCTTTATTCATAATTAACACGGGTTACACTAGTACGATATGGACTCTAAATAGTTGGGTGTCACACCTGATGGGTATTGGTCGGGTATTGGATTAAAAATATAAAAAATCTGCGTACGGGTATGGGATTTAGTGATACCCACCCGATACTTGGCCTATTTAACCGAATAATACCCAAAAAGTATATTATTTTAAATTTAATTTTCCATTTATATAAACTTTAGTACATATACGTATTCATTATTCATAGATATTGCTTTATTGTTTATTTCAAGACTTTAACACACACATACAAGATTTTATATTTAGTTATGTCGTTTCTATGCATATTAAAAATATTTGGTAGTTTTGGGATTTTCTAAATATATTTCAAGTTGTTAAATAGATTATTTGGGTCCTGATTAATGCTACTATTTTTCATGTGTGGTGTTTAATTAAACGCAAAATACATAAACTGGCATTATGTGTTCCAAAGTAGTAGTGCCTTAATTAGTTAATTATGTAGATATATGTTTCAAATTATGGATTTGAATATGATATGGGTGTATGTTATTGGTCATATTTTCTTTTGTTGTAGTTATTAAAACAGTAAATTATACAAACATTAAAGTAAAATGCACATGGGAGTCTTAATGGTGTTTTTAACAAATTAACGGGTATACCTGATACCCGATGTGTAATTACCCAACAAAGACCTAACGAGTAATGGGTCGGGTATTGGACAAAGAATTACAACCGGGTACGGGCTTGACCAATACCTTGCCTAAACCTAGCCAGTTGCCATTCCTGCCCTTCACCTAACAGTTAAAATAAACTGGGTTAGGGCCAAAGGACAAACTGTGTGCACGATTTTGAAACATAAAGTACAAAACTAATCAATTTCAAACACAAAGGACACTAAATGAGTATAAAGGTAAAGGACAAAATTACAGTTCACACTATTTAGATATTAAAAACGCAAATGAATTTTTAACCCATTTTTTTGCATGTTTTGATATGCCTCCCGATTATTATATTCTTACATTTGGTGGTGTGTGGATGGAGGAGATTGGGGTTTGCGGGTGAAGGGTGGTGGATGGATGTGTGAATTAGTTGTGAGAGGTAAGATGGAAGATGGAGATGGTTGGGAAATTTATGGTAATAAATAAATTCATGTGTTTAATGTATAATAACAAAATCTCAAATGCCATCCCGATCTAATCATCAAATTTATTACCTAAGTCTTCGATTGTTGCAGAACAAATTCTTCTGTTGTGTAGCATCCCATGGTTCTTCTTCTCAAACATTAGATGCATTCTCTTCCTCAGTTTTCTTGTCTGGAAAATGTCTTTACATATAGCACTTGAACGAGAACTTCTTCCCATGGTCTTGACTCCCCTTTGTGTCATCTCAAATGTTTTTCTGGTAACCTTGTTTCTTTTGATCATTTTGGCCCGACCCTCTACCTGATCAATACTTACGTTTGGTTCGTTCAACATATATGGTGGTATATATCTTCTTTCTTAACTTTGCGACACTGACCATCTGTTTAGCCAATGACTCTTGGGCTGCCAACATGTTCTCGAATTCAGCCATAGATGGTTCATTTTATGGCTGCATCAAAGCTTTGAACTCTAGATTTAGTCCATGATTAGACATTCATCCTAGCTTCACTGATAGATTCGAGCCTCAGGATCTAAATCACATATTTCTCTACAAAGGGTTTTAATCTTATGAAAATATGTGGGATTTTAAGTTCCTTTTGACTCACCGAAAGTAGTTTGTTTTCGAGAAATTGAAGCTTGGCATCGTTTTTCTTTGAGAAAAGTGCCACCAAGACATCTCAGGCTTTCTTGGGGATGAACAACTTTGACTCTTCACTTGTGAATCGCTCCATTAATATCTATTCTTGGTTGCCAGGTTGAATCTCCATTGACAACTTCATACAGATCTAACCCTTGTAGATATGAACTCATACACGTAGACCATAAATTTTAGTTTGTGTTGTTCAATTTTTTCATGCCTCCAGCAACTTGGAATTCCGCCATACTTAATGGATTCTTAGCTCTGATACCACTTGTTAAACCAGGAAAAGTTTCACAAGTGAATCACTAATTCACCAAACACAAGAACCGGTTTTGCACAAACAAATGTGCGACACTTTATTTGAACCAGAAAACAAAGAACAAAATTGATACCTAGCTACGGTTTATATAAGCACTCTTCCATTAATCCTACTCAGATACTACGGAATAATAATTTAGACTAATATCTAAGACTCAAATACTAATTCAAATATTTAACCAGATAACTAGACTTGCACACGAAGTGTGACAACTGTCAAAAATTCAGGTATCCATATAATTAATTAATCATGATTAGTGTTCAATGACTATGCTGAATTTCAATTAACTGCTTTCTGATTTCTGTCTTATACATACGTGTGCATCATGCATTGTTTAATGTCATACCAATATTGCATGAAAGCTGTATTGCCTTAAGTACAGTTAGCATAGTTATCTGATAAATCAGGAAAATATTGACAGAACTCAGCACATAGACAGACAGTGCATTTAGACACAGAATGAGCCATTAAGTATTACACTAGTATAGTGTGTAGGCAAGAAATGATCATAAAACTGCCTTGATAGTGATAGTTTAAGTGCCGGAAAGTGCCTAAAACTCACCAAAGGTGCCGAATTCTGCAAAATTCAGCAAAAATCAGCAAATTAACACACTAATATTATGCAGAAAAATGGTAAAATTGTCCTGAATGCTTTCCTAAGTGTCGGGAATCAAAAGTATCACAAAAGATACCTAAAGCACACTAAACTGCAAAGTATGGCACTTTAACAAACCAGTAACCAACCGAATAACCGGACACTACCCGAAACACCAAATTTACACTAGAAGCACTGTTTTAACGTTACCAAGCTAGTTATGGTCCCCAAACATCATAACACCTCCTAAAAATATCTAATAACCATAACATTACAACCAAGCCTAAGACCCTTCCCCCACCTAGTTCACGGCCAACATGGCCCCCACCTTATGGATTTTATCTCAATATTATATTAGATATGCTTGAACTTTACTAAACACATTACACAAGGGTTAAGATGTTAGAATGGATTATAAGAAGGCCTAATGAGTTCTTGATTTCATTTCATCATAACACACCATCACTCCTCTCTCCCTCTCTTGTGTTCTCGGCCGAAGACTGTGACAACTCGAGTTTCCAAGATTCCATCTTCGCATTAATTGCACGTTAATTGTTTACGTTATTTGTTTCACAACTGTATTTGCAAAACTTGTGTGCTCTGTAATTGTACATGCTTGATTATGCTTGATTGATGGTGTTCCTGGTTGATTAACGAATGTTAGAAATTTATTAACTGTTTGAACTCATAAACCCACAATCTATGAAACCTTGTGAGCCACACATACACTACGACGAAACGTATGGAATTTCGTCAACACCCTCACGAAACCTTGGGGTTTCATCATTCGTCTTTCGACGAAACTAGAGAGTTTCGCCATAGTGGGCTTCGGCCCAAGTAAGGCCCAATCGAGATGACAGATACGTTATATATTGCGCATATACCACCATTCGTGAAACCCTAGACTTCCTCTCTCTAAACAACTTGACGGCAACCATTCTCTCTCTAGAAGTTCTTGCTTAAACCATCGCACATCCGGTTAGTTTTATGATAACCGGACTCGATCAAATTATTAGATTATTTGTGTAAATGCTTGATATCATAACTTGATTTCATTGACTGATTCATGATGATTGTCATGATGAGTATGTATAGCGGGATTTGGTTGTTGATGAGAAGGATACCTGTAATAGTGGATTCGATAACCTGCAATATGATGCTTAGATGATTTGTCTATGATATATGCTTAACTTGGGAATCATGTAATTAGGGTTTCGGGTGTTCCAGTGCAAATCAATGTGTTTAGAAACTGCAGGATGAAAATCCATGGAACTGTATTCATACATGTTTGCTAACTGGAGCCTATGTGTCTATTGATATTGTACATTTGTTGAATGGATCATGTTATCGAATATATACATGTGTAAACTAGATCGCATACGGTTGCTTTGTGATTTAGGGTTCATGCTAGATGTTAAGTGCTATGATGTAATTGGAATGATGTTAGGTAGCATTAACGCTTACTGTGTTTGGACGACAATTTCATGATTGACGATAGCGGTGATACGGATTAGGGTTTTCTTTGTGTTTGTATGCTGAAACTGTTAGCATAGTCGACGAAACACCAGGGGGGTTTCGCCGCTTTGTTATCGACGAAACTCTTGGGAGTTTCGCCACCTGGATGCCGACGAAACACAAGGGGGTTTCGTCATTACCTCGTCGACGAAACAGGTGGGGGTTTCGTCACTCTGGGTTTCACCGTAAGGGTCTTTGCATGATCAGTGGGTTAGTATGTCATGACTACTGTGTGAATATTAGTGGTTGTCTATGTGATTAAGATTGTTATGATTGTAGTCAAATGATATAAGATGGTTCTTGCAATCAATACACTCAACTGCTAGATATTGTTATGTATCATACATGTGAACTATGGACTGATATGAACTAGAACAACTGTTAAGTGCTATGTGATAGTATTGCCTGGGTATACATCCATGATCATGACCTATATGCAAACAATGTGGATGCCAACTGATTTTGTATGTATGATTGCTACAGGCTTTGACTGAATATTTGTGAGCATATAAAATAGCAAACCGAGGTGAGTTCACACTTTCTACAAGGCATGGGATTCCCAAGGGTTGGGAATGGGTTAAAGAACTAAAACGGAAACCACATATTCTCCTTGGGTAGGATATGTACGGCCATCCTCCATGGGAAGGATGCCAAGATTAAACCTCGCGTATTCTCCTTGGGTAGGATACGTACGTTCGTCCTCCTTGGGTAGGACAACAAGATTAAATATACTGGACCAAAACTCTATCATATGTCCCTCATTTTTATATCGACTTAATCGCCGAGGCCGATGGCGAGCGGGTCATTAGTTAATAGCGCTATTAGGTTTAACAAACCTCACACCGTGCCGGTAGGACGAGAGTGTACTAATGGACTAAAGGCAAAGGGTCAATGCTGATAGACATTGACTTAGGGCACAACTTATTTTCGTAGTAGTCGATATGGTACGGTCTGGTAATTCACATGGGAAGCCCCCACTATTCATTGAGAAGGTTTGGGAATCAGGGTTACTGATTACAGCGTGGTGTACAAAACAAACTTACGATTATTGAAACGAAATCTAAACTTAAACAACCAACTGTGAACTCGCTCAACTTTGTTATTGACTCATTGTTACATGCCTTGCAGGTCGTTAGGTACTCATGGAGCTTGCACGGGGAGGCGTGGTCGTTGTGGGACATGGATTGTCATATACCATGTCAAACATTTGATACAATTGAACTTTTGTTTTGGTTTTAAACATTTTGCTTCCGCTGATTACTTAGACTATGTTTTGTTGGACACCAATTATATTATGTTTGGGTTTTACATTTATTTATACGCTATGTTCAATATAATTGGTGGCTTAATCCTGGTCAGTCACGCCTCCAAGCGGTGATACTCCGCATGTGGATTTTGGGGGTGTGACAAAGACCACCACCACCCTACCACCATCATTCGACTTTGCTTCATCTATTTCACACATATACAAAGATGTTAGAAGTCGTATAAGGAAGCTAGGAGCTTTCGGAAGTTCAAGGACCTTCACCGTTTGCTTTTATCCTCTTGTTTTCTACACTTGAATCATCCCTAGCCTTGAGCTAGTGGTAAGAACTTTGATCTATCTATTTTACATCTATTTTAAGTGGTTAAAGAAGAATCATAATCAAAATCTTGAAGAACACTAAAGATCATAAGAAGTAAACATGAACATAAGCTTGTTTAATGAAGTAATCTTGATGAATATGAGTTGTTATACTTGTTGATCATTGATTGTTTGTAGAAATGATGTTGAACATCATAAGATCTTGCTAGATCATGATTAAAAACATAATCTAGCAAGAAGAGAAAGTAGAAATGTTGTAGGATGATGAATCATCCACACATGAATCATGAACTTGAAAGAATACTTTGATTTCTTGAAAAATAATGATCAAAGTAAGTTGTTAATCATGTAGATCTAAAGATTTATGAATGATCTTTCAAAGAAACCAAGTTAAAAATATGAGTTTTATTAAATCTTGGTTCTTACACAAACAAATCTTATTTTTAATGGTTAAACAAGTGTAGAAACACTTGTGTAACAAGAAGAATGCATAAAAAAATATTTAAAAAAAAATATGATTTAAAGTTGTAAACATCTAACTTCTTTAAAAATGAAGTTTTTAAAGAACTAATCACATTTTAAAGGGTAACTAGGCTTACTAATAACACTAGTAAGTTACTACAAATTTTTACAAATAATCAAGTTCATGAAGTAGTAGAAAATGCATGATTTTTGGCAAATTGGTAAGTAATGATTATTTGTTGATGATTGGGAATTGATTGTGTTGATTTTTACAAAAGAAAATGATATGCTTGAAAGCATGGAAACCTCCATTTTTAGGGGAAACTATGGCAAAATTTTCTAAAAATATAAACACTTAGAAAAATATTTTTAAACAAATATTTACAAGTGTATTTTAACCATGAGTTTTCTACAAAAACTTTGCCATAATTTTTGTTACGGAAATATAATTACTGGAGGTTAATTTTCATAAATAAAAGTGACTAAATACGTATTTAGGGAATATATACTTAGAAGACACCATGCGTGTGATTATTTGTATATTTTGTGTATTAGTTATATTATTTTAGGACATGAAATAATATAACACATCAAAATACCAAGAATTACAATCCAAAATATTACATAAATTCCAACGAATAAATGTACCCATTACACAGAATATTGGTGAAACTGAACAAGGAATATAACCTACAAAATAAAAATTTATTTACAAGTATATTTTGGACACCAAGGAAACAAAAATATGATTTTTACAATTACTACAAAAATATATCATATTTTTTACAAGGAAAAATATATTATTGCTGGGCGAGTATGAATTATATATATTTCTTGAAATTTTTAGAAAATATATTATTTTTAAGAAATATATGCCTTCTTACACAAACATCACAAACATGAATGCAATATTTTGAGATGAAAGATGTATTTTCTCAAATAAATATGAAGAATATCATTTTTGGAGAAAAATGACTTATATATATATTTTCTATGTTGGACATAAAAATATATTATTTTTGAAACCTATGAAGAAATACAAATATTTTTGCTAAAAGAAAAATTATAAGTAATCTTTCTAGATAATATTTATTACAGTATATATATTTTGGAAGTATATATTGGTGGACTTTTATTAAAAATAATGTTCCGGAAAAATTAATATGAAATTAAGCATAAAGAATACTTAATGAATTCAATAAAAATATGTATTCTTGTACGTATAAATACACATCGGAATACGAACCCGATATAAGGCAAAAATATACAAGTGAAAGATACCCCCATCCTTGGGAAGGATAAACATGTGTAAATACCCGAAGTGTATCAAGCCAAAAATATGTAACTATTCCAAAATTTATAAATATAATTTAAGATAAAATATTAATTATTTTAACAAATAATTATATAACTTGGAATAGTATCGAAGACACAAAAGAAACGTAACTCAAAGACATTAATACTAAGGCACGACCCGTTCGTCTAATAGATTAAGACGTTGTAGGTAGTCGTGTTCACCGAAGAAGCTTGAGTTACGATTGTTGAAGACGCAAGACTGTGAGTTCATGTTCCCCCTTTTCTTTAACTGTTTTCGGTTTTCTAACTTTGGGGGTGAAGTACATGTTACAACTGTTTATAAACGTTATTAATTGGTATGGTTAGCTAAGGAAAGGTACATCTAGATCATGTGAGTGGTGGGTATGACGCTTAAGGCCATCAATCCTCTTGTAGGATCGAGGGACATGAGTGATAGATCTATTTGGGTGTAGCGAGCCCACACCCATGCGGACCAGGGTGGCCCATGTGGTGACTATGTCTTATTCCCGGAGACAAATTTGCTAGGTTTGAGCTTTCCTGCATCATTTCACGTATATCAATGGCCTTGCAAACCTTTGGTGATCTGTTTTCCTTGTTGCTTTCATACCAGGAGTTTTACAAACACACATTCATACTTTCAATGATTATAAAGGTTTATTCGTGCACACTAACACACACATGAACTCGCTCAACTTTTGTTGATGTTTTTAAAACTACATGTATTTCAGGAAATTAAGTATGGATCTGGCGGGAGTTTGGATGTTTCAAGTAAAGTTGAGAATAAGAGGTGTCGTCCTATGTCTGAGGATTTGGATTGTGTGTCTTATTCTAGATAAGACACAACCTTCAAAGCCTAGTTTTAATTAATATCTTTTGTCGAGTCTTTGTGAACTTTAAAACAAGTTACATGGATTGTACTCAAATATGATGTCTGTGTTTTAAACAATGTTGTCACATTCTAAACTAAGTTAATGGATGATCACCTTCGGTTTTAATCATATAGTTGTGTTATGATTGAATGCAATGATATTAAGCAAGTCACACCATAATCACGCTTCCGCAAAAGTCAGGGTGTGACACGAAGTTATCTAACAACCAAATATTATAACATAAGGTCTCCTCCATCCACCCAATGAGGCCAACCAAATCACCCTAATCTCTTTCCCAAGGTCGCATACGTCGTTCACTATACCAAACGTCAAGCTATTGCCTGTCACTGAATATCGCGAAGTTGCCAATGTTATTGCTGAAACATGTCGGATACGCAATCTTTTGTTTGAGCTTCATTGTCCTTTGCTTTATGCCACCTTTATCTACTATTTATTCACTAACCATGTCCAACATCAACAGACATATTAAGATGGACATTCACCTTGCTCGGGAAAATGGTGATGGGCTAGCTTCACGTTCTTCATGTTCCATTAAGCTCTCACTATGCTGACGTTGTTGGGAATTCCGAACAATAAAACAGGCTTGGCATGCAAGGCTAAAGGAGTGGATAATTATAGATTATTAAATGTGATCATGATTTAATAATTAGTTATAATTATCATGTCCTAGTTAATTGATTAGATAATTATCTAGCATCCTAAATGAGTTAGGTTTCGATATCTTTAGGATGATTATGTGAACAATCCTAGTTATAGTCTAACGCCTTAGGTTAGCTATATATACCGTGTATTGGGTAGAGATTTGTAATTAAGTTTTTGAGTAGTTTTCTTGATCTAATAATACTGTGGAGGATTTGTGTTTAGAAGAAGAGGAAAAGAGGTTAGAAGACTTGAGTCCACATCTGCTTCATAAAGAGGACAGACACACATTTTTTTTAATAAAATCACTTTGAGAAAAGAAACATACTGCAGACTCAAACGCCTGCGCATGTTCTGCGTGGGGCAGACATAAGAGGTCAAGAAAAGTTTTTCACAAAAGACAAACACCCCCCCCCCAAGTGTATGCCATCATTATTATTTCTTGACTTTTGTTCAAGTTTGAATATTTGGCTTCCTCCCATTCAAAGTGCGGGGGTGTAATAGGGATTTGTGTTAGGTTAGGGTAAAGCCCAATAGACTTTAGCCAATTAGGATTATATGTGTGTCTATAATCAAATCTTTCTGGAATTTAACCTTACTATTATAAATCTGAGCTACTTTCAGCTTTTGTTTATTTACTGTATAGAGCAATGTTTTCATGACCGGACCGGAGGTCGACCCGGTCGTCTTACCGGGTCAAAGGTCGGACCGGTTCAACCGGTCCAACCGGATTCAAAACCCGGATTACGTCATTTATTATATAAAAAATATATATGATTCGAAGATGTTGTGTTATTTAGTCATGGCGAAAAGGTTATTTAGTCATATTTACATGTTTAAAATAAACAAATTTACTTATGATAAAACAAAATTAATTAATAGATAATATGTTAACATGTTAGCTGTATATAATAAATAAAATATACATGGAAAACAATAAATAAAAGGCTGCTAAGACCACGTGGGTTGCAGACCTTTTTTCAAAATTCTAAATAATAAAAGGTATGTGTTGGGTTTAGAAAACAATCTTCTTCTTCCTTTTAGTTTCTGCAACTTCTTACCGGCCGGAAAGCTTCAATATGGTATTTTAACTCTCTTTTCTTCAAAATATTTCATTTTCTTCCTCATCTCTCTCTAATATTGCATTCAAGGGTATCCTAATATTACATTCAGGGCATCCAAACGCATAAAACAGAGAAAAAATAAAGAGCCGGCCCGACCTTTTGTGAAGAACCGCCGGCCCGACCTTTTGTGAAGAACCGCCGGCCCGACCACCTGGTCAATGTTGAAACGGCCTAACTAGCTGAACCGGCCCGCTGCACCTTCCGGATCCCGGCCAGACCGGTCCGGGTTTAAAAACGTTGGTATAGAGAATGCCTAGTAGATTACCTCTATATCTCAAGGAAATTCCTATTTTGTAACGTATATGAATTTGAAAGAGTTTAAACACATGTCGTCTAGTGGCGGATCTTGCCCGTTGAACGTGCCAGGGCTGAAAACACGGGCACTAAAAAAAAACCTGGGCAAGCCCGGGCCAAACATAGTATATATAAAAAATTTCGATCGAAATGCAAAAAATTAGCACTACGGCCGAAAATCTTGCCCGAGCCGTGGCCCTGCCAGTGGCCTTCTAAGAACCGCCCCTGATGTTGTCTATATATCTTTATTTAGTTTGTAGATCGTTAATCATGGTGATGTAACATGTTAACAAAAGTTACGCGTTCAAGTGACCTACTCAGTTAAAACTACATGTATTTCAGGAAATTAAGTATGGATCTGGCGGGCGTTTGGATGTTTCAAGTAAAGTTGAGAATAAGAGGTGTCATCCTATGTCTGAGGATTTGGATTGTGTGTCTTATTCTAGATAAGACACAACCTTCAAAGCCTAGTTTTAATTAATGTCTTTTGTTGAGTCTTTGTGAACTTTAAAACAAGTTACATGGTTTGTACTCAAATATGATGTCTGTGTTTTAAACAATGTTGTCACATTCTAAACTAAGTTAATGGATGATCACCTTCGGTTTTAATCATATAGTTATGTTATGATTGAATGCAATGATATTAAGCAAGTCACACCATAATCACGCTTCCACAAAAGTCAGGGTGTGACAGTTTAGTATCAGAGCTTCGATTGTAGCGAACTAGGATTCCTTCTCGAGTCTAGACTACAATCATTAGGGCTCCCACGAAAATATTTTCTTTCCAACATGTTTTCATTGCATACACGAAACGTCCAGATCCAAGAAACAAGCATTTTTTTAAGATACACGAAACACATTTCAAGGTTTATGTTTGTGGTTCAGTCTGAGAGACTGGGTGTTTCAGTCCGAGGGACTGGGTGTTTCAGTCTGAGAGACTGGGTGATTTAGTCTGGGAGACTAGGTGGTTCAGTCTGGGAGACTGGGTGGTTTAGTATGGGAGACTAGGTGGTTTAGTCTCGGAGACTAGGTGGTTCAGTTTGGGAAACTGGGAGGTTTAGTCTGAGAGAATAGGTGGTGTAGTCTGGGAGACCGGGTAGTTCAGTCTGGGAGACTGGGTGGTTTAGTCTGGGAGACTAGGAAGGATACATGTTTGCATTGTCATTGATTGTCTGCTTAATGATAGTAGTTGATATATGTGCATATATTGTGATTGATATGTTACAGACACTATGTCATGATCCGAGAGTGGATTGCCCGAAGCTGACGACCCCATGGCTATTGGCTCAGGGGTGAGTGAGCCAGAGATCTTTACTTTTGATGAAGAGAATGGCCCGGAGATGATGTCCGACGACGATGACGATTTTCAGCCAATTGCGTCGCCCGACTTGGGAGATGATTTACCGACTACTGATGGCATTGCAGACGAGGATCCTTTTATTATTCCCACTCCTATCCACGATCATCTTATCATCGATCATCCCGATGGTGAGCATGTCGTGGCACCAATCCTCACTCTCGTTCCTTTAGTGGCTATTCCTCTCGAGGATTTGCCTTTTAACGATTTGATTGATATTGACGATGATTGGCTTGTTAATGGTCCTTTTGATGATGCCCATGGTGATGAAAAGCTAGACGAGGACGTTGTTGCTATTCCACTTTTTGAGATCCCTGTTATTGAGATTTCCTCTGACACTAGTTTACACTCTGTCTCATATTCCTTTGAGTCCGTGACTTCTTCCGCCTTACGGGCAGTTGGTTTGCGACGTTATGCTACTGATTCTGATGAGGAGATGGCCATGTCAGCTGCACCGATTCCTCCACATGACTTTTGGCCTGATTTTATTCCTGTCGATCAGTCCGTTGATACACCCGCTGATCCCGAGCCGATGCCAGTTCCTTAACCTTTGCCTGACCATGATCCTATTTCATTTGGCATACCTGACATTGCACCCCTTATACCAGATCCAGTTCCTGCACCCGTTGATCCTCCTGTTATTGAGCCATTCATTCCTCCACTTGCACCCGCACCCGCTGATGTTGCTCTTTTTCACACTGTGGAGTCTGACCTTCATCGTGTAGAGTTACCCATCGATTCCTTGTAGGGCATACCCGCACCTCGTCCAGGGGAAGGCACTTCAGGCTAGCAGCCTAGTCATGACCTTCATGTTTTAGCAGCTTATCCATACATTCCCCTGTCTGCACCTTCTGCTCCTTTTACTTCTTCACCAACTAATGAGTCATTTAGAGGGTCCCCGCGGTATTCCATGCCGACATCAGACCCCTACCATCCCTGGCATTTTGTTGGCTATACACAGGATGAGTTACTTTATTCGCTTCAGCTTCGATTTGAGGTTATGAGCCGCAAAGTCTTGGAACTTGAGTCGATACCGCGTCCCTTACCCTGTCCTTGTCAGCATGCTTCCGTTCCCCCTAATTCCTCACCGCCTCATTTTGCCCGCCCACCTGCTCCTCTTACTCCTTTTCCAGAGTTTGATGCTCGATTCCTCACCATCGAGCATCAAGTCCGTTACCTGCTTCGTCATGAGCACAAGCTCGAGGAGGAGCTTGCACATGTTCTCAGTTTGATTTTCCTCCCCCCTCCTCCTCCGCCAGCAGTACAGTAGGTTTTTGGTTTTATGTAGATGCATTACCTGAGATGAGAGCACCACTATTGAGCTGAGCTTTGGAAGCCTTTTGGAGATCACTTTCGATTATAAGACCTTTGTAGATTGGTAGACTTGTTGGACAAGGGTAGTGTAACACTGCGTTTCCTTTTGGTATGATGCACTTTGTAAAACAAGTAACAATACCTTGTAGTCAATGATTAATGAAAGCCCAATCATAATGTTCTCATTAAGCACGTTGTTGATATGCAGGTTTGTGCTATGATTGTAATGTTACGTGTTTGTCTGTTATACTCTCATTAAACATATTCCCATTTACTTGTTTATGCTATGATTATGCTGTTGCTTGATTGGTTGATATGATAATTTATTATGTGTATGTACATATGACCCCTAAACAACTATAAACACTCCCTGAACAAATGAGACCTGACCAATCCGAATTCTTCATAGAAGATGTCCCATCAGGAAATCATTCGGCTGACCAAGGCAGAATGGCAAGCGCACGTCTCACAGGCTATAGCTCGGCACGAGGTTCTTCGCTACAAACACAATAAAAGTACCTCAGGGAATAACCCGCCTAACGGTAATGTTTAAGTCACCTAAGA
Organism: Helianthus tuberosus; assembly: GCA_030545235.1. Lineage (NCBI taxonomy): Eukaryota > Viridiplantae > Streptophyta > Magnoliopsida > Asterales > Asteraceae > Helianthus > Helianthus tuberosus. The sequence goes on from CM060407.1 coordinate 122,238,121, forward strand.
CACATTACAATACGTTTGGACAATTCTAAGTGTGCTTTGCTAATGCTTTCTGTGATGAAAATGGCTTGGGTACAGGTTGTACCTACAAGCAGTATTTGGACTGCAAGCCTCAGAAATTTGACGGCACTGGAGGTGCCATAGCTTTTGTGAAATGGGCCGAAAATATGGATTCTGTTTTACGAATGAGCGGATGTATGCCAGAGCAACAAGTCCCATATATATCAGGATCGTTTCAAGATGAGGCCCTGTTATGGTGGAACCTTCGGGTTCGAATAATAGGCGAAGCTGCTACGAATGCTTTAACATGGGATGAGCTGAAGGAAATGATGCGTAGGGAGTATTGTTCTCAGATGGAGATCCAGAAGCTGGAACTTGAATTCTGGAAACTAAAGATGGAAGGTCCAAAGGTGGTGGAGTACGTGCAGAGAGTTCATGATTTGTCGCGAGTCGTTCCATACCTGGTGGAACCAGAGTTGAAAAGGATGGAGCCATTCATCTGGGGACTTGTAGGACCGGTTTAGACTCCGAAACGATTGCGAAACGAACGTGTGATGTGCGAAATCCGTACAAGAACGTGACCGAACACACGTGGCGTAATATAAACGTGATTCTATTATAAATCTGAAATCGTACAGCACCTTGAATCACTTTCTCTCTCTAGAATCTCTCTCTAGATCTCTAGCTCTCTAAATGCTCTAAATGGTAAAAGTCTTCAAGTCTAACACTAAGACTCCTATTTATAGATGTTGCCAGTTCACATGGACTGGCTTTGTCACTCCACATGGACTGGCTTTGCCACTTCACATGAGCTGACTTTACGACTTCATGTGGACTGGACAACCAACACTAAAACAACACTTGAATTCTTCAGTATCTGCTACGAACTGGTATTGACGAAGGCGATAGACATAAATGCACTAACAGACTCCCCCTTGGATATTGCCGTAGTCAATCTCGTAGCATCTTGTCTTTCTCTCTTTCTCTTTGAGTCTTCTTGAAGCTTTAACATGTTTTCATCAACGTAGACTCCCTCTTACTATAACAGAATCCCCGTGGATCTGTCTTCAGCTTCAGCTCCCCCTGTCTGTAGACTCTTTTCTTCATCAGGCTCCCCCTTTCGTCAAGCTTCCATGATTTGGGATTGACACCTGGTTTTCCGTATACAAGCTCCTTTAGAATAGTTACATGGCTCCTTGAATCCACGCTTCCTCTTGCGTTGAGCTCGTCTTCAGACTCTCCCTTAGACTCGGCTGTCGGGATCGTAGTCTGGTACAACATCTGCAACACTCATACATTTATAAGTAACAATGTTTTAAATATTCAATTATCTAGAAATTATAACCTGGCTCTTTTAAACTTTCTAAATCAAGATCCTGGCTTTAAGATATAATAATATGAATATATCCAAAAATACTTGACTCACTCCCTCTATCAATAAACTTCAAAGATTTGGCAGTATTAAGTATCCAAGATCGAAAACTGGCTCGTTTACAGATTTTACAGTTTAAGAATCCAAAACCCTCTCAGTTAATCATCCAAGTCCAAATTAATGACCTTGGAGATATCACAAACTGTTTTTGATTTTTGATTTTAAAATTTCAAGTTTCAAATTAATGAACTTGTTTTATTTTTCAGAAACACAATCAGCATACTTAGATTTTGAAACTCAGCTTCCCAGACATCGGTTGTCGAAAATAAAGCAGAAATCAAAATCTTTTTGAATTTTCTGAACTATAAAGCAATAAAGAAATATTTACAAACATATTTACAAACAATATTTTTGTTTGAGTTTGCGTTAGAGGATCATATTAGTTTTTGACAAGTCACAAGTACCATTGAGCTTAGTTACACATTAAGAATTAAACAATTCACTTAGATTGTCGATATACTGATCCACTTAAATTTTCACACAAACTTCAACTGATTCAGGATACGAATTAGATGTTTTAAGAACTTAAACTCATTTATGTGTCCCACCTCTTGAATATACTCCCGTATCCAGATCCCAATATTAAGTCTTACAGGTGAGTATACCTAGATGATATCTGTAAGGGGTTAAATTACGAAGAACCGTGAGAGCTCAGGTCAGAACTTCCGTTCAGCAGAGAGATGAGGGCTTCGACTTTTGGTGTGTCCCCTTTAGAGGATCTTTTCTTCAACAGCACATGATTTACATATTTTTTCAATGTTTCATCATTTTTTATGCTGAGGGCGATGCTATGTTTCAACAAGCAGAAAGTATTATACGGGGAAAAGGCCATTGCTTCCGCAAAATCAGAAGTCCCGGGATAATACCCCAGATATCACTAAGCATAAAGACCTAGTATTTCAGAAAGAAGGGTCCTTCAAACGAGATTTCAGGGGTTACCTATATATCCAAGTAGTGTTCCCCATGAAATAAGCAAGTTTGAATTTAGGTTTATATCCCAAAAAAGTTTACTAAATGTATAAAAACCTATCGGCATATCATCAGTGAGACCGTTTAACGCTATATAATCATTACATTTCTTGAGCATACTGTAACTGTCTACTGATGTACTATCATTTCCTCTTTTTACACAAAAAAACTCAATTTTTGAATTTTTCAAAATTTCAAATGTTTTTGTATTTTCTAACAAATATTACTCCCCCTAAAATACAAAATCATTTAAAGAAAATTTGAAAACCAATACTGATAGCTTTGTCTCGCCATCCATTTTCTGCTTTTCGTGCTCTGTTTTGTAGAAAATCTAACATACCCCCATGATTTACAACACATTGATATTTACAATTTGAAAACCATTTTTCAATCTTGTGAAATTAATCATGTTTGTTCAGCCGTGAGGGTTTCGGCGTATTCAAGTAACATCTTTTTGAATTTTTCAAATTTTTGACAAAATGAAAACATATTTTTGGTTTTTAAATTTTTCAATTTTTAGGGTTTTTGAAATATTGTTTATTTATATACAGAAAACAAACAAACTCCCTGTTCAACCAAACCAGGGTTCAGCAGCCTCCTCTTCCCGTTGTGCCAGGCTGCTCCAACTTCCAATCTCACAATCTTCGGTTTTGTTGAGCACCTGCACATTCAAACTACTTAATTACTTGAACAATTTAGCCCAGGTCTGTTGAACCTTAGGCATTTCAACACAATATGTATCATGCAGTTTCGGAAAATATTTGTCATCAAAGAATTTTTCAACTTTGACTTCAACTTTCTCATCTTTTACCGAAGTCACTTGTTTCTTAACACTCCATGTTTGACCTTTCGGAGTACCTCTTTTGTAAAAATTTGAATCATTTTGTTTTTGAACAACAACTTTTGGTTTCCAAAACTCATTTGGTTTTGTCATATCAACTGATGTTTTCCAACTTTGAGTTGTTCTAAATCTGGGTGTGTGAGAATTCCAGGTCTGTCTTGAATCGAACCTATTAGGTTTTGATTTCCAACTTTGGTTTGAAACAAACTTGTTTGTGTTATACCTCCAAGTTTGTTTTGAATCAAATCTGGTCGACCTTTGTTTCACATCCTCTAATTTTTGTTTCTCAACATTTTTAGACTTCTTTTTGTCAACATCCACAGGTTTTGGATTTGGACACTTGCGTGCAAGATGTCCTATTTGATCACATTTGAAACATGTTCTCTTGGACACATCTTTGACCTGTGGTTGTTTCTTTTTCTTTTGAGCATAGAACTCTTCATTAGACTGACGCCTAAATTTGAGTTCTTTCTCTTCTTCTGAACTTGTTCCATGAACAAAATTCATCTTTGTCTGATAACTTGGCGGTTCATTTTTATTTCGACTTTGTTTCTTCTTATAACCCAACCCAGCCTTCATGTTTTTCTTCTTGTAACCAGGTTTGTTATAAAAAGTTTTGTGATTTTTTCCAGCAAACTTTGAAATTTCAGATTTCTCAATCTCAACCATCTTGAAAACTTTATCAACCTTTTCTGAAATCACATTCTGAATCGGGAATACAACATCTAAGAATAATTTGTCCGATCCAATCATGGTATAAACCAATCCTTTTGAATCATCATTCAAATTTTTCTTGGATTTCGAGTTTTTCAAATATCCATCATGAAAATTACCTTCATTTTCATCCTGTGATTCAGATTTACCTGTATCAACTGACTCTTCTTTCAACACACTTTCAACTACCTTACCTACCACATTTGAATCACTAGAATCATCAGATTTGGAATAGGTTATGTCAATGTTATCTGGCAATTGATCTACCATGTTGAAAGCTTTTTCGATCTTTTCATCATCATAAAACACAAACTTTTCCGGTGGAGGAACTTGATGAAACTTCTTTCAAGTACATATGACGACGCGTGATAACTTTTTAGCTTGTTATTATCCTGTTCTAAATCAGCAATCTGACGCTTAAGTTTAGCAACATCCTCAATGTAAGAATTAACAACTTGTTGCTTTATTTCATAATTTCGCTTATACGTATCAGTTGTTTCAGAACAATATTTCAATCTTGATTGAACAAGTTTCATTTCACTTTTTACTTTTTCATATGATTCTTTTGTAATGTGATAAGCCAATTTTATTGAATCATATTCCTTTTTCATTTCTTGACAAACATTTTCTTTTTGATCACATTCTTCTGTCATTTTCAAAACATTTGCTTTCAAAACTTCATTTTCCTTTTCTAACTTTTTACATTTTTCTAAAAGTTTTTCATCATTATCTTTCAAAACTTTTTCGTTTTCTAACATTTCTTTGTATTTATTTTTGAAAACTTCTTCTATTTTTGTGAATTCAAGATCTCTTGTTCTGAATTTTTCATCTTTTTCAGTACAAGCACTGCACGTTTCCATGCATTTCTTGCACTGTTCAACGATTTTGATTTGAGTTTCAGAATCAGAATTTACCTCAGTGATTGACACCTTGGTGTTTTCTGCTGCATCTGTCTAATCAGCATCTTTCTGCTTTCCTTCAACACCAACACCAACCTCATCACCAGCATCACCAGCAACCTTCAAATTCTCATCCTTCACTTCAATCAAACTTTCAATTTTCTTCTCATCTTCTACAACCTGCTGTTCTTCAGTAACAGCTTTCTCAACCTCTTCATTCACCTCAACTTTTTCTACCTTCACATCCTCAGCAATCTTCACATCTTCTTCTTTAATTGCTTCGACTTGAACTTCCTCAACTACCTTCTTCAAATCATTAACCAGATTCTCAATATTCTTTTTCATTCTTTCTTCATTCCTCTTCCTCAGATTTGTTGTCATAGCATCTCTGATGATTTTATCCAGCCTTTTTACATATGTTTTATCTTTTGCAACATTTGAATAATATTCTCCGGATCGAGGAATTACTAGAAGAACATCATCGTGAACTATATCACTTCTGGGAACAACTGGTTCACCTTCTTTGTTGACGAAACATTCTTGTTTCTTATCCCATCTTTTATTTCTCACAGCATTTTCATATTCTTCTTGCATCTTTTCCATTTTGCATCTAGTAATGAAAATTTCTCTCTCAGTTTTCTCTTTCAGAATCTCTTCTCTAGTTTTCTCTTTGATTTCAGCCATGATTTTATTTCCTTGATTCACCTTAAATGAACAAATAACAGTGATTAGATTTTAAAAATTATCAAACTGCTGAATAGGACGAGTATCCGATCGAGTAAGTCAACAAAAATCAACAGAATGAATATGTGACAATGGATCGGGTGGGGATCCGCTCGGGCGAGTATCCAATGCTTTGACCTGAATCACAACAACAAATGAAATGATTAGGGTCGGGTGGTAATCCGTTCGGATTGCCACTCGATTTGTTGCACTTTAAACTTGAACAAACAAAATCCTTTAACTCGGATTGTGACCCGATTGGGTAGGTCAACAAAAATCAAATTTTAAAAAGCTATGTAATAAATCAGGTGAGATGTTATTGATTCAAACTAAACACAAGCAACTGATCACATGCACATGTAAACTAATGATTCAAATCTTTGACAAATATTAATGCAATTGAAAACTTCTTGTGAATTATTTAAACGTGGCCGACAAAAGTTGTTCACTTTATAATCCTATTGGGCCGATAACAATTATTGGGCAGACAACACCTTTTGACTTTGATTGGGCCGAAGATATCTGATGTCACTTGGGCTGTTATTCTTTTAAACAAATCACGTGATTATACTAGACTTTTAATGCAAACACAATGGCTGACAATCTTGTATATAAAATCACATATGCCGAGATGTTCTTGTGACAAAACTGACAAGCACTTTTTAGTTCTTTTTGTGATTGGGCCGATTAACATGAATCACATCATATGGGCCAACAAACTTGATTTAGCACATGTATTCACGTGGTTTATTAAATGAGATTTAATTTGGGCCGACAAACTTGATATTACTCAATTGCTGATTGGGCCAATTGATTTAAATGAACTGCAATATCACATGGACCGGTATGAATCACAGTGGCCGAGTAAATTGAATCAGATCACATGAGCTGCTGAAACGAGATGACAATCTTTCACTTCATACGAACTGAGTACAATTTCAAACGAACTGATTAAGTCCACTTCATGTGGACTGGTTGAATCACTCCATGCGAACTGGATATCCACTCAAACGAACTGAGCCATGGTCAAACGAATCTGATATTTTTGTCCAATTTTTGATAAAATTGATATCCTAGGCTTGTTCTCTATCAAATTCCGATCACAATGAGGTGATATCCGTTCAATATTGTCCACTAAATCATCATAGATCTGAGATCAAAGTTCCTATTCATGCGAATTGGTCAAACTTCAAACGAACTGGTCGGTTTTAGAACAATTTGAATACGTTTTAATCTGTTTTAAGATCTGATTCTTTCACTGATTATTTAACACACTGTTTCGTATGACATACTTCAAAATCAAACCATTTTATCCAGAAAATCTCGTTTAATTTTGAAAAAACGTGAAGAAGAATGAGAAAGATGAAGAAATAGATCAAATTTTGACGAATTTGGATCTGAATATGACGAAATCTCGAGCGGAATTGTGTGTTTGATCTGTGCAATCGAGCTCCTGCTCTGATACCACTTGTAGGACCGGTTTAGACTCCGAAACGATTGCGAAACGAACATGTGACGTGCGGAATCCGTACACGAACGTGACCGAACACACGTGACGTAATATAAACGTGATTCTATTATAAATCTGAAATCGTACAGCACCTTGAATCACTTTCTCTCTCTAGATCTCTAGCTCTCCAAATGCTCTAAATGGCAAAAGTCTTCAAGTCTAACACTAAGACTCCTATTTATAGATGTTGCCAGTTCACATGGACTGGCTTTGTCACTCCACATGGACTGGACAACCAACACTAAAACAACACTTGAATTCTTCAGTATCTGCTACGAACTGGTATTGACGAAGGCGATAGACATAAATTCACTAACAGGACTGGCGCCCCAGATCTTGCGGTTGATGACGGCATCAGCTCCGCCAACAACTATCGATGCGGTTGACTTAAGTATGGCGCTCATTAAAGAAGCGACTAGGCCGGAAAAGCTTTCAACCCCTGACAAGAAGAAGAAAGCTCAGGTGGAGTCGTCTGGAAAGAAAAAAATGAAGCCCACTGATTTCCAAGAAGGTGATCGGGCGAACAATTACAACAAGGCCAAAAAGGGAAAAGCATACTTGGGTACTCTCCCTAAGTGCGACAACTATCTACGACATCATATTGGGGTATGTAAGTATAGGAAATGTGAAACTTGTGGGAAAATTGGTCATCTTAAGGAGACGTGTTGGTATGGTGCTGGATATGCAAAAGAGGGCCAAGATGGTTGCGGAAATCGCAAAGGAAACAACAACAACCATCAAGGCGGAAATGGCGGCAATCAAGAACGTGGTCAAGGGTGTTCTAACTACGGTGATGTGGGGCACTTGAAGAAATATTGCCCAAGGGAGATTAACCAAGACCATGAAGGAGCAATCAACATTGGAGCTCGTGAAGCATGCCAGGGTCCGAACGAAGTCACTGTTACGTTCCCTACTAACCAACACCTTGCATCTGTGCTAACTGATGCTAGTACCAACTATAACTTTATACATCCAGGGCTTAAGAATATACTTGGGTTAGTAGCAAATAAGATAGATATCCTATACTTGGTAAAACTAACTAATAGGAGGCTAGTAGAAGCCTAAGGAAAGATTAGGGACTGCGTTGTAGAGCTTGGGGAAGTGTGAGTTTCGATAGATCTTCTGCCAGTAAGTTGGGAAGCTTCGACTCCGTAGTTGGGATGGATGGATTGCCAAGTGCTAATGCAGAGATTGCGTGCCAGGAGAAGATTATCCGCACCCCGATGGCAAATGAAGAAACGATCGTGATTCGTGAAGATAAGCAGAATACGCCCCTACAGATTGCCAATTGTATAAAGGCACGAAAGTTTTGTGTAAAAGGTGTATTGCCTCCTTAACTCATGTCGTGGACAAGAAAGCCGAAGAACCGAAGCTCGAAGATATCCTTGTGGAAGGGAATACCCTGAAGTCTTCCACCAAGGACTTGCCATGGTTATTCCCTCAGCGATAAGTCGAATTCCACATCGACTTGGTTCCGAGCGCCGCGCCTGCAGCCAAGGCACCTTAGCGACTTACACCTTCGGAGATGCAAGGATTGTCAGTGTAGCTTCAGGAGTTGCTAGAGGAGGAAGTTAACAGACCAAGTTTCTCGTTTTGGGAAACTCCAATTTTACTCATCAAGAAGAAGGACGATAGCTTTCGTATGTGCAACGACTACCAGGAGCGTAGGTCAGAACTCGTTAAAGGATATCGTATAGGGAATCACGTCTATTAACTCGGGAAAACCCTATCATTTCGTCGTGTAAGTTATTTTAGTTAACCAAACGGGTAAAGTACTCAAATTTCTTTCATTGAAATTCCCACTTTTGCTTCTAGCGAGTAGATTCTTGCGTCTCTACTCCTCTTAATGGTAGTTGCATCCCGACAATTTTCTTCATTAAAGCAAACACTACTTTGTCTTGATACGTAATCATTGCCTCATTTTAGCGAATACTTATTGTTTCATTCCATGGAAATTCATATGTTACGCATGCACCATTTGTTATGCATGTGGTTTCGTTTCGGATAAGCGTCTCATCCAAGTTCAAATGTTATTTTGCTAAAAGCTAATTGTTGATTTATGATTCGAATGACCTACATTATTGAAATTGATGGCTCCTTTTCTTTCAAGTCAACACACTATCTTGAAACTTCTTACCTTCCAAGTTGCATACATGGTTTATCCTTGTAACCATGCCGAAATTCCCTTGTCAATACATGTATTTATTGTCAAATCTCGCTAAAACCAAGTTCAATTGCTTAAACTTGTCCATGTGCGTTTTCAATTCAAGACGTCATATGATGTATTAAGGGCATCATATTCAAATTCATTTTTGCAAGTGCTTCTTTTGTTTCGAGTCATAGTAGACTTGTTTGGTCTACGGCTCCATTAAATCGTTTGATGCTTTCGACGCCTTGCGGTGATGTTTTCACTAGATTGAAGCTTGCGCTAATCTCGTTTACACATCTCATACTCGGATTTAATTGATTATTTATTGATTTGCTCTAAATCCGTTCTGTGTCATCAAGATTAAAGTAGTCTTAACACAGTTGTGTGTCAAAACAATGGTACATAAGATTCGTTTTATATTCCAGTGTACCTCCTAACGGTTCTTTCATTATCGATCGAATGCTTTGTGGTATTTATCGCTTTTTCATCTTCGATCAAAAATAGTAATTCTTTGGTGTTCCATATTCAATTGAAAATTCTGCGATACCATTTGAATCACATTTCCATGTTCGCTTCATTACACTTTCATTTGATTTAAAAAACGGTGAACTTGTTCGGTCACCGCTATTATTGAATTATGTTGATTACGACACCTTGTGGTATCGTTAAAAAAAACTTGTAGCTTGTGCTAGTCATGGTCAACCGTTTCACACGCAACTACCCATATTTTTACTCAATTTGTCTTTTATTCATTCTTAGTGCGACTATGAATTAAGACAATGGTACACCAGCTTCGATTGTATTCGGTGTATTCATGTGATTCAATAACTGTCAACACACCAATTTTGTTCAATTGTTTGATAGTTGACGGATCATTTTCATGTTACTGTCACATTTGAGCTTGCTGATTTTGAGTTCGTCTAGCGGATGTTATTGTTTCCAAAATTCGTTTGTATATTGTAAACAATCTGTTGAAATTCTTTTGGTCAGAACTCCTATTTCATTGGAGCCCTGTGATGTAAGTGACACCAGATGTTACATCTATATCACTCGTATCCCTTGATGTCGATTTCTGATAGACATACCTTTTAACCATTGGATTCTTAGTATAGAAAAATGTCCTTGGATTCACCTGATTCATTAGGTCTTGATTCGATATTGTGGTTAGTTACTGTGGTGTATTCATATCCATACATGCAGGACGTAACCCTAAGGATTTAAGGTAGTATATATTTCGAGGACGAAATTTTCTTAACAGGGGGAGAATGTGACAACTATCAAAAATTCAGGTATCCGTATAATTAATTAATCATGATTAGTGTATAATGACTGTGCTGAATTTCAATTAACTGCTTTCTGATTTCTGTCTTACACATACGTGTGCATCATGCATTGTTTAATGTCATACCAATATTGCATGAATGTTGTATTGCCTTAAATGATGCCATAAGTACAGTTAGCATAGTTATCTGATAAATCAGGAAAATGTTGACAGAACTCAGCACATAGACAGACAGTGCATTTAGACACAGAATGAGCCAGAAATTAAGTATTACACTAGTATAGTGTGTAGGCAAGAAAGGATCATAAAACTGCCTTGATAGTAATAGTGTAAGTGCCGGAAAGTGTCTAAAACTCACCAAAGGTGCTGAATTCAGCAAAATTAAGCAAAAACCAGCAAATTAACACACTAATATTATGCAGAAAAATGGTAAAATGGTCCTGAATGCTTTCCTATGTGTCGGGAATCAAAAGTATCACAAAAGATACCTAAAGCACACTAAACTGCAAAGTATGGCACTTTAACAAACCAGTAACCAACCGAACAACCGGACACTACCCGAAACACCAAATTTACACTAGAAGCACTGTTTTAACGTTACCAAGCTAGTTATGGTCCCCAAACATCATAACACCTCCTAAAATATCTAATAACTAAAACACGTAACTAGACACTTGGATTCCAACCATGATCTAACCATAACATTACAACCTAGCCTAAGACCCCCCCCCCCCCACCTAGTTTGTAACACCTCGAAAACGGGTTTGGTAATCAAACCCCGTTAATACTAAAAGACGGGTAAAGTATCGTTAGCGGCAAAAGCAACCCGATAAATATTAGAATTTAAATAAATAATCCTAATATTAATTAAAAGGCGGATAAGAACTTTCAAGGAATAAAAGGGATAAAAGGCCCGAGTTAACGGAACTTAAATAAGATGGGTTATAACTCCCGGAATCCAATAAGTTAACTAGGAATAATAATAACCTAGTTAGAAGAGAAATCTTGTAGTGACATACTAGTGGGTTAAAACTTTATAACTAGGAAAATATAAAACTTTACATTAAAATTATAAAGTTTTAAATAAACAAGGACAAACTAACTAGGACAAAATAACCCAGTTAGTTATAAGACTTGTGTTAACTCAAAAGTGAGTTAAAAGCACCTAAATATGAACTAAAAGAAATTAGAGGGGCTAAAAGTGTCTAATTGGAAATTAATTATAATAAAATCATTTTATTAAAAACAAAACACACACTTGTGTTTTGTTCTGGAATTCGATCAGAGAAGCAGGGGGCGATCCCAAGCTCCCCAAAACCCTAGTTCTTGTCAAAACCTCCAATTTGAAGGATCAAATCAAGTCCAAAACGAAAATCGAGCATAGATTAGTGATCCCCATTGCAAGGAGATCATAAGGTATGTAAAATTTGATAAAAAAATTTCTACTTGAAATTCTCATGAATTTAGGGAATTCGAAATCTGTGGATGCATGTGTGATATGTAGATGAAATAGGAACATTTAAATGCCTAGGAGTAAACCCTAGACAAGTATAGATTGAAATCATGCTTAGCTCAAGTAAATTCAGATTTTGTTTTGACTAAATTCGAGTATGTTATGCTTTTAGGGGTTTTGATTGCTAAGAATAAGTGTTATAATGTCATAAACATGTTCAAATTGAAAGCTGAATTCAAACAGCTTCTGATCAGAATTTACAGTCGACTTGTATTGGCTGTAACCTGGACAAAACTTGACAAAAACATGTGTTTCTTGAGTCTAAAATGTAATTCCAGGAAATATCTTTAAAACCCCACTGGAATCGCATTTTTCGATAAAAATTGAGCGTTTTATGAATTTTTCCATGTCAAAGGTCCAAGGTGCGTTTTCTGGCAGAATTTGCAGCCCATTACGAATGTCATAACTCAATTTAGGAATTGAGTTGTGATCTTAAATTCTTACTGTAGAAAGATTTAAGTGATTAAAAGAATCGCCAATTGGAATTTCGTCAATCGGATAAACGAGTAATTTTAAATGAATTTTTTCGTAAGCTGCAGTCAGAAGTGACGAATCTGATTGCAGCTTAGTAAATGAATTTTTAGTAAAGAGTTAGATCTTGAAATTTTAACACAAGGTCTAACCCACCGAGAGGTACGCCACATAAAAAAATCATAATTTTTGAAGACTTGTAAATAGGTTAAACAAGTCACCAAAAACAGTCCATTTTTCAGTGATATGAAATGCCTGAATGAAATCGCGGTCTACTTGGTTGTGTGTAAAATTTGATTTCATTAAGAGTTCGGATGAAATATGCCTAAGTGAGTCCAATGAACCAAATGTGCATTTGAATATGTTGATAAGTCAATTGACTTTTAAAAAGTCAAACGAACCAAATGATTAGATCGAATGATAATTTTGATATGGTCGAATGATAAATTCGACATAAAAACCCGTAGGATGGAATAGTCGTAAACGATTATGACTAATCTAACCGTCTTACGAATTATGATGATGATAGCTTGACTCTAGACAAGCTAGATGAAGACTTGGGAAAGAAGCGGGTCAAACGGATCGAGTACGCGGAAAAATGACATAAGCGGATGCAAGGTAAGTGAAACTTACACCTTTCAGTAAAATAAATGTTCATCCTATAAGTTTCAAATACAATAAGGATAATATTTAAGATATGGTTCCCGACGCGAAATAATACGGGTCGGAACTAATATAAATGATAAAAACCATGTTTAATGGTAAAAGAGATAAAATGGTAAATTAGCCATGAAAAGCTAATTATAAAAAATGGGTTTTTGAACGGTTACTATAAGTAACCCTAATGAATAAAAAGAGTAAGATGGGTCAAATGGTAATGTGGATACCATTTGACAAATATCGACTAATAAGCACTTGTCGAGTTTTATGCTTACAGGATAAAGCGACTTATGAATTAGCGTTGCTATGAATCAGCAAATTCTCGAGACAAGGTATTAAAACGGGTCAATGTATTGATCCGAGCCAGGTACGCATAATTATGTTATAGTTAAAAGTGCTAATTTGGTCAATAATTGGTGAGAGTCTTTCGTCGTAAAATAAGATACTAGAATTGACCAAAAAGCCCTTAACGGGCGAACCGGGTAAACGACCGTTAGAGTTTGTTTAGAAACTTGTTTATTGATTTTGAAACCCTTAGATACATGAAGTATTTATAGGCATGCTAATTTCGTTTGAAACAGGCTCAAACGGAATTTAATTCCGCACGGAATCACTTCAAACGGAATTAACAACCTGATTTCGTTTGAAATGACTCATGTGTCATTTCAAGCGGAATTACCCACAAACACATTTTCTCATTTTTCGTGCCCTGATCTATCTAGTACAATACAAGACTCGATACAAGACGAAGTCGACAGACGCATGCACCAACAGACTCCCCCTCGAATGTTGACGAGTCTTAAGTGTCAAGTCTTCAATCTTCAATCTTTATCAGTCTTCTCGACCTTTTCTGAAGTATCTAACAATATAAAGTATCCTTAATCTTTGTCCTCTTCTCATCCAGAATTGCAACCTGGCTCTATGCTCTTCTTGATCAGATCTCTTGATTCCTTAAGTTTATCAGCATCATCATCTTGTGTGAATTTCAGGTCCAAGATCATAACCTGGCTCTCAATCAACTCAGGATTATAACCTGGCTTACATTCTGCTCATAATCAAAACTTGGCTCTCTCTCAAATCTGCACAATCTCTACCTCACAATAAATTTCACAAATTTAACATCTGACAAATTTATTCTCTGCTTACCACTTGTAAACACAAACAAATAATGAATGTTTTTACAATATTAAAATCTGATGAACCACTTGGAAGAAAAACTTTTCAATCATATTTCTAGTTTCAAGCAAACTCCCCCTCACTGATTGTCATCATGTTTAGCACTTGGAATTTTGAAAATCAGTTCTCCAACATCAGTTGTCGAAAATCTTTTTGAATTTTTAAAAATTTATGCTAAAACACACTAAAATCTTTTTGGAATTTTGAAATTAGAATGAAATGCAATGAAGAAATATTTACAGACAATATTTTTGTGAGTTTGTGTAAGAGGATCATATCAGTTTTTGAGACAAATCACCAACACCGTTAAGCTTTAAACATTTTAAGTTCTAAACGATTCACTTAGATTGTCAGTATACTGATCCACTTAAATTCTCACACAAAGTTCAACTGTTTCGAGATACGAGATTAATGTCTTAAGCACTTAAACTTAATCATGTGTCCCACCTCAGAATATACTCCCGTATTCAGATCCTAATATTCAGTCTTACAGGTGAGTATACCACAGATGATATCTGTAAAGGGTTAAAATGCGAGGGCCGTGAGAGCTCAGGCTATTGCTTCCGCAAAATCAGAGAGATGACGTCTTCGGCTTTTGGTGTGTTCACTTTAGAGAATCTTTTCTTCAACAGCACATGATTAGCATTTTTCAATGTTTCATCATTTTTTGTACTGAGGGCGGTGCTATATTTCAAGCAAGCAGAAAGTATTATACGGAGACTAGGCCATTGCTTCCGCAAAATCAGAAGTCCCGGGATAATACCCCAGATATCACTGAGTTTAAAGACCTAGTATCTCAGAAAAAGGGACCTTTCAAACAAGATTTCGGGGGTTACCCATATATCCGAGAGATATTCCCCACGATATAAGTAAGTTTGAAATTTAGGTTTATATCTCGTCACAATCTACTAAATGTGTAAAAACCTACTGGCATATCATCAGTGAGACCGTTTATCACATTTCGAACTTTCCAATTCTTTAGCATGCTGTGATAGTCCATTGATGTACTATTGAAGAAACACTAGATAAATGGTCGGAACCGAGATATCTAGGGGGTTTGAATCCGCATAAAAAGGTAGGTTTCCTCTCGTCTGATTCGGTTACAACTGATCTCCTTCTCCGACAACTCTGCAAAAAAGAAGCACCGTTAGCCTCGCCAAGGGGAGAAGAGGGTTCTCTCCTTGACCCGACTCCGGTGTGAGAATAAGTATGGGTTATGAAGAAGAAGAAGAATTTGAGAAGTGTGTGTAACTTGAATTCATACATGGGTTTTTTCTCATATTTATAGCCGGGAGTCGTTTAGGCGGGAAAACCCGTTAGTGAAAAGTTGACGGAAGATGCTAACCCCGTAAGCGGTTACATTTCCTTCTGCCAAGCTCCTTGATCCGACGTGAGAGCACACGGATCGTGGTTTAGATCGAAGGCTGGGGATTTGCCACGTGTAAAGGGATCAAGTGGAGATTACTCTCCAATTACATGCTTTCGTTGTGGTTTCAGGGATGCCTGAGATGGTGACATGTGTCCAGACGGTTATAACTGTCTTGGTGATGCACGATTATTTTTCTTCTAGAAGATTACTGCTATAATCTGGTGTGGCACCTTATCATGTGGAGACAGCTGGATAAATAAATCTCAAGTCTGAGTAAATAATATCCAGGTCTAGATATTTAAGCGGAAATGTTTACTTCAGGATTTTCATCCTTTGTCTATGGGAGAAAGCGCAAGGATTTATGATTTCCTTTAGGCGTGCGAGTGTTGACTGTTCTTTAAGTCTTTACTTGTGAGATCAGTGCGCGGCCGCGCAAGGTATGAGGCTAAAAAGTAAGGTTGTGGTATGGTCCCAGGTACTTTATTATGAGGTTTTTGGGACCTTACCCCTTCAAGTCCCCCCAGTCTAGTGTTGCACTTATGCAAGTAAGTGGAGAATGGACTTATAAGAGGGAAATGCTTTTAGGCACGGAAAGCAAAGAGTCTTCCATGGGAAGATTTAATTTTTGCGAAAAGGGGAGTTTTTTTAAGGAAAATTGTGACTTTTGTTCTTTTGTAATCATACCTTGACGTGTAATGACGTTAGTTGGCAGTAAAAGTTGATATTTGCAAGAGTTTGTCTTCTTATATTGGGATACGTAATGGCGCTCTGTCAGACTTCATTAATGGGGATATGACCCTGGTTCCTGTAGCGCCGTTTGGATGTGACGTTTGCTGACAGTTAATCATGATGATTAGGTTTCTCCTTTCTCGAAGTTGGATTCTTCTATATATATGTACGTTCAAGACACTTCGTTTTCTTGTTGATTTTTGGCAAAGAAGATGAAACGCTCTTACCATACTCGTTTATTGTTGGATGTTTTTAGGGATTACGAGGCTGCTGAAGGCCTTATGCTTCTTTCTAGTTCACCACCTTTAGTTGCTGTTACGGCAAAGAATCCGGTCAACCCTGTTTCTCCGGTGGCTGTTGGGTCTGGTTGTAAGGTTCTTCAGCACAAAGGTGTCACTGATGATGGTAGTACTGTGTTGGATGCTGATGGCTTAATATCTCGCTTTCCGATGATCCAGAAAGGAGGATGCCGGTTGGTATATCAACGCCGGAAAACTCGCCGGTGTGAGCAGGTGCCTGCCGTTGATGATGGTCCCGATGCTGGTTAGGTGTTTAACCTTAGGGCTAGTTTTCGTCCTTTGTTAATGTTTTTTTGTAAATCTGGTACTGAACAATTTTTTGAAGATCATTGCCATGATCTTGTTAAGTGATTGTGTTTCACTTTTGATGATGTGTATATGTTGGTATACTATTATCCCTGTTTGTTTTTGTATGTTTGGATTACAATATGTTGCATGTGTTTTAATTGCTTTGATCAGGTAGAGCGAATGAGAGATGGTATTGTGCTCATGTGTGAACGTTTGTCGGAATATGCGCTTTTATTGCGCTTTTCTCAGACTGTTCATGAGGTGTACAATATTTACCATTTTGTTTTCGCGCGAACCAAAGAAATTTCATGCAATTTGTAACAAACAGTAACAAGTATGAAAACAGTGTTTGTATTAATAAAGCGCAAGGCTTTCAATACAAATGTAAATAGGAGATACATTGCCTTGTGAATGATTTGTCCTATATGTAACACCTGCGCAACTGCTGCGCGTTCCAGGTGCGTGGAACTAGAGTCCCGTCAATTCTTTTTAGGGTATATGCCCCTTTGCCTAGGACCTCATTGATGACGTATGGTCCTTCCCATTTTGGCGCTAATTTGCCCGGTTTTTCAGCGTTTGATGCTTCGTTGTCGCGCAAGACGAAATCACCCGGAACAAATGTGCATACGCGGACGCGCGCATTGTAATATTTTTCGAGTTTGGATTTGTACCTGGTCTCTGTGATGGCGGCATTCTCAAGCCTTTCTTCGAGGAGGTCTAAATCCAGTCTTTGTTCATGCTCATTGTTTTGTCTTTCCATAGCTAACATACGCGGTGATGGAAGACCAATTTCGGCTGGAATTACCGCTTCAGACCCGTAGACCAGGCTGAATGGGGTTTCTCCCGTGCTAGTCTTTGGCATTGTACGATGGGCCCATAAGATGCTGGGGAGTTCGTCAACCCATCCCCTGCGCGCTATGCCTAGTCGCGCTTTGATGCCGTCGACTATCTGTTTGTTGACGCTTTCAACTTGACTGTTCGCTTGTGGATGCGCGACGGAGGCAAAGTTATGCTCGATCTTCATTTCTTTGAACCATTTTTGAAGATCTTCTGAGGCGAAATTTGTGCCATTGTCAGAGATAATGCGCAATGGTAATCCAAATCTGCAAATGATATGTTCCCATATAAATTTGCGGATTACCATTGCTGTAGTTGAGGCCAATGCTTTAGCTTCCACCCATTTGGTGAAGTAATCGACCGCCACAATGATGAATTTTACTGCGCCTGGCGCGTCAGGAAATGGGCCAACAAGATTGATGCCCCATTGTTGAAATGGCCAGGCGGACGTGACAGGTACTAGCGGATTCTTTGGTCTGAGCGTTTTTGGCGCGTGGCGTTGGCATGATGCGCATTTCCGTAATATTTCTACCGCGTCCATGTGCATTCCTGGCCAATAATATCCTGCGCTCATTATTTTAGCTACTACCATACGTGGTCCGGCGTGTATTCCGCACAAGCCTTCATGAATTTCTCTGATCAAGTATTGCGCGTCTGTCTTGTCAACGCATCGGGGTAATGGTCCGATGAATGACTTTCTGTATAGAATGCCATCCGCCATTTCGCAGTTTATTGCTTTGTTCTGGATTTTCCTGGCTTCTGCTTTTTCTTCTGGGAGTTTCCCATGCTGCAAGTATAAGATGATCGGGGACATCCAGGACGGACTACCGATCTCTATGATGTTGACTTGTTTGAGAGGAACAGACGGATTGGACAGTACCTCTATGCGCACTTCTTTTGCCAGGTGCTTGAAGCTAGTAGCGGCCAATTTACTTAGCGCATCTGTGTGTTTGTTCTCGCTTCTGTTTATATGGTTAACTTTGAACGTTTGGAATTGGCTAATTAGCATCCGCGCTTGTTCAAGGTATAATGCCATAGCTTCTCCTTTTGCATCATAGTGGCCATTAACTTGCTTGGCCACCAGCTTTGAATCGACGTTGGCTTCGAGGTTTCTTGCCCACATTTTGAGCGCTAAGCGGAGACCTGCCAAGAATGCTTCATATTCAGCTTCGTTGTTCGTGCTTCGGAAATCCAAGCGTATGGCATAAGTAAGTTCGTGCTCATCGGGACTGACTAATCGGAGGCCTGCGCCGGCTCCGTCGTCATTGGAGGCTCCATCTGTGTGTAGAGTCCAGAATCTATCGTCGAAAACGGGTATAGGGTTCTGGATTGCCTCGCACTCTTGAACTTTGTTGATGGGAACTTCGGTGGCAAAGTCTGCTAGAACTTGCCCTTTGATTGCTGGTCTTGGCCAGTAGAAGATATTGTATCCTCCCAGCTCGATGGCCCATTTAGCCAATCTTCCCGCCACATCGGGTTTGGATAAGATTTGGCCTAAATGATAATTTGTGAGAACTGTGATGACGTGGCCCGAAAAATATCGACAAAGGTGTCACACCCCCAAAATCCACCTGCGGAGTACTACCGCTTGGAGGCGTGACTGACCAGGATCCAGCCACCAATCATATTGAACAAGCATATAAGTAGTTATGAAATTCCAACCAATACAATTGGTGTTCAAACAAAACATAGTTAAGTTGCAAGCGGAAGCATAAGTCTCAAATCAAAACATAAGTTTAATTGTTTCAAAGTTTAACATGGCACACGGCCGTCCATGTCCCACAACGATCCTCCTCCATGCAAGCTCCAGCTTAAGAACCTAAGGACCTGCAAAGCATGTAGTAACGAGTCAACAACAAGTTGAGTGAGTTCACGGTTGGGTGTTCGTTTTAAGTTGTTTCGAAAACAGTTTCCTTTAGCTGGCATCCTGCCGTGGGGGTTACCCCATAGTTAAAAACGTGACTTGTTTATTCCCGGTTACTCTGGCAATCCAGCCGTGGGGGCCACCCCGTGTTAGTTATCTGGCATTTCGGCCGTGGGGGCTACCCCATGTATACACTAGACTCGTTACCATATCGACTGCTGACTGTAGTCATGTTTAAGTGCCCTGAAACTGTCAATGTCTATCATCATTGACGTGCCCCAGATCCATTAGTTCACGCCCGTCCTCTGCGGCACGGTGTGAGGTTTGTCAGACCTAAATAGCGCTATCTAACTAATGACCCGCTCGCCATTGGCCCGGCGATTAAGTCGATATAAAAAGGAGGGACTTCGTGATAGAGTTGTGGTCTAGTACGAGTTATCTGTCCGTGAGGACGAGGAATTACATTCCTGAACCTTTGCTGTCCTACCCAAGGAGGACGAGGAACCCAGTTCCTTAACCCCATTCCCAACCCAGGGAATCCCATGCTTTGTAGAGGGTGTGAACTCACCTTGGTTTGCTCGGTAGAAACACAGAAAAGTCAAACAAGCAATGTTGTGGCTACTCACGTCCTATCATAGTTGTATCATACCAATCAGGTTCGTATTCAAACAGTGCACGTATATTTCTAGCATAATGCATTCAAGTATCGTTCATGGCATACACGTTTAATCATGGCAGATCAACAATATTCACGTTCAAGTAACATATAAGGTCTGTGCATTAGGCCCAAGAGTCCGGCCCAATCAATTAAGTCCGAAATGAGGTGCAAGCCCAAACAGCGTGTATCTGCGTATAGTCTCGAGTCGTAACCGGGCGTTTGCGACTCGCAACCTGAGTCGCAATCATGGTCTCGGCTCGTGCTGTTTTGGTCTCGAGTCACAACCGGACTCGTAACCGGGGTTTCGAGTCATAAGGTTTGTGCTGATCAAGTGTGGTTTCGAGTCGCAACCAAGTGTTTACGACTCGCAACCGATGTCGCAACCGAGGGATCTCGACTCATCATGTGGTGGTCTCGAGTCGCAACTGGATGTTTCGGTTGGACAGGAGCTGATTCTGCACAGTGTACTATCCAATGGAAATTTGGTTTCATGAAATGGTTTGTACTATCCACTTAAACATGTTTGTTTGTCTAGTAATTTACCAAAATGGATCAAACAACAAATTTCAAATGTTCATCACACACTCACATCATATTCAACAAGTTCTTCATATATTCAAATAGTTCATCATGATCATTCAAGCTTGTTCATCATATTTTCGGTTTCTAACATTAATCACAAATATAATCATGAACAACAAATCAAACATTCGATCATACTCGTTTAATGGTTTCAAGTCATCACATAACATCTCCAAAATCTATCCTAATCCGAATAACATGATGCTTTCTATTCACATGTGCAAGCCGGTTTTATGAACATTGAACATTCACATTTAATGATTTGAATCACATTTCAATACAAGATATCATGAACTCATTGTGCAATATATATCCGAAACATGTTAACCGATTATCAACAATATATACATCCGATTTACGAAACATTATCAAGCATACAACTACACTAGTTAATCATATTATTCATACCATTATTAAACAACAACAAACATCATAAAATCACTAACCGGTTGATGAGTTTCAAAGGCGAGTATGAAACTTCCGAGTGTGTGTGTGTGAGCCGATCCGCTAGTCCTAGTGTCACCGGTTTGGATCCGAGAAGAAGGAGGAGAAATATGATGTTTGGTGTCTAGGGTTTAGTGAGAGGGAGTAGGAGAGTGTGTGTTATCCAAAGAAAATGGCAACATGGCTAACACTAAGATATATATACTTGTTTCACCTTGTGCACCCTAATGGGCTTCGGATGAGGTGCACGGCCCAACCGGCCCATATGTGGTGTGATGTTTACTCGAGACCACATGGTCTCGAGTCGGGTCCTTGTTGTTTCGGTTCATAGACATACTCGCATACATACAATCACAAACATAACCATATAAATTCACATAAATCATTCATTAATTCATCAAATCAATTAGTCACTAATCGTTCAAGCATACAACGAAAGGTTCTAAATTTCGAGTTGTCACATCATCCCCAAGTTGAAAGAAATTTCGTCCCGAAATTTGGTAGGCACTCACTGAGGAAGCTAGTTAAGTTGTATGGTTTTCCCGGTTTTCCTGGGGTGTCACATCCACCCCCCGTTGATCTGGAATTTCGTCCCGAAATTCCGTAGCTTCAGCCTCAGTAGTGGGTGTACTGTTTGCGAACAGTTGGGGATACTTGTGTTTCATCTGATCTTCGCGCTCCCAGGTGAACTCTGGGCCGCGACGTGAGTTCCAACGAACTCGAACGAGAGGTATTCTAGTGCTCTTGAGGACCTTAACATCCCGGTCCGTGATCTCGACTGGTTCCTCGACGAATCGTAACTGTTCGTCGATAGTGAGTTCCTTCAGAGGAACTACGTGGGTCTCATCTGACGGACACTTCTTCAGATTCGACACGTGAAAAACGTTGTGAACTGCACCGAGTTCCGCTGGTAAGTTCAGTCTGTAGGCCACCCTGCCTATTTTCTCAATGACTTCGAAAGGTCCAACGTATCGTGGGTTAAGTTTACCGCGTTTACCAAAACGAACCACACCCTTCCAGGGTGAAACTTTGAGTAGTACCCGCTCCCCAACCTGGAGCTCAAGTGGTTTCCTGCCCATGTCGGAATAAACTTTCTGACGTTCGCGAGCGGCCGTCATGCGTTTTCGTATCTGAGCGATTTGCTCGGTTGTATCTACCACATATTCTGGACCAGTGATCTGACTATCCCCCACCTCTGCCCAACAAAGAGGTGACCGGCATTTACGTCCGTACAATGCCTCAAACGGAGCAGCTTTAATGCTGGTGTGGTAGCTGTTATTGTACGAGAATTCCACAAGTGGCAGATGCTTCTCCCAGCGGCTGCCAAAGTCGATTACACATGCACGAAGCATGTCTTCTAAGGTTTGAATAGTGCGCTCGGACTGCCCGTCCGTCTGAGGGTGATACGCTGTGCTCATATCTAATCGTGAGCCAAAGGATTTGTGCATTGCTTGCCACAGCTCTGAAGTAAAACGCGCATCTCGATCTGAGATAATGGAGGTGGGCACCCCGTGCCTCGACACGACTTCCTTAAGGTATATTTCTGCAAGAGTGGAGAACTTATCCGTCTCCTTGATAGCCAAGAAGTGTGCAGATTTTGTGAGTCGATCCACGATCACCCAAATAGTATCGTTCCCGCGCTGGGATCTAGGTAGGCCAGTGACAAAATCCATGGAAATTTGCTCCCATTTCCATTGAGGTATTTCGGGTTGTTGGAGTAGGCCTGATGGTTTCTGGTATTCCGACTTGACTCTCGCACAAGTCAAACACTTGCTGACGTAGGTCGCTATGTGGGCCTTCATGCTAGGCCACCAATACGTAGTTTTGATGTCATGATACATCTTATCTGATCCAGGGTGTACTGAGTAGCGAGACTTGTGTGCTTCATCCATCACAAGCTCTCGTAGGTTGCCGTAGAGTGGGACCCAAACGCGTCCCGTTACGTAGTAAGCACCGTCTTCCTTCTGTTCTAATCGTTGCCTTGATCCACGTAGGGCTTCAGCCCTGACGTTTTCTGGTTTCAGGGCTTCTATCTGAGCAGCTCGTATTTGGGAGGGAAGACTAGAATGGATCGTGAGTTGTAAAGCTCGCACGCGCTTCGGCGCAGTGTCCTTTCGACTGAGGGCGTCGGCCACAACATTGGCCTTGCCCGGGTGATACCTGATTGAGCACTCGTAGTCATTTAGTAGTTCAACCCACCGTCGCTGTCGCATATTCAGTTCCTTCTGCTTGAAGATATGCTCGAGGCTCCTGTGGTCGGTGTAGATGGCGCACTTGGTACCGTACAGGTAATGCCTCCATAACTTAAGTGCAAAAACAACAGCTCCCAGCTCTAAGTCGTGCGTCGTGTAGTTCTTTTCGTGAACCTTAAGTTGGCGTGAGGCGTAGGCTATAACTTTGTCTCGTTGCATCAACACGCAACCAAGACCCTGAATTGATGCGTCGCAGTAGACCACAAAGTCGTCTGTGCCTTCCGGCAAGGAAAGGATAGGTGCGCTACAAAGTCTATCCTTTAGGTGCTGAAATGCCAACTCCTGTGCGTTTCCCCAGCGATAAACAACGCCCTTCTGCGTTAGTGAGGTGAGAGGCTGTGCAATCTTAGAAAAATCCTTAATGAACCTCCGGTAGTAACCTGCCAATCCCAAGAATTGGCGAATCTCTTTTGGTGTACGAGGTGCAGGCCAGTTCTTAATCGAGTCTATCTTGGATGGATCAACGTGAATCCCATCCTTGTTTACCACGTGGCCTAGGAAATGGACTTCTCGAAGCCAGAAGTCGCATTTCGAGAACTTTGCATAAAGTTGTTCTGTTCGAAGGAGTTCCAAAATAAGTCGTAGATGTTGCTCGTGTTCCTCCTGACTCTTAGAATAGATCAGGATGTCGTCGATGAAGACTATAACGAACTTGTCCAGGTAAGGCTTGCACACTCGGTTCATCAAGTCCATGAAAACCGCAGGTGCGTTTGTCATCCCAAAAGGCATGACCAAAAACTCATAGTGCCCGTATCGAGTTCTGAAAGCTGTTTTGGAGACGTCCTCTTCCCGGACTCTCAGTTGGTGATAACCCGATCTCAAATCGATCTTCGAATAGTAGCTCGACCCTTGCAGCTGGTCGAACAAGTCGTCGATACGCGGTAGAGGATAACGATTCTTCACCGTCACCTTGTTGAGTTCCCGGTAGTCGATGCACATTCTGAAAGTACCGTCCTTCTTCTTTACAAATAATACTGGAGCTCCCCAGGGCGATGAGCTAGGACGAATAAAACCCTTATCCAAGAGTTCTTGTAGTTGCGTGGAGAGTTCTTTCAACTCTAATGGGGCTAAACGATAAGGTGCACGAGCGACAGGCGCAGCTCCAGGAGCTAGTTCGATCTGAAACTCGACTTGGCGATGAGGCGGAAGACCAGGTAATTCCTCAGGAAATACCTCTGGATAGTCACGTACAACGGGAAAATCTTCTATCTTCTTCTCTTTTTCTGAGGTGTCGGTAACGAGAGCCAAAATGGCAGTGTGGCCCTTTCGCAAGCACTTTTGGGCCTTAAGGAGAGAAATGACGTTCTCAACAGCACTCCTCTTGTCGCCATGGATCATGAGAGGTTTGCCACCGGGACCTGGAATACGGACAACCTTCTCGTTGCAAAGAATCTCTGCTCGGTGTTGGGATAACCAATCCATCCCAATGACAACGTCGAAACTACCCAAGACAATGGGAATGAGGTCGATAAAGAAGGTCTGGTCAGCGAGAATAAGTTTACAACCCTTGACTACGTGTGTGGCTTCTAAACTCTTACCATTTGCTAGCTCTACGGTGTGCTTGTTGTTCAAAGGTGTTGGGATACGCTTAAGCATTCGACTAACTTCTAGTGACATGTAGCTAGTATCGGCACCCGAATCAAATAAAACTGAAACATAAAAGTCGTCGAGAAGGAACTTACCCGCCACAACATTGGGGTCATTCCTTGCTTCACCTTGGCCAATCACAAACACCCGCCCCCTGGCGCCATTGTTGTTGTTGTTCCCATTGTTACCATTCCCCTGATTGTTGTTATTGTTGTTGTTGTTGTTCTGGTTCCTGTTCAGTTGGGGACAATCTCTCTTGAAGTGGCCCTCAGCTCCACACTGAAAGCACCCTTTGTTGTCACCTTGCTGCTGCTGCTGGCGCTGGTTCTGTTGAGCCTGCTGACGATTCTGATTGGCGGGGTATAAGCTCCTGCAATCCTTTGCAGTGTGACCAGGCTTGTTGCACCGATGACAGTTGCCCCTGGTGCATGGCCCGCTGTGGTAGAGGCTGCAGCGATTGCATTTGGGGTGATTTCCTTTGTACCCACCATGGCTTTGACCACCAGACGATTGCTGATTAGGGCTCTTGTAGTCATCAGTCTTTCTCTGCTGAGACTGGGATTGAACAGAAGTCGAACCCTTACTTGAAGTTCCATCCCATTTCCGTTTGTTGTCACTAGAGGTACCAGAAGTAGTTGCAGCACCTATGCGTTTTGGTAACTTGTTCTGCTCCACCGCCTGATCCGTGAGACGGTGAGCCAACTGGACAGTTTGCTGGTAGGTGGCGAGGTTCGCTGAAGTCACATGACTTTGGATTTCCGGCACTAAGCCCTGAAGAAATAGTTCGATGCGTTTGATGGGAGGATCCACCATAGTAGGGCACAGAATTGCCAGTTCGTTCGACCTTTTCACATAAGCTTCAATTTCGGACCCCGTCATCTTGAGGTTGAAGAACTCCACTTCCAGTTTGTGAATTTCATCACGACTGCAGTACTCTTCTTTGATCATTTCCTTAAAAGTTTCCCATGGGGTGGCGTTGGCAGCAACCAACCCTAGCATCTGAACCTGAGCGTTCCACCATGTGAGGGCTAAACCCTCGAGGGTACCAGTAGCGTACTTCACCCTGCGCGCCTCAGGGCATTCGCACATTTCAAACACAGATTCTAGCTTCTCAAACCAGTGTAGGAGACCTACCGCTCCTTCAGTGCCGCTAAAAGTAGTCGGTCGGCAGTCCATGAAAGTCTTAAAAGTGCACACGGGTGGTTGAACGTGTTGACCTAGTGTGGGCGAAAGAAAAGAAAGAGTTTAACACAAAGGTTGGTTCACGAGAGTAGGATTCTAAAGATCCTAGAATGAGTTCGGACTGCAGGATATACCTCCTGCGTGTGCAGCTGCAAGTGCTGCGGCAACTCGTTCGTTGATCAGAGCCGTCAACTGGGCTTGTGTTAGGTTAACGCGTCCAGACATGATCTTCATATAAGGAAGAACGTGAGTGAGAGGGGTTCGCGAGAGTACGACGACAAAATAGAGTAAGCACGCACGTGTTCAAGCAACAGTAGTTATACTAACCAGGCATACCATGAGCAATGTACTATGTATCTAACAAGTAGGCAATATACATACCATATCACCTAGAATGTCGAGCCTTGCATGTGGAGTGAAGCGTCGTTGTGGACCGTTGAGCACTGTACAGGTCATAGTCTGGTCTTAACAAAAACGTTTCTCCTTTATTAAAACCAAGTTCACTATAACCTGGCTCTGATACCAATCTGTCACACCCCCAAAATCCACCTGCGGAGTACTACCGCTTGGAGGCGTGACTGACCAGGATCCAGCCACCAATCATATTGAACAAGCATATAAGTAGTTATGAAATTCCAACCAATACAATTGGTGTTCAAACAAAACATAGTTAAGTTGCAAGCGGAAGCATAAGTCTCAAATCAAAACATAAGTTTAATTGTTTCAAAGTTTAACATGGCACACGGCCGTCCATGTCCCACAACGATCCTCCTCCATGCAAGCTCCAGCTTAAGAACCTAAGGACCTGCAAAGCATGTAGTAACGAGTCAACAACAAGTTGAGTGAGTTCACGGTTGGGTGTTCGTTTTAAGTTGTTTCGAAAACAGTTTCCTTTAGCTGGCATCCTGCCGTGGGGGTTACCCCATAGTTAAAACCGTGACTTGTTTATTCCCGGTTACTCTGGCAATCCAGCCGTGGGGGCTACCCCGTGTTAGTTATCTGGCATTTCGGCCGTGGGGGCTACCCCATGTATACACTAGACTCGTTACCATATCGACTGCTGACTGTAGTCATGTTTAAGTGCCCTGAAACTGTCAATGTCTATCATCATTGACGTGCCCCAGATCCATTAGTTCACGCCCGTCCTCTGCGGCACGGTGTGAGGTTTGTCAGACCTAAATAGCGCTATCTAACTAATGACCCGCTCGCCATTGGCCCGGCGATTAAGTCGATATAAAAAGGAGGGACTTCGTGATAGAGTTGTGGTCTAGTACGAGTTATCTGTCCATGAGGACGAGGAATTACATTCCTGAACCTTTGCTGTCCTACCCAAGGAGGACGAGGAACCCAGTTCCTTAACCCCATTCCCAACCCAGGGAATCCCATGCTTTGTAGAGGGTGTGAACTCACCTTGGTTTGCTCGGTAGAAACACAGAAAAGTCAAACAAGCAATGTTGTGGCTACTCACGTCCTATCATAGTTGTATCATACCAATCAGGTTCGTATTCAAACAGTGCACGTATGTTTCTAGCATAATGCATTCAAGTATCGTTCATGGCATACACGTTTAATCATGGCAGATCAACAATATTCACGTTCAAGTAACATATAAGGTCTGTGCATTAGGCCCAAGAGTCCGGCCCAATCAATTAAGTCCGAAATGAGGTGCAAGCCCAAACAGCGTGTATCTGCGTATAGTCTCGAGTCGCAACCGGGCGTTTGCGACTCGCAACCTGAGTCGCAATCATGGTCTCGGCTCGTGCTGTTTTGGTCTCGAGTCGCAACCGGACTCGTAACCGGGGTTTCGAGTCATAAGGTTTGTGCTGATCAAGTGTGGTTTCGAGTCGCAACCAAGTGTTTGCGACTCGCAACCGATGTCGCAACCGAGGGATCTCGACTCATCATGTGGTGGTCTCGAGTCGCAACTGGATGTTTCGGTTGGACAGGAGCTGATTCTGCACAGTGTACTATCCAATGGAAATTTGGTTTCATGAAATGGTTTGTACTATCCACTTAAACATGTTTGTTTGTCTAGTAATTTACCAAAATGGATCAAACAACAAATTTCAAATGTTCATCACACACTCACATCATATTCAACAAGTTCTTCATATATTCAAATAGTTCATCATGATCATTCAAGCTTGTTCATCATATTTTCGGTTTCTAACATTAATCACAAATATAATCATGAACAACAAATCAAACATTCGATCATACTCGTTTAATGGTTTCAAGTCATCACATAACATCTCCAAAATCTATCCTAATCCGAATAACATGATGCTTTCTATTCACATGTGCAAGCCGGTTTTATGAACATTGAACATTCACATTTAATGATTTGAATCACATTTCAATACAAGATATCATGAACTCATTGTGCAATATATATCCGAAACATGTTAACCGATTATCAACAATATATACATCCGATTTACGAAACATTATCAAGCATACAACTACACTAGTTAATCATATCATTCATACCATTATTAAACAACAACAAACATCATAAAATCACTAACCGGTTGATGAGTTTCAAAGGCGAGTATGAAACTTCTGAGTGTGTGTGTGTGAGCCGATCCGCTAGTCCTAGTGTCACCGGTTTGGATCCGAGAAGAAGGAGGAGAAATATGATGTTTGGTGTCTAGGGTTTAGTGAGAGGGAGTAGGAGAGTGTGTGTTATCCAAAGAAAATGGCAACATGGCTAACACTAAGATATATATACTTGTTTCACCTTGTGCACCCTAATGGGCTTCGGATGAGGTGCACGGCCCAACCGGCCCATATGTGGTGTGATGTTTACTCGAGACCACATGGTCTCGAGTCGGGTCCTTGTTGTTTCGGTTCATAGACATACTCGCATACATACAATCACAAACATAACCATATAAATTCACATAAATCATTCATTAATTCATCAAATCAATTAGTCACTAATCGTTCAAGCATACAACGAAAGGTTCTAAATTTCGAGTTGTCACATCATCCCCAAGTTGAAAGAAATTTCGTCCCGAAATTTGGTAGGCACTCACTGAGGAAGCTAGTTAAGTTGTATGGTTTTCCCGGTTTTCCTGGGGTGTCACAAAAGGCGTCGTGATGCATGTACTAGTGCTAGGACCAGTTTTTCTATCATTGAGTAGCGAGTTTCCGGACCGGTGAGCATCTTGCTGATATAGTAAATTGGAGTCTGAACGTTTTCTCACTCCACCATTAATACTGCGCCAACTGCTACTTCCGCAGCAGATAAATACAAGATTAATGGTTCTTTTTCTCGTGGTGCTGTTAGCGTTGGCAACTGAATTAAACATTCCTTCATTTGTCTGAAGGCTGTTTCTGCTTCAGGTGTCCAATGAAAGTGAGTTTTCTTCGCGCAATTTCGTAGCGTGCTGATAAATGGATAAGATTTTGCCGCGTGATTAGCCAAGAATCTGTTCAAGGCTGCTAATCGCCCGGCGAGTCTTTGCATTTCTTTTATTGTTGCAGGTGATGGCATTAGCTGGATGGCCTGCATTTTTTCTGGATTTACTTTAAAACCGTCTCTTGTAACTATAAAGCCCAAAAACTTTCCTTCTTCCATGCCGAAAGAGCATTTTGTTGGATTGAGTTTCAAGTTCACGCTGCGCAGAGAGTCGAATGTGCGCTGAATATTGTTGAGCATCGTGTCTTCCTCATGGCTCATGATCACGAGGTCATCCATGTATACCTCAACTGTCTTGCCAATATCACCTTTGAAAACTATGTCCATCAGGCGTTGATAAGTTGCGCCTGCGTTGCGCAGGCCGAAGGGCATTTTAGTGTAGCAGAAGATGCCCTTATCTGTACGGAATGCGGTTTTATCTTCGTCTTCTTCCTTCATCTGGACCTGATGATATCCTTTGTAATAGTCGAGAAAACACTTCCATCTGAATGATGCTAGAAAGTCAACTTTTTTGTCTATCTCTGGAAGCGCATAGCAATCTTTTGGGCATGCTTTATTCAGGTCTTTAAAGTCGACGCACATTCTCCATCCGCCACTATGTTTCTGTACCATTACTGGATTGGCCACCCATGTATGGTACTTTACTTCGCGCAAGATTCCCGCATTTAGTAGCTCTGTTACTTGTTCGTCCATAGCTTTTGCTTTTTCTACGCTAAAGTTGCGCCTTCCCTGAGCAACAGGTTCGGCTGATGGCTTGATATTTAGGCAATGTTGCGCTATGTCACGTGGAACCCCAGTCATGTCTGCTGGGCACCAAGCGAATATGTCTTTGTTGTTAGACAATAAGTCTTTTAATTGTATTCGTGTTGCCGGTGAAATGGCATGTCCTAGCAGGATGGTCTGCTCTGGATATTCGTTGTTCAGGACCCATTTCTCCGGTTCGTTTGATGCTGAAGGTTTGACTACCTTTGCCGGTGGCTCGTCGTCCACGTACATGACTTCTTTGCTTGAGTATAGAATTGCAACTCCGGTTTCCGTTGGAAATCCGCATGCAGCATGTGGGATAGAAGTGATCATGCTGAATTCTCGTTGTGACCTTCTTCCGAGCAGGACATCATGGCGTGATGTTGCCGGCATGACCATGAAATTAACTGTGACTGTTCGTGAATGCTCACCATCAGAAAGAGTCACAGGGAAAGCTATTTGCCCTAATGGGAATACAGCTTCATTGCAAAATCCGGTGAGAGGAAAATCGACCGGTTCTAGACGTGCTTTGTCTTCTGGGTCAAGCTGTTTGAAGCATTGCTCGTATATGATGTCCATCGAGCTTCCTGGATCTATAAACATATAGTCCATTCGGTAATGGCCGAAGATGCCAGTGATAATTACTGGTCGCTCTTCCTGAGGGCCTCCAGGAACCACGACTTGTTGTTCCCTCCAATGTTGATCATGGTTTCGTTTATTTGGCCTTCGTGACGGACCTCCTTGAATCATGTTTATTTGTTTTGATCTGGCTTTTTGGTGACTGCTACTTCTGGATTGTTGACGTATATCAATATTACGACTAGATTGGATGTCCCCCCGATAGGGTGTTGGTGGGTCCAATACTACAGTGTTTATTTCTTCACCAGATCTGATGTTTGGGAACTCGGATCTGGCAATTTGCAGGACGATTGTGTTTAAAGTAGTCTGGCCTCTGTTGAACCAATATTCTGGGGATTCCTCTATGACTGGATCTGAGAAATTCTTTTTGTCTGGATGACTATTGTTTTCATTTGTTCCCATGATTCCGTTAATCTGGGTATATTTCGTTTGTTCCCATGATTCCGTTAATCTTGGCCGATTTTGTAGAGCTTTTCTACAAGTCTTCTCTAGTTTTTTCAAGTTCATTCTTCACTAATTTTGTCATACAAAATTATATAAAACAAGTGAGAGAAATTGCCTCCCCATTTGACCAATGCATGAACCTCTAACCATGCAAAAATGCATGTATTTCAATTGGACCAATCTCTTGCCCAACCAAGGTGTCACTAACACATGCAAATGCATGGTTTGTGATTGGCCAAAACTTTTAGGGAAGAACACCAAAGGGGGGGGGGCACCCTTTATTTAAAAAAAATAATTTCTTTTTAAAAAAATAATTTAAGTCTTTACTAATTTTATAACTTTTATAAAATTATAACATCACATGTTATAAGACTTTATACAACTTTTATTAAGTTATTTAACCCATTAAATAACAAAATAAAATATTCTCTCAAAATAAATTATCCATATAATTTATTAGTTTGTCAAGTGCAATCATTTAGAAAACCAATTTCTAAATATTGTAAGTGTTAATATTTATTTGTTTGATCATATCACAAATAAATATTCTAAGTGTTTGTCTAGCTTTTATTTGGGTATGACTCGACTTGGATCATATTGTACTAGCCACATCAATTTAATATGTGTCTTGGGCATACAGAGTCCAACAATCTCCCACTTGCACAAGATACATAGAAGATTGATGGAAGCAGTAAATAACGCCTAACTACGGTTTACTACCCCTAATACGTATGACTATATGTGCCATTCAATAACATCATCCCCTTCAAGTCCCTTACTTGAACATGATTTAGGTGAATCTATCATTTATCCTTTCGTTGCAGATGTCATGTTAAATCCAGAGACATAGAGTGATCACTCTCTGTTGATTTAACTTTAGCAGGCCTTAGACATCTTACTCTCAACGAATAAGAGGAACAAATCCCGTCTTGACTACATACGTCTCTCACAATCACCTTGTACCACACCTGAGCTTAGCCTTATGTACTGTCATATTACTAACAGCGAAGAAAAAGTCAAGGTATAATATTTGGTGAATATCAAGACCCAATATGCATCTCAGGTCAGAGGATACTATGATATTCTCCTTTACTCAAATTTACTTATGATCAATCACAAATGATTCCATGCAGTAATATTTGAGAGCGAGTCAGTCCAATATTTGTATCCCATAAATATCTATGAACTTTGGCAGCAACACTTTGCTCTATATTCATACATAATGAATATCCACCAATCCAAGTTCATAATAGTCTTACATTCATATTTGTTCCCACAAGTATGATCGACTACGGACATTTAGAATAAGTAACTTATTCATGGATTTAAAACATGCTAATATGGAACATAACTCAAAATACCATAAAGAGTTATAATAACAGTTGTTCCAATATCCAAATACAAAATAGATCAAATCCAATCACTAGAATATCGAAGTCCTAAGGCACAAGTATGATCCTTCATGCTTTGCCCGTTCAAGGAGCTTCGTGAGTGGATCCGCAATATTTTGATCAGTGTGAATTTTGCGAATACATATCTTTTCCTTTTTCAACTTCATCCCTTATGTAGTTGAAACTCCGTTCAATCTGCTTAGTCTTTTGATGTGCACGAGGTTCCTTGATTTGAGCAATCGCACCATCGTTATTAAAAGGATCTCTAGGGGTCCTGAATGGTATGGACTACCCCCAGATCGGCAATAATTCATGTGGCAGATCCATATGAATTATCTCAATCAATGAAGCGGCGATGTATTCTGATTCTGTAGTGGACAATGCTACCCTGATTGTGATCGAGAACCATCTCGATCAGTTTGGAAACTCGTATCCATGTAACCCTTTACACGAATTCCGAAACTCGCATCCCTATAACCCTTTACAACGAGTTCTTCTTCACCAGATCCATATATTAGAAATATATCCTTAGTCTTTCTGAGGTATTTCAATATATTTATAACAGTCACCCAATGACCGTTACTCGCTGGTATCTTCTCGTTATGCTTAAAGCGCATAACTTGTCCGGTCTAGTGCATATCATTACGTACATAATGAATCCTATAGCAGACGCATATGGGATTCCTTTCATTCTTTCTTGCTCACCCTTTGAGCTTGGACATTGAGACGTACTCAATATTGTCCTCTCTTGAATAGGTACCAAACCTTTCACAGAGTTCTCCATCTTGAACCTTTTCAAGGCTTTGTCAATGTATACACTTTAGTTTAAACCTATCAAGCGCCTGGATCTATCCCTATAGATATTTATTCCCAATATATAAGCGACTTCACCAAGATCCTTAATGGATGAACAACTTCCAAGCTAGGTTTTTACACCTTCCATGGTTGGAACGTCAGTTCCATATAGTAGAATGTCATCGACATACAATACTAAGAAAGTAATAATACTCCCACTAGCCTTCTTATACACACAAGCTTTATCGACGTTTTTGATGAATCCATATTCCCTAATCTCTTCATCAAAACGGTGATTCCAACTTCTAGATGCTTGTTTCAATCCATAGAATGATTTATTTAACTTGCACACTTTGTTAGGATATTTTGGATCGACAAAACCTTCAGGCTTAACTATATAGACATCTTCCTCAAGATATCTATTAAGGAAAGCCGTTTTGACATCCATTTGCCAAATCTCACATTCATAATATGCAGGTATGGCAAATAATATCCTTATTGACTTTAGCATAGCTATAGGCGAGAAGGTCTCATCATAATCAATCCCTTGAATTTGAGTGAAACCTTTTGCTATAAGTCTCGCTTTATAAGTATTCAAGTTACCATGCATTATGGTTTTCTTCCTGAAAACCCACTTACTTCCAACTACTTTGGAGTTAAGAGATGACACAACCAATTTCCATACTTGGTTGTCATACATGGATTGCATCTCTATGTTCATGGCTTCAAGCCACTTGTCATAATCGGATTTTGACATTGCATCATGGTATGTGGTTGATTCACCTGAATCTACCACGTAGCATCCATCCATGAAAAATCCATATCTTTCAGGTGAACTACTAATTCTACCAGATCTGCGAACGCTTTGTGTGTGTTGATCAACCACTTGATCGTTTTTTTTTACAACCTTTTGTTGAGTGCTAGTTTTAACCAAACGTGTATCGGCTTGTGGTTCTTGATCCTTATCAAGTTCCATTGTTCTACTAATTCCTTCCATAAGGAACTTAGCTTCCAAGAACTTAGCCTTTCGAGCAACAAATACCTTTTGCTATGTTGGATCGTAGAAGTAATATCCTATATCATTTTTAGGATATCCTACAAAGATACACTTAGTGGATCGTATTTCCAATTTATTTGAGGTGTATAGCTTAACATAAGCTTCACAACCCCATACCTTTAAATATGGTAATTGTGACAACTCGTAATTTAGAACCCTTCATTGTATTTTGATGCAACCCGCTTGAACGTTATGTGACTAGTTGACATGTTGGTTTAATGAATGATATAAGTGTATTCTATATTTAATTGATGTTCAATATACGTGATGGTTGTAGATTCTATGTGTGAATGTGCTATACGTATCTTGTATAATAAATTGTACAAATATTAAAACATGTATTCCTTGCAAAACAACCCATCACCCGAAAACACATCCCACCCGAAAGTCAGACGCCTAGGGATTTGGGCCCAAAGTCAGACGCAGCCCAATGGCCTGTTTTGTTTGCTTAAACATGTTTAAGGTCTTCGAAATTGTTTATTATCAAACCCTAGCTTGCAAACGGTAGTTCTTTTCTTTGTAAACTTTTCCACTTTTGCAAGTCCTTTCTCCTACAATCGATCCTCTCAATCTCGGGGTTAGTGCACTTCCTTTATTATTAATCGTTGCTGAGAACTGTTTGATGGTTATTTGTTTTAGATCACGGTTGTCTATTTGTGTAGCAATCATGAACAAACCGTTATTATGTAGTGAGTAGGATCATATGATTGAATGAATGGATGATATTTGTGAATCATGCATGTACAATAGATTATGGTAGTGGAATATATAATATATCCATGTCGGTTGTGAGGGCCCATAGAAGTGAAGTTACATGGTTGCACAAAATTTAACAAACTGAATATGAACATGGCAGCCATGTGCGATCAAAACAAAACCATGTGGACATTTAATAAAGTTGTCAGTAGGAGTATTATATGCATGAATGATGAGTTGCATGACCTATCTAATCATTATATCATATGAACTGATTGTAAATTGATCTCATGATTTATTCGATGTTTTGGTCACTGTTGTGTGCATAGAACATATGAATTGGATTATCCAAATTACTCATGGGCCGGCCAGGGGTTGGGCCGCTGTACACAGTGTTGATCTAGGGTGTATGTTATAGTTGCTAGTTTGATTTGAATGAACGATGATGTTTGTGTGCTCGGATTTAAAGTCATGATTGAGTATGATATGTTGTATGATTTTAATTCCACGATCTAATAGTTAATGTGTAGGTTGTGGTTATTCTTTGAATATGATTCGAGTTCATATGGATTGGTAATGATTGCTTGGTTTGATAGATTAATAGTGGAAATAGAAACTGATAAGTGTTAGCTTGGATTGATCGAATGAAAATAGGAAACTATTCTAATTGATTGTAACCGATTTGCATGAATCATGGAATGATTAAAACTAATCGCATAAGATCAGATCGTACAAGATCTGATCCGGTCGCACAAGACATAGTTGGTCGCACAAGGTTACTAGGATCGCACAAGTTAAACTATTTGCTTAATTGTTGGGCCGCACAAGTCTTGGACTGTTTATATTATTGGGCCGGGTATGTTTTGGATCGCACAACCTGTTATGGGTCGCACAAGACGTGTCGGACGCACAACAGGTTGGGCCGTCGGTTTATTGGGCTTCAATGGGTGGATCGCACAAGGTTGTTGAACTTGTGCGAGCCCAATCTTTTAAAATCGTACAAGTATGAATATTGTTATGCACTTTGACTGTTTATGTGAGGCCATGATTATATGTGTTCGTGACTTGCTATCTCTGTGTAAACCTACGTGCACTATTTGAACCTAAACCTGACTTGTATGGTAACCAATGTTAGGACGTGGTTGACCACTAGCATCTAGACTTGACCTTTCTGTGTATCTGCCGAGCAAACCAAGGTGAGTTCACACTCTACAAAGCATGGGATTCCCAGGGGTTGGGAATGGGGTTAAGGAATATGGATTCCTCGTCCTTTCTTGGGTAGGACAGTAATGGTTCAGGAATGTAATTCCTCGTCCTCATGGACAGATAACTATACTAGACCAAAACTCTCTATCACGAAGTCCCTCCTTTTTATATCGACTTAATCGCCGGGCCAATGGCGAGCGGGTCATTAGTTAGATAGCGCTATTTAGGTCTGACAAGCCTCACACCGTGCCGCAGAGGACGGGCGTGAACTAATGGATCTGGGGCACGTCAATGCTGATAGACATTGACAGTTTCAGGGCACTTAAACATGACTTCAGTCAGTAGTCGATATGGTAACGAGTCTAGTGAATACATGGGGTAGCCCCCACGGCCGAAATGCCAGATAACTATCATGGGGTAGCCCCCACGGCAGGATTGCCAGAGTAAATGGGTTAAACAAAGGGTTAAACAATTCACGTTTTCAACTATGGGGTAACCCCCACGGCAGGAACGCCAGTTAAAGGAAACTGTTTTTGGAACAACTTAAAACGAATACCCAACCGTGAACTCACTCAACTTGTTGTTGACTCGTTACTACATGCTTTGCAGGTCTATAGGTACTTAGCTGGAGCTTGCACAAGGAAGAGTCGTTGTGGGACATGGACAGCTGTGTGCCATGTTAAACATTTGGATAATTAAACTTTGGATTTGGTTTTGAACAATATGCTTCCGCTCATAACTTAACTATGATTGTTTTGGACATTAACTGTGTTGGTTGAACTTTTACATTTAATTACTTACTTGTTCCATATGATTAGTGGTTTGATCCTGGTCAGTCACGCCTCCAAGCGGTGATACTCCGCATGTGGATTTTGGGGGTGTGACAGATTGGTATCAGAGCCATTGGTTATAGAGAACTTGGTTTTAATAAGGGAAAATGTTTTTGTTAAAACCAGACTATAACCTGTACAGTGCTCTACGATCCACAACGACGCTTCACTCCACGTGCAAGGCTCGACATTCTAGGTGATATGGTTTCTGTTTTATTGCCTACTTGCTAGATTACATAGAACTATGCTTATGGTATGCCTAGATAAACGTAGTAACTATAGTTTGAAAACACATTTGTGCTTGCTCCCTACTGTCACTCCACACTTACACACATTCGCGACATCTTTCCTATTTGTGTTTCCTTCGATGTGAAGATCATGAGTGTACGTGTGAACCTAACTCAAGCCCAGTTGACGGCTCTTATCAACGAACAAGTTGCTGCGGCACTTGCAGCCGCACACGCAGGAGGTATACCCTGCAGTCTAAACTCGTTCTAGGATCTTTAGGATCCTACTCACGTGAACCAACCTTTGTGTTAAACTTTGTCCTTTCTTGCGCACATGACAAGCCAACACGCTCAGCCGCCTGTATGCACATTCAAAACGTTCATGGACTGTCGTCCTAGTACTTTTAGTGGCACTAAAGGAGCTGTTGGACTCCTCCATTGGTTTGAAAAGCTCGAATCTGTCTTAGAGATCGGTGAATGCCCTGAGGCTTGTAGGGTGAAGTACGTCACTGGTACTCTCGAAAGCGCTGCGTTAACTTGGTGGAACGCGCACGTTCAGATGCTGGGGCTGGCGGCTGCTAATGCCACCCCATGGAAGGATTTTGAGGAACTGATCAAACGTGAATACTGTAGTCGTGATGACATCCACAAACTGGAAATGGAGTTCTTTAACCTGATGATGACGGGGTCAGAGATAGAAGCGTAAACGAAACGATCCAATGAACTGGCAGTGCTATGTCCAACTATGGTGGATCCTCCCACCAAGCGCATTGGGTTGTACCCCAAAGGCTTAGTATCAGAGATTCAAGTCATGTGACTTCTGCTAACCTTGCTACTATCCAGGATGTTACTCGTTTTGTTCATCGTCTCACCGACCGGGCAGTGGAACAGAACAAGCTGCCTAAGCATATTGGTACTACTACTACTACTTCTACTACTCCCAGTGACAACAAATGCAAGTGGGATGGAAATTTAAGCAAGGGTTTCATTTTGGTTCAATCTCAGTCGAGTACAGGAGCCCCAGTTGTAACACCTGTGTCATTTCAACCATCAAACAAATGCCAAACCAATGAAATATTGTATTTCATACTTGGGATTTGTAAAAATATGTGTATCGATTGCACATATCAATTCTTGTTCGATTTCAAGCTCTAAATCGCTTTCTGGAAGGTTATACGCGCACTGACGCGTAAATATAACCAGTTTAATCCAACGAACACTCCGGAATAGTGAAATAGGCTTAACATACCTTAAATAACCTTTACATAACTTATATATAAGTTTTGGAAGGTTTGGTGTGGTGAAATCAAGTTAAATCGCTTACAGGGACTAAAGTTGACAAACTGCGAAAGTATGCCAATTTGAACTGTAACAGACATTCCGGAACATGACCATAAGTTAAACACACCATAAATATCCTTTACATAGCTTAGAAATAGGCTTTAATGGGTTCGGTGTGCTAAAATAAACTTTTGGGTCATTCAGGGACTAAAAGTGTCAAAAAGTGCACAAGTTTGCATTTTCGCGCATAACTTACGTTCTGAATACATCCAGACATCCAAAAATTTATGTAAGCACTAAAATATTTTATTTTAGTGTTCGCCATAAGAAAAATCCATTCGTCACGTCATTTGGTTCGTTTTTCGCATTCGGGACCAGATTCGATGTATTAGCCGTTGTTTAATTCACAACCACACATTCTAAACTTGCTTAGTCAGCGGATAAGGATGGAATTTTGGCACCATGACTTTGCAACACATGTATGGATGGAATTTAAACACCTAAACACCATGACTTTGCAACACATGTATGGATGGAATTTAAACACCTAAACACCATAACTTTTCAACACATGTACGGATGGGATTAAGGCACGTTTTCCATGAAACGATCTTAACGGTTCGGGTATTCCTATAAATACCCCATACCCCCCATTGCTAAAATCACTAGAAACTTGATTTGAGAAACTCTAAGTTGAAACATTTGTTTCATACCTGAGATTTTTGAATCGAGTTTAGCATTCGGGGACCCTTCGTAAGTATTCTTTCGTTCTTTTCCTTATTTTACTGCTTTTCGAGTCAGAAAGTCAAACTTTGTTTGACTTTCAGCGTTGACCAGTAATGGTCAATGCGAAGTTCGTTTGAACTTCGCAACGTGAGTGTAATCACGTTGGTTATAGTCCCTTGGGACTATGCCTACTGATTACCACGTTGTCTAGGGTCGTAGGGTAAGCGATCTGATAAATCGCTTATACCTCGAACCCGACCCAGTTTGGTCGATCATTAGGATCCGACCAAACACATTAGGTGACCATAGTAGGTAGGGAATAACCTTCCGAGGTTATACCCTATGGTCACATCGTTTAAGTAGTTGTATGATAGGTAGTTTATATGCCTTAGGTAAATTACCAGAATACCCTTTTCATGTATAATTGGTAATTAAGCATATGTAACCTAAACCTTTGTCACATAACTGATTATGTAATATGTTTAGGCATATAACACTTGTCATAGGGCCAGTTAGGCGGTCCGAACGCGTTTCACGCGAACGACGCGTTAAAGTAGCATAAGCTACCTAAACGGGTCGTAATGGGTCGAAATCACTCAGGTTAAGTTTCATTTAGTATGTAGGCTTTGTTAAACCAAATGACACGAGTCTCTACACTCGTTTGGTTTACAAACCCTAATGCTACCCAATCTTCCGATCTAGGTCCGGTTTATTAACATAGTTACCTATACTAGGTGCCGTTTGATATCCGCGATCTCTAGCATTGTTTAGTTGTTACTCAAGGACTACTGAGCAATCTCAAGTGAGTACATAGACCCCTCTTTTACTGTTTTCCAAACTGTTTTGGGGTGAAACACATGTGCCTACTTGTTACTTTCATGCTTTCCTGTTTTAACATCATATACTGCTATGTTCGTTAGTACATTATAGTACATGATTTTATGACATTTCATGCTAGGTGTGCCCAATTGTGTGCATTACTTAGTACATCGTTTTACATGACATTTTGACATAGACATTTGACATAGACATTTCGGCATAGACATTTTAACATGATTGACATTTGATCATGCATTTCCCACAAAACATAACTTTGATTTAAACCAAGGTTTACTTCAATACTTTGTTTTTGTGCATATGGTTTAGTTGAGACATTTCACTTGCCATACATGACATCTTGACATAGACGTTTGACATGGATATTTGACATAGACATTTGACATGAATATTGGACATAGACATTTTGATATGATTTACATCTTGACATGAACACTTTGACATATTACCCAATACATTTGACAATTTATTTAAACATAGACTTCTTACATTGGTTGGTTTGGTTTGATTAAGTGATTAAGTAACGATGCGTGTGTAATATGATACAAGCATGGTGGATACGCCGCTGGTACTTCCTATATATAAGTGTTTGTATGGTATTACATATCATAGCGTTATTTGAATCATTTCAGTTTGAGACATAGAACATTTTATACAAATAACATACTTTTCACAAGACATTGATTTATAAACATCTTATCTTATGCAAACATATTTTTACTTGGTTATTCATTTAACCTTACATTTATTTATACTTATCATCTGATCTTATCGATTTTCAAATGATTTACAAAGCAAAGCAAATAACAAGGTTCATGACTAAACATTTTCTCAAACATAAGTCATGAAACCTATTTTCACAAAACCTATGTATCTCACAGGCACTTTTATGCTGACGTACCTATTTTCACATGTGTTTTTCAGGAACTGTTGCATAAGATGATCAAGATACACATAGGCAGACTTGGGCTTTAGTGACAATAAAAGATGCAAGACTAGTTAATTATGTTGTATTTCTTTGTTTATTAAGACATTGTAACACTTTTAATTAATAAAACGAAACTTCAATTGCCATGGATTTGAAACATTAATTCTGTTACAACACTCCCCGATGTTTCCGCCACGTTTTGTATGTTCTACGTGGTCGGGGTGTGACAGAAAAGATGGTATCAGAGCCAATGGTTATAGGGAATTAGGTTATTAGTAATGCTTTGACCTAGTCTATAACCTTTCTAGGACCCTAACGCGAGTTTACTTGCGTTTAGTCATAAAACAATACCGTCACCTATCCTTAGGCGACGACCACAACAAGAACATAAATTTCAAAACCGCTTTGAAAACTAATCATCTGTTCTAGGATGATTAATTATTAGGTTTTGAACCCTCTATTGTAAGGTTTTGAACCCTCTGTTATATGGTTTTGAACCCCTTTGAGTTTTCAAAACTCTCGTCAAGGTTTTGGGTTTTTAATAATGTGAACACGTGCAAACTGGAAGGATGAATGCCTGTATTCTGGGTTTTCTGTCTAGGCAAGCACTTCGTATACATCTCATCAGACGCGAGACCAGTTGTGCTTACCTGGGAATTCTTGGGATGAGTGTTCACTTATAGGCGAGCATGTCTTCGCGATACATTATTTTTGACCTATTTACTTTGATTAGTCACCGTCTCATTTGTTTGCCTTAAGTAACAAACAAATGATCGCAATTTTATGCATTGTTATTCTGTTTTCATTTCCCTTGTTCCCTCCCATATCTCCTATGTTCTTCATGGTGTCTCTTCATCGCAACAAGACTCGAGTGTCCGGACCAGGTGCTACAACTGCCCAACAAATAGGCGTAGTACTCCAGAAGACCGTTGATTTAGCTATCACCATGAGTCAGCTCAGGAATGAAGCCGTGTAAGGGAACTGCTCCTTGGTGCAATCAATGCCATCGTCATTATTCAAATCAAATACCTTGTTTCAAATGTACCCACGGTGGACGATGGAGACATTTGGTTAACATGTGCCGCTTTGTAATCCAAAGCAAAGCTGCTACAAATCCTGCTGCTGCTCAACCTTCAAACTCTGCTTCATATGTCGCTTGACATATCTGGCGCCTCAACCTCATGAACTTTCTACTTTGTGTATCGACGTAAGCACGCCTAGTGCAAGGTGTCGGAACACTCTCGTTACACAAACTCCAAAATCCATGTAGGATCTTTCTATCCTCATAATTAGATCCTTGTGGATGGGTATCATTCATCGGAGTCCTTAATTGAATTCTTTGTATGATTCAATACGTACATCACAATTCAATAGGGACAAAGCCGAATTTCTTTTAAGATTATCCTATCTTCATAGATAGATTCTTGAAATGATTAAAGTGCCAAATGAAATCCACGAATTGGATTCCTGGTGTACTTTAAGTATCCGCGTCCAAAGATAACAAATTAATAAACAAGTTAAACAACTATGTGATTATGTGCTTATGTGTTTCCTTTTATGATTTTGGTGTAATCCAAGTTTTGTTATCCAAATCCTCGTAGAATCTTCCATATCTTTGTATAAGGAAATTCATAGTAGGATATCCAAAGGTACTATATTAAATCCTCAATGGGCTTTTACGTAATAGTAAAGATCCTTGGATTATATTGTACTATTCCATAATTAGACCCTGAGAGGTCTAGGTAAACAGATTAATCCAAAAATCTGGTTAGGAATATCATGTGATGATATAGCTGAAAGGACTCCTTGGTGGCCTAATTAAAAGGATCATTTGTCGATCTAAAGTTAAATACATCCTACGTCGGTGTAGTTAAATGTTTCTCTTAGATAGTTGAGTTAAAGAGATCCTACGTCGATCTAAAGTTAAATACATCCTACGTCGGTGTAGTTAAATGTTTCTCTTAGATAGTTGAGTTAAAGAGATCCTACGTCGATCTAAAGTTAAATACATCCTACGTCGGTGTAGTTAAATGTTTCTCTTAGATAGTTGAGTTAAAGAGATCCTACGTCGATCTAAAGTTAAATACATCCTACGTCGGTGTAGTTAAATATTCCCCGTAGGTAGTTTAGTTAAAGAGATCCTACGTCGATCTAAGTTAAATAGATTGGTCCGACAATCTAGTTAAATACATCCTACGTCGATGTGGTTAAATTTTCCCCGTGGGTAGTTTAGTTAAAGAGATCCTACGTCGATCTAAGTTAAATAGATTGGTTCGACAATCTAGTTAAATATGTCATGTATTTATGTAGTTAAATAGGCCCTCGGGTGGTCTAAATCAAGAGATTGTTCGTTAATCTAATCCTTTGGTGACCTAGTTAAAGAGACTCTATTGAGTCAAGTTAATTCACCACAGGATTATTCGTTTGATTTTTCCCCATACGCATTATGAAATAAACTGTGCGGACTGTGCAAGGAACTACGTAATTATGGAGGCCTACATAATTATGGAGTTCAGTGCATAGGAACCACAGGAAGTTTTGTCATGTGTTAAGACCAACAGTGGCAAGAGTAATGATACGGGAGAAGTCTTGGACTTTGACCAATGTCATTTATTCTCACACTACCCAATTCTGATTTCAAGCACACACAAGTTTCCTATGATAATTCTTCACGGGAACTGTTCTCCTGTCTATAGTTCAAAACTCCATGTTTTGTTACTACAATGACTTCAATTTGAGGGTTGACATCTTTGCTAAGAATCCTAACATGGCCCAGAGTTTTACTTAAGGGCTCAATGGATTTGTCTGAAGGCAAAACTGTCACAGCTGTCTCCACAAGTTTCCTCTAAAACTTAATTCCTAAAGTAGGGGAGACTGTAACACCTGTGTCATTTCAACCATCAAACAAATTCCAAACCAATGAAATATTGTATTTCATACTTGGGATTTGTAAAAAT
The DNA here is from genome assembly GCA_030545235.1 of Helianthus tuberosus. Classification (NCBI taxonomy): domain Eukaryota; kingdom Viridiplantae; phylum Streptophyta; class Magnoliopsida; order Asterales; family Asteraceae; genus Helianthus; species Helianthus tuberosus. The sequence continues at coordinate 122,282,730 of CM060407.1, forward strand.
ATGTGTATCGATTGCACATATCAATTCTTGTTCGATTTCAAGCTCTAAATCGCTTTCTGGAAGGTTATACGCGCACTGACGCGTAAATATAACCAGTTTAATCCAACGAACACTCCGGAATAGTGAAATAGGCTTAACATACCTTAAATAACCTTTACATAACTTATATATAAGTTTTGGAAGGTTTGGTGTGGTGAAATCAAGTTAAATCGCTTACAGGGACTAAAGTTGACAAACTGCGAAAGTATGCCAATTTGAACTGTAACAGACATTCCGGAACATGACCATAAGTTAAACACACCATAAATATCCTTTACATAGCTTAGAAATAGGCTTTAATGGGTTCGGTGTGCTAAAATAAACTTTTGGGTCATTCAGGGACTAAAAGTGTCAAAAAGTGCACAAGTTTGCATTTTCGCGCATAACTTACGTTCTGAATACATCCAGACATCCAAAAATTTATGTAAGCACTAAAATATTTTATTTTAGTGTTCTCCATAAGAAAAATCCATTCGTCACGTCATTTGGTTCGTTTTTCGCATTCGGGACCAGATTCGATGTATTAGCCGTTGTTTAATTCACAACCACACATTCTAAACTTGCTTAGTCAGCGGATAAGGATGGAATTTTGGCACCATGACTTTGCAACACATGTATGGATGGAATTTAAACACCTAAACACCATGACTTTGCAACACATGTATGGATGGAATTTAAACACCTAAACACCATAACTTTTCAACACATGTACGGATGGGATTAAGGCACGTTTTCCATGAAACGATCTTAACGGTTCGGGTATTCCTATAAATACCCCATACCCCCCATTGCTAAAATCACTAGAAACTTGATTTGAGAAACTCTAAGTTGAAACATTTGTTTCATACCTGAGATTTTTGAATCGAGTTTAGCATTCGGGGACCCTTCGTAAGTATTCTTTCGTTCTTTTCCTTATTTTACTGCTTTTCGAGTCAGAAAGTCAAACTTTGTTTGACTTTCAGCGTTGACCAGTAATGGTCAATGCGAAGTTCGTTTGAACTTCGCAACGTGAGTGTAATCACGTTGGTTATAGTCCCTTGGGACTATGCCTACTGATTACCACGTTGTCTAGGGTCGTAGGGTAAGCGATCTGATAAATCGCTTATACCTCGAACCCGACCCAGTTTGGTCGATCATTAGGATCCGACCAAACACATTAGGTGACCATAGTAGGTAGGGAATAACCTTCCGAGGTTATACCCTATGGTCACATCGTTTAAGTAGTTGTATGATAGGTAGTTTATATGCCTTAGGTAAATTACCAGAATACCCTTTTCATGTATAATTGGTAATTAAGCATATGTAACCTAAACCTTTGTCACATAACTGATTATGTAATATGTTTAGGCATATAACACTTGTCATAGGGCCAGTTAGGCGGTCCGAACGCGTTTCACGCGAACGACGCGTTAAAGTAGCATAAGCTACCTAAACGGGTCGTAATGGGTCGAAATCACTCAGGTTAAGTTTCATTTAGTATGTAGGCTTTGTTAAACCAAATGACACGAGTCTCTACACTCGTTTGGTTTACAAACCCTAATGCTACCCAATCTTCCGATCTAGGTCCGGTTTATTAACATAGTTACCTATACTAGGTGCCGTTTGATATCCGCGATCTCTAGCATTGTTTAGTTGTTACTCAAGGACTACTGAGCAATCTCAAGTGAGTACATAGACCCCTCTTTTACTGTTTTCCAAACTGTTTTGGGGTGAAACACATGTGCCTACTTGTTACTTTCATGCTTTCCTGTTTTAACATCATATACTGCTATGTTCGTTAGTACATTATAGTACATGATTTTATGACATTTCATGCTAGGTGTGCCCAATTGTGTGCATTACTTAGTACATCGTTTTACATGACATTTTGACATAGACATTTGACATAGACATTTCGGCATAGACATTTTAACATGATTGACATTTGATCATGCATTTCCCACAAAACATAACTTTGATTTAAACCAAGGTTTACTTCAATACTTTGTTTTTGTGCATATGGTTTAGTTGAGACATTTCACTTGCCATACATGACATCTTGACATAGACGTTTGACATGGATATTTGACATAGACATTTGACATGAATATTGGACATAGACATTTTGATATGATTTACATCTTGACATGAACACTTTGACATATTACCCAATACATTTGACAATTTATTTAAACATAGACTTCTTACATTGGTTGGTTTGGTTTGATTAAGTGATTAAGTAACGATGCGTGTGTAATATGATACAAGCATGGTGGATACGCCGCTGGTACTTCCTATATATAAGTGTTTGTATGGTATTACATATCATAGCGTTATTTGAATCATTTCAGTTTGAGACATAGAACATTTTATACAAATAACATACTTTTCACAAGACATTGATTTATAAACATCTTATCTTATGCAAACATATTTTTACTTGGTTATTCATTTAACCTTACATTTATTTATACTTATCATCTGATCTTATCGATTTTCAAATGATTTACAAAGCAAAGCAAATAACAAGGTTCATGACTAAACATTTTCTCAAACATAAGTCATGAAACCTATTTTCACAAAACCTATGTATCTCACAGGCATTTTTATGCTGACGTACCTATTTTCACATGTGTTTTTCAGGAACTGTTGCATAAGATGATCAAGATACACATAGGCAGACTTGGGCTTTAGTGACAATAAAAGATGCAAGACTAGTTAATTATGTTGTATTTCTTTGTTTATTAAGACATTGTAACACTTTTAATTAATAAAACGAAACTTCAATTGCCATGGATTTGAAACATTAATTCTGTTACAACACTCCCCGATGTTTCCGCCACGTTTTGTATGTTCTACGTGGTCGGGGTGTGACACCAGTCAGCAGTCTTTTGGTAATCGAAGTCAGGGTGGATACGAGGGAAACCACCCTAAGTGCAATCGATTTAATTTGCACCACAGCGGGCAGTGCAACAAAGATCGTCGTTCGAGATGCAACAAGCTTGGTCATGGATCCAAAGATTGTAGAAGCTCACGTCCTGCAAAACCAGAACCCACAACAGCAGCCACAAGCTCCACAAAATCAGCAGCAACAGCAGGATAACAAGGGATGTTATTAGTGTGGTGCTGAAGATCATTTGATAAGACGCTACCCACGGCTGAACCAGAATCAAAATCACAACCAAGGAAACGGGAACAATAGTGGAGACAACAACGGGGGTAATAACGACGGCAATGGTGCCAGGGGTCGAGTGTTCGTGATTGGTCAGAATGATGCTAGGAATGACCCCAACGTTGTGATGATTTCGACATCGTTATTGGTATGGATTGGCTACCTCAACATCGAGCAGAGATCCTTTGCAAAGAAAAGATCATCCGCATTCCTCGTGCTGGTTAAGAACCTTTGGTAATTCATGGTGACAAACTCCTGGAGCAGCTCGAGCACCTTATCGCTTAGCCCCATCAGAGTTGGAAGAACTCTCTACGCAACTACAAGAACTCTTGGATAAGGGTTTTACTCGTCCTAGCTCTTCAACTTGGGGAGCTCCAGTGCTATTTGTGAAGAAGAAAGACGGTACCTTCAGGATGTGCATCGACTACCGTGAACTCAACAAGGTGACTGTGAGGAATCGCTATCCTCTTCCACGCATTGACGACTTGTCAACCAGCAGCAAGGGTCGAGCTACTATTCAAAGATTGATTTGAGGTCAGGATATCACCAGCTGAGAGTCCGAGAAGAGGACGTCTCTAAAACAGCCTTTAGAACTCGATATGGCCACTATGAGTTTTTAGTCATGCCTTTTGGGCTAACAAACACACATGCGGTCTTCATGGACTTGATGAATCGAGTGTGCAAGCCGTACCTAGACAAGTTCGTTATTGTATTCATCGACGACATCCTGATCTATTCTAAGAGTCAGGAGGAACACGAACAACATTTACGACTCATTTTGGAACTCCTTCGAGCAGAACAACTATATGCCAAGTTTTCCAAATGCGACTTCTGGCTTCGTGAAGTCCATTTCTTAGGCCATGTGGTGAATAGGGATGGGATTCACGTTGATCCATCCAAGGTAGACTCGATTAAGAACTGGCCTGCACCTCGTACACCAACGGAAATTCGCCAATTCTGGGCTTGGCAGGTTACTACAGGAGGATCATTAAGGATTTTTCCAAGATTGCACAGCCTCTCACCTCACTAACGCAGAAGGGCATTGTTTATCGATGGGGAAATGCACAGGAGTTAGCGTTTCAGCACTTAAAGGATAGACTTTGTAGTGCACCTATCCTTTCCTTGCCAGAGGGCACAGACGACTTCGTGGTTTACTGTGACGCATCAATTCAGGGTCTTGGTTGTGTACTGATGCAACGGGATAAGGTCATAGCCTACGCCTCACGCCAACTCAAAGTTCATGAAAGAAACTACACTACACACGACTTAGAGCTGGGAGCTGTTGTTTTTGCATTTAAGATATGGCGACATTACCTGTACGGTACCAAGTGCGCCATCTACACTGACCACAGGAGTCTCGAGCATATCTTCAAACAGAAGGAACTAAACATGCGACAACGACGATGGGTCGAACTGCTGAATGACTACGAATGCTCGATTTGGTATCACCCAGGCAAAGCCAATGTTGTGGCTGACGCCCTCAGTCGAAAGGACACTGCGCCTAAGCGCGTACGAGCTTTACAACTCACTATACAGTCTAGTCTTCCTTCTCAGATACGAGATGCTCAGGTAGAAGCATTGAAACCAGAAAACGTCAGGGCTGAAGCCCAACGCGGCTCAAGGCAACGCTTAGAACAGAAGGAAGACGGTGCTTACTACGTGACAGGACGCATCTGGGTCCCACTCTATGGCAACCTACGAGAGCTTGTGATGGATGAGGCACACAAGTCTCGCTACTTGGTACACCCTGGTTCGGATAAAATGTACCACGATATCAAAACTACATATTGGTGGCCTAGCATGAAGGCCCACATAGCAACTTACGTTAGCAAGTGCTTGACTTGTGCGAGAGTCAAGGCGGAATACCAGAAACCTTCAGGCCCCCTTCAACAACCAGAGATACCACAATGGAAATGGGAGCAAATTTCCATGGATTTTGTTACTGGCCTGCCTAGATCTCAACGTGGTAACGATACTATTTAGGTGATCGTGGATCGACTCACAAAGTATGCTCACTTCTTGGCTATCAAGGAAACGGATAAGTTCTCCACACTAGCAGACGTATATCTTAAGGAAGTTGTCTCGAGGCACGGAGTGCCCACCTCTATTATCTCGGATCGAGATGCACGTTTTACATCAGAACTGTGGCAATCAATGCACAAGTCCTTTGGCTCACGATTAGATATGAGCACAGCTTATCACCCGCAAACGGATGGGCAGTCGGAGCGTACCATCCAGACTCTAGAAGACATGCTTAGGGCATGTGTAATTTAATTGACTTTGGCAACGGCTGGGAAAAGCATCTACCACTTGTGGAATTTTCGTACAATAACAGCTATCACACCAGCATTAAAGCTGCTCCGTTTGAGGCATTGTACGGGCGTAAATGCCGGTCACCTCTTTGTTTGGCAGAGGTGGGGGATAGTCAGACTACTGGTCCAGAATTTGTGGTAGACACAACAGAGCGAATTGCTCATATACGACAATGAATGGCGGCAGCTCGCGACCGTCAGAAAGTCTACGCCGATAAGGGCAGGAAACCACTAGAGCTCCAGGTTGGGGAGCGAGTGCTACTCAAAGTTTCACCATGGAAAGGTGTGGTTCGTTCTGGTAAACGAGGCAAACTTAACCCACGATACGTTGGACCTTTCGAAGTCATTGAGAAAATAGGCAAGGTGGCCTACAAACTGAACTTACCAACAGAACTCAGTGCAGTTCACAACGTTTTCCACGTGTCAAATCTGAAGAAGTGTCTGTCAGATGAGACCCACAAAGTTCCTTTGAAGGAGCTCACTATTGACGAGCAGTTACGATTCGTCGAGGAACCAGTGAAATCACGGACCAGAATGTTAAGGTCCTCAAGTGTACTAGAATGCCTCTCGTTCGAGTTCGTTGGAACTCACGTCGCGGCCCAGAGTTCACCTGGGAACGCGAAGATCAGATGAAGCAAAAGTATCCCCAACTATTCGCAAACAGTACAACCACTACTGAGGCTGAAGCTACGGAATTTCGGGACGAAATTCCAGATCAACGGGGGGAGGATGTGACACCCCAGGAAAACCAGGAAAACCATGCAACTTAACTAGCTCCCTCAGTGAGTACGTGCTAAATTTCGGGACGAAATTTCTTTCAACTTGGGGATAACGTGACAACTCGTAATTTAGAACCCTTCATTGTATTTTGATGCAACCCGCTTGAACGTTATGTGACTAGTTGACATGTTGGTTTAATGAATGATATAAGTGTATTCTATATTTAATTGATGTTCAATATACGTGATGGTTGTAGATTCTATGTGTGAATGTGCTATACGTATCTTGTATAATAAATTGTACAAATATTAAAACATGTATTCCTTGCAAAACAACCCATCCCACCCGAAAGTCAGACGCCTAGGGATTTGGGCCCAAAGTCAGACGCAGCCCAATGGCCTGTTTTGTTTGCTTAAACATGTTTAAGGTCTTCGAAATTGTTTATTATCAAACCCTAGCTTGCAAACGGTAGTTCTTTTCTTTGTAAACTTTTCCTCTTTTGCAAGTCCTTTCTCCTACAATCGATCCTCTCAATCTCGGGGTTAGTGCACTTCCTTTATTATTAATCGTTGCTGAGAACTGTTTGATGGTTATTTGTTTTAGATCACGGTTGTCTATTTGTGTGGCAATCATGAACAAACCGTTATTATGTAGTGAGTAGGATCATATGATTGAATGAATGGATGATATTTGTGAATCATGCATGTACAATAGATTATGGTAGTGGAATATATAATATATCCATGTCGGTTGTGAGGGCCCATAGAAGTGAAGTTACATGGTTGCACAAAATTTAACAAACTGAATATGAACATGGCAACCATGTGCGATCAAAACAAAACCATGTGGACATTTAATAAAGTTGTCAGTAGGAGTATTATATGCATGAATGATGAGTTGCATGACCTATCTAATCATTATATCATATGAACTGATTGTAAATTGATCTCATGATTTATTCGATGTTTTGGTCACTGTTGTGTGCATAGAACATATGAATTGGATTATCCAAATTACTCATGGGCCGGCCAGGGGTTGGGCCGCTGTACACAGTGTTGATCTAGGGTGTATGTTATAGTTGCTAGTTTGATTTGAATGAACGATGATGTTTGTGTGCTCGGATTTAAAGTCATGATTGAGTATGATATGTTGTATGATTTTAATTCCACGATCTAATAGTTAATGTGTAGGTTGTGGTCATTCTTTGAATATGATTCGAGTTCATATGGATTGGTAATGATTGCTTGGTTTGATAGATTAACAGTGGAAATAGAAACTGATAAGTGTTAGCTTGGATTGATCGAATGAAAATAGGAAACTATTCTAATTGATTGTAACCGATTTGCATGAATCATGGAATGATTAAAACTAATCGCATAAGATCAGATCGTACAAGATCTGATCCGGTCGCACAAGACATAGTTGGTCGCACAAGGTTACTAGGATCGCACAAGTTAAACTATTTGCTTAATTGTTGGGCCGCACAAGTCTTGGACTGTTTATATTATTGGGCCGGGTATGTTTTGGATCGCACAACCTGTTATGGGTCGCACAAGACGTGTCGGACGCACAACAGGTTGGGCCGTCGGTTTATTGGGCTTCAATGGGTGGATCGCACAAGGTTGTTGAACTTGTGCGAGCCCAATCTTTTAAAATCGTACAAGTATGAATATTGTTATGCACTTTGACTGTTTATGTGAGGCCATGATTATATGTGTTCGTGACTTGCTATCTCTGTGTAAACCTACGTGCACTATTTGAACCTAAACCTGACTTGTATGGTAACCAATGTTAGGACGTGGTTGACCACTAGCATCTAGACTTGACCTTTCTGTGTATCTGCCGAGCAAACCAAGGTGAGTTCACACTCTACAAAGCATGGGATTCCCAGGGGTTGGGAATGGGGTTAAGGAATATGGATTCCTCGTCCTTTCTTGGGTAGGACAGTAATGGTTCAGGAATGTAATTCCTCGTCCTCACGGACAGATAACTATACTAGACCAAAACTCTCTATCACGAAGTCCCTCCTTTTTATATCGACTTAATCGCCGGGCCAATGGCGAGCGGGTCATTAGTTAGATAGCGCTATTTAGGTCTGACAAGCCTCACACCGTGCCGCAGAGGACGGGCGTGAACTAATGGATCTGGGGCACGTCAATGCTGATAGACATTGACAGTTTCAGGGCACTTAAACATGACTTCAGTCAGTAGTCGATATGGTAACGAGTCTAGTGAATACATGGGGTAGCCCCCACGGCCGAAATGCCAGATAACTATCATGGGGTAGCCCCCACGGCAGGATTGCCAGAGTAAATGGGTTAAACAAAGGGTTAAACAATTAACGTTTTCAACTATGGGGTAACCCCCACGGCAGGAACGCCAGTTAAAGGAAACTGTTTTTGGAACAACTTAAAACGAATACCCAACCGTGAACTCACTCAACTTGTTGTTGACTCGTTACTACATGCTTTACAGGTCTATAGGTACTTAGCTGGAGCTTGCACAAGGAAGAGTCGTTGTGGGACATGGACAGCTGTGTGCCACGTTAAACATTTGGATAATTAAACTTTGGATTTGGTTTTGAACAATATGCTTCCGCTCATAACTTAACTATGATTGTTTTGGACATTAACTGTGTTGGTTGAACTTTTACATTTAATTACTTACTTGTTCCATATGATTAGTGGTTTGATCCTGGTCAGTCACGCCTCCAAGCGGTGATACTCCGCATGTGGATTTTGGGGGTGTGACAGATTGGTATCAGAGCCATTGGTTATAGAGAACTTGGTTTTAATAAGGGAAAATGTTTTTGTTAAAACCAGACTATAACCTGTACAGTGCTCTACGATCCACAACGACGCTTCACTCCACGTGCAAGGCTCGACATTCTAGGTGATATGGTTTCTGTTTTATTGCCTACTTGCTAGATTACATAGAACTATGCTTATGGTATGCCTAGATAAACGTAGTAACTATAGTTTGAAAACACATTTGTGCTTGCTCCCTACTGTCACTCCACACTTACACACATTCGCGACATCTTTCCTATTTGTGTTTCCTTCGATGTGAAGATCATGAGTGTACGTGTGAACCTAACTCAAGCCCAGTTGACGGCTCTTATCAACGAACAAGTTGCTGCGGCACTTGCAGCCGCACACGCAGGAGGTATACCCTGCAGTCTAAACTCGTTCTAGGATCTTTAGGATCCTACTCACGTGAACCAACCTTTGTGTTAAACTTTGTCCTTTCTTGCGCACACGACAAGCCAACACGCTCAGCCGCCTGTATGCACATTCAAAACGTTCATGGACTGTCGTCCTAGTACTTTTAGTGGCACTAAAGGAGCTGTTGGACTCCTCCATTGTTTTGAAAAGCTCGAATCTGTCTTAGAGATCGGTGAATGCCCTGAGGCTTGTAGGGTGAAGTACGTCACTGGTACTCTCGAAAGCGCTGCGTTAACTTGGTGGAACGCACACGTTCAGATGCTGGGGCTGGCGGCTGCTAATGCCACCCCATGGAAGGATTTTGAGGAACTGATCAAACGTGAATACTGTAGTCGTGATGACATCCACAAACTGGAAATGGAGTTCTTTAACCTGATGATGACGGGGTCAGAGATAGAAGCGTAAACGAAACGATCCAATGAACTGGCAGTGCTATGTCCAACTATGGTGGATCCTCCCACCAAGCGCATTGGGTTGTACCCCAAAGGCTTAGTATCAGAGATTCAAGTCATGTGACTTCTGCTAACCTTGCTACTATCCAGGATGTTACTCGTTTTGTTCATCGTCTCACCGACCGGGCAGTGGAACAGAACAAGCTGCCTAAGCATATTGGTACTACTACTACTACTTCTACTACTCCCAGTGACAACAAATGCAAGTGGGATGGAAATTTAAGCAAGGGTTTCATTTTGGTTCAATCTCAGTCGAGTACAGGAGCCCCAGTCAGCAGTCTTTTGGTAATCGAAGTCAGGGTGGATACGAGGGAAACCACCCTAAGTGCAATCGATTTAATTTGCACCACAGCGGGCAGTGCAACAAAGATCGTCGTTCGAGATGCAACAAGCTTGGTCATGGATCCAAAGATTGTAGAAGCTCACGTCCTGCAAAACCAGAACCCACAACAGCAGCCACAAGCTCCACAAAATCAGCAGCAACAGCAGGATAACAAGGGATGTTATTAGTGTGGTGCTGAAGATCATTTGATAAGACGCTACCCACGGCTGAACCAGAATCAAAATCACAACCAAGGAAACGGGAACAATAGTGGAGACAACAACGGGGGTAATAACGACGGCAATGGTGCCAGGGGTCGAGTGTTCGTGATTGGTCAGAATGATGCTAGGAATGACCCCAACGTTGTGATGATTTCGACATCGTTATTGGTATGGATTGGCTACCTCAACATCGAGCAGAGATCCTTTGCAAAGAAAAGATCATCCGCATTCCTCGTGCTGGTTAAGAACCTTTGGTAATTCATGGTGACAAACTCCTGGAGCAGCTCGAGCACCTTATCGCTTAGCCCCATCAGAGTTGGAAGAACTCTCTACGCAACTACAAGAACTCTTGGATAAGGGTTTTACTCGTCCTAGCTCTTCAACTTGGGGAGCTCCAGTGCTATTTGTGAAGAAGAAAGACGGTACCTTCAGGATGTGCATCGACTACCGTGAACTCAACAAGGTGACTGTGAGGAATCGCTATCCTCTTCCACGCATTGACGACTTGTCAACCAGCTGCAAGGGTCGAGCTACTATTCAAAGATTGATTTGAGGTCAGGATATCACCAGCTGAGAGTCCGAGAAGAGGACGTCTCTAAAACAGCCTTTAGAACTCGATATGGCCACTATGAGTTTTTAGTCATGCCTTTTGGGCTAACAAACACACTTGCGGTCTTCATGGACTTGATGAATCGAGTGTGCAAGCCGTACCTAGACAAGTTCGTTATTGTATTCATCGACGACATCCTGGTCTATTCTAAGAGTCAGGAGGAACACGAACAACATTTACGACTCATTTTGGAACTCCTTCGAGCAGTATCTTTCACCATAACTACTATAGTTGTCAGTAAAAGTAATGAAGTAATGAAGTATCTTTCACCATTCCTAGTCATTGGCTTTAAAAGGACCACATACATCCGAATGTATGATACCTAATAAATCTTTTGCTCTTTCCCACTAAAGGGTTTCTTAGTCATTTTACCTTGTAAGCTAGACTCACATGTATCAAATGAACCAACTTCATTTGTGTCCAAAGACCATTCTTTTGAAGTGTTTGCATGTGACTTCTGTTCATATGACTAAGGCGACAGTGCCAAAGATTAGTCTCACTCAAAACCATTTTGAGTTTCTTGGTGATAGCTTGGTACATTGAGCTATCAAATGATTTATTATGAACCAATTCATAGATACCATTTGAAAGCATAGCTTTAAAGTAAAACATGTCATTCATCGAAACATTAATTTCATTGTTTACAAACTTTAAATCAAAACCATATTGTCTTATTTCTTTTGAACCTTTTGCAACAAATTGCAAACATGAGTTCCACATCCGGTATCTAATACCCATGTGTTAGAAGAAATAACATTAAGGTCAATATGTATCATTAAGATTGTACCTGAGTTTTGCCCTGCATCCCTCTTAGTTTTCAACTCTTTGAGATAGGTTGGACAATTCCTATTTAAATGCCCTATCTCACCACACTCAAAGCATGGATCGTTCATGGCAATCTTTGCCTTCTCTTCTTTTGGTTTCGTTGGTTTTGCTTTAGTCTTTCTTTTCTTTTTCCCTTTGAATTTCCCGTTTCCATTTGCAACATTTGCTTTGGTGTTGGGGTGATGCCCTTTCTAGTTGCCACCCTCATTGATCGTTAGAATGGATAAAAACCCTTTTATCCATATTGAGCCTTTCGAGGTGATCAATGTGGCTTTTCATCTTAAATACATAAGATGAGTCCGATTGGGTTTCCTCCATTCGATATGCATGAAGTGCTCGAACCGTTTCGAAGCGTTCTACCCTTGCATATTGTAGGAACATTTCCTTCAATTGGGTAATCATGTCGTATGCTCATGATGTTCAAAATCCTTTTGAATCTCGGAAATCATAATTCCTAGCATGAGGCAAGAGGCTTGCATAGTATCCTCGATATATTTAGTCAATCGTTATAGGCATCCTTATCTTCCATAAGATGTTCATCGGGATTAGGATCGTTCAACACATAGGATATCTTTTGCTTGAGAACGATTCTTAAGTTTCGATATTAATCCATGAAGTGTTATGATTGAGACGATCCTTGTCAAGGATTGTTTTTAGTGATAGGTTACGGACGGTTTGGGTAATATTGTTAGCGGCCATCTACAAAATTTAACAAGGTTCAATTTTAGTATTTTCGATATTATTATATTTTAATCATTAATACCCTTTTGTGTCTCATAGACAATTAATAATTAAAATCTAGAATCCAACGTTACATTTAAATATTGGTTAGGTGACCTTTATCCCTCTATTTAAATTAACAAGGTAGTCAACGTTTGACAATTGCAACCCTTTGCAACTTCTAGCCATATGGGATCGGTTAAACATCTTTATGTTTAGTTGGCATGTTTAATCCCATCAACACCTTTTGTTCCCCATGCTTCGGTGACCCTAAGTTCATGGTTTCCAAATTAAGTCGTCCAACTTACACACACATGTGAGTTTATACACATAAGTGGTTAGGTGACCTTTATCACACAAACATGGTAAACCCACTTCGAACATACAAGTTCCCTCAAATGTGGTTATACATTTGCATGCATTCAAATCCTTGGTACTTTTGTGAAAACAAATTTTCAAGGTTCTTTTTAATAAAACCCATTTTATTATAAAATCATTAATTTTTAATAACCTTTTATTAACCAATTTTAATGATCTTTAAAGAACCATTTTTAAGCTTGTTGTTGATTATTAGTTTGTTAAGCATGCATATCCAATTATCATCCAAACAATAAAATAAGCAACCACACAAGCATAACACATATATCAATAGGTGCATAACCATAGCCAACTATTTTGACAACACTTGTTAGCCGAAACAAGTGTGCCAAAAGGTCCTTCCTAAGGGGTGAATATTGACACAAATGATGTGTCGTTCAACTCCCACTTGATCCCGCATCCAAATGCTTCAAGTCTTCCTTTTGTGTTGTGATTTCTTCACCTTTTTTGAGCTTCCAAAATGTCCTTTAATTTAGCTCCAAACTCCTTTGGACTTCAAAATGTGTTTTGGTTATCGGGCTAAAATCCCGTTAAGAACGATGAGGTTCTTTGGACCGAATATTATGGTCCAAACCAAAACCGCATTTTGTGTGCATCTTCTTTTACAAAATATATCCTAATACATTTTTTTCTAGCAAAATAAAATGCACCTAATCTATTTACTTACATACCAAATGAAAATAAATAAATTACATAACTTTACAAATGGAAGAACAAAGATAAATAATTATTACAACCCATTGAAATAATTAAATACAAATCACAAACAAAAATATTCAACACAAGGCCATGGCTAGGTTATATGCACCAAAATATATATCCAAATATATAAAATTCAAGAAGCAAAATGGTTCCCTTTTACAACCTACAATTTTTCGGTCAAGAATGAAAAACTGAAAAATGTGGGTTTTTGTCCAAAAAAAATAATCATCCAAATGAAATAAATTTTCAAGATTCATTTATGCATGTAGGAATATAATCTTGAAAAACAAAGGGATAACCATGGTGAAAATTTCGGCCATAGGGTTTTACCCAAAACCCGGAAATTTCATATCCTATGAAGCATGCACTCATATAAGCGGCTCTGATACCACTGTTGGGTTTCTCACATGTTTATCAAAGTATTTTATCCATATAAAATAAAAACGCAGCGGAAATAATTATTTAAAACATGTTTACTTTCAAGATATAAAACTCATTTTATATGTAAAACCCAAACCCGGATCCATATACGAACATGCATGCTATCAAAATAAAACACAACCATAGAGTGTTTAGAATACTACCTTCCAAGGAGTAAAGGATATGAAGAAGATGATGCTTCATGAACGGTTGCCTTCAAGTGTAGAAGACCTCAAGCTTGTATACCCCAAGCCTTCCAACAAACACCTTGTGTTTAGCTAGGATTTCTACACTTATGAACTCACTAAAACTCCCTCTAGAAAACCATGCTTGGCCGAAAATGTGAGAGGAGGTTGTGGAGTTCTTGCACTTGATTTATGATCTTGAAAAAGCCTACTAGATCAACCATACATGACCCGATCTTTAGAGACTAAATTCAAGTCTTAGACTTGAAAAATGATCTCCTCTTGGCACTTATCTTGGCCGATTTTGTAGAGCTTTTCTACAAGTCTTCTCTAGTTTTTTCAAGTTCATTCTTCACTAATTTTGTCATACAAAATTATATAAAACAAGGGAGAGAAATTGCCTCCCCATTTGACCAATGCATGAACCTCTAACCATGCAAAAATGCATGTATTTCAATTGGACCAATCTCTTGCCCAACCAAGGTGTCACTAACACATGCAAATGCATGGTTTGTGATTGGCCAAAACTTTTAGGGAAGAACACCAAAGGGGGGGGGGGCGGCCCACCCTTTATTTTAAAAAAAATAATTTCTTTTAAAAAAAAATAATTTAAGTCTTTACTAATTTTATAACTTTTATAAAATTATAACATCACATGTTATAAGACTTTATACAACTTTTATTAAGTTATTTAACCCATTAAATAACAAAATAAAATATTCTCTCAAAATAAATTATCCATATAATTTATTAGTTTGTCAAGTGCAATCATTTAGAAAACCAATTTCTAAATATTGTAAGTGTTAATATTTATTTGTTTGATCATATCACAAATAAATATTCTAAGTGTTTGTCTAGCTTGTATTTGGGTATGACTCGACTTGGATCATAACGTACTAGCCACATCAATTTAATATGTGTCTTGGGCATACAGAGTCCAACAACTTTGTTCTTTCAATCACTTGAAAAATTTAACAATTTTAAGATCAAAACACATAAACCACTTGTAGAAAATCAAGTACAACTTAATGTCCCTGATTTACCACTTGTAAGTCGAAATATCACCGAAGTGAATTTCTCAAGAAAGATGCCGATACCTGCTTCACACTTACCAACCTGGAAGCTCCGGCAAGTCATATTTTTCACTCATCATAATATGTTCCATCCCAGTCACAAACCTGAGATGTCACAGCTTTACCTGGTTTCTTCAATTTTTTCTCATAAAACTCTTTCACCCCTTTTACCTTCCCATCAACCATTTTACCAAAAATATGGTGCACTTTGGCATTAAAAACTTTTTCAACATCAAATTCTTTTTTTCAGAATAGAATTGATTTGAAATTTCAACCTTACCAACTTTTGTCTAAAATTTTCAGCCTTCAATGGTGGAAAATTGACATCATCCATTGGAGGAACTGAAATATCACTTTTAACCCCAATTTGTGGCTCCTCTGACTTTGTGGAATCAGATTCATCGCCTGAAAATAGCTCCTCTGATTTTGACGAATCAGAATCATTGCTAGAACTATCATCAGATTTCTTAACAACCCATTTCTGATTGTCAAGATTTGCTTTTCTCTTGTAAAAACCTCTTGAATATTCACCAACCTCAAACTTAGAATTTTTGAAAACTGTAAAAGTTTTGGTTAGTGGTTCATTTTCAACAATCTTTTCTTTCAGTTTTTCAGAAACTCCCTGTTTTTTTTTTTTTTTTTTTTTGGATTGCCTTGCAACAATTCCTGGCAATATGGCACACTGTTTTGCAATTAAAACAGGTTCTCGTCTCTGTCTTTTTATGTTGAGCAACATTTTTCTCTATTTCCTCTTGTTTCTTCACAAGGAATTCTTTGTTTGATTGATTCCTGAACAACTGCTCATTTTCTTCTTCAGTTGATGTTCCTGAAACAAACACAGTTTTTGGTTTATAAGTTTTTTCATTTTTATGATTTTTCGGTGGAATAAATCCTAATCCTTTTCTTTTGAAATTACCGTTATGGTTTGGTTTCTTTTGAAAACCTGAACCAGAACTGTAACCCTTTTTCTTGTTTTCTCTTTGTTGAACTCTTGAGGTGTATTTTTTAGGTTTTTCAGAAAGATTTACATCTTTTATTTCAGAAATATTAATTTCTGTCATTTGGAAAACCTTTTTTATCATTTCAGGTTTAACACCTCTTATTGGAAATTCTTCATCAGAATATAATTTGTCAGAATCATTCAAAGTATATGCCACTTTGATTGGTTCGTCATTCAAATTAGATTTTAATAACAAAAACTCTTTATTGTAAACCTGTTTCTCCTGTTTGACAGTTGACTTTGACTTGTTAGACTTTGACTCCGAGTTTGACTCTGACTTTGACTCCTCAGTTTCATCGTTATCTAACACCTGATCGACCACTTTCTTTATTAACTCAGACTCATGATCAGTGTCAGACGATGTGAAAGTAACATCAATGTTGTCTGGCAAATTTTCTGAAGACTCAGACTCCCACTATAAATTGGTTGCCTTTTTTACTCTTTCTGAATTTGGATTTCGTGGAGAATATCCATTTTCAAGCGAGGGTGGACACTTGTTGTAACTGGCGCTTTGTTTCTTACCAGATGTCTTCACTTCAGTATCCTTTATCTTCTCATTACTCTTGTCTTCAGATACTTCATCTTCATCAAATGCCTTCATACCTTCAACAGTTGGATAAACCCTGTCAATGACATAAGAAGTACATGAGTAACTTTTTAACAATCTATTAACTCTTTCTGTTTCAATTCTCTGGGTTTCCAGTTTTTGTTCCAACACAGCACATTTTTCAATGTAACTGTTAACACTTTTCTGCTTTGTCATGAAAGCTCCTTGAAGTGTCTTCATTGTTGTTGCTTGTTCACTGCTTGACAGATTATACTGATTCATTGCTTTGTTGAGAACATCATATGATTCTTTCAATCTGTTCATGTTGTGAATCAAAGTACTATTTTGCTTCTTTACTGCTTCACAATTTTCGCATATCACCAGAATCTTTTGTGCATCAGCTTCTGCATCAACTTTGAAAACTGGAATATCTTTTAATTTCTTTCTTATCACAGGAACTTCTTCATCATCACTGCTGACTGACTTTTTAACTTTATTCTTTTTCTTTTTAGCTTTTTCATCATCACTGTCAATCTCTTCTATCATTCTTAAATCCTTTTCCAATCTTCTTGCAGAATAATCATCATCATTATCACTGTCTTCAGCAACTCAAAGAACAAAAGCTTTGTGATTTGGAGTTTTGTTAGGATCATAATCATCCCAATTGAAATTTGCCCAGCTAAATCCTTCTGGTAATTTTTCATCATCTTGGTTTATCAGACATGCTTTACTGTCAGCTGAAACATATTTATCCCAACTGAAACCACTAGTTGACTTTTTACCATCTTGATTCACCATACAGGATCTCTTTGATGATTCCTCAATTGATTTCCTTGCATGTGCAGTTTGTGGCTCTTGCTGATGTGATTGTTGAGCAACTTGATGATAAATTGTTTTTCGATAATAATCATTGTTGTTGAACGGATTTTGAGCTCCACTTGCTTCGCGATTTGTGCACTCCCTCTTGAAGTGTCCTTTTTCCCTGCAATGAAAACAAGTAACTTTAGATTTATTAAATCCTAAAGTAGAAACATTTGCATCACGAAAATCATCTCTTCCCGTAATTTGTTTAAACTTTTCGGCTCTTCTCAAAACACTCGCCAAACACCACTTTATATCCATCAATTCCATCTCCTCAGCATCAATCTGATCGTAATCTTCTTTTGTCAACATTGGATTCCCGATCTTTCCTGCTGCTAGACTTCCATATGATTCCAGCACAGTTCCCAACAAAGACATGTGACTTTTTGCAATCTCATCCGAAAAAATTTCATCATTCTCAAGGTTTAAAACAATGTTGCATTGTAACCTCTTGCCACTCTTTGTTGTTGACAGATTTGGATCAAATGATGGATATGAAGAAAAACTTGTTTTGCTATTTGAAACTTTAGAAGATCCTCCAAATGAACTCTTAGCATTGAAAGCAGTTTCAACCTTTGGTGACATGTTCATTTTATCACTGATACCTCCTTTGTAATAAAGACCGATATCTTGTTCACTATCAAAATATTTCATTCTTGAAATCTTCCTCTGTTCCATCTCTTGAGCTTCAAGCTTTTCAATGAACTTGTTCAGTGTCAGATTCCCAAAATCTTTCTTATTTCTCAACATCATCAAATACGTGCCCCAAGTTTCATGTGGCAATGCATCAGCCAACTTTTCTACCAACTCTTCATTATCTTTATTGATGCTCACTCTCTTCATTTGGACTAACAGATTTCAATATCTTTCAATGATCTGCTTGGTACTCTCAGTTCTCAAACCACAACATAGATCAAATTCTTTCTTCAAAAGTGATTTTTTGTTCTTGATCATTTCTTTACTTCCAACAAACTTTGATTTTAAAGCTCTCCAAATAGAATATGCACTTCCAGTGTGTTGCAATAAAACCAAGATATCTTCCTTCACAGCTTGATGCAATAGACTAATCATCATCTTTTCATTTTTGTATTTCTTTCTATCATCAACACTTAGATCTTTAATAGCAATCTCCTCTTCCTCATCATTCGTCGGTCTAACATATTTTGTTTCAACACATTCCCAAGCATCCAAATAATTCGCTTGCACCCAATTTTTGAAACGCTCCTCCCATCCTTTGTACTCTTCAATGTTCATAAGCTTTGGTGGTTTTTGCATAGTACCCGTTTCATTTTCCATAGTCAAGTTCTGAGTAACACTAGCCGGAGTAGTTGGGGTAGTAGCAAATGCGTTATAAAATTCTTCTTCCATGTTTCGGTAACAACTTTCAAACAACAGTCAAGTTCAAACGAAATTATCTTTCACGCGGAATAACCTTTTGGAGCGGAATACCTTTTCAAACGAAATAACAAGTCTTTCACACGGAATCAACCTTTTCAAACGAAATACCTTTTTCACACGGAATTCCCTGTTCAAATGAAATACCAGCTTCACACGGAATTACCTGATTTCGTGTGAAACAACACCCTTTCAAACGGAATAGCAACTTGAAGCGAAATTACTAATTTTGAGTGAAAATTTTCAAACGGAATAGCTGATTTCGAATGAAATTAACCACAACTTCAAGCGAAATTATGCTGATGTCATCATACTCGAACTGTTTTTCAAGCGAAATTACAGATTTTACCAATTTTAGATCGAATTAAGGTCCAATTCTTTCAAGGATTTGTTAAAACATTGTTTCGCACAATATATGAGAAAATTGGCCGATTTTAACCGTGAAAAGTTGTTTAATTTTGAAAAGAAGGTGTAGAAATCAGATTTTGCAGCTGAGTTGGTAAAAACTCTTCCTCCTGAGCTCTGATACCACTTGTAGGATCGTTTTCAGACCCGAACGAGTCGATCAGAAGAGTTTTTCTCAATACGAAAGGCGGAAACAGACGTATCGAATTCAATTCAGCTAGAATATCACTTTAAACTGTCTTTTGATTGATAACAGATCGATTACAATGCTGTAGACACTTCGGCAGAGCTTTACTACCGGAATCAGAATTGTTACAAATGAATAGGCACATGAAGTATTTATAGGCATGCTAATTTCGTTTGAAACAGGCTCAAACGGAATTTAATTCCGCACGGAATCACTTCAAACGGAATTAACAACCTGATTTCGTTTGAAATGACTCATGTGTCATTTCAAGCGGAATTACCCACAAACACATTTTCTCGTTTTTCATGCCCTGATCTATCTACTACAATACAAGACTCGATACAAGACGAAGTCGACAGACGCATGCACCAACAAAGCTCGGAATGGGTAAAATGATATGAATTAACTATTTTCTTTTTAGAGCATGTAGTGAAATAATAATGCCAAACGGGTCGAATAATCACCTAAAGGATTTATGAGCCAACATTGGATAAATCAGATTTTTATGCAAACCAAGGTGATAAACGGGTCCGTAATTTAATTACGGACGCGTAGGAAAAAAAGAATCACCTAAAACGGACTTGTAGATAAAAAGTTATGACCCTTTAAAGATCGTTTTACGATTAAAACCATAGCTAGGAAAAATGCAGGTTTCAGCAACAAAACTGCTGGAAAATCATCTCCCCCGCGACACGCGACAGGGAGCAGTAATCCTGGCGCGACACGCGAGGGCACTCACGGCACGCGAAAGATCAAGAGGAGTCTGTGATGGAGTGTATGAAACCCGGGTATTAAAGTGTTTAAATTATGTGTTTTAGTCCAATTTAGGTGGTTATATATTTCGAATGTGATAACTACGAGTTCGTGTGGTTTTACAGATTAACCGTCTAAATCGGTGAAGTTAGAGGACTTGACGAAGAAGCGTAACATTCCAGGATGATAGATTAATCAACATACATTGATCGGGAGTTGTTTGGGTCGAAAGATAGCTGAAAGCAACGAGAAACGCAAAGCAACGAAGTCTATGGGGATGGTTGTTATTAGTTGGAATTTGAAATGCATGCTAAAAATAAAGTCACAAGGAGCGACATCAGATTAAAAGATTTCCAGCAAAGTTAGAATGTAGCCTACGGAATAAGAAGCGTAACTTACGGCCATGAAATATAAAACAAACAGAAAGTTGGAACCGTAGGCTACGGTTTACGGCAACAATGATTTGGAGTGGAAATTAATTAATAACATCAAAAGTCAACAACAATTCCAGTATCATTTATCATATTGGCGGCAGACTTCTTGGGGGTTTCGATAGGCACATGCTGGACGTAAACATGAGGGCCCAAAAATCATTCATCATCACAAGTGGGCTTGACTTATCATCAAAGAAGTTATTGGGCATCTTACAACATCACGTGCAACTTGAATTGTAAGTGGGCCGCTAACATGAAGTCAACAACATAAATACCATCATTAATAGTGGGTGGTTTGTTCTTGGCGGCTGACCGAGAGAGTCACATGGTTTTGGGTTTTATATATAACATCATCATGCATATTGGGCCGCACATGAGTTTTGGATTTTATTTATTGGGCCTAAACATCAAGTGACGGCTGAGGATCATCATCATCACATGTGGGCCGACTTTTGGAGGGATAATATTGGGTTGTTAGTGGACGCACATGCAAGGCATTACGTGGGCTTCTTTTGGGCTCGCATACTTCTCTGGGGATTCATGAGTCACATGTAAGACAACCCTTTTGAGGGTTTTTAAGGAATCAGCTATCATCATCATAAAAGGCAGTCGCACACGGAGGAGACTGCTTTCGCACGTCCTTTGAAGATCAACCCACCATCATGAGCGGCTAGTCCTTTTAGTGGTTTCCTCCAGATGGAGGGTTTTGTAAGTTGGATAATTTTATGTATTTGATACAATCGTTTGATTCGGTGATCTAAGTATTCGATGCTTTTCATCTTGATTTGATATATTAGTTGTAAACAATTGCATTTATTTAAACCTTAATTTCTAAGCATTCAGTTCCCGAGAGTTCTAGTAATTGGGATATATTTGACACGGGGTTAGGGTTTGTAATTGTAATTGTTAATCATTCGATAACCTCTCGTTATGTATTGACCGGAGTACTTAGTCGTTGGTTATCACAATTGATGAATTAAGTTAAACACTTATGTCTATGTGAGTGTTTCGATTAAACACATAATTGAATCTAGCTGTAAAACCTGAAATCTGGAGGAACCATTATTCTTTCTATTGATTTAAATCTCACTTTTAGTTCGTAATTTTTAGATAATCAATCAAATCCAACAACTGAGTTTTACTTTTTCAATAGTAGTTAATCAAAACTGAGCATTACACACTTTCCACAATCCTCCTCTGGTTCGATATCCGACTTACTCTAGCTACTAGTTTATTTCGGTTTTTGTATGTCACTAACGACAGACATCAGTCTGTCGCGTGGCGCGACAAACTAAATTCCGAAATTTTATTTTGTTTTTGATTGTTCGATACTAGAACTTGATTATACTAATATTTATGATATCGAAACTAACTTTTAAGTTGGTTTTGATCATAGGTAAATGCGAAGATATCCCGGAAGAAGATCCAGCTCATTGAAGAACCGAACACGATCAAGATACAAGCTTCCGCACATGGTTTCGTCATCATTTAAAAACGACGAATTTATACATATTGTATTGTATTGTTTCAAATCCGAAAATGTTTTAATTTAACCGTATTTTTCAAAGTATATGTAATTATAATTACATGTTTATTTACGTAAATAATACGAAAACCCTAAAATAATAGCAAGGGTGTTACAAGTTGGTAATCAGAGCTCACGGTTAAAAGAATAAAGTGTTCGGTTCGAGGCTTGATCACAAATCCGGTAAGTACATGTATGTTAATAGTTTAGTAGGATTAAAGTGTTGTGAACAACACAAAGGGTATCGTGTAATACACGTTACACCAACGAAAATGATTAGTATAGTTAACGAAATCACGTGCAGTAAAAAGCCTTGCATTACAATACGTGCATTTATTAATGTTGAAATTACTAACTTTGTAAATGTTTAATTGAAGGATACTCGCATCTGAAGATGACGAGAGTTGAACGAATTATGGATATGACGGTGGAACGGTCCGAGGTATGATAAGCAGAGCATACTCATCAAGGACCTAAATCGCGTGACGATCGCGAACAAAGTCAAAGGCAAGGAAAGCCCATTAAGGGCAAGCATTACTAGGTGCACCCTTTTAAATTTAATCGTATAAGTAGTAATATGAAACAAACACATAGGAGATAACGGTTGCATATATCTGATAAAACTTGAATAGGATATATATTCAGGATGATGTTTCTAAGAGAAGTTTAATAGAACTATGTGTTATTCACGATGATGAACAACAAAGAAATAATAGGATTAGTTCATATGGAAACTTGGACGGGGGGTAATTATCCAAGTGGAAAACTCTCAATAAAATGCTATTGAGAAAAGTAGCGATCACATTAACAAATGTGATTATATAATAGTTCGATAGAAAAGAAAAACATTTTATATGTTCAAATGTAAAACTAGTAAAACTAATGATTGTTGTTTTGCAATTAAATAAAGTTTTACTAAATGAAATCAGAGATATGAAATAAATAGAGGCATTACTTACATAGGGTGTGATGTGAAAGCTATAAAAAGGTCATGTGTATCATGTGCTGATTGCTTACTCTGGCCAAGTAAGTAGTAGCATATGATACCATGAGCTTCTTGTAGCGGACACATTTACGTCCAATGTAGTAAGGGCGGGGTGAATGGGACTAACTTAAATGGTACCCAAATGAATCAAATAAATAAGATGTTTGATAGTAAACGTAAACGCAAGTCGGACGACGGAAGCGTATTATGTTAAAATGACGAGCCCGAGAGAAGGGACAAAGATCGAAGTAAATGAAAATACAAACCAACTAATGAGAATGCTAAGGCATGAGGATAAAGGTTTGACTGAAATAAGTGATGAAATTCACGTGGACAAGTCAAACAAATTAAATAATGAATAAAGACTTAATTGAATAAAAGTGATGGATTTCGCTAAGACGACCAAATAAATTAAAATGACGTCTAAAACCATATAAGAATGGTTACCTGATAATGATTACGGTAAAGATACCCGATGGACGGGTAGGATTGTGGGTGAATGCGTAAACCGAGAGACGGGAACGCGAAATAGAAAGTCAAAAGACTTGGAATATGAGTCAAGACTAAAAGATGACAAGAATTTTCACAAACATAAATTTTGGTAATTACGTTCAACCATTTCAAAGTTGGACGGGTCAAATAAAGAATGAAGTTTGACATTCATAAGTGATGAAAATTCACCCAAAATGAGTCAAACGAGTCAATTAAGGAATAACGCTTAATATAATAGGAAAACGCAAACCGGTGAAACCGGAAAGCTAAAAACAATAAGATAGAAGGACCCGGGTAATGGGTTGTAAAGGAGTATAAGTAAGAATCGGGTAACGGTAAGCGTAGGACAAACCGACGTGTAAATGATGTTAGAAGTCGTAAAGTCGGAAAGATAGTCCGAAAGTAAACAAATGAAACCTTAGACTACGATCAAGGTCAACTAAAGTTCAAAAGCAAAATTAAATGATTCCAAACATAACAAAGGATGCTTTAAAGCTATATATGTATAAATAGACAATTGAATAAAGACACGAATAAAAGAAGATCTACGGGATCATCATAACCTACGGGATTAAAGGTAGTGCTAAGGTCTACGGGACCAAGAAGACTCTTGGGTCGGAAATAGAAAGAAATGAATTGTTGAGTATCACCTTAAAAAGGTGGAAATCTAAGGAAATGGTCTACGAGACGAAGCGAAAGAACCTACGGGTTATTTGGGTTAAGTATGGGAACTAGTTGAAATTCCCCGCATTAAAAGATAATGGAAAGTAACAAATATTTGGAAGCAATATTCCTATATATGAGAGAAAGACATAAGACAAAGAGAAAACGTAAACTAAAAATTTAGCTTTTTTAGTCAAAAGCAACGTTTTTGTCACACCCGCTCGTAGCGGAAACGCAAGGTGTGATCTGTATGGTTTTCATTGCATAAATATCGATGTACATGAACAAACTATATGAATAAATACAAGCTCCAATGCCATTGTCATAATTGTTTCAAAAGAATGCAACATAAGTTGAATGTATTGGTTACAAACCATCAAATGAAAATAAGTTGTCATTGTTTTATACATCAAAATGTAAGTCTTAAAATGTCAAGACTTTGACCACTATATCACCGCAAAGAGGCGGTATATAACAGGCAAACCCTTCAATAGTTGGCATGGAGTATTGATACTTGTTTTCCTTGAACTGAAATCGTTGCATTGGTCCACTAATTCCCTGAAATACATGTAAGTTTGAAAACATCAACAAAAGTTGAGCGAGTTCATGCAGTTTAGTTGTATGAGATGTATCTGTAAAACGTGAGTTGTATAAACTGTATCCATAAAATGTGAGTTGTATAAACTGTATCCATAAAATGTGAGTTGTATAAGATGTATCTGTATGTATGATGTATCTGTATGTATGATGTAGTATGTAAAGCGTCAATGAAATCGTTGATCATTAATGTTTCGCGAGGACATTAATATGTGTGACGAATTAGGAAGCAATCCAACCCTAGACGATTTTATGCCGATTCCTATCGACTGGGACACAAACGCACTCTTCTGTATGGGTCCACGACCAAGAGTGGGGCTCGCCAATACCCATTAGATCTAAACCTTTGTTCCTTGGTCCAAATTGGATTAATGGTGCTTATTGTATGGCCCTAATTCGCACATGATCTAAGGTGTTTCATTCCTTGACTTATCATACTATTGTACATGTATTTTCCTCGATAGTTGTAAAGCTTGAAAAACATTTAAATGAATAGGGGACATGAACTCACAGAATTGCGTCCGTGAATAGTAACTAACTGTGATCTGACATACGGTCGTCTTGAACAATGTTGCGACCTACAAATGTCCTTATATTTGTTAGACCCTTCGATCTTTGTAAATGACCTGAGTATAAGTCTTGTGTCTTGAATATGTGTAAGACTTGTATGTCTTTACTGTTCGTTAACTGTGTATTCGATGAATGAGTTGTTCAAATGTTATATATATATTTTTCACCAAATATATATATATAAACGTTATCTTGTATCTTGTGAGTTGTATAGTCGGATCTAGTCCGCTGAATCTCGTGTCTTATATGTATCAATTGTATAGTTGTGTTTCCAAAAATTGTATCATTGGGCCGAGCCCATGTTTTCATGTTATTGGGCCCCAAATAATGCTGGGCCTAAATAGTGTTGGGCCTCAATAGTGTTGGGCCTCAAATAGTGTTTGGGCCTCAAATAGTGTTGGGCCTCAAATAGTGTTGGGCCTCAAATAGTGTTGGGCCTCAAATAGTGTTGGGCTTGAATAGTATTGGGCTTGAATAGTGTTGGGCTTGAATAGTGTTGGGCTTGAATAGTGTTGGGCTTGAATAGTATTGGGCTTTGGCCCATATGTTTGGTGTTTTGGGCTTAGCCCATGAATTTATGTTAAGCCCATGATGAAGATAAGCCCATTAAGTAAATGACCCATTAAGTAAAATAAGCCCATTAAGTAAAATAAGCCCATTATGAAGATAAGCCTTTTAAGAAAAATAAGCCCATTAAGTAAAATAAGCCCATTTGATATAATATAGCCCACTAGTAAAAGTAAGCCTTTCATTTTTATAAAAACCTTTTTATAAAAATTTACTAAGTATACTTTTTGGTAAATAAAAACATACTAGTTTCTATAAGTTTATAAACATCCGAAATTTGTTATCGATAGCATATTTATATTTCGTGTCGAAAAATCGTCTAAACGTCGTAGTAACTCCTCGGATTGGCGATTCGTTTATCTATTCGTCCGTCGTCCGTTTTGACCATAAATGGTGTCCGATCCTTCGGAATGTCCGTAAGTTGTTTTCAAGTGTGTCTATATGTATTCTTGTAAGTCTTTAGTTGTAAGTATGTCTTGTATTTATTTGTGTCATTGTTATCAAGTCTCTAACTTGTATATATAACTAATACAAATAATAACACATAGCACATACTTGATATGTTCCATAAATATGTATTTTACCAAAAATATATATTTATGTCAATTTTTATGTTTAGAAAGACCAACTTTCTAATATTGTAAAGACTTTGTTAAAAAAAATGATAGTTTTATTAGCATAATGTTCTTAAAAAAAATGGCCATATAACCTTTGTATTAATCATTTGGCCATGTTTCATAAACATATCATTTTCTTTTCCAAATCACCATCAATTTTCCCAATCATCTTAACTAAAAACATATGAGATTTTTATAACATAAACTTATCAAAATGATCTCCAAATCATGTAGGGTTTTGGACATGATCATAACATGTGCTAACTAGTTCAAAAACCAAGTTTACTTCTAGTTTTAACAACTTTTATAAAAATCTCATGTTGTATGTTACTTTTCATAATTTTGTAGAAGTATTGTTTTTAGTGAAAAACATTTAATACTTTAACAAAATTAAAGGTTATGATCATCCAAGTAATCCTTAATGTTAAAAACCCTTTAACATAAATATGTATAATTGTTAGATCATATTTTTAAAACATCTTCTAACCATTTATTTGTATCATAACCATCATAACAAGATTAAATAAGCATATAACAAGTCTTAGATCACAATATAAACAAACATAATTATATCATGATTTTTATTCTTTGCTTCTTTGTATTTTTTTTTTCATGTTTATTATGTATGATATTTAGTTATTATTAGCTATAATAACAATCATAAACATAATATATTTGTATATAAAAAAAATAGATATAGAAGCTTACTTCTAGCACTAGGCTAGGGATGATCTTAGAAGATTATTAAGAACTAAGAAGATGATGATCTTGATGGTAGAACACTTTTGTATGGATGAAAACCCTTCCTTTTACTTCCAAAAGCTTTAGATCACCTTATGTTACTTGGAAACCCATGTTAATCATCTAATAAAAGACTAAAATTGAAGTGGGTTTTTAGTGTTCTTGGTAATATGGATGAATATGATGAGAGCTTTTGTGTGTGAAAAAAAAAATAATAAGGTGTAAAAGTGAATGGTAAAGTGTTAGATTACTTAGTGTGTAAGTATTCTAATAATTTACCCATTTCATCCACTTGTAACTTAACTAAAAATATCAAGATATTTAGCAAGTAATTAAGGGGTGTTGGACCCACTAAACAAACGTGAACATGAGGGGAGGAAGGGGTCTTGAATTGTTTAAATGTGTTAGTGAATTATAAGGTTTCAACTCATGGTAAAATGTAGTAAATGTTTAAGTATTTTAAGAACTTTGACATTTTTTATAAAAATATCTACAAGGTTTTAAGCCTTCATATTTTAAAGTAGTGTGACACTAAGTAAAACTAGTTCACCGAAATTTTTAGTGTGTAATTCGGGTGAAAAAGTCGGTTCAGGTCCTGTACCGGGTTAACTACTGACACCGTGTTTTATTTAGATAAAAACATAACAAAAATTATTTTTGTATTTGTTTTATTATCCAAATATTTAATCCAACTTTTTGGACTAAAACTTTTATTATTTTTGACACGGTTCCGGTACCGGCTTTGCTGACTTGCAGTTTACTGAACTAGCCATGCAGCTTAATGCAATAAGATTCGATTGCGGATTTTGTGTCGTTTTTACTACCCATTATATTATTTATGTCAAATAATATTTATTTTTGGGTTTTTCAGATAATTACTGTTTCGTTCTGCGGAATGCTGTATATTTCCGCACGATTTCTGTATTTTTCTGCGGACAAATAATGAAATGGTCATTTTTAGCACTTTTCGGACAGTTTTTAGTGCTACCGGACATTGGTAATGTATTAAACCAAACCTTTGTATTCCCTTATAGGGTTTAATGTTTATTTGATGTTGGACTTTCGTCTGAGTCCTAAAGATGTAATTTAGATGGTTTATGCGGATCCTGAGTTTTCGTCAGCACACTAGTTTACTAGGTACTACTCTAGTTGTTTCGATGCTTTGTTTACACT
The DNA here is from genome assembly GCA_030545235.1 of Helianthus tuberosus. Taxonomy (NCBI): domain Eukaryota; kingdom Viridiplantae; phylum Streptophyta; class Magnoliopsida; order Asterales; family Asteraceae; genus Helianthus; species Helianthus tuberosus. The sequence goes on from CM060407.1 coordinate 122,311,596, forward strand.
ATTTCAAATGTAACAAATAAAAATGAATAATGTGCATCATAAATGAATATTCCATGAGTGTTCTAAGATGTATATCATGTAATCAAGCAGTTCGAATATTCAAAACACATACTTGTATAATGTAAATCATTGCTTTAATTGTACGTAAATTACTCGAAAGTGGCAGTTGTCACATTCTCCCCCTGTTATTGAGAATTTCGTCCCGAAATTCAAGCCGAGTCATCCTATACAGGAGACTACTCGAACAGGTGAGAGTATTTGGCTTTGATTTAATGTTCACGTTCCCAAGTATACTCGGGTCCGTGTCGAGAGTTCCAACGTACATTTTAATAATTTGATACGACTCCTCCATGATTTCTAGACTTTACAATCCATGACTTCAACAGGTTCTATAGTGAATTGGAGTTTGTCGTCAAAGTGAATAGAATGATAACGGTTGCTTGTGTTGGACTCTTTTTAAGATTCGACACATGAAACGTGTCGTGCACACTGCTAAGTTCATCTGGTAACTTCAACTTGTAGGCAACAGTGCCAATCTTTTCTAAGATTTCAAATGGTCCAATTTAACGTGGGTTAAGCTTTCCACGTTTACCGAACCTCGCTACACCTTTCCAAGGCGAGACTTTCAACAAGACTTTTTCTCCATCATCGAAAGATAATGGTTTTCGTCTTTTATCTGTGTAGCTATTTTGTCGATCGCGAGCCGTCTTGATACGGTCTCGGGTCGGAAAATTTTTATCCGTAGTCTCTTGGACTAGTTTCGGACCAATTAATTAACTATCGCCTGTTTCCGCCCAACATAGCGGAGAGCGACACTTTCGACCATAAAGAGCTTCAAACGGTGCAGCTTGTATACTAGTATTGTAGCTGTTATTGTAGGAAAACTCAACTAAAGGTAGATGAGTATCCCAATTGCCGCCTAAATCCATAACACATGCGCGAAACATATATTCGAGTGTTTGGATTGTCCGTTCGCTCTGGCCGTCAGTTTATGGATGAAAGGCCGTACTTGGATTCAAATGAGATCCAAAGGCCTGTTGAAATGATTTCCAAATTCTAGAAATAAAACGACCGTCTCGGTCTGAAATGATTGAAATAGGCACTCCATGACGAGCCACTATTTCTTTGAGATAGAGTTCCGCTAGTTTCTCAGTACTATCCTTCTCCCGAATAGGTAAGAAGTGTGCGGACTTTGTTAGTCTATCGATGATTACCCATATCATGTAGTGTCCTCTTGAGGTCCTGGGTAACTTTATAATGAAGTCCATCGATATTTGTTCCCATTTCCAAACAGGAATCTCGGGTTGTTGTAACAAGTCCGAGGGTTTTTGCTACTCGACTTTGACTTTCGCGCAAGTCAAGCATTCTCCTACATAAGTCGCGATATTACTTTTGAGGTTAGGCCACCAGTAGTATTGTTTCACTACTTAGGCCTGTGTGCTTCCTCAAAATATCATCTCGAAGGCCGCCAAAGAATGGAACCCAATTTCGACCCATAAGGTATAAAGTTCCATCTTCTTTCGGCACTAATTGTTCCTTCATGCCTCGAAGTGTTTCTGCTTGAATATGCTCTTCCTTGAGCGCTTGTGAATCATCTTCTCTAATGCTTGAACTCTTAGTGTTCTAACTCGCTCCTTGCGGCTCAAGGCATCTGCTACAACGTTTGCCTTGCCCGGATGGTACTTTATTTCACAATCATAGTCGTTCAACAATTCAACAAACATCGTTGACGTATATTTAATTCTTTTTGGTTGAATATGTGTTGAAGACTTTTATGATCCGTGAAAATAATGCATTGAGTACCATATAAATAATGTCGCCATAATTTTTTTTTAAAGCGAATACCACCACGCCTAACTCAAGGTCGAGAGTGGTATAGTTCTTCTCGGGAACTTTTTAATTGGCGCGACGTGTACACAATAACTTTTTCACGTTGCACGAGTACGCAACCCATTCCTTGATGCGAAGCATCATAGTCTACAACAGAGTCATCGGTATCGTCGGATAATGATAAGATTGTAAAATGCTATGCACCAATCTTAAGAATAAGTTGTAAGGCTATATCTTGTTTTTCGATTTGGGGAGAATTTATTGTCTTTAACAACTCTAAAATGGTCCTCAAATGTAGCTCATGTTCATCAGTCGATCGAGAGTATATCAAAATGTCGTCAATAAACACTATGACGAATTTGTCGAGATACGGCTTGCACACACAATTCATTAAATCCATGAAGACCGCTGGTGCATTTGTTAAACCAAAAGGCATAACGAGAAACTCGTAATGAACGTAACGAGTCTTAAAAGCCGTTTTCGGTATGCTTTCCTCTTGAATTCGTAACTGATGATACTCCGATCGTAAGTCTATCTTAGAGTAGAAGCTAGAACCTTTCATAAACCATTTGAGTTAGTTGGAAATTCATTTGCAACATGGTTTAGAAATATGAATTTTTGTTCATCAAAATGTTGTGCATTTTTGCAAAACTTGCATGACTTTCCACCCCCAAAACCTTTATAAAGATGTATAGTGGTAAAGAGTGGGGGTTATGAACCCACAACATCCTTATTCGGTCAACTACAAGGTTCAGAAGGTGCTAATCGACATGGAGATTTGGCTATGGGTGCGGCTCCCGGTACCAAGTCGATGTGAAATTCGACTTGTTGATATGGTAGTAGTCCTGGCAAGTCTTCAGGAAAGACTTCAGGAAATTCTTTTACCACAGGAACATCTGTCAGCTGCAGCCCAACGGCCTTCTTGTTGACAACAAGTGCTAGAAAGGCAATACAACCTTTCCGTAAACACTTTTGTGCCTTCATGCAATATATGGTCCGTAATGATGTGTTGCGCTTCTCTCCATGGATAACAAGTGTATCTTCGTTTGGTAGTGGTAAGTGAATGATCTTCTCATGACAGAAGACTTCGGCTAGGTTATCGAATAACCAATCCATGCCAACCACTACTTCGGAACTACCTAACTGAACGGGTAAGAGATCGATATTGAATTGCAGCTCCAGACTCGACTAGTTTACCGTTTGCCAATTCTATAGAATGAGGAGACGTCTAGCTTACTTGACTCTAGGCCAAGTACATTTTGAATTCTATGTAGGAAAGACTTCCCTGTACAGATGTAGAGGACAACCCAATCCCTATGTTTAGATGTAGGATAACCCAATCCCTATGTTTAGATGTAGGATAACCCAATCCCTATGTTTAGATGTAGGATAACCCAATCCCTAATTGTAGCTAGGACAATCCCGTCCCTAGCCATGAAACTCATGTATGTGAAATGTTGAGATGAAGCTAAAATTGCCAATTGTATAAAATAACATGGATGTGAAATGTTGACGAATAGGATACATACCGGTGGCCCTTAATGATTTGATATGTCTCAGCTAATTACCCATTAGCTAACTTGATATAGTAATGTGTGTACAACATAACTCTAATTCGAGTATATGTATAACAACTAAAGACGCTAGTTAAGCTCGGTGTTGGTATTAATAGAATTGATACATGATGATCATAGAGTGTACGTACTCATGACTTCATTGGGATTTTGTGGAGTATTCATAGTTCTAACCACACACACACTTATTCACATTTAGGATTTCGGCAAGTTACCAGCATACATCCTGGTGCCAAAATCATTTATGGCAGCAATTGCCTTCATTTCTCTCATGGCGAGAGTTATTGTTTGAGTGATCAAGGTAGGGAGGGATGATGCGGTCATGCTTCGGATCTCCGAGGCTAAACCCGAAATGTAACACTCAGTGTGTTTGAATTCGGGTGTTTCCCAGTATGGAACAACCCTTGAGAGACCGTGCAAGCATCAAGTGTAACCATCAACATTGGCTCCAGTTATGATCGAGTTCTTTTATAAAATCATATGAAAATAGATATGAAAATCAGATGATATAAAAGAATGATGTATGGTTAAATAAATAACCAATAAAAATGTAGTGTATAAATATATCATGTCTTGAAATAGAATATTATGTCTTGTGTAGAGGATGTCGCGTCTTGTGCAAAAATGTCATGTCTTGTCTTTGTCGAAGAGATTTGAATAACACCACGATATGCAATATAACATAAGCACTTATATATAGGAAGTACCAGCGGCGTATCCACCATGCTTTTATCATATTACACACGTCTCATCACTTACAAATAACCACCAAAAATGTCTTGTGTATACCAACGTCAAATGACATGTATAACAATGTCTTGCGTAACAATGTCATGTATAAACCATGTCTTGTGTAAAAGCAATAGTTTTCAACACATAACTTTTAACTTAAACAATTGATTCTTTTGGCGCCATGATCTTTTTAATACTCAATATTAAAGGAATCTAGACATATATATTTGGATAAATATAGTCTATCATGTGCCCAAGAATGAAGAATACAATCAATCGGTCATGGAAACCTCAAGACCGCATTGTTCATACATGTTTGAATAATTGATAATGTGGATAACCAAAACCAAAAGGTGTAATGCCTCTTGCATGTATTGGTCATATGTCTAAATGGAAAAAGAAAAATAATTCGTTCAGGAGGGGAAACCAACCCGTGGCCTCCGTCCCTATAATATGGGTTCCCTACTCTATGACCTCAATCGTCCGAAGTAGAGAAAATCCTTTGTCTTATTTGTCCATGTGACCATTATGGTAATAGTGCTTGAGTTTCACGAGCTCTAGCAAGATGATTAGAATCTACAAAAATGTCGAATAGAATGCAATGAGGGAGTTGCAGCATGGCTCATGCCATACCATTCATTGGGAAAAGACAAATGTCAAGCGACGGAATTTATTGTATCATTTCCAATAAATATGATAAGGTGGAATATGATAACGTAAGGTAAGGTAAAGTAGGGTAAAGTGTCATAGACACCATGGAACCAACCCATGTTCAATAATTTCGAGAATGTTGAGGAAAATCCTCCATGAGTGGATAACAAGCTTTGTTTGTTTAAATGACTAGTCTCAACTGAATCGTGATATAGATCGAATGTTAGGTGTGAACAAATACATGTCGTCTTCCTGTATTGTATTGTATTGTATTGTATTGTATTGTATTGTATTGTATTGTATTGTATTGTATTGTATTGTATTGTATTGTATTGTATTGTATTGTATTGTATTGTATTGTATTGTATTGTATTGTATTGTATTGTATTGTATTGTATTGTATGGTGTTATACTAACCACCTCAGTTTATGTTCTAATAGATAAGAAAAATTGAATCTCAAGTAATAACTTAAGAATTTTGAACGAATAGTGATCATTAGCTTGGCCCGCAGAGTCCACCAGAATTCCCATGCACTACAAGTTGTTATTACGTAGGCCTCCGTAATAATAAATTGCCTTGCATGGTCACCCTAGCGTTCTCTCGTACAAAACAGCCGATCAGTCAGAGGGGGGACACTATTGTCTATATACCTTCAACATAGGAGGGACCTTCGTGATAGATCACATGTCAACGTCCGTTTTCATTACTCACAAAACAGCACAGCGTTAGATGGAATAGAAATGGAAAGAATCTGTAACAATAACAACTGAAGGGGCACCTTCAAGTTGAGTACTTCATCTTCCTTGTAGGGACAAGAGTATATCAACCTTGATTAGTATGAGTCACAGGGATCTCGTCCCACTAATGGAGTTGTTGTCCAAGGTTACCACCTCCGCCTCGTCGTCATTTATCATGGTCAGGCATCTCAGCATTCGCGAGAAGCAACCATATTTTACGGAATTAAGTTTAAGATTTCACTTAGGAATCATGTTCGCCATAAGCTCCACAGTAGACTTGAGGTCGATATTTTCATCGTGTGAGTAAAGAATAATAATAGAGTTTGAAGTCGAAGGTATTTTGTTCTTGGCAAAATATTTCATGCAACATATATATGAACCACCTATATATATAATCATGTAAAATCCTATCAATCAAGGATTTCTATCTTGTATAAGCTGAACTTGTAAACTGTTTATAATGCATAAACTGATAATGTAATGTATTGTAGGCACATAGTCTATTAATGTATTGTGTCTTTTTCTCATAGACTTCACCCATGGAAATGTCCTCGCTTGATTTATGTGAAATGATTTTTTGTTGTAGTGGACCTTGAAAAATGTTTATGCAATGAAAACCTTTTGACCTGTCCAATTTTATTCTGTTCAACATGAACAAGAGGTTTTCGTGAGAGATCCCTAGTGATTGTAGACTTAGACTCGAGAAAGAATCCTGGTTCACTACAATCGATGCTCTGATACCAATCTGTCACACCCGCTCGTAGCGGAAACGCAAGGTGTGATTTGTATGGTTTTCATTGCATAAATATCGATGTACATGAACAAACTATATGAATAAATACAAGCTCCAATGCCATTGTCATAATTGTTTCAAAAGAATGCAACATAAGTTGAATGTATTGGTTACAAACCATCAAATGAAAATAAGTTGTCATCGTTTTATACATCAAAATGTAAGTCTTAAAATGTCAAGACTTTGACCACTATATCACCGCAAAGAGGCGGTATATAACAGGCAAACCCTTCAATAGTTGGCATGGAGTATTGATACTTGTTTTCCTTGAACTGAAATCGTTGCATTGGTCCACTAATTCCCTGAAATACATGTAAGTTTGAAAACATCAACAAAAGTTGAGCGAGTTCATGCAGTTTAGTTGTATGAGATGTATCTGTAAAACGTGAGTTGTATAAACTGTATCCATAAAATGTGAGTTGTATAAACTGTATCCATAAAATGTGAGTTGTATAAGATGTATCTGTATGTATGATGTATCTATATGTATGATGTATCTGTATGTATGATGTAGTATGTAAAGCGTCAATGAAATCGTTGATCATTAATGTTTCGCGAGGACATTAATATGTGTGACGAATTAGGAAGCAATCCAACCCTAGACGATTTTATGCTGATTCCTATCGACTGGGACACAAACGCACTCTTCTGTATGGGTCCACGACCAAGAGTGGGGCTCGCCAATACCCATTAGATCTAAACCTTTGTTCCTTGGTCCAAATTGGATTAATGGTGCTTATTGTATGGACCTAATTCGCACATGATCTAAGGTGTTTCATTCCTTGACTTATCATACTATTGTACATGTATTTTCCCCGATAGTTGTAAAGCTTGAAAAACATTTAAATGAATAGGGGACATGAACTCACAGAATTGCGTCCGTGAATAGTAACTAACTGTGATCTGACATACGGTCGTCTTGAACAATGTTGCGACCTACAAATGTCCTTATATTTGTTAGACCCTTCGATCTTTGTAAATGACCTGAGTATAAGTCTTGTGTCTTGAATATGTGTAAGACTTGTATGTCTTTACTGTTCGTTAACTGTGTATTCGATGAATGAGTTGTTCAAATGTTATATATATATTTTTCACCAAATATATATATATAAACGTTATCTTGTATCTTGTGAGTTGTATAGTCGGATCTAGTCCGCTGAATCTCGTGTCTTATATGTATCAATTGTATAGTTGTGTTTCCAAAAATTGTATCATTGGGCCGAGCCCATGTTTTCATGTTATTGGGCCCCAAATAATGCTGGGCCTAAATAGTGTTGGGCCTCAATAGTGTTGGGCCTCAAATAGTGTTTGGGCCTCAAATAGTGTTGGGCCTCAAATAGTGTTGGGCCTCAAATAGTGTTGGGCCTCAAATAGTGTTGGGCTTGAATAGTATTGGGCTTGAATAGTGTTGGGCTTGAATAGTGTTGGGCTTGAATAGTGTTGGGCTTGAATAGTATTGGGCTTTGGCCCATATGTTTGGTGTTTTGGGCTTAGCCCATGAATTTATGTTAAGCCCATGATGAAGATAAGCCCATTAAGTAAATGACCCATTAAGTAAAATAAGCCCATTAAGTAAAATAAGCCCATTATGAAGATAAGCCTTTTAAGAAAAATAAGCCCATTAAGTAAAATAAGCCCATTTGATATAATATAGCCCACTAGTAAAAGTAAGCCTTTCATTTTTATAAAAACCTTTTTATAAAAATTTACTAAGTATACTTTTTGGTAAATAAAAACATACTAGTTTCTAAAAGTTTATAAACATCCGAAATTTGTTATCGATAGCATATTTATATTTCGTGTCGAAAAATCGTCTAAACGTCGTAGTAACTCCTCGGATTGGCGATTCGTTTATCTATTCGTCCGTCGTCCGTTTTGACCATAAATGGTGTCCGATCCTTCGGAATGTCCGTAAGTTGTTTTCAAGTGTGTCTATATGTATTCTTGTAAGTCTTTAGTTGTAAGTATGTCTTGTATTTATTTGTGTCATTGTTATCAAGTCTCTAACTTGTATATATAACTAATACAAATAATAACACATAGCACATACTTGATATGTTCCATAAATATGTATTTTACCAAAAATATATATTTATGTCAATTTTTATGTTTAGAAAGACCAACTTTCTAATATTGTAAAGACTTTGTTAAAAAAAATGATAGTTTTATTAGCATAATGTTCTTAAAAAAAATGGCCATATAACCTTTGTATTAATCATTTGGCCATGTTTCATAAACATATCATTTTCTTTTCCAAATCACCATCAATTTTCCCAATCATCTTAACTAAAAACATATGAGATTTTTATAACATAAACTTATCAAAATGATCTCCAAATCATGTAGGGTTTTGGACATGATCATAACATGTGCTAACTAGTTCAAAAACCAAGTTTACTTCTAGTTTTAACAACTTTTATAAAAATCTCATGTTGTATGTTACTTTTCATAATTTTGTAGAAGTATTGTTTTTAGTGAAAAACATTTAATACTTTAACAAAATTAAAGGTTATGATCATCCAAGTAATCCTTTATGTTAAAAACCCTTTAACATAAATATGTATAATTGTTAGATCATATTTTTAAAACATCTTCTAACCATTTATTTGTATCATAACCATCATAACAAGATTAAATAAGCATATAACAAGTCTTAGATCACAATATAAACAAACATAATTATATCATGATTTTTATTCTTTGCTTCTTTGTATTTTTTTTTTCATGTTTATTATGTATGATATTTAGTTATTATTAGCTATAATAACAATCATAAACATAATATATTTGTATATAAAAAAAATAGATATAGAAGCTTACTTCTAGCACTAGGCTAGGGATGATCTTAGAAGATTATTAAGAACTAAGAAGATGATGATCTTGATGGTAGAACACTTTTGTATGGATGAAAACCCTTCCTTTTACTTCCAAAAGCTTTAGATCACCTTATGTTACTTGGAAACCCATGTTAATCATCTAATAAAAGACTAAAATTGAAGTGGGTTTTTAGTGTTCTTGGTAATATGGATGAATATGATGAGAGCTTTTGTGTGTGAAAAAAAAAATAATAAGGTGTAAAAGTGAATGGTAAAGTGTTAGATTACTTAGTGTGTAAGTATTCTAATAATTTACCCATTTCATCCACTTGTAACTTAACTAAAAATATCAAGATATTTAGCAAGTAATTAAGGGGTGTTGGACCCACTAAACAAACGTGAACATGAGGGGAGGAAGGGGTCTTGAATTGTTTAAATGTGTTAGTGAATTATAAGGTTTCAACTCATGGTAAAATGTAGTAAATGTTTAAGTATTTTAAGAACTTTGACATTTTATATAAAAATATCTACAAGGTTTTAAGCCTTCATATTTTAAAGTAGTGTGACACTAAGTAAAACTAGTTCACCGAAATTTTTAGTGTGTAATTCGGGTGAAAAAGTCGGTTCAGGTCCTGTACCGGGTTAACTACTGACACCGTGTTTTATTTAGATAAAAACATAACAAAAATTATTTTTGTATTTGTTTTATTATCCAAATATTTAATCCAACTTTTTGGACTAAAACTTTTATTATTTTTGACACGGTTCCGGTACCGGCTTTGCTGACTTGCAGTTTACTGAACTAGCCATGCAGCTTAATGCAATAAGATTCGATTGCGGATTTTGTGTCGTTTTTACTACCCATTATATTATTTATGTCAAATAATATTTATTTTTGGGTTTTTCAGATAATTACTGTTTCGTTCTGCGGAATGCTGTATATTTCCGCACGATTTCTGTATTTTTCTGCGGACAAATAATGAAATGGTCACTTTTAGCACTTTTCGGACAGTTTTTAGTGCTACCGGACATTGATAATGTATTAAACCAAACCTTTGTATTCCCTTATAGGGTTTAATGTTTATTTGATGTTGGACTTTCGTCTGAGTCCTAAAGATGTAATTTAGATGGTTTATGCGGATCCTGAGTTTTCGTCAGCACACTAGTTTACTAGGTACTACTCTAGTTGTTTCGATGCTTTGTTTACACTATTTCAAATGTAACAAATAAAAATGAATAATGTGCATCATAAATGAATATTCCATGAGTGTTCTAAGATGTATATCATGTAATCAAGCAGTTCGAATATTCAAAACACATACTTGTATAATGTAAATCATTGCTTTAATTGTACGTAAATTACTCGAAAGTGGCAGTTGTCACAGTTTTAATAAACATAAGTGGTATGAGGAAGTTTAGAAAACCGTAAACGCACATAAGGCCGGAGATGGCGATATGGATATATACCCAAGCAATGGGGTATAAAGTAACCGGTGACTAACAAGTCTAACCGCCAAAATAGATAATCAATAAAGATAACGAATACGAGCTGAAGGTAACGACCCGCGAGGCCTTACACATGAAAGACGTATGCGTCAATATAAATGAAAACGTTAGATCGAAAGGAACGAATGAATGTCTTGAAGACGAAATTAAGCTCGTTTAGTCTGAATTAAAAGAAATACGTAAATAAGGTTTCGGGGATGAAACCTCTTTAAGGGGGGTAGACTTGTAACACCCCGAAAACGGGTTTGGTAATCAAACCCCGTTAATACTAAAAGACGGGTAAAGTATCGTTAGCGGCAAAAGCAACCCGATAAATATTAGAATTTAAATAAATAATCCTACTATTAATTAAAAGGCGGATAAGAACTTTCAAGGAATAAAAGGGATAAAAGGCCTGAGTTAACGGAACTTAAATAAGACGGGTTATAACTCCCGGAATCCAATAAGTTAACTAGGAATAATAATAACCTAGTTAGAAGAGAAGTCTTGTAGTGACATACTAGTGGGTTAAAACTTTATAACTAGGAAAATATAAAACTTTATATAAAAATTATAAAGTTTTAAATAAACAAGGACAAACTAACTAGGACAAAATAACCCAGTTAGTTATAAGACTTGTGTTAACTCAAAAGTGAGTTAAAAGCACCTAAATATGAACTAAAAGAAATTAGAGGGGCTAAAAGTGTCTAATTGGAAATTAATTATAATAAAATCATTTTATTAAAAACAAAACACACACTTGTGTTTTGTTCTGGAATTCGATCAGAGAAGCAGGGGGCGATCCCAAGCTCCCCAAAACCCTAGTTCTTGTCAAAACCTCCAATTTGAAGGATCAAATCAAGTCCAAAACGAAAATCGAGCATAGATTAGTGATCCCCGTTGCAAGGAGATCATAAGGTATGTAAAATTTGATAAAAATCTCTACTTGAAATTCTCATGAATTTAGGGAATTCGAAATCTGTGGATGCATGTGTGATATGTAGATGAAATAGGAACATTTAAATGCCTAGGAGTAAACCCTAGACAAGTATAGATTGAAATCATGCTTAGCTCAAGTAAATTCAGATTTTTTTTTTACTAAATTCGAGTATGTGATGCTTTTAGGGGTTTTGATTGCTAAGAATAAGTGTTATAATGTCATAAACATGTTCAAATTGAAAGCTGAATTCAAACAGCTTCTGATCAGAATTTACAGCCGACTTGTATTGGTTGTAACCTGGACAAAACGAGACAAAAACATGTATTTCTTGAGTCTAAAATGTAATTCCAGGAAATATCTTTAAAACCCCACTGGAATCGCATTTTTTCGACGAAAATTGAGCGTTTATGAATTTTTCCGTATCGAAGGTCCAAGCTGTGTTTTCTGGCAGAACTTGCAGCCCATTACGAATGTCATAACTCAATTTAGGAATTGAGTTATGATCTCAAATTCTTACTGTAGAAATTTTTAAGTGATTAAAAGAATCTCCAATTGGAATTTCGTCAATCGGATAAACGAGGAATTTTAAATGATTTTTTTCGTAAGCTGCAGTCAGAAGTGACGAATCTGATTGCAGCTTAGTAAATGAATTTTTACGAATTTTTGGTAAAGAGTTAGATCTTGAAATTTTAACACAAGGTCTAACCCTCCGAGAGGTACGCCACATAAAAAAACATAATTTTTGAAGACTTGTAAATAGGTTAAACAAGTCACCAAAAACAGCCCATTCTTTAGTGATATGAAATGCCTGAATGAAATCGCGGTCTACTTGGTTGTGTGTAAAATTTGATTTCAATAAGAGTTCGGATGAAATATGCCTAAGTGAGTCCAATGAACCAAATGTGCATTTGAATATGTTGATAAGTCAATTGACTTTTAAAAAGTCAAACCGACCAAATGATTAGATCGAATGATAATTTTGATATGGTCGAATGATAAATTGTTAGTACATAACGTCTGTAGCTTCCGTCAGCATGTAGTCATATTTTGTATTCTGTGTTTTTGTAATCTATTGTATGTATGTTTGAAGATAGCATGACAACACAGGAATAGGTTTTGTATGTAAAAGTGTTGGTTGGTACAAGTTCAATCCGCACGTATGGCAATCCGTACGGATGGTAATACGCACGGATGACTTATCCGCACGGATAAGTCATACGCACGTATGAGTCATACGCACGGATAAGTCATACGCACGGGTAAGCCATATGCACGGATAGCCCACCCGTACGTACAACACTTCTTAGTTTCCTGAGGTTGTCTATAAATAGGAGGTCCGGTGCAACTTTGTTAGAACTTTTTGACACGCACGGATAGTCTGTACTTCTACCGGATCTTTGTAACTTTCAGAACACTCAATAGAACGAACAGACAAGCAGTTAAACGTTGAATTCTGTGTTGAAAAAATCTGTGATTCGTCATAATGGATTCCGCACATTAAGACGAAATCGATTCATCTTGTTCCTACGATCAGATCCTGTATCAACGGGACCAACAAGTGGTATCAGAGCATCCAGGGAGCTGAATCGAGATCAACAACACCGAATTCACCAGAATTCAAGCTTTATTCGCCGATCAAAGTCAAATTTCACCGGAGATTTGACATTTGTTGCCGATTTGATTCAAATTTCGCCGGAAATTTAACAGATTTCTTCTACTTCTACTTAGTTTTTGCATTCGTTCTTCATTCGTCACCATAAAATCAGAAAAACTTAAAATTGAGCAAGAATCTACGGTTAAAATTTGATAAAATTGATATCAATTGATTCGCAATCATTCAAAGTATAATCCTACTGAGTTTCATAATCAGATTCAACCTAAAACTAGATCAAATTCATCAAAAATCATGTTTAGCTGTTCGTATTTGATGACGTCATTCACCCGTGCGGACAGCTGTCCAAACAGATTGGATTAGTTAGTTACTACAAGTTGTTTGCTGACATCATCATTGTTACACGCACGGATTACAACCCGTGCGAATAACCTGAAAAAGTCAAAAAGGCAAAGTTACTCATACAAATGATAATCCGTGCGGATAAACTTTGTCACCATCCGTATTCCTACTCGAACGGATAACCATCCGGTTCAAGTGTTTGAAATTTTTAGAAATTGTAAAAATTGTCTAAGTGTTTGAAAATTGTTTCAGGTATTTGAAAATGGAAGAATTCATGAATCCCTTCAGTGAGATGTATGCTTTCGCGGGTAACTCCGGAGACGATACTTCCAACCATTCAAATGATAATCCAAACCCGAAGAAAACTTTGTCTGATGCCTTAAGTGTTGAAAGCGCATATGGTACCTATAACAAGCCACCAAAGCTAATGGCAATCGAAGAGTATAATTGGTGGGCAAAAAGATTCGATGAGTGGCTGAAAGCATTCGCATATCCAAGCTGGAAAAGCTTAAAGAACGGTTTCAAAAGTGGTAGACATGATTGTGAGAATCTGGAAGAAACTGAAGATATAGAAAACTTTGTCGCTGAACAAAAATGCGTCGCTTTGATTCACCAGTCCGTAAGAGACGACATTATTTCACTAATTGAATACACAAACGCAAAAGATCTATGGAACAAGTTAAAAATAAAATGTGTAGGAAGTGCTGAAATAGTCAAAAACAAAAAGAAACTGTTGAGAAAAGAGTTTGATTTGTTTGGATGCTTAAAAAATGAATCTGTTTGTAAAATGATTGAGATTTTTAGACACCTAAAGTTGGAATTGGCAAGACACGGAATTCTCTATCCTCAAGAGGAGCTAGTTGACAAACTGTTCGATTCACTACCAGACGAGATGGATTGGCAGTACTATGCATTGATGTTAAAGAATACAATCAAAGCTGAAGATCTGACCGTTGACTTGCTGATTGAAAGATTAGAGAGTCATGAATTGGAGATAAAGAAAACACACAAGATAAATCATTCATCATACCAACAAAACATGGAGCTTTACTATCCAAAGAGTATGATTCCCAAGAATGTTTCTCCAAGAACTGCTTTCTCCGCTGAAAATTCAAACACTTCAAGTAAAGAAAGTCCAAGTTCAAACAATGGTTTTCATGGAGGTTTTTCATCCAATACTCCAAGCCAGGGATCTTCTTCAAATTCTTCAAGTCAACAACAATCTGTTCCAAAGAACGTGTTTTCATGCAACATTGCGGTAGATTTGAAGAATGCTCAGAATTTTGATGAGGAGTCGGCCAAACAGCAGATGATCTTTCTAGCATCTGTGTTAGAGTCGTATGAAGGATTAGTAGCCAGGAAGATAGGTAACACCAATCTGACGAAAGAAGATTATGATCAGATTGATCCCGAGGAAATGGAGTTGATCGATATTCGTTGGGCTATGGCCAGTGCTGTTCGTCGAGCACAACGTTTCATGGAAATTACCAGCAGGAAGACAATTGGTGGTGCATCTACCAAGCTGGGGTTTGATAAGTCAAAGGTGACGTGCTTCAAATGTAAGCAGAAAGGTCACTTCAAACGAGAATGCAGAAACGCATATGCTGATGAGTCAGAGAACCCTTTCAGAGATGATTACTACAAGAAAGCAATTTATCACCAGAATAAATCTGAGCCACCTAGATTGAAGCAGGTTGAAGACAACAAAGAGAAATCTAGAGCTCTTGCTGTGATTCATGATGATGAAGGGTTTGATTGGAGCGAACTGCTACCAGAGGAAGATGCGGTGGGTTATGCATTCGTGACGAAGATTGTTCCTTTTAAAGACAATAGAACTGAAGAAGAAAAGTTCGTCAACCGAAGAATGAAAGCCCAAACCAGGATGAGCAGAATTTATAACACATACAAAGAAGCTAAAAGAGCTAAGAGATGGGATGCCGACAGAGAATGTTATCTTGATCCACAAGGAAACATTGCAGTTGACCCAGATTCCATCAGTGTTGATGCTCTCACCCAGCAATTTGCCGAGGAAGAAGAAGCTAGACAAAGAGAATGGTGGGGAGGTGGTGATGAGAAACTAGTAGAGAAAGAAGAAAAAGTCAAAGAAGCAGAACAGAAGCCGAAGTCAAAGAATGCTGATGATGGGATCATTGATACATCACAAGAGTTAACGGCTGAAAACTTGAAGAAGATGGCTGAAAAAGTTCTTGCAGCCAAGGAACTTGAGTTAGTTTCTAGTTCTGGAACTGAGTCCAAAAACAAGGTCAGTTCAAATGGTACACCTGAGTCAGGTAAGAAAGTTAAATATGAAAATGACTGCAAAAATTGCATGAAAGAGTGCAAAGTTTGTAATACAATCACTTACCTCAATGGTAAGAAGGTTGAAGAATTGACTAGTAGAGTCAAAAGTGTTGAAAATCAAATCTTAAACCGTGACAAAATGCTGAAAGCTTCGAATGATAGATCAAAAGAATTAGCTGAGAAAATTGAAAATGATAAAAATGACATAGAAAGAATAAGAAAAGAAAACGAAAAGTTGATTCTTGAAAATCGTAAAATTTCTGAAAATTTTG
Organism: Helianthus tuberosus; assembly: GCA_030545235.1. NCBI lineage: Eukaryota > Viridiplantae > Streptophyta > Magnoliopsida > Asterales > Asteraceae > Helianthus > Helianthus tuberosus. The sequence continues at coordinate 122,327,682 of CM060407.1, forward strand.
AGAAGCTAAAGCGAACGGTTAAAGATTCTGATGACAGAAATGGTAAAACAACGAAAGAAAATCTTCAACTATCAGGGGTTCTTAGAGTAAAAGAAGAGTTAATCAATCAACAACTTGATGAAATTGCGAAATTGAAGCTTCAGTTTGAAGAAGCTAAGATTGAGAATGAGCGTATTAATTTGAAACTGAGCAGTTACAACTCTGCAAGCTTTGTTTTGCAACACATTGTTCCAAAACCCATTGGGAAAAACAAAGCTGGCGAAGATGTATACTGTGATGGAACTGGGGTGGGGTTTCATCAAGTTCCGCCACCTGTTCTAAACAATTTTTCAAAGAAGCAATCAGGGTTGGTTAACGATGAAGTTGAAACAAATGAGATAAAACTGCCAGAGTCAATTGATGTGACATTTTCTTCATCATCATCCGATGATAGTGTTCAAACAGAGATCATTAAAGGCATGGCTGAAAGTGTCTTGGATAGTGATTCGACTGAAGATGAAGAATGTTTTCTGAACAATTACATTCCGAAACCAAAATCTACAAACAACTTAGATGATGAACCGGGTCTTGTGATGTACAAGGTGTCTGGTTCTGATAAGTTGTATTCAGACTTTGAGTTTCCTCTGGAGAATGTTAATGTGAACAAATTGAAAAATGTTTTCAAATTGGTTGAAATTGATTTGTCTGAAGTAGACGGTTTGAAACAGACAAAGAGACAAATGAATTTTGATAAAGATAAAGCTTACTATAAAAAACCTGTTATTCCACCACGTTTCTCAAACAACAATCGAAATAAATGGTCAGGAGGATATCAGGGTGGTAAGAATTATCAGAAAAAGAATGATCAGAACAAGAAGTTTGCTGTGAAAAAGGTGTTTGTGAACAGTTCAAGTTCACTTTCTGATGAAGAATCTGAATTTTTTTTAAAATCAAACAAAGAATTCTTTGAAAAGAAGGCCTCACAGCCTCAGTCTGAAGGCTCAAGTCGGGTAGTTGACACCCGAACATGCTTCAAATGTAATCAAGTTGGACATATTGCACGAAAGTGTACCAACTTGAAACCTAAGACTGAAACTGTGAAGAATTCTATCAAGAGAGATGTTGTGAAAGGAAAGGCTCCATTGATTGTTGAGAAAAATGTTTTGAAAAATGAAAACACCAAAATCAAAACTGAACCTGTTAAGAATTCGACATCTAAAAATGATAAATATTACCAACGGGTAGCATCACCTCAACAAACATGGAAGCCAAAAGTTGTTGAAAAGAAAGCAGATTCACCAAAGGTGTCTGAAACTGAAAAATCATCATCTTCAACAAAGAAAATGTATGTATCTTTGGATTTTTATGAGAAACAAAAATCGACTTCTGAAAAGAAGTATGTGGTGAAGAAAAATCAACCAGCTGGTCAACCTCAAAAAGACGAATTTTTCTTATTCAAAGAGGTTGAAGTTGGGACTGCTGAAAGCCTTAAAATGAATGATAAAAACTTTCCGCCACTTTACACTACAAAAACTCACATTAATTTCAAGTTACCCGAGTCAAAAGAGGCTTGGGTAGCATCAAAATCTCATTAAATGTTTTTGATATGTGCAGGAGCTTCCGAGATCCGTTTCACGTTGGATTATGGATAGTGGAGCTTCTAGGCACATGACAGGAAAGACAGCGCTGCTGTATGATGTCAGAAATATCAATGGAGGTTATGTAGGGTTCGCTGGTAACCAAGGTGGTAGAATTGTTGGTGAAGGAACGTTATCCAACGGGATCGTCACGTTTGAAAGAGTTAACTACATTGTTGAGCTGGAAAATAATCTGCTAAGTATCTCGCAGATTTGTGACCGGATGTATACTACTCACTTCACAGACAAAGAGTGTTTGATTTTGAAACCAGGCTTTGTTATTCCTGAAGAATGGATTATCACGAGAGCTCCTAGAGTGAATGATCTGTATGTTTTAGACATGACTGTAGCAACTACAACAACGGGTCAAGCACACTGTTTTGTTTCTAGAGCAACGGAGAAAGAATCAAAGTTGTGGCATCTTAAGATGGGGCACATTCATCTTCGTAAAATGAATCATCTGGTGCATAATGATTTGGTTCTAGGAGTTCACATTAAAGGTTTCCATATAGAAAAAGAGTGCATTAGTTGCATGAAAGGCAAGCAAAAGAAAAAGTCACACCCCAAAAAGCAAGTCAATTCAGTCTCAAGACCTTTGGAGAGACTTCACATGGATTTATTTGGTCCTGTGAATGTCAAAAGTATTACAGGAGAACTTTATTGTCTTGTGGTTACTGATGATTATTCCAGATTTTCATGGGTATCATTCTTGAAGTCGAAAGAAGAAACGTTTGACAGTTTGAGGGGGTTGTTCAGAAAGATTGAAAATTTGTACCAAAGGCGTATCAGAAGAATTAGAAGTGATAATTGTACTGAGTTCAAGAACAACAAGATGGAAGAATATTGTGATGAAAGAGGAATCTTGCATGAGTTCAGTGCTTCGTACACTCCGCAACAGAATGGAGTCGCAGAACGTAAAAACAGGACACTGATCGAAACGGCTAGAACAATGCTTGCTGATTCAAAGTTACCAATAAATTTCTGGGCAGAAGCAGTTTCCGCCGCATGCTATACGCTCAACAGAGTTCTCACTGTTAAGAAATTCAACAAAACATGCTTTGAGTTGATCAATAACCGAAAACCGAATTTGAAGTATCTTGAACCGTTCGGGTCACCCTGTACTGTTCTAGAGCCTTTTGGTAAGTTTGGTCCGAAGAGTATTGAAGGAATATTCATAGGTTATGCAAGTCCATTACCACGAGTCTTCGTTCCAAGTCTGAAGCGGATTATTGAAGCTCAAAATGTTGAGTGTCAAGGTCATACAATGCCTCCACAGAATCCTGGCGACTCATGGCGTTTCAATTATGATACTTTGTGGGAGTCTTTCAACATGGAGGAAGAACCAGAGTTCTTTGATGAGTTGGATATTCTAAGAGAGTATGAAGATTCAGATGAAAGATTTCCAGTAGAAACTTATCGAAAACGACAAGCTTCAAATGATGATGAAGCGGGTCCAAGCAATGCTGGAGAACATGACGATTTTGAAAATGATGTTGCTCAAGAAAATCAGACGGTAGAAAATGATAATCAAGAATCTGAAAACAGACCAATATTCGATCATGATAAATTCAGACTCTGAGGGGGAGCTAATCCAGTTTTCAAATCAAACTATTCCAGTCAGTGAACAAGTTGCTAATCAAAACGTCACAAATTTGGAGAGCGAAGTAGATGTTTCAGGCGAGGTGATGCCAAGAACGCTTTCTTATCATCCAGAGGATCTGATAATCGGAGAACTGCAATCAGGCGTCCGCACTCGAAGACAGCTTGATCAAAGGCTTACATGTTTTTACACAAAAGTTGCTCCTTTACAAACCGAATTCTCATTAAGTTGTTTTATCTCGCAGATAGAACCAAGGACGTACAAATAGGCGCTTACTGAAGATTCGTGGGTAAATGCAATGCAGGAGGAGTTAAGCCAATTCTAGAAGTTAGGTGTGTGGAAGCTAGTAGATTTGCCCGATGGTCACCGGAAGATTAATACCAAATGGGTGTTTAAATGCAAGAGGGATGATCGAGGAGTTATCATTCGAAACAAAGCTCGACTCGTTGTCCAAGGCTTCAGTCAGCAGGAGGGGATAGATTTCACCGAAGTATATGCCCCTGTCGCAAGACTTGAAGCAATCAGAATCTTCCTTGCATTTGCATCGTGGAAAGGATTTAAAGTGTTTCAGTTAGATGTGAAGTCGGCGTTTCTCTACGGCAAGGTGAAAGAGGAGGTTTATGTCGGACAACCACCGGGCTTCACCAACCCAATTCACAAAGATAAAGTTTATCTCCTGGATAAGGCGTTGTACGGCTTACATCAGGCCCCGAGAGCCTGGTATGAGACCTTGTCTCAACATCTGTTAGCCAACCACTTCACTCGAGGAAAGATAGACGCCACTCTATTCACTAAAGAAGTCGACGGGCATCTTCTGATTGTCCAAATTTACGTTGACGACATAATTTTCGAGTCTACAAATGAACAACTCTGCAAAGATTTTGAACAAGTTATGAAGCAAAAGTTTGAAATGTCTTCAATGGGTGAGATGAAGTTCTTCTTGGGACTTCAAGTTGATCAACTTCCTGAGGGAACTTTCATACATCAAACAAAATACGTTCATGATGTTCTGGAGAAATTCGGGATGTCAGGAATGTCACCAATGTCCACCCCATTAGCGACGAACCATGGGATAAACCCTGATCTCACCGGAGAGAAGGTAGATGAAACATTGTATCGCTCCATGATCGGGTCGTTAATGTACTTGACGGCATCTAGACCGGATATTATGTACCCAACCTGCCTCGCGGCTCGATTTCAGTCAAATCCTAGAGCTTCGCATATGGTAATTGTGAAAAGGATTCTACGCTACCTGAAAGGAACTCCATCTCTGGGGTTGTGGTATCCAAAAGTTGGCGACTTCATGCTCGAAGGATATTCTGATTCTGATTTCGAATGCTGCAAAGTGAATGCTAAATCAACAACAGCGGGGTGCCAGTTTTTCGGACCACGATTGGTCACCTGGCAATGCAAGAAGCAGACCTCTGTCGCTTTATCCACTTGTGAAGCTGAATATGTATCTGCTAGCAGTTGCTGCTCTCAGATCTTGTGGATCCAGCAACAGATGCGAGACTACGGTTTGCAATTTCTTAACTCCCCTATCTTTGTTGATAATGAGGCAGCAATTAACATAACAAAAAATCTTGTTCATCACGCTAAAACAAAACACATTGAAATTCGTCATCACTTCATCCGAGACTGTTTCGAGAAGAAGTTGATACGAATAGAGAAAATCCACACCGATGAACAAAAAGCTGACTTACATACCAAAGCTTTTGACAAAACACGTTTTAAATATCTTTTGAAACTTAATGGTATGAAGTTACTATCGGATGCGGAGGAAATCGTTGGCGTTGATGAAGGTACCACTGTAGATGATGTTGAGAAACAATCTGCAATGGTTTGTCGAATTTTTACTTGTTTTGGTTTTTAGGGGGAGATAGTAGTTTTATTTTCAGAAAATACAAAAACAATAAAAAATTCGAAAAAGCCAAAAACATTAGAAAAATTCAAAAACCCAAAAACATGATAAAATTTCAAAAAGAGTTTGTGTATAAAGGGAAAATGATAGTACATCAGCTAGACGGTTACAGTACGCTAAAGAAATGGAAAGTTCAAATGCGTTAAACAGTCTCACTGATGATGTGTCGATAGGTTTTTACACATTTAGTAAATTTGTTCGGGATATAAACCTAAAATCTTACTTGCTTAATTCGTGGGGAACATTACTTGGATATATAGGTAACCCCTGAAATCTCGTTTGAAAGATCTCATAATCTGATATACTAGGTCTTTATTCTCAATTATGTCTGGGGTATTATTCCGGGACTTCTGCTGAACGGTAGTTCTGACCTAGTCCTTGGATAATACTTTCCGCAAATGCTTGAAACATAGCATAAACCCTCAGCATGCCGATGAAACAATAAAATTGATAGTCGCTGCTGTTGTAGCTAAAAGATCCTCTAAAGGGGACATTCCAAAAAGTCGAAGCTGATATCTCTCTGCGTATACGGAAATATCGACCTGAGATCCCTCGGCCCTCGCATACCTAATTTATGTACAGATATCATTGTAGTATACTCACCTGTAAGACTGATTATTGGGATTCTGGATACGGGAGTGTATTCAAGAGGTGGGACACGCGTATAAGTTTAAGTCTCTAAAATACTAAATCTGTATCCTGAACAGATTGAAATGTGTGTAAGAATTTAAGTGGATCAGCATATCGACAATCTAAGTGAATTGTTTAATGTTTGGCATGAAATCAAGCTTAATGGTACTTGTAACTTGTCGGAAGCTGATATGATTCCCTAACACGCTCATCAAAAATATGTTTGTAAATAGTTTATTTTTAGTCTAATTGCTTCATTAAAAATCCCAAAAAGATTTTATTTTTCTGCTTTATTTTCCGACAAACCAAAGTGGAGAGTTGATCTTCGGATTCAAAAGTGATAGAAGATGCAAGAAGTTTCTGGAATGGAAGATGAGTTTGGAGCTAATCATAACTAATCTGTAATTGAAAATGTCAAACACAAGTTCATTAAGTTGATACTTGAAATTTTTCAGAAAAATGATTGAACAAAAATTTCAAAAGTCAGTATGTTTTGTTTCAGGTCAACCAAGGTCATTAAGTTGAACTTGGTCGACAAATTAAGTACCTTGGGTCATTAATTTGAACCAAGAAACTTAAGTGGATTTCTAAAATCTGACAAAATTTGAGAAAAATCAAAGTTTCCATTAAAAGGTTAAAGTGTGTCTCATTCGGATGTTCATCCGGTCGGATAGCCATACGCACGGATGGTAATCCGCACGGGTGACAATACGTATCTGTTGATAGTATATATAGAGAGTCAAAGAGTCAGTCAAAGTTATCCGCACGTACAATACTCTTTCTCTCTCACTTGCACTTCAACTTTCTGATTTCGGAATTCTTTGCACGGATCGTTGTTTTCGTTGGTTTGCACAATATTAACAATGGCAAAGGTATGTTTTTCTAACTCAAATCTGCTATAATCCGTTGTTTGATAATTGTTCATCTCGTATCTTTTCTTTCAGAGCTTTTATCTTAGATCTAGCCTATGTTAGTCTGTTTTATCATGATTAAATCATAGGGTTTTGTTCGGAATGATTAGATCTAGAGTTTTACCGGTTTAATTTTTGTTATAACATGTTTAAATCTTGTAGATCTGATGTTTAGACGGTACGAAGTGTCGGCTAGGTTTATGTGAAATTAAACTGTGAATAGGACGTTTTAGACAACATTGAACATAGGGTTTTGATCGCGTTGACATCCTCTGTGTAGATCTGTGTTCAATTTTAGGTTTTGCCTTAGAAAATTTTTGATGTTTAAAACTGTTCTTCATCTGAGATTTATATCTGCACGCATAACTTGTACGCACGGATGGTAATCCGGGGCAATGTCATGATTGTACGCACGGATGGCAATCCGGGACAATGTCATGTTGTACGCACGGATGGCAATCCGGGGCATAGATAACTTATCCGCACGGAGAATTCATCCGCACGGATAAGTCATACGCACGGATAAGTCATGCGCACGGATAACCATTTAAGTGTCAAACCGTACAGAAAGTTTTTTTTTAGAATATTTTGAGATCCCAAAAATATTTCTTAAATGAATAAAAATTTTGCAGGATTGGGATAAATCTCATAATATTTATTGTGTGTTGGATAAAGAGTATACCGAAAACACAATAGTTCAAGATGTTGCAAAATTCTTGAGAGAAAGCAGAATCTCTAAGGCTTTAACTGATAAGACTGTAGCATATGAATCTCATGTGAAACGATTTTGGAGTACTGCAAGATACGAAGAGAGTGATAAAACTATTCATTCAGCTGTATCAAAGAAGGATAAGAATGGAAAAGATATAGATTTGGAGATGAAAGTGACAGTTGGTGATGTAAGGAGAGTGTTGAATTTAGGAGACGATGATAGTGACCCAACCATTGTTTCTGAATGTCTTGTAAAAGGGATATGGTGTAGAATGGGTTTTGCTGGTAGTATAAATGGAAAGATGTAGAAAACAAGTTTCAGTCACGCTTACAAATTCATGGCTCATTGTGTTCTTCATGCATTGTCACACAGAAAGGGTGGATATGATGAAACTCAAGATTATATCATGAATATCATTGCTTGTCTTGTACTGAACAGACCGTACAATATCTCTCAAGTAATTTTTGATCACATGTCAGAGAATGTAAAGGATGGAAGCAAGAGGTTTCTTATGTATCCTAGGTTTATCCAGATGTTGATAAATGATCAGTTTGAAGGTTTGGAAAAGTGAAGTAACGATATTTTGGGCCTGAGGCATATGTCACCAGACACAATCAGCAGGTTGATCAAGGGTCCAAATCCAGGAGCAAAAAGAATGATCTGCAAAATTTCAAATCCGAACTATGTAGCTCCAGAAGATGATACATGGAGACATGAAGATAGCAATTCTGATAATGAAGATGACAAGATGAGTTTGTTCTTTAAGAAAGATACTAGATGGTGGTGTATCAAGGATGGAAAGAGAAAGAGAACTCCAAAGACGTCCCCTGCAGTTTCTATTCCGAAGAATGTAGAAAAGGGTATTGAGAAAGGGGGAGTCATAAGGAAATTAGAATTTTATATTGTGAAAATTTCTAATAAATTTGTCAAACATTTGTTTTGCAGGGTCTTCTGGAGAACCACAACAAAAGCTGAGAGATGAAACAGTTTTGGAACCGTCAGCAGTTATTCAAGAAGGAGCTGAGTTGTTATCTCAATCTCTTCAAAGTTTCTTAAAGAAGAATGAGGATGCTGCTAAAGGTGTTACAGATCAAGAAGGTGTCGTTCAAGATCTATCAAGTGATGATGATTCTGAAACCACTATATCAGAATCTGAACTTGATCCAATCACTCTTGGCAAAGGAAAAGCTCAGTTAAAGAAAAGATCTCCAAAGAAAAAGAAAGGATCAGATGAAGAAGATTCAACTTATGATCCTGAGAATCCAAAGAAACAAATCAAGAAAAGAAAAGCAGTTCTAGCAGGATTTATTCCAAGAAGTAATCGAGCAAGAAAAGGCGAAAGTCAAGTTCAAAAGGAACATGATGGTAAAGATACACAACATGTTGAATCATCTCAATTTCAAGAAACAGAAGCCGAAAAGCAGACTAGTCACGATGACTACGTTGAAGTTACTGAGGCTGGAGTCTTTTATTCAAAGTTCCCAACAGTACCAGAAAATATAGAGATTCCAGAATCTTCACGTCCAAGAGACTCAGATGATTTCTTCAGCAATATTCCACCTGCTTCAGGAGATCCATTAGAAGATCTGAATTTTGATGATGACTTATTCAACAATGATGCAGTGAGATTTCTGGCAAAGAAAGTCAAAGATCTTGAAAAAGAAAAAGAAAAGGCTGAAGCAGAACGTGATCTTCTGTTGAAGCAAGTAAATAAAATAATGAAAGCTCATGATCAACTCAGATCGGTGTTAATCTTTCATGAAGATAATACCATGAAGAATATAAAGGAAGATGGTGATAATAATACCAAAGTGATTGAAGTTCTTACGGCTGAAATATCTTCATTGAACGAGAAGACAAAGAATCTCCAAGATGTAAATCAAACACTCAATCAGCTTCTAAGTGAAATGAGTGAATCTACTTCAAATGAAATGAAAGCAATGAAGTTGGAGATGGAAGCCATGAAGGCAGACAAAGTGATGAAAGATGAACAACTTAAGATGTTATATTCTGTTGTGGAAAATCTTTTGAAAAAGGATGTTCATGCTGCCTACAATGAAATTGAAGTAAGAAAAGTTGAAGAAAGAAGAATTGAAAGAGAAAGAAGACTGGCTGAGGATGCTATTCAAAAGAACAAAAGTATAGTTGAAGATGTTCAGGAAGCTGGTGGTTCTTCAAGTCATGTTGATGCTGAAATGATTGATGCTGAAAATGATCAAGAACAAGATGTTCAAGAACAAGTTGTACATGGTCAAGAATTCATGTTAGTTGGAGAGCCTTCTCAAATCATTGATTCTGATGAAATCATTCGTAGAGTTGCTGCTGAACAAAAGAAGAAAAAGGCCAAAGAAGTATTGCTACTTGAATGGAAGACAAAGCAGTTTGTTCTTGTTGGTGATGCATATACAGTGCCTTTCAACGTAAAAGAAGCTCTTCACAGAATGAAAATTATGAAAAGGAGAAAAGAAGCAAAGAAGGCTCGTGGAGAGGAAGTCAGTGATTCTGATGAAGAACTTCTTGGAGATGATGAAGCAGATGAAGATGAAGAGAAAGACGACGATGATGAGAAAGACGATGATAATAAGAAAGATGATGATAATAAGAAAGATGATGATAAAAAGAATGATGACGATGATCAAGGTTCTTCAGGATTGATTGTGAAGAATCCTATTGATGAACAAAAGATTGAGGAGTTTCTGAATGATCAGATCAACGAACAAGAAGATGATGATCAGCAAGAAACTTCTACTTCTGGAAAGCAGCACATGGATCAGGTATTCCTCACAAATCCTACCGTCATTTTCTTACAAGATAAAAATCAGGAAGTGATTGAGGTTAGAAGGTCAAGGGAAGAGATGTTAGAGGAATTGGGTTTGCAAGAAGGAAAATTTAAATTCGATATTGAAGATGAGATTCCTGAGACTTCTGAAGATGTATTTGAGCCAAGATATGCTTTCGAAGCTGATCATTACAATGATGTAATTGTTGAAGATGCTTCAGATTCATCTGATGATGAAGTTGATTTTCATTATTCTGGGATTGATGAAACATTTCCTTCGTTGTCAGAAATGTTCAAAGATCGAAATGAAGAAGAAATTAGAAGAAAGATAGTGGAGAAAGTATCTACAGAAGGTATTCCATATACTATACCGAGAGAAAATCTTGTTGAAGAAAGAAAGAAATGGTACAAAGTCATGCCAAAAGAGAGAAAGAAACTCAGGGCACTTCAATTCTTTACACACGAAAAAGAACTTTCTTGGGGTGACATTCTCTCTTGGGGATATTTGGAAGACTTAAAAGTTTATGCAATCAGAAGAGAACAAGGAGTACAGTATTTTGAGTTCTTGTCTGATATCAAAACACTGCCCTGGTGGGATATAGATGAGTTGGTAAAAACAAAGAACATCAAAGAATTCTACCATGGGTTAGATGTAAAGCAACATGATCAAAGGTTATGGAATTATGTGAAGCTGCAAGCTGAGAAAAGGTATCCTGATTGGAAACCACACTTTCCACAACATATTGTCAGAATCTTAGAAAGTGGTGAAAAGGATATTACTCTGGATATCAAACCTCCAAGTTGTTTGAAGAATATGCCTTTACGGGCAATGGAGCAAGATTTCCACGATGAGTTTGAAGGGTGGTTGTACAATCAAACTACAGCTGAAGCAATAATTTCTTTGCATAACAAGTCCACAGGAGAAGCAAGAAGGATCTGTGTGTTAGATCCTATGTGGCTTGTAAATTGCTCGAAGAAAGATATAGATTGTCTGTTCTACAACAAGATAGTTTATAAGAGACCTGACAGAGAGCAAGCTATGCAATATCAAAAAGTTGTGGATGTTTGTTACGCAAAAGACATCAACTCTGGAAGATACTGGAAGACAAAATGGAGAGATCTAGAGATTGACGAGTTCTTGAAAGTATATAAGCGTGAACAACGTTCCAAAAAGATTGCTGAAAGAGCTGCTGAGTTGGGAAAACGTAGATTGGAGATTGTACCTCCAACAGATCAAACACCAATTGAATCTAAAGAAAACAAAATTCCAAAGTGGGAACGGAAGCGTGATGGAGATCCTGTCTACAGAAATTGGTGGTTGACTGAAGGAAGACAAAAGCAAAGAAGAATGTTGGAGGAAAAGGCACAGAAAAGAAGAGAGAAAGCGCGTGAACGAAGACGCAGCAGAAGGAATTGAAGACTATGCTGGAAGGTACTACAGCTACATCCGAGGGGGAGTTTGTTAGTACATAACGTCTGTAGCTTCCGTCAGCATGTAGTCATATTTTGTATTCTGTGTTTTTGTAATCTATTGTATGTATGTTTGAAGATAGCATGACAACACAGGAATAGGTTTTGTATGTAAAAGTGTTGGTTGGTACAAGTTCAATCCACACGTATGGCAATCCGTACGGATGGTAATACGCACGGATGACTTATCCGCACGGATGACTTATCCGCACGGATAAGTCATACGCACGTATGAGTCATACGCACGGATAAGTCATACGCACGGGTAAGCCATACGCACGGATAGCCCACCCGTATGTACAACACTTCTTAGTTTCCTGAGGTTGTCTATAAATAGGAGGTCCGGTGCAACTTTGTTAGAACTTTTTGACACGCACGGATAGTCTGTACTTCTACCGGATCTTTGTAACTTTCAGAACACTCAATAGAACGAACAGACAAGCAGTTAAACGTTGAATTCTGTGTTGAACAAATCTGTGATTCGTCATAATGGATTCCGCACATTAAGACGAAATCGATTCATCTTGTTCCTACGATCAGATCCTGTATCAACGGGACCAACATAAATTCGACATAAAAACCCGTAGGATGGAATAGTCGTAAACGATTATGACTAATCTAACCGTCTTACGAATTGTGATGATGATAGCTTGACTCTAGACAAGCTAGATGAAGACTTGGGAAAGAAGCGGGTCAAACGGATCGAGTACGCGGAAAAAGGACATAACCGGATGCAAGGTAAGTGAAACTTACACCTTTTAGTAAAATAAATGTTCATCCTATAAGTTTCAAATACAATAAGGATAATATTTAAGATATGGTTCCCGACGTGAAATAATACGGGTCAGAACTAATATAAATGATAAAAACCATGTTTAATGGTAAAAGAGATAGAACAGTAAATTAGCCATGAAAAGCTAATTATAAAAAATGGGTTTTTGAACGGTTACTATAAGTAAGCCTAATGGATAAAGAGTGTAAGACGGGTCAAATGGTAATGTGGATACCATTTGACAAATATCGACTAATAAGCACTTGTCGATTTTTATGCTTACAGGATAAAGCGGCTTATGAATTAGGGTTGCTATGAATTAGCAAATTCTCGAGACAAGGTATTAAAACGGGTCAATGTATTGATCCGAGCCAGGTACGCATAATTATGTTATAGTTAAAAGTGCTAATTTGGTCAATAATTGGTGAGAGTCTTTCGTCGTAAAATAAGATACTAGAATTGACCAAAAAGCCCTTAACGGGCGAACCGGGTAAACGACCGTTAGAGTTTGTTTAGAAACTTGTTTATTGATTTTGAAACCCTTAGATACATATAAAAAGTATAGGAAAAAACGTTTGCGGGTCAAAATAGACTAAGAAGTAAATTGTGGTTAAATGCTTAGATAGATACAAATGAATCGGTGAATGTAAACGTCTACGTAAACTCTAGGTTGGGAGTGAAAACGTTAAGGTTTGACAAGCCCGGAATGGGTAAAATGATAGGAATTAACTATTTTCTTTTTAGAGCATGTAGTGAAATAATAATGCCAAACGGGTCGAATAATCACCTAAAGGATTTATGAGCCAACATTGGATAAATCAGATTTTTATGCAAACCAAGGTGATAAATGGGTCCGTAATTTAATTACGGACGCGTAGGAAAAAAAAGAATCACCTAAATCGGACTTGTAGATAAAAAGTTATGACCCTTTAAATATCGTATTACGATTAAAACCATAGCTGGGAAAAATGCAGGTTTCAGCAACAAAACTGCTGGAAAATCATCTCCCTCACGACACGCGACAGGGAGCAGTAATCCTGGCGCAACACGCGAGGGCACTCGCGGCACGCGAAAGATCAAGAGGAGTCTGTCGCGTGGCGCGACAGGCTAAATTCTGAAATTTTATTTTGTTTTTTATTGTTCGATACTAGAACTTGATTATACTAATATTTAAGATATCGAAACTAACTTTTAAGTTGGTTTTGATCATAGGTAAATGCGAAGATATCCCGGATGAAGATCAAGCTCATTGAAGAACCGAACACGGTCAAGATACAAGCTTCCGCACATGGTTTCGTCGTCATTTAAAAACGACGAATTTATACATATTGTATTGTATTGTTTCAAATCCGAAAATGTTTTAATTTAACCGTATTTTTCAATGTATATGTAATTATAATTACATGTTTATTTACGTAAATAATACGAAAACCCTAAAATAATAGCAAGGGTGTTACATAGTTCACGGCCAACATGGCCCCCACCTTATGGATTTTATCTCAATATTATAGTAGATATGCTTGAACTTTACTAAACACATTACACAAGGGTTAAGATGTAGAATGGATTATAAGAAGGCCTAATGAGTTCTTGATTTCATTTCATCATAACACACCATCACTCCTCTCTCCCTCTCTTGTGTTCTCGGCCGAAGACCACCACCACCCTACCACCATCATTCGACTTTGCTTCATCCATTTCACACATATACAAAGATGTTAGAAGTCGTATAAGGAAGCTAGGAGCTTTCGGAAGTTCAAGGACCTTCACCGTTTGCTTTTATCCTCTTGTTTTCTACACTTGAATCATCCCTAGCCTTGAACTAGTGGTAAGAACCTTGATCAATCTATTTTACATCTATTTTAAGTGGTTAAAGAAGAATCATAATCAAAATCTTGAAGAACACTAAAGATCATAAGAAGTAAACATGAACATAAGCTTGTTTAATGAAGTAATCTTGATGAATATGAGTTGTTATGCTTGTTGATCATTGATTGTTTGTAGAAATGATGTTGAACATCATAAGATCTTGCTAGATCATGATTAAAAACATAATCTAGCAAGAAGAGAAAGTAGAAATGTTGTAGGATGATGAATCATCCACACATGAATCATGAACTTGAAAGAATACTTTGATTTCTTGAAAAATAATGATCAAAGTAAGTTGTTAATCATGTAGATCTAAAGATTTATGAATGATCTTTCAAAGAAACCAAGTTAAAAATATGAGTTTTATTAAATCTTGGTTCTTACACATACAAATCTTATTTTTAATGGTTAAACAAGTGTAGAAACACTTGTGTAACAAGAAGAATGCATAAAGAAATATTTAAAAAAAATATGATTTAAAGTTCTAAACATCTAACTTCTTTAAAAATGAAGTTTTTAAATAACTAATCACATTTTAAAGGGTAACTAGGCTTACTAATAACACTAGTAAGTTACCACAAATTTTTACAGATAATCAAGTTCATGAAGTAGTAGAAAATGCATGATTTTTGGCAAATTGGTAAGTAAAGATTATTTGTTGATGATTGGGAATTGATTGTGTTGATTTTTACAAAATAAAATGATATGCTTGAAAGCATGGAAACCTCCATTTTTAGGGGAAACTATGGCAAAAAAAATTTAAAATATAAACACTTAGAAAAATATTTTTAAACAAATATTTACAAGTGTATTTTAACCATGAGTTTTCTACAAAAACTTTGCCATAATTTTTGTTACGAAAATATAATTACTGGAGGTTGATTTTCATAAATAAAAGTGACTAAATACGTATTTAGGGAATATATACTTAGAAGACACCATGTGTGTGATTATTTGTATATTTTGTGTATTAGTTATATTATTTTAGGACATGAAATAATATAACACATCAAAATACCAAGAATTACAATCCAAAATATTACATAAATTCCAACGAATAAATGTACCCATTTACACAGAATATTGGTGAAACTGAACAAGGAATATAACCTACAAAATAAAAATTTATTTACAAGTATATTTTGGACACCAAGGAAACAAAAATATGATTTTTACAATTACTAAAAAAATATATCATATTTTTGACAAGGAAAAATATATTATTGTTGGGCGAGTATGAATTATATATTTTTCTTGAAATTTTTAGAAGATATATTATTTTTAAGAAATATATGCCTTCTTACACAAACATGAATGCAATATTTTGAGATGAAAGATGTATTTTCTCAAATAAATATGAAGAATATCATTTTTGGAGAAAAATGAGTTATATATATATTTTCTATGTTGGACATAAAAATATATTATTTTTGAAACCTATGAAGAAATACAAATATTTTTGCTAAAAGAAAAATTATAAATAATCTTTCTAGATAATATTTATTACAATATATATATTTTGGAAGCATATATTGGTGGACTTTTATTAAAAATAATGTTCCGGAAAAATTAATATGAAATTAAGCATAAAGAATACTTAATGAATTTAATAAAAATACGTATTATCGTACGTATAAATACACATCGGAATACGACCCCGATATAAGGCAAAAATATACAAGTGAAAGATACCCCCATCCTTGGGAAGGATAAACATGTGTAAATACCCGAAGTGTACCAAGCCAAAAATATGTAACTATTCCAAAATTTATAAATATAATTTAAGATAAAATATTAATTATTTTAACAAATAATTATATAACTTGGAATAGTATCGAAGACACAAAAGAAACGTAACTCAAAGACATTAATACTAAGGCACGGCCCGTTCGTCTAATAGATTAAGACGTTGTAGGTAGTCGTGTTCACCGAAGAAGCTTGAGTTACGATTGTTGAAGACGCAAGACTGTGAGTTCATGTTCCCCCTTTTCTTTAACTGTTTTCGGTTTTCTAACTTTGGGGGTGAAGTACATGTTACAACTGTTTATAAACGTTATTAATTGGTATGGTTAGCGAAGGAAGGGTACATCTAGATCATGTGAGTGGTGGGTATGACGCTTAAGGCCATCAATCCTCTTGTAGGATCAAGGGATATGAGTGATAGATCTATTTGGGTGTAGCGAGCCCACACCCATGCGGACCAGGTTGGCCCATGTGGTGACTATGTCTTATTCCCGGAGACAAATTTGCTAGGTTTGAGCTTTCCTGCATCATTTCACATATATCAATGGCCTTCCAAACCATTGGTGATCTGTTTTCCTTGTTGCTTTCATACCAAGAGTTTTACAAACACACATTCATACTTTCAATGATTATAAAGGTTTATTCGTGCACACTAACACACACATGAACTCGCTTAACTTTTGTTGATGTTTTTAAAACTACGTGTATTTCAGGAAATTAAGTATGGATCTGGTAGGAGTTTGGATGTTTCAAGTAAAGTTGAGAATAAGAGGTGTCGTCCTATGTCTGAGGATTTGGATTGTGTGTCTTATTCTAGATAAGACACAAGCTTCAAAGCCTAGTTTAATTAATGTCTTTTGTCGAGTCTTTGTGAACTTTAAAACAAGTTACATGGTTTGTACTCAAATATGATGTCTGTGTTTTAAACAATGTTGTCACATTCTAAACTAAGTTAATGGATGATCACCTTCGGTTTTAATCATATAGTTGTGTTATGATTGAATGCAATGACACGAAGTTATCTAACAACCAAATATTATTCCATAAGGTCTCCTCCATCCACCCAATGAGGCCAACCAAATCACCCTAATCTCTTTCCCAAGGTCGCATACGTCGTTCACTATTCCAAACGTCAAGCTATTGCCTGTCACTGAATATCGCGATGTTGCTAATGTTATTGCTGAAACATGCCGGATACGCAATCTTTTTTTTTGAGCTTCATTGTCCTTTGCTTTATGCCACCTTTATCTACTATTTATTCACTAACCATGTCCAACATCAACAGACATATTAAGATGGACATTCACCTTGCTCGGGAAAATGGTGATGGGCTAGCTTCACGTTCTTCATGTTCCATCAAGCTCTCACTATGCTGACGTTGTTGGGAATTCCGAACAATAAAACAGGCTTGGCGTGCAAGGCTAAAGGAGTGGATAATTATAGATTATTAAATGTGATCATGATTTAATAATTAGTTATAATTATCATGTCCTAGTTAATTGATTAGATAATTATCTAGCATCCTAAATGAGTTAGGTTTCGATATCTTTAGGATGATTATGTGAACAATCCTAGTTATAGTCTAACGCGTTAGGTTAGCTATATATACCGCGTATTGGGTAGAGATTTGTAATTAAGTTTTTGAGTAGTTTTCTTGATCTAATAATACTGTGGAGGATTTGTGTTTAGAAGAGGAGGAAAAGAGGTTAGAAGACTTGAGTCCACATCTGCTTCAAAAAGAGGACAGACACATTTTTTAATAAAATCACTTTGAGAAAAGAAACATACTGCAGACTCAAACGTCTACGCATGTTCTGCGTGGGGCAGACATAAGAGGTCAAGAAAAGTTTTTCACAAAAGACAAACACCCCCCAAGTGTATGCCATCATTATTATTTCTTGACTTTTGTTCCAGATTGAATATTTGGCTTCCTCCCATTCAAAGTGCGGGGGTGTAATAGGGATTTGTGTTAGGTTAGGGTAAAGCCCAATAGACTTTAGCCAATTAGGATTATGTGTGTGTCTATAATCAAATCTTTCTGGAATTTAACCTTACTATTATAAATCTGAGCTACTTTCAGCTTTTGTTTATTTACTGTATAGAGCAATGTTTTCATGACCGGACCGGAGGTCGACCCGGTCGTCTTACCGGGTCAAAGGTCGGACCGGTTCGACCGGTCCAACCGGATTCAAAACCTGGATTACGTCATTTATTATATAAAAAATTATATATGATTCGAAGATGTGTTATTTAGTCATGGCGAAAAGGTTATTTAGTCATATTTACATGTTTAAAATAAACAAATTTACTTATGATAAAACAAAATTAATTAATAGATAATATGTTAACATGTTAGCTGTATATAATAAATAAAATATACATGGAAAACAATAAATAAAAGGCTGCTAAGCCCACGTGGGTTGCAGACCTTTTTTCAAAATTCTAAATAATAAAAGGTATGTGTTGGTTTTAGAAAACAATCTTCTTCTTCCTTTAAGTTTCTGCAACTTCTTACCGGCCGGAAAGCTTCAATATGGTATTTTAACTCTCTTTTCTTCAAAATATTTCATTTTCTTCCTCATCTCTCTCTAATATTGTATTCAAGGGTATCCTAATATTACATTCAGGGCATCCAAACGCATAAAACAGAGAAAAAAATAAAGAGCCGTCCCGACCTTTTGTGAAGAACCGCCGGCCCGACCGCCCGGATCCCGGCCCGACCACCGGGTCAATGTTGAAACGGCCTAACTAGCTGAACCGGCCCGCTGCACCTTCCGGATCCCGGCCAGACCGGTCCGGGTTTAAAAACGTTGGTATAGAGAATGCCTAGTAGATTACCTCTATATCTCAAGGAAATTCCTATTTTGTAACGTATATGAATTTGAAAGAGTTTAAACACATGTCGTCTAGTGGCGGATCTTGCCCGTTGAACGTGCCAGGCCGAAAGACACGGGCACTAAAAAAAACCTGGGCAAGCCCGGGCCAAACATAGTATATATAAAAAATTTCGATCGAAATGCGGAAAATTAGCACAACGGCCGAAAAACTTGCCCGGGTCGTGGCCCTGCCAGTGGCCTTCTAAGAACCGCCCCTGATGTTGTCTATATATCTTCATTTAGTTTGTAGATCGTTAATCATGGTGATGTAACATGTTAACAAAAGTTACGCGTTCAAGTGACCTACTCAGTTAAATGCCTAGTTAAATGCCTGAGACGACATACACTAGGATCGACAAATAAATACGTTTATTTATGCCAACTGTGCCTGTCACAGTTACATTTTATTTTGTAAATGATATACACTTTTATATTGATGATGCATAACAAACATCATTTTTTGTATCAATTTGTGCGATATTTTGAGACGATGTTTGCAAATCTAAAGAAGACAAAGAATTTGGAGAGACTGTGACACTGATGTCCTTACTTTTCTTGAATAAGCTTTTAACTGGCGAAACCTGCATTACATTCTCAAGAATAGTTACCAACTCATGACTAGTTGAGAACTTTTCTGGTAAAGCAAAAACAATGCATAGAAAATATATACAGAAATTGAGTATATGTACCTTGGTTGGATTTTGGAAAGAATTCTCATCCTTAACATTAGTCGAGGAGAGCACAGTTGTTGACGACTTAGAATAATTTATTAAGCGAGGATCGAACCCTTTAAAAGTTATCTTCAAATTTACTTTGTTACTCCCATAGTTTACTACCTGAAAAATGCATTTTAAAACGAGCAGATTAGGGTATTGGGTCAAAATGGTCGAACACGTTACTTCTTAATCAATACAACTACTGTTTTTCATCATTAAGATTCCCTATCTTTCTCATCGTTTATATTAGAGGTAGCAAAACAGGCAGATAAGCCATGAGAACTCGTTACCAGAAAACTCACCGGCACTTTTGGTTATGTTTTACATAAATAATTTAGGTATTGAGTATGATAACAATAACTATATAAGTAAAAAAGTTTAGCTCATTTTTCTTTTTAACACAATTTAGGAGGTTGTAACTTGTAAGTGTAACAAACTTTATGCGATTTCGACCCTGCTAGCCCGTTTGACTCAGTTTCTTTTTCAGCTGATATTTTTATTTACACATGTGCCACATTAGAGGTAAGAGGGTTTATTTTACCTTAACTCTTAAATACTTTTTATTATCTACCGGGTTCTGGAACCAAATAGCGGATGCCATAAGTGAGCTTGGTGTATCAGTTTGAAGGGTTGAATCAAGAAGAGTTGCACCATTTGACATTGAGAAAAAATGTTGCATCCAATAACTTGGCGAACCGTAAGTCTGATAAGAATCAAACACTATGGCATCTGGTCTAAACCTGAAAATAAAAAATAAGTTTCAGTCACTAGAAGTTCTCAACAATGAACATAGTCAATTAATTTTAGTCGATAATAAAAGTCTTGAAGAAAAACCATACCCCTTATTGCCAGGAGTATTAAAATTCAGAAACAAAGGTGCATTGCTTGCCATATCCACAACATCACTGCAAACAAACCACATTAGAACACTAAGGGGCTGTTTGGCAACATCTGAACCAATAAGTGCTGAATGAATAAGAGGTCTAAATGGGTAAGAGGGTCTGAATGGGTAAGTGCTGAACCAGTAAAATGCTGTTTGGTTCCATATCTGGATGACAGTGTAAAATGACGTTTTTACCCCTCCCCACAAAATAAACCCGTTTTAATTTTTTTTCTATAAATCCAATATCATCATCATCATTCATCAGTTTTCACTCATCACCCCCCCCCCCTCTTCCCCTTTCTCTCCCTACCTGCAACACTGCCACCGCCATCATCATCATCATCTCTTCCCCTTTCTCTCCCTACCTGCAACCACCAAGAACAATCCGATGACCAGATCCCCAAATCAAGAACCCTAGATCCGAACAACCGGACTCAAGACAAACAGCGGAACTCCGCCGCTGCTGAACGTCGCCGCCGCTGAACTCCGCCGGAAAACGGCTCTGCTATTGACGTTGTTGCTGAACATCACACACCCCCATCTCGAAGAACAGGAGAGAAAGTGAGACAGAGTGACGGAGTGAGAAGGAAAGGGAAGCACGACAGCGGCACCGCCGCTCACGGCGGCGACAGTGGAGGCGACAGTGGTGGTTTGAGGCTCCGACGATGAATTTCACCGGTAAAACTCCTCCCCGTCTTCTTTCGTCTCCTCCTTTTTCTTGCGATTGATGACGATTTCTGTGTTATCGGTGATGATAAGGATTTGAAGGGTTGTTGTGGGGTGATGTGAGGGATATTGAAGGTGATGATAGGCAAAGGGTATGTGTGTCAACATTTTCTTTCAGCATGTGTTATTAACTGAATGGTTCAGACTGAATGGAACCATTCAGAGGCAGGCTCTTTAACAAACCAAACGCATAAGCCTCTGACCGATTCAGAGGGCTCCCTCTGAATGGAGCCATTCAGACACAACCAAACAGCCCCTAAGATTTTTAAAAATTGAGACAATGAAATAAAACATATGGCATGTTTTTTTATTATAAAACCTTAATGACAGTTTATTTATTTATTTTTTTCACATTAGCATATAAAACTGGGCAAAAGATCAAATACAAATAATCTTAACATACTAAACATACAAATTGAAGGAAAACCCAAAAAGACAAGGTGGCATTTTTGTAATTACCACCAACTATCAAAGTTACAACCAAAAATACCTAAAAAAACACAATTTTTTTTTTAACATTTTTTATTAAAAAATCGCTACATTTCGTTAGCAAAAAAAAAAAAATTTTTTTTTTTTTTTTTGCTGCTACTAAAAGTAGCGATTTTTTAATAAAAAATGTTAAAAAAATAAAATAAAATAATTTGTGTGTTTTTTTTATTTTTTTAGATTTTTTTAGGTTTTTTTTTTTTGGGGGGGGGGGGGGGGAGTGGTTAGGTTTTTTTAGGTATATTTGTAGAGTAACTTTGATAGTTATTGATAATTACAAAAATGCCACCTTGTCTTTTTGAGTTTTCCTTCAATTTGTATGTTTAGTATGTTAAGATTATTTGTACAAGAACTTTACCCTATAAAACTGTGCATATTCATGAAACTTTAAAAGAATGACAGACCAATTTTTTTCTATGCCAATAAGAAATCCAGCTTGTGCTAATGCTGCTAAAAGATTTCCTAAACGGGCATCATTCCAAGTCACAGCATATTCACTTACAAAAGCCTGTGATCATTGTGTTACAACTCATAACTTTTTACACGTAAGTTTTTCATATTTAAATAAAATATAACCATGTGGAATTTAAAATGCAAACCTTAGGACCAGTACTTGATGTGAGATCAAATGTATGACCCATAGAAAACATTGTGTTCGCACCAGTATAAAGCTAACAAGAAAAAAACAGACGTCTTTAGCAAATCCAAATCTTTGCGGAATTACAGTATCAACTAGATGTGCAAAAATGGATGGTCCACGCGGGTCAGTCAGGTTGGGTTGACCCGAAATTCACTTTTGTCCAAAAAATTTAATTAAAAATAAATAAAAGTAAATAACTAATGTGCCAAATATGATCACAAAAATTTTGTTATATCAAAAAATAATGTAGATTTTAAATGAAATGATATAAGCGTATTAATGAAATAACATACACATTGTGCAACTTTCGACCCATTTGGCCCGTTTCCTTTTAAGCTATTTTTTTCTATTTTAACCATATGGCCCATTAGAGATTAAAAAAAACATATTTCAGCCATTTGATTAATAAGAAAATGTGTCGAAATTTGCATAATATCCAGTGAAGAATAATGTTAAACAAAGAATCTTACATGATAATCATACAGATCTGCTGGGTGATCAAGCTTTGTGCTTGATCCATCACAGTTAGAGATCACTTTAATATCTGGATAAGCTTTTTTTATTGCAGCATAGAACTTACGGTAATTTTCTGAGCAAAATAAGAAATAAAAGCGTCTTTTAGATCACCTGTTCTATGAGGGTAGTAATTCTTTATATATTTTCTGTTGGGTCACTAAACTCGGGCAGCTGAGCATATACACACATGACTAGCTGCCTGAAACGGGCCATTTTCTAGTATAGGTCAAAACATACGTTGTCGGTTGACCCCAAAAACATTTTTTGCCTGTTTCTTTAAAAAGTTTTGTAAATATATAAAGGGTTAATCATGGTTTGACCGTTTGACTGGTTTGACCGATTCCCTTCTTAATTTATTTTTCTGATTTGACCCGTTTGAGTTAAACCACAATTGAAACCATCACATTCGTAAGTAAATGGCAACCTCGAGCAACAAAGTAGTTATATTCTACTAGCTTCTAAAACTTGGTTTATGTTCTTTAACCACACTCACAAGTATGCACAATTAAAACAAACAAAAAAAGTTAGACAAACATACCACGATAATTTCCTCTCCAACAATCTTGATTCCCGATAGCAACATGCTTCAAGTTAAATGGTTCCGGGTGACCCATATCAGCCCGAAGAGATCCCCATGTAGAATTTGGATCACCTCTAGCAAATTCAATACCGTCAAGGGCATCCTAAATTACATAAAAAAACCTCTCATCGTCTAAAATATCCATGTGTTAACAATATAACGAAAGAAAAAGGATAATAACATGCCTGCACCAAAGGTTTAATGTTGAACGGATCGACCGCTTGTTCTTGGCTGGATCCTTTGAAATATTGAAACGAGGATTAAGAACCATCATTAAAGATCAGAATTTATATATAGAAAAGATTAATAGAATCTATTTTTGACTTGTTATATTACCACTGTTGAATACCCATATTGGTGTTGCATTTAAGTCCTCTGCCAACTGTAAGAATAACCAGATATTTCAAACAAGTATGAAATTTAAATATCAAGAAATGCATAGTGTCAAACTTATGTCACCTGGAGAAATTCGAAGTAGCCAAGCCCATCATCGGTCCAGTAAGCCCATACATCGTTCATATGCCCGGGCCTCTCTTCCCAAGGGCCCACAGTATCTTTCCACCAATATGCATTTAGTAAAGACTTTCCCTCAGCAAAACTACCACCTAATGTATACAACATGGAATATCATATATGATAATTATTATAACCTTTTTGGGGTGGTGATGCTAACCATTTACTTATAACTTATGAACAGTTTTATCTTTAACGGGTCAAATGTATCAAATAGAAAAAAAGTTTGTAAGGTAACGGGTTTAAAATCACCATAAAAGTTGACAACTTTTTAATACAGAAAATTCATATTTACCTGGAAACCTGATAAATCCTGGCTTCAAATCTGCAACCATCTTAAAAAGATCATTTCGGAAACCGTGCCCCTGGTCCAAAAATAAATTTTTTTAAGGTTTATCTGACACGTTAAGAGACTAAATGTCAAGTCGATAGGCAATAAAAAAAAATGTATATAAATAGTACTACTAACAGACTAAATATCACGTACGTCACAAACGGACTAAATATCATGTACATCACATAAATGGACTAAATATCGCGTACATCACATGGGGGGGGGGGGTGAATATATACCTTGTATGTATCCATGGGCATCAGAGAAACTTGATCAAACCATATGGTTCCTTTTCTGTTTGTTTTTAACTCTAGTCTTGAATTATGATTAGTTGCATTTGCTTTCAATACAGTTTCCACCTTTGTCCAGTTTGAAACATCGGTAGCACTTGAAAAAATTATAAAATCTATTCAATATAGTCACTGCTTAATTTTTACAAAGTGGATTAATTAAAATTCAATAAGCACATACATGATGCTTGTAGCAGCAAGTGTTTGCCCTCCGGTTGAGTTGGCTAATGACACTGTCACATTTATTGAATCTAATGAACGAATATACAAAACTATCTTGTAGGTCTTTCCTTTCTCAATATTCTGCAATACGGAAAAGATTTAAGAATAAAAATCACACTGAAGATAATTATATAGTTGAGCAAAAAGAAGTTAGCTAAAACATAAAAAGGGGACGAAAGCCACCAGACCAAAGCACTACTTTTAAAGACATGAAATCTCATTAAAGGTATGATTTTCTTACTCATAGTTGAATAAAAGTGTTTTGGGTAAACCCGGCCCAGACAGTATAAAAATGGCCCGTTTGACAGCTCTAGTTCTTACCATTCCCCAGTATCCAGGGTTATATATACCAACCCCGCCAGCTGGACAAGCATTGCTGTCACAAAGCACCTCCATCCGAAGTGCAACAGGGTTTCTCTTGAAGCATGAAGAAAAGTCGGTCACTACTCGTACCAACGAGTAATCCCCGATAACTGACCAAGGTTCAATAAGGGCTGGAGAATGTAGCCCACCAGCTTCAAAACCTAGGTTATCAAAGTTTCATGAGAACACACTCTATTAATACCTAAAATACCCTTCAATAACCACTGTGATATTATCAATCTATTTGTAATATTATGATGGGAAATAGACAATTTCTACATGAATATGTTCCAAAGATGATCATTTATATTGCAGTTCTTGTTGGAGATCAAAAATGTGTTATGAAACGATTTAAAAAATTACCTCTGTTGCTTACTAACTCTGCCCACAACCCGCCTGCACCTGCATTGTTGATCTCCTATGACAATAGAAAATCAACGGTAACTTGCTCTTTCTATAGGTCCACATACATATGCAAAGGATTACTTAACACTAAGACAAAATATATTTAGTTTACAAGTTCAGCATTTAGGGGTGTTTGACGGTCTGGTTCTGCCAGTTTTGACGACTTTGGGGCCGAATCTACGGTTCTAAAAAATGACAAACCGTACCAGCCATGTTGGTTTAGTGGTTTGAACCAGTTTTTTTTTCCAATAATATCATTAGTTTATATAATTTTTTTAAATAGTAAAAATGGTTCATAAAAAATAATACTGCATATTCCCAAAAAAGTAATAATAAAGGTTAAATGGTTGTTTCAGTTTACATGGCCACCAACTGATTTGCTTTGGTTTTGGTGTTCAATCGGTTTTAACAGTTTATGAACACCGCTAGTTACATTAATGGAAAATACAAAGTGTACCTCAAAAGAAACACCAAACAGATTTTCCGGCATCTTTTTTGTGGATCCTTGAGAAGCATTAACAAGCAGCAGTGCATTTGTATCCGACAAAGTTGGAGTACATTGAATGAAAGAACGAAATCCAATAAGAAGCCCAAGTATGAGAACTTGAACAATAACATTACTTGAACCCATTACGTCTTTGAGAAACATTGAATATTTCCAGTAGCCTATTATAAAAAAAAAAAAAAAAATGGGCAGTGTTTGAGTTTGGCAAATAATAGTATAGATTGTAATCTACATACATTTTTACATAAGAGCAAAAGCAGGTCGGGTCGGGCTGACCCATATACACTTTTTGTCCATTATGTATATTACATTTTACAAAAAGTCAATGCAGTTATGACAACACAAAACAATACAATGATATTAAATCTTTGACTAAAATTGACTCAGGAAGTTGTATGCAATCAATCAAAATAGACCATAGGCGCGCAACTTTTGAACCGTTTAACATTAACTATCGCTTTTTTTTTTTACCCGTTTGAGATAAAGCAAGACCCAGATTATCATTATCACCACTGGTATACAATGATATTCAAGATCTTTGAATAAAAACAATTCAGGAAGTTGTATGCAATCAATCAAAACAGACCATAGGCGATTTTCTACCCGTTTGACATCAGCTATTCCTTTTAACTTTGACCCGTTTGAAATAAAACAAGACCCAAATCATCATTATCACCTCTAGTGATCTAAAAGTCAACCCTGCAATTTTTTTTACTCTGATCGAAAAACTTAAAATAGTAATAATAAAAAAAAAAAAAAAAAAAAAACTGAAAGGGAAAAAAAACTATGGAATAGCTTAGTTTCTTACCTGGTTACATGCAGTAGAAAGTCATGAAGGTGGTGTCGTTTAAATGCAGAAGTTGACCGCCAATGGACGGAAGTTTTATGTTATTGCCTGAAAGGGAAAAATATAGATATGATTATTAAGCGTGAAGTGAGTTGGTTAATTAAAACTGGCTTTTTGTCTTTGCTTACACGTAAGCAAAGCTTATCCCTTTTGTTTATGGGTAGACAGACTTGAAAGCATCAACAAAGTAGTTATTGGCTGGCCCCCACCAACAACCATTCATCAAATGTTTATATTTCTTTCTTTGTAACTTTCTTGTAAACCTCAAAAGTACATTATTATTTATTTATTTATTTTTATTATTATTATTATTATTATTATTATTTTGTTAAAGAAGCTGGTTACGGCAGTGGTCGTGTTGATTGTGGATGTGGTGGCAACATCAGTTAGGCTATGCGGTATGCTGACCATCCTCTTTTGGAGGATGATCCGCCATTTATGTCAACCCCAACCGATGGCGTTAACATCGGGGCGTGGCACTGAGCGAAACAGATTGTCCAGAAGTTTCCATAACAACTACAATTACCAATTATTTAAAGCATCACGTCCCATACTATGACATAAGAAGTAATATAATTATTACAAACAAAATCTAGTCAAATTGTTCTGTTCCAACAACTCAGATTTCAAATACAGACAATTCGTTTATTCGTTTCTAGACCTTTCCTAGCCTCGATTTCACAGCAAGCCAAGCATATGAACATCTTAAGCACCTGCCACATACGTTAAATTAAAAGTCAATACACATAGTGTAAAGGTGAGCATACAAGTTTAATAGATATAGTAGAGTTCGAAATCGTTACGCATAACCAGCACGTACACAGTGTAAAATGAAGCACGTTAGTTATCGACATGAACCTATCGATACCAATGACTGCGGGTTGACTGCCCAAGGCAGTTCGTAATACACACTCACCACTGTGAGCCATGTAACAAATTGTCCTTAACAACCCCTGAGTGAACAGGTGCTGAGTCCAAACTATAGTATTGTCGTTGCTAAGGCAGGTAGACAGCATTCCATGTGTAAACATAACAAACAAGCATTCATTAAGTCACGTATAACATGCGGTAACGGTCAGCGTTTTAAAGTATTGTGTAGTGTGTTCGATGTGATTTAGAATAAGTAACGTATGTAACACCCAAAAGTGCGTAAAGCAAAAAGGGATCGAGTATACTCACAGCGATTGATGAATTGAAGGGAGCGCTAGAGAGTAAGGTTAGCCTGATCAGAACAATAGCATAACGATAAGCGGCGTGTAAAACGATACAAGTGTCAGTGGGTCGGACAACAATTTGATCGGGTGGCAATCCGTTCGGGTGGTCGCCCGATCGGGTGGCCCCTCGATTGGATTGTCATCTCGTTTGGGATGGATATGTTTGTGTTTGTGTATGATGGCTTGTCTTTTGAAGTTTTCGTTGTAGCATTTTGAAAATAGAGAAGTATCTCTACCTTTCAGGTCGGTCGATCGAACGGCTGTTCAATCGGACAGCAATCTGATTGGCGAGGCTTCTCAGGTTGAGAACAAGTTCACCGCGGGACGGTCACTCGATCGGATGGCAATCCGATCAGGTGGTAATCCGTATGCATTGAACATGTTGAAAATTGTTTAAGTGTTGAAGTCAAAACATCACATGGTCGAGTGGCAATCCGATCGGGTGGCACTCCAATCGGACGGCA
Source organism: Helianthus tuberosus (assembly GCA_030545235.1). Taxonomy (NCBI): domain Eukaryota; kingdom Viridiplantae; phylum Streptophyta; class Magnoliopsida; order Asterales; family Asteraceae; genus Helianthus; species Helianthus tuberosus. The sequence goes on from CM060407.1 coordinate 122,356,285, forward strand.
ATCCGTTCAATGTTCAAAACCTCAAATGTTGAAATAAAAGTTAATGTGGGACCCATGGTGCAATCCGATTGGGTGGCAGTCCGGTCGGGTGGCAATCCGATCGGACGGCAATCCGTCCCAGATGACCTGGTCATCTTCTTCCTTGATTATTTTGATAGTTTGTCGCTTTCTCGAGATTGTATGATATCGTGTCAAACAACAGAAACCTCGTCAGGACTTAGTAACCCGATCGGACAGGAACCACCCTAGTCCGACCAGTTAACTGTTCAAGACGGTGTTTCATGTTTAACCCGAAATCGGTAATCTCTTGGATAGAATCCAGATCTTGAAACAACGCATCAACAAAAAGGAGTAGAAGATCAGAACAAGCTCCGATTCTATCGGTTTTGAGTGCATTGAGTGTAAAAGAGTTGAAAGAAAGTTGGAAAACCATCTTTCAATCCTTTTCACCATGTATATGTTCAGATCTATGGAAGATCATTGGTTATTTGTGTGGAAATCGTTCAGATCTAAGTTGTTCTTGGTGGATTGAAGCCAAAACATGAAGTTCATAAGAACACCATGATGACATCATCCTAGAACACCTCAAATCTAGTGATTTCACGGTTAAAAATTAAGATTCAAAAGATAGAAAGGTGTAGGAGTGCGTGTAGATCAAGAAAGTACAAGATTTAGGTTGAAAACTTACAAGAATCGCGAGAGATCTGAAGAAATAGCGGCTGGAGCGAGTGGAGAGGGAGAGAGCTGTCAACATCAAGTGATGTTGACATATGAGGGTATTTATAGGGTTTCCATAAATGGAAAGGGGAGTAAGTGGCTGGTCGATCGGTGGCAACCCGATCGGGTGGCAGCTCGATCGAGTGACAACTCGATCGGGTGGCAGCCCGATCGGGTGGCAACTCGGTCGACTGGCCACTCGATTCGAGTGCTCGGCGCGATGAGTTTTGCGATTTCGATTCGCGTATTGAGCGTTGCGATGCGATAGAGTTTCTCATTCAAATTACTTTTAATCCCAACTACTATATCAACATACAATCATCCTAAATTGACTTGCGTTTAGCGTTTGTGATTCGATTGTGATTGAGTTTCGATTACGATTCGTTTAATCACCACAACATAAACATAAATAAACATGCGCAAGTAACACATAAGGCACACACACACGTAAAACAATAGCCAGAACGCGTAATTCGAGTTGCGAGTGCGATTGCGATAAGCGATAAAGTGACAAAACATGCGATAAACATCGAATAAACCTCGATTATTAACAAGTACTCCACATAATACAACTAACGTAAAGCATAAAATAGACTATCTACAACTCAAAGAAGTCAAAACAGGAATTGAACAAAGAGTGACAGATCGCAATTAGCAATCTTGTCTCCCTTTGACTTCAATCTTGACTTTGACTTTCGAAACACGGGGTGTTACAACGTAGACGCCACATCATAGTCCTACAGAGGATGATCCGCCATAGCAAAACACTGGAAATAGGAGGATGATCATACCCCTCTAATTATGGCAATTAAATTTTTTTTTTTTTTAATTTTTGAAAAGGAAAAACACAGTGAAAAGGGGATGAGTTTTGTCTTCTTCTGGATCGTCCCAAACGTCTCAAAGCCGACAGACTCGACGCCGACGGAGGGGGGCGGCGCGGTGAGTGGTTCGTTGCCGGGGCTGGACGGGCGGGGGACGCTCCCCATACCGTCTAGCCTTATGGCAGGAAAGAATTTGAAGACATACATTCCCATTCCAATTATCCTAAGATTTTATTCATCGACCCATTAATTGAAAAACGCTATAATAACAATACTTGGAAAACACGCTTGCTAAAATTGTTTGTAATTGTGACCTGTAACAAAATAGCTAATTATGTAAAAGTGCAAAACCAAAAAAAAAAAAAAAAAAAACTTAATAAGTTATTTTAGAAAACCGACAAGAACATAAACTGGCAGCCAATCACAAACAACCATGTTAATAAATACTCGCAGCCTAGCATTATAATTATTATTGTTATGAGATAGGATATGCGTTTGCCAACAATAACATTGGTTCAAAGAGCTTGCTATTTGGTTCAAGATGTAACCCAATCCATAACTATATAGTTCACTTCACAAGTTTAGCATTAAACAAGAAAAGATGTGATCGAAATCCGCTAGGCTTTGAGTTGTAGAACAAGTGCCAGATTAGCCAGGCGGCCAGTTCATTTGGCGTCCCCCGAGTAGGTGGACATGAATGTGGTCAACAGATTGGCCTGCCCAAAAAAAAAAAAAAAAAAAAACAATGTAAACTGAAAATGTACCAACAAAAGCAATATATTTTGGGGCGTGTTCATTACACAGCCGATTTAAGTAGAGAATCGCATAAGGACTTATACATGGTGCTTTGAAGATATAGTGGGAGAGAAAGATAAGTGGTTACATAACTGTCTTATGCATCACAATTGACGCAATAAGTACAAGTGTCTATGCAGTTCCCGTAGTTTTCTACTTAAAATTGGTTCTATATTGAGTGACCCTCTGCATATACATATATGCATGTATATAGCAGTTCAATACAAACCAACTCACAGTCCCACTATATCTTGTAAGCATTATGTACAAATGTTTATGCATTTCATTACATAATATTAGTAATGTACTGAACGCCCCTATGTGAGTGTGTTGAGAACTATGCATACCTCCATTTGGTCCATCGTTGATGACAATTCTGAATCCTTCTTCAAGACCTTCTTGCTTTGCTACAACCTTTGCAGTGTAGAGAAGATGGCCAAGAATCTCAGAATGCCTCTCCTCAGCCTATAAGATCACACAGAAGTATATGAACTTACAATAAAAAAAACATGATTACCAAAGGACTAAGAAGAACTACAAATAATCTTATAATTGTTTCTTACTCCTATCCAAAGTACAAACCAAGAAAATTGCATTTGGACTCTACACGTAGTTACAAGTTTTTAACCATTAATCAGTAATCTACAATACATGAAACCCAAGAAGTATCCTCTAAGCACCCATAGTGTCTCCAAACAGAGCCATGGTGCTTTTAGTTATTGTATATAAATATATGACTGTGTGAATATATAATTACCTTAGAAAGACCAGTCAAGCCATCCTTAACTTTTGGAATAAGCAAAATGTGTGTTGGTGCTTGAGGAGCAATGTCCCGGAAAGCAAGAACCTGACAAGAAGAAGCATTGAAGGGTTTCATTAGTTAGACCATGCATACTGGGGCGTTTTTGCCCAGTTTTTTTCCCCAAACACGCCCAATCATGCCCCACCCCACCCCCACGGGCGTTTTCTAGAGTTTTTTTCAAAAAAAGCCCCCCGGCGTCTTTTAAACCACGCCAAACATCCAATTGTTTGGCCAATCACATGCATTCTTTCCTATGCTTGCCCAATACCATTTTTTGGATGTTTTTTTTATTTAATTGTTTAACACCCCTTTGTAATATAATGCCCACATCCCCACTACACCCATTTTAGAAAAACGCCCAATAATGCCCCTTGCTGACTGTACTGCCACATGGCGGAAAACGCCCAAGGGTAGGGGCTTTATTCACCCAAACCACTACACATGGTCTTATAAATTTACAGTATATGATAATGATTGTAAACTTATAGTACGGTTTATAAATGAGAACCATACTGAGACATGGCATTCTCTTTTAGCTACTTAATCACAGAATCTTAGAATACACAATCTTGGTTCAAAATCATCATCATCATACTCAGTAAATCCCACCAATAGCAAAGCTAAGGTAAGGTCTGTGGGGGGTAAGATGTAAACAACCTTACCTCTACCCCGTAGGAATAGAGAGGCTGCTTCCAGTGATAGTAGTTTTGCATCAAGCCTTGGACATAAGGCACATGACACTCAACAAAATCGGGACAAAGGCCGATTAGTGCATGTATCCCCATGTCTTTCGGCTATCAATGCCACCACATGATGCATGATTATAGAAACCCTTAACAATTTAGAAAAGTAAGGTGGTACCTTATCATCCTCGAAAACCACATTTGATGGGATTTCCTTGTTAATAATCTTGTCAAAACTGCAATAACAAAGGAGGCTCACATTAACATGTTTGTAAGGCTTTCATGGAAGAGACATTTCAGAAGAATATAAAAAGTCAAAGATATCTAAAACTAGAAAGCAAGCAAAAGAGATGTTTGAGGCTTACATAAGTATAAACAATGAGGTGACACCGAAGAACAAGGATAGGGGCATGATAAGAAACCTCAATCCATGAGTAACTTCCAATCAGTGTTGTAGAGATCGCTAGGCGCCAGTCAGGCGGTGGAGATTAATCGGATCGGAATTTTTATATATAATTTTTAAATTTATATATATACACGTACATTAATATCAATATAATACTTAAAAATAGTTCAAAATTCAAACAACAAAGTTTAAAACATAGCAAATCAAGTATTTAAACATTCAATACACACATTAATATCAATATAATACTTAAAAATAGTTCAAAATTCAAACAACAAAGTTTAAAACATAGCAATTTAAGTATTTAAACATTCAAACATTATCATATCAGTCATGGTCTCACAGAATATGTTATAATGGGTTAGAAAAATGTTTTTTTGGGCCAGATTGGAGCTAAACAACTTGGGCCATGTACTTGGGCCATGTACTGTGTTTAAAAAAGCGCGCTTCAAGCGCGCGTGAAGCGATGAAGCGCTGGAAAAAACGCTTTTTTGGGTCTGAAGCGTTACATTACGTGAAGCGATGTGAAGCGAGCTTTAAGCGGCGAAGCGATGAAGTTGTGAAGCGACGCTCCAGCCAATCAGATCACCATTTGGGCCATTTTTAAGCCCAACAGTCTTTACAAGGTACATATCGACCTTATATCGACGATATAGCGATTTCCTATGTGAAATCCGGCAACAAATTCCGGCGACGGAGTTGCTTTCAGCCGGAAACCAGGAAGAAGGGGGAAGAAGAAGAGAGATGCTGAGAGCGGTTGCGTATATGTCTTTTAGGCTTTTAGGGTTTTTATAAGTTAAGGTTTTTAAACATTTAACCCCTCTATCTTTCATTAGTTTACATTCAGTCCCTGAAACTTCTAACTTTTTACTTAAAAAGTGTAAAGATAGTTTGTCTATTTAAACATTTAACCCCCTCTATCTTCAGTAGTTTACATTTGGTCCTTAAACTTTTTAATTTATGCATAAAAGTACAAAATTAACATTATAAAATACATATATATAATATGGATAGCTATTTTTTATACATATATATAAAATTAACATTATATATAATTATATATAATATGGAGCGCTTCGTATACGTGAAGCTCTCGCTTCGCGCTTGAAGTTTCGCTTAAAGCTTTTGGAACCAAAACGCTTCGGAGCGCTTCGCGCTTTTTTAAACCAAGGCCATGTATTTAATGGTTAAAAACATTTGTTTGGGCCAGATTTAAACTAAAAAAGAGTGGGCCGACTAGAAACGATTTGGGCGACTTGGGCCGCCTTGCACCGACTAGGACCGACTTGGACCGACTACTGACTAATGGTCCAACTAGCTCAAAATTAATCAGCCAACACCCGACTAGCGCCTAGGCGCCAATTAATACCGATTTTTACAACACTGCTTCCAACAAAATAAATGGATATGTAACAACATAGCTCTCACTTTTATATACAGTTTTTACTAGTTTTTCATTAGCTTCTAGTTCTTGGGCATAAGCTTATTCTGCTATAACATCAAAAGTTTGTTGTTCATATTTAAACAATCACTAGCTTCCTGAAGGGGTAACAGTGTAACACCATCCCTCATCCGGACCATCTGAAATACCATACCACCATGTGATGTCCCTAGAGCTAGTTACATCTGGAGCACCACATATGTCCAGAGCTGCTTACTATCACGTGTCTGGAGCTGGTAACATCGATCCAGAGCACCTTATGTCCGGACCTGGTTATATCCGAAAGACCAGTCACAAGAAGGTCCCCGTGGCGAGTCTAACTGTGCTTACATTACCCTTGGTTTAAAAAGCGAAAGCGCACAAAAGTGACAAGGTCTAAAGCTGAGATACCCAGCGCACCGCTTTCCATACCCGATGTGCAAATAATTATATATATTTAGAGACAAGTAAGCTTAATATATGTTTCAATATGGAAATTACATATATGTACTAGGGAAATACAGAAGGGGCGAGACTTGGGGTGAATTTTAAATAAACTGTGACTTTGCAGGAAGGCGAATCGATGAAAAGGTTAGGTCCTGCTACAATGGAAGTAAGGGGGGTCTTGCTAATTGATAAAGAATAATCAATTTACTTTGTTTGTTTTTAACAAGTAGAATAAGCTACTAGCAAAAGCCTTTGGAAACCCTAAACCCATCCCTATTCCGATCTAGGGCATAAAATAAAACACAATCAATCGAGTTAGCAGCATAAAAACATTGATCAAGCACGGAATAACATATAATAGGCTCATGAATCATCGTGGCTATGAACGTTGAGAAGGAAGTTAATAATATACAGAAAGAAAGAAAGAAAGAAAGAAAGAAAGGGTAAAAGAGAGAGAGAGAGAGAGAGAGTACATGGTGGGAGAATCGGAGGGAAGGGCCGCAAGAGCGGCGTCTTTCTCGAACGCCATCGCTGTAGCAGCAGTGGTGGGTTTTGGTGAACACCAGAAATAATGTGAGAGTTGAGTACTTGCAGCCTCCTATGGTGGGTTGAGACGTGGCTTGGGTGGTCTTTGCTGGGCTGATCCACATCGAAGACGGTATGGTAGGGCGGGGGTTTGGAGCGTGGCCAGCCTAAACTGCATATTTATATTTTTAAAACAAATTTAATTTTTTTAATAATGTTTTTAAATAAAGAAAATTACATAAAAAAATTACTAGTGCTTGTAATATTTTTTCTTTATCTCTTCTCTCGTCTCCAACATTAGTTCCAACTCTTCACCTGATAGGTGATCGATGGGCTGGGCTAGAAATTTATATCATCTCGTCTTTGTTTCAGGGCATCCCTAGCTTCTTTGTTCTTCCGAATTTCGGCCCTTTGTTGTTGGAATACGTTGAATGTATCTAACTTGCATGCAATGTCTTCCAACTGATCGTTGTATACTCCCCTACGCGAGCCCGAACTCCCAACTGAAGGCGATGGCGTACCCAATCTTGATTTTTGAGCGCGCCTTTTTGCGGCATCTCTTCCGTATTCTGGCCGGTTTGTCGAATCATCCACATAGTCCTCCAACTCTTGATCTCGTGCATCCGATTGGGCTTGGGACGATGGTGTCCTTGACCTTTTGGAAGACGTGTTAGTTTCGCTACCATTGGGGATATTCGCCCACTTGGGATGGAACTTACAAATGTCCCAACAATGCATGAAACGGAAGTCGCTCCCCACATTTGTTTTGTATGTAACCAATGCATTTGTCACAAAGTCGGCTTCGGTTTCACCACTTTTTGGGTTTTGCTTTGCCTTATGTAAATAACCACTAAATTTGGTGAGTTGTTCGCTTATCTCGGTCCACTTCTAGGATAAGCTATCATTTTCACGATAAAGCTCCGTTTCCATTTCTTCATGGAATGCTTTACTGATCGCGTCCCACAAATGGTTTCTATGTTGAGAATTTCCTATTTTAATAAAAACAAAATTTAATATATTACAAAGTTATATAAAAAAACATAAATATTAAAATAAGGGCTATAAAATTTTTAAAAATATCTAAAGTTGGATGTAGAGATTTCTGAACCCAAGCCCTCGCCAATGCAACTTCTTCTTTAAGGACCCATCTTTGTTGTTTTCGTTTGGCGCTTTCAAGTGCTTTCTCGGTCTCGGTTTTTTTCTTGTGACTTCTCTTCTTGATGGATTTGGATGCGGAAGGACCATCGATGGGGGGTTGAGTTTCGGGGGAGGTTTCGGTTTGGGAAAGGTTGATGGACGTTTGTGAAAGGTTGATGGGCGTTTGTGGAATCGGGCTATGTATAGAATCGTCGGTGTGAGGGAAGTTAGTATACACACGATTCGAGAGAAACGATGCGTAACCCGCCATATCGGGCATAGTGGAGTGTATTAAAAAGGGAGCAATTGGACGATTAGGTGGTGGGCTAGAATTTTCTTGTAATGCCCACGGGTTGTTCGGGTCAAAACCACGATTATGAGGATTCATTTTTCGTATTGTTCGGGTCAAAACCACGATTATGAGGATTCATTTTTCGCCATCGGTTGGGGTGTGACATTATCTCTCTGCTTTTACGTCTATATGTTGTTTTATGTATGTTTCTATTCCATTCAACTAAGTTACTCTTCATCACTTGTTTTTTTATTGGTAGTTTCTAATCCTATAGTTATAGTTACGTTTTGTTGTTGTTTTGGAGCTGAGGGTTTCTCTAAAAGTGATATTCAGTAAGGCTTGCCTACATCCCACACTTCTCATAACGTATCAATACTTTTGCTATTCGATGAGATTTACTAACTATGGTTTTTGGAGTTTTTTTACAAATAAATGTATTTTAGGGATTACTTCTCCTTTGCCATCTCTTTTTCTTCTTTTTGGAAAAGTCACAACCATCTAGCTTTTCCTTTTCAGAGAAAAAAACTCCTTTTCAACACATTATTCAAACACTACAAAAACATCTAAAAATAAGCAATCCCAAATACCCACTTAAAACCGGTGTTCGAAAATTGGTCCGGTTGAAAAACACAGACTTATTAGCCATTGTGTACTCATAACCCCCAATAACCCCCTTTACCCCAACATAACCTCCCATAACATATGTGTGTAGCGGATAACCCCCCGTAACCCCCCTTCAATTATATATATAATATTATGTATGTATGTATGTATGTATGTATGTATGTATGTATGTATGTATGTATGTATGTATGTATGTATAGGTTTGAGAGAGAAATCAAAACAAAACAAAACACTGCTATCACCATCACGCGCAACCATAAACACCCCCAACATAACCCCCATAGCGCCCAGGGGCGGTGTTTTAGGCGTTATGAGGCGCTATAGGCTGTTTTCACCCTATAGTGTCGAGTAGGGGTGTTCATGGTTCAGTTTCAAACCGTGAAACCGCCCAAACTAGTCATCGGTTTGGTTTCACGGTCGTTTTTTTTACTTGACTTTTGGTCGGTTGGTTTCAATATTTTCAAACCATAGCGAACGGTTTTGTTCACGGTTTCTACTGAAAACTAACCGTATAAAACCGGACCGGACCGAACAAACTTATTCTTTTTTTTTTTTTTACATATTTCATACTATATGTATAGACAAGAATACAAAGAAATCTGTTATAACCTATATGTAAATTAATGTAAAACAAAAGTGTGCTAAGCCCATTTAAAAAAATATTCTATACTAAATGTATAGCTCATTATCATACTTCACTAAAATTTTGTTACAGGCAATCGAAAGTTGCCTGCAGAGAAATAATCCCAAAAAAGGGTAATGTATCCGGCCGGAGTGTCCTCCGCCGTCTGACCTTCGTCAGGATATCGAGCATCTCAACTAGGGGGGAACTTAAAATTCTGAACCATGCCATCAAATGTCTCTCGGGGCCACTTCAATGGTGAAAGACCGGCATACATCTCTTCAGAGGAATCTTCGTGGCGTTCTCCGGTAGACATAAAAAGGAAAATTGAAGATTTCTTCAAGAAAGTAATGGGGAAGACGAAGAAAAATAGGTTTCAAATGGCAATACTAACAAAAGAAGGCAATCAAAGGATTTATATACCCACCGCAATCAATGACCAAGAAAACCGCAATAACACCTTTTTCGAAAAAAAAGCACGGTTATCTAAGCATCAGGGGCAAGTGGGAATAACAATAACGCGAGTTCACGCGCGCGTGTAAACCACGATTGACGACGTGCAACTGACAAGTGACAACCTGTCACTCAAACTGCCACACGTCAACAGTCGTCACTGTACCTTTCACCTGCCAAGAGTCAAGATTTTCAAAATTGAAATCATGAGCAAAAAGAGTATCTTCCTCAAGAAGATTCTCCATATTTCGCGCCAAAAACTCCACATAACAAAACCACCTAACTCTTATAAGTCCAGTACTCCACTTATTTGCATAAGAGCAACACTGGACTGGGGGGACTTGAAGGGGTAAGGTCCCAAAAACCTTGCGCAGGTGCTCGGGACCATACCATAACTTCACCACAATAAACTCTCTTTAAGAAACCCCACGCGGCCGCGCACTGGTTCTAAAGAAGAAAGCTTAAAAGAAAGCAATTTTCAACATCCGCGCGCCAAGATGGAACTAACACATCCTTGCGCAAGCCCATATGTCAGGATAGTTAAATAACATCTCCGCGCGGATATCACGCAGACTTGGACAGAAAGTAACCCTTCTGCCATAATAGAATTAGCATAAGGAAGAACCACACAGGATTACAACTGTAATCTTCTAGAAGGCTTTATCGTGCACCACCATTCGGTTATAACCGAATGGCCACGTGGCAATCATCCTGAGCTCCCCTCAAAGTCACGATGATGGCACCGAATTGAAGAAAGATCCACACTTGCCCACTTTCCACGTGGCATCTCCCCAGTCGTTGATCATGCCCACGATCCGTGTGCATACACATCACGTTAATGATTAACAGAGGAGAAAATAACCGCTCACGAAAATTACTTTCCGTTACATCCTCCGTCAACAAACTTTCCCGCCCAAAATTCGGTTATAAATAAGGATAATTCAGGTACAATTTCTCAAGTTACATTCACTTCACTTTCACTATTACTTCTTCTTCTTCATTGAGAGCTGTACTTATTCTCACGTCGGAGGGTGGTCACGGAGAGAACCCCCATTCTCCCCGTGGCGAGTCTAACGGCTATTTGTTTTGCTGTGATCATCCGAAGAAGAAGATAAGCTAAAACCCCGAATCAAACGAGAGGACTCACCCTTTTATGCAGATCCAAACCCTTGGTCCAATTGATTCCGATCTGTTGAACCAGTGTTTCTTCACTATGGTTTTTGGTGTTTTTTACAAATAAATGTATTTTAGGGATTACTTCTCCTTTTCCATCTCTTTTTCTCCTTTTTGTAAAAGTCACAACCATCTAACTTTTCTTTTTCAGAGAAAAAAACTCTTTTTCAACACATTATCCAAACACTACAAAAACATCTAAAAATAAGCAATCCCAAACACCCACTTAAAACCGGTGTTCGAAAATTGGTCCGATTGAAAAACACAGACTTATTAGCCCTTGTGTGCTCATAACCCCCAATAACCCCGTTTACCCCAACATAACCTCCCATAACATATGTGTGTAGCGGATAACCCCCCGTAACCCCCTTCAATTATATATATAATATTATGTATGTATGTATGTATGTATGTATGTATGTATAGGTTTGAGAGGGAAATCAAAACAAAACACCGCTATCACCATCACGCGCAACCCATAAACACCCCCAACATAACCCCCATATAGTGGTGTACAAATCGGTTTTTTTCAAAAACCGGTTTCGGTTATTAATCGAACCGGTTTTTCATCCAAAATGAAAACCGGTTTTTTTAATAACCGGTTTCGGTTACTAACCGGTTTTTCAAGTCCAAAACAATAACCGGTGTAACCGGTTGGGATCGGTTTTTAACCGGTTTTTGCCAAAAAAAACCGGTTTTTTCCCGGGTTAACCGGTTTTTTTAAAACCGGTTTCGGTTATTAACCGGTTTTTCATACCAAGAATCCTAACCGGTCTATAACCGGCGGTTCGGTTATAAAACCGGTTCGGTTATAAAAAAACCGGTTAAAAAAAAACCGGTTTCAGTTTTTTTCCCGGTTTCAGTTCTAAAACCGGTTTTTTTGTACACCTCTACCCCCACAGCGCCCGGGGCGGTGTTTTAGGCGTTATGAGGCGCCATAGGCTGTTTTCACCCTATAGTGTCGAGTAGGGGTGTTCATGGTTCAGTTTCAAACCGTGAAACCGCCCAAACTGGTCATCGGTTTGGTTTCACGGTCGGTTTTTTACTTGACTTTTGGTCGGTTGGTTTCAATATTTTCAAACCATAGCGAACGGTTTGGTTCACGGTTTCTACTGAAAACCAACCGTATAAAACCGGACCGGACCGAACAAACTTATTCTATTTTTTTTACATATTTCATACTATATGTATAGACAAGAATACAAAGAAATCTATATAAAACCGGACCGGACCGAACAAACTTATTCTATTTTTTTTACATATTTCATACTATATGTATAGACAAGAATACAAAGAAATCTGTTATAACCTATATGTAAATTAATGTAAAACAAAAGTGTGCTAAGCCTATTTTAAAATATTTCATACTAAATGTATAGCTCATTATCATACTTCACTACAATAGTTACCCATCTTCGAATATGAGTTTTTTCTAATTCTACATTTCCAAACATCAACCAACACCTTTATATTAATATATTTAAAGATATATAGTTGGACTGCATTTAAAGCTATTTGGATAGCTTGTTATGTTAAACAGGTTGTTTTAAGCATTTGACAACTTTTATGACATATTAAAATTTGGACATCTTTTTATTTCAGCATTTTTGTTTTGCAAATTAAGAACTTGTGTAAGAGTGTGTAGTGGGGCCTTATATGCCCACATAAAGCCCCTATAAAGCCGTAAACACCACTACGAAGGGCTTTATGAGACAAAAAAAAAGGGGGGTGGCGCCATGCATATAGCGCCGGGTATTGGGGATGTTTTCAAAGTTTGGACCAATAAAAAATTTGTTAGTGTTTTTATAATTAATTAATAAAAACGAAAATTAATAATTAGGTATTGATGGGTAGGGCTTTATGATTACGGGCTTTAGTGATATAACGCCCCATAAAGCCCCTGTGTGACGTGGCACGACACGTGTCGCATAACGCCCCACAAGGGGCTTTATGACTACGGATGGCCTAAAGGACTAGCCCAACGAGTCCAACCCATACGGTTTGGTTTGGTTTGGTTCGATTAAAAAGTTCTAGGGTTCAGTTTTGGTTTATAACAATTAAAAACTGTTACTAACGATTTGGTTCCCGATTTCCGCTGAAAATCACGAAAACCAAACCGTAATGACCCTAGTGGCGAGTACACGTAGACGTTCCTGCGATTAAATCCGTTCCCTAATTATTATTAGTATTCCGTCCGCCTCTGTCTGTCACTGCATGACTTAAACAACAATCGAAATCAACAAAACGCATTCAGGCAAGTTTCTATGATACTCAACTGTGAATAACATTCATTTTGAAATTTGATTCAGTCAAGCCCTAGGTAACCATAAACCATTGATTCGAGAACCCTTGAACAGTTTTGAATTACATTGAATTTGAATTTGAATGATGAGTGTACTTGAATTTTGATTCTAGGGTTTGAAAATACTTCAAGGCATTCTCTCTCTCTCTCTCTCTGTATATGCAGAAACAAAAACTGAATTTATCTTGTCCTGTTGCCTTTGGATAACCACACATTCTAAATCCCAACATCTTTATTTACGATTTCTGAAAGCTACACAATTCCATGTTAAGAGTTTTGTAATTGGAGAGGAAGAGTCAAACCCTAAAAAGACAGATCCTGTGTGTGTGTGTCTTTCAAGATTATTACTTGAACACCATTGTTTATCATCTAACCTTAATTTAAATGCATTGCTTATTATTTATCAGACAACAATGAAGGAGCATCGTGGTTACATACCACCCCCTTACATTCCCCTTGGACAGTCCGATCGAGAAGAGTCAGATCTTGAGAAAAGAATACTTTCTCCCACAAAAAAGAGTGAACCTGTTAACGATGCCGCTGAGGCCCCACTTCTGTGGTCCTCTGGAATATGTGCTTGTTTTGACGACTTAGAGAGCTGTATGTTCACCAACTTCTACCTTTTGCCTTAACGACTTATTTGAATTTGCATCTGAATCAATAGAGTAATCATTATCTCAGTTCTCAGCTAATGTATTCACTCAACTTAATTAACATTTGTATAAAAGTGAAAAATGCTTTCGAGTTTCGATTCATTTCTTGTAGTATAGGCGAATAATATGTTGATGTAAAAAGATGTCTGATGATCAAAGTGTGCATGCAGCTTTTGTTTGGTTGTCAGAAAATACATAACGAAAAAAATGCATATGCTTTTACATACAGATGTTATATCATACATTGGCTATTTCCTTGGTTTAAAAAAGCGCGAAGCGCTCCGAAGCGTTTTGGTTCCAAAAGCTTTAAGCGAAGCTTCAAGCGCGAAGCGAGAGCTTCACGTATACGAAGCGCTCCATATTATATATATGTATTTTATAATGTTAATTTTGTACTTTTATGCATAAATTAAAAAGTTTAAGGACCAAATGTAAACTACTGAAGATAGAGGGGGTTAAATGTTTAAATAAACAAACTATCTTTACACTTTTTAAGTAAAAAGTTAGAAGTTTCAGGGACTGAATGTAAACTAATGAAAGATAGAGGGGTTAAATGTTTAAAAACCTTAACTTATAAAAACCCTAAAAGCCCTAAAAGAAAGATACGCAGCAGCCGCTCTCAGGTCTCAGCATCTCTCTTCTTCTTCTTCCCCCTTCTTCCTGGTTTCCGGCTGAAAGCAACTCCGTCACCGGAATTTGTCGCCGGATTTCACATAGGAAGTCGCTATATCGTCGATATAAGGTCGATATGTACCTTGTGAAGACTGTTGGGCTTAAAAAATGGCCCAAATGGTGATCTGATTGGCTGGAGCGTCGCTTCACAACTTCATCGCCTCATCGCCTCAAGCGCGCTTCAGATCGCTTCATGTAATGTAGCGCTTCAGACCCAAAAAAGCGTTTTTCCCATCGCTTCATCGCCTCATCGCCTCAAGCGCGCTTTTTTAAACACAGGCTATTTCTGTGATATGTATATTTGAAAAGGCAAAGGTCATGCTTGTCTGTTGAAAAAATACATATTTTGGGTTGAAACTGCCAAAAAAAATTTGGTGCACTTTTTTTTGACCCATTTTGACGATGTTGAATTTTTCAACCAGTTACAAAAACAATGGTTTTGATGAAAACGTAAACGATAATTTTATGTCATACACACAATCCAACTGGAATTTTTTTGTTCAACATCATTTTCAGATAATCTTTTTCAGCATGTATTTATTAACTTTTATGAAATGTTGCTTCTGACTGCTAACACGAAAATTAATTAATACTTTAATTTCTGCTTAATTAGGCTGCATTGGGACGATATGCCCTTGCTATCTTTTTGGAAAGAATGCCGAGTATTTAGGATCCAACACTTTCATGGGATCATGCACAACACATTTTATCATATGTGGTCTCATCAACTCCTGCTGCTGTTTGCTAACGGGCGGTCTGCTTCTTGGCTTTCCGGGATGCTTTGCTGCATGTTTTGCCTGTGGTTACCGCAAAGCACTGAGGACAAAGTATAATCTGCAGGTATTTTTTCTTTTCCTCTTCTCCATTTTTCTTAATAATTTAGTTTTTTATAATCATAGTTACCACGTTAACGCTTTAAAAAGAAAAGTTGGACAGGTAGAGTTCGTGGGTTGTCACATCTTGACCCAACCCATGGTTGTAAAAAATCCAACTAGCCTCTCATTAGTCGCCAATTAATTGCTAGTCGGAGGTTCACCAAGTAATTTTTATCTAATCGGCTAATTAATTAGTAGGCGTTCAACAGTAGTCAAATCCAATCCTAATTGGCCAAATATCGGTGGCAGTCTAGCGATTCCGGCCAGATTCTTGAAAATATGGATCGAAGAAGGTGTTAAAACATGTCTACTTAAAAAAATACATATAAAAATGTGTGTATATACATATAAAACCGAAAATTACATATAAAATCTCAATCCGATTAATCGCTAGTCAGTTCCCCGCCGGCCGACTAGCGCCTACCGATTCTTACAACACTGGTTGTGACCAAAAGAAAATTATTTGTTTTGACCCGTTACCAACCAGCCCATTTCACCATCTCTAAATTTCGCCGTTTAATAGAGAAATATGCGTAATCTACATGTGGGTTTTTACGGAAACAGTTTGCATGTGCATGGTTAAAATTTTCGTAAAGAAATTTAGGAACAATAAAATAAAGAATATATTGTTTAATGCATTGCAGGAAGCTCCATGTGGGGACTTTATAACACACCTTTGTTGCCATATGTGTGCTGTATGTCAAGAATACAGGGAAATTCGTGAACGGTCTGTGGACATAAACCCGAACGCAAGCATGGTAGAAACCACAGCTCCTGAGGTGCAGTCAATGGATTTGGCTGTGCACAAATAATTGTTTTGGTTTTGATTTGACAACAATGAACTAAAATCTGATACTTAGTAGGTAGAATAGAATGCAAATCATTCCTATGTTGTAGGAGCACTTTTTTATACAGAAGTTTATGGAGACTCTTTCCAGTTTTTCCTTTGGTTATTTTTCTAGTTTTCTCCTGACAAAGATGCTATTTCTAGGTGTTTTGTTCCTATGGGTTTACCGGTCTGTAAATATCATCAAACATTCCAACTTTTGGTATTGACCCGACCTCCAGAAACCAGTAAATCGAGTTGGACACTCCATTAGCAACTGATTTAAGTACCTTTTAACGGTTACTACTACTATTATTATAAAAAAAAAACATTTTTTTTCAGTCCGATCCAGTCCCCCTCCATTCCGAACCTGATCCTACCGGTTCAATTTATTACTCTCAAAAACCAGATTCAACCTAATCCGATCCAGTTTTGACCGTTGTTGACCAAATCCAATCCGGTTTCAGAACCAATCCAGTTTGACCGATTGCACAACTCATCTGCTCTTTATTCACCCGCGGCTTATATGCTTGGCACAAATTTAAATAATTAGTTTGATGGCTGCCTAGGGTTGGCATATCGTGTCAGACACTACCTGTTAAGACACAAACACGAAACATGATATGAACACGACACGAAATCTTATCGTGTCAATTTTTTCAAACACGAACATGAAACTGAAAATAAACAGGTTATACGAACACAACTTGTTAAGACACGAAAAAATTTACAAGCGTATCACACGACTTGTTATTGACATGAGTATTACCTGTTAAAACTCGAACACAACTTGTTAAGACATGAACTCGCCCTGGAGGGGTGGTGTGTGGAGTCTAGGGCTGGCATATTGTGCCAGACACGACTTGTTAAGGCATGAACATAACCTGTTACGACAAGAACATGATCTGTTGAGACACGAACACGATAAGACACGAAAACGAAATAGGTAAACACGACACGAAAACTAATAGGTCTTATCGTGTCGACCCATTTAAGACACAAAACCTGTTAAGGGTCAACACAAACCTGTTAAGGTCGTGTCGTTTCGTATCGTATCGTGTCCGTGTCTAAAATTGCCAGCACTGTGGCTGCCATTTAATCCTTTGATTCCATTTATGCAAAAGCCCAAAATCCAATACAATGTGTCAAAACCGGTATAAATTCTCAACACACAATACAAAAAAACAATACAAACACAAGATAAGCGACAAAAAGGTGCCGTAAAATTTTTATTACTTAACCCAAACAGAAAAAACACCCCCAAACCCTAGATCTCACAATATGTGAGATCAAAATCAAGACAAAGTATGATACAACACTTAGATGATCATCAACAGATGATCATCAATCAACCAGCAGAACAATCACTCACAACAAAGCGAAATATGGAATGATCTTTAACAGGAGATAATCACAATATAAACTAAGAAAAAACTAAAACAGAAAAGTAATATTGAACCACACAAGCGGCTTGAGAACTAGCACCACTGTAATCACCAAGAACAGCAACCGCCGGAAACTCAGAACCTTATTAAACGCCAGAAAACAAAGTGAACAACTTCTGGAAGAGAACCGGAGTATATGCGCCATAATTAATAAGGATGATTGTGAGAATTGAGGGAACTACAACTGAACCAACAGCTGATCAAGAACCACAACAGATCTGTACCAAATCATAACTTGAATGAAAACACTGATATTAACAGACACAGAGAACTGTGTGTTATATGCGTATGATTGAGAGAATGAGGGAATAGATAAAACCCTTCTGCACATCACTGCTTTTTATATTCTCAACACCCAAAGTTACACATGGGTCCAAAACTATGCCAAGAGATGATCGAGGTCCTTCCAAATTTACATAATAACCCCTCAACTTCCTGCTGTATTAATAAACTCTCAACAACCATAAAACGATTATAACAAACAAATATCCAATATAAACTGATATCCCATAAGCCCAATATATCATAACACAAGCCCAAATACAAGCAGAACCAATGAATAAGTCCAGCAATGTTGACACACAAGTCCACTTAGACATGTTTGAGTTTTAATCATTATTATTTTTAACATCCCCCTTGATTCAAGCAGCAAACATGTCAACTAGATCTAACTTAAAAAACACAACATATCATGCTGAACACAGCTCAAACCTTTGCAAACACGTC
Source organism: Helianthus tuberosus (assembly GCA_030545235.1). Lineage (NCBI taxonomy): Eukaryota > Viridiplantae > Streptophyta > Magnoliopsida > Asterales > Asteraceae > Helianthus > Helianthus tuberosus. The sequence goes on from CM060407.1 coordinate 122,374,701, forward strand.
TGCCAACTGATCTTCAGTGGCATTTTTCCATGATTTATACAAACATATAAGACACTTTTACTAAGCTTTAACAGGTAAATGCAATTAACACCAAATATTTACCAAAACAGTACAAAGCAATATACACAACATCATGGAGAAACAAATCAAAAGATAGGATTTCTATAACCAATATCCTAACTCAGACATACTAAGAACCCAGACAAATTACAACACGAGACAGGAGATCTTTGAAGAAAACACAAAACCAACAACAAATCAAAGAATCCTTTATAACAGACAGTCAGCAAAACAAATAAACTGATATGACTAAGAACACCAGACAACAACTATAACCTACACCAATTCTGGCAAAAAATACACCACCAGACACATCTCTTACTCAAGAGAAAAGTACAAGGCAACACTACATACATACAAGAGACAAAATTGAACACATACCACATTACACTTATTCAAACCATGATATATGACAGTCATACAATATGATATACTGATATATTGAAGTCAAGAAGTAACCCTGACAAACAAAAAACCATAAACTAAAAAACAGTACAATATCAACAATCTTCACAATTCACAACCAGGTCTAAAACTAACTAAAATAGCATGAATCCAATCATACAAAAACTGTTATAATCAGAATTCACATGTGACAAGATTTATAAATTCTGATTGAACAATAGTCTTTGACTCTATATTGAAAAAACAAATAACAAAGTCACATGTCAAGAAATTCCAGACCCACAGCTGAACCAAAAAACCTGGTCAAGAAATCATAAAGATCCATATGTTTTTACCAAAAAAAAACTTTACAATTACACAAGACATGAACCATAGAACTGAGAACTACTCACAAAGAGACAAACATGGCAGTCATAACATACAAGAGCAATTTTCTACACAAAAACACTAGCAAGATAACAAGACAACATTGAATCACACGATTCATACATATACAAAACAAGTGAGATAAGAAACAACTAGAAAACATATTCTAATTGATCAATGAACCACACAGTCCATCAACAATACCACAGTTATATCATTCAAACTAAAAATCACACGATTTTTAAGAATATGATACCAAGACCGAAAGACAATACTTGTGAAGAACTTAAAGTCTAATTTGACTTGATTAGAAAAAAAACTTTTCACGAAACATTGAATCACAAGAATCATACCAAGACTGATAAACAAGAAGTACACACTTCTATATTAGACAACAAATTCAGCCTAAACAAATATGAGATACAAAATCACATGATTTAATATCTCACACACAAGACAAGAACAACACGACAATAAGACACAACCAAACAAAAATCACAAAATAACATATTTTGCAACCAAAAAACACCTCAGAAGAGATAACATACAAGGCTGTCACAAATACAGAATAATCTTGACAATACCAACGGTTAAACATGAACCACACAACTCAAACTAACCATACAAACAAGATCACAGACAAGCAGACATCAAGACTACGAATAAAAGACATTTAACAACATACAAGACAAAGATCCTCAACATATAGATCTCATAGCAAGGCATACACAGACATCAAGAACAAACTTGACAAAACAAGTGGTTAGAAACACTCAAACCATATAGTTCGACTAACCATACAATAAGACATACATTGTTCAAGACAAAAAAGAATGATCACTTGATTCTAAGACAAAGAAAAAAACTATCTCTTACACAAGAGAAAAAACACATAAGTCAGAACTAACATTCAAGATGACAGCCTTAAACAATTACAACGAACCACACGACAGAAAAACAAACTTCCACTTAAATTTTTTTTGACTAAACAACTCATGGTAAAATGATCAACCACAACTATAGCCAAACAAACATTGACAAAACCAAATAACAAGAAACTCCTTCAACTACACACACGAGAACAAGAACCAAGAAAAACAATATTAGCACATAATGTGTCAGATCTCATAAACTCAAAGAACGTTATCCGGTTTAACCAAATTTAGAGATTTTAAAACACACCGAACAAGACAAATCCAAGTTATTGTTACCGCAAAAAAAAAAAAAAAAACAGAATACAAAACAGCAAGAGAAACTTATATTTTTCAATCAACTTGTCTCTTTGAACAAAGATCTTGACCAACCATACCATATCATCAACACTTTTAGAGCCATATAGACAATTAGTACATACATCTTTTTTCAAACGAGTAGAAACAGTGACCAATTAAAAACCCCTTTTAAGGAACTCTACTCTAAAAAATAAACTAGCAATTAGACTCAGACACAGAATATGCATGTAATGGAACCAAGACCAACAAGCACTAGACTAACACACTTCACCAACATAATAACATGATCAGTAAAACGAGTGAAACAAACCCATCAATAAAAAAAAAAACACAAACAGATCAAGACATTAAACACAAACCTTTTTTTTATATGGACAGTGAAAAGAAATCAAGACTCCATTTAACAATTTTAATAGTCACATAGGAACCGATTCTAAATAACCCCTTTACCATAAACCACGAAACATTTAAAAAAAACAAATACAACTCATATGACAGATAGACATTTCGATTGTTCTCAACAAGAGACATTGAGCAGACAATAAAAAACCTTTACACACAATAGAAAACAAGGATACCTTAACATAGAGCTTATGAACATAAGATCTCTACTAAACTTTTATGAATCTTAAAAAAAAAAACAATTTAGCATTTCTAAACCAAGACAAAAACAGATAAATGAACATAATATAAACAGGAGAACACAGATTAACAGACAGACAACTAACTACAAAGGAAAGAAACCAAACAAGACGCAAAACCCAAGGCGAAGCTGTATCAGTGTCCAGATTCCAGGTTCATCACTTATAGTGCCTGGACAGGTCTTTATACAGGAGCCACACACAACTACATAGACTACAACAATAACCAGAACAATAAAAAACAGACAAAACACAAAACAAAAAATCACGGAGGGAGCAAAAAAAAAAAAAAAAAAAAAGAAAATCCAACCCCTAGGTATATGTGAACCGTGGATATAATCCCCAAATTTCATCCCTAAATATGCAAACACAAATAGCCACCAAGTAAGACATAATAGACCAACACAGAGCAAACAAAGAAACAACAATAAAAAAATGCCGGTCCTCGCTACCCCGACTTCAACTAACCAACAATCAACAACAAAATAAAAAAGAAAAAAAAATAGAAAGATCTTATAGAGAGTGTGTTTTACTCCAAAGAGATCAGAACTGTAGTTTTTTGAGAACTACATGAACTGATCAAGCCAAGAACAAATACACCTGGTTAGTTTGCTCTGAACCTTCTAGGGTTTCAGAGACTACCACAGGTCTTCAAAAAACAGTAGTAAAAGATCTTCTTCTCAACTTCCAACAAACCCTAACTGGGTTTGTGACACTCCAGAATTGTACAGATCTCACCAGATCTGACCTGCAAACACTTCAACCAAAGATCAAAACGGAATAGACACTAATAAGGAACAAAAAACAGATCCAAAACACACAAACACAGCGGAACCCCAAAAAAACCAGACCCAAGAGCAATAGCCCGATCTAGGGTTTCAAAAAATACAAAAAACCCCAAATAAACTAACAAGACAGAAACACAAAGAAAGACCAACAGAATCGGAGCCATATGGCTCTGATACCATGTCAAAACCGGTATAAATTCTCAACACACAATACAGAAAAACAATACAAACACAAGATAAGCGGCAAAACGGTGACTTAAAATTTTTATTACTTAACCCAAACCGAAAAAACACCCCCAAACCCTAGATATCTGTAACACCTCGAAAATTCACGTCCTATAATGTGTTGACACGTGTCATAAAGTTTGAACGCGTGAAAGAATGTTATAAAAGGACTAAAGTTGACAAACATGGAAAGTATGTGATTATACGGATTCTAAGTGTCAACAGTGAATAAATATACTTCATAATAACCCTACATGATGTTCATAACATCAAACGAATAAATCATGGATCATACGTAGCTAAAAGTGAGAGATTACAAACTACAGGGGTCAAATGTGTCAACATGTTAAAGATATACCTCTGAGTGATCTTTTGACAAACCCGAAGCTTTGTAAATATAAATTATGCTCACTAGATTGCACGATTAAAATTTCATAAAGTTTCGTTATCGTATGAGAAAGTTATGATCAAATTCGTGTACGAGGGGTTAAAGTGTTAACGTTGAAAGTTTAGGCTTTTCGGGTTAACCGGAAGTGTTCAGGGATTTGGCAAAGTGGGTATAAGTCCTAAAGCCCTTGTGGGTAAATATAAGGGGGTCAAAATGCAAGAAATAACCTTAGTTGCCCCTTCGTGAAGCCAAAGGTCAAGTTGGAAAATAAATAAAATTTAAAAATCTGATTATAGGGCCTAGGCGGCCCGCGTGAGGATATACAAATGTTGAGGCGGCCCGCGTGGGGACGTCAGGTGCAGAAAAAACAGGTAACAGCCTGTTAAACGCGATTTTAACCAATAAGGCCGGTAATTCTCACTTGTGGACGACCCCTAGGCACCCCTAAGCACTAGGGAACAAGTGTTGATCAACTGTGGTGGGTTGTAGACCCCAAGTGTCAAAGAATTGTGGTGATTAAGGTGCTATATAAGGCCATTATGTGCAACATTGTTCATCACACATTCATCTGCATTTGTGATCAATTCTGGAGCTCTCAAGCAGGTCCAACTGATCATATCTAGTGCATAGGACTCTTGTAAGTCTACTAGTCCTTCTTTAATTGAGTTTAGCTTGTTTAATTAGCTAAAAGTCAAACCGTCGTAATTACGGTTTGACTTCGAGATTAGTCAATAATGGCTCAGTCATATCTCGAATTGAAAGTAGTTATGAGTTGGTATTTATGTGGGTAATAAAACCTCAAAAGGGTTTCCCCTGATCACCACTCTAACCAGGTCAAAAGTCGGGTCAAACTCTTAAGTAAAAAGTCAACAGGATGCTTAAAATGTCATTTATGCATAATTAGCTATCTAGAACATATATAACCTGTTTGATCATTGTTATAACTTAGTAATAAGTGTAAGAACATGTCCAAACATGTTCAACCCGACTATTTCCTGTTTAGACCCGGTTCGGAACCGAAAGTCACACAGTTTGACTTTCACTTTGACTTTCAGTTCTGACCCGTTTAGGCATGTTTTAGAAATGCCTCAGAGCTTTAATTGGATTAGGATACATGATAGAACAACCCTCTGTGATTTTACACCTTGGTTCACTAGTTATCCAATTAATATGCATATTTCCGTTAATTGCTCATATGTTGACCGTTATGCCCTTATTACCTTAAAACGTGATTTATGAAAATGTAAAAGTGTAGAAACCTTAGTTACTGATATATAAACTTGTATGCAAAGTTTGATATCAGTTTGACTTGTAGATTAAGAGTTATGTTCATTATCGCTAAATGAATGCTTTATGTTAATAAAATGGCGCAATTAGCGTATAGCCTACTTAAACATACTTTTTGATATCAAATCTTTTACCCACTGATCTAATATATTATTTTGGGATTTTTAAAGATTTTTAATTAATTTTAGGCTGAGCATAACTCATAGTCGTAGGCTTAATTCGGTAAATGTCGGTTTTGCCCTTATGGGCCATAAAATAAGTTTTACACATCTAAACGACTCCAAACCTTTTGCTACTAATCACATATGATAAATAAATTATTTTAAGCCTTCTGGAAATATAAAAATATCAGATTTAAGTATCGAACCCGGAAATGGCCTTTAATCGCCTTAATTAGCGTTTTTAACGCATAGTATGTTTTAAAATCATATTGGACATACCCGGGTTGATACCTACTGATATAAGAGGCAAATTATTATATTTTAACAGTAAGCAAAGGTTGATAAACTCAGACTTCAGTTTTGAGCTTTTCGGCTTATGTGAAATTACCAAAATACCCCTTCGGGGCCTAGTTTGGGTTTAAACACGTTTCGGGCATAACGAAAGACAACTTACTGATGTCACAACATATTTGAAGCATATTAACTTAGGAAACCTGTATATGGCTCTTACGGATACCCGTTACGCTTATTTCGCGTTCGGTTCGGCTTATGTAACAAGTTTACATAAATTAGCCGAAACGGGTCAAACCTTATCGGGTTAATCTCAAAATCCAGAATGTGCATGAAGGACCCATATTAAACAAGTCTCTGAACTTGTCGGGTCTAAATCACATTCTATCCGGTCTTCGCTTAATCATGCGTACGAACCGTATCTTTGAAACTAGTCGGTCTAAGCTTAAGCTTAATAAAAGACCCGTTAGTATTCTAATAGGTTATATTAAACCTTCGTTCCAGATTAGGAGAACCAGTAAAAGCTACGTGCATTTTGCTTATTGTGATTTATACTTTGCATCAGGTAAATACTTTTAACTTATTTTCCCTATACGGGCTTGGGTTACGGTACATAGCGTACCGCTTGATCGGGCATCAAATCTCCACGCTTAGTGGGTAGTTGAATAATTTGATCGGCTCGTTTTAAACAGTCTTGTTTACTTTACAGCCTTTGGGGGGTTAATGACCATGTCCCGGATATCCCTGGCATCATCTTACGAGATGGCCACGACCTGAGCACGGGGTGTAGGCGTACTCCCGTGTATAACTCATTGAAGTGGTGTGTTTATTGATCTTTAACCCGGACTAGGTCCGGGCTACTGAACGCATAAGTAACATGTAATTCGTTCACAAGATTATAATATTAAATAATTCTCCCAAGTTAAAAAGATTAAATATTGCCTATGTGCATTTTAATCAAATTATAAAATATTTATGCCATGTGCATCCAAACCAATTTTTAAACCATTTTCCAAAATGAGTCAGTTGATTGTATTTACCAGTGTAAACTGACGTATTTTCCCAAAAAGACTAAATGCAGGTACTAAACGTAATTGGCTGGATTGTCTCCTTAGCATCAATAAAGAGTCTCGCAAGCTTAAGATGCCTGAAGTCTGTTGAACTATTGTTTCCACTTTATGTTCGATCCTTCTGTGGATAAACTTTCGAATATTGTGATAGTTGATATTACAATAATAAATTCGGTTGTATTATATTTTCAATTGCTTCCGCTGTGCTTAATAATATTGTGTTGTTTGACCATTACGTTGCCAACCATGACGTCACAATACTCCCCACCGGTGACACGTGGAAAATCGGGGTGTGACAATATCACAATATGTGAGATCAAAATCAAGACAAAGTATGATACAACACTTAGATGATCATTAACAGATGATCATCAATCAACCAGCAGAACAATCACTCACAACAAAGCGAAATATGGAATGATCTTTAACAGGAGATCATCACAATATAAACTAAGAAAAAACTGAAACATAAAAGTAATATTGAACCACACAAGCGGCTTGAGAACCAGCACCACTGTAATCACCAAGAACAACAACCGCCGGAAACTCAGAACCTTATTAAACGCCAGAAAACAAAGTGAACAACTTCTGGAAGAGAACCGGAGTATATGCGCCATAATTAAGAAGGATGATTGTGAGAATTGGGGGAACTACAACCGAACCAACAGCTGATCAAGAACCACAACAGATCTGTACCAAATCATAACTTGAATGAAAACACTGATATTAACAGACACAGAGAACTGTGTGTTTTATGCGTATGATTGAGAAAATGAGGGAATAGATAAAACCCTTCTGCGCATCACTGCCTTTTATATTCTCAACACCCAAAGTTACACATGAGTCCAAAACTATGCCAAGAGATGATCGAGGTCCTTCCAAATTTACATAATAACCCCTCAACTTCCTGCTGTATTAATAAACTCTCAACAACCATAAAACGATTATAACAAACAAATATCCAATATAAACTGATATCCCATAAGCCCAATATATCATAACACAAGCCCAAATACAAGTAGAACCAATGAATAAGTCCAGCAATGTTGACCCACAAGTCCACTTAGACATATTAGAGTTTTAATCATTATTATTTTTAACACAATGAAATCTCATTTTTGTTACATACATTGTGTGGGAAATAAAAAAAAAAAAAATACATAGCATCATTTCTTGTACCTTGTGTCATGTTATTACATGTTGCTTTGATTAGTCTAGTGGTTTGGACATTTTTATTTTTAATCACGGTTAACTTAGGACATTTGTGTCTAGTGGAATAACAGTGGCGGAGCTAGCCCTTTAATTCAGGGGTATTCCAAATTAATTTTTTACCGTGCAATTATACAATAATAAATACAATAATAAAAAAAGGGAAAATATTTTTCAGTAATACAAATACCTAATAGATTTGCCCTCTTCTTTTTTTATAACTTTAAATCGTTCAATCACATCGACGTCTTTTACTTTATCAAAAGTTTCTTTTTTGACGGCACAAACCATAGCATTGTTCAAATATTATGGGCCCATTAGATTGCGTAAATCCATCTTGACAAGCTTCAATTTAGGAAAAAAAAACATCTTTCAACGGTTGCGGTTGCAACCGGTAAAACCAAAGCTAGCTTCACTACCCGATAAACCAAAGGACAAACACTATGTGTTCTTGTTTCCACCATAAATCGAGTAAGATCACTAGAACTTCCAATTGCAATTTGCTGCCCATGCCCATAATCAATGGATTATTTTATTTATTTGGGCTTAATTATCATGTAACTTATTATTTGGGCTTAATTGTTAAGCAAGTATTGGGCTAAAGGAATAATATTAAGTTTCATATTTTTCTCTTAAGGGTATCCTATGTATAAAACTGAACAAAATACACTGCGAATACGGGTTGAGCCGTAGCCTGTGCTACGACTAGTTACTCATTAGTTCCGCCCCTGTGGAATAAACCATGTGATAATCACATTGATGTAGTTAGTATACTCGTACAACAAACCACCTGAAACAGGGCCGTCTCCGAAAATCAAAAAATTTTTTTTGGCCCTGTGCGAGATAAAAAATTTGGGCCCTATTCACAAAAGTTTTTTTTGGTCCAGCAGCACCTCTCAATTTATTAATTGGGTTTTGAATTCGTTTGGTTTATTAAATTGGCATTGAGTTTCTTTCATTACACTTTCACAAGTTGGACTTCTCAAATAAACAACCGAGCAGCACCCCTCAATTCACTAATAACACTTGTTCCTTATTTAACATTGTCTAATAAACGGCCGAGCCGAGCTTACTTAAACTTGTTTACGAGCCGAGCACAATCCTAAAAATAACATTGTTTAGTAAAGGAGCCCGAGCCCGAGCTTCACTTATTGAACTCGCGAGCCTTCAAGTCTATTATTTATATTATTTTTAATTAATATATTAATTAATATATAATAAACGAGCCGAGCTCGAGCTTGAGATATTACCAACGAGTCAAGCTCGAGCTCTCATAAGTAAATCGAGCTCAAGCTCGACCCTGGTCAAGCTCGGGCTCGGCTCGTCTCATTTGCACCCCTACACTTGAATCCTTTCCGCCAAAAAATAAAAAAGAAAAAAAAATCAACTAACTGTAATATGTGTAAACATATCCAAATTAGTTTGGCAACATACCTTTTCATACAAATAAAATATATAGAACTAGATATTGAGTTCTTCTAAGTTTATATTGTTAATAGTTAAATGAGAAATAAAAAAGCTATGAAGTTAAACAAGAAAACATGTAAAGTTTGTTATGTAAATGAAAAAAACTATAAAGTTAAACAATAAAGCATGTAAAGCTTGTTTTATAAATGATTAAAAGAAGAAAAAAATGAAATTATTTACAAACTTATGAAGGCCCATATTTAAATGTGAAAGTGAACATTTAAACTAGAAAATAAGCTTTATGGGGCTTAAATCAGCAAAGACCCACAGAAACACAATACATGGGAACCAACGAAAATTATGAAAAAAAGAGGTAACCGTTGGATTCGATCCCGGAACGGCTGTACTTTTATTAGTAAACTACCGCATCCATTGAGCCAGACAGTGAATTTGTATCATTTTTTCTACAATAATTTTATATATAAAAAATACATATATATTTTAAACCTTTTGGGCCCCTAGATAGTTTGGGCCCTGTGCGGTGGCACCTCCCGCACAGGCCCAAAGCCGGCAGTGACCTGAAATAAGTTATAATCACAATTTTTTGTTACATTCAAGAAAACGGCATACAATGAACATGTTTCTAAATGATTTAATGTTTCTAAATGATTTAATAAACTTCACAAACTACGCACGTCAATGATTTTTGAACCAACATCAGTTTTATTAGTTACATTTTTATTGCAAATTTACGTTAACTTCATGATGCTGCACGACCTTCTTGCATACGAGAACTCCTTGAATAATATTGTGAAGTAAGCCACCTGCTTACCACATCAAACGATTCTTCAGGTTTGTACACTGGCACCGAGTGTCCAGCACCCTACAAATCAAAATAACGATTCACTAGTCCTGAAATAATAAGAAACTACAAATCAAAGACTTCCTTCCATTGACAATATATCCGTTGAAAGTCCATGGGAAATCAGGCCGGATCACCACTGGATTTACCAATGTATCCCAAGCGCCAGTGAAATAGATTGCCGACGCTGGCTTTTGCGACTGAAAGTGGTTTCACCGACAGTGAATTTTCGTTGGTAGAAGTTTACTTTCTAGTAGTGCAAGTTTCTTACCCTAACGGTGGCAAATGTCAATGAGAAATCCTTTTGCGCATATTTAGTTTCATATCTGCAAGACAAATATATAATTGTGATATAATTAGAATAAAAAACACAACTTAAATAAAAAGAATTCACTAATGGAAAACCTACCCTCCAACATAGCCATAGCCTTTAATAAAAAAGGGTGCCCATGGGGTTTCAACACTGATATTAAGTAAAGCTATCCATTGCTGGACACCGACATAAGGGAATGCCATGTCATGATCCCCGCTACAGACAATGAAACATTGTAAGTGCATTATGTCGTTTTGAGTAGTGATCAGTTGAATAAAGATAAGCGACGAAGCATATAGTTAGTTACGCTACCTAAATACCAAAGCTTGACAACCTTTGGCCACAAGTTTCTTATGATGGGAAAAGCTACTAAAGATATCATATGAATAGCAAAACGTGTCGTTTTTCCCTTCAGCGTAATGCATGGTTGAGTTGTGCAAATACCATGTTTCGATTGTTCCCTAAATATATAACAATAGGGAATTATGTTTAATGATAACCCTTGGTTTAATAATAATTTGAAGAAATCAAAGATGATCACATACCATATGAATGTTTAAAGCACGTTGCACAACTTCATTGTTCCCCCAACTATGCAATGCACGATCGGAGTATTCCTACATATAACATGATTAAAGAATACAATAATTTGTTGGTCATTCGAATAGTGGCGCAGCTTAATGGGAACCGGAGGGTGCACCCCCCACCCAATGTTTCGGTTAGAAGTGTAAAATTTTCGATTTTTCGTTCGAAAATTTTAAAACTATATACGTCCCCCCACCCCCCACACTGCATTCAAACCACGATAGGAACTTTAACTGAGGATCGTGTTACAAGAAGCAGACCACGTTGGACCAAACAATACAAATAGAATGTATATTAATTAGGAAGACACATGCCGAACTTTTAAATACCTATATTGTCTTAATCGAAAGAATCTATATATATATATATATATATATATATATATATATATATAGAGAGAGATTACCGTACAATACGGCATTGGATTTGATTCATTACAAGGTGGGAACAATATGTTATCAAGGTTAATTTGACTTGTGCACTACAATTCAAAACATTTTCTTGTATCATATTGTGTTCACTTAATTCATATGATTTCATATATAAAACAATTCGAAATGCTCACCTCTTCATACCGTTGAAGACTATGTGCACATAATGAGTTGGATGTATGAGTGTTGATGTAATTACCATTACAATTTTCTGTACCTAACTGCAAAAGAAAAGTATTATGCTTCAAACTCGTATATAACTTCAGGGAGTGTTTGTACGTGTTGGCTTATTTAAAACAAGTGTATTTATTATCTTTTGTGTTAGCTTATTTAAAACAAGTGAACATATTATCTTAAATTTGAAGAAAACACAAGTCATGAACTTCTACGAAAACAACTTGTTTAGAACGCGTAAACAAACTATTTAGCCATAAGATAACTCGACCCAAAAGGTGATTATCACGTTTAGGTAAAATAACAAATAGTAATTAAGCTGTGTAAATAAGTTAACCCTTAGCTTATTTAAAACACACACAATATGTCTGTTTGTGTTTATGTATGTATATAAGAACTAAATATTTAACAATGCCAAATTTCAACCTCATTTCAAATACGCTTGTGTACTTTAAAAGCATATGTCACGTACATTGTATTCAATTATATTCACATTCTACTTTGAATGTGTATCAAGTGGTTAGGAATAAGTCTTACCAAACATGTTATGTCTACACTTACCTTATAGATGTCATCTGATATTAGTGCCATACGGTGAGCAAATTCAAATCTTGAATTGAAGTCCCTGAACTTATCGGTAAGAGGACCACAAAGAATGTACCCCTAATATCCAATTTAAGAACAAAATAACTAGTTTCAGTTTTACTGTTCAAGACTCTTTCTTGAATAAACCAATTAGGAATAGGAATGTTTTGTTTATTAAATCATCCCATATTTAAACACTCTAGTTACACTATGATGGTTGATTGCTAAAATAAATTTATATTTGTGGTAGTTCATATCTTAACTTTCCTCTAAAACAAAGTTCCATTTGCATGGATAATTAATACCAGAAGTTATTAGGGTCGAAATACTTTTCTACATTGGTTTCAACTACGTCTATTGGGTAATCAAACGACAAGAAATCTATGATGTTTCCTGCTTTTGTTCATAGAAAATTCCCTCTAGTTCTGTGGCTGATTATGTATATGGAAAATGAACTTGGTGTTTTAAATTAAAGCTTATTGGGTTTGATCACTTACTTGAATATTTAACCATGGTTGATCCCCGCGTTCATTACCTAACACAATGTTAAAACGACCACAAGTCAGTCACTCATGCAAGAGTGAGCATATAAGAAATTAACTACTAGAAATTAATACCTTCATATAATTGCAGAGTAACCAAAGGATTGATGATACCCATGTAAGATATCCCCGCTATGTAGAGTGGATTATTTAGAAACATAGGATGGTTAATGAGAAACTGTTCATCAAAACATGTAGAAACTCAGAGGATGTATACAATCAAAAGCCTTAAAGTGTAGAAAAGTGGGTGATCACATAAAGTATATCTTAGAACCAACTTGAGGGTTGTTTACCAAATGTTGTATATATGGTGACTATGAATTAATATTTCATATCTTCTATATATTTCATGCAAAGTTGTTAAAAGGCTAGAGCACAAAAAACATGTTGGATTTCTTGCAAATTCCTAAACTAGGGCTCCAAATTACATTTTTAGAAGCCAACATGTTAATGAAAAATAGTTTTGATTGTTTTTTAGTTAATTTAAGAAAATTCATTTGTACAACTTGACAAAAGAGAGAAAACATAACCTTCCTACTCCAAAGAGTCCTTTAATTATATAGATATTTTGTTATCTTAAATAATATGTTGCTAAGCATGCAGATAATTTTTACAGGAATTCACTAAACTATTATAATTTAAGTAAAAGATTATGGACTATAACCTTTCTTATAAAAGCACTAGCGTGTGAAGCCATAAGTCCATAACGCTATCACTGCTAAGCCATCCTTGTTTAGTTTTGGCATAGGAAAACCCAACACCAGCAGGAATATCCAAGAATATCATATTCGCCACCTACAAAAACACAAAACTAGCCATTACCGACAACACACCAACCAACGGGTAAGCAAGCGAAGAATCTGAAAAATTTCAAATAAAAAATCTATAAATATTTTTCCACAATAGACAACCGAAACACCAAAAAATAAATACAAAATATATTTTATAATACCCATCGGTATTCAGTGACAGTTACTGAAGGGACTTTGTTGGTGCGATCAATTATTACAACATACATAATATTTGTCGGTAACCTGTCAATAATTGTGAAGATAACATTTTGGATAAGATATCTGTTAAAATACCTTATATATTTTTTCTATTTCAGTTTAAATGTTGTTATATTTTTACTCCTCTAACCTTCTGCCCTTTATTTGTTTTGTATGAGTTTGGTCCGGTTATATGGGCTTGGAGATGTCTAGCTGGGCTGGTCCAAGAGTCCGTGTATTGCAAGTGGGCTTAAGGGTTTCGTTGCTATGTCGGTTATAAAGTTGAGGCTGCTTTGGGATCATAACACACTGCATCTCATCATCTCCTTCTTGAAGCTTCTTGTATATGCCTCTCAATCTTTGATGACTGGCTGGAGTTCTTGTACTGATCTGAGAGAAGTTGTTGAATAAAACTGCACTTTATCTTTGTATTGTGGTTTAATCTTTGAAGTTCTGACATGGTATCAGAGCTCTGAGGTTAAATCGGTGCTCTGGTGTTCTTCCGCCGCACTCTTCGTTGCTTGTTTCTCCGAGTTTCAGTCCAAGGACACTAATCAAGGGTTGTTACGGTGGTGCTTGAAGTCTTAGTGGTCCAGTGGTCTGCCGACTTTACTTTCTGGCTCCTTCTTGGTTGTGGTTGCTGTGCCGCCGTTGGAAGTACGAAACCCTAATTTTTAGGGTTTTCTCATCGAATCCTCTTGAAGAATCTCTCGTTGGTCCCTTTTAGGGCAAACCAATAGATCTGGTCTTCTGTCTTCTGATCAAGTCCTTGTAACCCTAAGTGAAGGTTACAAGCCTTGATCTGTTGGATATTGCACGCACCCACTGTGAGATCGTTCTATCCCTCTTTTTTACTATCTTGCATCACTATTGTTGAGTCTAGGCATCTTGATACCGGGTTTTAGGTGAGACCGGTTTGATCTTGGGGTACAGAGAGGGTCCACTCTGTTGCATCTGCTTGTGTTAAAAGCTCCCTGAATATTGTCTGCGGAGGCACCCTTGAGTGATGAACCTCTGATCGGACCTCTGTTCAGGCTTCGCTACTTCTTACCCTGACCAATTGTTTGATTCTGCCTGTGTTTTTTTGTTCTAAATTGCTTCTTGTTATTTTTTGACTGCTACTGTGTTTAACTGATCTATTGCTATTACTATCCCTGTGATTATCTGATTTATTGTGATTGCTTACTATAATGCCTGACACAGATGATCAAGTTGAATCCTCTGTCACTTTGGTTAGCAAATTAGATGCAAGTGATCCGTTATATCTGCATGCCAGTGATTCTAGTAGTCTCATTATTGTCAATATTAAACTGAAAGGAACTGAAAATTATGTGGTTTGGTCAAATGCTATGAAACTTGCATTAACTGCTAAGAATAAGTTAGGGTTTATTAATGGTACTTGTACCAAATCAACTAAAGATGATGTTCTGGCAAGTCAATGGGATAGATGCAATTATGTTGTTTTAACTTGGATCCTCAATTCTGTTTCTGAAGAACTATATGTTGGTCAAGTTTATTCTAGGCTTGCTAGTGAAGTCTGGAGTGACTTAAAGGACACTTAT
The DNA here is from genome assembly GCA_030545235.1 of Helianthus tuberosus. NCBI lineage: Eukaryota > Viridiplantae > Streptophyta > Magnoliopsida > Asterales > Asteraceae > Helianthus > Helianthus tuberosus. The sequence continues at coordinate 122,390,274 of CM060407.1, forward strand.
GACAGGGTTGATGGGTCAGTTGTGTTTGGGTTATACCAAAAGATTAATTCTGTTAGTCAAAATGGGGCTAGTGTTTCTGAATATTATCATAAACTCAACACTATGTGGAAACAATTTGATGCCATGGTTCAGTTGCCTTCTTGTACTTGTGAGGCTTCTACTAAATACAACGAATTCAGTCAACTGATTAAACTTATGCAGTTCTTGATGGGATTAGATGACATTTATCAACCTGTTAGAACAAACCTGTTAACCAGGGTTCCTTTGCCTACTGTTAAAACTGCTTTTTCCATCATTTCTAGAGAAGAATCACACAGAGATTCGAATAAATCCTCAAAAGATCCCAAATGTTGGTTTTGTTGCAAAAGCAACACAATATAATGATAATAAAAGATGTTTTAACAAAGGTCCTAATCCCAACCTAAAATGTACCCACTGTAATAAGATTGGTAATGTGATTGAAAAATGTTTTGAACTTCATGGTTATCCCTCAAATTACAGAAATAAACCAAGCCAAAACAGTTCTCAATGGTCAAAACCAAATGTGTCTGCTAATAATTTTATTGCTAATACTATGAATGATCAATCTGCTAGTTCATCTTTGAATGCATTAAATGCTGATCAATTTTCCAAGCTGCTAGGTCTACTAAATGAAAATAAGTTGGAAGATCTACACAAATCTAACATGAGTGGTAAGTGCTATAGTGCCTTCTCTTCTCTAGGATCTTATAAAAACGTATATTGTTTTAACTCTAGTTTCTTTCACCACAATAGACTAAAATGGATTATTGATTATGGTGCTAATCAGCATATGGTTATGAGCAATGATAACATGTTTAATCTGGTAGATGTGTCTGAATATGATATTTCTGTTAAACATCCAAATGGAACTGATGCTAAAGTTAAACAAATAGGATGCTTTAAACTTTCTGAAGATGTGATTTTGAAAGATGTATTTGTTGTCCCTGAATATTGTGTGAATCTCATTTCTATTCACAAACTAGCTAAAGATAACAAACTTAAAGTAGTTTTTGATGAACATAATCATTATATTCAGGATGTGTTCTTAATGAAAAACCTGGTGATTGGTAGCCAAACTGACGGTCTTTATTTCTGTGGTAATTCTAGTAATCCTGTTTTTGCTTGTTTTAATAAGGCTGAAACAATAAAGCTCTGGCATTCCACACTTGGTCATCCCTCAGATCAAGTCCTACATGTTCTAAACCTTAAAAACGAAAAAGGACAAGCTGAGCCTTGTGACACATGTCACAAAGCTAAACAACATAGAATTCCCTTTCCCTTAAGTGACCATAAGTCAAAAAAGGTTGGTGACTTAGTTCATCTAGATGTTTGGGGTCCTTATAAACGACCCAGTCTTGATGGTTATAAATTTTTCCTCACTATTGTAGATGATTAGTCCAGGTCGGTTTAGGTCTACCTAATGAAATCCAAAACTGAAGTTTTGACAATATTAAAAACTTCTATGATTTGGTCAAAACTCAATTTGAAACTAAAATCAAAAGTTTTAGGAGTGATAATGGGTCTGAGTTTATAAACTCTCAAATGGAAAACTTTGTTAAAACTCATGGTATACTTCATCAAACATCTTGTACTTACACTCCTCAAAAAAATGGGAATGTTGAAAGAAAACTCATGGAAACTTTTTTCTATTTTAGTTTAAATGTTGTTATATTTTTACTCCTCTAACCTTCTGCCATTTATTTGTTTTATATGAGTTTGGTCCGGTTATATGGGCTTGGAGATGTCTAGCTGGGCTGGTCCAAGAGTCCTTGTATTGCAAGTGGGCTTAAGGGTTTCGTTGCTATGTCGGTTATAAAGTTGAGGCTGCTTTGGGATCATAACACACCGCCTCTCATCATCTCCTTCTTGAAGCTTCTTGTTCCTGCTGATCTCTCACACGTTCATTCATGAGAAATCATTTTGTCTCTTATTTAATCTTTTGATTCATTTGTATATGCCTGTCAATCTTTGATGACTGGCTGAAGTTCTTGTACAGATCTGAGAAGAAGTTGTTGAATAAAACTTCACTTTATCTTTGTATTGTGGTTTAATCTTTGAAGTTTTGACAATATCCGCAAGTACTATTATCCTTTAGTGATCTGTTGAAAATACTACTTATTACAAATGCTCTCCAAACCTCCCTGGTTTTCAAGTGCATTAATTGTCCGTCTGTGACACCCTAGGAAAATCAGGAAAACAACGCAACTTAGCTAGCTTCCTCAGTAACCACGCGCTAAATTTCGGGACGAAATTCTCTTAACAGGGGGAGAATGTGACAACCCTCAAAATCCCATGTATTCCGTACAATTTATTAATGATAATTAATGTGCTTGATGACTGTGTGGAATTACTTAACTGATATCTGATTACTGTGTTATGCTTACATGTATTTGTTAACATACTAGTAGGATACAGAAAAGTTACTAAATAGTCCGGTATGCCTTCCTGAGTGTTAAAAATTAAAAACGTTGCAAAAATATATATGTAGGACGCTTTACGGATTAATTAAGCAGTTTAACGGAACAATATCCAACCGAACAACCGAACTTTACCCGGAACATAAAAATATTGCCAAACATATTGTTTTTACTTTTCTGAGCTAGTTAGGGTCCCCGAACACCCTAACACACTATATATTTAATAACCCACCATAAACCACTAAATAATTCTAATTATTCCTAACTAAATAGTAACTAGAATAATTAAATCCCAACCCCATGTACCCACCCCCAAATTGACGGTCACTAGGGTGACCCACTCTTTTGATTTTGTGTGATTAATTTAGTGAATTATGTTGGGTGGAAGGAAACATTATGCATGTTGGGTAATGAGAACATATGGTCTATAAATTTACACATTAGAAGCATCACTCTCATTTTCATCAACACACTTATAAACAATTTCTCTCTTTCCTTCTTTGGAGACTCACGGCCGAGAACCACAACACACATCCACCCACTTGCAAAATTCAATCTTGTCATTTTACTTACAACCAAAGGTGAAGGATCACATACGAGGAAACCCGGTGTTTACGAAATCGCAAGGACCTCACCACAACGCTATTAACCAACCGTTTTTCGTCTAGTTTCTTCCCTAGCCACGAGCTAGTAGTAAGTGGCTCTAAACACCCTATTGTTCATATCTAAAGTGGTTAATAAGAAATTTGTCGGATAAAAATCATGAACATATAAGATCAAAATTAAAAGTCTTGTAAGAATGATGAACTTGTTGGATAAAAGAAATGTAATGGTGTAAAACTCTTGAATCTTGTTTTGTTATGATTCTTGGTTGATTATCTGATGTGTTGTCGGTTAATATTGATGTTTGATGTTGTTGTGATCACTAAACATGTCAACGGAAATCAATCGAACGCAAGATAGAAAGTTAAAAGCTGAACAGTGGGCTGTTTGGTGATTACAGCCAACTTCAGTTGGCTGTAACAGAACCGTAACTTAACGAAAATGTGTTTTCTGAAGTCTAGATTTATGTGTTATGAAATACGGTTCTAATGGCACTGGAATCATAATTTTCGGACTTCGTTTACTATTTTTAAAGTGTCGATTTGTAACAACAGCTTAAGCTGAGTTTTTACAGCAATAAATGGGTGTTATACTTTCAGTCATAACCTGAGTTTTGTGATGAATCGGACCATGAAATTTGTACAGTAGATGAAAACCGATGCATTTGTAATTACCCCACTGGAATTTCATAAATCGGACACTCGAGGAATTTTAAATAAATTATCCCGTGGACTGTGGTCAGAAAAATATAAATCTGAGTTCAGTCCGGAAAATGAATTTTTATAAAATATTGGTAATGAACCGGACCCCGATATTTTTACACAATAAAATTTGGAACGTTTAAGACATTCTGTAAAAATTTGGGAATTTTTGGAATAATTTAACTATTTTATTTAAATGTCCGAAAACAGCCGGTTTTGAATATTAATGCTGAATTGACATAAGTTGTGACTTGCATGTCTAAATGTCGAGTATGCTATCTGTGAATGATCTAACATGTTATATGTGTTACGTGCACTATCGTATGTTTGTTTATGAGTGGGGAATGGATGGGAAACTTGTATGGGCATAAACAGTTAAAGTAATGCATGCTATGTGATAGATACGTGTAGGAACTTTGTGCTCTATTTGTAAGCCACTAAATGACTAACTGGTAAATCATACTAGGACGTGATTGACCGACCTTGACTGTTAGCTATATTTGAGAATCTAACCGAGCAAACCGAGGTGAGTTCACACTTTTCTACAAAGCATGGTAATTCCCGGTGGGAATGGGAATGTGTACAGGAATAGGGATTCCTCGTCCTTTGGGACGCGTTCAGAAATGTGAATTCCTCGTCCTTGAGACGTGTTCAGGAATGTAAATTCCTCGTCCTGTTGGGACGTATTAGACTTACTGGACTAGAACTCTATCAGTGAAGTCCCTCCCTTTTTGTATCGACTTAATCGCCGAGGCTATGGCGAGCGAGTCATTAGTTAATAGCGCTATTAGGTTTAAAAAACCTCACACCGTGCCAGTCGGACGGGCGTGTACTAATGGACTATGGCACGTCGGTGGTGATAGAACACCGACGCTAGGGCACAATTGATTTTTGTTAGTAGTCGATATGATAAACGAGTCTGGTAGTTTAAAATACTGGGGTAGCTCCCCACGGCCAAAGTGCCGGGCTGGATAGCCAGGGAAGGTGGACATGGGATGGTTAACTAATAAACGTTTTCGAACTATGGGGTAACCCCCACGACTAGATAGCCGAATGAGATTAAACTATGTTTTTGGAAACAACTCTAAAATGGACAACCAACCGTGAACTCACTCAACTTTGTTGTTGACTCGTTATTACATGCTTTGCAGGTCATTAGATGCTATGGAGCTTGCATATGGAGGTGGTCGTTGTGGGATGCGAACTGATATGTCCCGTACTTAATGAATAAACTTTATGAACTTATTAAACCTACGTTTTGGACTCTAAACTTATGAACTATGGACTTATGTTTTGAACTTATGTTTTATGCTTCCACTGTTAACCTAAAATCGGTTTACTTCCTTTTGGTCACCAATCGTATTGTGTTTAGTTTTATTTACTTAATTATGTTGTTCAATATGATTGGTGGCTCGATCCTGGTCACGTCACGCCTCCAAGCGGTGGTACTCCGCATGGTGGATTTTGGGGGTGTGACACCGTCTTCCCAAACCTTTCTAGTTTCAGATAGACTCCCAAAACCTTCCTGTTATAGTTTCAGAAGTTAAACCTAGCAAGTGTGACGTTGAATGAGCTATATATTGCAATGGTAACTAGCTAGTTTGCACATTTTTTAGATTACACTGGAAAATGGGTATGCATGGTTTCTCATTTTGAGTGTGAAGCTACTTGACAAGTTGAGGTCAGAAAGCAGGATAAGAGGATAATGAAACAGGGTTATCCAATCTTCCCTGTGATCCAAATTTCACGGATCCTGTCTTTCTCTTTCCTCTATCATTCAATCTTATATATAAGATTGTAATGTATCTGTAATAGTTGTACCCAAGCTTAATACAAAACCTCCTAGTTACCAAGAGTGGACGTAGGTCAGAACCGGACCGAACCACTATAAATCCTTGTGTTCTTGATTGTGAGCAGTGTGTGTGAGTTCTGTGTTGATTGTGTTCTTGATTGTGAGCAGTGTGTGTGAGTTCTGTGTTGATTGTGTTCGTGTGACCCGTTCGATCCCCAACAACTGGTATCAGAGCACAGGCTCTTGTTGTTGAACACGAACACAGAGGTGTAGAAGGAGGAAGAAGATACTGACCTGTGAAATCAGAACAAGGGTTCTGATCAGAGATGTTCAGTCGCCTCCGCCGCTCGTCAGCCGCCGCCGCCGCTCGTCAGCCGCCGCCGCTCTCTTCATCGCGAAGCTAGGGTTTCCGATTAAAGACCAGAAACAACACACCAGCCGTAGTTCAAGGTTTTTTCTCTTGAAACCGTCGTCGCTCAGGTGAATCACAGCAGTGATTCCGAAGCCGCCGGGTTTCTGATCAGCGACCGCCGCCAGAGCCATCGTCACCGTCGCCGTCAGAATTGCCACCAGCATCGCCTCCGCCATCGTGACTGTCTAGGGTTCCGACGAATCCGTCGCCTACTTGTTTCTCTTGGGAGATCGAGCAGGTGGAGCAGAAGCAGAAGAAGAAGAAGAAGAAGAAGAAAAGAAAAGAAAAGTGCAGAGCTTTTTTTTTGTTTTGTTGGAATTGGGGAAGAAGAAACACAGTGAACGTGTTTTATTTCTGTTGGAAATTGAGTTTCTCAATTTAAACAGAATGGCCTCTCAACTTTGACAAACGTCCATCACAACCCACTACTACTTGTTCATTGCCATTTAAGGCTTGAAACAGATAAGTTATTTGTTTCTGATTATTGCTTTCGCTCGTATAAATTACCACTTAGCAGTACGAACCTGGTTAGTTAGTAGTAATTTGGTAATTTGTTTAAATGGCAGAAGATAGTAAAATCAAGATTAACAAGTTCGATGGTAGTGATTATGGATTTTGGAAAATGCAAATTGAAGATCTGTTGTATCAGAAAAGTTTGCATTTGCCTATGTTGGGTGAACAACCAGATGACATGTATGATGAAGAATGGAAGTTGTTGGATAGACAAGCTTTGGGTGTGGTTAGGCTTTCTTTGGCAAAGAGTGTTACTTACAACATTGTCAATGAAAAACCACATATGGTGTATTGAAAGCTTTGTCCAAAATGTATGAAAAACCATCCGCTTCAAACAAAGTATTCCTCATCCGACAATTGGTTAACACCAAGATAAAGGAAGGCATGTCGGTTACCGCTCACATAAGTGAGTTTAACTTGATTATCTCTTGTTTAGCCTCAGTTGAAATAAAGTTTGAAGATGAAGTACAAGCGCTACTCCTTTTATCATCGTTGCCCGACAGTTGGTCAGGCACAGTCACAGCTGTTAGTAGTGCATCCGGCACTACCAAACTCACTTTCGATAGTATTCGTGACTTGATAGTAAACGAAGATATCAGACGAAGAAGCAATGGTGGGACTTCTAATTCTAGTTCTTTATTGCATACAGAAAGTAGAGGAAGAAGAAACGAAAGAGGACATAATCGAGGCAGGTCCAAGTCCAGAAAGATGGGACAGTCAAAGAACAGAAAAGACGTTGAATGTTGGAATTGCAAAGAAAAAGGTCACTTTAGAAGCCAATGTACAAAACCAGCTGCAAAGAAAGAAGTAAACAGTGTATCCTCGGAAGAATTAGGTGATGTTCTCATCTGTTCTGTTGAAGATTCAGTTGAATCTTGGATTATGGATTCGGGTGCTTCTTTCCATGCTATCTCATGCCCAGATATGGTCAAGAATCTACGAACAGGTAACTTTGGTAAAGTTCGTTTAGCAGATGATCAAATGCTTGATATCACAGGTATTGGAGATGTAGACTTGAAGACCTCATTAGGAACTATATGGACATTGAAAGATGTCAGGGTTATTCCTAATTTGAGGAGAAAGTTGATTTCAGTTGGTAAACTGGATGATGAAGGGTTTAATGTTCACTTTGGGGGTGGACAATGGAAAGTGATCAAAGGAAATTTAGTGATTGCCAAAGGAAAGAAGCAAGGTACTCTATACATGGCAGAAGTTTCTACGGAAGGTGTTCATGCAATGACCAACGGTCCGAGTCCATCAAATTTATGGCACAACCGACTCGAACACATGAGCGAAAAGGGATTGAAGATGTTGGCTCAGAAAGGTAAGTTTCCAGACTTGAAGAAAGTGGAAACTGAATTCTGTGAACCTTGTGTTCTTGGAAAACAAAAGAGGGTTACCTTTGTGAAGATAGGGAGGACACCGAAAGCTCAGAAGTTAGAGCTTGTTCACTCGGATGCATATGGACCAACCTCAGTTTTATCTCTAGGAGGCTCGAGATATTATGTTACTTTCATCGATGATTCAACACGCAAGGAAATCTGCCGTATTTGATGCTTTTAAGATATGGAAATCTGTTGTTGAAAATGAAACTAACTTGAAGGTAAAGTACTTAAAGTCTGATAATGGTGGTGAATAAATAAGCAAGCAGTTCACTGACTATTGCGCTAAGGAAGGGATAAAGATGATCAGGACAGTTCCCGGAACTCCTCAGCAGAATGGTGTAGCTGAGAGAATGAATAGAACTCTAAATGAGAGGGCTAGAAGCATGATGCTAAATGCCGGGATACCCAAGACATTCTAGGCCGATGCAGTTAACACTGCAGCCTACTTGATCAACCGTTCACTAACCGGTCCCTTAGATTTCCAGTTGCCTGAAGAAATGTGGCAAGGAAATGAGGTAAGTCTCGAACACTTACGAGTCTTTGGTTGTAGTGCTTACGATTTGTTAGAAGCTGGTGTCAGGGATAAGTTAGACTCAAAATCCAAGAAGTGCACATTCATTGGTTATGGGTCAGAACAAATGGGTTACAGGCTTTGGGATAATGGAGGCAGAAAAGTAATCAGAAGCAAGAATGTCGTCTTCAATGAAAACAAATTGTGTAAAGATAGAAACACCAAAGGACCAGAAGTTCAAAAAGACTATGTTGAATTTGAAAGTGGTGAAACAAGAAAAGAAGCTTCAGTCGACATTCCAGAAAATGGGAATGAGTCAATCGACAGTGGGAGCTTAGGGGATGATTCTAGAAATGGTTCTGTAGAAGAAAAAGAAGAGGTTGCTCCTCAAATTCCAGAATTCCCAGAAACTCCTCAGTTTCAACCAAGAAGATCCTCCAGAGTCATTAGACCACCAGACATATATTCACCATCCGTCAATTACATACTTTTGACAGAAAATGGTGAACCCCAGTGTTACTCAGAAGCCATGGGGTTGAAAGATTCATTGCAATGGGAGTTAGCAATGAAAGATGATATGAAGTCGCTTGAGAAGAACAAGACTTGGAACTTAACAAAGCTTCCAGCTGGGAAGAAGGCTCTTCAGAACAAGTGGGTTTTCAGGGTCAAAGATGAACATGATGGTACCAAACAGTACAAAGCAAAATTAGTGGTCAAGGGATTTCAGTAGAAAAAGGGAATTGATTTCAATGAAATATTCTCTCTAGTGGTGAAAATGACTACCATCAGACTTGTTCTCAATATTGTAGTAGCAGAAGGCTTGCATCTAGAGCAGCTAGATGTCAAGACAGCTTTTCTACATGGTGACCTAGAAGAAGACATCTACATGACACAACTAGAAGGTTTTCAGGTTAAAGGCAAATAAATCTTGGTGTGTAAGTTGAAGAAGAGTTTGTATGGTCTGAAAAAGCGCCCATATAATGGTATTTGAAGTTTGATAACTTCATGGGAAGAGTCGGATACAAGAGATGTGACAATGACCATTGTTGTCACATCAAGAGGTTTAAGGGTTCTTATATCATTCTACTACTATATGTGGATGATATGTTGATTGCAGGTTCAGACATGACAGAGATCAAGAAGCTGAAGAAGCAGATGTCTGAAGAGTTTGAGATGAAAGACTTGGGAGCTGCAAACCAAATACTCGGGATGAGTATTTTCAGAAACAAAGAAGATGGTTCTTTGACACTCTCTCAAGAGAAGTACATTGAGAAAGTGTTAGAAAGATTCAGCCTTAAAGATGCCAAGATTCGAAGCACACCTTTGGGAAGTCACTTTAAGCTTTCTAAAGTTCAGTCACCCAGATCAGATGAAGACAAAGTAGAAATGGCTAAAGTTTCGTATGTATCGGCAGTTGGTAGCCTCATGTATGCAATGGTATGCACGAGACCAGATATACCTCATGCAGTGGGAGTTGTTAGTCGGTTTATGTCCAATCCATGGAGAGAACATTGGCAAGCAGTTAAATGGCTGCTAAGATATTTGAAGGGGACTTCAAAAGTAACATTACAGTTTAAGGGGAAATATGTTATTCTGAAGGGTTTTGCGGATGCTGACCTTGGTGGTTGTAAAGAATCTTACAAAAGCACCACTGGATATGTCTTTACAGTGGGAAGCACTACGGTAAGCTGGATGTCCAGACTACAGAAAAGTGTTGCCCTTTCAACCACAGTAGCAGAGTATATGGCAGTTGCTGAAGCAAGCAAAGAGCTTATATGGTTGAAGAATTTTCTCAAAGAGCTTGGCAATGAACAAGTTGATTGTGCACTATTTTGTGACAATCAAAGTGCAATACACCTTGCAAAGAATCATGTCTTCCATTCGAAGACAAAGCACATACAGTTGAGATATCACTTTATTAGATAGCAAGTTAGTGAAGGCACTCTGAAGTTGAATAAGATCAAAGGAAGTGAAAATCCATCTGATATGTTAACTAAGGTTGTCACCTTAGAGAAGTTGAAGCTTTGCATAGCTTCAACTGGCCTTCAGAATAATTGAAGAAAAGGCCGGGTAACTAGGAATGTGCTAAGATCAACAGTTTTTACAGAAACACTGATGCACAGTTGAAGCACAGGTGAAGATTATTCCGTAGCTTCAAGTGGGAGATTGTTGAGTGTGAAGCCACTTGACAAGTTGAGGTCAGAAAGCAGGATAAGAGGATAATGAAACAGGGTTATCCAATCTTCCCTGTGATCCAGATTTCACGGATCCTGTCTTTCTCTTTCCTCTATAATTCAATCTTATATATAAGATTGTATTGTATTGTATCTGTAATAATTGTACCCAAGCTTAATACAAAACCTCCTAGTTACCGAGAGTGGACGTAGGTCAGAACCAGACCGAACCACTATAAATCCTTGTGTTCTTGATTGTGAGCAGTGTGTGTGAGTTCTGTGTTGATTGTGTTCGTGTGACCCGTTCGATCCCCAACATCTCATGTGTGCGCATTTGGAAACATATGGTGTACAAGACTGACTACATGTTGGTTTCGACATTGTTTGGAACCAGTGTAGATTAATACTAGAATTGGTTGTCTCCAAAGTTTTAGGTCTTTGTGCGCCACATAATGGTTTCTACTTGTGTGTTTAAAATGTGCTAGCGGCTAAGAAACTTGTGGTGTACATCATTGTCCTATGTTTCTCTTTATCTTTGGAAATGATCCTTTGATGAAAATTTTCTTGAGTAGACCAAACTTCTATTTTATCTCTTATGTCACGCTTGTGTTACAATGTTGTGGATGTGGGGAACAATAGTGTACATGTACTCACAACATGAGGATATTTTTTTTTGTATTTATTTGTAAGATCTAGACATGTAACATATACAGACAATTATTTGTCTCTAAGGCCTTCGGATGTACCCTAACACATGGAGCGTTAACGATGACATGACATGTTAACCGGCGTTGCACACCACTCCCTCCTTGTGTTAAGAGGTATTAAAGAGGTTTTATGTTAACATGTTAACCGGATGTTAAGAAATTCAATTAAATTTTCTTTTCTTTTTTAACAAAAACCCACTAAAAATTAGGGTTTGATGGAGTTAATGAGATTAAACCATTTTCTTAGGGTAAAACATAGTGAAATGAGAAAAAGTGAATGATGTGACACCTATGTGGAGTTGAGGAGTGTTAAAGTATACCCAAAGCCTAATATCAAGAAGTGTAAAGCATTACATATTCTTTTTTTTTTGAATGGCAACTTTGGATCACTGACGGACCACTGGAGTATCATCGTGCCACCAGCGGAACCACCCGATCATATCCATCTCCACTAGGCAATAATGCCTATACACCAATTCAGGAGGAAACCCAATAAATCTGGGAAAACCCCCCTTGTGGGAATCGAACTCAAGACCTAATGGTCATAAGCCTTATCCCACCCCCAAAATACCACTAGGCTATAATGCCATGGGTAAAGCATATACAAAAATACTTGATAATGAATGTAGTTTAATAAATATTTGTATTCATTTAATGAAGTTTTATTTTAAAAAACAAATAAAAAAATTGTATTCATCTATAAGATCTAGAAAAGTAATAGAAATGACATGTTATGACCTAATATAACTTTTTGTAACCTAAAACAACTAATCTACACATAACAAGGCCCATTAATGGTTAATAGTGGACTTATGAACTTATCTTCAACACCTAGATGAATTGTTATGATTTAGTGTGATTTTGAGTAACCCAAAACAACTAATTAACACAAGATACGGCTGCTAATGATGAAATAGTGGACTTAGCATTAAACATAGATCATTAACACCTGAATGACTATCTGTGACCAAATGCAACTTCAAGTACTCTAAAACAACTAACACATAGTCAATTAGAGGACTTAGCACCAAACACGTTTCATTGACACCTAAGTGACTTGTTATGGCGTAATGTGACTCCATGTACCTAAAAAATAATTGACACATGCATGTGTAATTAGTATTTATTGGAACTTGACAATATGTTTTGTTTTAGATAAAAACAGATATCACCAAAACTTAGTGACACACTAATCTGCTGGAGAAATATGCTTCGCTGATCTACTGGTTAAATCATTCGTTGATCAGTCAGTGAGTCTTCCATCGCCAGTGAACTTACCACGACCATATACTTGCATCAGCGATGCATTCCAGTGGTACGACCATATACTTGCATCAGTGATGCATTCCAGCGGTAATTTTTCCGTTAACTTCATCGGTGGTTGTTAAAATACAAAAAAGATTAATGTAGAACTTTATAAAAAATGCTATGGTAATAAATACCAAGTCACTTCTCTTTTAGTCATTATGGTAGGTATATTTTCCATCTGAGTTGCTAAAAAACTGCCATGCTAACATGCAAGTAAAACATCACCAAGACTCAAATGGGACACAATATATGCATTTTAGAAAAAAAAAGTGAAGTTACAAATTAAAAAGAAAACTACTCTTTTAACATATTAAACCAGAGTTAAATTTGCAATAACTTGACAGATCAGTAATATAATTCGTGGTTTAATTTGACTGATTATATTAAGAGTAAAGAAAAATCATATTACCTATTAGAGTTTAAAACATATAAATCAATGGCTAAAAACTAGGAGGAGCATTTTTGTAAATATCAGTTCAAACAATTAAAGAAAACAAATAGAGAAAGAATATTCTGATCCTGTCTCACTTGAACCCTTCCCCCTTAGTATTCAAACGACTATAATCTTTTCATATATTAATATTTACAAAAAAAAAAAAAAATTACATCATATTGACGACCATTTAATTCTTTTTAATTCAAGTAGCCTATTACTATAGTTTTCTTAAAAAAAAGTTACATAATTTTGAATACCCATTGCGTGATTACGTAATTTTGAATACACATCACATGACTACATGATTTCGAATACCCATTACGTGATTCAATTATAGTATGTGAAACCGCAGTAAGTGATTACATAATTACGTAACAATAGTTGACTATGTATTTATTATGTGACTACGTAATTTTGAATACTCATTTCGTAATTACGTGATTTTATTAAAGTATATTTTATGTGAAACTACACTGAGTGAATACATTATAAGCATAATTGTAATAACAAATCATATTGAATGCGCAATCACGTAATTGATTTATATTGAATGTGTAATCACGTAATGGTTTATGTTGAATGTGTAATCACGTAATGAATATTCAAAATCATGTAGTCATGTGCTGGGTATTCAAAATCACGTAATCACGTAATGAACTAATGAGTATTCAAAATCATGTAAATTTTTTTAAAAGACTATAGCAATAGGCTTCTCGAATTAAAGATAATGAAGCGCTCGTTAATACAATGTATTTTTTTAAACAAAATATTAACGTACGAAAAAGTTATAGCCGTTTGAAAATCAAGGGGAAATTATTTAAGTGAGAAATAACTAAATTACCATTCAAGCCAAGAACATATGTTCTTCTTCTCATGGGGTCATACTATTTACACCAAAGCTTTTGCTATTTGCACAAACTGATCTGACATTAATAAATTCAAATTTGTGTTTTCTTTTATAACTTTTGATATATAATGTTTTCTAAAAAAAGAATATGGTTTTATGATGTGCTTATTTTTATCTACGTTTTGATATAAATTTTATAAAAACGGAGCCGTATCAAATATAACGTTTTATAAGTCGTTATAGAATTTATATTCCGTTTTTATAAAATTTATATCATAGATAAAAATAAGCACATCACAAAACCGTTTTCGTTTTTTAATAAAACATTATATATCGAAAGTTAGGGGACCGAGGGTGGTGCGTGATGGAACACCCATCACTCGTGGAAAACTTTAGCACACCGCCGCCACCACCTCCCATCACTCGTGGAGTTTTCCACGTGTTGATGTCCATTCCGTGATAATTAATGTGAGGGGGTGTGGGAGTTTATTGTTGGGTGTTGTGAGTGATGACCCCCGCCACTAAAAAAAGTTGTGAGTGATGAAATAATGGTTGATTACATGGCGAAACTTGATTGGATATTGCGAGTGATGGAATTTGTACCACCTCCGGTCCCCTTATAAAAGAAAAACATAAATTTGAATTTATTAATGTCATATCACTTGGTGTATCACTTGGTGTAAATAGCAAAAATTAAGTATAAATAGAATCACCATTTCTCATGTATACTTTGTATGAAATTATTATATTGTAGAAGATCCAACCTTTAAATAACAGAAAACAAACCTTTGTCCATGAGTTTGGATTCAATGTAAACGTTATATTATCTAGACCATGCTCATCGTTGAAGCTAAGTGGACCTGCAACAAAAATCATGAATCAACTTGATTACATCAATTTACAAAGGCAAATCTTATAAATCCCATCCCCATAATATATAATATATAAAAAAGTATGGGTTTTGAGTCAAATCCCAATTAAGAAATATATATATACCTTCTCTCCCATATGCAAAGGAATATAAACCAGAATAGCCTGGTCCTCCGGGCATGTTAAATATAATAGGGTCTTCTTCTGGATTTCTTTGCGACTCAGCAAAATAGTAGAATAATTCTACTTCTTCATTTTCTCCAACTCCAACATAACTAATTTCATACCATACATACATACATGCATAAACAGCTAACGTTACATTAATTAATTATTTAATTAGTAGCTACAAGATCGAATACATATACGTACGTTGTGCTAGATATATAATATAATATAATACACACCCGGTTACATAACTTATAAGTTTAAACGAGATAGACCGACGAATGGATGAATATATAATATAATTAATACACACCCGGTTTCAAGTTTGAAAGGAAGGTCTCCATGATATCCTGGAAGAGTTTTGATGATTGATTGTGAATTTGAAGAAAAGGTTGCTAAGACTAAAATCATCAGAAGAAGAAGAAGAAGAAGAAGAAGAGGGGAAACCAACAACTTCATTTTCTGGCCCATCCTATATTGGTGTAAGGGAACAAGTATAAATAAAAATATTGAGCTTGGAATGTCTCTTTTCTTTCTTTTGTTTATTTAATTTTCAGGGCAGATACTAGTCGACGATTTTGTGAAACTAAAGGATTAAATTCATAAAAAAATAATAAGTGAAATTCAGAAATTGTAATGTTTAGTTATCTACACATTTTTGGTTACAGACCTAACATTAACAATATGTTATTTAAGAAGATAATCAAGTAGTCAAAGTACAAAAGTGTAGTGGTCACATATCTAGTCGTAGATCTTAAACTTTTAAATAAAGGGGTCAAAAGATTTAAAGAGAAAAAATCAGGAAGGACAGACTCAATACATATAAGATATATTCATTAAATTTACACTTCTAAGCGAAAAACACCCCAATTAAGATTCGCCCCTTTATACACGCAGTGGCGGACCCAGGAAAAAATTTCATGGGGTGCGTAATTTTTAGGATTGTTTGTCTAACACTATATAACATTTTATCTCGATACGGTTCGGATTAGTTCGGGTCGGGTCGGGTCACATATATATATATATTCTCTATGAGTTTTCGTTTTATAAAATCTGACCATAACTAATATATTTTTATTATCAATACATTTATATGAAGGTTTTTAACGGGGGTGGAATTTTTTGGGATTGTTTGTCTAACACTACATAATATTTTATCTCGATACGGTTCAGATCAATTCAAATAAATTCAGGTTGGGTCATATATATAGTCTCTATGAGTTTTCATTTTATAATTAAATAAAATACGATATTACATATAATAATTAAATTCATTGAAAAGCACAACTTATGAAACAAAAATGGTTTCACAATAAACGAAAAAATAATTAATATCATTGTAAAGTAAATATTTAATAAAAATAAGCTAGAATAGGAAATAAGCCAAATTTAGATGTCTTGTCATTCTTCTATCTTTCTCACCGTACACCAAACAATGATTAAAAAAAGATTATACTTTAAATATATTACAACTTTACCATCTTCTTCACCTCATATTTTATACTTACCTGCTACAAGTCATCGCCGGCCGGAAAATGCAATGCTATTAATATTCACTATTGTCCCACTTTCAACACTCAATAAGATTCAACGAGTTTAAGGTGTGCGACTGCAAAATTTCAAGGGGTGCGCTGGGGATTTTTACACTCGTATTACACTAAAAATACAAATTTTAAGGGGGGGCGGCCGCCCACCCACGGCATACAATAGGTCCGCCCCTGTGTACACGTATCCATCTTATATATTATCATATTTAAAGATCAATTAGAATTGTATTATTCGGTTTTCCTAATCTTCAACACATTACTGATTTTCTGAAATGAAATGTTGAGTTGTTTCATAAGTTGTTAATCTTTTATTATGTACTATTTATATAAACTAATAATCTTCCTTAATTAAAACCCCATCCCATTGGGTACTTACTATATATTAATTAATATTTGTTATATATAAACTAATAATTTTCCTTAAAACCCCATGCCATTGGATGACAACAACATTTTTGGTTAAAGAGATACTTGATTGACACCGTCCAACATATTATATAATACTAGCTAGTTCATCCTGGCAGGGTGAGACACACACGTGGAGAAAGGAAGGTGATGATTTTAAATGCCGGTGTCCAGTCCAGTGTACACTTTGCTTCAGTATGTGATCTCAATATGATGACTAAGCATCTTATAACGTCATTACATGCAGGCCTACACTTGTAATTTTATGTAGCCGATATGAATGAATGAAGAGTATGAACTAGATAGAAGTGAAAGTAAAAAAAGGACGAAATAACGTACGATGCTTAACTAGTTTGAGATATATACATGGGGTCACGTGAACTACATATAAAAGATATCATATATTCGTATAGATTTTTGGTGTTCGTTTAAACAAATTATACCCAAAAGTTTTAGGTAGTGTTCGTATCGATGAACTAGTAGAAGTAGACAAATTACAAAAGTTTTAGGTAGTGTTCGTTTCATGGAATTTGCGTAAAAATTGAAATTTGATTAGTAATTTAAGTGTATTAATATCTTTTCGGGTACTACATACAATTTGTTTAAACAAACATATACGAATATGATCCTAAATTCGGGTACTAAAGTTTTGATGTAACTGATTATTAAATAGAGGGTAAATAACGCAAAAATATAATAAAATATATAATTTAATTTCTAGATTATAACTGATTATTAAATAGAGGGTAAATAACTAAAAAATACAATAAAATATATAATTTAATTTCTAGATATATTTATGTTTAATTCTCCCTTTTTGATTTGTGTAATAAAACCGATTTCGATTTACCCTATATAATTTTAGTGTTAAATTAGAGCAAGTATCTGATTTATTCTTATTTGTGCAATAAAACGGATTTTGATTTACCTTATATAATAATTTCATTGGTAAATTAGACCAAGTATCTAATTATTCTTATAGAGTTATAGTTACCAATTTAGCGACGTACGTACTAACAGCGACCTAAGCTCTGTGTTGGCCGAGTGTTCCTTTACAGACCAAAAGGATGATTGGGTGTGGGAGTTGATTTATGGGTTAAGTCGGTTGGACTGCATATTGACCAATATCTTCTTCCAATGGAACTGTTTTATTCCTTCTAAGGTTAACATTTTTGCTTGGCGGATGCTTTTTGAATTTCTTCCTGCTCGTTTAAACTTAGATAGGAAAGGTTTTGATGTTCCCTTGGTGCTTCGCCGGTTTACTCTAAAGAAACAAAACTGATAGTCCATATTATAATATTTGCTTGTAGGACTTGGGATTTGGTTGGTTGGTGGTTGGTTACATGTGAATGTCCTAACTTCGATTGATTTGAGGGAGATTGTGGCATGGATATATGTGGTTGTGATGGTCAAGTCTATAAGACCACCCAGTGTGGGCTGGGTTAGCTAACTCCTTAACGAGCGTCAAAGGGGAAGCCATGTGGGGCCCATTGATTCCAACCAATCATAATTATTTTTTTTATATTGTTTTAAAGGGGGTATTATCTCACAACGTGTAAGTTAATGATAAAGCCCCTCACTTATGTGGCGTAAACGTGGCGATGTCGTTCCGTGAGACCCTAGGGGCTTTATCCCATACCATACAACCTAAGGTGTTAATGCTATTATTGTGTTTGTATGGTGGGTGTTTTAGAGATATAGGGATTGTTTGGTCTTAAAGAAGGATGATTAATTCAAAGATACATATTTTGATTATGTTGTTTACTATTCTTTTTTTCTAAGTTTGTCTATAGGAATAGGAAATCTAACATTAGCTGCGTTGTTTAGTTGCAGAACCTAGTTATGGCTTAGAAAATTTATTGTTTGATATTCCGGTCGATAATTTTCTGTCGATATAAAACACATGTTAGTATCATATCGGGCATATCTCCGTCAAATGCTATACCAAATGTGTAACACTTTGTAAATTCGTGTCGGATAATGTACTAACACGTGTCCACTATCAAATATGCCTATTAAATTGGACGAGAGGGACTAAATTTGTCAAATAATGAAACCTTGAATGTGGAGGGACTAAAGGTGTCAACATGCCAAATTATTGCCTCTGAGTGACCCTTTAGGGACCACAAGCCTTGCGCTTACGGATCATAAGCATGTATAAATGTTGTTGCTAGGCATCGTATATGGAGCGCAAGGTCTTTTACCTTACAGCCCGTAAGGATTCAAAACAATGGGCGCTTTTGCTAGCTTACGGACCATAAGCTTTGAGCTCATACGGTCCGTAAGGACCAGAGCTGGCAGTTTCTTTGTGTGCTGCCCAAGTAATTCTGCATTGCTGCCACTTAGCTCGAATTATGCCGCCCATCCCCAGTTCATTACACGTCTAAGAACACTTGGAATGATCCTACATCAGTTCTAGACACCTGGATTGATCCTAAACATCCTCCAAAACTATAAATAAGACCTCCATTCAAAAATACCGTTTATCATATTTGTCAAGATACGAATTTATTTCCGGAATATATATATATATATATATATATATATATATATATATATATATATATATATATATTCCAAAGTCTTCGTTGTCCGAATCATCCAATATTTGGGTATAAGTTATATATTTATTTTCTTGTGATTTTTGTAATATTTCATATTACAATTTTTAGCATTTTGGTGTGGTGTATTATTTTCAAGTCCCTAATTTTTAATATAAATAATACAAGTAATATACATGTAGCACATAATTTTTGTGACCTCTAAATATATATTTTCCTAAATATATAGTTAGTCATTTTTATTATTGAAAATCAACCTCCAATACTTGTAATTTTTTTATGACAAAAATTATGGCAAATTTTTATGTTAAAACCATGATAAAAAATTATTTATAAACAATTGTTTAGAAATATTTTTCTAAGTGTTGAATTTTTGCAAAATATTTGCCATAGTTTCCCTTGAAAATGGAGGTTTCCATGCTTATTAGCATATCATTTTCTTTTCAAAAATTGATCATCAATTATCAGCAATTATCCTACAACTTACCATAAGCCATAATATGCACTTTTACAAGATGGTATGAACTTAAAGTTTTATAAAATCTTGTAGTAATTTAACATGATGTTTAACATGGTTTAATAACACTAAATCCATGGTTTTCATTTCATAAAACTCGTCCTTATAAACTTTCCATCTTCACAACTTGTAACTCACTTTTACAAAAATTCATCTTCTTGGATTTTTCATGTTTTCCATACTTTACTAGTTCCATTTTAACACCTAAAATATGTTTATTTTCTTTTAAAAGCCAAGTCTTGTAAATCATGAAGTAAAGTTTATTTTCTTGACACTTTTACTTTTGAAATCATATATTATTAAGACTTACAACTTGTAGGAATCATCATCCTACACAAAATCATGTTCATCTTCAAGTTCATACTTTTTTTTTGAACGACAACTTTCATAAAAAAAGAAAAGCTACTAGCAAGCCGCTAGAGTCGCAAAACGACAATGAAACAACTACAAGGCAAAATTACACCACTCCTTCCATTCTATGTCTTTGTATGGGGATCGATTCTTAATCCATAGAAACCCTAACGCCCTTATGTTTTCCTTGATCTTGTTAACGTTTGCGGTCTTGTTACGAAAGATGCTCTCGTTTCTAGCTTGCCAAATGCACCACGCCGCTGTGATAACAATTGCCTGAATACATTTCTTCTTGTTTTCGTTCACCTTGACGTGACAAACATAAAGGATGATTAACATAAAGGATGAGTTCATACTTAACATAAAGGATGAGTTCATACTTAACATAAAGGATGATTAACATAGATCTTTCAAGATTCATCCTCATACTTGCTAGATCATGTTTTAAATCATCACTAGCAAGCTTTATGTGGTGATCTACACCATACATTCAAGAAATCAACAACAAAGTTCATCACATACACTTAAACAACTTAGATCTTCATGATTTCAAGCTTTATTTTTATGTTCATGTTCTTGTTTCTGTGTGATCTTTAGATTATCTTATTACTACATACTTTAACTACTAAAATCAAGTGTAAAAACAAGATCAAGAGAGCTTACTACTAGCCCAAGGGCTAGGGAAGATCAAGATGCAAGATGAAGAAGAAAAGAGGTGGGTAATAGCTCCACAAGATGGTCCTTCAAGTCTCCTTGCTTACAACCTTCCTAAGTATGCTTGATACACCTTAGATCACCCTTAGATTGTATGGAAATGGTTAAGAAAAATGAAGATGAAGGAGGGGTGTTTGGGCCGTGAGCTTTGAAGAGAAGAGGGAGTGTTTGTGGAATTTGAAAGTTAATGAATGATAAGTGTGGTAAAGTTAGATGATAATGTTTTTTTTATTCTCCAACATTAGTTTACACAAAGGTTAGTATGTCTAATATCTAAACAACATGTTTAATAATATAATCAAGAAAATGGTGGGGTGCGGGACCCACTTTGTAACCGTCCATGGGGGGGGGGTATCTAGTTTGATTTTGATGGTAAGTTACATAATCTAGTTCAATTTCAAGTGTTTAGTTAGAGGTTTAATGTGTTTAGTGATTTTAAGGTGTAATATGGTGTTTAGTGTTAATAACTAGTCTTGTAACATTAGAACAATGCTTCTAGTTCAATTTTGGTGTTTCGGGTAGTGTCCGGTTATTCGTTTGGTTACCGGTTCGTTAAAGTGCTAAAGTGCGCAGTTTAGTGTGTTATGAGATACCTTTTATGACAGTTTTATCCCCGAAACTTTACAAGTTATTCTTGACATCTAACCCTCATTTCTGCATAATATTTTGATGTTCAAATGCTGGTTTTTGCTGAATTTTGCAGAATTCTGCATTTATAGTGTGTTTCGTGTACTTTTTAGTGCTTAATCGTCACTCGGAAGGCAGTTTCATAACCCATACTTTCCTACATGAAATTCTAGCATAAACTTTGGTCCTGAGCCTCATTCTGTGTCCTAACATGATGTCTGTCTGAGTACTGAACTCCCGTCAATACTACTAGTTCATCTGATAATTGTGTTAGTTTATTCTATACACTAATTGAACTATTTCGGGTTGCATTTAACGATCATAAGTAACATGCAACATGTAATGTATTTGTGAGTTCTTTGAAAGTAAATCATGCAGTCATCCATATTATAAGTTCAATCATGCACGATCATATATCACAAGTTACTGTTTTATACCCTATAGAAATACATGGAAAAGTGCCAGTTGTCACATTCTCCCCTCGTTAAAAGAATTTCGTCCCGAAATTCAAGCTGCGTTATCGGTTACAGGGGAGTTATGAAACAAATGCGGATACTTAGACTTGATTTGGTCTTCACGTTCCCATGTCAACTCCGGGCCATGACGTGAATTCCAACTGACTTTGACATGTTTAATACGACTTCTCAATGTTTTGTGGACCTTCCAGTCCGTAACCTCAACAGGTTCTTCAGTAAATTGGAGCTTATTGTTGATGTGAATCTCTTCTGCGGGAATGACGACTGTTTCTTGAGTAGGACTCTTCTTGAGATTAGACACGTGAAACATGTCGTGGACACTACTAAGTTCTTCTGGAAACTTCAGCTTGTATGCAACGGTTCCGATTTTCTCCAGAATCTGGAAAGGACCAATGTAACGCGGGTTCAACCTTCCACGTTTACCAAACCGTACCACGCCTTTCCAAGGCGAGACTTTCAGCAAAACCATGTTTCCAACCTCAAATTCCAAGGGTTTATGTCGTTTGTCAGTGTAGATCTTCTGCCTATCACGAGCTGACTTGATACCATCACGTATCTGAGCAATCTTATCCGTGGTTTCCTGAACCAACTCTGGACTGATGGGTGGTTTATCTTCGGTCTCCGCCCATCACAACGGGGACGGACACTTTCGTTAATACCAAGCTTCAAACGGGGCAACCTGAATGCTAGTGTGATAGCTATTATTGTGGGAAAACTCCACTAAAGGAAAGTGAGTATCCCAACTTCCACTGAAGTCCATCACGCAAGCACACAACATGCCCTTCCAAGTTTGTATCGTTCGTTCACTCTAGCCGTCCCCCTGAGGGTGAAAGCCCGTGCTAAGATTCAATTGATATCCAAAAGCCTTCTGAAATGTTTGACAAGTCCTTGGCACAAAACGACTATCTCAGTTGGATATGATAGAAACAGGCACTCCATGACGTGCCACAATATCCTTGAGATAGATTTCTGCCAACTTCTTTGTGCTATCTTTATCACTGATCGGTAAGAAATGCGCGGACTTTGTGAGTCGATCAATAACCACCCAAATCATATCATGACCTCTTTGGGTTCTCGGCAGCTTGTTAATGAAATCCATCGATATTTGTTCCCACTTACATACGGGAATGTCAGGTTGTTGCAGCAACCCTGATGGTTTCTGGTATTCCGCCTTAACCTTGGCGCAAGTAAGGCAGTTACTCACATATGTAGCGATGTCGGCTTTCATCTTGGGCCACCAATAAAAGTCCTTCAAGTCTTGGTACATCTTGTCGGATCCAGGATGGATAGAGTACCTTAACTTGTGAGCTTCATCCAAAATACGTATGCGTAGATCACCGAAGAATGGTACCTAAATTCGTTCCATGAAGTACAATGTTCCATCTTCCCTAGGCAACAATTACGCTTTTATTCCACGTAATGCTTCAGCTCGTAGGTTATCCGATTTAAGTGCTTCTTGCTGAGCTTCACGAATCCGAGTAGTGAGATCAGTTTGTATAGTCATCTCTAAGGCTTGCACCCTTAGAGGTTTTGCGTGTTCATTGCGGCTCAAGGCTTCTGCTACAACGTTCACCTTGTCCGGGTGATACTTTATCTCACAATCGTAATCATTCAACAGCTCGACCCATCTTCGCTGTCTCATGTTTAAATGCTTCTGATCGAAAATGTGTTGCAAACTCTTATGGTCAGTAAAGATCGTGTAATGAGTATCATACAAGTAATGATGCCAAATCTTCAACGCGAATATCATAGCTCCTAACTCAAGGTCGTGCGTCGTATAGTTCATCTCATGCACCTTCAATTGACGTGACGCATACGCGATGACTTTGTCCCGTTGCATCAACACGCAACCAAGGCCTTGTCGAGAAGCATCACAATAAACCACAAAGCCACCGGTACCGTCGGGTAAGGATAGAATCGGTGTGTCGCAGAGTTTATCCTTCGACGTCTGAAAAGCTGTTTCTTGTTTCTCTCCCCATTCAAATTTCTTATCCTTCTGGGTTAGGGACGTTAACGGCTGAGCAATTTATGAAAACTTCTCTAAAAAGTTGTTTCTTGTTTCTCTCCCCATCAGTTAGGGTTTTTGGTGCTTCCCAATTCTTGATCGACTCAATCTTGACAGGGTCGACATGAATTCCATTCTCGTTCACCACATGACCTAGGAATTGCACCTAACGAATCCAAAATTCACATTTTGAAAGCTTCGTATATAGTTGTTCTTCCTTCAAGAGTTCTAATATAGCTCACAAATGTTGCTCATGCTCTTCCTTGGTCCGCGAGTATATGAGGGTGTCATCAATAAATACAATCACAAACTTATCCAGATACGGCTTTGCACACCCGGTTCATGAGATCTATGAATACTGTCGGTGCATTGGTTAAGCCGGTCGGCATGACAAGAAACTCGTAATGTTCGTATCGAGTTCTAAAGGTCGTCTTGGGGATGTTTTCTTCTTGTATTCTCAGTTGATGATACCCCAATCTCAAGTCGATCTTGGAGTAGTAGCTGTAACCTTGCTGTTGATCGAATAAGTCATTAATTCTCGGTGAGGGGTCTGATTCTTGATTGTTAGTTTGTTTAACTCCCTGTAGTCTATGAACAATACTTTTTCCTCGTTAGTTCTTTGAGTTCCTCCCAGGTCAGGTTGTATGTACATACGAAAACTGTCGTCCTTATTCCTAACGAATAACACTGGAGCTCCCCAGGGTGAGAAGCTCGGCCTGATAAATTTCCCTTGTCCAGCAAGCTCTTGTAGTTGCGTTGAAAGCTCCTGTATTTCAGACGGAGCTAGCCGTTATGGTGCCTCTGCCACTGGCGCCGCTCCTGGCACTAGATCTATATGAAACTCCACTTGTCGCTGTGGAGGTAGCCCAAGCAAGTCTTCAGGAAAGACTTCTGGAAATTCCTTCACAACGGGATGTCTTCTAATCTTGGCTCCTTGGTCTCCTTGTCGATGACGTGTGCGAGGAAAGCTATGCAGCCTTTACGGAGGCACTTCTGCGTCTTCATGACCAATGTGGGATGTCACAATCTAACACCTTATGGGGCCCAGCCTCCTCGCATCAACTGCATGGAGACCGTGTACCATAAGTGTTTCATCATTCACAAGAGAGATGTGAATGATTTTCTCATGATAAACGACTTCAGCTCTATTCTTGGATAGCCAATCCATGCGGACTACAATGTCAAAACTACCTAAACCAACTGGTAGAAGGTCGATAGGAAATTTCTCATTTCCCAAGTCCAAGTGTACCACCCTTAACAACTTTACCCACTTCGACTAATTTCCCGTTTGCCAACTCTATAGATTATGGGGTATCTAGTTTACTTGTTTCCACGCCAAGCATATCCTTAAGTTCCATAGATCTAAAACTAACGTCGGCGCCTGCACCAAATAGAATGGGTGCAAAGTGTCGGTTTATAGAGAACGTATCCATACTATGTTTGGGTCCTTGCGTGCTCCTTTCATGAAAATGCTCCCACAAACTTGATCTTTCTTTGGGCAGTCCTTCCGATAATGTCCTTTATTGCCACATCCGTAGCAACCTTTGCCCTTGCCGTTTCTGTTATCGCCCAGAATTCCATTCACATGCCTCGTACCAGACCAGCCTGCCTCCTTGCTATGCTCGGTCTTGCCACAATTTTCACACCTACGAGTCCTGCACGTACCTGTGTGATGATAACCACACCTATCACTCTTTGGTAGTTCTTCTTGGTAGTTTTTATCACCTGTTTTTGTCATGGTAACAAATTCCTTAACTTTCTTAGTCGCAGCGGTTCCCTTACGTTTGTTTCTTGATTTAAAGTCTTGCTTGAAATGCGTATACTTTCTCTTATTTCTATCCGAAGAAGACTCCACATGCGGCTTCTTTTTCATTGGACTTTTATTCGATTTCTCCATCATTACTCCGCCCCCGGTAGGACCTAGGGCAAAAGTTATTGCCTGAGCGATTCCTAATATGGTTCCTCTTATTTCGCCGTTGTTTGTAGTGCTGCTTGCTTCGTATTGGATGATTGGTTTAGCGACTTGCTGGTTTACTAGCGCTTCGAGCTCAGCTCGTGTTGTACGTAAGGGTTCTGATTGGGCTTAACCAGCATTTCTTCGTTGTGGTTCCATGAGCTTCACATGTATAGAACATATCAACGAAACTAAACATTTATTTTGGAATAAATGTTGTCGTCTATGAGTGAAAGCAAAGCTTATTCATCGTGCACTATAAGCATAAGGGTAAGGTAATTCCTAATGATGCCTATGCAAACCCTTCCATCATAATCATCTCATCATTGTAGGGAAGTAAATTGAGTTACAACAAAATCCTGCTAAGGGCATATCGACTTTTTTATACACCATATCAACTTGTTGCAATTAGTTTTGTGAAGAAAACCTCCTCGGAGTCACCTTACTCCGGTTAATGCAAGTCATCCAAGCTATACAAAACACAGTGAGGCCTTCCCTTCACCTTGTTCCTTGTTTATTCCTCAAGTTTTCGTCTCTTCCATAGTCTTTAGTTTTACCAAAAACGGGTATACTTCCCAAAAGATGGGGGTTGTACATTGCTACCACGTGTGTGTGTGTGTGTGGGGGGGGGGGGGGGTGATAGTTGAAACAGAGAAATAAGGTCGTGAGGGTACATGACTTCTTCCACGGGACCAAATTGTACCTTGTAGCAACCGTAGAGCGATTTCCAGGGTGTGAATGTACTACCCAAACGATGGGGTGCACCACGGGATAGAGAGGGTGGAAGTACTGATGGGGGTGTCGGTGGTGGTGACATGGGTAGTGGGTGATAGGCTGCATATGAGGTGAAGAACGAGAAGAATCCTCTTGCATGTGTCATCCATGTGTCTGAACGGGAATCTGTCGAGTAGTCGCTTCCGTCCTTATAACATGTGTTCTATACTCCATGGGCCTCGACTGTCCGACGTAGGGAGGGCTCCTTTGCCACATTAGACTGTGCGACGCATACATTGATTTTTGCTTGGGCTCCATGGGTCCTAGTATGGTAGGTATGGTCTCCATGAATGCCGAATAGAGTGCGGTAAATGGGTTATACTACAGCTCGTGCCATGTTACCGCCTTGGGGTAAACGGATGTCAAATGTTGGGGTCTATCGTAGCATCTACAATGGATAAATTGGGGTGTTGTAGGCTCCGTACAAATTTAAACAAAAGAATCCTAAAGTGCTGGGGAAAAATATTTTCTGAGTGTTAACCATCTTCACTTGCTTAGATACCGGGTCCCAAATGACTCGTACTATAGGTAGAAGTGTTAGGTGCGAAGTAGGCAAAGACAGACTTCCTACTTTGTAGAGTGTTATAGTAACTATCTCGGTTAGTGTTCTACTAGATGGAGATTTGGAACAACTTAGGAATTTCAAATAGATAGTGATCATTTGCTTGACCCACAGAGTCTACCAGGATTTCCATGTACTACACGTTGTTATTACGTGGGCCCCCGTAATAATAAATTATCTTGCATGGTCACCCTAATTTTCTCTCGTTCAAAGCAGTCGATCAATCAGAGAAGGGATACTACTGTCTTCATACCTTCGACATAGACGGGACCTTTATGATTGTCCACGCACCATCGTTCGTTGTCGTTACGCACGAAATGGCACAATGCTTAGACAAAGTAGGAATAAAGAGAGTTCCTAGCAATAGTAGTTGGAGGGGCACCTTCAAGATGAGTACCTCATCTTCCTTGTCTGGACAAGAGTGTCTTCAATCATGTTTCGTAAATGCCACAAGGACCTCGTCCCACTAAAAAGGTTTATGTCCAAGGTTACCTCCTCCGCCTCGTCGACATTGCCGTAGTCAGGCACCTTCGTATTCGAGAGGGAAGAATAGCCATATTCTACGGAATCAAGCTCAGGGTCTCTTTTGGTAACTACATCAGCCGTAAGCTCCACAATAAACGCGAGGTCGATAGTCTCATTGTGCCAGTCAAGAATAATAATAAGATTCAAAGTCGAAGGTATCTCGTTCCCTTCAATAATTATTCCATACACATATATGCATATATATATATATATATATTAATAAATAATAATGTTACTTAGTATATACAGGTAAATAAATGCAACATGTCACATATAACTCTCGTTTGTTATTTCGTGGGTCATTTCGTCTTTGGCAAGTCTATCTCATGTAGACTATACCTCAATTGGCACATTAGTCGGGGTATTCTCCCTCCCTACTAATGTCCTTGCTTTTCCTTTTTGAAAAATGTTTGACTCATGGATCTTAGCGCTTTCGGAAATGCAATGAAAAACCTTTTTGTAAAAAAAATGTTTTCGTGAGAGTATCCTAGTGATTGTAGTCTAGACTCGAGAAGGAATCCTAGTTCACTACAATCGAAGCTCTGATACCAACTTGTCACACCCTGACTTTTGCGGAAGCGTATACGTGTGACTTGATCGGTTTTCATTGCATATGATTATAATAAACAACTACATGACTAAAATACCGATGTTCATCCATTCATAAGTTTAAAACGTTACAAAACATAAGTTGTTTAAGTTACAAACTGTCATCAGATTCAGGCTCCACAAATAGGACTTGTTTAATAAAAGACTAATTTCACGAGGCTTTGCATTCGACATTTCCTGAAATACATGTAATTTTGAAAACATCAACAAAAGTTGAGCGAGTTCTTGTGTTTTTGTATGAATTCCAAATACACTTGTAAACATTTGAGAGTATTCTTTTGATAACCGCTATGTAAAGCGTCTATGTACAGATCATTAATGTTTTGCAAGGACATTAATATGTGTGGTGCGTAGGAAGTGCTCAAACCTAGCGAATTTCCTCCGGTCCATCCGTCGGGAACGACATCGTCACCACATGCGGCCACACAAGGACCCATGCGTGGGGCTCGCTACACCCGATAGATCTACCACTCCTGCCCCTCGGTCTTAACTAGATTATTGGCACTTAGGAGAGATACTACCCATCCACATGATCTAACAGTTCATTCCTTAGCTAAACCATACCATTGAAACATGTATTTCACCCCCGAGAGTTATAAATTAGAATACAGTTACGAGAAAAGGGGGACATGAACTCACAAGTTTGCGTCCGTAACCTCGTGTACCCAAGGTAGATATCCTCAAGCCGTACAACTACCTACACACGTGCTAAGTTTTATTAGACGCTTAGGTCGTGTAACGACTCTTAGTCTTAGTTATTTATCAACACTTATTTTGGAATTTTTGTATACTTTGAGTTACACGCTTGGTGTATGTTGTATATGTAATTATATAATTCCAAATTATATAAATATTAGTTAAAATAAGGATATTTTAAATTAATTCTTTTCCATCCAATTATTTGGAATATTGTTAAAAATAATATATTTTTAACTTGTTTTGTCATATGGTTCTCACATATATATTTTCAAGTATAGGTATACTTGTATTATATGTATGTTATTTTGTATTCTCATACTTGTGTATAATACGTGTATGTGGGTATTTTACCAAGTGTTGGTAGTGTATGTCGGTATGAACTTATACGTATAGGAATACGTATTTTCTTGTATCTATTAAGGTGTTGTTTGTTTTTGAAGAGGTAAAAGGTCTGCAGTCTGCGTACCACATCTGCAAACATCTGAAGGAGAAGAGGTGGACCAAAGGGCTGCAGACTGCAAGGAGAAGACTGTTTTCTTTTTTTTTACTTCTACAAAAACCCTTGTTCTCTTCTCACAACACACACAACACAACACCTCTCCCTCTCTGCCTTCATCTACCACCACCATGACAACCATCCGCCACATCCTCCTCCGCTGTTCACCTGCCACCATGTAACACCTCACAAAAATCATGTCCAATATAATAAAGACACGTTTCATGGACTTTAAACGTGTAATAGATTGATCTGGAGGGACTAAAATTGTCAAACAATGTAAATATGTAAGTAAAAGGATCCAAAGTGTCAACATGCTAATCTTGTGCCTCTGATTGACCTCACATGACGTTTGTATTCTTTAATGAATAATTTGTCGGACATAGAAAGTCGTTTGTGCTTAAAATAAGGATTTACGAAGCATAGGGGTTAAAAGTGTCAACATGTAAAAAGTCACCTCTGTGTGACCTTTTAACGATCCCAAAAACATTGTAATAATTGTATATTTTACTCTCAAGAATATTGGATAGTAATTTCATGGATTTTCGATGAAATCAAGACTTTTCGGGTGATCTCATAACTAACCGGGAGCTTAACGGAGTTAATATGTGACCCAAGGTCCTTAATAGTTAACTATGGGGGGTCAAAAGTGCAATAAATGGAAGTTATTTAAACTTAAAATGGACCTAATATAGTCCTGGAGACGTCAGACAAGATTGTTCATCCGTGATCATCTCAAAGCTGCCAGGGATAGGCAGAAAAGTTACGCGGATAAAAGGCGTAAACCTCTGAAATTCGAGGTAGGAGATAAAGTGCTACTCAAGGTATCACCTGTGACATCTGTGCCTCCAGGACCATCAAACAAATACCAAATCAATGAAATATTGTATCTCATACTTGGGATTTGTATAAATATGTATATCATTTGCACATATCAATTCTTGTTCGATTTCGAGCTCTAAATCGCTTTCTGGAAAGTTATACGCGAACTGCTGCGTAAACGTAATCAGTTTAATGCGACGAACACTCCAGAATAGTGACATAGGCTTAACATACCTTAAATAACCTTTACATAACTTAGAAATAAGTTTTGGAGGGTTTGGTGTGTCGAAATCAAGTTTATTCGCTTACAGGGACTAATTTCGACAAACTACGAAATTATGCTGATTCGTACTGTAATGAACATTCCGGAACTTGATCATAAGTTAAACATACCCTAAATATCCTTTACATAGCTTAGAAATAGGCTTTGAGGGGTTCGGTATGCAAAAACAAACTTTATTGGTCATTCAGGGACTAAAAGCGTCAAAAAGTGCACAAGTTTGCATTTTCGCGCATATCTCGCGTTATGAATATATCCGGACATCCAAAAATTTATGTAATCATTAAAATATTTTATTTTAGTGATTGGCATGATAAAATTCCATTCGTCGCTTAATTTGGATTGTTTTTGCGTCCGTTACGATTTCCGTCGTAATTAACCGAACAACGCAACCGTACGACCAAAGGAACCGACATCCGAGATGTTTTTGAACATGTTTTGAGTTCCCTATACTTTAACTTCATTTTAGAGCCTTGAAATGAGGTTAACGGGGTTTAAACGCATCGAAAAAGGCCTTAAACATGTGAAGGAACCATTTCTGCCATTTTGGCAAAAAGTTTGGAGCTGTTACCTAGTGGCGCTACACCACCAGCTTCTGCCTATCCCGTGGCGTAGCGCCAGCACCCGATCTGGACAGAAAGTTGATTTTCTGCATTTTCAGCAATGAGGTCGAACTTGGGGGTCTATTTTGTAACATTTTCAATACCGTTGGCTTGTTTTGAGGCACCCCTTGTATTGCAAATCTATGGGCACGAGGTGTACGATCCAGATCAAAGCACGTTTTATGATGAATGATCCTAACGGTTGTGCCATATCTATAAATACCCCCACCTCTTTAGTTCAAAACCCACTTGATTTTCTGAGATTTTCTCTAAAAGTGTTAACCACTTCATACCTGAGAAATGCTTGGGAAATCAAACTTGCGGGGACCCTTTGTAAGTATTCCTTCGTTCTTTTCTTTCATTTTTAGCTTAAAAGTCAAACTGCGTTTGACTTTCTGCATTGACCAGTTTATGGTCAATGCGAAGTTCGTTTGAACTTCATAACGTGAGCGTAATCACGATGGTTATGGTCCCTAGTGACTATACCTACTGATTACCACGTTATCTAGGCTCAGTGACGAGTCGTAGTTTCGGCCAAAATGCGCATTCTCACGTATTTTGTAACCAAACTACTTTTGGGTATCAAAACCGTTTGTTTTGATACCAAACCCGTTTTCTAACTTAACTAAACATGTTTTAGCATGTTTAGCTCGTCGCTTTTTAGATTAGTGCTTGTGTAGAGTCGTAAGTCAAGCGGACTAAACACCCGCTTAGACTTTCGAACATGACCCGTTTGGTCGATCATTAGGATCCGACCAAACATGTTTAGTGAGCATAGTTGCATAGGGAATAACCTTCCGAGGTTATACCTTATGGTCACTTAGGTTTAATTAGTTGTATGATAGGTAGTTTATATGCCTTAGGTGAATGACCAAAATGCCCTTTCATGCATAATTGGTAATTAAGCATATGTAACACAAACTTTTGTCACTTAATTGATTATGCAACATATTTAATCATGTTTAGGCATATAATACTTGTCAAAGGACTAGTTAGACGTCTTGAACGCACTTTTACGCGAACGACACGTTAAAGTAGCGTAAGCTACCTTAATGGGTCACAATGGGTCGAAAGCACTTAGGTTAGGTTTCGATTTAGAATGTAGACTTTGTTAAACCATGTCATATGAGTTCCAATACTCATTTGGTTTACAAAACCTCATCCTATCCGATCTTCCGACTTAGGTCCGGTTTATTTATATACTTATTAGGTTACCGATTGATTCCGTGCTCCCTCTAGCTTTGCTTGGTTGTTGTTCAAGACCTCTAAGCATTCTCAGGTGAGTACATAGTTCCCCTATTTTACTATTTTCAATTGTTTTGGGGTGATTCATATGTGCTAAATGTTTTCGAGGTTTTAACGATGGTTTCAAAAATACATGATATGGTTTATACAAAATTTATAACGATTTGGATAAAGTAAACAAACTTGTTGGTTGTATTTACATAACGAATAATATCCATTAGTTTTGGCCGAACCGACCAGTATTAGGTTATGGTACCATAGGATCTGACAAATCCCGTTATCAGATTGCACCCATGGTTATGTGTGGGTTAGGTGGGTAACGACTGAATCTGTGATTGTTAATTTACCCTTTGGTGGTTTATTAATGCGAGAAGCGATAGGCGAGTTGCGAAGGTTTGGATATTATTAGCGAGACAATCAAAAGTAGTTTTCACGATTTGGGTAAACGATTGGTTTTTGGTTAGTGTTTAGATAACGGGATGGGTGTAATGTGATGAAAGCATGGTGGATACGCCGCTGGTACTTCCTATATATAAGTGTTTTCATCGTATTACATACCGTGGCGTTATTTAGTTCACTTGGGTAAACGATTTTGAAACGATGTCACACAAACGAGGTTCTCGAAATGATATAAACCATTCGAGTTTTATTAACGAGATTTATTAACGAGTTTTATTAACGAGATTTATAAACGAGTTTTATTAACGAGATTTATTAACGAGTTTTATTAACGAGATTTATTAACGAGTTTTATTAACAAGTTTTTACGAGATGTTTTACAATTTGACTTAATTAAATAAATGTTTTGGGTTAAGAATCATGGCTACGAGATTTTATAAATTATAACCAACTTGATTTGAGTTGGTTAATTATGTCGCAATACAATACTTTTCAAAACAAGGTTTTTAATTAAGTATTGCAACATGTAAACTAGCCATGAATCCGACACTCTCAAAAACCTATGTACTCGCCTGCATTTCTTTGCTGACTTTGTTTTCACATATGTTTCAGGTGTTGTTGAATGATGTTGATTGCTAGGATGCATGCTCACATAGGACTGGACGAGGCCTTAGTGACTTAATAACAATGATAGACTATGTTTAAATTGTTTATTTAGATTTCCAGACGATGTAAATAATTAATGTTTAATAAAACGAAACTTCAAATTTCCGTGTGTTTTGAAACAATGATTCTGTTACAACACTCCCCGACAATTCCGCCCCGATTTGTTGTTTTACGCAGTCGGGGTGTGACATCACCCTGGAAAGGGGTGATGCGTTTTGGCAAAAAGGGCAAGCTTAGCCCAAGATACATAGGAGCATTCGTGATCATCGAATGTGTCGGAACTGTAGCTTACAAGCTAAATCTGCCAGAAGAACTTAGTGGAATTCATAATGTATTCCACATCTGCAACCTAAAGAAATGTCTAGCCGATGAGTCGCTAGCAATGTCGCACAAGGATATGCAAATAGATGAGAGCTTGAAGTTCATTGAAAAACCTTTGTCGATCGAGGATCGACAGGTTAAGAAGCTTCGAAGAAAGCACGTGCCGATTGTAATGGTAAAGTGGGATGCCCGTAGAGGCCCAAAATACACGTGGGAGGTTGAATCCACAATGAAACAGAAGTACTCTAATTTATTTAAGTAAATCTTGAGGTCGAGATTTCTTTTAAGGGGGTGAGGATGTAACACCTCGCAAAAATCATGTCCAATATAATAAAGACACGTGTCATGGACTTTAAACGTGTAATAGATTGATCTGGAGTGACTAAAATTGTCAAACAATGTAAATATGTAAGTAAAAGGATCCAAAGTGTCAGCATGCTAATCTTGTGCCTCTGATTGACCTCACACGACGTTCGCATTCTTTAATGAATAATTTTTCGGACATAGAAAGTCGCTTGTGCTTAAAATAAGGATTTACGAAGCATAGGGGTTAAAAGTGTCAACATGTAAAAAGTTACCTCTGAGTGACCTTTTAACGATCCCAAAAATATTGTAATAATTGTCTATTTTACTCTCAAGAATATTGGATAGTAATTTCATGGAGTTTTGATGAAAACAAGACTTTTCGGGTGATCTCATAACTAACCGGGAGCTTAACGGAGTTAATATGTGACCCAAGGTCCTTAATAGTTAACTATGGGGGTCATAAGTGCAATAAATGGAAGTTATTTAAACTTAAAATGGACCAAGGAATGAAAATGCAAAGTCTGGAAAGTTTTTACCGGAGAAACCCATTGTCGCGGCCCGCGTAGACTCTCTTTGAGTCTTAAGCGGCCCGCATAAAAGTGCCAGAGACAGAAACTTTGGGCAGCTGCATGTTGCAGCTCTTACACCGCCATTGCATGGCTGATTTCGATACCAGGGACTGAGCAAATGATTTTTCATGCACTAGGGACACATGGGAACATCTGATAACAACATAGGGACATATGGATTGATCTTGGAGACTCAAACTTCCTATATAAAGCCCTTGTTTGGTTCTTGTTCATTTGCACACTTTTATTTTCACTCAAAGCTTACTCTTTGAAGGGTCCTGGAGCTAAAGGAAGTTTTCTCAAGTTCAATATTCATGCTAAGAACCATAGTAAGTGTTCTTAGCTTCCTAAGTTTAAGTTTTATTAGCTTAATGACCGAAAGTCATAGTTATCGTAATTAAGCTTTGCCTTAGTGATTAATCACTAATGGTCCAGCCATTATTCAAATTGAAAATGGCTATGAGTTGGTAATTATGTAGGTAATAAACCCTTAAAAGGGCACCTACTAATTATCACTTTTACTTGGTCAATTGTCGGGTCAAACTTATTAATAAAAAGTCAAACGGGTCAGTTTTTACAAATTAATTCATAACTGATAATGCAGAGGTTATGGAACATGTTTTAACACTTAAATAACTTGGTAAATAATATAAGAACATGTTTAGGCATGTTCAACCCGACAATTCTGAGTTTAGGCTCGGTTCGGAACCGAAAGTCGCAAAAGTAGACTTTTGCTTTGACTTTCAGTTCTGACCCGATTTAGCTTAGTTTAGATATACCTTAGGGTTCCCTTAGGACCATATTACATGTTAGTATAACCCTCTGAGATTATACTATATGGTTCCTTTGAAATCTGAATCATTTGCATGTTTCCGTTAAATGCTTAAAAGTTGACCATTACGCCCTTTTGTTATAAAAACGAGATTTTTGAAAATGTGAGAAGACAAAAACCTTTATTACTGATATTTAAGCATGTCCTAAAAATTTTACATCAGTTTACGGTCTGAAATAAGAGTTATGCTCAATATCGTAAAACAAAAGCTTTTTATTAATTAAATGACATTTTTGACATAAATCCTATTTAAACCCAATTTTTGGCACCAAACATGCCACCTACTGTTAAGATATAATAATTAAGGATTTTTGGAAATTCTTGTTAAATTTTAAACCGATCAAAACATAGAGTTCTTGCATAGGCTCGGTAATTGACGATAATGCCCTTTTCGCTAATAAAATGAGTTTTACACATCCTTTACATGTCAAACCTTTTCCTAATGATTTTATACATTAAATAAATTATTTCAAACAGTAGAGGCTGATCCAAATCTCAGATTTCCTTAATCAACCCGGATATCGTCAAATACCGGCTTTTATGCGATTTTAGAGCATAGTATGGTTTAAAACTATATTTAACACCTAAGACTTATTACCTACTGATATTATAAGCAAAGTTTTATACTTTAACAGTAAGTAAAAGTTTTGAACTCAGATTTCCAGATTTGACCCTTATAGCATATGTGAAATGACCAAAATGCCCCTACGGTGCATAGTTTGGCCATAAATGATAAAATTCACATATGTATGATATCTTACTGATGTAACTTGTTAAAATAAATATTTTTACTGATTATTTTAGACCAGAACCTCATATTACTATTTAACCCTTTTTATAAACTTTAAAATGACCAAAATACCCTTACGGGGCTCAAATTGGTTTTAAATTCGTTTTGGGTATAATGGAAGATATCCTACTGATATCATAACTTATTTAAAGCATATTAACTTGTGGAACCTGTACATGATTCATTTGGTTAACCGTTATGCTTATTCGCGTTCGGTACGGTTTATGTAACTAGTTTGCATAAATTTACCAAAACGGGTCAAACCTTATCATTTTTACTTCAAAATCCAGAATGTATTTAGTTTACCCATTTTATGCAAGTCCTCATACTTGTTGGGTCTAAATCACATTCTAATCCGGTCTTCGCTTAATCTTGCATTTCGAACCGTAAACCTTTCATTAAAACTAACCGATCTAAGTTAAAACTTAAATAAGACCCGTTAGGAATCTAATAGGTTATTAAAACCTTTGTTCCAGATTAGGAGCCCAGTAAAAGATACTTGTACTTGCTGATTGATATACGGCTGAGGATAAAATTTTATTCTTGCTCAGGTAAATACTTTTAACTTATTTTCCATTATACGAGCTTGGGATACAGTATTATAATAATACCGTTTGGTAGGGTTTTTTAATCTGTCTTGTTTGATGCAATGCCTTTGGGGGGTTAATGACCATGTCCTGGATATCCTCGGCTCATTTATTAGAAATGGCCACGGCTTAAGCACAGGGTGTAGGCATACACCTGACAGTTGCGTATGTATAAACGGTATCTCACTTTCTTGTGGGATTATACTTGTGGTGTGTCAATTAATCTAATTCGGCTCTTCTAACCGGGTCCCGAATGGACGACAAACATGTAAAACTGTATACAAGATTTTTTAAATAATTGTCCCAAGTTATAAAAGAATTTTCGTGCCTTGTGCATTTAAATCAATTTTATAAACACTTTTAAAAAAGAGTCAGTTAATTGTATTTAGTAGTGTAAACTGACGTATTTTTCAAAAGGTTAAGTGCAGGTACTACGCGTAATGGGCTGGCTACTCCTAGTATCAAATAAAGAGTCTTGCAAGCTTTTGATGCTTAAATCTATTGAAGAATATTTTTTTTTATTTTAGATCCGCCTGTGGATCCACTTACAATCCGTTGTGTAATATTTTATGTTACTTTCGAATCGGTTTGTAATATTATTACTTTTAGACTTCCGCTGTGCATTAAACTGTGATTGATTGACCATGATGATATCAACTACATCACGATACTCCCCACCGGGCCCACCGGTAATACGTGGAAATATCAGGGTGTGACAGGTTGGTATCAGAGCCAACATTGAGTGAATTAAACACTAGCCTTTTGTGTTTAATCTCAATGACACAGTTTGCACATTCCTTGATTTCCGAGTCTAGGCTAATGACTTAGGACTAATCCTAATCTTATTGTTTTCTATTGTTGGTTTCTTTTGTTTGTTTTGGCAGGAACAAAGAAAATGCCGCCACGTTTCAGAGGAAGAGGTGGAAGAGGCAAGGCACCAATAACTGCTAGAAATGATCACGAAGCTGGGCTATCACACAGGCGTACACCATCCGCATCAATCGGATCGAGTCCTCACAAAGACTAGAGGACCTACCTAGAGCTAGCGAGATGCTCTGTCTCGCTTAGCTCTTCACCACCGTACCATGATTCATTCGGACTCCATCAGAACAACGAGTCCGACCACTCGCACCACTCCTTCATCGCGTTGCAGCGTTCGGGTTCTCACTGCGCCTTTCAGGACCCGACCCCATACTTCCAGAGCTGGTTCAATCTGGTAAACCATGTGCAAGAACCAATGGGTTATAACCCATTGGGACCAGAAGATCATTTTCCCGGTGACCAAGAAATGGATATGGACGAAGATCCGGATCCTGCCGAGCCACCATCTGGGACGCCCATGCATCCCATTGAGATTTCTGACGGATCATCCTTTCATGGTTTGCCATACAGGAGCCCAGACAGTTTTGCTGAAAGGTGGGCCACATACAACTGGGAATTCACTCCCCCTTTCAACCCTCCTCTACAACAGCAGCAAGATCCCTCTGAGGATTCGCGTTTCCAGGCGGTTACGCCACCGCCACCACCACCGCCAGAACAACAACCGCCTCCAGAACCACCGAGGCGAAGGAGATCAGGTGCACGGATGTCCGTGCGAGGGGGTTTCCACTTCAGCACCCCCCAACACTCCAGTGGCAGCCACTACCCGCCACGGTATGAAGACCCGTAAATGGGTGGACCTTCAAACCCAGCTTCAGAAGTTGACTCAGCTCCAGTCGCACCACCACCACCAATGGGTTATGAAAACCCAATTCCTTCCTACGCCGGTGCAGCGGCGTATAACCTGTTTGAGCATCAGGCATATTCGTGTTACAACTTCTACAATGCCCCTGCCTTTGACCCGTACCTCGAGGCGGCCAACTACAATGCTCTCCACCCTGAAGGACCCTTCGCTTCGTACCAAACTGGGTACCCAGCATATGGGTATCAATACCCACCACATCCTCAACCTCCGCAGCAGCAGCAGCCGCAGCCACCACAGATCCAACCACTGCAGCAGCATGAAATCTTTCAGAGGTTGAACCAGGTGGAACGAGAGGTACAGGAGGAGCGTAGAAGCCGCTGGGTCTGCTTAAGGGTTTGGCAGACCTAATAAAGGGGGAGAAGAAGAGGGATTATTGAAATTCCTTATTTATTTTGTTTTGTAATTTTAAATTTCAATTAAGTCCCTGTGTGGACATCTATTTATGTATTCAGTCCCTGCAAGGACTTGTATTTCTTCTTTTAGTCCCTATGTGGACAATGTTATTTCTTTAAAGTCCCGTTTAGGGCAATTATGTACTTCTTTTAAAATTTATTGGAATGTTTTATTTAAATATCATTTGTCATCATATATATGGATATATTGTATGAAATAAATCAAACTATCATTCCTTTTTAATTAATCTGCCAATATATATTGAAAGAAAATCTTGAAGGTATAACCTAGCCTATATGTCATTTTAGACATGGCCCTGATGGTAAAACCTTTTTAAAGATTCAAATCCTTGTTAACATCTGAAAACATGTTAGCGCTCCTGAAAATAGTGATGCGATAAAATCACACTTGTCATCCTTATATTGGACTTTTCCAATTTCTTATTTGATTAAAACATCCTTTAGTGGTGAAGTGCCTACGGGCCTTATTCAATGTTTAATGAGACAAAAAGACAGTTGTAGTCTACGACTCCCTGTCAAGAAAAGGTAATGAACTACGTTCAAACCTTAAATGCCTCGATCTTATAAAATCATGGTGTATAATTTTAAAACTGTCCTTGTGACTAGGCCTTTTGTGCCACTTTAATATCTTTAATGATTTACAACCAGGGATAAATTATTATGAAAACCCTGAATAAATATGACTAATAAATTAACCAATGTGGTTTGTATTTACCATGGTTAATGAATTGTCAAAATGACAACTCCATAATAAGATCTCTGAATGAATTATTTTCATCATTTTATTTGTAGCAATCAAGCTACATGGCTGAATCAGAAGAGGTTAACAGTCACCCTCGAGAAAGAAATGATACCACCAGAATCAACGTAGCTGGTGCAGATTTACAAGCAATGATAAATAATGCCGTCACTCGAGCTATGGACAGGCAGTTCAAGGAATCAAGTGGTACTCGTAGTAAGACCCTATCTGTACCTCATTCAAAACCACCTTCCAAGACTCATACATCCCACTAGGGTTGTAAACGAACCGAATGAACACGAACAAGGCCTTGTTTGTGTTTGTTCGTTAAGAAAATAAATGTGTTCACGAACGGTTCATGAACACTTACCGAACGAGATTTTATGCCGTGTTCGTTCATTAAGGAAATGAGCGTGTTCGCGAACGGTTCACGAACACAAATAAATTTGGCAAACGCGACGAAGGATAAAGATAGATGGCCCAGAGAGTAGCACTTGGACTTGAATCCCTCGTTGTGGAACGGAGGTCGATCGTATTCGACGATTAAAGAATGAGAAATGAAAGGGAAATGATGCATAAACAAGTTGAAATTGGGTTTCCTAGTTTAATTGTTAGGGTAATAAAATAAATAGGAGTTTAATAATATAAAAAGTACAAATAAAATATAAGAAAGTACAAAGATCTTCAATTAAAACACAAACATACGAACATAAAGGAACGCAAATCAACGAATGTACACGAACACGTTCGCGAACACCTTACCGAACGTTCACGAACACAATCAAACGAACGAGGCCTCTGTTGTCACACCCTGACCACGTAGAATATACAAAACATGGCGGAAACATCGGGGAGTGTTGTAACAGAATTAATTGTTTCAAATCCATGGCAATTGAAGTTTCGTTTTATTGATTAAAAGTGTTACAATGTCTTAACAAACAAAGAAATACAACATAATTAACTAGTCTTGCATCTTTTATTGTCACTAAAGCCCAAGTCTGCCTATGTGTATCTTGATCATTTTATGCAACAGCTCCTGAAAAACACATGTGAAAATAGGTACGTCAGCATAAAAATGCCTGTGAGATACATAGGTTTTGTGAAAATAGGTCTCATGACTTATGTTTGAGAAAATGTTTAGTCATGAACCTTGTAATTTGCTTTGTCTTGTAAATCATTTGAAAAACGATAAGATCAGATGATATGTATAAATAAGAGAATAATGTATGGTTAAATGAATAACCATTGTAAAATGAGTTTGTATAAGTTAAGTTGCTTGTAAAACAATGTATTGTGAAAAGTATGTTATTTGTATAAAATGTTATATGTCTCAAACTGAAATGATTCAAATAACGCTACGATATGTAATACCATACAAACACTTATATATAGGAAGTACCAGCGGCGTATCCACCATGCTTGTATCATATTACACACGCATCGTTACTTAATCACTTAATCAAACCAAACCACCAAAGTAATGTTTAACAATTGTAGAAATGTTTATGTATGGTCAAATACGGTTCACACGGTTCACAGATACAAACGGTTCACAGATACAAACGGTTCACAGATACAAACGGTTCACAGATATAAACGGTTCCTATAATCAAACGGTTACGACGGTTCACATAGTCAAAAGATTACAACGGTTCAAAATGTAGTATAATGTGTTCACATGCTGGGTGAGCATATGCAACAGAAATGCAATGTAAAACAATGTACTAAGCATGCACACAATGGACATATATAGCATAAGTGTAATGTAAAACAATGTACTAAGTATGAACTAAATGGACATACATAACATAAAATGTAATGAAATCATGTACTATAATGTACTAACGAACATAGCAGGTATATGATGTGAAAACGGGAAAGCATGAATGTAACAAGTAGGCACATGTGTTTCACCCCAAAACAGTTTGGAAAATAGTAAAAGAGGGGTCTATGTACTCACTTGAGATTGCTTAGTAGTCCTTGAGTAACAACTAAACAATGCTAGAGATCACGGATATCAAACGGCACCTAATATAGGTAACTATGTTAATAAACCGGACCTAAATCGGAAGATTTGATAGAATGAGGGTTCGTAAACCAAACGAGTATAGAGACTCGTGTCATATGGTTTAACAAAGCCTACATACTAAATGAAACCTTAATCTAAGTGCTTACGACCCATTACGACCCGTTTAGGTAGCTTATGCTACTTTAACGCGTCGTTCGCGTGAAACGCGTTCGGACCGTCTAACTAGTCCTATGACAAGTGTTATATGCCTAAACATGTTATATAATCAGTTATGTGACAAAAGATTAGGTTACATATGCTTAATTACCAATTATACATGAAAAGGGTATTCTGGTAATTTACCTAAGGCATATAAAGTACCTATCATACAACTACTCAAACGATGTGACCATAGGGTATAACCTCGGAAGGTTATTCCCTACCTACTATGGTCACCTAATGTATTTGGTCGGATCCTAATGATCGACCAAATGGGTCGGGTTCGAAGGTATAAGCGATTTATTAGATCGCTTACCCTACGACCCTAGACAACGTGGTAATCAGTAGGCATAGTCCCAAGGGACTATAACCAACGTGATTACACTCACGTTGCGAAGTTCAAACGAACTTCGCATTGACCATAAACTGGTCAACGCAGAAAGTCAAACAAAGTTTGACTTTCAGACTCGAAAAGCAATAAAAGAACGAAAGAATACTTACGAAGGGTCCCCGAATGCTAATCTAGATCCAAATAACTCAGGTATGAAACAATGGTTTCAACTTAGAGTCTTTTAGATCAGATTCTAGTGAGTTTGAAGTAAATGGGGGTGGGGTATTTATAGTTTTCGGGTAACCGTTAAGATCGTTTCATGGAAACCGTGCTCAAATCCCATGCGTACACTTGTTGGAAAGTCATGGTGGCTAAAAATGGCCCTTAATCTGCTGAAAGGTCAAGTGTGAGCATGTGGTTGAGGATTAAACAGCTGGAAACTGCTGATTAAGCGATCTTATCTGAACTGGGAGGCTGAGGCGGCCCGCTTCAGGATACACCAAAACTAATGCGGGCCGCATGGGGGTTCTGATCAGAAAATAAGTTTCAAAAATGACAGTTTCAGCCCCTGCACGTGTTTAAGGCCATTTCCGACACTTATAAGGCCCGTAAAGCCAACTTTAAGGCCCTAAAATGATGCCTAAACATTGTGGACATGAAACATGCTCAAAAATATGTCGGATGTCAGTTCGTTTGGTCGTACGAACGCGATGTTCGCTTAATTACGACGGAATGCGCACAAGCGCGAAAAACGATCCAAATTGTGCGACGAATGGATTTTTCTTATGCCAAACACTAAAATAAAATATTTTAGTGCTTACATAAATTTTTGGATGTCCAGATGTATTCAGAACGTACGTTATGCGCGAAAGTGCAAACTTGTGCACTTTTTGACACTTTTAGTCCCTGAATGACCCAAAAGTTTATTTTAGCACACCGAACCCCTCAAAGCCTATTTCTAAGATATGTGAAGGATATTTAGGGTATGTTTAACTTATGGTCATGTTCCGGAATGTCTGTTACAGTTCAAATTGGCATACTTTCGCAGTTTGTCAACTTTAGTCCCTGTAAGCGATATAACTTGATTTCGGCATACCAAACCTTCCAAAACTTATTTCTAAGTTATGTAGAGGTTACTTAAGGTATGTTAAGCCTATTTCACTATTCCGGAGTGTTTGTTGCATTAAACTGGTTATATTTACGCATCAGTGCGCGTATAACCCTCCAGAAAGCGATTTAAAGCATGAATTCGAACAAGAGTTGATATGTGTAAACGATACACATATTTTTACAAATCCCAAGTATGAAATACAATATTTCATTGGTTTGGCATTTGTTTGATGGTTGAAGTGGCACAAGTGTCACATCTGTTCATGTTCATTCATTTAACTAATTGAACGGAATTTCTTGTTCATGTTCGTTCGTTTATTAAACGAATGAACATAAACGAACTTCCTGTTGAACGGTTCATGAACTGTTCGCTGAACGTTTGGTTCATTTACAGCCCTACATCCCACAAAGACGACTCTCATCACTCATCAAACCAAAGGAGTGTCCCGTCTAAGAAGATTGTGGTCAATCAAGAGCCACGTGTTAAGACCTGTTCTTATAAATATTTTGTTTCCTGCAAGCCTAGGGACTTCACAGAGGAGAAAGGAGCCATTGACTGTATGACTTGGCTCGATGAGATGGATACATTGGTTGATATTAGTGGTTGTGCAGAACAGGACACTGTGAAGTTTGTTTCACAATCTTTTAAAGGAGAAGCTTTAGCTTGGTGGAGGTCGCTAATCCAAGCTACAGGGAAGATCCCATTGTATAACTTGACTTGGGATCAGTTTGTTGCCCTAATCAAGGAAATTTCTGCCCCCGACATGAAGTTGAGAAAATTGAGACTGACTTCTTGACCTTGGTCATGAAGAACTTAGATTGTCAGGCATATCTTACGAGCTTTAACACCATGTCTCGATTGGTTCCTTATTTGGTCACACCAGAATCAAAGCGCATAGCTCGTTTTATTGGAGGTTTACTCCG
Source organism: Helianthus tuberosus (assembly GCA_030545235.1). Taxonomy (NCBI): domain Eukaryota; kingdom Viridiplantae; phylum Streptophyta; class Magnoliopsida; order Asterales; family Asteraceae; genus Helianthus; species Helianthus tuberosus. The sequence goes on from CM060407.1 coordinate 122,434,868, forward strand.
AAAATTAAGGGGAATGTGAAAGCATCCCGACCTACTACGTTCAAGTCAGTGGCAGATCTGTCTCTATCTCTCACATTGGATGCTATCAGAGACAAATCTGCCAAAGTTTCTGATGAAGGTAAATAAAAGCGGGAGGATGAGAATTCTCATCGCTCCGATAAGAAGAAAAAGGGGAACTCAGATCACAAGAAGAGTTCGGGGTTTAAAAAGGATAGCCAGCAGTCGGGTGAGAAACCCAAATGTAAAATATGTCAAAAGCATCACTTTGGGAAGTATAGGTTGGAATCGAAGTCACAGTCTCAATCAAAGACTTTTAGATGTGGGATTTGCAAGTCCAAAGAACATAAGACTTTGGTTGCAAGAAATTGAAGGATGCAACCTGTTATGGTTGCAACGAAAAGGGGCACATTAAGACCAATTTCCCCAAGAATCCAAAGAAGCCTGAAGAGGCTAAGAAGACCAATGCTCGGGTCTTCCAAATGAATGCACAGGAAGCGGTTCTGAACGACAATGTGATAACAGGTACCTTTCATATCAATGATGTTTATGCTAGAGTGTTGTTTGATTCGGGTGCAGACAAGTCTTTTGTAGACAATAAATTTTGTAAATTGTTAAATCTGCCTGTTAAGACTCTAAGCATAAAGTTTGAAGTAGAACTGGCTGATGGTACTATAGAGACTGCCTCAACTGTACTAGATGGATGTTTTATATCCATTAGGAATCATTCTTTTCCGCTGTCCTTGCTTCCGTTGAAACTAGCAGGATTCGACATAGTGATAGGCATGGATTGGTTATCTTCTAATCAAGCCCAGATCGTTTGTGATAAGAAGCAAGTGGTTATTAAGACTCCTTATGGTAAACCACTTACAATACAAGGAGATACACAGTACGGTTTGCCTAAGCAAGTGTCTATGCTTAAGGAATCAAAGTGTTTGAAGAAGGGTTGTGTCATTTATATGGCACAGGTAACCATTGATGAACCAAAGCCCAAGATTGAAGATATCCCTGTTATTTCTGAATATCCAGATGTATTCCCTGAAGAACTACCTGGTTTACCTCCAGATAGGCAAGTGGAGTTCAGAATCGATATCATTCCTGAAGCAGCACCAATTGCAAGAGCACCTTATCGGTTGGCACCAACTAAGATGAAAGAATTAAGAACACAGTTGGATGACTTGTTGGCTAAGGGATTTATTCGACCTAGCTCGTCCCCTTGGGGAGCACCGATTCTGTTTGTGAAGAAGAAAGATGGATCAATGCATTTGTGCATTGATTATCGCGAGCTGAACAAAGTCACAATTAAGAACAGATATCCATTGCCTAGGATCGACGATCTGTTCGATCAACTGCAAGGGGCAAGTTATTTCTCCAAGATTGATTTAAGGTCAGGTTACCATCAACTGAAGTTCAGAGACGAAGATGTGCATAAGACTGCATTCAGAACTCGATATGGTCACTACGAGTTCTTAGTGATGCCTTTCGAGCTCACTAATGCACCAGCAGCGTTCATGGAACTCATGAATCACGTTTGCAAGCCATATTTAGACAAGTTTGTCATCGTTTTGATTGATGACATTCTTATTTATTCAAAGAATCAAGCCGATCATGAAAGACATCTCCGGTGTATTCTTAAACTTCTTCAACAAGAGAAGCTCTACGCCAAGTTTTCAAATTGTGAGTTTTGGCTTCGTGAAGTTCAATTCCTTGGACATGTAGTAAGTGAGAGTGGTATCCAAGTAGATCCTGCTAAGATTGAAGCGATCATGAATTGGCAAGAGCCTAAGACTCCTACAGAGATACGCAGTTTCTTGGGTCTAGCAGGATACTATATACGTTTCATCGAAAACTTTTCAAGGATTGCAGCACCTCTAACTTCGTTGAATCGCAAGAATGTCAAATTTGACTGGGATCCCAAGCAGCAATAATCCTTTGATATTCTTAAGCAGAAATTAAGCAATGCACCTGTGTTGACATTGCCAAAAGGGATTGAAGAATTTGTGGTTTATTGTGACGCATCGCACACTGGCATGGGTTGTGTGCTTATGTAGAAGGGCAAGGTTATTGCATACGCTTCACGTCAATTAAAGGTGCACGAAAAGAATTACACCACCCATGATTTGGAATTGGGTGCCGTTGTATTTGCACTGAAGCTATGGAGGCATTATCTTTATGGGACTAAGTGCGTGATTTATTCTGATCATAAGAGCCTTCAGCATCTGTTTAATCAGAAAGATCTTAACATGAGACAACGCAGATGGATGGAAACATTAAACGACTATGATTGTGAAATCCGATATCATCCAGGCAAAGCAAATGTAGTCGCTGATACTTTGAGCAGGAAGGAAAGGGTTAAGCCCATTAGGATCAACGCCAAGAGCATTGAATTAAAGAACAGCTTGAATAAAAGGTTGTTAGCCGCTCAAAAGGAAGCCGTATTAGAAGCTAACTATCCGAATGAGAAGTTAGGCATAACTGCTGAACAGTTATCATATGGCAAGGATGGAATTCTAAGATTGAATGGTCAAATATGGGTTCCAATTCATGGAGGACTTCGAGATGTGATTCTTCAAGAAGCTCATAGCTCCAAATATTCAGTTCACCCTGGCAGTGATAAGATGTACCAGGATTTAAAGGCAAATTATTGGTGGATAGGTTTGAAGAAATCTATAGCCACTTATGTGGCTAAATGTTTGACGCGCGCACAAGTTAAAGCAGAACATCAAAAGCCGTCAGATTTGCTATAACAACCTGAACTTCCCACATGGAAATGGGAAACGGTAACTATGGATTTTATCACCAAGTTACCAAGAACAAAGCGTGGAAATGATAATATTTGGGTTATAGTCGACAGGTTGACCAAGTCAGCCCACTTCTTGCCAATTAAAGAAACTCACAGCTCCGACAAGCTAGCTCAGTTGTACGTGGATGAGATTGTATCTCTTCATGGAGTGCCAGTGTCTATTATCTCTGATAGGGATACAAGATATACGTCTCACTTTTGGAAAAGCTTTCAGCAATCCTTAGGCACTCGATTAAATTTCAGCACTGCTTATCATCCTCAGACGGATGGGCAAAGCGAGCATACAATTCAAACACTCGAGGATATGCTCAGGGCTTGTGTTATTGATTTGGGAGGAAGTTGGGATGACCATCTTCCTTTGGTTGAATTTTTGTACAATAATAGTTATCATTCGAGTATTCAAGCAGCGCCTTTCGAAGCTTTGTACGGAAGAAAGTGTAGAACGCCAGTTTGTTGGGCGGACGTTGGAGATGTCCAACTATCAGGACCTGATATAGTCCTGGAGACGTCAGACAAGATTGTTAAGATCCGTGATCGTCTCAAAGCTGCCAGGGATAGGCAGAAAAGTTATGCGGATAAAAGGCGTAAACCTCTGAAATTAGAGGTAGGAGATAAAGTGCTACTCAAGGTATCACCCTTGAAGGGGGTGATGTGTTTTGACAAAAAGGGCAAGCTTAGCCCAAGATACATAGGACCATTCGAGATCATCGAATGTGTCAGAACTGTAACTTACAAGCTAAATCTGCCAGAAGAACTTAATGGAATTCATAATGTATTCCACATCTGCAACCTAAAGAAATGTCTAGCCGATGAGTCGCTAGTAATGTCGCACAAGGATGTGCAGAGAGATGAGAGCTTGAAGTTCATTGAAAAACCTTTGTCGATCGAGGATCGACAGGTTAAGAAGCATCGAAGAAAGCACGTGCCGATTGCAAAGGTAAAGTGGGATGCCCGTAGAGGCCCAGAATACACGTGGGAGGTTGAATCCACAATGAAACAGAGATACCCTCATTTATTTCAGTAAATCTCGAGGTCGAGATTTCTTTTAAGGGGGTGAGGATGTAACACCTCACAAAAATCATGTCCAATATAATAAAGACACGTGTCATGGACTTTAAACGTGTAATAGATTGATCTGGAGGGACTAAAATTGTCAAACAATGTAAATATGTAAGTAAAAGGATACAAATTGTCAACATGCTAATCTTGTGCCTCTGATTGACCTCACACGATGTTCGTATTCTTTAATGAATAATTTTTCAGACATAGAAAGTCGTTTGTGCTTAAAATAAGGATTTACGAAGCATAGGGGTTAAAAGTGTCAACATGTAAAAAGTTACCTCTGAGTGACCTTTTAACGATCCCAAAAACATTGTAATAATTGTATATTTTACTCTCAAGAATACTGGATAGTAATTTCATGGAGTTTCGATGAAAACAAGACTTTTCGGGTGATCTCATAACTAACCGGGAGCTTAACGGAGTTAATATGTGACCCAAGGTCCTTAATAGTTAACTATGGGGGTCATAAGTGCAATAAATGGAAGTTATTTAAACTTAAAATGGACCAAGGACTGAAAATGCAAAGTTTGGAAAGTTTTTACCGGAGAAGCCCATTGTCGCGGCCCGCGTAAAAGTGCCAGAGACAGAAACTTTGGATTGTTGCATGTTGCAGCTCTTACACCGCCATTGCATGGCTGATTTCGATACCAGGGATTGAGCAAATGGTTTTTCATGCACTAGGGACACATGGGAAAATCTGATAACAACATAGGGACATATGGATTGATCTTGGAGACTCAAACTTCCTATATAAAGCCCTTGTTTGGTTCTTGTTCATTTGCACACTTTCATTTTCACTCAAAGCTTACTCTTTGAAGCCTCCTGGAGCTAAAGGAAGTTTTCTCAAGTTCAATATTCGTGCTAAGGACCATAGTAAGTGTTCTTAGCTTCCTAAGTTTAAGTTTTATTAGCTTAATGACCGAAAGTCAAAGTTATCGTAATTAAGCTTTGACTTAGTGATTAATCACTAACGGTCCAGCCATTATTCAAATTGAAAGTGGCTATGAGTTGGTAATTATGTAGGTAATAAACCCTTAAAAGGGCACCTACTAATTATCACTTTTACTTGGTCAATTGTCGGGTCAAACTTATTAATAAAAAGTCAAACGGGTCAGTTTTTACAAATTAATTCATAACTGATAATGCAGAGGTTATGGAACATGTTTTAACACTTAAATAACTTGGTAAATAATATAAGAACATGTTTAGGCATGTTCAACCCGACAATTCTGAGTTTAGGCTCGGTTCGGAACCGAAAGTCGCAAAAGTAGACTTTTGCTTTGACTTTCAGTTCTGACCCGATTTAGCTTAGTTTAGATATGCCTTAGGGTTCCCTTAGGACCATATTACATGTTAGTATAACCCTCTGAGATTATACTATATGGTTCCTTTGAAATCTGAATCATTTGCATGTTTCATTTAAATGCTTAAAAGTTGACCATTACGCCCTTTTGTTATGAAAACGAGATTTTTGAAAATGTGAGAGGACAAAAACCTTTATTACTGATATTTAAGTATGTCCTAAAAATTTGACATCAGTTTATGGTCTGAAATAAGAGTTATGCTCAATATCGTAAAACAAAAGCTTTTTATTAATTAAATGGCATTTTTGACATAAATCCTATTTAAACCCAATTTTTGGCACCAAACATACCACCTACTGTTAAGATTTAATAATTAAGTATATTTGGAAATTTGTGTTAAATTTTAAACTGATCATAACATAGAGTTCTTGCATAGGCTCGGTAATTGACGATAATGCCCTTTTCGCTAATAAAATGAGTTTTACACATCCTTTACATGTCAAACCTTTTCCTAATGATTTTATACATTAAATAAATTATTTTAAACAGAAGAGGCTGATCAAAATCTCAGATTTCCTTAATCAACCCAGATAGTCAAATACCGACTTTTATGCGATTTTAGCGTATAGTATGGTTTAAAACTATATTTAACACCTAAGAGTTATTACCAACTGATATTATAAGCAAATTTTTATATTTTAACAGTAAGTAAAATTTTTGCACTCAGATTTCCAGATTTGACCCTTATAGCATATGTGAAATTACCAAAATGCCCCTACGGTGCATAGTTTGGCTATAAATGATAAAATTCACATATGTATGATATTTTACTGATGTAACTTGTTAAAATAATTATTTTTACTGATTATTTTAGACCAGAACCTCATATTACTATTTAACCCTTTTTATAAACTTTAAAATGACCAAAATACCCTTACGGGGCTCAAATTGGTTTTAAATTCGTTTTGGGCATAATGGAAGATATCCTACTGATATCATAACTTATTTAAAGCATATTAACTTATGGAACCTGTACATGATTCATTTGGTTACCCGTTATGCTTATTCGCGTTCGGTACGGTTTATGTAACTAGTTTGCATAAATTAACCAAAACGGGTCAAACCTTATCATGTTTACTTCAAAATCCAGAATGTATTTAGTTTACCCATTTTATACAAGTCCTCATACTTGTTGGGTCTAAATCACATTCTAATCCGGTCTTCGCTTAATCTTGCATTTCGAACCGTAAACCTTTCATTAAAACTAACCCGTCTAAGTTAAAACTTAAATAAGACCGGTTAGGAATCTAATAGGTTATTAAAACCTTCGTTCCAGATTAGGAGCCCAGTAAAAGATACCTGTACTTGCTGATTGATATACGGCTGAGGATAAAATTTTATTCTTGCTCAGGTAAAAACTTTTAACTTATTTTCCATTATACGGGCTTGGGATACGGTATTATAATAATACCGTTTGGTAGGGTATTGAATGTTTAATCGATTAGTGTTTAAACCATTGAAATAACCCATTTTAATCTGTCTTGTTTGATGCAATGCCTTTGGGGGGTTAATGACCATGTTCTGGATATCCTCGGCTCATTTATTAGAAATGGCCACGGCTTAAGCACAGGGTGTAGGCATACACCTGACAGTTGCGTATGTATAAACGGTATCTCACTCTCTTGTGGGCTTATACTTGTGGTGTGTCAATTAATCTAATTCGGCTCTTCTAACCGGGTCCCGAATGGACGACAAACATGTAAAGATGTATACAAGATTATTTAAATAATTGTCCCAAGTTATAAAAGAATTTTTGTGCCTTGTGCATTTAAATCAATTTTATAAACACTTTTAAAAAAGAGTCAGTTAATTGTATTTAGCAGTGTAAACTGACGTATTTTTCAAAAAGGTTAAGTGTAGGTACTACGCGTAATGGGCTGGCAACTCCTAGTATCAAATAAAGAGTCTTGCAAGCTTTTGATGCTTAAATCTGTTGAACAATATTTCTTTTTATTTTAGATCCGCCTGTGGATCCACTTACAATCCGTTATGTAATATTTTATGTTACTTTCGAATCGGTTTGTAATCTTATTACTTTTAGACTTCTGCTGTGCGTTAAACTGTGATTGATTGACCATGATGATATCAACTACGTCACGATATTCCCCACCGGGCCCACCGGTAATACGTGGAAATATCGGGGTGTGACAGGTTGGTATCAGAGGCAAAATGAATCGTCGTTCAACGACGATGACAGTTGTAGTCTATGACTCCCTATCTAAAGGTGAAGAACTACGTTCGAACCTTAAAGTCCCTAATCTAATAAGATCGTGACTTATAAATTAATGTCCTCCGTGACAGGCTTTTGTTGCCATATCTTATAATGCCCTTTGTGACAAGGCCTTCGTGCCATATGATTATTATATCATTCAAGACGAACTCATGTTTCATATTGTAAAAGCCATTGTGGCAAGCCTTCGAGCTATCTAAAATCATCAATATGACAAAGACAGTTGTGACATTGTGATCTCCTGTCAAAAGGGTAATGGACTCGGTCCAAACCTTAATTGCCATTGATGGATCTTTTGCGACCTAGGCTAAGTAAATTGATATAAATTAAAATGACATTCATTAGGAATGTTCATACCCCATTAGCCGGTAAGGTTTAAGGATACCATGGCTAATGTATGTTGGTCGTCAGGACGATGACTAGCTATAGAAAAACAATTAAGCAATTGTTTAATATTGGTGTTTAGTGCCAAGCTTCAAGTATGGCAAACTTGAATGAGACACATAACAGTTGCAATACCGATGGTGCGGCAAATGCTAATGATGCAACAAAGGTGAATCTCAAGGTTAATGGAGTTAATCTCCAAGCAGTGATTGATGCAGCTGTTAGAAAGGCTATGAGAAAGGATCTGAAAAGGTTTGAAAAGCCGAATGCTACTTGCTCTGAATCATATTTCCCTGCTCATGAGAAGAGTTCTGCTCACACTTCGAATGCGAAGGACAAACCAAATAAGATGACATATAGCAAGGAGCCCCATTCCTCTAAAGGATGTACTTAAAAGTACTTTGTCTCTTGCAAGTTAAGAGACTTAAATGGCGAGAAAGGGAGCCATTGATTTCGTAAAGTTGTTGAATGAAATGGAAACTATTATGGACATAAGTGTTTGTGCTGAGAAAGACATGGTGAGATATGTATCACAGTCATTCAAGGGTGATGCCCTTAATTGGTGAGGACGTTAATAAAGTCCACAGGAAAGATACCCTCATACAATATAGGATGGTCCAAGTTTATGGACTCATCAGAAAAACCGGTTGTCTGCGACACGGAATAGAAATGATGGAATAAGAATTTTTGACTTTCACCATGAAGGACCTAGACTGTCGAGAGTATAATACAGACTATAATTTATTGTCTAGAATAATGTCCTATTCGGTTCATCCAAAATCCAAGCATAATGCACTATATATTGGTGGTTTAGCATAGGAAATAAGAAGGCATATTAAAAGCTTGCTTCTTATAAATCCATAATGGATCTACCTCAACCACTTACATTTTATGGGTTAAGAAATAAACCGGTCAAAGCTGAGATTGCCCTAAAACTGTCAAAGAGAGTATAGCCAAGTATAGAGAGACTAAGAATAGAGGCGCTATTGAGACAGTTCATATCAAAAATGACACCAGGTACATCCCTTATTATGATGGTATTACCAAGAATCATGTTTGGATTCAGGTGCTATTGAGTCTTTCATAGACCATAAGCTTAGCAAACTTTTAGAATTATCCCATAACAACTCCAGATATTAAGCATAAGGTAAGACTTGCCAAAGAAAATCATAAAGACCTTTCCTTCTATTTTCATCAAATAATCTTCATTCATAAAAATCTAAAGTACTCTTTCTCCAGATCGAGTACGAGAATTTATGTTACTTTATTTTGTTATCTCATTGATTTCTATCAACTGCGAATGCTAGACTATGCTTGATAAAAGAGCCATATGAGGATTGGCGTATCCTGGTGTGTTCCATAGATTGCTTCCATGCCTGATCAGTATGGAAGTTTAATGCATGGAACCACTGAGATATCCCGATGGTCATATAGTACTAGAATCGGCTAATGGTATTCAAAGAAGATATCCAATCTAGAAATGTCCAAGTAAGTGTCGCACATTAAGGCATCCTTGCATTCGTAAAGTAAATGTGTTATTTATCTGACACGGGTATAGATAGATGAACCGGAGCTTGAGATTTGGAAAATCTCTGTAATCTCCTTGTGTCTTGATTATCTTCTCCAAAGACTACCCTGTTTACCTCCTGAGACAAGTAGAGTTAAGATTAACATCCCGCTTAGGGCTACAGTATCATGAAATCTCCGTGACGATTAGTACCTCCAACTCGGGAATAATAGAAACCCTAGTTAGATGAATTTTAAGATAAAGGTTCTTAAAGCCTAATTCGTAATTCTAAGAGTTTCAATATTATTAGTTAGGAAAGACGGTTCTCTTGCTTATGCATTGGTTACTACAACCCTATTTAGGCAACAATTAAGAATCGCCACCAGCTGCCCAGGATCGTCGATTTTTCGACTAACCGTAAGGATTTGCTATTCCTTAAGATTGGTTTTAGGCAGTAGTTGGAATAACCATCTCACCTTAAGTGAGTTTCTCTATAATAGTTATGATAAGTATCAAGGCTGCTCTTTGGAGACCTTGTATAGGTGGGATGTTAGACATCTGTTATTGGACAGAAGTTTGGTAAGTCCAATTATCAGGATCTGAAAGTTGCCTTGGAAACAACGAATAAGATCATACAAATTCATAATCATCTGAAAGTTGCCAGTAACCGGAGGAAAAATCAAGGATTGTTGCCATATCTTATAATGCCCTTTGTGACAAGGCCTTCGTGCCATATGATTATTATATCATTCAAGACGAACTCATGTTTCATATTGTAAAAGCCATTGTGGCAAGCCTTCGAGCTATCTAAAATCATCAATATGACAAAGACAGTTGTGACATTGTGATCTCCTGTCAAAAGGGTAATGGACTCGGTCCAAACCTTAATTGCCATTGATGGATCTTTTGCGACCTAGGCTAAGTAAATTGATATACATTCAAATGACATTCATTAGGAATGTTCATACCCCATTAGCCAGTAAGGTTTAAGGATACCATGGCTAATGTATGTTGGTCGTCAGGATTATGACTAGCTATAGAAATGCAATTAAGCAATTGTTTAATTTTGGTGTTTAGTGCCAAGCTTCAAGTATGGCAAACTTGAATGAGACACATAACAGTCGAAATACCGATGGTGCGACAAATGCTAATGATGCAACAAAGGTGAATCTCAAGGTTAATGGAGTTAATCTCCAAGCTGTGATTGATGCAGCTGTTAGAAAGCCTATGAGAAAGGATCTGAAAAGGTTCGAAAAGCCGAATGCTACTTGCTCTAAATCATATTTCCCTGCTCATGAGAAGAGTTCTGCTCACACTTCGAATGCGAAGGACAAACCAAATAAGATGACATATAGCAAGGAGCCCCGTTCCTCTAAAGGATGTACTTAAAAGTACTTTGTCTCTTGCAAGTTAAGAGACTTAAATGGCGAGAAAGGGAGCCATTGATTTTGTAAAGTTGTTGAATGAAATGGAAACCATTATGGACATTAGCGTTTGTGCTGAGAAAGACATGGTGAGATATGTATCACAGTCATTCAAGGGCGATGCCCTTAATTGGTGAGGACGTTAATAAAGTCCACAGGAAAGATACCTTCATACAATATAGGATGGTCCAAGTTTATGGACTCATCAGAAAAACCGGTTGTCTGCGACACGGAATAGAAATGATGGAATAAGAATTTTTTACTTTCACCATGAAGGACCTAGACTGTCGAGAGTATAATACAGACTATAATGTATTGTCTGGAATACTGTCCTATTCGGTTCATCCAAAATCCAAGCATAATGCACTATATATTGGTGGTTTAGCATCGGAAATAAGAAGGCATATTAAAAGCTTGCTTCTTATAAATCCATTATGGATCTACCTCAGCCACTTACATTTTATGGGTTAAGAAATAAACCGGTCAAAGCTGAGATTGCCCTAAAACTGTGAAAGAGAGTATAGCCAAGTATAGAGAGACTAAGAATAGAGGCGTTATTGAGACAGTTCATATCAAAAATGACACCAGGTACATCCCTTATTATGATGGTATTACCAAGAATCATGTTTGGATTCAGGTGCTATTGAGTCTTTCATAGACCATAAGCTTAGTAAACTTTTAGAATTATCCCATAAGAACTCCAGATATTAAGCATAAGGTAAGACTTGCCAAAGAAAATCATAAAGACCTTTCCTTCTATTTTCATCAAATAATCTTCATTCATAAAAATCTAAAGTACTCTTTCTCCAGATCGAGTACGACAATTTATGTTACTTTATTTTTTTATCTCATTGATTTCTATCAACTACGAATGCTAGACTATGCTTGATAAAAGGGCCATATGAGGATTGGCGTATCCTACTGTGTTCCATAGATTGCTTCCATGCCTGATCAGTATGGAGGTTTAATGCATGGAACCACTGAGATATCCCGATGGTCATATAGTACTAGAATCGGCTAATGGTATTCAAAGAAGATATCCAACCTAGAAATGTCCAAGTAAGTGTCGCAAATTAAGGCATCCATGCATTCGTAAAGTAAATGTGTCATTTATCTGGCACAGGTATATATAGATGAACCGGAGCTTGAGATTTGGAAAATCTCTGTAATCTCCTTGTGTCTTGATTATCTTCTCCAAAGACTACCCTGTTTACCTCCTGAGACAAGTAGAGTTAAGATTAACATCCCGCTTAGGGCTACAGTATCGTGAAATCTCCATGACGATTATTACCTCCAACTCGGGAATAATAGAAAACCTAGTTAGATGAATTTTAAGATAAAGGTTCTTAAAGCCTAATTCGTAATTCTAAGAGTTTCAATATTATTAGTTAGGAAAGACGGATCTCTTGCTTATGCATTGGTTACCGCAACCCTATTTAGGCAATAATTAAGAATCGCCACCAGCTGCCCAGGATCGTCGATTTGTTCGACTAACCTAAGGATTTGCTATTCCTTAAGATTGGTTTTAGGCAGTAGTTGGAATAACCATCTCACCTTAAGTGAGTTTCTCTATAATAGTTGTGATAAGTATCAAGGCTGCTCCTTTGGAGACCTTGTATAGATGGGATGTTAGACATCTGTTATTGGACAGAAGTTTGGTAAGTCCAATTATCAGGATCTGAAAGTTGCCTTGGAAACAATGAATAAAATCATACAAATTCATAATCATCTGAAAGTTGCCAGTAATCGGCGGAAAAATCAAGGATTGATGAAAGTCGCAACCTCCTTGAATCCTTAATAAGGAATAAGGTTCAATTGAAGGTATCACCCTAAGAAGGGTGTGCTGAATTTTCAATTTATAGGGCTAGTTAAGTTCTGATATATAGAATCATTTGAGGAGATCGAATATATCAAGATTGGTAAGCTATAAGCTAAAACTTACCTGAGGAGCTTGATGGAAATCAATATGTTCCACAACTGTGATCGAAAGATATGTATAGACAATAAGTCAAGAAGCATTGTCACATAAGGATATGCAGGCTAATGAAAATTTATGGTTTGATGAGAAACCTGTGTAGATTAAGAATCGACAGGTTAAGAAGCTCCGAAAGAGAGTACGTACCTATTGTATAGGTCAACTGAGATGCCCGTAGAGGCCCAAATATTCTATGGAGGATAAGTCCATGATACGTCGGAAAGTACTTCCACTACTTTAGCAAATCTCAAGGTCGAGATTTCTTTTAAGGGGGTGAGGATGTAACACCTCGTAAAATCACGTCCAATAATGTATTGACACGTGTAATAAACCCTAATAAAGTCAAACGTTGAATTTGAGGGACTAATTTTGCGAAAAATCAAAAACTTTGATTATAGAAGGACTGGAAAGGTTAACATGCTTATTACTTGTTGATCAAGAGTAGCCGTTTGCGTAATTAATTGAAAGTTTGCGCGATGAAGGGTTAAAAGCGTCAACATGTTAATTCTTACCTCTGAGTGACCTTTTAACAAACCGAGAGCTTCATGATAATTGATTATACTTTCGGGAGTGCATAATATTGGCCATCAAGGGCTTTTATGCCTATAAGTAAAGTTACGCGCAACTTTGCAAGTTAGAGGGACTAAAAGTGTCAATATGCTTAATTATACCTCTGAATGACCTTTTTACAAACCCGAAGTATCGCGATGTTTAATAATACTCTCAATAGTGCCTAACATGGATTAGATAAGGCTTCGATGCTATTAAACGATGATATACGCAAGTTTGCGCATTAGAGAGACCCAAAAGCGTCAACTTTTGAACCTACGCCTTTTGGTGACCATTTAAGAAAATGAGAGCGTAGTAATATTTAAACACATGCTTGGGAATACCCATTATGGGCCATGGAAGGCTTGGATATCATCAAATGATATATCGCGCTACTTTGTGCGATTTAAGGGACTATTTACGTCAAACTGCAAAAGTATACCGATTCGTATGGTATCAAACCTTCCGGAATATTATCATAAGTTAAAAATGCCCTAAATATCCTTTACATAGCTTAGAAATAGTCTTAGAGGTGTTTGGTGCGCAAAAATAAACTTATTTGATCAACAGGGACAAAAAGCGTCAAAAAGTGCATAAGTTTGCATTTTCGAGCATATCTTACGTTCTGAATATATATCCGGACATCCAAAAATTTATATAATCATAAAAATATTTTATTTTAGTGATTGGCATGATAAAATTCCATTCGTCGCTTAATTTGGATCGTTTTTGCGTTCGTTACGACTTCCGTCGTAATTAACCGAACAACGCAACCGTACGACCGAACGAGCCGACATCCGAGATGTTTTTGAGCATATTTTAAGTTACCTATACTTTAACTTTATTTTAGAGCCTTGAAATGGGGTTAACGGGGCTTAAAAGTGCCAAAAATCAAGTTTTACAAGTGCAGGGACCATTTTTGAAATTTCTGGCAGATACATAGAACTTGGTCCATTTTTGAGGTTTTGATGGTTTTAACCCATGGTTTTGCACCTATGGGCTGGTATTTGATGGTTTTACATGTTCCCATGGTATTCTAAAATCTTGGGCCCAAGTGTAAGGTCATGATTCAAGCACGGTTTACGAGGAACGATCCTAACGGTTTACCGAAATCTATATACACCCAACACCTTCATTCTCATTCCTCACAATCTGATTCAAATAGCTCTAAGTTGGGGTTTAACACTTCATACCTGAGCAATTTGAATCAAGATCTTCCTAGCTTGGACCCTTTGTAGGCTTCTTTCGTTCTTTTACGCGTTTTTAAGTGGGAAAGTCAAACATTGTTTGACTTTCTGCTTTGACCAGTCAATGGTCAACACGAAGTTCATTTGAACTTCATAAAGTGAGCGTAATCACGATGGTTATAGTGTCTTGTGACTATACCTACTGATTACCACGTTATTTAGGCTTAGTGACGAGTCATAGTTTCGGTCAAAATGCGCGTTTATGCGTATTTTGCAACCAAACTATTTTTGGGTATCAAGACCCTTTATCTTGATATCAAACTTGTTTTCTAACTTCGTTAAACATGTTTTAACATGTTTAACTCGTTACTTTAGGTTTAGTGCTTATGTAGGGTCGTAAGATAAGCGGTCTAAACAACCGCTTAGACTTTCGAACTAGACCCGTTTGGTCGATCATTAGGATCCTACCAAACACAATAGGTGACCATAGTTGTATAGGGAATAACCTTCCGAGGTTATACCTTATGGTCACTTCGTTTAGTTAGTTGTATGATAGGTAGTTTATATGCCTTAGGTAAATGACCAAAATACCCCTACGAGGCTTAATTTGAGTTTGAATTCGTTTTGGGCATATTGGAAGGTATCCTACTGATATCAAAACATATTTAAGGCATATAAACTTAGGAAACCTGTTCATGACTCATTTGGTTACCCGTTATGCATTTATCGTATTCGGTACGAGTTATGTAACTAGTTTGCATAAATTAACCGAAACGGGTCAAACCTTATCATTTTTACTTCTAAATCCAGAATGTGTTTAGTTTACCCATATTATACAAGTCTTCAAACTTATCGGGTCTAAACCACACTCTAATCTGGTCTTCGCCTAATCTTGCGTTTGAACCGTATACCTTTCTTTAAAACTAACCGGTCTAAGTTTAACTTAAGTAAGACCCGTTAGGAATCTAATAGGTTAATTAAAACCTTCATTCCAGATTTAGGTGACCAGTAAAAGATACTTGCACTTGCTGATTTGTACGGCTGGGATAAATTTATATAATTTGCTCAGGTAAATACTTTTAACTTATTTTCCCTTATACGGGCTTGGGGTACGGTATATAAAATACCGCTTGGTCAGGCATTGAATTGTTAATCATTTGAAGGTTAATTTATTGAGATGACCCGTTTAATCTGTTTTGTTTGCTTAAAGCCTTTCGGGGTTAATGACCATGTCCCGGATATCCTTGGCATCATTCATTGAAATGGCCACGACCTAAGCACGGGGTGTAGGCATACATCTGCCGGTGCGTATATAAAAAGATATAACCGCCTGTTCGAGAATAACTCGCCGTGGGATTATATTATGTGGTGTGTCAATTAATCTTTAACCCGGTTTTCAGCCCGGGCTACTGAACGTATAATAAACACGTAATTCTTTAACAAGTTTATTTTTAAATAATTATCCCAAGTTATAAAAGATATTTTGTGCCTTGTGCATTCAAATCATTTTTTTAAACATTTTCAAAATGAGTCGGTTAATTGTATTTACCAGTGAAAACTGACGTATTTTCCAAAAAGGTTAAGTGCAGGTACTAATCGGAATAGGCTGGCTACTCCTAGCATCAATAAAGAGTCTTGAAAGCTTAGATGTTTATAAATCTGCTGAACAGTGTTTGTTTTAACTTTGATCCGCCTGTGGATCCTTTACAACCGTTTTTGTAATAAATGATATTACTTCCATTCGGTTTGTAATGTTTATATCTTTCGACTTCCGCTGTGCATATAATCTGTGATAAATTGTCTATGATGATATCAACTACGTCACGATACTCCCCACCGGGCCCACCGGTAATACGTGGAAATATCGGGGTGTGACAGGTTGGTATCAGAGCCAACATTTGAGTGAATTAAACACTAGCCCTTACTGTTCAATCTCAAATGACACAGTAGCACATTCCTTAGATCTTCTGAGTCTAGACTAAACATAGGAATGCTCTCATCTCTATTAAGTAAACATTGCTTTCGATTTTATGTATTTTGTATATATTGCCAGGCAAGGAAGCTGTCGATGGAAATTCTCCACATCCGAAGCCTAGAAAGGCCAAGCTTCTTACCACGGGTAGGATAAGCGTACGACCAGTTGGAGGAAAGACCTTTATGAATCTATTCCCAAAAACCAAACTTGTTTAAACCCTTATCCAGACTACGGAGTCCATACCAGAAGGTCCCTGAGGCTCCCATATTGAAGATGATACATGTGGGTGTCATTAAACCCTATTTCTTACCTCCGAGTTTTCAAATTTCAAACTTAGACTATACTAGTCAAAACCTAATCTGTAATCCATGTCATTCCTTTAATCATTGAATCTTTAGATTCTACTTCTGCAAAGGGTCCTGATTTGAAATATTATTTATTCACTAAAATCTTCAGAGTCGCTACTGCGTACGACAAATAAAGATGAAGAAACAATCAGAATAAGGGAAAGAAGACATTAGAACACCCTCCTTCCATCATACTTCTTTTCATTTAAGTCCCTGTTTGGGCATTTAATTATTGTAGTCCTTCATGGACATATTAATTCATCAAAGTCCATATAGACTTACCTCTTTTGATAAGACCCCATAAATATATACGGCTACCTATTGAAAATCCCTTTGAATATATTATCTTTTAATAATAGTCCCTTCGAGGACATTATACTTCAAATAGTCTTTTCATAGACATTATACCCTATTATATTCCATACGTGGACACGAGATTTCATTATAGTCCCTTAGTGGACATGATATTTCATCACAACCTTTGTAGACCTGATATTTTATTATAGTCCTTTCATGGGCAAACTATTTTAATATAGTCCCTAAATGGACATATGATATTTTTATAGTCCCTATCCGGACTTATAATTTCCTTTTAAGTCCTCTATGGACAAGTATGATATTAAAAGTCCTGTTTGAGGCACAATGGTAAAATTTCCTAATGATTTATTGGGAGCTTTGAAAAAAAAATTATATAGGTACTCATATCGTCCTTTATCAATCATTAGTATGAATTTTATTCGAACTTTATCGATCAGCTAAAAATTTTCAAAAGATCTTCTTAATGGTTTACCCCTGCCAAGTGGCAAGTCCACATTAATTGGCCAAAACTTTCGGTAGTTAAGGATAATTATTGCTTCTACTATGATAGTTAAAGGAGTTACCCCTCCTATCCAAAGGTGGCGAACTATGTTCAAGCCTCCAAACCTATATGATCAATGCGATCATGGTAATGTTGTGTGACCATTAAGACAAATTAATCCTTGTTGACATCTAAGAACATGTTAACATTCCTGGCAGTGTGACTTGAGAAACCACGCCAGCCGTCAAGGTATTTTGGACTATGTCCAAGCCTTAAAGCCTATAGGATCGACTTTGATCTTGGCAAGTATCATCAATGTGATGATCAAAATGTAAACATCCGTTAGTGATGAAGTGCCTATGGGCTAAATTTTTTGTCTGATAAAGACAACGACAGTAGTGGTCTATGACTCCTGTCTAAGAATATTGGACTATGTCCAAGCATAATAGTCTATATGATCATTACGATCATGACTAATATCGTATAAATACGATGATCACATTATTTGACATCCTTTAGAGATGTTTTTGCATACGGGCCATATTATATTGTCCATTGTGACAAGGACAGTGGTGATCTACTATGATTCCCTGTCCAAGGTAGTGAGCTATGCTCAAACCACATAGTCTATATGATCAATGCGATCAAGACTAATATTATCAAAAAGATGATCATGTGTAAATATCCTTAATAATATTTCGCCTACGGGCTATATATAATATATTGTCCATTAATGACATTGACATTGTGATCCTTCTGATCCCATGTCCAAGGTAGTGAGCTATGCTCAAGCCTAATAGTCGATGTATGATAAGTGCGATCATGACTAATATCAACTGATATGGTGATCGTATTATTTTATAGGATATTTGAAGTTCAGGCTTAGGCCTTCCTATCTTTATAGTAAGATTTTAAGAAATACTTATGACCCGATGGTTATAATTTATGCATAAATTTTCGGTGCTTAGATAACAAAACTAGAGTAATACAATAAGCACATGGTGGATACGCCACTGGTACTTCCTATATATAAGTGTGTTCATTGTATTACCCTTGGTGGCGTTATCCTGAGTTACCATTAGAGATTATGCCGCCTACGGGCTATATACTATGTTGTCCATTAGAGACACTGACATGTGTGACCGTTATGGTCCATCGTCAAAGGTGATGGGCAATGCCCAAGCCTTATAGTCTATAAGATCGATGAGATCATGACTAATATACTAAATTGAGAAAATTATATATATACACATATGTGTATATATATAAACATCCATTAGTAATGTCCCATGACTTGCCTATGTGCCAAAATGAATCGTCGTTAAAGGACGATGACAGTTGTAGTCTATGACTCCCTGTCTAAAGGTGAAGAACTACGTTCAAACCTTAAAGTCCCTAATCTAATAAGATCGCGACTTTAAATTAATGTCCTCCGTGACAGGCTTTTGTTGCCATATCTTATAATGTCCTTTGCGACAAGGCCTTCGTGCCATATGATTATTATATCATTCAAGACGAACTCATGTTTCATATTGTAAAAGCCATTGTGGCAAGCCTTCGAGCTATCTAAAATCATCAATATGACAAAGACAATTGTGACATTGTGATCTCCTGTCAAAAGGGTAATGGACTCGGTCCAAACCTTAATTGCCATTGATGGATCTTTTGCGACCTAGGCTAAGTAAATTGATATACATTCAAATGACATTCATTAGGAATGTTCATACCCCATTAGCCAGTAAGGTTTAAGGATACCATGGCTAATGTATGTTGGTCGTCAGGATTATGACTAGCTATAGAAATGCAATTAAGCAATTGTTTAATTTTGGTGTTTAGTGCCAAGCTTCAAGTATGGCAAACTTGAATGAGACACATAACAGTCGCAATACCGATGGTGCGACAAATGCTAATGATGCAACAAAGGTGAATCTCAAGGTTAATGGAGTTAATCTCCAAGCTGTGATTGATGCAGCTGTTAGAAAGCCTATGAGAAAGGATCTGAAAAGGTTCGAAAAGCCGAATGCTACTTGCTCTAAATCATATTTCCCTGCTCATGAGAAGAGTTCTGCTCACACTTCGAATGCGAAGGACAAACCAAATAAGATAACATATAGCAAGGAGCCCCGTTCCTCTAAAGGATGTACTTAAAAGTACTTTGTCTCTTGCAAGTTAAGAGACTTAAATGGCGAGAAAGGGAGCCATTGATTTTGTAAAGTTGTTGAATGAAATGGAAACCATTATGGACATTAGCGTTTGTGCTGAGAAAGACATGGTGAGATATGTATCACAGTCATTCAAGGGCGATGCCCTTAATTGGTGAGGACGTTAATAAAGTCCACAGGAAAGATACCTTCATACAATATAGGATGGTCCAAGTTTATGGACTCATCAGAAAAACCGGTTGTCTGCGACACGGAATAGAAATGATGGAATAAGAATTTTTTACTTTCACCATGAAGGACCTAGACTGTCGAGAGTATAATACAGACTATAATGTATTGTCTGGAATACTGTCCTATTCGGTTCATCCAAAATCCAAGCATAATGCACTATATATTGGTGGTTTAGCATCGGAAATAAGAAGGCATATTAAAAGCTTGCTTCTTATAAATCCATTATGGATCTACCTCAGCCACTTACATTTTATGGGTTAAGAAATAAACCGGTCAAAGCTGAGATTGCCCTAAAACTGTGAAAGAGAGTATAGCCAAGTATAGAGAGACTAAGAATAGAGGCGTTATTGAGACAGTTCATATCAAAAATGACACCAGGTACATCCCTTATTATGATGGTATTACCAAGAATCATGTTTGGATTCAGGTGCTATTGAGTCTTTCATAGACCATAAGCTTAGTAAACTTTTAGAATTATCCCATAAGAACTCCAGATATTAAGCATAAGGTAAGACTTGCCAAAGAAAATCATAAAGACCTTTCCTTCTATTTTCATCAAATAATCTTCATTCATAAAAATCTAAAGTACTCTTTCTCCAGATCGAGTACGACAATTTATGTTACTTTATTTTTTTATCTCATTGATTTCTATCAACTACGAATGCTAGACTATGCTTGATAAAAGAGCCATATGAGGATTGGCGTATCCTACTGTGTTCCATAGATTGCTTCCATGCCTGATCAGTATGGAGGTTTAATGCATGGAACCACTGAGATATCCCGATGGTCATATAGTACTAGAACCGGCTAATGGTATTCAAAGAAGATATCCAACCTAGAAATGTCCAAGTAAGTGTCGCAAATTAAGGCATCCATGCATTCGTAAAGTAAATGTGTCATTTATCTGGCACAAGTATATATAGATGAACCGGAGCTTGAGATTTGGAAAATCTCTGTAATCTCCTTGTGTTTTGATTATCTTCTCCAAAGACTACCCTGTTTACCTCCTGAGACAAGTAGAGTTAAGATTAACATCCCGCTTAGGGCTACAGTATCGTGAAATCTCCATGACGATTATTACCTCCAACTCGGGAATAAAAGAAAACCTAGTTAGATGAATTTTAAGATAAAGGTTCTTAAAGCCTAATTCGTAATTCTAAGAGTTTCAATATTATTAGTTAGGAAAGACGGATCTCTTGCTTATGCATTGGTTACCGCAACCCTATTTAGGCAATAATTAAGAATCGCCACCAGCTGCCCAGGATCGTCGATTTGTTCGACTAACCTAAGGATTTGCTATTCCTTAAGATTGGTTTTAGGCAGTAGTTGGAATAACCATCTCACCTTAAGTGAGTTTCTCTATAATAGTTGTGATAAGTATCAAGGCTGCTCCTTTGGAGACCTTGTATAGATGGGATGTTAGACATCTGTTATTGGACAGAAGTTTGGTAAGTCCAATTATCAGGATCTGAAAGTTGCCTTGGAAACAATGAATAAAATCATACAAATTCATAATCATCTGAAAGTTGCCAGTAATCGGCGGAAAAATCAAGGATTGATGAAAGTCGCAACCTCCTTGAATCCTTAATAAGGAATAAGGTTCAATTGAAGGTATCACCCTAAGAAGGGTGTGCTGAATTTTCAATTTATAGGGCTAGTAAGTTCTGATATATAGAATCATTCGAGGAAATCGAATATATCAAGATTGGTAAGCTATAAGCTAAAACTTACCTGAGGAGCTTGATGGAAATCAATATGTTCCACAACTGTGATCTAAAGATTTGTATAGACAATAAGTCAAGAAGCATTGTCACATAAGGATATGCAGACTAATGAAAATTTATGGTTTCATGAGAAACCTGTGTAGATTAAGAATCGACAGGTTAAGAAGCTCCGAAAGAGAGTACGTACCTATTGTATAGGTCAACTGAGATGCCCGTAGAGGCCCAAATATGCTATGGAGGATAAGTCCATGATACGTCGGAAAGTACTTCCACTACTTTAGCAAATCTCGAGGTCGAGATTTCT
Source organism: Helianthus tuberosus (assembly GCA_030545235.1). Taxonomy (NCBI): domain Eukaryota; kingdom Viridiplantae; phylum Streptophyta; class Magnoliopsida; order Asterales; family Asteraceae; genus Helianthus; species Helianthus tuberosus. Next base: position 122,456,892 of record CM060407.1, read on the forward strand.
TTTAAGGGGGTGAGGATGTAACACCTCGTAAAATCACATCCAATAATGTATTGACACGTGTAATAAACCCTAATAAAGTCAAACGTTGAATTTGAGGGACTAATTTTGTGAAAAATCAAAAAATATGATTATTGAAGGACTGGAAATGTTAACATTCTTATTACTTGTTGATCAAGAGTAGCCGTTTGCGTAATTAATTGAAAGTTTGCGCGATGAAGGCTTAAAAGCGTCAACATGTTAATTCATACCTCTGAGTGATCTTTTAACAAACCGAGAGCTTCATGATAATTGATTATACTCTCGGGAATGCCTAATATTGGCCATTAATGGCTTTTATGCCTATAAGTAAAGTTACGCGCAACTTTGCAAGTTAGAGGGACTAAAAGTGTCAATATGTTTAATTATACCTCTGAATGACCTTTTACAAACCCGAAGCATCGCGATGTTTAATAATACTCTCAAGAGTGCCTAACATGGATTAGATAAGGCTTCGATGCTATTAAACGATGATATACGCAAGTTTGCGCATTAGAGGGACCCAAAAGCGTCAACTTTTGAACCTATGCCTTTTGGTGACCATTTAAGAAAACGAGAGCATAGTAATATTTAAACACATTCTTGGGAATACCCATTATGGGCCATGGAAGGCTTGGATATCATCAAATGATATTTCGCGCTACTTTGTGCGATTTAAGGGACTATTTACGTCAAACTGCAAAAGTATACCGATTCGTATGGTATCGAACCTTCCGGAATATTATCATAAGTTAAAAATGCCCTAAATATCCTTTACATAGCTTATAAATAGGCTTAGAGGTGTTCTGTGCGCAAAAATAAACTTATTTGATCAACAGGGACTAAAAGCGTCAAAAAGTGCATAAGTTTGCATTTTCGAGCATATCTTACGTTCTGAATATATATCCGGACATCCAAAAATTTATATAATCATTAAAATATTTTATTTTAGTGATTGGCATGATAAAATTCCATTCGTCGCTTAATTTGGATCGTTTTTGCGTTCATTACGACTTCCGTAGTAATTAACCGAACAACGCAACCGTACGACCAAACAAGCCGACATCCGAGATGTTTTTGAGAATATTTTAAGTTCCATATACTTTAACTTTATTTTAGAGCCTTGAAATGGGGTTAACGGGGCTTAAAAGTGCCAAAAATCAAGTTTTACAACTGCAGGGACCATTTTTGAAATTTCTGGCAGATACATTGAACTTGGTCCATTTTTGAGGTTTTGATGGTTTTAACCCATGGTTTTGCACCCTATGGGCTGGTATTTGATGGTTTTACATGTTCCCATGGTATTCTAAAACCTTGGGCCCAAGTGTAAGGTCATGATTCAAGCACGGTTTACGAGGAACGATCCTAACGGTTTACCGAATTCTATATAAACCCAACACCTTCATTCTCATTCCTCACAATATGATTCAAATAGCTCTAAGTTGGGGTATAACACTTCATACCTGAGTAATTTGCATCAAGATCTTCCGAGCTTGGACCCTTTGTAAGCTTCTTTCGTTCTTTTATGCGTTTTTAAACGGGAAAGTCAAACAGTGTTTGACTTTCTGCTTTGACCAGTCAATGGTCAACACGAAGTTCGTTTGAACTTCATAATGTGAGCATAATCATGATGGTTATAGTCTCTTGTGACTATACCTACTGATTACCACGTTATTTAGGCTTAGTGACGAGTCATAATTTCGGTCAAAATGCGCGTTTATGCGTATTTTGCAACCAAACTATTTTTGGGTATCAAGACCCTTTGTCTTGATATCAAAATTGTTTTCTAACTTCGTTAAACATGTTTTAACATGTTTAACTCGTCACTTTAGGTTTAGTGCTTATGTAGGGTCGTAAGATAAGCGGTCTAAACAACCGCTTAGACTTTCGAACTAGACCCGTTTGGTCGATCATTAGGATCCGACCAAACACAATAGGTGACCATAGTTGTATAGGGAATAACCTTCCTAGGTTATACCTTATGGTCACTTCGTTTAGTTAGTTGTATGATAGGTACTTTATAAGCCTTAGGTAAATGACCAAAATACCCCTACGGGGCTTAATTTGAGTTTAAATTCGTTTTGGGCATATTGGAAGGTATCCTACTGATATCACAACATATTTAAGGCATATAAACTTAGGAAACCTGTTCATGACTCATTTGGTTACCCGTTATGCATTTATCGCATTCGGTACGGGTTGTGTAACTAGTTTACAAAATTAACCGAAACGGGTCAAACCTTCTTATTTTTACTTCTAAATCCAGAATGTGTTTAGTTTACCCATATTATACAAGTCTTCAAACTTGTTGGGTCTAAATCACACTCTAATCCGGTCTTCGCTTAATCTTGCGTTTGAACCGTATACCTTTTTTAAAACTAACCGGTCTAAGTTTAACTTAAGTAAGACCCGTTAGGAATCTAATAGGTTAATTAAAACCTTCGTTCCAGATTTAGGAGACCAGTAAAAGATACTTGCACTTGCTAATTTGTACGGCTACGATAAATTTATATAATTTGCTCAGGTAAATACTTTTAACTTATTTTCCCTTATACGGGCTTGGGGTACGGTATATAAAATACCGCTTGGTCGGGTATTGAATTGTTAATCATATGAAGGTTAATTTATTGAGATGACCCGTTTAATCTGTTTTGTTTGCTTAAAGCCTTTGGGGGGTTAATGACCATGTCCCGGATATCCTTGGCATCATTCATTGAAATGGCCACGACCTAAGCACAGGGTGTAGGCATACACCTGCCGGTGCGTATATAAAAAGATATAACCGCCTGTTCGAGAATAACTCGCCACGGGATTATATTATGTGGTGTGTCAATTAATCTTTAACCCGGTTTTCAGCCCGGGCTACTGAACGTATAATAAACACGTAATTCTTTAACAAGTTTATTTTTAAATAATTATCCCAAGTTATAAAAGATATTTTGTGCCTTGTGCATTCAAATCATTTTTATAAACATTTTCAAAATGAGTCGGTTAATTGTATTTACCAGTGAAAACTGACGTATTTTCCAAAAAGGTTAAGTGCAGTTACTAATCGGAATAGTCTGGCTACTCCTAGCATCAATAAAGAGTCTTGCAAGCTTAGATGTTTATAAATCTGCTGAACAATGTTTCTTTTAACTTTGATCCGCCTTTGGATCCTTTACAACCGTTTTTGTAATAAATGATATTACTTCCATTCGGTTTGTAATGTTTATATCTTTCAACTTCCGTTGTGCATATAATCTGTGATAAATTGTCTATGATGATATCAACTACGTCACGATACTCCCCACCGGGCCCACCGGTAATACGTGGAAATATCGGGGTGTGACATACGCGTAATGGGCTGGCTACTCCTAGTATCAAATAAAGAGTCTTGCAAGCTTTTGATGCTTAAATCTGTTGAACAATATTTTTTTTTATTTTAGATCCGCCTGTGGATCCACTTACAATCCGTTGTGTAATATTTTATGTTACTTTCGAATCGGTTTGTAATATTATTACTTTTAGACTTCCGCTGTGCATTAAACTGTGATTGATTGACCATGATGATATCAACTATGTCACGATACTCCCCACCGGGCCCACCGGTAATACGTGGAAATATCAGGGTGTGACACACCACCACAACCAACAACCACCATCAACACTTGCCGCGAAGCCAAGCACCACCGCAAACCCTAGCCCCCACTCCAAGAGCCCACCTCTGCTCTCTCTCAAAATCAGGCCACCGGAGACGACTGAGAGAGAGATCGACAGAGAGAAGGAGACGTCGGAGAGAGAGAGAGAGACGCATGAGAGAGAAACAGATCCGACCACCACTCCTTGGTGGCGACACTCGATGATTGCGGCGGCGGAGGTGGAGGGAGATGGTTCAGGTCAGTTCAGAGTGGGGGTGGAGGTGGAGGAGATGGGTGTCGGGGGAGGTGGTGTGTCAGAGGAGATGGGTGTCAGAGGTGGAGGTGGTGGCGGAGTGGAGGTGGGTGGCAGAGGATGTGGTGTCGGAGGTGGTGTCGGAGGTGGTGTCGGAGGTGGAGGTGATGGCAGAGGAGGTGGTGTCGGTTGGAGGGAGAAGAGGAGAAGTGGTTTGAAGACTTGGGTTGATGTCTGCGTGGGGAAGAGGTGGGGAAGATGTTTTTAGTGAGAAGTTTTCAAGAAAATAGACAAGCTGCAGGACCCAAATGTAACACCTCGAAAATTCACGTCCTATAATGTGTTGACACGTGTCATAATGTTTGAACGTGTGAAAGAATGTTATAAAAGGACTAAAGTTGACAATCATGGAAAGTATGTGTAAATACGGGTTTTAAATGTCAACCGTGAATAAAAATATTGTACATTAACCCTACATGATGTTTATAACGTCAAACGAATAAATCATGGATCATGCGAAGCTAAAAGTGAGAGATTACAAACTACAGGGGTTAAATGTGTCAACATGTTTAAGTTATACCTCTGAATGACCTTTTGACAAACCCGAAGCTTTGTAACGGTTAATTATGCTCACTAGAATGCACGATTTAAATTTCATAAAGTTTCGTTATCGTATGAGAAAGTTATGATCAAATTCGTATGCGAGGGGTTAAAAGCGTTAACGTTGAAAGTTATGACTTTTCGGGTAATAACCGAGTGGCCAAGGACTTAGAAAAGTGGGTACAAGTTCTAAAGCCCTTGTAGGTAAATAATAAGGGGTCAAATTGCAAGTAATAATGCTAGTTAACCATCCGAAGAGCCAAGGGACAAGATGTGGAAACTAAAAAAATGAAAAAGCTGATCAGAAGGCCCATGCGGCACGCTTTAGCACCTCAAGCGGGCCGCCTCAGCCTCCCAGATGCAGAAACTCGTTTTTTTCACCTGTTCAGCCTTCTAAACGCCATGTGTTGCCCTTAAACCCTTCCAAGAGCCCCCTAAACAACCCCTAAACACTTAGGGACACTTGTTGAAGAGTTGTGGTCATTGATAGACTTAGATGTCAACAAGTTATGGTGATCTAAACACTATAAATAAGACCATTAGTTGCAACATTTGATCATCCACCTTCATCTGCATTTGTGGAGCATTTCTGGAGCTTAGGAGCAGATCCAAGACATCCCTACACGTGGATAGGACCCTTGTAAGTACCCTTGACCTTCCTCGATTAAGTTTTAGCCTAATTTTAGCTTAAAAGTCAAACCGTCGTAATTAACGGTTGACTTTAAGATTAATCACAAATGGTCCAGTGATTAGTTGAATCAAGAGTAGTTATATGTTGGTATTTATGTGGGTAATAAAACCTCAAAAGGGTTTCCCCTGATCACCACTCTAACCAGGTCAAAAGTCGGGTCAAACTTATATTTAAAAAGTCAACAGGAAGTCTAAAATGCCATTTATGCATAATTAACATTGTAGAACATATACAACCTGTTGGATCATTGTTATAACTTAGTAATAAGTGTAAGAACATGTCTAAACATGTTCAACCCGACAATTTCCTGTTTAGACCCGGTTCGGAACCGAAAGTCACATAGTTTGACTTTCACTTTGACTTTCAGTTATGACCCGCTTTAGTATGATTTGAAAATGTCTTAGAGCTTCTTTAGGACCAGGCTACATGTTAGCACAACCCTCTGTGGTTGGTTCATTGATTGACCCATTCGTTTACGCGTTTCCGTTAATTGCTCATATGTTGACCATTATGCCCTTATTACCTTAAAACGTGATTTTTGGAAATGTAAAAGAGTAGAAACTTTAATTACTGATATATAAACTTGTATGCAAATTTTGACATCAGTTTGATTTGTAGATTAAGAGTTATGCTCATTATCGCAAAATTTATGTTTTATGTTAATAAAACGGCGTAATTAGCATATAGCCTAGTTAAGCCTACTTTTTGATATCAAATCTTTTACCCACTGATGTAATATATTATTTTGGGATTTTTAAAGATTTTTAATTAATTTTGGGCTGAGCATAACTAGTAGTCGTAGGCTTAATTCGGTAAATGTCGGTTTTGCCCTTACGGGCCATAAAATGAGTTTTACATATCTAAACGACTCCAAACCTTTTGCTATTGATCACACATGATAAATAAATTATTTTAAACCATATGGAAATATAAAAATATCAGATTTAAGTATCGAACCCGGAAATGGCCTTTAATCGCCTTATTAAGCGTTTTTAACGCATAGTATGTATTAAAATTATATTGAACATACCCGGGTTGATACCTACTGATATTTTAGGCAAATTAGAATGTTTTAACAGTAAGCAAAGGCTGATTAACTCAGACTTCGGTTTTGAGCTTTTCGGCTTATGTGAAATTACCAAAATGCCCCTACGGTGCATAGTTGGTTATAAATGATAGATTTCACACATATACTTTATCCTACTGTTATAACTTATAAAAATAAGTATTTTTTATGATTATATCAGACCTGTAACTCAGGTAATATTTAAACTCTTTTACAACCTTTAAAATGACCAAACTACCCCTACGGGGCATAGTTTGTGTTTAAATTCGTTTCGGGCATAATGAAAGACATCTTACTGATGTCACAACATATTTGAGGCATAATTAACTTAGGAAACCTGTATATGGCTCTCATGAATACCCGTCACGCTTATTACGCATACGGTTCGGTTTATGTAACAAGTTTACATAAATTAGCCGAAACGGGTCAAACCTTATTGGTTTTATCCCAAAATCCAGAATGTGTATGAAATACCCATTTAAGAAAAGTCTTCAAACTTGTCGGGTCTAAAACACATTCTATTCCGGTCTTCGCGTAATCATGCGCCTGAACCGTATATTCCCTTAAGACTAACCGGTCTAAGCTTAGGCTAAATTAAAAGACCCGTTAGCATTCTAATTGGTTATTTATACCATCATTCCAGACTAGAGTAATTCGGTAAATGGTACCTACGCTTACTTAAGTGAATACGACTGAGTTATTAAATTCTTACTATTTAAGACAGGAGCTAGCTCAGGTAAATACTCTTAACTTATTTTCCCTATACGGGCTTGGGATACGACACTATAAAAGTACCGCTTGGTCGGGTGTGTAGTTATTTAAATCCTATTGTGATTGACGTACTTACAACCCGTTTAATATGTATTATTTGGTGTATGGCCTTGGGGGTTAATGACCATGTCCCGGATATCCTTGGCATCATTCGAAGTAATGGCCACGACTTAAGCACGGGGTGTAGGCATACACCTGACAGCTGCATTATGTAAAAACTGGTAATCCACTCCGAGGTATCATCCTTGTGGGCATTATACCAGAACTGGTAATCCACTTAGAGGATGATAGCCTGTGGGCATTATACTTGTGGCGTGTCAGTTAATCTAGTCCGGCCCTACAAACCGGCCCTAACGGATGACAAACAAGTAAAACTGTATACAAGATTATATACAAATAATTTTCCCAAGTATAAAAGGTTAATTTTGCCTCTGTGCATTTTAATCAAATTATAAAAGATATTTTTGTGCCACGTGCATCCAAATCAATTTTCTTAAACTCTTTTCAAATGAGTCAGTTGAGTGTATTTACCAGTGAAAACTGACGTATTTTCCAAAAAGGTTAAGTGACAGGTACTGAACGAAATTGGCTGGAAGCTCAGGGCGCTAATAAGGAATCTTGCAAGTTCTAGGCGTTTAAAGTCTGTTGAACAAATGATATGTTTAAAGATCAGCCTGTGGATTCTTTACCTTCCGTTGTAATACTGGATATTACTTTATATTCGGAATGTAATAATATTTATCTTTTGCTTCCGCTGTGCATTTACATATTGTGTTGTTTGACTATTATGTTGCCAACCACGTCACGATACTCCCCCACCGGGCCCACCGGTGACACGTGGAAATCGGGGTGTGACAGGTTGGTATCAGAGCCAACACTGAGTGAATTAAACGCTAGCCTTTTTGTGTTTAATCTCAGTTACACAATTGCACATTCTTGAGTTTAGACAAGAACATAAGACAAATCCAAATTCGTTTTATTGTCTTTTAATTACTTCCTTGTTATTTTTCTGATTAGCCTTTTCGTGGGCAAGTCATTTTATCAAAAGTCCCGTTTAGGGCAACCATATACTTGTTTAAATTTTAAAGGAACGATTATGTTTAAAAATATCATTCGTATATTATAAGATCTACCATTATAATAAAATGGCAAAATCTAAAAAGGACAAGACCTAGCTTCGGGTCATAATAAGACCGGCCAAGATGGCAGTTCCTCAATTTAGATTCAGATCCTTATTAACATTTCAATTTAAAATTGTTCTGCGTTAATTATAAATTAAGAATCTTAAGTGTGAAACCTAGCCTTCGGGTCAATTATAAGACCGGGCCAAGATGGTAAGACCTGTTAAAAAGATTCAAATCATTAACTAAGAATCTTAAGAGTGAAACCTAGCCTACGGGTCAATTATAAGACCGGGCCAAGATGGTAAGACCTGTTTAAAAGATTCGTATTCCAGTTAACATCCGAAAACATGTTAACACTCCCGGCAGATGTGATTCTTGGAAATCACACGTTATTAAGGATTCTTCAAAAGATTCCTAACCCAGTTTAATAATCTCCGAATCCTGGGTTTACATCATCAATTAAGATGATCATATTTTAACCATACGTGGTAATATAGTGCCTACGGGCCTTGCTCATTTCTACATGAGCCAAAATACAGTGGTAGCTATGACTCCCTGTCAGAAAAAGGTAATGAACTAGGTTCAAACCTCAAGGCTTTGATTCTCTGAAATCCTAGCTTATAATTTATATATGTCCTTGTGACTAAGCCTGTTGTGCTAATATACTTAAAGGCCTTGATTCTCTGAAATCATGGCTTATAAATTTAAAATGTCCATGTGACCAGGCCAGTGGGTGCCACTAATAAAACTGCTAATGTTTTATAATTAGGATAACTTATTATAGAAATCCTAAATAAATTTGATTAATAAATTAACAAAATATGGTCTCTGTTTACCATGGCTAATGAATTACCCTAAGGGGCAATTCCATAATAAACTCACAAATAAACTATTGTCCTTGTTTTCTGCAACAGTTCAATTGTAATGGCTAACTCAGACGAGGGTAATAGTCATCCAGCGGAGGTTAATAATGACGCCCGAATTAATCTAACTGGTGCGGAATTAAAAGCGATCATAGACGGCGCAGTTACACAGGCTTTGGAAAGGCAGTATGATGAGTATAGTGGGACTCGTAGTAGGACCCTATCTACACAGCCTTCAAAGCCACCGTCCAATAATGACGACCCGAAGAAAAATGATGACCGACACTCCTCAAACCTCAGTGCTCCATCTCAGCAGGTCATACTGAATAAAGGACCCCTTGCTAAGGGTTGCTCCTATAAATATTTCGTTTCCTGCAAACCCCGGGATTTCACTGGGGAGAAAAGAGCCATCGATTGTATGACATGGCTGGATGAGATGGATAGGGTTGTTGATATCAGCGGATGCGCTGAGCGAGACGTGGTCAAGTTTGTGTCGCAGTCTTTCAAGGGTGAAGCTTTAGCATGGTGGAGATCTCTGATTCAAGCCACCGGGAAAATCCCACTGTACAATATGTCGTGGGATCAATTTGTTGCCCTTATCAGGGAAAATTTCTGCCCTCAGCATGAGGTGGAAAAGATAGAGTCCGATTTTCTATCCTTGGTGATGACAAACCTCGACTGTCAAGCTTACTTAACGAGCTTTAACACTATGTCTCGGTTGGTTCCATACCTGGTAACCCCGGAACCAAAATGGATAGCTCGTTTTATCGGTGGTTTAGCCCCCGAGATCAAGGCAAGCGTAAAAGCTTCTCGGCCAGCGACTTTTAGATCAGTAGCTGACATTTCCTTATCCCTTACTTTAGATGCGGTCAGATTGAGATCGCTAAAGAAATATGAAGAAAGTAAGAGGAATCGTGAGGATGATAACTCACGAGGGTTAGAGAAGAAGCACAAGGGAAACACTGATTCTAAGAAGTCTGGGTTTGGAAGGAACAGTCAGCGAACAGAGGAGAAGCCAAAGTGCACGACTTGTCAAAGACGCCACTTTGGAAAGTGCAGATCTGAATCCAATTCTAAGTCTGAATCACCTGCATGTGGGTTATGCAAGTCTAAGGAGCATAAGACTGTTGAATGCAGGAAGATTAAAGATGCCACCTGCTACAATTGCAATGAGAAGGGGCACATAAAGACCAACTGCCCTAAGTACGCAAAGAAGACTGAAGAGGCCAAGAAAGCAAACGCATGAGTCTTCCATACGAACGCCAAGGAGATGATGCACAATGATAACTATATAGCAGATACCTTTTCATATCAAATAGTTTATGCATGAATTTTATTTGATACTGGCACATATGACTCTATAATGAATGATAAATGTTGAGAACTATTGTCTCCACCTGATTAAGACTCCGGTCACTTAATGCGAGGTAGAAATTGACCGATGATACTTTAGAAAATGCTCCAACAAATCCTATATTGATATTTAATATCTATTAGAAATCACTCTTTTCTGATACCCTTATGGCAAACTTTCAAACTATCCAAATTCATCAGTATATTAAAGACAGATGTGACATTTTGATCCCCTGTCAAAGAGGTGATGGACTAGGTCCAACCCTTAAATGCCATTGATGGTCTTATGTGACCTAGGCTAAGTGATATTGATATATTTTTAAAATAACATTCATTAAGAATGATAATGCCTTATTGGCCAGCATAGTTTGATGAAACCATGGTTAGTATAGGTTAGGGCCATCAGGGTAATGAATAGCAGATGTTGGATTACAACTAAGTAAAGGAGTCACCTGGTAATAGGAACAAAATCTCGAGTATGATAAACTCGGATAAGACAACCGTCAATCGCGTCATTGATAATGCGACGAATGTTAATAAAAAAAACTACAAACGTAAACATCCATACTAATGGAGTTAATCTCCAGGCTGTGGTTGACGCAGCAGTTGGAGGGATCATGGGAAAAGGTCATGAGACAATCCAAAGAGGCGAATGCTTCTCGCTCTAAATCTCATTCAAAAACCATGTTTAATTGCTCATGAGGAGAGCTATGTTCACACTTCAAATATGAAGGATGAACCAAAGAAGGAGGATAACTCCCAGAAATCTGGGAAAAAGAGCAAGTACAGGCCTAATAAAAAGCAACGTAAGTTCAGTAAGAAGCCTGTATACCTCAGAGACTGCTTCAGCATTATTATATCCATTAGGAATCAGATTTTCGATGTCCTAGTTCCGTTAAATATAAGGACTCAATATAGTGATAAAAAAAAATTTGATTGGTTACCTTAAAAAAAAAATAATCAAGCCCATATTGTGGGTGATAAGAAGCGATTAATTATCAAGACTCCTTATGAGACAACCCTCATAATTACATGTATCCGTACGATTAATTAATATTAAACATAAAAAATGGTGGAATTGGCCGTCCCCGGAATCGAACCTGGGTCTAGGCCGCACCCTTTCGCGCGCCTAGCCAACCGAGCTAGGTGCCTAGTTTGTGAAAATTTCCATTCTGATTAAATATAAGCACATATAGTTGATATCTATTTAATCTCTATTGATTACGAATACCAAATAGTATGACAAAATCGCCGTATGAAAATTGATGTATCTTAATAAGTTCCATAGATTGCTTCCATGCCTGATCAGTATGGAGGTTTAATGCATGGGACCACAAAGATATCCCAATGATCATATGGTACTAAAGTCAACTAATAGTATTCAAAGAAGATATCCAGAATAGAATTGTCCAAATAAATATTCCCTGGTAACGGAATATGTGGACTCATAACATAAATGTGTCATTTATTTGACACGAGCAATGATGAGTGAACTGGAGCCTGAGATATGGAAATCTCTGTAACCTCCTTGTACCTTGATTATCTTCTCCTAAGATTACCCTGTTTACCCCTGGGAGGCAAGTAGAGTTAAGTTTAATATCCCATTTAGGGCTGCATTATTATGAAATCCCCAAGACAACTAGTACCATATTGGCAGAATCGAAAACCCTGGTTAAGTAAGTTTTAAAGATATAGATTCATAAAGCCAAACTCAATACCCTGAGAATTCGGTATAGTAAATTATGAAAGACGGTTCATTTTGCTAAGGCATTGTTTACCGCAACCCTAATTAGGCAACGTTTAAGAATCGCCATCAACTACCCAGGATCGTCGATTTGTTCGACTAACTGTAAAGATTAGCTATTCCGTAAGATTAATTTTGAGCAATGGTTGGAATAACCATCTCACCTTAAGATAAGCTTTTCTATAATAACTGCTATATAAGTATCAAGGTGGCTCCTTGGAGACCTTGTATAAATGGCATGTTAAACATCTATTGTTAGGACAATAGATAGGTAAGTTCGATTATCAGGATCTGAAAGTTGCAGTGGAAACAACAAAGCAGATCACACAAATCCCTAATTATTTGTAAGATGCCAATATTCGGCAGAAAATCAAGGATTAATGAAAATAGCAAACCTCCTAAATTCTTGTTAAGAAATAAGGTTCAACAATAGGTATCACCCTGGAAAGGAGTGATGCGATTTGGTAAGAAAGGCAAGCTAAGCCCGAGATACATAGGACCTTTCGAGGTTATCGAACATATCGGGTCAGTTGCCTATAAGCTAAACTTGCCTGAAGAGCTCAGTGGAATTCACAATGTGTTCCACATCTGCAATCTGAAGAAGTGTTTCGCTGATAAATCACTGGTTATACCACATACGGATGTGCATATAGATGAGAGCTTAAAATTTGTGGAAAAACCTTTGTCGATTGAAGGTCGACAGGTTAAGAAGCTTCGAAGGAAGCATGTGCCTATAGTAAAGGTCAAGTGGGATGCCCGTAAAGGACCCGAATTCACGTGGGAGGTTGAACCCACGATGAAAGAAAAGTACCCTTATTTATTTCAGTAAATCTCGGGTCGAGATTTATTTTTAAGGGGGTGAGGATGTAACACCTCGAAAATTCACGTCCTATAATGTGTTGACACGTGTCATAATGTTTGAACGTGTGAAAGAATGTTATAAAAGGACTAAAGTTGACAATCATGGAAAGTATGTGTAAATACGGGTTCTAAATGTCAACCGTGAATAAAAATATTGTACATTAACCCTACATGATGTTTATAACGTCAAACGAATAAATCATGGATCATGCGAAGCTAAAAGTGAGAGATTACAAACTACAGGGGTTAAATGTGTCAACATGTTTAAGTTATACCTCTGAATGACCTTTTGACAAACCCGAAGCTTTGTAACGGTTAATTATGCTCACTAGAATGCACGATTTAAATTTCATAAAGTTTCGTTATCGTATGAGAAAGTTATGATCAAATTCGTATGCGAGGGGTTAAAAGTGTTAACGTTGAAAGTTATGACTTTTCGGGTAATAACCGAGTGGCCAAGGACTTAGAAAAGTGGGTACAAGTTCTAAAGCCCTTGTAGGTAAATAATAAGGGGTCAAATTGCAAGTAATAATGCTAGTTGACCTTCCGAAGAGCCAAGGGACAAGATGTGGAAACTAAAAAAATGAAAAAGCTGATCAGAAGCTCCATGCGGCACGCTTTAGCACCTCAAGCGGGCCGCCTCAGCCTCCTAGATGCAGAAACTCGTTTTTTCACCTGTTCAGCCTTCTAAACGCCATGTGTTGCCCTTAAACCCTTCCAAGAGCCCCCTAAACAACCCCTAAACACTTAGGGACACTTGTTGAAGAGTTGTGGTCATTGATAGACTTAGATGTCAACAAGTTATGGTGATCTAAACACTATAAATAAGACCATTAGTTGCAACATTTGATCATCCACCTTCATCTGCATTTGTGGAGCATTTCTGGAGCTTAGGAGCAGATCCAAGACATCCCTACACGTGGATAGGACCCTTGTAAGTACCCTTGACCTTCCTCGATTAAGTTTTAGCCTAGTTTTAGCTTAAAAGTCAAACCGTCGTAATTAACGGTTGACTTTAAGATTAATCACAAATGGTCCAGTGATTAGTCGAATCAAGAGTAGTTATATGTTGGTATTTATGTGGGTAATAAAACCTCAAAAGGGTTTCCCCTGATCACCACTCTAACCAGGTCAAAAGTCGGGTCAAACTTACATTTAAAAAGTCAACAGGAAGTCTAAAATGCCATTTATGCATAATTAACATTGTAGATCATATACAACCTGTTGGATCATTGTTATAACTTAGTAATAAGTGTAAGAACATGTCTAAACATGTTCAACCCGACAATTTCCTGTTTAGACCCGGTTCGGAACCGAAAGTCACATAGTTTGACTTTCACTTTGACTTTCAGTTCTGACCCGCTTTAGTATGATTTGAAAATGTCTTAGAGCTTCTTTAGGACCAGGCTACATGTTAGCACAACCCTCTGTGGTTGGTTCATTGATTGACCCATTCGTTTACGCGTTTCCGTTAATTGCTCATATGTTGACCATTATGCCCTTATTACCTTAAAACGTGATTTTTGGAAATGTAAAAGAGTAGAAACTTTAATTACTGATATATAAACTTGTATGCAAATTTTGACATCAGTTTGATTTGTAGATTAAGAGTTATGCTCATTATCGCAAAATTTATGCTTTATGTTAATAAAACGGCGTAATTAGCATATAGCCTAGTTAAGCCTACTTTTTGATATCAAATATTTTACCCACTGATGTAATATATTATTTTGGGATTTTTAATTAATTTTGGGCTGAGCATAACTAGTAGTCGTAGGCTTAATTCGGTAAATGTCGGTTTTGCCCTTACGGGCCATAAAATGAGTTTTACATATCTAAACGACTCCAAACCTTTTGCTACTGATCACATATGATAAATAAATTATTTTAAACCTTCTGGAAATATAAAAATATCAGATTTAAGTATCGAACCCGGAAATGGCCTTTAATCGCCTTATTAAGCGTTTTTAACGCATAGTATGTATTAAAATTATATTGAACATACCCGGGTTGATACCTACTGATATTTTAGGCAAATTAGAATGTTTTAACAGTAAGCAAAGGCTGATTAACTCAGACTTCGGTTTTGAGCTTTTCGGCTTATGTGAAATTACCAAAATGCCCCTACGGTGCATAGTTGGTTATAAATGATAGATTTCACACATATACTTTATCCTACTGTTATAACTTATAAAAATAAGTATTTTTTCTGATTATATCAGACCTGTAACTCAGGTAACTATTTAAACTCTTTTACAACCTTTAAAATGACCAAACTACCCCTACGGGGAATAGTTTGTGTTTAAATTCGTTTCGGGCATAATGAAAGACATCTTACTGATGTCACAACATATTTGAGGCATAATTAACTTAGGAAACCTGTATATGGCTCTCATGAATACCCGTCACGCTTATTATGCGTACGGTTCGGTTTATGTAACAAGTTTACATAAATTAGCCGAAACGGGTCAAACCTTATTGGTTTTATCCCAAAATCCAGAATGTGTATGAAATACCCATTTAAGAAAAGTCTTCAAACTTGTCGGGTCTAAAACACATTCTATTCCGGTCTTCGCTTAATCATGCGCCTGAACCGTATATTCCCTAAAGACTAACCGGTCTAAGCTTAGGCTAAATTAAAAGACCCGTTAGCATTCTAATTGGTTATTTATACCATCATTCCAGAATAGAGCAATTCGGTAAATGGTACCTACGCTTACTTAAGTGAATACGGCTGAGTTATTAAATTCTTACTATTTAAGACAGGAGCTAGCTCAGGTAAATACTCTTAACTTATTTTCCCTATACGGGCTTGGGATACGGCACTATAAAAGTACCGCTTGGTTGGGTGTGTAGTTATTTAAATCGTATTGTGATTGACGTACTTACAACCCGTTTAATATGTATTATTTGGTGTATGGCCTTGGGGGTTAATGACCATGTCCCGGATATCCTTGGCATCATTCGAAGTAATGGCCACGACTTAAGCACGGGGTGTCGGCATACACCAGACAGCTGCATTATGTAAAAACTGGTAATCCACTCCGAGGTATCATCCTTGTGGGCATTATACCGGAACTGGTAATCCACTTAGAGGATGATAGCCTGTGGGAATTATACCTGTGGCGTGTCAGTTAATCTAGTCCGGCCCTACAAACCGGCCCTAACGGACGACAAATAAGTAAAACTGTATACAAGATTATATACAAATAATTTTCCCAAGTATAAAAGGTTAATTTTGCCTCTGTGCATTTTAATCAAATTATAAAAGATATTTTTGTGCCACGTGCATCCAAATCAATTTTCTTAAACTCTTTTCAAATGAGTCAGTTGAGTGTATTTACCAGTGAAAACTGACGTATTTTCCAAAAAGGTTAAGTGACAGGTACTGAACGAAATTGGCTGGAAGCTCAGGGCGCTAATAAGGAATCTTGCAAGTTCTAGGCGTTTAAAGTCTGTTGAACAAATGATATGTTTAAAGATCAGCCTGTGGATTCTTTACCTTCCGTTGTAATACTGGATATTACTTTATATTCGGAATGTAATAATATTTATCTTTTGCTTCCGCTGTGCATTTACATATTGTGTTGTTTGACTATTATGTTGCCAACCACGTCACGATACTCCCCCACCGGGCCCACCGGTGACACGTGGAAATCGGGGTGTGACAGGTTGGTATCAGAGCCAACACTGAGTGAATTAAACGCTAGCCTTTTTGTGTTTAATCTCAGTTACACAATTGCACATTCTTGAGTTTAGACAAGAACATAAGACAAATCCAAATTCGTTTTATTGTCTTTTAATTACTTCCTTGTTATTTTTCTGATTAGCCTTTTCGTGGGCAAGTCATTTTATCAAAAGTCCCGTTTAGGGCAACCATATACTTGTTTAAATTTTAAAGGAACGATTATGTTTAAAAATATCATTCGTATATTATAAGATCTACCATTATAATAAAATGGCAAAATCTAAAAAGGACAAGACCTAGCTTCGGGTCATAATAAGACCGGCCAAGATGGCAGTTCCTCAATTTAGATTCAGATCCTTATTAACATTTCAATTTAAAATTGTTCTGCGTTAATTATAAATTAAGAATCTTAAGTGTGAAACCTAGCCTTCGGGTCAATTATAAGACCGGGCCAAGATGGTAAGACCTGTTAAAAAGATTCAAATCATTAACTAATACAAGGAATATATTTATTTTCTTGTGATTTTTGTAATATTTCATATTACAATTTTTAGCATTTTGGTGTGGTGTATTATTTTCATGTCCCTAATTTTTAATATAACTAATACAAGGAATATACATGTAGCACATAATTTTTGTGACCTCTAAATATATATTTTCCTAAATATATACTTAGTCATTTTTATTATTGAAAATCAACCTCTAATACTTGTAATTTTTTATGACAAAATTATGGTAATTTTTTATATTAAAACCATAATAAAAAATTATTTGTAAACACTTGTTTAGAAATATTTTTATAAGTGTTGAATTTTTGCAAAAATTTTGCCATAGTTTCCTTTGAAAATGGAGGTTTTCATGCTTATTAGCATATCATTTTCTTTCAAAAATTGATCATCAATTATCAACAATTATCCTACAACTTACCATACGCCATAATATGCACTTTTACAAGATGGTATGAACTTATCTTGTAGTAATTTAACATGATGTTTAATATGGTTTTAAATCCATGGTTTTCATTTCATAAAACTCATTCTTATAAAATTTCCATCTTCACAACTTGTAACTCACTTTTACAAAAATTCATCTTCTTGGATTTTTCATGTTTTCCGTACTTTACTAGTTCCATTTTAACACCTAAAATATGTTTATTTTCTTTTAAAAACCAAGTCTTGTAAATCATGAAGTAAACTTTATTTTCTTGACACTTTTACTTTTGAAATCTTATATTTTTAAGACTTACAACTGGTAGGAATCATCATCCTACACAAAATCATATTCATCTTCAAGTTCATACTTAACATAAAGGGTGATTAACATAGATCTTTCAAGATTCATCCTCATACTTGCTAGATCATGTTTTAAATCATCATCTAGCAAGCTTTATGTGGTGATCTACACCATACATTCAAGAAATCAACAACCAAGTTCATCACATACACTTAAACAACGTAGATCTTCATGATTTCAAGCTTTATTTTTAAGTTCATGTTCTTGTTTTGGTGTGATCTTTAGATTATCTTGTTACTACATACTTTAACTACTAAAATCAAGTGTAAAAACAAGATCAAGAGAGCTTACTACTAGCACAAGGGCTAGGGAAGATCAAGATGCAAGATGAAGAAGAAAAGAGGTGGGTAATAGCTCCACAAGATGGTCCTTCAAGTCTCCTTGCTTACAACCTTCCTAAGTATGCTTGATACACCTTAGATCACCCTTATATTGTATGGAAATGGTCAAGAAAAATGAAGATGAAGGAGGAGTGTTTGGGCCGTGAGCTTTGAAGAGAAGAGGGAGTGTTTGTGGAATTTGAAAGTTGATGAATTATAAGTGTGGTAAAGTTAGATGATGATGTTCTTTTATTCTCCAACATTAGTTTACATAAAGGTTAGTATGTATAATATCTAAACACCATGTTTAATATTATAATCAAGAAAATGGTGGGGTGTGGGGCCCACTTTGTAACCGTCTATGGGGGGGGGGGGGGGTATCTAGTTTTATTTTGATGGTAAGTTACATAATCTAGTTCACTTTCAAGTGTTTAGTTAGAGGTTTAATGTGTTTAGGGATTTTAAGGTGTAATATGGTGTTTAGTGTTAATAACTAGTCTTGTAACATTAGAACAATACTTCTAGTTCAATTTTGGTGTTTCGGGTAGTGTCCGGTTATTCGTTTGGTTACGGGTTCGTTAAGGTGCTAAAGTGCGCAGTTTAGTGTGTTATGAGATACCTTTTATGACAGTTTTCATCCCCGACACTTTACAAGTTATTCTGGACATCTAACCCTCATTTCTGCATAATATTTTGATGTTCAAATGCTGATTTTTGCTGAATTTTGAAGCATTCTGCATTTATAGTGTGTTTCGGGTACTTTTTAGTGCTTAATCGTCACTCGGAAGGCAGTTTCATAACTCATACTTTCCTACATGAAATTCTAGCATAAACTTTGGTCCTGAGCCTCATTCTGTGTCCTAACATGATGTCTGTCTGAGTACTGAACTCCTGTCAGTACTACTAGTTCATCTGATAATTGTGTTAGTTTGTTCTGTGCACTAATTGAACTGTTTCGGGTTGCATTTAACAATCATAAGTAACATGCAACATGCAATGTATTTGTGAGTTCTTTGAAAGTAAATCATGTAGTCATCTACATCATAAGTTCAATCATGCACAATCATATATCACAAGTTACTGTTCACGCTGTACGGAAATATATGGAAAAGTGCCAGTTGTCACATTATAACTCATGTTTTTAACACTAAATAAAGTTCTAACTAATATTAGAACATGCATGAACATGTTCAGTCCGTCATTTCTACTTTACATGTCAATTCGCAACCGAAAGTCAAGAAATTTGACTTCTGCTTTGACTTTCGATTCTGACCCGATTTAGCAACTTTAGCTACTGATTCTAAGTTGCATTATGATCATATTATAGGGTAGAATAACCCTCTGTGGTTATGCTACTTGATCATAATCAGATTCTGAGTCTTTACACAAGTTCTTATAATATGTCTAATAATGACCAAAATGCCCTTTTGTGCATAACTTGGTTTTAATCAATAAAAATCATATGAAATTGATTACCTACTGATATGGTAATATAATTAACTTGTTTTAATAGAATGAACTTGTTCATAACTTAGATTTTTATGCAAGTTCTTAAATTATGTCACATTGTGACTAAAATGCCCTTATGGAGCATAGTTTGATTTTAAAACCATAATGGTCATATAAGTTGATAACCTACTGATGTTACAACTTAATAACAATGTTTTCGCATATTGAACTTGTCTATAACTCATCCAATCACCCGATACCACTTATGTGCATACGGTTGAGCTTATGTAACTAGTTTACGTAAGTTTACCGAAACGGGTGAAATCTTCTCAATTTATTTCAAATTCCAGAATGTAAACATGTTTACCCATATTATACAAGTCTTAGTACTTGTGAGGGTTTAAACTACGTTATATCCGATCATCACTTAATATAGCGTATCGTACCGTTTTCATTAATTTAAGTTAACTGGTCCAAGTCTATGACTTGAATAAGACCTGTTAACATTCTAATTGGTTATAATACCATTCATTTCAAACTAAGGCATTCCAGTAGATTGAAACCAAGCTTAGTTAATTGATAACGGTTGTGCTTATTATATTTTCTTGCATTGTAGGACTTGTTTAAACCAGGTAAATACTCTTAACCTATTTTCCCTATACGGGCTTGGGATACGGTAAATTATTACCGCTTGGTCGGGTATGGGATCATATGTCGGATTGTGACTAGAAAATCCGCATAACCCGTTTTAATCTGTTTTTTCTGATAACTTAAACATTGTGGGTTAATGCGACCGTCCCACTTCAATGGTGGAAAACCACCACCGGCTTCTTCTACCGTGATAATATCTTCACCAGCAGACATCTTGAAGGTTCAAAGAGATGATTCAAGAACTTGAAGATTTGCAGAAAAAGGATGAAGATTTGAATATTCGAAGAGCTTCAACAGAGGATTTGAAGATAAAAAGGAGAGAAGAAGGGAGAATTCGAAGAAACAGTAACGTTCAATCCTCCCTCAATGACTATTTATACCCATCGCATTTAATGCGATGGGTAATCGTGCCATATAAGTCGTGCGTGTGACTAACCACAAGTTGACACGTAAGGCGGGATTTACGGAGTGACGGTTACCACACGCGCGTGGTCCTCACTTGCCTGACACCAGACGAAAAGACGTGACTGACACAGTGACAACGATTGTCACCGTGTCAGCGGTCAACTCAAACGTCGCCGTCACCAACAACTTGCACCAACCTTTCAGATTTTAAATTTCAAGAAATTTCCTGTGCAAAAACAAGTTACTTCAGCAACAAGCTAAGAAGTTGCGCCGTGTGGATAAGCATTTATACACACGTGCGCCAACCTCTCTGTCAAACAAGACAATTCCCAAAGATTTATTCAACGCAATGTAGCATAACACTTCATCAGCAAGCTTGGCAGCTGCGCCGTAGTAATTACAGCACATCACATGCACGCCAGCTAGCTCGCTGCGCCGCCTGAATTGCTACACATTACACGCGCGCCAGCTCCCACAGCCTAGAAGATGCTTTCAGAAGACCTAGGCAGGACCAATCTTAACTTCTTCTTTTTTCTAGCCCAGAGCTCCAACCACTTGCCTCGCGCATGGAAGCAGCACTGGACTGGGGGGGGGACTTGAAGGGGTATGGTCCCAAAAACCAGCGTCGACCAATCAGGTCGCGCGTGGGACCATACTCCTACTATACTAATCTGGCGACTTTCCCAACCTTGCGCCAACCAATCAGGTGCAACCTAGGCCGCGCGCGAGGTCTAGGAAAATACAAGACCAGATTTCACACTTAGCTCCTTGGATGAAAGCCCTTCACTTCCTGGACCTTGCGTCGGGTACATGGGTTGTCCCCAGGGGTCGCGCGGAGGACAGAAGTAAAGGTCATCCGAGGACAAGTACAAAGGTACAAGTGGTAGAGCAGTGGACCAACGAGCGTCGAACGGGTTGTATCCAATCGTGCTCCAAGATTAACAATCGTAGAGGAGACAAGAAGGCACACAAGGACGCATACGTGGCACCAATTAGCGTGCACCGACATCTGCTCCATGATCTCCACTTGGCCGCTGATGACAGAGAGACAACAAGGACAACGGTCAGGACACGTGGATCCATTCAACGTGCGCCAACTCCATCCTTACCCAGAAGAACTAACGGTTGTTGCAAAGGAGATAAGACGGATATTCCTTGTTGTCGACTCCAAGCCCAAGGCCCATCTCCTTCTACACCACTCCGGCTATAAATAGAGCCTTCACCTCCAAATTGATTCATTCCGTTCCTTGCTTTCTCACCTCCAGGTGTAAGAACTCAGACCGAAATTCATCCTTGTTTGTCCTTATATATTCCAGACGATAGTGTTCAACGCACATGTAGGCATCAACCAAATATTGTTGAAAAGGCCTGCCAGACCTCAACAAATGCGTGTACGTGTCTGTGCGGTCAGGTATTTGGTAATTGTAATACATTATCGGCGTTAAATTACGTTCTTCAACCGGCAATGCATCATCATGTCTTTGTGACAGTAAGCATGTGTAACTCAGGTGACCAACCTTGTTCACCTGCGCTGGAAACATAATTGGGTATTGCAATGGCATATACATTGAATGCAATTTACTAACCCTATGCGGCTTGTTATCTCTGCTCCTTGCAATGATATCGTAGTCTTCGCCACTCATGTTACCTTCACGTATAATTGCACCAAGAGAATGGGGAACAGGAACATCATATCGACGATCCACAACACGACTAAACAACTTTGTAACAAAATTTGGGACAGAAGACTGCATGCAGATCTCCTTAGCAGATTTAAATAACCGTACATAGCCATTAACATCAGAAAGCATCTGACTCAAAGCACTAACAATCTCTGGTTTCAACTGCCCACTTTGGTTGTTACGAAAAAACCTCAAACGGTTTTTAACTTCATTTTCACTATCGAATATGTACATTTGCAAGAATCGAGGTTTATCTCCCGGAAGAGGACGTAAAGAACCAAGCCAATGCGAGACTTGCCCTGCAACTTTAAATACATAAGGTCCACCTCCAACATTGATGTCTTCATCGATGGTCGCACTAAATGAAGTCATGGAGAATATAGCATTGTAAGCACGAATGTTTAGCATGAAGTGCGAATCTATATACAACAGCTTCAATAAGTCAGGAGGTTGGACTGGATATGGAAGTACAACCCTTCCAGCCTTACAACACTTGTTGTATTTAGGCCCAAGAATCACCGGAGATGAAACCAACCTTTCATCGTACCAAAATAACGCTCGACAATACTCACAAACTTCCGTACAAGTCCCTAAATCCATTTACTCAATCGGTGTCGAACGTTCCAACCCATGGACACCAACAGGACGAGAGACATCCCAATCACCGGGAACAGCTCTTTGAACTCTAGAACGCGCAAGCGCAGCGCAATAAGCACTATGTCTGTGAGTGGTATTTCCGATAGGAATAGGAATGTTGGAAGACGAAGGAACATCATCTACATAGGCAGCAGGACGCCTACGTTTCGAACGTGGAAGCTAAATGGAAAAAAAACATCATGATGCAAAGAAGAAATCTAACCATCGTTAAAGCACACTATAAACCTTACAAAGCACGAACAAGCGACACTGTACATACAAAAACTACATTTCATGAATTCCCCTCAATAGTCAACTAAAAGCACAAACATAAGCAACAGACTACAATATACATACAAAACTGCCAAATTGAGTTGTTTTTTGTAACAGAATATAAGTTAAAGTACCCAGGTGACATATGTATAACTTAAAGACCCTCAATAGTTGACTAAAACACAAACATAAGTAGCAAACGACACTATGCATACAAGACTGCAAATACCCGGCTGACATATGTATGACTTACAGACTTCTAACCTATAAACTTATTGACTTATAAAAGTTAATAAGTCATTTTGATAGTGTTTGGATGAGGGTTGAGAATGAGTTTTTTATGGCTTAAAAAGGGAAAAATGAGAAGTTAGAATTTCAAACTTCTGACTTATAAGTTAAAAGGAATGCCAAACACCCTCCGTTGTATTTTTTTCTCCAAACAAATTGGTTGTGGGATTAGCAAAAGATTCATCGTTAGATTATTTCCAAACTTGTTATTGTGCAATGAAACTGTGAAATTACTTGATTACCCCTTCTTTTAACCTAAACTGAGAGACTTTAGTCTCATTTCACAGGTCATGTAGATTTCTGATAACTTTTAGATTTCTTTGAATCAAGTTTCAAACGTTTTTATTGATAATATTCATAGGTCACTGGATGCTGCAAAAGTTATTAATGTAACGCCTAGATATGAGCGATTAGGAACAGGAGCAAATGGCTCTGCAAAACGGCAGATTATCGGTTGCGAGAATACTGAGCTTATATGCCATCGGTTTTTATTAACGTCCAGTTTTCAACAGTACCATTTTCTGCGAAAAAAGATACCCATTACCACGCTAGGCTGGATATAATGTTAACTGCATCAAAAGATATAGAAGAGAAGAGAGTTATTGAGCAATTAACTGAAAGTAATTTTAAAACATTATTGTTACTCATACAAACTACGACACATGCATAAATACTAATATCACGTCACGTATATCAATTCCAAACACTTCCAATTTCAATAAAAGAAACTTGTAATATGACCATTATACCCTTCTCCTCCTTCCTTATGCTATGCTGTTGGTTTTACCGATAGTTCGCTTAGGGCAGTGATAGGTAAACTCGGTACTAAAGCAAATCATTGAAGGGGTTTCTGAACCACGGCGGTGATTTTTGTGGGCGGTCACTTGTTGTTTGGGGGTGCAAAACCAGTTACGGCCATAGTACTGTAGTTTGTAAAAAAATCGTTTCTGTGGGGAGGATTTCCAGTTAAAGGTTCGATATATATCAGGCCTTTCATGTGTCATGTGTGTCTAGAATAGCTCAAACGACGAACACGCATCGGCTAAAACAAAAACAGACAAAAAATAACACATGCACCACCTAACCTAAAAAAGTAAGCATAGTGCATTAACACTAACGAAAACCGAGACACAAACTATACATATCTAAGCAGGCCACAACAACACACGCATAACAAAAACTGATATCTAACATCAACAAAGTAGAAGACAACATTCAATACACAAGTAACTCACCTGCATGAGGGATGAAACACAACCAAAATGTTTATATCAAACATGACAGGTAATCTAAAAAACTCAGTTGACTTTACTCAATTTGCAAGCTGTTTCCATATCATACCAAAAGAGAAAATGTAATGTCCATGTGCAAGTCATATCAAAAACCAAACATTTTGGTTGACGGCCAGATTCTACCAACTAAACTCTGGCACTTCAAACTTCAAGTTACTTATAAAATGTCTTCTTATTAGGTTTGCTTGCACTTGAAACATCTAATACAAAAATTCATCCTCATTTATCTACCACCCTTTATTTCTCAACACCCTTTCTTTCGATCAGTGATGTCTGTTGTGGTTGCTCCCGGGCCTAACATTGTGTTGATTTCTTACAGGAACTCCCTTGGGCTTTGGCAGGTCATGCAGCTCCATCACTTGTATTGTTCGTTGCTTCTTCGCTGTTCAAAACAAACGCCACCATCAATAACGTGCTAATCTAATAACTAATATTTTTAGAGGTGGCTAGATTGTGGGTCGGGTCAGCTGACTGACGAGTCAAAACAGATACGTTTTTTGTGCAAGTCAAAGCGACTTGGGTCAAACACTCTTTCTTTATTTTTATTTTTATAAATATCTAATATGGTAAACGTGATTTTAAAAACAAAACTCCTATCTTTCTTTAACATATGGTGGGTGGGGCATTTTTTTTTTCTGTTTTATTAGAATAAACGATAATATAGTCATTTTGCAAATATTTAACATATTTTAACGGTTGTAAGTGCAAAGACCAAATGTGTTATGATTGAATGAATAGTGAGGACTAAAGGTGTTATTTTCTGAAAAGCGGGGACCAAAACCGTAATCTAGACATACCACAGGGACCATCTGTGTGATTCACTTGGAAGCAATTCAAAAGGTTTTTATTCATTCAAATACACTTCAGGTTAGAAAATTCACTTTGAAACAATTCAAAAGGCTTTTATCCATTCAAATACACTTCAGGTTACTTTCTAACCGACGCGTTATCATTTGAGTAAAATCCACACATTTATAGAATACGGGTCAAATCGCCACCTCTATTACCTAATTAGAAAATCCAAAGAAAGAAGCACAAACCGTCTTTCGCTTCTTGATACCGTTCCTGAAGCTTTCTCTTCGCTGCTTCAAACTTCTCTTGAGCCGTTGCTTCCCCCGATGCCCTTTGTTTCTGTTCATAAAGTTTAAAACCATTGTTGAAGAAAGAAAGTATTTTTATTTGTTTTAAATTATTTTGTTAAGTTAGAACTCACAATTTGTTGGGGAGGTCTCTTCAAAACGTTTTGCAACTTTCTTTCTACGTTGGGCTTGACACGTTGTCGGGGTTCAGACTCAGGAACCGCAGGCTTGATTGGTTTCACAACAGTTGGTTTTTTCCTCTTCATCGAATCAAAACCAGGCTCGTTTTTACGAACCGTATTTGGGACATTTGACGGTTTTTGTTGTTTTGGTTTTGGTGAGTTATGGTTCTTGTTGAATCCCCCACTGTTTCCAGGATCTGAAACAATGGAAAACAGTGAATGGAGAATTCAATAATGAACCAAATAGCAAAATCGTTACAACCGTCATTTTATATTCAACTTACTTCCATACTCATCCATTCCGTCAAAGAACTTCACACACCAATGGTCAAAAAACAAGTTAGTCAACAAAACCACCAAAAAAAACAGGTTTTTAACCAAATCACGAAAAAAAAAAGATCAGTGTTTCATAATTTATACCTCGGATAGTTCCAAAGACCCGTGAGGGTATAAAAACGTCAAATCATCTAAAGGGGGAGATGGAAGGCCTTCTTCTTCATCAAGTACTGACGGGTTTAGTGAGTCGGGTGTAGCTTCAGAAACCACTGTTTTCTCTGTAGCCATCACCCATTCGTCTACCAAAATTTTCCACGCTCTGCATTTTTTTATCGTTCATCGTATATGTTAAACAAGAAAGGTAAACGAATAACTTTTGCAAAACAAAAGGATGCATTCCATAATAGATCAACATAATGCGAAAGGGTGTTTGGATTCAGTTACGCCTTTTGAAGTTGTGAATTGTGATAATTAGATAATCAGATCATCATCATCATACTCAGTAAATCCCACTAATAGCAAAGCTAAGGTAGGGTCTGAGGAGGGTAAGATGTAGACAGCCTTACCTCTACCCCATAGGAGTAGAGAGGCTGCTTCCAGTGAGACACCCGGCTCGATAGTAGTTTTGCATCAAGCCTTGGACATAAGGCACATAACAATTAGCAATTAAGACAAAGGCCTATTAGTGCATGTACTCCCTTGTCTTTCGGCTATCAACGCCACCACATGATGCATGATTAACCATCCCCCTCTTTCAATGTTATTTTCACGAAATTAGTAAAATAACATTAAAAATAAGTGCACTTTCACTTTTGCCCCCCGAGCGCCCACACATATATACATTATATGCGCATACCGCAAGCGGGGGGTAATTAGATAATCAGATATGTGAGTTATTCAAGAAACTAAGAGAGACAGAAATGGATAGTGTGAAGAAATTGCTAAATGAGAATAAACGTCTCAAAAGTATGTATAAAAACGTACATAACTTTGTATTTAACTTTTAAATAATCGGATAATCAGAAGCAAAAGTAGAAACTCTATTTATTCAAACACTAAAAACTTATTACTGCGACTTCAAGTCACATTAATCAACAAATCAGTTCCAATACTTAAATCCAAACTCGGTTAGGATGAGCATCTATAGTCTAAAGATCCTATATCATGCCCATAATCCATGTGAGCTAATGACAACTTGTTTATTCCTTCATGGTGGGAATCAAGTCACATTAAATATTATTACAAAACTATCCATTACTCATCCACTGACTTAACAACAATCAAGCTAAAGTAAGAGAAGTTCATACTCGATGAGTGTCTTTGCGATGCTGCTAACGTCCTTCGACACATGCTTGCGAAGAACATTGACAGATTTTCCAATCTCAGTTGCCTGAAGTATAATTAACATCCATAAGAACAACAAACAACACAACATCAACTAAAGTCAACTTAAGAAGATTAAAGCGCGGAACCTTGAGCGTTTCCACCGACAAATCCATCAACTGAAGCTTTCTCAACGAGTTGTACAACACCGATTCAGACTGACAACAACAACAACAAAGACTTAAATCAACCATTGTTCAATTGTCCCATACCCATAAAACTATCACTCAACTAACCAAAATTGCGAATTCTAGCAATGCATACATTAACAAATACAAATCGAGTCAACCAGGAGTAACAAACCTCATCTTGATGGTTGTCAACAATCTCCCTAATCCTCATAACCTCACCAAACACTTGAGACTCCTCTTCGATTTCATCGGTCAAAGCTTCTGCAACTCCATAACTATAACTACTAACTTGACGATCAACGGCACGAATCTCCTTACGATTATCACCATCATCCCGATCATCTTGTTCCTCATCAGGAACACCCAACTCAACCTTGTCACATCCATAACACTTAATCAACTTACAATTAAACAAAGTTTGAGCAATCCCATCTCTCCTGACACCAAACTCCTTAGGATAATCACAAGCAGCAATCATAATAGCTTTCTCAATAGTTTCAAATATATCCCCATTAGAAGTCTTAAAATACTCCCTCCAATACCCCATTCTTGCAGCAGATTTAGACCCCATTGTACCCACCCCCCACCAAACTCAAATCTAAATCCAAAAAGATCAAAACCCCAATTCAATTTACAATATTTATCCAATACCCAGTAATCAAAATCCGATTTTTAACACAAATCAATCACACCCACAATCAAAAACCCCTCAAGATTTCAAGAAAACGTAACAAAACAGCGAACTTTCAACAGATGTTTGTTGATTGATCAGTTATGTCTACAATCAAACCGATAACTTTGTATAAAAATTTAAGTAATTGGCGTTATGGGTGAGGTGTAAAACAGAAATCTCTGAGGAACCCAGATGGGGTTTATGCGAGAATCGATTAAAGATCGAAGTAGGATATGAAATCGATGTTGATGATGATGAAAAGATTGTTGTGAAAATATATAATATATGTGCGAAGACTTTGATTGTGTGTCTGAATTTCAATTGAGGGGGGCTGGAATGAAAGAGATGAGGATTATTATTCCATTTGGGCAGGTGAGACAAAAGCAACGCAAAGGAGTAAAAAGTGGGATCTTTCAAGAAACATTTTTATTTTTCTTTTCTACCGTTTCCTCGTACTTCGTTTTTTTGCTTCTTTTGAGAAATGTTTAAACAACTAGGTTTTGCCATGCCCGCATTACGGAGCACTAAACTGAATATTTCTTTTTCATAACATTACGTCTATGTTTCAGTTAAGTGTACATACTACTCGTAACATGATCTAAAAAAATTACATCGAGTCAACAAACTAAAACAAAACACTACCATACTTTTGTTAAAAAAAACAAAACGATAGAAAAACTACCGCTTGGCGCGACGAATAAAAATTACATCGAGCCAACCAATAAAATCAAAACACAACCATAGTCTTGTCAAAAAAAATTATTAAAATGAATTTTACACTAGAGGCAAAATCGTAATTTGACAGGGGAAAAAAACAAAAACAATGACAAAATCGTAATTTGGCTAGGAGAAGAAAAAACAAAACCAATAGCAAAACTGTAGATTTAAACAGGGGAAAATCGTAATTTGGCTGGAGCGTTGCTGCTCTGTTTTTTACGTATGATCTTTTGCATTTTCCATTATCGATTTGTTTCGTTAAGGTACATCTAAACTTTGTTAAAGTTTGGACAATGTAAATAAACCAAACAAAAAAATAATTTATTAAATCTTGAGGATTATATAGTAAGTTTTAAAGTTTAAGGTTTGTAACGTAAACTATAAAAGTTTAGGGTTATAGGTAGACACTTCTAATTTAGGAAAAAAATAAAAGTAAATTAACACTATTTTCCAACACACTATTTTCCACCACACCACTTTCATTTTTGTGTTGGGATATATTTCCTTATGTATATGTACCGAAGGTGCTTTGGGAAAAAAAAAATACTTTGGTGGAGGGAAGCCGCCCTTCTCCACCAATTAGAAGCTTGTGCTGCCCTTCTCCACCAGTTACAGGCATTCACTATTACCGCTCATGGTTAATGTCAATATAGGTAACTAAAGTACAATTTATTAGCTTATAATAATCTATACTCGTAATGTAACAAAGAATAAGCTTAATTAATAAAGTGGAGATGGAATAGGTAAGTGCCCTTTTGCGAAGTTGATATGGGAATAGATCAGTTGCTCATTGCCTATCGTGGATAGAGGATTGATGGTGGAGGTGTTGGATTGTTCGAAGACACTCAGTGGCGGATCTAGAAAATAAATATAGGGGTAACGTTCAATTTTTTTAACATACTTCATACAATTCATGCAATGTAACGTACTTCATACAATGTAAACGAAACAAAGATAGTAGTACGATAATAAATAAATTCGAACACATAACTACATGATTTCCCCTCTTCGTTTTTTGAAAGGTTGAAATCGAGTCATGACATCATCTTCTTTTACTTTATAAAAAGTTTTTTTCAACCGCACAAATTAGATCATTGTTTAAATACTCCTCACACATGCGATTGCACAAATCAGTCTTGATAAGCTTCATTTTAATAAAACATCTTTCAACTGTTGCGGTTGCACCGGTAAAACCAACCCTAGCTTCAATATTCGATAAACCAAAGGAAAAGTATCATGTTTTCGGTTACCACCATTACACGAGTACGGTCACTCAATCCATTCAATTTTGCAAATTTATCATCTTTCTCTATAGTGTGATAAAAGATTGTAAGATTGGTGTGTGCGAAGCGTGATATATTTTTATTGATATTTTAAGCCCATTTTACACATTAGTCACGTTATAAATTTATAAAACACGATATTCTACTAACACTAAACACACACTTGGGCAAGTGCACCCATCGTGAGCGTAGTATAGTGTTGGTAAGATACCGAGGTCGTCCAAGGACACAAGAGCTTTTAATACCGGTTTATCCTCAACGTCTAATCAATCTAATTTTATATAGAAAAGTTTTGAAACATAAAAATGCAGAAATAAATAAAATAAAAATAGATAGACAAGATAGAATCATTTGGATCCGACTCGCCTTTAATGTATCCTTTGATGATTTTCGCACTTTCGGACTTTTTAATAGATTATCTTAGTTATAGTAGTAGGCCCCTCTTTTGAAGGTGACGTTACCCTCAACCCAGTGGTTTGAGTCAGCAGAGATAGAATCCCAAATGGTCGGAATATTGAAAGACAATTAAGTTAGTTATTAATGCAAAAAGTGGTAACCTCTTTTGAAGGTGATGTTACCCTCGGCTAAGTGGTTTGAGTCAGTAAGGATACAATCCCAAGAAGCCGGTTTAAAGTATTAATAGTAGTTTACAAATGAGGGGTTCAAGCTATTCGCACCCCCGCCATCCAATACCAGCGGGTATTGAAGGAGGTCCTAGTAAGCTTGAACTAGGTCCTTGCAGGATCTATACACTGAACAAGGCAAGAACCTTACCAAACCATTCCCCTAACCCCCCGACCAGGTAGTCAACAAGCCATTATATAGACCGTAAAGACATGAATGATGCAATCTTTTAGTTTATATAGACAGTAAAGAAACTTCAAGACACCACGGAAAAATGATAAGAAAAATTCACCTTCAACATAAGAAACTAGTTATTAAAATCACTAATACAAACCCAAATAAAATGTGCCAAAAGATTAAAAATCAAAAGTAATACAATAAAGACTTGTCTTAACCAAGTGATGTAAGAGGCTTAACCAAACATGACCTTTGATTGGCAAGAACCCTTACAATCAATCTTGGATCCCGAGACTACTACACACTCTAAAGATGGATGATGGATGATGGTGGTGGGTGTTGGTGTTGTAGTGGTGGTGGAGTGCTGGCAAAGTGGGAGAGTAGTGGTTTGCCAAGGGATGCCTTTGAAGTGAACCAATCACCCCTATTTATAGCCTGCACAGAACTCTGGCCACAGCCCGTGTCCAGCGGGCACGCCCCCGTGGCCAGCCTTTTCTCTTCCTTCATTAATTGCAAGTGTCAGTAGAGGGCCCCACACGGCCCCGTGTTTCCTGGGCACTGCCCCGTGGTCAACTTCGTATCTGTACTATCAAGATTTGGCAAGATTCTTCGTATCTTTGCGTTGACCACGCCCCGTGCTGAGATGGGCACGCCCCTGTGGTGGGCGTGGAAGCTTCTACAGGTTTGACTTTTATGCAGGTCCCTGACCACGCCCCGTGTTCAGCTGGGCACGACCCCGTGGTCAGTCTTCTGATTCCTTGTTTTTACTTTGGGGATGTTGCTGAGGGGTCGGGCATGTCACATTTATTCATTTTCTTTGTATTTATGTTGGTTTTCGCTGCTTATTTGCTCCTTTTATTTGTTTAAGCTCATTTGGTCCTGTAAATTCAAAAGGAAGACAAAAACACGCTTTTTCCAACATTAGTACTAAAAAGGGTTAGTTTTATGCCTCAACCATGTTTCAAGTCCCCTATGCTTTAACATCCTTGTAGAGCCTTGAAAATGGGTTAACGGGGTTTAAACGCGTCGAAAATGGCTTAAACATGCTGCAGGGACCAATTCTGCCAATTTTTGAAAGTTTCTTGTAACTGTGAAGGGGTGGCGTCGCGCCACAGCCTAAGGGTTGTGCTGTGGTGGCACGCGACGGCTCTAAATTGACAGAATTTCCATTTTCAGCAACCAGCTTGATTTCTAGGGTCTTTTGTGCAACATTTGCAATACCTTGAGCTGGTTTTGGACTCCCCTAGTATACTAAATCAGTGGGTAACACATGGAGGGCCAAGATCGAAGCTCAAAACCCGAGAAACGATCCTAACGGTTCTTGACTTCCTATAAATACCCACTAATTTCATTCATTCCAACACACACATTTGATTCAATTCTGCTCGAAGTTGGAGTTCTATACTTCATACCTGAGCAATTTGAATCAAATCTTCCTTGCTTGGACCTTTTGTAAACTTCTTTCATGCTTTTTATGCATTTCAAGCATGAAAGTCAAACAGTGTTTGACTTTCTGCTTTGACCATGATTTGGTCAACACAAAGTTCGTTTGAACTTTTCAACGTGAGCGTAATCACGATGGTTATAGTCCCTTGTGACTATACCTACTGATTACCACGTTGATTAGTTGAAGTGACGAGTCAAAGTTTCGGTCAAAATACGTGTTTATGCGTATTTTGCAACGAAGCTATTTTTGGATGTCAAAACACTTTGTTTTGATATCAGACCTGTTTTCTAACTTAGTTAAACATGTTTTAACATGTTTAACTCGTCACTTTTAGTCTAGTGCTTGTTTAAGGTCGTAAGTCAAGCGGTCTTGACAACCGCTTAGACTTTCGAACCCGACCCATTTGATCGATCATTAGGATCCGACCAAGCATGTTTTGTGATCATAGTTTTATAGGGAATAACCTTCTGAGGTTATACCTTATGGTCACTTAGTTTAATTAGTTGTATGATAGGTAGTTTACATGCCTTAGGAAAATGACCAAAATGCCCTTTTTATGCATAATTGGTATTTAAGCATATGTAACTTAACTTTTGTCACTTAAACTGATTATGTAACATACTTAAACATGTTAGGACATATAATACTTGTCATAGGACTAGTTAGGCGTCTCGAATGCGCTTTTGCGCGAACGACGCGTTAAAGTAGCGTAAGCTACCTTAATGGGTCGTAACAGGTCGTAAGCACTTAGGATAGGTTCTGATTTAGAATGTAGGCTTTGTTAAACCATATCACATGAGTTCTAATACTCATTTGGTTTACAAAACCTCATTCTACCCGATCTTCCGATTTAAGCATCGATTTATTAACTAGCGATTCGATTATTAGGTGCTACTTGAATTCCTTGGTTCACTCGAGCTTTGCTAGTTCATTTAATCAAGGATACTTTGCACTTCGATGTGAGTACATAGTTTTCCTCTTTTACCATTTTTAAATGTTTTGGGGTGATTCATATGTGCTAAACGATTTTGATTTTCCTAAAATGAGTGTTATGGTTTATATTAAACACAACGATTTAATTTATATGAACTATTGAACCATTGGAACTATTGATCTATGTGAACTATTTGAACCACTGGAACTATGGGAACTGTATGAACTATTGAACCACTGGAACTATTGATCTATGTGAATTATTTGAACTACTTGAACCACTAGAACTATGTGAACTGTATGAATTATTTGAACCACTGGAATTATTTGATCTATGTGAACTATTTGAACTATTGGAATGATTGGAACTAATTGAACTATTGAACAATTGGGTTATGGTAAGTGATTAGGTAACGGGGCGGGTGTAATGTGATAAAAGCATGGTGGATACGCCGTTGGTACTTCCTATATATAAGTGCTTTTAACACATTACATGTCGTTGCGTTATCTAGATCACTTGGGCGAGTTGTTTTCAAAATGAAGTTACACTACAAGGTTTTCTTAACAATATAAACCATACAATGTTTACTTTCAAACAACGATTTACTACTTGGTTTACAAAGACAATGTTTTCAGTCAAGATTCATGGCTACAATGGTTTTGGTTTTACATATATCAATTTGTAAAGATGGTAAAACATATTGCAATATAAAACACTTTCTGGTTTTCAAGGTACACACTCGACAACCCTCACAGTTGGACGAGGTATTGCAATATGAACTTAAGGCCATGAATGTGACAAACTCACAAAACCTATCTACTCGCCGGCATTTTTATGCTGACTTATTTTCACATATGTTTCAGGTACCATAGTTTGATGATGAATATGATGCCTGCTCACATAGGGATGGACGAGGCCTTAGTGACTTAATAACAATGAAGGACATTATGTGCATGTTTTATTTTTAATATTCGAGACAATGTAATAAACTTAACTCAATAAAACAAAACTTCAATCCATGTGTTGTGAAACAATGATTCTGTTACGACACTCCCCAACGTTTCCGCCGCGGTTTGTTGTTTTAATGCGGTCAGGGTGTGACATGCAGTTATCGCAATTAAACGCAGTTTACAACGCATACTATTTACACGCATTTTATCAGATTATCGCATCGTTGTTTAGACTAAATGCTATCGCAACGCACTCACAACGCAAACGCAACGCAAACTTGAATTGAGACCCCTAAGTAATATGGCTCGACCCATAATTTTTAAAACAATCAAAACTAGGATCAGGGCCCCTAAAACTCGAGGTGGGTATCCCCTAATTGATAATTATCCTTTAAAAACGGATGTAAATCACGTATTTTCGAGATTCTTGACTCAGCTAGGCTATGCATGCAACGAGGCTACGCTAGCCTAAATTGGTCGATCTCGCGACACACGCCAGAGGCCAGGGTTCCTGGCGCGACACGCGGGGGAAACCAAAATCCAGTATAAAGCTCAGGGGTTTGGCACTTGCATGGCTGTTCTGTTTCGACGTAAAAATTCATTTCGTACATTGAGTTGTGCTCTGTTCTTTCCAATTTCACCCTAAAATCCCGAATCTTTGCTGCGACAACAGGGTAATAACTCGATCACTGCTACGATACAATGTCCGATCGATTGAAACCGATCCGATGGATGTTTAAGTGCTGCCTGAATTCACGCTATACATTGTCATTCGTCATGAGGATTTTGATTTCGTGAGCTTATTGTAAATGTTGCATTAAGTTACTGACCTAGTTTCGTTTACATTGTTATTTTAACTAGGTTATCAGGCTTAATCAGTAGGCAAAACTCTGTCCAACTAAACTTACAATGTGAGTCATTCTCTTTTTATCAAAAGTGTTTACAATACCTAAATGTTTTCCAGTTATATTTTACAGGGATTAAGTCTTTGTTATCTTAAATTACTGGCAGTAAGTGGGGTATTGTGCACAATTACTACTGTTTTGTCACTTTTAGGTGAAAGGACCTAAATAGTGATACACGTCACTTTTTGGTGAAAGGACACAATAGTGATATGACCACAGTCATAGATCCGGTCGAGTGACAACTGAACCAGCAAATTATAAGATAGAGGCAACTGTAATCGCTCTTAATACTCTAATCTATAACAATGTGTCCTTTTATGCAAATTGAATGACTCGCCAGTATTTCCCCGCTGATAAAATTATTTTAAACATGTTTCATGTGACACCTGTGTCACTGCGACAAGCAAACAAATACCAAATCAATGAAATATTGTATTTCATACTTTGTACTTGTATAAATATGTGTATCTTTTGCACATATCAACTCTTGTTCGATTTCAAGCTCTAAATCGCTTTCTGGAAGGTTATACGCGCGCTGATGCGTAAATATAACCAGTTTAATGCAACAAACACTCCGGAATAGTGACATATACTTAACATACCTTAAATAACCTTTACATAACTTAGAAATAAGTTTTGAAGGCTTTGGTATGGCAAAAACAAGTTAATTCGCTTACAGGGACTAAACCTGACAAACTGCGAAAGTATGCCAATTTGAACAGTAACGAACATTTCGAAACATGACCATAAGTTAAACACACCTTAAATGTCCTTTATATAGCTTAGAAATAGGCTTTGAGGGGTTCGGTGTGCTAAAATAAACTTCTGGGTCATTCAGGGACTAAAAGCGTCAAAAAGTGCATAACTTTGCATTTTCGCGCATACCTTACGTTCTGAATACACCCGGACATCCAAAAATTTATGTAAGCACTAAAATATTTTATTTTAGTGTTCGGCATAAGAAAAATCCATTCGTCGCGCGATTTGGATCGTTTTTCGCGCTTATGCGCATTCCGTCGTAATTAAGCGAACATCGCGATCGTACGGCCAAACGAACCGACATCTGAGATACTTTTGAGCATGTTTCATGTCCACAATGTTTAGGCATCATTTTAGGGCCTTAAATTTGGCTTGACGGGCCTTAGAAGTGCCGGAAATGGCCTTAAACACGTGCAGGGACTGAAACTGTCATTTAACAAACTTGGTTCTGATCAGACATGGCCATGCGGCCCGCGTAAGGTTTGTGTACATCTTTACGCGGCCCGCATCAGGCTCCCAGAACAGATAAGACTGATTAGTCAGCAGATTTCAGCTGATTAAACCTCATCCACACACTCACACTTGCCCTTTCAGCTCATGAGAGGCCATTTTTAGTTACCACAACTTTCCAACAAATGTACGCACGAGATTCGATCACATTTTCCAAGAAACGATCCTAACGGTTTGGGAAATCCTATAAATACCCATCACATTTTCACTCTTTCCTCACAAGAATCTGATCAAAAAGACTCTAAGTTGGAACCATTGTTTCATACCTGAGTTATTTTGATCTAGATTAGCATTCGGGGACCCTTCGTAAGTATTCTTTCGTTCTTTTATTGCTTTTCGAGTCTGAAAGTCAAACTTTGTTTGACTTTCTGCGTTGACCAGTTTATGGTCAATGCGAAGTTCGTTTGAACTTCGCAACGTGATTGTAATTACGATGGTTATAGTCCCTTGGGACTATGCCTACTGATTACCACGTTGTCTAGGGTCGTAAGGGTAAGCGATCTAATAAATCGCTTATACCTTCGAACCCGACCCATTTGGTCGACCATTAGGATCCGACCAAACACATTAGGTGACCATAGTATATAGGGAATAACCCTCCGAGGTTATACCTTATGGTCACTTCGTTTAAGTAGTTGTATGATAGGTAGTTTATATGCCTTAGGTAAATTACCAAAATACCCCTTTGATGCCAAAATTCGTTTTAAACATATGTAACATAACTTTTGACATCTAAACTGATTTGACAACCATATTAGACATGTTAAGGCATATTTTACTTGTCATAGGACTAGTTAGGCGTTCCGAACGCGTTTTACGCGAACGACGCGTTAAAGTAGCCTAAGCTACCTAAAGGGTCTTAATGGGTCACAAACACTTAGGTTAAGTTTCGTTTTAGTATGTGGGCTTTGTTAAACCATATTACACGAGTCTCCATACTCGTTTGGTTTAGGAACCCTCATTCTATCCGATCCTCCGATATTGGATCTGGTTTATTAACATAGTTACCTATATTAGGTGCCGTTTGATTCCGTGATCTCTAGCATTGCTTGGTGGTTATCTTAGGACTTCTGAGCAATCTCAAGTGAGTACATAGAACCCCCTCTTTTAAATGTTTTCAAGGTGTTTATGTGAGTACATAGACCCCTCTTTTACTGTTTTCCAAACTGTTTTGGGGTGAAACACATGTGCCTACTTGTTACTTTCATGCTTTCCATGCTTTCACATCATATACCTGCTATGTTCGTTAGTACATTATAGTACATGATTTCATTGCATTTCATGCTATGTATGCCCATTGTGTGCGTACTTAGTACATCGTTTTACATTTCATGCTATGTATGTCCATTGTGTGCATACTTAGTACATTGTTTTACATTGCATATTGTTGCATATGCTCATCCAGCATATGAACACATTATATTACATTTTGAACCGTTGTAACCATTTGGCTATGTGAACCGTTGTAACCATTTGACTATGTGAACCGTTGTAACCATTTGACTATGTGAACCGTTATAACCATTTGACTATGTGAACCGTTGTAACCGTTTGATCATTTGAACCGTTTGTAGCTATTGAACCGTGTGACCCGTAATTGACTATACATAAACATTTCTACAATTGTTAAACATTACATCTTGGTGGTTTGGTTTGAGTAAGTGATTTAAGTGACGAGACTTGTGTAATATGATACTAGCATGGTGGATACGCCGCTGGTACTTCCTATATATAAGTGTTTGTATGGTATCACATATTGTAGCGTTATTTGAATCATTTCAATTTGAGACATATAACATTTTATACAAACAACATACTTTTCACAAGACATTGATTTACAAACAACTTATCTTATACAAACTCATTTTACATGGTTATTCGTTTAACCATACATTATTCTCTTATTTATACATATCATCTGATCTTATCGTTTTTCAAATGATTTACAAGACAAAGCAAATTACAAGGTTCATGACTAAACACTTTCTCAAACATAAGTCATGAATTCTGTTTTCACAAAACCTATGTATCTCACAGGCATTTTTATGCTGACGTACCTATTTTCACATGTGTTTTCAGGAGATGATGCATAGGACTTATCAAGACATACTTAGGCGGACCTGTGCCTTAGTGACTTAAAACGAGACAAGAACTAGTTAATTTATGTTATGTACTCTTTGTTTCTTGTTTAAAACAATGTAAACTCTCATGTTTGATTAATAAAACGAAACTTCAATTGCCATGGATTTGAAACAATT
Source organism: Helianthus tuberosus (assembly GCA_030545235.1). NCBI lineage: Eukaryota > Viridiplantae > Streptophyta > Magnoliopsida > Asterales > Asteraceae > Helianthus > Helianthus tuberosus. The sequence goes on from CM060407.1 coordinate 122,496,118, forward strand.
AATTCTGTTACAACACTCCCCTACATTTCCGCCACGTTTTGTATGTTCTACGTGGTCGGGGTGTGACAGAAAAGTTGGTATCAGAGCCAATGGTTATAGGGAATTAGGTTATTAGTAATGCTTTGACCTAGTCTATAACCTTCTTAGGACCCTAACGCGAGTTTACTTGCGTTTAGTCATAAAACAATACTGTCACCTATCCTTAGGTGACGACCACAACAAGAACATAAATTTCAAAACCGCTTTGAAAACTAATCATCTGTTCTAGGATGATTTATTACAAGGTTTTGAACCCTCTACTATAAGGTTTTGAACCCTCTGTTATATGGTTTTGAACCCCTTTGAGTTTTCAAAATCTCGTCTAGGTTTTGGGTTTTAAATAATGTGAACACGTGCAAACTGGAAGGGTGAATGCCTGTATTCTGGGTCTTCTGTCTAGGCAAGCACTTCGTATATATCTCATCAGACGCGAGACCAGTTGTGCTTACCTGGGAATTCTTGGGATGAGTGTTCACTTATAGGCGAGCATGTCTTCGTGATACATTATTTTTGACCTATTTACTTTGATTAATCACCGGGGTCGTTTGTTGCTTTGTAGTAACAAACAAATGACCACTATCCTTGCTTTCATCAGATTTGATCATCTCATTCTTTTCGTCTAATTCTCTCACTCGTTTCATTTCATGTTTCCTCTTTTAGAATGCCTCCTCGGCGCGAAAACCAGATAGCGACTGCCGAACTGGCAGAAATCATTGCGCAGCAAATGGCTGCTCAATTCCCAAACCTCTTTGCTCAATGGAACCAAGCCAACAACAACAACAATGGTCCATGCAATTTCAAGAGTTTTAACTCGGCTAAACCACTCAAGTTTAGTGGTTCTGAGGGAGCGACTGGGCTTCTTCAATGGTTTGAGAGCATTGAGAATACTTTCCGACACGTGCAGTGTCCTGACAATCGCAAGGTCGAGTTTTCTTCGAGTGTGTTTCAGAAGAGGGCTCTTACATGGTGGAACGGGGTTATGAGAGATCGTGGTGTAGAAGTTGCTCTAGCACAGACATGGGCTGAACTTAGAGCTCTTATGATGAGGGAGTTTTGTCCTCGTCATGAACTGCGAGCATTGGAAAGAGAGTTTGATGGTTTGAAGCAAGACAGCGGTGAGCATCGAGCCTACACAGACCGTAATGAGGAGTTAAGTCTGTTATGCCCAAACATGGTCACACCTTTGGATAAGGCAATTGAAAAGTACATTGATAGCCTCCCTGACTCAATACAAGACATTGTGACTGGTAGCAACCCTACTACAGTTAGACAGGACATTGAGCTATCTGCAACCTTGACTGAATCAAAGATCAGGAAAGGTAAGCTTTTCCGAAAAGGTGACAAGAAACCGGTAGAGGAATCAAACCCAATCGAGGAATCAAAGACCATGGATGAACAGACTGGATCCCCTAAGAGGTCAAAGAAGCGAAAGGCTTCTCAGAACTTCGCCATGGTTACTCACAATGATCAAGCCGTCCCCAACCAACCAGCTCAACCCCCTGCCAGGAAACCTTACAACGGAACTGCACCCTTGTGCAACCAATGTGGCCTACATCATCATGCTGGTGTGAAGTGCTGCACATGCCAAGTTTGCGGACTTATAGGTCATACAGCGAGAGTTTGCCCAACCGCAGCTGCACCAAATCAAGCTGGCAACAATCCTGCTCAAGCTCGTTTTCCACCGGGGTCTTGCTACAACTGTGGCGAGATGGGCCATTTTCGTAGGAATTGCCCAAAGCTTGCTAATGCAAATCCAGCGCAGGGATGAGTATCTGACCGACAGAAGATAATGCTGTTTAGAAAATAATCGAGCCTTGTGTATTATTTTCTTTTGTTATCACGATCTATGAAACAGTTGTTGTTATTGTTGTTATGAATAAATCTTTCATTTACATTTTAATATGTTTACGTGGTTATGTGCTTATGTGTTCACTTTTTATGTGTCGTGTGATCCAGATTATGTTATCCAAATCCTCGTAGAATCTTACATATCCTCGTACAAGAGATTCATAATAGGATACCCAAAAGGCACTATCTAAAATCCTTAATGGACTTCTACGTTGTAGATAAGTCCCTTGGATTATAAAGTACTACTTCATAATTAGACCCTTTGAGTGGTCTAGTTAAAGTGGATGATATAGTTGAAAGGACTCATTGGTGGCCTAATTAAGAAGATCCTCTGTTGATCTAATTAAAAGGACCCAATGATAGTCTAGTCACCGTCATCACAAGTTTGATATCCTTCCTCACAACATTACCAAAACGAACTGTGCGGACTGTGCAAGGATTTACGTAATTATGGATGCATACATAATTATGGGATTTAGTGCACAGAAGTCACAGCAAGTTCTATCATGTATCTAGAGTTAACCCTATTCATTTCCAATTCTGATGAAGCATCCGTTGAGGAAAAATGAACTAGCTATTCATTTTTCACTTCTGAAGAATATTCGTTGAGGAAATGAATATCCGTTTATCCTTCATTTCCAATTCTGAAGAATACCCGTTGAAAATGCCTCCGTTTGTTCATTTTCGTTCTGCAGAGTATCCGTCGAGGGAAATGAATATCCGATTGTTTAATCCTTCATTTCCGTTTATGAGGAAACAACCGTTGAAAATGACTCCCTTAGTTCATTTTCGTTTCTGAAAATTATCCGTTGAGGAAATGAATATCCGTTGTTAAATCCTTCATTTCCGTACCTGAGGAAGCAACCGTTGAAAATGACTCCGTTAGTTCATTTTCGTTTCTGAAGATTATCCGTTGAGGAAATGAATATCCGTTGTTAAATCCTTCATTTCCGTACCTGAGGAAGCAACCATTGAAAATGACTCCGTTAGTTCATTTTCGTTTCTGAAGATTATCCGTTGAGGAAATGAATATCCGTTGTTAAATCCTTCATTTCCGTACCTGAGGAAGCAACCGTTGAAAATGACTCCGTTAGTTCATTTTCGTTTCTGAAGATTATCCGTTGAGGAAATGAATACCCGTTTGACTATCCTTTTTCATTTCCGTTTCTGAGGAAGCACCCGTTGAAAATGACTCCGTTTGTTCATTTTCGTTTCTGAAGATTTGTCCGTTGAGGAAATGAATATCCGTTTGTTTCTCCTTTTCATTTCCATTTCTGATGAAGCACCCGTTGAAAATGACTTTGTAAGTACATTTTACGTTTCTGAAGAATGTCCGTTAAGGAAATGACAGGATTGTGCCTTACATATCTCTGGTGGTTTTTGACACAAAGTCACAAATAGACTCCTACGAATAAATTTCGGGACGAAATTTCCAAAAGTAGGGGAGACTGTGACACCTGTGTCACTGCGACCAGCAAACAAATACCAAATCAATGAAATATTGTATTTCATACTTTGGACTTGTATAAATATGTGTATCTTTTGCACATATCAACTCTTGTTCGATTTCAAGCTCTAAATCGCTTTCTGGAAGGTTATACGCGCGCTGATGCGTAAATATAACCAGTTTAATGCAAAAAACACTCTAGAATAGTGACATATACTTAACATACCTTAAATAACCTTTACATAACTTAGAAATAAGTTTTGAAGGCTTTGGTATGGCAAAAACAAGTTAATTCGCTTACAGGGACTAAACCTGACAAACTGCGAAAGTAAGCCAATTTGAACAGTAACGAACATTCTGGAACATGACCATAAGTTAAACACACCTTAAATGTCCTTTATATAGATTAGAAATAGGCTTTGAGGGGTTCGGTGTGCTAAAATAAACTTCTGGGTCATTCAGGGACTAAAAGCGTCAAAAAGTGCATAACTTTGCATTTTCGCGCATACCTTACGTTCTGAATACACCCGGACATCCAAAAATTTATGTAAGCACTAAAATATTTTATTTTAGTGTTCGGCATAAGAAAAATCCATTCGTCGCGCGATTTGGATCGTTTTTCGCGCTTATGCGCATTCCGTCGTAATTAAGCGAACATCGCGATCGTACGGCCAAACGAACCGACATCTGAGATACTTTTGAGCATGTTTCATGTCCACAATGTTTAGGCATCATTTTAGGGCCTTAAATTTGGCTTGACGGGCCTTAGAAGTGCCGGAAATGGCCTTAAACACGTGCAGGGACTGAAACTGTCATTTAACAAACTTGGTTCTGATCAGACATGGCCATGCGGCCCGCGTAAGGTTTGTGTACATCTTTACGCGGCCCGCATCAGGCTCCCAGAACAGATAAGACTGATTAGTTAGCAGATTTCAGCTGATTAAACCTCATCCACACACTCACACTTGCCCTTTCAGCTCATGAGAGGCCATTTTTAGTTACCACAACTTTCCAACAAATGTACGCACGAGATTCGATCACATTTTCCAAGAAACGATCCTAATGGTTTGGGAAATCCTATAAATACCCATCACATTTTCACTCTTTCCTCACAAGAATCTGATCAAAAAGACTCTAAGTTGGAACCATTGTTTCATACCTGAGTTATTTTGATCTAGATTAGCATTCGAGGACCCTTCGTAAGTATTCTTTCGTTCTTTTATTGCTTTTCGAGTCTGAAAGTCAAACTTTGTTTGACTTTCTGCGTTGACCAGTTTATGGTCAATGCGAAGTTCGTTTGAACTTCGCAACGTGATTGTAATCACGATGGTTATAGTCCCTTGGGACTATGCCTACTGATTACCACGTTGTCTAGGGTCGTAAGGGTAAGCGATCTAATAAATCGCTTATACCTTCGAACCCGACCCATTTGGTCGATCATTAGGATCCGACCAAACACATTAGGTGACCATAGTATATAGGGAATAACCCTCCGAGGTTATACCTTATGGTCACTTCGTTTAAGTAGTTGTATGATAGGTAGTTTATATGCCTTAGGTAAATTACCAAAATACCCCTTTGATGCCAAAATTCGTTTTAAACATATGTAACATAACTTTTGACATCTAAACTGATTTGACAACCATATTAGACATGTTAAGGCATATTTTACTTGTCATAGGACTAGTTAGGCGTTCCGAACGCGTTTTACGCGAACGACGCGTTAAAGTAGCCTAAGCTACCTAAACGGGTCGTAATGGGTCACAAACACTTAGGTTAAGTTTCGTTTTAGTATGTGGGCTTTGTTAAACCATATTACACGAGTCTCCATACTCGTTTGGTTTACGAACCCTCATTCTATCCGATCCTCCGATATTGGGTCCGGTTTATTAACATAGTTACCTATGTTAGGTGCCGTTTGATTCCGTGATCTCTAGCATTGCTTGGTGGTTATCTTAGGACTTCTGAGCAATCTCAAGTGAGTACATAGAACCCCCTCTTTTAAATGTTTTCAAGGTGTTTATGTGAGTACATAGACCCCTCTTTTACTGTTTTCCAAACTGTTTTGGGGTGAAACACATGTGCCTACTTGTTACTTTCATGCTTTCCATGCTTTCACATCATATACCTGCTATGTTCGTTAGTACATTATAGTACATGATTTCATTGCATTTCATGCTATGTATGCCCATTGTGTGCGTACTTAGTACATCGTTTTACATTTCATGCTATGTATGTCCATTGTGTGCATACTTAGTACATTGTTTTAAATTGCATATTGTTGCATATGCTCATCCAGCATATGAACACATTATATTACATTTTGAACCGTTGTAACCATTTGGCTATGTGAACCGTTGTAACCATTTGACTATGTGAACCTTTGTAACCATTTGACTATGTGAACCGTTATAACCATTTGACTATGTGAACCGTTGTAACCGTTTGATCATTTGAACCGTTTGTAGCTATTGAACCGTGTGACCCGTAATTGACTATACATAAACATTTCTACAATTGCTAAACATTACATCTTGGTGGTTTGGTTTGAGTAAGTGATTTAAGTGACGAGACTTGTGTAATATGATACTAGCATGGTGGATACGCCGCTGGTACTTCCTATATATAAGTGTTTGTATGGTATCACATATTGTAGCGTTATTTGAATCATTTCAATTTGAGACATATAACATTTTATACAAACAACATACTTTTCACAAGACATTGATTTACAAACAACTTATCTTATACAAACTCATTTTACATGGTTATTCGTTTAACCATACATTATTCTCTTATTTATACATATCATCTGATCTTATCGTTTTACAAATGATTTACAAGACAAAGCAAATTACAAGGTTCATGACTAAACACTTTCTCAAACATAAGTCATGAATTCTGTTTTCACAAAACCTATGTATCTCACAGGCATTTTTATGCTGACGTACCTATTTTCACATGTGTTTTCAGGAGATGATGCATAGGACTTATCAAGACATACTTAGGCGGACCTGTGCCTTAGTGACTTAAAACGAGACAAGAACTAGTTAATTTATGTTATGTACTTTTTGTTTCTTGTTTAAAACAATGTAAACTCTCATGTTTGATTAATAAAACGAAACTTCAATTGCCATGGATTTGAAACAATTAATTCTGTTACAACACTCCCCGACGTTTCCGCCACATTTTGTATGTTCTACGTGGTCGGGGTGTGACATTTCAGGTGATTTACTGTGAACCAGGAAAAGTGTCGCGTAGCACTACAGCTTGAAGAAAATGGCTTAGTAAAGAAATAAACATGTTTTTGTAACCAAGGGATTTCCCAGTGGAATTCCTTTATTGTAAATTACGGAGTTGTTCCGGAGTTTGAAATAAAATAAATGGGTGTTTTCAGTTTAAACGATCCTGTTAAAATTTCTGCTGCCTAAGTAAACACCAATACCACGGGTTTCTGTCCCGCGGCTTCTGACCCAGATAAAACCGGGTCGGGGGTCGTGACAGAAAAAGGTGGTGTTAGAGCCACTGATTTAAGCTAATTAAATATTTAAAAATACTTAATTTTCAGATTGCCATTCTATGATTCTGTGAAAATTTAATATATAAAATTTTAACTTAAAATTTTGTGTGTTTCTTCATGTATGCTAACAGCATGAATGAACTGTCGGAGGCACTCCAAAACTTTACTATCCATACCACCGACATGGATACAACAGGGACCCAATCCGGCTATCAAGCGGATACGAAGGAGCCACTAATGTTTCAGGCCCAGCCCCATGAGAAACCCAAGCCTAAAAAGAGGAGGAGAAATCTGGATTGGAAACGCGAACGAAGGAAGAAGCCACCTGCCCAAAAGGTGAAAAAGACAGAGGATCCAAAAGACAAAGGAAAGGGAAAGGAGATATGGGAAAGATCTGGTCAGGCCCAGGAGATGCCACCTTGGGAGGAACTTGATCGAAAACTTGCAAATTGTGACCTCATCGGACCTGCCGATGAAACTCTTTTCAATTTCTTAGCCCAATCTGAACTTCCAATTAATTTGGAACCTGCTATACCGGACCCTATTGTCAACCCACAACCTTTTACAGGGCAGTTGGAAGAGTGGTGGACGAGCGACTGGCATTTTCAGAACTTCATGAATAACCCTAATGTTTATTTTCCCCAGTTTGATCCTGAACCTACACCATTCCCACCCATGAGTGCCGAAAACGTTGCCGAATTACGCCGCTACGGCGAGGAACTGGTGGATGCGGGAAATCGGATTCGTGAGGTGGGGGAAAACATCACATGGAAATACGACGAGAGGGAGCGTCGTTTCTAAGAAGCCAGCTAACTGTGGTGGAGTGTTTGTATAATATTAATATGTAGAAAAAAAATAAAAAAATTATAAAATATAATAATATAATATAATATTGTATAAATAATCCTAAAATAAAACATCTGTAAATACCTGGTGTGTACGGATGCATAATATTATATAAAAATATGAATGTCGCAAGGTCGACAATTTTGGCTATACGTGTTGACTTAACTGTGTTGTTATTACCTTGCTGTGTTTAATTGTTATCAATTTTGTGCCAATAATTTATATGTATTGTTAATTATCAGATGGAAAACGCAGTAAATGAACCAGTCAATGAAGTTAACCAATCTGAACAAAATAATGAGGACCACTTTCTCAACAGACAAGATATCGAAAATATAGTTGCCCAGGGTATAGCCAATGCTATCCCGGCAATCGTCGCTGCTGTTAAAAACCCCGTTGAACCTTCACAAGCCAAACACAGCAAACGCACTCGCGACGATAATTTCAGTAACAGTGAAAACGGGGGCGGCAATAATGATAATAATGTGGTTCAAGCCCCAATACTTAAGAAAATGAAAGTTGGAACACCTGGTTGCACTTATAAGGAATTTCTTGCCTGTAAGCCAGTCGAATTTGCAGGCAATGAAGGGGCGAATGCAGCACTGCGTTGGTTAGAAAAGACCGCAGCAGTAATTAAAATAAGCAAATGCGCATAGGAAGACAAGGTTATGTATGCATCCCACCTTTTCAAGGAAGAGGCGTTAGAATGGTGGAACACGGTGCTGCAGGCAAAAGGAAGTGACGTGGCTTACGCCATGAGTTGGGAAGAATTTAAAGAATTGGTGGAAAGAAAATTTTGTCCCGCCTATGAGAAGGAACAAATGACAAACAAGTTCCTAAACCACCGGATGGTAGACGTCGACTGTCGAGGATATACTTCGAAATTCTTCGAGTATGCTAGAATTGTACCCACTCTGGCCTCGCCAGAACCGGTGCTTATTTCTCGCTATATCTGGGGACTAATTAGCGAGATTCGGGACATGGTCAAGGCTGCGAGACCCCGTACGATTGACGATGCGGTTGAATTGGCCAACACCTTAACCGACGGGCTGGTACGCACTAGAGAAGAGAACAAGAAAAAGGAATTGGCCCAAAAGATCACCCAAGGTTTTCGTGGGGGTAATAATGCCAATAACTTCAAGAAAAAAAGGGAACCTGGCAATCCACCACTGCTCTGTTTTGCACTACCTGTAAAAGAAAGCATTTTAGAAAATGTAAGGGGTACTGTAATTTATGCAAAATTCCGGGGCACCAAGGGGAGAATTGCAGGAAGAAATCCATGATCTGCTACAATTGCGGAGAAACATGGCACTTCAGGCCCGATTGCCCAAAATTGGTCAAACCAGCTGATAACAAGGCCAAACTTGCCGAAGGATCCAGTAAGAAAAATGCAAGAGCCTTCCAGCTGACAACGCAAGAAGTAGATCTGATTCCCGATGTGATAACTGGTACGTTTCTGGTACACGATGTTTACGTAAAAGTATTATTTGACTCTGGTGCAAACCAAAGTTTTATAAATACTTCATTCTGCCAAGCTCTTAAGCAACCTTTAACTAAACTTAGGCAGATCTATACGGCAGAAACGGCAGATGGAAATTTTGTTAGTATAAATAAGGTTTTACAAGAAGGAAAGATAGAACTCTCAGGTAATAAATTTTCTGCAAACCTGCTGCCTATGAATTTAGCTGGATTCGATGTTGTATTAGGAATGGATTGGTTAGTAGCCAACCATGCTCGAATCCTCTATGATAAGAATTCCATAGAAATTCGTACGCCAACAGGAGAAGTAGTTTTGGTAACAGGAGATAAGCCGTGTAAACCAATGAAGTTCATTTCAGTAATGAAAGTTGCTAGTTATGAACGAAAACAAGGAATAGTGTATATGATTTCGGTAATCATTAACACTAAAGGTAAGAAACTTAAGAAAATCCCATTAGTGTCAGACTACCCGGATGTATTCCCAGAAGAGCTACCTGGATTACCACCAGATAGAGAAGTAGAGTTTAGAATTCATCTAATTCCTGAAACTACACCAATAGCTAAGGCACCTTATCGGTTATCACCCACCGAAATGTTAGAATTGAAAAAGCAGTTAGATGAATTACTAAGCAAGAGATTTATATAACCTAGTTCATCCCCTTGGGGAGCACCAGTGTTGTTCGTGAAAAAGAAAGATGGTTCAATGCGAATGTGTATCGATTATAGGGAATTGAATAAGGTTACAATCAAGAATCGATACCCATTACCTAGGATTGATGATCTTTTTGATCAACTTCAAGGAGCTAGGTATTTTTCTAAGATAGATTTACGCTCCGGATATCACCAGCTGAAGGTACAGGAAGAAGACATACCTAAAACTGCTTTCAGGACTAGGTATGGTCACTACGAGTTTACAGTAATGCCGTTTGGATTAACAAATGCTCCTGCAGCATTCATGGACATGATGAATAGGATATGTAAGCCGTATTTAGATAAATTTGTAATTGTCTTCATCGACGATATACTTATTTATTCCAAAAGCCAGGACGAGCATTGTGAACACCTGCATGCACTCCTAACTTTGTTAACAAAGGAAAAGCTTTACGCCAATTTCTCGAAGTGTGAATTTTGGCTATAAGAGGTGCAATTTTTAGGACACATGGTGAATCACGAAGGTATTCACGTGGATCCCTCCAAGATAGAAGCGATCACCAATTGGAAGGTCCCACAATCAGCAACCGAAGTTAGAAGTTTTCTAGGATTAGCTGGATACTATAGGCGCTTCATTAAAGATTTTTCTAAGATAGCTGTTCCATTAACTAAGCTAACTTGTAAAACAGTTAAGTTTGAATGGGGACCTAAGCAAGAAGAGGCCTTTATAATCTTGAAGCAAAGGTTAATAAACGCCCCAATTCTGGCCTTACCAGAAGGGACAAAAGATTTTGAAGTTTACTGTGATGCTTCTAAGTTGGGATTAGGATGTGTGCTAATGCAACGCAAAAAGGTAATTGCGTATGCATCAAGGTAGTTGAAGAAACACGAGGAAAATTATACGACTCATGATTTAGAATTAGGAGCAATTATTTTTGCCCTTAAAATTTGGAGACATTATCTGTACGGAAGTAAGTTTACTGTCTATACAGATCATAAAAGTTTAAGGTACATATTTGGGCAAAAAGAATTAAACATGAGGCAAAGAAGATGGATGGAAATTCTAAGTGATTACGACTGTGATATTCTATATCACGAAGGAAAAGCAAATGTAGTAGCAGATGCCGTAAGTCTTCGTAAGTATCATGAGAAACAAAAACGAGTTCGTGCTCTTAGATTAAATCTATAGTTAGATTTAAGGGAGCAACTAAAGACCGTTCAGAAAACAACAATCAAAGATGACGCTGAAGGAATGAAAGGGAGGATAAAGGAATTAGAGCAAGGGACTGATGGAATTTGGAGATTCCATAAGAAAAGGATTTGGGTCCCTAAGCAAGGAAATTTAAGAAATAAGATTTTAGAGGAAGCCCATAAGTCTAGGTATACGATGCACCCTGGTAATAATAAGATGTACCAAGATTTAAGAAATAACTTCTGGTGGATAGGAATGAAAAAGGATATAGCCCGATACGTTTCTAAGTGTCTAACTTGTTCGCAAGTAAAGGCAGAACACCAGAGACCTTCAGGTTTACTTCAACAATTAGAAATGCCTGTATGGAAATGGGAACTAATAACAATGGACTTTGTTACTAAGCTGCCCAGGACCAGAAAGGGTAACGATGCAATCTGGGTGATTGTAGATCAATTAACCAAATCAGCTCATTTCCTACCCATGAAGGAAACCTTTAGCATGGAAAGATTAGCTAAGTTATACGTAGACGAGGTAGTATCACTACATGGAGTCCCGCTCTCCATTGTGTCAGATAGGGACAGTCGTTTCACTTCACATTTCTGGACAAGTTTCCAAGAAGCAATGGGGATGCGATTAAATTTAAGTACTGCATATCATCCTCAAACAGACGGACAAAGCGAAAGGACGATCCAAACTCTGGAAGACATGCTCGGGCATGTGTAATAAACTTCTGTGGAAATTGGGATGACCATTTACCACTAATAGAATTCTCCTATAACAATAGTTACCACACCAGCATCAATGCTTCTCCGTTCGAAGCACTATATGGACGAAAGTGTAGAACTCCCGTATGCTGGGCAGAAATAGGAGAAAGTCAATTATCAGGTCCCGAGATTGTGTAGAAAACCACCGACAAAATAACTCAAATAAAGGAACGACTGAAGACAGCTCGAGACCGCTAGAAAAGTTACACGGACAACCAACGCAAGCCATTAGAATTTCAAGTTGGAGACAAGGTACTCTTGAAAGTTTCACCTTGGAAAGGGGTAGTTCGATTCGGTAAGACAGGAAATTTAAGTCCAAGGTACATAGGACCATTTACCATTACTCAACGAATAGGACCAGTTGCCTATAAATTACAACTACCAGGAGAGCTAGTCGGGGTACATGACGTGTTTCATGTATCTAATCTCAAGAAGTGTTTATCTGACGTATCACTGGTAGTACCTCTTCAAGATATAGAGGTAAATGAAAAGCTGAAATTTGTTGAGAAACATCTTCAAATAGAGGACAGAAATGTCAAGTTTCTCAAGCACAAGAGACTGGTACTGGTTAAGGTAAAGTGGGATTCGAAGAGAGGACCTGAGTACACTTGGGAACTGGAATCAGAGATGAAGCGAAAGTACCCTTACTTATTCCAATAAATCTCGAGGACGAGATTTTAAACAAGGTGGGGAGGGTGTAACAACCCATACCAAAATTATTATTTCTTAATTTAATAATGCCCATTAGGAAACCCTAATTGAGACCCCCAAGTAATATGGCTCGACCCATAATTTTTAAAACAATCAAAACTAGGATCAGGGCCCCTAAAACTCGAGGGGGTATCACCTAATTGATAATTATCCTTTAAAAACGGATGTAAATCACGTATTTTTGAGATTTTTGAATCAGCAAGGCTATGCATGAAACGAGGCTACCCTAGCCTAAATTGGTCGCTCTCGCGACACGCGCCAGAGGCCAGGGTTCCTGGCGCGACACGCGGGGGAGACCAAAATCCAGTATAAAGCTCAGGGGTTTGGCACTTGCATGGCTGTTCTATTTCGACGTAAAAATTCATTTCGTACGATGAGTTGTGCTCTGTTCTTTCCAATTTCACCCTAAAATCCCGAATCTTTGCTGCTACAATAGGGTAATAACTCGATCACTGCTACGATACAATGTCCGATCGATTGAAACCGATCCGATGGATGTTTAAGTGCTGCCTGAATTCAGGCTATACTTTGGCATTCGTCGTGAGGGTTTTGATTTCGTGAGCTTATCGTAAATGTTGTATTAACTTACTAACCTAGTTTCGTTTGCATTATTATTTTAACTAGGTTATCAGGCTTAATCAGTAGGCAAAACTCTGTCCAACTAAACTTGCAATGTGAGTCATTCTCTTTTTATCAAAAGTGTTTATAATACCTAAATGTTTTCCAGTTATATTTTATAGGGATTAAGTGTTTGTTATCTTAAATTACTGGCAGTAAGTGGGGTATTGTGCACAATTACTAATGTTTTGTCAGTTTTAGGTGAAAGGACCAAAATAGTGATACACGTCACTTTTGGGTGAAAGGACCCAATAGTGATATGACCAAAGTCATAGATCCGGTCGAGTGACAACTGAACCAGCTAATTATAAGATAGAGGCAACTGTAATCGCTCTTAATACTGTAATCTATAACAATGTGTCCTTTTATGCAAATTTAATGACACGCCAGTATTTCCCCGCTGATAAAATTCTTTTAAACATGTTTCAGGTGATTTACTGTGAACCAGGAAAAGTGCCGCGTAGCACTACAGTTTGAAGAAAGTGGCTCAGTAAAGAAATAAACATGTTTTTGTAACCAAGGGATTTCCCAGTGGAATTCCTTTATTGTAAATTACGGAGTTGTTTCGGAGTTTGAAATAAAATAAATGGGTGCTTTCAGTTTAAACGATCCTGTTAAAATTTCCGCTGCCTAAGTAAACACCAATACCACGGGTTTCTGTCCCGCGGCTTATGACCCAGATAAAACCGGGTCGGGGGCCGTGACATTATCTCAACGCAACGCTTAACTCACGAACGAAAGCTGGAAAACTAACTCGCACAACACGGCTGTCCGAATGGACGTTCAATCGAATGGACATCCGTCCGGATGACCATCCGACCAGACACCATTCGACCGAACGCACTTCTCTCCACCACCTTAACCCTTCTCTCACCCTCTATAAATACCGCTGTACATCTCCTTTCACTGATTTGACACCTCCATCCGATCACGCGCAAGTCGCTCTCAGCCACTTTTCATCGCGATTCAAGGCTTTTTGGTAAGATTTTTTCCTCAAATCTTGTACAATCGTCATCACTAATCACTTCTAAATCATCTTCTCCATCAAAATCACACACAAACACTTACTTTTTCTCTGAAATCACTGATTTGGACCTCTTGAAGGTGGTTTCCACCCGTTTTGCTCCGGAAAAAGGATAAGGATAATCTTTTCATCAAGATTGGTTCAGATCTAAAGGATTTCCACACTATTCAACTCAATCTCAACAAGATCTCAATATTTTTCAAATGTTTTCAACTTTTCTTCAACTTTCCTTCACTCTTCTACTCAAAACCGATGAAATCTGGACTCATTCAGACTCTATACTCATTTTCTAGTTGAGAGCTGGCTTGAAAACGGATTTCCATCGGAGAGATGACCGATTAACGGGCTAAACATGAGATTCCATCAAGAACAGTGAGTCTGATCGAATGGGCTGAGACCACTCGGTCGAATGAGCTAGACTTGGTGTGTTTTCCGTTGTTTGACACGTCATCACGCCGTCTCCATTAAACCTCAAACTTTTTAACTTAGAAAGTTACACAAGTTTTAAAATAACAGATCGCCCACTCGAATGGTCATCCGATCAGATGACCATCTGATCGGATGATCATTCGACCAGGTGGCCTACCCCTTTATAATTCCCAATACTAAAAACACTTTCAACAAAACTTCAAACTTTAACGATTTTCCAAACACCACACACTCATTCGAATGGCCACCCGTTCGAATGGTCATCCGCTCGGATGACCATCCGTTCGGATGACCATCCGCTCGAATGAAGGGTCATTCGTTTGGATCACCATCCGAAGACCCTACCATTCGACACTCTATTTACACGCTGTTCAACACTTACGCTACTGTTCTATGCTCAGGCTAACTCCAACACGCTCCCTTCAATCCAATCAAGTTTGTGTTTACTAGCTAAACACTAACTGTGAGTATACTCGAACCCATTTTCATTTAACGCACTTTTAGGTGTTACATACGTTCTATATCAAAACACAACACACAACGCAAACATGTTAAACGCTAACCGTTCCCGCATGCTATACGTGATCTATGAATGCTTGTACTATGCTTATACAGTGTTACACTATACCGCCTCTAGCAACGATAGTACTATAGTTTGGACTCAGAACCTGTCGTGGACAGGGGTTGCTAGGGATCACATCACTTTACTTCACGTGTCCGCTGGACATGTGTCGCGCATACTCTACAACGCAGTCTCGTGGTTAAGTGGTTTCATTGTTAGATAGTTACATGCTTCGCCCGTTACGTGTTACATGCTGGTTATGCGCAAAATGCTTTTCTGACGTATATTCGTTACCTCCGTATCAACCTTCTTCGTTAAATCAGCTTAAGGGTCTCGAGCCTCAAGATTTCATACCTAACACCATTGAGATAAGAGTACAAATTAAAAACATTATTAAAGTACTCATGTTAATTATTTATACAGGTGACTGAATCATCACTTGCCTCTCTTCATTCGTTATAGCACTGCTGTTAACGGGCATTTTCTTTTGCGCCTGTAGTCAGAGAAATTAAGCATAAGAGTCCGCTTGTATATACGATACTATATTTACGGCATTAACATAGTACTTATGCGATCATTAGCAGAATGGTATTACACAAACAAACTAATAAGACTCCTATAACCATTCAACTACCAGATTAATAAGTGCATAAATAGTTAAATACAACCTTGCTTTCATGTTGATAGTTGTATCCATTATCATCACTAATATTTGATGCATGATCAGAATCACGAGAACCGTTAGATGAATAGTCACCATCTTCATAGTCATCATCTTCATAGGCATCATCGCCACTAAGCTCTTCACTCCCACTTCCACTCTCGTCTGAGTTGGAATATAGATAAGATAACATGTCTCCTTCCTGCAAATAATATTATTCATTTCATTCCAAAAACATAAATAGATTATTAACACAACTTGTCTAAAAGCTAAAAGTGAAATGATATTCTGCCTAATGTTTACTTATTATTAAAAAACTGTAATATATTTGTAAAAAGTATAGTGTATCCTACCGTTTTGCAGTTCATCATAAACAAACCAAAATAAATAGTTTAGTAAAAGCCAAGTCGTTTTGTGTTTGATCTAAAAACTGTTTAATTAAAAAAAGAGTAAAATGTCTTTTTTTGTCCCTGAGGTTTGGCCAAATTTGCGACTTTCGTCTGAAGGTTTGTTTTTCCGCATCTGGATCCAAAAGGTTCGAAATCACAAGACTAAATAAACAGATCTGGTAATATATCATCAAAAATTCTAACACAAACATTAACCACAAATAATTAGGTTTTTTTGTAGAAACGTAGGATTTAAGATCAGGAAACAATTTTGGCAGAGTCTCCCCTTAAAAATGCCAGAAGTTATAAATGAGAGAACCCAAGTCCCATATTTATAGGCACAGCCCTGTCGCACGAACCCTTGGGACGATTGGGACTCCTCTCACGGGTTCTTAAACTAGTAATAATAATATAATTATTATTTTTCGCGGGTTCTTAAACTAGTAATAATAATATAATTATTATTTTTTGCATGCCAAGACAAACGAACAACCCCACCATATCCAGAAACTTGAAACCCGGCTCGATCGTATTGGCCTCCCTCTCTGCTGTATGCCCACCCAACCCAACCCAAACCAATCTCTCCATCTTCACTTGACAAGTGACATCAAATCTCGCTTTATGGTCGGTCCCCCAAAGTCGACTATTTTTTGATTATTTCATGTAAAGGCAAATAATAAAATTGCCATTCAAACACAAATTAAATAGAAGATCTGAAATATAGTTCTTCCATTTTTTTAGCAAGAAACTTATTAATGATTAAACTTTTATCAGATAGTAGACTTTGTAATTTTAAAAAGTTAAAGTATTTGAATTTACACATAGAATTAATATAATTTTAAAAAAAGTGATCAACACTGATAGCGGTCACCGGGCCGATTAGCAGGATTGGATCCATGGTGGTTGATACCACCCCATATTCACGAATTACCACTTCCCTTAGTTATTCCACTAAGGGTGTTCATCGGTTAGGTTTATGGTTATTTGGTTTATTCGGTTCGGTTTATTTGGTTTTCAAAATTTTGTACCCCAAACCAAATAAGGAATATGCAAACCGATCCAAACCAAACCAAATTCAATTCGGATTGGTTTCGGTTAGAAACCAAATAAACCAAATCTAACCAAATTGTACTTAAGTACTTTTTTTCCTAATTTATATTTATGTTTGTGTAACAATTTCCGACAACTAAACCTTAGTTTCTATACTCAAGGTCTGAAGTTGTATCATTTTAGAAATGAGTGAGTTTGAGTTGGGCTTTTAGATTTACATTTGGTATTTTGGGCTACATAAAAAATAACTATTTTGGGCTAATAAATTGTATATGATTTATAAAATATTATTATTTTTATTTAATAATTAATTAAGTTAAATGGTTTTTTCGGTTATCCAAATAAACCGAATAAACCAAATAAAATAAAATGTAGATCCATAAACCGAACCAAAAACCATATTCACAATTCGGTTTCGGTTAGAAACCAAACCAAAAACCAAAAACCTAATTCGTTATTCGGATCGTATTTGGTTACGGTTCGGCTTACAGTTTTTATTTGATTATGGTTTTTTCTAAACACCATGGATTTCCAGTTTCTTCTTAATGCTTTATTTATTAGGCAGTACTTAATTTCTAATTGTTTTAGTGTCTAAACGTGGGGTAGCGTATAATTTATCTATATGTATCGAACTATTATTCCATGAAAGGGTTTTGTGATTGTGATTTCTCTTTCATAAATTATAGGTTTATATCCTCCATCGCTATCCAAGCTTGGCCGCTTGGGTGGTGTCCTTTGGATCCTAGTTCATGAGAATAGGTGGTGAATTCTATATCCTAAACCATGTCTAAGTTTCCCTTCGATTGGATTGGATTTGATTGAGTAGTGAAACTTTGTATCTCGATTATATCGTTGCTATATGTTGTCTTTGAATTCTATGTTTACCAATCGTTTCCTAATCAGATATACATCAAACACCACAACAAATGCATGAATTTTTTTTTACAAACCATAACATTTTATAAGTAATATTTTTATTTGTATGTGCATAAATATAAAAATTAAATGCAAAATAAAGGGCAATGAAGACGTTCAATGCAATCCATTTTTTCGATTTTAATTTAGTTCTTTGACCAGGTTTGACTCGGTTTTTGCACTATTAAACCAAGGGAAAACTTGGTTGTAAGATACGCCAGAATGCATCAACAAATGCAAAGATTTCTAGCAATCATCTTGATCGACTTCTTCTTGTCTTCAAGGTACCGTTCGGGTCCTCATGCCATTCCCGGTAGTAATACTGCTCTGACTGCTGTACCATGTAAAACAAAACGAGGTCTTTTGGGAGACTTGAAATTTGTTTAAGGGACCCGAGTCAAACATGACCTCAACCTCAAGAAAACTCTATTCTTGTACTTTTGGTTTATTTCAATTGCAATCATACTACAATTTACTGCGAGTTAATTACGTAGTTAGTCCCTGTGGTTTGCCCAAAGTAACATACTTAGGTACTAATAGTTTAAAATCACATTCTAGGGTATTAACTTTTCATTTTGTAACCTTTGGAGGTATTAACGTTATTTGTAGGTTTAAAATCACATTCTATTAGTGCCCAAGTATGTTATTTTGTGCAAACCACAGGGACTAACTATGTTAATACCCTAGAAGTTAATATCTCCAAACGTTACAAAATGAAAAGTTAATACCCTAGAAGGTGATTTTAAACTATTAGTACATAAGTATGTTATTTTGTGCAAACCATATGGACTAACTATGTAATTAACTCATTTACTGCTTTCTTTTTATTCATGTATTGTAATTTGTAACAAAATTGTTTTTATTTATTTTATACGTGAATGGTTCCTGTAACCATAACATTTTATAAGTAAACTAGTCTATAAACCCGCGTATTACACGTATTTGAAGATAAAAATAATGTAATTTTATAATATGTAAACCAATTTACATAAATGAATTATTCTTATTAAATCAAACAATGTAAAATCAAGATAGACATTACATTTATAAATTTCTAAACCCTTTTTTATACACGACATTTGTAGTTTTGTTTGTAATTTAACCATCTTCAGCAAGTATCAACAGCTTAAAGTCATCTCTACTTTTTACTTGGGATAATGCCACATATTATTGGTCATGCGTAAAAACTTATTTTTTTTAGAATCCAACCAACCTTACATAGCAACTATTCCTTAAAGAAATATTAAACTTTTAAATTGATAAATATGAAATAGCTAAAATATAACTATTAGAGTTCATTGCCAAAATCGTCCCTGAGGTTTGGGCACGTTTGCCATTTTCGTCCAAAATGACACTTTTGTACCAAATTACCCTCAACGTTTGTAACTTTTTGCCATTTTCATCCAAACCACTAACTTAGTTTATTTTTTCTGTTAACTTGAGGATATTTAGATGAAACTGACAAATATAAAACCACATGGACAATTTTGGTAATTTACTCAAACCCTTTTTAATTTCTTTTATTTAATTATTTTTGTTACATATATAATAAAAAAGAATATACATGGAGTTTTTTGGAAAAAAAAATTAATAGTTTTGTCACATAATTTTTATAAATTTTAATCTAAATCACTAACTCAGTTTATTTTTTCTGTTAAGGTGAAAAATGTTTTAAATTTTATAAATCAAGACACAAATTAATTTACAGTTTCTTTATATAAACCAGTTTTATAAAGAGAAAACGTCATTGGTGTGCAACACATAACAATCGATTACAACTTTTAGTATTTATCAGTTGTAGAGATAGAAAAAATTGTAAAACGTTACATATTTTTTAAATGTGTTAAGCACCTAGTAAATATGTTGGTAGAAATAAAATATTTATTTAATTAAGATTATGAGGGTAATTAACTAATACTTATTCTGAGTGGCTTGAGTAAATAAACTTTTGGTTCATAGTATTATAATTACAATTTGGTGGGTAATTTTAAGGTTTGATAACGATACGCTGTTTGATGGGGGGAGGGGGCACTGGCTTCTGTTTTTCCTTAGGAGCAAATTTAAAAGAGTAGAAGATGAATTACAAACTTGGTACATATGATAAGATTTTTTTATTTGACATTTTTCAATAAGGTCACCAGCATTTTATTTTTTTTAAATTTAGAGGTTTAAGTAGATTTTATTTTTATAAAACTTATCTATATAAAAATTAGAAATTAATTTTTGTCTTAATTTATAAACATTATTCGCCTTAATAGCAAAATTAACTTAGTTATTGGTTGGATGAAAATTTATAAAAATTATGTGACAAAGCTATTATTTTTTATATAAAAATTGCATGTATATTCTTTTTTATTATATATGTAACAAAATTAATTAAATAAAAGAAATTTAAAATAGTTTGAGTAAATTGCCAAAAATCGTCCTTGTGGTTTTGTATTTGCCAGTTTCATCCAAATATCCTCAACTTAACATAAAAAAATAAACTAAGTTAGTGGTTTGAATGAAAATGGCAAAAAGTTACAAACGTTGGGGGCAATTTAATACAAAAGTGTCATTTTGGATGAAAATGACAAACCTGCCCAAACCTCAGGGACGATTTTGGCAATTAACTCTAATTATTATTATGCATTATAATATTTATGCATATGAAATATAAATATATATTATTAGTGAATTGAGTGAGAAAATGTCATGTGGTATTAATATGACTCTTTTATTAGAATTAGAATTCATATTAAATTCAAAAAGCTTGTAGATCAAATTAACTTGTATTTAAAAAACTCACTTACATTAGGAATTGTCAGGTGACATTTTATGGAATGTTTGTCGAAGCCGCTTGGTGCTTGACCCTCCCTTATATATGTATATATATATTCTTAATTAATATTTATTCATTGGGTAAATTAATTCAATATTATATATATATTCTTTTAAAATGTAAAAATTATTATTATTTTGATAGTTTTATTATCGTTATAATTTATTATTTTTCTTTTTTTAATTATTATTTTTTCAATTAAAACATCTATATTGTCCTTAAAGAAATATTAAACATTTAAATTACTAAATATAAAAGAGCTAAACAAACCTTATGACATATTTATTGTTATTAGTATGCATCATAATATTTATGCATATGAAATATAAATATATATTAGTAGTGAATTAAATGAGAAAATGCCATGTGGTTTTAATAGGACTTTTGAATGAGAAAATGCCATATGGCATTAATATGACTCTTTTATTAGAATTAGATATCTTTATTTGTATGTGTATAGATATAAAACTTGTTTATACTTTTTAATTTTTTTTTACCAAAAAAGACACCCTCTAAGTTAAATGTCACATTTTGATCTCTAGGAAAATAAAATGCAGCAGCTAACAACGCATCTTCATATACCAATAACTACGAGATCATACAAATTTATGTGTATATTTCTTTCTATTCTAAGGCTATAGGTGTGGTCATGATTTTTATAACCACCATAACCCTCCACGTCAGCGACATGTCACTCACTTCTAATCCATCATCTAAAACCACTACCCTAAGGGTGTGGTCATAACCCAAACCGCTATCCCCTTATTTATTTTAATTTATTTTTATCTAAAGAAAGAGGAAATGAAATCTTGAAAAATGAAAACTAAGACCATGGTTGACATAGTTTAATCTATAGGAACCATGGTGATCAGACAAGGGGGTGGTGTAGCATTCTATTCATGATCCCACACCCTTTAGACTAAGGCTATAGGGTGTGGTCATGACCCTCATGATCACCATAACCCTCCACATCAGCGTCATGTAACCAACTTCTAATCCATCATCCAAAACCACTACCCTAAGGGTGTGGTTCTGACTCAAACCACTATTATCTTATTTTAATTTATTTTTATGAAAAGGAAAGGAAATAATAAATAAGGAAAGAAGGACCATGGTTGCCATGGTTTAATCCATGTGAATCATGGTGGATGGGATAAGGGGGTGGTGTAGCAATTCATTAATGGTTTTACGTGACGATTGATGACCCAACCATACTCCTCACACCCTATAGCCTAAGTGTGTTTTTTTTCTAGAATTAGGTGCTAAGTTGTTGAGAACTTTTTTTAGATATTTTTTTTTATAACAAGCAATAACGGAGAAATAAATTAGCTTTTCTAGATTCTTGGTTTATTTACTATCCCACTCGTTTTGAGGTAAACTGGTCGTTATTTTCTTAAATTGCTATATATCTTTTAATCATAATTAATTATGAAATTACTTGATGACTATTTTTTTTTGAACAGTAAACTTCATTAACGAAAAAACGACGACCCAAGCCGGACCGACACAAGACTACAAAATTACATATTTACAAAAGAACTCCAATCCTTCCAATCTACACCTTTGTACCTCGATCTAGTAGAGAATCAAAGAAAACTTAAGCCTTGATCTCGCTAATAATATTTTCAATCTTGACCGGCGAATTCGAAAATCTAACGCCATTCCTAGCTCTCCAAATACTCCAAGTAGCTATCAATATGATACCTTGAACCGCAATCTTTTTCTTTTCAGACACTCCGAGATCTTTATGTAACGAGAAGAGATCACGAAGAGAAAAACGAAGATGTTGGGGATTTTGCACCAAGAACTAATGACACTCCACACTGTCGACGCGATGAAACAGGCCACGAACAAATGGTCAGCCGATTCCTCATCAGAATTACATATGGGGCACGTAGAATCACTAATCCCAATATTTCTTTTCCTTAACGCTTCGGCTGTGGGAACTTTGTTCATCTCCAACCTCCAAGCATGAATGTTGACTTTCGCTGGAACCCATTTAGACCATTCCATCACAAAATTAACCTCCTGCATATGATCCTCTTTCAGTAACTTTTTGACTGGTTTTACCGAGAACAAGCCGTCCGCTTCGGATGACCATTTCCACCGGCCCTTTTCAGCCAAAACATGAACATTATCCAGAAGCCCCACTAACTGATCGACATTGGAACGGGTGGCTGAGTCCGCCATGACCGAATTCCAGCTCCAATTGTACCTACTAGCGACATTAAAACTGTTAATCCGGTCCGCAACCGAGGCCCTTTTATCAGGTTCCAACTTAAATAAATCTGGGTAAACATCCTTGAGCGGTTCTTCTAGGAGCCATGGGTCAAGCCAAAATGCTACATCCTCACCGTTACCGATAGATCCTCTCAGAAAATTACTTAAAGGTCGGCCACCCACCTTCGTGTTAAACAAATTCTTAGCTATGTTATTCCAAACTCCGGACTGAGATTTTTTACGCGGAATACATTCCCATCCTGCCCTACTAACATGAAGGGCATTGATAACTTTTTTCCATAAATTACCTTCTTCCATCTTGTATCTCCATCCCCATTTAGATAATAAGGACTTGTTCACCACATCTAATTTACTTAAACCCAATCCTCCATATTTTTTCGGACAAGTAACTTTGTCCCAAGCAACCCAATGCATCTTTTTTTCTTCTCCAGAACCACCCCATAAAAACTTCTTTATCATGGATTCTAAATCAGAGATAATCTTTTTTGGAGCTTTGTAAAGAGAAAAATAATAAGTCGGAAGACTTTCCATAACCGATTTTATTAACACCACCCTACCCCCAATAGAGAGAAGATGCGACTTCCAATTTGAAAGCCGAGCACGGAAACTCTCGATGACCAGAGACCAATTTGAGACCCTATTCATGTTTGCTCCAACTTTGAGCCCAAGATATTTGAAAGGAGGACAATCATGCTTACACCCGACCAAACTCGCCACCTCCCCTATTTCCCCCATACCCACTCCAATACCATAGAGATATGATTTATCAATATTAATTTTAAGACCTGAACAAAGAACAAAACATCGAAGAATTCTCACAATGTTCAAGAGTTCAGCTCTAGACCATTCTCCCATGACAATTGCGTCATCTGCGTACAAAAGATGAGCAATGATCGGCCCATTACTAGGAGTCGAGATCCCTTTGATAACCCTGGTCCTCTTAGCGTTTTCTATCATACATGTGAGAGCTTCCATCACAACCAAGAATAGAAAAGGTGACAACGGATCACCTTGTCTCATACCTTTTTCACATTTAAACGTGAAAGTTGGTGAACCGTTCACTAACACCAAAGAGTTGGCCGACTTAAGAATCCCCATAATCCATGCACACCATTTATTGTGAAATCCCATATGATGAAGGATGTTCACAACAAAATTCCAATTCACGTTGTCGTAAGCCTTATCGAAGTCTAATTTCAAGAAGAAAACCTTTGATTTTTTCTTTTTTGTCCACGAGATAAGCTCATTAACTATAAGCGGACCATCCAATATATATCTACCTTTAAGAAAAGCCGACTGAACTTCTGAAATAACACCGTCAAGAACCAACCTCATACGATTAGCTAGCACTTTTGAAATCACCTTGCTAATAACTCCCACCAGATTAATTGGCATGTAGTTAGAAAGCGAAACCGAGTCTTTTACTTTGGGCACAAGAGCGATAAACGAGGCTCCACTACCTAAAGTAATCTCACCATAGTTATAAAACCATTCAAAAATTCTTCCAAAATCATCCTTGAACAAGTTCCAAAAGTGTTTAATGAATTTAAAATTCATCCCGTCAGGGCCCGGGGCTCTCTCATCTCCGCATTCAAAAACGGCTTCTCTAATTTCTTGCTCTAAGAATGGTTCAACCAAAAGATTACTATCAAACTCTGAAATCTTCTTAAAATTTGAGCAATCCAACTCCGGAAGGATTGGAAAAAATTCTTTAAATTTATCACGAAAAAAAGGAAGAACCTGTTTCTTTATTAACGACGGCTTAGAGCACCAAGCACCGTCAATATTGAGGCCGTGAATCGAGTTGGAAGCCTTCCTGTTATTAATCAAAGCATGGAAGAATTTGGAATTCTCGTCGCCATCTAAATCCCACTTTGATCGAGCTCTTTGTTTGAGATCCGCGTTTATTCTACAATCCGACTCTCTCACAATTTTTTTATTTTCTGCCAAAGCCCATTCTTCTTCTTCGGAGAGGTCCCTGTCTTCCATTTCACTTTCCAAAGCCTCAAGTTCTGAAAGAGCCAAATTAACACTTTCCTTTTCTTTAAGCAAGAACTCATCCCTCCAAGATTTAAGACGAGCTCTAATGTGAGCAAATTTCGAGGTGAGACTAGCGTCTGGGGGATCATAAGCAACAAAATTCTCTGCAGCCTTGTTGGGATTGAACCCTAACAAAGGAACAGATAATGTAAAGCCAAAACCAGGTCACAACAGAGGATTCACAATAAACAGTAGTTTATACGTTGCTCTCCCCTTGAAAGTGAGTTATAACATCTGATGGTCTCTAACTGCTGCTCATAATCAACTGCTGTGCCCTTTCAACTGCTGATATGATCCTAAAGACTGTTGAAGACAAACTCTGTTACTCTATCTACTGCTGTCTCTTAAGTGCTGCTGAAGACACAAACACTGCTCATTCAAGGACTGATCACCTTTAAAGAAAGCACTGTTGTTGTTGTTAAGAATCAGTGCTTAGGTTACAACAGTGGAACGTGAAGCAGTTGTTTCCTCATGTTTTGTATTATTATTACAATCAGTTGTTAGACATCAGTAGTTTGTGTAAGGACAGTAGATATAGTTTGTTAGGCTGTTAGACGTCGCTTTCATGGTGACGTCAGCTGAGATTCCTCAGCGGTTTGGTTTGCCTATAAATGTAACAGTACCCTGTACTGTTACATTTGATTGACTGAGCGGGTTCTTCTCCTCATATCTAATCCTTTCATCTTGAGTGCAACCAACCTTGGGGCGATCAGGCTGAGGGGGAGTATAGTTTGTAAGCTTATCTGTAATCTTTTGCTTTTGTTTTGTAAATTCTTTGACTCTATGAGAAGCAATTGTTTATCAAACTATTTTCTCCATTTCTCCATTTGATTGTGTTTACAAAGTTTGTTTTCATTTCCGCTGCACTTTACATGTTTTCATATTCACAAATTGTTCAAAACATACAAACAAACACAATCATGAGAGCCTCCGATCCTAACAATTGGTATCAGAGCTTGGACAGTCAAAATTCGATCTAACAATCAATTTGACATAACAGTTCGGCTCAAAATTCATTGATACTAAGGTTGGTTGTATTTAGTTGAAAAACAGAGTATCGACTAAATCATGTTCAAAGTGGTTAATCAAAAACTCTGTAAATCAACCAAGATGTCATATGACACACAAATTTCACACAACAAGTGATATCATACATAAGTCACTCATAGTTTTCAGATCTGCAAATTTATCTGATAAATTATGGGACTATTCTTATTTTCAAAAATTGATTTCAACTATTGTGTTGATATTTGTGATGTTTTCATTAAATGCTAAAGAATAAACCTCAGATTAACAAAACCTATGTTCATAAAAACATTGCTGTTTTGTTAAACACAAAAAGAGGGAAATTAAAACTTTAGTCATTTAGATCTTATGTGTTAAAAACAGGTTGAGTTCCTAAATAGAACAAAATCAACTATGTTCAAATACATTAAGAAAACAGGGGTCAACATAGTCCGTATCATATGTAATGTGAGATTGGGTGAAAAACTTGTGAAAACATGACCAAGTCTCTCAAAACATTACTGCAAAATGATTTAGGACTAATATTCACAAAAACTCTGAAGTGTGTTTATCTCAAAACTTTTGAATTCAGAAGAAAAGGGAATAAACTTAAAACACTTGAGAGTCAAAGCTTGGGGTAATAATGGTCAATTAAGCAACTGTTTGTGCTCATTAGTTCAAGAAAGTTCAAGTGACATTAGTGTTTCCAGTGATTAAACTTACAAAAGGACTAGACAAATTTTCGAAATCATCACATAGAAATTAGATCTACAACAGGATCTTTAAAATTCATGTGTCCATGTGTCCTTATGTTGCAATCAACTGACAAAGAAAATGGTACCAAACAGTGGTCAAAATGCTGTCAAAATATTCTACCACTGATGTCAAACCACTGACCATTTTTCATAAAACTTGAGAATGATATGATTATGTTGTCTATTGAAAACATACCAGATCCTTTTTGATTCTGTTCTCAGAAAATCCTTTAATCATTTTTCTTTCAAAGGATTTTCTCGAATAACCAGGACATATCATTCATTTTTTTAATGATATTTTTGGAACTTTTGCTTGTTTTTATTGGCAATAAGTTTCAGTTCCTGTCAGGGTATAGTACCTTATTTTTGTTGGTATTATTGTCCTCATAAATGGGTCAAAAGGAAATGGTTCATATGTTAAGATCATGTCTTACTCAGGTTTGTTCCTAAATGTTTATCAAAGGTTGATTGCAAACTGTGCCTGAATTACTAGGGTACTCATGTTTTAATTGAATATTAAACGGAAATGAGTTGCCTTAGCAAAAAAGTTATCATCATCTGGGGTACTAAAACCACTGTCCTTCACAATTGACATGTGGCAAAACCTTGAATGAAAATTCTAACAACTGTTGCTGGAATACTTGTTCTTCAGATCAGTATCATTTACCCTAACCACTGCTTTGTTCAAATATCTGTTGTCTAACTACTGTCCACTGCTGAAAATCAACAACTGTCCTTCCATTTTTATTATAAGCATTGTTGTTCAAAAGCAGTGTCTTATCAACTGATATGCTATCCACTGATAGTAAAAATCATTCACTGTCCTCATTTTGACCGTTGCAACCACTGATACTTGTTTCATCAGTGGTTTCCTAAAACAACTGTCCTCCATTGTTCATCTTCCCATCAGGTGTTGACACGTGGTCAGTTTTTAGTCCTCAGATCATAATAACCGCTGCCACATCAGCGATCATTTCTCCTAAATAAAACCCTGCCCTAAACCCCCAAACAGGGTTTTTCATTGTCGAATTGAATTCCAAAATTCTCTTCACAAAGCAGTTTCTAACCCTTTCTCTCAAAATCTTCAAAAACTTTCTCTGATTCTTCTTCATCAAAATGACGAAGTCAAAATCAAAACCAAAACCTAAATCACCATCACCTTCCAAAGAGGTCGCTCAAACGGCCGAAGAACCCATCGAAATACCATTCAAACAATCTCACAACTATCTGGGTTTACTCACAAAACCTACTGATAATCACACCTTTGACACCATCATTGATGCAATAACTGGATCAAAGTACAAAACTTTGTTGACGGTAAATGCACCCATATATCTGCAAACCCAGAGAGAGTTTTGGAAAAAGGCGACGCTTGAAAAACAAGACGATAAAGTCATTGCCATTAACTCCTCGATACAGGGAAAAGCGATCAAAATCACACCACAATCGATATCAGAAGTCTTCATACTCGACGATCAGAACGGTAAAACCTCTTTTGACAAAAACGAGTTAAAAGCTGATTTTCTGAAAAGGGGTTATGCAGAAGAATCAAAGGTAGATACCCTACAAAAGGGTTATTTTCCATCTGCACCCAGGTTTTTATTTCACACACTCTTGATGTGTGCTTCAAATAAAACAACATCTTTCAACGAAATACCATTGAAAATTCAAAGCCTGGGTTACGCTATTTTGAATAATAAAGACTATAACTACTCCCAGGAGATTTTCAATGACATGGTGAAAAACGTTGAAAGTAAAGCATTTTTACTTTTTCCAAGATTTTTGAGTTACTATTTTGAACAAAAATTTGCAAAGGAAAATTTAAATTTGCTAAAACAAGGTGTTCATTGTCAAATAAAAAGCTTAACAAAAGAAACATTTTCAAGGATGATGGCACCAATAAAAACAAAAGTAGGGGTACCTGAGCAGATTTTAGCGGTTACAACTGCTCCTCAGGTATCAGCTGCTGAGCCCACTGCTCCAGGTGATCATAGCAGCACTCCCACTGCTTTGAAACCCACACCTGCCACCACCAAAAAAACCAAAAAGAAAACATCCAGAAAACCCACCAAAACCAAAACAAAGGCAACTCTGGAAGATGAGATCCCAGAGGAAATGCCTGTGACAACACAAAAGTCACCACAAACCACTGCTGCTACTTCCTCACAGCAGTTGGAAGAAAGATCTCAACCCATGCCTAAAACTCCTCCTGCATCCTCACAAAAGGATCAGGTTGTAAGCACAGGGACACCACAATATGAAGCTCTGAATCCACTCGGATCCATCTTCCTCAGTCCTGATCCCAAGGACATGTCGCTTTCAACCCTCATCCCCTCACCAATAATAATGCCACAATCCATGCTACCTTTGTTGCATGCAGCTGCTATTGCACAGACACAAACCAGTTCCTCTCTATCACCTATCACTGAGAGTATACACCCACAAGTGACTGGGTCTGATGCTACTACTTCTGCTATCCCAGCAACAACTGAGGAGGTTACACCCCCTGAGTTACACGTAACTCTCGGTGGTAGTTCAAGTGGAGCAGCAACTACAACTGGTGGATCAACAGATCCTCAGTTGGACAGTTGTTACATAAGTAAGACTCCCTTGAAGGCAATTTCTTCCATGGCAACTTCGGTGACCATCAGTGAGTTGGATCTAACCACTGGTACCATCAAAGGTCTATCGAGTGCCGAAGAAAGAAGTCCCCAGTACCGAGAACAAGGGGCATCAATGGATGATTTTTGGGACTCAGTTCCTAAGTCAAACATTGATATAACCACTACAAGTGGGGATTCAGATGATCCCAGTAAAATGGGTGATGATTCAAGATATCAGGAATTGACGGGCAGAGTGGAAAAACTTGAAGAATCAGTTTCTGAAATAAAAGAGATGGTGCAAGAGATTTTAAAAGCTCAGAAAGCACAAGCCTCTACTATTCCTGCTCAAGCACCTGCACAACATGCATTTGCTGAAAATGAGTTTTGGAATATTTTTCAACCCATGCTTGAAGCACAGCAACAAATGGCTGACAAAAAGCATGCCATTCAAGTACAAATGCTGACCAATATGGTTGAATCAAGGTTCAAGGACACTCAAGCAGATATTAAGGCCATAAAAGCAAGCATTCAAAGTGTCTCTGGCAAAGCTCCTGCTTCCATATCATTCCTTGATAACCCCCCTTCAGATAATGCCAAAAAGGGGGAGAATATCAAGCTGTTGAGAAGACTGAATACAAAGGGAGTAGAGCATGGCCTCCATATTGAACCTGAAAAAGCAAAAGAAAAGCAGGTTTCAAAACCTGTTAGCCAAACAGCTGATACAGCAGCAGTTACAAAAACTGCTGCAGCAGCAGTTACAAAAACTGCTGTCAGCAGCCAAACAGCTGCCATGTCATCAACATCTTCAACACACACCACTTTACCACACACCACTACAACTACTGCTCCACCATCATCATCTACAATCATATCACCACCACTGCTTCCTGTCATAAAACAGAAGACATCTACTGACATATCAGTAGTTGTAAGGCCAACAGAGGTTGAAACACCAGTTGTTTCAACAACTGTTTGCCAATCACAAATCACTGCTCCCATCAATATCACATCACCATCATCACCTCCTACGAAAAAGCAGAAGACAACAGATGTTACAACATCTGTTGTAATGACAGCAGCGGTTGAAATGACTGTTGTTAGTCAGCCACTTATCATCACTCAAACAACTGCCATCACAACCCCTGCTCAAAAGCAGAAGACATCTGCTGACATATCAGCAGTTGTAATGACAACAGATGTTGAGACACCAGTTGTTTCAACAGCTGTTAGTCAATCATCCATCACTGCTTTCACCTCTCCTACATCACAACCAAAGCTCTTTAACAGAAAAAGAAGGCCAATCACTGCCGATGAGGGTACACATGATCCTAATGCGGCAAAATACCCACTGGAACTTGAAGCTATCAAAAATGAGATGAGGCAATTCTATACAGAAGAAGATCCTTCAAAAAGGAGATTCTCCTCACTCATAGGCTACATGCCACCAGAGGATATGAATGATTACCTCAAACTCAAGGCAAGGCAGGCCAAAGCAAGAGCTGAATTTGAAAGTAAAAAGGAACATCTAAGCGAAGAAGGCATTGCTAAAAGACTGGATTTCTTCCTCAAAAAGGTAAAGCAGATGGAAGAGTTCGCACAAGAATTAGACAAAGAAAAGGCTGAACAACGCAAAGAATTGAGAAAACAATATCTAGCCTACATTATGAAAGAAAAATTCTATTCTGCTGAGGAAAAACAGTTTGAAGAATGGCCAATAGTCGCTCTGAAGCACGAGGCAGAAAGGATTAAGAGAATTAAGAAGGATCCTTCAAAGAAGAAGAATGCTCCTAACTGGAACAAATTCAAGAAGCTCATTGCCGACCTCACTGCTGAATACAAAAGAAAGAAAAAGGAGCTGGTGGATGCAAAAATGGATACTGCTGAAGCCATATCAAAATGGTCAAAACAGCAGACTGATGAAGCCTATGAAAGGCTGAAGAAAAGAAAGATAACTGTTTCAGGCATTTCTAAGAAGAAAGAACAAATGATGAAGCTTGAACAGAAGATAGGAAACATCACAACACTGTTCCGGTCTACTTATGCATCAAATCAAGAAGAAGGAGAACAGTTGACTGAAGAAGAGGTTAAAGAAAAAGAAGCAGAGTACTTCAATGATACCATCACAAAAATGGGTCTAAAAGAAGAAACTTCAACAAAGCTTCAAAGCCTCTTTAAAGTATTAAACAAACCTGCATCACCAAACACTTCAACAGACATGTCAGAAATTGAAAGACAAGAGCAAATTGAAAAAGAAACTGCAGAAGACATAGCTGCAGCAAACAAAGTCATGGAAGAAGCTTTCAAAAGAATGACTGAAAGTCTGCAGGTGTTCACAAGGCCATCATCCCTCAACTCATCTTCAAATAAGTCTCTCCCAAGAAACCCACTTGGCTTAAAAATACTAAAGTGGATGTCTGATCAAAAGACTCACGTATTGACCTTGGTCAGAGCCAATGGCGATGTGAAGCACATATCAAGGAAAGAAGCACTAGGCCTTAGTGTTCAAGATTTGCAGGATCTCCTTGGGCTTTCACTGTGTAGGGATGAGGATGACCAGAGTGCATAGGAATTTGAAGCTGAATTCAAAGAACAAGCTAAGGCACTCCTGATGAGTAATAAAGGTCCTGAATAATGAAAGGTTTTGGCATTATCTGTTCCAGGGGGAGATTGTTGGGATTGAACCCTAACAAAGGAACAGATAATGTAAAGCCAAAACCAGGTCACAACAGAGGATTCACAATAAACAGTAGTTTATACGTTGCTCTCCCCTTGAAAGTGAGTTATAACATCTGATGGTCTCTAACTGCTGCTCATAATCAACTGCTGTGCCCTTTCAACTGCTGATATGATCCTAAAGACTGTTGAAGACAAACTCTGTTACTCTATCTACTGCTGTCTCTTAAGTGCTGCTGAAGACACAAACACTGCTCATTCAAGGACTGATCACCTTTAAAGAAAGCACTGTTGTTGTTGTTAAGAATCAGTGCTTAGGTTACAACAGTGGAACGTGAAGCAGTTGTTTCCTCATGTTTTGTATTATTATTACAATCAGTTGTTAGACATCAGTAGTTTGTGTAAGGACAGTAGATATAGTTTGTTAGGCTGTTAGACGTCGCTTTCATGGTGACGTCAGCTGAGATTCCTCAGCGGTTTGGTTTGCCTATAAATGTAACAGTACCCTGTACTGTTACATTTGATTGACTGAGCGGGTTCTTCTCCTCATATCTAATCCTTTCATCTTGAGTGCAACCAACCTTGGGGCGATCAGGCTGAGGGGGAGTATAGTTTGTAAGCTTATCTGTAATCTTTTGCTTTTGTTTTGTAAATTCTTTGACTCTATGAGAAGCAATTGTTTATCAAACTATTTTCTCCATTTCTCCATTTGATTGTGTTTACAAAGTTTGTTTTCATTTCCGCTGCACTTTACATGTTTTCATATTCACAAATTGTTCAAAACATACAAACAAACACAATCATGAGAGCCTCCGATCCTAACAATTGGTATCAGAGCTTGGACAGTCAAAATTCGATCTAACAATCAATTTGACATAACAGTTCGGCTCAAAATTCATTGATACTAAGGTTGGTTGTATTTAGTTGAAAAACAGAGTATCGACTAAATCATGTTCAAAGTGGTTAATCAAAAACTCTGTAAATCAACCAAGATGTCATATGACACACAAATTTCACACAACAAGTGATATCATACATAAGTCACTCATAGTTTTCAGATCTGCAAATTTATCTGATAAATTATGGGACTATTCTTATTTTCAAAAATTGATTTCAACTATTGTGTTGATATTTGTGATGTTTTCATTAAATGCTAAAGAATAAACCTCAGATTAACAAAACCTATGTTCATAAAAACATTGCTGTTTTGTTAAACACAAAAAGAGGGAAATTAAAACTTTAGTCATTTAGATCTTATGTGTTAAAAACAGGTTGAGTTCCTAAATAGAACAAAATCAACTATGTTCAAATACATTAAGAAAACAGGGGTCAACATAGTCCGTATCATATGTAATGTGAGATTGGGTGAAAAACTTGTGAAAACATGACCAAGTCTCTCAAAACATTACTGCAAAATGATTTAGGACTAATATTCACAAAAACTCTGAAGTGTGTTTATCTCAAAACTTTTGAATTCAGAAGAAAAGGGAATAAACTTAAAACACTTGAGAGTCAAAGCTTGGGGTAATAATGGTCAATTAAGCAACTGTTTGTGCTCATTAGTTCAAGAAAGTTCAAGTGACATTAGTGTTTCCAGTGATTAAACTTACAAAAGGACTAGACAAATTTTCGAAATCATCACATAGAAATTAGATCTACAACAGGATCTTTAAAATTCATGTGTCCATGTGTCCTTATGTTGCAATCAACTGACAAAGAAAATGGTACCAAACAGTGGTCAAAATGCTGTCAAAATATTCTACCACTGATGTCAAACCACTGACCATTTTTCATAAAACTTGAGAATGATATGATTATGTTGTCTATTGAAAACATACCAGATCCTTTTTGATTCTGTTCTCAGAAAATCCTTTAATCATTTTTCTTTCAAAGGATTTTCTCGAATAACCAGGACATATCATTCATTTTTTTAATGATATTTTTGGAACTTTTGCTTGTTTTTATTGGCAATAAGTTTCAGTTCCTGTCAGGGTATAGTACCTTATTTTTGTTGGTATTATTGTCCTCATAAATGGGTCAAAAGGAAATGGTTCATATGTTAAGATCATGTCTTACTCAGGTTTGTTCCTAAATGTTTATCAAAGGTTGATTGCAAACTGTGCCTGAATTACTAGGGTACTCATGTTTTAATTGAATATTAAACGGAAATGAGTTGCCTTAGCAAAAAAGTTATCATCATCTGGGGTACTAAAACCACTGTCCTTCACAATTGACATGTGGCAAAACCTTGAATGAAAATTCTAACAACTGTTGCTGGAATACTTGTTCTTCAGATCAGTATCATTTACCCTAACCACTGCTTTGTTCAAATATCTGTTGTCTAACTACTGTCCACTGCTGAAAATCAACAACTGTCCTTCCATTTTTATTATAAGCATTGTTGTTCAAAAGCAGTGTCTTATCAACTGATATGCTATCCACTGATAGTAAAAATCATTCACTGTCCTCATTTTGACCGTTGCAACCACTGATACTTGTTTCATCAGTGGTTTCCTAAAACAACTGTCCTCCATTGTTCATCTTCCCATCAGGTGTTGACACGTGGTCAGTTTTTAGTCCTCAGATCATAATAACCGCTGCCACATCAGCGATCATTTCTCCTAAATAAAACCCTGCCCTAAACCCCCAAACAGGGTTTTTCATTGTCGAATTGAATTCCAAAATTCTCTTCACAAAGCAGTTTCTAACCCTTTCTCTCAAAATCTTCAAAAACTTTCTCTGATTCTTCTTCATCAAAATGACGAAGTCAAAATCAAAACCAAAACCTAAATCACCATCACCTTCCAAAGAGGTCGCTCAAACGGCCGAAGAACCCATCGAAATACCATTCAAACAATCTCACAACTATCTGGGTTTACTCACAAAACCTACTGATAATCACACCTTTGACACCATCATTGATGCAATAACTGGATCAAAGTACAAAACTTTGTTGACGGTAAATGCACCCATATATCTGCAAACCCAGAGAGAGTTTTGGAAAAAGGCGACGCTTGAAAAACAAGACGATAAAGTCATTGCCATTAACTCCTCGATATAGGGAAAAGCGATCAAAATCACACCACAATCGATATCAGAAGTCTTCATACTCGACGATCAGAACGGTAAAACCTCTTTTGACAAAAATGAGTTAAAAGCTGATTTTCTGAAAAGGGGTTATGCAGAAGAATCAAAGGTAGATACCCTACAAAAGGGTTATTTTCCATCTGCACCCAGGTTTTTATTTCACACACTCTTGATGTGTGCTTCAAATAAAACAACATCTTTCAGAAATAAATTTATTAAAATTCTCAGCACAAATAGCTTTAAACTGAGAATGTCTCCTTTCTTCCACAGATCGAACAGCGTTAAAATCACCCGCTAAAACCCATTTACTAGCATACTTCTCTATCTGAGCAGCGAGCTCTTCCCAAAGCAAGCGTTTGGCCACAATGCTTTGTGGAGCATCAACATTCATCAGATTCAACAGAACCCCACTACCAACCAATGAACCTCTCACTATTAAGAAACATCTGTTTTGAATAATTTCCTGGACTTTGAAAATACTAGGGTCCCATAACCAGATTAACCCTCTTGACGAACCGACTGAGGCCGCTAAGGCGAACTCAAAGTTTTTGTTTCCCCAGAAGCCCACAAGCCCCGCTTTAGAAATGGATTCCAATTTAGATTCTTGTAAGGCAACAACCCCAATTTTGTTAGAAACCCTAATTTCTTTCACCCAGTTTGCTTTCACACCCCCGTTTAAACCTCTAATATTCAAGGACAGAACATTCATGGTTTCACAGCGTACATACCTTCTCCTCTAATTGCGTCTTTGACGAGCCCGTTGTGATTCTCGAGATTAACTCCGATGAGGTTTCCAATTCTGACCGTAGCTTCGATCTCTTCTGTAGCCAGCGCATCATACGAGTCGGCCACTCCTTCCTCTCCCACTTCGAGCTCAGGTGTGACATCACCAGCTTCACCCTCAACTGGAACAGTATTATTCTCCCCACAGTCCTGATCATTTTGAACCTCACATACGTTCACCTGAGTCGCTTCTACAGGAAGAGATTCCTTTTCTTGATGGAGGTCATTAGAATGAACTACAATTTAATTCATTTACTTGATGACTAATTATTTTTATGAATAATTATATAAAATCTGAATGAACTACAATTTAAAGTATTATCTTTATCATATATTATATCATAAATAAATATTAAATGCTCTTTATATATCTTACAATTCTTCTGTGCAACTAATAATATCCAACAATTATAATATACGACTATTATTACTGACTCAAAACTAAGCGGCATAATTATGAGGTTCAAACAATTGAAGAAATAAATAGATAAAGGGTATTCTGGTCATTTCTCACCTGAACTCCTTTCCCTTGATTTTAAATGGCTATAACTTTTTCATACATTAATATTTTTTTAAATTACACTATATTAACGAGCATTTTATTCTCTTTAATTCGAGAAGCCTATTGCTATAGTTTTCTTTAAAAATTTACATGATTTTGAATACCCATTAGGTGGTAACGTGATTTTGAATACTCATTACGTGATAACGTGATTTTGAATACCCAGCACATGACTACGTGATTTTGAATACCCATTACGTGATTACGTGATTTCATTATAGTATGTGAAACACACTAAGTGAGTACATAATTATATAACAATAGTTGACTATGTATTATTACGTGACTATGTAATTTTGGATACGCATTTCATGATTACGTGATTTAATTATAATATATTATGTTAAACAACACTAAATGATTACGTAAAAACAAAAACATGTGATACATAATATTATGGAATACCTAATATTTCAGTTCTTGATGAAACACTGGATAATACATGACTATCACAGTTGGTCGTCTCGTGTTCTATGGTTCAATCTCTATCCTTCACTCGCCAATAGCTGATCCTACAAATATGTCCTGCAAAACGAACAACACCGGTGACTCGCCACAAGGAGGAGAAGATGGGGGTTATCCTTGTGACCACCCTCCAGTGTGAGAATAAGTAATCATTTCGAGGATAAGTATGTGTATAAAGTAAGAGAGTGAGAAATCGAATCCTTAAACCTGGAGGTAGAGTCTTCTATAGTCGGAGAATAGTGAAGGAGGAGACCTGCCAGCTAGCCAGCATTCGCAAGCTATCCGACCAGGAGGAATATCCATTCTGTCCCCTCTGACGTTGCCAGTCTCTAAGGTGGCGTGGCGTGCGGTTATTCGCTCCAGCTAGGCATTCGCTTGTATTGAATGTCGTCTTGTCTTCCCAGGATCTTGCAACCACTGCTGGCGTCTCGCTATTGGTGCCACCTGTCGTCCTTTCTGCATGCAGGAGTATCTTCTTGTCACCAGGTGTCTTCTTCTAGAAGCTTCTAGAACCTTCTGGATGCCCTTGTGTGACGGGGACGCCAGCTTGGAGTGGTGTGGTCCCTTTGACATGTGTTCACATGTGATTTGGGGTTATACCTCTTCAAGTCCCCCAAGTCCAGTGTGGCTTCCAAGTGAGTTTATCGGTTGGGAGAGATTCTGGACTCAAAATAATTTTGATTGCGTAAGAGTAGTCATCAGTGAGCAAAAAATGAACATGAATTTTGGCGTACGAAAGTGAGCTAAAGAAGCGCATGAATTTTGGCGTACGGAAGTGAGCTAAAGAAGCGCATGAATTTTGGCATACAGAAGTGAGCCAAAAAGGCGCGTGATTTTTGGCGTATAGAAGTGAGTCAAAAAGGCGCGTGGATTTTGGCATACAAAAGTGAGCCAAAAAAGGCACATGAATTTTGGCGTACAGAAGTGAGCCAAAAAGGCACGTAAATTTTGGCGTACAAAGGTGGGCCCAGGGGGCGCGTTGAATATTTGGTAGGGTTTCTTCAAGGAGGAGTTTCCTTCGTCGAGTTGTGTGGTTGGTGGGATTGACGTCTGACGTCTGTCACTGTTGCTCTACCGTCTGAGGTGGTTGTCGCGTCAAGAAGTGGAGCAGTTGCTTTTGCAGGGACACGTCAGGTGCATCAGCTGCTTTTTTTGGCGGTGTCAGGCGCGTGGCGGCCACGCGCCCTTGATAAGCGGCGTTTCAGTTTTTGCCGCCTGACGTGTCACCTCTCCATTGGTGGAGCTTCTCCACTTGCCGGTTCGGTTCCCCGTCGCATTAAATGCGATGGGTATGAATATTCGGAAATCATTGGTTCGTCTCTCTGTCTTTCCAACTTCTCTTTGGCGATTTCCGTTCTCCTATATCTTCCATTTTTTATTTCCGATCATTCATCTGCTTTTTTCCCAGTCTTGCAAAAAATGTCGACTTCTGCGAAACCGAGTGGTTCAAAGAAAGGAAAGAAATCGAAACCCAAGGACCCCATGGGTCCTGATCGTGCGATTATCAATTGGAAAGAAGATGAATTTCACTAGATATGTCAGATCTTTAAATTTCCCACCGACTGGGGTACCATGGGTCCTGATCGTGCGATTATCAATTGGAAAGAAGATGAATTTCACTAGATATGTCAGATCTTTAAATTTCCCACCGACTGGGGTACCGTTCGGGTCCTCATGCCATTCCCGGTAGTAATACTGCTCTGACTGCTGTACCATGTAAAACAAAACGAGTTCTTTTGGGAGACTTGAAATTTGTTTAAGGGACCCGAGTCAAACATGATCCTCAACCTCAAGAAAACTCTATTCTTGTACTTTTGGTTTATTTCAATTGCAATCATACTACAATTTACTGCGAGTTAATTACGTAGTTAGTCCCTGTGGTTTGCCCAAAGTAACATACTTAGGTACTAATAGTTTAAAATCACATTCTAGGGTATTAACTTTTCATTTTGTAACATTTGGAGGTATTAACGTTATTTGTAGGTTTAAAAGCACATTCTATTAGTACCTAAGTATGTTATTTTGTGCAAACCATATGGACTAACTATGTTAATACCCTAGAAGTTAATATCTCCAAACGTTACAAAATGAAAAGTTAATACCTTAGAAGGTGATTTTAAACTATTAGTACCTAAGTATGTTATTTTGTGCAAACCACAGGGACTAACTATGTAATTAACTCATTTACTGCTTTCTTTTTATTCATGTATTGTAATTTGTAACAAAATTGTTTTTATTTATTTTATACGTGAATGGTTCCTGTAACCATAACATTTTATAAGTAAATATCTTTATTTGTATGTGTATAGATATAAAACTTGTTTATACTTTTTAATTTTTTTTACCAAAAAAGACACCCTCTAAGTTAAATGTCACATTTTGATCTCTAGGAAAATAAAATGCAGCAGCTAACAACGCATCTTCATATACCAATAACTACGAGATCATACAAATTTATGTGTATATTTCTTTCTATTCTAAAGCTATAGGTGTGGTCATGATTTTTATAACCACCATAACCCTCCACGTCAACGACATGTCACTCA
Organism: Helianthus tuberosus; assembly: GCA_030545235.1. NCBI lineage: Eukaryota > Viridiplantae > Streptophyta > Magnoliopsida > Asterales > Asteraceae > Helianthus > Helianthus tuberosus. Next base: position 122,535,844 of record CM060407.1, read on the forward strand.
CCTCTAATCCATCATCTAAACCACTACCCTAAGGGTGTGGTCATAACCCAAACCACTATCCCCTTATTAGTTTTAGTTTATTTTTATCTAAAGAAAGAGGAAATGAAATCTTGAAAAATGAAAACTAGGACCATGGTTGACATAGTTTAATCCATAGGAACCATGGTGGATCAGACAAGGGGGTGGTGTAGCATTCTATTCATGATCCCACACCCTTTAGACTAAGGCTATAGGGTGTGGTCATGACCCTCATGATCACCATAACCCTCCACATCAGCGTCATGTAACCAACTTCTAATCCATCATCCAAAACCACTACCCTAAGGGTGTGGTTCTGACTCAAACCACTATTATCTTATTTTAATTTATTTTTATGAAAATGAAAGGAAATATTAAATAAGGAAAGAAGGACCATGGTTGCCATGGTTTAATCCATGGGAATCATGGTGGATGGGATAAGGGGTGGTGTAGCAATTCATTAATGGTTTTACGTGACGATTGATGACCCAACCATACTCCTCACACCCTATAGCCTAAGTGTGTTTTTTTCTTTTCTAGAATTTGGTGCTAAGTTGTTGAGAACTTTTTTTAGATATTTTTTTTATAACAAGCAATAACGGAGAAATAAATTAGCTTTTCTAGATTCTTGGTTTATTTACTATCCCACTCGTTTTGAGGTAAAGTGGTCGTTATTTTCTTAAATTGCTATATATCTTTTAATCATAATTAATTATGAAATTACTTGATGACTATTTTTTTTTGAACGGTAAACTTCATTAACGAAAAAACGACGACCCAAGCCGGGCCGACACAAGACTACAAAATTACATATTTACAAAAGAACTCCAATCCTTCCAATCTACACCTTTGTACCTCGATCTAGTAGAGAATCAAAGAAAACTTAAGCCTTGATCTCACTAATAATATTTTCAATCTTGACCGGAGAATTCGAAAATCTAACGCCATTCCTAGCTCTCCAAATACTCCAAGTAGCTATCAATATGATACCTTGAACCGCAATCTTTTTCTTTTCAGACACTCCGAGATCTTAATGTAACGAGAATAGATCACGAAGAGAAAAAGCAAAGATGTTGGGGATTTTGCACCAAGAACTAATGACACTCCATACTGTCGACGCGATGAAACAGGCCACGAACAAATGGTCAGCCGATTCCTCATCAGAATTACATAAGGGGCACGTAGAATCACTAATCCCAATATTTCTTTTCCTTAACGCTTCGGCTGTGGGAACTTTGTTCATATCCAACCTCCAAGCATGAATGTTGACTTTCGCTGGAACCCATTTACACCATTCCATCACAAAATTAACCTCCTGCATATGATCCTCTTTCAGTAACTTTTTGACTGGTTTTACCGAGAACAAGCTGTCCGCTTCGGATGACCATTTCCACCGGTCCTTTTCAGTCGAAACATGAACATTATCCAGAAGCCCCACTAACTGATCGACATTGGAACGGGTGGCTAAGTCCACCATGACCGAATTCCAGCTCCAATTGTACCTGCTAGCGACATTAAAACTGTTAATCCGGTCCGCAACCGAGGCCCTTTTATCAGCTTCCAACTTAAATAAATCTGGGTAAACATCCTTGAGCGGTTCTTCTAGGAGCCATGGGTCAAGCCAAAATGCTACATCCTCACCGTTACCGATAGAACCTCTCAGAAAATTACTTAAAGGTCGGCCACCCACCTTCGTGTTAACCAAATTCTTAGCTATGTTATTCCAAACTCCGGACTGAGATTTTTTACGCGGAATACGTTCCCATCCCGCCCTACTAACATGAAGGGCATTGATAACTTTTTTCCATAAATTACCTTCTTCCGTCTTGTATCTCCATCCCCATTTAGATAATAGGGACTTGTTCACCACATCTAATTTACTTAAACCCAATCCTCCATATTTTTTCGGACAAGTAACTTTGTCCCAAGCAACCCAATGCATCTTTTTTTCTTCTCCAGAACCACCCCATAAAAACTTCTTTTTCATGGATTCTAAATCAGAGATAATCTTTTTTGGAGCTTTGTAAAGAGAAAAATAATAAGTCGGAAGACTTTCCATAACCGATTTTATTAACACCGTGACACCTGAGTCACTGCGACCATCAAACAAATACCAAACCAATGAAATATTGTATTTCATACTTGGTATTTGTACAAATATGTGTATCATTTGCACATATCAATTCTTGTTCGATTTCGGGCTCTAAATCGCTTTCTGGAAGGTTATACGCGCACTGATGCGTAAATATAACCAGTTTAATGCAACGAACACTCCGGGATAGTGAAATAGGCTTCACATACCTTAAATAACCTTTACATAACTTAGATATAAGTTTTGAAGGCTTTGGTATGGCAAAATCAAGTTAAATCGCTTACTGGGACTAAATTCGACAAACTGCGAAAGTATGCCGATTTAAACTGTAACAGACATTCCGGAACATGACCTTGAGTTAAACATACCATAAATATCCTTTACATAGCTTAGAAATAGGCTTTGAGAGGTTCGGTGTGCTAAGATAAACTTTGGCTCATTCAGGGACTAAAAGCGTCAAAAAGTGCACAAGTTTGCACTTTCGCGCATATCTTGCGTTCTGAATACATCCGGACATCCAAAAATTTATGTAAGCACTAAAATATTTTATTTTAGTGTTTGGCATGAGAAAAATCCATTCGTCGCTCAATTTGGATCGTTTTTCGCGCTTATGCGCATTCCGTCGTAATTAAGCGAACATCGCGATCGTACGACCAAACGAACCAACATCCGGGATATTTTTGAGCATGTTTCATGTCCACAATGTTTAGGAAACATTTTAGGGCCTTGAAAATGGCTTAACGAGCCTTAAACATGTCGGAAATGACCTTAATACACAACAGGGACTGAATTGGAAACTTTGGAAACTGGTTGCTGATCAGAAGGACCTTAGCGTGACACCTAGCCCCCTTGGCGTCACGCGAGGCCCCTTCTGATCAAAAAAGCCATTTTAACAGCTGTTAACAGCTATTTAGCACTCCCAACTCAATTCCACTTGTTGTTTCCTGATGTTGGGGGGCCAATGTGATGTACATGAGCTTGCCAACAAGTGTAGGGATGTGATCAAAGCACGTTATTCGATAAACGATCCTAACTGTCTTGCATATCCTATAAATACCCATCCATCCCAACCCTAAAAACCCACACCTTTGAAATCTGAACTTGCTCTCTAAGTTGTTGTGTTTAACACTTCATACCTGTGAGTGTTCGGATTCAAACCTTCCATTCTTGGACCCTTTGTAAGTGTTCCTTCGTTCTTTTATTCTTTTAGCGTTAAAGTCAAACTTTGTTTGAATTTCTGCATTGACCAGTTTATGGTCAATGTGAAGTTCGTTTGAACTTCATAACGTGAGCGTAATCACGATGGTTATAGTCCCTAGTGACTATACCTACTGATTACCACGTTATCTAGGCTCAGTGACGAGCCGTAGTTTCGGCCAAAATGCGCATTCTTGCGTGTTTTGTAACCAAACTACTCTTAGGTATCAAAACCGTTTGTTTTGATACCAAACCTATTTTCTAAACTTAGTTAAGCATGTTTTAACATGGTTAGCTCGTCACTTTTAGTTTAGTGCTTATATAGGGTCGTAAGGTAAGCGATCTAAACAATCGCTTATACTTTCGAACCCGACCCGTTTGGTCGATCATTAGGATCTGACCAAACACATTTGGTGACCATAGTATATAGGGAATAACCTTCCGAGGTTATACCTTATGGTCACGACGTTTAGTTAGTTGTATGATAGGTAGTTTATATGCCTTAGGTAAATTACCAAAATACCCCTTTGACGCCAAAATTCATTTTGAACATATGTAACGTAACTTTTGACATCTAAAATGATTTGACAACAATATTAGACATGTTAAGGCATATATTACTTATCATAGGACTAGTTAAGCGGTCCGAACGCGTTTCATGCGAACGACGCGTTAAAGTAGCATAAGCTACCTAAACGGGTCGTAATGGGTCGTAAGCACTTAGGTTAGGTTTCATTTAGTATGTAGGCTTTGTTAAACCATATTACATGAGTTCTCATACTCATTTGGTTTACAAGCTCTCATTCTATCCAATCCTCCGATTTAGGTCCGGTATATTAACATAGTTACCTATATTAGGTGCCGTTTGATATCCGTGATCTCTAGCATTGTTGGGTTGTTACTCAAGGACTACTAAGCAATCTCAAGTGAGTACATAGACCCCTATTTTACCGTTTTCCAAACTGTTTTGGGGTGAAACACATGTGCCTACTTGTTACTTTCATGCTTTCCTGCTTTCACATCATATACCTGCTATGTTCATTAGTACATTTATAGTACATGATTTCATTGTGTTTTATGCTATGTATGCCCATTGTGTGCGTACTTAGTACATTATTTTACATTACATTTTATGCTATGTATGCCCATTGTGTGCGTACTTAGTACATTATTTTACATTACATTTTATGCTATGTATGCCCATTGTGTGCGTACTTAGTACATTATTTTACATTACATTACATTTTATGCTATGTATGCCCATTGTGTGCGTACTTAGTACATTATTTTACATTACATTCTATGCTATGTATGCCCATTGTGTGCATACTTAGTACATTATTTTATTCATCACATGCTTACATTTTGGTATGACATTTGGTTTGTTTAAATGGGACAATGTACATTCATTAACACCGATCATGCCGCTCGGTAGTATGTAGTGGTACCATAGGACTTGACAACTCCCATTCCTGAAATCTCGGGTTTGTTTGGATTGGAAGGAATGACCGAATCCGATTACATTTCTAGGTGGACCTTACACTTTGTGCTAGGGTTTATTCTACAGTCACAAGGCTTGGATGTATGAATTTTCACAATACTGCATAAATGTTCATATCAGTATAGCATGCATTTATTACACAAAACATAACTTTGATTTAAACCATGTTTTACTTCAATACCTTGTTTTTGTGCATTTTACACATGGTTTAGTTGATATATTTCACTTACCATACATAAACATTTTGACATTTACATACACAATTCATGATTTACATTAGACATAAACATTAGACATAGACATTAGACATGGTTTTTACATCAACATTTTGACATTTGATTATACATAAACATTTTACTTTGGTGGTTTGGTTTGAGTAAGTGATTTAAGTAACGAGGCGTGTGTAATATGATACAAGTATGGTGGATACGCCGCTGGTACTTCCTATATATAAGTGTTTGTATGGTATTACATATCGTAGCGTTATTTGAATCATTTCAATTTGAGACATATAACATTTTATACAAATAACATACTTTTCACAAGACATTGTTTTACAAACAACTTACCTTATACAAACTCATTTTACTTGGTTATTCATTTAACCATACATTATTCTCTTATTTATACATATCATCTGAACTTATTGTTTTTCAAACGATTTACAAAACAAATCAATTTACAAGGTTCATGACTGACTTTTGCTAAACAACTTTTTCTAAACTTACGAGTCATGAATCCTATTTTCACAAAACCTATGTATCTCACAGGCATTTTTATGCTGACGTACCTGTTTTCACATGTGTTTCAGGATATGATGCATAGGATTTATCAAGATACACTTAGGCGGACTTGGGCCTTAGTGACAATAAAAGATACAAGACTAGTTATTTGTGTTATATTTCTTTGATTGTCAAGACATTTTAACTCTTTTAATAAATAAAACAATATTTCAATTTCCATGTGTTATGAGACAATGATTCTGTTACAACACTCCCCGACGTTTCTGCCACGTTTTGTTGTTTTACGTAGTCGGGGTGTGACAAACACCACCCTACCCCCAATAGAGAGAAGATGCGACTTCCAATTTGAAAGCCGAGCACAGAAACTCTCAATGACCGGAGACCAATTTGAGACCCTATTCATGTTTGCTCCAACTTTGAGCCCAGGATATTTGAAAGGAGGACAATCATGCTTACACCCGACCAAACTCGCCACCTCCCCTATTTCCCCCATACCCACTCCAATACCATAGAGATATGATTTATCAATATTAATTTTAAGACCTGAACCAAGAACAAAACATCGAAGAATTCTCACAATGTTCAAGAGTTCAGCTCTAGACCATTCTCCCATGACAATTGCGTCATCCACGTACAAAAGATGAGCAATGATCAGCCCATTACTAGGATTCGAGATCCCTTTGATAACCCTGGTCCTCTTAGCGTTTTCTATCATACATGTGAGAGCTTCCTTCACAACCAAGAATAGAAAAGGTGACAACGGATTACCTTGTCTCATACCTTTTTCACATTTAAACATGAAAGTTGGAGAACCGTTAACTAACACCGAAGAGTTGGCCGACTTAAGAATCCCCATAATCCATGCACACCATTTATTGTGAAATCCCATATGATGAAGGATGTTCACAATAAAATTCCAATTCACTTTGTCGTAAGCCTTATCGAAGTCTAATTTCAAGAAGAAAACCTTTGATTTTTTCTTTTTTGACCACGAGATAAGCTCATTAACTATAAGCGGACCATCCAATATATATCTACCTTTAAGAAAAGCCGACTGAGCTTCCGAAATGACACCGTCAAGAACCAACCTCATACGATTAGCTAGCACTTTTGAAATCACCTTGCTAATAACTCCCACCAGATTAATTGGCCTGTAGTTAGAAAGCGAAACCGAGTCTTTTACTTTGGGCACAAGAGCGATAAACGAGGCTCCACTACCTAAAGTAATCTCACCATAGTTATAAAACCATTCAAAAATTCTTCCAAAATCATCCTTGAACAAGTTCCAAAAGTGTTTAATGAATTTAAAATTCATCCCGTCAGGGCCCGGGGCTCTCTCATCTCCGCATTCAAAAACGGCTTCTCTAATTTCTTGCTCTAAGAACGGTTCAACCAAAAGATTACTATCAAACTCTAAAATCTTCTTAAAATTTGAGCAATCCAACTCCGGACGGATTGGAAAAAATTCTTTAAATTTATCACGAAAAAAAGAAAGAGCCTGTTTCTTTATTAACGACGGCTTAGAGCACCAATCACCGTCAATATTGAGGCCGTGAATCGAGTTGGAAGCCTTCCTGTTATTAATCAAAGCATGGAAGAATTTGGAATTCTCGTCGCCATCTAAATCCCACTTTGATCGAGCTCTTTGTTTGAGATCCGCGTTTATTCTACAATCCGACTCTCTCACAATTTTTTTATTTTCCGCCAAAGCCCATTCTTCTTCTTCGGAGAGGTCCCTGTCTTCCATTTCACTTTCCAAAGCCTCAAGTTCTGAAAGAGCCAAATTAACACTTTCCTTTTCTTTAAGCAAGAACCCATCCCTCCAAGATTTAAGACGAGCTCTAATGTGAGCAAATTTCGAGGTGAGACTAGCGTCTGGGGGATCATAAGCAACAAAATTCTCTGCAGCCTCTTTGACTGTTTCCTCAAAACCCGGCTGCACAATCCATGAACTGTAGACGCGAAAAGGACGAGGGCCAAATTTGAGATCGACAACCTCCATAACAATAGGAAAATGATCTGAATGCCTACCAAGGAGCACCCGAACACAAGCCTGAGGCCATGAATTAAAAAATTCAGAGCAGACCAGAAATCGGTCAAGTTTACTGAGCTTTCTACCATTGTCTCTGATACAAGTGAATTTCCTGCCTTGCATGGGATATTCCAGTAACCCGTTCTCAGAAATAAATTTATTAAAATTCTCAGCACAAATTGCTTTAAACTGAGAATGTCTCCTTTCTTCCACAGATCGAACAACGTTAAAATCACCCGCTAAAACCCATTTACTAGCATACTTCTCTATCTGAGCAGCGAGCTCTTCCCAAAGCAAGCGTTTGGCCACAACGCTTTGTGGAGCATCAACATTCATCAGATTCAACAGAACCCCACTACCAACCAATGAACCTCTCACTATTAAGAAACATCTGTTTTGAATAATTTCCTGGACTTTGAAAATACTACGGTCCCATAACCAGATTAACCCTCTTGACGAACCGACTGAGGCCGCTAAGGCGAACTCAAAGTTTTTGTTTCCCTAGAAGCCCACAAGCCCCGCTTTAGAAATGGATTCCAATTTAGATTCTTGTAAGGCAACAACCCCAATTTTGTTAGAAACCCTAATTTCTTTCACCCAGTTTGCTTTCACACCCCCGTTTAAACCTCTAATATTCAAGGATAGAACATTCATGGTTTCACAGCGTACATACCTTCCCCTCTAATTACGTCTTTGAAGAACCCGTTGTGATTCTCGAGATTAACTCCGATGAGGTTTCCAATTCTGACCGTAGCTTCGATCTCTTCTGTAGCCAGTGCATCATACGAGTCGGCCACTCCTTCCTCTCCCACTTCGAGCTCAGGTGTGACATCACCAGCTTCACCCTCAACTGGAACAGTATTATTCTCCCCACAGTCCTGATCATTTTGAACCTCACATACGTTCACCCGAGTCGCTTCTACAGGAAGAGATTCCTTTTCTTGATGGAGGTCATTAGAATGAACTACAATTTAATTCCTTTACTTGATGACAAATTATTTTTATGAATAATTATATAAAATCTGAATGAACTACAATTTAAAGTATTATCTTTATCAAATATTATATCATAAATAAATATTAAATGCTCTTTATATATCTTACAATTCTTCTGTGCAACTAATAATATCCAACAATTATAATTTACGACTATTATTACCGACTCAAAACTAAGCGGCGTAATTATGAGGTTCAAACAATTGAAGAAATAAATAGATAAAGGGTATTCTGGTCATTTCTCACCTGAACTCCTTTCCCTTGATTTTAAATGGCTATAACTTTTTCATACATTAATTTTTTTTTAAATTACATTGTATTAACGAGCATTTCATTCTCTTTAATTCGAGAAGGCTATTGCTATAGTTTTCTTTAAAAATTTACATGATTTTGAATACCCATTACGTGGTAACGTGATTTTGAATACTCATTACGTGATAACGTGATTTTGAATACCCAGCACATGACTACGTGATTTTGAATACCCATTACGTGATTACGTGATTTCATTATAGTATGTGAAACACACTAAGTGAGAACATAATTATATAACAATAGTTGACTATGTATTATTATGTGACTATGTAATTTTGGATACCCATTTCATGATTACGTGATTTAATTATAATATATTATGTGAAACAACACTAAATGATTAAGTAAAAACAAAAACATGTGATACATAATATTATGGAATACCTAATATTTCAGTTCTTGATGAAACACTGGATAATACATGACTATCACAGTTGGTCGTCTCGTGTTCTATGGTTCAATCTCTATCCTTCACTCGCCAATAGCTGATCCTACAAAGATGTCCTGCAAAACGAACAACACCGGTGACTCGCCACAAGGAGGAGAAGATGGGGGTTCTCCTTGTGACCACCCTCCAGCGTGAGAATAAGTAATCGTTTCGAGGATAAGTATGTGTATAAAGTAAGAGAGTGAGAAATCGAATCCTTAAACCTGGAGGTAGAGTCTTCTATAGCTGGAGAATAGTGAAGGAGGAGACCTGCCAGCTAGCCAGCATTCGCCAGCTATCCGACCAGGAGGAATATCCATTCTGTCCCCTCTGACGTTTCCAGTCTCTAAGGTGGCGTGGCGTGCGATTATTCGCTCCAGCTAGGCATTCGCTTGTATTGAATGTCATCTTGTCTTCCCAGGATCTTGCAACCACTGCTGGCGTCTCGCTATTGGTGCCATCTGTCGTCCTTTCTGCCTGCAAGAGTATCTTCTTGTCACCAGGTGTCTTCTTCTAGAAGCTTCTAGAACCTTTTGGATGCCCTTGTGTGACAGGGACGCCAGCTTGGAGTGGTGTGGTCCCTTTGACATGTGTTCACATGTGATTTTGGGTTATACCTCTTCAAGTCCCCCAAGTCCAGTGTGGCTTCCAAGTGAGTTTATCGATTGGGAGAGATTCTGGACTTAAAATAATTTTGATTGCGTAAGAGTAGTCATCAGTGAGCCAAAAATGAACATGAATTTTGGTGTACGAAAGTGAGCTAAAGAAGCGCATGAATTTTGGCGTACGGAAGTGAGCTAAAGAAGCGCATGAATTTTGGCGTACAGAAGTGAGCCAAAAAGGCGCTTGATTTTTGGCGTATAGAAGTGAGTCAAAAAGGCGCGTGGATTTTGGCGTACAAAAGTGAGCCAAAAAGGCACATGAATTTTGGCGTACAAAAGTGAGCCAAAAAGGCACGTAAATTTTGGCGTACAAAGGTGGGCCCAGGGGGCGCGTTGAATATTTGGTAGGGTTTCTTCAAGGAGAAGTTTCCTTCGTCGAGTTGTGTGGTTGGTGGGATTGACGTCTGACGTCTGTCAGTGTTGCTCTACCGTCTGAGGTGGTTGTCGCGTCAAGAAGTGGAGCAGTTGCTTTTACAGGGACACGTCAGGTGCAGCAGCTGCTTTTTTTGGCGGTATCAGGCGCTTGGCCGCCACGCGCCCTTGATAAGCGGCGTTTCAGTTTTTTCCGCCTTACGTGTCACCTCTCCATTGGTGGAGCTTCTCCACTTGCCGGTTCGGTTCCCCATCGCATTAAATGCGATGGGTATGAATATTCGGAGATCATTGGTCCGTCTCTCTGTCTTTCCAACTTCTCTTTGGCGATTTCCGTTCTCCTCTATCTTCCATTTTTTATTTCCGATCATTCATCTGCTTTTTTCCCAGTCTTGCAAAAAATGTCGACTTCTGCGAAACCGAGTGGTTCGAAGAAAGGAAAGAAATCGAAACCCAAGGACCCCATGGGTCCTGATCGTGCGATTATCAATTGGAAAGAAGATGAATTTCACCAGATATGTCAGATCTTTAAATTTCCCACCGACTGGGGTGGCCAGTTTCCGATCGTCGGGAGCACTGCCCTCAATGCTCCTCCTGGTTACATGACATTATATGCTACCTTTTTCAAGGAGGGTAACTTTCGCCTTCCTATGACGAAGTTCTTTGGGGAAGTTCTTTCACGTTATGGGTTGTATATCTCTGAAATTAGTGCTCTGGTCCATGTTTTGTAAAGTTCAGGGATTGCATGAATCACCAGCTCATTAACACCAAGAGAATTAGATATCGTTATTTCTTTTATGTGAAATTACGATAGTATACATAGTTCATTATACATAGTCAAGCATGAAAGAATGAAGATAGGTGCAGAGGCCATAACCTAGGAAAATATGACATATTTTCACATGACTCAATAGTTGGCAAGCTTCTAAAACCTTTTATAAAATAATTATTCTTTAACTAAAACAATAAACTGAAGAAGGAATTCATAAGGAATAATTGACATTTTAAATGCATATATAAACTAAAGCAATAAATCGATTAACCCACATTGACATTTTAAATGCATATAAAATCATCATTATCATCATACTTAGTAAATCCCACCAATAGCAAAGCTAAGGTAGGGTAGGAGAATGATAAGATGTAGACAGCCTTACCTCTGCCCCGTAGGAATAAAGAGGCTGCTTCCAGTGAGACCCCCGGCTCAATTGTAGTTTTGCATCAAGCTTTGGACATAAGGCACATAACACTTAGCAATTGAGACAAAGGCCGATTAGTGCATGTACCCCCTTGTCTTTCGGCTATCAACGCCACCACATGATGCATAATTAACCATCCCCCCCTTTTAATGTTATTTTCATGAAACTAGTAAAATAATGTTAAAATTAGTGCACTTTCAAGAAATTTGAGGTGACCATTTCAACTTGAGGTGCACAATGTGTACCAGACCAACCAAGCTGTATATACCTCACCGATTTAACAAAGAAAGTGACCATATTGTTGATTACATACCCGTTTAAGCAATTGTCGATGGCTGCGAGATCCTTTGACGGGCTCTAGTATGTATCAGTACTCTCCCAATACACGCCTAATAGGTTATAGACCCATGAGAAAGTAGAGCACCTATCTGATCACAAAACTATGTTATTATGTTTATGAAAACTATACCTTATATAAATAGAGTTAAAAGAATATCATTAACCTTTGTTGACCGCATTGGAGAGATGTATACATTGTGCACCGCAAATACCTTCTTTGGGGACATATCCAGTAGACTCAAGAATACAGATACCTTATGTGAGTCAGGGCATGGACCTAAAAATTCCCAGTCAACACGTTACAAATATATTATGATCAAGAATAATAAAAGCACATAACTGGTACAAACGTATTACCTTCATCATGATTGTTTCTGAAATCTGATTGGTAGTTTTAACAACCCCTGCTGATGGAGCAAGTTCTACCAACAATGGCTACACAGCAAGAATGAATGTTTCACTATAATTTATATCAACATGATTCTGCCCTGGTTTTTGTTGCCAAACCATCCAAAAGAGGTAAACTGTCAAGTAATATAAAAATTCCAAGAACTGGAAAAAAGAGGTTAAGACAGATGGCGATACTCCATTGGACCGAGAAGATGCCATGTCATCAACAAACACAACACGAAAAACTTGAGGATGACCTAAATACGATTGGTGTAAATAAGAGTAAATCATGGAAGTATTTCAATAAAAAAAGAAGAACAAACCTTTTGAATGAAGATAATCGATGAAGAAAAGAAGATTTGATGGTGGCGTCTGGAGGAAGATTAGGGTCTTTAATAACCGAATCAAAGGAAACATATACGTTCCAAAACTTCACAAATCCAAACATTGTTCAATTAAACAACTAACATAACTAATAAAAAAATATATAACATAATTAATCGCAAACCCTAGATTTATCAATACCTACATTCAACCTAATATTCTCCAGCAACTCACCGTACACCTTCAACAACAGAGCCTCATTAGGCATGTACTTGAGGATGACCTAAATAGGATCAATCTCAGAAAAAAAAACGCAGATCTTAAATCTATCAGACGAAATGGGTTGAAAGTCGCCCAAAGTCTATTTTAATGCATATAACCTTAAAATCATTGTATCTAAATATTTTTATTATTACTGGAATAATATCCTTTGTAATAATTACTTGTGGCCTAATTAATTTATACACAGATATACAAAATGGAAAAGAAGTGCTTGCGGGTTAACCAAACCAGAGCCAACAACCCGACGTGCCTAACCCACCCATCTTGGCAAACTCTTGTTACCTGAATTTGGATTATAAGCTTGCTGCCAAAAAGTTTATGATCATGCTTGATTCATGCAAAGCTTGGCAATTTGGACCTCAAACATGCACCTTAACTATTTTACATTGACTCAGGTCTCGAAGTAACTCATGAAGATAATATATAGCACCAAAAGCTCATTAAGATGAATGTGTTTTTGTTGACAATTACCAAGAATTGCAAGTATTCTCCAATTAGCAAAAAGTCCCAGAAAATAAGCAAGCATTATCCCAATTGTCACAGATAGCTACAACACAAAAAAAAAAAAAAATAATAATAATAAGAAACTACAGATCTTGACTCGAAGCATAACAAATTCACATATTGAATTTCTAAACAAAAATACCTGATTGACAGAACCGAGTCCCCCTCGCATATTTTGAGGTGCTATTTCGACGATATAGACAAGAACCTTTGTAATCGATCAGGAAACATAATTCTTATTATGATGCTTTTCGCAAATAAAACATTTATTCAAACAAACTTTGAATAGATAAAGTTACCTTATATGATATAATCCTAATGCCAAATCCTTCTAACAATCTTCCCATGTAAAGAAACGATGTATCCTATGAAAACAACCTTTATGACTACAAGGTTAGGTTTCTAAGTTTCTAATAAACTATAAATGAAAAACGGGCAGTTGTAGAATGGCTTTATGTGCATTACCTGTAGGATTCCATGCCTGTAACCGCCCATACTTTCTGGAGGACACGGGATACTACCATCTGCAAAAGACTTCCAATCAGGTTTTGTATTCTCGTTTGGCGATATATTCTCTTTTGGTGATGAATTCTCTTTCTGTGATATATTCTCTTTTAATGATGATCTCGTCTTCCGAACATCAGGAGACTTTTTATCTTCGTTATCTTCTTTATCTTTTGCTAACCCATGCAAGTAACCAGCACCTGGACTATCAAAGTTTGTGAGATTGATAACTTCCTTGTTTCCTTGAAGATTTCCGTCACGCAATTCCCATCAACATTGAAGGCAAAGATCATAATTATTACAACTAAGGCAACTTTTATGCAAGTCAAATATCGATGTTTTGCAGAGGTCACTGCATACGTCATGTGACAGTATTTAGAAATGTCACACCCCAACCGATGAAGGAATCATCGGGGCCTGGCACTGAGCGAAACAGATTGTTCATGAGAATCCATAACAACTATTAATGACAATATATTTAAGGTTCAATATCCCATACTTAAACATATAAAGCATCACAGTCATTACAAATATCAGTCTAAAAACAAGTCTATTCCGACAACTCATATTTATTTAGCTGGTTTCTAGACTTCCTAACTTGATTCAGCAAAAGATTCCATCAACCTGTCACATACGTTAAAATAAAGTCAATACATAAAATGTAAAAGTGAGTACACAAGTTTGCATAGTAATAGTAGTAAAAGCGTTTACGCATAACCAGCATGTATCACGTAACGGGCGAAGCATGTAACTATCAAACAATGATTACAACTTAACCACGAGACTACATTGTAGAGTATGCGCGACCCATGTTCAGCGAACACGTGAAGTAAAGTAATGTGATCCCTAGCAACCCCTGTCCACGACAGGTGTTGAGTCCAAACTATAGTACTATCGTTGCTAGAGGCGGTATAGTGTAACACTGTATAGGCATAGTACAAGCATTCATAGATCACGTATAGCATGCGGGAGCGGTTAGCATTTAAAGTGTTTGCATTGTGTGTTGTGTTTTGATATAGAATATATGTAACACCCAAAAGTGCGGTAAATGAAAATGGGTTCGAGTATACTCACAGTGTGTGTTTAACGAGTAAACACAATCTGTATTGGATGGAAGGGAGCGCGTTGAGTTAGCCTGTGTACAGAAGCATAAGTCATTGAGCAGAGTGTTGAACAGTGCGTAATCAGTGTGTCGGACGGTTAAGTGTTCGAATGGTGATTCGTGCGAATGGGTATAACCCATCCGAGCGGATGGTCATCCGGACGAATGGTCATCCGAGCAGAGGGTCATCCAGACGGATGGTCATCCGAGCGGATGGCCATTCGAATGAGATGTAATTGTTTGTGAATCATTAAAAGTTTGAAGTTTAGTTAAAATCATCTAAATATTGAAAATTTATAAATATCAGGTCATTCGGTCGGATGGTCATCCGAACGGATGGCCATTCGAACGAGATGATCTGTAGTTTAAGTTTTTGGTAAAATTTTCTAAGTAAGAGTTTTGAGTTAACGGAGACGGCGTGACGACGTGTCAAAAAACGGGAATACACCAAGCCTGGCTCATTAGATCGGATGGTCTCAGCCCATTCGGTCAAGTGTGTTGTTCTTGATGAAGATTCATGTCTGATCCATTCATCGGTCCAACTCTCCGGTGGAAATCCGTTTTTAAGCCGGCTCTCGACTAAGGAACGAGTAGAGAGTCAGATTGAGTCCAGATTCCATCAGTTTTGCGTAGAAAATTGAAGAAAAGTTGAAAATAGATGAGAAAGTGTTGAAATCTTTCATAACTTAGTTGAAAAGTGTAGAAATCCTTTAGATCTGAACCAATCTCGATTGAATGGAGCTCCATAATAGTTTGCCTAAGCAAACCGAGAGGAGAACCGCCTTTAAGAGGTCTGAATTAGTAATTTCAAGGGAAAAAGTTAGTGTTTGTGTGTGTCACACCCCGAAATATCAGAGCTGGCGTGACTGGACTGGTATCTTCATTGCACAGCGGAAGCAAATAAGCTAAGACTTCTAAAAAACGAACGCCCACTAAGTACTCGAATCTCCAATGGTTCTCCTATTCCAACCGCGCCATGTTTTGAAAAAGTAACATGAGAAAGAAACATGCGAAAAATCAACATAAAGTTGAGCGAGTTCATAGTTTGTTTGTAAAAGATTTGAAATAAATCTTTTTGACTAACCGATGTTTAAAAGTTGTGGAGAAAATTTAGTAAAATCATTTTCTCGGCATGTTGTATGAAAACTGTGGGTTTAGCCCACTAGAGTCTTTGTAAGCAGGACCAACCCGTCCTCTTACCTGTATATAAGTTGAAAACGTTACCCAAGTTTGTAAATCCATGTATTATGAGTTTGCGTCAAATGAATATTATAAATATATGAAAGTTTTAGTGTTGTAAATGGGTATGTAAAGCGTCTATGAACAGGTTGATCATTAATGTTTCTCGAGGACATTAACATATGCGATGATATGGGAATTACTCAACCCGTGTAGACGATTTTTAGTGTCGAATCACCTTGACTGTGTGAATCACCTCGACTGTGTCGAATTCCCCTCGACTCTGTCGAATCCCCTCGACCGTCTTGCCCGTACCCATTAGAAAATCATGCATGTTTCGTAAATATGCACGTGTTTTGTAAAACCGGTATTTTTGGTCTAAATCATTCGTAAACCATTTGAGTTCCTTGAAATTCATTCGCAACACGGTTTAGAAATAAGTTTTCGTTTATCAAAAAATTGTTTACTTTTGCAAAACTTGCATGTCTTTCCACCCCCGAAAACATTTATAAAAATGTAAAACCGTAAAAAGTGGGGGTTATGAACTCACCTGGATTTCCTTATGGAAAGCTAGCTAAATAAGATTCTCTGGAGTCGTTTCCAAGACGTGACTCGCTTGCGTGCATTCTATAATATCCCTAACCACGGAATATCTTATAAGTTTCTCACCAAAAGCGATAACTAAACTACGTGTCATCGAGCTCTACCGAATCGTTAACCGAACGATTCGATGGTAAGTTGTTAACTTAACAATAATGATTAAGTTATGTTTATTTAGTTCGTTCATTGTCGGTAACAATTAATAAGTCTTTGAAAGACTTAGTTTTGAGAAATTTCGAATATATAATCGTTTATATAAAAATATATAAATATATAGTTATAGTCGCGTTAGTCGTCTTCGAGAAGTTGTACGTGTATGTAAAGTATAATTACATAAATATAATGTATACAAATTCATACGAAAGTTATATAATAAACTCGTATTAAATATCGCGTCTTATAAGATGATTATCAACATATATGTATATATGCCGTTTAGGCGTTCGAAATAAATATAAAAAGTTATATTTATTTTATAAAAATTATAATCTAGTTGTTGGATGTTTGAAATAAATAGATAAGCTATATCTATTTTTATAAAAGAAGGCGAGTCGTTTGATGTTAAAAATAAATATATAAACTATATTTATTTTAATAAAATAATCGTCGTGTTGTTTGATATCCGAAATAAATATATAGAACTATATTTATTTACGAAAAGATTTGTTTTGTTTGCTATCAGAAATAAATATATAACTATATTTATTTTTGTAAAACGAGTTCATGTTGGATATTTGAAATAACTATATAAATTGTATTTATTTTTATAAAAGAATTGTCGAGATTTCAAAATTTAGAATAAATATAATGACTATATTTATTGCCGTAAATAATGTTCCGAATCGTAGTTTTCGTATGTCGTAAAGTGTGATCGAAAATATTATACGCTTCCATTTAATTCTAAAAGATCATTCGAATCTGATAGTTGTTTTATAATAAAACGCGTTATGGTTTTACGGATTTTCTCGAAAAACGGGCAGAGTTTCCTCTGTTTTTGGACGCCCCTGACAACACAAGTTGTCGTTATTTTATCAAAATTCAATAAATTTTCAATTCACAACGGCTATATATAAGATTTCGATGAATATGTAAGGATATAAACTATATTTTTAGTCGATCGGTTCGAGCTCGTATGATGAAATTAATAAAAATCTTTTAATTAACTTAAATATTTATTCGCGTCACTAATAGTCTTTACCAAGTCTTTCGTGTCGCTTTCGTTGACTAAGTTGACCGGGTCAACTGAGTTGACCGGGTCAACTGAGTTGACCGGCTGAGCTGACCGAGCCAACTCGCTGAGTTGGCCCGGTTTGACCGAGTCGACTCGCACCGCAACAAAACTGAACCTGACCACGTTGACCGAGCCGTTGACCACTTGACCTGCTGTTGACTGTTTGACCCAGACCCGAACCGAGTCAACTCGGTTTAACCGAGTTGACTCGAACCAAAAACCCAACCCGTCTGAAACCCGAATCAGTTCTGATCTGCAGCTGAACAAGGTCACTTGAACACGAACCTAAACCACCTGTTCGAAACGGAACTCATCGGTCTGTGACAAGGACCGTCGCCGCATAACACCATCAACACCTGAATCAAGTCGTAACGAGCCGGAGATCATGTTTCTTTACAGATCTTTAAAAAAATAACGGTTAAAATTGTTTATCGGAACGAAACCCATCAGACTTGCGACACCGACTGCCGCCGCGCCACGCCGCCGTCGACGGCGGCGGATCTCCTCCAAACTTCTTCGTCTTCTCTCTCTTTCTCCCGTTCTCTGTCTGGTCCCCGCTCAAGACCCTCACCGGAAATCGACGTCTTAGACGTCATCTCTTTCTTTCTCCGTCTTTGTCCTCATCGTCTGGAACCACCCACCACCGCGCCGCCGCCTGTGGTGGTGGGGTTGTCGTTGTTCATGTCCTTCGCCACCAAGAATGGTGGTGGCCGAGCGATAATCGAGAGGGGGGGGGGGTGTTGTAGGTTGCAGGTGAAGTGGAGGGGGGAGGGGTTGTCGTCGGCTGGAACAACCGCCACCGGCTGGTGTATCACCGGTCCGACATCGAGCAGAGAGAGAGAGAGAGATGAGAGGTCAGTGATGTGTGGTCTGAGTGGACTCAAGATGAAGATGGAGACCATGTTCTGTGCTTTTATTTGTGTGTGTATTGTTTTAGTAGATGTAATCGAGAGAGAGGCAGAGAGTTTTATGTGTGAGTGTTTGGGAAAGTTGAAGTGTTTTGTGGGGGTGTAGACAAGATAAGGTGCATAGAAATTTTGGGTTAGAGTGAGAATATGTAGGGGCCAAATGAGGATTTTAGAGTTAAAATTCCTTAAATAGTGAGGCTCTTGTGGGCTTGGGCCCAAGGCCCACAAGCCCGTTTCTAGCATTTTGAAAGGCCCGATCTCGTCTATGAAGCCCGTTTCCACACCCGAGAGCCGTATAATGTCGTATAACGTTATTATAGCTTCAAAATTTCATAAAAGGGTGTTGGTAGATGGTGGTATTCATTGCGTGCGTTCGCCGGTGGCGTTAAACGCGTAATAAGTGTCGTTCGTTGTTACGTGTCCGTTTTGCGATCCGTTTTCATCTACGGATAATAAAATTTAAAAACGAACTAAATATATCAAAATATATTAATATCAAGACGAAATTCAAGTCTGGTGCTTCCGTTTCGTCGTTGTTTGTCGGTGCGCTACTGTTTCTGCATTTTTCGTTCACGTTTGCGTTTTGTGCCATTCGAAAGGATAATATTTCGTAAAATCACATTCCTAACTATAAGTTATACATATAAATTTCGTATTTGTCGGCGTTGTCAGTAGTTTGTACGGTGTCAGTTCATTATCGTTTATCGTTCCTCAAATTTCTCTAGAAATCACCATACGCGCTCTGTAACGCCTGATAAGCGTTCCTAGGCATTCCAATAGCCCAATTAAGCTAATTCATGTCTTTAACACTATTTGTTATCGCCTAAACGTTTGTTAATTGCGTAATTAGAAGCCGTTAATTACCAGTTGTCACAGTGTGTGATTTTGATGAAGTAGATAATGTAGAAGTGATTAGAGATGAAAGTTGTACAAGATTCGAGGAGAAAAGCTTACAAAATGGCCTTGAATCGAGATTGAGAGCGACTGAGAGCGTGTGAGCGGATGGAAGTGTCAAATCAGAGAAGTGAGGGAGTACGACGGTCTTTATAGGGGTTGGGCAGAGGTTTAAGTCGGTTTGCGAGATGTCAAGTGTCGAATGGCTCGTCCGTTCGAATGGCCATCCGGTCGGATGGTCATTCGAGCGGATGTCCATTCGGACAACCTAGTTGTGTTAGTTAGTTTTCCAACTTTGGTTTCGTTTGTTAAGCATTGTGTTTAATCGAGTTACGAGTAAGTGTAAGAGCGTGTAAGTGTTGCGTTGATAACCACATAACATTCTAAACTTGTAATCACACAATAACACACATATAACATAAACGAATCCACGTTTCGAGTCTGCGTTGTGTTTGCGTTGAGTTTGCGTTGAGTTTGCATTGCAAATATTCAAGAGGCACGTGAAGATTTTCTTCAGCTAGACACTTCTTGATGTTTGAGATGTGGAAAGTCGGGTGTACGTTGCTGAGTTCCTCTGGTAGTTCGAGTCGGTAGGCCACTTTACCAATTCTCTCAAGAATCTTAAAGGGACCCACGTATTGTGGCGCTAGCTTTCCTTTCTTGCCGAATCGAATCACCCCCTTCCAAGGTGAAACCTTTAGGAGTACGTGATCACCAACTTCTACTAAAGGGGCTTGCGGCGTTTATTGGCGAAACTCTTTTGATGACTCTGAGCTTTCAGGAGATTGTCTCGTATCTGGAGGATCTTGCCAGTCGTTTCTTGTAATAACTCAGGACCGGTGATTTGAGCGTCTCCGATCTCGTGCCATACAATAGGCGATTAACATTTTCTACCATATAATGCCTCAAAGGGTGCCATTTGAATACTAGCGTGATAACTGTTATTGTACTAGAATTCAACTAAAGGTAAATGCGAATCCACATTACCACCAAAATCTATCACGCACGAACGAAGCATGTCTTCAAGGGTGCGGATCGTGCGTTCAGTCTGACCATCGGTCTGGGGATGGAATGCGGTACTAAGATTAAGAGTAGTACCGAGAGCGGACTGAAAAGTCTCCCAGAGATGCGAGGTAAATCGACCATCGCGGTCAGAGATGATGTCACGAGATGTCCCATGTCGACAAATGACTTCGTCGGTATAGATTCATACTAATAGTTCCACCTTGAAGTCTTCTCGTATCGGTATAAAGTGAGCGGATTTCGTAAGACGATCAACGATAACCTAAATGCTATCATGACCTGATGGAGTACGGGGAAGTTTCGTAATGAAGTCCATGGCAATACTCTCCCATTTCCACATCGGAACCTCGGGTTGTTCGATTAAGCCAGAGGGTCGTTGGTGTTCGGCTTTAACTTTCGAGCAAGTTAGGCATTTCAAAACATATAGAGCAATATCCTTCTTTATTCCCGGCCACCAATACCTGGAGTGAAGGTCCTGGTACATCTTGTCGGCACCGTGGTGAATGGAATATCGAGATTTGTGGGATTCGGTCAGCAAAATCTCTCGTAGATTATTGCGACTAGGTATCCAAATACGGTCGAGATAGTGAAAAATACCATTCGGTTTATTCACTGATTGGTCTTCGGTTCCAAGTATTCTTTCTTCCTTTAAAGTGCTCTTGAGAAAACAAGCGTGTTGAGCGTCGCAAATGAGGGCTTTCACGTATGGGGTGTATTTTTGGACATATTGGGATATTTTAAATATTTTTAGGGTGTCGAAAATAATTCGAGGGTGTCGGTTTAGAATTGTTATATCCTCCCCACCTTGTTTTAGAGCTCGTCCTCGAGATCTACTGGAATAGGTGTGGATATTTCCTTTGCATTTCTAATTCAAGCTCCCATATATACTCAGGTCCTCTTTTGGAGTCCCACTTAACTTTGACTAGAACTAATCTCTTGTGCTTGAGATTCTTGACTCTCATGTCTTCAATCTGTAGAGGCCTTTCTACAAACTTGAGTTGTTCATTTACCTCTATATCTTTAAGAGGTACCACAAGCGATTCATCGGCTAAGCATTTCTTGAGATTAGATACATAAAATACATCATGTGTTCCTGCCATTTCCTCTGGCAGTTGTAGCTGATAGGCTACAGGTCCTAATCTTCTAATAATCTCAAAAGGTCCAATATACCTGGGACTTAGCTTTCCTCTTTTGATGAATCTTACTACTCCTTTCCAAGGAGAGACTTTTAACAATACTTTATCTCCTACTTGAAATTCCAAGGGTTTACGTCGGTTATCAACATAGCTCTTCTGTCGATCACGTGCTGCTTTCAGTTGTTCTTTGACTTGAATGATCTTGTCGGTTGTTTCTTGTACTATCTCAGGTCCAGATAGTTGCTTTTCCCCAATTTCTGCCCAACAGACCGGGGTTCGGCACTTTCGTCCATAAAGAGCTTCGAATGGTGCAACATTGATACTTGTGTGATAACTATTATTATAAGAAAATTCTATTAAAGGTAAGTGATCGTCCCAATTACCTCCGAAATCAATTACACAAGCTCTAAGCATGTCTTTCATCGTCTGAATTGTTCTTTCTCTTTGTCCGTCCGTTTGAGGATGATAAGCTGTGCTTAGATTTAACTTGGTCCCCATGGCTTTTTGGAAACTTGACCAAAAATGAGAGGTAAAACGACTGTCCCTATCAGAAACAATTGATAAAGGTATTCCATGTAATGAAACTATTTCATTTACATATAATTTAGCTAGCTGTTCCATACTGAAAGTTTCTTTCATTGGTAGGAAATGAGCTGACTTGGTTAGCGTATCTACAATCACCCAGATTGTATCATTACCTTTCTTTGTTTTGGGTGATTTAGTAACAAAATCCATTGTTATCAATTCCCATTTCCATACTGGCATTTCTAGCTGCTGTAATAAACCTGAGGGTTTCTGGTGTTCAGCTTTAACTTGTGAACAGGTTAAACATTTAGAAACATAGGCTGCTATATCCTTTTTCATTCCTATCCACCAGAAATTCTTTCTTAAATCCTGGTACATCTTATCTGTCACACCCCGAAATTATCAGAGCTGGCGTGACTGGACTGGTATCTTCATTGCACAGCGGAAGCAAATAAGCAAAGACTTCTAGAAACTGAACGTCTGCTAAGTACTTGAATTCTCGATGGTCCTCCTATTCCAACCGTGCCTTGACTTTGAAAAGCAACCTGAGAAAGAAACATGCGAAAAAGTCAACATAAAGTTGAGCGAGTTCATCGTTTGTTTGTAAAAGATTTGAAATAAATCTTTTGAGTTGTGAAAGATTTGAAATAAATCTTTGGAATTGTGAAAGATTTGAAATAAATCTTTGGAATAACCGGTTTTTGAAATAGTATTGAGAAAACGAATCAAAAGTCATTTTCTTACCAAGTTATATGGAAACGTTGTGTTTGTAACACAATATGTTCATAAAAACCATGTATTTGTAAAGTCTTGTATTTGTAATGTTCGTATAACCGTCAATGCCCACCCTGACTTTGACTCCATACCCGCATAATCCTGCGCTTTAAATTTTGTATAAAACATGGTAGTTAATTTGTATGAACAAGTAGTTTCGTAAGTATATATGTCCCTGGTATGTAGCAAATAAGGAAATAGAGATCACCAATGGTTTGCAAGGCCATTGATATGTGTGAAGTGCAAGTAGGAAGACTCAAACCTAGCGAATTTATGCGTCGAGCACAAAGTCACCCCGAGGTCCGTTCTGTTTGGCCTGGGGGCTGGGCTCGCTACACCCAGATAGATCTACCGCTCCTGTCCCTCGGTCCTACAATGAGGATTAATGATCCCAAGTTGCGCCAACCCACTCACATGATCTAAGTAGTAAACCCTCTTTAAGCTAACCATACCATGTATGAAAATGTCTGTAATCATTGTACATGTATTTTACCCCAGTCTCTAAGACTGATCCTCCCTCAGTCTCTAAGACTGATCCTTCCTCAAAACGCATCATACTTGGTACTCGTTCTCACCAAGAGTGCTTCTTGTATTTACCCGTAGTTTAGAAAACTAGAATTCGTGGGTATGCATATTCCGAAAGATACGTTTGTTTGAAAACCGGTATGTTTAGTATAAACCTTTCGTAAATCATTTGAGTTCCTCGAAATCACTTCGTAATATGATTTAGAAATACGAGTTTTGCATTTGTTCAGAACTTTGTATGTTTTTGCAAAACGTGCATGTCTTTCCACCCCGAAAACATTTACAAAAATGTAAACAGTAAAAAGTGGGGGTTATGAACTCACCTGAATATTCCTGTGCAAAGCTAGCTATATACGACTTCGTGGTGTCGTTTCCAAGATGAGACTCGCTAGCGTGCATTCTACAATATTCCTAACACGGAATATCTAATAAGTTTCTAAATAAAAGCGGTAACTAGTCTACGTGTCACCGAGCTCTACCGAATCGTTAATCGAACGATTCAATGGTAAGTTGTTAACTTAATGGAAAAGATTAAGTTATACGTGTTAAGTCTTGTTTAATGTCAGTAGCAGTTTAATAAGTCTTGAAAAAGACTTAGTTTCCGAGAGACTTAAAATGAATAAATATTTATATAAAAATATATAAATATATCGTTGTAAGTGTGTTAGCCGTCTCGAGTAGTCATACGTGTATAAAAGAATATTTCTATGAAAATATCATATAACAAACTCGTATCGCGTTTCGTATGAAAATAATATATAATAACTTGTATTATATATATCACGTCTTGTGTATATTTGCCAAAAATATACGTATATGCCGTTTAGGCGTATAAAATAAATATGAAGAGTTATATTTATCTTATAGAGGAATCGTCGAGTTGTTATGTTTGAAAATAAATATATAACCCATATTTATTTTTGTAAAAGAATTCGTGTTGTACGATATTTGGAATAAATATATAACTATATTTCTTTTGAAAAGAATCCGAGTTGTTCGTTGTTTGGAAATAAATATAACTGAATATATTTATTTTATAAAACCATCAAGTTTTGTTATTTTGTAAAGCGGTTTGTCGAAATGTTATAAACATGCTTTGTAGGTTATGTAATGTCGTCGAAAGTAAGTATATATTTGTATTTGTTTCCATAGAAAGTTGTTTGGATCCGATAGTTTCGTTTTATAATAAAACGCCTTTTGTGTTTGCGGATTTTTCTCGAAAAACGGGCAGAGTTTCCTCTGTTTTTGGACGCCCCTGACAACGCAAGTTGTCGTTCTTTTTCAAAAATTCAATCAATATGCAATCATAAGATATGTATTTTTCAAATATATCTCAATGTAAGTTATACTTTAATCGTTCGGTTCGAGCTCGTTTTCACGAAATAAAACAATGTAAATATTAATCACGACGCTAAAATATTTACCAAATATTTCACGTCGAGACGTCGTACGTGTGATTGAGTTGACCGATGAGTTGACCCCCTGAGTTGACCGTGTCAGCCCGAATTGTACCGTTGACCTGAACCGAACCGAGTCCCGAACCCGAACGTCACCCGAACTGATCTGTTGACCATTATTGACCCGGACCAAGTTGACCCGCAAGCTGAGTTAACCGAGTCACTGAGTTGACTCGGTGATCGAGTCAACTGAACCGCCTGACCAAACCGGACCTGTTGACCCGATAAACCAAAGCTCGAACCCACTGACCACAATCCTGACCCAACTGTGTCTGACCTGAGACTCGAACCCGAACCGAGACGTCACCCAAACCCAAAACCCGTCTTGAACTGAACCACCTCTTGAACCAAAACCAAGTTTGCAACCCGAGCCAAAACAAACCGAACCAAAACTCGAGCCGACTGAGCCGCGAGATCTGGACCGAAACAAATCAAAAGAAAATGACGGTTAAAGTCTGTTTACCGGACAGAACCCGTCGGTTCTGCAGTACCGATTGCCGCCACGCCCTGCCGTCACGCGCCGCCACACGCTACCACGCGCCACCGTCTCTTTCTCCGACATCTCTCTCTCTCCGTCTCGTTTCTCTCACTCTCCTGTTTGTCTCCGCCGTCGCACCACCACCGGACTGTGGTGGTGGTGGTCGGTCTTGTTGCTCGGAAGGGGGGGGGGGTGTGTCGGTTGACCCACAACCGAGTGGAGAGGGGGGAGGGGTAAGGTGCTTGTCTGATGTTTATAAGTTGCAAGGAAGGGAAAATAGGAGAGAAGGGATGGTGTTTCAAATCTTTGATGTGGGTGTGCAGTACATAAATCGAGAGAGAGAGAGGATAGTGAATTGTGAGGTCTGCACAATGAATATTAAGGGGGGTCATGGACTCCTTTTAATTGGTGTAGAGATCTTTAAAAGATCTTATGGTATCTTGTGAGGATTGTATAAATATTTTGGAAAGATTTTCTAATCTAAAGAGATTTTGTTTAGATTATGAAGGGATTTTTGGAAAGATCTACAAGAAAAGATCTTGTAGTAGAGATCTAAAATATTATGTATAGGTTTAGGCTTGGGCCCAGGGTCCACAAGCCCCTCTCGTGCGTAAGCGGCCCGTAATTCCTACGAGACCCGTTGTCAAATCCAGAACTCCGTTTAACGTCAAAAATTAAAATACACAAAAATACGGTCGGTAGTCGTTGTTTGCACGCCCGTTCGTCGATCACCTTAATAATCGCGAAAAATGGTATCGTTGCCGTCTTTAATCCGTTTTTCGATCCGGTTCCGACTGTAGTCACTAAAATTAATTACGGAGCTAAATATAGCGTAAAAATTTAATATTTGTCGGCGTTGTCAGTATTCTGTTCGGTTTCAATCCGTTTCCGTTTAACGTTTCACCGGTTTCTCTGTAAACCACCATTCGCGCACTGTAAAGACGGATAGACGTTCCCGGGCACTCCAAAGGCCTAATTAAGTTAATTCGCGCTGTAAACACTATTTATTATCGCGTTTATCACTTGTTAATCACGTAATTAAGAGCCGTAAATCACGGGTTGTCACATTATCATTTCCTGGATGCATCGTATATTTGGACTTATGGGCTTCTTCTAATATACGATGACGTAGGTTTCCTAATTTAGGTATCCACATTCTCTTTTCATGGAATCTCCAAATTCCATCTGTTCCTTGTTCTAATTCTTTAATTATACCTTTTAGCTTTTCAGTATCATCCTTGAAGATTGATTCTTGTGCTTCTCTTATCTGATCATTTAAATCTACTTGTAGATTTAATTTAAGAGAACGTACCCTTTTTGGCTTTTCATGATACTTTTGGCTTAAAGCATCTGCCACTACATTTGCTTTTCCTTCATGATACTGGATATCACAATCATAATCACTAAGCATCTCCATCCAACGTCTTTGTCTCATATTTAACTCCTTTTGCCCGAAAACATACCTTAAACTTTTGTGATCAGTGAATATGGTAAACTTACTACCATAAAGGTAATGTCTCCAAATCTTAAGGGCAAAAATTATGGCTCCTAATTCTAGATCATGGGTTGAATAATTCTCTTCATGATTCTTAAGTTGTCTAGAGGCGTAAGCTATAACCTTTTGACGTTGCATTAATACACATCCATAACCTAGTTTGGAAGCGTCACAATAGACTACAAAGTCTTCAGTTCCTTCTGGCAACGCTAGTATGGGTGTATTAGTTAATCTTTGTTTAAGAATTCTAAATGCTTCTTCTTGCTTTGGTCCCCATTCAAACTTAATGGATTTATAGGTTAAATTAGTTAAAGGAATGGCTATTCTAGAGAAATCTCGAATAAATCTTCTATAATAACCGGCCAATCCTAAGAAACTTCTAACCTCGGTTGGTGACTCAGGGGTTTTCCAATTGGTTATTGCCTCGATCTTTGTTGGATCTACATTAATTCCTTCATGATTGACTAAGTGTCCAAGAAACTGTACCTGCTCTAACCAAAACTCGCACTTTGAAAACTTAGCATAAAGCTTTTCCTTTCTTAATAGACTTAAAAGTGCGTGCAAATGCTTTGCATGATCTTCCTTACTTTTAGAATAAATGAGAATATCATCAATAAAAACAATTATGAATTTATCCAAATATGGCTTACATATTCGGTTCATCATGTCCATAAATGCGGCTGGGGCATTGGTTAAACCAAATGGCATGACATTAAATTCATAATGACCATACCTTGTTCTAAATGCGGTTTTAGGAATGTCCTCTTCCTGTACCTTTAATTGATGATATCCTGACCTTAAATCGATTTTAGAGAAAAATTGAGCTCCTTGCAATTGATTGAACAGATCATCGATTCTCGGTAATGGATACCGATTTTTAATTGTGACCTTGTTCAATTCACAATAGTCAATGCACATACGCATTGATCCGTCCTTCTTTTTAACAAACAGTATCGGCGCTCCCCATGGTGATGAGCTTGGTTGTATGAATCCTTTCTCTAATAATTCGTCTAATTGTTTCTTTAGTTCCTGCATTTCTGCGGGTGCCAATCGGTAGGGTGCTTTCGCAATTGGTGCAGTCCCTGGCAGTAGATGAATTCTGAATTCAACTTCTCTGTCCGGCGGTAATCCTGGTAATTTTTCTGGAAATACATCTGGAAACTGAGACACTACTGGAATGTCTCTTAGTTCTTTTCTTTTAGTGTTAGTGATTATAGAAAATCAAATACACTATAGATCCTTTTCTTATATAACTTGCAGTTTTCATTACAGATATGAATTTTGTGGATCTACAAGGTTTATCTCCTTTAATTGTGATCTTTTCACCCTTTGGTGAATTTACTTGAATTGACTTTTGATCACATAAAATATTAGCTTTATTGGCTACTAACCAATCCATTCCTAATATGACATCAAATCCTGCCAGATTCATTGGGTAAAGGTTTGCAATATATTTTTGATTTAAAATTTCTAATCTTGCTCCCTGCAAGATTTTAGAAATCCTAATCGTTTCTCCATTTGCGGTTTCTATTAGACATTCTAGTGGAAGTTTAGTTAATGATTGATTTAGAAGTTTGCAAAATGAAGTATTAATAAAACTTTGGTTTGCACCAGAGTCAAATAATACTTTAGCAAATATATCATTAACTAAAAACGTACCGACTATCACATCCGGAATCATTCTGGCTTCATCTGCTGTTAGAACAAATGCTCTAGCATTTTTAGTGTTCTTGTTGTTTTTTGCTGGAGCTAATTTCGGACAATTTGGCTTGATGTGACCTTTTTCTCCACAATTGAAGCACAATCCATTACTGGATTTTCTTCTTCCCTGTGTCCTGGTAACTTACAGAAATTGCAATGAGTGGAGCATTTTCCCGAATGCTTTTTCTTGCAGACCTTACAGAATGGTGCAGAGGTAGAACCCATATTCCTACGGTTGTAATTCCCAGAACGGAATTCTTGGGTAAGCCTTTGGGTTAGGTTTCTCCTCTGGTCTTCTTCTCTAGTACGGATTAATTCATCTGTCAAGTTGTTTGCTAGTTCTACAGTTTCTTCTATAGTTTGAGGTCTAGCTGCCTTGACTACATGTCTAATATCTCCAATTAATCCCTAGATGTAACAGGAGATTAATACCGGTTCAGGTGATGCAAGGGTTGGTACTATTCTAGCATATTCAAAGAATGTGGTAGTATAACCCTTACTATCTACCCTGATTATTCTTAGGTTTAGAAACTTATTTGCCATCTGTTCCTTTTCATTGGGAGGGCAGAATTTGTGACAACCCTCAAAATTCCATGTATTCCATACAATTTATTAATGATAATTAAAGTGCTTGACGACTGTGTGGAATTACTTAACTGCTCTCTGATTACTGTGTTATACTTACATGTACTTGTTAACATACTAATAGTGTACAGAAAAGTCATTAAATAGTCCTTTGTGTTTTCCTAAGTGTTAGAAATTAAAAGTGTTACAAAAGTATTTATAAAAGACACTTTACGGATTAATAAAGCACTTTAACGGAACAACATCAAACCGAACAACCGGACTTTACCTGGAACATAAAAATATGGACAAACACATTGTTTCTACTTTTCTAAGCTAGTTAGGGACCCCGAACACCCTAACACACCTTATATCAAATAACACACTAAAGCACTAACTAAACACCTTTAGATCCTAACTAAACAAGTAACTAGATCATCACCACCCAACCCCATACCCCCCCCCCATCGACGGTCACCACTAGGGTGACCCACCCTTGCTTGCTTTTGATTATTATATTACATATGTTGGACATTTGGAGGCACATTGTATGTTGGTTATAATTGAAAGTTGGTTTATAAATAAACCCACAAGATCTCACTTTCATTTCATCTAAACACATCAAACACCAACTCCTCTCTTCCTCTCTACCCCCATTCTCAGCCGCCACCACCATCCACACTACCACCACCATCAAGTTTTGTTCAAGCCATTTTACATACACACAAAGGTGCAAGGAGTCATACAACTAAGCTCGGTGCACTCGGAAGTTCAAGGACCACTCTAGTTTTCTTTTATCCACCACTTTTACGCCTTGTTTCTCCCCTAGCCTTGTGCTAGTAGTAAGTGTTCTAAAACTTCATCTTGTTCTTGTATTTAGTGGTTAATAGATGATAGAATGATGAAAAGTCAAGAAACTCTAAAGAATATGAATAAGTCTTGAACATAAAGTGATAAAGGGTGGATAAAGATAAGATATATGGGTAAATCATGTAGATCTTGTGTTGTTATGATTATTACATGTTGTTTGTTAGTAAAAGTAAGATGGATCATCATCTAGACATACTAGTTCATGTTTAAGAACATGAACTAGTAAGACGAAAATGTTAGAGTTATGAAGGATGATGAAACCATCCACCCATGAACTTGAAACTTGAGTAAATATAATTTTTCTTGAAAAATGAGGTTATAAATTTGTAGATCTAAAGATCTACAAGTGGTTTTTCGAAAGAACCAAGTGGAAAATACTAGTCTTGTTAAAACCCGGATCTTGTATGAACTAAAAATATTTTTAGTAAGTAAACAAGTGTATGAACACTTGTGTAACAAGAAGATTCCACAAAGAAATATTTTCGGAAACCATGACTAGAAGTTGTGAAACTACATATTCTTTAAAAATAAAGTTTTTAGGAAACTAATCGTATTTTTAAAGATAAGAAGACCTACTAAGTATGTTAGTGTTTTACTACATATTTTTACAAACTTTCAAGTACATGAGTTGTGATTTAGGCATACTTTTTTGTCAAGTTTGGTGATTAAGGATTGTATAGTGTTGATGGTAATTGTTTGATTGAATTTACAAAAGAAAATAATATGCTAAAAGCATGGACACCTCCATTTACAGAGGAAACTCTGGCGAAATTTTTCTAGAAATAATACACTTAGAAATATTTTTCTAACAAATGTTTACAAATATATTCTTAACATTATTTTTCTAAATAAACTTCGCCATGATTTTTATTACAAAATACCAAGTGCCGGAGGTTGATTTTCGTCAATAAAATTGGATAAATATATATTTAGAATATATATATATTATACTAGAACACTTGTGTGGATATTTGTTTATTTGTGAGATAGTTATATTATATTAGGGTAAAATAATATAACTTGATAATATGTCTTGGCATTTAAATAGTGTGGTTTGTGGTAGAAAGTGATGAGTAAATAAACAGTACGTAGGATACGTGTTATGCATGAGACACTGATTGTTATGTGTACCTTATTAGGATGTGCTTGTTTTCCTGATTTACTTGAGTAATTATTCTAACCGAGCAAACCAAGGTGAGTTCACACTTTCTACAAGGCATGGGATTCCCGGTGGTTTGGGAATGGGTTAATAAACTAAAACGCAATCTACATATCCTCCTTGGGTAGGATATGTACGGCCATCCTCCTTGGGTTGGATGCCACTATAAATCCTGCGTATTCTCCTTGGGTAGAACTACGTACGTTCGTCCTCCTTGGGTAGGACAACAACCTTAAAACTTACTAGACAACGAAAGGAACTGGTTAAACATACTTTCAACTAAGGGGTAACCCCCACGGCAAATAAGCCAACGAAAGTCAAACCACGTTTTCAGAAACAACTTAAAACTAATCAACCAACAGTGAACTCACTCAACTTTGTTGTTGACTCGTTGTTACATGCCTTACAGGTCGCTAAATGTTTTTGGAGCTTGCACGAGGAGAAGGTTGTTGTGGGATATGGATTGTTATATCCCGTGCTTAATATTT
Organism: Helianthus tuberosus; assembly: GCA_030545235.1. Taxonomy (NCBI): domain Eukaryota; kingdom Viridiplantae; phylum Streptophyta; class Magnoliopsida; order Asterales; family Asteraceae; genus Helianthus; species Helianthus tuberosus. The sequence continues at coordinate 122,567,850 of CM060407.1, forward strand.
AATCCACATGAATCTATTTAAACTTACGTATTGAACTTTAAACTTATGAACTATGGAACTTATGCTTTGGTTTCACGTTTTATGCTTCCGCTGTTTAAATCTGAACTTGGTTAACTTAAAGTCGGGTTACTTTCTTTTGGTCACCAATCGTATCATGGTTGGTATTATTTACTTAATTGTGTTGTTCAATATGATTGGTGGCTCGATCCTGGTCATGTCACGCCTCCAAGCGGTGATACTCCGCATGGTGGATTTTGGGGGTGTGACAGATTGGTATCAGAGCCATTGGTTATAGTGAACTTGGTTTTAAAAAGGGAAAAGCTTTTTGATAAAACCAGAATATAACCTGTACAGTGCTCAATGATCCACAACGACGCTTCGCTCCACGTGCAAGACTCGACACAATAGGTGGTATGATTTATGTTATATTGTCGGTTAGATAGTTCACACTGTGCATTAATTAACGTGATAATTGCTGTTTGAACATGGTGTGCTTACTCTCTTCTGTCGTCCCACACTTACGCACTTTCCCGACACTTTCCTCACTTACGTTGCTTCATTGTGAAGATCATGAACGGACGCGGAGGACGTATCAACCTAACTCAAGCCCAGTTGACGGCTTTGATCAACGAACGAGTTGCTGAGGCACTCGCAGCAAATCCAGCAGGAGGTATAACCTGCCATATCAACTCACGTTAGGACATTTAGATCCTACCTTCGCAAACCAACCCTCATGCTTAACCTTGTCTTTTATTCTCGCGCAACAGGTCAACACGCTCAGCCTCCCGTATGTACATTCAAAACGTTCATGGACTGCCGACCTACTACTTTCAGTGGCACAGAAGGAGCTGTAGGCCTTCTACACCGGTTCGAGAAGCTTGAGTCTGTCTTCGAGATGTGTGAATGCCCTGAAGATCGTAGGGTGAAATATGCTACCGGAACACTTGAAGGTGCTGCGTTAACCTGGTGGAAAGCGCAGGTTCAACTACTAGGGCTGGCAGTTGCAAATGCCACCCCCTGGAATGGTTTCAAAGAACTGATCAAGGAGGAGTATTGTAGTCGGGATGACATCCACAAGCTAGAGGTGGAATTTTTCAATCTGAAGATAACGGGGTCTGAGATTGAGGCGTATACGAAAAGGTCAAACGAGCTGGCCATCTTGTGCCCTACTATGGTAGACCCTCCCATCAAACGTATTGAGCTGTACCTCAAGGGTCTTGTACTAGAGATTCAGAGTCACGTGACTTCAGCTAACCTGGGTACCATTCAGCAAATCATTAAGTTGGCCCATCGTCTCACCGATCAAGCAGTTGAACAAAACAAACTGCCCAAGCATATTGGTGCTGCTACTACTGACGCTCCCAATGAAAACAAGCGAAAATGGGATGGGAATTCCAGTAAGGGTTCAACTTCAGTTCAGTCCCAGCAGCGAAAGACAGACGAGTACAGGTGCCCCAGTCAGCAATCTTCTGGGAATCAAGGTCAGGGTGGGTACAAGGGAAATCACCCTAAGTGCAACCGATGTAATTTGCACCACAGCGGGCAGTGCAACAAAGGTCGTTGTCAGAGATGTCACAAGCTGGGTCATGAAGCTAAAGATTGCAGGAGCCCGCGTCCTGCGAATCAGAATCGCCAACGACAACAACAAGCTCCACAGAACCACCAGCAGCAGCAACAACTGGGCAATAAAGTACGCTTTCAGTGTGGCGCTGAAGGCCACTTTAAGAGAAACTGCCCCCAACTGAACCAGAATCAGAACAACAATAACCAGGGAAACGGGAACAACAATGGAGGCAACAACGGGGGTAACAATAATGGCAATGGCGCCCGAGGTCGTGCCTTCGTGATTGGTCAGGGTGATGCAAGGAACGATCCCAACATTGTGATGGGCAAGTTTCTTCTGGACGACTTCTTTGTTAATGTTTTATTCGATTCGGGTGCCGATACTAGTTATGTGTCCTTAAAAGTTAGCCAAATGCTTAAGCGCACTCCAACATTCCTGAACACCAAACACACGGTAGAACTAGCTAACGGTAAAAGTCTTGAAGCCACACACGTAGTTAAAGGTTGTAACCTCGTCTTAGCTGGTCAGACTTTCTCTATCGATCTTATTCCTATCACACTTGGTAGTTTCGACGTCGTTATTGGGATGGATTGGCTATCTCATCATCAAGCGGAGATTCTTTGCAACGAGAAGATTATCCGCATCCCTCGTTCTGGTGAAGAACCCCTCGTGATTCGTGGCGACAAGAGTGGTGCTGTCATAGGCATTATCTCTTTCTTTAAGGCCAAGAAGTGTTTGCTAAAGGGCCACACTGCCATTCTAGCACTCGTTACTGACACATCAACGGAAGAGAAGAGAATTGAAGACATTCCTATTGTGCGCGATTTTCTTGAGGTATTTCCTGAGGAATTACCTGGTCTTCCACCTCATCGTCAAGTTGAATTTCAAATCGAGCTAGCTCCTGGAGCAGCGCCCATAGCTCGAGCACCTTATCGTCTAGCTCCATCAGAACTTGAAGAACTATCCACGCAACTACAAGAACTCTTGGAAAAGGGTTTCATACGTCCTAGCTCTTCGCCATGGGGAGCTCCAGTGTTATTCGTGAAGAAGAAGGACGGTACCTTCAGAATGTGTATTGACTACCGCGAACTCAACAAGGTGACTGTGAAGAATCGTTATCCTCTTCCACGAATTGACGACTTGTTCGACCAGTTGCAAGGGTCGAGCTATTACTCTAAGATTGATTTGAGATCGGGATACCATTAGCTGAGAGTCCGAGAGGAGGACGTCTCCAAAACAGCATTCAGAACTCGTTACGGCCATTTCAAGTTTCTGGTTATGCCTTTCGGATTAACGAATACACCTGCGGTCTTCATGGATCTCATGAACCGAGTGTGCAAGCCCTACCTGGATAAGTTCGTTATTGTATTCATCGATGATATCCTGATCTATTCGAAGAGTCAGGAGGAACACGAGTAGCATCTATGACTTATGCTGGAACTTCTTCGAGCAGAGCAACTGTATGCTAAATTTTCGAAATGTGACTTCTGGCTTCGTGAAGTCCACTTTCTAGGCCATGTGGTAAACAAGGATGGAATTCATGTGGATCCATCTAAGGTTGAATCGATCGAGAACTGGCCTGCACCCCGTACACCAACAGAAATCCACCAATTCCTGGGTTTGGCAGGATATTATAGAAGGTTTATCAAGGATTTCTCAAATATTTCGCAACCTCTCACTTCACTGACTCAGAAAGGTGTCACCTATCGCTGGGGTGATGCACAGGAATCTGCATTTCAGCACTTGAAAGATAGACTTTGTAGCGCGCCTATCCTCTCATTGCCTGAAGGCACAGAAGATTTTGTGGTTTACTGCGACGCTTCCATCCAAGGACTTGGGTGCGTGTTAATGCAACATGATAAGGTCATTGCCTACGCATCACGCCAACTTAAGGTTCACGAAAGGAACTACACTACTCACGACCTGGAACTGGGAGCAGTTTTTTTCGCACTTAAGATATGGAGACATTACCTGTACGGTACCAAGTGCACCATTTACACCGATCACAGGAGTCTCGAGCATATCTTTAAGCAAAAGGAGTTAAACATGCGCCAACGCCGATGGGTCGAGCTCTTGAATGATTACGAATCCGCGATCAAGTACCATCCGGGCAAGGCCAATGTTGTGGCCGACGCCCTCAGTCGAAAGGATACTATACCTAAGCGTGTACGTGCGTTACAGCTTACCATTCACTCTAGCCTTCCCGCTCAAATTCGCAATGCTCAGGTTGAAGCATTGAAAGCGGAGAACATCAGGGCTGAGTCCCTACGAGGATCGAGACAACGGCTAGAACAAAAGGAAAACGGCGCCTACTATGTCAATGGACGCATCTGGGTTCCACTTTATGGAAACTTACGCGAGCTTGTGATGGATGAAGCGCATAAGTCTCGTTATTCAGTACATCCTGGTTCAGATAAGATGTACCACGACTTAAAGACTACCTATTGGTGGCCTGGCATGAAAGCTCACATAGCAACCTACCTTAACAAATGTTTGACTTGTGCGAGAGTCAAAACCGAATATCAGAAACCATCAGGCCTACTCCAACAACCAGAGATACCTAAATGGAAATGGGAGCAAATTTCCATGGATTTCGTTACTGGCCTGCCTAGATCACAACGCGGGAACGATACCATTTGGGTGATCGTGGATCGACTGACCAAGTCTGCACATTTTCTGGCAATCAAGGAAACGGATAAGTTTTCTACTTTAGCAGACATCTACCTAAAAGAAGTGGTGTCAAGGCACGGAGTGCCAACCTCCATCATTTCTGATCGTGACACGCGTTTTACTTCGGAACTGTGGCAAGCTATCCATAGGTCGTTTGGCTCACGTTTAGATATGAGCACCGCTTATCACCCACAGATGGATGGGCAATCTGAACGCACCATCCAGACCATTGAAGACATGCTTAGGGCGTGTGTAATCGATTTTGGTAATGGCTGGGAAAAGCACCTCCCGCTAGTGGAGTTTTCGTATAACAACAGCTACCACACCAGCATCCAGGCCGCTCCGTTTGAGGCATTGTACGGACGGAAATGCCGATCACCTCTTTGTTAGGAAGAAGTTGGTGACAGTCAAATCACTGGCCCAGAACTTGTAGTAGATACAACCGAGAAGATTGCTCAAATACGACAACGAATGGCAGCAGCTCGTGACCGTCAGAAAAGCTATGCTGATAAGCGAAGAAAGCCACTCGAGTTCCAGGTTGGGGATTGAGTGCTACTCAAAGTCTCACCTTGGAAAGGTGTAGTTCGTTTTGGCAAACGAGGCAAACTCAACCCGCGATACGTTGGACCCTTAAAAAATCATTGAGAAAATTGGCAAAGTCGCTTACAGGTTGAATCTACCTGAAGAACTCAGTGGAGTTCACAACGTATTCCACGTGTCAAATCTGAAGAAGTGTCTGTCAGACGAGACCCTCATAGTTCCCCTCAAGGAACTCAAAATCGACGACTAGCTGCGATTCGTCGAGGAACCAGTAGAGATTGGTGATCGAGATGTTAAGATCCTCAAGCGTACGAGGATACCTCTCGTCCGAGTTCGTTGGAATTCCCGTCGTGGCCTAGAGTATACCTGGGAACGAGAAGACCAAATGAAACTCAAGTTTCCCCAGCTGTTTAAGAAAAATGCAACCACTACTGAGACTGAAGCTACCGCAGAATTTCGGGACGGAATTCCAAATCAACGGGGGAATGATGTGACACCCCAAGAAAACCAGGAAACCAACACAACTTAACTAGCTTCCTCAGTAACCACGCACTAAATTTCGGGACGAAATTTTCTTAACAGGGGGAGAATGTGACAACCCTCAAAATTCCATGTATTCCATACAATTTATTAATGATAATTAAAGTGCTTGACGACTGTGTGGAATTACTTAACTGCTCCCTGATTACTGTGTTATACTTACATGTACTTGTTAACATACTAATAGTGTACAGAAAAGTCATTAAATAGTCCTTTGTGTTTTCCTAAGTGTTAGAAATTAAAAGTGTTACAAAAGTATTTATAAAAGACACTTTACGGATTAATAAAGCACTTTAACGGAACAACATCAAACCGAACAACCGGACTTTACCCGGAACATAAAAATATTGCCAAACACATTGTTTCTACTTTTCTGAGCTAGTTAGAGACCCCGAACACCCTAACACACCATATATTAAATAACACACTAAAGCACTAACTAAACACCTTTAGATCCTAACTAAACAAGTAACTAGATCATCACCACCCAACCCCATACCCCCCCCCCCATCGACGGTCACCACTAGGGTGACCCACCCTTGCTTGCTTTTGATTATTATATTACATATGTTGGACATTTGGAGGCACATTGTATGTTGGTTAAAATTGAAAGTTGGTTTATAAATAAACCCACAAGATCTCACTTTCATTTCATCTAAACACATCAAACACCAACTCCTCTCTTCCTCTCTACCCCCATTCTCGGCTGCCACCACCATCCACACTACCACAACCATCAAGTTTTGTTTAAGCCATTTTACATACACACAAAGGTGCAAGGAGTCATACAACTAAGCTCGGTGCACTCGGAAGTTCAAGGACCACTCTAGTTTTCTTTTATCCACCACTTTTACGCCTTTTTTCTCCCCTAGCCTTGTGCTAGTAGTAAGTGTTCTAAAACTTCATCTTGTTCTTGTATTTAGTGGTTAATAGATGATAGAATGATGAAAAGTCAAGAAACTCTAAAGAATATGAATAAGCCTTGAACATAAAGTGATAAAGGGTGGATAAAGAGAAGATATATGGGTAAATCATGTAGATCTTGTGTTGTTATGATTATTACATGTTGTTTGTTAGTAAAAGTAAAATGGATCATCATCTAGACATACTAGTTCATGTTTAAGAACTTGAACTAGTAAGATGTAAATGTTAGAGTTATGAAGGATGATGAAACCATCCACCCATGAACTTGAAACTTGAGTAAATATAATTTTTCTTGAAAAATGAGGTTATAAATTTGTAGAACTAAAGATCTACAAGTGGTTTTTCGAAAGAACCAAGTGGAAAATACTAGTCTTGTTAAAACCCGGATCTTGTATGAACTAAAAATATTTTTAGTAAGTAAACAAGTGTATGGACACTTGTGTAACAAGAAGATTCCACAAAGAAATATTTTCGGAAACCATGACTAGAAGTTGTGAAACTACATATTCGTTAAAAATAAAGTTTTTAGGAAACTAATCGTATTTTTAAAGATAACAAGACCTACTAAGTATGTTAGTGATTTACTACATATTTTTACAAACTTTCAAGTACATGAGTTGTGATTTAGGCATATTTTTTTTTGTCAAGTTTGGTGATTAAGGATTGTATAGTGTTGATGGTAATTGTTTGATTGAATTTACAAAAGAAAATGATATGCTAAAAGCATGGACACCTCCATTTACAGAGGAAACTCTGGCGAAATTTTTCTAGAAATACGACACTTAGAAATATTTTTCTAACAAATGTTTACAAATATATTCTTAACATTATTTTTCTAAATAAACTTCGCCATGATTTTTATTACAAAATACCAAGTGCCGGAGGTTGATTTTCGTAAATAAAATTGGATAAATATATATTTAGAATATATATATATATATTATACTAGAACATTTGTGTGGATATTTGTTTATTTGTGAGATAGTTATATTATATTAGGGTAAAATAATATAACTTGATAATATGTCTTGGCATTTAAATAGTGTGGTTTGTGGTAGAAAGTGATGAGTAAATAAACAGTATGTAGGATACGTGTTATGCATGAGAAACTGATTGTTATGTGTACCTTATTAGGACGTGCTTGATTTCCTGATTTACTTGAGTAATTAATCTAACCGAGCAAACCAAGGTGAGTTCACACTTTCTACAAGGCATGGGATTCCTTGTGGTTTGGGAATGGGTTAATAAACTAAAACGGAATCTACATATCCTCCTTGGGTAGGATATGTACGGCCATCCTCCTTGGGTAGGATGCCACTATAAATCCTGCGTATTCTCCTTGGGTAGAACTACGTACGTTCGTCCTCCTTGGGTAGGACAACAACCTTAAAACTTACTAGACAAAACTCTATCATTAAGTCCCTCATTTTATATCGACTTAATCGCCGAAGCCGATGGCGAGCGGGTCATTAGTTAATAGCGCTATTAGGTTTAACAAACCTCACACCGTGTCATCCGATAGACATTGACTAAGGCAAAGGGTCTATGCTGATAGACATTGACTTACGGCACAACTTACTTTCGTTAGTAGTCGATATCATACCGTCTAGTAGTTCACATGGGGAAGCCCCCACTAATTATGGATATGGATTGGGTAATAAAAGGAACTGGTTAAACATACTTTCAACTAAGGGGTAACCCCCACGGCAAATAAGCCAACGAAAGTCAAACCACGTTTTCAGAAACAACTTAAAACTAATCAACCAACCGTGAACTCACTCAACTTTGTTGTTGACTTGTTGTTACATGCCTTACAGGTCGCTAAATGTTTTTGGAGCTTGCACGAGGAGAAGGTTGTTGTGGGATATGGATTGTTATGTCCCGTGCTTAATATTTAATCCATATGAATCTATTTAAACTTACGTATTGAACTTTAAACTTATGAACTATGGAACTTATGCTTTGGTTTCAAGTTTTATGCTTCCGCTGTTTAAATCTGAACTTGGTTAACTTAAAGTCGGTTTACTTTCTTTTGGTCACCAATCGTATTGTGGTTGGTATTATTTACTTAATTGTGTTGTTCAATATGATTTGTGGCTCGATCCTGGTCATGTCATGCCTCCAAGCGGTGAAACTCCGCATGGTGGATTTTGGGGGTCTGACAGAATTTCCTTTCTACCATATTCTTAAATTCCTCTCATTCCATGTTGTATATCCTATCACTTCCTTTTGATTGGAGGATAGTGTTCCACCATTCTAAAGCTGAGTTCTTAAATAGATTAGAAGCAAACATTATCTTATCTTCTTCAGCACACTTGCTTATTTTTTAAACAACCTCAGTCTTTTCTATCCAGCGTAGAGCTGCAATGGGTCCTTCATTGCCCGAGAATTCTATTGGTTTACAGGACCAGAATTCTTTATAAGAACAACCATAAGGCATGGTTCTTCTTCTTTTGGGAATGGGCACTTGAAGTACAGGTCCATGTTTACGCTGTTTTCTGGTTCAGTTGGTCGCTTACTGCTATGTTTACTTTTATTATCAGCATCCTTAACAATTTGAAGAATAAATGGCATTGCATCTATGATTCCTTGTGCCACTATGTGTTGGATGGCACTATTATCCATTTGGTTTCCATTGTTATTGATGCTCGGATTCTCATTAACCAAGTTAATGTTACTCTGGTTATCGTTATTCAGATCCCCTTGATTTCCTTCGTCGGCCATCTGAATTTTAAACATTTACCACATATTTATATCACAAAATAATATTTAATATAGCAAATCACATGACACGCATTTTGGTCAAAAGCGTCGATCATTGCGACTTACTCTATTTTCATATACTATGCATTTATTACACACCAGTACTGAAATTAAAATTACAATACCGACAAAAATTTAAAACTACACTACTAGTAATAGGCATCCGTAGTTTTTTTTTCATACACATACACACATATTATTATTATTATTATTATTATTATTATTATTATTATTATTATTATTATTATTATTACTACTACCATTTCCACCATCACATTCATGGATATGGATTCATCGAAAAATCCATATTGCGCTCGTCGTACTTCCAGACGAGTCGCTCTCCCACCTATCTCATTCGTTCACGACTTTCTAAAATCTCCTCACCAAATGTCCTAAGTTCTTGTACATTATCTACACCCATTGGGGGTGCAGGTTCTAGGACTGGGTTCGGAAGTTGGGGTGCGGGTTCCTGATTTGGAGGTGTAGGGGCCTGGAATTGGTAAGGATTCTCTAAAATCTCCCTAATGAATACATCGTGGTAATAGGGATCTAAATGTCACACCCTGGCTTTGCGGAAGCGTGGTAAATTTTGGTGTGACTTCTTAATACCATAGCTTAATCATAACCAAGCTATATGAATTAAAAACATGCAAGATCATCCATTAAGTTTTGAAAACCAAATACAGTACCATTGTTTTAACGGGAACATTCCCTAACAACCTTAACCTTGTTCAACAGACATTACAAACTTGAAACATAACATAAACATGATTTAAGGGTTGTGTCTTGTCCAGGAAAGAGACACATCCCCGAAACCCCGGATGACCTCGGAAACTAGTGCAGCGGAAAACATGCCATACCGTGCCAGATCTCGTTAATTTCCTGAAATACATGTAAGTTGAAAAATCAACAATAATGTTGAGCGAGTTCATGTGTAAGTGAGTAAGTAAACCTTTGTGAGTATAAAAATATTGTTGGTATGTAGCAAATAAGGGGACTTGTGATCACCAATGGTTTGCAAGGCCACTGATATATGTGAAGTGCAAATAGGGAGACTCAAACCTAGCAGATTTATGCCACGGCGTTAGTATGTGGACAAAGTCACCCCAAGGTCCGTTTCTAGTTTGGCCTGGGGCTGGGCTCGCTACACCCAGATAGATCTACCGCTCCTGTCCCTCGGTCCCGACATGAGGACTAATGGCCTCATATTGCTCCTACCCACTCACATGATCTGAGTAAATAAACCTCCTTACGCTAACCATACCGTTTATAAAGTACTCGTAATCATAGTAACATGTATTTCACCCCCGCAGTTAAGAAAACTGAAAACAGTTAGAGAAAAGGGGGACATGAACTCACAGTCGGTGCGTCTCTACCAAGTACTCCAAATCAGAAAGCTGTGCGACGACCTACAAGTGCTAATTCTATTAGACGGACGGCCGTGCCTTAGCTTTATAGTTTAAGTCTTTGGGAAATAGTTAGACAACTATTTCATGTTTACGTTCTGTATATACTTGGTAGTTAATCTCCTTCCCAAGGATGGGGGATTCAATACATGTGCGTTCAAATTATATCATTCAGTCTCACTTAATATGTATATATTTCCAATTCCAAAATATAAGTATTTTTCTCAAAAATATTATATTTTCATTTCTCATAAATCTTCTCCAATAATACGTTGTTAAAATACGCGTTCATAAATATTTCCGTAAGTGCGTAAGTTACGTTTTAACAATCGAGTGGTAATATACTTACCGATATAACTTATATATTTATGGTGAAAGCGTTCGTATTATTTTGGAATCGTTAACGTTCGTAAATATTATTTTTACTCTAAAAATAATATTTATGTATTTCACAAAATAATCATAAACAGTGTGTGAAAAATATATTTATCACGTTAAATTTTGTGAAAATCCCACCTCCGGATATCTAGTAAATAAAGTCATGGCGAAATTTATGTTTCGAAAACATGTCAAAAATAATTCTAACACTTGTAGTGCAAATAGTTCTAAGTGTTAGGTTTTTAGAAAAATTTCGCCAGAGTTTCCTTTGTAACTGGAGGTGGCCACGCTTTCAAGCGTATCATTTTCTTTAACAAAATCAATTTCAACAACTTCCTTATTCGATCAAACAATTTCCGACACAACAAACTAGTCGACATGTATGTAAATCGCATAATCGCATGAACTTGTAGTTTTTCCGAAACTATAGTGTAAATCTCATTATATTTTGTGGATCTTTATAATAAGTAATTTTGATCTCGTAAAAACCTCGTTTTTAGAGAAATCCGTCTTTTACAACTTCTTGTCACCTCTTACAAAAACTGTTATTTTGTCGGATCTTTTCATTTCACAAGTGTTTACACACTTGTGGTTTATAAAAATCATGCTTGTTAGTGTAAGATCCATCTTTTAAAATACATGATTTCTTTGATACGTGGTTCTTTGAAAATATCACTTGCAGATACGTAGATCTGCTAGTTTTAAACACTATTGTACAAGTTAAAACACTTTTACACAAGTTCATGTTTCATGTGTGGTAGAGTTTCACCTTTTAACCCTCGTATCATTCAAAACAAGCTTATGTTAAGATCCATGACCTTACCAAACCGGGTTAAATGGTGATCCGAGCTACCACAACATAGATCGGGTCTAAATAATCACAAATTTTAATTACTACAACATTTACACATCACATGAGCTATTAACCACCATTTTTAGTGTTTTAAGTGGACTTTTATACTTCATCTTGTAAGATTCCGATTTTTAATCATCATACATCTTATTAACCGCTTTAGAATAGTTCAGATACGAGTTTTAAGCATTATACCTCTAGCTCGAGGCTAGGGAAGAATCTTGACGAAAATCGCGTGGATAAAAGCTAGATAACGAGGTCCTTCGCGTCCAGTTTGCTCCAAGACTCCTAATACGTGACCCTTAACGCTTGTAGATGATTGAAATGGCTTGCTTGAAATCGAAAATGGATGGGTGGGGGTGGGTTGTTCTCGGCCGTGAGCTCCAAGGGAGAGAGAGAGAGAGAGAGTTTTGAGTGATTGGTGGATTATGAAAGTTCATGGGTGATTAGTGTTATCTTATAGACAATGTAAGTGTGTATTATCCAAAGGTCCATGTGTCTTGTAGATATTAAACAAAGGTGATTAAAATAATGACACAAGGACAAGTGTGTCCCCCTCTAATGGGGACGGTTAACAAGGGGGGGGGGGTCTTGGTTCGATCTCAACTAGATTAGTTGATGTTTAGTTAGGTTAATCTAGTTAAGTTGAGTGATTAACTCTGTTAGTGGTGTGTTGTGTTTTAAAGCGGGTGTTAGGGTGTTCAGGGACCCTAACTGGCTCAGAAAAAGATAAATAGTGAAAATAACAATATTTTCATGTTCCGGGTATAGTCCGGTTGTTTGGTTGGATAGTAATCCGTTAAAGTGCTTAATAAAGCTTAAAGTGTCGTTATTACTCTTTTTAGTGACACTACTCATTCCTGACACTTTGGAAAGTGTCTAGTAATATTTTTCTCATGTTTTGGCACTTTATTAGTTAGCTAAAAGCTGAATTATTTTGTAAAGTGCTGATTTTTGTACTTAGAGTACGTTTTAGGCACATCCAGTCATTGTATCTTATTCCTAGAGACGCAGTTCTACAACCCTTGTATCCCTACACTCACCATTAGTGTAGCAAAATATTTCAGGCTCTTACAGGCCTTAGAGGCAGTGTCTGCCTGGTGCTGGCTTTATCAGCATGTTCAATAGGTTATCCGTGTATTGTGCTACTGTGCTTTTTGGTGCATCATGGTTGTCACTAGGGTTCAGCATGTAAATAATGTAGTGATGATAAGTAAAGTATGAGGCAAGTAAGTACATGTATCAGATATCAAGTAGCAGTTCATCAGCTTAGTTCAAACAAGCACAGTAATTAAGCAGTAATTAATCATTAGTTAAGTCGTACGAATACCTGGTTTAGTGCGGATTGTCACATTCTCCCCCCGTTAAATAAATTTCGTCCCGAAATTTAAGTTCTGCTTGTAGATGCCGTGTTCTTAGGAGAAAGGTGGGGGTATTTCTCTTTCATCCGGTCCTCACGTTCCCAGGTGAACTCAGGACCATATCTGGCATTCCAACGAACTTTGACGAGTTTGACACTGCTCCGGCGGGTCTTGTTTACTTTCCAATCCGTGACCTCGACGGGTTCTTCAACGAAGTGGAGCGTGTCGTCAATATGAATCTCGTCGGTGGGAATGGCAACGGTGACTTGAGTTGGACTTTTCTTTAGATTGGATACATGAAATGTATCGTGAACACCATTCAGTTCAGCAGGTAGGTCCAACTTGTATGCTACTAGTCCTATTCTTTCCAGAATTCTGAAAGGACCAATGTAGCGCGGATTTAACTTCCCACGCTTCCCAAAGCGTGCCACCCCCTTCCAGGGTGATACTTTCAATAACACCATTTCTCCAACTTGGAAATCCACATGTTTCCGGTTTGGATCCGCATAGGCCTTTTGTCTGTGGCGAGCTGCTTCGATGCGTTTAAGAACCTGCGCGATCTTGTCTGTCGTCTCTTGGACGATTTCGGGACCAGCAAGCTGCCTATCACCTGCGTCAGCCCAACATAGGGGTGATCGGCACTTGCGTCCGTATAGGGCTTCAAATGGCGCGACACCAATACTGGTGTGGTAGCTGTTGTTGTATGAAAATTCGACCAAAGGCAAATGTTTGTCCCAGCTACCGCCCAAATCCATAACACACGCTCTCAGCATGTCTTCCAAAGTCTGTATCGTTCGCTCGCTCTGGCCGTCAGTTTGTGGATGAAACGTAGTGCTCAGATTCAATTGTGAGCCAAAGGCTTCTTGGAAGGATTGCCATATCATTGACACAAACCTTCCATCTCTATCAGAGATGATTGAGAGAGGTACTCCATGGCGCGCGACGATCTCTCTCATGTAAATTTCAGCCAATTTGCTGGTGTTATCCTTCTCCCTGATAGGTAAGAAGTGTGCTGACTTTGTTAAACGATCCACTATCACCCAGATAGTGTCATGGCCTCTTGGCGTTCTTGGTAGCTTTGTAATAAAGTCCATGGAGATTTGTTCCCATTTCCACTTGGGAATCTCAGGTTGTTGTAGAAGTCCTGAAGGCTTCTGGTATTCCGCTTTGACCTTAGCGCACGTTAAACATTTGCTCACGTAAACAGCAACATCGCCTTTCATCCTAGGCCACCAATAATAATCTTTGAGATCCTGGTACATCTTATCCGCTCCAGGATGGATAGAGTACCGTGATTTGTGAGCTTCATCAAAAATAACTTTCCTTAGATTACCAAACAGAGGAACCCAAATCCTTTTCTCGAAGCATAACGTTCCTTCCTCGTTTGGTACCAAAAGCTTCTCCATCCCACGGAGATATTCTTCTTCAAGGTTTCCTTCTTTGAGAGCTTCCTTTTGCGCGGCACGAATGCGCAAGGAAAGATCGGTTTGGATAATCATTTCCAAAGCTCTAACCCTTATGGGTTTGATTCTCTCTTTACGACTTAGGGCATCGGCGACTACATTCGCCTTCCCTGGATGATACTTTATCTCGCAGTAGTAGTCGTTCAACACTTCAACCCATCGTCTTTGCCTCATATTCAACTCCTTCTGGTTGAATATATGTTGTAGGCTCTTGTGATCTGTAAAGATTGTACACTTTGTACCATAAAGGTAGTGTCTCCAGATCTTTAGTGCAAATACCACTGCGCCAAGTTCCAAATCATGTGTGGTATAGTTCTTTTCGTGCACTTTCAGTTGACGCGATGCGTAAGCAATAACCTTTTGGCGTTGCATCAACACACAACCCAATCCTTGACGCGATGCGTCGCAGTATACCGCAAAATCATCCGTACCTTCCGGTAGTGCTAAGATTGGTGCATTGCAGAGCTTATCTTTCAATATCTGAAACGCTTCATCCTGTTTGATTCCCCAATCAAACTTCTTATCCTTCTGCGTGAGGAGCGTCAATGGTTGAGCGATCTTTGAAAAATTCTCAATGAATCTTCGATAATAGCCAGCCAAACCCAAGAATTGCCGAATCTCTGTTGGCGTCTTTGGCGTTTCCCAATCCTTGATCGCTTCGATCTTTGTTGGATCCACGTGGATTCCATCTCCATTTACCACGTGCCCAAGGAATTGCACCTCTCGTAGCCAAAACTCGCACTTAGAGAATTTGGCATACAGCTGTTCTTTCTTTAGCAGCTCTAGAATGGCTCTAAGATGCTGCTCGTGTTCGGCCTTTGTCCTTGAATAAATCAAGATGTCGTCGATAAACACAATCACGAACTTGTCCAGGTACGGCTTGCAAACTCTATTCATCAAGTCCATAAAGACTGCAGGTGCGTTTGTCAAACCAAACGGCATAACTAGGAACTCGTAGTGCCCATAACGAGTCCTGAAGGCTGTCTTTGGGATACTCTCCTCTTGTATCCTTAACTGATGGTATCCAGATCGAAGATCGATCCTTGAATAAAAGCTTGAACCTTGCAGTTGGTCGAACAGATCATCGATTCTTGGCAGAGGATATCTATTCTTGATCGTCAGCTTGTTTAATTCTCTGTAGTCAATACACATACGGAAACTACCGTCCTTCTTCTTAACAAACAGGACCGGAGCTCCCCAAGGCGAGAAGCTTGGTCGGATAAAACCCTTGTCTAACAACTCTTGAAGTTGTGTTGACAGTTCCTGCATCTCAGATGGAGCAAGTCTATAAGGTGCCTTAGCCATAGGCGCGGCGCCTGGAACTAAGTCGATGTGAAACTCTACTTGCCTCAGAGGCGGCAATCCAGGTAAGTCTTCCGGGAAGACTTCTGGATACTCCCTTATGACAGGGATGTCTTCGATTCTTGGCTCAGCAGCCTTCTTATCCACAATGTGTGCCAGGAAGGCAACACATCCTTTCTGCAAACACTTCCTTGCTTTCAAGCAGCTGATAATCCTCAACGGCGTCTCACGCTTCTCTCCATGAACAACAATGGTCTCACCATCATCGGTTGGGATACGAACAACCTTTTCGTGACAAACTATCTCAGCTTTGTTGCTTGATAACCAATCCATTCCTACCACCACGTCGAAGCTTCCCAACTGGACTGGTAGTAGATCTAGAGTGAACTCACGCTCTCCCAATTCAATCACACAGCCTCTGATAACTTCATTGGCTTCTACTAACTTCCCATTGGCCAATTCGATTGAGTAGGGAATATCTAACTTATTAGCGGCTAACCCAAGCATATTCTTAAATTCTAACGACACGAAGCTATAATCGGAACCAGTATCAAATAAAACGGATGCATAGCGTTGATTGACAGGGAACGTACCAGTAACGACATTGGGGTCCTGGCGCGCTTCCCTTGCTTCGATTTGGAACACTCTTCCACGGGCTTGGTTTAAGTCTGGGCAGTTCTTCTTAAAATGCCCGATATCACCGCAGTTAAAGCATCCAAGTCTTTGCCCGTTTCCACCAGCTTGATCATTCCTCTGATTACGATTCACGGCGCCCGCTTGGTTAGAATTGTTGCCTCGATTCTCGTTACCTCCATTGTTCCCCTGTGGGCGATTTCCAATACCACCACGGTTATTATTTCTATTCCCAAATCCTCCCTGGCCTCCCCGGCCAGCACTAGCCCAACAAGAATCTTTTAAGTGGCCCGGCTTTCCACATGCTTCACATATTTTCACATTACAGTGGCCAGTATGGTGGCGTTGACAGGTATTACACTTGGGCTGGGTGCCCTGGTATCCTTTTCCCTTCTTTCCATTGCCAGCTGATCCTCCTTTCTTAACCGCCACACTGGCGCCTTGCTTGAAGTTTGAGAACTTCCGTTTGCTACCTCCTGATGACTCCACGTGAGTCTCTTTCTTCTTATGCTCAGGATCATCAAACTTGTTCAGGCGAATGGCCTCCTCTGTGAGAGCCACGCTCAAATCAATAGCCTCAGTAATGGTTGCAGGCTTAGATGAGGTTACCATGCTTATGATTTGAGGAGCTAGTTCCCAAATGAAACGTTCAATTCTCTTGAACTCAGGAGTGACCATGTAGGGTACCACATGCGATAAGTCATGGAACCTTTGAACGTACTCTGCTATCTTTGGACCGTCCATTTTCAAGTGCCAGAACTCGGTCTCCAATCGCTGGATTTCTGCGCGGGAACAGTACTTTTTGCGCATAAGTTCTTTTAGTTCGGTCCAGGTCAGCGCGTAGGCAGCAGCTTCGCCTAGTGTTTGTACTTGCAGATTCCACCAAGAGAGGGCTCCATCTAGAAACAGCCCTGAGATGTAGGTGACTTGCTGATCCAGCGCGCACTTGCTCATGCGAAGAACATATTCGGTTTTCGCAGCCCAACGAACAAAGGCGACAGCACCTCCAGTGCCATCGAAGTTGACCGGTTTGCAGTCTAGAAACTGCTTGTAGGTGCACCCTGCACATACGTTATAACATATGAATGGCATTAGCATCTTTGCTAGAGATATCCAATTAGGCCACGGTATGTCTCAATGACTTAGTATTACCGTGAGGTGGATTGTTATTGCCTTGGTTAATACTTCCGCTCGTTCCGGGCTGGGATGCTGCATACTGTGCTATGGCAGCAGCAATGACTTGTTGTAGTTCTGCCTCATTAGTAGGCATGCGTGTCTCACGTCTTGGCGGCATCTTCTAAAAGATGGTTTAAGTTGGTCAGGCCATAGTAAAGCTCCCATGTTATAATACGTAAGTCAGGTCATAATGTAGCGTACGTATATAACGATAGTAATAGTAAAAGCACATAACATCTCATGTTATCAATACATCACAAATACCAATCACACAACATCCCATGTCATAAAAAAATACGAATAAGCAATCAAGCGAATCAGATATGATGAGAATACTGCGATTGCCATATATCGAGACCACATAGTAAGTGTATCAGTACATCCCTGTGTCATACAATCATCAATCAACTAGGGGCTACATCACCCCTGTCCAAAAACTACAACATGTCAATGTCAAATACAAGTCAACAAAAGTCAGAATCAAATGTAGTCTCCAAAAATGCTGTGCAACAATCGTCGTCTTCTCATCCTCGTCTACCCAAACAGCACTGATGGGCTCTATACAGATGGTGGTGGAGGAGGGGGAAAGTGGGTGTAAAACAAACGACGTAACTGGAGCCAGTCCTCCTCCATGGCTCGCTGAGTACGGATGATGGAGGCAACCTGCTGCTCTAGTGTAAAGAGACGGGCAGCATAATCTAGAGGTAAGGGTCGAAATGGCTGCAGAGGAGAGTGTGTCTGACCATGGCACGGACACGGTGGCAGCTGAGCTCTCTCGAGCTCTCGGATGCGCTGCGTGTGTGACTCGTGCTGGGCGACAAAAGACATCAAAACGTCCTCGATAGTATACCCCATGTGGAAAGAATGGTAGGGGTCAGTAGGTGGCATAGCAGAGCCTGGTGCCCAAAGGAACGGCTCACTGGTGGGGTCAAAAGGTGCCACATGAAATGGAGCAACAGAGGGTGGAACAGATGACATCTGGGGCATGAAAGGGATAGACATCGGTACATGCCCAAAAGGGTGTGCCGAAGAACCCTCTCCAGTCCTCGCTGGAGGTACAAACTGAGGAACCCGAAAAGAAGAATCAACATGTCGTGTATCAGGGATCTGAGGGTGAAAAGGTGGAACATCCTCATCAGCAGGTATCCAACCGTGCTGTGCATGCTCATCTGGTGGATCCATGCGTGCCGCGAACAGTGCATGCTCGGGCTCTAGTGGAATGGGATCGGGTGCAACAAAAGGGTGAACAGGTGCAATGTGCTCAACAGGATGGTCAACAGGTATATCAACAACAGGTAGAGGAACGACAGGATCAACAACGACATGATCACCCTCTAACAAAGGAACATCCACGGGGAGATCATCAATAGGCGGGTCTGCTATAACAGGCTTAATAGGGATGCCAGCATGTACGAGGTCATGCTCAAGTATGGGGTCTAGAGCGGCTGCCTGCTCAGGAGCGACGATAGGCTCGGGATCATCAAAAGCCATCTCGAAGTCAAACTCTGGGTCGATAGGATCTACTGGGTCACCTGGATCCTCCATAGGCTGATCCATAGGTATAAACTCGATATCATGATCTGGGTCGTATCCCGGGGGAAAGATAGGATCAGAGTCCTCTATGTCATCATGGTCAAATGCAAAACTGGGTATAGGTGCAACAGAGGATGCCTGGTCAGGATCAGAATCGTGCACAAAGTGCTGTGCGCTCAATGTGTGAGAAGGTGCGGATGCCACAGACTCGAAGGAGTCTGGGACAGGAGAATGTGCTGGCGAATCCTCAGCGGGAACGTCAGCGATCATCAGAAGATCGTCCGCAGGAAGAAGGGCCTCGCCCTGGATCTCATCCTCAAAAGGCTCATCCTCGAACAGGTCGATATCGCCATCAGCCTCGGCGTCAAGTAGAAAATCATATGCAGGATAAACGGCTAAGGGTATAGGGGCCGGAATCTCTACTAGAGGTAGGTACTCAGCGGGAGGGTCATCTGCAAGCTCATCAGCACCATCGGGTAGTGCGAAGGGCTGGAAATCATCCTCGTCAGTACTGGTATAGTCAGATGTATACACCTCATGCTCGGAGGATGTGAGGTCATCAGATACGATAGGTATGGGTCCAGTGGTGTCCGAATCGCCAGTACTGGCTGAATCCATGAGTCTGTATCATAAACACAAATATGCTCAAATAATCAGTCATACAATCAGATAATCACATAAGTCACCAAGTAAGATATCACATAATTCTCTTAGTCCCACTAGCCTCCCAGTCTCCTCGACTGCTCTATCAACTACCTCGACCTCTCAGATCGAGCCTCGGTCTCCAACACCGAGCCTCAGTCTCCAAACTGAGCCTACTCTTCCTAGTCCCACTAGCCAATCCTCCTAGTCCCACTAGCCAATCCTCCTAGTCCCACTAGCCAATTCTCCTAGTCCCACTAGCCAACTACCTCGATCTCTCAGACCGAGCCTCGGCCTCTCAGACCGAGCCTCAGCCTTTCCAGACTGAGCCTATAAATTGTAAAATGTGCTCAACATTTGTTTGTAAAAATTTTTGGATCTGGACTTAAGTGGTATGCAGAAAAATGTTTTCGTGAGAGCCCTAGTGATCATAGTCTAGACTCGAGAAGGAATCCTAGTTCGCTATGATCAGAGCTCTGATACCAAGCTGTCACACCCTGGCTTTGCGGAAGCGTGGTAAATTTTGGTGTGACTTCTTAATACCATAGCTTAATCATAACCAAGCTATATGAATTAAAAACATGCAAGATCATCCATTAAGTTTTGAAAACCAAATACAGTACCATTGTTTTAACGGGAACATTCCCTAACAACCTTAACCTTGTTCAACAGACATTACAAACTTGAAACATAACATAAACATGATTTAAGGGTTGTGTCTTGTCCAGGAAAGAGACACATCCCCGAAACCCCGGATGACCTTGGAAACTAGTGCAGCGGAAAACATGCCATACCGTGCCAGATCTCGTTAATTTCCTGAAATACATGTAAGTTGAAAAATCAACAATAATGTTGAGCGAGTTCATGTGTAAGTGAGTAAGTAAACCTTTGTGAGTATAAAAATATTGTTGGTATGTAGCAAATAAGGGGACTTGTGATCACCAATGGTTTGCAAGGCCACTGATATATGTGAAGTGCAAATAGGGAGACTCAAACCTAGCAGATTTATGCCACGGCGTTAGTATGTGGACAAAGTCACCCCAAGGTCCGTTTCTAGTTTGGCCTGGGGCTGGGCTCGCTACACCCAGATAGATCTACCGCTCCTGTCCCTCGGTCCCGACATGAGGACTAATGGCCTCATATTGCTCCTACCCACTCACATGATCTGAGTAAATAAACCTCCTTACGCTAACCATACCGTTTATAAAGTACTCGTAATCATAGTAACATGTATTTCACCCCCGCAGTTAAGAAAACTGAAAACAGTTAGAGAAAAGGGGGACATGAACTCACAGTCGGTGCGTCTCTACCAAGTACTCCAAATCAGAAAGCTGTGCGACGACCTACAAGTGCTAATTCTATTAGACGGACGGCCGTGCCTTAGCTTTATAGTTTAAGTCTTTGGGAAATAGTTAGACAACTATTTCATGTTTACGTTCTGTATATACTTGGTAGTTAATCTCCTTCCCAAGGATGGGGGATTCAATACATGTGCGTTCAAATTATATCATTAAGTCTCACTTAATATGTATATATTTCCAATTCCAAAATATAAGTATTTTTCTCAAAAATATTATATTTTCATTTCTCATAAATCTTCTCCAATAATACGTTGTTAAAATACGCGTTCATAAATATTTCCGTAAGTGCGTAAGTTACGTTTTAACAATCGAGTGGTAATATACTTACCGATGTAACTTATATATTTATGGTGAAAGCGTTCGTATTATTTTGGAATCGTTAACGTTCGTAAATATTATTTTTACTCTAAAAATAATATTTATGTATTTCACAAAATAATCATAAACAGTGTGTGAAAAATATATTTATCACGTTAAATTTTGTGAAAATCCCACCTCCGGATATCTAGTAAATAAAGTCATGGCGAAATTTATGTTTCGAAAACATGTCAAAAATAATTCTAACACTTGTAGTGCAAATAGTTCTAAGTGTTAGGTTTTTAGAAAAATTTCGCCAGAGTTTCCTTTGTAACTGGAGGTGGCCACGCTTTCAAGCGTATCATTTTCTTTAACAAAATCAATTTCAACAACTTCCTTATTCGATCAAACAATTTCCGACACAACAAACTAGTCGACATGTATGTAAATCGCATAATCGCATGAACTTGTAGTTTTTCCGAAACTATAGTGTAAATCTCATTATATTTTGTGGATCTTTATAATAAGTAATTTTGATCTCGTAAAAACCTCGTTTTTAGAGAAATCCGTCTTTTACAACTTCTTGTCACCTCTTACAAAAACTGTTATTTTGTCGGATCTTTTCATTTCACAAGTGTTTACACACTTGTGGTTTATAAAAATCATGCTTGTTAGTGTAAGATCCATCTTTTAAAATACATGATTTCTTTGATACGTGGTTCTTTGAAAATATCACTTGCAGATACGTAGATCTGCTAGTTTTAAACACTATTGTACAAGTTAAAACACTTTTACACAAGTTCATGTTTCATGTGTGGTAGAGTTTCACCTTTTAACCCTCGTATCATTCAAAACAAGCTTATGTTAAGATCCATGACCTTACCAAACCGGGTTAAATGGTGATCCGAGCTACCACAACATAGATCGGGTCTAAATAATCACAAATTTTAATTACTACAACATTTACACATCACATGAGCTATTAACCACCATTTTTAGTGTTTTAAGTGGACTTTTATACTTCATCTTGTAAGATTCCGATTTTTAATCATCATACATCTTATTAACCGCTTTAGAATAGTTCAGATACGAGTTTTAAGCATTATACCTCTAGCTCGAGGCTAGGGAAGAATCTTGACGAAAATCGCGTGGATAAAAGCTAGATAACGAGGTCCTTCGCGTCCCGTTTGCTCCAAGACTCCTAATACGTGACCCTTAACGCTTGTAGATGATTGAAATGGCTTGCTTGAAATCGAAAATGGATGGGTGGGGGTGGGTTGTTCTCGGCCGTGAGCTCCAAGAGAGAGAGAGAGAGAGAGAGTTTTGAGTGATTGGTGGATTATGAAAGTTCATGGGTGATTAGTGTTATCTTATAGACAATGTAAGTGTGTATTATCCAAAGGTCCATGTGTCTTGTAGATATTAAACAAAGGTGATTAAAATAATGACACAAGGACAAGTGTGTCCCCCTCTAATGGGGACGGTTAACAAGGGGGGGGGGGGGGTCTTGGTTCGATCTCAACTAGATTAGTTGATGTTTAGTTAGGTTAATCTAGTTAAGTTGAGTGATTAACTCGGTTAGTGGTGTGTTGTGTTTTAAAGCGGGTGTTAGGGTGTTCAGGGACCCTAACTGGCTCAGAAAAAGATAAATAGTGAAAATAACAATATTTTCATGTTCCGGGTATAGTCCGGTTGTTTGGTTGGATAGTAATCCGTTAAAGTGCTTAATAAAGCTTAAAGTGTCGTTATTAATCTTTTTAGTGACACTACTCATTCCTGACACTTTGGAAAGTGTCTAGTAATATTTTTCTCATGTTTTGGCACTTTATTAGTTAGCTAAAAGCTGAATTATTTTGTAAAGTGCTGAGTTTTGTACTTAGAGTACGTTTTAGGCACATCCAGTCATTGTATCTTATTCCTAGAGACGCAGTTCTACAACCCTTGTATCCCTACACTCACCATTAGTGTAGCAAAATATTTCAGGCTCTTACAGGCCTTAGAGGCAGTGTCTGCCTGATGCTGGCTTTATCAGCATGTTCAATAGGTTATCCGTGTATTGTGCTACTGTGCTTTTTAGTGCATCATGGTTGTTACTAGGGTTCAGCATGTAAATAATGTAGTGACGATAAGTAAAGTATGATGCAAGTAAGTACATGTATCAGATATCAAGTAGCAGTTCATCAGCTTAGTTCAAACAAGCACAATAATTAAGCAGTAATTAATCATTAGTTAAGTCGTACGGATACCTGGTTTAGTGCGGGTTGTCACACTAAAGGATCCAAACCTGGGTAGGCTCATATGTTTGGCATAGGTATGTCTTCGTGTATCGGGTAACGTTGCACATAGTCCCTATTGTCGTCCCACCAGGGGTCGTAATTTGGGTCTAAGGGGTTTGGTGCTGGTATCCTTGGTATTTCCTTCGGGTTGAAATTGTCACACCCCGACCACGTAAAACAACAAAACGTGGCGGAAACATCGGGGAGTGTTGTAACAGAATCATTATTTCATAACACATGGAAATTGAAATATTGTTTTATTGAATAAAAGAGTTACAATGTCTTGACAATCAAAGAAATATAACATAAATAACTAGTCTTGCATCTCTTATTGTCACTAAGGCCCAAGTCCGCCTAAGTGTATCTTGATAAATCCTATGCATCATATCCTGAACCACATGTGAAAATAGGTACGTCAGCATAAAAATGCCTGTGAGATACATAGGTTTTGTGAAAATAGAATTCATGAGTTATGTTTAAGAAAATGTTTAGTCATGAACCTTGTAATTTGCTTTGTCTTGTAAATCATTTGAAAAGTGATAAATAAAACCAAATGATATATATGTATAAAAGAATAATACATGGTTAAGTAAATAACCAAGTAAAATGAGTTTGTTGTCACACCCCGACCACGTAGAACATACAAAACGTGGCGGAAATGTCGGGGAGTGTTGTAATAGAATTAATTGTTTCAAATCCATGGTAATTGAAGTTTCGTTTTATTGATTAAAAGTGTTACAATGTCTTAACAAACAAGGAAATACAACATAATTAACTAATCTTGCATCTTTTATTGTCACTAAAGCCCAAGTCTGCCTATGTGTATCTTGATCATCTTATGCAACAGCTCCTGAAAAACACATGTGAAAATAGGTACGTTAGCATAAAAATGCCTGTGAGATACATAGGTTTTGTGAAAATAGGTTTCATGACTTATGTTTGAGAAAATGTTTAGTCATGAACCTTGTAATTTGCTTTGTTTTGTAAATCATTTGAAAAACGATAAGACCAGATGATATGTATAAATAAGAGAATAATGTATGGTTAAATGAATAACCATTGTAAAATGAGTTTGTATAAGATAAGTTGTTTGTAAATCAATGTCTTGTGAAAAGTATGATATTTGAATAAAATGTTATATGTCTCAAACTGAAATGATTCAAATAACGCTACGCTATGTAATACCATACAAACACTTATATATAGGAAGTACCAGCGGCGTATCCACCATGCTTGTATCATATTACACACGCCTCGTTACTTAAATCACTTACTCAAACCAAACCATCAAGATGTAATGTTTAACAATTGTAGAAATGTTTATGTATGGTCAAATATGGTTCGCACGGTTCACAGATACAAACGGTTCACAGATACAAACGGTTCACAGAGTCAAATGATTACAACGGTTCAAAATGCAGTATAATGTGTTCACATGCTGGATGAGCATATGCAACAGAAATGTAATGTAAAACAATGTACTAAGCATGCACACAATGGACATACATAGCATAAGTGTAATGTAAAACAATGTACTATGTATGAACTAAATGGACATACATAGCATAAAATGTAATGTAAAACGATGTACTAAGTACGCACACAATGGGTATACATAGCATGAAATGTAATGAAATCATGTACTATAATGTACTAACGAACATAGCTGGTGTATGATGTGAAAACAGGAAAGCATGAAAGTAACAAGTAGGCACATGTGTTTCACCCCAAAACAGTTTGGAAAACAGTAAAAGAGGGGTCTATGTACTCACTTGAGATTGCTTAGTAGTCCTTGAGTAACAACCAAACAATGCTAGAGATCGCGGATATCAACCGGCACCTAATATAGGTAACTATGTTAATACCCGGACCTAAATCGGATGATTGGATAGAATGAGGGTTCGTAAACCAAACGAGTATAGAGACTCGTGTCATATGGTTTAACAAAGCCTACATACTAAAAGAAACCTTAATCTAAATGCTTTCGACCCATCGCGACTCATTAAGGTAGCTTATGCTACTTTAACGCGTCGTTCGCGTAGAACGCGTTCGGACCACCTAACTAGTCCTATGACAAGTGTTATATGCCTAAACATGTTACATAATCAGTTATGTGACAAAATTTTAGGTTACATATGCTTAATTACCAATTATACATGAAAAGGGTATTCTGGTAATTTACCTAAGGCATATAAACTACCTATCATACAACTACTCAAACGATGTGACCATAGGGTATAACCTCGGAAGGTTATTCCCTACCTACTATGGTCACCTAATGTATTTGGTCGGATCCTAATGATCGACCAAATGGGTCGGGTTCGAGGTATAAGCGATTTATTAGATCGCTTACCCTACGACCCTAGACAACGTGGTAATCAGTAGGCATAGTCCCAAGGGACTATAACCAACGTGATTACACTCACGTTGCGAAGTTCAAACGAACTTCGCATTGACCATAACTGGTCAACGCAGAAAGTCAAACAAAGTTTGACTTTCAGACTCGAAAGACTCGAAAAGAAATAAAAGAACGAAAGAATACTTACGAAGGGTCCCCGAATGCTAATCTCGATCCAAGAACTCAGGTATGAAACAATGGTTTCAACTTAGAGCTCTCAAATCCAGATTCTTGTGAGAAATGAGGTTGGGGTGGATGAGTATTTATAGGAATACCTGAACCGTTAGGATCGTTTCATGGAAAATGTTCCTTAATCCCAACCGTACAAGTGTCGGGAAGTTGTGGTGGCTAAAAACCATCCTTATCAGCTGACTAGACAAATGAGAATGAGTGGTGGTGGATCAAACAGCTGCAATCTGCTGTTAGATTCGATTAATCTGGTCAGAAGGTCGGACGCGGCCCGCGTCAGGATCAGGTAAAACGTAGGCGGGCCGCCTGGCCATGTCAGATCAGCAATATGTTTCAGAAATGACAGTTTCAGTCCCTGCACGTGTTTAAGCCCATTTCCGGCACTTCTAAGGCCCGTAAAGCCAACTTTAAGGCCCTAAAATGATGCCTAAACATTGTGGACATGAAACATGCTCAAAAATATGCCGGATGTTGGTTCGTTTGGTCGTACGAACGCGATGTTCGCTTAATTACGACGGAATGCGCATAAGCGCGAAAAACGATCCAAATGACGCGACGAATGGATTTTTCTTATGCTGAACACTAAAATAAAATATTTTTG
Organism: Helianthus tuberosus; assembly: GCA_030545235.1. Classification (NCBI taxonomy): domain Eukaryota; kingdom Viridiplantae; phylum Streptophyta; class Magnoliopsida; order Asterales; family Asteraceae; genus Helianthus; species Helianthus tuberosus. The sequence continues at coordinate 122,594,720 of CM060407.1, forward strand.
TGCTTACATAAATTTTTGGATGTCCGGATGTATTCAGAACGTAAGTTATGCGTGAAAATGCAAACTTGTGCACTTTTTGACACTTTTAGTCCCTGAATGACACAAAAGTTTATTTTAGCATACCGAACACCTCAAAGCCTATTTCTAAGCTATGTGAAGGGTATTTATGGTATGTTTAACTTATGGTCATGCTCCGGAATGTCTGTTACAGTTCAACTTGGCATACTTTCGCAGTTTGTCAAATTTAGTCCCTGTAAGCGATTAAACTTTGATTTCACCACACCAAACCTTCCAAAACTTATATCTAAGTTATGTAAAGGTTATTTAAGGTATGTTAAGCCTATTTCACTATTCCGGAGTGTTCGTTTCATTAAACTGGTTATATTTACGCATCAGTGCGCGTATAACTTTCCAGAAAGCGATTTAGAGCTTGAAATCGAACAAGAGTTGATATGTGAAATCGATACACATGTTTTTACAAATCCCAAGTATGAAATACAATATTTCATTGGTTTGGCATTTGTTTGATGGTTGAAGTGACACAGGTGTCACATTTGTATTAGATAAGTTGTTTGTAAAACAATGTATTGTGAAAAGTATGTTATTTGTATAAAATGTTATATGTCTAAATTGAAATGATTCAAATAACGCTACGATATGTAATACCATACAAGCACTTATATATAGGAAGTACCAGCGGCGTATCCACCATGCTTGTATTATATTACACATGCCTCGTTACCTAAATCACTTACTCAAACCAAACCACCAAAGTAAAATGTTTATGTATAATCACATGTCAAAATGTTTTGTGTATATCAATGTCAAAATGTTTATGTCTAATGTAAATCATGAATTGTGTATATCAATGTCAAAATGTTTATGTCTAATGTAAATCATGAATTGTGTATATCAATGTCAAAATGTTTATGTCTAATGTAAATCATGAAATGTGTATCCAAAATATCATGTATGGTAGGTGAAATATATCAACTAAACCATATGTAAAATGCACAAAAACAAGGTATTGAAGTAAAACATGGTTTAAATCAAAGTTATGTTTTGTGGAACAAATGCATGCTATACTGATATAAATGCGGTATTGTGAAAATGCATACATCCAAGCCTTGTGACTGTGGTGATAGATCCCTAAACGAATTTAAAGGTCTATCTGTGTTATGTTTATCGAATTCGGTCATTCCTTCCACCCAAACAAACCTAGGGTTCAGGAATGGGAGTTGTCAAGTCCTATGGTACCATTACCTACTAACGAGTGGCGTAGCTAATGTTAATGAATGTATTTTTGTCCCATTTAAACAAACCAAATGTCATACCAAAAATGTAAGCATGTGAAAACAATGCACTAAGTATATAATCAAATGAACATACATAGCGTGAAATGTAATGTAAGACAATGTACTAAGTATGCACACAATGGATATACATAGCATGAAATGTAATGTAAAACGATGTACTAAGTATGCACACAATGGACATACATAGCATAAAATGTAATGAAATCATGTACTATAATGTACTAATGAACATAACAAGCATATGATGTGAAAACAGGAAAGCATGAAAGTAACAAGTAGGCACATGTGTTTCACCCCAAAACAGTTTGAAAACGGTAAAAGAGGGGTCTATGTACTCACTTGAGATTGCTTAGTAGTCCTTGAGTAACAACCAAACAATGCTAGAGATCACGGATATCAAACGGCACCTAATATAGGTAACTATGTTAATACACCGGACCTAAAATCGGAGGATTGGATAGAATGAGGGTTCGTAAACCAAATGAGTATGGGAACTCAGGTAATATGGTTTAACAAAGCCCACATACTAAAATGAAACCTAACCTAAGTGCTTACGACCCATTACTACCCGTTTAGGTAGCTTATGCTACTTTAACGCGTCGTTCGCGTAAAACGCGTTCGGAATGCCTAACTAGTCCTATGATAAGTAAAATATGCCTTAACATGTCTAATATTGTTACCAAATCAGTTTAGATACCCAAAAGTTGTTGGGTTTTTCACCTGTTTATCAAAGTGATTTCGTCCATATGAAATAAAAACGCAGCGGAAATTATTATTTAAAACATGTTACTTACAAGATATAAAACTCATTTTATATGTAAAACCCAATCACGGATCCATATACGAACATGCATGCTATCAAAAATAAAACACAACTATAGAGTGTTTAGAATACTACCTTCCAAGGAGTAGAGGACATGAAGATGATGATGCTTCTTGAACGGTTACCTTCAAGTGAAAAGACCTCAAGCTTGTATACCCCAAGCCTTCCAACAAACACCTTTTGTTTAGCTAGGATTTCTACACTTAAGAACTCTCTAAAATTCTCTCTTGATCAACCACACATAGCCGAAATATAGAGAGGTTTTTTCTAGTGTTCTTGCACTTGATTTTCTAACTTGAAACCCTCATGATCAACCATCATATGGTCGATTTTTCTAGAGAGAAATCTCTAGTATTTTCAAGTTCATCATCATTTTATTTGTCTTGCAAAATTGTTTATAAAACAAGTGAGAGAATCTTGCCACCCTTTCCACCCAATGAGAATTCATCTAGATATGACAACTTGCATGCCTTCTCATTGGACCAACTATCTTGCCCAATCAAGAGCCTTCTACACATGCAATTTAAATGCAATGTGATTGGCCAAAACTTTTAGGGAAGAACACCAGGGGGCGGCCCACCCTTTATTTTATATAAAAAAATAATTTCTTTTATTAAATAATTTAAGTCTTGACTAATTTTATAATTTTTATAAAATTATAACATCACATGTTATAAGACTTTATACAACTTTTATTAAGTTATTTAACCCATTAAATAACAAAATAAAATACTCTCTCAAAATAAATTATCCATATAATTTATTAGTTTGTCAAGTGCAATTATTTAGAAAACCAATTTCTAAATATTCTAAGTGTTGATATTTATTTGTTTGATCATATCACAAATAAATATTCTAAGTGTTTGTCTAGCTTGTATTTGGGTATGACTCGACTTGGATCATAACGTACTAGCCACATCAATTTAATATGTGTCTTGGGCATACAGAATCCAACAAAAGTTATGTTACATATGCTTAAAATGAATTTTGGCGTTCAAAGGGCATTTTGGTAATTTACCTAAGGCATATATACTACCTATCATACAACTACTCAAACGATGTGACCATAAGGTATAACCTCGGAAGGTTATTCCCTATACAACTATGGTCACCTAATGTGTTTGGTCAGATCCTAATGATCGACCAAACGGGTCGGGTTCGAAAGTATAAGCGATTGTTTAGATCGCTTACCTTACGACCCTATATAAGCACTAAACTAAAAGTGACGAGCTAAGCATGTTAAAACTTGCTTAACTAAATTTAGAAAACAGGTTTGGTATCAAAACAAACGGTTTTGATACCTAAGAGTAGTTTGGTTACAAAATACGCAAGAATGCGCATTTTGGCCGAAACTACGACTCGTCACTGAGCCTAGATAACGTGGTAATCAGTAGGTATAGTCACTAGGGACTATAACCATCGTGATTACGCTCACGTTATGAAGTTCAAACGAACTTCGCATTGACCATAAACTGGTCAATGCAGAAAGTCAAACAAAGTTTAACTTTTAACGCTAAAAGAATAAAAAGAACGAAGGAACACTTACAAAGGGTCCCCGCAAGCTAATCTCGATCCAAGTAGCTCAGGTATGAAGCAATGGCTTCAACTTAGAGCTTCTTAGATCAGATTTGTGGGTTTTGCAAGGAATTGAGGTGGGTATTTATAGGATTAGGACCACCGTTAGGATCGTTTCTTGAAAACCGTGATCGAATCTCATCCGTACACTTGTTGGAATGTTATGGAACATCAAAATGGCCCCTCATTAACATGAAGAGGCAAGTGCAATTGGGTTTGGAGGGTGTGACAGCTGGAAACAGGCTGTTTAAACAAGTTTTTGCTGTCTGACCCCTACTTACGGACCGTAAGACTTAGAACCTTACGGTTCGTAAGGACCTTGCAGACCAGAAAGTTTGAAAAATGGCAAAACAGGCCCCTGCAGCTCCAAACTTGGTTTTCGATGTATTTTTGACACGTTTAAGCCCCCGTTAACCCCATTTCAAAGCTCTAAAATGAAGTTAAGGTATAGGGAACTGAAAACATGCTCAAAAATATCTCGGATGTCAGTTCGTTTGGCCGTACGATTGCGTTGTTCGGTTAATTACGACGAAAGTCGTAACGAACGCAAAAACGGTCCAAATTGCGCGACGAATGAATTTTTCTTATGCCAAACACTAAAATAAAATATTTTAGTGCTTACATAAATTTTTGGATGTCCGGATGTATTCAGAACGTAAGTTATGCGTGAAAATGCAAACTTGTGCACTTTTTGACGCTTTTAGTCCCTGAACGACCCAAAAGTTTATTTTAGCACACCGAACCCCTCAAAGCCTATTTCTAAGCTATTTAAAGGATATTTATGGTATGTTTAACTCATGGTCATGTTCCAAAATGTCTGTTACAGTTCAAATCGGCATACTTTCGTAGTTTGTCGAATTTAGTCCCTGTAAGCGATTAAACTTGATTTTGTCATACCAAAGCCTTCAAAACTTTTTTCTAAGTTATTTAAAGGTCATTTAAGGTATGTGAAGCCTATTTCACTATTCCGGAGTTTTCATTGCATTAAACTGGTTATATTTACGCATCAGTGCGCGTATAACCTTCCAGAAAGCGATTTAGAGCCCGAAATCGAACAAGAATTGATATGTGCAAATGATACACATATTTGTACAAATCCCAAGTATGAAACATAATATTTCATTGGTTTGGTATTTGTTTGATGGTCGCAGTGACCCAGGTGTCACAGAAATCATGACTTGGTTTTCAGGGTTTTCTATTTCCATTGGTTGGTCAGGAATTGGTGGTTGTGGTTGGGGTGCTATCATTTGTTCCAGGTTAGGGTCAGCTGTAGTGGTTGCTAAGATGTAGATGTTGGCTATACCCCTATTAATCATATCCTGGGCATAGGCATCAGTTTCTCTTTTAGCTGCTGCTAGTGCTCTCTGGTCTTATAACTTTTTCATACGCTTCCTACGCTCGTGTGCCCCTCAACTGAACCATCCTCTCTTTTTCTGAGGGAATGGCTCCTCGGATTTAGCGTTAAACATGAATATTCCTTCTTCCGTATCAGCAGAGTACCCTGAGAGGGCAGGCTGAGAAGAGGAGGTGCCTTCGCCTCTAGGCGAACCAGATAATTGATGATATGCGTCAGATGGTCCTTGGTCGCTCATACTGTAAACTAACAAATAGTCAATTAACACATAACAATAAATACAATTATGCACGTATTCCCGTAATTTATTTCCTAACAATTTGAATTTTGATGTCAGCAGAACGCCTCTGTGGATGAATCAGTGGCTTAGCTCTGATACCACCTTCTGTCGCAACCCCCGATACTTAATCTCCATGAACGGGCGGCCGCGAGACAGTTTTGGTGGTATCGCGTGTTTGTCTAAGTTGGCAGCGGAATTTTCATCAGGACCATAGTTAGGAAATATTGGATCAGAGTAAAATACCACATTTTTATAACATTAAACACATGGGATAAAACCCAAGTTTGCAGTACACACATTTTTTCATAGGAATAAATCCAATTTTATTTAATAGAAACATCTATTTTATTTTAGGTAACTTTATTGCCACTTTTCCAAGCTTTCAGTGTTGTCCAGCTGGCTTCTATTTGGCTTTCACAGTTTGTTACCTGAAACGCGTTTTAAAAACATTTATCAGTGGGAAATACTGGTGAGTGAATCCCAGTTTAATCAAGTTTAATAAAAACCATTGTACAGTATTGAGGGCGATCTCGCAATTACATTTGTTTCCAAGTTATATCAATTAACATCCATGGTACTGTCAGACCCGACTTGTGGAAATGTTACTCCTTGACCAGGTGGTAACAAATTTTGTATACAAAACCCCAACATACTCATGATAATTGTATTCTTACAAATACTCAATAACTGCTTAATATACATTTAATGGTATGAGGTTTTGTAAAAACAGTTAACGAAAGGTTTACAAAAAGCGGATAAACTCACATTGTTGTCTTAGATTTTCTGTAAGGGTTCCCTGGGAATTATCTATAATTTACATAAATGAACATGTGTTAGTATAATAACCCATTTTAACATTAGTAATACCCTCCCCGAGACGGCATTCCAACGACTACGTCGGGCAGAACCACGACAGCCGTTACGGAACCCTAGATCAATCGGGCAGCGTATCTAATACGTATCCAGGGGTTATAATACTTACAACGGAGCAGAACTTCGCTATTTGGGGGGTATAATACCCGTGTATGATGTATACTACGTAGAATTGAGAGAAAGAAAGACAATTTTGAACGATTTCGATTGAAGACCCGATGCCTGCTTATATAGGGGCTGAGTTTGACTTTTACGCGGCCCGCGTAAGAGTAGACAAAGGCATACGCGGCCCGCGTCAATTCTGGTCAACAATGTAGCTGATCCGGGTCATCGACTAGACCTGCCATGATGATGACACGTGTCATCACCGGGCCGCGCCACACCTTTGATCTCTAGCGGCCCGCGTAAGATCCTTAAAGGTTCTATGCGTCCCACGACAAACCCAAAAATCAGATTTTTAATTATTTTTAATAATATTTAAGGTATTCGGGGTCCGTTTTCACGTATGGGATGTATTTTTGGACATATTGGGATATTTTAAATATTTTTAGGGTGTCGAAAATAATTCGAGGGTGTCGGTTTAGAATTGTTATAGGTTGTTGTTGTGGTGGTTGTTGCTGCGGTTCTTGTTTCACAATGTGATTCGGGCAAACGTTAGCAAAGTGATTCGGGTCACCACAAGAGTAGCAGGTTCGAGCATTAGCAACAGGTGCAAGAACTGCTGGGTTACCTTGAACAACAAAGGGTTGAGATGGTGGTGCTGGAGAAGCTTGAGCAGCTTGTTGACGTGGGTCTGAACGACAGTTGTGACATCTGTGCCTCTATGACCATCATACAAATATGAATCCAATGAAATATTGTGTTTCACTTTCGGGATTTGTACAATTACATGTGACATTTACACATATCAATTCTTGTTCGATTTCGAGCTCTTAGTCGCTTTCTAGAAAGTTATACGCAAACTGTTACAAAAACATAATCAGTTTAACGCGAAAAACACTCTGGGATAGTGACATAAGCTTAACATACCTTAAATAACCTTTACATAACTTATAAATAAGTTTTGAAGGGTTTGGTATGGCAAAAACAAGTTTATTTGATCACAGGGACTATTTGCGACAAACTGCAAAAGTATGCCGATTCGTATAGCAACATACACTCCGGAACATGATCTTAAGTTAAACATACCCTAAATACCCTTAACATAGCTTAAAAAAAGCTTTGAGGGGTTCGGTGTGAGAAAATATGCTTATTTAATCAACATGGACTAAAAGCGTCAAAAACTGCTTAAGTTTGCATATACGCCCATATCTTACGTTCTGACCATATCCGAACATCCAAAAATTTTTGTAATCACTAAAATATTATATTTTAGTGATAGGAATGCAAAAATACCCTTTGTCGCTTAATTTGGATCGTTTTCGCGTCCGTTTGAGTTTTCATCATAATTAACCGAATAACGCGATCGTACGGCCAAACGAACCGACATCCATGATATTTTCAAGCATATATCAAGTCCCCTATGCTTTAACATCCTTGTAGAGCCTTGAAATTGGCTTAACGGGGGTTAAACGCGTCTAAAATCAAGTTTTTAGGCTGCAGGGACCTGTTTTGACAAAATTCAAAACTTCTGACCAGACTACCAGGTTGGGCGCGACAACTTTTGTTGTTTCTTTCACGGCCCATGAGGCCTGGAGCTAGCAGATTCAATGAATCCTTCAAATCAGCTGCTGAATTGTTTTTAACCTTAGTTTTTGCATACTATGGGCTGGTTTAAGTGTTCCCTAAGCCCCCAAATCAGTGTGTAACATGTGTAGGGTAAAGATCAAGCTTTGAACAACTCAATTACATTGTAATGATCTTAAAGGTTCAAGAATTACTATGAATACCCACCTCACTTACTCAACTCATTGTTCATTCCATTCTCTTTCACTCTATCTCTGATTGGAGGCTATCACAATTGTTGAAGGCCTCCTACTTGAGTTTTCTTAGTCTTCTTCTCAAGCATTGGATTCTTGTAAGTGTTCCTTCATGCTTGTCTTGTTATTTTAAGCAAGAAATTCAAACAGTGTTTGACTTTCTGCTTTGACCATGAATCAGTCAAGACAAAGTTTGTTTAAACTTTGCAAGGTGAGCGTAATCACGATGGTTATAGTCCCTTGTGACTGTCGAAGTGACGAGTCAAAGTTTCGGTCAAAATGCACGATTATGTGCATTTTGTGACGAAACTATTTTCGGGTATCAAAATACTTTGTTTTGATACCAAATCAGTTTTCTAACTTAGTTAAACATGTTTTAACATGTTTAACTCGTCACTTTTAATTTAGTGCTTATTTAGGGACGTAAGTCAAGCGGTCTCGACAACCGCTTAGACTTTCGAACACGACCCGTTTGGTCGATCGTTAGGATCTGACCAAACATATTTTGTGACCATAGTTGTATAGGGAATAACCTTCTGATGTTATACCTTATGGTTACTTAGTTTAATTAGTTGTATGATAGGTAGTTTATATGCCTTAGGTAAATGATCAAAATACCATTTTCATGCATAATTTGAATTTAAGCATATGTAACTTAATTTTTGACACCTAAACTGATTATTCATTGTTATTAAACATGTTAGGGCATATAATACTTGTCATAGGACTAGTTAGGCTATCCGAATGCGCTTTTGCGCAAATGACGCGTTAAAGTAGCGTAGACTACCTTAACGGGTCATAACGGGTCATAAGCACTTAGGATAACTTCCGAATCAGAATGTAGGCTTTGTTAAACCATATCACATGAGTTACAATGCCCATTTGGTTTACGAGACCTCGTTCTACCCGATCCCCCGATTTAGGTCTCGATTATTAACATAGTGATCCGATACTAGGTGCCACTTGATTCCTTGATTGCCCGAGCTTATTAGTTCACTTAATCGAGGATCCCTTGCAATCTCAAGTGAGTACATAGTCCCCCCTTTTACCATTTTCCAATATTTTGGGGTGATACACATGTGCCTACTTGTTACTTTCATGCTTTCACGCTTTCACGCTTTCATGATGTATACTTGCTATGTTCATCTAGTAAACGTATATTACATGATTTGAATTATGTTTGCTTCGTATGTTGACTTAGCATGCTTAGCACATTGATTTCAAGGATCCATTTTTCTTCATATGTTGACTTAACATATCTAGCACCTCGATTTCATGAACACTCTACTTAGTAGATGGTTTAGAAAGCCATTTTACTTGACATGCTCACATTGATTATGACATTTTGGTATGTAAAACGAGACTAGATACATTCATTAACATTTATCATACTGACCGGTAGTATGTATGGTTTACCATAGGTTTGCTAACCTCATTCCCGCTTCCTAAGTTGGTTTGGAAGTATCCATCTCGGGAATGACAGAACCCGATGAACATTGATAAACCTTTGTCTTATTAAGGGTTATCTGACAGACGACAAGGCTTGAATGTATTCGTTAACAAACCTTATAAATGTTTATATCGACTAAAGCAATTATTTCAAAACATAACTTTTGACATAAACTTTCGTTCATTCAAAGACATTGTTTTGTACTCGACATTTGGTTATACATATATATGACATTATACCTATGGTTTGAGTAAATACTTTATATTCACGATACATGGCATTTGGTTATACATTGACATTATACATATGGTTTGAGTAAATACTTTTTTTTTACTTTCCATACAAAACATTTGATTATACAAGACATGGTTTACACTTGACATTGAACATTGTTTACATATAACATTTTGACGTTTGGTTAATAAGACATTTTTGGTGGTTATTTACTAAGTGATTTAAATAACGAGGCGTGTATTATATGATAAAAGCATTGTGGATATGCCACTGGTACTTCCGATATATAAGTGCTTTTATGATATTACATATCGTAGCGTTATTTAAACCACTTCAACAAAGACAATGGCATGAATACATTTATACAAAGACATGACATATTGTTCACAAGACACTGTTTTACAAATAACACGTTTTGTACAAATTCATCCTCATTGGTTAATTATTTAACCATACATCTTTCTTTTATATCAACTGATTATCTTTTTGATTTTCACATGATTTTATAAAAGAAAACATTTTACAAGATTCATGACTGCCTTTTGTTAAACACTTCTTTTAACTTACAAGTCATTCTGAATACGCATCGCACTTGCAACTCGAATTACGCATTCTGAATATTGTTTTACGTGTGTGTGCCTTATGTGTTACTTGTGCATGTTTATTTATGTTATGTTGTGGTGATCAATCGAAACGCAATCGAAACTCAATCACAATCGAAATCGCAAACGCTAAACGCAAGTGAAATAGGATGATTGTATGTTAGATATAGTAGTTGGGATTAAAAGTAATTTGAATAGGAAACTCTATCGCAACGCAACGCTCGCAATCGCAATCTAAACAACAAAACTCATCGCACCAAACACTCGAACCAACTGGCCAACCGATCAGGCGACCAGCCGATCGACCAGCCGTTCGATCGAGCTACAGCTCGATCGATCAGCCAGTCGACCGGGCTGCCACCCGATCGACCAGCCCCTTTCCACTTTGGGAAACCCTATAAATACCCCATGTCACCATCAAACTTTCCACTTTTGCTCTCTGACGTCCGACCAGCGCTCTTGCTTACTTTTTCCTCCGATTTCTCGCAATTCCGGTAAGATCTCCACCTAAATCTTGTACATCTTTGATCTACACTTGATTCTACACCTTTCTATCTTTTGAATCTTAACTTTTAACCGTGAAATCACTAGATTTGAGGTGTTCTAGGATGATGTCATCATGGTGTTCTTAGGAACTTCATGTTTTGGCTTCAATCTTTCAAGAACAACTTGGATCTAACCGATTTCCACATAAACAAACAAAGATCTCTCATAGATCTAAACATATTCACGGTGAAAAGGATTAAAAGAAGGTTTCCAACTTTCTTTCAACTCTTTTACACTCAATGCACTCAAAACTGATAGAATCAGAGCTAGTACCAACCTTCTACTCATTCTTGTGGTTGTGTTAGTTCAAGATTTGGGTTCTATCCACGAGACTACCGATTTCGGGTTGAACATGGAACACCGTCTCGAACAATTTACTGGTTGGATTTGGGTGATTCCTGTCCGATCAGGAATACCAAGTATTGAAAAGGTTTCTGTTGCTCAACACGTTATCAAAACGTCTCGATAAAATGACAAACAATCAAAACAACCAAGTGTAAGAAGAACGGAACGACCAGGACGGAATGTCGTCCGATCGGACTACCGTCCGATTGGACTGTCATCCGAACGGGTTGTCACCCGATCGATTTACACCTTGGTCCCACACTTAACCTATTTTCAAAACCTTGAAGGATGAACATTGAACTAAGTGCTGACCGATCGGATTACCACCCGAACGGACTACCACTTAACCATGTAATGATCAGACTTCAACACTTAAACAATTTTCAACATGTTCAGTGTCAGTGGGCTGCCATCCGATCGGACTACCATCCGATCAAATGACACACTGCGGTGAACTTGTTCTCACTAAAGTGTCGAACCAATCGGGTTATCGTCCGATCGAACGTTCGTCCGATCGACTGACCTGAAAGGTAGAGATACTTCTATGTTTTCAAAATGCTACAACAAAAACTTCAAAAGTCAAGCCATCATACACAAACACACCCTTCCTAAAGGAAGAAACAATCCACTCGAAAGGTCACCCGGTCGGATGACCATCCAAGCGGACTGTCACTCGAACGACCGGCTGTCCGATCGGACTACCATCCGATCGAACTGCTGTCCGACCCGTTAACACTTGTATCGTTTTACGCGTTGCTTATCGTTATACTATCGTTCTGATCAGGCTAACCCTACTCTCTAGCGCTCCCTTCACTCCATTAATTGCTGTGAGTATACTCATCCCTTTTTGCTTTATGCACTTTTCGGTGTTACATACGTTACATATTCTAAATCACATTGAACACACTATGCAATACTTTTAATGCTAACCATTACCGCATGTTATACGTGACTTAATGAATGCTTGTTTGTTATGTTTACACATGGAATGCTGTCTACCTGCCTTAGCAACGATAGTACTATAGTTTGGACTCAGCACCTGTTCACTCAGGGGTTGTTAAGGACAATTAGTTACATGGCTCACAGTGGTGAGTGTGTATCGTGAACTACCTTGGGCAGTCAACCTGCAGTCATTGGTATCGATAGGTTCATGTCGATAACTAACATGCCTCATTTCACACTGTGTACGTGCTGGTTATGCGTAATCAATTTCGAACTCTATTATATCTATTAAACCTGTATGCTCACCTTTACACTATGTGTATTGACTTTTACTTTAACATATGTGACAGGTGCTTAGGATGCTTATTTGCTTACTTTGCTGTGAAATCGAGGCTAGGAAAGACCTAGGTCAACAATAAACAATTGTCTGTAATAAAAATCTGAGTTGTCAGAACAGAACAATTTGACTAGATCTTTTCTGTAATAATTGTATTATCATTTATGACATGGTATGGGACGTGTTGCTTTAAATATTTGGTAAATATAGTTGTTATGGAAACTTCTGGACAATCTGTTTCGCTTAGTGCCGCTCCCCGATGATTCCGCCATCGGTTAGGGTGTGACACCATCTTCCTAAGGCAATAATTCCGCTTCCATCCCATGTAATGCTTCAGCTCGTAGGTTATCTGGCTTAAGTGCTTCTTGTTGAGCTTCGTGAATCCGAGTAGTGAGATCAGGTTGTATAGTCATCTCTAAGGCTCGCACCCTTAGAGGCTTTGCGCATTCCTTGTGGCTCAAGGCGTCTGCTATAACAGTCGCCTTGCCCGGGTGATACTAAATCTCGCAATCATAATCATTTAATAGTTCAACCCATCTTTGCTGTCCCATATTCAAATCCTTTCTGATAAAAAATGTGCTGCAAACACTTATGATCAGTAAAAATCGTGCAGCGAGTACCATATAAGTAATGACGGCAAATCTTCAACGCAAAAATCACAGCTCCTAACTCAAGATCATGCATTGTATAGTTCTTCTCATGCACCTTTAATTTTTGTGATGCGTAGGCGATGACTTTGCCCCGTTGCATCAACACGCAACCATGACATTGTCAAGAAGCGTCGCAATACACTACAAATCCATCGGTACCGTCAGGTAAGGATAGTATCGGTGCGTCACAAAGCTTATCCTTCAACGTCTGAAAAGTTGTTTCTTGTTCCTCTCCCCAATCAAATTTCTTATCCTTCTGGGTTAGGGATGCTAGCGGCTGGGCAATACTTGAAAATTTCTCAATGCACCGTCTATAATAGCCCGCTAACCCCAGAAATTGTCGTATCGCAGTTGGCATCTTTGGGGCTTCCCAGTTTTTGATTGCTTCAATCTTGGCAGGGTCGATGTGAATTCCATTATCATTTACCACATGACCTAGGAATTGCACCTCGCAGATCCTAAAATTCGCACATTGAAAGCTTCGCATACAGTTGTTCCTTCTTCAGGAGTTCCAACATAGCTCGGAGATGTTGCTCATACTCCTCCTTGGTTCGCGAGTATATAAGGATGTCATCAATAAATACAATCATGAACTTATCCAGGTACAGCTCACACACCCGATTCATGAGGTCCATGAATACTGCCGGTGTGTTTGTTAAGCCAAACAGCATAACAAGGAACTCGTAATATCCATAACGAGTCCTAAAGGCCATTATAGGGATACTTTCTTCTTGTATTCGTAGTTGATGATATCCTGACCTCAAGTCGTTCTTCGAGTAGTAGCTAGAGCCTTGTAATTGGTCGAACAAGTCATCAATCCTTGGCAGGGATACCGATTCTTGATGGTTAACTTATTCAGCTCCCTGTAATCAATTCACATACGGAAACTGCCATCCTTCTTCTTAACAAATAGCACTGGAGCTCCCCAGGGTGAGAAGCTTGGCCTGATAATTCCTTTATCTAGCAACTCATGCAGTTGTGTTAACATCTCTTGCATCTCTGACGGAGCTAGTCGGTAAGGCGCTTTTGCCACTGGTGCCGCTCCTGGCACTAGATCTATACGAAACTCTACTCGTCGTTGTGGAGGTAGCCCAGGCAAGTCTTCGGGAAATACTTCTGGAAATTCCTTCACAACGGGAATTTCTTCTAATCTTGGCTCCATGGTCTCCTTGTCGACAACATGAGCAAGGAAGGCCATGCAGCCTTTTCAGAGACACTTCTGTGCCTTCATAACCATTATGGGATGTCACAATCTTCCGCCTTATGGGCCCAGCGTCCTTGCATTAACTGCATGAAGGCCGTGTATTATAAGTGTTTCATTATTTGCAAGAGGGATGCGAGTGATTTTCTCATGACAAACAACTTCAGCTCCATTCTTGGATATCCAATCCATGCCGACTACAACATCAAAACTACCTAAACCAACTGGCAGAAGGTCGATAGAAAATTTTCGTTTCCCCAAGTCCAAATGTACAATCCTTAATAACTTTGTCCATGTCGACTAATTTCCCATTTGCCAACTCTATAGAATGTGGGGTGTCTAGTTTACTGGTTCCTAAGACAATTTTATCCTTGAGTTCCATAGATTTAAAACTAAATTCGGTGCCTGCATCAAATAGAACGGGTGCAAGGTGTCGGTTTATAGGGAACGTACTCGTGACTACGTTCGGGTCCTGGCGTGCCATGTGTGCTCCTTTCGTGCCCGAGCTAGATTTTTCCTTCGGGCAGTCCTTCCGATAATGTCCTTTGTTGCCACATCCGTAGCAACCTTTTCCATTTACGTTTCTATTATCGCCCGGAATTCCATTCACATGCCCCGTACCAGACCAGCATGCCTCTTTGCTATGCTTGGTCTTGCCATAATTTCCATACCTACGAGTCCTGCATGGACCTGTGTGACGATAATCACATCTATCACACTTTGGTAGTTCTTCTTGGTAGTTCTTATCACTTGTTTTGGTCATGGCAACGAATGCCTTGACTTCCTTAGTCGCAGTGGTTCCCTTATGTTTGTTGCTTGATTTAATGCCTTGCTTGAGATGTGTATACTTTCTCTTATTTCTATCCGAAGAAGACTCCACATGCGTCTTCTTTTTCACTGGACTTTCATTCGATTTCACCATTGTTACTCCCCCTTGGCAGGACCTAGGGCAAGAGTCATCGCCTGAGCGATTCCCAATATGGTTCCTCTTATTCCACCGTTGTTCGCAATACAAGTTGCTTCGTATTGGACGATTGTTTTAGCGACTTGCTGATTCTCTAGAGTTTCAAGCTCAACTATTGTTGTGGGTAAGGGTCCTGATTGGACTTGATCAGCGTTTCCTTCGCTGTGGTTCCATGAGCTTCATATGTATAAATCATATCGACAAAATCAAAAATTTATTTTAGAATAAATTTTGTCGTCTATGAGTGAAAGCAAAGCTCATTTGTTACGCACTAAGAGTATAAGGATAAGGTAATTCCTAATGATGCTTATGCAGATCCTTTCATCATAATCATTTCTTTATTGTAGCGAGATAAAATGAGTTACAACAAAGTCTTGCTAAGGATATATCGACTTTCACATATACCATGTCAACTTATTACTATTAGTTCTATAAGGAAAACCTCCTCGGAGTCACCTTACTCCAGTTGATGCAAGTCATCCAGTGTTATACAAAATGCGGTGAGGTCTTCCCTTCACCTTGTTCCTTGTTTATTCCTCAAGTCTCCGGTTCTTCCATTGTCTTAAGTTTTACCAAACATGGGTATACTTCCCAAAAGATGGGGGTTGTGCATTGCTACCACGTGTAGGAGGGGGGTTGATACTGAAAACGCAGAGGTAAGGTCGTGAGGGTACATGACTTCTTCCTCGGGACCGGATTATGCCTTGTAGTAGCCGTAGAGCGGTTTCCAAGGCGCGAATGCATTACCCAGGCGATGGGGTGCACTAAGGGAGAGAAAGCGTGGAGGTACTGATAGGGGTGTTGGTGGTGGCGATATAGCTAGTGGGTGATAGAATGCATGTAGGGTGAAGGACGAGAGGAATCCCCTTGCACGTGTCATCCATGTGCCTTAATGGAATGGGAATCTGTTGAGAAGGGGAGGATCGAGTGGTCGCTTCCATCCTTATAACATGTGTTCTATACTTCATGGACCTCGATTGTCCGATGTAGGGAGGACCCCTTTGCCACACTGGACTGTGCATCACATACTTTGATTTTGCTTGGGCTCCGTGAGTCCCAATATGGTTGAGATGGTGTTCATGAATGCCGAATAGAACGCGGTAAATGGGTTACACTACAGCTCGCGCCATTCTACCTCCTTGGGGTAAAACATATGTTAAATGTTAGGGTCTATTGTAGCAACTACAATGGATAAGTTGGGGTGTTGTAGGCTCTGTACAAATTTAAACACAAGAATCCTAAAGTGTTGAGGAAAATCTTTCCTGAATGTTAACCATCTTCACTTGCTTAGCTACTGGATCCTAAACGACTCGTACCACAGATAGAAGTGTTAGGTGCGAAGTAGGCAAAGACAGACTTCCTACTTTGTAGAGTGTTATAGTAACTATCTCGGTTAGTGTTCTACTAGATGGAGATTTGAACAACTTAGAAATTTTGAATGGGTGATGATCATTTGCTTGACCCGCAGAGTCCACCAGGATTTCCATTCACTACAAGTCGTTATTACGTGGGCCCCCGTACTAATAAATTGTCTTGCATGGTCACCCTAATTTTCCCTCGTTCAAAGCAGATGATCAGCCAGAGAGGGAACACTACTATCCTCATGCCTTCAACATGGAAAGGACCATTACGGTGGTCCACGCGCTATCATCCATTGTCGTTACGCGTGAATTGGCATAATGCTTAGACAGAGTAGGAATAAGGAGAGTTCCTAGTAATAGTAGTTGGAGGGGCACCTTCAAGATGAGTACCTCATCTTCCTCGTCTGGACAAGAGTGTCGTCAATCATGTTTCGTAAAAGCCACAGGGACCTCGTCTCGCGGATAAGATTGTTGTCCAAGGTTACCGCCTCCGCCTCGTCGTTGCTGTCGTAGTCAGGCACCTTCGCATTCGAGAGGGAAGAATAGCCATCTTCTACAGAATTAAGCTCAGGGTCTCGTTTGGTAACTACGTCAGGCGTAAGCTCCGCAATAAAAGCGAGGTCGATAGTCTCATTGTGCGAGCCATGAATAGTAATAGGATTCGAAGTCGAAGGTATCTCATTCCCGTCAATAATAATCCATACATATACATGCATATATATTAATGAATAATAATGTTACTTAGTATATACAGGCAAATGAACACAACAGGTAACATATAACTCTCGTTTGTTCTTTCGGGGGTCATTTCGTCTTCGGCAAGTCTATCCCACATGGATTGACTATACCTCAATTGGCACATTAGTTGGGGTATTCTCCCTTCCTACTAATGTTCTTGCTTTGTCTTTCCTTTGAAAAATGTTTGATTCATGGATCTTGGCGCTTTCGTAAATGCAATGAAAAACTTTTTGTTTGTGGTAAAAATGTTTTCGTGAGAGAATCCTAGTGATTGTAGTCTAGACTCGAGAAGGAATCCTAGTTCACTACTATCGAAGCTCTGATACCAAACTGTCACACCCTGACTTTTGCGGAAGCGTATGATCTGTGAATTGCTCAATATCATTGCATTCAATCATAACAAACAACTATATGATTAAAACAAGATGTTCATCCATTCATAAGTTTTTAACATATTACAAACACAAGTTTTCAGTACCAACCAACATACTTCATGTTTAACTTACAAACCATTCAAGTACCAAGTTCCATAAGGACTTTTAAACAAAAGACATATATAAATCAAGGCTTTGAATCGTATGTCATATCTAAGATAAGACATCCAAATCAAACCCATTCAAAAGTTGGATGACATCAATCTTGAAAACACTTCTTGAAATCTTTCAAACCTCGCCAGATCCATTAGTTTCCTGAAATACATGTAATTTGAAAACATCAACAAAAGTTGAGCGAGTTCATGTGTTTTGTATGCGCGCTCGTATAAACTTGTAATCATTTGTAAGTATGCCTTTGTAAACCGGTATGAAAGCGTCTATGAACATATCAATTAATGATTTGCAAGGTCATTAATATGTGTGCAATGATGTAGGAAGGCTCAAACCTAGCGGATTTCGTACCGGGCCACCCGGCTAGAACGACATAGTCACCATATGGGCCAACTTGCGGACCCATGGGTGGGGCTCACAACACCCAAATAGATCTATCACTCATGCCCCACGGTCTTCATATGAAGATTAATGGTCTTAAGTTAATGCCTACCCATTCACATGATCTAACAGTTCATTCCTTAGCTAACCATACCATTTGTAAACGTTTGAAACATGTATTTAACCCCCGTAAGTTATAAAACTGAAAACAGTTAAAAGAAAAGGGGGACATGAACTTACTTGTTTGCGTCCTGCAATCATGTATACTCAAAGATCATTTCTTTGTGTCGTACCACTACCTACACAGGTGCTATGTTTAATTAGACTCTTTGGTCGTGTAACGATTCTTAGTCTTATTCATTAAGACTTATTTTGGAATTTGTGTGCTTTGAGTTAAACGTTGGATATATATTATATAATTCATAATTATATAATTATTAGTTAAAATAATTATTTTGACTTAAACTATTTTTATTCAATTATTTGAAATATTGTCAAAACAATGTATTTTTAACTTGGTTTATTATGTATTTCCAGATATGTATTTCCCGAGTATGGGTATACTTGTACTTGTGTATTTTCATACTTGTGAATTTTGCCAAGTATTGGTGGTGTATTCCGGTGTATATTTGTACGTATAGGAATACATATTTTCTTGTATTTATTAAGTAGTTTATACTTAATTTATGCATAATTTTCCGGAATATTATTTTTATATAACTAAAAATCACCACTTTATATTTTCAAAATATACGTATTTTGAGAGAATTTTTATAGAAAAATATCTATAAATTTAACTTGGCAAAAATAAGTATACTTCCAAATATATCTTAAAAATAATATATTTTTAAGATTAAACTTAGAAAAATATATATAATTTTAGTTTTCAGCAAAATAATATATTTTTAAATTGTTTAAGAAAATATATGTAACGCCCTAACACATTTTAACCAAAAATCGCAGCGGAAATACGAACTTAAAAATTCCCTTTCATTGTATTCATTCTAACATACTTAGAAATACATTAAATCACTCTTTTACATTAAATACATTAATGCTTTCTATAAATTTATAAAATCTGGCCTACTTATATTAAATTACGTGACCACATACACACCCACGTACAATCCATGTCTTGACTCGATCTTCAACCGCGTACACTTCTTGATGAAACATCCATAAACCTGTACAGCCTCGTGCGTTCGAGTTCGAGCATAGCTTCCGTGTTTATCCTTGGCCCGTTGCCCTTCCATGCTTGTGTCCATGTTGACATGACTCCTTACGATCCCCTTGTGAAGGTGATCGTTAATTCATGTTCGGTTGTGAATTTGGACTTCGTTTAGCCTTTCAATTTGGAGAATTTGTGAAGTTTAGGGTTTTGGCTCCATGGGAGCCTTCCCTGCTCGTTGATGAACACACACACGATGTGTGTGTATGTGTGTGTTGTTTTCTTTTTAATAAAACAACTTTCAAGTTGTTCACTTTGGTCCCTCATGTTTCGTTTTAATTAAATAAGGCTACAACCCTTCGTTTAATACCAACGATACTAATATTCAACTAGGTTAATTATTCCTAGTTAATAATTATTTACGGGTTCACTTTTACCCCTAACGGTATTTTTACCCGTTCCTCTATATTAACCGGGTTTAAATTACCAAACCCATTTTTGGGGTGTTACAATATATATTTTTCTCTACTAAAAAATAATATATTTTCTACTTGGCAAAATATGATATATTTTGTAATGGGTCTAAAAATTATATTTTACCGTTTTTTTTTTTGTTTCAAAAATACCGTTTGTCATACTTTTCGAGTTACAAATTTATTTCCAGAATATATATATAAATATACTCCAAAGTCCTTGTCCGGTTTGTCCAATATTCGAGTATAAATTATATATTTGTTTTCTTGGGATTTTGGTAATATTTTCATGTTACAATTTTTAGTATTTGGTGTGATGTATTATTTTCAAGGTTCCTAGTTTAATATAACTAATACAAACAATATACAAGTAACACATAATTTGTGACATCTAAATATATTTTCCTAAATATATACTTAGTGATTTTTATTATCAAAAATCAACCTCCAATATTTGTAAGTTTTGTAATAAAAATTATGGCAAATTTTTATATTCAAAACCAAGATCAAAATTTATTTGCAAACACTTGTTTAAAAATATTTTTCTAAGTGTTTAATCTCTACAAAAATTTTGCCATAGTTTCCCCTTAAAAATGGAGGTTTCCATGCTTAAAAGCATATTATTTTCTTTTAAAAACTCATCATCAATCATCAACAATTTACACAAGACTTACTATGAGCCATAATATGCATTTTAACAACATGTCATGAACTTGAAGTTTAACAAAAATGTGTAGTAATTTCACATGTTGTTTAGTAAGCTTATTTATCTCTAAAAACATGGTTTTTAGTTCATAAAACTCATTCTTGTGAATTTTCTTCTTTACAACTTGTGTGATGATTTTTCAAAAATCAATCTTCTTGTATTTTTCTTGTTACATATACTTTACTAACTTTGTTTTAACCCTTAAAACATGATCACTTTCTTTAAAAACCAAGTTCATGTTAAATCTTGTAATAAACTTTGGTTTCTTGAAAATATTATTTTTGAAATCTTTTATTTTCAAGACTAATACCTTGTAGAAATAATCATCATACTCTAAAACAAGTTCATCTTCAAGTTCATGATTTACATAAAGGATGCTCAACATGATTTTCTCAAGATCCATCCTTACACTTGCTAGATCTTGTGTTTAATCATCATCTAGCAAGCTTCATATGATGATCTACATCATAATTACAAGAAATCAACAAACAAGTTTAACATATACACTAAAACATCTTTGATTTTCTTGTTTTTAAGCTTTATGTTCAAGATCATCTTCATGTTTTGTTGAGATTCTTAAGATTAACAAGTTACATGACACTTTAACCACTAAAATTAGAAGTAAAAACAAGGTTAAAGGGGCTTACTACTAGCTCTAAGGCTAGGGAAGAAACTAGTATGAAGATGATGAGAAAAGTGATGGATAAAATCTCCTAGATGAGGTCCTTCCACTTCCAATGCTTCCAAGCTTCTTAGATATGTTTGTTACACCTTAGGGAACCCTTAGAATACTTGAGGATGGAATGAAAATAGAGGTGTGTGTGTGTAGTGTGAGCCGAGAGTTGGGAGAGGGAGAAGAGTGAAGATGGTGAGTTGAAGTGATGAGAATGAATAAGGGTTTAACTTGTGGTCTTTTATAAAAGTCTTCCAACATTAGTTTACATGAGGGATCTTATGTTCACAAATAAAACAACAAATCTATTTTAATATTCAAAATAAATCCACTAAGTGGGGCCCTCTTGTAACCGGCCCTAATGTGGGGGGGGGGGGGTATTAGTTGAGTTTCAATGGTAGTTAAGCAATCTAGTTACATTTCAAGTGTATTAGTTAGTGTTTAATATGTTTAGTGACTTTAGGATGTAATATGGTGTTTAGGGTTCATAACTAGCTTCATAACACTAAAACAGTGCTTCTAGTAAAATTTTGGTGTTTCGGGTAGTGTCCGGTTGTTCGGTTGGTTACCGGTTCGTTAAGGTGCGAAATTGCGCAGTTTAGTGTGCTTTATGCTATCTTTTATGACAGTTTTGATTCCCGACACTTATCAAAGCATTCTGGACCATTAAACCATAATTCTGCATTATATTTTGATGTTAAAATGCTGAAAATTGCTGAATTTTGTTGTTTTCTGCAGAATTCTGCAGTTTTAGTGTGTTTCGGGCACTTTCCAGCACTTAAATCATCACTCGAAAGGCAGTTTTATGATCCCTACTTTCCTACACACTATTATAGTGTAACTCTTGGTTTCGGGGCTTATTCTGTGTCTTAACATCATGTTTGTCTGATTAATGAACTCCTGTCAGTACTTTTAGTTTGTCTGATAACTGTGCTAACTTTGTTCTGTGCACTAATTAAACCACATTGTGTTGCATGTAATAATGATAAACATTCTTGCAACATGAAATGCATTTGTATGTATATGACAGTAATCAGAAAATCATTCGTCTTGTAATTCAATCATGCACAGTCATCAAAGTACAATTTACTGTTTATTATTGTACGGAATACATGGAAAAGTGTCGGTTATCACATTCTCCCCTCGTTAAAAGAATTTCGTCCCGAAATTCAAGCTGCGTTATCGGCTGCAGGGGAGTTGTGAAACAAATGCGGATACTTTGATTTAATCTGGTCTTCACGCTCCCAAGTAAACTCTGGGCCATGACATGAATTCCAACGGACTTTGACAAGCTTGATACGACTTCTCCGTGTTTGGTGGACCTTCCAGTCCGTAACCTCAACAGGTTCTTCAACAATTTGGAGTTTGTCGTTGGCGTGAATTTCATCTGCAGGAATGACGGATGTCTATTGGGTCGGACACTTCTTGGGGTTAGACACGTGAAACGTGTCGTGGACATTGCTAAGTTCTTCCAGAAGTTTTAGCCTGTATGCAACGGTTCTGATTCCCTCTAGAATATCAAAAGGTCCAATGTACCGTGGGTTTAACTTCCCTCGCTTTTCAGACCGTACCACGCCTTTCCAAAGCGAGACTTTCAATAGAACCATATTTCTAACGCTTTTCAGACCGTACCACGCTTGTCGGCATAACTCTTCTGTCTATGACGAGCTGACTTGATACGATCACGTATCTGAGCAATCTTGTCTGTAGTTTCCTGGACCAATTCTGGACCAATAATCTGTTTATCTCTGGTCTCCGCCCAACACAGCGGGGACCGACACTTATGTCCATATAAAGCTTCAAACGGGGTGGCTTGAATGCTGGTGTAATAACTATTGTTGTAGGAAAACTCCACTAAAGGCAAGTGAGTATCCCAACTTCCACCCAATTCCATCACATAAGCACGTAGCATGTCTTCCAAGGTCTAAACCGTCCGCTCACTCTGGCCGTCTGTCTGAGGATGAAATGCAGTACTGAGGTTCAACTCTGATCCAAATGCTTGCTGAAACGATTGCCATATTCTTGACACAAAACGACTATCTCGGTCGGATATGATGGTGATGTGTGTAAAATGCAACATATAAATTACATCAAATGAGGCATAAAACTAACCCTTTTTTAGTACTAATGTTGGAAAAAAGTGTGCTTTTGTCTTCCTTTTGTATTTTCAGGAATAAATGAGCGTAAATGAATAAAAGGAGCAAATATGCAGCAAAATCTAACATAATTACAAGAAAAGGAATAAACGTGGCATGCCCGACCCCTAGACACAACATCTTCCCAAGCAAAAACAAGAGAATAGAAGGCTGACCACGGCCCCGTGCCCAGCGGACGCGGGGGCATGGCCAGTTGTCTACAGAAAGGACAAAGCTATAGAAGCTTCTATTCCCGACACAGGGGCGTGTCCAGCCCAACACGGCCGTGGTCAATGCTAAGATTCGCAGAATCCAAGCAAATCTTGATAGTACTGATACGCTTCTGCACACGGGGCCGTGCCCAGCAGATATGGGGGCGTGTGGAGCTAATGCAGACAAATCGCAATTAATGAAGAAAGAGAAAGTGGGTGGACACGGGGCCGTGCCTAATGGACACGGGGTTGTGTCCGGGCTTCTGTGCAGGCTATAAATAGAGGTGCTTGGTTCACTTCAAAGGCATCCCTTGGCAAACCACCTCTCTCCCACTTCACCCACACTCCACCACCATTAGAACCCACATCCACCACCATCATCCATCATCCATCATGGAGCGTGTGTAGTAGTCTCGGGATCCAAGATTGATAGTAAGAGTTCTTGACAATCAAAGGCCATGTTTGCCTAAGTCTCTTACATCACTAGGTGAAGACAAGCATTTAGTGTAATACTTTTGATTTTTAATCTTTTCGCACTTTTTATTTGGTTTTGTATTAATGACTTTAATAACTAGTTTCTTATGTTGAAGGTGAAACTTACTTATCATTTGTCCGTGGTGTCTTGGCGTTATTTTACTGTCTATATAAAATAAAAGATTTACACCATTCATATCTCTACGGTCTATATAGAGATATGTTGGCTACCTGGTCGGGGTTTAAGGGAATGGTTTGGTAAGGTTCTTGCCTTGTTCAGTGTGTAGATCCTGCAAGGACCTGGGTCAAGCTTACTAGGACCCCCTTTAATATCCACTGGTATTGGATGGCGGGGGTGCGAATGGCTTGATCCACTCATATGTAAACTACTATTAATACATTAACCCGACTACTTGGGATTGTATCCCTGCTGACTCAAACCTCTTAGCCGAGGGTAACGTCACCTTCAAAAGAGGGGCCTACCACATTACTCATTAATACATTAATTAATTATCTTTCAATGTTCCGACCCTTTAGGATTGTTTCCTTGCTGACTCAAACTACTGGGTTGAGGGTAAAGTCACCTTCAAAAGAGGGGCCTACTACTATAACTAAGATAATCTCTTAAAAAGTGCAAGAGTGCGGAAATCATCAAAGGTTACACTAAAGGCGAGTCGGATCCAAGTGATTCATCTTGTCTATCTGTTTTATTTTATTTTTCAGCATTTTTAGTTATTATTTTCATGTTTAAAACATTTTTCTAAAATTTTGATTTGATTAGACGTTGAGGATAAACTGCTACTAAAAGCTCTTGTGTCCTTGGACGACCTCGGTATCTTACCAATGCTATACTACGCTCACGATGGGTGCACTTGCCCATATGTGTGTTTAGTGTTAGTAAAATATCGTGTTTTATAAATTTAAAACTTGACAAAAGTGTTAAAAAGGGATTAAAATATACATAAAAACATATCACACTCGACACGCATCAAGTTTTTGGCGTCGTTTCCTGGGACACAAGGATTTTAAGAATGTTAGGAATCAATGGTCTAATTGTTTTTCTTATTTTTATGTTTTCTTTTTAGAATTTTTTCTTAATTTTTCGGTTTCTGCAGAGCTCAGCACGGGGCCGTTCCCAGCATTTTCGTTACTGGTAGTTTTTATTTTTCGAGTTACAGAAAGTTGAGTGATGTGTGTAAAATGAAACATATAAATTACATCAAATAAGGCATAAAACTAATCCTTTTTAGTACTAATGTTGGAAAAAGTGTGCTTTTGTCTTCCTTTTGTATTTTCATGATTAAATGAGCGCAAATGAATAAAAGAAGAAAAATTACAACTAAATCTAACATAAATACAAGAAAAGGAATAAACTTAGCATGCCTGACTGCTCGACAGCATCTTCCAAAGCAAAAACAAGAGATCAGAAGGCTGAACACGCCCCAGACAAAACGAACACGGGGGCGTGCGCAAGTGTCTGTAGAAAAGACAAAGTTGTAGAAGCTTCTATTTCCCAACACGGGGGCGTGCCCAGCTCAACACGGCCGTGGTCAACGCTAAGATTCGTAGAATCCAAGCAAATCTTGAGAGTACAGATACGCTTCTGCACACGGGGCCGTGCCCAGTGGACACGGGGGCGTGGTCAACTAATGCAGACTAACTGCATTTACTGAAGAAAGGGAAAGTGGATGGACACGGGGTCGTGCTCAATGGACACGGGACCGTGTCCGGGCTTTTGTGCAGGCTATAAATAGAGGTGCTTGGTTCACTTCAAAGGCATCCCTTGGCAAACCACCTCTCTCCCACTTCACCCACACTCCACCACCATCACAACACCCACATCCACCACCATCATCCATCATCCATCATAGAGTGTGTGCAGTAGTCTCGGGATCCAAGATTGATAGTAAGAGTTCTTGACAATCAAAGCCCATGTTTGCCTAAGTCTCTTACATCACTTGGTGAAGACAAGCATTTAGTGTAATACTTTTGTTTTTTTTATCTTTTCGCACTTTTTATTTGGTTTTGTATTAATGACTTTAATAACTAGTTTCTTATGTTGAAGGTGAAACTTCCTTTTCATTTGTCCATGGTGTCTTGGCGTTATTTTACTGTCTATATAAAATAAAAGATTTACACCATTCATATCTCTATGGTCTATATAGAGATATGTTGGCTACCTGGTCGGGGGTTAAGGGAATGGTTTGGTAAGGTTCTTGCCTTGTTCAGTGTATAGATCCTACAAGGACCTGGGTCAAGCTTACTAGGACCTCCTTCAATACCCACTGGTATTGGATGGCGGGGGTGCGAATGGGTTGATCCCCTCATATGTAAACTACTATTAATACATTAACCCGACTACTTGGGATTGTATCCCTGCTGACCCAAACCACTTAACCGAGGGTAACGTAACTTTCAAAAGAGGGGCCTACCACACTACGCATTAATAACTTAATTAATTATCTTTCAATAATCCAACCCTTTAGGATTTTATCCTTACTGACTCAAACTACTGGGTTGAGGGTAACGTCACCTTCAAAAGAGGGGCCTACTACTATAACTAAGATAATCTCTTAAAAAGTGCAAAAGTGTGGAAAACATAAAAGGTTACACTAAAGGCGAGTCGGATCCAAGTGATTCATCTTGTATATCTGTTTTATTTTTATTTTTATTTTCAGCATTTTTAGTTTTTATTTTCATGTTAAAACCTTTTTCTAAAATTTTGATTTGATTAGACGTTGAGGATAAACCGGTACTAAAAGCTCTTGTGTCCTTGGACGACCTCGGTATCTTACCAACGCTGTACTACGCTCACAATGGGTGCACTTGCCCATATGTGTGTTTAGTGTTAGTAAAATATCGTGTTTTATAAATTTAAAACTTGATAAAGTGTCAATAAGGGGCTAAAAATATAACTAACGCTACACACGCATTAAGTTTTTGGCGCCGTTGCCGGGGACACAAGGATTTTAAGAAAGTTAGGAATCAACGGCCTAATCGTTTTTCTTATTTTTCTATTTTTTTTAGGAATTTTCTTAAATTTTCAGCTTCTGCAAACTGCAGCACAGGGCCGTGCCTGGTCGGACACGGGCCGTGCCCCGCATTGTTACTGGAAGTTTTTATTTTCCGAGTTACAGAGAACGGAGCACGGGGCCGTGTTGGTACAGCATGCGGCCGTGTCAAGCTCCCCAGTAACAGGGATCCGGAAAACAATTACTGTAACTCCGACCACGGGCCGTGTTTATCTGAGCACGGGGCCGTGGTGAAACTTCTGACCAACGTTCTTTTTGTTTTTATTGCAGGACATGGAACCTAGGCGCCACACCTGAAATTTCTACGCAGTGTATGAGCTCCAGTTCCAGTAGAGACATAAACGAACCTCTAGATGAACCCGAACGCTTTCTAAGAAAGAGACTTAAAGCTAAAAACCAAGAGAAAGTTTCGGGGGACCCACTTCCAATGGTGGATCAACGTACCCTCATGGATTACCTACGGCCCACTGTAGGTAATCTTGGCGCCGCTATCAATGCACTGAAAGTCGAGGCCAACAACTTCAAACTTCGGCCGCATTTGATACAAATGCTCCAAAACTCTGCAACCTTCCACGGGCTTGCGGACGAATATCCCCATTTACATATTACTAACTTCTTGGAAATATGTGATACTTTTCGGATCAATGGAGCATCAAATGACACCATCCGCCTCCGAATGTTTCCATTTTCACTAAAAGACCGAGCTAAGGCTTGGCTTAATACCCTCCCAGTTGGTTCGGTAAACACATGGGATGATCTAGCCCAAAAGTTTTTATATAAGTATTTCCCTTCTGCTAAAACGGCTAAATTAATGACTGAAATTAATACATATTCACAAGAGGACGGGGAATCCTTATATGAAACTTGGGAAAGGTTCAAGGAGCTACTAAGAAAGTGTCCTCATCATGGTCTTGCGGTATGGCAACAAGTATCCACTTTCTATAATGGGTTGTTGCCACACACAAGACAAACACTTGACTCTAGCTCCGGGGGACTTTTAGGTAATCGTCGCCCAAATGAAATTTATAATCAAATTGAGGAAATTGCTCAAACTAATTTTCAGTGGCACACTCCCCGAGGCACAAAATTTATTTCCCCGGGCGCCCATAAGGCTGACGAAAGCACCTCTTTGCAAGCCCAAATCGAGGCCCATTCTTCAAAAATCAAAAAGTTAGAAATGGCAAAAACGGCCTCGGTTATGGCTTGTGAAGGGTGTGGTGGACCACATGAAAATTGGAGTTGTATGAAAGAAATGGAAAATCAAACAGATACGGTAAACTACATTGATAATAGACCTAGGCCGCCAGGTCCTCCAACGGGTACCTACAACCAAGGATGGCGTAACCACCCTAACCTTGGTTGGAGAGAACCCGGCAATAGTAGTAACCAACAAAATCTAAACCAAAGAACAAACTTTCAACAACCAAGAAACCAGTCACAAAATTTCTCTCAACAACAAGGGGGACGAGAGAGGCTTGAGGATACTGTCTCTCGCCTCATCTCCGACACCGAAAAGAAAAACTCGGATCAGTTTCAACAACTGGAATCGAACTTTAGAAATCAACAAGCTAGTATTCAAAACATTGAAAAACAACTAAATCAACTAGCTCAAAATTTCTCTGAGAGACCACAAGGCGCGTTACCCAGCAATACCGAAACCAACCCAAAGGCGCAAGTGCATCTCATCACATTGAGAAACCGTACCGTAGGTCCCGAGGAGGCTCCGCTTCCTCCAACTGAAAAGAGCCGAT
The DNA here is from genome assembly GCA_030545235.1 of Helianthus tuberosus. Lineage (NCBI taxonomy): Eukaryota > Viridiplantae > Streptophyta > Magnoliopsida > Asterales > Asteraceae > Helianthus > Helianthus tuberosus. Next base: position 122,623,780 of record CM060407.1, read on the forward strand.
CTAGCCAAACCGCAACTTCACCGACACCCCAACAAGAGACGGCTCCTCCACCAAATCAAGAGCCTACCAAGAATCCTCCGGTACCGTACCCCAGATGGTTACTTCGCCAAAAGACCGATGAGCAATTCACAAAATTAATAAATTTACTAAAACAATTAATATTTCATTTGTCGAAGTCCTAACTCAAATGCCTAAATATTCAAAATTTATGAGGGACATCCTCACTCACAAAAGGAAAATCGAATCGTTGCAATTAGTTAATTTAAGCGAAGAATGCTCCGCTTTGCTACTCAATAAACTCCCGTAAAAGAAGATCGATCCCGGAAGCTTCACCATCCATTGTTCAAGTGGGGAATCACCTATTCGCAATGCACTAGCCGACATCGGGGCTAGTATCAACCTCATGCCCGCATCAATGTTCGACCGACTCAGACTAGGGAAAACAAGCCCTACAAAAATGAGCATACAACTCGCCGATAGGTCCATAAAATATCCACAAGGTGTCGCTGAAGATCTATTGGTTAAAGTCTGAGACTTTGTCTTCCGGCCGACTTTGTCATACTAGATATGGAGGAAGATACCGAAGTACCACTCATCTTAGGGAGGCCATTCCTAGCTACAGCCCACGCAGTGGTAGATATGAATGGTGGGACACTAACATTGAGGGTTGGGGACAAGGAAATGAAGTTTGGGGTTGGTAAGATAGTAGAAGACGATTACCCGGTCAATTACATGAAAGTCATAGTCTTAAGTTTGGATGATGCTCTCCGACGGTGCAACATGGGATGCAAAACATCCCACTTGGGTAACATATGTCTAACTTTGGGTCTAGCCAAGGACCCTTATAAATGTGGTGCACCACGGAGGTATTCAGCGGAACTATCCTTAGTTTTAGTTTATATTAATTTTTATGCTTTCTAGTTTAGTTTTAATTTTCAGGAATAAAACACACTCCGGATGGTAAAGGATACTAAGGGAAACTTGAATCAACACCCCATGCACAAAAACAGAGCCTCCCGACAATTTTTCTTCATTACAGCAAGTTTAGCACCGGCCGTGCCCAGTCAACACGCCCCGTGCTCAAGGGCCTGCAGAAAAATGCCCAGTTCAGGTAACTCGACACGGGGCGTGTTCGTTGAACACGCCCCATGCCCAGCCTTCTGTTACTTTCTGTTACTGGTAACCTGAACACGGGGCCGTGTCCGGTCACCACGACCCGTGTCCAAATGCCCAGTAACATAAATTGTTGTTTTTAACACATTTTTTTACACATTCAATCAACCTAAAAACTATTTTTGGGACACATTGAGGACAATGTGTAATTTAAGTGTGGGGAGGATGCTAAAACCTTGAATTTTTCAAGTCCTAATTACAAGCCTTACATAAAAATCTATTGGAACCGCTAAACACCCCAAATGTTTTTCAAAAATCTTTCATTTTTTTGCTTGTCTTGGTTTAAATTGGGAATAACAAGTTCTAAAAAGGTTATATTTTTACGAATTTACAACTGATAGCGTCGTGATAAAAAGAACCAACATAAGAAGATTATGAAACGGCATGACAAATCAAGTTAAAATTTGATTATATATACTTGATCACATTAAAAACCCATTCCTACAAAAAGTGAGTTTTGAGCCTTTAATTGAGCATACAAATGCACATCTTTAAACTAAATGCTCATCTTTCATTTGTTGTGTGAATAGCCGCTTGGTTTCTTACGACTCTAGAACTTGCCATGACGATGCATTCCCGGTCCTTATCAACTTAAACCCAAGTAAGTAAATGATGGAAGCATTAGGACTAACCCCTTTTTCTTTCAGCACCATTATTTTTTTTTACCACCTACCCAAAATCCCCCTAGTTAACCCCTTTGAGCCTAAACCTTTTCATTTCTAAACCCGCAAAAAAACACCCTTTACCCACCAAAAAACCCCTTTTTCATTTTAAACCCTTTATTTTAGGAAAAAGCTCGGTTTTCATGTAACATTCCTTATCAAAAAAAAAAAAATGATGAAGTCTAGCAATAAACAAACAAGTTCCTCAAAATAATCTTTGTTTGAAAAATGTTTCGTTTGAATAAAAAGTCACAAATATAAAATTTTATGAAAACCGAAGCTTTTTACGCCTTTCGCCTTTTTCTACTAACTACTAACCCAAAACCACCTACCTTTAACTAAGCCTAACACTTCCCCAAGTCCTCTTGATATTTACAAAGGTTTATACTTAAAAAGAAGGAGGATTGATTGCTTGGCAAGCATATGGTAGAAGTAAGTTCCATGCCGGTCTCGAGTGTTTCACAAAAATACATCTTCGGCCGAGTGTTGAATGATCTCCCGTGCGGTATGTGAACTTGTATATAAATGGAATTTCAAAGAGGCCTGTTATGCCCAAATAAGTAATTTCTCTTATGTAATGTTCTAAATAAATCATAACGAATAGGATTGTAAATAACACAAAAATAAAACCTATTAAAGATCTTGGAATCCCGACACTCAAGACAAGCCCAAAACTTCCCTTCTACCCATTCCATTAGGTGTGTAAGCCACATTATAAAGAGTTTTGCTTGAGGACTAGCAAAGATTCAAGTGTGGGGGTATTTGATGTGTGTAAAATGCAACATATAAATTACATCAAATAAGGCATAAAACTAACCCTTTTTTTAGTACTAATGTTGGAAAAAGAGTGCTTTTGTCTTCCTTTTGTATATTCAGGATTAAATGAGCGCAAATGAACAAAAGAAGCAAAAATATAGCTAAATCTAACATAAATACAAGAAAAGGAATAAATGTGGCATGCCCTACCCCTCGACAGTATCTTCCCAAGCAAAAACAAGATATCAGAAGGCTGAACACGCCCCGTGCCCAGCGGACACGGGGGCGTGCCCAAGTCTCTGCAGAAAAGACAAAGTTGTAGAAGCTTCTATTTCCCAACACGGGGGCGTGCCCAGCTCAACACGACCGTGGTCAACGCTAAGATTCGCAGAATCTAAGCAAATCTTGATAGTACAGATACGCTTCTGCACACAAACTGCATTTAATGAAGAAATAGAAAGTGGATAGACCCGGGTCCATGCTCAATGGACATGGGGCCGTGTCCGGGCTTCTGTGCAGGCTATAAATTGAGGTGCTTGGTTCACTTCAAAAGCATCCCTTGGCAAACCACCTCTCTCCCACTTCACCCACGCTCCACCACCATCACAACACCCACATCCACCACCATCATCCATCATCCATCATAGAGTGTGTGTAGTAGTCTCGGGATCCAAGATTGATAGTAAGAGTTCTTGACTATCAAAGGCCATGTTTGCCTAAGTCTCTTACATCATTTGGTGAAGACAAGCGTTTAGAGTAATACTTTTGTTTTTTAATCTTTTCGCACTTTTTATTTGGTTTTGTATTAATGACTTTAATAACTAGTTTCTTATGTTGAAGGTGAAACTTCCTTATCATTTGTCCGTGGTGTCTTGTCGTTATTTTACTGTCTATATAAAATAAAAGATTTACATCATTCATAACTCTACGGTCTATATAGAGATATGTTGGCTACCTGGTCGGGGGTAAGGGAATGGTTTGGTTAGGTTCTTGCCTTATTCAGTGTATAGATCCTGCAAGGACCTTGGTCAAGCTTACTAGGACCTCCTTCAATACCCACTGGTATTGGATGGTGGGGCTGCGAATGGCTTGATCCCCTCATATGTAAACTACTATTAATACATTAACCCGACTACTTGGGATTGTATACCTGCTGACTCAAACCACTTAGCCGAGGGTAACATCACCTTCAAAAGAGGGGCCTACCACACTACGCATTAATAACTTAATTAATTATCTTTCAATAATCCAACCCTTTAGGATTGTATCCTTGCTGACTCAAACTACTGGGTTGAGGGTAACGTCACCTTCAAAAGAGGGGCCTACTACTATAACTAAGATAACCTCTTAAAAAGTGCAAAAGTGCGGAAAACATCAAAGGTTACACTAAAGGCGAGTCGGATCCAAGTGATTCATCCTGTCTATTTGTTTTATTTTTATTTTCAGCATTTTTAGTTTTTATTTTCATGTTAAAACCTTTTTCTAAAATTTTGATTTGATTAGACGTTGAAGATAAACCGATACTAAAAGCTGTTGTGTCCTTGGACAAGCTCGGTATCTTACCAACGCTATACTACGCTCACGATGGTTGCACTTGCCCATATGTGTGTTTAGTGTTAGTAAAATATCGTGTTTTATAAATTTAAAACTTGACTAAAGTCTTAAAAAGGGGCTAAAAATTAAGTGTGGGGGGGGGGGTGCTAAAACCTTGAATTTTGCAAGTCCTAATAACAAGCCTTACACAAAACTCTATTGGAACCGCTAATCACCCCAAATTTTTTCAAAAACTTTTCATTTTTTTTTACTTGTCTTGGTTTAATTTGGGAATAACAAGTTCTAAAAAGGTTATATTTTTACAAATTTACAACCAATAGCATCGTGATAAAAAGAACCAACATAAGAAAATTATGAAACGGCATGACAAATCTAGTTAAAATTTGATTATATATACTTGATCACATTATAAACCCATTCCCATAAAAAGTGAGTTTTGAGCCTTTATTGAGCATAAAAGCATACATCTTTAAATTAAATGCTCACTTTTCATTTCTTGGGTGAATAACTGCTTGGTTTCTTACGACTCTAGAACTTGCCATGATAATACATTCCCGGTCCTTACCAACTTAAACCCAAGTAAGTAAATGATGGAGGCATTAGGACTAACCCTTTTTTCTTTTCAACACCATTATTTTTCATTTTTTTTACCACCTACCCAAAATCCCCCTAGTTAAGCCCTTTGAGCCTAAACCTTTTCTTTTCTAAACCCACAAAACAAACACCCTTTACCCACCAAAACCCTTTTTATTTTTAACCCTTTATTTTAGTAAAAAGCTCGGTCTTCATGTGACATTCCTCATAAGAAAAATGAAGTATAGCAATAAATAAACAAGTTTCTCAAAAGAAACTTTGTTTGAAAATGCTTTGTTTGAATAAAAGTCACAAAAACAAAAAGTTTTATGACGACCGATGCTTTTTACGCTTTTCTCCCTTTTTACTAACCACTAACCCAAAACCACCTACCTTTAACCCAAGCCTAACCCTTCCCCAAGTCCTCTTGATATTTACAAAGGTGTATAGTTAAAAAGGAGGAGGATTGATTGCTTGGCAAGCATATGATAGAAGTAAGTTCTATGCCGGTCTCGAGTGTTTCACAAAAATACATCTTCGGCCGAGTGTTGAGTGATCTCCCGTGAGGTATGTGAACTTGTATATAAATGGAATTTTAAAGTGGCATATTATGCCCAAATAAGTAATTTCTCTTATGAAACGTTCTAAATAAATCATAACGAATAGGATTGTAAATAACATAAAAATAAAAGCCTAATAAAGATCTTGGATTCCCGATACTCAAGACAAGTCCAAAAACTTCGCTTCTACCCATTCCATTATGGAGTGTAAGCCACATTATAAAGAGTTTTGCTTGAGGACAAGCAAAGATTCAAGTGTGGGGGTATTTGATGTGTGTAAAATACAACATATAAATTACATCAAATGAGGCATAAAACTAACCCTTTTTTAGTACTAATGTTGGAAAAAGTGTGCTTTTGTCTTCCTTTTGTATTTTCAGGAATAAATGAGCGTAAATGAACAAAAAGAGCAAATATGCAGCAAAATCTAACATAATTACAAGAAAAGAAATAAACGTGGCATGCCCGACCCCTCGACAGCAACTTCCCAAGAAAAAACAAGAGAACAGAAGGCTGACCACGGCCCCGTGCCTAGCGGACACGGGGGCGTGGCCAGTTGTCTGTAGAAAGGACAAAGCTATAGAAGCTTCTATTCCTGACACGGGGGCGTGCCCAGCTCAACACAGTCGTGGTCAACGCTAAGATTCGCAGAATCCAAGCAAATCTTGATAGTACAAATACGCTTCTGCACACGGGGCTGTGCCCAGCGGACACGGGGGCGTGTGCAGCTAATGCAGACAAATCGTAATTAATGAAGAAAGAGAAAGTGGATGGACACGGGGCCATGCCCAATGGACACGGGACCGTGGCCAGGCTTCTGTGCAGGCTATAAATAGAGGTGCTTGGTTCACTTCAAAGGCATCCCTTGTCAAACCACCTCTCTCCCACTTCACCCACACTCCACCACCACTACAACCCACATCCACCACCATCATCCATCATAGAGTGTGTGTAGTAGTCTCAGGATCCAAGATTGATAGTAAGAGTTCTTGACAATCAAATGCCATGTTTACCTAAGTCTCTTACATCACTTGGTGAAGACAAGCATTTAGCGTAATACTTTTGATTTTTAATCTTTTCGCACTTTTTATTTGGTTTTGTATTAATGACTTTAATAACTAGTTTCTTATGTTGAAGGTGAAACTTCCTTATCATTTGTCCATGGTGTCTTGGCGTTATTTTATTGTCTATATAAAATAAAATATTTACACCATTCATATCTCTACGGTCTATATAGAGATATGTTGGCTACCTGGTCGGGGGTTAGGGGAATGGTTTGGTAAGGTTCTTGCCTTGTTCAGTGTATAGATCCTGTAAGGACCTGGGTCAAGCTTACTAGGACCGCCTTTAATACCCACTTGTATTGGATGGCGGGGTGCGAATGGCTTGATCCCCTAATATGTAAACTACTATTAATACATTAACCTGGCTACTTGGGATTGTATCCCTGCTGACTCAAACCACTTAGTCGAGGGTAACGTACCTTCAAAAGAGGGGCCTACCACTTTACGCATTAATAACTTAATTAATTATCTTTCAATATTCCGACCCTTTAGGATTGTATGCTTGCTGACTCAAACTACTGGGTTGAGGGTAACGTCACCTTCAAAAGAGGGGCCTACTACTATAACTAAGATAATCTCTTAAAAAGTGTAAATGTGCGGAAATCATCAAAGGTTACACTAAAGGCGAGTCAGATCCAAGTGATTCATCTTGTCTGTCTGTCTGTTTTATTTTTATTTTATATTTAAGCATTTTTAGTTTTTATTTTCAAGTTTAAAACCTTTTTCTAAAATTTTGATTTGATTAGACGTTGAGGATAAACCGGTACCAAAAGCTCTTGTGTCCTTGGACGACATCGGTATCTTACCAACGCTATACTACACTCACGATGGGTGCACTTTCCCATATGTGTGTTTAGTGTTAGTAAAATATCGTGTTTTATAAATTAAAAAATTGACTAAAGTGTTAAAAAGGGATTAAAATATACATAAAAACATATCACACATGACACGCATCAAGTTTTTGGCGCCGTTGCCGGGGACACAATGATTTTAAGAAAGTTAGGAATCAACGGCCTAATCGTTTTTCTTATATTTATGTTTGCTTTTTAGAATTTTTTTTCTTAATTTTTCAGTTTCTGCAAAGCTCAGCACGGGGCCGTGCCCGGTCGGATACGGGCCGTGCCCAGCATCGTTACTGGCAGTTTTTATTTTCCGAGTTACAGAAAGTTGAGTGATGTGTGTAAAATGCAACATATAAATTACATCAAATAAGGCATAAAACTAACCATTTTTAGTACTAATGTTGGAAAAAGTGTGCTTTTGTCTTCCTTTTGTATTTTCAGGATTAAATGAGCGCAAATAAACAAAAGAAGCAAAAATACAGCTAAATCTAACATAAATACAAGAAAAGGAATAAACGTGGCATGCCCGACCTCTCGATAACATCTTCCCAAGCAAAATCAAGAGATCAGAAGGCTGAACACGCCCCGTGCCCAGCGGACATGGGAGCGTGCCCAAGTGTCTGCAGAAAAGACAAAGTTGTAGAAGCTTATATTTCCCACCACGGGGGCGTGCCCAGCTCATCATGGCCGTGGCCAACGCTAAGATTCGCAGAATCCAAGCAAATCATGATAGTACAAATACGCTTCTAAACACGGGGTCGTGCCAAGCGGACACGGGGGCGTGGTCAACTAATGCAGACAAACTCATTTAATGAAGAAAAAGAAAGTGGATGGACACGGGGCCGTGCTCAACGGACACGGGCCATGTCCGGACTTCTGTGCAGGCTATAAATTGAGGTACTTGGTTCACTTCAAAGGGATCCCTTGGCAAACCACCTCTCTCCCACTTCACCCACACTCCACCACCATCACTACACCCACATCCACCACCATCATCCATCATCCATCATAGAGTGTGTGTAGTAGTCTCAGGATCCAAGATTGATAGTAAGAGTTCTTGACAATCAAAGCCCATGTTTGCCTAAGTCTCTTACATCACTTGGTGAAGACAAGCATTTAGTGTAATACTTTTCTTTTTTAATCTTTTCGCACTTTTTATTTGGTTTTGTATTAATGACTTTAATAACTAGTTTCTTATGTTGAAGGTGAAACTTCCTTATCATTTGTCTGTGGTGTCTTGGCGTTATTTTACTGTCTATATAAAATAAAAGATTTACACCATTCTTATCTCTACGGTCTATATAGAGATATGTTGGCTACCTGCTCGGGGGTTAACGGAATGGCTTGGTAAGGTTCTTGCCTTGTTTAGTGTATAGATCCTGCAAGGACCTGGGTCAACCTTACTAGGACCTCCTTCAACACTCACTGGTATTGGATGGGGAGGGTGCGAATGGCTTGATCCCCTCATATGTAAACTACTATTAATACATTAACCTGACTACTTGGGATTGTATCCCTGCTGACTCAAACCACTTTGCCGAGGGTAACGTCACCTTTAAAAGTGCGGCCTACCACATCATGAATTAATAACTTAATTAATTATCTTTTAATATTCCGACCCTTTAGGATTGTATCCTTGCTGATTCAAACTATTGGGTTGAGGGTAACGTCACCTTCAAAAGAGGGGCCTACTACTATAACTAAGATAATCTCTTAAAAAGTGTAAAAGTGCGGAAATCATCAAAGATTACACTAAAGGCGAGTCGGATCCAAGTGATTCATCTTGTCTATCTGTTTTATTTTTATTTTATTTTATTTTTCAGCATTTTAGTGTTTATTTTCATGTTTAAAACCTTTTTCTAAAATTTTGATTTGATTAGACGTTGAGGATAAACCGGTACTAAAAGCTCTTGTGTGCTTGGACGACCTCGGTATCTTACCAACGCTATACTACGCTCACGATGGGTGCACTTGCCCATATGTGTGTTTAGTGTTAGTAAAATATCGTGTTTTATAAATTTAAAACTTGACTAAAGTGTTAAAAAGGGATTAAAATATACATAAAAACATATCACACTTGACACGCATCAAGTTTTTGGCGCCGTTGCCGAGGACACAAGGATTTTAAGAAAGTTAGGAATCAACAGCCTAATCGTTTTTCTTATTTTTATGTTTTCTTTTTAGAATTTCTTCTTAATTTTTCAGTTTCTGCAGAGCTCAGCACTGGGCCGTGCCCAGCATCGTTACTGGCAAATTTTATATTCCGAGTTACAGAAAGTTGAGCACGAGCCTTGTTGGTGCAGCACGGGGCCGTGTTGAACTCCCCAATAACAGGGATCCGGAAAAAGATTACTGTAACTCTGACCACGGGGCCGTGTTCAGCTGAGCACGGGGTCGTGCTGAAACTTCTGACCAACAATCTTTTTGTTTTTATCGCAGGACTTGGAACCCAGGCGTCGCACTTGAACTTCCTATGCAGTGCATGAGCTTCAGTTCCCATAAAGACATAAAAGAACCTCTAGACGAACCCGAACGCTTTCTAAGAAAAAGACTTAAAGCTAAAAACCAAGAGAAAGTTTCGGGGGACCCACTTCCAATGGCGGATCAACGTACCTTAATGGATTACCTACGGCCTATGGTAGGTAATCTCAGCGCCGCTATCAATGCACCGAATGTAGATGCCAACAACTTCGAACTTCGGCCGCATTTGATACAAATGCTCCAAAACTCCGCAACTTTCCACGGGCTTGCGGACGAAGATCTCCATTTACATATTACCAACTTTTTGGAAATATGTGATACTTTTCTTATCAACGGAGCATTTAATGACGCCATCCGCCTCTGAATTTTCCCATTTTCACTAAAAGACCGAGCTAAGGCTTGGCTTAACACCCTCCCAGTTGGATCGGTAAACACCTGGGATGAACTAGCCCAAAAGTTTTTGTATAAGTATTTCCCTCCTTCTAAAAGGGCTAAATTAATGACTGAAATTAATACATACTCACAAGAGGACGGGGAATCCTTATATGAAACTTAGGAAAGGTTCAAGGAGCTACTAAGAAAGTGTCCTCATCATGGTGTTGTGGTATGGCAACAAGTATCCACTTTCTATAATGGGTTGTTGCCACACACAAGACAAACACTTGACTCTAGCTCCGGGGGACTTCTAGGTAATCGTCTCCTAAATGAAATTTATAATCAAATTGAGGAAATTGCTCAAAACAATTTTCAGTGGCACACTCCCCGAGGCACAAAATCTATTGCTCCGGGCGCCCATAAGGTTGACGAGAGCACCTCTTCGCAAGCCTAAATCGAGGCCCTTTCTTCAAAAATCAAAAAGTTAGAAATGGCAAAAATGGCCTCGGTTATGGCTTGTGAAGGGTGTGGTGGACCACATGAAAATTGGAGTTGTATGAAAGAAATGGATATCAAACAGAAACAGTAAACTACATTGATAATAGACCTAGGCTGTCAGGTCCTCCAACGGGTACCTACAACCAAGGATGGCGTAACCACCCTAACCTTGGTTGGAGAGAACCCGACAATAGTAGTAACCAACAAAATCAAAACCAACAAACAAACTTTCAACAACCAAGAAACGAGTCACAAAATTTCTCTCAACAACAACAAGGGGGACGAGAGAGGCTTGAAGATACTATCTCTCGCCTCATCTCCGACACCGAAAAGAAAAACTCGGATCGATTTCAACAAATGGAATCGAACTTTAGAAATCAACATGCTAGTATTCAAAACATTGAAAAACAACTAAATTAACTAGCTCAAAATTTCTCCTAGAGACCACAAGGCGCATTACCCAGCAATACCGAAACCAACCCAAAGGCGTAAGTACATCTCATCACATTGAGAAACCGTACCGTAGGACCCGAGGAGTCTCCGCTACCTCCAACTGAAAAGAGCCCGTCTAACCAAACCGCAACTTCACCGACGCCCCAACAAGAGACGACTCCTCCACCAAATCAAGAGCCTACCAAGAATCCTCCGGTACCGTACCCCGGTCGGTTACTTCGCCAGAAGACCGATGAGCAATTCACAAAATTCGTAAATTTACTAAAACAATTGCATGTTAATATTCCATTTGTAGAAGTCCTAACCCAAATGCCTAAATATTCAAAATTTATGAGGGACTTTCTCACTCACAAAAGGAAAATTGAATCATTGCAATTAGTTAATTTAAGCGAAGAATGCTCCGCCTTACTACTCTACAAACTCCCACAAAAGAAGATTGACCCCGGAAGCTTCACCATCCCTTGTTCGATTGGGGGATCACCCATAAGCAATGCACTAGCCGATCTTGGGGCTCGCATCAACCTCATGCATGCTTCAATGTTCGACCGACTCGGACTAGGGAAAACAAGCCCTACAAAAATGAGCATACAACTCGCCGATAGGTCCATTAAATATCCACAAGGTGTCGCCGAAAATCTATTGGTAAAAGTCGGAGACTTTGTCTTCCCGGCCGACTTTGTCATACTAGATATGGAGGAAGACACCGAAGTACTACTCATCTTAGGAAGACCATTCCTAGCCACGGCCCACGCAATGGTAGACATGAATGGTGAGACGCTAATATTGAGGGTTGGAGACAAGGAGATGGAGTTTGGGGTTGGGAAAAGAGTAGAAGATGACGACCCGGTCAACTACATGAAAGTCATAGACTCAAGTTTGGATGATGCTCTCCGACGGTGCAACATGGGATGCAAAACATCCCACTTGGGTAACATATGACTTACTTTGGGTCTAGCTAAGGACCCTTATAAACATGGCGCACCACGGAGGTATTCCGCGGAACTGTCCTTAGTTTTAGTTTAGATTAACTTTTGTGCTTTCTAGTTTAGTTTTAATTTTCGGGAATAAAACACACTCGGGATGATGGAGGTTACTAAGGGAAACTTGAACCCACACCCCATGCACAGAAACAGAGCCACCCGACAATTTTTCTTCATTACAGCAAGTTAAGCACGGGGTCGTGCTCAGCCCAACACGCCCTGTGCCCATGGTTCTGCAGAAAATGCCCAGTACAGGTAACTGGAAATGGGGCCATGTTCATTGAACATGCCCCCATGCCCAACCTTCAGTTAATGATGATACTGGCAATCTGAACACGGGGTCGTGCTCGGATCAACACGGGCCAGTGTCCAGACGCCCAGTAACATAAAATTTTGTTTTTAAACACTTTTTTTACACATTCAATCAACCTAAAAACTTATTTTTGGGACACATAGAGGACAATGTGTAATTTAAGTGTGTGGGGGGGGGGGGGTGGATCCAAAACCTTGAATTTTGCAAGTCCTAATAACAAGCCTTACACAAAACTCTATTGGAACCGCTAATCATCCCAATTTTTTTCAAAAACTTTTCATTTTTTTACTTGTCTTGGTTTAATTTGGGAATAACAAGTTCTAAAAAGGTTATATTTTTACAAATTTACAACCAATAGCATCGTGATAAAAAGAACCAACCTAAGAAAATTATGAAACGGCATGAAAAATCTAGTTAAAATTTGATTATTTATACTTGATCACATTATATACACATTCCCATAAAAAGTGAGTTTTGAGCCTTTATTGAGCATAATAGCATACATCTTTAAATTAAATGCTCACTTTTCGTTTCTCGTTTCTTGTGTGAATAGCCGCTTGGTTTCTTACGACTCTAGAACTTTCCATGACAATACATTCCCGGTCCTTACCAACTTAAACCCAAGTAAGTAAATGATGGAGGCATTAGGACTAACCCTTTTTTTCTTTTCAACACCATTATTTTTCATTTTTTTACCACCTACCCAAAATCCCCCTAGTTAACCCCTTTGAGCCTAAACATTTTCGTTTCTAAACCCACAAAACAAACACCCTTTACCCACCAAAACCCTTTTCATTTTTAATCCTTTATTTTAGTAAAAAGCTCTGTCTTCATGTGACATTCCTCATAAAAAATGAAGTATAGCAATAAACAAACAAGTTTCTCAAAAGAAACTTTGTTTGAAAATGTTTTGTTTGAATAAAAGTCACAAAAACACAAAGTTTTACGACGACCGACGTTTTTTACGCTTTTCGCCATTTTTACTAACCACTAACCCAAAACCACCTACCTTTAACCCAAGCCTAACCCTTCCCCAAGTCCTCTTGATATTTACAAAGTTGTATAGTTAAAAAGGAGGATGATTGATTGCTTGGAAAGCATATGGTAGAAGTAAGTTCCATGCCGGTCTCGAGTGTTTCACAAAAATACATCTTCGGCCAAGTGTTGAGTGATCTCACGTGAGGTATGTGAACTTGTATATAGATGGAATTTTAAAGAGGCATGTTATGCCCAAATAAGTAATTTCTCTTACGAAACGTTCAAAATAAATCATAAAGAATAGGATTGTAAATAACATAAAAATAAAAGCCTAATAAAGATCTTGGATTCCCGACACTCAAGACAAGCCCAAAAACTTCTTTTCTACCCATTCCATTTGGGAGTGTAAGCCACATTATAAAGAGTTTTGCTTGAGGACAAGCAAAGATTCAAGTGTGGGGGTATTTTATGTGTGTAAAATGCAACATATAAATTACATCAAATGAGGCATAAAACTAACTCTTTTTTAGTACTAATGTTGGAAAAAGTGTGCTTTTGTCTTCCTTTTGTATTTTCAGGAATAAATGAGCGTAAATGAACAAAATGAGCAAATATGCAGCAAAATCTAACATAATTACAAGAACAGGAATAAACGTGGCATGCCCGACCCCTCGACAGCATCTTCCCAAGAAAAAACAAGAGAACAGAAGGCTGACCACAGCCCCGTGCCCAGTGGACACGGGGGCGTGGACAGCTATCTGCAGAAAGGCCAAAGCTATAGAAGCTTCTATTCCCGACACGGGGGCGTGCCCAGCTCAACACGGCCGTGGTCAATGCTAAGATTAGAAGAATCCAAGCAAATCTTGATAGTACAGATACGCTTCTGCACACGGGGCCGTGCCCAGCAGACACAGGAACGTGTGGAGCTAATGCAAACACATCGCAATTAATGAAGAAAGAGAAAGTGGATGGACACAGGGCCATGTCCGGGCTACTGTGCAGGCTATAAATAGAGGTGCTTGGTTCACTTCAAAGGCATCCCTTGGCAAACCACCTCTCTCCCACTTCACCCACACTCCACCACCACTACAACCCACATCCACCACCATCATCCATCATCCATCATAGAGTGTGTGTAGTAGTCTCGGGATCCAAGATTGAGAGTAAGAGTTCTTGACAATCAAAGGCCATGTTTGCCTAAGTCTCTTACATCACTTGGTAAAGACAAGCATTTAGTGTAATACTTTTAATTTTTAATCTTTTCGCACTTTTTATTTGGTTTTGTATTAATGACTTTAATCACTAGTTTCTTATGTTGAAGGTGAAACTTCCTTATCATTTGTCCATGGTGTCTTGGTGTTATTTTACTATCTATATAAAATAAAAGATTTACACCATTCATATCTCTATGGTCTATATAGAGATATGTTGGCTACCTGGTCGGGGGTTAAGGGAATGGTTTGGTAAGGTTCTTTCCTTGTTCAGTGTATAGATCCTACAAGGACCTGGGTCAAGCTTACTAGGACGTCCTTTAATACCCACTGGTATTGGATGGCGGGGTTGCGAATGGCTTGATCCCCTCATATGTAAACTATTATTAATACATTAACCAGGCTACTTGGGATTGTATCCCTGCTGACTCAAACCACTTAGCCAAGGGTAACATCACCTTCAAAAGAGGGGCATACCACATTACGCATTAATAACTTAATTAATTATCTTTCAATATTCCGACCCTTTAGGATTGTATCCTTGCTGACTCAAACTGCTGGGTTGAGGGTAACGCACCTTCTAAGATAATCTCTTAAAAAGTGCAAAAGTGCAGAAATCATCAAAGGTTACTCTAAAGGCGAGTTGGATCCAAGTGGTTCATCTTGTCTATCTGTTTTATTTTTATTTTATTTTTCAGCATACTTAGTTTTTATTTTCATGTTTAAAACCTTTTTCTAAAATTTTGATTTGATTAGACGTTGAGGATAAACCGGTACTAAAAGCTCTTGTCCTTAGACGACCTCGGTATCTTACCAACGCTATACTACGCTCACGATGGGTGCACTTACCCATATGTGTGTTTCGTGTTAGTAAAATATCGTGTTTTATAAATTTGAAACTTGACTAAAGTGTTAAAAAGGGCTTAAAATATACATAAAAACATATCACACTCGACACACATCAATGGATACAGGCACTCCATGGCGTGCCACAATCTCTCTGAGATATATCTCTGCTAACTTCCTCGTGCTGCCTTTCTCACTGATCGGTAAGAAATGTGCAGACTTCGTGAGTCGATCGACAATCACCCAAACCATATCGTGTCCTCTTTGGGTTCTCAGTAATTTGGTGATGAAATCCATTGAGATCTATTCCCACTTCCAGACGCGAATCTCCGGTTGTTGCAGCAGCCCTGATGGCTTCTGGTACTCTGCCTTAACTTTGGCGCAAGTAAGGCAGTTACCCACATAAATAGAGATGTCAGCTTTTATCTTTGGCCACCAATACCAATCCTTCAAGTCTTGGTACCTCTTGTCGGATCTAGGATGGATCGAGTACCTTGACTTATGAGCTTCATCCAAAATAAGTGCACGCAGATTGCCACGTAACGGAACCCAAGGTCATTCCATGAAACACAATATTCCATCTTCCTTAGGAAATAATTGCGCTTCCATCCCACGTAATGCTTCAGCTCGTAGGTTATCTGGCTTAAGTGCTTCTTGTTGAGCTTCACGAATCCGTGTAGTGAGATCAGGTTCTATAGTCATCTCTAAGGCTCGCACCCTTAGAGGCTTTGCGCATTCTTTGCGGCTCAAGGCATCTGCTACAACATTCGCCTTGCCCGGGTGATACTAAATCTCGCAATCATAATCATTTAACAGTTCAAACCATCTTTGTTGTCCCATATTCAAATCCTTCTAATAAAAAATATGCTGCAAACTCTTATGATCAGTAAAAATCATGCAGCGAGTACCATATAAGTAATGACGCCAAATCTTCAACGCAAAAATCACAGCTCCTAACTCTAGATCATGTGTTGTATAGTTATTCTCATGCACCTTTAATTGTCGTGACGCGTAGGCGATGACTTTGCCCCGTTGCATCAACACGCAACCATGACCTTGTCGAGAAATGTCACAATACACTACAAATCCATTGGTACCGTCAGGTAAGGATAGTATCGGTGCGTCACAATGCTTATCCTTCAACGTCTGAAAAGCTGTTTCTTGTTCCTCTCCCCAATCAAATTTCTTATCCTTCTGGGTTAGGGATGCTAGCGGCAGGGCAATACTTGAAAAATTCTTAATGCACCATCTGTAATAGCCCGCTAACCCCAAGAATTGTCGTATTGCAGCTGGCTTCTTTTTCATGAAAAGGACAGGTGCACCCCATGGCGATGTGCTAGGGCGTATGAAGCCTTTATCAAGTAGTTCCTGGAGTTGACTAGAAAGTTCACGCATTTCGGATGGTGTGAGGTGATAAAGGGCTTTAGAAACAGGGTTAGCTCCAGGAATGAGGTCGATACGGAAATCGATATCGCGGGTTGGGGTAGACCAGGTAAATCGTCAGGAAAGACATTAGGAAAATCACGAACAACGAGAACATCTTTCACAGTTTTCTTTTCCTCCTTCGCTACTACAATATGAGCCATAAACACCGAGTTGATCGCCGTTTGAAAGAGAGAAAAGAATCATCTTTTCGAAACAAACGACTTTGGCACGATTTTCACGAAGAAAGTCCATGCCTACTATGACATCGAAACTACCAAGTTGCATAGGAATGAGATCGATTGGGAAAACGTGTTTGTTGAGTTCGAGAGTACAATCACGGAGAACGGAACTGATGGTGACGGTTCTTCTGTCACACCCCGACCACGTAAAACAACAAATCATGGCGGAAACGTCGGGGAGTGTTGTAACAGAATCATTGTTTCATAACACATGGAAATTGAAATTTTGTTTTATTGATTAAAAGAAGTTACAATGTCTGAACAACAGAGAAACATAACATAATTAACTAGTCTTGCATCTTTTAATGTCACTAAGGCCCAAGTCTGCCTAAGTGTATCTTGATCGATCCTATGCATCATCTCCTGAAAACACATGTGAAAATAGGTACGTCAGCATAAAAATGTCTGTGAGATACATAGGTTTTATTGATTTAGGGTTCATGACTTGTAAGTTTAAAGAAAATGTTTGTCAAAAGTAAATCATGAACCTTGTAAAAATGTTTTCTTTTATAAATCATATAAACAGTGACAAGAAATCAGATTATATAAAAGAAAGATGCACAGATAAACAAATGAACAAGCAAAATGAGTTTGTATAAAATGTGTTGATTGTAAAACAATGTTTCATGAAGATATGTTATAAGGATAAAATGTATTATGTCAAACTTGAAATGGTTTAAACAACGCTACGATATGTAATACCATAAAAGCACTTATATATAGGAAGTACCAGTGGCGTATCCACCATGCTTTTATCTTATTACACACACCTCGTTATTTAAATCACTTACCAAACAAACCACCAAAATCTAATGTTCAAACAAAAGTTGAAATGTTATTGTGTAAACAAATGTAATGTATAGTGAATAAAAGCATTTATTGATTTAAAAGCATTTACTCAACCCTATAAGAATGAAATGTACAAAACAATGCATTTGATAAATTATAATCAAAAGTTATGTTTTGTAAAATAATGCATGCTTTACTGATACAAACATCTAGGCGGTAATGTTAAACGTCTACATCCAAGCCTTAAGACTGTAGGATAACCTTAGAGTAAAGGTTATCAAAAATGTTTTCAGATTCGATCATTCCTTCCACCCAAACAAACCTAGGATTTCAGGAACGTGAGTTGTCAAGTCCTATGGTACCACTACCTACTACCGAGAGGCATGATCGGTGTTAATGAATGTATTAGTTTCATTAAACAAACCAAATGTTATACCAAATGTAAGCATATTTTATGAAAACAATGTACCTAGTATGCTAAGTGAACATACAAGGTAGAAATGTAAAATAATGTGTCCATATGCTACAAGAACATATGCAACAGAAATGCAATGTAAAACATTGTACTAAGTATGCACTACATGGACATACATAGCATAAAATGTAATGTAAAATAATGTACTAAGTATGCACTAAATGAACATACATAGCATAAATGTAATGTAATGTAAAATAATGTACTAAGCTAAATGGACATACATAGTATAAATGTAATGTAAAATAATGTACTAAGTATGCACTAAATGGACATACATAGTATAAATGTAATGTAAAATAATGTACTAAGTATGCACTAAATGGACATACATAGCATAAAACATAATGAAATCATGTACTATAAGTGTACTAATGAACATAACAAGCATATGATATGAAAACATGGAAAGCACGAAAGTAACAAGTAGGCACATGTGTTTCACCCCAAAATGTTTGGAAAAAAGTAAAAGAGGGACTATGTACTCACTTGAGGGTGCTTAGAAGTCTTGAATAACAACCAAGCAAAGCTAGAGGGATCACGGAATCAAACGGCACCTAATATAGGTAACTATGTAAATAAACGGACCTAAATCGGAAGATCGGATAGAATGAGGTTTCGTAAACCAAATGAGTATAGGAACTCATGTGATATGGTTTAACAAAGCCTACATACTAAATCTAAACCTACCTTAACGCGTCGTTCATGTAAAACGCGTTCGGACCGCCTAACTAGTCCTATGACAAGTATTATATGCCTTAACATATCTAATAATGTTACCTAATCAGTTTAGATGTCAATATTTATGTTACATATGCTTAAAATGAATTTTGGCACAAAAGGGCATTTTGGTCATTTTTCCTAAGGCATATAATCACCCATCATACAACTAAGTAGAGTAAGTGACCATAAAGTATAACCTCGAAAGGTTATTCCTTATGCAACTATGGTCATAAAATGTGTTTGGTCGGATCCAAATGATTGATCAAACGGGTCGGGTTCGAAAGTCTAAGCGATTGTTTAGATCGCTTATCTTACGACCCAATATAAGCACTAATCCTAAAGTGATGAGCTAAACATGTTAAAACATGTTTAACGAGGTTTGAAAACAAGTTTGGTATCAAAACAAAGGGTCTTGATACCTAAAAGTAGTTTGGTTGCAAAATACGCAAGAATACGCATTTTGACCGAAACTACAACTCGTCACTACGCCTAAATAACGTGGTAATCAGTGGGTATAGTCACAAAGGACTATGACCATCGTGATTACGCTCACGTTACGAAGTTCAAACGAACTTCGTGTTGACCATTGACTGGTCAAAGCTGAAAGTCAAACACTTGTTTGACTTTCACGCTTAAATGCGTAAAAGAACGAAAGAATACTTACAACGGGTCCAAGAAATGGAGGTTTGATCTAATTATTCTCAGGTATGAAGTGTATAACTTCAACTTAGAGAACAAAATCAGATCAAAGGTGAGGTTGCAAATGAAATGGAAGGGGTATATATAGATTTCGGAGAACCGTTAGGATCGTTTCTCGCAAATTGTGCTTTGATCTTGACCTTACAAGTGGGCACATGGTTTTCAAAACCATGGGAATACTTAAAACCATCAAATTCCAGCCCATAGAGTGCAAAACCTTGGGTTAAAACCATCAAAACCTCAAAAATGGACCAAGTTCAATGTATCTGCCAGAAATTTCAAAAATGGTCCCTGCACTTGTAAAACTTCATTTTTGGCACTTTTAAGCCCCGTTAACCCCATTTCAAGGCTCTAAATTAAAGTTAAAGTATAGGGAACTTGAAATGTGCTCAAAAAAATCTCGGATGTCGGTTCGTTTGGTCGTACGGTTGCGACGCAAAAACCATCCAAATTACGCGACGAATGGAATTTCATCATGCCAATCACTAAAATAAAATATTTTAATGATTACATAAATTTTTGGATGTCCGGATGTACCCAGAACGTAAGATATGCGCGAAAATGCAAACTTATGCACTTTTTGACGCTTTTAGTCCCTGAATGACCAAAAGGTTTATTTTAGCACACCGAACCCCTCAAATCCTATTTCTAAGCTATGTAAAGGATATTTAGGGTATGTTTAACTTATGATCATATTTCGGAATGTTCGTTACAGTACGAATCAGCATACTTTCGCAGTTTGTCGAAATTAGCCCGTGTAAGCGAATAAACTTGATTTTGACACACCAAACCTTCCAAAACTTATTTCTAAGTTATGTAAAGGTTATTTAAGGTATGTTAAGCCCTTTTCATTGTTCTGGAGTGTTTGTTGCGTTAAACTGATTACGTTTACACATCAGTTCGCGTATAACTTCCCAGAAAGCGATTTAGAGCTCGAAATCAAACAAGAATTGATATGTGCAAATGATAGACATATTTATATAAATCCCAAGTATGAAATACAATATTTCATTGATTTGGTATCTGTTCGATGGCCATGGAGGCACAGGTGTCACATCTTCCGGTGGCAATTTCTACGTCGAAGGTCGTTGGGAGGTTAGCGCTTTTACGTTTTAGGAGCTTTTCGAATTCAAATGACACAAAACAGTTATCGGCTCCAGTATCAAATAAACACGAAGCATAAATACCGTTAACAAGGAACGTACCATTGACAACATTGTTGTCAGTCTGAGCCTGGCGGACGTTGATATTGAAAGTTCTTTCGCGGGCTGCTTGTTGTGGCTGCTGCTGCTGTTGTTGCGGTTGTTGCTGCGGTGGTTGCAGCAGTTCTTGTTTCACAACGCGATTCGAGCATATGTTAGCAAAGTGATTTGGGTCACCACAAGAGTAGCATGTTCGAGCATTAGCAACAGGTGTAGGAACTGTTGGGTTACCCTAAACAGTAAGGGGTTGAGCTGGTGGTGCTGGAGAAGCTTGAGCAGCTTGTTGACGTGGGCATGAACGGTAGTTGTGACATCTGTGCCTCTACGACCATCATACAAATACGAATCCAATGAAATCTTGTGTTTCAGTCTCGGGATTTGTACAATTACATGTGACATTTACACATATCAATTCTTGTTCGATTTCGAGCTCTTAGTCGCTTTCTAGAAAGTTATACGCGAACTATTAAGAAAACATAATCAGTTTAACACGAAAAACACTATGGGATAGTGACATAAGCTTAACATACCTTAAATAACCTTTACATAACTTAGAAATAAGTTTTGAAGGGTTTGGTATGGCAAAAACAAGTTTATTTGATCACGGGGACTATTTGCGACAAACTGTAAAAGCCTGTCGATTCGTATAGCAACGTACACTTCAAAACATGATCATAAGTTAAACATACCCTAAATACCCTTAACATAGCTTAGAAATAAGCTTTGAGGGGTTCGGTGTGAGAAAATATGCTTATTTGATCAATAGGGACTAAAAGCGTTAAAAAGTGCGTAAGTTTGCATATACGCGCATATCTTACGTTTTGACCATATTCGGACATCCAAAATTTTTGTAATCACTAAAATATTATAATTTAGTGATGGGAATGCAAAAATACCCTTCGTCGCTTAATTTGGATCGTTTTCGCGTCCGTTCGAGTTTTCATCTTAATTAACCAAATAACGCGATCGTACGGCCAAACGAACCGACATCCATGATATTTTCAAGCATATATCAAGTCCCCTATGCTTTAACATCCTTGTAGAGCCATGAAATTGCCTTAACGGGGGTTAAACGCGTCGAAAATCAAGTTTTTAGGCTGCAAGGACCTGTTTTGACAAAATTCAAAACTTCTGACCAGACTACTAGGCTGGGCGCGACAGCTGCTGTTGTTTCTTTCATGGCCCGCAAGGCCTGGAGCTGGCAGATTCAATGAATCCTTCAAATCAGCTGTTGAAATTGTTTTTGACCTTAGTTTTTGCATACTATGGGCTGGTTTAAGTATTCCCCAAGCCTCCAAATCAGTGTGTAACATGTGTAGGGTCAAGATCAAGCTTTAAACAACTCAATTACACATGTAATGATCTTAAAGGTTCAAGAATTCCTATAAATACCCACCTCATTTGCTCAACTCATTGCTCATTCCATTCTCTTTCACTCTATCTCTGATTGGAGGCTATCACAATTGTGAAGGCCTCCTTGTGACACTTGTGTCACTACAACCATCATACAAATACCAAACCAATGAAATATCGTATTTCATACTTGGGATTTGTATAAATATGTGTATCATTTTCACATATCAATTCTTGTTCGATTTCGAGCTTTAAATCGCTTTCTGGAAAGTTATACGCGAACTGATGCGTAAATATAACCAATTTAATGCAACGAACACTCCGGAATAGTGAAATAAGCTTAAAATACCTTAAATAACCTTCACAAAACTTAGAAATAAGTTTCGGATGGTTTGGTGTGTTGAAATCAAGTTTGTTCGATCGCAGGGACTATTTGTGTCAAACTGCGAAACTATGCCGATTTGTACAGTAACGAACATTACGAAACTTGATCATAGGTTAAACATACCCTAAATAACCTTTACATAGCTTAGAAACAGGCTTTGAGGGGTTCGGTATGTTAAAATAAACTTTATTGATCCATAGGGACTAAAAGCGTAAAAAAGTGCATAAGTTTGCATTTTCGCGCATATCTTCCGTTCTGAATATATCCGGACAACCAAAAATTTATGTAATCATTAAAATATTATGTTTTAATGATTGTAATGATAAAAATCCATTCGTCGCTTAATTTGGATCGTTTTTGCGTTCGTTACGACTTCCGTCGTAATTTACCGAACAACGCAACCGTACGACCAAACGAGCCGACATCCGAGATATTTTGAGCACATTTTAAGTTCCCTATACTTTAACTTCATTTTAGAGCTTTTAAATGGGGTTAACGGGGATTAAACGTGTCAAAAATGCATCGAAAACCAAGTTTGGGGCTACAGGGACTAAAACTGCCAATTTTGAACGTTGCTGACCTGCAAGGTCCTTACGGTCTGTATGGACCTTTGCTTACAGTCCGTAAGCCATCTCCAGACCAGCAGAATGTGTTTCCAGCTATTTCAAGCTCATTACAGCTCTTGCAAATGGTTTTTGATCAATCTATGGGCCAATTTTGTTGGTTTTTGAGTGCCCCTTGTATTCAAATACTATGTGCCCACTTGTACGGATGAGATTAAAGCTCGGTTTTCAAGAAATGATCCTAACGGCTCTTGAATCCCTATAAATACCCACCCCATTTCATTCCCCTAACTCACACTTGATCTAATTTTGGCCTTCTAAGTTGAAGTTTATACTTCATACCTGAAGGTAAATCGGATCAAGAGCTTGCGGGGACCTTTTGTAAGTATTCTTTCGTTCTTTTGTCGCTTTTCGAGTCTGAAAGTCAAACCGAGTTTGACTTTCTGCATTGACCAGTTTATGGTCAATGCGAAGTTCGTTTGAACTTCATAACGTGAGCGTAATCCCGATGGTTATAGTCCCTAGTGACTATACCTACTGATTACCACGTTATCTAAGATTAGTGGCGAGTCGTAGTTTCGGCCAAAATGCGCATTCTTGCGTATTATGTAACCAAACTACTTTAGGTATCAAAACCGTTTGTTTTGATACCAAACCTGTTTTATAACCTAACTAAACATGTTTTTAGCATGTTTAGCTCGTCACTTTTTAGTTTAGTGCTTGTGTAGAGTCGTAAGTCAAGCGGACTAAACACCCGCTTAGACTTTCGAACACGACCCGTTTGGTCGATCATTAGGATCTGACCAAACATGCTTAGTGACCATTGTTGTATAGGAAATAACCTTCCGAGGTTATACCTTATGGTCACCTAGTTTAAGTAGTTGTATGATAGGTAGTTTATATGCCTTAGGTAAATTACCAAAATGCCCTTTTCATGCGTAATTGGTAATTAAGCATATGTAACCTAAACTTTTGTCACGTAACTGATTATGTAACATATTTAAACATGTTTTGGCATATAATACTTCTCATAGGACTAGTTAGACGTCTCGAACGCGCATTTGCGCACACGACACGTTAAAGTAGCATAAACTACCTTAATGGGTCACGATGGGTCGAAAGCACTTAGGCTAGGTTTCATTTTAGTATATAGGCCTTGTTAAACCATATCATATGAGATCCCACACTCATTTGGTTTACGAGACCTCATCCTATCCGATCTTCCGATTTAGGTCCAGTTTATTTATATAGTTACCCATATTAGGTGTCGTTTGATTTTCGGGACTCCTCTAGCTTGCTTGGTAGTTGTTCAAGACTTCTAAGCACTCTCAAGTGAGTACATAGTCCCCTCTTTTACTGTTTTCAAATGTTTTGAGGTGAAACATGTGTACCTATTTGTTATTTTCATGATTTCAAATTATAATTGATTATATGTGTTAATACTTATCTTTTTACAAACTAAATGATTATTTATGGTTTAAACTCTAATTTTTCGTAAAGATTATAAAATTAATATTTGGAATAGTATTTATTTTTGTTCACCAGACCGGTTGGTAGTATGATATAGCGCTATAGGATTTGACACCCCATTCCTGTTGTCATGGAGTGTCTGAAACCAATTTGTTTCTCCATCCAAATAGGGATTGCCTTTGTGGTATCCCTATAGTCTCAAAGGTGTATTTTGATGCACTAGGTCTGAATGAATTCTTAAGTCACATTATTATTGTATATTAAGTTATACTCCAAAAAGTATAGTTTGATATGCTCTCATATGTGATATCGTACAAAACCAACATATATTTTGTTAAAAATCCAAAACATAGTTTAATATGTTATTTCTAATCCAAAACATAGTTTAATATGTTATTTCTAATCCAAAACATAGTTTAATATGTTATTTGTAATCCAAAACATAGTTTAATATGTTATTTATAAATCCAAAGTATACTTTTGATATACTACTGAAAATTATTATTTTAAACAACTAAGGTATATTTAATATACTATTTGTCTAACGATTGGGTTTTGGTTAGTGTTTAGATAACGGGACGGGTGTGATGTGATGAAAACATGGTAGGTACGCCGCTGGTACTTCTTATATATAAGTGTTTTCATCACATTACATACCGTGTTTTCATCACTTGGGTTAAGGATATTGGAACTGAAATATATTTTAATATATTACTTATTCGACTTTCTTAAAAACCAAAGTATATTTTCATATATACTATAAACCTTTTTATCAAAATATTGTTTTTCAAACAATATGTTTTATACAAACTCATTTTACTTACTTATTAAATTTTTTATGTATTATTATTTTATACCATCTGATTTCTTATAAATGATTTATAAAAGAAAACCTTTTTCAAGGATCATGACTACTTTTCTTAAACAACTTTTTCTAAACTTATAAGTCATGAATCCTAATTACAATAAAACCTATGTATCTCACAGGCATTTTTATGCTGACGTACCTATCTTTACACATGTTTCAGGTACTGCTTTGTGATGATTGATGATATATGCTACACTTAGGATGGACTCATGCCTTAGCGACTTTAAAACTTGAAAGAAAATGGTTATACTTATTTGATTGTATTAAAACAATGAGTTCATTTATTCAATAAAACAAAAATATTTATTCCATGGTTGTGAAACAATGATTCTGTTACAACACTCCCCGACGTTTCCGCCACGTTTTGTTGTTTTACGTGGTCGGGGTGTGACAGAAAAGTTGGTATCTGAGCCAATGGTTATAGGGAATTAGGTTATTAGTAATGCTTTGACCTAGACTATAACCTTCCTAGGACCCTAACACAAGTTTTCTTGTGTTTAGTTTTAAAACAATACCGTCACTTATTCTTAGGTGACAACCATAATAAGAACACAAATTTCAATCCTGCTTTGAAAACTAATCATCTGTTCTAGGATGATTGATTGTAAGGTTTTGAACCCTCTAAGTTTTCGAAATCCCATCAAAGTTTGGTCTAAATAATGTGAACACGTGCAAACTGGAAGGGTGGGTGCCTGTACCCTGAGCTTTCTGTCTAAGGCTTGAGTGTTCGTACAAATCCGCAATATCGGACCAGTCACTCTTACCTGGGAACTCTTGGGGTGAGTGTCCATTTATAGGCGAGCATGTCTTCGCGATACATTATTTTTGACCCATTTACTTTGATTAATCGTTGTGTGTCGTTTGTTGGTTCGTAGTAACAAACAAATGACCACCATCTTTGCTTTCATCAAATTTTGTCTCATTTCATTCTTTTCGTCTAATCCTTTCACTTGTTTTCCTTCCTGTTTTCCCTTTTAGAATGCCTCCTCGACGCGAAAATCCGCTCCCAAATGCCGAAATGGCACATATTATGGCACAACATATGGCTGCTGTACTCCCAGATATTTTTGCTCAAATGAATCAAGACATCAACAACCAGAATGCTCCATGCAGTTTCAAAAGCTTCAATTCAGCTAACCCACTGAAGTTTAGTGGTTCTGAAGGAGCAACTGGGCTCCTACAGTGGTTCGAGCGCATTGAGAGTACATTTCGTCACGTTCAATGTCCTGAAAATCGGAAAGTCGAGTTTGCCTCCAGTGTATTTCAGAAAAGGGCTGTTACGTGGTGGAACAGAGTTATGAGGGACCGTGGTGCTGAGGTTGCATTAGCACAGACTTGGGCTGAGCTTAGGGCACTTATGATGAAGGAGTTTTGTCCTCGTCATGAATTGAGAGCTTTAGAAAGGGAATTCGATGACCTGAAGCAAGACAGTGGTGAACATCGAGCCTATACTGACCGTTATGAAGAATTGAGCCTGTTGTGTCCTACTATGGTTACTCCTGTGGATAAGGCGATCGAGAAATATATTGATGGTCTTCCTGACCTAGTTCAGGATATTGTTACTGGCAGTAACCCTACTACTGTCAGACAAGCCATTTAACTGTCTGCCACCCTAACTGAATCCCACATCAGGAAGGGTAAGCTTTTTCGAAAAGGCGACCCAAGACCATCTGACAAGGCTGCTCAAGCTGAGCCAAAGGAAAAACAGGCTGAGGTATCCAAGAAGAAGAAGCGCAAAGCCTCTCAAAATTGCGCCATAACTGTTCAAAACAAACAGGTTGCACCAAACCAGCCAGCACAACCTCGCAAAAGGCAAAACTATGTTGGTACCGCACCTTTGTGCAATAAATGCAACCGTCATCATCTGGAGCAAGAGCAATGCCACAAATGTACCCACTGTGGGCGGTTGGGACATTTGATAAATGTTTGCCGTTATACAAATCAAGCTACTGCAAACCCTGCTGCTGTTCAAGCACGGTTCCCTCCGGGGTCATGTTATAACTGTGGTGACCTTACTCACTATAGAAACAATTGCCCAAGACTTATTAACATACCTCCAGCGCGTGGACGAGTGTTTAACATCAATAAGGCAAACGTGAACAATGATGCAGCAGTGAACAATTAGTGTTTTGTTATTTTCTTTGGTTGTTATCTTTTGACATTTAAAGACAAGTCAGTTGTTATATAAATAAAAATTCGTCGTTTTTATTTTTGCAAAACTGATATGATTGTGTGAATATTTGATACAACCTTATGATGCCAACACAAAGACAAACTACTCGTGTGGTTCTGTCATTTTTATGATCACTTATGATCTCCCCAAGAATCTTAAATACTCGTTTCTTTTAAGAAACAAAGCCAAATTCCTCTTAAGATCTTTCTATCTCCATAGTTAGATTCTTGTGTTTAAAGTGCCAAATGAAATCCACGGATTGGATTCCTGGTGTGCTTTAAATACCCGTATCCAAAGATAACAAATTAAAAATCAAGTTAATTAATTATGTGATTATGTGTTTTGTGTTTTTGTGTGATCCAAATGTTCATTATCCAAATCCTCATAGAATCTTCCATATCTCATATGAGGGATTCATAATAGGATATCCAAAGGTACTATCTTAAATCCTTAATGGACTTAAATATTGTAGTTAAGTCCCTTGGGTTATAAAGTACTATTCTATAATTGGACCTCTTGAATGGTCTGGTTAAACAAATTGATTTTGAAAATCTAGTTAGGAATATCATGAGATGATATAATTGAAAAGATCCCTTTAAAGTAGTCTATTTAAAAAGATTATACAACGGTCTAGTTAAGAAGATCATGTGTTGATCGTTCGTTGATCTAGTTAAAAAGACCCTTTGGTGGTCTAGTCAAGACGCTTCATGTTTATTCAATTGATTTTTTTTCCTACGCATTATGAAATGAACTGTGCGGACTGTGCAAGGAATTACGTAATTATGGAGGCCTACATAATTATGGAATTCAGTGCACAGAAACCACAGGAAGTTTTGTTGTGTGTTAAGACCTATAGTGACAAGAGTAATGATACGGGAGAAGTCTTGGACCTTGACCGATGTCATCTTATCTTACACTCCCCAATCCTGATTTTAAGCACACACCAAGCTTCCTATGATGAGTCTTCATAAGAAACGGTCTTCTGTCTGTAGTTTGAAACTCCATGTTTTGTTACTACAAGGACTTCACATGATAGTTGGCAAT
Organism: Helianthus tuberosus; assembly: GCA_030545235.1. Taxonomy (NCBI): domain Eukaryota; kingdom Viridiplantae; phylum Streptophyta; class Magnoliopsida; order Asterales; family Asteraceae; genus Helianthus; species Helianthus tuberosus. The sequence goes on from CM060407.1 coordinate 122,652,507, forward strand.
TTCTCTAAGAATCCTAACATGGCCCGAAGTTTTACTTAGGGTTCGAGGGATTCGTCCGAAAGCGAAACCATCACAGTTGTCTTCACAAGTTTCCTCTAAAATTAAATTTCGGGACGAAATTTCCTAAAGTAGAGGAGACTGAGACACCTGTGTCACTTCAACCATCAAACAAATACTAAACCAATGAAATATTGTATTTCATGCTTGGGATTTGTATAAATATGTGTATCGTTTGCACATACCAATTCTTGTTTGATTTCAAGCTTTAAATCGCTTTCTGGAGGGTTATACGCGCACTGATGCGTAAATATAACTAGTTTAATGAAACGAACACTCCGGAATAGTGAAATAAGCTTAACATACCTTAAATAACCTTCACATAACTTAGAAATAAGTTTCGGATGGTTTGGTGTGTTGAAATCAAGTTTGTTCGATCGCAGGGACTATTTGTGTCAAACTGTGAAACTATGCCGATTTGTATAGTAACGAACATTCCGGAACTTGATCATAGGTTAAACATACCCTAAATAACCTTTACATAGCTTAGAAATAGGCTTTGAGGGGTTCGGTATGCTAAAATAAACTTTATTGATCCATAGGGACTAAAAGCGTCAAAAAGTGCATAAGTTTGCATTTTCGCGCATATCTTCTGTTCTGAATATATCCGGACATCCAAAAATTTATTTAATTATTAAAATATTATGTTTTAATTATTGGCATGATAAAAATCCATTCGTCGCTTAATTTGGATCGTTTTTGCGTTCGTTACGACTTCCGTCGTAATTTACCGAACAACGCAACCGTACGACCAAACGAGCCAATATCCGAGATATTTTTGAGCACATTTTAAGTTCCCTATACTTTAACTTCATTTTAGAGCTTTGAAATGGGGTTAACGGGGCTTAAACGTGTCAAAAATGCATTGAAAACCAAGTTTGGGGCTTCAGGGACTAAAACTGCCAATTTTGAAAGTTGCTGACCTGCAAGGTCCTTACAGTCTATATGGACCTTTTCTTACGGTCTGTAAGCCATCCCCAGACCAGCGGAATGTGTTTCCAGCTATTTCCAGCTCTTGCAAATGGTTTTTGATCAATCTATGGGCCAATTTTGATGGTTTTTGAGTGCCCCTTGTATTCAAATACCATGTGCCCACTTGTGTAACACCTGTGCCTCCACGGCCATCAAAAAAATGCCAAACCAATGAAATATTATATTTCATATTTGGGATTTGTAAAATTATGTGTATCATATTGCACATATCAATTTTTGTTCAAATCCAAACTCTAAATCGTTTTCTGGAAGGTTATACGCGCACCGATGCGTAAATATAACCATTTTAATGCAACAAACACTCCGGAATAGTGACTTAGGCTTAACATACCTTAAATAACCTTTACATAACTTAGAAATAAGTATTGGAAGGTTTGGTATGCCGAAATCAAGTTAATTTGTCTACAGGGACTAAATATGACAAACTGCGAAAGTATGCCAATTTGAACTGTAACAGACATTCCGAAACATGACCATAAGTTAAACACACCTTAAATATCATTTATATAGCTTAGAAATAGGCTTTGAGGGGTTCGGTGTGCTAAAATAAACTTTTGGCTCATTCAGGGACTAAAAGTGTCAAAAAGCGCACAAGTTTGCATTTTCGCGCATAACTCTCGTTCTGAATACATCCGGACATCCAAAAATTTATGTAAGCATGACTATATTATGCTTTAGTGTTTGGCTTGCCAAAAATCCATTCGTTGCGTCATTTGGATCGTTTTTCGCGCTTATGCGCATTCCGTCGTAATTAAGCGAACATCGCGTTCGTACGACCAAACGAACCAACATCCGACATATTTCTGAGCATGTTTCATGTCCACAATGTTTAGGCAACATTTTAGGGCCTTAAATTTGGCTTTACGGGACTTAGAAGTGTCGGAAATGACCTTAAACACGTGCAGGGACTGAAACTGCCAAAATGGAACTTATTTTCTGATCTGCAACTCCCAGGCGGCCCGCCTCTGTTTCTGTATATCCCCACGCAGGCCGCGTCCGCCTTCTGGACCAGATTAACTGCATTTAACAGCAGTTTGCAGCTGTTTAATCCTCCACCACACACTCACACATGCTTTGTCAGCTGATAAGGATCAATTTTAACCCCCATAAGGTTCCGACACTTGTACGGATGCGATTAAAGCACGGTTTCCATGAAACGATCTTAACGGTGGACCGAATACTATAAATACCCCATGCCCCCCATTGCTCAAATCACTAGAATTTTGATTTGAGAAACTCTAAGTTGAAACTATTGTTTCATACCTGAGATTTTTGAATCGAAATTAGCATTCGGGTACCCTTCGTAAGTATTCTTTCATTCTTTTATTGCTTTTCGAGTCTTTCGAGTCTGAAAGTCAAACTTTGTTTGACTTTCTGCATTGACCAGTTTATGGTCAATGCGAAGTTCGTTTGAACTTCGCAACATGAGTGTAATCACGTTGGTTATAGTCCCTTGGGACTATGCCTACTGATTACCACGTTGTCTAGGGTCGTAGTGTAAGCGATCTAATAAATCGCTTATACCTTCGAACCCGACCCTTTTGGTCGATCATTAGGATCCGACCAAACACATTAGGTGACCATAGTAGGAAGGGAATAACCTTCCGAGGTTATACCCAATGGTCACATCGTTTGAGTAGTTGTATGATAGGTAGTTTATATGCCTTAGGTAAATTACCAGAATACCCTTTTCATGTATAATTGGTAATTAAGCATATGTAACCTAAACTTTTGTCACATAACTGATTATGTAACATGTTTAGGCATATAACACTTGTCATAGGACTAGTTAGGCGGTCCGAACGCGTTTCACGCGCACGACGCGTTAAAGTAGCATAAGCTACCTTAATGGGTCGCGATGGGTCGAAAGCACTTAGGTTAGGTTTCATGTAGTATGTAGGCCTTGTTAAACCATATCATATGAGTTCCAATACTCATTTGGTTTACCAAGCCCCATCCTATCCGATCTCCCGATTTAAGTCCGGTTTATTTATATAGTTTTAGATTGCCGACTGATTCCGTGCTCCCTCTAGCTTTGTTTGGTTGTTGTTCAAGACCTCTAAGCATTCTCAGGCGAGTACATTATTCCCCTATTTTACTGCTTTCAATTGTTTTGGGGTGACTCATATGTGCTAAATGTTTTCGATGTTATAACGATGGTTTCAAAAACGATTAAGATGATTTATACAAAACTAATAACGATTTCGATAATGTGAACGAACTTGTTGGTTGGGTTACATAACAAATGACATGCATTAGCAATGATCAAGCCGACCAGTATTAGGTTATGGTACCATAGGATCTGACAAATCCCGTTATCTTACTTCACCCGTGGTTATGTGTGGGGGTGGTGGGTAGCGACTGAATCTGTAATTATTAACTTACCCTTTGGTAAGGGTTTGTTAATGCGAAAACGAGAAGCGACGAGGTAAGCGAGTCACGAAGGTTTGAATGTTATTAGCGAGACGACCATATAAGTAGTTTCACGACCTAAAACGAGTTAAACGATTTGGTTAAACGATTGGTTTTCACGCGATGTATTAACGAGTTAAACGATTTGGTTAAACGATTGGTTTTCACGCGATGTATTAATGAGTTAAACGATTTAGTTAATCGATTGGCTTCAAAGCGCTATACGATTGGTTTTTGGTTAAGTGTTTAGATAACGGGACGGGTGTAATGTGATGAAAACATGGTGGATACACCGCTGGTACTTCCTATATATAAGTGTTTACATCGTATTATAGACCGTGGCGTTATTTAGTTCACTTGGGTAAACGGTTTCTAAACGATGTCACACAAACGAGGTTTTTAAAATGATATAAACTATACGGGTTTTATTAACGATTTATTTCGAAATGTTTCACAATTTGCTTTACTGAAACAAATGTTTTTGGGTTACGAGTCATGGCTACGAGGTTTTATAAACTATAACCCGCTTGATTTGAGTTGGTTAATTAAGTTGCAATGTTATACTCTTTTCAAAACAAGGTTTTTATAAAGTATTGCAACATCTAAACTAGCCATGATTTCAACACTCCTACAAAACCTATGTATTCGCCAACATTTCTTTGCTGACCTCGTTTTCACATATGTTTCAGGTATTGTTGAATGATATCGATTGCTAAGATGCATGCTCACATAGGACTGGACGAGGCTTTAGTGACTCAATAACAATGATAGACTATGTTTAAATTGTGTATTTAGATTTCCAGACGATGTAAATATTCAATGTTTAATAAAACGAAACACTTTTTATCCATGGTTATGAAACAATGATTCTGTTACAACACTCCCCGATGTTTCCGCCACGTTTTGTATGTTCTACGTGGTCGGGGTGTGACAGAAAAGTTGGTATCAGAGCCAATGGTTATAGGGAATTAGGTTATTAGTAATGTTTTGACCTAGTCTATAACCTTCTTAGGACCCTAATGCGAGTTTACTTGCGTTTAGTCATAAAACAATACCGTCACCTATCCTTAGGCGACGACCACAACAAGAACATAAATTTCAAAACCGCTTTGAAAACTAATCATCTGTTCTAGGATGATTGATTACAAGGTTTTGAACCCCTTTTGAATTTTCAAACTCTTGCCAAAGTTTTGAGTCTTAAATAATGTGAACACGTGCAAACTGGAAGGGTGAATGCCTGTATTCTGGGTTTTCTGTCTAGGCAAGCACTTCGTATATATCTCATCAGACGCGAGACCAGTTGTGCTTACCTGGGAATTCTTGGGATGAGTGTTCACTTATAGGCGAGCATGTCTTCGCGATACATTATTTTTGACCTATTTACTTTGATTTATCACCGGGGTCGTTTGTTGCTTTGTAGTAACAAACAAATGACCACTATCCTTGCTTTCATCAGATTTGTTCATCTCATTCTTTTCATCTAATTCTCTCACTCGTTTCATTTCATGTCTCCTCTTTTAGACAATGCCTCCTCGACGCGATGCTCGAACCGATGCTCGGACTTTTACTATTGAAGAACTCGCAGCCCTGATCTCTCAGCAGGTGGCTGCTGTGCTTCCCGGGGTAGTAACCCAAGTCCACGAGATATACAACAACAGCAATAATAACAACAACAATAACGCACAGTGTAAATACAAGGATTTTAACCAGGCTAAACCACTCAAGTTTAGTGGTTTTGAAGGAGCGACTGGGCTTCTTCAATGGTTCGAGAGCATTGAGAATACTTTCCGCCACGTGCAGTGTCCTGACAATCGCAGGGTCGAGTTTTCTTCGAGTGTGTTTCAGAAGAGGGCTCTCACATGGTGGAACGGGGTTATGAGGGATCGTGGTGCAGAAGTTGCTCTAGCACAGACATGGGCTGAACTTAGGGCCCTTATGATGAGGGAATTCTGTCCTCGTCATGAGCAGCGAGCTTTGGAGAAGGAATTTGATGAGTTGAAGCAAGATAGTGGTGAGCACAGGGCGTATACTGATAGGTTTGAGGAGTTGAGTCTGCTTTGCCCGACAATGGTTACTCCACTCGACAAGGCTATCGAAAGGTACATTGACGGCCTACCTGACTCGGTACAAGACATCCTTACTGGTAGTAGCCCTACCACACTTCGTCAGGCGATCGAGTTAGCTGCGACATTGACTGAGTCGCAGATTCGGAAGAATAAGTTACACAGAAAGGGTGACAAGGGTAAGAAGCAGGGGTCTGACAAGGAGGATAGCAAGAAAGGTCAAAACAAGAAGGGTAAGGAAGGTGAGACTTCGAAGAAATCAAAGAAGCGGAAGGGTGCCCAAAATTTTGCTGTTACAGCACAGACTGCTCAGAACTTGCAAAACCCACCGGCACAGCCATCTGCAAAGAAGGCATATGCTGGTACCGCACCACATTGTGCCCGTTGCAACGGTCATCACGTTGCACAACAAGATTGCAAGAAATGCACAACGTGTGGTAGACTTGGGCATTTGGCCAATGTTTTGTCGTCTGGGACAAAATCAGGCTGCTCAGGTTCAAGCTCCGGTTCAAGGGAATGTTGCGAGATTCCCACTGGGGTCATGTTTCAACTGCGGAGAGATTGGTCACTTCTGCCATAACTGCCCGAGACTGATGAATGCAAATGCTAACGCAAACCCAAATGCGAACGTCAACGTCAATGTGAATCCAGCACGTGGACGAGTGTATAACATCAATGAGGCAATCAATGATGAAGAACAATTAGTATTTTGAAATTCCTCTGGTTGTTATCTTGTAACATTTAAAGACAATGCGGTTGTTATATAAATAAAAATTTGTGGTTTTTATTTTTTTCAACTAATGCAATTGTATGAATGTTTGATCCAACCTTATGATCTCAACACAAAGACAAAACTACTCGTGTGGTTCTGTCATTTTTATGATCACTTGTGATCTCCCTAAGAACCTCAAACACTTGTTTCTTTTAAATCTAAAGTATCTTATCGTCTTGCACCGTTCGAGATGCAAGAATTATCAAAACAGCTTCAAGAGTTGTCTGATAGAGGATTCATCCGTCCGAACTTTTCACCTTGGAGAAACTCCTGTCCTCTTTGTGAAAAGAAAAATGAATCTTTTCGAATGTATATCGATTAACGTAAGCCTAGTAAGCTTACCATCAAGAATCGATATCCCCAACCTTAAATCAACGATTTCTCCGATCAACTGCATAGCGTTTCATGCTTTTCCAAGATCGATTTGTGTTTTGGGTATCATCAACTTTGTATTCTCGAAGAAGATATTCCCAAAATGGCTTTCTGCACGAAGTGTGGCCATTACGAGTTTACAGTCATGCCTTTAAGGATTGACAAATGCTCCAGCCATCTACATGGACTTAATAAATAGAGTCTGCAAGTCTTATTTGGATCAGTTCGTCATTGTTGTTATTGATGACATCTTGATCTATTCATGTCCCGAGCCGATCACGATCAACACCTTCGTTGACATTGGAACCCCTAAAGAAGGAACAAACTTTTCGCTAAATCCTCCAAGAGGAAATTTTGGCTTAAAGAAGTTCAGTTTTTGGGTCATGTAGTCAACAAGCAGGGTATTCATGTGGATCTATCCAAACTGCTGCAATTAAGGATTTGATTCCTTGTATGCTTGAAATACCCGTGTCCAAAGATAACAAATTTAAAGGTCAAATTAAACAATTATGCAATTATGCGATTATATGATTACGTGTTATGTGTTCTCCTTTATGTTTTTGTGTGATCCGATTTTCAAAATCCTCATAGAATCTTTTATATCTATATATAAGGGATTCATAGTAGGATATTCAAAAGGTACTACCTTAAATCCTTAATGGGCTTCTATGTAATAGTTAAGACTGTCACACCCCGACCGCGTAAAACAACAAATCGCGGCGGAAACATCGGGGCGTGTTGCAACAGAATTAATGTTTCATAACCATGGATATCAAAAGTGTTTCGTTTTATTAAACATTGAGTAATTACATCGTCTGGAAATCTAAATACACTATTTAAACATAGTCTATCATTGTTATTGAGTCACTAAGGCCTTGTCCAGTCCTATGTGAGCATGCATCTTATCAATCGATATCTTGCAATACCTGAAACATATGTGAAAACGAGGTCAGCAAAGAAATGCTGGCGAGTAAATAGGTTTTGTGAAAATAAGATTCATGACTTCTGTTTAAGAAAATGTTTAGTCATGAACCTTGTAATTTGCTTTGTCTTTGTAAATCATTTGAAAAATAATAAGTTCGGATAATAAGTATAAATAAGAGAATAATGCATGATTAAATGAATAACCATGTAAATGAGTTTGTATAAGATAAGTTGTTTGTAAATAAATGTCTTGTGAAAAGTATGTTACTTGTATAAAATGTTCTATGTCTCAAACTGAAATGATTCAAATAATGCTATGATACGTAATACCATACAAACACTTATATATAGGAAGTACCAGCGGCGTATCCACCATGTTTGTATCATATTACACACGCATCGTTACTTAATCACTTAACCAAACCAAACAATGTAAAATGTCTATGTTTAAATATCCATGTATGGCAAGTGAAATGTCTCAACTAAACCATATGCACAAAAACAAAGTATTGAAGTAAAACTTGGTTTAAATCAAAGTTATGTTTTGTGGGAAATACATGATCAAATGTCAATCATGTACAAATGTTTACCCAATCGTTAAACCATCTTGTTTTAATCGTTCAAATCGTTCTTGTTTTAACAAACCCTTACCAAAGGGTAAGTTAATATTTTAATTGTGCAACTACTTTATGGTCGATTCTCTAATAACATTCAAACCTTCTTGACGCGTTCCTCATTCCAACTCGCTCTCGCTCTCGTTCTTAACAAACCCTTACCAAAGGATAAGTTAATAATTACAGATTCAGTCGCTACCCACAACCCCCACACATAACAATGGGTGCAGTAAATAACGGGATTTGTCAGATCCTATGGTACCATAACCTAATACTGGTCGGCTTGATCATTGCTAATGAATGTCATCGGTCATGTAACTACAACCAACAAGTTCGTTCACTTTATTGAAATTGTTATTAGTTTTTGAAATCATTGTATTTGTTCTTGAAATCATTGTATTCGTTCTTGAAATCATTGTTAGCGTTCTTGAAATAATTGTTATTGTTCTTGAAACCACATTGTAATTGTTATTGAAATCATTGATAAAGCATTTAGCACATATGAGTCACCCCAAAACAGTTGAAAATAGTAAAAGAGGGGAATAATGTACTCGCCTGGGAGTGCTTAGGAGTCTTGAACAACTACCAAGTAAGCTAGAGGAGTTCCGGAAATCAAACGGTACCTAATATAGGTAACTACATAATTAACCCGGACCTAAATCGGAAGACTGGGTAGCAGGAGGGTTTGTAAACCAAACGAGTGTAGGAACTCATATGATATGGTTTAACAAAGCCTACATACTAAATGAAACTTAACCTAAGTATTATCGACCCATCGCGACCCATTAAGGTAACTTATGCTACTTTAACGCGTCGTGCGCGTGAAACGCGTTCGGATCGTCTAACTAGCCCTATGACAAGTGTTATATGCCTAAACATGTTACATAATCAGTTATGTGACAAAGGTTTAGGTTACATATGCTTAATTACCAATTATACATGAAAAGGGTATTCTGGTAATTTACCTAAGGCATATGAACCACCTATCATACAACTACTCAAACGATGTGACCATAGGGTATAACCTCGGAAGGTTATTCCCTACCTACTATGGTCACCTAATGTATTTGGTCGGATCCTAATGATCGACCAAACTGGGTCGGGTTCGAGGTATAAGCGATTTATTAGATCGCTTACCCTACGACCCTAGACAACGTGGTAATCAGTAGGCATAGTCCCAAGGGACTATAACCATCGTGATTACAATCACGTTGCGAAGTTCAAACGAACTTCGCATTGACCATTACTGGTCAACGCTGAAAGTCAAACAAAGTTTGACTTTCTGACTCGAAAAGCAGTAAAATAAGGAAAAGAACGAAAGAATACTTACGAAGGGTCCCCGAATGCTAACCTCGATTCAAAAATCTCAGGTATGAAACAATAGTTTCAACTTAGAGTTTCTCAAATCAAAGTTCTAGTGATTTTAGCAATGGGGGTGGATGGGTATTTATAGGAATACCCGAACCGTTAAGATCGTTTCATGGAAAACGTGCCTTAATCCCATCCGTACATGTGTTGAAATGTCATGGTGTTTAGGTGTTTAAATTCCATCCATACATGTGTTGAAATGTCATGGTGTTTAGGTGTTTAAATTCCATCCATACATGTGTTGAAATGTCATGGTGTTTAGGTGTTTAAATTCCATCCATACATGTGTTGAAATGTCATGGTGTTTAGGTGTTTAAATTCCATCCATACATGTGTTGAAATGTCATGGTGTTTAGGTGTTTAAATTCCATCCATACATGTGTTGCAAAGTCATGGTGTTTAGGTGTTTAAATTCCATCCTTATCCGCTGACTAAGCATTGTTAGAATGTGTGGTTGTGAATTAAACAACGGCTAATACATCGAATCTGGTCCCGAATGCGAAAAAACGATCCAAATGACGTGACGAATGGATTTTTCTTATGGAGAACACTAAAATAAAATATTTTAGTGCTTACATAAATTTTTGGATGTCCGGATGTATTCAGAACGTAAGTTATGCGCGAAAATGCAAACTTGTGCACTTTTTGACACTTTTAGTCCCTGAATGACCCAAAAGTTTATTTTAGCACACCGAACCCCTCAAAGCCTATTTCTAAGCTATGTAAAGGATATTTATGGTATGTTTAACTTATGGTCATGTTCCGGAAGGTCTGTTACAGTTCAAATTGGCATACTTTCGCAGTTTGTCAACTTTAGTCCCTGTAAGCGAGTTAACTTGTTTTCGGCATACCAAACCTTCCAAAACTTATTTCTAAGTTATGTAAAGGTTATTTAAGGTATGTTAAGCCTATTTCACTATTCCGGAGTGTTCGTTTCATTAAACTGGTTATATTTACGCATCGGTGCGCGTATAACCTTCCAGAAAGCGATTTAGAGTTTGAAATAGAACAAGAATTGATATGTGTAAATGATACACACATTTTTACAAATCCCAAGTATGAAATATAATATTTCATTGGTTCGGTATTTGTTTGATGGCCGTGGAGGCACAGGTGTTACAGTCTCCCCTACTTTAGGAAATTTCGTCCCGAAATTTATTTAGAGGAAACTTGTGAGAGCTTGAAAACATGAAGTTGAAAAGATCGAACAACATTGGTTAGGGTTCTTGAACTTCTAGGAACCTTAATAACATTATGTTTGCAATGTAAGAGGGACACTTATATACAAGTATATGAAGTGTCATTGGTGCGTCCACCGTACCTCCATTACATCGTTGTCATTTTGTTATTGTTGTCGCTATCGGTTCTTACACATAATAAATCTTACTGAGTTTCTGTGCACTAAATTTCATAATTATGTACGCGTCCATAATTAGACAATTCCTTGCCCAGTTCACACAGTCTATTTTATAATGTGTAGTGTGAAACCAAATGAACAATCCTGTGATGAGTGTGACTAGACCGCCATAGAATCCTTTTAATCAAATCATTAAATGATCTAAATAGACTATCAAGGAGTCTGTTCAGCTACATCACTAGATGTCGTTCTTTAACCAAATTGTGAATCAATCTTTTTTTTTTTTACTAGACCACTAATGGGTCTCTTATGAATCATGGAGTAGTACTATATAATCCAAGGGTCTTAACTCTTACATAGAAGCCCATTAAGGATTTAAGGTAGTACCTTTTTGAATATCCTGCTACGAATCCCTCATATGAAGATATGAAAGATTCTGCGAGGATTTGGATAACGAATATCCAGAGTATTAAAAACACAAAAAAAATGCATAAAAGAAAACATAAGATGAATAAACACATAGTCACATAATTGCATACTCGTTCAATCGCATAATCGTTCAATTTGACCTATAATTTGTTATCTTTGGACACGGGTATTTAAAGCATACCAGAAACCCAATCCGTGGATTTCCTTTGGCACTTTAAATATTTTCAAGAATCTAACTATGAAGATAGGAAGATCTTAAAAGGAATTCGGTTTGTCCTAATTGAGTTGTTTTGTACATTTTAAAGTGTACAAGGAATTCAATCAGGGTTCCAATGTCAACGAAGGTGTTGATCGTGATCGGCTCAGGACATGAATAGATCAAGATGTCATCAATAATAACAATGACGATCTGATCCAAAAAGGCTTGCAGACTCCATTTATTAAGTTCTTGAAGATGGCTGGAGTATTTGTCAACCTATAAGGCATGACTGTAAACTCGTAATGGCCATACTTCATGCAGAAAACCGTTTTGGGAATATCTTCTTCGAGAATACAAAGTTGATGATACCCAAAACGCAAATCGATCTTCGAAAAGCATGTACGCTATGCAGTTGATCGGAGAAATCGTTGATTTAAGGTAGGGGGATATCGATTCTTGATGGTAAGCTTACTAGGCTTACGTTAATCGATATACATTCGAAAAGATCCATTTTTCTTTTCACAAGGAGAACAGGAGTTTCTCCAAGGTGAAAAGTTCGGACGGATGAATCCTTTATCAGACAACTCTTGAAGCTGTTTTGATAATTCTTGCATCTCGAACGGTGCAAGATGATAAAATACTTTAGATTTAAAAGAAACCAGTGTTTGAGGTTCTTAGGGAGATCTCAAGTGATCGTAAAAATGACAGAACCACACGAGTAGTTTTGTCTTTGTGTTGACATCACAAGGTTGAATCAAACATTCATACAATTGCATTAGTTAGAAAATAAAACCACAAATTTTTTTTATTTATATAACAACCGCATTGTCTTTAAATGTAACAAGATACCAACCAGAGGAAAAACAAAATACTAATTGTTCACTCCTTCATCAATGAGTGCCTCATTGATGTTAAACACTCGACCACGTGCTGGATTCACATTGACGTTGACATTCGCATTTGGGTTTGCGTTAGCATTTGCATTCACCAGTCTTGGGCAGTTGTGGCGGAAGTGACCAATCTCTCCGCAGTTGAAACATGAACCCAGTGGAAATCTCGCAGCATTCCCTTGAACCGGAGCTTGAACCTGAGCAGCCTGATTTTGTCCCAAACGACAAATCTTGGCCAAATGCCCAAGTTTACCACATGTCGTGCATTGCCAGCAAGCTTGTTGTACTGCGTGATGACCGTTGCAGCGTGCACAATAAGGTGCGGTACCGGCATATGCTTTCTTTGCAGGTGGCTGAGCTGGTTGGTTCCGCGGGTTCTGTGCAGTCTGTGCTGTAACAGCAAAACTTTGGGCACCCTTTCGCTTCTTTGATTTCTTTGACGTCTCACCTTCCTTACCCTTCTTGTTTTGGCCTTTCTTGCTATCCTCCTTGTCAGCTGACTGTTTCCTGCCCTTGTCACCCTTCCTGTGTAACTTGTTCTTCCGAATCTGCGACTCAGTCAATGTCGCTGATAACTCGATCGCCTGACGGAGTGTGGCAGGGTTACTACCAGTAAGGATGTCTTGTACCGAGTCAGGTAGGCCGTCGATGTACCTTTCGATAGCTATGTCAAGTGGGGTAACCATTGTAGGGCAAAGCAGACTCAGCTCCTCAAACCTATCAGTATACGCCCTGTGCTCACCACTATCTTGCTTCAACTCATCAAATTCCTTCTCCAAAGCTCGCTGCTCATGACGAGGACAGAATTCCCTCATCATCAGAGCCCTAAGTTCAGCCCAGGTCTGTGCGAGAGCAACTTCCGCACCTCGGTCTCTCATTACCCCATTCCACCATGTAAGAGCCCTCTTCTGAAACACGCTCGAGGAGAACTCGACCTTGCGATTATCCGGGCACTGCACGTGGCGAAAAGTATTCTCAATGCTTTCGAACCACTGAAGAAGCCCAGTTGCTCCTTCAGAACCACTAAACTTGAGTGGTTTAGCCTGGTTGAAATCCTTGTATTTGCATAGCACATTGTTGTTGTTGTTGGCTTGGTTCCATTGAGCAAAGAGGTTTGGGAATTGAGCAGCCATTTGCTGCGCAATGATTTCTGCCAGCTCGGCAGTCTCTATCTGGCTTTCGCGTCGAGGAGGCATTGTCTAAAAGAGGAAACATGAAAGGAAACGAGTGAGAGAATTTAGACGAAAAGAATGAGATGAAACAAATCTGATGAAAGCAAGGATAGTGGTCATTTGTTTGTTACTACAAAGCAACGAACGACCTTGGTGATTAGTCAAAGTAAATAGGTTAAAAATAATGTATCGCGAAGACATGCTCGCCTATAAGTGAACACTCATCCCAAGAATTCTCAGGTAAGCACAACTGGTCTCGCGTCTGATGAGATGTATACGAAGTGCTTGCCTAGACAGAAAACCCAGAATACAGGCATTCACCCTTCCAGTTTGCATGTGTTCACATTATTTAAAACCCAAAACCTTGACGAGATTTTGAAAATTCAAAGGGGTTCAAAACCATATAACAGAGGGTTCAAAACCTTACAATAGAGGGTTCAAAACCTTGTAATCAATCATCCTAGAACAGATGATTAGTTTTCAAAGCGGTTTTGAAATTTATGTTCTTGTTGTGGTCGTCGCCTAAGGATAGGTGACGGTATTGTTTTATGACTAAACGCAAGTAAACTCGCGTTAGGGTCCTAAGAAGGTTATAGACTAGGTCAAAGCATTACTAATAACCTAATTCCCTATAACCATTGGCTCTGATACCATCTTTTCTGTCACACCCCGACCGCGTAAAACAACAAATCGCGGCGGAAACATCGGGGCGTGTTGCAACAGAATTAATGTTTCATAACCATGGATATCAAAAGTGTTTCGTTTTATTAAACATTGAGTAATTACATCGTCTGGAAATCTAAATACACTATTTAAACATAGTCTATCATTGTTATTGAGTCACTAAGGCCTTGTCCAGTCCTATGTGAGCATGCATCTTATCAATCGATATCTTGCAATACCTGAAACATATGTGAAAACGAGGTCAGCAAAGAAATGCTGGCGAGTACATAGGTTTTGTGAAAATAAGATTCATGACTTCTGTTTAAGAAAATGTTTAGTCATGAACCTTGTAATTTGCTTTGTCTTTGTAAATCATTTGAAAAATAATAAGTTCGGATGATAAGTATAAATAAGAGAATAATGCATGATTAAATGAATAACCATGTAAATGAGTTTGTATAAGATAAGTTGTTTGTAAATAAATGTCTTGTGAAAAGTATGTTACTTGTATAAAATGTTCTATGTCTCAAACTGAAATGATTCAAATAACGCTATGATACGTAATACCATACAAACACTTATATATAGGAAGTACCAGCGGCGTATCCACCATGTTTGTATCATATTACACACGCATCGTTACTTAATCACTTAACCAAACCAAACAATGTAAAATGTCTATGTTTAAATATCCATGTATGGCAAGTGAAATGTCTCAACTAAACCATATGCACAAAAACAAAGTATTGAAGTAAAACTTGGTTTAAATCAAAGTTATGTTTTGTGGGAAATACATGATCAAATGTCAATCATGTACAAATGTTTACCCAATCGTTAAACCATCTTGTTTTAATCGTTCAAATCGTTCTTGTTTTAACAAACCCTTACCAAAGGGTAAGTTAATATTTTAATTGTGAAACTACTTTATGGTCGATTCTCTAATAACATTCAAACCTTCTTGACGCGTTCCTCGTTCCAACTCGCTCTCGCTCTCGTTCTTAACAAACCCTTACCAAAGGATAAGTTAATAATTACAGATTCAGTCGCTACCCACAACCCCCACACATAACAATGGGTGCAGTAAATAACGGGATTTGTCAGATCCTATGGTACCATAACCTAATACTGGCCGGCTTGATCATTGCTAATGAATGTCATCGGTCATGTAACTACAACCAACAAGTTCGTTCACTTTATTGAAATTGTTATTAGTTTTTGAAATCATTGTATTCGTTCTTGAAATCATTGTATTCGTTCTTGAAATCATTGTTAGCGTTCTTGAAATAATTGTTATTGTTCTTGAAACCACATTGTAATTGTTATTGAAATCATTGATAAAGCATTTAACACATATGAGTCACCCCAAAACAGTTGAAAATAGTAAAAGAGGGGAATAATGTACTCGCCTGGGAGTGCTTAGGAGTCTTGAACAACTACCAAGTAAGCTAGAGGAGTTCCGGAAATCAAACGGTACCTAATATAGGTAACTACATAATTAACCCGGACCTAAATCGGAAGACTGGGTAGCAGGAGGGTTTGTAAACCAAATGAGTGTAGGAACTCATATGATATGGTTTAACAAAGCCTACATACTAAATGAAACTTAACCTAAGTATTATCGACCCATCGCGACCCATTAAGGTAACTTATGCTACTTTAACGCGTCGTGCGCGTGAAACGCGTTCGGATCGTCTAACTAGCCCTATGACAAGTGTTATATGCCTAAACATGTTACATAATCAGTTATGTGACAAAGGTTTAGGTTACATATGCTTAATTACCAATTATACATGAAAAGGGTATTCTGGTAATTTACCTAAGGCATATGAACCACCTATCATACAACTACTCAAACGATGTGACCATAGGGTATAACCTCGGAAGGTTATTCCCTACCTACTATGGTCACCTAATGTATTTGGTCGGATCCTAATGATCGACCAAACTGGGTCGGGTTCGAGGTATAAGCGATTTATTAGATCGCTTACCCTACGACCCTAGACAACGTGGTAATCAGTAGGCATAGTCCCAAGGGACTATAACCATCGTGATTACAATCACGTTGCGAAGTTCAAACGAACTTCGCATTGACCATTACTGGTCAACGCTGAAAGTCAAACAAAGTTTGACTTTCTGACTCGAAAAGCAGTAAAATAAGGAAAAGAACGAAAGAATACTTACGAAGGGTCCCCGAATGCTAACCTCGATTCAAAAATCTCAGGTATGAAACAATAGTTTCAACTTAGAGTTTCTCAAATCAAAGTTCTAGTGATTTTAGCAATGGGGGTGGATGGGTATTTATAGGAATACCCGAACCGTTAAGATCGTTTCATGGAAAACGTGCCTTAATCCCATCCGTACATGTGTTGAAATGTCATGGTGTTTAGGTGTTTAAATTCCATCCATACATGTGTTGAAATGTCATGGTGTTTAGGTGCTTAAATTCCATCCATACATGTGTTGAAATGTCATGGTGTTTAGGTGTTTAAATTCCATCCATACATGTGTTGAAATGTCATGGTGTTTAGGTGTTTAAATTCCATCCATACATGTGTTGAAATGTCATGGTGTTTAGGTGTTTAAATTCCATCCATACATGTGTTGCAAAGTCATGGTGTTTAGGTGTTTAAATTCCATCCTTATCCGCTGACTAAGCATTGTTAGAATGTGTGGTTGTGAATTAAACAACGGCTAATACATCGAATCTGGTCCCGAATGCGAAAAACGATCCAAATGACGTGACGAATGGATTTTTCTTATGGCGAACACTAAAATAAAATATTTTAGTGCTTACATAAATTTTTGGATGTCCGGATGTATTCAGAACGTAAGTTATGCGCGAAAATGCAAACTTGTGCACTTTTTGACACTTTTAGTCCCTGAATGACCCAAAAGTTTATTTTAGCACACCGAACCCCTCAAAGCCTATTTCTAAGCTATGTAAAGGATATTTATGGTATGTTTAACTTATGGTCATGTTCCGGAAGGTCTGTTACAGTTCAAATTGGCATACTTTCGCAGTTTGTCAACTTTAGTCCCTGTAAGCGAGTTAACTTGTTTTCGGCATACCAAACCTTCCAAAACTTATTTCTAAGTTATGTAAAGGTTATTTAAGGTATGTTAAGCCTATTTCACTATTCCGGAGTGTTCGTTGCATTAAACTGGTTATATTTACGCATCGGTGCGCGTATAACCTTCCAGAAAGCGATTTAGAGTTTGAAATAGAACAAGAATTGATATGTGTAAATGATACACACATTTTTACAAATCCCAAGTATGAAATATAATATTTCATTGGTTCGGTATTTGTTTGATGGCCGTGGAGGCACAGGTGTTACAAAGACCCTTGGATTATATAGTACCACTCCTTGATTCATACGAGACCCTTTGGTGGTCTAGTAAAAAAAAGATTGATTCACAATTTGGTTAAAGGACGACATCTAGTGATGTAGCTGGACAGACTCCTTGATAGTCTATTTAGATCATTTATTGATTTAGTCAAAAGGACTCTATGGCGGTCTAGTCACACTCATCACAGGATTGTTCATTTGGTTTTACCCTACATATTATAAAATGGACTGTGTGAACTGTGCAAGGAATTGTCTAATTATGGACGCGTACATAATTGTGAGATTCAGTGCACGGTAACCACAGTAAGATTTATTATGTGTAAGAACCGATAGTGACAAAAATAACGAAATGAGAACGATGTAATGGAGGTACGGTGGACGCACCAATGACGCTTTATATACTTGTATATAAGTATCCCTCTTACATTGCAATCATGATGTTATTGAAGATTACTAGAAGTTCAGAACCCTAACCAATGTTGTTCGATCTTTTCAACTTCATGTTTTCAAACTCTCACAAGTTTCCTCTAAATAAATTTCGGGACGAAATTTCCTAAAGTAGGGGAGACTGTAACACCTGTGCCTCCATGGCCATCAAACAAATGCCAAACCAATGAAATAATATATTTCATATTTGGGATTTGTAAAATTATGTGTATCATATTGCACATATCAATTTTTGTTCAAATCCAAACTCTAAATCGTTTTCTGGAAGGTTATACGCGCACCGATGCGTAAATATAACCATTTTAATGCAACAAACACTCCGGAATAGTGACTTAGGCTTAACATACCTTAAATAACCTTTACATAACTTAGAAATAAGTTTTGGAAGGTTTGGTATGCCGAAATCAAGTTAATTTGTCTACAGGGACTAAATATGACAAACTGTGAAAGTATGCCAATTTGAACTGTAACAGACATTCCGAAACATGACCATAAGTTAAAAACACCTTAAATATCCTTTATATAGCTTAGAAATAGGCTTTGAGGGGTTCGGTGTGCTAAAATAAACTTTTGGCTCATTCAGGGACTAAAAGTGTCAAAAAGCGCACAAGTTTGCATTTTCGCGCATAACTCCCGTTCTGAATACATCCGAACATCCAAAAATTTATGTAAGCATGAATATATTATGCTTTAGTGTTTGGCTTGCCAAAAATCCATTCGTTGCGTCATTTGGATCGTTTTTCGCGCTTATGCGCATTCCGTCATAATTAAGCGAACATCGCGTTCGTACGACCAAACGAACCAACATCCGACATATTTCTAAGCATGTTTCGTGTCCACAATGTTTAGGCAACATTTTAGGGCCTTAAAGTTGGCTTTACGGGCCTTAGAAGTGTCGAAAATGACCTTAAACACGTGCAGGGACTGAAACTGCCAAAATGGAACATATTTTCTGATCTGCAACTCCCAGGCGGCCCGCCTCAGTTTCTGTATATCCCCACGCGGGCCGCGTCCGCCTTCTGGACCAGATTAACTGCATTTAACAGCAGTTTGCAGCTGTTTAATCCTCCACCACACACTCACACATGCTTAGTAAGCTGATAAGGATCAATTTTAGCCACCATAAGGTTCCGACACTTGTACGGATGCGATTAAAGCACGGTTTCCATGAAACGATCTTAACGGTGGACCGAATACTATAAATACCCCATGCCCCCCATTGCTCAAATCACTAGAATTTTGATTTGAGAAACTCTAAGTTGAAACTATTGTTTCATACCTGAGATTTTTGAATCGAAATTAGCATTCGGGGACCCTTCGTAAGTATTCTTTCGTTCTTTTATTGCTTTTCTAGTCTTTCGAGTCTGAAAGTCAAACTTTGTTTGACTTTCTTCATTGACCAGTTTATGGTCAATGCGAAGTTCGTTTGAACTTCGCAACGTGAGTGTAATCACGTTGGTTATAGTCCCTTGGGACTATGCCTACTGATTACCACGTTGTCTAGGGTCGTAGGGTAAGCGATCTAATAAATCGCTTATACCTTCGAACCCGACCCTTTTGGTCGATCATTAGGATCTGACCAAACACATTAGGTGACCATAGTAGGTAGGGAATAACCTTCCGAGGTTATACCCTATGGTCACATCGTTTGAGTAGTTGTATGATAGGTAGTTTATATGCCTTAGGTAAATTACCAGAATACCCTTTTCATGTATAATTGGTAATTAAGCATATGTAACCTAAACTTTTGTCACATAACTGATTATGTAACATGTTTAGGCATATAACACTTGTCATAGGACTAGTTAGGCGGTCCGAACGCGTTTCACGCGCACGACGCGTTAAAGTAGCATAAGCTACCTTAATGGGTCGCGATGGGTCGAAAGCACTTAGGATAGGTTTCATGTAGTATGTAGGCCTTGTTAAACCATATCATATGAGTTCCAATACTCATTTGGTTTACCAAGCCCCATCCTATCCGATCTCCCGATTTAAGTCCGGTTTATTTATATAGTTTTAGATTGCCGACTGATTCCGTGCTCCCTCTAGCTTTGTTTGGTTGTTGTTCAAGACCTCTAAGCATTCTCAGGCGAGTACATTATTCCCCTATTTTACTGCTTTCAATTGTTTTGGGGTGACTCATATGTGCTAAATGTTTTCGATGTTATAACGATGGTTTCAAAAACGATTAAGATGATTTATACAAAACTAATAACGATTTCGATAATGTGAACGAACTTGTTGGTTGGGTTATATAACAAATGACATTCATTAGCAATGATCAAGCCGACCAGTATTAGGTTATGGTACCATAGGATCTGACAAATCCCGTTATCTTACTGCACCCGTGGTTATGTGTGGGGGTGGTGGGTAGCGACTGAATCTGTAATTATTAACTTACCCTTTGGTAAGGGTTTGTTAATGCGAAAACGAGAAGCGACGAGGTAAGCGAGTCACGAAGGTTTGAATGTTATTAGCGAGACGACCATATAAGTAGTTTCACGACCTAAAACGAGTTAAACGATTTGGTTAAACGATTGGTTTTCACGCGATGTATTAACGAGTTAAACGATTTGGTTAAACGATTGGTTTTCACGCGATGTATTAATGAGTTAAACGATTGGCTTCAAAGAGATATACGATTGGTTTTTGGTTAAGTGTTCAGATAACGGGACGGGTGTAATGTGATGAAAACATGGTGGATACACCGCTGGTACTTCCTATATATAAGTGTTTACATCGTATTATAGACCGTGGCGTTATTTAGTTCACTTGGGTAAACGGTTTCTAAACGATGTCACACAAACGAGGTTTTTAAAATGATATAAACTATACGGGTTTTATTAACGATTTATTTCGAGATGTTTCACAATTTGCTTTACTAAAACAAATGTTTTTGGGTTACGAGTCATGGCTACGAGGTTTTATAAACTATAACCCGCTTGATTTGAGTTGGTTAATTAAGTTGCAATGTTATACTCTTTTCAAAACAAGGTTTTTATAAAGTATTGCAACATCTAAACTAGCCATGATTTCAACACTCCTACAAAACCTATGTATTCGCCAGCATTTCTTTGCTGACCTCGTTTTCACATATGTTTCAGGTATTGTTGAATGATATCGATTGCTAAGATGCATGCTCACATAGGACTGGACGAGGCTTTAGTGACTCAATAACAATGATAGACTATGTTTAAATTGTGTATTTAGATTTCCAGACGATGTAAATATTCAATGTTTAATAAAACGAAACACTTTTTATCCATGGTTATGAAACAATGATTCTGTTACAACACTCCCCGATGTTTCCGCCACGTTTTGTATGTTCTACGTGGTCGGGGTGTGACAACTTGTACGAATGAGATTAAAGCTCGGTTTTCAAGAAACGATCCTAACGGCTCTTGAATTCCTATAAATACCCACCCCATTTCATCCCCCCAACTCACACTTGATCTGATTTTGGCCTTCTAAGTTGAAGTTTATACTTCATACCTGAAGGTAAATCGGATCAAGAGCTTGCGGGGACCTTTTGTAAGTATTCTTTCATTCTTTTGTCGCTTTTCGAGTCTGAAAGTCAAACCGAGTTTGACTTTCTGCATTGACCAGTTTATGGTCAATGCGAAGTTCGTTTGAACTTCATAACGTGAGCGTAATCACGATGGTTATAGTCCCTAGTGACTATACCTATTGATTACCACGTTATCTAGGATTAGTGGCGAGTCGTAGTTTTGGCCAAAATGCGCATTCTTGCGTATTTTGTAACCAAACTACTTTAGGTATCAAAACCGTTTGTTTTGATACCAAACCTGTTTTATAACCTAACTAAACATGTTTTAGCATGATTAGCTCGTCACTTTTTAGTTTAGTGCTTGTGTAGAGTCGTAAGTCAAGCGAACTAAACACCCGCTTAGACTTTCGAACACGACCCGTTTGGTCGATCATTAGGATCCAACCAAACATGCTTAGTGACCATAGTTGTATAGGAAATAACCTTTCGAGGTTATACCTTATGGTCACCTAGTTTAAGTAGTTGTATGATAGCTAGTTTATATGCCTTAGGTAAATTACCAAAATGCCCTTTTCATGCGTAATTGGTAATTAAGCATATGTAACCTAAACTTTTGTCATGTAACTGATTATGTAACATATTTAAACATGTTTTGGCATATAATACTTGTCATAGGACTAGTTAGACGTCTCGAACGCGCATTGCGCACACGACACGTTAAAGTAGCATAAACTACCTTAATGGGTCGCGATGGGTCGAAAGCACTTAGGCTAGGTTTCATTTTAGTATATAGGCCTTGTTAAACCATATCATATGAGATCCCACACTCATTTGGTTTACGAGACCTCATCCTATCCGATCTTCCGATTTAGGTCCAGTTTATTTATATAGTTACCCATATTAGGTGCCGTTTGATTTTCGGGACTCTTCTAGCTTGCTTGGTAGTTGTTCAAGACTTCTAAGCACTCTCAAGTGAGTACATAGTCCCCTCTTTTACTGTTTTCAAATGTTTTGGGGTGAAACATGTGTACCTATTTGTTATTTTCATGATTTTAAAGTATAATTGATTATATGTGTTAATACTTATCTTTTTACAAACTAAATGATTATTTATGGTTTAAACTCTAATTTTTCTTAAAGATTATAAAATTAATGTTTGGAATAGTATTTATTTTTGTTCACCAGACCGGTTGGTAGTATGATATAGCGCTATAGGATTTGACACCCCATTCCTGTTGTCATGGAATGTCTGAAACCAATTTGTTTCTCCATCCAAATAGGGATTGCCTTTGTGGTATCCCTATAGTCTCAAAGGTGTATTTTGATGCACTAGGTCTGAATGAATTCTTAAGTCACATTATTATTGTATATTAAGTTATACTCCCAAAAGTATAGTTTGATATGCTCTCATATGTGATATCATACAAAACCAACATATATTTTGTTACAACTCCAAAACATAGTTTAATATGTTATTTCTAATCCAAAACATAGTTTAATATGTTATTTCTAATCCAAAACATAGTTTAATATGTTATTTGTAATCCAAAACATAGTTTAATATGTTATTTATAAATCCAAAGTATACTTTTGATATACTACTGAAAATTATTATTTTAAACAACTATGGTATATTTAATATACTATTTTTCTAACGATTGGGTTTTGGTTAGTGTTTAGATAACGGGACGAGTGTGATGTGATGAAAACATGGTAGATACGCCGCTGGTACTTCTTATATATAAGTGTTTTCATCACATTACATACCGTGTTGTTATTTAGTACACTTGGGTTAAGGATATTGGAACTGAAATATATTTTAATATATTACTCATTCGACTTTCTTAAAAACCAAAGTATATTTTCATATATACTATAAACCTTTTTATCAAAATATTGTTTTTCAAACAATATGTTTTATACAAACTCATTTTACTTACTTATTAAATTTTCTATGTATTATTATTTTATACCATCTGATTTCTTATAAATGATTTATAAAAGAAAACCTTTTTCAAGGATCATGACTACTTTTCTTAAACAACTTTTTCTAAACTTATAAGTCATGAATCCTAATTACAATAAAACCTATGTATCTCACAGGCATTTTTATGCTGACGTACCTATTTTTACAAATGTTTCAGGTACTGCTTTGTGATGATTTATGATATATGCTACACTTAGGATGGACTCATGCCTTAGCGACTTTAAAACTTGAAAGATAATGGTTGTACTTATTTGATTGTATTAAAACAATGAGTTCATTTATTCAATAAAACAAAATTATTTATTCCATGGTTGTGAAACAATGATTCTATTACAACACTCCCCGACGTTTCCGCCACGTTTTGTTGTTTTACGTGGTAGGGGTGTGACATAAACTTACCCGTAAGGGTGATAAGAAGAAGTCGACCGAATCTGTCAAGGAATAGGGTAAGGGTAAGAAAGGTGAGTCGTCGAAGAAGTCGAGAAAACGAAAGGGTGCTCAAAATTTTGCAGTAACAGCTCAGAACCCTCAGAACTCACCGGCTCAACCGCCTGCGAAGAAAGTGTATACTGGTACCGCACCTCATTATGCTCGCTGCAACGGTCATCATGTTGCACAGCAAGCTTGTAAGCAATGCACAACGTGTGGTAAGCTTGGGCATCTGGCCAACATCTGTTGTTTGGGTCAGAATCAGGGTCCAGTTCAGGGGAATGCTGCTAGATTCCCACCGGGTTCATGTTTCAATTGTGGAGAGTTTGGTCACTTCTGCAACAACTGTCCGAGGTTGGCGAATGCGAATGCAAATGCGAATCCGAACGTGAATGTCAATGCGAATGTAAATCCCGCTCGTGGACGAGCGTACAACTTGAATGCAAACGAGGCTCGAGCTGACAACATCGTTGTCAACGGTACGTTTCTTGTTAACAATCGACCTGCATCTATTCTTTTTGATTCTGGTGCAAATAGAAGTTTTGTTTCGTTATCTTTTGAACCTTTACTTGCGATACCTAGAACTAAACTGAGGAAACCCTTATCTGTCGAAGTTGCTACTAGTAAACCTCCTATTCTCGATTCTGTTATTCGTGATTGTCAGTTAAACCTTGATAACCATCTTTTTCCCATTGACCTCACGCCGATGCAACTTGGGAGTTTCGATATTATCGTGGGGATGGATTGGTTAACCAAACATCATGCTGAGGTGGTTTGTTTCGATAAGATTGTTCGTATTCCTCTTCCGTCTGGCGATGTTCTGGAAGTTCGTGGCGAGAAGCCATCTGGTGGTTTGAAGCTTATGTTATGTACAAAGGCCCAAAGTTATTTGCGAAAAGGATATGTTGCTTTTATGGAACATGTCACCGAGGAGAAAGGCAAGAGCAAGTGTATCCAGGATATTCCAATTGTTCGGGATTATCTAGAGGTGTTTCCTGATGAACTGCCTGGTTTGCCTCTAGTTCATCAAGTTGAGTTTCATATTGACCTTGTACCCAATGCAACCCGATTGCGAAAGCACCTTATTGTCTTGCACCGTCGGAGATACAAGAGTTATCAAAACAGCTTCAAGAGTTATCTGATAAAGGATTCATCCGTCCGAGCTTTTCACCATGGGGCGCTCCTGTCCTCTTTGTGAAAAAGAAAGATGGATCTTTTTGAATGTGTATCGATTATCGAGAGCTTAATAATCTTACCATCAAGATTCGATATCCCCTACCTCGAATTGATGATCTCTTCGACCAGCTGCAAGGTGCTTCATGCTTTTCCAAGATCGATCTGCGTTCTGGGTATCATCAACTTCGTGTTCTCGAAGAAGATATTTCCAAAACTGCCTTCCGCACAAGATATGGGCACTACGAGTTCACTGTCATGCCTTTTGGTTTGACGAAT
Organism: Helianthus tuberosus; assembly: GCA_030545235.1. Lineage (NCBI taxonomy): Eukaryota > Viridiplantae > Streptophyta > Magnoliopsida > Asterales > Asteraceae > Helianthus > Helianthus tuberosus. Next base: position 122,677,965 of record CM060407.1, read on the forward strand.
GCCCCAGCTATCTTCATGGACTTAATGAATAGGGTCTGTAAACCTTATTTAGACAAGTTCATCATTGTGTTTATCGATGATATTCTCATTTATTCAAAGTCTCGAGCCGAGCACGAGCAACACCTTCGCTTAACATTGGAACTCCTTAAGAAGGAACAACTTTTTGCTATGTCACACCCCGACCACGTAAAACAACAAACCGTGGTGGAAACGTCGGGGAGTGTTGTAACAGAATTATTGTTTCAAACCATGGATACAAAGAGTTTCGTTTTATTAAATATTAAACATTGTCTTAAAGTTAAACAAGCAAGTCAAACGTAGTCTATCATCGTTATTAAATCACTAAGGCCTCGTCCAGTCCTAAGTGAGCATGCAATCAACATTTAAGCAACACCACCTGAAACATATATAAAAACAAAGTCAGCAAAGAAATGCTGGCGAGCACATAGTTTTTGTGTGAGTGTCAGATTCATGGCTCGTTGAAATATCTCGTACAACTTTGTTATTTGATATTTGAAACCTTGTTTTGTAAAATGAATAACCAAGTCAAACAGATTGGTTATAATTTATAAACCTTGATGCCATTAATCTTAACCCAAAACATTTGTTTTCGTAAACCAAATCGTAAATCGTCCTCGTAATAAAACTCGTATGGTTTATATAGTTTCGTAAACATCGTTGTGTGATATCGTCTAACTCGTTCTCGTTATAGAACATCGTTCATTTGTTTAAATTGTTCGAATCGTTCCAAATCGTTCACTCATTCAAATCGTTCTCATTTTAATTGTGAAAACTACTTTTGGTCGTCTCGCTAATAACATTCAAACCTTTGTGACTCGTTCATCGTTCAACTCGTTCTTGCATTAACAAACCTCCAAAGGGTAAGTTAACAATCATCAGATTCAGTCGTTACCCACCTAACCCACACATAACCATGGGTGCATTCTGATAACGGGATTTGTCAGATCTTATGGTACCATAACCTAATACTGGTCGGCTTGATCAATGCTAATGAATGTCATTCGTTATGTAACTACAACCAACAAGTTCGTTCACGTTATCGAAATAATTATTAGTTTAGTATAAACCATCTTAATTGTTTTTGAAACCATCGTTAAAATATCGCAATCGTTTTGATACATATGAATCACCCCAAAACAATCGAAAACAGTAAAAGAGGGGGGGATCTATGTACTCACCTTTGGGTGCGTTTTTATATGTTAACACAATCCCTCAAATTGTTTATTCGTCCTAAATTAAATAGAATGATTTAATAATCAAAACCCACAAAAATACATAAGTTTCTCCGATACTTAGAATTTTCACATAAATTTGAGATTTCTCGAAAAGTTATTATTTTTTATTATATTGGTGTATTTATATATATATATATACTCAAACGTAACATAAAATAAATATCGTAATACACATAATCTTGTCAAATTTACCACATCATCATATACATATTGTAAAACACATAGCACATTGTAACACCTAAAATTTACCCATGAACAACCCATTATACTGTATGTCGAAAAACACTTATTTTAGCGATCCGGTCACATTTTTGGGCGTCGGAAGTCACGTATGACCAACCAAACACCAAATAAACTTAATATAAGTTAAATACTTATTTTTATATCAAAAATATTAGTTTACTTACTGATCTAAAACAGTTTTATAAAAATCCTCCAAAAAGGCGATTTTAACCGTTTTACCACATAGTTTTGCATCAAACCCGAACCATCCCAAATCGAAACGACTTGAAATTTTAACATAACCCATGTTATTTACTGAATAAAATAGTGGTTATACTCATGATAGTGCAGGTCTTACATAAGGCACATAAATCATGCAAATTTCTCATAATTTACCACTTTTTAAGCTATATGTACAACATGCAAAGCTATCAATCCTATCTCAAAATTTCATGCCATTATAATACATCAAATAATATTATTTTTAGTGTTTATAACCTGTTCAAAAACGTTTTTGTCATTCAACCATTTTTTTATCACTTCTTGAACTTTAAATCAACAAGTATCCTTATGTACAAGTGCCTAAAGCATACCATCATAACATCATCATTTTATGTTAATCTAAATGCTTCAAATATGTGATATATTCAGGTTTATTTGCTGATGTACTTGGACATTTAACATAACATACACAAATCATTAAACACTTGCATTTTAACTATCCTTCAAGAACATGTAACAACTTAAACAAGTACTTAACAAGAAATCAAACTTCAAGACTCATACACACATATATACATATCATTTTTATTTTGTAACAAGACCCTCTTTATTTTAGATTTCAAGTTTAGTGAAAATCCCAAGATTCAAGAGAAACTTCAAATCATCAAGAACAACCAAGAATCAAAAGTATGATTTAAAAATAAATGTTATACCTTCAAGATTCAAGTAAGTTGTTGGATGAGATTTTGATGATAGGAAGCTTGAATCACTTGAGAGCACCTTGGAATCACCTTTGGCTCTTCACAACCACTTGAAATATGCTTGGAATGAAGTTGAATCTTGATGAACTAAGTTTAAAGATATGAATATGGTGAGAGAGAGAGAGTGGACGGTTTTAGGAAGGAGAGAGAAGGAGTGATGGAGTGTGAAATGATCTCTTGAAAGATTATATAAGGATTTATGAAGATATGGAGTTGTAGCATGCAAGGACAAGTGTAAAAACAAGATCAAGAAGAATATTGCAAAATCTAACAAAATTTTGGTGGGCCCCACTCCATATATTGAACTGTAAATTGTATGGGGGGAGGGGGTGAAGTGTAATTTTGATGGTAAAGTAGATAAAAATAGGTATTTAATTGGATACCGGGTATTTTATCTAGCGTTTAAATCCCGGTTTATGGCGTTCTAAATTATTTTTGTTATTCTATAAAAATAAACTCGTCAAAATATTACAGAAACAAATTTCAGTTGCCAAGACTGGCTGCGTTGTCTGCGTTTTGCAGTAGAAGCACTGTGTCACGCAGTAACACGCGGTATGCGCTTTAAACTTGAAAAATAACGTTTTTAAGCGTTTTAATTTATATTTCAACACGAACCTGATTAAAATAAAATTTTAATCATAACAGAATATTTTTTGGGATTTAAATATTATCCGGGCGGTCACCAACGTTCGTTTCGCAGTTTTGTCGCAATTAGTTCTTTAGTTCAAATAAACATGTTTTTGCCATACCGAATCCTTCGAAACTTATTTCTAAGTTATGTAAAGGATATTTAGGGTATGTTTGGCTTACATCACAGTTCCAGAGTGTACGTCGTGTTAAACTGATTGCGTTTATGCACCAGTTTGCGTATAACCTTCCAGAAAGTGATTTAAAGCTTGAAATCGAAATCGAATCAAATCGTAAAATTATTAAACACAATAACACATATAATAACACCAAAGCACATTGTTTTATTGATAATCAACATTGTTTTACATTATACGATGATTACAGAACACAGTTGTCACAGTCTCCCCTACTTTAGGAAATTTCGTCCCGAATTTTTTTTTTACTTAGAGGAAACTTGTGAAAACAAATGCGGATATTTCGTCTTCATCTGGTCCTCACATTCCCAAGTAAACTCGGGGCCACGTTTGGATTCCCAACGAACTTTGACCAATCGAATCTGTTTGTTCTTCAACTGTCTGAATGTACGTTCCACTATCTCCACAGGTTTCTCGATAAAGTGCATTGTTTTATCGATTTGAATCTCTTCGAGAGGAATGTGAAGATCAGCATCAGCTAAACACTTTCGCAGATTGGACACGTGAAAAGTCGGATGAATATTTCCAAGCTCTGGAGGTAGCTCTAGTCGATAGGCAACCTTTCCAATTCTTTCAACAATCTTAAATGGTCCAACATATCGTGGTGCAAGTTTTCCTTTCTTTCCAAATCTCACCACTCCCTTCCAAGGTGACACCTTGAGTAGGACACGGTCTCCGATTTGAAATTCTAAGGGCTTGCATCGGAAATCCGCATAACTCTTTTGACGGTTTCTAGCTGTCACAAGATTATCGCGAATTTTATTGATTTTGTCTGTTGTTTCCAAAATGAGCCCAGGTCTATCACCGATCTCATTCCAACATACAGGTGAACGACATTTTCGACCGTAGAGAGCTTCGAATGGTGCCATATTAATACTAGCATGATAACTGTTGTTGTAAGAGAACTCAATCAGTGGAAGATGAGAATCCCAATTACCACCAAAGTCTATCACGCATGCTCTAAGCATATCCTCCAAAGTTTGAATCGTCCTCTCAGATTGACCATCTGTTTGGGGATGATAAGTAGTGCTTAGATTCAGTTGGGTTCCCAACGCAGATTGCATGGTCTTCCAAAAATGAGATGAAAACCTAGCATCATGATCGGAAATGATATCCAAAGGAACACCATGTCGTGATACAATCTCATCAACATAAATCTTTGCAAGTTTATCAGCAGGTAGATCCTCGCGAATCGGAATAAAATGAGCTGATTTCGTTAATCGATCAATAATAACCCAAATAGCATCGTGACCTTTAGACGTATGCGGTAACTTAGTGATGAGATCCATTGCAATGTTCTCCCACTTCCAAACCGGTATCTCTGGTTGTACAAGCAAACCAGAAGGTCGTTGATGTTCAGCCTTGACTTTGAGACAAGTTAGGCATTTCGATACATACAAGGCAACATCTTTCTTCATACCAGGCCACCAGAACTGAGTACGAAGATCCTTGCACATTTTATCAGCACCAGGATGGATAGAATATCGAGACTTGTGAGATTCATCCATTACCAAGGTGCGAAGATCGTCTTGTTTTGGGATCCATAAACGATCCTTGAAATATAGCAACCCATCGTCCTTTGTTTCGAGTTTAAGTTCGAGTTGAAGCTGTAGATCATTTTTCAAAAGGCCCTTGATCACACAAGATCGTTGAGCTTGAAGGACACGAGATTGAATATCAGATAGAGTTTGAACAGAATGAAGCTTGACTCGTTCCTTTTGGCTAAGCGCATCGGCTACGACATTCGCCTTACCAGGATGGTAGCGGATCTCGCAATCATAATCGTTTAAGAGTTCAACCCAACATTGTTGCCTCATGTTCAGCTCCTTCTGATTGAGAATATGCTGGAGACTTTTGTGGTCTGTGAAAACCACACACTTCGTTCCATAGTGTGACACCTGTGTCACTTCAACCATCATACAAATACCAAACCAATGAAATATTGTGTTTCATACTTGGGATTTGTATAAATATGTGTATCGTTTGCACATATCAATTCTTGTTCGATTTCGAGCCATAAATCGCTTTCTGGAAGGTTATACGCGATCTAATGCGTAAATATAACCAGTTTAATGCAAAAAATACTCCAAGATAGTGAAATAGGCTTAACATACCTTAAATAACCTTCACATAACTTAGAAATAAGTTTTGGATGGTTTGGTGTGTTGAAAACAAGTCTATTCGAGACTATTTGTGTCAAACTACGAAACTATACCAAATTGTATGGTGTCGAACAGTCTGGAACTTGATCATAAGCTAAACATACCATAAATAACCTAAACATAGCTTAGAAATAAGCTTTGATAGGTTCGGTGTGCGAAAATATGCTTATTTGATCTTACAGGGACTAAAAGTGTCAAAAACGACGTAAGTTTGCATTTTCGCGCATATCTTACGTTCTGACCACATCTGGACATCCAAAATTTTTGTACACCCTAAAATACTATTATTTTAGTGATCGGCATGCAAAAATTCCATTCGTCGCTTAATTTGGATTGTTTTTGCGTTCGTTACGACTTCCGTCTTAATTAACCGAACAACGCAACCGTACGACCAAACGAACCGACATCCGAGATATTTTTGAGCATATTTTAAGTTCCCTATACTTTAACCTCATTTTAGAGCTTTGAAATGGGGTTAACGTGGCTTAAACGTGTCAAAAATGCATCAAAAATCAAGTTTCTCAAGTGCAGGGACTAAATTGTCAATTTCTGAAAGTTGCTGGTCTGCAAGTAGCTTAAGGACCGTATTTCCCATATCCTTACGGTCCGTAAGGCATGCCCAGCGACCAGAAATCATATTTTGCAATCTGCTTGATACTTTAGGGGCTGTTCTTGCAAGTTCTTGGTGTGGCAGCCAAGTTAACACCTCTCCAAGCAAATTAGCTGGCCTCTAAAACTTGTATGGCTAGGATTTCTTGCTTCTTGGCCACACAAACACATGTCTTGATCTTGTTGATCACCAACAAGTATAAATAGCATGGCCAACTTCCATTTCATTTGCTCATTTCCTTCTTTTCTCCTCTCTAATCTGAATTGGGAGCTCTCTCATCTGATTGGAAGCTTATGCTTTGTAGAAAAGATAGCAAGGACCTTTAGTGAGCATTCCTTCATTCTTTTATTGCTTACTAGTTTAAAAAGTCAAATAGTGTTTGACTTTCAGTTTGATCAGTCAATGGTCAACGCAAAGTTCGGTTGAACTTTGCAACGTGATTGTAATCACGTTGGTTATAATCCTTAGTGATTATGCCTACTGATTACCACGTTAACTAGGTGCAGTGACGAGCCAAAGTTTCGGTCAAAATGCGTTTTAGCACGCATTTTGCAACGAAACTACTTGTAGGTATCAAAACACTTTGTTTTGATACCAAATCAGTTTTCTAAGTAGGTTAAACATGTTTTGGCATGTTTAACTCGTCACTACTAGTTTAGTGCTTGTTTAGGGTCGTAAGTTAAGCGGTCTAGACAACCGTTTAGACTTTTGAACCCGACCCGTTTGGTCGATCATTAGGATCCGACCAAGCTTGCTTAATGATCATAGTTGCATAGGGAATAACCCCTGAGGTTATACCTTATGATCACATAGGATTGGTTAACTATTCGTTAATTGGTTTACATGCCCATATGAAATGACCAAAATGCCCTTTTATAGCATAAATCCGTAATGTGCATATGTGAACATATTTTTGACATCTAATCTGAATTAGTAACATGTTAGGGTATAATTGGGCTTGTAAGACTTGACATAGCTCATAGATAACCATCCGAACATAGTTTTGCGCAACCGACACGTTATAGTAGCTTATGCTACCATACGAAACGGGTCAAAAGCACTTAGGTAGACTTTCAAATCAGAATGTTAGCTCTATTAAATCATACCATACGAGTTCAATTACTCATTTGATTTATAGAACATCATTCTATCCTATCTCCCGGTTTAGGAGCCGTTTAATAACATAGTTACCTATATTAGGTGCCGTTTGATTCCGTACTCCCTCTAGCTTCGCTTGGTTGTTATTCAAGACATCTAAGCACTCTCAAGTGAGTACATAGTCCCCTCTTTTACTGTTTTCAATGTTTTGGGGTGAAGCATGTGTACCTATTTGTTATGTTCACGATTTCAGAGTATAATTGATTATACATATTAGTACTCATCTTTTGACAAACCAACTGATTATTTATGGTTTAAACTCTAATTTTTCCAAAGAGTATAAAATTAATTGTTGGATAGTACTTATTTTGTTCACCAGACCGATTGGTAGTATGATATAGCGCTATAGGATTTGGCACCCCATTCCTGTTGTCATGGAATGTCTGAAACCAATTTATTTCTCCATCCAAATAGGGATTGCCTTTGTGATATCCCTATAGTCTCAAAGGTGTATTTTGATGCACTAGGTCTGATTGAATTCTTAAATCCCACTTTTATTGTATATTTGATTATACTCCCAAAAGTATAGTTTGATATACTCTCATGTGTGATATTGTACAAAACAACATATATTTTGTTAACTACCAAAACATATTTTAAATATGTCATTTATTCAACCAAAACATAGTTTAATATGTTATTCATAAATCCAAAGTATACTTTTGATATACTATCAAAAACGATTATTTTGACAACCAAAGTATATTTAATATACTATCTGTTTAACAATTTTGGAACTGAAATATATTTTGATATATTTCCTAATCGACTTTCTTAAAATCCAAAGTATATTTTTATATATACTACAAACCTTTTTAACAAAACATTATTTTACAAACTTATTTTACTTAAGTATTTATTTATACATCTTTCTTTTATAATCTGATTTCTTATCACGTGTTTATAAAAGAAACATTTATTAAGGATTCATGACCATTTTGTTAAAACATTCTTTTAAACTAACAAGTCATGAATCCTGCATAAACAAAACCTATGTATCTCACAGGCATTTTTATGCTGACGTACCTATTTTTACACATGTTTCAGGTACTGCTTTGTGATGATTGTTGATACATGCTATACATAGGATGGACTCGTGCCTTAGCGACTTTAAAACTTGAAAGATAATAATTGTATTTATCTGATTTGTACTAAAACAATGAGTTCAATAATTTAATAAAACAAAATTATTTAATCCATGGTTGTGAAACAATGATTCTGTTACAACACTCCCCGACGTTTCCGCCATGTTTTGTTGTTTTACGTGGTAGGGGTGTGACACATAGAGGTAGTGTCTGCAGATTTTAAGTGCGAAAACCACAGCTCCTAATTCAAGATCATGAGTCGTATAGTTCTTCTCGTGAATTTTCAGTTGTCTAGACGCATAAGCTATGACCTTACCTCGTTGCATAAGAACGCAACCAAGTCCTAGATTCGACGCGTCATAATAGACAACAAAATCATCGTTTCCCTCAGGTAGAGATAAAACAGGAGCATCACAGAGCTTCCGTTTCAGCGTTTGGAACGCTTCTTCTTGCTTAGGTCCCCACTCAAAAGGCTTATTTTTCTGAGTCAAAGCAGTGAGTGGAACCGCGATTTTTGAGAAATTAGAAATGAATCGACGATAATAACCAGCAAGACCAAGAAATGATCGAATCTCTGTAGGCGTCATTGGATACCCTGCTCATTGACTATATGGCCCAAAAACTGAACTTCTCTAAGCCAAAATTCACACTTGGAGAATTTAGCAAAAAGTTGTTCCTTCTTCAGAAGTTCCAAGGTCAAACGAAGGTGTTGCTCGTGCTCTGCTTGAGACTTTGAATAAATGAGAATATCGTCGATAAACACAATGATGAACTTATCTAAATAAGGTTTACAGACCCTATTCATTAAGTCCATGAAGATAGCTGGGGCATTCGTCAAACCAAAAGGCATGACAGTGAACTCATAATGCCCATATCTTGTACGAAAAGCAGTTTTGGGAATATCTTCTTCGAGAACACGAAGTTGATGATACCCAGAACGCAGATCGATCTTGGAAAAACATGAAGCACCTTGCAGCTGGTCGAAGAGATCATCAATTCTAGGTAGGGGATATCGATTCTTGATGGTAAGCTTATTAAGCTCACGATAATCGATACACATTCGAAAAGATCCATCTTTCTTTTTTCACGAAGAGGACAGGAGCTCCCCAAGGCGAAAAGCTCAGATGGATGAATCATTTATCAGACAACTCTTGAAGCTGTTTCGATAGCTCTTGCATTTCTGACGGTGCAAGATGATAAGGTGCTTTCGCAATCGGGTTGGCATTGGGTACAAGGTCAATATGAAACTCGACTTGGCGAACTGGAGGCAAACCAGGAAGTTCATCGGGAAACACCTCTGGATAATCCCGAACAATCGGAATATCCTGAATACTCTTGCTCTTGCCTTTCTCCTCGGTGACATGTGCCAGGAAAGCAACATATCCTTGTCGCAAATAACTTTGGGCCTTTGTACACGACATAAGCTTCAATCCACCAGATGGTTTCTCGCCACGAACTTCCAGAACATCGCCAGACGGAAGAGGAATACGAACAATCTTATCGAAACAAACCACCTCAGCATGATGTTTGGTTAACCAATCCATCCCCACGATAATATCGAAACTCCCAAGTTGCATCGGCGTGAGGTCAATGGGAAAAAGATGGTTATCAAGGTTTAACTGACAATCACGAATAACAGAATCAAGAACAAGAGGTTTACCAGTAGCAACTTTGACAGATAAGGGTTTCCTTAGTTTAGTTCTAGGTATCGCAAGCAAAGGTTTAAAAGATAATGAAACAAAACTTCTATCGGCACCAGAATAAAAAAGAATAGATGTAGGTCGATTGTTAACAAGAAACGTACCATTAACCACCTCGTTGTCAGCCCTCGCTTCGTTAGCATTCAGATTGTACACTCGCCAACGTGCGGGATTCACATTTGCGTTGACATTCGCATTCGGATTCGCGTTTGCATTCGCCAACCTCGGACAGTTGTTACGGAAGTGACCAAACTCTCCACAATTGAAACATGAACCCGGTGGAATTCTAGCAGCATTCCCCTGAACCGGAGCTTGATTCTGAACAATCTGATTCTGACCCAAATGACAGTTGTGGGCCAGATGCCCAAACTTACCACACGTTGTGCATTGCCTACAAGCTTGTTGTGCAACATGATGACCGTTGCAGCGAGCACAATGAGGTGCGGTACCAGCATATGCTTTCTTCACAGGCGGTTGAGCTGGTGAGTTCTGAGGGTTCTGAGCAGTAACTGCAAAGTTATGAGCACCCTTTCGCTTTCTCGACTTCTTCGATGACTCATCTTTCTTACCCTTAACCTTTTCCTTGACAGATTCGGTCGACTTCTTCTTATCACCCTTGCAGGTAAGTTTACCCTTCCTGACTTGCGACTCAGTCAGGGTAGCAGATAACTCGATCACTTGACGAACAGTAGTAGGGTTAACGCCAGTCACAATATCCTGTATGGAATCGGGTAAACCATCGATATACCTCTCTATCGCTTTCTCCAACGGGCTAACCATAGTAGGACACAAAAGACTGAGTTCCTCAAATCGATCCGTATACGCACGATGTTCTCCCCCATCTTGTTTTAGATCGTCAAACTCTCGTTCCAAGGCTCGAATTTCGTGACGGGGACAAAACTCTCTCATCATGAGAGCTCAAAGCTCATACCATGTTTGTGCCAACGCCACTTCGGCACCCCTGTCGTGCATCACTTCGTTCCACCACGTAAGAGCACGCTTCTCAAACACACTTGATGCAAATTTAACCTTACGCCCATTCAGACATTGCACATGTCTGAATGTGTTCTCGATACTTTCGAACCATTAAAGGAGCGCAGTTGCTCCTTGCGACCCAGAAAAATTTAGCGGCTTAGCAGAATTGAAACTCTTGAAATTACATTGTGCATTGTTATTGTTGTTGTATAGCTCGTGGATTTGGGTCACAACGCCTGGAAGCACAACAGCCATTTGCTGAGAGACAAGGGCTGCGACTTCTTCAGCAGTAAAAGATTGTGCATCACGTCGAGGAGGCATTGTCTAACAAGGAAATATGAGAAACGAGTGAGGTCGACAATTTAGGAAAAACAAAAGAGGTATTGAAAATATCGACGAAACATAAGGAAGGCGATCATTTGTTCGTTACCTCGAACAAACAAACGACACGCAGTGACTAATCAAAGTAATGAATCAAAATAATGTATCGCGAAGACATGCTCGCCTATAAGTGAACACTCACCCCAAGAGTTCCCAGGTAAGAGTGACTGGTCCGATTATGTGGATTTATACGAACACTCTAGCCTTAGACAGAAAACTCAGGGTACAGGCATTCACTCTTCCAGTTTGCACGTGTTCACATTATTTGGACCCAAACTTTGACGAGATTTTGAAAACTCAGAAGGCACTAAGCCAAAAAATGAGTCAAACTGGAAGGGTTCAAAACCTTACAACAGAGGCTTCTAAACCTAGTAATCAATCATCCTAGAACGGATGATTAATTTTCGAAGCAGATTCGGATTTTGTTTTTAAAATCTAAACGCAAATCAACTTGCATTTGGGTCCTAGAAAGTTATAGTCTAGGTCAAAACATTACTAATAACCTAATTCCCTATAACCATTGGCTCTGATACCAACTTCTTCTGTCACACCCCGACCACGTAAAACAACAAACCGTGGCGGAAACGTCGGGGAGTGTTGTAATAGAATTATTGTTTCAAACCATGGATACAAAGAGTTTCCTTTTATTAAATATTAAACATTGTCTTAAAGTTAAACAAGCAAGTCAAACATAGTCTATCATCGTTATTAAATCACTAAGGCCTCGTCCTGTCCTAAGTGAGCATGCAATCAACATTTAAGCAACACCACCTGAAACATATGTAAAAACAAAGTCAGCAAAGAAATGTTGGCGAGCACATAGTTTTTGTGTGAGTGTCGGTTCATGGCTCGTTGAAATATCTCGTACAACTTTGTTATTTGATATTTGAAACCTTGTTTTGTAAAATGTTTGTATTGTAAAATGAATAACCAAGTCAAACAGATTGGTTATAATTTATAAACCTTGATGCCATGAATCTTAACCCAAAACATTTGTTTTCGTAAACCAAATCGTAAATCGTCCTCGTAATAAAACTCGTATGGTTTATATAGTTTCGTAAACATCGTTGTGTGATATCGTCTAACTCGTTCTAGTTATAGAACATTGTTCATTTGTTTAAATTGTTCGAATCGTTCCAAATCGTTCACTTGTTCAAATCGTTCTCATTTTAATTGTGAAAACTACTTTTGGTCGTCTCGCTAATAACATTTAAACCTTTGTGACTCGTTCATCGTTCAACTTGTTCTTGCATTAACAAACCTCCAAAGGGTAAGTTAACAATCATCAGATTCAGTTGTTACCCACCTAACCCACACATAACCATGGGTGCAGTCTGATAATGGAATTTGTCAGATCCTATGGTACCATAACCTAATACTGGTCGGCTTGATCAATGCTAATGAATGTCATTCGTTATGTAACTACAACCAACAAGTTCGTTCACATTATCGAAATCGTTATTAGTTTAGTATAAACCATCTTAATCGTTTTTGAAACCATCGTTAAAATATCGCAATCGTTTTGATACATATGAATCACCCCAAAACAATCGAAAACAGTAAAAGAGGGGATCTATGTACTCACCTTTGGGTGCGTTTTTATATGTTAACACAATCCCTCAAATTGTTTATTCGTCCTAAATTAAATAGAATGATTTAATAATCAAAACCCACAAAACTACATAAGTTTCTCCGATACTTAGAATTTTCACATAACTTTGAGATTTCTCGAAAAGTTATTATTTTTGATTATATTGGTGTATTTATATATATATACTCAAACGTAACATAAAATAAATATCATAATACACATAATCTTGTCAAATTTACCACATCATCATACACATATTGTAAAACACATAGCACATTGTAACACCTAAAATTTACCCATGAACAACCCATTATAGTGTATGTCGAAAAACACTTATTTTAGCGATTCAGTCACATTTTTGGGCGTCGGAAGTCACGTATGACCAACCAAACACCAAGTAAACTTAATATAAGTTAAAATAATTATTTTTATATCAAAAATATCAGTTTACTTACTGATCTAAAATAGTTTTATAAAAATCCTCCGAAAATGCGATTTTTAACCGTTTTACCGCATAGTTTTGCATCAAACGTTACCCGAACCATCCCAAATCAAAACGACTTGAAATTTTAACATAACCCATGTTATTTACTGAATAAAATAGTTGTTATACTCATGATAGTGAAGGTCTTACGTAAGGCACATAAATCATGCAAATTTCTCATAATTTACCACTTTTTAAGCTATATGTACAACATGCAAAGCTATCAATCCTATGTCAAAGTTTCATGCCATTATAATACATCAAATAATATTATTTTTAGTGTTTATAACCTGTTCAAAAAAGTTTTTGTCATTCAACCATTTTTTTTATCACTTCTTGAGCTTTAAATCAACATGTATCCTTATGTACAAGTGCCTAAAGCATACCATCATAACATCATCATTTTATGTTAATCTAAATGCTTCAAATATGTGATATATATTCAGGTTTATTTGCTGATGTACTTGGACATTTAACATAACATACACAAATCATTAAACACTTGCATTTTAACTATCCTTCAAGAACATGTAACAACTTAAACAAGTACTTAACAAGAAATCAAACTTCAAGACTCAAACACACATATATATATGTATGGTCACACACATATATATATACATATCATTTTTATTTTGTAACAAGACCCTTTTTATTTTAGATTTCAAGTTTAGTGAAAATCCCAAGATTCAAGAGAAACTTCAAATCATCAAGAACAACCAAGAATCAAAAGTATGATTTAAAAATAAATGTTATACCTTCAAGATTCAAGTAAGTTGTTGGATGAGATTTTGATGATAGGAAGCTTGAATCACTTGAGAACACCTTGGAATCACCTTTGGCTCTTCACAACCACTTGAAATATGCTTGGAATGAAGTTGAATCTTGATGAACTAAGTTTGAAGATATGAATATGGTGAGAGAGAGAGAGAGAGAGAGAGAGAGAGTGGACAGTTTTAGGAGGGAGAGAGAAGGAGTGATGGAGTGTGAAATGATCTCTTGAAAGATTATATAAAGATTTATGAAGATATGGAATGATATGGAGTTGTAGCATGCAAGGACAAGTGTAAAAACAAGATCAAGAAGAATATTGCAAAATTTAACAAAATTTTGGTGGGTCCCACTCCATATATTGAACCGTAAATTGTATGGGGGGAGGGGGTGAAGTGTAATTTTGATGGTAAAGTAGATAAAAATAGGTATTTAACTGGATACCGGGTATTTTATCTAGCGTTTAAATCCCGGTTTATGGCGTTCTAAATTATTTTTATTATTCTATAAAAATAAACTCGCCAAAATATTACTTAAACAAATTTCAATCGCCAAGACTGGCTGCGTTGTCTGCGTTTTGCAGTAGAAGCACTGTTTCACGCAATAACACGCGGTACGCGCTTTAAATTTGAAAAATAATGTTTTTAAGTGTTTTAATTTATTTTTCAACACGAACCTGATTAAAATAAAATTTTAATCATAACTGAATATTTTTTGGGATTTAAATATTATCCGGGCGGTCACCAACGTTCGTTTCGCAGTTTTGTCGTAATTAGTTCTTTAGTTCAAATAAACACGTTTTTGCCATACCGAATCCTTCGAAACTTATTTCTAAGTTATGTAAAGGATATTTAGGGTATGTTTGGCTTACGTCATAGTTCCAGAGTGTACGTCACATTAAACTGATTGCGTTTATGCACCAGTTTGCGTATAACCTTCCAGAAAGTGATTTAAAGCTTGAAATCAAAATCGAATCAAATCGTAAAATTATTAAACACAATAACACATATAATAACACCAAAGCACATTGTTTTATTGATAATCAACATTGTTTTACATTATACGATGATTACAGAACACAGTTGTCACATGCTAAATTCTCCAAGTGTGAATTTTGGCTTAAAGAAGTTCAGTTCTTGGGTCATATAGTCAATGAGCAGGGTATTCTTGTAGATCCATCCAAGATAACTGCTATTAAGGATTGGAATACACCGACGACACCTACAGAGATTCGATCTTTTCTTGGTCTTCCTGGTTATTATCGTCGATTCATTTCTAATTTCTCGAAGATCGCGGTTCCACTCACTGCTTTGACTCAGAAGAATAAGCCTTTTGAGTGGGGACCCAAGCAAGAAGAAGCGTTTCAAACATTGAAACAGAAGCTATGTGATGCTCCTGTTCTGTCCTTGCCCGAAGGAAATGATGATTTTGTTGTCTACTGTGATGCGTTGAATCTAGGACTTGGTTGCGTTCTTATTCAACGAGGTAAAGTCATAGCTTATGCGTCTAGACAGTTGAAAGTTCACGAGAAGAACTATACGACTCATTATCTTGAGTTAGGAGCTGTGGTTTTCGCGCTTAAAATCTGGAGATATTACCTTTATGGCACAAAGTGTGTGGTTTTCACAGACCACAAAAGTCTCCAGCATATTCTCAATCAGAAGGAGCTGAACATGAGGAAACGATGTTGGGTTGAGCTCTTAAACAATTATGATTGTGAGATTCGCTACCATCCTGGTATGGCGAATGTCGTAGCTGATGCGCTTAGTCGAAAGGAACGAGTCAAGCTTCATTCTGTTCGCACTCTATCTGATATTCAATCTCGTGTCCTTCAAGCTCAACGATCTTGTGTGATCAAAGGCTTATTGAAATATGAGCTACCGCTTCAACTCGAACTTAAACTCGAAAGGAAAGACGATGGTTTGCTTTATTTCAAGGATCGTTTGTGGCTTCCGAAACAAGACGATCTTCACACCTTGGTAATGGACGAATCTCATAAGTCTCGATATTCTATCCATCCTGGTGCTGATAAAATGTACAAGGATCTTCGTACTCAGTATTGGTGGCCTGGTATGAAGAAGGATGCTGCCTTGTATGTATCGAAATGCCTGACTTGTCTTAAAGTCAAGGCTGAACATCAACGACCTTCTGGTTTGCTTGTACAACCAGAGATACCGGTTTGGAAGTGGGAGAACATTGCGATGGATCTCATCACTAAATTACCGCGTACATCTAAAGGTCACGATGCGATTTGGGTTGTTATCGTTCGTTTAACGAAATCAAATCATTTTATTCCAATTCGCGAGGATCTATCTGCTGATAAACTTGCAAACATTTATGTTGATGAGATAGTATCTCGACATGGTGTTCCTTTGGATATCATTTCCGATCATGATGCTCGATTTTCATCTCATTTCTGGAAGACCATGCAATCTGCTTTGGGAACTCAACTAAATCTAAGCACTGCTTATCATCCCCAAACAGATGGACAATCTGAGAGAACGATTCAAACTTTGGAGGATATTCTTAGAGTATGCGTGATAGACTTTGGTGGTAATTGGGATTCTCATCTTCCATTGATCGAGTTCTCTTACAACAATAGTTATCATGCTAGTATTAATATGGCACCATTCGAAGCTCTCTACAGTCGAAAATGTTGTTCACCTGTCTGTTGGAATGAAATCGGTGAAGCTCAGCTTACTGGACCTGAGCTCATTCTAGAAACAACAGACAAAATCAAGAAAATCCACGATAATCTTGTGACAGCTCGAAGCCGTCAAAAGAGTTATGCAGATAAGCGACGCAAGCCCTTAGAATTTCAAGTCGGTGACCGTGTCCTACTCAAGGTGTCACCATGGAAGGGAGTGGTGAGATTTGGAAAGAAAGGAAAACTTGCACCCCGATATGTTGGACCATTTAAGATTGTTGAAAGAATTGGAAAGGTTGCCTATCGACTAGAGCTACCTCCAGAGCTTGGAAATATTCATCCGACTTTTCACATGTCCAATTTGCGAAAGTGTTTAGCTGATGCTGATCTTCACATTCCACTCGACGAAATCCAAATCGATGAAACGATGCACTTTGTCGAGAAACCTGTGGAGATAACGGACTGTACATTCAAACCATTTAAGAACAAACGGATTCGATTGGTCAAAGTTCGCTGGGAATCCAAACGTGGCCTAGAGTTTACTTGGGAACGTGAGGACCAGATGAAGGTGAAATATCCACATTTGTTTTCACAAGATTCCTCTAGTTAAAATTTCGGGACGAAATTTCCTAAAGTAGGGGAGACTGTGACAACTATGCTCTGTAATCGATGTATAATATAAAACAATGTCAATTATCAATAAAACAATTTGCTTTGGTGTTATTATATGTGTTTTGGTGTTATTATGTGTGTATTTTTGTTTGATGATTTTGCGATTTGATTCGATTCCGATTTCAAGCTTTAAATCGCTTTCTGGAAGGTTATACGCAAACTGGTGCGTAAACACAGTCAGTTTAACGCAACAAACACTCCAGAATAGTGACATAGGCTTAAAATACCTTAAATAACCTTTACATAACTTAGAAATAAGTTTTGGAGGGTTTGGTGTGGCGAAATCAAGTTTATTCGCTTACAGGGACTAATTTCAACAAACTACGAAAGTATGCCGATTTGTACTGTAAAAAACATTCCGGAACATGACCATAAGTTAAACATACCCTAAATATCCTTTACATAGCTTATAAATAGGCTTTGAGGGGTTCGGTGTGCTAAAATAAACTTTTTGGTCATTCAGGGACTAAAAGCGTCAAAAAGTGCATAAGTTTGCATTTTAAAGCATATCTTACGTTCTGAATACATCCGGACATCCAAAACTTTATGTAATCATTAAAATATTTTATTTTAGTGATTGGCATGATAAAATTCCATTCGTCGCGTAATTTGGATCGTTTTTCGCATTCGTTCGTGTTTCGTCGTAATTAACCGAACAACGCAACCGTACGACCAAACGAACCGACATCCGAGATATTTTTGAGCATGTTTCATGTTCCCTATACTTTAACTTCATTTTAGAGCCTTGAAATGGGATTAACGGGGCTTAAATGTCTCAAAAATGCATCAAAAACCATGTTTTGCACATTCAGGGACCAAAATTGACAATCTGCCATAGTTATCTTAGGAAGGGACCAAAATGAAAAATCTAAATTCCAGCTTGTTCCAGCTGTTCCCCTCATTTGCACATGGTTTTAATGAAACTAGGGGCTCCCATGGTTTCACAAAACCATGGGCACATGTGTACGGATGAGATCGAAGCTCATTTTTCGAGGAACGATCCTAACGGTCCTAGAAATCCTATAAATACCCATGCTCCTCATTGTTGCAAATCACACAACCTGATCTATTTGCTCTATGTTGGGGCTTAGCACCTCATACCTGAGCAAGTTGGATCTAGATTTCCATTCTTGGACCCGTTGTAAGTCCTCTTTCGTTCTTTTTCGCGTGAAAGTCAAACTGTGTTTGAC
This sequence comes from Helianthus tuberosus, assembly GCA_030545235.1. Classification (NCBI taxonomy): domain Eukaryota; kingdom Viridiplantae; phylum Streptophyta; class Magnoliopsida; order Asterales; family Asteraceae; genus Helianthus; species Helianthus tuberosus. Next base: position 122,696,676 of record CM060407.1, read on the forward strand.
TTTCTGCTTTTACCAGTTTATGGTCAACATGAAGTTCGTATGAACTTCATAACGTGAGTGTAATCACGATGGTTTTAGTCTTTTGTGACTATACCTACTGATTACCACGTTATCTAGGCATAGTGGCGAGTCGTAGTTTAGGCCAAAATGCGTATTCTTGCGTATTTTGTAACCAAACTACTTTTAGGTATCAAAACCGTTTGTTTTGATACCAACCCTGTTTTCAAACCTCGTTAAGCATGTTTTAACATGTTTAGCTTGTCACTTTAGGTTTAGTGCTAATGTAGGGTCGTAAGGTAAGCGGTCTAAACAACCGCTTATACTTTTGAACCCGACCCGTTTGATCGATCATTAGGATCCGACCAAACACATTAGGTGACCATAGTTGTATAGGGAATAACCTTCCGAGGTTATACCTTATGGTCACTACGTTTAGCTAGTTGTATGATAGGTAGTTTATATGCCTTAGGAAAATTACCAAAATGCCCTTTTTATGCATAAATTCATTTTAAGCATATGTAACCTAAATTTTGACATCTAAACTGATTAGGCAACATTATTAGACATGTTAAGGCATATAATACTTGTCATAGGACTAGTTAGGCGGTCCGAACGCGCTTATGCGCACACGACACGTTAAAGTAGCGTAAGCTACCTTAATGGGTCGTAACGGGTCGAAAGCACTTAGGTTAGGTTCCGATCTAGAATGTAGACTTTGTTAAACCATATCACATGAGTTCCAACACTCATTTGGTTTACAAGACCTCATTCTATCCGATCTTCCGATTGAGGTGTCAATTTATTTACTAGTGATTCGATTACTAGATGCTGCTTGATTTCTCTGGTTTACTTGAGTTTGTTGAAGTTCTATTGATTGAGGATATTTTGCACTTCATGTGAGTACATAGTTCCCCTATTTTACTGTTTTTAATTGTTTTGGGGTGATTCATATGTATCAAAATGATTTTTGATATTATAACGATGATTTCAAAAACGATTAAGATGGTTTATACTAAACTAATAACGATTTCGATAATGTGAATGAACTTGTTGGTTGTAGTTACATAACAAATGGTATTCATTAATTTTGGCTGAACCGACCAGTATTAGGTTATGGTACCATAGGATCTGACAAATCCCAGTATCAGACTGCACCCATGGTTATGTGTGGGTTAGGTGGGTAACGACTGAATCTGTGATTGTTAACTTACCCTTTGGTGGTTTGTTAATGCGAGAAGTGAGATAGTCGAGTCACGAAGGTTTGAATGTTATTAGCGAGACGACCAAAAATAGTTTTCACAATTAAAACGAGGATGATTTAAATGATTTAAATGAATTAACGATTTGGAAACGATTTGAACAAGATTAAACGAGTTGGATCAATGATTGGTTTTTGGTTAAGTGTTTAGATAACGGGACGGGTGTAATGTGGTGAAAACATGGTAGATACGCTACTGGTACTTCTTATATATAAGTGTTTTCAACATATTACATACCATGGCGTTATTTAGTTCACTTGGATAAACGATTTTAAAACGATGTCACATAACGATGTTTTCAAAAGGATATAAACCATACAAGATTTATTAAATGAGTTAATACGAAATGTTTTACAATTTGGTTTACTAAAACAAATGTTTTTGGGTTAAGAATCATGGCTACGAGGTTTTATAAATTATAAACCGCTTGATTTGAGTTGGTTAATTATGTTGCAATATTATACTTTTTTCAAAACAAGGTCTTTAATAAGGTATTGCAACATGTAAACTATCCATGAATCCGACACTCTTATAAAACCTATGTACTCGCCAGCATTTCTTTGCTAACTTTGTTTTTACAAATGTTTCAGGTGATGTTGCTTGATGTTGATTTCTAGGATGCACGAGTCACATAGGATCTGGACGAGGCCTTAGTGACATAATAACAGTGATAGTCGATATGTAACTTGTTTGTTTCGTGTTAAAACAATGTAAATTACTAAATGAATAAATAAAACGAAACTCTTTTTGTATCCATGGTTGTGAAACAATAATTCTGTTACAACACTCCCCAACGTTTCCGCCACGACTTTTTGTTTTACGTGGTTGGTGTGTGACAGGTCCCTTCCTAATATAACTATGGCAGATTGTCAATTTTGGTCCCTGAATGTGCAAAACATGGTTTTTGATGCATTTTTTACACGTTTAAGCCCCGTTAATCCCATTTCAAGGCTCTAAAATGAAGTTAAAGTATAGGGAACATGAAACATGCTCAAAAATATCTCGGATGTTGGTTCGTTTGGTCGTACGGTTGCGTTGTTCGGTTAATTACGACGAAACACGAACGAATGCGAAAAACGATCCAAATTACGCGACGAATGGAATTTTATCATGCCAATCACTAAAATAAAATATTTTAATGATTACATAAAGTTTTGGATGTCCGGATGTATTCAGAACGTAAGATATGCGCGAAAATGCAAACTTATGCACTTTTTGGCGCTTTTAGTCCCTGAATGACCAAAAAGTTTATTTTAGCACACCGAACCCCTCAAAGCCTATTTCTAAGCTATGTAAAGGATATTTAGGTATTTTTAACTTATGGTCATGTTCCAGAATGTTCGTTACCGTACAAATCGGCATACTTTCACAGTTTGTCAAAATTAGTCCCTGTAAGCGAATAAACTTGATTTCGCCACACCAAACCCTCCAAAACTTATTTCTAAGTTATGTAAAGGTTATTTAAGGTATGTTAATCCTATTTCACTATTACAGAGTGTTCGTTGCATTAAACTGGTTATATTTACGCATCAGTGCGCGTATAACCTTCTAGAAAGCGATTTAAAGCTTGAAATCGAACATGAATTGATATGTGCAAACAATACACGTATTTTTACAAATCCCAAGTATGAAACACAATATTTCATAAATTTGGTATTTGTTTGATGGTCGCAGAGGCACCGGTGTCACAGTCTCCCCTACTTTAGGAAATTTTATCCCGAAATTTATTCGTAGGAGTCTGTCTGTGACGCTGTGTTAAATTATTGCCTTGCATGGAATCTAGGGTGTTTATCTATTTGCATAGAATAACCCATCAAAGATTATGCAAGGCATAATCCTGTCATTTCTCTCAACGGACAATCTTTAAAAATGAAAATGAAGGAAAAATCAAGGATATTCATTTCCCTCGATGGATATTCTTCAGAAACGAAAATGAAAGGAATGAGTCATTTTCCTCAATAGGTATTCTTCAGAAATGAAAATGAACGAATAATCAAAGAATATTCATTTCCCTCGATGGATATTCTTCAGAAACGAAAATGAACGGAATGAGTCATTTTCCTCAATGGGTATTTTTCAGAAACAGAAATGAAGGAAAAATCAAGAATATTCATTTCCCTCAATGGATATTCTTCAGAAATGAAAATGAATGGAATGAGTCATTTTCCTCAATGGGTATTCTTCAGAAACGGAAATGAAGGAAAAATCAAGAATATTCATTTCCCTCGATGGATATTCTTCAGAAACGAAAATGAACGGAATGAGTCATTTTCCTCAATGGGTATTCTTCAGAAACGAAAATGAAGGAAAAATCAAGAATATTCATTTCCCTCGATGGATATTCTTCAGAAACGAAAATGAACGGAATGAGTCATTTTCCTCAATGGGTATTCTTCAGAAACGGAAATGAAGGAAAAAAGAAAAATCAGGGATATTCATTTCCCTCGATGGATATTCTTCAGAAACGGAAATGAACTAAGTCAACTCTAGACACATGACAAAACTTGCTGTGGTTTATGTGCACTGAATTCCATAATTATGTATGCATCCATAATTACGTAATTCCTTGCACAGTCCGCACAGTTTGTTTTGTAATGTGAAGGGGAAGGGGAAGAAAATCAAACCTGTGATGAGTGTGACTAGACTATCATAGGGTCCTTTTAATTGGATCGAAAAATGATCTCTTTAATTAGACCATCAAGGAGTCTTTTTAGCTATATCATCACATGATATTCCTAACCAGATTTTTGGATCAATCTGTTTAACTAGACCACTCAAGGGGTCTAAGTATGGAATAGTACATTATAATCCAAGGGTCTTTACTATTACATAGAATCCCATTAAGGATTTAAGGTAGTACCTTTGGATATCCTACTATGAATCCCTTATACGAAGATATGAAGGATTCTACGAGGATTTGGATAACAAAAACTTGGATCACACAAAAACATAAAAGGGAACACATAAGCACATAATCATATATTTGATTAATTTGACCTTTAATTTGTTATCTTTGGACACGGATATTTAAAGCACACCAGGAATCCAATCCATGGATTTCATCTGGCACTTTAATCATTTTCAAGAATCTATCTATGAAGATAGGATGATCTTCCGAAAATTTGATTTTGTTTTCAAAGAAACGTAATATTCGAATTAAGGCACACAACAATTTTAGGATTTACAGAAATACCCTTAGGTACCCTATTAAGGATTTATAGTTGTACTTTGGGTATTCGTCCAGAGTTGTAACTTGCGCCTTGTACTTCGTTTCTTTGGAAGAAACGAGTACTTAGGATTTTCGTGGAAAACGCAAGAGATTATAAAATGGAAGAATTTTGGGGGTAGTCTATTCTCCAAGGAATACAATTCCCTGATTGTCGGTATTGTAGGGGATATGTTGTTTATACATGCAACCACATAAATACATTGCAATGTGAATAAAAGATTTATTTATAAACAACGATAACAACTGTTTCATGGACCTTGACAACAAACGAAAATAATACATAAGACGTGATTATTTCTAAACGGTGTTGTCTTCTAGTCGGTCAGATGCTCATCCTTGTGCTGGATTTGCATTAGCAAGCTTTGGGCATTTTCTTCGGAAATGACCCATCTCGCTACAGTTGTAGCAAGAACCTGGTGGAAAACGAGCTTGAGTAGGATTGTTGTTAGCTTGATTTGGTGCAACTGCAGCTCGGCAAACTCTTGCTGTATGACCTATAAGTCCACAAATTTGGCATTTGCGGCACTTCACACTAGCATGATGATGAAGGTTACATTGGTTGCACAAGGGTGCAGTTCCGTTATATGGCTTCCTAGCAGGGGGTTGAGCTGGTTGGTTGGGGGCAGCTTGACCATTGTGAGCAACCACGGCGAAGTTCTGGGAAGCTTTTTTGCTTCCTTGACTTCTTGGAGGATTCAGTATGTTCATCTTTGGGTTTCGATTCCTCGATTGGTTTCTTATCACCTTTTGGGAAAAGTTTACCTTTCCTGATTTGAGATTCAATCAAGGTAGCAGATAGCTCGATGGCCTGCCTAACCGTAGTGGGGTTACTACCAGTCACAATGTCTTGTACTGGGTCAGGGAGGCCATCAATGTACTTTTCGATTTCCTTATCCAAAGGCGTAACCATATTCGGGCATAACAGACTTAACTCCTCATAACGATCCGTGTAGGCTCGATGCTCACCGCTATCTTGCTTAAGATCATTGAATTCCCTTTCCAAGGCCCTGATCTCGTGACGAGGACATAATTCCTTCATCATCAGAGCTCGAAGCTCTTCCCACGTTTGAGCCAGTGCCACATTGGCACCCCTATCTCTCATCACACCATTTCACCATGTCAAAGCTCGTTTCTCAAAGACACTAGATGCGAATTCTACCTTTCGCTCATTTGGGCATTGAACATGCCTGAAGGTGCTCTCTAGACTCTCGAACCATTGCAGAAGTGCATTCGCTCCTTGAGACCTAGAAAAATTTGATGGCTTAGCCGAGTTGAACGTCTTGAAGTTGTAAGGGGCATTATTGTTGTTGAGAGCTTGGTTACATTGAGCAACGATGTTCGGGATTGCAGCAGTCATCTGCTGCGTAATGATAGCTGCCAGTTCTTCATTAGGTACTTGATTGTCGCGTCGTGGAGGCATTCTAAAAGGGGAAAAATAGAGGAAACAAGTGAAATGGCATTGGGTAAGAATAGGATGTTACAATTACCGACCAAAAGCATGGGTGATGGTCATTTGTTTGAACCACGAAGCAAACAAACGACACACAAAGGCTGAATCAAAGTAATTAGGTCCTCATAATGTATCACGAAGACATGCTCGCCTATAAGTGGACACTCACCCCAAGAGTTCCCAGGTAAGAGTGACTGGTCCGATATTGCGGATTTGTACGAACACTCTAGCCTTAGACAGAAAGCTCAGGGTACAGGCACCCACCCTTCCAGTTTGCACGTGTTCACATTATGTAACCCCAAACTTTGACGAGAATTTAAAAACTTTGAAGGTTCGTAAACTTATAATAAATCATCATAGAATAGATGATTAGTTTTCGAAGCAGATTCGAATTTTGTGTTCTTATTGTGGTTGCTGCCTAAAGATAGGCAACGGTATTATTTTATGACTAAACGCAAGTAAACTCGCGTTAGGGTCTTAGGAAGGTTATAGTCTAGGTCAAAGCATTACTAATAACCTAATTCCCTATAACCATTGGCTCTGATACCAACTTTTCTATCACACCCCGACCACGTAAAACAACAAAACATGGCGGAAATGTCCGGGAGTGTTGTAACAGAATCATTGTTTCACAACCATGGATTAAACAGTTTCATTTTATTAAATTAAACGTATTACATTACATTGGAATTAGAAACAAAACAAGAAGAAATAGACTTTCATTGTTTTTAAGTCACTAAGGCCTCGTCCATTCCCATGTGAGCGTACACAAAATTCATCATCAAACATCATCAACTATGGTACCTGAAACACACGTGAAAATACGTCAGCATAAAAATGCCGGCGAGTACATAGGTTTTATATGAGTGTCAGGTTCATGGCTCGTTTTACATGTTGCAATAATTATTTAAAAACCTTGTTTTGAAAAGTATAATATTGCGACATAATTAACCAACTCAAACCAAGTTGGTTACAATTTGCAAAATCTCGTAGCCATGATTCTTAACTCCAAAACATTTGTTTTATTAAATCAAACTGTAAAATATCTCATAAAAACTCGTTAATAAAACTCGTATGGTTTATATTATTCAGAAAACATCCTTGTATGACATTGTTTCGAAATCGTTTACCCAAGTGATCTAGATAACGCAACGTTATATAATGTGTTAAAAGCACTTATATATAGGAAGTACCAGCGGTGTATCCACCATGCTTTTAACACATTACACCCGCCCCATTACCTAATCACTTCCCTGATCCAATGGCTCAAACAGTTACAAATGGTTCACGTAAATCAAATGGTTACAAATGGTTCACATAAATCCAATGATTACAAATGGTTCACATACATCAAATGGTTACAAATGGTTCACATACATCTAATGATTTCAAATGGTTCAAAACGTAAAACAATTGTGCTAGCATGTTAAGTGAACATACATAGCAAAACATAATGAAATCATGTACTAATGTACTAATGTACTAATGAACATAGCAAGTATATGATATGAAAACATGGAAAGCACGAAATAACAAGTAGGCACATGTGTTTCACCCCAAAACGTTTGGAAAACAGTAAAAGAGGGGTCTATGTACTCACTTGAGGATGCTTAGAAGTCTTGAATAACAACCAAGCAAAGCTAGAGGGATCACGGAATCAAACGGCACCTAATATAGGTAATTATGTAAATAAATAGACCTAAATCGGAAGATCGGATAGAATGAGGTTTTGTAAACCAAATGAGTATAGGAACTCATGTAATATGGTTTAACAAAGCCTACATACTAAAATGAAACCTAACCTAAGTGCTTACGACCCATTATGACCCGTTTAGGTAGCTTACGCCACTTTAACGCGTCGTTCGTGTAAAACGCGTTCGGACCGTCTAACTAGTCCTATGATAAGTAAAATATGCCTGTAACACCTGTGCCTCCATGGCCATCAACAAATACCGAACCAATGAAATATTATATTTCATACTTGGGATTTGTAAAAATATGTGTATCATTTGCACATATCAATTTTTGTTCAATTCCAAACTCTAAATCGCTTTCTGGAAGGTTATACGCGCACCAATGCATAAATATAACCAGTTTAATGCAACAAACACTTCGGAATAGTGACATAGGCTTAACATACCTTAAATAACCTTTAAATAACTTAGAAATAAGTTTTGAAGGCTTTGGTATGGCAAAAACAAGTTAATTCGCTTACAGGGACTAAACTTGACAAACTGCAAAAGTATGCCAATTTGAACTGTAACAGACATTCCGGAACATGAACATAAGTTAAACATACCATAAATATCCTTTACATAGCTTAGAAATAGGCTTTGAGGGGTTCGGTATGCTAAAATAAACTTTTGGGGTCATTCAGGGACAAAAAGCGTTAAAAAGTGCACAAGTTTGCATTTTCGCGCATAACTTACATTCTGAATACATCCGGACATCAAAAAATTTATGTAAGCACTAAAATATTTTATTTTAGTGTTTGGCATAAGAAAAATCCATTCGTCACGCCATTTGGATCATTTTTCGCGCTTATGCACATTCCGTCGTAATTAACCGAACAACGTAACCGTACGGCTAAACGAACCGACACCCGAGATATTTTTGAACACATTTTTAGTTCCCTATACTTTAACTTCATTTTAGAGCTTTGAAATGGGGTTAACGGGGCTTAAACGTGTCAAAAAAACGCATCGAAAACCAAGTTTTGAGGTTGCAGGGACTGAAACTGTAAATCTGCCAAACTAGGTACGTAAACAGGGGCCAGATGTAGCAAAACGTTTTTTTTTCAGCTTTTAACAGCCCTTAACACTCTCCAAAGGCCAAGTGCCAAGTGTCAAACTCTTATGGTGGATGGCAAATGAGTTACCACAACTTTCCAACAAGTGTACAACTTAGATCGTGCCCCCTTTTCCAAGAAATGATCCTAACGGTTGTCCATTTACTATAAATATCCACATACCCCAACTTCATTTCTCACTAGAATTTGATCATTTGTGCTCTAAGTTGAAACCTTTGTTTCATACCTGAGCTATTTTGATCCAGATTAGCATTCGGGGACCCTTCGTAAGTGTTCCTTCGTTCTTTTATTGCTTTTCGAGTCCGAAAGTCGAACTTTGTTTGACTTTCTGCATTGACCAGTTTATGGTCGATGCGAAGTTCGTTTGAACTTCATAACGTGAGCGTGATCACGATGGTTATAGTCCCTAGTGACTATACCTACTGATTACCACGTTATCTAGGCTCAGTGACGAGCCGTAGTTTCGGTCAGAATACGTATTCTTGCGTATTTTGTAACCAAACTACTTGTGGGTATCAAGACCATTTGTTTTGATACCAAACCTGTTTTCTAAACTTAGTTAAGCATGTTTTAACATGCTTAGCTCGTCACTTTTAGTTTAGTGCTTATTTAGGGTCGTAAGGTAAGCGATCTAAACAATGGCTTATACTTTCGAACCCGACCCGTTTGGTCGATCATTAGGATCCGACCAAGCACTTTAGGTGACCATAGTTTATAGGGAATAACCTTACGAGGTTATACCTTATGGTCGCTTCGTTTAAGTAGTTGTATGATAGGTAGTTTATATGCCTTAGGTAAATTACTAAAATACCCCTTTGATGCCAAAATTCATTTTAAACATATGTAACATAACTTTTGACATCTAAACTGATTTGACAACAATATTAGACATGTTAAGGCATATGTTACTTGTCATAGGACTAGTTAGGCGGTCCGAACGCGTTTCACGCGAGCGACGCGTTAAAGTAACATAAGCTACCTAAACGGGTCGTAATGGGTCATAAGCACTTATGTTAGGATTCATTTAGTATGTAGGCGTTGTTAAACCATATTACACGAGTTCCCATACTCATTTGGTTTACGAACCCTCATTCTATCCGATCTTCCGATTTAGGTCCGGTTTATTAATGTAGTTACCTATATTAGGTGCCGTTTGATATCCGTGATCTCTAGCATTGCTTGGTGGTTATCTTAGGACTTCTGAGCAATCTCAAGTGAGTACATAGACCCCTCTTTTACCGTTTTCAAACTGTTTTGGGGTGAAACACTTGTGCCTACTTGTTACTTTCATGCTTTCACATCATATACATGCTATGTTCATTAGTACACTTATAGTACATGATTTCATTACATTTCATGCTATGTATGTCCATTTAGTTCATACTTAGTACATCGTTTCACATCACATCACATGCTATGTATGTTCATCTATTGCATACTTAGTACATTTGTTTTCATCACATGCTTACATTTCGATATGATATTTGGTTTGTATAAATGGAACAATACATTCATTAACACCGATCACGCCGTTCGTTAGTAGGTAGTGGTACCATAGGAATTGACAACTCCCGTTCCGGACATCCCGGGTAGGTGGGGATGAAAGGAATGACCGAATTCGATATACAGTTACAACAAGATAAACCTTTAATTTATTTAAGAGTTTATCGCCACAGTCTCAAGGCTTGGATGTATGCATTCTCACAATACCGCATAGATATTTGTATCATTATAGCATGCATTTCCACAAAACATAGCTTTGATTTAAACCGTGTTTTACTTCAATACTTTGTTTTTGTGCATATGGTTTAGTTGATATATTTCACTAGCCATACATATCATTTTGGTTACACATTACATGATTTACATTTGACACATAAACATTATTGACATTGGTTACACATTACATGATTTACATATTGACATAGACATTTTGACATATTATTCAATACGTTTGGCAATTGGTTTAAACATAGACATCTTACATTGGTGGTTTGTTTGGGTAAGTGATTCGAGTAACGAGGCGTGTGTAATATGATACAAGCATGGTGGATACGCCGCTGGTACTTCCTATATATAAGTGATTGTATGGTATTACATATCGTAGCATTATATGAACCATTTCAAATTGTGACATATAACATTTTATACAAATAACCTATTTTTCACAATACATTGTTTTACAAACAACTTAAATTATACAAACTCATTTTTATATGGTTTTTCATTTAACCATACATTATTCTCTTATTTATACATATCATCTGATCTTATCATTTTTCAAATGATTTACAAGACAAATCAAATTACAAGGTTCATGACTAAACATTTTCTTAAACAATAAGTCATGAATCCTATTTTCATAAACCTATGTATCTCACAGGCATTTTTATGCTGACGTACCTATTTTCACATGTGTTTCAGGATATAATGCATAGGATTTATCAAGATACACTTAGGCGGACTTGGGCCTTAGCGATAATAAAAGATGCAAGACTAGTTATTTATGTTATGTTTCTTTGATTGTCATGACATTGTAACTACTTTAATCAATAAAACAATATTTCAATTTCCATGTGTTATGAAACAATGATTCTGTTACAACACTCCCCGACGTTTTCCGCCACGTATTGTTGTTCTACGTGGTCGGGGTGTGACAATGCCTTAACATGTCTAATATTGTTGCCAAATCAGTTTAGATATAAAAAATTATGTTACATATGCTTAAAATGAATTTTGGCGTAAAAATGGCATTTTGGTCATTTACCTAAGGCATATAAACTACCTATCATACAACTACTTAAATGACGTGACCATAAGGTATAACCTTTGAAGGTTATTCCCTATGCAACTATGGTCACCTAATGTGTTTGGTCGGATCCTAAAGATCGACCAAACGGGTCAGGTTCGAAAGTATAAGCGGTTGTTTAGACCGCTTACCTTACGACCCTACATAAGCACTAAACCTAAAGTGACAAGCTAAACATGTTAAAACATGCTTAACGAGGTTTGAAAACAGGTTTGGTATCAAAACAAACGGTTTTGATACCTAAAAGTAGTTTGGTTACAAAATACGCAAGAATACGCATTTTGGCCAAAACTACGACTCGCCACTATGCCTAGATAACGTGGTAATCAGTAGGTATAGTCACAAGAGACTAAAACCATCGTGATTACGCTCACGTTATGAAGTTCCAACGAACTTCATGTTGACCATAAACTGGTCAAGCAGAAAGTCAAACACAGTTTGACTTTCACGCGAAAAAGAACGAAAAAGGACTTACAAAAGGTCCAAGAACGGAAGTTTGACCCGATTATTCTCAAGTATGAAGTGAAAGCACTTCAACTTAGAGAGCAATCAGATCAAGGTGTGAAGAATACAAATGAGGAAGGTGGGTATTTATAGAAAAACCAAGACCGTTAGGATCGTTCATCGAAAACCGAGCTTCGATCTGGACCTTACATGTGTGCCCATGGTTTTAGAATACCATGGGTACCCCAAAACAAACCCCTAGTTTCATTAAAAACATGTGAAAATGAGGGGAATAGCTGGAACAAGCTAGAATTTAGATTTTCAATTTTGGTCCCTTCCTAAGATAACTATGGCAGATTGTTAATTTTGGTCCCTGAATGTGCAAAACATAGTTTTTGATGCATTTTTGACACGTTTAAGCCCCCTTAATCCCATTTCAAGGCTCTAAAATGAAGTTAAAGTATAGGGAACATGAAACATGCTCAAAAATATCTCGGATGTCGGTTCGTTTGGTCGTACGGTTGCGTTGTTCGGTTAATTACGAAGAAACACGAACGAATGTGAAAAACGATCCAAATTACGCGATGAATGGAATTTTATCATGCCAATCACTAAAATAAAATATTTTAATGATTACATAAAGATTTGGATGTCCGGATGTATTCAGAACGTAAGATATGCGCGAAAATGCAAACTTATGCACTTTTTGATGCTTTTAGTCCCTGAATGACCAAAAAGTTTATTTTAGCACACCGAACCCCTCAAAGCCTATTTATAAGCTTTGTAAAGGATATTTAGGGTATGTTTAACTTATGGTCATATTCCGGAATGTTCGTTACAGTACAAATCGGCATACTTTCGTAGTTTGTCGAAACTAGTCCCTGTAAGCGAATAAACTTGATTTCGCCACACCAAACCCTCCAAAAATTATTTCTAAGTTATGTAAAGGTTATTTAAGGTATGTTAAGCCTATTTCACTATTCCAAAGTGTTCGTTGCATTAAATTGGTTATATTTACGCATCAGTGCGCGTATAACCTTCCAGAAAGCGATTTATAGCTTGAAATCGAACATGAATTGATATGTGCAAACAATACACGTATTTTTACAAATCCCAAGTATGAAACACAATATTTCATAAATTTGGTATTTGTTTGATGGTCGCAGAGGCACAGGTGTCACAGACTGTGCAAGGAATTACGTAATTATGGATGCATACATAATTATGGAATTCAGTGCACAATAACCACAGCAAGTTTTGTCATGTGTTAAGACCTATAGTGATGAGAATAATGAAATGGGAACTATGTAGAAAGGGGCATGGTGGATACGCCGCTGGTACTTCCTATATATAAGTGTTCCTTATTACATTGAGAACGTAGCGTTATTTAAGTTACTAGAAGTCCTGGATCTTGACCAATGTCATTTTATCTTACAATCTCCAACTCTGATTTCGAGCACACACAAGTTTCCTATAATAGCCTTCATAGGAAACATCCTTCTAACCATTGTTCAAAACTCCATGTTTTGTTACTGCAAGAACATCACTTGGACAGTTGACAAATTCTCTAAGAATCCAAACGTGGCCCAGAGTTTTACTTAGGTTGCGAAGGATTCATTCGAAAGCGAAAAAATCATAGTTGTCTTCACAGGTTTCCTCTAAAATTAAATTTCAGGACGAAATTTCCTAAAGTAGGGGAGACTGTGACACAGGACACCTGTGTCACTACAACCATCATACAAATACCAAACCAATGAAATATCGTATTTCATACTTGGGATTTGTATAAATATGTGTATAATTTGCACATATCAATTCTTGTTCGATTTCGAGCTTGAAATCGCTTTCTGGAAAGTTATACGCGAACTGATGCGTAAACGCAATCAGTTTAATGAAACAAACACTCCAGAATAGTGACATAGACTCAACATACCTTAAATAACCTTTACATAACTTAGAAATAAGTTTTGAAGGGTTTGGTGTGTCAAAAACCAGTTTATTCGATTGCAGGGACTATTTACGTAAAACTGCGAAACTATGCTGATTTATATGGTAACGAACCTTCTGGAATATAATCATAAGTTAAACATGCCCTAAATATCCTTTACATAGCTTAGAAATAGGCTTTGAGGTGTTTGGTGCGCAAAAATAAACTTATTTGATCAACAGGGACTAAAAGCGTCAAAAAGTGCATAAGTTTGCATTTTCGCGCATATCTGTCACACCCCCAAAATCCACAAGCGGAGTATCACCGGTTGGAGGCGTGACATGACCAGGATCAAGCCACTAATCATATTGAACAACGTAATCAAGTAAATAAAACCAACCACAATATAATTGTTGTCCAAAAGAAAGTAACAAATTTTAAGTTAACAGCGGAAGCATCAAATGTAAAACCAAAACATAATTTATAAGTTTAGCAAGTTTAACATGGCACACACTGTGCATGTCCCACAATGACTCCTTCCTCTCGTGCAAGCTCCATAAATACCTAACGACCTGCAAGGCATGTAACAAGGAATCAACAATAATGTTGAGCGAGTTCACAGTTGGTTGTTTAGTTTTAAAAGTTTGTTTTGAAAACCATAAGTTGTTTTCGTAAACCACGAGTTAACCAGTATCTTTGTTTTTCCCCAAACTATATCCATAATCAGTGGGGGCTTCCCCATGTGAACCACTAGACCGTTACCATATCGACTACTGACGAAAGTAAGTTATGCCCTAAGTCAATGTCTATCATCATTGACTGTTTGCCATGATCCATTAGTACACGCCCGTCCTACCGGTACGGTGTGAGGTTTGTCAAACCTAATAGCGCTATTAACTAATGACCCGATCGCCATCGGCCTCGGCGATTAAGTCGATATAAAATGAGGGACTTAATGATAGAGTTTTGTCTAGTAAGTTTAAGGTTGTTGTCCTACCCAAGGAGGATGAATGTACGTATTCTACCTAAGGAGAATACGCAATATTAATATTGGCATCCTACCCATGGAGGATGGTGGTACATATCCTACCCAAGGAGGATATGCAGGTTCCGTTTTAGTTCTTTAACCCATTACCAACCACCGGGAATCCCATGCCTTAGAAAGAGTGTGAACTCACCTTTGGTTGCTCGGTTGAACTCTTAAAATAGCTAATGGTTAGGGTTGGTCAATTATGTCCTAATATGATTACCATTTAGTTTGTTAATAGTTTTAAATAAAACACAAAGTTCCTACACGCATCTATCACATAGCACGCACTCACGTTAACATTTCACGCCCATATAAACATCCTATCTATAACTATTCAAAAGCAAACATACGATATTGCACATAACACTTTCATTGACATATAACACGTTAGATCATTCTCAGATAATCTTCCCAACATTTAGAAACGCAAATTACTACTTATGTCGTTTCACCTTTAGCATTCAAAACTGGGCTGTTTTCGGGAATTTTAATAAAATAGTTAACTTACTCCAAAAATTCCCAAATTTTTAAAAAATGTTTTAAACGATCCAAATATTATTGTGTAAAAATATTGGGATCCAATTCATTACCAATATTTTATAAAAATCATTTACCGGACTGCAATCAGATTCGTCACTTTCTGACTGCAGTCCATGGTATAATTTATTTAAAATTCATCGTAAGTCTGATTGATGAAATTCCAGTTGGAGCATTACAACGACATCAGTAGTCATCTACAGTATAAATTTCATGAGCTAATTCTACACAGATTTCAAGTTATGACGAAAAAACATCACACATATTTTCTGCAGTAAAAACGCAGCGTTTGCTGCTGTACAAAACAGAACTTTAAAAATAGTAAACGACCTCGAAAAAATATGATTCCAATGCCATTTGATTCGTTTTTCGAAAATACATAATTTAGACTTTATAAAATCAATTTTTCAATTTATAACGGTCCGCTTACAGCCAACTGAAGTTGGCTGTAAATGCTACTCAGCATGCTGTTAATCGCTTAAATGTTACTAAAACACGCACATATGATCACGACACCTTCTAACAAGTTCAATATAGTGATTAACATCACATTACCAAGAATCAACAAGTAATCAACAACATATTCACAATAACATCATACTAACAACATTTCATCATATTTCATCTTTA
Source organism: Helianthus tuberosus (assembly GCA_030545235.1). Lineage (NCBI taxonomy): Eukaryota > Viridiplantae > Streptophyta > Magnoliopsida > Asterales > Asteraceae > Helianthus > Helianthus tuberosus. Next base: position 122,712,800 of record CM060407.1, read on the forward strand.
TGTTCAAGATTTATGTTCATGTCTTTTAGGGTTCTAGTGATAATCAACATACTACATCTTTTAACCATTAAAGTAGAAGTAAACAAGGGTTAATCAAGAACTTACAACTAGCTCAAAGGCTAGGGGAGATCACTAGAGAAAATGATGAAGAAGATGGTGAATGAAAGCTAAAGATGAAGGTTCTTCAAGTTCTTCAAACTCCAAGCTCCATGTATCACCTTTTAACACTATGAAACAAGTTTGAAAATGGTTGTATGGTGGTTGCAAGGTGGTGGTGGTGGCGGTTCTAAGTAGAGCCGAGAGGGAGAGAGAGGTGTTGAGGGAGTTGGGGTGAAACTTGTGATCTTATGTTATCTTATGGCACATGACAAGATCCCTAGGAAATCTACATAAGATCTTACAATATCTTCATCATATATTAGGAGGATTATAAAGGATCAAGAGATGATTTGGGGAAAATCTTGGTGGGGTCCTCATGTGACCGTAAATTGTATATGTGGGGGGGGGGTTAAATGAAACTTTTGATGGTAAGTAGGTAAATATTAGTTCAATTTCAAGTATAAGGTTACTAGTGTTAATTAGTAGATATTCTAGTGGGTGTTATGGTGTTCGGGGACCATAACTAGTCCAAAAATAATACAACAATGTTTCTGACAAAATTTTGGTGTCCCGGGTAATGTCCGGTTGTTCGGTTAGATACCGGTTCGTTAAAGTGCTAAGTTGTTCCGTATAGTGTCTTTTATGTAACCTTTTGTGACACTATTAATTCCCAACACTTAGGAAAACATTCAGGACCATTTAGTCAATTTTCTGCATAATCATTAAGCATAATTTAATATTAATTAATCGTACGGATACCTATAATTATGAGTTTGTCACATTCTCCCCCTGTTAAGAAAATTTCATCCCGAAATTTAGCATGTGGTTACTGAGGAAGCTAGTTAAGTTGCGTGGTTTCCTGGTTTTCCTGGGGTGTCACATCATTCCCCCGTTGGTTTGGAATTTCGTCCCGATATTCCGCAGTAGCTTCAGCCTCAGTAGTGGTTGCACTTTTCTCAAACAACTGGGGATACTTGTGTTTCATATGGTCTTCTCGTTCCCAGGTATACTCTGGGCCACGACGGGAGTTCCAACGAACTCGAACAAGAGGTATTCTGGTACGCTTGAGGACCTTAACATCTCGATCAGTAATCTCTACTGGTTCCTCGATGAATCGCAGCTGATCGTCGATAGTGAGCTCCTTGAGAGGAACTATGAGGGTCTCATCTGACAGACACTTCTTCAGATTCAATACATGGAATACGTTGTGAACTCCGCTGAGTTCTTCAGGTAGATTCAACTTGTAAGCAACTTTGCCAATTTTCTCAATGATTTCGAACGGTCTGACATAATGCGGATTGAGTTTGCCTCGTTTGCCAAAACGAACTTCACCTTTCCAAGGTGAGACTTTGAGTAGCACTCGATCCCCAACCTGGAACTCAAGTGGTTTCCTGCGCTTATCAGCGTAGCTTTTCTGATGGTCATAAGCTGCCACCATTCGTTGTCGTATCTGAGCAATCCTCTTGGTTGTATCTACTACAAGTTCTGGGCCAGTGATTTGACTGTCGCCAACCTCTGCCCAACAAAGAGGTGATCGGCACTTTCGTCCGTACAATGCCTCGAACGGAGCGGCCTGGATACTGGTGTGGTAACTGTTGTTATACGAAAACTCCACTAATGGGAGGTGTTTTTCCCAGCCATTACCAAAGTTGGTTACACATGCCTTAAGCATGTCTTCAATGGTTTGGATGGTGAGTTCAGATTGCCCATCCGTCTGTGGATGATATGCCGTGCTCATGTCTAATCGAGAGCCAAAGGACTTGTGCATAGCTTGCCATAATTCAGATGTAAAACGTGAGTTACGATCAGAAATGATGGAGGTTGGCACTCCGTGCCTTGACACTACTTCCTTTAGGTAGATGTCTGCTAGAGTAGAAAACTTGTCAGTTTCCTTGATAGCCAAGAAGTGTGCAGACTTAGTCAATCGATCCACTATAACCCAAATAGTGTCATTTCCGCGTTGAGATCTAGGCAGGCCAGTAACGAAATCCATGGAAATTTGCTCCCATTTCCATGTCGGGATCTCTGGTTGTTGGAGTAGGCCTGATGGTTTCTGGTATTAGACCTTGACCCTAGCACAAGTCAAGCATTTACTGACGTAGGTTGCTATGTTGGCTTTCATACTAGGCCACCAATATGTAGTCTTGAGATCGTGGTACATCTTATCCGAACCAGGATGTACTGAGTAACGAGACTTGTGCGCTTCATCCATCACAAGCTCGCGTAAGTTTCCGTAAAGTGGGACCCAGATGCGCCCTGTTACATAGTAGGCGCCGTCTTCCTTTTGTTCTAACCACTTCCTCGATCCTCGTAAGGACTCAGCCCTGATGTTCTCTGCTTTCAACGCTTCAACCTGAGCATCTCGTATCTGGGTAGGAAGAGTAGATTGGATGGTAAGTTGTAATGCTCGCACATGTTTAGGTGTAGTATCCTTTCGACTGAGGGTGTCGGCCACAACATTGGCTTTGCCCGGATGGTACTTGATCGCACATTCGTAATCATTCAAGAGCTCGACCCATCGACGTTGTCGCATGTTTAACTCCTTTTGCTTGAAGATATGCTCGAGACTCCTGTGATCGGTGTAAATGGTGCACTTGGTACCGTACAGGTAATGTCTCCATATCTTAAGTGCGAAAACAACTGCTCCCAATTCCAAGTCGTGTGTAGTGTAGTTCCTTTCGTGAACCTTAAGTTGGCGTGATTCATAAGAAATGACTTTATCTTGTTGCATCAACATACAGCCCAATCCTTGTATGGACGCGTCGCAATAAACCACAAAATCATCTGTGCCTTCAGGTAACGAAAGAATAGGCGCGCTACAAAGTCGATCTTTTAAGTACTGAAAAGCAGATTCCTGTGCATCACCCCAACGATAGGTGACACCCTTCTGAGTTAGCGAGGTGAGAGGTTGCGCAATCTTAGAGAAATCCTTGATAAACCTTCTGTAATAACCTGCCAAGCCCAAGAATTGGCGGATTTCTGTTGGCGTACGGGGTGCAGGCCAGTTCTTAATCGAGTCTACCTTGGATGGATCAACATGAATCCCATCCTTGTTTACCACGTGGCCTAGAAAGTGGACTTCGCGAAGCCAGAAGTCACATTTCGAAATTTTGGCATACAACTGCTATGTTCAAAGAAGTTCCAAAATAAGCCTCAGGTGTTGCTCGTGTTCTTCCTGACTCTTCGAATAGATCAGGATGTCGTCGATGAAAACTATGACAAACTTATCCAGGTAAGGTTTGCACACTCGGTTCATGAGATCCATGAAGACCGCAGGTGCATTCGTCAATCCGAAAGGCATAACCAGAAACTCGTAATGCCCATAACGAGTCCTGAATGCTGTTTTAGAGATATCCTCATCTCGGACTCTCAGTTGATGGTAACCTGACCTCAGGTCAATCTTAGAGTAGAAGCTCGACCCTTGCAACTGGTCGAATAAGTCATCAACGCGTGGAAGAGGATAACGATTCTTCACGGTCACCTTGTTGAGTTCACGGTAGTCAATACACATTCTGAAGGTACCGTCTTTCTTCTTCACAAATAACACTGGAGCTCCCCAAGGCGAAGAGCCAGGGCGAATAAAACCCTTGTCCAAGAGCTCTTGTAGTTGCGAGGACAGTTCTTCAAGTGGGTTCGGATGTCGTCAAAGAAAACAAGGGACATATCTATCATGTATGAGGACCCATATCGGCCGTATCAAGATCAAGGAAAAGTACCTAGGGTATCAACATGTTCATGGCCCAATGCTCACTGAGTAACGTTCATAGAGCGTAACTTGTCCAAGCGAGTGTCCACGGGGAACACTTTTAAGATCGTAGGGTTCAAACATATAACGTGTATGGGTGGGGAAACATGAGAAAGGGTAGCCACAATCGATGAATAAGCGTTTAATAATCCCTAGCAGGGGTTTACCTGATGTCGAAGGTACAGCTGGTTGTACACAAGTTGGGTATAGTTAGGATAAAGTATGCCGTTGATCAAATATAGCTGTCACGGGGTTAAATCAATCAGAACAAGAATTCAACAAAGCAGCATGATTTCCGTACAAGTGTGTAGTGTTAAGATTCACTGAGACTTCCATCAAAAGTCATCGGACTCGCCCACATGCGAAGGAGGAACAATTCACCTGAATCCATGAACTTGGGTGGGTTTGTGATTCATCAAGTAAGCAACCAAGTTAGGAGGAGTTCCTTGGGTTGTGCGAATGAATCGAAAATACGTCTGCGTAGTCATGAGGTTCCAAAGGAAAGACGCGAAAACGTGTTCAAGAGAGTATGATCGTATCAACAATACATCACCACCCTCAAGGTTTTCAAGGAGTGATCACTAATGATCGAAGGTCGAGCCTTACAAATTCTCTAAGCGAGTGCGTGTTCGTTTTAGTATCTCAACATGGAGTAGCGAGAACGTAATGTCACTGTAGTAAGAGAGTGATGGTTTGATCTAAGCCAATGGTAGAAATTGGACGTATCATTAATCAATAATCATGTGTCGGTGCAAGAGCTAGTGCAAAGATCCCGCATATTTAAGAAAAACTATCATGAAATTAAAGTACGTCTCTTGTAGTGTAAGGTGGGTCAGGTAAACGTATAAATTATCGTCTTTTCCGGTGGGTTGAGTGATCCATATCTCCATCCCCAAAAGTCCTGAAGACTATTTCACCAGTAATGGTATTCATTCGCTGAGTTGGGTATACGAGAGGGCTAATAAACCATCCAACAGGGTGATAAGGTAGTCTTGTGATCGGTGAAAATCATGGTGTGGTTGTTGGCGTTTCGTTAAATCAGTTTCCAATCGAAGAAACAGGGAATTAATGAGGTTCATGCGAAGAATCGAGCGAAAACAGGGGTCCACCAATAACAGAAGAATTCAACCAAGTAATCTGTTGCTTAGAAGCAATTCTAGTAGTGAGGTGTGGCGGCATGACACAAAAAGGGAAGTTCGTTGCATCACGATCACGTAAGTATATCACTTGTCCGAAATAGAGTTTGGTTGGTAGGGCTGCGAGTTGCAAAGCGACGAACGCGCGTAACAGTGGCTGCTTCGTTTCTGGTAACGACGACCAGTGGAGATGATGAGGTTCGTTAACAGGGATGCGTGGGTATAGTTCTCCAAAACCCGCTTTAGTTTGAGCCAGGTATGGTCTTCGTGAATGTTGACGTACAAGCCGAATGTACCGAGGGTCAAATGGCGACGTCATGTCGAGATGATCGTACGAACAGATTGGACGCATAAACAGTCGTTGTAGCGGGGTGACGAAAAAAATCAGGAAAGAATTTGACCACCACTTGCCAAATTTCAAGTAAACAATTGTGTGTCATAAGGAACGCAGTAGGGCTAACAGACAACATGTTACTACTCTAAATAAACATACCATAAACAACACATTACGCAAAAGTGATCTAGCAGGTAGGCAATATAAACTTAAATCACATCACCTAAAGTGTTGAGCCTTGCACGTGGAGCGAAGCGTCGTTGTTGATCGTTGAGCACTGTACAGGTTATAGTCTGGTTTTGTCAAAAAGCTTTTCCCCTTTTTTAACACCAAGTTCACTATAACCAATGGCTCTGATACCAATCTGTCACACCCCCAAAATCCACAAGTGGAGTATCACCGCTTGGAGGCGTGACATGACAAGGATCAAGCCACCAATCATATTGAACAACGTAATCAAGTAAATAAAACCAACCACAATATAATTGGTGTCCAAAAGAAAGTAACCAACTTTAAGTTAACAGTGGAAGCATCAAATGTAAAACCAAAACATAAGTTATAAGTTTAGCAAGTTTAACATGGCACACACTATCCATGTCCCACAACGACTCCTTCCTCTCGTGCAAGCTCCATAAATACCTAACGACCTGCAAGGCATGTAACAAGGAATCAACAACAATGTTGAGCGAGTTCACAGTTGGTTGTTTAGTTTTAAAAGTTTGTTTTGAAAACTATAAGTTGTTTTCGTAAACCACGAGTTAACCAGTATCTTTGTTTTTCCCCAAACCATATCCATAATCAGTGGGGGCTTCCCCATGTGAACCACTAGACCGTTACCATATCGACTACTGACGAAAGTATGTTGTGCCCTAAGTCAATGTCTATCATCATTGACTGTTTGCCATGATCCATTAGTACACGCCCGTCCTACCGGCACGGTGTGAGGTTTGTCAAACCTAATAGCGCTATTAACTAATGACCCGCTCGCCATCAGCCTCGGCGATTAAGTCGATATAAAATGAGGGACTTAATGATAGAGTTTTGTCTAGTAAGTTTAAGGTTGTTGTCCTACCCAAGGAGGACGAACGTACGTATTCTACCTAAGGAGAATACACAGGCTTAATATTGGCATCCTACCCATGGAGGATGGCTGTACATATCCTACCCAAGGAGGATATGCAGGTTCCGTTTTAGTTCTTTAACCCATTCCCAACCACCGGGAATCCCATGCCTTAGAAAGAGTGTGAACTCACCTTTGGTTGCTCGGTTGAACTCTTAAAATAGCTAACGGCCAGGGTTGGTCAATCATGTCCTAATATGATTACCATGTAGTTTGTTAATAGTTTTAAATAAATCACAAAGTTCCTACACGCATCTATCACATAGCACGCACTCACGTTAACATTTCACGCCCATATAAACATCCTATCTATAACCATTCAAAAGCAAACATATGATATTGCACATAACACTTTCATTGACATATAACACGTTAGATCATTCTCATATAATCTTCCCAACATTTAGACACGCAAATTACTACTTATGTCGTTTCACCTTTAGCATTCAAAACTGGGCTGTTTTCGGGAATTTTAATAAAATAGTTAACTTACTCCAAAAATTCCCAAATTTTTATAAAATGTTTTAAATGATCCAAGTATTATTGTGTAAAATATTGGGTTCCAATTCATTACCAATATTTTATAAAAATCATTTACCAGACTGCAATCAGATTCGTCACTTTCTGACTGCAGTCCAAGGAATAATTTATTTAAAATTCATCGTAAGCTAATTCTACACAGATTTCAAGTTATGACTGCAGTCCACAAAATCATTTCCAGTTGGAGCATTACAAAGACATCAGTGGTCATCTACAGTATAAATTTCATGAGCTAATTCTACACAGATTTCAAGTTATGACGAAAAAACATCACACACATTTTCTGCAGTAAAAACGCAGCTTTTGCTGTTGTACAAAACGTACCTTTAAAAATAGTAAACGACCTAGAAAAAATATGATTCCAGTGCCATTTGATTCATTTTTCGAAAATACATAATTTCGACTTTAGAAAATCAATTTTTCGATTTATAACGGTCCGTTTACAGCCAACTGAAGTTGGCTGTAAATGTTACTCAACATGCTGTTAATCGCTTAAATGTTACTAAAACACGCACATATGATCATGACACCTTCTAACAAGTTCAATATAGTGATTAACATCACATTACCAAGAATCAACAACATATTCACAATAACATCATACTAGAAACATTTCATCATATTTCATCTTTATGTTCAAGATTTATGTTCATGTCTTTTAGGGTTCTAGTGATAATCAACATACTACATCTTTTAACCATTAAAGTAGAAGTAAACAAGGGTTAATCAAGAACTTACAACTAGCTCAAAGGCTAGGGGAGATCACTAGAGAAAATGATGAAGAAGATGGTGAATGAAAGATAAAGATGAAGGTTCTTCTAGTTCTTCAAACTCCAAACTCCAAGCTCCATGTATCACCTTTTAACACTTTGAAACAAGTTTGAAAATGGTTGTATGGTGGTTGCAAGGTGGTGGTGGTGGCGGTTCTAAGTAGAGCCGATAGGGAGAGAGAGGTGTTGAGGGAGTTGGGGTGAAACTTGTGATCTTATGTTATCTTATAGCACATGACAAGATCCCTAGGAAATCTACATAAGATCTTACAATATCTTCATCATATCTTAGGAGGATTATAAAGGATCAAGAGAAGATTTGGGGAAAATCTTGGTGGGGTCCTCATGTGACCGTAAATTGTATATGGGGGGGGGGTTAAATGAAACTTTTGATGGTAAGTAGGTAAATATTAGTTCAATTTCAAGTATAAGGTTACTAGTGTTAATTAGTAGATATTCTAGTGGGTGTTATGGTGTTCGGGGACCATAACTAGTCCAAAAATAATACAACAATGTTTCTGAAAAAATTTTGGTGTCCCGGGTAATGTCCGGTTGTTCGGTTAGATACCGGTTCGTTAAAGTGCTAAGTTGTTCCGTATAGTGTCTTTTATGTAACCTTTTGTGACACTATTAATTCCTAACACTTAGGAAAACATTCAGGACCATTTAGTCAATTTTCTGCACAATCATTAAGCATAATTTAATATTAATTAATCGTACGGATACTTGTAATTATGAGGTTGTCACAATATCTTATGTTCTGAAAATATCCGGACATCCAAAAATTTATGTAATCATTAAAATATTTTATTTTAGTGATTGGCATGATAAAATTCCATTCGTCGCGTAATTTGGATCGTTTTTCGCGTCCGTTCGTGTTTCGTCGTAATTAACCGAACAACGCAACCGTACGGCCAAACGAACCGACACCCGAGATATTTTTGAGCATGTTTTATGTTCCCTATACTTTAACTTCATTTTAGAGCATTGAAATGGGGTTAACGGGGCTTAAATGTTTCGAAAAAGTATCGAAAACCAAGATTTACAACTTCAGGGACCTAAACTGCAAATCTGCCAAACATTGGCTCAGGATGGGCGCGTAAGACTCTTACTGAGTCTACGCGGGGTGCGAGAGACCCCCAGACCTGGAAAAATCAGTTTTTAGCAAAACCCAGCTGTTCCTTTGGTTTGCACATGGTTTCTTTGAGTCTATGGGCTTGTTTTGGGGCACCCATGGTATTATAAAACAGGGGGCACACATGTAAGGCTCGGATTAAAGCTCGTTTATTGAGGAACGATCTTAACGGTGGCCCGAAAACTATAAATACCCCCATGTTTTCTTTTCCAAACCCACACTTGATCTGAATTTTCTCTAAGTTGAAGCTCAAAGCTTCATACCTGAGAATTCTTAGATCAAATCTTCTTAGCTTGGACCTTTTGTAAGTATTATTTCGTGCTTTTATGCGTTTTTAAGCGAAAGTCAAACAGTGTTTGACTTTCTGCTTTGACCAGTCAATGGTCAACACGAAGTTCGTTTGAACTGCGCAACGTGAGCGTAATCACGATGGTCATAGTCCCTTATGACTATACCTACTGATTACCACGTTGGTTAGGTATAGTGACGAGTCATAGTTTCGGTCAAAATGCGTATTCATGCGTATTTTGCAACCAAACTATTCTTGGGTATCAAAACCCTTTGTTTTGATATCAAACTTGTTTTCAAACTTCGTTAAACATGTTTTAACATGTTTAACTCGTCACTTTTAGTTTAGTGCTTATATAGGGTCGTAAGGTAAGCGGTTTAAACAATCGCTTAGACTTTTGAACCCGACCCATTTGGTCGATCATTAGGATCCGACCAAACACATTTTGTGACCATAGTTGTATAGGGAATAACCTTCCGAGGTTATACCTTATGGTCACTTCGTTTAGTTGGTTGTATGATAAGTAGATTATATGCCTTAGGAAAAATGACCAAAATGCCATTTTTACGCATAAATTCATTTTAAGCATATGTAACCTAAATTTTTACATATAAACTGATTAGGCGGCATTATTGGACTTGTTAAGGCATATAATACTTGTCATAGGACTAGTTAGGCGGTCCGAACGCGTTTTACGCAAATGACGCGTTAAAGTAGCGTAAACTACCTTAACAAGTCATTATGGGTCTTAAGCACTTAGGATAGGTTCCATTTTAGAATGTAGGCTTTGTTAAACCATTCTACATGGGTTCTTATACCCATTTGGTTTACGAAACCTCATTCCATCCGATCTTCCGAGTTAGGTCCGTTATTTAACATAGTTACCTATATTAGGTGCCGTTTGATTTCCGTGACCCCTCTAGCTTTGCTTGGTTATTATTCAAGACTTCTAAAGCATTCTCAAGTGAGTACATAGTCCCCTCTTTTCTTGTTTTCAAATGTTTTGGGGGGAAACATGTGTACCTATTTGTTATTTTCATGATTTCAAACTGTATGATTATACATGCTAGTACTTATCTTTTGACAAATTGAATGATTATCTATGGTTTAAACACTGATTTTTCAAAGATTAAAAACTAATTGTTGGATTGTACTTGTTTTATTCATTCATCAAGCCGATTGGTAGTACGATATAACACCATAGGACTAGACACCCCATTCCTGTTGTATGGAATGTCAGAAACCAAATTTTATCCAAATAGAAATTGCCTTTGTGGTATTTCTATTGTCTCTAAGTGTAGTTTGATGCACTAAGGTTTGAATGAATACTAAATCACATTTTCTTTTGTATATTTCGATATACTTCCAAAGTATAGTTTGATATGCTCCTATATGTGATATTATTTACCAAAGTATAATTTGATATACTATGTACAAAACCAACATATATTTTAATATACTATTGGCCTTGTTATTTACTAAAGCATAGCTGATATGCTATTTTCAAACCAAGACATAGTTGATATTGTATTTTCAAACCAAGACATAGTTGATATGTTATTTTCAAACCAAAACATAGTTGATATGTTATTTTCAAAACCAAAGCATAGTTTGATATGTTATTTACAAAACCAAAGTATAAAATGATATACTACCGATGTTTTCATTCTTAAACCAAAAGTATACTTATGATATACTACCGAAAACTATTATTTTAACAACTAAAGTATATTTGGCATACTATCGGCTTAAGCCATTTCAATTTAGACATATTGCATTTTACACAAATATCATATCTTCATGAAACACTGTTTTACAAATAGCATATTTTATACAAACTCATTTTACTTGGTTATTTATTTATCTATGCATTATTCTTTTATATCATCTTATTTCTTATTGATGTTCGAATGATTTATAAAAGAAAACATTTTTACAAGTTCATGACTACTATTTGTTAAACATTCTTTTAAACTTACAAGTCATGAATCCTATTTTAATATAACCTATGTATCTCACATGCATTTTTACGCTGACGTACCTATTTTTACATATGTTTCAGGTACTGCTATGTGATGATTGTTGATGCATGCTATACATAGGATGGACTCATGCCTTAGCGACTTTAAAACTTGAAAGACAATATTTGTACTTATCTGATTAGTAATAAAACAATGAGTTCAATAATTCAATAAAACGAAACTGTTTAATCCATGGTTGTGAAACAATGATTCTGTTACGACACTCCCTGACGTTTCCACCACGATTTGTTGTTTTACGTGGTCGGGGTGTGACACTCCTACTTGATTTTTCTTAGTCTTCTTCTCAAGCATTGGACTCTTGTAAGTGTTCCTTCATGCTTGTCTTGTTATTTTAAGCAAGAAAGTCAAACAATGTTTGACTTTCTGCTTTGACTATGAATTGGTCAAGTCAAAGTTCGTTTGAACTTTGAAACATGAGCGTAATCACGATGGTTATAGTCCCTTGTGACTATACCTACTGATTACCACGTTGACTAGTCAAAGTGACGAGTCAATGTTTCAGTCAAAATGCACGATTATGTGCATTTTACGACGAAACTATTTTCGGGTATCAAAACACTTTGTTTTGATACCAAATCAGTTTTCTAACTTAGTTAAACATGTTTTAACATGTTTAACTCGTCACTTTTAGTTTAGTGCTTATTTAGGGTCGTAAGTCAAGCGGTCTCGACAACCGATTAGACTTTCAAACCCGACCCGTTTGGTCGATCGTTAGGAGCCGACCAAACATATTTTGTGACCATAGTTGTATAGGGAATAACCTTCCAAGGATATACCATATGGTCACTTAGTTTAATTAGTTGTATGATAGGTAGTTTATATGCCTTAGGTAAATGACCAAAATACCCTTTTCATGCATAATTTGAATTTAAGCATATGTAACTTAATTTTTGACACCTAAACTGATTATGCATTGTTATTAAACATGTTAGGGCATATAATACTTGTCATAGGACTAGTTAGACTATCCGAATGCGCTTTTGCACAAATGACGCGTTAAAGTAGCGTAGACTACCTTAACGGGTCATAAGCACTTAGGATAGGTTCCGAATCAGAATGTAGGGTTTCTTAAACCATATCACATGAGTTCCAATACCCATTTGGTTTACGAGACCTCGTTCTACCCGATCCCCCGATTTAGGTCTCGATTATTAACATAGTGATCCGATACTAGGTGCCACTTGATTCCCTGATTGCCCAAGCTTGTTAGTTCACTTAATCGAGGATCCCTTGCAATCTCAAGTGAGTACATAGTCCTCTCTTTTACCATTTTCCAATATTTTGGGGTGATACGCATGTGCCTACTTGTTACTTTCATGCTTTCACGCTTTCATGGCATATACTTGCTATGTTCATCTAGTACACGTATAGTACATGATTTGAATTATGTTTTGCTTCGTATGTTGACTTAGCATGCTTAGCACATTGATTTCAAGGATCCATTTTGCTTCATATGTTGACTTAACATATCTAGCACCTTGATTTCATGAACACTCTACTTAGTACATGGTTTACAAAGACATTTTACTTGACATGCTCACATTGATTATGACATTTTGGTATGTAAAACGAGACTAGATACATTCATTAACATTTATCTTGCCGACCGGTAGTATGTATGGTTTTCCATAGGTTTGCTAACCTCATTCCCGCTTCCTAAGTTGGTTTGGAAGTATCCATCTGGGGAATGACAGAATCCGATGAACATTGATAAACCTTTGTCTTATTAAGGGTTATCTGACAGACGACAAGGATTGAATGTATTCATTAACAAACCTTATAAATGTTTATATCGACAAAAGCAAATATTTTAAAACATAACTTTTGACATAAACTTTCGTTCATTCAAAGACATTGTTTTGTACACGACATTTGGTTATACATATACATGACATTATACCTATGGTTTGAGTAAATACTTTTTATTCACCATACATGACATTTGGTTATACATTGACATTATACATATGGTTTGAGTAAATACTTTTTTTACTTGCCATACAAAACATTTGATTATACAAGACATGGTTTACACTTGACATTGAACATTGTTTACATATAATATTTTGACGTTTGGTTAATAAGACATTTTTTGTGGTTATTTACTAAGTGATTTAAATAACGAGGCGTGTGTAATATGATAAAAGCATGGTGGATACGCCGCTGGTACTCCCTATATATAAGTGCTTTTATGATATTACATATCGTAGCGGTATTTAAACCACTTCAACAAAGACAAAGACATGAATACATTTATACAAATACATCACATATTGTTCACAAGACACTGTTTTACAAATAACCCATTTTGTACAAATTCATCCTCATTGGTTAATTATTTAACCATACATCTTTCTTTTATATCAACTGATTATCTTATTGATTTTCACATGATTTTATAAAAGAAAACATTTTACAAGATTCATGACTGCCTTTTGTTAAACACTTCTTTTCACTTACAAGTCATGAAGCCTTCAACAGCAAAACTTATGTATCTCGCAGGAATTTTTATGCTGACGTACCTCTTTTCACATGTGTTTCAGGAACTAATGTTTGATGATGATCGTGACACACTTTGGTGGACTTGGGCCTTAGTGACTTAAAATCTAACAAGACAAGTTTAAATTATGTTCTGATTCCTGTTTTAATCTAAGACAATGTAAACATTTTAATTAATAAAAATAAACTTTAAGTTCCATGTGTTGTGAAACAATGATTCTGTTACGACACTCCCCGACGTTTCCACCGCGGTTTGTTGTTTTACGCGATCAGGGTGTGTGACATATGTGCCTCTATAACCATCATACAAATAAAAATACAATGAAATATTGTGTTTCATTCTTGGTATTTGTACATTTACATGTGACTTTTACACATATCAATTCTTGTTTAATTTCGAGCTCTTAGTCGCTTTCTGGAAAGTTATACGCAGGCTGATACGCAAACGTAAACAGTTTAACGCGAAAAACACTCTGGAACAGTGACATAAGCTTCACATACCTTAAATAACCTTTACATAACTTAGAAATAAGTTTTGAAGGGTTAGGTATGGCAAAAACAAGTTTATTCGATCACAGGGACTATTTGCGACAAACTGCGAAAGTCTGCTGATTCGTATAGCGACGTACACTCCAAAACATGATCATAAGCTAAACATACCCTAAATATCCTTTACATAGCTTAGAAATAAGTTTTGAGGGGTTCGGTATGTGAAAATACGCTTATTTGATCACAGGGGCTAAAAGCGTCAAAACTGTGAAAGTATGCATTTGCGTGCATATCTTGCGTTCTGACCATATCCGGACATCCATAAATTTTTGTAATCACTAGAATATTATATTTTAGTGATAGGAATGCAAAAATACCATTCGTTGCGCAATTTGGGTCATTTTCGCATCCGTTACGATTCCGTCGTAATTAACCGAAAACCGCAACCGTACAGCCAAACAAACCGACATTCGTGACATTTTTGAGCATAATTCAAGTGAAATATACTTTAACTTCATTATGGAGCTTGAAAATGGGCTTGACGGGTGATAGAAGTGCCGAAACGCGACAAAACAAGCAAAGGGACCAAAACTGCCAAAATGCAAAAGTGCTGGTCTGCAGGTCCCATACGGACCGTATGGGGTATTGCTTACAGTCGGTAAGCCCTTTCCAGCACAGCAGAATCCAGAATCTGCAATCCCAGCTGTTGCAACCTGTTTTAACCCCTGATTTTGCATCTTGTGGGCTGGTTTGTGTGTTTATCAAGTTGCCCAAATTATGTCCAACAAGTGTAAGGTCAAGATCAAGCCTAGAAACACTTGGAATGATCTTATGGATTCAAGAAATCTATAAATATCAAGGGGTTTCAACCATTCTTCCTTGCTCATTTCAATTTCTTCACAAATCTGCTCTAAGTGGAGGCAATCACTAGTTGAATGCCACCTACCTAAGCATTCTTACTCTTCTCTTCAAGCATTGGACTCTTGTAAGTATTCCTTCATGCTTGATTAGTTATTTCAAGCAAGAAAGTCAAACAGTGTTTGAATTTCAGCTTTGACCATGTATTGGTCAAGACAAAGTTCGTTTGAACTTTGCAACGTGAGCGTAATCACGATGATTATAGTCCCTTGTGCCTATACCTACTGATTACCACGTTGATTAGTCGATGTGACGAGTCAAAGTTTTGGTCAAAATGCACGATTATGTGCATTTTGCGACTAAACTATTTTCGGATATCAAAACACTTTGTTTTGATATCAAATCAGTTTCTAACTTAGTTAAACATGTTTTAACATGTTTAACTCGTCACTTTTAGTTTAGTGCTTGTATAGGGTCGTAAGTCAAGCGGTCTTGACAACCGCTTAGACTTTCGAACCCGACCCGTTTGGTCAATCATTAGGATCCAACCAAACATATTTTGTGACCATAGTTGTATAGGGAATAACCTTCCGAGGTTATACCTTATTGTCACTTAGTCTAATTAGTTGTATGATAGCTAGTTTATATGCCTTAGGAAAATGACAAAATGCCCTTTTCATGCACAATTTGAATTTAAGCATATGTAACTTAAATTTTGACACTTAAACTGATTATGCAACATATTTAAACATGTTAGGGCATATAATACTTGTCAAAGGACTAGTTAGGCGTCTCAATGGCGCATTCGCGCGAACGACACGTTAAAGTAGCGTAGACTACCTTAACGAGTCACAACGGGTCATAAGCACATATGATAGGTTCCAAATCAGAATGTAGGCTTTGTTAAACCATATCACATGAGTTTCAATACTCTTTTGGTTTACGAGACCTCATTTTACCCGATCTCCCTATTTAGGTGTCGATTTATTAAACATAGTGATCCGATTAATAGGTGCCACTTGATTTCCTTGGTTTTCCCGAGCTTTGTTAAGTTCATTTAATCGAGGATATCTTGCAATCTCAAGTGAGTACATAGTCCCCTCTTTTACTGCTTTCAACTATTTTACGGTGATTCATATGTGCTAAATGAGTTCGAGTTTTCAAATACAAACACTATGGTTTATATTAAACACAATGATTTCAATAATATGAACGAACTTGTTGGGGCGTTGGTCGAAAGACAATTGAATGACATTCATTAACTATTATCAAGCCGACCAGTAGTATGTTATGGTACCATAGGATATTATGGTACCATAGGATCTGACAAATCCCATTATCAGACTTTCACCATGGTTATGGGGGTAATGTGGGTAACGACAGAACCTGATGATTGTTAACTTACCCTTTGGTTGTTTGTTAATATGAGTTGAACGATGGACGAGTCACACAGGTTTGAATGTATTCAACGAGAAGACCAAAAGTTAGTTTTCACAATTAAAACACGAACGATTGGAACTATCTGAACTATGTGAATGATTTGAACTATTTGAACGATTGGAACTATCTGAACTATGTGAACGATTTGAACTATTTGAATGATTGGAACTATCTGAACTATGTGAACAATTTGAACTATTTGAACGATTGGAACTATCTGAACTATGTGAACGATTTGAACTATTTGAACGATTGGAACTATTTGAACTATGTGAACGATTTGAATGATAGGAACTATGTCACAGCCCGAACTTTCAAGGTCAGCGTCTCTTGGGCACGTAATCCTGTTTTTATTATTTCTTCTTCATGCCCCTTTCTGTGATGAAAATAACACTCGTGACTGTAATGTACTTGCTAAATGTATTACGTGATTGAGTAGGTGTACGTGTGTTGACTGATTAACTTCAAGAAACCGTTAAACTTTTTATGTATCGTATAGTTAATTTAGAGAATTATTACACTTGGGTCGTAATCATGGTTAACCTCACAAATATCTATTTGGGCCGGAGGCCACACCACTCGAAGTAACACTCGGCCGACACTCTTTGAAACCCGTATGCAGCCCACCTGCACCCCCCTCATGTTGTACGTATATTAGGTGGTGTGTCATTAGATTATTAACCCTAATTGTTCCTTCTCCTCTTAATTGTGATGGCATCAGTCCTTGTCGAGGCGTCATCCTTCTCAGTCGAGTCTCCTGGTTAGTAGATGAATCCTTGGGTTATATCTTAATTGTTTGATCTTGTATGTGTATGTGTGATGTAGACGTAACTTAGGGTTATTGCGAGAATATTATGTCATAATATGAATTATGTGCATGAGTTGTGATGTATGATTCTGTTGATGGGTTCATCTTTATGATTAATTGGTTTATTAAAGAAGTTATAACATACGAATGTTGACTAATAGTTGATTAATAAAACTAAGGAGGGGGTTTGGGTAATGAAATTATTAGACATAATGTGATCGGACGTAGTCATAGTGGCATCGGTTAGGTTCGATGAAGAATATGTTGTTTGTTTTGGTCATGAATATAAATCTTGAATCAATGGAGTAGATTCTGTATGTATGGCTGTGATAAGGTAATGATGATGCTGGTGATTGTTTGCTATATTCTTGATTAGGGTCTTGGCAATTATGTTGTATTTAATGGTTCTGATGTGCTTTACATAATGATTGATTAACATAAATGTGATAGTTTTGATGATTGTTGGTTATTAATAAAAGAAGGTAGATAATCATATAAAATTCTTGGGAATAGATATATATACCAGTAGTTCTATCGGTGGCCCATGTGAAAACTAATCAAGTAATATGCATGTTTCTATAGTATTGTCAGTAAACACCCATGTGCTATAAATGATGGAATGGTTGTGTGATGATTGCAAATGATTGGTTGTGGTGGCTAGGGTTGAGATGCATGAAACTGTAGGGGAAACATGGATCAAATGGATGGGTTAGTGGCACTAAATTCTTGAATATTGACATGCATGTTGGGCCGCAACTTACATTCGGGCCATGTATTAAATCTGGGCCGTACAGCGGGATTACCACACTTAGTGGGCTTGAAACTAAGTGGGCCGCACCTTAATCTAAATAGTGTATTGTGTTGTCAAGCGTGGTTTAGGCTGTAAAGCATGTGATGCGAAACCACTTGTGATCCGAGTGCGAATGGTGTATTATGTGAACTTGTATCGTAAATGTACTATGACCAGGATGCTTGTATGACATACGTGATGTTATGTGATTGGTTGTTTACTGCTTGAGCAATACGTGTGTCTAGATACGAGAATTGTAAATTCATGAAACTGACTGTCTTTGATAACCACGATAGGGTTTGATTGATCAACTATTAAAGCTGAAGGCTTTTTCTTTTTCAAATTTGACACAAAGGAATGAAGGAATAAAGTGCTGGAGGGTGGGCCGTGGCTAATACGTAAAATCCCTTTATTTCTAAATGTATGGTCGCCTTCGATCAGCTTGAAAAAGGAGGGAATAAAGTCGGTTCCTATATGGATTAAGCTTCATAATGTTCCTATATCTATCTATACGGATGATGGTTTGAGTTTATTGGCGTCAAAGATTGGGATTCCTAAAAGATTGGATAGTTACACAGCGGATATGTGTGCTGATAGCTGGGGTAGGAGCAGCTTTGCTAGGGCCTTGATAGAAGTTAGTGCGGATGATGTTCTTAAGGATCAAATAGTTGTGGCCATTCCAAAACTTGATGATGATGGCTTTGTTATGGAGAAAGTAACAGTTGAGTATGAATGGAAGCCGCACCGATGTGCAGCATGTTGCATCTTTGGGCATAATGACCAAAACTGTCCAAAAAATGTTACTGCCAAGCTGAAACAAGTTAAGGTGGATGACGAAGGATTCATCACAGATAAAAGAAAGGTTGCTAAGTTTGGAACTGGGAATAAGAAACATAAATCGAAGTTTGTTTACAAGCCAAAGACCATTAAGTTGGGTGCAAGTACATCAGGAACGAAGACAGATAACACCACGGGTCCTAGTCATATTAAAACAGCTAATTCGTTTGATGTCCTAGCATCTGAGGATGGAAATGGAGAGGATAACAGAGTTGTGAAGGAAGATGAGCCGTATGATAAGTCTAAACGATCTCCAAAGGATGATGATGAGGTGATGGAAGTTACTCCAACGAAAATGGCAGACTTCATGAAAAATGATCAGCAAATTAAGGATTCTGAGGGGGCGAGCACTCCCGGTTTGACGAGTTTAAATGGGTAGCATTATGACATGGAATATTAGGGGCTTGAACCGGCCCCTGAAACAAAGTGAGGTTCGTTCTATTGTTGCTGAAAATAGACTAGACATGTGTGCGATACTTGAATCTCATGTGGATGTTTATAAGCTGGCTAAAATTTGTAAGTATGTTTTCCGTGATTGGTGTTGGACTTCTAATGGTGGTCAATGTAACCGTGGCACGAGAATTATTCTGGGATGGAATCCTAATATGTTTGATGTTATGGTGCTATATCAATCGGATCAACTGATTCATACTCAAGTCATCTTTAAGGATAGTAGAAAGATTCTGTTTTGCTCTTTTGTGTATGCTGAAAATAAGTATCTAGATCGTAGAAGTCTATGGGATGATTTATGCAAGCATAAGGTGTTTTGTCATGACAAGCCCTGGGTGGTTATGGGAGATTTCAACTCAGCTCTTAATGTTGAAGATTCTTTGTTTGGGGCGTCCAGCCATTCTATTGGCATGCGTGAGTTTAATGAATGTGTCCAAAATGCTGAGTTGTTCGATATTCATGCTCATGGTTTGCAATACACTTGGAGCCAAAAGCCTAAGAGTGGAGTGGGTCTTCTTAAAAAGATCGATAGAATTATGGATAATGTTTCTTTTATTGATCAGTTTCCTGATGCTTTTGCTATGTTCCACCCGTTTAGGGTTTCTGACCATACTCCTTGTATTCTAAAAATGAAATGCTCTTATGGTAATCGGCCTCGTCCTTTTAAATTCCCGGATTTCATTGTTAGAAAACCAGAATTTAAAGAGTCCGTGGAACATGAGTGGATGAAAACAGTGGATGGTGTTGCTATGCTTTCTGTTGTGAAGAAAATGAGGAATTTGAAACCGAGGTTGAGAAAGATTCTTTTCAACCAAGGTAACTTACACAATAGGGTGATTGAGTTGAGGAAAAAGTTGGATGAGATTCAGGTTCAAGTGAATCAAAACCCGTTGGATGCGAGGCTTCGACAATTGGAGACGCAATGCCTTCAAGATTTTCAATCAGCTGCTTATGACGAAGAATGTTTTTTTGAAACAGAAATCTAAGGTAGAGTGGCTTCGGGCGGGAGACTCAAATACCAAGTTTTTTCATAATTCTGTGAAAGCCAGAAATGCTAGAACTAAAATTTTTAGCATCACGGATACTATGGGAAATCGCCATGAAGGTGATGAGGTTGCGGATGCAATGGTCTCGCATTATACTCAGTTTTTGGGGGTAGATGTTTCGGTTGACAGGGTTAACTTGGATAATCTTTTCATTAATGTGTTAAGTATGGAGGCTGCGGATCAAATGGTGTCTCAAGTTACTCGGGAGGAAGTCAAAACTGCTATGTTCAGTATTGGAGATGACAAGGCCCCGGGGCCTGATGGGTACACGTCGGCATTTTTTAAGCATGCTTGGGATGTTGTTGGTAATGAAGTTACGGATGCGGTGTTACAATTTTTCGAGAATGGTCAGCTTCTATCTCAGGTTAACCATACTATTCTTGCTTTGATCCCGAAAAAAGATGTCCCGGATTCAGTGTTAGACTACAGGCCTATTTCTTGTTGCAATATGATCTATAAATGCATTAGTAAGATAATAACGGATCGTTTAAAAGGCAGCTTGGGAACTCTTGTTAGTATCAACCAATCGGCTTTTGTGCCGGGCCGGAGGATTTCAGATAATATTCTTCTTACACAAGAATTAATGCATAATTATCACCTTAATAAGGGTCCGGCTAGATGTGCTTTCAAGATTGATATCCAAAAAGCCTATGATACGGTGAATTGGTCATTCTTGCAATATATTTTGGTTCGTTTTGGGTTTCATCAGAAAATGATTGGGTGGATTATGACATGTGTTTCTACAGTTTCTTACTCTTTGAGCATCAATGGCAATCTTCATGGCTATTTTAGAGGCAAACGTGGGTTACGTCAGGGTGATCCTATGTCACCCTACTTGTTCACGTTAATTATGGAGATTCTCTCGCTTCTGCTTATAAAAGCTGCTAGTGCTCCATACAAGTATCATGCTCATTGTGCCAAGCAAAAAATAATTAATGTGTCGTTTGCGGATGATTTATTTATTTTTGTGCATGGTGATGTTGTCTCTGTTAGGAAGGTCAAGGAGGCTCTTCAAACGTTTACCAACATTTCTGGGTTGGCTCCTAGTCCGGTGAAAAGCACAGTTTTCTTTTGCAATGTTCCTCAGTCAATTGGACAGGAAATTATGGATATTATGCCGTTTCAGGAGGGTGTATTACCGGTTCTCTATTTGGGGGTTCCGCTCATTTCTTCAAGGCTTCTGTTTAAAGATTGCCACATCCTTATTGAGCGAATGGACAAGAAGATTGATAATTGGATGACAAAGTCGTTATCGTTTGCTGGACGGTTGCAGCTTATAAACTCGGTTCTCTCTTCTATGCATATTTATTGGGCTTCAGTCTTTGTTATCCCCAATCGGGTTATCAAGGAACTTGAGAAAAGAATTCGTAGATTCTTGTGGAATGCGGGATCGGAGGGTAGAATTTGGGCGAAAGTTGCTTGGAAAGATGTGTGCTTACCTAAAGATGAAGGTGGTTTGGGCGTTCGGAGTATTACTGATGTCAATAAATCGCTAATGGCTAAGCATGTTTGGAGTATTCTTACTAAACATGAGTCTATTTGGGTGAAATGGATTCATGAGTACAAGCTAAAAGGGCGAAGTTTCTGGGAAATTCCATGTCGAGGGAGCATGAGCTGGGGATGGCGGAAAATATTATCTATTCGTGGTATTATGCGGCCTCACATATGGTCCTTGATTAAAAGTGGTTTGCAAACTAATGTTTGGAGTGATAATTGGTGTCATATGAGTCCTCTTAGCTCCTTTATCAGTCCTCAATCTATAGCTAATGCGGGTTTCAATTTAAAGTCTTCGGTTGCTGATGTTATTGATGAGAATGGGCATTGGAGATGGCCCCAAGCTTGGCTAGATTTGTTTCCGGTTCTAATAAGCATTCAGACGCCTCAGCTAGTTTGTAATGTTCCTGATCGCCTGACTTGGAAGGATTTGGATGGAAAGATTGATGATTTTCATTCGGCTCAAGTGTGGCATACGATTTGGAATAGGGATAATCATGTAGCATGGGCAAACATGGTTTGGTTCTCTCAATGTGTTCCTCGCCACTCGTTTCATATGTGGTTGGTGTTCCGCAACAAACTAAAGACTCAGGATAGGTTGGCGGTGTGGGAAGCTGAAAGTGCTACAAATCTTAACCTTATGTGTTGCCCCTTGTGCAAACATGATCGAGATAGCCGAGATCATTTGTTTTTTCAGTGTGTGTTTGCAAATCAAGTTTGGACCAACGTGAAGTGCATGGTGAATTTGGAGAGTGTAGATAACACATGGCAGTCTTTAATGGTATGGGTTGATCAACACTATAAGTCTAAGAAAATTGATGACATAGTGTGTAAATTGGTGGTGGCTGCGACTACTTATTATGTGTGGCAAGAGCGAAATAGTCGGCTGTTTAGTTCTAACCAATTGTCAGTGTTACAAGTTGCTGAAAAGATCAAAAATTCGGTTCGTCTTCGGCTCATGGGTTTCAAGTTTCGAGTTGATTCTGCAAGGAGGAGAATATCCAGAATCTGGAAGATAGATGATAGCAAGGATGATGTAATGGATCCGGGCTAGCAGTCTTTGTGTGTTAGTGTAATCTCGGCAGAGGTTTTTTGGCCGTGGTTGTTTAGCTTGCTAGTTAACATTTGTTTTGTGGTGTTTTTGTTTGGTTGTTTTTGGATTGTCGTCCTAGTCTTGGTATGCCAAGTCTAGTTGGTGTGTCGCTTTGACACATCCTTGTTCTTATTTGGTTCATTTATAAAATTCATCGGGGTAACCCTTTACCCAAAAAAAAACAAGCATTTAGTCAAACCGAGCAAACCGAAGGTGAGTTCATCTCTCTTGAGCATGCGTCCCGGTGGTTGGGACAGTTTTTGGGTATCCCGGGGAGGGATAGGTTTTGGGAAACTTGTTTGGGTATTCCTGAAAGGAATACGTCTTGTTATAAATCGGTAATGTTGGATAATATACTCATCCTATCACCTTTAAAGTCCCCCCGTGTTGTTTGGTTACGTGAGGGGTAACATGGTATTAGTTAGTAGCGCTACTTACGTTTGGCAACCTCACCCCGTACCTGGGAGGACGGGTGTTGAACTAATGACCTAGTCATGACCAATGCTTTGATAGGAGCATTGGAGAAAGGGCAATGCAAATCAGAAGCCGTCTTGTATTCGGGGTATTATCAACATTAAATTCAATGGATTAACTAAACACTTGGTAACCAACGTTTTCGTAAAACTATGAACTCACCAGCGTTGTCTGATACACTTGTTCATGCTCGCAGGTCGTTAGATATCTTGGATTTGGGAACTTGCTGTCTGGAGTAGCTGGAGTGGTCATGGGTCGACTGGAGGGATTCATGTGATTAACTTATTGATTTTATACATTGGTTTGAACAGTTTAACTTTGGTTTACTATTTGCTTCCGCTGAATATGTTGGTTTTCATTTAAACTCGTTGATGGTATTTTACATTAATAATTAAGGATTTTATTTTGCAACATGTACGCGTTCAATGTAATTAGTGGCTCGTTATTGGTACGACACACGCCTAACAGGGACATTCCCTAGGTGGTATTTTGGGGGTGTGACAAACTATTTGAACTATTGAACGATTGGGTTATGGTAAGTGATTAGGTAACGGGGCAGGTGTAATGTGATAAAATCATGGTGGATACGCCGCTGGTACTTCCTATATATAAGTGCTTTTAACACAATACATGTCGTTGCGTTATCTAGATCACTTGGACGAATGTTTTCAAAACAATGTTACACCACAAGGTTTGCTTAAAGATATAAACCATACAATGTTTACTTTCAACGACGATTTACTACTTGGTGTACAAAGACAAATGTTTTCAGTCAAGATTCATGGCTTCAATGGTTTTGGTTTACACATATATCAACTTATTAAGTTGATAAAACATGCTACAATATCAAACTCTTTTGGTTTCAAGGTACACACTCGACAACTCTCGAAGTTGGATGAGGTATTGCAATATGGATTCAAAGCCATGAATCTGACACACTCACAAAACCTATGTACTTGCCGGCATTTTTATGCTGACTTATTTTCACATATGTTTCAGGTACTGTGTATGATGATGTTTGATGATGTTTATGATGCATGCTCACATATGAATGGATGAGGCCTTAGTGACTAAATAACAATGAAAGTCAATTTGTTCATGTTTTGCTTTTGATTTTGATTACAATGTAATAAACCTAATTCAATAAAACGAAATTTCAATCCATGTGTTGTGAAACAATGATTCTGTTACGACACTCCCCGACGTTTCCGCCGCGGTTTTGTTGTTTTAACGCGGTCGGGGTGTGACAGAAGAGTTGGTATCAGAGCTCATGGTTATAGGGAATTAGGTTATTAGTGATCTTTGACCTAGACTATAACCTTCCTAGGACCCTAACACCAAGTTATCTTGTGTTTAGTCTTAAAACAATACCGTTTCCTATCTTTAGGTGACGACCACAACAAGGACACAAATTACAAATCCGTTTTGAAAACCAATCATCTATTCTTAGATGATTTACTATAAGGTTTTGAACCTTCAAAGTTTTCAAAATCACGTCAAAGTTTGGGTCTTATTAGTGTGAACACGTGCAATCTGGAAGAGTGGGTGTCTGTATCTTCGCAATACATTATAAAGACCTATTTACTTTGATCAGCCACTGTGCGTTGTTTGTTTGTTCGAGGTAACGAACGAATGATCGCCTTCCTTATGATTTGTCGATATCTTCAATACCTCTTTTGCTTATCCAAATGTCAATCTCACTCATTTCTAATGTTTCCTTGTTCTTTTTAGAAAATGCCTACTAGACGCGATCAAGCTGAGGATGCTGCCCTCACAGCCCTAGTCGCTCAGCAGATTGCTGCTGTGATTCCAAACCTCATTACCCAGATAAACCAAGAGAATAACAATAACAACAATAACAATGCTCAGTGTAACTTCAAAACATTCAATTCAGCTAAGCCACTGGAATTTTCTGGGTCTCAAGGAGCAACTGTGCTCCCACAATGGTTTGAGAGTCTAGAAAGCACAATCCGACATGTTCAGTGTCCAAATGAGCGAAAGGTTGAATTCGCATCTAGTGTTTTTGAGAAACGAGCATTAACATGGTGGAATGGCGTGATGAGAGATAGGGGTGCCGATGTAGCATTAGCTCAAACCTGGGAAGAGCTTCGAGCACTAATGATGAAGGAATTATGTCCTCGTCATGAAATCAGGGCACTGGAAAGGGAATTCGACGATCTTAAACAAGATAGCGGTGAACATCGAGCTTACACGGACCGATATGAGGAACTAAGTCTGTTATGTCCAACCCTAGTTATACCTTTGGATAAGGCAATTGAAAAGTACATTGATGGCATCCCTGACTCAGTTCAAGAAATTGTTACTGGTAGCAACCCTACCACAGTTAGACAGGCCATTGAGCTATCCGCCACCCTGACTGAATCTCATATCAGGAAGGGTAAACTTTTCTGAAAAGGTGACAAGAAACAAACCGATGAGACAAAACCAAAGGATAAGCAGACTGAATCCTCCAAGAAGTCAAAGAAGCGAAAGGCTTCCCAGAACTTCGCCGTGGTTGCTCAAAACAATCAAGTTATCCCTAACCAACCAGCTCAACCCCTTGCTAAGAAGCCATACAACGGGACTGCACCTTTATGCAACCAATGTAACCTTCATCATCATGCTAATGTACAATGCCGCAAATGCCTGAATTGTGGACTCATTGGTCATACAGCTAGGGTTTGCCGAGCTGCGGCTACAAAAAATCAAGTTGATAACAACCCTGCTCAAGCTCGTTTTCCACCAGGTTCTTGCTACAACTGTGGCGAGATGGGCCATTTCAGAAACAATTGCCCAAAGCTTGTTAATGCAAATCCAGCCTGTGGATGAGCATTCGACTAACTGGAAGACGATGCTGCTTAGAGACAACTGAACTTTATCTATGACTATGAAACAAATATTTTGGTTTATAAATAAATATTTATTTGCATTACGATGTACGAAAACAAATGTGGTTACATGTAAGGATGACATATCCCTATGATACCGAGACCAAGGAACCGTGTTCCTTGCAAGACAAACTATTCTCGTAGTTCTTCTATTTTGAGATCGCTCGTGATCTCCACAAAAAATCCTATGTACTCGTTTCTTCTAAGAAACAAAGTACGAGGTGCAAGTTACAACTCTGGACGAATACTCAAAGTGCCGCTTTAAATCCTTAATTGGATACCTAAGGGTACTTCTGTAAGTTTTTAATTGGTCTTACATGATATATTTATGTACATATCATATCTTCCTGGTTTCACGATATTTTACACAGCATATGGTTCCAAAGGATTATGCATGTTTTCAAAAACATTACATAAGGTTTCAAAAACATTAAACATATTTTCAAAGATCCTATGCATAATTTTCGAAGACAATCTGCTCGTATGTTGTCTTAGCATATGTAGTACGCGATTTTCAAGAACACTCTTGTGACAACTCGAGTTTCCGACATTCTTTATTCGCATTTATTGCACGTTGACTTTGACGGTCTAGTTGTTTGACTCGTCTGATTTGTAACGATACACTTTGTGTGATAATAAAAGTATTATGTTTGCTTGGTTATGTGTTGATATTATAGCATGAGACTTAGTGTATTTGAAATAACATAAACTACTGAACATATGAAACAACTCGACGAAACAGAGTTGTGATTCGCCATGAACACACTCGACGAAACAAGGCTGTTTCGCCAAACTCATCTCGACGAAACAGACTGTTTCGCCGGCCCAGTATTACGCCGAAGCCCAGTTCGGGCCCAGTACTGTTAGACTTGTTATATTGCGTAGAATGATCCCATTTGACACATTTTAGCAAACCAGAAACCCTAGAGAACTCTCTGCTGTGTGACGGCGAACTAGAACCCACCGGAAACCTTGGTGCGATCAAACTTTCATCTCGGTTAGTACGGGTTCGTTAACTCGGTTCCGTTAATGTTTCTGATTTCTTGTTATGTGTATATGTACCTGCTGATTTACGAAACGGATTATGAATATATGTGCACGATGATATAGATGTCGTTATACATGGTTAATCGGATGTGTAATTATAAGCGAAACTTAATACGATCAGATACTCGGTTCTGTATGTTGTTAATATGATCTGATTTTGGTAACACGTTAGTATCTTGATAGGGTTCGATGATATGTTTGTGGTTTGATTAATCGATACGTTGTTCACATAAACTAGGGTTATGCTAAGACGATTATACTTTGATGATTGAGTTATGATGATTTTGGGTGCACATTGATCTCCATACGATTTCTGATATTTGTGTTGGCTGTTAGGTTGATTAGGGTTTCTGTATGTGACGTAACTGACTTGTGACGAATCAGATCGCTATCGACGAAACGCAGGTAACGACGAAACAGGAATCTGTTTCGTCGAGACCTCTGCGACGAATCTGAGCAATGACGAAACTGGTGTTTCGTCGAAGGGTAAGAACGACGAAACAGGGGTGTTTCGTCGTATACACAATCTGCACAGTAACATGTTTATATTCTGTTAAGTGTTAACTGGGTTAGTTAACTGCTGTTAAGTGTAACCATATTGTACATGACTGTGATTACGTGTTGCATGCTTATACGTGAACGACTTGAACTCAAACTGATTTCACATACGTGCCTACTTTAGGACGCGATTGATTACTTGTGAGCATACACTTAGCATACCGAGCAAAACAAGGTGAGTTCACACCCTTACTAAGGCATGGGATTCCCAGGGTTTGGGGAATGGGATGGAAGGAATAAGGTTGAATAGATTCGTACATACACTGATACTAGACTACCATGCCATTGTCCTCGGTTGTGAAGGACACATACGTAAAACCTACGTATACTTATGCTACTCAATACTATCCTCGGTTGTGAAGGATACTCACGTAAAGCCTACGTGAACTTATACTCAATACTATCCTCGGTTGTGAAGGATACTCACGTAAAACCTACGTGAACTTATACTCAATACTATCCTCGGTTGTGAAGGATACTCACGTAAAACCTACGTGAACTTATACTCAATACTATCCTCGGTTGTGAAGGATACTCACGTAAAACCTACGTGAACTTATACTCAATACTATCCTCGGTTGTGAAGGATACTCACGTAAAACCTACGTGAACTTATACTCAATACTGTCCTCGGTTGTGAAGGACACTTACGTAAAGCCTACGTAAACTATGTACGTGCTACTGTTCTCGGTTGTGAAGAACACTTATGGTTACAAATAGTCTAGTGTATATGCAACATGGGAAGCCCCCACTAATAGAACATACGATCGGCCTAGTAGCGCCACATGTTACGAAACAAACTTACAATTACGAACTTATTTACTGTGAACTCGCTCAACTAGTTGTTGATTCTCTGTTACATGCCTTGCAGGACCTTAGGTACATATGGAGCTTGCACAGGAAGGAGCAGGTCGTTGTGGGATACGGATCGTAGACGATATTTGAACTTATAACTTATGTTGGGTTTACATTAAATGCTTCCGCTGCACACTTGTTTATATTTGGTTATGGAAACACCTATCGTATTGTTGTATGACTTTTACTATTTTACTTATGTTCAATATGATTGGTGGCTTGATCCTGGTCATGTCACGCCTCCAAGCGGTGGTACTCCGCGGGTGGATTTTTGGGGGTGTGACAACTCTGCTTCGTATGTTGGCTTAGCATGCCTAGCACATTGATTTTAAGGATCCTTTTTGCTGCATATATTGACTTAACATATCTAGCACCTTGATTTCATGAACACGTCACTTCGTATGTTGACTTAGCATACCTAGTACAAGGTTTCAAAAACATTTTCTCGCTACACGAATTCCAAAATCCTTATAGGATCTTCCTATCTTCATAGTTAGGTCCTTGTGGATGTTTAAAGCGCAAAATCAAAGTCCTTAAATGGATTCTTTGTGTGCTTTAATACGAATGTTAAGATTCAATGAGAACAAAACCGAATCCTTATAAGATCATCCTATCTTTATAGATAGATTCTTGAGGATGTTTAAAGTACTAATTGAAGTCCATTGATTGGATTCCTGGTGTACTTTAAATTCATGTGTACAAATCGACGACAAGATTATAACAAGTGATAACAAGATTGATAACAAGTTAATAACAAGCTGATAACAAGTTGATAACCAAGATTGACAATTATGTGGCTATGTGATTGTATGTTTATGTGTTTATGTGGTTTAGTCAAAGTTATCACAAGGTTGTTCGCTTGATTCTATCCCCTACACATTATAAAATAAACTGTGCGGACTGTTCAAGGAATTACGTAATTATGGATGCATACATAATTATGGAATTCAGTGCACAGAAACCACAGCAAGTTTTGTCATGTGTCAACATGAAACAAGAAACAAAAGTTAACTATATTCATTTCCATTTCTGATGAAGTACCCACTGAGGAAAAATGAACTAGCTACTCATTTTTTGCTTCTGAAATCCACTGGGAAATGAATAATCCATTCGTGAACCGTGTTCATTTTCATTTATGATGAAGTATCCACTGAGGAAAATGAATTATCCATTCATTTTCGCTTCTGCAGAAATATCCACTGAAGAAAATAAACTATCCGTTCATTTTCGCTTCTGAAGAAATATCCACCGAGGAAAATGAATAAATTCATACCACTTCTGATGAAGTATCCACTGAGGAAAATGAATTATCCATTCATTTTCGCTTCTAAAGAAATATCCATTGGGGAATGAATAATCCTGTATCGATTCTTTCATTTCCACTTCTGACGAAGTATCCACTGAGGAAAATGAATTATCCATTCATTTTTGCCTCTGAAGAAATATCCATCGGGGAGATGAATATTCTTTACAATAACGAAGTATCCACTGAGGAAAATGAATTATCCATTCATTTTCGCATCTAAAGAAATGTCCATCAGGGGAATGAATACTCTCTATGATAATTCTTTCATTTCCACTTCTGACGAAGTACCCACTGAATAAATTGAATTATCAGTTCATTTTCGCTTCCGAAGAAATATCCATCGGGGAAATGAATAACTTATTCACCAATTCTTCATTTCTACTTTTGACGAAGTATCCATTGAGGAAAATAAATTATCCGTTCATCTTCATTTCTGAAGAAATAACCATTGAGAAATGAACAGCTTATACATTCCTTCATTTCCGTTTCTGATAAAAGTATCCATTGGAGAAAATGAATTATCCATTCATTTCCACTTTTAAAGAAATATCCACTGGAAATGAATAACCTATTCATCTTTCATTTCCACTTCTGATGAAGAATCCAGTGGAGAAAATGAATCATCCATTCATTTTCGCTTCTGAAGAATATCCACTAGAGAAATGAAACACAAGTCCTTGAAGAATCTCTCTTAATAGTTAGATTCTTAAAGGGGCACTTAAAGTACTTCTTTTGAATCCGTGATTGGATTTCTAAGAATGCTTTACAAGACACTAAAACAAAGGGGCAAATCCTTACGAGATCTTTCTATCTTAATAGTTAGACTCTTAAAGGATATTCACAGAACTATTGGTTAATTTGGTTTTATCTTTAATCAAATCTCTCATTCCCACTTCCTGCTTTAATCAAGGGAGTATCCTTTAGGGGATGAGCATCATAGGTATAACAGCTCGTTACCATCTCCTGCATTGTCTAAGGAAGCATCCACGGGGGAATGATAAAGTTATGCCATACATGGAGATCCTTGATGGGTTACTCTATGCAAATAGATAACACCCTAGATTCCATGCAAGACAATTGTTTAACACAATTATACAAACAGACTCCTATGAATAAATTTCGGGACGAAATTTCCTAAAGTAGGGGAGACTTTGATATCTGTGCCTCTATGAACATCATACAAATACAAATCCAATGAAATCGTGTGTTTCATTCTTGGGATTTGTACATTTACATGTGACTTTTACACATATCAATTCTTGTTCAATTTCTTGCTCTTAGTCGCTTTCTAGAAAGTTATACGCAGATTGATACGCAAACATAATCCGTTTAATGCGAAAAACACTATGGAACTGTGACATAAGCTTAATATACCTTAAATAACATTTACATAACTTAGAAATAAGTTTTGAAGGGTTTGGTATGGCAAAAACAAGTTTATTCAATCACAGGGACTATTTGCGACAAACTGCGAAAGTCTGTCGATTCGTATAGCAACGTACACTCCGGAACATGATCATAAGCTAAACATACCCTAAATATCCTTTACATAGCTTAGAAATAAGTTTTGAGGGGTTCGGTATGCGAAAATACGCTTATTTGATCACAGGGGCTAAAACGTCAAAACTGCGAAAGTATGCATTTACGTGCATATCTTGCGTTCTGACCATATCCGGACATCCAAAAATTTTTGTAATCACTAGAATATTATATTTTAGAGATAGGAATGCAAAAATACCATTCGTCGCGCAATTTGGGTCATTTTCGCATCCTTTACGATTCCGTCGTAATTAACCAAAAATCGCAACCGTACGGCCAAACGAACCGACATCCATGACATTTTTTAGCATAATTCAAGTTAAATATACTTTAACTTCATTATGGAGCTTAAAAATGGGCTTGACGGGTGTTAGAAGTGCCGAAACGCGACAAAACAAGCATAGGGACCAAAACTACCAAAATGCAAAAGTGCGGGTCTGCAGGTCCCATACGGACCGTATGGGGTATTGCTTACATTCCATAAGCCCTTGCCAGCACAACAGAATCCAGAATCTGCAATCCCAGCTGTTGTAACCTGTTTTAACCCCTGATTTTGCATCTTGTGGGCTGGTTTGTGTGTTTATCAAGTTGCCCAAACAATGTCTAACAAGTGTAAGGTCAAGATCAAGCCTAGATGTCACGGCCCCCGACCCAGTTTGCCCAGTCCAGAAACCACAGGATAGAAACCCGTGCTATTTCTCTTTATTTGGCAGTGAAAATTTTAACAGGATCGTTTAAACTGAAAACACACGATTATTTTATTATAATTTTCGGGATAAACCCCGTATTTTACAATTAAGGAATTTCACTGGAAAACTCCCTGATTACAAAAACATGTTTATTTATTTACTGAGCCACTTCATTCAAGCTGGAGTGCTACGCAGCACTTTTCCTTGTTCACAGTAAATCACCTGAAACATGTTTTAAAAAGATTTGATCAGCGAAAATACTGGCAAGTGCATTCAGTTTACAAAATGACACAGTGTTTTAATTCACAGTATTAAGAGCGATTACAATGTTTATATATCAACCAATTACCCCAAATCGGTATTTGTCACTCGACCGAATCTGTGACTATGGTCATATCACCCATTGGCTAACCCGTTGTCCAATGGTGAAAATTATAAAGTAATGTATACAAAACCCCACATACCGGCAGTAATTGTGGATCACAAAGGCTTAATCACTGTAATTATAACTTTGAAAATAGGTAAGGTTTTGAAGGCAATTTGGTAGAAAGAGAATGACTCACATTGCAAATTTAAACTGACAGAGTCTGCCTACTAATTAAACTGGTAACCTAGTTAAATAATGCAAACGAAACTAGGTTAGTAACTTAATACAACATTTACGATAATTTCACAAGATCGAAACCCTCACGACGAATGACAAAGTATAGCCCAGATTCAGGTAGCACTTAAACATCCATCGGATCGGTTTTAATCGATCAGACATTGTATCATGATCGAGTTATTACCCTGTTATCGTAGCAGCGTTTCGACACTTTGAACGTATTTTTAGAGCAGAATTGTAGTGATTTTGAAGGAAAACTCGAGCAGACTGAACTGGCCATGCGATGTCCAATTTATAGCAAAATTTTGAGTTTGTCGCGGCCCGCGAAGGCCTTAAGGCCGTCCTATGCGCCCCGCGAGGGCCACCCTAGCTACGGCTAGGGCTGCCATGTCATACCCTAGCCTCGCCACGTGTGTGACACATGGCCTTGAAGCTTATCTGGAGATCCTTAGGTCGGTCACACCCCGCGAAGACCTTGGCTTGATCGTTCACGGCCCGCGAGCGAGCACTAAAATTCAATTTTCTTGATTTTTCATAAAAATTAGGGTTTTAGGGGTCCGGGTTTTCACTTACGGTGCGTTTTAGGGCATTTTCGTGCAAGTCGTTACATCCTCCCCACCGTGTTTAAAATCTCGTCCTCGAGATTTACTGGAACAAGTAAGGATATTTTCTTTTCATCTCCGATTCTAGTTCCCATGTATATTCAGGTCCTCTTTTCGAATCCCACTTTATTTTGACCAGCACCAATCTTGTTGGGATTGAACCCTATCAGAGGAACATATAATTAAAGCCAAAACTGGATCAGAGCAGTGGATCCTGAATAAGCAGACGATTACAGTTAGTTCATGCAAATCTCTCCCCTTGAAAGTGGTTTTATATCTGCTGACCTCCTATCTGCTGATCTTACTAAGTGCTGTCCTACAACTGCTGCTTTACATCTACTGCCCAATGTCAAAGACTGATGGAAGAACAAAGCTCTGCTGAGTCAATCTACTGCCTTGAGTCAAGTACTGCTGATCCGGACAAGCACTGCTGGGTTCACAGCAGTGGAAGGATGCAGCAGCTCTTTAAGTGTCTTTTGTGTAATGATTTGTAATAGCAGTAGTTAGTACATCAGTGTTTGTATTGATCAGAGGTTAGAGTTTGTTAGGAGGTTAGATGTCACTTTCATGGTGACGTCAGCTAAGATGCTCAGTGGTTTGCAAGTGCCTATAAATAGTTCCGTACTTTGTACTGTTCTATTAGCTCTTTCACCACATCGTCTTCTTTGCACGAACAAACTACTGAGCTCTGGCTGAGGGGGAGTTTGCATTCATTCATCAATCATTGTAATCGTTGTTGAAACAAATTCAATCTTTCGATTCATTGTGTAAAGATGTTTGATTAAAAGTATTACTCTCGTTTGATTGTATGCAAAGTTTGTTTTCATCTTAATTCCGCTGCACAACTCTTTCATTTCCATCTTAATTTCAAACGAAAATACAATAAAAAAGAAACTCAGATCCAACAATTGGTATCAGAGCTTGGACAGTCAAATTTTATTTAACAATCATTTTGACGTAAATAGTTCAGCTCATAACAGTTGATACTGATCGTTTGTTCGTCCGTTGAAAAACAGAGCAAGGATTAATCACCATTAAAATTGATTTCTTAGTGTCTGTAAAACAACAAGAATGACGTCACAATCTCAGGATGATAAAAACAACATCGGCTCACTTTTTAAACCACCTATGCTAAAAAGAAATGAGTACAACATCTGGCAGAGGAGGATGGGTCACATCCTCGCTCAACAAAGCACAGGTTGTTGGAAATCTGTCATTTATGGTCCCCATGTTCCTTCAGTGCCAAGTGCTGAAGATGCTAAAAAGTTCGTTCCAAAACCAGTTGAAAATTATACCGAAACCGATTTTCAAAAGATCGAACTAGATGCTAAAGCGTTTAGCATCGTAGCATCAGCGCTGCCCAATGAGATATATGCTGGACTGTTACATTGTAACAGTGCCAAAGAGTTATGGGATGCACTTAAGGAACAGTTTGGGGGAACTGAAGAAGTCATAGAAAACAATAGGGAAATCCTGAACCAACAGTATGAAACATTTTGCTACGTTAAAGGCGAATCACTAACGCAACAATTTGAGCGTTTCAGTTGTCTCATCAGTGAACTGAGGCTTGTTAACACCACTTTTACAAACTCAACTCAAAATAGCAGGTTCCTCTGGTCACTGCCAGAAAAATGGGACACCATAGCTTTTGTCACCCAAAACTCACCTGAATTCAAGGATCTGACCTTGACCCAACTCCACGGTCGACTCCTGACCTACGAATGGGAGTTGAACCAGAAAAGGAGGTTACAAGAGTCAGGAAAAGTTACCGATGATTACACTTTCGGTAATACTGCTCTTCTGGGTCAAGAAGAATCTGGGAGCAGTGGTAAGGATCAGGGTTATGATCACTTCATTGACATAACTGCTGGTGCAAATTTTAACAACCCTGATCCTCACTCTGCTAGTTATGCATTCACTGCAAATGAAAACCAGATGTCAGACAATTTAAGTTTTGAACTAAATGATTTGCAACATTTTGATCCCACTGATTTAGAGGAAATGGACATCCTGCACCAACTGGCTTTGCTAAGTGTTAGAACTAGCAAGTTCTACAAGAGAACAGGGCGAAAATTCCCAGGTTTGCATGGGAATCTAAGGGTTGGGTTGGATAAATCGAAAATCAAGTGCTACAAGTGTAATAGGTTGGGGTATTTTGCTAGGGAATGTAGGAGTCAAACTACTGGTCCCATAATTACTCATCCTAGCTCAAATCCTAGACCTCAAAACCAAAACACTGTGCACTATGCCCAATATACCCCAGTAGCTCAAGTGAACACTGCTCACTATGCTGCTGCCCCTGTGCCAGTACATTATGTCCGAACTACTGTTCCACAAATCCAATATGTTCAAACCCCTGCTCCACAGGTACAAGTGCAACCTGTTGCACCTCAAACCACTGCTCCAGCAGCAGCACAACCAGATCAACAAAGCTTTTTCACTCAAGGGTTTGTTGACTGGAGCAGTATGCCTGAAGACCTTAATGATGAAAATTTTGCACTCTATGCTTCTAATGATTCTTCTCATGATGAGTTTTGTTTGATGGCATTAGAGTCAATACAGAAGGGGGTTGAAACTGAGGAGGAACAGCAGAGCTTTGAAACAGTGGAAGAGGTGACTGAAGCAGTGGTTACTGCTGTGGCTGGTGAACTACTGTTGGGAGAAAGTTCAGGTTCCCTGATTGAACCACTGACAGATCCATGGTCCGAAGAGGACAAACAAGAAGAGAAGGAAGAAAAGGCTGGTGAAAAGAAGGTGAAAGCTGATGATGAGGAAGATCATCAATGTGATTGTGCAATGATGGCAGCTGCCAAGGTATCTCCTCAAGTTCTTGAAAAACTGTGTTCTAACAATTGCATAATTGCTTTTGCTAACATTAAAGAGGTGAATGAAAACCTTCGGGATAAAATCTTGTCTGATGAGGTCAAATTTGAAAGGTCTTTAAAAGAACTTAAAAACAAATTGACTGAAAAAGAAAAAGAGAACAGCTGTTTAAAAGAAGAGCAAAGTATAACCAAAACCCAACTTCAAACTATGGTAGAAAAATACCAAGTTTGCAAAAAGGAGTTGGAGTCCGCCCAGATTACTTGTGAAAGATAGGTGGAATCTTGCAAAGGATATGAGGTTATGCTTGAAAAACAGAGAAAAAGCAATGTGAAATTTGGGGTTGGCTATAGAAAACATGATGATGAAAACACTGCTTTTGAAAAATCTGTTCAAACCACTGATGTAACCACTGAGTTCATCCCCACAAACAAGAATGGCCAAGAAGTGAAAATCACTGACAAACTTGGTAACAAAATCACACTTGACAGACCAATGGAATCCTCTACTTTTGAGGAGCTTGAAGAATACCAGTTTAAACCAAAATGGTCTGATGAGTGTGACATTCTTGAAAATTTCAAGCCAATGGACTTTACATCAACTGATGGTGTCAAGGCTCCAAAAGCTAAAGTCATACCTCTCAAGGACATCCCAGCAGTGGTTAAAACCTCTGCTGCAAAGGAGTCTGAAAAGAGAAAGAAGAAAGAAAAAATTGATAACTTGTTTTGTGAATTCTGTGAGAAAAGGAATCATCTTACAAAAGATTGTTTCCATTTAAAAGCGTATGATTTAAACAGAACAAGTGTCATTGTTTCAGCTGAAGGTTGCATTGTCTGTGGTAAAACAAACCATAAAACTCAAGCATGTGTGTATCTCAAAAACTTTGATGTGAAAAAGAATGAGTACATTGCTAAAACATCCTTGAGTCCATCATCATCATCAACATCTGTCAAATTCACCAAGAAACAACCACTGTTTGTGCCAGTTCAAACAGCTGTTACAAAAAAGCTGAACCAAACATCTGTCAAAAGAGATGTTCAGGTTACTGATGCACCCCCTGCCAATCAGTTCAGAAAAGGCAGAGAAAAACAGTCTTACCAAAGGATTCCTCACATTTATGAGGCCTACAAAAGGCCCTCTAAACCTAAAGTGAACAAGCATCCTTTTGGTTACCAGCAGATGATTGGTCAGGACCCACAACAGTGGTTAGAGAAACACTGTCCTAAAACAGTTCAAACTCCTGACCTAACCACTGTCCATCATTCTGCATCCATCCCAGACACTGTTGAGACCCCATCCAAAGCCTTGTTGGCTTTGGAGACCTTAATGAACTAATCCTTTTACTTCATGCCAAGGGAGCTTCTGCATGCTTTGATAGTATTTGGTATGTAGATAGTGGAGGCTCCAGGCACATGACAGGATGTAAAGCCCTCCTCAAAGACTTTAAAATCCATGGAGGGGATGATATATCCTTTGGGAATAATAGTAAAGGAAAAGTTCTGGGGTCGGGTACAGTGGAGTCTGGAAAAGTAAAATTTGAAAATGTCAATCTAATAGACAATCTAAAATTCAACCTTCTGAGTGTGTCCCAAATGAGTGACAAGGGATTTGGGCCATTCTTCACAAAAGACTGTTGTAGGATTGTTGGACCAGAAATGGTCAAAAGGATTGAAGCAATAATCAACTCTGGTCAAACAAAACTTGTTGCTCAAAGAAGTGGCAATGTTTATGTTGTTGACATGTCAAAAGAGTGTCCCAGGGCTAATGCCTGTCTGTTCTCAGCTACCTCTAACAAAGAGACAGAACTTTGGCACAGAAGGCTGGGACACACAAATCTTAAGACAATCACAGAAATTTCAAAAAATGGTTTGGTGAGAGGCCTACCACAAAAATTGTTTTCATGTCCTGAACATTGCATTTCCTGTTTAAAAGGAAAACATCATAAAAGTTCTTACAAGTCCATTGAAGAGTCCAAAACAACCCAGTGTTTGCAAATGCTACACATGGATTTGTTTGGCCCAGTTCAAGTCATGAGCCTCAAAAAGAAAAGATATTGTTTGGTTATTGTTGATGACTTTTCTAGGTTCACATGGACTTTCTTTTTGCACTCAAAAGATGAAACTGCAGGCATTTTACAAGACTTTGTAATACAGGTTGAAAAGCAATTTGACCTTCCAGTGAAAAGCTTCAGGAGTGACAATGGCACAGAATTCAAAAATAGGGAGTTGGATGCCTTCTGTGTGAAGAAAGGGATTGTAAGGCAGTACAGCATCCCAAGAACACCAGAGCAGAATGGGGTAGTGGAAAGGAAGAACAGAACTCTGATTGAGGCTGCCAGAACCATGCTTGCAGATTCAGGTTTGCCATTAACTTTCTGGGCAGAGGCAGTAAACACTGCTTGCTAGGTTCAGAACAGAGTTTTAATAAACCTCAGGCACAAAAAGACTGCCTATGAAATTCTGTATAAAATTAAACCACTGATCTCATATTTCAAAGTGTTTGGCTGCCCATGCTTTATTTTGAACTTAAAAGATTCCATTACAAAATTTGCAGCCAAAATTGATTGTGGTTATCATCTGGGATACTCAACCACTGCCAAGGCCTACAAAGTGTTCAATACACGGACCAAGGCAGTGGAGGAGACTTTGAATGTTAAGTTCAATGAACTCTCATCAATGAAAATCCCAGCAAACCCTGCAGATCTATTTGATCTTGAAAAATTCACTTTTGAAAATATTGTTGTCAAGACTAACAGTGCAGGTCCATCAGAGGATACAACACCAGAATATGGGTATGAAATCATCATCCCTCAAAGGTCCGCCACAAAGGGAAAAGCACCAGCTGTTCAAAACAGTTGTCAAAGCTCAACCACTGCTACCTCAACAGTTGTTGACCAAAGTAGCCCATCAACCACTGCTTCCACATCCTCAAACACTGCTGACAAAAGTCCTCAAACAGTGGATAAAAGTCAGCAGTTGTCCACTTCATTACCTCCTATACCACCACCTTTTGAAGCCACTGCTGGATCATCAAAGTCCCCAGCAGTGGTTAGCTCAGATGATACACATTTGCAGCCTTCACCAACCAATGCCATCATACCATACCAAGGAGATTTAATCTTCTTGAGATCTCATCCACCTGATCAAATCATTGGCAACATAAATGAAGGGGTGCTCACAAGAAGTCAAACCCAAAACATTTGTCTTTTTGCTGGTTTTCTATCACTCCATCAGCCAGTCAAGTACCAAGAGGCACTGAAAGACAACAGCTGGGTAGAAGCCATGCAAGAGGAGCTCCAACAGTTTAAAAGACAACAAGTATGGGAGCTTGTACCACTGCCAGAAGAGGTTAGTCCCATTGGCACAAAGTGGGTCTTCAAGAACAAAACTGATGAAAGGGGTATTGTTGTCAAGAATAAAGCCAGGCTTGTGGTTCAAGGTTACAGACAGGAAGAGGGGATTGATTATGATGAAACATTTGCCCCTGTTGCAAGATTGGAAGCCATTAGACTGTTCATGGCCTTTGCTGTCAACCACAATATGAAGGTGTTTCAAATGGATATCAAAAGTGCTTTCCTCTATGGTACAATTCAAGAAGAGGTGTATGTTTGTCAACCTCCAGGTTTTGAGGATCCATTTTATCCAGATCATGTCTACAGGCTAAACAAAGCCTTGTATGGCTTGAAACAAGCACCAAGGGCCTGGTATGAAACTCTTTCCAACTTCCTACTCTCAAATGGTTTCAAACGAGGTACCATTGATAAAACACTGTTTTTAAAATGGAGAGGGAAGGATTTAATGATTGTCCAGATTTATGTGGATGACATTATTTTTGGAAGCACATGTAACTCAATGTGTGAAGAGTTTAGAGAACTCATGACAGCTGAGTTTGAAATGAGTGCTATGGGTGAGCTGCAATGCTTTCTTGGTCTCCAAGTACAGCAATTGCAAAATGGAACTTTCATTCATCAAAGCAAATATGCTAAAGAACTTTTAACCAAATTTGATATGAATGATTGTAAACCATGTAGCACACCCATGGCAACAAATAAGCTGGTCATGTCTGATGAAAAGGATGAGCTGATTGACCAAACACTTTATAGAAGCATGATTGGGTCTTTATTGTACCTAACTGCATCTAGACCAGACATCATGTTTGCAACATGTGTCTGTGCAAGAAGTCAATTAGCTCCCAGAAAATCAAATCTCATTGCTGTAAAAAGGATCTTCAGATACATAAAAGGTGCTCCCACACTTGGTATCTGGTATCCAGCTAATGGGAACATCAAGCTTTCAGGTTTCTCAGACAGTGACTTTGCTGGATGTCACACAACAAGGAAGTCCACATCAGGAGGGTGCCAGTTTCTAGGTGATTGCTTAGTCTCATGGCAAAGCAAAAAGCAAGCAGCTGTTTCAACATCCACTGCTGAAGCTGAATACATTGCTGCTGCAAGCTGTACAGCCCAACTCCTGTGGCTTCAAAATCAGTTACTGGATTTTGGTATCACTGCCTTGAAGACACCACTCATGTTGGACAGTCAGGCAGCAGAAAATATCATCAAAAATCCAGTTTCCCATTCAACCACCAAACACATCGACATCAGACATCACTTTGTGAGGGATTGCTATGAAAAAGGTTTGATTTCTCTGCATCATGTCCCAACTAAAGACCAGCTGGCTGATGTGCTCACAAAAGCACTTGATACAGCCACTTTTGAAAGCTTGGTCTCTAGAATTGGGATGCTGAACATGGAATAACAAGCAACATCTTGTTTTTCTATGAATAAAAGCAACAAAATGTTTTCAGAAAATCAAAACTCCATCCTTAAAAATAGCTAAAAATGAAATTTTTCATTAAATCCTTAAAAGTCTGCCATTAACCACTGATTGTTCAAAAGTCTGCTCTACTTCAAAAGTCTGTCCACTGCTGAAAGTCAACCCCTGCTCTCTCATTACTTTGATAAACTCTGTTGTTCAAAAGCAGTGTCTTATCCACTGATATGCTATCCACTGATAGTGAAAATCATCCACTGCTTTCATACCACTGCCTTCATCTGTCCCTATCACACAAGTACTGTCCTTCACTTTCAACAGGGGTTGTCACGTGGGCAGTACATATTGGTCAGACCTTTTGTAACGGCTGCCACCTCAGCATTCACTTTCTTCCCTATAAAATCCCTCATTCACCACCAAAACAGGGTTTTACTGTCGAATTGAATTCTTAAAAATTCTCTTCTCAAAGCAGTTTTTCATCTCATCTTCCACAAATTTCTTCGATCATTCATCTTCAAAATGACAAAATCGAAGTCATCTTCAAAACCCTCATCCAAATCATCATCGAAAACAGCCTCTTAAAAGGCAATCTCCACTGAAATTCCACATAAACCATCTCACAATCTCCTGGGTCTTCTTACAAAACCAGGAACCACCAAAGTTTTCGATTCCATCATTGATCTCATGGCAAAATCAAAGTACAAAACTTTGTTCACTGCCGATGCACCAATCTATTTGGCAACCCAAAGGGAGTTCTGGAGAAATGCAACCCTTGAAAAACAAGGAGACACTGCAACCACCATAAACTCTTCTATAAAGGGTAAAGTTGTCCAAATCACGCCACAATCCATTTCAGAGGTCTTTCAACTCGGTGATCAGGAAGGTAAAATTTCTTTCACTAAAAACGAGTTACAAACTGACTTCATTGAGAGAGGGTATGAAGCCACAATGATGAAGAAAATTACCTTAGAAAAAGGTTATTTTCCTTCTGCAACCAGATTTTTATTTCATACCCTCCTACTATGTGTTTCAAACAAAACCATTTCTTTCAATGAAATCCCTTTAAAGATTCAAAATCTGGGATATGCAATTCTTCAAGGAGAAAATTTTAACTATTCTCGGGAAATTTTTAAAGATTTGGTTAATAATGTTGAAACAAAATCATTCTTACTGTTTCCAAGGTTCTTAAGTTACTATTTTACAAAGAAATTCAGTAAGGATGATTTAGCTGTAATAAACCAAGGTGATTCTACTCAAATAAACAGTTTAACAACTTAAACTTTTTCAAGAATGTTAGCACCTTGCAAAACACAAGCAGAGGTGCCTGAGCAGATTTTAGCAGTTACAACTGCTCCTCAGGTATCTGCTGCTGAGCCCACTGCTCAAGGTGATCAAAGCAGCAGCACAACTGCTTTGAAACCCACACCTACTATCTCCAAAAAGCCAAAAAGAAAAACTCAAAAACCCACAAAACCCATCAAAAAGGCAACTCTGGAGGATGAGATACCAGAGCTCCTGCCAGTGACAACACAAATGTCACAAGAAACCACTGCTGCTACTTCCTCACAGCAGTTGGTACAAATATCTCAACCCATAACCACAACTCCTCCTGCTTCTTCACAAAAAGAACAGGTTGTACAAATAGGGTTTCCACATCATGATGCTCTGGAAACACTCGTTT
Source organism: Helianthus tuberosus (assembly GCA_030545235.1). Taxonomy (NCBI): domain Eukaryota; kingdom Viridiplantae; phylum Streptophyta; class Magnoliopsida; order Asterales; family Asteraceae; genus Helianthus; species Helianthus tuberosus. The sequence goes on from CM060407.1 coordinate 122,755,652, forward strand.
CTATCATCCACAGTCCAATGCCCGGGGCAACTCCACTTTCTACACCACCCTTCACATCCACAATTCCCCCACCAACTAAACTACTGTTGGATGCAATTGATTTGAACCAGGCATTAACCAGTCCTTCTCAATCACCTATAAATGAGAATATGCCTCAACCACTGACTGGGTCTGCTGTATCAATCTTTGCTAACCCACCAACACAACCTGAGGAGGTTAGACCCCTTGAGTTACAAGTAACTCTTGGTGGTAATCCAAGTGAAGCAGCCACTACAATTGTTACACCCACTGGGTTACATTTGGACAGTGGTTACATTAATAAGACTTCCTTAGAGGCAATTCCTTTGATAGCACCTCGGTCAACCACCAGTGGATTTATTTATCCTACTGGCAACATCAAAAGGTTGTCAAGTGTTGAAGGAAGAAGACCCCAGTACCAAGACAAAAGGGGCATCAGTGGTTAATGTTTGGAGTATACTTCCTACATCAACTACTGATAAAACCACTGCTAGTGGGAAATCAGATGATCCCATTAAATTGGGTGATGATTTAAAGTACCAGAAATTGACGGATCGCATTGAAAAACTTGATAACTCTGTTGCAGAACTCAAAGATATGCTACAACAGGTGTTACAAGTACAAAAGGTACAATCAACTGCTATTCCACCTCAAGCACCTGCTCCACAAAGGGCACCTGCTACAAATGAGCTCTGGGATTTATTTCAACCTTTTCTCCATCAACAAGCAACACTAGCAGATCAGCAACATGAAAAACATGTTCAACAGCTGAGAAATGCAATGGAGTCAAGGTTCAAGAACACTCAGGCTGATCTGAAGGCTCTCAAAACTCAGATCCTGCAAACCACTGGCACTGCTCCTCCAACAGTACTTTTCATTGATCAACTCCCAGACGATAATGCCAAAAAGGGGGAGAAAATTCAGGAGTGGAAGAAGAAAGGAATAGATGATGGTCTGTACATTGAACCTGAAAAGGATGCTATGACCAGAAAAAATCCTGTGCCAGATGGTAGTAAGAAGGTTGATGCTACTCAAGAAGCACTTGATGAAGGAGTAGCAAGTGTAAAAAGAGATAGAATGGCAAAGGATGTTTCAAGGTGGAATGAGGAGAAAAGAGCTTTCATGGAGCTGTATGAGCAGGGTTGTTCTGGTTCTAAAGATTCTAAAAATCTGAAGACAAAAAGAAAACCTAAGTCCATCCCATCCAGATTCCCAAAGCCTCCAAAGCCACCATCCAAAAGCCATCAGCATAAAACCTCCACTCAAACAGCTGTTGTAACTCCTGCTGTATCAACTACTGCTGGTACTTCAGTGGTTTCAACATCTGTTCCCACTTCAACACACACTACTTCAACACACACCAAAATTACTACACTACCATCACCACTGTCACCACCAAAAACAATCTCACCACCATTTCCACCTGCTGACAAAAAGCAGAAGACAACAGATGTTATAACATCTGTTGTAATGACAACAGTGGTTGAAACACCAGTTGTTTCAACAGCTGTTAGTCAATCACAATCCACTGCCACTACATCTCCTACCACTGTTCCATCTCAGACATCATCAGTCTCTCCTAAACCAAAAATGAGAAGGCTAATTTTAAAAGATGATGACACATCTCCATCACCAACATCTTCAAAATCCATGTCACTTGTCACTATTCCAAAACCCATACCTCTCTCTTCAGCTCAAATTTTAAAGCCATTACCTCCTGCTGGTGTCTCATTTCCTCTAGAACTCATTGCAGTTAGAGAAGAAATAAAATCCTTTTATTATGAAGATGACCCAGCCAAAAGGAGTTTGCCATCAATTGCAGAATATCCCAGGCCTAACAATATTGAAGAATACTTGAAACTCAAGGCCAAACAAGCAGAGGATACTGCAATCAAAAACAGAAAAGGGAAATCTGATAGAGAGTTTCAACAAAACTATCAGTTTTTACTTTCACAGGTCAATGCTATGGAGCGTTTTGCAAAAAATGTATGTCAGCAAATTTCAGAAAGGGCAGATGAGTCCTTGAGGAAAGACTACATTGAGAATATCATGACCTACAAGAAATACAAGGGGGAGAAACACATGTACAAGAGCTGGACCATTCCTAAGCTTGAAAAAGAAGCAGCCAGGATTCAAGATATGATAAAAAATAAGGTCAAGCAGACTCCTCCTGAAAAGTTTAAACAATTTGAAGCTAAGAAGATGCTAGAGTTAAGGAGAATGAAAGAGGAGCTGATTGCAGCTGATTATGGGTCAAAGAACTCTGTGACAAAGTGGGGAGAAGATAGAGTCAGGGCAACCTATAAAAGCTTAGAGGAACTTAGAAAGAAAGATCCAAGAGTTCCACAAAAGCCTGACTATTCCAAAGCAGAGGTCTCAAAAAGACCACCAAAGCTGCAAATCAAAAGAACCACTGCTCCAGCTGGTGCTGCCATCTACAAAAGAAGGAGCAAAAACCAGTTTAGCATGGAAACAATTCAAGATCTATTAGCTGGAGATGCCATTGTAAAAGCAGGCACGGAAGTAATGATAAAAGAAGATCTTGAATTGGAACAATCTGCAAGTGCTGCTCAGCCAGCTATGAACAGGCCAGCCTCACCAAATACTTCTGCAAATAAACATCTCCCAAGAAACCCACCAGGCTCAAAAATACAAAAGTGGGAAACTGACAAACAGACCTGCGTATTGACTTTGCTCAGGTCTGGTGGAGAAGTGGAGAAAATATCAAGGGAACAAGCTCTTGGCCTGAGTCTTGAAGATTTGCAGGATCTCCTTGATCTTCCACTTAGCAGGGATGATGAAGATACAGATGCCCTAGACTTTGAATTACAATTTAAAGGTCAGATAAGGGAGCTGTTGATGAGGCAATAAAGAATTCCACAAATAATGAAGAGTTTTGGCATTATCTGTTCCAGGGGGATATTGTTGGGATTGAACCCTATCAGAGGAACAGATAATTAAAGCCAAAACTGGATCAGAGCAGTGGATCCTGAATAAGCAGACGATTACAGTTAGCTCATGCAAATCTCTCCCCTTGAAAGTGGTTTTATATCTGCTGACCTCCTATCTGCTGATCTTACTAAGTGTTGTCCTACAACTGCTGCTTTACATCTACTGCCCAATGTCAAAGACTGATGGAAGAACAAAGCTCTGCTGAGTCAATCTACTGCCTTGAGTCAAGTACTGCTGATCCAGACAAGCACTGCTGGGTTCACAGCAGTGGAAGGATGCAGCAGCTGTTTAAGTGTCTTTTGTGTAATGATTTGTAATAGCAGTAGTTAGTACATCAGTGTTTGTATTGATCAGAGGTTAGAGTTTGTTAGGAGGTTAGATGTCACTTTCATGGTGACGTCAGCTAAGATGCTCAGTGGTTTGCAAGTGCCTATAAATAGTTCAGTACTTTGTACTGTTCTATTAGCTCTTTCACCACATCGTCTTCTTTGCACGAACAAACTACTGAGCTCTGGCTGAGGGGGAGTTTGCATTCATTCATCAATCATTGTAATCGTTGTTGAAACAAATTCAATCTTTCGATTCATTGTGTAAAGATGTTTGATTAAAAGTATTACTCTCGTTTGATTGTATGCAAAGTTTGTTTTCATCTTAATTCCGCTGCACAACTCTTTCATTTCCATCTTAATTTCAAACGAAAATACAATCAAAAAGAAACTCAGATCCAACAAATCTCTTGTGTTTGAGGTGCTTGACTTTTCTATCTTCTATTTGGAGAGGTTTCTCTACAAATTTCAACTTTTCATTTACCTCTATATCTTAAAAAGGTACTACCAGTGATTCATCAGATAAACATTTCTTGAGATTAGATACATGAAATACATCATGTACCCCTGCTAATTATTCTGGTAATTGTAATTTATAGGCAACTGGTCCTATTCGTTGGATAACTATAAATGGTCCTATATACCTTGGACTCAGCTTTCCTTTCTTACTGAATCGAACTACCCCTTTCCAAGGAGAAACTTTCAATAGTACCTTATCTCTAACTTGAAATTCTAACGGCTTACGTCAATTGTCTGCATAACTCTTCTGATGGTCTCGGGCCGATTTTAGTCTTTCCTTAACTTGGGTTATCTTGTCGGTGGTTTCCTGCACAATTTCGGGACCAGATAATTGACTTTCTCCTATTTCTGCCCAACATACTGGAGTTCGGCACTTTCGTCCATAAAGTGCTTCGAACGGGGCAGCATTGATGCTTGTATGATAACTATTGTTATAGGAGAATTCTATTAGTGGTAAGTGGTCATCCCAATTTCCACCGAAGTCGATGACACATGCCCTGAGCATATCTTCCAGGGTTTGGATCGTCCTTTCACTTTGTCCATTTGTCTGGGGATGGTATGTTGTACTTAAATTTAATCGTGTCCCCATGGCTTGTTGAAAGCTTGTCCAAAAATGCGAAGTGAAACGACTATCCCTATCTAACACAATGGAGAGTGGAACTCCATGTAGGGACACTACCTCGTCTACATATAACTTAGCAAATCTTTCCATGCTAAAGGTTTCTTTCATTGGTAGGAAATGAGCTGATTTGGATAATCGATCTACAATTACCCAGATTGTATCGTTACCTTTCCTGGTTTTGGGTAGCTTAGTAACAAAATCCATTGTTATTAATTCCCATTTCCATACAGGCATTTCTAACTGTTGAAGTAAACCTAAGGGTTTCTGGTGTTCTGCCTTAACTTGCGAATAAGTTAGACACTTAGAACCGTATCTAGTTATGTCCTTTTTCATTCCTATCCACCAGAAGTTATTCCTTAAATCTTGGTACATCTTGTTATTACCAGGATGCATCGTATACCTAGATTTATGGGCTTCCTCTAATTGTCACACCCTGACTTTTGCGGAAGCGTGATTATGGTGTGACTTTCTTAATACCATTGCATTCAATCATAACAACAACTATATGATAAAAACCATAGATGGTCATCCATTAAATAAGTTTAAAAACATCATTGTTTAAACATAGACTTCAAATTTAAATTTTACAAACCATACGAAATGTTTAGAGTTCCAGAAGGTCTCATCAAAAGACTCTAAATAAATTCAGGCTTTGGTAGATGTGTCTCGTCTAGGAATAAGACACACTAACCAAACCCCAAGACAACTGATGACATCCTTTATTCTTAATGCAACTTGAAACATCCAACGCCCGCCAGATCCACTTTTAATTCCCTGAAATACATGTATTTTGAAAACATCAACAAAGTTAAGCGAGTTCGTGTGTTTGTTTGTGTGTATGAAGAAAGCTTTGAAATCATTGTAAGTATGTATGTAAGTTTGTAAATCCCGGTATGAAAGCAACAAGGAAAAATAGATAATTAATGGTTTGCAAGGCCATTAATATGTGTGACGTGATGCAGGAAGGCTCAAACCTTGCAGACTTTGCACCGGGCTTCCGGCTGTAAGACATAGTCAACCCATGGGCCAAACCCTGGTCCAACATTGGCGGGGCTCGCTACACCCAAATAGATCTATCACTCATGTCCCTCGGTCCTACAACGAGCATTAATGGTCTTAAGCGTCATACCCACCACTCATATGATCTAGCAGTACCCTTTCTTAGCTAACCATACCAAATAACAACGTTTGTAAACAGTTGGAACATGTACTTCACCCCCGAAGTTATAAAACTGAAAACAGTTAAAAGAAAAGGGGGTCACGAAACTCACAGTTTTGCGTCTTCAGTCACCGTAACTCAAGCTCCTTCGGGTAATCACGACTACCTACAACGTACTATGATCTATTAGACGAGTGGGTGTGCCTTGACTTAGTATTAATGTCTTTGAGTTACGTTTCGCTCATATCTTTAATATTATTCCAAGTTATATAGTTATTTGTTAAAATAATTAATATTTTAACTTAAATTATATTTATTAAATTTTGGAATAATTGTTAAAACAATTATTTTAACTTAATATCTCCCAAGTATCTATACTTGTATATCCTTCCCAAGGATGGGTGTATTTGTATTTGTATTCTTATACTTGTATATGTTTGCCATGTATTAGGGTCGTATTCCAGTGTGTATTTATACGTATGAGAATATGTATTTTTATTGTATTTGTTAAGTATTCTTTTACTTAATTTCATATTAATTTTCCGGAATATTATTTTTTATAAAAGTCCACAATATACACTTCCAAAATATATATTGTAATAAATATTATTTAGAAAAATTATTTATAATTTTTCTTTTGGCAAAAATATTTGTATTTTCTCTCAAGTCTCAAAAATAATATATTTTCATGCTCAACTTTGAAAATATATATATGAACTCATTTTTATCCAAAAATGATATACTTCGTATTTATTTGAGAAAATATATCTTTCACCTCAAAAATCTTGTATTTCGTGTTTGTGTAAGAAAATATATATTTCTTAAAAATAATATATTTTCTAAAAATCTCAAGAAGAATATATAATTCATACTTGTCAAAAATAATATATTTTTTCCTTTTCAAAAATATGATATATTCTTGTAGTAATTGTAAAAATCATATTTTTGTTTCCTTGGTGTCCAGAATATCATTTACCCAAAATATACTTTGCGAATAAATTCCGGAATATTTTGTAAGTCTTATTCCATGTTCGGTTTCACCAATATTTTTGTGTAAAACTTGTATATTTATTCTTTGGAATTTTGGTAATATTTTGGATTGTAATTCCTGGTATTTTAGTGAGTTATAATATTCCATGTCCTAAAATAATATTACTAATATACAAAATATACAAATAATCACACACATGGTGTCTTCTAAATATATATTTCCTAAATACATATTTAGTCACTTTTATTTATAAAAACCAACCTCCAATATTTATATTTTCGTAACAAAATCTATGGCAAAGTTTTTGTAACAATTTATGGTTTGAAAATACACTTGTAAGTGCATGTTTATAAATGTATTTCTAAGTGTCTAAATTTTTAGAAAATTTTGCCATAGTTTCTCCTAAAAATGGAGGTTTCCATTCTTTCAAGCATATCATTTTCTTTTGTAAAAATCATCACAATCAATTCACAAACAATAGTATTCAACCTTTACTTACCAACTTTGCCAAAATCATGCATAACCTACTACTTCATGAACTTGAATATTTGTAAAAATTTATAGGATCATACTAGTGTTATTAGTAAGCCTTGTTATCCTTTAAAGTGTGATTAGTTCTTTAGAAACTTCATTTTTAAAGAATATAGATGTTTACAACTTCAAATCATGTTTTCTAAAAATACTTCTTTATGCATTCTTCTTGTTACACAAGTGTTTCTACACTTGTTTAACCACCAAAAATAAAGTTTGTTTATGTAAAAACCAAGATGTAGTAGAACTTATATTTTTAACTTGGTTTCTTTAGAAATCATCCATAAATCTTTAGATCTACAAGTGTTACTACTCACTTGATCATTATTTTTCAAGAAAACCATTTGTTCATTCAAGTTCATGCTTCATATGTGGATGATCTATCATCCTACAATATTTCTACTTTCTCATCTTGCTAGATTATGTTTTTAATCATGATCTAGCAAGATCATATGATGATCTACATGATATACATGAACAAACAACAATCAACAAGTAAATCAACACATAAACAACTTAGTTTCATCATTAAACATGCTTATGTTCATGTTTTCTTCTTATGTATCTTAGTGTTCTTCAAAGTTATGAGTATGATTCTTCTTTTAACCACTTAAAATAGAAGTAATCTAGCAAGATCAAGACTCTTACCACTAGCACAAGGCTAGGGATGATCAAGTGTAGAAAACAAGTGGATAAAAGCAAATGAGAGAGGTCTTTGATCTTCCGAAAGCTCCTAGCTCCTTTGTATGATCTTTAACACCTTTGTATATATGTAGAATGTATGAAGAAGATTGAATGATGGTCGATGTGGGTGTGCTTGAGTTCGGCCGAGAGCACCAAGGGGGAAGAAGGAAATCTTGTGTGTGTTAGTGTGTGTGAGAAATGAGATCAAGTTCCTTTAGGGTCCTTCTTATAACCAAATTCAAGTGTTAACTTGTGTGTAATATGCTAGTAACAAGGGAATATAATCCAATTTTTAATTGAAATAAAATCAACATGGTGGGGGCCATGTTGGCCGTAAATAGGTGGGGGGTCTAGAGTAGGTTTAAACTAGATTAGTTACTTACAAGTTGAAATCCAAGTATTAGTTAGGATTTCTAGTTAGTAGATATTTTTAGGAGGTGTTAAAATCAACATGGTGGGGGCCATGTTGGCCGTAAATAGGTGGGGGGTCTAGAGTAGGTTTAAACTAGATTAGTTACTTACAAGTTGAAATCCAAGTATTAGTTAGGATTTCTAGTTAGTAGATAGTTTTAGGAGGTGTTATGATGTTTGGGGACCATAACTAGCTTTGTAATGTTAAAACAGTGCTTCTAGTGTAAATTTGATGTTTCGGGTAGTGTCCGGTTGTTCAGTTGGTTACTGGTTCGTTAAAGTGCTAAACTTTGCAGGTTAGTGTGCTTTATCTACCTTTTGAGACACTTTTGATTCCCGACACTTAGGAAAGCATTCAGGGCCATTTAACCATATTTCTGTATAAAATTAATTTGTTAAAATGCTGATTTTTGCTGAATTTTGCTGAATCCAGCACTTTGGGTGAGTTTTAGGCACTTTCCGGCACTTAAACTATCACTTAGAAAGGCAGTTTTGTGATCCTTACTTTCCTACACACTATACTAGTGTAATACTTGGTTTCTGGCTCATTCTGCGTCTCAATGCACTGTCTGACTATGTGCTGAGTTCAGTCAGCATTTTCCTGATTTATCAGATAACCGTGCTAACTGTACTTAATGCATCATTTGAGGCAATAAAGCTTTCATGCAATAATGGTATGACATTAGCAATGTATGATGCACATGTATGTATATGGCAGTAATCAGAAAGCAGTTAATTGCAATTCAGCACAGTCATTAAACACTAATCATGGTTAATTAATTGTACAGATACCTGTATTTTTTACAGTTGTCACATTCTCCCCCTGTTAAGAAAATTTCGTCCCGAAATTTTAAGCTCTACTACTAGCTGCAGGGGTGTTAGGGAATAAATGCGGGTATTTGGCTTTCATGCGGTCCTCACGCTCCCAAGTAAACTCTAGGCTGTGACGCGCGTTCCATCTAACCTTAACAAGCTTAACACTACTCCTCCGAGTTTTGTTAATTTTCCAATCAGTAACCTCAACAGGTTCTTTGGTAAAGTGGAGTGTGTCGTCAATGTAAACTTCGTCAGTAGGTATGATCACTGTTTCTTGTGTTGGTCTCTTCTTTAGATTAGATACATGGAATGTATCATGGACACCATTAAGTTCTGCTGGTAGTTCTAACTTATATGCTACAGGACCAATCCTCTCCAGGATTTTGAACGGTCCGATAAATCGTAGGTTTCACTTTCCACGCTTCCCAAAGATTGCCACACCTTTCCAAGGTGAGACTTTTAACAAAACCATATCTCCCACTTCGAATTCCAAAGGTTTCCTTCTTTGGTCCGCATAACTCTTCTGGCGATCACGAGCCGCCTTAATTCGCTCTCGGATCTGTATGATCTTATCTATCGTCTCTTGGACCAATTCGGGACCAACCAGCTGTCTATCACCTGCATCTACCCAGCATAACGGTGATCGACACTTTCATCCGTAGAGAGCTTCGAACGGCGCAGCTTGAATGCTTGTATGGTAGTTGTTGTTATAGGAGAACTCAACCAAAGGCAGGTGAGTGTCCCAACTGCCACCCAAGTCCATTACGTAAGCTCATAACATATCTTCAAGTGTCTGAATCGTTCTCTCACTTTGACCGTCTGTTTGTGGATGAAATGCGGGGCTCAAATTCAACTGTGAACCAAACGCTTCTTGGAAAGATTGCCAAATCCTTGACACAAATCTCCCATCTCTATCAGATATAATCGAGATAGGCACTCCATGACGTGAAACTATGTCCCTTAGGTACAGCTCAGCTAGCTTACCTGTGTTATCCTTCTCTCTGATTAGCAAAAAGTGCGCAGACTTTGTCAGACGGTCTACGATTACCCAAATCGTATCATGACCTCTGGGTGTCTTGGGCAACTTTGTTATGAAGTCCATCGAGATCTGCTCCCATTTCCACATGGGTATCTCGGGTTGCTGTAGGAGACCTGAAGGCTTCTGATACTCGGCCTTCACCTTAGCACAAGTCAAGCATTTCCCAACATAAGTTACAACATCACCTTTCAATCTCGGCTACCAGTAGAAATCTTTCAAATCTTGGTACATCTTATCCGATCCTGGGTGGATCGAGTACCTTGATTTATGAGCTTCATCAAAAATCGCATCCCTAAGTCCTCCAAAAAGGGGAACCCAAATTCGCCCCATGAAACACAAGGTTCCTTCCTCATTGGGTACCAACTGGTTCTCCATCCCATGGAGATATTCATCCTTAAGATTCTACTTCTTAAGAGCTTCTCTCTACGCAGCACGAATGCGCAACGAGAGGTCTGTCTGAATGATCATCTCCAAAGCCCTAACCCTTATGGGCTTAATCCTCTCTTTCCGACTTAAGGTGTCTGCCACCACATTCGCCTTTCCTGGGTGATATTTGATTTCACAATCATAATCGTTTAACAGCTCCACCCATCGTTTTTGTCTCATATTAAGCTCTTTCAGATCGAATATGTGCTGAAGGCTCTTGTGATCGGTAAAGATCGTGCATCGGGTACCATACAAATAATGTCGCCAAATCTTCAATGTGAACACCACTGCGCCTAATTCCAAATCATGTGTGGTGTAATTCTTCTCATGAACTTTCAACTGGCATGAAGCATAAGCGATAACCTTCTATCACTGCATCAGCACACAACCCAATCCCTGACGCGAGGCGTCACAGTATACCACGAAGTCGTCGGTGCCTTCGGGTAGGGATAAAATAGGTGCATCGCAAAGCTTGTTCTTGAGCAACTGAAAAGCTTCTTCTTGTTTGTCTCCCCATTCATAATTCTTGTCCTTTTGAGTAAGGGAGGTCAACGGTTGAGCGATTTTTGAAAAATCCTCAATGAATCGGCGATAGTACCCTGCTAAACCAAAAAACTGTCGGATCTCGGTCGGCGTCTTCAGAGTTTCCCAATTCTTAATCGCCTCGATCTTGGTGGGATCCACATGGATTCCATCTTCATTCTCTACATGACCGAGGAATTATACCTCACGCAACCAGAACTCGCACTTCGAGAACTTAGCGTACAGTTACTCCTTCTTGAGCAGCTCTAAAATGGCTCTAAGGTGTTGTTCGTGCTCTTCCTTCGTCCGAGAATAAATCAAAATATCATCGATAAACACAATCACGAATTTATCAAGATATGGCCTGCAGACTCGGTTCATCAGATCCATAAATACTGCTGGCGCATTTGTCAAACCAAACGGAATTACTAGAAACTCGTAATGTCCATAACGAGTCCTGAAGGTAGTCTTCAGTATACTCTCTTCTTGAATCCGCAGCTGGTGATAACCTGATCGGAGATCGATCTTGGAGTAGTAACTCAAACCCTGAAGTTGATCGAAGAGATCATCAATCCTCGGCAAGGGGTACCGATTCTTGATGGTCAACTTGTTCAGTTCTCAGTAGTCAATGCATATACGAAAACTACCATCCTTCTTCTTGACAAACAGTACTGGAGCTCCCCAATGCGAGAAGCTTGGTCTAATAAATCCCTTGTCCAAAAGCTCTTGAAGCTACGTCGATAATTCTTGCATCTCGGAAGGCGCAAGTCGATAAGGAGCCTTGGCTACAGGCGCGGCGCCTGGAACCAAGTCAATGTGGAACTCGACTTGTCGTTGTGGCGGTAATCCTGGTAAGTCTTCGGGGAAGACTTTAGGATATTCCCTTACCACAGGGATATCTTCCAACTTCGGCTCTACCACTTCCTTATCAACAACATGTGCCAAGAAGGCAACACATCCTTTCTGCAAAAACTTCCGGGCCTTCAAACAACTGATAATTCTTAGAGGCGTATCATGCTTCTCTCCATGCACTACAATCGTCTCTCCATTCGCCATCGGGATGCGAATTATCTTCTCGTGGCATACAATCTCAGCTCGGTTACTCGACAACCATTCCATTCCAACTACCACGTCAAAGCTTCCCAACTCGACTAGCAGAAGATCAAGCGTAAACTCATGCTCTCTGAGCTCTATTACACAGCCACTAATTACTTCGTTTACCTCTACTAGCTTTCCATTAGCTAGTTCTATCGAGTATGGAATATCTAGCTTACTGGCAACTAACCCAAGTATATTCTTAAATTCTAGGGATACAAAGCTATAATCGGCACCAGTATCAAACAGTACAGATGCAAAGTGTTGGTTGATAGGGAACGTACCCGTAACTACGTTCGGATCCTGGCAAGCTTCCTTAGCCCCAATGTTGAAAACTCTTCCTTGGGCTTGATTGTTCTTTGGGCAATCTCGCTTGAAATGCCCGACATCTCTGCAACTAAAGCATCCTTGCTTGTTTCCAGTACCACCCTGGTTGTTGTTTTGGTTGCGGTTTCCATTACCAGCTTGCTTTCCAGAACCACCACGATTACCATTACCTCCCTGGTTACGGTTCCCAGTTTGATTCCCATTACCGTTTCCACCACGGTTCCCATTGCCATTACCATTACCTCTCTGACCACCGTTTCCATGACCAGTACCAGCCCAGCATGTCTCCTTCAAATGACCATTCTTTCCACAGTTTTCACACTTCCTAAACCTACACTGGCTGGCATGATGGAACTGGCACACATCACACTTAGGCAAAGAGCCCATGTAACCTTTCCCTTTGTTCTCTGAACTTGCAGTATGAGTCCTGACTTTGGCTGGTGGGTTCGCATCTCTTTTCTTGTTGCTACCGTTGTTTCCTTGGGTACCCTTCTTGAAATTAGAGAACTTCCTCTTGTTCTCTCCTGATGACTAGACATGAGTCTCCTTCTTCTTGGTGTCAGAGATTGAGAACTTGTTCAATCTAATCGCTTCCTCTGTCAGTGATACGCTCAAATCAATGGCCTCAGTGATCGTTGGAGGCTTCGAAGTAGTCACCATGCTCATGATTTGGGGTGTCAATCCCCAAATGAAACGTTCGATTCGCTTGAACTTTGGTTCTACCATGTAGGGGACAACGCGAGACAGGTCATGGAATCTCTGTACATACTCAGCAATCTTCAGACCATCCATCTTTAGATTCCAGAACTCGGTTTCCAGCTTCTGAATCTCAGCCCTTGAACAGTACTTCTTGCGCATCAGTTCTTTCATCTCATCCCAAGTCATAGCATACGCAGCCTCCTCTCCCAGTTCCACCATGATAGAGCTCCGTCTAGGAATAGTCCAGAAATGTAACTGACTTGGTACTCTGGCGCACACTTGCTCATTCGCAGCACAAAATCTATTTTCTCCGCCCATCTAACGAAAGCTACAGCACCTCCAGTGCCGTCAAAATTCAGAGGCTTGCAGTCAAGGAACTGCTTATAAGTACAGCCTATACAGGCAACATCATTCATAGAAAGCATTAGCAAACGCACATGGAATGTCCAAACGTATCGTAATGTGTCTTAAATGACTTAAACATTACCGTGAGGTGGGTTATTTCCTGAGGTACCTCCGCTGTGTTCAGAGCACAAGGCCTCATGTTGTGCGATTGCTTGTGAAATCCGTTCTTGCAGTTCTGCCTTTGTTGTGGGCAAATGATTGTTCCTTCGAGGAGGCATCTTCTAAAAGAAGATTGTATAGGTCAGGTCTTATGTACGTAATAAGTAGTATGTATATAATAGCATTTGTTATAACAAGTAAGCATGCAATCATAGCATAAACAAGTAAATTAACAACATATTTAATGAGAACATTACGATTGAGCTTTCATTAATCATCGACCACAAATACAGTTACATATTTTACACAAATATCGTATCAGAAGGGAACACAAGGTTACACCACCCTTGTCCAAAATGTCTATCAATCTACCAAAAGTCATACAGTCAAAAGGTGGTCTCCAAAAGGCTTCACTAGCTCAGCTCAATAGCGGTGCTCTCATTAAAAGCAAGCTACCTACATAAAACCAAAAACCGTCTATGCTGATGGTGGTGGAGGAACAAAAAGCAAGCTGCGCACATGCGCAAGCTCCTCCCCAAGTAGATATACATGACGCAACAGATAAATGAGCTACTGCTCAACGATAAGGAAGCGAGTGTCAAACTCGGGAAATGGAGTAAGTGGTGCAGGAGGATGCAAAAACGGGGACGGTGATGAACGAGGGGGAACAAAAGTAGGCTGACACGGACATGGCAAAGGTCGCGGTGTCATCTCAAGCTCTAAAATCCTGCGACTCATGATCTCATACTGGAGCTGCAATGATAGAAGTAACTCATCCCATGTATAACCAGTGAAATGTGAGGGATGGTAGGGATCAGAAATCGGCATGGTATAAGGTGGGAACCATCTAAGTGGCTCATCTAGTGGTGAAGAAGTAAAATGAGCAGAAGGTGCAGACTGAGGCATGTGAGGGAAAGTTGCTGATACATGTGGGTCATGGCTAGGCTGCTGGCTAGAAGTGCCTTCCCCTGGACGGGGTGCGGGTATATCCTGTAAGAAAATGATAGGCAGGTCGACACGGTATACATCAGTCTTAACTGGGTGAGCAGGAGCAATACCAACAGGTGCAGGTGCAAGAGGGGGGGGGGGGGTAACTGGCTCAATAACAGGAGGGTCAGCGGGTGCAGGAACTGGATCTGGTATAAGTAGCAAGTGGGTATCGAACACAGGGAGTTTGTGGAAAGTATGTTGATTATGTAGTTTTGTACTTAACTAAAATTAGACTAAAATTGCATAAATTAAAATTCAAGAGTTTGATTTTTTGGTTTTAAGAACTAAATTACTAAGCTAATTGCAAATCAAAATTGGTTGTTAAAACAGATTAAGAGAGAATGACCATCTTAGGTTTTCGGTTCCATTTAACAATTGCGTCTAAATCCAACTAGAAAGAGTCACATAGACATAACTCATGCATAAACGCTTGTTGTGATAAAAGGGAACTAAGTACTCGGATTAGAGAAATGCGAGGTTGTTACCCGATGACCAATTAACCAATATCCAACCCTAACCCCTCTCGTGATATCTCGATTGTCAACGACACCAAGAACGTACGGTTAAGACTAAGATCAAAACATCAATTAACAATTTACAATCAAACATTCATGCACCATAACAAACATAGCAAACATACCAAGTTCATTATTCTAGAAATAAAGATAAACACACAAAAGTCATAAAGAAACTGTCACACCCCGATATTTACAGCTCAGCCCGGTGGGCCCGGTGGGGAGTATCATGACATAAGATTGGTATCGTCATGGTCAAACATACACAGAATAGCACAGCGGAAGTCTTGGAATATAAAATATTATTAGAAACCCAAATGTCTGAAACTATAAAAAATATTAAGTGCGGACAAGTTTATACTAATCCACAGGCGGATCATTATAACAAAAGAAATTTATCAGACTAAAGACTTATGCGCAGGAGTTGCAAGTTCCTTGTCTAACAATCCTGAGCAGCTTCCAGCCTATTTACGTATTTATAGCTGTCACTTAGACTTTTGAAAGTACGTCAGTTTTCACTGGTAAATACAATTAACCGACACATTTGAAAATGTTTATGAATATTGGTTTAGGTGCACAAGGCACGAAAGTATTTTATGAAAATTGATTTAAATGCACAAGGCACAATTGTTTTTATAACTTGGGAATATTATATTAATAACAATCTTGTATCAGATTTACATGTTTGTCTAACATTTAGAGCCGATATAAATAAACCAAAAAAGATTAATCAACACACCACAAATATAAACTCACGGCGGGTCACCCCGACAAATGAGTATATCTTTTACATACATAATGGACAGGTGTATGCCTATACCCCGTGCTTAAGTCGTGGCCGTTTACGCCAAGGATATCCAGGACACGGTCGTTAACCCCCAATGTTATTTGTTATCAAGCAATACTGAATAAAATGGGATTATGAAATTTAACCATATCCGATTAAAAGGTTTCTACACCCGACCAAGCGGTAATATTTTACCGTATCCCAAGCCCGTATAAGGGAAAATAAGTTAAAAGTATTTACCTGAGCTAGCTCCTGTCTTAAATAGCAAGATTTATAATAACTCAGCCGTATTCAATTAAGTAAGCATATGTAAAATTTACCGGAAGGCTCTAGTCTGGAATGATGGTATAAATAACCTATTAGAATGCTAACGGGTCTTAATTAAGTTATAGACTTAGACCGGCTAGTTTTTAAATATGAAAACGATACACTAGATTAAGCGATGACCGAAATGGAATGTAATTTAGACCCAACAAGTATGAAGACTTGTATAATGTGGGTAAACTAAATACATTCTGGATTTTGAAGTAAAAATGATAAGGTTTGACCCGTTTCGGCTAATTTATGCAAACTAGTTACATAAACCGTACCGAACGCATATATGCATGACGGGTAACCGGATGGGTCCTGTACAAGTTCCATAAGCTATTATGCTTTAATTATGTTATGATACCAGTAGGATATCAACAATTATGCCCAAAAAGATTTTTAAACCAAATTAAGTCCCGTAAGGGCATTTTGGTCATTTTAGGATTTATTAAAGAGGTTTTAAAGTAAACTAATGTTCTGGTCTAAAACATTCTGTAAAAATGTTTATTTTAGGATATTATAACAGTAGGATATCATACATATGTGTGGTTTACCATTTATGACCAAACTATGCACCGTAGGGGCATTTTGGTCATTTCACATATGCTTTTAAGGGCAAATTTGGATATCTGAGTTCATGACTTGTACTTACTGTAAAAGTATTAAAATTTATTTATAAATTCAGTAGGTATCAAGTCTTGGGTACTAGATATGGTTTTAAACCATACTATGCACCTAATTAGCGTAAAAGTCGACAATTGACGATATTTGCGATGTGTATGAAATTCTGAGATTTTGATCAGTCTTAAATGTTTAAAATATTTTATTTTTCATATAAAATCAGTAGGAAAAAGGTTTGGCATGTTAATCATATGTAAATCTCATTTTATTAACAAAAGGGCATTATCGTCATTTATCGAATTTATACAAGAACTCAATGATATGATCAGTTTATAATCTGACCAAATATTCCTAAAATCCCTAAAAATAATATCATAACAGTAGGAAATGAGTTTGGTGCCAAAATTTGGGTCTAAACATGATTTATGCGCAAAAGCATAATTTAATTAATAAAAAGTTCAATTTTACGATATCTTGTATAACTTTAGTTTGAGACCAGAAAATGATGTCAAAATAATTTTGACATGTTTATATAACACTAACAAAGATATTTTCATTCTTACATATTCAAAAATCTCGTTTTTATACTATAAGGGCATAATGGTCAAAGTTAAGCATAATGACGAAACATGTGCAAAAATTCAGATTTCTAATATGATCGTGTAATATAACCTTATAGGGTGATGCTACATTAAATTACGATCATAACGGAACCTAAATTCAGTAGCAAACTAATCTAGTTCGGTTCATAATCGAAAGTCAACGCAGAAGTCAAACTTCGCGACTTTCAGTTGCGAACCGACCCAGAAACTGGAATTGACGAGCCGAACAGGTTTACACATGTTCTAATAATTATTACCAAGTTGTTTAAATGATAAAACGTATTTTAGAATACTTCTAAACGTATCTCGCAATTAATTCAAAAACTGACCCGTTGAATTTTTAAAACAATATTTCGTTGACTCGTCAATTGACCAAGCAAATGTGATTCTTAGGAGGTGCCCTTTTGAGGGTTTAACACCTACCTAATTACGATCACGTAGCCATGTTCGTTTCGAACAATGGCTCAACCGTTTACGGTCTTAGTAAAAGTTAAAGTGTTTATCGAAAACGCTTGACTTTTCGGCTTTAAAAGCCAAATAAAATAAACTAGTCACAAAAGGACACTTACAAATGGTCCTATGGACTGAATAGAACTCAAAAGAGGTTCCAAAGTGTTCAGGATCCTCTAGGATTGAGAGTGATAGCAAGATTGAAAAGAAAGTGTGAGTTTTGAAATGAATTCAACACCCCTTTTATAGAGTTTGGAGGATGTTTGGATGATCAACAAGTGTTAGGGGATTGCTTAGGATCATTACATGTGTATACCAGCTATAAAAAATCAGTTAGCAAGCCCCTAGAATGATCAAATGGTTTTAAAAATCATGTGTGGGAAACAAGTATGAAGAACCTGCGGCTGCCATCATCTTTCTGTCAAAGTGATGCCGTCGCGTCGCGTGACGGCATAGGGGACACAAGGTCGCGCAGCGCGACGCCTTACATGACCAGCCAAACAAGTTTAAAACTTGTCATGTTTAGTCCCCTGCACCTTTAAATTCAATGTAACTTTCATTTTAGGCACAAATGGCCCTTGCAGTTAATTTATAGATGATCTAGGGAGTACAACCAAACACCGTTATGTCCTGTTTCGTTAAACGATCACCGAAAACACTAGTTTCAACTCATTGACGCTTTTAACCCTTATTCTTGAAAGTTTGCGCAATTAACACATAACGATATCAAAACCTTATGAATTTGTTATCACGTATTCTTAGGAGTATAATTGAACATGACGAAGCCCCGGGTTCGTTAAAAGGTCACTCAGAGGTAAGAATTAACATGTTGACACGTTTAACCCCTTTTGTCTTGTAAACTTTCGTTTATTTTCAATACGGCTTCTCACATCCGAATATTTACTCGATTATGAATATATTCCTCGTGTGTGGTTAATCAGAGGCACAAATTTGGCATGTTGACACTTTTGGTCCCTCTATAATCATAGTTTTTGTTTTTGATGAAATTAGTCCTTTATAGTCAACGTTTGACTTCATTAGGGTTTAATACACGTGTCAACACATCATTGGTCATGATTTTACGAGGTGTTACATCCTCACCCCCTTAAAAGAAATCTCGACCTTGAGATTTGCTCAAAAAGATAGGAGTTCTTTTGTCACATAGTGAACACGACCTCTCGTGTATATTAAGGGCCCCTACGGCATCCCGTTTAACCTTTACAATAGGTACATGTTTCTTTCGGAGCTTCTAATCCTGTCGATCCTTAATCGATACTGGTTTCTCATCAAACCATAAGTTTTCATTAATCTGCACATCATTAGGTGCTAATGCTATCGACTTGTCGGCTAGACATATCCTCAAATCACAAGTGTGGAACACATTGTGAATACCATCAAGTTCCTTAGGTAAGTTTTAGCTTATAGGCTACCAATCTTGACATACCCGATTTTTCTCAAATGGTCCTATATATATTTAGAATTTAACTTGCCTGTTACATCAAAATGCAGCACACCTTTCTAGGGTGGTACTTTTTGTTAAATCTTCTTCCTTATTGAGAACTTAAGAGGTTTGTGACTCTCATCAGCATTGATTTTTCTGCAGATTGCTAGCAGCTTTCAGTCGATCACAGATTTGTATAATCTTATCCATGGTCTCCAGGGTAACTTCAGATCCTGATAATTGGACTTACCAAACTTCTGTCTATCAAACGGACGTTTGACATTCCATCTATACAAGGTCTCCAAAGGAGCATCCTTGATGCTTATATACTAACTATTAGTTATAGGAGTGCTTATTTAAATTGAGATAGTCATTCCAACTACTACTTAAATCAATCTTAAAGAATAGCAGCGGAAATAAAAATGCAGCGGAAATATTCTCATGTTTATCAAAGTAATTTCATCCATATGAAATAAAAAATGCAGCGGAAATAATATTTAAAACATGTTACTCTTATGATATAAATTTCATTTTATATGCAAAATCCCAAAACCCGGATCCATATATGAACATGCATACTATCAAACACAACCAGAGGATGTTTAGCATACTACCTTCTTGGAGTAATAAGAATGAAAGGAATGATGCTTCTTGAACGGTTGCCTTCAAGTATAGAAGACCTCAAGCTTGTATACCCCAAGCTTCCAACAAACACCTTAATTGCTGTCACACCCCGACCGCGTTAAAACAACAAACCGTGGCGGAAACGTCGGGGAGTGTCGTAACAGAATCATTGTTTCACAACACATGGATAAAAGTTCTGTTTTATTGAATTATGTGTATTACATTACATTGAAATTAGAAACAAAATATGAACAAATAGACTTTCATTGTTATTAAGTCACTAAGGCCTCGTCCATTCCTATGTGAGCATGCATCAATATCATCATCAATAATCATCAACTATGGTACCTGAAGCATATGTGAAAATACGACAGCATAAAAATGCCGGCAAGTACATAGGTTTTATGTGAGTGTCAGATTTATGGCTCGTTTTACCTTTTGAAATAACTTAAACAACTTTTGTTATTTGATATTAGAAAACTTAGTTTTGTAAAATGTTTATATTGTGAATTGAAATAACCAAGTTAAAACAGATTTGTTATAATATATAAAACCTTGATGCCATGAATCTTAACTCCAAAACATTTGTTTATGTAGACCCAGATCGAAAATCGTTTTTGTAATAAAACTCGAATGGTTTATATTATTAGAAAAACCTTGTAATATAACTTTGTTTTGATAACATTTGCCCAAGTGATCTAGATAACGCAACGAAATATAATGTGTTAAAAGCACTTATATATAGGAAGTACCAGCGGCGTATCAACCATGCTTTTAACACATTACACCCGCCCCGTTCCCTAATCACATCCCTAACCCAATGGTTCAAACAGTTCCAAACGGTTTACATCAATCAATCAGTTCCAAACGGTTCACATAAATGAAACAGTTCCAAATGGTTCACAAGGATAAACGGTTCCAAACGGTTCACATAAATCAAATAGTTCCAAACGGTTCACAAGGATCAAACAGTTCCAAACGGTTCCAACAGCTCAAATAATTCACATAGATCAAACAGCTCCAAACGGTTTAAACAATTTAAAATGTAAAACAATGTGTCCATATGCTGGATGAGCATATGCAACAAAATGTAATATAATAAAATCAATGTGCTAGCATGGTAAGTGAACATACATAGCAAAACATAATGAAATTATGTACTATATGCGTACTAACGAACATAGCAAGTATATGATATAAAAGCATGAAAAGCACGAAAGTAACAAGTAGGCACATGTGTTTCACCCCAAAACATTTGAAAACAGTAAAAGAGGGGACTATGTACTCACTTGAGGATGCTTAGAAGCCTTTAATAACAACCAGGCAAAGCTAGAGGGATCACGGAATCAAATGGCACCTAATATAGATAACTATATTAATAACCGGACCTAAATCGGAAGATCGGATAGGATGAGGTTTCATAAACCAAATGAGTGTTGGAACTCATATGATATGGTTTAACAAAGCCTACATACTAAATCGAAACCTATCCTAAGTGCTTACGACCCATTACGACCCGTTTAGGTAGCTTACGCTACTTTAAAGTGTCGTTCGCGTAAAACGCGTTTGGACCGCCTAACTAGTCCTATGACAAGTATTATATGCCTTAACATATCTAATAATATTGCCTAATCAGTTTAGATGTCTAAATTTAGGTTACATATGCTTAAAATGAATTTATGCGTAAAAAGGGCATTTTGGTCATTTTCCTAAGGCATATAAACTACCTATCATATAACAACTTAAACGAAGTGACCATAAGGTATAACCTCGGAAGGTTATTCCCTATACAACTATGGTCACAAAATATGCTTGATCGGATCCTAATGATCAACCAAACGGGTCGGGTTCGTAAGTCTAAGCGGCTGTTTAGACCGCTTATCTCACTACCCTATATAAGCACTAATCTAAAAGTGACGAGCTAAACATGTTAAAACATGTTTAACGAAGTTTGAAAATAGGTTTGATATCAAAACAAAGGCTTTTGATACCCAAGAATAGTCTGGTTGCAAAATACGCATGAATACGCATTTTGACCGAAACTATGACTCGTCACTACACCGAATCAACGTGGTAATCAGTAGGTATAGTCACAAGGGACTATGACCATCGTGATTACACTCACGTTGCGAAGTTCAAACGAACTTCATGTTGACCATTGACCGGTCAAAGCAGAAAGTCAAACACTGTTTGACTTTTACGCTTAAAAACGCATAAAAGCACGAAAGAAACTTACAAAGGGTCCAAGCTATGAAGATATTGATCTAAATACTCAAGTATGAAGCATAAAGCTTCAACTTAGAGCATAAAATCATATCAATGTGGGTTGAAATGAAATGGGGGTTGGGTATTTATAGGAAAACCACAACCGTTTGGATCGTTCCTCGATAAACAAGCTTCAATCTCAACCATCCATGTGTGCCCATTGTTTTACAAACCTATGGGTGCCCCAAAACAAGCTCATGGTATTGAAAAACCAATAACCAAAGCCAGAAACTAGCTGCTGATTGCAGAAACTATTTTTTTGCAGATCTAGGCATCTCTCGTTCCCCGCGTAAGAGTCAGAGAAGTCTTACGCGCCCCGCGTAAGCCAGGTTTGGCAGATTTGCAGTTTAGGTCCTAAAGTTGTAAATCTTGGTTTTCGATGCTTTTTCGGCACATTTAAGCCTCGTTAACCCCATTTCAAGGCTCTAAAATGAAGTTAAAGTATAGAGAACATAAAAAATGCTCAAAAATATCTTGGATGTCGGTTCGTTTGGCCGTACAGTTGCGTTGTTCGGTTAATTATGACGGAAGTCGTAACGGACGCAAAAACGATCCAAATTTCGCGACGAATGGAATTTTATCGTGTCAATCACTAAAATAAAATATTTTAATGATTACATAAATTTTTGGATGTCCGGATATATTCAGAACGTAAGATATGCGCGAAAATGCAAACTTATGCACTTTTTGACGCTTTTAGTCCCTATTGATCAAAAAGTTTATTTTTACGCACTAAACACCTCAAAGCCTATTTCTAAGCTATGTAAAGGATATTTAGGGAATATTTAACTTATGATCAAGTTTCAGAAGGTCCGTTATCATTCGATTCGATATACTTTTGCTGTTTGACGCAAATAATCCCTGTGATCGAATAAACTTGATTTCGCCACACCAAACCCTCCAAAACTTATTTCTAAGTTATGTAAAGGTTATTTAAGGTATGTTAAGCATATGTCACTATTTCGGAGTGTTTGTTGCATTAAACTAGTTATATTTACGCATCAGTTAGCGTATAACCTTCCAAAAAGCGATTTAAAGCTCGAAATCGAACAAGAATTGATATGTGCAAATGATACACATATTTATACAAATCCCAAGTATGAAACACAATATTTCATTGATTTGGTATTTTTTTATGGTTGAAGTGACACAGATGTCACAGTATCCCCTACTTTAGGAAATTTTGTCCCGAAATTTATTTGTAGGAGTCTGTCTGTGACGTTGTGTTAAATAATTGTCTTGCATGGAATCTAGGGTGTTATCTATTTGCGTAGAGTAACCCATCAAAGATATGCAAGGCATAATCCTGTCATTTCCCTCAACGGATATTCTTCAGAAGCGAAAATGAACTGATGGAGTCATTTTCCTCAACGGGTTCTTCAGAAATGGAAATGAAGGAATAATCAAAAGGATATTCATTTCCCTCAACGGATATTCTTTAGAAACGAAAATGAACTGACGGAGTCATTTTCCTCAACGGGTATTCTTCAGAAATGGAAATGAAGGAATAATCAAAAGGATATTCATTTCCCTCAACGGATATTCTTCAGAAACGAAAATGAACTGACGGAGTCATTTTCCTCAACGGGTATTCTTCAGAAATGGAAATGAAGGAATAATCCAAAGGATATTCATTTCCCTCAACGGATATTCTTCAGAAACGAAAATGAACGGACAGAGTCATTTTCCTCAACGTGTATTCTTCAGAAATGGAAATGAAGGAATAATCAAAAGGATATTCATTTCCCTCAACGGATATTCATTTCCTTGCACAGTCCGTACAGTGCATTTCATAATGTGTAGTGGAAGAAAATCAAACCTTTGATGAGTGTGACTAGACCACCATAGGGTCCTTTTAATTAGATCGACCAATGATCTCTTTAAATAGACCACCAAGGAGTCTTTTCAGCTATATCATCACATGACATTCCTAACCAGATTTTTGAATCAACCTTTTTAACTAGACCACTCAAGGGGTCTCTTTACGGAATAGTACTTTATAATCCAAGGGTCTTAACTATTACGTAGAAGCCCATTAAGGATTTGAAGTAGTACCTTTGGATATCCTACTATGAATCCCTCATACGAAGATATGGGAGATTCTACGAGGATTTGGATAACAAAAATTCGGATTACACAAATACCCAACACACAAACATAATCACGCAATCACATAAACACATAATCACATAATTGTTTAACTTGACCTTTAATTTGTTATCTTTGGACACGGGTATTTAAAGCACACCAGGAATCCAATCCGTGGATTTCATTTGGCACTTTAAACATCTTCAAGAATCTAACCATGAAGATACGAAGATCTTAATAGGAATTCGGCTTTGTTCTTATTGAATCGTAATGTACGTATTAAATTATACAAATAATTCAATTAAGGGCTCCGATGAACGATATTTATCCACAAGGATCTAATTATGTGGATAGAAAGATCCAATATGGATTTTGGAATTTGTGTAACGAGAGGTGTTTCGAAACCTTGCACTAAACGTGCTTAAGTCGATACACAAGGTAGAAAGTTCATGAGGTTGAGGTACTAGATATGCCAAGGCGACATATGAAGCAGAATTTGGAGTTTGAGCAGCGGCAGGATTTGCAACAGCTTTGTTTTGGATAGCAAAGCTGCACATGTTAACCAAGTGTCCCCATCATCCGCAGTGGGTACATGTGAAACAGGGTATTTGATTCGGATGATGACGGTTACATTAATTGCACCAAAAAGCGGTTCCCTTGTGCGGCTTCATCCCTGAGGCAAGTCATGGTGATAGCTAAATCAACAGTCCTCTAGAGTACGACGCCTATTTGTTGGGGAATTGTAGCACCTGGTTCGGATACTTGAGTGTTGTTGCGATGAAGAGGCATCTTGAAGTTAACGGAAGGAATGGGAGGAGGCAAGCAAGATGTTATCGGATAATCAAAACAGGATGACAACGCATAAAAATTGTGATCATTTATTTGTTACCTAAGGTAAACAAATGAGATGGTGACTAATCAAAGTAAGTGGGTCATATTAATGTATCGCGAAGACATGCTTTAGCCTATAAGTGGACACTGACCCCAAGAGTTCCCAAGTAAGAGTGACTGGTCCGATTATGTGGATTTGTACGAACATTTTAGCCTTAGACAAAAAGCTCAGAGTACAGGCATCCACCCTTCCAGATTGCACGTGTTCACATTATAAGACCCAACCTTGACGAGATTTTGAAAACTTTGAAGGTTCAAAACCTTATAATAAATCATCCTAGAACAGATGATTAGTTTTCAAAGCAGATTCGAAATTTGTGTTCTTGTTGTGGTTGTCACCTAAGGATAAGTGACGGTATTGTTTTAAGATCTAAACACAAGAATCTTGTGTTAGGGTCCTAGGAAGGTTATAGACTAGGTCAAAGCATTACTAATAACCTAATTCCCTGTAACCATGAGCTCTGATACCAACTTTTCTGTCACACCCCGACCGTGTTAAAACAATAAACCGCGGCGGAAACATCGGGGAGTGTCGTAACAGAATCATTGTTTCACAACACATGGATAAAAGTTCTGTTTTATTGAATTAAGTGTATTACATTACATTGAAATTAGAAACAAAATATGAACAAATATACTTTCATTGTTATTAAGTCACTAAGGCCTCGTCCATTCCTATGTGAGCATGCATCAATATCATCATCAACTATGGTACCTGAAACATATGTGAAAATACGTCAGCATAAAAATGCCGGCGAGTACATAGGTTATATGTGAGTGTCAGATTCATGGCTCGTTTTACCTTTTGAAATAACTCAAACAACTTTTGTTATTTGATATTAGAAAACTTAGTTTTGTAAAATGTTTATATTTTGAATTGAAATAACCAAGTTAAAACCGATTTATTATAATTTATAAAACCTCAATGCCATGAATCTTACCCCAAAACATTTTTTTAAGTAGACCCAGATCGAAAATCATTTTTGTAATAAAACTCGAATGGTTTATATTATTAGAAAGACCTTGTAATATAACTTTGTTTTGATAACATTTGCCCAAGTGATCTAGATAATGCAACGATATATAATTTGTTAAAAGCACTTATATATAGGAAGTACCAGCGGTGTATCCACAATGCTTTTAACACATTACACCCACCCCGTTACCTAATCACATCCCTAACCCAACGGTTCAAACAGTTCCAAACAGTTCACATCAATCAATCAGTTCCAAACGGTTCACATAAATCAAACAGTTCCAAACGGTTCACAAGGATCAAACAATTCCAAACGGTTCACATAAATCAAACAGTTCCAAACGGTTCACAAGGATCAAACAGTTCCAAATGGTTCCATCAGTTCAAATAATTCACATAGATCAAACAGCTCCAAACGGTTCAAACAGTTTAAAATGTAAAACAATGTGTCCATATGCTGGATGAGCATATGCAACAAAATGTAATATAAGAAAATGAATGTGCTAGCATGCTAAGTGAACATACATAGCAAAACATAATGAAATCATGTATTATATGCGTACTAACGAACATAGCAAGTATATGATATAAAAGAATGAAAAGCACGAAAGTAACAAGTAGGCACATGTGTTTCACCCCAAAACATTTGAAAACAGTAAAAGAGGGGCCTATGTACTCACTTGAGGATGCTTAGAAGCCTTTAATAATAACCAGGCAAAGCTAGAGGGATCACGGAATCAAACGGCAACTAATATAGATAACTATATTAATAACCGGACCTAAATCGGAAGATCGGATAGGATGAGGTTTCGTAAACCAAATGAGTGTTGGAACTTATACGATATGGTTTAACAAATCCCACATACTAAATCGAAACCTATCCTAAGTGCTTACGACCCATTACGACCCGTTTAGGTAGCTTACGCTACTTTAACGTGTCGTTCGCGTAAAACGTGTTTGGACCGCCTAACTAGTCCTATGACAAGTATTATATTCCTTAACATATCTAATAATGTTACCTAATCAGTTTAGATGTCAAAATTTAGGTTACATATGCTTAAAATGAATTTATGCGTAAAAAGGGCATTTTGGTCATTTTCCTAAGGCATATAAACTACCTATCATATAACTACTTAAACGAAGTGACCATAAGGTTTAACCTCGGAAGGTGTGACAACCCGAGTTTCCAAGGTCTTTATTCGACGTAACTTAATACTTATTTGCATAGTATGTCGCTATATTTATTTGAGGTGCAATATACGTATTGATTGTGGATTCGTTGTGTGTATATTGTGGGTGTATGTGTATACATATCTTGTAATAAAAATTGATAAGTAATAATATGATTAAGAGGTATAATTTAATGTAAATGGAACCTTGCCAAGCACCCCCCCCCCCTCTACGAAAACACCCCTAGAGCCGAAAACACCAAGTGTGTTAGGATGGCCAGCGAAAAGCACATGGGCTTCGGCCTAGTAGTTATTGATTTCGGGATTTTGTTATTTAATCATCACACATACAAAAATTAGGAAAAACCCTACTCCCACATCTCTTGTACGACGGCAAGTAGATCTCTTCCTTCCAATCGATTACTTGAGGTAAACCCTTGTTGACTATTGTTGATATTTAGCATGTGCAGCCAATTGAATAAACATCATATGGTCGGCCACTAGGCCATACTTGCATGTAAATTGGCAGTGACATGGATGTTTCATATGCATGATAAGATCGGTGATATTATTATATGTGAAACCTGATGATGATGACTAGAGTTGAAAATCTAGGTGTTCTGAATTGATGATTTCATTGGTTCATGATATTTTATAAATGATAATTGTTATACAAAGTTGCATGCTGACGTATTGTGGGGGGAAGTAATTGTGGTGGTTATGTGATCGTTACTTGTGAAGATGAGACTGAATGTTTGATATATATATATATATGTGGGTTAAAACTGTCAAGTATATTTGATAATGATGATTCGGTTTGAATGATATTAACGTGAGGAATCGATTTTGTCTATCCGATGATTAGTAGGAGGATGTCAGTGATTGTTGTTTTTATTATAAGCCTAACTAATCGATTTAAATAGGATGATAACTGGTTGATTGATTATGAACATTTGTGACATGCATCATGTGGATAACTAGCAGCCCACTACCTTAAATCGGTCCAATAATAACATGGGAACAATAACAGATGTCGGCCATTGTTGTGTATTTGGATAATGGTAATGGTGCTTTGAACTATGGGATAATAATTAGGATCCATGTGAGGTGATTTACACTTGTCGGCCATTGATTATTTTAATGATGATCTTGTTGGTAATTCATATGGTTTCGTATGTTAACTGTCATGTAAATTGGATGATAAGATCGATCGTGTATGCTTGTTAATGATGATATGATGATTGAATGTTTCCATGAGTTGTTCGGACTTAATGATTGTTAGATGAATTCTGATATTTGTGTAACTGTTGATGATGATGATGCCCAACGAAAACACCTTGGGATTTCGCTGCCCAAGTGTTTTCGCCACATACATGCTTGATTTCGTTGAATGATGTGATCCATTAACTGTGTTAAGTTAATAATGTTAACCCTGTTAGTATGTAACTCTGTTAAAGATGTGCATTTAACCCTGTTGAGAATGTTAACTCTGTTAAGTATATTAAGTCTGTTAAACTTATTAACTCAGTTAATAAATACATTAACTCTGTTGAGCATGATAACTTAGTTAAGGAACTTGCAAGTAACTTTGAACCTTGTATGATTGACAAACTGTCTATGTGCTACTTGATGATTAACTGCCAAATCACTCTGTAATACTGATTGCATGCGAAGCTTTACGAACTTGAACTGATTTAATATACGTGCATACTATAGGACTTGATTGATTATTTGCGAGCACATAGTTAAGCATACCGAGCAAACCAAGGTGGGTTCACACTCTTTACCAAGGCATGGGATTCCCGGGGCTGGGAATGGGTTTTGAATAATGGGATTGAACAATTACTCGTACTTACACGGCTACTAGACTATCTACCATGGTCCTCGGGTTAAGCAGGACACTTACGTAAAACCTACGTAAACAAGTACATATTACTGTCTTCCGGAGTCAGGAAGGACACTTACGTAAACTCACACATGCTACTGTCTTCCGGAGTCAGGAAGGACACTTACGTAAAACCTACGTAAACCCCACGCGTACCACTGTCCTCGGGTAAAGAAGGGCACTTACGTAAAACCTACGTAAACCTTGTACGTACTACTGTTCTCGGGTTAAGAAGAACACTTATGGTTACAAATATTCTAGTGTAAATACAAACATGGGAAGCCCCCACTGATAGAAAATACCAACATGGGAAGCCCCCACTGATAGTAAATACAAACATGGGAAGCCCCCACTGATAGTACATACAACATGTGAAGCCCCCACCAATTGAATCTACACAACGGCTTAGTTAATAACGCATAGTTATGCAACGAACTTACTTACTGTGAACTCGTTCAACTAGTTGTTGACTTTCTGTTACATGCCTTGCAGGACCATAGGTACCCATGGAGCTTGCACGGGAGGCGCGGTCGTTGTGGGCACGGATTGTGGATGTTATGATAAACTCTTTTACGACATTTCAACTTAATACTTATGTTGGGTTTTACATTTATGCTTCCGCTAAACATTGATACTATATTTTGGTTTTTGAACACCTTTCATATTGTTTGGTTGATTTACCATTATTAATTACATTGTTCAATATGATTGGTGGCTTGATCCTGGTCAGTCACGCCTCCAAGCGGTGGTACTCCGCGTGTGGATTTTGGGGGTGTGACAGATTGGTATCAGAGCCATTGGTTATAGTGAACTTGGTTTTAATAAGGGAAAACGTTTTTTGTTAAAACCAGACTATAACCTGTACAGTGCTCTACGATCCACAACGACGCTTTGCTCCACGTGCAAGACTCAACATTCTAGGTAATATGGTATATGTTATATTGCCTACTTGCTAGAATTACATAGAACTTTGCTCATGGTATGCTTAGATACACATAACCCCTATTGCTTGAGAATACTTGTGTGCTCACTCTCTTCTGTCATCGCACTATTCGCGAACCTCTCTTACTCTTGTTCTCCTTGATGTCAAGATCATGAGTAGACGCGTTAACCTAACTCAAGCCCAGTTGGCGGCTTCGATCACTGAACAAGTTACTGCAGCACTCGCAGCTGCCCAGGCAGGAGGGGTAACCTGCCATTACCACTTACTCTAGGATCTTTAGATCCTACTCTCGTAAACCAACACTCGTGCTCAAGTATGTTTACTCTTACGCACACGACAGGTCAACACGCTCAGCCACCTGTGTGCACGTTCCAAACTTTCATGGACTGTCGTTCTAGTACTTTCAGTGGCACTGAATGGGGGCCGTTGGACTCCTCCACTGGTTCGAGAAGCTCGAATCGGTCTTCGAAATGTGTGAATGCCCTGAGGCTCGTAGGGTGAAGTACGCCACTGGTACTCTCGAAGGCACTGCGCTAACTTGGTGGAACGCGCAAGTTCAGATGTTGGGGCTGGTGGCTGCTAATGCCACCCCATGGAATGATTTTAAGGAACTGATCAAACATGAATATTATAGTCGTGACGACATCCACAAGTTGGAAGTGGAGTTCTTTAACCTGAAGATGACGGGGTCAGAGATAGAAGCGTACACGAAACGATCCAACGAACTAGCAGTGTTATGTCCAACTATGGTGGATCCTCCCATCAAACGCATTGAGCTGTACCTCAAAGGCTTAGTATCAGAGATTCAAAGTCATGTGACTTCTGCCAACCTTGCTACTATTCAAGATGTTACTCGTCTTGCTCATCGTCTCACAGACCACGCAGTAGAACAGAACAGGCTGCCTAAACGTATCAGTGCTACCACTACTATTACTACCTCTGCTATTCCCAGTGATAACCAACGAAAGTGGGATGGAACCTCCAGTAAGGGTTCACCTTTAGTTCAGGCCCAGGCACCGCAGCGAAAGATTGATGACTATCAGAGCCCTGGTCAGCAATATTCTGGTAGTCAAGGATTGTAACCTCGTCTTAGCTGGTCAGACATTCTTCATCAACCTCATTCCTATAGTCTTGCGTATTTTCGATATCGTCATTGGTATGGATTGGTTATCTCAGCAACAAGCAGAGATCCTATGCAAGGAGAAGATCATTCGCATTCCCCGTACTGGAAAAGAACCTCTTGAAGTTCAAGGCGACAAGAGTGGTGTCGTGAGTGGCATCATCTCCTTCTTGAAGGCACAGAAGTGTTTGCGAAAGGGCCACACAGCTATTTTAGCACTCGTTACAGATACATCGGCGAAAGAGAAGAAGTTAGAGGATATTCCTGTTGTACGCGACTTTCCTCAAGTGTTTCCTGAAGAGTTACCTGGGCTACCGCCTCATCGCCAGGTCGAATTTCAAATCGAGCTAGCTCCAGGAGCAGCCCCAATAGCTCGAGCACCTTATCGCTTAGCTCCAACCGAACTAGAAGAACTGTCTAAGCAACTACAAGAACTCTTGGAAAAGGGTTTCATTCGCCCTAGCTCTTCGCCTTGGGGAGCTCCAGTACTATTTGTGAAGAGGAAAGATGGTACCTTCCGCATGTGCATAGATTACTGCGAACTGAACAAGGTCACTGTGAAGAATCGCTATCCTCTTCCACGCATCGACGACTTATTTGACCAGTTGCAAGGGTCGAGCTATTACTTGAAGATTGACCTGAGGTCAGGCTATCATCAACTGAGAGTCCGGGATGAGGACGTCTCCAAAACAGCATTCAGAACTCGCTACGGTCACTACGAATTTCTGGTCATGCCATTCGGATTAACGAACGCGCCTGCAGTTTTCATGGATCTTATGAACAGGGTGTGCAAACCTTATCTTGACAAGTTTGTTATTGTTTTCATCGATGACATCCTGATCTACTCAAAGAGTCAGGAGGAACACGAGCATCATTTACGACTTATTTTGGAACTTCTTCGAACGGAACAGCTGTACGCCAAGTTTTCAAAATGCGACTTCTGGCTTTGCGAAGTCCACTTTCTAGGCCATGTGGTAAACAAGGATGGGATTCATGTTGATCCATCCAAGGTAGATTCGATCAAGAACTGGCCTGCACCTCGCACACCAACAGAAATTCGCCAATTCTTGGGTTTTGGCGGGATACTACAGAAGGTTCATCAAAGACTTCTCAAAGATTGCACAGCCGCTTACACTACTGACACAGAAAGGTGTTGCTTACCGTTGGGGTTATACACAGGAAACAACGTTTCAGCACTTAAAGGATACGCTTTGTAGCGCACCTATCCTTTCGTTGCCTGAAGGCACGGACGATTTTGTAGTCTACTACGACGCATCTATCCAGGGTCTTGGATGTGTGTTGATGCAACGGGATAAAGTCATTGCTTATGCTTCGCGCTAACTTAAGATTCACGAACGGAATTACACTACACATGATTTAGAGCTGGGAGCTGTTGTTTTTGCGCTCAAGATATGGCGACATTACTTGTACGGTACCAAGTGCACCATCTACACCGATCGCAGGAGTCTCGAGCATATTTTTAAGTAGAAAGAGTTGAACATGCGTCAGCGTCGATGGGTCGAGCTACTGAACGATTACGAATGTACGATAAAGTACCATCCGGGAAAAGCCAATGTGGTGGCCGACGCCCTCAGTCGAAAGGATACTACACCTAGGCGTGTACGAGCGTTGCAACTCACTATTCACTCTAGTCTTCCTTCTCAGATACGAGATGCTCAGGTAGAAGCATTGAAATCAGAAAACGTCAGGGCTGAAGCCTTACGCGGCTCAAGGCAACGGTTAGAACAAAAGGCAGACGGCGCCTACTATGTAACAGGACGCATTTGGGTCCCACTTTATGGCAACTTACGCGAGCTTGTGATGGATGAAGCTCATAAGTCTCGCTACTCAGTACATCCTGGTTCGGATAAGATGTACCACGATCTCAGAACTACATATTGGTGGCCTAGCATGAAAGCTCACATAGCAACTTACGTCAGCAAGTGCTTGACTTGTGCGAGAGTCAAGAATGAATATCAGAAACCATCAGGCTTACTCCAACAACCAGAGATACCACAATGGAAATGGGAGAAAATTTCCATGGATTTTATTACTGGCCAGCCTAGATCCCAATGTGGGAATGATACTATTTGGGTGATCGTGGATCGACTCACTAAGTCTGCACACTTCCTGGCTATTAAGGAAACAGATAAGTTCTCTACATTAGCAGACATCTACTTAAAAGAAGTGGTCTCAAGGCACGGGGTGCCAACTTCTATTATCTCTGATCGTGACGCACGCTTTACTTCAGAACTGTGGCAAGCAATGCACAAATCTTTTGGCTCTCGATTAGACATGAGCACAACTTATCACCCTCAGACGGATGGGCAGTCTGAGCGCACTATTCAAACTTTAGAAGACATGCTTCGTGCATGTGTAATCGATTTCGGCAACAGCTGGGAAAAGCACCTCCCTTTGGTGGAGTTCTCGTACAAAAAGAGTTACCACACCAGCATTCAAGCCGCTCCATTCGAGGCATTGTACGGGCGTAAATACTGATCACCTCTCTGTTGGGCAGAGGTGGGCGATAGTCAAATCACAGGTCCAGAACTTGTAGTTGATGCTACTGAACGGATTGCACAGATACGACAACGAATGGCGGCAGCTCGCGACCGTCAGAAAAGCTACGCTGATAAGCGTAGGAAACCACTCGAGTTCCAGGTTGGGGATCGAGTGCTACTCAAAGTCTCACCCTGGAAGGGTGTAGTTCGTTTTGGTAAACGAGACAAACTCAATCCGCGGTATGTCAGACCGTTCGAAATCATTGAAAGAATAGGCAAAGTGGCCTACAGACTGAACTTACCAACTGAACTCAGTGCAGTTCACAACGTCTTTCACGTGTCGAATCTGAAGAAGTGTCTGTCAGATGAGACCCTCATAGTTTCTTTGAAGGAGCTCACTATCGACGAGCAGTTGCGATTCGTCGAGGAACCAGTTGAAATCACGGATCGGGATGTTAAGGTCCTCAAGTACACCAGAATACCTCTTGTTCGAGTTCGTTGGAACTCCCGTCGTGGCCCAGAGTTCACCTGGGAACGAGAAGATCAGATGAAACTCAAGTATCCCCAACTATTCGCAAACAGCACAACCACTACTGAGGCTGAAGCCACGGAATTTCGGGACGAAATTCCAGATCAACGGGGGGAGGATGTGACACCCCAGGAAAACCAGTAAACAACACAACACGACTAGCTTCCTCAGTAACCGCGTGCTAAATTTCGGGACGAAATTTCTTTCAACTTGGGGATAATGTGACAACCCGAGTTTCCAAGGTCTTTATTCGACGTAACTTAATACTTATTTGCATAGTATGTCGCTATATTTATTTGAGGTGCAATATACGTATTGATTGTGGATTCGTTGTGTGTATATTGTGGGTGTATGTGTATACATATCTTGTAATAAAAATTGATAAGTAATAATATGATTAAGAGGTATGATTTAATGTAAATGGAACCTTGCCAAGCACCCCCCTACGAAAACACCCCTAGAGCCGAAAACACCAAGTGTGTTAGGATGGCCAGCGAAAAGCACATGGGCTTCGGCCCAGTAGTTATTGATTTAGGGATTTTGTTATTTAATCATCACACATACAAAAATTAGGAAAAACCCTACTCCCACATCTCTTGTACGACGGCAAGTAGATCTCTTCCTTCCAATCGATTACTTGAGGTAAACGCTTGTTGACTATTGTTGATATTTAGCATGTGCAGCCAATTGGATAAACATCATATGGTCGGCCACTAGGCCATACTTGCATGTAAATTGGCAGTGACATGGATGTTTCATATGCATGATAAGATCGGTGATATTATTATATGTGAAACCTGATGATGATGACTAGAGTTGAAAATCTAGGTGTTCTGAATTGATGATTTCATTGGTTCATGATATTTTATAAATGATAATTGTTATACAAAGTTGCATGCTGACGTATTGTGGGGGGAAGTAATTGTGGTGGTTATGTGATCGTTACTTGTGAAGATGAGACTGAATGATTGATATATATATATGGGTTAAAACTGTCAAGTATATTTGATAATGATGATTCGGTTTGAATGATATTAACGTGAGGAATCGATTTTGTCTATCCGATGATTAGTAGGAGGATGTCAGTGATTGTTGTTTTTATTATAAGCCTAACTAATCGATTTAAATAGGATGATAACTGGTTGATTGATTATGAACATTTGTGACATGCATCATGTGGATAACTTGCAGCCCACTACCTTAAATCGGTCTAATAATAACATGGGAACAATAACAGATGTCGGCCATTGTTGTGTATTTGGATAATGGTAATGGTGCTTTGAACTATGGGATAATAATTAGGATCCATGTGAGGTGATTTACACTTGTCGGCCATTGATTATTTTAATGATGATCTTGTTGGTAATTCATATGGTTTCGTATGTTAACTGTCATGTAAATTGGATGATAAGATCGATCGTGTATGCTTGTTAATGATGATATGATGATTGAATGTTTCCATGAGTTGTTCGGACTTAATGATTGTTAGATGAATTCTGATATTTATGTAACTATTGATGATGATGATGCCCAACGAAAACACCTTGGGATTTCGCTGCCCAAGTGTTTTCGCCACATACATGCTTGATTTCGTTGAATGATGTGATCCATTAACTGTGTTAAGTTAAAAATGTTAACCCTGTTAGTATGTAACTCTGTTAAGGATGTGCATTTAACCCTGTTGAGAATGTTAACTCAGTTAAGTTAACTCTGTTAAGTATATTAAGTCAGTTAAACTTATTAACTCAGTTAATAAATACATTAACTCTGTTGAGCATGATAACTTAGTTAAGGAACTTGCAAGTAACTTTGAACCTTGTATGATTGACAAACTGTCTATGTGCTACTTGATGATTAACTGCCAAATCACTCTGTAATACTGATTGCATGCGAAGCTTTACGAACTTGAACTGATTTAATATACGTGCATACTATAGGACTTGATTGATTATTTGCGAGCACATAGTTAAGCATACCGAGCAAACCAAGGTGGGTTCACACTCTTTACCAAGGCATGGGATTCCCGGGGCTGGGAATGGGTTTTGAATAATGGGATTGAACAATTACTCGTACTTACACGGCTACTAGACTATCTACCATGGTCCTCGGGTTAAGCAGGACACTTACGTAAAACCTACGTAAACAAGTACATATTACTGTCTTCCGGAGTCAGGAAGGACACTTACGTAAACTCACACATGCTACTGTCTTCCGGAGTCAGGAAGGACACTTACGTAAAACCTACATAAACCCCACGCGTACCACTGTCCTCGGGTAAAGAAGGGCACTTACGTAAAACCTACGTAAACCTTGTACGTACTACTGTTCTCGGGTTAAGAAGAACACTTATGGTTACAAATATTCTAGTGTAAATACAAACATGGGAAGCCCCCACTGATAGAAAATACCAACATGGGAAGCCCCCACTGATAGTACATACAACATGGGAAGCCCCCACCAATTGAATCTACACAACGGCTTAGTTAATAACGCATAGTTATGCAACGAACTTACTTACTGTGAACTCGCTCAACTAGTTGTTGACTTTCTGTTACATGCCTTGCAGGACCATAGGTACCCATGGAGCTTGCACGGGAGGCGCGGTCGTTGTGGGCACGGATTGTGGATGTTATGATAAACTCTTTTACGACATTTCAACTTAATACTTATGTTGGGTTTTACATTTATGCTTCCGCTAAACATTGATACTATATTTTGGTTTTTGAACACCTTTCATATTGTTTGGTTGATTTACCATTATTAATTACATTGTTCAATATGATTGGTGGCTTGATCCTGGTCAGTCACGCCTCCAAGCGGTGGTACTCCGCGTGTGGATTTTGGGGGTGTGACAGAAGGTTATTCCCTATACAACTATGGTCACAAAATATTCTTGATCGGATCCTAATGATCGACCAAACGGGTCGGGTTCGTAAGTCTAAGCAGTTGTTTAGACCGCTTATTTCACTACCCTATATAAGCACTAATCTAAAAGTGACGAGCTAAACATGTTAAAACATGTTTAACAAAGTTTGAAAACAGGTTTCAAATCAAAACAAAGGGTTTTGATACCCAAGAATAGTTTGGTTGCAAAATACGCATGAATACGCATTTTGACCGAAACTATGACTTGTCACTACACCTAATCAACGTGGTAATCAGTAGGTATAGTCACAAGGGTCTGTGACCATCGTGATTACACTCACGTTGCGAAGTTCAAACGAACTTCGTGTTAACCATTGACCGGTCAAAGCAGAAAGTCAAACACTATTTGACTTTTATGCTTAAAAACGCATAAAAGCACGAAAGAAACTTACATAGGGTCCAAGCTATGAAGATATTGATCTAAATACTCAGGTATGAAGAATAAAGCTTCAACTTAGAGCATAAAATCAGATCAATGTGGGTTGAAATGAAATGGGGGTTGGGTATTTATAGGAAAACCATAACTGTTAGGATTGTTCCTCGATAAACGAGCTTCAATCTCAACCATCCATGTGTACCCTTTGTTTTACAAACCTATGGGTGCCCCAAAACAAGCTCATGGTATTGAAAAACGAAGAACCAAAGCAAGAAACCAGCTGCTGATTGCAGAAACTGTTTTTTGTAGATCTGGGCATCTCTTGTGCCCAGTGTAAGACTCAGAGAAGTCTTACGCGCCCCGTGTAAGTCAGGTTTGGCAGATTTGCAGTTTAGGTCCCTGAAGTTGTAAATCTTGGTTTTCGATGCTTTTTCGGCACATTTAATCCCTGTTAACCCCATTTCAAGGCTCTAAAATGAAGTTAAAGTATAGGGAACATAAAACATGCTCAAAAATATCTCAGATGTCGGTTCGTTTGGCCGTACGGTTGCGTTGTTCGGTTAATTACGACGGAAGTCGTAACGGACGCAAAAACGATCCAAATTTCGCTACGAATGGAATTTTATCATGCCAATCACTAAAATAAAATATTTTAATGATTACATAAATTTTTGGATGTCCGGATATATTCAGAACGTAAGATATGCGCGAAAATGAAAACTTATGCACTTTTTGATGCTTTTAGTCCCTATTGATCAAAAAGTTTATTTTTGCGCACAAACACCTCAAAGCCTATTTCTAAGCTATGTAAAGGATATTTAGGGCATATTTAACTTATGATCAAGTTCTGGAAGGTCCGTTATCATTCGATTTGGTATACTTTTGCAGTTTGACGCAAATAGTCTCTATTATCGAATAAACTTGATTTCGCCACACCAAACCCTCCAAAACTTATTTCTAAGTTATGTAAAGGTTATTTAAGGTATGTTAAGACTATGTCACTATTCCGGAGTGTTTGTTGCATTAAACTGGTTATATTTACGCATCAGTTCACGTATAACCTTCCAGAAAGCGATTTAAAGCTCGAAATCGAACAAGAATTGATATGTGCAAATGATACACATATTTATACAAATTCCAAGTATGAAACACAATATTTCATTGATTTGGTATTTGTTTGATGGTTGAAGTGACACAGATGTCACAATTGTAGCTAGGATTTGAACACTAGAAATCAAACTTGAAAAATTCTTGAACAACCAACTATCTTGGCCGATTTTTTTGAGAGAGTTTCAAGTCTTCTACTTGAAAATTATGTCTTGGATTATTTGTGAAAAGAAATGAGAAGTAGTAAATCTTTTCACACAAATCAAGTGCCACCCACATCACCCAATCAAATAGTCTCTAGCCACGCAAAATGCATGGAATATGATTAGACCAAAAATTTATTTGGGAATACCCATGGGGGGGCCCACTTTAAATTTAAAAAAAATCAATTTTTCTTTTGCATTTTAAGTCTTGGTTTATATATATATTTATAACTTTTATAAATATAACACTACATATATGCAAGACTTTATACAACCTTTTAAAATGTTATTTAACCCATTAAATAACAAAATAAAATATTCTCTCAAAATAAATTACCCATATAATTTATTAGTTTCTCAAGTGTAATTATTTAGAAAACCAATTTCTAAATATTGTAAGTGTTAATATTTATTTGTTTGATCATATCATAAATAAATATTATAAGTGTTTGTCTAACTTGTATTGGGTATGACTCGACTTGGATCATAACGTACTAGCCACATCAATTTAATATGTGTCTTAGGCATACAGAGTCTAACAATCTCCCACTTGCACAAGATACATAGAAGATTGATGCAAGTAGTAAAGACCACCTAACTATAGTTTACTACCCCTAATACGTATGACTATATTTCCCATTCAATAACATCATCCCCTTCAAGTCCCTTACTTGAACATGGTTTAGATGAATCTATCATTTATCCTTTCGTTACAGATGTCATGTTAAATCCAGAGACATAGAGTGATCACTCACTATTGACTTAACTTTAGCAGGCCTTAGACATCTTACTCTCAACGAATAAGAGGAACAAATCCCTTCTTGGCTACATACGTCTCTCACAATCACCTTGTACCACACCTGAGTTTAGCCTTATGTACTGCCTTTCTACAGACAGCTAAGAACTAGGTCAAGGTATAATACTTGGTGAATATCAAGACCCAATATGTATCTCAGGTTAGAGGATACTATGATATTCGCCTTTACTCAAATTTACTTATGATCAATCACAAATGATTCCATGCAGCAACATTTGAGAGCGAGTCAGTCCAATATTTGTATCCCACAAATATCTATAAACTTTGGTAGCAACACTTTGCTCTATATTCATACTTAATTAATATCTACCGATCCAAATTCATAATAGTCTTACATTCATATTTGTTCCCACAAGTATGATCGACTACGAACATTTAGAATAATTAACTTATTCATGGATTTAAACATGCTAATATGAAACGTAACTCAAAATACCATAAAAGAGTTAAATTAACAATTGTTTCAATATCAAAATACAAAATAGATCAAATCCAATCACTAGAATATCGAAGTCCTAAGGCACATGTATGACCCTCATGTTTTGCCCTGTCAAGGAGCTTCGTGAGTGGATCTGCAATGTTTTGATCGGTGTGAACTTGGCGGATACATATCTTTCCTTTTTCAACTTCATCCCTTATATAGTTGAATCTCCACTCGATATGTCTAGTCTTTTGGTGCGCACGGGGTTCCTTGATTTGAGCAATCTCA
The DNA here is from genome assembly GCA_030545235.1 of Helianthus tuberosus. Taxonomy (NCBI): domain Eukaryota; kingdom Viridiplantae; phylum Streptophyta; class Magnoliopsida; order Asterales; family Asteraceae; genus Helianthus; species Helianthus tuberosus. The sequence continues at coordinate 122,796,136 of CM060407.1, forward strand.
CCCTCGTTATCACAAAAGATCTCTAGGGGGTCTTGAATGGTAGGGACCACCCCTAGGTCGGCTATGAATTTCTTCAACCATCCAGCTTCTTGGGCTGCCAATGAAGCGACGATGTATTCTGATTCTGTAGTGGACAATGCTACCACGTCTTGTTTTGAGCTCTTCCAAGAGACTGCTCCTCCATTTAAAATGAAGCATACCCCGATTGCGATCGAGAATCACTTCGATCAGTTTGGAAACTCGCGTCCGTGTAACCCTTTACAACGAGTTCTTCTTCACCAGATCCATATATTAAAAACATATCCTTAGTCCTTCTAAGGTATTTTAATATGCACTTAACATCCTTCCAATGACTGTTACCTGGATTTTGCTGGTATCTACTCGTCATGCTCAAAGCGCATGACATGTCCGGTCTAGTGCATATCATTGCATACATGATGGATCCTATAGCTGACGCATATGTGATTCCTTTCATTTTCTGTTGCTCATCCTTTGAGCTTGGACATTGATATGTATTCAATATTGTCCCCTTTTGAATAGGTACAAAACCTCTCTTAGAGTTCTATATTTGGAACCTATTCAAGACTTTGTCAATGTATACACTTTGGTTTAAACCTATCAAGCATCTTGATCTATCTCTATAGATCTTTATTCCCAGAATGTAGGTGACTTCACCAAGATCTTTAATGGAAAAACAACTTCCAAGCCAAGCTTTTACACCTTCCATGGTTGGAATGTCATTCCTAAATAGTAAAATGTATAGTACTAAGAAAGTGATGATGCTCCCACTAGCTTTCTTATACACACAAGCTTCATCGCCGTTCTTGATGAATCCAAAATTCTTAATTTCTTCATCAAAATGGTGATTCCAACTTCTCGATGCTTGTTTCAATCCATAGATTGATTTCTTTAACTTGCATACTTTATCAGGATGTTTTAGATCGACAAAACCTTCAGGCTTAACCATATAGATATCTTCATCAAGATATCCATTAAGAAAAGCCGTTTTGACAACCAATTGCCAGATCTTATAGTCGTAATATGCAACTATGGCAAATAATATCCTGATTGACTTTAGTATCGCCACAGGCGAGAAGGTCTCATCATAATCAGTTCCTTGAGTTTGAGTGAAACCTTTTGTTACAAGTCTCGCTTTATAAGTATCCAAGTTACCATGCATATCAGTTTTCTTCTTGAAAACCCACTTACTTCCAACTACTTTGGAGTTAAGTGGTGGCACAACCAACTCCCAAACTTGGTTGTCATACATGGATTGCATCTCTATGTTCATGGATTCAAGCCATTTATCACAATCAGATTTTGACATTGCATCATGGCATGTGGTTGGTTCATCTGAATCTACCACGTAGCATCCATCCATGAAAAATCCATATCTTTTAGGTGGACTACTAGTTCTAACAGATCTACGAACATTTTGTGTGTTCTGATCAACCTCTTGATCGTTTTCAACAACCTCTTGTTGAGTGCTCGTATCAACCAAACGTGTATCGTCTTATGGTTCTTGATCCTGCTCAAGTTCCACTGTTCTACCACTAGTTCCTTCCATAAGGAACTTAGCTTCCAAGAACTTACCCTTTCGAGCAACAAATACCTTTTGCTCGGTTGGATCATAGAAATAATATCCTATATCATCTTTAGGATATCCTACAAAGATACACTTGGTGGATCGGACTTCCAACTTATTTGGGGTGTATTGCTTAACATAAGCTTCACAACCCCAACCCCAACCCCAAACCCTTAAGAATGATAATGATGGAGGGTTTCCATGCCATATTTCAAAAGGTGTCCTTTCCACTTTCTTGGTTGGGGCCATATTTAGTATACGGACTGCGGAGAGCAAAGCGTAACCCCAAAACGATAGAGGTAATGTGCTTCTAGCCATCATGGATCAAACCATATCTAATAGAGTTCGAATTCTCCTTTCGGACACACCATTGTGTTGTGGTGTTCCATGTGGAGTAAGTTGTGATATGATTCCACAACTTCTAAGATGATCTTGAAAGGCACCACTTAGGTATTCACCTCCTCTATCGGTACGAAGAACTTTGATTGTTTTCTTGAGTTGATTTTCTACTTCACTTTTGAAGTCTTTGAACATTTCAAATGCCTCATCCTTGTGTCATAGTAAATACACATAACCATAACGACTATAGTCGATGGTAAAGGTAATGAAGTATCTTTCACCATTCCTAGTCATCGGCTTAAATGGACCAAATACATCCGAATGTATGATACCTAATAAGTCTTTAGCCCTTTCAAATGTTCCACTAAAGGATGTCTTGGTCATTTTGCCTTGTAAACAAGATTCGCATACATCAAATGAATCATCTTCATTCGTTTTCAAAAGACCATTTCTCTGAAGTGTTTGCATGCGATTCTTATTTATATGTCCAAGGCGACAATGCCAAAGATAGGAATCACTCAAATCCATTTTGAGTTTCTTGTTGGCTACTTGGTACATTGAGCTATCATATGATGTGTTATCTTGATCTAATTCATAAATACCATTTAAAGACATAGCTTTAAAATAAAATACATCATTCTTAGAAACGTAAATGTCATAGTTAACAAATTCAAAATTGAAACCAGATTGTTTTAAAAGGGAAACTGAAATTATGTTCCTAGTTAAACTAGGAGCATATAACACATTCTTCAATATCACTTCCAAACCACTTGGAAGCTTTAAAACATAGTCTCCTTGAGCTTCGACATCAACCTTTGCTCCGTTGCCCATGAAGAGACTAGCGTCTCCCTTCTTATAATGTTTATTTCTTTTGAACCCCTGCAACAAATTGCAAATATGAGTTCCACATCCGGTATCTAGCACCCATGTGTTAGAAGAAATAACATTAAGCTCAACATGTATCATAAAGATAGTACCTGAGGTTTGCCCTGCATCCCTCTTGTTTTTCAACTCGTTGAGATAGGTTGGACATTTTCTCTTCCAATGTCCTATCTCACCACATCCAAAACATGGGTCATTCGTAGCAACCTTTTGCTTCTTTTCTTTTGGTTTGGCGGGTTCTGCTTTAGCTTTTCCCTTTCCCTTTCCCTTTCCCTTTCCCTTGACGTGTCCCTTTCTTTTAGCATAGTTTGCTTTAGAGTCGGGGTGGGGCCTCTTCTTGTTGCCTCCTTCATTGATCGCTAGGACGGGTAAAGCCTTTTTGCCCATTCCTGCTTCGGCCGTTTTGAGGATTGCATGAAGCTCACCAATGCTCTTGTCCCATCCATTCATGTCGTAATTCATTACAAAGCTCTCAAATTTCTTTGTTAAAGAGTTGAGGATCAAATCTGTAGCCAACTCTTTAGAGACGGGACAATTTAGCCTTTCTAGGCTATCAATGTGGCTTTTAATCTTAAGGACATAAGATGATACCGATTGGGTTTCCTCCATTCGACATGCATGAAGCGCCCGAACGGTTTTGAAGCGTTCCACTCTCGCTTGTTGTAGGAACATTTCCTTTAACTGGGTAATCATGTCGTATGCCCCGTGATGTTCAAAATCCTTTTGAATTTCATGAATCATAGTTCCAAACATGAGGCATGAGGCTTGCAAGGAGTGCTCGGTATACTTAACCCAATCATTGTAGGCTTCCACATCTTCCACGTTAGGTTCATCGGGAATAGGATCGTCCAACACATAGGATATCTTTTCTTGCTTGAGAACAATTCTCAAGTTTCGAAACCAATCCATGAAGTTGTTATGGTTGAGACGATCCTTTTCAAGGATGGTTCTTAGTGATAGGTTTCGGACGGTTTGGTTAATCGGGTTTGCATTGTTAGCGGCCATCTACAAAATTTAACAAGTTCAAATTTAGTTTTTTCGATATAAAATATATTTTAATTATTAATACCCTTTTGTATCTTAAAGACAATTAATAATTAAACTCTAGAATCCAACGTTACATTTAAATATTGGTTAGGTGACCTTTATCCCTCAATTTAAATTAACAAGGTAGTCAACGTTTGACAATTGCAACTCTTTGCAATTTCTAGCCATATAGGATCGATTAAACATCTTTATGTTTAGTTGGCATGTTTAATCACATCAACACCTTTGTCCGCCATGTTTCGGTGACCCTAAGCACATAGTTTGCAAATCAAGTCATCCAACTTACACATACATGTGAGTTTATACACATAAGTGGTTAGGTGACCTTTATCCCACAAACATGGTAAACCCACCTCGAACATACAAGTTCCCTCAAATGTGGTTAGGTGACCTTTATCCCACAATAAGAGTTCCCAAGTGATTCGAGTGTTGTATAAAAGGATGGTGTTTGACTTGTTTTAAAAAAGGGTTTTTAATATTTCAAAAATTCTAGTTTAGAAAATATTATGTACCATACATTTGCATGCATTCAAATCAATGGTACTTTAGTGAAAACCAATTTTCAAGGTTCTTTCAATAAAACCCATTTTATTATAAAATCATTAATTTTTAATAAAACCTTTTATTAACCATTTTAATGATTTTGTTAAGAACCAATTTTACGCTTGTTGTTGATTATTAGTTTGTTAAGTCATGCATATCGACATATCATTAAAACAATATAAATAAACAACCACACAAGCATAACATACATAACAATAGGGGCATAACCATAGCCAACTATTTTGACAACACTTGTTAGCCGAAACAAGTGTGCCAAAAGTTCCTTCCTAAGGGGTGAAAAATGACACAAGTCATGTGTCGTTGAACTCCCACTTGATCCTGCATCCAAATGCTTCAAGTCTCCTTCTTGTGTTGTGATTTCTCCACTTTCTTTGAGCTTCCAAATGTCTTTTATATTCAGCTCCAAACTCCTTTGGACTTCAAAAATGTGTTTTGGTTATCGGGTTAAAATCCCGTTGAGAACGATGAAGTTCTTTGGACCGAATATTATGATACAAACCAAAACGCATTTTGTGCATCTTCTTTTACATGAAATAATCCTAATACATTTTTTCTAGTAAAATAAAATGCAACTAATCTATTTATTTTACATGCCAAATGAAAAATAAATAAATAAATTACATATCTTACAAATGGAAGAACAAAGATTATAATTATTACAAACCATTGAAATAATAATAAAATAAATCACAACACAATCATTCAACACAAGGTCATGGCTAGGTTTTATGCACCAAAATATATATCCACATATATATATTAAAATCAAGAAGCAAAAAAATGGTTCCCTTTTATCACCATTTTCGGTTATGTACAAAAAACCGAAAAGGTAAGTTTTGTCCAAACAAACAAATCATCCATATGAAATAATTTTTCAAGATTTCCTTATGCATGTAAGAAAATAATCTTGAAAAACAAAGGGATAACCATATTAAAATTTCGGCCATAGGGTTTTATTCAAACCCGAAACCCAAAACATTTAATCTATTGAAGCATGCACTCATATAAGCGGCTCTGATACCATTGTTGGGATTTTCGCATGTTTATCAAAGTAATTTCATCCATATTAAATAAAAACGCAGTGGAAATAATATTTAAAACATGTTATTCTTATGATATAAATTTCATTTTATATGCAAAATCCCAAAACCCGGATCCATATATGAACATGCATACTATCAAACACAACCATAGGATGTTTAGAATACTACCTTCTTGGAGTAATAAGAATGAAAGGAATGATGCTTCTTGAACGGTTGCCTTCAAGTATAGAAGACCTCAAGCTTGTATACCCCAAGCTTCCAACAAACACCTTGATTGTAGCTAGGATTTGAACACTAGAAATCAAACTTGAAAAATTCTTGAACAACCAACTATCTTGGCCGATTTTTTTGAGAGAATTTCAAGTCTTCTACTTGAAAATTATGTCTTGGATTATTTGTGAAAAGAAATGAGAAGTAGTAAATCTTTTCGCACAAATCAAGTGCCACCCACATCACCCAATCAAATGGTCTCTAGCCATGCAAAATGCATGGAATATGATTGGACCAAAAATTTCTTTGGGAATACCCATGGGGGGGGCCACTTTAAATTTAAAAAAAAATCAATTTTTCTTTTGCATTTTAAGTCTTGGTTTATATATATATTTACAACTTTTATAAATATAACACTACATATATGCAAGACTTTATACAACCTTTTAAATTGTTATTTAACCCATTAAATAACAAAATAAAATATTCTCTCAAAATAAATTATCCATATAATTTATTAGTTTCTCAAGCGTAATTATTTAGAAAACCAATTTCTAAATATTGTAAGTGTTAATATTTATTTGTTTGATCATATCATAAATAAATATTATAAGTGTTTGTCTAGCTTGTATTGGGTATGACTCGACTTGGATCATAACGTACTAGCCACATCAATTTAATATATGTCTTGGGCATACAGAGTCTAACAATAGCTACCCTTAGTTAGTCAAACAAATCGACGATCCTGGGCAGCTGATAGTGATTCTCAATCGTTACCTAGTTAGGGTTGCGGTAATCAATGGATAAGCGCACTGAACCGTTTTTCTTAAATAATAATACCGGAGCTCTAAAAATGATGAGCTAGGCTTTATGAATGCCTAGATGCTTTAAATAGTGACACTTATTTGGACATTTCTATATTCGATATCTTCTTTGAATACCATTAGCTGACTTTAGTACAATATGACCATTGGGATATCTCAGTGGTTCCATGCATTAAACCTCCATACTGATCAGGTATGGAAGTAATCTATGGGACACACTAGGATACGCCAATCCTCATATGGCGCTTTTATCAAGCATAGTCTAGCATTCGCAGTTGATAGAAATCAATGAGATAATAAAATATAATAACATATATTGTTGTACTCTATCTGGAGAAAGAGTACTTTAGATTTTATGAATGAGGATTTTCCGACAAGAATAGAAGAAATGGTTCCTATGATTTTCGTCGGTAAGTTCTACCTTATACTTAATATCTAACCACCACAAGTGGCCTAGTGGTGGAGTGACTTGGGTTCTCCAATGGAGACCCAAGTTCAATTCCCATTAGTGCCACTTTGGTGGCCACCGACACCCGCTTTAAAGCCGGACCGAGGACACTCGAGGTCTCGGGTTTGAAACATGTTTCTTACCCCTCTTTGATGGCTATGGGTATTTGCCGCCAGGGATCCTTGTCGGGTGGTGAACTGGGAAGGGAGATCCCTTCCGCGGTCAGGGGTACCGTGCAACTACCCTTTTTTTTATACTTAATATCTGGAGTTCTTATGGGGAACTTTTTAAAAGTTTGCTAAGCTTACAATTTATGAAAAAAAACTACCTGAATCAAAACAGATTTCTTAGCAATAATATCATTGATTCATGATAAGGGATGTACTTAGTGTCATTATTGATATGAACCGCCTCTTGGCATTTATCAGGAGGGTTTAGCCGCCTCCATTCTTAGTCCTTCTATACTTAACTATACCCTCTTTGATGGTTTTATGGCAATTAGTTTTGATGTGGCCCTTAACGTCATAGCCGAAACATACTGCATTCTTTATGTTTCTACATTCAGGAAACTTACGGATGCCACACTGCTTTGACCTTTGGTCTGTCAGACACTGTCCCAGTGCCTTTTGTTACAGGTCTTGCATACAGGCTTCTTAGATTTCTGGGAGTTATCCTTCTCCCTTTTTCTTTTTCTTTTTCCCGGCAGTCTCAGCTTTGACCGATTAACTTCTTAACCCATTTAATGTGAGTGGCTGAGATAGATCCATAGTGGATTTATAAGAAGCAGGATTTGAAGCCTTAATATGCCCTCTAATTTCCGATGGTAAACCACAAATATATAGTGCATTATGCTTAGATTCTGGGTTAACTGAATAGGGCACTATCCTAGACAATAAATTAAAGTCTGTAACATACTGTCGACAGTCTAGAACTTTTATGGTGAGAGTCAAAAAATTCTAATTCCACCTTTTCCATTTCGTGTTGCGGACAATAGGTTTTTCTGATAAGGTCCATAAACTTGGACCATCCCATATTGTGTAAGAGTATCTTTCCTGTAACTTTATTAAAGTCTTCCACCAACTAAGGGCATTGCCCTTGAATGACTGTGATACATACCTCACAATATCTTTCTCAGCACAAACGCTGATATCCATAATGGTTTCCATTTCATCCAACAATTTTACGCAATTAATGGCTCTCTTTTTCGCCATTGTAGTCTCTTGGCTTGCAAGAGACAAAGTACTTTTAAGTACATCCTTTAGAGGAACGGGGCTCCTCACTATATGTCATCTTATTTGGTTTATTCTTTGCATTCGAAGTATGAACAAAGCTCTTCTCATGAGCAGGGAAATATGATTTAGAGCAAGTAGCATTCGGCTCTTTGAACCTTTTCATGACCTTTCTCATAACCTTTCTAACAGATGCGTCAATCACAGCTTGGATATTAACTTGTGACACCTGTGTCACTCCAACCATCAATCAAATTCCAAACCAATGAAATATTGTATTTCATACTTGGTATTTGTAAAAATATGTGTATCGTTTGCACATATCGATTCTTGTTCGATTTCAAGCTCTAAATCGCTTCCTGGAAGGTTATACGCGCACTTATGCGTAAATATAACCAGTTTAATGCAACGAACACTCCGGAATAGTGAAATAGGCTTAACATACCTTAAATAACCTTTACATAACTTAGATATAAGTTTTAGAAGGTTTGGTGTGGTGAAATCAAAGTTTATTCGCTTACAGGGACTGAATTTGACAAACTGCGAAAGTATGCCAATTTGAACTGTAACAGACATTCCGGAACATGACCATAAGTTAAACATACCATAAATATCCTTTACATAGCTTAGAAATAGGCTTTGAGGTATTCGGTATGCTAAAATAAACTTTTGTGTCATTCAGGGACTAAAAGCGTCAAAAAGTGCACAAGTTTGCATTTTCGCGCATAACTTACGTTCTGAATACATCCGGACATCCAAAAATTTATGTAAGCATGACTATATTATGCTTTAGTGTTTGGCTTGCCAAAAATCCATTCGTTGCGTCATTTGGATCGTTTTTCGCGCTTATGCGCATTCCGTCGTAATTAAGCGAACAACGCGTTCGTACGACCAAACGAACCAACATCCGGCATATTTTTGAGCATGTTTCATGTCCACAATGTTTAGGCATCATTTTAGGGCCTTAAAGTTGGCTTTACGGGCCTTAGAAGTGTCGGAAATGGCCTTAAACACGTGCAGGGACTGAAACTGTCATTATGCAAACTTTGTTCTGATCTGTGACTCCTAGGCGGCCCGCCTCAGGATCTTAACATCCTCACGCGGCCCGCGTCAGTCCTTCTGACCAGGTTAACTGCATTTAACAGCAGATTACAGCTGTTTTAACCACACCCACACATTCTAAATTGTCTAGTCAGCTGATAAGGATCATCTTTTAGTCACCATAAGGTTCCAACACTTGTACGCATGGGATTAAAGCACGGATTCCATGAAACGATCTTAACGGTGGACCGAAAACTATATATACCCCATGCCCCCCATTGCTCAAATCACTAGAATTTTGATTTGAGAAACTCTAAGTTGAAACTATTGTTTCATACCTGAGATTTTTGAATCGAAATTAGCATTCGAGGACCCTTCGTAAGTATTCTTTCGTTCTTTTATTGCTTTTCGAGTCTTTCGAGTCTGAAAGTCAAACTTTGTTTGACTTTCTACGTTGACCAGTTATGGTCAATGCGAAGTTCGTTTGAACTTCGCAACGTGATTGTAATCACGATAGTTATAGTCCCTTGGGACTATGCCTACTGATTACCACGTTGTCTAGGGTCGTAGGGTAAGCGATCTAATAAATCGCTTATACCTCAAACCCGACCCATTTGGTCGATCATTAGGATCCGACCAAATACATTAGGTGACCATAGTAGGTAGGGAATAACCTTCCGAGGTTATACCCTATGGTCACATCGTTGAGTAGTTGTATGATAGGTAGTTTATATGCCTTAGGTAAATTACCAGAATACCCTTTTCATGTATAATTGGTAATTAAGCATATGTAACCTAAACTTTTGTCACATAACTGATTATGTAACATGTTTAGGCATATAACACTTGTCATAGGACTAGTTAGACGGTCCGAACGCGTTTCACGCGAACGACGCGTTAAAGTAGCATAAGCTACCTAAACGGGTCGTAATGGGTCGAAAGCACTTAGATTAAGGTTTCATTTAGTATGTAGGCTTTGTTAAACCATATGACACGAGTCTCTATACTCGTTTGGTTTACGAACCCTCATTCTATCAGATCTTCCGATTTAGGTCCGGTTTATTAACATAGTTACCTATATTAGGTGCCGTTTGATATCCGTGATCTCTAGCATTGTTTGGTTGTTACTCAAGGACTACTAAGCAATCTCAAGTGAGTACATAGACCCCTCTTTTACTGTTTTCCAAACTGTTTTGGGGTGGAACACATGTGCCTACTTGTTACTTTCGTGCTTTCCTGTTTTCACATCATATACCTGCTATGTTCGTTAGTACATTATAGTACATGATTTTATTACATCTTATGCTAGGTGTGCCCATTGTGTGCATTACTTAGTACATCGTTTTACATTACATTATATGCTACGTATGTCTATTGTTGTATACGTAGTACAGGTCACATGCTACGTATGTCTATTGTTGTATACGTAGTACAGGTCACATGCTACGTATGTCTATTGTTGTATACGTAGTACAGGTCACATGCTACGTATGTCTATTGTTGTATACGTAGTACAGGTCACATGCTACGTATGTCTATTGTTGTATACGTAGTACAGGTCACATACTACGTATGTCTATTGTTGTATACGTAGTACAAGTCACATGCTACGTATGTCTATTGTCGCATACTTAGTACAGGTCACATGCTACGTATGTCTATTGTCGCGTACTTAGTACATTTGTTATTCATCACAGGCTTACATTTTGGATACATATTACATGATTTACATTAGACATGAACATTTTACATCTTGATGGTTTGGTTTGATTAAGTGATTAAGTAACGATGCGTGTGTAATATGATACAAGCATGGTGGATACGCCGCTGGTACTTCCTATATATAAGTGTTTGTATGGTATTACATATATCGTAGCGTTATTTGAATCATTTCAGTTTGATACATATAACATTTTATACAAATAACATACTTTTCACAATACATTGTTTTACAAGCAAGTTATCTTATACAAACTCAGTTTACATGGTTATTCATTTAACCATACATTATTCACTTATTTATACATATCATCTGAACTCATTGTTTTTCAAATGATTTACAAGACAAAGCAAATTACAAGGTTCATGACTAAACATTTTCTCAAACATAAGTCATGAAACCTATTTTCACAAAACCTATGTATCTCACAGGCATTTTTATGCTGACGTACCTATTTTCACATGTGTTTTTCAGGAGCTGTTGCATAAGATGATCAAGATACACATAGGCAGACATGGGCTTTAGTGACAATAAAAGATGCAAGACTAATTAATTATGTTGTATTTATTTGTTTGTTAAGACATTGTAACACTTTTAATCAATAAAACGAAACTTCAATTGCCATGGATTTGAAACAATTAATTCTGTTACAACACTCCCCGACATTTCCGCCACGTTTTGTATGTTCTACGTGGTCGGGGTGTGACAGAAAAGATGGTATCAGAGCCAATGGTTATAGGGAATTAGGTTATTAGTAATGCTTTGACCTAGTCTATAACCTTCTTAGGACCCTAACGCGAGTTCACTTGCGTTTAGTCATAAAACAATACCGTCACCTATCCTTAGGCGACTACCACAACAAGAACATAAATTTCAAAACCGCTTTGAAAACTAATCATCTGTTCTAGGATGATTGATTACAAGGTTTTGAACCCTCGATTGTAAGGTTTTGAACCCTCTGTTATATGGTTTTGAACCCCTTTGAATTTTCAAAATCTCGTCAAGGTTTTGGGTTTTAAATAATGTGAACACGTGCAAACTGGAAGGGTGAATGCCTGTATTCTGGGTTTTCTGTCTAGGCAAGCACTTCATATACATCTCATCAGACGCGAGACCAGTTGTGCTTACCTGGGAATTCTTGGGATGAGTGTTCACTTATAGGCGAGCATGTCTTCGCGATACATTATTTTTGACCTATTTACTTTGATTAATCACCGAGGTCGTTTGTTGCTTTGTAGTAACAAAAAAATGACCACTACCCTTGCTTTCTTCAGATTTGTTTCATCTCATTCTTTTCGTCTAATTCTTTCACTCGTTTCCTTTCATGTTTCCTCTTTTTAGAATGCCTCCACGACGCGAAAACCCGGTATCTATTGATGAGCTGGCAGCTGTCGTTACACAGCAAATGACTGCTGCAATCCCGAACGTCGTTGCTCAATGTTACCAAGCTATCAACAACAATAATGCCCTTTGCAGCTTCAAGACGTTCAACTCGGCCAAGCCATCAAAGTTTTCTGGGTCTCAAGGAGCGACTGCACTTCTGCAATGGTTCGAGAGTCTAGAGAGCACCTTCTGGCATGTTCAATGTCCAAACAAGCAAAAGGTAGACTTCGCATCTAGTGTCTTTGAGAAACGAGCTTTGACGTGGTGGAACGGTGTGGTGAGAGATAGGGGTGCCGAAGTGGCACTTGCCCAAACTTGGGAAGAACTTCGAGCACTGATGATGAAGGAATTCTGTCCTCATCACGAGATCAGGGCATTGGAAAGGGAATTCGACGATCTTAAGCAAGACAGCGGTGAACATCGAGCATACACCGATCGATATGAGGAGCTGAGCCTGTTGTGTCCTACCATGGTTACGCCTTTGGATAAGGCTATCGAAAAATACACTGATGGTCTCCCTGACTCAGTTCAAGACATTGTTACTGGTAGTAACCCCACTACGGTTAGGCAGGCCATTGAGCTATCTGCAACCTTGACTGAATCTCAGATCAGGAAACGTAAGCTTTTCTGAAAGGGTGACAAGAAAGCGATCGAGGAATCGAAACCAATCGAGGAATCAAAGATCATGGATGAACCGACTGGATCCCCTAGGAAGTCAAAGAAGCGAAAGGCTTCTCATAACTTTGCCATGGTTACTCACAATGATCAAGCCGTCCCCAACCAACCAGCTCAACCCCGTACTAGGAAGCCATACAATGGAACTTCACCCTTGTGCAACAAATGCAACCTTTATCATCATGCTATGGTGAAGTGCCGCGAATGCCAAATTTGTGGACGTAAAGGTCATACAGCAAAAGTTTGTGTAGCCGCAGTTGCACCAAATCAAGCTAACAACAAACCTGCTCGAGCTCGCTTTCCACCAGGTTCTTGCTACAAGTGTGGCGAGATGGGACATTTCCGAAGAAATTGCCCAAAGCTTGCTAATGCTAATCCAGCACAGAGATGAGCATCTGACCGACTAGAAGACAACACCGTTTAGAAATAATCATGTCTTATGTATTATTTTCTTTTGTTGTCAAGGTCCATGAAACAGTTGTTATCATTGTTAATAAATAAATCTTTTTATTTACATTGCAATGTATTTATGTGATTGTATGTATAAACAACATATCCCTTACAATACCGACAATCAAGGAATCGTATTCCTTGAAAAGCAAACTACCCTCAAAATTCTCCCATTTTACAATCTCTTGCGTTTTACACAAAGATCCTAAGTACCCGTCTCTTGCAAAGAGACGAAGTGCAAGGTGCAAGTTATAATTCTGTACGAATACCCCAAGTACCACTATAAATTCTTAATAGGGTACCCAAGGGTATTTCCGTATGTCCTAAATTATTGTGTACCTTAATTCGCATATTACGTTTTCCTGAAAACGAAAATCGAATTTTTGGTAGATCATCCTATCTTCATGGATGGATTCTTGAAATGATTAAAGTGCCAAATGAAATCCACGAATTGGATTCCTGGTGTGCTTTAAGTATCCGCGTCCAAAGATAACAAATCAATAACCAAGTTAAACAACTATGTGATTATGTGCTTATGTGTTTCCTTTTATGTTTTTGAGTAATCCAAGTTTTTGTTATCCAAATCCTCGTAGAATCTTCCATATCTTCGTATAAGGGATTCATGGTAGGATATCTAAAGGTACTATATTAAATCCTCAATGGGCTTTTACGTAATAGTAAAGACCCTTGGATTATATTGTACTATTCCATAATTAGACCCTTGAGTTGTCTAGTTAAACAGATCTGGTTAGGATTATCATGTGATGAGATAGCTGAAAGGACTCCTTGGTGGCCTAATTAATAAGATCATCTGTTGATCTAATTAAAAGGACCCTATGGTAGTCTAGTCATACTTATCACAGGTTTGATTTTCCTCCCCTAAAACATTTCAAGACAAACTGTGCGGACTATGCAAGGAATTACGTAATTATGGATGCATACATAATTATGGAATTCAGTGCACAGAAACCACAGCAAGTTTTGTCGTGTATCTAGAGTTAACCCTATTCATTTTTTGTTTCTGAAGAAATGGTGAAAAATGACTCTTTTCGTTCATTTTCGGTTCTGAAGAAATGGTGGAAAATGACTCTTTTCGTTCATTTTCGGTTCTGAAGAAATGGTGGAAAATGACTCCTTTCGTTCATTTTCGGTTCTGAAGAAGTTGTGGAAAATGACTCCTTTCGTTCATTTTCGGTTCTGAAGAAGTTGTGGAAAATGACTCCTTTCGTTCATTTTCGGTTCTGAAGAAGTTGTGGAAAATGACTCCTTTCGTTCATTTTCGGTTCTGAAGAAGTTGTGGAAAATGACTCCTTTCGTTCATTTTCGGTTCTGAAGAAGTTGTGGAAAATGACTCATTTCGTTCATTTTTGGTTCTGAAGAATGTCAGTTAAGGAAATGTCAGGATTATGCCTTTCATATCTTTGATGGTTACTTCACACAAAGCCACAGATAGACTCCTACGAATTAATTTCGGGACAAAATTTCCTAAAGTAGGGGAGACTGTGACACCTGTGTCACTCCAACCATCAATCAAATTCCAAACCAATGAAATATTGTATTTCATACTTGGGATTTGTAAAAATATGTGTATCGTTTGCACATATCGATTCTTGTTCGATTTCAAGCTCTAAATCGCTTCCTGGAAGGTTATACGCGCACTGATGCGTAAATATAACCAGTTTAATGCAACGAACACTCCGGAATAGTGAAATAGGCTTAACATACCTTAAATAACCTTTACATAACTTAGATATAAGTTTTGGAAGGTTTGGTGTGGTGAAATCAAAGTTTATTCGCTTACAGGGACTGAATTTGACAAACTGCGAAAGTATGCCAATTTGAACTGTAACAGACATTCCGGAACATGACCATAAGTTAAACATACCATAAATATCCTTTACATAGCTTATAAATAGGCTTTGAGGTATTCGGTATGCTAAAATAAACTTTTGTGTCATTCAGGGACTAAAAGCGTCAAAAAGTGCACAAGTTTGCGTTTTCGCGCATAACTTACGTTCTGAATACATCCGGACATCCAAAAATTTATGTAAGCATGACTATATTATGCTTTAGTGTTTGGCTTGCCAAAAATCCATTCGTTGCGTCATTTGGATCGTTTTTCGCGCTTATGCGCATTCCGTCGTAATTAAGCGAACATCGCGTTCGTACGACCAAACGAACCAACATCCGGCATATTTTTGAGCATGTTTCATGTCCACAATGTTTAGGCATCATTTTAGGGCCTTAAAGTTGGCTTTACGGGCCTTAGAAGTGTCGGAAATGGCCTTAAACACGTGCAGGGACTGAAACTGTCATTATGCAAACTTTGTTCTGATCTGTGACTCCTAGGCGGCCCGCCTCAGGATCTTAACATCCTCACGCGGCCCGCGTCAGTCCTTCTGACCAGGTTAACTGCATTTAACAGCAGATTGTACCTGTTTTAACCACACCCACACATTCTAAATTGTCTAGTTAGCTGATAAGGATCATCTTTTAGTCACCATAAGGTTCCAACACTTGTACGCATGGGATTAAAGCACGGATTCCATGAAAAGATCTTAACGGTGGACCGAAAACTATATATACCCCATGCCCCCCATTGCTCAAATCACTAGAATTTTGATTTGAGAAACTCTAAGTTGAAACTATTGTTTCATACCTGAGATTTTTGAATCGAAATTAGCATTCGGGGACCCTTCGTAAGTATTCTTTCGTTCTTTTATTGCTTTTCGAGTCTTTCAAGTCTGAAAGTCAAACTTTGTTTGACTTTCTGCGTTGACCAGTTATGGTCAATGCGAAGTTCGTTTGAACTTCGCAACGTGATTGTAATCACGATGGTTATAGTCCCTTGGGACTATGCCTACTGATTACCACGTTGTCTAGGGTCGTAGGGTAAGCGATCTAATAAATCGCTTATACCTCGAACCCGACCCATTTGGTCGATCATTAGGATCCGACCAAATACATTAGGTGACCATAGTAGGTAGGGAATAACCTTCCGAGGTTATACCCTATGGTCACATCGTTGAGTAGTTGTATGATAGGTAGTTTATATGCCTTAGGTAAATTACCAGAATACCCTTTTCATGTATAATTGGTAATTAAGCATATGTGTGAAAATACTCTTAGTTATCTATCCAAGAATTCAAAGGCACAGATGTGTGAAAAGCACGATTACTCATAATTTCGATTTATTTCTTGTACTTCGTTTCCTAGAATGAAACGCGTACTTAGAATTTTCCAAAGGAATTATGAACAAACGCAAGAATGGGAAATTCGCAAAAGTAGTTTGTAAGGAATATAGTTCCTTAATGTAGGTATCATAGGAAAAGTCATACACATATGTAACTACAATTGTACATCAGAATTTGTGAACAATAATTTATTTATAAACAAAACAGATTGTTTCACATTACAAGAAAATAAAAGAACAAAAGCATAAGACAGCAACATCCTTTGTTCAGTCAAATGCTCATCCGAGGGTCAGATTTGCATTAGCAAGCTTTGGGCAATCCCTCCGGAAATGGCCCATCTCGCCACAGTTGTAGCAAGACCCCGGCGAGAAACGAGCTTGAGCAGGATTGTCATCAGCTTGATTTGGTACAGCTGCAGTTGGGCAAACCCTTGCTGTATCACCTATAAGTCCACAAATCTGGCATTTGCGGCACTTCACACTAGCATGATGATGGAGGCTACATTGGTTGCACAAGGGTGCAGTTCCATTGTATGGCTTCCTAGTAGGGGGTTGAGCTGGTTGGTTGGGGACGGCTTGATCATTGTGAGCGACCACGGCGAAATTCTGAGAAGCCTTTCGCTTCTTTGACTTCTTAGGAGATCGTTCATCCATGGTCTTTGATTCCTCGATTGGTTTCTTGGCTGATGGTGCTGTCACCTGACTAGGTCCTGCCTGTCTTAGTGACTCTTGAGTGGCTTCATCCTGGAGACGATACATGGTAGTAGTTAATTCAACAGTCTTCAGGACTACTTCGCCTATTCGTTGAGCGAATTTGGCTGTCTGCTCGAACATTTGACCGGTGCCGAGAAGAAGAGACATTCTAGAAGCAAATGAAAGGCATAGGAAGAAACAGGTGAAAGGTTATTGGATAATCAATACAGAATGGTAACGAATGAAAATTGTGATCATTTGTTTGTTTCCTAAGGCAAACAAATGAGATAGTGACAAATCAAAGTAAATGGGTCAAAAATAATGTATCGCGAAGACATGCTCGCCTATAAGTGAACACTCATCCCAAGAATTCCCAGGTAAGCACAACTGGTCTCGCGTCTGATGAGATGTATACGAAGTGCTTGCCTAGACAGAAAACCCAGAATACAGGCATTCACCCTTCCAGTTTGCACGTGTTCACATTATTTAAAACCCAAGACCTTGACGAGGTTTTGAAAAACTCAAAGGGGTTCAAAACCATATAACAGAGGGTTCAAAACCTTACAATAAAGGGTTCAAAACCTAGTAATCAATCATCCTAGAACAGATGATTAGTTTTCAAAGTGGTTTTGAAATTTATGTTCTTGTTGTGGTTGTCGCCTAAGGATAGGTGACAGTATTGTTTTATGACTAAACGCAAGTAAACTCGCGTTAGGGTCCTAAGAAGGTTATAGACTAGGTCAAAGTATTACTAATAACCTAATTCCCTATAACCATGAGCTCTGATACCAACTTTTCTGTCACACCCCGACCACGTAGAACCTAAAAAACGTGGCGGAAACATCGGGGAGTGTTGTAACAGAATCATTGTTTCATGACACATGGAACTTGAAATATTGTTTTATTGATTAAAAGAGTTACAATGTCTTGACAATCAAAGAAACATAACAAAATAACTAGCCTTGCATCTTTTATTGTCACTAAGGCCCATGTCCGCCTAAGTGTATCTTGATCAATCCTATGCTTCATTTCCTGAAACACATGTGAAAATAGGTACGTCAGCATAAAAATGCCGGCGAGTACATAGGTTTTGTGAAAATAAGATTCATGACATCTGTTTAAGAAAATGTTTAGTCATGAACCTTGTAATTTGCTTTGTCTTTGTAAATCATTTGAAAAACAATAAGTTCAGATGATACGTATAAATAAGAGAATAATGCATGGTTAAATGAATAACCATGTAAAAATGAGTTTGTATAAGTTAAGTTGTTTGTAAAACAATGTATTGTGAAAAGTATATTATTTGTATAAAATGTTATATGTCTAAATTGAAATGATTTCAAATAACGCAACGATATGTAATACCATACAATCACTTATATATAGGAAGTACCAGCGGCGTATCCACCATGCTTGTATCATATTACACACGCCTCGTTACTTAAATCACTTACTCAAACAAAACCACCAATATAAGATGTCTATGTTTAAACCAATTGTCAAAAGTCCTTGTATAAACCATGTCAAATGTTGATAGTCCAAAAGTAGTCAAGTAATGTGTAACAAATGTTTATGTATGGCTAGTGAAATGCATCAACTAAACCATAGATGAAATGCACAAAACAAAGTATTGAAGTAAAACTTGGTTTAAATCAAAGTTATGTTTTGTAAAATATATGCATGCTATACTGAATATGAACATTTATGCGGTATTGTAAAAATTCATACATCCAAGCCTTGCGACAGTCGGATAACTATGTAAAAATGAGTTATCAAAAGAATATGTATTCGGATTCGGTCATTCCTTACGTCCAAACAAACCCAAGATTTCAGGAATGGGATTTGTCAAGTCCTATGGTACCACTACCTACTACCGAGCGGCGTGATCGGTGTTAATGAATGTATAGTATAGTTTAAACAAACCAAATGTCATACCAAAATGTAAGCATGTTTTATGAAGATAATGTACCTAGTATGCTAGAGTAAACATACAAGGTAGAGCTGTAAAACAATGTGTCCATATGTTACTGGAACATATGCAACAGAGATGCAATGTAAAATAATGTACTAAGCATGTACTAAATGGACATACATAGCATGTGATGTGATGTGATGTGATGTAAAACAATGTACTAAGTATGCACACAATGGACATGCATAGCATAAAATGTAATGAAATCATGTACTAATAGTGTACTAATGAACATAGCATGTATATAATGTGAAAACATGGAAAGCATGAAAGTAACAAGTAGGCACATGTGTTCCACCCCAAAACGTTTGGAAAACAGTAAAAGTGGGTTCTATGTACTCACTTGAGATTGCTCAGAAGTCCTAAGATAACCACCAAGCAATGCTAGAGATCTCGGAATATCAAACGGCACCTAATATAGGTAACTACATTAATAAACCGGACCTAAATCGGAAGATCGGATAGAATGAGGGCTCGTAAACCAAATGAGTATGGGAACTCATGTAGTATGGTTTAACAAAGCCTACATACTAAATGAAACCTAACCTAAGTGCTTACGACCCATTACGACCCGTTTAGGTAGCTTATGCTACTTTAACGCGTCGTTCGCGTAAAACGCGTTCGGACCGCCTAACTAGTCCTATGACAAGTAACATATGCCTTAACCTGTCTAATATTGTTGTCAAATCAGTTTAGATGTTAAAAGTTATGTTACATATGCTTAAAATGAATTTTGGCGTCAAAAGGGCATTTTGGTAATTTACCTAAGGCATATAAGCTACCTATCATACAACTACTTAAACGAAGCGACCATAAGGTATAACCTCAGAAGGTTATTCCCTATATACTATGGTCACCTAATGTGCTTGGTCGGATCCTAATGATCGACCAAACGGGTCGGGTTCGAAAGTATAAGCGATTGTTTAAATCGCTTACCTTACGACCCTATATAAGCACTAAACTAAAAGTGACGAGCTAAGCATGTTAAAACATGCTTAACTAAGATTATAAAACAGGTTTGGTATCAAAACAAACGGTTTTGATACCCATAAGTAGTTTGGTTACAAAATACGCAAGAATACGTATTCTGACCGAAACTACGGCTCGTCACTGAGCCTAGATAACGTGGTAATCAGTAGGTATAGTCACAAAGGACTATAACCATCGTGATTACAATCACGTTGCGAAGTTCAAACGAACTTCGCATTGACCATAAGCTGGTCAATGCAGAAAGTCAAACAAAGTTTGACTTTCAGACTCGAAAAGCAATAAAAGAACGAAAGAATACTCACGTAGGGTCCCCGAATGCTAATCTAGATCAAAATAGCTCAAGTATGAAACAAAGGTTTCAACTTAGAGCATTTGAGATCAGATTCTAGTGAGTTTAGAGGTTGGATGGCAAGGGGTATTTATAGTGAATGGTCCACCATTAGGATCGTTTGTCGAAATACGTGCCTTAATCTCATCCGTACATGTGTCGGAACCTTATGGTACCCAAAAAGGCCACTCACCATAAGAGTTTGACACTTGGCACTTGACCTTTGGAGAGTGTTAAGGGCTGTTAAAAGATGAAAAAAAACGTTTTGCTGCCCCTGTTTACGGACCTAGTTTGGCAGATTTACAGTTTCAGTCCCTGCAACCTCAAAACTTGGTTTTCGATGCGTTTTTTTTACACGTTTAAGCCCTGTTAACCCCATTTCAAAGCTCTAAAATGAAGTTAAAGTATAGGGAACTTAAAATGTGTTCAAAAATATCTAGGGTGTCGGTTCGTTTAGCCGTACGGTTACGTTGTTCGGTTAATTACGACGGAATGCGCATAAGCGCGAAAAATGATCCAAATGGCGTGACGAATGGATTTTTCTTATGCCAAACACTAAAATAAAATATTTTAGTGCTTACATAAATTTTTGGATGTCCGGATGTATTCAGAACGTAAGTTATGCACGAAAATGCAAACTTGTGCACTTTTTGACGCTTTTAGTACCTGAATGAGCCAAAAGTTTATTTTAGCACACCGAACCCCTCAAAGCCTATTTCTAAGATATATAAAGGATATTTAAGGTGTGTTTAACTTATGGTCATGTTCCGGAATGTCTGTTACAGTTCAAATTGGCATACTTTCGCAGTTTGTCAAGTTTAGTCCCTGTAAGCGAATTAACTTGTTTTTGCCATACCAAAGCCTTCAAAACTTATTTCTAAGTTATGTAAAGGTTATTTAAGGTATGTAAAGCCTATGTCACTATTCCGGAGTGTTTTTTGCATTAAACTGGTTATATTTACGCATCGGTGCGCGTATAACCTTCCAGAAAGCGATTTAGAGTTTGGAGTTGAACAAAAATTGATATGTGCAAATGATACACATATTTTTAAAAATCCCAAGTATGAAATATAATATTTCATTGGTTCGGTATTTGTTTGATGGCCGTGGAGGCACAGGTGTTACAGTCTCCCCTACTTTAGGAAATTTCGTCCCGAAATTTATTTAGAGGAAACTTGTGAGAGTTTAAAACATGAAGTTGAAAAGATCGAACAATATTGGTTAGGGTTCTGAACTTCTAGTAACCTTAATAACATTATGCTTGCAATGTAAGAGGGACACTTATATACAAGTATATGAAGCGTCATTGGTGCGTCCACCGTACCTCCATTACATCGTTCTCATTTTGTTATTGTTGTCGCTATCGGTTCTTACACATAATAAATCTTACTGGGTTTCTGTGCACTAAATTTCATAATTATGTACGCGTCCATAATTAGACAATTCCTTGCACAGTTCACACAGTCTATTTTATAATGTGTAGTGTAAAACCAAATGAACAAACCTGTGATGAGTGTGACTAGACCGCCATAGAGTCCTTTTAATTAAGTCAATAAATGATCTAAATAGACTATCAAGGAGTCTGTTCAGCTACATCACTAGATGTCGTCCTTTAACCAGATTGTGAATCAATCTTTTTTACTAGACCTCTAAAAGGGTCTCTTATGAAACATGGAGTGGTACTATATAATCCAAGGGTCTTAACTATTATATAGAAGCCCATGAAGGATTTAAGGCAGTACCTTTTGACTATCCTGCTACAAATCCCTCATATGGAGATATGAAAGATCCTGCGAGGATTTGGATAACAAATATCCAGAGTATAAAAACACAAAATGCATAAAAGAAAACATAAGATGAATAAACACATAGTCACATAACCACAAAATTGTTTGTTAATTTGTCTTGTTAATTGCGCACATGCATTTAAAGCACACTAGGAATCCATTCCGTGGATTTCATTTGGTACTTTAAACGTTATCAATAATCTAACTATAAAGATAGAAAGATTCAAAAAGAAAATTCGATTTCGATTATTAGGAACCGAAATGTTCGAATTTAGGTACATAAGGAATCCAATTAAGGACTCTGATTTGTATGACAATTATCCACAAGGATCTAATTGTGAAGATAAAAAGATCCCATATGGATTTTAGAGGTTGAAGATGTTTTGAAACCTTGCACTGGACGTGCTTAAGTCAAAACATGAAGTTGAAATGCTTATGAAGTTGAGATGCTCGATATGCCAAGGCGACATATGAAGCGAAATTTGAAGGTTAAGTCAATGCATGAGAAATTTTTTTTTTTTTTTTTGCAATACTATGCATGGGGTTCTAAAAATGTGTTCAATGTTTTTGAAACCTTATATATAATACCTTTGAAATCATAAAGTAGTTGTATTAGGTAGGTATATTCATAAAAATGTTTTAAAATCATGCGAAATGAATTTTGAAATTATGTATAAGGTTTTTGGAAAACATGAATGATGCTTTTGAAATCATGCACTTGATAAGAAAATATATTGTACTAATATTGTTTTTAGGCTATATGAGACATTTTGAAATCATGAAGGTTGTTTTTGAAAATACAGACAAAGCTTTGTGCATTTGTTATGTTTAAGTAAATACACTATATTAAAAATGTTTTCGAACTATGTATAGGATGTTTTGTAATCATGTAGGTTGTTTTGAAAACTTATGTTATGCATGTTGAAGAAATCAGAACGTAATGGGTATGAGATTTGAAAATACTCTTAGTTATCTATCCAAGAATTCAAAGGCACAGATGTGTGAAAAGCACGATTACTCATAATTTCGATTTATTTCTTGTACTTCGTTTCCTAGAATGAAACGAGTACTTAGAATTTTCCAAAGGAATCATGAACAAACGCAAGAATGGGAAATTCGCAAAAGTAGTTTGTAAGGAATATAGTTCCTTAATGTAGGTATCATAGGAAAAGTCATACACATATGTAACTACAATTGTACATCAGAATTTGTGAACAATAATTTATTTATAAACAAAACAGATTGTTTCACATTACAAGAAAATAAAAGAACAAAAGCATAAGACAGCAACATCCTTTGTTCAGTCAAATGCTCATCCGAGGGTCAGATTTGCATTAGCAAGCTTTGGGCAATCCCTCCGGAAATGGCCCATCTCGCCACAGTTGTAGCAAGACCCCGGCGAGAAACGAGCTTGAGCAGGATTGTCATCAGCTTGATTTGGTACAGCTGCAGTTGGGCAAACCCTTGCTGTATCACCTATAAGTCCACAAATCTGGCATTTGCGGCACTTCACACTAGCATGATGATGGAGGCTACATTGGTTGCACAAGGGTGCAGTTCCATTGTATGGCTTCCTAGTAGGGGGTTGAGCTGGTTGGTTGGGGACGGCTTGATCATTGTGAGCGACCACGGCGAAATTCTGAGAAGCCTTTCGCTTCTTTGACTTCTTAGGAGATCGTTCATCCATGGTCTTTGATTCCTCGATTGGTTTCTTGGCTGATGGTGCTGTCACCTGACTAGGTCCTGCCTGTCTTGGTGACTCTTGAGTGGCTTCATCCTGGAGACGATACATGGTAGTAGTTAATTCAACAGTCTTCAGGACTACTTCGCCTATTCATTGAGCGAATTTGGCTGTCTGCTCGGACATTTGACCGGTGCTGAGAGGAAGAGACATTCTAGAAGCAAATGAAGGGCATAGGAAGAAACAGGTGAAAGGTTATTGAATAATCAATACAGAATGGTAACGAATGAAAATTGTGATCATTTGTTTGTTTCCTAAGGCAAACAAATGAGATGGTGACAAATCAAAGTAAATGGGTCAAAAATAATGTATCGCGAAGACATGCTCGCCTATAAGTGAACACTCATCCCAAGAATTCCCAGGTAAGCACAACTGGTCTCGCGTCTGATGAGATGTATACGAAGTGCTTGCCTAGACAGAAAACCCAGAATACAGGCATTCACCCTTCCAGTTTGCACGTGTTCACATTATTTAAAACCCAAGACCTTGACGAGGTTTTGAAAAACTCAAAGGGGTTCAAAACCATATAACAGAGGGTTCAAAACCTTACAATAAAGGGTTCAAAACCTAGTAATCAATCATCCTAGAACAGATGATTAGTTTTCAAAGTGGTTTTGAAATTTATGTTCTTGTTGTGGTTGTCGCCTAAGGATAGGTGACAGTATTGTTTTATGACTAAACGCAAGTAAACTCGCGTTAGGGTCCTAAGAAGGTTATAGACTAGGTCAAAGTATTACTAATAACCTAATTCCCTATAACCATGAGCTCTGATACCAACTTTTCTCTCACACCCCGACCACGTAGAACCTACAAAACGTGGCGAAAACATCGGGGTGTGTTGTAACAGAATCATTGTTTCATAACACATGGAACTTGAAATATTGTTTTATTGATTAAAAGAGTTACAATGTCTTGACAATCAAAGAAACATAACAAAATAACTAGTCTTGCATCTTTTATTGTCACTAAGGCCCATGTCCGCCTAAGTGTATCTTGATCAATCCTATGCTTCATTTCCTGAAACACGTGTGAAAATAGGTACGTCAGCATAAAAATGCCGGCGAGTACATAGGTTTTGTGAAAATAAGATTCATGACATCTGTTTAAGAAAATGTTTAGTCATGAACCTTGTAATTTGCTTTGTCTTTGTAAATCATTTGAAAAACAATAAGTTCAGATGATACGTATAAATAAGAGAATAATGCATGGTTAAATGAATACCCATGTAAAAATGAGTTTGTATAAGTTAAGTTGTTTGTAAAACAATGTATTGTGAAAAGTATGTTATTTGTATAAAATGTTATATGTCTAAATTGAAATGATTTCAAATAACGCAACGATATGTAATACCATACAATCACTTATATATAGGACGTACCAGCGGCGTATCCACCATGCTTGTATCATATTACACACGCCTCGTTACTTAAATCACTTACTCAAACCAAACCACCAATATAAGATGTCTATGTTTAAACCAATTGTCAAAAGTCCTTGTATAAACCATGTCAAATGTTGATAGTCCAAAAGTAGTCAAGTAATGTGTAACAAATGTTTATGTATAGCTAGTGAAATGCATCAACTAAACCATAGATGAAATGCACAAAACAAAGTATTGAAGTAAAACTTGGTTTAAATCAAAGTTATGTTTTGTAAAATATATGCATGCTATACTGAATATGAACATTTATGCGGTATTGTAAAAATTCATACATCCAAGCCTTGCGACAGTCGGATAACTATGTAAAAACGAGTTATAAAAAGAATATGTATTCGGATTCGGTCATTCCTTACGTCCAAACAAACCCGAGATTTCAGGAATGGGATTTGTCAAGTCCTATGGTACCACTACCTACTACCGAGCGGCGTGATCGGTGTTAATGAATGTATAGTATAGTTTAAACAAACCAAATGTCATACCAAAATGTAAGCATGTTTTATGAAGATAATGTACCTAGTATGCTAGAGTAAACATACAAGGTAGAGCTGTAAAACAATGTGTCCATATGTTACTGGAACATATGCAACAGAGATGCAATGTAAAATAATGTACTAAGCATGTACTAAATGGACATACATAGCATGTGATGTGATGTGATGTAAAACAATGTACTAAGTATGCACACAATGGACATACATAGCATAAAATGTAATGAAATCATGTACTAATAGTGTACTAATGAACATAGCATGTATATAATGTGAAAACATAGAAAGCATGAAAGTAACAAGTAGGCACATGTGTTCCACCCCAAAACGTTTGGAAAATAGTAAAAGAGGGGTCTATGTACTCACTTGAGATTGCTCAGAAGTCCTAAGATAACCACCAAGCAATGCTAGAGATCTCGGAATATCAAACGGCACCTAATATAGGTAACTACATTAATAAACCGGACCTAAATCGGAAGATCGGATAGAATGAGGGCTCGTAAACCAAATGAGTATGGGAACTCATGTAGTATGGTTTAACAAAGCCTACATACTAAATGAAACCTAACCTAAGTGCTTACGACCCATTACGACCCGTTTAGGTAGCTTATGCTACTTTAACGCGTCGTTCGCGTAAAACGCGTTCGGACCGCCTAACTAGTCCTATGACAAGTAACATATGCCTTAACATGTCTAATATTGTTGTCAAATCAGTTTAGATGTCAAAAGTTATGTTACATATGCTTAAAATGAATTTTGGCGTCAAAAGGGCATTTTGGTAATTTACCTAAGGCATATAAGCTACCTATCATACAACTACTTAAACGAAGCGACCATAAGGTATAACCTCATAAGGTTATTCCCTATATACTATGGTCACCTAATGTGCTTGGTCGGATCCTAATGATCGACCAAACGGGTCGGGTTCGAAAGTATAAGCGATTGTTTAAATCGCTTACCTTACGACCCTATATAAGCACTAAACTAAAAGTGACGAGCTAAGCATGTTGAAACATGCTTAACTAAGTTTAGAAAACAGGTTTGGTATCAAAACAAACGGTTTTGATACCCATAAGTAGTTTGGTTACAAAATACGCAAGAATACGTATTCTGACCGAAACTACGGCTCGTCACTGAGCCTAGATAACGTGGTAATCAGTAGGTATAGTCACAAAGGACTATAACCATCGTGATTACAATCACGTTGCGAAGTTCAAACGAACTTCGCATTGACCATAAGCTGGTCAATGCAGAAAGTCAAACAAAGTTTGACTTTCAGACTCGAAAAGCAATAAAAGAACGATAGAATACTCACGTAGGGTCCCCGAATGCTAATCTAGATCAAAATAGCTCAGGTATGAAACAAAGGTTTCAACTTAGAGCATTTGAGAGAGCATTTGAGATCAGATTCTAGTGAGTTTAGAGGTTGGATGGCAAGGGGTATTTATAGTGAATGGTCCACCATTAGGATCGTTTGTCGAAATACGTGCCTTAATCTCATCTGTACATGTGTCGGAACCTTATGGTACCCAAAAAGGCCACTCACCATAAGAGTTTGACACTTGGCACTTGACCTTTGGAGAGTGTTAAGGGCTGTTAAAAGATGAAAAAAAAACGTTTTGCTGCATCTGGCCCCTGTTTACGGACCTAGTTTGGCAGATTTACAGTTTCAGTCCCTGCAACCTCAAAACTTGGTTTTCGATGCGTTTTTTTTTTTACACGTTTAAGCCCTGTTAACCCCATTTCAAAGCTCTAAAATGAAGTTAAAGTATAGGGAACTTAAAATGTGTTCAAAAATATCTCGGGTGTCGGTTCGTTTAGCCGTACAATTACGTTGTTCGGTTAATTACGACGGAATGCGCATAAGCGCGAAAAATGATCCAAATGGCGTGACGAATGGATTTTTCTTATGCCAAACACTAAAATAAAATATTTTAGTGCTTACATAAATTTTTGGATGTCCGGATGTATTCAGAACGTAAGTTATGCACGAAAATGCAAACTTGTGCACTTTTTGACGCTTTTAGTACCTGAATGAGCCAAAAGTTTATTTTAGCACACTGAACCCCTCAAAGCCTATTTCTAAGCTATATAAAGGATATTTAAGGTGTGTTTAACTTATGGTCATGTTCCGGAATGTCTGTTACAGTTCAAATTGGCATACTTTCGCAGTTTGTCAAGTTTAGTCCCTGTAAGCGAATTAACTTGTTTTTGCCATACCAAAGCCTTCAAAACTTATTTCTAAGTTATGTAAAGGTTATTTAAGGTATGTTAAGCCTATGTCACTATTCCGGAGTGTTTGTTGCATTAAACTGGTTATATTTACGCATCGGTGCGCGTATAACCTTCCAGAAAGCGATTTAGAGTTTGGAATTGAACAAAAATTGATATGTGCAAATGATACACATATTTTTACAAATCCCAAGTATGAAATATAATATTTCATTGGTTCGGTATTTGTTTGATGGCCGTGGAGGCACAGGTGTTACACTAATTGTGAAGATAAAAAGATCCCATATGGATTTTAGAAGTTGGAGATGTTTTGAAACCTTGCACTGGATGTGCTTATGTCAAAACATGAAGTAAGAATGCTTATGAAGTTGAGATGCTTGATATGTCAGGGCGACATATGAAGCAGAATTTGAAGGTTAAGTCAATGTATGAGGAAATTATTTTTGAAAACTATGCATAGGGTTCTTTTAAGAAAAATGTGTTTAACGTTTTTGAAACCTTATATATAATACTTTTGAAATCATGAAGTAGGTGTATTAGGTAGATATATTTACAAAAATGTTTTAAAATCATGCGAGATAAATTTTGAAATTATGTACAAGGTTTTTGAAAGACATGAATGATGCTTTTCGAAATTATGCACTTGATAAGAAAATGTACTGTGTTGATATTGTCTTCAGACTATATGAAACATTTTGAAATTATGAAGGTTGTTTTTGAAAACATGGACAATGTTTTTGAAATAACATAGACAATGCATTTTAAAAAATTTTGAAATGTCTTGAGATCATGAAAATTGTTTTTGAAGTACTTGTATTGTGTATGTTGAAAAAATCAAAACGTAATGGGTATGAGTTTTGAAAATACCCTTAGTTATCTAACCAAGGATTCAAAGGCACTGATGTGCAGAAGCAAGATTACTCATAATGTCACTTTATTTTCTGTACTTTGTTTCTTAGAGTGAAACGAGTACTTAAAATTTTCGAGGGAATCATGAGCGATCATTTGAAAGAGAGAATCACAAGAGTAGTTTGTAAGGAACATAGTTCCTTAATACAGGTATTATAGGTAATGACATACACATATGTAACTACAATTGTACATCAGAATTTGTGAACAATAATTTATTTATGAACAAAACAGATTGTTTCACATTACAAGAAAACAAAAGAAACAAAGGCATAAGTCAGCAACATCCTTTGTTCAGCCAATTGCTCATCCACGGGTTGGATTTGCACTGACAATCTTCGGGCAGTTGTTCCTGTAATGGCTCGTCTCGCCACAGTTGTAGCAAGTACCAGGTAGAAAGCGAGCTTGAGTAGGGTTGACTTGGGGTTGATTTGGACCACCTTGGTTCGGGTTACATCGGCAAGCACTTGCCAGGTGACCAACTCGTCCACATGATACACACCGACGACACTGTAAGTGAGCTAGGTGATGCCCCTTACATTTGTTGCATAATGGTGCCGTTCCCTTGTATTGCTTCTTAGCAGGTGGTGTTGCCTTCTGGCTAGGCCCTGCTAGATTTGGTATAACTGCTGCGGGTTTCCTTGAAGCCTTACGCTTCCTTGATCTTGGTGCAGGCTTGACTTCTACCTCCTTCGGTGGCTCTTGAGTGGCTTCATTGTTGAGACGAGAGGCTTCATTGTTGAGACGAGACATGGCAATGCCTAAATACACGGTCTTCAGAATCACTTCGCCTATTTGGTGGACAAATTTGGCGATTTGCTCAGACATTTGACCGTTGCTGAGAGGAAGAGACATTCTAGAAGAAAAAGAAAGACATAGGAAGAAACAGGTGAAAGGTTATTGGATAATCAAAACAGAATGGTAATGCATGAAAATTGCGATCATTTGTTTATTACCTAAGGTAAACAAATGAGACGGTGACTAATCAAAGTAAGCGGGTCATATTAATGTATTACTGAAGACATGCTCGCCTATAAGTGAACACTCACCCCAAGAGTTCCCAGGTAAGAGTGACTGGTCCGATTATGTGGATTTGTACGAACACTCTAGCCTTAGACAGAAAACTCAGGACACAGGCATTCACTCTTCCAGTTTGCACGTGTTCACATTATAAGACCCAAACTTTGATGAGATTTTGAAAACTTAGAGGGTTCAAAACCTTATAACAGAGGGTTCAAAACCTTACAATAGAGGGTTCAAAACCTAGTAATCAATCATCCTAGAACAGATGATTGCTTTTCAAAGTGGTTTTGAAATTTGTGTTCTTGTTGTGGTTGTCGCCTAAGGATAGGTGACAGTATTGTTTTATAACTAAACGCAAGTAAACTCGCGTTAGGGTCCTAGGAAGGTTATAGACTAGGTCAAAGTATTACTAATAACCTAATTCCCTATAACCATGAGCTCTGATACCAACTTTTCTGTCACACCCCGACCACGAAGAACAACAAAACGTGGCGGAAAATGTCGGGGAGTGTTGTAACAGAATCATTGTTTCATAACACATGGAAATTGAAATATTGTTTTATTTATTTAAAGAGTTACAATGTCTTGACAATTAAAGAAACATAACATAAATAACTCGTCTTGCATCTTTTATTGTCACTAAGGCCCATGTCCGCCTAAGTGTATCTTGATAAATCCTATGCATCATATCCTGAAACACATGTGAAAATAGGTACGTCAGCATAAAAATGCCTGTGAGATACATAGGTTTTGTGAAAACAGGATTCATGACTTATGTTTGAGAAAATGTTTAGTCATGAACCTTTTTAATTTGCTTTGTCTTGTAAATCATTTGAAAAACGATAAGATCAGATGATATGTATAAATAAGAGAATAATGTATGGTTAAATGAATAACCATGTAAAATGAGTTTGTATAAGATAAGTTGTTTGTAAATCAATGTCTTGTGAAAATATGTTGTTTATGTAAAATGTAATATGTTAAATATTGAAATGATTTAAGTAACGCTACGACATGAAATACCATACAATCACTTATATATAGGAAGTACCAGCGGCGTATCCACCATGTTTGTATCATATTACACACGCCTCGTTACTTAAATCACTTACCCAAACAAACCACCAATGTAAGATGTCTATGTTTAAACCAATTGCCAAATGTATTGAATAATATGTCAAAACGTTTATGTCAAATGTAAATCATGTAATGTATAACCAATGTCGAAAATGTTTATGTGTCAAATGTAAATCATGTAATGTATAACCAATGTCGAAAATGTTTATGTGTCAAATGTAAATCATGTAATGTGTAACCAAAATGATATGTATGGCTAGTGAAATGCATCAACTAAACCATAGGTAAAATGCACAAAACAAAGTATTGAAGTAAAACTTGGTTTAAATCAAAGTTATGTTTTGTGGAAATGCATGCTATACTGATACGGACATCTATGCGGTGTTGTGAAAATGCATACATCCAAGCCTTGAGACTGTGGCGATAAACCCTTAAACAACTTAAAGGTTTATCTAAATTATGTATATCGAATTCGGTCATTCCTTTCATCCCCACCTACCCGGGATGTCCGGAACGGGAGTTGTCAATTCCTATGGTACCACTACCTACTAACGAACGGCGTAGCTAATGTTAATGAATGTATTGTTCCATGTAAACAAACCAAATGTCATACCAAAATGTAAGCATGTGATGAAAACAACTGTACTAAGTATGCAACAAATTAACATAGCATGTGATATGATGTGAAACGGTGTACTAAGTATGAACTAAATGGACATATATAGCATAAAATGTAATGTAAAACGATGTACTAAGTATGCACATAATGGGCACACATAGTGTCACACCCCCAAAATCCACATGCGGAGTACCACCGCTTGGAGGCGTGACTGACCAGGATCCAACCACCAATTATACCGAGCATTGGTTAATAGTGAGGATGTTCACCAACCACAATAGTTAGTAAACATTTAAGGTTTAAAAGTTTTAAGTTCAAATAACAGTTTAAGTAAACAGCGGAAGCATAAACTAAACAGTTTCAAAACAAAGTTCATAGTTCAAGATTATTTAGAACGCAACACATGGGTTAGACGACCACTACACATTCCCAAGCTGCAAGCTCCTGAGTCACTGGGTACTTGCAAAGCATGCAGTAGGGTATCAACAAAAATGTTGGCGAGTCCACGAGTTGTCCAGTTTTAATTACCAAAAACTTGTTTCATCAGTTAATTTATCCGTTTATACATGCGATGGGGAGCTACCACATGAGTAAGCGACTAAACTGTTTTTACAATACCGAATACTATTCATCCGTACGTTTCCGTAGAGTGCCCCGTTTGTCAATGTTCTATCATCATTGACGGTTGCCAGAGTACATTAGTTCACGCCCGATCCCATACGCGGGCACGGTGTGAGGTTGGTGAGACCTAAATAGCGCTATCAACTAATAACCCGTTCGCCTGACCCTGGCGACTAATCGGTATTAAGAAGTGAGGACTTGAGTGATAGAGTTTTGTTTAGTGTTGCTTGTTGCATCCAGTATAAACAGTAATTAACTAAAAGTCCCATTTAAGGGGAGAGAAGTAGGTTTGTATCCCTTACGAGGGGATAGCGTTGTTTAAGTTTCCGTTTCCCAACCACCGGGAACGCATGCTTTATTAGTTGTGAACTCACCTTCGGTTGCTCGGCAGTTTAGTTTACTTGGTTAAGTATGCTGGTCACCACGTCCTAAATGGTTACCAGTATAGGTCAGGCTTGGACACAAGTAATCACGTATATCTACACATAGCTAACACATCGAATGCGTAACATATGATTATCCAGCAAGTTATCGAGCCTATTCTAATACGTAGCAGTTAAAGAGTAAACGTCAACACCTATCATACAAATCATAAGTGTTATTGGGCCTATCCGATCATACTAATAGTTAACAGCATCACAGAATCCAAATAGAACGGTATGCACAGTCCACACATTTTTGGCCCAATAACGGTGACAAGCAGCCCATTCGAGACAAGGTGGTCTCGACTCGAGAACGTGCGGTCTCGAGTCGCAACCATGAGATCTCGAGTAATGCCGGTACGAGTCGCAATCTCGGAGGTCTCGAGTCCAGTCTCGAGTCGGGATCATGAGATCTCGAATCGAGACCTTGCTGATTTCAAGTTCCTGATGTCTGCTTTGTCTGGTCTCGAGTTGTCACGTATGGTCTCGAGTCGCAATCACGCGGTCTCGAGTTGTAGGTTGCTGGTCTCGAGTCGAGACAGGAGGTCTCGATTCGCACACCTGATGACCGAACACCTTATAGAACTTGTCTAATAGTACTATCCAATAGAATTCTGTTTTCATGGTAATATGTACTATCCAACCAAAATGTATAAACATGTTTTATTGTCTAATTCTATTTCCATATGGATCAAACACAGCATTTTCAAATATTCAAAACACATTCAAACTTGTTCATCATTAGGGTTTTCATCCTTCACTATCACGTTCATCCTACATAATCATGCATTCTATGGACAAGAATTCATAACATATAACTAGCCGTCAAGATCATCTTGTAAACTACCATTAAGAAAAACATTATTTCTATAACCTCTTAACATGAATCGGATGACCCTAAACAAATCCTAATCATCATGCTTTTATCATTCAAGCTTATCTTAGCAAGTCATTATCACACAAGAATCATACTTTTCACTAAGAGAGAACATTGTTCATCTTATGCATTTGGAACCAAGTATGTATCATTAACAAACAAGAACTCATTAAATCAATCAAACACTTTCATCATACTAAATATCAATAACAATGCACATTATAACATAGACAACACTTATATCATGTATATACATGTGTTTGCAACGAACACTAACCGGCCAAGGATTTCGGGTGCAAGAGATGTGAAAGATTTGATGAAAACGCTCCCGAGTGTTGGTCTCAAGCAGATCCGAGAACTCTTTGATCGCCGGTTTGATCCGAGAGGAGGAGGAGGAGGAGTGGGTGATGTTTGATGGTTAGGGTTTAAGGTTTTCTAGAGAGAGAGAGAGTGAGGATGAAATGAGAGAGAGTGTAAAGGGGAGTGTGTGTGAGGGTTTTAGGTTCTTATAAGAGGTGGTGGACCCTAAGTGGGTTCCGAATGGATTAAAGGAGGGGTGTGGCCCAAACGGCCCAACTGTTTACTCGAGACCGAGTGGTCTCGAGTCGGGTTCGCGGTCTCGGCCCACTACAAATATATATATATATATATATATATATATATATATATATATATATATATATACTACATATACACACTCACATAGAACAAGAAGATAACACAACTTTCATTTAATATCATATATACACACAATGAAATTACAAGATATTTGCTCGGGAAAACCTAGAGTGTCACATTATCCCCAAGTTTTAAGAACTTTCGTCCCGAAAGTTAAGGCAGCCACTGACAAGCTGGTGTAAGTGAGAACGTTTCAACGGGGTGTCACATCATCCCCCCGTTAGTTTGGAATTTCGTCCCGAAATTCAGTTGTAGCTTAGTGCTGGGAGTTTCAT
Organism: Helianthus tuberosus; assembly: GCA_030545235.1. Lineage (NCBI taxonomy): Eukaryota > Viridiplantae > Streptophyta > Magnoliopsida > Asterales > Asteraceae > Helianthus > Helianthus tuberosus. The sequence continues at coordinate 122,830,942 of CM060407.1, forward strand.
TTGGGAACAACTGGGGATACTTGCGCTTCATCTGGTCTTCCCGCTCCCAGGTAAACTCTGGGCCACGGCGTGAGTTCCAACGAACTCGCACGAGGGGTATCTGGCTACGTTTGAGGGTTTTGATCTCACGATCCGTGATCTCAATCGGTTCCTCAGTAAAGTGTAGCTGTTCGTCAATAGTAAGTTCCTTGAAAGGAATGATGAGTGTTTCATCTGACAGACACTTCTTCAGATTGGACACGTGGAAGACATTGTGTACAGCACTCAGTTCTTCAGGCAGATTCAACCTGTAAGCGACCTTACCGATCTTTTCGGTAATTTCAAAGGGTCCGACATATCTCGGATTTAGCTTGCCCCGTTTTCCAAAACGAACCACACCCTTACAGGGTGAGACTTTAAGTAGAGCCCGGTCACCAACCTGGAACTCTAGCGGTTTCCTATCCTTATCAGCGTAGCTCTTCTAACGGTCATGAGCTGCCGCCATGCGTTGCCTAATCTGGGCAATCTTTTCTGTAGTGTCTTCTACATGTTCTGGGCCTGTGATCTGGCTGTCACCAACCTCCGCCCAGCAGAGAGGCGATCGGCATTTACGACCGTGCAATGCCTCAAAGGGTGCTGCCTGAATGCTGGTGTGGTAGCTGTTGTTGTAGGAGAATTCCACTAACGGTAGGTGCTTCTCCCAATTCTTGCCAAAATCGATCACACATGCCCTAAGCATGTCTTCGAGGGTTTGGATGGTGTGTTCAGATTGCCCGTCCGTTTGCGGATGATAAGCGGTGCTCATGTCTAAACGTGAGCCAAAAGATTTGTGCATAGCTTGCCACAACTCAGAAGTAAAACGCGCGTCTCGATCGGAAATAATAGAGGTTGGCACTCCGTGCTTCGAAACCACTTCCTTTAAGTATACCTCTGCTAAGGTAGAGAACTTGTCTGTTTCTTTAATAGCCAAAAAGTGTGCAGACTTAGTTAATCGGTCCACTATTACCCAAATGGTGTCATTTCCGCGTTGAGACCTAGGCAAGCTGGTAACAAAATCCATGGAAATTTGCTCCCATTTCCACTGTGGGATCTCTGGTTGTTGGAGTAGACCTGATGGTTTCTGATACTCCGCCTTGACTCTTGCACAAGTCAAACATTTTCTGACATAGGTTGCTATGTGGGCTTTCATGCCAGGCCACCAGTATGTAGTCTTTAAGTCATGGTACATCTTATCCGCACCAGGGTGTACTGAGTAACGGGACTTATGGGCTTCATCCATTACAAGCTCGCGCAAATTCCCATAAAGTGGGACCCATATACGTCCGTTTACGTAGTAAGCACCATCTTCTTTTTGTTCTAACCGTTGTCTCGATCCTCGTAGGGACTCAGCCCTGATGTTCTCGGCTTTCAATGCTTCAGCCTGAGCATTTCGGATCTGATTAGGGAGGTTCGAGTGGACAGTGAGCTGTAAGGCACGAACACGCTTGGGTTTGGCCTCCTTTCTGTTGAGGGCATCGGCTACCACATTAGCCTTGCCTGGATGATATTTGATTGCACACTCGTAGTCATTTAGGAGTTCGACCCATCGGCGTTGCCGCATATTCCACTCCTTTTGTTCCATTATGTGCTAGAGACTCTTGTGATCAGTGTAAATCGTGCACTTGGTACCGTACAAGTAGTGTCTCCAAATCTTGAGCGCGAAGACCACAGCTCCAAATTCTAATTCATGTGTCGTGTAGTTCCTTTCGTGGATCTTGAGTTGTCGCGAAGCGTAAGCAATAACCTTCTCGCGTTGCATCAACACGCAACCAAGCCCTTGAATAGAAGCGTCGCAGTAAACGACAAAGTCGTCGGTACCTTCAGGTAAGGAAAGAATAGGAGCACTACAAAGGTTCTTCTTTAGTTCCTAGAAGGCAGATTCCTGAGCATCACTCCATTTGTAAGCAACACCCTTCTGAGTGAGGGTCGAGAGTGGTTGAGCGATCTTAGAAAATCCCTTGATAAATCTTCGATAGTATCCTGCCAATCCCAAGAATTGCCGAACTTCGGTCGGAGTCTTAGGTATAGGCCAATTCTTAATGGATTCGATCTTAGCGGGGTCAACATGAATCCCATCCTGATTGACTATATGCCCAAGGAAATGGACTTCTCTAAGCCAGAAATCACACTTCGAGAATTTGGCATACAATTGCTCATTGCGAAGGAGTTCGAGAATAAGACACAGGTGTTGTTCATGCTCCTCTTGACTCTTCGAGTAGATAAGGATGTCGTCAATAAACACAATTACGAACTTGTCGAGGTTGCACACTCGGTTCATGAGATCCATGAAGATCGCAGGTGCGTTGGTCATTCCGAAAGGCATGACAAGGAATTCGTAGTGACCATAGCGGGTTTTGAAAGCCGTCTTAGATATGTCCCCATCGCGGACTCTCAGCTGGTGATAACCCGATCGCAGATCGATCTTGGAATAATAGCTCGACCCTTGCAGTTGGTCGAACAGATCGTCGATACGGGGAAGTGGATAACGATTCTTGATGGTAACCTTGTTTAGTTCACGGTAATCAATGCACATTCGGAATGTACCATCCTTCTTTTTGACAAAGAGCACTGGGGCTCCCCAGGGTGACGAGCTAGGACGGATAAAACCCTTGTCCAAGAGTTCTTGTAGCTGAGTAGATAGTTCCTTGAGTTCTGCGGGGGCTAGTCGATAAGGTACGCGAGCTATAGGTGTTGCTCCGGGAGCTAGTTCGATTTGAAATTCGACTTGACGGTGAGGAGGGAGTCCAGGTAGTTCTTCCGGAAATACCTCAGGATAGTCGCGTACAACTGGAAAATCTTCAATCCTGTTTTCCTTTTTCTGCGTGTCGGCAACAAGTGCTAAGATAGCGGTGTGCCCCTTTCGTAGACACTTCTGGGCTTTTAAGAATGAAATGATGCCTGTGACTTCTCCGCTTTTGTCGCCTTGAACGATAAGGGGTTTGCCAGGAGGACGGGGAATACGAATAGCCTTTTCTTAGCTGAGGATTTCGGCTCGATGCTTGGATAACCAATCCATACCAATGACGACGTCGAAGCTTCCGAGAATGATGGGGAAGAGATCGATACAAAAGGTCTGACCAGATAACTCTAATTTGCAGTTACGTATTACGTGTGTGGCCTCGAGGTTTCTACCATTGGCTATCTCAACGATGTGCTTAGAGCTTAACGGCGTAAGAGTGGACTTAAGTTTCTTACTAATACGTAGGGATACATAACTAGCATCTGCTCCGGAATCAAATAGTACGGAAACATAACGATCATTAAGTAGAAACTTACCCGCTACAACGTTGGGGTCATTCATTGCTTCTCCAGCTCCAATCACAAAAGCCCTTTCTCTTGCACCATTCCCAGCATTGTTGTTATTGTTCCCAGCACCCTGATTGTTGTTGTTCTGATTCAGTTCAGGGCAGTCCCTCCGCATGTGCCCCGTTGCTCCACACTTGAAGCATCCACGGTTGTTTCCCTGCGGTTGCTGTTGCTGTGGCTGATGCTGATTCTGCCTAGCTGGGAGCTGGCTCCTGCAGTCTTTGGCTTCATGCCCCATCTTATTGCATCGCTGACACTGACTTTTAACACATGGCCCACTGTGGTGTCGGTTACATTTGTTACACTTGGGGTGGTTTCCTCGATAGCCACCCTGTTGCTGAGGGCCCTTGTTGCTTTCAGTCTTCCTTTGTTGAACTGGGGCCTGAGTGGGGTTAGCATCCTTACCCTGATTTCCATCCCACTTCCGTTTGTTATCGCTAGAAGTTCCAGCAGTAGCACTGATCCTATTAGGCAACTTGCCCTCCTCCACAGCCTGATTGGTGAGTTTGTGAGCAAGACGAACCACGGGCTGTATGGTGTTGAGGTTGGCTGAGGTCACATGGCTCCGGATTTCTGGGACCAAGCCTTTGATGTACAATTCGATCCTTCGATACATAGGTCGGGACATGTTTGGGCAAAGCGCAGCATAGTCGTTGGACTGCTTGGTGTAGGTCTCAATCTCTGACCCAACCATCTTGAGCTCGTAGTATTCGTTCTCGAGTTTGTGGATGTCGTCCCTGTGACAATACTCCTCCTTAATCATGTCCTTGAAATCTTCCCATGCAGTAGCATTAGCAGTTTCCAGGCCAAGCATCTGAATCTGTGCTTTCCACCATGAAAGCGCGTTTCCTTCAAGCGTACCAGTTGCGAATTTTACCCAGTTAGCAGGGGGACACTCACAGACAGCGAAGACGGCTTCGGCCTTCTCAATCCAGTGCAGAAGGCCTATGGCACCCTCATTGCCATTGAAAGGGAGACGTTTTCCATCCATGAAGGTTTTGAAAGTACAAACACGTGGCTGTGCAGGCGCAGGTTAACATGTGTGAGAAGCGAAGCGAATAGGTTTAGAGGTGAAAAGACGATGTGGGGGTAGGATCTAAACACCCTAAAGTAACGAGTTTACCTCCAGGGTGAGCTACGAAAGCTGCAGCCACCGTGTTGAGCAAGTTGGTGAACTGAGCCCCAAAATCCACACGCGGAGTACCACCGCTGGGAGGTGTGACATGACCAGGATCAAGCCATCAATCATGTCAAACATAGTAATTAAGTGTAAAAGTAGGAAAATGCAATTCATCATGACATGACCGATGTTCATAACCAAACGTTGTTTAAGTAGCGGAAGCATAATAATGAAAACCCAAAGTAAGTTATAAGTTCAAATATCGTCTACGATCCGTATCCCACAACGACCTGCTCCTTCCTGTGCAAGCTCCATATGTACCTAAGGTCCTGCAAGGCATGTAACAGAGAGTCAACAACTAGTTGAGCGAGTTCACAGTGGGTTGTTTAGTAACAATGTTCGTTTCATAAATCGTTTGTTTGATTAGTAACCCATGTATCGTTATCAATTACATCGCGGCCCTCCAGGCATGTTTGCGAAGATTAGTGGGGGTTTCCCATGTATTGTAGACTAGTTATATTTGTATCGCGGCCCTCCAGGCATGTTTGCGAAGATTAAAGTATAGTTCGCGGCCATTCCAGGCATGTTTGCGAAGATCGTTTTAGTATAGTTCGCGGCCATTCCAGGCATGTTTGCGAAGATCGTTTTAGTATAGTTCGCGGCCATTCCAGGCATGTTTGCGAAGATCGTTTTAGTATAGTTCGCGGCCATTCCAGGCATGTTTGCGAAGATCGTTCAAGTATAGTTAAGGTTGTTGTCCTACCCAAGGAGGACGAACGTACGTATTCTACCCAAGGAGAATACGCAGGATTAATATTGGCATCCTACCCATGGAGGATGGCGGTACATATCCTACCCAAGGAGAATATGTAGGTTCCTTTTAATTTCTTTAACCCATTCCCAACCACCGGGAATCCCATGCCTTAGAAAGTGTGTGAACTCACCTGAGTTTGCTCGGTATGCTAAGTATGTGCTCAAAGTAAGTCAATCACGTCCTAAAGTACGCACGTATAGAATAATCAGTTGGTGTTCAAGTTGCTCACGTATAAGCAGGTAGCACGTAATCACAATCATACAAGTCATGTCTAACGTCTAACAGCAGTTAAATTTTCCAGTTAACACTTAACAGAATCCATTCAAGTTACAGCACAGCTCGACGAAACACATATGTTGGCGAAACAAAATATTGACGAAACACATTCTGTTTCGTCGAGGTGTCCCCTGGCGAAACAGAACTTCTGATCCGTCGACTACTCTTGGCGAAACACATTCTGTTTCGCCGAGAGTTCTGTTTCGTCGGACGTCAGTTTCGCAGACAACAGATGCAGCAGTTACGAATATACACTGAACCCTAATCATGCTAGCAGCCGTTATCAGTATCAGAAATCATATGAAGGTCAATGTGCAGAACGAATCATCACAACTCAATCATCCAAGAATCATTGTCTAGCATAAACCCTAGTTTTTGTGTATAACATATAAATTTAACATCCAACAATCATATAATTGCACCCTATCAAGATGCTAACTTGAATTCAGAATCAAATCATATTAACAACATTCAGAACCGAGCATTCGATCATATTCAGTTTCGCATAGAATTACGCATCCGATTAACCATGTATATCGCAATCAAGAACATCATACCCATATACTCCTATATAATCCAGAAATCAAGTATATACACAAACATGAATCGAGCTATTACAGAAATATTAAACCGATTAACGAACACACACTAACCGGAATAAGAGAAATACGAATCGATCGCTAAGATATCGCCGGGAACCTCCAACTGCCGTCGCACAGGAGGGAAAGGGGCTCTAGGGTTTTGGTTGTTTGATAGCAGATGTAAAAACTGATGTTGTTTCACGTTTTAAACTCAAAATAGCGTGTTGGGCCCGAACTGGGCTTCGGTGAAACTGGGCTCGGCGAAACAGACTTCTGTTTCGTCGAGATGCTTTTGGCGAAACAGTCTGTTTCGTCGAGATTTGTTATGGCGAAACACACTTGTGTTTCGTCGGGTTCTTTCATAAGTTAAGCAGTTTACGTTTCTCGACAGGTTCCATGTTATACAATCAAACACATAATCATGTAAACACAATACGTTTATTATAACACGAAGTGTACAGTTACAAGTCAGACAAGTCAAACAACTAAACAGTCAAAGTCAACGTGCATTAAATGCAAATAAAGAATGTTGGAAATTTCGAGTTGTCACATTATCCCCAACTTGAAAGAAATTTCGTCCCGAAATTTAGTATGCAGTTACTGAGGAAGCTAATAGTGTGACGTTGTTTACCTGTTTCGTATCGCGGCTCCCCGAGCATGTATGCGAAGATTACTGGTTTTCCTGGGGTGTCACATTATCCCCCCCCCCCCCCCGTTGATTTGGAATTTCGTCCCGAAATTCTGCAATAGTAGCTTCAGCCTCAGTAGTAGTTGCATTGGTTCCGAATAACTGGGGATATTTGAGTTCCATTTGATCTTCTCGTTCCCAGGTATACTCTGGGCCACGACGGGAGTTCCAACGAACTCGTACAAGAGGGATTCTCGTGTTCTTGAGGACCTTAACATCCCGGTCCGTGATTTCAACAGGTTCCTCGACGAAGTGCAACCGCTCGTCGATAGTGAGTTCCTTTAAGGGAACTATGTGGGTCTCATCTGACATACACTTCTTCAGATTCGACACGTGAAAGATATTGTGAACTGCACTGAGTTCAGCTGGTAAGTTCAGTCTGTAGGCCACTTTGCCTATTTTCTCAATGACTTCAAATGGTCCAACGTATCGTGGGTTAAGTTTGCCGCGTTTGCCAAAACGAACCACACCCTTCCAGGGTGAAACTTTGAGTAGTGCTCGATCCCCAACTTGGAATTCGAGTAGTTTCCTGTCTTTATCGGCGTGTGCTTTCTGACGGTCGCGTGCTGCCGCCATGCGTTGTCGTATTTGTGCAATCTTTTCTGTAGTATCGACTACCATTTCTGGACCTGTGATTTGACTTTCTCCCACCTCTGCCCAACAGAGAGGTGACTGGCACTTACGCCCGTACAGTGCCTCGAATGGTGCAGCTTAAATGCTGGTGTGGTAGCTGTCGTTGTAAGAAAATTCCACAAGTGGCAGATGTTTTTCCCAACCATTGCCAAATTCAATTACGCACGCCCGAAGCATGTCTTCTAGAGTTTGAATAGTACGCTCAGACTGCCCATCCGTCTGAGGATGATAAGCTGTGCTCATGTCTAATCGAGAGCCAAAAGATTTGTGCATTGCTTGCCACAGTTCTGAAGTAAAGCGTGCATCACGATCAGAGATGATAGAGGTTGGCACCCCGTGCCTTGAAACCATTTCTTTTAAGTAGATGTCTGCTAGGGTAGAGAACTTGTCTGTTTCCTTAATAGCCAGGAAGTGAGCAGACTTTGTGAGTCGATCCACGATCACCCAAATAGTATCATTTCCGTGCTGAGATCTAGGTAAGCCTGTAACAAAATCCATGGAAATCTGTTCCCATTTCCATTGTGGTATCTCAGGTTGTTGAAGTGAACCTGATGGTTTCTGGTATTCGGCTTTGACTCTTGTACAAGTCAGGCACTTGCTAACGTATGTCGCCATGTGGGCCTTCATGCTAGGCCACCAGTATGTAGTTTTGATATCGTGGTACATTTTATCCGAACCTGGATGTACCGAGTAGCAAGACTTATGAGCTTCATCCATTACAAGCTCGCGTAAGTTGCCATAGAGTGGGACCCAGATGCGTCCTGTTACATAGGAGGCTCCGACTGCCTTTTGTTCTAATCTTTGCCTTGAGTCGCGTAGGGCTTCAGCCCTAACGTTTTCTGGTTTCAATGCTTCTACCTGAGCATCTCGTATTTGTGAAGGAAGACTAGACTGAATGGTGAGTTGCAACGCTCGTACACGCCTAGGTGTAGTATCCTTTCGATTGAGGGCGTCGGCCACCACATTGGCTTTGCCCGGATGGTACTTTATGGCACACTCATAATCGTTCAGCAGCTCGACCCATCTACGTTGTCGCATGTTCAACTCTTTCTGCTTGAAAATATGTTCGAGACTTCTGTGATCGGTGTAGATGGTGCACTTAGTGCCATACAGGTAATGTCGCCATATCTTGAGCGCAAAAACAACGGCTCCCAGCTCTAAATCATGAGTAGTGTAATTCCGTTCGTGAATCTTAAGTTGGCGCGAAGCATAAGCAATGACTTTATCCCGTTGCATCAACACACATCCAAGACCTTGGATGGATGCGTCGCAGTAAACTATAAAATCGTCCGTGCCTTCAGGCAATGAGAGGATAGGTGCGCTACAAAGTCTATCCTTTAAGTGCTGAAACGCTGTTTCCTGTGTATTACCCCAACGGTAAGCAACACCTTTCTGTGTTAGTAGTGTAAGCGGCTGAGCAATCTTCGAGAAGTCTTTGATGAATCGTCTGTAATAACCTGCCAAACCCAAGAATTGGCATATTTCTGTCGGTGTGCGTGGTGCAGGCTAGTTCTTGATCGTATCTACCTTGGATGGATCGACATGAATCCCATCCTTGTTTACCACATGGCCTAGGAAGTGGACTTCACGAAGCCAGAAGTCGCATTTCGAAAATTTGGCGTACAGTTGTTCCGTTCGAAGGAGTTCCAAAATAAGTCGTAAGTGCTGCTCGTGTTCCTCCTGACTCTTCGAATAGATCAGGATGTCGTCAATAAAAACAATAACGAACTTGTCAAGATAAGGTTTGCACACCCTGTTCATAAGATTCCATGAAAACCGCAGGCGCGTCCGTTAGCCCGAATGGCAGGACCAAAAACTCGTAATGGCCGTAGCGAGTTCTGAATTCTGTTTTGGAGACGTCCTCATCACGGACTCTCAGCTGATGGTATCCTGACCTTAAGTCTATCTTGGAATAGTAGCTCGACCCTTGCAGCTGGTCGAATAAATCATCTATGCGCGGAAGAGGATAACGATTCTTGATCGTCACCTTGTTGAGTTCACGGTAGTCTATATACATCCTGAACGTACCGTATTTCTTCTTTACGAATAACACTGGAGCTCCCCAAGGCGAAGAGTTAGGACGTATGAAACCCTTTTCCAAGAGTTCTTGTAGTTGCTTAGACGGTTCTTCCAGTTCCGTTGGAGCTAAGCGATAAGGTGCTCGAGCTATGGGTGCTGCTCCCGGAGCGAGCTCGATCTGAAATTCGACCACTGGAATATCCCCAATCTTTTTCTCTTTCTTCGATGTATCAGTAACGAGTGCTAAAACAGCTGTGTGGCCGCCCTTTCGTAAACACTTCTGGGCCTTCAAGAAGGGTATGATGCCACTCACGACACCACTCTTGTCGCCTTGAACTTCGAGAGGTTCTTTACCAGAACGGGGAATACGAATGATCTTTTCCTTGCATAGGATCTCTGCTTGTTGTTGGGATAACCAATCCATACCAATGACGATGTCGTAACTATCGCAACGTTGAGGTCATTACTAGTATCACCCTGACCAATCACGAACACTCGACCCCTGGCACCATTGCCGTCGTTATTACCCCCGTTGTCTTCCCTAGTTCCCGTTTCCTTGGTTGTGTTTCTGATTCTGGTTCTGATTCAACCGTGGGCAGTGTCTCTTGAAGTGACCTTCAGCCCCACACTGATAACATCCCTTGTTACCCTGCCGTTGCCGCTGTTTCTATAGATCTTGTATCTATTGTTGTTGGTTCTGGCTTGCAGAACGTGAGTTTCTACCATCCTTGGCTCCATGACCAAGCTTGTCGCATCATTGACAATGATTTTGGTTGCACTGCCCGCTGTGGTGCAAGTTACATCGTTTGCACTTAGGGTGGTTTCCCCTGTATCCACCCTGCCATTGACTGCTGAAAGGTTGCTGACCAGGACTTTGGTTGTCATCGATCTTTCACTGTTGTGCCTGGGACAGAATCGTAGTCGAACCCTTGCCAGAGGTTCCATTCCACTTTCATTCGTTGTCACTGAGGATAGCAAAAGTAGTTGAAGTAGTAGCACCAATACGTCTAGGCAGCTTGTTCTGTTCCACTGCCTGGTCTGTGGGACGATGAGCAAGATGAGTAACATCTTGAATAGTAGCAAGATTAGCAGTCATCACATGACTTTGAATTTCTGGTACTAAGCCTTTGAGGTACCGCTCTCGGTGCGCTTGATGGGAGGTTCCACCATAGTAGGGCACAAAGTTGCCAGTTCGTTAGATCGCTTCGTATACGCCTCTATTTCTGACCCCGTCATCTTCAGGTTAAAGAACTCCACTTCCAGTTTGTGGATGTTATCATAGTTACAGTATTCTAGTTTGATTTGTTTCTTGAATTCGTCCCAAGGGGTGGCATTAGCAGCCGCCAGCCCCCAGCATCGTAACTTGCGCGTTCCACCAAGTTCGCGCAGTGTCTTCGAGACCATCAGTGGCATATTTCACCTTACTAGCCTCGGGTCATTCGCATAATCGAAGTCCGATTCGAGTTCCTCGAACTTAACGGAGGAGTCCAACAGCTCCTTCAGTGTCGTTGAAAGTAGTAGGACGACAGTCCATAAAAAGTCGTGTATATGCATACAGGTGGCTGAGCGTGTTGACTTGTCGTGTGCGTAAGAGTAATCAAAATTGAGCACAGTGTTGAGTTACGAGAGTAGGATCTAAAAATCCTAGAGTAAGTGGCGATGGCAGGTTACACCTCCTGCCTGGGCAGCTGCAAGTGCTGCAGTGACTTGTTCAGTGATCGAAGCCGCCAACTGGGCTTGAGTTAGGTTAACGCGTCCACACATGATCTTGACATCAAGGAGAACATGTGGGTGAGAGGTTCGCGAATAGTGCGAAGAGAGTGAGCACCCAAGTATTCTCAAGCAACAACATATAGTAGGTTCTGTAATCTAAGCATACCGCGAGCAAAGTTCTATGTAGTTCTAGCATGTAGGTAAAGTAACATGAATAGTAGTACCTATGATGTTGAGCCTTGCACGTGGAGCGAAGCGTCGTTGTGGATCGTTGAGAGCACTGTTCTGGTTATAGTCTGGTTTTAACAAAAATCGTTTTCCCTTTATTAAAACCGAGTTCTCTATAACCAATGGCTCTGATACCAATCTGTCACACCCCCAAAATCCACACGCGGAGTACCACCGCTGGGAGGCGTGACATGACCAGGATCAAGCCATCAATCATGTCAAACATAGTAATTAAGTGTAAAAGTAGGAAAATGCAATTCATCATGACATGACCGATGTTCATAACCAAACGTTGTTTAAGTAGCGGAAGCATAATAATGAAAACCCAAAGTAAGTTATAAGTTCAAATATCGTCTACGATCCGTATCCCACAACGACCTGCTCCTTCCTGTGCAAGCTCCATATGTACCTAAGGTCCTGCAAGGCATGTAACAGAGAGTCAACAACTAGTTGAGCGAGTTCACAGTGGGTTGTTTAGTAACAATGTTCGTTTCATAAATCGTTTGTTTGATTAGTAACCCATGTATCGTTATCAATTACATCGCGGCCCTCCAGGCATGTTTGCGAAGATTAGTGGGGGTTTCCCATGTATTGTAGACTAGTTATATTTGTATCGCGGCCCTCCAGGCATGTTTGCGAAGATTAAAGTATAGTTCGCGGCCATTCCAGGCATGTTTGCGAAGATCGTTTTAGTATAGTTCGCGGCCATTCCAGGCATGTTTGCGAAGATCGTTTTAGTATAGTTCGCGGCCATTCCAGGCATGTTTGCGAAGATCGTTTTAGTATAGTTCGCGGCCATTCCAGGCATGTTTGCGAAGATCGTTCAAGTATAGTTAAGGTTGTTGTCCTACCCAAGGAGGACGAACGTACGTATTCTACCCAAGGAGAATACGCAGGATTAATATTGGCATCCTACCCATGGAGGATGGCGGTACATATCCTACCCAAGGAGAATATGTAGGTTCCTTTTAATTTCTTTAACCCATTCCCAACCACCGGGAATCCCATGCCTTAGAAAGTGTGTGAACTCACCTGAGTTTGCTCGGTATGCTAAGTATGTGCTCAAAGTAAGTCAATCACGTCCTAAAGTACGCACGTATAGAATAATCAGTTGGTGTTCAAGTTGCTCACGTATAAGCAGGTAGCACGTAATCACAATCATACAAGTCATGTCTAACGTCTAACAGCAGTTAAATTTTCCAGTTAACACTTAACAGAATCCATTCAAGTTACAGCACAGCTCGACGAAACACATATGTTGGCGAAACAAAATATTGACGAAACACATTCTGTTTCGTCGAGGTGTCCCCTGGCGAAACAGAACTTCTGATCCGTCGACTACTCTTGGCGAAACACATTCTGTTTCGCCGAGAGTTCTGTTTCGTCGGACGTCAGTTTCGCAGACAACAGATGCAGCAGTTACGAATATACACTGAACCCTAATCATGCTAGCAGCCGTTATCAGTATCAGAAATCATATGAAGGTCAATGTGCAGAACGAATCATCACAACTCAATCATCCAAGAATCATTGTCTAGCATAAACCCTAGTTTTTGTGTATAACATATAAATTTAACATCCAACAATCATATAATTGCACCCTATCAAGATACTAACTTGAATTCAGAATCAAATCATATTAACAACATTCAGAACCGAGCATTCGATCATATTCAGTTTCGCATAGAATTACGCATCCGATTAACCATGTATATCGCAATCAAGAACATCATACCCATATACTCCTATATAATCCAGAAATCAAGTATATACACAAACATGAATCGAGCTATTACAGAAATATTAAACCGATTAACGAACACACACTAACCGGAATAAGAGAAATACGAATCGATCGCTAAGATATCGCCGGGAACCTCCAACTGCCGTCGCACAGGAGGGAAAGGGGCTCTAGGGTTTTGGTTGTTTGATAGCAGATGTAAAAACTGATGTTGTTTCACGTTTTAAACTCAAAATAGCGTGTTGGGCCCGAACTGGGCTTCGGTGAAACTGGGCTCGGCGAAACAGACTTCTGTTTCGTCGAGATGCTTTTGGCGAAACAGTCTGTTTCGTCGAGATTTGTTATGGCGAAACACACTTGTGTTTCGTCGGGTTCTTTCATAAGTTAAGCAGTTTACGTTTCTCGACAGGTTCCATGTTATACAATCAAACACATAATCATGTAAACACAATACGTTTATTATAACACGAAGTGTACAGTTACAAGTCAGACAAGTCAAACAACTAAACAGTCAAAGTCAACGTGCATTAAATGCAAATAAAGAATGTTGGAAATTTCGAGTTGTCACAGAGACAGAAGAGAGATGTGTATCTATCTAATTAGGCACACTAGTATGTATAATAGAGCAGTCAACATAAGATAAACGAGCAAGTAAACACAAGTCCGAGCTATGAGGTCCAATACCCTGAGTCTTGCCCTTGGAGTGTAGTGTCGTCACGGGTTATAGTCTGGTTTTTTCTCAAAAATACTTTCTTCTTTTTAAAACCAAGTTCAATATAACCAATGGCTCTGATACCAATCTGTCACACCCCCAAAATCCACATGCGGAGTACCACCGCTTGGAGGCTTGACTGACCAGGATCCAACCACCAATTATACCGAGCATTGGTTAATAGTGAGGATGTTCACCAACCATAATAGTTAGTAAACATTTAAGGTTTAAAAGTTTTAAGTTCAAATAACAGTTTAAGTAAACAGCGGAAGCATAAACCAAACAGTTTCAAAACAAAGTTCATAGTTCAAGATTATTTAGAACCCAACACATGGGTTAGACGACCACTACACATTCCCAAGCTGCAAGCTCCTGAGTCACTGGGTACTTGCAAAGCATGCAGTAGGGTATCAACAAAAATGTTGGCGAGTCCACGAGTTGTCCAGTTTTAATTACCAAAAACTTGTTTCATCAGTTAATTTATCCGTTTATACATGCGATGGGGAGCTACCACATGAGTAAGCGACTAAACTGTTTTTACAATACCGAATACTATTCATCCGTACGTTTCCGTAGAGTGCCCCGTTTGTCAATGTTCTATCATTATTGACGGTTACCAGAGTACATTAGTTCACGCCCGATCCCATACGCGGGCACGGTGTGAGGTTGGTGAGACCTAAATAGCGCTATCAACTAATAACCCGTTCGCCTGACCCCGGCGACTAATCGGTATTAAGAAGTGAGGACTTGAGTGATAGAGTTTTGTTTAGTGTTGCTTGTTGCATCTAGTATAAACAGTAATTAACTAAAAGTCCCATTTAAGGGGAGAGAAGTAGGTTTGTATCCCTTACGAGGGGATAGCGTTGTTTAAGTTTCCGTTTCCCAACCACCGGGAACGCATGCTTTATTAGTTGTGAACTCACCTTGGGTTGCTCAGCAGTTTAGTTTACTTGGTTAAGTATGCTGGTCACCACGTCCTAAATGGTTACCAGTATAGGTCAGGCTTGGACACAAGTAATCACGTATATCTACACATAGCTAACACATCGAATGCGTAACATATGATTATCCAGCAAGTTATCGAGCCTATTCTAATACGTAGCAGTTAAACAGTAAACGTCAACACCTATCATACAAATCATAAGTGTTATTGGGCCTATCCGATCATACTAACAGTTAACAGCATCACAGAATCCAAATAGAACGGTATGCACAGTCCACACATTTTTGGCCCAATAACGGTGACAAGCAGCCCATTCGAGACAAGGTGGTCTCGACTCGAGAACGTGCGGTCTCGAGTCGCAACCATGAGATCTCGAGTAATGCCGGTACGAGTCGCAATCTCGGAGGTCTCGAGTCCAGTCTCGAGTCGGGATCATGAGATCTCGAATCGAGACCTTGCTGATTTCAAGTTCCTGATGTCTGCTTTGTCTGGTCTCGAGTTGTCACGTATGGTCTCGAGTCGCAATCACGCGGTCTCGAGTTGTAGGTTGCTGGTCTCGAGTCGAGACAGGATGTCACACCCCGAAATATCAGAGCATTGGCGTGACTGGACTGGAATCTTCATTGCACAGCGGAAGCAAATAAGCTAAGACTTTTAGTATGTGAAAGCCCACTAAGTACTCGACTCTTCATGGTTCTCCTATTCCAGCCGTGCCTTGTCTTAGAACTGTAACCTAAGAAAGAAACATGCGAAAAATCAACATAAAGTTGAGCGAGTTCATAGTTTGTTTGTAAAAGATTTGAAATAAATCTCTTTGAATAACTGGTTTTTGATGTTTTGTTGAGAAAATGTATTTAAAATCATTTTCTTATCGAGTTACTTGAAACTCTGAATGAAAACATAGTCTGTGTCACGTATAAATCAAGTTTTCATGTATAATTCAAGTATTCATGTGTACACCAAGTACTTTATGTATAATTCTACTCTTCTTGAGTACCCCACGTACTTCAAGTATAATTCTAATTTTTCTTGAGTACCCCACGTACTTCAAGTATAATTCTAATCTTCTTGAGTACCCCACGTACATCAAGTATAATTCTAATTTTCTTGAGTACCCCACGTACTTCAAGTATAATTCTAATTTTCTTGAGTACCCCATGTACTTCAAGTATTAATCAAGTTTTAGTATGGTATGAATTTCATGTAATTAAAGTATTCCTGTAAATATCAGGATTGTTAATGGGTTGCAAGGCCATTAACATGTGACACGACATAGGAAGTCACCAAACCTAAGGCATTTAATTGGTATATTCTGAGACACAAAAGCACTACTCGATTCTCGCCCTCACCGAGAGTGTGGCTGCCAGGCACCCGTTAGATCTAACCTTTTGTTCTGCGGTCTAGGTATATTGTTGATTAATGGTGCTTCTGTACCCTATTCGTGACACTATTTCTCATAACGCATCCTACTTGGTTCTCGTCCTCACCAAGTGCGTTTCTTGTTATCATTTCTCATAACGCATCCTACTTGGTTCTCGTCCTCACCAAGTGCGTTTCTTGTTATCATTTCTTATAACGCATTCTACTTGGTTCTCGTCCTCACCAAGTGCGTTTCTTGTTACCATTTCTTATAACGCATCCTACTTGGTTCTCGTCCTCACCAAGTGCGTATCTTATATTTTTATATTTTCATACCATAACTCATGTATTTTTAAACTCTTGTATTTGTATTTTCAGAAAAATACACTTGTTTGGAAAACCGGTATAAATCATAAGCTTTTTGTAAACCATTTGTGTTCATTGTAACATGGTTTAGAAATATATAATTCTTGTATGCTTTGCAAAAAGTGCATGTCTTTCCACCCCGAAAACATTTATAAAAGTGTAAAAATGTGGGGTTATGAACTCACCTGAATATTCCTGTGCAAAGCTAGCTAATTTACGACTTCGTGATGTCGTTTCCAAGGCTCGACTTGCTAGCGTGCATTCTACAGTATTCCTAACACGGAATATCTAATAAGTTTCGAATAATGTGGTAACTAATCTACGTGTTACCGAGCTCTACCGAATCGTTAGTCGAACGATTTGACGGTAAATAGTTAACTTAATGAAAATGACTAAGTTAAACTGACGCGAGAAGTCGTTTGAGTATGTAGGAATATTCGTATGAAAGTATTATATAATAAACTTGTATTATATATATTGCATCTTGTATATGTGTATATGCCGTTTAGGCGTTCGAAATAAATATAAAAAGTTATATTTATTTTATAAAAGATTCCGCGTGTTTGAAATAAATATGCAACTATATTTATTTTATACAACAAAGTCGTGTTGTTTGATATTCGAAATAAATATATAACCTATATTTATTTTATAAAAAGGATATGAGTTAACGACATTCGAAATAAGTATAACATTATATTTATTTGTAAAAGTGTTTGGAAATTTCAAGGTTTGAAATATTATAAACTTGAATTCCATTAAGTGTCGTTTTTGAAACTATAATACGTGTCGTGTTTACGGATTTTTCTCGAAAAACGGGCAGAGTTTCCTCTGTTTTTGGACGGCCCTGACAACTAAAGTGTCGTTAATTTTTCAAAGATTCAACAATAATCAAACAATATATCAAATTCGTCAACATTTAATAAAAATGTAAATTATAATCATGTCGGTTCGAGCTCGTTTGTCACGTACGATAAAATTCATATAAATAACAAATATTTAACGCGTCATTAATTTTCTTTACCACTTCTTTCGTGTCGAAACATCGGACAGTTTCGCTGAGTTGACCGAGTCTGAGTTGACTCGGTTTGACCGCTGAATTGACTCGCTGAATTTGACCAGGTTGACTCCATTGACCGAAACAAACATAACCTGAATCTGAAACACCTTACTCGAACCTGGACCGAGATGAAAATCCAAACGAAAATAATCTTGAATCTGAACCCGTACCTTCAGATGTGCTCGATCCACGACCCAAACCAAACAGTTTCAAAACAACTCGAATCAAACACCCGACTTTCCTGTTGTGTCACTCGAACCAGCCATGAATTTGAAACATCACTGGACCGAAGCCCGAGATACAGGCCGGTAACTCGACGGCTCAGCCGCCCTGTGGGTGCCGGCCACCACAATTCACATCGTCCTCAGTCACAAAACAGAAATAAGATGAAAATAAAAACGGGGAGGGGGTTTACCGGAGCTCATCGGATAATAGCAAAAGCCACCGGATAATGATACGGACCGCCGGACATCGACACCGGCCGCCAGACCGTGATGCCGTCCTCCGGTCCGAGACACCGACCGCCTCCGCCGCCGCCGTCGCTCACCACCACCACCACCGGTTCTCTCTCTCTCCTCTGTCTCGATCTCCGAACTCTTTCTCTCTCTACTCTCTCTCTCTCAGCTTCTCTTTCTCTCTCCTTTTCCGTACCGTCGCCACCATATGCCACCACCATCTGGTGGTGGCTGTCGTCAATCGAAAATCGGAGGAGGGGGGTGTAGTCTGATGTATGTGTGTGAGAGGGAAGGGGGTGCTTCATTTTGATGTAGTTGTGCAGAAGAAATCGAGAGAGGGGAAATGAGATGGTGAACAATGTTGTGTTTTCATGTGTGAGTGTGATCGAGAGAGGAGAGGAAAAGTGATGCTCTGATGTTTGTTTGTGTATGTGTTCCGTGTGTATAAATAGAGTGAGGAAAGGATAAAAGGTTTTATTTTCTTTCATGTATACACTTTACATTCAGGTCATATCTTTCATCCTTAGAATTAAAATCTTTTATGTATTGCATTTAGGTTAGACATTTTAACCTTTGATTCAAAATCCCTTGAAGAGATTTGTAGAGATTATGTAAATCTCTGTGAAGATTTTGCATAGATTTTCAAGATTTAATTTATTGTATGCAGGTTTAGGCTTGTGGGTTTTTGGGTTTGGGCCCAGGGCCCACAAGTCTTATGTGTAAGTGGCCCGTAATTTCTACGAGGCCCGACATCGCGACCCAAACTCCATGAGCATAAAATATTCGTGTAACATCCATATTTGTCGGTGTCGTCAGTATTTCGTACGGTTTCAGTCCGTTGTCGCGTAATATTCAGCAGATTTTCTGTCAATCACCACACGCGCACTGTATAGCTGAACAAACGTTCCTGGGCACTCCAAGGGCCTGGTTAAGTTAATTAGTGTCGTAAACACTATTTATTATCGCGTTAATTGTCTGCTAATCACGTAATTAAGGGCGTAAATTACCGGTTGTCACAGTCTCCCCCTGTAATTTCGTCCTCGAAATTTAGACTACGTTAACTCCTTAGAGTCACGTTATGCGTAGAAAATATGAATAGTACTAAAGTGAACGATCATGAAATCGAATCAAGACTTATTCGAATGATGTGAATTCAAGGACGTACCACAAGATACAAATGAATTCTAGAAATGATTGCACCCAATCAATGAATTTAGATTTCAACAAGCTCAAATGTAATAGTTTGCATGAAACGCTCGATCATGATCAGCCCAAACTGCAAGTTCTACCGACGCCACATGGTGTCATAGTGAATGAAACAATTCAAATATAGCGATGATCGAACAAGTATCACCTGTGTTTTGCATAACTTAGCCCAAGCTACAAGTTTGTACTGACACCACAAGGTGTCGAAATCAACAAACGACTTAATGGAGTCGTAGACCAACCAAATCTACCACGACTCTGAACAATGAAACGCCTGTTAAAATGAATTCGAATATGATGTTTCCAATACATCATATGATGTCTTGAATTGAATATGTGTAATGAACAAGTTCAAACAATTGAATTTGATTTCGGCGCAAGCCGACAATAAATACATGTATCGACAAGAAAACTTTCGGCATGGTCACAACGAAAAAAAAACCATGTATGTAACTTGAAAAGAAAAGAAATTTCCAGAAAACGTGTTGACTTGATGACAAAGAAGCCAACAATTACAACAATGCGGGTCATTCGAATCACAAATCAATAATTAGATTTAGCGAAATAATATTTGAACTTTGATGAAACGTTTATTCGAAACGAGACCACATGCGTAACAAACGATGCATGCGTAACATATGAATTTTTCAACAAATGAAGCAAATGAATATTCGCTATACTGAAAGAAATGATCGTGACACAATGACCATTATGAGGAGTAGAGATACGAAAATCTACTCAGTAATTGTGAAAGTCGAAATTTCAATAAAAGAAATTTAAGGACTTTACCTGGGGTTGCATGTGATAACCAGTCGTTAGGTGACATTACCATAGCGTATTCGTCGTTATTCAGATAGGGGGATACGGTGACTTGCGTCTTTTCCTTAGGATGACTCGTGTCGTTTGCAGGACCGCGTGCCAACTGCCGCTTCCTGATTGATAGTCGCATGTGACGTACTTCAACCTCCGTTGATGTATAGCTTAAGTCTCACGTATGCATGTGCGCTAGCGTTTCGTTATGCTTAGGCTGCCTGCTCGGGAAGTTAAAACATCATAGACAATATGTATAATTGTGTGTGCCTGAATTAATATTTGCAGTTCCTACGGGATGACCCTTAATGAACTTTAACATAACTTTCCGAAGGTCTTACATGCATGTTTCCTAAACTCTCAGAGTTTCGTGTACTATATGTAATTGTTTTTGTGTACCATGTATAAAACACCACTATAGCGTATGTTTGAAATCAAAATTTCGACTGTTTGATTTTCGGCAACGGTTGGAGACCATATTCAAGTACTAAGCGTTCTGTATGTATTCAACGTTTGAATAATCTAAGTCCCCAGAGAAATATGAGGTTAGAGCCTAGGTATTCTTTACAAAGAACCCTATTCGCTGTAACCTATAGCTCTGATACCAATCTGTCACACCCCGAAATATCAGAGCATTGGCGTGACTGGACTGGTATCTTCATTGCACAGCGGAAGCAAATAAGCTAAGACTTTTAGTATGTGAACGCCCACTAAGTACTCGACTCTTCATGGTTCTCCTATTCCAGCCGTGCCTTGTCTTAGAACTGTAACCTGAGAAAGAAACATGCGAAAAATCAACATAAAGTTGAGCGAGTTCATAGTTTGTTTGTAAAAGATTTGAAATAAATCTCTTTGAATAACCGGTTTTTGATGTTTAGTTGAGAAAATGTATTTAAAATCATTTTCTTATCGAGTTACTTGAAACTCTGAATGAAAACATAGTCTGTGTCACGTATAAATCAAGTTTTCATGTATAATTCAAGTATTCATGTGTACACCAAGTACTTTATGTATAATTCTACTCTTCTTGAGTACCCCACGTACTTCAAGTATAATTCTAATTTTTCTTGAGTACCCCACGTACTTCAAGTATAATTCTAATCTTCTTGAGTACCCCACGTACATCAAGTATAATTCTAATCTTCTTGAGTACCCCACGTACTTCAAGTATAATTCTAATTTTCTTGAGTACCACATGTACTTCAAGTATTAATCAAGTTTTAGTATGGTATGAATTTCATGTAATTAAAGTATTCCTGTAAATATCAGGATTGTTAATGGGTTGCAAGGCCATTAACATGTGACACGACATAGGAAGTCACCAAACCTAAGGCATTTAATTGGTATATTCTGAGACACAAAAGCACTACTCGATTCTCGCCCTCACCGAGAGTGTGGCTGCCAGGCACCCGTTAGATCTAACATTTCGTTCTGCGGTCTAGGTATATTGTTGATTAATGGTGCTTCTGTACCCTATTCGTGACACTATTTCTCATAACGCATCCTACTTGGTTCTCGTCCTCACCAAGTGCGTTTCTTGTTATCATTTCTCATAACGCATCCTACTTGGTTCTCGTCCTCACCAAGTGCGTTTCTTGTTATCATTTCTTATAACGCATCCTACTTGGTTCTCGTCCTCACCAAGTGCGTTTCTTGTTACCATTTCTTATAACGCATCCTACTTGGTTCTCGTCCTCACCAAGTGCGTATCTTATATTTTTATATTTTCATACCATAACTCATGTATTTTTAAACTCTTGTATTTCTATTTTCAGAAAAATACGCTTGTTTGGAAAACCGGTATAAATCATAAGCTTTTTGTAAACCATTTGTGTTCATTGTAACATGGTTTAGAAATATATAATTCTTGTATGCTTTGCAAAAAGTGCATGTCTTTCCACCCCGAAAACATTTATAAAAGTGTAAAAATGTGGGGTTATGAACTCACCTGAATATTCCTGTGCAAAGCTAGCTAATTTACGACTTCGTGATGTCGTTTCCAAGGCTCGACTTGCTAGCGTGCATTCTACAGTATTCCTAACTCGGAATATCTAATAAGTTTCGAATAATGTGGTAAGTAATCTACGTGTTACCGAGCTCTACCGAATCATTAGTCGAACGATTTGACGGTAAATAGTTAACTTAATGAAAATGACTAAGTTAAACTGCCGCGAGAAGTCGTTTGAGTATGTAGGAATATTCGTATGAAAGTATTATATAATAAACTTGTATTATAGATATTGCGTCTTGTATATGTGTATTTGCCATTTAGGCGTTCGAAATAAATATAAAAAGTTATATTTATTTTATAAAAGATTCCGCGTGTTTGAAATAAATATACAACTATATTTATTTTATACAACAAAGTCGTGTTGTTTGATATTCGAAATAAATATATAAGCTATATTTATTTTATAAAAAGGATATGAGTTAACGACATTCGAAATAAGTATAACATTATATTTATTTGTAAAAGCGTTTGGAAATTTCAAGGTTTGAAATATTATAAACTTGAATTCCATTAAGTGTCGTTTTTGAAACTATAATACGTGTCGTGTTTACGGATTTTTCTCGAAAAACAGGCAGAGTTTCCTCTGTTTTTGGACGGCCCTGACAACTAAAGTGTCGTTAATTTTTCAAAGATTCAACAATAATCAAACAATATATCAAATTCGTCAACATTTAACAAAAATGTAAACTATAATCATGTCGGTTCGAGCTCGTTTGTCATGTACGATAAAATTATCCTATATATTAATAAACCAACCTAATGAATAGTAGTTGTCACATCATAGTAATAGTAAACTTTCCTTATTGGTTCAGTGCATCCACTCACATATAACATATACATATAACATATAGACACGTGACAAAGTTAATGAATAATAAAGTGGAATCTTTGCAATACCCACCCGAAACAGTTGGACGAAAACACTTCTGGGCCCTTTGGCATCTTTTGTTGACTTTTTAATAACACTTAAAAATTGTTCCACCCACCCGAAATACCCTCTCTTGGACAAACACCCCTACCCACCCACCCGAAACACCCTCTCATGGACAAACACCCCTACCCACCCACCCGAAACACCCTCTCTTGGACAAACACCCCTACCCACCCGAAACACTACCCACCAGAAACACCCTCCCTTGGACGAAAACACTTCTGGATGAAATGGAATGGTATCGAAAATACCGGTTACAGTACAGGTATATATGAAGGTAAAAACTGGTAGCAAACCGGTACCAGGAAAGCAAAAGGTTGCTACCGAATTGACTTAAAATCTTTCGGTTTGGGAGATTCGGTACCGGTACCCAATACCATTTACTCATCTCTGACCACGGGTTTCATACAAACAACATCATTACCATAAAACTTTTTTTGTTGATTTTCTTTCGGTTATCTTATACTATTTTTTTTTCTACATTTTCTTTTTATTCTTGTCAGCGGTTCTGTGCGTAACGCGCTCGTAGTGATTTCAAAACACATGTAAACACAGACTAAATGACAAAAGAAGTTCGCCGCAACGCGGCCATAGTAATAAACCTAGTTCATATAAATAACAAATATTTAACGCGCCATTAATTTTCTTTACCACTTCTTTCGCGTCGAAACATCGGACAGTTTCGCTGAGTTGACCGGGTCTGAGTTGACCGAGTTGACTCGGTTTGACCACTGAGTTGACTCACTGAGTTTGACCGGGTTGACTCCGTTGACCGAAACAAACATAACCTGAATCTGAAACACCTTACTCGAACCTGGACCGAGATGAAAATCCAAACGAAAATAATCTTGAATCTGAACCCGTACCTTCAGATGTGCTCGATCCACGACCCGAACCAAACCGTTTCAAAACAACTCGAATCAAACACCCGACTTTCCTGTTGTGTCACTCAAACCAGCCATGAAGCTGAAACATCACTGGACCGAAGCCCGAGATACACCACCGCTGCTGCCTTACTGTCGGCCGGTAACTCGACGGCTCCGCCGCCCTGTCGGTGCCGGCCACCACAATTCACATCATCCTCAGTCACAAAACAGAAAGAAGATGAAAATAAAAACGGGGAGGGGGGTTTACCGGATCTCATCGGATAATAGCAAAGGCCACCGGATAATGATACGGACCGCCGGACATCGACACCGATCGCCGGACCGTGATGCCGTCCTCCGGTCCGAGACACCGACCGC
The DNA here is from genome assembly GCA_030545235.1 of Helianthus tuberosus. Lineage (NCBI taxonomy): Eukaryota > Viridiplantae > Streptophyta > Magnoliopsida > Asterales > Asteraceae > Helianthus > Helianthus tuberosus. Next base: position 122,855,176 of record CM060407.1, read on the forward strand.
CTCCGCCGCCGCCGTCGCTCACCACCACCACCACCGGTTCTCTCTCTCTCCTCTGTCTCGATCTCCGAACTCTTTCTCTCTCTACTCTCTCTCTCTCAGCTTCTCTCTCTCTCTCCTTTTCCGTACAGTCGCCACCATATGCCACCACCATCTGGTGGTGGCTGTCGTCAATCGAAAATCGGAGGAGGGGGTGTAGTCTGATGTATGAGTGTGAGAGGGAAGGGGGTGCTTGATTTTGATGTAGTTGTGCAGAAGAAATCGAGAGAGGGGAAATGAGATGGTGAACAATGTTGTGTTTTCATGTCTGAGTGTGATCGAGAGAGGAGAGGAAAAGTGATGCTCTGATGTTTGTTTGTGTATGTGTTCCCTGTGTATAAATAGAGTGAGGAAAGGATAAAAGGTTTTATTTTCTTTCATGTATACACTTTACATTCAGGTCATATCTTTCATCCTTAGAATTAAAATCTTTTATGTATTGCATTTAGGTTAGACATTTTAACCTTTGATTCAAAATCCCTTGAAGAGATTTGTAGAGATTATGTAAATCTCTGAGAAGATTTTGCATAGATTTTCAAGATTTAATTTATTGTATGCAGGTTTAGGCTTGTGGGTTTTTGGGTTTGGGCCCAGGGCCCACAAGCCCGTCTTATGTGTAAGTGGCCTGTAATTTCTACAAGGCCCGACATCGCGACCCAAACTCCATGAGCATAAAATATTCGTGTAACATCCATATTTGTCGGTGTCGTTAGTATTTCGTACGGTTTCAGTCCGTTGTCGCGTAATATTCAGCAGATTTTCTGTCAATCACCACACGCGCACTGTATAGCTGAACAAACGTTCCTGGGCACTCCAAGGGCCTGGTTAAGTTAATTAGTGTCGTTAACACTATTTATTATCGCGTTAATTGTCTGCTAATCACGTAATTAAGGGCGTAAATTACCGGTTGTCACACAGGAGGTCTTGACTCGCACACCTGATGACCGAACACCTTCTAGAACTTGTCTAATAGTACTATCCAATAGAATTCTGTTTTCATGGTAATATGTACTATCCAACCAAAATGTATAAACATGTTTTATTGTCTAATTCTATTTCCATATGGATCAAACACAGCATTTTCAAATATTCAAAACACATTCAAACTTGTTCATCATTAGGGTTTTCATCCTTCACTATCATGTTCATCCTACATAATCATGCATTCTATGGACAAGAATTCATAACACATAACTAGCCGTCAAGATCCTCTTGTAAACTACCATTAAGCAAAACATTAGTTCTATAACCTCTTAACATAAATCGGATGACCCTAAACAAATCCTAATCATCATGCTTTTATCATTCAAGCTTATCTTAGCAAGTCATTATCACACAAGAATGATACTTTTCACTAAGAGAGAACATTGTTCATCTTATGCATTTGGAACCAAGTATGTATCATTAACAAACAAGAACTCATTAAATCAATCAAACACTTTCATCATACTAAATATCAACAACAATGCACATTATAACATAGACAACACTTATATCATGTATATACATGTGTTTGCAACGAACACTAACCGGCCAAGGATTTCGGGTGCAAGAGATGTGAAAGATTTGATGAAAACGCTCCCGAGTGTTGGTCTCAAGCAGATCCGAGAACTCTTTGATCGCCGGTTTGATCCGAGAGGAGGAGGAGGAGTGGGTGATGTTTGATGGTTAGGGTTTAAGGTTTTCTAGAGAGAGAGAGAGTGAGGAAGAAATGAGAGAGAGTGTAAAGGGGAGTGTGTGTGAGGGTTTTAGGTTCTTATAAGAGGTGGTGCACCCTAAGTGGGTTCCGGATGGATTAACGGAGGGGTATGGCCCAAACGGCCCAACTGTTTACTCGAGACCGAGTGGTCTCGAGTCGGGTTCGCGGTCTCGGCCCACTACAAATATATATATATATATATATATATATATATATATATATATATATATATATATATATATATACTACATATACACACTCACATAGAACAAGAAGATAACACAACTTTCATTTAATATCATATATACACACAATGAAATTACAAGATATTTGCTCGGGAAAACCTAGAGTGTCACACATAGTATAAAATTTAATGTAAAACAATGAAATCATGTACTATAAATGTACTAATGAACATAGCAAGTATATGATGTGAAAACATGGAAAGCATGGAAGTAACAAGTAGGCACATGTGTTCCACCCCAAAACGTTTGGAAAACAGTAAAAGAGGGGTCTATGTACTCACTTGAGATTGCTTAGAAGTCTTTAAGATAACCACCAAGCAATGCTAGAGATCACGGAATCAAACGGCACCTAATATAGGTAACTATGTTAATAAACCGGACCTAAATCGGAAGATCGGATAGAATGAGGGTTAGCAAACCAAACGAGTATGGAGACTCGTGTAATATGGTTAACAAAACCCACATACTAAAACAAAACTTAACCTAAGTGTTTGTGAACCATTACGACCCGTTTAGGTAGCTTATGCTACTTTAACGCGTCGTTCGCGTGAAACGCGTTCGGACCGCCTAACTAGTCCTATGACAAGTAACATATGCCTTAACATGTCTAATATGGTTGTCAAATCAGTTTAGATGTCAAAAGTTATGTTACATATGTTTAAAATGAATTTTGGCATCAAAGGGGTATTTTGGCAATTTACCTAAGGCATATAAACTACCAATCATACAACTACTTAAACGTCGTGACCATAAGGTATAACCTCGGAAGGTTATTCCCTATATACTATGGTCACCTAATGTGTTTGGTCGGATCCTAATGATCGACCAAATGGGTCGGGTTCGAAGGTATAAGCGATTTATTAGATCGCTTACCCTTACGACCCTAGACAACGTGGTAATCATTAGGCATAGTCACAAGGGACTATAACCATCGTGATTACAATCACGTTGCGAAGTTCAAACGAACTTCGCATTGACCATAAACTGGTCAATGCAGAAAGTCAAACAAAGTTTGACTTTCGGACTCGAAAAGCAATAAAAGAACGAAGGAGCACTTACAAAGGGTCCCCGAATGCTAATCTAGATCAAAATAGCTCAGGTATGAAACAAAGGTTTCAACTTAGAGCACAATTGATCAGATTCTTGTGAGGAATGAGTGAAAATATGATGGGTATTTATAGATTTCGGTCCACCGTTAGGATCGTTTCTTGGAGAAGAGGGAAAGATCTAGCCCGTACACTTGTCGTAATGTTGTGGTTACTGAATTTGGCCACCATAAGAGTTTAACATGTGGCACTTGACCTTTGGAGGGTGTTAGGGGCTGTTAACTTGTATTAAAAATGGCTTTTGCTGATCAGAAGGGGCCTAGCGTGACGCTAGGGGGGCTAGGTGTCACGCTAGGGTACCCCTGATCAGCAAACACTTTCAAATGCTCACCTTTCAGTCCCCGTTGCGTATTAAGGCCATTTCCAACATGTTTAAGGCTCGTTAAATCATTTTCAAGGATCCACAAGGATGCCTAAACATTGTGGACATGAAACATGCTCAAAAATATGCCGGATGTCAGTTCGTTTGGTCGTACGATCGCGATGTTCGGTTAATTACGACGGAATGCGCATAAGCGCGAGAAACGATCTAAATTGCGTGACGAATGGATTTTTCTTATGCCAAACACTAAAATAAAATATGCACTTTTTGACGCTTTTAGTCCCTAAATTGCGTGACGAATGGATTTTTCTTACATAAATTTTTGGATGTCCAGATGTATTCAGAACGTAAGTTATGCGCGAAAGTGCAAACTTATGCACTTTTTGACGCTTTTAGTCCCTGAATGACCCAAAAGTTTATTTTAGCACACCGAACCTCTCAAAGCCTATTTCTAAGCTATGTAAAGGGTATTTATGGTATGTTTAACTTATGGTCATGTTCTAGAATGTCTGTTACAGTTCAAATTGGCATACTTTCGTAGTTTGTCAAATTTAGTCCCTGTAAGCGATTTAACTCGATTTTGCCATACCAAAGCCTTCAAAACTTATTTCTAAGTTATGTAAAGGTTATTTAAGGTATGTTAAGCCAATGTCACTATTCCGGAGTGTTTGTTGCATTAAACTGGTTATATTTACGCATCGGTGCGCGTATAACCTTCCAGAAAGCGATTTAGAGTTTGAAGTTGAACAAAAGTTGATATGTGCAAATGATACACATATTTGCAAAATTCCCAAGTATGAAATACAATATTTCATTGGTTTGGTATTTGTTTGATGGTCGCAGTGACCCAGGTGTCACACCGAATAGAACAGAACACGTGGCCTGATCATATCAACATACGTATAATTATTCAGGCAGCCCGGTTAACGTGTAAGGCCCAACTAAATGTGTGTGTGCAGTTCGTTAACGATTGCCGTATAATAAGAAAATCAGTTTTACCAGCCACCGCCCCATGTCCCACTAGATCAAATCATCAGATGTGTTTCCTAAATCATACCATCTCTAGTCATCACTTAACGTTATCCATAAGTTTTGCATGATAAATGATTGATAGGCCACTAAGAATTTGAGGTCCAATAGGTTTATTTTGAGAAACACAGTTGTCGACCACTATTCGATAAAGACATCCTATAACAAATTGTCAATTAATATAATTCAGTCCCCATGTGTTTATTTGTTCCAAGTTGTCGGCCATCATCAATATATTTTGTACAATTCTACTAATCACATAACAATTCGATCATTAAACAAAATCATGAGATCATTCACTAATTAGTCAGCGGCACATGACAAGTTATCGGATCATCATCATCATCAGACCATTCATGGAGAAACATAACATAATCACATAACATCCGTCATTAAATCTAACGTATCCATACAGACATGCAATCATGTATAATTCAAATAACAGTGCAACCAACCAAGATGATAATAAGGATTTGAGTAATCGGCTGAGACGTCTCGGAAATGATGATGATAACACTAATTGTCGTCGCACATAGAGGAAGGTTCCTAGGGTTTTCTATTTGGTCAAATCTTTCTCAAATGACACGTTCGCGTAGTATATACCCAGTTAAAACAACTGGGCCCTTAATGAGCTTTGTCGAAGGCTGGGCCAACGAAATCAGGGGTATTCGTGTGAGGGGTGTTTTCAGGTGGGGTGATTTCGTGAGGGGGAGGTGTTTGGCATGATTTAATTAAGCAAACATAATATTAATTCTAAATATAATGCACACCACACATGTAAATATATAAAACACACTTATCAATTAAGTACAAGGTTAAGCCAAATAGAGACCTTGAAAACTCGAGTTGTCACATTATCCCCAACTTGAAAGAAATTTCGTCCCGAAATTTAGCACGTGGTTACTGAGGAAGCTAGTTGTGTTGTGTAGTTTACTGGTTTTCCTGGGGTGTCACACAAAACATCATTAAGGATGTTAAATAATATGATCATCGTATTAGATGATATTAGTCATGATCGCATTGATCATATAGACTATTATGCTTAGACATAGTCCAATATCTTTAGACAGGGGGTCATAGACAACAACTGTCGTTGTCTTATTGGAAAACAAGTTTAGCCCGTAGGCACTTCATCACTAATGGATGTTTATATTATGATCATCACATTGATGATACTTGCCATGATCTAATTCGATCATATAGGCTTTAAGGCTTGGACGTAGTCCAAATACCTTAACGCTGGTGTGTTTCTCATGTCACACTGCCAGAAATGTCACACCCCGACCACGTGGAACATACAAAACGTGGCGGAAACGTCGGGGAGTGTTGTAACAGAATTAATTGTTTCAAATCCATGGCAATTGAAGTTTCGTTTTATTGATTAAAGGTGTTACAATGTCTTATCAAACAAAGAAATACAACATAATTAACTAGTCTTGCATCTTTTATTGTCACTAAAGCCCAAGTCTGCCTAAGTATATCTTGATCATCTTATGCAACAGCTCCTGAAAAACACATGTGAAAATAGGTACGTCAGCATAAAAATGCCTGTGAGATACATAGGTTTTGTGAAAATAGGTTTCATGACTTCTGTTTTAAGAAAATGTTTAGTCATGAACCTTGTTATTTGCTTTGCTTGGTAAATCATTTGAAAATCGATAAGATCAGATGATAAGTATAAATAAATGTAAGGTTAAATGAATAACCAAGTAAAATAAGTTTGTATTAGATAAGTTGTTTGTAAATCAATGTCTTGTGAAAAATATGTTATTTGTATAAAATGTTCTATGTATCAAACTGAAATGATTCAGGTAACGCTACAATATGTAATACCATACAAACACTTATATATAGGAAGTACCAGCGGCGTATCCACCATGCTTGTATCATATTACACACGCATCGTTACTTAATCACTTAATCAAACCAAACCAAACAATGTAAGATGTCTAAGTTTAAACCAATTGCCTAATGTATTGAATAATATGTCAAAATGTTTATGTCAAGATGTAAACCATGTAATGTGTAACCAAAATAATATGTATGGCTAGTGAAATGTATAAACTAAACCATATGCACAAGAACATAGTATTGAAGTAAAACTTGGTTTAAATCAAAGTTATGTTTTGTGTAGTAAATGCATGATCAATGTAAATCATGTAATATGCGTCCAAAATGTAAGTATGTGATGAATAACAAATGTACTAAGTATGAAGAACAATGCAACGATTGAACATACATAGCATGTGAACTGTACTAAGTATGCAACAACAGACATACGTAGCATGCGACCTGTACTAAGTAAGCAACAATAGACATACGTAGCATGTGATGTAATGTAAAACAATGTACTAAGTAATGCACACAATGGGCACACCTAGCATAAACACAATGAAATCATGTACTATAATGTACTAATGAACATAGGAAGTATATGATGTGAAAACAGGAAAGCATGAAAGTAACAAGTAGGCACATGTGTTCCACCCCAAAACAGTTTGGAAAACAGTAAAAGAGGGGTCTATGTACTCACTTGAGATTGCTCAGAAGTCCTAGGATAACCACCAAGCAATGCTAGAGATCACGGAAATCCAACGGCACCTAATATAGGTATCTATGTTAATTAACCGGACCTATATCGGAAGACTGGGTAGCATTAGGGTTTGTAAACCAAATGAGTGTAGGAACTCATATGATATGGTTTAACAAAGCCTACATACTAAATGAAACTTAACCTAAGTCTTATCGACCCATTACGACCCGTTTAGGAAGCTTATGCTACTTTAACGCGTCGTTCGCGTGAAACGCGTTCGGACCACCTAACTAGCCCTATGACAAGTGTTATATGCCTAAACATATTACATAATCAGTTATGTGATAAAGGTTTAGGTTACATATGCTTAATTACCAATTATACATGAAAAGGGTATTCTGGTAATTTACCTAAGGCATATAAACTACCTATCATACAACTACTTAAACGATGTGACCATAGGGTATAACCTCGGAAGGTTATTCCCTACCTACTATGGTCACCTAATGTGTTTGGTCAGATCCTAATGATCGACCAAACTGGGTCGGGTTCGAAGGTATAGGCGATTTATTAGATCGCCTACCCTACGACCCTAGACAACGTGGTAATCAGTGGGCATAGTCCCAAGGGACTATGACCAACGTGATTACACTCACGTTGCGAAGTTCAAAAGAACTTCGCATTGACCATTACTGGTCAACGCTGAAAGTCAAACAAAGTTTGACTTTCGGACTCGAAAAGCAATAAAATAAGGAAAAGAACGAAAGAATACTTACGAAGGGTCCCCGAATGCTAAACTCGATTCAAAAATCTCAGGTATGAAACAAATGTTTCAACTTAGAGTTTCTCAAATCAAGTTTCTAGTGATTTTAGCAATGGGGGGTATGGGGTATTTATAGGAATACCTGAACCGTTAAGATCGTTTCATGGAAAACGTGCCTTAATCCCATCCGTACATGTGTTGAAAAGTTATGGTGTTTAGGTGTTTAAATTCCATCCATACATGTGTTGCAAAGTCATGGTGTTTAGGTGTTTAAATTCCATCCATACATGTGTTGCAAAGTCATGGTGCTTAGATTCCATCCTTATCCGCTGACTAAGCAAGTTTAGAATGTGTGGTTGTGAATTAAACAACGGCTAATACATCGAATCTGGTCCCGAATGCGAAAAACGAACCAAATGACGCGACGAATGGATTTTTCTTATGGCGAGCACTAAAATATAATATTTTAGTGCTTACATAAATTTTTGGATGTCCGGATGTATTCAGAACGTAAGTTATGCCCGAAAATGCAAACTTGTGTACTTTTTGACACTTTTAGTCCCTGAATGACCCAAAAGTTTATTTTAGCACACCGAACCCCTCAAAGCCTATTTCTAAGCTATGTAAAGGATATTTATGGTATGTTTAACTTATGGTCATGTTCCGGAAGGTCTGTTACAGTTCAAATTGGCATACTTTCGCAGTTTGTCAACTTTAGTCCCTGTAAGCGATTTAACTTTGATTTCACCACACCAAACCTTCCAAAACTTATATCTATGTTATGTAAAGGTTATTTAAGGTATGTTAAGCCTATTTCACTATTCCAGAGTGTTCGTTGGATTAAACTGGTTATATTTACGCATCAGTGCGCGTATAACCTTCCAGAAAGCGATTTAGAGCTTGAAATCGGACAAGAGTTGATATGTGAAATCGATACACATATTTTTACAAATCCCAAGTATGAAATACAATATTTCATTGGTTTGGCATTTGTTTGATGGTCGCAGTGACACGGGTGTCACAAGAAATGTTAACATATTCTTAGATGTTAACAAGGATTAATTTTCTTAAGAGGGTTTTACCATCATAGTATGTCTGTATTGACATATTGGCTAGGTTATACCATTAAGAAGATCTTTTGAAAAATATTTAGCAAATCGATAAAGTTCGAATAAAATTTCCACTATTGTTTGATAAAGAACGAAATGAATACCTATATAAAATTTTCAAAACTTTCCATAAATCATTAGGAAATCTACAATAGTGCCTTAATCAGGACTTTTAGTATCATATTTGTCCACAGAGGACTTAAAAGGAAATTATAATATAGGGACTATATTAAAACAGTTTGCCCATGAAGGGACTATAATGAAATGTCATGTCCGCTAAGGGACTATAATGAAGTCTTGTGTCAATGAAGGGACTATTTTAAAATAGTTTATCCATAAAGGGATTTTAATGAAATAACGCGTCCATGAAAGGACTGTATTAAAATGTCATGTCCACAAATGGGACCTTGCTGAACAGATGTCCTCACAGGGACTTAAATCGAAAGATATGTTCATATAAGGATTATAATAAACAAATGTCCATATTGGGACTATATAGAAGAGATAGGTCCTTATAGGGACTTTGAAGCAATACCTGTCCACGCGGGGACGAAATGGAAAAGTATAAGTCCGTTTAGGGTCTATAAGATATGTCAACATCGGGACTATAGTGAAACGATGTGTCCTTGAAAGGACTATGATGAATTATTATATTTTCCAGGGAACTTTAATGAAATAACATGTCTAAAAATATTTTTAATGAAATGACATGTCCATGAAAAGACTATATGGAAATATAACGTCCAGGAAAGGACTATATTGTAATATAATGCTCATGAAGAGACTGTTTTGAAACATAATGTCCTCAAAGGGACTTTATTGAAATATAATGTCCTCGAAGGGACTATATTAACTAAATGCCCATACAGGGATTTAGAGGGAAAAATGAAAATATGATAGAAGAAGGGTTTTCTAAGGTCTTCCTTGCTTCATTCCGATTGTTTCTCTTCTTTATTTATCGTACGCGGTAGCGACACTGAAGATCTTAGTGAATAAAGTACACATTTCAAATCAGGATCTGTTGCAGAAGTAGAATCCAAAGACTCAACGGTTAAAGAAATGACATGGATTATAGATTGGGTTTTGACTGGTATAGTCCAAGTCTGAAATTTCAAAACTTGGAAATTGGAATTAGGGATTAATAGCATCCACATGTATTATCTTCAATATGGGAGTCTCAGGGATATCCTGGTATGGACTCCACTGATACATACTTCAAAATCTGAGCCTCAGGGACCTCCGGTATGGACTCCGAAGTCTGGTTAAGAGTTTAAATAGGTTTGGTTTTTGGGAATAGGTCCATAAAGGTCTTTCCTTCAACGGGTCGCACGCTTATCCTAGCCATGGTATGAAGCTTGGCATTTCTTGGCTTCGGAGGTGGAGAATTTCCATCAACGGCTTCTTTTCCTGGCGACATATTCAAAACACATAAAATCAAAAACAATGTTTACTTAATAGGGATGAGAGAATTCCTATATTAAGTCTAGACTCGGTTGGTCTAAGGAATATGCTACTGTGTCATTTGAGATTAAATACTAAAGGCTAGGGTTTAATTCACTCAAAAGTTGGCTCTGATACCAACCTGTCACACCCTGAAATTTACAGCTCAGCCCGGTGTGGAGTATCGTGATATAAGATTGGTATCGTCATGGTCAAACATACACAGAATAGCACAGCGGAAGTCTTGGAATATAAAATATTATTACAAACCCAAAATTCTGAAAATATAAAAAATATTAAGTGCAGACAAGCTTGTAATAATCCACAGGCGGATCATTATAACAAAAGAAATTTATCAGACTAATGACTTATGCGAAGGAGTTGCAAGTTCCTTGTCTAACAATTCTGAGCAGCTTCCAGCCTATTTACGTATTTGTACCTGTCAATTAGACTTTTAAAAATACGTCAGTTTTCACTGGTAATACAATTAACCGACACATTTGAAAATGTTTATGAATATTGGTTTAGGTGCACAAGGCACGAAAGTATTTTATGAAAATTGATTTAAATGCATAAGGCATAAATGTTTTTATAACTTGGGACAAATATATTAATAACAATCTTGTATTAGATTTACATGTTTGTCCAACATTTAGAGCCGGTATAAATAAACCGAACAAGATTAATCAACACACCACAAATATAAACTCACGACGGGTCACCCCAGCAAATGAGTATATCTTTTACATACGCAATGGACAGGTGTATGCCTACACCGCGTGCTTAATTCGTGGCCATTTACGCTTTTTAAATGAGCCAAGGATATCCAGGACTCGGTCGTTAACCCCCAATGTTATTTGTTATCAAGCAATACTGATTAAAACGGGATTATGCAATTTAACCATATCCGATTAAAAGGTTTCTACACCCAACCAAGCGGTAATATTTTACCATATCCCAAGCCCGTATAAGGGAAAATAAGTTAAAAGTATTTACCTGAGCTAGCTCCTGTCTTAAATAGCAAGATTTATAATAACTCAGCCGTATTCAATTAAGTAAGCATAGGTACAATTTACCGGAAGGCTCTAGTCTGGAATGATGGTATAAATAACCTATTAGAATGCTAACGGGTCTTAATTAAGTCATAGACTTAGACCGGCTAGTTTTTAAATATGAAAACGGTACGATACGCTAGATTAAGCGATGACCGAAATGGAATGTAATTTAGACCCAACAAGTATGAAGACTTGTATAATGTGGGTAAACTAAATACATTCTGGATTTTGAAGTAAAAATGATAAGGTTTGACCCGTTTTGACTAATTTATGCAAACTAGTTACATAAACCGTACCGAACGCATATATGCATGACGGGTAACCGGATGGGTCCTGTACAAGTTCCATAAGCTATTATGCTTTAATTATGTTATGATATCAGTAGGATATAAACAATTATTCCCAAAAAGATTTTTAAACCAAATTAAGTCCCGTAAGGGCATTTTGGTCATTTTAGGATTTATTAAAGAGGTTTTAAAGTAAACTAATGTTCAGGTCTAAAACATTCTGTAAAAATGTTTATTTTAGGATATTATAATAGTAGGATATCATACATATGTGTGGTTTACCATTTATGACCAAACTATGCACCGTAGGGGCATTTTGGTCATTTCACATATGCTTTTAAGGGCAAATTTGGAAATCTGAGTTCATGACTTGTACTTACTGTAAAAGTATTAAAATTTATTTATAAATTCAGTAGGTATCAGGTCTTGGGTGCTAGATATGGTTTTAAACCATACTATGCACCTAATTAGCGTAAAAGTCGACAATTGACGATATTTGCGATGTGTATGAAATTCTGAGATTTTGATCAGTCTTAAATGTTTAAAATATTTTAGTTTTCATATAAAATCAGTAGGAAAAGGTTTGGCATGTTAATCATATGTAAATCTCATTTTATTAACAAAAGGGCATTATCGTCATTTATCGAATTTATACAAGAACTCAATGATATGGTCAGTTTATAATCTGACCAAATATTCCAAAAATCCCTTAAAATAATATCATAACATTAGGTAATGAGTTTGGTGCCAAAATTTGGGTCTAAACATGATTTATGCGCAAAAGCGTAATTTAATTAATAAAAAGTTCAATTTTACGATATCTTGTATAACTTTAGTTTGAGACCAGAAAATGATGTCAAAATAATTTTGACATGTTTATATATCAGTAACAAAGCTATTTTCATGCTTACATATTCAAAAATCTCGTTTTTATACTATAAGGGCATAATGGTCAAAGTTAAGCATAATGACGGAACATGTGAAAAAACTCAGATTTCTAATATGATCGTGTAATATAACCTTATAGGGTTATGCTACATTAAATTACAATCATAACGGAACCTAAAATCAGTAGCAAACTAATCTAGTTCGGTTCATAATCGAAAGTCAACGCAGAAGTCAAACTTCGCGACTTTTGGTTGCGAACCGACCCAGAAACTGGAATTAACGAACCGAACATGTTTACACATGTTCTAATAATTATTACCAAGTTGTTTAAATGATAAAACGTATTTTAGAATACTTCTAAACGTATCTCGCAATTAATTCAAAAACTAACCCGTTGACTTTTTAAAATAATATTTCGTTGACTCGTCAATTAATCATGAAAATGTGATTCTTAGGAGGTGCCCTTTTGAGGGTTTAACACCTACCTAATTACGATCATGTAGCCATGTTCGTTGCGAACAATGGCTCGACCGTTTACGGTCTTAGTAAAAGTCAAAGCGTTTATCGAAAACGCTTGACTTTTCGGCTTTAAAAGCCAAATAAAATAAACTAGTCACGAAAGGACACTTACAAATGGTCCTATGGACTGAATAGAACTAAAAAGAGGTTCCAAAGTGTTCAGGATCCTCTAGGATTGAGAGAGATAGCAGGATTGAAAAGAAAGTGTGAGTTTTGAAATGAATTCAACACCCCTTTTATAGAGTTTGGAGGATGTTTGGATGATCAACAAGTGTTAGGGGATTGCTTAGGATCATTACATGTGTATACCAGCTATAAAAAATTAGTTAGCAAGCCCCTAGAATGATCAAATGGATTTAAAAATCATGTGTGGGAAACAAGTATGAAGAACCTGCAGCTGCCATGATCTTTCTGTCGAAGTGATGCCGTCGTGTCGCGCGACGGCATAGGGGACACAAGGTCGCGCGACGCCTTACATGACCAGCCAAACAAGTTTAAAACTTGTCATGTTTAGTCCCTGCACCTTTAAATGCATTGTAACTTTCATTTTAGGCACAATTGGCCCTTGCAGTTAATTTGTAGATGATCTAGGGAGTACAACCAAACACCGTTAAGTCCGGTTTCGTTAAACGATCACCGAAAGCACTAGTTTCAACTCGTTGACGCTTTTAACCCTTATTCTTGAAAGTTTACGCAATTAACACATAACGATATCGAAACCTTGTGAAGTTGTTATCACGTATTCTTAGGAGTATAATCGAACATGATGAAGCCTCGGGTTCGTTAAAAGGTCACTCAGAGGTAAGAATTAACATGTTGGCACCTTTTGTCTTGTAAACTTTCGTTTATTTTCAATACGGCTTCTCATGTCCGAATATTTACTCGTTTATGAATATATTCATCGTGTGTGGTCAATCAGAGGCACAAATTTGGCATGTTGACACTTTTGGTCCCTCTATAATCATAGTTTTTGTTTTTGACGAAATTAGTCCTTTATAGTCAACGTTTGACTTCATTAGGGTTTAATACACGTGTCAACACATCATTGGTCGCGATTTTACGAGGTGTTGCAGAAACCTTCAACCTAAGATGATCACGAAAGTTTAGCCAAACATCGTTTGGTGAATCATCATAACACAAAGATTAAAGTTCATACGAATCGAAACACAAACCGAAATGTTAGGAATTGTTCACAAACACTTTCCCCAGCCAAAATTCGCCCCTAGAACTCTGAGAAACGTCTCCAATGATGAGAGATGTGAAAAGACACTTGAAAACGGATTAATAATGGGCAGTTACACATTTTGCGTCAGGGCCTACCGTAACTTACGGTAGCCACCGTAAGTTACGGTAGCTATCAAGTGGTTACGCTGGTTATCTACTGGATTACGGTGGGAATTTGGACTTCCAGGGGCTACTGTAAATTATGGTAGCCACCGTAATTTACGGTGGGCTCCTAGAACTTCTTCTTTGTTTCTTCTTTCCATCCTAGTGAATCTCGTTCCACTCCATTCCCATCCAAAGCAGCATTTTCCCTCGTTTTAAGCTCCAAACGCACCTGAAGCACAAGCAACTGTAGTTATCTAATTCAAGACAATTACATGATTAAATGGGGAATTAACTTGTATTTTAACACATTCAAGGGTTGTCCCATGGACCACCCATCATATCCCCACACTTAACCGTTGCTTGCCCCTAAGCAACCCATCAAAACCATTTTCAAGTGCACAAGCGATCAACAAAAACCAAGCAAAAACGTGTCATCCTTTTACTAACCTTTTCCTAACACCCAAACAACACACCCTTCACTATATCTCTCCTCTCGGTGACAAGTAAACACTAGCAAAGATAAGCTAGCCACACACAAGGCAAATGAGTGATTGCACAACTATATGCTTATACCTAAATTGATCCTCCGCCTAAATATTACCAAACATGAACGCAAATCAAAGGGACTTGAAGGTTGTAACGTGGCTAGGCATACGGGTAGGAAATGGACAGATATATGTAGTAGCGAATTACTTAACCCGGTCTTTTTATTACACAATAAACAAAACAAAACAAAAGAAACTATATACAACTAACTCATACATCATCTTTTCTCTTCCATTTTCCATTGCTTTTTCACTTTTTTTTTATCTTTTCTTTCTTTCTTCTTTTTTTCAACATAGCAAACATCAACTAAACATAACATAAATAAACACAACTAGAACAAACTACTAAGACTACAAGACTGGGTCAAGTCGGGTAAATTTTTGGGGAACTAGGTATGGGTTAACAAATGATTGACTTTAGGCTCAAAATGGGCAACTAAATGTCCAAACCCCCGCCCCTCTCACTACCATGCGCATATATATAATTTATGAGGTCCAACCCCCCTAAATCCCACACTCGCACACACCATGACGAAGCTACCTAAATGCCCTTATCCTTTCCACATTCATGTTTAACTAAGGCCTCAAACCGTATTTAAGCACAAGTTCTAATGCACCCCCACCCATTGCCACTCTCATCAAAGATAGAAATTATTTATTTACATTAGTGGCTTCAACTCTCACCAAGAAAAAGGGTAAACAAGGGTTGCCGGTGTGTCACTCGAAGTTAGTACAAAGTGTTCAAATTTCTAAACAATGTTTCGCCTGATTTAAAATTTTTAAAAACCATCAAAATTTTCCCCCATCCCCACACTTGGGATACATTAACCCCAATGTATGGTTTTGGAAGGAAATGATCGCTAAAAACCCATTCAACATCAATAATAGCTTAGACACTCAAACCCCAAATTTCTTTTTGGGTTTTTTTTATTTTTATATTTTTTTCTTTATAAAAACACATTAACACCACCAACTAGCACAACCCGACACATAACATCAAAAACCAATACACCACCCATCCTCCCAACCATGAACTAACAAACGAATATTTACAAAAAGGTACAAGAAAGAGCACAACCTGGCTAGTAGTAACGCGGCTGAGGAGGCCCCGAAGATGGAAGTCATCATCTCTGAAAATTCCCCAAAAGCAAACGAGCCGCTTCCACTACCACTTCCTCCTTGATGTGGGTCGCCATACTGTTGATCCCGTTGGGGGTCCACCCATTGTGAATGATGTAGCGGCGGTGTCGGATATGAAACGCTACCATCATACGGTGGCAAACACGAATAATCCACCGGAGGTGGATCCACAACTACCGGCCGCCCCGTATGCCAATCGTCATGCATGCGCCGACTTTGATCATCGATGTACCTATTGTTCATTTCTTGCTCAAAGGCGTAAGCATGTGTGCGGTTCCATGACTCCTGTCGATCAAAGCTATGCTTCAATGCCCGCTCCATACTCGCCCCCATCCATGTTTGATGATCAAAGAATGTACGCTCGGACCCCGACCAAGTATCAAATACCAATGATAGTGGACGCTGATTTTCAATCACCTCTTGCATGGTTCCCTGATATGCCCAATTTGGCTCATAAGAGTGCTCCGTGTAATCAAAGAACCCTCCACCATGCATATGACCTTGACTTGGATCCCCTTGGTCCACATTCATGTGCTCCACATGCGGCTCATCCGCATAATCATTATCCCCACTCTGGGGCTCATCCTCACTTTCGGGCTCATCCTCCTTGCCCGGTAATAAAGCTCTCGCATCAACCTTCAATGCCCGCCATCGCTGACCTTCTGACTTTAGCTTATGATATCTTTCTGACTCATCATACGTCCACCCAGTTCCCATTCTCCGAATGTCAAACGGCCTATGCCTCTTCGCTGCTCCCTTATGCTCCGGTGTAATAGCCTTGAACATTTTAAGCAACCCCGTGATTATCCGACAATACAGAATAATATTTCTTCCCACTTTATTCCGGCATATCCACACATTGTTCATCACCAAATACCGGAATGGAAAACGGGGTGACCCGTTAAGCAACGAATAGAGAATGGGCACCTCGGGAAACCTAACTTCTTGTTTGTCCCCTCTCCGCGGGATCACATTGTAGATGCAAATCATAAGCAATAACTTCGCCTCAATCTTCAATTTTTTTCTATAAAGCGTGCCATGAAAGGTACCCGATAAAAACAATGCTTCCAACATGTCGTTCCATCTTGGGTGGTCTTTCGGCTTGAGAAGCAAATCGTCGAGACATGGAATCATATAATCACGTGCGGGCAAGCTATCATACTTTGCCAACTTCCTCAACGTATCAAATGACATCTCTACATCAATACCATTCACGGTGCCGGTTAACTTCATTTGTTGCGGCTTGTTGTACTTGTTACATGTTAGAGTGGCCATCTGTCACACCCCGACCACGTAGAACATACAAAACATGGCGGAAATGTCGGGGAGTGTTGTAACAGAATTAATTGTTTCAAATCCATGGCAATTGAAGTTTCGTTTTATTGATTAGAAGTGTTACAATGTCTTAACAAATAAAGGAATACAACATAATTAACTAGTCTTGCATCTTTTATTGTCACTAAAGCCCAAGTCTGCCTATGTGTATCTTGATCATCTTATGCAACAGCTCCTGAAAATCACATGTGAAAATAGGTACGTCAGCATAAAAATGCCTGTGAGATACTGTTGATGCACGAGAATGTCTGTTGACTGCATCTTCGTCAAGTTTTATTTCAAGAAAGTCATAATTGGAGCTTAAATGTCAAATTAGGGTTTAATTAGTGATTTAAGAAGTGTTTTAGAGGGTTCCGTTTGAAAACAGTTATGTTATAGAGGGTTCCGTTTGAACATTAGGGTTCCGTTTGAGTTCAAAGTTTGAGTCAGGGTTCCGTTTGAGATCTATCGTTTGAAACATGATGTTATGTTCAAACGGAAGGGTAGTTTGTCTATAAATAGGAGTATGTGTGTCATAGTTCAAACGGAACAGTAGGAGGTCATTGTGCAAGTCACAAAGTGCTGTCGGATTTTCATCAGAACAAGTTGTAAAAGCACACGGTTGTTAATAGAAAGAAAGATTAAAGAATACAAGCTGTTTTGGACGTCGTTTACTTTGATTCCGCCTTAGTAATTGATGTTGAACTACCTTAACTGACTTTTAGGGTCACGTGAACGATCCAACAAGTGGTATCAGAGCTCAGGACGAGGAGTTCATACCAAATACAGCTTGAAATCATTGGATTATCTCACTTCTACCTTTCTTTTCTGTTTTAAACTGTTCTCGTGGTTAAAATGACTTGAAACGATCACATAACAAACGAAATCTACTAATAACTAATCCTTGAAAGTTTGAAATCAAAATTCGACCTAAAACCGATCTAAATCGTTCATACCGTTTGAAAATTTTCGCAAATTAATGACGTCATCGTTTGAAATTGACTCCATCGTTTGAAAAATGAACGTATCGTTTGAAAATTGATCGTATCGTTTGAAACTAACTGATCGTTTGAAATCATCGTTTGAAAATTGATCTATCGTTTGAAAACTAATCAACCGTTTGAACTGGTCGTTTGAAAATACAAGTCTGTCGTTTGAAAATGGATTCTATCGTTTGAACAGGTTGTCGTTTGAACTGATAGTTTGAGTCTGTCGTTTGAAATCTTTATCGTTTGAAACAAGTCCATCGTTTGAAACTAGTTGATCGTTTGAAGTTGTTCATTTGAAGTACATCGTTTGAGTTTATCGTTTGAACAGTCCATCGTTTGAACATTTATCGTTTGAAAGTATTGATTCAAACGGAACAGTCATCGTTTGAAATCTTTGTTGTTTGAAAACATCCATCGTTTGAAAATAGTTATCGTTTGAAAAGTTGTTGTTTGAAACTTTTGGTATTTCAAACGAAACAGACTATTTCGTTTGAACAAGTTTCTATATTTTTCAAAATCAAAATTTGTCTAAGTGTTGTCTGATTTTACAGGTACACTCAAGATGGATGATATTTTCTTAAACCCGTTTAGCGACATGTACGCGTTCGCTGGAGATTCTGGAAACGATAATACTTCGTCAAGCAATGTGAATGATAACACACCAAAAGAGAAGAAAAAGGAAGCTTGGGAGTCGGAAAGTGCTTTCGGAACGTTTAATAAACCTCCAAAGCTAATGGCTATTGAGGAGTATAGTCGGTGGTCTGGAAAGTTTGAAGACTGGTTGATGGCTTTCGCATTTTCTAGATGGAAAAGTTTGAAAAATGGTTATGCAAATGGAAAGAAACATGGTGAAACTTTAAGAGCAGCTGAGGAAATTGAATCGTTTGTAGCTGAACAAAAGTGTGTGGCGTTGTTATTTTAGTCCGTCCGGGAAGACATAATCTCATTGATCGATTATTCAAATGCAAAAGATCTTTGGGAAAAGTTAGAAAAGAAATGTATCGGTAGTCAAGAAATTAAGAAAAACAAAAAGAAACTTCTTAAAAAAGAATTTGATCTGTTCGGATGTTTAAAGAATGAGTCAGTGTGTAAAATGATAGAAAAGTTCGGTCATCTGAAACTGGAATTAGTAAGACATGGTATTGACATTCCTGACGAAGATCTTATTGACAAATTGTTCGATTCGTTGCCTGACGAGATGGATTGGAGATATTATGCGCTAATGCTGAAGAATACCATCAAAGAACCAGAAAAGCTGACATTAGATTTGCTGATTGAGAAACTCGAGAGTCACGAGTAGGAGTTGAAAAAGACGTATAAAGTTAATCATTCATCTTATCAACAGAATCTGGATCTATACTATCCAAAAAGCATGATGCCAAAAGCAACTTCACCAAAAACTGCTTTTTCTGCTGAAAATGTGTCGACAGCTGGCAAAGAAAGTCAAAGTGGTCAAAGCAGTGGAAGTCACAGTGGTTTTCACAGTGGATCTTCATCTTCTGGAAGTCATTCTGATGCAAAGAATCGTTTTCAATGCAACATCGCAATAGATTTGAAGAATGCTCAAAATTTTGATGAAGAATCGGCCAAGCAGCAGATGATCTTTCTAGCATCAGTGTTAGAATCGTATGAAGGATTGGTAGCTGGAAAGATTGGCAACACAAATCTGACGACAGAAGATTACGATCAGATTGATCCGGAGGAAATGGAACTGATCGATATTCGTTGGGCTATGGCAAGTGCTGTTCGTCGTGCACAAAGATTCATGGAAATCACTGGCAGAAAAACAATTGGTGGTGCTTCTACTAAGCTGGGGTTCGATAAATCTAAAGTGACATGTTTCAAGTGTAAGCAGAAGGGTCACTTCAAGAGAGAATGTCGAAACGCTTATGCTGATGAATCGGAGAACCCGTTTAGAGATGATTACTACAAGAAGGCGATTTATCACCAGAATAAATCTGAGCCGCCTAGATTGAAGCAGGTTGAAGACAACAGAGAGAAATCTAGAGCTCTTGCGGTGATTTACGATGATGAGGGTTATGACTGGAGTCAAGAAGTTCTACCAGAAGAAGATGCGGTTGGTTACGCATTCATGGCGAGAAATGACGATCCTATTCCATGGAAAGACGATCGAACTGAAGAGCAAAAGTATAGTTACAGGAAAATGATAGCTGAAAACAAAATCATTAGACTATCTGGTATATATCTGGAAGCAAGGAGAGCCAATCGATGGGATCCAGATAGAGAGTGCTATCTTGATGAGTATGGAAATATTGCAATTGATGATAGTACACTTGATATTGAAGTCATAATTCAGCAATACAAAGAAGATGATGAGTATTGGCAACACAAATGGTGGGGAACTCCAACTTCGAAAATGATTGAAGAAGAGAAAGAGAAAGAGAGAAAGGAGAAAGAAGAGATCGAGAAAGCAAAGAAGATTGATACTGGAGTTATTGACACAACGCAGGAGTTGACTGCTGAGAATCTTGGAAGAATGGCTGACAAAGTGCTAGCTGCTAAGGCACTTGAGGTAGACTCTAACTCCGTGTCTGAGTCAAAAAGCCAGGTCAGTCCAGATGTGTCAACCAATGTGTCAGGTAAGAAAATCGATGGAAATGCTGATTGCAAAAATTGCAACAAAGAGTGCAAATTTTGTAGCACAGTCACGTATCTCAACGGAAAGAAAGTTGATGATCTGACAGCTAAGGTCAGAAGCGTTGAGAATCAGATTCTTGATCGTGACAAAACAGTTAAAGCCTCAACTGAACGGATAAGAGAATTAACTAAACAAATTGAAAATGATAAAATTGATCATGACAAAATTAAACAAGAAAATGAAAAGTTAATTCTTGAAAACCGTCAGATTTCTGAAAAATTTGAAAAACTGAAAGGCACATTGAAAGATTGTGATGATCGAAATGGTAAAACTTTTAAAGAAAACGAACTTCTAAGAGCAGTGCTTAGAGTCAAAGAAGAATCAATCAATCAACAACTGGATGAAATCGCTAAATTGAAACTTAAAGTTCAAGAGGATGTAATTGAAAATGAGCGAATCCAGTTGAAGCTTAACAGTTACAGCTCCGCAAGCTTTGTTTTGAAACATATCATTCCCAAACCCATCGGGAAAGACAAAGCGGGCGAAGATGTGTATTGTGATGGAACTGGGGTGGGGTTTCATCAAGTTCCACCACCTGTTCTTGATAATTACACTAAAAAGCAATCTGGGTTGGTTGAAATTGAGGAAGAAAATGAAGTTAAACTTCCGGAGAACATTGATGTTAATTTCTCTACATCATCTGATGATAGTGTTCAGACAGAGATTGTTAAAAGTACAGCTGAAAGTGTTTTGAACAGTGACTCAGCTGAAGATGATGGATGTTTCTTGGATAAATACATTCAGAAATCAAAATCCAAAAACAACTTAAGTGATGAACCGGGTCTTGTGATGTACAAGATGGCTGGTTCTGATAAGTTGTATTCGGATTCTGAATTTCCCATTGAGAATGTTAATGAGAAAAAGTTAACAAATGTTTTCAAGTTGGTTGAAGTTGAATTGTCAGAAGTGAATAGTTTAAAACAAACAAAAAGGCAAATGAATTTTGAGAAAGATAAAGCTTACTATAAGAAACCACGTTTGTATAATAACCATCGAAATAACTGGACGAGTGGTTATCGGGGTGGTAAGAATTTTCAAAGAAAGAATTTTCAAAACAAAAGGTTTGCTGAAAAGAAGGTGTTTGTGAATAGTTCAAGTTCACTTGCTGATGAAGAGAATGAAATTTTTTCAAAATCAAACAAAGAGTTCTTTGAGAAGAAGGTTTCACAACCTCAGTCTGAAGGCATAAGTCGAGTTGTTGATACTCGTACATGTTTTAGATGTAACAAAGTTGGTCACATTGCAAGAAATTGCACCAACTCTAAGCCTAAGACTGAAGTTGTTGAAAGATGGTCCCAAAAGAAGAAAGTTGATATGAAGGGTAAAGCACCAATCATTGTTGAGAAAAAGAATGTGAAAAATGACAACATCAAAGTGAAAAATGAACCTGTAAAGAAAGTGGTAACTAAAAACGAAAAGTTTTATAAACAGGTTGCATTATCTCAACAAGTTTGGAAACCAAAAACTGAAATGAAAATTTCAACTTCTGAAGAGAAAAAGGCTGAAGAATCAATTTTGGTTGATTATGATGCAAATTTTCCACCTTTGAAGGCTAAAAATTTCAAAATTCAAGTTGCTAGAGTCAAGGTTACACCTAAGGCTGATGAGGCCTGGGTGGACACCATGTTTGAATAAGTAGTGTGAATTGCCGGAGCTTCCTGGATCGCGAAGCATGAATCGGCATCTTTATTGAAATGTTTTGAAATCAACTTGTGGTATGTGCAGGATCTTCCAAGAGCCATTTCAAGATGGATCATGGATAGTAGCGCATCTCGACATATGACAGGAAAAACTGCATTACTGTATGATGTGAAGAATATCAATGGTGGTTATGTGGGATTTGCTGGTCATGAAGGTGGTAGAATTGTTGGTGAAGGAACGTTATCCAATGGGATTGTGACGTTTGAGAGAGTTAACTACATCACTGAGTTGGAGAACAATCTGCTTAGTATCTCGCAGATTTGTGACAATCAGTATACTACTCATTTCACTGATAAAGAGTGTTTGATTTTGAAACCTGGTTTTGTTGTTCCTGAAGAATGGATTATCATGAGGGCACCTAGAGTGAATGATTTATATGTGTTAGATATGTCTGTAGCAACTACAACTACTGGTCAAGCACATTGTTTTGTGTCTAGAGCAACTGAGAAAGAATCGAGATTGTGGCACCGAAAGATGGGGCATATTCATCTAAGGAAGATGAATCACTTGGTGCACAATGATTTGGTATTGGGAGTTAATATCAAAGGTTTTCATCTGGATGGGGAGTGCATTAGCTGCATCAAAGGCAAGCAAAAGAAAAAGTCACACCCTACAAAGCAAGTCAATTCAGTTTCAAGACCGCTGGAAAGACTTCACATGGATTTGTTTGGTCCAGTGAATGTCAAAAGTATTACAGGAGATTACTATTGTTTGGTCGTTACTGATGATTATTCCAGATTTTCGTGGGTTTCTTTCTTGAAGACGAAAGATGAAACATTTGACAGTTTGATGGGTCTGTTCAGAAAGATTGAGAATTTGTACCAAAGGTGTATCAAGAGAATTCGAAGTGATAATGGTACTGAATTCAAGAACAGCAAGATGGAAGAATTTTGTGAGGAAAGAGGTATTTTGCATGAGTTTAGTGCTCCGTACACTCCGCAGCAGAATGGAGTCGCTGAACGCAAAAACCGGACGCTAATCGAGACGGCTAGAACTATGCTCGCAGATTCAAAGTTACCAATTAATTTTTGGGCTGAAGCTGTTTCCGCCGCATGCTATACGCTCAGCAGAGTTCTCACTGTCAAGAAGTTTAACAAAACATGCTTTGAGCTAATCAATAATCGCAAACCGAATTTGAAGTATCTAGAACCGTTCGGGTCACCCTGTACGGTTATAGAACCTTTTGGAAAGTTTGGTCCGAAGTGCATTGAGGGTATATTTGTTGGTTATTCAAATCCATTGCGACGTGTCTTCGTTCCAAGTGAGAAGCGGATTATTGAAGCTGCAAATGTTGAATGTCAAGGTTATACTATGCCGCTGCAGAATCCTGGTGATTCATGGCGTTATCATTATGATAAACTTTGGGATTCGTTTGACATGAGAGAAGAATCAGAGGATGATGAAGATTTCTTTGATGAGTTGGATATTTTGCGTGAATATGAGTCACAGTTAAGATTTCCAGCTGAGTATTCGAGGAGACCATGGGAAACTTCAAATGATGATGAAGCAGGTCCAAGTAATGCTGGTGAACATGATGATGTCCAACAGAATGAAGTTGCTCAGGATAATCAGTCGGCTCAGAATGATAATCTAGAAGCCGAAAATATGCCAGTCTTTGATCACGGTGATTCAGATTCAAATTCTGAGGGGGAGCAAATTCAGTTTTCAAGTCAAACAAACCAAGTTGGTGAACAAGATGCAGAACAGAATGTTACTAATCTGGAGGGAAATGTAGATGTTCCAAGCGAAGTGATGCTGAGAACTTTTTCATATCATCCAGAGGAGTTGATCATAGGAGAATTGCAAGCAGGAGTTCGCACTCGAAATCAGATTGATAAAGGGCTTACATGTTTTTATACAAAAGTTGCTCCTTTGCAAACTGAATTCTCATTAAGTTGTTTTATCTCGCAGGTTGAGCCAAGAACTTACAAAGAGGCACTTACTGAAGACTCTTGGGTCAATGCAATGGAGGAGGAACTTAGTCAATTCGAGAAATTGGGAGTGTGGAAGTTAGTTGATTTGCCGGATGGTCATAGGAAAATTAACACTAAGTGGGTGTTCAAGTGTAAGAGGGACGATAGAGGAGTTGTCGTAAGGAACAAAGCTCGACTCGTTGTTCAGGGATTTAGTCAACAGGAGGGAATTGATTTTACCGAAGTCTATGCTCCTGTAGCACGACTAGAGGCAATCAGAATTTTCCTAGCATTTGCGTCTTGGAAGAACTTCAAAGTTTATCAGTTGGATGTTAAATCGGCGTTTCTTTATGGGAAGGTTAAAGAGGAGGTTTATGTCGGTCAGCCGCCGGGTTTTACCGATCCAATCCACAAAAACAAGGTCTACTTATTGGACAAAGCGCTGTATGGTTTACACCAAGCCCCGAGAGCTTGGTACGAGACTTTGTCTCAACACCTACTAGCCAACAAGTTCATTCGTGGAAAAGTGGATGCCACTCTCTTCACTAAAGAGGTCGATGGTCATCTTCTGATAGTTCAGATTTATGTGGACGATATAATATTTGGGTCAACAAATGAAAATCTATGCAAAGATTTTGAATCAATGATGAAGCAGAAGTTTGAAATGTCATCAATGGGGGAGATGAAATTCTTTCTGGGATTACAAGTTGAACAACTTCCTGAGGGAATTTTCATTCATCAGTCAAAGTATGTTCATGATATTCTAGAGAAATTTGGAATGTCAGGTTCTACTCCAGCTGCTACCCCACTTGCAACAAATCATGGGATTCACCCAGATCTCACCGGAGACAGGGCTGATGAAACATTTTACTGATCCATGATAGGTTCTTTAATGTACCTAACTGCTTCACGTCCTGATATTATGTACCCAACGTGCCTCGCAGCAAGATTTCAGTCTAACCCTAGAGCATCGCATATGATCATTGTGAAGAGGATATTGCGCTACCTGAAAGGAACTCCTTCATTGGGGTTGTGGTATCCTAGAAAAGGTGATTTTACGCTCGAAGGGTATTCCGATTCGGATTTCGGATGCTGCAAAGTCAATTCAAAATCAACAACTGCAGGATGCCAGTTCTTTGGTCCTAGATTGGTTACCTGGCAGTGTAAGAAACAAACGTCTGTGGCGTTATCTACTTGTGAAGCGGAGTATGTTTCTGCTAGCAGTTGCTGCTCTCAGATCTTGTGGATACAGCAACAGATGCGCGACTACGGTTTGCAGTTTCTTAACACACCTCTTTTTGTTGATAATGAGGCCACAATAAATATAACTAAAAATCCAGTACATCACGCTAAAACTAAACACATAGAAATTCGTCATCACTTTATTCGTGATTGCTTTGAGAAAAAGTTGATACGAATTGAGAAAATCCACACTGATGAACAGAAAGCTGATTTACATACCAAAGCTTTTGATAAAAATCGGTTTAAATATTTGTTAAAACTGAATGGTATGAAGCTTATGTCGGTGTTGGATGGCATAATTGGCGTTGATGAGAGTACTGTTGTGGATGAAGACGAGAAACAATCTGCAATGGTTTGTCGAATTTTTATTGTTTTGGTATTTAGGGGGAGTAGATGTTTGTATATAGTTTATGTTTTCAGAAAATACAAAAACAGTAAAAAATGCAAAAATACAAAAACATGATAAAATCTGAAAAAGAGCTTGTGTATATAGGGAAAATGATAGTACATCAGCTAGACGATTACAGTATGCTAAAGATTTGGAAAGTATAAACGAGTTAAACAATCTCACTGATGATGTGTCGATAGGTTTTCGCACATTTAGTAGATTTATTCGGGATATAAACCTAAAATTCAAACTTGTGAATTCGTGGGGAACACTACTTGGATATATAGGTAACCCCTGAAATCTCGTTTGAAAGGTCTCTTAATCTGATATACTAGGTTTTTATACTCTATGATGTCTGGGGTATTATTCCGGGACTTCTGCTGAACGGTAGTTCTAACCTAGTCCCTGGCTAATACTTGCTGCAATGCTTGAAACACAGCATTAAACCCTCAGCATGCTGAAACAATAAAATTGATATATGCTACTGTTGTAAGCAAAAAGATCCTCTAAAGGGGACACACCGAAAAGTCGAAGCTGATATCTCTCTGCGTATACGGAAGTATCGACCTGAGATCCCTCGGCCCTCGCATACCTAAATTATATACAGATATCATTGTAGTATTCTCACCTGTAAGACTGATTATTGAGATTCTGGATACGGGAGTATATTCAAGAGGTGGGACACATGAATGAGCTAAGTTCTTAATTCATCTAAATCGTATCCTGAGTAAATTGAAATTTGTGTGGGAATTTAAGATGGATCAGTATATCGACAATCGAGGTGAATTGTTTAAATCTGAGTATGTAATGTAGCTTAACGGTACTTGTGATCTGTCTGAAAAGCTGATATGATTCCCTAACACGCTCACCAAAAATATGTTTGTAAATAGTTTACTTTGTTTATTTTCTGCAATTTAAGTTTTCTGTATTTCATTTCTTAGTTTAGAACACTTTGATAAAATCCAAAAAGATTTTATTTCTGCTTTATTTTCTGACAAACCAAAGTGGAGAGTTGATTGTTGGATTCTTAGATGTTTGAAGCAGATGCAGGAGATTCTGGACTGAAGAATGAGGAGAGTTTACTTTGAAGAAGTTTGGATTGTTTGAAATAATAAAAACAAGTTCATTAAGTTGATACTTGTTATTTTCAGAAAATGCTTGAAATTGTTGTTTTAAAATCAGTTTGTTTCGTCAAAAGATCAACCGAGGTCATTAATTTGAACTTGGTAGATTAATCAAGTGATCAGGGTCATTAACTTGAACCTGAATACTTAAGTGGATTGCTAAAAACTGATTAAGTTTGTGTTTTTATGTTTGAAAGATAGAATTGTAATGTTTATTGGTTGAGTAACAGATTTGGTCTTCATTATTCCCAATGGAAGAAATTTGTCAAAGCTTGAACCAGATTTCTCAGATTCAGCATATCGAGAGGGGGAGTCTGTGAAAGGGGGAGTCTGGATCAACAGTATATGGGAGTGTGAAGATAGAGTGCTTATGATGAAAAGACAGAGTGGAAGAAAAGACTAAGACTGAAGACTCAGGAGCTGAAGACTACGTCAACATCCAAGGGGGAGTCTGTTGATGCACGAGAATGTCTGTTGACTGCATCTTCGTCAAGTTTTATTTCAAGAAAGTCATAATTGGAGCTTAAATGTCAAATTAGGGTTTAATTAGTGATTTAAGAAGTGTTTTAGAAGGTTCCGTTTGAAAACAGTTATGTTATAGAGGGTTCCGTTTGAACATTAGGGTTCCGTTTGAGTTCAAAGTTTGAGTCAGGGTTCCGTTTGAGATCTATCGTTTGAAACATGATGTTATGTTCAAACGGAAGGGTAGTTTGTCTATAAATAGGAGTATGTGTGTCATAGTTCAAATGGAACAGTAGGAGGTCATTGTGCAAGTCACGAAGTGCTGTCGGATTTTCATCAGAACAAGTTGTAAAAGCACACGGTTGTTAATAGAAAGAAAGATTAAAGAATACAAGCTGTTTTGGACGTCGTTTACTTTGATTCCGCCTTAGTAATTGATGTTGAACTACCTTAACTGACTTTTAGGGTCACGTGAATGATCCAACAGATACATAGGTTTTGTGAAAATAGGTTTCATGACTTATGTTTGAGAAAATGTTTAGTCATGAACCTTGTAATTTGCTTTGTTTTGTAAATCATTTGAAAAACGATAAGATCAGATGATATGTATAAATAAGAGAATAATGTATGGTTAAATGAATAACCATTGTAAAATGAGTTTGTATAAGATAAGTTGCTTGTAAAACAATGTCTTATGAAAAGTATGTTATTTGTATAAAATGTTATATGTCTCAAATTGAAATGATTCAAATAAAGCTACGACATGTAATACCATACAAACACTTATATATAGGAAGTACCAGCGGCGTATCCACCATGCTTGTATCATATTACACACGCCTCGTTACTTAATCACTTACTCAAACCAAACCAAACAATGTAAGATGTCTATGTTTAAACCAACTTCCAAATGTATTGCAATAATATGTTAAAATGTTTATGTCAAGATATAAATCATATAATGTATAACCAATGTCAAAAGTGTTTATGTGTCAAATGTAAACCATGTAATGTGTAACCAAAATGTAAGCATATGATGAATAACAATGTACTAAGTATGCAACAAAGGACATACATAGCATAAGTGTAATGTAAAACAATGTACTAAGTATGCACACAATGGACATACATAGCATGAAATGTAATGTAGGACGATGTACTAAGTACGCACACAATGGGTATACATAGCATGAAATGTAATGTAGAACGATGTACTAAGTACGCACACAATGGGCATACATAGCATGAAATGTAATGAAATCATGTACTATAAATGTACTAATGAACATAGCATGTATATGATGTGAAAGCATGAAAGTAACAAGTAAGCACATGTGTTTCACCCCAAAACAATTTGAAAACGGTAAAAGAGGGGTCTATGTACTCACTTGAGATTGCTCAGAAGTCCTAAGATAACCACCAAGCAATGCTAGAGATCACGGGATATCAAACGACACCTAATATAGGTAACTACATTAATAAACCGGACCTAAATCGGAAGATCGGATAGAATGAGGGTTCGTAAACCAAATGAGTATGGGAACTCATGTAGTATGGTTTAACAAAGCCTACATACTAAATGAAACCTAACCTAAGTGCTTGTGACCCATTACGACCCGTTTAGGTAGCTTATGCTATTTTAACGCGTCGTTCGCGTGAAACGCGTTCGGACCGCCTAACTAGTCCTATGACAAGTAACATATGCCTTAACATGTCTAATATTGTTTTCAAATTAGTTTAGATGTCAAAAGTTATGTTACATATGTTTAAAAATGAATTTTGGCATCAAAGGGGTATTTTGGTAATTTACCTAAGGCATATAAACTACCTATCATACAACCACTTAAACGAAGCGACCATAAGGTATAACCTCGGAAGGTTATTCCCTATATACTATGGTCACCTAATGTGCTCGGTCGGATCCTAATGATCGACCAAACGGGTCGGGTTCGAAAGTATAAGCGATTGTTTAGATCGCTTACCTTACGACCCTATGTAAGCACTAAACTAAAAGTGACGAGCTAAGCATGTTAAAACATGCTTAACTAAGTTTAGAAAACAGGTTTGGTATCACAACAAACGGTTGTGATACCTAAGAGTAGTTTGGTTACAAAATACGCAAGAATACGTATTCTGACCGAAACTACGGCTCGTCACTGAGCCTAGATAACGTGGTAATCAGTAGGTATAGTCGCTAGGGACTATAACCATCGTGATCACGCTCACGTTATGAAGTTCAAACGAACTTCGCATCGACCATAAACTGGTCAATGCAGAAAGTCAAACAAAGTTTGACTTTCGGACTCGAAAAGCAATAAAAGAACGAAGGAACACTTACGAAGGGTCCCCGAATGCTAATCTTGATCAAAATAGCTTAGGTATGAAACAAAGGTTTCAACTTAGAGCACAAATGATCAGATTCTTGTGAGAAATGAAGTGAAATGTGATGGGTATTTATAGATTTCGGTCCACCGTTAGGATCGTTCCTTGGAGAAGAGGGAATGATCACATCCCTACACTTGTTGTAATGTTGTGGTTACTGATTTTGGACACCATAAGAGTTTAACATGTGGCACTTGACCTTTGGGGGATGCTAGGGGATGTTAATCTTGTGTTTAAATGACCTTTCCTGATCAGAAGGGGACTAGCGTGACGCTAGGGGGGTCTAGGCGTCACGCTAGGGGTCCCCTGATCAGCAAACAATTTCAAATGTCCACCTTTCAGTCCCCGTTGCGTATTAAAGCCATTTCCGACGTGTTTAAGGTTCGTTAAATCATTTTCAAGGCTCCACAAGGATGCCTAAACATTGTGGGCATGAAACATGTTCAAAAATATGCCGGATGTCAGTTCGTTTGGTCGTACGAACACGATGTTCGGTTAATTACGACGGAATGCGCATAAGCGCGAGAAACGATCTAAATTGCGTGACGAATGAATTTTTCTTATGCCAAACACTAAAATAAAATATTTTAGTGCTTACATAAATTTTTGGATGTCCAGATGTATTCAGAACGTGAGTTATGCGCAAAAATGCAAACTTGTACACTTTTTGACACTTTTAGTCTCTGAATGACCCAAAAGTTTGTTTTAGCATACCGAACCCCTCAAAGCCTATTTCTAAGCTACTTAAAGGATATTTATGGTATGTTTAACTTATGGTCATGTTCCAGAATGTCTGTTTCAGTTCAAATTGGCATACTTTCGCAGTTTGTCAAATTTAGTCCCTGTAAGCGAATAAACTAGATTTTGCCATACCAAAGCCTTCAAAACTTATTTCTAAGTTATGTAAAGGTTACTTAAGGTATGTTAAGCCTATTTCACTATTCCAGAGTGTTTGTTGCATTAAACTGGTTATATTTATGCATCAGTGCGCGTATAACCCTCCAGAAAGCGATTTAAAGCTTGAAATCGAACAAGAGTTGACATGTGTAAACGATACACATATTTTTACAAATCCCCAGTATGAAATGCAATATTTCATTAGTTTGGCATTTGTTTGATGGTTGGAGTGACACAGGTGTCACAGTCTCCCCTACTTTAGGAAATTTCGTCCCGAAATTCATTCGTAGGAGTCTATCTGTGGCTTTGTATTAAATAACCATCAAAGATATGAAAGGCATAATCCTGACATTTCCTTAACGGACATTCTTCAGAACCAAAAATGAACGAAATGAGTCATTTTCCACAACTTCTTCAGAACCGAAAATGAACGAAATGAGTCATTTTCCACAACTTCTTCAGAACCGAAAATGAACGAAATGAGTCATTTTTCACCATTTCTTCAGAAACAAAAATGAACGAAATGAGTCATTTTTCACCATTTCTTCAGAAACGAAAATGAATAGGGTTAACTCTAGATGCACGACAAAACTTGCTGTGGTTTCTGTGCACTGAATTCCATAATTATGTATGCATCCATAATTACGTAATTCCTTGCATAGTCCGCACAGTTTGTCTTGTTATGTGAAGGGGAGGAAAAATCAAACCTGTGATGAGTGTGACTAGACTACCATAAGGTCCTTTTAATTAAGCCACCAAGGAGTCCTTTCAGCTATCTCATCACATGATATTCCTAACCAGATTTTTGGATCAATCTGTTTAACTAGACCTCTCTAGGGGTCTAATCATGGAATAGTACAATATAATCCAAGAGTCTTTTCTATTATGTAAAAGCCCATTGAGGATTTAATATAGTACTTTTGGATATCCTACTATGAATCCCTTATACGAAGATATGGAAGATTCTACGAGGATTTGGATAACAAAGCTTGGATTACACAAAAACATAAAAGGAAACACATAAGCACATAATCACATAGTTGTTTAATTTGTTATTAACTTGTTATCGATTGAAAATGGATATGGAAACCAGTCAATGGACTTCAATGTCCTCTGGGATCTATCTGAAAAGATATGAAAATCTTCCAAAAATTCGATTTTGTTT
The DNA here is from genome assembly GCA_030545235.1 of Helianthus tuberosus. Lineage (NCBI taxonomy): Eukaryota > Viridiplantae > Streptophyta > Magnoliopsida > Asterales > Asteraceae > Helianthus > Helianthus tuberosus. The sequence goes on from CM060407.1 coordinate 122,887,457, forward strand.
TCAAAGAAACATAATATCTGAATTAAGGGACACAACGATTTTAGGATTCACGAAAATACCCCTAAGGTACCCTATTAAGGATTTATAGTGGTACTTTGGGTATTCGTCCAGTGTTGTAACCTGCGCCTTGTACTTCGTTTCCTTAGAAGAAACGGGTACTTAGGAATTTCATGGAAAATGCAAGAAATCATAAAGTGGAAGAAAGTTTGGGGGTAGTCTGTCCTTTAAGGAATACGGTTCCTTGATTGTCGGTATTGTAAGAGATATGTTGTTTATACATACAACCACATAAATACATTGTAATGTAAATAAAATATTTATTTATAAACAATAATAACAACTGTTTCATGGACCTTGACAACAAAAGAAAATAATACATAAGACATGATTATTTCTAAAGAGTGTTGTCTTCTAGTCGGTCTGATGCTCATCTCTGTGCTGGATTAGCATTAGCAAGCTTTGGGCAATTTCTTCGGAAATGACCCATCTCGCCAAACTTGTAGCAAGAACCTGGTGGAAAGCGAGCTTGAGCAGGATTGTTGTTAGCTTGATTTAGTGCAACTGCTGCTACGCAAACTTTTGCTGTTACGCAAACTTTTGCTGTATAACCTTTACGTCCACAAATTTGGCATTCGCGGCACTTCACCATAGCATGATGATAAAGGTTACATTTGTTGCACAAGGGTGAAGTCCCATTGTATGGCTTCCTAGTACGGGGTTGAGCTGGTTGGTTGGGGACGGCTTGATCATTGTGAGTAACCATGGCGAAGTTCTGAGAAGCCTTTCGCTTCTTTGACTCCTTAGGGGATCCAGTCTGTTCATCCATGGTCTTTGATTCCTCGATTGGTTTCGATTCCTTGACCGGTTTCTTGTCACCCTTTCGGAAAAGTTTACCTTTCCTGATCTGAGATTCAGTCAAGGTTGCAGATAGCTCAATGGCCTGCCTAACCGTAGTGGGGTTACTACCGGTAACAATGTCTTGAACTGAGTCAGGGAGACCATCAATGTATTTTTCGATCGCCTTATCCAAAGGCGTAACAATGGTTGGACACAACAGGCTCAGCTCCTCATATCGATCGGTGTATGCTCGATGTTCACCGCTGTCTTGCTTAAGATCGTCGAATTCCCTTTCCAATGCCCTGATCTCGTGACGAGGACAGAATTCCTTCATCATCAGTGCGCGAAGTTCTTCCCAAGTTTGGGCCAGTGCCACTTCGGCACCCCTATCTCTCACCACACCGTTCCACCACGTCAAAGCTCGTTTCTCAAAGACACTAGATGCGAAATCTACCTTTTGCTCGTTTGGACATTGAATATGCCAGAAGGTGCTCTCTAGACTCTCGAACCATTGCAGAAGTGCAGTCGCTCCTTGAGACCCAGAAAACTTTGATGGCTTAGCCGAGTTGAACGTCTTGAAGTTGCAGAGGGCATTATTGTTGTTGATAGCTTGGTGACATTGGGCAACGATGGTGGGGATTGCAGCAGTTATTTGCTGTGTAATGACAGCTGCCAGATCTTCAATAGATACCGGATTTTCGCGTCGTGGAGGCATTCTAAAAGAGGAAACATGAAATGAAACGAGTGAGAGAATTAGACAAAAAGAATGTGATGAAACAAATCTGATGAAAGCAAGGGTAGTGGTCATTTGTTTGTTACTATGAAGCAACAAACGACCTCGGTGATCAATCAAAGTAAATAGGTCAAAAATAATGTATCGCGAAGACATGCTCGCCTATAAGTGAACACTCATCCCAAGAATTCCCAGGTAAGCACAACTGGTCTCGCGTCTGATGAGATGTATACGAAGTGCTTGCCTAGACAGAAAACCCCGAATACAGGCATTCACCCTTCCAGTTTGCACGTGTTCACATTATTTAGGACTCAAAACTTTGGCAAGAGTTTGAAAATTCAAAAGGGGTTCAAAACCTTATAACAGAGGGTTCAAAACCTTACAATAGAGGATTCAAAACCTAGTAATCAATCATCCTAGAACAGATGATTAGTTTTCAAAGCGGTTTTGAAATTTATGTTCTTGTTGTGGTCGTCGCCTAAGGATAGGTGACGGTATTGTTTTATGACTAAACGCAAGTAAACTCGCGTTAGGGTCCTAGAAAGGTTATAGACTAGGTCAAAGCATTACTAATAACCTAATTCCCTATAACCATTGGCTCTGATACCATCTTTTCTGTCACACCCCGACCACGTAGAACATACAAAACGTGGCGGAAATGTCGGGGAGTGTTGTAACAGAATTAATTGTTTCAAATCCATGGCAATTGAAGTTTCGTTTTATTGATTAGAAGTGTTACAATGTCTTAACAAATAAAGGAATACAACATAATTAACTAGTCTTGCATCTTTTATTGTCATTAAAGCCCAAGTCTGCCTATGTGTATCTTGATCATCTTATGCAACAGCTCCTGAAAATCACATGTGAAAATAGGTACGTCAGCATAAAAATGCCTGTGAGATACATAGGTTTTGTGAAAATAGGTTTCATGACTTATGTTTGAGAAAATGTTTAGTCATGAACCTTGTAATTTGCTTTGTTTTGTAAATCATTTGAAAAACGATAAGATCAGATGATATGTATAAATAAGAGAATAATGTATGGTTAAATGAATAACCATTGTAAAATGAGTTTGTATAAGATAAGTTGCTTGTAAAACAATGTCTTGTGAAAAGTATGTTATTTGTATAAAATGTTATATGTCTCAAATTGAAATGATTCAAATAACGCTACGACATGTAATACCATACAAATACTTATATATAGGAAGTACCAGCGGCGTATCCACCATGCTTGTATCATATTACACACGCCTCGTTACTTAATCACTTACTCAAACCAAACCAAACAATGTAAGATGTCTATGTTTAAACCAACTTCCAAATGTATTGCAATAATATGTTAAAATGTTTATGTCAAGATGTAAATCATATAATGTATAACCAATGTCAAAAGTGTTTATGTGTCAAATGTAAACCATGTAATGTGTAACCAAAATGTAAGCATATGATGAATAACAATGTACTAAGTATGCAACAAAGGACATACATAGCATAAGTGTAATGTAAAACAATGTACTAAGTATGCACACAATGGACATACATAGCATGAAATGTAATGTAGGACGATGTACTAAGTACGCACACAATGGGTATACATAGCATGAAATGTAATGTAGAACGATGTACTAAGTACGCACACAATGGGCATACATAGCATGAAATGTAATGAAATCATGTACTATAAATGTACTAATGAACATAGCATGTATATGATGTGAAAGCATGAAAGTAACAAGTAGGCACATGTGTTTCACCCCAAAACAGTTTGAAAACGGTAAAAGAGGGGTCTATGTACTCACTTGAGATTGCTCAGAAGTCCTAAGATAACCACCAAGCAATGCTAGAGATCACGGAATATCAAACGGCACCTAATATAGGTAACTACATTAATAAACCAGACCTAAATCGGAAGATCGGATAGAATGAGGGTTCGTAAACCAAATGAGTATGGGAACTCATGTAGTATGGTTTAACAAATCCTACATACTAAATGAAACCTAACCTAAGTGCTTGTAACCCATTACGACCCGTTTAGGTAGCTTATGCTATTTTAACGCGTCGTTCGCGTGAAACGCGTTCGGACCGCCTAACTAGTCCTATGACAAGTAACATATGCCTTAACATGTCTAATATTGTTGTCAAATCAGTTTAGATGTCAAAAGTTATGTTACATATGTTTAAAAATGAATTTTGGCATCAAAGGGGTATTTTGGTAATTTACCTAAGGCATATAAACTACCTATCATACAACCACTTAAACGAAGCGACCATAAGGTATAACCTCGGAAGGTTATTCCCTATATACTATGGTCACCTAATGTGCTCGGTCGGATCCTAATGATCGACCAAACGGGTCGGGTTCGAAAGTATAAGCGATTGTTTAGATCGCTTACCTTACGACCCTATGTAAGCACTAAACTAAAAGTGACGAGCTAAGCATGTTAAAACATGCTTACCTAAGTTTAGAAAACGGGTTTGGTATCACAACAAACGGTTGTGATACCTAAGAGTAGTTTGGTTACAAAATACGCAAGAATACGTATTCTGACCGAAACTACGGCTCGTCACTGAGCCTAGATAACGTGGTAATCAGTAGGTATAGTCGCTAGGGACTATAACCATCGTGATCACGCTCACGTTATGAAGTTCAAACGAACTTCGCATCGACCATAAACTGGTCAATGCAGAAAGTCAAAAAAAGTTTGACTTTCGGACTCGAAAAGCAATAAAAGAACGAAGGAACACTTACGAAGGGTCCCCGAATGCTAATCTTGATCAAAATAGCTCAGGTATGAAACAAAGGTTTCAACTTAGAGCACAAATGATCAGATTCTTGTGAGAAATGAAGTGAAATGTGATGGGTATTTATAGATTTCGGTCCACCGTTAGGATCGTTCCTTGGAGAAGAGGGAATGATCACATCCCTACACTTGTTGTAATGTTGTGGTTACTGATTTTGGACACCATAAGAGTTTAACATGTGGAACTTGACCTTTGGGGGATGCTAGGGGATGTTAATCTTGTGTTTAAATGACCTTTCCTGGTCAGAAGGGGCCTAGCGTGACGCTAGGGGGGTCTAGGCGTCGCGCTAGGGGTCCCCTGATCAGCAAACAATTTCAAATGTCCACCTTTCAGTCCCCGTTGCGTATTAAAGCCATTTCCGACGTGTTTAAGGTTCGTTAAATCATTTTCAAGGCTCCACAAGGATGCGTAGACATTGTGGGCATGAAACATGTTCAAAAATATGCCGGATGTCAGTTCGTTTGGTCGTACGAACACGATGTTCGGTTAATTACGACGGAATGCGCATAAGCGCGAGAAACGATCTAAATTGCGTGACGAATGAATTTTTCTTATGCCAAACACTAAAATAAAATATTTTAGTGCTTACATAAATTTTTGGATGTCCAGATGTATTCAGAACGTGAGTTATGCGCAAAAATGCAAACTTGTGCACTTTTTGACACTTTTAGTCCCTGAATGACCCAAAAGTTTGTTTTAGCATACCGAACCCCTCAAAGCCTATTTCTAAGCTACGTAAAGGATATTTATGGTATGTTTAACTTATGGTCATGTTCCAGAATGTCTGTTTCAGTTCAAATTGGCATACTTTCGCAGTTTGTCAAATTTAGTCCCTGTAAGCGAATAAACTAGATTTTGCCATACCAAAGCCTTCAAAACTTATTTCTAAGTTATGTAAAGGTTACTTAAGGTATGTTAAGCCTATTTCACTATTCCAGAGTGTTTGTTGCATTAAACTGGTTATATTTACGCATCAGTGCGCGTATAACCCTCCAGAAAGCGATTTAAAGCTTGAAATCGAACAAGAGTTGACATGTGTAAACGATACACATATTTTTACAAATCCCTAGTATGAAATACAATATTTCATTAGTTTGGCATTTGTTTGATGGTTGGAGTGACACAGGTGTCACACCATCCACTCTTGAATTTCAACCTTGAACAAGTTTTTGTTATCCTTATCATAACAATTTAACGCCGCCTCCCAAACCAAAGCACGAAATCCAGCAAACACATTGAACGGACCAAACTCCACCTCCTTAACCTCTTTTTCACAAATGAATGCAGCCCCTTTGTCTTTCAAATGATTCATACGGTCATTGAACAATGTTGGCTGCCACTCTATCGGTTGGTCATCTAGTGGACCCGATTCCCATACCGGTTTGTCCTCCGGATCCAACTCTATATCCTCCTCTTCATCGCTATCATCATCTCTTCCGAGATATCTCCGCTTCTTTGGTTGTATTTCAGCTTGTTGGCTTGAGGATCCCACATGTTCCTTTCCTTTTCTACCCATATTACTGCACATCACAATCACAACACACAAACAAACACACAAAATCAGTCCCCTTCATCCAAAAATCCCCACACTTGCTTGTAACTATGGTTGTAGATGCTAATAAACACAAACTTTCATATGATATTTTCACAAAATTTGGGCATGATGCCTATACAATGTAAAGGTTTCCAAAAGTTCAAAAATTTATCATCATGTTAACATCTACAACCATAACAACCTTTCAAACTAACAATTTCATGACATAAACTAAGAATAAGCAAGTGTGTGTGTAACAAGTAGAACATTAACCTTCAACTTCACAATTCATCATCAAAAAGAAAGTGAAATCATCGCATACCTTGAGTTGTACATGCAAGAACACAAAGAAACACCAAAGCTTAAAAAACCCCAAAATTTTCGGTACCTAGGTTTTCAAAATCGGTCAAGGAACCGAGGTTTTCTTCCAAATCTCTACCCAAAATAAGAAAGCTCGTGAAATTTTCGTCAAGTTAGACCTAAAATTCACCCGATTTGGCCAAGATTTGAAGAAGCTATGAAGGTTTGAAGGTTATGGAGAAGTGGGGTTCTTGGAAGATTATGTGGGGAAGATGAAAGTGATAGGAGATGTTGGAGAAAATGGGTGGATAGGGATTAATGGCAGAAATCGAGTGGTTAGGGTTGAAGTCAAGTGATGTTATTATTATTTTTTTTATATGAAAACGCTGCTCACTACATCCCTTCGATTGCCAGAGGCTACCGTAAATTACGGTAGCCACTATAATTTACGGTGGGCCTTGGCACAAAATTCCTACCGTAAGGGAGTAGGTTTGCAACGTAAAGGTGTAAATTCCCCAAGGCTACCGTAACTTACGGTACCTACCATAAATTACGGTAAGCCCTGGGAGTTTATACTTCACCAAAAACTTGCAATGTAGTGTTTTTTTTTTCAGTTTTTATAATTTTTATGTTTTTTATGTAACACCCCGAAAACGGGTTTGGTTCTCAAACCACGTTAATACTAAAAGACGGGTAAAGTACCGTTAGTGGTAAAATTAACCCGGTGAATATTAGGATTTTAAATAAATAAACCTAATATTGAATAAAAGTTAAATGAAAGATTTTGAGAAAAATAAAGTTTATAGAAGCCCGAGTTAACATGACTTAAAATAAACTTAGTCAATAATTTCCCAAACCCACTAAGTTAACTAGGAATGTTTAACCTAGTTAATTAGAGGGAATGTTATTGAAATTAAGTAGGTTGTGGCCTACTTAATAACTAACCAAACAAGAGGGGCCAAATCAGGATAACTTGAAAGTTATGTTATAAAAATAAAAGTTAAACAAAACACACACATTCAGAGTGTGTGTTCTGGACGTATAGGGGAAGCTCCCAGGAGTTCAAAACCCTAGTTCTTACAAAATCATCAAATTGAAGGGCTAATTGACTCTCAAATTCACAATTGAACGTGAATTATTGATCACCTAAGCTAGGGGATCATAAGGTATGTAAAATTTTGATGATTCTTGAAGTTGTGAAATTTGATAAATCTCATAATCTACAAATTAGGGATGAATTATAGAAGCTATGGCTGAATTATGATGTATAATTGCTTAGGAACCAAACCCAAAGTGAAAATTATACATAAGATGCTATAAATTGAATGATTTGATGAATTACCACACTAGGATAAGTGGGTATTAATCATATGATGAAATTGATGATATAATTGTGTTTACAATCATCATATATGATAGAAATAAGGAAATACTTGAACAAATTGTGTGTTTGAATTTATGATCATACTTACTATGAAACGGGTTTTGTATGATAAAACAAAAATGATGATAGATTAATGTTAGAATGATGTTTGATATCATCATGTGTTAAAAATGATTAAAGTTGTGTTAATTTGATGAATTTCGATTACATGAACTTGATTGAATAAGTAATTAAAACGGTAGCATAAGAATGATGCTTACCGGATATTGACAAAGTAATAAAATGAGTAGTTGATCTACATCGTGTAATTACTTTCGTCAATAGGTAGTTTGACTTTTTAAAAGTCAAAATGACCAATTATATTATCCTAATAATAATTTCGACATAAAGATCATAGGATGGAATAGTCGTGAATGATTATGACTAGTCTAACCATCTTACAATTTACAATGATAGTTTGACGCTTGATGAGCTAGGTGAAAGCTTGGGAAGGAAGCGGGTCAAACGAATCAAGAATGAAGGAAAAGCATAATCTGGATGTTAGGTAAGTAAAGCTTACACACTATTTATTTAATACCTAGTGGTTTTATAAGTTATGAATACTAGAAATTCATGTTTTAATTATGATGTTCCGACACGACATGTGCGGTTCGGAACCAAGACAATGCTAATAAACCATGTTTAATGGTTAAAAAGAATTATTACGATTATTTAGTCATGAAATGACTAATAGATAATGAGTTTAGAACGGTTACCTTATAGGGTAAACCGACATAAATGAAAAGAGTAAAACGGTAATTCGGTCACTTAGACCAAATGGGTCAAATGGTGAAGATATCACTATTTGAAAATATCGACTAATGAAAATTGTCGAGTCTTATGTACACAGGAGTGAATAGAGAAATGATAATTGCATCGCTATTAATCAGCGATTATTAAAGCAAGGTATTAAAACGGGTCAATATATTGATCCGAGTCAGATATGTATAATGGTTCAACTCATCATTTAGAACTTGAGGTTCTATAAGAGTTAGACAAGGTCAAAAATGGATATTCGGTTATCTTTTAGGTAAACCGAATAATTTAAGTTATAATCATGGTGATTTAGAAACATAATGGTTTCTAAACAAGATTACAGTTAAAAGGTCGGATTTTGGGTCAAACAAGTATTTAAAAGTCCTTCGTCGTAAAAGAAGGACTAAAATTGACCAAAATGCCCTTGTAAGCCTAATCGAGCAAACGACCCTTAAAGGTTGTTTGGAAATGAGTTTTAGGATGAAATAAATACTTAGAATAAGTATAAAAAGCGAAAGATGTAAATCTTTAGTCAATTGGCTCTATAGAAGTCTTTGCCGTAAAATAATGATCCGAGGGGTAAAACTCGGAATTTATACATTACCACATTAAATACGTCACAAATATAGTTGTGGAGGAAGATAAATTGATCAGGAATGTGGTAATATAATGCTAGAAACAAATGAAAGTGATTCGTGTCAAAAATATGCTTAAAATCCCTTAACGGGTCAAAATAAGCATATGAGCGAAAATGGGTTTAATATACTTATGAAATCCGTAATTTGAACTTAAAATGATAGACACTATTGAACTTGTGAAGTTCATAAGGAATTAGGATCAAACAAACATGTTTGTTTGATTAATACATGAACGGGTCAAAAGTTCATAATTACCTTTTAAGCCAAAAGCTTAAAAGTTTAAAATTTTGTTAATCCAGATGTCGGATGTTAACTCCATATGATGGAGAATTAAATTACGATCACGTAGGAAGAAACGTGAGTCAAAATGGATCAAAATGAGCAAGTTATGCTCGTTTTCGTAAAATGTGGTTTGGCTGGAAATGTGCAGCATCTGGAACCAAACATTCTGTCAAAATGGTACCCTCGCGCTACGCGACAGATAACACCAAACGGTGTCGCGGCCACAACGGTTTTCGCGTCACGTGACAGTGACTCCAGATCCCGTCGCGGCACGCGACGGGTAATAGTTGCTGCAAATTGTTGTTGTTGATCAGTGCGGTATTAGGAACTTGTATAAACAAGTTTTGAACACTCACAACTAATAAATTTTGAGTGTTTGGACTCATGAACTGGTTTGGACATGTTTTAAGATACCGAACGACTAACTCATTTCATATGTTATGAAATGTAGGTATATTGTGTAACATCTGTGCTTGTAATCTGTTGGTCCCGTTGATACAGGATCTGATCGTAGGAACAAGATGAATCGATTTCGTCTTAATGTGCGGAATCCATTATGACGAATCACAGATTTGTGCAACACAGAATTCAACGTTTAACTGCTTGTCTGTTCGTTCTATTAAGTGATCTGAAAGTCACAAAGATCCGGTAGAAGTACAGACTATCCGTGCGTGTCAAAAGTTCTAACAAAGTTGCACCGGACCTCCTATTTATAGACAAACTCAGGAGCTTAACAAGTGTTGTACGTGCGGGTGGGCTACCCGTGCGTATAGCTTACCCGTGCGTATTACCATACGTGCGTATTGCCATGCGTGCGGATGAACTTGACCCGAACAACACTATTACATACAAAACCTATTCCTGAGTTGTCATGCTAACTACATACATTCAGACAATATACATAAACACATAATACAAAATATGACTACATGCTGACGGAAGCTACAGACGTAATGTACTAACATAATCATTATGAACAGTACCATTATCAATAAAACAATGTCATTTGATCCCAATGTTTGTTTGGTTATGTTTTACATTTTTCATGTTTTGACTTTTATTCAATTTCAAACTCTATATCACTTTCTAGAGAGTTATACGCAAACTGGTGCGTAAACGTAGCCAGTTTAATGCGAAAAATACTCCGGAACATCAACATATACTTAACATACCTTAAATAACCCTTACATAACTTAGAAATAAGTTTTGAAGGCTTTGGTATGGCAAAAACAAGTTAATTCGCTTACAGGAACTAAACTTGACAAACTGCGAAAGTATGCCAATTTGAACTGTAACGAACATTCTGGAACATGACCATAAGTTAAACATACCATAAATATCCTTTACATAGCTTAGAAATAGGCTTTGAGGGGTTCGGTATGCTAAAATAAACTTTTGGGGTCATTCAGGGACTAAAAGCGTCAAAAAAAAATGTGCACATGTTTGCATTTTCGCGCATAACTTACGTTCTGAATACATCCGGACATCCAAAAATTTATGTAAGCACTAAAATATTTTATTTTAGTGTTTGGCATAAGAAAAATCCATTCGTCACGCCATTTGGATCATTTTTCGCGCTTATGCGCATTCCGTCGTAATTAAACGAACAACGTAACCGTACGGCTAAACGAACCGACACCCGAGATATTTTTGAACACATTTTAAGTTCCCTATACTTTAACTTCATTTTAGATCTTTGAAATGGGGTTAACGGGGCTTAAACGTGTCAAAAAAAACGCATCAAAAGCCAAGTTTTGAGGTTGTAGGGACTGAAACTGTAAATCTGCCAAACTAGGTCCTTAAGTAGGGGCCAGATGCAGCAAAACGTTTTTTTTTTTCAGCTTTTAACAGCCCTTAACACTCTCCAAAGGCCAAGTGCCAAGTGTCAAACTCTTATGGTGGATGGCAAATGAGTTACCACAACTTTCCAACAAGTGTACGGCTTAGATCGTGCCCCCTTTTCCAAGAAATGATCCTAACGGTGAACCGAAAACTATAAATACCCACCTCCACCCTTCACTTTTCCTCACAAGAATCTGATCTTATGTGCTCTAAGTTGAAACCTTTGTTTCATACCTGAGCTATTTTGATCTAGATTAGCATTCGGGGACCCTTTGTAAGTGTTCCTTCGTTCTTTTATTGCTTTTCGAGTCCGAAAGTCAAACTTTGTTTGACTTTCTGCATTGACCAGTTTATGGTCAATGCGAAGTTCGTTTGAACTTCGCAACGTGATTGTAATCACTATGGTTATAGTCCCTTGTGACTATGCCTAATGATTACCACGTTGTCTAGGGTCGTAAGGGTAAGCGATCTAATAAATCGCTTATACCTTCGAACCCGACCCATTTGGTCGATCATTAGGATCCGACCAAATACATTAGGTGACCATAGTATATAGGGAATAACCTTCCGAGGTTATACCTTATGGTCGCTTCGTTTAAGTAGTTGTATGATAGGTAGTTTATATGCCTTAGGTAAATTACCAAAATACCCCTTTGATGCCAAAATTCGTTTTAAACATATGTAACATAACTTTTGTCATCTAAACTGATTTGACAACCATATTAGACATGTTAAGGCATATTTTACTTGTCATAGGACTAGTTAGGCGTTCCGAACGCGTTTTACGCGAACGACGCGTTAAAGTAGCATAAGATACCTAAACGGATCGTAATGGGTCACAAACACTTAGGTTAAGTTTCGTTTTAGTATGTGGTCTTTGTTAAACCATGTTACACGAGTCTCCATACTCGTTTGGTTTACGAACCCTCATTCTATCCGATCCTCCGATAAAGGTCCGGTTTATTAACATAGTTACCTATATTAGGTGTCGTTTGATTCTGTGATCTCTAGCATTGCTTGGTGGTTATCTTATGACTTCTGAGCAATCTCAAGTGAGTACATAGACCCCTCTTTTACTGTTTTCCAAACTGTTTTGGGGTGAAACACATGTGCCTACTTGTTACTTTCATGCTTTCATATCATATGCCTGCTATGTTCGTTAGTACATTATAGTACATGATTTCATAACATTTTATGCTATGTATGCCCATTGTGTGCGTACTTAGTACATTGTTTTACATTACATTTCATGCTATGTATGCCCATTGTGTGCGTACTTAGTACATTGTTTTACATTACATTTCATGCTATGTATGCCCATTGTGTGCGTACTTAGTACATTGTTTTATCTTACATTTCATGCTATGTATGTCCATTGTGTGCATACTTAGTATAGTTGTTTTCATCACATGCTTACATTTTGTTATGACATTTGGGTTGTTTACAATGGAACAATACATTCATTAACATTAGCTACGTCGTTCGTTAGTAGGTAGTGGTACCATAGGAATTGACAACTCCCGTTCCTGAAATCCTGGGTTTGTTTTGGATTGGAAGGAATGACCGAATTCGGTATACATAACTTAGATAAGCCTTTAATTTGTTTAAGGGTTTATCGCCACAGTCTCAAGGCTTGGATGTATGCATTTTCACAATACCGCATAAATGTTTGTATCAGTAAAGCATGCATTTGTTCCACAAAACATAACTTTGATTTAAACCATGTTTTACTTCAATACCTTGTTTTTGTGCATTTTACATATGGTTTAGTTGATATATTTCACTTACCATACATGACATTTTTGGGATACACATTATATGATTTACATCAAACATAAACATGTTGACATTGATTACAAATTTGGGGATTTACATTAGACATGGACATTTTGATATGGTTTACACAATAACACTTGACAATTGATTTGTACATGAACAAGTTACATTGGTGGTTGTTTGGGTAAGTTATTTGAGTAACGATGCGTGTGTAATATGATACAAACATGGTGGATACGCCGCTGGTACTTCCTATATATAAGTGTTTGTATAATATTACATATCGTAACGTTATTTAAATCATTTCAATATTTGACATATTACATTTTACATAAACAACTTATTTTCACAAGACGTTGATTTACAAAACAACTTATCTTATATAAACGCATTTTTACTTGGTTATTCATTTAACCTTACATTATTCTCTTACTTATACATATCATTGCTTTTTTATGATTTACAAAACAAAACAACTTACAAGGTTCATGACTGACTGTTACTAAACAATTTTTCCTAAACTTATAAGTCATGAATCCTATTTTCACCAAACCTATGTATCTCACAGGCATTTTTATGCTGACGTACCTATTTTCACATGTGTTTTCAGGAGCTTTTCCGTAGGATGATGATCGTGACACTAGGGCGGACCTGTGCCTTAGAGACATAAAATGAAGATAGACTTAGTTTAATTATGTTCTGAACTCTTTATTTCTTGTTTAAGACAATGTAACTCTTATGTTTATAAATAAAATACAACTTTGAATGCCATGGTTATGAAACAATTAATTCTGTTACAACACTCCCCGACGTTTCCGCCGCGGTTGCATGTTATACGCGGTCGGGGTGTGACATATTGTATGATATTGGATAACGATCAAGCTCAACGAAGAACCGAACACGATCAAGATTCAAGCTTCCGCGAAAAGTTTCGTCGTCACGTTTTAAACGGCGAATGTATTTACGAAATGTTGAAATGTTTTATTTATTAAAATGTTTTAACAAACTCGCAAATGAAAATGGACTAAGGGTCTTACATTTATATTTTTCAAAAACATGGAAAAATTACCCTACCCCCTCGAAAAACCCGTGTTGTCCTCAACACTACGTTAGAGCCATTCGTACGAACGTCCCCACACTTGTTTCGAACACAAGTTTCTAGCGGATACGGTAATTGTGCAAATCAAAACAAAACAAACTAAACTACCTATGTACAAAAACCAAACCTGGGCCTCTTATGCTTGTTCTTCATCCACCGGGCGTAGGATGTAGCCCACCTTGTCAAGCTCCAAATTGTTGATGTCATTACCTTCCAAGTATGGTTTAAGCCGATGCCCATTCATAGTTTGTTGCTTGTTAGTGTGAACATCTTGGATATCAACGTCACCAAATCGACCCACACGCCTAATGACAAAGGGACCCATCCATTTACTTTTCAGCTTGCCCGCGAATAGTTTCAACCTTGAGTTATACAACCACACTTTCTGGCCCACTTCAAAGGTTCGCTTCTTGATTTTCGTGTCATGAACCTTTTTAAGCTTATCCTTGTACGCCGATGCACACTCATAAGCTTCGTCACGGATCTCTTCTATCTCACTTAATTGCAACTTCCGCATCTTTCCCGCTTCATCGTAATCCGCGTTCACCGTTTTAATTGCCCAATGCGCCCGATGAGCTAACTCCATTGGTAAGTGACATCCCTTCCCATACACCATCCGGTAAGGAGTTGTACCAATTGGAGTTTTGTAGTCCGTCCAATATGCCCACAATGCATCGTCTGGTTTACTTGACCAATCTTTCCTATCCGTTCGTACCATCTTCATGAGAATTTCCTTGATTTGATGGTTGGACACTTTGACTTGTCCACTTGTTTGCGGATGGTACGGTGTAGCGATCCGGTGGTTCACATTGTACCGCTTCAACAGTTTTCTGAAATTAAAATTCTTAAAATGCGACCCACCATCACTAATAATCACTCTTGGAATACCGAAACGAGCAAAGATGTTGGATTGAACGAATTTGCAAACAACCGAATGATCATTGGTTCTTGTAGGAATAGTTTCAATCCATTTCGAGACATAATCCACCGCCACTAAAATGTAAAAGAACCCATTCGAGCTCCGGAAGGGACCCATAAAGTCTATGTGACAACCCGAGTATTCAAGGTCTCTATTCGACTTAACTTATCTGATATGCTAAATACGTGTTGTTTATAGATTCGTATGGTGTGTTATATGTGTGCATGTATTGATATAAGTGGGTATGAATAATATGAATAATGTGTTCTATTTAATGTGAGTGGAACCTTGCCAAACAACCCCTCACGAAATCACCCCTTAGCCGAAATCACTCCCACCCACGAAAACACTCCCGGATGAAAACACATAAGTGTTTTCGTCCACTAGTGTGGCCAACGAAATCAAGAGTGGGCTTGGCCCAGGTGACGATTAGATATAGTTTTATTGGAACCTTTACGCGAGAACGGCATTTGGCAAAACCCTAACCACCTCTCACATTCTCTCTCGTTTCCTTTGAACCCGACGGCTGCCTTCACCTTGTTCGAAATCAGATCCCCTTCGTGCGATCATTCCGTGTTCGGTTAGTATATTATCTCAGTGATTGATTGTTGTTACGTATATTGGATGATTGTTATATAATTCCTGCAAACTGTTATGTATATTAGATGATGTGCATGTAAGATTATCGGCTGCTATGTGATGTTGTTGTGGATGGAATGATGATTCGGTTTGCATGATGAATGCATGAATAGATCTGATTGAGTACATGATTGTTGCAACTGTTATACTTATTAAACAATCATTAGGGTTTCTGTGTTTGGTAACTATTGATAGATGAAGTCTGATGTGCTAGCATGAATTGCTTAGAATGGATCTGAGGTTATTAGACCACTGATCATGTTAGTCTGATGCTTGATTAAGTGTTGTGTGATTAAGTGATTACCGTTTTGTATATATATCGATGATCTATTGGATGATTTCGTGATGCTTGATCATGTAACCATAAGTGATGATTAGGGTTATTGTATGGTGTAATTGTTATGATGTTTCAGACGAAAACACAAGGTGTTTTCGCCAAACCTTAAGTCCGACGAAAACCCTTGGGTTTTCGTCAATTGTGATTTCTCCAAGTATAGGGTTTTCGCCAACAAGAGATTTCGACCATCAAGTGTTTTCGCCATTAGGTGTTTTCGCCACATACATGCATGATTTCGTGGAATGATGTGACCCATTAACTCCGTTAAGTTATCACTCTGTTAAGTTGTTAACGCTGTTAAACATGTCAAATATGTAAAGTATGTTAACTGAGTTATGTTAACCCTGTCATGTATGTTAAGCTCAGTATGTGTGATAACCCTATTTATTTTGATTGACTCTGTCATGTATGTTTAGTATGTTAAGTGGGTTAACTCGGTCAGCATGTTAACTCAATTAAGTATGATATTTATGTTAAGTCAGTTATTGGACAACTAAGTTTAAATAAACTGAGGAAACCTTTATGTGAAGCATGGATGGTATGAAATCGAATAACTGTTTACATGATGCATGATGATTGCTTAAGAACACTTTGTGATGTAGATTGTATGTGAAACATTACAAACATGTACTGATTGTGTACATGCATAACTATAGGACTTGACTGATTTCTTGTGAGCACATAGTTAAGCATACCGAGCAAACCAAGGTGAGTTCACACTCTATCCAAGGCATGGGATTCCCAAGGGTTGGGAATGGGTTAAAGAACTGAACGGTAACTACAAACTTGCATATTCCCCATACAACAGGATACGTACGACCATAAGACCATCACTCTATCATTTGAAGTCCCTCATTTATCGACTTAATCGCCGAGGCCTATGGCGAGCGGGTCATTAGTAGGTAGCGCTATTAGGTTTAACAAACCTCACACCGTGTCATCCGAACAGGCGTGTACAAATGGACTATGGGCAAAGGGTCAATGCTGATAGACATTGACTTAGGGCACCTCTTACATTTTCGTAGCAGTCGATACGCGTGGTCTAGTAACACATGGGAAGCCCCCACCAATCTTCGCAAACATGTCTGGGAGACCGCGATACGAATTAATACGATATCTGGTTTACAAAACGAACATACGATTTACGAAACGAATACTATAGCTAAACAACCAACTGTGAACTCGCTCAACTTTGTTGTTGATTCGTTGCTACATGCCTTGCAGGGCGTTAGGTACTCATGGAGCTTGCACAGGGAGGCGCAGTCGTTGTGGGACATGGCAGTGTGTGCCATGCTAAAAACATTTCTTTATTTCGTGCTTAATACATACATTGGGTTTTACAATTATGCTTCCGCTAAACACTTAACTACGTTTGTGATTTGAAACACCTTTCATATTGTGTGGTTGAATTTTACTTATTACTTGATATGTTCAATATGATTGGTGGCTTGATCCTGGTCAGTCATGCCTCCAAGCGGTGATACTCCGCGTGTGGATTCTGGGGGTGTGACAGATTGGTATCAGAGCCATTGGTTATAGTGAACTTGGTTTTAATAAGGGAAAAAGTTTTTGTTAAAACCAGACTATAACCTGTACAGCGCTCAACGATCCACAACGACGCTTCGCTCCACGTGCAAGACTCGACATTCTAGGTGATACGATTTATGTTTACATTACCTACTTGCTAGATTACATAGAACTTTGCTCATGGTATGCTTAGATAAACGTTGCAACTATTGATTGAAAACACATGTGTGCTTACTCTCTTCTATCATCGCATTTTCGCGAACCTTTCTCACTCATGTTTCCTTTGATATGAAGATCATGAGTGGACGCGTTAACCTAACTCAAGCCCAGTTGGCGGCTTTGATCACTGAACAAGTTACTGCAGCCCTCGCAGTTGCCCAGGCAGGAGGTATAGCCTGCCATCACAACTTACTCTAGGATCTTTAGATCCTACTCTCGTAAACCAACACTTATGCTAAATCTTTTTTATTCTTACGCACACAACAGGTCAGAACGCTCAGCCACCTGTGTGCACGTTCAAAACTTTCATGGACTGTCGTCCTACTACTTTCAGTGGCACTGAAGGGGCCGTTGGACTCCTCCACTGGTTCGAGAAGCTCGAATCAGTCTTCAAAATGTGTGAATGCCCCGAGGCTCGTAGGGTGAAATATGCCACTGGTACTCTCGAAGGTACTGCGCTAACTTGGTGGAACGCGCAAGTTCAGATGCTGGGGCTGGCGGCTGCTAATGCCACCCCATGGAATGATTTTAAGGAACTGATCAAACGTGAATACTGTAGTCGTGATGACATCCACAAGCTGGAAGTGGAGTTCTTTAACCTGAAGATGACGGGGTCAGAGATAGAAGCATATATGAAGCGATCGAATGAACTGGCAGTGTTATGTCCAACTACGGTGGACCCTCCCATCAAACGTATCGACCTGTACCTCAAAGGATTAGCACCAGAGATTCAAAGCCATGTGACTTCTGCTAACCTCGCTACTATTCAATATGTTACTCGTCTTGCTCATCGTCTCACAGACTAGGCAGTGGAACAGAACAAGCTGCCTAAGCGTATTGGTGCTGCTACTACTGTTACTACTTCTGCTATTCCCAGTGACAATAAGAGAAAGTGAGATGGAACCTCCAGTAAGGGTTCAACTTCAGTTCAGTCTCAGGCACAACAGCGAAAGATCGATGATTACCAGAGCCCTGGTCAGCAATCTTCTGGTAGTCAAGGGCAGGGTGGATATCGAGGAAACCACCCAAAGTGCAACAGATGCAACAGGCACCAGAGTGGTTAGTGCAACAGGGGTCATTGCCAGAGGTGTCTCAAGATGGGTCATGAAGCTAAGGAATGCAGGAGCTCGCGACCTGCGAATCAGAACCAACAACAACAACCACCAGCTCCACAGAACCAGCAGCGACAGCGTGGTAACAGGGGATGCTTTCAGTGTGGTGCTGAAGGCCACTTCAAGCGGGACTGCCCCCAGTTAAATCAAAATCCGAACAACAACAACAACAATAATCAGGGCAATGGGAACAACAACGGGGGAAACAATGATGGAAACAATGGTGCCAGGGGTCGAGTGTTCGTGCTGGGTCAGGGTGACGTAAGGAATGATCCTAACGTGGTGATGGGTAAGTTCCTTCTCGATGACTTTTATGTTACTGTTTTATTTGATTCAGGTGCCGATACCAATTATGTGTCTCTAAAAGTTAGTCAAATGCTCAAGCGCACACCAACACTATTGACCACCAAGCATGTCGTAGAGTTAGCAAACGGTAAGAGTGTAGAGGCCACACACATAGTTCAGGGTTGTAATCTTATCCTCGTTGGTCAGACTTTCTCTATCGATCTCATTCCTATAGTGCTGGGTAGTTTCATCATCGTCATTGGGATGGATTGGTTGTCACAACCGCAAACAGAGATCATATGCAAAGAGAAGATTGTTTGTATTCCCCATTCCGGCAAAGAACCTCTCGAAATTCAAGGCGACAAGAGTGGTGCTGTAGTGGGCATCATCTCCTTCCTTAAGGCCCAGAAGTGTTTGCGAAAGGGTCACACCGCTATCTTAGCACTTGTTACTGACGCATCAACGAAAGAGAAGAAGATTAAGGATATTCCAGTTGTACGTGACTTTCCTCAAGTGTTTCCTGAAGATTTACCTGGGCTACCGCCTCATCGCCAGGTCGAATTTCAGATCGAGCTAGCTCCTGGAGTAGCACCCATAGCTCGAGCACCTTATCGCTTAGCTCCAACCGAACTGGAAGAACTGTCCAAGCAATTGCAAGAACTCTTGGATAAGGGTTTCATTCGTCCTAGCTCTTCGCCCTGGGGAGCACCAGTGTTGTTTGTGAAGAAGAAAGACGGTACCTTCCGTATGTGCATAGATTACCGCGAACAAAACAAGGTGACCGTAAAGAATCGCAATCCTCTTCCATGCATTGACGACTTGTTCGACCAGCTGCAAGGGTCGAGCTACTATTTAAAGATTGATCTGAGGTCAGGCTACCATCAACTGAGAGTCCGGGACGAGGACGTATCCAAAACAGCATTCAGAACATGCTATGGCCATTACGAGTTTCTGGTCATGCCATTCGGGTTAACAAATGCACCGGCAGTCTTCATGGATCTTATGAACAGAGTGTGCAAGCATTACTTGGATAAGTTTGTGATTGTATTCATCGATGACATTCTGATCTACTCTAGGAGTCGGGAGGAACACGAGCAGCATCTACGACTTGTTTTGGAACTACTTCGGGCAGAACAGCTGTACGCCAAGTTTTCAAAATGCGACTTCTGGCTTCGTGAAGTCCACTTTCTAGGCCTCGTGGTAAACAAGGATGGGATTCATGTTGATCCATCTAAAATAGACTCGATTAAGAACTGGCCTGCACCTCGCACACCAACAGAAATTCGCCAATTCTTGGGTTTGGCAGGTTACTACAGGTGGTTCATCAAGGATTTTTCCAAGATTGCGCAACCTCTCACTTTACTAACTCAGAAAGGAGTCACCTATCGTTGGGGTAATACACAGGAATCCGCATTTCAGCACTTAAAGGATAGACTTTGTAGCGCACCTATTCTCTCATTGCCTGAGGGCACAGACGATTTTGTGGTCTATTGCGACGTGTCAATTCAGGGTCTTGGTTGTGTATTGATGCAATGGGATAAAGTCATTGCTTATGTTTCGTGCCAACTCAAAGTTCATGAAAGGAACTACACCACACACGATTTGGAGCTGGGAGCTGTCGTTTTCGCGCTCAAGATATGGAGACATTACCTGTACGGTACCAAGTGCACTATCTACACCGATCACAGGAGTCTCGAGCATATCTTCAAGCAAAAGGAGTTGAACATTCGACAACGTCGATGGGTCGAGCTATTGAATGATTACGAATGTGCCATCAAGTACCATCCGGGCAAAGCAAATGTCGTAGCCGATGCCCTCAGTCGAAAGGATACTACCCCTAGATGTGTGCGAGCATTACAACTCACCATCCGGTCTAGTCTTCCTGCACAGATACGAGATGCTCAGGTAGAAGCATTGAAACCAGAAAACGCCAGGGCTGAAGCCCTACGCGGCTCAAGGCAACGGTTAGAACAAAAGGCAGACGGCGCCTACTACGTAGCAGGACGCATTTGTGTCCCACTCTATGGCAACTTACGAGA
Source organism: Helianthus tuberosus (assembly GCA_030545235.1). NCBI lineage: Eukaryota > Viridiplantae > Streptophyta > Magnoliopsida > Asterales > Asteraceae > Helianthus > Helianthus tuberosus. The sequence continues at coordinate 122,908,558 of CM060407.1, forward strand.
ACTTGTAATGGATGAAGCACATAAGTCTCGTTACTCGGTACACCCTGGTTCGGATAAGATGTACCACGATCTCAGAACTACGTATTGGTGTCCTAGCATGAAAGCTCACATAGCAACTTACGTTAGTAAATGTTTGACTTGTGCGAGAGTCAAGACTGAATATCAGAAACCATCGGGCCTACTCCAACAACCAGAAATACCACAATGGAAATGGGAGCAAATTTCCATGGATTTCGTTACTGGCTTACCTAGATCTCAATGTGGAAATGATACTATTTGGGTGATCGTGGATCGACTCACAAAATCTGCACACTTCTTGGCCATCAAGGAAACGGATAAGTTCTCCGCTCTAGCAGACATCTATCTTACGGAAGTGGTTTAGAGGCACGGGGTGCCAACCTCTATTATTTCCGATCGTGATGCACGTTTCACTTCAGAACTTTGGCAAGCGATGCACAAATCTTTTGGCTCTCGGTTAGACATGAGCACAGCTTACCATCCGCAAACAGATGGGCAGTCTGAACGCACCATCCAAACTCTAGAAGACATGCTTCGGGCATGTGTAATCGATTTCGGAAACGGCTGGGAAAAACACCTCCCATTGGTGGAGTTTTCGTACAATAACAGTTACCACACCAGCATTCAAGCCGCTCTGTTTGAGGCATTGTACGGGCGTAAATGCTGATCACCTCTTTGTTGGGCAGAGGTGGGTGATAGTCAGATCACGAGTCCAGAACTTGTAGTAGACACAACGGAAAGAATTGCTCAGATACGACAACGCATGGCGGCAGCTCGCGACCGTCAAAAAGCCTACGCGGACAAGCGCAGGAAACCACTTGAGTTCCAAGTTGGGGATCGAGTGCTACTCAAAGTTTCACCCTAGAAGGGTGTGGTTCGCTTTGGAAAAAGGGGCAAACTTAATCCGCGTTATGTCGGACCGTTCGAAATCATTGAGAAAATAGGCAAAGTGGCCTACAAACTGAATCTACCAGCAGAACTCAATGCAGTTCACAACGTTTTTCACATGTCAAATCTGAAGAAGTGTCTGTCAGATGAGACCCTCATAGTTCCTTTGAAGGAGCTCACTATCGACGATCAGTTGCGATTCGTCGAGGAACCAGTTGAAATCACAGACCGGGACGTTAAGGTCCTCAAGCACACCAGAATACCTCTTGTTCGAGTTCGTTGGAACTCCCGTCGTGGCCCAGAGTTTACCTGGGAACGAGAAGATCAAATGAAACTCAAGTATCCCCAGTTGTTCGGAAACAATGCAACTACTACTGAGGCTGAAGCTACTGCGGAATTTCAGGATGAAATTCCAAATCAACGGGGGGATGATGTGACACCCCAGGAAAACCAGTAAACCATGCAAACTTAACTAGCTTCCTCAGTAACCGCATGCTAAATTTCGGGACGAAATGTCTTTCAAGTTGGGGATAATGTGACAACCCGAGTTTTCAAGGTCTCTATTCGACTTAACTTATCTGATATGCTAAATACGTGTTGTTTATAGATTCGTATGGTGTGTTATATGTGTGCATGTATTGATATAAGTGGGTATGAATAATATGAATAATATGTTCTATTTAATGTGAGTGGAACCTTGCCAAACAACCCCTCACGAAATCACCCCTTAGCCGAAATCACTCCCACCCACGAAAACACTCCCGGATGAAAACACATAAGTGTTTTCGTCCACTAGTGTGGCCAACGAAATCAAGAGTGGGCTTGGCCCAGGTGACGATTAGATATAGTTTTATTGGAACCTTTACGCGAGAACGGCATTTGGCAAAACCCTAACCACCTCTCACATTCTCTCTCGTTTCCTTTTGTCACACCTCGACCACGTAAAACATCAAATCGTGGCGGAAACATCGGGGAGTGTTGTAACAGAATTATTGTTTCACAACCATGGCATACAAAGTTATATTTTATTTATCAAACAAGCGAGTTACATTGTCTTTTAAATGAAGGAAACAAAGTACACAACATCAACTAAACTAATCTTGCTTCTTTTATTGTCACTAAGGCCCGAGTCCACCCTAGTGTATCCCGATCAAACCTATGCACCTGCTCCTGAAACACATGTGAAAATAGGTACGTTAGCATAAAAATGCCTGTGAGATACATAGGTTTTGTGAAAATAGGATTCATGACTTGGGTTTTAAAAGAAAGGTTTAATAAAAATTAGTCATGAATCTTGTTAAGTGTTTTCTTTTATAAATCATATGAAAACTTTATAAGAAATCGGATTATATAAAAGAAAGGTGTATGGTTAATGAAATAACCAAGTAAAATGAGTTTATCTATAATACTATAATAAGCATTTCCCATGTACTCAATTGTAATTTAACACCAATTTTTTAAGATGGCAGCCTAAAAGTCTCAAATAAAACCTAAATTTTTACAATTTTCTTCCCATTTTGTCCTCCTCTCCTTACATCCCCTCCTCCGAATATTGTCATCAGTTATTCAGCTGAATCGTTCTCTTTCAATTAGGGTTTATGATTGAATCTTTACAGCCGCAAAGGAATTCAATTCTTTCGTATTTCCTCCATCATTCGTTACTGGTCATTCAAACCAAACATTGAAACCCAATACCTAATTCAATACACCAATTTAATTCTCAGATACGTTTCATACCACCAATTATTTAACATGGAACCCATCATGGAACTGCGTACTCATTTGCAGTTTGATTTTACCATGTTTACAATCGATCCAGTTACATATAGAGAGAGAACATGGAATAAATCGCTTGAAAGAGAATCAGGGGAAACGAGAACCGGTGAGGAGAGGAATGGACTTTGCAACTTTAGTGACACTTTGTTTGTATGGAAGATGATGAAGGAGGTGGAAGGATTGCGGATTTGGTGCGGTGTCGGTTTTCATGATCGGAACTTTCTCTATTGGTAAATTTCATGATCCTTCAGTTTTCTTTTTCCAAATTTGTATTATTCTGTTTGATCACTGATGATTATGTTCGTTAATCTCTGCTTCACCGATTGATTATATTATTGTATGTTAATCACAATTCAAGGTAACAACTCTCCATATTTATACTAAATTTACGATTTGTCATCTTCTTCAAATTAGGGTTTCTTGGTGAAATTTTTGCGAAATCGATGACAGAGAGGGTCAAACATGGCTGAATACAGTGCTTTCTACGGTGGAGCTCCACCCTAAGGGCTTTCGAATCGACAATAATGGAGTCGGAAAACATATGCTGCCAAACTGGTGAGTGTGATGACCCATTTAGGGTTTTTGATCAAAACTTGCGATTGGGAAAAAAGGTATCATACCAAAATCTCATTTAAATTTTATAATTATATTGCTACGTAAAGTAGATAATGAATCATATTATCGATCTATTAGGATCTTTCCTTATACCCAACCGGGGAGTTTGATAAATTTGAGAATTTGTTGAATCAATGCTGACCGATTTCTTCCCTTCTGTTCTTGAATGAATGCCACATGAGTAGTCAAAATTCAGAGTGTGCCCCTCAAGCAAGCAAGACATCATGCCAGAAGACGATCGATCTAGGGTTTGGATACCAGAGATTCATCTCATCATATGAAACAAAGGTTTCCTATTTCCTAGCCCTCTAATTTCACAATTGCACCTTCATTAAATTTTTGTAGATTTCATCGCTTTCGTTTCAAGATCGTACAATTTTAGGGCTCATTTGTGTAAGTATTTTTTTGTTTACTTATTTTGTGATTTTGTTGTTGTTATGTTTCTGTTCTATCTATGAATACGTCTATTTTGATTATGTTGTATCTGAAACAGGTCAAATGGTTCCAATGTATTTATTTATTTTAGCTACAAATATTTTCTAAATTGTATTTAATATTTTAATTTTTTTTATGTATTTTGAATGGGTTTATTTTTTAGCTGGGTAAATACTATGTTATGCAAGTTTCCAATGGTATATATGAAATTGCCTTTACTTATATACAGTTTATCTGCACTAAATTTTGGTATCATTTAGGCTCTGAAATTTAGTTTAAGAACGCTGCTGGCATAAGAGAATCAGACTATGCGCTTTCTCACAGTGTCATACATTTTTTTTGTTGTATTTTATCTGATGTTGAGTGTGAAGTATAATAATATATTGCTTTGCATAAACAGTTAAGAAAGAATTTAAAGATTAAAGTTGGGCCCAAGAGAATTGAAGTTTGTCAGTTGTGTGTTGCTAAAGAATAAAAGAATGGGGTTATCAGTATTCATTTATTCATCACCACATAAAAGTATTGTTGGGAATTGTAGAGGTTGAGATGATACTGCAAAAGCTTTCACAAACTGGTTACAAAGATCTTTAGTCGGACCCTGCTTTTGGAACAAAAGTTAACCTACAACCGTCCCTATTTTTACCAACTGGTCGAGTAAAGGTAATAATATCTCTAGCACAATGCTTGTACTGTATGCCCAACCCACAGCAGTTACGAGTTAGGGTTGTTTCTTTCAGTTGTTATTCAAAGTAGATTAGATATCAAAATCCCGTTTGCAGTATGTTTGTCTTTATTTAGTGAAACACGTTGATATAATATCCAAATCACAGTTATGGTAAGTTATGGGATGTGACTTTACATGCAGTGATAGAGGTCGGAATAAGCATTCAAGGTCTTCTATATCACCAACACCACCTCATGATGATGATGATGGTAGAAGACATAAGTCTAGACGTTCAAGTCCTGGGAGAAATGGCAGTGATAGAGGTCGGAATGAGCATTCATGGTCTTCTATATCACCACCAGCACCTCATTAATAGAACTCACAGTTTTAGTTTTGAATCTTGATTTACGACATTTAACCTTTTGGGTTAAGTTATCCTACACAATCTCCTAAAATTCGAGATAAACAACAGTTTGTAAGCTGATGTGTTTGATATAGCCGCCATACTTCCCATAGATTGTGTGTTAATTTATACCCAGTAACATATGCAATTATTTGATAACGAGACCAAAAACAAAACAAAAAAGTTGTTCTACATGTGTATGAACACATAAGCCTAAATCTAATTGCATGGCTGCTCAGTTTGTCTTTTATAATCACTACATCCTTGTAGTGTCCTAACATTATTTCCTGTGTAGCTGATTTGATAGCACAAGGCTGCACTGTAAGAAAAGGAAAACATGTACTGGTAAGAATACCATACTTAATTAATGATCAATTATTAATAAATTTCCTTTCAGTTCTGTTATTTAGTCTTATTCAGTTTTGGTCAAACTCTTTTACTAAGGGGGTGTTTGTATTAAGAGATTAGGAATATTCTATGTCTTTTTATAGCTGGCGTACGATATGTAGCACTACAATATTCTATATCTTTTTCCGTTACACCGAGTTGGGATATATAGGACTCTCACTCTTCAATATTCTATATGTAGCACTACAATATGCCGTTATAGCTGGCGTACAAAAGTCATGAGATAATACAAGTGAATGAAACTACATATGTACAATGTGGTTCTACAGTGAAGATGAAGGTTTTACAATATCAGATGAAAGACAAAAGTTACAAGCAAAAGCAAGGATGTCAGATACATCAATTAAGAAGCTCTGCATATTCAAATGCAAAATTCATAAGAAGTCCTTTTTTTAATAGTCTCACATGATAGATTCATGCAGGTCTCCTATGTAGCGTTTTGGGATGAAATTACTCTTGCAACACATGAAGAACAGTGGCATGTATTTAACGAAGATCGTTTTATTAGCAAATGGTGCATTGTTATTGTTAAAATATTCCATTTAGAAACCTGAGGCTGAACGTGAAAATCCTGAAGGTAATAAGTTTGAATCCTTTTTTTTTTCCAGTGCTTTATAGTAATACATGTGGGTAGGGGTGTAAATTTCTAACGTGACCCGAAAACACGACACGAACCTAACACGAAATTCACGGGTTTAGGTTTAGATTTAACGGGTTTGGGTCAGTTTCAGGTTGAACCCACGCACCCGTTTAGGTTAACGGGTCAGGTTCGGGTCAACCCAGTCAGGTTGGCGGGTTGACCCGTTTAACATATTTATATTATATTATTTTTTTTACAATATATTTTATGTCATAATTTAAATAGAGTATGTATTTTATGTCATAATTATAACTTAAAAAGAGAAATTAACATGAGATTTTATAATTTAAATATAATTGAGTTATATACATTAGTGTTTTTTAAGTAAATTTTAATTTTAATATATTAGTTTCATAAATAAATTAAAAAATTCAGGTTGAACAGGTCGTGTTCGGGTTAACCCACAAAACTTCGGGTCGTGTTCGTGTTAATATGTATGATACGATTTTCGGGTTAGGGTCGAGTTCGGGTTCGTGTGAAATTTTCGGGTTCGGGTCGGGTTGAACCCACCAACGGACCAACCCGCAAACACGACCTGTTTAGCACCCCTACATGTGGGTATTGATTGAGTGCTTTATTGTAATAGATGTGGGTATTGGTTGATGCCGATGTCATCAGATGTGGCGCATTGTCTGTTTCCGGTGATGGAGGTTTCAGTTCCATGTGGAACCGTTAGTCGGAGTAGAGATGAAGATGTTATGATCTCCGGCACCGTTAAGAGAAGACAATTTGACTCTCCAGAGAACGTTTTCCAGATCTGGTTCACAGGTAACGAGTTAGTTTCCGATTCTGATTGGCCATTGTAATTATTAACATTCAATTTTGATGAATGTTTCACATTGATTTGTAGGTTTAGGTCACAAGTTGTTTGCTGGCATTAGTCTTATTTTAAGTATACACCTACAAGAAAGTTCGTACAGTGTACACACACGGTAGATAGTATTTCAATGAACTTTTCCAAGATTTAAGGAGTTGGTTCTCATGCAAAAATTTTCTTGGTTTCTTTTGTGGGGCTATTCCCTGGTATGTTGGAGCTTTCATAGTGCTATGTGCACGGCTGGATTACAGTGAAAAGCCTGTTAACATTGGAGGTTTTTGTTTTTTTTTTTTTCCTAATTATTTTGATAGATGAACTTTTTTTATTATTTGTAATATATGTTCCGTGTATAGTAGATGTTCAATGATTGATAAAATAATAAGTCTCATTTGATCCGTGAAGTAAACGTGCGCTAAAAAATATAAGTACTCGCGACTATTCTAATATGCTTAATCTGGTTGGGGACGTTCCAACTTATATGAAAAAACATGACGCTCGTACCTTTTTTCCTTGTTGAAAGTGGATTCGCATACTACTTCAATCAACAAGAAGAAATAGAGTATATCTTTATTACTATATAAAGCATTTCTTAACATAAAATGTGTTTTGTAATTTTAGATGAGTTAGTTAAAAATTTAGATGTAAATTGTCGACTGCGCCACGACATGAGGGTTTCACACTAGATAAAAAAATGTTGCAGTATTTTATATAATGTTTATCATAAGGGTTTCTTGTGCGTTGCAGCCGCAAAGCATAAGGGATTATATATATATATATATATATATATATATACATACACACACACATAACGTATATATTATTATTTTTAACGTTTTTAGGTTTGAATTATATTCTCGGCCCATATTATTGACTCCGCTGCAACGCGCGGGTTTCGCACTAGTATAAAATAAACTGTTTTGTAAAACAATGTCTTGTGAAAAATATGTTATTTGTGTAAAATGTAATATGTCTATACTGAAATGATTTAAATAACGCTGCGATATGTAATATTATACAAACACTTATATATAGGAAGTACCAGCGGCGTATCCACCATGTTTGTATCATATTACACACGCCTCGTTACTCAAACCATTTACCCAAACCAACCACCAATGTAAATTGTTCATGTATAAATCAATTGTCAAGTGTTATTGTGTAAACCATATCAAAATGTCTATGTCTAATGTAAATCACCAAATGTGTATATCAATGTCAAAATGTTTATATTTAATGTAAATCATATAATGTTATCCAAAAATATCATGTATGACATGTGAAATATATCAACTAAACCATAGGTAAAATGCACAAAAACAGGGTATTGAATTAAACATAGTTTAAGTCAAAGTTATGTTTTGTGGAACAAATGCATGCTATACTGATACAAACATCTATGCGGTATTGTTATAATGCATACATCCAAGCCTTGTGACTGTGGTGATAGACCTTTAAACAAATTAAAGGTTTATCTAAGTTATGTGTATCGAATTCGGTCATTCCTTCCATCCAAACATACCTAGGATGTCAGGAACGGGAGTTGTCAATTCCTATGGTACCACTACCTACTAACGAACGGCGTAGCTAATGTTAATGAATGTATATTGTCCCATTTGAACAAACCAAATGTCATACCAAAATGTAAGCATGTGAAAACAATGCACTAAGTATGTAATCAAATGAACATACATAGCGTGAAATGTAATGTAAAAGAATGTACTAAGTATGCACACAATGGACATACATAGCATGAAGTGTAATGTAGAACAATGTACTAAATATGCACACAATGGGCATACATGGCATGAAATGTAATGTAAAACAATGTACTAAATATGCACACAATGGGCATACATAGCATGAAATGTAATGTAAAACAATGTACTAAATATGCACACAATGGGCATACATAGCATGAAGTGTAATGTAGAACAATGTACTAAATATGCACACAATGGGCATACATAGCATGAAATGTAATGTAAAACAATGTACTAAATATGCACACAATGGGCATCATAGCATGAAATGTAATGTAAAACAATGTACTAAATATGCACACAATGGGCATACATAGCATGAACACAATGAAATCATGTACTATAAGTGTACTATTGAACATAACAAGCATATGATATGAAAACATGGAAACGCATGAAAGTAACAAGTAGGCACATGTGTTTCACCCCAAAATGTTTGGAAAACAGTAAAAGAGGGGTCTATTTACTCACTTGAGATTGCTTAGAAGCCCTAAGATAATCACCAAGCAATGCAAGAGATCACGGAATCAAACGGCACCTAATATAGGTAACTATGTTAATAAACCGGACCTATATCGGAGGATCGGATAGAATGAGGGCTCGTAAACCAAATGAGTATGGGAACTCATGTAGTATGGTTTAACAAAGCCTACATACTTAATGAAACCTAGCCTAAGTGCTTACGACCCATTACGGCCCGCTTAGGTAGCTTATGCTACTTTAACGCGTCGTTCGCGTAAAATGCGTTCGGGACGCCTAACTAGTCCTATGACAAGTAAAATATGCCTTAACATATCTAATATTGTTACCAAATCAGTTTAGATACCAAAAGTTATGTTACATATGCTTAAAATGAATTTTGGCGTAAAAAGGGCATTTTGGTAATTTACCTAAGGCATATAAACTACCTATCATACAACTACTTAAACGAAGCGACCATATGGTATAACCTCGGAAGGTTATTCCCTATATACTATGGTCACCTAATGTGTTTGGTCGGATCCTAATGATCGACCAAATGGGTCGGGTTCGAAGGTATAAGCGATTTATTGGATCGCTTACCCTTACGACCCTAGACAACGTGGTAATCAGTAGGCATAGTCACAAGGGACTATAACCATCGTGATTACGCTCACGTTGCGAAGTTCAAACGAACTTCGCATTGACCATAAACTGGTCAATGCAGAAAGTCAAACAAAGTTTGACTTTCGGACTCGAAAAGCAATAAAAGAACGAAGGAATACTTACAAAGGGTCCCCGAAAGCTAATCTTGATTCAAGTAGCTCAGGTATGAAACAATGGTTTCAACTTAGAGCTTCTCAAATCAGATTCTTGTGGGTTTTAGAATGAATGGGGTTGGGTATTTATAGATTTCGGTCCACCGTTAGTATTGTTTCTTGGAAACCGTGCTTTGATCACATCCCTACACTTGTTGGCAAGCTCATGTACATCAAATTGGCCGCCCATAAGCAGGAAACAACACTTGGAATTGGATTGGGAGAGCTAAACAGCTGTTAAAAATGGCTTTTGCTGATCAGAAGGGCCTCGCGTGACGCCAAGGGGGCTAGGTGTCACGCTAAGGTCCTTCTGATCAGCAACCAATTTCCAAAGTTTCTAATTCAGTCCCCGTTGTGTATTAAGGCCATTTCCGACATGTTTAAGGCTCGTTAAGCCATTTTCAAGGCCCTAAAATGATGCCTAAACATTGTGGACATGAAACATGCTCAAAAATATCCCGGATGTCGGTTCGTTTGGTCGTACGATCGCGATGTTCGCTTAATTACGACGGAATAAGCATAAGCGCGAAAAACGATCCAAATTGCGCGACGAATGTATTTTTCTTATGCCAAACACTAAAACAAAATATTTTAGTGCTTACATAAATTTTTTGGATGTCCGGATGTATTCAGAACGTAAGTTATGCGCGAAAATGCAAACTTGTGCACTTTTTGACGCTTTTAGTCCCTGAATGACCCAAAAGTTTATTTTAGCACACCGAACCCTTCAAAGCCTATTTCTAAGCTATGTAAAGGATATTTATGGTATGTTTAACTTATGGTCATGTTCCGGAATGTCTGTTACAGTTTAAATTGGCATACTTTCACAGTTTGTCAAATTTAGTCCCTGTAAGCGAATTAACTTGTTTTTGCCATACCAAAGCCTTTAAAACTTATTTCTAAGTTATGTAAGGGTTATTTAAGGTATGTTAAGTATATGTTGATGTTCCGGAGTATTTGTCGCATTAAACTGATTACGTTTACGCACCAGTTTGCGTATAACTCTCCAGAAAGCGATATAGAGTTTGAAATTGAACAAAAGTTAAAACATAAAAAATGTCAAACATAAATAAACAAACATTGGGATAACTTTGTTTTATTGATAACCGAACTGTTCACAATGATTACAAGCACAGATGTTACAGTCTCCCCTATTTGTGGAAATTTCGTCCCGAAATTTATTTAGAGGAAACTCGTGGGAAAGGATGCGGATATTTCGCCTTCATTTGATCTTCGCATTCCCAAGTAAACTCGAGTCCACGTTTAGCTTCCCAGCGAACTTTGACCAAAGGAATGCGCTTGCGTTTGAGCCACTTGACTTCACGTTCCATGATTTCCACTGGCTTCTCAACAAATTTCAGTGTTTTATCAACACGAATTTCATCAAGTGGTATGTGGAGGTTCTCATCAGCTAAACACTTCTTGAGATTGGATACGTGAAAGGTTGGATGAACATTTCCAAGTTCAGGAGGTAACTCAAGTCTGTAGGCTACCTTACCGATTCTTTCGATGAACTTGAATGGTCCAACGTATCTAGGTGCAAGTTTTCCTTTCTTTCCAAATCTGATCACACCTTTCCAAGGTGAGACCTTAAGTAATACTCGATCACCGACTTGAAATTCCAAGGGCTTGCGTTTTGGGTCCGCGTAACTCTTTTGACGGCTTCTAGCTGTCTGAAGGTTATCGTGAACTTTCTTAATCTTATCAGTTGTCTCTAAAATGAGGGCAGGTCCAGTAAGATGAGCCTCGCCGATCTCATTCCAGCAGACTGGTGAACGACATTTTCGACCATAGAGAGCTTCGTAAGGAGCCATTTTGATGCTGGTGTGATAACTGTTGTTGTAGGAGAATTCAATTAACGGAAGATGTGAATCCCAACTACCACCAAAGTCGATCACACAAACTCTAAGCATATCCTCCAGAGTCTGGATTGTTCTTTCAGATTGACCATCCGTTTGCGGATGATAAGCTGTGCTCAGGTTAAGTTGGGTCCCCATAGCAGATTGCATGGTTCTCCAAAAATGAGAAGTGAAACGAGCATCTCTGTCAGAAATGATGTTCAAAGGAACATCCATGTCGAGCTACAATTTCATCCACATAGATTTTAGCAAGTTTGTCAGCAGGAAAATCCTCACGGATTGGCAAGAAATGTGATGACTTAGTAAGACGATCAACAACTACCCAGATGGAATCATGACCTTTCTTTGTGCGCGGAAGTTTAGTAATGAGATCCATAGTAATGTTTTCCCATTTCCAAACTGGTATCTCTGGTTGCACCAATAAACCAGAAGGACGCTGATGTTCAGCCTTAACCTTAAGACAAGTAAGGCATTTTGATACATATAAGGCAATGTCTTTCTTCATACCAGGCCACCAATACTGAATACGAAAATCCTTATACATTTTATCTGAGCTAGGATGAACAGAATAACGAGACTTATGGGCTTCATCTATAAGCAAGGTGCGAAGGTTATCTTGGCTTGGGACCCACAAACGGTCCATGAAGTAATACGATCCATTGTCCTTCAGTTCCAGATCAGGTGTTATGTGATAGGGAAATTCCTTATCCATTAAACCTTGTGAAACACAAGATTGTTGAGCCTGAGAAATGCGTTCCTGGATATCGGATCGAGCTTGGATAACAGATTGAACATGAACACAATGAAGCTTAGTACGTTCCTTACGACTCAATGCATCGGCTACGACATTCGCCTTACCAGGATGGTAGCGATTTTCGCAGTCATAGTCGTTTAGAAGCTCGACCCAACGTCGTTGCCTCATGTTGAGTTCTTTCTGATTGAAGATATGTTGAAGACTTTTGTGGTCTGTGAAAACCACACATTTTGTTCCGTACAAATAGTGTCTCCAGATCTTAAGAGTGAAGACAACTGCACCCAACTCAAGATCATGAGTGGTGTAGTTCTTCTCATGTATCTTTAACTGCCTCGATGCATATGCTATGACTTTGTTCCTTTGCATCAGAACACAGCCAAGACCCAATTTAGTTGCATCGCAATAAACGACGAAATCATCATTGCCCTCAGGCAAAGTCAGAACAGGCGCGTCGCAAAGTTTTTGTTTCAAAGTCAGAAACGCTTCCTCTTGTTTGACTCCCCAATCAAAGGGTTTGTTCTTCTGAGTTAGAGCAGTTAGAGGAACTGCAATCTTTGAGAAGTTTTCAATGAAGCGGTGGTAATAACCCGCAAGACCAAGAAAAGAACGAACTTCAGTAGGAGTAGTAGGCGTATCCCAATCCTTGATCGCACGGATCTTGGAGGGATCTACATGAATACCTCGTTCGTTGACAATATGTCCTAAGAATTGAACTTCTTTAAGCCAGAATTCACAGTTGGAGAATTTGGCGAAAAGTTGCTCTTTCTTTAGGAGTTCCATGTCACACCCCGACCACGTAGAACATACAAAACGTGGCGGAAACATCGAGGCGTGTTGCAACAGAATTAATGTTTCATAACCATGGATACCAAAAAGTGTTTTGTTTTATTAAACATTGAATAATTACATCGTCTGGAAATCTAAATACACACATTAAACATAGTCTATCATTGTTATTTAGTCACTAAGGCCTCGTCCAGTCCTATGTGAGCATGCATCTTATCAAACGATATCATTCAACAATACCTGAAACATATGTGAAAACGAGGTCAGCAAAGAAATGCTGGCGAGTACATAGGTTTTGTGAAAATAAGATTCATGACTTCTGTTTTAAGAAAATGTTTAGTCATGAACCTTGTAATTTGCTTTGTCTTTGTAAATCATTTGAGAAATAATAAGTTCACGTGATATGTATAATAAGAGAAAAATGCATGATTAAATGAATAACCATGTAAAATGAGTTTGTATAATATAAGTTGTTTGTAAATAAATGTCTTGTGAAAAGTATGTTACTTGTATAAAATGTTCTATGTCTCGAACTGAAATGATTCAAATAACGCTACGATATGTAATACCATACAAACACTTATATATAGGAAGTACCAGCGGCGTATCCACCATGCTTGTATCATATTCCACACGCATTGTTACTTAATCACTTAATCAAACCAAACCACCCAAGTAATGTTCATGCCCAATGTAAATCATGTAATATGTATAACCAAAATGATATGTATGGCTAGTGAAATGCATCAACTAAACCATAGGTGAAACGCACAAAACAAAGTATTGAAGTAAAACTTGGTTTAAACCAATACTATGTTTCGTGTAAATGCATGATCAAATGTAAATCATGTCCCAATGTTTACCCAATCGTTAACCCTCTTTGTGAAATCGTTCCAATCATTCTTGTTATTTTAATCATTCAAAGCGTTCTTGTTTTAATTGTGAAACTACTTAATGATCGATTCTCTAATAACATTCAAACCTTCTTGACGCGTTCCTCGCTCCATCTCGCTCTCGCTCTCGTTCTTAACAAACCCTTACCAAAGGATAAGTTAATAATTACAGATTCAGTCGCTACCCACAACCCCCACACATAACAATGGGTGCAGTAAATAACGGGATTTGTCAGATCCTATGGTACCATAACCTAATACTGGTCGGCTTGATCATTGCTAATGAATGTCATCGGTCATGTAACTACAACCAACAAGTTTGTTCACTTTTTGAAATTTGTTATTAGTTTTTGAAATCATTGTATTCGTTCTTGAAATCATTGTTAGCGTTCTTGAAATAATTGTTATTGTTCTTGAAACCACATTGTAATTGTTCTTGAAACTATTGTAATTGTTATTGAAATCATTGATAAAATATTTAGCACATATGAGTCACCCCAAAACAGTTGAAAACAGTAAAAGAGGGGAATAATGTACTCGCCTGAGAATGCTTGGAGGTCTTGAACAACAACCAAACAAAGCTAGAGGGAGCACGGAATCAGTTGGCAATCTAAAACTATATAAATAAACCGGACTTAAATCGGGAGATCGGATAGGATGAGGCTTGGTAAACCAAATGAGTGTTGGAACTCATATGATATGGTTTAAGAAGACCTACATACTACATTGAGACTAACCTAAGTGCTTTCGACCCATCGCGACCCATTAAGGTAACTTATGCTACTATAACGCGTCGTGCGCGTGAAACGCGTTCGGACCGTCTAACTAGTCCTATGACAAGTGTTATATGCCTAAACATGCTACATAATCAGTTATGTGACAAACGTTTAGGTTACATATGCTTAATTACCAATTATACATGAAAAGGGTATTCTGGTAATTTACCTAAGGCATATAAACTACCTATCATACAACTACTCAAACGATGTGACCATAGGGTATAACCTCGGAAGGTTATTCCCTACCTACTATGGTCACCTAATGTATTTGGTCGGATCCTAATGATCGACCAAATGGGTCGAGTTCGAAGGTATAGGCGATTTATTAGATCGCCTACCCTACGACTCTAGACAACGTGGTAATCAGTGGGCATAGTCCCAAGGGACTATGACCAACGTGATTACACTCACGTTGCGAAGTTCAAACGAACTTCGCATTGACCATTACTGGTCAACGCTGAAAGTCAAACAAAGTTTGACTTTCTGACTCTAAAAGCAATAAAATAAGGAAAAGAAC
Organism: Helianthus tuberosus; assembly: GCA_030545235.1. Classification (NCBI taxonomy): domain Eukaryota; kingdom Viridiplantae; phylum Streptophyta; class Magnoliopsida; order Asterales; family Asteraceae; genus Helianthus; species Helianthus tuberosus. The sequence goes on from CM060407.1 coordinate 122,923,847, forward strand.
GAAAGAATACTTACGAAGGGTCCCCGAATGCTAAACTCGATTCAAAAATCTCAGGTATGAAACAAATGTTTCAACTTAGAGTTTCTCAAATCAAGTTTCTAGTGATTTTAGCAATGGGGGGTATGGGGTATTTATAGGAATACCCGAACCGTTAAGATCGTTTCATGGAAAACGTGCCTTAATCCCATCCGTACATGTGTTGCAAAGTTATGGTGCTTAGGCGCTTAAATTCCATCCATACATGTGTTGCAAAGTTATGGTGCCTAAATTCCATCCTTATCCGCTGACTAAGCAAGTTTAGAATGTGTGGTTGTGAATTAAACAACGGCTAATACATCGAATCTGGTCCCGAATGCGAAAAACGATCCAAATGACGTGACGAATGGATTTTTCTTATGGCGACCACTAAAATAAAATATTTTAGTGCTTACATAAATTTTTGGATGTCCGGATGTATTCAGAACGTAAGTTATGCGCGAAAATGCAAACTTGTGCACTTTTTGACACTTTTAGTCCCTGAATGACCCAAAAGTTTATTTTAGCACACCGAACCCCTCAAAGCCTATTTCTAAGCTATGTAAAGGATATTTATGGTATGTTTAACTTATGGTCATGTTCCGGAAGGTCTGTTACAGTTCAAATTGGCATACTTTCGCAGTTTGTCAACTTTAGTCCCTGTAAGCGAATTAACTTGTTTTCGGCATACCAAACCTTCCAAAACTTATTTCTAAGTTATGTAAAGGTCCTTTAAGGTATGTTAAGCCTATTTCACTATTCCAGAGTGTTCGTTACATTAAACTAGTTATATTTACGCATCGATGCGCGTATAACCTTCCAGAAAGCGATTTAGAGTTTGAATTTGAACAAGAATTGATATGTGCAAATGATACACATATTTTTACAAATCCCAAGTATGAAATATAATATTTCATTGGTTCGGTATTTGTTTGATGGCCGTGAAGGCACAGGTGTTACAGTCTCCCCTACTTTAGGAAATTTCGTCCCGAAATTTATTTAGAGGAAACTTGTGAGAGCTTGAAAGCATGAAGTTGAAAAGATCGAACAATATTGATTAAGGTTCTTGAACTTCTAGTAACCTTAATAACATTATGTTTGCAATGTAAGAGGGACACTTATATACAAGTATATGAAGCGTCATTGGTGCGTCCACCGTACCTCAATTACATCGTCCTCATTTCGTTATTTTTGTCACTATCGGTTCTTACACATAATAAATCTTACTGGGTTCCTATGCACTAAATTTCATAATTATGTACGCGTCCATAATTAGACAATTCCTTGCACAGTTCACACAGTCTATTTTATAGTGTGTAGGGTAAAACCAAATGAACAAACCTGTGATGAGTGTAACTAGACCGCCATAGAGTCCTTTTAATTAAATCAATAAATGATCTAAATAGACTATCAAGGAGTCTGTTCAGCTACATCACTAGATGTCGTTCTTTAACCAAATTGTGAATCAATCTTTTTGACTAGACCACTAAAAGGTCTCTTATGAATCACGGAGTGGTACTATATAACCCAAGGGTCTTAACTACCAGGTAGAAGCCCATAAGGATTTAAGGTAGTACCTTTTGAATATCCTACTATGAATCTCTCATATGAAAACATGAAAGATTCTATGAGGATTTGAAAATCGGATCACATAAAATCATAGAGGAGAACACATAAACACATAAACACATAAACACATAACCACAAAATTGTTCGTTAATTTGACTTGTAAATTGCGTACATGCATTTAAAGCACACTAGGAATCCATTCCGTGGATTTCATTTGGTACTTTAAACGTTATCAAGAATCCAACTATAAAGATAGAAAGATTCAAAAAGAAAATTCGATTTCGATTACTAGGAACCGAAGTGTTCGAATTAAGGTACATAAGGAATCCAATTAAGGACTCTGATTTGAACGATAATCATCCACAAGGATCTAATTGTAAAGATAAAAAGATCCCATATGAATTTTAGAAGTTGAAGATGTTTTGAAACCTTGCACTGGATGTGCTTAGGTCAAAACATGATGTAAAATGCTTATGAAGTTGAGATGCTTGATATGTCAAGGCGACATATGAAGCAGAATTTTGAAGGTTAAGTCAATGTATGAGGAAAATATTTTTGAAAACTATGCATGGGGTTCTTTTAAGAAAAATGTGTTTAACGTTTTTGAAACCTTATATATAATACTTTTTGAAATCATAAAGTAGGTGTATTAGGTAGATATATTTAAAAAATGTTTTAAAATCATGCGAGATGAATTTTGAAATTATGTATAAGGTTTTTGAAAGACATGAATGATGCTTTTCGAAATCATGCACTTGATCAGAAAATGTATTGTGTTAATATTGTCTTCAGACTATATGAAATATTTTGAAATTAGAAAGGTTGGTTTTGATAACATGGCCAATGTTTTTGAATAACATAGACAATGCATCTAAAAAAAAATTGTTTTCAAACTATATGAAATGTTTTGAGATCATGAAGATTGTTTTGAAATACTGGTACTGTGTATGTTGAAAAATCAAAACGTAATGGGTATGAGATTTGAAAATACCCTTAGTTATCTAACCAAGGATTTAAAGGCACAGATGTGCGAAAAGCACGATTACTCATAATGTCACTTAATTTTTTTGTACTTTGTTTCTCAGAGTGAAACGAGTACCTAAAATTTTTGAGGGAATCATGAGCAATCATTTGAAAGAGAGAAATCACAAGAGTAGTTTGTAAGGTACATAGTTCCTTGATGTAGGTATCATAGGAAAAGCCATACACACCTAGCAGGGGGTTGAGCTGGTTGGTTGGGGACTGCTTTACCATTGTGAGCGACCATGGCGAAGTTCTGAGAAGCCTTTCGCTTCTTTGACTTCTTAGGGAATCGTTCATCCATGGTCTTTGATTCCTCGATTGGTTTCTTGTCTGGTGGTGCTATCACCTGACTAGGTCCTGCCTGTCTTGGTGACTCTTGAGTGGCTTCATCCTGGAGACGGTACATGGCAGTAGCTAATTCAACAGTCTTCAGGACTACTTCGCCTATTCGCTGAGTGAATTTGGCAGTCTGCTTGCTCAGATATCTGGGCGTCATCGTGATGAAAAGACATTTTTGAAGAAAAAGAAAGGCATAGGGAGAAACAGGTGAAAGGTTATTGGACAATCAAAACAGAATGATAACGCATGAAAATTGCGATCATTTGTTTGTTACCTAAGGCAAACAAATGAGACGGTGACTAATCAAAGTAAATGGGTCAAAAAATAATGTATCGCGAAGACATGCTCGCCTATAAGTGAACACTCACCCCAAGAATTCCCAGGTAAGCACAACTGGTCTCGCGTCTGATGAGATATATACGAAGTGCTTGCCTAGACAGAAAACCCAGAATACAGGCATTCACCCTTCCAGTTTGCACGTGTTCACACTATTTAAAACCCAAAACCTTGACGAAGTTTTGAAAACTCAAAGGGGTTCAAAACCATATAACTGAGAGTTCAAAACCTAGTAATCAATCATCCTAGAACAGATGATTAGTTTTCAAAGCGGTTTTGAAATTTATGTTCTTGTTGTGGTCGTCGCCTAAGGATAGGTGACGGTATTGTTTTATGACTAAACGCAAGTAAACCCGCGTTAGGGTCCTAGAAAGGTTATAGACTAGGTCAAAGCATTACTAATAACCTAATTCCCTATAACCATTGGCTCTGATACCATCTTTTCTGTCACACCCCGACCACGTAGAACATACAAAACGTGGCGGAAACATCGAGGCGTGTTGCAACAGAATTAATGTTTCATAACCATGGATACCAAAAAGTGTTTTGTTTTATTAAACATTGAATAATTACATCGTCTGGAAATCTAAATACACACATTAAACATAGTCTATCATTGTTATTTAGTCACTAAGGCCTCGTCCAGTCCTATGTGAGCATGCATCTTATCAAACGATATCATTCAACAATACCTGAAACATATGTGAAAACGAGGTCAGCAAAGAAATGCTGGCGAGTACATAGGTTTTGTGAAAATAAGATTCATGACTTCTGTTTTAAGAAAATGTTTAGTCATGAACCTTGTAATTTGCTTTGTCTTTGTAAATCATTTGAGAAATAATAAGTTCACGTGATATGTATATTAAGAGAAAAATGCATGATTAAATGAATAACCATGTAAAATGAGTTTGTATAATATAAGTTGTTTGTAAATAAATGTCTTGTGAAAAGTATGTTACTTGTATAAAATGTTCTATGTCTCGAACTGAAATGATTCAAATAACGCTACGATATGTAATACCATACAAACACTTATATATAGGAAGTACCAGCGGCGTATCCACCATGCTTGTATCATATTCCACACGCATTGTTACTTAATCACTTAATCAAACCAAACCACCCAAGTAATGTTCATGCCCAATGTAAATCATGTAATATGTATAACCAAAATGATATGTATGGCTAGTGAAATGCATCAACTAAACCATAGGTGAAACGCACAAAACAAAGTATTGAAGTAAAACTTGGTTTAAACCAATACTATGTTTCGTGTAAATGCATGATCAAATGTAAATCATGTCCCAATGTTTACCCAATCGTTAACCCTCTTTGTGAAATCGTTCCAATCATTCTTGTTATTTTAATCATTCAAAGCGTTCTTGTTTTAATTGTGAAACTACTTAATGATCGATTCTCTAATAACATTCAAACCTTCTTGACGCGTTCCTCGCTCCATCTCGCTCTCGCTCTCGTTCTTAACAAACCCTTACCAAAGGATAAGTTAATAATTACAGATTCAGTCGCTACCCACAACCCCCACACATAACAATGGGTGCAGTAAATAACGGGATTTGTCAGATCCTATGGTACCATAACCTAATACTGGTCGGCTTGATCATTGCTAATGAATGTCATCGGTCATGTAACTACAACCAACAAGTTTGTTCACTTTTTGAAATTTGTTATTAGTTTTTGAAATCATTGTATTCGTTCTTGAAATCATTGTTAGCGTTCTTGAAATAATTGTTATTGTTCTTGAAACCACATTGTAATTGTTCTTGAAACTATTGTAATTGTTATTGAAATCATTGATAAAACATTTAGCACATATGAGTCACCCCAAAACAGTTGAAAACAGTAAAAGAGGGGAATAATGTACTCGCCTGAGAATGCTTGGAGGTCTTGAACAACAACCAAACAAAGCTAGAGGGAGCACGGAATCAGTTGGCAATCTAAAACTATATAAATAAACCGGACTTAAATCGGGAGATCGGATAGGATGAGGCTTGGTAAACCAAATGAGTGTTGGAACTCATATGATATGGTTTAAGAAGACCTACATACTACATTGAGACTAACCTAAGTGCTTTCGACCCATCGCGACCCATTAAGGTAACTTATGCTACTATAACGCGTCGTGCGCGTGAAACGCGTTCGGACCGTCTAACTAGTCCTATGACAAGTGTTATATGCCTAAACATGCTACATAATCAGTTATGTGACAAACGTTTAGGTTACATATGCTTAATTACCAATTATACATGAAAAGGGTATTCTGGTAATTTACCTAAGGCATATAAACTACCTATCATACAACTACTCAAACGATGTGACCATAGGGTATAACCTCGGAAGGTTATTCCCTACCTACTATGGTCACCTAATGTATTTGGTCGGATCCTAATGATCGACCAAATGGGTCGAGTTCGAAGGTATAGGCGATTTATTAGATCGCCTACCCTACGACTCTAGACAACGTGGTAATCAGTGGGCATAGTCCCAAGGGACTATGACCAACGTGATTACACTCACGTTGCGAAGTTCAAACGAACTTCGCATTGACCATTACTGGTCAACGCTGAAAGTCAAACAAAGTTTGACTTTCTGACTCTAAAAGCAATAAAATAAGGAAAAGAACGAAAGAATACTTACGAAGGGTCCCCGAATGCTAAACTCGATTCAAAAATCTCAGGTATGAAACAAATGTTTCAACTTAGAGTTTCTCAAATCAAGTTTCTAGTGATTTTAGCAATGGGGGGTATGGGGTATTTATAGGAATACCCGAACCGTTAAGATCGTTTCATGGAAAACGTGCCTTAATCCCATCCGTACATGTGTTGCAAAGTTATGGTGCTTAGGCGCTTAAATTCCATCCATACATGTGTTGCAAAGTTATGGTGCCTAAATTCCATCCTTATCCGCTGACTAAGCAAGTTTAGAATGTGTGGTTGTGAATTAAACAACGGCTAATACATCGAATCTGGTCCCGAATGCGAAAAACGATCCAAATGACGTGACGAATGGATTTTTCTTATGGCGACCACTAAAATAAAATATTTTAGTGCTTACATAAATTTTTGGATGTCCGGATGTATTCAGAACGTAAGTTATGCGCGAAAATGCAAACTTGTGCACTTTTTGACACTTTTAGTCCCTGAATGACCCAAAAGTTTATTTTAGCACACCGAACCCCTCAAAGCCTATTTCTAAGCTATGTAAAGGATATTTATGGTATGTTTAACTTATGGTCATGTTCCGGAAGGTCTGTTACAGTTCAAATTGGCATACTTTCGCAGTTTGTCAACTTTAGTCCCTGTAAGCGAATTAACTTGTTTTCGGCATACCAAACCTTCCAAAACTTATTTCTAAGTTATGTAAAGGTCCTTTAAGGTATGTTAAGCCTATTTCACTATTCCAGAGTGTTCGTTACATTAAACTGGTTATATTTACGCATCGATGCGCGTATAACCTTCCAGAAAGCGATTTAGAGTTTGAATTTGAACAAGAATTGATATGTGCAAATGATACACATATTTTTACAAATCCCAAGTATGAAATATAATATTTCATTGGTTCGGTATTTGTTTGATGGCCGTGAAGGCACAGGTGTTACATTCCAGAGTAAGACGAAGATGTTGCTCGTGATCAGCTCGCGTCTTAGAGTATATCAAGATGTCATCAATAAAAACAATGACGAACTGATCCAAATAAGGCTTGCAGACCCTATTCATTAAGTCCATGAAAACAGCAGGAGCATTAGTCAAACCAAATGGCATGACTGTGAACTCATAATGCCCATAACGAGTGCGGAACGCTGTCTTGGGAATATCTTCTTCATGCACACGAAGTTGATGATATCCAGATCGCAGATCGATCTTCGAAAAATAAGAAGCGCCTTGTAACTGATCAAAGAGATCATCAATGCGAGGTAGGGGATATCGATTCTTGATGGTAAGCTTGTTAAGCTCACGATAATCGATACACATCCTAAAAGATCCATCATTCTTCTTGACAAAAAGAACGGGAGCACCCCAAGGTGAAAAGCTAGGACGGATAAAACCTTTGTCAGAGAGTTCCTGAAGCTGCTTAGCAACTCTTGCATCTCAGAAGGTGCAAGACGGTATGGAGCTCTGGCAATGGGATTTGCATCAGGTACGAGATCAATACGGAACTCGACTTGGCGTGCTAGGGGTAGACCAGGTAAATCTTCAGGGAATACTTGAGAATAATCCCGAACAACAGGAATATCTTGAATAGACTTACCTTTGCCTTTATCTGCTGTGACATGTGCCAAGAAGGCCACATAATTCTTTCGCAGATACTTCCGAGCTTTAAAACAAGACATGAGTTTGAGACCACCACAGGTTTCTCACCATGAACCTGTAGGATCTCGCCTGTCGAAAGCGGCACACGAACAATCTTCTCAAAACAAACTACTTCTGCGCGATGCTTGGCTAACCAATCCATACCCACGTTAAGGTCGAAGCTTCCAAGTTGCATAGGCGTGACGTCAATAGGAAAAAGATGGTCGTTGAGGTTCAACTGGCAGTTGCGAAGAACAGAATCAAGAATAATGGGTTCACCATTAGCAACCTCTACTGTCAAAGGTTTACCTAGTTTCGTTCTAGACATGCGAAGTAATGGCTCAAAAGATAATGACACAAAACTCTTATCGGCACCCGAATCAAAAAGAACAGATGCAGGATGATTATTAATAAAGAACATACCGTTCACCACTTCATTGTCTGCTTGTGCCTCTTGTGCATTCATATTGAAGACTCGACCTCGAGCCTGAGCCTGATTCTGATTTGGATTCGCATTCACCAATCTTGGACACTGATTACGGTAGTGGGTCAGATCCCCAAAGTTGTAACAAGAACCTGGCGGGTAGTGTGGTCGTGCAGCTTGACCTTGTTACTGAGCAGGAGGCTGAGCAACTCATTGAGCCGGGTTCTGAACTGCCCGATTCTGAGCAAACCGACAAACATCGGCAAGATGACCTGACTTCCCACAGTTAGTACAGAAACGGCACAGATGATGCGGCTGATGGTGACTGTTGCATCTATTGCACAAAGGTGCATTCCCTGTATAGGGCTTCTTCGCTGGAGGTTGTGCGGGTTGCTTGGGAGCTGCCTGGTTAGCTTGGACAGTGACAGCAAAATTTTGGGAAGCCTTACGCTTCCTTGACCTTTTCGAAAAACCAGAATCCTTACCCTTCTTGTTTTGACCCTTCTTGTTTTGACCTTTCTTGCTATCTTCTTTGTCAGACGCCTACTTCTTACCTTTGTCACCCCTTTTATGCAGCTTTCCCTTTCGAACCTGCGACTCAGTCAATGTCGCTGCTAACTCGATCGCCTGACGGAGTGTGGTAGGGTTACTACCAGTAATGATGTCTTGTACTGAGTCAGGTAGACCATCGATGTACCTTTCGATAGCCTTGTCGAGTGGGGTAACCATTGTTGGGCATAGCAGACTCAACTCCTCAAACCTATCAGTATACGCCCGATGCTCACCACTATCTTGTTTCAAGTCATCGAACTCTCTCTCCAAAGCTCGCTGTTCATGACGAGGACAAAACTCCCTCATCATAAGGGCCCTAAGTTCGGCCCAAGTTTGTGCTAGAGCAACTTCTGCACCACAGTCTCTCATAACCCCGTTCCACCATGTGAGAGCCCTCTTCTGAAACACACTCGAAGAAAAATCGACCTTGCGATTATCCGGACACGGAACATGACGAAATGTGCTCTCCGTGCTCTCGAACCACTGAAGGAGCCCAGATGCTCCTTCCGTACCACTAAACTTGAGTGGTTTAGCCGAGTTAAAACTCTTGAAATTGCAAGGAGCATTGTTGTTGTTGTTGGCTTGGTTCCATTAAGCAAAGAGGTTCGGGAATTGAGCAGCCATTTGCTGCGCAATGATTTCTGCCAGTTCGGCAGTCGCTATCTGATTTTCGTGTCGAGGAGGCATTCTAAAAGAGGAAACATGAAAGGAAATGAGTGAGATGTTTGGGTGAATAGAATGAGATGATGCAAAAATTGATAATGGCAAAGATGGTGGTCATTTATTTGTTGCCACAAGGTAAACAAACGACACATTGTGACTAATCAAAGTAAATGGGTGAAAAATAATGTATCGCGAAGACATGCTCGCCTATAAGTGAACACTCACCCCAAGAGTTCCCAGGTAAGAGTGACTGGTCCGATTATGTGGATTTGTACGAACACTCTAGCCTTAGACAGAAAACCCAGGGTACAGGCATTCACTCTTCCAGTTTGCACGTGTTCACACTATCTAAAAACCCAAAACTTTGACGAGATTTTGAAAATTTGGAAGGCAGAAGGCCAAAAATCAAACTGGAAGGGTTCAAAACCTTACAACAGAGGGTTCAAAACCTAGTAATCAATCATCCTAGAATAGATGATTAGTTTTCAAAGCGGATTCGAACTTGATGTTCCCGTTGTGGTTATCACCTAAGGATAGGTGCAGTGCATGTTTTAAAATCTAAACACAAGATAACTTGTGTTGGGGTCCTAGAAAGGTTATAGTCTAGGTCAAAGCATTACTAATAACCTAATTCCCTATAACCGTTGGCTCTGATACCAACTTTTCTGTCACACCCCACTACGTAAAACATCAAATCGTGGCGGAAACGTCTGGGAGTGTTGTAACAGAATTATTGTTTCACAACCATGGCATACAAAGTTATATTTTATTTATCAAACAAGCGAGTTACATTGTCTTTTAAACGAAGGAAACAAAGTACACAACATCAACTAAACTAATCTTGCTTCTTTTATTGACACTAAGGCCCGAGTCCACCCTAGTGTATCCCGATCAAACCTATGCACCTGCTCCTGAAACACATGTGAAAATAGGTACGTCAGCAAAAAAATGCCTGTGAGATACATAGGTTTTGTGAAAATAGGATTCATGACTTGAGTTTTAAAAGATAGGTTTAATAAAAATTAGTCATGAATCTTGTTAAATGTTTTCTTTTATAAATCATATGAAAACTTGATAAGAAATCGGATTATATAAAAGAAAGGTGTATGGTTAATGAAATAACCAAGTACAATGAGTTTATATAAAATAAACTGTTTTGTAAAACAATGTCTTGTGAAAAATATGTTATTTGTGTAAAATGTAATATGTCTATACTGAAATGATTTAAATAACGCTGCGATATGTAATATTATACAAACACTTATATATAGGAAGTACCAGCGGCGTATCCACCATGTTTGTATCATATTACACACGCCTCGTTACTCAAACCATTTACCCAAACCAACCACCAATGTAAATTGTTCATGTATAAATCAATTGTCAAGTGTTATTGTGTAAACCATATCAAAATGTCCATGTCTAATGTAAATCACCAAATGTGTATATCAATGTCAAAATGTTTATATTTAATGTAAATCATATAATGTTATCCAAAAATATCATGTATGGCATGTGAAATATATCAACTAAACCATAGGTAAAATGCACAAAAACAGGGTATTGAATTAAACATAGTTTAAGTCAAAGTTATGTTTTGTGGAACAAATGCATGCTATACTGATACAAACATCTATGCGGTATTGTTATAATGCATACATCCAAGCCTTGTGACTGTGGTGATAGACCTTTAAACAAATTAAAGGTTTATCTAAGTTATGTGTATCGAATTCGGTCATTCCTTCCATCCAAACATACCTAGGATGTCAGGAATGGGAGTTGTCAATTCCTATGGTACCACTACCTACTAACGAACGGCGTAGCTAATGTTAATGAATGTATATTGTCCCATTTGAACAAACCAAATGTCATACCAAAATGTAAGCATGTGAAAACAATGCACTAAGTATGTAATCAAATGAACATACATAGCGTGAAATGTAATGTAAAAGAATGTACTAAGTATGCACACAATGGACATACATAGCATGAAGTGTAATGTAGAATAATGTACTAAATATGCACACAATGGGCATACATGGCATGAAATGTAATGTAAAACAATGTACTAAATATGCACACAATGGGCATACATAGCATGAAATGTAATGTAAAACAATGTACTAAATATGCACACAATGGGCATACATAGCATGAAGTGTAATGTAGAACAATGTACTAAATATGCACACAATGGGCATACATAGCATGAAATGTAATGTAAAACAATGTTGTAAAACAATGTACTAAATATGCACACAATGGGCATACATAGCATGAAATGTAATGTAAAACAATGTACTAAATATGCACACAATGGGCATACATAGCATGAACACAATGAAATCATGTACTATAAGTGTACTATTGAACATAACAAGCATATGATATGAAAACATGGAAAAGCATGAAAGTAACAAGTAGGCACATGTGTTTCACCCCAAAATGTTTGGAAAACAGTAAAAGAGGGGTCTATGTACTCACTTGAGATTGCTTAGAAGTCCTAAGATAACCACCAAGCAATGCTAGAGATCACGGATTATTCCTTCTGTTGCATATGCTCATCCAGCATATGAACACATTATACTACTTTTTGAACCGTTGTAACCGTTTGACTATGTGAACCGTCGTAACCCTTTGATTATATGAACCGTTTATAACTATTGAACCATGTGAACCAGTTGTATCTGTTGACATGATTTACATTTGACAATAGACATTTGACTATACATAAACATTTCTACAATTGTTAAACATTTTACTTTGGTGGTTTGGTTTGAGTAAGTGATTTAAGTAACGAGGCGTATGTAATATGATACAAGCACGGTGGATACGCCGCTGGTACTTCCTATATATATGTGTTTGTATGGTATCACATATTGTAGCGTTATTTGAATCATTTCAATTTGAGACATATGACATTTTATACAAATAACATACTTTTCACAAGACATTGTTTTACAAACAACTTATCTTATACAAACTCATTTTACATGGTTATTCATTTAACCATACATTATTCTCTTATTTATACATATCATCTGATCTTATCATTTTTCAAATGATTTACAAGACAAAGCAAATTACAAGGTTCATGACTAAACATTTTCTCAAACATAAGTCATGAATTCTGTTTTCACAAAACCTATGTATCTCACAGGCATTTTTATGCTGACGTACCTATTTTCACATGTGTTTTCAGGAGATGATGCATAGGACTTATCAAGACATACTTAGGCGGACCTGTGCCTTAGTGACTTAAAACGAGACAAGAACTAGTTAATTTATGTTATGTACTCTTTGTTTCTTGTTTAAAACATTGTAAACTCTCATGTTTGATTAATAAAACAAAACTTCAATTGCCATGGATTTGAAACAATTAATTCTGTTACAACACTCCCTGACGTTTCCGCCACGTTTGGTTGTTCCACGTGGTCGGGGTGTGACAGAAAAGATGGTATCAGAGCCAATGGTTATAGGGAATTAGGTTATTAGTAATGCTTTGACTTAGTCTATAACCTTCTTAGGACCCTAACACGAGTTTACTTGCATTTAGTCATAAAACGATACCGTCACCTATCCTTAGGCGACGACCACAACAAGAACATAAATTTCAAAACCGCTTTGAAAACTAATCATCTGTTCTAGGATGATTGATTTCTCGGTTTTGAACCCTCTGTTATAAGGTTTTGAGCCCCTTTGAGTTTTCAAAACCTCGTCAAAGTTTTGGGTCCTAAATAGTGTGAACACGTGCAAACTGGAAGAGTGAATGCCTGTACCCTGAGTTTTCTGTCTAAGGCTAGAGTGTTCGTACAAATCCACATAATCGGACCAGTCACTCTTACCTGGGAACTCTTGGGGTGAGTGTCCACTTATAGGCGAGCATGTCTTCGCGATACACTATGAGGATCTATTTGCTTTGATTCAGCCTTTGTGTTGTTTGTTTGCTTCGTGATTCAAACAAATGACCATCAACCATGATTTTGGTCGGTAATTGTAACATCCTATTCTTACCCAATGCCATTTCATTTGTTTTCTTTCTTGCTTCCCTTTTAGAATTCCTCCACGACGCAAAAATCCGGTATCTATTGAAGAGCTGGCAGCTGTCATTACACAGCAAATGACTGCTGCAATCCCGAACATCGTTGCGCAATGTCACCAAGCTCTCAACAAAAATAATGCCCTCTGCAACTTCAAGACGTTCAACTCGGCTAAGCCATCAAAGTTTTCTGGGTCTCAAGGAGCGACTGCACTTCTGCAATGGTTCGAGAGTCTAGAGAGCACCTTCAGGTATGTTCAATGTCCAAACGAGCGAAAGGTAGATTTCGCATCTAGTGTCTTTGAGAAACGAGCTTTGACGTGGTGGAACGGTGTGGTGAGAGATAGGGGTGCCGATGTGGCACTGGCTCAAACGTGGGAAGAACTTAGAGCACTGATGATGAAGGAATTTTGTCCTCGTCACGAGATCAGGGCCTTGGAAAGGGAATTCGACGATCTTAAGCAAGACAGCGGTGAACATCGAGCCTACGCGGACCGTTATGAGGAGTTAAGTCTGTTATGCCCAAACATGGTCACGCCTTTGGATAAGGCAATCGAAAAGTACATTGATGGCCTCCCCGACTCAATACAAGACATTGTGACTGGTAGCAACCCTACTACTGTTAGGCAGGCCATTGAGCTATCTACAACCTTGACTGAATCAAAGATCAGGAAAGGTAAACTTTTCCGAAAAGGTGACAAGAAACCGGTCGAAGAATCGAACCCAATCGAGGAATCAAAGACCATGGATGAACAGACTGGATCCTCTAAGAAGTCAAAGAAGCGAAAGGCATCTCAGAACTTCGCCGTGGTCGCTCACAATGATCAAGCCGTCCCCAACCAACCAGCTCAACCCCCTGCCAGGAAACCCTACAATGGAACTGCACCCTTGTGCAACCAATGTGGCCTACATCATCATGCTGGTGTGAAGTGCCGCACATGCCAAGTTTGCGGACTTATAGGTCATACAGCGAGGGTTTGCCCAACAGCAGCTGCACCAAATCAAGTTAACAACAATCCTGCTCAAGCTCGTTTTCCACCGGGGTCTTGCTACAACTGTGGCGAGATGGGCCATTTTCGTAGGAATTGCCCAAAGCTTGCTAATGCAAATCCAGCGCAGGGATGAGTATCTGACCGACAGAAGATAACGTTGTCTAGAAAATAATCGAGCCTTGTGTATTATTTTCTTTTGTTATCACGATCTATGAAACAGTTGTTGTTATTTTTGTTATAAATAAATCTTTCATTTACATTTTAATATGTTTATGTGGTTGCATGTATAAACATATCCTCTACAATACCAACAATCAAGGAACCATATTCCTTGAAGAACAGACTACCCCCAAACTTTCTTCCACTTTATGATCTCTTGCGTTTTCCACGAAAATCCTAAGTACCCGTTTCTTCCTAGAGAAACGAAGTACAAGGCGTAATCAATAACAAGATAATAACAATTAAACAATTATGTGATTATGTGCTTATGTGTTCCCTTTTATGTGTCATGTGATCCAAATTATGTTATCCAAATCCTCGTAGAATCTTACATATCCTTGTACAAGAGATTCATAGTAGGATACCCAAAAGGTACTACCTAAAATCCTTAATGGACTTCTACGCTGTAGTTAAGTCCCTTGGATTATAAAGTACTACTTCATAATTAGACCCCTTTAGTGGTCTAGTTAAACTGATCGATCCAAAAATCTGGTTAGGAATATTATGTGATGATATAGATGAAAGGACTCCTTGGTGGCCTAATTAAGAAGATCCTCTGTCGATCTAATTAAAAGGACCCTATGGTAGTCTAGTCACCCTCATCACAAGTTTGATATCCTTCCCCACAACATTACAAAACGAACTGTGCGGACTGTGCAAGGAATTACGTAATTATGGATGCATACATAATTATGGAATTTAGTGCACAGAAATCACAGCAAGTTCTATCATGTATCTAAGTTAACCCAATTCATTTCAAATTCTGATGAAGCATCCGTTGAGGAAAAATGAACTAGCTATTCATTTTTTCACTTCTGAGGAATATCCGTTGAGGAAATGAATATCCGTTTATCCTTCATTTCCAACTCTGAGGAAGCAACCGTTGAAAATGACTCCGTTAGTTCATTTTCGTTTCTGAAGATTATCCGTTGAGGAAATGAATATCCGTTGTTAAATCTTTCATTTCCATACCTGAGGAAGCAACCGTTGAAAATGACTCCGTTAGTTCATTTTCGTTTCTGAAGATTATCCGTTGAGGAAATGAATATCCGTTGATTATTCCTTCATTTCAAATTCTGAAGAATAACCGTCGAGGAAAATGACCCCGTTTGTTCATTTTCGTTCTGAAGAATATCCATTGAGAGAAATGAATATTCGTTTATCCTTCATTTCCAAGTCTGAGGAAGCAACCGTTGAAAATGACTCCGTTAGTTCATTTTCGTTTCTGAAGATTATCCGTTGAGGAAATGAATATCCGTTGTTAAATCTTTCATTTCCGTACCTGAGGAAGCAACCGTTGAAAATGACTCCGTTAGTTCATTTTCGTTTCTGAAGATTATCCGTTGAGGAAATGAATATCCGTTGATTATTCCTTCATTTCAAATTCTGAAGAATAACCGTCGAGGAAAATGACCCCGTTTGTTCATTTTCGTTCTGAAGAATATCCATTGAGAGAAATGAATATCCGTGGATTATTCCTTCATTCCCGTTTCTGACGAAGGACCCGTTGAGGAAGAAACAAATACCAAATCAATGAAATATTGTATTTCATACTTTGGACTTGTATAAGTATGTGTATCTTTTGCACATATCAACTCTTGTTCGATTTCAAGCTCTAAATCGCTTTCTGGAAGGTTATACGCGCGCTGATGCGTAAATATAACCAGTTTAATGCAAAAAACACTCCGTAATAGTGACATATACTTAACATACCTTAAATAACCTTTACATAACTTAGAAATAAGTTTTGAAGGCTTTGGTATGGCAAAAACAAGTTAATTCGCTTACAGGGACTAAACTTGACAAATTGCGAAAGTATGCCAATTTGAACGGTAACGAACATTATGGAACATGAACATAAGTTAAACATACCATAAATATCCTTTACATAGCTTAGAAATAGGCTTTGAGGTGTTCGGTATGCTAAAATAAACTTTTGGGTCATTCAGGGACTAAAAGCGTCAAAAAGTGCACAAGTTTGCACTTTCGCGCATAACTTACGTTCTGAATACCTCCGGACATCCAAAACTTTATGTAAGCACTAAAACATTTTATTTTAGTGTTTGGCATAAGAAAAATCCATTCGTCGCGTCATTTGGATCGTTTTTCGCGCTTATGCGCATTCCGTCGTAATTAAGCGAACATCGCGATCGTACGGCCAAACGAACCGACATCTGAGATATTTTTTAGCATGTTTTGAGTTCCCTATACTTTACTTCATTTTAGAGCCTTGAAATGAGGTTAACGGGGTTCAAACACATCGAAAATAGCTTAAACGGGCTGCATGGACCATTTCTGCCATTTTTGAAACATTTCTGAATCAGGTGCATGGTGGCGTAGCGCGAGCCCCTAAGGCTCTTACCGTCACGCTACGCGACTGCCTAACCATATCAGATAAGATCGATTAGTCAGCAGATCACAGCTGTTTAACTCACAACCACAAACCCACACTTGCCCTTTCAGCTCATTAGGGGCCATTTTTAGTCACCACAACATTCCAACAAGTGTACGCACGAGATTCGATCATGTTATTCAAGAAACGATCTTAACGGTTCGGGAAATACTATAAATACCCCACCCCCATTTGCTTCAAACTCACAAGAATCTGATCTAATGTGCACTAAGTTGAAACCTTTGTTTCATACCTGAGCTATTTTGATCTAGATTAGCATTCGGGGACCCTTCGTAAGTATTCCTTCGTTCTTTTATTGCTTTTCGAGTCCGAAAGTCAAACTTTGTTTGACTTTCTACGTTGACCAGTTTATGGTCAATGCGAAGTTCGTTTGAACTTCGCAACGTGATTGTAATCACAATGGTTATAGTCCCTTGTGACTATGCCTACTGATTACCACGTTGTCTAGGGTCGTAAGGGTAAGCGATCTAATAAATCGCTTATACCTTCGAACCCGACCCATTTGGTCGATCATTAGGATCCGACCAAACACATTAGGTGACCATAGTATATAGGGAATAACCTTCCGAGGTTATACCTTATGGTCGCTTCGTTTAAGTAGTTGTATGATAGGTAGTTTATATGCCTTAGGTAAATTACCAAAATACCCCTTTGATGCCAAAATTCATTATAAACATATGTGACATAACTTTTGACATCTAAACTAATTTGGCAACAATATTAGGCATGTTAAGGCATATTCTACTTGTCATAGGACTAGTTAGGCGGTCCGAACGCGTTTCACGCGAACGACGCGTTAAAGTAGCATAAGCTACCTAAACGGGTCGTAATGGGTCACAAGCACTTAGGTTAGGTTTCGTTTTAGTATGTGGGATTTGTTAAACCATATTACACGAGTTACCATACTCGTTTGGTTTACGAACCCTCATTCTATCCGATCCTCCGATATAGGTCCGGTTTATTAACATAGTTACCTATATTAGGTGTCGTTTGATTCCGTGATCTCTAGCATTGCTTGGTGGTTATGTTAGGACTTCTGAGCAATCTCAAGTGAGTACATAGACCCCTCTTTTACTGTTTTCAAACTGTTTTGGGGTGGAACACATGTGCCTACTTGTTACTTTCATGCTTTCCATGTTTTCACTTCATATACCTGCTATGTTTCGTTAGTACATTATAGTACATTATTTCATTACATTTCATGCTATGTATGCCCATTGTGTGCATACTTAGTACATCACTTTACAATACATTTCATGCTATGTACGTGTCACACCTCGACCACGTGTAACATACAAAACGTGGCGGAATCGTCGGGGAGTGTTGTAGCAGAATTATTGTTTCACAACCATGGCATACAAAGTTATATTTTATTTATTAAACAAGAGTGTTACATTGTCTTAAACAGGAAACAAATAGTTTATAACATAATTAAACAAGTCTATCTCCATTTTTAGTTTCTAAGGCACAGGTCCGCCCTAGTGTCACGATCAACATCCTATGCAAAAGCACCTGAAAACACATGTGAAAATAGGTACGTCAGCATAAAAATGCCTGTGAGATACATAGGATTTGTGAAAAGAGGATTCATGACTTATAAGTTTAGGAAAAATTGTTTAATAACAGTCAGTCATGAACCTTGTATGTTGTTTTGTTTTGTAAATCATTCAAAAGCCATGATATGTATAAATAAGAGAATAATGTAAGTTGTTTTGTAATTCAATGTCTTGTGAAAATAAGTTGTTTATGTAAAATGTAATATGTCAAATATTGAAATGATTTAAATTACGCTACGACATGTAATATCATACAAACACTTATATATAGGAAGTACCAGCGGCGTATCCACCATGCTTGTATCATATTACACACGCCTCGTTACTCCATTCACTTACTCAAACCAACCGTCAATGTAAATTGTTCATGTATAAATGAATTGTCATGTGATAATGTGTAAACCATATCGAAATGTCTATGTTCAATGTAAACCACTAAATGTGTATATCACTGTCAAAATGTTTATGTTTAATGTAGATCATGTAATGTGTAACCAGAAATGTCATGTATGGTAAGTGAAATGTATCAACTAAACCATATGTAAAATGCACAACAACAAGGTATTGAAGTAAAACACAGTTTAAATCAAAGTTATGTTTTGTGTAACAAATGCATGCTATACTGATACAAACATTTATTTTGTATTGTTATAATGCATACATCCAAGCCTTGAGACTGTGGCGATAAACCCTTAAACAAATTAAAGGTTTATCTAAGTTATGTGTATCGAATTCGGTCATTCCTTCCAATCCAAACAAACCCCGGATTTCAGGAACGGGAGTTGTCAATTCCTATGGTACCACTGCCTACTAACGAACGGCGTAGCTAATGTTAATGAATGTATTGTTCCATTGTAAACAACCCAAATGTCATAACAAAATGTAAGCATGTGATGAAAACAACTGTACTAAGTACGCACACAATGGACATACATAGCATGAAATGTGATGTAAAATGATGTACTAAGTATGCACACAATGGACATACATAGCATGAAATGTAATGTAAAACAATGTACTAAGTATGCACACAATGGACATACATAGCATGAAATGTAATGTAAAACAATGTACTAAGTATGCACACAATGGCATACATAGTATGAACACAATGAAATCATGTACTATAAATGTACTAATGAACATAGCAAGTATATGATGTGAAAGCAGGAAAGCACGAAAGTAACAAGTAGGCACATGTGTTTCACCCCAAAACAGTTTGGAAAACAGTAAAAGAGGGGTCTATGTACTCACTTGAGATTACTCAGTAGTCCTGGAGTGACAATCAAATAATGATAGAGATCTCGGAATCAAACGGCACCTAATATAGGTAACTATGTTAATAAACCGTACCTAAATCGGAAGATCGGGTAGCATGAGGGTTCGTAAACCAAACGAGTATGGAGACTCGTGTAATATGGTTTAACAAAGCCTACATACTAATTGAAACCTAACATAATTGTTTACGACCCATTACGACCCGTTTAGGTAGCTTATGCTACTTTAACGCGTCGTTCGCATGAAACGCGTTCGGACCGCCTAACTAGTCCTATGACAAGTGTTATATGCCTAAACATGTTACATAATCAGTTATGTGACAAAAGTTTAGGTTATATATGCTTAATTACCAATTATACATGAAAAGGGTATTCTCGTAATTTACCTAAGGTATATAAACTACCTATCATACAACTATTCAAACGAAGCGACCATAGGGTATAACCTCGGAAGGTTATCCCCTATATTCTATGGTCACCTAATGTATTTGGTCGGATCTTAATGATCGACCAAATGGGTCGGGTTCGAAGGTATAAGCGATTTATTAGATCGCTTTACCCTACGACCCTAGACAACGTGATAATCAGTAGGCATAGTCCCAAAGGACTATAACCAACGTGATTACACTCACGTTGCGAAGTTCTAACGAACTTCGCATTGACCATAAACTGGTCAACGCAGAAAGTCAAACAAAGTTTGACTTCCAGACTCGAAAAGACTCGAAAAGCAATAAAAGAACGAAAGAATACTTACGAAGGGTCCCCGAATGCTAATCTCGATCCAAGAATCTCAGGTATGAAACAATGGTTTCAACTTAGAGTTTCTCAAATCAAGATTCTAGTGGGTTTAGCAATGGATGGGATGGGGTATTTATAGTGTACGGTTAGCCGTTAGGATCGTTTCTAGGAAACCGTGCTTTGATCTCAACCATACACCTCAAGAACATGGTATTACAAAACCATTTGAGCCCATAGTATTGCCCAAAACCATGTGCACAAGAGGAAAGGACCAGATCCAATGTTTCTGCATGTTTTCTGCTATCAGGGGGCTGATGCGGCCCGCTTCAGGATCAGGCAAAACTCAGGCGGGCCGCCTGGCCTTGTCTGATCAGAACAAATTTTCAGAAATTACAGTTTTGGTCCCTGCACGTGTTTAAGGCCATTTCCGACACATCTAAGGCCCGTAAAGCCAACTTTAAGGCCCTAAAATTATGCCTAAACATTGTGGACATGAAACATGCTCAAAAATATGTCGGATGTTGGCTCGTTTGGTCGTACGAACGCGATGTTCGCTTAATTACGATGGAATGCGCATAAGCGCGAAAAACTATCCAAATTGCGCGACGAATGGATTTTTCTCATGCCAAACACTAAAATAAAATATTTTAGTGCTTACATAAATTTTTGGATGTCCGGATGTATTCAGAACGTAAGTTATGTGCGAAAATGCAAACTTGTGCACTTTTTGACACTTTTAGTCCCTGAATGACCCAAAAGTTTATTTTAGCATACCGAACCCCTCAAAGCCTATTTCTAAGCTATGTAAAGGATATTTATGGTATGTTTAACTTATGGTCATGTTCTGGAATGTCTGTTACAGTTCAAATTGGCATACTTTCGCAGTTTGTCAAGTTTAGTCCCTGTAGGTGAATTAACTTGTTTTTTGCCATACCAAAGCCTTCAAAACTTATTTCTAAGTTATGGAAGGGTTATTTAAGGTATGTTAAGTATATGTTGAAGTTCCAGAGTATTTTTCGCATTAAACTGGTTACGTTTACACATCAGTTTGCGTATAATTCTCCAGAAAGCGATGTAGAGTTTGAAATTGAACAAAAGTCAAAACATGAAAAATGTAAAACACAACCAAACAAACATTGGGATCAAATAACATTGTTTTATTGATAACTGAACTGTTCACAATGATTACAAGCATAGATGTTACAGTACGCCCATTGTGTGCATACTTAGTACATCGTTCTACATTACATTTCATGCTATGTATGTCCATTGTGTGCATACTTAGTACATTGTTTTACATTACACTTATGCTATGTATGTCGATTACGTGCATACTTAATACATTGTTTTACATTGCATTTCTGTTGCATATGCTCATCCAGCATATGAACACATTATACTACTTTTTGAACCGTTGTAACCGTTTGACTATGTGAACCGTCGTAACCCTTTGATTATATGAACCGTTTGTAACTATTGAACCGTGTGAACCAGTTGTATCTGTTGACATGATTTACATTTGACAATAGACATTTGACTATACATAAACATTTCTACAATTGTTAAACATTTTACTTTGGTTGTTTGGTTTGAGTAAGTGATTTAAGTAACGAGGCGTATGTAATATGATACAAGCACGGTGGATACGCCGCTGGTACTTCCTATATATATGTGTTTGTATGGTATCACATATTGTAGCGTTATTTGAATCATTTCAATTTGAGACATATGACATTTTATACAAATAACATACTTTTCACAAGACATTGTTTTACAAACAACTTATCTTATACAAACTCATTTTACATGGTTATTCATTTAACCATACATTATTCTCTTATTTATACATATCATCTGATCTTATCGTTTTTCAAATGATTTACAAGACAAAGCAAATTACAAGGTTCATGACTAAACATTTTCTCAAACATAAGTCATGAATTCTGTTTTCACAAAACCTATGTATCTCACAGGCATTTTTATGCTGACGTACCTATTTTCACATGTGTTTTCAGGAGATGATGCATAGGACTTATCAAGACATACTTAGGCGGACCTGTGCCTTAGTGACTTAAAACGAGACAAGAACTAGTTAATTTATGTTATGTACTCTTTGTTTCTTTTTAAAACAATGTAAACTCTCATGTTTGATTAATAAAACAAAACTTCAATTGCCATGGATTTGAAACAATTAATTTTGTTACAACACTCCCCGACGTTTCCGCCACGTTTGGTTGTTCCACGTGGTCGGGGTGTGACAGTTCAAACGAACTTCGCATTGACCATAAACTGGTCAATGCAGAAAGTCAAACAAAGTTTGACTTTCGGACTCGAAAAGCAATAAAAGAACGAAGGAATACTTACAAAGGGTCCCCGAAAGCTAATCTTGATTCAAGTAGCTCAGGTATGAAACAATGGTTTCAACTTAGAGCTTCTCAAATCAGATTCTTGTGGGTTGGGTATTTATAGATTTCGGTCCACCGTTAGGATCGTTTCTTGGAAACCGTGCTTTGATCACATCCCTACACGTGTTGGCAAGCTCATGTACATCAAATTGGCCCCACATAAGCAGGAAACAACACTTGGAATTGGATTGGGAGTGCTAAACAGCTGTTAACAGCTGTTAAAAATGGCTTTTGCTGATCAGAAGGGGCCTCGCGTGACGCCAAGGGGGCTAGGTGTCACGCTAAGGTCCTTCTGATCAGCAGCCAATTTCCAAAGTTTCTAATTCAGTCCCCGTTGTGTATTAAGGCCATTTCCGACATGTTTAAGGCTCGTTAAGCCATTTTCAAGGCCCTAAAATGATGCCTAAACATTGAGGACATGAAACAGGCTCAAAAATAACCCAGATGTCAGTTCGTTTGGTCGTACGATCGCGATGTTCGCTTAATTATGACGGAATGCGCATAAGCGCGAAAAACGATCCAAATTGCGCGACGAATGGATTTTTCTTATGCCAAACACTAAAACAAAATATTTTAGTGCTTACATAAATTTTTTGGATGTCCAGATGTATTCAGAACGTAAGTTATGCGCGAAAATGTAAACTTGTGCACTTTTTGACGCTTTTAGTCCCTGAATGACCCAAAAGTTTATTTTAGCACACCGAACCCTTCAAAGCCTATTTCTAAGCTATGTAAAGGATATTTATGGTATGTTTAACTTATGGTCATGTTCCGGAATGTCTGTTACAGTTTAAATTGGCATACTTTCGCAGTTTGTCAAATTTAGTCCCTGTAAGCGAATTAACTTGTTTTTGCCATACCAAAGCCTTTAAAACTTATTTCTAAGTTATGTAAGGGTTATTTAAGGTATGTTAAGTATATGTTGATGTTCTGGAGTATTTGTCGCATTAAACTGATTACGTTTACGCACCAGTTTGCGTATAACTCTCCAGAAAGCGATATAGAGTTTGAAATTGAACAAAAGTTAAAACATAAAAAATGTCAAACATCAATAAACAAACATTGCGATCAAATAACTTTGTTTTATTGATAACAAAACTGTTCACAATGATTACAAGCACAGATGTTACACCTTTGAACCCGACGGCTGCCTTCACCTTGTTCGAAATCAGATCTCGTTTGTGTGATCATTCCGTGTTCGGTTAGTATATTATCTCAGTGATTGATTGTTGTTACGTATATTGGATGATTGTTATATAATTCCTGCAAACTGTTATGTATATTAGATGATGTGCATATAAGATTATCGGCTGCTGTCACACCCCTACCACGTATAACATACAAAACGTGGCGGAAAACGTCGGGGAGTGTTGTAACAGAATTAATTGTTTCATAACCATGGCATACAAAGTTGTATTTTATTTATCAACATAAGAGTTACATTGTCTTAAACAGGAAACAAAGAGTACATAACATAATTAAACTAAGTCTATCTTCATTTTAAGTCTCTAAGGCAAAGGTCCGCCCTAGTGTCACGGTCATCGTCCTATGCAAAAGCTCCTGAAAACACATGTGAAAATAGGTACGTCAGCATAAAAATGCCTGTGAGATACATAGGTTTTATGAAAATAGGATTCATGACTTATGTTTAAGAGAAAGTTGTTTAGCAAAAGTCAGTCATGAACCTTGTAAATTGTTTTGATTTGTAATTATTTAAAAAGCGATAAGATCATATGATATGTATACATAAAAGAATAATACATGGTTAAATGAATAACCAAGTAAAATGAGTTGTATAAAATAAGTTGTTTGTAAAGCAATGTCTTGTGAAAGATATGTTATTTGTATAAAATGTTATATGCCTAAATTGAATTGATTCAAATAACGCTACGATATGTAATACCATACAAACACTTATACATAGGAAGTACTAGCGGCGTATCCATCATGCTTGTATCATATTACACACGCCTCGTTACTTAAATCATTTAAACAAACCACCAATGTATAAAGTCCATGTTTAAACCAATTGTCAAAAAGTCCGTGTATAAGCCATGTCAAATGTTTAAAAGTCCAAATGTAGTTAAGTAATGTGTAACAAATGTTATGTATTGTAAGTAAAGTATTGTCACATAGTCCAAATGTAGAAATGTACAAAACAAAGTATTTTGAATATATCAAAAAGTTATGTTTTGCAAAGTAATGCATGTTACATTGATACAAACATTTATGTGGTAAGTTAACGCATACATTCAAGCCTTGAGACAGTCGGATAACCCTTTCAGTCAAGGTTATCAAAAGAAATGTTTTCGGATTCAGTCATTCCTTACATCCAAACAAACCCGAGATGTCAGGAATCGGATTTGTCAAGTCCTATGGTACCAGTACTTACTACTGAGCGGCGTAGCTAATGTTAATGAACGTATATAAGTCTCGTTTGTGAAAACCAAATGTTATAGCAATTGTATACGTGTCATATAAAAACAATGTACTAAGTATGCTAAGTTAACATAGAAAGCAGAAAAGTCATGTAAATCAATGTGCTAGCATGCTATTAGTCAACATACATAGCAGAAATGTAAAGTAAAACAATGTACTAAGTATGCACACAATGGACATACATAGCATGAAATGTAATGTAAAGCGATGTACTAAGTACGCACACAATGGGCATACATAGCATGAAATGTAATTAAATCATGTACTATAATGTACTAACGAACATAGTAGGTATATGATGTGAAAACATGGAAAGCATGAAAGTAACAAGTAGGCACATGTGTTTCACCCCAAAACAGTTTGAAAACGGTAAAAGAGGGGTCTATGTACTCACTTGAGATTGCTCAGAAGTCCTAAGATAACCACCAAGCAATGCTAGAGATCTCGGAATCAAACGGCACCTAATATAGGTAACTATGTTAATAAACCGGACCTATATTGGAGGATCGGATAGAATGAGGGCTCGTAAACCAAATGAGTATGGGAACTCATGTAGTATGGTTTAACAAAGCCTACATACTAAATGAAACCTAGCCTAAGTGCTTATGACCCATTACGACCCGTTTAGGTAGCTTATGCTACTTTAACGCGTCGTTCGCGTGAAACACGTTCGGACCGCTTAACTAGTCCTATGACAAGTAACATATGCCTTAACATGTCTAATATTGTTGTCAAATCAGTTTAGATGTCAAAAGTTATGTTACATACGTTTAAAATGAATTTTGGCATCAAAGGGGTATTTTGGTAATTTACCGAAGGCATATAAACTACCTATCATACAACTACTTAAACGAAGCGACCACAAGGTATAACCTCGGAAGGTTATTCCCTATATACTATGGTCACCTAATGTGTTTGGTCGGATCCTAATGATCGACCAAGTGGGTCGGGTTCGAAGGTATAAGCGATTTATTAGATCGCTTACCCTTACGACCCTAAACAACGTGGTAATCAGTAGGCATAGTCACAAGGGACTATAACCATCGTGATTACGCTCACGTTGCGAAGTTTAAACGAACTTCGCATTGACCATAAACTGGTCAATGCAGAAAGTCAAACAAAGTTTGACTTTCGGACTCGAAAAGCAATAAAAGAACGAAGGAATACTTACGAAGGGTCCCCGAATGCTAATCTTGATTCAAGTAGCTCAGGTATGAAACAATGGTTTCAACTTAGAGCTTCTCAAATCAGATTCTTCTGAGGAATGAGTGAAAATGTGGTGGGTATTTATAGATTTCGATTCACCGTTAGGATCGTTTCTTGGATAACGTGCCTTGATCTCGCCCGTACACTTGTCGGAATGTTGTGGTAACTCATTTTGCTCCCACCACAAGAGTTTGACACTTGGCATTGGCCTTTGGGGTGTTTGGAAGCCATTAATCAGCAGCCAACACAATTTTTTGCATCTGACCCCTGCTTGCGCACCATAACACTCAGAGTGTTGAGGTGCGCAAGCACCTGCAGACCAGAAGTTTGAAAAATGGCACAACAGGCCCCTGAAGCTCCAAACTTGCTATTTGATGCATTTTTGACACGTTTAAGCCCCGTTAACCCCATTTCAAAGCTCTAAAATGAAGTTAAAGTATAGGAAACTTAAAATGTGCTCAAAAATATCTCAGATGTCGGTTCGTTTAGCCGTACAATCGCGATGTTCGCTTAATTACGACGGAATGCGCATAAGCGCGAAAAACGATCCAAATGACGCGACGAATGGATTTTTCTTATGCCAAACACTAAAATAAAATATTTTAGTGCTTACATAAGTTTTTGGATGTCCGGATGTATTCAGAACGTAAGTTTTGCGCGAAAGTGCAAACTTAGGCACTTTTTGACACTTTTAGTCCCTGAATGACCCAAAAGTTTATTTTAGCACACCGAACCCCTCAAAGCCTATTTCTAATCTATGTAAAGGATATTTATGGTATGTTTAACTTATGGTCATGTTCCAGAATGTTCGTTACAGTTTAAATTGGCATACTTTCGCAGTTTGTCAAGTTTAGTCCCTGTAAGCGAATTAACTTGTTTTTGACATACCAAAGCCTTCAAAACTTATTTCTAAGTTATGTAAAGGTTATTTAAGGTATGTTAAGTATATGTTGATGTTCCGGAGTATTTGTCGCGTTAAACTGAGTACATTTACGCATCAGTTTGCGTATAACTCTCCAGAAAGCGATATAGAGTTTGAAATTGAATAAAAGTCAAAACATGAAAAATGTAAAACACAACCAACCAAACATTGGGATCAAATAACATTGTTTTATTGATAATTGAACTATTCACAATGATTACAAGCACAGATGTTACAGTCTCCCCTACTTGTGGAAATTTCGTCCCGAAATTTATTTAGAGGAAACTCATGGAAAAAGATGCGGATATTTCGCCTTCATTTGATCTTCGCGTTCCCAAGTAAACTCGGGTCCACGTTTAGCTTCCCAGGGAACTTTGACCAAAGGAATGCGCTTGAGTTTAAGCCACTTGACTTCACGTTCCATGATTTCCACTGGCTTCTCAACAAATTTCAGTGTTTTATCAACACGAATTTCGTCAAGTGGTATGTGGAGGTTCTCATCAGCTAAACACCTCTTGAGATTGGACACGTGAAAGGTTGGATGAACATTTCCAAGTTCAGGAGGTAACTCAAGTCTGTAGGCTACCTTACCGATTCTTTCGACGATCTTGAATGGTCCAACGTATCTAGGTGCAAGTTTTCCTTTCTTTCCAAATCTGATCACACCTTTCCAAGGTGAGACCTTAAGTAATACTCGATCACTGACTTGAAATTCCAAGGGCTTGCGTTTTGGGTCCGCGTAACTCTTTTGACGGCTTCTAGCTGTCTGAAGGTTATCACGAACTTTCTTAATCTTGTCAGTTGTCTCTAAAATGAGGGCAGGTCCAGTAAGCTGAGCCTCACCGATCTCATTCCAGCAGACTGGTGAACGACATTTTCGACCATAGAGAGCCTCGAAAGGAGCCATTTTGATGCTGGTGTGATAACTGTTGTTGTAGGAGAATTCAATTAACGGAAGATGTGAATCCCAACTACCACCAAAATCGATCACACAAGCTCTAAGCATATCCTCCAGAGTCTGGATTGTTCTTTCAGATTGACCATCCGTTTGCGGATGATAAGCTGTGCTCAGGTTAAGTTGGGTCCCCATAGCAGATTGCATGGTTCTCCAAAAATGAGAAGTGAAACGAGCATCTCTGTCAGAAATGATGTTCAAAGGAACACCATGTCGAGCTACAATTTCATCCACATAGATTTTAGCAAGTTTGTCAGCAGGAAAATCTTCACGGATTGGCAAGAAATGCGCTGACTTAGTAAGACGATCAACAACTACCCAGATGGCATCATGACCTTTCGTTGTGCGCGGAAGTTTAGTAATGAGATCCATAGTAATGTTTTCCCATTTCCAAACTGGGATCTCTGGTTGCACCAATAAACCCGAAGGACGTTGATGTTCAGCCTTAACCTTAATACAAGTAAGGCATTTTGATACATATAAGGCAATGTCTTTCTTCATACCAGGCCACCAATACTGAATACGAAGATCCTTATACATCTTATCTGAGCCAGAATGAACAGAATAACGAGACTTATGGGCTTCATCCATAAGCAAGGTGCGAAGGTTATCTAGGCTTGGGACCCACAAACGGTCCATGAAGTAATACGATCCATTATCCTTCAGTTCCAAATCAGGTGTTATGTGATAGGGAAATTCCTTATCCATCAAACCTTGTGGAACACAAGATTGTTGAGTCTGAGAAATGCGTGCTTGGATATCGGATCGAGCTTGAATAATAGATTGAACACGTACACAATGAAGCTTAGTACGTTCCTTACGACTCAATGCATCAGCTACGACATTCGCCTTACCAGGATGGTAGCGAATTTCGCAGTCATAGTCGTTTAAAAGCTCAACCCAACGTCGTTGCCTCATGTTGAGTTCTTTCTGGTTGAAGATATGCTGAAGACTTTTGTGGTCGGTGAAAACCACACATTTTGTACCGTACAAATAGTGTCTCCAGATCTTTAGAGTGAAAATAACTGCACCCAACTCAAGATCATGAGTGGTGTAGTTCTTCTCATGTATCTTCAACTGCCTCGATGCGTATGCTATGACTTTGTTCCTTTGCATCAGAACACAGCCAAGACCCAATTTAGATGCATCGCAATAAACGACGAAATCATCATTACCCTCAGGCAAAGTCAGAACAGGCGCGTCGCAAAGTTTCTGTTTCAAAGTCAGAAACGCTTCCTCTTGTTTGAATCCCCAATCAAAGGGTTTGTTCTTCTGAGTTAGAACAGTTAGAGGAACTGCAATCTTTGAGAAGTTCTCAATGAAGCGGCGGTAATAACCCGCCAGACCAAGAAAAGAACGAACCTCAGTAGGAGTAGTAGGCGTATCCCAATCCTTAATCGCACTGATCTTGGAGGGATCTACATGAATACCTCGTTCGTTGACAATATGTCCTAAAAATTGAACTTCTTTAAGCCAAAATTCACACTTGGAGAATTTGGCGAAAAGTTGCTCTTTCTTTAGGAGTTCCAAAGTAAGACGAAGATGTTGCTCATGATCAGCTCGCGTCTTAGAATAAATCAAGATGTCGTCAATAAAAACAATGACGAACTGATCCAAATAAGGCTTGCAGACCCTATTCATTAAGTCCATGAAAACAGCAGGAGCATTAGTCAAACCGAATGGCATGACTGTGAACTCGTAATGCACATAACGAGTGCGGAACGCTGTCTTGGGAATATCTTCTTCATGCACACGAAGTTGATGATATCCAGATCGCAGATCGATCTTCGAAAAATAAGAAGCACCTTGTAACTGATCAAAGAGATCATCAATGCGAGGTAGGGGATATCGATTCTTGATGGTAAGCTTGTTAAGTTCACGATAATCGATACACATCCTAAAAGATCCATCCTTCTTCTTGACAAAAAGTACGGGAGCACCCCAAGGTGAAAAGCTAGGACGGATAAAACCTTTGTCAGAGAGTTCCTGAAGCTGCTTAGCCAATTCTTGCATCTCAGACGGTGCAAGACGATATGGAGATCTGGCAATGGGATTTGCACCAGGTACGAGATCAATACGGAACTCGACTTGGCGTGCTGGGGGTAGACCAGGTAACTCTTAGGGAAATACTTCAGAATAATCCCGAACAATAGGAATATATTGAATAGACTTACCTTTGCCTTTATCTGCTATGACATGTGCCAAAAAGGCCACATAGTTCTTTCGCAGATACTTCCGAGCTTTAAAACAAGACATGAGTTTGAGACCACCAGCAGGTTTCTCACCACGAACCTGTAGGATCTCGCCTGTCGAAAGCGGCACACGAACAATCTTCTCAAAATAGACTACCTCTACGCGATGCTTGGATAACCAATCCATACCCACTATAACGTCGAAGCTTCCAAGTTGCATAGGCGTGAGGTCAATAGGAAAAAGATGGTCATTAAGGTTCAACTGGCAGTTGCGAAGAACAGAATCAAGAACAATGGGTTCACCACTAGCAACCTCTACTGTCAAAGGTTTACCTAGTTTCGTTCTAGACACGCGAAGTAATGGCTCAAAAGATAATGACATAAAACTCTTATCGGCACCCGAATCAAAAAGAACAGATGCAGGCTGATTATTAATAAAGAACGTACCGTTCACCACTTCATTGTCTGCTTGTGCCTCTTGAGCATTCATGTTGAAGACTCGACCTCGAGCCTGAGCTTGATTCTGATTTGGATTCTGATTCTGATTGGCTAGCCTTGGGCACCGGTTCCTGTAGTGGGTCAGATCCCCACAATTGTAGCACGAACCAGGAGGAAAATGAGGTCATGCAGCTTGACCTTGTTGCTGAGCAAGAGGCTGAGCAACTTGTTGGGCTTGGTTCTTAACTGCCTGGTTCTGGTTAACAGGAATGCGGCAAGTGGCAGCAAGATGACCAATTCTTCCGCAGTTAGTGCAATGACGACATTGGAGATGTGGTAGGTGATGGCCGTTACACCTGTTGCACAAAGGCGCAGTGCCAAGATATGGCTTCTTGGCTAGTGGTTGCGCAGGCTGATTTGGTGCAGCTTGGGCTTGTGCAGTAACGGCATAGTTTTGGGAAGCCTTCCGCTTCCTAGACCCTCCAGAATTCTTTCCCTTCTTGTTTTGACCTTTCTTGCTATCTTCCCTGTCAGATGCCTGTTTCTTACCCTTGTCACCCTTTTTATGCAGCTTTCCCTTTCGAACCTGTGACTCAGTCAATGTCGCTGCTAACTCGATCGCCTGACGGAGTGTGGCAGGGTTACTACCAGTAATGATGTTTTGCACTGAGTCAGGTAGGCCGTCGATGTACCTTTCGATAGCCTTGTCGAGTGGGGTATCCATTGTTGGGAAAAGCAGACTCAACTCCTCAAATCTATCAGTATAGGCCCTGTGCTCGCCACTGTCTTGTTTCAAGTCATCGAACTCTCTCTCCAAAGCTCGCTGCTCATGACGAGGACAAAACTCCCTCATCATAAGGGCCCTAAGTTCAGCCCAAGTTTGTGCTAGAGCAACTTCTGCACCACGGTCTCTCATAACCCCGTTCCACCATGTGAGAGCCCTCTTCTGAAACACACTCGAAGAAAACTCGACCTTGCGATTGTCAGGACACTGAACGTGACGGAAAGTATTCTTAA
Organism: Helianthus tuberosus; assembly: GCA_030545235.1. NCBI lineage: Eukaryota > Viridiplantae > Streptophyta > Magnoliopsida > Asterales > Asteraceae > Helianthus > Helianthus tuberosus. Next base: position 122,955,883 of record CM060407.1, read on the forward strand.
TGCTCTCGAACCATTGAAGAAGCCCAGTCGCTCCCTCAGAACCACAAAACTTGAGTGGTTTAGCCGAGTTAAAATCCTTGAATTTGCATGGAGCATTGCTGTTGTTGTTGGCTTGGTTCCATTGAGCAAAGAGATTTGGGAATTGAGCAGCCATTTGCTGCGCAATAATTTCTGCCAGTTCGGCAGTCGCTATCTGGTTTTCGCGTCGAGGAGGCATTCTAAAAGAGGAAAACATGAAAGGAAACGAGTGAGATGATTGGATGAAAAGAATGAGATGAAACAAAAATTGACAACAGCAAAGATGGTGGTCATTTGTTCGCATCACTAAGCAAACAAACGACACACAGTGACTAATCAAAGTAAATGGGTCAAAAATAATGTATCGCGAAGACATGCTCGCCTATAAATGAACACTCACCCCAAGAGTTCCCAGGTAAGAGTGACTGGTCCGATTATGTGGATTTGTACGAACACTCTAGCCTTAGATAGAAAACCCAGGGTACAGGCATTCACCCTTCTAGTTTGCACATGTTCACATTATTTAAAACCCAAAACCTTGACGAGATTTTGAAAAACTCAAAGGGGTTCAAAATCATATAACAGAGGGTTCAAAACCTTACAATAGAGGGTTCAAAACCTTGTAATAATTCATTTAAAAACAGATGATTGCTTTTCAAAAATCGTTTCGGAAAAATTTGGTTTTTTTTTTTTTTTTTTTTGATAATCACCTAAGGATAGGTGATGTGCATGTTTTAAGATCTAAACACAAGATAACTTGTGTTAGGGTCCTAGAAAGGTTATAGTCTAGGTCAAAGCATTACTAATAACCTAATTCCCTATAACCATTGGCTCTGATACCAACTCTTCTGTCACACCCCGACCACGTATAACATACAAAACGTGGCGGAAAACATCGGGGAGTGTTGTAACAGAATTAATTGTTTCATAACCATGGCATACAAAGTTGTATTTTATTTATCAACATAAGAGTTACATTGTCTTAAACAGGAAACAAAGAGTACATAACATAATTAAACTAAGTCTATCTTCATTTTAAGTCTCTAAGGCACAGGTCCGCCCTAGTGTCACGATCATCGTCCTACGCAAAAGCTCCTGAAAACACATGTGAAAATAGGTACGTCAGCATAAAAATGCCTGTGAGATACAAAGGTTTTGTGAAAATAGGATTCATGACTTATGTTTAAGAGAAAGTTGTTTAGCAAAAGTCAGTCATGAACCTTGTAAATTGTTTTGTTTTGTAAATTATTTAAAAAGCGATAAGATCAGATGATATGTATACATAAAAGAATAATACATGGTTAAATGAATAACCAAGTAAAATGAGTTGTATAAAATAAGTTTTTTGTAAAGCAATGTCTTGTGAAAGATATGTTATTTGTATAAAATGTTATATGCCTAAATTGAAATGATTCAAATAATGCTACGATATGTAATACCATACAAACACTTATATATAGGAAGTACTAGCGGCGTATCCACCATGCCTGTATCATATTACACACGCCTCGTTACTTAAATCATTTAAACAAACCACCAATGTATAAAGTCCATGTTTAAACCAATTGTCAAAAAGTCCTTGTATAAGCCATGTCAAATGTTTAAAAGTCCAAATGTAGTCAAGTAATGTGTAACAAATGTTATGTATTGTAAGTAAAGTATTGTCACATAGTCCAAATGTAGAAATGTACAAAACAAAGTATTTTGAATATATCAAAAAGTTATGTTTTGCAAAGTAATGCATGTTACATTGATATAAACATTTATGTGGTAAGTTAACGCATACATTCAAGCCTTGAGACAGTGGGATAACCCTTTCAGTCAAGGTTATCAAAAGAAATGTTTTTGGATTCAGTCATTCCTTACATCCAAACAAACCCGAGATGTCAGGAATGGGATTTGTCAAGTCCTATGGTACCAGTACTTACTACCGAGCGGCGTAGCTAATGTTAATGAACGTATATAAGTCTCGTTTGTGCAAACCAAATGTTATAGCAATTGTATACGTGTCATATAAAAACAATGTACTAAGTATGCTAAGTTAACATACAAAGCAGAAAAGTCATGTAAATCAATGTGCTAGCATGCTATCAGTCAACATACATAGCAGAAATGTAAAGTAAAACAATGTACTAAGTATGCACACAATGGACATACATAGCATGAAATGTAATGTAAAGCGATGTACTAAGTACGCACACAATGGGCATACATAGCATGAAATGTAATTAAATCATGTACTATAATGTACTAACGAACATAGTAGGTATATGATGTGAAAACATGGAAAGCATGAAAGTAACAAGTAGGCACATGTGTTTCACCCCAAAACAGTTTGAAAACGGTAAAAGAGGGGTCTATATACTCACTTGAGATTGCTCAGAAGTCCTAAGATAACCACCAAGCAATGCTAGAGATCTCGGAATCAAACGACACCTAATATAGGTAACTATGTTAATAAACCGGACCTATATCGGAGGATCGGATAGAATGAGGGCTGGTAAACCAAATGAGTAAGGGAACTCATGTAGTATGGTTTAACAAAGCCTACATACTAAATGAAACCTAGCCTAAGTGCTTATGACCCATTACGACCCGTTTAGGTAGCTTATGCTACTTTAACGCGTCGTTCGCGTGAAACGCATTCGGACCGCTTAACTAGTCCTATGACAAGTAACATATGCCTTAACATGTCTAATATTATTGTCAAATCAGTTTAGATGTCAAAAGTTATGTTACATACGTTTAAAATGAATTTTGGCATCAAAGGGGTATTTTCGTAATTTACCTAAGGCATATAAACTACCTATCATACAACTACTTAAACGAAGCGACCATAAGGTATAACCTCGGAAGGTTATTCCCTATATACTATGGTCACCTAATGTGTTTGGTCGGATCCTAATGATCGACCAAGTGGGTCGGGTTCGAAGGTATAAGCGATTTATTAGATCGCTTACCCTTACGACCCTAGACAACGTGGTAATCAGTAGGTATAGTCACAAGGGACTATAACCATCGTGATTACGCTCACGTTGCGAAGTTCAAACGAACTTCGCATTGACCATAAACTGGTCAATGCTGAAAGTCATACAAAGTTTGACTTTCGGACTCGAAAAGCAATAAAAGAACGAAGGAATACTTACGAAGGGTCCCCGAATGCTAATCTTGATTCAAGTAGCTTAGGTATGAAACAATGGTTTCAACTTAGAGCTTCTCAAATCAGATTCTTGTGAGGAATGAGTGAAAATGTGGTGGGTATTTATAGATTTCGGTTCACCGTTAGGATCGTTTCTTGGATAACGTGCCTTGATCTCGCCCGTACACTTGTCGGAATGTTGTGGTAACTCATTTTGCTCCCACCACAAGAGTTTGACACTTGGCATTGGCCTTTGGGGTGTTTGGAAGCCATTAATCAGCAGCCAACACAATTTTCTGCATCTGACCCCTGCTTGCGCACCGTAACACTCAGAGTGTTGAGGTGCGCAAGCACCTGCAGACCAGAAGTTTGAAAAATGGCACAACAGGCCCCTGAAGCTCCAAACTTGCTATTTGATGCATTTTTGACACGTTTAAGCCCCGTTAACCCCATTTCAAAGATCAAAAAATGAAGTTAAAGTATAGGGAACTTAAAATGTGCTAAAAAATATCTCATATGTCGGTTCGTTTGGCCGTACAATCGCGATGTTCGCTTAATTACGACGGAATGCGCACAAGCGCGAAAAACGATCCAAATGACGCGACGAATGGATTTTTCTTATGCCAAACACTAAAATAAAATATTTTAGTGCTTACATAAATTTTTGGATGTCCGGATGTATTCAGAACGTAAGTTTTGCGCGAAAGTGCAAACTTAGGCACTTTTTGACACTTTTAGTCCCTGAATGACCCAAAAGTTTATTTTAGCACACCGAACCCCTCAAAGCCTATTTCTAATCTATGTAAAGGATATTTATGGTATGGTTAACTTATGGTCATGTTCCAGAATGTTCGTTACAGTTTAAATTGGCATACTTTCGCAGTTTGTCAAGTTTAGTCCCTGTAAGCGAATTAACTTGTTTTTGACATACCAAAGCCTTCAAAACTTATTTCTAAGTTATGTAAAGGTTATTTAAGGTATGTTAAGTATATGTTGATGTTCCGGAGTATTTGTCGCGTTAAACTGAGTACGTTTACGCATCAGTTTACGTATAACTATCCAGAAAGCGATATAGAGTTTGAAATTGAATAAAAGTCAAAACATGAAAAATGTAAAACACAACCAAACAAACATTGGGATCAAATAACATTGTTTTATTGATAATTGAACTGTTCACAATGATTACAAGCACAGATGTTACAACTGCTATGTGATGTTGTTGTGGATGGAATGATGATTCGGTTTGCATGATGAATGCATGAATAGATCTGATTGAGTGCATGATTGTTGCAACTGTTATACTTATTAGACAATCATTAGGGTTTATGTGTTTGGTAACTGTTGATAGATGAAGTCTGATGTGCTAGCATGAATTGCTTAGAATGGATCTGAGGTTATTAGACCACTGATCATGTTAGTCTGATGCTTGATTAAGTGTTGTGTGATTAAGTGATTACCGTTTTGTATATATATCGATGATCTATTGGATGATTTCATGATGCTTGATCATGTAACCGTAAGTGATGATTAGGGTTATTGTATGGTGTAACTGTTATGATGTTTCAGACGAAAACACAAGGTGTTTTCGCCAAACCTTAAGTCCTACAAAAACCCTTGGGTTTTCGTAAATTGTGATTTCGCCAAGTATAGGGTTTTCGCCAACAAGAGATTTCGGCCACCAAGTGTTTTCGCCACATACATGCATGATTTTGTGGAATGATGTGACCCATTAACTCCGTTAAGTTATCACTCTGTTAAGTTGTTAACGCTGTTAAACATGTCAAATATGTAAAGTATGTTAACTGAGTTATGTTAACCCTGTCATGTATGTTAAGCTCAGTATGTGTGATAACCCTATTGATTTTGATTGACTCTGTCATGTATGTTTAGTATGTTAAGTGGGTTAACTCGGTCAGCATGTTAACTCAGTTAAGTATGATATTTCTGTTAAGTCAGTTATTGGACAACTAAGTTTAAATAAACTGAGGAAACCTTTATGTGAAGCATGGATGGTATGAAATCGAATAACTGTTTACATGATGCATGACGATTGCTTAAGAACACTTTGTGACGTAGATTGTATGTGAAACATTACAAATATGTACTGATTGTGTACGTGCATAACTATAGGACTTGACTGATTTCTTGTGAGCACATAGTTAAGCATACCGAGCAAACCAAGGTGAGTTCACACTCTATCCAAGGCATGGGATTCCCAAGGTTTGGGAATGGGTTAAAGAACTGAACGGTAACTACAAACTTGCGTACTCCCCATACACCAGGATACGTACGACCATAAGACCATCACTCTATCATTTGAAGTCCCTCATTTATCGACTTAATCGCTGAGGCCTATGGCGAGCGGGTCATTAGTAGATAGCGCTATGAGGTTTAACAAACCTCACACCGTGTCGTCCGAACGGGCGTGTACTAATGGACTATGGGCAAAGGGTCAATGCTGATAGACATTGACTTAGGGCACCTCTTACATTTTCGTAGCAGTCTATACGCGTGGTCTAGTAACACATGGGAAGCCCCCACCAATCTTCGCAAACATGTCTGGGAGACCGCGATACGAATTAATACGATATCTGGTTTACAAAACGAACATACGATTTACGAAACGAATACTATAACTAAACAACCAACTGTGAACTCGCTCAACTTTGTTGTTAATTTGTTGCTACATGCCTTGCAGGTCGTTAGGTACTCATGGAGCTTGCACAGGGAGGCGCAGTCGTTGTGGGACATGGCAGTGTGTGCCATGCTAAAAACATTTCTTTATTTCGTGCTTAATACTTACATTGGGTTTTACAATTATGCTTCCGCTAAATGTAACATATGTGCTTATAATCATTGTGAACAGTTCAATTATCAATAAAACAAAGTTATTTCATCCCAATGTCTGTCTGGTGCGTAAACGTAGTCAGTTTAATGCGACAAATACTCTGAAACATCAACCTATACTTAACATACCTTAAATAACCTTTACATAACTTAGAAATAAGTTTTAAAGGCTTTGGTATGGCAAAAACAAGTTAATTCGCCTACAGGGACTAAATTTGACAAACTGCGAAAGTATGCCAATTTGAATAGTAACAGACATTCCGGAACATGACCATAAGTTAAACATACCATAAATATCCTTTACATAGCTTAGAAATAGGCTTTGAGGGGTTCGGTGTGCTAAAATAAACTTTTGGGTCATTCAGGGACTAAAAGCGTTAAAAAGTGCACAAGTTTGCACTTTCGCACATAACTTACGTTCTGAATACATCCGGACATCCAAAAATTTATGTAAGCATTATAATATTATGCTTTAGTGTTTGGCTTGTCAAAAATCCATTCGTCACGCAATTTGGATCGTTTTTCGCGCTTATGCGCATTCCGTCGTAATTAACCGAACATCGCGATCGTACGACCAAACGAACCGACATCCGAGATATTTTTGAGCACATTTTAAGTTCCCTATACTTTAACTTCATTTTAGAGCTTTGAAATGGGGTTAACGGGCCTTAAACGCGTCGGAAACGGCCTTATAACACAACAGGGACCAAAACTGTAATTCTGCCAAAGTTAATGGCTTACGGACCGTAAGCCATGACCCTTACAGTCCGTAAGGGGTCCCCAGAACAGCAGATCAGTTTAAACAGCTGTTGCCTCTTCAGGATAATGAGGGGCCAATTTGCACTTGCCTCTTCAGGATAATCAGGGGCCAATTTTGTGTACCATAAGGTTTCAACAAGTGTACGGGTGAGATCAAAGCACGTTATTCGATAAACGATCCTAACGGTTCCAAGAATCCTATAAATACCCAACCCTTTCACAACTCAAAACCCACAAATCTGATCTCAAAGCTCTAAGTTGAAGTCATTGCTTCATACCTGAGCTATTCGATCAAGTTTTACTAGCGGGGACCCTTTGTAAGTGTTCCTTCGTTCTTTTATCGCTTTTCGAGTCCGAAAGTCAAACTATGTTTGACTTTCTGCGTTGACCAGTTTATGGTCAACACGAAGTTCGTTTGAACTTCATAACGTGAGCGTAATCACGATGGTTATAGTCCCTAGTGACTATACCTACTGATTACCACGTTATCTAGGCTCAGTGACGAGTCGTAGTTTCGGCCAAAATACGTGTTATTGCGTATTTTGTAACCAAACTACATTTAGGTATCAAAACCGTTTGTTTTGATACCAAACCTGTTTTCTAAACTTAGTTAAGCATGTTTTAACATGCTTAGCTCGTCACTTTTATTTTAGTGCTTATATAGGGTCGTAAGGTAAGCGATCTAAACAATCGCTTATACTTTCGAACCCGACCTGTTTGGTCGATCATTATGATCCGACCAAACACATTAGGTGACCATAGTATATAGGGAATAACCTTCCGAGGTTATACCTTATGGTCGCTTCGTTTAAGTAGTTGTATGATAGGTAGTTTATATGCCTTAGGTAAATTACCAAAATGCCCTTTTTACGCCAAAATTCATATTAAGCATATGTAACATAACTTTTGATATCTAAACTGATTTGGCAACAATATTAGACATGTTAAGGCATATTTTACTTATCATAGGGCTAGTTAGGCGTTCCGAACGCATTTTACGCGAACGACGCGTTAAAGTAGCATAAGCTACCTAAACGGGTCGTAATGGGTCGTAAGCACTTAGGTTAGGTTTCATTTAATATGTAGGCTTTGTTAAACCATATTACATGAGTTCTCATACTCATTTGGTTTACAAGCCCTCATTCTATCCGATTTTCCGAATTAGGTCCTGTATATTAACATAGTTACCTATATTAGGTGTCGTTTGATATCCGTGATCTCTAGCATTGTTTGGTTGTTACTCAAGGACTACTAAGCAATCTCAAGTGAGTACATAGACCCCTCTTTTACAGTTTTTCAAACATTTTGGGGTGGAACACATGTGCCTACTTGTTACTTTCATGCTTTCCGTGTTTTCACATCATATACTTGTTATGTTCATTAGTACATTTATAGTACATGATTTACATTACATTATTTTGCTATGTATGTCCATTGTGTGCATATTTAGTACATCGTTTTACATTACATTTCATGCTATGTATGCCCATTGTGTGCATACTTAGTACATCGTTTTACATTACATTTCATGCTATGTATGCCCATTTGTTGGTGCATGTTTGGTGACAACAACTTAGATTTGGTGTTTGGATATCTTGTAATTAGTTAAACGATAAACAGTTAGCGGGTTTAGCTTTGTATTAGTGAGTTAATAGAGTTTGGGCTAAACAAAACCCACATTTGGTGATGGGGGACGAATTGGGCCTAGTCCATGTAGCAAACCCAGCCTAATGTTGCAACCTTGTGGTATATAAACAAGGTTAGGCTTTAGGGTTTAGGTTAATCAGCCAAAACAGTGTGTGAGAGCAATTTCGTGAGAGTATTAGTGCTTGGACGAAATTGTGTTGGTTAGGGTTTGATTGATTGTAACTCTTTATGATTGATAATCAATAGAAACCCAGTTTGAAAGTGAATTGTTGTTTCTGTTCTTCTACTTGTTTCTGTGATATTCTGATCAAGAGGATTCCGCACTCTTGATTGGAAAGACGATTCTGTGAAAGATCCATACATCAAGGGGACCTACAATTGGTATCAGAGCATTAGGCTCTTGAAGGCTCGGTTCAGAATTGTTCTTGGAGAAACAGGGAGAATTTCGAAATTTTTGAAACTGAAAAATTAGGGTTTTCGAAATTTTTGAGTTTTTGATAATCTTCTGCGAATTTGTTTGTGTTTGATCAGTTTGTGTGTTTGATTTTGTTGTTTTGCAGGATTTCTGGGAAAACTTTGTTGATTCTGGAAAAAGTTTTGGCTGTTTGTGGCTGATTTCCTTGAAGATTCGAAGACTGTCTTCGTGTTCTTCATTAGGTTCATCAATTGTTTGCCAAAAGTCTGCTGATTAGCTTGTTCGATTTTGCAGGAAACTGATACGAAATCTGCTGAATTCTGAGAAGATTAAGTTTCCAACTTTACAGAACCAGCGAATTTGATAAACCTGCGAAATTAACTGAGACCAGCATATTTATCGGCGAAGTTAAATCCAAAGGCGACTTTGGTAACCGTATAATTTTCCACAGCGAAATTATTACGGTTTTCGGCGACTTTACTGGTCGTCGTAATAGCGAAAATAGACAGCGAATTTGGCAGCGATTTTGACAAGCGAACCTGGACCAGGGAAATTGAACTCGTAACAGACCAGCGAATTTAATTGACTCACTAGCGAAATTAACCCAGCGAAATTAACAGCATATTTAAGGTGGTGGAAAATTTTCTGGCAAGCGTAAGAAATAATTCACGTTTTCGAAAATAGAAATTGATCAGTAGCTCGTTTGACAGAACCGTCTGCACCGTTAAATCCCTCGTATTTTTAAGGACAAAAAGAAAACTCTGGAAAATCCCGATTTCGGTTTTTGACATTAGATATCATTGGATTCGTCTTTTCGAGACGATTCTAACGGTGTAATTTGGTAACCACTGTTTTTGGAGATATTTTGTACGGTTTTAACAGTCTGCAACGTTTAAAATGTCGAACATGTCTAGTTTGAATGAGCTGCTGAGAATGGAGCATGAGGTTGGCACTACCAACAAACCGCCTAAGATGATGAAGGTGGAAAATTATTTGACATGGAAGGATCGTTTCCAATCCTTCATTGAATATCAAGACATGCGCATGTGGATATGTATTGAAGATGGGTACACAAACCCTACTCACGACTTTGAGGGCAGACCACGTAGAACATCCTATGTGAACATGGAAGAGAATGATAAAAAGATGTATGAGGCTGAAAAGAGAGCATTGGCTGCTATTAAAATGTCGTTACCTGATAGCATCAAGCATACATTCACAAAGTACACAAATTCAAAAGATATGTGGGATGCATTAGAAAAATGATATGCAGGAAATGCAGATGTCAAGAAAAACAAGATTGATCTACTGAAGAAGCAGTTTCCTATTTTCAAGCACATGAAGCATGAGTCACTTGAGGACATCATCACTCGTTACTATCATCTGATGTCAGAAATGGAAAACTATAAGATTGATTGCTATTCTGATGTAGAAAAGAATGACAAGCTGCTCGATGCCTTACCTACCAAGTGGGATATCTACACTCTCATGATCAAGGGTGAAGCAGATTACGAGACAAAGGAGCTGGAAGAAGTAGTTGGCAAGCTGAGAGCTTATGAGCTCAGTATGAAGAAGAAAGACACTGGATATGATCAGGTTCAAGATCCAACGATTTACAATGGGCTTGCATCTTCTTCATCTCACAATGCTTCTAGCGACTCTGCTACTGCGTTTCTTTCGTGTGAGAATGAGCATGTCACAGTGAATGAAGATGGTGATGTGTGTTTTGTAGCTGCTTCAGGAGGATCAACAGGAGCCAAGAGAACATCAACTTCTAAGCAGAGTAGTGGTGTTAAGTCAATGCCAATGAGTGTGAAGTCTGCTAAAGAGCATCTTGCTCTACTTGCTTCATTTGTGGCTTCTTATGAGAACTACATTCAGGGGAAGATATCTGATCCTGCCACTTTGGATGAAGATTATGATCAGATTGACCCTGATGATCTTGAAGATATGGATTTGCAGTGGCAAATGGCCATGATTACTAGAAGAGTGAAGAGATTTATGAACCGAACAGCCAGGAAGTTTATAGGAAAGACAGTTGGTTTCGACAAGACCAAAGTGAGATGCTTCAACTATCAAAGTTATGGGCATTTTGCTAGGGAATGTCAAAAACAAAACAGGAGACTTCGAGTCAGAGTTCAAACAATAGGAATGCATCAAACAACTCTAACTCAAGAGCGCTGATCTCTACTGCTAGAGAAGGTTCATATGACTGGAGTATTCACTTGGAAAATGATGACAATGTCACACAGGCATTCATGGCAGAGATAACTCCAGTTGATGATGGTGAAGCTACTGTGGGAGATGCTGAAGCAAAAGTGGATGCTGAGGCAGAGGTCAAGATAGAGAGTAAAGCTGAAGAAGAGAAGGGTGATCAGACAAAAGATGCTGAAGAGGAAAAGCAAAAGTCTGACCATCAAAAGGAAGCTGAAGAAAAGGAAGCAAAATATAAAAGAATGGAAGCTCAGCTTGCGGCTCTAATGGCCAACCTTGATAAACAAACAGGAGAGGTAAAGTCTAATTCTGTGTGTTTAAAATGTCGTGAATTACAGGGTGAAGTTGACAGGTTGTCCACACAAAACCAAAGTCTGGTGGGCGAGATGTCTACCATAAAAGAAGCAAACTTTTTTGCTAAAAGAAATGAATCATCATACTTGAAGAAGATAAAAGGTTATGAAAGTAAAATTGAAGCTGTAACATGCAAATTAAATGAAAAACTTCAAGTCATAGACTTAGCTCATGAAATGATGGCTGAGAAAACAAAAGAGATTTCTGATAAATGCAAAGATTTGTCAGATGCACAACTCAAAATTGTTGAAATTGAAAAGAAATTAGGTCAATTCAGGGACTCTACTTTTGTTATGAAACATATGATGGGTGGCTTGAAGAAAAGTAATGACAAAACAAGTGTGGGATTTCATGGTTTCAATGAAGTTCCACCTCTTGTTAGTCATGACTATTCTTTCTTGCCTGATGAAGATGAGCTCATGGACTTTGGGTCAACATCACCAAGTAGTTCCACGTCACGTCAAGGAAATGTTTTTGAGAATGCTGATGCTAAAAAGGATAATAACAGCAAACCTGTTTTGAAAAAGAATACATCACATCCTAAAAATAACAATCCAACTTTTGTTAAAAAGGTTAATTTTGTTCAAGGAAGTGACATGAAAAACGAAACAGCTGTTATTGAAAATGAATCTAATATAGAGTTTGCTAAAAACAAGAACATAGAAAATTCTGAAACTAAGCAAACTGAACCAAATCCTTCTAAGGCATCATCAGAAGAAAAACCCGAATCTAGTTCTAAGGCTTCAGAAAAGAAGTCTTCGAAAAAGAGATCGTGCTTCAAATGTCACACCAAGGGACATGTAGCTAGCTGCTGTCCTAACAAAAAGAGTGAAGCACAAGTGAGTGAGGAGAAGAGAGAGAAGTCACCAGAGAATAGTGGTGATAAACAGGAGAAAGTTGCAAATTCTCCAAAGAAATCTGCTGCTAAGCAACCAGAGAATGTTGCTGTTGGTGAAGATAAGGCTGAAAAAGGATCTCCACAAGTTCCTCGTTTTCAAAGAAATCAACCAAGATTTCAGCCTAGATCTCCACCAGGCAGATTTGAGAGACCTAGAAGCAGTTCACCAAGAATGAACAATTATAATGCTAATAATTTCAGAAGTCAATGTCAATATCAAAATCGATACCAAAATAATGGTGGTCGAACTTTTTATAAAAATGGCTTTAGAAATTACAACAATAATGCTTCTTGGAATCAAAATTCAAGATATCAAAATTTTCAAAGGTCAAATAGTCCAAATACATATAGGAACCCTCAGGACCAGAGACCTTATGGAAATCAAAATCAAATTCCATCAACAGGTCTGAGATCCAAGACTCCTGTTAGGAGTAATGGATATTGGATGGATGTTCAAGTGGTTGGTGAATTTGGACGACCCAAGACCATTAAGGCTTGGGTCCCCCAATCTAACTAATTTTTTAGTTGGTGTGTGCAGGAGCTGCTAAGGAGGATTATCAACTTATGTTGATAGTGGCTGCTCTAGGCACATGACGGGGGATGTGAGATTGTTGATATATTTATATTGATTGATTTAAATTGAAGTTCAAAGTGCTGAGTTGACACACTAGATAACCTGGCAGATCTTTATACTAAAGCTTTTGACAGGGCTCACTTTGAACATTTAGTCGAACTCAACGGGATGAGGAATCCTGAATAACTGGTTTTTCATAAGAATTTTGTAAATAGTTTACTGCTTTTCTTAAAAATCAAAAATACAAAAAAATTGAAAAATCAAAAAACATAAAAACATAAAAAAAATATAAAAACAAAAATGAGTTATCACTGTGTGAAAAAGAAGAAATGATAGTACATCGGCAAGTTAGACTGTCACACTGAAATTGAAATTAAATTGCTTAAGTGTGATAGCAGCTTCATCATATGATGTACCAGTAGGCAAAAAGCATGAAATAATCAACTTACCAATGTGATATAAACCTAAATGAACTGTGTATGAGTGGGGAACACATCAGTGGTGTATGGTTTAATGACCTTAAATCTTGCGTTGATAGATTGCCAAAATCTGAAGTTTTGGGTCTTTATACTGTTATTTCATCTGGGGATATCTTGGTTGTCCTTCTGTTCAGACCTAAAATTGTACATGACCCCAGGAAAGAAAGTCACTTGGAATTAGCTCATTTCTATTTGAATGTCTGTATGTTGTTCCGATACACACAATTTTGATCTGATTCTGAAATCTTCTCTGAAAAAAGTCGTGTACCTCCTCTGCTGCATCCAGATATATGCTGACCTGGAGGTGCTAGGCAACGACAGCTTCTGCTGCATCCAGATACATGCTGACCTAGTTGTACGTTGTCGCGCTATAGATCTAATACACCCGAAAGAGGCCCTCAAGTGCCCAAAAGAAACCCAAGAAACCTATATCAAACTGAGAAAAACTCATTTGATCTGTATATTATACCATCTCTGCTAAAGATCTATTATGTTCTCTTCTCAACCTATTCCCAGTTAAGATTTCAGAAATCTGGATTGGACTTGTGAAATATGTGGTAGGGAAGATACTTGCATGATAGAGTGTGTTGTTTATATTTCCAGGATTTGATTAGTATTTATTTGGGTGTTCATTGTTAAGCAATCAAAACATGATAAAACAGATTATATAGGCACTGTCAGGATATCTTAAAGGATGACATCAGTATACTCACCTACTACGATGAATCTTTGTGCATACCTTGATCGTGGGGGTATATCCTGAAGTGGGACACACTAGTATTTCAGTAATTAATATTACCTTAACGTATCATACGGTAATGGTACTTGAAATGTTCATGCATTTTGTTTAAGAGGACAAACATACAGGTAATCGTCTTGGACTGCTTTTCACGAAAAATTAAATAAAGAATTATCTAATAGTGTGAAAACAGTTTGATTGTGCTGATATGATCTTCTTACCAGTGATTCTCACAAAAATAGAGTGTTTATTGCTTTTCGTATTTATTTGCTTTCAGAAAATATAAAAATACAAAAATAGTGTCTTTTCTGTTTAAAATTCTTAACGTACGGAAAACTGTTATTCTTGGAGGAATTGTTACTGATAGGGGGAGACGGTGCTGGAAAGTGAGTTCAAAATTTTCAATCATGCGGGTTATAGGGTGTGTGATTAAAAAGTTTTGCGTGTTGGTGATAAATTGAAAATGCTTAATCTGTGATACAGTTTAACTATCTCTTGAAAATAATAATTTATTTAACTGTGTTGAAAAATTCTTATGGTTTCTCAAGATGTTTGTTTTATAGTATACAGATTGAAGCTGGGTGTTGTTGAGAAGTTGCTATGTTGCTGAGAAGATAGTTGCTGTGAAGATGAGAGTTTGATTGGATGCATGGTAGAACCTCCTTTCTACATTGCAGACAAAGATGAAGAGTTTGAAGATTGCTATACATATGCTGAACTGGAGTTTACTCAAACGCTAAAGTTTTTGAAGATTTGGTGATTGGATGCATCAGCTTAGGGGGAGTCTGTTGCTGACAGAAGCTATTGAAGCTGAAGCTATCCAAAGACCAAAGACAGTGCACGAATACATGAAGATTGCAAGAAGACTGAAGACAAAGTTATTTTATGAAGCTATTGTCAAGGGGGAGTTTGTTAGTGCATGTTTGGTGACAACAGCTTAGATTTGGTCTTTGGATATCATGTAATTAGTTAAACGATAAACAGTTAGCGGGTTTAGCTTTGTATTAGTGAGTTAATAGAGTTTGGGCTAAACAAAACCCACATTGGGTGATGGGGGACGATTTGGGCCTAGTCCATGTAGCAAACCCAGCCTAATGTTGCAACCTTGTGGTATATAAACAAGGTTAGGCTTTAGGGTTTAGGTTAATCAGCCAAAACAGTGTGTGAGAGCAATTTCGTGAGAGTATTAGTGCTTGGACGAAATTGTGTTGGTTAGGGTTTGATTGATTGTAATTCTTTGTGATTGATAATCAATAGAAACCCAGTTTGAAAGTGAATTGTTGTTTCTGTTCTTGTACTTGTTTCTGTGATATTCTGATCAAGAGGATTCCGCACTCTTGATTGGAAAGACGATTCTGTGAAAGATCCATACATCAAGGGGACCTACACCATTGTGTGCATACTTAGTACATCGTTTTACATTACATTTCACGCTATGTATGTTCATTTGATTACATACTTAGTGCATTGTTTTCACATGCTTACATTTTTGGTATGACATTTGGTTTGTTTAAATGGGACAATGTACATTCATTAACATTAGCTACGCCGCTCGTTAGTAGGTAATGATACCATAGGACTTGACAACTCCCATTCCTGAACCCTAGGTTTGTTTGTTTGGGTGGAAGGAATGACCGAATTCGATAAACATAACACAGATAGACCTTTAATTTGTTTAAAGGTCTATCACCACAGTCACAAGGCTTGAATGTATGCATTTTCACAATACCGCATAGATGTTTGTATCAGTATAGCATGCATTTGTTCCACAAAACATAACTTTGACTTAAACTATGTTTAATTCAATACCCTGTTTTTGTGCATTTTACCTATGGTTTAGTTGATATATTTTACATGCCATACATGATATTTTTTATACACATTATATGATTGACATTAAACATAAACATTTTGACATTGAAATACACATTTGGTGATTTACATTAGACATGGACATTTTGATATGGTTTACACAATAACACTTGACAATTGATTTATACATGAACAATTTACAATGGTGGTTGGTTTGGGTAAGTGATATGAGTAACGAGGCGTGTGTAATATGATACAAGCATGGTGGATACTGTGACAACCGTCACTTTTCCGTACATTCCGTACACTAGATGAACAGTAATTTGTGCTTTAATGACTGTACATGATCTAGTTTACCAGAAAAAAATAAATTTCTGAATTCCATACAAATGAATTCATGCATGATATACGCTACAAGAATTACGTTATGATAGCGCTGCGTCAGAAATATTAGTAAACTCACCGGTAAGACACATCGTGTCAACAGAACTGCAGAAAGCAGTCAGACATTAGAATTGAGCCTAGGTATAGGTCCAACGTCAAGAATGCACTAAAACCCAAGAGTACATACAAGGGTTTTAATATAGGCATTCCGGAAGCTAAATTACGCACAAAAAAAGCACCCGAAACGCACTTTAAGTGCATAATTTTACTAAATTCAGCTATAATCAGCATTATGACGCTGAAATATTATGCAGAAATTTTTATTTATCATCCAGAATACTTCCCTAAGTGTCGGGGATTGAAAGTGTTACAAAAGGACACTTGAAAGACACTAAACGGTGCAATTTAGCACTTAAACGAACCGGTATTTAACCGAATAACCGGACTTTACCCGAAACATCAAAATAATACTAGAAGCATTGTTTTTATTGTTCTAAGCTAGTTAGGGTCCCCAAACACCCTAACACACTATATATTATATAACACATCAAACACTAAATATTACACTTAAAAAAAAAAACTAACTAACTTATATAACTAAGAGTTGAAATGTAATTGGAGAACCACCCCCCTAGAGGACGGTTACTACTTGGGACCAACATTTTGATTTTATTCAATATTTTATATGATTTGTTTAGTAAAGTGGGAACACATTATACCTTGGATAATTATATGTTGGAAGAACCTTTATAAAAACCACAAGTCCTTGTTCTTTATCATTCCCAACATTTCCAAAACTCCATAACCTCCTCCATGAGCTCCATAGCTCACGGCCACCACTACCCACACATATACATCCATTGCTAGCCCATTTCCAAGTAATCTAAGCATCCTACAAGGTGATTTAAGCATAGTTAGGAAGGGTGGAAGCAAGGAGATTGAAAGGACCTCTCTATGACGCTATTAACCACCTATTTTCGTCTAGTTTCTTCCCTAGCCTCGAGCTAGTAGTAAGTGACTCTAAACACCCTATTGATCTTGTTTAAAGTGGTTAATAAGAGATTTAACGGGTAAAAATTATGAACACTAGAGAACAAAAATTAAAAGTCTAATAAAAATGATGAACTTGTGGGATAAAAGAAATGTAATGGTGTAAAACTTGTTAAACTTGTTTTGTTATGGTTATTTATTATTGTTGGATGCTAGTAGGGGAACGGATCGTCATCTAACCACGCTAGGTCATGTTCATGGAGCATGAACTAGCGCTATGTTTAGTGTAAAAAGAACTAGATGACGAACCCTTTCACTCACAAACATGAACTTGTGTAAAAACGATTTTTCTTATGAAATGAAGTTCTAAACTAGTAGATCTAAAGATCTACAAGTGGTATTTTCGAAGAACCAACTGTAAGACAAAACCATGTTTTAAAACCGGATCATTCCTAACCTAAAGGTGTTTTTGAGAACCAAAAGGTGTGTAGACACTTGTTAACAAAAGAATTTAACAAAGAAATATTTTCGTAAATACCGACTAGAAGTTGTAAAACTTCATATTCTTTAAAAATAAAATTTTCGAGATAATGATTTTATTTTTAGAGATGGAAAGACCCACTAAATGTGTTGAAAAGTTACTACATAATTTTACACAACTTGCAAGTTCATGTGTATGAGATTTATGTTTATTTTGACTAGTTTGATATTTGAAGATGGTATTTTGATGACGGAAAATTGATTGGTTGAATTTTTAAAAGAAAATGATACGCTAGTAAGCGTGGCCACTTCCAGTTATAGAGGAAACTCTGGCGAAATTTTTCCAGAAAATAACACTTAGAATATTTTTGGTGACAAGTGTTATGAATATATTTTTGACTGGTTTTCCAAACAAACTTCGCCATGATTTTTGCTATCAAATGACCAAGTATTCGGAGGTGGATTTTTGTAAACAAACTTACTAAATATATATTTAGAATATATATTTATCGCTTGTATGATTATGTGATTATTTTGTGAACTAGGTATATATTATTTTTTAGAGTAAAAATAATATGACTTGTAGATACTCGTAACGAGTAAAAATACAAAAATACACATACAACATACAAGATACATAATTCGGGTGCAAAGTGCAAAACACAAAAGCTTATATTTATTTTTGAGAAAATAATATAAGTAAGACACTTAGTTAAAAATATAAAATATTTTTAACACAAGAAAATATACACAGAAGAGAGTGACTGTACTTGTGCGACGCAAGTCTAGTGACTAACGTTAAGAAAACGCGTATAGGTTACGACGTTAATTAAGCAAATCCGGTGAAGATTACGACGCACAGGAACGCAAAGTTGTGAGTTCATGCTCCCCCTTTTCTTAAACTGTTTTTGGTTTTATAACTCTCGGGGGTGAAATACATGTTACAAATATTATAATTTTTACAAAGGGTAAAAATATAAGAAGCACTCTTGGTGAGAACGAGAACCGAGTGCAATATGATTTGAGAATACGAGAAGCACTCGTGGTGAGTGCAATATGATGAGCTCTAAGAAATGCCTAGAAAATACTAGATCATGTGAGCATAGACTAGATATTGAGATGCCATTAATACTTAATTAGGGACGAGGGTTAGATCTAACGGGTACGGCCGAGCCCCACTCATGGTCCTTATGTGACCACTTGAGTGCTTCGGTGTCCCAGTCGAGGGAAATCGACGCAGTCGAGGTTAATCGACACAGTCGAGGGTAATCGACACAGTCAAGGGAAATTGACGCAGTCGAGGTTAATCGACACAGTCGAGGGTAATCGACACAGTTAAAGGAGAAAACACTAATGCTTCCTATGTCCTCACATGCCTTGAAGGAGAATATACTAAAGCTCCCTATGTCCTCACGTGCCTTAATGTCCTTGTATAAACAATCATTTAAAACGTGGGGTACACAAGAACACTTGAATGATGCTTGAGTACGTGGGGTACTCAAGAAAACGGGAATTATACTTGAGTACGTGGGGTACTCAAGAAAGACTTGAATTATACATGACACATACTATGTTTTCATACAAAGTATAAAATCGTGAAATACAAAAACGCATGAACTCGCTCAACTTTATGTTGATGTTTTCCAAAATTACATGTATTTCAGGTGACAGGATGGATCTTGGGCGCAAGTATCGTAACTAGAAGTAGACTACAAGTTTAGATGTCATCCACTTTTGTTGAATTGTAACCTTGTCAAAGGTCATGTTTTGAAAACTTAAATAACAAGTGTTTGTAATACTCAAATTTTCATAAATGGATGAACATCGTTTTGATCATGTAGTTGTTTATTACGATTGAATGCAATGATAACAAGCTAGTCACACATCATACGCTTCCGCAAAAGACAGGGTGTGACAGTTTGGTATCAGAGCTTCGATTGTAGTGAACTAGTATTCTTTCTCGAGTCTAGACTACAATCACTAGAGTTCTCTCACAAAAACATTTTACAAAAAGGTTGTCATTGCATTCACGAAAGCGCCAAGATCCACAAGTCAGACACTTTTCAAAAAGTGACAATGCAAGGACATTAGTGAGGAATACCTTTAAAATAAGGTGCCAACCAAAGCATAGTCTACACGAGTTAGACTTGCCAAAAACAAAATGACCCCCCAAAAACGAGAGTTATACGTGATATAATGCATTAAATTGCTTGATTATGCTAAGTAGCATATATGTTATTGATATACATACATACAAATAAGTGTACGGAATGATTATTGACGTGAATAAGATACTTTCGACTCCGACTCCTATTACTATACGTAACTCGCACGATGAAGCTACCGACCTCGCATCCTTTGCAAAGCTCATGGCTGGGAGTGTTTACCAAACAAGAGTCGGAGCTTACTTCCGTAGGAGATGGCTACTCTTCCCTCTCGAACGTGAAGATGCCAGACTACGGCGATGATGACGAGGCAGAGGCGGCAACCTTGAACAAATTCTTGATCAACGGGACGAGATCCCTGCGGCTTGTGTGAAGCAAGATTGACGACATACTTGACCAGAAAAGGAAGATGAAGTATTCATCTCGAAGGTGCCCCTCCAACTGCTAGGAATTCTCTCTATTTCTATTCCATCTAATCATCGTGCCTATACGCGCGTAACGATAACGAATGTTAGCGCGTGGACCATCACAAAGGTCCTTCCCATGACAAGAGGTATAAGGACAGTAGTGTCCCCTCCTTGATTGATCATCTGCTTGGACGAGAGGAAAGTGGGGTAACTGTGCAAGACAATTTATTATTACGGGGGCCCACGTAATAACGACTTGTAGTGCACAGAAATCCTGGTGGACTCTGCGGGTCAAGCTAATGAAAACCATACAAAATTAATCTATAGGTGTCCTCACCTTCATCTGGTAGAACGACACATAGATCAGTGCTTTAGCACGTTAGAAAGTAGGAAGCCTGTCTTAGCCTACTTCGTGACTGACACTTCTACCTGCATACGAGACGTTTGAGAAAACGATATTTAAGCAAGAGAGGTGGAATGACATTCAGGAAGAATCAGTGACGATACACTCCCTACCACCTCGACAGGGACAACCCCATCTAAGGGAAACTATACGCACCAGTAAAGCCAAAGACCTAAGAAAAACCAATGTAGCAGGAAATAACTAAAACTTGAATGACCAAGGCGATGTAGCCTCGAGTTCATTTCAAACAATAAGCCAAGTTGGCAAGCCTATGTGAAGGCTCAATAACTGTTTCCTCGCTTATACACTGATTATATATACATGTGAAATTGGGTGATTACATGATGGCTTATGGTTGCTATGTATCTCATAGACAATTGAAATGTTGTCTAACCTACTCCATACCATTTTGGCAGAAGAGAATGCCGCCCAGGCGAGACACAAACACCAGTACGCTGCCAAGAACAGAAGTCGAGCTGCAAGAATGCATCTCACAGGCGATTGCTCGACATGAAGCCCTCCGCTCTAAGCACAGCGATGGCACTACTGGAAATAACCCTCCAACTGGCTGCACCTATAAACAGTTCCTAGACTGCAGGCCATTAAATTTTGATGGCACAGGAGGTGCCGTTGCATTTGTTCGTTGGGCAGAAAAGACTGACTCCATTCTAAGAGTGAGTAACTGTTCGCCCCAACAGAGTGTTACCTATATCTCAGGGTTATTCATAGATGGCGCACTCTCCTGGTGGAACCTTCAGGTTCAAACCCTTGGTGCAGATGCTGCTTATGCACTAAGCTGGGACGAGCTCAAGGAAATGATGGAAAAGAAATACTGTTCTAGGGCCGAAATCCAGAAACTTGAGGTGGAATTCTGGAACTTGAAAATGGACGGACCGAAGATTCCTGAATACGTCCAACGATTTCACGACTTATCTAGGGTCGTCCCCTACTTAGTCAAACCGGAATTCAAAAGGGTTGAACGATTCATTTGGGGACTTGCACCTCAGATCAGGAGCATGGTTACTACCTCAAAGCCCTCAACCATTGCAGAGGCTATCGATATGAGTGTCGCTCTTACTGAAGAAGCTCTACGTGTGGGAAAATTTTCGGAATCTGAGGATAACAAGAAAGAGACTCATGTGAAGTCATCAGGCAATAAGAAAAGGAAGTCTTCAAACCTAAAGGTGGGCACACGAGTCAGCTACGGAAACTCTAAAGCAAACAAAAAAAAGAAGGTGAAACCGCCGCATGACAGGAAAATTGATGGAGCCACTAATAAGGCCGATGGTAGAATATACTCGGGGACTAAACCGAAGTGCGGAGAATGCAATTTTCACCATGAAGGTCGATGTCCGAGGCCTAAGTGCGGGAAGTGTGGAAAAGAAGGGCACAACAAGGTTGCCTGTTGGGCGAAGGACCCAGATGGAAGAAATAAGAGAATACCAGGTTGCTACAGATGTGGTGAAGCAGGGCACTTTAGGAAAGATTGCCCTAGGAAGAAGCAAACAAGAAAGGGTTTTCACGATTGAAACTCGTGAAGCACGCCAGGATCCAGATGCGATTACGGGTACGTTCCCTATTAACCAACCAAATGCATCTACTTTTAATTAATACTGGCATCAACTTTAACCTTACATGCTTAGAACATAAGAAACTGCTTGGCCTAGTTTCGAGTAAAATAGACGCCCCGTATTCTTTAGAAATGGGCATATAGGAGACTAGTTTAAACAGTCGAAGCGCTTAAGGATTGTATTTAGGGACTCAGAAGGCCGGAACCTTCTGTTACCATTGACTCGCGAAGTCATAATATGATAGTCGGCATGGATCAGAAATCCAAGTATACATCTGAAGTCGTTCGATATGAGAAAATCAGACGCATCCCTCTTGTGGATGATGAAACCCAACTTTCCTGCAATAGGTGCAAGGATGCCAGACCCCATAAGGCGGCAGATCTACGACATCCCTCATTGGTCGAAGAGGCATAGAAACGCCTCCGAGTAGACTGCAGAGCCTGAGAACATCCCCGTGACAGAAGAAGTCCCAGTAGCCTTTTCGGAAGACTTTCCAGGAACGCCTCTCCGTAGCGACGAGAGGAGTTCAGGATAAATCGCGTGCCAGGAGCAGCACCAGTAACGAATGACGCCATACCGACTAGCTTCACCAGCGAAGCATGAACCTCTGATATAACGGTAAGAGCTGCTAGACAGAGGAAATTAAGGACATAACATCCTTAGTTAAGGTGACAAGGAGAAAGTTGGTAGTCTCCACTTTACATAAACTTCAGAAAATTGAGAATCAGAATCCTTTGCCAAGGACTGATGACACAAATGAGCCAATCGTAAGGTTCCAGTTACCACTCAAAGATCAACTTGAGGACAAGAGGTCCTCCACTGTGAATACAAGAGGAAATATCCCTAAAACGACCTTTAGGACTTGCTTCGAGCATTACGAGTTCCTTGTCGTACCATTTGGCTTAACACATGCATCGACAATATTCATGGACCTCATGAATCGAACGTGTAAGCCATGCCCGGATAAATTACGATCATGCTTATTGATTACATGCTTATATGGCCAACGACCAAGGAAGGTCGTAAGCAACAGCTGCAATTTAACTTGCAACCCCTAGGGGAAGAACAACTATGTGCTGAGATGACGAAAAGCGAATTTCGAATTCGCGAGATGAGAATTTTAAGATGCATGGTGGATAAGAACGAAATTCATGCCAACCCTGCAACCCAGAGCTAAGGAGCTAGAGTTGTAATTAAGTGACGCTTCTCGACAAAGTCTCGATTATACGTCGATGTAACGAGACCACAACGTTGCGTACGCAACACATTGATTAAGGAATCATGAGAAAAGACCTTGAGATAGATACAGTAATTGCGCGTCGCAAATTGGACGTCATTACCTGAAAGAAAACGCTGCACGATCTTTACTGATCACAAGGGTTGCAGCACACCACTGATCGTAAGAACTCAAATATGAACTGAGCTGTTGAACAATGCAGACTGTATGAACACAATACGTGCTTGTGTGATAAACTTTGATGAAAAGTCGGAACACTCACTTGCCCTTAGTGGAGTTTTCCTACAACGGTATCTATCACACCGTCGTCTAAACCGCATCGTGTAAAGCTTTAGACGGAACATAATGAGTCAATTCCCGTCATGTTGAACGGAGACCAGAAATAAAACAATCAACTGGCCCGAGATGGCCCAGGAAAACTAGAGGCCAGATCGTTCAGATATGTGATCATATCAGGACAGCTCGCAGAATACAGAAAGATAGCGCCGATGAGCGGCAGAAGTCGAAAGAATTTGAGACAAGAAGTATGGCCTTGATGAGAGCCTCACCTAGAGAAGGCGTAGTGTGAGTTGGAAAACGAAAAGGTTGAATCCCCGGTGTAGGGATCAGAACCATTGTTCACAAGATGAAACTCCCAGAAAAGATCAGTAGTGATCGCGACACATTCATGTGTCTAATCGTTAGAGGAGTCTGACTCAAGGAGCAGTCGTTGTTCCCACAAATAAGATTCACGTCAATGACAAACGACAAGAATTACTATAGAAACCTATTGAGGTTTTGGACCAAGAGTCCGCAATACTATAGAAACCTGTTGAGGTTTTGGACCAAGAGTCCGTGAGACTATAGAAACCTGTTGAGGTTTTGGACCAAGAGTCCGTGATACTATAGAAACCTGTTGAGGTTATGGACCAAGAGTCCACAAAATACATAAAAAGACATGATTGATCTACTTGAGTATGATAGAATTCATGACATGACCCAGAGATTTCATGGGAACATGAAGACAAATCATGAATCTAAGTGACCATATTGGTTTCACAACTCCCCTGCGACCGATGGCATCGCTTGAATTTCGGGACGAAATTCTTTTAACGGGGGGAGACTGTGACAACCGTCACTTTTCCGTACATTCCGTACACTAGATGAACAGTAATTTGTGCTTTAATGACTGTACATGATCTAGTTTACCAGAAAAAAATAAATTTCTGAATTCCATACAAATGAATTCATGCATGATATACGCTACAAGAATTACGTTATGATAGCGCTGCGTCAGAAATATTAGTAAACTCACCGGTAAGACACATCGTGTCAACAGAACTGCAGAAAGCAGTCAGACATTAGAATTGAGCCTAGGTATAGGTCCAACGTCAAGAATGCACTAAAACCCAAGAGTACATACAAGGGTTTTAATATAGGCATTCCGGAAGCTAAATTACGCACAAAAAAAGCACCCGAAACGCACTTTAAGTGCATAATTTTACTAAATTCAGCTATAATCAGCATTATGACGCTGAAATATTATGCAGAAATTTTTATTTGTCATCCAGAATACTTCCCTAAGTGTCGGGGATTGAAAGTGTTACAAAAGGACACTTGAAAGACACTAAACGGTGCAATTTAGCACTTAAACGAACCGGTATTTAACCGAATAACCGGACTTTACCCGAAACATCAAAATAATACTAGAAGCATTGTTTTTATTGTTCTAAGCTAGTTAGGGTCCCCAAACACCCTAACACACTATATATTATATAACACATCAAACACTAAATATTACACTTAAAAAAAAAAACTAACTAACTTATATAACTAAGAGTTGAAATGTAATTGGAGAACCACCCCCCTAGAGGACGGTTACTACTTGGGACCAACATTTTGATTTTATTCAATATTTTATATGATTTGTTTAGTAAAGTGGGAACACATTATACCTTGGATAATTATATGTTGGAAGAACCTTTATAAAAACCACAAGTCCTTGTTCTTTATCATTCCCAACATTTCCAAAACTCCATAACCTCCTCCATGAGCTCCATAGCTCACGGCCACCACTACCCACACATATACATCCATTGCTAGCCCATTTCCAAGTAATCTAAGCATCCTACAAGGTGATTTAAGCATAGTTAGGAAGGGTGGAAGCAAGGAGATTGAAAGGACCTCTCTATGACGCTATTAACCACCTATTTTCGTCTAGTTTCTTCCCTAGCCTCGAGCTAGTAGTAAGTGACTCTAAACACCCTATTGATCTTGTTTAAAGTGGTTAATAAGAGATTTAACGGGTAAAAATTATGAACACTAGAGAACAAAAATTAAAAGTCTAATAAAAATGATGAACTTGTGGGATAAAAGAAATGTAATGGTGTAAAACTTGTTAAACTTGTTTTGTTATGGTTATTTATTATTGTTGGATGCTAGTAGGGGAACGGATCGTCATCTAACCACGCTAGGTCATGTTCATGGAGCATGAACTAGCGCTATGTTTAGTGTAAAAAGAACTAGATGACGAACCCTTTCACTCACAAACATGAACTTGTGTAAAAACGATTTTTCTTATGAAATGAAGTTCTAAACTAGTAGATCTAAAGATCTACAAGTGGTATTTTCGAAGAACCAACTGTAAGACAAAACCATGTTTTAAAACCGGATCATTCCTAACCTAAAGGTGTTTTTGAGAACCAAAAGGTGTGTAGACACTTGTTAACAAAAGAATTTAACAAAGAAATATTTTCGTAAATACCGACTAGAAGTTGTAAAACTTCATATTCTTTAAAAATAAAATTTTCGAGATAATGATTTTATTTTTAGAGATGGAAAGACCCACTAAATGTGTTGAAAAGTTACTACATAATTTTACACAACTTGCAAGTTCATGTGTATGAGATTTATGTTTATTTTGACTAGTTTGATATTTGAAGATGGTATTTTGATGACGGAAAATTGATTGGTTGAATTTTTAAAAGAAAATGATACGCTAGTAAGCGTGGCCACTTCCAGTTATAGAGGAAACTCTGGCGAAATTTTTCCAGAAAATAACACTTAGAATATTTTTGGTGACAAGTGTTATGAATATATTTTTGACTGGTTTTCCAAACAAACTTCGCCATGATTTTTGCTATCAAATGACCAAGTATTCGGAGGTGGATTTTTGTAAACAAACTTACTAAATATATATTTAGAATATATATTTATCGCTTGTATGATTATGTGATTATTTTGTGAACTAGGTATATATTATTTTTTAGAGTAAAAATAATATGACTTGTAGATACTCGTAACGAGTAAAAATACAAAAATACACATACAACATACAAGATACATAATTCGGGTGCAAAGTGCAAAACACAAAAGCTTATATTTATTTTTGAGAAAATAATATAAGTAAGACACTTAGTTAAAAATATAAAATATTTTTAACACAAGAAAATATACACAGAAGAGAGTGACTGTACTTGTGCGACGCAAGTCTAGTGACTAACGTTAAGAAAACGCGTATAGGTTACGACGTTAATTAAGCAAATCCGGTGAAGATTACGACGCACAGGAACGCAAAGTTGTGAGTTCATGCTCCCCCTTTTCTTAAACTGTTTTTGGTTTTATAACTCTCGGGGGTGAAATACATGTTACAAATATTATAATTTTTACAAAGGGTAAAAATATAAGAAGCACTCTTGGTGAGAACGAGAACCGAGTGCAATATGATTTGAGAATACGAGAAGCACTCGTGGTGAGTGCAATATGATGAGCTCTAAGAAATGCCTAGAAAATACTAGATCATGTGAGCATAGACTAGATATTGAGATGCCATTAATACTTAATTAGGGACGAGGGTTAGATCTAACGGGTACGGCCGAGCCCCACTCATGGTCCTTATGTGACCACTTGAGTGCTTCGGTGTCCCAGTCGAGGGAAATCGACGCAGTTGAGGTTAATCGACACAGTCGAGGGTAATCGACACAGTCAAGGGAAATTGACGCAGTCGAGGTTAATCGACACAGTCGAGGGTAATCGACACAGTTAAAGGAGAAAACACTAATGCTTCCTATGTCCTCACATGCCTTGAAGGAGAATATACTAAAGCTCCCTATGTCCTCACGTGCCTTAATGTCCTTGTATAAACAATCATTTAAAACGTGGGGTACACAAGAACACTTGAATG
This sequence comes from Helianthus tuberosus, assembly GCA_030545235.1. NCBI lineage: Eukaryota > Viridiplantae > Streptophyta > Magnoliopsida > Asterales > Asteraceae > Helianthus > Helianthus tuberosus. The sequence goes on from CM060407.1 coordinate 122,983,577, forward strand.
ATGCTTGAGTACGTGGGGTACTCAAGAAAACGGGAATTATACTTGAGTACGTGGGGTACTCAAGAAAGACTTGAATTATACATGACACATACTATGTTTTCATACAAAGTATAAAATCGTGAAATACAAAAACGCATGAACTCGCTCAACTTTATGTTGATGTTTTCCAAAATTACATGTATTTCAGGTGACAGGATGGATCTTGGGCGCAAGTGTCGTAACTAGAAGTAGACTACAAGTTTAGATGTCATCCACTTTTGTTGAATTGTAACCTTGTCAAAGGTCATGTTTTGAAAACTTAAATAACAAGTGTTTGTAATACTCAAATTTTCATAAATGGATGAACATCGTTTTGATCATGTAGTTGTTTATTACGATTGAATGCAATGATAACAAGCTAGTCACACATCATACGCTTCCGCAAAAGACAGGGTGTGACAGTTTGGTATCAGAGCTTCGATTGTAGTGAACTAGTATTCTTTCTCGAGTCTAGACTACAATCACTAGAGTTCTCTCACAAAAACATTTTACAAAAAGGTTGTCATTGCATTCACGAAAGCGCCAAGATCCACAAGTCAGACACTTTTCAAAAAGTGACAATGCAAGGACATTAGTGAGGAATACCTTTAAAATAAGGTGCCAACCAAAGCATAGTCTACACGAGTTAGACTTGCCAAAAACAAAATGACCCCCCAAAAACGAGAGTTATACGTGATATAATGCATTAAATTGCTTGATTATGCTAAGTAGCATATATGTTATTGATATACATACATACAAATAAGTGTACGGAATGATTATTGACGTGAATAAGATACTTTCGACTCCGACTCCTATTACTATACGTAACTCGCACGATGAAGCTACCGACCTCGCATCCTTTGCAAAGCTCATGGCTGGGAGTGTTTACCAAACAAGAGTCGGAGCTTACTTCCGTAGGAGATGGCTACTCTTCCCTCTCGAACGTGAAGATGCCAGACTACGGCGATGATGACGAGGCAGAGGCGGCAACCTTGAACAAATTCTTGATCAACGGGACGAGATCCCTGCGGCTTGTGTGAAGCAAGATTGACGACATACTTGACCAGAAAAGGAAGATGAAGTATTCATCTCGAAGGTGCCCCTCCAACTACTAGGAATTCTCTCTATTTCTATTCCATCTAATCATCGTGCCTATACGCGCGTAACGATAACGAATGTTAGCGCGTGGACCATCACAAAGGTCCTTCCCATGACAAGAGGTATAAGGACAGTAGTGTCCCCTCCTTGATTGATCATCTGCTTGGACGAGAGGAAAGTGGGGTAACTGTGCAAGACAATTTATTATTACGGGGGCCCACGTAATAACGACTTGTAGTGCACAGAAATCCTGGTGGACTCTGCGGGTCAAGCTAATGAAAACCATACAAAATTAATCTATAGGTGTCCTCACCTTCATCTGGTAGAACGACACATAGATCAGTGCTTTAGCACGTTAGAAAGTAGGAAGCCTGTCTTAGCCTACTTCGTGACTGACACTTCTACCTGCATACGAGACGTTTGAGAAAACGATATTTAAGCAAGAGAGGTGGAATGACATTCAGGAAGAATCAGTGACGATACACTCCCTACCACCTCGACAGGGACAACCCCATCTAAGGGAAACTATACGCACCAGTAAAGCCAAAGACCTAAGAAAAACCAATGTAGCAGGAAATAACTAAAACTTGAATGACCAAGGCGATGTAGCCTCGAGTTCATTTCAAACAATAAGCCAAGTTGGCAAGCCTATGTGAAGGCTCAATAACTGTTTCCTCGCTTATACACTGATTATATATACATGTGAAATTGGGTGATTACATGATGGCTTATGGTTGCTATGTATCTCATAGACAATTGAAATGTTGTCTAACCTACTCCATACCATTTTGGCAGAAGAGAATGCCGCCCAGGCGAGACACAAACACCAGTACGCTGCCAAGAACAGAATTAATTGTTTCATAACCATGGCATTCAAAGTTGTATTTTATTTATAAACATAGGAGTTACATTGTCTTAAACAGGAAATAATGAGTTTATAACGTAATTAAACTAAGTCTATCTTCATTTTATGTCTCTAAGGCACAGGTCCGCCCTAGTGTCACGATTATCGTCCTACGCAAAAGCTCCTGAAAACACATGTGAAAATAGGTACGTCAGCATAAAAATGCCTGTGAGATACATAGGTTTTTTGAAAATAGGATTCATGACTTATGTTTGAGAAAATGTTTAGTCATGAACCTTGTAATTTGCTTTGTCTTGTAAATCATTTGAAAAACGAGAAGATCAGATGATATGTATAAATAAGAGAATAATGTATGGTTTAAATGTATAACCAAGTAAAATGAGTTGTATAAAGTAAATTGTTTGTAAACCAAAGTCTTGTGAAAATAAGTTGTTTATGTATAACGTAATATGTCAAATATTGAAATGATTTAAATAATGCTATGATATGTAATATAATACAAACACTTATATATAGGAAGTACCAGCGGCGTATCCACCATGCTTGTATCATATTACTCACATCTCGTTACTTAAGTCACTTAAACAAACCAACAATGTATAAAGTCTATGTTTAAACCAATTGTCAAAAGTCCTTGTATAAATCATATCAAATGTTAATAGTCCAAAAGTAGTCAAGTAATGTGTAACAAATGTTATGTATTGTAAGTAAAGTATTGTCACATAATCCAAATGTAGAAATGTACAAAACAAAGTATTTTGAATATATCAAAAAGTTATGTTTTGCAAAGTAATGCATGTTACATTGATACAAACATTTATGTGGTAAGTTAACGCATACATTCAAGCCTTGAGACAGTCGGATAACCCTTTCAGTCAAGGTTATCAAAAGAAATGTTTTCGGATTCAGTCATTCCTTACATCCAAACAAACCAGGGATGTCAGGAATGGGATTTGTCAAGTCCTATGGTACCAGTACTTACTACCGAGCGGCGTAGCTAATGTTAATGAACGTATAAAAGTCTCGTTTGTGCAAACCAAATGTTATAGCAGTTGTATACATGTCATATGAAAACAATGTACTAAGTATGCTAAGTTAACATACAAAGCAGAAAAGTCTTGTAAATCAATGTGCTAGCATGCTATCAGTTAACATACATAGCAGAAATGTAATGTAAAACAATGTACTAAGTATGCACACAATGGACATACATGGCATAAAATGTAATGAAATCATGTACTATAATGTACTAATGAACATAACAAGCATATGATATGAAAGCATGAAAAGCACGAAAGTAACAAGTAGGCACATGTGTTTCACCCCAAAACAGTTTGGAAAACAGTAAAAGAGGGGTCTATGTACTCACTTGAGATTGCTTAGTAGTCCTTGAGTAACAACCAAACAATGCTAGAGATCACGGATATCAAACGGTACCTAATATAGGTAACTACATTAATAAACCGGACCTAAATCGGACGATCAGATAGAATGTGATTTAGACCCGACAAGTTTGAAGACTTGTTTAATATGGGTATTTCATACACATTCTGGATTTCGAGATAAAACCGATAAGGTTTGACCCGCTTCGGCTACTTTATGTAAACTAGTTATATAAACCGAACCGAACGCGTAAAAAGCGTAACATGTATCCGTAAGAACCATATACAGGTTTCCTAATTTAATATGCTTCAAATATGTTGTTACATCAGTAAGATGTCTTTTATTATGCCCGAAACGTATTTAAACACAAACTATGCACCGTAAGGGTATTTTGGTAATTTCACGTAAGCCGTGAAGCTCAAAACTGGAGTCTGAGTTAAACAACTTTTGCTTACTATTAAAACATTATAATTTTTTCAAAAATATCAGTAGGTATCAACCCTTGTATTTCTAAAATAGTTCTAGTACATACTATGCGTTAAAAACGCTTAGAAAGGCGATTAGGAGCCGTTTCCGGGTTATATACATAAAGCTGATATTTTTATTATTCCAGAAGGCTTAAAATAATTTATTTATCATTTAAGATCAGTAGCAAAAGGTTTGGAGTCGTTTAGATATGTAAAACTCATTTTATAGCCCGTAAGGGCAAAACCAACAATTACCGGATTAAGCCTATGACTATGAGTTATGCTCGGCCTAAAATTAATTAAAAATCTTCAAAAATCCCAAAATAATATATTACATCAGTGGGTAATAAGTTTGATAACAAAAAGTAGGCTTAACTAGGCTATACGCTAATTACGCCATTTAATTAACATAAAGCTTTCATTTTGCGCTAATGAGCATAACTCTCAATCTACACCACCAATTGATCTCAAATTTTGGGTACAAGTTTATATATCAGTAACAAAGGTTTCTACTCTTTTACATTTTCAAAAATCACGTTTTAAGGTAAAAAGGGCATAATGGTCAACATATGAGCAATTAACGGAAACATGCATATTAATTGGATAACTAATGAACCAAGGTGTATAATTACAGAGGGTTATACTAGTATGTAACCTAGTCCAATTAAAGCTCTGAGGCATTTCTAAAACATGCCTAAACGGGTCAGAACAGAAAGTCAAAGCAAAAGTCAAACTATGCGACTTTCGGTTCCGAACCGGGTCTAAACAGGAAATTGTCGGGTTGAATCATGTTTAGACATGTTCTTACACTAATTACCAAGTTATAATAATGATCAAACAGGTTGTATATGTTCTACATTGCTAATTATGCATAAATTAGAATTTAAGTATCCTGTTGACTTTTTATTAGCAAGTTTGACCCGACTTTTGACCTAGTTAGAGTGGGAATCAGGGGGAACCCTTTTAAGGGTTTATTACCCACATAATTACCAACTTATAACTACTTTTGATTCGACTAATCACTGGACCATTAGTGATTAATCTTAAAGTCAACCGTTAATTACGACGGTTTGACTTTTAAGCTAAAACTAAGCAAAAACTAAACTAAGGAAGGATTAGCAAACTTACTGAAGTCCTAAGCTTGATTAGTGATCACTTGAGAGGAGACTTGTGCTCCAGAAATGCTCCAGAAATGCAGAAGTGAAGGTGTGAAGAAAGCTTGCAACTCATTGGCCTTTTATAGTGATTTCAACACCACAAAATGTTGACACATAGGTCTACAACTGACCACAATTCATCAACAAGTGTTCCTAAGTGTATAGGGGTCGTTTAGGGGCCAAGCAAGATGAGGAAAATCGAGTTAAAGTCGATTACAAGGGCCATGGCAGACAAGAAATCCAAGAAAATCGAAATCTGTTCAGATGTGGCCGTCGCGTAGCGCGACGGCATAGGTGGTTAGTGCTCGCGCTACGCGAGCATGTATGATATGCCAACAAAATTTTCCATTAATTGCAGTTTTGGTCCCTGGTCCTTCTAAAGGTCGCTTTCGTGTCTTGTTTTGCACAATGCGCCCTCTAAATTGACTTATAAGGGCTTTAAGACATTTACCCACTTTGTTTAGCCCTCGGTTAACTTTATTGTTACCCGAAAAGTCATAAACTTCAACGTTGACGCTTGTACACGAATTTGATCATAACTTTCTCGTACGATAACGAAACTTTATGAAATTTATATCGTGCATTCTAGTGAGCATAATTAACCGTTACAAGGCTTCGGGTTTGTCAAGTTTAGTCCCTGTAAGCGAATTAACTTGTTTTTGCCATACCAAAGCCTTTAAAACTTATTTCTAAGTTATGTAAAGGTTATTTAAGGTATGTTAAGTATATGTTGAAGTTCCGGAGTATTTGTCGCATTAAACTGGTTACGGTTACGCACCGGTTTGCGTATAACTCTCCAGAAAGCGATGTAGAGTTTGAAATTGAATAAAAGTCAAAACATGAAAAATGTAAAACACAACCAAACAAACATTGGGATCAAATAACATTGTTTTATTGATAATTGAACTGTTGATAATGATTACAAGCACAGATGTTACACATATGATTTATAAAAGAAAACGCTTAACAAGATTCATGACTAACTTTTATTAAACCTTTCTTCTAAAACCCAAGTCATGAATCCTATTTTCACAAAACCTATGTATCTCACAGGCATTTTTATGCTGACGTACCTATTTTCACATGTGTTTTCAGGAGCAGTCGCTTAGGATGATGATCGTGACACTAGGGCGGACCTGTGCCTTAGAGACTTAAAAATAAAGATAGAACTAGTTTAATTATGTTCTGAACTCTTTATTTCTTGTTTTAAGACAATGTAACACTTTAGTTTGATAAATAAAATATAACTTTGTATGCCATGGTTGTGAAACAATAATTCTGTTACAACACTCCCCGACGTTTCCGCCACGATTTGATGTTCTACGTGGTCGGGGTGTGACAGAAAAGTTGGTATCAGAGCCAATGGTTATAGGGAATTAGGTTATTAGTAATGCTTTGACCTAGACTATAACCTTTCTAGTACCCCAACTGTAACACCCGTTAAGTTAATTTAAGGTTTAAAGAATCTTTTACGAAAACAATCATGTAATTACAATTACATATACATCGGAAATACGGGTTTACTAAAACTTTTACAAATCATAAGTTATTCTACATCACGTGGTTGAATTCGTTGTTTAAAATTTACAACGTAGCAAAGTGCGGAAGCGTGTATCTATATCGTGTTCGGTTCTTCGTTGAGCTTGATCGTCTTCCGGCATCCCAAAGTGTACCTACATTTCATAAACATGAAATGCTTTAGTCTTACGGGGTTTAAATCATGTCCAAACGAGTACGGGAAACAATTGATGTTCAAAAGAAAACAAGGACTTGAAAATATTCTCCACAGTAACTTACGGTGGCACCGTAAGTTACGGTGGCCCCTGAGTTCATACTCTTCTACCATACAACAGTAGGTTACCACCGTAACCATATCAGCTCCACCGTAACTTACGGTGGCACCGTAAGTTACGGTGGACCTTGTATGCAGCTTTTCCATTTTGCCGTAATTTGACACGAAATCTTTCGTATCTTTCAAACCGCTTATTGCAACCCTCCCGGTATGCATTAAGACCTCGCTTCATTTTTATATTCCAACTTTGTCTTTAAGTTTGACGTTTTACAAAAACGACCCGTTAAGGGACATATTTGCATTTTCCGGGTTCGAGTGTAAGTACACTCCCTCCCAATGCTTGTCTAAATCATTTTACATGTTTGCGTTTTCTAGGTTCGAGTGTAAGTACACTCCCTCCCAATACTTGTCTAAATCATTTTACATGCTTGCGTTTTCTGGGTTCGAGTGTAAGTACACTCCCTCCCAATACTTGTCTAAATCATTTTTCATGCTTGCGTTTTCTGGGTTCGAGTGTAAGTACACTCCCTCCCAATACTTGTCTAAATCATTTTACATGCTTGTTTGTCCCTTCACTCGGGCTCATTATCTTGATGTAATACGCTTCCGTCACTCGATTGTGCGTTTACATTATTATCAAATATTTTGCTTATCTGATTCATTTGGGTACTTTTTAATTAGTCCCATTCACTCCGCCCTTACTACATCGGATGTAAATGTGTCCGCTATAAGAAACTCGTGGTATCATATGCCACTACTTACTTGGCCAGAGTAAGCGATTTAACACATGACATACACGACCTTTTTATAGTGTTCACATCACGCCCTATGTAAGTAACGCCTCTATTTGTTTCTCTTGGAAACAATATCCCGAATACATTTTCTATTCGGGTTTTTCCAAGTTTTTAATCTACATATGCAACTTTCAATCTCTACTTATTTGTTGCATATTAATATTTGTGCGGTTATTTAAAATGTGCACCTGGTAATGTTTGCTCTAACAGGCTCCCCTTGCCATTAACTTATTCGCAATCGTTGCGCGATTTTGGTCCTTGGTGAGCATGCTCTTCTTGTCATACTTCAGCCCGTTCCTCTATCATATCTGTAATTTGTTCAATCCTCGTCATCTTCAAATGCGAGTTTCCTCCAATTAAAACATTCATAAAAGTTAGTAGTGTCAACTTTACTAAATGCCCATATCATAATACAAGGCTTTTCTATTGTACGCGTCAACGCGCGCAATTTCATCAACTATTTTCATCATTTAATTTAGGTAACGTGTATCACACGATAGCCTTATGTGTTGTTTACAACACTTTAGCATACTTGTACTTACCGGATTTGCGATCAAGCTTCGAACCGAACACTATTCTTTGTCAAGAGCATAAGGTTTAAGTCCAAGCATGGTTCCTCCCCACCATACTCGAATCTCTTAAACCAAGGCTCTGATACCAACTTGTAACACCCGTTAAGTTAATTTAAGGTTTAAAGAATCTTTTACGAAAACAATCATGTAATTACAATTACATATACATCGGAAATACGGGTTTACTAAAACTTTTACAAATCATAAGTTATTCTACATCACATGGTTGAATTCGTTGTTTAAAATTTACAACGTAGCAAAGTGCGGAAGCGTGTATCTATATCGTGTTCGGTTCTTCGTTGAGCTTGATCGTCTTCCGGCATCCCAAAGTGTACCTACATTTCATAAACATGAAATGCTTTAGTCTTACGGGGTTTAAATCATGTCCAAATGAGTACGGGAAACAATTGATGTTCAAAAGAAAACAAGGACTTGAAAATAATCTCCACCGTAACTTACGGTGGCACCGTAAGTTACGGTGGCCCCTGAGTTCATACTCTTCTACCGTACAACAGTAGGTTACCACCGTAACCATATCAGCTCCACTGTAACTTACGGTGGCACCGTAAGTTACGGTGGACCCTGTATGCAGCTTTTCCATTTTGCCGTAATTTGACACGAAATCTTTCGTATCTTTCAAACCGCTTATCCGTTTGACTTACCGTTTCTTCCTGCATGTTTAAAATTTGATTCTCTGTCATATGGTGTTAAAATCAGATATCCGGCTTGATAAAATTTAAGACCTTTAAGTCTTCGGCTTAATACTCTTTTACCAAAATTTGACCCGTTGTTATGCCCTAAAGTGTGAGACTGACGCATCAAATTAATACAACGAGCTATGGTTATGAACTGGGTCTTACCGGGTTAGTTTATGTTAGGTTGTGGACCTTTATAGGTCATTTGGGCCAAGCTTTAGGCCATGTGGGCCAAGCAGGCCCAAGGGAAGCCCATGTAGGGAAGTGGGCTTGTCCATGTATATAAACAAGTTTTCAACTTGTTTTTAGGTTTGAACTTCATAGTTACAAAATTTCTCTAGAGTTAGAGAGAGAGGCGATTGGTTGTGAGCTTGTACCAGACGATTTTGCTAATTCATAGTAATAGAATCGTGTGCAAGTTTAAAGGTTATTTTGGTGTTCTTGTTCCTTTCGTTTTGATTTCTTGAATCACCCATTGATTGGATTCCGCACAATCAATTGGGTTGTTTGATATCAATGAAAGATCCGGTTTACGAGACTTACAAGTGGTATCAGAGCCTTCAGAACCTGTTTCTAGGCTCGGTGTGATATCAAAGATTCAAGATTTTGAAAAACTAAAATTTTCGGCTCGGATTTGTGTTTTTCGAATCTGTTTTGGTACGAAGTTTCTGATGTTTAAAACTGTTTCAAGTTCATATTTCGTTTTTAATCATCGTTTTTTGGGTTTTGGATCGAGGTTGGGCAATCTATTGTTTTAAAAACTTGAAATTTTTGGTTTCATGTTCATTGTGTTCTTCGGGTCTTGCATGAGTGTTCATCAAGATTCAAGAAAATAATAGATATCTGCTTTCTTGATCTTTTCAGAAACTGTTAAAAGATTAAACATTTTTTTTAAAATTTGGAAAGAGTTTTTGTCGCATATTTTAAAAAAAAAAAAAGGAAAGGATCTCATCATTTCAAAATTTTCGGAAATTTGTTTTACAACTGTGTTTAAAAAAAATCTTCAAGCACTATTTCGAGTCTACAAGATCAGCACACCACCGAGTCGCAACCGACAACAAATCATTCAAGGTCTCGTCTCACAGGTCTCGACTCCATATTCTTCGGATTATACAAAAGCTCCGAAGTCTCGACTCATCTTCATCGCCGGTCTCGACTCATCATCATCATCACCGTCTCGACTCATCATCATCACCGTCTTGACTCAACTTCACAACCTCATACGGTCTCGAGTCTTCTCCTTCACAACACCAAGATCTTGAGTCATCATCATCCTCAGTCTCGACTCATAATTTTTCATAGTCTCGAGTCGCAACCGAGATCTCGAGTCATCATCCATATCTTCCTGGTCTCGAGTCATCATCTTCCTGGTCTCGAGTCATCGTTTTCCACGGTCTCGACTCAACAACCTTCACAAAGGTCTCGAGTTGCAAGCTTCTTCGTCTCGAGTCGCAACCTAGGTTTCGCTAATCAACCAAATCCAGTCGAAACCACAGTCTCGAGTCATCACTCATCACGGTTCCGACTCCATCTACTGACCAGTTTGATCATAATATTCTTCTCCGATAAGCGGTCGCCGGAACCCTGCAACATCATCGTTCGCATTCATTTTCCGGAGCACCGCCACCACGACACCGCTCATCCGTTCCGATTACAGTATCACAACCATCACCAGCATTCATCACCTTCACCAGTCACCACCTTCATCGTCGTTAAGTTCATCATCCTCTGATCATCCTCGTCTCCGTTCAAACTCCGACCACTGTTCTCTCCGATTACCTCCGATCTTCTTCTCCGATCTGCACTACGTCTCCCAGCCATTCTCCTTTCATCATCCGTTGCTATCACATCGAGTGGCAGAAAATTAGGGTTTCGGTTCCGTAATTGTTTTTAAAACGAAGAAGACGACATTTTTGTTTTGTTTTAATATAATAATATTATTTATAATCATTATTATATTAATCAGTGGGTCATCATTACATAATCATTAATTATAATTAGGCTTTGTTTTAATAAAAAAAACAGTTTTATTTTATAGTTAAATAAAAAAAAAGTTTATTTTATAAATAAAAAAAAGGTTTGTTTGTTTGTGATATCGGTTTGACAGGTTTTGAGGTGTAGTTCAAAAGGTGGGTTCAATCGACTGCGGAGTGTTTGAGTTAGCGAGTGTATGGATTCTCGTTTGGTTTGTGTTTTGAGGAGAAGAACAAAAGTATCAACCAGCCACTGAAATTATGGCATTCATTTTTCACAAACCCGTGGCTCAAGAAATTACTCGTGAAGAGATACTTTCTGTTTTCTGTACTCCTGAGTGTAGAGAAAGGGTTGAAGCTTATAGAATACACAACGCTGAGCTCATTCAAGATTATCAAGACATAAAAAATAAAAAATTTACCTTATCGAAAAACGAGAAACTTTATAAAGAAAAGATTGAGGCTCAGCGAAAAGACATCATCAAACTTAAGGATGATATGAGTGTAAAAACAGCCCATTTCTTAGAAGCTCAGGAAAAAGTATGTATTTTAACTAAGGAACTGGAAGATATTAGAGACAGATATCAAATTAATGAACTTAATATCAAGAAATTTGATTCTTCCAGCAAACTTGTTAAAAACCTGTGCGATCAACAGCTTGCGTACAAAGAAAAGAAAGGGCGTGGTTTGGGTTATAATCAGACTCCTCCTCCATATAATGATAATTACACTTATCTGCCAATGACTGAGGAGGAGATGATGAATGAGAGTAACATGACTTATGGTTCCAAAACCAACAAGTCGTCTTCTCATGACAGACAAGTTGAGAAACAGAAGTCTACTCCATTAAATTTTGTTTCCAAAGGCTCAATTGATCCTAACGTTTCATCTTCATGTGCAGATGATATTTCTGAAGTAAAGTGTGGAGATGTTCATGGGAGTGAACCAGTCGTTATTTCAAATATTTCTGAACCTTATTCTGAACCAACTGAATCTGACATTGCTTTTAGTCGTTCTTTATTTGCGTCGTTTTCTGCTTATGTTTCGTCTTGTGAGCCTGTTGTTTTGGGCAAAACTGATGATGTTTGTGTTGATAGTTTGAACAATAAGTGTGGTGATGATTGTTTTTCAGCTAATGTGTGTGATCCTAATGTTTCTAACGTTTCAGTTAATGAAAGCGTTACAGGTGAGGTCCCTCAGGATACATTCAGTAAAACCACTGAAACTTCTTCCCAAGAAAATCAAGAATGTCCTGATTCTTCTTCTGAATCGGCCTCAGTGGACATCCCTAATGTTGAATCTAGTGGGACCACATTGGAAACTGTGACTGAAAGCAGACCTCAAGTAGATTCACATGATACATGTGTTGACGAAACACGTGTTGATGAAACTTCATCTTCTGAAATTAAAACTGAACCTGATTTTGAAAAAGAAGAAAAAGGAGTTGAAATAAATGAACAGTCACAAACAAATGTTTCTGAAATTAAAGTTAAAACAGAAACTAAATCGTCTGTTCAAAATGATCATGATAAAATTGTAAAAGACGAAAAACATCATCCGTCTGAATCTCATGCTTGTGCTAGTTCTGATCAACAGGTACATAAGAACTCAGAAAAGGCACATGGAACACATGCAAAGCAATCAAAGCAAGCTTGTTCATCTAAACCAATCAGATCAGCTATTGCTGCTAGCTCTTCGAATCTCCATACATTGAAGCAACAAACATGTTACAACTGTGGAGTTCCTGGACACATTGCTAGAAATTGTGTTCATCGTCAAAAAGTGCAACAAAAAGTCAAAACTCACTTGTGTGCTGATGTTTGTGAGCCGGTTCACAACACGCAAAAGGAGCCAAAACGAGCAGATCAAAATTGAGGGTATAAGAAGTCTGCTCATCAAGGACAAGGCAGCAATAATCCTCATAAGGCTCGTGACAAGGTGAATGAAAGATCCAATCAGGGAGAAAAGACGAAGAATGGTGCTCATAGTAACAAGAGTTCTGCAAACAGCAAATATAAGCACCCAAATTCGTCTTCGTCTGAAAGTCATGTGCAGGCGCATCCAACATGAAGAGGACCGGTTTGTCCTTCAGGGTCTGCAAGAGCAAATCCAGCTGATCAGAATGCTTTCTACATGAAGAGACAAACATGCTTCAATTGCGGCATTGCTGGTCACATAGCTCGGAACTGCACACATCATCCCTACGTACCATATTATATGCAAAATCGGAGGGTTACACCTAAGGATAACTACCATTCCAAGCCGATGAAGGTATCATCACCTAAGGCAATGAAGAATGTGAATCCCAAGGTTAAACCTTCTGATGGGGATTGGAATGCTGCTAAAAACAAACGCAAGGCTGTTCAGGAACAAAAACGTGTTTCTAAAACTAACAAACCTGAAACAGCTAAAGTTGCTCAACCGAAGGCAACAAACGCGTTTGCTAGACCGAAACAGTTTTGGAAACCCAAATCCAAAGCAGCAACGTCTCCAATCCTTGAAATTAAAGGGGACTTGTGTTTGAAAGAAGTGTCTTATTTTGATGCTTTAGGAAAACCCAGGACCACGATGGCCTGGGTACCAATGTCTTACTAATCTTCTTACCTTTCAGGAACAACTTAGGAGGAGCTGTTGACAATCTCTGGAATGTTGATAGCGGTTGTTCCAGAGATAAAAATGGGTAACATTTCACTGTTGCAAAAAGTTCAAATTTTTTTTTTACAGATGATATGTTTCCTTTGGAGGAGATTAGAGGAGTAAGATAAGATCAGCAAAAGGTACCGTTTAAATTCAGTACTTTGATTTGAATATTGATTAGTCTTCAATCTGATGACAGAACGGTTAAGCAAAAAAAATTTTTCTTTCTTAGTTCATTACTTTGTATATAAAGTGTCCTTTCTCTAGTAAATGGTAAATTTGCGCAAAAATACAAGATTTATGCACAAATTTAGGGGGGGAGAGGAACATATAGATAGTTATAGAGTTTAAGGGGGAGAAAACTCAGAAAAAGAAAAACACAAAAAGAGTTTGCTATTTATATATGCATTGTTTTAGGGGGAGAAAATGAGAAAAATACAAAAACATTAGAAAATGAAAAAGCAAAAAAAGAAAGATTGCATGATATGGGAAGTGAAATAAATGTTCGTGTTAAAGGGTTTGACTAACACATGTAAGGTGCCATAGCTGAAAAGACTAGGATCTACTGCGATATGTCGATAGGCTTGACGCTCAACATGATAAAAGATACTAAGTGATATAAACATAACGAACTATGTACCATGTGGGTAACATACCAACGGTGTATGATTTTATGGTCTTAAATCTTGCGTTGATAGATAGCCAACATCTGAGGTTTCGGGTCTTTATATTGTTGAATCATCCGGGGATATCTTGGCTGTCTTTCTGTTCAGAACTAAAATTGTACTTGAACTCAGGAAAGAAAGTCACTTGGAATTAGCTCATTTCTATTTGAATGTCTGTATATTGTCCCGATACACACAATTTTGATCTGATTCTGAAATCTTCTCTGAAAAAAGTCGTGTACCTCCTCTGCTGCATCCAGATATATGCTGACCTGGAGGTGCTAGGCAACGACAGCTTCTGCTGCATCCAGATACATGCTGACCTAGCTGTACGTTGTCGCGCTACAGATCTAATACACCCGAAAGAGGCCCTCTAGTGCCCAAAAGAAACCCAAGAAACCTATATCAAACTGAGAAAAACTCATTTGATCTGTATATTATACCATCTCTGCAAAAGATCTATTCTGTTCTCTTCTCAACCTATTCCCAGTTAAGATTTCAGAAATCTGGATTGGACTTGTGAAATATGTGGTAGGGAAGATACTTGCATGATAGAGTGTGTTGTTTATATTTCCAGGATTTGATTAGTATTTATTTGGGTGTTCATTGTTAAGAAATCAAAACTTGATAAAACAGATTATATGCAGACCTAGACACAGTCAGGATATCTTAAAGGATGACATCAGTATACTCACCTGCTACGATGAATAGTTGTGCTTACCTTGATCGCGGGGGTATGCCTTGGAATGGGACACATGGGTATAATAGTATAATATTACCTTAAGCATATCACGAAGTTAAAAAAATTGAAAGTTGAGCGTTAAAGTTTAAGTGGACAAACATATTGACAATCGCATAGACCAGTTTGATTAGGCTCGTACTGAAAAGTGTTCCTTAGTCTGCCTGAGAACGAATTTTGATCCCATTGCAATTGTAATTGTATATTATGGTAGTTGTTTATATTTTGAGTTTTTTATTTGTTTTTTAGTTCTCAATATTAAAAAAATTTTAAAAAAATTGGAAAAATTCAAAAATTCAAAAATACAAAAATACAAAAATAGTGTCTTGCTTTTCTATAAAATCAAAAAAAAAATAATCCAAAAATAGAGTGCTTATTTGTTTTTCTTAAAATTAAAAATGTAATCGTTCTTGAAGATTTGACTGATCATCAAAAGTTAAAAGAATTTAAATTGTGAAATTTCATGTACCTAGTGTTCATGTGGTACTCTCCCTGTTGCATAAGAAATGTTTGCTTATGAGTTTGTGAGTATGTGCAGAACTTGATTTCAATCAAGAACAGGGGTTGTTGAAGACTGAGATGCTGTTAGCTGTTGACGAAGCATGGAGCAGCACAACAACAAGATGTACCTGAGTCAAAAGAATCGGATTCGCAACGCCGTCTGACAGTGAAAGTACATTTGAAGAAGTACCATGAACCTGTTTGAAAGACAAAGATTGAAGAAGAAAAGAGCTGCTGAGAATCCTCCTCTCACATTCTTTTTAACAAAGACTTTCAAGAAGATGCTGATCGAGATCCTGATATGAAGCTAACCACAAGAGCTGAAGAAAGAGACCCAGTGCTGAGAGTTCAGAAGTCAAGAACTTCCACAACATCTGCAGCATAGTGAAAATCATAGACTACGTTGAAGACGTTGCTGATTTCATGTTATGAAGACAATTTGATGGCATCAGTCTAGGGGGAGATTGTTAGGCCCTAAAGTGTGAGACTGACGCATCAAATTAATACAACGAGCTATGGTTATGAACTGGGTCTTACCGGGTTAGTTTATGTTAGGTTGTGGACCTTTATAGGTCATTTGGGCCAAGCTTTAGGCCATGTGGGCCAAGCAGGCCCAAGGGAAGCCCATGTAGGGAAGTGGGCTTGTCCATGTATATAAACAAGTTTTCAACTTGTTTTTAGGTTTGAACTTCATAGTTACAAAATTTCTCTAGAGTTAGAGAGAGAGGCGATTGGTTGTGAGCTTGTACCAGACGATTTTGCTAATTCATAGTAATAGAATCGTGTGCAAGTTTAAAGGTTATTTCGGTGTTCTTGTTCCTTTCGTTTTGATTTCTTGAATCACCCATTGATTGGATTCCGCACAATCAATTGGGTTGTTTGATATCATTGAAAGATCCGGTTTACGGGACTTACACCCGTTTGTGATTTTATCAAACATACAAGTTTGTTCGACCCTTATTTCTCACAAACCTATTAAATTCAATAATGTCTAACATATTAGGTTCCGATTATAGAATTATATACCTTCTTTAATCCATTTCACCCATATGCTTATTTTGACCCGTTTGAGGTATTTACGCATTTTAGTCTAGAACTTGTGCTTTTCTTTTGACGCCACAAAAGTCCATGTCTAATTAACTACAAATATTCCACCACAACTATTTTGTGGCGGATTTAACATAATGAATCCCTTTTTCCCAAATTTACCCATTGGTTGATCATTTTACGCAAATGACCGTTTTTGAGCATTTGACCCACGAATATGAATTCCTATGACTTTTATTCATATTTAATGATTCCATAATCTTTATGTAAGTTCCTAATCAACCCCCCTATGGGTCGTTTGCCCGATATACCCTTCAAGGGTGTTTTGGTCAACTTTAGTCCCTCACTATACGACGAAGGACTTTCGCTAAATATTTGACCAAAAATTGTATGTTTAACCAAAAGCTTATTTAAACGTACCTGGCTCGGGTCAAGGTATTGACCCGTTTACATAACTTTTGCTTTAAATCTTTCTAGTTTAAGCAACGCATACTTATGTTATTTCCTGTGATTACAAAACTCAACAAGCGATTGTCAAATGTAATTGTCAAATGGTGCTAACAACACCATTTGACCCATTTAGTCTAATTTGCCATTTATCCATATGAGATGGTACTTAGTTACCATTTCATCCCTTTAAACCTAACCCGGTTTTCCTTTAACTTGTTTTACTTAAAACCGTTTTTATTTGTTCGTCATTACATGACTAATTTACCTTTTTACCCCTTTTACCATGATTCATAATTTCTTACCATTTTCCCTTGTTCCGAATCTCATTGAATCGTGTCGGAACATTGTATACCAACCACTTAGTAGCATTCATATGCAATACTTGAAATTGAGTAATTTTGCAAGCAATGTAAAGGGGCGTAAGCTCCACTTACCTCGCATCCGAATATGCTTTTATTCTCGTGCTTGATTCGTTTGACCGCTTCTTTCCCAAGCCTCCACCTAGCTCGTTAGGCGACAAACTATCATCATTCACAAGGTGGTTAGATTAGTCATTTCAATTCACGACTATTCCACCTCACGTATTTTCTATGTCGAAACTACTATTTGACTTTATCATTGGTTAGTTTGACTTTTAAAAGTCAATTGACCTACCAACATATTCATATGCACATTTGGTTCATTGAACTCACTTAGGCATATTTCATCCGAACTCTTAACAAAAATCAAATTTTTTTACATACTAACTAGTAAGCCGCGATTTCATTTAGGCATTTCATATCAATGAAAATTGGTTGTTTTTGGTGACTTGTTTAACCTGTTTACAAGTCTTCAAAAATTATGATTTTTTTATGTGGCGTACCTCTCGGAGGGTTAGCCCTTGAGTTAAAATTTCAAGATCTAACTCTTTACCAAAAATTCGTGAAAATTCATTTACTAAGCTGCAATCAGATTCGTCACTTCTGACTGCAGCTTACAGAAAAATTCATTAAAAATTCCTCGTTTATCCGATTGACGAAATTCCAATTGGCGATTCTTTTAATCACTTAAAACTTTCTACAGTAAGAATTTGAGATCATAACTCAATCCCTAAATTGAGTTATGACATTCGTGATGGGCTGCAATTTCTGCCAGAAAACGCAGCTTGAACCTTTGATACGGAAAAATTCATAAAACGCTCGATTTTCGTCGAAAAAATGCGATTCCAGTGGGGTTTTAAAGATATTTCCTGGAATTACATTCTAGACTCAAGAAACACATTATTTTATCACTTTTTGTCCAGGTTACAGCCAATACAAATCGGCTGTAAATTCTGATCAAGAATCGTTTGAATTCAGCTTTCAATTTAAGCTTGTTCTTGACATCATAACACTATTTTTTTTGCAATCAAAACCCTAAAAACATCTCATACATGAATTTAGTATCAACAAAAACTTGAGCTAAGCATGATTTCAACATATACTTGTCTAGGGCTTACTCCTAGATACTATATTGTTCCTATTCCATGCAATTAACAAACATGCATCATCAATTTTCAGATTTCCCAATTTCATGAGATTTTCAAACAGTGAATTAACACCAAATTTTACATACCTTGTAACCCCCTTGTGATGAGGATCTCGTATCTATGTTCAGATTTCGATTTGGGACAGGAATTAGCCTTCAATTGATCAAATTTGTGGAGTTAGGGTTTGATGAGAGTTCCTGGTCGCTCTCCTGCGCTTCTGATCGACCAAAACACTAATTTGTGTGTTTGGTTTTTATTTAATTTGTTTTAACAAATTCTAGTTTCAAGTTTTACAACTTAGGTCCCTCCACTTTAGTTTCTATAATAACTTTGGTTAATTTTAACCCTATTATAAGTTATTTCTAAACTATTAGCTAACTAGGTTAAAATCCCTAGTTAGCAAATTCTTGTTTATTTAAGAATCCTAATATTCACCGGGTTTCTTTTACCACTAAAGGTAAATTACCCGTCTTTTAGTATAAGCGTGGTTTGATTACCAAACCCGTTTTCGGGGTGTTACAAGTCTACCCCCCTTAAAGAGGTTTCGTCCTCGAAACCCTTTCTTACTTAATTCATTGAGTTTAAACTCAATGTATTTGATCCGAGATATCATTTAAACATTAGTTATACTTTTAACCAATTGTTAGTATTACCAGATAAGTATGGTAACATCTTTTTGGTCACTAATTGTCTACGTATCTCATACGACATAGTGCAACTTAAAATAACGTAATCCCGTTATTTCCACTAGTTTAGTTAACTTAGCGATATCCATCGCTTTCATATACTATCGAATTCTTTATGAATCCGTTATTTTGACCCGTTTAAAGGTCTTTAATGAAATCTTTCACTTTTAGCAGCAATTTCTTTTGTCTTCAAATTTATTTATTCGGTTCAGTCATACCGAACCTACCGCTTACAAGCAAACCAAATTTATTTAAATGACCTTGACGGGTCTCACTAATTAGACTTATTAGTCCAGTTACTTTTTACTGCTTGCTTGGTTATAATGTGATTCTACTTCGCATTACATTTCTTGACCGTGATTGTGTTACATCATGTTTAATTTATATCAAAATTTCATTTTCGAAAATATCACTTTTCGAATATATCGTCTTGCGCCTATCAGTGTCAAGACTTGTATCTTTCATGCTTACTATTTAAATTCCTATCAGAATTTATGTTTGTAAAAACATTATTTCTTACTAAAACCGAAGTTTTAGTTTTAGGATCTTCTCTTTGACCTTTGTCAATTATCCATACCAGGATATTGACAGTCCATAATTTATTCTTATTTAGTTATATCCCATTACCGGGCTCATTATTCTCTTGCATTTAATGCTACCTTTATCTGGCTAGCGCTCATTTGTGCCATTCGGCGTTATATTGTATTCAACATGTTTGACCTATTAATGTGAAATCCATCACTTATAAACAATCAACTTTATTCTTTATTCAACCCATTCGACTTCGAATAGTTTAACATATTTACTCACAATTTCTATATACGAGATTTTATAGTCATAACTCGTAATCCAAGTCATTTGATTTTTTTTTTCAACCCGCGTTCACGTCTCTTGGTTTACGCATGTGTTTAATTCTTACCCATCAACCGGGTGTTTTACCGAGGTCGTTATTATTGCAACCCTCCCGGTATGCATTAAGACCTCGCTTCATTTTTATATTCCAACTTTGTCTTTAAGTTTGACGTTTTACAAAAACGACCCGTTAAGGGACATATTTGCATTTTCCGGGTTCGAGTGTAAGTACACTCCCTCCCAATGCTTGTCTAAATCATTTTACATGTTTGCGTTTTCTAGGTTCGAGTGTAAGTACACTCCCTCCCAATACTTGTCTAAATCATTTTACATGCTTGCGTTTTCTGGGTTCGAGTGTAAGTACACTCCCTCCCAATACTTGTCTAAATCATTTTTCATGCTTGCGTTTTCTGGGTTCGAGTGTAAGTACACTCCCTCCCAATACTTGTCTAAATCATTTTACATGCTTGTTTGTCCCTTCACTCGGGCTCATTATCTTGATGTAATACGCTTCCGTCACTCGATTGTGCATTTACATTATTATCAAATATTTTGCTTATCTGATTCATTTGGGTACTTTTTAATTAGTCCCATTCACTCCGCCCTTACTACATCGGATGTAAATGTGTCCGCTATAAGAAACTCGTGGTATCATATGCCACTACTTACTTGGCCAGAGTAAGCGATTTAACACATGACATACACGACCTTTTTATAGTGTTCACATCACGCCCTATGTAAGTAACGCCTCTATTTGTTTCTCTTGGAAACAATATCCCGAATACATTTTCTATTCGGGTTTTTCCAAGTTTTTAATCTACATATGCAACTTTCAATCTCTACTTATTTGTTGCATATTAATATTTGTGCAGTTATTTAAAATGTGCACCTGGTAATGTTTGCTCTAACAGGCTCCCCTTGCCATTAACTTATTCGCAATCGTTGCGCGATTTTGGTCCTTGTTGAGCATGCTCTTCTTGTCATACTTCAGACCGTTCCTCTATCATATCTGTAATTTGTTCAATCCTCGTCATCTTCAAATGCGAGTTTCCTCCAATTAAAACATTCATAAAAGTTAGTAGTGTCAACTTTACTAAATGCCCGTATCATAATACAAGGCTTTTCTATTGTACGCGTCAACGCGCGCAATTTCATCAACTATTTTCATCATTTAATTTAGGTAACGTGTATCACACGATAGCCTTATGTGTTGTTTACAACACTTTAGCATACTTGTACTTACCGGATTTGCGATCAAGCTTCGAACCGAACACTATTCTTTGTCAAGAGCATAAGGTTTAAGTCCAAGCATGGTTCCTCCCCACCATACTCGAATCTCTTAAACCAAGGCTCTGATACCAACTTGTAACACCCGTTAAGTTAATTTAAGGTTTAAAGAATCTTTTACGAAAACAATCATGTAATTACAATTACATATACATCGGAAATACGGGTTTACTAAAACTTTTACAAATCATAAGTTATTCTACATCACGTGGTTGAATTCGTTGTTTAAAATTTACAACGTAGCAAAGTGCGGAAGCGTGTATCTATATCGTGTTCGGTTCTTCGTTGAGCTTGATCGTCTTTCGGCATCCCAAAGTGTACCTACATTTCATAAACATGAAATGCTTTAGTCTTACGGGGTTTAAATCATGTCCAAACGAGTACGGGAAACAATTGATGTTCAAAAGAAAACAAGGACTTGAAAATAATCTCCACCGTAACTTACGGTGGCACCGTAAGTTACGGTGGCCCCTGAGTTCATACTCTTCTACCGTACAACAGTAGGTTACCACCGTAACCATATCAGCTCCACCGTAACTTACGGTGGCACCGTAAGTTACGGTGGACCCTGTATGCAGCTTTTCCATTTTGCCGTAATTTGACACGAAATCTTTCGTATCTTTCAAACCGCTTATCCGTTTGACTTACCGTTTCTTCCTGCATGTTTAAAATTTGATTCTCCGTCATATGGTGTTAAAATCAGATATCCGGCTTGATAAAATTTAAGACCTTTAAGTCTTCGGCTTAATACTCTTTTACCAAAATTTGACCCGTTGTTATGCCCTAAAGTGTGAGACTGGCGCATCAAATTAATACAACGAGCTATGGTTATGAACTGGGTCTTACCGGGTTAGTTTATGTTAGGTTGTGGACCTTTATAGGTCATTTGGGCCAAGCTTTAGGCCATGTGGGCCAAGCAGGCCCAAGGGAAGCCCATGTAGGGAAGTGGGCTTGTCCATGTATATAAACAAGTTTTCAACTTGTTTTTAGGTTTGAACTTCATAGTTACAAAATTTCTCTAGAGTTAGAGAGAGAGGCGATTGGTTGTGAGCTTGTACCAGACGATTTTGCTAATTCATAGTAATAGAATCGTGTGCAAGTTTAAAGGTTATTTCGGTGTTCTTGTTCCTTTCGTTTTGATTTCTTGAATCACCCATTGATTGGATTCCGCACAATCAATTGGGTTGTTTGATATCATTGAAATATCCGGTTTACGAGACTTACAAGTGGTATCAGAGCCTTCAGAACCTGTTTCTAGGCTCGGTGTGATATCAAAGATTCAAGATTTTGAAAAACTAAAATTTTCGGCTCGGATTTGTGTTTTTCGAATCTGTTTTGGTACGAAGTTTCTGATGTTTAAAACTGTTTCAAGTTCATATTTCGTTTTTAATCATCATTTTTTGGGTTTTGGATCGAGGTTGGGCAATCTATTGTTTTAAAAACTTGAAATTTTTGGTTTCATGTTCATTGTGTTCTTCGGGTCTTGCATGAGTGTTCATCAAGATTCAAGAAAATAATAGATATCTGCTTTCTTGATCTTTTCAGAAACTGTTAAAAGATTAAACAATTTTTTTAAAATTTGGAAAGAGTTTTTGTCGTATATTTTTTAAAAAAAAAAAGGAAAGGATCTCATCATTTCAAAATTTTCGGAAATTTGTTTTACAACTGTGTTTAAAAAAAATCTTCAAGCACTATTTCGAGTCTACAAGATCAGCACACCACCGAGTCGCAACCGACAACAAATCATTCAAGGTCTCGTCTCACAGGTCTCGACTCCATATTCTTCGGATTATACAAAAACTCCGAAGTCTCGACTCATCTTCATCGCCGGTCTCGACTCATCATCATCATCACAGTCTCGACTCATCATCATCACCGTCTCGACTCAACTTCACAACCTCATACGGTCTCGAGTCTTCTCCTTCACAACACCAAGATCTCGAGTCATCATCATCCTCAGTCTCGACTCATAATTTTTCATAGTCTCGAGTCGCAACCGAGATCTCGAGTCATCATCCATATCTTCCTGGTCTCGAGTCATCATCTTCCTGGTCTCGAGTCATCGTTTTCCACGGTCTCGACTCAACAACCTTCATAAAGGTCTCGAGTTGCAAGCTTCTTCGTCTCGAGTCGCAACCTCGGTTTCGCTAATCAACCAAATCCAGTCGAAACCACAGTCTCGAGTCATCACTCATCACGGTTCCGACTCCATCACTGACCAGTTTGATCATAATCTTCTTCTCCGATAAGCGGTCGCCGGAACCCTGCAACATCATCGTTCGCATTCATTTGCCGGAGCACCGCCACCACGACACCGCTCATCCGTTCCGATTACAGTATCACAACCATCACCATCATTCATCACCTTCACCAGTCACCACCTTCATCGTCGTTAAGTTCATCATCCTCTGATCATCCTCGTCTCCGTTCAAACTCCGACCACTGTTCTCTCCGATTACCTCCGATCTTCTTCTCCGATCTGCACTACGTCTCCCAGCCATTCTCCTTTCATCATCCGTTGCTATCACATCGAGTGGCAGAAAATTAGGGTTTCGGTTCCGTAATTTTTTTTAAAACGAAGAAGACGACATTTTTGTTTTGTTTTAATATAATAATATTATTTATAATCATTATTATATTAATCAGTGGGTCATCATTACATAATCATTAATTATAATTAGGCTTTGTTTTAATAAAAAAAACAGTTTTATTTTATAGTTAAATAAAAAAAAGGTTTATTTTATAAATAAAAAAAAAGGTTTGTTTGTTTGTGATATCGGTTTGACAGGTTTTGAGGTGTAGTTCAAAAGGTGGGTTCATTCGACTGCGGAGTGTTTGAGTTAGCGAGTGTATGGATTCTCGTTTGGTTTGTGTTTTGAGGAGAAGAACAAAAGTATCAACCAGCCACTGAAATTATGGCATTCATTTTTCACAAACCCGTGGCTCAAGAAATTACTCGTGAAGAGATACTTTCTGTTTTCTGTACTCCTGAGTGTAGAGAAAGGGTTGAAGCTTATAGAATACACAACGCTGAGCTCATTCAAGATTATCAAGACATAAAAAATAAAAAGTTTACCTTATCGAAAAACGAGAAACTTTATAAAGAAAAGATTGAGGCTCAGCGAAAAGACATCATCAAACTTAAGGATGATGTGAGTGTAAAAACAGCCCATTTCTTAGAAGCTCAGGAAAAAGTATGTATTTTAACTAAGGAACTGGAAGATATTAGAGACAGATATCAAATTAATGAACTTAATATCAAGAAATTTGATTCTTCCAGCAAACTAGTTAAAAACCTGTGCGATCAACAGCTTGCGTACAAAGAAAAGAAAGGGCGTGGTTTGGGTTATAATCAGACTCCTCCTCCATATAATGATAATTACACTTATCTGCCAATGACTGAGGAGGAGATGATGAATGAGAGTAACATGACTTATGGTTCCAAAACCAACAAGTCGTCTTCTCATGACAGACAAGTTGAGAAACAGAAGTCTACTCCATTAAATTTTGTTTCCAAAGGCTCAATTGATCTTAACGTTTCATCTTCATGTGCAGATGATATTTCTAAAGTAAAGTGTGGAGATGTTCATGGGAGTGAACCAGTCGTTATTTCAAATATTTCTGAACCTTATTCTGAACCAACTGAATCTGACATTGCTTTTAGTCGTTCTTTATTTGCGTTGTTTTCTGCTTATGTTTCGTCTTGTGAGCCTGTTGTTTTGGGCAAAACTGATGATGTTTGTGTTGATAGTTTGAACAATAAGTGTGGTGATGATTGTTTTTCAGCTAATGTGTGTGATCCTAATGTTTCTAACATTTCAGTTAATGAAAGCGTTACAGGTGAGGTCCCTCAGGATACATTCAGTAAAACCACTGAAACTTCTTCCCAAGAAAATCAAGAATGTCCTGATTCTTCTTCTGAATCGGCCTCAGTGGACGTCCCTAATGTTGAATCTAGTGGGACCACATTGGAAACTGTGACTGAAAGCAGACCTCAAGTAGATTCACATGATACATGTGTTGACGAAACACGTGTTGATGAAACTTCATCTTCTTCATCTTCTGAAATTAAAACTGAACCTGATTTTGTAAAAGAAGAAAAAGGAGTTGAAATAAATGAACAGTCACAGACAAATGTTTCTGAAATTAAAGTTAAAACAGAAACTAAATCGTCTGTTCAAAATGATCATGATAAAATTGTAAAAGACGAAAAACATCATCCGTCTGAATCTCATGCTTGTGCTAGTTCTGATCAACAGGTACATAAGAACTCAGAAAAGGCACATGGAACACATGCAAAGCAAGCTTGTTCATCTAAACCAATCAGATCAGCTACTGCTGCTAGCTCTTCGAATCTCCATACATTGAAGCGACAAACATGTTACAACTGTGGAGTTCCTGGACACATTGCTAGAAATTGTGTTCATCGTCAAAAAGTGCAACAAAAAGTCAAAACTCACTTGTGTGCTGATGTTTGTGAGCCGGTTCACAACACGCAAAAGGAGCCAAAACGAGCAGATCAAAATCGAGGGTATAAGAAGTCTGCTCATCAAGGACAAGGCAGCAATAATCCTCATAAGGCTCGTGACAAGGTGAATGAAAGATCCAATCAGGGAGAAAAGACGAAGAATGGTGCTCATAGCAACAAGAGTTCTGCAAACAGCAAATATAAGCACCCAAATTCGTCTTCATCTGAAAGTCATGTGCAGGCGCATCCAACACGAAGAGGACCGGTTTGTCCTTCAGGGTCTGCAAGAGCAAATCCAGGTGATCAGAATGCTTTCTACATGAAGAGACAAACATGCTTCAATTGCGACATTGCTGGTCACATAGCTCGGAACTGCACACATCATCCCTACGTACCATATTATATGCAAAATCGGAGGGTTACACCTAAGGATAACTACCATTCCAAGCCGATGAAGGTATCATCACCTAAGGCAATGAAGAATGTGAATCCCAAGGTTAAACCTTCTGATGGGGATTGGAATGCTGCTAAAAACAAACGCAAGGCTGTTCAGGAACAAAAACGTGTTTCTAAAACTAACAAACCTGAAACAGCTAAAGTTGCTCAACCGAAGGCAACAAACGCGTTTGCTAGACCGAAACAGTTTTGGAAACCCAAATCCAAAGCAGCAACGTCTCCAATCCTTGAAATTAAAGGGGACTTGTGTTTGAAAGAAGTGTCTTATTTTGATGCTTTAGGAAAACCCAGGACCACGATGGCCTGGGTACCAATGTCTTACTAATCTTCTTACCTGGCTCGGGTCAAGGTATTGACCCGTTTACATAACTTTTGCTTTAAATCTTTCTAGTTAAAGCAACGCATACTTATGTTATTTCCTGTGATTACAAAACTCAACAAGCGATTGTCAAATGGTGCTAACAACACCATTTGACCCATTTAGTCTAATTTGCCATTTATCCATATGAGATGGTACTTAGTTACCATTTCATCCCTTTAAACCTAACCCGGTTTTCCTTTAACTTGTTTTACTTAAAACCGTTTTTATTTGTTCGTCATTACATGACTAATTTACCTTTTTACCCCTTTTACCATGATTCATAATTTCTTACCATTTTCCCTTGTTCCGAATCTCATTGAATCGTGTCGGAACATTGTATACCAACCACTTAGTAGCATTCATATGCAATACTTGAAATTGAGTAATTTTGCAAGCAATGTAAAGGGGCGTAAGCTCCACTTACCTCGCATCCGAATATGCTTTTCTTCTCGTGCTTGATTCGTTTGACCGCTTCTTTCCCAAGCCTCCACCTAGCTCGTTAGGCGACAAACTATCATCATTCACAAGGTGGTTAGATTAGTCATTTCAATTCACGACTATTCCAACTCACGTATTTTCTATGTCGAAACTACTATTTGACTTTATCATTGGTTAGTTTGACTTTTAAAAGTTAATTGACCTACCAACATATTCATATGCACATTTGGTTCATTGAACTCACTTAGGCATATTTCATCCGAACTCTTAACAAAAATCAAATTTTTTTACATACTAACTAGTAAGCCGCGATTTCATTTAGGCATTTCATATCAATGAAAATTGGCTGTTTTTGGTGACTTGTTTAACCTGTTTACAAGTCTTCAAAAATTATGATTTTTTTATGTGGCGTACCTCTCGGAGGGTTAGCCCTTGAGTTAAAATTTCAAGATCTAACTCTTTACCAAAAATTCGTGAAAATTCATTTACTAAGCTGCAATCAGATTCGTCACTTCTGACTGCAGCTTACAGAAAAATTCATTAAAAATTCCTCGTTTATCCGATTGACGAAATTCCAATTGGCGATTCTTTTAATCACTTAAAACTTTCTACAGTAAGAATTTGAGATCATAACTCAATCCCTAAATTGAGTTATGACATTCGTGATGGGCTGCAATTTCTGCCAGAAAACGCAGCTTGAACCTTTGATACGGAAAAATTCATAAAACGCTCGATTTTCGTCGAAAAAATGCGATTCCAGTGGGGTTTTAAAGATATTTCCTGGAATTAAATTCTAGACTCAAGAAACACATTATTTTATCACTTTTTTGTCCAGGTTACAGCCAATACAAATCGGCTGTAAATTCTGATCAAGAATCGTTTGAATTCAGCTTTCAATTTAAGCTTGTTCTTGACATCATAACACTATTTTTTTTGCAATCAAAACCCTAAAAACATCTCATACATGAATTTAGTATCAACAAAAACTTGAGCTAAGCATGATTTCAACATATAACTTGTCTAGGGCTTACTCCTAGATACTATATTGTTCCTGTTCCATGCAATTAACAAACATGCATCATCAATTTTCAGATTTCCCAATTTCATGAGATTTTCAAACAGTGAATTAACACCAAATTTTACATACCTTGTAACCCCCTTGTGATGAGGATCTCGTATCTATGTTCAAATTTCGATTTGGGACAGGAATTAGCCTTCAATTGATCAAATTTGTGGAGTTAGGGTTTGATGAGAGTTCCTGGTCGCTCTCCTGCGCTTCTGATCGACCAAAACACTAATTTGTGTGTTTGGTTTTTATTTAATTTGTTTTAACAAATTCTAGTTTCAAGTTTTACAACTTAGGTCCCTCCACTTTAGTTTCTATAATAACTTTGGTTAATTTTAACCCTATTATAAGTTATTTCTAAACTATTAGCTAACTAGGTTAAAATCCCTAGTTAGCAAATTCTTGTTTATTTAAGAATCCTAATATTCACCGGGTTTCTTTTACCACTAAAGGTAACTTACCCGTCTTTTAGTATAAACGTGGTTTGATTACCAAACCCGTTTTCGGGGTGTTACACCAACACAAGTTATCTTGTGTGTAGATCTTAAAACATGCACTTCACCTATCCTTAGGTGATAACCACAATGGGAACATCAAGTTCGAATCCGCTTTGAAAATTAATCATCTATTCTTGGATGATTGATTACTAGGTTTTGAACCCTCTATTGTAAGGTTTTGAACCCCTTTGAATTTTCAAAATCTCGTCAAGGTTTTGGGTTTTAAATAGTGTGAACACGTGCAAACTGGAAGGGTGAATGCCTGTACCCTGGGTTTTCTGTCTAAGGCTAGAGTGTTCGTACAAATCCACATAATCGGACCAGTCACTCTTACCTTGGAACTCTTGGGGTGAGTGTTCACTTATAGGCGAGCATGTCTTCGCGATACATTATTTTTGACCCATTTACTTTGATTAGTCACTGTGTGTCGTTTGTTTGCTTTGTGATGCGGACGAATGACTACCATCTTTGCTTTTGTTGATTTTGTTTCATATCATTCTCTTCATCCAATCATCCCACTCGTTTCCTTTCATGTTTTCCTCTTTTAGAATGCCTCCTCGACGCGAAAACCAGATAGCGACTGCCGAACTGGCAGAAATCATTGCGCAGCAAATGGCTGCTGCATTCCCAAACCTCTTTGCTCAATGCAACCAAGCCAACAACAACAACAATGCTCCATGCAATTTCAAGAGTTTCAATTCGGCAAAGCTACTCAAGTTTAGTGGTACTGAAGGAGCAACTGGGCTTCTTCAATGGTTCGAGAGCATTGAGAATACTTTCCGTCACGTGCAGTGTCCTGACAATCGCAAGGTCGAGTTTTCTTTGAGTGTGTTTCAGAAGAGGGCTCTTACGTGGTGGAATGGGGTTATGAGAGATCGTGGTGCAGAAGTTGCTCTAGCACAGACATGGGCTGAACTTAGGGCCCTTATGATGAGGGAGTTCTGTCCTCGTCATGAACAGCGAGCTTTGGAGAGAGAGTTTGATGACTTGAAACAAGACAGTGGCGAGCACAGGGCGTATACTGATTGGTTTGAGGAGTTGAGTCTGCTTTGCCCAACAATGGTTACCCCACTCGACAAGGCTATCGAAAGGTACATCGATGGTCTACCTGACTCAGTACAAGACATCATTACTGGTAGTAACCCTACCACACTCCGTCAGGCGATCGAGTTAGCAGTGACATTGACTGAGTCGTAGGTTCGAAAGGGAAAGCTGCATAAAAAGGGTGACAAAGGTAAGAAGCAGTCGTCTGACAAAGAAGATAGCAAGAAAGGTCAAAACAAGAAGGGAAAGGATTCTGGTTCCTCAAGGGGGTCAAGGAAGCGTAGGGCTTCCCAAAATTTTGCTGTCACTGCCCAAGCTAACCAGGCAGCTCCCAACCAACCCGCACAGCCTCCAGCGAAGAAACCTTATGCAGGAAATGCACCTTTGTGCAATAGATGCAACAGTCACCATCAGCCGCAATTTCCGTGCCGTTTCTGTACTAACTGTGGGAAGTCAGGTCATCTTGCTGGTGTTTGTCGTTTTGCTCAGAATCAGGCAGTTCAAAACCCGGCTCAACGAGTTGCTCAGCCTCCTGCTCAGCAACAGGGTCAAGCTGCACGACCACACTACCCTCCAGGATCTTGTTACAACTGTGGGGATCTGACCCACTACCGTAATCAGTGTCCAAGATTGGTGAATGCTAATCCAAATCAGAATCAGGCTCGAAGTCGAGTCTTCAACATGAATGCGCAAGAGGCACAAGCGGACAATGAAGTGGTGAACGGTACGTTCTTTATTAATAATCAGCCTGCATCTGTTCTTTTTTATTCGGGTGCCGATAAGAGTTTTGTGTCATTATCTGTTGAGCCATTACTTCGCGTGTCTAGAACGAAACTAGGAAAACCCTTGACAGTAGAGGTTGCTAGTGGTGAACCCATTGTTCTTGATTCTGTTCTTCGCAACTGCCAGTTGAACCTTAACGACCATCTTTTTCCTATTGACCTCACACCTATGCAACTTGGAAGCTTCGACGTTATAGTGGGTATGGATTGGTTATCCAAGCATCGCGCAGAGGTAGTTTGTTTTGAGAAGATTGTTCATGTGCCGCTTTCGACAAGAGAGATCCTACAAGTTCGTGGTGAGAAACCTGCTGGTGGTCTCAAACTCATGTCTTGTTTTAAAGCTCATAAGTATCTGCGAAAGAACTATGTGGCCTTTTTGGCACATGTTGTAGCAGATAAGGGTAAGGGTAAGTCTATTCAAGATATTCCTGTTGTTCGGGAGTATTCTGAAGTATTTCCTGAAGAGTTACCTGGTCTACCCCTAGCACGCCAAGTCGAGTTCCGTATTGATCTCGCTGGTGCAAATCCCATTGCCAGATCTCCATATCGTCTTGCACCGTCTGAGATGCAAGAGTTGGCTAAGCAGCTTCAGGAGCTCTCTGACAAAGGTTTTATCCATCCTAGCTTTTCACATTGGGGTGCTCCCGTTCTTTTTGTCAAAAAGAAGGATGGATCTTTTAGGATGTGTATCAATTATCATGAGCTTAACAAGCTTACCATCAAGAATCGATATCCCCTACCTCGCATCGATGATCTCTTTGATCAGTTACAAGGTGCTTCTTATTTTTTGAAGATTGATCTGCGATCTGGATATCATCAACTTCGGGTGCATGAAGAAGACATTCCCAAGACAGCGTTCCGCACTCGTTATGGGCATTATGAGTTCACAGTCATGCCATTCGGTTTGACTAATGCTCCTGTTGTTTTCATGGACTTAATGAATAGGGTCTGCAAGCCTTATTTGGATCATTTCGTCATTGTTTTTATTGATGACATCTTGATATACTCTAAGACGCGAGCTGATCACGAGCAACATCTTCGTCTTACTCTGGAACTCCTAAAGAAAGAGCAACTTTTCGCCAAATTCTCCAAGTGTGAATTTTGGCTTAAAGAGGTTCAATTCTTAGGACATATTGTCAATGAACAAGGTATTCATGTAGATCCCTCCAAGATCAGTGCGATTAAGGATTGGGATACGCCTACTACTCCTACTGAAGTTCGTTCTTTTCTTGGTCTTGTGGGTTATTACCGCCGCTTCATTGAAAATTTCTCAAAGATTGCAGTTCCTCTAACTGCTCTAACTCAGAAGAACAAGCCCTTTGATTGGGGATTCAAACAAGAGGAAGCTTTTCAAAACTTGAAGCAAAAGCTTTGTGACGCGCCTGTTCTGACTTTGCGTGAGGGCAATGATGATTTCGTCGTTTATTGCGATGCATCTAAATTGGGTCTTGGCTGTGTTCTGATGCAAAGGAACAAAGTCATAGCATATGCATCGAGGCAGTTGAAGTTACATGAGAAGAACTACACCACTCATGATCTTGAGTTGGGTGCAGTTGTCTTCGCTCTAAAGATCTGGAGACACTATTTGTACGGAACAAAATGTGTGGTTTTCACGGACCACAAAAGTCTTCAGCATATCTTCAATCAGAAAGAACTCAACATGAGGCAACAACGTTGGGTTGAGCTTCTAAACGATTATGACTGAAATTCGCTACCATCCTAGTAAGGCGAATGTCATAGCCGATGCATTGAGTCATAAGGAACGTACTAAGCTTCATTGTGTACGTGTTCAATCTGATATTCAAGCTCGATCCGATATCCAAGCCCGCATTTCTCAGGCTCAACACACTTGTGTTTCACAAGGTTTGATGGATAAGAAATTTCCCTATCACATAAAACATGATCTTGAACTGAAGGACAAAGGAACGTATTACTTCATGGACCGTTTGTGGGTCCCAAGCCAAGATAACCCTCGCACCTTGCTTATGGATGAAGCCCATAAGTCTCGTTATTCTGTTCATCCTGGCTCAGATAAGATGTATAAGGATCTTCTTATTCAGTATTGGTGGCCTGGTATGAAGAAAGACATTGCCTTATATGTATCAAAATGCCTTACATGTCTTAAGGTTAAGGCTGAACATCAGCGTCCTTCTGGTTTATTGGTGCAACCAGAGATCCCAGTTTGGAAATGGGAAAACATTACTATGGGTCTCATTACTAAACTTCCACGCACAAAGAAAGGTCATGATGCCATCTGGGTAGTTGTTGATCGTCTTACTAAGTCAGCGCATTTCTTGCCAATCCGTGAGGATTTTTCTGCTGACAAACTTGCTAAAATCTATGTGGATGAAATTGTAGCTCGACATGGTGTTCCTTTGAACATCATTTCTGACAGAGATGCTCGCTTCACTTCTCATTTTTGGAGAACCATGCAATCTGCTATGGGGACCCAACTTAATCTGAGCACAGCTTATCATCCGCAAACGGATGGTCAATCTGAAAGAACAATCCAAACTCTGGAGGATATGCTTAGAGCTTGTGTGATCGATTTTGGTGGTAGTTGGGATTCACATCTTCCGTTGATTGAATTCTCCTACAACAACAGTTATCACTCCAGCATCAACATGGCTCCTTTCGAGGCTCTCTATGGTCGAAAATGTCGTTCACCAGTCTGCTGGAATGAGACCGGTGAGGCTCAGCTTACTGGACCTGCCCTCATTTTAGAGACAACTGATAAGATTAAGAAAGTTCGTGATAACCTTCAGACAGCTAGAAGCCGTCAAAAGAGTTACGCGGACCCAAAATGCAAGCCCTTGGATTTTCAAGTCGATGATCGAGTATTACTTAAGGTCTCACCTTGGAAAGGTGTGAACAGATTTGGAAAGAAAGGAAAACTTGCACCTAGATACGTTGGACCATTCAGGATCGTCGAAAGAATCGGTAAGGTAGCCTACAGACTTGAGTTACCTCCTGAACTTGGAAATGTTCATCCAACCTTTCACATGTCCAATCTCAAGAATTTTTTAGCTGATGAGAACCTCCACATACCACTTGACGAAATTCGTGTTGATAAAACACTGAAATTTGTTGAGAAGCCAGTGGAAATCATGGAACGTGAAGTCAAGTGGCTCAAGCGCAAGTGCATTCCTTTGGTCAAGGTTCACTGGGAACCTAAACATGGACCTGAGTTTACTTGGGAACGCGAAGATCAAATGAAGGCGAAATACCCGCATCTTTTTCCACGAGTTTCCTCTAAATAAATTTCGGGACGAAATTTCCACAAGTAGGGGAGACTGTAACATCTGTGCTTGTAATCATTGTGAACAGTTCAATTATCAATAAAACAAAGTTATTTGATCCCAATGTTTGTTTGGTTATGTTTTACATTTTTCATGTTTTGACTTTTGTTCAATTTCAAACTCTACATCGCTTTCTGGAGATTTATACGCAAACTGGTGCGTAAACGTAGTCAGTTTAATGCAAAAAATACTCCGGAACATCAACATATACTTAACATACCTTAAATAACCTTTACATAACTTAGAAATAAGTTTTGAAGGCTTTGGTATGGCAAAAACAAGTTAATTCGCCTACAGCGACTAAATTTGACAAACTGCGAAAGTATGCCAATTTGAACAGTAACAGACATTCTGGAACATGACCATAAGTTAAACATACCATAAATATCCTTTACATAGCTTAGAAATAAGCTTTGAGGGGTTCGGTGTGCTAAAATAAACTTTTGGGTCATTCAGGGACTAAAAGCGTCAAAAAGTGCACAAGTTTGCACTTTCGCACATAACTTACGTTCTGAATACATCCGGACATCCAAAAATTTATGTAAGCATTATAATATTATGCTTTAGTGTTTGGCTTGTCAAAAATCCATTCGTCACGCAATTTGGATCGTTTTTCGCGCTTATGCGCATTCCGTCGTAATTAACCGAACATCGCGATCGTACGACCAAACGAACCGACATCCGAGATATTTTTGAGCACATTTTAAGTTCCCTATACTTTAACTTCATTTTAGAGCTTTTAAATGGGGTTAACGGGCCTTAAACGCGTCGGAAACGGCCTTATAACACAACAGGGACCAAAACTGTAATTCTGCCAAAGTTAATGGCTTACGGACCGTAAGCCATGACCCTTACGGTCCGTAAGGGGTCCCCAGAACAGCATATCAGTTTAAACAGTTGTTGCCTCTTTAGGATAATGAGGGGCCAATTTGCACTTGCCTCTTCAGGATAATCAGGGGCCAATTTTGTGTACCCTAAGGTTTCAACAAGTGTACGAGTGAGATCAAAGCACGTTATTCGATAAACGATCCTAACGGTTCCAAGAATCCTATAAATACCCAACCCTTTCACAACTCAAAACCCACAAATCTGATCTCAAAGCTCTAAGTTGAAGTCATTGCTTCATACCTGAGCTATTCGATCAAGTTTTACTAGCGGGGACCCTTTGTAAGTGTTCCTTCGTTCTTTTATCGCTTTTCGAGTCCGAAAGTCAAACTATGTTTGACTTTCTGCGTTGACCAGTTTATGGTCAACACGAAGTTCGTTTGAACTTCATAACGTGAGCGTAATCACGATGGTTATAGTCCCTAGTGACTATACCTACTGATTACCACGTTATTTAGGCTCAGTGACGAGTCGTAGTTTCGGCCAAAATACGTGTTATTGCGTATTTTGTAACCAAACTACATTTAGGTATCAAAACCGTTTGTTTTGATACCAAACCTGTTTTCTAAACTTAGTTAAGCATGTTTTAACATGCTTAGCTCGTCACTTTTATTTTAGTGCTTATATAGGGTCGTAAGGTAAGCGATCTAAACAATCGCTTATACTTTCGAACCCGACCAGTTTGGTCGATCATTAGGATCCGACCAAACACATTAGGTGACCATAGTATATAGGGAATAACCTTCCGAGGTTATACCTTATGGTCGCTTCGTTTAAGTAGTTGTATGATAGGTAGTTTATATGCCTTAGGTAAATTACCAAAATGCCCTTTTTACGCCAAAATTCATATTAAGCATATGTAACATAACTTTTGATATCTAAACTGATTTGGCAACAATATTAGACATGTTAAGGCATATTTTACTTATCATAGGGCTAGTTAGGCATTCCGAACGCGTTTTACGCGAATGACGCGTTAAAGTAGCATAAGCTACCTAAACGGGTCGTAATGGGTCGTAAGCACTTAGGTTAGGTTTCATTTAGTATGTAGGCTTTGTTAAACCATATTACATGAGTTCTCATACTCATTTGGTTTACAAGCCCTCATTCTATCCGATCTTCTGAATTAGGTCCGGTATATTAACATAGTTACCTATATTAGGTGCCGTTTGATATCCGTGATCTCTAGCATTGTTTGGTTGTTACTCAAGGACTACTAAGCAATCTCAAGTGAGTACATAGACCCTTCTTTTACTGTTTTTCAAACATTTTGGGGTGGAACACATGTGCCTACTTGTTACTTTCATGCTTTCCATGTTTTCACATCATATACTTGTTATGTTCATTAGTACATTTATAGTACATGATTTACATTACATTATTTTGCTATGTATGTCCATTGTGTGCATATTTAGTACATCGTTTTACATTACATTTCATGCTATGTATGCCCATTGTGTGCATACTTAGTACATCGTTTTACATTACATTTCATGCTATGTATGCCCATTGTGTGCATACTTAGTACATCGTTTTACATTACATTTCATGCTATGTATGCCCATTGTGTGCATACTTAGTACATCGTTTTATATTACATTTCACGCTATGTGTGTTCATTTGATTACATACTCAGTGCATTGTTTTCACATGCTTACATTTTTGGTATGACATTTGGTTTGTTTAAATGGGACAATGTACATTCATTAACATTAGCTACGCCGCTCGTTAGTAGGTAATGGTACCATAGGACTTGACAGCTCCCATTCCTGAACCCTGGGTTTGTTTGGGTGGAAGGAATGACCGAATTCGATAAACATAACACAGATAGACCTTTAATTTGTTTAAAGGTCTATCACCACAGTCACAATGCTTGAATGTATGCATTTTTACAATACCGCATAGATGTTTGTATCAGTATAGCATGCATTTGTTCCACAAAACATAACTTTGACTTAAACTATGTTTAATTCAATACCCTGTTTTTGTGCATTTTACCTATGGTTTAGTTGATATATTTTACATGCCATACATGATATTTTTGATACACATTATATGATTGACATTAAACATAAACATTTTGACATTGAAATACACATTTGGTGATTTACATTAGACATGGACATTTTGATATGGTTTACACAATAACACTTGACAATTGATTTATACATGAACAATTTACAATGGTGGTTGGTTTGGGTAAGTGATTTGAGTAACGAGGCGTGTGTAATATGATACAAGCATGGTGGATACGCCGCTGGTACTTCCTATATATAAGTGCTTGTATAATATTACATATCGTGGCATTAATTAAATCATTTCAGTATAGACATATTACATTTTACACAAATAACATATTTTTCACAAGACATTGCTTTACAAAACGGTTTATTTTATACAACCCATTTTACTTGGTTATTTCATTAACCATACACCTTTCTTTTATATAATCTGATTTTCTTATCGAGTTTTCATATGATTTATAAAAGAAAACGCTTAACAAGATTCATGACTAACTTTTATTAAACCTTTCTTCTAAAACCCAAGTCATGAATCCTATTTTCACAAAACCTATGTATCTCACAGGCATTTTTATGCTGACATACCTATTTTCACATGTGTTTTCAGGAGCAGTCGCTTAGGATGATGATCGTGACACTAGGGCGGACCTGTGCCTTAGAGACTTAAAAATAAAGATAGAACTAGTTTAATTATGTTCTGAACTCTTTATTTCTTGTTTTAAGACAATGTAACACTTTTGTTTAATAAATAAAATATAACTTTGTATGCCATGGTTGTGAAACAATAATTCTGTTACAACACTCCCCGACGTTTCTGCCACGATTTGATGTTCTACGTGGTCGGGGTGTGACACTAAACACTTAACTACGTTTGTGATTTGAAACACCTTTCATATTGTGTGGTTAAATTTTACTTATTACTTGATATGTTCAATATGATTGGTGGCTTGATCCTGGTCAGTCACGCCTCCAAGCGGTGATACTCCGCGTGTGGATTCTGGGGGTGTGACAGTCTATGCCCCACACATCGAATATTTCAACCACCAAAATTGGTTGCAAAGGCATCTCGTCCCTTTTTGAAATACTTCCCATCTTTTGACAATTAACACAATTCCGTGCAAACTCGCATGCATCCTTGAAAATTGTAGGCCAATAAAACCCACATGTTAGTACCCGGTAGCCCGTTTTATGGCCACTAAAATGACCTCCACAAGCGGATGAATGGGCATGTGTCAAAATCTCTAACACTTCCATCTCGGGCACACACCTTCGAATGACTTGATCGGGCCCAATCTTGAAAAGGTCCGGCTCTTCCCAAATATATTGCTTAACTTGTACCATGAATTGTTGCCTTCTTTTCTTGGTCCAATGACTTGGGATTGCACCCGTGGCTAGATAATTCACATAATGGGCATACCACGGTGCAACGAAGATAGACACGGCCAACAATTGCTCATCGGGGAACCGTTCGTTTATCTCACTCAAATCATCAACCCCTTCCACCGGAATTCGAGATAAGTGATCCGCCACTACGTTTTCACTTCCTTTTTTATCCCGAATTTCTAAATTGAATTCTTGCAACAACAACACCCAACGGATCAAACGGGGCTTTGCATCTTTCTTCTCCATCAAATATCGAACCGCGTTGTGGTCCGAGTACACAATCACTTTGCTTCCCCATATGTAAGACCGGAACTTGTCCAAGGCATACACCACTGCTAATAACTCCTTTTTGGTTGTGGTGTAATTCAGTTGCGCCTCGGACAATGTCTTGCTTGCATAGTAAATCGCCACGGGCTTTTTATCAATTCGTTGACCCAAAACCGCACCAATTGTTGTGTCACTTGCATCACACATGATCTCGAACGAATTTGACCAATCCGGTGGTTGCAAGATGGGAGCTTTCACCAATTGTTCCTTCAAAACATTGAAAGCTTGCAAACAATCATTAGTAAAGTCAAAGGGAACATCTTTTAATAACAAATTACATAAAGGTTTAGTAATAACACTAAAACCTTTAATAAATCGCCGATAAAAACCCGCATGTCCCAAAAACGACCTTACCCCTTTCACATTCATTGGTGGAGGCAAAGATGATATTACCCGAATTTTTGTCTTATCCACCTCCATCCCCCTTTCCGATATAACATGGCCTAACACAATACCCTCTTGCACCATGAAATGACTTTTCTCCCAACTTAGCACCAAGTTTTTCTCGACACATCCTTTTAAAACTTTTTTACAACTCGTCGAGACACGATTCAAAACTTGTGCCAAAAATGGAAAAGTCATACATAAATACCTCAAGCGACTCCCCCACCATGTCCTAGAAAATACTCATCATACGTCGTTGGAAAGTTGCCGGTGCATTACACAAGCCAAATGGCATTCGCCGAAAGGTAAAAGTGCCATATGTACAAGTGAAGGTGGTCTTGTGTTGGTCATCCGGGTGAATTGCCATTTGATTATAACCCGAGTACCCATCCAAAAAGCAGTAGTATTTTTTACCCGATAATTTTTCAATAATTTGGTCAATGAAAGGTAACGGAAAATGGTCCTTAGAAGTGGCGGCATTCAATTTGCGGTAATCAATACAAACACGCCACCCGGTGACCGGTCAGGTGGCGATTTGTTCACCATTCTCATCTTTTATCACTTGAATGCCGGCCTTCTTAGGCACTACTTGGGTAGGACTTACTCAAGCACTATCCGAAATAGGATAGATAATCCCCACGTCTAACCACTTAACTACCTCTTTTTTTACTACTTCTCGTAGATTCGGGTTTAATCTCCTTTGTGCCTCCCTTGTTGGTTTTGCATCCTCGGTGGTGATGATTTTGTGCATAACGATCGATGGACTAATTCCTTTCAAATCGGAAATCGTCCACCCAATGGCCCCTTTATTCGCCTTCAACACTTCCAACAAAGCTTGCTCTTGTGCCATCTCCAAATTAGAAGCAATAATGACCGGTAAAGTGTCATTATCCCCTAAGAATGCATATTTTAAATGGATTGGCAAGTCTTTCAATTCCAATTTTGGTGGTTCCTCCAAAGATGGTTTGGTACCCGAATTGATTTCCACCGGTAAGTTCTCAAATTGATGGGTCCATGGCGGTCGACCCTCTTTAAGTGCCATAGCATCTTGCTTTTCCTCTTCAACCCTTAGTGCACAAGCATGTACCTGTTCAAAAAAATCACAAATACAAGTTTCCACAATATCTTCCTCATACTCATGCGGGTTGCATCCGTCGACTAAATCTGCCATAAAACACTCATCAACACCAATAGAATTAGAACTGTTAGTAAACACATTCAATCTCATTTTTCTATTTCTGAATGTCATGTCGACCGTACCAAATCGACAATCAATCACGGCATGTGCGGTGCTCAAAAATGGCTGACCCAAAATAACATTTTGTTGTTGTTTCGGGTCCGCGGACGAGTAGTCTAAGACTAAAAAGTCAACCGGATAATAAAACTCATCGATTTTCACTATGACATCTTGTACCATCCCCAGAGGTAACTTATGAGACAAATCGGCCAAAACAACCGTTGTCTCTACCCTTGCTAATGGACCAAAATCATATTGGTCGTATAAGCCCCCCGGTAAAATGCTCACTCCGGCTCCAAGATCTAACAACGCCTTTGACATTTGAAAATTACCAACTTGAATATTTATTAATGGCGTTCCCGGATCTTGGAGCTTAGGAGGAAGCTCCGCATTAATTACCGCACTAACTTGCCCGGTTAAATCGACCTGCTTAGGCATCTTTTTCTTTTGTTGCCTCTTTTGTGTGCATAATTCTTTTAAAAATTTAGCGTAAGCGGGCACTTGCTT
Source organism: Helianthus tuberosus (assembly GCA_030545235.1). Taxonomy (NCBI): domain Eukaryota; kingdom Viridiplantae; phylum Streptophyta; class Magnoliopsida; order Asterales; family Asteraceae; genus Helianthus; species Helianthus tuberosus. The sequence continues at coordinate 123,023,920 of CM060407.1, forward strand.
TATTGCATCAAGTAACGGGAGGTTAACTTTTACTTGTTTAAAAATGTCCCACAACTCCTCTTTTTGGGGACCCCTTGTTGAAATAAAAAAAATTTCTACCCTGGTCAAGTAGAGCCGATTGAAATGGGACTTGACTTGGCTCCCCTTCATCTTTTTTATCTTTTAGAATTTCACCCAACCCCGGTTTTTCAACATTAGTCTCCTTAGACACAATAGGTGGTGAAACTTCATCCTCTTCATTTTCATTACCCGTAATATCTTCAACCACCCCATCAACCAAACCCGGTGACAAATTTGCTTTAAATTCTTTTCCACTTCTTAAAACACTAACATGGTTGATATTAATATTACATGATGAACTATGGGAAGGATTTACCTTAGTGTCGCTAGGAAGTTGACCTTTGTTTTTCTTCAACTCTGCCACCTCCGTTACTAATTGACCCATTTGAGTTGTCAACGTTTGAATGCTCTTGTCATGAACCTCATCCTTTTGCATCCGGACTTCATCAAGTTGATACCTCTTTTTCATATCCTGTTGCATAACCCGAAGCATATCCATAACTTCATTCCCGCTTTATGAAGTTTGACCCGAAGAACCACTTTGACCACCCGATTGTTGAAATTGACCTTGGTAGCCAAAATTGTTCCCACCCCGATAATTACCTTGATTGTATTGTTGTTGATGAGGTGCAAAATTCCCTTGAGTTCCTTGGAAATTTGGGTTAGCTTGGTTCGTCGGGTTCCCATAACGGAAGTTAGGATGATTTCTTAACCCGGGGTGGTATGTATTCGAATTCATGTTGAAGTTACGACCACCCCCTTGAATAGCATTCACCTCTTCCACTTGCTCTTCAACCACTCCCACCAAACACACTTCTGCCGTGTGGCCTATTTCATTACAATTAGTGCACACGTTGTACACTTGATTCGTGGTTTGCACACCTCCATTCTCTACCCCATGAACTTGTGGTCTCGTAATAACATGCCTTGCCCGTCTCGAAGATTGAGCCTTCCTTTTTGAAGTAACCGCCATTTGCTCTAAAAATGCCCAATCATCATGCTTAAAATTGGTACCAAAAGTACCGTTAGTGATTGACATTAAGTCACGAGCATCCTCCGAACTCAACCCCTCGTGAAAAGCATTCAACAACTCCCAAAGTTGTATACCATGATGAGGACAATTTTTCAACATCATGTTAAACCGTTCAAAATCTTCATGAAACATCTCCCCCGGTTGTTGTTGGAAGCTTCGCAAGCTTCTCCTTGCATCATTTGTCTTTTGGGCCGTGAAAAACTCTTCTAAAAATATTTGTTGCATGTCGGCCCATGTATAAATTGATGCGGAGGGCAAAGTATGAAACCACCTTTTTGCCTTATCTTCCAAAGAAAATTGGAAGAGAACCAACTTGACATCATCCGACGAAAAACCTTGACCTCCAATGGTGTTGCAAATGGAATCATATGTCTCCAAGTGAAAATAAGGTTCTTCCATTGCTAACCCCTTAAACTTTGGCAAACTTTGGAGTGCGGTTGTTCTAACCTCAAACGTCCTTCCATCCGGGTGATGAGGAATCACTACCGGAGAAGGATTGTTGGTGATAACCGGTCTGAAATGTGCTTCAATACCCCGCACCACCTCTCGGTGATGTCTTCGCGGAGCACCCAATGGTACTCTTGGTTAACCCATTTGCCCTTGCATCGGCCCTTGAGGTGCAAACGATTACTGAAATTGAGGTTGTTGCATTGGTGGTTGTTGCACCGGCCTTTGAAATTGGGGTTGTTGATATTGCGGACGAACTTGTTGTAATGTCATTGGCCTTTGAAACTGTAGCCCGTGTGGTCGAGTTTGTTGTACCCCCGTTGGTGGCCTACCCAAATCTTGAATTTGTTGCAATGGTTGACTTTGTTGACCCGCTCCTCCTTGAGGTCCCAAATTACCTCCATCACCTCCATAATAAAAGCCCTCTTCTTCGTATCCTCAAAAGTCTTCTTCATATCCATCATCATAACCATCTCCTCCTATACCCGAAGATTGCCCAAATGGAAAAGATGAATAGTGGAAACCCGGTTGGTTCGGTGGTCGATAAGTAGAAGTAGTATGAATAATGGTTGAACTTGGTGGTACTGGGTAGGTAGAGGATGATTGACTAGAAGCTGGAAAAAAGTGTGAAAGTTGTGGAATTATTGAGGAAGGGCTATAAATAGTGGAAACACGGTTGGTTCGGTGGTCGATAGCTAGGTTCGGCTTGGGTAGTAGTATGTGATGTGGTGTTGGTTGAGCTAACTTCATGTGGTGGAGTAGGATTGGTAGTGGAGTTTGGAATGGTGGTATTTGGTGAAGGTTGTGTTGATGTAGGAATGAAGGATGATGTTGGTTGACCCGTAGTGGGTGGTACTTGTGATTCGTCCATGATGTTTCTAGGTGTAATGGGTGAAGTGGGTGAACCAATGATTTTGTTCTCTCGTACCAAGACTCGGTTTTGCCGCAAAGTTCTTTCAATTTCCGGATCAAACGATAGTGGTGATGACCTGTGAAAGCCCCTAGTATGCATACACCTGTAGTACCTGCACACTAAACACGACCAGCGTAAACCCGAAAATAACAAATAAAAGCTACTAAATTAACACACGTTGCGCACTACTCCCCGGCAACGGCGCTAAAATTTGACGTGTTGTCATAGTCACAAGCAAATTTAATCCAATTACAACTAATAGATAGTAGCAAGTGGGTATCGAACACAGGGAGTTTGTGGAAAGTATGTTGATTATGTAGTTTTGTACTTAACTAAAATTAGACTAAAATTGCAGAAATTAAAATTCAAGAGTTTGATTGTTTGGTTTTAAGAACTAAATTACTAAGCTAATTGCAAATCAAAATTGGTTGTTAAAACAGATTAAGAGAGAATGATCATCTTAGGTTTCCGGTTCCATTTAACAATTGCGTCTAAATCCAACTAGAAAGAGTCACATAGACATGACTCATGCATAAACGCTTGTTGTGATAAAAGGGAACTAAATACTCGGATTAGAGAAATGCGAGGTTGTTACCCGATGACCAATTAACCATTATCCAACCCTAACCCCTCCCATGATATCTCGATTGTCAACGACACCAAGAACGTACGGTTTAGACTAAGATCAAAACATCAATTAACAATTTACAATCAAACATTCATGCACCATAACAAACATAGCAAACATACCAAGTTCATTATTCTAGAAATAAAGATAAACACACAAAAGTCATAAAGAAACCTTCAACCTAAGATGATCACCGAAAGTTTAGCCGGACATCGTTTGGTGAATCATCATAACACAAAGATTAAAGTTCATACGAATCGAAACACAAACCGAAATGTTAGAAATTGTTCACAAACACTTTCCCCAGCCAAAAATCCCCCTAGAACTCTAAGAAACGTCTCCAATGATGAGAGATGTGAAAAGACACTTGAAAACAGATTAATAATGGGCAGTTACACATTTTGCGTCAGGGCCTACCGTAACTTACGGTAGCCACCGTAAGTTACGGTAGCTATCAAGTGGTTACGCTGGTTATCTACTGGATTACGGTGGGAATTTGGACTTCCAGGGGCTACCGTAAATTACGGTAGCCACCGTAATTTACGGTGGGCTCCTGGAACTTCTTATTTGTTTCTTCTTTCCATCCTAGTGAATCTCATTCCACTCCATTCCCATCCAAAGCGGCATTTTCCCTCGTTTTAAGCTCCAAACGCACATGAAACACAAGCTACTGTAGTTATCTAATTCAAGACAATTACATGATTAAATGGGGAATTAACTTGTATTTTAACACATTTAAGGGTTGTCCCATGGACCACCCGTCAACAGCGTTGGGTAACGATCCGAAAAGTTGGGTTGTTACAAGAAAAATGTCATTACAAAACAAAACAAAACACTAAAACTCTTGTCAAATGATTAAAATAAGTAAATAGCATACCAGTACATGCGCTTGTCCAAGTGACAATTTACCGTCGTCAACTTTACATCTGATAGAGCACACCCTGCCCATAAAGATACATTCAGAATATTTACATAAAGGCATAAAACATGGATGATTGCCACAATAATGTGATCAAAGAAGATATAAACATAAACCTTGTATTTCAGCCTCTGTCGTTTTCTCCTTTTCCTGTTCCTCATTGAGACGCTTCAAGAAGGGAAAAGGACTTGTAGGATATAAATGGAATGCTGAGCTTTCTGCTCACTGCTAGGTTTAAAAGCAATCTTGTTCTTGACCTAAAAGTCACCAAAAGATTCAGCATTGCAAGTCTTATATGGGATCAATAATATGTTATATAACAGATGAAAAGGTGCAAGAACAAACTTTAGGGTGCACATCGCGCAAGCACACTTTACAGTTTTAATTGTCAAGGCAAACAGGGCAGCACTCAGCAAAATCCTCTTCTGACATGTTAGGATACCTACCAAACAATAAAAATAACAAAAATAAGCCAAAATCACTATAAAAATAGCTCTTTTTAACCACATAGCCATAATAGTTATTCACAATTCAAAAAGATATTAACATACATGAAACAAAAAACAAAGTTTTAATAAATCATACCATGTTGTCATACACATGGCACACAGTACTGCTTCGTTGCACACTTCCCGCACCGAACAACAGGTCCCTTGTCGTTTCACAAAATCATTAAAAACACAGTAAAGACACCATTTAAGCTCAAATTTCATAGGATCAGAATACCCAATTAGACTATGAACCTATAGATACAAAAAATCTGTAGATATAGAGTGAGAAAACCCTAATTTCATTTACAGATTAATAAAACCGCAATCAAACACAATATGAAGTGAAGTAAGACTCATACAGAATCAATCGCAATTAAACATAAAAACTGATAGTCCCTAAAAACAAAACAACTAAAACCCTAATTTCATCAACAGATTAACAAAAACAGATGAATTTCAAAGAATCTAGGGTTTGATCCTGGATCGTAGCAAAGAACATTAGAATAAAAAATTATAGGTAATTAACGTATACAAACCTGTTGATTGAAGACGAATGAAGGATTGAATGTATGTCGCAGATGGATGGGATGAGAGAAATGGGTTTCTGGAGAAAACCCTAGGGGATCGCGAGTGAAAATCAAATCAATTTAATCAAGGATTGAATGTTAAAAATGATAAATCATCATTTTTAATCGAAATTATGTGTGAACTTACCTTGTTCTGAAGATTAATTTGAAAATCTTGATGAGCGGCGGAGAAGAAAGCGAGAGAGAATAAGGAGAAACCCTAATGCGATGTTGAAAAGTGAAGAAATTCGGGTTATAATAGCCTTTTATACCACAGTGTATTTGACCCGAAAATATCAAAACAGGTCCGCGTGTTTCTAACAATTGTTGATGACTGGGTATGGAAAAGAACCATAGTAGTGCCATGTGCATGTATAGGGTTATAGCAATGCCATGTGTGAATTGGACCATAGATAAATGCCATGTGGCACCCTAGTTATTCCTTTATTAGGATGGATAGATAGATTTTATTTCCTGTTACTTGAACTTTTGCACAAACCCGTTTGTTATAAAAAAAACTAGTGGACTTCCCCCCACGCGTTGCGGTGGGAAGTCGGTTGGTATCATCGGTTCGATTAGATAAAGCATTTATATCGTGAGTACTTAACGACCGAAAGATAAACCTCAAAAAATGAAGTCATGATATGCCCATTAGAAAATCGACACATGTTTTACATCAATAAAAAACTATAAGAATAAATATCGATTAAGGTTTCAAAAGTACAAACACCGGTACCGATGTTCGGTTAAAATTGACATGGTACCAATGTTGATCGGATGATATCAATTTTGTTCATCATCGACACTCGCTTATAGCTTATGATATAAAAGGTACTCTACACAGCTACCGAGGTGTTCGGACAATATCGATTTGGTTTTTCATGGTAAAGAACAAAAAAAATATAATTGACTTGTTTAGTTTTGAACAAAGCTTTTATTGAAATGCAGATAAAATAAGCATGTCGCAACGTATATTTAAAGTTTTATAAGGCATTATACTATATTATTAGAATAACGAAAAAAGGGTAAACAACGTTAATTTATAAAACATCGTATCTTATCTTAAAAATTATCAAAAACACAAAATATATTGAAAAATAATCATAATAATAATAATATAATTGTAAATCATAATAATATAATTAATAAAAATATTAATTACCTAATTAAGCAATGAAAATATATATAATCTTTTTTATAGTTCTTTACGTTTGGAAACTAAAATCACATTATCGATTAGGTATCTATCACTCATTTCCTACCAAATAAAGTATTGCTTTCTTTAGCGATGGTAATAAAAAAATCAAAATTTTTGTTACTGTTCATGAAGAGATTGAATACATATGTACTAGTAGGTTTGCCCTCGCGCTATGCGCCGGTAACTCAGTTATTATCAGTTCGGTTGGGTTCATTTCAACACCGACACTCGCTATAGTAACTGAAAGAGAAAACTAAAGAAATAAAGTCGCGATATGCTCAGAAGGATATCGACACATCTTTTATATCAATTAAAAACCTTAAAAACGTATACTGGTTCCTAATATTGCCAATATCAGTACCCTTATTATTTGGTCGAAATCGATTAGATGCGTCACATATCGAGACTCGTATAGTTTACAATAAAAATACATTTTTAATATTGTTATCGGCACTCGTATAATATACAATACAAAAAAAAATATGTTGTTTTAAATACAAAAAAAAGTAAATACTATACATCGTCGGTTCCGGTTATATTTAGTACTATAATAGCGGCAGGATATCCATTTTCATGAAAAACTGTACCACAATGTTTAAAAAGTATAGTTATATATTTAGATTAAAAAAACTAACATTAGCAAGGTATTAAAAATAAACTAAATAATAAATAATCTTTAATTAAAAAACTCAAAAGTAAAAAATTCAAAATACTATTCATCACCAAACCAAATTAAATTAATATGTATAATATGTATAATGTATGATAAGTAACACAACATTTTCACCCACCAAAATGTAAATAAAAAAAGTAAATTACAAGTTTTGTCCTTTATGTTTACACCAAATTGCAGGCGGTGTCATTTGTCTTTAAAATTGATAGGTTCTATACTTTGTGTTTCAAAATCCTACACGTTATTTCCTTTAGTACTAACCCAATTTATTTTTTCAGTTAAATAAGAACATGTGCAGGTCACATGAAGGGTAGATATGTCATTTGTTAATCTACTTATCTTTTTCCCCAATATAAACCATCCTAAACCCTAATCCTTCGTATTTCCCCCCCAAATTGAAATCAAATCTGCTCTCACCAGATTATTTTATTATCAATTAGGGCATGTTTGGCTAAGCTTTTTGAAACAACTTATTGACTTATTGACTTTTTGGAAAAGTCACTATGGAGTGACTTATTGGCTTTTTCCCCTCACATACACCCTCATTGCCAAACATCATTTTGGAGCTTATGACTTTTCAAAAAGCCAATAATTGAATAAGTTGTTTCAAAAAGCTTAGCCAAACATGCCCTTAATATTATCAAACCGTACTCTCACCACAACCACAAGAGAATCCTTCATTGGCCTTTGGAATGATTGCATCAATCAGGTTGTTTTAAAGTTTATTCAAAAATCATCTCATTTATTAAACAATGGCATACAAGATCAATGGCCTAATGTAACAGGTTTTGTGCGGAATTTTTGTTTATGGAGAGGGGAAGAAACTGATAGATTACGAGAAGATAATAATCTTGATCCGTCTTCTTTATTAGTACCAAAGTTGTGGAGTTATGTGGATCTTCCTTACATATTGTCACCTTTTGTGCGTTAAGTCGAACACATGATACCCTCATCCAAACCGATCTGCACACAGTTGACTTATTGACACCTGGAGATCGAATCAAAGCTTTGGTTCCCTGTTGGAGGATCGCAAGCTTGTTTTCATTGTTGGCCGATCGTTGTGCCAACATCCAGCAGATCAACAAATCATTTCCATACAATGATTTCGAAAGAATCGAATTGGGTAACAACAAAGTTATCGAAGTAACACCAAATTACATGACTCAAGTTTTTCCAACCAACCTCTTCAGATATCAAATTTCAGGTTATTATTAATAATCTGTTCTCTAATCATATTAATTGATAATAATCTGTTCTTCAATTTGTGGCAGTGTTGATTTCAATTTGGGGGAAATGTAAAGGACTAGGGTTTAGGATGGTTTATACGGGGAAAAGATAAGTGAATTAACAAATGACATATCTACCCTCATGTGACATGCACATGTTCTTATTTAACTGAAAAAATAAACTGGGTTAGTACTAAAGGACATAACGTGTATGATTTTGAAACATAAAGTACAAAACCTATCAATTTTAAAGACAAAGAACACCGCGTGTAATTTGATGTAAACATAAAATACAAAACTTGTAATTTACTCTAAAAAAAACACGAAGCTGATCGGATACACACACACCAATCAATCATTATTATTATTCAGTCTACAAACCCCAAACCAAAAATCAAGATCATGGGGTTACAAATCATTCATCCCAACACTTGCATCAGAGGCTGCTGCACCAGCGATTCAATCCCTCTGCATCTTCCCCCTTCTTCCTACACAATCTTGCTCCCAATTGCCAGAGGTATGCATATTTTTCTTTATTAAAATCACAACATCCAAACAATTTCACATTTGCAGGAGCCGAGAGTGTTGTTTATGATGCAACTTTGGACGGCAAACGGGTTGCTGTTAAAAAGCCAGTTTTATCCACCTCTGGAGATATCAATAAGTTTCATAAAGAATTGCAGTTGTTATGGTTAGATTTTTCAATTAAAATATGTGCTTAGAATTCAATATGATTTGATATTATGTTGTTGAGTTTGGTTTGAAGGGGAATTCATCTTGCAGACCAAGTGTTTGATTAAATGTTTTTTTTTTTTTTGTGTGTGTGGTTTGGAACTTGTAGCAAGTTGGATCATGAAGGAATTGCAATGTTGGTGGCGGCACATGCGAGTCCGCCAAACTACATGTTTTTTTTCGAGTTCGATGAGTTTGGAAATCTTTCGCACAAGTTACATGTTGACCAGTGGAGTCCGAGTGTTGATCAAGCACTTATGATCACTAAACAGCTAGGTAAAGCTAACACTTGTGGTTTTACCATTTGTTTGTTTGTTATCATTATTGATTTCTTGGATGGGGGTTTTCTGCTTGATTGTCTGATTATTACAATTTCAAGTCACCCATATACTCTTTCTAGCGTTTCGGCAATTGCATCTGATTATATCATTTTGATAGGAGTATGAAAATTAAGTTACACCCTTTGTGCTCTCTGTTTTGCAGCAAATGCTTTGCAGTATCTTCATAACATTGGAATTGTGCATAGAGATGTGAAGCCAGCCAACGTTCTTGTAAGTTATTGCAGTTGTATTATCTCAAACTGTTGATAATTACTCTACTAATAACCATTTGATTTTTCAATAAATAAAAACTTTTCATTTTGATGCAGCTTGACAAAAGTATGAGGCCACATCTTGCAGATTTCGGTTTGTCTGAATACAAATACGATCTTCAAAAAGTCACGCTGGAGAACTGGAGATCATCAGGCAAGCCAACGGGTGGTTTTCATAAGAAGAATATGGTAGGTACTATTATCTACATGGCACCTGAAGTATTGAGGAAAGAAATTCATACTGAAAAATCAGACGTATACAGTTTTGGAATTACTATCAAGTAAGAATCCCATGACAATATGACTCGCCTTTTATGGCATGATATTTACAGATTAGCGTAACCCTATAATGGAAATTAGTTAGATAAAGTCTTTTCTTGTAGTAGTTATAGCTTCGCCCATTGTTTAGCGGAACATGCATTTATCAAAACAATTATTTTTGAAAGATTTATCACCGGTATTGTTCTACTTTCAACCGAATATCTTTTATTACTAGAAATTAATTTTGTTCTATGTTGTTTACTTTTTTTGTATACATGAGAAATTTTTTTAGTAGTAAGGAAAATGTGTATTAAAAAGGAAAACTTCTAAGTGCACCAAATGTGTGTTAACCATTTTAAATAAAGAAGCTATCAAGTAATGTATCATGTCTGAATAGAAACACGAAACTTCAATCTTAACCCATTACAGTGAACTTTTCACAGGTGTTGTCCCATATACCGATCTTCGCACTGAAGCACAGGTTAGTAATCTTCTATTTATCTAATTTTGTGTAATTTTATGTAACAGTTCCTGCTATGTTTCGAACTTGTCACACTTCATTGCAATGCTTACTTTAATTAACAAACATATGTGAAAATGATATAGTTTCCTGTTTTGTGGTTTCTATTATTCAGAAAATATTTTTTTTTTTTTTTTTTGGAATTAAATCGGCAGTCGAATGTAACTTGCAAGTGTAGACTTTGTGTTTCTCCAAATAAAAACAACAACAACAACCATACCCAGTATATCCCACAAATAGCAGAACTATTCGCAGGGTCTGGGGGAGGTGGGATGTAGGCAAACCTTTCCTCTATCCTACGAATAGAGAGGCTGCTTCCTGAGAGACCCCCTGCTCCAAAACAACCAACAGGTAGATATATGAAAGATGGATAATTAAATAGCATAGCAGTAGTCAGATAGATCATTAGCATGCACACATAGGCATAGATACAAGAAAATCATCATATGTTAACCTACCTAAAGTGTAAAAGAAAAGTAACCCCCCTTCCCAAGGCAAAGCTAGGGCACGTCTATACCCTCACCTACAAGTCCTTAACCTTAATCCTACGTCTCCACGAACTCCTATCCTGAACCATGTCCTCAAAGAGGTGCAACTCTACCAAATCTTTCCTAAGTCTTTCATCCCAAGTCAACTTGGGCCTGCCTCTACCCCTGTGTTTCTCCAAATGAAGAGTAGAATAAGTAGGGGTGAGTAGAAAACCGAAAAATTGAACCGAAACCGAAAAAACCGATTTAACCAAACCGCACAAAAAAACAAAAAAAACCGAACTGAAATTTAAGGTTTTCCATTTTTTGAAAACCGAACCAAATAACCTAAAAATCATTTTTTAATGTTTGTTATAAAAACATTAACATGTTTATCTATCTTTGAAATGATTTATCCATTGCCTACAAGAAATAACAAAATTTAACATATAAATTAAATGATTTTCAAAGTAAACGAAACTGTCTTGATAAAAACTTTGGAGAAACATAAAAATAGATCAGAAGGTTTGGTTTATGTGAACAATATTACTTAAAAAGTTTAAATTTGATAACTTAAATGTAAACATCTAAGAAAGATTCTTGAATCATACTTTTTATTTTTGAATCATACTTTTTATTTTTGAATATTATATGCAGAGTTAAGAATAGTAAATATATGTGGCATTGCAAGTTCCTTAAATATCTTTTTTAGCAAACTGTTGCATTTTTCTTTGCCGTTTTAAATAACAAGATCCCCTACTGGCAGGCTCACACCGTGCTGGAAATGAACTATACTGAGCAGCAACTTACGGCAGCCGTTGTGTCTGAACAACTCAGACCTGCTCTTGCCGGAACCGAATCCGGTGCTCCACCAAGATTACTGTCACTGATTCAAAGATGCTGGGATGCCAACACCGACAATCGACCTTCATTTGACGATATAGTCACAGAGCTTGATCTAATATCTGAAAATAACAAGAGCTTCACATTGGAAGAGAATGATGTAGTTGAATCAACCGATGACAGCACTAAAATGGTTCAACCCTTTAAAGAGAACGTAAACTGGTTTTCTCAGGGTGAGAATATATCGAAGGCTGTTTGTGAAAGTGGTTTTGATGTGAAAAGTTGGAGTAATTATTTGAATAATTCTTCACTGTACGTTCCGGTTTTATCTTGGGGTTCTTTTGCTACGTGTGGAAGAAGGGAGACTATGGAGGATACACATTTTCTTATGCCTCGTTTGTGGAATGAAAATGATATTCATATGTTTGGAATCTTTGACGGTCATCGAGGTACACACAGACAATATGGTTTCAACTATTAAATTAGAAACTGTTTTATATATATGGTGTGTGTGTAACAAGTCATTTTAACCTTAACATTGGGGTGCCTGCAGGTGCTGCAGCGGCAGAATTTTCTGTTCGAGCTCTACCACGACTATTGCAAACTCTGGATTGCACCAGCAGGTTTGTATGCTTTTGTTTACAAGTAGGTGTGGCGACCCGTTTGCTTACTAACGGGTCAATTTGGATTCTGCTTTTTCTCAAGTGAGTCAGATAAAAAAAGATAGCTAAAAGGGAGAACAGGTCAAAGTTTACTTTTTGGGCTGCAAACGAACATGAACAAGACCTTGTTCATGTTCGTTTGTTAAGAAATATATGTGTTCACAAACTATTCATGAGCACTTACCGAACGAGATTTTATGTTCGTGTTCGTTTGTTAAGGTGATGGACTTGTTCGTGTTCGTTTGTTAATTTTATGCAACGAACGAAAACGAACGTTGATGAACACAAATGAGCACAAACTAATGTTCATGAACACAAATGGAAACAAACGAACACAAACAAGTGTTCATGAACAGAATATATAAAATAACACTTATTAAATATTTTATTTGTCGGAATTTTGAAGTATTTAAATAAAATATAAAAACCAAAAACACTAATGAACCATCGAACACGTTACGGAACGTGCGCGAACATAAATGAACAAATGGGGCCTTTGTTCATGTTCGTTCATTTAAACTAAAAGGACGAAATTTTTTGTTCGTGTTCATTTGTCTCATGAACGAACGAACTTCACGCCGAACGTTTGGTTCGTTTGCAGCCCTATCTATTTTTATCATACAACCTCCCAACCATTTTTGTATAAGACCGGGATTGTTGTTCCATAATGTTATTTTTCTAATCATAATTAATGCATTAATTCTTTACAAGTTTTTCAAAAATGGACAGAATATGTTGCGGGTCAACCCAACCATAATGACCTTTTATCTATATTTATATAACAGTCCCACAGATGCACTCAAAGAAGCATTCATCAACACAGACGTCGCATTCAGAAAGGAATTACATAATCAGCGTAAATCTAAGGCGTTTATCCAGAAAGATTATCATCCTGGTTGTACAGCAATTACCGCTCTTATAGTTCAAAATAGGCTTTATGTTGCTAATGCTGGCGATTGCAGGGCGATCGTATGTCGAGCAGGTTGCCCGTATCCTCTTAGTAAGGTTGTTATTTAACCACCCACATTGACTATAAGAAATTCCATAAAGAGAAGTGGTCTACGTATTTCTTGACGTGTATGTGGTTATTAGTTTCTTTTTTTTTCTTTGGTAGGACCATGTTGCAAGTTGTCTTGATGAGAAAGAACGCGTTACCGGTCTTGGTGGTCAAGTCAAATGGCAGTTTGATACGTGGAGGGTTGGTCCTGCTGCCCTACAGGTGACATTTCTTTCATTTATTTACTTATAAACGTGTCATGTTAATAGTAATATTAGATTATTAATGAAATGATATGTTTTTTTAATCATATAGGTCACACGTTCAATTGGTGATGATGATCTGAAGCCTTGGGTAACTGCAGAACCAGAAGTTACCGAGACTGTACTTTCGGATGATGATGAGTATCTGGTATGATGGTTTTTAGTCTCTTTTCACTGTATTATTTGCAACCTGTTATGATTTTAATGTTTTACCCAAAACAAATAAAAAATTATGAAAAATGTTAAAGTTGGTATTTTTCACCTGTTTGGTTATGAATAGATCAATTTGATGTGTATATAAAAAAAAGTAGTTGAAAGGGAGACTATCAAATGAATTGAAAGTTGTCGAAAGTGTATAGTTAATGCATACAACTTCTTAAATGTCATCAAGGGAAAAAAGATTATATTATAGTAATATAATTTTTAAATCATATATAGCATGATATATTTTTTGTAAAAAGGTGCATACAAGTCAACTTGACCCGTTTCACCTGCATGATAAAATTTATCGGTTTTGATATCTCAGGTGATGGCTAGTGATGGACTATGGGACGTTGTAGGCAATCTTGAAGTTGTTAACATAATCAAGGCACGGTGAAAGAGCCACGAATGTGCTCCAAGAGATTGGCAACGGAGGCTGCTGAGCGTGGCAGTAACGATAATATAACAGTAATTGTTGTGTTTCTTCGGCCCGTTTCAACTGCAGAGAGAATTTACTAACACCAAGGTTATTTGCTGTAACAAATGATATATTTTTTTAAGTGTTTGACATTTTTTAATGTTTTTTGCACTGTGCAAACATTTATTCTATTGTTGTTATAAGCGTGGAAATTATTATGAATTGTTTTTCATTCTCCACGCTTGTACATGTAAAAAATTTCTACTTGTAAATTTATGTTGGGACTCGACGTTGTGGTTTTTAATCAATTTGAGGTCTTATGACCAGCTTTCACCACACTTGACTAGTTATCGCTTTAACTAATAATTCGTCGTAGTTTATCTGTTTGGTCATGTTAAACACCATTTCTGTAAAAATTATCATTTTATATAACCCAAACCAACCAATATGTTACAAAAAGCACCAAATGAATTTGTTCCCACACCAAAATTTTGATTTTGTGGAAGTATTTTGAACATGTTAAAACTACTGTTGACCAGCGTGTATTTGCCATATTTTTTGAGAAACGTTCTTATTTGTAAAAAAAAAAAAAACTGTTATATTCATTTTAACTCACTTTTGACCACTCATACACATGCAATTTCAATCTTTACTATATATCAAATTAATCTAATGTATCATATATATTAGAGTAAATTGCTAAAATCGTCCCTAACGTTTATTCACATTTGCTAGATCCATCCAAAAAAGATTTTTTTTTTTTTTTTCTCATAGAAACCAAACCATTGAGGTTTCAAAAAAGTTGTCCAAAATGACTAATACTCTTAACAATACTAAGTTGATAGAGGGGTAATTTAGTCATTCTTTTAATTTACCCTTTTTTTAACAGGTTATAAACAAAACCCTAAAATCTAATTGTTGCAGTCGACCTCAACATACATGTTTTAGAGAAAAAAACCATTTGCTTGCAGATTATTTGAAATTAAGTAAAGGGTGGGGGCATGTGATAGTTTACTTTGAAGTTTCATCTAAAATATGATGGGAATAGATAGATAGATAGATAGATATGTTGTTCTAGCTGTAAAGAAGAAGATTTATTATCCTAATCCAACTATTAGCAGATGAAAACAACCCAGGATAACTGGATACTCCAAGATCCTAACATCAACAAGTAATAAAAACTTGATTCATTAAGCAGAAAAAGAATCATCAACAGCACATTTTCTCTCGCCAACAAAGCAGAATACACAGAAATCATAGCCTAAATTGCTTGCAATTACATATAATACTTAGAAACACCTAATGTATCGGCATGATTTCATGTTAAAAAGAACCACAATGAAAAGTTGCTAAAATCATGAATCATTTGATCATCAGTCAGATGAACCCTGTGTATACCGTCTAGAAAGAAGTGAGCAGACACAATTGTACTAGAAATTCAAACCGATAAAACAACAATCGAAACTAAGAAACGCCTCCGCCTTAAAAAACACCTAATGATCAAATCCTTTCAACTTAACATCTTTAGCCCCTTTTTCATCTTGCTATTTTTCAACTTAAGCACTACTCCAATCACTCATATTTGATTTGGTTCTCACTTAGACATTTTGTTTTACTTGAAAATAAATAAAATCATCCCCACAACTGATATTTAAAAAAACTGAATTCAATAATATTAATGTTGAATTTCATAACTTTAAAACAAAGCATAACAATTATATTATATACATATACATATTAAAAAACAAACCTTATGAATAGTACCCGTCTCTCCCTGGCACATATCTATTGGGCCGCACAAGGGCCACAAAAGACACACGTCCTCTTCTATCCCTCCCCAACCTCCTCTCATCAGTTTTTCTCCTTCAAATTCATCAGAGAGACAGAAACGTTTGAAGGAGCCGGAGAGCAATACGGGAGAATGAGAGAAGGAGATCCGGAGCCGGCAACCGGACCTCGGCGCGTGCTTGTTATATTTCATTCACATAAACAGATATAAATGTTGATTTTAGTAGGGATAGTTAACACTGGTAATAGTATAACACGGGCAACATATTTATAAAATCATATGTAGCAACCAAAAGTCAATCATAAAACAGATATAAATGTTGATTTTAGTAGGGATAGGAGGCTTGACTGACCCAGTTGGGAAAACATAGAGACAACCAAACAAAAGTTAATTTTATACCTCAAACTCAAAGTACCGGACTATAATGGTTAAGTTATATTGAAATGAATGCCTTAACTACTCAAAGTGAGCTAGATTATATGGACGGTCTACATGGTATGGACAGTCCAAGGACTGCTTGTGCAGGCGGGCGAAATACTGTTAGGCCCAACCAACATTGACTTGTCAATTGTCATGTATCGTTGTTAGTATTTGGCTAACTGGTAAGACTTTACTCGATGTTTAGACTGACCTGGTGACACATGACCGACCGTCCTATCTTGCATGTGTTTAATCTTTTACCCTATATTCCGGCACTTCATTGGTTCAGACTGTTGATGGTACGAACTTAGGGTGTGTGGATCATTAGTATTAAGTTTGGGACGCTACTGCTACTGCTGCTGCTGCACCTCTCCTGCTGCACCTGCTCCCGCATCTGCTCCTGCTCCTGCTACTGCTGCTGCTGCTGCTCCTGCTGCACTGCTGCTGCTGCACCTCTCCTGCTGCTCCTCCTCCTGCTGCTGCCTGCTGCCGCCGCTCTACCACTACCACTACTACTACTACTAGTGTTATTATTGTTATTATTATTATTATTATTATTATTATTATTATTATTATTATTATTATGCACTACCAACTTTCAATTATGTAAGGCTTTATTTAAATAATTTGAAAGGACATGTTATAGAAATCTATACAACAAAGTTATGCAATGACGCATGCTCGAAATGCAGCACAAACTTCAATGAAAAGAAACGGAGCCCCATAAATTCTTTGCCAATCCAAAACATACGTCTCTGCACTGCCCTTGTAAAGCTGATCCAAACAAATTATACTAGTCAGATTCACTAACGTATATTCAGTATAGCATTGGTACTACTTACCTGAATTTCAAACTTGACATCATCACACAAACTAAATGATTCATTGTTTGAGGTCTTGAGTGGTGCATTCACACCATTGGTGTCGTCTCTTAGAGTTATTCCATTCATACCCATTGGCAGAGAAAACCTTTGAACTGCTGGCTTCCACAGACATTTCACGTTGTAGGGCCCGATCTTCTTCCATTGTACATTTAATCTTTTAAAGACGGTTAAAACATCTCGCATAGTTTCATGTGGCGATGAACAAGACTGCATTGACGTAAGTATGTATAATCACAAGTTTTATCTTAAGGGCTTAAATGGCTAAATCCATAAACATGTCAGATTATCAATGAAACCATATAGTTTTTGCAATCATATTTGACACATTTATTGTTCATAATATGTAATCTTTTTGGACAAAAGTGATTCAGGTCAACACAACACAACACAACACAACACAACACAACACAACTCAACTGAACCAGACCCTTTCTACCTGTACAATAATTTATCCATTTTGACCCAAAGCTATTTTAACACATCCGACCCAACCATTATGCCATCTCTACTTGAAAGTACAAGAATGCATAAATACGAGAATCACCTTAAATCCAAGCACCCACTTGCCTTGAACAGGAAAAACTGGCCTTACATAGATATCTCGCCGATCGGTGCCTTCCAGTGGCTAAAATAATAGAAATAAAGATATTCAGTTGTTTAAATTTAAATATCTAACAAATTTGATTATTTAGGAAACGAATAAATAGTTTGATTTTCCCTTTGATAATAAGTTTTGTTGCGGTTGGTATGAAACTGACTATCCAAACTAATTATTTGACCCTTATTTAATCGAATAATAAGAAGCAAAATCTATCTCTCTGAACATGAAAAAATTATTGTTCAGTTCCAAAATGCATATTTGCAAAAGAAATGAGTCCAAGTTACCAAGGATCCTAGAAGATTGTCTTCGTGGGAACTAAGGTTATTCAAGCGCCTATGCAATAGTATAGAATATGAAACTGTTGCCTGAAAGGAAGAATAATCTTACACTTCAGATATTTACTAAAATTAACAGTTGAGAGAAAGTTTTAGCACCTGATTTTGCCTCAAGTTATTCAAAGATCCAATCACTTCTTGAACATTAAATCCCAAGACATCCATTTCTTCTAGAACGTGAACGTCAACCTTGGAATGCAGAAAACAAGTCATTTTTGTGCCCTTTTTTGAACTTTTTTATAAACAAATTATGCATATTCTTATGATTACAGAACAAATATTACTTAATTAGTCTAAATCTTTGTATAAAATGATTTAGATGGTTCTTTACATCATAACTAGGCTTTGAGTAACCTTCAACCCGTTTGACTCAGTCCGACCCATCTAACACGTTCCACTTTTACTAATTTTTTTATTTAACCCATTCGAGATAAAGAACAAACCGAATGTGGTAACTGTTAGTTAGATCATTTTGATACCTTTCTTGCACTCCAGGAAGTATTAATCGAGTGGTCTCCAATGTATCGTGGAAGATTTATTTGAAACCATGGATGCCTGTATATTTCAGGAATAGTTATACGGTTGACCGGATCAACAGTAAGCATCCGTCTGATTAAGTCGCGTGCTCCTCGAGAAAAGTAAGCAGGACATGTGTATATTCCACTCTAATACCAAGTAACAAACATCATGTCAATATATTAGCTTTATTTCGATATCAAAAACACAAAGACCATTAGACCAAACAAACCTTAATCTTTGCAAGTAAGACAGTCATTATCTCGTCATCAAAAGGAAGACCATTAGAGAGAAGAGCAAATAAAATAACTCCACAACTCCAAACATCGACTTCAGGACCAGCATAAAGATGTCCTGAGATGACCTACATGAAAAAAACAAGTGTTAGTTGGCTGATGTGGTCATCCTAGCTGTACAACTATGCCACATAGACTAAAACGGTTTACCTCTGGAGAAGCATAATTTGGGCTACCACAGCTTGTTTTTAGAAGATGGCCATCCCGCATAACATTAGCAAGACCAAAATCAGCTACTTTAACATTCCCTTTCGAGTCAAGAAGTAGGTTTTCTGGTTTAAGATCGCGGTGAACCACCATGTGTAGGTGGCAACTCTCAACACCGGAAATAATCTACAAAAAGTGACAACATCATATCAAAACCATTCATCTAGTAGATCTAACTTTCATATAAATAGTATAAAGAATCAAAGATACTTGATAACGCAACATATATTACTAACCTGTTGAAAGAAATGGCGAGCATGACTCTCCTCAAGTCTCCGATTTTCAGTTATATAATCAAACAGTTCACCTGAGTTCATATACTCCATGACTACATATATAGTTGATTGCGTCTCTATAACTTCATACAGCCGAACAATATGCGGATGTGAAAGAAGCCTCATTATTTTAATCTCTCTTCTAACTAAAAAACAATCACAAACAAACGAAAATCCAAACCATCAAGACACTTACATAAACAACAAGAGGCAAATTATAAACTCAATGGGCAAAAACCAATCAGAATACCTCTTTCTCCATCCGAATCATTGATCGATTGTCGATCAAGAATTTTAATGGCAACTTTAATCCCAGTCAAGACATGCTGTGCTACTTTAACTTTACCAAATGCTCCAAAACCAAGGGTTTTCCCCAATCTATAGTTGGATAAAGGCGGTAAGCTTCCATTACCACCAGTTTCATCCATTTTAAGAGTCGGTGAGTTTAATCAAATAGGTTATTTCCACAATTCTGCATAACAGAACAACTCATCTTCAAAAAAAAAAATAGAAATCATTCTACTCTAGTTGTAAAAAAATGCATATAACGATGTGAAATTACGTATATGCTTACAGTTTAGCCTAAGTTAAGCAAAATCATATCATACAACTGCAAATATGCATGTGAAATTGGCAACTAATCTTCATAAATTAGCAATCGTTCAAGTTTAATTCCAAAAAAGCAGTAGCAAATATCATGAAATTAATAAGCATGTAAAAACGTTTACAGTTAACCCTAGGATAAGCAAAATCAATCATAGAGCAACAATAAGCAATGGCGATTTGAGATATTCAACTCCTAAATTCGAGTTGTGAAAACTTAAAAGCGAACAAAATTGAAACTACGAAGTAACGTTACTGGTGAGTAGAGAGAGCGGTTGTTTTACCGGTGATCGGAAGAAGCTACGTGCAGAGGAAGAATAACCTAAAAATTGTTGATGGTGACAAAAGCGGCATCAAAAATGAAAAACCTCCATGGGAATATCAGCCACTGGCGGGCGTCATGGAATGGAATGGAATGCACACACACATACATACATGTACACACACGTACACAGACAAAGACATGCTACTCTCTCCACCTTTCTCAATTTTTTTTATAAAAATTCAACAAAGCAATATTATATTATATTATAATTATAATTATTAAAGGTGGGTTATGCTACCAACTTTGATCCAAACTAAAAACTATAAAAGTGAACACCTGCTAAAACTAGAGTAGTTTACTTTTGCATCGATCGAAAAACCTAAAAAACAGATACCGACACGGGTTTCGATAATACTGATATGGGTACTGAGTACTGACATTCAGTTCGTATTGGTACGTCACCATACCGGTACGATACTGCCACTCGCTATAGTTTATGGTACAAAATATATACATTGTTTTGAATACAACTCCGCTTTCAACGAAGTTTATGTTGAAACGTTAAAAAAATAAAAGACGGCTCCGTATTTAATTTTTTAAGTTAACAAACGAATGTTATTAGAGAAAAAATAAAATTACTAAAAAATTAAACATGGTATTGGTGTATATTATTAATATTATAATAGCTAAAACAAATTCCTTTAAAAAAGTACTTAAATCATATATATTAGCTCATTAGTTTAATAATCTATACTTTAATGTGACCATACCAATAGCAATTTTAACATTCACCTTTGTTGCCAAGTGAAGACTAGTAGAAAAGCATATATGTATGACTCTAACGAACAATTGATTGGTTTTTATACAACAAAATGTTGTAAATTGTTTTGAGACGACATAAGTGAAAGTTATGGGCGGACGGAATAACTAGATTATTATCGACAAATAAGTCATTGGTTTGGATTATTAAAATCCAATTTGTCTTAAGTTTATGATGGCACGGACGCATGACAAATTCAAAAATGTATTCGTTTTTCTAGGTGATATATATGTGTAGCTACGTCATAAAACTAAGAAATACCTCACATGCATATGCTTCCAATTGTGCATTTATAAAATATATATATGACAAAATTGCATAAATCAACCTTTATGTTATACCCAAACTGCATTTCATACCTTTCACTATGAACATGAACATAAAGGTTGGTTTTTTGCGGATTCCATAGTGAAAGGTACGAAGTGCAGTTTGGATATAACATAAAGGTTGATTTTTGCCCCGTTTAACATGTCAAAGAGTATATGATTCTTGTAATCTTTTAGTGTAAGAAGCTAAACTTTTTTTGTTTGATTCTTAAAGAATGAATTTGTGCTATATGTTCACAAAAACGGTCGTATTACTTGATCGCATAGCATAGAAGCTCTCACATATTGAGAATCTGATGTATAACTTGCATGATACCTTTTCGAGTATCAATCATCATTTCAGGTTTCTGAAAAAAAAAAAAAAAAAAAAAAGTGTTGACATAAACGCATGATTTATGTCCGTTTTAGATTTAAAGAGATGTCCACCATCTAATGGCTGGCTATACGAGTAGTATTGTGACATGATCTAAAGCTAATAAACACGATGGTTGTTTAGTTATCTGGTGAATAAGGTTATCAATTGGGTAAGCAACCTAAATTGCATTTTAAGGTAACCATTTATTAAAACTATAAGCAAGGTAAACTATACTCAGAAAATTGTCATGTCAAAATCATAAACTTTGAAAACACATAAAATAGAAATATACATAAATTCTTGATATAATTGTTTGTTGATAAATATTTTAGGTTGAAATCTTAAAGAGTTAAGTCTTGCATAGAAGAAGACATGCAAACAGGGTCCAAAATAAACAAACATACATTCTAAAAGTCATAGATGGCTCAAAACAACAAATAATAAAGGATATTCAATCATTACTTTATTACCAATATACCATCACCAACCACCAGAGCTTTTCTTGCTGCCACCCCATCCACTATTATCTGCATCCTTGTCCTTCTGCCCCCAACCACCACCGCTGCTGCCGCCGCCGCCTCCCCACCCACTACTAGCAACATCTTTGTCAGCACCACCTGAACCAGAAGTTCCGCTATTCCGCTGTCCCCAACCGCCGCCACCGTCATTTCCTCCCGCTTCATTATTCTTCCCCCAACTTCCACCACTTCCGCCACTTGCACCACCACCAGACCATCCACTTCCTCCTGCTTCATTACTTTTCTTGCTGCCCCACCCACTACCTGCATCACCTGAACCAGAAGCATCGGTATTCTTCTGCCCCCAACTGCCACCTCCACCGCCTCCACCCCAGCTGCTGCCACCACCGTCACTGCGGTCACCTCCACCACGGCCACCACGGCCACCGCGGCCACCCCTACCACCGCTCCAACCGCCACCACCATCGCTGCCATTGCCACCACCACTCCAACCACCACCGCCACCACTCCAACCGCCACTGCCGCCTCCGTAACCTGAACCCTGATTATCATTGTCAGAATCATTTCCCCGTCCTCTACCTCGCCCCCTTCCTCTCCCTCGGCCACGGCCACCACCATCTTGATTGTCTGAACCACCCCAACCCCCACCACCACTCCAACCCCCACCGCGGCTACCCCCACCACTGTCACCGCCGCCGCCACCCCAACCGCCACCGCCACCGCCGTAACCCGAACCCTGATTATCATTATCAGAATCGTTTCCCCTTCCACGTCCTCTACCTCTCCCCCTTCCTCTTCCACGGCCACCACCATCTTGATTGTCTGAACCACCCCAACCCCCACCACCATCACCGCCACCCCCACCACTGCTCCATCCACCGCCACCCCCACCACCGCTCCATCCACCGCCACCCCCACCACCGCTCCATCCACCGCCACCACCCCAACTGCCACCACCGCCTCCGTAACCCGAACCCTGATTATCATTGTCAGAATCATTTCCCCCACGTCCTCTACCTCTCCCCCTTCCTCTGCCTCGGCCACGACCACCACCATCTTGATTGTCGGAACCACCCCAACCACCACTTCCACCTGCTTCAGTACTCTTCTTGCTGCCCCACCCACCATTATCTGTTTCCGTGTTGGCATCACCTGAACCGAAAGCACCACTATTCTTCTGCCCCCAACCGCCACCACCAGACCATCCACCACTCCCCCCTGCTTCAGTACTCTTCTTTCCACCACCCCACCCACCACTATCTACATCCACCTTCGAACCAGATGCAACATCTTTAGTTTTTTGCCCCCAACCGCCACCACCACCGCCAGACCATCCACCACTCCCCCCAGCTTCAGTACTCTTCTTTCCACTGCCCCACCCACCACTATCTCCATCCGCCTTTGAAACAGAAGCATCATCGTTATTCTTTTGCCCCCAACCGCCACTGCCAGACCATCCACCACTTCCTCCAGCTTCAGTACTCTTCTTTCCACTACCCCACCCACTACTATCTGCATCCACCTTCGTATCACCAGCATCATTGTTATTCTTTTGCCCCCAACCGCCACCGCCACCGCCACTGCCACCACCACCAGACCATCCACCACTCCCCCCTGTTTCAGTACTCTTCTTTCCGCCACCCCACCCACCACCATCCGCATCCACCTTCGAATCAAAAGCATCATCATTTTTCTTTTGCCCCCAACCGCCACCACCTGCTTCAGTACTCTTATTTCCCCCACCCCACCCACCACTATCTGCATCCACCTTGGCCTCACCTGAACCAGAAGCATCGTCGTTCTTCTGCCCCCAACTGCTACCACCTCCACTACTTGCCCCAGCACTCCAACCGCCACCTCCGCCACTATCACCACCACTCCATCCGCCACCTCCGCCACTTGAACCACCGCCCCAACCGCCACCATCACCACCACCTCCAAAACCCGAATCCTGATTATCATTTTCAGAATCACCTCTTCCCCGCCCACGCCCTCTTCCTCTTCCCCGCCCACGCCCTCTTCCCCGCCCACGCCCACCACCATCTTGATCATCAGAGCCACCCCAACCACCAGTTGAAACAGGGCGAATTGGTTCACGGGGATCATCGATGTGTTTCTGGAAATAAGCAACTAATCTATCGATTTCCTCAAACATCTGCTTCCTGAATCTGAACCCTTTCGGATACAATCCAATATACTCATGACGTGCATTTGAAGTCCTTATATATGTTAAGATAAACGCTCCTGGGTGTTCATGAGATACACCAAAAGAATAAACAATTCTCATCGGGTGTTCGGATTTCTCCTTTCTTAAGCTCTCATCAACTTCGGCTTTTGTCCCATGCTTAAACATTCTGTAACCCAACATTCTTTTCAGATTAGCCACCAATGGATTCACATATCCAGTAATCACCTGTGCATTTCAAAATTGAAAAAAAATATATATATATCATTAAATGTAAACTGCATAAACATATGAGAATCAAACTATGGTTAGAAAGCTGACCGCGTCAAGATCCGAAAATACATCATCTCCAATTTTTAATGTCTTCCCAAGACGAAGCAAACTTGTAATATCCTTCTGATCTTTGTCACCTTCTAGAATGTCCTTGTGAGCATACACTCCATTGTAAACTTTAAGCGTCAACGTTAAATACGAGGGTCCACGAGAACTAGGAAGGAGGATACTCGCACCAGATTCTTTCCCAGAAAGCAACTGTGAAAATAAGTAAAATTAATGATCACAAAAAAGTAAAGTTATAAAGAGATAAATTAGCATGAGTAAAAAAACTGATTGAATATGAACTCACCTCTATTGCATCATCAATTGTAACATTCTTGAAGTGAGGATGAACAATAGTTCTTGGCTTAAAAAGTTTCTTTGATATCTCCTTGACTTTAATAAGCTTTTCATTTCCAGTCCCTACAGTTTCCCGAACCTCATGGTAACAAGGATCCACGGGTTTATCAATCTCGGAAGACCAGTTACTCTTCATATGACTTTCCTTGCAGCTAAGAGTAACCTGGTACCTATCTTTCACAATTGACTTAATTTTACAAGTCAAAATTTGACCTTCCTTTAACTTATCAGTCAGCTCATCGTCATCATTACAGTCATCACTTAAATCTTCCTTATATAACATCCCGCTCAACCCCGATTCAAGACTACAGATTGCCCTCTGAGGTAGCACCCGACGAACCGTAACCCGCACAATCCTCCCTTCAGAAAGTGAATTATCCGTCTCCCCAGAGATCATGGAAAACTCTTCATCTTGACTCGGTTCCACATACTCTCTTCGACAATCTTGGAAACCATGCATCAGTTCCAGCTTTATAAGGGCAATCGTGTCTTTTTTGTTTTCCAGTTTCTTAGACTTGGCATATGTTTCAACCTCCAGACTCTTTAATAAGCTAGGATTTTCTCTCAAGTGAACCAGAGCCACATCAGTTATATCATCATCATCGTCAATGATGACATCATCATTTACGTCAGCACGATATATATCTTTAGCTAACTCTTGTGCAATAGAATATGATTCTGGGTGGATCCTAGTATCGTCTAACAAATCAATCAACTGACTACTACTAGAAGCATTCCCACTTCGCCGAACGCGTAAGAAACCAACAACATTTATAAACACTTTTCTACCAAGATTATGGTTCAGTAAGTCCTTTCTCGAGTATATAGAGCCGGATCTCACTAAAGATCTTTGTAAAGAAGCAGCTTTTGTGGGCCCTAGACCAGAAATGAACTGCAGAGGAGCGAATAACCATTCATGACTTATAGCCAAATTTACATCCAGGCCCACTTGGTTCGTGATATCTACCATTACTTGTTCAACCATGTTATACTTCTCATCAGATGTAAGAAAGCTCTGTAAAGGACTAAGTTTCCAGAGTAATATCTCCTTCCTGGGCCCGCAAAGAGTTGCAGCCATTGCTAACGGGTTTTGAAGATAACGTCCAAGAGCAACAGCACGCTTGACGATTCCTGAAAAAGTTACCCATATAATCAGATATACAATAATATTCAATCGAAGATTAACATTAGATGTAGGCAATTTCGACACCTTTTTATTTTATGTAAAAAAAAAAGCATTAGTATAAAGTAATATATTTTTGTAATCATGTGTTGACACATTACTTTGTTGATGAGTAATGTAAATCAAGTAATCAACCAAACCCAAATAGAGATTTTGCCCGATCCGTACATTTTGCCACGTCTAATTGAAATTTCAAGTAAAGTACTTGCCAGTTCGAGAATGAAGCTGCTCGGATGATATTTGTGAATTTTCATACAAGCGGGGCAAAGACTCATCACCATAGACAACACTTAGGCCATCCACGTCATTGCCATCCATCTTACAAACTATCTGTGATAATGATAAAAGAATGATAAAAAAGGAAGCTAACTTTATCATCTGATTTAAATTAAATTAGTCAATATCACAATCATTTTAAAAACATTAATCCAAACACAATGTTAGAAAACACAACTAACCTCGTATATATCTTCCTTCAACCGGCTACAAGGCACACTCACAGCTCCTAAAACCACAACATTAGGTTTATGATCCGACATGAATTTCAATATTCGTTGTTGATCATTTTTCTTGCGTTGCTGATCGTTAACACTTTGACCACGTATACTCAAAGAACCAGCAGTCAACACATCAACAACTTCCCCAAAAGCATCCAGCATCACAAAAGTTGTTGCGGGCCTACCCGGGCCCCAACAGCATGCCATAACCCTAGGTGAATCAAAACCCTTCTTCTGGTATGGTGCAACCGACACTTTGTCACGTAATAATCTTCCGTATTCCATTTGTAACCAACTTTTTGCTCTACTTGTTAACAAGGATCTTGCTTCTTTCTCCATACAAGGTAGAAGAAAACCATCAAATGCGTCTTTTATAATCTGCTTCCGTTGTTCATTCCATAATATAACAGATTCACTAGTGCCATTACTGAGGTAATAGTCATTAGCATCACTAATTAACTTATCATGGGAAGTTGTCGAAAGCTTTAAAGAAACTTGGACAAGATTATCAAGCTCGGCTTTTTGAATAAGAAGCCATTGTGCGTCATCGAACTTTGTCAGTGGTTTGTCCTTTAACCATCTGATTCCCGCAAATTGATGATGAGAATCAATGGCTAGCTTCCCTTCAGCAGTGGGACTTGTTGAAATTGTTGCATTTTCCATAAAGAAGTCACGAACATGCTTTCTGACCAATGGCTCACTGCTAATTTCAACCGAAGCCTACAATAAGAAACCACAAAGCAATCATAAAATTTAAAACCATATAATCGAACACGAACATATAATTGAACAATTTTTTCGTTCATGTTCGTTCAATAAGAAAATGGGCATGTTCGTTTGTTTAAAACCTAAACGAACGGTTCATGAACGAAAATGAAAATAAACAAACTTAAACGAAAATAATTTAATAAACATAAACGAACAGAAATGAACATATTTGAACAAACATCAATAAACACAAATGAACATACTAACTTGACCAAACAATAACGAATACAAACGAACATATAGTATTTCATCTATATAACTTAGTGATTAATTATGATATGCTACATTGGAAAGCCCATTTTTATTACTAAAAAAACTCAATTACTAATTAGTTATATGTATATAAGCAGTTAGAAAGCACCTTTTATGTTTATATTTATATAAATATAACTACTTATGTAAATTTAAATGAACATAAACGAACGTAAATGAACAAATACAAACGAACGTTCACGAACATAAATGAACAAACAAAATGCGTGTTCATGTCCGTTCTAAACGAACACAAAATTTTGTTCATGTTTGTCTGTTTGTTAAATAAACGAACTTCCCAGCCAAACAAGTTCACGAACATTCGGTTCATTCACAGGCCTAAACATAGGCGCTTTGGGTAAACTTTAAAGACTTGGGGCAAGGAGTTTCAAAGCTATCATACCATGTGCCTAGCACCTGCAAGTACAGCTTGCGGGTTATCAAACATCGGGCATGTAAACCTCGATGCCACATCTTCAGGGGCTTCATCAGCATTCTGCGGTTCATCTCTCTGCATAAATTAGTAAATAAGAATCAATACTACATTCAATTAGCCAATGATGTAGAAAATTTTATGACTAACCATTTGTTCAAGAGAAATCAGTAATCCGAATTCCTCAGAGCTATAGCCAAACTTGATAGCAACTTCTCGAAGTCCAGCTTCACTGCAAATGTTATACTGTGATTTTCTCTTTGGCCTCTTGAATTCCCCTTCATCCACGTCAACTTCACCAGGCGGAAAATGAAGGTTGAATTTAGCATCCACGTCATCGATTTCCCGTTCTGTTTCAGCCATGTTTAAGAATTTGATAATTGACTCGAAAAACTTCTGATCCAAATGAAGACGAGTTTCATCGTAAATGTTTCTGTCTTCATCAAACCGCTTATTGTAGTACAACTGTAGAGCACTTTTCCGTTTTTGAAAGAGTGACCACTTTCTGTCCAAATCCAAGATATTCCAAATTACCTGCATAAATTATAATTATCCCACCTCAGTTCAAACCTTCTTTGTGCATTCTTTTACAAATTACCAACAAAATTACACTTACTAGTAAAATGCCATTTTCGTCCTTGAGGTTTGGCCAGTTTTGCGACTTTCGTTTAAAGGTTTGTTTTTCCGCATCTGGATCCAAAGGGTTTAAAATCTTGCCATTTTCATCCAGCTCGTTAACTCCATCCATTTTTCTCCGTTAAGTCAGGGGTATTTCCGTTTTTTTCGTTAACTTAAAGGGTTCTGAATACTTGTACATTATGCTATATGCTTGTAAAGTTAACAAAAAAGACGAAAATAGCCCCGACTTAACAGACAAAAATAGATGGAGTTAACGAGCCGGAAGAAAATGGTAATATTTCAAACCTTTTGGATCCAGATGCGGAAAAACAAACCTTTGGAGAAAGCCGCAACACTGGCCAAACCACAGGGACTAAAATGGCATTTTACTCTAAACTCTTTCACAGATTCACTTAATTTCGATTATACCTTATGCCATCTCAGTGTGGGTTTTTCATCGGAAGAATATTGATTCTCCAAATCAGTTTCTTGATCCTTAAACAAGCTATGGCATTCCTCCTTCCTATACATAGCAATAAATGGCACCTGAAACAAATGAAATAAAATACAAATTCCACACGTTCATTTTAAAAATAAACATAGAAATTATACGTCAAAACAGACGGGATGAGTAATGGGTCAAAACCGATAATTTCACATGATATGGTGGGGTCAAACCAAAAGACATTTCGTCCAAATATTATATACTTTGTGCCAAATATGATTACAGAAATGATTTGAAAGGTTTCATCTCTAAACCTGATCCACCGGTTTGCTTTTAAGCTAGTCTTTTAATTTTTTAACGTTTGACCCATTAGAGAACATAACCCAAACGAACCACGCATGAGTACATGGGCCGAAATTGCAACCTCTAATAGAAGCTTCCAGTTTGTTATTCGAGTTCAAATTTACACTTACATCTAATTTTTCAACGTGAACAAGCTCCAAGAACCTTTTAACATCTTCCTTAAGTATAGATAACTCAACTTCGTTTCCTTCTTCAGGTGTATTGCCACCTCCTTTGGCCATTTTAAGTTGATTAAGAATCCAGTTACTCTCTCTGTCTATGCTCATACCATCTGTTGGTCGAGGTCCAGTGATTTCTTCAGATATCTACGTACAATAATAAGTTAAATAACCATCAACAAAATCAAATGTATATAATGGGTGTTTGCGAAAGTATGTTATTAGCACAGAAACCTGCATTCTTTCAGGAGCATCTGTCTTCTTAATATGATCATCTTTCTTTGTCATGTATTTCTCTGAATTAATGATTGGTTCAAACTCATCTTCAACTTTCGCGTCCTTCAATTCACTGGTTTCATCAAATTTGCTAACCTTTGTGGGTCCCAAGTTGCAAAGGTCATCAAGATCACCAAATATGTCACGAGAAGAAGCTTCTGCTGGCTGTTTCGATTTTTTCTTGCAATCATTAGGCCTTCAGCAATACATGCAAAAGCATCAATAGTGAAACAATAAACAGAACGTTTCGATAACTATTCAGCAGTGAGACCATTACCTCGATGAGCCACCATGTTTATCTTCTTCAACGTCATCCACGATGAAGTCAGCCATTTCATCATCTTCATCACTTTCGTCTGAAAAGAGATCTAGAAATTGTGGGAGAATTTAAATTATGATAAAGTTATATATTTAACTGCAATTAAATGAGAAGTTTTGGGTATTCAAGATCTACCATCATCCACCCCGAATAAATCGTCAAGAAACACCGATGGTCCTTCGTCAGCATTAGTCCTTGCTTTCTTCAACCGATTGAATTTCCCACTTCCCTATTAGATTCAAAAGCGAAATATCAGACATAACTAAAGAAAAATCAAGTGAAGCAAGAGACTAACCTGTTTTGGGCGACGAAGGTCAGTGTTTTCTTCAAGTAGATCATAATCATCTTCATCAAGAGCAAAATGCTGCTTTGATCCTCTATACAATTAGAAGAACAAATGTTAAAACGCAATAATGCAACAGTAACTCACAATATATACAGAACTTCTTACCTCTTCTTCTTCTTTCGGCTCCCATTCTTGACGACTGTCGTGTCATCTTCGTCGTCATCAAGATCATTCACTATAAAACCGTCCTCCTCAAACTCATCTGATCAAAAACAAGAAACATAATCATATTAAAACCTGAAGAAAAACATAACAAACAAAAATAACATAATTACATTATATAGCGACAAAAACATAAAATATGAAGGAGCCAGAGTAAATCACACAAAGCATCACCATAAACCATACCCACATGAGTAACAATCCATCAACAAGCATCAGAAAACACAATACATGCAACTCTTAAGTACAATCAAACAAAATGAAGAGTATGAAATATTTTAATTAAACATGCATACAACAAAAGGCCACATAACTTAAAACAAATCATACTGATACACATCACGAACAACTAAACCCTAGAAAAATCTCAAATGTCCAAAATCATGCAAAAAAATTACATACCGAGATCTTCATCGTCAACATCTTCAGCCTCTACCCTCTCATCAGCTTCAACTACAACCATCAAAACACAAAAACACACACAGAGATAAGTCCAGAAGCAAAATGAGACATAAAAAAAACCCTAAAAATTACAGTAAAATGAAAATAAAAATCAGAATAAACGCACCTTCTCGTTTCGACATTCTCTTCTTCCTCGCCATGGTGCGATTGCGTGACAAAAGCAAAAACCCTAAAAAGTAGGGTCAAAATTAGGGTTTTCAAAAACCCTAAGCTCGCAAACGCTAGGGTTTCTACTGGAACTGAAAGGAGATGATTCGAAGTGCTAGAAACAGAATGCGATCACAATTTCACGAAGATCACGAGTGATTTATAGTGTAATTTAATCTATACACTATGTTAAGATGAAATGCATCGTGCATTGAAGCAACAATTGGTGATTTTTGAAAGAGATGTGCTTTGTTAAACCACGAAAACCCTAGAAATCATCAGTGTGAGTGTGGCTTCATCATCAGCAATTTCATGTGTAAATGGAAAGAGAAGGTTTTGAAAGGAACTTGTACTAGCGTACTATCTATCGTTCAAATTTTCATTTTAGTCCCTGCACTTGTCTAAATCACATGTGGATTCTATAAAAGATTTCATTTTAGTCCCTGTCTAAATCACATGTGGATTCTATAAGGGTCTTGCTATTCACACACCCCCACCTACCCCTTTGTCTATTTACACACCCTCCAGTGTCGAGCTGTAGCCAGAGCGCGGCGTTTTGGTCCGGTCAACCAGACAAAAGACTGACGGGTCTGTTGACCTGACCAAAACGCCGAGCTTTGGCCGCGTTCTGGTCCTGTCAACCAGCCAAAAGACTGGCCGGGTGTCAGTCTTTTGTCTGGTTGACAGGACCAGAACGCGGCCAAAGCTCGGCGTTTTGGTCCGGTCAACAGACCCGTCAGACACCCGTCAGTCTTTGTCTGGTTGACCGGACCAAAACGCCGCGCTCTGGCCACAGCTCGACACTGGGGGGTGTGTGGATAGACTACATGTGTGTGTGAATAGACATGGCCTTCTATAAAGGGTGTGTTTGGTTGATGGGTTAAACCAAATGTATCACCAATTGACGGTTTTGATTATTGGTAATGGCATCATGATTCCGGTTCACAAATTAGGATTTGTTTGCTTAAATAAATGGGTCGATTTCAATATTACTTTGATGTTCTAACTCTTTTTCCTTTTTGAATAGCTGTATCCTATTTCTCTAGTTTTTTTTTGTTTGCTTCTATATATACATATACTACATGTTTATAAATTCAATGGTTCGAGCTGAATGAATACAAATGAAAAAGATACAAGAATAAATACTAAAATGCAGGGACTATTACAGGAAATAAATAAACAAATGGCTAGTCAAAAGGGCAAAATGGAAGGAATGATTAAGAGGAGAGAAAGGAGGATATCTCAATTTCAATACTCCCCTCAAGTTGGAGTGTGTAAGTCCTTCATGTCCAACTTGCCGAGTAGAAATTTAAGTTGTGTTCTGAGTCCCTTGGTGAGGAGATCTGCAATCTGCATGGTAGTATCAATGGGCTTTGGTTGAATTTCTTCCGAGTCAACTCTTTCACGAACGAAGTAGCAATCCATTTCAATGTGTTTAGTTCTTCCATGGAAGACAGGATTGTTGGCGATGTGTCGGGTTGCTTGGTTATCACAAAACAAGGGGTCGGTCCATTTGAAGTAATGTCTAGTTCACTTAGGATCCATCTTAGCCACAAAACCTCACTAACAGCGGGAGCCATTGATCGGTACTCTGCTTCAGCGGAGGAGCGTGAAACAACCGATTGTTTCTTGGTTTTTCAAGAGATTCCAAGGCCAGATGGTACAAAGAAGGTTGATGTGACTCTCAATGCCTTTGCTGAACAAAAAGCAAATAGAAAAGAGAAAATGGAACGAAAGGGTTCTAAAAGATTTGAAAAAGAAAAGGAAGTTCTGTTGGCAAAGGAAGAGCAGGGTACTTCAAAAGGAATAAGAACTACCAGAAATGTCAGCGAACCCACCTCCACAGATGTTAATACATCAGTGGTTTATACATCACCTTCTGAAATCCTCAAAAGTTCCTCACCTCAACCCACAAAGCCAACATATGTTGAGACACCTGTTATATCAACAGCTGTTGATACATCAGTGGTTGATACATCTCCTTCTGAAATCCCCAAAAGTTCCTCACCTCAAACCACAAAGCCAACAGATGTTGAGACACCTGTTATATCAACAGTTGTTGATACATCAGTGGTTGATACATCACCTTCTGAAATCCCCAAAAGTTCCTCACCTCAAACCACAAAGCCAACAGATGTTGAGACACCTGTTATATCAACAGTTGTTGATACATCAGTGGTTGATACATCACCTTCTGAAATCCCCAAAAGTTCCTCACCTCAAACCACAAAG
Organism: Helianthus tuberosus; assembly: GCA_030545235.1. Lineage (NCBI taxonomy): Eukaryota > Viridiplantae > Streptophyta > Magnoliopsida > Asterales > Asteraceae > Helianthus > Helianthus tuberosus. The sequence goes on from CM060407.1 coordinate 123,057,722, forward strand.
CCAACAGATGTTGAGACACCTGTTATATCAACAGTTGTTGATACATCAGTGGTTGATACATCACCTTCTGAAATCCCCAAAAGTTCCTCACCTCAAACCACAAAGCCAACAGATGTTGAGACACCTGTTATATCAACAGTTGTTGATACATCAGTGATTGATACATCACCTTCTGAAATCCCCAAAAGTTCCTCACCTCAAACCACAAAGCCAACAGATGTTGAGACACCTGTTATATCAACAGCTGTTGATACATCAGTGGTTGATACATCACCTTCTGAAATCCCCAAATGTTCCTCACCTCAAACCACAAAGCCAACAGATGTTGAGACACCTGTTATATCAACAGCTGTTGATACATCAGTGGTTTCAACAGTTGTTGTCACAACAAATGCTGTTGTCACTTTACCAACCACCACTCAATCCACAAATCCAACTCCAAGTTCAACACCTCCAACCACACCAAAAATCAAAAGAAGGAGGATAACAAATGTCATACTTGAAGATGACACTGTAGCTTATCCACTTCCAATATATTCACAACCTCTGATCCTATCAACTGTGCAAAAACCTACTTCAACTGCTTCAATTCTAACCCCTGACCAAACTACTGCCTTTGTTCCTTTGTGTGTGAAATTTCCTCTGGATCTTCCAGCAGTTAGGGAGGAGATCAAATCCTTCTATTCTGAATATGATACTGAAAAGAGGAATCTTCCATCTCTACAAGGGTATCCTTTGCCAAAGAACATTGATGAATACCTTCAATTGAAAGCCAAACAAGTAGATGATATCTCAAAAAGAGACACAAAAGGAAAATCTGATAAAGAAATACAGAGAAATCTGCAATATCTGCTCAGCTAAGTCAGAACATTAGAGCAGTTTTCAAAAGATCTTTGTCAGCAGCTATCAGAAAGAGATGATGAAAGCCTAAGAAATGATTACATTAAGCTCATCATACAAAACAAGAAATACAAGGCAGAAAAGTATCAATTCAAAGAGTGGACCATAAGTGAGCTCAAGCAAGAAATTGCAAGAATACAAAGATGCTTGAAGACTCAACAATAAAACCAACCCCACCAGTATGGTCTCGGTATAAAAAGAATGTACCTGAAAGTGCTTTGAAGTTGAAGAGAATGAAGGAAGAGCTTATAACTGCAAATTATGGCTCAAGGAATCAAATCACAAGGTAGAAAGAGATTAAAGTGATAGAGACATAAAAAAAAATAGAAGAAAGAAGAAAGAAAGATCCCTCTGTTCCTAAAAAGCCAGATTATCCAGGATCAGAAGTTTCAATCAAACAGACCTTATCAACTAAAAGATCTGCTAAACCCACGGTTCCATCTACTGTTGTTGTCTATCAAACAAAGAGGCAAAAACAGATGGATGAAGAAGAACAGGAGCAACAAGAATCCCAATATTTTAAATTGGCCATCAAGCAGATGTTGGTAGAAAATCCTGACTCAGCAAAGCTACAAGAAATAGCCAAAGGTCTGAACAACCAAAGGTAAACCACTGCCCAACATCTGTTTAAGTCTAAACAGATGTTTAAATATCTGTTCAAAGCACTGTTCAATCTACATGGGTTTCCATCCAACTGTTGACCAAAAGTCAAACAGATTTTCAAACCACTGATTGAGTTATTCAAATTTCTGTTGAATACTAAATGAGATGTTGACCAAAATTCAAACTGGTGTTGACCAAAAGTCAAATAGATGTTGACCAAAAACTAAATGGGATGATCCGACCCGGTTACATTGGATATTTTTAAACCTTCTAACTTTTTAAAGATCCTCACAAAATCTCGGTTCCTTTCTCTCTCCACGTTTCTTTTGTACACTTTCTCCAAGAAACTCTCTCATCTTCTTCGATTTCTTCCGATCTTCATCAATATCATCTTGTATAATAACAAAGGTATTGTTAAATAATCTGATTTGTTTTGTACCTTTTCATGTTTATTCTTTTAGTTTTGAATTCCATAGCGGATTATGGTTCTTGCTGTTTTAATGAAGAAGTTGTAATCGACGGTGGTGTATTCATGTATCTCCTTGTTTTTTTTCAATCCATTGTTGGTTATGATTGCGTTTATTGTTGCGGCTTATACTCGAACAACTTCTCATAGTCCTAATTTTTTTTATCTGATTACTATGTAGTTATTATGCATGTTATGATAGACATATATGATTCTAAAAAAATGATCTGCATTTCGTGTATCTACCATTTGTCTTATCCATTGTTGATTTTATTGGATTTCACTTTGCTCATGTATTTATCTTATTCTGATGTATGATATAAAATTTCGATTTTTACTGTTGTATTCTTATTTGTATTTGTAAAGTTATTTATAAAGTTGTTGATGTGATTCTGATGTATGATATAAAATTTCAATCTTTACTGATGTATTGTCATGTTTATTTGTAAAGTTGTTTATAAAGTTGTTCATGTAACGATGTTATTCTGAAGTATAATATAAATTTCCGATTTTAACTGATGTATTCTCATGTGTATTTGAAAAGTGAACTTATTTTGATTAGTAGTTGGTATACTGTTTTTAAGTTTTTTTTGGTATATACACAAGTCACTATCCTGTCTTTCTATACAATTTATTCAGCTGATGATTCTGCATGTCTATTTGTGATACTTAATCGGAAAAGTAGGTTTTAAGTTTTAATTATATGATTTGCTGTAATATATATATATATATATATATTGATATGATAAGAAATTACATGTATTCTCACCTTTTCGATGTTGTCTATTGTTATTTTGATATATATTAGTTGTATCATCTTTTATTTAGACGTATTGCATACCTTAATGGATTGTATTCATTTATTTCTTAATGTTATTGATTTTGATTCTATATGATTGATACCGTTACAGTTTTATGTGAGAATGATTTATGGATTTCCATGTTACCTTGAAGACAGTAAAAGAAAATGTTTGGTTAGTAATTTTATCCGATCTTAGTTTAACACTTAATTTTAATTTTTTCGTATGATATCTAGCAATAAAAGTGTTTCTTTTATTTATGCTTAGATTTTGCCAAAATAGTATCTGTCACACATTGACTTTTGCGGAAGCGTAATGATGTGTGACTTGTTCAATATCATTGCATTCAATTATAATAAACAACTATATGATTAAAACATGATGTTCATCCATTCATAAGTTTGAAAAGTTACAAACACTAGTCTTTTAAGTTTCAACAAAATCCTCAAGTTAAGTTACAATACAAAAGTGGATGACATCTAGACTTGAACTTTACGTCTTGAAAACAACACATGCGCCCAAGATCCATCTTGTTTCCTGAAATACATGTAATTTTGAAAACATCAACAAAAGTTGAGCGAGTTCATGTGATTCTGTATGAGTTCGAATAATCTTGTAAACATTTGTATGTATGCCTTTGTAAACCGGTATAAAAGCGTCTATGAACAGATCAATTAATGTGTAGTTAATACATTAATATGTATGCAACGGTGTAGGAAGGCTCAACCCTTTTATGCGTATTTCGTACCGGGCCATCCGGCGGGAACGACGTAGTCACCACATGGTCCAACCTGCGGGCTCATGGGTGGGGCTCGCAACACCCAATAGATCTATCACTCATACCCCTCGGTCCTTATACAAGGATTAATGGTCTTAAGTTAATTGCCTACCCATTCACATGATCTAACAGTTCATTCCTTAGCTAACCATACCATTTGTAAACATTGTAACATGTACTTCACCCCCGAAGTTATAAAACAGAAAACAATTAAAAGAAAAGGGGGACATGAACTCACAGGTTTGCATCCTGTATACCCAAAGTATGTATCCTTACGTCGTACTACAACCTACACACGTGTTATGGTTTATTAGACGGCTGGGTCGTTCCACGACTTTTAGTCTTGTTTGTTATGTCTTAGTATCTTTGTGTTACATCTTTGATGTACTTGTATTATTCCAAAGTGTATAATTATTTGTTAAAATAATAATATTTTAACTTAAATTATATTTATTAATTTTTTGGAATATTTGTTAAAATAATATATTCTAACTTATTTGTTTTGTAATCCCTCATGAATAATTTCCCCAAGGATGGGTATACTTAACCTTGTATTCTTAGACTTGTGTATTTTGCCAAGTATTGGTGGCGTATTCCGGTGTGTATTTGTACGCACGAGTATACGTATCTATTGTTCTTATTAAGTATTCTTATACTTAACTTTTGTATTTAAATTTCCGGAATATTATTTTTAATCAATAAAAATCACCAATTTATATTCTTAAAATATATATTTTAAGAATGCTTTTATAGAAAATTTATCTATGATCTTTCCTTGGCAAAAATAATTATATTTCCATATAAACCTTAAAAATAATATATTTTCAAGATTAACTTAGAAAATATTTATAAATCCATTTTCACCCCAAAAATAATATATTCTAAATTTGTTTAAGAAAATATTTATTTCCCCTCAAAAATAATATATCTACTTAATAGTTCAAGAAATATATATATTTTTCTTTCTCTCAAAATCAATATATTTCCTTCTTGACAGAAATATGATATATTTTTGTAATACTTATGAAAATCATATTTTTCGTTTCCTTGGTTTCCAAAATATCGTTTAATTTATTTGTCAAAATATATATGAACTTAATTCCGGAATATATATATAAAATCCATAGTCCTTGTTTGGTTTGTCCAATTTTTGGGTATAAATTATATATTTATTTCATTGGAATTTTGGTAATATTTTGTATTATAAACCTTGGTATTTTGGTAAGTTATATTATTTCAAGTCCTAAAATAATATAACTAATACACATAATATACAAGTAATCACACAAATTGTGACATCTAAATATATATTTCCTAAATACATATTTAGTCACTTTTATTTATCAAAAACAACCTCCAACATTTATAATTTTTGTAACAAAATTTATGGCAAATTTTATATGAGAAATTCATGGTTGAAATCACTTGTTTAAAAATATTTTTCTAAGTGTTTAAATTTTCTAGAAATTTTTTGCCATAGTTTCCCCTTAAAAATAGAGGTTTCCATGCTTTCAAAGCATATCATTTTCTTTTAAAATCATCACAAATCAACAACAATTCATTCAATACTTACCAAGTGCCAAAATCATGCATTCTACACTACAACATGAACTTGAAATTTTGTAAAAAATTGTAGTAACTTAGTATGTGGTTAAGTAAGCTTAGTTGCCCTTAAAAGTGTGGTTATTTATTTATAAATCACATTCTTGAAGATTTTAGACTTTTACAACTTGTAAAATGATTTTTCTAAAAATCATTCTTTGGAATTTTTCTTGTTAACAACATATTTCTACACTTGATTTATCACTAAAACATGGTGAGTTTCTTTGGAAATCATAACTATGTAAATCTTGTAATTAAACTTGGTTTCTTGAGAAACCTATCTTTGAAATCACCCATGAATAAGACTAATAACATGTATTCATCTTTATTTTACACAAAATCATCTTTGTTTTCAAGTTCATGTTTCACATATTAGGATGATCATCTTAATTATTCACAAGATCATCCTTTCACTTGCTAGATCATGTGTTTAATCACAATCTACCAAGTTTCATATGATGTTTAACATCATAAACACAAATAATCAAAAATCAAGAAGCATACATACACTAAAACACAATGATTCTTATGATTTAAAGCTTTATGTTAAGAGTTATGTTCTTGATTCTTTATGTTCTTCATGTTTAGTGACTTACATATACTTTTAACCATCAAAATAAGAAGTAAAATGAGATTATAAGAGCCTTACTACTAGCACAAGGCTAGGGAAGAAATCAAGGATGTAGAAGGTGATGAACAAGGTGGATAAAAGCTCTAGGTGAAGGTCCTTCAAGCTCCCTTGCTTCCAAGCTTCTTAGATATGCTTGAAACACCCTAGGATCACCTTTGAATGTATGGAAGAAAGCTAGAGAATGAAGATGATGATGGTGATGTTGTGGCCATGAGTATGGGGAAAGAAGAAGAAGAGTTTGAGTGGTGAGAATGGTAAAGTGATCTTGTAGTTTAGTCTTGTGGGTTTAAATAAAATTCCTCCAACATTTGATAATCCTTTGGTTCTTATGTTTAATAATCTTCCAACAACATCAAATAAAATATTACAAGGAAATCTCCTTGTGGGCCCATTGTCTAACCGGTTATGAGGGGGGGTATAGTTGGATTGTAATGGTAAGGTAAGTAATCTAGTTAGGTTATAAGTGTATTAGTTAGTGTTTTGGGTGTTATCATATTTTAGGATGAATTATGATGTTCGGTGACCATAACTAGCTTCATAACACTAGAACAATGCTTCTAGTGAAAATTTGGTGTTTCGGGTAGTGTTCGGTTGTTCGGTTGGTTACCGGTTCGTTAAGATGCTAAATTACGCAGTTTAGTGTGCTTTATGTTCCCTTTTATGACAGTTTTGATTCCCGACACCTAGGAAGGTATTTGGGACCATTAAACCAAAATTCTGCATTGTATATTGTTATTAAAAAACTGAAAATTGCTGAATTTTATTGTTTTCTGCAGAATTCCGCAGTTTTAGTGTGTTTCGGGCACTTTCCGGCACTTAATCTATCTATAGGAAGGCAGTTTTATGATCCTTACTTTCCTACACACTATACTAGTGTAACTTTTGGTTTCTGGCTCATTCTGTGCTCTAACATTATGTCTGTCTGAGTACTGAACTCCCGTCAGTACTTCTGATTTGTCTGTTCACTGTGCTAACTTTGTTTTGTGCATCATTTGAATCATAAAGTGTTGCATGCAATAATGATATGAAATCATGCAATATGTGATGCACTTGTATGTATATGACAATAATCAGAAAGCATCATGTCATTAATTTAATTCAGCACAGTCTTTAAAGCACTAATTACTGTTTAACATTGTACGGAGTATGTGGAAAATTGCCAGTTGTCACATTCTCCCCCCGTTAAAAGAATTTCGTCCCGAAATTCAAGCTGCGTTATCGGCTGCAGGGGAATTGTGAAACAAGTGCGGATATTTTGATTTGATTCAGTCTTTACGCTCCCAAGTAAACTCTTGGCCATGACATGAATTCCAATGAACTTTGACAAGTTTAATACAATTTCTTCGTGTCTGGTGGACTTTCCAGTCTGTAACCTTGACAGGTTATTCAGTAAATTGGACTTTGTCATTTGGCGTGAATCCCGCCTGCGGAATAACTATTGTTTCCTATGAGGGGCTTTTCTTGAGATTAAACACGTGGAACGTGTTATGAACCCTACTAAGCTCTTTTTAAAGCTTTAGTTTGTATGCAATTGTTTAGATCCTTTCCAAGATCTCGAAGGGTCCTATGTACCGTGGGTCCAACTTTTCACACTTACCAACTCGTATCACGCCTTTCCAGGGCGAGACTTTTTGTAAAACCATATTATTAACCATAAATCCAAACGGTTCCTGCCGCTTGTCATCGTGACTCTTCTGTCTATCACGAGCTGACTTGATACCACCATGTATCTGAGCAGTCTTGTCCGTAGTTTCCTAAATCAACTCGAGGCCAATAAATCGTTTATCTCCGGTCTCTGCTCAACACAAAGGGGACCTACACTTACGTCCATATGAGGCTTCAAACGGAGCGGCCTGAATGTTGGTGTGATAATTATTATTGTAAGAAAACTCCACCAAGGGCAGATGAGTATCCTAACTTCCACCAAAGCCCATCACACCAGCACGTAGCATGTCTTCCAAAGTCTGAATCGTTCGCTCACTCTGGCCGTTCATTTAAGGGTGAAGGGCTGTGCTATGATTCAACTGTAAACCAAACGCTTGTTGAAACGTCTGTCAAATCCTTGGCGCAATGCGACCATCTTAGTCGGATATGATAGATACGGGCACTCCCTAACGTGCCACAGTCTCTGTGAGAGATATTCCTGTTAACTTCTTTGTACTGTCTTTCTTACTGATGGGCACAAAGTGCGCAGACTTTGTGAGTCGATCGATAATCACCTAAATCATGTCGTGTCCTCTTGGTGTTCTTGGTAGTCTTGTAATGAAATCCGTGGAGATCTGTTCCCTCTTCCAGACGAGAATCTGACAGGTTCTGGTATTCTGCCTTAACTTTGGCGTAAGTAAGGTAGTTACCCTCATATATATATCAAGGTCGGCTTTCATCTTGGGCCACCGATACCAATCTTTTAAGTCTGGGTACATCTTGTCAGATCCAGGACGGATCGAGTACCTCGACTTATGAGCTACGTTCAGAATAAGTGCTCGTAGATTGCCGATGAATGGTGCCCAAACTCGTTCCATGAAATACGTTGTTCCATCTTCCTTTGGAACCAATTTCACTTCCATATTATGCAGTGATTCAACTCGTAGGTTCTCTGGTTTAAGTGCTTCCTGCTGGGCTCCATGAATCCGAATGGTGAGATCGGTTTGTGTTGCCATCTCTAAGGCTCGCGCCCTTAGAGGCTTTGCGCGTTCCTTGCGACTCAAGGTGTCGGCTACAATGTTCGCTTTACCCAGGTGTTACCTGACCTCACACTCATAATCATTCAACAGCTCAACCCATCTACGCTATCTCATAATCCAATCCTTCTGATCGAAAATGTGTTGCAAACTCTTATGATCTTGTAAAGATCGTGCAAATAGCGTCATACGAAAATGACGCCAGATCTTCAACGCGAAGATCATAGCACCTAGCTCAAGGTTGCGCGTCGTGCAGTACTTTCCTTGTACTTTTAACTGATGTGACGCGTATGTGATGACTTTGTCTTGTTGTATCAACACGCAACCAAGACCTTGTTGAGAAGTATCACAGTAAACTATAAATCAATTGGTGCCGTCAGGTAAGATAAGTTAGGTGCGTTGCAGAGTTTATCCTTTAATGTCTGCAAAGCTGATTCTTGTTTTTCTCTCCAATCAAACTCCTTGTCCTTTAGGGTTAGGGATGTCAGCGGCTGAGCAGTCTTTGAAATATTCTTAAATCTTAATAAATCGTCTGTGATAGTCTGCTAACTCTAGAATTTGCTGTATCTTAGTTGGCGTCTTGGGGGTTTCCCAATTTTTGAACGCTTTGACCTTGGCAGGGTCAGCATGAATTCCATTCTTATTCACCCCGTGACCTAAGAAGTGCACCTCGCGAATCCAAAATTCGTACTTCGACAACTTTGCATATAACTGTTCTTTCCTTGAAAGCTCTAAGATAGCTTGCAGGCGTTGCTCATGACCTTCCTTGGTCTTTGAGCAAATGATGATGTCATCAAAGAATATAATCACGACCTTGTCCAGGTACGGCTTACGAACTTGATTCATGAGGTCCATGAATACTGCTGGTGCATTTGCTAAGCCAAACTGTATGACAAGGAACTCGTAATGCCCAAAGCGAGTCCTAAAGACCGTTTTAGGGATACTTTCTTCTTGTGTCCTCAACTAGTGATATCCTGTCCTTAAGTCAATCTTGGGATAGTAGCTGGAACCTTGTAGTTGGTCAAACAAGTCATCCATTCTCGGTAAGGGGTACCGATTCTTGATGATTAATTGTTTAACTCCCTGTAACTTATGCACAATACTTCTTTCTCACCAGTTCCAATTTCAGTATTTTCGACCAGGAACAATACCTTTTCCTCATCAATTCTTTGATTTCCTCCTAACTCAGGCCGTATGTACACACGAAAACTGTTGTGCTTCTTCCTAACCAATAACACTAGAGCTCTCCAAGGTGAGAAGTTCGGTCTGATAAATTCCCTTGTCTGGCAGCTCTTACAGTTGCATCGAAGGCTCCTGTATCTTGGACGGAGCTAGTCGGTAAGGCTCCTTTGCCACTGGTGCCACTCCTAGCACTAGATTTATCCGAATCTCCACTTGTCGTTGTGGGGGTTGCCTAGTCAAGTCTTTGGGAAAGACTTCTGGAAATTCCTTTATAATGGGGATATCTTCTAATCTTGGCTCCTTGGTCTCCCTGTCGACAATATGAGCAAGAAAGGCTATGCCGCCTTTTCAGAGACACTTTTGTGCTCTCATAGCCAATGTGAATTGTTGCAGTCTTCTGCCTTAGGAGGTCCAACGTCCTTGCATCATCTGTATGAAGACCGTGTACTATAAGTGTTCATCATTCGCAAGAGGGATGCGAATGATTTTCTCATGATAACATCTTCAGCTCCATTCTTGGATACCCAATCCAAGCCGGCTACAACATCAAGACTTCCTATAACAACTGGTAGCAGGTCAATAGAAAACTTTCGCTCCCCAAGTTCAAATGTTCAGTCCTTGATAACTTCTCCCTCTTTGACTAATTCCCCATTTGCTAACTCTACAGAGTATGGGGTGTCTAGTTTACTTGCTTCTAAGTCAAGTAGGTTCTTAAGTTCTATAGCTACAAAGCTAAAGTTAGCGCCAGTATCAGTCAAAATGGATGCATAGTTTTGGTTTATACGGAACGTTCCCGTAGCTACGCTCAGGTCCTGGCGCGCCTTGGGTGCTCCTTTCGTAACAAATGCTCCCACGAACTTTATTTTTCTTCGGGCAGTCCTTCCATTAGTGTCCTTTGTCGCCACATCCGTAGTAACCTTTGCCCTTGTTGTTTCCATTGCTGCTCTGCTCCCTACTATCGCTCTGGTTTCTATCACTGTCCTGGCTCCTATTCCCACGCCCACGTACCAGACCAGCATTGCCTCCTTGCTATGCCCGGTCTTGCCACAACTTCCACACCTATGAGCTCTGCACAGACCGGTGTGATGATAACCACACCTGTTATACTTTGGTAGTTCTCCTTGGTAGTTTTATCACATGCCTTAGTTGTGGTCACGGATGCCTTGACTGTCCTAGTCACAACGTTTTCCTTATGTTGTCGCTTGGCTTAAAGTCTTGCTTGTAATACGTATACTTCTTATTATTCCGCCGTTGTTTGCAGTGTTGCTTGCTACGTATCGGACGATTACTTTAGCAACTTGTTGGTTCTACAGTGTAACACCCCAAAAACAGGTTTGGTAATCAAACTCTGTTAATACTGAAAGACGGGTGAAATACCGTTAGTGGTAAATTTAACCCGGTGAATATTAGGACTTAAATAAATAATCCTAATATTAACTAAAACATGAATAAAAGCTTCTAATGAAATGAAATTTATAAGAGGCCGAGTAACGGGATTTAAAATAAACTTCGTCATAGATTCCCCGAGCCCACTAATTTAACTAGGAATGTTTAACCTAGTTAATAAGTGGGGAATATTGTTAGAAATAAGTAGGTTGTGGCCTACTTAATAACGAACCAAACACGAGGGGTTAAAATGGGATAACTTAACAAAGTTATTTAATAAAAGAAAATCAAAACAAAACACACACTTGAAGTGTGTGTTCTGGATCGACATCAGGGAGCTCCCATGGAGCAAAACCCTAGTTTCATCAAAACTACCAAATTGAAGGTCAATCCAAGACCCAAATCGATGCACGAACGCGTAGAAACGATCACCAAGTCATGGGGATCACAAGGTATGTCACCAAACCTAGATTGGTTGAAGTTGAAATTCGAGACAAGTAGGTTACTTGCAAATAAATTGATGGATTATGATCCAAGGATGAAATTAGGAATGATTCTATGTCTAGGAGTAAACCCTAGTCATTTACTTGTTGAATTGAGGTTCACAATTCTGAATTTCATGATTATCCATTTATGTGTTAAATGGGTTTTGTAGAAGTAAGATGAACCCTAGAATTATGACTATTAAAATGGTATTAACTGATATCCATGAGATGAATATGAGAATAGTATGCATGCTAGACATAATAGAATTGAAATTATGTTTATGTTTAGTAGAAATAACTAGTTATGAACTAGTTGTAAAATGTGTAAAAATTTATGCACATTAGGTGTTTGTTAAAATGCCTAAATGAGAACTAAAGTGTTGAAATTAGAGTGAAAATGTGTATTTGAATGATATGGCAATTACGCGTAATATGGAGTGATAAGGGTTCTAAATATTATGTTGATTTAGACTTAATGTTGTATCCCATGTGATCAAGAAGTAGTTAACTTTAGATAAGCTAAGTTAACTAATCATGAAGTCGAATAGTAGCTTCGGCATAGAAAATAAGTGAGGTGGAATAGTTGTGATTTTTATGACTAATCGCCTTGTAAATGATTGAAAATAGTTTGACGCCTAACGAGCTAGGTGGAGGCTTTGGAAAGGAAGCGGGTCAAACAAATCAAGAATGGAGGAAAAGCGTAATTCGGATGCAAGGTAAGTATATCTTACACTAGTCATATATTTTGGAATATTCATCGTCGTATTAATTACGAAAAAAAAGAAATACCTAATTGAGATATGGTGTTCCGGTGTGTAGTCGTACGGAACAAGATAATCAAATATGATAAGAAAACATAGTGATGGCTAAAAATGAGTTAAATCGGTAATTCGATCATATTATGACGAATGAAACATGTATTTTTAATGGCTACCATATAAGGTAAATCATAATAACCGATAAGGGCAAAATGAATTTATAAGTAAAATGACTGCACGGTGTAAACCGGAGCGAGTCATGTATACGAGGTGGTAATAAATGTCATCTCGCTAGTATAATCGGTCATTTAGACCAAACTGGTCAAAAGGTGAAATTATCACCCTTGACTATATCGACTAATGGGTTGTCAAGTTGTATGATTATAGGAAATAAATAGCACATGGATGTTTACATCGCTATTACTTAGCAGCCTCTAAAGCAAGGTATTGAAACGGGTCAATATATTGACCCGAGCCAGGTATGTATAATGATACAGCTCATCATGTAGAATTTGGAGTTCTATAACAGTTAGACAATGTTAAAATAAGATATTCGGTTATCTTTTAGGTAAAGCGAATAAATTGAGTTATGATTATGGTGTTTTAGAAACATATTGGTTTCTAAACAAAAATATGGTTAAAAGGTCGGATTTTGGGTTCAAACAAGTACTAAAAGTCCTTCGTCGTAAAAGAATGACTAAAATTAACTAAAACGCCCTTGTAAGCGAAATTAAGCAAACGAACCATAAAGGTTGTTTGGAAATAAGTGATAGGATGAAATAAATACTTTGAATAAGTATGAAAAGCGAAAGATGTAAAATATTGGTCAAATGACTCTATAAAGAGTCTTTGCCGTAAAATAATAATTTGAAGGGTAAAATTTGGAATATATAAATCACCACATTGAATCCACCACAAATATAGTTGTGGTGGGAGGTCATTTGATAAGAAATGTGGACATTTGTATTTAGAAACTAATGAGAGCGATTGGTGCTTAAAATATGCTTAAATACCCTTAACGGGTCAAAATAAGCATATGAGTGAAAATGAGTTTAAGAAGGTATATGAACCTGTATTTGGAACCTAATATGTTAAACATCATTGAATTTAATAGGTTTATGAGAAATAAGGGTCAAACAAACTTGTTTGTTTGATAAAAATCGAACGGGTCAAAATTTGGTAAAAAGGGTAATAAGCCGAAGACTTAAAAGTCTGAAATTTTGTTAAACCGAATGTTGGATTTTAACTCCACAAGGTGGAGAATCATATTACAATTACGTAGGAAGAAACGGTAGGTCAAATGGACAAGCGGATTGAAAGATACGAAAGTTTTCGTGTCAAAAACGGCAAAAATGGAAAGGGCTGATACAGGGACCACCGTAACTTACGGTGCCCACTGTAAGTTACGGTGGGGCTGATATCATTACGGTAGTTACCTACTGAGTTACGGTGGAAGATTTAACATTCAGGGGCTACCGTAAATTACGGTAGCCACCGTAATTTACGGTAGACCCTGAAATAAAATATATTTTAATTAGTTTCGCTTCCCGGACTCGTTTAGACACGTTTTAAACCCCATATGACTAAAGCATTTCATGTTTATGAAATGTAGGTACTTTTGGATGCCGGAAGACGATCAAGCTCAACGAAGAACCGAACACGATAAAGATACATGCTTCCGCACTTTGCCTCGTCGTAAATTTTAAACGACGAATTCGATTACGTTATGTTGATTAACTTATATTTTGTAAAAATTTTAATAAACCCGTATTTTTATAGTATGTGTAGTCTTAACTACACATCTAATTGTGGTATTTATATGTAAAAGCGTTAATTAGTAATTGGGGTCTTACATACAGAGCTTCAAGCTCAGCTCTTGTTGCAGGTAAAGGTTCTGATTAGACTCGGCCAACGTTTCCTTCGCTATGGTTCCATGTGCTTCTCATGTATAAAACACATCGACGAGATTAAACAATTTATTTTTGGAATAAATGTTGTCGTCTATGTGTGAAAGCAAGCTTATTCGTCATGCACCATAAGTAACAAGGTAGGGTAATTCCTAATGATGCTTATGCAAACCTTTCCACTATAATCATCTCATCATTGTACCGAGGTAAAATGAGTAGAAGCAAAATCTTGCTAAAGGTACATCGACTTTTACATACGCCATATCAGCTTGTTGCAATAGTCTTGCGTAGAAAACCTTCTCGGAGTCACCTTACTCCGATTGTCACAAGTCATCGAGTGTTATACAAAATATGGCGAGGCCTTCCCTTCACCTTATTCCTTGTTTATTCCTTAAGTTTCCGACTCTTCCATAGTCTTTACTTTTACAAAAATAGGCACACTTCCCAAAGGATGGGGTTGTGCGTTATTATCACGCATAGGAGGGGATAGTGGCAACGTAGAGGTAAGGTTGCGAGGGTACGTGACTTCATCCTTGTGACCGAATTGTGCTTTGCAGCAACGTAGAGCAGTTTTCAGGGTGTGAATGCACTACCCTAACGATGGGGTGGGATAAGGAGTACGGGGGTACTGATAGGGGGTGAAGATCGAGAAGAATCTTCTTGCATGTGTATTCCATGTGCCTAATTGGAACAACAATCTATTGAGAATATTGAGGAGTTACTTCTGTCCTTATAACGTATTCCATACTTCATGGTTCTCGGTTGTCTAATACAGGGAAGACCCCTTTGCCACACTGGGCTGTGCGACGCATACATTGATTTGACTTGGGCTCCATGAGTCCCAATATGGTTGGCCTAGTCTTCCTGAATGCCGAATAGGGTACGGTAAATAAGGTACACCACGGCTCGCGCCATGCTACCTCCTTGGAGTAAAGCGGATGTCAAAGGTTGGGGTCTTATCATAGCATCTACAATGGATAAGTTTGGGGCGTCACAAGTACTGTACAAATTCATACGTAAGTTTCCAGCAGTGTTGAGGTAAATCTTTCCTGAGCGTTTGCCATATTCTCTTGCTTAGATACCGAGTCTCAAACGATTCGTACTACAGGTAGAAGTGTTAAGTACAAAGCAGGCGTATGCAAGCTTCCTACTTTGTGGGGTGTTATAGTAACCATCTCGGTTAATGTTCTACTGGGTGAGGATTTGGAACAATATAGGAATTCCAAATAGATAGTGATCATTTGCTTGACTCGCAGAGTCCACCAGGATTTCCATGCACTACAAGTTGTTATTACGTGGGCCCCCGTAATAATAAATTGCCTTGCACGGTCACCCTAATTTTCCCTCTTTCAAAGTAGCCGATCAATCAGAGAAGGGACACTACTGTCCTCATACCTTCAACATGGAATGGACCTTTATGATGGTCCTCGCGCTAACGTCCGTTGTTGTTACGCACGAAATAGCACAATGCTTAGACAGAATAGGAATAAGGAGGGTTCCTAGTAATAGTAGCTAGAGGGGCACCTTTAGGATGAGTACTTCATTCTCTTTGCCTGGAAAAGAGTGTCGTCAACCGGGTTTTTGTAAATGCCCCATGGACCTCGTCCCACTAATAAGGTTGATGTCTAAGGTTACCTCCTCTACCTCGCAGTTGCTACCATAGTCAGGCACCTTCGCGTTCGAGAGGGAATAATGACCATCTTCTACGGAATCAAGCTTAGGGTCTTCGTTTGGTAACTACGTCAGCCACAAGCTTCACAATTAACGCGAGGTCGATAGTACCATTGTGTGAGACAAGAACAGTAATAGAGTTCGAAGTCGAAGGTATCTCGTTCCCGTCAATAATAATCCCATACATATATATGCACATATAATAATAGATAATAATGTTACTTAGTATATACAAGCAAATAAATGAAACATGTCACATATAACTCTCGTTTATTCTTCGGGGGGGGGGGGGGGTCGTTTTGTCCTTGGCAAGTCTATCCCACATGGACTGACTGTACCTCAATTGGCACATTACTAATGTCCTTACTTTGCCTTTGCTTTATCTTTGCCTTGTCTTTCCTTTGAAAAATGTTCGACTCATGGATCTTGGCGCTTTTGTAAATGCAATGAAAAACCTTTTTGAAAAAATGTTTTCGTGAGAGAATCCTAGTGATTGTAGTCTAGACTCGAGAAGGAATCCTAGTTTACTACAACCTGGCTCTGATACCAAACTGTCACACCCTGACTTTTGCGGAAGCGTAATGATGTGTGACTTGTTCAATATCATTGCATTCAATTATAATAAACAACTATATGATTAAAACTTGATGTCATCCATTCATAAGTTTGAAAAGTTACAAACACTAGTCTTTTAAGTTTCAACAAAATCCTCAAGTTAAGTTACAATACAAAAGTGGATAACATCTAGACTTGAACTTTACGTCTTGAAAACAACACCTGCACCCAAGATCCATCTTGTTTCCTGAAATACATGTAATTTTGAAAACAACAACAAAAGTTGAGCGAGTTCATGTGATTCTGTATGAGTTCGAATAATCTTGTAAACATTTGTATGTATACCTTTGTAAACCGTTATGAAAGCGTCTATGAACATATCAATTAATGTGTAGCTAATACAATAATATGTGTGCAATGGTAGGAAGGCTCAACCCTTTTATGCGTATATCGTACCAGGCCATTCGGCGGGAACGTCAACAGTCATTATTGTGCTTTTCCACATACCCAAAGTAAAGATTTTTAAAATCAGAATAATGAGCAATAGTATCATCTCCCAAAAAAGATTCTCCACTTCTGCGCCAAAAACTCTACAGCAAAAGCACCTCTCTCTCATAATCTAGTGCTCCACTTATTTGCATAAGAGCAACACTAGACCCGGGGGACTTGAAGGGGTAAGGTCCCAAAAACCTCGCTTCAAGTGCTTGGGACCATACCACAACCTCATCCTTCTAACCTTATTTAGACCTTGCGCGGCCGTGCACTGGTCCTACAAAGAGAGCTTAGAAGAAAAACATCAAGCAGCACCTACGCGCCAAAAGGAAACTAACGAATCCTTGCGCCAATCTCCATAACAGATAAGGATAAAAATCCTGATAAACACTCCAGCATAAATAATATCCAGACTTGGATATTATTTACTTCACTGATGCCATACAATAAGGAGCCACACAGGATTACAACTGTATTTCTTCTAGAAGGCTCCATCATGTACCACCAGACGATTATAACCGAATGGCCACGTGTCATCATCCCAGGCTCCCTTGAAGTCACGATGATGGCACGAAATTGAAGAGAGATCTTCACTTGCCAACTCTCCACGTGGCAATACCCCAACCGTTGATCAAAGATCACGATCTGTGTGCTCTCACACTCGTTAAATGATTAACGGAGGGAAAAATAACCGCTTACGGAATTAGCACTTTCCGTAAATATTTCACCAACAGGTTTTCCCGCCCAAACTTTGGCTATAAATAGAAGGATAATTCAGGTATAATCCCCAAGTTACATTCACTTCACTTACACTTCTTCTTCTTCATAAACCATGTACTTATTCTCATGCCGGAGGGTGGTCATGGAGAGAACCCCCATTCTCCCCATGGCGAGTCTAACGGTGGTTGTTTTGCAGTTACGGTGAAGAGAAGAAGACCTGTCACCCACAAACCGAACGAGGAGAGATCAACCCTTTTATGCAGATTCAAACCCCCTGGTTCAGTTTATTCTGGTCAACCCACCAGTGTTTCTTCATTGGCGCCCACCGATTTCTCAGTTTTATTCATTTCTTCTCGTTTCGATTCACTTTTTTCATCTCCGTTTTTCAAATGGAAGAAACTCCGAGGAACCGTCAAACTGACCCTCGGCCAAATTTCGCTCACAATACCCAAGTTGAAGGGATTGTGGAAGTGGCTTCGGATGATAATGAAGTGCAATACACTGATAATAATCCAAATGATCCTGTCACTCCAGGAATGCAGCCTGAAATTCCAATAAGCTCAATTCTACCTCTGGGAGAGACTACTATCTCCTGGTATGTCAGATCCCAAGGAGCAATAAATGCTGTGTATGCACAACTCTCTGCATAAACTGCTCCCCCCACTCATTCATGGAGACCTGTATCTCGTACTCGAGCACCATCGGTACCTCATGTTTCCCATCATGATGCACCAGCACGAGTTCAGGTAGAAGACACAGAAGTTTACTCTAGATCTCGAGCGAGATATGAGTATACTCACTCTGAAAATCGACGAAGAGAGTATCATGATGAGTCCCATTCTCATTGAAGGCAGTCAGTTCACTCCATGTTGGGCCCGCGACGGGACACCCACACCAGTGAGTATGACAGAACATACCACGAGGGGGACAGTACAAGCGTGTTCAATCGATTGCAACCAAATTACAAAAGTTGTAAACCCCGCGCGGTTTATAATCCTGAAGCAGAACACGATTACAATTTGATCTATCGCCCGGTGGAGGCAGCAGAAAATTCCAAGTTCATCAGTAAAATCGCTTTGGTTCCCTTGGAGAAAGCAAAACTCCCATCCAATATTGGCAAGTTTAATGGCATGACAGATCTAGATGACCATCTTTGGGTCTTCACTAGTGCAGGTTTGGTAGGGGGATGGACCCTACCAATGTGGTGTTATTTATTCATCCAGACTCTCACAAGCGCCGCGCGACTATGGTTTGATAACCTGCCTGTTGGGAAAATAACATCATGGGTAGACCTGCGAGAAAATTTTTTAGTACACTTCAGCCAGCAAAGGAGGTCTATCCGCGATACTGCAGACATCATGAATATTTGGCGACACGATGACGAGAGCTTGGAAGATTTTATTACGCGTTACAACAAAGAAGTGCTCGAGATAGGAGATGTTCATGAGCACCTAATTAGAGCACAGTTTAAATATGCCGTCCGATGTGACGACATGATCAAGGTCTTATCCGGAACGGAGGGGCTACCAAAAAGCTGGGAGAAGCTGATTGCGGCAGCTAAAGTGTACGCCTAGACTGAGAAAAACCTCAGCACCAACAGACCACCACCACCGCACAGTCGCCCAACAGACTTAGGCCCGAGTAGCGGAAAAAAGTTTAAAAAGAATTGGCGCGACTCGAGTTCAGGAAACTACTCATCTGAAGACATGCGAGCTACCATAAACAAGCTCGCTGCGCAAAGAGAGACAAAGCAGGAAAACAGAGAGAGGCAGTGGACTCCTCTAACCAAAACCCCGGCGAAGGTGCTGAGTACGGAAGACTACCAGTTCAAGGCCCCTCCACCAATGAAGAATAAGCGCGACCAAGACCCAAGTCAATACTGTGACTATCACAAAGACAACAGTCACACTACCAACAATTGTATCTCCCTCCACACTGAAATCGAAAAAGTGCTTAAAAGCGGTGAGCTCACTCACCTGTTGCAGAATGTACGGAAAGAGATAAAACAAATTACTCGCAGCGAGGAGTGTGACACCCCAAGAAAACCAGTAAACTACACAACACAACTAGCTTCCTCAGCACGTGCTAAATTTCGGGACGAAATTTCTTTCAAGTTGGGGATAATGTGACAAGTAGAGTTTCCAAGATTTCATTTTCGCATTCATTGCACGCTAATTGTTTAGGTTGTTTGTTTACACGACTTGTTTGTTCACAACTGTACACGTTTGTAATATGTTAAATCGTGTTGTGATTTATATGATTTATATGGTGTGCATTAAGTGTGTATGTAATATATGTTTTGTATTAGTGACATGTTTAATATCATGCTTAATATCAACAAATTGGAACCTTTGGCCGAAATCACCCCTTAGCCGAAAACACCCCCACCCACAAAAACACTATCTAGTGAAAACACCTTGGTGTTTTCGTCCAGAAGCTAACCGGCGAAAACAGGTTGGGCTTCGGCCCAGTTATGATTACGTTATAAGTTGTAGATCGTTAGGTTGAACACTTTTAGAAAAACCCTACTCCTACATCTGTTGTGCGATGGCAAGCAGGTCCCCTTTCCTTTCAATCGATTACTTTGAGGTAAACCCCTTTTTTACTATTGTTGATGTTTAGCATGTGCAGCCAACTAAATAAGCATCATATGGTCGGCCACTAGATTCATACATGCATGTAAATTTGTCAGTGACATGTGATGTTTTATATGTGTGCAACTTGTAAATCTCATACATGTGGAATTAGATTGAATACAGTCAATTAAGTTCTCTCGTTAATCGATGATCTCATAATTTTGTTTAATGATCGATTTGTTATGTGATGGGTTATTATTGTTTTTAAGCAATTAATATGAGTAGTAGAAGTGTACAAAATATATTGATGATGGCCGACAACTTGGAACAAATAAACACATGGGGTCTGAATCATGTTAATTGACAATTGTTATAGGATGTCTCTATTGTATAGTGGTCGACAACTATGTTTTTAATAAGCTTCCATTGGGCCGCTGCTGATAAAAGCTTTTGAATCATGAATTGTGTGTATGATCTAGATTATTATAATCAAAGTTGTTGACTGTGATAATTAGATCTACATTATAATAACATGATTAGGGTTGTTGTAGTATGTAATTGCTAGATGGTGATTGAAAGGTTGTACGTTGTAGAATAATGTAACTGCTGTAACGTTTTCTCGACGAAAAACAAACCAGACGAAAACACAAGCTGGACGAATACTCCAAGTCAACGAAAACCCTTGGGATTTCGTCGCCCAAAGGGTTTTCGCCAGAAAAGGGATTTCGCCCGAGTAATTTCGTAATATATGTGTTTCATCATGTGTTCTCTGTTAAGTTAACCATGCAAACTCTGTTAAGTTATTAACCATGTTAAGTCTGTAACTCAGTTAGTTCAGTAAACTCAGTTAGATTATCACTCTGTTAAGTTGTTAACATTGTTAAACATGTCAAATATGTAAAGTATGTTAACTGAGTTATGTTAACCACGTTAAGTATGTTAACCTTGCTATGTATGTTAACTCTATTAATTCTGATTAACGCTGTTAACAATGTTAAGTTTACCATGACTGTTAATGAATAATCTTGTTAGAGTAGACTGGGAAATCTACTATCTGAAGCGTGAATTATGTGAACTTGATTAACTGTTTACGTGTTACGTGATGTTAACCATCCAGCACACTTAGTGACCTGGATTGCATGTGAAACTTTACCAACATGTACTGATTGTGTATACGTGCATAACTATAGGACTTGACTGATTACTTGTGAGCACATAGTTTAGCATACCGAGCAAACCGAGGTGAGTTCACACTCTATCCAAGGCATGGGATTCCCAAGGGTTGGGAATGGGTTAAAGAACTGAACGGTAACTACAAACTTGCCTATTCCCCATACAACCGGATACGTACGACCATAAGACCATCACTCTATCATTTAAAGTCCCTCATTTATCGACTTAATCGCCGAGGCCTATGGCGAGCGGGTCATTAGTAGATAGCGCTATTAGGTTTACCAAACCTCACACCGTGTCGTCTGAACCGGCGTGTGCTAATGGACTATGGGCAAAGGGTCAATGCTGATAGACATTGACTTAGGGCACCTCTTACATTTTCGTAGCAGTCGATACGCGTGGTCTAGTAACACATAGGAAGCCCCCACTAATCTTCGCAAACATGTCTGGGAGACCGCGATACGAAACAATACGATACATGGTTTACAAAACGAACATATGATTTACGAAACGAATGCTAGAACTAAACAACCAACTGTGAACTCGCTCAACTTTGTTGTTGACTCGTTGTTACATGCCTTGCAGGTCGTTAGGTACTCATGGAGCTTGCACAGGGAGGCACAGTCGTTGTGGGACATGGCAGTGTGTGTCATGCTGAAAACATTACTTTATTTCGTACTTACTACTTACATTGGGGTTTTACAATTATGCTTCCGCTAAACACTTAACTATGTTTTTGATTTGAAACACCTTTCATATTGTGTGGTTGAATTTGATATGAAGATCATGAGTGGAAGTGTCAACATGACTCAAGCCCAGTTGGCGGCTTTGATCACCGAACAAGTTACTGCAGCACTCGCAGCTGCCCAGGCAGGAGGTATATCCTGCAGTCGCAACTCACTCTAGGATCTTTAGATCCTACACTCCTAAACCAACTCTTGTGTTTAACTCTGTCTTATTCTTGTACACGCAACAGGTCAGCATGCTCAGCCGCCTGTGTGCACATTCAAGACTTTTATGGACTGTTGTCCTACTACTTTCAGTGGCACTGAAGGGGCCGTTGGACTCCTCCGCTAGTTCGAGAAGCTCGAATCGGTCTTCGAAATGTGTGAATTCCCTGAGGCTCGTAGGGTGAAGTACGCCACTGGTACTCTCGAAGGCACTGCGTTAACTTGGTGGAACGCGCAAGTTCAGATGCTGGGGCTGGCGGCTGCTAATGCCACGCCATGGAATGATTTTAAGGAACTAATCAAACGTGAATAATGTAGTCGTGATAACATCCATAAGCTGGAAGTGGAGTTCTTTAACCTGAAGATGACGGGGTCAGAGATAGAAGCGTACACGAAACGATCCAACGAACTGGCAGTTTTATGTCTAACTATGGTGGATCCTCCCATCAAGCGCATTGAGCTGTACCTCAAAGGCTTAGTACCAGAGATTCAAAGTCATGTGACTGCCGCTAACCTTGCTACCATCCAGGATGTTACTCGTCTTGCTCATCGTCTCACAGACCAGGCAGTGGAACAGAACAAGCTGCCTAAACGTATCGGTGCTACTGCTACTACTACTTCTGTGATTCCCAGTGACAATAAACGAAAGTGGGATGGAACCTCCAGCAAGGGTTCGACTTCAGTTCAGTCCCAGGCACAATAGCGAAAAATTGATGACTATCAGAGCCCCGGTCAGCAATCTTCTGGTAGTCAAGGGCAGGGTGGATATCGAGGAAACCACCCAAAAGTGCAATAGATGCAACAGGCACCACAGTGGTCAGTGCAACAGGGGTCATTGCCAGAGGTGTCTCAAGATGGGTCATGAAGCTAAGGATTGCAGGAGCTCGCGACGTGCGAATCAGAACCAACAACAGTAACCACCAACTCCACAGAACCAACAGCGACATCGAGGGAACAGGGGATGCTTTCAGTGTGGTGCTGAAGGCCACTTCAAGAGGGACTGTCCCCAGTTGAATCAAAATCAGAACAACAACAACAATAATCAGGGCAATGGGAACAACAACGGGGGAAACAATGATGGAAACAATGGTGCCAGGGGTCGAGTGTTCATGCTGGGTCAGGGTGACGCAAGGAACAATCCTAATGTAGTGATGGGTAAGTTCCTTCTTGACGACTTTTATGTTACTGTTTTATTTGATTCGGGTGCCGACACCAGCTATGTGTCTCTAAAAGTTAGTCAAATGTTAAAGCGCACACCAACACTTTTGAACACCAAGCATGTCGTAGAATTAGCAAATGGTAAAAGTCTAGAGGCCACACATATAGTTCAGGGTTGTAATCTTATCCTCGCTGGTCAGACCTTCTCTATCGATCTCATTTCTATAGTTTTGGGTAGTTTCGACATCGTTATCGGGATGGATTGGTTATCCCAACAACAAGCAGAGATCCTATGCAAAGAGAAGATTGTTCGTATTCCCCGTTCTGGCAAAGAACCTCTCGAAATTCAAGGCGACAAAAGTGGTGCTGTAGTGGGCATCATCTCCTTCCTTAAGGCCCAGAAGTGTTTGCGAAAGGGTCACACCGCTATCTTAGCACTTGTTACTGACGCATCAACGAAAGAGAAGAAGATTGAGGATATTCCAGTTGTACGCGACTTTCCTCAAGTGTTTCCTGAAGATTTACCTGGGCTACCGCCTCATCGTCAGGTCGAATTTCAGATCGAGCTAGCTCCTGGAGCAGCACCCATAGCTCGAGCACCTTACCGCTTAGCTCCAACCGAACTGGAAGAACTGTCCAAGCAATTACAAGAACTCTTGGATAAGGGTTTCATTCATCCTAGCTCTTCGCCCTGGGGACCTCCAGTGTTATTTGTGAAGAAGAAAGACGGTACCTTACGTATGTGCATAGATTACCGTGAACTAAACAAGGTAACCGTAAAGAATCGCTATCCTCTCCCACGCATTGACGACTTGTTCGACCAGCTGCAAGGGTCGAGCTACTATTCAAAGATTGATCTGAGGTCAGGCTACCATCAACTGAGAGTCCGGGACAAGGACGTCTCAAAAACAACATTCAGAACACGCTACGGCCATTACGAGTTTCTGGTCATGACATTCGGGTTAACAAATGCGCCTGCAGTCTTCATGGATCTTATGAACAGAGTGTGCAAGCCTTACTTGGATAAGTTTGTGATTGTATTCATCGACGACATTCTGATCTACTCCAAGAGTCAGGAGGAACATGAGCAGCATTTGCGACTTATCTTGGAACTTCTACGTACAGAGCAACTCTATGCAAAGTTCTCGAAATGTGACTTCTGGCTTTGTGAAGTCCACTTTCTAGCCACGTGGTAAACAAGGATGGGATACATGTTGATCCATCCAAGGTAGACTCGATCAAGAACTGGCCTGCACCTCGCACACCAACGGAAATTCGCCAATTCTTGGGTTTGGCAGGTTACTATAGGAGGTTCATCAAGGATTTTTCCAAGATTGCACAACCTCTCACTTTACAAACTCAGAAAGGAGTCACTTACCGTTGGCGTGAGCCACAAGAATCTGCATTTCAGCACCTAAAGGATAGACTTTGTAGCGCACCTATTCTTTCATTGCCAGAGGGCACATATGATTTTGTGGTTTATTGTGACACATCAATTCAGGGTCTTGGTTGCGTGTTGATGCAACGGGATAAAGTCATTGCATATGCGTCACATCAACTTAAGATTCACGAAAGGAATTACACTACTCACGATCTGGAGCTGGGAGCTATTGTCTTCGCACTCAAGATATGGAGACATTACCTGTTGTCACACCCCGACTTTCGACGATTGACCGGTGGGCCCGGTAGGGGAGTATCGTGACGTGGTTGATATCATCATAGTCAAACAACACAATATTTAAATGCACAGCGGAAGCAAATGAAAGATAAAATATATTACAATCCGATTCAAAGTAATATCAAATATTACAACGGAACGTAAGATGGATCCACAGGCGGATCTTTAACAGAAAGATAATATCGTTCAACAGACTTTAACATCTAAAGCTTGCGAGACTTGATTATTGATGCCTGGAGTAGCCAGCCTATTACGTATAGTACCTGCATTTAGCCTTTTTGGAAAATACGTCAGTTTACACTGGTAAATACAATTAACTGACTCATTTTGAAAATGGTTTAAGAAAATTAATTTGGATGCACGTGGCACAAATATCTTTTATAATTTGATTAAAATGCACAGAGGCAAAATTAATCTTTTATAATTTGATTAAAATGCACAGAGGCAAAATTAATCTTTTATACTTGGGACAATTATTTAATATATAATCTTGTAAAAGAATTACATGTTCCTTATGCGTTCAGTAGCCCGGATCGTGCCGGGTTAAAGATTAATAGACCCACCACATCAACTATTTATGCACTGACGAGTGTACGCCTACACTCCGTGCTTAGGTCGTGGTCATTTCGTAAAATGATGCCAAGGATATCCGGGACATGGTCATTAACCCCCCAAAGGCTTTAAGCAAACAAAACATATTTAAACGGGCCGATCAAATTATTCAATTAACCACCTAACGATGGAAGATTTGATGCCCGACCAAGCGGTATTTTATATACCGTACCCCAAGCCCGTATAGGGAAAATAAGTTAAAAGTATTTACCTGAGCTAAATATAATTTCAATCCCAGCCGTATATCAAATCAGCAAGTACATATAGCTTTTACTGGGCTCCTAATCTGGAACGAAGGTTTTTAATAACCTATTAGATTTCTAACGGGTCTTTAATTAAGCTTAAGCTTAGACCGGTTAGTTTTAAAAGGAAGACACGGTTCAAACGCATGAAGAAGCGAAGACCGGTTTAGAATGTGGTTTTGACCCGACAAGCTTGCATGCTTGTCTAATATGGGTAACTTAAACACACTCTGGATTTTGAGATAAAAACGATATGGTTTGACCCGTTTCGGCTAATATATGTAAACTAGTTACATAAGACGATCCGAACGCGAAAGTGCGTAATGAGTAACCAAATGAATCATATACAGGTTTCCTAAGTTAATATGACTTAAATATGTTGTGATATCAGTATGATATCCTCCATTATGCCAAAAACGAGTTTAATCTCAAAATAAGCCCCGTAGGGGTATTTTGGTCATTTAAAAGATTATAAAAGAGGTTATTTGAAATTTTGAGATTCGGGTCCGAATACATCATTAAAATAACTTATTTTATTAGGTCATATCAGTTGGTAATAGGTCTTATATGACAAAATGGTTTTAAACCCAAACTATGCGTTTAATACGCGTAAAAAGCCATTTTAAGCGATTTCCGGTCCCGGAAATCTGAGTTTTCAGATCAGTTTATAAAGTTCAAAATATTTTATTTATTACATAAAATCAGTAGCAATTGGATTTGTGTCAAAATATCATGTAGAACTCATTTTATGAATGAAAAGGGTAAAATCGGTATTTACCAAATCAAGGCCATAACCATAGGTTATGAGCATGTTAAAAATAATTAAAAATCTTCAAAAATTCCAAAATACTATATTACGTTAGTGGATAAAAGGTTTGGTGTCGAAAATTGGGTTTAGATAGGCTTTATGCTAATTGCGCCGTTTAATTAACAAGAAGCTTCTTAATCGCGCTTTTTAGCATAACTCCTGTTATAGACCTCCAACTGATGTGAAACTTTAGGGACATGTTTATAATTCAGTAACAAAGATTTTTGTCCTTTAATATATCCAAAATTCTCGTTTTATGGGTAAAATGGCATATTGGTCAACATTAGGCATTTAACGGAAACGAGTAAACGAATCGGACAATCAACGATCCAACCACAGAGGGTTATACTAACATGTAGCCTGGTCCCATGGAAGCCCTAAGGCATTTCTAAACCTATCTAAATCGGGTCAGAACTGAAGTCAAAGCAAAAGTCAAAGTTTTGCGACTTTCGGTTCCGAACCGGGTCTAAACAGAAAATTGTCGGATCAAACAAGCTTAGATCAGTTCTTATACTTACTACCAAGTTATATGAGTGATAAAATAAGTTACATGCCTTCTACATTGCTAATTACATGTTGATTTGCAAATTAAGCTTCTGTTGACTTTTTCTAAACAACTTTGACCATACATTTGATCTAGTTAGAGTGGGAATCAGTGGGTGCCCTTTTAAGGGTTTAATGCCCACATAATTACCAACTTATAACTACCTTCAATTCGACTAATCACTGGACCATTAATGATTAATCTCTAAGTCAACTGTTAATTACGACGGTTTGACTTTTAAGCTAAAACTAAATAAAAACTCAACTACGAAAGGTTAAGCATACTTACACAAGCCTAATGCACGATTAGGGATGACTAGAGACTGATCATAAGCTCCAGAGAGTCCCACAAATGCAGGTGGAATGAGTGATCAAATGGTTGCAACCATGAAGGCCTTTTATAGTGATTTTTATCCCTTAAGATCATGACAAATCATGCTATACATGATCATGGATCAGTAACAAGTGTCCCTAAGGTCTAAAAATCAGTTTAGGCGGCCTTTGGAAGTGTTAAAGGGCTATAGTTGTCGTTTACATGGGCTGAACAGACAAAAAAAACGAGTTTCTGCATCCGGGAGATGCTTGCGCACCGCAAGGTAAAAGTGTTACGGTGCGCATGGACCTGGGCAGCCACCAGAAACTTTCAAAAGTTGACATGTTTGGCCCCTGAACTTCCAAATGTCATTTCGAGCTCTGCCAAGCTCCTTATATAGGTTTTAGCTTATAGGCTATTAACCTTTGTTGCATTCGATTTCCTGAATGTTCCTATATATATATATATATATATATATATATATATATATATCCAGGGCTTAACCTACCCTGAGAAATTAAATTTTTAGCACACCCTTTTCAGGGTGATACCTTTGATTGAACCTTATTCCTTATTAAGGACTTAAGAAGGTTGCGAATTTTATAAATTCCAAGTTTTTCTGTCGAATAATGGCAACTTACAGATGATTAGGGATTTGTTTGATCTTATTCGTTGTTTCCAAGTCAGCTTTCAGATCCTGATAATTGGACTCACCAATCTATTGTTCTAATAGTAAAGGTTTAACATTTCATCTATACAAGGTCTCCAAAGGACCACCTTGATACTTATATAACAATTATTATAGAGAAGCTTATCTTAAGGTGAGATGGTTATTCCAACCATTGCTCAAAACTAATCTTAAGAAATAGCTAATCCTTACAGCTAGTCGAACAAATCGACGATCCTGGGCAGCTAATGGCGATTCTTAATTGTTTCCTTAATAGGGTTGCGGTAATTAATGCATAAGCAAAATGAACCGTCTTTCTTATTTAACAATATCAAACCCCCAGAACATTGAGTCAGGCTATATGAGTCTATATCTTAAAACTTACTTAGTCAGGGTTTCGATTATTCCATAATCAACATGGAGTTTTTCACAATGCTCCAGCCCACAGCGGGATGTTAATCTTAACTTTACTAGCCTCAGGAGGTAAACAGGGTAATCTTTGGAGAAGGTGATCAAGATACAAGAAGGCTACAGAGATTTTCCATATCTCAGGCTCTAGTTCATCCATCATTGCTTGTGTCAAATAAGTGACACATTTATGTTATGAGTCCACGAATTCCTTAATCGGGAACATTTACTTGGACAATTCCATTCTGGATATCTTCTTTGAATACTACTAGTCGACTTTAGTACAATATGACCATTGGGATATCTTAGGGGTTCCATGTATTAAACCTCCATACTGATCAGGCATGGAAGTAATCTATGGGACACACTAGGATATGCCAATCCTCATATGGCACTTTTATCCAACATAGTTTGGCATTCGCAGGCGATAGAAAAACAATGAGAAAAATAATTAAAATAACATATGTTGTCGTACTCTATGCGAAGAAAGAGTACTCTTAGATTTTTTGGAAGGATTCCTTGCCGATACTAGAAGGATCGGTTACTATGGTTTCCTTGGTAAGTTATACCTTGTGGATAATATAAAAGTTTGCTAAGCTTATGGTTTATGAAGATTTATTATTGCCTGTATTAAATCAGGACACTTAGCAGAAATTGTCATTGATAAATGATAAGGAATGTACTTGATGACATCGTGAACTGCCTCTTGGCATTCATCAGGTGAGTTCAGGCATTTCTTCCTTTAGCCTTTCCAGGCTTAGCTGCACCTTCTTTGGCAGCTTTATGGAATCTAGTTTTGATGCGGCCTTACTCACCACAGCCGTGATAGACTGCATTCTTTATGTCCCTACATTCCTGGGAAAGGATGACCTGTTCCTTAGCAGATGTCACACTGCTTTGGTCCTGGTTCTATTCGACACTGTCCCTAGTGTCTTTTATAGCAATTCTTACATACATGCTTCTTACTGAACTTTCGTTGCTTTTTTTTTAAGCCTGTACTTGCTCTCTTCCTTAGATTTCTGGGAGTTATCCTCCTCCTTTGGTTCATCCTTCATATTCGAAGTGTGAACAAAGCTCTTCTCATGAGCAATTGAACGTGGTTTTGAATGAAATTTAGAGCGAGAAGCATTCGGCTCTTTGGATTGTTTCATGACCTTTTCCCATGGCCTTTCAAACTGCTGCGTTAACCACTGCTTGGAGATTAACTCCATTAATATTGAGGTTTACGTTTGAGGCATTATTTTCTTTTGTCGCATTAATAGCATCGCGACTATTGCCTATCTCATCCGAGTTTTCCATACTCAAAACTTGGTACTAATTACCAAATTAAACCATTATTAGTCATCATCCTGATGACCTGACATAGATTAGCCACGACATCCACGAACCGTATAGGCCATTATGTTCCGAACATTCTTAATGAATGCTATTTGAATGTATATCTATTACATTTAGCTTAGGTCACAAAAGGACTATCAATGGCATTCAAGGTTTGGAGCGAGTCCAATACCTGCTTGACAGGGGACCATAATGTCACAACTGTCTTTTTCACAAGGACGATTATAAATAGCTCAAAGGCTAGCCTTACATGACTTTGGTTATATATATATACATATATGGCATAGAAGCCTGTCGCGAGGGACGTAGAAAGATATGGCATAAAGCCTAGTCATGAAGGACATAAGTAATCATATGGTGCGAAGGCCTTGTCGTAATGACATTTAGATACGGCACAAATGGCCTTGTCTCTAGGACATTATAGGATATGGCACTAAGGCCTGTCACCAGGGATGTTAACATTTAGTATGTTAACTAGTCACGAACGACGAATTATAGCACGGAGGCTTGTTATGGGTGACTTGAAATATAACTTGTGGATTTGTCACAAGGACATCAATTCATAGGCTGCAATCTTATTAGATCGGGAGTTTTAAGGCTTCAACATAGTTCTTCACCTTTGGACAGGGAGTCATAGACTACAACTGTCATCATCTTGAAAGGCGATTCACTTGACAGAAAGGTAAACCAATTAACATCACTAATGGATGTCTATATATAATTATCGTATCTAATGATATTAGTCATGATCACATCGATCATATTGACTATTAGGTTTGGGTATAATCCCACCATTTTGAATAGGGGATCATAAAGATCACCACTATTTTGTCTTATCGACAATAGAGTAAAGTATAGCCCGTAGGCAATTCATCACTAGGGATGTCAATATTATGAATTTATGATCATCATACTGATGATACTAGTCAGGATCGCAATGATCATATAGACTATTAGGCTTGAGCGCAGCTCACTACCTTAAACAGGGGATCATAGAGATCATAACGTTTGTGTCACAAATGGACAATATAATATGGCCCGTAGGCGAAACATCACTAATGGATGTTTATAATGGATTCATCATTTTAGATGATATAAGTCAGGATTGCATTAATCATATTGACTATTTGGCTTGAGCATAGCTCACCACCTTAGACAAGGAACATAAAGATCATAATGTCAATGTCTCAGATGGACAATTTATTATAGCCCGTAGGCAAAACATCTTTTCTTGACAGGGAGTTGTAGGCTACCACTGTCTTTAGTCTCGGAGGACGTTAATTATAGCCCGTAGGCATTTCCCTCCTAAGAGATATTTATGGTATGATCATCTTTTCAGATGATATTAGTCGAGATCGTATGGACCCTACCGACTATTATGCTTGGACGTATTCCAACATCTTTAGACAGGGTCAAAGACCACCACTGTCGTTGTCTTATCGGACAACAAATTTAGCCCGTAGGCACTTCAGCACTTACGGATGGTTATAATTTAATCATCTTATAGGATGATATAAGCCATGATTTCTGGATTGTTAGGCCAAATAGGAAGTTTGAAAAAAATTTCCAATATAGGGATGACTATTGTGATTTTCTCGAATCACATTTGTCGAGAGTGCTAACACGTTCTTAGGTGTTAACAAGGATCTGAATCCCTTGAGTAGGTTTCACCATCTTGGCCGCGTAGGCTAGGTTTCACCTTTAAGATTCTTTTTAAAATGCATACTGGCAGGGAAGGAAGGATATTTATTTTATTCAGGATTTTTATCATAAATCCTAATTTACAAGTTAATAATGGCACAAATGGCCTAGTCGCGTAGACAAGTTTAATTTATAAGCCATGATTTCAGAGAATCGAGGCATTAAGGTTTTAATAATAGCACAAATGGCCTAGTCGCGTAGACAGGTTTAATTTATAAGCCATGATTTCAGAGAATCGAGGCATTAAGGTTTTAATAATGGCACAAATGGCCTAGTCGCATAGACAAGTTTAATTTATAAGCCATGATTTCAGAGAATCGAGGCATTAAGGTTTTAATAATAGCACAAATGGCCTAGTCGCGTAGACAAGTTTAATTTATAAGCCATGATTTCAGAGAATCGAGGCATTAAGGTTTGAATCAAAGTTCATTACCCTTTTCTTGACAGGGAGTCATAGCTACCACTGTCTTTTGGCTCATATGGAAATGAGCAAGGCTCGTAGGCACCATATTACCACGTATGGTCAAAATATGATCATCTAATTGATGATTTAAACCCATGATTCAGAGATCATTAAGTTGGGTTTGGGAATCTTTGGAAAGATCCTTATATAAAAATGACGTGTGTGATTTTAACGAATCACGTCTGCCAGGAATGTTAACATGTTATAGATGTTACCAGGGGTTTGAATCTCTTGAATAGGTTCTACCATCTTGGCCTTGTCTGTAGTGACATTTAGGCTAGGTTTTACCTTTAAGATTCTTTCTAATATTTAACGCTGAACAATCCTAAATGAGGTGTTAAATATGGATCTGAATCTAATTATGGAACTACCATCTTGGCCCGGTCTTAAAATGACACGTGGCTAGGTTTTGTCCCTTTTTAGATTTTGCCATTTTATTATAATGGTAGATCTTATAAAAGGAATGTTATTTTTCATTTATCTCATATTTCATGTTTAGAATGAAAATTTAAATTTTATCAGTCCACTATATGAAAATAAAAGTACAGAGTTGCCCCAAGTGGGACTTGAAAGGAATAATGTGTCCTCGGAGGGACTGAAAGATAAATATGTCCTTATGAGGACTATTATGGAAACGATCTTCAGCAAAAGGAGTTTCTTCTTCATTTTATTTCTGAATGCTTTCTCCTTGGATGCTCGTTTCATTCTAGCCGCGGTACGAAGCTCAGCATTTCAAGGCTCCGGGTGTGGAGAACTCCTATTACGGCTTCTTCGCTTGGCGACGTATCCAATAAAAATTTGGGAGCAAAATTTCCAGATTAGGATTGAGAATATTCCTAAGTTAAGTCTAGACTCAGAAGGTCAAGGAATGTGCTAATGTATTATTGAGATTAAACACAAAAGGCTAGTGTTTAATTCACTCAATGTTGGCTCTGATACCAACCTGTCACACCCCGACTTTCGACGATTGACCGGTGGGCCCGGTAGGGGAGTATCGTGACGTGGTTGATATCATCATAGTCAAACAACACAATATTTAAATGCACAGCGGAAGCAAATGAAAGATAAAATATATTACAATTCGATTCAAAGTAATATCAAATATTACAACGGAACGTAAGATGGATCCACAGGCGGATCTTTAACAGAAAGATAATATCGTTCAACAGACTTTAACATCTAAAGCTTGCGAGACTTGATTATTGATGCCTGGAGTAGCCAGCCTATTACGTATAGTACCTGTATTTAGCCTTTTTGTAAAATACGTCAGTTTACACTGGTAAATACAATTATCTGACTCATTTTGAAAATGGTTTAAGAAAATTAATTTGGATGCACGTGGCACAAATATCTTTTATAATTTGATTAAAATGCACAGAGGCAAAATTAATCTTTTATAATTTGATTAAAATGCACAGAGGCAAAATTAATCTTTTATACTTGGGACAATTATTTAATATATAATCTCGTAAAAGAATTACATGTTCCTTATGCATTCAGTAGCCCGGATCGTGCCGGGTTAAAGATCAATAGACCCACCACATCAACTATTTATGCACTGACGAGTGTACGCCTACACTCCGCGCTTAGGTTGTGGTCATTTCGTAAAATGATGCCAAGGATATCCGGGACATGGTCATTAACCCCCCAAAGGCTTTAAGCAAACAAAACATATTTAAACGGGCCGATCAAATTATTCAATTAACCACCTAACGATGGAAGATTTGATGCCCGACCAAGCGGTATTTTATATACCGTACCCCAAGCCCGTATAGGGAAAATAAGTTAAAAGTATTTACCTGAGCTAAATATAATTTCAATCCCAGCCGTATATCAAATCAGCAAGTACATATAGCTTTTACTGGGCTCCTAATCTGGAACGAAGGTTTTTAATAACCTATTAGATTTCTAACGGGTCTTTAATTAAGCTTAAGCTTAGACCGGTTAGTTTTAAAAGGAAGACACGGTTCAAACGCATGAAGAAGCGAAGACCGGTTTAGAATGTGGTTTTGACCCAACAAGCTTGCATGCTTGTCTAATATGGGTAACTTAAACACACTCTGGATTTTGAGATAAAAACGATATGGTTTGACCCGTTTCGGCTAATATATGTAAACTAGTTACATAAGACGATCCGAACGCGAAAGTGCGTAACGAGTAACCAAATGAATCATATACAGGTTTCCTAAGTTAATATGACTTAAATATGTTGTGATATCAGTATGATATCCTCCATTATGCCAAAAACGAGTTTAATCTCAAAATAAGCCCCGTAGGGGTATTTTGGTCATTTAAAAGTTTATAAAAGAGGTTATTTGAAATTTTGAGATTCGGGTCCGAATACATCATTAAAATAACTTATTTTATTAGGTCATATCAGTTGGTAATAGGTCTTATATGACAAAATGGTTTTAAACCCAAACTATGCGTTTAATACTCGTAAAAAGCCATTTTAAGCGATTTCCGGGTTATACCGGAAATCTGAGTTTTCTGATCAGTTTATAAAGTTCAAAATACTTTATTTATTACATAAAATCAGTAGCAATTGGATTTGTGTCAAAATATCATGTAGAACTCATTTTATGAACGAAAAGGGTAAAATCGGTATTTACCGAATCAAGGCCATAACTGTAGGTTATGAGCAGGTTAAAAATAATTAAAAATCTTCAAAAATTCCAAAATACTATATTACGTCAGTGGATAAAAGGTTTGGTGTCGAAAATTGGGTTTAGATAGGCTTTATGTTAATTGCGTCGTTTAATTAACAAGAAGCTTCTTAATCGCGCTTTTTAGCATAACTCCTGTTATAGACCTCCAACTGATGTGAAACTTTAGGGACATGTTTATAATTCAGTAACAAAGTTTTTTGTCCTTTAATATATCCAAAATTCTCATTTTATGGGTAAAAGGGCATATTGGTCAACATTAGGCATTTAACGGAAACGAGTAAACGAATCGGACAATCAACGATCCAACCACAGAGGGTTATACTAACATGTAGCCTGGTCCCATGGAAGCCCTAAGGCATTTCTAAACCTATCTAAATCGGGTCAGAACTGAAGTCAAAGCAATAGTCAACGTTTTGCGACTTTCGGTTCCGAACCGGGTCTAAACAGAAAATTGTCGGATCAAACAAGCTTAGATCAGTTCTTATACTTACTACCAAGTTATATGAGTGATAAAATAAGTTACATGCCTTCTACATTGCTAATTACATGTTAATTTGCAAATTAAGCTTCTGTTGACTTTTTCTAAACAACTTTGACCCGACATTTGATCTAGTTAGAGTGGGAATCAGTGGGTGCCCTTTTAAGGGTTTAATGCCCACATAATTACCAACTTATAACTACCTTCAATTCGACTAATCACTGGACCATTAATGATTAATCGCTAAGTCAACCATTAATTACGACGGTTTGACTTTTAAGCTAAAACTAAATAAAAACTCAACTAAGAAAGGTTAAGCATACTTACACAAGCCTAATGCACGATTAGGGATGACTAGAGACTGATCATAAGCTCTAGAGAGTCCCACAAATGCAGGTGGAATGAGTGATCAAATGGTTGCAACCATGAAGGCCTTTTATAGTGATTTTGATCCCTTAAGATCATGACAAATCATGTTATACATGATCATGGATCAGTAACAAGTGTCCCTAAGGTCTAAAAATCAGTTTAGGCGGCCTTTGGAAGTGTTAAAGGGCTATAGTTGTCGTTTACATGGGCTGAACAGACAAAAAAACGAGTTTCTGCATCTGGGAGATGCTTGCACACCGCAAGGTAAAAGTGTTACGGTGCGCAAGGACCTGGGCAGCCACCAGAAACTTTCAAAAGTTGACATGTTTGGCCCCTGAACTTCCAAATGTCATTTCCGACACCTCTAAGGCCCGTTAAACCATTTTTAAGGCCTTATTATGATGCCTAAGCATAGGGAACATGAAACATGCTAAAAAATATGCCGGATGTTGGTTTGTTTGGTCGTACGGTCACGTTGTTCGGCTAATTACGACGAAACACGGACGGACGCGAAAACAATCCAAACGACGCGACGAATGGAATTTTATCAAGCCAAACACTAAAATAAAATATTTTAGTGCTTACATAAATTTTTGGGTGTCCGGGAATATTCAGAATGTAAGATATGCATGTAAACGCAAACTTGTGCGCTTTTTGACACTTTTAGTCCCTGCATGACTTAAAAGTTTATTTTTGCGCACTAAACACCTCAAAACCTATATCTAAGCTATGAGAAGTATAATTAAGGTATGTATAACTCATGGTCATATTCCGGAAGGTCCGATAACATACGAATCGGCATACTTTAGCAGTTTGACGCTTTAGGTCCCCCTAATGCGCAAACTTGCGTAAATCATCATTTAATAGCATTGAAGCCTCATCTAGTCCATATTAGGCATTCTTGAAAATATTATTAAACATCATAATGCTTCGGGCTCGATAAAAGGTCATTCAGAGGTATAATTAAACATATTGACACTTTTAGTCCCTTATACTTGCAAAGTTGCGCGTAACTTCACTTTTAGGCATAAAAGCCTTGTATGGCCAATGATTGGCATCCCCAAGAGTACATCATATATCATGAGGTTCTTGGTTTGTTAAAAGGTCACTCAGAGGTGAGAATTAACATGTTGACGCTTTTAACCCTTTATTGCGCAAACTTTCAATTAATTACACACACGACTACACTTGATCAACAAGTGACTCATTTGTGAATATAAAACCGTAAAAGGTTATTTAGAAACTTATTTTAGGTATGCTAACACCTCCAGTCCTTTCATAAACAATGTTTTCGATTTTTCGAAAAATTTAGTCCCTTAAATTCAACATTTGTCTTCATTAAGGTTTATTACACGTGTCAATACTTCATTGTACGTGATTTTATGAGGTGTTACATCCTCACCCCCTTAAAAGAAATCTCGACCTCAAGATTTGTTAAAATGCTGGAAGTACTTTTTGTCACATAATGGACTTAACTTGTATAGCATATCTGGAGCCTTTTCTAGCTCTCAAGCTGACCTCTAATATGGTACATGTATCTTTTTCGTAGCTTCTTAACCTGTCGATCCTCAATCGATATAGGTTCCTCATCATCTCATAATTCTGCATATCACTCTGTGATAATGCTTCTTGACTTATTGGCGAAGCACGTCTTTAAATCCTTAGTGTATATTGCGAGCTCTGCCAAGCTCCTTATATAGGTTTTAGCTTATAGGCTATTAACCTTTGTTGCATTCGATTTCCTGAATGTTCCTATATATATATATATATATATATATATCCAGGGCTTAACCTACCCTGAGAAATTAAATTTTTAGCACACCCTTTTCAGGGTGATACCTTTGATTGAACCTTATTCCTTATTAAGGACTTAAGAAGGTTGCGAATTTTATAAATTCCAAGTTTTTCTGTCAAATAATGGCAACTTACAGATGATTAGGGATTTGTTTGATCTTATTCGTTGTTTCCAAGTCAGCTTTCAGATCCTGATAATTGGACTCACCAATCTATTGTTCTAATAGTAAAGGTTTAACATTTCATCTATACAAGGTCTCCAAAGGACCACCTTGATACTTATATAACAATTATTATAGAGAAGCTTATCTTAAGGTGAGATGGTTATTCCAACCATTGCTCAAAACTAATCTTAAGGAATAGCTAATCCTTACAGCTAGTCGAACAAATCGACGATCCTGGGCAGCTAATGGCGATTCTTAATTGTTGCCTTAATAGGGTTGCGGTAATTAATGCATAAGCAAAATGAACCGTCTTTCTTATTTAACAATATCAAACCCCCAGAACATTGAGTCCGGCTATATGAGTCTATATCTTAAAACTTACTTAGTCAGGGTTTTGATTATTCCATAATCAACATGGAGTTTTTCACAATGCTCCAGCCCACAGCGGGATGTTAATCTTAACTTTACTAGCCTCAGGAGGTAAACAGGGTAATCTTTGGAGAAGGTGATCAAGATACAAGGAGGCTACAGAGATTTTCCATATCTCAGGCTCCAGTTCATCCATCATTGCTTGTGTCAAATAAGTGACACATTTATGTTATGAGTCCACGAACTCCTTAATCGGGAACATTTACTTGGACAATTCCATTCTGGATATCTTCTTTGAATACTACTAGTCGACTTTAGTACAATAGGACCATTGGGATATCTTAGGGGTTCCATGTATTAAACCTCCATACTGATCAGGCATGGAAGTAATCTATGGGACACACTAGGATACACCAACGGAAATTCGATCAAGAACTGACCTGCACCTCGCACACCAACGGAAATTCGGCAATTCTTGGGTTTGGCAGGTTACTACAGGAGGTTCTTCAAGGATTTTTCCAAGATTGCGCAACCTCTCACTTTACTAACTCAGAAAGGAGTCACTTACCGTTGGGGTGAGCCACAAGAATCTGCATTTCAGCACCTAAAGGATAGACTTTGTAGCACACCTATTCTTTCATTGCCAGAGGGCACATACGATTTTGTGGTTTATTGCGACGCATCAATTCAGGGTCTTGGTTGCGTGTTGATGCAACGGGATAAAGTCATTGCATATGCGTCACATCAACTTAAGATTCACGAAAGGAATTACACTACTCACGATCTGGAGCTGGGAGCTATTGTCTTCGCACTCAAGATATAGAGACATTACCTGTACGGTACCAACTGCACCATTTACACCGATCACAGGAGTCTCGAGCATATCTTCAAGCAAAAGGAATTGAACATGCGACAATGTCGATAGGTCGAGCTATTGAATGATTACGAATGTGCCATCAAGTACCATTCGGGCAAAGCCAACGTGGTGGCCGACGCCCTCAGTCGAAAGGATACCACACCTAGGCGTGTAAGAGCATTACAACTTACCATCTAGTCTAGTCTTCCTGCACAGATATGATGCTCAGGTAGAAGCATTGAAACCAGAAAACGTCAGGGCTGAAGCCCTACGCGGCTCAAGGCAACGGTTAGAACAAAAGGAAGACGGTGCCTATTATGTAACAGGACGCATCTGTGTCCCACTCTATGGCAATTTATGAGAAGTTGTAATGGATGAAGCACATAAGTCTCGCTACTCAGTACATCCTGGTTCGGATAAGATGTACCACGACTTCAGAACTACGTATTGGTGGCCTAGCATGAAAGCTTACATAGCAACTTACGTTAGCAAATGTTTGACTTGTGCAAGAGTCAAGACTGAATATCAGAAACCATCGGGCCTACTCCAACAACCAGAGATACCACAATGGAAATGGGAGCAAATTTCCATGGATTTCGTTACTGGCTTGCCTAGATCTCAACGTGGAAATGATACTATTTGGGTGATCGTGGATCGACTCACAAAGTCTACACACTTCTTGGCTATCAAGGAAACGGATAAGTTCTCCACCTTAGCAGACGTCTACCTTAAGGAAGTTGTCTCGAGGCACGGGGTGCCAACCTCTATTATCTCTGATCGTGATGCACGTTTTACTTTAGAACTGTGGCAAGCAATGCACAAGTCCTTTGGCTCACGATTAGACATGAGCACAGCTTATCACCCGCAAACGGATGGGCAGTCTGAACGCACCATCCAAACTCTAGAAGACATGCTTCGTGCGTGTGTAATCGATTTCGGCAACGGCTGGGAAAAACATCTTCCTTTGGTGGAGTTTTCGTACAACAACAGTTACCACACCAGCATTCAAGCCGCTCCATTTGAGGCATTGTACGGGCGTAAATGCCGATCACCTCTTTGTTGGGCAGAGGTGGGTGATAGTCAGATCACCGGTCCAGAACTGGTAGTAGACGCAACGGAAAGGATTGCACAGATACGACAACGCATGGCGGCAGCACGTGACCGTCAGAAAGCCTACGCAAACAAGCGCCGGAAACCACTCGAGTTCCAAGTAGGGGATCGAGTGCTACTCAAAGTTTCACCCTGGAAGGGTGTGGTTCGTTTTGGCAAACGGTGCAAGCTCAATCCGCGATATGTCGGACCGTTCGAAATCATCGAGAAAATAGGCAAGGTGGCCTACAAACTAAACCTGCCCGCAGAACTCAGTGCAGTTCACAACGTTTTTCACGTGTCGAATATGAAGAAGTGTCTGTCAGATGAGACCCTCATAGTTCCTCTGAAGGAGCTCACTAACGACGATCAGTTGCGATTCGTCGAGGAACCAGTTGAAATCATGGACCGAGACGTTAAGGTCCTCAAGCACACCAGAATACCTCTTGTTCGAGTTCGTTGGAACTCCCGTCGTGGCCCAGAGTTTACCTGGGAATGAGAAGATCAAATGAAACTCAAGTATCCCCAGTTGTTCGGAAACAGTGCAACCACTACTGAGGCTGAAGCTACTACAGAATTTCGGGACGAAATTCCAAATCAACGGGGGGATGATGTGACACCCCAAGAAAACCAGTAAACTACACAACACAACTAGCTTCCTCAGTAACCACGTGCTAAATTTCGGGATGAAATTTCTTTCAAGTTGGGGATAATGTGACAACTCGAGTTTCCAAGATTTCATTTTCGCATTCATTGCACGTTAATTGTTTAGGTTGTTTGTTTACACGACTTGTTTGTTCACAACTGTACACGTTTGTAATATGTTAAATCGTGTTGTGATTTATATGATTTATATGATGTGCATTAAGTGTGTATGTAATATATGTTTTGTATTAGTGACATGTTTAATATCATGCTTAATATCAACAAATTGGAACCTTTGGCCGAAATCACCCCTTAGCCGAAAACACCCCCACCCACGAAAACATTATCTAGTGAAAGCACCTTGGCGTTTTCGTCCAGAAGCTAACCGGCGAAAACAGGTTGGGCTTCGGCCCAGTTATGATTACGTTATAAGTTGTAGATCGTTAGGTTGAACACTTTTAGAAAAACCCTACTCCTACATCTGTTGTGCGGCGGCAAGCAAGTCCCTTTTCCTTCCAATCGATTACTTTGAGGTAAACCCCTTTTTGACTATTGTTGATGTTTAGCATGTGCAGCCAACTAAATCAGCATCATATGGTCGGCCACTAGATTCATACTTGCATGTAAATTTGTCAGTGACATGTGATGTTTTATATGTGTGCAACTTGTAAATCTCATACATGTGGAATTAGATTGAATACAGTCAATTAAGTTCTCTCGTTAATCGATGATCTCATAATTTTGTTTAATGATCGATTTGTTATGTGATGGGCTATTATTGTTTTTAAGCAATTAATATGAGTAGTAGAAGTGTACAAAATATATTGATGATGGCCGACAACTTGGAACAAATAAACACATGGGGTCTGAATCATGTTAATTGACAATTGTTATAGGATGTCTCTATTGTATAGTGGTCGACAACTATGTTTTTAATAAGCTTCCATTGGGCCGCTGCTGATAAAAGCTTTTGAATCATGAATTGCGTGTATGATCTAGATTATTATAATCAAAGTTGTTGACTGTGATAATTAGATCTACATTATAATAACATGATTAGGGTTGTTGTAGTCTGTAATTGCTAGATGGTGATTGAAAGGTTGTACGTTGTAGAATAATGTAACTGCTGTAACGTTTTCTCGACGAAAAACAAACCAGACGAAAACACAAGCTGGACGAAAACACTTAAGTGTTTTCATCATACTCCAAGTCAATGAAAACCCTTGGGATTTCTTCGCCCAAAGGGTTTTCGCCAGAAAAGGGATTTCGTCCGAGTGATTTCGTAATATATGTGTTTCATCATGTGTTCTCTGTTAAGTTAAGCATGCAAACTCTGTTAAGTTATTAACCATGTTAAGTCTGTAACCCAGTTAGTTCAGTAAACTCAGTTAGATTATCACTCTGTTAAGTTGTTAACGTTGTTAAACATGTCAAATATGTAAAGTATGTTAACTGAGTTATGTTAACCACGTTAAGTATGTTAACCTTGCTACGTATGTTAACTCTATTAATTCTGATTAACGCTGTTAACAATGTTAAGTTTACCATGACTGTTAATGAATAATCTTGTTAGAGTAGACTGGGAAATCTACTATGTGAAGCGTGAATTATGTGAACTTGATTAACTGTTTACGTGTTACGTGATGTTAACCATCCAGCACACTTAGTGACCTGGATTGCATGTGAAACTTTACCAACATGTACTGATTGTGTATACGTGCATAAATGTAGGACTTGACTGATTACTTGTGAGCACATAGTTTAGCATACCAAGCAAACCGAGGTGAGTTCACACTCTATCCAAGGCATGGGATTCCCAAGGGTTGGGAATGGGTTAAAGAACTGAACGGTAACTACAAACTTGCGTATTCCCCATACAACTGGATACGTACGACCATAAGACCATCACTCTATCATTTGAAGTCCCTCATTTATCGACTTAATCGCCGAGGCCTATGGCGAGCGGGTCATTAGTAGATAGCGCTATTAGGTTTAACAAACCTCACACCGTGTCATCCGAACAGGCGTGTACTAATAGACTATGGGCAAAGGGTCAATGCTGATAGACATTGACTTAGGGCACCTCTTACATTTTCGTAGCAGTTGATACGCGTGGTCTAGTAACACATGGGAAGCCCCCACTAATCTTCGCAAACATGTTTGGGAGACCGCGATACGAAACAATACGATACATGGTTTACAAAATGAACATATGATTTACGAAACGAATGCTAGAACTAAACAACCAACTGTGAACTCGCTCAACTTTGTTGTTGACTCGTTGTTACATGCCTTGCAGGTCGTTAGGTACTCATGGAGCTTGCACAGGGAGGCACAATCGTTGTGGGACATGGCAGTGTGTGCCATGCTGAAAACATTACTTTATTTCATACTTACTACTTACATTGGGTTTACAATTATGCTTCCGCTAAACACTTAACTATGTTTTTGATTTGAAACACCTTTCATATTGTGTGGTTGAATTTTACTTATTTCTTGTTATGTTCAATATGATTGGTGGCTTGATCCTGGTCAGTCACGCCTCCAAGCGGTGATACTCCGCGTGTGGATTTTGGGGGTGTGACAAGGAGGGCCCGAGTAAAAAGGCGAAGAACTAAGCAGCATACTATAGCCCCCTCGCAGGTTGGTCAAGCTCTGTAGCTTATCAATTCGTGGCAAGGACTATAGTGTAAGTTAAGTTTCATGTAATTATCCCAAAATAGACTTTGTACCATGGCCTCTGTGCCCTATCATCAATCAAAACAAAGTTTCTATTATTTTTGTGTTTATTACAAAGTGCATGCAATTCCTTTTGGTAAGTGCAAAAACATTATGGTAGATATAATACAAGTCACATGAGCGGTCGGCGATTACACACATCGCACCAGACCTTACGCTCACACATGAGCTTTATACCACCTTTATTCGCCTTACCTAATCAAAGCAATTGAACTCATGCAAAATATTGTAAATTAAAACAGATCTCAAACCAAGTTACTGGCGCGCCACACGCCTTAACATAAATTTATAAGTATACACGGCAGTGTATTAACCAAAGTTACTTGCGCAGCAGCGCATTAACAAAACGAGGATACACATCCCAAAACCTACAAGTTAATTGTTCATACAATCACAAAGAAAACCTAAGCTAGGTCTTCATCTTTATCCGGGAAGATTTCTTTCAATTTCGCCACATGGTCCTCAGATTGTAACGCAACATTGATAAGATCCATAACCGGGAGCTGTAAGTTATTAAATTTTGTCTTCGCAGCCGCAAGGGAAACATCTGTATTAACACCATGGGTGGCAGACTTGCTAGTATCCCAGTCAACCTTCAAAGCATTAACCACATGGTGCGAGCATTCCGCATACCCTTGGGCATATCCATCATTTCGCGCAGCAACCAACAAGCGCACCGCAGTTTTGTCTAGCTCTTCAGAGTTAAGGACTGATTCAGCAACCTGCATAAAAACAAAAAAGTAAGAAAGACGTGCAAAATATCTCTGGGAAATTACAAATAGAAAGAAGAAGAAACTTACACTTGCAATTCCACTATCTTTCAGCCACAACATATCACTTTTCAGAGGCTCAAGCTCACTCTCCGTCGTCGCCCGCGCAGTCTCGGAATTTTCTAACTTTTCTTCAGT
This sequence comes from Helianthus tuberosus, assembly GCA_030545235.1. Taxonomy (NCBI): domain Eukaryota; kingdom Viridiplantae; phylum Streptophyta; class Magnoliopsida; order Asterales; family Asteraceae; genus Helianthus; species Helianthus tuberosus. The sequence continues at coordinate 123,102,049 of CM060407.1, forward strand.
CTCAGCAAGACGGCGGGAAGTTTCAGCCTTCTCGGTATGCGCAAGCTCTAGATCTTTCTTGGCAGACTCAACTTCCGCCTTAAGTTGTTCCTACTCAGATAGCAAAGCAATAAGTTCTTCTATCTCCTTATCTCTAAGAGCAAGAGTAGCGCAGGTATGCACCTCTCGTTGTCACTCCTTTCCCTGTGAGAGCGCGCTTCATCCCGCCCAGCTTCAGCATCGGCTTTTTCCTTCTTCAAATTCTCAATCTCCGCATCTTGTTTTTTCAATTTTTCAACCTCAGCCTTGAGATTATTGATAACATTGCGGAGACCCATCTTCTCAGCATTATCCTTCTCACAGATATTTTTCCAGTTTTTGCGCTCCTCAGAAAGAAGGGCAGCTTCAGCTTCCTCCTTTCTCTTCCACCCTGCAACAGACCATTCTTCAGTTTTTCGGTCATTCTCAAATTTGGCCTGATCAACTTCTAGTCTAGCTCTCAACTGGGCAACACGGGCCTCATCCTCAGGAGCTTTCTTCTTGGACGCCTTAAAAGCAGCCCAATCCTTATGCATGCTATGCCACTCGCGCACTATGCGGTGCGTAGTGGATGTATAAGAAGCAACCTCTTCAAGATAGGCATGATAAGTCTGATCATGAAGGAGTCCCTCCTGAAATTTAATATCCCCAGGCGGGAAAGTTCCTTGTAACCAATCTCGACACACGCGCCAGTCTGAAAAAGTGTCACCTTTCTTCAGGTTCCAAACAGGAACGTGAATTTCAGAGGCGTTCTTCTCTGAATAAGTTCTATAATAATAATCCCCCAAAGTTTCATCTGGGCGGATAGGAGAATTTTTATCAGCATCAGAAAATGAACCTTGGTCCTCAGCAGAGACCTTCTCAATATTCTTAGGCATAAAACCAGAAGGCATGGAAGGAGAGGTTGTTACAGGGATCTCTTGAGTAGATTTTCCTTTCTCCGAATCTTGAGCAACAAATTCAGGAGTTTGTGGATGACCAGCACCAACGTCCACAACCTCCGGGATAGTAACCTTTCCCACATTCACAACAAATTTAGAAGGATTTTCAGCCTCATAAATCTATGCCCCAGCAGTCTTCTCCGCCTCATTCTCAGGAGTCTCAGTGTTTTCTAACTGCTCAGTAACAGAGGCGCGAGGAGGAGAGGGCAGAAGCTCCTCATTAACCACAGATGATGGCTCTATGTGAACAAGAGAGTTTGGTTTTTCTACAGAAACAAACATATAAATTACAATCATTCAAGGCGTTTAAGAGGAAAACAAGTAAGAACACTTGCCAAGAAGCAGATTCGCGGTAAAGGCATCAAGTTTGCCTCTCCTAGTGATTTTCTTCTTCTGAACCTTCTTCGCAGGCTGACTTTCAGCCTAAGCGTCAGTCTATTTTCTTTTTCCTGCTTTCTTCCTCATTAGGCGCTCAAGACTCGACTCTAAGTCAATAGGATCATCAGGGTTCGATGGAGGGATGTCGGCAATATCTTTTGGTTCCGGCTTCGGTTTTCTCACAACTGCAGGCGCAAGTGTCACTGCACAGCGGAAGCAAATAAAGGTAAGACTTCTAGAAAATGAACGCCCACTAAGTACTCGACTCCACATGGTTTCCCTATTCCAACCGTGCCATAACTTTGAAATGTGACCTGAGAAAGAAACATGCGAAAAATCAACATAAAGTTAAGCGAGTTCATAGTTTGTTTGTAAAAGATTTGGAATAATCTTTTGAATAACCGGTTTGTAAAATAATATTGAGAAAACGAATTTAGAAATCATTTTCTTGCCAAGTTATATGGAAACTTTGTATTTGTAACGCATGTGTTCGTAAAACCATGTACTTGTAAACTCTTGTATATGTAGAGTTTGTATAACCGTCAATGCCCACCCTGACTTTGACTCCACGCCCGCATAAATCATATGCTTTGAATTTGTATAAAACATGGTATTTAATTTGTATAAATCAAGTATATCTGTAAGTATGTATGTCCCTGGTATGTAGCAATAAGGAAAAAGAGATCACCAATGGGTTGCAAAGCCACTGGTATGTGTGAAATGGTACGGGAAAACTCAAACCTAGCGGAGTTGCACCGGGCCTCCGGCTGTAAGACACGGTCACCACTATGGGCCGCCCCGGCCTCATGGGTGTGGGCTCGCTACACCCAAATAGATCTATCACTCATGTCCCTCAGTCCTACGACGAGGATTAATGGCTTTAAGTGTCGCGCCCACCACTCACATGATCTAAGTAGTATACCCTCCTTAAGCTAACCATACCATGTATAAAAATGTCTGTATAATTGTAACATGTATTTTACCCCAGCCTCTAAGGCTGAACCTCCCCAGCCTCTAAGGCCAACTCCCCAGTCTCTCTATATTATCACCAGACGATCCATCCCTAGTCATGAAAATCATTCATATTTCGATAATACACATTTGTTTTGTAAAAACCGGTATATTTAGTATAATCCATTCGTAATATGATTTAGAAATATGAGTTTTCGTTCGTTCAAAAACTTTGTATGTTCTTGCACAACGTGCTTTGTCTAAAAATATGCAGTCTTTGTTCATCGAGAACTTTGTGTGTTTTCTGCAAAACGTGCATGTCTTTCCACCCTGAAAACATTTATAAAAATGTAAAACCGTAAAAAGATGGGGTTATGAACTCACCTTGTTTGCCTTGTGCAAAGCTAGCTAATTACGACTTTGTGATGTCGTTTCCAAGACTTGACTTGCTAGCCTGCATTCTACAATATTCCTAACACGGAATATCTTATAAGTTTCTAAATAACGCAGTAACTAAACTACATGTCACCGAGCTCTACCGAATCATTGACCGAATGATTCGACGGTTTGTTGTTAAGTTAATGGAAACGATTAGGTCATACTTGATAAGTATCGTTAATCGTCGATAATAACTAATAAGTCTTGAAAAGACTTGATTCTCGAGATATTTGAAAGTAATTAAATATTTATATCAAATATATAAATATATCGTTAATGTCGCTTGTCTACCCGAGAAGTCGTTTGTGCATTTAGAAATATTCGTTATGAAAGTAATATATAATAAACTTTTATTATATATATTACGTCTTGTATATATTTGCCAAAATATAAGTAAAAGCCGTTTCGGCGTTTGAAATAAATATAAAAGTTATATTTATTTTTATAAAAGATTCATCGAGTCGTTGCATGTTTAAAATAAATATATACTATATTTATTTTTATAAACGAATGCGTTATGTTTAATACTTGAAATAAATATATAAACTATATTTATTTATAAAAGCATCGTTGAGTTGTTGCATTTGAAAATAAATACATAACTATATTTATTTTTATGAAATAGTTGTCGAAATTTCAAAGTTTAGATTAAATATAACAACTATCTTTATTGCCAGAAATAGTATCCGAATCGTCGTTTTCGTGATGTTGTAAAGTGTTGTTGTAAGTAGTTATATACTTGTATTCGCTTTTATAAAAGATTATTTGGATCCGTAAAGTTCGTTTTATTATAAAACACATTTTGTTTACGGTTTTTCTCAAAAAACGGGTAGAGTTTCCTCTGTTTTTGGACGTCCCCGACAACACAAGTTGTCGTTATTTTATCAAAATTCAACAATTACTCACAATATAACAATATATAAACTTTTTGTCAAAAAGCATAATCGTAAGTAATTCACTAAATGTATTCGGTTTCGAGCTCGTATGACGAAATTAATAAAAATTCTTATAATTAACGTAAATATTATTCGCGTCACTAAAAATCTTTACCAAGTCTTTCACGCCGCTTTCATTGACTGAGTTGAACGAGTCAATTGAGTTGGCCGGCTGAGTTGACCGAGTTGACTCAGCGAGTTGACCAGGTCTGACCGAGTCGACTCAGTTTGACTGAGTCAACCCGAAATTAAACCCACTCCTGTATCCGAACCACCTGACCCGGTGTGACTAAGCTGCTGACCCGTTGACCGAACCGAAACCCGTTGACCCGAGTCGCTGACTTGTTGACCTGCATTGACCGGGTGTTGACCGAGTGAACTCGGTTTGACCGAGTTGACACGATGTGCAAATCTGGCCCGAGACCCGTGAATAACCACCACCACCATTATCATCTTTAACATCAGGTCATTGTCATCATCCTGTTTAACAGTAGGTTATCACCATCATCATCATCTTTAGCATCATTGGAGAAGAGAACATAAGAACCGCATCACCGGCCGATAACTTCCGAAACAAAAAGATTTCAAAATAACAGAAGAGGGTTGAGATGGGTTTACCGGAAAAAAAAATTCACTGTCATCACCTCCATCACCGCCGACGTCCGGCTGGCTCCGACGCTGCCGGCAACTGTGCTCCGCCATCACTCCCTTGGTCTCTTTCTCTCTTCCTCCTGAACTCTCTCTCTCTGTCATCTACTGCCACCCGACACCATCTACCACAGTACCGCCGCTGTGGTGGTGTTTTCTTAAACCTTCGACTCGTCGGGTCCTCGTCGACACTGATACACTTTCGCTGGAGGTCAAGGAGTCAGGGGGTGTTTCGCTGAATATAGTCACCACCGCCGCCGCTCATGGCGGCGCGTCCTCATCTGCGGCCGACATCGGAAACGAGAGGGGGGGGGGGAAGGGGTAGTCGGTTGTGGTTGTTGTCTGTGTTATGTGATTCGATAGAGAGAGTAAGGCAAAGGAGGGTTGCTTTGATTTTTTATTGTATGTGTGTGTATGCAGTAGATCATAAATTTATGAAGGAAAATGTGATATTCTTAAAGTTGCAGACAAAACAAAAGGGGAGAGGAAAAAAATAAGGGGGCGTTTGGCTATGTGTTTTGGTTTGAGTGTTTTAGCTGTGGAGGGGGTATGGGTATTTTATAGAGATGTTGAGATCTTTTATAGATTTTATGTGTTCCACTTTTGAGACAAATAGATTTTGTATAGATTTGTTAGAGATTGAGTAAATCTTGTTGAGATTTAGTAGATTCTTATAAGATCTTGATAAGATTCTTAAGGAAAAGATCTGATATATTATGTGCAGGTTTAGGCTTGTGGGTTTTGGGCTTGAGCCCAAGGCCCACAAGCCCATCTCATGTATAAGTGGCCCGTAACTCCTACGAGACCCGATATTGCGACCCAAACTCCATAAGTGCCGACAGAATAAGATTTTAAAATTAAAAGGCGTATAATAGTGGCGTTTTTCGTGTGACGTGTTCGTTGTCGATTACGGTAATAATCGCAAAAAATTATATTGTTGTTATCTTTAATCCGTTTTTCGATCCGGTTTCGACTGTAGTCACTAAAATTTAATTACGAAGCTTAAATATATCGTAAAAATTTAATATTTGTCGGGGTTGTCAGTATTCTGTTCGGTTTCAATCCGTTGTCGTTTAACTTTTCACAGGTTTCTCTGTAAACCACCGTTCACGCACTGTAAAGTCGGATAGGCGTTCCTAGGCACTTAAAAGGCCTAATTAAGTTAATTTGCGATGTAAACACTGTTTATTATCGCGTTAATCACTTGTTAATCATGTAATTAGGAGTCGTAAATCACTGGTTGTCACAGCAAGACCCTCCAATGAGTCAGATACCACCACATAATCACACCAGAAGTCAGAGGAATGGCGCATACCTTTCTTCTCTCCTCCCACATTTTTGGCCTTGGAAGATTGAGTTTTCTCCGCCTCACTCTTTCTCGGCGCAACAGTAGTAGTGGGCGAACTTCTTTTCTTTTCAGGGCCTATGCATAGATTAGATAGCTCACCTACTAAGAAACATGAAGATTGACTTATTCGAATGCGCAAAACAACTGAATATAGCATTATGGTGACAAATTACCAGCGCCAGCAACAGGTTGCGCAGCCAAATCATCATCCCGTGGAAGAACAAAGTTCCTCACAATACGGTGATACCAGAGCTCCTCATCAGGTTTTTTGGGAATAGTAGCCATCTTCCCACCTTCTCTCTCAAATGCAACAACATACAAAGAAACAACTGCAAAAGAAGAGAAGCGAAGGTAAAAAAAAGGAGAAGAAACAGGGCAAACCCCAAATCTTACTTTTGTCGCCATCCATATACACCGGCTTCTCTTCCCGATTCATCCGCCAGTTCAGGCTCATGCTAGCACCAACAAGGGCTTTCGCTGGCAGAGCAATAGACGGAACGTCTTTCAAATCCTGATACTAATTTTCATCAGTGGGAGTTTGAATAGTCTCAGTTGGGACATCCTGTTTCCCCCTAAACATTATCCTCATTGGGATAACCCCTACTTTAATAAAGAAGAACTTTTGTTTCCAATCATGAAACGATTTCGGGGGTTGAAGCAAAATCTTCTTCGCAGATGCCCTTTGCATAAAGGAATAAAATCATTGAGAACAATGCATTTGATGGAACACTCAAAATCGAGGAACCGTCGGTTCAATGTGCATTGTACGGCACACAAATTCGAAGTGATGAACCCTAACCATACCAATAGGGTGCATCTGGGAGATGTGAAATGTGACACCCGGCTTTTCAGGTCGTACCGTACAATTGTAACACATGTTGTGAATAGGTAACAGGGCTGTATTTGACTGGTTATGATGTTTATATGTGAAATTTAATGAGTTGGTAAAATTAAACTTTGATAAAAATTATGTTGGCAACGGTAAGATAAACGCTTATCGCGTAACGGTTAAAATGCGAAACGAACGTCGGTGACCACCCGATTAGTGTTAAAATCCTAAAAATAGTCTGTTATGATTAGAATAATAATTTTAATCATATTCGTGAGGAAAAATAAATTAAACACTAAAAAACTCTATTTTTCGAGTTTAAGCGCGTACCGCGCGATGCAGCGTGTATACCGACAAAATACTGTCAACACAGCCTGTCAAGGCAACTGATAATCATTTTAGTAATAATTTGATGAGTTATCACTTTAGAATGATAAAAATAAATAAAAACGCATAAATCCATATTTTTGCGATTTTAAGCGCGTACGGCGCAGCACAGCGCGCATACTGCCAAAAACCGACAACGTCGCCAGTCCTAACAAATAAAATATTGTTCAGTAATATTTTGGCGGGTTTATTTTTATAGAGTGTTAAAAATAATTTAAAACGACATAAACCGGGATTAAAACGCTAGATAAAATACCCGATATCTAGTTAAATACCAGTTTTTAACTAACACACAATATATATATATATATATATGTATATATATATATATGCATGTGCATGTGAGAGGGGACATGTGGGCGGCCAAGAGATGTCCATCTTTTCTTGGATACTTCTCAATTTGACAAGTATAGAATGTGCATAACCTTCACCATTTAAAATACATGCATATATGACACTAATCATTTTCAAGGCCACAAATTTCAATTAACCCCCCCATTCTCTCACCATAACCGTACATACATACATACATGTTATCCCATTTTTGAGTTTCAAACATAACTTTGAAGATTTAAGCCTTTTCAAGATCCTTCAAATGTTTGAAGATTAAACCATGAAGTTTTTTAAGAAGATGCAAGCTTCTTATCACAAAAACCATTATCAAAAACCCATTTATATTCTTGGAAGGTATATAATTTATTTATTTTATACATGTTCTTTCATTTTAATGATGTTGATGACGAAAAAAGTTTCTCTTGTTCTTGGATTTAAGCATTAACTTGAAACTAAAAACAAATGGGTTTTTGAATAAATAAAAAAATGGATGAATATGTATGTATGTGTGTGTAACCGTAGGTATAGTATATGTGATTGTGTTTTGATTTTTGGTTGAGTGATTCTTGAATAATATGATGCTTGAATGATAGAATACATGCATGAAAGATTATGTGATGATGGATGATATAGGTTGAGTTATGTAAAAACATGATATAAATGTGTTCTTGAATATGATTAGAACATAAAAGATGATGATGTTGTACGAGTGCATTAGATGCATTTACTTGAACATGCATGATGATATGTGATCATAAAAAGGTGACTTGAGTATGATTTAGTAAAAATCAGTTTTAATCAAATTATAAACACTAAAATAAAGTAATTTTAAAGTGTTTAGTGACATATAACTTTGTCATAATGTTTTCTAGCTTTGCATGTTGTACTTGGTGCATTAAAAGTTGTAAAATACGTGAAATCGCATGATTTAAGTGACTTTCACAAAAACTGCACTAATTTGATTATAACCACTATTTTAATCAGTAAATAACATGTATTGTGTTAAAATATCAAGTCGTTTCGAGTTGGGATGATTATAGTAACGTTTAACGCAAAACTATGCGTTAAAACGGTCAAAAATCAGCTTTTCGAGTGATTTTTGTAAAACTGATTTAGATCAGTAAGTAAACTGATATTTTTAGTTTAAAAATGAGTATTTTAACTAATTTTAAGTTTACTTGGTGTTTGGTTAGTCATACGTGACTTCCGACGCCCGAAAACGTTACCGAGTCGCTAAAATACGCAATTTTTAATGTACACTAGCATAAGTAAAATTTTGGGTGAACCCTGTGTGTTAAAATGTGTTATGTGATTTAAACATGAGAATGTGAAAATATGTTAAGTTTTTAACACGATATTAGAAATTTAGCTTACGCATGTATGCATGTACGTTTTGTGCGGTAGAAATAGTGAAAATTTTGTGTTAGACGTGAAACTTGTTTGTCGAGCATGAAATTTGATACATATAAGGTATTTCATGTATATTTTCTTTAAAAATGACAAAATAGATAAGTTAGCAATGTTTCACGTGTTTCGGTGTTAAATTATATGAACATTTATGTGTATATATTACGACGCGCAAATCGTAGATATATTGCGTATAAACGGGGAAAGTTAACGGATTTACATAATAATGGTCACCAATAAAATCGTTCAAGTCGCAAAATTATAAAAAGATATATATGGACTCATGTATATATTAACTTGCCAACATAATCCAAAAATAACAACTTTTTGAGATAATCTCAAAGTTATGTGATAATTCCATGAAAACAGAGAAACTTAGGATTTTTGTGATGTTTATATTGATTTAAAATCGTTCCTACATATATATTAGGACGTGTAGAAATCAATTACTGGGATTGCGCTCTTTAAAAATACGCACCCAAAGGTGAGTGTCACTAAACCCCTCTTTTTACTGCTTTATATATATTTTGGGGGTAGAACACACCAATAAAAGGGTTTAATAATGTTTTTGAAATAAAACATACCTTTTGATATAAATTATATATATATTTCGGGATGAAATGGTTTTGATGAATAAATATGTTTCGGGTAGAAACGGGATTATGCACGGTGTTTGGGGGAAAAACGACCGTGTAATTGGTACGAATATTGCTTGGTCTCAAGAGAGTAAGTATCAGCATAGGCTTACATTTCGTCGGGGATTTCAGGGGATTCGTACAACATCATGTATTAAATTGTCATATTAGTTGGATATATATATTGTACGTGATGCAGTCATCATATTGTTCATTGAGAAAGAACCCTGTGCCCATGATGTCGTTTAATCATTTAAGTAATGTACGTGAGGAATTGTTGGTAGATCTATCGGGTTGACAACCCCGTCGTGACCGGTTGCCCCGTGTCAAGTCAAACGACGAATTGATATTCTGTTTATTGTCTTGCTTTGATTATCCCTGCATGGTTAATATATAGTTCGTATTGTCTAGCTAACATACGAGTCTGAAATTTGTCGCAATAATTTAATATACAAAACCTGGGCAATATTACTGTTGTCGGATTGATGAACCAACGGATAGCCCATGGATTTTATTAAGGAAGTAAAATGGACTTTCTAAAATTATATGGATGTTTTCAAATAAACACCAAATCAGAAAGTTTTCTTTTGGAATAATATTGTTTGTATGTGAATATGTGAACTCACCTTCCTTTGTATTGACACTTGATTTTAACGTGTTCTACAGGTACTTGAGTTCGGCTTCGGGAATTATGGCGTATCTTGTGGTTGTTGATGCATGTTTTAATCACGTAAAACGTTGGTCTGACTTTTAAATATTCTGGGACAATGTAATAAGATCCGTAAGGATCAAAAGACAACTTTATTTTCTCAGGGTTATGTCGTGTTTTAGGACGTTAAGTTTAAAATCAACGTATTAATTAAGTAATAATGTCCAACACTATAATGCATTAAACATCAAGATAGAAATGGGCACCAGCTTCCGTCACCACTATGTTTTATATTCCGCTGCGACGTTTTTGGGGTGTGACAGAAGTTGGTATCAGAGCCAATGCTTGTTAGCGAACTAGATGTTTTCGGAGGAATACACTAGACTTCAACCGAAGAATTTTGAGATGTAAAGTCCAAAATTCTCGAAGCCAAGATTTTTAAATAAACATGGAAAATTTTATCATGTATGAAAACCCTTATGTGTTTATGTGCATACGTGATTTTCTGTTTATTTGGGCCTTATGTGTTACTATTCATATTGATCACAGACTTACTTTGTACGGTTATGATATGTCATGTCTCGGCCTATAGAGCCATTAGTAGTCCTGCTCACTGATATTGTCGAGCCTACACTTGAGATTCTTTCACCCGTTGTTACAGAATCGTTTATTCTGCTACTCGAGTCACGTGTTTTGCTACACCTCTTTTAGTCTACACTCGTCGTAGGAAGAGGACTCGACCCATCAGAGAGATCGCATCGACTTCGAGAGTTGAGACAACGTCCACTTTGAAGAGGCAGAAAGGGGTTTGGGTCAATCGCTCTCACTGTGATCGTCAGTTCGCCACGTTACGCGGAGGCATGGAGACGAGGAAGGACTCAGAGGGACAGATGGACTAGTATGATGAGCTAGGAAAGCTTGTTAGGAAGATGTTGGACTTCCAGGGATTGAAGCATTAGTTGTTGGTTGTTTCTGTTGTTTGTTTTGTATGTCTCATTTGATGAACCCTATTTATGGCTTGCATGCCAAAATTTCAGATATTTAGGAGGAAAATTTCATATAGACTTGTTGCGGGTGTTGATGTAGACACGCTGAATTTTGATTAGTCTTCATACTAAAAACAAGCCTTGTAATTTCTGGTATAAATATCGAATGGGTTCCTTTTGGTTTAAAAATTGTTCTCATTAATAAGTGGATATTATACATGCGCCATGTTTGGTCCACTAACGTTTAATGATTGAATTATTTTGGAAATCGTCTTATGTTGATATTATGTTGTAATAATAGAAACGACGAAATGCCGCCAAAAGTGAGACAGGGTTCTGGACTACCTATTACCCCGGAAGAGTTGGCACAACTCATAGCCCAACGCGTTAATACTGCCATGGAACAGCGCGATGCTAACCAAAATAATGGCCAGGAACGTGGATGTGATGCTCACGGGCAGGGTTTTGGTGGGACACAGATCGGAAACCCTTCAGGTGATATAATGATCAGAAAGTTTTAGTAGATCCTGTGTTATGATATAATTGGAGCGTATTCCTGATTTTCATTAACCTTGTGAACAATACCTAGATGTACACACAAAACAATCCAGGGTTGTAACCCAAGATCATTTGCTGGTACCCCATGCAATGACGAGGCAACGGTATGCGTGATGTCGGGCCATCACAGCGGGTCGACCATTCAAATAATTCCGCATTCCGAGCCTAGATCTGGGGATTCGCGAAAGCGAAAGTCTAAGAGTTCGAGAAAGGAAACCAATGAGAAGCGTGTGTAGCTAACCCTAGAGAGTCGGGAAAGGATAATACGAGGGATGGCATGAGTGGTCTTGAGAGGAAGACTCATGAGGATGAGTGGATAAAGTGCGCCAGATGTGGTCAGACTGGACATATGACTCGTGAGTACTATGCTAAGAGTACGTTGGATGGAGTTACACACAAGGGATGCTACATGTGTGGTGATTAAGGACACTACAAAAGAGACTGCCCGAAACCGAAAGTACAGGATGCTAAGGGCAAAGCCGTTGAGACGAGTGCTGGGAAGGCACGAGACGATCTTACTGTTGTTACCGGTATTTTTCGAATAAAAAACCAATCTATGTTCATACTTTTAATACCAAAGCTGACTTGAGTTTTGTTCAAAAAACTTTGAACCATTTTTGTGTTCACCTACAAGTAAGCTGAGTATAAAGTGCCCGATAGAACTAGCAATTGGTAAGTTGATGGAAACTAATGAGGTCCTTTGTGGTTGTAGTATTTAGTTAGGTGATTGTAGTTCTAGAGATTGGTTTATTTTCTGTGGAGCTGAGAAGCTTTGACAAAGATGCAAGAATGAATTCACTTTCTGAGGATGAAGTGGGGACTATCGCTCGAAGAAGTTAGTTGGAATATCTCATCCTGATGACAGTAGGAAGGCGGAAGTTGTTCGCGGAAATCGACTGAGTCGAGTGTTGAGTGTCGATGGTTGAGAGTCGTCAGTGTTTTGAGGATGCTCAAGTCATTGCGAAAAGGCTATCATGCGTTCTTTGTTAACATGGTGGATATGAAGGCCAAATGTAGGAATATCGGAGAGATTCCTATTATTCGCAATTATCCAGAAGTTTTCCTAAAAAGACTTACCTGGATTGCCCCCGCGAGACAGATCGAATTCCAAATAGATCTGGTACCCAGTGCTGCACCCATTTGCACAATCTCCTTGTAGATTAAGCACCGTTTGGGATGAAGGAACTGTCGAATCAGCCTCAAGAGCTATTAGACAAGGGTTTCATTCGATCAAGCATTTCGTTTGAGGTGTATCTATTTTGTTGAAGAGGAAGAATGATGGATCCTTCAGGATGTGAGAGGATTTCAGAGAGCTGAATAAGTTGACTATCAAGAATCGGCACCTTTTACCAAGGATTGGCGATTTGTTCGATCAAGCTACCGGGATCCAGCTGCTACACGAAAATCGATCTACGATTGGGATATTATCAGTTGAAGGTTGCTGATGAAGATATTCCGGGGACTGCTTTTCGAAATGATATGGCCACTATGAGTTATTAGTCATGCCTTTTGACTAAATTAATGCGCCATTTATATTCATGGATCTCGTGAACAGGGTATGGAAACCCTAATCGGATGAATTCATGATAATATTCATCGACGACATACTTGCTTGCACGCGAGCCAAGGAGAATCAGGAGTAATATTTGAAGCTGACTATGGAGTTGTTGAGAAATAAGGAAGGCATGCATGTAGATCAGTCAAAGATTAGAACGATCGAATGGTGAGAAGCGCCAAAAACCCCGTCGGGAGTATGACGATTCATGAGACTAGCTGGGTACTACCGGAGATTTATTAAGAACTTCCCTAAATTAGTGCAACCTTCGACACTAATAACCCCAAAAAGAAAAGGGAAATTCATTGGACAGCAAGATAGTGGAAAGCTTTTCGGACCCTTGAAAGAAAAGTTGGGAGCGTGTATGATGGACTCCGAAGGAAATTAAGATACTCACATGCCCTTGGCAGAGTTATCTTACAATAATAGTTAACACGCTAGTATTTAGGTTGCTCGGTTTGAAGCTTTGCATGGATGGAAGTGTTGATCGTCACTTCGTTGAGCTAACGTGACAAAGGACAATTAACCCGACCTTAGTTTATCTAGGAAACCAGCGACAGGATTTTCCTGGATCAAGGGAAGGTTAAAAGTCACCAATTGATCAACAGAAGGATTACATGGACAATTGAAGGAACTATTGCGATTCCAGATTGAAGATTTGGTTCTGTTAAAGGAGTTATCTTGCAGAGATGCTATTAGGTTTAGCAGAGAAAAGAAGAGCTGAGCCACAATGATTAGGTCCTTTCAAGAGCCCATCTTGAGTTGGATCAATCGCTTATAGGCTCAAGCTACCATAAGGATGGAGTAGTGTATATATATATATATATATATATATATATATGCATGTGCATGTGAGAGGGGACATGTGGGCGGCCAAGAGATGTCCACCTTTTCTTGGATACTTCTCAATTTGACAAGTGTAGAATGTGCATAACCTTTACCATTTAAAATACATGCATATATGACACTAATCAGTTTCAAGGCCACAAATTTCAATTAACCCCCCCCCCCATTCTCTCCCCATAACCGTAAACACATACATGTTATCCCATTTTTGAGTTTCAAATATAACTTTGAAGATTTAAGCCTTTTCATGATCCTTCAAATGTTTGAAGATTAAACCATGAAGTTTTTAAGAAGATGCAAGCTTCTTATCACAAAAACCATTATCAAAAACCCATTTATATTCTTGGAAGGTATATAATTTATTTCTTTTATACATGTTCTTTCACCTTAATGATGTTGATGTTGATAAAAGTTTCTCTTGTCCTTGGATTTAAGCATTAACTTGAAACTAAAAACAAATGGGTTTTTGAATAAATAAAAAAATGGATGAATATGTATGTGTGTGTAGCCGTAGGTATATATGTATGTATATGTGATTGTGTTTTGATTTTTGGTTGAGTGATTCTTGAATAATATGATGCTTGAATGATAGAATACATGCATGAAAGATTATGTGATGATGGATGATATAGGTTGAGTTATGTAAAAACATGATATAAATGTGTTCTTGAGTATGATTAGAACATAAAAGATGATGATGATGTTGTATAAGTGCATTAGATGCATTTACTTGAACATGCATGATGATATGTGATCATAAAAAGGTGATTTGAGTATGATTTAGTAAAAATCAGTTTTATCAGATTATAAACACTAAAATAAAGTTTTTTAAAGTGTTTAGTGACATATAACTTTGTCATAATGTTTGCTAGCTTTGCATGTTGTACTTGGTGCATTAAAAGTTGTAAAATACGTGAAATCGCATGATTTAAGTGACTTATACAAAAACTGCACTAATATGATTATAACCACTATTTTAATCAGTAAATAACATGTATTGTGTTAAAATATCAAGCCGTTTCGAGTTGGGATGATTATAGTAACGTTTAACGCAAAACTATGCGTTAAAACAGTCAAAAATCGGCTTTTCGAGTGATTTTTGTAAAACTGATTTAGATCAGTAAGTAAACTGATATTTTTAGTTTAAAAATGAGTATTTTAACTAATTTTAAGTTTACTTGGTGTTTGGTTAGTCATGCGTGACTTCCGACGCCCGAAAACGTTACCGAGTCGCTAAAATACGCATTTTTCAATGTACACTAGCATAAGTAAAATTTTGGGTGAACCTTGTGTGTTAAAATGTGTTATGTGATTTAAACATGAGAATGTGAAAATATGTTAAGTTTTTAACATGATATTAGAAATCTACCTTACGCATGTATGCTTGTACGTTTTGTGCGGTAGAAATAGTGAAAATTTTGTGTTAGACGTGAAACTTGTTTGTCGAGCATGAAATTTGATACATATACGGTATTTCATGTATATTTTCTTTAAAAATGACAAAATAGATAAGTTAGCAATGTTTCGCGTGTTTCGGTGTTAAATTATATGAACATTTATGTGTATATATTACGACGCGCAAATCGTAGATATATTGTGTACAAACGAGGAAAGTTAACGGATTTACACAATAATGGTCACCAATAAAATCGTTCAAATTGCAAAATCATAAAATCATAAAATATATATATGGACTCATGTATATATTAACTTGCCAACATAATCCAAAAATAACAACTTTTTGAGATAATCTCAAAGTTATGTGATAATTCTAAGAAAACAGAGAAACTTCGGATTTTTGTGATGTTTATATTGATTTAAAATCGTTCCTATATATATATTAGGACGTGTAGAAATCAATAACTGGGATTGCGCTATTTAAAAATACGCACCCAAATGTGAGTGTCACTAAACCCCTCTTTTTACTGCTTTATATATATTTTGGGGGTAGAACACGCCAATAAAAGGGTTTAATAATGTTTTTGAAATAAAACATACATTTTGATATAAATTATATATTTTCATTGAAAATATATGGATTTTTGGGAAATTATATATATATTTCGGGATGAAATGGTTTTGAAGAATAAATATGTTTCGGGTGGAAACGGGATTATGCACGGTGTTTGGGGGAAAAACGACCGTGTAGTTGGTACGAATATTGCTTGGTCTCAAGAAAGTAAGTATCAGCATAGGCTTACATTTCGTCGGGGATTTCAGGGGATTCGTACAACATCGTGTATTAAATTGTCATATTAGTAGGATATATATATTGTACGTGAGGCAGACATCATATTGTTTATTGAGAAAGAACCCTGTGCCCATGATGTCATTTAATCATTTAAGTAATGTACGCGAGGAATTGTTGGTAGATCTATCGGGTTGACAACCCCGTTGTGACCGGTCGCCCCGTGTCAACTCAAACGACGAATTGATATTCTGTTTATTGTCTAGCTTTGATTATCCCTGCATGGTTAATATATAGTTCGTATTGTCTAGCTAACATATGAGTCTGAAAATTGACGCAATAATTTAATATACAAAACCTGGGCAATATTACTGTTGTCGGATTGATGAACCGACGGATGGCCCATGGATTTTATTAAGGAAGTAAAATGGACTTTCTAAAATTATATGGATGTTTTCAAATAAACACCAAATCAGAAAGTTTTCCTTTGGAATAATATTGTTTGTATGTGAATATGTGAACTCACATTCCTTTGTGTTGACACTTGATTTTAACGTGTTCTACAGGTACTTGAGTTCGGCTTCGGGAATTATGGCGTATCTTGTGGTTGTTGATGCATGTTTTAATCACGTAAAACATTGGACTGACTTTTAAATATTCTGGGACAATGTAATAAGATCCGTAAGGATCAAAAGACAACTTTATTTTGTCAGGGTTATGTCGTGTTTTGGGACGTTAAGTTTAAAATCAACGTTTTAATTAAGTAATAATGTCCAACACTATAATGCATCAAACATCAAGATAGAAATGGGCACAAGCTTCCGTCACCACTACGTTTTATATTCCGCTGCGACCTTTTTGGGGTGTGACATGAAATTTGTAATAATTGAGAATTTCAAGAAAAAATTTCGTTGCAGGCAATCGGAAATTGCCTGTAGAGAAAAAGTCCCAAAATAAAGTTATATACCCGGCCGGAGCATTCGCCGCCGTCTGACCCTCGTCAGGGTACCGAGCACCCCAACTTTTTGGAAATTTAAAATTCCGAATTAAAACATTGAAAGTTGCCCTGGACCACTTCAATGGGGGAAGTTCGGCAGCCATTTCTTCAGCAGAATCTTCGTGATGGTCTCCGGTTGACATAAGAGAGAGAAATTTGTCACACCCCGACAACGTAAAACAACAAGACGTGGCGGAAACGTCGGGGAGTGTTGTAACAGAATCATTGTTTCACAACCATGGAATAAATAATTTTGTTTTATTGAATCATTGAAATCTTTGTTCTATTATAAATCAGATAAATACAAATATTATCTTACAAATCAGATAAATACATGTGTAAAAATAGGTACGTCAGCATAAAAATGCCTGTGAGATACATAGGTTTTATTGATTTTAGGATTCATGACTTATGAGTTTAAAGAAAAATGTTTAAGAAAAGTAGTCATGATCCATGAAAAAAAGGTTTTCTTTTATAAATCATTTATAAGAAATCAGATGATATAAAATAATAATACATAGAAAATTTAATAAGTAAAATGAGTTTGTATAAAATATATTGTTTGAAAAACAATATTTTGATAAAAAGGTTTATAGTATATATAAAAATATACTTTGGGTTTTAAGAAAGTCGAATGAGTAATATATTAAAATATATTTCAGTTCCAATATTGTTAACCCAAGTGCACTAAATAACGCCACGGTATGCAATGTGATGAAAACACTTATATATAAGAAGTACCAGCGGCATATCTACCATGTTTTCATCACATTACACCCGTCCCGTTATCTAAACACTAACCAAAACCCAATCGTTAGACAAATAGTATATTAAATATACCTTAGTTGTTTAAAATAAAAAAAATCAGTAGTATATCAAAAGTATACTTTAGATTTATAAATAACATATTACACTATGTTTTGGATTACAAATAACTTATTAAACTATGTTTTAGATTTTGAAAATAACATATAAAACTATGTTTCGGATTTTTAACAAAATATATGTTGGTTTTGTACAATATCACATATGAGAGCATATTAAACTATACTTTTGGGAGTATAACTAAATATACAAAAATAATGTGATTTAAGAATTCATTCAGACCTAGTGCATCAAAATACACCTTTGAGACTATAGAGATGCCACAAAGGCAATCCCTATTTGGATGGAGAAACAAATTGGCTTCAGACATTCCATGACAACAGGAATGGGGTGTCAAATCCTATAGCGCTATATCATACTACCAACCGGTCTGGTGAACAAAAATAAGTATATTCCAACAATTAATTTTATAATCTTTGAAAAATCAGTGTTTAGACCATAAATAATCATTCAGTTTGTAAAAAAGATAAGTACTAATATGTATAATCAATTATACTTCTGAAAAAAAGAACATAACAAATTGGTACACATATTTCACACCAAAACATTTGAAAACAGTAAAAGAGGGGACTATGTACTCACCTGAGAGTGCTTAGAAGTCTTGAACAACTACCAAGCAAGCTAGAGGGAGCACGGAATCAAACGACGCCTAATATAGGTACTACATAAACAAACCGGACCTAAATCGGAAGATCGGAATAGGATGAGGTCTCGTAAACCAAATGAGTGTGGGAACTCATATGATATAGTTTAACAAGGCCTACATACTAAAATGAAACCTAACCTAAGTGCTTTCGACCCATCGCGACCCATTAAGGTAGTTTACGCTACTTTAACGCGTCGTGCGCGCAAATGCGCGTTCGAGACGTCTAACTAGTCCTATGACAAGTATTATATGCCAAAACATGTTTAAATATGTTACATAATCAGTTACGTGACAAAAGTTTAGGTTACATATGCTTAATTACCAATTACACATGAAAAGGGTACTTTGGTAATTTACCTAAGGCATATAAACTACCTATCATACAACTACTTAAACTAGGTGACCATAAGGTATAACCTCGGAAGGTTATTCCCTATACAACTATTGTCACTAAGCATGTTTGGTCGGATCCTAATGATCGACCAAACGGGTCTAGTTCGAAAGTCTAAGCGGGTGTTTAGTCCGCTTTGACTTACGACTCTACACAAGCACTAAACTAAAAGTGACGAGCTAAACATGCTAAAACATGTTTAGTTAAGTTAGAAAACAGGTTTGGTATCAAAACAAACGGTTTTGATACCCAAAAGTAGTTTGGTTACAAAATACGCAAGAATACGCATTTTGGCCGAAACTACGACTCGTCACTACACCTAGATAACGTGGTAATCAGTAGGTATAGTCACTAGGGACTATAACCATCGTGATTACGCTCACGTTATGAAGTTCAAACAAACTTCGCATTGACCATAAACTGGTCAAGGCAGAAAGTCAAACGCAGCTTGACTTTCAGACTCGAAAAGCGATAAAAGAACGAAAGAATACTTACAAAAGGTCCCCACAAGCTATGATCCGATTTACTCTCAGGTATGAAGCATAAAATTCAACTTAGTGAGCCAAAATCAGATCATTGTGGGTTTTGCAAGTGAAAGGAGATGGGTATATATAGGAAAACTAGAACCGTTAGGATCGTTCATCGTAAAACGAGCTTCGATCTCATCCGTACACATGTGCCCATGGTTTTGTGAAACCATGTGAGCCCATAGTTTCATTAAAACCATGTGCAAATGAGGGGAACAGATGGAACAAGCTGGAATTTAGATTTTTCATTTTGGTCCCTTCCTAAGATAACTATGGCAGAATGACAATTTTGGTCCCTGAACTTCAGAATCCTGCATTTCGGCTCATTTTGACACGTTTAAGCCCCGTTAATCTTATTTCAAGGCTCTAAAATGAAGTTAAAGTATAGGGAACTCAAAAAATGCTCAAAAATATCTCGCATGTTGGTTCGTTTGGTCGTACGGTTGCGTTGTTCGGTTAATTACGACGAAAGTCGTAACGAACGCAAAAACGATCCAAATTACGCGACGAATGGAATTTTATCATGCCAATAACTAAAATAAAATATTTTATTGATTACATAAAGTTTAGGATGTCCGGATGTATTCAGAACGTAAGATATGCGCGAAAATGCAAACTTATGCACTTTTGACGCTTTTAGTCCCTGAATGACCAAAAAGTTTATTTTAGCACACCGAACCCCTCAAAGCCTATTTATAAGCTATGTAAAGGATATTTAGGGTATGTTTAACTTATGGTCATGTTCCATAATGTTCGTGACAGTACAAATCGGCATACTTTCGTAGTTTGTCGAAATTAGTCCCTGTAAGCGAATAAACTTGATTTCGACACACCAAACCTTCCAAAACTTATTTCTAAGTTATGTAAAGGTTATTTTAAGGTATGTTAAGCCTATGTCACTGTTCTGGAGTGTTTGTCGCATTAAACTGATTACGTTTACGCACCAGTTCGCGTATAACTTTGCAGAAAGCGATTTAAAGCTTGAAATCGAACAAGAGTTGATATGTGCAAACGATACACATATTTTTACAAATCCCAAGTATGAAATACAATATTTCATTGGTTTGGCATTTGTTTGATGGTTGAAGTGACACAGGTGTCACAAAATTGCAAATTCTTTCAAAAAACTAATAAAGGTGACGAAGAAGAAAAGGGTTTTCAAGAATGCAATAATTAGCGAAAATGAGCAATTGAGAAGATTTATATACTCACCGCCATAAATAACCTAGGTAACTGCAACACCACCTTTTTCGGGGTTGCCGCAGTTATCCAAGCGTCAAGTGCGAGTGAGAAAGAACAACAAACGCGAGTTCATGCGCGCGTGGAAAACACGGCCAGTAACGTACAACTGACAATGACAGCCTGTCACACGTCAACAGTCATTACTGTGCTTTTCCACATACCAAAAGTAAAGATTTTCAAAATCAGAATAATGAGCAAGAGTATCTTCTCCCAAAAAAGATTGTCCACTTTCGTGTGACAAATGGCAATAAACCGGCAATTCCGTACAATCTAATCACTATTTTATTTACATAATCTCATGCATTTAGCGTAATTTAATTACGTAACAGTGTCGTTAATTGGATAACAAGGTTAGGACAAGGAAACAACGCTAAAACATATGTTGGTTTTCGCCACATTGCGAAATCAGGCAAACAATGTCCTAAAAGTGTTGGTAGAAAGTGCCACGTGCACTATTCACGGTTACATTATTCATGCCAGCAAACCATGAAATCAGACCGAAACACTGAAAAGCAACACTGGGATAACATAACTGAGTCCATTTATATAAGAAAACATTATTGTAAAAACACATCTTGCAAGGAAACAAGACTTTCCGGTATAACGCCCTAATCTCAAAAATGTCTATTTCGGCTAAAAATATAGCACTTTTAACTTGTCCGAACCGATAACAAAGCATTTCCGGGACCTCGGAATAATGTCAATTGATGAAAAACATACTAAAACAATAGGATGATATCAACGGAATGTTCATAATCACAAGTTTCCTGTATTACATCGCTATGCACTAAACTAGTCCGTTAGCGAACCGACGAGCTAGTAAGCAATATTTCCGTCATCGTAGCAACCAAATGGAAACTCTAGTGAACTAGTTAAGCTAAATTTGGGACTCGGAATCACTTCATACAACTTTCGGATGCAAGAAAACAACTTACGGAAAATCCTTATCGGTACGACATAAAAGCATTGTAGGTGAACCGACGCTTAACCGGGAACCGTTTAAACTAGTTAAACACTATTTTTTACTAGTTTAGTGAACTAGTTAATAATAATTTTGGTTCCGAAACACTAATTACCCCTGAACGGTGTAATTAAATCCCTAATCAACCTACTTTAAATAATGACTAAAATATATATTTTTAGTAACTTTTTATAAAATAATTTCATTTTACCCCCCCCCACTTGCTATGACCGATTTGTCTAGGGGCCCCACACTTTTGATCTTGGTTGAAATTTGATGATTAGAAGTATGGTTACTTGATAGTTGTTGTTGAAAAATTTAACCATACCATACTACATATTATTACCATTCATTCTTATCCTTTTTCAAGAAGTTTATCAACAACAAAAACCCTTCCTTGTGCACCTTTATTTACCGCAGCCAACACCCCCCCCTCATTTACCCACCTTCAATTACTTTTATTTCCACCATAATCTAGCCATTCTAAGATCACACACAATTGGAGCATTATTTGGAGCACTTTTGGAGCTTAATTTCTTCTTATTTTCTTGTCTAACTAGTGCAATCTTGTAAGATCTCTAACCATCATTTTTAAGCTCCATATTATTAGTAGATTATTATTGTACAAGTTGATTATCTTGAATTAAAAGCTTAACATAATCAAAAACTCTAAACACAAAGCTAATAAACACTAAATATGAATATATTATGTGTTGATTTATGTTGTTTAGTGTTAATATGTTCATATGTTCATGTTGATTATGCTATTTTTTGTTGAGATTAGTAGCTTAAAGCTTATGTTTATGATGATCTCATGATTAGATTCATGTAGTATTTAAGACTCATGTTCATCTTACCATGATGAACATAAATATATAATTTAAACATGGATATGTTTAAATCTTGTGAGATCATCATACTCACTTCCATGAACTAAATATGTATTTAAAAGATTTCATAAAGAAACAAGAGTTTAAAAGGGGTTTACAACCTAATCTTGGAAGATTAGTAGACTTTGATTTTACAAGACTAGTTAAAAGACTTGATTATTACAAGATATCATCATAAAAATCCTTGTAATCAAAGGGGTTAAAGTGTGAAACTTGATTTGAACTTATGACAAAAATGATGTATTTAAAAGTCTAGTAAAAATATGAAAATTATTTATCATAATCAAGTTGTTAAAATACACTTGTTAAGTTCATGGAAATGAGGGTTAAAGTGTATGTTATCATGCATAAAAAGTTGATACATTGAAACTTGATTTGGAAAATTGATTGTGATTATGGTTTAAACGCGTTTTTATAACGCGGGAAACGTCATAGTTTTAGGGGAAACTATGGCGAATTTTTCTAAAAATCTAATCGCGATTAAAGAGGGGATTAAAGGGTGATTAACAATGTTAAACGCGATTAGTGGTCATAAACGTCATTTTGGAAACCCAAATGAGAATATTTAATTCTTAAATATTCAATAAGTTTTATGGACTAAAACTTATTCTTTTACAAAAATAAATGGTTAAAAATGTAACCATATATGTATATATAATTTTTGGTAAAAATTATATATATAATTTTTTTTGGAAACTTGTCAAGTGCATGTATTATGTGCTATATGTGTATGTATTAGATACCTATAGGGTGATCAAAATAAATACACATACATGTTCCTACATGGTCCAAGAAATGCTAGTAAATAGGACAATTAAATAAAATAGTCGAAATGGAGATACATAACACTTGATGACGACAAATTGGGCGTATCGACATCGTGAACAAGTTACTACAATGTCGAGTCTAAAAATAACTTATTTTTAGACACTAAAACGAACACATATCTAAGTGGTCAAAAACAAGAATCCGGAAAGTCGAAAACTATAAAAATTACCGAGATTTTTTCATGTGAAAAACGAACTTATTAAGTTACATGCTTGGTGAATTTTTGGTAAAAATGCAAGAGTATATTTAATGGACTCACCAAAATTAGATTTGGGCTAGACCCAAATTACTAAAACTAGGGCTAGGCCCAATAACAAGAAAACTAGGGCTAGGCCCAATAACAAGAAAACTAGGGCGAGGCCCAATGACATAAAACTAGGGCTAGGCCCAATAACAATAAAATGTGGGTTAAGCCCAATGAAAAAGGTTCGAAGCCGTTCACATATAATTCAATACGTATAGAATGCATGTATATACATAACAATCGAGCGAGTAAAGTATCAACACTCTAAAATACAAAGTTGTTCCAAAGATGACAAACGAGAACATAATAAAGAATTCAAGATGAACAACTTGTACGAGGTCCGAAAGATCTAGCGTCTAACGAGATTAGTACACATGTAGGTTATCGACACGTACGGACGCTCACTTCGATTTCATACTACACGGAACGCAAATTTGTGAGTTCATGTCCCTCCTTTCAATGATTTCAATGTTTTGGTTTTAAAACAATCGAGGGGAAATACATGCTAAAACTACAGATATGTTAGTATACATAATCACTTAGTGACCAAGGTGCAAAAGGTGTAGATCTATTGAGCTTGAGACATGCTCCACTCATTTGATAGGCCATAGGAGTGCTTTTGTGATCCCAGAAAATGTCAAAGTTGTTTCAGTTTGGTTACGTAACTTATGGTACATAATGTCTGGGGTTCACTACCCACTGATAGATCCTTAAACTCCATATATGCTATTAACATACCTGGATTTCAATATTACGATTACAAGATTTCATTTTCATGAATATTATGATTACAAGATTTCATTTTCATGAATACTACAATTACAAGATTTCATTTTCATGAATACTACGATTACAAGATTTCATTTTCATGAATACTACGATCACAAGATCTCATTTTCATGAATACTATGATTACAAGATTTCATTTTCATGAATACTACGATTACAAGATTCCATTTTCATGAATACTACGATTACATATGATAACAAAAACTGCATTAACTCGCTCAACTTTTGTTGACTTTTTAAAACTACATGTATTTCAGGAAACAAGTATTGAGCCGGTGATACATGATTGGATGCAATGATTACCTTTCTTACGTCACATGCAACACGCTTCCGCAACTAGCAGGGTGTGACAGATTGGTATCAGAGCTCCGATTGTAGTGAATCGGGGAAAAACTTTTACAAAGTTTGGTCTACAATCACTATGGGCTCTCACATGAAAACAAACTTGATAACATTACAAAAGTGTTTTCAAAAGTAAGACAAATGAAAAAAAGGTTTTCATTGTGTCACTATAACATGAGGATCTATCATACGAGCTCAATCATAAGTAACTGATATGGTTCAATACATGTTTAGTCTAAAAGGAATAGACTTGAAAACACTAAGGCTTACATGTGAAACATGAGAACAAAAACAACATGAGATTTAGTGATTAATTATATATATATATATATAATACTTATATATGTGTTGTATGGAATATTTGCCATGAATGAAAATACCTTCGACTATGAATTCTATTATTACACTTAACTCACTCGATGAGAATGACGACCTCACGTCTATTACGAAGCTTTTGGCGGAAGTGGTCCCTAATCGAGACCCTAAAGCATTGATTCCGTGGAAGATGGTTGCTTCCATCGGGCAGTATATGTCTAGCTTCAGTTGTGACGACAAGGCGGATGTGGCAACCTTGGACAACAACTCTACTAGTGGGAAGAGGTCCCTGAGATTCATAAAGGTCATGATTGATTACATTCTTGTTAAGGCAAGGAAGATGAGGTATTCATCTTGAAGGTGCCCCTCCAAGGGTTATTATTACGAATTCTTTTTAGACTAACGTTGTGCCCTTCCACGAATAATGACAAGGGGCATTGGCACGTGGACCAGCACGAAGGTCCCTTCTATGTTGAAGGTATGTAGACAATAGAATCCTCTCTCTGACTGATCGTCTGCTTTGAACGAGAGACACTGGGGTGACCATGCAAGACAATTTATTATTACGGGGGCCCACGTAATAACAACTTGTAGTGCATGGGAATCCTGGTGGCTCTGCGGGTCAAACCAAGAGATCACTATCCATTCGAAGTTCTTAAGTTGTTCAATTTTCTATCTAGTAGAACACTAACCGGAATGGTTACTATAACACTCTACGATACAGGAAGACTACACGTATTGTTTGCACTTAACATTTGATCTATAACACTAGTCATCTGAGACTAGTCATCGAAAGAAAACAAAACTCGTTAGCCACTCATGGAGGATTTTTCCTCAACATTCTCGAAATTCTTGTACATGGGCTGGTTCTTTGGTGTCTATGACACCTTACCTTATCTTAGTTATCGGAGATGATTACATTAAACTATGTCGTTTGATATTTGTCTTATTCCAAGGGATACTATGGCATGAGCCAAGCTACAATCCCTTCATTGTATTATTCGACATCTATGGAAATTATAACAATTTTGTTGAAGCTCGTGGAGCTCAAGGAGTATCAACATATTCGTCACACGGGCTAGTGCGGCGAAGGATTTTTCCTACATTGGGCGATCGATATCCAGGAAGTATGGGATACACGTTGTAAAAATTGGAGACGACCGTTTGGTTTCTCCTCCTCAACGAATTACTTCTTTTCCCATTTGGGCACATGGCTAATACACTCAAGAGGTACTATGCATTTTGGAATGCATTTATTCATGAATATCATTGTTCAAACATACCGGAGCAACGCTGTCTTGAGGTTTCCATGACCAATCACATTCTTAATTCTTAGGCGCATGATAGGCTATATCTGTCCAAATAAAAGCCTAGACCCAATGATACTATGTATCGGAAACAACGTGGCGTCGACAAGAAAATCTACGCCGAGAAGAGGGTCAGTTAATCAGCGCCCTACTATTAAAGTTGAACTAGAGGTCATATGGAACAACATGAGGTTGTCGAGTCGACACTAGTGATGGTACTGATGGTACCGGTAGTTCAAGTGGTTCAAATCCTGATGGAACGAGAATGAGTGGCAATGCCACACTTGGAGATGCAATCACACCAGATTTTAATCCTAAGGCTTTTCCGGATTATAAGCCACGAGACCTCATTGATACGGAAGGTGCGGTGAGTTCTATCCGCTAGGTAAAGACAAGGAAGTCAGTTAACCTTGCTAATAAATGTACTCCTAAGTAAATGTTTTGGTAAACGAATAGCCTTTTGTTGAATGAGGCGTTAACTTGGTGGAATCTCCAAGTGCAAACTATAGGGAGTAATACTACAAAGAGGTTATTGTGGGAAGAACTCAAGAATCTTAAGCGAGAAGAGTATTGCTCGCTAGTGGAAAAATTCCAAGTTTGGGAACCGAGCTCTAGAACTCGATCATGATTAGAGCAAATGTTGTTAGTTACCCCAACGCCTCTACAATCTGTCAAGGATTGATTGCATATTGGATAACACTCGAATCCAAACGCACTGAGCGCTACATTTGGGGTTTAGCCCTGAGATCCGAATCATGATCACATCATGTTACCCTACCTAGATTTATTTTCAAGTAACTCTCTCAGTTAGTCTCACCAAGGATGTGGTGAGGATGGGGGACTGCCCAAGGAGGGTGTTAAGAGAAAGAGAAATCCCGTGACAAGCAAAGCGAAGGCGATTACTGCCATAATCGATGCTCGCATTAAGAAGTATGCTAATAAATTGTCAAAATTCGGAATGAGATAGGTGAAACTTTCATCATGAGGGCACTTGCAAAAGTGACAAGAGTAGCAGTGTGGTGAGACTTGGCATAAAACAGAAACTAATGAGTTAGCTATATTTAAGAATGAACGAGGTGCTTTTTACTGTGGCAAGGAGGTCACTACGAGCATGGATGGTTAAGGATGAATCAAGCTAGTGAGTAAGCAAGTCTAGGGGTATGCTCTACTCTACAACCATCATGTATCAATTCTTTGGATACCAACGTTGGCTTAACTTAGTGTCTTTAGATACTAAGCATATACACGAATTAGAGTCATGTAGGTTAAACATGTCTTGCTCTATCAAGTTAGCTAATGAGGAATTAACGAAGTCATGTGAAGTCATTAAGGGTCACCGATACGTTCCTATCAACCGACCCGTTGCATCCGTGTTGTTTAACACCGGTGTCGGTATTAGCTTCATCCCTATAAAATTCAAAGCATGCTTGGACGAGTCAAGTAAACAAGACGTCCTCCCATTCAATAGGATTGACCAATGGTAAATTAGTCAAGTCAGGAAAGACATCAAAGGATGCACACTCGAACTTGGAGCATGAAAATTCAGTAACGACTTTTCACTCATTCAATTAGGTTGTTACGACTTAACTTCTGGCAGAGACTAGTGGGCCGACAACCGAGCAGAAGTAGTTGTGCTGCGAAAACTATTATTCTTTTTCCCCCTGTCTGACGAGAGAACATCTTTTGGTGCACGGAGAGAAACACGACACACTGCTGCTAACCAACAACTGTATGAAGGCTCGAAAGAGTATGAGAACAGGATGCATCGCCTTTCTTGTCCATGTGGTCGACAAGAAGGCCGAGTAGCGCAAGGTGGAGGACATCCCTGTGGTAAGGGAATACCCTGAAGTCTTTCCAGAAGACTTGCCGGGACTACCTCTGCAGCGACAAGTCGAATTCAGTATCGATCTTGTGCCAGGAGCTGCACCGGTGGTGAAAGCTTCATATAGACTCGCACCCTCGGAGATGCAGGAATTATCTACTCAGCTTCAGGAATTGTTTGACAAAGGATTCAATAGACCGAGTTTCTCACCTTGGGGAGCTCCGGTGCTATTTGTTAAGAAGAAAAATGGAACCTTTCGGATGTGTATAGATTACCGAGAACTGAACAAGTTAACCATAAAGAACCAGTATCCTTTACCAAGGATTGACGACTTGTTCGATCAGTTACAAGGTTCTTGCTTCTATTCCAAAATTGATCTAAGATCCGGACACCATCAGCTGAGGATCCAAGAGGAAAGCATTCCTATGACAGCATTCAGGACTCGCTATGGGCATTACGAGTTCCTTGTTATGCCTTTCGGCCTAACAAACGCTCCCGCCGTATTCATGAATTTGATGAATCGGGTATGTAAGCCATATCTCGACAAGTTCGTGATCGTATTCATTGATGACATTTTAATATACTCACGAACCAAGGCGGAACATGAACAACACTTGAGAACTATTCTGGAGCTACTTAAGAAAGAACAATTGTATGCCAAATTCCCAAAATGCGAATTTTGGATTCGCGAGGTCCAATTTCTCGGCCATGTTGTGAATGAGAATGGAATACATGTGGACCCAGCTAAGATAGAAGCCATAAAGAACTGAAACGCTCCCAAGACCCCAACGGAAGTAAGACAATTTCTAGGCTTAGCGGGATACTATCGTAGATTCATTGAGAATTTCTCTAAAATTGCTCAACCGCTAACCTCGCTCACTCAAAAGGATAGAAAGTTCGATTGGGGTGAAAAACAAGAAACAGCATTCCAATTACTTAAAGATAAACTATGCCAAGCGCCAGTCTTATCACTCCCTGACGGTACCGATGACTTCGTGGTGTACTGTGATGCAACGCGTCAAGGCTTGGGCTGCTTGTTAATGCAACGTGAAAAAGTCATCGCGTACGCGTCACGACAGTTGAAAGTTCATGAAAAGAATTATACCACTCACGACCTAGAGTTGGGTGCAGTGGTATTCGCTCTAAAGATTTGGCGTCACTATCTCTATGGTACTAAGTGTACTATATTCACTGATCATAGAAGTCTTCAACACATATTCGACCAAAAGGAATTAAACATGCGCCAACGGCGATGGGTAGAATTGTTGAATGACTATGATTGTGAGATCAAGTACCATCCGGGTAAAGCAAACGTTGTAGCGGATGCTCTAAGCTGGAAAGAAAGAGTTAGAACTTTACGAGTACGAGCTTTAGAGTTAACCATTCAGATGAACTTCACTACTTGTGTGCACGATGCACAACTAGAAGCTCTAAAGCCGGAGAACATTCAAGCAGAATCCTTGTGAATATTAGAGAAACAAATGGAGAAGAACAAGGATGACACTTTGTATTTCATGGGAAGAATCTGGATTCCCTATTTTGGTGGCCTACGAGACTTAGTGCTGGATGAAGCACACAAGTCCAGATATTCAATACACCTAGGATCTGATAAGATGTATCAGGATCTAAAGGAGTATTATTGGTGGCCTAATCTCAAAGGAGATATTGCGACCTACGTTGGGAAATGCCTAACTTGTGCAAAGGTCAAAGCCGAGTATCAAAAGCCATCTGGACTATTACAACAACCCGAGATTCCCGTTTGGAAATGGGAACATATATTAATGGATTTCATTACAGGACTCCCATGAACCTCTCGAGGTCATGACATGATTTGGATTATTGTCGATCGATTAACCAAGTCAGCTCACTTCTTGCCAATTTGTGAGAAAGACAGTACAGAGAAGTTAGCTGAGCTTTATCTCAAAGAAATAATAGCACATCAAGGAGTACCTATTTCAATAATCTCGGATCGCGATGGTCGCTTTGTGTCAAGAATATGGCAATCATTTCAGGAATCGCTTGGATCTCGTTTGGATCTAAACACATAATCTTATCCGCAAACCGATGGACAAAGCGAACGAACCATCCAAATGTTAGAGGACATGCTTCGCGCCTGTGTGATGGATTTGGGCGGAAACTGGGATACTCATTTACCGCTGGTGGAGTTTTCCTATAATAACAGTTATCACACAAGCATCAAAGCCGCCCCATATGAAGCATTATACGGACGGAAGTGCCGATCACCGCTATGTTGGGCGGAAGTCGAAGACAAACAACTCATTGGCCCTGAACTATTCCAAGAGAATACTGACAAGATAGGAAAGATACGAGACCGTATCAAAGCGGCTCGTGACAGACAAAAGTGCTACGCGGACAGAAGACATAAACCATTAGTCTTCGAGGTCGGAGACAAAGTCTTACTGAAAGTCTCGCCTTGGAAAGGCGTAGCTAGATTCGAGAAACGCGAAAAACTAAACTTGAGATACATTAGGCCATTTGAAATTCTAGAAAAGATCGGTACCGTCGCGTACAAGTTGAAACTGCCAGAAGAACTCAGTAACGTACACGACACATTTCATGTGTCGAATCTTAAGAAAGTCCAACAAATGAAAACAGTTATCATCCTAGCGGATGGAATTCACGTAGATGAAAAACTCCAATTTACCGATTAACCTATTTAGGCTATGGACTGGAAAGTCCACAAGACAAGGAGAAGTCGTATTAAACTAGTAAAGGTCTGCTGGAACTCACGTCACGAACCCGAGAATACATGGGAACGTGGAGTTCAGATCAATACAAAGTACCCCTCCACCTGGTCGAGAAGAGTCCTTTAAAGGATAACTCAACGTGAATTTCTGGACGAAATTCTTTTTAACAGGGGGAGAATGTGACAAATGGCAATAAACCGGCAATTCCGTACAAACTAATCAGTATTTTATTTACATAATCTCATGCATTTAGCGTAATTTAATTACATAACAGTGTCGTTAAGTGGATAACAAGGTTAGGACAAGGAAACAATGCTAAAACATATGTTGGTTTTCGCCACATTGCGAAATCAGGCAAACAATATCCTAAAAGTGTTGGTAGAAAATGCCACGTGCACTATTCACGGTTACACTATTCATGCTAGCAAACCGTGAAATCAGACCGAAACACTGAAAAACGACACTCGGATAACATAACTGAGTCCATTTATATAAGAAAACATTATTGTGAAAACACATCTTGCAAGGAAACAAGACTTTCCGGTATAACGCCCTAATCTCAAAAATGTCTATTTCGGCTAAAAATATAGCACTTTTAACTTGTCCGAACCTATAACAAAGCATTTCCGGGACCTCGGAATAATGTCAATTGATGAAAAACAAACTAAAACAATAGGAAGATATCAACGGAATGTTCATAATCACAAGTTTCCGGTATTACATCGCTATGCACTAAACTAGTCCGTTAGCGAACCGACGAGCTAGTAAGCAATATTTCCGTCATCGTAGCAACCAAATGGAAACTCTAGTGAACTAGTTAAGCTAAATTTGAGAGTCGGAATCACTTCATACAACTTTCGGATGCAAGAAAACAACTTACGGAAAATCCTTATTGGTACGACATAAAAGCATTGTAGGTGAACCGACGCTTAACCGGGAACCGTTTAAACTAGTTAAACACTATTTTTACTAGTTTAGTGAACTAAAAAGGGTAGTTGCACGGTACCCCTGACCGCG
The DNA here is from genome assembly GCA_030545235.1 of Helianthus tuberosus. Lineage (NCBI taxonomy): Eukaryota > Viridiplantae > Streptophyta > Magnoliopsida > Asterales > Asteraceae > Helianthus > Helianthus tuberosus. The sequence continues at coordinate 123,133,990 of CM060407.1, forward strand.
GAAGGGATCTCCCTTCCCAGTTCACCACCCGATAAGGATCCCTGGCGGCAAATACCCATAGTTTAGTGAACTAGTTAATAATAATTTTGGTTCCGAAACACTAATTACCCCTTAACGGTGTAATTAAACCCCTAATCACCCTACTTTAAATAATGACTAAAATATCTATTTTTAGTAACTTTTTATAAAATAATTTCATTTTACCCCCCCCACTTGCTATGACCGATTTGTCTAGGGGCCCCACACTTTTGATCTTGGTTGAAATTTGATGATTAGAAGTATGGTTACTTGATAGTTGTTGTTGAAAAATTTAACCATACCATACTACATATTATTACCATTCATTCTTATCCTTTTTCAAGAAGTTTATCAACAACAAAAACCCTTCCTTGTGCACCTTTATTTACCGCAGCCAACACCCCCCCCCCCATTTACCCACCTTCAAACTTTCAATTACTTCATATTTCCACCATAATCTAGCCATTCTAAGATCACACACAATTGGAGCATTATTTGGAGCACTTTTGGAGCTTAATTTCTTCTTATTTTCTTGTCTAACTAGTGCAATCTTGTAAGATCTCTAACCATCATTTTTAAGCTCCATATTATTAGTAGATTATTATTGTACAAGTTGATTATCTTGAATTTAAAGCTTAACATAATCAAAAACCCTAAACACAAAGCTAATAAACACTAAATATGAATATATTATGTGTTGATTTATGTTGTTTAGTGTTAATATGTTCATGTTGATTATGCTATTTTTGTTGAGATTAGTAGCTTAAAGCTTATGTTTATGATAATCTCATGATTAGATTCATGTAGTATTTAAGACTCATGTTCATCTTACCATGATGAACATAAATATATAATTTAAACATGGATTTGTTTAAATCTTGTGAGATCATCATACTCACTTCCATGAACTGAATATGTATTTAAAAGCTTTCATAAAGAAACAAGAGTTTAAAAGGGGTTTACAACCTAATCTTGGAAGATTAGTAGACTTTGATTTTACAAGACTAGTTAAAAGACTTGATTATTACAAGATATCATCATAAAAAGCCTTGTAATCAAAGGGGTTAAAGTGTGAAACTTGATTTGAACTTATGACAAAAATGATGTATTTAAAAGTCTAGTAAAAATATGAAAATTATTTTTCATAATCAAGTTGTTAAAATACACTTGTTAAGTTCATGGAAATGAGGGTTAAAGTGTATGTTATCATGTATAAAAATTTGATACATTGAAACTTGATTTGGAAAATTGATTGTGATTATGGTTTAAACGCGTTTTTATAACGTGGGAAACGTCATAGTTTTAGGGGAATCTATGGCGAATTTTTATAAAAATCTAATCGTGATTAAAGAGGGGATTAAAAGGTGATTAACAATGTTAAACGCGATTAGTGGTCATAAACGTCATTTTGGAAACCCAAATGAGAATATTTAATTCTTAAATATTCAATAAGTTTTGTGGACTAAAACTTATTCTTTTACAAAAATAAATGGTTAAAAATGTAACCATATATGTATATATAATTTTTGGTAAAAATTATATATATAATTTTTTTGGAAACTTGTCAAGTGCATGTATTATGTGCTATATGTGTATGTATTAGATACCTATAGGGTGATCAAAATAAATACACATACATGTTCCTACATGGTCCAAGAAATGCTAGTAAATAGGACAATTAAATAAAATAGTCGAAATGGAGATACATAACACTTGATGACGACAAATTGGGCGTATAGACATCGTGAACAAGTTACTACAATGTCGAGTCTAAAAATAACTTATTTTTAGACACTAAAACGAACACATATCTAAGTGGTAAAAAACAAGAATCCGGAAAGTCGAAAACTATAAAAATTACCGAGAATTTTTCATGTGAAAAACGAACTTATTAAGTTACATGCTTGGTGAATTTTTGGTAAAAATGCAAGAGTATATTTAATGGACTCACCAAAATTAGATTTGGGCTAGACCCAAATTACTAAAACTAGGGCTAGGCCCAATGTCGTTAAAAACTAGGGCTAGGCCCAATAACAAGAAAACTAGGGCTAGGCCCAATAACAAGAAAACTAAGGTGAGGCCCAATGACATAAAACTAGGGCTATGCCCAATAACAATAAAACGTGGGTTAAGCCCAATGACAAAGGTTCGAAGCCGTTCACATATAATTCAATACGTATAGAATGCATGTATATACATAACAATCGAGCGAGTAAACTATCAACACTCTAAAATACAAAGTTGTTCCAAAGATGACAAACGAGAACATAATAAAGAATTCAAGATGAACAACTTGTACGAGGTCCGAAAGACCTAGTGTCTAACGAGATTAGTACACATGTAGGTTATTGACACGTACGGACGCTCACTTCGATTTCATACTACACGGAACGCAAATTTGTGAGTTCATGTCCCTCCTTTCAATGATTTCAATGTTTTGGTTTTAAAACAATCGAGGGGAAATACATGCTAAAACTACAGATATGTTAGCATTCATGCTAATACTATGGGTATGTTAGCTATGGGTTTAGATGATAACATGATCAATGTACATAAGTAGGATGATGACATAGTAACCATTAATCACTTAGTGACCAAGGTGCAAAAGGTGTAGATCTATTGAGCTTGAGACACACTCCACTCCTTTGATAGGCCATAGGAGTGCTTTTGTGATCCCAGAAAATGTCAAAGTTGTTTCGGTTTGGTTACGTAACTTATGGTACATAATGTCAGGGGTTCGCTACCCACTGATAGATCCTTAAACTCCATATATGCTATTAACATACATGGATTTCAATACTACGATTACAAGATTTCATTTTCGTGAATACTACGATTACAAGATCTCATTTTCATGAATACTACGATTACAAGATCTCATTTTCATGAATACTACGATTACAAGATCTCATTTTCATGAATACTACGATTACAAGATCTCATTTTCATGAATACTACGATTACAAGATCTCATTTTCATGAATACTACGATTACATATGATAACAAAAACTGCATGAACTCGCTCAACTTTTGTTGGCTTTTTAAAACTACATGTATTTCAGGAAACAAGTCTTGAGCCGGTGATACATGATTGGATGCAATGATTACCTTTCTTACGTCACACGCAACACGCTTCCGCAACTAGCAGGGTGTGACATTTCGCGCCAAAAACTCTACAGTAAAAGCACCTCTCTCTCATAGTCCAGTGCTCCACTTATTTGCATAAGAGCAACACTAGACTGGGGGGACTTGAAGGGGTAAGGTCCCAAAAACCTCGCTTTAAATGCTTGGGACCATACCACAACCTCATCCTTCTAACCTTTTTTAGACCTTGTGCGGCTGCGCACTGGTCCTACAAAGAGAGCTTAGAAGGAAAACAGCAAGCAGCACCTGCGCGCCAAAAGGAAACTAACTAATCCTTGCGCCAATCTCCATAACAGATAAGGATAAAAATCCTGATAAACACTCCCGCATAAATAATATCCAGACTTGGATATTATTTACTTCACTGATGCCATACAGTAAGGAGCCACACATGATTACAGCTGTATTTCTTCTAGAAGGCTCCATCATGCACCACCAGACGGTTATAACCGAATGGCCATGTGTCATCATCCCAGGCTCTCCCTTGAAGTCACGATGATGGCACGGAATTAAAGAGAGATCTTCACTTGCCCACTCTCCATGTGGCAATACCCCAACCGTTGTTCAAAGATCACGATCCGTGTGCTCTCGCACTCGTTAAATGATTAACGGAGGGAAAAATAACCGCTTACGGAATTAGCACTTTCCGTCAATATTTCACCAACAGGTTTTCCCACCCAAACTTTGGCTATAAATAAAAGGATAATTCAGGTATAATCCCCAAGTTACATTCACTTCACTTACACTTCTTCTTCTTCTTCATAAAAACTGTACTTATTCTCACGCCGGAGGGTGGTCACGGAGAGAACCCCCATTCTCCCCGTGGCGAGTCTAACGGTGGTTGTTTTACAGTTACGGTGAAGAGAAGAAGACCTGTCACCCACGAACCGAATGAGGAGAGATCAACCCTTTTATACAGATTCAAACCCCCTGGTTCAGTTGATTCCGGTCAATTAAACCAGTGTTTCTTCAATAACCTACACACGTGTTATGGTTTATTAGACGGCTGGGTCGTGCCACGACTTTTAGTCTTGTTTGTTATGTCTTAGTATCTTTATGTTACATCTTTGATGTACTTGTATTATTCCAAAGTATATAATTATTTGTTAAAATAATAATATTTTAACTTAAATTATATTTATTAATTTTTTGGAATATTTGTTAAAATAATATATTCTAACTTATTTGTTTTGTAATCCCTCATGAATAATTTCCCTAAGGATGGGTATACTTAACCTTGTATTCTTAGACTTGTGTATTTTGCCAAGTGTTGGTGGCGTATTCCGGTGTGTATTTGTACGTACGAGTATACATATCTATTGTTCTTATTAAGTATTCTTATACTTAACTTTTGTATTTAAATTTCCGGAATATTATTTTTAATCAATAAAAATCACCAATTTATATTCTTAAAATATATATTTTAAGAATGCTTTTATAGAAAATTTATCTATGATCTTTCCTTGGCAAAAATAATTATATTTCTATATAAACTTTAAAAATAATATATTTTCAAGATTAACTTAGAAAATATTTATAAATCCATTTTCACCCCAAAAATCATATATATTCTAAATTTGTTTAAGAAAATATTTATTTCCCCTCAAAAATAATATATATTCTTAATAGTTCAAGAAATATATATATTTTTCTTTCTCTCAAAATCAATATATTTCCTTCTTGACAGAAATATGATATATTTTTGTAATACTTATGAAAATCATATTTTTCGTTTCCTTAGTTTCCAAAATACCGTTTAGTTTATTTGTCAAAATATATATGAACTTAATTCCAGAATATATATATATATATATATATATATAAAATCCATAGTCCTTGTTTGGTTTGTCCAATTTTTGGGTATAAATTATATATTTATTTCCTTGGAATTTTGGTAATATTTTGTATTATAAACCTTGGTATTTTGCTAAGTTATATTATTTCAAGTCCTAAAATAATATAACTAATACACACAATATACAAGTAATCACACAAATTGTGGCATCTAAATATATATTTCATAAATACATATTTAGTAACTTTTATTTATAAAAAAAAAACCTCCAACATTTATAATTTTTGTAACAAAATTTATGGCAAATTTTATATGAGAAATTCATGGTTGAAATCACTTGTTTAAAAATATTTTTCTAAGTGTTTAAATTCTAGAAATTTGTTGCCATAGTTTCCCCTAAAAAATGGAGGTTTCCATGCTTTCAAAGCATATCATTTTCTTTTAAAATCATCACAAATCAACAACAATTCATTCAATACTTACCAAGTGCCAAAATCATGCATTCTACACTACAACATGAACTTGAAATTTTGTAAAAATTTGTAGTAACTTAGTATGTGGTTAAGTAAGCTTAGTTGCCCTTAAAAGTGTGGTTATTTATTTATAAATCACATTCTTGAATATTTTAGACTTTTACAACTTGCAAAATGATTTTTCTAAAAATCATTCTTTGGAATTTTTCTTGTTAACAACATATTTCTACACTTGATTTATCACTAAAACATGGTGAGTTTCTTTGAAAATCATAACTATGTAAATCTTGTAATTAAACTTGGTTTCTTGAGAAAAATATCTTTGAAAGCACCCATGTATAAGACTAATAACATGTATTCATCTTTATTTTACACAAAATCATCTTTGTTTTCAAGTTCATGTTTCACATATTAGGATGATCATCTTGATTATTCACAAGATCATCATTTCACTTGCTAGATCATGTGTTTAATCACAATCTAGCAAGTTTCATATGATGTTTAACATCATAAACACAAATAATCAAAAATCAAGAAGCATACAGACACTAAAACACAAAGATTCTTATGATTTAAAGCTTTATGTTAAGAGTTATGTTCTTGATTCTTTATGTTATCCATGTTCTTCATGTTTAGTGACTTACAAATACTTTTAACCATCAAAATAAGAAGTAAAATGAGATTATAAGAGCCTTACTACTAGCACAAGGCTAGGGAAGAAATCAAGGATGTAGAAGGTTATGAACAAGGTGGATAAAAGCTCTAGGTGAAGGTCCTTCAAGCTCCCTTGCTTCCAAGCTTCTTAGATATGCTTGAAACACCCTAGGATCACTTTTGAATGTATGGAAGAAAGCTAGAGAATGAAGATGATGATGGTGATGTTGTGGCCGTGAGTATGGGGAAAGAAGAAGAAGAGTTTGAATGGTGAGAATAGTAAAGTGATCTTGTAGTTTAGTCTTGTGGGTTTAAATAAAATTCCTCCAACATTTGATAATCCTTTGGTTCTTATGTTTAATAATCTTTCAACAACATCAAATAAAATATTACAAGGAAATCTCCTTGTGGGCCCCTTGTCTAACCGGTTATGAGGGGGGGGGGGTATAGTTAGAGTGTAATGGTAAGGTAAGTAATCTAGTTAGGTTATAAGTGTATTAGTTAGTGTTTTGGGTGTTATAATGTTTTAGGATGAATTATGACGTTCGGTGACCATAACTAGCTTCATAACACTAGAACAATGCTTCTAGTGAAAATTTGGTATTTCGGGTAGTGTCCGGTTGTTCGGTTGGTTACCGGTTCGTTAAGATGCTAAATTACGCACTTTAGTGTGCTTTATGTTCCCTTTTATGTCAGTTTTGATTCCCGACACCTAGGAAGGTATTCTGGACCATTAAACCAAAATTCTGCATTGTATATTGTTGTTAAAAAGCTGAAAATTGCTGAATTTTATTGTTTTCTGCAGAATTCTGCAGTTTTAGTGTGTTTCAGGCACTTTCCGACACTTAAACTATCTCTAGGAAGGCAGTTTTACGATCCTTACTTTCCTACACACTATATTAGTGTAACTCTTGGTTTCTGGCTCATTCTGTGCTCTAACATTATGTCTGTCTGAGTACTGAACTCCCGTCAGTACTTCTGATTTGTCTGTTCACTGTGCTAACTTTGTTTTGTGCATCATTTGAATCATAAAGTGTTGCATGCAATAATGATATGAAATCATGCAATATGTGATGCACTTGTATGTATATGCAATAATCAGAAAGCATTCATGTCATTAATTTAATTCAACACAGTCTTTAAAGCACTAATTACTGTTTAACATTGTACGGAGTATGTGGAAAATTGCCAGTTGTCACAGTATCAAAATTGGATTCAACAGTTTAATTATCCAACTGGAAATACAAACATCCGGACCACAACTGGAAATGTTTTTAAAGTCAAGATCTATCCTCTAAGCAGTGACAAATATTATTTCTATAATCGTTGGTGTCAGTTGGTAGACAGTTTGAAAATACCTTCACATTCATGGTTGATATTTCATTATGAAGAAGCATTAGAAAGTTTCAGAATATTGTATTTTTATCAAGACATTTCTCTTGCTCCTTGTGATGATTTTTACTACAAACCATCTGGTAACGAAGATTATGTGGTATGTAACTTCGAACATTATTCATCATGTAATTTTTTTTTGGAGATATAGTTGTTTAATTGTTGTTTTTTATTTATTTACTTAATTTTCTAATATTTTTTTACTAATGTACTATATAATGTGTTTTATTCTGATTGTAGAGTATTAATCGTTCTTTTGTTCATCACAAGATGTTAAACACTATTCCTTCATATCCAGTTCTTATTAAAGGATCTGGAAACCAGAACTGGTCTGTACGGATGGAAGATATCAACAATGAACTTTACATAACTACCGCATGGAAGGAGATAAAGAATGAGTTGTCATTAACTGCTGATCATCTCATTGTCTTTGAGATGATAGATCTTCAGACTTTTCATATCACGGTTTTCAATTGTACTACCTGCGATTTAGTGCTTCCACCGGAGGTCTGTGCTGTTGTTAAAGAAAAGGTAATTGAAGAGATTGTCTTGAGTTCAGATACTGAAGCTGTACAGGACATCGTTAATGTCAATGAAGGTGGTATGGTTGTTGTGAATGAAGATAATAAGACCGTACCTATTTCTTTCCGTGTGGACGGTCATTTTGTAAGTTTGTGATGATGAGTTTACTAATATGTAATACTTTAGTCAGAATTTAAAGATGTGTTGATTCTTTGTTTATTGAATCGTTCGTTGTTTGTTACAGCGCCTTTTTAAAAAACAGGCTAAAGATCTTGGCCTGAATCGTAAGATGGGTTTGAAGATTGTGGTCGTGGCAGGTGATGTTTGGAATGTTCAAGCTGCTATAGGTTCATCTCGAGGTCAACCAATATATTATCTGCAAGGAATGAGAAAATTTGTGAAGGATAAAGGCATGGCTCCAGGTCAAGCATTTACACTTAACTTTGTGAAAGGTAAAAAGCTTTTTATGTTCGGATGAATGTTCATGGGATTGAAGAAGGCAAATGCAAAAGAATACATGGAACCGAGTTTTTGGGTTGTAGTTATTTGTTTTTAGAAACTGATGGTGGACTTGTTTGTTTAATTTTGAAGTTGTGATTCTAAAACTATATATGTAGATGTAAATTATTGGGTCCATGTCTAACGGAAACAATGCGTAGATGTAAGCTAAAGACAGTATACTTGGTTACTCGCTCGAAACAATTCCTTAATGAAAAATATAGTACAAACTAATAGCAAAATCATGTTCAAAGTTATAAGCGCTATTCTTTGACAATGATAAGCTGGTTAATTATGCCATTAAAGGAATAAAAACATCGAGTTCTATTCTCTGATAATTATTTCAAGCAAATAGAAACACATACAGTTTCGATTATATTAAGAAACATATCGCCTTTTGCTGGGACTGGTGTCCACAATTTCCAAACTAAAACTGAAATTGATCAAATGAGACATGTTAAATATGTATAAGAAATCATGTATGGGTCACTTCGTTTGACTTTTGGTGAACATCTGCTTGACTTTTGGTCAACATCTGATTGACTTTTGGTCAACATCTCATTTAGTATTCAACAGACGTTTGAATAACTCAAACAGTGGTTTTAACATCTGTTTGACTTTTGGTCAACAGTTGATGGAAACCCATGTTAGGTTAAATAGTGTTTTGAAGAGGAAAACAATGCTAAAATATAAGAAGATAGTGGTTCTGGTTAAACATCTGTTTCACTTTTGGTCAACATCTGTTTGCCCGATCAGATTGGGTGTTAAATTATAGTTCTTTAAGTCATTGTTTTGTTTTCTTGAATTCTATGTAATTTTGTTAAGAAGTACAAGAACAAACATTTTTACAAAATCCCAAATCACCCGATCACGTAAGTGTATTGAAGTAAAAGTGGAAATGATGTTATTCATGTGGTCCTGTTGTGCTTTTGTTTGACCTCTAATATGGGTTCATGATCTAATCAGGTGATGTGAAGACATTATTGTTGAATCCAATGAGATGCTTGATGTAATGAGGTCGTATTAATAACAAATAATAATTAATGTAACTAAGTTTCCCGAGCCCGGGAAACACTCCCGGGTAATAACCTAGTGTATCATCAATTGACGGTTTTGTTTATTGGTAATGGCATCATGATTCTGGTTCAGAAAGTAGGATTTGTTTGCTTAAACAAATGGGTCGATTTCAATATTACTTTGATGTTGTAACTCTTTTTCCTTTTTGAATCGCTGTATCCTATTTCTCCAGTTTTTTGTTGGCTTCTATATATACATATACTCCAGGTTTATAAATTCAATGGTTCGAGCTTTTCATCGATTGTGAATATATCTGAATGAATACAAATGAAAAAGGTACAAGAATAAATACTAAAATGCAGGGGACTATTCTAGGAAATAAATAAACAAATGGCTAGTCAAAAGGGCAAAATGGAAGGAATGATTAAGAGGAGAGAAAGGAGGAAATCTGGATTTCAATACTCCCCCTTAAGTTGGAGCGTGTAAGTCCTTCATGTCCAACTTGCCGAGTAGAAATTTAAGTTGTGTTCTGAGTCCCTTGGCGAGGAGATCTGCAATCTGCATGGTAGTATCAATGGGCTTTGGTTGAATTTCTTTCGAGTCAACTCTTTCACGAACGAAGTAGCAATCCATTTCAATGTGTTTAGTTCTTCCATGGAAGACAAGATTGTTGGCGATGTGTCGGGTTGCTTGGTTATCACAAAACAAGGGGGTCGGTCCGTTTGAAGTAATGTCTAGTTCACTTAGGATCCATCATAGCAACAAAACCTCACTAACAGCGGAAGCCATTGATCGGTACTCTGATTTAGTGGAGGAGCGTGAAACAACCGATTGTTTCTTGGTTTTTCAAGAGATTGGTGCCCCTCCAAGTAACACAAGGTATCCCATTCGTGACTTTCTGGTAAAGGGGCATCCAAGTCAGTCAGAGTCATTGTAGGCGGTGAGGGTACAACCTCCTTCACGAGGAAGGAGAACGCCTTGTCCTGCTGTACCCTTTAGGTATCGCAAAACCCTATGTACTGCATCAAGATGGTTTTGTCTAGGATCAACGACAAACTGACTCAGGACATTAACTGAGTAAGCAATGTCCGATCTGGTGGCTTGTAGGTAGAGAAGTCTCCCCACTATACGTCTGTATTAGCTTGCGTCAACTTTGGGAGCTTCACTATCCATGTCTAGTTTTAGGTTTTGCTCCATATGAAAGGGGCTCGGTCTGCACCCTTGCATGCCACAATCTTCCAAGATATCCAAGGTGTATTTTCTTTGATTTAGAACCAGGCCTTTGGAGGTACGTGCTACTTCAATGTCAAGGAAGTACTTCAAGCTTCCCAAATCTTTAATGTTGAATTTCTTGTGGAGGCTTTCTTTTGTTTCATGGATCTTGGATGAATTATTGCCAACTATAATTACGTCATCCACATAGATAAGTGCTGCAACAAAAACCTCATTTTGTTTGAAAATAAAAAGAGAGTGATCTGTTTTGGATTGCTTGAAACCGAGACCGAGGAGGAAAGTTGTGAACTTGTGGTACCAATTACGGGAGGCTTGTTTCAACCTGTAGAGCGACTTTCTCAGCCTACATACTTTTGTCTCACCCTCCTTGGAGAAGCCTTGCGGGACCTTCATATACACTTCTGCATGCAGGTCTCCATGAAGAAATGCGTTGTTGACATCGAGTTGGTGAATCATCCAATTCCTTTTTACGGCGACAACAAGGAGTGTCCTTACCGTGACTATCTTGGCAACTGGTGCAAAGGTGTCATGGTAGTCTACACCTTCCATTTGCGTAAAGCCTTTAGCAACCAGGCGTGCCTTGTATCGCTCGACTTCTCTATTTGGCTTGTATTTGATTTTGTAAACCCATTTCGAGTCAATGGCACGTTTTCCATCGGGTAGATTTTTAAGGGTCCACGCTCCATTTTCTTCGAGGGCTCGAATCTCTTTCACAATGGCCTCCTTCCATTTGTCATCCTGCACAGCTTGGTTGAAATTTCTCGGCTCATCATTGGAACTGATGGCTGCTAAGAAGGCTATATGTTTTTTAGAAAATTTGTTATAAGAAACAAAATTAGAGAGAGGGTGTACCGTCGAGGATCCTTGAGGTGGTGCGGGATTGGCGGGGTCAACCGATGGAGTGAGATTAATATCATAACCAGTCAGATGTGTTGGTTGCACCTTGTTTCGTTTTGGCCTGGTTGCGATTGGATTTGGGCCTTCATTGTTCTGGTTTGTAAATTCATTTTCAAGAATGTTTTCATTTTGGGCCACTGTCACATTTCCGGTAGTCAAGCCATGGTCCTCTAGTGAGTGATCTAGAATTGGAATGTCACCATGGGCCACCACTTCTTCTGGCCTAATTCTATTTTCGGCCATCCCATTCTCGACTCCATCATCACAGAATGGTGGTTCAAAGGCATCTGGTTCGTTTTTTTCTTGCTTAAGATTATTGAAAGGGAATTTTTCTTCATGGAATTTCACATCCCTAGAAACTATAACTTTTCCCGTTTCAAAATCTAGGATTTTATAGCCCTTGGTGTGACAACTGGCACAAAACCAGTAATCTACATACCATTCTAATAATTATTTATTGCCTGCAATTATGTGCTTAAATGTCAACATTATGTGCTTACTTGCTTTATATATGAATTCATGCATGTCTTATACTTCAATTATTGCAATGTGCATTACATTAAGCGTTGCGTCGAAACGACTAGTAAACTCACCGGTAAGACAAGTTGCGTCAGCATGACTTCAGAATACAATCAGATAATAGATTTAGGGCCTAGGAGTAGGTCCAACATCAAAAATACATTAAAACCCAAGTGTGGGAACAAGGGTTAACATAAACACTTTTCGGAAGCTAAAACAGACACTAAAAAGTACCCGAAACGCACTTTAAATGCGTATTTCTGTAGAAAAACAGCAAAAACAGCATTTAAACAATAAAATAACATGCAAAATTTATGTTTTAGTGTCTAGAATAACTTGTAAAATGTTGGGAATGAAAACTGTTACAAAAGGTACTTCATACCTTGTAAAACTGCGCTATTTAGCACTTTAACGAACCGATAACCGAACAAAAAACCGGACACTACCCAAAACATCAAAAATAGACTAGAAGCATTGTTTTTATGATATACAACTAGTTGTAGTGATAAAACACCTTAAAAATCATAAAAACACATAAACACACTTAATTTAAACATAAACCTTCTAACTCACATTCTAGTCCCTCAACTTCCAAATTTAACATTTTACCCCCCCCCCCATTTGAAATCGGCCACAATGGACCCCATAACCTTTTTCCATTAAAATATTGAAAGTGTGGGCTAGATATTGGACACATTAACTCTTGGATACTCATATGTTGGAAAGTTATACTTAAGAACCATAAGACCTCACTTTACTTATCATCTTCATTTCAAGACTTCATTTTCCCCTCTTCTTTCTCTCTAACTCATGGCCACACCATAACCACCCTACATCCATCATTTTCACTAAAAAAACCAAGCAATCTAAGGTTATCACAAGGTGTAAGAAGGTGATCTAAGGGAGCTACAAGTGAAAAAAGTTGAAGGACCTTCTTGTGGAGCTTTTAACCACTCATTTTCTTCTATCTTCGTCTTCATCTTGATTATGCCACTTCCCTAGCCACTAGAGCTAGTAGTAAGCCTTCTAAACACCATATTACGTCATGTTATTAGTATGTACAAGTCACATCATCAAAGAAACTAAACTTTAAAAGATGGTAACATGAAGATCTAACATAATTTAAGTGAAATCAAGTTGTTTGAAGTTGTTTGATGCATGTGATGAAGTTGTGAATGTTGAATCTTATGTTTATGCTTAGATCCATCATGTTAAAGCTTGTTAGAAGCTTAGATCTAACAAGTTTAAGCATGGATCTTGAAAGATCCATGGTTAAACTTGAAGATGAACTTAAAAAGTCTTTATGTGAACATGAAAAATGGTTTTAAAGCATGTTTCTCATGGTCTTGAAGTGATAAAGTTTATAGATGAACCATTTATGAAACTAAGCTTCACAAAAAGTTTGTCAAAATTTAACAAGAACACTTGTTTTTGGAAGACTCATGTATATAAAGTGTAGCTCTAAAAGACTACACATTTTTAACAAAAATCAAGTTCATCATAAGGTTTTACATAATGAAATTAGTGTATGTAACTTGTTATGTTGATTGGAAATTGATTTTGATGATGAAAAGAAAATAAACACATGTTTTGAAAACATGGGAAACCTCCATTTTTAGGGGAAACTATGTCAAATTTTTTATAAAATTTTGACACTTAGAAAAATATAAGTTTTGGTGAAACTTATTCCCCAAAAATCCACCTAAAAATATTTACTAAGGTTTCCTAATTTTTATACAAAATTACAAGTTAAGAAATAAGGTTTTCTTCAAGTTAAAATCAATATTAAGTATGTATATTTTTAGGGAAAATATATATATTTAGTGATCACCAATTTTTGTGCTAAGTGTATATTATGTGTATTATATGTAGTAGTGTATTAGGAACATGAAAATACACTAAATACCCCCAAGGTGTATCACCAACAAAATACACATACAAATACATAAGAAAAACCTAAGAATATTCATACAAGAAAAGGGTATATGGACAAATACAAGAAAATATATTTATAAAAATATATTCCTTAACAATTATAGACCTGGACAAATATTTGGACATAAATATATACTTGGACAAATATATATATATAGGGAGAAGATCATGCGAGAACCACCTCTTATTGTGAGAACCGCGAGAACCAATGTGAACACAAAAAAAATGCCTAAAAATAGCTAAAAATCTCACAAATTTTTTTTTTTGAATTTTTTAATAATTTTTATAAAAAAATCGCTTCTTTTCGAACCCAAAAAAAAAAATTAAAAATTTTTTTTTCTTCTAAAAGTAGCGATTTTAACATAAAAAATATTAAAAAAATTTAAAAAAAATTTTTTAGATTTTTTTTAGATTTTTTTAGGTTTTTTTGGGGGTTTAGTTTTTAGCATTTTAGCTTGGGGGGGGGGGGGGGTTAGGTTTTTTTTGGGGGGGGGGGGGGGGTGGGGGGGTTTAGGTTTTTTGGGGGTGGGGGTTAGGTTTTTTTTAGCTATTTTAGGTTGTGTTCACATTGGTTCTCAAGGTTCTCACAATAAGGGTGGTTCTCGCATGAGCCCCTCCCTATATATATATATATAGTGTGTGAGGTTCATTGGGGAACACTAAAAAAGTGGGGAACCGGGGAACACTCTTAAAAATTTAACTTAACATGTTAAAAATAAATTTTTTAAATATCTTTTTCGGCGCTTCTCCTTATATATACTTGTAGAAGCATTTTTAATAAAAAAAAATCAAAAACTAAAAATATAAAAAAAAACAATTAAAAAAAGGCTAAAAAAATTTTTTTTTAGAAATTTTTTTTTACTCGACTAGTTTCTCCTCCTTTTTATAAAGAAAAGCGCTGAAAAAGTTTTAAAAAAAATTTATTTTTAACATGTTAAGTTAATTCTATAAGATATAACTGTTTTTTAAACATTTTTTTTATATTTTTAGTTTTTGATTTTTTTTATCAAAAATGTTTCTACTTGTATTTATAAGAAAAAACGCCGAAAAAAATTTAGAAAAATATTTTTTTTAACATGTTAAGTATAATTTTTAAAAGTGTTCCCCCGTTCCCCACTTTTTTAGTGTTCCCCAATGAACTCTCCCCTATATATATATATATATAATTACTACCAAGCAATGAAAATCATACAAAATCGGAAAAAGACAAAAATAAAGACATATATTTAACAGGCATAACAATATATATATATATATATATATATATATATATATATATTGTTCACACAAACCTTAAAAATATATTATTTTTAAGAAATATAAATCCGAAAAGTATTAAAAATCAAAATATTGATTTTTGGCAAATAATGTAAAATACACAAGTATTTACATAAAAATACAAGTATTATACTTCCCTAAGTATACTTACACAAAAATAATATTGAAAATATTATTTAACAAATTACTTATATTTATTTTTGGAAAATAATATAAGTCTCATATTTTGGATAAGTTAAAAATATAGTTTATTTTTAACACTTATTGATCTTCACATATTACATATACAAATATATATTTTTGGAAGTAAAATATATATTTACAAGTGAACAATACAAATTCAAATTACAAGAACACGACGAACGGGCGAGTCCCGACAAACAAGGGCACGACCCTCACAAATGTTGAACATACACAAAACAAATACATAAACTTAAGATGGTGACTTGTACATAGTGAATTACAAGTCTAGTGATTAACGTACATAGAATACATATAGGTTATGACGCCTACAAGACAAGCCCGGTGAAGTTTACGACGCAAGATACGCAAAACAGTGAGTTCATGTCCCCACTTTTAAACTTTTACTTGTTTTCTAAACTTGGGGAAAATACATGTACAATGGTATGTAGAACACAAAACTAAGGAATGACACATAGATCATGTGACGAATAGGGTGACATAAGCACCATTAATCAACATATACATTTAGACCGGGGAACGAAAAGGTTAGATCTAATGGGTTTCAGGCAACCTCACTCTTGGCCTACTTCTACCAATGAGTGCTTTTGTGTCTCAGTCGATCTCGACAAAAATGCCTAGGTTTGGATGCTTCCTATGTCGTGACATATGTTAATGTCCACGCAAAACATTAGCGATCTCGTATTCCTTACATCTACAGAACACAGTACGAATACATTTTACAATTACATACCATGTTTTCATACAAGTATATACAAACATTCTATACAAAAACTGCATGAATTCACACCAACTTATGTTGACGATTTTCCAAAACTTACATGTATTTCAGGGAACTAAGTGGATGTATGCGCGATCTCCTTGCTCAATATGGTCATTTATGTTTCAAGGAATTATATGTCGATGCTCCGTTGCCACTTTTATAGGATTTGTTTGTTATATCCCGTTTTCTGCCGAGATATAATGAACAAAACCTTGATATTTGTTTTTGAAATGATGTTGTAGACTTTTCAAACAATTATCTTATGATGGGTTGTAACTTTAAACTTAACTTTTGTTATGGATATTAAACTATCAGTGGCAATATGTAGCTGTTTTATATTCATGTAGTATGTTTACTTATCATATGCAATGAGAACCTTTCAGATCACACCTCGTGCTTCCGCATTAGAAAAGGGTGTGACACTTGGTTCCTTGTACGTATCCCAAAAACACATCGGGCTTCCCCCTCATTTCCAACTTGTCTCCTTTTTGTGTCGGTGTTCCAATAATATGTTAAACAACCAAAAACCTTCATAAATTCGTAATCAGGCCTTTGATTATTTAGTAACTCAAAAGGCATTTTGTGATTAGTGACTATGGATGGAAGTCGGTTAATGATGTAGGCCGCCGTTAACATGCACTCACCCCAAAATCTTTTGGGTAAGTTAGCTTCAAAACGAAGAGCTCGATTGACTTCAAGTAGGTGTTGGTGCTTTCGTTCCACAACTACGTTTTGCTGGGGGTGTGTGGACAAGTGGTTTCAAGCAAAATACGATTTTCTTTGTAAAACTGTAACATATCGTTTGAAATGAACTCTCTTCCATTGTCACAACATATCTTCTTAATATCTTTACCAACCTGTATTTTAACCATTTTATGAAAGAATTTTAACGAGGTACTATGTTTAAATTTCAACGAAAATAGCAAAACACTTCTACAAAAGTCGTCCACAATGGTCAAAAAAAATATCTCACCCCGGAAGAAGAAGACACACGATATCTTCCCTAAATGTCACAATGAATTAAATCAAAACATTCACTCATTTTTGTGGTACTAATTAGAAACGGTTTTCTAGTGAGTTTTGCCTTGGAATAAGAGTCACAAGCCTTAATAAAAGAAATATTTTTAAGAAAATAGATGCCATTGAGTTTCTCATCAGAAGCATGCCCCAACCTTTTGTGTCACGTACTACTAGTTGTCAACATAGCTTTTCTTCCATCATTCTGTCACACCCGGTCAGAGGCGGAAGCACAAAGTGTGATCGTGATTGATTCTTATTGCATACGAATTAGCAAACATTCTATATGATTAAAATAAACTCCAAATGCCATTCATAGTTTCAAGTTTCCACCATGAGTTAAATAAAGTGTTTACATCACTTTAAAAGATAACAAGTTTTAAAAGTTTGCAACACATTCAAAATTCTAAATGATAAAGGATTTACTCCTCATGTCACCGCAAGGAGGCGGGATATGATGAAAAATCCTACAAAAGTGGCATGGAGTGAGGACGCATGACTTCTTGAAGCAAAAACCCGCAAAGCTTTCCACTAATTTCCTGAAATACATGTAAGTTGAAAAACGTCAACAAATTTGGTGTGAATTCATACAATTATTTTGTATAAAATGTATACTCGTAAAATATGAGATGTATTTGCATGAAATGTGGTATGTAAGTGTAAAAATGAGATAAGGAAATCGAGATCGCTAATGTTTAGCTAGGACATTAACGTGTGACGACATAGGAAGCATCCAAACCTAGGCGATTTATGTGTTGATTACCATTCGACTGGGACACAAAAGCACTCTTCCGTGTGGGTCAATGTGGACCAAGAGTGGGGCTGTCAATACCCAATAGATCTACCATTCATTCCTTGGTCTAAACTTAGATTAATTGTGCTTACGTGACGTGTGTGCGTGTGTATATATTTTTAAGATATATTTTAGCTCTTTTTTACTCGCAAATTCAAGTTTTAAATGTATAAAACACGTTATACTACTATCACTCTACACACACGTTAGGGCAAGTGCACCCATCGCGGACGTAGTATAGTGATGGCAAGATACAAAGGTCGTCCAAGGACACAAGAGCTTTTAATACCGGCTTATCGTTAACGTCTAATCTAATCAAACTTTGATGAAAAAGGTTTTAAAGCTATAAAAAGATAAACTAAAAAGCAAAAATAAAATATAAGAAAAAAGATATTGACAAGAAGGAATCACTTGGTTCCAACTCCTCTTTTATGTATCCTTTAATGATTTCCGCACTTTGAGCAATTTAAGAGATTATCTTTAAGTTATAGTAGTAAGCCCCCTACCAGGTAGCGTTACCCTCAACCTATTGGTATGAGTCAACAGGGATACAGTCCCGCAAGGTCAGATTATTGAAAGATAATTAAGTAAGTTATTAATGCGAAAAGTGGTAGGCCCCCTTCCAGGCAGCGTTACCCTCAACCATCTGGTCTGAGTCAGCAGGGATACAATCCTCGCATGGTTGGTTTAAGGTTTTAATAGTAGCTTATAGATAAGGGGTTCAAGCGGTTTCTTACTTACTTCCGGGGTGGTCATTCCTGCCCAATCTCGAGAAGTAATACTAAGCTTGAACCAGGTTCCCGCAGGATCTATACACTGAACGAGACATAGAATTACCCAACCACCCTTCTAACCCCCTTCCAAGTAGTTAACACGCTTTATATAGACCGTAAAGATACGAATACGTGAATCAACGACATATAAAGAATGGTTAGATAAATTCGCCTTCAATATAAAAAACTAGTTATTAAAGTCATTAATACATACCCAAATAAAAAGGAGCCAAAGATTGCAAATAAAAAAGAAATACATAAAAGATTTGTCTTCACCAAGTGATGTAAGAGTTTAGCCAAGCGTGGCATTTGTTTGACAAGAACTCCTACGATCGATCTTAGATCCTGAGACTACTACACACTCTAAATGATGGAAGATGGATGATGGTGGTGGATGATGGTGGAGTGGTGGCAAGTGTGAGAGAAGTGGTTTGCTAAGGGATGGGTTGGAATGAAACCAAGCACCCTTATTTATAGCTGAAATTAGAGCCCCGTGCCCACCTAACACGACCCCGTATTGGTCATTCTCTCTCTTCTTCATTAACTGCAGATGTCAGATCTTGTACTAACACGGCCCCGTGGGTCAATGGCACGGCCCATGGACATTGTACTTGCTTATACTTGTTGTACTATCCAAAATTCTACAAATCTAGGAGTTGACCACGGCCCCGTGTTTCCTTAGCACGACCCCGTGTTGGTGTGTCTGGTTTGTCTTTTGTTGTTGTCTTTTCTTCTACAGAGAATCTTGACTGGGCACAACCCCGTGCCAAGGTGGCAAAGCCCCGTGTCAGCCTTCTGACTTGTTATTTTTGGCCTTGGGGTCAAGCTTGGAGGGTCGGTATAAAGTATCAACTTCTCTTCTTTTGTATTTATGTTGGATTTTGCCATTATTTTGCTTCTTTTGTGCATTTAAGCTCTTTTGACCCTGTAAATTAAAAAGAAACAAAGAAACATGTTTTTTTTTTCAACATTAGTACCGATAAAGAGTTGATTTTATGTCGTATTTAATATAATTTATATGTTACATTTTATGCATATCAAATACCCCACACTTGAATCTTTGCTTGTCCTCAAGCAAAACTATTTAATGGTGGTTACACACCCAAATGGAATTGGTAGAGAAGAAGTTTTCGGGTCTTGTTTGTAGAGTGTCTGGAATCCAAGTTCTTTATTCTTGTTTTTATATTAGTTAAAATCCTATTTGACATGATCCATTTTGAACCTTTGTTAAGAAAAATAAATATTTTTGGGCATTGCATGCCTTTATAAAATTTCATTTAGCTATATACAAATTCACACACCTCACAAGTGATCACTCAATACTCGGCCGAAGATGTATAGGTGAAACGCTCGATACCGGTATGGAACTTACTCCTACCATATGCTTAACAAGTAATCAAACCTCCTCCCTTTCTAACATAATCTTTGTAAATATCAAGAGGACTTTGAAAGGGTAGGTTTTGGCTAAGGGTAGTATAGTTTTATTGAAAAGTGGCTAAAACGTAAAATGTCGGTTTTCTTTTGAAAATTTATTTGTTTTGTGACTTAGTTATAAACTACATATTTATAATAATTTCTGCTTATTTATTTCAACTAGCTAGAGAGATTTTTTTTTATATAAAACTAAGTCACCTATTTTTTATATGATTTTCAAAAGAACTGCATTTTACTAAAACCGAGGAGTGTGAAAATAAAAATTGGTTTTGGGGTGATGGGTGGTTTGTGCAAAATGGTATTTTGCGGGCTTTCATACGAAAGGTTTAGGCTCAAAGGGGTTTAACTAGGGGAATATTTTTGTTGTTTTTGTTTATGGTGGGGAGATAAAGAGAAAATAAAGTTGAAGATGAAAAAGTGGGTTTAAAATCCTAATGCCTCCATTATTACTTACTTGGATTCTTCGGTACGGACCGGGAATGTACTGTCTTGTCAAGTTCTAGATTCGTAAGAACCATACGGCTACTCACTCAAGAAACAAAAGATGAGCATTTAGTAAATATATACGATTGAATGCTCGATAAAGGCTCAAAACTCACATTTTTGTGGTAAAAGGGGTATAAGTGTGAAATTATATATATACAATCAAATTTTGCAAAGAATTATCATGCCATTTTTATAAATTTTTCTTGTATGGTTCTTTTTATCATGGCGCTATCGGTTGTAAACTTTATAAAAACTTGAAAATTTTAGATTTTGGTTTCTAACTTAAACTATAAACAAGACAAAACAAAGAAAGAAAATTTTTGAAAAGATTTGGGGTGTTTTAGCGGTTTCAAGTAGAGTTTTGTGTAAGGCTGGATTTAGGACAGACAGATTCAAGTTATTGATCCCCCCCACACTTAAATTACACATTGTACTCAATGTGTCCAAAATAGGTTAAATTAATTAAGTTTATAAGATGTGTGTTAAAAATAACAATTTTTTTTTGGAAAACAGTCACTTGGCACGACCCTGTGTCAAAAGTGCCAGTACCAAATTTTTCCAAAAAGAAAACATGCATGGGGCACGACCCCGAGTCAAGGTTTCAGAATAAAAAATGTTACAACAGACTTGGGGCACGAGGGCGTGCTTACCTAACACGGCCCCGTGCTGCACTTACAGAATTGAAGATTTTCAGTCAGGAGCCGTTTGTTTTCATGCATAGGGTGTTGGGTCAATGTCCTTTGGCCTTCTCACCATCATTCTGAGTGTATTTTATTCATACTAAAAGAAAAACTCAAATATAAAAGCTTAAAAGTTATACTAAGATTAAAACTACTTTATCGTTGGATAGTCCATGGAATGCCTCCATGGTGCGCCACATTTATAAGGGTCCTTGGCTAAACCCCACGTATCGGGTGGTTCCAGCTCATCTTCCAGCAAGGGGTCGCCATTGCTTATTGGATATTTCATATCAGGATTGACGTACCTTTTGTCTGCCCCTAATTGAAGTGGTAGGTTGTTTTGCTTCCGTTTGATCAAGGTTTGATGGGATTTTATGAACGATTGTCCCAACACGAGGGGGGGGGGGTATCATCTAGGATGATAAAGTCGGTTGGTACTATCGCTTGATTTGTTTGAATTAAGACATCCTCAACCATTCCCGTGGCGTTAATCGTTTTTTGGTTAGAGAGAAAAATAGGAATCTTAAGAGGTGAAAAATCACTAGTCACCAATTTTTCGAAAATATAGTTTGGCATTATGTTAACATAAAGATCTTTATCAATTAGCATGTGACCAACAAAGATGTTTTGAAAAAAATATGGTACCGGTTTTATGTTTAATTCATGGTATTCGTCTTGCATTAGTGAAGTTTGATCATTTGTTAATGTGATGCTAACTAACTCTTCGATTTTAGTACTAATGTTTAACTCTTTTAAAAACCTGGCATGAGAAGATTCCAAACAATAATTTTCAAAATAAGGTTGCAAAACATGAATTTCTTGAAAAATTGTTCTATTTTAAAATCATTAGTTTTAGACTTACCTTCTTCTTGGTTTGGTTCATGTGTGAGTTTTTCGTTTTGTTGCTCTTTTATTTTTACCTCTTTGATTATTACCTCTTTAGTACAAATGGTCTCTTCCTTTTCACGAGATCTCTTAATTAAGAGTTCTAGATTTTTGAGACTTTGTATTAGGCTTTCGGCTTCGGGATTAATTGTTGGTGGCGTGTCGTAGGTTTCAAACGGATTGGCATCCCAGTCAAAGCTTGACTTTGGAAGCTCAAACCTTGGTTCTTCATATGTGGTGTATGAGGTTGATGGTTTGAAGAGGTAACAATGTTGTACCGAATGGGATTCACCACAAATGGTACAATAAGTCCTCATAATCATCCTCAATATAGTAGGTGTAGTCTTCTGAGTAGTAATCCATTGTTTTGGAAGATACCCAGAAGAATAACGAGCCTCGGGATCAGAAACAGAAGATTAAAATTTAACAGATTTTTGACCACGACCTCGTGCTGAACTAGCACGGTCCCGTTCTGAATTAGCATGGCCCCATGGGATTATCTGCATCTGGGCGTTTGAAAAAGTTTTTAAGAAAAATTGCAGCATGGGGGTGTGTCCTAGTAACACGACCCCGTGTTAAACCTACTGTTAAAAAGAAAAAAAGTTTTGAAAACGGGCGCGCAGTTTTGAAAAATGTTAGAAATTGATTAGGCCGCTAATTTTAAGCTTTCTCAAAAACCTTATGTCCCCGGCAACGACGCCAAAAACTTAACGTGTGTGTATGTGTATATATTTTTAAGATATATTTTAGCACTTTTTTACTCGCAAATTCAAGTTTTAAATTTATAAAAAACATTATACTACTATCACTCTACACACACGTTAGGGCAAGTGCACCCATCACGGACGTAGTATAGTGATGGCAAGATACTGAGGTCTTCCAAGGACACAAGAGCTTTTAATACCGGCTTATCGTTAACGTCTAATCTAATCAAACTTTGATGAAAAAGGTTTTAAAGCTATAAAAAGATAAACTAAAAAGCAAAAATAAAATATAAGGAAAAAACAGATAGACAAGAAGGAATCACTTGGTTCCAACTCCTCTTTTATGTATCCTTTAATTATTTCCGCACTTTGGGCAATTTAAGAGATTATCTTTAAGTTATAGTAGTAGGCCCCCTTCTAGGCAGCGTTACCCTCAACCTATTAGTCTGAGTCAGCAGGGATACAGTCCTGCAAGGTCGGATTATTGAAAGATAATTAAGTAGGTTATTAATGCGAAAAGTGGTAGGCCCCCTTCCAGGCAGCGTTACCCTCAACCTTGTGGTATGAGTCAGCAGGGATACAGTCCTCACATGGTTGGTTTAAAGTTTTAATAGTAGTTTATAGATAAGGGGTTCAAGCGGTTTCTTACTTACTTACGGGGTAGTCATTCCTGCCCAATCTCGAGAAGTAATATTAAGCTTGAACCAGGTTCTCGCAGGATCTATACACTGAACGAGACATAGAATTACCCAACCACCCTTCTAACCCCCTTCCAAGTAGTTAACGCGCTTTATATAGACAATAAAGAGACGAATATGTGAATCAACGTCATATGAAGAATGGTTAGATAAATTTGCCTTCAATATAAAAAAACTAGTTATTAAAGTCATTAATACATACCTTAAGGGGTATGGTCCCAAAAACCTTGTGCAACTGCAGAGGACCATACCATGATTATACTCCAAGATCATCTTAAGCAGACCTTGCACGCCTCGCGCAACTGGTCTAAATAAGATTTGGGAAGTTCAATCCTTAATGATCATGCGCCGGAGATAGGAAAGACAAATATTCATTTAACACCCTTGCACAGGCCCGTGCAAGGATACAGTTAAGTTTGAAGATTTAACGACTAAAGACAAGTCTCAAACATGTCCGCGCGCATGAAGAAATAAAGACTTGAACAAAAGGAATCTTTTCTGTTATAACCAACTGGACACGTGGCAACCGATCAAGGGCTCACAACTATAGATCTTCTAGAAGCATTAAATGGCCAATCGTGCATGGCCTAATTTGGTTGTAACTGAATGTGACATGGCAACATCTAGAGCATTCATCTAAATCACGATGATGGCAAAATTTAGATGCAGATCTAGATCAGGTCACTTTCCACATGGCATCTCCCCAACCATTGATCAATTCACGATCCGTGTGCATGGATGGGGAGTTAACCGCAAACGGAAAAGAAGATTCCGTTATCTCCTCCGTTATATTTTGGGTGCCAAACCTTCGGTTATAAATAAGAGAATTCAGGTACAAGTCTTCCATTCACTCTCACTTACTTTCACTCTTACTACTTCATCTTCATTAGATCACTGTACTTATTCTCACGCCGGAGGGTGGTCACAGAGAGAACCCCCATCCTCCCCGTGGCGAGGCAAACAACGTTCCTGTTTTGCAGTGATTCCGAAGAAGTAGTATCCAGCAGTCATCGACGAGAGGATTAACCATTTTTATGCAGAAACCCTACCCCCAGATCTAAATTGATTCTGGTCATTTAGATCTGGTTTTTCTTCATTGGCACCCACTGATTACTTCTTTTATTTTCATCTCCTCGTTCGATTTCTTTCTCTCTTCTGTTTCCATGGCAGAAGGTCCATCAAATCAACCACCAGGTCATCGACCTGAGAGCAGAGGCAACTTTGCTTATGCTTCTCGTGTCGATGGAATCGTGGAAGAAGCGTCCGATGATAATGAGGTTCATCATGATGCCAATCATGTGAATGATCTTGTCACTCCAAGAGTTCAGACGGAAATTCCGATCAGTTCAATACTATCACACCCCGAAATATCAGAGCATTGGCGTGATTAGACCGGTATCTTCATTGCACCACTTCTAGAAAATGAACGCCCACTAAGTACTCGAATCCTCGTGGTTCTCCTATTTCAACCATGCCATAATTTGAGAAAGTAACATGACGAAGAAACATGCGAAAAATCAACATAAAGTTGAGCGAGTTCATAGTTTGTTTGTAAAAGATTTGAAATAAATCTTTTTGAATAACCGGTTCTTTTTAAAATATTGTTGAGAAAACGAATTAAAAAACATTTTCTTTGGCATGTTATATGAAAACTTTTTATTCGTGAAACTTTGTAAGTGTAAAGCGTTATGTTTGTAAAACTATATATTCGTAGAGTTTTGTGTCTGTAACACTTGTGTGGCTGTCAATGTCTGCGCATGACAATGACAAACATGCATGCATGAGTCTGTATGTTGGACTCGTCAGTCCTTAAGATGAAGGCCTTAGGTGCATGCAAGTTTTGGGTTGTTGTATGTAGGACACACAGTCTCCGTTGTTCGTGTACAGGACCACCAGTCCTCATGTTTGTATGTGGGACCTCCAGTCCCCTTTGTAACTAGGACCAACCCCGTCACTAGTATCTGTAGTTCATGCATGTTTCGTAACTGTTTATGTTTTAGTAAAAACCGGTATGTTTTACACAAGTTTTTCGTAAACCATTTGAGTTTATTGGAAATCACAAACCATTTACGTTAATTAAAACTTGTTTGTGGAATGGTTTAGAAATATGCAATCTTTGTTCATCAAAAATCCTGTTTGTTTTTGCAAAAGGTGCATGTCTCAAAAATAATATATAATTTTTCTTTCATCGAAAACCTTATATGTTTTTGCAAAACGTGCATGTCTTTCCACCCCGAAAACATTTATAAAAATGTAAAACCGTAAAAAGGTGGGGTTATGAACTCACTTGGATTTCCATGTGCAAAGCTAGCTAATTATGATTCTGTGGAGTTGTTTCCAAGCGTAATTCGCTAGCGTGCATTCTATAATATCCTTAACGCGAAATATCTTATAAGTTTCTAAATAAAGCGGTAACTAACTACGTGTCATCGAGCTCTACCGAATCGTTAACCAAATGATTCGACGGTAAGTTGTTAACTTAATGGAAACGATTAAGTTATGCTTGTTAAGTTTCGTCTAATGTCGGTAATAGTTACTAAGTTTTGGAAGTACTCAGCTTCCAAAAGATTTAAAATATATAAATATTTATATCAAAATATATAAATATATCGATAAAAGCGCGTTAGTCATCTCGAGATGCCGTACATGTATGTATTGAGTATTCGTATGAAAATAATATATAACAACTCGTATTATCTGTTGTGTCTCGTATGATAAGTATCGAAATATGTGTATATGCCGTTTAGGCGTTTGAAGTGAATATAAAAAGTTATATTCATTTTATAAAGGAATCGTCGAGTTGATGTGTTTGAAAATAAATATATAACCATATTTATTTTTATAAAAGAATACGTGTTGTTAGATATTTGAAATAAATATATAAGCTATTTTTTTATAAAACGAATTCGTGTCGTTTGATATTTCAAATAAATATATAAACTATATTTATTTATAAAAGGATTCGAGTTTAACGCTTGAAATAAATATAAAAATTATATTTATTTTGTAAAATAGTTTGCGTCATTGTCGTTTTTGTAAGTTATAATGTGTCGCCGAAAGTAAATATGTGTTTGTATTTGTTTTTCTAAAATTATTTTTCAATCCGATAGTTTGTTTGATAATAAAAAGCGTTTTGTGTTACGAATTTTCTCGAAAAACGGGCAGAGTTTCCTCAGTTTTTGGACGCCCCCGACAACACAAGTTGTCATTATTTTATCAAAATTCAATCAAGATTCAAACAATGGATATGTATAATCAATTTATATAAACAATATAGTAAATAAATCCAAGTAAACTTTAACTAATAATTTCGTCAATTTATTCGGTTCGAGCTCATTTTGCACGGTAATATATTAAAACTAATAAACAACGATATTATTCATGCTGTAAAATCTTTACCATCTCTCGCATGTCGATATGCCGAACATGCTGACTGAGTTGACCGAGTTAACTGAGTTGACCGGTTGAGTTGACCGAGTTAACTCACTGTGTTGACCAGGTTTGACCAAGTCGACACCGTTGACCAGCTGACCGTACTGATGTGTGTAAAATGCAACATATAAATTACATCAAATGAGGCATAAAACTAACCCTTTTTTAGTATTAATGTTGGAAAAAGTGTGCTTTTGTCTTCCTTTTGTATTTTCAGGAATAAATGAGCGTAAACTAACAAAAGGAGCAAATATGCAGCAAAATCTAACATAATTACAAGAAAAGGAATAAACGTGGCCTGCCCGACCCCTCGACAGCATCTTCCCAAGCAAAAACAAGAGAACAGAAGGCTGACCACGACCCCGTGCCCAGTGGACACGGGGGCGTGGCCAGATGTCTGCAGAAAGGACAAAGCTATAGAAGCTTCTATTCCCGACACGGGGGCGTGCCCAGCTCAACACGGGGTGGGGTCAACGCTAAGATTCGCAGAATCCAAGCAAATCTTGATAGTACAGATACGCTTCTGCACACGGGGCCGTGCCCAGCGGACACAGGGGCGTGTGGAGATAATGCAGACAAATTGCAATTAATGAAGAAAGAGAAAGTGGATGGACACGGGGACGTGCCCAATGGACACGGGGCCGTGTCCGGGCTTCTGTGCAGGCTATAAATAGAGGTACTTGGTTCACTTCAAAGTCATCCCTTGGCAAACCACCTCTCTCCTACTTCACCCACACTCCACCACCACTATAACCCACATCCACCACCATCATCCATCATCCATCATAGAGTGTGTGTAGTAGTCTCGGGATCCAAGATTGATAGTAAGAGTTCTTGACAATCAAAGGCCATGTTTGCCTAAGTCTCTTACATCACTTGGTAAAGACAAGCATTTAGTGTAAAACTTTTGATTTTTAATCTTTTCGCACTTTTTATTTGGTTTTGTATTAATGACTTTAATAACTAGTTTCTTATGTTGAAGGTGAAACTTCGTTATCATTTGTCCGTGGTGTCTTGGCGTTATTTTACTGTCTATATAAAATAAAAGATTTACACCATTCATATCTCTACAGTCCATATAGAGATATGTTGACTACCTGGTCGGGGATTAAGGGAATTGTTTGGTAAGGTTCTTGCCTTGTTCAGTGTATAGATCCTGCAAGGACCTGGGTCAAGCTTACTAGGACCTCCTTCAATACCCACTGGTATTGGATGGCGGGGGTGCGAATGGATTGATCCCCTCATATGTAAACTACTATTAATACATTAACCCGACTACTTGGGATTGTATCCCCGCTGACTCAAACCACTTAGCCAAGGGTAAGGTCACCTTCAAAAGAGGGGCCTATCACATTACGCATTAATAACTTAATTAATTATCTTTCAATATTCCGACCCTTTAGGATTGTATCCTTGCTGACTCAAACTACTGGGTTGAGGGTAATGTCACCTTTAAAAGAGGGGCCTACTACTATAACTAAGATAATCTCTTAAAAAGTGCAAAAGTGCAGAAATCAACAAAGGTTACACTAAAGGCGAGTCGGATCCAAGTGATTCATCTACTACCCACCGTGTCGCCGCCGCCTCTGCTGCCGCCGTGAGCGGCGACGCTGCTCCACCTCCGGCGACTCTCTCTCTTTCTCTCTCTACTACCCGTCTCTGTTTCTCTCTGTTCATGCTTCTTTAAACCAGCCGTCGCTCACCACCCCTAGTCCGATGTCAGGTGTGGGTCTCTCTACTTATCGTTGCCAACATAATTTTTCCCAAAGTTTAAATTTACCAACTCATTAAATTCCACACATAAACATCATAATAAGTCAAATACAACCTTTTACCTATTCACAACACGTGTAACATTTGTATGGTACGGACTGAAAAGCCGGGTCTCACAGTCTCCCCCTCTTTAGGAAATTTCATCCCCGAAATTTTACTCTACAGGTTTTGTTTTCGCACTAGGTGGAAACAGTAAAAACAGGATTGATGAATATGGTCTTGTAGTTTCTGCGAAAAACTTTGATTCTTACTAAGAATCTTCGTAGACCTATATTACACACACCCTCAATTCCTAACCTCACATCTCAATGCTCTCCACCCTTTCCAAGGTTCAACATTTACAAGCATTTAATCAAGAAGATTAAGTCAAAATTTCACCAATTCGGGTTCTACATACATATATTTACATATACATTACCCCATACCTAAGGTAGTCTGAGTTTACACACGATTGATCCAACTCGAGATGGGCTCTCGAAAGAATCAAATCTCATAAACTCGGTTTCTTTCCTTCTTGCATTCATTTCAGATATCCATGGATTACACAACCAATAAATCACATATACTACTAGAATGCTGTAATCGCCTCTCCAGTTATTAACATAACTCTTCTCGCTATACACACTGCTTCTACGGTACTTCAATAAACTTCCGTTTATCTTCTAAATAAATCTCTACAGGAACAAAATCAGTGTATTATCCATTATACACTTTCTCAAACTAGACCAAACAATACTTCATGTACACTACTCAATCTTTATGGTAGCTTGACCCTATAAGCGACTGATCCAACTCAAGATGGGCTCTTGAAAGGACCAAGTCAACGTGGCTCAGCTTTTTCCCTTTCTCTGCTAACTTAATAATATCCTTTAAAGTAACTCCTCCAATAGAACCAAATCTTCGATCTGAAATCGCAATAGTCCCCTTCAATTATCCATGTAATCCTTCTGTCGATTAATTGACGACTTTTAACCTTCCCTCGATCCAGCCAAATCCTGTCGCTGGTTTCCTAGATAAACTAAGGTCTGGTTAATTGTCCTTTATCACGTTAGCTCAACAAAGTGGCGATCAGCACTTTCATCCATGCAAGGCTTAAAACGGAGCAACCTGAATGCT
The DNA here is from genome assembly GCA_030545235.1 of Helianthus tuberosus. Lineage (NCBI taxonomy): Eukaryota > Viridiplantae > Streptophyta > Magnoliopsida > Asterales > Asteraceae > Helianthus > Helianthus tuberosus. The sequence goes on from CM060407.1 coordinate 123,164,121, forward strand.
AGCGTGTTAACTATTATTGCAAGATAACTCTGCCAAGGGCATGTGAGTATCTTAACTTCCTTCGGAGTCCATCATACACGCTCCCAACTTTTCTTTCAAGGGTTTGAAAAGCTTCTTCTTACTTTTCTACCCAATCAATTCCCCTTTTCCTTTTGGGGTTATTAGTGTCGAAGACTGCACTAATTTAGAGAAATTCTTAATAAACCTCCGGTAGCACCCATCTAGTCATATGAATCATCGTACTCTCGATGGGGTCTTTGGCGCTCCTCATCATTTGATTGATCCAATCTTAGACTGATCTACATGCATACCTTTCTCATCTTTCACCAACTCCATAGTTAACTTCAAACGTTACTCATGATTCTCTTTGGTTCGTGTATAGGCAAGTATGTCGTCGATGAATATTATCACGAATTCATCCGATTAGGGTTTTCATACCCTGTTCATGAGATTTATGAATATAAATGGCACATTAATTTAGTCAAAAGGCATGACTAATAACTCGTAATGGCCATATCACGTTTGAAAAGCAGTCCCCGAAATATCTTCGTCAGCAACCTTCAACTGATGATATCCTGATCGTAGATCGATCTTCGTGTAGCAGCTGGATCCCGGTAGCTTGATTGAATAAATCGCCAATCCTCGGTAAAAGGGTATCGATTCTTGAAAGTCAACTTGCCCAGCTTTCTGAAATCATCACATATCCTAAAGGATCCATCCTTCTTTCACTCAACAAAACAGATGCGCCTCAAAGCGAAAAGCTTGATCGAATGAAACCCTTGTCCAGTAGCTCTTGAAACTGACTCGACATTTCTATCAACTCAGGCGGTGCTTAACCTATAAGGAGATTGTGCAATTGGGCGCAACACCGGGTGCCAGATCAATTCAAAATTCGATCCGTCTCACGGGGGGGGGGGGGGGGGGGGGAATCCAGGTAAGTCTTTTTAGGAAGACTTCTGGATAATTGCGAACAATAGGAATCTCTCCGATATCCCTATATTCGGTTTCCGTATCCACCACATTCACTAAAAATGCAGGATAGCCCTTTCGCAACAACTTGAGCATCCTCATAACACTGACGACTCTCAACTATCAACACTCAACTCTCGACACTCAACACTCAACTCGGTCGATCTCCACGAACAACTACCACCTCCCTACCGTCATCAGGACGAGATATCCTAACTAGCTTCTTCAAGCGATAGTCCCCACTTCGTTCTCAGATAATCAATCCATCCTCGTATCTACGTCAAAGCTCCCCAGCTCCACTGGAAATAAACCAACACTAGAACTATGATCACCTAACTAAATACTACAATCGCGAACGACCTCACTAGTTTCCATCAACTTACCAATTGCTAGTTCTATCGGGCACTTTATACTTAGCTCACTTGTTGGTGAACACAATAATGGTTCAAAGTTTTTCGAAACAAAACTCAAGTCAGCCTTGGTATTTAAAGTATGAACAAAGATTAGCTTTTGATTCGAAACTTACCAGTAACAGTAGCAGGACTCTCACATGCCTTCCCAGCACTCGCCTCAACGGATTTGCCCCAAACATCCTGTCCTTTTGGTTTCAGGCAATTTCTTTTGTTTTGTCCTTGTTCACCACATGCGAAGCATCCTTCGAGCGCAACTCCATCCAACGTACTCTTAGCATAACACTTGGGAGTCACATGTCTGGTTCGGCTATATCTGGCACACTTCTCTTGTTCATCACCGACTTTACCCTTTCCCGATTCTCTAGGATTAGCTACACTCACTTTCTCCAAGCTACGTTTCTTCCCACGTTCCTTTTCCGGATTCTTCTTGGAGCTCTCAGGTTTGCGCTTCTTCTAATCTCCAGTTCTAGGTTCGGAACGCTGAATCACTCGGATGACCGACTCGTTTTGACAGCCCGATATCACGCATATCACGGCCACGTCATTGCATAGGGCACCAGTAAATGATCTTGGGCTAGAACCCTGGATTGTTTTGTGTATGCTCCTGTGCACTATTCATACGGTTAATGAAAATCAGGAATACGTTCCAATGAGATCATAACAGATGAACTACCACAACTTTTCGATCATTATTTTACCTGGAGGGTTTCCAATCTGTGTCCCATCAAGACTGTGCCCGTGAACACCGCATCCACGTTCCTGGCCATCATTTTGGTTAGCATTACGTTGTTCCAAGGCAGTATTAACATGTTGGGTTATGAGTCGTGCCAACTCTTCTGGTGTGGCAGGTAGTCTAGTCACATGTCTTGCTTTTGGCGACATTTTCGTCGTTTCTATTATTTACAACAATAATAATTACATGACACGATGACCAAAAATAATTCAATCATTAAATGTTAGTGGACCAAACATTGCGCATGTATAATATCCACATATTAATGAGAAAATTTTTAAACCAAAAGTAGATCATTTGATATTATCATAGAAATTAACAAACTAGTTTTTCAGTACATCCCAACTATACTTGGCATGACTACATCTGTGACATCGATGCTTGTGTAATTATTGTACAAACTCTGGACAATTCAATATCAATAAAATAGTGTGTTTTGATCCCAATGTTTATTTATTTATGTTTGACATTTTGCCCGTTTTGATTTTTGATTGATTTTAAACTCTATATCGCATTCTGGAAAGTTATACGCAAACTGATGCGTAAACGTAATCAGTTCAATGCGACAAACACTCCAGAATAGCAACATAAGCTTAACATACCTTAAATAACCTTTACATAACTTAGAAATAAGTTTTAAAGGGTTTGGTATGACAAAAACAAGTTTATTAGCTCACAGGGACTATTTGCGTCAACTTGCAAAAGTCTGCCGTTTCATAAGGCAACGTACAGTATGAAACATGATCATAAGCTAAACATACCATAAATAACCTTAACATAGCTTAGAAATAAGCTTTGAGTGGTTCGGTGTGCGAAAATATGCTTATTTGATCTTACAGGGACTAAAAGTGTCAAAAACGACGTAAGTTTGCATTTACGCGCATATCTTACGTTCTGACCACATCTAGACATCCAAAATTTTTGTAGACACTAAAATATATTTATTTTAGTGATCGGCATGCAAAAATACCATTCGTCGCGTAATTTGGACCGTTTTTGCGTCCGTTCGAGTTTCATCATAATTAGACAAATAACATGACCGTACGACCAAACGAGCCGACATCCGGGACTTTTCCGAGCATATTTTGAGTTCTCTATACTTTGACCATCTTGTAGAGCCTTGAAAATGGCCTAACGGGGGTTAAAAGTGCTAGAAATGAGCCTATACATGTGTAGGGACCAAATCTGTTAATTGTGAAACTTGTGCGGAACTGACATTAGGACGCGGGCCGCGTAACCCCAGTCCCTATGCTTACGCGGGGCGCGAGCGCATGCCCAGCGACAGAAACTCAGTTTTAGCAAATTGTTGATAGTTCAGGGGCTGTTCTTGCCATTTTCTTTGTGTGTTAACCAAGTTAACACCTCCCTAAGTAAATTAGCTGGCCCCTAACACATGTATGGCTGTGATCTAATGCTTGGAGGTTACACAAACACATGGAGTGATCTTGTGAACTTCCAACAAGTATATATAGCCAAGCTTTCAATCCATTTCACTCACCCTTGATCTGATTTTCTCTAAGTTGAGGTTTATAACTTCATACCTGAGAATTTTAAGATCAAGTTCTCCCTAGCTTGGACCCTTTGTAAGCTTCTTTCGTTCTTTTACCGCTTTTCTAGCGTAAAAGTCAAACAGTGTTTGACTTTCAGCTTTGACCAGTCAATGGTCAACGCAAAGTTCGTTTGAACTTTGCAACATGATTGTAATCACGATGGTTATAATCCTTAGCGATTATACCTACTGATTACCACGTTAACTAGGTGTAGTGACGAGTCAAAGTTTCAGTCAAAATGCGTTTTAGCACGCATTTTGCAACAGAACTACTTTTAGGTATCAAAACACTTTGTTTTGATACCAAATCAGTTTTCTAAGTTAGTTAAACATGTTTTGACATGTTTAACTCGTCACTATTAGTTTAGTGCTTGTTTAGGGTCGTAAGTTAAGCGGTCTAAACAACCGCTTAGACTTTCGAACCCGACCCGTTTGGTCGATCATTAGGATCCGACCAAGCATGTTTAGTGATCATAGTTACATAGGGAATAACCTCTGAGGTTATACCTTATGATCACATAGGATTGGTTAGTTATTTGTTAAGTAGCTTGTATGCCCATTGGAAATGACCAAAATGCCCTTTTGAAGCATAAATCCGTATTTTGCATATGTGAACATGTTTTTGACATATAATCTGATTTAGTAACACGTTTAGGGATAATTGGGCATGTAAGACTTGACATAGTACATAGTTAACCATCCGACCTTAGTTTTGCGCAAACGACGTATTATAGTAGCTTATACTACCATAATGGGTCGAAACGGGTCAAAAGCACTTAGGTAGACTTCCCAATCAGAATATAAGGTCTATTAAATCATGCCATATGAGTTCAAATACTCATTTGATTTATAGAACCTCATTCTATCCTATCTCCCGATTTAGGATCCGATTATTAACATAGTTACCCATATTAGGTGCCTTATTGATTCCGTGATCCTTGAAGCTTAAATTGGTGTTATTCTCAAGACTAATAAGCAATCCCAAGTGAGTACATAGTTCCCCTTTTTACCGCTTTCAAATATTTTGGGGTGATACACATGTACATACTTGTTACTTATGTGCTTTTCATTGCTTTTATGACATAAACATGCTAGTTTCACCTAGTACACATATAGTACATGCTTTCAGTTATGTTTTGCTATGTATGTTAAGCATGCTAGCACATTGATTTCATAAGACACTTTTGTTGCATATGTTTACTCAGCATATGGACGCATTGTTTTACATGACATTTCTGCTATGTATGTTTACTGAGCATGCTAGCACATTGATTTCATGAACATTTCTGCTAGGTATGTTTACTTAGCATACTAGTACATGGTTTTCATAGCATGATTAAATTTTTAATCGGGACAATAATACATTCATTAACATTGATCACGCCGCTTGGTAGTATGTAATGGTACCATAGGACTTGACAAATCCCGTTTCCGACTTCCTAGGTTTGTTTGGAAGTTGGGAATGACAGAATCCGATATACATAATTTAGATAAACCTTTAATTTGTTTAAGGGTTTGTCGCCACAGTCTCAAGGCTTGAATGTATGCGATTAACATCACTACATAAATGTTTGTAATCATAAAGCATTGTTTTCTGCAAAACATAACATTTGATTTAAACTTAGGTTTATTCAAAAACCTTGTTTTGTACATTTTTCCTATGGGGTTGAGTAATTACTAGTTATTCACCATACATGACATTTGTTTTCACATTGACATTATCACATAGTTTGAGTAGATACTTTCTACTTGCTATGCATTACATTTGGTTATACATGATACATTTCTCACATGACATTGAACATGGTTTACGCATAAACATTTTGACATCGAACAAGACATTTTGGTTGGTTATTGATAAGTGACTTATGTAACGGGGCTATGTGTTATATGATAAAAGCATGGTGGATACGCCGCTGGTACTTCCTATATATAAGTGCTTTTATTGTATTATACATTGTTGCGTTATCTAAACCACTTTGACAAGGACATGAAACATTTTTACAAGAACACAACATTGTTTTACAAATTTCACATTTTATACAAATTCACTTTTACTTGGTTATTCATTTAACCATGCATTATCTTTTTATCATCATTTGATTTTCACATCGATTTTCATATGATTTATAAAGGAAAAAAAAACCATTTTACAAGGTTCATGACTACACTTTTGTTAAACATTTCTTTTAACTACAAGTCATGAATCCTGCATAAACAAAACCTATGTATCTCACATGCATTTTTATGCTGACGTACCTATTTTTACATGTGTTTCAGGTGTTAATGCATGATGATGTTTGTGCTTCACTTAGGCGGACTTGGGCCTTAGTGACTTAAAAGACAATATTTATGTTATGTTTTTGTTGAACTCCAAGACAATGTAAACTTTGATCTTAATAATACAAAACTTTAATTACCATGGTTGTTAAAACAATAATTCTGTCGCTCCACTCCCCGACGTTTCCACCGCGGTTTGTTGTTTTATGCGGTCGGGGTGTGGCAAAAGAGTTGGTATCAGAGTCAATGGTTATAGGGAATTAGGTTATTAGTAATGCTTTGACCTAGACTATAACTTTCTAGGACCCTAACACAAGTTATCATGTGTTTAGATCTTAAAACAATACACGTCACCTATCCTTAGGTGATTACTAAAACTTGAACACAAATTTCCAAAATGATTTTGAAATCAATCATCTATCCTTAGATGATTTTTTTTGGCTTAATGCCTTCTAAAATTTTCAAAATCTCGTCAAAGTTTGGGTCTAAATAATGTGAACACGTGCAAACTAGAAGGGTGAATGCTTGTACCTTGAGTTTTCTGTCTAAGGCTAGAGTGTTCGTACAAATCCGTAGTATCGGAACAGTCACTCTTACCTGGGAACTCTTGGGGTGAGTGTTCACTTATAGGCGAGCATGTCTTCGGTAGTACATTGTTATGACCCATTTACTTTGATTTGTCATTGTGTGTCGACTGTTTGTTACGAGGTAACGAACAAATGACCACCATCCTTTCATTTTGTTGATATTTATGATATCTCATTTTTCATCACCTCATCTCACTCGTTTTCTCTCATGTTTCCTCTTTTAGAATGCCTCCTCGACGTAACGTTCAGGAACCTAATGCCGAACTGGCAGCTATTATAGCACAGCAGATGGCTGCTGTTATGGCTCATTTTCTAAGCATACATATCTTGAACTATATCCTGCTTTTTATTGTTTATCTATGATCAGGATACTGGACGGGGACATTGCTAACATCCTGGGTGATATCCTGAGGTATATCGAATTAATCACGTTCAGGTTAAAGACTGGGACTTGCCAACGGTCAAATAGACTCCATCTCCTCAAGACTCGGGCGTATTTGTTAAAGGAGAGACGTTGAACCCGAAAGACCAGGTCTACAACGTTCGACTAAGGAATATTCGTTGGATCCCGGTTATGTAGGATAGTTAGTTACATTTGTTTTACTATAAATAGATGGGGGCGGATCAGATTAAGGCACTCAACTTACACTTTTTCGAACACTTTCTCTCTAGCTCATCGCAAACACTACACACAACACTAGTATTCGAATTATATTATAACACATAGTCGATCCGCACCACATCCTGCACTGTATCCCGATATTTGAAGCAATAGAAGAACAAGGCAGCTGCGATTGTCAGCTCCCGAGGTTTTATGCTGGCGATCTAGATTGATCAAGGGCTTTCCTCGTACATCACGTGTCAACCTTTACATTTTCGCTCATTGTTTGATTGTAGATACAGCTCTATATCCTGAGCCGTATCCTGAAACTGTTTTCACAACTAATTTGGTTAACACATTTTTCACATATAAATTTTAGCACACTACCTCACTTAACTAATTTGATCACTTAATTGCTTAGGTAATTTTTGACTAAAACAATTTGGCACCCACCGTGGGGCAAGTGGTGCTACTTTTACTAAAAATCTTTGTGAAATCGTTAATCGGTTTTCTATTTTCAAAACTTTTTGCCACATTGTTTACAATGGCCTCAAGATCAAACATGAGCTCCTCCACTATGTCTGCTGCAACCTCTGCTATTACCGGTTTGGTGCTTCCACCACCTCCTCCAAGGATGCCACTTTCTTCACAACCTCAAGATGTTATCCCTACTCGGAGTGTTCAGGGATCTGCTCCCGTTTTAGCCTCTAATAATGAAATTCTGACTTTATTTGGAAGTGTGCAGGAACAAATGAGGCAGCAACAGGAGACTAACCAAATGCTGTTAAGAGAAATACAACTCTTAAAAGCTAGCTCGAGCAGACCTGCTGAAGAAACTGTCACTCCTATACAGCCCAGGGCTTTGAACTTCAGTTCCGCAGTTTACACTGAGGATAACAGGGGGAATATCGTCCCAAGCCGTTCTCAGAATCATACCCCTGAGATACCCTCTTCGGTCAGGATGTCGACTGTGAGGAGTTCAGGATATGCTTCAGGATATGGCCAAAATCCTCAGACCGGTAATGTGTCAAATAATAATATTCTTGCTACTAGCAACAATGGTTCTTTGCAGGATGCAGGTATGACGTCAACATTTACCCGGGAGCTCCAAAAATTGAAGGACATGTTATCCAGTGTACCTGGAGTGGTCCAGCCAATTCCGGAAGTATCCCAAGACAGCCACAGGATATCCCGCTTTGCATATCCTATCTGTGATGCTGAAATACCAAAAAGATTCCAGACTCCCAACATGAAACTGTATGACGGGACTACGGATCCTGAGGAGCATATTGCCCAGTATAGGGAACGAATGGAGATCAATCCTATCCATCCAGATCTCAAGGAAGCATGCTTATGCAAGGGATTTGGTTCTACCCTGACAGGATCAGCCTTAAAATGGCTGTTAAACGTCCCTCCTCACTCCATTACTTCATTTGCTCATTTGGTTAATTTATTTAACAGTCAATTTTCTTGTAGTAGGAATTTTGAGAAACTAACCAGTGATCTTTACAGGATAACTCAAGGGCCTCAGGAATCCTTGAGGGATTATGTGAACAAATTCAGTCGAGAATCCTTGGATATCCCACATCTTGATGTTGCAACAGCTGTGCAAGCTTTTAAGATGGGGTTGCAAAAGGATTCTCAGTTTTATCAGGATCTTGTAATGAATCCCTGCAGGAATCTCGACGAAGCTCGTAACAGGGCTTTGAGATATATCCGTTTGGAAGATGACAAGAAGATGCAGGAGAGGATGAATTCTACCTCAACCTATGAATCAACTAACAGGAAATCAGAATCCTCATATAAGCCATATCGCTCCAAGCCATATGGCAGAAATGATAACAAGAAAGTGAATGCTGTTGAAGACGAGGATCCTGAAGAATATCCTGACTTATCTGAATACTGCTTTTCTGTTAATATACCTGAGTTAATGTATGCTATGCAGGGTTTAGGGGACAAAGCCAGGTGGCCTCGAAAGAACCAGCAGAAAGCTGATTGGAAGGATAAATCCAAATGGTGTGCCTTCCATGAAGACTTCGGACATCTGACTGAGGATTGCATTGCTTTAAGGAAAGAAATAAGTTACCTGTTAAGCAAAGGGTATCTGAAGGACTTGCTGGGAAAAAAGAAGAATAAAGGTCAGGATCCCAAGAAGGATCCTGAACGAGCGGCATCACCACCAGCAGATGCCAAGATAATTAACTTTATTTCAGGAGGATCCGATATTTGTGGAACTTCGTATTCGGCGGCCAAGAGACATGCAAAGGAAGCTAAGAGTGAGAGGGGAGACAGACCAGCCAGGATGACTACCCTCACAACTGATAAAGTGATCACTTTCGATAGTGATGACAGGGATACTGTTCAGGATCCTCACCATGATGCTTTGGTAATAACATTATATGTGGCTAACCATTTTGTACGCAGGATACTGGTAGACAACGGTAGTTCTGTCAATATAATTCAGCTGGAAACATTGAAGAGGATGAATGTATCTCCGATGGACATTACTTCGAAGTCCACTGTGCTCGTTAGTTTCAGTGGAGAAGCTAGGAATACCGTAGGGGAGATAAAGTTACCAGTATATGCTGAAGGGGTCAACTCGATACAACGCTTCTGTGTGATGGACTCCTTATCCTGCTATAACATCATACTGGGAAGACCATGGATTCACGATATGAAGGATGTGCCATCAACATATCACCAATGCATCAAGATCCCTACCCCTTGGGGAGTTGTCAAGGTTTAAAGTGATCAGCAGGAGGTGAAGGAATGCTACACATCCTCAATGAAATCTTCAACTAAGCCTAGTACAGCATAGCAATTAAAGATGCGGGCCCAGGATATCGTGGAGGATTCGGAGCAGGATGTGAAGAAAATTATCTTGGATTAGGATAATCCTGATATCTCGGTGCTCGTAGGAACCAATATCCCTCAGGATATTGAAGAGCAGTTAACTAACTTTTTGAAATGCAGGATGTCAATGTTTGCATGGAAGCATGAGGATATGACATGCATATCCAAAGACATTATCACTCACAAGCTTGGAATTGACAGATCATTCAAGCCTGTTCAGCAAAAAAGAAGAAAATTTGCTCCTGAGCGGAATGCGATTATCCAAGAGGAAGTTGAAAGATTGTTGAAGTCCATGATGATCAGAGAAGTCAAGTTTCCAAGATGGCTAGCAAACGTAGTTGTGGTATAGAAGAAAAACGGGAAATGGAGAGTCTGTGTAGACTACACGGACTTGAACAAGGCTTATCCTAAAGATCCATTTCCTCTCCCTCATATCGATGCAATGGTAGATGCTACTGCTGGACATGAAATGTTAACATTCATGGACGCATCCTCAGGATTTCAGCAGATTCAAATGGAGCCTTCGGATCAGGAGGATACTGCTTTCATGACACCAACATGTATATATTGCTATACTGCTATGCCTTTCGGTTTGAAAAATGCAGGTGCAACATACCAGAGATTAGTGAACATGATGTTCAAAGATAAGCTGGGGGACACCATGGAGGTATATATTGACGATGTGGTGGTGAAATCTAAAAAGGCTGAGGATCACCTCCAGGATATCAAGGGAGTATTTGATATCCTGGATCAGTATAACATGAAGCTGAATCCTGCTAAGTGCCATTTCGGAGTGGGGGCAGGAAAGTTTCTTGGATATATGGTGACGAAAAGGGGGATAGAGGCAAGCCCGGAGCAGATTAAAGCTATCCTAGATATAAAATTGTTAGGGGAGGATTTTCTAACAATTAGTGATCCTTATTCATTATCCTAATTAATGATCCTTACTTCTGTGACAGATAGTGATCCTCAGAAGAGCTTCAGGATCAGGATCATGGATCACTTTAAGGATCCTCATACTGACGATTGTTTGTTTGTGTTTTGTATTACTTCGCAGGAGTAACAAGCTTGACTTGGTCTTGGCAACGTTACTATGGAATATTCCACGGGTATTTCGCACACGTTTGACTGGAAATGGACGTTGTGGAGAACGCGGGAGCTTGGCACAAAAGTCGGATAGTTTGTTATTGTAGCTAACTTCTATTTTTAAAGGGGTGACGAGCTAGAATTAGAACACTTAGCCATTTTCAGCTACACACACTCTCATACAATCGCATTCTTGAAGCTCTCGACGAACACTTATTAATTTTCACTCACTTTTACACATCTCACAATATTGATCCTTGTACCTAGCTCGTTACTATCCGAAGTTGTAAACATTTATTGATTTATTTGAGCTTGGTGATCGGTAGTTTCCATCACCCGGGGTTTTTTGTGCCGGAGATCAACTCTTGATCAAGGGCTTTTTCCCCGTATAAATCCTTGTGTCGTTTGTGCAATTTACCTTGAAGTGATCCTTATCATTGTTCTACATTTAAAGCATCATACCCCATAACTAAGAGTTTGGTTGCATTATCCTCATTATATTTTTTGACCAAAACAGTTTGGCGCCCACCGTGGTGTTTTGGTCAAAAAATCTGTTGAGGATATTGCAACCAAACTCTCTGTTATGGGGAATGATGCTAATAATGTAGAACAATAACAAGGATCACTTCGATGTAATTTGCACAAATGACACAAGGATTTATACGGGGAAAAAGCCCTTGATCAAGAGTTGATCTCCGGCACAAAAAACCCCGGGTGATGGAAACTACCGATCACCAAGCTCAAATAAATAAATAAATGTTTACAACTTCGGATAGTAACGAGCTAGGTACAAGGATCACTATCGTGAAATGTGTAAAAGTGAGTGAAAATGAGTGAATGTTCGTCGAGAGCTTCAAGTGTGCGAGTATATGAGAGTGTGTAGCTGAGAAATGACTAAGTGTTCTCATTCTAGCTCGTTACCCCTTTTAAAATAGAAGTTAACTACAATAACTAACTATCCGATTTTCGTGCCAAGCTCCCACGTTCTCCACAACGTCCATTTCCAGTCAAACGTGTGCGATATACCCGTGGAATATTCCATAGTAACGTTTCCAAGACCAAGTCAAGCTCGTAACTCCTGCGAAGTAATACAAAACACAAATAAACAGTCGTCAGTACGAGGATCCTTAAAGTGATCCATGATCCTGATCCTGAAGCTCTTCTGAGGATCACTATCTGTCACAGAAGAAAGGATCATTAATTAGGATAACGTGTAAGGATCACTAATTGTTAGAAAATCCTCCCCTAACAATTGCCCCCAAAATATAAGGAGTGATATGTAAAATGGGCGAGTTATGTTTTCTTGATCTTATCCGCAACTAATTATCGTAAATATAGCCGCTATTGTTGAACTATCCGTTGCAATCGTGACGTCACAGAAGTGACAACCCTGCACGATCATGATTATAAATAGGAGATAGAGATAGGATCAAATGCATTTAAATTTTCAGAGAGACTCCCTTTATAACTGCATTCCGCAGACGATCAGGTACTCTCTCTCTCTATCTTCTTCCCTCTCTTGCTCTGTTTTCATCTCTTTCCATCAAAGATGTTGCTCCGAAATTCCCCAGCCAAGGATCACCCAAAGAACAGCCCTCCGAAAAGCCAGGGGATCATTGAAGACTCCATTAAAGAACGCTGCTGTTTCAATGATGCTCAGATCGATAGGATCCGCCACTGCTTCCCGGCGAACACCGAATTTAGGCCTTTTGACCCCAATGCCCTGAGTGATCATATCTCCGACAAGTGGGTTGCTTTCCCCGTCACTCCGTTCACCATAGGCTATACATATCCTTTTCCAACCTTCACCCAATCTTTCTTTTCCCTAACCGGCATCTCTTATATTCAAGCCATGCCGATGATTTGGAGGGTTCTGTACAACCTTGAAAGGATCATCGAGCAGGAAGGTATAGACCTAGGAATGTCAGAGCTGGGAGAGCTGTATGATCTTACTACCTTTGGTTCTCATCGCTATTTGTTTAAATGCAAACCCGGTGAGGAACATCCGATCTTCAAAGCCACCAAGAACGATGCTAATTGGAAGCGGCGTTTCTTTTTTATCAAGAGAGATTCTATTGAGGATGGAAAGGATCTACCCAAGAAATGGGCTACCCATGGTAGGGTGGAGGATCCTGAGAAGGATCACCAGAAACTTTCTTTTGATGTAAGGATCACTTATATTTTTGCTTTCTTGTTATGCAGCTATCACCGTCTCACACCTCAGATTGTCCCCTGCTGCTAAGGAAAGGCTCCTTGCTTTCAAGAAACTTGATCCTGAAACAAGAACTTTCAAGACAACAACCCAAGATTCACAGGAGGTATCCTCAGGCTCTGTCACAATGTCAAGTAAGTATCTTTGTTTAAAATTTAAATAAATAGTGAAATATAAATTAAGAAAAGATACTTATCTTGTTTTGGTTGTGTAGGTGCTGGAAAATCCACCAAGTCTGCTTCCAAGTTCAATGTTGCTGATCTCACTACTGTCAGATCCTCCAAGAGAAAAGCTCCTACCAGTCCGACAGCTTCGGTCCCCAAGGCACCCCTCAAAGGAAAGGCAATCAAGAAGAGAAAAGCCTCTGAAGCTGAGGATCTGCAGGGTCTGCCTCTGATCCGCCTCCAATTCCTCGAGTACTTTAATTAGGTAAGGATCACTGTCTCTGCTCGTATATCCTGTTGACATATCCTGCTGATATATCCTGCTGATTTGAGGATCACTTAATCCTGACCTTATCTTTTATCCTTTATGCAGAAATTCTCCGAGATCGAGGATTATGTTGGCCACGTTGAGGATCAGGATAAGAAGATTGCCGACCTCCAGCAGGTTGCAGTGCTTAAGGATCTCGCAATTGCTGATCTTCAGAAGGAAGTCCGGAATGCCAAACAGGAGACGGCCAAGGTGCTGATCAATGTTGACTATGAGAAACGTGAGATCACCGAAGACGCCAAAGTCTCTGCCGCCATAACAATGTACAAGACCAAGCTGCAAATGGCCTTGGAAGCTCAGGATCCTGCTTTTGACAAGAGCACCTGGGATGTTGAAGGCTGGAAGGTAAGGCTGGCTGAACTGGACGATGAAGAGGCTGAGGAGGTTGAAGAGATCCTGACAATTGAAGCTGGAGGCAAAGGTGAAGGTGGTGAAACAAGTGGAGCTGGAGGTGATAATGCAGCGAAGGTTTAGGCTGCATGATTGGGCGATGATGGACATTCTTAGACGCAGCCGGAGCCCAATTTTTAAATTTGGTAGTAACTTTTTGTGGTTGTGATGTTGAACAATTTAATGGTTTGTACTTGAACAATAGGTTTTAGGATTAAGGATCATGTATGATCCTTTGGACAATAGGCAGGATTGCAATTGGTGGAGGGATCCTCTGTTTGGGGGATGAAGCCATTGTGATCCTGCCGCCTTTATATTCCTGCACTACTTTTGAACTTATTATCATGGACACCCTTTACCTACCCCAGCGGACGGGCCACGTTTTGCTGGTAGATGCTCGGGTAGGTAATTTTGACAACCTTTTAAGGGTTAGCCTTTTGTAAATAAAATCTTAACCTTTTGTCGCTTATCTTGTATTGTTATCCTTTTATTTCTCAAATTCTCCTTTGTTTTGATGCACATTTATTGAATAAACAATATTGAACAAGTCAGATTAAAAATGTTTAGAGTATGATCCACGATCAAATATCCTATAGTTAACGAATCCCAAAAAGCAATATATTTTAAGGATCACAAGTCTAGTTGTCAAACTTCAAGGGTCACTCAAATAAATAATGAATAGAATAAAAAATAGTTAAGGATCATACCTGAGGATCTAAGTTAGGATCCTAACCATAATAAGGATAACTGTAAGATAAACCTTAGAAAGAAGTAAGGATCAAGGATCCCTAGTTGCTTATCTTCAAGGACCTGAAATAGATCATAACTTGGGACTAAGCCAATATAAGATAAGAGTTAGCAACTGGGGACAAGCCCAAGGATAACTGGGGACAAGCCCAAGGATAACTGGGGACAAGCCCAAGGATAACTAGGGACAAGCCCAAGGATAACTGGGGACAAGCCCAAGGATAACTGGGGACATGCCCAAGGATCGTATGTAAACTGGAGTATGGCCCTAACTGGCGACTATCCAAACTTAGTGACATGAAAATGCCAAAACCTTAGCTAACGTGAAAACGTTAGAAACCTTAGCTAACGTGAAAACGTTAGAAACCTTAGGAACGGATGTATGGTACGTCTACCATTATACGTAGGATCCTAGGCATAGCCAGTACAATGGAATTATCAGCCCCTAAAATGAGTACTGGTCCCACTGCCTTGAACTATACCAGGATCATCGTGCGCTACAGGCGGAACTGGGGTCAAGCCCAAATAACTGGGGTCAAACCCAAGGAACAGATTGCTTCAGCGGATAACCAATGTTATGCTAAGGATACCTGAACTTTCAAAACTTAAACTCACGTGAGAGATGGATAAAGGATACATGATCCTTATCCTTATATGAGAAAATAAAGAAATGAAATAGTTCAAGTTTAGGATATTACCTAAGTAAGGATCACCGATACTTTGAGGATCCTTTAAGGATATCCCTATCGGGAGGATCATCTGTGTCATGAGGATCCTGCTCACATGAAATATTTCTTCAAGTGGACAGCATTCCAAGCTCTTGGTAGCAAATCACCTTCCATGGTTAGCAATCTATATGCCCCCTTTCCTGCTTCAGCTTCAATCAGATAAGGGCCTTCCCATTTTGGAGCCAATTTTCCATCAGCAGGATTGGTGGTATTCTGAAATGCTTTCCTTAATACCATATCTCCAACTTGAAACCTCCTGATCCTGACATTTTTGTTGTAAGCACCAGCCATTCTTTGCTGATAACTGGCCATCCTTATCCTAGCCATATCCCTGATTTCTTCAATAGTATCCAGGTCTTGAGCCAAGTTCTCATCATTCTCCTCAGGATCACGGGTACTTGTTCTTGCAGTTGGAACCACCATTTCTGTTGGGATCACTGATTCTGCCCCAAATACCAAAGAGAATGGCGTTTGACCAGTAGCATTCTTAGGGGTTGTCCTATCAGCCCAAAGCACATAGGGTAGTTCTTCTGCCCATTTCCCTTTCTTGGATCCAAGCTTCTTCTTCAAATTGTTGATGATGATCTTGTTGGATGATTCTGCCTGACCATTAGCTTGAGGGTGGACTGGTGTTGATGTTATCATCTTAATCCCCCAGCTGTCACAAAAGTTAGTGGTTCTGCCCCCAATAAATTGGGAACCATTATCACATATAATTTCAGAAGGAATTCCAAATCTAGTTATAATATTTCTTTTAATGAAGGATATAACTTCCTTTTCTCTGACTTGGGCAAAAGCTTCAGCCTCTATCCACTTGGAGAAGTAATCAGTCATAGCTAGCATGAATACTTTTCCACCAGGTGCCTTAGGGAGCTTACCAACTATATCCATACCCCATCTCATAAATGGCCAAGAGGAGGATATAGGATGCAATAATTCAGCTGGTTGATGAAGGATATTGCTGTGTCTCTGACAAGGATCACATCTTTTAGCATACTCCACAGCATCTCTCTTCATAGTTGGCCAGTAGTATCCTGCCCTCAGGATCCTTGAGAATAATGCCCTGCCCCCAATGTGGTTTCCACAATCTCCTTCATGGAAGTCTTTTAAAACTTCTTGGATTTCAGGATCCTTAATGCATCTCAAGTATGGTCCTGCAAGAGATCGTCTATACAACATATTATTTAAAATTGTGAATTGAGATACCTTAGATTTGAAAGCCCTAGGGTTTTCTCCTGTAGGAATCTCTCCATGTTGTAAGTATCTCATAATTGGTGAGATCCATGATCCTGATCCTGAATGGGATTGAGTATCCTCACAAGGGATAATTGCAGAATCATTTCCTATCTCCATAGCCGCATGATCCTCGATAGCCGGGGCCAGGATATGGATAATAGGGATCTTGATATCCTCCGGGATCTTCAAGGATGATCCTAAGTTAGCCAATGCATCAGCTTCTGTATTTTCTTCCCTTGGTACCTGCGTCAAACTAAAGGAAACAAAAGAGAGTGCCAAACTTTTGACTATCTCTAAATATTTGGTTAGCTTTTCACCTTTAACAGTGTAGGATCCATTAAAGTGGTTTGTGATTAACAATGAATCTACATGTACCTCAAGATACCTGATCCCCATATGCTTTGCAATTTGCAAACCAGCAATTAAGGCTTCATATTCAGCCTCATTGTTAGTGGTTTGGAACTCACAAGCTATAGAATGGGGTATTATGTCCCCCTGTGGCGATTTTAGTAGTATTCCAAGCCCTGTGCCTTTGACATTTGAGGATCCATCAGTATAGAGTATCCAAGGATCCTTGGTCTCTTCTAGCTGCTGGACTTCTAACTCAGCTTCTTCTTGTAAATCACTACTGAAATCAGCCACAAAGTCAGCTAATGCTTGGGATTTGATGGCTGTCCTAGGCTCATATCTTATATCATATGCACTCAGCTTCACTGCCCATTTAGCCATCCTTCCTAACATCTCTGGTTTCCTGAGGACATTCTTAATTGGAAAATTAGTTTTAACAATGATAACATGAGTTTCAAAATAATGTCTTAACTTAGTAGATGCCATAATTAATGCAAGAATAAGCTTTTCAAGGTGTGAATACCTGGATTCGGCATCAAGTAAACTTTTACTCACATAATAGACAGGATGTTGTGTACCTTCATGATCCTTAACAAGGACCGCACTTACTGCTTTTGAGGATACTGCAAGATACAAGGATAGCACATCGCCTTTTTCTGGTTTCATCAAAGCCGGGGCTGAGGACAGGTAATCTTTGAGGGCTCTTAAAGCATTTTCATGCTTCTCAGGCCACTCAAATTTCTTGTTCTTCCTTAGGATATCATAGAATTCTTTGCACTTCTCTGAGGATTTGGATATAAATCTGTTCAAAGCTGCTATCCTGCCTGTTAGCCTTTGAACATCCTTAGCATTTGCCGGAGATTTGATGTTCACTATTGCTTTGATTTGTTCCGGGCTAGCTTCAATGCCTCTCTTCGTCACCATATATCCTAAGAATTTACCTGCTTTAACACCAAAGTGACATTTTGAAGGATTAAGTTTCATGTTATATTTATCAAGGATATCGAATGCTTCCTCCAAGTCCCTTAGGTGATCCTCAGCTTTTATGGATTTTAGCACCATATCATCTATGTAAACCTCCATAGTTTGTCCAATCTGATCCTTGAACATCATATTCACCAGCCTTTGATATGTTGCACCTGCATTTCTTAGTCCGAACGGCATAGCAATATAGCAGTATATACCAGTTGGAGTCATGAAGGCTGTATCCTCTTGGTCGGATGGTTCCATTTGGATTTGTTGGAATCCAGATGAAGCATCCATAAAAGTTAACAGTTCATGACCCGCAGTTGCATCCACCATGGAGTCAATGTGGGGTAATGGGAAAGGATCCTTGGGACATGCCTTATTTAAATCGGTAAAATCAACACATACCCTCCACTTTCCGTTTTTCTTTCGAACAACAACCACATTGGCCAACCATCTTGGATACTTGACCTCCCTAATCATACCTGCCCGGAGCAATTTCTCTACCTCTTCCTGGATAATGGCATTCCTTTCCGGTGCAAACTTTCTTCTCCTTTGATGGATTGGTTTGAAGGATCTGTCAATGCCGAGTTTGTGAGTGATTACATCTTTGGATATACCAGTCATGTCTTCGTGTTTCCATGCAAAGGTAGTCTTTCTCCTTTTGAGGAAGGATACGAGGTCTTCTTTCATTTCGCCAAGGATCCCTGATCCGATATAGATTTTGGATTCAGGATCATCAGGATCCATGAGGATTTCTACCACATCCTGCTCTCTTGCCTCCAAGACATCCCTTGGAGGATACTTTGATTGCTATTGCTCCCTTGACTTCGAGGCTGGTTTCATCGATGAAGTGTAGCAATTCTTAGCCTCCTGCTGATCACTATCAATCTTCACTATTCCCCAAGGACTAGGGAGCTTCACACATTGATGGTAGGTAGATGGGACTGCTTTCATATCGTGTATCCAGGGCCTGCCAAGGATAACATTACAACAAGATAAACAGTCAATAACACAAAACTTTTGGTAAGAGTGTAGGCCTTCGATGTATATTGGGAGTTTATGTCCCCCAGGGTATTCTTAGTTTCGCCACTAAATCCCACGAGCACGGAGGATCTTGGTATGATATCTGATTCAGGGATACCCATCTTCTTTAGAACATCAAGCTGGATAATGTTCACTGAACTTCCTCCGTCTATAAGGATCCTGCGGACAAAATGGTTAGATATGAAAAGAGTAATAACTGAACCATCGTGATGAGGCTCCTGGATATCAACATGATCATCCTCATCAAAGGTTATGACTTTTCCTTCGGAGACACTTGATGTTCGAACTGGTCTTTCTCCATTATCCATTTTAGTTTCCTTTGCATGCCTTTTAGCAGCTGAGAAGGATGTGCCACAAATGTCTGATCCTCCAGAAATGAAGTTTATCACTTGTGCATCTGCTGGAGGGGCTGGAGCCTTCTCAGGGATCCTTTCAGGATCCTGAGTCTTTGACTTTTTTCTTCCCAACAATTCCTTTAGATGCCCCTTGCTCAACAAGTATCCAATTTCCTTTCTTAGTGCAATGCATTCTTCTGTGAGATGCCCAAAGTCTTCATGGTATGCACACCACTTTGATTTATCCTTAGTTGCAGCTGGCATATCATTTTTTCTCGGCCATCTAGCTTTATCACCTAGGTTCTGCATTGCAAGGATTAGTTCATTGTTATCAACACAAAAACAATATTCAGAAATTGGAGGATAATCCTCATCATCCTCTTCTTGATCAACAGAGTGCACGTTCTGGTTATCAGATCTGTTGTAGGATCTGAACTTGTTGTTCCTGAATGAGGATCCTTGCTTATCCTGCTTTGAGGATCCTGCTAACCTCTCCTGGATCCTCTTGTCGTCCTCTAGCCGAATGAATCTAAGTGCTCGGGTTCTTACCTCATCTAAGTTCCTGCATGGTGTCATAACAAGATCATCATAGAATGGCGAATCCCTAAGCAATCCCATTTTAAAGGCCTCAACAGCCGTGGCTATATCCAAGTTGGGAATGTCTAAGGATTCTTTACTAAATTTGGTAATGTAATCCCTTAATGATTCATTATGACCCTGGGTTATCCTATATAGATCACTAGTTAATCGTTCAAATTTTCTACTACAAGAAAACTGATTATTAAACAAGTTAACTAGATTAGCAAATGAGGTAATAGAATAGGGGGAAGACTTAGCAGCCATTTGAGAGCTGATCCAGTAAGAGTGGATCCGAATCCCTTGCACAGGCATGCTTCCTTTAACCTTTCTGGAATTGGATTGATCTCCATCCTCTCCCTGTATTGTGCTATGTGTTCTTCAGGATCCGTCGAACCATCATACAATTTCATTGTTGGCACATGGAACCTCTTGGGTATCTCAGCATCACAGATTGGTGGTGCAAAACGAGATATCTTGTGGCTCCCATCTGCAATCTCTGGGATAGGTTTGACCACTCCTGGAACACTTGATATCATATCCTTTAGCTTTTGCAATTCTCTGGCCATGGCATGATTGATACCTGGATCCTGCATAAGACCATGGTTAGTAGTATAAGAATTATTAAAAGTGTTACCTCCCATTGGATTCAGATTAGGAAGATTGGATGTTAATCCATATTGTTGAGGCTCTGGAATGATCGAGGGACCAGTAGAAGCATTGGTCTGCATTGGAATAAAATCTGAACTTCCTGTTTGCAAACTCCTCAAGGATCCTGGCATCTGGAAGGATCCCTGAAATTGGGACGATCCTGGAACGAAGGAGGATCCTTGAACCTGGGATGATCCTGGAACAAAGGAGGATCCTTGAACCTGGGATGATCCTGGAACAAAGGAGGATCCTTGAACCTGGGATGATCCTGGAACAAAGGAGGATCCTTGAACCTGGGATGATCCTGGAACAAAGGAGGATCCTTGAACCTGGGATGATCCTGGAACAAAGGAGGATCCTTGAACCTGGTGCATTCCTGAATATCCTCCTGAATTCGTGAGGGATCCCATATGCTAAGGATAGGATCCCGCTGGCTGGAAATATGAACCTGATGCCTGGGTCACTGTTGTTGTTCCGTAGTGCACTCCTTTCGGTCCACCCACATATTGAACGTCTGGAGCCACTGATGGCTGAGAAGTAATCACCGGAGTATCAAAATTCAAGGATTTCGGCACCAGTGGGGAATGATCCTCTGTCGTTGTCTTCTGTTTCTTGAGATCTCCGATTTCTTTGAGAATCCTCTCATTGGTCTTATCCTGTTGCCGTATCTGATCCTTCATCTGCAAAATCAAAGTAAACATGTCACTAGTAGTGGGAGTGTAAGAAGCAGAAGAAGTTGGAGGTTTTGAGAAAATGGGAGTTGGTTTCTTCGCAGCATTCTCAGCATTCTTCTGGGATCCAGAAGGTGGTGGAGGCAAAAGGGGAACGCCTTGTGAAGAAGTGAACGAGGGCATCAAATTTGAAGCATTCTTCGCTGAGGAAGCCATTTGTTTGGTTGTAGTGAACCGAAATGAGCACAGAAATGCGAATTTTTTCTAAGGACGAAGCACCAATTGCCCCACGGTGGGCTCCAAACTGTTTTGGTCAAAAAATCTGTTGAGGATATTGCAACCAAACTCTCTGTTTTGGGGAATGATGCTAATAATGTAGAACAATAACAAGGATCACTTCGATGTAATTTTCACAAATGACACAAGGATTTATACGGGGAAAAAGCCCTTGATCAAGAGTTGATCTCCGGCACAAAAAACCCCGGGTGATGGAAACTACCGATCACCAAGCTCAAATAAATAAATAAATGTTTACAACTTCGGATAGTAACGAGCTAGGTACAAGGATCACTATCGTGAAATGTGTAAAAGTGAGTGAAAATGAGTGAATGTTCGTCGAGAGCTTCAAGTGTGCGAGTATATGAGAGTGTGTAGCTGAGAAATGACTAAGTGTTCTCATTCTAGCTCGTTACCCCTTTTAAAATAGAAGTTAACTACAATAACTAACTATCCGATTTTCGTGCCAAGCTCCCACGTTCTCCACAACGTCCATTTCCAGTCAAACGCGTGCGATATACCCGTGGAATATTCCATAGTAACGTTTCCAAGACCAAGTCAAGCTCGTAACTCCCGCGAAGTAATACAAAACACAAATAAACAATCATCAGTACGAGGATCCTTAAAGTGATCCATGATCCTGATCCTGAAGCTCTTCTGAGGATCACTATCTGTCACAGAAGAAAGGATCATTAATTAGGATAACGTGTAAGGATCACTAATTGTTAGAAAATCCTCCCCTAACACGTGGGGCAATTGGTGCTTCATTCCTAAGAAGTTTTTCTGTTGGTGGTCGTTCCGGTTCATTGCATACAAATACATGGCTTCATCATTGAAGAATACCTCTACTGCAATGTCTGCGGTCAATTCATCTCAGGGCATTCCACCTTTGCCTCCACCACCTTCTGGACCTCAGAAAAATGCCGAGAAGAAACCAACTCCAATTTTCTCCAAACCTCCAACTTCTTCTGCTTCTTACACTCCCACTACTAGTGACATGTTTACTTTGATTTTGCAGATGAAGGATCATATATAGCAACAGGATAAGACCAATGAAAGAATTCTCAAAGAAATCGGAGATCTCAAGAAACAAAAGAAAACGGCAGAGGATCATTCCCCACTGGTGCCCAAATCTTTGAATTTTGATACTCCGGTGATTACTTCTCAGCCATCAGTGGTTCCAGATGTTCAATATGTGGGTGGACTAAAAGGAGTGCACTACGGAACAACAACAGTGACTCAGGCATCGGGTTCCTATTTCCAGCCAGCAGGATCCTATCCTCAGCATATAGGATCCTTCATGAATTCAGGAGGTTACCCAGGATCATCCCAGGTTCAAGGATCCTCCTTTGTTCCAGGATCATCCCAGGTTCAAGGATCCTCCTTTGTTCCAGGATCATTCCAGGTTCAAGGATCTTCCTTTGTTCCAGGATCATCCCAGGTTCAAGGATCCTCTTTTGTTCCAGGATCATCCCAGGTTCAAGGATCCTCCCTTGTTCCAGGATCATCCCAGTTTCAGGGACCCTTCCAGATGCCAGGATCCTTGAGGAGTTTGCAAACAGGAAGTTCAGATGTCCATCAGGGAGATTTTATTCCAATGCAGACCAATGCTTCTACTGGTCCTTCGATCATTCCAGAGCCCCAACAATATGGATTAACATCCATTCTTCCTAATTTGAATCCAATGGGAGGTAACACTTTTAATAATTCCTATGCTACTAACCATGGCCTTATGCAGGATCCAGGTATCAATCATGCCATGGCCAGAGAATTGCAAAAGTTGAAGGATATGATATCAAGTGTTCCAGGAGTGGTCAAACCTATCCTAGAGATTGCAGATGGGAGCCACAGGATATCTCGTTTTGCACCACCGATCTATGATGCTGAGATACCCAAGAGGTTCCATGTTCCAACTATGAAGCTGTATGATGGTTCGACGGATCCTGAAGAACATATAGCACAATACAGGGAGAGGATGGAGATCAATCCAATCCCAGAAAGGTTAAAGGAAGCATGCCTGTGCAAAGGATTCGGATCCACTCTTACTGGATCAGCTCTCAAATGGCTGCTAAGTCTTCCTCCTTACTCTATTACTTCATTTGCTAATCTAGTTAATTTGTTTAATAGCCAATTCTCATGCAGTAGGAAATTTGAACGATTAACTAGTGATCTATATAGGATAACCCAGGGTCATAATGAATCATTAAGGGATTACATTACCAAATTCAGTAAAGAATCCTTAGACATTCCCAACTTGGATATAGCCACGGCTGTTGAGGCCTTTAAAATGGGATTGCTTAGGGATTCGTCGTTCTATGATGATCTTGTTATGACACCATGCAGGAACTTAGATGAGGTAAGAACCTGGGCACTTAGGTTCATTCGGCTAGAGGATGACAAGAGGATCCAGGAGAGGTTAGCAGGATCCTCAAAGCAAGATAAGCAAGGATCCTCATTCAGGAACAACAAGTTCAGATCCTACAACAGATCTGATAACCAGAACGTGCATGCTGTTGATCAAGAAGAGGATGATGAGGATTATCCTCCAATTTCTGAATATTGTTTTTCTGTTGATAACAATGAACTAATCCTTGCGATGCAGAATCTAGGTGATAAAGCTAGATGGCCCAGAAAAAATGATAGGCCAGCTGCAACTAAGGATAAATCAAAGTGGTGTGCATACCATGAAGATTTTGGGCTTCTCACAGAAGAATGCATTGCACTGAGAAAGGAAATTGGATACTTGTTGAGCAAGGGGTATCTAAAAGAATTGTTGGGAAGAAAAAAGTCAAGGACTCAAGATGCACAAGTAAAAGGATCCCTGAGAAGGCTCCAGCCCCTCTAGTAGATGCACAAGTAATAAACTTTATTTCTGGAGGATCAGACATTTGTGGCACATCCTTCTCAGCAGCTAAAAGGCATGCAAAGGAAACTAAAATGGATAATGGAGAAAGACCCGTTCGAACATCAAGTGTCTCCGAAGGAAAAGTCATAACCTTTGATGAGGATGATCGTGTTGATATCCAGGATCCTCATCACAATGGTTTAGTTATTACTCTTTTCATTTCTAACCATTTTGTCCGCAGGATCCTTATTGACGGAGGAAGTTCAGTGAACATTATCCAGCTTGATGTTCTAAAGAAGATGGGTATCCCTGAATCAGATATCATACCAAGATCCTCCGTGCTCGTGGGATTTAGTGGCGAAACTAAGAATACCCTGGGGGACATTAAACTCCCAATATACATCGAAGGCCTACACTCATATCAAAAATTTTGTGTTATTGACTGTTTATCTTGTTGTAATGTTATCCTTGGCAGGCCCTGGATACACGATATGAAGGCAGTCCCATCTACCTACCATCAATGTGTGAAGCTCCCTAGTCCTTGGGGAATAGTGAAGATTGATAGTGATCAGCAGGAGGCTAAGAATTGCTATACTTCATCGATGAAACCAGCCTCGAAGTCAAGGGAGCAATAGCAATCAAAGTATCCTCCAAGGGATGTCTTGGAGGCAAGAGAGCAGGATGTGGTAGAAGTCCTCATGGATCCTGATGATCCTGAATCCAAAATCTATATCGGATCAGGGATCCTTGGCGATATGAAGGAAGACCTTATATCCTTCCTCAAAAGGAGAAAGACTACCTTTGCATGGAAACACGAAGACATGACTGGTATATCTAAAGATGTAATCACTCACAAACTTGGCATTGATAAGTCCTTCAAACCAATCCATCAAAGGAGAAGAAAGTTTGCACCAGAAAGAAATGCCATTATCCAAGAAGAGGTAGAGAAATTGCTCCGGGCAGGTATGATTAGAGAGGTCAAGTATCCAAGATGGTTGGCCAATGTGGTTGTTGTTCAAAAGAAAAACGGAAAGTGGAGGGTATGTGTCGATTTTACCGATTTAAATAAGGCATGTCCCAAGGATCCTTTCCCATTACCCCACATTGACTCCATGGTGGATGCAACTGCGGGTCATGAACTGTTAACTTTTATGGATGCTTCATCTGGATTTCAACAAATCCAAATGGAACCATCCGATCAAGAGGATACAACATTCATGACTCCAACTGGTATATACTGCTATATTGCTATGCCGTTCGGACTAAGAAATGCAGGTGCAACATATCAAAGGCTGGTGAATATGATGTTCAAGGATGAAATTGGACAAACTATGGAGGTTTACATAGATGATATGGTGGAAAAATCCATAAAAGCTGAGGATCACCTAAGGGACTTGGAGGAAGCATTCGATATCCTTGACAAATATAACATGAAACTTAATCCTTCAAAATGTCACTTTGGTGTTAAAGCAGGTAAATTCTTAGGATATATGGTGACAAAGAGAGGCATTGAAGCTAGCCCAGAACAAATCAAAGCTATAGTGAACATCAAATCTCCGGCCAATGCTAAGGATGTTCAAAGGCTAACAGGCAGGATAGCAGCTTTGAACAGATTCATATCCAAATCCCCAGAGAAGTGCAAAGAATTCTATGATATCCTAAGGAAGAACAAGAAATTTGAGTGGACGGAGAAGCATGAAAATGCCTTAAGAGCTCTCAAAGATTACCTATCCTCAGCCCCAGCCTTGATGAAACCAGAAAAAGGCGATGTGCTGTCCTTATATCTTGCAGTATCCTCAAAAGCAGTAAGTGCGGTCCTTGTTAAGGATCACGAAGGTACACAACATCCTGTCTATTATGTAAGTAAAAGTTTACTTGATGCCGAATCCAGGTATTCACACCTTGAAAAGCTTATTCTTGCATTAATTATGGCATCCACTAAGTTGAGACATTATTTTGAAACTCATGTTATTGTTGTTAAAACTAATTTCCCAATTAAGAATGTCCTCAGGAAACCAGAGATGTCAGGAAGGATGGCTAAGTGGGCAGTGAAGCTAAGTGCATATGATATAAGATATGAGCCTAGGACAGCCATCAAATCCCAAGCATTAGCTGACTTTGTGGCTGATTTCAGTAGTGATTTACAAAAAGAAGCTGAGTTAGAAGTCCAGCAGCTAGAGGAGACCAAGGATCCTTGGATACTCTATACTGATGGATCCTCAAATGTCAACGGCACAGGGCTTGGAATACAACTAAAATCGCCACAGGGGGACATAATACCCTACTCTATAGCTTGTGAGTTCCAAACCACTAACAATGAGGCTGAGTATGAAGCCTTAATTGCTGGTTTGCAAATTGCAAAGCATATGGGGATTAGGTATCTTGAGGTACATGTAGATTCATTGTTAATTACAAACCACTTTAATGGATCCTATGCTGTTAAAGGTGAAAAGCTAACCAAATATTTAGAGATAGTAAAAAATTTGGCACTCTCTTTTGTTTCCTTTAGTTTGACACAGGTACCAAGGGAAGAAAATACAGAAGCTGATGCATTGGCTAACTTAGGATCATCTATGAAGATCCCTGAGGATATCAAGATCCCTATTATCCATATCCTGACCCCGGCTATCGAGGATCATGTGGCTATGGAGATAGGAAATGATTCTGCAATTATCCCTAGTGAGGATACTCAATCCCATTCAGGATCAGAATCATGAATCTCACCAATCACAACATGGGGAGATTCCTACAGGAGAAAACCCTAGGGCTTTCAAAATTAAGGTATCTCAATTCACAATTTTAAATAATATGTTGTATAGATGATCTCTTGCAGGACCATACTTGAGATGCATTGAGGATCCTGAAATCCAAGAAGTTTTAAAAGACTTCCATGAAGGAGATTGTGGAAACCACACTGGGGGCAGGGCATTATTCTCAAGGATCCTGAGGATAGGATACTACTGGCCAACCATGTAAAGAGATGCTGTGGAGTATGCTAAGAGATGTGATCCTTGTCAGAGACACAGCAATATCCTTCATCAACCAGCTGAATTATTGCATCCTATATCCTCCTCTTGGCCATTTATGAGATGGGGTATGGATATAGTTGGTAAGCTCCCTAAGGCACCTGGTGGAAAAGTATTCATGCTTGCTATGACTGATTACTTCTCCAAGTGGATAGAGGCTGAAGCTTTTGCCCAAGTCAGAGAAAAGGAAGTTATATCCTTCATTAAAAGAAATAGTATAACTAGATTTGGAATTCCTTCTGAAATTATATGTGATAATGGTTCCCAATTTATTGGGGACAGAACCACTAACTTTTATGACAGTTGGGGGATTAAGATGATAACATCAACGCCAGTCCACCCACAAGCTAATGGTCAAGCAGAATCATCCAACAAGATCATCATCAATAATTTGAAGAAGAAGCTAGGATCCAAGAAAGGGAAATGGGCAGAAGAACTACCTTATGTGCTTTGGGCTGATAGGACAACCCCTAAGAATGCTACTGGTCAAACGCCATTCTCTTTGGTATTTGGGGCAGAATCAGTGATCCCAACAGAAATGGTGGTTCCAACTGCTAGAACAAGTACTCGTGATCCTGAAGAAAATGATGAGAACTTGGCTCAAGACCTGGATACTATTGAAGAAATCAGGGATATGGCTAGGATAAGGATGGCCAGTTATCAACAAAGAATGGCTGGTGCTTACAACAAAAATGTCAGGATCAGGAAGTTTCAAGTTGGAGATATGGTATTAAGGAAAGCATTTCAGAATACCACCAATCCTGCTGATGGAAAATTGGCTCCAAAATGGGAAGGCCCTTATTTGATTGAAGCTGAAGCAGGAAAGGGGGCATATAGATTGCTAACCATGGAAGGTGATTTGCTACCAAGAGCTTGGAATGCTGTCCACTTAAAGAAATATTTCATGTGAGCAGGATCCTCATGGCACATATGATCCTTATGTTAGGGGTATCCTTGAAGGATCCTTAAAGTATTGGTGATCCTTACTTTGGTAATATCCTAATCTTGAACTATTTCATTTCTTTATTTTCTCATATAAGGATAAGGATCGTGTGTCCTTTATCTATCTCTAACGTGATTTTAAGTTTTGAAAGTCCAGGTATCCTTAGCAAAATGTTGGTTACCTGCAGAAGCAATCCGTTCCTTGGGTTTAACCCCAGTTATTTGGGCTTAACCCCAGTTCCGCCTGTAGCGCATGATGATCCTGGTATAGTTCAAGGCAGTGAGACCAGTACTCGCTTTAGGGGCTGATAATTCCATTGTACTGGCTATACCTAGGATCCTACGTATAATGGTAGACGTACCATACATCCGTTCCTAAGGTTTCTAACGTTTTCACGTTAGCTAAGGTTTTGACATTTTCGTGTCACTAAGTTTGGATAGTCGCCAGTTAGGGCCATACTCCAGTTTACATACGATCCTTGGGCTTGTCCCCAGTTATCCTTGGGCTTGTCCCCAGTTATCCTTGAGCTTGTCCCCAGTTATTCTTAGGCTTGTCCCCAGTTGCTAACTCTTATCTTATATTGGCTTAGTCCCAAGTTATGATCTATTTCAGGTCCTTGAAGATAAGCAACTAGGGATCCTTGATCCTTACTTCTCTCTAAGGTTTATCTTATAGTTATCCTTATTATGGTTAGGATCCTAACTTGGATCCTCAGGTATGATCCTTAACTATTTTTAATTCTATTCATTATTTATTTGAATAACCCTTAAAATTTGACAACTAGACTTGTGATCCTTAAAATATATTGCTTTTTGGGATTCTTTAACTATAGGATATTTTATCATGGATCATGTCCTAAACATTTTCAATCTGACTTATTCAAAATTGTTTATTCAATAAATGTGCATCAAAATAAAGGAGAATTAAAGAAACAAAAGGATAACAACACAAGATAAGCGACAAAAGGTTAAGATTTTATTTATTAACAAAAGACTAACCCTTAAAAGGTTGTCAAAATTACCTACCCCGAGCATCTACCAGCAAAACGTGGCCCGTCCGCTGGGGTAGGTAAAGGGTGTCCATGATAATAAGTTCAAAAGTAGTGCAGGAATATAAAGGCGGCAGGATCACAATGGCTTCATCCCCCAAACAGAGGATCCCTCCACCATTTGCAATCCTGCCTATTGTCCAAAGGATCATACATGATCCTTAATCCTAAAAACTATTGTTCAGTACAAACCATCAAATTGTTCAAACAAAACAACCATCAAACTAAAAAAAATTGGGCTCCGGCTATGTCTAGAAGTGTCCATCATCGCCCAATCATGCATCCTAAACCTTCCCTGCATCACCACCTCCGGCTCCACTTGCTTCACCACCTTCACCCTTGCCTCCAGCCTCAATCGCCAAAACTTCCTCAGTCTCCTCATCATCTTCAAGATCAGCCAACCTTGCTTTCCAGCCCTCAACATCCCAGCTGCTTTTGTCAAAGTTAGGATCTTGAGCTTCCTGGGCCATCTTCAGTTTTGTCTGATACATTGTGATGGCAGCAGAGACCTTTGCACCTTCTATGAGATCATGCTTTTCATAGTCAAGCTCAATCAGGAGTTTAGCCGTCTTAGTCTTGGCATCTTGGAGTTCCTTCTGAAGATCAGCAATTTTGAGGTCCTTAAGCACTGCAACCTGTTGGAGGTCAGCAATCTTCTTGTCCTGCTCCTCGACGTTCCCCACATAGTCCTCAATCTCAGCGAATTTCTGCAAAAGAGATAAAAGATAAGGTCAGGACCAAGTGATCCTCAAATCAGCAGGATATGTCAGCAGGATATGCCAGCAGGATATACAGGCAGATACAGTGATCCTTACATCATTGAAGTACTCTAGGAATTGGTGACGGATCAGAGGCAGACCCTGGAAATCCTCAGCCTCGGAGGTCTTTCTCTTTTTGCCACCCCTTCCTTTAGTGGGTGCCTTGGGAATGGAGATGCTAGGACTAGTAGTGGACCTTTTCTTCCTAGGTCTAACAGAATCAAGGTCAGCCGTGTCGAATTGAGAAGCAGGCTTGGTGGATTTTCCAGCACCTACACAACCAAAACAAGATAAGTATCTTCACTTAACTTATATTTCACTATTTATTTAAATTTTAAACAAAGATACTTACTTGACATCGTGACAGAGCCTGAGGATACCTCCTGAGAATCTTGGGTTGTTGTCTTGAAAGTTCTTGCTTCAGGATCAAGTTTCTTGAAAGCGATGAGTCTCTCTTTAGCAGTAGGAGACAATCTGAGGTGTGAGACGGTGATAGCTGCATAACAAGAAAGCAAAAATATAAGTGATCCTTACATCAAAAGAAATTTTCTGGTGATCCTTCTCAGGATCCTCCACCCTACCATGGGTAGCCCATTTCTTGGGTAGATCCTTTCCATCCTCAATAGAATCTCTCTTGACGAAAAAGAAACGCCGCTTCCAATTAGCATCGTTCTTGGTGGCTTTGAAGATCGGGTGTTCCTCACCAGGCTTACGTTTAAACAAATAACGATGAGAACCAAAGGTAGTAAGATCATACAGCTCTCCCAGCTCTGACATTCCTAGGTCTATCCCTTCCTGCTCGATGATCCTTTCAAGGGTATACAAAACCCTCCAAATCATCGGCATGGCTTGGATATAAGAGATGCCGGTTAGGGAAAAGAAAGATTGGGTGAAGGCTGGAAAAGGATATGTATAGCCTATGGTGAACGGAGTGACAGGAAAAGCAACCCACTTGTCAGAAATATGATCACTCAGGGCATTGGGATCAAAAGGTCTGAACTCGGTGTTCGTCGGGAAGCAGTGGCGGATCCTATCAATCTGTGCATCATTGAAACAGCAACGTTCTTTTATGGAATCTTCGATGATCCCCTGGCTTTTCGGTGGGCTGTTTTTCGGGTGATCCTTAGCTGGGGAATTCTGGAGCAACATCTTTGATAGAATGGTGAAAAGAAACGGAAAACAGAGCAAGAGAAGGAAGAAGATGAAGAGAGAATACCTGTTTATCTTCGGAATGCAGTTATAAAGGGAGTCTCTCTGAAATTTTAAATGCATTCGATCCTATCTCTATCTCCTATTTATAATCATGATTGCGCAGGGTTGTCACTTCTGTGACGTCATGGTTGCAACGGATAGTTCTACAATAACGGCTATATTTAAGATAGTTAGTTGCGGATAAGATCAGGAAAATATAATTCGCTTATTTAACATTTCACTCCTTATATTTTGGGGGCAATTGTTAGGGGAGGATTTTCTAACAATTAGTGATCCTTATTCGTTATCCTAATTAATGATCCTTACTTCTGTGACAGATAGTGATCCTCAGAAGAGCTTCAGGATCAGGATCATGGATCACTTTAAGGATCCTCATACTGACGATTGTTTGTTTGTGTTTTGTATTACTTCGCAGGAGTAACAAGCTTGACTTGGTCTTGGCAACGTTACTATGGAATATTCCACGGGTATTTCGCACACGTTTGACTGGAAATGGACGTTGTGGAGAACGTGGGAGCTTGGCACAAAAGTCGGATAGTTTGTTATTGTAGCTAACTTCTATTTTTAAAGGGGTGACGAGCTAGAATTAGAACACTTAGCCATTTTCAGCTACACACACTCTCATACAATCGCATTCTTGAAGCTCTCGACGAACACTTATTAATTTTCACTCACTTTTACACATCTCACAATATTGATCCTTGTACCTAGCTCGTTACTATCCGAAGTTGTAAACATTTATTGATTTATTTGAGCTTGGTGATCGGTAGTTTCCATCACCCGGGGTTTTTTGTGCCGGAGATCAACTCTTGATCAAGGGCTTTTTCCCCGTATAAATCCTTGTGTCGTTTGTGCAATTTACCTTGAAGTGATCCTTATCATTGTTCTACATTTAAAGCATCATACCCCGTAACTAAGAGTTTGGTTGCATTATCCTCATTAGATTTTTTGACCAAAACAAAAATCACCCTCGAATATGAAGGACGTACAACGGTTAACAGGCCGAGTAGCAGCTTTGAATAGATTTATCTCAAGATCCTCGAAAAAATGCAAGGAATTCTATGATATCCTCAAGAAGAATAAGAAATTTGAATGGGGAGTAAAGCATGAAGCAGCCTTGCAGGATTTGAAGCGATATCTCTCAACTGCACCTCTATTGATGAAGCCTGAAAACGGTGAACCACTATCCCTATACCTTGCTGTATCAGGGAATGCTGTAAGTGCCGTTCTTATAAAAGACCATGAAGGTCAGCAATATCCTGTTTATTATGTTAGTAAAAGTTTGTTAGATGCTGAAACTAGGTATTCTCATTTAGAAAAATTGATATTAGCTTTAGTCATGGCATCAACGAAGCTTAGACATTATTTTGAGACACATAGGATCCATGTTAAAACGAATTATCCTGTTAAAAATGTGCTTAGGAAACCAGAGATGTCAGGCAGGATGGCCAAGTGGTCAGTAAAGTTAAGTGCTTATGATTTAGTATATGAACCTAGAAATGCCATAAAGTCTCAGGCTTTAGCTAACTTTGTGGCTGATTTCAGTAGTGACATTCAGGACGAGGTAGACCTAGAAGTTCAACAGTTAGGAGAATCTTCAGGATCCTGGACGTTATATACTGATGGTGCATCCAATATAAGAGGTGTAGGTTTAGGTATACTACTAAAATCGCCACAGGGGGACATATTACCCCAGGCTATTAGGTGTGAATTTCCGGCTACTAATAATGAAGCAGAGTATGAGGCTTTAACTGCAGGATTAGAATTGGCTAAGAATATGAGTATCAAGAATTTGCAAGTATATGTTGACTCCTTGTTAATTACTAACCATTTTAATGGATCCTATGCAGTTAAGGGTGAGAAATTAATCGAATACCTTGATATTCTCAAAAAATTAGCCGGATATTTCGATGTTTTTACACTTGAACAGGTACCAAGGGAGGATAATGCTGAAGCAGATGCCTTAGCAAATCTGGGATCATCGATCAGGATACCAGAAGGAACCCAAATACCGATATTACATGTCTTATATCCTGCAACGAATCCTCGGGATAAAGAAGTAGCGGGTATTCAGGATCCTGGAGCAGAGCATCCTGAAGAGGATCCTAAATCCTGGACGGCTCCAATCATGAGATATCTCAAAGAAGGACACATCCCCGGAAATGAAAATCCTAAGGCATTTAGGATGAAGGTATCACGATTCACTATTATAAATAATGTTTTATACAAGAAATCTCTTGCAGGACCGTATTTGAGGTGCTTGGAGGATCCTGAAGCCAAAGAAGTACTTCAGGATATACATGAAGGGGATTGTGGTAACCATACTGGGGGCAGGTCGTTATTCTCAAAAGTATTAAGGACAGGATATTTTTGGCCAACAATGAGAAAAGATGTCACAGAATATGCTCGAAGATGTGACGCATGTCAAAGACATAGTAACATACTGCATCAGCCCGCTGAACCATTATATCCTATTGTTTCCCCTTGGCCATTTATGAAGTGGGGTATTGATATAGGGGGAAAGCTTCCAAAGGCTCTAGGAGGGAAGGTTTTTATGTTGGCAATGACAGATTATTTCTCCAAATGGGTTGAAGCCGAGGCATTTGTCCAAGTCAGGGATCAAGAAGTAGTATCCTTCATAAAGAGAAATATCCTGACCAGATTCGGAGTACCAGCCGAGATAATCTGTGACAATGGTTCTCAGTTTATAAGCAAGAGAACTACTGACTTTTGCAAAAGTTGGGGAATCAAAATGATAACATCTACTCCGGTACATCCTCAAGCGAATGGACAAGCAGAATCCTCAAACAAGATAATTGTCAATAACTTAAAGAAGAGGCTTGGAGCCAAAAAAGGAAGATGGGCAGAAGAATTACCTTTTGCTTTGTTGGCTGATAGGACAACGGTAAAGAATGCAACAGGCCAAACCCCATTTTCCTTGGTATTTGGAGCAGAAGCAATGATTCCAACGGAAATGGCAATACCTACTGCAAGATCTACCCTACGGGATCCTGAACAGAATCCTGAAGCCTTGTGTCAGGATTTGGATACTATAGATGAAAAAAGGGATGCAGCAAGGCTAAGGATGGCAGCATATCAACAAAGAATATCCAGAGCATATAACAAGAATATTAGGACCAGAAGATTTAAAATTGGAGATTGGGTGTTAAGAAAGGCTTTTCAGAATACTACTAATCCTGCCGATGGCAAGCTAGCTCCAAAATGGGAAGGACCATATGAAGTTGAATCAGAAGCAGGGAAAGGAGCATATAGGCTCAAGAATATGGAAGGGGATATGCTACCGAGATCTTGGAATGCTATACACCTTAAGCTTTATTTCAAGTGAGTTTAGAATTTAATTTCTAACTCAGGATGGTATGAATTCTATCTTTTTTAAATATGTTTGGTTTAATTTATTCTTTGAAACCCAATACTAACTTAAGCATCGGAGGGGTGTTAGCCAAGCTAACACCCACCTTAGTTTAAGGATGTTTTGCAGTATATGCTCCAGGATATAGCTCCAGGATGCTCACTCAAGATACTTTGGAAGATTAGAGGATTGGCCCCCTCTCTCATGTATAAGGGATTCCGATCCCTTCACAGGTTTAAAGGTATTCACCTTTCTTCCAAATTGGGTTTAAACACTCCGCCTGGAGCGCAAGTTATTCAGGGATAGTTCAAGGTGGCGGGACCAGTCCATGTAAAAGTGGATGACAATTTCGTTACTATTGGCTATATCCTGAATCCTAAAGGTATATGAGGATTGAACACCCTCTCTCACGAAAGGGTATTTTCATACTCTCTAAGGTTTAAAGGTTTTCACCTTTCTAAGTCTTGGAGTTTATACACTCCCGCCTGTAGCGCACAAAAATTTGGGATTTTCCCCAGGATTCAAGGGATCTATTTCCAGAACATTCTTGGGTTTTACCCCTGTAACATGAAAATTGTCTGTACAACGGGGATTGATATCCAGAGGATTTCTAAGTATTTGAAGACATTGTACACAGGGGACATTCCTACCAAGGCAATGATGTAAAGCTCAAAGGATAAGGGTCGGAACTAATGCACTAAGTGTCCCAGTCAGGGGACATCTTCTTTGGAAAAGTTGCAAAGGGATTGAGGTTTGATAATAGGATTCAGGATATGATCTTTCCTTTATAAACAACGTTTAAATTTTTGATAATACTATGTTTGGTAAAAGGTTAAATATCCTGATATATTCTCAAAATATGTTTTTAAATACTTTTCAGGATATTTGATTAAGATATTTGAAACTAATACTAGTTTGAAACTTCGATCATTTAAGTGTTATCAAAACAGGTTTTGGAAAGATGGATTGTTTTTCACTCTTTAAAGAACTTTCTACAAAGTTAAACGAATGTTTGGAAGTCCTCTCCAATAAAAAGTTTTTATAATATATCGCTGGGCATATTGATCAGGATATAACGATACAAAATTTTTGCGAAGCTAAGATCTATACTAAGAGAGACGGGAGATAATAGCAAGAAAAATGAAAGATGAAATTATTTTTGAAACAATCAGTACTAGTTGATAACCGAAGGTTTCATCCTGAAGCCCAGGACCCATCCACCTTCGGCTATCAAATTGTTTCGATATAGAAATGAAAATTGTTCATAAAAACATAAAATTGTTCAAACAATTTAAAGGAAATAAGCTTTAGGGGGCAGTGTCTTCTTCGTCCATAATGATTTCAGCAGCATCCGTCTTGGGATCCGCCTCAGCATCCTTCTCAGTATGGGTTGCTTTTTCAACTGCTTTGGAAGATTCATCGACAGCTGGTTTGGAAGAAGTGCCGCCGAGGTTCTTTAGCTTGGTCTCCCAGGCACCAACGTCCCAAGAGGGGCATTCAAAACCTAATGTTTTGGCTTCATGGGCCATCTTCAACCTGGCTTGGAGGAGAGAAATGACGACGGAACTCTTAAGGCTTTCCCGGTAGCTGACCATATTCCGTTCATGTTGCACATGGGCAGCTTCAAGATCGGCCTGGGCTTGAAGAGTAGCTTTATTGAGAGTAGTCTGGTGTTCTTGAATCATAGCTTTGAATTTCTCCTCGTAATGACGAGATTTGGCGGCTGCAATCATGCCTTGATCGGAGATTGTGATTTCTGCTTCCTTTAGCTTGGATTCAAGCGTCTTGTTAAGCCTGCAAGATTCTTGATATAGGTGAACCAGACGCTCAAGACCCTACGAAGGTAAGAGGACAGGTATTAATATTGATAAATCTTTGTAAATGATATAAGCCGCGGGATGTAATATGAGAATACTAACCTGGTTAAGAAAGGAAGTCATAAACCCGCTAGCTTCAATTAACCCGTGCTTCTCATAAGGAAATGTGTCAGAAATGACAGGGGAATCAGGCTCTTTCCTTTTGCGGGAACTTGAACTCCGGGGCTTGGTAGCCGGTGAAGGTTTGGGAATAATGATGGCTTTGGAACTGCTGGGTTTGGATGAGGCTGTGGCCTTGGGACTAGGTTCCTTCTTGACCTGAACCTGATCAGAATAACTGTCCAACTCGTCGAGGTCAAAGACTTCAGGGATCTTGGCCGGTGCTGCATAAAGGGAAAAGTTTCACATCATTATTACTCTTTATTTTATTATTATACTGTGTTAGCTAATTATTTTAAAAAGTAATCCTTACCAGACATTTCAGATGACGAGTATTGACTGGAACTCGGGACGTGTGTGGTGAAAGTCCTGTCTATTGCAGGTAATTGGTAAACAGTGTTGATTCTTTCTTCTGATTCAGCGGTAGGGGGGGCTACTTCCTTGAAATTCACTGCATAAGGATCAAAAAGAAGGATATTAGTAGAAGATAAA
Source organism: Helianthus tuberosus (assembly GCA_030545235.1). Taxonomy (NCBI): domain Eukaryota; kingdom Viridiplantae; phylum Streptophyta; class Magnoliopsida; order Asterales; family Asteraceae; genus Helianthus; species Helianthus tuberosus. The sequence goes on from CM060407.1 coordinate 123,201,537, forward strand.
AACCAAACGGTCCATGAGAATATTTATGACCCTACCGGTGGTTAACCACTCCACCGGAAGGTTGGCACCCTCAGCAATGGAGTCTCGTTTGACAAAGAAAAACTTGCGTTGCCATCCGTCTTCGTTTTTGGTGGCTTTAAGAATAAGGGGTTTGCTAGAGGTCGAGAAAAGCAAGAACCGGCTAGAGCCATGGGATCGGAGGCGGTAAGCAATAGGCAAATCCTCGATGCAGAGATCGGGGCAATGAAGGTTTTTGATTTGGTTAAGTACAATTAATACTCTCCAAACCATGGGCATGGTTTGAGCAAAAGAGATGCCGGTGGTTCGGAAGAATTGCATCATGAATTCGGGAAAAGGGTATCGAAGACCTAGCGAAAAAGGATATGCTGGAAAGCAAACCCAATCAGTGGAAGAAACATCCGATCGAATTGACCGATCGAACGGTCTAAAGACCGTGTTATCAGGGAAAGCGCCAGAAGCTCTCAAAGCCACAATGTCTGCGTTGTCAAAAGCACAGACCTCCTTTTCGGGATTTTTGAGGAGATTCTGCTGGGTGAAGGTCTCGGCATCCATTACGAATAAGGCAAGGAAAATTGATAGAAAGTAAATGAGAAATGGAGAATTACCTGAAGGCTCTGTTGAAGATATCTGCTTTTCAAACAAGAAGAGAGAAGATATAGGGGCATTATGGATCTCCATTGAGTAAAAAGCGTGTTGGAGGTTACGATGTGATCTCGACCGTCGCTTCGTTTTAAATGCCTTGAATTATGGGATAAGACTTTTGAAATATATCCGTTGGATTGGTATACCAACCGATATATTTGGGGACAATTGTTATGGCTCATTTTCTAAGCATACATATCTTGAACTATATCCTACTTTTTATTGTTTATCTATGATCAGGATACTGGACGGGGACATTGCTAACATCCTGGGTGATATCCTGAGGTATATCGAATTAATCACGTGCAGGTTAAAGACTGGGACTTGCCAACGGTCAAATAGACTCCATCTCCTCAAGACTCGGGCGTATTTGTTAAAGGAGAGACGTTGAACCCGAAAGACCAGGTCTACAACGTTCGACTAAGGAATATTCGTTGGATCCCGGTTATGTAGGATAGTTAGTTACATTTGTTTTACTATAAATAGATGGGGGCGGATCAGATTAAGGCACTCAACTTACACTTTTTCGAACACTTTCTCTCTAGCTCATCGCAAACACTACACACAACACTAGTATTCGAATTATATTGTAACACATAGTCGATCCGCACCACATCCTGCACTGTATCCCGATATTTGAAGCAATAGAAGAACAAGGCAGCTGCGATTGTCAGCTCCCGAGGTTTTATGCCGGCGATCTAGATTGATCAAGGGCTTTCCTCGTACATCACGTGTCAACCTTTACATTTTCGCTCATTGTTTGATTGTAGATACAGCTCTATATCCTGAGCCGTATCCTGAAACTGTTTTCACAACTAATTTGGTTAACACATTTTTCACATATAAATTTTAGCACACTACCTCACTTAACTAATTTGATCACTTAATTGCTTAGGTAATTTTTGACCAAAACAGCTGCTATGCTACCTAATCTCATCACTCAAATAAACCAAGCCAACAATAACAATGTTAATGCACCTGCTCCGTGCAACTTCAAAAGTTTTAACTCGGCTAAACCACTCAAGTTTAGTGGTTCTGAAGGAGCAACTGGGCTCCTACAGTGGTTTGAGAGTCTTGAGAGCACCTTTCGCCTTGTTCAGTGTCCTAACAACCGTAAGGTCGAGTTTGCTTCGAGTGTATTCCAAAAGAGGGCTCTTACATGGTGGAATGGGGAAATGAGAGATAGAGGTGCTGATATTGCGTTGGGTCAGACATGGGAGGAACTTAGAGCTCTTATGATGAGAGAGTTCTGCCCTCGTGACGAACAAAGGGCACTTGAAAATGAGTTCCATGACTTGAAGCAAGACAATGGTGAACATCGGGCTTACACAGACAGATACAAGGAGTTAAGCTAGCTCTGTCCGACAATGGTCACGCCTTTGGATAAGGCTATTGAGAAGTACATAGACGGTTTGCCAGATCCTGTTCAGGATATCGTCACTAGCAGCAACCCTACTACCGTCCGACAGGCCATTGAGCTAGCTGCAACCCTTACTGAATCGCAAGTCAAAAAGGGTAAACTCCACAGAAAAGGTGATAAGAAGCAGAAACAGTTTGATAGCACCAAGGAGCAGAAGGGTAAGAAGGCTGCTGAGTCTTCTAAGCAATCTAGAAATCGTAAGGCATCCAAAAACTTTGCCGTTACTACTCAGGAAAATCAGGCTGTTGCTAATCAGCCTGCACAACCTGCCGCCAAGAGGCAGTATACTGGGAACGCACCTCTGTGCAACAAGTGTAATAGCCATCATCAACCACAAGTGCAATGCCGCATCTGCACAAACTGTGGCAAGTCTGGTCATCTGGAAAATACCTACCGCTTTGCTCTGAATCAAAATCAGGCCGCTCAAAACCAAGCAGCACAAAACCCTGCCCAGAATCTTGAACGACCTCACTATCCGCCTGGTTCATGTTTCAGCTATGGGGATCTGACCAACTATAAGAACAGCTTCCCGAGGATGGCAAATGCAAATCAGGCAGCGACTCGTGGTAGAGCTTTTAATCTGAATGCAAACGAGGCGAGTGCGGATAACGAAGTGATGAACGGTACGTTCCTTGTTAACAACCATCCTCCTTCTGTTCTATTTGATTCGGGTGCCGATAAGAGTTTTGTGTTCTTAGCATTTGAGCCTTTGCTTTCGATGACTAGAACAAAACTAGGAAATCCCTTAACAGTAGAAGTAGCTAGTGGTGAACCTGTTGTACTCGACTCCGTTCTTCGAAATTGCCAGTTGAACCTTAACAGCCATCTTTTCCCTATTGACCTCACACCGATGCAACTCGGGAGCTTCGATGTAATAGCTTAGAAATAAGCTTTGAGTGGTGCGGTGTGCGAAAATATGCTTATTTGATCTTACAGGGACTAAAAGTGTCAAAAACGATGTAAGTTTGCATTTACGCGCATATCTTACGTTCTGACCACATCTAGACATCCAAAATTTTTATAGACACTAAAATATTTTTATTTTAGTGATCGGCATGCAAAAATACCATTCGTCGCGTAATTTGGATCGTTTTCACGTCCGCTCGAGTTTCGTCGTAATTAGACGAATAACGTGACCGTACAACCAAACGAGCCGACATCCGGGACTTTTCCGAGCATATTTTGAGTCCTCTATACTTTGACCATCTTGTAGAGCCTTGAAAATGGCCTAACGGGGGTTAAAAGTGCCAGAAATAAGCCTATACATGTGTAGGGACCAAATTTGTTAATTGTGAAACTTGTGCTAAACTGACATTAGGACGCGGGCCGCGTAAGCTCAGTCCCTATGCTTACGCAGGGCACGAGCGCATGCCCAGGGACAAAAACTCAGTTTTAGCAAACTGTTGATAGTTCAGGGGCTGTTCTTGCCATTTTCTTTGTGTGTTAACCAAGTTAACACCTCCCCAAGTAAATTAGCTAGCCCCTAAGACATGTTTGGCTGTGATCTAATGCTTGGAGGTTACACAAACACATGGAGTGATCTTGTAAACTTCCAACAAGTATATATAGCCAAGCTTTCAATCCATTTCACTCACCCTTGATCTGATTTTCTCTAAGTTGAGGTTTATAACTTCATACCTAAGAATTTTAAGATCAAGTTCTCCCTAGCTTGGACCCTTTGTAAGCTTCTTTCGTTCTTTTATCGCTTTTCTAGCGTAAAAGTCAAACAGTGTTTGACTTTCAGCTTTGACCAGTTAATGGTCAATGCAAAATTCGTTTGAACTTTGCAACATGATTGTAATCACGATGGTTATAATCCTTAGCGATTATACCTACTGATTACCACGTTAACTAGGTGTAGTGACGAGTCAAAGTTTCTACCAAAATGCGTTTTAGCACGCATTTTGCAATGGAACTACTTTTAGGTATCAAAACACTTTGTTTTGGGTGTTTTGATACCAAATCAGTTTTCTAAGTTAGTTAAACATGTTTTGACATGTTTAACTCGTCACTATTAGTTTAGTGCTTGTTTAGGGTCGTAAGTTAAGCGGTCTAAACAACCGCTTAGACTTTCGAACCCGACCCGTTTGGTCAATCATTAGGATCCGACCAAGCATTTTAGTGATCATATTTGCATAGGGAATAACCTCTGAGGTTATACCTTATGATCACATATGATTGGTTAGTTATTTGTTAAGTAGCTTGTATGCCCATAAGAAATGACCAAAATGCCCTTTTGAAGCATAAATCCGTATTTTGCATATGTGAACATGTTTTTGACATATAATCTGATTTAGTAACATGTTTAGGGATAATTGGGCATGTAAGACTTGACATAGCACATAGTTAACCATCCGACCTTAGTTTTGCGCAAACGACGCATTATAGTAGCTTATACTACCATAATGGGTCGAAACGGGTCAAAAGCACTTAGGTAGACTTCCCAATCAGAATATAAGGTCTATTAAATCATGCCATATGAGTTCAAATACTCATTTGATTTATAGAACCTCATTCTATCCTATCTCCCGATTTAGGATCCGATTATTAACATAGTTACCCATATTAGGTGCCTTGTTGATTCCGTGATCCTTGAAGCTTAAATTGGTCTTATTCTCAAGACTAATAAGCAATCCCAAGTGAGTACATAGTTCCCCTTTTTACCGCTTTCAAATATTTTGGGGTGATACACATGTACATACTTGTTACTTATGTGCTTTTCATTGCTTTTATGACATAAACATGCTAGTTTCACCTAGTACACATATAGTACATGCTTTCAGTTATGTTTTGCTATGTATGTTAAGCATGCTAGCACATTGATTTCATAAGACACTTTTGTTGCATATGTTTACTCAGCATATGGATGCATTGTTTTACATGACATTTCTGCTATGTATGTTTACTGAGCATGCTAGCACATTGATTTCATGAACATTTCTGCTAGGTATGTTTACTTAGCATACTAGTACATGGTTTTCATAGCATGATTAAATTTTTAATCGGGACAATAATACATTCATTAACATTGATCACGCCGCTTGGTAGTATGTAATGGTACCATAGGACTTGACAAATCCCGTTTCTGACTTCCTAGGTTTGTTTGGAAGTTGGGAATGACAGAATCCGATATACATAATTTAGATAAACCTTTAATTTGTTTAAGGGTTTGTCGCCACAGTCTCAAGGCTTGAATGTATGCGATTAACATCACTACATAAATGTTTGTAATCATAAAGCATTGTTTTCTGCAAAACATAACATTTGATTTAAACTTAGGTTTATTCAAAAACCTTGTTTTGTACATTTTTCCTATGGGGTTGAGTAATTACTAGTTATTCACCATACATGACATTTGTTTTCACATTGACATTATCACATAGTTTGAGTAGATACTTTCTACTTGCTATGCATTACATTTGGTTATACATGATACATTTCTCACATGACATTGAACATGGTTTACGCATAAACATTTTGACATTGAACAAGACATTTTGGTTGGTTATTGATAAGTGACTTATGTAACGGGGCTATGTGTTATATGATAAAAGCATGGTGGATACGCCGCTGGTACTTCCTATATACAAGTGCTTTTATTGTATTATACATTGTTGCATTATCTAAACCACTTTGACAAGGACATGAAACATTTTTACAAGAACACAACATTGTTTTACAAATTTCACATTTTATACAAATTCACTTTTACTTGGTTATTCATTTAACCATGCATTATCTTTTTATCATCATTTGATTTTCACATCGATTTTCATATGATTTATAAAGGAAAAAAAAACCATTTTACAAGGTTCATGACTACACTTTTGTTAAACATTTCTTTTAACTACAAGTCATGAATCCTGCATAAACAAAACCTATGTATCTCTCAGGCATTTTTATGCTGACGTACCTATTTTTACATGTGTTTCAGGTGTTAATGCATGATGATGTTTGTGCTTCACTTAGGCGGACTTGGGCCTTAGTGACTTAGAAGACAGTATTTATGTTATGTTTTTGTTGAAGTCCAAGACAATGTAAACTTTGATCTTAATAATACAAAACTTTAATTACCATGGTTGTTAAAACAATAATTCTGTCGCTCCACTCCCTGATGTTTCCACCGCGGTTTGTTGTTTTATGCGGTCGGGGTGTGGCAAAAGAGTTGGTATCAGAGCCAATGGTTATAGGGAATTAGGTTATTAGTAATGCTTTGACCTAGACTATAACTTTCTAGGACCCTAACACAAGTTATCATGTGTTTAGATCTTAAAACAATACACGTCACCTATCCTTAGGTGATTACTAAAACTTGAACACAAATTTCCAAAATGATTTTGAAATCAATCATCTATCCTTAGATGATTTTTTTTGGCTTAATGCCTTCTAAAATTTTCAAAATCTCGTCAAATTTTGGGTCTAAATAATGTGAACACGTGCAAACTAGAAGGGTGAATGCTTGTACCCTGAGTTTTCTGTCTAAGGCTAGAGTGTTCGTACAAATCCGTAGTATCGGAACAGTCACTCTTACCTGGGAACTCTTGGGGTGAGTGTTCACTTATAGGCGAGCATGTCTTCGGTAATACATTGTTATGACCCATTTACTTTGATTTGTCATTGTGTGTCGACTGTTTGTTACGAGGTAACGAACAAATGACCACCATCCTTTCATTTTGTTGATATTTATGATATCTCATTTTTCATCACCTCATCTCACTCGTTTTCTCTCATGTTTCCTCTTTTAGAATGCCTCCTCGACGTAACGTTCAGGAACCCAATGCCGAACTGGAAGCTATTATAGCACAGCAGATGGCTGCTATGCTACCTAATCTCATCACTCAAATAAACCAAGCCAACAATAACAATGTTAATGCACCTGCTCCGTGCAACTTCAAAAGTTTTAACTCGGCTAAACCACTCAAGTTTAGTGGTTCTGAAGGAGCAACTGTGCTCCTACAGTGGTTTGAGAGTCTTGAGAGCACCTTTCGCCATGTTTAGTGTCCTAACAACCGTAAGGTCGAGTTTGCTTCGAGTGTATTCCAAAAGAGGGCTCTTACATGGTGGAATGGGGTAATGAGAGATAGAGGTGCTGATATTGCGTTGGGTCAGACATGGGAGGAACTTAGAGCTCTTATGATGAGAGAGTTATGCCCTCGTGACGAACAAAGGGCACTTGAAAATGAGTTCCATGACTTGAAGCAAGACAGTGGTGAACATCGGGCTTACACAGACAGATACGAGGAGTTAAGCTAGCTCTGTCCGACAATGGTCACGCCTTTGGATAAGGCTATTGAGAAGTACATAGACGGTTTGCCAGATCCTGTTCAGGATATCGTCACTAGCAGCAACCCTACTACCGTCCGACGGGCCATTGAGCTAGCTGCAACCCTTACTGAATCGCAAGTAAAAAATGGTAAACTCCACAGAAAAGGTGATAAGAAGCAGAAACAGTCTGATAGCACCAAGGAGCAGAAGGGTAAGAAGGCTGCTGAGTCTTCTAAGAAATCTAGAAAGCGTAAGGCTTTCAAAAACTTCGCCGTTACTAATCAGGAAAATCAGGCTGTTGCTAATCAGCCTACACAACCTGCCGCCAAGAGGCAGTATACTGGGAACGCACCTCTGTGCAACAAGTGTAATAGCCATCATCAACCACAAGTGCAATGCCGCATCTGCACAAACTGTGGCAAGTTTGGTCATCTTGCAAATACCTGCCGCTTTGCTCCGAATCAAAATCAGGCCGCTCAAAACCAAGCAGCACAAAACCCTGCCCAGAATCTTGCATGACCTCACTATCCGCCTGGTTCATGTTTCAGCTATGGGGATCTGACCAACTACAAGAACAGCTTCCCGAGGATGGCAAATGCAACTCAGGCACCGGCTCGTGGTAGAGCTTTTAATCTGAATGCAAACGAGGCGCGTGCGGATAAAGAAGTGGTGAACGGTACGTTCCTTGTTAACAACCATCCTCCTTCTGTTCTATTTGATTCGGGTGCCGATAAGAGTTTTGTGTTCTTAGCATTTGAGCCTTTACTTTTGATGACTAGAACAAAACTAGGAAAGCCCTTAACAGTAGAAGTAGCTAGTGGTGAACCTGTTGTACTCGACTCCGTTCTTTGAAATTGCCAGTTGAACCTTAACAACCATCTTTTCCCTATTGACCTCGCACCGATGCAACTCGGGAGCCTCGATGTAATAGTAGGAATGGATTGGTTAACAAGCTTACCATCAAGAATCGATATCCCCTACCTTGCATTGATGATCTCTTTGATCAGCTATAGGGTGCTTCTTGCTTTTCAAAGATTGATCTACGTTCTGGGTATCATCAACTTTGAGTTCTCGAAGAAGATATTCCCAAGACAGCTTTTCGTACGCGATATGGTCATTATGAGTTCTCTGTTATGCCTTTCGGTTTAACTAATGCTCCTGCTGTTTTCATGGACTTGATGAATAGGGTTTGTAAGCCTTATTTGGACAAGTTCATCATCGTTTTCATTGATGACATTCTGATCTATTCTAAGACACGAGCTGATCATGAGCGACACCTCCGTCTTACAATCGAGCTCCTAAAGAAAGAACAGCTTTTCACCAAGTTCTCCAAGTGCGAATTCTGGCTTAAGGAAGTTCAATTTTTGGGGCACATCGTCAACGAACAAGGTATACATGTAGATCCCGCCAAAATAAGTGCGATTAAGGATTGGGATACTCCTACTACTCCTACCGAGGTTCGTTCATTTCTTGGTCTAGTGGGTTATTACCGCCGCTTTATTGAAAACTTCTCCAAGATTGTGGTTCATCTCACTGCTTTAACTCAAAAGAATAAACCTTTTGAGTGGGGATCTAAACAGGAAGAAACTTTCCAGACCTTGAAACAGAAACTCTATGATGCACTGATCTTAACTTTACCTGAGGGCAACGACGATTTTGTCGTATACTGTGATGCGTCTAATTTAGGCCTTGGCTGCCTTCTTATGCAAAGAAACAAAGTCATAGTTTATGCATCAAGACAGCTGAAGGTACACGAGAAAAACTACACGACTCATGATCTTAAATTGGGTGCTGTAGTTTTTGCTCTCAAAATATGGAGACACTACCTTTATGGTACAAAGTGTATAGTGTTTACTGACCACAAAAGTCTCCAGCATATCTTCAATCAGAAAGAACTTAACAAGGGGCAACGACGTTGGGTTGAACTTCTAAACGACTACGATGGCGAAATTCGCTACCATCCTGGTAAGGCGAATGTCGTGGCTGATGCTTTGAGTCGTAAGGAACGTGTCAAGCTTCACTGTGTTCAAGTTCGATCTGACTTTCAAACCCGTATTTCTCAGGCTCAACATACTTGTGTTACACAAGGCTTAATGGGTAAGGAATTACTCTATCATCTTAAACCTGAGCTTGAACTGAAGGACTTTGGGATATTTTATTTCATGGGCCGTTTGTGGGTCCCTAGTCTAAACAATCTTCGCACCTTGCTTATCTCGTTATTCTATTCATCCTGGTGCAGATAAAATGTATAAGGATCTTTGAACCCAGTATTGGTGGCCGGGTATGAAGAAAGACATTGCCTTATATGTTTCCAAATGCCTTACTTGTCTTAAGGTTAAGGCAGAACATCAACATCCCTCTGGATTATTGGAGCAACCAGAGATACCGGTTTGGAAATGGGAAAACATTGCTATGGATCTCATTACCAAGCTGCCATGCACTAAAAGAGGTCATAACGCCATCTGGGTTATTGTTGATCGTCTTACAAAGTCAGCACATTTCTTGCCGATCCGTGAGGATCTATCTGCTGACAAGCTTGCCAAGATATATGTTGATGAGACTGTATCTTGACATGGCGTTCCTTTGAACATTATATCTGACAGAGATGCTCGATTCTCGTCTCGTTTTTGGAGAACCATGCAATCTGCCATGGGAACCCAACTTAATTTGAGCACAGCGTATCATCCGCAAACGGATGGTCAATCTGAGAGAACAATCCAGACATTGGAGGATATGCTTAGAGCTTATGTGATTGATTTTGGTGGTAGTTGGGATTCGCATCTACCGTTGATCGAATTCTCCTACAACAATAGCTATCACTCTAGCATCAATATGGCTCCTTTCGAAGCTTTATACGGTCGAAAATGTCGTTCACCGGTCTGCTAGAATGAGATAGGTGAAGCTTAGCTTACTGGACCTGAACTCATTCTAGAGACTACAGATAAGGTCAAGAAGATTCGCGATAACCTACAGACAGCTAGAAGCCGTCAAAAGAGTTACCCGGATTGACGACGCAAGCCCTTATAATTTCAAGTCGGTGATCACGTCCTACTCAAGGTATCCCTTTGGAAAGGTGTGATTAGATTTGGAAAGAAAGGAAAACTTGTACCATGCTATGTTGGACCATTCAAGATCGTTGAAAGGATCGGAAACGTAGCCTACATATTAGAGCTACCTCCTGAACTTGGAAATGTTCATCCAACTTTCCACGTGTCCAATCTCAAAAAGTGTATAGCTGATAAGAACCTCCACATACCACTTGATGAAATTCGTGTTGATAACACGATGCACTTCGTTGAGAAGCCTGTGGAAATCATGGACCGTGAAGTCAAAAAGCTCAAACACAAGCGCATACCTATTGTCAAAGTTCACTGGGAATCTAAACGTGGCCCAGAATTTACTTGGGAATGTGAAGATCAGATGAAAGCGAAATATCCACATCTATTCTCACAAGTTTCCTCTAAATAAATTTCGGGACGAAATTTCCTAAAGTAGGGGAGACTGTGACATCTGTGCTTGTGTAATCATAGTACAAACTCTAGACAATTCAATATCAATAAAACAATGTGTTTTGATCCCAATGTTTGTTTATTTATGTTTGACATTTTGCACTTTTTTATTTTTGATTGATTTTAAATTCTATATCGCATTCTAGAAAGTTATACGCAAACTGATGCGTAACCGTAATCAGTTCAACACGACAAACACTCCGGAACAGCAACATAAGCTTAACATACCTTAAATAACCTTTACATAACTTAGAAATAAGTTTTAAAGGGTTTGGTATGGCAAAAACAAGTTTATTCGCTCACAGGGACTATTTGCGTCAACTTGCAAAAGTCTGCCATTTCGTAAGGCAACGTACAGTCCGGAACATGATCATAAGCTAAACATACCATAAATAACCTTAACATAGCATAGAAATAAGTTTATTCGCTCACAGGGACTATTTGTTCACAGGGATTATTTGCGTCAACTTGCAAAAGTCTGACGTACCTATTTTTACATGTGTTTCAGGTGTTAATGCATGATGATGTTTGTGCTTCACTTAGGAGTGTAACACCTGTGCCTCCACGTCCATCAAACAAATACCAAACCAATGAAATATTATATTTCATACTTGGGATTTGTAAAAATATGTGTATCATTTGCACATATCAATTCTCGTTCAATTTCAAACTCTAAATCGCTTTCTAGAGGGTTATACGCGCACTGATGCGTAAATATAACCAGTTTAATGCAACAAACACTCCGGAGTAGTGACATAGGATTAACATACCTTAAATAACCTTTACATAACTTAGAAATAAGTTTTGGAAGGTTTGGTATGCCGAAATCAAGTTTAATCGCTTACAGGGACTAAAGTTGACAAACTGCGAAAGTATGCCAATTTGAACTGTAACAGACCTTCCGGAACATGACCATAATTTAAACATACCATAAATATCCTTTACATAGCTTAGAAATAGGCTTTGAGGGGTTCGGTGTGCTAAAATAAACTTTTGGGTCATTCAGGGACTAAAAGTGTCAAAAAGTGCACAAGTTTGCATTTTCGCGCATAACTTACGTTCTGAATACATCCGGACATCCAAAAAAATTATGTTAGCACTAAAATATTTTATTTTAGTGTTCGCCATAAGAAAAATCCATTCGTCACGTCATTTGGATCGTTTTTCGCATTCGGGACCAGATTCGATGTATTAGCCGTTGTTTAATTCACAACCACACATTCTAACTTGCTTAGTCAGCGGATAAGGATGGAATTTAAACACCTAAACACCATGACATTTCAACACATGTATGGATGGAATTTAAACACCTAAACACCATGACATTTCAACACATGTATGGATGGAATTTAAACACCTAAACACCATGACATTTCAACACATGTATGGATGGAATTTAAACACCTAAACACCATGACATTTCAACACATGTATGGATGGAATTTAAACACCTAAACACCATGACATTTCAACACATGTACGGATGGGATTAAGGCACGTTTTCCATGAAACGATCTTAACGGTTCGGGTATTCCTATAAATACCCCATACCCCCCATTGCTAAAATTACTAGAATTCTGATTTGAGAACCTCTAAGTTGAAACCATTGTTTCATACCTGAGATTCTTGAATCGGGATTAGCATTCGGGGACCCTTCGTAAGTATTCTTTCGTTCTTTTCCTTATTTTACTGCTTTTCGAGTCAGAAAGTCAAACTTTGTTTGACTTTCAGCGTTGACCAGTAATGGTCAATGCGAAGTTCGTTTGAACTTCGCAACGTGATTGTAATCACGTTGGTTATAGTCCCTTGGGACTATGCCTACTGATTACCACGTTGTCTAGGGTCGTAGGGTAAGCGATCTGATAAATCGCTTATACCTTCGAACCCGACCCAGTTTGGTCGATCATTAGGATCCGACCAAATACATTAGGTGACCATAGTAGGTAGGGAATAACCTTCCGAGGTTATACCCTATGGTCACATCGTTTGAGTAGTTGTATGATAGGTGGTTTATATGCCTTAGGTAAATTACCAGAATACCCTTTTCATGTATAATTGGTAATTAAGCATATGTAACATAAACCTTTGTCACATAACTGATTATGTAACATATTTAGGCATATAACACTTGTCATAGGGCTAGTTAGACGGTCCGAACGCGTTTCACGCGCACGACGCGTTAAAGTAGCATAAGTTACCTTAATGGGTCGCGATGGGTCGATAATACTTAGGTTAAGTTTCATTTAGTATGTAGGCTTTGTTAAACCATATCATATGAGTTCCTACACTCATTTGGTTTACAAACCCTCCTGCTACCCAGTCTTCCGATTTAGGTCCGGGTTAATTATGTAGTTACCTATATTAGGTACCGTTTGATTTCCGGGACTCCTCTAGCTTACTTGGTAGTTGTTCAAGACTCCTAAGCACTCCCAGGCGAGTACATTATTCCCCTCTTTTACTATTTTCAACTGTTTTGGGGTGACTCATATGTGCTAAATGCTTTATCAATGATTTCAATAACAATTACAATGTGGTTTCAAGAACAATAACAATTATTTCAAGAACGCTAACAATGATTTCAAGAACGAATACAATGATTTCAAGAACGAATACAATGATTTCAAAACTAATAACAATTTCAATAAAGTGAACGAACTTGTTGGTTGTAGTTTACATGACCGATGACATTCATTAGCAATGATCAAGCCGACCAGTATTAGGTTATGGTACCATAGGATCTGACAAATCCCGTTATTTACTGCACCCATTGTTATGTGTGGGGGTTGTGGGTAGCGACTGAATCTGTAATTATTAACTTATCCTTTGGTAAGGGTTTGTTAAGAACGAGAACGAGAGCGAGATGGAACGAGGAACGCGTCAAGAAGGTTTGAATGTTATTAGAGAATCGACCATTAAGTAGTTTCACAATTAAAACAAGAACGCTTTGAATGATTAAAATAACAAGAATGATTGGAACGATTTCACAAAGAGGGTTAACGATTGGGTAAACATTGGGACATGATTTACATTTGATCATGCATTTACATGAAACATAGTATTGGTTTAAACCAAGTTTTACTTCAATACTTTGTTTTGTGCATTTCACCTATGGTTTAGTTGATGCATTTCACTAGCCATACATATCATTTTGGTTATACATATTACATGATTTACATTGGGCATGAACATTACTTGGGTGGTTTGGTTTGATTAAGTGATTAAGTAACAATGCGTGTGGAATATGATACAAGCATGGTGGATACGCCGCTGGTACTTCCTATATATAAGTGTTTGTATGGTATTACATATCGTAGCGTTATTTGAATCATTTCAGTTCGAGACATAGAACATTTTATACAAGTAACATACTTTTCACAAGACATTTATTTACAAACAACTTATATTATACAAACTCATTTTACATGGTTATTCATTTAATCATGCATTTTTCTCTTATTATACATATCACGTGAACTTATTATTTCTCAAATGATTTACAAAGACAAAGCAAATTATAAGGTTCATGACTAAACATTTTCTTAAAACAGAAGCCATGAATCTTATTTTCACAAAACCTATGTACTCGCCAGCATTTCTTTGCTGACCTCGTTTTCACATATGTTTCAGGTATTGTTGAATGATATCGATTGATAAGATGCATGCTCACATAGGACTGGACGAGGCCTTAGTGACTAAATAACAATGATAGACTATGTTTAATTTGTGTATTTAGATTTCCAGACGATGTAATTATCCAATGTTTAATAAAACGAAACACTTTTTGTATCCATGGTTATGAAACATTAATTCTGTTGCAACACGCCCCGATGTTTCCGCCGCGATTTGTTGTTTTACGCGGTTGGGGTGTGACAGAGAAGATGGTATCAGAGCCAATGGTTATAGGGAATTAGGTTATTAGTAATGCTTTAACCTAGTCTATAACCTTCTTAGGACCCTAACGCGAGTTTACTTGCGTTTAGTCATAAAACAATACCGTCACCTATCCTTAGGCGACGACCACAACAAGAACATAAATTTCAAAACCGCTTTGAAACTAATCATCTGTTCTAGGATGATTGATTACTAGGTTTTGAACCCTCTATTGTAAGGTTTTGAACTCTCTATTATATGGTTTGAACCCCTTTGAGTTTTCAAAACTTCGTCAAGGTTTTGGGTTTTAAATAATGTGAACACGTGCAAACTGGAAGGGTGAATGCCTGTATTCTGGGTTTTCTGGCTAGGCAAGCACTTCGTATACATCTCATCAGACGCGAGACCAGTTGTGCTTACCTGGGAATTCTTGGGATGAGTGTTCACTTATAGGCGAGCATGTCTTCGCGATACATTATTTTTGACCCATTTACTTTGATTAGTCACCGTCTCATTTGTTTGCCTTAGGTAACAAACAAATGATCGCAATTTTCATGCGTTATCATTCTGTTTTGATTGTCCAAAAACCTTTCACCTGTTTCTCCCTATGCCTTTCTTTTTCTTGAAAGAATGTCTCTTCATCACGATGACGCCCAGATATCTGAGCAAGCAGCCAAATTCGCTCAGCGAATAGGCGAAGTAGTCCTGAACACTGTTGAATTAGCTACTGCCATGTATCATCTCCAGGATGAAGCCACTCAAGAGTCACCAAGACAGGCAGGACCTAGTCAGGCGACAACACCATCAGCCAATAAACCAATCGAGGAATCAAAGACCATGGATGAACGATCCCCTAAGAAGTCAAAGAAGCGAAAGGCTTCTCAGAACTTCGCCATGGTCGCTCACAATGGTAAAGCAGTCCCCAACCAACCAGCTCAACCCCCTGCTAGGTGTGTATGGCTTTTCCTATGATACCTACATCAAGGAACTATGTACCTTACAAACTACTCTTGTGATTTCTCTCTTTCAAATGATTGCTCATGATTCCCTCGAAAATTTTAAGTACTCGTTTCACTCTAAGAAACAAAGTACAGAAAATTAAGTGACATTATGAGTAATCGTGCTTTTCGCACATCTGTGCCTTTAAATCCTTGGTTAGATAACTAAGGGTATTTTCAAATCTCATACCCATTACGTTTCGATTTTTCAACATACACAGTACCAGTATTTCAAAACAATCTTCATGATCTCAAAACATTTCATATAGTTTGAAAACAATTTTTCTAGATGCATTGTCTATGTTATTTCAAAAACATTGGCCATGTTATCAAAACCAACCTTCCTAATTTCAAAATATTTCATATAGTCTGAAGACAATATTAACACAATACATTTTCTTATCAAGTGCATGATTTCGAAAAGCATCATTCATGTCTTTCAAAAACCTTATACATAATTTCAAACTTTCATCTCGCATGATTTTAAAACATTTTTGTAAATATATCTACTTAATACACCTACTTTATGATTTCAAAAAGTATTATATATAAGGTTTCAAAAACGTTAAACACATTTTTCTTAAAAGAACCCCATGCATAGTTTTCAAAAATATTTTCCTCATACATTGACTTAACCTTCAAAATTCTGCTTCATATGTCGCCTTGACATATCAAGCATCTCAACTTCATAAGCGTTTTACATCATGTTTTGACCTAAGCACATCTAGTGCAAGGTTTCAAAACATCTTCAACTTCTAAAATTCATATGGGATCTTTTTATCTTTACAATTAGATCCTTGTGGATGATTATCGTTCAAATCAGAGTCCTTAATTGGATTCCTTATGTACCTTAATTCGAACACTTCGGTTCCTAGTAATCGAAATCGAATTTTCTTTTTGAATCTTTCTATCTTTATAGTTGGATTCTTGTTAACGTTTAAAGTACCAAATGAAATCCATGGAATGGATTCCAAGTGTGCTTTAAATGCATGTACGCAATTTACAAGACAAATTAACGAACAATTTTGTGGTTATGTGATATGTGTTTATGTGTTCTCCTCTATGATTTTTTGTGTGATCCGATTTTCAAATCCTCATAGAATCTTTCATATCTTCATATGAGGGATTCATAGTAGGATTTTCAAAAAGGTACTACCCTAAAATCCTTATGGGCTTCTACGTAGTAGTTAAGACCCTTGGGTTATATAGTACCATTCCATGATTCATAAGAGACCCTTTTGGTGGTCTAGCCTAAAAGATTGATTCACAATTTGGTTAGAAAACGACATCTAGTGATGTAGCTGAACAGACTCCTTGATAGTCTATTTAGATCAATCATTGATTTAATTAAAAGGACTCTATGGCGGTCTAGTCACACTCATCACAGGATTGTTCATTTGGTTTTCCCCTGCACATTATAAAATGGACTGAGTGAACTATGCAAGGAATTGTCTAATTATGGACGCGTACATAATTATGAAATTTAGTGCACAGAAACCCAGTAAGGTTTACTATGTGTAAGAACCGATAGTGACAACAATAATAAAATGATAACAATGTAATGGAGGCACGGTGGACGCACCAATGATGCTTCATATACTTGTATATAAGTATCCCTCTTACATTGCAAGCATGATGTTATTAAAGTTACTAGAAGTTCAGAACCCTAACCAATGTTGTTCGGTCTTTTCAACTTCATGTTTTAAACTCTCACAAGTTTCCTCTAAATAAATTTCGGGACGAAATTTCCTAAAGTAGGGGAGACTGTAACACCTGTGCCTCCACGTCCATCAAACAAATACCAAACCAATGAAATATTATATTTCATACTTGGGATTTGTAAAAATATGTGTATCATTTGCACATATCAATTCTCGTTCAATTTCAAACTCTAAATCGCTTTCTAGAGGGTTATACGCGCACTGATGCGTAAATATAACCAGTTTAATGCAACAAACACTCCGGAGTAGTGACATAGGATTAACATACCTTAAATAACCTTTACATAACTTAGAAATAAGTTTTGGAAGGTTTGGTATGCCGAAATCAAGTTTAATCGCTTACAGGGACTAAAGTTGACAAACTGCGAAAGTATGCCAATTTGAACTGTAACAGACCTTCCGGAACATGACCATAAGTTAAACATACCATAAATATCCTTTACATAGCTTAGAAATAGGCTTTGAGGGGTTCGGTGTGCTAAAATAAAGTTTTGGGTCATTCAGGGACTAAAAGTGTCAAAAAGTGCACAAGTTTGCATTTTCGCGCATAACTTACGTTCTGAATACATCCGGACATCCAAAAAAATTATGTTAGCACTAAAATATTTTATTTTAGTGTTCTCCATAAGAAAAATCCATTCGTCACGTCATTTGGATCGTTTTTCGCATTCGGGACCAGATTCGATGTATTAGCCGTTGTTTAATTCACAACCACACATTCTAACTTGCTTAGTCAGCGGATAAGGATGGAATTTAAACACCTAAACACCATGACATTTCAACACATGTATGGATGGAATTTAAACACCTAAACACCATGACATTTCAACACATGTATGGATGGAATTTAAACACCTAAACACCATGACATTTCAACACATGTATGGATGGAATTTAAACACCTAAACACCATGACATTTCAACACATGTATGGATGGAATTTAAACACCTAAACACCATGACATTTCAACACATGTATGGATGGAATTTAAACACCTAAACACCATGACATTTCAACACATGTACGGATGGGATTAAGGCACGTTT
Source organism: Helianthus tuberosus (assembly GCA_030545235.1). NCBI lineage: Eukaryota > Viridiplantae > Streptophyta > Magnoliopsida > Asterales > Asteraceae > Helianthus > Helianthus tuberosus. The sequence goes on from CM060407.1 coordinate 123,220,030, forward strand.
TCCATGAAACGATCTTAACGGTTCGGGTATTCCTATAAATACCCCATACCCCCCATTGCTAAAATTACTAGAATTCTGATTTGAGAACCTCTAAGTTGAAACCATTGTTTCATACCTGAGATTCTTGAATCGGGATTAGCATTCGGGGACCCTTCGTAAGTATTCTTTCGTTCTTTTCCTTATTTTACTGCTTTTCGAGTCAGAAAGTCAAACTTTGTTTGACTTTCAGCGTTGACCAGTAATGGTCAATGCGAAGTTCGTTTGAACTTCGCAACGTGATTGTAATCACGTTGGTTATAGTCCCTTGGGACTATGCCTACTGATTACCACGTTGTCTAGGGTCGTAGGGTAAGCGATCTGATAAATCGCTTATACCTTCGAACCCGACCCAGTTTGGTCGATCATTAGGATCCGACCAAATACATTAGGTGACCATAGTAGGTAGGGAATAACCTTCCGAGGTTATACCCTATGGTCACATCGTTTGAGTAGTTGTATGATAGGTGGTTTATATGCCTTAGGTAAATTACCAGAATACCCTTTTCATGTATAATTGGTAATTAAGCATATGTAACATAAACCTTTGTCACATAACTGATTATGTAACATATTTAGGCATATAACACTTGTCATAGGGCTAGTTAGACGGTCCGAACGCGTTTCACGCGCACGACGCGTTAAAGTAGCATAAGTTACCTTAATGGGTCGCGATGGGTCGATAATACTTAGGTTAAGTTTCATTTAGTATGTAGGCTTTGTTAAACCATATCATATGAGTTCCTACACTCATTTGGTTTACAAACCCTCCTGCTACCCAGTCTTCCGATTTAGGTCCGGGTTAATTATGTAGTTACCTATATTAGGTACCGTTTGATTTCCGGGACTCCTCTAGCTTACTTGGTAGTTGTTCAAGACTCCTAAGCACTCCCAGGCGAGTACATTATTCCCCTCTTTTACTATTTTCAACTGTTTTGGGGTGACTCATATGTGCTAAATGCTTTATCAATGATTTCAATAACAATTACAATGTGGTTTCAAGAACAATAACAATTATTTCAAGAACGCTAACAATGATTTCAAGAACGAATACAATGATTTCAAGAACGAATACAATGATTTCAAAACTAATAACAATTTCAATAAAGTGAACGAACTTGTTGGTTGTAGTTTACATGACCGATGACATTCATTAGCAATGATCAAGCCGACCAGTATTAGGTTATGGTACCATAGGATCTGACAAATCCCGTTATTTACTGCACCCATTGTTATGTGTGGGGGTTGTGGGTAGCGACTGAATCTGTAATTATTAACTTATCCTTTGGTAAGGGTTTGTTAAGAACGAGAACGAGAGCGAGATGGAACGAGGAACGCGTCAAGAAGGTTTGAATGTTATTAGAGAATCGACCATTAAGTAGTTTCACAATTAAAACAAGAACGCTTTGAATGATTAAAATAACAAGAATGATTGGAACGATTTCACAAAGAGGGTTAACGATTGGGTAAACATTGGGACATGATTTACATTTGATCATGCATTTACATGAAACATAGTATTGGTTTAAACCAAGTTTTACTTCAATACTTTGTTTTGTGCATTTCACCTATGGTTTAGTTGATGCATTTCACTAGCCATACATATCATTTTGGTTATACATATTACATGATTTACATTGGGCATGAACATTACTTGGGTGGTTTGGTTTGATTAAGTGATTAAGTAACAATGCGTGTGGAATATGATACAAGCATGGTGGATACGCCGCTGGTACTTCCTATATATAAGTGTTTGTATGGTATTACATATCGTAGCGTTATTTGAATCATTTCAGTTCGAGACATAGAACATTTTATACAAGTAACATACTTTTCACAAGACATTTATTTACAAACAACTTATATTATACAAACTCATTTTACATGGTTATTCATTTAATCATGCATTTTTCTCTTATTATACATATCACGTGAACTTATTATTTCTCAAATGATTTACAAAGACAAAGCAAATTATAAGGTTCATGACTAAACATTTTCTTAAAACAGAAGCCATGAATCTTATTTTCACAAAACCTATGTACTCGCCAGCATTTCTTTGCTGACCTCGTTTTCACATATGTTTCAGGTATTGTTGAATGATATCGATTGATAAGATGCATGCTCACATAGGACTGGACGAGGCCTTAGTGACTAAATAACAATGATAGACTATGTTTAATTTGTGTATTTAGATTTCCAGACGATGTAATTATCCAATGTTTAATAAAACGAAACACTTTTTGTATCCATGGTTATGAAACATTAATTCTGTTGCAACACGCCCCGATGTTTCCGCCGCGATTTGTTGTTTTACGCGGTCGGGGTGTGACAAGGAGGACTTGGGCATTAATGACTTAAAAGACAGTATTTATGTTATGTTTTTGTTGAACTCCAAGACAATGTAAACTTTGATCTTAATAATACAAAACTTTAATTACCATTGTTGTTGAAACAATAATTCTGTCGCTCCACTCCCCAACGTTTCCGCCGCGGTTTGTTGTTTTACACGGTCGGGGTGTGACAACATCGACACCCAAAACAAGTTTTCACAAAAATTTCTACCTAAAATCACAAAAATATATAACCGGCACGCAGGCCCCCAAACAAAAGTACTAAAAAGTGTCTAACATAACAACCATAAACAAACAACCACAAACAAACAACAACCAACATCTAACGCTTCATCCGTATAAAATCTAGCATCTTCCTGACCAACTCCTCCAAATCCACTATCCTCCAATGCATCTGGTCCATCGCACTATTATCCGAATCCTTTAACTCATCGTACCAGTCCATTTGCCCCTCTAGGTCCTTCATCTTACCCTTGGTCGTTTCCAGTTCTTCGTGCAGGGTAGCGAACTGTCGATCACAGTGGCAACATCAATCTACCCAACCCCTTTTCTGCTTCTTAGAAGCAGACGCAGTCTCAGCACGTGATGTAGAAGCAATCTCCCCAGCAGGCCTAACCCTCTTCCCACAACGATAATACACTAACAGAGGTGTAGTAGATGTGCGTGACTCTAAGTAGGTAAGGATGACTCTGACAGAACAGGTGGAGGGACCTCAACAATAGAATCGATCACAGTAGCAGGTGGAGCAACAGATGGCTCTAATGGTCGAGCCGTGACAACAGTGGCATCCACCGCTGGTGCAATACTAAGAGATCCTCCAATAACAGGGACACCTCTGATCACGTCATCGATAACTGGTATTGTGCCAGATGATTGTCCCGTCTCATGAATCGAGAGAGGAGCGTCATCGTTGTCATCAATCCACCCGTTGCTAGTGAAAGCATATCGGGGGTCTACCTGACTGGCAAAAGCAGCAAGGTCGACGGGGAATGATGAAGCAAACTCAACCATACCAACCATCTATGGGGTCGTGCTAGGTATCTCTGGTAGAATGGATCTGGGTGAAGTCTCAAAATCTGGCTCGCTACCTGAGTCGTTGATCTCGATGACCTCGTGCTCATGCGACATCTGTGACACATATGTAACCGTACAAGTAAGTGTGTGATCAATATGAATAGTAACACATAAGGCCCAAATAAACAGAAAATCAAGTATGCACATAAACACATAAGGGTTTTCATACATGATAAAAATTTCCATAATTATTTAAAATTCTTGGCTTCGAGAATTTTGGACTTTACATCTCAAAATTCTTCGGTTGAAGTCTAGTGTTTTCTCCCAAAAACATCTAGTTCGCTAACAACCATTGGCTCTGATACCAACTTCTGTCACACCCCAAAAACGTCGCAACGGAATATTAAACGTAGTGGTGGCGGAAGTTGGTGCCCATTTATATCTTGTAGTTCGATGCATTTAATTGTTGAACATTTTAATTGTTGGTGCATACATCTGTCAACTTCGTCTTATATCGAGTCTTGGTTTCGTTGCGAATCTGATCAAGTATGATGTCATCATATTCAATGATGACATCATAAAGATGACATCACAATATGACTTCATCATGGCAACTTCACACGAAACAGAGTTCAATACACACGAAATAGGAAATTTATATTGTTTTTTATGTAATTTCGCTTGAGAGGATATTGTGTAATTCCGTTTAAAGAGTGATGTGGTGTTTCAAGCAAAATTAAGTGAACTATATATAGGTAGTCATGTCTTCTCATTTGTAACGAAATCTGATTTGTGTACCGAAGTGCTGCCGGTCTGTCTACTGCATGTAATCGTTGTCAAATCAATATACAAGACGTTTAAAGTGATATTCAAGCTGTTTCATAGTCTATACGTCTGTTTCCGCCTTTCATATAGATAAAAACTCTTCTGAACGACTCGTTTGGGTCACGATTCTATCCTACAAGTGGTATCAGAGCTCAGGAGGAAGAGTTCTTGCCAAATTCAGCTTGAAAATATGTTTTCTACACCTTCTTTCAGAAAATTGAAAAATTTCACAGTTAAAATGGTCTGATTTTCACGTATGTCATGCATAACAATGTTTTAAAGAATCCTTGAGAGTTTTGGATCTAAAATCAGCTTAAAACTTGAACAAATACTTAATTTCATTTGAAATAGATCGTAATATGATGATGTCAGCAGCCCTTCAAACGAGATTAGAGGTTAATTCCATTTGAATTTCACTATTTCGCTTGAAAATCACAGGTTGATTCCGTTTGAAACAGAGATTTCGTTTGAAATAAGTGATTCCGTTTGAAATATCACCTGATTCCGTTTGAAAAAGATCGTCTGAATACATGTGATTGTAGATAACTCATAGTCTTGATAACATCAATATTCCTAAAAGATTGTCGGCCATTTATTGTCTACATGTGAGTTTTGATCAAATCAAGAAATATCATGTGAATTCTGTTATCTTCGGCCCAATAGAAATTAATTTGTGATAGATTACCTCGTGAATTGAATAGGCAGCTCAGTGTGCATGTGAAGTTTTTGATTGTTGTCGGACATTGAGTGTTTTGAGTGTTGAATCATTAAATTTTGAAGAAAAAAAAAGATTGCATGTGAATTGATAATACATTGTCGGCCCATTAAACTTTGCATAAGATTTCATTAATTGTGCATGTGATTTCATTTTGAGATTGTCAAGATTTGCATGAGATGTATAACAGTTGTCAGCCACAATTGAGATTGCATGTGTGATAATGTGAAGGTCCAATAATATCACATTGAACGAAGTTCTTTAATTGAATTGTGAAAAGTTGTTGTCGACACATGCATTGTTGTCGTCCACTAAGATTGTAAAGTCACATCATTTGAATTTACATTGAAAATCGTATTGTGTATCAACTGAATTGTCGGATCCATGTGCTTTAATTGATCATTAATTCTAGGTCCAATCAACAAGGATGTGGGACATATTAATTGTTTAATATCAATAGATACCGACCCATTGATTGTTTAAGAGACGGCCCAATCATATATATTTGAAACTTGAAGTTGTCGGCTCATTTAGTTTTACATGTGGTGATAAATTGAAAGATCATTTTAATCAAAGTTTCGGTCCAATAGAATTTTAGGTGGTAAGTGTGTTTGTCGGCTCTTGACTAGAAAGACTGTGCATGTGATTATTAATTGTGTCGGTTCAAGATTTGTTTGTGTGAATTGCGTGTGATAAGGGAGGCCCAGTTCATTCTAAGCCCATATCTCGTGGCCCATTTGTTCTGGTCTATTCATTAAGAGATTATACCAGAATACATTGAAAGTGTCCGCAAATCTTCGACACGAGTCTTAGATTGATTTCATCAACACACACTTTTACGTATTCAGTTCGTTTAAACTGATCGTTTGTTTGTTTGTTTGTAAACAGTGTTTAACGAGGTGATCAAGCTCGTTTGAGACCAGTATTTTTAAAACAAGAAAGGTTGTGTGTGTGAAGCTTTGAATTTGAAACATGGAAGAGGAATTCTACAATGCGTTTGCTACACCAGTTGCACCAGTTACAGCTGCTGAAACATTGTACAGTGAGAATGAGACGGGAACTCATCAGAAACCACCAAAGCTGATGTACATTGAAGATTTTAAAGGCTGGCAAAATCGTTGTGAGAACTGGGTGCAAGCTTACAAGTTTGATGCATGGTGTGCGTTGGAAAAAGATTACGAGAAACCGAAAAACGAACGTGGACTTGAAAAGGGATTTTGTGATTTTACGGAAATTGATAAATTGAAATACACGAGTGAGAAAATGATGATCAGTATTCTTCAACAAGCAATTAAAGAAGACATCTTTGTTTTACTTCAGCATGAGGGTACTGCTAGATCGATTTGGAATGCATTGATTCAAAAGTTTAAAGGAAGTGCAGATATGATCAAGAACAGAAAGGCGTTGCTGAAGAAATCATTTGATATGTTTGTAGCTTTCAATCATGAAACAACGAAGCAGACTATTGATAGATATTGTCACCTGGTTTTGGAAATGGGGAGATTGGATATAAAGAAAGATGATGAAGAATGGGTGGATAAACTTGCAGATGCATTACCACAGCAGAAATGGGGAACTTATTTGATGATTGTGAAACACATGAGGAAATCTGAAAATATGAATCTGGCACAGTTTATTCAGAAAATTGAAGAGCACGAGTTGGATATTCAGAAAACAGCAATTATGAAGAATCCAAATGTTCAACAAGATGTCAGTTTGTATTATAGAGGAAACAAGTTTGAGGCTACCCCCAGCTCTAGTCCAAAGATCCAAACTGGTTTTAGTGCTGACAGTTCATCTGGAACAAAGAGTAGTAATGTGACACAGAGTGGTGGAGCTTCATCTTCATATTCAAGTTTTGATCCAAATCATACAACATCAAGTCCTCAACAACAGAATTCAAAAAATCTTCAATGCAACGTCACTTTGAACATTCAAAATGGTCAAAATTTGTCTCCGGAAATAGCAAAGCAACACATGGCATCACTTGTTGCTATGTTAGAATCTTATGAAAGTTTGATTGATGGCAAGATTGGAAATCCGATGCTTACAAAAGAAGATTATGACCAAATTGATGCGGAGGAACTTGAGTTGATGGATGTGAAGTGGTGCTTAGCTAGTGCTTGGAGGAGGGCATAAAAGTTTCAACAAATCACTGGTAGAGATGAGTTTCGATGAATGGCTACTTCTCCGTTAGGATTTGATAAGTCAAAAGTTACTTGTTTTCGTTGCAAAGGAAAAGGTCATTTTAAACGAGAATGCAAAAACCAAGAAGCAACCGGGAATCAAGAAAAGAATAATTATTATCAGAAATCAATTTTTCATCAGATTACTCAACAAAAGGAACCACAAACTGCACATGCTCGGCCAATTGTAGATGACAAAAGGAAAATGATCGAAGATGCAAATAGAAAAGATTATTTTGGTATCATTGATCAAGATAATGAATTTGTTGCAGAGGGTTTTAGCTGGGATAAATACATTCCACCAGGTTCAGGTCTTGTTTCCAGAGTTCTGGGTGAAGATAAGACTAGTGAGAAAAGAATCCCGATTTTTCCAGATCTTGGAAGTGATGTGGATACCGATGATGAGGAAGAACATCTCAATAAAGCTAGAAAAGGAATAGATCCTACTAGTTTTAATTTGTTTTTTGCAGATAAAATGGAGATGCTGTATCAGAAGAAGATTGCCAGATTGTTGAAAGAGCTGGAAGCAGCAAGAATCCTTGTTGATGAAAAGGCAAAGACAGAAGCTGGAGAAGCAAATGATGAACCAGTGACTAAGAATGTGGTAGAAAAAGTAGTTGAAGTGGAAAAAGTGGTAGAAAAGATAGTTGAAGTCGAAAAAATAGTTGAAGTTGAGAAAATCGTCGAGGTAGAAAAGATCGTTGAAGTTGAAAAGATTGTCGAGGTTGAAAAGATAATTGAAAAGGTGGTTGAAGTTGTTAAACCATGCTTGAAATGTGAGAAGCCTTGCAAACATTGTGAGGAGAAAGACAAGAAGATTCTTGAACTGGAGGAGATGAAAGAGAATTTGTTGTCTGATGTAAAGTATGTGAAGGAGTCGTATGATGTTCTGAACAGAACAGTGGATAGTCTGAAAAAGACAAATTTAGAAGTTGAAACTGCTCAGATGAGGATGAATGGAACTTTAATGACAAAGCAAAAGGTCATCAATGAGTATATTGAAGATTGTGCTAAGCTGAAACAGGAGTTGGAACTTGAAAAGATTGAGAGTGAAAGGATTAAACGATTACTGTTGAGTTATACAACATGTGATTATTTGATTGATCGTGTTTATCCTACTGTTGCAGGTCTTGAAGCATTCATGGAGAAAAAGACTGAAGATACTGATACTGGTAAGAAACAAAGTGTCAAGTATAACAGATGTCCGCCCCCGATCCATGAAAGTTATTCTCCCAGGAATCCTAACGAGGAGCGTCTAAAAAAGGCAGTCAACATCAAGTTAAATTCTGAAATCATTGATGAATTACCAGATAATATTGATGTTACATTCACAGCGTCTGACACTGATCATGAGTCTGAGTTATTAAAGAAAGTGGTCGATCAGGTGTTGGATACGGATGAAGAGTCAAAACCGGAGTCTAAGTCTGAAAGTTCGAGTTCGTCAGAAAAGAGTCCGAGATCACCAGTTAAAAGGGTTTACAATAAAGAATTCTTGTTATCAAAATCTAATTTGAGTGACGAACCAATCAAAGTGGCTTATACTTTGAATGATTCAAACAAATTATATTCTGATGAGGAATTTCCAATAAGAAGTGTCAAAACTGAAATGATCAAACAGGTTTTCAAATTAACAGAAATTAATATTTCTGAAATAAAAGATTTAAATCTTGCTGAAAAACCTAAAAAGTACACTTCAAGAGTTCAACAGAGATTGAACAAGAAAAAAGGTTACGGTTCTGGTTATGGTTTTCAAAAGAAACCAAACCATTACAGTAATTTCAAAAAGAAAGGTCTTGGTTTTAGTCTTCCAGAAAATTATAAAAATCAGAAAAATTATAAACCAAATACTAAATTTGTTGCAGGAGGAAGTGTTGAAGAGGAACAAAAGAAACCATTCTGGAAACAATCAAATCAAGAGTTTCTTGCTGAAATAAAGAAGAATGTGAAGAAATTTGCTACAAGAGTTGATAGAAGAACCTGTTTCAAATGCCAAAAAGTTGGACATATTGCTTGGAATTGCCAACAGTCCAACAACACAAAACAGGAAGTTACTTCTAACTCAAAACTGAAAGAAAAACTTGTCTTTGAGAAGAAACAATCAACTGAGAAATTGAAAGTGTTTGAAAATTCAACTTCCGAAGAAGGTGAAAGTTCAAAACGTTTTTACAAAAGAAGAGTTGATTTAAACAAACAAAAATGGGTTGTAAAATCTGAAAGAAGTTCTGACAGTGAATATGATTCCATAAAATCAGAGGAGTCATGTGTTGAGAAAAAGGTTGATAATTCCGTTCTTGAGTTGAACGAGGAAAATTTTCCGCCATTGTCGAAAGATAATCTAAAATCAAAAGGTAGATTTGAGATATCAGGTCAATTCTTTGCTGATAAGAAAGAATTTGATGCTGAAAAGGTGTTTAATGGAAATGTTAAACATATTTTTGGAAAGATGGTTGACAAGAAAGTGAAGGATGCTCAACAATTTTATAAATCAAAATGTTGGTGGGATAGGTGTGTGCCAGAATCTCCCAAGGCTGGTCAGGCTTGGGGGAAACTTTTTCCTAACTAAAAATCCTGACTTGCCGGAGCTCCCAGGTTGGTAAGAGTGGAGCAGGAATCGGCATCATTCTTGAAATGTTTGGTTGGTAAATTTACAGGTGATATCTTTATATTGTTATATTTTGATTTTCAAGTGGTTATGATAGGTGAGTGAACTTGCAAGTGGTTGAAGAAGGTTTTCATCTTCAAATGGTTAATCAAGGTCATTAAGTTGAACTTGATTGGATCATACTTTCAAATGGTATTTTGGAGAACAAAATGATGATTTTATCCCCTAACCTACAAGTAGTGTGAAAATCAAGAAAACTAATTTTCCGGAAAAACCATTTGATTAAAACAAACTTAAGTGTTTTGAAATCACAATGGGAAAATAGTTTGTTGTGAGGGGGAGTTCTGATTGTTTATGCCAAGAGGATGGCGAAGTGAAGTAATTCGATATCAGTTGTCACTTTATTGTACAATTGGTTTTCAAATTTCTTTTAATGTGTTTGCATTCTAGGGGGAGTAAAAATTTCAGAAAATCCAAAAACATTAGAAAATTTGAAAAAGCCAAAAACATGATAAAATGCAAAAATGAGTTTTGTTGTGAAAAAGAGGAAATGATAGTAAATCAGTGGACTGTCACAGCATGCTAAAGAAATGGAAAGATAAAATGTGATAAACGGTCTCACTAAAGATGTTACGGTAGGCTCAGCCAGACTAGTAGATTTGCGATAACGATACAAACCTAAAATGAAAAAGCCTAGTTCTAGTGGGAAACATGGTCGAAAGCATAGTACTTAGTTTTGTTCTTCTTGATTGTGTGCCTACTCAGTAATCGCTGATTATCGAAAGACATAAAACTGGTTAAGTTTGTGAACTTTCACAACTTTGCTGAAAAGTCACTGTGATTGTGCATTTCATTTTGCAAAGATTTAAACTTGTTTGATTTCTTTATTTTGTTTAAGCACTGGACATCCTCTGCGATACGTGAGTATCGACCTGGTTGTTAATGCCTAAACATTCTGCTTTAGTTTCTTTGGTGTTTCGTTTAAGCTTTGGACCTCCTCTGCGTATACGGAAGTATCGACCTGGTGGTTGAACTTGATTGGATCATACTTTCAAATGGTATTTTGGAGAACAAAATGATGAGTTTATCCCCTAATCTACAAGTGGTGTGAAAATCAACAAAACTAATTTTCCGGAAAAACCATTTGATTAAAACAAACTTAAGTGTTTTGAAATCACAATGGGAAAATAGTTTGTTGTGAGGGGGAGTTCTGATTGTTTATGCCAAGAGGATGGCGAAGTGAAGTAATTCGATATCAGTTGTCACTTTATTGTACAGTTGGTTTTCAAATTTCTTTTAATGTGTTTGCATTTTGGGGGGAGTAAAAATTTCAGAAAATCCAAAAACATTAGAAAATTTGAAAAAGCCAAAAACATGATAAAATGTAAAAATGAGTTTTGTTGTGAAAAAGAGGAAATGAAAGTAAATCAGTGGACTGTCACAGCATGCTAAAGAAATGGAAAGATAAAATGTGATAAACGGTCTCACTAAAGATGTGACGGTAGGCTCAGCCAGACTAGTAGATTTGCGATAACGATACAAACCTAAAATGAAAAAGCCTAGTTCTAGTGGGAAACATGGTCGAAAGCATAGTACTTAGTTTTGTCCTTCTTGATTGTGTGCCTACTCAGTAATCGCTGATTGTCGAAAGACATAAAACTGGTTAAGTTTGTGAACTTTCACAACTTTGCTGAAAAGTCACTGTGATTGTGCATTTCATTTTGCAAAGATTTAAACTTGTTTGATTTCTTTATTTTGTTTAAGCATTGGACATCCTCTGCGTATACGTGAGTATCGACCTGGTGGTTAATGCCTAAACGTTCTGCTTTAGTTTCTTTGGTGTTTCGTTTAAGCTTTGGACCTCCTCTGCGTATACGGAAGTATCGACCTGGTGGTTAAAGCCTAAACAACTTCAACTTGTTTTATTTTTCTTATTTTGTTTAAACATTGGACTTTCTCTGTGTATATGGAAGTATTGACCTGATTGTTAATGTTTAAACATTCTGCGTTGTTTTCGCACAAATCACAGTTGATAAAAGTTTAAAGGCATTACTTGAGTTTGTGTATTGCATGATGAGGGGATATGCTGAGATCGTGGGGTCCATAAGGATTTAGTGCAAAATTAATATACCTTAAGGTATCGGTAAGCATTTCGAAAGTTTTTAGATTGAGTTTAAGTGGACCACAATATCGTCAATCTACGTGAATCATTTAGAACTTTAAATGTTTAAAGCTTAACGGTGCTAGTGATTGGTCTCAAAAACTGATATGATCCTCTTACACAAATTCACAAAAAAATAGTGTCTGTAAATATTTCTTTACTGTATTTCATTTCATTCAAAAATCCAAGAAGATTTTAGACAACTGATGTTGAAAAGCTGATTTTCAAAAATTCCGAGTGCTAAACATGACGAACAGGTTTGGGAAAGTTTGTTTGAAGATGTTTGAAATGAAAATGATATTCATTCAAGTGGTTCATCAGTGACTTACATGATAAATCTTTTTGTTCGATAATTAAAAATGATGTATTCAGGGTTGTGTCTTCAAGTGATTAGCAAAGTTTCTAAATTTGCTATATCTTATCTTTTATGAAACTTATGTTTTGGGTAGAGAATATGCAGGTGAGCCAGGTTGTGATACCTAAACCTGTAAATACCTGAGGAAGATGTGAGCCAGACTACGATCCCAGTACAAGTTGAGGGGGAGTCTGTTAGAGAAAGAAAATCGGAAGTTGCTATAGTCAGCTGTTGATCCTGAAGAATACAAGAGAGAGTTACATCATCCGAGGAGGAGATTAGTTGAAGAATATTAGAGTGAGGCAAGAATCATATCAAGATTATGGAAAGAACACAAAGACTGATAAAGACTGAAGATTGAGAAGACTCGACACTTAAGACTCGTCAACATCTGAGGGGGAGTCTGTTGGTGCATACATCTGTCAACTTCGTCTTATATCGAGTCTTGGTTTCGTTGAGGATCTGATCAAGTATGATGTCATCATATTCAATGATGACATCATAAAGATGACATCACAATATGACTTCATCATGGCAACATCACACGAAACAGAGTTCAATACACACGAAATAGGAAATTTTATATTGTTTTTTATGTAATTTCGCTTGAGAGGATATTGTGTAATTCCGTTTGAAGAGTGATGTGGTGTTTCAAGCAAAATTAGGTGAACTATATATAGGTAGTCATGTCTTCTCATTTGTAACGAAATCTGATTTGTGTACCGAAGTGCTGCCGGTCTGTCTACTGCATGTAATCATTGTCAAATCAATATACAAGACGTTTAAAGTGATATTCAAGCTATTTCATAGTCTATACGTCTGTTTCCGCCTTTCATATAGATAAAAACTCTTCTGAACGACTCGTTTGGGTCACGATTCGATCCTACATTAATTTATTTTAAACATAAGTTATTTAAACATTACGTTTTAAGACACGACACAACCACATAGCTAAGTTGTCTTTGATCCTTGCGGATCTTATTACATACGTCCCAGAAAGTTTAAAAAAAGTAGTCCAACATTTTAAGTAACACAACATGCATCATCAAACACAAGATACGCCATGATTCCCGAAGCCGAACTCAAGTACCTGTAGAACACGTTAAAATCAAGTGTCAACACAAAGGAAGGTGAGTTCACATATTCACATACAAACAATTCATTCCAAAGGAAAACTTTCTGATTATGTGTTTATTTTAAAACATCCATATAATTTTTAGAAAGTCCGTTTTACTTCCTTAATAAAATCCATGGGTCATCCGTCGCAGTTCAAAAACCCGACAATAAAGCTCTTACCCAAGTTTTGTATATTAAATTCATAGCGTCAATTTTCAGACTCGTAATGTTAGCTAGACAATAAGAACTATATATTTACCATGCAGGGATAATCAATGCTAGACAATAACCAGAATTTAAATTCGTCGCTTGACTTGACACGGGGCGACCGGTCACGACAGGGTTGTCAACCTGATAGATCTATCAACATTTCATCGCGTGCAATACTTAATCGATTAAACGACATCATTGGCGCAGGGTCCACTTTGAGACCAATATGATGTCTGCCTCACGTACAATATATATATCCTACTAATATGACAAATTTAATACACGAAGTTGTACGAATCCCCTGAATCCCCTCTCTTGAGACTAGGCCAGCATTCGTCCCAACTTTACGGTCTGTTTCTCCTCGGAAACACCGTACCATCCCAGTTTCCTCCAAACATTCATTCATCAAAAACGTTTTATCTCGAAACGTATGATTTATCAAACTCCATATATTTTCAACGAAAATATATATTTTATATTAAAAGGTATGTTTTAATCCAAAAACATTATTAAACCCTTTTATTGGCGTGTTCTACCCCAACACATATGCAAAGCAGTAAAAAGAGGGGTTTAGTGACACTCACCTTTGGGTGCGTATTTTAAATAGCGCAATCCCAGAGATTGATTTCTACACATCCTATTATATGTAGGAGCGAGTTTTAAATCAATATACATATATACATCACAAAAATCCTAAGTTTCTCTGTTTATTAGAATTGTCACATAACTTTTAGATTTTCTCGAAAAGTTATCGTTTTTGATTATGTTGGCACGTTAATATATATATATGAGTTCATATATATATTTTTAAGATTTTGCGATTTGAACGATTTTATTGGTGACCGTTATCGTGTAAATCCATTAACACTCCTGTTTATACGCAATATATCTACGATTTGCACGTCGTAATATATATACATAAACGTTCACATAAATTACCGTCGAAACACGCGAAATCTTGTTAACTTATCTATTTTTTCATTTTAAAGAAAATATACATAAAATATTTCATATGTATCAAATTTCATGCTCGACAATCAAGTTACACATTCAAACGCGATTTTTACCGTTTCTACCGCACAAAACGCACAAATATAAATGCATAATCCAAATTTTCAAAATCATGTTAAAACTTAACATATTTTCACATTCTCATGTTTAAATCACATAACACATCTTAGCACATAAGGTTCACCCAAAATTTTACCCATACTAGTGTACATTGAAAAAATGCGTATTTTAGCGATTCGGTATCGTTTTCGGGCGTCGGAAGTCACGTATGACTAACCAAACGCCAAGTAAACTTAAAATTAGTTAAAATACTTATTTTTAAACTAAAAATATCAGTTTACTTGCTGATCTAAATCAGTTTTATAGAAATCACTCAAAAAGCCGATTTTTGCTCGTTTTAACGCATAGTTTTGCGTTAAACGTTACTATAATCATCCCAACTCAGAATGACTTGATATTTTAACACAATACATATTATTTACTGATTAAAATAGTGGTTATAATCAGATTAATTCAGTTTTTGTGTAAGTCACATAAATCATGCGATTTCACGTATTTTACAACTTTTAATGCACCAAGTACAACATGCCAAGCTAGCAAACATTATGACAAAGTTATATATCACTAAACACTTTAAAATAACTTTATTTTAGTGTTTATAATCTGATTAAAACTGATTTTTACTAAATCATACTCAAATCACCTTTTTATAATCACATATCATCATGCATGTCTAAGTATATGCATCTAGTATACCCATATCATAACATCATCATCCAACATGATCTTAAATGCATCAAAGACCATATTTATGTCTTGTTCATATAAATCAAGACATGTATATTCCATCATCATCTAATCATATTCACATAAATACAAACATTCTTTCATTTATTTACATGTGACAAAACTTTGTACATGCATACATATATACATATACATATACATATACATATACGACACATACACACACACATATGAACTTCCAAAAGTTCACTTTACATCACATTCATCTCAAATCACAAGACCCTTTTAGAACCTTCTTTTATGACTTCTTTTTAACACATGCATGTATCCATCTCTCAAAAATCTAATCAAATCATTCATGAATCATTTAACAAAAACCAAAACACAACTAAACACACACACACCCATAACTTTCGGCCATACACACACACACACACACACATATACACTCATTTCCATTTTGTTTGAAATATTATTCTTTGTTTGTTACAAGTTTGTGATTTATTCCAAGTTCAAGAGAAACCATCTAACATCTCCATTAACACTAAAAATCAAGAATGTGGTTTTAAAAATAAGTTTATACCTTCAAGATTTCTAAATGGGTTTTTGAGAAAAGATGGTGATATGAGGCTTGTTCTTGCTTGAATCTTCTTGAAATCATCTCCAAACCTACTTACAAGCTAGAAATCACCATGAAAGGCCTTTGAATCTTCATGAAAAGGTTTGAAATTTTTGAATGGGTGTGTATATGGGGGTGTTCGGCCGCGAGGTTCAAGAGGAAGAGAGAGAGTGATTTTTGAAAGGTTTTGCTTGATTCTTGTGAGATTATGGAGTGAAGGTTAAGACATAATCATTTGCACAAGTATCTAGTTCCTACAAGTGGCACATTGGAAGAATCAAGAAGGTGTGGGCTGCCCTAGTTGCTGCCACCTATCATATACATGCACACTACTCACAAGTTTCATATATATATATATATACATATATGTATGTAAATTAGTGTTAAAACTGGTATTTTACTGGATACCGGGTATTTTATCTAGCGTTTTAATCCTGTTTTAGTGCGTTTTAAATTATTTTTATCATTCTATAAAAAAATCACTCAAAATTATTACTAGAATAATTACCAGTTGCCTCGACTGGCTACGTTGACAGTATTTTGTTTAATTCGCCCAGTATCGCGCGGTACGCGCTCAAACTCGAAAAATAGAGTTTCTTAGCGTTTTAATTTATTTTCCTCACAAATATGATTAAAATTATTATTCTAATCATAACAGACTATTTTTAGGATTTTAACACTGATCGATTAGTCACCGACCTTCGTTTCGCATTTTAATCATTACGCGATAAGCGTTTATCTTATCGTTGGCAACATAATTTTTACCAAAGTTTAAATTTACCAACTCATTAAATTCCACACATAAACATCGTAATCAGTCAAATACAGCCTTTAACCTATTCACAACACGTGTTACAATTGTACGGTACGGCCTGAAAAGCCAGGTGTCACAGTCTCCCCCTGTTTAGTAAATTTCGTCCCCGAAATTTTACTCTACAGGTTTTGTTTTCGCACTAGGTGGAAACAGTAAAAACAGGAATGATGAATATGGTCTTGTAGTTTCTACGAGAAACTTTGATTCTTACTAAGAATCTTCGTAGACCTATATTACACACACCCTTAATTCCTAACCTCACATCTCAATGCTCTCCACCCTTTCCAAGGTTCAACATTTACAAGAACTTAATCTAGAAGATTAAGTCAAAATTTCACCAATTCGGGTTCTACATACGTATATTTACATATACATTACCCCGTACCTGAGGTAGGCTGAGTTTACACACGATTGATCCAACTTGAGATGGGCTCTCGAAAGAATCAAATCTCATAAACTCGTTTTCTTTCCTTCTTGCATTCATTTCAGATATCCACGGATTACGCAACCAATAAATCATATATACTACTAGAATGCTGTAATCGCCTCTCCAGTTATTAACATAACTCTTCTAGCTATACGTACTGCTTCTACGGTACTTCGATAAACTTCCGTTTATCTTCTAAATAAATCTCTACAGGAACAAAATCAGTGTATTATCCATTATACACTTTCTCAAACTAGACCAAACAATACTTCATGTACACTACTCAATCTTTATGGTAGCTTGAGCCTATAAGAGATTGATCCAACTCAAGATGGGCGCTTGAAAGGACCAAGTCAGCGTGGCTCAGCTTTTTCCCTTTCTCTGCTAACTTAATAATGTGACAACTGCCACTTTCCGGCAACATTCATACACTTAAAGTACTCATTTTTAGCTATATTTTTATGCATTTTGAACACCCGAACTGCGTATTTCGTAACATACACTTAGAATACTCATGGAATACTTACTTAGGATGCACATGATTCATTTTTATTGAATACATTTGAAACATTTTAAACAATGTATCGAAACTACTAGAAAAGCACCTAGTAAACTAGTATTCTGACGAAAACGCAGGATCCGCAAAAACCATCTAAACGACATCTTTAGGACTCAGACGAAAGTCCAACATCTAATATATATTAAACCCTAACTAGGAATGCAAGGGTTTGATTTAAAACCTTTTCGAAGTCCGACAACACTAAAAATTGCTCGAAAAGCACTAAAAGCGACGATTTCAACACTTTTCCGCAGAAATTCTGCAGAAATCAGCTTTTTAATATTTTCACAACATGTAAAAATGATGTTTAACATAGAATTCATATGAGGATACCTTCGGGTATCATCCGAACCAATAACTACATCAATTCACACAAGTTACACAAGCTTAGCGTTCAAATAACGACTAACGGAAACAAAGCGAAACGATTATCCGAACTGTCACACCCCAAAAACGTCGCAACGGAATATAAAACGTAGTGGTGACGGAAGCTGGTGCCCATTTCTATCTTGATGTTTGATGCATTATAGTGTTGGACATATTAACTTAATTAAAACATAAGTTTTTAAGCATGATGTCCCATAACATGACACAACTACGACATAGTTAAATTGCCTTTGATCCTTACGGATCTTATTACATTTGTCCCAGAAAGTTTTAAAATTAGTCCAACATATTTAAGTGATAAAATATGCATCAACAACCACAAGATACGCCATAATTCCCGAAGCCGAACTCTAGTACCTGCAGAACACGTTAAAATCAAGTGTCAACACAAAGGAAGGCGAGTTCACATGTTCGTTTACTAACAAATTTTATTCTAGGGAAAACTTTCTGTTTAGGTGTTTATTTAAAAACATCCATTTAATTTTTAGAAAGTCCATTTTAATTTCTTAATAAAATCCATGGGCCTTCCATCGCAGTTTCTCGAACCCGACAATATTGTTACTACCCAGGTTTTGTATATTAAATTATTGCGTCAACTTTCAGACTCGTATGTTAGCTAGATGATATGAACTATATGTTAACCATGCAGGGATAATCAATGCTAGACAATAAACATAATCAAAATTCATCGCTTGACTTGACACGGGGCGACCTGTCACGACGGGGTTGTCAACCCGATAGATCTACCAACAATTCCTCGCATACATTACTTAAATGATTAAACGACATCATGGGCGCATGGTTCTTTCTCAAAGAACAATATGATGTCTGCCTCACGTACAATATATATATCCTACTAATATGACAATTTAATACACGGTGTTATACGAATTCCCTTGTCACTCAAATGTTGAGACCCAGTCCGGAATTCATCCCCAATTCGTACTTTCTTGTTTCGCTTAGGAAAGTACCGTACTTTTAATATTCATTCATCAAAAACGTTTTACTTCAAAACGTATGACTTATCAAATCTCATATATTTTCAGCGAAAATATATATTTTATATTAAAAGGTATGTTTTATTTCAAAAACATTATTAAACCCTTTTAATGACGTGTTCTACCCCCAAAATATATAAAGCAGTAAAAAGAGGGGTTTAGTGACCCTCACCTTTGGGTGCGTATTTTAAATAGCGCAATCCCACAGTTTGATTTCTACACGTCCTATTATATGTAGGAACGAGTTTTAAATCAATATTCATATATACATCACAAAATCCTAAGTTTCTCTGTTTCTTAGAATTTTCACATAACTTTGAGATTTTCTCGAAAAGATATTATTTTTGATTATGTTGGAACGTTAATATATATATGAGTCCATATATATATATATATATATATATGATTTTGCGACTTGAACGATTTTATTGGTGACCATTATTGTGTAAATCCGTGAATACTCCTGTTTATACGCAATATATCTACGATTTGTGCGTTGTAATATATATACATAAGCGTTCATATAATTTATCATTAACACACACGATATCTTGTTAACTTATCTATTTTGTCATTTTTAAAGCAAATATACATTAAACATTTCATATGTATCAAATTTCATGCTCGACAAACAAGTTACACATTTAACGCGATTTTTACCGTTTCTACTGCACAAAATGCACAAATATACATGCATAAACTAAATTTCCAAAATCATTTTAAAAACTTAACTTACTTTCACATTCCCATGTTTAAATCACTTAACACATTTTAACACATAAGATTTACCCAAAATTTTACCTATACTAGTGTATATTGAAAAATGCGTATTTAGCGATTCGGTAACGGTTTCGGGCGTCGGAAGTCACGTATGACCAACCAAACACCAAGTAAACTTAAAATTAGTTAAAATAATTATTTTTAAACTAAAAATATCAGTTTACTTACTGATCTAAATCAGTTTTATAAAAATCACTCGAAAAGCCAATTTTTGACCGTTTTAACGCATAGTTTTGCCTTAAACGTTACTATAATCATCCCAACTCGAAACGACTTGATATTTTAACACAATACATGTTATTTACTGATTAAAATAGTGGTTATAATCAGATTAGTGCAGTTTTTGTGTAAGTCTCATAAATCATGCGATTTCACGTATTTTTACAACTTTTAATGCACCAAGTACAACATGCAAAGCTAGCATACATTATGACAAAGCTATAAGTCACTAAACACTTTAAAATAACTTTATTTTAATGTTTATAATCTGATTAAAAACTGACTTTTTATTAATCATACTCAAATCATCCTTTTATGATCACATATCATCATGCATGTTCAAGTAAATGCATCTAATGCACTCATTCAACATCACCATCGTCTTTTATGTTCTAATCATACTCAAGAACACATATACATACATATACACGAAATATTTACACCTACATAAACCTCCAAAAGTTCACTTTCTCATCAAATCCCTTTTTAAATCATGAAACACTTTTAGATCATTATTTTATGACATTTTTTATTCATGCATGTATTCTATCATTCAAGAATCATATTATTCAAGAATCACTCTACCAAAAATCAAAACACAATTACATATACACACACATATACCTACGGCTACACATACATATACATACACACCCACTTTCATTTTGTACAAAAACCCATTTGTTATTGTTTTCAAGTTTGTGTTTTATTCCAAGAACAAGAGAAACTTTTATCATCATCAACATCATTAAAATGAAAGAACATGTATAAAATAAATAATTTATATACCTTCCAAGAATATAAATGGGTTTTTGATAATGGTTTTTGTGATAAGAAGCTTTCATCTTCTTAAAAACTTCATGGTTTAATCTTCAAACATTTGAAGGATCTTGAAAAGGCTTAAATCTTCAAAGTTATGTTTGAAACTCAAAAATGGGATATCATGTATGTGTGTACGGTTATGGTGAGAGAATGGGGGGGGGGGTTATTTGAAATTTTTGGCCTTGAAAATGATTAGTGTCATATGTGCATGTATTTTAAATGGTGAAGGTTATGCACATCCTACACTTGTCAAATTGAGAAGTATCCAAGAAAAGGTGGACATCCCTTGGCCGCCCACATGTCCCCTCTCACATGCACATGCATATATATACATATATATATATATATTATGTATTAGTTAAAAACAGGTATTTAACTAGATACCAGGTATTTTATCTAGCGTTTTAATCTTATTTTATTTCGTTTTAAATTATTTTTAAAACCCTATAAAAATAAACTCACCAAAATATTATTGAACAATATTTTGTTTGCCTGGACTGGCTACGTTGTCGGTATTTGGCAGTATGCGCGCTGTGCTGCGCGGTACGCGCTTAAAATCGCAAAAATAGGGATTTATGCGTTTTTATTTATTTTTATCATTCTATAGTAATAAACTCATCAAATTATTATTAAAATGATTATCGGTTGCCTTGACAGGCTGAGTTGACAGTATTTTGTCGGTACACGAGCTGCATTGCGCGGTAATCGCTTAAACTCGAAAAATAGAGTTTCCTAGCGTTTTAAATTATTTTTACACACGGATATGATTAAAATAATTATTCTAATCATAACAGACTATTTTTAGGATTTTAACACTGATCGGGTGGTCACCGACGTTCGTTTCGCATTTTAACTGTTACGCGATAAGCGTTTATCTTACCGTTGCCAACATAATTTTTACCAAGGGTTAAATTTACCAACTCATTAAATTTCATATATAAACATCATATTCAGTCAATTACAGTCTTTTATCTATTCACAACACGTGTTACAATTGTACGGTACGGCTTGAAAAGCCGGATGTCACAGTCTCCCCCTGTTTAGGAAATTTCGTCCCCGAAATTTTACTCTACAGGTTTTGTTTTTGCACTGGGTGGAAACAGCAAAAACAGGTTTAATGAATACAGTCTTATAGTTTCTACGAGAAACTTTGATTCTTACAAAGAATCTTCGTAGACCTATATTACATACATTCTCAATTCCTAATCTCACATCTCAACGCTCTCCACCCTTTCCAAGGTTCAACATATACAAGAACTTAATCAAGAAGATTAAGTCAATGTTTCACCATTTTGGGTTTAACATATGTATATTTACATATACATTACCCCGTACCTAAGATAGTCTGAGTTTACACCCGATTGATCCAACTCGAGATGGGTTCTCGAAAGAATTAAATCTCATAAACTCGTCTTCCTTCCTTCTTGCATTCGTTTCAGATATCCACAAATCGCCAAATCAATAAATTGCATACATGATTAGAATGTTGTAATCGCCTCTCCAGTTATTTACATAACTCTTCTAACTATACGTACTGCTTCTACGGTACTTCGATAAACTTCCGTTTATCTTCCAAATGAATTTCTACAAAGAACAAAATCAGTGTATTATCCATTATACACTTTCTCAAACTGGACCAAACAATACTTCATGTACACTACTCCATCCTTATGGTAGCTTGAGCCTATAAGCGACTGATCTAACTCAAGATGGGCTCTTGAAAGGACCTAATCATGGTGGCTCAGCTCTTCTTTTCTCTACTAAACCTAATAGCACCTCCGCAAGATAACTCCTTTATCAGAACCAAATCTTCAATCTGGAATCGTAATAGTTCCTTCAATTGTCCATGTAATCCTTTTGTTGATCAATTGGCGACTTTTAACCTTCCCTCGATCCAGGCAAATCCTGTCGCTGGTTTCCTAGATAAACTAAGGTCTGGTTAATTGTCCTTTGTCATGGTTAAGACACTTTTTACACAAGACATAATGCTCTACTTCAAAACATAACATATTTTATACAATACATCTTCCCTGAGAATATCGACCTCACGTCTATTGCGTAGCTTATGGCGAACGTGGTTCCTAAGTGAGACCATAAATCATTGACCCCGTGGAAGATGGTTGCTTTCCCGAAGATGCTGAGATGCCTGACTTCAGTAGTGACGATGAGGTGGATGTGGTAGCCTTGGACAACAACTCCATTAGTGGGACGAGGTCCCTATGACTCTTACAAATCGCGATTGATGACACACTTGTCCAGACAAGGAAGATGAATTACTCATCTTAAAGGTGCCCCTCCAGTTGTTATTTTTACAAAATCTCTCTATTTTTTATTTCATCTAACGTCGTGTCATTCCGATTAATGACAACGGACATTAACACATGAACTATCATGAAGTTCCCTCCTGTTTTAAACATAGACAATAGTGTCCTCTCTCTGACTGATTTTCTGCTTTGAATGAGAGAATGCTAGGGTGACCATGCAAGACAATTTATTATTACGGGGGCCCATGTAATAACAAGTTGTAGTACATGGAAATCCTGGTGGACTCTGCGGGTCAAGCTAATGATCACTATTCATTCAAGAATTTTAAGTTGTTACTTAAAATTCAGTCTTTTCTATCTAATAGAACACTAACCGAGATGATTACTATAACACCCTACGATACAATACAGGAAGACGATACATATTGTTCGCACCTAACATTCGATCTACAACACGAGTTGTTCGAGACTAGTCATTTAAACAAACAAAACTTGTTAACCACTCATGGAGGATCTTTCCTCAACATTCTAGAATTCTTGTACATGAGTTGGTTCTTTGGTGTCTATGACACCTTATCTTATTTATTGGAAATGAATACAATAAATTCCGTCATTTTGACATTTGTCTTATCCCAAGGGATAGTATGGCATGAGCCATGCTACAACTCCCTCATTGCATTCTATTCGAAATCTATGAACATCTTAATGATCTTGTTGGAGCTCGTGAAGCTCAAGCACTATTACCATATTAGTCACATGGACAAGTACGACAAAGGAATTTCTCTACTTTGGATGATTAAAGCCTATGTAGTATGGAATGCATACTATAGGGATGGAGGCCACTGGTTGGTTTCCCCTCCTCAACAAATTATTTCGTTTTCCACTTAGACATATAACCAATACACGCAAGAGGCACTACGCATTTAGTTGTGGTTATCCACATTATCATATTGTGACATCTGTGTATTTTAACCCTTGTACTGTTCCAAACAACTTTGAGTTTAATGAAATATGACGTTTTAATTTCAATATTTGTTTAATTATTTGTGACATTAGTACGTTTTCAATCATTGTTCAATTCCGAAAACTCTCAAACCTGTTCTGGAAGTGAAATCATAAACCGTTACGTAAACATAATCAATTTAACGCGACGTACACACCGGAACTGTGACATAAGCCAAACATACCCTAAATACCCTTTACATAACTTAGAAATAAGTTTCGAAGGATTCGGTATGGCAAAAACATGTTTATTCGAACTTTAGAACTAATTGCAACAAAACTGCGAAACGAACGTTGGTGACCGCCCGGATAATATTTAAATCCTAAAAATATTCGGTTATGATTAAAATTTTATTTTTAATTAGGTTCGTGTTGAAAAATAAATTAAAACGCTTAAAAATGTTATTTTTCAAGTTTAAGCGCGTACCGCGTGTTACTGCGCAACACAGTGCTTATACTGCGAAACGCAGACAACGCAGCCAGTCTCGGGAACTGAAATTTATTTCAGTAATATTTTGGCGAGTTTATTTTTATAGAATAATAAAATTAATTTAGAACGCCATAAACCGGGATTTAAACGCTAGATAAAATACCCGGTATCCAGTTAAACACCAGTTTTAGCCTACATATAACATATCTATATAAAAAAATGCATGTGTATGTGAGTGAGGGTGGAGGTGGCGGCCTCCTCTTGCCACTTCTCTTACCCCATGACACTTGTTAATGCATGAAATCTCTAGTATCTCCATCATATCTTCCAAATCTCTTTATATATATTTCCATATCCTCCAAGATCACTACACCATCTTCACTCAATCTTTCTTCCTCTCTCTCCTCTCTCACAAAACCGTAACCCCCTTCTCCCCTCCATCTTCAAATCTCCAACCTTGATCTTGAAGATCAAACCCCATTCCAAGCTATTTTCAAGTTGGTGTGAAGATCTAAAGGAGTTTCCAAGGTGCTTTCAAGTGATTTCAAGCTCCATATCATCAAAATCTCATCCAACAACTTACTTGAATCTTGAAGGTATAAAGTTTATGTTTAAATCATACTCTTAATTCTTGGTTGTGCTTGATGATTTGAAGTTTCTCTTGAATCTTGGAATTTTTCACAAACTTGAAATCTAAAAATAAATGGGTCTTGATACAAATAAAAATGGTGATATATACGTGTGTATAAAACCGTATATATATGTGTGTATGTGTATGAGATTTGAGCTTGATCTTTGGTAAATACTTGTTTAAGATGTTTGCTTGCATTAACAAGATTATATGCAAATATGTAGATATATAAAGGAATGATTGAATCATGAGTTGTAAATTTGAAGTAATGTTAGTATTTTGACATGTAAATGGCTAAAAAATTATTAGACATATTTGAGAATTTTTAAGTTGTTGCTTGTTCTTGAATGATAGTTAAAATGCAAGTGTTGGATGATTTGTGTAAGACATGATAAATGTTCAAATAAATCAGTGAATAAACATGAATAAATTACATGTTTGATGCATTTAAATTCATATGAAATGATGATAATATGATAGTGTGCTTTAGACACTTGTACACAAGAATACGTGTTGATTTAAAGCTCAAGAAATGATAAAAAATGATTGTATGACAAAAATGTTTTAGATCAGATTATAAACACTAAAAATAACATTATTTGGTATATTATAATGGCATGAAACTTTGTCATAGGTTTGATAGCTTTGCATGTTGTACATATAGCTTAGAAAGTGGTAAAATATGTGAAATTTGCATGATTTATGTGCTTTATGTGAGACCTGCACTATCATGGTATAACCACTATTTTATTCAGTAAATAACATGGTTTATGTTAAAATATCAAGTCTTTTCGATTTGGGATGGTTAGGGTAACGTTTGATGCAAAACTATGCGGTAAAACGGTTAAAAATCGGCTTTTCGGAGGATTTTTATAAAACTGTTTTAAATCAGTAACTAAACTGATATTTTTGATATAAAAATAAGTATTTTAACTTATATTAAGTATACTTGGTGTTTGGTTAGTCATACGTGACTTCCGACGCCCAAAAACGTTACCGAATCGCTAAAATACGTGTTTTTCAATGTACACTAGAATGGGTTGTTCATGGGTTAATTTTATGTGTTACAATGTGTTATGTGCTTTATAATATGTGTATGATAACATGTTAATACCTGACAAGATTATGTGTATTACGCTATTATTAGTATGTTACATTTGAGTATATATATTACGACGCGCAAATCATAAATATATTGCTTATAACATAATGAGGGTCACCAATAAAATCATTCAAGTCGCAAAGTTTTTAAAATATATATGAACTCATATATATACAAATACACCAACATAATAAAAAATAATAACTTTTTGAGAAAATCTCAAAGTTATGTGAAAATTCTAAGTATCGGAGAAACTTATGTATTTTTGTGAGTTTTGATTATTAAATCGTTCTTACTTAATTAGGACGAATAAACAATTTGAGGGATTGTGTTAACACTTAAAAACGCACCCAAAGGTGAGTACATAGTCCCCTCTTTTACTATTTTCAATGTTTTGGGGTGAAACATGTGTACATATTTGTTATGTTCATGATTTCAAAGTATAAATTAATTATACATGCTAGTACTTATCTTTTGACAAAATGAATGATTATTTATGGTTTATACTCTATTTTTTCAAAGATTATAAAATTAATTGTTGGATAGTACTTATTTTATATTCACCAGACCGATTGGTAGTATGATATAGCGCTATAGGATTAGACACCCCTTTCCTATTGTATGGAATGTCAGAATAATGAGTTATAATATTGTGACTTTCCACTTGCTTAACTCCCACCCCTTTAATGTATTTGTATTAATGTCAAGCCCTATAAATACTAGCTATTGTATTTGTATGAAATATCAATAAAATTTTACATTCCCTCATTCTTTTATTTCTCCTTATATTTCTATTAGGTTGAGTTGTTTTACAACACGTTATCAGCACGAGTTATTTATGGAGTTGAATCACATTATGTAAGTTTCTAGAGCAACCATTGTTACAAGCCATCGCTGGATGCTTCACCATGCCACTGTTTGCTTTCAGTCTAACCATTATGGAAAAGGTACTGATATTGAATCGTAAAACAGGTATCCTTCAATCCTATATGTGTTTAAAGTGGTAATGCATAGATTTAAATAATATGTTTTTCCAACAACTATATCCTTATTCTGCAAAATATAGATTTGATTTTGTATTCGAAAACAAATGATTTTGATGCGGTGAGAACTATCGGTAACTGGAACAAGTTGTCTAAAAGTCGGTTACATAACTTTCTAATTCTTTATATTGTTATGTTTATTTATTTATTCAGATATTTATTTAACTTTTATTTTCAATATTACATAATGTTTTCCCTAATAAATTTTGTCTCAACATTTAATTTAATATAACGGTGGATTCGTCAACCATCAACAAACTTTAAATATATTTCATACTAATCATATTTTAGTGACCATTCGTTATCTAGGTTAATTGTCATCCATTAAATATAATAAATTGTCATTCATCAAATTTATCATCATGAATTAATTTTATGGCAGTTGTCATACATCAAATTTCATACAGTTGATTTTCATGTTATGTGATTTATTGCTATCTTACTTTGATTACTGAATGCAATTGATGAATGAATATGGTTTATAAAATGCTGATTTTAAGAAACTAAAACTTGATACCTTGTTTCAATATTTGGTTCTTGTATTTAATTCAAGCTATGGGATTCGACTACACAAATTTAGTTAAAAAAATATTTTCTTTTGAATTGTTTATAGATAAGTCGTAGAGATGTATAAATGGCTTAAAATAGATATACAAAATAGGTTCCCTTAAATATTCCCTTCTTTAAATCTTGAGTAACACATAAATGTTTTGATAAATCGATCGAAGCAACGTGAGCCTATGAAATTAATTTGAGTGAATTTATTGATTTTATTTAAATTTAGTTGATTGGTGGCCTTCCATTTAGTTGTATTTAATTGACCACTTGACTTTCATATTCATAATTTTAGCATTCTAATGTATTTAATATTATATATTATGAATTAATGCTATTAATATCACATTTATGTTTTATCTACTTTTAATATATCTATTTTAATATACTTAAATATGCAGTTATATAAATGGTGAATACATTTATAAATTTTAATATATGATTAATTAGATCATAATTGGATTTAAGTTTAAAAACTTTGTGGTTTCTTATGACTGTACCTACTTTAGAAATATATAATAAATCTTGCATGTATCATTATCATATTAAGTTTTAACCACCTTTATTATTATTATTATCACAATATTATCACCATTACCTTATTAAATTAGACATTATATAACTTGTTTTTAGTGTGGTATGTTTTTACTCATCTCAACTTGTTGCTTTAGTAGTCATGCTAGCGTATAAAAGGCATGCCAAAATACCTTTACACAGTTAAGATGTTAAAGAGATGTAGTGCGTAGTACACATTCGACATTCATTTCTACGATTTTAAACATTGATTGATTTCGGTATTACATACACTATACAAGCCTTTAATGCAATACATTATTACAATAACATATTGCTACAGTATTAAAAAAACCTTTGATATTTATGCATGGGTTGTACCAGGATTTATAAAAAAAAATGTATCAATAATATTCAAGTAATGGTTTACTGTTGTTCATTTCCTTTATTTTTACAAGAGGAACCCATGCGTTATTTTATAGTGATAATGGTATCTCATGCATCTAATAGGGGATTGGTCAAAATACTTAACAATAGTATTGGGTATTAACTATAGTGTATTTATTATATATTTTATTATAAGTGATAAAAATCATATTTCATAATGTTGTATTATAACTTGTTTTACTTGGTTACATGTCATAAAGTCATGCATTGTATAATCTAGCTTTATGTATACATTGTGTTTATATGCATTAAAGTGACCAAAGTTGTGGTATATGATCACACGTTATAAACATGATTGAATTATGATCCATGTTGGTTTATAATATGACATCCGAAGTATCAAACTCCCTAAAGCTTATTATAAATATATTGAAGCGTGTTTGGAGCGATAAATATTAATGATTCGGTCATATAATTGATGTTATATGATGAAAATATTATTTATACACGTGGAATAAAATAATTTCCATTGCCAAACCTCAAATATGCTTTTGAAGTAGCAAGATTGTTAAAGTTTATGTAAGGTTGATTGTGATGATACAATGATTGGCATAAAGGTGGTGATCATGTACATAACTAAGAAAATTGTAATGATGTCACCATGATAGTTGTTTGGTTATAATCCATTCCGTGAACTAAATGTGATGATATAATAATTGGTGTAAAGTTCATAATCATGGTAATTAAGGAAATTGTTATGATGCTCATGTAATGAGATCAATCATGTTAATAATATGATGACTATACAATGATCGTTATAAAGGTCGTAAGATATAAGATTGATAAATTTTATATGACTCAACTACTTCTCAATTGATGGTAATCAAAGAGAACATTATTTACAAGGAAAAATCGATTAAATTCTTTTCGTTTGTCACACTTAAGACATATGTTCCTAAAGTAGCAATATCATTATAAGAGTTATGAAAAAATGAAATGATTTTATACTCACGTGACAAAGTAAATAATGAAAAGCTATGGAGCTTGTTTTGGTTCTACTCCATTCCCCAAAGTGAATGTGATTATATATTAATCATTGTAAATGTAATGATGGACCTAATTGAGTCATTTGTAATGATGTGATTGACTATAAGAATTGTAATGATGGCCATTTTAATAATGAGATGGACCACCAAAAGTGGCAAACTAAGGAGTGATTGCATAGCATGATGGTTTTAACTTTGAAGTTATAATATATTCTCTCGCATCATACGTTTTGTATTACATACGAGAAAGTAATACACATACGATCATAAACCAGAAGTTTATGGATCATAATTATTTAATTAGTTGGCATGACCGGTTAGACCACACCGAGTTAATGATGATGTGAAACATAATGAAGAACTAGAAGATTCTTCAAGATAACAATTAGCATGTAATGTTTGCTCTCAAGGGAAATTATATATTTACAAAATAAACGAGGGTGTGTATACCTAAATATTCTGGAAGCGATTAAAGGATATGCATATCCCAACATGATACCATTTAGTGTTTTAAATCGATGCATCGTCTAAATGGTTATCAAATCCACAACCTGAAACTTGTGTGATTGTGACTTAGCTAATGTGATAGCAAGCATATTAATCCAGATTAGTATATTTATTTGTTAATAGTGAATTTGATTCCCAAATTATTAGTGATCATTGGAATAAATGTTATTGTGATCACTGAACGTCTACTATTGGTTACAAAGCCAATAATCATGAGAGGAGCAAAAGTTCATTTAGGTACATGTAATTTTATATATAGTACCATCAATTCACATCAAGCCAATAAGTTATAGTTATCCACATACAGTTGGTTTTTGGTTAGGAACCAAAGATGTCTCATCAAAGATTTTGGTTGTTCGACATATATTGAAACTCATCCACCACACCGCACAAAAATGGGACTTCTAAAAAGTTTGATAATATGTTGGGTATAAATAATCGTTTATGATTGAATACTTAAAGCCATTACTGAGAAATTTGTTTATGGCTCATTGGTTTTTCACTTTAGTGAATGAATGTTCCCAACATTACAAGCAGTTGGAAAGTGAAATGAATTATCATGTCATCTTGATCCTCAAACTATAAACTATGAACTAGAAGTTTAAAGTATAATTCATTTACCAATATTAAAGAACAAATTACCAGACAAGTTCACTGACCTAATAGAGTGACTAAGTAAGTCACATAATCAATTGTTTATGCTCCAGTTATATTTGTGTCCCAAGAGGACAACCACATATTTTTGTAATGAGTCTATTGCACGCCTAAAGCGTGGTAGACTAGTTGATTCCAATAATAAAATTCCTAGAAAATTGGAGCAAGTAAATAAGATGGTCAAGTCGAGGTTATAGTAATAAGATCTCCTGAAGAGACAATAGACATGATGGTTCAAGAAGAACCTCGGGTACCTGAAAATAAAGAGATCTCGATAAGTTGTATCATGTCTAACATATGTATGGAATCGAAATAAAAATCGACGTCGTTATACTTTTGTATATAATGTAGCGCTTAAAATGATTAAATGATAAGGATCAAGATTTAAGATCTGCCTATGAATGAATATTAAGAAATGATTGGCCAAAATAGAAAGACGTAAATAAGCCAGAGTTTAGTTCTCTAATGAAATGGAAAGTTTCTGGACCAACAGTCTATACAACTGGAGTTGTAAAATATGCTGGATACAAAAGTGTCTTTTATGCGAATCATGTGAAAATCAAATTAAGTGATATAAGTCAAAATTGGTGGCACAAGAATTTTCACAAAGACCTATGATTGATTATGAGAAAACGTATTCTCCAGTGGTGGATGCATTGACTTTCCAATATCTTATTAGTCTGATAATATATAAAAGAGAATTGACACGCGTTTTAGGAAAGTTATGTATCACTTGATACTAAGTCATATAAAATAAGTTCTCGAGAATATTATGATTATTATATAAATTCAGATATGAATACATATACATGTTGTATATGTGACAACCCTCACCAAACCAGGTATCCGTACGAATTAATTAATATTTGATTTATGCTTAATTACTGTGCTTGCTTACAACTGTGGTTAAACTGCTTCTTGATTTCTAATACATACATACTCATGCATCACATTTTATACTGTCACTCTATTACTTACACACAAACATTAGTGACAACCTTGATGCACAAAAGCACAGTGAGCACACTATACGGATAACCCAGTAAACATGCTGACATTGCCAGCACTAGACAGATATTGTCTCTGAGGCCAGTACGAGCCGGGAATAGATTACTACACTGGTGGGGAGTGTAGGGAGGTGAGGATTGTAAAACTGCGTCACTAGGTGATAGTTATAGTGACCGGATGTGCCTAAAACATGCTCTGATTACAAAATTCTGCACTTTATACAAAAATTCAGCATTTAACATAACTAGTAAAGTGCAAAAACTTGGGAAAATAATACTAGACACTTTCCAAAGTGTCAGGAATTCATTGTGTCACTAAAAATAATATTAAAGACACTTTAAATGCTTATTTAGCACTTTAACGGATTGATATCCAACCGAACAACCGGACTTTACCCGGAACATAAAAATATTGTCAATGACATTGTTTATCCTTTTCTGAGCCAGTTAGGGTCCCCAAACACCCGTTATATTACATAACACACTAATAACCTATTTTAACCTCTAACTAAACTAACTATCACTTAACTACTTGGTTGGAATCAAACCATAACCCCCCCCCCCCATGATCCGATCGGTCCCCATGTGGGACACACACCACAAAATTCTTGATTATTTAATTAGCCTATGTCTCATATCTAGATTACACAATACCCCATGGTTAATTAAGTTGAATGGTCTATAAGTATGTACCAGAGATCACATTTCATTCATAAACACTTCTACACAAAATTGCACTCTCTCTCCCTCTCCTCTTGTGTTCGGCCAAGAGCTCACACCCACCCACCATCATCTTCAAGTTTTGATCTTTCTAGTTTACATACAATCCAAGGTGCAAGGTGACATACAAGGAGGCCCGGTTCTTTCGGAATCTCAAGGACCTCTCTACGTTGCTTTTATCCACCTTGTTTTCGCTTTGTTTCTTCCCTAGCCTCGAGCTAGTAGTAAGTGCTTCTAAACACTCTCTTGTTCATGTTTAAGGTGGTTAATAAGAGATTTAACGGTTAAAATCCAAGAACACCCAAGATCAAAACTAAAAGACTTGAAAGAAAGATAAATAAGTTGGTTCAAGAATAACTAGTGGTGTAAATCTTGTAAATCTTGTTTAGTTATGGTTATTTTATGTTGTTGGTTGCTAGAAGTGGAACGGATCGTCATCTAACCACGCTAGATCATGTTCATGAAACATGAACTAGCAATATGTAAAGTGTAAAAGATACAAGATGATGAACCTTTCCACACATAAACATGACCTTGTGTAAAAAAAGATTTTTCTTGTAAAATAGAGTTCTAAACTAGTAGATCTAAAGATCTACAAGTGGTATTTTCGAAGAACCAAGTGAAAGATGCAAATCATGTTTAAAAGCCGGATCTTTCATGAACTAAAAGCACTTTTGAAAACAAACAAGTGTGTAAACACTTGTGTGACAAAAGGTTTAACAAAGGAATAATTTCGTAGTTTTTGGACTAGAAGTTGTAAAGTTACATTTTCTTTAAAAATAAAGTTTCCAAGAAACTGATTTTTTTTTTAAAGATGGAAAGATCTACTAAAAATGTTGGAAGGTTACTACACAATGTTACACGACTTACAAGTTCATGTGTTTGCGATTTATGCTTATATTTGACTAGTTGATGTTTGAATATTGAAGTTTGAAAAGTTGTTGATTGAATTTTGAAAAGAAAATGATACGCTAGTAAGCGTGGCCACCTCCAGTTACAGAGGAAACTCTGGCGAAATTTTTCTAGAAAATAACACTTAGAATATTTTTGGTGACAAGTGTTTATAAATATATTTTTGACTTGTTTTCCAAACAAACTTCGCCATGATTTTTATTACGAAATTACCAAGTGTCGGAGGTGGGTTTTCGTAAATGAAACTTGTTAAATATATATTTAGAATATATATTTCATAATAAAACGCTTGTGTGATTTTATGATTATTTTGTGAACTATATGTATATTATTTTTAGAGTAAAAATAATATAACTGGAATACATTGTGAAAGCACGACTCCAAAAATAATACCAACGCCTTCATAAATAAATATCTAAGTTACACCGGTATTATTACTACCACACGAACTTTAAAAACGTAACTTATGTATTTTCGGAAAATACTCTTAAATGTGTATTTTGACAAAGTATTATTTTGGGAAATTGTATGGAGTAAAGTATAATATTTTTGGGAAAAATATGTATATTTTGGAGATAGAATATTCTGGACAAATGAATTAAAATATGTTTTATTAAGTGAGACTTAATAATATATTTTTGGAATTATAAAAACGCACATGCATTAAAAACCCCCCATCCTTGGGAAGGAATAAAATTACTAAATAATTAAGAAGTGTAAATACGAAATAGTTGCCTAACTATTTCCCAAAAACGTTAAACCTTAAGCCAAGGCACGGCCGTCCGTCTAATAGAAGTTAGTACGTGTAAGTGACACCTGTGTCACTCCAACCATCAATCAAATTCCAAACCAATGAAATATTGTATTTCATACTTGGGATTTGTAAAAATATGTGTATCGATTGCACATATCAACTCTTGTTCGATTTCAAGCTCTAAATCGCTTTCTGGAAGGTTATACACGCACTGATGCGTAAATATAACCAGTTTAATGCAACAAACACTCCGGAATAGTGAAATAGGCTTAACATACCTTATATAACCTTTACATAACTTAGATATAAGTTTTGGAAGGTTTGGTGTGGTGAAATCAAAGTTTAATCGCTTACAGGGACTAAAGTTGACAAACTGCGAAAGTATGCCAATTTGAACTGTAACAGACATTCCGGAACATGACCATAAGTTAAACATACCATAAATATCCTTTACATAGCTTAGAAATAGGCTTTGAGGTGTTCGGTATGCTAAAATAAACTTTTGTGTCATTCAGGGACTAAAAGCGTCAAAAAGTGCACAAGTTTGCATTTTCGCGCATAACTTACGTTCCGAATACATCTGGACATCCAAAAATTTATGTAAGCATGACTATATTATGCTTTAGTGTTTGGCTTGCCAAAAATCCATTCGTCGCGCAATTTGGATCGTTTTACGCACTTATGCGCATTCCGTCGTAATTAAGCGAACATCGCGTTCGTACGACCAAACGAACCAACATCCGGCATATTTTTGAGCATGTTTCATGTCCACAATGTTTAGGAAACATTTTAGGGCCTTAAAGTTGGCTTTACGGGCCTTAGAAGTGTCGGAAATGGCTTAAACACGTGCAGGGACTGAAACTGCCAAAAATCAAACAGTTTACTGATCTGTGCAGGCCAGGCGGCCCGCGTAGTAATAAGCTTAAACATCACACGGCCC
Source organism: Helianthus tuberosus (assembly GCA_030545235.1). Classification (NCBI taxonomy): domain Eukaryota; kingdom Viridiplantae; phylum Streptophyta; class Magnoliopsida; order Asterales; family Asteraceae; genus Helianthus; species Helianthus tuberosus. The sequence goes on from CM060407.1 coordinate 123,255,454, forward strand.
GCGTCCGACTTCCTGACCAGATTAACAGCATTTAACCACAGATCACAGCTGTTTAATCCCCACCCACATGTTCTCAAATGTCTAGTCAGATGATAAGGATCATTTTTAGGCACCATAAGGTTCCGACACATGTACGGATGCGATTAAGGCACGTTTTCCATGAAACGATCTTAACGGTGGACCTTTTACTATAAATACCCCATGCCCCCCATTGCTTAAATCACTAGAATTCTGATTTGAGAACCTCTAAGTTGAAACCATTGTTTCATACCTGAGATTCTTGGATCGGGATTAGCATTCGGGGACCCTGGGTAAGTATTCTTTCGTTCTTTTATTGCTTTTTGAGTCTTTCGAGTCTGAAAGTCAAACTTTGTTTGACTTTCTACATTGACCAGTTATGGTCAATGCGAAGTTCGTTTGAACTTCGCAACGTGAGTGTAATCACGTTGGTTATAGTCCCTTGGGACTATGCCTACTGATTACCACGTTGTCTAGGGTCGTAGGGTAAGCGATCTAATAAATCGCTTATACCTCGAACCCGACCCATTTGGTTGATCATTAGGATCCGACCAAACACTTTAGGTGACCATAGTAGGTAGGGAATAACCTTCCGAGGTTATACCCTATGGTCACATCGTTTGAGTAGTTGTATGATAGGTAGTTTATATGCCTTAGGTAAATTACCAGAATACCCCTTTTCATGTATAATTGGTAATTAAGCATATGTAACCTAAATTTTTGTCACATAACTGATTATGTAACATGTTTAGGCATATAACACTTGTCGTAGGACTAGTTAGACGGTCCGAACGCGTTTCACGCGAACGACGCGTTAAAGTAGCATAAGCTACCTAAACGGGTCGTAATGGGTCGAAAGCACTTAGATTAAGGTTTCATTTAGTATGTAGGCTTTGTTAAACCATATGACACGAGTCTCTATACTCGTTTGGTTTACGAACCCTCATTCTATCAGATCTTCCGATTTAGGTCCGGATAGTTACCTATATTAGGTGCCGTTTGATATCCGTGATCTCTAGCATTGTTTGGTTGTTACTCAAGGACTACTAAGCAATCTCAAGTGAGTACATAGACCCCTCTTTTACTGTTTTCCAAACTGTTTTGGGGTGAAACACATGTGCCTACTTGTTACTTTCATGCTTTCCTGTTTTCACATCATATACCTGCTATGTTCTTTAGTACATTATAGTACATGATTTCATTGTGTTTATGCTAGGTGTGCCCATTTGTGTGCATTACTTCGTACAGTTCACATGCTATGTATGTCTGTTGTTGCATACTTAGTACAGATATTTCAGTTCACATGCTATGTATGTCTGTTGTTGCATACTTAGTACAGATATTTCAGTTCACATGCTATGTATGTCTGTTGTAGCATACTTAGTACATTTCTTATTCATCATATGCTTACATTTTGTTAGGACAATTGGTTTAAACATAGACATCTTACATTGTTGGTTTGGTTTGTGTAAGTGATTTAAGTAACGAGGCGTGTGTAATATGATACAAGCATGGTGGATACGCCGCTGGTACTTCCTATATATAAGTGTTTGTATGGTATTACATATTGTAGCGTTATCTGAATCATTTCAAGTTGAGACATAGAACATTTTATACAAATAACATATTTTTCACAAGACATTGATTTACAAACAACTTATCAAATACAAACTCATTTTACTTGGTTATTCATTTAACCATACATTATTTATACATATCATCTGATCTTATCGATTTTCAAATGATTTACAAAACAAAGAAAATAACAAGGTTCATGACTAAACATTTTCTCAAATATAAGTCATGAAACCTATTTTCACAAAACCTATGTATCTCACCGGCATTTTTATGCTGACGTACCTATTTTCACATGTGTTTTTCAGGAGCTGTTGCATAAGATGATCAAGATACACATAGGCAGACTTGGGCTTTAGTGACAATAAAAGATGCAAGACTAGTTAATTATGTTGTATTTCTTTGTTTGTTAAGACATTGTAACACTTTTAATCAATAAAACGAAACTTCAATTGCCATGGATTTGAAACAATTAATTCTGTTACAACACTCCCCGACGTTTCCGCCACGTTTTGTATGTTCTACGTGGTCGGGGTGTGATAGTGTAGGTCGTCACGCAGCAGGTTGATTTGGGATTGACTATTTCGAGACGCACTTCTGTGAGTTCATGTCCCCCCCTTCTCTTAACTGTTTTCAGTTTTTATACTTTGGGGGTGAAATACATGTTACTATGATTACGAATACTTTTTACATGGTATGGTTAGCGTAAGGAGGGTTACTACTTAGATCATGTGAGTGAGTAGGCTGAAACTGGAGGCCATTAATCCTCATTGTAGGACCGAGGGTCAGTAGCGGTAGATCTATCTGGTTGTAGCGAGCCCAACTCCAGGCCCAACAGAACGGACCTCGGGGTGACTTTGTACCCGACGCAAAAATCTGCTAGGTTTGAGTCTTCCTACTGCACTTCACACATATCAATGGCCTTGCAAACCATTGGTGATCTCTTTATTTCCTTATTTGCTACATACCAGGGATTTTATACTTACAACGGTTTTACATACTCACTTTCACATGAACTCGCTCAACTTTATGTTGACTTTTCAACTTACATGTATTTCAGGGAATTAGGGATCTGGCAAGGTATGCACTGTCGTTACGCTGCGTAGAAGAATGGTGTCATCCAAGTTTAGGGATTGTGACTTTTACCTGGACGAGTCACAAGTCTTAAACTATGTTTATTTCATGTTTGTGGTTGTGTCTTATGAACAAGGTTATGTTGTGTTGTAAACTCGTTGCATGTGTCAACTCTAAAACAATGTTGTCGTATTTTACTTTTAAAACTTGAAGCAATGGATCATCATGGTTTTACTTTCATATAGCTTTGTTGTGATTAAGCTATGGTATTAAGAAGTCACACCAAAATAAACCCACGCTTCCACAAAGCCAGGGTGTGACAGCTTGGTATCAGAGCCTTGATCATAGCGAACTAGGATTCCTTCTCGAGTCTAGACTATGATCACTAGGGCTCTCACGAAAACATTTTTACAATGCATACACTACGTCCAGATCCAGGTCACAAAACGTTTTTACAAACAAAAGAGTGAGCACATTTTATTTGTTAGTTATGGCTCAGTCTGAGAGGCTGAGGGAGTAGTCTAGTGGGACTAGGAGGCTCAGTCTGAGAGGCTGAGGGAGTAGTCTAGTGGGACTAGGAGGCTCAGTCTGAGAGGCTGAGGGAGTAGTCTAGTGGGACTAGGAGGCTCAGTCTGAGAGACTGAGGGAGTATTCTAGTGGGACTAGAAGGATCAGTCTGAGAGACTGAGGGAGTAGTCTGAGAGACTAGGAAGTTCAGTCGGGGAGACTGAGAGGATAGTCTAGGGTAGACTAGGATGATTACTTGTTTGCTTATTGGTGACTAACATGTTTATTTGATTATATGTGCATGTGTGTGTTTGTGTTACAGACGTCATGCCTTCATCAGGTACTGGAGAGTCGGACACTACAGATCCCATGGCCATAGTATCAGATGACATAGTTTCATCGGAGCACGAGGTGTACACTTCTGATACTACCAGCACAGACGATGATGACTTCCAGCCCTTTGGGCTGCCTGGTGTCGTAGCAGAGCCTGCTGATGGCCATCTTGTTGGGGATTTGCCACTCGCGGTGATCCCTGCTCCTATACCCCTTGCTGCTTATCCGGCTGTTGATATGCCACTTGCTGATGTTTCTGACGACGATGTTGATTTGTTTGAGGAGGACCTACTTGAGGGCGAGGCCCATATTGCTGCCGGTGATATCCTACTGCTTGCTGACGCTCCTGCAGAGGAGGCTCCCGTTCATTCACCTGTCCCATACTCATTTGAGTCTGTGGCGTCCGCATCCTTGCACACACAGGGAGTGCAGCACCACTCACATGACACCGACCCTGACATGGCATCATCAGCTGCACCTGCACATGACTTTGAGTTTGATCACGATGTTGATGATGACCCTGTGTTTCCACCTGGTTTTGATCCTGACCAGGACATTGAGTTCATTCACTTAGACCAGCCCCTGGAGGATCCTGTAGCCCCTGTTGATCCTTTGTTTACTGATCCAGGTGATTTTGATATGGAGTTTGTAGATCCGGAGCCGGTCGTGGCCCCTGAGCCAGTCTTTGCTCCTGACCCCGCATTTGAGCATGACCCTGTTCATGCCGATGCACCTGCGGTTGCTCCTTTTGTTGATGACATACCTGTTGACGATCATCCAGTTGTTGCCCCACCATTGATGGATGATCATGTTGCTGACGCTCCTGTTGATGCTCCACATTTGTTAGAGGATCCTGTTGTCGCCCCACTTCCTGATCCTATGCCGGTGATGTTCGACCACGCACCTTTCGCGACCCATATTGATCCACGATACGCTCACACCCGCAACGGGTGGATAGATGATGACGATGATTACCCACCTTTCGTGATACCAGTTACACCACCTACAGCCCCCGTTTCAGCCCCTGTTTCAGCTCCCATTGATGTTCCCTTGATTCCCCCACACACCACAGTTACTCACCGCACAGATCTCCCGATCACTTATCTCCAGGACATTCCTCCACCACGTCCTGGGGAGGGTTCGTCACGTCATCCGTTTGGTCATACACCTTTCGTGTCAGGAGGAGATCAGTTTGTACCTCAGATTTCTCATCCTACTGTTATTCCCACTATTGCACCATTTACTGTACCATCCTTCGCTCAATCTAGTGAGCCATTCCTCTGGACTACGCCCCCCATTATGCCACCGACGGATCCGTATCACCCATACCACGTGGGGTATTCTACGGAGGATGTTCTCACATCTTTCATGATACAGCAGGAGGCGCTGACCCGTCGTGTACAGGAGCTGGAGAGAGCTCAGCGACCACCGTGCCATTACCAGACCCCACCTGCAGTATCACACCCTCCTCGTCCGCTTTCACCTGATTCTGCCGCTCGTTTTTGGACTCCCGAGCAGCAGTTAGCATACTTATTGCGCGCTCATCGCGCTATGGAGGAGGACTGGCTTCATATGCGACGTTTACTCTTTTCTCGTTTTCCCCCTCCTCCACCGCCATCAGCTTAGGCCATTTTGATTCAATGCAGGTAGACTTTTGGTGAGACGACCGCGATTGTGCAGACTACACAGCTTTTGGAGACCGCATTTTTGATGATTGTGACTTTTGATGATTTGTATATTTGTTGTTGTTGACTAGATAGTTTGGACTAGGGCGATGTGGCCATTAGTCACTGATGATGTATGATACAGTTATGAACTTGTAAACCTTACATTGTGGTCTTGATTTATGATAGCGCAATCGCAGTATTCTCATTATATGTGATGTTGGGTTGATTATTGATTGTTTATGTTCTATAACATGAGATGTTATGTGGTTGATTTATTTATAACATGAGATGTTATGTGGTTGATTTATTTATAACATGAGATGTTATGTGTCGATATTGTTGAATACATACGTACGAATGTTGTTTACTTACTATGACCTGACCAACCCGATCATCTTTTAGAAGATGCCACCAAGACGCCAGACGCGTATGCCTGCCAACGAGGCAGAACTTCAAGGAATCATTGCTGCCGCCATTGCGCAGTATGCAGCCTCACAAGGAGGAACAAGCGGAAGTAATTCGAACAACAACGGCAATAACAACCCACCACATGGTAATGTTAAGTCGTTGAGACATACTACGATACATCTGGGTATCTTTAGCACGTCCGCTAATGCCATTTGTATATTCTAACGTATGTGCATGGTGCACTTACAAGCAGTTCCTAGACTGCAAGCCTGTGAATTTCGACGGCACCGGAGGTGCTGTTGCTTTTGTAAGATGGGCCGAAAAGACGGAGTCTGTTCTTCGAATAAGCAAGTGCGCTCTAGACCAACAAGTGACTTACATTTCTGGGCTATTTTTGGACGGAGCCCTGTCCTGGTGGAACTTACAAGTGCAAACTCTTGGTGAAGCCGCAGCTTACGCAATGACATGGAATGAGCTAAAGGAGCTCATGTGAAGAAAGTACTGCTCGCGTGCGGAGATTCAGAGGTTGGAAACTGAATTCTGGCACTTGAAAATGGAAGGACCCAAGATTTCTGAGTACGTTCAGAGATTCCATGACCTGTCTCATGTGGTACCTTATATGGTTACACCGGAATTCAAGCGAATCACGCGCTTTATCTGGGGTTTAGATCCACAGATCATGAGTATGGTCACTACATCTAAGCCTGCAACAATCATAGAGGCCATCGATCTGAGCGTGGCTCTTACTGAGGAAGCCATCCGCCTGAACAAGTTTTCGAATGTTGAGCCAAAGAAGAAAGAGACTCACGTAGAGTCGTCTGGTGAGAATAAGAGGAAATTCTCGAACTTGAAGCAGGGAACTAGCGGTGTTGGCAAGAAAGGAGAATCAAGCACACTGATCCAAGCTGCAACCGGTGCTGGGAAGAAAGGAAAAGGCTATATGGGTTCACTGCCCAAGTGTAACTCCTGCCAACGTCATCATTCTGGCCGGTGTGGGCCAAAAGTATGTGAAGCTTGTGGAAAAGTTGGCCACTTGAAGGATTCTTGCTGGGCTAGTGCTGGCCGAGGAGGCCAAGAAGGTTTTGGTAGTAGGAACAATAATCGTGGTGGAAATGGAAATCATCCACAAGGGAATAATGGAGGCAATGGAAATCGAGGGAACAATGCAAATCAAGCTGGGGATGTGAATCGAAATCAGAACAACACTCAAGCTGGGAACGGAGGAGGTAATGGTAAAAAATTAGGTTGTTTTAACTGTGGCGACATTGGGCATTTTAAGAGGAACTGCCCAGGATTGAACCCAGCACGGGGAAGAGTCTTTAACATCAAGGCGAGGGAAGCGTGCCAAGATCCCAATGTTGTTACTGGTACGTTCCCTATAAACCAACGCTTTGCATCCGTTTTGTTTGATACTGGTGCGGATTATAGTTTCGTGTCATTAGAATTTAAGAATATACTTGGATTGACGCCTAGTAAGTTAGACATTCCGTACTCCATCGAATTAGCGAATGGGAAACTAGTTGAGACCAGTGAAGTTGTCCGAGGATGTGTGATTGAACTAGGAGGGCACGAGTTTATGCTAGACTTACTACATGTCGAGTTGGGAAGCTTTGATGTGGTAGTGGGAATGGATTGGCTATTGGGTAACAAAGCCGAGATTGTTTGTCATGTGAAGACCATCCGCATCCCACTGACGGATGAAGAAACGATCATAGTGCACGGAGAGAAGCATGATACACCACTAAGAATTATTAGCTACCTGAAAGCTAGAAAGTGCTTGAAGAAGGGATGTGTTGCATTCTTGGCACACATCGTGGATAAGGAAGTTGCTGAACCAAAGATTGAAGACATTCCAGTCGTCAAGGAATATCCGGAAGTCTTTCCAGAAGACTTGCCAGGATTACCGCCTCAAAGGCAAGTTGAGTTCCACATTGATTTGGTTCCAGGCGCCGCGCCTGTAGCCAAGGCACCCTATAGACTTGCGCCATCAGAGATGCAGGAGTTGTCGACACAACTCCAGGAGCTATTAGATAAAGGATTCATCAAACCAAGCTTCTCACCTTGGGGAGCTCCAGTACTGTTCGTTAAGAAGAAGGACGGTAGTTTCCGTATGTGCATAGACTATCGCGAGCTTAATAAGTTGACTATCAAGAAAAGATACCCTTTGCCGAGAATCGATGATCTTTTGGACCAGTTGCAAGGCTCGAGCTTTTATTCGAAGATCGATTTGCGATCAGGATACCATCAACTAAGGATACAAGAGGAAAGTATCCCGAAGACAGCCTTTAGGACTCGTTACGGACATTACGAGTTCCTAGTTATGCCGTTTGGGTTGACGAACACACCTGCAGTTTTTATGGATTTAATGAACCGAGTCTGCAAGCCGTACTTGGATAAGTTTGTAATCGTATTTATCGACGACATTCTGATTTACTCGAAGACAAAGGACGAGCACGAACAGAACTTAAGAGCTATTCTAGAGCTACTTATGAAGGAGAAATTATACACCAAGTTCTCGAAGTGTGAGTTCTGGCTACGCGAAGTCCAGTTTCTTGGACACGTGGTTAATGGAAATGGAATTCACGTGGACCCCACAATGATCGAAGCGATCAAGAATTGGGAGACCCCAAAGACGCCAACCGAGATTCGACAATTCTTAGGTTTGGCTGGCTACAATCGAAGATTTATTGAGGATTTTTCAAAGATCGCTCAACCATTGACCTTCCTCACACAGAAGGATAAGAAGTTTGATTGGGGAATCAAACAGGAAGAAGCATTCCAGTTACTGAAAGACAAGCTTTGCAATACGCCGATCTTAGCGCTACCAGAAGGAACTGATGATTTCGTGGTATACTATGACGCCTCACGTCAAGGTTTGGGTTGCGTGCTGATGCAACGCCAGAAGGTTATAGCTTACACGTCACGCCAGTTGAAGGTTCATGAAAGGAACTATACCACGCATGATTTGGAACTAGGCGCAGTGGTATTTGCGCTGAAAATCTGGAGACATTATTTGTATAGTACAAAGTGTACAATCTTTACTGATCACAAGAGCCTGCCGCACATATTCAACCAGAAAGATCTTAACATGAGGCATAGACGCTGGGTAGAGCTGTTGAATGATTATGATTGCGAGATCAAATATCATCCAGGGAAAGCGAATGTGGTCGCCGATGCCCTGAGTCGAAAAGAAAGGATCAAGCCCATAAGGGTTAGGGCTTTGGAGATGATTGTACAGACAGACCTCTCTCTGCGCATTCGTGCCGCCCAGAGAGAAGCTTTGAAAGAAAGGAATATTGAAGAGGAATATCTCCGTGGGATGGAGAAGCAGTTGATGCCAAACGAGGAAGGGACTTTATGCTTCATGAAACGGATTTGGGTTCCTCTGTTTGGTGGTTTGAGAAAAGTTATTTTTGGCGAAGCCCACAAATCTCGGTACTCAATTCATCCCGGTGCGGATAAGATGTACCAAGATCTTAAGGACTATTTGTGACAACCCTCACTAAACCAGGTATCCGTACGACTTAATTAATAATTAATTACTGCTTAATTACTGTGCTTACTTGAACTTGTGGATAAACTGCTACTTGAATACTGATACATGTACTTACTTGCATCATACTTTACTTGCTGTCACTCCATGTTTTGCTTACAGCACCTTTGTGACAACCTTGATGCACCAAAAGCACAGTAGCACAATGAACGGATAACCTATTAAACGTGCTGTCATAACTAGCACCAGGCAGGTACTGCCTCTAAGGCCTGAAAGAGCCTGAGATAGTTTGCTACACTAGTGGTGAGTGTAGGGATATAAGAGTTGTAGAACTGCGTTACTAGGAATGAGATTACAGTGACCGGATGTGCCTAAAACGTACTTTAAGTACAAAATTCAGCACTTTAAATAAAAATTCAGCATTAAGCTACCTAATAAAGTGCCAAAACATGAGAAAAATGTTACTAGACACTTTCCAAAGTGTCGGGAATAAGTTGTGTCACTAAAAATAATAATAACGACACTTTAAAGCTTTGTTAAGCACTTTAACGGATCTCTATCCAACCAAACAACCGGACTATACCCGGAACACAAAAATTTTGCCAACAACACTGTTTTTCTCTTTCTGAGCCAGTTAGGGTCCCCGAGTACCCTAACACCCGTTACAACTTACTACATGATAGTAACCGAGTTAATCCCAAACTTAACTTAACTTAACTATTACCTAATGTTTAGTTGAAAACCAACCGGATTACCCCCCCCCCCCCCCCACTCAACCAAACTGTCCCCAAGAGGGACACCTCATGTCCTTCATTTGATTAATTTAATTATACTTGTCCCATATCAAGAAAGCACATGATCCATTGGTTAAATGTGTTGGAATTGTCTATAAGTAGGATCATTAAACCACCATAAGCATCCAACACTCAAACTCACAACAACACTCCTCTCTCTCCCTCTCTTTCACTCTCGGCCGAAGACACAAGCACCCCCACTGCCACCTTTCGATCTTGATCTTGTCATTCCAAGCTTATACAAGTGTTAAGGATCTCATACAAGGAAGCTTGGAGCATTCGGAACGCGAAGGACCTCTTCTCATTTCTTTTATCCACTAATTCTTCGACTAGAATCTTCCCTAGCCTCGAGCTAGTAGTAAGTTGCTTGAAACACACTCTCGATCTTTTTTAAAGTGGTTAAAACGGTATATGACGGTTAAAATTCATGAACTTACGTAATGATATGAAAAAGTCTACTAAAAATGCTAAAAATGATGGATAAAAGCTTGATTGTTGTGTAAATCATGTAGGATTTGTTTTGTGTAATTATTTGGGCCCGATCTATGTTGTGGTAGCTCGGATCATCGTTTAACCCGGATTGGTCATGATCATGGATCATGACATAGAGCTTGTTTAAGTGTAACAAGGGTTAAATGATGAAACTCTACCACACACCAAACATGAACTTGTGTAAAATCGACTTTACTTACGAAATAGTGTTTAAAACTAGTAGATCTACGGATCTACAAACGGTATTTTCAAAGGACCACGTGTCAAGAGAAAACATACTTTTAAAGACGGATCTTTCATAAACAAGAATGATTTTAGTAAACACTAGTGTATAAATACTTGTGTAACACTAAGTTTCGACAAAGAACTAGTTTTGTCAAATTTTACAAGAAGTTGTAAAGATGGAATTTCTTTAAAAGCGAGGCTTTTACGAAACCGGATGGATTTATATAAAGATACACTAAAAGTAAGGAGCTTTACTACATATTTTTGGAAAAACTACAAGTTCATGTAATTCTTGTGATTTACATATATATTGACTAGTTTGATGCTTTGAACATTGTTTTGATTGAATAAGGAAATTGTTGGTTTGATTTGTAAAAGAAAATGATACGCTTGAAAGCGTGGCCACCTCCAGTTACAGAGGAAACTCTGGCGAAATTTTTCCAAAAACCTAACACTTAGAAATATTGTCACTACAAGTGTTAGAAATACATTTTTAACGTGTTTTCGAATTATAGATTTCGCCATGACTTTATTACAAGATTTCTAATTATCGGAGGTGGGATTTTCACAAAATAAAAACTTGCTAAAATATATATTTAGTATATATTTAGTAACAACACTTGTGAATTTTTATGATTATTTTGTGAACTATACAAATATTATTTTTAGGGTAAAAATAATATTACCGAATGATAACGATTCCAAAAATAATATAAACGCCTTCATAATTAATAATAAGTTACAACGGTATAATTATTACCACCTGATCTTTAAAACGTAACTTACGCATTTTAAGAAAATATTTATGAGCGCGTATTTTTGTCAAGGTATTATTTTGGGAAGAACATTTATATTTTGAAGTAAGAAATAAAATATATTAAGTGAGACTTAATAATGTATTTCGAATTTTACGAACACGCATGTATTAAATCCCCCATCCTTGGGAAGGAGAATAATTACCAAGTATTTACAAATATATAAACACGAAATAGTTGTCTAACTATTTCCCAAAAACTTAAACCTTAAGCTAAGGCACGGCCGTCCGTCTAATAGATTTAGTACGTGTAGGTCGTCGCACAGCTGCTTGATCAGGAGATATACTTGGTAGAGACGCACCACTGTGAGTTCATGTCCCCCTTTTCTCTAACTGTTTTCAGTTTTCTAAACTGCGGGGGTGAAATACATGTTACTATGATTACGAGTACTTTTACATGGTATGGTTAGTGTAAGGAGGGTTATTATTATTCAGATCATGTGAGTGGGTAGGCAGAAACTTGAGGCCATTAATCCTCAGGGTAGGACCGAGGGGCAGGAGCGGTAGATCTATCTGGGTGTAGCGAGCCCAGCCCCAGGCCCAAACAGAACGGACCTCGGGGTGACTTTGTACCCAACGCATAAATCTGCTAGGTTTGAGTCTTCCTACTTGCACTTCACACAGATCGATGGCCTTGCAAACCATTGGTGATCTCTTTTTCCTTATTTGCTACATACCAGGATTTTTATACATACAAAGGTTTATTTACTCACTTACACATGAACTCACTCAACATTATTGTTGATTTTTCAACGTACATGTATTTCAGGGAATTAAAGATCTGGCGCGGTATGTTGTGTCTTCCCGCTGCATATGGGTTCCGAGGTCATCCCGGTTTAGGAAATGTGACTTTTACCTGGACGAGTCACAAATCTTAAACTGCGTTTTATTCATGTTGATGTTTATGTCTTTCAAAACAATGTTTTATGTTATGGTGTTGTAGTCCCTAAGACAATGTTATGTTACTTTGGTTTTAAAACTTAAATCTATGGATGATCTTGCATGGTTTTATTATCATATAGCTTTGTTATGATTAAGCTATGGTATTAAGAAGTCACACCAAAATAACCACGCTTCCGCAAAGCCAGGGTGTGACAGCTTCGTATCAGAGCTCTGATCATAGCGAACTAGGATTCCTTCTCGAGTCTAGACTATGATCACTAGGGCTCTCACGAAAACATTTTTACTGCATACCACTCAAGTCCAGATCCAAAACTTTTTACAAACAAATGTTGAGCAAATTTATTTATTATTTATAGGCTCAGTCTGGGAGGTTGAGGCTCGGTCTGGAGGACCGAGGCTCGGTCTAGGAGACCGAGGTAGCTGCCTAGTAGGACTAGGGAGAGCAGTCTGAGAGGCTGGGAGAATAGGCTAGTGGGACTAGGAAGAGCAGTCTGAGAGGCTGGGAGAATTTGGCTAGTAGGACTAGGAAGAGCAGTCTGAGAGGCTGGGAGGCTAGTGGGACTAGGAGAATTATTTGATTGCTTACTTGGTGACTAATGTGCTTATCTGATTGTATGATTGATTATTTGTACATATTTGTGTTTGTGTTACAGACACCATGGACTCGCCCGGCACAGGTGATTCGGACACCACGAGCCCTAGACCCATAGTATCAGACGACTTAGAGTCTTCAGAGCACGAGATCCACACATCAGATGTTACCAGCACAGACGAGGATGACTTTCAGTCCTTTGCGCTGCCGACGCTGTCGATGAGCCCGCTGATGGTCCTTTTGCTGGGTACCTACCACTCGTAGAGGTCCCTGCTCCCATACCTTTGGCCGTTTATCCTGCTTACGATATGCTCCTCGACACCGACGTTGACGACGACGTCGATCTATTTGATGATGAGCCCCTGGAGGACGATGTTGAGGGCGAGGCCCTTCTAGCTGACGGTGGTCTTTTGTTACTCGCAGACGCTCCAGCTGAGGAGTCACCTGCACACTCACCCGCTCCAGACTCCTCCGAGTCTGTGGCCTTCGCACCGTCACACACTCGTAGCGCACAACACTATTCACACGGTTCAGATCCTAACAGGGCATCATCTGCTGTCTCTCCACCTAGATTTGCTTTCGATCACGACCTCGATGAGGATTCAGACCCTGTTTTTCCCCCTGGATTTGACCCGGACCGGGAGATAGAGTTCATCCACTTGGATCAGCCTATGGTTGACCCAGTAGACCCAGTTGACCCTGCATTCGCTGATCATGCAGATTTTGATATGGAGTTCGTTGATCCCGAGCCTGCCATGGCCCTCGAGCCAGTAGCTGCTCCTGACCCAGTGCTTGAGCATGACCCTGCTCATGCTGGCATACCTATTGATCCTGTGATTGCTGACCCACCCATTGATGATCACCCTGCTGATGCACCACTACTGGAGGGTGACCATGTTATTGCTGCTGATCATGTTGATCCCCCACTTATTGCTGATATACCTGCTGACCCTCTTGTTGCACCCCACCTTGACCCTATGCCTGTACAGTTTGATCGAGCACTTTTTGAGGCACAGATTGACCCACGAGATGAGCATGCCCAGCATGGGTGGATTCCTGCGGATGATGAGCTTCCACCTATTCCTCCTCATACCACCGATGCACGTCACGTTGATTTCCCTTTTTCGTTTGCACAGTACACACCTCCAGCTCGACCTGGAGAGGGTTCCTTGGCTCGTCCCTTTGGACATGTGCCGACATATATTCCAGTTATGCCACAGTCTTCATCTGCTATTCCCCCTGTACCACCATTCTTTGTGCCACCTTTTGATCCAGCCAGCGAGCCGTTTCTCTGGACGTCACCTTCTGTTATGCCATCGACCGACCCCTACCATCCTTTCCATATGGGGTATTCTATTGAGGATGTTCTGATGTCCTTTGTTGTCCAGCAGGAGGCACTCACACGGCGTATTCAGGAGCTTGAGAGAGCTCAGCCACCGCCGTGCCAGTGTCAGGGTCAGACCCACCCTGCTTCTTCGCAGCACCCTCGACCATTGTTACCTGACTATGCTGCACGCCTTTTGGCACTTTAGCAGCAGGTTGCTTCTTGGTTGCGTACCCAGAGAGCCATGGAGGAGGACTGGCTCCATTTGCGACGTTTGTTCTACACCCATTTTCCCCCTCCTCCACCACCATCAGTTTTGGGCATCTTTAGTACAGCATGGGTAGACGTTGGTGAGAAGACGGCGATTGCTCTGACCACACCGCATTTTTAGAGACTGCATTCTGATTCTGACTTTTGTTGATCATATATATGGGATGTATTAACACTGATTTGATATTCTTTTGGACTGGGGTGATGTAGCCCTTAGTCGATGATGATGTATGACACTATTATGTACTTGTACACTCTACCATGTGGTCTCGAGTTTGGCAATACAATCGCAGTATTCTCATCATATGTGATGTTTTGATTGATTATTTATGTTTTATAACATGGGATGTTGTGTGATTGATATGATTATAACATGAGATGTTATGTACTATTACTATCATTATATACGTACGCTTTATTTTGGCCTGACCGACGTGAACTCATCTTTTAGAAGATGCCGCCTAGACGTCAAACGCCGATGCCTACCAATGAGGCAGAACTCCAACAAGTCATCGCTGCTGCCATCGCGCAATACGCCGCCTCGCAAGGAGGACCCAGCGGAAGCAGCTCAAACAACAATGGCAACAACAATCCACCTCATGGTAATACTAAGTCATTAAGACATACCATGATTTAATTGGATATCTCTAGCAAGGATGCTAATGCCATTCATATGTTGTAACGTATGTGCAGGGTGCACCTACAAGCAGTTTCTAAACTGCAAGCCTGTCAACTTTGATGGCATCGGAGGTGTTGTCGCTTTTGTTCGTTGGGCCGAGAAGACTGAATCTGTTCTCCGCATGAGCAAATGTGCACCAAACCAGCAAGTCACCTACATTTCTGGGCTATTTCTGAATGGAGCCCTATCTTGGTGGAATTTGCAAGTACAGACACTTGGTGAAGCTGCTGCCTACGCACTAACATGGACCGAACTGAAGGAACTAATGCGCAAAAAGTATTGTTCTCGCGCTGAAATCCAAAGATTGGAAACTGAGTTCTGGCATTTGAAGATGGAAGGTCCGAAGATCGCGGAATATGTTCAGAGGTTTCACGACCTGTCGCATGTGGTACCCTATATGGTCACTCCAGAATTCAAGTGGATTGAACGCTTCATTTGGGGATTAGCTCCTCAAATTATAAGCATGGTGACCTCCTCTAAGCCTGCAACAATTACTGAGGCAATTGATTTGAGCGTAGCTCTCACTGAGGAGGCTATCCGCTTGAACAAGTTTGGTGAGATCAAGACAAAGAAGAAAGAGACTCACGTCGAGTCATCCGAAGGTAACAAACGAAAGTTCTCGAACTTTAAACAAGGCATTAGTGGTGTTGTTAAGAAAAGAGAGCCAAACGCGCCAGCTCAGGTTACAGCTGGTGGTGGAAAGAAAGGAAAGGGATATATGGGCACCCAGCCCAAGTGCAACACCTGCCAGCGTCACCATTCTGGCCGATGTGGTTTGAAGGTATGTGAAGCGTGTGGGAAACCTGGCCACTTGAAGGATTCTTGTTGGGCCACTGTTGGTCAGGGAGGCCAAGGAGGATTTGGAAACAGAAACAATAACCGGAGTGGAATTGGAAATCGCCCACAAGGAAACAACGGAGGTATTGGGAATCGAGGCAACAATGCGAATCAAGCAGGCGTTGTGAATCATAACCAAAGGAATAACCAAGCTGGAAATGGAGGTGGAAACGGGCAAAGACTTGGATGCTTTAACTGCGGTGATATTGGGCACTTTAAGAGGAACTGCCCAGAGTTGAACCAAGCCCGTGGAAGAGTGTTCCATATCGAATCAAGGGAAGCGCGCCAGGATCCCAATGTCGTTACTGGTACGTTCCCCGTAAACCAACGCTATGCATCCGTTTTATTTGATACTGGTGCCGACTATAGCTTCGTATCATTAGAATTTAAGAATATGCTTGGTTTAGCCGCTAGTAAGTTAGATATTCCCTACTCAATCGAATTGGCTAATGGGAAGTTAGTAGAAGCCAATGAAGTGATCAGAGGTTGTGCAATCAAGTTGGGAGAACGTGAGTTTACTTTGGATCTACTACCAGTCCAGCTGGGGAGCTTTGACGTAGTAGTAGGAATGGATTGGTTATCAAGCAACAAGGCAGAAATTGTTTGTCACGAAAAGGTCGTTCGTATCCCGACCGAAGATGGCGAAACAATTGTGGTTCATGGTGAAAAGCGTGATACGCCTTTAAGAATCATCAGCTGCCTGAAAGCAAGAAAGTGTCTACAGAAGGGATGTGCTGCCTTCCTGGCACACATTGTAGACAAGAAAGCTGCAGAACCGAAGATCGAAGACATCCCTGTCGTGAGGGAGTATCCGGAAGTCTTCCCGGAGGACTTGCCTAGACTGCCGCCTCAGAGGCAAGTGGAGTTTCACATCGATTTAGTCCCAGGCGCCGCACCTGTGGCTAAGGCACCTTATAGGCTTACCCAGTCTGAGATGCAAGAATTATCGACACAACTTCAAGAGTTGTTAGACAAGGGATTTATCCGACCAAGCTTCTCGCCTTGGGGAGCTCCGGTCCTGTTTGTCAAAAAGAAGGACGGTAGTTTTCGAATGTGCATAGACTACCGGGAGCTGAACAAGCTGACGATCAATAATAGATATCCTCTGCCAAGAATTGATGATCTGTTTGATCAACTGCAAGGTTCAAGCTTTTACTCAAAGATCGATTTGCGATCTGGATACCATCAGTTAAGGATACAAGAGGAGAGTATCCCGAAGACAGCCTTCAGAACTCGTTATGGACACTACGAGTTCCTTGTTATGCCGTTTGGGTTGACAAACGCACCTGCAGTCTTTATGGATTTGATGAATAGAGTTTGCAAGCCGTACTTGGACAAGTTCGTGATTGTGTTTATCGATGACATCTTGATTTATTCAAGGACAAAGGCTGAGCACGAACAACATCTAAGAGCTATTTTGGAGCTGCTGAAGAAAGAACAGCTGTATGCCAAATTCTCTAAGTGCGAATTTTGGCTACGTGAAGTCCAATTTCTTGGACATGTGGTAAATGGAGATGGAATCCATGTGGATCCAACCAAGATCGAAGCGATCAAGAATTGGGAAACGCCAAAGACGCCAACCGAGATTCGACAATTCTTGGGTTTGGCTGGCTACTATCGAAGGTTCATTGAGGATTTTTCGAAGATCGCTCAACCATTGACGCTCCTCACCCAGAAAGATAAGAAGTTTGATTGGGGAATCAAACATGAAGAAGCGTTTCAGCTGTTGAAGGATAAGCTCTGCAATGCGCCAATCCTAGCACTACCGGAAGGTACTGACGATTTCGTGGTATACTGTGACACCTCGCGTCAAGGATTGGGTTGCGTGTTGATGCAACGCCAGAAGGTTATTGCTTACGCATCACGTCAGTTGAAGGTACATGAGAAGAACTATACCACGCACGATTTGGAGCTAGGCGCAGTGATATTTGCTTTAAAGATCTGGAGACACTACCTATATGGTACGAAATGTACAATCTTTACAGATCATAGGAGCCTACAACACATATTCAACCAGAAGGAGTTGAATATGAGACAAAGACGATGGGTTGAGTTGTTAAATGATTACGATTGCGAGATAAAGTATCATCCAGGGAAGGCGAATGTGGTTGCCGACACCCTAAGTCGAAAAGAGAGGATCAAGCCCATAAGGGTTAGGGCTTTAGAAATGATTATCCAAACCGATCTTTCCTTGCGCATTCGTGCCGCGCAGAAAGAAGCTCTTAAGGAAAGAAATCTTGAAGAAGAATATCTTCGTGGGATGGAGAATCTATTAGTACCAAACGAGGAAGGAACGTTATGTTTTGAGAAAAGGATTTGGGTTCCTCTGTTTGGTGGTTTAAGGAAAGTTGTTTTTGATGAAGCTCACAAATCGCGGTACTCTATCCATCCAGGAGCGGATAAGATGTACCAAGATCTCAAGGATTACTATTGGCGGCCTAGGATGAAGGGCGATGTTGCTGTTTATGTGAGCAAGTGTCTAACGTGTGCTAAGGTGAAAGCGGAATACCAGAAGCCTTCAGGACTTCTGCAACAACCTGAGATTCCCAAATGGAAATGGGAACAAATCTCCATGGATTTTGTTACAAAGTTGCCAAGAACGCCAAGAGGCCATGACACTATCTGGGTGATAGTTGACCGCCTAACAAAGTCCGCACACTTTCTGCCAATCAAAGAGAAGGATAACACCAGCAAACTGGCAGAAATATACATGAGAGAGATCGTCGCACGTCATGGAGTGCCTCTCTCGATCATCTCTGATAGAGACGGAAGGTTTGTGTCAAGGATATGGCAATCCTTCCAAGCAGCTTTTGGCTCACAATTAAATCTGAGCACTGCATTTCACCCTCAGACCGACGGTCAAAGCGAACGGACTATTCAGACCTTGGAAGATATGCTGAGAGCATGTGTTATGGATTTGGGCGGTAGCTGGGATAAGCATTTGCCACTGGTCGAATTTTCATACAACAACAGCTACCACACCAGTATTGGAGCCGCGCCACTCGAATCTCTTTACGGACGCAAGTTCCGATCACCCCTATGCTGGGCTGACGCAGGTGATAGGCAGCTTGTTGGTCCCGAAATCGTCCAAGAGACGACAGACAAGATTGCGCAGATTCAAAAACGCATCGAAGCAGCTCGCGAAAGACAGAAAGCCTATGCAGATCCAAACCAGAAACATTTGGAGTTCCAAGTTGGAGATATGGTTTTATTGAAAGTTTCACCCTAGAAGGGTGTGGCACGCTTCGGAAAGCGTGGGAAGCTGAATCCGCGTTACATTGGCCCTTTCAGAATTTTGGAAAGAATAGGGCTAGTAGCATACAAGCTGCACTTGCCTGCCGAGCTGAATGGAGTTCACGACACATTTCATGTATCCAACCTGAAGAAAAGTCCAACTCAAGATACCATTGCCATTCCCACCGACGAGATTCATGTTGACGACACGCTCCATTTCGTTGAAGAACCTGTTGAGGTTACGGATTGGAAAGTAAACAAGACCCGCCGGAGCAGTGTCAAGCTCGTCAAGGTTCGTTGGAATGCCAGACATGGTCCTGAATACACCTGGGAGCGTGAGGACCGGATGAAAGAGAAATACCCCCACCGATTTCCCAAGAACCCTGCTTCTAGAAGCAGAACTTAAAATTTCGGGACGAAATTTTTCTAACGGGGGGAGAATGTGACAACCCTCACTAAACCAGGTATCCGTACGACTTAATTAATAATTAATTACTGCTTAATTACTGTGCTTACTTGAACTTGTGGATAAACTGCTACTTGAATACTGATACATGTACTTACTTGCATCATACTTTACTTGCTGTCACTCCATGTTTTGCTTACAGCACCTTTGTGACAACCTTGATGCACCAAAAGCACAGTAGCACAATGAACGGATAACCTATTAAACGTGCTGTCATAACTAGCACCAGGCAGGTACTGCCTCTAAGGCCTGAAAGAGCCTGAGATAGTTTGCTACACTAGTGGTGAGTGTAGGGATATAAGAGTTGTAGAACTGCGTCACTAGGAATGAGATTACAGTGACCGGATGTGCCTAAAACGTACTTTAAGTACAAAATTCAGCACTTTAAATAAAAATTCAGCATTAAGCTACCTAATAAAGTGCCAAAACATGAGAAAAATGTTACTAGACACTTTCCAAAGTGTCAGGAATAAGTTGTGTCACTAAAAATAATAATAACGACACTTTAAAGCTTTGTTAAGCACTTTAACGGATCTCTATCCAACCAAACAACCGGACTATACCCGGAACACAAAAATTTTGCCAACAACACTGTTTTTCTCTTTCTGAGCCAGTTAGGGTCCCCGAGTACCCTAACACCCGTTACAACTTACTACATGATAGTAACCGAGTTAATCCCTAACTTAACTTAACTTAACTATTACCTAATGTTTAGTTGAAAACCAACCGGATTACCCCCCCCCCACTCAACCAAACCGTCCCCAAGAGGGACACCTCGTGTCCTTCATTTGATTAATTTAATTATACTTGTCCCATATCAAGAAAGCACATGATCCATTGGTTAAATGTGTTGGAATTGTCTATAAGTAGGATCATTAAACCACCATAAGCATCCAACACTCAAACTCACAACAACACTCCTCTCTCTCCCTCTCTTTCACTCTCGGCCGAAGACACAAGCACCCCCACCGCCACCTTTCGATCTTGATCTTGTCATTCCAAGCTTATACAAGTGTTAAGGATCTCATACAAGGAAGCTTGGTGCATTCGGAATGCGAAGGACCTCTTCTCATTTCTTTTATCCACTCATTCTTTGACTAGAATCTTCCCTAGCCTCGAGCTAGTAGTAAGTTGCTTGAAACACACTCTCGATCTATTTTAAAGTGGTTAAAACAATATATGACGGTTAAAATTCATAAACTTACGTAATGATATGAAAAAGTCTACTAAAATCACTAAGCATAGTTTAATATGTTATGTATAAAACCAAAGTATACTTTTGATATACTACTGAAAACTGTTATTTTGACACTAAAGTATATTTAATATACTATCTGTTTTGGAACTGAAATATATTTTTATATATTACTTAATCGAATTTCTTAAAACCAAAGTATATTTTATATATACTACAAACTTTTTATCAAAACATTGTTTTACAAACAACATATTTTATACAAAATCATTTTATTGGGTTATTTAATTATCTATGCATCATTCTTTTATATCATCAAATTTCTTATAAAATTTTGCATGATTTATAAAGAAAACATTTTTAAAAGTTCATGACTACTTTTTTGTTAAACATTCTTTTAAACTTACAAGTCATGAATCCTGCATTAATAAAACCTATGTATCTCACAGGCATTTTTATGCTGACGTACCTATTTTTTTACACATGTTTCAGGTGCTGCTATATGATGATTGTTGATACCTGCTATACATAGGATGGACTCGTGCCTTAGCGACTTTAAAACTTTAAAGACAATAATTGTATTTATTTGATTTGTAGTGAACAATGTGTTCAATAATTCAATAAAACAAAATTATTAAATCCATGGTTATGAAACAATGATTCTGTTACAACACTCCCCGACGTTTCCGCCGCGATTTGTTGTTTTACGTGGTCGGGGTGTGACACATATATTCAAACATGTATGAACAATACAATCTTGAGGTTTCCATGTCTGATTTCATTCTTCATTCGTGGGCACATGATAGACTATATTACCCAAATATAAGTCTAAATTCCTTGATGCTAAGTATCAAAAGTAACATGGCACTAAAAGAAAATCTACGACCGAAAAGTTACTGATAAAGTTGAACTAAAGTTCTTATGGAACAACACAAGGGTGTAGAAATTGCACAACATGAGGTTAATCGAGATGACACTAGTGACGGTACTGGTGGTACAGGTAGTTCAAGTGGTTCAAATCCCGATGGATCGAGAATGAGTAGCAATGCCACACCGGAAGATGCGACCACGCAAGGCCTTAATTTTAAGACTTTTCCAGGCTGTAAGTCGCAAGACCTCGTTAATATGAGAGGTGCGGTAGGTTCTATCCGCCAAATAAAGACAATGAAGTCGGTTAGTCATGCTAGGAAACGTATTCCTAAGTAGACAATTAGATACACAGAGAGTCTCCTGTTGAATGCCACCTTAACTTGGTGGAATCTCCAAGTACAAACGCTAGGAAGTGATACTGTGAAGAGGTTGTCAGGGGAAGAACTCAAGGATCTCATGCGAGAAGAGTTTTGCTCGCTGATTTAAATTCAAAGGTTGGAAACAAATTCTAGAACTCGATCATGACTAGAGCCAATGTTGTTGGTTACACTCGAGGCTTTCACAATCTCTCAAGGGTTGTTCCATACTGCGTAACACCCGAATTCAAACGCATTGAGTGCTACATTTAGGATTTAGTCTCTGAGATCCGAGGCATGACCGCATCATCCTGTCACACCCCGAAATATCAGAGCTTGGCGTGACTGGACCGATATCTTCATTGCACAGCAGAAGCAAATAAGCTAAGACTTCTAGAAATTGAACGCCCACTAAGTACTTGAATCTCCAATGGGTCTCCTACTCCAACCGTGCCATAATTTCGAAATGTAACCTGAGAAAGAAACATGCGAAAAATCAACATAAAGTTGAGCGAGTTCATAGTTTGTTTGTAAAAGATTTGAAATAAATCTTTTTGAATAACCGGTTTGTGAAATATTATTGAGAAAATAAATTTAAAAATCATTTTCTTGTTAAGTTATATGGAAACTTTGTATTTGTAATGCATTAAGTTCGTAAAACCATGTATTTGTAAACTCTCGTATTTGTAATGTTCGTATAACCGTCAATGCCCACCCTGACTTTGACTCCATGCCCGCATAATCCTATGCTTTGAATTTGTATAAAACATGGTATGTAGTTTGTAAAACCCCGGTATGAAAGCAACAAGGAAACATATCAATTAATGTGTAGCTAATACATTAATATATGTGACATGGTGCAAGAAGACTCAAACCTAGCAGACTTTTCACCGGGCTTATGGCTGTAAGACATAGTCACCACATGGTCCACTCGACGGACTCATGGGTGGGGCTCGCTACACCCAAATAGATCTATCACTCATGTCCCTCGGTCCTATAATGAGGATTGATGGCCTTAAGCGTTGTACCCACCACTCACATGATCTAAGTGTACCCTTCCTTAGCTAACCATACCAAATAATAACGTTTGTAAACAGCTGTAACATGTACTTCACCCCCGAAGTTATAAAACTGAAAACAGTTAAAAAGAAAGGGGGAACACGAAACTCATTGGGTGTCCCGTTCTCCAAACGCAGACCAACCCAGTTCCAATATTATAACTAGACGATCCCATCCCTAGTCATGAAAATCATTCACATTTCGATAATACGCATTTTTTTTGTAAAACCGGTATATTTAGTATGATTCATTCATAAACCATTTGAGTTCCTTGAAATCCATTGGTAACATGATTTAGAAATATGAGTTTTCGTTCATTCAAAACCTTGTATGTTCTTGCAAAACGTGCTTTGTCTAAAATATGCAATCTTTGTTCATCGAAAACTTTATATGTTTCTACAAAACGTGCATGTCTTTCCACCCCGAAAACATTTATAAAAATGTAAAACCGTAAAAGGTGGGGTTATGAACTCACCTGTATTTCCATGTGCAAAGCTAGCTAATTACGACTTCGTGATGTCGTTTCCCAGACGAGACTCGCTAGCGTGCATTCTACAATATTCCTAACACGGAATATCTTATAAGTTTCTAAATAAACGCAGTAACTAAACTACGTGTCATCGAGCTCTACCGAACCGTCAACCGAACGATTCAACGGTAAGTTGATAACTTAATAGTAACGATTAAGTTATACTCGTTAAGTTTCGCCTAATGTTGGTAATAGTTTACTAAGTCTTTGAAAAACACTTAGTTCTCGTGAGATTTAAAATATATAAATATTTATGTAAAAATATATAATTATTTCGGTAGAATCTCGTTAGTCGTCTTGAGAAGTCTTTGTGTATGTAACAAATATTTGTATGAAAATATCATGTAACAAACTCGTACTCGATATATATGATTTATAGTGTGCCGTTTAGGCGTTTTGAAATAAATATAAAAAGTTATATTTATTTTACAAAAGTATCATCGAGTTGTTGAACGTTTGTAATGAATAGATAAACTATATCTATTTTATAAAAGAGCTCGTGATGTACGATATTTAAAATAAATATATAAGCCATATTTATTTTTATAGAACGAATTCGTGTCGTTTAATATTTCAAATAAATACATAACTTATATTTATTTTTATAAAAGAATAGACGAGATATCAAAGTTTTAGAATAAATATAAGAACTATATTTATTGTTGCAAAAATTGTTCCGAATCGTCGCTTTCGAAGGTTGCAAAGTGTCGTTGAAAGTAATATTCTTTTGTGTTTGCTTTCATAAAAGTCGTTTAACTTAGATAGTTCTCGTTTTTCAATAAAAGCACATTTTGTTTTTGGGTTTTCTCGAAAAACGGGCAGAGTTTCCTCTGTTTTTGGACGCCCCCCGACAACACAAGTTGTCGTTATTTTATCAAAATTCAACAATATTCAATCAATATGTATATACTTTTGTCTAATATATCAAAGATAAGCTATGATTTAACCGGTTCGAGCTCATTATCACGTAATATAAGATTATATAAAAATAACAATATCAATCTCGTTGTTAATCTTTACCAAATTATCATGTCGAAACGCCGTATGTGTTGACTGAGTTGACCGGGTCAACTGAGTTGACCGGCTGAGTTGACTCGCTAAGTCATCTCGCTGAGTTGACTGAGTTGACTCAGTTTGATCGAGTCGATTAATGAGTTAACCGAGTTGAGCCGAGTTGCACCAAGTCGACCCGTTTCACGAACCCGAACCTCCGCTGACCCGAACCGAATCTGTTGACCGAGCCATCTGACCCGTTGACTGACTTTGACTGCGGCTAAAACTTGAGCTGAACTTACTGTGGCTGACCCGAAGAGCCCGAAAGCCCCAACTGAAAACCCGAGATGGAACTCAAACCAAAAATTGAATCAAAATTGAATCAAACTGAGTAACCACTCACCATCGTTAACACCGTCGTCGGAACCAGGCGCCGCCGCCACTGCGGCTCCGCCGCCAACGGCGGTTCGTCGTCAGCAACCAAGAACTTAATCATCATCTTCAACTGAACATCCAGCATCACCATCATCGTTGTGAAGCTCGACGGATCGAGACAAGGACCGCTGGAATGACGGCGGAATCCGTCGGATAAAGACAAGGTCCGCCAGTCAATGACACCAACCGCCGGACCGTCGGACCGCCAGTTCTCTCTCTCTCTCTCTTCTTCGATGTGTCACCGCCGGAAAACGAGGGTACAGGGGGTTTGGGTGTTGTTGGAAACACGAAGATCGGAAGGGGGGGTCACGCGCTGAAAAAAGCTCGCCAGAAAACTCCACCGCCGCCGCTTGCAGCGGCGCCGCCGTGAATTGCCACCGGCTCCGCCGGTCTTGCCGGCCGGAGTCCGGCACACTATATCGGAGAGAGAGAGAAGAAGTGTGAGGTGTGTGTGTGTTTGTTTGGTCTGCTTGCACAATTGAGGGAAATCAAGGGTATGGACCCCTTTATATACTAGGGTCATGTGAAATGGGCTTTGGGCTTGGGCCCAAGGCCCACAAGCCCAAAGTTGCGTGTTATATGTGGCCCGATAATTCCTACGAACCCGTTAACACGCCCGATTAGCGTAAAAATATCGTAAATAAATTTCGTAGAAAAAAATTACGAAAAATAGCATCAGTAGTCGCGTTGGGCGCGTTCGTTTGTCGATTACGGTAATAATCGCGAAAAGTTACAACGTTGTCGTCTTTAATCCGTTTTTCGGTCCGGTTTCATCTACGATAGTTAAAATTTGACTACGGAGCTAAATATAGCGTAAAATGTAAGTTCTGAAGGTGACAGGCGTCTCTGTCGCTTCCGTTTCGTTGCCGGTGCGTTTCTTGCTATCGCGTTTTTAGTTCACGTTTGCGTTTGTGTCGCACGGAAGCCCAATAAATTCACAAAATTAAGTTTATAAATATCAAAAATTCGTAGAAAATCCGTATTTGTCGGCGTTGTCAGTATTTCGTACGGTAGCAGTTCGTTGTCGCTTAGTATTCAGCAGATTCTTCCGTAAACCACCGTTCTCGCCCTGTAAAGTCGTATAGACGGTCCTAGGCACTCCAAGGTCTAAATGAGTTAATCTACGTCTTAAACACCATTTATTATCGCATTAATCACCTGTTAATCACGTAATTAAGAGCCGTAAATCACCGGTTGTCACACATCCCACCCTACCTCTATCACTCAAATAGTAGTTACCCGACGCGCTTCTTACCAATCAAACTCATGCATGTGAAATGAGTGTCATGGCTAGTGACGGGATTGTCCTAGCTACAATTAGGGACTGGATTATCCTACAACTAAACATAGGGACTGGATTATCCTACAACTAAACATAGGGATTAGGCTATCCTACATCTAAACATAGGGATTGGGCTATCCTACATCTAAAACATAGGGATTGGGCTATCCTACATCTAAACATATGGATTGGGTTATCCTACATTTAAACATAGGGTTCCTAAAACTATACAGTGAAGTCCTCGCCACAAAGAATTCAAAATGTACTTGGCCTAGAGCCAAGTAAACTAGACGTCCCCTCATTCTATAGAATTGGCAAACGGTAAACTACTCAAGTAAGGAGAAGTTGTTAGAGAATGTTCCTTGGAACTTGGCAAGCAGAATTCAATACCGATCTCTTACCCGTTCAGTCAGGTAGTTTCGACATAGTGGTTGGCGTGGATTGGCTATCCGATAACCGAGCCGAAGTCGTCTGTCATGAGAAGACCATTCGCCTACCACTAGTGAGCGAAGAGACACTTGTTATTCAAAGAGAGAAGCACGACACATCATTGCGGATCATCAATTGCATGAAGGCACAGAAGTACTTACAGAAAGGTTACACATCTTTTTTAGCACATATTGTCGACAAGAAGGTCGTTGGGCCGAAGCTGACAGATATTCCATTGGTAAAAGAGTTTCCTGAAGTTTTTTCTGAAGAGTTGCCGGGGCTATAACCATATCGACAAGTCGAGCTTCATATCAACTTGGTACTGGGAACTGCACCCGTAGCCAAATCTCCATATCGATTAGCACCTTCTGAAATGCAACAGTTATCCACACAACTTCAAGAGTTGTTAGATAAAGTATTCACTAGGCCAAGCTTCTCACCTTGGGGAGCTCCAGTCCTATTTGTGAAGAAGAAGGACTGAATGTTCAGAATGTGTATAGAGTACGTAGATTTGAATAAACTTATAGGATCGTTTTCTGACCCAAACGAGTCGATCAGAAGAGTTTTTGCTCGATACTGTCACACCCTGGCTTTTGCGGAAGCGTGGATTATTTTGGTGTGACTTCTTAATACCATAGCAACAATCATAACAATGCTATATGAAAATAAAACACAAGATGTTCATCCATTCATTAAGTTCGATAATACCACAACATCATTGTTTGAAAGAGTCGACGCTTAAGATAAATTACAAACCATACTTGTTTAAAACGTGTTCATAAGACACAACAAAAGACTTTAAATAAGACGTGGTTTAAAGACATGTAACCCGTCCAGGTAAGGGTTACACCTCCTAAACCTACTACCCTGGATGACATCTTTATTCAACGCAGCTAAACATATGCATACTCTGCCAGATCCGCTAGTTTCTTGAAATACATGTAGTTTGAAAAATCAACAAAAAGTTGAGCGAGTTCATGTGTAAGTGAGTATGTATAAACCTTTGTAATGTGTCTGTATGTATGAAAATCCATGGTATGTAGCAATTAAGGAAAAAGAGATCACCAATGGGTTGCAAAGCCACTGGTATGTGTGAAACGGTGCAGGAAGTACTCAAACCTAGCAAATTTGTACCGGGCCTCCGGCTGTAAGACACAGTCACCACTATGGGCCGCCCCGGCCTCACGGGTGTGGGCTCGCTACACCCAAATAGATCTATCACTCATGTCCCTCGGTCCTAACAACGAGGATTAATGGCCTTAAGTGTTGTACCCACCTTTCACATGATCTAAGTAGTAAACCCTCCTTAAGCTAACCATACCATGTATAAAAGCGTCTGTAATAATTGTAACATGTATTCCACCCCCGAAGTATAAAATTGAAAACAGTTAAGAGAAAAGGGGGACATGAACTCACTGTAGTGCGTCTCCTGTATCGTACTCAAATCTCCGGTCTCGTCAGCAAACACGACTCCCTACAATGTACTACTGTCTATTAGACGATCGGGCCGTGCCTTGCCTTTGTATTTACGTTTGAGTTACGATTCCTTGACATTATTCCAAGTTATAATAATTTGTTAAAATAATTTATTTTAACTTAGATTATTTTTAAGGTTTTTGGAATAATAGTTAGACAACTATTTCGTATTCATACTTTTCAAGTATTTTAGCTCCTTATTTCCTTCCCAAGGATGGGGGTATTTATACATGTGCATTTGTAGTTTCAAAAAAATATATTTTAATTCCCACTTAGAAAAATATATTTAACTCATTTGTCCAAAAATAACGTATTTCCAAAATATATGTATTTTTCCCAAAAATAATATATTTTCACTTCTATAGTTTCCAAAATAATATTTTACCAAAATACATGTGTAAGAGTATTTTCTGAAATAGTTTATAAGTTATGTCTTAACGTTCGGTTTCTTGATACCGAGTGTCTAACTTAAATATTCTATTCCTTGATATTTTTGGTATTATTTTGGAGTTGTAATTTCCATGGTATTTGTAAGTTATATTATTTTACCCTAAAATAATATAACCAGTTCACAAAATATGCAAAGATTCACACAAATGTTTTAATATAAAATATATGTTCTAAATATATATTTATCCACTTTTATTTAAGAAAATCAACCTCCGACACTTGTATTTTGTTACAAAAATTATGGCGAAGTTTACATTCGAAACACAAGTTGCGAAATATACTTATAACATTTGTTTAGAAAAATATTTTCTAAGTGTTGGAATTTTAGAAAATTTCGCCAGAGTTTCCTTTGTAAACGGAGGTGTCCATGCTTATAAGCATATCAGTTTCTTTTCAAAAATTCATTCAATCAATCAACAAAAAAAGTTCCATAGGAACATCAACTAAAACTCTCTCTAGGAATGGAGAAAAACGGTGCCCCCTTCCTTTCTTGACCTAATTTCGTGATTTCTTGGTGGTTATGGTGATTGTTTGTGTGATTAGGGTTTCTTGATTTTCTATTCATGCTCGTAAATCAGTAATATCATCAATTGATCCGTTTTTACACATTAACGAATTTCTTCATCCTATTTGCGTTTTTCTTTGGCTGCCTTCTTTAAGTGGGATTCTTGTTCGTTCTTGGTTTGGGTTTTCTAGAGAGAGTGATTCCATTCGTTATTTTCTGATTGAATAAATGATTCTTGGTAGTATTAGGGTTTCAAGTTTGACGGCTGAATAACCTAGGTTCAAGTAAGGTGCTTGACGACTTATTAGGGTTTCAATTTTAAGGTTTTGAAGGCTGGTTAACCTGAATTCATGAATTAGGTTTTCAAAATCAGGTTTCAATCAAAGAGAATTTGCAATCAGTTTATTCTGATTCTTTCCGTTGGCTGGTAATGGATGATCAAATCGCAGATGTTTCAGACAATTCAGGCGTATTTGTAAAGAAGATCAAGAGTATTGATGATAAACCATTTGAGCCAAGGCAATCGCTACGTATGGCGGCTAGGGGAGTGCATAAGAAGGTAACCTTTATGCTACCATTAAATGATGTAGAACACAATTTTGGTCGTTCTGATTCTCCTAACCAGCAGTACGCTAAGGTTGTTGACAAACGAAAAGTTGCTTTTGTTCTTCCGTTTAATGACGTTAGACCTCTTCCCTGTGTTCATCCTCAACACCAATCTTACGCTAATGCAGTTTCAAATGAACAAGCTGAACAGGGTGGTGCTAAAATGGATTTCGGTGTGACAAAAGTTGATAATTCAGCTATGAACGCTACTGAATCGGCTGATCAAACTCCCAAGATTAATTTTCGGGTACTAAAGTCTGATGTCTCATTGGAGGGAGTGGATGTTGTCTTACCAATCGCCTCTGTGCATCAGGTCAACAACAGGTTAGCTAACATTCTCTATGGGTATTTCCTGGGGGATAGAATTGCATATCCGGTTGTTGAATACTTTGTGAGAACAAATTGGAAGAAATATGGTCTGCAGAAGACTATGATGAATTCGAATGGGTTTTTCTTCTTCAAGTTTGAAGATAGGAAGGGTATGAATAATGTTCTTGAAAGGGGGCCATGGATGATTCATAATAAACCATTGTTTCTCAACACTTGGTACCCTACAAACACCCTTAAAAAAGAAGATATTAAAAAGGTTGCGGTTTGGGTTAAATTGCATGAGGTTCCGTTAGTGGCGTATACAGATGATGGGTTAAGCATGCTGGCTTCTAAAATTGGTTCTCCTATGCGATTGGATTCGTATACAAGTGATATGTGTAATGAGGCTTGGGGAAGGAGCAGCTATGCTAGGGCCCTAATTGAAATATCAGCCGAACATGACTTTAAAGAGGTTCTAACCATGGCTATTCCCGAGTTGGATGAAGACAAGTATGTTACTGAGACTATTCGAGTGGAATATGAATGGATACCCCCAAGATGTGCCCACTGTCATGTGTTTGGACATAACTCTGAGGGATGTCCTAAATGCATTGGTTCGACGTCGAAACCTCCTCCAATCAAGCCGAAAGTAGATGAGGATGGTTACATTGAAGTTAGGTCGAAAAAGAGTGTAAAGAAGAGTGGTTTTCAAGTTAATAACCTGAAACCCAAGTTCGAATATCGACCTGTGGATAGAAAGAAAAAGACAGGGAGTTCTCCCTATGTAAATGAGCAGGGTACTAATTCGTCTAAGGTTCAAACTCATAACCCGTTTAGTGCTCTTGAAGTTGGTGGGGGGAATGGGGATACCATACAGGGAAACAGAAAAGGGGGACGTGTTCCAAATGAGGAGTCTGATGAGGATGAGGTAGAGGTGGTTTATGATGAAAGCAATGAGTTTATGACATCGGGCACGCATCCCACGTCTGCTAAGGTAGGGGCAAGCACCTCTCATACAAGGTTCTCCAATGGATAGAGTTTTTTTAGATCGGGCTAGGGGGTTGCTTCTTGGGGGCAACTTCATTTTTGATGATGGCGGATGAAGATTTTGTTTGTTGGTTTTGTCTTGTCTACTAGTTAGTCATTTTCATGATTGTAGTAGGCTAGGTTGATGTGGTATATTGGTTGTTTGACATTTTTTGCTTACATATATGGGGCCTGTCCTGTATATGAACTAGTGGGGAACTCATCCTCACTACTTGTACTTATTTGGCGGTTGTCTATAATAGAATCACCGGGGTAACCCTTTACCAAAAAAAACAAATTATTAAACAACATTACACTAACCAAGTGCAAAACAATGCACTTTACATAATAACATGAACTTGGTTTTTCGTAAAAACGCGTAGTAACTTAGTAGGGTGTTTGGTGGGTTTAGTTACCCTCCAAAGTGTGTTTACTTTTATTAAAATCTTACTCTCGGGGTTTTTAGATGTTCACAACTTGTGAACTTGTTTTACAAAAATACCCATTTACAATATTTTCATGTTTCACTTGCATCCTTATACTCTTTTCAATTCAAAAAACAATGTATATGCAAGCAAAGTTATGATCCTTCAAAACCCGTCTTTTTAACTTGGTTAGTTTTAGAAAAGTCATCATCAAGACTTGGATTTACAAGTTTACTAGTTCACTAGGTTCATTATTTTTCAAGAAAATCATCTACTTTCAAGTTCATGTCTTCACTAGTGGGTGGTTATTTCATGTACACATAATCACCCCTAACTTGTTAAGTCATGTTTTTAATCATAACTTAACAAGCTTCATATGATGACTAACCATCATGTTACTAGTAATCATCAAGATATCAACAACATAATCAAAACAACTTCATTTCATCATGTTTTCATCTTATTTCATCATCATGTTACTTTATGTTCAAGACTTTGTTTATGATCTTTTAGTGTTTCTTGAGATTTCATCCTAACTTAACTATTAACCATCATAAACAAGAAGTAAATGAGGATTCAAGAGACTTACTACTAGCTTTTAAGCTAGGGAAGATCAAGAGTGGAAATGAGGTTGTTAATAGCAAATAGAGAAGGTCCTTCAACTTCCGAGAACACCAAGCTTAGTTGTATGACCTTTATCACCCTTGCATGCTTGTGGAATGGATGAAGGAGCTTGAATGATGATGATGGTGGTGGCTCTTGGGGTCGTCCGAAACAAGAGAGGGAAGAAGAGGAGGTGTTTGTTGAATGTTGAAGATGATATGAGAATGTGAAGTCTTGTGGTTAAATATATAATCTTTCCAACATCCTTTTAACCATTAGGTTTAGTGTTCCTTTAGTACATGACACACATAATAAACAATTCAAGAAAACAAAGGTGGGGAGTCACCCCTTGTAACCATATGGTTGGGGGGGGGGTCTAGTTGGGTTTCAACCAGGTAGTTAGTGATCTTGCTTGAAAACCAATGTCTAGTTAGTGTATAAGTTACTAGATATCTTGTGAGAGGTGTTATGATGTTCGAGGACCATGACTAGCTTAGAAAAATAAAAACAATGCTTCTAGCATTATTTTGATGTTCCGGGTAATGTCCGGTTATTCGTTTGATACTGTCCCGTTAAAGTGCTAAGTTATGTCGTAAAGTGTCCTTTATGTATCTTTTAGTGACACTTTTAATTCCCGACACTTAGGAAAGTATACAGGACCATTTTGCCATATTTTTGCAAGTGACTAACACGATTAAATGCTGAATTTTGTTTAAAAGTGCAGAATTTTGTAGTTAAAGTGAGTTTTAGGCACTTTCTGGCACCAAAACTATCACCTAGTGACGCAGTTTCATGGTCCTCACTTCCCTACACTCCATACTAGTGTAGTACCTTGTCCCTGGCTCATACTGGGCCTCAATATATTGTCTGCCTATGTGCTGGCATTGTTAGCATGTTTCTGAGTTATCCGCTCACTGTGCTAACTGTGCTTTGTGCATCAAGTTTGTCACTAAAGTTTGTGTGTAATAAATTGTCACACCCCGATCACGTTAAAACAACAAAACCGTGGCGGAAACGTCGGGGAGTGTTGTAACAGAATCATCGTTTCAACAACCATGGTAATTAAAAGTTTCGTTTTTTTGATTCATTTAGTAAGTTACATTGTCTTAAAACCAAACAAACAAATTAAACATCGTCTACTATCGTTTTTATGTCACTAAGGCCTTGTCCAGATCCTAAGTGAACATGCTTCCTAGCAGTCAACATCATGCAACATCACTTGAAACATATGTAAAAATAAAGTCAGCAAAGAAATGCTGGCGAGCATATAGGTTTTATAAGAGTATCAGAATCATGGCTCGTTTATATATATATTGCAATACCTCGAAAACCTTGTTTTGAAAAGTATATAATATTACAACATGATTAACCAACTCAAATCAAGATGGTTATAGTTTATAAAATCTAGTAGCCATGATTCTTAACCCCAAAACATTTGTTTTAGTAAACCAATTCGTAAAACATCTCGTTAAAACTCGTGAATAGAACTCGTATGGTTTATATCATTTCAAAAACCTCGTTGTGTGAAATCGTTTCAAATCGTTTCCCAAGTGAACTAAATAATGACACGCAACGTAATATGATAGAAGCACTTATGTATAAGATGTACCAGCGGCGTATCTACCATGATTCTATCATGTTACACCCGTCCCATTATCTAATCACTACCCAAAACCAATCGTTCGTTCAAATCATTTATTTCATTTAGGTCGTTCCAAATCGTTTAATTCGTCCCAAAATCGTATTCGTTTTAATTGTGAAACTACTTTTGGTCGCCTAGCTAATAACATTCAAACCTCCGTGACTCGACTACCTCGTTCCTCGTATTAACAAACCACCAAAGGGTAAGTTAACAATCATCAGATTCGGTCGTTACCTATATAACCCCCACACATAACCGTGGGTGTAGTCTGATAACGGGATTTATCAGATCCTATGGTACCATAACCTAATACTGGTCGGCTTGATCAATGCTAATGAATGTCATTCGTTATGTAGTTACAACCAACAAGTTTCGTTCACATTATCGAAATCGTATTTAGTTTAATATAAACCATCTTAATCGTTTTTGAAAACATCGTTAAAATATCGAAATCGTTTTAATACATATGAATCACCCCAAAACAATTGAAAACAGTAAAATAGGGGAACTATGTACTCACATTGAATGATAGGGTATCCTTGATCTAAAGAACTTAGCGAAGCTCAGACAAACCAAGGAAATTCAAGTAGTACATAGTAATCGGATCACTAGTAAATAAATCAATACCTAAATTGGAAGATCGGATAGAATGAGGTCTTGTAAACCAAAATGAGTTTAGGAACTCACGTGATATGGTTTAACAAAGCCTACATTCTAAATCGGAACTTAGCCTAAGTGCTTTCGACCCGTTAGGACCCATTAAGGTAGCTTATGCTACTTTAACGCGTAGTTCGCGCAAAACTACGTTCAGATGGTTAACTATGTGCTATGTCAAGTCTTATATGCCCAATTATGCCTAATTATGTTACCAAATAAGATTATATGTCAAAAACATGTTCACATATGTAAAATACGGATTTATGTTTCAAAAGGGCGTTTTGGTCATTTCTTATGGGCATACAAGCTACTTAACAAATAACTAACCAATCCTATGTGATCATAAGGTATAACCTCAGTGGTTATTCCCTATGCAACTATGATCACTAATCAAGCTTGATCGGATCTTAATGATCGACCAAACGAGTCGGGTTCGAAAGTCTAAGCAGTTGTTTAGAGCGCTTAACTTATGACCTTAAACAAGCACTAAACTAGTAGTGATGAGTTAAACATGTCAAAACATGTTTAACCTACTTAGAAAACTGATTTGGTATCAAAACAATGGGTTTTGATACCCGAAAATAGTTCCGTTGCAAAATGCGTGCTAAAATGCATTTTGACTGAAACTTTGACTCGTCACTACGCCTAGTTAACATGGTAATCAGTAGGTATAATCGCTAAGGATTATAACCATCGTGATTACAATCACGTTGCAAAGTTCAATTGAACTTTGACTTGACCAATCGATGGTTAAAACCGAAAGTCAAACTGTTGGCCAAACTGTTTGACTTTCTGCTTAAACATAAAGACTAAGCATAAAAGAAGACTTACAAAGGTCCTAGCTATCTTTTCTACAAAGAATAATCAGATTAGAAAGCTCTAAACACTTGAGAGAGCTCCCAAATCAGATTGTAGAGAAGAGAATGAGGAAATGAGCAATGGATGAGGAGGTGAGCTTGGCTATTTATACTTGTAGCAAGTTCATAGGATCATTACACATGTTTGTGTAACCTCCAAGCATGAAATACCATCCATACATGTGTTGTAAGAAGGTTAGAAGCCTTGGGGAGGAGATAACTTGGCTACCACACAAGGAAATTGCATAAACAGCCCCTGAAGTTCAAACAGAATGCTGAAATGGAAATCTGGTCGCTGGGTAACTCACACGGCCGGCGTAAGCTGAGGGAGGGAGCTTACGCACCCCGCCTGGCCTCCCCATTTCAGCCCCTTTTGACCCCCGTTAAGCCATTTTCAAGGCTCTACAAGGTCAATAAGGTTTAGAGGACTCAAAATGTGCTTGGAAAACTCTCGGATGTCGGCTCGTTTGGTCATACGGTCGTGTTGTTCGTTAAATTACGACGAAACTCGAACGGACGCGAAAACGAACCAAATTAAGCGACGAACGGTATTTTTGCATGCCGATCACTAAAATAAAAATATTTTAGTGTCTACAAAAATTTTTGGGTGTCCAGATGTGGTCAGAACGTAAGATATGCGCGAAAATGCAAACTTACGTCGTTTTTGACATTTTTAGTCCCTGTAAGATCAAATAAGCATGTTTTCGCACACCGAACCTATCAAAGCTTATTTCTAAGCTATGTTTAGGTTATTTATGGTATGTTTAGCTTATGATCAAGTTCCAGACTGTTCGACACCATACGAATCGGTATAGTTTCGCAGTTTGACGCAAATAGTCCCTGCGATCGATTAGACTTGATTTCAACACACCAAACCATCCAAAACTTATTTCTAAGTTATGTGGAGGTTATTTAAGGTATGTTAAGCCTATTTCACTATCCCGGAGTGTTTTTCGCATTAAACTGACTGCGTTTACGCACCAATTTGCGTATAACTTTCCAGAAAGTGATTTAGAGCTCGAAATCGGAATCGAATCGAATCGTAAAATCATCAAACACAAATACACACATAATAACACCAAAACACATTTTTTACATTGTATATCGATTACAGAGCACAGTTGTCACAGTCTCCCCTACTTTAGGAAATTTCGTCCCGAAATTTTAACTAGAGGAAATTGTGAGAACAATTGCGGATATTTCGCCTTCATTTGGTCCTTACGTTCCCAAGTAAACTCTGGGCCACGTTTGGATTCCCAGCGAATCTTGACCAAATGAATTCATTTGTTCTTCAACTGTTTGTATGTACGATCCACTATCTCCACAGGTTTCTCGACAAAGTGCATCGTTTCATCGATTTGAATTTCGTCGAGTGGAATATGAAGATCAGCGTCAGCTAAACACTTTAGCATATTGGACACGTGAAAAGTCGAATGAATATTTCCAAGCTCTGGAGGTAGCTCTAGTCGATAGGCAACCTTTCCAACCCTTTCAACAATCTTAAATGGTCCAACATATCGTGGTGCAAGTTTTCCTTTCTTTCCAAATCTCACCACTCCCTTCCAAGGTGACACCTTGAGTAGGACATGGTCTCCGACTTGAAATTCTAAGGGCTTGCGTCGTAAATCCGCATAACTCTTTTGACGGCATCTAGCTGTCACAAGATTATCATGAATTTTCTTGATTTTGTCTGTTGTTTCCAGAACAAGCTCCGGTCCAGTAAGCTGAGCTTCATCGGTCTCGTTCCAACAAACAGGTGAACGACATTTTCGACCGTATAGAGCTTCGAATGGTGCCATATTAATGCTAGCATGATAACTATTGTTGTAAGAGAACTCGATCAATGGAAGATGAGAATCCCCATTACCACAAAAGTCTATCACGCATGCTCTAAGCATATCCTCCAAAGTTTGAATCGTTCTCTCAGATTGTCCATCTGTTTGGGGATGATAAGCAGTGCTTAGATTTAGTTGGGTTCCCATAGCAGATTGCATGGCTTTCCAAAAATGAGATGAAAATCGAGCATCACGATCAGATATGATGTCCAAAGGAACACCATGTCGAGATACAATCTCATCAACATAAATCTTTGCAAGTTTATCAGCAGATAGATCCTCGCGAATCGCAATAAAATGAGCTGACTTCGTTAATCGATCGATGACAACCCAAATAGCATCATGACCTTTAGATGTACGCGGTAATTTAGTGATGAGATCCATCGTAATGTTCTCCCACTTCCATACCGGTATCTCTAGTTGTACAAGCAAGCCAGAAGGTCGTTGATGTTCAGCCTTGACTTTGAGACAAGTTAGTCATTTCGACACATACAAGGCAACATCTTTCTTCATACCAGGCCACCAGTACTGAGTACGAAGATCCTTGTACATTTATCAGCACCAGGATGGATACAATATCGAGACTTGTGAGACTCGTCCATCACTAAGGTGCGAAGATCGTCTTGTTTCGGAATCCACAAACGATCCTTGAAATAAAGCAAACCATCGTCCTTCGCTTCGAGTTTAAGCTCAAGTTGATGTGGTAATTCCTTACCTATCAATTCTTGTGAAACACAAGATTGCTGAGCTTGAAGAACACGAGTTTGAAGATCAGATAGAGTTCGAACAGAATGAAGTTTGACTCGCTCTTTTCGACTAAGCGCATCGGCTACGACATTTGCTTTACCAGGATGGTAGCGAATTTCACAATCGTAGTCGTTCAAGAGTTCAACCCATCATCGTTGCCTCATATTCAACTCCTTCTAATTAAGAATGTGCTGGAGACTTTTGTGGTCTGTGAAAACCACACACTTTGTGCCATAGAGGTAGTGTCTCCAGATTTTGAGAGCGAAAACCATTGCACATAACTCAAGATCGTGAGTCGTGTAGTTCTTCTCGTGAACTTTCAATTGTCTAGACGCGTATGCTATAACTTTACCTTGTTGCATAAGAACACAACCAAGGCCTAAGTTGGATGCATCACAGTAGACAACGAAATCATCGTTTCCCTCGGGTAAAGATAAAACAGAAGCATCACATAGCTTCTGTTTTAGCATTTGGAATGCTTCTTCTTGTTTGGGTCCCCACTCAAAAGGCTTATTCTTTTGAGTCAAAGCAGTGAGTGGAACCGCAATCTTCGAAAAATTTGAAATAAATAGACGATAATATCCAGCTAGACCAAGAAAAGAACGAATCTCTGTAGGTGTCGTTGGTGTATTCCAATCCTTGATTGCAACAATCTTGGATGGATCCACATGAATACCTTGCTCATTGACAATATGTCCCAAAAACTGAACCTCTTTAAGCCAAAATTCACACTTGGAGAATTTAGCAAAAAGTTGTTCCTTCTTCAGGAGTTCCAAAGTCAAACGAAGGTGTTGCTCGTGATCGGTTCGAGACTTCGAATAAATGAGAATATCGTCGATGAACACAATGATGAACTTGTCTAAATAAGGTTTACAGACCCTATTCATTAAGTCCATAAAGATAGCTGGAGCATTCGTCAAACCAAAAGGCATGACAGTAAACTCGTAATGCCCATATCTTGTGCGGAATGCAGTTTTGGGAATATCTTCTTCGAATACACGAAGTTGATGATACCCAGAACGCAGGTCGATCTTGGAGAAACAAGTAGCACCTTGCAGCTGATTAAAGAGATCATCGATTCGGGGTAGGGGATATTGATTCTTGATGGTAAGCTTATTAAGCAAACGATAATCGATACACATTCGAAAAGATCCATCTTTCTTTTTCACAAAGAGGACAGGAGCACCCCAAGGTGAATAACTCGAACGGATGAATCCTTTATCAGATAACTCTTGAAGCTATTTCGATAACTCTTGCATCTCAGACGGTGCAAGACGATAAGGTGCTTTCGCAATTGGGTTGGCATTGGGTACAAGATCAATATGAAATTCGACTTGACGAACTGGAGGCAAACCAGGCAGTTCATCAGGAAACACCTCTGGATAATCCCGAACAATCGGAATATCCTGAATACTCTTGCTCTTGCCTTTCTCCTCGGTGACATGTGCCAGGAAGGCAACATATCCTTTTTGTAAGTATCTCTGGGCCTTTGTACAAGACATGAGTTTCAATCCACCAGATGGTTTCTCACCACGAACCTCTAGGACATCGCCAGACGAAAGAGGAATACGAATGATCTTATCGAAACAAACCACCTCAGCATCGTGTTTGGTTAACCAATCAATCCCCACGATAATGTCGAAACTCCCAAGTTGCATCGGTACGAGCTCAATGGGAAAAAGATGTTTATCGAGGTTCAATTGATAACCATGAATAACATAATCGAGTACGAGTGGTTTACCAGTAGCAACCTCGACAGATAAGGGTTTCCTCATTTTAGTTCTAGGTATCGCAAGTAAAGGCTCAAAGGATAACAAAACAAAACTCCTATCGGCACCAGAATCGAAAAGAACAGATGCAAGTTGATTGTTAACAAGGAACGTACCGTTAACAACCTCGTTGTCCGCCCTCACCTCGTTCGCGTTTAGATTGAATACCCGTCCACGAGCGGGATTCACATTCGCATTCGCGTTTGCATTCGGATTTGCATTCGCATTTACCAATCTCGGGCAATTGTTGCGGAAATGACCCATTTCTCCGCAATTGAAACACGAACCAGGTGGGAATCTCGCAACATTCCCTTGAGCTTGTGCTGGAACCTGGGCAGCCTGATTTTGACCAAAACGACAAATGTTGGCCAAATGCCCAAGTCTACCACACGTAGCACACTGTTTACAGGCCTGCTAGGCAACATGGTGACCGTTGCATCGGGTACAGTGAGGTGCGGTACCAGCATATGCTTTCTTTGCAGGAGGTTGAGTCGGTGGGTACTGAGGGTTCTAGTTGGTGACATCAAAGTTTTGGGAAGCCTTGCGCTTCCTTGACTTTTTAGAAGACTCACCCTGCTTTTTACCCTTACCCTTTTCCTTATCAGAATCAGTTGACTTCTTTTTATCACCCTTGCGGGTGAGTTTACCCTTCCTGACTTGGGACTCAGTCAGGGTAGCCGACAACTCGATTGCATGACGAACAGTAGTAGGATTAACACCGGTCACAATATCCTGAATGGAATCGGGTAAACCATCGATATACCTCTCGATTGCTTTCTCCAGTGGAGTAACCATAGTGGGACACAACAAACTAAGCTGCTCAAATCGATCTGTATACGCACGGTGTTCTCCCCCGTCTTGTTTCAAATCATCAAATTCTCGTTCCAAAGCTCGAATCTCGTGAAAGGGACAGAACTCTCTCATCATGAGAGCTCGGAGCTCTTCCCAAGTTTGTGCTAATGCCACTTCGGCACCCCTGTCGCGTATAATACCATTCCACCATGTAAGAGCTCGCTTCTCAAACACGCTTGAAGCAAATTCCACCTTACGCGCATTTGGACACTGCACGTGTCTGAATGTGGTCTCGATACTCTCAAACCACTGCAGGAGCGCAGTTGCTCCTTGTGACCCAGAAAACTTAAGCGGCTTCGCAGAATTGAAATTCTTGAAATTACATTGGGCATTATTGTTGTTATTATTGTTGTTGTAAAGCTCATGGATTTGGGTCACAACGCCTGGAAGTACAGCAGCCATTTGCTGAGAGACAAGGGTTGCGACTTCTTCAGCAGTAAAAGTTCGAGCTTCACGTCGAGGAGGCATTGTCTAACAAGGAAACATGAGAAACGAGTGAGGTCGACAATTGGAGAAACAAAAGAGGTATTGAAAACATCGAGAAGACACAAGGAAGGCGATCATTCGTTTGTTACTTCGAACAAACAAACGACACGCAGTGACTAATCAAAGTAAATGGGTCATAATAATGTTTCACCGAAGACATGCTCGCCTATAAGTGAACACTCACCCCAAGAGTTCCCAGGTAAGAGTGACTGGTCCGATACTGCGGATTTGTATGAACACTCTAGCCTTAGACAGAAAACTCAGGGTACAGGCATTCACTCTTCCAGTTTGCACATGTTCACATTATTTAGACCCAAACTTTGACGAGATTTTGAAAATTCAGAGGGCATAAAGC
Organism: Helianthus tuberosus; assembly: GCA_030545235.1. Lineage (NCBI taxonomy): Eukaryota > Viridiplantae > Streptophyta > Magnoliopsida > Asterales > Asteraceae > Helianthus > Helianthus tuberosus. Next base: position 123,296,907 of record CM060407.1, read on the forward strand.
CGAAAATGAATCAAACTGGAAGGGTTCAAAACCTAGTAATCAATCATCCAAGGATAGATGATTAATTTTTGAAGCGGATTTGTTATTGTGTTTTCGTTGTGGTTATCACCTAAGGATAGGTGACGGTATTTGTTTTAAAATCTAAACACAAGTAAACTTGCGTTAGGGTCCTAGAAAGTTATAGTCTAGGTCAAAGTATGCTAATAACCTAATTCCCTATAACCATTGGCTCTGGTACCAACTCTCCTGTCACACCCCGACCACGTTTAAACAACAAAACTGTGGCGGAAACGTCGGGGAGTGTTGTAACACAATCATCGTTTCAACAACCATGGTAATTAAAAGTTTCGTTTTATTGATTCATTTAGTAAGTTACATTGTCTTAAAACCAAACAAACAAATTAAACATCGTCTACTATCGTTTTTATGTCACTAAGGCCTTGTCCAGATCCTAAGTGAACATGCTTCCTAGCAGTCAACATCATGCAACATCACCTGAAACATATGTAAAAATAAAGTCAGCAAAGAAATGCTGGCGAGCACATAGGTTTTATAAGAGTATCAGAATCATGGCTTATTTATATATATATTGCAATACCTCAAAAACCTTATTTTGAAAAGTATATAATATTGCAACATGATTAACCAACTCAAATCAAGATGGTTATAGTTTATAAAATCTCGTAGCCATGATTCTTAACCCCAAAACATTTGTTTTAGTAAACCAATTCGTAAAACATCTCGTTAAAACTCATTAATAGAACTCGTATGGCATATATCATTTCGAAAACCTCGTTGTGTGACATCGTTTCAAATCGTTTCCCAAGTGAACTAAATAATGACACGCAATGTAATATGATAGAAGCACTTATATATAAGATGTACCAGCGGCGTATCTACCATGATTCTATCATGCTACACCCGTCCCATTATCTAATCACTACCCAAAACCAATCGTTCGTTCAAATCGTTTATTTCGTTTAGGTCGTTCCAAATCGTTTAATTCGTCCCAAAATCGTATTCGTTTTAATTGTGAAACTACTTTTGGTCGCCTCGCTAATAACATTCAAACCTTCGTGACTCGACTACCTCATTCCTCGTATTAACAAACCACCAAAGGGTAAGTTAACAATCATCAGATTTGGTCGTTAACTACATAACCCCCACACATGACCATGGGTGTAGTCTGATAACGGGATTTGTCAGATCCTATGGTACAATAACCTAATACTGGTCGGCTTGATCAATGCTAATGAATGTCATTCGTTATGTAGTTACAACCAACAAGTTTCATTCACATTATCGAAATCGTATTTAGTTTAATATAAACCATCTTAATCGTTTTTGAAAACATCGTTAAAATATCGAAATCGTTTTAATACATATAAATCACCCTAAAACAATTGAAAACAGTAAAGTCGGGGAACTATGTACTCACATTGAATGATAGGGTATCCTTGATCTAAAGAACTTAGCGAAGCTCAGATAAACCAAGGAAATTCAAGTAGTACCTAGTAATCGGATCACTAGTAAATAAATTGACACCTAAATCGGAAGATCGGATAGAATGAGGTCTTGTAAACCAAAATGAGTTTAGGAACTCACGTGATATGGTTTAACAAATCCTACATTCTAAATCGGAACTTAGCCTAAGTGCTTTCAACCCGTTACGACCCATTAAGGTAGCTTATGCTACTTTAACGCGTCGTTCGCGCAAAACTACGTTCGGATGGTTAACTATGTGCTATGTCAAGTCTTATATGCCCAATTATGCCTAATTATGTTACCAAATCAGATTATATGTCAAAAACATGTTCACATATGTAAAATACGGATTTATGTTTCAAAAGGGCGTTTTGGTCATTTCTTATGGGCATACAAGCTACTTAACAAATAACTAACCAATCCTATGTGATCATAAGGTATAACCTCAGTGGTTATTCCCTATGCAACTATGATCACTAATCAAGCTTGATCGGATCTTAATGATCGACCAAACGGGTCGGGTTTGAAAGTCTAAGCGGTTGTTTAGACCGCTTAACTTACGACCTTAAACAAGCACTAAACTAATAGTGATGAGTTAAACATGTCAAAACATGTTTAACCTACTTAGAAAACTGATTTGGTATCAAAACAATGGGTTTTGATACCCGAAAATAGTTCCGTTGCAAAATGTGTGCTAAAATGCATTTTGACCGAAACTTTGACTCGTCACTACGCCTAGTTAACGTGGTAATCAGTAGGTATAATCGCTAAGGATTATAACCATCGTGATTACAATCACGTTGCAAAGTTCAATTGAACTTTGACTTGACCAATCAATGGTCAAAACCGAAAGTCAAACTGTTGGCCAAACTATTTGACTTTCTGCTTAAACATAAAGACTAAGCATGAAAGAAGACTTACAAAGGTCCTAGCTATCTTTTCTACAAAGAATAATCAGATTAGAAAGCTCCAAACACTTGAGAGAGCTCCCAAATCAGATTGTAGAGAAGAGAATGAGGAAATGAGCAATGGATGAGGAGGTGAGCTTGGCTATTTATACTTGTAGCAAGTTCATAGGATCATTACACATGTTTGTGTAACCTCCAAGCATGAAATCTCATCCATACATGTGTTGTAAGCAGGTTAGAAGCCTTGGGGAGGATATAACTTGGCTACCACACAAGGAAATTGCATAAACAGCCCCTGAAGTTCAAACAAAATGCTGAAATGGAAATCTGGTCGCTGGGCAACTCACACGGCCCTCGTAAGCTGAGGGAGGGAGCTTACGCACCGCGCCTGGCCTCCCCAGATCAGCATAAGTTTGAAAATTGGCAGTTTAGGTCCCTGCACTTGGTTTAAGCCCATTTCAGCCCCTTTTGACCCCCATTAAGCCATTTTCAAGGATCTACAAGGTCAATAAGGTTTAGAGGACTCAAAATGTGCTCGGAAAACTCTCGGATGTCGGCTCGTTTGGTTGTACGGTCGTGTTGTTCGTTAAATTACGACGAAACTCGAACGGATGCAAAAACGAACCAAATTAAGCAACGAACGGTATTTTTGCATGCCGATCACTAAAATAAAAATATTTTAGTGTCTACTAAAATGCAAACTTACGTCGTTTTTGACATTTTTAGTCCCTGTAATATCAAATAAGTATGTTTTCGCACACCGAACCTATCAAAGCTTATTTCTAACCTATGTTTAGGTTATTTATGGTATGTTTAGCTTATGATCAAGTTCCGGACTGTTCGACACCATACGAATCGGTATAGTTTCGCAGTTTGACGCAAATAGTCCCTGCGATCGAATAGACTTGATTTCAACACACCAAACCATCCAAAACTTATTTCTAAGTTATGTGGAGGTTATTTAAGGTATGTTAAGCCTATTTCACTATCCTGGAGTGTTTGTCGCGTTAAACTGACTGCGTTTACGCACCATTTTGCGTATAACTTTCCAGAAAGTGATTTAGAGCTCGAAATCGGAATCGAATCGAATCGTAAAATCATCAAACACAAATACACACATAATAACACCAAAACACATTGTTTTACATTGTATATCGATTACAGAGCACAGTTGTCACATAAATGGAGTGACAGTATGAAATGTGATGCATATGTATGTATGATGCAAAAATCATAAAGCAGTTTAATCAGCAGTTGTAATCAAACATAGTCATTAAGCACAAATTTAATATTAATTAATTGTACGGATAACTGTAATTGTGAGGTTTGTCATAGATACGAAAGGCGGAAACAGACGTATCAAGTTCAATTCAGCTAGATATTCACTTTAAGCTGTCGTTAGATTGATTTGACAAAGATTTACAGCGAGTAGACACTTCGGCAGCACTTCGGCTCTCAAACCAGAATCTAATCTCGTTTCGAATGACACGGCTCTACCTAGTATATATAGGCATGGTAATTCCGCATGAAATAGCTTCAAACAGAATTACTTTCACACGAAATTAGTGATTTCGTGAGAAATAGCACAACCGAAATCAGGTTTCACACGAAATTAATGATTTCGTGTGAAATGACTTCAGCTGATTTCGTGCGGAATTACAAATTGTAATTCCGTGCGAAATTACCTCTCACACTATATTTGACATTTTCTCGTTTTGCGTGCCCTGATCTATCTAAAATCATACAAGACTCGATACAAGACGAAGTCGACAAACAGATGCACCAACAGACTCCCCCTCGGATGTTGACGAAGTCTTCGGTGTCGAGTCTCCAATCTTCAGTCTTTATCAGTCTTCTCAAACTTCTCCGAAATATCTAACAATGTAAAGTATCCTCAATCTCTGTCTCCTTTTCATCTCCAGGATCTCGACCTGGCTTCTTCATTTTAATTCTCTTGATCAGATCTCTTGATTCCTTAAATTCATCAGCATCATCAGCTTGCATGAACATCAGGATCTGAAATTGGCTCTACAATCTTCAAACTCCCCTTGATGTTGTTCCAAGATCGTGACATGGCTATCATTCAGCTCAGGCATCGGAACCTAGCTTACCTGCACATTCTCTACCTCAAAATAAATTTCACAAATTTAAAATTTGACAAATTTATATACCATTTGCAGGTAATTTTCCAGAATGATTTAACACTTTAAAAGCTTCTAATGACCACTTATAGACAAATATTCAAAATCTTTTCTCATTAAAAACACAGACTCCCCCTCACGAAATGCTCATCATGTTTAGCAATTGGAATTTTGAAAATCAGCTCTCCAACATCAGTTGTCGAAAATCTTTTTGTATTTTTCAAAACTTTATGCTAAAACACACTGAAAATATTTTTGGATTTTTGAATTTTTAAAGAAAAAGTAGTAAAGAAATATTTACAGACAGTATTTTTGTGAGTTTGTGTAAGAGGATCATATCAGTTTTTGAGACAAATCACCAACACCCTTAAGCTTTAAACATTTTAAGTTCTAAGTGATTCACTTAGATTGTCAGTATACTGATCCACTTAAATTCTCACACAAAGTTCAACTGTTTTGAGATACGAGATTAATGTTTTAGAGACTTAAGCTTATTCGCGTGTCCCACCTCAGAATATACTCCCGTATCCAGATCCCAATATTCAGTCTTACAGGTGAGTATACCTAGATGATATCTGTAAAGGGTTAAATTGCGAGGGCCGTGAGAGCTCAGGCTATTGCTTTCGCAAAATCAGAGAGATGACGGCTTCGACTTTTGGTGTGTTCCCTTTAGAGAATCTTTTCTTCAACAGCACATGATTAGCATTTTTCAATGTTTCATCGTTTTTTTATGCTGAGGGTGATGCTATGTTTCAAGCAAGCGTAAAGTATTATACGGGGACTAGGCCATTGCTTCCGCAAAATCAGAAGTCCCGGGATAATACCCCAGATATCACTGAGTATAAAGACCTAGTATCTCAGAAAGAGGGACCTTTCAAACAAGATTTCGGGGGTTACCCATATATCCGAGAGATGTTCCCCACGAGATAAGTAAGTTTGAAATTTAGGTTTATATCTCGACACAATCTACTAAATGTGCAAAAACCTACTGGCACATCATCAGTGAGACCGTTTATCACATTTTGACTTTCCAATTCTTTAGCATGCTGTGATCGTCTACTGATGTACTATCATTTCCTCTTTTATACAACAAAACTCGTTTTGAATTTTATCATGTTTTTGCCTTTTTCAAATTTTCTAATGTTTTTGGATTTTCTGAAACTCCTTACTCCCCCTAAAATACAAAAGCATTTAAAAAATTTGAAAACAAACTGTACAAGAAATAGTGACAACTGATATCGAATCACTTCAATTCGCCATCCTCTTGGCATAAACAATCAGAACTCCCCCTTACAACAAACTATTTTCACATTATGATTTCAAAACACTTAAGTTTGTTTTAATCAAAATGGTTTTCCGGAAAATAAGTTTTGTTGATTTTATAAAACCACTTGTAGGTTAGGGGATCTCATCACACTGTTTTCTCATCTTCACATTTTGACAAATATAACAGTTTTAAAATTAATCAACAAATACCATTTGTAGAAGATCAAGTACAACTTAATGTCCCTGATTTACCACTTGTAAGTCTAAATATAACAAACGTGAATTTCTTAAGAAATATGCCGATTCCTGCTCCACTCTTACCAACCTGGAAGCTCCGGCAAGTCAGAATTTTACATATGAAAAACAGACATCCAAGCTTCACCAAACTTGGATGTTTCCTCCTCCACTTCACCTGGGTAATAAGTTGCTTTCTTTGATTCATAAAAATCTTTAACCCCTGTGACCTTCCCATCCATCATTTTCCCAAAAATCTTTTTCACATTTCCATTAAAAACTTTTTCAACATCAAATTCTTTCTCTTCAGAATAGAATTGATTTGAAATCTCAACCTTCCCAACTTTTTGTTTAAAGTTTTCAGCTTTCAATGGTGGAAAATTATCATCATCCATTGGCGGTACTGATGTTTCTATTTTTAGCTCAACTTGTGGCTCCTCTGACTTTGTGGAATCAGATTCATCGCCAGATTTCACATCAAATTTCTTAACAACCCACATTTGGTTGTCAAGATTAATTCTTCTTTTGTAAAATCTTTTCTTCGAACATTCACCAACTTCATATGTTAAATTTTTAAAAACTTTGAATCTTTCAGTTGGTGGTTCATTTTTCTCAACAATCTTTTCTTTCAGTTTAGAAACAACTTCCTGTTTGATGTTGGTTGCCTTAGGACAGTTCCAGGCAATGTGTCCAACTTCTTGACATCTGTAACATGTTCTTGTTTCCTTTCTTTGATAAGCTCCATTCTTCTTAAACTTTTGTTTTTCAGCAAAGAACTCTTTGTTTGTTTGCTTCGAGAATGAGCTCTTTTCTTCTTCTTCTTCCGAACTTGCTCCTGCAACAAATACAGTTTTTGTTTTATAAATTTTCTCATTTTTATGATTTTTCTGTGGAATAAAACCGAGACCTTTCTTTTTACCGTTATGGTTTGATTTCTTTTGGAAACCAGAACCAAAACTGTAACCTTTTTTCTTGTTTAACCTTTGTTGAACTCTTGAGGTGTAAGAATTAGGTTTTTCAGAAAGATTTTCTATTTCAGAAATATTAATTTCTGTTAGTTTGAAAACCTTTTTTTATCATTTCTGGTTTAACACCTCTTATTGGAAATTCCTCATCAGAATATAATTTGTTTGAATCATTCAAAGTATATGCCACTTTGATTGGTTCGTCACTCAAATTAGATTTTGATAATAGGAATTCTTTATTGTAAACCCTTTTAACTGACGACTTTTGAATGTTGACCGACGAACTCGAACTTCCAGACTCAGATTTTGACTCTGACTCCTCATCCTTATCCAACACCTGATCGACCACCTTTTTTATTAACTCAGACTCATGATCAGAGTCAGACGATGTAAATGTGACGTCTATATTTTCTAGTAACTCATCAGTTGTTTCGGACTTTAACTTTATATTGACTGCCTTTTTTACTTGCTCCTCATTTGGTTTTCTGGGAGAATAACCTTCCCAGATCGGAGGCGGACACTTGTTATAATTTTCACTTTGTTTCTTACCAGTATCCTTTTCTTCAGTCTTCTTATCTTGAAATGCTTCCATACCTGCAACAGTTGGATAAATTCTATCAATCAAATAATCAGAACTTGAATAACTTTGCAGTAAACGCCTGATTCTTTCATTCTCTATTTTTCTGTCTCCAACTCTTGCTTCAACTTTGCACATTCTTCAATGTAATGATTAATGGCCTTCTGCTTTGTCATCATCACATCATTCATCATTGTTAACGCATCTTCTCTTTCAGAATTTGTCTTTTGTAGACCAGTTACTGTTCTGTTCAGCACATCATATGATTCTTTCACATAATTGAGATTGAACAATAATGTTTCTTTCATCTTATCCTGCTCACTCAACTTCTCATCTTTCTCTACACACTACTTACATGACTCCAAACACTTTAGACAAGGTTTGACGACTTCAACAATCTTTTCAACTTCGATAATCTTTTCAACTTCAACCATCTTCTCGACTTCAATCACTTTTTCAGTTTCAGCTATCTTCTCATCATCAACTACCTTTTCAATTTCAACTTCCTGCTCAGTAACTTTAACTTCTTCACTTTGTTTCTTTTCTTTTGCTGCACGTTTCTCTTTCATCTTCTCAACACGATCTGCAAAATAAAATTGAAAACTTTCAGGAGATAAATGAGTTTTTGCAATATTAATATGCATTTCTTCTTCATCATCACTGTCATCAGATGATGATTGATCAAAGACTGGTTCTTGAATAATTTGTGCAGTGAGAGCTGCCATTTTGGAATCAGGTGGAATGTATTTGTCCCAACTGAAACCTTCAGCCACTTTCTCATCATCTTGATCGATTATACCATAATAAGCTTTCTTATTTGCTTCTACGATCATTTTAGCATGAGCAGTTTGTGGTTCCTTTTGTTGATACGGTTGATGAGCAATTTGTAGATAAATGGCTTTTCGATAGTAATCATTTCCACCAAACGGATTCTGTGCTCCACTTGCTTCTCCATTTTTATATTCTCTCTTAAAATGACCTTTCTCCCTGCATCGAAAACAAGTAACTTTAGATTTATCAAAACCCAAAGTAGAAACATTAGCATCTCTGAAATCATCTCTACCTGTAATCATCTTAAACTTTTCAGCTCTCCACAAAACACTAGCTAAACACCATTTGATATCCATTAATTCCATCTCTTCTGCATCTATCTGATCGTAATCCTCTTTTGTCAGCATAGGATTTCCGATCCTTTCAGTAACCAACCCTTCATATGATTCTAATACTGTAGCAAGTAATGACATATGACCTTTAATGACCTCTTCTGAGAAATTTTGACCATTCTGAAGATGCAACGCGATGTTGCAATGTAAAACATGGCCATTACTACTGTTTGAGCTTTGAAACTAATGACTTGATGTTGAATTCTTTGGATTCACACTTGGGTATGAAGAGAATCCACTGCTGCTGCTTGAGCTTTGATTAACAAATCCAGATGAGTTTTCAGCGCTGAAAGCAGTTTGGACTTTCGGACTGGCTTCAACATTTTGAACACTCCCTTTAAAGTACATCTTAACATCTTGTTGTGCACTTGGATTGTTCATCCTAGCAATCTTTTGCTGCTCATGATCTTGTCCTTCAATCTTTTCGATGAACTGAGAAATTGTTAAGCCAACATATTCTCCAGTATTCTTTAATATCATAAAAAATGTACCCCATTCTTTCTGAGGTAAAGTATCAGCTAATTTGTCAACCCATTCCTCACGATCTTTGTTGATGTTTAACAATGACATTGACCGTACTAAATGACAATATCTTTCGATCAATTTCTTAGTATCTTCTCCCGGCAAATTTGAAAATAAATCAAATTCTTTCTTTAACAATGCCTTCTTACTCTTGATCATCTTTTCACTACCCTCAAACTTAATTTGAAGTGCTTCCCAAATTGAACGTGAAGTCTTATCATGTTGAAGCAATACGAATATGTCTTCTTTAATAGCTTGTTGGAGTAAACTGATCATCATCTTTTCTGCTTTGTACATGTCTCATTCTTTATCCGTAAATTCATAAATCTTTTTTTCAATTCCCAAATCTGTATGTGGTAGTACATACTTTTTCTCAACACACTCCCAAGACCTCAAATGATTAGCTTGAACCCAGTTTTCAAACCGATCTTTCCATCCGTAATACTCCTCAATTCCCATTAGCTTCGGGGGTTTTTGCAACGTTCCAGCCTCATTTTCCATGTTCATGTTTTGAGCAATGGCAGCCGGAGTAGTCGGGGATGTAGCAAACGCGTTATAGAATGCCTCTTCCATGATGCGGTAAACTTTTTCACAAATCAGACACTCTCAAGCGAAATTACACCTCTTAAACGAGATACCCTTTCACACGAAATCACACTTCCAAACGGAATCACCTTCTAAAGCAAAATAACAGCAAAACTGTTCCAAACGAAATACCAACTCACACGGAATACCTTTTCAAGCGAAATTACTGATTTCGTTCGAAATACTTCAAGCGAAATAACAAATTGGAACGGAATAGTGATTTTAAACGGAATCACTCAAGCGAAATAACAAATTGGAGCGGAATAGTGATTTCGAACGGAATCACTCAAGCGAAATACTTGTTTCGAGCGAAATTAAGGTCTTATTCCGGGCGAAATACCGCTGACGTCATCACTTCGAGCTGTTTTTTCCAAAATTGATTAGGTTTTTGTCCGATTTTAAGTCTGAAACTTTCAAGGGTTTGTTAAAACACTGTTTCATACAATATGTGAGAAAATTAGCCGATTTTAACCGTGAAAAGTTGTTTAATTTTGAAAAGAAGGTGTAGAAATCAGAATTTGCAGCTGAATTGGTAGGAACTCTTCCTCATGTGCTCTGATCCACTTGTAGGATCATTTTCTGACCCAAACGAGTCGATCAGAAGAGTTTTTGCTCGATACGAAAGGTGAAAACAGACGTATCAAGTTCAATTCAGCTAGATATTCACTTTAAACTGTCATTAGATTGATTTGACAAAGATTTACAGCGAGTAGACACTTTGGCAGCACTTCGGCTCTCAAACCGGAATCTAATCTCGTTTCAAATGACACGGCTGTACCTAGTATATATAGGCATGGTAATTCCACGTGAAATAGCTTCAAACGGAATTACTTTCACACGAAATTAGTGATTTCGTGTGAAATAGCACAACCGAAATCAGGTTTCACACTAAATTAATGATTTCGTGTGAAATGACTTCAGCTGATTTCGTGCGGAATTACAAATTGTAATTACGTGCGAAATTACCTCTCACACTATATTTGACATTTTCTCGTTTTGCGTGCCCTGATCTATCTAAAATCATACAAGACTCGATACAAGACGAAGTCGACCAACGGATGCACCAACATAAACTCACCATCAAGGATCGATATCCACTACCGAGGATTGATGACTTATTCGATCAATTGCAAAGTTCAAGCTTCTACTCCAAGATAGACTTACGATCGGGGAATCACAAGTTACGAATACAAGAGGAAGGCATACCAAGGACGGCTTTTCAAACTCGTTATGGTCATTAAGAGTTTCTCGTTATGCCCTTTGGTTTAAACGAATACACCAGCGGTCTTCATGGGTTTATTGAACCGCGTATGCCAGCCGTATCTTGACAAATTCGTCATAGTGTTCATTGACGAGATTGTTAATATACTCACGATCGGCCGACGAGCACGAACAACATTTGAGAAACTATACGCAAAATTTTCCAAATACAAGTTTTGGATTCGTGAAGTACAATTTCTCGGGCATATAGTGAACGAGAAAGGCATTCAAGTGACACCTCGAAGATCGAAGCAATTAAAAACTGGGAAGTGCCCAAGACTCCAACTGAACTCCGATAATTCTTGGGATTAGCAGGGGATTATAGGAGGTTTATTGAGAATTTTTCAAAAATTGCTCAACCGCTAACCTCCCTCACACAGAAAGACAAGAAATTCGATTTGGGGTGAAAGACAAGAAGAATCATTTCAACTTCTCAAGGATAAGTTGTGCGATGCACCAATCTTATCACTACCCGATGGTACCGATGACTTTGTAGTTTACTGCGATGCTTCACATCAAGGATTGGGTTGCGTACTTATGCAACGGGAGAAAGTTATCGCGTACGCATCACGTCAACTGAAAGTTCATGAAAATAATGATACCACTCACGACCTCGAGTTAGGCGCAGTGGTATTCACTTTGAAAATAGGGCGGCATTACTTATATGATACTCAATGTACTATTTTCACGGATCATAAAAGTCTTCAGCACATATTTAATCAAAAGGAACTAAATATGCGTCAGCGACGCTAGATTGAATTGTTGAACGACTATGATTGTGAAATTAAGTACCATCCGGGCAAGGCGAACATTGTAGTAGACGCCTTGAGCCGCAAGGAACGAGTTAGAACTTTGAGAGTTCGAGCATTAGAGACGACGATTCACACGGATCTTACCACACAAATTCATGATGCATAACAAGAAGCGCTCAAGGAAGAACGTATTCGAGCAGAAACACTTTGAGTCACAGAAAAACAATTAGTACCAAAAGAAGATGGAACTTTATACCATGTGGGTAGAATTTGAATTCCACACTTTGGCGACCTTCGAGATGTTATTTTGAGGAAACACATAGGCCCAAGACTGGAAAGAGTACTATTGGTGGCCTAACCTCAAAGAGGATATCGCGACTTATGTCAGGAAATGCTTGACCTGCGCAATAGTCAAGGCAGAATATCAGAAACCCTCGGGTTTGCTGCAACAACCCGAGATTCCCGTTTGGAAATGGGAACATATATCGATGGACTTCATTACAAAGTTACCCAGGACCTCAAGAGGCCACGGCATGATATGGGTAATCGTCGATAGGTTGACAAAGTCCGCACGCTTCTTGCCGATTCGGGAGAAGGATAGTACAGAGAAACTAGCGGAGCTCTATCCCAAAGAAATAGTGGCTCGTCATGGAGTGCCCATTTCAATCATCTCAGACCGAGACGGTCGATTTATTTCAAGAATTTGGAAGTCATTTCAAGAGGCCTTTGGATCTCATCTAAATCTAAGCACGACCTTTCATCCACAAACTGACGGCCAGGGTGAACGGACAATCTAAACACTCGAAGATATGCTTCGTGCGTGTGTTATGGATTTGGGCGGCAACTGGGATACTTACTTACCATTGGTTGAGTTTTCCTACAACAACAGCTACCACACAAGTATACAAGTTGCATCGTTTGAAGCTCTTTACGGTCGAAAGAGTCGCTCACCGCTACGTTGGGCGGAAGCGGGCGATAAACAACTAATTGGCCCAGAGTTAGTCTAAGAGACTACAGATAAAATCTTCCTAATCAGAGACCGTATCAAGGCGGCTCGCGATCGATAAAAGAGCTACGCAGACAAGAGACTGAAGCTATTATCTTTCGAGGTCAGAGACAAATTCTTGTTGAAAGTCTCGCCTTGGACGGGCGTAGCAAGGTTCGGTAAGCGTGAAAGCTTAATCCTCGATACGTAGGTCCATTTGAAATCTTGGAAAAGATTGGAACCGATGCCTACAAGCTGAAGTTATCAGAAGAACTTAGTAGTGTGCACGACATGTTTCATGTGTCGAATCTCAAGAAGAGTCCAACGCAAGAAACAATTTTCATCCCGGAGGATGAGGTTCACATTGATAACAAACTCCAATTCACCAAAGCACCTGTTGAGGTCATGGACCGGAAGGTCCAGAAAACATGAAGGAGTCGTAACATATTAGCAAAAATTCGTTGGAACTCTCAACACGGACCCGAATATACTTGGGAACGTGAAAATCAAATCAAAACCAAAATACCCCCACCTGTTTGAGAATACTCCTGCAAAGGGGGAGAATGTGACAACTGCCACTTTCCGGCAACATTCATACACTTAAAATACTCATTTTTAGCTACATTTTTATGCATTTTGAACACCCGAATTGCGTATTTCGTAACATACACTTAGAATACTCATGGAATACTTACTTAGGATGCACATGATTCATTTTTATTGAATACATTTGAAACAGTTTAAACAATGCATTGAAACTACTAGAAAAGCACCTAGTAAACTAGTATTCTGACGAAAACGCAGGATCCGCAGAAACCATCTAAACGACATCTTTAGGACTCAGACGAAAGTCCAACATCTAATATATATTAAACCCTAACTAGGAATGCAAGGGTTTGATTTAAAACCTTTCCGAAGTCCGACAACACTAAAAATTGCCCGAAAAGCACTAAAAGCGACGATTTCAACACTTTTCCCCAGAAATTCTGCAGAAATCAGCTTTTTAATATTTTTACAACATGTAAAAATGATGTTTAACATAGAATTCATATGAGGATAACTTCGGGTATCATCCGAACCAATAACTACATCAATTCACACAAGTTACACAAGCTTAGCGTTCAAATAATGACTAACGCAAACAAAGCGAAACGATTATCCGAACAATATCGGATCTTTTTTTAGTGACCATCTAATATTATTTAGATCATATTAGAGTAGTAATGGTCACTTAACACCTTCTTAACACTTAAACACTTGAATATACAAGTTTCCTAACATAACTTCTAAAAAATTCTAACACTTTATCAAAGAAAACAAGTTCAAAGCAAGGGTACCCCCCCCCCCCCACACTATTCTCGGCCCAACCTTCATGTGGGACCCATTTTTTTTTACCTTGTCTCCACAAATATCTTACTAGTTACATTTGGATGCAAGTGGTTACACAAGTGGGCCTAGTGGTAAAGCATGGTGAAGACTTATAACACTTTGATTCCTAATCCTCTAAGCACTTCATCTCATTTTTCACCATCTTTTTCACACACTTAAGAAACTCTCTCAACATTCATATATTATCCAAGAACACCATCAAAAACATTTCACCTTTCAAGCCTTCTTTGATGATCAAGATGGAGCTTGAAGATACTTAAGGTGGTCTAAAGCAACAACAAGAAGAAGCAAGCCTTTCCATCCATTCAAAAGCTTTCAAAACCCCAAGATCAACAACTTTTCTTTTCTTTAAATCATCATCAAGATCATCCCTAGCCATTAGTGCTAGAAATAAGCTTCTAAAATCCCTTTTTCATACTTATTTATGTATTATTTGGTAAAGAACATGTAATAAACTAAATAATCATACAAAATAATATGAAAATACAAAGAAGCAAAATAATAATCATGATATAAAAGTGTGTTTATGTTGTGATTTAAGGATGAATACTTGCATATTTGATCTAGTTTTGATGATTAGCATATGAATAACTTGTTAGATGATGTTTAAAAACATAATCTAACAAGTATACAAGTTAATGTTTAAGGGTTTTGTTAAACATAAATGTTTAGATGGATGATCATAATCTTAGATTTTGTTAAAGTATAAGAGGTTTTTCACTAAAAGTAATACTTTTACAAAGTTATAAAAAGAAACATACAAGATGGGTTTTTATAAAAAGTTTGTTAAAACTAAAAGTAAATCATGGATTTTGAACTAGTTAACTTATGTTAAAATCATACCAAAACCCTACATGTTATTGATTTCATCTTGTTAAGATTTTGATATAAATCTCATATGTTTTTGTTAAGAAAAATATGAGAAGATTATTGGTGATTTTATAAGAAAAAGATATGTTTTATATAAAGATGGCAAAGTATATATTTCATAGGAAATATGGCCATTTTTCTTTAAAATCATAAGTTATAAAAACTATTATTTTTGACCAAATCTTTATTAGATTAAAAAAAATTTAAAGAATAGTTTTTATAAAAGCAAAAATTGATATGAATATATATTTTTGAGAAAATATATATTTAGTTATCTTAACAACTTATGTGCTAAGTGTTATTTGTTTGTATTAGTTATATACTTGAAAACTAATAACTTGAATACAATGGTACAAATAAACACAAGACACATTACAACTAAAATCTTACAAGATTACACGAAAATACACCTTAAAAACAACTTACGGACGTTCCGAGCCTTCGGACACAACTTATGGACAAATCGGACTTACGGACAACTATAGGGACTATATAAGTATTACGGACTATAAATACACAATATATCGACGACCTGGTAAACTACATTTTCTAAACCTAATAAGTAACCATATATTTTCTACAATATACAAAATATGTTACTTATGGTTTATATTAAAAAGGTATTGTTTTTGAAATATATAAACATACATATATATTTCTTACCATCTAAAATATGTTGTTTTAGTGAAAGACTAAAAATATATTTGTAGAGCTAATCTTAAAAATAGATTATTTTTAAGATATTTCCTATTCCTTTTACCAAGTATAACATATATATTTTTATGAAACATATCTTAGAATATATAAGTATATATATTCTAAGAATACAAGATCACATATAACAAACACGCGGACATACGTACTCCTATACGTGCAACGATATGCACTTTCACATCACCTAACACTTGGTGAAAACACATTTATACAACTATGATACAACTCACGAGATACAAGAATATGTATTTGGCGAAATATATACACTAAACAGTTATCAGTTAAAACATCTAAGACACAGTTCAATGAATAACAAAGACATACAAGTCTTAACACATCTTCAAGATAAAAGACTTGTACTCAAGTCATTACAAGACCAAAGTGTCTAACAAATATAGAACGTTTGTAGGTCGTGACACTATTCAGGATGACCGTATGTCAGATCACAGTTACTTACCATTCACGGACGCAATTCTATGAGTTCATGTCCCCTATTCATTTTAAATGCTTTACAACTTTACAACTATCGCGGAAAATACATGTTCAATTGTATGTTAAGTTATGGAATGAAACACCTTAGATCATGTGCGATTAGGGTCATACATCTAAGCACAATTTGTGACAACCCTCACTAAACCAGGTGTCCGTACGACTTAATTAATAATTAATTACTGCTTAATTACTGTGCTTGCTTGAACTTGTGAATAAACTGCCACTTGAATACTGATACATGTACTTACTTGCATCATACTTTACTTGCTGTCACTACATTATTTACATGCTGAACCTTAGTGACAAACATGATGCACAAAAAGCACAGTAGCACTATAACGGATAACCTATAGAACATGCTGATAAAGCCAGCATCAGGCAGACACTGCCTCTAAGGCCTGTATGAGCCAGAAATATTTTGCTACACTAGTGGTGAGTGTAGGGATACAAGGGTTGTAGAACTGCGTCTCTAGGAATAAGTTACAATGACTGGATGTGCCTAAAACGTGCTCTAAGCACAAAATTCAGCACTTTACTTAATAATTCATCTTTTAGCTACCTAATAAAGTGCCAAAACATGAGAAAAATATTACTAGACACTTTCCAAAGTGTCAGAAATAAGTAGTGTCACTAAAAAGGGTATTAACGACACTTTAAAGCTTTGTTAAGCACTTTAACGGATTACTATCCAACCAAACAACCGGACTATACCCGGAACATGAAAATATTGTTATTTTCATTATTTATCTTTTTCTGAGCCAGTTAGGGTCCCTGAGTACCCTAACACCCGTCATAACACACGACACACAACTAACCGGGTTAAGCACTTAACTAACTTACTTAACCTAACTATTATCCTAACCAACTAGTTGGAATCGGACTAGGACCCCCCCCCCCTCACTAACCGTCCCCAACTAGAGGGGACACCCTTGTCCTTGTATTGATTATTTTAATCTTCTTGCTTAGTATCTAGAAGACATAGCATCCAATGGTTAAAAGTCTTGTTAATTGTCTATAAGTATAAGCTTAGACCCATATGATTATTCACTTAACACAACACCACTCCACACCTCTCTCTCCCTCTCTTCTAGCTTACGGCCGAGAGCACCCACCCCCCATCCATCCTTGTTCGATTTTGATCAAGCAATCCCAAGTCCATACAAGTGTTACGGGTCACATACGAGGAGTCTTGGTGCAAACGGAAGGCGAAGGACCTCACTCTCTTGCTTTTATCCACGCATTTTTCGCATAGATTCTTCCCTAGCCTCGAGCTAGTGGTATGTTACTTAAATCACCTACTCGAACTATTTTAAAGTGGTTAATACGATGTGTAACGGTTAAAACTCGAAATCTTACAAGATAATGCTTTAAAGTCTACTTAAAACACTAAAATGGTGGTTAAAAGCTCATATGTTGTGTAAAACTTGTAGTATTTGAATTGTGTGATTATTTGGACCCGATCTATGTTGTGGTAGCTCGGATCATCATTTAACCCGGTTTAGTCATGATCTTGGATTATGACATAAAGCTTGTTTAAGTGTAACAAGGGTTAGAAGATGAAACTCTACCACACACAAATCATGAACTTGTGTAAAAATGTTTTAGCTTGTAGAATAGTGATTAAAACTAGTAGATCTACGGATCTACAGGTGGTATTTTTAAAGGACCAAGTGTCTAGAAATCATGTTTTTCTAAAGACGGATCTTACACTAACAAGAATGGTTTTTAGAACACACAAGTGTGTAAACACGTGTGTAACACAAAGTTTCGACAAAATAACTATTTTTGAAAAAGATGACGAGAAGTTGTAAAGACGGAACTTCCATAAAAACGAGGTTTTTACAAAATCGGATTGTTTTATATAAAGATCCACTAAAAGTAATGAGATTTACTTCACAGTTTGGATAAATCACAAGTCCATGAAATTTATGCGATTTACATACATATTTTGACTAGTTTGTGATGCGAACGTTGTTTTGATTGAATAAGAAGATTGTTGGTTTGATTTATAAAAGAAAATGATACGCTTGAAAGCGTGGCCACCTCCAGTTACAGAGGAAACTCTGGCGAAAATTTTCCCAAAAACCTAACACTTAGAATTATTTTCACTATAAGTGTTAGAAATACATTTTGACTTGTTTTCAAAATATAAGTTTCGCCACGACTATATTTACAAAACATCGGAGGTGGGATTTCACAAAATAAAACGTGATACATATATATATTTAGTATATATTTTTCTTTCACAACATCACTTGTATAAGTGTGATGATTATTTTGTGAACTACGTAAATATTATTTTTTTTGAGTAAAAATAATATTATTAAGTATTATTTTGGGAAAATCACATGTATTAAAATATAATATTTTTGGGAAGAATATTTATATTTTGGAGTTAAGAATAAAATATATTAAGTGAGACTTAATAGTGTAATCCAAATGCTACGAATGCACATGTATTAAATCCCCCATCCTTGGGAAGGAAAATGACTACCAAGTATACAGAATGTAAACACGAAATAGTTGCCTAACTATTTCCCAAAAACTTAAACCATAAAGCTAAGGCACGGCCATCCGTCTAATAGAGTTAGCACGTGTAGGTCGTCATACAGCTGTTTGATTTGGAGGCATACTTGGTAGAGACGCACCACGGTGAGTTCATGTCCCCCTTTTCTCTAACTGTTTTCAGTTTTCTTAACTGCGGGGGTGAAATACATGTTACTTTGATTACAAGTACTTTATACACGGTATGGTTAGCGTAAGGAGGTTTACTACTTAGATCATGTGAGTGGGTAGGAGCAATATGAGGCCATTAGTCCTCATAACGGGACCGAGGGACAGGAGCGGTAGATCTATCTGGGTGTAGCGAGCCCAGCCCCAGGCCAAACTAGAAACGGACCTTGGGGTGACTTTGTCCACATACTAATGCCGTGGCGAAATCTGCTAGGTTTGAGTCTCCCTATTTGCACTTCACATATATCAGTGGCCTTGCAAACCATTGGTGATCTCAATTCCCTTATTTGCTACATACCAAGACTATTTTTATACTCACAAAGGTTTACTTACTCACTTACACATGAACTCGCTCAACATTATTGTTGATTTTTCAACTTACATGTATTTCAGGAAATTAAAGGATCTGGCGCGGTATGTCACATTTTCCCGCTGCACTAGTTACGAGGTCATCCGGGTTTGGGGAATGTGACTCTTTCCTGGACAAGTCACAGTCCTTAAACTATGCTTATGTTAAGTTGTGTTTGTTGAACAATGTTTATGTCGTTAGAATGTGATTCCGTTAAGACAATGTTATTGTATTTGGTATTTAAAACTTAATTAAATGGATGATCTTGCATGATTTTATTCATATAGCTTTGTTATGGTTAAGCTATGGTATTAAGAAGTCACACCAAATTAACCACGCTTCCGCAAAGCCAGGGTGTGACAGCTTGGTATCAGAGCTCTGATCATAGCGAACTAGGATTTTTTCTCGAGTCTAGACTATGATCACTAGGGCTCTCACGAAAACATTTTTAATGCATACCACTTAAGTCCAGATCCAAAACTTTTATAAACACATGTTGAGCACATTTTATTTATTATTTATAGGCTCAGTCTTGGAGGCTGCTGAGGCTCGGTCTTGGAGGCCGAGGCTCGGTCTTGGAGGCCGAGGCTCGGTCTGAGAGATCGAGGTAGTTGGCTAGTTGGACTAGGAAGAGTAGGCTCAGTCTTGGAGGCTGAGGCTCGGTCTTAGAGACCGAGGCTCGATCTAAGAAATCGAGATAGATGGCTAGTAAGACTAGGAAGAGTAGGCTCAGTCTTGGAGGCTGAGGCTCGGTCTTAGAGGCCGAGGCTCGATCTCAGAGGTCGAGGTAGATGATAGAGCAGTCTTAGAGACTGGGAAGAATTTGGCTAGTGGGACTAGGAGAATTATTTGATTGACTAACATGTTTATATGATTATATGATTGATTATTATACGTATATGTGTTTGTGTTACAAACGTCATGCTTTCATCATGTACTAGAAAGATGGACACTACGAATCCCATGGCCATAGTATCAGACGACATAGTTTCATCGAAGCACGAGGTGTACATTTCCGATACTACCGGCACAGACAATGACGACTTTCAGCCCTTTTTGCGCTGCCTGAAGTCGTAGCGGAGCCTACTGATGGCCATCTTGTTGGGAGTTTGCCACTCGCGGTGATCCCTGCTCCTGTGCCCCCTTGCCGCTTATCCTGTTGTTGATATGCCCCCCCCCTGACGTGGCCTCTGACGACGATAACGAACTACTAGAAGAGGACCCATTCGAGGGCAGGGCCCTATTGCTGCTGGTATTAGCCTACTGCATGCGGACGCTCCTGCAGGGGAAACTCATGCCCATTCCCCTGTCCCAGACTCATTTGAGTTTCTGACATCCGCATTTTCGCATATACAAGGAGTGCAGTACCATTCACACGACGCCGACCCTGATACGGCATCATTAGCTGCATCGGTTCCCGCACCCAGCTTTGAGTTTGATCACAGTATTGAGGGTGATCTTGTTCTTCCACCTGGTTTTGATCCAGACCATGACCTTGAGTTCATACACTTAGACCAGCCCTTGGAGGATCCTGTAACCCCCTGTGTTTGTTGATCCAGCTGATCTTGAGATGGAGTTTTTGATCCGGAGCCAGCCGTGGCCCCTGAGCCAGGCGTTGCTCCTGACCCCGCATTGGAGCATGACCCTGTTCATGCCGATGCACCTGCTGTTGCTCCTTGATTGATCATCTGCTTGGACGAGAGAAAATTTGGGGTAACTGTGCAAGACAATTTATTATTACGGGGGCCCACGTAATAACGACTTGTAGTGCACAGAAATCCTGGTGGACTCTGCGGGTCAATCTAATGAAAACCAATGAAGCAAAAAATATCTAAAACACGAATGACCAAGGCGAGGCGATGTAGCCTCGAGTTCATTCTATTACAAGCAACAAGCCAAATTGGCAAGCCTATGTGAAGGCTCAGAAATTTATTTCCCCACTCATACATTGAGTATATTTGCGTGTGAAATTGGGTGATTACGTGATGGCTTATGTTGCTATATATACCTCATAGACAATTGAAACGTTGTCTAACCCGCTTCACACCACTTCGACAAAAGGGAATGTCACCCAGACGTGACACAAACACCAGTACGTTGCCAAGGACAGAAGCCGAGCTGCAAGAACGCATCTCACAGATAAATGCACGACATAAAGCCCTCCGCTCTAAGTACAACGATGGCATTACTGGAGATAACCCTCCAACTGGCTGCACCTATAAACAGTTCCTGAACTGCAAGCCTTTGAACTTTGACGGAAGAGGAGGCGCCGTTGCATTTGTTCGTTGGTCCAAAAAGATTGACTCCATTCCAAGAATGAGTGACTGTTCGTCCCAACAGAGTGTTACCTACATCCCGGGGTTATTTCTAGATAACTCACTCTCATGGTGAAACCTACAGTCTCAGACCCTTGGCACAGACGCTGCTTATGCACTGAGCTGGGATGAGCTCAAGGAAACGATTGAGAAGGAATGTTGTTTTAGGACTGGAATTTAGAAGCTTGAGGTGGAGTTCAGGAATTTGAAAATGGACGAACCAGAAATTCCTGAACTTGTCCAGCGATCGCACGACTTGTCTAGGGTCGTCCCCTACCAAGTCATTGACGTTGTATGATACAGTTGTGTACTCGTAAGCTTTACATTTTGGTCTCGATTTGTGGCAGTGCAATCGCAGTGATCTATTGTTTATGTTCTATGACATGAGATGTTATGTGGCTGATCTATTTATAGCATGAGATGTTATGTGCTGATATTGATGAATACATACGTGCACTTGACTTGCTATTACCTGACCTACGTAAAACATCTTTTAGAAGATGCCGCCAAGACGCGAAATGCGCATGCCCACCTCTGAGGCAGAACTTCAAGAGATAATTGCTGCAGCTATAGCACAGCACGAGGCCCTACGCTCCGAACCTAGCAGAGACACCTCAGAAAATAACGGTTGTTCCTACTGGCACTTCCTCAACCACAAGCCTCCGAAGTTCGACGGCACTGGAGGTGCCATAGCTTTTGTAAAATGGATCGAAAGTATGGATTCCATCTTTCAAGTGAGCGGTTGTACGCCGGAACAACAAGTCCTATACGTTTCTGAGCTGTTTCTAGATGAAACCCGATTATGGTGGAATCTTCAGACCCATATAAAGGGTGCTACTACAGCATATGCATTAACCTGGGGTGAACTGAAAGGAATGATGCATAAGAAGTATTGCCCCCAAACGGAAACCCAGAAGTGGGAAGATGAATTTCGGAGCCTGATGATGGAAGGTCCGAAGGTGTTGGAGTACGTGCAAAGACTTCATGATTCGTCACGAGTTGTTCCGTACCTGGTGAAACCAGAATTAAAGAAATTGGGACAATTCATTTGGGAACTGGCGCCTCAAGTCTTGAGCTTGATGACAACATCAACGCCACCAACGACTGATGTTGCAAGTAAGATGGGTCTGGCACTCGTTACGGAGGCAATTAGACTAGAAAAACTTGCAAACCCTAACAAGGAGACTCAGGTAGAGTCGTCTGGAAAGAACAAAAGGAAGCTTACCGAAGATACCCAAACGAATAAGGATGAACAAAGATCTATTCGAGGTTGTTTTGACTGCGGGGACAAAGGGAATTTCAAGAAAGACTGCCCTAACAACAAACAGGCCAATGATAAGATTTACTTAGAAACTAAACCAAGACGTGCCGGGTGCAAGTATCACCACGAGTGTGGATGTCGAAGGTCTAGGTGCGGGAGGAAAGGACACAACAAGGATGGTTGTGGGATGAAGAGTCCCAGACAAGGAGAAAACAGTAACAACGTTCAAGGTGGAAATGGGAAAGGAAATGGCCGAGTGTCAGGATGCTTCCATTGTGGGGATGATGGACATCTTAAGAGGGAATGCCCGAAGTTGAAACAAGACCGTGTAAGGACATCCAACATCGGAGCTTGTGAAGTATGCCAGGATCCAGGCGTGACTACTGGTACGTTCTCTATCAACCAAAACTTTTGCATCTATTTTGTTTGATACTGGTGCCAACTCTAGCTTCGTATCGTTAGAATTTAAGAATATGCTTGGTTTAACCAGTAGTAAGTTAGATATTTCTGTACTCAACCAAATTGGCCAATGGGAAGTTAGTAGAAGCCAATGAAGTGATCAGGGGTTGTGTGATCGAGTTGGGAGAGCGTGAGTTTACTTTGGATCTACTACCAGTCCAGTTGGGAAGCTTCGACGTGGTGGTAGGAGTGGTTTGGTTATCAGGCAACAAGGCTGAGATAGTTTGTCACGAAAAGGTTGTTCGTAACCCAACCGAAGATGGCGAAACAGTTGTGGTTCACGGAGAGAAGCGTGACACGCCGTTAAGAATTATCAGCTGCCTGAAAGCGCGAAAGCATTTGCAGAAGGGATGTGATGCCTTCCTGGCACACATTGTGGATAAGAAGGCTGCTGAGCCGAGAATCGAAGACATCCCTGTCGTGAGGGAATATCCAGAAGTCTTCCCAGAGGACTAACCTGGACTGCCACCTCATAGACAAGTAGAGTTCCGCATTGACTTAGTTCCAGGCGCCGCACCTATGGCTAAGGCACCTTACAGACTTGCTCCGTCTGAGGTGCAGGAACTGTCGACACAACTTCAAGAGTTGTTAGACAAGGGATTTATCCGACCAAGCTTCTCGCCTTGGGGAGCTCCAGTTTTGTTTGTCAAGAAGAAGGACGGTAGTTTTCGTATGTGCATCAACTACCGGGAGCTGAACAAGCTGACAATCAAGAATCGGTATCCTCTGCCAAGAATTGACGATCTGTTTGACCAACTGCAAGGGTCAAGCTTTTACTCAAAGATCGACTTGCGATCTGGATACCATCAGTTAAGGATACAGGAGGAGAATATCCCGAAGACAGCCTTCAGAACTCGTTATGGACACTACGAGTTCCTTGTTATGCCGTTTGGTTTGACAAACGCACCAGCAGTCTTTATGGACTTGATGAATAGAGTTTGCAAGCTGTACTTGGACAAGTTCGTGATTGTGTTTATCGACGACATCTTGATTTATTCAAGAACAAAGCCTGAGCACGAACAACATTTAAGAGCTATTTTGGAGTTGCTGAAGAAAGAACATCTGTATGCCAAATTCTCTGAGTGCGAATTTTGGCTACGTGAAGTCCAATTCCTTGGGCACGTGGTAAATGGAGATGGAATCCATGTGGATCCAACCAAGATTGAAGCGATTAAGAATTGGGAAACGCCAAAGACGCCAACCGAGATTCGACAATTCTTGGGCTTGGCTGGCTATTATCGAAGGTTCATTGAGGATTTTTCGAAGATCGCTCAAACATTGACGCTCCTCACGCAGAAAGATAAGAAGTTTGATTGGGAAATCAAACAGGAAGAAGCATTCCAGATATTGAAGGATAAGCTCTGCAATGCGCCAATCTTAGCACTACCGGAAGGTACAGATGATTTTGTGGTATACTATGACGCTTCGCGTCAAGGATTAGGTTGTGTGTTGATGCAACGCCAAAAGGTTATTGCTTACGCATCACGCCAATTGAAAGTGCACGAAAAGAACTATACCACACATGATTTGGAACTTGGCGCAGTGATTTTTGCATTAAAGATCTGGAGACACTACCTTTATGGTACAAAGTGTACAATTTTTACAGATCACAAGAGCCTACAACACATATTCAACCAGAAGGAGCTGAATATGAGGCAAAGACGATGGGTTGAGTTGCTGAACGATTACGACTGCGAGATAAAGTATCATCCAGGGAAGGCGAATGTGGTCGCCGATGCCCTAAGTCGAAAGGAAAGGATCAAGCCCATAAGGGTTAGGGCTTTAGAAATGATTATCCGAACCAATCTTTCCTTGCGCATTCATGCCGCGCAGAAAGAAGCTCTCAAGGAAGGAAACCTTGAAGAAGAATATCTCCGTGGGATGGAGAAGCTACTGGTACCAAACAAGGAAGGAACGTTATGTTTTGAGAAAAGGATTTGGGTTCCTTTGTTTGGAGGTTTAAGGAAGGTTATTTTCGATGAAGCTCACAAGTCGCGGTACTCTATCCACCCTGGAGCGGATAAGATGTACCAGGATCTCAAAGATTATTATTGGTGGCCTAGGATGAAAGGCGATGTTGCTGTATACGTGAGCAAATGTTTAACATGTGCCAAGGTTAAAGCCGAATACCAGAAGCCTTCAGGACTTCTAAACAACCAGAGATTCCCAAGTGGAAATGGGAACAAATCTCCATGGACTTTATTACGAAATTGCCAAGAACGCCAAGGGGCCATGACACTATTTGGGTAATAGTGGATCGATTAACAAAGTCAGCACACTTCTTACCTATCAGAGAGAAGGATAATACGAGCAAATTGGCCGAAATATACATGAGAGAGATCGTCGCACGTCATGGAGTGCCTCTCTCGACCATCTCTGATAGAGACGGAAGGTTTGTGTCAAGGATATGGAAATCCTTCCAAGAGGCTTTTGGCTCACAATTGAATCTGAGCACTGCGTTTCATCCGCAAACCGACGGGCAAAGCGAGCGAACGATACAGACTTTGGAAGACATGCTGAGAGCGTGTGTTATGGATTTGGGCGGTAGCTGGGACAAGCATTTGCCTTTGGTCGAATTTTCATACAACAACAGCTACCACACCAGTATTGGTGTCGCACCATTTGAAGCCCTTTACGGACGCAAGTGCGGATCACCCCTATGTTGGGCTGACGCAGGCGATAGACAGCTTGCTGGTCCCGAAATCGTCCAAGAGATGACAGACAATAATGCACAAATTCTAAAACGCATCGAAGCAACTCGCCACAGACAGAAAGCCTATGCGGATCCAAACCGGAAACATGTGGAATTCCAAGTTGGAGAAATGGTGTTATTGAAAGTTTCACCCTGGAAGGGTGTGGCACGCTTCGGAAAGCGTGGGAAGTTAAATCCGTGCTACATTGGTCCTTTCAGAATTCTGGAAAGAATAGGGCTAGTAGCATACAAGTTGGACCTACCTGCTGAACTCCATTCAGTCCATGATACATTTCATGTATCCAACCTGAAGAAAAGTCCAACTCAAGATAACATTGCCATTCCCATCGACGAGATTCATGTTGACGACACGCTCCATTTCGTTGAAGAACCGGTGGAGGTTACGGATTGGAAAGTAAACAAGACCCGCCGGAGCAGTGTCAAGCTCGTCAAAGTTCGTTGGAATGCCAGACATGGTCCTGAATACACCTGGGAGCGTGAGGACCGGATGAAGGAGAAATACCCCCACCTATTTCCTAAGAACCCTGCATTGACAAGCAGAACTTAAAATTTCGGAACGAAATTTTTCTAACGGGGGGAGAATGTGACAACCCTCACTAAACCAGGTGTCCGTACGACTTAATTAATAATTAATTACTGCTTAATTACTGTGCTTGCTTGAACTTGTGAATAAACTGCCACTTGAATACTGATACATGTACTTACTTGCATCATACTTTACTTGCTGTCACTACATTATTTACATGCTGAACCTTAGTGACAAACATGATGCACAAAAAGCACAGTAGCACTATAACGGATAACCTATAGAACATGCTGATAAAGCCAGCATCAGGCAGACACTGCCTCTAAGGCCTGTATGAGCCAGAAATATTTTGCTACACTAGTGGTGAGTGTAGGGATACAAGGGTTGTAGAACTGCGTCTCTAGGAATAAGTTACAATGACTGGATGTGCCTAAAACGTGCTCTAAGCACAAAATTCAGCACTTTACTTAATAATTCAGCTTTTAGCTACCTAATAAAGTGCCAAAACATGAGAAAAATATTACTAGACACTTTCCAAAGTGTCAGAAATAAGTAGTGTCACTAAAAAGGGTATTAACGACACTTTAAAGCTTTGTTAAGCACTTTAACGGATTACTATCCAACCAAACAACTGGACTATACCCGGAACATGAAAATATTGTTATTTTCATTATTTATCTTTTTCTGAGCCAGTTAGGGTCCCTAAGTACCCTAACACCCGTCATAACACACGACACACAACTAACCGGGTTAAGCACTTAACTAACTTACTTAACCTAACTATTATCCTAACCAACTAGTTGGAATCGGACTAGGACCCCCCCCCCCCCTCACTAACCGTCCCCAACTAGAGGGGACACCCTTGTCCTTGTATTGATTATTTTAATCTTCTTGCTTAGTATCTAGAAGACATAGCATCCAATGGTTAAAAGTCTTGTTAATTGTCTATAAGTATAAGCTTAGACCCATATGATCATTCACTTAACACAACACCACTCCACACCTCTCTCTCCCTCTCTTCTAGCTTACGGCCGAGAGCACCCACCCCCCATCCATCCTTGTTCGATTTTGATCAAGCAATCCCAAGTCCATACAAGTGTTACGTGTCACATACGAGGAGTCTTGGTGCAAACGGAAGGCGAAGGACCTCACTCTCTTGCTTTTATCCACGCATTTTTTGCATAGATTCTTCCCTAGCCTCGAGCTAGTGGTATGTTACTTAAATCACCTACTCGAACTATTTTAAAGTGGTTAATACGATGTGTAACGGTTAAAACTCGAAATCTTACAAGATAATGCTTTAAAGTCTACTTAAAACACTAAAATGGTGGTTAAAAGCTCATATGTTGTGTAAAACTTGTAGTATTTGAATTGTGTGATTATTTGGACCCGATCTATGTTGTGGTAGCTCGGATCATCATTTAACCCGGTTTAGTCATGATCTTGGATTATGACATAAAGCTTGTTTAAGTGTAACAAGGGTTAGAAGATGAAACTCTACCACACACAAATCATGAACTTGTGTAAAAATGTTTTAGCTTGTAGAATAGTGATTAAAACTAGTAGATCTACGGATCTACAGGTGGTATTTTTAAAGGACCAAGTGTCTAGAAATCATGTTTTTCTAAAGACGGATCTTACACTAACAAGAATGGTTTTTAGAACACACAAGTGTGTAAACACGTGTGTAACACAAAGTTTCGACAAAATAACTATTTTTGAAAAAGATGACGAGAAGTTGTAAAGACGGAACTTCCATAAAAATGAGGTTTTTACAAAATCGGATTGTTTTATATAAAGATCCACTAAAAGTAATGAGATTTACTTCACAGTTTGGATAAATCACAAGTCCATGAAATTTATGCGATTTACATACATATTTTGACTAGTTTGTGATTTGAACGTTGTTTTGATTGAATAAGAAGATTGTTGGTTTGATTTATAAAAGAAAATGATACGCTTGAAAGCGTGGCCACCTCCAGTTACAGAGGAAACTCTGGCGAAAATTTTCCCAAAAACCTAACACTTAGAAATATTTTCACTATAAGTGTTAGAAATACATTTTGACTTGTTTTCAAAATATAAGTTTCGCCACGACTATATTTACAAAACATCGGAGGTGGGATTTCACAAAATAAAACGTGATACATATATATATTTAGTATATATTTTTCTTTCACAACATCACTTGTATAAGTGTTATGATTATTTTGTGAACTACGTAAATATTATTTTTTTTGAGTAAAAATAATATTATTAAGTATTATTTTGGGAAAATCACATGTATTAAAATATAATATTTTTGGGAAGAATATTTATATTTTGGAGTTAAGAATAAAATATATTAAGTGAGACTTAATAGTGTAATCCAAATGCTACGAACGCACATGTATTAAATCCCCCATCCTTGGGAAGGAAAATGACTACCAAGTATACAGAATGTAAACACGAAATAGTTGCCTAACTATTTCCCAAAAACTTAAACCATAAAGCTAAGGAACGGCCATCTGTCTAATAGAGTTAGCACGTGTAGGTCGTCATACAGCTGTTTGATTTGGAGGCATACTTGGTAGAGACGCACCACGGTGAGTTCATGTCCCCCTTTTCTCTAACTGTTTTCAGTTTTCTTAACTGCGGGGGTGAAATACATGTTACTTTGATTACAAGTACTTTATACACGGTATGGTTAGCGTAAGGAGGTTTACTACTTAGATCATGTGAGTGGGTAGGAGCAATATGAGGCCATTAGTCCTCATAACGGGACCGAGGGACAGGAGCGGTAGATCTATCTGGGTGTAGCGACCCCAGCCCCAGGCCAAACTAGAAACGGACCTTGGGGTGACTTTGTCCACATACTAATGCCGTGGCGAAATCTGCTAGGTTTGAGTCTCCCTATTTGCACTTCACATATATCAGTGGCCTTGCAAACCATTGGTGATCTCAATTCCCTTATTTGCTATATACCAAGACTATTTTTATACTCACAAAGGTTTACTTACTCACTTACACATGAACTCGCTCAACATTATTGTTGATTTTTCAACTTACATGTATTTCAGGAAATTAAAGGATCTGGCGCGGTATGTCACGTTTTCCCGCTGCACTAGTTACGAGGTCATCCGGGTTTGGGGAATGTGACTCTTTCCTGGACAAGTCACAGTCCTTAAACTATGCTTATGTTAAGTTGTGTTTGTTGAAAAATGTTTATATCGTTAGAATGTGATTCCATTAAGACAATGTTATTGTATTTGGTATTTAAAACTTAATTAAATGGATGATCTTGCATGATTTTATTCATATAGCTTTGTTATGGTTAAGCTATGGTATTAAGAAGTCACACCAAATTAACCACGCTTCCGCAAAGCCAGGGTGTGACACCATTAATCTAGTTTGGACCTAGGTACAAAGGGTTAGATCTAATGGGTTTTGGCGAGCCCCACTCTTGGTCATGGACCCATACAGAAGAGTGTGTTTGTGTCCCAGTCGATAGTAGTCGACACAAAATCGTCTAGGTTTGGATTGCTTCCTAATTCGTCACACATATTAATGTCCTCGCGAAACATTAATGATCAACGATTTCATTGACGCTTTACATACTACATCTTTACATACAGATACATTTTATACAACTCACATTTTACAGATACATTTTATACAGCTCACATTTTACAGATACATTTTATACAACTCACATTTTATAAGATACATCTTATACAACTTAACCGCATGAACTCGCCAACTTTTGTTGATGTTTTCAAACTCACATGTATTTCAGGGAATTAGTGGACCATGCAGACATTTCAGTCAAGGAAAGCGAGTATTAAGACTCCATGCCACCATTTGAAGGGTTTACCTGTTATATACCGCCTCTTTGTGGTGATATAGTGGTCAAAGCTTTGACATTTTGATGTATAAAACAATGACAACTTATTTTCATTTGATGGTTTGTAACCAATACATTTAACTTATGTTGCGTTCTTTTGAAACGATTATGACAATGGCATTGGAGCTTGTTTTTATTCATTTAGTATGTTCACTTATATTGTTATGCAATGAGAACCGATCAGATCACACCTCGCACTTCCGCTACGAGCGGGTGTGACAAATAATATCCTTTAAAGTAACTCCTCCAATAGAACCAAATCTTCGATCTGAAATCACAATAGTCCCCTTCAATTGTCCATGTAATCCTTCTGTCGATCAATTGACGACTTTTAACCTTCCCTCGATCCAGGCAAATCCTGTCACTGGTTTCCTAGATAAACTAAGGTCTGGTTAATTTTCCTTTATCACGTTAGCTCAACAAAGTGGCGATCAACACTTTCATCCATGCAAGGCTTCAAACGGAGCAACCTGAATGCTAGCGTGTTAACTATTATTGCAAGATAACTCTGCCAAGGGCATGTGAGTATCTTAACTTCCTTCGGAGTCCATCATACACGCTCCCAACTTTTCTTTCAAGGGTTTGAAAAGCTTCCACTTACTTTTCTGCCCAATCAATTCCCCTTTTCCTTTTGGGGTTATTAGTGTCGAAGACTGCACTAATTTAGATAAATTCTTAATAAATCTCCGGTAGCACCCAGCTAGTCATATGAATCATCGTACTCCCGACGGGGTCTTTGGCGCTCCTCATCATTTGATTGCTCCAATCTTAGACTGACCTACATGCATACCTTCCTTATCTTTCACCAACTCCATAGTTAACATCAAACGTTGCTCATGATTCTCTTTGGTTCGTGTATAGGCAAGTATGTCGCCGATGAATATTATCACGAATTCATATGATTAGGGTTTCCATACCCTGTTCATGAGATTTATGAATATAAATGGTGCATTAATTTAGTCAAAAGGCATGACTAATAACTCGTAATGGCCATATCACGTTTGAAAAGTAGTCCCTGAAATATCTTCCTCAGCAACCTTCAACTGATGATATCCTGATCGTAGATCGATCTTCGTGTAGCAGCTGGATCCCGGTAGCTTGATTGAATAAATCGTCAATCCTCGGTAAAAAGGTACCAATTCTTGATAGTTAACTTGCCCAGCTTTCTGAAATCATCACATATCCTGAAGGATCCATCCTTCTTTCACTCAATAAAACAGATGCGCCTCAAAGTGAAAAGCTTGATCGAATGAAACCCTTGTCCAGTAGCTCTTGAAACTGACTCGACATTTCTATCAACTCTGGCGGTGCTTAACCTATAAGGAGATTGTGCAATTGGGCGCAACACCGGGTGCCAGATCGATTCGAAATTCGATCCGTCTCGCAGGGGGCAATCCAGGTAAGTCTTTTTAGGAAGACTTCTGGATAATTGTGAACAATAGGAATCTCTCTGATATCCCTACATTCGGTTTCCGTATCCACCACATTCACTAAAAACGCAGGATAGCCCTTTCGCAACAACTTGAGCATCCTCATAACACTGACGACTCTCAACTATCAACACTCAACTCTCGACACTCGACTCGGTCGATCTCCGCGAACAACTACCACCTCCCTACCGTCATCAGGACGAGATATCCTAACTAGCTTCTTCAAGCGATAGTCCCCACTTCGTTCTCAGATAATCAATCCATCCTCGCATCTACGTCAAAGCTCCCCAGCTCCACTGGAAATAAACCAACACTAGAACTATGATCACCTAACTAAATACTAAAATCACGAATGACCTCACTAGTTTCCATCAACTTACCAATTGCTAGTTCTATCGGGCACTTTATACTTAGCTCACTTGTTGGTGAACACAATAATGGTTCAAAATTATTCGAAATAAAACTCAAGTCAGCCTTGGTATTTAAAGTATGAACATAGATTGGCTTTTGATTTGAAACATACCAGTAACAGTAGCAGGACTCTCACATGCCTTCCCAGCATTCGCCTCAACGGATTTGCCCCTAACATTCTGTCCTTTTGGTTTCGGGCAATTTCTTTTATTGTGTCCTTGTTCACCACATGCGAAGCATCCTTCGAGCGAAACTCCATCCAACGTACTCTTAGCATAACACTTGGGAGTAACATGTCCGGTTCGGCCATATCTGGCGCACTTCTCTTGTTCATCACCGAATTTACCCTTTCCTGATTCTCTAGGATTAGCTACACTCACTTTCTTCCCACGTTCCTTTCGGGATTCTTCTTGGAGCTCTCAGGTTTGCGCTTCTTCGAATCTCCAGTTCTAGGTTCGGAACGCTGAATCACTCGGATGACCGAGTCGTTTTGACAGCTCGATATCACGCATATCGTGGCCACGTCATTGTATAGGGCACCAGTAAATGATCTTGGGCTACAACCCTGGATTGTTTTGTGTATGCTCCTGTGCACTGTTCATACGGTTAATGAAAATCAGGAATACGTTCCAATGAGTTCATAACAGATGAACTACCAAAACTTTTTCGATCATTATTTTACCTAGAGGGTTTCCAATTTGTGTCCCATCAAGACTGTGCCTGTGAACACCGCATCCACGTTCCTGGCCATCATTTTGGTTAGCATTACGCTGTTCCAAGGCAGTATTAACGTGTTGGGTTATGAGTCATGCCAACTTTTCTGGTGTGGCAGGTAGTCCAGTACCCTGTCTTGCTTTTGGCGGCATTTTCGTCGTTTCTATAATTTACAACAATAATAATTACATGACATGATGACCAAAAATAATTCAATCATTAAATGTTAGTGGACCAAACATTGCGCATGTATAATATCCACATATTAATGAGAAAAATTTTGAAACCAAAAGTAGATCATTTGATATTATCATAGAAATTAACAAACTAGTTTTTCAGTACATCCCAACTATACTTGGCATGTCTACATCGACACCCAAAACAAGTTTTCACAAAAATTTCTACCTAATATCACAAAAATATATAACCGGCACGCAGGCCCCCAAACAAAAGTACTAAAAAGTATCTAACATAACAACCATAAATAAACAACCACAAACAAACAACAACCAACATCTAACGCTTCATCCCTATAAAATCTAGCATCTTCCTGACCAACTCCTCCAAATCCACTATCCTCCAATGCATCTGGTCCATCGCATTGTTATCTAAATCCTTTAACTCATCGTACCGGTCCATTTGCCCCTCTAGGTCCTTCATCTTACCCTTGGTCGTTTCCAGTTCTTCGCACAGGGTAGCGAACTATCGATCACAGTGGCAACATCGATCTACCCAAACCCCTTTATGCTTCTTAGAAGCAGATGCAGTCTCAACACGTGATGTAGAAGCAATCTCCCCAGCAGGCCTAACCCTCTTCCCATGGCGATAATACACTAATAGAGGTGTAGTAGATGTGTGTGACTCTAAGATAGGTAAGGATGACTCTGACAGAACAGGTGGAGAGACCTCAGCGATAGAATCGATCACAGTAGCAGGTAGAGCAACAGATGGCTTTAATGGTCGAGCTGCGACAATAGTGGCATCCACCGCTGGTGCAATACTAAGAGATCCTCCAATAACATGGACACCTCTGATCATGTCATCGATAACTGGTACTGTGCCAGATGATTGTCCCGTCTCATGAATCGAGAGAGGAGCGTCATCGTTGTCATCAATCCACCCGTTGCTAGTGAAAGCATGTCGGGGGTCTACCTGACTGGCAAAAGCAGCAGGGTCGACGTGGAATGATGAAGCAAACTCAGCCATACCAACCATCTGTGGGGTCGTGATAGGTATCTCTGGTAGAATGGATCTGGGTGAAGTCTCAAAATCTGGCTCGCTACCTGAGTCATTGATCTCGATGACCTCGTGCTCGTGCGACATCTGTGAAACATATGTAACCGTACAAGTAAGTGTGTGATCAATATGAATAGTAACACATGAGGCCCAAATAAACAGAAAATCACGTATGCACATAAACACATAAGGGTTTTCATACATGATAAAATTTTCCATAATTATTTAAAATTCTTGGCTTCGAGAATTTTGGACCTTACATCTCAAAATTCTTCGGTTGAAGTCCAGTGTTTTCTCCCAAAAACATCTAGTTCGCTAACAACCATTGGCTCTGATACCAACTTCTGTCACACCCCAAAAACGTCGCAGCGGAATATTAAACGTAGTGGTGACGGAAGTTGGTGCCCATTTATATCTTGTTGTTCGATGCATTTAATTGTTGGACATTTTAATTTATTTTAAACATAAGTTATTTAAACATTACGTTTTAAGACACGACACAACCACATAGTTAAGTTGTCTTTGATCATCGCGGATCTTATTACATATGTCCCAGAAAGTTTAAAAAAAGTAGTCCAACATTTTAAGTAACACAATATGCATCATCAAATACAAGATACGCCATGATTCCCAAAGCCGAACTCAAGTACCTGTACAACACGTTAAAATCAAGTATCAACACAAAGGAAGGTGAGTTCACATATTCACATACAAACAATTCATTCCAAAGGAAAACTTTCTGATTATGTGTTTATTTTAAAACATCCATATAATTTTTAGAAATTCCGTTTTACTTCCTTAATAAAATCCATAGGTCATCCGTCGCAGTTCAAAAACCCGACTATAAAGCTCTTACCCAAGTTTTGTATATTAAATTCATAGCGTCAATTTTCAGACTCGTAATGTTAGCTAGACAATACGAACTATATATTTACCATGTAGGGATAATCAATGCTAGACAATAACCAGAATTTAAATTCGTCGCTTGACTTGACACAGGGCGACCGGTCACGACGGTGTTGTCAAACCGATATATCTACCAACAATTCATCGCGTGCAATACTTAATCGATTAAACGACATCATTGGCGCAGGGTCCACTTTGAGACCAATATGATGTCTGCCTCACGTACAATATATATATCCTACTAATATGACAAATTTAATACACGAAGTTGTACGAATCCCCGGAATCCCCTCTCTTGAGACCAGGCCAGCATTCGTGTAACACCTGTGCCTCCACGGCCATCAAACAAATACCGAACCAATGAAATATTATATTTCATACTTGGTATTTGTAAAAATATGTGTATCATTTGCACATATCAATTTTTGTTCAATTCCAAACTCTAAATCGCTTTCTGGACGGTTATACGCGCACCGATGCGTAAATATAACCAGTTTAACGCAACAAACACTCCGGAATAGTGACATAGGCTTAACATACCTTAAATAACCTTTACATAACTTAGAAATAAGTTTTGAAGGCTTTGGTATGGCAAAAACAAGTTAATTCGCTTACAGGGACTAAACTTGACAAACTGCGAAAGTATGCCAATTTGAACTGTAACAGACATTCTGGAACATGACCATAAGTTAAACACACCTTAAATATCCTTTATATAGCTTAGAAATAGGCTTTGAGGGGTTCGGTGTGCTAAAATAAACTTTTGGCTCATTCAGGTACCAAAAGCGTCAAAAAGTGCACAAGTTTGCATTTTCGTGCATAACTTACGTTCTGAATACATCCGGACATCCAAAAATTTATGTAAGCACTAAAATATTTTATTTTAGTGTTTGGCATAAGAAAAATCCATTCGTCACGCCATTTGGATCATTTTTCGCGCTTATGCGCATTCCGTCGTAATTAACCGAACAACGTAACCGTACGGCTAAACAAACCGACACCCGAGATATTTTTGAACACATTTTAAGTTCCATATACTTTAACTTCATTTTAGAGCTTTGAAATGGGGTTAACAGGGCTTAAACGTGTCAAAAAAAAACGCATCGAAAACCAAGTTTTGAGGTTGCAGGGACTGAAACTGTAAATCTGCCAAACTAGGTCCCTAAGTAGGGGCTAGATGCAGCAAAATGTTTTTTTTACAGCTGTTAACAGCTGTTAACCACTCCCTAACCCCTTGCCACATGTTGATCTCTTATGGTGAGTGGCCATTTTGGGTACCATAAGGTTCCGACACATGTACGGATGTGATTAAGGCACGATATTCGACAAACGATCCTAACGGTGGACCATTTACTATAAATACCCACCTCCACCCTTCACTTTTCCTCACAAGAATCTGATCCAAAAGACTCTAAGTTGGAACCATTGTTTCATACCTGAGTTATTTGGATCTAGATTAGCATTCGGGGACCCTTTGTAAGTGTTCCTTCGTTCTTTTATTGCTTTTCGAGTCCGAAAGCCAAACCTTGTTTGACTTTCTGCATTGACCAGTTTATGGTCAATGCGAAGTTCATTAGAACTTCGCAACATGATTGTAATCACGATGGTTATAGTCCTTGTGACTATGCCTACTGATTACCACGTTGTCTAGGGTCGTAAGGGTAAGCGACTTGATCAGTCGCTTATGCTTTCGAACCCGACCCATTTGGTCGATCATTAGGATCCGACCAAACATATTAGGTGACCATAGTATATAGGGAATAACCTTCCGAGGTTATACCTTATGGTCGCTTCGTTTAAGTAGTTGTATGATAGGTAGTTTATATGCCTTAGGTAAATTACCAAAATGCCCTTTTTACGCCAAAATTCATTTTAAGCATATGTAACATAAATTTTGGTATCTAAACTGATATGGCAACAATATTAGACATGTTAAGGCATATTTTACTTATCATAGGACTAGTTATGCGTTCCGAACGCGTTTTACGCGAACGACGCGTTAAAGTAGCATAAGCTACCTAAACGGGTCGTAATGGGTCGTAAGCACTTAGGTTAGGTTTCATTTAGTATGTAGGCTTTGTTAAACCATGTTACATGAGTTCCTACACTCATTTGGTTTACAAACCCTCATGCTACCCGATCTTCCGATTATAGGTCCGGTTTATTAATATAGTTACCTATATTAGGTGCCGTTTGATTCCGTGATCTCTAGCATTGCTTGGTGGTTATCTTAGGACTTCTGAGCAATCTCAAGTGAGTACATAGACCCCTCTTTTACTGTTTTCCAAACTGTTTTGGGGTGAAACACATGTGCCTACTTGTTACTTTCATGCTTTCCTGTTTTCACATCATATACTGCTATGTTCGTTAGTACATTATAGTACATGATTTCATTACACTTCATGCTAGGTGTGCCCATTGTGTGCATTACTTAGTACATCGTTTTACATGACATTTCACGCTATGTATGTTCATTTGATTACATACTTAGTGCATTGTTTTCACATGCTTACATTTTGATATGACGTTGGGTTTGTTTAAATGATTTTTTCACAATACCGCATAGATGTTTATATCAGTATAACATGCATTTATTACACAAAACATAACCTTGATTTAAACCATGTTTTTCTTCAATACCTTGTTTTTGTGCATTTTACATATGGTTTAGCTGATACATTCCACTTGCCATACACGACATTTGACAAAGACATTTGACAAAGACATTTGACATGGACATTTGACATAGACATTTTGACATGATTTACATTTGACACATAAACATGTTTGACATTTGTTTTACACTACATGATTTACATCTTGACATAAACACTTTGACATATTATCCAATACATTTGACAATTGGTCTAGACATAGACATCATACATTGTTGGTTTGGTTTGATTAAGTGATTAAGTAACGATGCGTGTGTAATATGATACAAGCATGGTGGATACGCCGCTGGTACTTCCTATATATAAATGTTTGTATGGTATTACATATCGTAGCGTTATTTGAATAATTTCAGTTTGATACATATAACATTTTATACAAAAAAACATACTTTTCACAAGACATTGATTTACAAACAACTTATCTTATACAAACTCATTTTACTTGGTTATTCATTTAACCATACATTATTCACTTATTTATACATATCATCTGATCTTATTGTTTTTCAAATGATTTACAAGACAAAGCAAATTACAAGATTCATGACTAAATATTTTCTCAAACATAAGTCATGAAACCTATTTTCACAAAACCTATGTATCTCACAGGCATTTTTATGCTGACGTACCTATTTTCACATGTGTTTTTCAGGAGCTGTTGCAAAAGATGATCAAGATACACATAGGCAGACTTGGGCTTTAGTGACAATAAAAGATGCAAGACTAGTTAATTATGTTGTATTTCTTTGTTTGTTAAGACATTGTAACACTTTTAATCAATAAAACGAAACTTCAATTGCCATGGATTTGAAACATTAATTCTGTTACAACACTCCCCGATGTTTCCGCCACGTTCTGTATGTTCTACGTGGTCGGGGTGTGACAGAAAAGATGGTATCAGAGCCAATGGTTATAGGGAATTAGGTTATTAGTAATGCTTTGACCTAGTCTATAACCTTCTTAGGACCCTAACGCGAGTTTACTTGCGTTTAGTCATAAAACAATACCGTCACCTATCCTTAGGCGACTACCACAACAAGAACATAAATTTCAAAACCGCTTTGAAAACTAATCATCTGTTCTAGGATGATTAATTACTAGGTTTTGAACCCTCTATTGTAAGGTTTTGAACTCTCTATTATATGGTTTTGAACCCCTTTGAGTTTTCAAAATCTCGTCAAGGTTTTGGGTTTTTAAATAATGTGAACACGTGCAAACTAGAAGGGTGAATGCCTGTATTCTGGGTTTTCTGTCTAGGCAAGCACTTCGTATATATCTCATCAGACGCGAGACCAGTTGTGCTTACCTGGGAATTCTTGGGATGAGTGTTCACTTATAGGCGAGCATGTCTTCGCGATACATTATTTTTTATCCATTTACTTTAATTCAGTCACTGTGTGTCGTTGTTGCTTTGCAGTAACAAACAAATGACCACTATCCTGGCTTTCATCAGATTTGTTTCATCTCATTCTTTCCGTCTAATTCTCTCACTCGTTTCCTTTCATGTTTCCTCTTTTAGAATGCTTCCACGACGCGAAAATCCGATATCTATTGACGATCTGGCAGCTGTCATTACACAGCAAATGACTGCTGCAATCCCGAACGTCGTTGCTCAATGTTACCAAGCTATCAACAACAATAATGCCCTTTGCAACTTCAAGACGTTCAACTCGGCTAAGCCATCAAAGTTTTCCGGGTCTCAAGGAGCGACTGCACTTCTACAATGGTTCGAGAGTTTAGAGAGCACCTTCAGGCAGGTACAATGTCCAAACGAGCGAAAGGTAGATTTCGCATCTAGTGTCTTTGAGAAACGAGCTCTGACGTGGTGGAACGGTGTGGTGAGAGATAGGGGTGCCGAAGTGGCACTGGCCCAAACTTGGGAAGAACTTCGAGCACTGATGATGAAGGAATTCTGTCCTCGTCACGAGATCAGGGCATTGGAAAGGGAATTCGACGATCTTAAGCAAGACAGCGGTGAACATCGAGCATACACTGATCGATATGAGGAGCTGAGCCTGTTATGCCCTACCATGGTTACGCCTTTGGATAAGGTGATCGAAAAATACATTGATGGTCTCCCTGACTCAGTCCAGGACATTGTTACTGGTAGTAACCCCACTACGGTTAGGCAGGCCATTGAGCTATCTGCAACCTTGACTGAATCACAGATCAGAAAGCATAAACTTTTTCGAAAGGGTGACAAGAAGCCAATCGAGGAATCAAAGACCATGGATGAACGGACTGGATCCCCTGAGAAGTCCAAGAAGCGTAAGGCTTCGCAGAATTTTGCGATTGCTGCTCAACCCAACCAAAACACCCGCAACTAACCAACTTAACCTCCTGCAAAGAAACCTTATGCCGGTACTGCACCGATATGCGACAAATGTAATGCACGTCACTTAGCTCACCTACAGTGTCGTTTATGTGCATCATGTGGGCGACTCGGTCACCTGGCAAATGCTTGTCGATTTACCCCAAACCAAGGTGGTCCAAACCAACCTCAAGTAAATCCTGCTCAAGCTCGTCTTCCACCAGGTCCTTGCTTCAACTGTGGCGAGATGAGCCATTTCCGAAGGAATTTCCCAAGGCTTGCTAATGCGAATCCGGCTCAGGGATGAGCATCAGACCAACTAGAAGACAATGCTGTTTAGAAATAATCAAGCCTTATGTATTATTTTCTTTTGTTGTCAAGGTCCATGAAACAGTTGTTATCAATGTTAATAAATAAATCTTTTTATTTACATTGCAATGTACAAATGTGATGGCTGGTATAAACAACGCATCCTCTACAATACCGACAATCAAGGAACCGTATTCCTTGAAGAACAGACTACCCCGTAATTTCTTCCATTTTATTATCTCTTGCGTTTTCCACGGAAATCCAAAATACCCATTTCTTCCAAGGAAACGAAGTACAAGGCGCAAGTTACAACTCTGTACGAATACCCAAGGTACCATTATAAATTCTTAATAGGGTACCTAAGGGTATTTTCGTATATTCAGAAATAATTACACCTTAATTCGAATATTGCGTTTTCTTGAAAACAAAATCGAATTTTTGGAAGATCTTTCTATCTTCATAGTTAGATTCTCGCTAATGTTTAAAGTACCGAATGAAATCCATGAAATGGAATTCCTAGTGTGCTTTAAATGCATGTACGTAATTAACAAAACAAAACTTACAAATTAAAGATCTAGATAAACAATTTTGGGGTTATGTGACTATGTGTTTATGCATCTTGTCTTTCCATTTATGCATTTTGTGTTCGTGTATACTCTGGATATTCGCTATCCAAATCCTCGTAGAATCTTTCATACCTTCATATGAGGGATTCGTAGTAGGATATTCAAAAATGTACTATCTTAAATCCTTAATGGACTTCTACGTTGTAGATTAAGTCCCTTGGATTATAAAGTACTATTCCAAAGTTTAAGGGCAACATGTGTTGATAGAGTTAAATAGATCCTACGTCGATCTAAAGTTAAATAGATCCTACGTCGATCTAAAGTTAAATACATCCTACGTCGGTGTAGTTAAATGTTTCTCTTAGGTAGTTGAGTTAAAGAGATCCTATGTCGATCTAAAGTTAAATACATCCTACGTCGGTGTAGTTAAATGTTTCTCTTAGGTAGTTGAGTTAAAGAGATCCTACGTCGATCTAAAGTTAAATACATCCTACGTCGGTGTAGTTAAATGTTTCTCTTAGGTAGTTGAGTTAAAGAGATCCTACGTCGATCTAAAGTTAAATACATCCTACGTCGGTGTAGTTAAATGTTTCTCTTAGGTAGTTGAGTTAAAGAGATCCTACGTCGATCTAAAGTTAAATACATCCTACGTCGGTGTAGTTAAATGTTTCTCTTAGGTAGTTGAGTTAAAGAGATCCTACGTCGATCTAAAGTTAAATACATCCTACGTCGGTGTAGTTAAATGTTTCTCTTAGATAGTTGAGTTAAAGAGATCCTACGTCGATCTAAAGTTAAATACATCCTACGTCGGTGTAGTTAAATATTTCTCTGGGGTAGTTTAGCTGAAGAGATTGTTCGTTTATCTAATCCTTTGGTGACCTAGTTAATGAGACTCTATTACAGTCAAGTTAAATCACCACAGGATTATTCGTTTGACTTTTCCCATACGCA
This sequence comes from Helianthus tuberosus, assembly GCA_030545235.1. Lineage (NCBI taxonomy): Eukaryota > Viridiplantae > Streptophyta > Magnoliopsida > Asterales > Asteraceae > Helianthus > Helianthus tuberosus. The sequence continues at coordinate 123,338,963 of CM060407.1, forward strand.
TTATGAAATGAACTGTGCGGACTGTGCAAGGAAGTACGTAATTATGGAGGCCTACATAATTATGGAATTCAGTGCACAGAAACCACAGGAAGTTTTGTCATGTGTAAAGACCAATAGTGGCAAGAGTAATGATACGGGAGAAGTCTTGGACTTTGACCGATGTCGTTTTATCTTACACTTCCCAATCCTGAATTCAAGTTTCCTATGATGAGTCTTCATAAGAAACATTCTTCTGTCCGTAGTTCGAAACTCCATGTTTTGTTACTACAAGGACTTTACATCGATAGTCGATAATTTCGCTAAGAATCCTAACATGACCTAGAGTTTTACTTAAGGGTCAATGGATTTATTACAAGGCGAAACTGTCATAGCTTTCTTCACAAGTTTCCTCTAGAAATTAATTTCGGGACGAAATTTCCTAAAGTAGGGGAGACTGTAACACCTGTGCCTCCACGGCCATCAAACAAATACCGAACCAATGAAATATTATATTTCATACTTGGTATTTGTAAAAATATGTGTATCATTTGCACATATCAATTTTTGTTCAATTCCAAACTCTAAATCGCTTTCTGGACGGTTATACGCGCACCGATGCGTAAATATAACCAGTTTAACGCAACAAACACTCCGGAATAGTGACATAGGCTTAACATACCTTAAATAACCTTTACATAACTTAGAAATAAGTTTTGAAGGCTTTGGTATGGCAAAAACAAGTTAATTCGCTTACAGGGACTAAACTTGACAAACTGCGAAAGTATGCCAATTTGAACTGTAACAGACATTCTGGAACATGACCATAAGTTAAACACACCTTAAATATCGATTATATAGCTTAGAAATAGGCTTTGAGGGGTTCGGTGTGCTAAAATAAACTTTTGGCTCATTCAGGTACCAAAAGCGTCAAAAAGTGCACAAGTTTGCATTTTCGTGCATAACTTACGTTCTGAATACATCCGGACATCCAAAAATTTATGTAAGCACTAAAATATTTTATTTTAGTGTTTGGCATAAGAAAAATCCATTCGTCACGCCATTTGGATCATTTTTCGCGCTTATGCGCATTCCGTCGTAATTAACCGAACAACGTAACCGTACGGCTAAACAAACCGACACCCGAGATATTTTTGAACACATTTTAAGTTCCCTATACTTTAACTTCATTTTAGAGCTTTGAAATGGGGTTAACAGGGCTTAAACGTGTCAAAAAAAACGCATCGAAAACCAAGTTTTGAGGTTGCAGGGACTGAAACTGTAAATCTGCCAAACTAGGTCCCTAAGTAGGGGCTAGATGCAGCAAAATGTTTTTTTTACAGCTGTTAACAGCTGTTAACCACTCCCTAACCCCTTGCCACATGTTGATCTCTTATGGTGAGTGGCCATTTTGGGTACCATAAGGTTCCGACACATGTACGGATGTGATTAAGGCACGATATTCGACAAACGATCCTAACGGTGGACCATTTACTATAAATACCCACCTCCACCCTTCACTTTTCCTCACAAGAATCTGATCCAAAAGACTCTAAGTTGGAACCATTGTTTCATACCTGAGTTATTTGGATCTAGATTAGCATTCGGGTACCCTTTGTAAGTGTTCCTTCGTTCTTTTATTGCTTTTCGAGTCCGAAAGCCAAACCTTGTTTGACTTTCTGCATTGACCAGTTTATGGTCAATGCGAAGTTCATTAGAACTTCGCAACATGATTGTAATCACGATGGTTATAGTCCTTGTGACTATGCCTACTGATTACCACGTTGTCTAGGGTCGTAAGGGTAAGCGACTTGATCAGTCGCTTATGCTTTCGAACCCGACCCATTTGGTCGATCATTAGGATCCGACCAAACATATTAGGTGACCATAGTATATAGGGAATAACCTTCCAAGGTTATACCTTATGGTCGCTTCGTTTAAGTAGTTGTATGATAGGTAGTTTATATGCCTTAGGTAAATTACCAAAATGCCCTTTTTACGCCAAAATTCATTTTAAGCATATGTAACATAAATTTTGGTATCTAAACTGATATGGCAACAATATTAGACATGTTAAGGCATATTTTACTTATCATAGGACTAGTTATGCGTTCCGAACGCGTTTTACGCGAACGACGCGTTAAAGTAGCATAAGCTACCTAAACGGGTCGTAATGGGTCGTAAGCACTTAGGTTAGGTTTCATTTAGTATGTAGGCTTTGTTAAACCATGTTACATGAGTTCCTACACTCATTTGGTTTACAAACCCTCATGCTACCCGATCTTCCGATTATAGGTCCGGTTTATTAATATAGTTACCTATATTAGGTGCCGTTTGATTCCGTGATCTCTAGCATTGCTTGGTGGTTATCTTAGGACTTCTGAGCAATCTCAAGTGAGTACATAGACCCCTCTTTTACTGTTTTCCAAACTGTTTTGGGGTGAAACACATGTGCCTACTTGTTACTTTCATGCTTTCCTGTTTTCACATCATATACTGCTATGTTCGTTAGTACATTATAGTACATGATTTCATTACACTTCATGCTAGGTGTGCCCATTGTGTGCATTACTTAGTACATCGTTTTACATGACATTTCACGCTATGTATGTTCATTTGATTACATACTTAGTGCATTGTTTTCACATGCTTACATTTTGATATGACGTTGGGTTTGTTTAAATGATTTTTTCACAATACCGCATAGATGTTTATATCAGTATAACATGCATTTATTACACAAAACATAACCTTGATTTAAACCATGTTTTTCTTCAATACCTTGTTTTTGTGCATTTTACATATGGTTTAGCTGATACATTCCACTTGCCATACATGACATTTGACAAAGACATTTGACAAAGACATTTGACATGGACATTTGACATAGACATTTTGACATGATTTACATTTGACACATAAACATGTTTGACATTTGTTTTACACTACATGATTTACATCTTGACATAAACACTTTGACATATTATCCAATACATTTGACAATTGGTCTAGACATAGACATCATACATTGTTGGTTTGGTTTGGTTTGATTAAGTGATTAAGTAACGATGCGTGTGTAATATGATACAAGCATGGTGGATACGCCGCTGGTACTTCCTATATATAAATGTTTGTATGGTATTACATATCGTAGCGTTATTTGAATCATTTCAATTTGATACATATAACATTTTATACAAAAAAACATACTTTTCACAAGACATTGATTTACAAACAACTTATCTTATACAAACTCATTTTACTTGGTTATTCATTTAACCATACATTATTCACTTATTTATACATATCATCTGATCTTATTGTTTTTCAAATGATTTACAAGACAAAGCAAATTACAAGATTCATGACTAAACATTTTCTCAAACATAAGTCATGAAACCTATTTTCACAAAACCTATGTATCTCACAGGCATTTTTATGCTGACGTACCTATTTTCACATGTGTTTTTCAGGAGCTGTTGCATAAGATGATCAAGATACACATAGGCAGACTTGGGCTTTAGTGACAATAAAAGATGCAAGACTAGTTAATTATGTTGTATTTCTTTGTTTGTTAAGACATTGTAACACTTTTAATCAATAAAACGAAACTTCAATTGCCATGGATTTGAAACATTAATTCTGTTACAACACTCCCCGATGTTTTCGCCACGTTCTGTATGTTCTACGTGGTCGGGGTGTGACAATTCGTCCCAACTTTACGGTCTCTTTCTCCTCGGAAACACCGTACCATCCCAATTTCCTCCAAACATTCATTCATAAAAAACGTTTTATCTCGAAACGTATGATTTATCAAACTCCATATATTTTCAACGAAAATATATATTTTATATTAAAATATATGTTTTAATCCAAAAACATTATTAAACCCTTTTATTGGCTTGTTCTACCCCCAAAACATATACAAAGCAGTAAAAATAGGGGTTTAGTGACACACACCTTTGGGTGCGTATTTTAAATAGCGCAATCCCAAAGATTGATTTCTACACGTCCTATTATATGTAGGAGCGAGTTTTAAATCAATATACATATATACATCACAAAAATACTAAGTTTCTCTGTTTATTAGAATTGTCACAAAACTTTTAGATTTTCTCGAAAAGTTATCGTTTTTTATTATGTTGGCACGTTAATATATATATGAGTTCATATATATATATATATATAAGATTTGCGATTTGAACGATTTTATTGGTGACTGTTATCGTGTAATCCGTTAACACTCCCGTTTATACGTAATATATCTACGATTTGCGCGTCGTAATATATATACATAAACGTTCACATAAATTACCGTCGGAACACGCGAAATCTTGTTTACTTATCTATTTTGTCATTTTTAAAGAAAATATACATAAAATATTTCATATGTATCAAATTTCATCATCGACAATCAAATTACACATTTAACGCGATTTTTACCGTTTCTACCGCACAAAACGCACAAGTATACATGCATAATCCAAATTTTCAAAATCATCTTAAAACTTAACATATTTTCACATTCTCATGTTTAAATCACATAACACATCTTAGCACATAAGGTTCACCCAAAATTTTAGCCATACTAGTGTACCTTGAAAAATGCGTATTTTAGCGATTCGGTATCGTTTTCGGGCGTCGGAAGTCACGTATGACTAACCAAACACCAACTAAACTTAAAATAATTATTTTTAAACTAAAAATATCAGTTTACTTACTGATCTAAATCAGTTTTATAAAAATCACTCGGAAAGCCGATTTTTGACCGTTTTAATGCATAGTTTTGCGTTAAACGTTACTATAATCATACCAACTAGGAATGACTTGATATTTTAACACAATACATATTATTTACTGATTAAAATAGTGGTTATAATCATATTAGTGCATTTTTTGTGTAAGTCACATAAATCATGCGATTTCACGTATTTTACAACTTTTAATGCACCAAGTACAACATGCAAAGCTAGCAAACATTATGACAAAGTTATATGTCACTAAACACTTTAAAATAAATTTATTTTAGTGTTTATAATCTGATTAAAACTGATTTTTACTAAATCATAATCAAATCACCTTTTTATAATCACATATCATCATGCATGTCTAAGTATATGCATCTAGTATACCCATATCATAACATTATCATCCAACATGATCTTAAACGCATCAAAGACCATATTTATGTCTTGTTCATATAAATCAAGACATGTATATTCCATCATCATCTAATCATATTCACATAAATACAAACATTCTTTCATTTATTTACATGTGACAAAACTTCGTACATGCATACGTATATACATATACATATACGACACATACACACGCACATATGAACTTCCAAAAGTTCACTTTACACACATTCATCTTAAATCACAAGACCCTTTTAGAACCTTCTTTTATAACATCTTTTTAACACATGCACGTATCCATCTCTCAAAAATCTAATCAAATCATTCATGAATCATTTAACAAAAACCAAAACACAACTAAACACACACACACACACCCATAACATTTGGCCATACATACACACACATATATACACTCATTTCCATTTTGTTTGAAATCTTATTCTTTGTTTGTTACAAGTTTGCGATTTATTCCACGTTCAAGAGAAACCATCTAACATCTCCATTAACACTAAAAATCAAGAATGTGGTTTTAAAAATAAGTTTATACCTTCAAGATTTCTAAATGGGTTTTTAAGAAAAGATGGTGATATGAGGCTTGTTCTTGCTTGAATCTTCTTGAAATCACCTCCAAACCTCCTTACAAGCTTGAAATCACCATGAAAGGCCTTTGAATCTACATGAAAAGGTTTGAAATTTTTGAATGTGTGTGTATATGGGGGTGTTCGGCCATGAGGTTCAAGAGGAAGAGAGAGAGTGATTTTTGAAAGGTTTTGCTTGATTCTTGTGAGATTATGGAGTGAAGGTTAAGACATAATCATTTGCACAAGTATCTAGTTCCTACAAGTGGCACATTGGAAGAATCAAGAAGGTGTGGGATGCCCTAGTTGCCGCCACCTATTATATACATGCACACTACTCACAAGTTTCATATATATACATATATGTATGTAAATTAGTGTTAAAACTGGTATTTTACTGGATACGGGGTATTTTATCTAGCGTTTTAATCCTGTTTAATTGTATTTTAAATTTTTTTTATCATTCTATAAAAATAATCACTCAAAATTATTACTAAAATACTTACCAGTTGCCTCGACTGGCTGCGTTGACAGTATTTTGTTTAATTCACGCAGTATCGCGCGGTAAGCGCTCAAACTCGAAAAATAGAGTTTCTTAGCGTTTTAATTTATTTTTCTTCAAGAATATGATTAAAATTATTATTCTAATCGTAACACACTATTTTTAGGATTTTAACACTGATCGGGTGGTCACCGACGTTCGTTTCGCATTTTAATCGTTACGCGATAAGAGTTTATCTTATCGTTGCCAACATAATTTTTACCATTTTAAATTTATCAACTCATTAAATACCACATATAAAGATCATAATCAGTCAAATACAGCCGTTTACCTATTCACAACACGTGTTACAATTGTAAGGTACGGCCTGAAAAGCCGAGTGTCACACTTTACATAGGTAGATACGAATACTACCAAGGTGAATGGCAATGAAATCGATTCAAGACCTATCCGAATTATGTGAATTCAAAGACATACTGCAGCAATAAGAATCCAACGGTTAACAAGAACATGTTTTAGAATTTGATGTCAAGGGAAACGAGACGTAGTGATACGGTCACTAGTGTGACTAAGTTAACAAGGGTCCAATAAAAGAGGAATTTCAAGCAATAGAATTCCATACGAACGTTCACAATATGAATATGAATTCTAGAAATGATAACATCCACTAAATGGAACTTAGAATCAACAAGCTCAAGTGAAATAGTTTTGCATGAAGCGCTCGATCGTGATTAGTACAAGCTACAAGTTATACTGACACCACAAGGTGTCGTAGTGATCGAGATAATTCAATAAGAGCGGTGACCGAACAAGTACACCATGTTTGAAATCAAGTGAAAGCGCAATGAAGTGAATCCAGAAATTTATTTCAAACGACATCATAAGATTTTCAATTGAAAATGGAACATCAAAGAAATAATGTTTCGATCGAAGATGATGAAGCAATGAATATCGCAAAATATTCAATCGATAATAAAAGAACCGTTAGGAGGTACACCGGAATATAATATGAATTTTGTGTACCATTGTCTTAACACATGATTGCGTTAAGACTGCTTTAATATGATAAATCAAAGTGGATTTAATATAAATCAATAAATTAGTAATTAAATCCATGCATGAGATGTGTAAACGAGTTTAGCACAAGCTTCAAATTAGCAAAACCACCACTATAAGGTGTCGAAATCAACAAGTGGTTTAATGAAGTTAAAGACCAAACAAGTCTTCTGGGACTCAAAACAAATGAAACGCTTGCTAAAAATTTGATTTAAATACGATGTTCCCAATACATCATACGGTGCCTTGAATTGAATATGTATAGCGAACAAGTTCAAACAATTGAACTTGATTTAGGCGCAAGCCGACGATAAATACATGTATCGACAAGGAAATTTTCGGCATGGTTACGACGAAAAACCATGTACGTATCTTGAAAATAAAAGAAGTTTTCATGAAATTTGTTGACCCGATAGCAAGAAGTCAACACTTACAATAATGTAGACCATCCAGATCACGAAGTGATAATTAGATATAGCGAAATAATAATTTGAAGTTTGATGAAATCGATCATTCGATGTGAAACCACACGCGTAACAAACGATGCATGTGTAACATATGAATTTTTCCAAGAAATGAAGCAAATGAGTGTTCATTATAATGAAGAAAGTTGTCGTGATACAACGACCACAAGAGGAGTAGAGGTGTAAAAATCTACTCGCTAGATGTAAAAGTCGAAATTTCAATAAAAGAAATTTTTAAGGACTTTACGTGGGGTTTCGTGTGATGACCGGTTGTTAGGTGACATTACCATGGAATGTCGAACATAGCGTATTTGTCATTAATGCGGTAGGGGGAATGCGAAGACATGCGTCTTCTCCTTGGCGTGATTCATGTCGTTGCAGGACCGCATGACAAGTTATCGCATCTTGATCGACAGTTCTTCTGTTGACAGGATTAGCATCGTCGCTGAAACGCTCCATCGTGTCTTCTCAAAGACCTTGCCTCATAAGTCGTATGTGATGTACTTCAACCTCCGTTGATGTATAATTTGAGTTTCGTCTAGTTTGTACACTCGTACTTCGTTTTGCGTAGGTTACCTGCTCAGTTAATTAGAATAGCATAGACGACATAATAATGGCGCTTGCCCGAGTTAACAGACGTGGTTCCTACGTGATGACCTTTAATGAACTTCAACATGAGTTTCCAAAGGTTTCATATGCATGCTTCCTAAGTTCTCAAGGTTTTGTGCACTGTATGTATTTGTTTTATGTACCGTGTATAAAACACAACGTTTGCGTATGTTTAAAAACAAAGTTTTGACTCATTGTCTTCGGCAACGGTTGGAGACCATATTCTAGTCTTAGGCGTTCTATAAGTATTCAGAGTCTTAATGTTCTAAGTCCCCAGAGAAAGGTGAGGCTAGAGCCTAGGTATCTATACAGAAAACCCTATTCGTTGTAACCTATAACTCTTATACCAATCTGTCACACACCGAAATATCAGAGCATTGGCGTGACTGGACCGGTATCTTCATTGAACAGCAGAAGCAAATAAGCTAAGACTTCTAGAAAACGAACGCCCACTAAGTACTCGAATCCTCTTGGTTCTCCTATTCCAACCGTGCCATAATTTGAGAAAGTAACCTGAGGAAGAAACATGCGAAAAATCAACATAAAGTTGAGCGAGTTCATAGTTTGTTTGTAAAAGATTTGAAATAAATCTTTTTGAATAACCGGTTTTTTTTTAAATATTGTTGAGGAAACGAATAAAAAATCATTTTCTTTGGCATGTTATATGAAAACCTTTTATTCATGAAACTTCGTAAGTGTAAAGCGTTATGTTTGTAAAACTATGTATTCGTAGAGTTTTGTGTCTGTAACACTTGTGTGGCTGTCAATGTCTGCGCATGACAATAACAAACATGCCTGCATGAGTCTGTATGTTGGACTCGTTAGTCCTTAAGATGAAGGCCTTAGGTGCATGTAAGTTTTGGGTTGTTGTATGTGGGACACACAGTCTCCGTTGTTCGTGTACAGGACCACCAGTCCTCTTGTTTGTATATGGGACCTCCAGTCCCCTTTGTAACTAGGACCAACCCCGTCACTACTATCTGTAGCTCATGCATGTTTCGTAACTGTTTATGTTTTCGTAAAAACCGGTATGTTTTGCACAAGTTTTTCGTAAACCATTTGAGTTTATTGGAAATCACAAACCATTTACGTTAATTAAAACTTGTTTGTGGAATGGTTTAGAAATATGTAATCTTTGTTCATCAAAAATCCTGTTTTTTTTTTTTTGCAAAACATGCATGTCTCAAAAAGAATATATATTTTTTCGTTCATCGAAAACCTTATATGTTTTTGAAAAACATACATGTCTTTCCACCCCGAAAACATTTATACAAATGTAAAACCGTAAAAAGGTGGGATTATGAACTCACCTGGATTTCCATGTGCAAAGCTAGATAATTATGATTCTGTGGAGTCGTTTCCAAGCGTGATTCGCTAGCGTGCTTCTATAATATCGCTAACGCGGAATATCTTATAAGTTTCTAAATAAAGCGGTAACTAACTACGTGTCACCGAGCTCTACCGAATCGTTAACCAAACGATTAGACGGTAAGTTCTTAACTTAATGGAAACGATTAAGTTATGCTTGTTAAGTCTCGTCTAATGTCGGTAATAGTTACTAAGTTCTGGAAGTACTCAGCTTCCAAAAGATTTAAAATATATAAATATTTATATAAAAATATATAAATATATTGATAAAAGTGCGTTAGTCATCTCGAGATGTCGTACGCGTATGTATCGAGTATTCGTATGACAATAATATATAACAACTCGTATTATCTGTTGTGTCTCGTATGATAAGTATCGAAATATGTGTATATGCCGTTTAGGCGTTTGAAGTGAATATAAAAAGTTATATTCATTTTATAAAGGAATCGTCGAGTTGTTGTGTTTGAAAATAAATATATAACCATATTTATTTTTATAAAAGAATACGTGTTGTTCGATATTTGAAATAAATATATAAGCTATATTTTTTTATAAAACGAATTAGTGTCATTTGATATTTCAAATAAATATATAAACTATATTTATTTATAAAAGGATTCGAGTTTAACGTTTGAAATAAATATAATAACTATATTTATTTTGTAAAATAGTTTGCGTCATCGTCATTTTTGTAAGTTATAAAGTGTCGCCGAAAGTAATTATGTGTTTGTATTTGTTTTTCTAAAATCATTTTTCAATCCGATAGTTTGTTTGATAATAAAACGCATTTTGTTTTACAGATTTTCTCGAAAAACGGGTAGAGTTTCCTCTGTTTTTGGACGCCCCCGACAACACAAGTTGTTGTTATTTTATCAAAATTCAATCAAGATTCAAACAATGGATATGTATAATCAATTTATATAAACAATATAGTAAATAAATCCAATTAAACTTTAACAAATAATTTCGTCAATTTATTCGGTTCGAGCTCGTTTTGCATGGTAATAATTCAAAACTAATAAACAACGATATTATTCATGCCGTAAAATCTTTACCATCTCTCGCATGTCGATATGCCGAACATGCTGACTGAGTTGACCGGTTGTGTTGACCGAGTCAACTCTCTGTGTTGACCAGGTTTGACCGAGTCGACACCGTTGACCAGCTTACCGTACCGAACCCGATCTGAAATTGACTGAACTTGAAGCGTGACCCGAATCCCGAATCCGAAATTCTGCCATGACCTGAACCGAACTAATCTGTCCCGGTGTTGACCAAATTTAACCACTGTCGACCAGCTTTGACTAGGTTTGACTAAACCTGAATGAGCTGAGACCCGAGCCGAAATGTAACTTAAAATAAACAAAAATCATATCATCATTATCATCGGCACAACTAACCATCATCTTCATTAGTCTTCAGTAGAAACAGAGATGAAAGAGAACAAGGGCTTGCCATGAAACCCGTCGGACTAACCCACAGTGCCGCCACCGTGAGCGGCGACGCTGCTCCACCTCCGGCGACTCTCTCTCTCTCTACTACCCGTCTTTGTTTCTCTCTCTTCGTGCTTCTTTAAACCAGCCGCCGCTCACCACAACTAGTCCGATGTCAGGTGTGGGTGTGTGGTTGAGGGAGAAGGTTGGCGAGGGTTATTGTTATCGGAGGGGGGTGTCACCTGGCCGGAAACGCCGCCGGCCATCGCCGGATGTTTACCGGCTAAGGTTCTAGTGAGAGAGTGAGAGAATTATGAGAGTTAGAGAGGATATGAGGTTGCGAGTTTATAAAGTGTATGAGTTAAAAGTGATGGGTTTGTATGGGTATAAATGAGGAGTGTGGGGGTTAAAAGTTACTAACAACCCTTGACTCTTAACTATATGTTTGTTTTCATTTGAAAACTATGGTGGGTTCGGTGGTTAACAAACTGATGAGAATGGGTACTTTCCAATAGTTTTTTTTTTATATTTTAATCCCCATGTTGTCTTCCATGAGTTAAAAAGACATGGTGTTAAATATATGATAAGTACAAGCATGCATCCAAGGAGTGTAAGGTTGGTCTTCCTAAATTTAAATAAGTTTTGAAGTTGCTTTTGTTCTTGGCTCCAACATCGACAGAAAAAGTGAAAAGGGTAGAAAGCATGGCTAATTAAAGTGTAGGTAGACCTTAACCTGTCTGTTTAATCATGTGCAAGTATGGTACAACCAGAATATAATCTATACATGCATGGAAGAGTATTAAGTTGAATAACCATGCTTATAATATTGTGGGTTCACATCATTGCTTCCTACTAGGGGACCAAGTATGATAAAGTTGATTAATTTATAATAGAAAATGGAATGAATATGGGGGCATCGAGATTTAGAAATAATAATAATAATAATAATAATAATAATAATTTTTGGGTCTTGAGAAACACTAGATATAAGTAGAAGTTTATAGTGGCTAGACATATAAACAAAAGCCTTTTTTTAGAATTGGGTTAAATATCACCAACATTCATGTTTGTCGAATTAACTCGTGTGTGTGTACTGTAAAGTCAGATAGACGTTTCTAGGGATACCAAAGGCCTAATTAAGTTAATTCGCGTCATAAACACTATTTATTGTGACAACTGTGCTTTGTAAACGATGAAAAATGTAAAACAATATCAATTATCAATAAAACGATATGTTTTGGTGTTAATATGTGTGTATTTGTGTTTGATGATTTTACGATTTGATTCGAGTTCGATTTCAAGCTTTAAATCGCTTTCTGGAAAGTTATACGCAAACTGATGAGTGAACGTAATCAGTTAAACGTGACAAACACTCCGGAACAGTAATATAGGCTAAACATACCTTAAATAACCTTTACATAACTTAGAAATAAGTTTTGGATGGTTTGGTGTGTCGAAAACAAGTTTATTCGATCGCAGGGACTATTTGTGTCAAACTGCGAAACTATGCCGATTTGTACAGTAACGAACATTCTGGAATTTGATCATAAGTTAAACATACCTTAAATATCCTTTACATAGCTTAGAAATAGGCTTTGAGGGGTTTGGTATGCGAAAATAAACTTATTTGATCAACAGGGACTAAAAGCGTCAAAAAGTGTATAAGTTTGTATTTACGCGCATATCTCACGTTCTGAACATATCCGTACATCCAAAAATTTTTGTAATCATTAAAATATTTTATTTTAGTGATTGGAATGCAAAAATACCATTCGTCGTGAAATTTGGATCGTTTTTGCGTCTGTTCGAGTTTTCATTGTAATTAACCGAATAACGCAACCGTACGACCAAACGAACCGACATCCAAGATGTTTTCAAGCATATTTTAAGTTACCTATACTTTAACTTCATTTTAGAGCCTTGAAATGGGGTTAACGGGGCTTAAACGTGTGGAAAATCAAGTTTTAAGCATGCAGGGACCTGTTTCACCAATTCTGGAAACTTAGAATTGAGCTCCCCCACGCCACGCGTTAGCCCAGGTGTTACCTGGCGCGCCACATGACAGGGACCAAAATTCAGCAACTCAGTTTCAGCAACAGGCTTGATTTACAGGGTTAATTATGCAAAATTCTCAATACCTTGAGCTGGTTTTGGATCCCCATTGTATTCAATACCATGTTCCACAAGTGTAGGGCCAAGATTGATCCTTCTAAACACTTGGAATGATCTCCTTGATCCTAACTTCCTACAAATAGCAATGGGTTCTTCATTCATTCTTCACACTTGATCTCATTTCTGCTCTAAGTTGAAGCTCTCCCTTGTGAAGCTTCATACCTGAGTATTTTGAGATCAAATCTTTATTGCTTGGACCCTTTGTAAGCTTCTTTCATGCTTTTTATGCTTTTCAAGCATGAAAGTCAAACAGTGTTTGACTTTCTGCTTTGACCACGAGTTGGTCAACACAAAGTTCGTTTGAACTTTGCAACGTGAGCGTAATCACGATGGTTATAGTCCCTTGTGACTATACCTACTGATTACCACGTTGATTGGTCGAAGTGACGAGTCAAATTTTCGGTCAAAGTACGTGTTTATGCGTATTTTGAGACGAAGCTATTTTTGGGTATCAAAACACTTTGTTTTGATATCAAACCTGTTTTCTAACTTAGTTAAACTTGTTTTAACATGTTTAACTCGTCACTTTTAGTCTAGTGCTTGATTAGGGTTGTAAAGTCAAGCGGTCTAAACCACCTCTTAGACTTTCGCACCTGACCCGTTTGGTTGATCGTTAGGATCCGACCAACCATATTATGTGACCATAGTTGTATAGGGAATAACCTTCCGAGGTTATACCTTATGGTCACTCAGTTTAATTAGTTATACGATAGGTAGTTTATATGCCTTAGGAAAATGACCAAAATACCCTTTTCATGCATAATTGGTATTTAAGCATATGTAACTTAACTTTTGTCACTTAAACTGATTATGCAACATGTTTAGGCATATAATACTTGTCATACGACTAGTTAGGCGTCTCGAACGCGCATTCACGTGAACGACGAGTTAAAGTAGCGTAAGCTACCTTAATCGGTCGTAATGGGTCGTAAGCACTTAGGATAGGTTTTGATTTAGGATGTAGGCTTTGTTAAACCATATCACATGAGTTCCAATACTCATTTGGTCTACAACACCTCACTCTACCCGATTTTCCGATTTAGGTGTCGATTTATTAACTAGCGATCCGATTACTAGGTACCACTTGATTTCCTTGGTTTGTTCGAGCGTTGTTAGTTCACTTTATTCAAGGATACTTGCAATTCAATGTGAGTATATAGTTCCCCTATTTTACTATTTTCAATTGTTTTAGGGTGATTCATATGTGTTAAACGATTTCGATGCTTTTAACGACGATTTCAAAAACGAATACTATGGTTTATATTAAACATGAACGATTTCGATAATGTGAACGAACTTGTTGGACGTATTTACATAACGAATAACATTCATTAGCTTTGGCCAAGCCGACCAGTATTAGGTTATGGTACCATAGGATCTCACAAATCCCGTTATCGGACTGCACCCATGGTTATGTATGGGGGTTATGTGGGTAACGACTGAACCTGTTAATTGTTAACTTACCCTTTGGTGGTTTGTTAATACGAGTTGATCTATGGACGAGTTACGAAGGTTTGAATGTATTCCACGAGAACGATTTGAACGATTGAACAATTTTGAACGATTGAAATAATTGAACGATTTGAACGATTGGAACGATTTGAACAAGTTAAACGAATTGAACAAACGATTGGTTTTTGGTTAGTGTTTAGATAACGGGACGGGTGTAATGTGATAAAAGCATGGTAGATACACCGCTGGTACTTCTTATATATAAGTGTTTTTATCGTATTATATTCCGTGGCGTTATTTAGTTCACTTGGAGGAACGATTTTCAAAAGAGACACGCAACGATGTTTACTAAACGATATAAACCATACGAGTTATTTTACGAGAACGATACACGATTTGGTTTACTTAAACAAATGTTTTGGGTTAAGATTCTTGGCAACGAGATTACATAAACTAAAACTAACTTGTTTGAGTTAGTTATTCATTTTATAATACAAATATTTTACAAAACAAGGTTTCCTGATATCGATTAACGAAGTTGTACGAGTTATTTTAACATGTAAACGAGCCATGAATCTGACACTCATACAAAACCTATGTGCTCGCCGGCATTTCTTTGCTGACTTTATTTTTACATATGTTTCAGGTTGTGTTGAATGATGTTGATTGCTAGGATGCATGCTCACTTAGGACTGGACGAGGCCTTAGTAACTAATTAACAAATGATAGACGATGTGGTTGTGTTTTAACTTAATTTTTAAGACAATGTTAATGTTTAATATTCTAATAAAACGAAACTTTTGAATCCATGGTTGTGAAACAATAATTTTGTTGCTCCACTCCCCGACGTTTCCATCGTGGTTTCGTTGTTTTAACGCGGTCGGGGTGTGACATTTATCATCGTTTTAAACATCTGTTAATCGCATAATTAGAGGCGTAAATTACCGGTTTTCACAAATACTACCTCCCGGCGAAACTCCAATCCCGTGGTATGTCAAATCTCAGGGTGCTTTAAATGCTGTTTATGCACAACTTTGTACACAAACTGCTAGAACAGCACCGCAGGTGCAAAGACCTACAGCTCAGGTGCGAGCCCCAATTGCACCTCGAGTATTACATTATGATTCACCATCGTACATGTCGGTAGAAGACACGGAGGTTTATTCTTAGTCAAGCAGCAGATATGACTCTACTCATTCTGGCACTAGGCATCGGGATTATCGTGAAGAGCAACACTCTCAGAAACGTCCATCTATTCATTCAAGGCTAGGCCCGTGTTTGTTACAAAAGCGGGACACCCAGACTGATGAATATGATAAAACACATGATGAGGACGATAACACAAGTGTTTTTAACCGGCTGTAGAAGGATCATGCTAATTATAAGCCAAAGATACATGCGGTGTATAATCCAGAGGCTGAGCATGATTACAATTTGATCTATC
The DNA here is from genome assembly GCA_030545235.1 of Helianthus tuberosus. Taxonomy (NCBI): domain Eukaryota; kingdom Viridiplantae; phylum Streptophyta; class Magnoliopsida; order Asterales; family Asteraceae; genus Helianthus; species Helianthus tuberosus. The sequence goes on from CM060407.1 coordinate 123,355,161, forward strand.
GACCGACTGAAGCAACAGAGAATTCTAGGTTTGTCAAGGAAATTGCGTTGGCTCCGCTTGTGCGCCAAAATTACCATCCAACATGGGGAAGTTTAACAGATTAACAGATCCTGACGATCATTTGCGCTTGTTCACCAGCGCAGGGCTTATTGGCAGATGGGCGTTACCTATGTGGTGTCACTTGTTTGTTCATACCCTCACAGGTGTTGCGCGCCTCTGGTTTGACAACTTGCCAATAGGTATACTAACTTTCTGGAATGATCTTAAGGAAAGATTCTTAGTTCATTTTAGTCAGCAACGATGTTCTATCAGAGACTCCGCAGATGTCATGAACATCTGGCGGAGAGATAATGGAAGTCTGGAAGATTTTATTACGCGTTATAATAAGGAGGTCCTTGAGATTGGTGATGTACACGAGCATTTGATTCGCGCACAGTTCAAGTATGCACTATGGTGTGATGATATGATCAAAGTTTTATCAGGAACCGAAGGGTTACCAAAGAGTTGGGAAAAACTTATGGCAGCATCCAAAGTTTACGCTCAAACTGAGCGCAACTTAAGTTCTAACCAACCTCCATTGCCTCAGAATCGTCCGCAAGATATGAGCAGAAACAATGGTCGAAAATTCAAAAAGAATTGGAAGGATTCAAGTTCGAGCACGTACTCCTCAGAAGACGCTCGTGCAACGATCAACAAGATTGCTTCTCAAAAAGCAATTAAGCAGGAAAATCGTGAGAGGCGGTGGACGCCTCTAACCAAAACTCCCGCGGAGGTTCTCAGTACGGAAAATTATCAGTTTAAATAGCCGTAACAGATGAAAAACAAGAAGGGTCAAGATCCAAATCTTATTGTGATTATCACAAGGATACGGGTCACACAACTGACAACTGTATCAGCTTGCGCACCGAGATTGAAAAGGCACTTAAAAGCGGGAAACTCACTCACTTAGTGCAAAATGTGAGCAAGGAGGTTCGCCAAATCACCCAATGTGATGAAGGTCTAAGCAATAAGAAAGCAAAGCAAACATGCATAGTTCAAGGTGGTCTGGCGCACAGGCGTAACCATGAACGAAGTCACAATGAACGCTGGCGTGAGCAGCAAGTGATTTTTCTCGTTGTACCTGGAGAAGAACAACCGGTCGTGATAACTGGTATTTTTGGTCATTACCGTACTGATTATATGTTTATCGACCCGGGTAGTTCTATGGATACCGTTTATGAGAAATGTTTCAAACAGTTGGATCCGGAGGATAAGGCGCGCTTAGAGCCAGTTGATTTCCCATTAACTGGTTTCTGCAATGAAGCCGTCTTTCCGCTGGGTCAGATTTCTTTCCCCATTACGCTCTCAGATGGCGAACATACACGCACCGTTCAAGTTAGTTTTATGGTAATGCCAGCTACATCTCGTCATGATGTTTTGCTGGGTAGGCGTTCACAAAGAGAATTTACCATGATTACTTCCATACTGCACACTGCTTGCGGTTTTCCAACAAAAACTAGTGTAGCAATTCTGTATTTAAGAAAGGAAATCATGTCTGTTGATGATGAACCTCCAGTAAAAGTCGCGAAGCCATCCTCTTCCAGTGAACCAGAGAAATGGGTACTCAACAGTGAATATCCTGAGCAAACTGTTATGTTAGGACCTGATGTGTCTCCAGCAGTTCGCGCACGACTTAAACAACTCTTATTCCAGAATATGGATGTTTTCGCATCGTCTCCAGCGGATATGACCGGTGTAACAAGGGATGTGGTACAAGCGAAGCACAGTCTAGGACCAGAAATGTCACACCCCGATATTTCCACGTTTTACCGGTGGGCCCGGTAGGGGAGTACCATGACGTAGTTGATATCATTATAGTCAAACAACACAATATTTAAATGCACAGCGGAAGCAAAAGATAGATTCATTTCAACCAAATAATATTGTAATATTAAGTATCACAAATAGTTGAAAATAATCCACAGGTGGATCAAAATAAAGAGGAAACATTGTTCAACAGTTTTATGACATCCAAGCTTGCGAGACTTATTGCGGATGCTAGGAGAAAGCCAGCCTAGTTCGAGTAGTACCTGCACTTAATCTTTTTGGGAAAATACGTCAGTTTACACTGGTAAATACAATTAACTGACTCATTTTGAAAAGGTTTAAAAAATTGATTTGAATGCACGTGGCACAAACTTTTATAACTTGGGATAATTATTTGAATATGATCTTGTAAAAGAATTACATGTTTCTTATGCGTTCAGTAGCCCGGTTCGTGCCGGGTTAAAGATCAATAGACACACCACATTATTTATTTAGACACTGACGGGTGTACGCCTACACCCCGTGCTTAGGTCGTGGCCATTTCGTAAAATGATGCCAAGGATATCCGGGACATGGTCATTAACCCCCCAAAGGATTTAAGCAAACAAAACAATTTAAACGGGTCAATTAAATAAATTAACCACCATACAATTAAAGATTTAATGCCCGACCAAGCGGTATTTTATATACCGTACCCCAAGCCCGTATAGGGAAAATAAGTTAAAGTATTTACCTTTGCAAGTAATAATCACAACAAGCAAGTGCACGTAGCTTTTACCGAGTCTCCTATTCTGGAACAAAGGTTTATAATAACCTATTAGAAATCTAACGGGTCTTTAATTAAGCCTAAACTTAGACCGGTTAGTTTTAAAGGAAGATACGGTTCGAACACATGATTAAGCGAAGACCGGAATAGAATGTGATTTAGACCCGAAAAGTTTAAAGACTTGTATAATATGGGTAAACTAAACACATTCTGGATTTTGATATAAAAATGATAAGGTTCGACCCGTTTCGGCTAATTTATGTAAACTAGTTACATAAACCGAACCGAACGCGAATAACGCATAACGGGTAACCGAAAGAGTCACGAACAGGTTTCCTAAGTTAATATTCCATAAATATGTTGTGATATCAGTAGGATACCTTCCATTATGCCCAAAACGAGTTTAATCTCAATTTAAGCCTCGTAGGGGTATTTTGGTCATTTAAAAGATTATAAAAGAGATTAATTATAATCCTGAGATTCGGGTCTGAAATAATCAGTAAAACAACTTAATTTAATAGGTCATATTAGTTGGTGATAAGTCTTATATCTCAAAATGGTTTTAAACCCAAACTAGGTGTTAAATACGCGTAGAAAGCCGTTTTAAGCGATTTCCGAGTTATACAGGAAATCTGAGTTTTCTGATCAGGTTATAAAGTTCAAAATACTCCATTTATTATATAAAATCATTAGCAATTGAATTGGTGTCCAAATATTATGTAAAACTCATTTTACAAGCAAAAGGGTATAATCGGTATTTACCGAATCGAGGCGATAACGTTAGGTTATGATCAGTTTAAAAATAATTAAAAATCATCAAAAATCCCAAAATATTATATTACATCAGTGGGCAAAAGGTTTGGTGTCAAAAATTGGGTTTAGATAGGCTTTACGCTAATTACGCCGTTTTAATTAATAAAAGCTTTCTAATTACGCTATTAAGCATAACTCCTAATCTAGACCTCCAATTGATGTGAAAATTTTGGGACATGTTTATAAATCAGTAACAAAGATTATTGTCCTCTCATATTTCCAAAATTCTCGTTTTATGGACAAAAGCGCATTATGGTCAACATTAAGCAATTAACGGAAACGTGTGAATGAATCGGACAATCAACGAGCCAATCACAGAGGGTTATACCATCAAGTAACCTAGTCCTAAGGAAGCTCTAAGGCATTTCTAAACCCATCTAAATCGGGTCAGAACTGAAGTCAAAGTTTTGCGACTTTCGGTTCCGAATCGAGCTTAAACAGAAAATTATCGGATCAAACAAGCTTAGACCAGTTCTTATACTAATTACCAAGTTATATGAGTGATAAAATAGGTTACACGTCTTCTATATTGCTAATTAGGTGTTAATTCGAAAACTAATATTCTGTTGACTTTTTCGGATTAAGTTTGACCCGACAAATGATCTAGTTAGAGTGTAATTCAGAGGGTGCCCTTTTAAGGGTTTATTGCCCACATAATTACCAACTTATAACTACCTTAAGTTTGACTAATCACTGGACCATTAGTGATTAATCGATAAGTCAAACCTTAATTACGACGGGTTGACTTTAAAGCTATAAACTAAGCAAAACTTAATTAAGGAAGGTTAAGGAAGTTTACCAAAGTCCTAATTACGACCAGGGATGATTTAGGTCTACTCTTGAACTCCAGAAGTCTTCAAAAGTTGAGTTGAGAATGAATGATCAAAGTGGCAATAATGTGGAGCTTTATATAGTGGGTTTAATCCCACTAGATCATGCCAAGGAAGGCTATAAGTGATCATGGATCATTCACAAGTGTCCCTATACTCTAAAAACAAGTTTAGGCAGCACATGGTATTGCATACAAGGCATTTGAGTCGGTTAAACGGGCTGGACAGACACCTATCCAAAGTTTCTGTATCTGGGAGTGCCAGGCGGCCCGTGTAAGGCTATGCCTGGGCTTACGCGCCCCGCCTGAGGCCTGGTGTCAGGTTAACAATTTTCAATTATTTGCAGTTTTGGTCCCCGGTCCTCCTAAAAGTTGTTTTACCTTTATTTCTTGCATTATGAGCCTTCTAAATTAACTTATAAGGACTTCAAGACTTGTACCAACTTTGTTAAGTCCATGGTTAACTTTTGATTACCCGAAAAGTCATAAATTTCATCGTTGACGCTTTTAACCCCTCGTATACGAATTCTATCATAACTTTCTCATACGATAATGAAACTTGGTGAAATTTTTATCATGCATTCCAGTGAGCATAATTAATTGTTACAAAGCTTCGGGTTTGCTAAAAGGTCACTCAGAGGTATAACTTAAACATGTTGACACATTTAACCCCTGTAGTTTGTATTCTCTCACTTTCTTTCACAGTTAGCTTCGTATGATCCATGATTCATTCGTTTAAGGGTATTAACATCATGTAGGGTTATTGTAAAGTATATTTATCCATTGTTGACATATTGAACCCTTACATTCACATACTTTCCTTGTTTGTCAACTTTAGTCCCTCTAGAACATTCTTTCACACGTTCAAAGCTTATTACACGTGTCAATACATTATAGGACGTGAATTTTCGAGGTGTTACATCCTCACCCCCTTAAAAGAAATCTCGACCTCGAGATTTACTGAAATAAATGAGGGTACTTTTCTTTCATTGTGGACTCTACCTCCCACGTGTACTCGGGACCTCTTCGGGCATCCCACTTTACTTTTACGATCGGTACATGCTTCCTTCGAAGCTTCTTAACCAGTCGATCCTCGATCGACACAGGTTTTTCAACAAACTTCAAGCTCTCATCGATGTGCACATCTGTATGTGGTATGACTAGTGATTCATCAGCTAGACACTTCTTTAGATTGCAGACGTGGAATACATTGTGAATACTACGGAGCTCTTCAGGTAAGTTTAACTTATAAGCAACTGATCTGACGCATTCGATGATCTCGAATGGTCCTATGTACCGCGGGCTTAACTTGCCTTTCTTACCAAATCGCATTACCCCTTTCCAGGGTGATACTTTAAGCAACACTTTGTCACCTACCTCGAATCTTAGAGGTTTAAGCTTTAAATCTGCGTAGCTTTTCTGCCTATCTTTGGCAGCTTTCAGGCGATCACGAATCTGGACAATCTTGTCCGTCGTTTCAAAGACTATTTCAGGTCCTGTCAGTTGGACATCTCCAACTTCCGCCCAACAAACGGGCGTTCTGCATTTTCTACCACACAAGGCCTCGAAAGGCGCGGCCTTGATGCTGGTATGATAGCTATTGTTATACGAGAACTAGATTAATGGCAGGTGGTTATCCCAACTACCACCTAAGTCAATCACACATGCACGAAGCATGTCTTCCAATGTTTGGATTGTACGCTCACTGTGCCCGTCCGTCTGAGGATGGTAAGCCGTACTGAAATTTAAGCGCGTGCCCAAAGATTGTTGGAAACTTTTCCCAAAATGTGAAGTGTATCTAGTATCTCTATCAGAGATAATAGACACTGGTATACCATGTAGAGATACAATCTTATCTACGTACAATTGGGCTAACATGTCGGAGCTATAAGTCTCCTTAATGGGTAGGAAATGTGATGACTTAGTCAGTCTATCTACTATCACCCATATAGTATCATTTCCTTTCTTTGTTTTTTGTAACTTGGTGATGAAATCCATTGTCACCATCTCCCACTTCCAAGTGGGAAGTTCAGGCTGTTGTAGCAAACCTGACGGCTTTTGATGTTCAGCTTTAACTTGTGCGCACGTCAGACATTTGGCCACATAAGTGGCTACAGATTTCTTCAAACCTATCCACCAATAGTTTGACTTTAGATCCTGGTACATCTTATCAGCTCCAGGATGAACGGAATATTTAGAACTATGGGCTTCCTGGAGAATAACATCCTGAAGTCCTCCATAAACTGGAACCCATATTCGTCCATTTAGCCTTAGGATTCCGTCTTTGCCATAGGATAACTGTTCTTCAGTTACTCCTAGCTTTTCAGCAGGATAGTTAACTTCCAATACAGCTTCCTTCTGCGCAGCTAACAACCTCTCATTCAAACTATTCTTTATTTCCATTCTCTTGGCATTTATTCTAATGGGTTTTACTCTTTCCTTTCTGCTCAAGGCATCAGCGACTACATTCGCCTTGCCTGGATGGTATCGGATTTCACAATCGTAATCATTCAACGTCTCCATCCATCAGCGCTGCCTCATGTTTAAATCCTTTTGGTTAAAGAGGTGTTGGAGGCTCTTGTGATCAGAATAGATCACACACTTGATTCCATACAAATAATGCCTCCATAGTTTTAGTGCAAATACAACGGCACCCAACTCCAAGTCATGGGTGGTGTAGTTCTTCTCATGCACTTTTAACTGTCGAGAGGCATAGGCAATAACCTTGCCTTTCTGCATAAGCACACATCCCATACCAGTGTGCGATGCGTCGCAGTAAACCACGAATTCCTCGGTACCTTCAGGCAATGTCAAAACAGGAGCATTGCTCAACTTTTGCTTGAGAATATCGAAGGATTCTTGCTGCTTAGGACCCCAATCGAACTTTATATTCTTCCTAGTCAAAGAAGTTAGGGGTGCAGCAATCCTTGAAAATTTTCAATGAAACGCCTGTAGTATCCTGCCAATCCCAAGAAGCTGCGAATCTCGGTGGGTGTCTTCGGCTCTTGCCAATTCATGACAGCTTCAACCTTAGCGGGATCTACCTGGATTCCGCGTTCACTCACCATATGTCCAAGAAATTGGACTTCACGAAGCCAAAATTCACACTTAGAGAATTTGGCGTAGAGCTTTTCTCGATGAAGCAGTTTCAGAATGCAATGGAGGTGCTTCTCATGGTCAGCTTGATTCTTTGAGTAAATGAGAATATCATCGATGAAGACGATGACAAATTTATCCATGTAGGGCTTGCAGACGCGGTTCATGAGATCCATGAATGTGGCTGGTGCATTAGTGAGTCCAAAATGCATCACTAAGAACTCGTAGTGACCATAACGAGTCCTAAATGCAGTCTTATGTACATCTTCATCCTTGACCTTTAGTTGATGATATCCTGACCTTAAGTCGATCTTGGAAAAGTAACTTGCTCCTTGAAGCTGATCGAACAAGTCATCGATCCTGGGTAATGGATACCGATTCTTGATGGTAACTTTGTTAAGTTCTCGATAATCGATGCATAGATGCATCGAGCCATCCTTTTTCTTCACAAACAGGATTGGTGATCCCCAAGGAGATGAGCTAGGTCTAATAAATCCTTTGCTTAACAAATCATCCAGTTGAGTTCTCAACTCTTTCATCTCCGTTGGTGCCAATCTGTAAGGTGCTCTTGCAACAGGTGCTGCTCCAGGAAAAATGTCGATCCTGAACTCCACTTGCCTATCTGGGGGTAAACCAGGTAGTTCTTCAGGGAATACTTATGGGTATTCAGAGATAACAGGTATGTCTTCGATCTTAGGCTTTGGTTCAACAATGGTTACTTGTGCCATGTAGATAACACAACCCTTCGTCAAACACCTTGATGCCTTGAGCATGGACACTTGCTCAGGCATTCCGTACTTAGTATCTCCTTGGATTTTCAAAGGCTCTCCATGAGGAGCTCTGACAACCACTTGCTTCTTAGCACAAACGATCTGGGCTTGGTTGCGAGACAACCAATCCATGCCTATTACTATATCGAAACCGGCTAATTTCAAAGGAAGTAAAGACAATGGAAAAGAATGGTTCCTAATGGATATAACACATCCATCTAACACGGTTGACGCTGTCTCTAAGGTACCATCAGCTAATTCCACCTCATATTTCACACTTAAGGTTTTAACAGGTAAATTCAGCAATTTACAAAACTTATTATCTACAAATGACTTATCAGCTCCTGAATCGAAAAGCACTCTTGCATAAACATCATTTATGAGGAAGGTACTTGTGATCACATTTTCGTCCTGGATAGCTTCCTTTGCATCCATCCGGAAGACCCTTGCATTGGTCTTTTTCCCATCCTCAGTCTTCTTTGCAAGTTTTGGGCAGTTGGACTTGATATGCCCATTTTCATTACAGTTGTAGCAGGTCGCATCCTTCAACTTTTTGCAATCCAAGGTCTTGTGTTCCTTGGACTTGCATATCCCACATGCAAAAGTCCTTGACTGTGTCTGCGAGTTCGATTCATATCTGCACTTCCCGAAGTGCTGTTTCTTGCAGATCTTACATTTGGGTTTATCACCCGACTGATGACCATCTTTCTTAGATCCAGAACTCTTTTTGTGGTCATCGTTTCCCCTATGTTTCTTATCCGATCGTCGTGAGTTATCATCCTCACGCTTCCTTTTCTCAGCATCAGTGCTTCTCAGCGATCTCTGCCTGAACGCGTCCAGAGTAAGAGATAATGCTATATCAGCTGCAGACCGAGAAGTAGCTGGTCTAGAGGCTTTCACACTGGCCTTAACTTCTGGGGCTAAACCCCCGATGAATCGGGCTATCCTCTTGGGTTCCGGGGTCACAAGATAAGGGACCAACCTTGACATGGTGTTGAAGCTTGTAAGGTAGGCTTGACAATCCAGGTTTTTCATAACCAGAGACAAGAAATCAGCTTCAATCTTCTCAACCTCATGCTGAGGGCAGTAGTTTTCCTTGATCAACGTCATAAACTGTTCCCAAGTCATATTGTACAATGGGACTTTCCCTGTAGCTTGGATCAAAGACCTCCACCAAGCTAATGCCTCACCCTTGAAAGACTGAGACACGAATTTCACCACATCCTTATTAGCGTAATCACTGATATCCACCACAGTGTCCATCTCATCCAACCATGTCATGCAGTCTACAGCTCCTTTTTCCCCAGTGAAATCCCTGGGTTTGCATGAAACAAAATACTTATAAGAGCAACCCTTATTACAGGGTTCTTAATTCAGTACAATCCTTTAAGATGGAACACTTTGCTGATTCGAAGAGTGACGATCGTCTTCGTCTTTCTTTGGCTCTTCCTTCTTGGAGGGTGGTTTGCTGTGAGCCTCAGAATGAGTCTTAGGCTTGGAATGCGGTGTGGATAGGGTCCTACTTCGAGTCCCGCTATATTCATTATACTTCCGCTCTATAGGTTTGGTAACAGCGTTGTCTATTAACGCTTGCAGTTCAGCACCCGCTATATTAATTCGGGCATCATCCTGATTCTCCCATGGGTGATTGTTGATCTCATCCGAATCAGCCATGTAGTTTGAACTGTTACATAAAATATTGACAATAATTTATATGGGAGTTTATTAAGGAATTGTCTTTTATGGCAATTCATTAACCATGGTAAACACATACCATATTTGGTTAATTTGTTAATCATATTTATTTAGGATTTTTATTATAACTTATCCTAATTATAAAACAATAACAGTATTGTTAGTGGCACAAAAGGCCTAGTCACACGGATAATTTAAATCATAAGCCATGATTTCAGAGAATCAAGGCATTAATGTTTGAACACAGTTCATTACCTTTTCTTGACAGGGAGTTGTAGGCTACCACTGTCTTTAGTCTTATATGACAAGGAGTATGGTCCGTAGGCACTACATCACTAATGGACGTTTAATATGTGATCATCAAGTTAGGTTAGGAATCTTTTGAAGAATCCCACTATAAGAATGACGTGTGTGATTTTAACGAATCACGTCTGCCAGGAGCGTTAATCATGTTTTTAGATGTTAACAGGGATTTGAATCTTTTTAAACAGGTCTTACCATCTTGGCCGAGCCTTATAATGACATGAAGGCTAGGTTATACGTTTAAGATTCTTATTTAATATTTAATAGGCAGATTATTTTTAAGAGGAATGGTTTTGATTTATTTCATGTATAATATAATTATGCATATAATAAAATAAAATTTTAAATTTAACATTCCATTAAACATTAAAAGGAGTACATATTGCCCTAAACGGAACTTTTAACAGAAATAACTTGCCCAAGCAGGGGCTAAACTGTACAAACAAGTCCTCGCAGGGACTGATTACTAGGATAAGTGTCCACGTAGGGACTAGGTACATAGATAAATGTCCACGCAGGGACTTGATTGAATAAGGAAATACAACAATACATATAGAGATTCAATGATCCCTCTTCTTCTTTCCTTTTAACAAGCCTGCCAGGCCCTTGAGAAATCCCTAATTGTTCCTACGTTCTTCTTGGAATTCCCGTTCCACCCTGTTTAGTCTGTGGAGGATTTCCTCCTATTCTGGTGGGGAAAACCGTGGTGGCTGCGGCTGAATCGGAGGTCGAGCAGGTATTTGATACCCATGTGTTGGGTATCCCACTCCCCAGGGAGCTCCATATGGTCCTTCTGGATGAAGGGCGTTGTAGTTTGCCGCTACTAAGTATGGGTCGGCTTCAGCATAATTATAGTGAGTGTGAGCCGGCTGCTCAAACGGATTGTACACCGTTGAACCGGTGTATGTAGGAATCGGGTTATCAAAACCTAATGGTGGCAGTGGTGGTGCAACTGGTGCAGAATTCACCTCTGAAACTGGATTTGAAGGCCCAGCCATTTGTGGGTCTTCATGCAGTGGTGGATAGTGACTGCCACTTGAGTGATGGGGGTGCTAAAGTGAAAATCCCCACCTCGCGTGGATATTCGTGCGCCCGTTCTCCTACGCCTTGGTGGTTCTGGAGGTGCTTGATGAACTGGCGGCGGTGGAGGCGGTGGCGTGACTGCCACGAAACACGAATCCTCAGAGGGATCCTGCTGCTGCTGCTGTGGGTTATGAGAGGGTGTAAAATACCACTCAAACTGGTTGAACCTCGTTTGGTAACTGTCTGGACCACGGTAGGGTGATCCGTGGAAGGATGAACCATCTGAAATCTCGATGGGATGGTTGGGTGTCCCGGTTGCAGGCTCGACGGGATCCGTGTCCTCGTCCATGTCCATTGTTTGGTCTCCCGAAAAATGGTCTTCAGGTCCTAGTGGGTTAAAACCCACTGGTTCTTCAATATAGTTTGCCGGGTTGAACCGGCCCTGGAAGACAGGAGTAGGGTCGCCAAAGGAACGGTGCGAAACGGACCGCTGCAACGGTAAGTAGGAGTGGTGAGAGTCTTCGGGCTCGTTCTCCGATTGGAGGTGTTGAGGGTGTTGAGCTATGCGAGATATATCGTCTAGCGGGCTCCAAATGGGTCCTCCAGTTTCCTTGAGGATCGGCGCTCATAGTAGTGGAAGGAGTTCGCCGGTGTGAAGGCCCGGCTTCGTGATCGTTGGGGGCGCTGATTGGCCCCTTACCTCGTCCTCCTCTTCTAAATCTAGGTGGCATATTTCCTATCAAAACAAATAAGAGATACAACAAAAATATAAAGGACAAAGTTAGAATTAAAAACAATTTGGATTAGTCCTAAGTTCTTTGTCTAGACTCGAAAATTTAGGAATGTGCAATTGTGTAACTGAGATTAAACACAAAAGGCTAGTGTTTAATTCACTCAGTGTTGGCTCTGATACCAACCTGTCACACCCCGATATTTCCACGTTTTACCAGTGGGCCCGGTAGGGGAGTACCGTGACGTAGTTGATATCATTATAGTCAAACAACACAATATTTAAATGCACAGCGGAAGCAAAAGATAGATTCATTTCAACCAAATAATATTGTAATATTAAGTATCACAAATAGTTGAAAATAATCCACAGGTGGATCAAAATAAAGAGGAAACATTGTTCAACAGTTTTATGACATCCAAGCTTGCGAGACTTATTGCGGATGCTAGAAGAAAGCCAGCCTAGTTCGAGTAGTACCTGCACTTAACCTTTTTGGGAAAATACGTCAGTTTACACTGGTAAATACAATTAACTGACTCATTTTGAAAAGGTTTAAAAAATTGATTTGAATGCACGTGGCACAAACTTTTATAACTTGGGATAATTATTTGAATATGATCTTGTAAAAGAATTACATGTTTCTTATGCGTTCAGTAGCCCGGTTCGTGCCGGGTTAAAGATCAATAGACACACCACATTATTTATTTAGACACTGACGGGTGTACGCCTACACCCCGTGCTTAGGTCGTGGCCATTTCGTAAAATGATGCCAAGGATATCCGGGACATGGTCATTAACCCCCCAAAGGCTTTAAGCAAACAAAACAATTTAAACGGGTCAATTAAATAAATTAACCTCCATACGATTAAAGATTTAATGCCCGACCAAGCGGTATTTTATATACCGTACCCCAAGCCCGTATACGGAAAATAAGTTAAAATATTTACCTTTGCAAGTAATAATCACAACAAGCAAGTGCACGTAGCTTTTACCGGGTCTCCTATTCTGGAACGAAGGTTTATAATAACCTATTAGAAATCTAACGGGTCTTTAATTAAGCCTAAACTTAGACCGGTTAGTTTTAAAGGAAGATACGGTTCGAACGCATGATTAAGCGAAGACCGGAATAGAATGTGATTTAGACCTGACAAGTTTAAAGACTTGTATAATATGGGTAAACTAAACACATTCTGGATTTTGAGATAAAAATGATAAGGTTCGACCCGTTTCGGCTAATTTATGTAAACTAGTTACATAAACCGAACCGAACCGAACGCGAATAACGCATAACGGGTAACCAAAAGAGTCACGAACAGGTTTCCTAAGTTAATATGCCTTAAATATGTTGTGATATCAGTAGGATACCTTCCATTATGCCCAAAACGAGTTTAATCTCAATTTAAGCCCCGTAGGGGTATTTTGGTCATTTAAAAGATTATAAAAGAGATTAATTATAATCCTGAGATTCGGGTCTGAAATAATCAGTAAAACAACTTAATTTAATAGGTCATATCAGTTGGTGATAAGTCTTATATGTCAAAATGGTTTTAAACCCAAACTAGGTGTTTAATACGCGTAGAAAGCCGTTTTAAGCGATTTCCGGGTTATACAGGAAATCTGAGTTTTCTGATCAGGTTATAAAGTTCAAAATACTCCATTTATTATATAAAATCAGTAGCAATTGAATTGGTGTCCAAATATTATGTAAAACTCATTTTACAAGCAAAAGGGTATAATCGGTATTTACCGAATCAAGGCGATAACCTTTGGTTATTATCAGTTTAAAAATAATTAAAAATCTTCAAAAATCCCAAAATATTATATTACATCAGTGGGTAAAAGGTTTGGTGTCAAAAATTGGGTTTAGATAGGCTTTACGCTAATTACGCCGTTTTAATTAATAAAAGCTTTCTAATTACGCTATTAAGCATAACTCCTAATCTAGAACTCCAATTGATGTGAAAATTTGGGGACATGTTTATAAATCAGTAACAAAGATTATTGTCCTCTCATATTTCCAAAATTCTCGTTTTATGGTCAAAAGGGCATTATGGTCAACATTAAGCAATTAACGGAAACGTGTGAATGAATCGGACAATCAACGAGCCAATCACAGAGGGTTATACCATCAAGTAACCTGGTCCTAAGGAAGCTCTAAGGCATTTCTAAACCCATCTAAATCGGGTAAGAACTGAAGTCAAAGCAAAAGTCAAAGTTTTGCGACTTTCGGTTCCGAATCGAGCTTAAACAGAAAATTGTCGGATCAAACAAGCTTAGACCAGTTCTTATGCTAATTACCAAGTTATATGAGTGATAAAATAGGTTACACGTCTTCTACATTGCTAATTAGGTGTTAATTCGAAAATTAATATTCTGTTGACTTTTTCGGATTAAGTTTGACCCGACAAATAATCTAGTTAGAGTGTAATTCAGAGGGTGCCCTTTTAAGGGTTTATTGCCCACATAATTACCAACTTATAACTACCTTAAGTTTGACTAATCACTGGACCATTAGTGGTTAATCGATAAGTCAAAACTTAATTACGACGGTTTGACTTTAAAGCTATAAACTAAGCAAAACTTAATTAAGGAAGGTTAAGGAAGTTTACCAAAGTCCTAATTACGACCAGGGATGATTTGGGTCTGCTCTTGAACTCCAGAAATCTTCAAAAGTTGAGTTGAGAATGAATGATCAAAGTGGCAATAATGTGGAGCTTTATATAGTGGGTTTAATCCCACTAGATCATGCCAAGGAAGGCTATAAGTGATCATGGATCATTCACAAGTGTCCCTATACTCTAAAAACAAGTTTAGGCAGCACATGGTATTGCATACAAGGCATTTGAGTCGGTTAAATGGGCTGGACAGACACATGTCCAAAGTTTCTGTATCTGGGAGTGCCAGGCGGCCCGCGTAAGGCTATGCCTGGGCTTACGCGCCCGCCTGAGGCCTGGTGTCAGGTTAACAATTTTCAATTATTTGCAGTTTTGGTCCCCGGTCCTCCTAAAAGTTGTTTTACCTTTATTTCTTGCATTATGAGCCTTCTAAATTAACTTATAAGGACTTCAAGACTTGTACCAACTTTGTTAAGTCCTTGGTTAACTTTTGATTACCCGAAAAGTCATAAATTTCATCGTTGACGCTTTTAACCCCTCTTATACGAATTCTATCATAACTTTCTCATACGATAACGAAACTTGGTGAAATTTTTATCATGCATTCTAGTGAGCATAATTAATTTTTACAAAGCTTCGGGTTTGCTAAAAGGTCACTCAGAGGTATAACTTAAACATGTTGACATATTTAACCCCTGTAGTTTGTATTCTCTCACTTTCATTCACAGTTAGCTTCGTATGATCCATGATTCATTCGTTTAAGGGTATAAACATCATGTAGGGTTATTGTAAAGTATATTTATCCATTGTTGACATTTTGAACCCTTACATTCACATACTTTCCTTGTTTGTCAACTTTAGTCCCTCTAGAACATTCTTTCACACGTTCAAAGCTTATGACACATGTCAATACATTATAGGGCGTGAATTTTCAAGGTGTTACAAGAAAAGACTCACGCAATGAATGAACATGTAGCTGAGCTGCTTCAAGCAGGTATATTACGCTAGGTCCGATATCAAACATGGGTGGCTAACCCAGTGATGGTGCAAAAACACAATGGCGGATGGCATATGTGTGTTGATTTCTAGGACCTTAACAAAGCATGTCCAAAGGATTTTTATTCTCTTCCAGAGATTGATAAGAAAGTATATTCTTTGGCTTTTTTCCGCTGGAAATTTTTTTTGGATTGTTACAAGGGCTATCATCAAGTGCAAATGAAAGAAGAAGACGAGGATAAAACAGCTTTTCGCAAGGAGAAGGGTATTTTTTGTTATACAAAGATGCCTTTTGGTCTCCGCAATGCGGGAGCTACGTATCAAAGTTTGATGCATAAAGTATTTGGAGATGATATTGGCGTTACAGTTGAAGTTTATACTGATGATCTAGTCTTTATGAGCCCTGATGAAGAATTAATGCTCAAGAACATTCAGCGCACCTTTGATTCCTTGCGCAAAGTTAATTTTGTGACACCTGTGCCTCTGCGACCATCAAAAAAATACCAAATCAATGAAATTTTGTGTTTCATACTTGGTATTTGTATAAATATGTGTATCATGTGCACATATCAATTCATGTTCGATTTCGAGCTTTAAATCGCTTTCTGGAAGGTTATACGCGAACTGATGCGTAAATATAACCAGTTTAATGAAACAAACACTCCAGAATAGTGACATAGGCTTAGCATACCTTAAATAACCTTTACATAACTTAGAAATAAGTTTTGGAAGGTTTGGTATGCCGAAATCAGGTTTATTCGTTTACAGGGACTAATTTCGACAAACTGTGAAAGTATGTCGATTCGTACTGTAACGAACATTCTGGAACTTGATCATAAGTTAAATATGCCCTAAATATCCTTTACATAGCTTATAAATAGGCTTTGAGGTGTTTGGTGCGCAAAAATAAACTTTTTGGTCAATAGGGACTAAAAGCGTCAAAAAGTGCATAAGTTTGCATTTTTGCGCATATCTTACGTTCTGAATATATCCGGACACCCAAAAATTTATGTAATCATTAAAATATTTTATTTTAGTGATTGGCATGATAAAATTCCATTCGTCGCGTAATTTGAATCGTTTTTCGCGTCCGTTCGTGTTTCGTCGTAATTAACCGAACAACACAACCGTACGGCCAAACGAACCAACATCCGGGATATTTTTGAGCATATTTTAAGTTCCCTATACCTTAACTTCATTTTAGATCCTTGAAATGAGGTTAACGGGGCTTAAACGTGTCAAAAATGCATCAAAATCAAGTTTCTGGGCTGCATGGGCCTTTTCTACCAAACTGCCAAACTTCTCTTAGGCGGGCCGCGTAAGATAGAGTGTATTCTTATGCGGGGCGCGAAGTCTTGCTAGACAGAAACATTGCATCTGGTCTGTTTCAGCTGTTTTGATGGTTTTAAACCTTTGTTTTCAATACCATTTGATGGTTTTTATGATCCCATTGTATTCTAATACCTTGGGCCCAAGTGTAAGGTCATGATCGAAGCACGGTTTACGAAGAACGATCCTAACGATTATAGGTTTTATATAAATACCCAACACCCTCATTCTCATTCCTCACAGTCTGATTCAAAGAGCTCTAAGTTGGGGTTTAACACCTCATACCTGAGCAATTTGGATCAAGATTACCTTGCTTGGACCCTTTGTAAGTATTCTTTCGTGCTTTTATGCGTTTTTGATGTATGTAAAATGCAACATATAAATTACATCAAATGAGGCATAAAACTAACCATTTTTAAGTACTAATATTGGAAAAAGAGTGTTTTTGTCTTCCTTTTGTATTTTCAGGATTAAATGAGCTCAAAAACGCAAAAGAAGCAAAAAGACAGCTAAATCCAACATAAATACAAGAAAAGGAATATTAGTGGACTGCCCGACCCCTCAACGGCACCTTCCAAAGCAAAGTAGAGAAATCAGAAGACTGAACACGCCCCGTGCTCAGCCAGCACGGGGCCGTGCCCAAGAAGCAGCAGAAAAGACAAACCTATAGAAGCTTCTATTGCCCACCACGGGCCGTGCTCAGCGGATACGGGGGCGTGTCGAAAGTACAGCAGGCGCATTTATTGTAATTGCGAATTACAATTAATGAGGAGAGAGATTGTCAGACGGACACGGGGCCGTGCCCAGCTCTCTGTTCAGCCTATAAATAGGAGTGCTTGGATTCATTTCATCTCATCCCTTGGCACACCACCTCTCTCACACTTCATCCACCACCCACCACCATCACAACACCATCATCCACCACCATCATCCATTGTCCATCGTAGAGTGTGTGAGTCGTCTCGGGATCCAAGATTGATCGTAAGAGTTCTTGACAATCAAGGCCATGTTTGCCTAAGTCTCTTACATCACTTGGTGAAGACAAAGTGTCTAGTATAATACTTTTTATTTCTAATCTTTTGCACTTTTTATTTGGTTTCGTATTAATGACTTTAATAACTAGTTACTTATGTTGAAGGTGATCTTTCCTTATCGTTTGTCCGTGGTGTCTTGGCATTATTTTACTGTCTATATAAAATAAAGGATTTTCACCATTCATATCTCCACGGTCTATATGGAGATATGTTGGCTACCTGGTCGGGGGTTAAGGGAACGGTTTGGTAGAGGTCTTGCCATTGTTCAGCGTTTAGAGGTCCTGCAATGGACCTGGGTCAAATTTAGTAGGACCTCCTTCAATACTTCACGGTATTGGATGGCGGGGGTCCAAACTCTTTGATCCCCTCATAAGTTAACTACTATTAATACTATAACCCGGCTATTTAGGACTGTATCCCTGCTGACTCAGACTACTTAGCCGAGGGTAACGTCACCGCCAAAAGCGGGGCCTACCACAATACTGCATTAATAACTTAATTCATTATCTTCCAATAATCCACCCTTTTAGGATTGTATCCCTGCTGACTCAAACTACTGGGGTGAGGGTAACGTCACCTTCAAAAGAGGGGCCTACTACAATAACTAAGATAATCTCTTAATTATGTGCAAAAGTGCGGAAATAATCAAAGGTTATACTAGATACGAGTCGGAACCAAGTGATTCATCTTGTCTATCTGTTTTTCTTTTATTTTTATTTTCAGCATTTTAGTTAGTTTTTAATTTTCTTAGTTTAAAACATTTTTCTAAACTTTTATTTTGATTAGAAGTTGAGGATAAACCGGTACTAAAAGCTCTTGTGTCCTTGGACGACCTCGGTATCTTACCAACGCTATGCTACACTCAACGATGGGTGCACTTGCCCATATGTGTGTTTAGTGTTAGTGAAATATCGTGTTTTATAAATTTAAAACTTGGCTAAAATAAGTGTTAAAAAGGGCTTAAAATATACACTTATTTTTAAGAGATTTTCATAGACATTTATCAATTGCACGTTAAAGAACAATTTTAGGTGGTTAAAGTGTGTTTATCGTTTTAGCTTTCCGAATGATTGTCATGTTAGGATTCCCGAAAGGGATACTAATTGTTTTAAATTGGAAAATTGACCGAATGCTTCTAGTGCCAAAACTGACTTAGTTGACATGCTGTGGTTGTGTATTTAGCAAGGCTTTTTATCTACTTTCTATTATGTTTTTATTATGTATTTGGTTATGTTTACTTTAGTTTAGTTTAAAATCACAAAACCTATGTTTTTACCGGTAGTTTAGTGACAAAGGTCTAGTACTAATTCTCTGCCCATTTCCTTGGATCGATACTTGGTTCTTACCGATACTTTATTACATATATGACGGGGTACACTTGCCTCTTTCGTGTGTGTTTTGATGTAAAAGTAATAATCACTTTTATAAATTTAAAACCCAATCGTGTGTAAGTCATTGCTAAATATTATGTATATATACGCACACGTCACCGTGCCCAGCGGACACGGGGCCGTGCCCAGCTCTCTGTTCAGCCTATAAATAGGAGTGCTTGGATTCATTTCATCTCATCCCTTGGCACACCACCTCTCTCACACTTCATCCACCACCCACCACCATCACAACACCATCATCCACCACCATCATCCATTGTCCATCGTAGAGTGTGTGAGTCGTCTCGGGATCCAAGATTGATCGTAAGAGTTCTTGACAATCAAGGCCATGTTTGCCTAAGTCTCTTACATCACTTGGTGAAGACAAAGTGTCTAGTATAATACTTTTTATTTCTAATCTTTTGCACTTTTTATTTGGTTTTGTATTAATGACTTTAATAACTAGTTACTTATGTTGAAGGTGATCTTTCCTTATCGTTTGTCCGTGGTGTCTTGGCATTATTTTACTGTCTATATAAAATAAAGGATTTTCACCATTCATATCTCCACGGTCTATATGGAGATATGTTGGCTACCTGGTCGGGGGTTAAGGGAACGGTTTGGTAGAGGTCTTGCCATTGTTCAGCGTTTAGAGGTCCTGCAATGGACCTGGGTCAAATTTAGTAGGACCTCCTTCAATACTTCACGGTATTGGATGGCGGGGGTCCAAACTCTTTGATCCCCTCATAAGTTAACTACTATTAATACTATAACCCGGCTATTTAGGACTGTATCCCTGCTGACTCAGACTACTTAGCCGAGGGTAACGTCACCGCCAAAAGCGGGGCCTACCACAATACTGCATTAATAACTTAATTCATTATCTTCCAATAATCCACCCTTTTAGGATTGTATCCCTGCTGACTCAAACTACTGGGGTGAGGGTAACGTCACCTTCAAAAGAGGGGCCTACTACAATAACTAAGATAATCTCTTAATTATGTGCAAAAGTGCGGAAATAATTAAAGGTTATACTAGATACGAGTCGGAACCAAGTGATTCATCTTGTCTATCTGTTTTTCTTTTATTTTTATTTTCAGCATTTTAGTTAGTTTTTAATTTTCTTAGTTTAAAACATTTTTCTAAACTTTTATTTTGATTAGACGTTGAGGATAAACCGGTACTAAAAGCTCTTGTGTCCTTGGACGACCTCGGTATCTTACCAACGCTATACTACACTCAACGATGGGTGCACTTGCCCATATGTGTGTTTAGTGTTAGTGAAATATCGTGTTTTATAAATTTAAAACTTGGCTAAAATAAGTGTTAAAAAGGGCTTAAAATATACACCTAAAATAAGTAACACTTCGCACGCATCAAGTTTTTGGCGCCGTTGCCGGGGACACAAGGATTTTATGAAAGTTAGGAATCAACGGCCTAATCATTTTTTATTTTTTTTTTAGTTTTTTTTTCTTAGTTTTTCAGCTTCTGCAGAGCTCAGCACGGGCCGTGCCCGCTAAACACGCC
Source organism: Helianthus tuberosus (assembly GCA_030545235.1). Classification (NCBI taxonomy): domain Eukaryota; kingdom Viridiplantae; phylum Streptophyta; class Magnoliopsida; order Asterales; family Asteraceae; genus Helianthus; species Helianthus tuberosus. The sequence continues at coordinate 123,375,863 of CM060407.1, forward strand.
CCCGTGCTCAATCATTGGAACTGGCAATCCTGTTTTACATCAGACATTAAGCTGAACACGGGGACGTGCCCACTCAACACGCCCCCGTGCCCAAGTTTCAGTTACTGAAAACAGAACCGTTAGATCCCGGCGGTTGGTAATTTCTGACATAAACATGAGTGATAGTAATTATTTTTACTTTCGGCACTCTTATGGTACGTGGTGTCAATTATGTGGTGGCGAACATGAAGAAGTAAAATGCTACTTCCTAAATTATAGGCCACTACATGGACCCACCAACTTCTCACAACCTTAAGAGGGGCGAAAGTAAAAATAAGCACTATTTCTCCCTCGAATGCGCCCAGCCAGATATTCTAGGGGAAATGCTCCTTGACGAGTTATTTCAACTAGAAGAGCTAATTCTGAAATGGTTAGAAGAGCTTGGGAAGGATTTTATTGATCCACCCCAAGACGATACCCATGAAGAAATGTTGGAACCGCATTCCGACAACCTCGTTGCTCCCGAAAATACCTTCGTACCTAGCAAAGACTTGGACGATAGTCGTCCCTGTGTCGATTGTGCCGTGAAGGACTCTCCATCGACTTCGTTCGGTGCATACATAGACCTGAGCGATTCGGCATACACCTTCTTTAACAAGAGCCCGGGAAAGGGTTGGACTTGTCCACCTAGAATGAAAATAGGAATTACCCTCACCGACAACCTCTTGCGTTCTCGCCTTAGTCTAGGACAATTAAGGTATCTTAGGCACTTTGGGGTTGTTCCAACCAGTAAGGAACCACCCGATTTCGACGAAATCCTTAGAAGAAGCAAAACTCCATAAAACAGCCTCCAGACACGGGGCCATGTCCAGGTCAACACGCCCCCGTGCTCATCAAAGAGATTCTCTGCTGATTTGGTCAGAATACGGACAAAATGTGTCAGGAATTCCTCTGCACACGGGGCCGTGTCCAGTCAACACGGGGCCGTGTCCAGTGCACTGTCGTTTTCTTTAAATGCAGCCTGAATCCTGCTCATTTTTTACCACTTCAAAAGACAGAGATTCCTGGGATTTTCACTCATACCATCCTAGGTAAGTGCTAAAAGAAGGTTCCCAAAGACCCTCTTGTCCCTTCCACTTTTACTCATTTCCTCCTCTTTAAATTTTTTTTTTCAAAATTTCCTCCATGGAAGCTTGGAAATCTCTTGATTCCAACCCTCTATGTGAAGTTTGTAAGATTATTTGCTAAGGATTCTTGTTTAAAGTTAGTTGTATAACTTTATTTTAAATTATCTAAGCCTAAAAACTAGCTAAAAATCATGAGAATAATTTAAAACTCCAAGACTCCCTAGCATAAAATCCTGCAGACAAATGAACACGGGGCCGTGCTCAGTGAGCACGGGGCCGTGTCCGAGGATCTGTTTTGTAAAAATTTAGCTTTCTTCGGTTCCCTTCGCAGAAAATGGCAAGCAGAACAAGCGGATCATCTTCAAGAAGTAACCGACAAGGGAGGAGATCTTCAACAGCAGAAGACTCTCTTGTAAACTATGTTTACGCTCTAAGAGAGGCTATTGACGAAATGACGGGAGTGGAGGAAGCATTGGTCGACCGTATCAACCATCTTACAGTGGGGCTGGAGGGCTGTCTCCATGAAGTAAACCTCTTGCACCAGAGGTTGAACCTTCTCGCCTCCCCGCCTTTGGTACCTATAATAACCCAAAGGGCGTGGAACATGGTACCCGAAGTTGTCATTCCAGCCGAATGGTACTCCATGCACCAAGAACCTCCGCGAAGAGTGGTGCAAGGATTCCCGGTGAATGTTCCCCCTCAACCACCAGCTACGGAGGAAAATGAAGCCGCATTCTTCCTTCCTAGGGAAATCGAAGAATGGCTTTAAATAACATTTAGGGAAGAAATCATTCGGCTAAAAGTCCTACTATATCGGGAAACTATTCTCGAAATTTTCTTAAAATAAGTAGAACTTCTTATGATAACCTCGTGCACCTGCTGACCTATTTAGTTAAGTTTTAATTTTATCTTAATTTAGGACTATGTAAGTTTTCTCTATGATGAAATGAAATGATGGTTTTAAGGTTTGGATGGTTTGTAATGAATAAAACACACTCATGGTGGTAAAGGATGAAAAGGGGAACGAGAAAAATGAACCCATGCACAAGAACAAGGCAACCCGACAATTCTCACCATTTCAGAAGGTTCAACACGGGCCGTGCCCAACCAACACGGCCCCGTGCTGAGCACCCTGCAGAAAACGCCCAGTTCAGGTAACTGGACACGGGTCGTATTCACCCAACACGCCCCCGTGTCCAGGCTTCTGTTTCTCTTGTTTTAATTCTGTTACTGGCACTTGAACACGGGGCCGTGCCCGGACAACACGGGGCCGTGTTCAGTGCCCAGTAACACAATTTTTTGCTTTTTAAACACTATTTTACACATCTAATCAACCTAAAAATTTATTTTTGAGACACATTGAGGACAATGTGTAATTTAAGTGTGGGGAGGATGCTAAAACCTTGAATTTTGCAAGTCCTAAATACAAGCCTTACACAAAACTCTATTGGAACCGCTAATCACCCCAAATTTTTTTCAAAAATTTTCATTTTTTTTTACTTGTCTAGGTTTAATTCGGAAAATTCAAGTTCTCAAAAAGGTTATATTTTTACAAATTTACAACCGATAGCGTAGTGATAAAAAGAACCAACATAAGAAAATTATGAAAAGGCATAGCAAACTTATTTAAAATTTGATTATATATACTTGATCACATAAAAAAACCCATTCCCACAAAAGTGAGTTTTGAGCCTTTATTGAGCACACAATTACATATCATTTGACTAAATGCTCATTTTTCGTTTCTTGTGTGAATAGCCGCTTGGTTCTTACGACTCTAGAACTTGCCATGACAATACATTCCCGGTCCTTATCAACTTAAACCCGAGTAAGTAAATGATGGAGGCATTAGGACTAACCCTTTTTATTTCTACACCATTATTTTTCTTTTTCTTTTACCACCTACCCAAAAATCTCCCTAGTTAGCCCCTTTGAGCCTAAACCTTTTCGTTTCATCACCCAAACAAAAACCCTTTTACCCACCAAAACCTTTTCCATTTTTAACCCTTTATTTTAGTAACAAGTTCGGTTCTTCGTAAAAAAAAAAAAAGTGATAATGATGAAGCAAAAAGAAAATAAACAAACAAGTTAATCAAAAATAACTTAGTTTGAATAAAAGCTTCATCAAAATAAAAAGTTGCAAAAAAAACGAAAACCGACACTTGTTACGCTTTTAGCCCTTTTTCTACTAACCACTAACCCAACCACCTACCTTTAACCCTAGCCTAACCCTTAACCCACAAAGTCCTCTTGATATCTACAAAGGTATAAAAGTTAAAAAGGAGGAGGATTGATTTCTTGGCAAGCCTATGGTAGGAATAAGTTCCATGCCGCTCTCGAGTGATTCACTAAAAAATACACCTTCGGCCGAGTGTGAGTGATTTCCCCGTGAGGTATCTGAACTTGTATATAAATAGAATTTTAAAAAGCATGTTATGCCCAAATAAGTAATTTCTTTTATGAAAAGTTCTAAATAAATCATTACGAATAGGAGTGTAAATAAAAAAAATAAAACCCAAAAAGATCTTGGAAATCCCGACACTCTACGACAAGCCCAAAACCTTCTCTTCTACCTATTCCATTTGAGAGTGTAAGCCACATATTAAAGAGTTTTGCTTGAGGACAAGCAAAACTTCAAGTGTGGGGGTATTTGATGTATGTAAAATGCAACATATAAATTACATCAAATTAGGCATAAAACTAACCCTTTTTAAGTACTAATATTGGAAAAAGAGTATTTTTGTCTTCCTTTTGTATTTTCAGGATTAAATGAGCTCAAAAACGCAAAAGAAGCAAAAAGACAGCTAAATCCAACATAAATACAAGAAAAGGAATATTAGTTGACTGCCCGACCCCTCAACGGCACCTTCCAAAGCAAAGTAGAGAAATCAGAAGACTGGACACGCCCCGTGCTCAGCCAGCACGGGGCCGTGCCCAAGAAGCAGCAGAAAAGACAAACCTATAGAAGCTTCTATTGCCCACCACGGGCCGTGCTCAGCGGACACGGGGGCGTGTCGAAAGTACAGCAGGCGCATTTATTGTAATTGCGAATTACAATTAATGAGGAGAGAGATTGTCAGACGGACACGGGGCCGTGCCCAGCGGACACGGGGCCGTGCCCAGCTCTCTGTTCAGCCTATAAATAGGAGTGCTTGGATTCATTTCATCTCATCCCTTGGCACACCACCTCTCTCACACTTCATCCACCACCCACCACCATCACAACACCATCATCCACCACCATCATCCATTGTCCATCGTAGAGTGTGTGAGTCGTCTCGGGATCCAAGATTGATCGTAAGAGTTCTTGACAATCAAGGCCATGTTTGCCTAAGTCTCTTACATCACTTGGTGAAGACAAAGTGTCTAGTATAATACTTTTTATTTCTAATCTTTTGCACTTTTTATTTGGTTTTGTATTAATGACTTTAATAACTAGTTACTTATGTTGAAGGTGATCTTTCCTTATCGTTTGTCCGTGGTGTCTTGGCATTATTTTACTGTCTATATAAAATAAAGGATTTTCACCATTCATATCTCCACGGTCTATATGGAGATATGTTGGCTACCTGGTCGGGGGTTAAGGGAACGGTTTGGTAGAGGTCTTGCCATTGTTCAGCGTTTAGAGGTCCTGCAATGGACCTGGGTCAAATTTAGTAGGACCTCCTTCAATACTTCACGGTATTGGATGGCGGGGGTCCAAACTCTTTGATCCCCTCATAAGTTAACTACTATTAATACTATAACCCGGCTATTTAGGACTGTATCCCTGCTGACTCAGACTACTTAGCCGAGGGTAACGTCACCGCCAAAAGCGGGGCCTACCACAATACTGCATTAATAACTTAATTCATTATCTTCCAATAATCCACCCTTTTAGGATTGTATCCCTGCTGACTCAAACTACTGGGGTGAGGGTAACATCACCTTCAAAAGAGGGGCCTACTACAATAACTAAGATAATCTCTTAATTATGTGCAAACGTGCGGAAATAATCAAAGGTTATACTAGATACGAGTCGGAACCAAGTGATTCATCTTGTCTATCTGTTTTTCTTTTATTTTTATTTTCAGCATTTTAGTTAGTTTTTAATTTTCTTAGTTTAAAACATTTTTCTAAACTTTTATTTTGATTAGACGTTGAGGATAAACCGGTACTAAAAGCTCTTGTGTCCTTGGACGACCTCGGTATCTTACCAACGCTATACTACACTCAACGATGGGTGCACTTACCCATATGTGTGTTTAGTGTTAGTGAAATATCGTGTTTTATAAATTTAAAACTTGGCTAAAATAAGTGTTAAAAAGGGCTTAAAATATACACCTAAAATAAGTAACACTTCGCACGCATCAGTTTTTAAGCGTAAAAGTCATACAGTGTTTGACTTTCGGCTTTGACTAGTCAATGGTCAACACGAAGTTCCTTTGAACTTCGCAACGTGAGCGTAATCACGATGGTTGTAGTCCCTTGTAACTAAACCTACTGATTACCACGTTATTTAGGCGTAGTGACGAGTCATAGTTTCGGTCAAAATGCGTATTCTTGCATATTTTGCAACCAAACTATTCTTGGGTATCAAGACCCTTTGTCTTGATATCAAACTTGTTTTCAAACCTTGTTAAACATGTTTTAACATGTTTAACTCGTCACTTTTAAATTAGTGCTTATATAGGGTCGTAAGATAAGCGGTCTAAACAAACGCTTAGACTTTCGAACCTGACCCGTTTGGTCGATCATTAGGATCCGACCAAGCATATTTTGTGACCATAGTTGTATAGGGAATAACCTTCTGAGGTTATACCTTATGGTCACTTCGTTTAAGTAGTTGTATGATAGGTAGTTTATATGCCTTAGTAAATGACCAAAATGCCCTTTTTACGCATAAATTCATTTTAAGCATATGTAACATAAATTTTGGCACCTAAACTGATTAGGCAACATTATTAGACATGCTAAGGCATATAATACTTGTCATAGGACTAGTTAGGTGGTCCGAACGCGTTTTACGTGAACGACGCGTTAAAGTGGCGTGAGCTACCTTAACGAGTCGTAATGGGTCGTAAGCACTTAGGTTAGGTTTCGTTTTAGAATGTAGGCTTTGTTAAACCATATTACATGAGTCTCTACACTCATTGGGTTTACAAAACCTCATTTTATCCGATCCTCCGATTTAGGTCCGTTTATTAACATAGTTACCTATATTATGTGTCGTTTGATTTCCGTGTTCCCTCTAGCTTTGCTTGGTTTTTAGTCAAGACTTCTAAGCATCCTCAAGTGAGTACATAGTCCCCTCTTTTACGTTTTCAAATGTTTTGGGGTGACACACATGTGCTGTGACAACCCTCACTAAACCAGGTATCCGTACAATTAATTAATCTTAATTACGTGCTTAATGACTATGCTTGATTACAACTGATGACGTAAACTGCTTTCTGATTTCTGTAACCTACATACACATGCATCACATTTCATACTGTCACTCCACTCATTACATACAAACTTTAGTGACATACTTGATGCACGAAGCACAGTTAGCACAGTTAACGGATAACTCAGAAATATACTGACAGTGCCCGTACATAGACAGACAGTGTTTTGAGACCCAGTATGGGCCAGGGACAAAGTACTACACTAATATGACGTGAAGGGAAGTGAGGACCATAAGACTGTGTCACTAGGTGATGGTTTGAGTGTCGGAAAGTGCCTAAAACTCATTTTAAGTACAGAATTCTGCATTTTCAGCAAAAATTCAGCGTTTAACATACTCATATTGTGCAGAGAATTGACTAAATGGTCCTGAATGCTTCCCTAAGTGTTGGGAATTAATTGAGTTATAAAAAGATACATAAAAGACACTATACGGTACAATTTAACACTTTAACAGAACGGTACTTAACCGAACAACCGGACATTACTCGGGACACCAAAATTTTTTCTGAAACATTGTTTTATTATTTTTAACTAATTATGGTCTCAAATACCCCAACACACTATAAAATATGTCATGCACATAATACCTTAGATAAAACACATAACCTCCTAAATAATTACCTACATATAATCAAAACGTACAATTAACCCCCCCCCCCCCCTCACTATTTTCGGCTCAAATAGGGGACCCACCATCATCATCACCAAATCCCCAATTAAATATTCCCTTAAAATATGCTTGGTCATGCTCTTGCCAAGAAATCACAATGATTATAAGTAGGTTGGGCTAAAGATCACAACCTCATCATCTCACTTCACTAGTTCACTCCACCATTTTCACCACCTCTCTCTCTCTCTCTCTCTCTCTCTCGGCCTACATACATCCGCCGCCACCACCCCACTTCAACATTCATCCATTCCATTTCCAAGTTCAAATCAAGTGCTAGAAGAAGTCTTGTGGAGCTTGAAGCTTGGAGGTCTTGAAGGAACATCACACATTGCTTTCTCACACCATCTTCATCATCATCCTTTGTTCATAAGTTCATCCCTAGCCTTGGTGCTAGTTGTAAGTCTTTGATTTCACTCTTGGTTACTTGTATGATGATTATTCGAAAGATTGTTGTTTAATGTTTAACGCAAGAACATAAAAAGAAAATGAACATAAGTTTACATAAAGAAGAAATCTTGTTGGATTAAGTTTGGTTAAAGCATGCATGATGTTTGATCATCGATTTCTTGATAAACCCGTTGTTAGGACACTTGTTGATACATTTTAGTAACGTTTAAACAATAAAAAGCATGCTGATTAGCATTTGCAGTCAACTTCAACAGGCTGTAAACGGATCATAATAAATCGAAAAACCGATTTTCTGAAGCCTAAATTATGTATTTTCGAAAAGCAGATCAAATGGCACTGGTATCGTAATTTTTCGAGGTCGTTTACTATTTTTAAAGGTCTGTTTTTTGACAGCAGCTCAGCTGCGTTTTTACTGCAGAAAATGTGTGTTGTGTTTTTCATCATAACTTGAAACCTGAGTAGAACTAGCTCATGAAACTTATATTGTAGATTATCACTGATGTCGCGGTCATCCTCCAACTGGAATTTCGTCAATCGGACCTATGATGATTTTTTAGTGAATTATTCCGTAGACTGCAGTCAGAAAGTGACAAATCTGATTGCAGTCCGGTAAATGATTTTTTATAAAATATTGGTAATGAACTGAACCCCGAAATTTTTACAGAATAATATTTGGATCGTTTAACCCATTCTGTAAAAATTTGAGAATTTTTGGAATGAGTTAACTATTTTATTAAAATGCTCGAAAACAGTCCAGTTTTGAATATTAAAGCTGAAACGACATAAGTAGTATTTTGCATGTCTAAATGTCGGCTTGGTTATGTGGGAACGATATAACGTGATATATGTTAAAGAAAAAGATATGCTATCTTGCATGAACACCTCCATTTACAAAGGAGACTATGGCGAAATTTTCTGAAAATCCTAACACTTAGCAAATATTTTCTAGACAAGTATTTACTAGTATATTTTAGACTATATTTTCAAACATAAACCTCGCCATAATTTTTGTAACAAAATACAAAGTATCGGAGGTTAGTTTTATACATGAAAATGGTTAAATATATATTCTCTAAAAAGGACTTAAAAATATAATTCCAATGCGAGCATACATGTGTAAAATATCCCATCCTTGGGAAGGAAACACGTATATAAAATACTTTAGAAGTATTAATACAAGAATATTGAATGAACAAATATTCCAACACGACATATGATTAAGTTGAAATGTTAATTACTTTGGCAAATAATTATCACTCGGAATAATATAAGAAACGTAACTCAAAACCTTAAACTCTAAGCCAAGGCACGGCCCGTTCGTCTAATAGACATTAGTACGTTGTAGGTTGTCGTGTAGCTGACAGAGTTTGAGATACGGTACATGACGCACTACTGTGAGTTCATGTCCCCTTTTTTTCTTAACTATTTTAGTTTTATACTTCGGGGGTGGAATACATGTTACAATTTATTACAGACATTTTATACATGGTATGGTTAGCTTAAGGAGGGTTCTTACTACGCGATCAAGTGAGTGGTGGGCATGACACTTAAGGCCATTAATCCTCATTGTAGGACCATAGGGCATAAGTGATAGATCTATTTGGGTGTAGCGAGCCCACACCCATGAGGCCGGGGCGGCCCATAGTGGTGACTGTGTCTTCATACCGAAGACAAATTTGCTAGGTTTGAGTCTTCCTGCACCAGTTTCACACATACTATTGGCTTTGCAACCCAATGGTGATCAGTTTTTCCTTATTGCTACATACCAGGGACTTTTATTCATACGAGACTTATTTTAAAGGCTTATACACACAAACTTACACATGAACTCGCTCAACTTTTTGTTGATATTTTTAAACTACATGTATTTTAGGGAATTAATCGGATCTGGCAAGTGATGCATGTTAGCTGCGTACTAAATAAGGATGTCATCCAGGATCGTAGGGTTTGGGAAGTGTAACTCCTTCTTGGATGGTTTGCATGTCTCTAATCCTCGTTTTGATGGTAGTCTTTCGTTGAGTCTTATGAACTCGTTTTAAACAAGTCACGGTTTGTAATATGTTTTGGGATTGATGTTTTAAGACAATATGTTGTGCATTTTTCTAAACTATTTTAATGGATGATCATCACGTATTTTTATCATATAGCATTGTTGTGATTGTTGCTATGGTATTAAGAAGTCACACTAAATAATCCACGCTTCCGCAAAAGCCAGGGTGTGACATGTGCCTACTTGTTACTTTCGTGCTTTTCATGTTTTTACATCATATGCTTGTTATGTTCATTAGTACACTTATAGTACATGATTTCATTATGTTTTGCTATGTATGTTCACTTAGCATGCTAGCACATTAATTTTTATATGTTACATTTTGTTGCATATGTTCATCCAGCATATGGACACATTGTTTTACATTTTGAATTGTTTGAACCGTTGAAATTTTTGGTCTATGTGAACCGTTTGAAACTGTTTGAACCGTTGGGTTAGGGAAGTGATTAGGTAACGGGGCAGGTGTAATGTGTTAAAAGCATGGTGGATACACCGCTGGTACTTCCTATATATAAGTGCTTTTAACACATTATATATCGTTGCGTTATTTAGATCACTTGGGCAAGGTTATCAAAACAAGTTATATTACAAGGTTTTTCTAACAATATACAACATTCGAGTTGTATTTCAAAAACGATTTACAATTTGGGTTTACTTAAACAAATGTTTTGAGTAAGATTCATGGTATCGAGGTTTTATAAAACAAATCTGTTTTGACTTGGTTATTTTCCAATTTACATTACAAAAATTTTACAAAACTTGGTTTTCTAATTTTCAATTTACAAAGGTGTTCAAGTTATTTTCAAAATATAAACGAACCATGAATCCGACAGTCACACGAAAATCCTATGTACTCGCTGGCATTTTTATGCTGACATATTTTCACATGTGTTTCAGGTACCATAGTTGGTGATGTTTGATGATGATATTGATGCATGCTCACATAGGAATGGACGAGGCCTTAGTGACTTAATAACAATAAAAGTCTATTTTTTCATGTTTTGTTTCTAATTTCAATGTAATGTAATACACTTAATTCAATAAAACAAAACTTTTATCCATGTGTTATGAAACAATGATTATGTTACGACACTCCCCGACGTTTCCGCCATGATTTGTTGTTTTATCGTGGTCGGGGTGTGACAAATTTAAAGTTGAATCCAACAAAATGTCCGTTTGGCATGGAGGAAGGAAAATTCTTGGGATTCATCGTAACAAAAGACGGTTTTAAAGTTAACCCGGAGAAAGCAGAGGCCATCCCGCGCATGCCTTCACCAGCATCTATCAAAGAAATGGAACGATTAGCTGGTTGACTTGTTGTGCATAATCGATTTTTGGCGAATCATGCTGCTAAGTCTTTCCCTTTCATTAGCACACTGCGCAACTGTGTCAAAAAGAGTCAGTTCCAATGGACTCCAGAAGCTGAAAAAGCTTTTCAAGAGATGAAAGAGTGCTTAATTCAGTTACCAACTTTGACAGCTCCGCGGAAAGAACCATTGATTTTGTATCTCTCTGCATCCGATGTTGCGGTCAGCGCAATATTATAAGTAGAACGAGACGGAGTCCAAACGCCAATCTATTATATCAATAAGATGTTGACTGATCCTGAAACTCGTTACTCAACAATGGAGAAGCTCGTTCTGGCGCTAGTTCATGCCTCGCGCAGACTACGCAGGTATTTTTCTGGCCATGTCATAACTGTTCTTACAAATTATCACCTGGGCCAAATTCTGTCCAAACCTGATGTTGCTGGCCGGTTGGCGAAATGGGCCATTGAATTGGGAGGACACAACATTTTATACAAGCCACGCCCAGCTATCAAAGGTCAAGCCATGGCCGATTTTGTTACTGAAGTTCCGGTCGATAAGATTCAAGAGTGGGAAGCTATACAAAACCCTATCCCAGTTTTCGACGATAGTGTTTGGGTCTTACACACAGATGGTGCATCTAACGATGATGGCGCAGGGGCTGGTTTTCGCTTAGTCAGTCCCGATAATCATGGGTTTACTTATGCCATCCGATTAGATTTCAAAAGCACCAATAATGAAGCGAAATACGAAGCTTTCCTTGCGGGACTCCGCTTAGCAATAAAAATGGGAGCACAAAATCTGGAGGCGCACGTTGATTCCTTGTTAGTCGCTGGACAGATCAATGGTCTCTGTGATGCAAAGGGTGAAACCACTTACCATAAGAGGAGCGAAAGTAAAAATGATCAGTATCACTCATGTTTGTGTCAGAAATTACCAACTCGCTGAGCACGGCCCCGTGGCCACCTCTCTACAGATTTTTGAAACAAGGAATCTTTGAGTTTTAAATTATTTTTCTGACTTTTGAAGCATTTCCAAGCAGAAATAACTTAAAACAGTGTTGTAAAACTTATTTTTTGATAAAATTCCTTGAATAAAAACCTAACAAATATCACAATAAATCTTGAAAACATGGAGATTTCAAGCTTTAATGGAGGTTTTGAGGAGAAAAATGAAGAAGAAGGCAATAGACAAAAGTAGAAAAGATAAGATGATAGTTGAGAACCTTCTTTAGAATATACCTTAAAGGGTATATGTGAAGATCCCACCAGATCTTTGTCTTTGGAATGGGTCCAAGAGTGCAGGAATCTTGCTGCATTTATAGAAAACGACAGCACGCTGGACACGGCCTCGTGTGCAGACAAGATTCTGACACTTTTTGTCCGTATTCTGACCTAAAGTCAGACAAGAATCTTCAGGTGAGCACGGGGGCGTGTTGACCTGGACACGGCCCCGTGGCTAGAGGTTTTTATGAAGTTTTGTCTTATTTTAAGGAATTTATCCAGATCGGGTGGTTCCTTACTGGACAGAACAACACCGAAGTGCCTGAGATACCTAAGTTGCCCTAGTTTTAGACAGGAACGCAAGATGTTATCGGAAAGGGTGATTCCTAAGCTAAATACCAGTGGGCAAGACCAACCTTTATTTCCCGTATCCGGGCTCTCGTTAAAGAAGGTATATGTTGAATCGCTCAGGTCTATGTATGCATCGGCGAAAACCGATGGGGAGTCCTTCACGTCACAATCAACACAGGGACGACTATCGCTCAAGTCCTCACAAGAGTTTGAGGTGATTTCGGGAGCAACGATGTTGTTATAATCCGAATGCGATCTCAATAATTCTCCTTGATCGTCGTCTTGAGATGAATTAGTTTTTTCCATCTCAAGTTCTCTTATCAATTGGAGAATTAGTTCTTCCATTTGAAATAATTCTTCGAGAATCATATCATCTAGAAGAGGTGATTGAGAGCATTCGAGGGAGAGATAGGGATTGTTTTTACTTTCGCCCATCTTAAGGCTACAGGAAAATGATGGGTCTATATAGTGGGGAATGTACTTTAAAAAATAACATTTTAAATCTTCATGAGATCCGCCACATATTTGACACCACTTACCATAAGAGGAGCGAAAGTAAAAATGATCAGTATCACTCATGTTTGTGTCAGAAATTACCAACCGTCGGGATCTTATGGTTCTGTTTTCAGTATCTGAAGCTTGGGCACGGGGCATGTTCAGCGGGCACGGCCCCGTGTTCAGCAACTGTCTGACTTAAAACAGGATTGCAAGTACCAAAGATTAGGCACGGGGGCGTGTTCAGCGGGTAAGGCCCCGTGCTGCAGTCTGCAGAAGCTGAAAAATTAAAGAAATCCTAAAAAAGAAACAGAAAAATAAGAAAAAGATTAGGCCGTTGATTCCTAACTTTCTTAAAATCCATGTGTCCCCGGCAACGGCGTCAAAAACTTGATGCGTGTGTAGTGTTGTATATTTTTATTAATATTTTAAGCCCATTTTACACATTAGTCAAGTTTTAAATTTATAAAACACGATATTCTACTAACACTAAACACACATATGGGCAAGTGCACCCATCGTGAGCGTAGTATAGTGTTGGTAAGATACCGAGGTCGTCCAAGGACACAAGAGCTTTTAGTACCGGTTTATCCTCAACGTCTAATCAAATCAATTTTTTTTTAGAAAAGGTTTTAAACATGAATATAAACTAAAATGCTGAAAAATAAAAATAAAATAAAAACAGATAGACAATATGAATCACTTGGATCCGACTCGCCTTTAATGTAACCTTTGATGATTTCCGCACTTTTGCACTTTTTAAGAGATTATCTTAGTTATAGTAGTAGGCCCCTCTTTTGAAGGTGACGTTACCCTCAACCCAGTGGTTTGAGTCAGCAAGGATACAATCCCAAAGGGTCGGAATATTGAAAGATAATTAATTAAGTTATTAATGCGTAATGTGGTAGGTCCCTCTTTTGAAGGCGACGTTACCCTCAGCTAAGTGGTTTGAGTCAGCAGGGATACAATCCCAAGTACCCAGGTTAATGTATTAATAGTAGTTTACATATGAGGGGATCAAGTCATTCGCACCCCCGCCATCCAATACCAGTGGGTATTGAAAGAGGTACTAGTAAGCTTGACCCAGGTCCTTGCAGGATCTATACACTGAACAAGGCAAAAACCTTACCAAACCATTCCCTTAATCCCCAATCAGGTAACCAACATATCTCTATATAGACCGTAGAGATATGAATAGTGAAAATCTTTTATTTTATATAGACAGTAAAATAACACAAAGACACCACGGACAAATGATAAGGAAGTTTCACCTTCAACATAAGAAACTAGTTATTAAAGTCATTAATACAAAACCAAATAAAAAGTGCGAAAAGATTAAAAATCAAAAGTGTTACATTAAATGATTGTCTTTACCAAGTGATATAAGAGGCTTACCAAACATGGCCTTTGATTGACAAGAACTCTTACTATCAATCTTGGATCCCGAGACTACTACACACACTCTAAGGTAGATGATGGATGATGGTGGTGGATGTGGGTGTTGTAGTGGTGGTGAAGCGGGAGAGAGGTGGTTTGCCAAAGGATGCCTTTGAAGTGAACCAAGCACCCCTATTTATAGCCTGCACAGATGCCCGGACACGCCCCCGTGTCCATTGGACACGGCCCCGTGGCCATCCTCTTTCTCTTTCTTCGTTAATTGCAATTGTCTGTATTAGGCTCCATACGCCCCCGTGTTCGCTGGGCACGGCCCCGTGTGCAGAAGCGTATCTGTACTATCAAGATTTGCAAGATTCTGCGAATCTTAGCATTTTCCATGGCCCGTGTTGAGCTGGGCACGCCCCCGTGCTGGGAATAGAAGCTTCTGTAGCTTTGTCTTTTCTGCAGACATCTGACCACGCCCCCGTGTCCGCTGGGCACGGGGCCGTGGTCAGCCTTCTGTTTCTTGTTTTTTTTCTTGGGAAGATGCTGTCGAGGGGTCGGGCATGTCACGTTTATTCCTTTTCTTTGTATTTATGTTAGTTTTTGCTGCATATTTGTTCCTTTTGTTCATTTAAGCTCATTTGGTTCTGAAAATACAAAAGGAAGACAAAAGCACACTTTTTTCCAACATTAGTACTAAAAAAGGGTTAGTTTTTTGCCTCATTTGATGTAATTTATATGTTGCATTTTACGTACATCACCAGCAGTTGCGCAGATGCTATATGTAATCTTAACATCCTTATACTTGTAGGCTTCATGCGCCTTGTCAAAGTATAGTGCAAGGATTGTTACTTACATGCGCAACAACATTAATTATCTTATTTATTCTCTAAGTGTAATCTTAACAGCTTTGTTCTTATTGGCCTCTGCTCCCTATCAATATTAATGCAAAGACTGTTACTTACATTAAGCTTTTTTTATGCTTTGATACAAATGCATGCAATTACTTTTGGTAAGCACAAAAACACTATGGTAATTCTAAAACAAGTCTCATGAACAGCCTGCAGTCACAAGTTACTGCGCTAGGTCTAGTCCTATGTTCACACATGAGCTTTATACCATCTTTATTTATCTCAACTAAACAAAGTAATTGTACTCATGCAAATATTGTAATCAAAACATACGATATATTAACAAAAGTTACATGCGCACAGGCGCATTAACAAAACTATCACAAAAGGGAATCAACGTCCCAACAAGTTCAATACAAAAAGCAACTTCCACAGGTTGCAACTACCTAATCTAGGTCTTCGCCATCTGAGGTCTCTGCTTCATTTGGAAAGATCTCCTTCAACTGGTCCACATAATTCTCTTGTTGCAGGGCATCGATCACTAGATCCATCACAGGCAGCCGGAGATTATTATATTCTTCCTTGGCAGTAGCAAAAGCAGTATTAGTGTCAACCCCGCTGGTGGCAGACCAGCTGGTATCCCAGTTAACTTTCAATGCATTTGTGACATGAAGGGAATACCCTTGCGCATAGCCATCATGGCGCGCAGTCACCATCAGCTTGGCAACTGATTCATCCAACTCTATGGAGTTCAGAATCGTGTTTGCAACCTGCGCAAGAAGAAATCAAAAAAAAAGTTTATGTATAAGCTTCAAAAAGATACAAAAGGGTTTAAGTCACTTACATTTATAATCCCATGATGTTGTAGCCATAACATGTTGTGGGTTAATGGCTCAACCAAACTCTCCGCCGTCACCCTAGCTGTTTCAGCGCCTTCAAGCTTTTCTTCAGCTTCAGAAAGGCGACGCGCTACTTCAGCTTTCTCCACTTGCGCAAGTTGCAAGTCTTTCTTTGCAGAATCAAGTTCTGTTTTTGTTTGTTCCTGACCAACTTGAACTCAAGTAAGTAAATGCTGGAGGCATTAGGACTAACCCATTTTCTTTAAAACCATTATTTTCCTTTTTTTTTCTCCCCTGTCAAAAATCCCCCTAGTTAACCCCTTTGAGCCTTGATGTATTGCAAAATACATCTTTTATTCGTGTACGGTTTGTATAGTTTTCGTTTTATTTAGTTTGGTTTTTCGTTAGAATATGCATACTATTGATAAAATTGTGTTTTGCAGGTCTTGATGCTTAAATATGCGGGAAACCGAGTAAAACGAGTCAAAATATTGAAATGACAAGTCTTGGAGCATGCTGGATGTGACAACCCGCACTAAACCAGGTATCCGTACAACTTAATTAATGAACAATTACTGCTTAATTACTGTGCTTGATTGAAACTAGCTGATAAACTGCTACCTGCATACTGATACATGCACATACTTGCATCATACTTTATTTGCTGTCACTACATTGATTACATACTGAACCCTAGTGACAAACTTGATGCACAAAAAGCACAGTAGCACTAAACGGATACACAGTGAACATGCTGATATAACCAGCATCAGGCAAATACTGCCTCTAAGGCCTGTTAAGAGCCTCATATATTTTGGCTACACTGGTAGTGAGTGTAGGATATAAGGGTTGTGTTACCGCGTCTCTAGGAATAAGATACACTGATTCGGATGTGCCAAAAACGTACTTTAAGTACCAAACACAGCACTTTAATAATTTAACCAGCTTCTAGCTGACTAGTAAAGTGCCAGAAAATGAGAAAATATTACTAGACACCTTCTAAAGTGTCGGGAAAACAAAATGTGTCACTAAAAATGTAATAACGACACTTTAAAGTCTTTTGTAACACTTTAACGGATTACTATCCAACCGGACACCCGGACTTTACCCGGAACACGAAAATATTACTATTTTCACAATTTATATTTTTCTGAGCCAGTTAGGGTCCCTGATTACCCTAACACCCGTCATAACGCGCCTTACATTACTAACTAAGTTAAACACCTAAACTAACTTAGTTAACCTAATTAAACACTAACTAACCTACTTAAAATCGGATCAAGGACCCCCCCCCCCCCCAACCGATTCGGTTGCCTAGGGGGCAACACCATGTACTTGTGATCTTGATGGAGATTGCCATGTCTAGTATCTTCACTACATTTTGACCAATGGACAATGCACTTAGAACTTCCTATATAAACACACTAGCACTTAGAGATAATAATCACTTCACAACTCAACTAAATCACTCTCTCTCTTGCTCTCTTGGTTCTCGGCCGAACCCACCCACACACCTACAACCATATTCGACTTTCATCCTCATCATTCCAAGATCATACATACGTCAAAGGTCGCATATAAGGAGCTTTGGTGCACTCGGATCACGAAGGACCTCAACCGTTAGCTTTTATCCACCTCGTTTTCGTCAAGGATTCTTCCCTAGCCCCGAGCTAGAGGTATATCACGTAAAACTCATATTTAAGCTTGTTTAAAGTGGTTAAAAGGAATTTTATCGGTGAAATATCGTTAACATGCGTTTTGGAACTTTAAAGTCTACTAAAATCACAAAAATGGAGGTTAATAGCACATGTCTTGTGTAAAAGTCGTAGGACTTGAAATTTGTATTTATCTAGACCCGATCTACAATGTGGTAGCTCGAATCTTCGTTTAACCCGACCTTGTAAAATCGTGTATCATCACATAAGCTTGTTTTTGAAAGATACAAGGGTTAAAGGTGAAACACTACCACATTTTAGAGACATGAACTTGTGTGAAAATATTTTACATGTGTAAAAGTGGTTTAACCGGTAAAATGGTGTTTAAAACTAGCGGATCTACGTATCCGCAAGTGGTATTTTTGAAAGACCACACTTTAAAGAAATCATATTTTTCAAAAGATGAATCTTACACTAATAAATATGGTTTTATAAACCACAAGTGTGTAAACACTTGTGAAACAAAGAGATCCGACAAAGAAGTAAATTTGTCACTTGTTACTAGAAGTTGTAAAGACGGATTTCTCTAAACACGAGGTTTTTATGGGATTAAAGTTACTTTATATAAAGATCTACATATATAAAGGGTGTTTACAATATAGATTCGGAAAAACCGCAAGTTCATGCGATTATGCGATTTACATACTTGTCGACTAGTTTGATGTGTCGGAAATTGTTTGATTGAATAAAGAAGATTGTTGAATTGATTTGTTAAAAGAAAATGATACGCTTGAAAGCGTGGCCACCTCCAGTTACAGAGGAAACTCTGGCGAAATTTTCCTAAAAACCTAACACTTAGACTTTTTACACAACAAGTGTTAGAACTATTTTTGAACATACTTTCGAAACATAAATTTCGCCAGCACTATATTTTACTAAATATTCGGAGGTGGGATTTTCACAAAGAATAACGTGATAAGTATATTTGTCACAACACTGTTTATGATTATTTTGTGAAAATACATAAGTATTATTTTAAAGTGAAAATAATATTTACAAGCGTTAATGATTCCAAAACTTTGCGAACGCTTACACAAACATATAAGTTACACCGGTAATTACATTACCACAAGATTGATAAAACGTAACTTACGCACATGTATTGTATCCCCCATCCTTGGGAAGAAGAATAACTACCAAGTGTATACGGAACCAAAAACACGAAATAGTTGTCTAACTATTTCCCAAAGACATAAACTATAAAGCTAAGGCACGGCCGTCCGTCTAATAGAATTAGCACTTGTAGGTCGTTGCACAGCTTACTGTATTGGAGACACTTGGTAGAGACGCGCATTCACTGTGAGTTCATGTCCCCCTTTTCTCTAACTGTTTTCAGTTTACTTAACCGCGGGGGTGAAATACATGTTACTTTGTTTACAAGTACTTTATACACGGTATGATTTACGTAAGGAGGTTTAGATCATGTGAATGGGTAGTTAGAACACCGAGGGACTTAAGCGGTAGATCTATTTGGGTGTAGCGAGCCCAGTTCTAGGCCAAACGGACCTCTCTGAGGCTAACCAAAACGGACCTGGAGTGACTTGGTTGCCCAACGCAAAAATCAGCTAGGGTTGTGTCTTCCTACTTGCATTTCACGACATGCTAATGGCCTTGCAAACCATTGGTGATCACAAGTCCTCTTACACTGCTACATACCAGGAAACTGTTATACTTACAAGTGTTTTACTTACTCACTTACACATGAACTCGCTCAACATTATTGTTGATTTTTCAACTCACATGTATTTCAGGGAATTAAACGGATCTGGCACGGTATGGAACGTTTTCCGCTGCACTTGTCATGGAGTCATCAGGGTTTAGGGGATGTGTCTCTTTCCTGGACAAGACACAGCCCTTAAACCACGTTTATGTTATGTTTTAGTTTGTAATGTTGCTGAACAAGGTTATGGTTGCATGTTAAAAACAATGGTATTGTATGTTGTTTTCTAAACTTAATGGATGACTTGCATGGTTTTTAAATTCATATAGCTTGTTATGATTAAGCTATGGTATTAAGAAGTCACACCAAAATTAACCACGCTTCCGCAAAGCCAGGGTGTGACAGCTTGGTATCAGAGCTCTGATCATAGCGAACTAGGATTCTGTCTCGAGTCTAGACTATGATCACTAGGGCTCTCACGAAAACATTTTTCTGCATACCACTTAAGTCCAGATCCACACTTTTTACAAACAAATGTTGAGCACATTTTATTAATTATAAGTTCAGCTTGGAGGGCTGAGGATCGATCTGGAGGATCGAGATGGTCAAGGTAGTTGAGCACGTTGGTTTGTTATAGGATCGATCTGGAGGATCGAGGCTTGGTCTAGGTGACCAAGATAGTGGGCTAGCAAGGCTAGGAAGAAAAGGTTCAGCCTGGAGGGCTAAGGATCGATCTGGAGGATCGAGGTTTGGTTTAAGTAAAGGATAGAGCAGTCTGGTAGACTGGATGGTATTGGCTAGTAAGACTAGGAGGATTATGTGATGCCTTACTTGATGACTTATGTGATTACTTGATTTATGATTGACTATTTGTGCATGTTTGTGTATATGTTACAGACACATGGATCCGGCTGATTCAGGTGGTTCAGACATCACCGACCCCAGGCATGTTGTATCGGATGACCTGGAGTCGTCAGAGCATGAGGTTTTTACGTCAGACTTCACCAGCACGGATGATGACGACTTTCAGCCATTCGCCTTACCCGACGGCGTTGATGAGCTCCCAGTTGATCTTCCAGCAGGGGATCTACCCTTGGCACTGATCCCCGCTCCCATACCGCTGGCTGCGTACCCAGCTTATGACTTACCCATCGACGATGAGGAGGATGATATCGATATGTTTGAGGAGGAGCCTTTGGAGGATGCTCAGGGCGAGGCCCTACCTGCTGTTGCTCCCTTACTGATCGCAGATGCTCCGGCTGCGGAGTCACCTGCACATTCCCCAGTCGCGGACTCCTTTGAGTCTGTGGCTTCGGTACCCACACATGCTCATAGTGCGCAGCACTTTTTCCATGGGTCCGATTCTGACCAGGCTTTTTCTGTTGCTTCCATACCTGGACTTGTTTTTGACCATGACGTCGAGGAGGATTCAGATCCTATGTTCCCACCAGGATTTGATCCTGACCGTGATTTAGAGTATGTTCCGATGGACGAGTTGATGGAGGACCCAGTAGACGCTGTTGACCCTTTTGATCCGATTGATCCTGATTTTGGTTTTGACATGGCATTTGATGACTTTGAGCCTGCCATTGCACCTGAGCAGGCAGCTGCTCTTGATCCTTTACCAGAGCATGACCCTGTGCATGCTGATGTACCTTTTGAGCCCATTGCTGATGATCACCACATAGATGTTCCTGTTGATCCCATTGATCCATTACCCATTGTTGCTATACCAGTTGACCCCCCTTTCGAGCACTTGGCACCCATTCACCCTGTTGTAGCCCCTTTATTTGATCCCGTTCCCATAGAGCCCGGACATGCACCATTCGCGGCTCATATGGATCCACCGGACGAGTCTGCCCAGCATGGCTGGATACCGGCAGACGAGGACGTTCCCCCATTCCCTCCACAGGTTTCTGTTGCACCACATGTTGACTTTTCGTTTCAGGTTCCTATGTTTACACCTCCAGCAGGGCCTGGAGAGGGCTCTTCAGCACACCCTGATGGACATGTACCGATGCCCATGCCCTTCATGCCTCAGACTTCTTTTGTTCCACCCACTACAGCTCCTTTTAGTGTGGCACCCTTTGACCCCACACGTGAGCCACTGCTTTGGGCACCGTTTTCCCCTATGCCACCCACTGATCCATACCACAGGTTCCACGTGGGCCACACCATCGAGGATGTATTGATGTCGTTTGTATACCAGCATGAGTCGCATGAGCAGCGACTGCAGGAGTTGGAGAGAGCCCATCTGCAGCCATGTCAGTGCCATGGCCGGGTACCCTCTCCGTTACAGCCATTCCGACCATTACCCCCTGACTATGCTGCTCGTCTTACTACTTTGGAGCAGCAGATTGCTTCCATTATTCGTACACAACAGGCGATGGAGGCGGACTGGTTACAGTTGCGCCGTTTGTTTTATACCCATTTTCCTCCTCCACCACCATCTACTTAGAGCTCATCGGTGCCACTTGGGTAGGCGAGGTGATAAGGCGGCGATTACTTTTTGATTGCACAGCATTTTGGGGAGACTACGTTATGACTTGACTTTTGTTATGTACTTGATATTGTATTGATACTGATGTAGTTTTTGACAGGGGTGATGTAGCCCCTAGAGATTGATGATTGTATGTATACACTTACGATGTGGTCTCATTTATATGGCAATCGCAGTTTTCTCACCATATTTGGATTCGCTTGATTACTTGTTTATATTGACATTGGATGTGTGTGATTGATATTTGTGATATGTGATAACATGAGATGATATGTGATTATACTATTACTACCGTTATATGCGTACACTATATTACGAACTGATTTACGTATTATAACAACGGAGCCTTACTATGGCCTAACCAATTTAAACCATCTTTTAGAAGATGCCACCAAAACGCCCAACACCAATGCCTACTAACGAGGCAGAGCTACAGCAAGTCATTGCAGCTGCCATAGCACAGTACGCAGCATCTCAGCCAGGAGGGAGCGGAAGTGTTAACCAAGGCAATAACAATCCACCTCACGGTAATACCACGCCATTCGAACCTACCATGAACTAGTTGGAGATTTTAGCGATGATGCTAATGCCAAACACATGTTTTAACATACGTGCAGGATGCACCTACAAGCAGTTCTTAGACTGCAAACCAGTTAACTTCAATGGCACAGGAGGTGCAGTTGCCTTTACCCGCTGGGCTGAGAAAACCGATTCTGTTTTACGCATGAGCAAGTGTGCAGAGAATCAGCAAGTCACATACATTTCAGGGCTGTTTCTAGATGGAGCCCTATCTTGGTGGAACTTACAAGTCCAAACACTAGGCGAAGCTGCCGCCTACGCCCTGACTTGGGCCGAATTGAAAGAACTGATGCGCAAAAAGTACTGTTCACGCGCAGAAATTCAAAGGTTGGAGACTGAATTTTGGCACTTAAAGATGGATGGACCAAAGATTGCGGAATACGTCCAGAGGTTTCACGACTTATCTCAAGTGGTTCCTTACATGGTTACGCCTGAATACAAGCGAATCGAGCGCTTCATTTGGGGTTTGGCTCCCCAAATAATAAGCATGGTAACCTCCTCCAAACCAGCAACTATCACTGAAGCCATCGATTTGAGCGTGGCTCTCACCGAAGAGGCCATTCGTCTGAACAAATTTGGTGATGTTAAGGCAAAGGAGAATGAGACTCATGTTGAGTCGTCAGGAAGTAACAAGAGAAAGTTTTCGAACTTCAAACAAGGTGTTAGCAGTGATGGTAAGAGAGGAGCACCAAGCACGCCAGCTCAGGGTGCAGCTGGCAGTGGAAGGAGAGGAAGAGGATATATGGGCACTCTGCCTAAGTGTAGTGCCTGCCAGCGTCACCATTCGGGTCAATGTAGGCTAAAAGTATGCGAAGTATGTGGGAAACGTGGTCATTTGAAGGACACCTGTTGGGTTGGTACTGGCCGGGGAGGCCAGGGAGGATATGGAAATAGAAATGATAACCGTGGTGGAAACGGAAACCGCCCGCAAGGAAATTTTGGAGGTAACAGAAATCAGGGCAACAACGCTAACCAAGCGGGCGCAGTAAATCGTAATCAGGGAAATGATCAAGCTGGTGGTAATGGACAGAGGCTCGGATGCTATAACTGCGGGGAAATCGGGCATTTTAAGAAGAATTGCCCAACATTGAATCAAGCCCGTGGTAGAGTATTCCAACTCGAAGCTAGGGATGCACGCCAGGATCCAAATGTTGTTACGGGTACGTTCCCTATCAATCAGCGCTATGCATCTGTTTTATTTGATACTGGTGCCGACTATAGCTTCGTATCATTAGAATTTAAGAATATGCTTGGGTTAGCTGCTAATAAGTTAGACATACCCTACTCGATCAAATTAGCTAATGGAAAGTTAGTTGAGGCCGACGAAGTAATCAGAGGCTGTGCGATAGAACTGGGAGAACGCGAGTTTACTTTGGATCTACTACCAGTCGAATTGGGAAGTTTCGACGTGGTGGTAGGAATGGATTGGTTATCCGGAAACAAGGCTGAGATAGTATGCCACGAGAAAGTTGTTCGTATCCCAACTGATGATGGTGAAACAATTGTGGTTCACGGAGAGAAGCGTGACACGCCGCTAAGATTTATCAGCTGCTTGAAAGCAAGGAAGTGTTTACAGAAAGGATGTGTTGCTTTCCTGGCACACATCGTGGATAAGAAGGCTGCCGAACCAAGGATCGAAGACATCCCTGTCGTAAGGGAGTATCCAGAAGTCTTCCCGGAAGACTTACCCGGACTGCCACCTCAGAGGCAAGTGGAGTTTCACATCGACTTAGTTCCAGGTGCAGCGCCTGTGGCTAAGGCACCTTACAGACTTGCTCCGTCTGAGATGCAGGAATTGTCGACACAACTTCAAGAGTTGTTAGACAAAGGTTTTATCCGACCAAGCTTCTCGCCTTGGGGAGCTCCGGTCCTGTTTGTCAAGAAGAAGGACGGAAGTTTCCGCATGTGTATTGACTACAGAGAATTGAACAAGCTGACGATCAAGAACCGGTATCCTCTGCCAAGAATCGATGATCTGTTCGACCAACTTCAAGGTTCAAGCTGTTACTCTAAGATCGATCTTCGATCTGGATACCATCAACTAAGGATACAGGAGGAAAGTATCCCGAAAACAGCCTTCCGAACTCGTTACGGACACTACGAGTTCCTCGTTATGCCATTTGGTTTGACGAACGCACCTGCAGTCTTCATGGATCTAATGAATAGAGTTTGCAAGCCATACTTAGACAAGTTCGTGATTGTATTCATCGACGACATCCTGATTTACTCAAAGACGAAGGCTGAACACGAACAACATCTTAGAACCATATTGGAGCTGCTAAAGCAAGAACAACTGTACGCCAAATTCTCCAAGTGCGAGTTTTGGCTACGCGAAGTCCAGTTTCTTGGACATGTGGTTAATGGGGATGGAATTCATGTTGATCCCACAAAGATCGAGGCAATCAAGAATTGGGAAACGCCTACAACGCCAACCGAGATTCGACAATTCTTGGGCTTGGCTGGCTACTATCGAAGGTTCATCGAGGATTTTTCGAAAATCGCTCAACCGTTGACACTCCTGACCCAGAAGGATAAGACGTTTGATTGGGGAATCAAACAGGACGAAGCGTTTCAGATATTGAAGGATAAGCTCTGCAACGCGCCAATCTTAGCTCTACCAGAAGGTACTGACGATTTTGTGGTATACTGCGACGCATCGCGTCAGGGATTGGGTTGTGTGTTGATGCAACGCCAAAAGGTCATTGCTTACGCATCACGCCAACTGAAAGTGCACGAAAAGAACTATACCACCCACGATTTAGAGCTTGGCGCAGTAGTTTTCGCTTTAAAGATCTGGAGACATTACCTGTATGGTACGAAGTGCACAATCTTCACAGATCACAAAAGCCTACAGCATATATTCAACCAGAAGGAGTTGAATATGAGGCAAAGACGATGGGTTGAATTATTGAACGATTACGACTGCGAGATAAAGTATCACCCAGGGAAGGCGAATGTAGTCGCCGATGCCCTAAGTCGTAAAGAAAGAATCAAGCCCATAAGGGTTAGAGCTTTGGAAATGATTGTACGAACCGACCTTCCCCTACGCATTCGTGCTGCACAAAAGGAAGCTCTCAAGGAGGGAAATCTTGAGGAAGAATATCTCCGGGGAATGGAGAAGCTTTTGGTACCAAACGAGGAAGGAACATTATGTTTTGAGAAAAGGATTTGGGTTCCTCTGTTTGGTGGATTAAGGGAAGTTATTTTCGATGAAGCGCACAAGTCACGGTACTCTATCCACCCTGGATCGGATAAGATGTACCAGGATCTCAAAAATTACTATTGGTGGCCTAGGATGAAAGGCGACGTTGCTGTTTACGTGAGCAAATGTTTAACGTGCGCTAAAGTCAAGGCAGAATACCAGAAGCCTTCGGGACTTCTGCAACAACCTGAGATTCCCAAGTGGAAGTGGGAACAAATCTCAATGGATTTTGTTACGAAACTGCCAAGAACGCCAAGAGGCCATGATATGATTTGGGTGATTGTTGACCGCCTAACAAAATCCGCACACTTTCTGCCAATCAAGGAGAAAGACAGTACTAGCAAACTTGCGGAAATTTACTTGAGAGAGATCGTAGCACGTCATGGAGTACCACTCTCGATCATCTCTGATAGAGACGGAAGGTTTGTGTCAAGAATATGGCAATCTTTCCAAGAATCTTTTGGCTCACAATTGAATCTGAGCACTGCGTTCCATCCGCAAACTGACGGCCAGAGCGAGCGAACGATACAAACTTTGGAAGACATGCTGAGGGCATGTGTTATGGATTTGGGAGGTAGCTGGGATAAACACTTACCGTTGGTCGAATTTTCATACAACAACAGCTACCACACCAGTATTGGTGTCGCGCCATTTGAGGCCCTATACGGACGCAAGTGCCGATCACCACTATGTTGGTCTGACGCAGGTGATAGGCAGCTTGCTGGTCCCGAGATCGTCCAAGAGACGACAGACAAGATCACGCAAATACTTAAACGCATAGAAGCCGCTCGCCACAGACAAAAGGCCTACGCGGATCCAAACCGGAAGCATGTGGACTTCCAAGTCGGAGAAATGGTATTATTGAAAGTTTCACCCTGGAAAGGGGTAGCACGCTTTGGGAAGCGTGGGAAGTTAAATCCGCGCTACACTGGTCCCTTTAGAATTCTAGAAAGAATTAGAACTGTAGCATACAAGTTGGACCTACCTGCTGAACTGAATGGTGTTCACGATACATTCCATGTATCCAACCTAAAGAAAAGTCCAACTCAAATTGACGTTGCCATTCCCATCGACGAGATTCGTATTGACGACACGCTCCACTTCGTCGAAGAACCTGTTGAGGTCACGGATTGGAAAGTTAACAAGACCCGCCGGAGCAGTGTCAAACTCGTCAAAGTACGTTGGAATGCCAGACATGGTCCTGAATTTACCTGGGAACGTGAGGACCGGATGAAAGAGAAATACCCCCACTTATTTCCCAAGAACCCTGCTTCTACAAGCAGAACTTAAATTTCGGGACGAAATTTATTTAACGGGGGGAGAATGTGACAACCCGCACTAAACCAGGTATCCGTACAACTTAATTAATGAACAATTACTGCTTAATTACTGTGCTTGATTGAAACTAGCTGATAAACTGCTACCTGCATACTGATACATGCACATACTTGCATCATACTTTATTTGCTGTCACTACATTGATTACATACTGAACCCTAGTGACAAACTTGATGCACAAAAAGCACAGTAGCACTAAACGGATACACAGTGAACATGCTGATATAACCAGCATCAGGCAAATACTGCCTCTAAGGCCTGTTAAGAGCCTCATATATTTTGGCTACACTGGTAGTGAGTGTAGGATATAAGGGTTGTGTTACCGCGTCTCTAGGAATAAGATACACTGATTCGGATGTGCCAAAAACGTACTTTAAGTACCAAACACAGCACTTTAATAATTTAACCAGCTTCTAGCTGACTAGTAAAGTGCCAGAAAATGAGAAAATATTACTAGACACCTTCTAAAGTGTCGGGAAAACAAAATGTGTCACTAAAAATGTAATAACGACACTTTAAAGTCTTTTGTAACACTTTAACGGATTACTATCCAACCGGACACCCGGACTTTACCCGGAACACGAAAATATTACTATTTTCACAATTTATATTTTTCTGAGCCAGTTAGGGTCCCTGATTACCCTAACACCCGTCATAACGCGCCTTACATTACTAACTAAGTTAAACACCTAAACTAACTTAGTTAACCTAATTAAACACTAACTAACCTACTTAAAATCGGATCAAGGACCCCCCCCCCAACCGATTCGGTTGCCTAGGGGGCAACACCATGTACTTGTGATCTTGATGGAGATTGCCATGTCTAGTATCTTCACTACATTTTGACCAATGGACAATGCACTTAGAACTTCCTATATAAACACACTAGCACTTAGAGATAATAATCACTTCACAACTCAACTAAATCACTCTCTCTCTTGCTCTCTTGGTTCTCGACCGAACCCACCCACACACCTACAACCATATTCGACTTTCATCCTCATCATTCCAAGATCATACATACGTCAAAGGTCGCATATAAGGAGCTTTGGTGCACTCGGATCACGAAGGACCTCAACCGTTAGCTTTTATCCACCTCGTTTTCGTCAAGGATTCTTCCCTAGCCCCGAGCTAGAGGTATATCACGTAAAACTCATATTTAAGCTTGTTTAAAGTGGTTAAAAGGAATTTTATCGGTGAAATATCGTTAACATGCGTTTTGGAACTTTAAAGTCTACTAAAATCACAAAAATGGAGGTTAATAGCACATGTCTTGTGTAAAAGTCGTAGGACTTGAAATTTGTATTTATCTAGACCCGATCTACAATGTGGTAGCTCGAATCTTCGTTTAACCCGACCTTGTAAAATCGTGTATCATCACATAAGCTTGTTTTTGAAAGATACAAGGGTTAAAGGTGAAACACTACCACATTTTAGAGACATGAACTTGTGTGAAAATATTTTACATGTGTAAAAGTGGTTTAACCGGTAAAATGGTGTTTAAAACTAGCGGATCTACGTATCCGCAAGTGGTATTTTTGAAAGACCACACTTTAAAGAAATCATATTTTTCAAAAGATGAATCTTACACTAATAAATATGGTTTTATAAACCACAAGTGTGTAAACACTTGTGAAACAAAGAGATCCGACAAAGAAGTAAATTTGTCACTTGTTACTAGAAGTTGTAAAGACGGATTTCTCTAAACACGAGGTTTTTATGGGATTAAAGTTACTTTATATAAAGATCTACATATATAAAGGGTGTTTACAATATAGATTCGGAAAAACCGCAAGTTCATGCGATTATGCGATTTACATACTTGTCGACTAGTTTGATGTGTCGGAAATTGTTTGATTGAATAAAGAAGATTGTTGAATTGATTTGTTAAAAGAAAATGATACGCTTGAAAGTGTGGCCACCTCCAGTTACAGAGGAAACTCTGGCGAAATTTTCCTAAAAACCTAACACTTAGACTTTTTACACAACAAGTGTTAGAACTATTTTTGAACATACTTTCGAAACATAAATTTCGCCAGCACTATATTTTACTAAATATTCGGAGGTGGGATTTTCACAAAGAATAACGTGATAAGTATATTTGTCACAACACTGTTTATGATTATTTTGTGAAAATACATAAGTATTATTTTAAAGTGAAAATAATATTTACAAGCGTTAATGATTCCAAAACTTTGCGAACGCTTACACAAACATATAAGTTACACCGGTAATTACATTACCACAAGATTGATAAAACGTAACTTACGCACATGTATTGTATCCCCCATCCTTGGGAAGAAGAATAACTACCAAGTGTATACGGAACCAAAAACACGAAATAGTTGTCTAACTATTTCCCAAAGACATAAACTATAAAGCTAAGGCACGGCCGTCCGTCTAATAGAATTAGCACTTGTAGGTCGTTGCACAGCTTACTGTATTGGAGACACTTGGTAGAGACGCGCATTCACTGTGAGTTCATGTCCCCCTTTTCTCTAACTGTTTTCAGTTTACTTAACCGCGGGGGTGAAATACATGTTACTTTGTTTACAAGTACTTTATACACGGTATGATTTACGTAAGGAGGTTTAGATCATGTGAATGGGTAGTTAGAACACCGAGGGACTTAAGCGGTAGATCTATTTGGGTGTAGCGAGCCCAGCTCTAGGCCAAACGGACCTCTCTGAGGCTAACCAAAACGGACCTGGAGTGACTTGGTTGCCCAACGCAAAAATCAGCTAGGGTTGTGTCTTCCTACTTGCATTTCACGACATGCTAATGGCCTTGCAAACCATTGGTGATCACAAGTCCTCTTACACTGCTACATACCAGGAAACTGTTATACTTACAAGTGTTTTACTTACTCACTTACACATGAACTCGCTCAACATTATTGTTGATTTTTCAACTCACATGTATTTCAGGGAATTAAACGGATCTGGCACGGTATGGAACGTTTTCCGCTGCACTTGTCATGGAGTCATCAGGGTTTAGGGGATGTGTCTCTTTCCTGGACAAGACACAGCCCTTAAACCACGTTTATGTTATGTTTTAGTTTGTAATGTTGCTGAACAAGGTTATGGTTGCATGTTAAAAACAATGGTATTGTATGTTGTTTTCTAAACTTAATGGATGACTTGCATGGTTTTTAAATTCATATAGCTTGTTATGATTAAGCTATGGTATTAAGAAGTCACACCAAAATTAACCACGCTTCCGCAAAGCCAGGGTGTGACACTGGAAAGGTCGAGGAGTTTAAATAGAGTTAAAAAGCTGAAAAATCACTCTCTGGCACCCCATCACCCACTAAGCAAGTCTGTGGCACCCGGCGAGAGACTGAAGGTAGTTCATGAGAAAAAAAACAAGGTGGCACCCCGCCACCCATTCCTTCAGTAGGTGGCGCCCAGCCAGAAGCTTGTAGCTGCCAATTTATGCGAAAATTAAAAGGGTTTGTTATGGAAAGATATAAATAAACATCTAAAACTTGAAAAGAAAGGCTAATTCGAATTTGGGACTTCTGGGGCGACTTATTGAGCATTCTTGGAGCGTTTTTGGAGATTTTGAAGCCTAGGAATCATCGATATGAGTTCGGGGAAGAAGACTTGAAGATCTAATCGGGTTTTCTAGTTCTTTGTTCTTGACTTTTCTTACGAAACTTGTTATGATGAATTCGTGTTTAGACATCTTTGATTTGTTTTCACGTTTTAACATGCTTGGCTAAATTTATAAACCACCTAGACTTGATGAATGGATTAATATAAAGTTTTTACCATTTTTGTTAATTGCATGATTATTATGGATTGATTGTGTTTAGTTAGAGGTTTGATTTAATGATTTGATGTATATGCATGCTTTGAGTTGGTTTATTGTTATTACCTGCTTCATATGATTCTTAGTGACGGTCTTTATCACAATATAGAGTCATATTAGGGTTTAGGGTTTCGGTGAGTGTCTATATCACGTTAGAAAACTTTCACTCTTTAGGGAGAATTGCGCAATAACCCCTAGAAGTAACTGGTAATAATTTGCTAAGTCTTAGTGTTCTACTAGTCCTAATACCTGGAAAGTGAGGGGCTATTGGTAGGTCTTACCCGGAGAATTGCTTTAGATAGTCCTTGGAAAAGGTCATGTCTTTGTTTACCTGTCGGTTTTATTAGTCTATCAAGTCAAATTAATTACTTCGAACTACCCTAGATCTAGGATTGGAAAAGAATAAGTCAATATTAGGGTACTTACACAATAATTAGACAACTGGAAAGGCGTCTAATAACCGATAGGATTAACGGCCTAGGTAGCTCCACAGGTTTCTCCTTGAGAAGGGTCGAGGGGCCTCGTTGGTTCTTAATAGGTTTAGTATTTTAAGATCCCGGTTCCATAACTCATGCATTTAACTTAGTCAGTAATCTCTTAAAAACAATCCAGGATTCTTGTCTAGGTGGTCTCGCTCTCATATAAGAAAAGTCCTCAGTCTTTATTCGTCTTTAGTCTAGCTCTAGTTTAATTTAGTAGTTTAATATAGATTTCCGTAGTTTTCCGTAACCCCCCCAAACAATTAAACAAGTCTTAGTCGTGTCTGTCAGCGTCTGTCAGAGTCTAGTTTACGTGATTTATAGAGTCTCGTGGTTCGATATCCGGACTTCCTAGGTTTATACTTCATTGATCGGTACACTTGCCGATTGTGTGGTTTTAGGTCAAGTCTAGAATTAAAGCTTTTTAGTGTCTAATTTAGAGAGTCTAGTTTAGTTAATTTTTATAGTCTGTTTAGCACACATCAAGTTTTTGGCGCCGTTGTCGGGGACTCTTGGCAATCGCGTTCATTAGCATTGATAGACTTTGTTGACATATACGTGCTACGTGTTTAGTTGTTTGAGTCTTTTATTTTCGTTTGAGTCTTTGTGACTAGTGTTTGCTTTTCTCACATTCAGGTTTTTTGCTGATAGTGGATGCCACATCGGCGCTCGCACGGACCGCCGAAGCCACCAGTCACCGAGTCATCATCATCTCGTTTGGGCCAAGGCCCACAGGTTAGTATTTCATCCACGTCTCAGTTTCCCAATTTCGATTCCACTCCATTACCCACCCCACCTCATTCACCTAAAACATCATCAAAGGTTTCCCCACCCGATAGTCCTACTTCTAGCACCTCTAGCGTCCCAGAAAACTTAGAACACATGGCCAACCCTAGGCAAACCGTCCATCAGCAGGCCACTCAGAATTTCATCGGCCTTGCTTCACCCATCACCGTTCCACCCATAGTTAGCGAGAACTCATGGCAGATTCCATCTTATGCCATGCAGGCCATCACAAACACCATTCAGTTCCACGGCCGTGAGGACGAGGATGCCCTGGCCCACATTAACCGTTTCTCCCGCATCCTAGCTACTTTTAGCCTTCACGGTGCCCCCAACGATGCCACCTACCTACAGCTTTTCCCATTTTCATTAGCCGGCTGTGCGGCTACTTGGTTGGACTCTCAACCAGCCGGTACCTTTACCACATGGGCGGGGCTTCCTCAAGCCTTTTTGAACAAATATTTCCCGCCCGCTAAAGCCTCACGTCTTAGAGACCAAATCCACTCCTTTCGCATGGAGCCCGACGAGCCTTATTACCTTGCTTGGGAGCGTTTCCAAAACCTTTGTGCTCATTGCTCCCAGCATGGTCTTACCGATTGGGCTCTATGTGAGAAATTCTATAACGGTCTCACCCAAGAGACTCGTGATAGGTTCGACACTAATGCGGGGGGGGGGGGGCATATGATGGGTATTCTTACAGTTGCTGAATGTTTAGAGAGTTTTGAGGCATTTGCTCAGTCTCAATCCCAATCACAATCTGATCAGCGGTATCAAAGTGGTAATTCAAATACCACTACTAGTGCACCCGCCCGTGGGGTGAACCATGTCACCATGGACCCTAGTTTGGCCGCTGTGTTGGAAAACATTACTCGAGAGCTCAAGGAGATTAGAGCCAAGGTTGATAAGTGTGAGTTTTGCCGAGGGGGTCACGACACGAGTGCGTGTCCATTGCTAGTTGGTGATGAGCAAGTTGATTTCGTAGGAGGAGGTTTCGGTAGAGGTCAATCTAGCGGTCTTGGTAATAATAATAATCTTGGGTCGGGTTGGCGAAGTAATAATAATAACTTTAATAATAATAACAATTTTCGCTCAAATGGACCCCCTGGTTTTCAAATAGCTCAAAATCCAAATAGAGGTCTAGGTTCACTCTTTGGTAGGGGTTCAAATGGGCAAGTCAAATATGGGGGGTCAAGTAGTCAGGTTCAAACAGGTCAGGGTTCAAGTTTTGATTTAGGGGGCAGCATAGAAAGAATGGAGGCTATGATGAGCCAGCTAGTTGTTAGGGATCAAACCACCCAAAAGAAACTTAGCGAACATGACCTTATGCTTAAGAATCACCAAGCTGCTTTCCAAGACCTTCAAAGGGTTGTGAGTGATATGTCTAGGAAGTTAGAAGAGAGATTACCCGGTCAGTTTGCGGGTAACACCCAACCTAACCCGAATGCTCATGTAAAGGCCATTACCACTCGTAGTGGCAAAACAGTAGGGGACCCGAGCATAGAGGAGAGAGTGGTTGATGAGGATGGAGATATTGTAGATGAAGAGATAGAGATGGAGGCTCCCGACAAAGTGCAAAATAGGTTGCGCCCAGCAAGTACCGCACAACCCGAGGAGTCTCAAGTTGAGAAGAAAGTTGAGAAAACGCCTATAGACGTTAGACCTTCACCTTTAGTAAACCATTCATATATCCCGTTTCCCTCACGTCTTAAGAACCAAAAATATTCAAGGGAATACGGGCAATTTCTAGACATCTTCAAGCAATTGAAGATTAATCTTTCGTTTATCGAGGCACTCCAATCGATGCCTAAATACGCAAAATTCTTGAAAGATCTTCTTAGGAACAAAGAGAAGTTAGGTGAGTTGTTGAACGTTCTGTTGAATGGAGGGTGTTCGGCCATTGTCTCAAATAAGCTTCCCGAAAAGCTTACCGATCCCGGTGTTTTCACTATTCCTTGTCTATTCGGTAGTAATACCAACACTAGAGCCTTGGCCGACCTAGGTGCTAGCATCAATTTAATGCCCTTTTCTCTCTACGAAAAGCTAGACTTAGGCAAGCTTTCATGTGACAACTCGTATTTCAGAACCTATTCTTGTGCTTTGTGTAACGTGTTTGAACATTTCGTGATTATGCGAACACTAGTGATTAATGAAATGTTATGATTATGTGTTTACATGTAACGAATTGTATATGTATATTAGTGAACTGATTTCACAACACAAGCCCAATCGGGCCACACTTGTGTACTAGAACCGTATGGGCAGCCGTGTAGAGGGTTCGGCCCATCCCCCTTGTGTCACATATCAATTAGGAGAAAGGGTATACTCCTCATAAATTGCAAAAACACAAAACACACAAAACCCTAATACCTCTTTCTCCCTCTCTAAGTTGACGGCAACATCTCCATCTTTCTCTAAGCTTTCAGTTTGAACCATCCTTGTTCTACTCATTTAATCGGTTAGTATTTTATATATTGTTTACATGATTGTATGATGTTGTGCTACACATGCTTTACATGATGATGTGAGAATAATATATATGATTGATGATGATGGAAACTGTTATCGTTGATGTGCATGAAATCGGTTTTCATAGGTGTATTTGATAATATTCATATTAATCGGATTGGCATGTTATTGTTCTAAAACCGAATGTTTGATAATCTCTTGGATATATTAACAAGTTGTCGGCCACTTTGTGGGTTTTAATAATGATGATGCACATGCCATCCATTAATACTTAATTAGGATGATACTTGATTTATTGTTTTGGTCCAATAATACTCAACTATCGATGGAATGGGGGACAATGTGAATTCGGTTGGTATGGAAAATAATAGCAGATTTATGATAATTAATGGATTGTTGACTTTAGTTGTTTTGGTTCCTTGTCATGTTTGTTTTGCATGTGATTTTTCAGAAGTCATGTGATGCTAGATGTGTTTGTAAATTGGATATAATATGTTAATTGCAATCATGAGTCTATGACTAGGGTTCTGGGTTTGTAACTGTTAGATTTAGATGATGATTGGGGTTTATGTGTTAGTGGTAACAACTTTGTTTTAATCGATTAAAGGTTAAATGGAAACTGTTTGATTGTTGTGACCACACATATGGAAACTGTTAAATGTGTAACTGAATTGCATGAATTGTGGAATATATATAACCGATCGCACAAGACATCTTGGTCGCACAAGATGTCTTCAGTCGCACAAGGCCCTCAGTCGCACAAAAGGTCCTCAGTCACATAAGTTGTTTATTTGTTAATTGCTGGGCCGGTTACTGTTGAACTAATTATGCTTATTTGGGCTTCTTGTTACTTGGGCCGGGTATCAAATGGAATCGCACAAGATGCAAGAGTCGTACAAGTTGGTTTATCTGATAGTGTTTGGGTCGTGTATGTTATTGGACTACTTATGTTGTTGGGCCGGGTGTATAATGGATCGCACAACATGATGTGGGTCGCACAAGTTGTGCCGACCGCACAACATGTTGGGCCGACTGTTACTGGACTTTATCTGTTGAATCGTACAAGTTGGGCGTTTTATGGAATTGGTTGTTTAAGTGTTTACGTGGTTGCCATGATCAATACGTGTTCGTAACTGTTAGCTTATGTGTAAATATATGTACGATACTTGAAACCAAAACCTGACTTGTATGATAACCATGTTAGGATGTGGTTGACCACTAGCTGCTAGACTTGACCTTTCTGTGTAATATGCCGAGCAAACCAAGGTGAGTTCACACTTCGTTACAAAGCATGGGATTCCCAGGGGTTGGGAATGGGTTAAGGAATAGGGATTCCTCGTCCTGTTGAGACGTAATCAGGAATATATATTCCTCGTCCTGTTGAGACGTATTCAGGAACATAGATTCCTCGTCCTGTTGAGACGTATTCAGGAACATAGATTCCTCGTCCTGTTGAGACGTATTAACCTATACTAGACTAGAACTCTATCAACGAAGTCCCTCCATTTATATCGACTTAATCGCCGAGGCCAATGGCGAACGAGTCATTAGTTAAATAGCGCTATTAGGTTTAACAAACCTCACACCGTGCCGCAGAGGACGGGCGTGGACTAATGGACTATGGCACGTCGGTGATGATAGACACCGATGTTAGGGCACTTAAACATGACGAACGTTAGTAGTCGATATGGTAACGAGTCTGGTGGTTAAAACATGGGGTAGCCCCCACGGCCAGAGAGCCGGGCTGGAATAGCCAACGTAAGAATGGGTAACTAATAAACGTTTTTCGAAATATGGGGTAACCCCCACGGCTGGATAGCTGGTTAAGAACAAACTGCGTTTTCGGAACAACTATAAACTGGACAACCAAATGTGAACTCACTCAACTTGTTGTTGACTCGTTACTACATGCTTTGCAGGTCTATAGGTACTTAGCTGGAGCTTGCACAAGGAAGAGTCGTTGTGGGACATGGACAGCTGTGTGCCATGTTAAACATTTGGATAATTAAACTTTGGATTTGGTTTTGAATATTATGCTTCCGCTCATAACTTAAACTATGTTTGTTTTGGACACTAACTGTGTTGGTTGGACTTTTACAATTACTTACTTGCTTGTTCAATATGATTAGTGGTTTGATCCTGGTCAGTCACGCCTCCAAGCGGTGATACTCCGCGTGTGGATTTTGGGGGTGTGACAGATTGGTATCAGAGCCATTGGTTATAGAGAACTTGGTTTTAATAAAGGAAAACGTTTTTGTTAAAACCAGACTATAACCTGTACAGTGCTCTACGATCCACAACGACGCTTCACTCCACGTGCAAGGCTCGACATTCTAGGTGATATGGTTTACGTTTTATATTGCCTACTTGCTAGATTGCATAGAACTTTGCTTATTGTATGCTTAGATGAACGTAGCAACTATAGTTTGAAAACACATTTGTGCTTGCTCCCTACTGTCACTCCACACTTACACACATTCGCGACACCTTTCCTACTTGTGTTTCCTTCGATGTGAGATCTTGAGGGAACGTGTGAACCTAACTCAAGCCAGCTGACGGCTTTTATCAACGAACAAGTTACGGCAGCACTCGCGGCCGCTCAGGCAGGAGGTATAACCTGCTATTACGAATCTACACTAGGATGTTAGATCCTACTCTCATGATCCAGCTCTCGCGCTTAACCCGGTCTTTCTTCCTCGCGTAACAAGGTTAGAACGCTCAGCCGCCTGTATGCACATTCAAGACGTACATGAACTGCCGTCCTAATACTTTCAGTGGCACTAAAGGAGCGGTTGGACTCCTCCATTGGTTTGAAAAGCTCGAGACTGTCTTAGAGATGTGTGAAATGCCACGAGGCTCGCAGGGTGAAGTCCGCCACTAGTACTCTCGAGGGCACTGTGCTAACTCGGCGGAACGCGCAAGTTCAGATGCTGGGGCTGGCGGCTGCTAATGCCACCCCATGGAATGATTCTTAAGGAACTGATCCAAACGTGAATGCTGTAGTCGAGATGACATCCGCAAACTGGAAGTGGAGTTCTTAAACCTGAAGATGACAAGGCCAGAGATAGAAGCGTACACGAAACGATCCAACGAATTGACAGTGTTATGTCCAACAATGGTGGATCCTCTCATCAAGCGCATTGAGCTGTACCTCAAAGGCTTAGTACCAAAGATTCAAAGTCATGTGACATAGGCCAACCTTGCAACTATTCAGGATATTACTCGTCTTGCTCAACGTCTCTCAGATCAGGCGATAGGACAGAACAAACTGCCGAAGCGTATTAATGCTGCTACAACTACTTCGGGTGCTCCCAGTGACAACAAACGCTAGTGTAATGGAAATTCGAGCAAGGGTCCCACTTTGGTTCAGTCTCAGTCGCAGCACAGGAGCCCCAGTCAGCAGTCTTTTGGTAATCAAAGTCAGGGTGGATACAAGGGAAACCACCCTAAGTGCAATCGATGTAATTTGCACCACAGCGGGAAATGCAACAGAGATCGTTGTCAGAGATGCAACGAGCTTGGTCAAGGAGCCAAAGATTTTAGAATCTCACATCCTGCAAACAAGGACCGACAATAGCAGCCACAAGCTCCACAGAATCAACAGCAACAGCAGGATAACAAGGGATGTTATCAGTGTGGTGCTAAAGAATCATTTCATGAGACGCTACCCACGATTGAACCAGAATCAGAATCAGAACCACAACCAAGGAAACGGGAATAATAATGGAGGCAGCAACGGGAGTAATGACGACGGCAATGGTGCCAGGGGTCGAGTGTTCGTGATTGGTCAGGGTAATGCTAGGAATGACCCCAACGTTGTGATGGGTTCGACATCGTTATTGGTAAGGATTGGCTACCTCAATATCGAGCAGAGGTTCTCTGCAATGAGAAGGTCGTTCGTGTTTCTCGAACAGGTGATGAACCTCTTACGATTCGTGGCGACAAGAGTGGTGCTGTGGTGAGCATCATCTCTTTCCTTAAGGCCCAGGAATGTTGGAGAAAGGGCCACGCTGCCATTTTGGCTCTCGTTACCGACACCTCGAAGAAAGAGAAAAAGATAGAAGACTTTCCGATTGTACGTGATTATCCTGAGGTATTTCCTGAGGAACTACCTGGCCTCCCGCCTCATCGCCAGGTCGAGTTCCAGATCGAGCTAGCTCCTGGAGCAGCGCCCATAGCTCGTGCACCGTATCGCTTAGCTCCATCAGAGTTGAAAGAGCTATCTACGCAACTACAAGAACTCTTAGATAAGGGTTTTATTCGTCCTAGCTCTTCGCCTTGGGGAGCTCCAGTGCTATTTGTGAAGAAGAAAGACGGTACGTTCAGAATGTGCATCGACTACCGTGAACTGAACAAGGTGAATGTGAAGAATCGCTACCCTCTTCCACGCATTGACGATTTGTTCGACCAGCTGCAAGGGTCGAGCTACTACTCAAAGATTGATTTGAGATCAGGGTATCACCAGCTGAGAGTCCGAGAAGAGGACGTCTCCAAAACAGCCTTCAGAACTCGATATGGCCACTATGAGTTTTTGGTAATGCCTTTTAGGCTGACAAACGCACCAGCGGTCTTCATGGACTTGATGAATCGCGTGTGCAAGCCGTACCTAGACAAGTTCGTTATAGATTTCATCGATGACATCCTGATCTATTCTAAGAGTCAGGAGGAACACGAGCAGCATCTACGACTCATTTTGGAACTCCTTCGAACAGAACAGCTGTACGCCAAGTTTTCAAAATGTGACTTATGGCTTCGTGAAGTCCATTTCTTAGGCCATGTAGTGAACAAGGATGGGATTCACGCTGATCCATCCAAGGTAGATTCGATCAAGAGTTGGCCTGCACCTCGTACACCAACGGAAATTCGCCAATTCTTGGGATTGGCAGGTTACTACAGGAGATTTATCAAGGATTTTTCCAAGATTGCACAGCCCCTTACTTCACTAACGCAGAAGGGCGTTGTTTATCATTGGAGAAACGCACAGGAGTTAGCGTTTCAGCACTTAAAGGATAGACTTTGCAGTGCACCTATCCTTTCATTGCCAGAGGGCACAGACGACTTCGTGGTTTACTGCGACGCATCCATTCAGGGTCTTGGTTGCGTATTAATGCAGCGGGATAAAGTTATAGCCTACGCTTCACGCCAACTCAAAGTTCATGAAAAGAACTACACTACACACGATCTAGAGCTGGGAGCGGTTGTTTTTGCACTTAAGATATGGAGACACTACCTGTACGGTACCAAATGCGCTATCTACACTGATCACAGGAGCCTCGAGCATATCTTTAGACAGAAGGAACTCAATATGCGACAACGACAATGGGTCGAGCTGCTGAACGATTACGAATGTGCTATAAGGTACCATCCGGGCAAAGCCAATGTGGTGGCCGACGCCCTCAGTCGAAAGGATACTACACCTAGGCGTGTACGAGCGTTGCAACTCACTATTCAGTCTAGTCTTCCTTCACAGATACGAGATGCTCAAGTAGAAGCATTGAAACCAGAAAACGTCAGGGCTGAAGCGCTACGCGGCTCAAGGCAACAGTTAAAACAAAAGGCAGACGGAGCCTACTATGTAACAGGACGTATCTGGGTCCCACTCTATGGCAACTTACGAGAGCTTGTAATGGAAGAAGCTCATAAGTCTCGCTACTCAGTACATCCTGGTTCGGATAAGATGTACCACGACCTCAGAACTACATATTGGTGGCCTAGCATGAAAGCTCACGTAGCCACTTACGTTAGCAAGTGCTTGACTTGTGCGAGAGTTAAAGCGGAATATCAAAAACCATCAGGCCCACTCCAACAACCTGAGATACCACAATGGAAATGGGAACAAATTTCCATGGATTTTGTTACTGGCCTACCTAGATCTCAGCGCGGAAATGATACTATTTGGGTGATCGTGGATCGACTCACAAAGTCTGCTCACTTCTTGGCTATCAAGGAAACGGATAAGTTATCCACTCTAGCAGACGTATACCTTAAGGAAGTTGTCTCAAGGCACGGGGTGCCCACCTCTATTATCTCTGATTGTGATGCACGTTTTACTTCAGAACTGTGGCAAGCAATGCACAAATCTTTTGGCTCTCGCTTAGATATGAGCACAGCTTATCATCCTCAGACGAATGGACAGTCTGAGCGTACTATGCAGACCCTTGAAGACATGCTTAGGGCATGTGTAATTGACTTTGGCAACGGCTGGGAAAAGCATCTGCCACTTGTGGAATTTTCGTACAACAATAGCTACCACACCAGCATTAAAGCTGCTCCGTTTGAGGCATTGTACGGGCGTAAATGCCGGTCACCTCTTTGTGGGGCAGAGGTGGGGGATAGTCAGATTACTGGACCAGAACATGTGGTTGACACAACAGAGAAAATTGCTCAGATACGACAACGAATGGCGGCAGCTCGTGACCGTCAGAAAGTCTACGCCGATAAGGGCAGAAAACCACTAGAGCTCCAGGTTGGGGAGCGTGTACTACTCAAAGTTTCACCCTGGAAGGGTGTGGTTCGTTTTGGCAAACGGGGCAAACTTAACCCACGATACGTTGGACCTTTCGAAGTCATTGAGAAAATAGGCAAGGTGGCCTACAGACTGAACTTACCAGCAGAACTCAGTGCAGTTCACGACGTTTTTCATGTGTCAAATCTGAAGAAGTGTCTGTCAGATGAGACCCACGTAGTTCCTTTGAAGGAACTCACGATCGACGAGCAGTTACGATTCATCGAGGAACCTGTTGAAATCACGGACCGGGATGTTAAGGTCCTCAAGCGTACTAGAATACCTCTCGTTCGAGTTCGTTGGAACTCACGTCGCGGCCCAGAGTTCACCTGGGAACGCGAAGATCAGATGAAACATAAGTATCCCCAATTGTTCAAGAACAACGAAACCACTACTGAGGCTGAAGCTACGGAATTTCGGGACGAAATTCCAGATTAACGGGGGGAGGATGTGACACCCCAGGAAAACCAGGAAAACCATGCAACTTAACTAGCTTCCTCGGTGAGTACGTGCTAAATTTCGGGACGAAATTTCTTTCAACTTGGGGATAATGTGACAACTCGTATTTCAGAACCTATTCTTGTGCTTTGTGTAACGTGTTTGAACATTTCATGATTATGCGAACGCTAGTGATTAATGAAATGTTATGATTATGTGTTTACATGTAACGAATTGTATATGTATATTAGTGAACTGATTTCACAACACAAGCCCAATCGGGCCACACTTGTGTACTAGAACCGTATGGGCAGCCGTGTAGAGGGTTCGGCCCATCCCCCTTGTGTCACATATCAATTAGGAGAAAGGGTATACTCCTCATAAATTGCAAAAACACAAAACACACAAAACCCTAATACCTCTTTCTCCCTCTCTAAGTTGACGGCAACATCT
The DNA here is from genome assembly GCA_030545235.1 of Helianthus tuberosus. Taxonomy (NCBI): domain Eukaryota; kingdom Viridiplantae; phylum Streptophyta; class Magnoliopsida; order Asterales; family Asteraceae; genus Helianthus; species Helianthus tuberosus. The sequence goes on from CM060407.1 coordinate 123,417,904, forward strand.
CCATCTTTCTCTAAGCTTTCAGTTTGAACCATCCTTGTTCTACTCATTTAATCGGTTAGTATTTTATATATTGTTTACATGATTGTATGATGTTGTGCTACACATGCTTTACATGATGATGTGAGAATAATATATATGATTGATGATGATGGAAACTGTTATCGTTGATGTGCATGAAATCGGTTTGCATAGGTGTATTTGATAATATTCATATTAATCGGATTGGCATGTTATTGTTCTAAAACCGAATATTTGATAATCTCTTGGATATATTAACAAGTTGTCGGCCACTTTGTGGGTTTTAATAATGATGATGCACATGCCATCCATTAATACTTAATTAGGATGATACTTGATTTATTGTTTTGGTCCAATAATACTCAACTATCGATGGAATGGGGGACAATGTGAATTCGGTTGGTATGGAAAATAATAGCAGATTTATGATAATTAATGGATTATTGACTTTAGTTGTTTTGGTTCCTTGTCATGTTTGTTTTGCATGTGATTTTTCAGAAGTCATGTGATGCTAGATGTGTTTGTAAATTGGATATAATATGTTAATTGCAATCATGAGTCTATGACTAGGGTTCTGGGTTTGTAACTGTTAGATTTAGATGATGATTGGGGTTTATGTGTTAGTGGTAACAACTTTGTTTTAATCGATTAAAGGTTAAATGGAAACTGTTTGATTGTTGTGACCACACATATGGAAACTGTTAAATGTGTAACTGAATTGCATGAATTGTGGAATATATATAACCGATCGCACAAGACATCTTGGTCGCACAAGATGTCTTCAGTCGCACAAGGCCCTCAGTCGCACAAAAGGTCCTCAGTCACACAAGTTGTTTATTTGTTAATTGCTGGGCCGGTTACTGTTGAACTAATTTTGTTTATTTGGGCTTCTTGCTACTTGGGCCGGGTATCAAATGGAATTGCACAAGATGCAAGAGTCGTACAAGTTGGTTTATCTGATAGTGTTTGGGTCGTGTATGTTATTGGACTACTTATGTTGTTGGGCCGGGTGTATAATGGATCGCACAACATGATGTGGGTCGCACAAGTTGTGCCGACCGCACAACATTTTGGGCCGACTGTTACTGGACTTTATCTGTTGAATCGTACAAGTTGGGTGTTTTATGGAATTGGCTGTTTAAGTGTTTACGTGGTTGCCATGATCAATACGTGTTCGTAACTGTTAGCTTATGTGTAAACATATGTACGATACTTGAAACCAAAACCTGACTTGTATGATAACCATGTTAGGATGTGGTTGACCACTAGCTGCTAGACTAGACCTTTCTGTGTAATCTGCCGAGCAAACCAAGGTGAGTTCACACTTCGTTACAAAGCATGGGATTCCCAGGGGTTGGGAATGGGTTAAGGAATAGGGATTCCTCGTCCTGTTGAGACGTAATCAGGAATATAGATTCCTCATCCTGTTGAGACGTATTCAGGAACAGAGATTCCTCGTCCTGTTGAGACGTATTCAGGAACATAGATTCCTCGTCCTGTTGAGACGTATTAACCTATACTAGACTAGAACTCTATCAACGAAGTCCCTCCATTTATATCGACTTAATCGCCGAGGCCAATGGCGAACGAGTCATTAGTTAAATAGCGCTATTAGGTTTAACAAACCTCACACCGTGCCGCAGAGGACGGGCGTGGACTAATGGACTATGGCACGTCGGTGATGATAGACACCGATGTTAGGGCACTTAAACATGACGAACGTTAGTAGTCGATATGGTAACGAGTCTGGTGGTTAAAACATGGGGTAGCCCCCACGGCCAGAGAGCCGGGCTGGAATAGCCAACGTAAGAATGGGTAACTAATAAACGTTTTTCGAAATATGGGGTAACCCCCACGGCTGGATAGCTGGTTAAGAACAAACTGCGTTTTCGGAACAACTATAAACTGGACAACCAAACGTGAACTCACTCAACTTGTTGTTGACTCGTTACTACATGCTTTGCAGGTCTATAGGTACTTAGCTGGAGCTTGCACAAGGAAGAGTCGTTGTGGGACATGGACAGCTGTGTGCCATGTTAAACATTTGGATAATTAAACTTTGGATTTGGTTTTGAATATTATGCTTCCGCTCATAACTTAAACTATGTTTGTTTTGGACACTAACTGTGTTGGTTGGACTTTTACAATTACTTACTTGCTTGTTCAATATGGTTAGTGGTTTGATCCTGGTCAGTCATGCCTCCAAGCGGTGATACTTTGCGTGTGGATTTTGGGGGTGTGACATTTCACCTACCCGAATGACATTGTCCTTAGCTGATAGGTCCGTGAAACACCCGACGGGCATAGTTGAGAATTTGCTTGTTAAGGTTGATAAGTTCGTTTTTCCGGCCGATTTCGTCATTCTCGACATGGAAGCCGATGAAAACATACCGTTAATTTTAGGACGCCCATTCTTGAACACCGCTAAAGCTCTCATAGATGTCTCTTTAGGCACCATCACACTTAGAGCGGGCGAGGAATCGGTAGTTTTTAAGGTTATGAATTCGAGAGGGTCAAGTGATAAAGTGGAGGCGGTATCGTTAGTAGGGGAGTGTGAGAAGGACGAGAGAGATGAGGAGAAGGTGGTGAGTGGTCCGAGTCTAGAGAAAGTAATAGGACTAAAGTGTGGAGACCCACCAGATAGGAGAGTAGAGGAATTAGAGGAGAGAATGGTGCATTTAGAATCTAAGATAGAGACACTGAGCAAAGCTCAGTGTGGGGATAGAGTTCGATACGGAGAGTATAGATTCAAACCGCCAGGTGAGGAGTTGAGAGGTGGTGAGAGAGATAAGAGTGTTTGGGGCGATTTGGGCAATGATAGATATGATGGTGCTACAGCCCCTGAGTGTGTGTTTGGATGTGAGCTGCATCTCTATGATCCCCCATAAGTATGTGAGAAGTTGTTACTCATTTGTAGAGTTTGTACCGTTTGTATCTTCGTTTATTTTTCGTAATTTTTAGTAGCTAACGGTCGTTTTGTTAGTTTTCCGGTTCTTTGTTTGTGTCTTGAGTCGTTTGCAGGAATGCATCACTGAGGATTTGCAGGAAATTGCGTGAGAAATTAAGGTTTTAGGTGAGTTTTTATACTTGGAAAAAATTTTGGTTGATTTTTGATGGGTTGAAAAAAAAAGAAAAAAAAAGGTGGAAACTAAAATTTTTCGGAATTATATGACATGGTGGTGGGCCGCCACCCACTTCGGATACTTCTCGCTGGCCACCAGAAGCTGCATCTGCAGCCCACAAATATAAAACACCTACCTTTGATTTTTTTTTCGGAAACCTTTATCGTGGTGGCGGGCCGCCACCCGTCTCACTTATTTGTAGCGGGCCGCCACCCAACTCATCTGCAGCCATTAAAATTTAAACCCCACTCATCACCGAAAACCTATTACTGGAGCATCAAACATAACCTTTCTTCTCCACATTACCCACCGAATTACCCTTCAACCCTTCACCACCTCCCCTTACGACCCCCTCCCTAACCACCATATCTCACCTCCTTTCCCCAGCCGATAACCCCCATTATCACCTTTCACCGATGACCACCCCCCTCTTGAACCTCTTTCACCCACCGCCACTCACCTAACCTACACCATAACCGTCGACCACCCCTCTCCACCATCTCCTCTCCATCAATCACTCTCCACTTCCACCACCATCGCCGACACCTTTTTCCACCATCTCCGACCACCACTGTGATCGGATTTACCACCCGAACAAAACCCCCCATACAAAATCCACATCGATCCGCCACATATGTTCGGTTTGGGACTTACAAAAACTCGAAAATCTGAACTTTTCTTGCATCATTCATGTTTCAGGTATGTCTTTTGTTTATTTTCTTTTCTAATTGCCGATTAGAGTCTGATGTGAGTCTTTTAGTGGCATCATTTGTCGAGTCTCTTATGTAGTCATCGAGTTTGTTTTGAGTCATTAGGTCTTGTCGAGTCGTAGGTTCGTAGGGCCGTGTGTGTCGGGTCAGTAGTCAGTGAGTCGAGTCATTGTGAGTGATGTGTTTCCCGTCATGCTTTCAGTCGATTCCAGTCAAGTTCGTGTGTGTCGAGTTAGTCCAGTAGTCTTGCTGTTAGTCAGTTAGTTATGTCGAGTTCACTGGAGCTATTTGTGTCGAGTTTTGTGTCGGGTCAGATGAGTCGGTTCAGGTTTGATGTCGAGTCAGTCTTTGTTGGTTCGGCGTTGGGTCTTGATTGTCGAGCTTGTCGGCTCGATGTTCATCGGGTCAGTCCACTGGTATGTTTCGAGTGAGTCGAGTAATTATTAGCAAGTCCGAGTTGAGCAGGTCTTGTTGAGTAGTCGATTTTGTGAGGTATAGAGTCTGTTGATGTTCGGTCAGTTCGTAGTTAATGCTAGTGTTGAGTCTTTGTTAAACGGTTGTTGAGTAAATGTGGTCAGTCGAGTATTGGGTTGAGTCGGTTTATTGAGTCTTAGTGTTGGGTCAGAAATATATGCGTTTCTTTTGGTCGGTCGTAGTATTCTTGAGTCGAGTCTTTCTTGTGTTCGGGTATGTGAAGTTAGTTGTGTCGAGTCCATGATCAATATATTTGCTTGTATAGGTTGCAGATGGGTTTGGTTCGGGTTCGCGTTGCTACTTGAAATGGAATTTGATTTTTGTTTCAAAGTACATAAGCTTTGGGTAGTGTCGGTTTGGGATAGTAAATGTAGTTGATTGGGATTGGTTTTGGTTGTCAGGTTGGTGGTGGAAATTGTTTGTTTGATATTTGAATGGTTGGGTTTGATACATTGAATTGAAGCTCCGATTTTGCGCATGAAAATTAAGTTTTTGCATTCGAAAGAAACCCCTTTTCACTAGGCGGAATCTTTCGACGCCAAATTTGTTTTCAAACATCTAAAAAGTAAATACATTTCAAGCGCGAGTTGGACTTCAATGTAAATGTTCGGCACTTGGGATTGCTCGAGGGCGAGCAAAGTGCCGATGGGGGTAGTGTACATTGAGTCTAGTTTTTTGTTTCGCGTCGTCTTGGTGTCGTGTTTAGCATAGTTTTTGTAGTTTTTAGTTTTGTTTGGGTTTACTTACACGTACAAGTGGTTTAAGCTCGCCCGTACTCAATCTCCATTCGGGCGAGTTTAACCACCAATTAGCAATTGTAAAAAAGTAACCCGCTTGTGTTAGAATTAGCCGCGAACGAAATGCTATACGGCTATTCTTTATTTATTTTTGTTTTCGAAAAATTATTAAAAATCCAAAAAAATATAAAAATTAAAAAAAATATAAAATTTAAAAATACTAAAAATAGTTTGTTATTACTGACTGTCTGCTTGTTTTGTCTTGAAATTTATCTGTTTTGCAGGCATGGCTAGTAGTTCAAGGAGCAGGAGGGCCCGGCTGGTGAGGATGCGAGAGTTGACCCGGAGCCTCTAGTTCAGGTAGTTGGGGAGAGCAGTGGTGCAGCTGGGCAGCAGGAGTAGTGTGGGGATTGCATGAGGATGCAGAGCAGCAGCTGACGATTATATCTTTTGCTGCTTATTTTTTATTTTATGCTGTTTTTGATCCTCATATTTTGGTCTGTACTGATATTCATACACCTTAAACAGGTTGGTTAGTGATGGCTGGGTTGGTTGATGTGATGAAACTGATGAACTACTGATGATTTTGATAGATATATGTGATCATGTGTTTTGGTAGTTTTTGTTGATGATTGATAGGTTGATTGTTATAGCCGCTTTCGTTCGCGTGTCCGAGGGTAGGAATTGTTTGCTGAGCGCGTTTCGAATTGGAGGGCTTATGTGGAAATGACTGGCACTTTGACAGTCTCACATACTCAGCTAAGTCGTTTCCCTTTTTGTTGTTGTTGTATATTTTTATTTTTTTCGTTTGCAGTTTCTATTTTTAGGTAGTTGTTGAGTCGTATTTTCATTCTTGCATTAGGGACAATGCAATCTTTAAGTGTGGGGATGGGATATTTGTAAATATTTGAGTCTTAAATATGAAAAACACAAAAAAATGAAAAAATTTGAAAAATCAAAAAAAAAAAATTGAAAAATCAGAAAATGTCTTTCGGGAAAAAAAAAAGAAGTTTGCAATTAAAACGGAAAATGATAGAAAAGATGAATATTTGCTCGGGCTCGAATAATAATAATATGAGATTATAATAAATTTAGCTTGCGTCTAGTTAGGGATATGTGGATAGGCCCGGGTTTGGTTTTAAGTCCCTTTGAGTTAATATACCTTAATTGTCGGTCTGCTAGTGGGTTTTCGCCTGGGAGATATGGGAAATTAAAACTGCCAATAAGAGTATAAGGGGCAACGTTATAAGTTAAAACCGTTAGAGTTTGTGATCTTGCGAAAAAAAATAGAATAAAAAGTGAGCTAGAAACTAAATGAAAGTAATGCATTCCTATGTAGTTTGGGTTGGGGATAGCGACTCTACAACCGAATTACCGCTAGGGTGTGTGAAATCGATCGTGCAAAGCAAAAGAAATAAAGAAAAAAGTACCGAAACCTAAGTAATCTGTGGTTAGGGATAGCGACTCTACAGCCAGATTGCCTCTTGGTTAGGGAAAGCATCGTCTAGACTCACGAAAGAAAGAAAAAAATGGAAAAAGAAAAAAATTTGATTGTAAACTCTCTTGGTTTTGATATAAGACGGTTGGTAATTGGTCCAGTGATCGTTCTCTTAGTCCTATGAGCTTGAGGCGGGAGTAGGTGGACTGTAGATTCTAGCGTGAGACCCTAGGTAGACTGACCGCACTTAAATTAAATTCACATGATAAGGGCTTAGGATTGGATTTGGGTTTAAGGGGACAAGTATATTCGCAATCGCGACTAACGCAAGTCTTGGTTTTAATAAAATATACCTATGCTTTTGACCCGAGTAACTGTTCGTCTCTGATTCCGTTGCATAATTCTTTTTCGAGGACGAAAAAAGAGTAAGTGTGGGGATGTTTGATGTAATGCAAAATACATCTTTTATTCGTGTACAATTTGTATAGTTTTCATTTTATTTAGTTTGGTTTTTCGTTAGAATATGCATACTATTGATAAAATTGTGTTTTGCAGGTCTTGATGCTTAAATATGCGGGAAACCGAGTAAAATGAGTCAAAATATTGAAATGACAAGTCTTGGAGCATGTTGGAAAGGTCGAGGAGTTTAAATAGAGTTAAAAAGCTGAAAAATCACTCTCTGGCACCCCATCACCCACTGAGCAAGTCTGTGGCACCCGGCGAGAGACTGAAGGTAGTTCATGAGAAAAAAAACAAGGTGGCACCCCGCCACCCATTCCTTCAGTAGGTGGCGCCCAGCTAGAAGCTTGTAGCTGCCAATTTATGCGAAAATTAAAAGGGTTTGTTATGGAAAGATATAAATAAACATCTAAAACTTGAAAAGAAAGGCTAATTCGAATTTGGGACTTCTGGGGCGACTTATTGAGCATTCTTGGAGCGTTTTTGGAGATTTTGAAGCCTAGGAATCATCGATACGAGTTCGGGGAAGAAGACTTGAATATCTAATCGGGTTTTCTAGTTCTTTGTTCTTGACTTTTCTTACGAAACTTGTTATGATGAATTCGTGTTTATACATCTTTGATTTGTTTTCACGTTTTAACATGCTTGGCTAAATTTATAAACCACCTAGACTTGATGAATGGATTAATATAAAGTTTTTACCATTTTTGTTAATTGCATGATTATTATGGATTGATTGTGTTTAGTAAGAGGTTTGATTTAATGATTTGATGTATATGCATGCTTTGAGTTGGTTTATTGTTATTACTTGCTTCATATGATTCTTAGTGACGGTCTTTATCACAATATAGAGTCATATTAGGGTTTAGGGTTTCGGTGAGTGTCTATATCACGTTAGAAAACTTTCACTCTTTAAGGAGAATTGCGCAATAACCCCTAGAAGTAACTGGTAATAATTTGCTAAGTCTTAGTGTTCTACTAGTCCTAATACCTGGAAAGTGAGGGGCTATTGGTAGGTCTTACCCGGCGAATTGCTTTAGATAGTCCTTGGAAAAGGTCATGTCTTTGTTTACCTGTCGGTTTTATTAGTCTATCAAGTCAAATTAATTACTTCGAACTACCCTAGATCTAGGATTGGAAAAGAATAGGTCAATATTAGGGTACTTACACAATAATTAAACAACTGGAAAGGCGTCTAATAACCGGTAGGATTAACGGCCTAGGTAGCTCCACAGGTTTCTCCTTGAGAAAGGTCGAGGGGCCTCGTTGGTTCTTAATAGGTTTAGTATTTTAAGATCCCGGTTCCATAACTCATGCATTTAACTTAATCGGTAATCTCTTAAAAACAATCCAGGATTCTTGTCTAGGTGGTCTCGTTCTCATATAAGAAAAGTCCTCAGTCTTTATTCGTCTTTAGTCTAGCTCTAGTTTAATTTAGTAGTTTAATATAGATTTCTGTAGTTTTCCATAACCCCCCCAAACAATTAAACAAGTCTTAGTCGTGTCTGTCAGCGTCTGTCAGAGTCTAGTTTACGTGATTTATAGAGTCTCGTGGTTCGATATCCGGACTTCCTAGGTTTATACTACATTGATTGGTACACTTGCCGATTGTGTGGTTTTAGGTCGAGTCTAGAATTAAAGCTTTTTAGTGTCTAATTTAGAGAGTCTAATTTAGTTAATTTTTATAGTCTATTTAGCACACATCAAGCCTAAACCTTTTCGTTTCAAAACCTGTAAAACAAACACCTATCACCCACCAAAACCTTTTTCTTTCAAACCCATTTGTTTTAGTAGAAAGCTCGGTTATCATGTGACATGAAATATATATATATATATAGAGAGAGAGAGACTTTTGCAATAACCAAACAAGTTCCTCAAAGAAATCTTGTTTGAATATGCTTAGATTGAATAAATGTCACAAAAATAAAAAGTTTTACGACAACCGACGCTTTTTACGCTTTTCGCCATTTTACTAACCACTAACCATAACCACCTACCCTTATCCCAAGCCTAACCCTTTTCCAAGTCCTCTTGATATTTACGAATGTTTATAGTTAAAAAGGAGGAGGTTTGATCGCTTGGCAAGCATATGGTAGAAGTAAGTCACATGCCGGTATCGAGTGTTTCACAAAAATACACAAATCGGCCGAGTGTTGAGTGATCTCCCGTGAGGTATGTGAACTTGTATATAAATGGAATTTTAAGAAGGCATGTTATGCCCAAATAAATAATTTTTCTTAATAAGTTGTTCTAAATAAATCATGACGAATAGGATTGTAAATAAAACAAAAACAAACTTAATAAAGATCTTGGATTCCTGACACTCAAGATAAGCCCCAAAACTTCTCCTCTACCTATTCCATTTGGGTGTGTAAGCCACATATTAAAGAGTTTGCTTGAGGACAAGCAAAGATTCAAGTGTGGGGGTATTTGATGTGTGCAAAATGCAACATATAAATTACATCAAATAAGACATAAAACTAACCCTTTTTAGTACTAATGTTGGGAAAAGCGCGTTTTTTCTTCCTTTTTAATTTACAGGACAAAACGAGCTTAAAAGAACAAAAGGAACAAATAAGCAGCCAAAACCAACATAAATATAAAAAGAAGGAATAATGTGACATGCCCAACCCCTCGGCTGCATCCCTAAAGCAAAAGCAAGAAGTACAGAACCTGACCACGGGGCTATGCCTAGCCAGGCATGGGGCGTGGTCAGGCCCTGTACAACAAGATAAACCTGCAGAAGCTTCTACGCCCACCACGGGGCCGTGCCCAGCTCACCATGGGGCGTGGTTATCACACCCTGTCTTTTGCGGAAGCGTATGATGTGTGACTGGTTTAATATCATTGCATTCAATCGTAATAAACAACTATATGATCAAAACGATGTTCATCCATTCATAAAATTTGAGTATTACTAACACTTGTTATTTAAGTTTTAAAAACACAACCTCCGTCTAGGTTACAAATCAACAAAAGTGGATGACATCTAAACTTGGAGTTTACTTCTAGTTATGACACTTGCGCCCAAGATCCATCCTGTCACCTGAAATACATGTAATTTTAGAAAACATCAACATAAAGTTGAGCGAGTTCATGCGTTTTGCATACCTTGTATGAAAACATGGTATGTATCTTGTATAAATAAAGTATTCTTGTGTAAATCAGGTTTTCTTGTGTACACCACGTACTAAATGAATGTTTGTACAAGGACATTAAGGCATGTGAGGACATAGGGAGCATTAGTATGGCTCATACCCTTGTCGATTTTCCTCGACTGTGTCGACTAACCTCGACTGTGTCAATTTCCCTTGACCGTGTCGATTACCCTCGACTGTGTCGATTACCCTCGACTGTGTCGATTTCCCTCGACTGGGACTCCGAAGCACTACTAGGTACTATTTGTGACCATGAGTGGGGTTCGGCCGTACCCGTTAGATCTAACCCTCGTCCCTAATTAAGTATTAATGGCATTTCTGTATTTAGTCTATGCTCACATGATCTAGTATTTCATAGGCCTTTCATAGGCGTTTCATAGGCATTTCATACCATTTAAGCATTTGTAACATGTATTTCACCCCCGAGAGTTATAAAACCAAAAACAGTTAAAAGAAAAGGGGGAGCATGAACTCACAACTTTGCATTCCTTGCGTCGTAAACTTCACTGGGTTTGCTTATCTAGCGTCGTGACCTAAACGTATTTTATTAACGTCAGTCACTAGACTTGTATCGCACAAGTACAGTCACTATCTTTTGTATATGTTTTCATGTGTTAAAAATACTTTATATTTTTAACTAACTGTCTTACTTATTTTATTTTCTCAAAAATAAATATAAGTTTCTTGTATTTTGCACCCGAATTATGTATCTTGTATGTTGTATGTGTATTTTTGTGTTTGTACTTCTCATGAGTAATTAGTGTATTTTCAAGCCCTAATACACTATCACGTATAGTACATACTACATACACTTAGCACAAAGTTTGGCGACCAATAAATACATATATTTTCCTCAAAAATATACATACTTATTATAAATTTTAATCTTGAAGAAATCATCATTTCTTATCACCAAAAATTAGGGAAGTCTTGGTAAGTGTTTTTAGATACATTTTTTGGGAATAAGTTTCTCAAAACTTATATTTTTCTAAGTGTCAAAATTTATAAAATTTTGACAGAGTTTCCCCTAAAAATGGAGGTTTCCCATGTTTTCAAAACATGTGTTTATTTTCTTTTAAAATCATCATCACTCAATTTCAACAACAATCACCAACAATACATTCATTTCTCCATTTCAGTTTTAATATACAAAACTGGGCTGTTTTCGGGCATTTTAATAAAATAGTTATCTTATTCCAAAAATTCCCAAATTTTTAAAGAATGTCTTATACGAACCAAATCTTATTGTGTAAAAATATCGGGGTCCAGTTCATTATCAATATTTTATAAAAACTCATTTTCCAGACTGCAATCAGATTCATCTTTTTCTGACTGCAGTCCACGGAATAATTTATTTAAAATTCATTGTAAGTCCGATTTACGAAATTCCAGTGGGAGAATTACAAATACATCGGTGGTCATCTACAGTACAAATTTCATGATCTAACTCTACACAGAATTCAAGTTATGACAGAAAACAGAACGCATATTTTCAGCAGTAAAAATGCAGCTCTAGCTGCTGTTACAAAACGACACTTTAAAAATAGTAAACGAAGTCCAAAAATTATGATTCCAGTGCCATTAGAACAGTATTTCATAATACATAAATCTAGACTTCAGAAATACATTTTTTGTTTTATTAAAATCCTGTTACAGCCAACTGAAGTTGGCTGTAATCACCAATCAGATTCCTGTTTTCAGCTTTTAGCTTTCTAACTTATGTTCGATTGATTCCGTTAACATGTTTAGTGATCACAACAACATCAAACATCAATATTAACAAGCAAAACATCATATAATCAACAAGAATCAAAACAACTTCATATTAACATTATTTCTTCATGTTTAAAGCTTATGTTTAAGTTTTAACTTTATGTCCTTTAGTGTTCTTGAAGTTCTTCACATTTACCATCATGTTTCATACTTTAACCACCTCCATAGAATGTGAAATGAGTAGATCTAAGAGACTTACCACTAGCTTAAAGCTTCCATAGAATGTGAAATGAGTAGATCTAAGAGACTTACCACTAGCTTAAAGCTAGGAGAGTTCAAGTGTAGAAAAGTGGTGGTTAAAAGCTCTCGATAGAGGTCCTTCAAGATCCGTTGCTTGCAACCTTCCTAAATAGGCTTGAGACACCTTGGAACAAGCTTGGAATGTTGTAGGATGAATGAAAGTGAGAGGGTATATGGATGGTGGTGTGGCCGTAGGTTGTGGGGGGAAGAAGAAGGTGTTTTATGTTGGTGAGTTATGAAGTTATAAGACTAGGGGATAATACTTATACTCTTCCAACATTATTTAGTCCAATGGGTGTTATGTTCCCTTAGTACAAGCCATATCTTCTAAGCAATCTTCATAAGATTATATAAGATCCAATAAAATCTCATAAATAGGCCATGTGGCCGTGAGCTAGGTGTGTGGGGGGGGTCTAATTGTAAGTTTTAATCATCTAGTTAGATTATAGTTCAAAACCAAGTATGTAATTAGTTATGATGGTTACTAGATATTTTAGTGAGTGTTATGGTGTTCGGGGACCATAACTAGCTTAGAAACATTAGAACAATGCTTCTAGTAATATCTTTATGTTCCGGGTAATGTCCGGTTGTTCGGTTAAATACCGGTTCGTTAAAGTGCTAAATTGCACCGTTTAGTGTCTTTTATGTACCCCTTTTGTACCCTTTCTATTCCCGACACTTAGGGAAGTATTCTGGATGATAAATCATAATTTCTGCATAATATTTCAGTGTCATATTGCTGATTATAGCTGAATTTAAATAAATTATGCGCTTAAAGTGCGTTTCGGGTGCTTTCGGGTGCTTTCTAGTGTCACACCCTGTCTTTTGCGGAAGCGTATGATGTGTGACTAGCTTGTTATCATTGCATTCAATCGTAACAAACAACTACATGATCAAAACGATGTTCATCCCTTTATAAAAATTTAAGTATCACAAACACTTGTTATTTAAGTTTTCAAAACACGACCTTTGACAAGGTTACAATTCAACAAAAGTGGATGACATCTAAACTTGTAGTCTACTTCTAGTTATGACACTTGCGCCCAAGATCCGTCCTGTCACCTGAAATACATGTAATTTTGGAAAACATCAACATAAAGTTGAGCGAGTTCATGCGTCTTGTATATCTTGTATGAAAACATAGTTTGTAACCTCTACATATCAAGTATTCATTGTATAAATCACGTTTTCTTGTGTACACCACGTACTAAATGAGTGTTTGAGCAAGGACATTAAGGCATGTGAGGACATAGGGAGCTTTATATTATTTTCTCTAAAATTAATATAAGTATCTCGTGTTTTGCACTTTGCACCCGAATTATGTATCTTGTATGTTGTATGTGTATTTTTATGTTTATACCCCTTATGAGTATTTAGTGTATTTTTAAGTCTTAATACACTAGCACGTATAACACATACTATATACACTTAGCACAAAAGTTGGTGATAAAATAATATATATTTTTCTTTCAAAAATATACATACTTATATCCATTTTTATTCTTGAAGAAATCCTCATTTCTTATCACCAAAAATTAGGGAAACCTTGGTAATACTTTTAAATACTTTTTTTTTAGGGAATAAGTTTCTCAAAAACTTATATTTTTCTAAGTGTCAAAATTTATAAAAATTTTGACAGAGTTTCCCCTAAAAATGGAGGTTTCCCATGTTTTCAAAACATGTGTTTATTTTCTTTTAAACGTCAACAACAATTATCAACAATAATCATCAACAATGATCACTAATTTCTCCATTTCATGAACTTGAATATTTACAAAAATGTGTAGTAACTTACTAGCACATTTAGTAAGTCTTGTCATCTTTAAAAATAAGTTTAGTTTCTTAAAAACTTTATTTTTAAAGAATATGAAGTTTCACAACTTCTAGTCAAGATTCACAAAAATATTTCTTTGTTGAACTTCCTTGTTACACAAGGGTTTACACACTTGTTTATTTACTAAAAATATATTTAGTTCATGTAAGATCCGGGTTTTAAACAAGACTAATATTTTTGCTTGGTTCTTCCGAAAAACCACTTGTAGATCTTTAGATCCACTAGTTTAGAGCTCCATTTTACAAGTAAAACTATTTTTACACAAGTTCATGTTTGTGAGTGAAAGGGTTCGTCATCTAGTTATTTTTACACTAAACATAGTGCTAGTTCATGTTCCATGAACATGACCTAGCGTGGTTAGATGACGATCCGTTCTCCTACTAGCAATCAACAACAATAAATAATCATAACAGAACTAGTTTCAAAAGTTTTACACTAACATTCATTCATTAACCACCATGTTTTTTATTTTTAGTAGACTTTTAGTTTTGGTCTATAGTGTTCATGATTTTTACCCGTTAAATTTCTTATTAACCACTTTAGATATGAACAATAGGGTGTTTAGAGACACTTACTACTAGCTCGAGGCTAGGGAAGAAACTAGACGAAAAACGGGTGGTTAATAGCGTTGTGGTGAGGTCCTTGGCAATCCGTAAGCACCAAGCTTCCTTATACGTGATCCTTCACACTTGTATATAAGTAGAAAGCCTTGAATGAAAATCAAAAAGTGGTGGTGGTGGTGCCTATGTCTTCGGCCGAACACAATGAGAGGGAGGTAGGAAGATGAAATTTGAAGTGTGGTTTTATGAAAGATAAAAAGGGACCTTTGGTATTATTTATAATCTTCACAATCTAATTACCCAAAGGATTATATGTTCTCAAGATATTTAGCACTCAAGAATATAATATACAAAAATTCGGTGGGGTGTCCCCTCACATGGAACGATTTCGGTTGTAAGGGGTGAGGTTGTATGGTTAGTTTCCAACTAGTAGTTAGTGGTATTTAGTTAGTTAGAAATTAAATTAGAGTATTTGTGTGTTATAATTTATAACGGGTGTTAGGGTATTCGGGGACCCTAACTAGCTTAGAAAAATAAAAACAATGCTTCTAGCATTATTTTTATGTTTCGGGTAATATCCGGTTGTTCGGTTATATACCGATTCGTTAAAGTGCTAAATTACACTTTTTAGTGACTTTAAAGTATCTTTTTGTAACACTTTCGATTCCCGACTCTTAGGGAAATATTCTGACTGAAAAATTATATTTTCTGCATAATATTCGTGTGCTAAAAGCTGAATTATTGCTGAATTATACAAAATTCTGCACTTAAAGTGCGTTTCGGGTGCTTTTTAGTGCTTAATTTTGCTTTCGCAATCCTTATATGTACTCTTGGGTTTTAATGTACTTTTGTCGTCGGACCTACACCTAGGCCTCAATTCCAATGTCTGACTGCTTCCTGCAGTTCTGTTGACACGATGTGTCTTACCGGTGAGTTTACTAATATTTCTGACGCAACGCTATCATGACGTAATTCTTGCAGCATATATCATGCATGAATTCACTTGTATGGAATTCAGAAATTTATTTTTCTGGTAAACTAGATCATGTACAGTCATTAAAGCACAAATTACTGTTCATCTAGTGTACGGAATGTACGGAAAAGTGACGGTTGTCACAGTCTCCCCCCGTTAAAAGAATTTCGTCCCGAAATTCAAGCGATGCCATCGGTCGCAGGGGAGTTGTGAAACCAATATGGTCACTTAGATTCATTATTTATCTTCATGTTCCCATGAAATCTCTGGGTCATGTCATGAATTCTATCATACTCAAGTAAGTCGATCACGACTTTACTGTATCTTGTGGACTCTTGGTCTCTAACCTCAACAGGTTTCTATCGTATCACGGACTCTTGGTCCAAAACCTCAGCAGGTTTCTATATTATCACGGACTCTTGGTCCAAAACCTCAACAGGTTTCTATATTATCACGGACTCTTGGTCCAAAACCTTAACAGGTTTCTTTAGTAATTCTTGTCGTTTGTCATTGACGTGAATCTTATTTGTGGGAACAACGACTGTTCCTTAAGTCAGACTCCTCTAACGATTAGACACATGAATGTGTCGCGATCGCTACTGATCTTTTTCTGGGAGTTTCATCTTGTGAACAATGGTTCTGATCCCTACACCGGGGATTCAACCTTTTCGTTTTTCAACTCACACTATGCCTTCTCTAGGCGAGGCTCTCATTTAAGTCATACTTCTTGTCTCATATTCTTACGATTTCTGCCGCTCATCGGCGTAATCTTTCTGTATTCTAAGGGCTGTCCTGACATGATTACATATCTGAAGGATCTGGCCTCTAATTTTCCTGGGCCATCTCGGGCCGGTTGATTTTTTATTTCTCGTCTCCGTTCAACATGACGGGAATTTACTCATTATGTTCCGTCTAAAGCTTTACACAAAGCGGTTTATACGACGGTGTGATAGATACCGTTGTAGGAAAACTCCACTAAGGCAAGTGAGTGTTCCGACTTTTCATCAAAGTTTATCACACAAGAACATATTGTGTTCGTACAGTCTGCTTTGTTCAGTAGCTCAGTTCATATTCGAGTTATTACGATCATCGGAGTGTTGCAACCCTTGTGATCAATAAAGATCGTGCAACGTTTTCTTTCCGGTAATGACGTACAGTTGCGGCGCGCAATCACTGTATCTATCTCAAGATCTCTTCTCGTGATTCTTTAATCAATGTGCCGCGTGTGCAAAGTCGTGGTCTCGTTGCATCGACGTAGAATCGAGACTTGTCGAGAGACGTCACATAATTGCAACTCTAGCTCTTTAGCTCTTGGTTGCAGGGTTGGCGTGAATTTCGTTCTTATCCACCATGTATCTTAAAGTTCTCCCTTCGCGAACTCGAAATTCGCTTTTCGTCATCATTGCACATAACTGTGCTTTCTCTAAGAGTTGCAAGGTAAATTGCAGCTGTTGCTCACGACCTTCCTTGGTCGTTGGCCATATAAGAATGTAGTCAATAAGTATATGACTTATCCAGGTATGGCTCACATGTTCGATTCATGAGGTCCATGAATATTGTCGATGCATGTGTTAAGCCAAATGATACGACAAGGATATCGTAATGCTTGAAGCAAGTCCTAAAGGTCGTTTTAGGTATATATCCTTTTGTTTTCACAGTGGAGGACCTTTTGTCCTCAAGTTGATCTTTGAGTGGTAACTGGAACCTTATGATTGGCTCATTTGTGTCAGCAGTCCTTGGCAAAGGATTCTGATTCCCAATTTTCTGAAGTTTATGTAAAGTGGATACTACCAACTTTCTCCTTGCCTCCTTAACTAAGGATGTTATGTCCTTAATTTCCTCTGTCTAACAGCTCTTGCAGTTGTATCAGAGGTTCATGCTTCGCTGGTGAAGCTAGTCGGTATGGCGTCATTCAGCCCTGGTACCGCTCCTGGCATGAGATTTGCCTTAAACCTCTCTTATCGCTGCGGAGGTATTCCTGGCAGGTCTTCGGAAAAGGCTACTGGGACTTCTTCCATCACGGGGATGTTCTCAGGCTCTGCAGTCTACTCGGAGGCGTTTCTATGCCTCCTCGACTAGTGAGGGATGTCGTAGATCTGC
Source organism: Helianthus tuberosus (assembly GCA_030545235.1). NCBI lineage: Eukaryota > Viridiplantae > Streptophyta > Magnoliopsida > Asterales > Asteraceae > Helianthus > Helianthus tuberosus. The sequence continues at coordinate 123,435,500 of CM060407.1, forward strand.
CGCCTTGTGGGGTCTAGCATCCTTGCACCTATCGCAGGGAGTTTGGGTTTCATCATTCGCAAGAGGGATGCGACTGATTTTCTCATATCAAACGACGTCGGCTGTATACTTGGATTTCTGATCCATGGGTAACAGAAGGTTCAGGCCTTCTGAGTCCCTAAAATATAATTCCTTACTTGCTTCGTCGGCTTCAACTAGCCTTCTATATGCCTATTTCGAAAGAATATGGGACGTCTATTTTACTTGAAACTAGGCCAAGCAGTTTCTTATGTTCTAAGCATGCAAGGTTAAAGTTGGTGCCAGTATTAAAAGTAGATGCATTAGGTTGGTTAATAGGGAACGTACCATTAACCGCATCTGGATCCTGGCGTGCTTCACGAGTTTCAATCGTGAAAACCCTTCCTTGCTTGTTTCTTCCTAGGGCAATCTTTCCTAAAGTGCCCTGCTTCACCACATTTGTAGCAACCCGGTATTCTCTTATTTCTTCCATCTGGGTCCTTCGCCCAACAGGCATCCTTGCTGTGCCCTTCTTTTCCACACTTTCCGCACCTAGGCTTCAGACATCGACCTTCATGGTGAAAATTGCATTTTCCGCACTTCGGCTTACTTCCCGAGTAGATTTTACCACCGGCCTTATAAGTGGCTCCATCAGTTTTCCTGTCATGCGGCGGTTTTACCTTCTTTCTTTTGCCTGTTTTAGAGCTTCCATAGTTGACTTGGGTGCTCATCTTTAGGTTTGAGGACTTCCTCTTCTTGTTGCTTGACGACTCCACATGAGTCTCTTTCTTGTTATCCTCAGATTCCGAAAATTTTCCCGCACGAAGAGCTTCTTCAGTAAGGGTGACACTCATATCGATAGCCTCTGCAATGGTTGAGGGCTTTGAGGTAGTAACCATGCTCCTGATCTGAGGTGCAAGTCCCCAAATGAATCGTTCAACCCTTTTGAATTTCGGTTTGACTAAGTAGGGGACGACCCTAGACAAGTCGTGAAACCGTTGGACGTACTCAGAAATCTTCGGTCCGTCCATTTTTAAGTTCCAGAACTCCACCTCAATCTTCTGGATTTCAGCCCTAGAGCAGTATTTCTTTTCCATCATTTCCTTGAGCTCGTCCCAGCTTAGTGCATAAGCAGCATCCGCACCAAGGGTTTGAACCTGAAGGTTCCACCAGGAGAGTGCGCCATCTACGAATAACCCTGAGATATAAGTAACACTCTGTCGGGGCGAACAGTTACTCATTCTTAGAATGGAGTCAGTCTTTTCTGCCCAACGTACAAATGCAACGGCACCTCCTGTGCCATCAAAATTCAGTGGCTTGTAGTCCAGGAATTGTTTATAGGTGCAGCCAGTCGGAGGGTTATTTCCAGTAGTGCCATCGCTGTGCTTAGAGCGGAGGGCTTCATGTCGAGCAATCGCCTGTGAGATGCATTCTTGCAGCTCGGCTTCTGTTTTTGGCAATGTACTGGTGTTTGTGTCTCGCCTGGGCGGCATTCTCTTCTACCAAAATGGTACGAAGTAGGTTTGACAATATTTCAATTGTCTATGATATACATAGCACCATAAGCCACCCAATTTCACACGTATATATAACCAGTGTATAAGCGAGGAAACAGTTATTGAGCCTTCACATAGGCTTGCCAACTTGGCATATTGTTTGAAATGAACTCGAGGCTACATCGCCTTGGTCATTCAAGTTTCAGTCATTTCCTGCTACATTGGTTTTCTTGGGTCTTTAGCTTTACTGGTGCGTATATTTCCCCTTTGATGGGGTTGTTTGTGTAGAGGTGATAGAGAGTGTATCGTCACTGATTCTTCCTGAATGTCATTCCACCTCTCTTGCTTAATCATCGTTTTCTCAGACGTCTCATATGCAGGTAGATGTGTCAGTCACGAAGTAGGCTAAGACAGGCTTCCTACTTTCTAACGTGCTAAAGCACTGATCTATGTGTTGTTCTACCAGATGAAGGTGAGGACACCTATAGATTAATTTTGTATGGTTTTCATTAGCTCGGCCCGCAGAGTCCACCAGGATTCCTGTGCACTACAAGTCGTTATTACGTGGGCCCCCGTAATAATAAATTGTCTTGCACAGTTACCCCAATTTTCTCTTGTCCAGCAGATGATCAATCAAAGAGGGGGACACCACTGTCCTTATACCTCTGTCATGGAAAGGACCTTTGCGATGGTCCACGTGTTAACATTCATTATCGTTACGTGCGTATAGACACGATGATTAGATGGAATAGGAATAGAGAGAATTCCTAGTAGTTGGAGGGGCACCTTCGAGATGAATACTTCATCTTCCTTTTCTAGTCAAGTATGTCGTCAATCTTGCTTCACATAAGCCGCAGGGATCTCGTCCCGTTGATTGAGAATTCGATCAAGGTTGCCGCCTCTGCCTCGTCATCATCACCGTAGTTAGGCATCTTCACGATCGAGAGGGAAGAGCAGCCATCTCCTACGGAAGCAAGCTCAGCATCTTGTTTGGTAATCACTCCCAGCCATGAGCTTTGCAAAGGATGCGAGGTCGGTAGCTTCATCGTGCGAGTCACGTATAGTAATAGGAGTCGTAGTCGAAAGTATCTTATTCACGTCAATAATCATTCCGTACACTTATTTGTATGTATGTATATCAATAACATATATGCTACTTAGCATAATCAAGCATTTTAATGCATTATATCACGTATAACTCTCGTTTTTGGGGGTCATTTTGTTTTTGGCAAGTCTAACTCGTGTAGACTACGCTTTGATTGGCACCTTATTTTAAAGGTATTCCTCACTAATGTCCTTGCCTTGTCACTTTTTGAAAAGTGTCTGACTTGTGGATCTTGGCGCTTTCGTGAATGCAATGAAAACCTTTTTGTAAAATATTTTTGTCAGAGAACTCTAGTGATTGTAGTCTAGACTCGAGAAAGAATCCTAGTTCACTACAATCGAAGCTCTGATACCAAACTGTCACACCCAGTCTTTTGCGGAAGCGTATGATGTGTGACTAGCTTGTTATCATTGCATTCAATCGTAATAAACAACTACATGATCAAAACGATGTTCATCCCTTTATAAAAATTTAAGTATCACAAACACTTGTTATTTAAGTTTTCAAAACACGACCTTTGACAAGGTTACAATTCAACAAAAGTGGATGACATCTAAACTTGTAGTCTACTTCTAGTTATGACACTTGCGCCCAAGATCCGTCCTGTCACCTGAAATACATGTAATTTTGGAAAACATCAACATAAAGTTGAGCGAGTTCATGCGTCTTGTATATCTTGTATGAAAACATAGTTTGTAACCTCTACATATCAAGTATCATTGTATAAATCACGTTTTCTTGTGTACACCACGTACTAAATGAGTGTTTGAGCAAGGACATTAAGGCATGTGAGGACATAGGGAGCTTTAGTATTTTCTCCTTTCACTGTGTCGATTTTCCCTCGACTGTGTCGTTTAACCTCGACTGCGTCGATTTTCCTTGACTGTGTCGATTTCCCTCGACTGTGTCGATTAACCTCGACTGTGTCGATTTCCCTCGACTGGGACACCGAAGCACTCAAGAGGTCACATAAGGACCCTGAGTGGGGCTCGGCCGTACCCGTTAGATCTAACCCTCGTCCCTAATTAAGTATTAATGGCATTTCTGTATTTATTCTATGCTCACATGATCTAGTATTTTCTAGGCTTTTCTCAAAGCTCGTCATGTTGCACTCACCACGAGTGCTTCTCGTATTTTTACCCTTTTGTAAAAATTATAATATTTGTAACATGTATTTCACCCCCGAGAGTTATAAAAACTGAAAACAGTTAAAGAAAAGGGGGAGCATGAACTCACAACTTTGCGTTCCTGCGTCGTAAACTTCACCGGATTTGCTTATCTAACGTCGTGACCTATACGTGTTTTCTTAACGTTAGTCACTAGACTTGTATCGCACAAGTACAGTCACTATCTCTTGTGTACGTATTCTTGTGTTAAAAATATTCTATATTTTTAACTACGTATCTTACTTATATTATTTTCTCTAAAATTAATATAAGTATCTCGTGTTTTGCACTTTGCACCCGAATTATGTATCTTGTATGTTGTATGTGTATTTTTATGTTTATACCCCTCATGAGTATTTAGTGTATTTTTAAGTCTTAATACACTAGCACGTATAACACATACTATATACACTTAGCACAAAAGTTGGTGATAAAATAATATATATTTTTCTTTCAAAAATATACATACTTATATCCATTTTTATTCTTGAAGAAATCCTCATTTCTTATCACCAAAAATTAGGGAAACCTTGGTAATACTTTTAAATACTTTTTTTTTTTAGGGAATAAGTTTCTCAAAAACTTATATTTTTCTAAGTGTCAAAATTTATAAAAATTTTGACAGAGTTTCCCCTAAAAATGGAGGTTTCCCATGTTTTCAAAACATGTGTTTATTTTCTTTTAAACGTCAACAACAATTATCAACAATAATCATCAACAATGATCACTAATTTCTCCATTTCATGAACTTGAATATTTACAAAAATGTGTAGTAACTTACTAGCACATTTAGTAAGTCTTGTCATCTTTAAAAATAAGTTTAGTTTCTTAAAAACTTTATTTTTAAAGAATATGAAGTTTCACAACTTCTAGTCAAGATTCACAAAAATATTTCTTTGTTGAACTTCCTTGTTACACAAGGGTTTACACACTTGTTTATTTACTAAAAATATATTTAGTTCATGTAAGATCCGGGTTTTAAACAAGACTAATATTTTTGCTTGGTTCTTCCGAAAAACCACTTGTAGATCTTTAGATCCACTAGTTTAGAGCTCCATTTTACAAGTAAAACTATTTTTACACAAGTTCATGTTTGTGAGTGAAAGGGTTCGTCATCTAGTTATTTTTACACTAAACATAGTGCTAGTTCATGTTCCATGAACATGACTTAGCGTGGTTAGATGACGATCCGTTCTCCTACTAGCAATCAACAACAATAAATAATCATAACAGAACTAGTTTCAAAAGTTTTACACTAACATTCATTCATTAACCACCATGTTTATTATTTTTAGTAGACTTTTAGTTTTGGTCTCTAGTGTTCATGATTTTTACCCGTTAAATTTCTTATTAACCACTTTAGATATGAACAATAGGGTGTTTAGAGACACTTACTACTAGCTCGAGGCTAGGGAAGAAACTAGACGAAAAACGGGTGGTTAATAGCGTTGTGGTGAGGTCCTTGGCAATCCGTAAGCACCAAGCTTCCTTATACGTGATCCTTCACACTTGTATATAAGTAGAAAGCCTTGAATGAAAATCAAAAAGTGGTGGTGGTGGTGCCTATGTCTTCGGCCGAACACAATGAGAGGGAGGGAGGAAGATGAAATTTGAAGTGTGGTTTTATGAAAGATAAAGAGGGACCTTTGGTATTATTTATAATCTTCACAATCTAATTACCCAAAGGATTATATGTTCTCAAGATATTTAGCACTCAAGAATATAATATACAAAAATTCGGTGGGGTGTCCCCTCACATGGAACGATTTCGGTTGTAAGGGGTGAGGTTGTATGGTTAGTTTCAAACTAGTTGTCAGTGGTATTTAGTTAGTTAGAAATTAAATTAGAGTATTTGTGTGTTATAGTTTATAACGGGTGTTAGGGTATTTGGGGACCCTAACTAGCTTAGAAAAATAAAAACAATGCTTCTAGCATTATTTTTATGTTTCGGGTAATATCCGGTTGTTCGGTTATATACCGATTCGTTAAAGTGCTAAATTACACTTTTTAGTGACTTTAAAGTATCTTTTTGTAACACTTTCGATTCCCGACTCTTAGGGAAATATTCTGACTGAAAAATTATATTTTCTGCATAATATTCGTGTGCTAAAAGCTGAATTATTGCTGAATTATACAAAATTCTGCACTTAAAGTGCGTTTCGGGTGCTTTTTAGTGCTTAATTTTGCTTTCGCAATCCTTATATGTACTCTTGGGTTTTAATGTACTTTTGTCGTCGGACCTACACCTAGGCCTCAATTCCAATGTCTGACTGCTTCCTGCAGTTCTGTTGACATGATGTGTCTTACCGGTGAGTTTACTAATATTTCTGACGCAACGCTATCATGACGTAATTCTTGCAGCATATATCATGCATGAATTCACTTGTATGGAATTCAGAAATTTATTTTTCTGGTAAACTAGATCATGTACAGTCATTAAAGCACAAATTACTGTTCATCTAGTGTACGGAATGTACGGAAAAGTGACGGTTGTCACATCTAGTGCTTAAATTAGCTTCCGGATGGTATATATGTAAACCCTTGTATGTATTCTTGGGTTTTAATGTATTCTTGTTGTTGGACCTATACCTAGGCCTCAATTCTAATGTCTGACCGCTTTCTGCAGTTTTGTTGACACACTATGTCTTACCGGTGAGTTTACTAGTATTTCTGACGCAACGCTCTTGTTTATGCATAAAGCTATATTTTGTAGTATGAATCGTGCATGAATTCACTTGTATGGAATTCAGAAATTGATTTGTCTGGTAACAGTGCCAATTCTGTTCGGTGTATCATTAGAACTATCTCGTGTTGCATGCAGTAACGAAATAAGTCTTGTATCATGAAATGCCATTGTATGTATATAACAGTAATCAATAATTCATTTGCCTTGTAAACTAGATCATGCACAATTATTTAAGCACAGATTACTGTTCAATTAGTGTACGGAATGTACGGAAAAGTGACGGTTGTCACAGTCTCCCCTCGTTAAAAGAATTTCGTCCCGAAATTCAAGCGATGCCATTGGTCGCAGGGGAGTTGTGAATTGAATGTGGTCACTTAGGTTCATGATTTGTCTTTATGTCCTCATGTCATGTATTCTATCGTACTCAAGTAAATCAATTATGTCTTTTCTGTATCTTGTGGATTCTTGGTCCGTAACCTTAACAGGTTTCTATAGTATTGTGGACTCTTGGTCCAAAACCTTAACAGGTTTTTAGAGTATTGTGGACGCTTGGTCCGTAACCTTCGCAGGTTTTTATAGTAATTCTTGTCGTTTGTCATTGACGTGAATCTTAATGATGGGAACAACGATTGTTCCTTGAGTCAGACTCCTCTAAAGACTAGACACATGAATGTGTCGCGATCACTACTGATCTTTTTCTGGAAGTTTCATCTTGTGCGCAATGGTTCTGATCCCTGCATCGGGGATTCAACCTTTTCGTTTTCTAAATCACACTACGCCTTCTCTAGGCGAGGTTCTTATTAAAGTCATACTTCTTGCTTCAAATTCTTATGATTTCCGCCGCTCATCGGCGTAATCTTTCTGTATTCCGCGGGCTGCTTTGATATGTTCACATATCTAGACGGTTTGCCTCTGATTTTCCTGAACCAATGCGGGTCAGTAGATTATTTATTCCCGGTCTCTGATCAACACGACGGGGACTGACTTATTATGTTCCATCTAGAGCTTTACACGACGCGGTTTAAATGGCGGTGTGATAAATACTGTTGTAGGAAAACTCCACTAAGGGCAAGTGAGTGTTCCAACTTTTTAAGATTTATCACACAAGCACATATTGTTTTCATACAGTCTGCATCGTTCAGTAGCTTAGTCCATCTATGTTAATATTCAAGTTCTTACGATCAACAGTGTGCTGCAATCCTTCTGATCAGTAGAGATCGGCAGCGTTTTCTTTCAGGTAATGACGCTAAAGTTGTGGCGCGCAATTACTGCATCTAGCTCAAGGTTCTTCTTATGATTCCTTTATCAATGTGCCGCGTATGCAATGTTGTGGTCTCGTTGTACAATCGAGGCTTTGTCGAAAAACGTCACATAATTGCAACTCTAGCTCCTTAGCTCTTGGTTGCAGGGTTGGCAAGAATTTTGTTCTTATCCGCCATGCATCTTAAAGTTCTTACTTCGCGAATTTGAAATCCGCTTTTCGTCATCATAGCACATGATTGTTCTTTTCTCTAAGAGTTGCAAGGTAAATTACAGTTGTTGCTCACGACCTTCCTTGGTCGTTGGCCATATAGGAATGTGGTCAATAGATATAATCGTGATCTATCCAGGTATGGCTTACATGTTCGTTTCATGAAGTCCATGAATATTGTCGATGCATGTGTTAAGTCAAATGGTACGACAAGGAACTCGTAATGTTCGAAGCGAGTCCTAAAGGTCGTTTTAGGAATATTTCCTTTTTGTATTCACAGTTATGGACATCATGTCCTCAAGTCGATCTTTGAGTGGTAACTAGGACCTTAAGATTGGTCTGTTCATGTTATCAATCCTTGGCAAAGGACGTAAATCCTTGATACCCAATTTTTCTGGAATTGATGCAAAGGGTAAACTGTCAGCTTCTCTTTGTATCCTTAACTAAGGATGTCACGTCTTAAATTCCTTCTGTCTAGTAGCTCTTGTAGTTATATCGGAAGCTCATGCCTCGCGGACGGAGCTAGTCGCTAAGGCGTCGTCTTGTCACTGGTGCCGCTTCTGGCAAGAGGCTCATCTTAATCCTCTCTTGTCACTGCAGAGGGGCGTTCCTGGCAAGTCTTCAGAAAAGGCTTCTGGAATTTCTTCCATCACGGGGATGTTCTCAGGCTTTATACATGGGTATCCCACCCATGCTGGCTATCATATTATGACTTCGCAAGTCAATGGTAACAGAAGGTTTCGGCCTTCTGAGTTCCTAAATGCAATCCTTAATCGCTTTGTCTGTTTAAACTAGCCTTCTATACGCCTATTTCTAAGGAATACGGGACGTCTATTTTACTAGGCCAAGCAGTTTCTTAAGTTCTAAGCATGCAAGGTTAAAGTTGATGCCAGTATTAATTAAAAGTAGATGCATTAGGTTGGTTAATAGGGAACGTACCCGTAACCGCATCTGGATCCTGGCGTGCTTCACGAGTTTCGATCGTGAAAACCCTTCCTTGCTTGTTTCTTCCTAGGGCAATCTTTCCTAAAGTGCCCTGCTTCACCACATTTATAGCAACCTGGTATTCTCTTATTTCTTCCATCTGGGTCCTTCACCCAACAGGCATCCTTGTTGTGCCCTTCTTTTCCACACTTCCCGCACTTAGGCCTTAGACATCGACCTTCATGGTGAAAATTGCATTCTTCGCACCTCGGCTTAGTCCCCGAGTAAATTTTACCACCGGCCTTATTAGTGACTCCATCAGTTTTCCTGCCATGCGGCGGTCTCACTTTCTTTCTTTTGTTTGCTTTAGAGCTTCCATAGTCGACTTGTGTGCCCACCTTTAGGTTCGAAGACTTCCTTTTCTTATTGCCTGATGACTCCACATGAGTCTCTTTCTTGTTATCCTCAGATTCCGAAAATTTTCCCGCACGTAGAGCTTCTTTAGTAAGCGTAACGCTTAAATCGATAGCCTCTGCGATAGTTGGAGGCCTTGAGGTAGTAACCAAGCTCCTAATTTGAGGTGCAAGTCCCCAAATGAATCGTTCAATCCTTTTGAATTCCGGTTTGACTAAGTAGGGGACGACCCTAGACAAGTCGTGAAATCGCTGGACGTATTCAGGAATCTTCGGTCCGTCCATTTTCAAGTTCCAGAACTCCACCTCGAGCTTCTGGATTTCAGCCCTAGAACAATATTTCTTTTCCATCATTTCCTTGAGCTCGTCCCAGCTCAGTGCATAAGCAACATCTGCACCAAGGGTTTGAACCTGAAGGTTCCACCAGGAGAGTGTGCCATCCAAGAACAACCCTGAGATATAGGTAACACTCTATTGGGGTGAGCAGTTACTCATTCTTAGAACGGAGTCAGTCTTTTCTGACCAACGAACAAATGCAACGGCACATCCTGTGCCATCAAAATTCAATGGCTTGCAGTCCAGGAATTGTTTATAGGTGCAGCCAGTTGGAGGGTTATTTCCAGTAGTGCCACCGCTGTGTTTGGAGCGGAGGGCTTCATGTCGTGCAATTGCTTGTGAGATTCGTTCTTGAAGCTCAGCTTCTGTTCTTGGCAACGTACTGGTATTTGTGTCTCGTCTGGGCGGCATTCTCTTCTGTCAAATGGTATGAAGTAGGTTAGACAATACTCCATAATTGTCTATGAGGTACATAGCACCATAAACCATCATGTAATCACCCGATTTCACATGCATATATAATCAACATTGTATGAGTGAGGAAACAATTACTGAGCCTTCACATAGGCTTGCTAACCTGGCTTATTGTTTGTAATGGAATAATGGACTCGAGGTTACATCGCCTCGGTCATTTAGTTTTCAGTTATTTCCTGCTATATTAGTTTTATTGATGTGTATATTTTCCCTTAGATGGGGTTGTTCGTGTAGAGGTGATAGAGAGTGTAACGTCGCTGAATCATTCTGAATGTTATTTCTCTTCTCTTGCTTAAATATTGGTTCTTAAACGTCTCGTACACGGGTAGAAGTGTCAGACACGAAGTAGGCAAGGCAGGTTTCCTACTTTATAAAGTGCTAAAGCACTTATCTATGTGTTGTTCTACCAGAGGAAGGTGAGGACACCTATAGATTAATTTTGTGTGGTTTTCATTAGCTCGACCCGCAGAGTCCACCAGGATTTCTGTGCACTACAAGTCGTTATTACGTGGGCCCCCGTAATAATAAATTGTCTTGCACAGTTACCCCAAATTTTCTCTCGTCCAAGCAGATGATCAATCAAGGGGGGGGGGGACACTACTGTCCTTATTCCTTTGTTATGGAAAAGACCATTGCGGTGGTCCATGCGCTAACATTCGTCATCGTTACGCGTGTATAGGCACGATGATTAGATGGAATAGGAATAGAGAGCATTCCTAGTAGTTGGAGGGGCACCTTCGTGATGAATACTTCATCTTCCTTTACTGGTCAAGTATGTCGTCAATCTTGCTTCACAAAAGCTGCAGGGATCTCGTCCCGCTGGTTAAGAATTCGTTCAAGGTTGCCGCCTCTGCCTCGTCGTCACTATCGTAGTCAGGCACCTTCGCGATCGAGAGAGAAGAGCAGCCATTTCCTACGAAAGCAAGCTCAGAATCTTGTTTGGTAATCACTCCCAGCCATGAGCTTTGCAAAGGACGCGAGGTCGGGAACTTCATCGTGCGAGTTACGTATAGTAATAGGAGTCGGAGTCGAAAGTATCTTATTCTCGACAATAATCATTCCGTACACTTATTTGTATGTATTCACGTCAATATTTATTCCGTACACTTATTCGTATGTATTTATCAATAAACAAATATGCTACTTAGGAAATTTCATGCATCATATCACGTATAACTCTCGTCTTTGGGGGGGGGTTCATTTTGTCTTTGGAAAGTCTAACTCGTGTAGACTATGCCATAGTTGGCACCTTATCTTGAGGGTATTCCTTTCTAATGTCCTTGCCTTGTCTCTTTTTGAAAAGTGTTTGACTCGTGGATCTTGGCGCTTACGTGAATGCAATGAAAACCTTTTTGTAAAAAGTTTTTATGTGAGAACTCTAGTGATTGTAGTCTAGACTCGAGAAGGAATCCTAGTTCACTACAATCAAAGCTCTGATACCAAACTGTCACACCCTGTCTTTTGCGGAAGCGTATGATGTGTGACTGGTTTAATATCATTGCATTCAATCGTAATAAACAACTATATGACCAAAACGATGTTCATCCATTCATAAAATTTGAGTATTACTAACACTTGTTATTTAAGTTTTAAAAACACAACCTCCGTCTAGGTTACAAATCAACAAAAGTGGATGACATCTAAACTTGGAGTTTACTTCTAGTTATGACACTTGCGCCCAAGATCCATCCTGTCACCTGAAATACATGTAATTTTGGAAAACATCAACATAAAGTTGAGCGAGTTCATGCGTTTTGCATACCTTGTATGAAAACATGGGATGTATCTTGTATAAATAAAGTATTCTTGTCTAAATCAGGTTTTCTTGTGTACACCACGTACTAAATGAATGTTTGTACAAGGACATTAAGGCATGTGAGGACATAGGGAGCATTAGTATGGCTCATACCCTTGTCGATTTTCCTCGACTGTGTCGATTAACCTCGACTGTGTCAATTTCCCTTGACCGTGTCGATTACCCTCGACCGTGTCGATTACCCTCGACTGTGTCGATTACCCTCGACTGTGTCGATTTCCCTCGACTGGGACTCCGACGCATTACTAGGTACTATTTGTGACCATGAGTGGGGTTCGGCCGTACCCGTTAGATCTAACCCTCGTCCCTAATTAAGTATTAATGGCATTTCTGTATTTAGTCTATGCTCACATGATCTAGTATTTCATAGGCCTTTCATAGGCGTTTCATAGGCATTTCATACCATTTAAGCATTTGTAACATGTATTTCACCCCCGAGAGTTATAAAACCAAAAACAGTTAAAAGAAAAGGGGGAGCATGAACTCACAACTTTGCGTTCCTTGTGTCGTAAACTTCACCGGGTTTGCTTATCTAGCGTCGTGACCTAAACGTGTTTTATTAACGTCAGTCACTAGACTTGTATCGCACAAGTACAGTCACTATCTTTTGTATATGTTTTCCTGTGTTAAAACTACTTTATATTTTTAACTAAGTGTCTTACTTATTTTATTTTCTCAAAAATAAATATAAGTTTCTTGTATTTTGCACCCGAATTATGTATCTTGTATGTTGTATGTGTATTTTTGTGTTTGTACTTCTCATGAGTAATTAGTGTATTTTCAAGCCCTAATACACTATCACGTATAGTACATACTACATACACTTAGCACAAAGTTTGGCGACCAATAAATACATATATTTTCCTCAAAAATATACATACTTATTATAAATTTTAATCTTGAAGAAATCATCATTTCTTATCACCAAAAATTAGGGAAGCCTTGGTAAGTGTTTTTAGATACATTTTTAGGGAATAAGTTTCTCAAAACTTATATTTTTCTAACTGTCAAAATTTATAAAAATTTTGACAGAGTTTCCCCTAAAAATGGAGGTTTCCCATGTTTTCAAAACATGTGTTTATTTTCTTTTAAAATCATCATCACTCAATTTCAACAACAATCACCAACAATACATTCTTTTCTCCATTTCAGTTTTAATATACAAAACTGGGCTGTTTTCGGGCATTTTAATAAAATAGTTATCTTATTCCAAAAATTCTCAAATTTTTACAGAATGTCTTATACGAACCAAATCTTATTTTGGAAAAATATCGGAGTCCAGTTCATTATCAATATTTTATAAAAATTCATTTTCCGGACTGCAATCAGATTCATCTTTTTCTGACTGCAGTCCACGGAATAATTTATTTAAAATTCATCGTAAGTCCGATTTACGAAATTCCAGTGGGAGAATTACAAATACATCGGTGGTCATCTACAGTACAAATTCCATGATCTATCTCTACACAGAATTCAAGTTATGACAGAAAATAGAACGCATATTTTCAGCAGTAAAAATGCAGCTCTAGCTGCTGTTACAAAACGACACTTTAAAAATAGTAAACGAAGTCCAAAAATTATGATTCCAGTGCCATTAGAACCGTATTTCATAATACATAAATCTAGACTTCAGAAATACATTTTTCGTTTTATTAAAGTCCTGTTACAGCCAACTGAAGTTGGCTGTAATCACCAATCAGATTCCTGTTTTCAGCTTTTAGCTTTCTAACTTATGTTCGATTGATTCCGTTAACATGTTTAGTGATCACAACAACATCAAACATCAATATTAACAAGCAAAACATCAGATAATCAACAAGAATCAAAACAACTTCATATTAACATTATTTCTTCATGTTTAAAGCTTATGTTTAAGTTTTAACTTTATATCCTTTAGTGTTCTTGAAGTTCTTCACATTTACCATCATGTTTCATACTTTAACCACCTCCATAGAATGTGAAATGAGTAGATCTAAGAGACTTACCACTAGCTTAAAGCTAGGAGAGTTCAAGTGTAGAAAAGTGGTGGTTAAAAGCTCTCGGTAGAGGTCCTTCAAGATCCGTTGCTTGCAACCTTCCTAAATAGGCTCGAGACACCTTGGAACAAGCTTGGAATGTTGTAGGATGAATGAAAGTGAGAGGGTGTATGGATGGTGGTGTGGCCGTAGGTTGTGGGGGGAAGAGGAAGGTGTTTTGTGTTGGTGAGTTATGAAGTTATAAGACTAGGGGATAATACTTATACTCTTCCAACATTATTTAGTCCAATGGGTGTTATGTTCCCTTAGTACAAGCCATATCTTCTAAGCAATCTTCATAAGATTATATAAGATCCAATAAAATCTCATAAATAGGCCATGTGGCCGTGAGCTAGGTGTGTGTGGGGGGGGGGTCTAATTGTAAGTTTTAATCATCTAGTTAGATTATAGTTCAAAACCAAGTATGTAATTAGTTATGATGGTTACTAGATATTTTAGTGAGTGTTATGGTGTTCGGGGACCATAACTAGCTTAGAAACATTAGAACAATGCTTCTAGTAATATCTTTATGTTCCGGGTAATGTCCGGTTGTTCGGTTAAATACTGGTTCGTTAAAGTGCTAAATTGCACCGTTTAGTGTCTTTTATGTACCCCTTTTGTACCCTTTCTATTCCCGACACTTAGGGAAGTATTCTGGATGATAAATCATAATTTCTGCATAATATTTCAGTGTCATATTGCTGATTATAGCTGAATTTAAATAAATTACGCGCTTAAAGTGCGTTTCGGGTGCTTTCTAGTGCTTAAATTAGCTTCCGGATGGTATATATGTAAACCCTTGTATGTATTCTTGGGTTTTAATGTATTCTTGTTGTTGGACCTATACTTAGGCCTCAATTCTAATGTCTGACCGATTTCTGCAGTTTTGTTGACACACTGTGTCTTACCGGTGAGTTTACTAGTATTTCTGACGCAACGCTCTTGTTAATGCATAAAGCTATATTTTGTACTATGAATCGTGCATGAATTCACTTGTATGGAATTCAGAAATTGATTTGTCTGGTAACGGTGCCAATTCTGTTCGGTGTATCATTAGAACTATCTCGTGTTGCATGCAGCAACGAAATAAGTCTTGTATCATGAAATGCCATTGTATGTATATAACAGTAATCAATAATTCATTTTCCTTGTAAATTAGATCATGCACAATTATTTAAGCACAGATTACTGTTCAATTAGTGTACGGAATGTACGGAAAAGTGACGGTTGTCACAGTGGTCAACTCTTAGATTTGCAGAATCTTGATAGTACAGCAAAGAGTTGACCAAGGGGTCGTGCCCAGAAGACACGGGGTCGTGTGGGGCCCTCTGCTGACAATTGCATTAAATGAAGGAAGAGAAGAAGGATGGCCAAGGCTCTGTTCTGACTATAAATAGGGGTGCTTGGTTCACTTCAAAGACATCCTTTGGCAAACCACTTCTCTCCCACTTTGCCACCATTCCATCACCACTACAACACCAACACCAACACCCACAACCATCATCCATTTATCATCTTTAGAATGTGTAGTAGTCTCGGGATCTAAGATTGATCATAAGAGTTCTTGTCAATCAATGGCCATGTTTGGCTAATCTCTTACATCACTTGGTGAAGACAAGTCTTTAATGTATTACTTTTGATTTTTAAGCTTTCGGCACTTTTTATTTGGGTTTGTATTAATGACTTTAATAACTAGTTTCTTATGTTGAAAGTGAATTTTCTTTACCATTTCTTCATGATGTCATTGATTTGCTCATTCGTGTCTTTACGGTCTATATAAAGCGCGTTAACTACCTGGAAGGGGGTTACGAGGGTGGTTTGGTAAAGTTCTAGTCTCGTTCAGTGTATAGATCCTGCGAGGACTTGATTCAAGCTTACTAGGACCTTCTTCAATGCCCAACGGTATTGGATGGCGGGGGTGCGAATAGCTTGAACCCCTCATATGAAAATTAGTATTAATACTTTAAATCGGCTTCTTGGGATTGTATCCTTGTTGACTCAAACCACTTAGCCGAGGGTAACGTCACCTTCAAAAGTGGGGCCTACCACTTTTCGCGTTAATAACTTACTTAATTGTCTTTCAATATTCCGACCCATTGGGATTGTATCCCTTCAAAAGAGGGGCCTACCACTTTTCCATATATGTATATTATTTTATTTTTTTAGACCGTCGGGATTAGGCGGCCACTATTTTCCTACAAATGGAGAGTTTGACACCGCCCCGTGCTGCACTCTGTATCTGGGAGAAAATAGTTTTAAAACTCTGGAGAGTTGACACGGCCCCGTGATGGTGCAGCACGGCCCCGTGTCAAGTCTACAGAAAGAAGAAAAATAAAAGAAAAAGAAGAAAAACCTAAAAAGAAAAGGAAGAAAAGGATTAGGCAGTTAATTTTAAGCTTTTCTAAGATCCTTGTGTCCCTGGCAACGGCGCCAAAAACTTGACGTGCGTGCGGGTGTATATATTTTTTTAGTTATATTTTTAGCTCTTTTTACTCGCCGATTTCACGTTTTAAATTTATAAAACACGATATTCTACTATCACTCTACACACACGCTAGGGCAAGTGCACCCATCGCGGACGTATTATAGTGATGGCAAGATACCGAGGTCGTCCAAGGACACAAGAGCTTTTAGTACCGGCTTATCGTCAACGTCTAATCGAACCAACTTTTGAGAAAAGATTTTTAAGCTAATAAAAAAAGATAAAAATAAAATAAAAATGATCGACAAGAAAGAATCACTTGGATCCAACTTATCCTTCATGTACCCTTTTGATGATTTCCGCACTTTGGGCATTTTAAGAGATTATCTAAGTTATAGTAGCAGGCCCCTCTTTTGGAGGAGACGTTACCCTCAACCTAGTGATTTGAGTCAGCAATGATACAATCCCACTAGGTCAGAATATCGAAAGATAATTAAGTAAGTTATTAATGCAAAATGTGGTGGACCCCTCGTAAAAGGCGGCGATCACCCTCAACCCGTTGGTCTGAGTCAGCAGGGATACAGTCCTTGCAGGGTTGGTTTAAAGTTTTAATAGTAGTTTAAGAATAAGGGATTTAAGCTTTTTGCACATCTCCTGTGGTGGGTAATGCCCGCTCCGACTCGTGAGGTGTTACTAGGCTTGAACTAGGTTCTCGCAAGATCTATACACTGAACGAGACATAGAATTACCCAAACCACCCTTCTAATCTCCCTTTCGGGTTAATTAACATGCTTTATATAGACCGTAAAGACATGAACATGTTGAGTAAACGAACATATGAAGAGTATTTGAATAAATTCGCCTTCAATGTAAAAGAACTAATTATTACAGTAAGTAATACATACCCAATTAAAAAGTAGTCAAATGTTGGAAATCATAAAAGAAATACATAAAAGAAAAGTCTTCACCAAGTGATGTAAGAATTTAGCCAAGCATGGCCTTTGTTTGACAAAGATTCTTATGATCAATCTTGGATCCCGAGACTACACACACACTCTAAAGATGGAAAAGTGGATGATGGTGTTGTAGTGGTGGAAAGTGCCAGAAACACACTAAAACTGCAGAATTCTGCAGAAAATAACCAAATTCAGCAATTTTCAGCATTTTAACAACTAAATATAATACAGAAATGTGGTGTAATGATCCAGAATACTTTCCTAAGTGTCGGGAATCAAAACTGTCATAAAAGGTAACATAAAGCACACTAAACTGCGCATTTTAGCACTTTAACGAACCGGTAACAAACCAAACAACCGGACACTACCTGAAACACCAAAATTTCACTAGAAGCATTGTTTTAGTGTTTCGAAGCTAGTTATGGACACCGAACATTATAGTTCACCCTAAAACACCATAATACATAAAACACTAACCATCCCCCATTAAAACCTAACTAACTTAACTAACTAAGATTTACAACCCAACTAAACACCCCCCCCCCCCCACTTACAGTTATGAGGTGGTCCCCACCTCCCCCATTTCTTTTGATTATTAAAATTTACTTTGTTGAGAAGATATGAGACAAGGAATCTTTATGTAAGATTATGTTGGAAATACATTTATATGAACCAAGAGATCTTTCACTCATTACCTTCAACATTTTAAACAACACAAAACTCTCTTCCCCTTTAACCTAGCTCTCGGCCAACACCCCTTTCTCTTAACCTCCATTTTCTAGCTCACTTTCATACATTCTAAGCACATCCTAAGTTGATTCAAGTATAGTTAAGAAGGTTGGAAGCAAGGAGATTGGAAGGACCTTCTTGGAGTGCTATTAACCACCACATTTCTTCACCACTTTGCAACTTGTTCTTCCCTAGCCATAGTGCTAATAGTAAGCCCCTTTGATCTTGTTTTTATTCATAATCTTAGTGGTTAATGTATGATGTAACTTGGTAATCTAAAGAATCTCAAGAAAACATAAAGATGATCATGAACATAAAGCTTAAAAACATGAAGATCAAGTTATTTTAGTGTATGTGTTAAACCTATTTGTTGATTTCTTGTGTTTATGATGTTGATCATCATAAGAAACTTGCTAGATTGTGATTAAACACATGATCTAGCAAGTGAAAGGATGAATCTTGTGAAAAACAAAATGATCATCCTTTATGTTTCACATGAACTTGAAAATGAAGATGATTTTTGTGTATGATGAAGTATGATACATGTTAAAAGTCTTGTAAATGGATGATTACAAAACTAATTTTCTCAAGAAACCAAGTTTATATACAAGATTTACATAATCATGATTTTTAAAGAAACTAATCATGTTTTAGTGTTAAATCAAGGATAGTAATATGTTGTTAACAAGAAAAATACAAGAAGAAATATTTTTAGAAAATCTTCATGTAAGTTGTAAAGGACTATATTTTACAAGAATTAGATTTATAAACAAATAACCATGTTTTAAAGGGTAACTAAACCTACTAAATAACATACTAAGTTACTATAAGTTTTTACAAAACTTCAAATTCATGGTGTAGTGTAAATTGCATGATTTTGGCTCATGGTAAGTCTTGAATGATTTGTTGATGATTGATGATGATTTTAAAAGAAAATGATATGCTTTTAAAGCATGGAAACCTCCATTTTTAAGGGGAAACTATGGTAATTTTTTTGTAGAATTTAAACACTTAGAAAAATATTTTTAAACAAGTGTTTATAAGTAAAATTTAACCATGGTTTTTCATATAAAATTTGCCATAATTTTTGTTACAAAAATTACAAGTATTGGAGGTTGATTTTTGATAAATAAAAGTGACTAAGTATATATTTAGGAAAATATATTTAGAAGTCACAATTTGTGTGCTACTTGTATGTTATGTGTATTAGTTATATTATTTTAGGACTTGAAAATAATATAACTTACCAAAAATACAAGAATTATAATACAAAGTAATATCAAAATTCCAAGAAAACAAATATATAATTTATACCCGAATATTGGACAAACCGAACACGGACGTATGAACTACACTTATATATATATTCCGGAAATAGATATATATTTTGACAAACGAGTTAAACGGTATTTTGGAAACCGAAAGAACGAAAATTATAATTTTTACAAGTGTTACAAAATATATCATATTTTTGTCAAGTAGAAAATACATTATTTTGAGTGGAGAAAAATAAATATATTTTCTTGAACAATTACAAGATATACTATTTTTGGGGAAATATATATATTTTCTTAAACAAATTAAGAATATATTATTTTTGGGTGAAAATTTGATATATATATTTTCTAAAGTTAATCTTAAAAATGCATATTATTTTTTAGATATATATGAAGGTGTATTTATTTTTGCCAAGTAAAGTTAAAGATATTTTTCTATAAAAATTCTCTTAAGATATGAACATTTTAAGAATATACTTTTGGTGATTTTTAGTTGATTAAAAATAATATTCCAGAAAATTAAATACAAGATTAAGTATAAAAATACTTAATAAATACAAGAAAATACGTATCCTCATACGTATAGATACACACCGAAACGCACCACAAATACTTGGCAAAATACACAAAGTGTAATTATACCCATACTTGGGAAATATCCATGAAAAGAATTACAGAACGAACTAAGGAAAACCTATATTATTCTGTCAATATTACAAATAAATGGATGAATATAATTTAAGTTAAAATATTATCATTTTAACTAATAATTATATACTTTGAAATTATATAATGTACGTCAAAGATGTAACTCAAAGTATACCAAGACTTCCAAAATAAGTTTTAATGAACAACTAAGACAAAGAGTCGTTACACGACCTAAACGTCTAATAAAACATGGCACACGTGTAGGTAGTTGTACGACTCATAGAAGGACCTTTGAGCATACGAGATAGTAGGACGCAAACTTGTGAGTTCATGTCCCCCTCTTCTCTTAACTATTTTCGGATTTATAACTCTCGGGGGTGAAATACATGTTACATATGTTTCAATGGTATGATTTGGCTATGAAATGAACTATTAGATCATGTGAGCATAGGCTGAAAACTGAAATGCCAATAACTCTTATAAGAAACATGGACAAAGGTTAGATCTTACGGGCACGGTCGAGCCCCACTCATGGTCCTTATTTGACCACTTAGAGTGCTTTAGTGTCCCAATCGAGGTGATTCGACAACGGTCAAGGGGATTTAACACAGTCAAGGTGATTTGATATAGTGAAGGGGATTTGACACAGTCGAGGGGATTCCACACAGTCGAGGGGATTCGACACAGTCGAGGGGATTCGACACCGATAATTGTTTACTCGGGTTGAGTACTCCCTATGTTCACATACATTCATGTCCTTGCAAATCATTAATTGTTCTGTTCATAGAGGCTTTTCATACCTGTTTTCAAAGGAGTCTCTCAAATGTTTACAAGTTTATCAGTACTCATACAAAACACATGAACTCGCTCAACTTTTGTTGATGTTTTCAAAATTACATGTGTTTCAGGAAACAAGTTGGATCTTGGGCGCTGGGGTGTTGTTTCTGGATATAAATTTCAAGTTTAGATGTCATCCACTTTTGTTGGTTTGTAACTTAATCAGAGGTTGTGTTATTTGAAACTTAAATGACTGGTGTTTGTAATGTTTTGAACTTCATGAATGGATGAACATCATTTTGATCATATAGTTGTTTATTATAATCGAATGCAATGAGAACCGATCAAGTCACACGCATACGCTTCCGCAAAAGTCAGGGTGTGACACTGTACTATCGTAAATTCTACAAATCTTTGAGTTGACCACGCCCCGTGTTGGCCTAGCACAACCCCGTGTTGGCTGCCATTTTTGTCTTTTGCAGTTGTCTTTTTCTTCTGCCAGTATCCATCCTTGGACACAGCATGTGTCAGGTGGGCACGGCCCCGTGTCAGCCTTCTGTTCTTGTTATTTTAAGGTTTGGATATGAATCGGGGCTTGGTGAGCTGCGGTAATTCCTTCTTCTTTACATTTATGTTGGATTTTGCTGTCTTTTTGCTCCTTTTGCAAATTTAAGCTCTTTTATCTCTGAAAATATAAAAGGAACGAAAACACGAGCTTTTTCCAACATTAGTACTATAAAAGGGTTGCTTTTATGTTGTATTTGACACAATTTATATGTTGTATTTTAATCACATCAACCGCTCAAACTTTAATCGTTCAATAATATTATTAAGACGAGCACAATGGCTAGGTTATAAACACTATTTGACCTTTACCGATCTTGCCGGTTAGACTCGTCAGTCTTCGGTCACCTTATACCCCATCATTCGGGTATACCCTCATTTTTTACCTTGATCGCCTCACATCATGCTTAAGTTTGTATTCATATTTCATTTGCGAGGATTTCCTTTTAAAACTCGTATTGCATCTATTAGTGCCAAAACTTGTTTCTTTTAAGTACAACTATTTCCCAAATTTTATTGCTAATTCTTTATGTTCGTTAAAATTGTCGTTATTGACTAAAACCAAGTTTTAGTTCAACATTTTCTTTTTATCTTGCGTCAATTACTCGCATTAAGGAATTGACAACTAATTGTTTCTCTTTACCATTTTCATTTTACACGGGGAATCGTAATCGATTCCCACGCCTTTAACCCAATTGACCAATATGCCCCTTTTTTAACTTTACCCAGTAGGCTATTTCTTTAGGCATTCCTTTTTATTTGTGACCTGAAGGTTACATTGGTCCAGTAGACCTTTACCACTTATTTACGACCCAAAGGTCGTGATGATCCCGTAGATCATTCTTTGCATGTGTCATCCTTTTAAATGTACTTAGTGTCAACACACCAATTTTTTTTTCAAATCATTATTTTCAGGTGTCAAGACCATTCGGGTATCGTGACCTTTTATACCATTCGTTCTCATTTTCCTTTGTCACACAAGGCCCTTTAGACCGTGAGTGCCAAAATTAATATTCTTTCTTTTGCTCGCCAATCATGGCCCTTTAGACCATGAAGACAATTTTCTATTTTATTCCAATCATAACCCATGACTATGTTTGATCTTTATAGGCAATACCACCGTTTCTATAACCCCGCATGTCATTTATACTTTGGTTTTACATGCCTTTTTTTTCAACCATGGCTCTTTCGTCCATAATGACTTAATACAAGGATTTCCTTTTCAACTATAACCCATTACTCGGGCTCATTATCCTTGTGTTTCACGCTCCCGTTACCCGGTTTGCATTTAGGTTTATTTGTCCCATTATGATGTTTACCTGCTTAAGCTTAAACCATCCACATTCTTTTCATGGAATTATTCCCTTTCCATTAACCTCGTCCTTATTACATCGGACGTATATGCATTTATTATAAGAAGTTCATGGTATAATGTGTTTACTGGTTACTTGGCCAAGGTAAACAGTCAACACATGGTACGTTTGACCTTATTATAACTAACACATTACCTCCCATGTAAGTAAATCCTCGGTTCATGTTTGTGTCTCCGATTTTATTTGGTAAAACCTCTTTTATTGTTATTTAACAATTATTAGTTTTACCCATTCTCGTGCAGTTCTTTCGAACATCTTTAAATACTCATCCCACACATCGGCCGCCATCCCGTATGCCAGTCGGCGAATTGCCGCTGTGCATTTCTGTAAGTTGGCGAAACCCCTTTTGCCTTTAGCATCGAATCGTAATGTAAAAAAGGGGTCAATCCTCGACATGTTATCGACTATCCATAAGAACAATCGATGACTTGTTGGTGCATATTTTATATGTCCGCCACCGTTCGAATAGGCTAGATAGAGCGTGTGTTGAATATTGTATAGATTAGTGTGAAAAATGGGCCAAAACGTTTATGTTAAAGCCCTTTCGCACGAAAGCATCTTTCGTGCGAAAGGAGCCAATTGCCCCCTCGCACGAGAGAGCCCTCTCGTCCCAGGTGGTTAGGACGAATGGGCATTGCCTATAAATAGGGGATAAGGGCTCCTCATTTCACAAGTTTTGGAGTTCCCAGAATCCCAGAGGGGGAAACGCTGGTGAAATTTATCCAGAATTTCGCCAGCTTATAAAAGATGTAAACTTTTTCGGTATGAATGAAGCAAGCATTCAACCTATGATTATTCTGCTTCTACTCCTTTCTTATCAATAATATTATACCGAATCGGTTCTATCGGGGCCAAAACTCCGTCTAATCCTCCAGCTCCTGGACGATCAATTGGTATCAGAGCTACGGTAACGATTCAATCGATCTAACAGTTGATTGAATCACCTACGCTGATGAATTTTGGATTTTTAGAGGGTTTAGACGTAAAACATCAAATTGAAGGTCAATTCACGGATGGATTTTGAAATTGAAGACATCATTAGATTCGTAATTGATTTTCGCACATATCTGTGAAGTTTCTTCATGAAATTCGCAGAAATAAAGATTCTGGATCGAAAAATGTGATTGGGAATGTTCGTGAGATTGGATCAATCGCTTTCGCCCGAAAGAGCTTTCCCATTCGCACGAGAAGGCCTTTCGGACGAGAGGAGATCCCCCATTCGTTCAAAAAGCCATTCGTCCCAAAATTAGCCTATTCGCACGAATGGGCCAAATGCCTAAAAAAGACATTTTATCATCGCAATGATGAGACAAGTCTCCATAAAAAAATTGGTGATTGAATTTTTTTCGAGTTTTTAACGACCAAGATGGGTTGTTCGGGGACACCGTCCGGAGCTTCAGAGAACAGATTTGATGATGCGATCACAGATTGTGGAAATTAGTGGGGTAGTCATGATACCTATGCATAATGATTATCATCTGGGTTATCTGACTATTAATGGGCCATAACGAAAAATCCGCAATGATGAAAAACTGACTTTTGTGGGCCAAAATGACACATTTTCGGGCATAGTCGAGTTTTTCGGAGACAAGAGAGGACTGAATTGCTCAATTTGAGGGGAAATTCAGTGATAAGACGTCAGAATTTGCAAAAATGAGGGGAAATAAAAATTTGATAGAATATATTGAAATTCCGGCATTTTTGAAATTCGTAACAATGCAACAATATTCGGGTGGTTCCGACTTCAGATTGTCTGGGGATGCATAAGATCTGGATTCGTGATTTCGTGATCATAGGAAGTTCAGACTCTACAGATCAGGGTCAGATTGACATCTTAGGGTTTGAGTCCCGGGTCTTCGTCAAGCCGGTCAGCAGGATTAGCGGCAGAAGATGCAACTGTATTGTGGATACTTATAAGATATCACAACATTGTGATAGTCTAAAGTGTGACAATAGTTAATCTTCGAGCAGATGAATTGTTTTTCGGACTAACCGCCGGGGAATGATGATGTTTGTTGATTAAGTTGCTGCCGAAACTAGCGGAGAAGACTATGGGGCTGTTTGGCTGAGCTTTTCAAAATGACTTATTTGCTTTCTGAAAAGCAAATAAGCAAATAAGTCATTTTGAAAAGCTCCATTTTAAAGCTTTTCAAAACAGCTTATTGACTTATTTGCTTTTCAGAAAAGCAAATAAGCAAATAAGTTGTTTTGAAAAGCTTAGCCAAACAAGCCCTATATATATATGTTATCGTGACTGAAGAGGAAGAATGTGAATCTGATCGTGGATGAATGCTTCTGAGATCTGAATGTGTTACTAGATGATTTGTTATCCAATGAAGATTTGCTGATTGTGGAGATTACCGTTTACACTGATCAATCATTCAGGAGTGTGCTTAAAGATGATTACGAAAAATGGGAACCCTTGGACTGACAAAACGGTGGCTCTCTGGCCTACGGACCAACATAACATTTTGGATACATACCCAAAATGTTATATAGTATAATGCAAGGACCATTTGTGCAACATTCTCTCTGATCCATGACCGCTACATCGACGCAACGCCCCAAAATCCGCCAGCATAGATTCCTCCATTCAAGGAAAGAATAACGGCGTCTCTTCCAAGCTTCTTCCACTCACAATATTTATAAATCAAATCACGCAGAGCAGAGATTGACCTAAGTTTCATTTCCCGGAACCCTAACTTTCCTCTCTTCCTGTGGAGTGAGTCTGTTTTTCAATATACTTTGCTTTGCATATGAATTCATCAAGTATTCAATTGACTTTTAGTTTGTTTTTTGCTTCTTCAACACATTCAGTTTATTTTTTTTAGGCCCATTACAATTTTATGAAATTAAAATATCACCCTTTGTAGTTTACTCCATCTACTTTTATTAGTTTAAGGCCCAACAAACTGATGTTCACGCTTAATTTTAAATGGTGTTGGCTTAGTCGTTTGTGTTCATATGTGTTGTTTATGTTGGTGTTTATACTATTATTGAACAAACACAATCACTTTCTTAACCAACGAAACACGAGCAAGACGACTCCATTCGTTTAATTGTTGGTGTTTGTTTGGTTAAAGTTAAACGAACATGCCCTGTTCATGTTCATTTACAGGCCTAGCTATAACTCTGTGATTAACTGATTATTGATGTTTTTAAGTTCATAATGTAATTGTCGACTGTTGAATTTTTGGGAACAGTTTGTATAATGCTTGTACACGCGCACGTTTACATGAGGCGAGGAATATTTGGGGATCTCTTGCATGTTAATAGAGTAACATGGGAAAATAGATATTCCTCATGTTGTCTCAGCGCCTTTGATGTCACTGGGCTGAAAGCATTTCGATCGCTTGAGAAGATACAGCAAAAAGGTATACGCGAATTATGTTTTTTAGTTGTATAAATCAAAATAAAAATGCTGGAGAAAAGAGTGGTAAATAAGCAATCTTAGTTCTTTTTGGATAATGAATTTTTGCTGCAACAAACATGAAACTTATCATCCCGCTGTCTTGGTTTAAAAAAGCGGGAAGCGCACAAAAGCGATGAGGTCTAAAACCGATTTTTAAAAAGCGAAGTTCAAAAGCGGTGAGCTTTTCGTACGCAAAGCGCAAAGTGATTATATAATTTATTTTATATATCCCATAAGTATTTAGCATCCAATACCTATGATTTAGCTATAATTAAGCTTTATATATGTTTTAAAATGAAAAAAACATAGATGTACAGCATAAAAAGCCTGTTGTACAACACTCAGAAGCATAGAAACACCCCATGTACAAAAAGCGTGCGCCTCAGCTGCGCCTTAGGTCGATTTTTACCCTAAAAAGCGCGCCTCAGTTGCGCTTCTTGTACATCGTGCGCCTTATGTCACACAAGGCGATGGGGTTTGCGCCTAGATGCGCTTTGCGCTTAAGCGCGCCTCTTTTTTAAACCAAGCCCACTGCTATGTATTCCAATTTATTTTCTGTTGAATATCTCAGGGTTACAATATGCAAACGTGTCTTCTCAAATAGTGACTACAGTAAACAGTAGTAGCATGCAAGAGCAAGAGTGTCATTCACCGTATACATACGAAGCTGCCATGGAAGCACTTTCATCTCTTATAACACGTAAAAAACGTGATCGAAATTTAAATACAGATGCTAAATACACAAAGCTGGAAAGAATGTCCATGTATATTCAGGTAACTTATTTCTCAATATATTTAATCACATCTAACCAACAATATATTCTTTTTATACTAATATATCTATGAATACAAACACACTTATTGATGATTAATTTGCCAATTTTTATGTTACATAAAGAATTAGATATAGTCATGAATTTGTGTTTCAGATATTAGGCATAAAGGAACAGATTGCTGACCTTAACATTATTCATGTTGCTGGAACTAAAGGAAAGGTACTCTTGTTCGTTTATATGTACTGTCGTCAAATTATATTATCAACATTTTTTATAGTTTTTCATTTATTTTGTTTTACTTTATTATTGCTTGTTCTGATGTCTAATATCCAATATATTTTTACACTGTATATCAGGGATCGACATGTACGTTTTGTGAAGCAATTTTACGGGAAAGTGGGTTTAGAACGGGCCTATTTACTTCTCCTCATTTAATTGATGTAAAAGAAAGGTTCCGTCTCAACGGGTATGTATCTCATTATCTTTACATTGTTTCATTCTTTTTTACAAACATCTACCTCTTAAAAATCCCAAACCTATAAAGATAGCATGTTTTACTCTACATGTGTCGAATAACAGAAGTATACGAGTATGAATTTCCAAACTGTTACATGATCATTTTCAACGTTAAATTGAGTACGCAATTCTTCCTTCCTAACTTTTTCTTTGGAGTGACAATTATGCAGGTTGGAAATATCCGAAGAGCAGTTTTTACTGCATTTTTGGTGTACTTGGAACCAGCTAAAGGTATTATTTAATATTTCTAGAACTAGTAAACTTTACTTAAACCGTATATTGATATTTATCACGTAACGAGGTGTCTTAACTCTTAATATATAAATTGGCAGGACAAAGTCACGGAGGACCTGCCAATGCCTCCACTATTTCAGTTTCTCACTCTATTGGGATTGAATATATTCGTATCTGAGAAGGTAAATTTTTACATCTTTTGCTATTAGTTTAACTTTAGTAGCTAGGGTTAGGGCTGCAAACGAACAGAACGGACACGAACAAGGTGTTCGTTTGTAAAGGAAATATATGTGTTCAAGAACTGTTCATGAACACTTACCGAACGGGATTTTATGTTCGCGTTCGTTCGTTAAGGAAATGAACGTGTTCATTTGTTAAATTTAAGGCAATGAATGCTCATGAACACAAACTACTGTTCATGAACACAAACTACTGTT
Source organism: Helianthus tuberosus (assembly GCA_030545235.1). NCBI lineage: Eukaryota > Viridiplantae > Streptophyta > Magnoliopsida > Asterales > Asteraceae > Helianthus > Helianthus tuberosus. The sequence continues at coordinate 123,463,520 of CM060407.1, forward strand.
CATGTGAACACAAACAAGCGTTCATGATGAGAATATATAATACATGGATACTTGTTAAATATTTTATTTGTAGGAATTTTCAAGTATTTAAATAAATCATAAAAACTAAAACCACTAATGAACTATCGAACATAAACGAACACGTTACCAAACGTTCACGGACATAAATGAAAGAACACAACCTCTGTTCATTAGTTCATTTATTAAACGAACGAACTTCCAGCCGAACGGTTCACGGATTGTTCGCCGAACGTTCGGTTCGTTTGCAACCCTAGCTAGGGTTGTAGCTACTCTAGTCTAGAAGTATACAATATTCCCAAAAGATCATGTATATGTTAAAGTTATTAAATAAAGCTATTCAACATCTTTTACACCGTAATTTATTTTTTATGAGATTGCTTACTGATTGCATCAGTTTCACAGATCGATGTTGCTATTATTGAAGTTGGTATCGGAGGGAAAAATGATTCAACGAACGTGGTAATGCATCTTTTAACTTATCTTGTTTCCCAGTTTCATTGTTGCTTAATTTTTTTCAGCCTGAAATCTAGTTATTGTTAAGTGTCATTGTTTTATAGTTTTCAGATCTTTATACATGTCAATTTACTGTAAGAGTGTCATATTAATCTATAACAAACTCAACTTTCTTAAATGATTTTTTTATGGATTTTGATACACTGCAGATTCAAGATCCTGTCGTGTGTGGCATCGCTTCTCTTGGCTTTGATCACATGGAAATTCTAGGTCAGTTCTTTTCACGCGTACCTCTCTTTATAAACGCTTGTCGATTCCAGTTTTTCAAATTAGTTTCCATTTTAATGTATAGGAGACACTCTGGGCAAAATCGCTTTGCAGAAAGCTGGGATATTTAAGGTACTAAGAAGTAGGTACATTCAAACTACTCTAGATATACTCTTCTTCTAAGTTTCCATTTTACTGAATTTTTGGTTCATTTATTCGGAAAATTAATGTTTGGAAGTTTTTTGGTGTTCTTTCTCTTTTGAAGCCTAAAGTTCCTGCATTCACTGTACCTCAACTTCCGGAAGCAATGGCTGTTCTTAAACAAAGGGCACATGAATTGGAGGTACCCTTAAAGAAAACTAGTATTTTCTTCTAATTTTTTCAGTTGAAATTAACAATTGTGATTATGTGTTGTGCTGACAATTTTTTCATACCATTTGAAGGTTCCATTGCAAGTAGTAACACAACTTACTTACGAAAGGTTAAATGGGGTAAAATTAAGTCTATCTGGTGATCACCAGCTTGTGAATGCTGGCCTTGCCGTTTCTCTTTGTAAAAGCTGGCTCAATACCAAAGGAGAATGGGAAAAGCTCTTCAAAAGGGTGAGTTCTAACGGGTCATATAAAGAATTAAAAACAGGTCAAATGGGTCGAACACGCGAAAAGCTGTCCAAGTGTGTTTTTAGTCCATAAAACCTCCTAAATTACTTTTTATTAGTAAAATGCCATTTTCGTCCCTAATGTTTGGCCAGTTTTGCGACTTTCGTCCAAAGGTTTGTTTTTCCGCACCTGGATCCAAACGGTTTGAAATCTTGCTATTTTCATCCAGCTCGTTAACTCCATCCATTTTGCTTCGTTAAGTCAGGGTTATTTCCGTCTTTTTTGTTAACTTAAAAGGTAATTCGGTCTTTTTCACTTTATGTACAAGCATTTAGCATAATGTACAAGTATTCAAAAGACCGAATCGCCTTTTAAGTTAAAAAAAAAAGGCGGAAATACCCCTTACTTAACGGAGAAAAATGGATGGAGTTAACGAGCCGGATGAAATTGGCAAGATTTCAAACCTTTTGGATCCAAATGCGAAAAAATAAACCTTTGGACGAAAGTCGTAAAACTGGCCAAACCTCATGGACAAAATGGCATTTTACTGTTTTTTTCTCAAAAACTTGGATTATTAATAAAATAATATGATTATTAAAAAAGGTTTTGGCCCACACGTGTTTTGATTTTTTACCCAACCCGCATGTCCCGCCCATTTTTCCATCTCTACTTGTGGATGCAATATATATATTCATTCTTTTTATCATGTGTGGAGCTCAGGATATTGCAGACGATAGTCTACCAGAGGCGTTTTTACGTGGTCTTTCAACCGCACATCTTTCTGGAAGGGCTCAAATAGTTCACGACGTTTCTTTGGGTTTAAACAATAATCAAATAAAAACCGATGAAAGTTGTCACGGTGAGTTAATCTTCTACTTGGATGGAGCTCATAGCCCCGAAAGCATGGATGCTTGTGCCAAATGGTTTTCTAATGTAGTCAACGAAAAGGTTCATAGACCCGTGCCATTATTTTCTAAAGGTAGAAACATTAACGAATCTTATAGCAGCAATGGTTACATTCAACAACCAAATGAAAAAGAAGAATCTAAAACAATATCCAAAAGGGTAATTTAGTAATTTACATTTCATTTTCCCCTATCTTGATAGCGTTTTCGCTCGTATTAATTTCGCAATCATCTCAGATTTCGTATTATCTTTTTTTCTTTCAGATTCTTTTATTTAATTGCATGGATGTGAGAGAGCCAGAAATTATTCTTCCAAGACTTGTGGATATATGTTCTTCATCAGGTATTTCTTTCTTATGGCTTTTTATCAGTATAAAGTTGACTTTTTCAGCTAATAGTTGATCAAATGTAGCAGTTTGGAGTTGTAGTAGCCACGGGTTGTGCACATGCATTAAAAAGAAGGGCATTTTGGTCTTTTTGCAACCGTCTTAAATATATATATATATTGATAAAGTGTATCGTACAATTGGCCTTAACGTACATTACGTACGCGATTAGAAATCGCACGTTGTAAAAAAAGCGCGTGGTGAAGATGATGAAATCGCATGTTGGTGAACATGATGAAATCGCATGGGAGCATGAAAAAAACAAATTCGCACGTTGATGTTTTATTAGAAATCGCATGTTGGTGAACATGATGAAATCGCATGGGAGGATGAAAAAACAAATTCGCATGTTGAAAAACAATCACGTACGCAATGTACATTAAGCTATTTTGTACGTTAACTGGCGTCTATATATATATATATATATATATATATATATATATATATATATATATATATATATATATAAAGAGTAAAATGTCATTTTTGTCTCTGAGGTTTGGCCAGTTTTGCGACATTCGTCCAAAGGTTTGTTTTTTCGCATCTGGATCCAAAAGGTTTGAAATCTTGTCATTTTCATCCGGCTCGTTAACTCCATCCAATTTTCTCCGTTAAGTCAGGGGTATTTCCGTCTTTTTTGTTAACGTAAAAGGCAATTCACTCTTTTTCACTTTGTGTACAAGCATTTAGCATAATGTACAAGTATTCAAAAGACCGAATTGCCCTTTAAGTTAACAAAAAATACGAAAACACTGTTGACTTAACGGAGAAAATTGGATGGAGTTAACGAGCTTGATGAAAATGGCAAGGTTTCAAACCTTTTGGATCCAGGTGCGGAAAACCTTTGGACGAAAGTCGCAAAAATAGCCAAACCTCAGAGACGAAAATGGCATTTTACTCGAAATAAAAATTTGAAACATTAATATATGAGCCCATTCATGTGCATTTTCTTGCCATCATTTTTATTCTGTTATTATTTAACTGTTTAGCACAGATTTACATTCTTTTTTATACAGGTTCTGATTTCTCGAAAGCGATTTTTGTGCCAAGTATCTCAACATATAGCAAGGTTACTTCTGGTAATTCAGACATCCCTATAAACACCCCTTCAAAGGATCTAGCATGGCAGTTCAACCTCCAAAGGGTGTGGGAAAGAATTATTCATAAAAAAGGTTTTATTTTCTTCTTCTCGAAAAGTCTCAGATTGTGGAGACCATTTGATTAACCTCCTGAAATAATAACATTTGTCACGCAGACATCGGAATAAACAAGAATTCAAAAATGGAAGTTATGCCGCCAACCGAGTTCCTGTATGATGATATTTCTCACTGCAATCCAGAAAATGGAAAGTTTAGTTGCAGTGCGGTGTTCCCGTCGTTACCTATGGCGGTTTCTTTTTTAAGAAAGTCTGCGCGTGACAACCCTTCACTTAGGCTTCAGGTAATGTTTGATTATGGTCGATGCAGAGGCGTCACCACCATTTTAGGGGGTGTTTGGATATGGGTTTTGGAATTAACTGTTTTTTACTCATTTTCATAGGTTCTTGTGACTGGATCATTGCATCTTGTTGGTGATGTCTTGAAGCTACTGAGGAGGTAACACACAATGCAATAAATCAGCTGGTAATCTGAAACAGTGGTACATGAACACCATTTGGCAACCGTAAGGTTTTTGAACTTCTGTCTTAAAAGTCATGCATGATACAGTTAAAGTCGAACAAGACCAACATGTTGGTTGGAGTTTTCTGTTTTGTTGCTGAAAGTTGAAAAGTTCTTTTTGCAGATAAGTGAAGAAATTCTTTTTTATTTTATTTTTTTGGGTAAAAGGGTATACCCCGGTGATTGTATTACTATCAAAACCAAACAAAACAAGTAGAATGACAGAGTACCATTCTAGTTCAATAGTGTGACATGCCACACTAAAGTAAAACAAGCTATGAAAGCACAACTACAAACCGATCAACACCTAACTTCTATACATCACGAAAATACAACTAATTAAGCATCAAAGTTAGGTGTTATCAACTTCATCCAATTAGGTGTTATCAGCTTCATCCAAAGATGATATCCTCCGGGTCTTCAAAAGTCTAGTAACCCGATCATTCAACTTGAACTTGAACGAGTGTAGCTTTAAACGGACTGTCTCGACAATCTGATCCTCTAAAATCTCCGGCGGTCGCAACTGATTATTGAAGTACCTTGAATTCCTTTCCTGCCACACAAAATAAGTAGTCGCAGCTACCGCTAGTTTGCGAATAACCCAAATAAGCCGTTTAGATCTAGCTTTAGGAATAATCCACGCCACCACATCATCCCATTTGCCGTTGATATGACCCATATCCACCTTCCTACGTATTGAACACCAAATCTTGTTTGAATATGGATATTCAAATAATTTTCTTTTGTGAAAGTTGAGGGAGTTTATATGTTGGTGGAAAACCCCACCCGCTTTTCATTTTAAGAGTATAAAAACGAATATCGGTAGCAGTTCTGATATTATAAAAATTTTGCTTAATTGTGGTACATCTATAGTAGCTCATCAATTGCTCAAAGAAAGTGGAAGGGAAAAAAGATAAGTGAAACCAACCACATCAACAAGACTCTTTGTAAACATTTAGAAATTCACAACAACAAGACTCTTTGTAAACATTTAAAAATTTCTATTCAAACATTTTATCAAATAGTTGGTATCCATCAAATATTTGGTGTTCATTCAAAAGTATTAAACCCATAAGCCGATGAAAAACATTTTCAACCTCCATTGACATTTTACATACAACAATGTATGGTGTCCATGAAAGGTTTTATGAGTAATTTGTATATATTGCTATGAATTTCATTACGATCGATGTCTCGAATTACAAAATTGGAAATGGAATACGATTATGATACGGATACAAGTTTTCATAAATAGAAATAGGATTACACTTTCTAAATAAGGAAAGTACAAAAATACGAAGCGTTACATGTAAAACCATTACTTGAAGGTTGATAATGTGGAAACAAGGAACTGGTGTTTGAAGTGATGTTTAAATAACTTGTAAGCTAAGAAAGTGAAAGGCATATAATTAATGCTTTATTTAAAATAATAACACAAACGTCCTCTCGTAAGGTTTAGTGTGAGGCTAAACATACCCCCATGTATGCTTAACGCACCCTGTATGAGAAAAAGCAAAGTGATGATATGACTGATTTAGTAAAGAGAGGAGGTAAAGGGGCCTGCTAGCTTATTGGGAAGTTCGATTTGGTTAAGCAAGTACTGTTGGGTTAATTATGTTAGCCCATGGGTTTTAGCTCAGTTTTCATGTCGTGGTTAGGTTTTCGTTCTTTTCGGTTTCTTGTCTTACTTGTAGGCGTAAATTCATTGGAACATCACAATACATGACAGCAGAAAATGAAACATATCTTCTGAATTAGTATTCTGTTTTCTAACTTCGCCCACTACAGGTAAGAATAAACACAAGGGTTAATTCAACCACCTCAACGACAACGAATTCTTGATACATCTTTGTACCCATTAATCTCCCTTCACACGTCTTGAAACACGGACTACAAAACCGAAAGAAGCCAACATTCCTACCAAGTACCCCATAATAGCTCCATACGTTACACATACCGGCCATTCCTGTCAAACAAACCAAAGGTAAAGTAAATTATGGTAGAAAAAAAAAACAATGTTTACCTTTATTTTCCTCTTTCCATATCCTTTCATTATATATGCCATTCTTTTTTACCGTACCATGATGCAAAACAATATTCTATTGTAATACGTTTTTTATGTAACATATCCTAAGTTTTAAATTTTAATGAAACGTTACCTGCCACATTCTTTCCCAGTCAAGTGGCATGGGCAAGGCCCCAAACCAAGCTCCAATTACCGCACCATATGCAGGTATACATATCATATAATCAATACTTTCAATCAGCCTGCAAGTTAAAACACTCACATGTAATGTAACCATACCAATAATAGATATTGACCCAAAATAGCAAAGATGCTTTTTCTGTTTCGATAATTGATCATTAAATACTTATATACCATGTTATTTTTAACCGTGTCAGCATGAAGCCATGTGAATGGCTTATATTATCAAGAGCTTACTTTGTATTTGCGAATATACGGTGCCAATCAACCCAAGATGAACCGTAGACAGAGGCTGCAGGGGCGAACTGCAAAATATGCAACACATACAAGATTAGGAACAAATTTACAAATTATAACAATAAAAAATATAAAAAACTTAACTAATCTGGAAACGGGTCAAACGAGTTAAAGTAATACATCAGAGTGTATATAACATCCTAAATTGTTTTATTTAAAAAAACGGACAGTTATTTATTAATAATATGTTGACAGAAACCCATTATAAGTTTATAACCTGACCTAAAAGCTAATCCCTTTTGACCCATTATTACCCAACCTTCCTGACCGACTCATTTTGCCACCTATACGGTAACTGCCGTAATGAAGTATGAATATTTTCAATAAGGAGAGCAAATTACATAGATTTACACTCACAGTAAATGCAGACATCAGAAGAGACCAGTTGAGGGTTCTTAAAATATACCTGCAACAGTAGAAAAAAATATATCAGCTAAAAATGCATGTGCTTATTATACAAATGTATTTATATGTTTCATAGTATAAGTGTCCAGATTACAATACTTGGAGAAAACGTGCACTAGAACAAGAAGTACATACCGACTTCCAACAGGCGCCCCTAAAGCAATAGCTCCAAGCGCATTGACAACCGCCCCTGAAAGTTAAAATATGCAAGTGCCTATATATATATCAAGAAAATATCATAATATTGCTATAAAAGAAGAAAATAAGAATTATACACAATGCTACGTCTATATGAACGAATTCACTCTCTATAATTGGTCTATAAACCTTTACACATATACATATACATACGCATACACACATTTTATTTTTTTCTTTCTATGTGAAACGGTGAAAAAGATGCAGGGGTAAAGAACTAACCGACCGGAAGCCCCAATAAACCTCTAGCTACAGCTTTCAAGTACTGCAATGTAACATTTGAAAAAAATATACTATCAAGTTTACATATGAATTACGATAATCCATTCGAACAAAAACGATGAATTACCGAACTCTGATTCTTATCTTTCCGAAAGAAACTGTAAAGCAGAATCACAACAGGGGCCTGAACCAGCTGCAAGAACAAATTCAAATTCAGTTGAATATTGTTTCGTCATAGAAAGAAACTAATAAATATAATATCTTCAATAGACAAAATTACCCTCTGGTATGCTACTAACTAACTAACTAACAAACAAACTGTCTTCTACTAAATATATAATCCATAAAATAAGAAGAAGAAATCAACAGTGATTTACCCATAATAAACAGAGGGTTTGAAGTGGATAATCGATCAAGTTGTCTGCCAGCGAAAACGATGAAGCTAATCCGATCCCGCAAACTAAATGCGATAAGAGTAGTTTGGATGGTGAAAAGTTTTTATTCTTCTTCATATCTCTATTGATCTGGTATCTTCAACACCCAAGAAACGGCCACAGATCCATCTGGTCAGCGGTAGGGGTCGTGAAGAAGAAAGATCCCACCGTCGATTGTGTGGAGATTAGAGATTAACACCATGAAATGCTGTTCCGGAGGTCGGAGAATACCAAGGTTTCGAATCCTGCTCTAGTAAGAACACGGGGGGCTTTTAATCGGAACAAAAGTCGATTGATTGATGCAAAACTTACATCGAAACAATGCTCCAAACAAAATGATAAATGTGAGACCACTGACGGCCAGTTGAGATTATTATTGGTAAAACACAGTCGGATTAACTAAATCCAGTTTGCCTTTGATTATTATTATTATTATTATTATTATTATATATCTTACATTTACAAACTACATTTACAAACTACTTGTACAGTAACTTCCATTTTGTTTTTGTTTTTTGTTTTGCTTTTTCATTTTTTGTCTTCTTTTGTTTTTTATATATTTTTGGAGTTAAATGCACGGATAGTCCTTGTGGTTTGGTGAAATTTCACCTTTAGTCCCCAACTTTTCAAAATTACACTCTTAGTCCCTGTGGTTTGACAAGTTGTTACTCGGATAGTCCCCAAAGCGGATGAATGTTAGTTTTCTGGTTAAGTGGGTGTGAAATGACAAGGGCTATCCGAGTAAAAACTTGTCAAACCACATGGACTATCCGAGTAACAACTTGTCAAACCACAGGGACTATCCGAGTAACCTTCATCCGCTTTGGGGACTATCCGGGTAACAACTTGTCAAACCACAGGGACTAAGAGTGTAATTTTGAAAAGTTGGGGACTAAAGGTGAAATTTCACCAAACCACAGGGACTATCCGTGCATTTTACTCTATATTTTTGTATACTTATTATACCTTTCAGTTTAGTGTTAACACCTACAGCCCATTAACTATCTAAGAACTTTGTAATCGAGTTTTATGTGTTTATGTTTATTTATATGTTGGTATAAATTCAAATTCATTTACGTTTAGACGTAAATTTTTTCTCATAAATGAGTTATGTCAAATATAATATGTTTTTATACTTATTATTAGACACGTTTTTCAGTTGTTCAATGTTTTGACGCAAATTTTTTTCTTCTGAAAATGAGTCGGGTCAAATATAATACATTTTCTTGCTTATTTTTATGTAAGTTTTCAGTTGTCTACGTTTTGACGTAAATTTTGTTCAGAAACGAGTTGAGGCAAATATAATATGTTTTCACTAGACGGTATAAATTCGGGTCACTTTACGTCCCACCGCTGCAACGCGTCATAAATGTTTTCTTATGTGCTTATTTTTATGCACGTGTAAATATAAATTCAAGTTGGGCTACGTTTTAACGTAAATTACAATTATCAAGTTGTGTGAATAGTGATTTCATCCTATTTGCTTTTTTGTTTCTTTCTTGATTTTTTTTACTTTTCTTTATATTTAGTGTTTTAGTTTAAGGTTCCTTTTTCATTAAAGTTATATTTAATATAGAGTTTACATTTCCATTGATAATTAATTTAAAATCAGTCTGTCCCGCTGTCCAATTTAAATTTATTTTTATGGTTTTCGGTCGGTGTAAAACATGTTTTATATTTTTTGAAGCATATTTCTTTCGGTTTCCATATGAAACCAAAATAGATATCGACCAAAACCCCGCTGCATAGCGCGGGTAATATTAATAGTTATTATTATTATCATTATTATTATTATTATTATTATTATTATTATTATTATTTACATCATATAAATAAGTAACATGTTGGTGCATGGAGGTGTTGTACCCCATACTTAGGGGCATTTAAAAAAAAAGTTGATATTACATTTTTAATCTACAACTATTTGAATTTTTACTTTTAGTCCAAAAGTTTACATCTTTTCAATTTAACCTCACAACATTTTACTTTCAACTTTGGTCCCCTACACTTTTCATATGTGGCAAATTTTTCGTTTTACGTTTTGTTCAAGATTTTGCGAGTTAACATGGTGCAACGTGCGTGTGTGGTTCAACGTTTTTACGTTTCGTTTTACGCTTCGTTCTAGATTTTGCGAGTTAACATGGCGCAACATGCGGGCGTGGTTCAACGTTTTTACGTTTCGTTTTACACTTCGTTCTAAATTTTGCGAGTTAACATGGCGCAACGTGCTTGGGTGGTTCAACATTTTTACGTCGTTTATTTTTTCCCACTTGACAGGTTCGCCACAACACGCAGGTCCTAAATGGACTTAGTTATTATTTTCTATATTTTACGTTTTGGTCGAATTTCTTCGCATTAACACACCCCAACTTTAATATTGGTGGTTGTTGGCGATGGTATGATATTAGTGCTATTTGTCACGGTTTTACGCCCCCACCGCAACGCGGGGGCCTTAATACTAGTTATTATTTATATAATATCAATTTGAAACATTTGTAGGCATAAAGGATTGTACCCATATGTTTGGTGGGTTGTACTCATATTTTGGTTCTTTTATCTTTAATTTCTTTTACTTTCAACCATAAATCACTTTTAAGCTAATACAAATTAACATTTGTAGGAATAAGTGGTTGTACTCATATGTTTGATGGGTTGTACCCACTTTTGGTTTTTATTATTTTTTTTCTTTTTTATCTTTAACTAGTATTATGCACCCCCGTGTTGCGGCGGGGTGTAAAACCATGCCAAATAGTATCAATGTCATACCACCGCGAGCGACCATCAACACTGAATTTGCGTCGTGTTAATACGGAGCAATTAGACCGAAACGTAAAACATAGAAAATAATAACTAAGTCGATTGAGGACCCGCACGTTATAACAAACTTGTCAAACGGGAAAAAATAGACGACGTAAAAACGTTGAACCACGCACATTGTGTCGTGTTAACTCGGAAAACTTAGAACGAAACGTAAAAACGTTGAACCACACACGCACTTTACCCCGTGTTGACTGGAGAAATTTAGAATGAAGCATAAAACGAAAAATTTGCGAACGATGAAAAATATAAAAGATGAAAAATATAGGGGACCAAAGTTGAATGTAAAAAGGTTGTAAGGTTAAATTGTAAAAGATAAAAAGTTTTGGGTTAAAAGTAAAAATTCAATTAGTTTTTGGTTAAAAGAAATTAATCAAAAGCTTTAGGACTAAAAGGTGAAATACTCAAATAATTTTGAAAAACTCCCAGAACTCTAGATACAACCCTTATATGCACATACATGTTAGTAATTTGTAGTATTGAAATGTTTACACTCTTAACCACATACTTTTATATGTTTTACATTTTAACCAATCACTTTTAACCTTATACAGATTTTTTGTATTACATTTTGGTCAAATTTTGCGAGTTAACATGTTACAATGTGCGTGTATGATTCAAGTTTTTATGCTTAGTTTTCCTGTTTAACAAACCGTCGCAGCACGCGGTTCTAGAACAACTTAGTTATTGTTTTCTATGTTTTACATTTAGAGTGTGTGGTTCAACATTGTTTCAACGTCTACTTTTCGTTCGGTTTTATATTTCGTTTTTTATTTCTTTTTTACACGAACCTTTCTGGTGTTGATGGTCGCTCACGCTGGTATAACATTGGAGCTACTTAGCACGGTTTTACGCCCCCACCACAACATGGGGCATATAATTTGCAACATATCTATGCATTATGATTTGTAACATAATGCTTAGTGGGTTGTATGCATTAAAGACAAATTTGTATTTCATTTGAATACTATAAATAATTTTGTATTTCATTTAAATACTATAAATAATTTTGCGAATTTAACACGACGCAACGTGCGTGTGTGGTTAAAAGTTTTTACGTCGTCTATTTTTTTCCGTTTCATAGGTTTATTGTAAGGCTCAGGTCCTAGATCGACTTAGTTAATTTTTTTTATATGTTTTATGTTTCGGATTAATTTATTCGTATTAACACGCTGCAAACTTCAGTGTTGGTGGTCGCTGATAGTAGTGTGGCATTGGCATCGCCCCCGCCGCAAAGCGGGGTGCTTAATACTAGTTATTATTATTATTTAACTCCATGTGGTATGGTTCCAAATTTAGGGTGTAAAATAGCCCAAACTCAACTTCATTTAACTTTTGAGAGCTTAAGCTTGTGGATAGTTTTCTAAGATCGTGTTTGGCTTAGACTCCGATCGTTTAGTATTTATTAATTAACTTACATATATTACTTATACATATTAGTCATAACTAGGGAATTTTCCCATGCTTTGCGGCAGAAATTTGTTCGGCATTAGTAGCAGAAATTTGTTCGGCGTTGGTATTAGTATTTGTTCGGTTCCATTATGGTACTGGCACTCGTTTAGTAACCGAAAGAGAAAACAAAAAATAAAGTATTAAGAGGCCCAAAAAGATATCAAAATGTGTCTTATATGTATAAAAACAAAAAAAATAATAAACAAATAATACTTACATGTCATATATGGCTCCATCTTTCAATAACATCATATGCGGGTGTACTAGGCTACTCGGTGTGGGGAGCGGCCTAGGGCCGGCAAGGGCCGGCCATGCCCCTGATGGAGAGGGTGAAACCCGAGCTTTAAAGTGCCTATTTCGTGAGTTTTGTATGTGTTTACTTGCCTTGAACGAGATAACTACGAGTATTTGTTGTTTTGCAGAACGCATAATTCGGTGAAGTTATGATGGTTAAAGATGGCGTGGAATGCATGGGAATGGTTATTGCAGCTTTCGGTAAGGATTCGGAATTTGTTTGGTTGGGGAAACAACTTGAGAATACAAGAAACATGAAAGAACAAAGGTCAGGGACTATTCGGTACTTAATTGGAAGTTGCTTTGTGCCTAATTGTGCAAGAAACAAGGTTTTACAAAGTACAGGGGCCGTTTGGTAATTAAACAAAAGTTATATGATGGGTATATGTTAAGAAAATGATGGGAGTAAAGTTGGGGGACCAATTTTGACATTTGATGAAAGTTGCAAAAATGTTGGAAAAAAGCTAAGCCATTCACGTTTTCACCCACGGTGCAGAACTGTGGGTCAAGGTTTGGCTATGCTAAGATATAAAACAAACAGGGACCCTGTAGACCGACATTGTATACCTTCACCCACGATGGGGGAGATTTTTGTGAGCTGATGTAAATTGTGGCCCACGGTTCTAAACCGTGGGTGAAGGCAGGGAAATAGGGGGCACATATAGGGTTTCTTTGGCGGGTTTTAATATGAAATAAACCCTAGTTTTCATCATTCTTCAACCGGGGATCGACTAGAGAAGCAAGAAGGCAGTTTTTAGCACTCAAGTTCATCATAATCAACATCATCTCTTCACGTCTTACCGAATCAATCATGCAACGATCGTTTCTACAAGCTTTTGAAGATCTTACTTGCGAGATCAGCGGCTAAACTCTTTTGGTTTCCTCCGGATGGAGGGTTTTTGTAACTTAGGTGATATTATGTGTTTGTGATATCGTTTAAACTCGGTGATCTAGCATTCGATGCTTTTCACCTTTGATTTGATTAATCAATTGTAACTGATTACATTTTGTTTAACCTTGGTTCTTAATCATTCAATTCCTGAGAGTTCTAGTAATTGGGATATATTTGCTATGGGATTAGGGTTGGTAATTGAAATTGATAATTATTTGATAACCTCCCGTTATGTATTGACCAGAGTACTTAGTCGTTGATTATCACAATTGATTAATTAGACTCAACACTTATGTCTATGTAAGTGTTTCGATTAAACACATAGTTGAACCTAGTTGCAAAACCTGAAATCTGGAGGAACCATTGTTTCTCTATTGATTTAAACTTCGCTTTTTAGTTCGTAATTTTAGATAATCAATCAAATCCAATAACTGAGTTTTATTTTTTTTCAATAGTAGTTAATCAAAGCTTAGCATTACACACTTTCCACAATCCTCCTTTGGTTCGATATCCGACTTACCCTATCTATAGAGTTAGTTGGTTTTTGCATGTTCTTCACGACAGACATCAAAATGGCGCTGTTGCCGGGGAGGCGTGCGCAAAGTGTTTAGTGTTAAGTTTTTAGTAGAAATAGATAAAAACCCAAAAATAGTGTCATTTTATTTTGTTTTGCTTTGTTCAGAATTACGCGAAATTTTTCTTGTTTGTGGTGTGCAGGTGAACTCTTACGTGTATGCATCATACTCGGAAGTCCGGGAAGTCTTCGCCTCTAGTTTACGATCCAGAAATTGAGCGAACCGTTCGGCACACCCGAGTGTTGCACCGAGAAAACAAGATCTTGAACTCACTGCTATCATCAATCAGACAAATGGAAAACTCAAGTAATCAACCTCCCACATCTCCACCAACACCCCAATTCTCACCAACACCTACTCAACCCGCACCAAACACTACTATACCATCTGAACCACCACCACAATCCACTCAACCTACTTCCACCACTCAAATACCACCATTTCCATTCCCAAATCTCGACAACCTACAACCAGTCACCAACCAAACCGCATCATTCCAATACCCTACAGTCACCCAAACATCCAATATCTAACATTCTTCACCGTATGTGAAGATTGTCACTGATGATATCACCGCATAACCTAAAGTCAGGTGTTGACCGTTGTTAGGGGAGGATTTTCCAATGATCAATGATCCTCAATTACTGTAGGGCTTAGGGATCCTCAATTCTGTTTGAATTAGTGATCCTCAGAGAGTATTGTAGGATCAGGATCCAGGATCATCATGAGGATCCTTACACTAACGATTGTCTGCTTTGAATATGATGTTGTTTTGCAGGAGTACGCGTTTGGACTTGGTCTTAGCGATATTCCTGGAGCATATTCCCTTTTTATTCCGCACGTGCTTGACTAATATGGACGTTATGGAGTTCGTGGAAGACTTGCATGAAATGCGGATAGTTAGTTAGATTAGATATTTTCCAAATTTATAAGGGGATAGTGAGCTAAATTAAAACACTTGGCTATTTTTGGCTAAACACACACACTCGTAACCGCTCTCATCTGCTCTCGACAGTTTGCTTAGCGATTACACACTTTTTTGCACATTACACTCTAGTGATCCTTGTAACAAGCTCGCTATCATCCAAAGTTGTAATACATTTTTGTTTAATCTGAGTTGGTGATCGGTAGTTTCCATCACCCGAGGTTTTTTATGCCGGAGATCAACTCTTGATCAAGGGCTTTTTCCTCGTATAAATCATTGTGTCACTTGTTCATTACATTTCTGAGTGATCCTTAGCATTGTTCATTGATTCAAGCATCACACCTCACAACAGAAAGTTTGGTTGCATTATCTTAGCTTGATTTTTGACCAAAACAGTTTGGCGCCCACCGTGGGGCAATTGGTGCTTCATTCCTAAGAAGATTCATATTTTTGTGGTCATTTTGGTTCGTTACAACCAAGCAGATGGCTTCCTCAACAAAGAACACATCAAGCTCTATGCCGGCAATGAGTTCTTCACAGGGCGTTCCTCCTTTGCCTCCACCACCTTCTGGATCCCAGAAGAATGCTGAAAATGCTGCGAAGAGACAAACCCCCATTTTCTCAAAACCACCAACTTCTTCTGTTTCTTCTAATCCTACTACTAATGATCTTTTCACTCTGATTTTGCAGATGAGGAATCACGCACAAGAGCAGGACAAAACCAACGAAAGGATCCTCCGGGAGATCGCTGAGATCAAGAAACAGAAGAAATCAGTGGAGGATCACTCTCCTCTGATGCCAAGGTCATTGAATTTTGACACTCCAGTTGTAACTACCCTACAATCGGCGGTTCCGGGCATCCAATATCAAAGTGCTCCATCAGAAAGGCGTTATGAAACAGCAACTATGAGTCAAGCATTTGGCTCTCACTTCCAGCCTCAGGGATCCTATTTTCAGCCATCGGGATCCTCTTTTTAGCATCAGGGATCCTTCGTCAGCTCAGGAGGATATTTGGGAATGCACACGGTCCAAGGATCCTCCCAGGTCCAAGGATCCTCCCAGGTCCAAGGATCCTTTATGGTTCCAGGATCCTTTCAGGTTCAAGGATCCTCTCAGCCTCAAGGATCTAACATCTTTCAGGATCAAGGATTTTTAAGAAGTATGCAGCCTCCAAGCTCGGATGTTCATCAAGGAGACTTCATACCAATGCAGACCATCACTTCCTCTGGTCCTTCAATCATACCAGAGTCCCGTCAATATGGATTCATATCTGGAATTCCAAACATGAATCCTCTGAGAGGTAACACTTTTAATAATTCATATAACACTAACCATGGCTCTATGCAGGATACAGGTATCAATCAGGCTATGGCCAAAGAGTTACAGAAGCTCAAGGATATGATATCCAGCGTACCAGGAGTGGTTAAACCCATTCCTGAAATTGCAGATGGTAGCCATAGGATATCTCGCTTTGCACCACCTATTTGTGTTGCTGAGATACCCAAGAGGTTCCAAATACCAACTATGAAGCTATATGATGGTTCAACAGATCCAGAGGAACAAGTAGCTCAATACAGGGAGAGGATGGAGATTAATCCAATTCCTGAGTGGTTAAAAGAAGCATGTCTATGCAAGGGTTTTGGATCCACACTTACAGGATCTGCTCTTAAATGGCTGCTAAGTCTTGCCCCTTACTCTATTACTTCATTTGCTAATCTAGTTAATTTGTTTAATAGTCAATTCTCTTGTAGTAGAAAATTTGAACGATTAACTAGTGATCTATATAGGGTAACACAAGGTCAAAATGAATCACTTAGAGATTACATCACTAAGTTTAGTAAAGAATCCTTAGACATTCCTAACCTGGATATTGCTACGGCTGTAGAAGCCTTTAAAATGGGATTGCTTAGGGATTCCTTATTCTATGATCTTGTTATGACCCCTTGCAGGAATCTTGATGAAGTAAGAACCAGGGCCCTTAGATTCATCCGATTAGAGGATGATAAAAGGATCCAGGAAAGACTGACAGGATCCTCAAAACAGGAAAAGCAAGGATCCTATTTCAGGAACAACAAATCAAAGTCCTAAAACAAATCTGATAACCAGAACGTGCATGCAGTGGAACAGGAAGAGGATGATGAGGATTATCCTCCCATTTCTGAATACTGTTTCTCTGTTGATAACAATGAACTAATTCTTGCAATGCATAATTTAGGTGAGAAAGCTAGGTGGCCGAGAAAAAGTGATAAACCAGCTGCTACAAAGGATAAGTCCAAGTGGTGTGCATATCACGAGGATTTCGGGCATCTCACTGAAGAGTGTGTTGCACTTAGAAAGGAAATTGGTTACTTGTTAAGCAAAGGACACTTGAAGGAGCTTTTGGGACGAAAGAAGTCAAGGATCCAGGATCTTGAAAGGATCCCGGAAAGGGCTCCTACTCCTCCAGCAGATGCACAAGTTATAAACTTCATATCCGGCGGATCAGACATGTGTGGTACTTCCTTTTCAGCAGCCAAAAGACATGCAAAGGAAACCAAGATAGATAATGGAGACAGACCCATCCGGACGTCCATTGTTACCCAGGATAAAGTCATAACCTTTGATGAGGATGATCGTGTTGATGTCCAGGATCCTCATCATGATGGTCTTGTTATTACCTTATTTATATCTAACCACTTTGTTCGCAGGATCCTAATCGATGGAGGAAGCTCTGTGAACATCATTCAGCTTGATGTCCTCAAGAAAATGAATATTCCGGAGTCTGATATTGTCCCAAGATCCTCAGTCCTTGTGGGATTCAGTGGGGAAACCAAGAACACATTGGGGGATATCAAACTCCCTTTCTATATTGAAGGACTCCATTCTTATCAGAAGTTTTGTGTTATAGATTGCTTATCTTGTTGTAATGTTATCCTTGGCAGGCCATGGATACATGACATGAAGGCAGTCCCATCTACTTATCATCAGTGCGTGAAGCTTCCTAGTCCATGGGGAGTGGTGAAAATTGAGAGTGATCAACAAGAAGCTAAGAATTGTTATACCTCATCAATGAAGCCAGCCTCAAGACCAAGGGAGCAATAGCAATTAAAGTATCCTTCAAGAGATGTCTTGGAGGCAAGAGAGCAGGATGTAAAAGAAATCCTCATGGATCCTCATGATCCTGAATCCAGGATCTTCATAGGATCAGGGATCCTTAGCGAAATTGAACAGGATCTAGTATCCTTCCTTAAAAGAAGGAAAACTACCTTTGCCTGGAAGCATGAGGATATGACAGGTATATCTAAAGATATAATTACTCATAAGCTCGGCATTGACATGTCATTCAAGCCAATTCATCAAAAAAGAAGGAAGTTTGCACCTGAAAGGAATGCTATTATCCAGGAGGAGGTAGATAAACTACTTCGGGCAGGTATGATAAGAGAGGTTAAGTATCCAAGATGGTTAGCCAATGTGGTTGTTATTCAAAAGAAAAATGGAAAGTGGAGGGTATGTGTCGATTTTACCGATTTAAACAAGGCATGTCCCAAGGATCCTTTCCCATTACCCCACATTGACTCCATGGTGGATGCTACCACGGGTCATGAGTTGTTGACTTTTATGGATGCTTCATCTGGATGTCAGCAAATTCAGATGGAACCTGATCAAGAGGATACAGCCTTTATGACCCCAACTGGTATATATTGTTATATTGCTATGCCATTTGGACTAAGGAATGTAGGTGCTACTTATCAAAGGCTAGTCAATATGATGTTCAAGGAACAAATTGGACACACTATGGAAGTCTATATAGATGACATGGTGGTTAAGTCCAAGAAAGCTGAGGATCACCTTAAAGACTTGGAGGAAGCATTTAATATCCTTGATAAATTTAATATGAAACTAAATCCTTCCAAGTGTCATTTTGGTGTTAAAGCAGGTAAATTCTTAGGCTATATGGTGACAAAGAGGGGCATTGAAGCAAGTCCAGAGCAGATTAAGGCTATTATGAATATCAAATCTCCTGCTAATGCCAAGGATGTGCAAAGATTGACAGGCAGGATCATAGCCTTGAACAGGTTCATTTCCAAATCCTCAGAAAAGTGCAAGGAATTCTATGACATCCTGAGGAAGAACAAGAAATTTGAATGGACTGAGAAGCATGAAAGTGCCCTCAAAGCTCTTAAGGATTACCTATCCTCCGCCCCCGCCTTGATGAAACCAGAAAAGGGGGATATCTTATCCTTATACCTAGCAGTATCCTCAAAAGCAGTAAGTGCGGTCCTTGTTAAGGATCACCAAGGTACACAACATCCTGTTTATTATGTAAGTAAGAGTTTACTTGATGCTGAATCCAAGTATTCACACTTAGAGAAACTTATCCTTGCATTAATTATGGCATCTACTAAATTAAGACATTATTTTGAAACTCATGCCATTATTGTTAAGACTAATTTTCCAATTAAGAATGTTCTCAGGAAACCTGAAATGTCAGGAATGATGGCTAAGTGGGCAGTGAAGCTTAGTGCATATGATATAAGATATGAGCCTAGAACTGCCATTAAATCCCAAGCCTTAGCTGACTTTGTGGCAGATTTCAGTAGTGACTTGCAAAAGGAAGCTGAGTTAGAAGTCCAACAGCTTGAAGAAACTAAGGATCCTTGGATACTCTTCACTGATGGAGCCTCTAATGTAAAAGGAACAGGACTTGGAATACTACTAAAATCGCCACAGGGGGACATAATACCCCACTCCATAGCTTGTGAATTTCAAACTACCAACAATGAGGCTGAGTATGAAGCCTTGATAGCTGGTTTGCAAATTGCCAAGCATATGAGGATCAGGTATCTTGAGGTACATGTGGATTCATTATTGATCACTAATCACTTTAATGGATCCTATGCTGTTAAAGGTGAAAAGCTAATCAAATATTTAGAGATAGTCAAAGAATTGGCACTCTCTTTTGTTTCCTTTAGTTTGACACAGGTACCAAGGGAAGAGAATGCAGAGGCTGATGCATTAGCCAACCTAGGATCATCCTTGAAGATCCCGAAGGATATCAAGATCCCTATTATCCACATCCTGAACCATGCTATCGAGGATCATGTAGCCATGGAGATAGGAGAGGATTCTGCAATCATCCCTAGTGATGATACTCAATCTCATTCAGGATCATGGATCGATCAAATCATGAGATACATTCAACATGGAGAGATTCCTACAGGAGAAAACCCTAGGGCTTTCAAAATCAAGGTATCTCAATTTACAATATTGAATAATATGTTGTATAAACGATCTCTTGTAGGTCCATATCTAAGATGCATTGAGGATCCTGAAATCCAAGAAGTCCTAAAGGATTTCCATGAAGGAGATTGTGGAAACCACACTGGGGGCAGAGCATTGTTCTCAAGGATCCTGAGGACAGGATACTATTGGCCTACTATGAAGAAGGATGTTGTGGAGTATGCCAAGAAATGTGATCCTTGTCAGAGACACAGTAATATCCTTCACCAACCAGCAGAACTTTTGCATCCTATATCCTCTTCTTGGCCATTTATGAGATGGGGAATGGATATAGTTGGTAAGCTTCCTAAAGCACCTGGTGGAAAAGTATTCATGCTTGCTATGACTGATTACTTCTCCAAGTGGATAGAGGCTGAAGCCTTTGCTCAAGTCAGAGAAAAGGAAGTTGTTTTGGTCAAAAAATCTGATGAGGATATTGCAACCAAACTCTCTATTATGGGGTATGATGCTTGAAATATAGAACAATGACAAGGATCACTTCAATGTAAATTGCACAAATGACACAAGGATTTATACGGGGAAAAAGCCCTTGATCAAGAGTTGATCTCCGGCACAAAAAACCCCGGGTTATGGAAACTACCGATCACCAAGCTCAAATAAATGAATAAATGTTTACAACTTCGGATAGTAACGAGCTAGGTACAAGGATCACTATCGTGAAATGTGTAAAAGTGAGTGAAAACTAATGAATGTTCGTCGAGAGCTTCAAGTATGCGAGTATATGAGAGTGTGTGTAGCTGAAAATGGCTAAATGTTCTAATTCTAGCTCATTACCCCTTTTTAAAATAGAAGTTAAATACAATAACTAACTATCCGACTTTTGTGCCAAGCTCCCACGTTCTCCACAACGTCCATTTTTGGTCAATCGTGTGCGAAATGCCCGCGGAATATTCCTTAGTACCGTTGCCAAGACCAAGTCAAGCTTGTTACTCCTGCGAAGTAATACAAAACACAAACAAACAATCGTCAGTATGAGGATCCTTAAGGTGATCCATGATCCTGATCCTGAAGCTCTTCTGAGGATCACTATCTGTCACAGAAGAAAGGATCATTAATTAGGATAACAAGTAAGGATCACTAATTGTTAGAAAATCCTCCCTAACAATTGCCCCCAAAATATAAGGAGTAATATGTTAAATAAGCGAATTATATTTTCCTGATCTTATCCGCAACTAACTATCGTAAACATAGCCGTTATTGTGGAACTATCCGTTGCAACCATGACGTCACAGAAGTGACAACCCTGCACGATCATGATTATAAATAGGAGATAGAGATAGGATCAAATGCATTTAAATTTTCAGAGAGACTCCCTTTATAACTGCATTCCGAAGATAATCAGGTACTCTCTCTTCATCTTCTTCCCTCTCTTGCTCTGTTTTCATTTCTTTCCATCAAAGATGTTGCTCCGGAATTCCCCAGCTAAGGATCACCCGAAGAACAGCCCTCCGAAAAGCCAGGGGATCATCGAAGATTCCATTAAAGAACGCTGCTGTTTTAATGATGCACAGATCGATAGGATCCGCCACTGCTTTCCGGCGAACACCGAGTTTAGACCTTTTGACCCCAATGCCCCGAGTGATCATATCTCTGACAAGTGGGTTGCTTTCCCCGTCACTCCGTTCACCATAGGCTATACATATCCTTTTCCAGCCTTCACCCAATCTTTCTTTTCCCTAACCGGCATCTCTTATATTCAAGCCATGCCGATGATTTGGAGGGTTTTGTACACCCTTGAAAGGATCATCGAGCAGGAAGGGATAGACCTAGGAATGTCAGAGCTGGGAGAGCTGTATGATCTTACTACCTTTGGTTCTCATCGCTATTTGTTTAAACGTAAACCCGGTGAGGAACACCCGATCTTCAAAGCCACCAAGAACGATGCTAATTGGAAGCGGCGTTTCTTTTTTATCAAGAGATATTCTATTGAGGATGGAAAGGATCTACCCAAGAAATGGGCTACCCATGGTAGGGTGGAGGATCCTGAGAAGGATCACCAGAAACTTTCTTTTGATGTAAGGATCACTTATATTTTTGCTTTCTTGTTATGCAGCTATCACCGTCTCTCACCTCAGATTGTCCCCTGCTGCTAAAGAGAGGCTCCTCGCTTTCAAGAAACTTGATCCTGAGACAAGATCTTTCAAGACAACAACCCAAGATTCACAGGAGGTATCCTCAGGCTCTGTCACGATGTTAAGTAAGTATCCTTGTTTAAAATTTAAATAAATAGTGAAATATAAATTAAGTGAAGATACTTATCTTGTTTTGGTTGTGTAGGTGCTGGAAAATCCACCAAGTCTGCTTCAAAGTTCAATGTCACTGATCTCACTACTGTCAGATCCTCCAAGAGAAAAGCTCCTACCAGTCCGACAGCTTCGGTCCCCAAGGCACCCCTCAAAGGAAAGGCAATCAAGAAGAGAAAAGCCTCTGAAGCTGAGGATCTGTAGGGTCTGCCTTTGATCCGCCACCAATTCCTCGAGTACTTCAATGAGGTAAGGATCACTGTCTCTGCTCGTATATCCTGTTGACATATCCTGCTGATATATCCTGCTGATTTGAGGATCACTTAGTCCTGACCTTATCTTTTATCCCTTTGGCAGAAATTCTCTAAGATTGAGGATTATGTTGGCCACGTTGAGGATCAGGATAGGAAGATTGTCGACCTCCAGCAGGTTGCAGTGCTTAAGGACCTTGCAATTGCTGATCTTCAGAAGGAAGTCCGGGATGCCAAACAGGAGACGGCCAAGGTTTTGATCAATGTTGACTATGAGAAGCATGAGATCACCGAAGACGCCAAAGTCTCTGCCGCCATAACAATGTACAAGACCAAGCTGCAAATGGCCTTGGAAGCTCAGGATCCTGCTTTTGACAAGAGCACATGGGATGTTGAAGGCTGGAAGGCAAGGCTGGCTGAACTGGACGATGAAGAGGCTGAGGAGGTTGAAGAGATCCTGACGATTGAGGCTGGAGGCAAGGGTGAAGGTGGTGAAACAAGTGGAGCTGGAGGTGGTAATGCAGCGAAGGTTTAGGCTGCATGATTGGGCGATGATGGACATTCTTAGACGCAGCCGGAGCCCAATTTTTAAATTTGGTAGTAGCTTTTTCGTGGTTATGATGTCGAACAATTTGATGGTTTGTACTTGGACAATAGTTTTTAGGATTAAGGATCATGTATGATCCTTTGGACAATAGGCAGGATTGCAATTGGTGGAGGGATCCTCTGTTTGGGGGATGAAGCCATTGTAATCCTGCCGCCTTTATATTCCTGCACTATCTTTGAACTTATTATCATGGACACCCTTTACCTACCCCAGCGGACGGGCCACATTTTGCTGGTAGATGCTCGGGTAGGTAATTTTGACAACCTTTTAAGGGTTAGTCTTTTGTTAATAAATAAAATCTTAACCTTTTGTCGCTTATCTTGTATTGTTATCCTTTTGTTTCTTTAATTCTCCTTTGTTTTGATGCACATTTATTGAATAAACGATTTTGAACAAGTCAAATTGAAAATGTTTAGGACATGATCCACGATCAAATATCCTATAGTTAAGGAATCCCAAAAAGCAATATATTTTAAGGATCACAAGTCTAGTTGTCAAACTTTAAGGGTTATTCAAATAAATAATGAATAGAATTAAAAATAGTTAAGGATCATACCTGAGGATCCAAGTTAGGATCCTAACCACAATAAGGATAACTGTAAGATAAACCTTAGAGAGAAGTAAGGATCAAGGATCCCTAGTTGCTTATCTTCAAGGACCTGAAATAGATCATAACTTGGGACTAAGCCAATATAAGATAAGAGTTAGCAACTGGGGACAAGCCCAAGGATAACTGGGGACAAGCCCAAGGATAACTGGGGACACGCCCAAGGATAACTGAGGACAAGCCCAAGGATAACTGGGGACAAGCACAAGGATAACTGGGGACAAGCCCAAGGATCGTATGTAAACTGAAGTATGGCCCTAACTGGTGACTATCCAAACTTAGTGGCATGAAAATGCCAAAACCTTAGCTAACGTGTAAACGTTAGAAACCTTAGGAACGGATGTATGGTACGTCTACCATTATACGTAGGATCCTAGGCATAGCCAGTACAATGGAATTATCAGCCCCTAAAACGAGTACTGGTCCCACTGCCTTGAACTATACCAGGATCATCATGCGCTACAGGCGGAACTGGGGTCAAGCCCAAATAACTGGGGTTAAACCCAAAGGACGGATTGCTTGTGCAGATAATCAATACTTTGCTAAGGATTCCTGAACTTTCAAAACTTAAAATCACGTGAGAGATGGATGAAGGATACATGATCCTTATCCATATATGAGAAAATAAAGAAGTGAAATAGTTCAAGATTAGGATATTACCAAAGTAAGGATCACCGATATTTTTAAGGATCCTTTAAGGATATCCCTAACGTAAGGATCATCTGTGCCATGAGGATCTTGCTCACATGAAATATTTCTTCAAGTGGACAGCATTCCAAGCTCTTGGTAGCAAATCACCTTCCATGGTTAGCAATCTATATGCCCCCTTTCCTGCTTCAGCTTCAATCAAATAAGGGCCTTCCCATTTTGGAGCCAATTTTCCATCAGCAGGATTGGTGGTATTCTGAAATGCTTTCCTCAATACCATTAGGGGTGTTCATCGAATCGAATAACGAATATTCGAATTATTCGAATCGAATTTTTTGAATTTTCATTATTTTTATCTGAATTCGTATTCGATTCGATTCGATTAATATTTGAAACTCGAATTCGAACCGAATTCGAATAAATTTGATTTAATTCAAATTCACCCTAAACAATAAATTATTTTACTTTCATTTTTTAAAACACCACAAACTAATTATATTCAACATAAAATATAATATTCTGCAAAATTAATTAACTATCAATATGTCAAAACACAAAAAAATAGAAGATAGGTTGGTTACTTGTAGCAATTTAAGTTAGGTAAAAATTTAGAAATAAGTAGCATGAACTATTTGTCAGTAGGTTTGGTAATGTTATGAATAATAAACTTATCACTTATGGGTAGTTCGTATTTTGGCCATGTTTAGAAGTTATATGTGTGTATATATGTTTGTGTGTGTCTATACATATATCAAAAAATTATATATAAGTTGAATTCAAATTTCGAATCGAATCGAATTCAAAATCACAAATTCGTATTCGATTCTAATTCGATTACTGGATTCGAATACGAATCAACTCGAATTCGAACCTTTTTAATCGAATTCGAATCGAGTCGAATTTCGAATTTTTCGAATTCAAATCGAATTCTGAACACCCCTAAATACCATATCTCCAACTTGAAACTTCCTGATCCTGACATTTTTGTTGTAGGCACCAGCCATTCTCTGTTGATAACTGGCCATCCTTATCCTAGCCATATCCCTGATTTCTTCAATAGTATCTAGGTCTTGAGCCAAGTTCTCATCATTTTCTTCAGGATCACGAGTACTTGTTCTAGCAGTTGGAACCACCATTTCTGTTGGGATCACTGATTCTGCCCCAAATACCAAAGAGAATGGCGTTTGACCAGTAGCATTCTTAGGGGTTGTCCTATCAGCCCAAAGCACATAGGGTAGTTCTTCTGCCCATTTCCCTTTCTTGGATCCAAGCTTCTTCTTCAAATTGTTGATGATGATCTAGTTGGATGATTCTGCCTGACCATTAGCTTGTGGGTGGACTGGTGTTGATGTTATCATCTTAATCCCCCAGCTGTCACAAAAGTTAGTGGTTCTGCCCCCAATAAATTGGGAACCATTATCACATATAATTTCAGAAGGAATTCCAAATCTAGTTATAATATTTCTTTTAATGAAGGATATAACTTCCTTTTCTCTGACTTGGGCAAAAGCTTCAGCCTCTATCCACTTGGAGAAGTAATCAGTCATAGCAAGCATGAATACTTTTCCACCAGGTGCCTTAGGGAGCTTACCAACTATATCCATACCCCATCTCATAAATGGCCAAGAGGAGGATATAGGATGCAATAACTCAGCTGGTTGATGAAGGATATTGCTATGTCTCTGACAAGGATCACATCTCTTAGCATACTCCACAGCATCTCTTTTCATGGTTGGCCAGAAGTACCCTGTCCTCAGGATCCTTGAGAATAATGTCCTGCCCCCAGTGTGATTTCCACAATCTCCTTCATGGAAGTCTTTTAAAACTTCTTGGATTTCAGGATCCTCAATGCATCTCATGTATGGTCCTGCAAGAGATCGTCTATACAACATATTATTTAAAATTGTGAATTGAGATACCTTAGATTTGAAAGCCCTAGGGTTTTCTCCTGTAGGAATCTCTCCATGTTGTAAGTATCTCATAATTGGCGAGATCCATGATCCTGATCCTGAATAGGATTGAGTATCCTCACTAGGGATAATTGCAGGATCATTTCCTATCTCCATAGCCACATGATCCTCGATAGCCGGGGTCAGGATATGGATAATAGGGAACTTGATATCCTCCGGGATCTTCAAGGATGATCCTAAGTTAGCCAATGCATCAGCTTCTGTATTTTCTTCCCTTGGTACCTGCGTCAAACTAAAGGAAACAAAAGAGAGTGCCAAACTTTTGACTATCTCTAAATATTTGGTTAGCTTTTCACCTTTAACAGCATAGGATCCATTAAAGTGGTTTGTAATTAACAATGAATCTACATGTACCTCAAGATACCTGATCCCCATATGCTTTATAATTTGCAAACCAGTAATTAAGGCTTCATATTCAGCCTCATTGTTAGTGGTTTGGAACTCACAAGCTATAGAGTGGGGTATTATGTCCCCCTGTGGCAATTTTAGTAGTATTCCAAGCCCTGTGCCTTTGACATTTGAGGATCCATCAGTATAGAGTATCCAAGGATCCTTGGTCTCCTCTAGTTGCTGGACTTCTAACTCAGCTTCTTTTTGTAAATCACTACTGAAATCAGCCACAAAGTCAGCTAATGTGTCACAC
Organism: Helianthus tuberosus; assembly: GCA_030545235.1. Lineage (NCBI taxonomy): Eukaryota > Viridiplantae > Streptophyta > Magnoliopsida > Asterales > Asteraceae > Helianthus > Helianthus tuberosus. The sequence goes on from CM060407.1 coordinate 123,490,775, forward strand.
CCCGACCACGTAGAACCTACAAAACGTGGCGGAAACATCGGGGAGTGTTGTAACAGAATCATTGTTTCATAACACATGGAACTTGAAATATTGTTTTATTGATTAAAAGAGTTACAATGTCTTGACAATCAAAGAAACATAACAAAATAACTAGTCTTGCATCTTTTATTGTCACTAAGGCCCATGTCCGCCTAAGTGTATCTTGATCAATCCTATGCTTCATTTCCTGAAACACATGTGAAAATAGGTACGTCAGCATAAAAATGCCGGCGAGTACATAGGTTTTGTGAAAATAAGATTCATGACATCTGTTTAAGAAAATGTTTAGTCATGAACCTTGTAATTTGCTTTGTCTTTGTAAATCATTTGAAAAACAATAAGTTCAGATGATACGTATAAATAAGAGAATAATGCATGGTTAAATGAATAACCATGTAAAAATGAGTTTGTATAAGTTAAGTTGTTTGTAAAACAATGTATTGTGAAAAGTATGTTATTTGTATAAAATGTTATATGTCTAAATTGAAATGATTTCAAATAACGCAACGATATGTAATACCATACAATCACTTATATATAGGAAGTACCAGCGGCGTATCCACCATGCTTGTATCATATTACACACGCCTCGTTACTTAAATCACTTACTCAAACCAAACCACCAATATAAGATGTCTATGTTTAAACCAATTGTCAAAAGTCCTTGTATAAACCATGTCAAATGTTGATAGTCCAAAAGTAGTCAAGTAATGTGTAACAAATGTTTATGTATGGCTAGTGAAATGCATCAACTAAACCATAGATGAAATGCACAAAACAAAGTATTGAAGTAAAACTTGGTTTAAATCAAAGTTATGTTTTGTAAAATATATGCATGCTATACTGAATATGAACATTTATGCGGTATTGTAAAAATTCATACATCCAAGCCTTGTGACAGTCGGATAACTATGTAAAAATGAGTTATCAAAAGAATATGTATTCGGATTCGGTCATTCCTTACGTCCAAACAAACCCGAGATTTCAGGAATGGGATTTGTCAAGTCCTATGGTACCACTACCTACTACCGAGCGGCGTGATCGGTGTTAATGAATGTATATTATAGTTTAAACAAACCAAATATCATACCAAAATGTAAGCATGTTTTATGAAGATAATGTACCTAGTATGCTAGAGTAAACATACAAGGTAGAGCTGTAAAACAATGTGTCCATATGTTACTGGAACATATGCAACAGAGATGCAATGTAAAATAATGTACTAAGCATGTACTAAATGGACATACATAGCATGTGATGTGATGTGATGTAAAACAATGTACTAAGTATGCACACAATGGACATACATAGCATAAAATGTAATGAAATCATGTACTAATAGTGTACTAATGAACATAGCATGTATATAATGTGAAAACATGGAAAGCATGAAAGTAACAAGTAGGCACATGTGTTCCACCCCAAAACGTTTGGAAAACAGTAAAAGAGGGGTCTATGTACTCACTTGAGATTGCTCAGAAGTCCTAAGATAACCACCAAGCAATGCTAGATATCACGGATATCAAACGGCACCTAATATAGGTAACTACATTAATAAACCGGACCTAAATCGGAAGATCGGATAGAATGAGGGTTCGTAAACCAAATGTGTATGGGAACTCGTGTAATATGGTTTAACAATGCCTACATACTAAATGAATCCTAACCTAAGTGCTTATGACCCATTACGACCCGTTTAGGTAGCTTATGCTACTTTAACGCGTCGCTCGCGTGAAACGCGTTCGGACCGCCTAACTAGTCCTATGACAAGAAACATATGCCTTAACATGTCTAATATTGTTGTCAAATCAGTTTAGATGTCAAAAGTTATGTTACATATGTTTAAAATGAATTTTGGCATCAAAGGGGTATTTTGGTAATTTACCTAAGGCATATAAACTACCTATCATACAACTACTTAAACGAAGCGACCATAAGGTATAACCTCGTAAGGTTATTCCCTATAAACTATGGTCACCTAAAGTGCTTGGTCGGATCCTAATGATCGACCAAACGGGTCGGGTTCGAAAGTATAAGCGATTGTTTAGATCGCTTACCTTACGACCCTAAATAAGCACTAAACTAAAAGTGACGAGCTAAGCATGTTAAAACATGCTTAACTAAGTTTAGAAAACAGGTTTGGTATCAAAACAAATGGTCTTGATACCCACAAGTATTTTGGTTACAAAATACGCAAGAATACGTATTCTGACCGAAACTACGGCTCGTCACTGAGCCTAGATAACGTGGTAATCAGTAGGTATAGTCACTAGGGACTATAACCATCGTGATCACGCTCACGTTATGAAGTTCAAACGAACTTCGCATTGACCATAAACTGGTCAATGCAGAAAGTCAAACAAAGTTCGACTTTCGGACTCGAAAAGCAATAAAAGAACGAAGGAACACTTACGAAGGGTCCCCGAATGCTAATCTAGATCAAAATAGCTCAGGTATGAAACAAAGGTTTCAACTTAGAGCACAAATGATCAGATTCTAGTGAGAAATGAAGTTGGGGTATGTGGGTATTTATAGTAAATGGACAACCGTTAGGATCATTTCTTGGAAAAGGGGGCACGATCTAAGCCGTACACTTGTTGGAAAGTTGTGGTAACTCATTTGCCATCCACCATAAGAGTTTGACACTTGGCACTTGGCCTTTGGAGAGTGTTAAGGGCTGTTAAAAGCTGAAAAAAAAAAAACGTTTTGCTGCATCTGGCCCCTGTTTACGGACCTAGTTTGGTAGATTTACAGTTTCAGTCCCTGCAACCTCAAAACTTGGTTTTCGATGCGTTTTTTTGACATGTTTAAGCCCCGTTAACCCCATTTCAAAGCTCAAAAATGAATTTAAAGTATAGGGAACTTAAAATGTGTTCAAAAATATCTCGGGTGTCGGTTCATTTAGCCGTACGGTTACGTTGTCGGTTAATTACGACGGAATGCGCATAAGCGTGAAAAATGATCCAAATGGCATGACGAATGGATTTTTCTTATGCCAAACACTAAAATAAAATATTTTAGTGCTTACATAAATTTTTGGATGTCCGGATGTATTCAGAACGTAAGTTATGCGCGAAAATGCAAACTTGTGCACTTTTTGACGCTTTTTGTCCCTGAATGACCCCAAAAGTTTATTTTAGCATACCGAACCCCTCAAAGCCTATTTCTAAGCTATGTAAAGGATATTTATGGTATGTTTAACTTATGGTCATGTTCCGGAATGTCTGTTACAGTTCAAATTGGCATACTTTCGCAGTTTGTCAAGTTTAGTCCCTGTAAACGAATTAACTTGTTTTTGCCATACCAAAGCCTTCAAAACTTATTTCTAAGTTATGTAAAGGTTATTTAAGGTATGTTAAGCCTATGTCACTATTCCGGAGTGTTTGTTGCATTAAACTGGTTATATTTATGCATTGGTGCGCGTATAACCTTCCAGAAAGCGATTTAGAGTTTGGAATTGAACAAAAATTGATATGTGCAAATGATACACATATTTTTACAAATCCCAAGTATGAAATATAATATTTCATTGGTTCGGTATTTGTTTGATGGCCGTGGAGGCACAGGTGTTACAGTCTCCCCTACTTTAGGAAATTTCGTCCCGAAATTTATTTAGAGGAAACTTGTGAGAGTTTAAAACATGAAGTTCAAAAGATCGAACAATATTGGTTAGGGTTCTGAACTTCTAGTAACCTTAATAACATTATGCTTGCAATGTAAGAGGGACACTTATATACAAGTATATGAAGCGTCATTGGTGCGTCCACCGTACCTCCATTACATCGTTCTCATTTTGTTATTGTTGTCGCTATCGGTTCTTACACATAATAAATCTTACTGGGTTTCTGTGCACTAAATTTCATAATTATGTACGCGTCCATAATTAGACAATTCCTTGCACAGTTCACACAGTCTATTTTATAATGTGTAGTGTAAAACCAAATGAACAAACCTGTGATGAGTGTGACTAGACCGCCATAGAGTCCTTTTAATTAAGTCAATAAATGATCTAAATAGACTATCAAGGAGTCTGTTCAGCTACATCACTAGATGTCGTCCTTTAACCAAATTGTGAATCAATCTTTTTGACTAGACCACTAAAGGGTCTCTTATGAATCAAGGAGTGGTACTATATAATCCAAGGGTCTTAACTATTACATAGAAGCCCATTAAGGATTTAAGGTAGTACCTTTTTGAATATCCTACTACGAATCCCTCATATGAAGATATGAAAGATTCTACGAGGATTTGGATAACGAATATCCAGAGTATCCAAACACAAAAATGCATAAAAGAAAACATAAGATGAATAAACACATAGTTGTATAACCACAAAGATTGTTTATTTGTTAATTTGTTTTGTTGACAGAGCACATGTATTTAAAGTACAATAGGAATCCATCTCGTGGATTTCATTTGGCACTTTAAACATTTACAAGAATCTATCTATAAAGATAGAAAGATTTTTAAAAGAGAAATTCGATTTCGATTATAAGGAACCGAAATGTCCGAATTCAGGTACATAAGGAATCCAATTAAGGACCCTGATTTGAATGATGATCATCCACAAGGGTCTAAATGTGAAGATAAAAAGATCCCATATGGATTTTAGAAGTTGAAGATGTTTTGAAACCTTGCACTGGACGTGCTTATGTCAAAACATGAAGTAAAAATGCTTACGAAGTTGAGATGCTAGATATGCCAAGGCAACATATGAAGCAGAATTTGAAGGTTAAGTAAATGTATGAGGAAAATATATTTGGAAAACTATGCATGGGGTTCTAAAAATGTTTTTGAAACCTTATATATAATACTTTTGAAATCAAAAAGTAGGTTTTTAGATAAGTATATTTATAAAAATGTTTTAAAATCATGTGAAATGAATTTTTGAAATTATGTATAAGGTTTTTGGAAAACATGAATGATGCTTTTGAAATCATGCACTTGATAAGAAAATATATTGTGTTAATATTGTTTTCAGACTATATGAAATATTCTGAAATTATGAAAATTGTTTTTTTTTTTGAAAACCTAACCAATGTTTTTGAAATAACATAGACAATGCATTTGAAAAAAAATTGTTTTCAAACTATATGAAATGTTTTGAGATCATGAAGATTGTTTTTGAAATACTTGTACTGTGTATGTTGAGAAAATCAAAACGTAATGGGTATGAGATTTGAAACTACCCTTAGTTATCTAACCAAGGATTTAATGGCACAGATGTGTAAAAAGCACGATTACTCATAATTTCACTTTATTTCATGTACTTCGTTTCTTAGAATGAAACGAGTACTTAAAATTTTGGGGGGAATCATGAGTGATCATTTGAGAGGGAGAATCACAAGAGTAGTTTGTAAGGAACATAGTTCCTTGATGTAGGTATCATAGGAAAAGTCAATCACACATGAACTACACTCGTATATCAGAACTGTGAACAACAATTTATTTATAATCAAACAGATTGTTTCACATTACAAGAAATAGAAGAAACAAAAGCATAAGACAACAACATCTTCTAATCAGCCAACTGCTCATCTGTGGGTTGGATTTGCATTAGCAAGCTTTGGGCATTTGTTCCTGAAATGGCGCGTATCGCCACAGTTGTAGCACGATCCAGGCGGAAAGCGAGCTTGAGTAGGGTTGACTTGGGGTTGATTTGGACCACTTTGGTTTGGGGTAAATCGACAAGCATTTGCCAGGTGACCGAGTCGGCCACATGATGCACACAGACGACACTGTAGGTGAGCTAAGTGGTGTGCATTACATTTGTCGCATATTGGGGCTGTTCCCTTGTATTGCTTCTTAACAGGTTGTGTTGCCACCCGGATGGGTCCTGCTTGATTTGGTACTGCTGCAGTTGGACAAACCCTTGCCGTATGACCTATAAGTCCACAAGTTTGGCAATTGCGGCACTTCACACTAGCCTGATGATGAAGGCTACGTTGGTTGCACAAGGGTGCAGTTCTGTTGTATGGCTTCCTAGCAGGGGGTTGAGCTGGTTGGTTGGGGACGGCTTGATCATTGTGAGCGACCACGGCGAAATTCTGAGAAGCCTTTCGCTTCTTTGACTTCTTAGGAGATCGTTCATCCATGGTCTTTGATTCCTCGATTGGTTTCTTGGCTGATGGTGCTGTCACCTGACTAGGTCTTGCCTGTCTTGGTGACTATTGAGTGGCTTCATCCTGGAGACGATACATGGTAGTAGTTAATTCAACAGTCTTCAGGACTACTTCGCCTATTCATTGAGCGAATTTGGCTGTCTGCTCGGACATTTGACCGGTGCTGAGAGGAAGAGACATTCTAGAAGCAAATGAAAGGCATAGGAAGAAACAGGTGAAAGGTTATTGGATAATCAATACAGAATGGTAACGAATGAAAATTGTGATCATTTGTTTGTTTCCTAAGGCAAACAAATGAGATGGTGACAAATCAAAGTAAATGGGTCAAAAATAATGTATCGCGAAGACATGCTCGCCTATAAGTGAACACTCATCCCAAGAATTCCCAGGTAAGCACAACAGGTCTCGCGTCTGATGAGATGTATACGACGTGCTTGCCTAGACAGAAAACCCAGAATACAGGCATTCACCCTTCCAGTTTGCACGTGTTCACATTATTTAAAACCCAAGACCTTGACGAGGTTTTGAAAAACTCAAAGGGGTTCAAAACCATATAACAAAGGGTTCAAACCTTACAATAAAGGGTTCAAAACCTAGTAATCAATCATCCTAGAACAGATGATTAGTTTTCAAAGTGGTTTTGAAATTTATGTTCTTGTTGTGGTTGTCGCCTAAGGATAGGTGACAGTATTGTTTTATGACTAAACGCAAGTAGACTCGCGTTAGGGTCCTAAGAAGGTTATAGACTAGGTCAAAGTATTACTAATAACCTAATTCCCTATAACCATGAGCTCTGATACCAACTTTTCTGTCACACCCCGACCACGTAGAACCTACAAAACGTGGCGGAAACATCGGGGAGTGTTGTAACAGAATCATTGTTTCATAACACATGGAACTTGAAATATTGTTTTATTGATTAAAAGAGTTACAATGTCTTGACAATCAAAGAAACATAACAAAATAACTAGTCTTGCATCTTTTATTGTCACTAAGGCCCATGTCTGCCTAAGTGTATCTTGATCAATCCTATGCTTCATTTCCTGAAACACATGTGAAAATAGGTATGTCAGCATAAAAATGCCGGCGAGTACATAGGTTTTGTGAAAATAAGATTCATGACATCTGTTTAAGAAAATGTTTAGTCATGAACCTTGTAATTTGCTTTGTCTTTGTAAATCATTTGAAAAACAATAAGTTCAGATGATACGTATAAATAAGAGAATAATGCATGATTAAATGAATAACCATGTAAAAATGAGTTTGTATAAGTTAAGTTGTTTGTAAAACAATGTATTGTGAAAAGTATGTTATTTGTATAAAATGTTATATGTCTAAATTGAAATGATTTCAAATAACGCAACGATATGTAATACCATACAATCACTTATATATAGGAAGTACCAGCGGCGTATCCACCATGCTTGTATCATATTACACACGCCTCGTTACTTAAATCACTTACTCAAACCAAACCACCAATATAAGATGTCTATGTTTAAACCAATTGTCAAAAGTCCTTGTATAAACCATGTCAAATGTTGATAGTCCAAAAGTAGTCAAGTAATGTGTAACAAATGTTTATGTATGGCTAGTGAAATGCATCAACTAAACCATAGATGAAATGCACAAAACAAAGTATTGAAGTAAAACTTGGTTTAAATCAAAGTTATGTTTTGTAAAATATATGCATGCTATACTGAATATGAACATTTATGCGGTATTGTAAAAATTCATACATCCAAGCCTTGCGACAGCCAGATAACTATGTAAAAATGAGTTATCAAAAGAATATGTATTCGGATTCGGTCATTCCTTACGTGCAAACAAACCCGAGATTTCAGGAATGGGATTTGTCAAGTCCTATGGTACTACTACCTACTACCGAGCGGCGTGATCGGTGTTAATGAATGTATAGTATAGTTTAAACAAACCAAATATCATACCAAAATGTAAGCATGTTTTATGAAGATAATGTACCTAGTATGCTAGAGTAAACATACAAGGTAGAGCTGTAAAACAATGTGTCCATATGTTACTGGAACATATGCAACAGAGATGCAATGTAAAATAATGTACTAAGCATGTACTAAATGGACATACATAGCATGTGATGTGATGTGATGTAAAACAATGTACTAAGTATGCACACAATGGACATACATAGCATAAAATGTAATGAAATCATGTACTAATAGTGTACTAATGAACATAGCATGTATATAATGTGAGAACATGGAAAGCATGAAAGTAACAAGTAGGCACATGTCTTCCACCCCAAAACGTTTGGAAAACAGTAAAAGAGGGGTCTATGTACTCACTTGAGATTGCTCAGAAGTCCTAAGATAACCACCAAGCAATGCTAGAGATCACGGATATCAAACGGCACCTAATATAGGTAACCACATTAATAAACCGGACCTAAATCGGAAGATCGGATAGAATGAGGGTTCGTAAACCAAATGAGTATGGGAACTCGTGTAATATGGTTTAACAATGCCTACATACTAAATGAATCCTAACATAAGTGCTTATGACCCATTACGACCCGTTTAGGTAGCTTATGCTACTTTAACGCGTCGCTCGCGTGAAACGCGTTCGGACCGCCTAACTAGTCCTATGACAAGTAACATATGCCTTAACATGTCTAATATTGTTGTCAAATCAGTTTAGATGTCAAAAGTTATGTTACATATGTTTAAAATGAATTTTGGCATCAAAGGGGTATTTTGGTAATTTACCTAAGGCATATAAACTACCTATCATACAACTACTTAAACGAAGCGACCATAAGGTATAACCTCGTAAGGTTATTCCCTATAAACTATGGTCACCTAAAGTGCTTGGTCGGATCCTAATGATCGACCAAACGGGTCGGGTTCGAAAGTATAAGCGATTGTTTAGATCGCTTACCTTACGACCCTAAATAAGCACTAAACTAAAAGTGACGAGCTAAGCATGTTAAAACATGCTTAACTAAGTTTAGAAAACAGGTTTGGTATCAAAACAAATGGTCTTGATACCCACAAGTAGTTTGGTTACAAAATACGCAAGAATACGTATTCTGACCGAAACTACGGCTCGTCACTGAGCCTAGATAACGTGGTAATCAGTAGGTATAGTCACTAGGGACTATAACCATCGTGATCACGCTCACGTTATGAAGTTCAAACGAACTTCGCATTGACCATAAACTGGTCAATGCAGAAAGTCAAACAAAGTTCGACTTTCGGACTCGAAAAGCAATAAAAGAACGAAGGAACACTTACGAAGGGTCCCCGAATGCTAATCTAGATCAAAATAGCTCAGGTATGAAACAAAGGTTTCAACTTAGAGCACAAATGATCAGATTCTAGTGAGAAATGAAGTTGGGGTATGTGGGTATTTATAGTAAATGGACAACCGTTAGGATCATTTCTTGGAAAAGGGGGCACGATCTAAGCCGTACACTTGTTGGAAAGTTGTGGTAACTCATTTTCCATCCACCATAAGAGTTTGACACTTGGAACTTGGCCTTTGGAGAGTGTTAAGGGCTGTTAAAAGCTGAAAAAAAAACGTTTTGCTGCATCTGGCCCCTGTTTACGGACCAAGTTTGGCAGATTTACAGTTTCAGTCCCTGCAACCTCAAAACTTGGTTTTCGATGCGTTTTTTTGACATGTTTAAGCCCCGTTAACCCCATTTCAAAGCTCAAAAATGAATTTAAAGTATAGGGAACTTAAAATGTGTTCAAAAATATCTCGGGTGTCGGTTCATTTAGCCGTACGGTTACGTTGTCGGTTAATTACGACGGAATGCGCATAAGCGTGAAAAATGATCCAAATGGCATGACGAATGGATTTTTCTTATGCCAAACACTAAAATAAAATATTTTAGTGCTTACATAAATTTTTGGATGTCCGGATGTATTCAGAACGTAAGTTATGCGCGAAAATGCAAACTTGTGCACTTTTTGACGCTTTTTGTCCCTGAATGACCCCAAAAGTTTATTTTAGCATACCGAACCCCTCAAAGCCTATTTCTAAGCTATGTAAAGGATATTTATGGTATTTTTAACTTATGGTCATGTTCCGGAATGTCTGTTACAGTTCAAATTGGCATACTTTCGCAGTTTGTCAAGTTTAGTCCCTGTAAGCGAATTAACTTGTTTTTGCCATACCAAAGCCTTCAAAACTTATTTCTAAGTTATGTAAAGGTTATTTAAGGTATGTTAAGCCTATGTCACTATTCCGGAGTGTTTGTTGCATTAAACTGGTTATATTTATGCATTGGTGCAAGTATAACCTTCCAGAAAGCGATTTAGAGTTTGGAATTGAACAAAAATTGATATGTGCAAATGATACACATATTTTTACAAATCCAAAGTATGAAATATAATATTTCATTGGTTCGGTATTTGTTTCATGGCCGTGGAGGCACAGGTGTTACATAATGCTTGGGATTTGATGGCTGTCCTAGGCTCATATCTTATATCATATGCACTTAGCTTCACTGCCCACTTAGCCATCCTTCCTGACATCTCTGTTTTCCTGAGGACATTCTTAATTGGAAAATTAGTTTTAACAACAATAACATGAGTTTCAAAATAATGTCTCAACTTAGTAGATGCCATAATTAATGCAAGAATAAGCTTTTCAAGGTGTGAATACCTGGATTCGGCATCAATTAAACTTTTACTTACATAATAGATAGGATGTTGTGTACCTTCATGATCCTTAACAAGGACCGCACTTACTGCTTTTGAGGATACTGCAAGATATAAGGATAGCATATCGCCTTTTTCTGGTTTCATCAAGGCCGGGGCTGAGGATAGGTAATCTTTGAGGGCTCTTAAAGCATTTTCATGCTTCTCAGTCCACTCAAATTTCTTGTTCTTCCTTAGGATATCATAGAATTCTTTGCACTTCTCTGAGGATTTGGATATAAATCTGTTCAAAGCTGCTATCCTGCCTGTTAGCCTTTGAACATCCTTAGCATTGGCCGGAGATTTGATGTTCACTATTGCTTTGATTTGTTCCGGGCTAGCTTCAATGCCTCTCTTTGTCACCATATATCCTAAGAATTTACCTGCTTTAACACCAAAGTGACATTTTGAAGGATTAAGTTTCATGTTATATTTGTCAAGGATATCGAATGCTTCCTCCAAGTCCCTTAGGTGATCCTCAGCTTTTGTGGATTTTACCACCATATCATCTATGTAAACCTCCATAGTTTGTCCAATCTGATCCTTGAACATCATATTCACCAGCCTTTGATATGTTGCACATGCATTTCTTAATCCGAACGGCATAGCAATATAGCAGTATATACCAGTTGGAGTCATGAAGGCTGTATCCTCTTGGTCGGATGGTTCCATTTGGATTTGTTGGAATCCGGATGAAGCACCCATAAAAGTTATCAGTTCATGACCCGCAGTTGCATCCACCATGGAGTCAATGTGGGGTAATGGGAAAGGATCCTTGGGACATGCCTTATTTAAATCGGTAAAATCGACACATACCCTCCACTTTCCGTTTTTCTTTTGAACAACAACCACATTGGCCAACCATCTTGGATACTTGACCTCTCTAATCATACCTGCCCGGAGCAATTTCTCTACCTCTTCCTGGATAATGGCGTTCCTTTCCGGTGCAAACTTTCTTCTCCTTTGATGGATTGGTTTGAAGGACCTGTCAATGCCAAGTTTGTGAGTGATTACATCTTTAGATATACCAGTCATGTCTTCGTGTTTCCATGCAAAGGTAGTCTTTCTCCTTTTGAGGAAGGATACGAGGTCTTCTTTCATTTCGCCAAGGATCCCTGATCCGATATAAATTTTGGATTCAGGATCATCAGGATCCATGAGGATTTCTACCACATCCTGCTCTCTTGCCTCCAAGACATCCCTTGGAGGATACCTTGATTGCTATTGCTCCCTTGACTTCGAGGCTGGTTTCATCGATGAAGTGTAGCGATTCTTAGCCTCCTGCTAATCACTATCAATCTTCACTATCCCCCAAGGAATAGGGAGCTTCACACATTGATGGTAGGTAGATGGGACTGCCTTCATATCGTGTATCCAAGGCCTGCCAAGGATAACATTACAACAAGATAAACAGTCAATAACACAAAATTTTTGATAAGAGTGTAGGCCTTCAATGTATATTGGGAGTTTAATGTCCCCCAGGGTATTCTTAGTTTCGCCACTAAATCCCACGAGTACGGAGGATCTTGGTATGATGTCCGATTCAGGAATACCCATCTTCTTTAGAACATCAAGCTGGATAATGTTCACTGAGCTTCCTCCGTCTATAAGGATCCTGCGGACAAAATGGTTAGAAATGAAAAGAGTAATAACTAAACCATCGTGATGAGGATCCTGGATATCAAGACGATCATCCTCATCAAAGGTTATGAATTTTCCTTCGGAGACACTTGATGTTCGAACAGGTCTTTCCCCATTATCCATTTTAGTTTCCTTTGCATGCCTTTTAGCTGCTGAGAAGGATGTGCCACAAATGTCTGATCCTCCAGAAATAAAGTTTATTACTTGTGCATCTGCTGGAGGGGCTGGAGCCTTCTCAGGGATCCTTTCAGGATCCTGAGTCCTTGACTTTTTTCTTCCCAACAATTCTTTTAGATGCCCCTTGCTCAACAAGTATCCAATTTCCTTTCTTAGTGCAATGCATTCTTCTGTGAGATGCCCAAAATCTTCATGGTACGCACACCACTTTGATTTATCCTTAGTTGCAGCTGGCCTATCATTTTTCCTGGGCCATCTAGCTTTATCACCTAGATTCTGCATCGCAAGGATTAGTTCATTGTTATCAACAGAAAAACAATATTCAGAAATTGGCGGATAATCCTCATCATCCTCTTCTTGATCAACAGAATGCACGTACTGGTTATCAGATCTGTTGTAGGATCTGAACTTGTTGTTCCTGAATGAGGATCCTTTCTTTTCTTGCTTGGAGGATCCTGCTAACCTCTCCTGGATCCTCTTGTCATCCTCTAGCCGGATGAACCTAAGTGCCCGGGTTCTTACCTCATCTAAGTTCCTGCATGGTGTCATAACAAGATCATCATAAAACGACGAATCCCGAAGCAATCCCATTTTAAAGGCCTCAACAGCCGTGGCTATATCTAAGTTGGGAATGTCTAAGGATTCTTTACTGAATTTGGTAATGTAATCCCTTAATGATTCATTATGACCCTGGGTTATCCTATATAGATCACTAGTTAATCGCTAAAATTTTCTACTACAAGAAAACTGATTATTAAACAAGTTAACTAGATTAGTAAATGAGGTGATAGAGTAGGGGGGAAGACTTAGCAGCCATTTGAGAGCTGATCCAGTAAGAGTGGATCCGAATCCCTTGCATAGGCATGCTTCCTTTAACCTTTCTGGGATTGGATTGATCTCCATCCTCTCTCTGTATTGTGCTATGTGTTCTTCAGGATCCGTCGAACCATCATACAACTTCATTGTTGGCACATGGAACCTCTTGGGTATCTCAACATCACAGATTGGTGGTGCAAAACGAGATATCTTGTGGCTCCCATCTGCAATCTTTGGGATAGGTTTGACCACTCCTGGAACACTTGATATCATATCCTTTAGCTTTTGCAATTCTCTGGCCATGGCATGATTGATACCTGGATCCTGCATAAGACCATGGTTAGTAGTATAAGAATTATTAAAAGTGTTACCTCCCATTGGATTCAGATTAGGAAGATTGGATGTTAATCCATATTGTTGGGGCTCTGGAATGATCGAGGGACCAGTAGAAGCATTGGTCTGCATTGGAATAAAATCTCCCTGATGGACATCTGAACTTCCTGTTTGCAAACTCCTCAAGGATCCTGGCATCTGGAAGGATCCCTGAAACTTGGACGATCCTGGAACAAAGGAGGATCCTTGAACCTGGGATGATCCTGGAACAAAGGAGGATCCTTGAACCTGGGATGATCCTGGAACAAAGGAGGATCCTTGAACCTGGGATGATCCTGGAACAAAGGAGGATCCTTGAACCTGGGATGATCCTGGAACAAAGGAGGATCCTTGAACCTGGGATGATCCTGGAACAAAGGAAGATCCTTGAATCTGCTGCACTCCTGAATATCCTCTTGAATTCGTGAGGGATCCCATATGCTGAGGATAGGATCCCGCTGGCTGGAAATATGAACCTGATGCCTGGGTCACTGTTGTTGTTCCGTAGTGCACTCCTTTTGGTCCACCCACATATTGAACATCTGGAACCACTGATGGCTGGGAAGTAATCACCGGAGTATCAAAATTCAAAGATTTTGGCACCAGTGGGGAATGATCCTCTGCCGTTTTCTTTTGCTTCTTGAGATCTCCGATTTCTTTGAGAATCCTTTCATTGGTCTTATCTTGTTGCCGTATCTGATCCTTCATCTGCAAAATCAAAGTAAACATGTCACTAGTAGTGGGAGTGTAAGAAGCAGAAGAAGTTGGAGGTTTTGAGAAAATGGGAGTTGGTTTCTTCGCAGCATTCTCAGCATTCTTCTGGGATTCAGAAGGTGGTGGAGGCAAAGGGGGAACGCCTTGTGAAGAAGTGAATGAGGGCATCAAATTTGAAGCATTCTTCGCTGAGGAAGCCATTTGCTTGGTTGTAGTGAACTGGAATGATCACAAAAATGAGAATTTCTTAGAAATGAAGCACCAATTACCCCACGGTGGGCGCCAAACTGTTTTGGTCAAAAAATCTGATGAGGATATTGCAACCAAACTCTCTATTATGGGGTATGATGCTTGAAATATAGAACAATGACAAGGATCACTTCAATGTAAATTGCACAAATGACACAAGGATTTATACGGGGAAAAAGCCCTTGATCAAGAGTTGATCTCCGGCACAAAAAACCCCGGGTGATGGAAACTACCGATCACCAAGCTCAAATAAATGAATAAATGTTTACAACTTTGGATAGTAACGAGCTAGGTACAAGGATCACTATCGTGAAATGTGTAAAAGTGAGTGAAAACCAATGAATGTTCGTCGAGAGCTTCAAGTATGCGAGTATATGAGAGTGTGTGTAGCTGAAAATGGCTAAATGTTCTAATTCTAGCTCGTTACCCCTTTTTAAAATAGAAGTTAAATACAATAACTAACTATCCGACTTTTGTGCCAAGCTCCCACGTTCTCCACAACGTCCATTTTTGGTCAATCGTGTGCGAAATGCCCGTGGAATATTCCTTAGTACCGTTGCCAAGACCAAGTCAAGCTTGTTACTCCTGCGAAGTAATACAAAACACAAACAAACAATCGTCAGTATGAGGATCCTTAAGGTGATCCATGATCCTGATCCTGAAGCTCTTCTGAGGATCACTATCTGTCACAGAAGAAAGGATCATTAATTAGGATAACAAGTAAGGATCACTAATTGTTAGAAAATCCTCCCCTAACAGAAGTGATATCCTTTATTAAGAGAAACATTATTACTAGATTTGGTATCCCCTCTGAAATTGTTTGTGATAATGGATCTCAATTTATTGGGAGTAGAACTACTAACTTTTGTGACAGCTGGGAGATTAAGATGATAACATCAACACCAGTCCACCCACAAGCTAATGGTCAGGCAGAATCAGCCAACAAGATCATCATCAACAATTTGAAGAAAAAGCTTGGATCCAAGAAAGGAAAGTGGGCAGAAGAACTACCTTATGTGCTTTGGGCTGATAGGACAACTCCCAAGAATGCTACTGGCCAAACTCCATTCTCTTTGGTATTTGGAGCAGAATCAGTGATCCCTACAGAGATGGTGGTTCCTACTGCAAGAACAAGCATTCGTGATCCTGAAGAAAATGCTGAAAACTTGGTTCAAGACTTGGATACTATAGAAGAACTCAGGGATTTGGAAATGATAAGGATGGCCAGTTATCAACAAAGGATGGCTGGAGCTTACAACAAAAAATGTCAGGATCAGGAAATTCCAAGTCGGTGATATGGTGTTAAGGAAAGCATTTCAGAATACCACCAATCCTGCTGATGGAAAGTTGGCACCAAAGTGGGAAGGCCCTTACTTGATCGAAGCTGAGGCAGGAAAGGGGGCATATCGATTGCTAACAATGGAAGGTGATTTGCTACCAAGAGCTTGGAACGCTGTCCATTTGAAGAAATACTTCATGTAATTAGGACCCATGATCCTTACCTGACAAGTATCCTTGAAGGATCCTTACAGGACAGATGATCCTCATTTTGGTAATATTCTAATCTCAAACTATTTCATTCTCTAGTTATCTTATATAAGGATAAGGATCCTGCATCCTTTATCCTCCTTTCACTTGATTCTGAGTTTTGAAGGTTCAGGTATCCTTAACAAAGGATTGAGTATCCGCAGAAGTATCTAGTTATTTGGGCTTGACCCCAGTTATTTGGGCTTGACCCCAGTTATTTGGGCTTGACCCCAGTTGTTTGGGCTTGACCCCAGTTTGGTCCTGTCCCCAGTTTCGCCAGTAGCGCATGATGATCCTGGTACAGTTCATGGCAATGGGACCAGTACTCGCTTTAGGGGCTGACAATTTCATTGTACTGGCTGTATTCAGGATCCTACGTATAATGGTAGACGTACCATACATCCGTTCCTAAGGTTTCTAACGTTTTCACGTTAGCTAAGGTTTTGGCATTTTCATGTCACTAAGTTTGGATAGTCGCCAGTGAGGGCCATACTCCAGTTTACACACGATCCTTTGAGCTTGTCCCCAGTTATCCTTTGGGCTTGTCCCCAGTATATTGGGCTTGTCCCCAGAATTGTTGGGCTTGTCCCCAGTTATTAACTTTTATCTTATATTGGCTTAGTCCCAAGTTGTATCCTATTTCAGGTTTTTGAAGTTAAATGACCAAGGATCCTTGATCCTCACCTTCTACTAAGGTTTGTCTTTTGGTTATTCTGATTATAAGTGTTAAAGGTTAGGATCCTAACTTGGATTCTCAGGTATGATCCTTAATTACTTTGATTTTATTTATTATTTACATGAGTAACCCTTATCCTTTGACAACTGAACTTATGATCCTTAAAATACACTACTTTTCAGAACTTGTCGACTATAGGATATGTGATCCTTGATCATGTCCTAAACTTTTTGAGGATATTTATTAAATTTTTTTTTCTCTTTACTTAATAAATTCAGACAAAATATATATCACAACAATTGAAAAGTAAAGTATTCACAAGGATAACAACACGGGAAATAGCCAAAAAGTTAAGATTTTATTTATTCACAAAACGTTAAACCCTTCAAGGTTGTCAAAATTGCCAACCCACGTTTCTACCAGCAAAACGTCGTCCACATGGGTTGGCAAAGGGTGTCCATTGTTAACGGGTCTTAAGAGTGCAAGAAATAAAGACGGAAGGATAACGAGTGGCTTCATCCCCCAAACAGAGGATCCATCCACCACCCATTATCCTACCTATTGTCCAAGGATCAATGATCCTCAACCCTAGAAACTATTGTCTAAAGTTATTACAGACCAGCATTGTTCAGAAAAACATCATCAAAACAAAAACCATTACCAAACTATAAAAAAATGGGCTCCGGCCACGTCTAGAAATATCCATCATCGCCCATTTCAGCAGCCTACACCTTTGCTGCATCACCATCACCATCACCTTCACCAGCTCCTCCAGCTCCGGCATCACCCGCATGATCCTTAACCCCACTGCTGCCAGCCTCGATTGCTAGGACCTCACCAGCCTCTTCTTCGTCATCCAACTCAGCTAACCTAGCCGTCCAGCCCTCTATGTCCCGGTTACTCTTGTCAAAGTCAGGATCCTGAGCTTCTTGGGCCATCTGCAACTTGGTTTTGTACATAACAATGGCAGCGGAGACTTTAGCATCATTTGTGATTGCAGCCTTCTCTTGGTCAGCAGTGATGTGAGCTAGGACAAGTTCCCTCTTCACCAGATTGACATCATTTTCGAGGGAGGCAATCCTCTGATCCTTGGCCAGCATGATCTTCTGGAGGTCCAAACACTTTTGCTCAACCTCTTCAATACTCCCTACGTAATCTTGGATTTCAGCAAAAGAAAGGATACAATTCAGGATCCCTTACCCTCAGTATGGAAGGATCATGTACAAGGATCACATTAAAGGATCAGTTATTCTCACCTCAGCAACGTATTCCTCGAACTGATGCTGGATCAGAGGCATGCCTTCTAGGGTATCAGCAGTCTTCCTTTTCTTTCCGCCCCTTCCCTTAGAAGTGGTTGCCTTGGGAATTGTGACGGATGGACTAGCAGCAGGCTTCTTCTTTGAGGATCGGACAGTATCAAGGTCAGTGGCACTGAAACGAGTAGCAGACTTCGATGATTTTCTAGCACCTACACATCCAAAACAGATAAGTATCCTTATTTCATTTTAATTTAAACATTTAGTTATGCACAAAATGGGATACTTACTTGACATTGTAACAGAGCCTGAGGATACTTCTTGAGAATCCTGGGTATTTGGTTAAAATGATCTTATTACAGGATCAAGCCTCCGGAAAGCAGCAAGCCTTTCATTCGTTGCAGGTGTTGTAATAAGGTGTGAAACAGTAATAGCTGCAAGGTAGAAACAAAAGGATGTTAGTGATCCTTAGCAGAAACAAGGTTATCCTGTGATCCTTCTCAGGATCCTCTATCCTACCATGAGTGGTCCATTTTCTAGGCAGATCCTTTCCATCAGGGATAGAATCCCTTCTGACAAAGAAGAATCGCCGTTTCCAGTTGGTGTCATTCTTAGTGGCTTTGAAGATGGGGTGTTCTTCACCAGGTTTATGTTTGAATAGATATCGATGAGATCCATGGCTCACAAGGTCATACATTTCTGCTAACTCCGACATTCCCAGATCAATACCTTCTTGCACAATGATTCTTTCAAGGGTATACAAGACCCTCCATATCATTGGCATTGCTTGGATGTAGGAGATGCCAGTGAGAGAGAAGAAAGATTGGGTGAAATCAGGAAAAGGATACGAGTATCCTATCGTAAATGGGGTGACCGGAAAAGCTATCCAGGTTTCAGAAACAAAGTCGCTTAGGACGGTGGGATCAAAAGCTTTAAAAACGGTGTTCGCCGGAAAACAATGGCGAATTCTGTCTATCTGTGGGTCAGTAAAGCAACATCGTTCCTTCGCAGAGTCTTCAATGATCCCTTGGGTCTTTAAGGGACTGTCCTTTTTGTGATCCTTAGCCGGTGAAGATCTTGTAAGTCCCGTATAATCGGATCTTTCAATGATATCAAACAACCTATTGATTGTGCGGAATCCAATCAATAGGTGATTCAAGAAATAAGATGAAAACGAACAAGAACACCGAAATAACTTTTAAACACTTGCACACGATTCTATTACTATGAACTAGCAAAACCGTCTAGTACAAGTGCTCACAAATCGCCTCCCTCTCTAGCTCTAGAGGAATTTTGTAACTATGAAGTTCAAACCCTAAAACAAGTTAGAAACTTGTTTATATACTAACTCAAGCCTAATTCCCTACATGGGCTCCCCTTGGGCCTAAAGCTTGGCCCACATGGCCTAAAGCTTGGCCCAAGTGACCTATAAAGGTCCACAACCTAATATAAACTAACCCGGTAAGGCCCAGCTCGTAACCATAGCTCGTTGTGTTAATTTGATGCGTCAGTCTCACACTTTAGGGCCTAACAATCTCCCCCTAGACTGATGCCATCAAATTGTCTTCATAGCATGAATTCAGCAACGTCTTCAATGAAGTCTATGGTTGTCGCTATGCTGCAGATGTTGTGGAAGTTCTTGACTTCTGAACTCTCAGCACTGGGTCTCTTTTCTTCAGCTCTTGTGGTTAGCTTCATATCAGGATCTTGATCAACTTTGCTTGAAAATCTTGTTAAAAAGAATGTGAGAGGAGGATTCTCAGCAGCTCTTTTCTTCTTCAATATTTGTCTTTCAAGCAGGTTCACGGTACTTCTTCAAATGCACTTTCATTGTCAGACGGTGTTTCGTATCCGGTTCTTCTGACTCAGGTACATCTTGTTGTTTTGATGCTTCATGTTTTGTCAGCAGCTAACAACATCTCAAGCTTCAACAACCCCTGTTCTTGATTGAAATCAAGTTCTGCACATGCTCAGAAATTTATAAGCAAACATTTCTATGCAACAGAGGAACGTACCCCATGAACACTCGGTACATCAAATTTCACAATTTAAATTCTTTTAACTTTTGATGATTAGTCAAATCTTCAAGAACGGTTACATTTTTTAATTTTAAGAAAAACAAATAAACACACTATTTTTGGATTTTTGGTTTTACTATTTTTTTAACTAAAAACAAATAAAAACTCAAAATATAAACAACTACCATAATATACAATTACAATTGCAATGGGATCAAAATTCGTTCTCAGGCAGACTAAGGAACACTTTTCAGTACGAGCATAATCAAACTGGTCTATGCGATTGCCAATATGTTTGTCCACTTAAACTTTAATGCTCAACTTTCAATTTTTTAACTTCGTGATATGCTTAAGGTAATATTATACTATTATACCCGTGTGTCCCATTCCAAGGCATACCCCCGCGATCAAGGTAAGCACAACGATTCATCGTAGCAGGTGAGTATACTAATGTCATCCTTTAAGATATCCTGACCGTGTCTAGGTCTGCATATAATCTGTTTTATCATGTTTTGATTTTTTTGACAATGAACACCCAAATCAATACTAATCAAATCCTGGAAATATAAACAGCACACTCTATCATGCAAGTATCTTCCCTACCACATATTTCACAAGTCCAATCCAGATTTCTGAAATCTTAACTGGGAATAGATTGAGAAGAGAACAGAATAGATCTTAAGCAGAGATGGTATAATATACAAATCAAATGAGTTTTTCTCAATTTGATATAGGTTTCTTGGGTTTCTTTTGGGAACTTGAGGGCCTCTTTCGGGTGCATTAGATCTATAGCGCGACAACGTACAGCTAGGTCAGCATGTATCTGGATGCAGCAGAAGCTGTCGTTGCCTAGCACCTCCAGGTCAGCATATATCTGGATGCAGCAGAGGAGGTACACGACTTTTTTCAGAGAAGATTTCAGAATCAGATCAAAATTGTGTATATCGGGACAACATACTGACATTCAAATAGAAATGAGCTAATTCCAAGTGACTTTCTTTCCTGGGTTCATGTACAATTTTAGTTCTGAACAGAAAGACAGCCAAGATATCCCCGGATGATTCAACAATATAAAGACCCGAAACCTCAGATGTTGGCTATCTATCAACGCAAGATTTAAGACCATCAAATCATACACCGTTGGTATGTTACCCACATGGTAAATAGTTCGTTATGTTTATATCACTTAGTACCTTTTATCATGTTGAGCGTCAAGCCTATCGACATATCGCAGTAGATCCTAGTCTTTTCAGCTATGGCACCTTACATGTGTTAGTCAAACCCTTTAACACGAACATTTATTTCACTTCCCATATCATGCAATCTTTCTTTTTGGCTTTTTCATTTTTCTAATGTTTTTGTATTTTTCTCATTTTCTCCCCCTAAAACAATACATATTTACTGCAAAATCTTTTTGTATTTTTCTGAGTTTTCTCCTCCTAAACTCTATATCTATCTATATGTTCCTCTCCCCCCCTAAATTTGTGCATAAATCTTGTATTTTTGCGCAAATTTACCATTTACTAGAGAAAGGACAATTTATATACAAAGTATAAACTAAGAAAAAGAGAGAAAAATATTTTTGCTTAACCGTTCTGTCATCAGATTGAAGACTAATCAAAATTCAAATCAAAGTACTGAATTTAAACGGTACCTTTTGCTGATCATTTCTTACTTCTTTTATCCCCTCCAAAGGAAACATATCATCTGTAAAAAAAATTTGAACTTTTTGCAACAGTGAAATGTTACCCGTTTTTATTTCTGGAACAACCGCTATCAACATTCCAGAGATTGTCAACAGCTCCTCCTTAGTGTTCCTGAAAGGTAAGGAGATTAGTAAGACATGGGTACCCAGGCCATCGTGGTCCTGGGATTTCCTAAAGCATCAAAATAAGACACTTCTTTTAAACACAAGTCCCCTTTCGTTTCAAGGATTGGAGACGTTGCTGCCTTGGATTTGGGTTTCCAAATCTGTTTCGGTTTAACAAACGTGTTTGTTGCCGTCGGTTGAGCAACTTTAGCTGTTTCAGATTTGTTAGTTTTAGAAGCACATTTTTGTTCCTGAAAAGCTTTGCGTTTGTTTTTGGCAGCGTTCCAATCCCCATCAGAAGGTTTAACCTTGGGATTCACATTCTTCATTGCCTTAGGTGATGATACCTTCATCGGCTTGGAATGGTAGTTATCCTTTGATGTAACCCTCTGATTTTGCATATAATAGGGTACATAGGGACGATGTGTGCAATTTCGAGCAATGTGACCAGCAATGCCGCAATTGAAGCATGTCTGTCTCTTCATGTAGAAAGCATTCTGATCAGTTGGATTTGCTCTTGCAGGCCCTGAAGGACGAACCGGTCCTTTCTGTGCTTGTTTGTGTTGCACATTTCCTGCAGACGAAGATGAATTTGGGTGCCTGTACTTGTCGTTTGCAGGGGCCTTCTGTGGTGGAGATTTCCTTTGATTCTTCTTGTTTTCCTTAGACTGCAAGTCTTGTTCAGAAATCTCACCAGTCTTTCTGAAACCCTTGTTAGCACAGTCAAATGCATATTTCTCACATTTGCCATTACAGACTGGCTTAACAAAGACATTTTTCACATCACAGGCCTTTTGAGGACTATTACTGCCCGTTGAGGACTGTGGAGAGCCTGATCGTCTTTGATGTTTAGGCTTCTTATTTCCGCGTCCTTTACCTGCTCGATTCGGCTCTTGTTGCTTGATTTGAACTTTGTCATCACTAACAAAAGGTTCAGATTGTTTAGCTTGCGCACTTGGAGCCTTGTTCACGCATGTCTTCTCTTCATCCTTCATGTCATCAGCTTTGACAGAATCGGAGAGTTCTGGTTTGTCGGAAGAAATACCAGAAACTTTAGCAGAAACTTCAGCTGAAACATTTGACGAATTTTCAGCACAAGACGGTTCTGCACATGACACCCTTGAGCTGAATTCACTAGAATCAACCGATTCCAATTTCTCAGAATCAGCTGCTTCAGGTGATTCGCATTTGGAATTAGATGGTTCAGCTGGCTCATTCGTTTCGTTTGCCATTTCAGTCTCTGTTACACAAGCATCAACGTTTTCGCCCAAACCATCAGGCCTGAAATTAATCATAGAGTGAAAAAATGAGCCAAAAATGTCACACACATGAGAATTTGATGCTTGTTCATCTCCAACGACACCTTCAACTTTAATTTCATCTGCAAGGGAAGACGAAGCATTAGGATCAAAAGTACCCTTTGAAATAAAATTTACCGAAGGAGTCACTCGTTTATTAACAGGTCTGCTGTTGATTGATGACTTATCAGTTTTAGGACCGTAAGCCATCTTTTCCTCATTCATCAATTCCTCCTCAGTCATGGGTAAATATGTGTAGTTATCATTGTAAGGAGGAGGAGCCTGATTGTAACCCAATCCACACCCTTTCTTTTCCTTGTATGCGAGCTGTTGATCACACAAGTTTTTGACTAATTTGCTGGAAGAATCAAATTTCTTAATATTAAGCTCATTTATTTGATATCTATCTCTGATATCTTCCAGTTCCTTAGTCACAACACATAGTTTCTCCTGAACGTAAAAGAGTTGACTGGATTTCACACTTACATCATCCTTGAGTTTGACGATGTCTTTTCGCTGAGCTTCAATCTTTTCTTTATAAAGTTTTTCGTTTTTTGATAAAGTAAAGTTTTTATTTTTGATGTCGTTGTAGTCTTGAATCAACTCAGCGTTGTGTAACCGATATGCCTCATTTCTTTCTCTACACTCAGGAGTGCAAAAGACATAAAATATCTCTTCACGTTCTTTAGTAATTCCTTGAGCCAGGGGTTTGTTAAACATAAATGCTGAATTTTGTGTGGATGAGCAAACTGTAGCAGATGTGTTGCCTTGAGTAGACTGTTTGTCAGCATTGTCATATGATTTGATGATTGAGATCAGCTTATCCGGCTTCATTTTGTAACAATCGGTTGTCAATATTATCTGATTAACATTGGTAAACCAACTACAGTTTGCCTGATCTGGAATCCCTTTTATAGCATCCAGAAGCTTTCTGTTGCTCATGCGAGTAGACACCACTATCTCTGCCTTCTCCATTTTAGAGAGCAGTTCAGCAAACCGGCCTGTAAGTGCTTCTATAGATTCACCATATGAGTAACTGAATCCTTGGAGTTCCTGCTCAAGCACCTCTCTCTTAGAAGACATTTTAAGATGTGATCCCCCAAAAATGTGCGTTTTTAACTATTTCCTCAACACAAGCCCAAAGCGAGAACCTGTGTACTCGCTAACTCAAACCCTTAGCAAGCGAACGAACCTGCTTTCAGAACTACACCTCGAAACCTGTCAAAACTTTTCACAAACAATTTTTTTTTTTAAATAAAACCCTTTTTTAATTTTTTTAAAATAGAATAAACTGATTATATTAAATAAAGATTAAAATTATTATTATTATTATTAAATATTATTAATGATAATGCAATGATTAACAAATGATTGTTTATGATTATTATAATTATTAAAACCCTAATATATAATATATAATTAAAAAACTGTATATCTTCTTCTCGTTTTACTCTCAACGACAACAACCGGAGAAGGTGATGAACGGAGAGATGTGAGTGCGACTGAGAGGATGACCGGTATACGATGAGGTGGTGTCCGGTGGTTAATGGTGATCGGAGGATGATGTCGGCGGACGAAGACGGTGATGAAGAACGACGATGACTCAAAACGATGGTTCACGGTGATGGTAGCGGAAGTCACGTCGGAGAAAATGAAACAGGTCGTTGTTGGAGATGATCAACTCGTGCAACAGTGACCGGAACGATGAAGATGATGAGGATGTCCGATGAAGATGGCAGACGAAGGGGGGAGATGACCGTGATCGGACGTTGAAGTGGAGGTGGTGTGAGGAAGACGACCGGGTTCTGGATAGTTGATAGACGACTGGAGATGGAGAGTTGCTGGTTTCCGGTGACTGGAGTTGATGCGATGGTGGAGATGAAGTGGTGAACAGAGAAGACGATGTATGGCGACGGTATGATGAAAGAACTTTTATGATGAAGTCCGGTGAAGATGGAAACGAACGGTAGTAGGAGATGATTGATGGTGATATGACGAAGAAGATGAACGATGAAGACGAGTCGAGACCGAGGATGATGATGACTCGAGATCTCGGTTGCGACTCGGAACCGTGGTTGCGACTCGAGACTGAAAATTGATGAGTCGAGACTGTGAAAAATTGATGACTCGAGACCAAATTTTTGAAGACTCGAGACCTCAGTCGAGACAGTGGTTGCGACTCGAGACCGACACTCGAAATGATGGTTGAAGGTTGCGACTCGAGACAGCTGGGAAGAAGATGACTCGAGACCTTGAAAGCAGACGATGTGAGTCGAGACCGCTGAGTTCAAACTGTGATGACTCGAGATCGTGAAACGGTGAAGAGTCGAGACCTCTGTTTCCTTAAAAATTGCACTCGAAAACAGTTATCACTTGAAATCTTCTGACTCGAAACCTGTGAAAGGTCCTTTACACATATTTGATCAAGGAAGTTGAAAAGTATTTTGAATTTCCCTTTTTTTTAATAAGGAAACAAATAAGTAAACTAATCAACAGATTTTTCGAAAATGTTGAGATTGATTAAATCCTTTTTCAAACTTATCAAAAATTTCAAATCTTAACAACCTAAAAAAAAATCAAAACACCAAAATATAGTGACTTTTTATAAAATTTAGATGAACACAATGAAGAACGCAAAGAACACCAACCCAAAAATAATGAAAATCTTGAATCCTTGATATCACACCGAGCCTAGAAATAGGTTCTAATGGCTCTGATACCACTTGTAAGTCCCGTATAATCGGATCTTTCAATGATATCAAACAACCTATTGATTGTGCGGAATCCAATCAATAGGTGATTCAAGAAATAAGATGAAAACGAACAAGAACACCGAAATAACTTTTAAACACTTGCACACGATTCTATTACTATGAACTAGCAAAACCGTCTAGTACAAGTGCTCACAAATCGCCTCCCTCTCTAGCTCTAGAGGAATTTTGTAACTATGAAGTTCAAACCCTAAAACAAGTTAGAAACTTGTTTATATACTAACTCAAGCCCAATTCCCTACATGGGCTCCCCTTGGGCCTGCTTGGCCCACATGGCCTAAAGCTTGGCCCAAGTGACCTATAAAGGTCCACAACCTAATATAAACTAACCCGGTAAGGCCCAGCTCGTAACCATAGCTCGTTGTGTTAATTTGATGCGTCAGTCTCACACTTTAGGGCCTAACAAGATCTCAGCATCATCTTGGTCATAATGATGGTGAAGAAGAAGAAACAGAATGAGAAGATGAAGAGAGAAAGGAAAGAGAAGTACCTGATCAAGTCTTCGGATGAGGATTTAAAGGATGAAATGCACGAATTTAAATGCCTCCTAACCCTTATCTCTAACTTCAATTTATAATCATGATTTTGCAGGATAGTCACTTCAGTGACGTCAGATTGGCAACGGCTAGTCAGAAAGTAACGACTATATATCCGTTGGTTTGTTACGGATAAGAACGAGAAAATATAGCTCGTTTATTTACAAATTACTCCTTATATTTTGGGGGCAATTGTTAGGGGAGGATTTTCCAATGATCAGTGATCCTCAATTACTGTAGGGCTTAGGGATCCTCAATTCTGTTTGAATTAGTGATCCTTAGAGAGTATTGTAGGATCAGGATCCAGGATCATCATGAGGATCCTTACACTAACGATTGTCTGCTTTGAATATGATGTTGTTTTGCAGGAGTACGCATTTGGACTTGGTCTTGGTGATATTCCTGGAGCATATTCCCTTTTTATTCCGCACGTGCTTGACTAATATGGACGTTATGGAGTTCGTGGAAGACTTGCATGAAATGCGGATAGTTAGTTAGATTAGATATTTTCCAAATTTATAAGGGGATAGCGAGCTAAATTAAAACACTTGGCTATTTTTGGCTAAACACACACACTCGTAACTGCTCTCATCTGCTCTCGACAGTTTGCTTAGCGATTACACACTTTTTTGCACATTACACTCTAGTGATCCTTGTAACAAGCTCGCTATAATCCAAAGTTGTAATACATTTTTGTTTAATCTGAGTTGGTGATCGGTAGTTTCCATCACCCGAGGTTTTTTATGCTGGAGATCAACTCTTGATCAAGGGCTTTTTCCTCGTATAAATCATTGTGTCACTTGTTCATTACATTTCTGAGTGATCCTTAGCATTGTTCATTGATTCAAGCATCACACCTCACAACAGAAAGTTTGGTTGCATTATCTTAGCTTGATTTTTGACCAAAACAACCGTACTGAATGAGTATATTGGTAGATATAAACATTGTAATCTCTTTCAATACGGTAAAGTTATAAAACTGTTTTGATTAAACTAGGATGCACTCGCCAGTATTTCTTGCTGATAAAACCTTTTTAAAACGCGTTTTAGGTAACTTAATGTGAAGCCAATAGAAGCCAGCTGGAGAGCACTGAAGGCTTAAAGAAGTGGCTATAAAAGTTACCTAAATAAAAATGAGATTTTATTTTCAATAATTAGGGTTTATCCCTACAAATGTATTGTAATGAAAACTTAGGTTTTATCCCAAATTTATTTATTATAAAAAGTTTGGTGTTTTAAACTCTGATAAATATTTTCTAACTACGATCCTGATGTCTCATTTCCGCTGCCAAATTAATAAACACCGATACCACTGGATCGGATCCTCGCGGCGCCCGCTTCCGGGGCAGGGGTCGGGGGCTGCGACAGAACAGTTCGTGAACTGTTCGTCGGGAAGTTCGTTTACATTCGTTCGTTTAATAAAGGAACGAACATAAACAAAAAAAAATTAGTTTGATTAGCTAAATGAACGAATACGAACAAAGGTCTCATTCATTCATTTGTGTTCGTGAACGTTTGGTAATGTGTTCGTGAACATTCGTTCATTAGCGTTGTTTATATTCGGTTCATGTTCGTTTGTTTTTTTAATTAAATATTTTTGTACTTTCATGTATTTTATTTAAACTTTTTTATATTCTTTAATTTTTATATATTTTATTACCCTAACAATTAAACTAAAAAACCCTATTTACCCTAACAATTAAACTAAGTAACCCTATTTCCAGCTTGTTTTTGCATTTTCCCCTTTCGTTTCTCTTTATTTATATCTACGAATACGATCGACCTCCGTTTGACAATTAGGGATTCAAGTTGTACCGATACTGATACCGAAAAGATTAAGATAGCCTATTGTGACACCCTAGGTAAATCGCACATCGGCCATGACCCGAAGAGATTCTTGGTTCATTAGTCATCCCCTGTCTCTTAAATCACCAACGCGTTTTGGGCTTAGTTGGTTGTGGAGAATATGAAAACTCCACAGTTAAGCGTGCTCACGTGGATATAGTGCTAGGATGGGTGACCTCCCTGGCAATCTCCACCCGGGCAACCAAAAACCAAGCTGTGAGTTCTTCGATGGGCGACCTAATGGGGGGCAAAGAGGACAATATTGGTGATGAGAGAGGCTGGATGTTACAATGGTATCAGAGCCACTTTTGTGTCGTTCAGGATGGTGGGGCAAACCTCATCAAGGACGACGAGTCCCTAAGAGGAGGTGGTTGTAACAATACTGAAAAGATTGACATGGACCATTGTGACACCCTAAGAAAATCCCACATTGGAAGTGACCAGGAGAAATATTGGTTCATAAGTCATGCCCTGCCTCTTAAATCACCAGCGCGTTTTGGGCTTAGTTGGTTGTGGAGCACATGAAAACTCCATAGTTAAGCATGTTTGGGTGGGATATGATGGATGTGTAAGGCCCTGCGTTTGAAACTTTCATCATTTGGCAAGACTAGTCCCTGTAAATACTAAATGTTACCTATTTGAACCTTAAACTATGTTGAACTTTGTGAAGCTTTGCTCGATGTGATACTTTGTGAAACTTGACTCTTGATACTTGACTCTTGTGATATTTGAAACTTGTGATACTTTGAATCTAGGCTCTTTTGGTAATTGATACTCATGGAACGAGAAACTTGGATTCTTTATTGAACGAGAGGCTTGATACTGGATACTTGACACTTCGATTCTTGATGCATTGATACTTGGATACTTGAAACTCAGCTTAAACGCAACTTGAAACACGAAAACTTTTGTGTTAATCATATGATTTATACTATTGTAATGGTTACTCATAAGAATACGCAACGCTTAATCTAACTCACAAAACGAAACTTAGTCGCAAACGGGTCTCGGCTGTCCGAATGGACATTCGATCGGATGACCATTCGACCGAACTGTTTTGGTCAAAAATTACCGAAGCAATTAAGTGATCAAATAAGTTAAGTGAGGTAGTGTGCTAAGAATTTGTATTAAAAATATGCTAATTTAGTTATTTGCTAAAACAGTTATTGTTTTGGTCAAAAAACCTGATGAGGATATTGCAACCAAACTCTCTGTTACGGGGTATGATGCTAATAATGTAGAACAGTGACAAGGATCACTTCAATGTAAATTGCACAGACGACACAAAGATTTATACGGGGAAAAAGCCCTTGATCAAGAGTTGATCTCCGGCACAAAAAACCCCGGGTGATGGAAACTACCGATCACCAAGCTCAAATAAATAAATAAATGTTTACAACTTCGGATAGTAACGAGCTAGGTACAAGGATCACTATCGTGAAATGTGTAAAAGTGAGTGAAAACGAATGAATGTTCGTCGAGAGCTTCAAGTGTGCGAGTATGAGAGTGTGTGTAGCTGAAAATGGCTAAGTGTTCTAAATTCTAGCTCGTTACCCCTTTTAAAATAGAAGTTAACTACAATAACTAACTATCCGATTTTTGTGCCAAGCTCCCACGTTCTCCACAACATCCATTTTTGGCCAAGCATGTGCGGGATAGTTTGGGAATATTCTCCAGGAATATCGCCAAGACTAAGTCAAGCTTGTTATTCCTGCGAAGTAATACAAAACATAAATAAACAATCGTCAGTACGAGGATCCTTAAAGTGATCCATGATCCGGATCCTGAAGCTCTTCTGAAGATCACCACCTGTCACAGAAGTAAGGATCATTAATTAGGATAACGAATAAGGATCACTAATTGTTAGAAAATCCTCCCCTAACAATTGCCCCCAAAATATAAGGAGTAATTTGTAAAATAAGCGAGTTATATTTTCTTGATCTTATCCGCAACTAACTAACGGATGTATAGCCGTTGATATCGAACTAGCCGTTGAAACCATGACGTCACAGAAGTGACAACCCTGCACGATCATGATTATAAATAGGAGATAGAGATAGGATCAAATGCATTTAAATCCGAAAGAAACTCCATTTATATTCTCAGTCGAAGATCAATCAGGTATCTCTTTCTTCATCTTCTTCCTTCTCTTACTCTGTTTTTCTTTCTTTATCACCATCGCTTTGAGAATGATGCTCCGAAGCTCACCGGGCAAGGATCACAAGAAGAACAGCCCTCCAAAAAG
Organism: Helianthus tuberosus; assembly: GCA_030545235.1. Classification (NCBI taxonomy): domain Eukaryota; kingdom Viridiplantae; phylum Streptophyta; class Magnoliopsida; order Asterales; family Asteraceae; genus Helianthus; species Helianthus tuberosus. The sequence goes on from CM060407.1 coordinate 123,521,569, forward strand.
CCAGGGGATCATCGAAGATTCCATTAAAGAACGCTGCTGTTTCAATGATGCACAAATCGATAGGATCCGCCACTGCTTCCCAGCGAACACCGAGTTTAGACCTTTTGACCCCAATGCCCTGAGTGATCATATCTCCGACAAGTGGGTTGCTTTCCCCGTCACTACGTTCACCATAGGCTATACATACCCTTTTCCAGCCTTCACCCAATCTTTCTTTTCCCTAACCGGCATCTCTTATATTCAAGCCATGCCGATGATTTGGAGGGTTTTGTACACCCTTGAAAGGATCATCGAGCAGGAAGGTATAGACCTAGGAATGTCAGAGCTGGGAGAACTATATGATCTTACTACCTTTGGCTCTCATCGCTATTTGTTTAAACATAAACCCGGTGAGGAACACCCGATCTTCAAAGCCACCAAGAACGATGCTAATTGGAAACGGCGATTCTTTTTTATCAAGAGAGATTCTATTGAGGATGGAAAGGATCTACCCAAGAAATGGGCTACCCATGGTAGGGTGGAGGATCCTGAGAAGGATCACCAGAAACTTTCTTTTGATGTAAGGATCACTTATATTTTTTCTTTCTTGTTATGCAGCTATCACCGTCTCACACCTCAGATTGTCCCCTGCTGCTAAGGAGAGGCTTCTTGCTTTCAGGAAACTTGATCCTGAGACAAGATCTTTCAAGACAACAACCCAAGATTCACAGGAGGTATCCTCAGGCTCTGTCACGATGTCAAGTAAGTATCCTTGTTTAAAATTTAAATAAATAGTGAAATATAAATTAAGAAAAGATACTTATCTTGTTTTGGTTGTGTAGGTGCTGGAAAATCCACCAAGTCTGCTTCAAAGTTCAATGTCACTGATCTCACTACTGTCAGATCCTCCAAGAGAAAAGCTCCTACCAGTCCGACAGCTTCGGTCCCTAAGGCACCCCTCAAAGGAAAGGCAATCAAGAAGAGAAAAGCCTCTGAAGCTGAGGATCTGCAGGGTCTGCCTCTGATTCGTCATCAATTCCTCGAGTACTTTAATGAGGTAAGGATCACTATCTCTGCTCGTATATCCTGTTGACATATCCTGCTGATATATCCTGCTGATTTGAGGATCACTTAATCCTGACCTTATCCTTTATCCCTTTTGCAGAAATTCTCTGAGATTGAGGATTATGTTGGCCACGTTGAGGATCAGGATAGGAAGATTGCCGACCTCCAGCAGGTTGCAGTGCTTAAGGACCTTGCAATTGCTGATCTTCAGAAGGAAGTCCGGGATGCCAAACAGGAGACGGCCAAGGTGCTGATCAATGTTGACTATGAGAAGCGTGAGATCACCGAAGACGCCAAAGTTTCTGCCGCCATAACAATGTACAAGACCAAGCTGCAAATGGCCTTGGAAGCTCAGGATCCTGCTTTTGACAAGAGCACCTGGGATGTTGAAGGCTGGAAGGCAAGGCTGGCTGAACTGGACGATGAAGAGGCTGAGGAGGTTGAAGAGATCCTGACGATTGAAGCTGGAGGCAAGGGTGAAGGTGGTGAAACAAGTGGAGCTGGAGGTGATAATGCAGCGAAGGTTTAGGCTGCATGATTGGGCGATGATGGACATTCTTAGACGCAGCCGGAGCCCAATTTTTAAATTTGGTAGTAGCTTTTTGTGGTTGTGATGTCGAACAATTTGATGGTTTGTACTTGAACAATAGTTTTTAGGATTAAGGATCATGTATGATCCTTTGGACAATAGGCAGGATTGCAATTGGTGGAGGGATCCTCTGTTTGGGGGATGAAGCCATTGTAATCCTGCCACCTTTATATTCCTGCACTATCTTTGAACTTATTATCATGGACACCCTTTACCTACCCTAGCGGACGGGCCACGTTTTGCTGGTAGATGCTCGGGGTAGGTAATTTTGACAACCTTTTAAGGGTTACTACTTTGTTAATAAATAAAATCTTAACCTTTTGTCGCTTATCTTGTGTTGTTATCCTTGTGTTTCTTTGATTTTCCTTTGTTTTGATGCATATTCATTAAATAATTTTGAATAAGTCAGATTGAAAATATTTAGGATATGATCCATGATCAGATATCCTATAGTTAAAAAATCCCAAAAAGCAATATGTTTTAAGGATCACAAGTCTAGTTGTCAAACTTTAAGGGTTATTCAAATAAATAATGAATAGAATTAAAAATAGTTAAGGATCATACCTGATGGTCCAAGTTAGGATCCTAACCATAATAATGATAACTGTAAGATAAACCTTAGAAAGAAGTAATGATCAAGGATCCCTAGTTGCTTATCTTCAAGGACCTGAAATAGATCATAACTTGGGACTAAGCCAATATAAGATAAGAGTTAGCAACTGGGGACAAGCCCAAGGATAACTGGGGACAAGCCCAAGGATAACTGGGGACAAGCCCAATGATAACTGGGGACAAGCCCAAGGATCGTATGTAAACTGGAGTATGGCCCTAACTGGCGACTATCCAAACTTAGTGACAAGAAAATGCCAAAACCTTAGCTAACGTGAAAACGTTAGAAACCTTAGCTAACGTGAAAACGTTAGAAACCTTAGGAACGGATGTATGGTACGTCTACCATTATACGTAGGATCCTAGGCATAGCCAGTACAATGGAATTATCAGCCCCTAAAACGAGTACTGGTCCCACTGCCTTGAACTATACCAGGATCATCATGCGCTACAGGCGGAACTGGGGTCAAGCCCAAATAACTGGGGTTAAACCCAAGGAACGGATTGCTTCAGCGGATAACCAATGTTATGCTAAGGATACCTGAACTTTCAAAACTTAAACTCACGTGAGAGATGGATAAAGGACACATGATCCTTATCCTTATATGAGAAAATAAAGAAATGAAATAGTTCAAGTTTAGGATATTACCTAAGTAAGGATCACTGATACTTTGAGGATCCTTTGAGGATCATCTGTGCCATGAGGATCCTGCTCACATGAAATATTTCTTCAAGTGGACAGCATTCCAAGCCCTTGGTAGCAAATCACCTTCCATGGTTAGCAATCTATATGCCCCCTTTCCTGCTTCAGCTTCAATCAAATAAGGGCCTTCCCATTTTGGAGCCAATTTTCCATCAGCAGGATTGGTGGTATTCTGGAATGCTTTCCTTAATACCATATCTCCTACTTGAAACCTCCTGATCCTAACATTTTTGTTGTAAGCACCAGCCATTCTTTGTTGATAACTGGCCATCCTTGTCCTAGTGAGATCCCTGATTTCTTCAATAGTATCCAGGTCTTGAGCTAAGTTCTCATTATTCTCCTCAGGATCACAGGTACTTGTTCTAGCAGTTGGAACCACCATTTCTGTTGGGATCACTGATTCTGCCCCAAATACCAAAGAGAATGGCGTTTGACCGGTAGCATTCTTAGGGGTTGTCCTATTAGCCCAAAGCACATAGGGTAGTTCTTCTGCCCATTTCCCTTTCTTGGATCCAAGCTTCTTCTTCAAATTGTTGATGATGATCATGTTGGATGATTCTGCCTGACCATTAGCTTGTGGGTGGACTGGTGTTGATGTTATCATCTTAATCCCCCAGCTGTCACAAAAGTTAGTGGTTCTGCCCCCAATAAATTGGGAACCATTATCACATATAATCTCAGAAGGAATTCCAAATCTAGTTATAATATTTCTTTTAATGAAGGATATAACTTCCTTTTCTCTGACTTGGGCAAAAGCTTCAGCCTCTATCCACTTTGAGAAGTAATCAGTCATAGCTAGCATGAATACTTTCCCACCAGGTGCCTTAGGGAGCTTACCAACTATATCCATACCCCATCTCATAAATGGCCAAGAGGAGGATATAGGATGCAATAATTCAGCTGGTTGATGAAGGATATTGCTGTCACACCCCCAAAATCCACACGCGGAGCATCACCGCTTGGAGGCGTGACTGACCAGGATCAAGCCACCAATCATATTGAACATTTAAGTAATAAGTAAAAGTAGATGTAATTCAACCAAACCAATATGAAAGGTGTTTCAAAACATAAGTATAATATCAACGTTTAGCGGAAGCATAAAAGTAACCCAACATGAGTATAAGTATGTAATGTCATAAACGTTTAACAAAGCATTCACGATCCTTGTCCACAACGACTGCGCCTCCCGTGCAAGCTCCATAAATACCTAAGGTCCTGCAAGGCATGTAACAGAGAGTCAACAACTAGTTGAGCGAGTTCACAGTGGGTTGTTTAGTAATAATGTTCGTTTCATAAATCGTTTGTTTGTTTAGTAACCCATGTATCGTCATCAATTACATCGCGGCCCTCCAGGCATGTTTGCGAAGATTAGTGGGGGTTTCCCATGTATTGTAGACTAGTTTTATTTGTATCGCGGCCCTCCAGGCATGTGTGCGAAGATTAGTATAAGTATCGCGGCCATTCCAGGCATGTTTGCGAAGATTAGTATAAGTATCGCGGCCATTCCAGGCATGTTTGCGAAGAACAGTTTCAGTATCGCGGCCCTTACAAGCATGTTTGCGAAGAGTAGTATAAGTATCGCGGCCATTCCAGGCATGTTTGTGAAGAACAGTTTCAGTATCGCGGCCCTTACAGGCATGTTTGCGAAGAGTAGTGGGGGCTTCCCCATGTATCACTAGTCTAGCAGTATCTATATGTGACCTTTCCCAACCAAGGCCAGAAATCCATAATTCCCAATAATAACGTAAGTACAGATAATCATCCAGTCCCATTCCCTACCCCGGGAATCCCATGCCTTGGTAAGAGTGTGAACTCACTTTGTTTTGCTCGGTATGCTAAGTGTATGCTCGCAAGTAATCAATCACGTCCTAAAGTATGCACGTATGTGAAATCAGTTTGTGTTTCAGTTGTTCATGTATAAGCATGTAACACGTAATCACAATCATACAAGTCATGTTTAACATATAACAGCTGTTAAATATTCCAGTTAACACTTAACAGAATTAACTCAAGTTACAGCACAGATCAGCTATCCGGCGAAACACACATGCTGACGAAACACAGATAATGGCGAAACACAGATAATTGGCGAAACACATTCAGTTTCGTCGTGGCCTTGTTTGGCGAAACAGGATTCTAATTCGTCGATGACTCTTGGCGAAACACATTCTGTTTCGCCGGGAGTCCTGTTTCGTCGGATGTCTGTTTCGCAGACATCAGTTACAGCAGATACAATCAACACAGAAACCCTAATCATTTTAGCAGCCGTCAACAATAACAGAAATCATATGGAGATCAATGTGCTCATAGAATCATCATACTCAATCATCAAAGAATCATCGTCTAGCATAAACCCTAGTTTAAGTGTACAACATATGGATCAACATACAATATCATATCGTCAATCCCTATCAAGATACCAATGTGTATTCAGAATCAGAACATATTAACAACATCCAGAACCGAGTATTCGATCCTATCAAGTTTCGCATAGAACTATTTATATCCGACTACATCATACATATCGAAATCTATACCGTCATCATGCTCTTATAATCACAGCAGTAACACACATCAAACATATACACAAGCCTGAATCGAGATATTACGGAAACATGATATCGATTAACAAACATATACTAACCGATTTGAGATGAACAAACAAGGATTCGAGACCTAGGGTTGATGGTGAATGACGGTTGTGGCCGTCGCACAGAAGGGAGAGTGTTCTAGGGTTCCAACTTTTGCCAAAAAATGTGAAATAAAGGTCTTTACACGCTAATATACCCGATTTAACGTGCTGGGCCCGAACTGGGCTTCGGCGAAATTGGGCTCGGCGAAACTGACCTGTTTCGTCGAGTGGATGGTTGGCGAAACAATCTGTTTCGTCGAGAGTGGTTATGGCGAAACACATATTGTGTTTCGTCGAGTTGTTCAGGTCTCAAACAGTTTACAATTAATCATGCAGTCAAGTACTTACACCTTAACACTCAAATAAAATCAAGATTATCATCTTAACTATAATTTAGTGTTCACAATCCAGGTAAATAATTCGTGTAAGCAATAATCTAGACAGTCAACGTGCAATAAATGCGAATAAAGGATGTCGGAATTTCGAGTTGTCACATTATCCCCAACTTGAAAGAAATTTCGTCCCGAAATTTAGCATGCGGTTACTGAGGAAGCTAATAGTGTGACGTTGTTTACCTGTTTCGTATCGCGGCTCCCCGAGCATGTATGCGAAGATTACTGGTTTTCCTGGGGTGTCACATTATCCCCCCGTTGATTTGGAATTTCGTCCCGAAATTCTGTATTGGTAGCTTCAGCCTCAGTAGTAGTTGCATTGGTTCCGAATAACTGGGGATATTTGAGTTCCATTTGATCTTCACGCTCCCAGGTGAACTCTGGGCCGCGGCGGGAGTTCCAACGAACTCGTACAAGAGGGATTTTCGTGTTCTTGAGGACCTTAACATCCCGGTCCGTGATTTCAACAGGTTCCTCGACGAAGTGCAACCGCTCGTCGATAGTGAGTTCCTTTAAGGGAACTATGTGGGTCTCATCTGACGTACACTTCTTCAGATTCGACACGTGAAAGACGTTGTGAACTGCACTGAGTTCAGGTGGTAAGTTCAATCTGTAGGCCACTTTGCCTATTTTTCTCAATAACCTCGAAAGGTCCAACATATCGTGGATTGAGTTTGCCGCGTTTGCCAAAACGAACCACACCCTTCCAGGGCGAAACTTTGAGTAGCGCTCGATCCCTAACTTGGAATTCGAGTAGTTTCCTGTCTTTATCAGCGTATACTTTCTGACGGTCACGAGCTGCCGCCATGCGTTGTCGTATGAGCAATCTTTTCAGTAGTGTCAACTACCATTTCTGGACCTGTGATCTGTCTGTCTCCCACCTCTGCCCAACAGAGAGGTGACCGGCATTTACGTCCGTAAAATGCCTCGAATGGTGCAGCTTTAATGCTGGAGTGGTAGCTGTTGATGTAAGAAAATTCCACAAGTGGCCGATGTTTTTCCCAACCATTGCCAAAGTCAATTACGCACGCCCGAAGCATGTCTTCTAGAGTTTGAATGGTGCGCTCAGACTGCCCATCCGTCTGAGGGTGATAAGCTGTGCTCATGTCTAAACGAGAGCCAAAAGATTTGTGCATTGCATGCCATAGTTCTGAAGTAAATCGTGCGTCACGATCTGAGATGATGGAGGTGGGCACACCGTGCCTCGAAATAACTTCCTTAAGATATATGTCTGCTAGTGTGGAGAACTTATCCGTTTCCTTGATTGTCAGTAAGTGAGCAGACTTAGTGAGTCGATCCACGATCACCCAAATAGTGTCATTTCCGCGCTGAGATCTAGGTAAGCCAGTAACAAAATCCATGGAAATTTGTTCCCATTTCCATTGTGGTATCTCAGGTTGCTGGAGTGGGCCTGATGGTTTCTGATATTCTGCCTTGACTCTCGCACAAGTCAAGCATTTGCTAACGTATGTGGCTATGTGGGCCTTCACGCTAGGCCACCAGTATGTAGTCTTAATATCGTGGTACATTTTATCCGAACCAGGGTGTACCGAGTAGCGAGACTTGTGTGCTTCATCCATCACAAGCTCTCGTAGGTTGCCATAGTGCGGGACCCAAATGCGTCCTGTGACGTAGGAAGCACCATCTTCCTTCTGTTCTAAGCGTTGCCTTGAGCCGCATAGGGCTTCAGCCCTGACGTTGTCTGGTTTCAATGCTTCTACCTGAGCATTTCGTATCTGGGAAGGAAGACTAGACTGTATAGTGAGTTGTAAAGCTCGCACGCGCTTAGGCGCGGTGTCCTTTCGACTGAGGGCGTCAGCCACAACATTGGCTTTGCCTGGATGGTACTTTATAGTACATTCGTAGTCGTTCAGTAATTCGACCCATCGTCGTTGTCGCATATTCAGTTCCTTCTGTTTGAAGATATGTTCAAGGCTCCTGTGGTCAGTGTAGATAGCACATTTAGTGCCGTACAAGTAGTGTCGCCATATCTTAAGTGCAAAAACAACCGCTCCCAATCTCTAAGTCGTGTGTATTGTAATTCCGTTCGTGACCCTTAAGTTGGCGCGAAGCATAAGCAATAACTTTATCCCGTTGCATCAATACACATCAAAGACCCTGGATAGATGCATCGCAGTAAACTACAAAATCGTCCGTGCCTTCAGGCAATGAGAGGATAGGTGCGCTACAAAGTCTATCCTTTAAGTGCTGAAACGCTGTTTCCTGTGCATTACCCCAACGGTAAACAACACCTTTCTGTGTCAGTAGTGTAAGCGGCTGTGCGATCTTTGAGAAGTCTTTGATGAACCGTCTGTAATAACCCGCCAAACCCAAGAATTGGCGTATTTCAGTTGGTGTACGAGGCGCAGGCTAGTTCTTGATCGAATCCACCTTGGATGGATCGACATGAATCCCATCCTTGTTCACCACGTGGCCTAAGAAGTGGACTTCACGAAGCCAGAAGTCACACTTGGAAAACTTAGCGTATAGCTGTTCCGTTCGAAGAAGTTCCAAAATAAATCGTAAGTGCTGCTCGTGTTCCTCCCGATTCTTCGAATAAATCAGGATGTTGTCAATGAAAACAATAACAAACTTGTCGAGATAGGGTTTGCAAACCCTGTTCATAAGATCCATGAAAACCGCAGGCGCGTTTGTCAACCCGAAAGGCATGATCAGAAACTCGTAGTGGCCGTAGCGTGTTCTGAACGCTGTTTTGGAGACGTCCTCACCCCGGACTCTCAGTTGATGATACCCTGACCTTAAGTCTATCTTGGAGTAGTAGCTCGACCCTTGCAGTTGGTCGAATAAATCATCTATGCGCAGAAGAGGATAACGATTCTTGATCGTCACCTTGTTGAGTTCATGGTAATCTATGCACAGACGAAAGGTACCGTCTTTCTTCTTCACAAATAATACTGGAGCTCCCCAGGGCGAAGAGCTAGGACGTATGAAACCCTTTTCCAAGAGTTCCTGCAATTGCTTAGACAGTTCATCCAGTTCCGTTGGAGCTAAGCGATAAGGTGCTCGAGCTATGGGTGCTGTTCCTGGAGCGAGCTCGATCTGAAATTCGACCTGGCGATGAGGCGGTAACCCAGGTAATTCCTCGGGAAACACTTGAGGAAAAAAAAAATCGCGTACTACAGGAATATCTTCAATCTTTTTCTCTTTCTTCGATGTATCTGTAACGAGTGCTAAAACAGCTGTGTGGCCCTTTCGTAAGCACTTCTGAGCCTTCAAAAAGGAGATGATGCCACTCAGGACACCACTCTTGTCGCCTTGAACTTCGAGAGGTTCTTTGTCAGAACGAGGAATACGAAAGATCTTCTCCTTGCATAGGATCTCGGCTTGTTGTTGGGATAACCAGTCCATACTAATGACGATATCGAAACCATCATAACTTTGGGGTCATTCCTAGTATCACCCTGACCAATCACGAACACTCGACCCCTGGCACCATTGCCGTCGTTATTATCCCCATTGTTGCCTCCATTATTGTTCCTGTTTCTTTGATTGGGGTCCTGATTCTGGTTCTGGTTCAACCGTGGGCAGTGTCTTTTGAAGTGACCTTCAGCATCATCTGATAGCATCCCTTGTTACCCTGCTGTTGTCGCCGATTCTATAGATCTTGTGGCTGTTGTTGTTGGTTCTGGTTTGCAGGACGTAAGTTTCTACCATCTTTGGTTCCATGACCAAGCTTGTTTCATTATTGACAATGATTGCGTTTGCACTGCCCGCTGTGGTGCAAGTTACATCGTTTGCGCTTAGGGTGGTTTCCCCTGTATCCACCCTGCCCTTGACTACTAAAAGGTTGCTGACCAGGACTTTGGCTGTCATTGATCTTTCACTGCTGTGCCTGGGACGGAATCGTAGTCGAACCCTTGCTAGAGGTTCCATCCCACTTTCATTAGTTGTCACTGAGGGTAGCAGAAGTAGTTGAAGTAGTAGCGCTGATACGTTGAGGCAGCTTGTTCTGTTCCACTGCCCGGTCTGTGAGACGATGAGCAAGATGAGTAACATCTTGAATAGTAGCAAGTTTAGCCGTCATCACATAGTTTTGAATTCCTGGTACTAAACCCTTGAGGTACAGCTCAAAGCTCTTTATGGGAGGATCCACCATAGTTGGACACAAATTGTCAGTTTGTTGGATCGTATCGTGCACGCTTCTATCTCTGACCCCGTCATCTTCATGTTAAAGGACTCCACTTCCAGCTTGTGGATGGCATCATAACTACCGTATTCACGTTTGATCAGTTCCTTAAAATCATTCCATGGGGTGGCATTAGCAGCCGCCAGCTCCAACATCGTAATCTTGCGCGTTCCACCAAGTTTGCGCAGTGCCTTCGAGAATATCAGTGGCATATTTCGCCTTACGAGCCTCGGGTCATTCACACACTCGAAGACCGATTCGAGTTCCTCGAACTAATGGAGGAGTCCAACAGCTCCTTCAGTGTCGCTGAAAGTAGTAGGGCGACAGTCCATATAAGTCTTGTATGTGCATACAGGTGGCTGAGCGTGTTGACTTGTCGTGTGCGTAAGAGTAATCAAAATCAAGCACAAGTGTTGAGTTACAAGAGTAGGATCTAAAAATCCTAGAGTAAGTGGTGATGGCAGGTTACACCTCCTGTCTGGGCAGCTGCGAGTGCTGCAGTAACTTGTTCAGTGATCGAAGCCGCCAACTGGGCTTGAGTTAGGTTAACGCGTCCACACATGATCTTGACATCAAGGAGAACATGTGGGTGAGAGGTTCGCGAATAGTGCGAAGAGAGTGAGCATACAAGTATTCTCAAGCAATAACGTGTAGTAGGTTCTGTAATCTGAGCACACCACGAGCAAAGTTCTATGTAATTCTAGCATGTAGGTAATGTAACATGAATAGTAATACCTATGGTGTTGAGCCTTGCACGTGGAGCGAAGCGTCGTTGTGGATCGTTGAGAGCACTGTTCTGGTTATAGTCTGGTTTTAACAAAATCGTTTTCCCTTTATTAAAACCGAGTTCTCTATAACCAATGGCTCTGATACCAATCTGTCACACCCCCAAAATCCACACGCGGAGCATCACCGCTTGGAGGCGTGACTGACCAGGATCAAGCCACCAATCATATTGAACATTTAAGTAATAAGTAAAAGTAGATGTAATTCAACCAAACCAATATGAAAGGTGTTTCAAAACATAAGTATAATATCAACGTTTAGCGGAAGCATAAAAGTAACCCAACATGAGTATAAGTATGTAATGTCATAAACGTTTAACAAAGCATTCACGATCCTTGTCCACAACGACTGCGCCTCCCGTGCAAGCTCCATAAATACCTAAGGTCCTGCAAGGCATGTAACAGAGAGTCAACAACTAGTTGAGCGAGTTCACAGTGGGTTGTTTAGTAATAATGTTCGTTTCATAAATCGTTTGTTTGTTTAGTAACCCATGTATCGTCATCAATTACATCGCGGCCCTCCAGGCATGTTTGCGAAGATTAGTGGGGGTTTCCCATGTATTGTAGACTAGTTTTATTTGTATCGCGGCCCTCCAGGCATGTGTGCGAAGATTAGTATAAGTATCGCGGCCATTCCAGGCATGTTTGCGAAGATTAGTATAAGTATTGCGGCCATTCCAGGTATGTTTGCGAAGAACAGTTTCAGTATCGCGGCCCTTACAGGCATGTTTGCGAAGAGTAGTATAAGTATCGCGGCCATTCCAGGCATGTTTGCGAAGAACAGTTTCAGTATCGCGGCCCTTACAGGCATGTTTGCGAAGAGTAGTGGGGGCTTCCCCATGTATCACTAGTCTAGCAGTATCTATATGTGACCTTTCCCAACCAAGGCCAGAAATCCATAATTCCCAATAATAACGTAAGTACAGATAATCATCCAGTCCCATTCCCTACCCCGGGAATCCCATGCCTTGGTAAGAGTGTGAACTCACTTTGTTTTGCTCGGTATGCTAAGTGTATGCTCGCAAGTAATCAATCACGTCCTAAAGTATGCACGTATGTGAAATCAGTTTGTGTTTCAGTTGTTCATGTATAAGCATGTAACACGTAATCACAATCATACAAGTCATGTTTAACATATAACAGCTGTTAAATATTCCAGTTAACACTTAACAGAATTAACTCAAGTTACAGCACAGATCAGCTATCCGGCGAAACACACATGCTGACGAAACACAGATAATGGCGAAACACAGATAATTGGCGAAACACATTCAGTTTCGTCGTGGCCTTGTTTGGCGAAACAGGATTCTAATTCGTCGATGACTCTTGGCGAAACACATTCTGTTTCGCCGGGAGTCCTGTTTCGTCGGATGTCTGTTTCGCAGACATCAGTTACAGCAGATACAATCAACACAGAAACCCTAATCATTTTAGCAGCCGTCAACAATAACAGAAATCATATGGAGATCAATGTGCTCATAGAATCATCATACTCAATCATCAAAGAATCATCGTCTAGCATAAACCCTAGTTTAAGTGTACAACATATGGATCAACATACAATATCATATCGTCAATCCCTATCAAGATACCAATGTGTATTCAGAATCAGAACATATTAACAACATCCAGAACCGAGTATTCGATCCTATCAAGTTTCGCATAGAACTATTTATATCCGACTACATCATACATATCGAAATCTATACCGTCATCATGCTCTTATAATCACAGCAGTAACACACATCAAACATATACATAAGCCTGAATCGAGATATTACGGAAACATGAAATCGATTAACAAACATATACTAACCGATTTGAGATGAACAAACAAGGATTCGAGACCTAGGGTTGATGGTGAATGACGGTTGTGGCCGTCGCACAGAAGGGAGAGTGTTCTAGGGTTCCAACTTTTGCCAAAAAATGTGAAATAAAGGTCTTTACACGCTAATATACCCGATTTAACGTGCTGGGCCCGAACTGGGCTTCGGCGAAACTGGGCTCGGCGAAACTGACCTATTTCGTCGAGTGGATGGTTGGCGAAACAATCTGTTTCGTCGAGAGTGGTTATGGCGAAACACATATTGTGTTTCGTCGAGTTGTTCAGGTCTCAAACAGTTTACAATTAATCATGCAGTCAAGTACTTACACCTTAACACTCAAATAAAATCAAGATTATCATCTTAACTATAATTTAGTGTTCACAATCCAGGTAAATAATTCGTGTAAGCAATAATCTAGACAGTCAACGTGCAATAAATGCGAATAAAGGATGTCGGAATTTCGAGTTGTCACAATTGCTGTGCCTCTGACAAGGATCACATCTCTTAGCATACTCCACAGCATCTCTCTTCATGGTTGGCCAGTAGTATCCTGTCCTCAGGATCCATGAGAATAATGCCCTGCCCCCAGTGTGGTTTCCACAATCTCCTTCATGGAAGTCTTTTAGAACTTCTTAGATTTCAGGATCCTCAATGCATCTCAGGTATGGTCCTGCAAGAGATCGTCTATACAACATACTATTTAAAATTGTGAATTGAGATACCTTAGATTTGAAAGCCCTAGGGTTTTCTCCTATAGGAATCTCTCCATGTTGTAAGTATCTCATGATTGGTGAGATCCATGATCCTGAATGGGATCGAGTATCCTCACTAGGGATAATTGCAGAATCATTTCCTATCTCCATAGCCTCGTGATCCTCGATGGCCGGGGTCAAGATATGGATAATAGGGATCTTGATATCCTCCGGGATCTTCAAGGATGATCCTAAGTTAGCCAATGCATCAGCCTCTGTATTTTCTTCCCTTGGTACCTGCGTCAAACTAAAGGAAACAAAAGAGAGTGCCAAACTTTTGACTATCTCTAAATATTTGGTTAGCTTTTCACCTTTAACAGCGTAGGATCCATTAAAGTGGTTTGTAATTAACAATGAATCTACATGTACCTCAAGATACCTGATCCCCATATGCTTTGCAATTTGCAAACCAGCAATTAAGGCTTCATATTCAGCCTCATTGTTGGTGGTTTGGAACTCACAAGCTATAGAGTGGGGTATTATGTCCCCCTGTGGCGATTTTAGTAGTATTCCAAGCCCTGTGCCTTTGACATTTGAGGATCCATCAGTATAAAGTATCCAAGGATCCTTGGTCTCTTCTAGCTGCTGGACTTCTAACTCAGCTTCTTCTTGTAAATCACTACTGAAATCAGCCACAAAGTCAGCTAATGCTTGGGATTTGATGGCTGTCCTAGGCTCATATCTTATATCATATGCACTTAGCTTCACTGCCCACTTAGCCATCCTTCCTGACATCTCTGGTTTCCTGAGGACATTCTTAATTGGAAAATTAGTTTTAACAATGATAACATGAGTTTCAAAATAATGTCTTAACTTAGTAGATGCCATAATTAATGCAAGAATAAGCTCTTCAAGGTGTGAATACCTGGATTCGGCATCAAGTAAACTTTTACTTACATAATAGACAGGATGTTGTGTACCTTCATGATCCTTAACAAGGACCGCACTTACTGCTTTTGAGGATACTGCAAGATACAAGGATAGCACATCGCCTTTTTCTGGTTTCATCAAAGCCGGGGCTGAGGATAGGTAATCTTTGAGGGCTCTTAAAGCATTTTCATGCTTCTCAGTCCACTCAAATTTCTTGTTCTTCCTTAGGATATCATAGAATTCTTTGCACTTCTCTGAGGATTTGGATATAAATCTGTTCAAAGCTGCTATCCTGCCTGTTAGCCTTTGAACATCCTTAGCATTGGCCAGAGATTTGATGTTCACTATTGCTTTGATTTGTTCCGGGCTAGCTTCAATGCCTCTCTTTGTCACCATATATCCTAAGAATTTACCTGCTTTAACACCAAAGTGACATTTTGAAGGATTAAGTTTCATGTTATATTTGTCAAGGATATCGAATGCTTCCTCCAAGTCTCTTAGGTGATCCTCAGCTTTTAAGGATTTTACCACCATATCATCTATGTAAACCTCCATAGTTTGTCCAATCTGGTCCTTGAACATCATATTCACCAGCCTTTGATATGTTGCACCTGCATTTCTTAGTCCGAACGGCATAGCAATATAGCAGTATATACCAGTTGGAGTCATGAAGGCTGTATCCTCTTGGTCGGATGGTTCCATTTGGATTTGTTGGAATCCAGATGAAGCATCCATAAAAGTTAACAGTTCATGACCCGCAGTTGCATCCACCATGGAGTCAATGTGGGGTAATGGGAAAGGATCCTTGGGACATGCCTTATTTAAATCGGTAAAATCGACACATACCCTCCACTTTCCGTTTTTATTTTGAACAACAACCACATTGGCCAACCATCTTGGATACTTGACCTCCCTAATCATACCTGCCCGGAGCAATTTCTCTACCTCTTCCTGGATAATGGCATTCCTTTCCGGTGCAAACTTTCTTCTCCTTTGATGGATTGGTTTGAAGGATCTGTCAATCCCGAGTTTGTGAGTGATTACATCTTTGGATATACCAGTCATGTCTTCGTGTTTCCATGCAAAGGTAGTCTTTCTCCTTTTGAGGAAGGATACGAGGTCTTCTTTCATTTCGCCGAAGATCCCTGATCCGATATAGATTTTGGATTCAGGATCATCAGGATCCATGAGGATTTCTACCACATCCTGCTCTCATGCCTCCAAGACATCCCTTGGAGGATACCTTGATTGCTATTGCTCCCTTGACTTCGAGGCTGGTTTCATCGATGAAGTGTAGCAATTCTTAGCCTCCTGCTGATCACTATCAATCTTCACTATTCCCCAAGGACTAGGGAGCTTCACACATTGATGGTAAGTAGATGGGACTGCTTTCATATCGTGTATCCAAGGCCTGCCAAGGATAACATTACAACAAGATAAACAGTCAATAACACAAAATTTTTGATAAGAGTGTAGGCCTTCAATGTATATTGGGAGTTTAATGTCCCCCAGGGTATTCTTAGTTTCGCCACTAAATCCCACGAGCACGGAGGATCTTGGTATGATGTCCGATTCAGGAATACCCATCTTCTTTAGAACATCAAGCTGGATAATGTTCACTGAGCTTCCTCCGTCTATAAGGATCCTGCGGACAAAATGGTTAGAAATGAAAAGAGTAATAACTAAACCATCGTGATGAGGATCCTGGATATCAACACGATCATCCTCATCAAAGGTTATGACTTTTCCTTTGGAGACACTTAATGTTCGAACAGGTCTTTCTCCATTGTCCATTTTAGTTTCCTTTGCATGCCTTTTAGCTGCTGAGAAGGATGTGCCGCAAATGTCTGATCCTCCAGAAATAAAGTTTATTACTTGTGCATCTGCTGGAGGGGCTGGAGCCTTCTTAGGGATCCTTTCAGGATCCTGAGTCCTTGACTTTTTTCTTCCCAACAATTCTTTTAGATGCCCCTTGCTCAACAAGTATCCAATTTCCTTTCTCAGTGCAATGCATTCTTCTGTGAGATGCCCAAAATCTTCATGGTATGCACACCACTTTGATTTATCCTTAGTTGCAGCTGGCCTATCATTTTTTCTCGGCCATCTAGCTTTATCACCTAGGTTCTGCATCGCAAGGATTAGTTCATTGTTATCAACACAAAAACAATATTCGGAAATTGGAGGATAATCCTCATCATCCTCTTCTTGATCAACAGAATGCACGTTCTGGTTATCAGATCTGTTGTAGGATCTGAACTTGTTGTTCCTGAATGAGGATCCTTGCTTATCCTGCTTTGAGGATCCTGCTAACCTCTCCTGGATCCTCTTGTCATCCTCTAGCCGAATGAACCTAAGTGCTCGTGTTCTTACCTCATCTAAGTTCCTGCACGGTGTCATAACAAGATCATCATAGAACGACGAATCCCTAAGCAATCCCATTTTAAAGGCCTCAACAGCCGTAGCTATATCTAAGTTGGGAATGTCTAAGGATTCTTTACTGAATTTGGTAATGTAATCCCTTAATGATTCATTATGACCCTGGGTTATCCTATATAGATCACTAGTTAATCGTTCGAATTTTCTACTACAAGAAAACTGATTATTAAACAAGTTAACTAGATTAGCAAATGAGGTAATAGAATAGGGAGGAAGACTTAGCAGCCATTTGAGAGCTGATCCAGTAAGAGTGGATCCAAATCCCTTGCACAGGCATGCTTCCTTTAACCTTTCTGGAATTGGATTGATCTCCATCCTCTCCCTGTATTGTGCTATGTGTTCTTCAGGATCCGTCGAACCATCATACAGCTTCATTGTTGGCACATGGAACCTCTTGGGTATCTCAGCATCACAGATTGGTGGTGCAAAATGAGATATCTTGTGGCTCCCATCTGCAATCTCTGGGATAGGTTTGACCACTCCTGGAACACTTGATATCATGTCCTTTAGCTTTTGCAATTCTCTGGCCATGGCATGATTGATACCTGGATCCTGCATAAGACCATGGTTAGTAGTATAAGAATTATTAAAGGTGTTACCTCCCATTGGATTCAGATTAGGAAGATTGGATGTTAATCCATATTGTTGGGGTTCTGGAATGATCGAGGGACCAGTAGAGGCATTGGTCTGCATTGGAATAAAATCTCCCTGATGGACATCTGAACTTCCTGTTTGCAAACTCCTCAAGGATCCTGGCATCTGGAAGGATCCCTGAAGCTGTGACGATCCTGGAACAAAGGAGGATCCTTGAACCTGGGATGATCCTGGAACAAAGGAGGATCCTTGAACCTGGGATGATCCTGGAACAAAGGAGGATCCTCGAACCTGGGACGATCCTGGAACAAAGGAGGATCCTTGAACCTGGGATGATCCTGGAACAAAGGAGGATCCTTGAACCTGGGATGATCCTGGAACAAAGGAGGATCCTTGAACCTGGTGCATTCCTGAATATCCTCCTGAATTCGTGAGGGATCCCATATGCTGAGGATAGGATCCCGCTGGCTGGAAATATGAACCTGATGCCTGGGTCACTGTTGTTGCTCCGTAGTGCACTCCTTTTGGTCCACCCACATAATGAACATCTGGAACCACTGATGGCTGGGAAGTAATCACCGGAGTATCAAAATTCAAAGATTTTGGCACCAGTGGGGAATGATCCTCTGCCGTTTTCTTTTGTTTCTTGAGATCTCCGATTTCTTTGAGAATCCTTTCATTGGTCTTATCCTGTTGCCGTATCTGATCCTTCATCTGCAAAATCAAAGTAAACATGTCACTAGTAGTGGGAGTGTAAGAAGCAGAAGAAGTTGGAGGTTTTGAGAAAATGGGAGTTGGTTTTTTCGCAGCATTCTCAGCATTCTTCTGGGATCCAGAAGGTGGTGGAGGCAAAGGGGGAACGCCTTGTGAAGAAGTGAATGAGGGCATCAAATTTGAAGCATTCTTCGCTGAGGAAGCCATTTGCTCGGTTGTAGTGAATTGAAATGAGCACAGAAATGCGAATTTTTCTAAGGATGAAGCACCAATTGCCCCACGGTGGGCGCCAAACTGTTTTGGTCAAAAAATCTGATGAGGATATTGCAACCAAACTCTCTGTTACGGGGTATGATGCTAATAATGTAGAACAGTGACAAGGATCACTTCAATGTAAATTGCACAGACGACACAAAGATTTATACGGGGAAAAAGCCCTTGATCAAGAGTTGATCTCCGGCACAAAAAACCCCGGGTGATGGAAACTACCGATCACCAAGCTCAAACAAATAAATAAATGTTTACAACTTCGGATAGTAACGAGCTAGGTACAAGGATCACTATCGTGAAATGTGTAAAAGTGAGTGAAAACGAATGAATGTTCGTCGAGAGCTTCAAGTGTGCGAGTATAAGAGTGTGTGTAGCTGAAAATGGCTAAGTGTTCTAAATTCTAGCTCGTTACCCCTTTTAAAATAGAAGTTAACTACAATAACTAACTATCTGATTTTGTGCCAAGCTCCCACGTTCTCCACAACGTCCATTTTTGGCCAAGCACGTGCGGGATAGTTTGGGAATATTCTCCAGGAATATCGCCAAGACTAAGTCAAGCTTGTTATTCCTGCGAAGTAATACAAAACATAAATAAACAATCGTCAGTACGAGGATCCTTAAAGTGATCCATGATCCTGATCCTGAAGCTCTTCTGAAGATCACCACCTGTCACAGAAGTAAGGATCATTAATTAGGATAACGAATAAGGATCACTAATTGTTAGAAAATCCTCCCCTAACAATTGCCCCCAAAATACAAGTGTAAGTGTGTTGTGAGTGTTTGCAGCTAGAGAGAAAGAGAGTTTGAGAGATTGTGTGTCCTTATCTGATCCGATCACTCCTATTTATAGTAAAACAAAACTAACTAACTAGCCTATAAATCCGGGATATAACGAATATTCCCTTTGTGAACGTTGTAGTCCACGTCTTTCGGCTTCAACGTCCATAATCTAACAGATTTTCCCGAGTCTTTGGGAGAAGAAGTCCACTTGAACGTTATAGACTTGCACCATTAATCTGCACGTGAATTAATTAGTCATTACCAGGATACAGTATCAGGATGTTACCAATATCCTGATCCAGTATCCTGATCACAACAAAAGAAACATAGTCAGAATATTATTCAGGATATACGAGTAAAAAACCACCCATAATAATTGTCCCCAAAATATATCTGTTGGTATACCAATTCCAACGGATATATTTTAAAGCTTATCTCTTGAATCGAGGCAATTAAATTGAAGTGACGATTGAGGTGACATCGTGCAACTTCCAACGTGATTTTTACTCATCACCCCCTATACTCAGCCTATATTTACTTTATTTTTCTTCATTATGATCATAGAGCTCCAAGCAAACTTCAGGTATTCTCTTTCTTTCTCATCTTTGTTTCTCTTTGCTTAGATTTTCCATGGCTACCCGAACTAGATCCCAAACGGCAGACTTCGTTCCTACCTTCCATAACCAGAACCTGCTAAAAGAACCCTCAAAAGAGGTGTGTTCATTCGATAATGCTGATATCGCGGCCTTACGAGCTTCCGGTGCCTTCTCCGCCAGAGCAATCTTCCGTCCGTTTGACCGAGAGGTCCGATCGGATTTTTGTTCCGATGAGTGGGTATGCTTTTTTGTTTATCCTTTCTCAATAGGGCTCCGATATCCATTCCCAGCCTTCATATCTCGCTTTTTCGAACTTACTGGCCTTAGTTTTGCCCAAACCATGCCCATGGTTTGGCGTGTGTTAGTCACCCTGGAGCAGATCAAAGCTCGTCACATGCCTAACCTGTCCATCGAAGATCTTCCGATGGCATATCGTCTAAGGTCCCATGGTTCTAGCCGGTTCCTCCTTTTTTCTATCTCCAAAGATCCTCTCATTCTTAAAGCTACCAAGAACGAGGATGAATGGAGACGAAAATTCTTTTTTATAAAAAGGGATTCCATCGACAAGGGTTTTGACCTTCCCAAGAAATGGTTGACTTCTGGTAGGATTTAGGGTTTTAGGAATATCCCCAATCGTATCCTGAGACTACATCTTGAATTGATATCCTGATATATTCATTTTTATAGCAAACTTCAAGGAATTGGCTCCTCCAAGTGCTGAATCAGAAGGAAGAATAAAGGAAATCTACAAGCTCCCGGAAAGTGAGAGGACTTTTACCCTGTTATTCACAAGCTCAAGCCAAAGATCAAGTTCCAACATGTCTGGTAAGCATGATTTTACAAGTTATTTTCATTTATCAAATTGATTATATTTTAAAAGTATATAATGAGACTAAGTGTTTCTCCCCTTCATGCAGTGCCGATCGTAAACCTTGAAGGATTCGAACTCGAGGAGTTGGATAGCTATGCCGGTCCTATGCAAGTCAAGCAGGAAGTGAATCCTAAACCAGCTGTCACGTCAAAACCCACCAGCTCCAAGGCCGCCTCTGCTCCCAAGCCTTCAACCACTTCTAAGCCATGTGGCTCGAGTTCCCGTAAGAGAAAGGAGCCAGACTCCCCTGCTGCCTCAGACGTTTTTCCATTTGAGAACCACGGATTCTCTGAGTCCAGCAAGTTCATGACTGGCTTCCTTAATCAGGTAGGTATCCTCGTCCTATATCCTGCAAATATATCCTGGTTACATATTTTGAGTACACACATTGATACCTGTTCACCTGATTGCAGGGTCTTGAGCGGTTGGTGTTCTTGTACGAGGATTCATGCGGTCTGAACAAGATGCTGGAGGCTAGGCTGAAGAAGGCGGAGACCATCGTTGCAGATCAAACAACAATTGCCGCCGCCAAATCGCAGCATTACGAGGATAAATACAAGGCGATGATCCAGGAACATGAGGCTGCCTCAAGAAAGCTACCCAAGAAGCACATGCTAAATATGATGCAGCTTAGGTTCAACACGAACAGGACATGGCTTCTTACCAGGAAGGCCTCAAGAACTCTGTTGTCATCTCCCTCCTCCAGGCTAGACTGAAAATGGCCTATGAGGCTAAGGCCCTGGGCTGCGAATGTCCTTCATGGAATGTTAAGGCTTGGGAGATGAAGTTGAAAGGTCTTGGTGGTAACCCTGTGGAGGCTCCTGTGAAGTCTGTTGCGGAGGAGCCTGCTAAGGTGGTCGAGAAGGTGGCTGATGCTGATGCTGCAAAGGAGGCTGGTGGCGATGCTGGGAAGGATGCTGGACCGGATGCTGGTGCTGATGAAGCCATGACGGAAGAGGGTGCTGCCCCTTGAAAGCAGCAAAATGGGCGATGATGGATGTTGACGCCAAGGCCGGAGCCCATTTTTTTAAATTTGTTGGTTGTGGTTTGTAATCCCAAAACAATTTACTTTTCCTGCACTCGAACAATTTACATTTCCTGCACTTAAAACAATATGATGGCCAAAGGTGGATGGATCCTGAGTTTCAGGATGAAACCCAGAAGTAGAGTGCAACCCTACTCTCAAACTTCAATCCTTTTGCAATCTTTCCAACGAAGATGTCCCCAGTCTGGGACACTTAGTGTACTGGGTCCAAGCTTGATCCTTTGGGCTTTGCACAATTGCCTCAGTAGGAATGACCCCTGTGCATTATGTCTTTGAACACTTAGAAATCTTCTAGACATCAATTGCAACTGTTTGTATAATTTTTTGTATTACAGGGGATAAACCCTAAAATATCCTGAAGATAAATCCTTAGTGTTCTGGGGATAAACCCATAAGTATTCTTGGGATAATCCCAAGTTTTCATGCGCTACAGGCGGGAGTGTATAAATTCCAAGACTTAGAAAGGTGAAAACCTTTAAACCTTAAAGAGTATGAAAATACCCTTTTGCGAGAGAGGGTGATCAATCCTCATATACCTTTAGGATCCAGGATATAGCCAACAATAACGAAATTGTCAGCCACTTTTACATGGACTGGTCCCGCTATCTTGAACTATTCCTGGATAACTTGCACTCCAGGCGGGGTGTTTAAACCCAATTCGAGAGAAAGGTGAATACCTTTAAACCTGTGAAGGGATCAGGATCCCTTAAACGTGAGAGAGGGGGCCAATCCTCTAATCTTTCGAAGTACCCTGAGTGTGTATCCTGGAGCTATATCCCGAAGCATATACTGCAAAACAACTGTAAACTAAGGTGGGTGTTAGCCTGGCTAACACCCCTCCGATGCTTAAGTCAGTATTGGGTTCAAAAGAATAAATAATATCAAATATATTAAAAGAGATAGAATTCATACAATCCTGAGTTAGAAATTAAATTCTAAACTCACTTGAAATAGAACTTTAGGTGTATAGCATTCTAGGATCTTGGTAGCATATCCCCTTCCATATCATTGAGTCGATATGCTCCTTTCCCAGATTCTGATTCAACCTCATAGGGTCCTTCCCACTTCGGAGCTAATTTTCCATCGGCAGGATTAGTAGTATTCTGAAAAGCTTTTCTTAACACCCAATCTCCAACTTGAAACCTTCTAGTCCTTATATTCTTGTTATATGCTTTGGATATCCTCTGTTGATATGCTGCCATCCTTAGCTTTGCCGCATATCTTATTTCATCCACAATGTCCAATTCTTGGCACAAAGCCTCAGGATTCTGCTCAGGATCCCGGAGGTTAGATCTTGCTGTAGGTATCACCATTTCTGTTGGGATCACTGCTTCTGTTCCAAATACTAAGGAGAATGGAGTTTGGCCAGTTGCACTCTTTATTGTTGTTCTATCAGCCCACAAAACAAAGGGTAATTCTTCTGCCCATCTTCCTTTCTTAGCTCCAAGTCTTTTCTTCAAATTGTTGACAATTATCTTATTCGAGGATTCTGCTTGTCCATTTGCTTGAGGATGTACTGGTGTGGACGTGATCATTTTAATTCCCCAACTCTTGCAAAAGTCAGTAGTCCTCTTACTTATAAATTGAGAACCATTTTATCTCAGCTGGTACCCAAAACCTAGTCAGGATATTCCTTTTATGAAGGATACTACTTCTTGGTCTCTGACTTGAACAAATGCTTCAGCTTCAACCCATTTAGAGAAATAATCAGTCATCGCGAGCATAAAGACTTTTCCTCCTGGAGCCTTCGACAATTTTCCTACTATATCCATTCCCCACTTCATGAATGGCCAAGGGGAAGCAATAGGATACAATGGTTCAGTAGGCTGATGTAATATATTACTGTGCCTTTGACATGCATCACATCTTCGAGCATATTCTGCAGCATCGTTTCTCATCGTCGGCCAATAGTATCCCATTCTTAATACCTTTGAGAATAACTACCTGCCCCCAATATGGTTACCACAATCTCCTTCGTGTATATCCTAAAGCACTTCTTTAGTTTTGGGATCCTCCAAGCACCTCAGATATGGTCCTGTAAGAGATTTCTTATACAAAACATTATTTATAATAGTGAATCGTGATACCTTCATTCTAAAGGCCTTAGGATTCTCATCCTTTGGGATGTGTCCTTCCTTGAGATATCTCATGATTGGAGCCGTCTAGGATTTACGATCCTCCTCGGAATACTCATCATCAGGATCCTGGATACTTACTACTTCCTTGTCCTGAGATTTGAGAAGATCCGTCGCAGGATACAAGATATGTAATATTGGTATTTGGGTTCCCTCCGGTATCCTGACTGATGATCCTAGATTAGCCAAGGCATCTGCTTCAGCATTATCCTCTCTCAGTACCAGTTCAAGTGTAAAAACATCAAAACATCCTGCTAATATTTTGAGAATTTCGAGATACTCGATTAACTTCTCACCTTTAACTGCATAGGATCCATTAAAATGATTAGTAATTAACAAGGAATCAATATATACTTGCAAACTCTTAATATTCATGCTCTTAGCCAATTCTAATCCTACAATTAAGGCTTCATATTCTAGTTCATTATTAGTGGCAGGAAATTCACACCTAATAGCCTGGGGTAATATGTCCCCCTGTGGAGATTTTAGTAGTATACCCAATCCTACACCTCTAACATTAAATGCACCATCAGTATATAATGTCCAGGATTCTAAATTTTCTCCTAGCTGTTGCACTTCTAGGTCTACTTCATTTTGAATATCACTACTGAAATCAGCCACAAAGTCAGCTAGAGCTTGAGATTTTATGGCATTTCTAGGCTCATATACTAGATCATAGGCACTCAATTTTACTGACCACTTAGCCATCCTGCCTAACATTTCGGGTTTCCTAAGCACATTTTTAACATGATAATTAGTTTTAACATGAATCCTATGTGTCTCAAAATAATGCATAAGCTTTGTCGATGCCATAACTAAGGCCAATATCAATTTTTCTAAATGAGAATATCTAGTTTCAGCATCTAATAAGCTTTTGCTAACATAATAGACATGATATTGCTGACCTTCATGATCCTTTAACAGGACAGCACTTACCGCATTCCCTGATACTGCAAGATACAGGGATAATGGTTCACCATTCTCTGGCTTCATCAATAGAGGTGCAGTTGAGAGATACTGCTTTAATTCCTGCAAGGCTGCTTCATGCTTCTCTCCCCATTCGAATTTCTTATTCTTCTTCAGGATGTCGTAGAATTCCTTGCATTTTTCTGAGGATCTTGAGATAAATCTGCTTAATGCTGCTACTCGTCCCGTCTGTCTTTGTACATCTTTCATGTTGGAAGGTGACTTGATATCCAAGATGGCTTTGATCTGTTCTGGGCTTGCTTATATCCCTCTTTTAGTCACCATATATCCTAGAAACTTTCCTGGCCCCACTCCAAAATGGCATTTAGCAGGATTTAGCTTCATGTTGTACTGGGCCAGGATATCAAATGCTTCTTCAATATCCCGAAGATGATCCTCAGCCTTCTTAGATTTTACCACCATATCATCGATGTATACCTCCATGGTGTCCCCCAGCTTGTCTTTGAACATCATGTTTACCAATCTTTGGTATGTTGCACCTGCATTTTTTAAACCAAAAGGCATAGCAATATAACAATAAATACCTCTCGGTGTCATGAAAGCAGTATCCTCCTGATCCGAGGGTTCCATTTGGATCTGCTGGAATCCTGAGGAGGCATCCATGAAGGTTAACATCTCGTTGCCGGCAGTAGCATCCACCATTGAATCAATATGAGGTAGGGGAAATGGGTCTTTGGGACAAGCTTTGTTCAAGTCTGTGTAATCTACACAGACTCTCCATCTCCCATTTTTCTTTTGCACCACAACTACAGTTGCTAGCCATTTGGGAAATTTCACTTCCCTAATCATCTTGCTCTTTAATAATCTTTCAACTTCTTCCTGAATGATAGCGTTCCGTTCTAGAGCAAACTTCCTTCGTTTCTGTTGGACAGGCTTGAAATACCTATCAATTCCGAGCTTGTGAGTTATAATATCCTTGGAAATACCTGTCATATCCTCGTGTTTCCACGCGAATGTTGACATCCTGCATTTCAAAAAGTTAGTCAATTGATTTTCAATATCCTGTGGGATATTGGTTCCTACGAGCACCGAGATATCTGGATTATCCTGATCCAGGATAATTTTCTTTACATCCTGCTCTGAAGCCTCCACGATATCCTGGGCTCGCATCTTTAATTGCTATGCTGCATTGGGCTTTGTCGAGGATTTCATCGAAGAAGAATAACACTCCTTTGCTTTCTGTTGATCACTTTCCACCTTGACTACTCCCCAAGGGGTAGGGATCTTGATGCATTGATGATAGGTTGACGGCACAACTTTCATATCATGGATCTACCCAATATGATATTATAGCAGGATAAGGAGTCCATGACACAAAAGCACTGCATTGAGTTGACCCCTTCAACATACACAGGCAACTTTATCTCTCCCACGGTATTCCTGGCTTCTCCACTGAACCCAACAAGCACAGTGGATTTCGAAGTAATATCCATCGGGGATACGTTCATCCTCTTCAATGTTTCCAGCTGAATTATGTTGACGGAGCTGCCATTATCCACCAGTATCCTGCGTACAAAATGATTAGCAACATATAAAGTTATTACCAAAGCATCATGGTGAGGATCCTGGACAGTATCCCTGTCATCACTATCGAACGTGATCACTTTATCAGTCGTGAGGGTTGACATCCTGGTTGGCTTATCTCCCCTCTCTGCCTTGGCCTCCTCCATGTGCCTTTTCGCCGCAGAATATGATGTCCCGTAAATGTCGGATCCTCCTGAAATGAAGTTAGTTATCTTGGCATCCGCGGGAGGTGATGCTGCTCGTTCAGGATCCTTCTCAGTATCCTTACCCTTATTCTTCTTTCTTCCCAGGAGGTCCTTCAGATATCCCTTGCTCAAGAGATAGCTTATTTCTTTCCTCAGAGCAATGCAATCCTCAGTAACATGTCCGAAATCCTCATGGAAGGCACACCATTTGGACTTATCCTTTCAATCAGCTTTTTGTTGATTCTACCGGGGTCACCTTGCTTTGTCTCCTAAACCCAGAATAGCATACATCAGTTCAGGTATATTTACGGAAAAAAAATATTCTGACAATTCAGGATATTCCTCAGGATCCTCGTCTTCAACAGCATTCACTTTCTTGCTGTCATTCCTGCCATATAGCTTAGAGCGATATGGTTTGTACGAGGATTCCTTGCTTTGTCTCCTAAACCCAGAATAGCATACATCAGTTCAGGTATATTTACGGAAAAAAAATATTCTGACAATTCAGGATATTCCTCAGGATCCTCGTCTTCAACAACATTCACTTTCTTGCTGTCATTCCTGCCATATAGCTTAGAGCGATATGGTTTGTACGAGGATTCCGATTTCCTGTTGGTTGACTCATAGGTTGTGGATGAATTCATCCTCTTTTGCATCTTTTTGTCATCCTCCAGTCGAATATATCTTAAAGCTCTGTTTCGAGCTTCATCCAGGTTCCTGCAGGGATTCATTACAAGATCCTGGTAAAATTGAGAATCTTTTTGCAATCCCATCTTGAAAGCCTGCACGACTATTGCGACATCAAGATGTGGGATATCTAAGGATTCCCGGCTAAACTTGTTCACATAATCTCTTAAGGATTCCTGAGGTCCTTGAGTTATCCTGTAGAGATCACTGGTTAGTTTCTCAAAACTTCGACTGCAAGAAAATTGACTATTAAATAAATTGACTAAATGAGCAAATGATGTAATTGAATGAGGAGGAATGTTTAAGAGCCATTTTAAGGCTGATCCTGTTAAGGTAGAACCAAAACCCTTGCATAGGCATGCTTCCTTGAGATCCGGAGGGATAGGGTTAACTTCCATCCTTTCCCTATACTGGGCAATATGCTCTTCAGGATCCGTAGTTCCGTCATAGAGCTTCATGTTGGGGGTTTGAAATCTTTTTGGGATTTCAGCATTATAAATAGGATATGCAAACCAAGATATCTTGTGGCTGTCCTGGGATACTTCTGGGATCGGCTGGACTACTCCAGGTACACTGGATATCATGTCCTTTAACTTCTGAAGCTCCCTGGAAAGTGCTGATGTCATACCTGCATCCTGCAAAGATCCAATACCATTAGTAGCAAGAGTATTATTATTATTAGATACGTTACGAGTCTGAGGATTCTGGCCATATCCTGAAGCATATCCTGAGCTTCTCACAGTTGACACCCTAACCGAAGAGGGTATCTCAGGAGTATAATTATGAGAATGGCTAGGCACAATATTCCCCCTGTTATCCTCAGTATATACTGCAGAACTGAAGTTCAAAGCTCTGGGTTGCAAAGAAGTGACAGTATCCTCAGCGGGCCTGCTTGAGCTGGATTTCAAGAGTTGTATCTCTCTCATCAGCATTTGGTTGGTCTCCTGCTGTTGCCTCATCTGTTCCTGTACACTACCAAACAAAGTTAGAATTTCTTCATTAGAGGACAAAACAGGAGCAGATCCATGAATGTTGCGAGCAGGGATAACATCATGAGGCAGTGAAGAGGCTTGCGTCCTTGGAGGAGGTGGTGGAAGCACCGAACCAATTGTTGCAAAGGTGGCGGTAGACATGGTAGAAGAGCTCATGTTTGATCTCGAAGCCATTGAAAATAGTGCAACAAAAAGTTTTGAAAACAGAAACCAAGTAATGATTTTACAAAAGCTTTTAGTAGAAATAGCACCACTTGCCCCACGGTGGGCGCCAAATTGTTTTGGTCAAAAATTACCGAAGCAATTAAGTGATCAAATTAGTTAAGTGAGGTAGTGTGCTAAGAATATGTATTAAAAATATGCTAATTTAGTTGTTTGCAAAAACAGTTATCAGGATACGGCTCAGGATATCGAGCTATATCTACAATCAAACAATGAGCAAAAATGTAAAGGGTGACACGGGATGTACGAGGGAAGCCCTTGATCAATCTGGATCGCCGGCACAAAACCTCAGGAGCCGACAATCGCAGCTGCCTTGTTCTTCTTATTACTTCAAATGTCAGGATACAGTGCAGGATATGATGCGGATGAACTACGTGTTACAATGCGATTTGAATACAAGTGTAAGTGTGTTGTGAGTGTTTGCAGCTAGAGAGAAAGAGAGTTCGAGAGATTGTGTCTCCTTATCTGATCCAATCACTCCTATTTATAGTAAAACAAAACTAACTAACTAACTAGCCTATAAATCCGGGATATAACGAATATTCTCTTTGTGAACATTGTAGTCCACGTCTTCCGGCTTCAACGTCCATAATCTAACAGATTTGCCCGAGTCTTTGGGAGAAGAAGTCCACTTGAACGTTATAGACTTGCACCATTAATCTGCACGTGAATTAATTAGTCATTACCAGGATACTGTATCAGGATGTTACCAATATCCTGATCCAGTATCCGGATCACAACAAAAGAAACATAGTCAGAATATTATTCAGGATATACGAGTAAAAAACCACCCATAACTCGAACAACCATCCGATCCCTCACACTGCACCGCCTTAGCTGTCCCTTTCAGCTATAAATAGGCCACTTGTGCTCTTATTTCACACTTTTCGCCTTTGTCATCCGACCACACACACTCCCAAGTCCTTTCAAGCACTTTTCACGAGATTCAAGCTCATTCCGTAAGTATTTCTTCTAGATTCGTGTACAACTTTAGTCATTTAACACGTCTACACAAGATTTTCCTACAAAGTCACACGAACACTTTAACATTTTCATGGAAACCGACTAATTTGGGGTTTCTTGAAGGTGCTTTCCACTCAGTTGATGTATAAACTGATTATGGAGCATCATTTAATCAAGAACAACCCTAGATCTTAAGGATTTTCACAGCTTTCATACGTAATCTAAAGGAAACTTGCACTTTTATCTCAGATCGGACAAAATAACACTTGTTCTCCGACTCAGATGTGATGAGCATCATGCTTTACACTTGATTTTCTAACTTTTCTTCAATTATCATATAAAGAAAGTAGTGAAATCGGTCTCAACGGGCTATTGAATCGTTCCCTAGCCAAAGGCTGGTCTGAGAACTGAATTTCACCGGAAAACGGACAGTATGATGAGTCCAAACATGAAGCACACCGGAAACAGTTCGTTGGTTCGAGAAGGGGTGGTTCCCAATCGACCGAACGAGCTGAGTTTGGTATGTTTCCGTTGTTTGACACGTCGTTACATTGTCTCCATTAGCTCGACACTTAGAAACTTTCACAACACTTCACTCACTGATCGTCTGTCCGGATGGCCATCCGATCGGATGACCATCCATCCAGAGGATCTGATTATCATTACACTTGTTTGTTTTACAGGATACTATGATCTCAACACTTGAAACTTTATCAGTTTACAAACTTTACCCACTGATTGGACGACCATCCGATCGAATGGTCATCCGTCCGAATGACCATCCGATCAGATGAGGTCCATCTATTCGAATGGTCATCCAACCGGATGACCATCCGCTCAGGTATTCAGTCAGGCACTTTATCTCGATTTTGACACTATTCGACACTCTGTTCCCAACCGGGTCAGTTCTTAGAGGACTTATGCTATGTTCCCCGCACGCAGGCTGATCCAGCGTTCCCTTCAATCCAATCTATTCAGTATTTGGTTATTTGCACCCACTGTGAGTATACTCGATCCCTTTTTATTTTAAACACTTTTGGGATGTAACAAGTATTCTTATAAACTTGACACTTGACACTTGAAACTTATTTGGAAACATACTCTATCCGTAGTAAACATGGAAACAGGATACTTGTGAAACTTGAGACTTATATGCTATGTGACGTTTAATCCTTGTATGTGACACGTCTTAACAATTATGGTACTATGCATATGCTATAGGTTATAACGCCCCGCCTGCTATTCTCTTGGGTATTGTTAAGTTCAAACCTCCCGATAGACTTTGGGAAAGGCAATGAACGTTTATAGCTCCCGCTAGACTCTTGGGATTGCTATGTTAATTGCGTTGGAAATGCGTGTTACATAGGGACTGCATTAGCTTAGCATGGTGAAACTTGTTATATGTTTTCATGGCGGATATGAGTTTTTGGAACGTTTTAAACTATTATGCTATTACGTACTCAAACTTGTATACTCGCGAACATTTGGTTAATAGTATTTTAATACACGTTGCAGGTTGATATGTTTGGACGCTTAGAAACTCATTTAGTTAAATCAAGAATTTTGAACAATATTTGAATGTTATGTATTTGATACTTTCGTGATTGTGATTGGTGATCGATGTTTAGACAAATTTTGCATGAAATTAATTAATTACTATTGAAACAATTTAGTGTTGTGGAATCTCTTGAGCAATCTGAACGCTTAGTGTCGCGCCCCGATGTTTCTGCCATCAGTCGGGGTGTGACAGATTGGTATCAGAGCCATAACTATAGGGAATTAGGAAAAGTAGGAATACTTTGCCTATTCTATGGTTCTAGGAATCTTGACTCTTATCTGTTGTTTAAAACTTGTACATTCTACCATACTTGCTTCCTAGCAATACATTCATGTTAAACATTACATGCCTTCCCTAAGGCTAAAACAATATACACTTGGATTCTTTGAAAACGTTGTTGAGCGGTGTTTGTGTTTTGCACGAGATTTACCTTCAAGTCAGGAGTGACATCCGAACCTTGGAGGAAATTTCCATATCATAATCTAGTAGGTCTTATCTATTGATAAGTGTCGCAACCCCCGACCCCTGCCCCGGGAGGCGGGCGACCGCGAGGCACTCAGAGCTGGTGGTATCGGTGTTTATTAATTTGGCAGCGGAATTTCATCAGGACCGTAGTTAGGAAATAGTTTATCAGAGTAAAACACCACATTTTTATAATAATAAATACATGGGAAATTCCCATTTTCCATTACAAACATGTTTATAGGGATAAACCCTAATTTATTGGAATAAAACTTCTTCTTTATTTAGGTAACTTTTATAGCCACTTTTCCAAGCCTTCAGTGCTGTCCAGCTGGCTTCTAATTGGCTTTCACATTTTGTTACCTGAAACGCATTTAAAAACATTTTATCAGCAAGAAATACTGGCGAGTGAATCCCAGTTTAATCAAAACAGGTTTTATCATTTTACAGCATTGAGGGCAATCCAGCAATTACATTTGTTTACATCTACTTTAATTACTACCCACGGTACTGTCAATCCTGACTGGTGGTAATGTTACTACTCACAGTGTAGCAACAAATTTTGTATACAAAACCCCAACATACCGACGATAATTGTAGAATTACAAATACTCAATCACTGTGAAATATAATTTAAAACATTTGAGGTTTTGTAAAAAAACAGTTTGCAAAAAGTGGAATTACTCACATTGCTAATTTAGGTATTTCCTTGTGACTTCCTGGTTATAATCTATTAATTAAAAAATGCACACGTGTTAGTATAATAACCCAAATTTACATTAGCTATACCCTCCCCGAGACAGAACTCCAACGGCTGATTCAGGCAGAGCCTTGGCATACGTTACAGAGCACTAGATCAATCGGGCAGCGTATCTAATTAGTAACCGGGGGTTATGATACTTACATCGAGGCAGAGCTTCGCTATTTAGTGGGTATAATACCCGGGAATTATTATTGCTATTTAGAATTCAGAGAGAGAGAGATCGAGATTTGAACGATTTGGATTGAATGCTCGAACTCTCTATATATAGGGCCTGACAGGGGGTTCCTGGCGGCCCGCGAGAGAAACAACAGGGGCCGTCACGGTCCGCGAGCTAGGTAGGGTAGGATCTAGGGTTGTCGACTCAAGGGTATAGGTTCAACACGACATAGACACGTGGCAGCCTAGGGTGTGGCCTGGTGGCCAAGCTGTCGCACCCCGCGACAGAATTAGTCAAGGGGGTTTAGCGGCCCGCAAACGCCCCATAAACTTTGTTTTTATTAAATTTTGTTAAATTAAAGGTATTTGGGGCCCACTTTTCGTATACGGGGTGTATTTTAGAACATATAGGGGTGTTTTAATGATTTTAGGAGGGTTGTTATATCCTCCCCACCTTGTTTTAGAACTTTTCCTTAAGGTATACTGGAACAGGTGTGGATATTTCCTTTGCATTTCTGATTCGAGCTCCCAAGTGTACTCTGGTCCTCTCTTGGAATCCCATCTTACTTTGACTAGAACCAATCTCTTGTGTTTGAGATTCTTGATCTTTATGTCTTCAATCTGTAGGGGTTTCTCTACAAACTTAAGTTTCTCATTTACCTCTATGTCCTTAAGAGGTACCACTAATGATTCATCTGCTAAGCACTTCTTTAGATTACATACATGAAATACATCATGTATTCCTGCCATTTCCTCTGGCAAGTGTAGCTGGTAAGCTACTTGTCCTATTCTTCTAATAATCTGGGGCTTAGCTTTCCCCTTTTGATGAATCTAACTACTCCTTTCCATGGAGAAACTTTTAATAACACCTTATCTCCTACTTTGAATTCCAACGGTTTTTGCCTGTTATCAGCATAACTCTTTTGTCGATCACGTGCTGCTTTTAGTCTTTCCTTGACTTGAATAATCTTGTCCGTTGTTTCTTGTACCATTTCTGGTCCACACAGTTGCTTTCTCAAATTTCTGACCAACAGAATGGAGTTCGGCACTTTCGTCCATAAAGTGCTTCGAATGGTGCAGCATTGATACTGATATGATAGCTGTTATTATAGGAAAATTCTATTAATGGTAAATGATCGTCCCAATTTCCTCTGAAATCAATTACACAAGCTCTAAGCATATCTTCCATTGTCTGAATTCTCCTTTCGCTTTGTCCATCCATTTGAGGATGATAAACGGTGCTTAGATTTAACTTGGTTCCCATTGCTTTTTGGAAACTTGTCAAAAAATGAGAAGTAAAACGGCTATC
This sequence comes from Helianthus tuberosus, assembly GCA_030545235.1. Lineage (NCBI taxonomy): Eukaryota > Viridiplantae > Streptophyta > Magnoliopsida > Asterales > Asteraceae > Helianthus > Helianthus tuberosus. The sequence goes on from CM060407.1 coordinate 123,555,167, forward strand.
TCTATCAGATACAATAGATAAAGGAATTACATGTAATGAAACTATTTCATTTACATATAACTTGGCTAATTGCTCCATACTGAAAGTTTCCTTCATCGGTAAGAAATGAGCAGACTTAGTTAATCTATCTACAATCACCCAGATTGTATCATTACCTTTTCGTGTCTTGGGTAATTTAGTAACAAAATCCATTGTTGTCAATTCCCATTTTCATATGGGCATTTCTAATTGCTGCAATAAACCTTAGGGTTTCTAATATTCAGCTTTAACTTGTGAACAGGTTAGACACTTGGCAACATAAGCTGTTATATCCTTTTTCATTCCTATCCACCAGAAATTCTTTCTTAAGTCTTGATACATCTTATCACTTCCAGGATGTATCGTATACTTAGACTTATGGGCTTATTCTAATATTCGGTGGTGTAGGTTTCCTTGTTTAGGTATCCAAATCCTTTTCTTATGGAATCTCCAGATTCCGTCAGTTCCTTGTTCTAATTCCTTAATGATTCCTTTTAATTTTTCAGTATCGTCCTTGATTACTGATTCTTGTATTTCTCTAATCTGTTCATTTAAATCTATCTGCAGATTTAATTTGAGAGAACGTACTCGTTTTAGCTTTTCATGATACTTTCGACTTAACGCATCGGCTACTACATTAGCCTTTCCTGCATGATACTGGATATTACAATCATAATCGCTAAGGATTTTCATCCAGCGTCTCTGTCTCATATTTAACTCTTTTTGCCCAAAAACATATCTTAAACTCTTATGATCGGTGAAAATGGTAAACTTACTACCATAAAGGTAATGTCTCCAAATTTTAAGGGCAAAAATTATGGCTCCTAATTCTAAATCATGGGTTGTATAATTCTCTTCATGATTCTTAAGTTGTCTAGAGGCATAGGCTATAACCTTTTGACATTGCATCAACACACATACATAACCTAATTTAGAAGCGTCACAATAGACTATAAAGTCTCCAGTTCCTTCTGGTAACGCTAATATGGGTGCGTTGGTTAATCGTTGCTTAAGAATTCTAAAGGCTTCTTCCTGTTTTGGTCCCCATTCAAACTTAACTGATTTACAGGTCAGTTTTGTTAAAGGAATGGCTATTCTAGAAAAATCTCGGATAAACCATCTATAATAACCTGCTAGTCCTAGAAAACTTCTCACCTCCGTTGGTGATTCAGGGACTTTCCATTTAGTAATTGCCTCGATCTTTGTGGGATCCACATGAATACCTTCATGATTAACTAAATGTCCAAGAAATTGCACTTCTTCTAACCAAAATTCACATTTTGAGAATTTAGCGTAAAGCTTTTCTTTTCTCAATAATGTAAGGCGTGCATGCAGATGCGCTGCATGTTCCTCATTACTCTTAGAGTAGATGAGCATATCATCTATAAAGACAATTATGAATTTATCCAGATATGGTTTACATATTCTGTTCATCATGTCCATAAATGCGGCTGGGGCATTGCTTAAACCAAATGGCATGACTGTAAATTCATAATGGCCATACCTTGTTCTGAAGGCAGTTTTAGGAATGTTCTCTTCCTGTACTTTAAATTGATGATATCCTGAGCGTAAATCGATCATAGAAAAGAATCGAGCTCCTTGCAACTGTTCAAACAAATCATCGATTCTCGGTAATGGGTACCGATTTTTAATCGTGACCTTGTTTAATTCTCGGTAATCAATGTGCATACGCATTGATCCATCCTTCTTCTTGACAAACAAGATCGGTGCTCTCCATGGCGATGAACTGGGCTATATAAATCCTTTCTCCAGAAGTTCATCCAATTGTTTCTTCAGTTCTTGCATCTCTGTTGGTGCCAAACGATAAGGTGCCTTGGCAATTGGTGCTGTCCCTGGTAGTAGGTGAATTCGGAATTCGACTTTCCTGTCTGGCGGTAGTCTAAGTAGTTCTTCTGGGAAAACATCAGAGAATTGAGATACTACGGGAATATCTTTCAATTCTTTTCCTTTAGTGTTAATGATTATGGAAATCATATACACTAGTGATCCTTTTCTTACATAACTTGCGGTTTTCATCACAGAGATGAATTTCGTGGATCGAGATGGCTTATCTCCTTTAATTGTGATCTTTTTACCCTTTGGTGAAATTACTTGTATTGACTTTTGATCACATAGAATACTGGCTTTATTGGCTACTAACCAATCCATTCCCAATACAATATCAAATTCAGCCAGATTCATTGGGTAAAGGTTAGCAATAAAATTATGGTTTAAAATTTCTATTCTTGCTCCCTGCAAGATTTCAGTGATGTTAATGGATTCTCCATTTGCTGTTTCTACTAGGCATTCTTATTGAAGTTTAGTTAATGGTTGATTGAGAAGTTTGCCAAATGAAGTATTAATGAAACTTTGGTTCGCACCAGAGTCAAATAATACTTTAGCAAAAACATCATTAACTGAAAACGTACTGGCAATCACGTCCTGAATCAGCTAGGCTTCTTCAGCTGTAAGAACAAATGCTTTAGCATTTTCAGTAGTCTTGTTGTTCATGGATGGAGCTTGTTTCGGACAGTTCGGTTTGATATGCCCATTTTCTCCACAATTGAAGCATACTCCATTGCGGGGTTTCTTCCTACAGTCTTCTTCCTTATGTCCCGGTATCTTGCAGAAGTTGCAGTATGTGGAACATTTCCCTGAATGCTTCTTCTTACAGGCCTTACAATAAGGTGCGGAGGTAGAACCTGTATTTTTCCCACGGTTGGAATTACCGTAGCGAAATTCCTGGGTAAGCTTTTGGACTAGGTTCTTCCTCTGGTTCTCTTCTTGTGTACGTACTAGTTCATCAGTCAAGGTATTTGCTAGTTCTACAGCTTCTTCTATGGTTTGTGGTCTAGCTGCCTTAACTACATGTCTAATCTCACTGATTAATCCCCAGATGTAACGGGAGATTAATACTGGTTCTGGTGAAGCTAGGGTTAGCACGATTCTAGCATATTGGAAGAATATGGTAGTGTAACTCTTACAGTCAACCCCAGTCATTCTAAGGTTTAAGAACGTATTAGCTATTTGTTCTTTTTCATTGGGAGGACATAATTTTCTTTCAACCATGTTCTTAAAGTCAGTCCATTCCATATTATAAACTCTGTCACTTCCCCTAGACTGGAGAACAGTGTTCCACCATTCTAAGGCTGCATTCTTAAAAAGATTGGAAGCAAACATGATTTTATCTTCCTCTGCACACTTGCTTATTTTTAAGACTGCCTCAGTCTTTTCTATCCAACGTAGAGCTACAATGGCTCCTTCATTGCCAGAGAATTCTATTGGTTTGCAAGACCATAATTCTTTGTAAGAACAACTATATGACATGGTTCTTCTCCTTTTTGGAATAGGCAATTGAAGTAATGGTCCATTGTTTACACTGTGACTGGGTTCAGTTGGTGGTCGTTTACTTCCACTATTAGTTTTATTATTTTCCGCTTCCTTAACCGTTTTGATAATATATGGCATAGCGTCTATAATCCCTTGTGCCACAATGTGTTGAATGGCACTGTTATCTAATTGGTTCCCGTTATTATCGTTATTCGGGTTTTCCTGGTTCACTTCGTTATCCATCTGGATTATAAACATTTACCAAGTATTAATATCGCGGAACAAGATTTGATGCGAACAATCACACAAACAAACACATTGATCAAAACCGTCGTGCATTGCGACATTTACTCTATTTTATAGATATCTATATGTATTACAAGCTGCAACTGGAATTTAAAATACAATACTAATTAGGCATCAGTATTTAGGTTATCTATATTAATTATATATATTGATTATTTTTTTTTCAACTATACACATTTATATATATATATATGTATATATATTATTACTATTATTACTATTATTAATGGGGATTCATCCAATACTGCATATTTCGCTCGTCGTATTTCCAAACGAGCCTCTCCCCTATTTGCCTTATTCTTTGTCCTTCATCTACTAACTCCTCACCAAAAGTGCGGAGTTCCTGCACGTTTTCGGTACTCATGGGTGGTGGTGGTGCTGGTATTGGGTAAGGGTACGGGTTCTCCATATGGGTATGGGTTTTCTAGTATTTCCCGAACATACTGATCGGCATCCCAATATGGATCTAGAGGGTCAAGGTTAGGGTATGGTGCTACAGAGTTTGGTATGGGCTCCTCCTGTGGGTAGAGTTCTCGATAATCGCTATGATCATCCTCCCATGGGTCGTAGGCTAGAGGATTTGGTGCTGGGACTCTAGGGATTTCGTTTAGGTCGAAGGCGGGTATAGGAGCCTGATCTCCTAGGTTGGGTTCTATTTCCATGGGTTGAGTTGGGAATAGTGGTAGTGGCTGTGGTGCAATGATTTGTTCTAAGTTTGGGTCTGCGGCAGTAGTAGCTAGTATGTGAAAATTGGCCAATTGCCTATTGAGTATGTCTTGGGTCTGGGTATTCATCTCCCTATTTGCTGCTGCTAAAGCCCGTTGCTGCTGCAACTTCCTCATTCTTTTCCTACGCTCATGTGCTCCCCGACTGAACCATCCTCTCTTTTTGGTAGGGAATGGTTCTTCGGATTGCGCCTTAAATATGAAAATCCCCTCTTCTGTGTCAGCTGAGTACCCCGAAGGGGTAGGCTGGGAGGAAGTTCCTTCATCTCTAGGAGAACTAGGCAGTTGACGATAAGTGTTTGACGGACCTTGATCACTCATACTGTAAACTAACAAATTGTCAAATAACACAAAACAATAATATACAGATATGCACATAATCACATAGATTATTTCCTAACATAATGGATAAAATTTTGGTGTCAGCAGAACACTTCTGTGGCTGAAATCAGTGGCTGTAGCTCTGATACCACCTCCTGTCGCAACCCCTGACCCCTGCCCCAGGAGGCGGGCGGCCGCGAGCTACTTAGAGCTGGTGGTATCGGTGTTTATTAATTTGGCAGCGGAATTTCATCAGGACCGTAGTTAGGAAATAGTTTATCAGAGTAAAACACCACATTTTTATAATAATAAATACATGGGAAATTCCCAAGTTTCCATTACAAACATGTTTATTGGGAAAAATCCTAATTTATTGGAATAAAACTTCTTCTTTATTTAGGTAACTTTTATAGCCACTTTTCCAAGCCTTCAGTGTTGTCCAGCTGCCTTCTAATTGGCTTTCATATTTTGTTACCTGAAACGCGTTTAAAAACATTTTATCAGCAAGAAATACTGGCGAGTGAATCCCAGTTTAAACAAAACAGTTTTTTATCATTTTATAGCATTGAGGGCAATCCAGCAATTACATTTGTTTACATCTACTTTAATTACCACCCATGGTATTGTCAATCCTGACTGGTGGTAATGTTACTACTCACAATGTAGCAACAAATTTTGTATACAAAACCCCAACACACCAACGATAATTGTAGAATTACAAATACTCAATCACTGTGAAATATAATTTAAAACATTTGAAGTTTTATAAAAAGAGTTTGCAAAAAGAAGAATTACTCACATTGCTAATTTAGGTATTTCCTTGTGACTTCATGGTTATAATCTATTAATTAAACAATGCACACGTGTTAGTATAATAACCTAGATTTACATTAGCTATACCCTCCCCGAGACAGAATTCCAACGGGTGAGTCAGGCAGAGCCTTGACATGCGTTACGGAGCACTAGATCAATCGGGCAGCGTATCTAATACGTAACCGGGGTTATGATACTTATATCGAGGCAGAGCTTCGCTATTTAGTGGGTATAATACCCAGGAATTATTATTGCTATTTAGAATTCAGAGAGAGAGATCGAGATTTGAACGATTTGGACTGAATGCTTGAACTCTCTATATATAGGGCCTGACAGGGGTTTCCTGGCAGCCCGCGAGAGAAACAACAGGGGCCGTCGCGGCCCGCGAGCTAGGTAGGGTAGGATCTAGGGTTGTCGACTCAAGGGTATAGGTTCAACATGACATAGACACGTGGCAGCCTAGGGTGTGGCCTAGTGGTAAAGCTGTCGCGCCCTGCGACATAATTAGTCAAGGGGGTCGCGGCCCGCGAGCGCCCTATAAACTTTGTTTTTATTAAATTTGTTAAATTAAAGGTAGTTGGGGCCCACTTTTCGTATACGGGGTGTATTTTAGAACATATAGGGGGTGTTTTAATGATTTTAGGAGGGTTGTTATAATAAGTACCGACACTATTGGGGTACGAAATTGTCAAGCTAGAGGTGAAACTCACATCTTGATAACTAGTCCCACTCTTTGATTTTCTGTCTCACCAAAGTTTCGAAATTCCTGATTAATTTGGGACGTGTAGTGACCAAAAGGACAAATATCGCAGGCCTAACATCGATGACGTATTTGTCTAAGTAAGCTAAGACACGTGACCTCAATTCGAAAAAGGGTTCGACTCACTTTGGTTAGTCGACGTTCCTCTACTCGGAACAATCCTATGTTTCACGAGTCTATCTTTTATGTTATCTCGATTTTACATGTGGTTTTATACTTGATACTTTGTTCGTTTAGAGACTTTTACACGAATCGCACGTATCTCCGCAATCTAAAAACGTTAATAATAATCTCTCAGGATTGAACTAAATTTATGACTCTTCAGTCATTATGTTACACTATGTGGAAACTTGATTGAAACTATGGGGAAAACATAATTGAACAATATTAAATGTGAGACAACTTGATTAGTCTACGTAACTGGTAAAAGCGCATGAAAGTCATGGAGTGTACTGTTGTGTGTGGCAAAACATGATACGTAACATGACACCGAATGACGAGACAGACGTAACATGGCCGAAACATGGTGGATACGCCGCTGGTACTTCCTATATATAAGTGTTTCCAACATGTTACCAAACTTTCGTACCACGTGCCATGTGAAGTTCGGTGTTTTGCGGATATGTGGTGAGAATGCTAAACCTTTTGTGCTATGTGAAACATGATTGAACGTTTTATGAAAGGCGAAACAAGTTGAGTATTCTATATGAACGTGTGAAACTTTATACTATGCTACGTGTTCGTGAAACTATGATACTTAGACGAAACTTTGTGATCGAGTCTTACCCGATTCTTATTCTGACTCTTTAGATGTCGTCGAGTCGTCTCTCCAACCCACACAAGAGGTCAAAGGCCAACACTCAGAAAAAGATGATGTCTTTTATGGCCGACCAGATCGCACGCATTGTTCCCAAGATCGTCTCTGAGATCCAGGGATCAAACACTCCTCCCTTCTCTGTTGACTCTAAAGTGGACAAACCAAAGCCGGTGAGCTTCAACTACAAACACTTTGTCTCTTGCAACCCTAAGCCTTTTACGGGCAGTGATGGGGTGACTGCAATGCTAGAGTGGTTCGACAGCATCGAGGTTACTTTCATCAATAGTGAGTGCCCAGAACACTTAAAGACTAGGAGTGCAACTGGCATGTTTCAAGGACGAGCTATCGACTGGTGGACAAACGAGAGGAATATCCGCTCCAATGATGAAGCTTTTGCTTTACCTTAGGCAGAGGTTAGGGAAATGATGATGCTTGAATTCTGCCATCCGCATGAGCAGCAGAAACTTGAGGATGAATTCTGGCATCTGAAACAAGTGGGTGACGAAAACTTGGCTTATACTACCCGTTTTAAGCAACTCGGTATCACTCCTAAATGCATGATCACCAAGTACCTTCATGGGTTACCTCCTACTATGCGTGACGCCATTGAAGCAACTTAATTAAGCTCAATTGAGGAAGTCTATCGTCTTACAGTAAGTTTGAACAACAATCGTGTACATGATAAACAGTCTGGAAACTCTGCTCCCTCGAAGCCTGCTAATCAGATCACTCAGCAGCCAAGTGGAAGCAAGAACAAGAAACGAAAGTATCAAGGTTCTGGCTGCAACGCCATTGTTTCTGCTACAAATGCAAACCCTATTGGCAATGCTATTGTACCAGCAACTGCTAACCCACTTGCTCCAGAAAACATCAAGAAGCCGTACACTAGGGTTCATCCCAAGTGTGCGACTTGCAACTATCATCACCCGGCAAACTCTGCTTGCCGTCTGTGTACCAATTGCAATCGCTATGGTCACACAACTCCATACTGCCATCAAGCCAACCAGGTCCAACAAGCACCACCAGCTCAGGCAGCTCAACCAGCTCAGCTAGCTCTACCAGCCCCACAGAATCCCAGACCAGCAAACAATGTTCACGCATGCTATAAGTGCAGAGACACTACTCATCTCCGTAACCAATGCCCCCAGCTAAACCAGGAGCAACAGCAAGCCGCTCATGGACGAGCGTTCAACATCAATGCAAACCAGGCTCGCAATGACAATGACGTCGTTACTGGTACCTTTCTCATCAATAACCTTTACGCTTTGATACTATTTGATACTGGTGCCGACAGAAGCTTTGTGTCTATAGAATTTGAACTTTGTTAAACTGTGCACGCCTAAACTACCTAAGTCATTCTCTGTTGAGATTGCCAATGATAAGTCCATTCTAGTTGATTCTATTCTCCGCGATTGTTCCCTGACTCTTAACGATCACATTTTCTCTATTGATCTCATACCCATGCAATTGGGTAGTTTCGATATCATAATCGGCATGGATTGGTTGCACAAGAACCATGCTGAAATCGCCTATCATGAGAAGTACGTTCGTTTACCTCTCCCGTCTGGTGATACCTTGCACGTCTATGGAGACCGACCTGCTAGAGGACTGAAGTTGATGTCATGCACGCAAGCGAATAGGTGCTTACGCAAACAGTACTAAGCCTTCTTGGCCCACATAGTGGAACAAAAGGGCAAGGGAAAGAGCGTAAGTGATGTTCCAGTAGTGTGTGATTTCCCTGATGTCTTTCCTTTAAGACCTTCCTGGTCTTCCTCCTCCTCGATCTGTTGACTTTCGTATTGATCTTATACCTAGATCGACTCCTGTTGATAAAGCTCTGTACTGACTTGTACCCTATGAGATGCAAGAGTTATCTAGTCAACTACAAGAACTGCTCGACAAAGGCTTTATAAGTACCTCACCTTGGGGTGCTCCTGTGTTATTCGTCAAGAAGAAAGATGGTTCGTTTCGTATGTGCATCGACTACCGTGAACTTAACAAACTCACTGTTAAGAATCGTTATCCTCTCCCTCATATTGATGATCTATTTGACCAACTACAAGGCGCAAGCGATTTCTCTAAAATCAACCTTCGATCTATTATCATCAGCTCCATGTTCTCGTAGAAGATGTCCCCAAAACCGCTTTTCGCACTCGTTATGGACACTACGAGTTCGTGGTTATGCCTTTTGGATTGACCAACGCACCCGCTGTGTTCATGGATCTTATGAATCGTGTTTGTAAACCTTATCTAGATCGTTTTATGATAGTATTTATTGATGATATTCTTATTTATTCAAAGAACCAAGTTGATCATGCACGACACTTACGTATTATGCTAGAACTTTTACGTGGTGAACGCTTATACGCAAAGTTTTCTAAGTGTGAATTTTGGATTTATGAAGTACAATTTCCCGGGCACGTCGTTAGTAAACAAGGAATCCATGTTGACCCTTCCAAAATTGAAGCAGTGAAGAATTGGAGTACGCCTAAGTCTGCATCTGAGATTCGTTCCTTCTTAGGATTGGCAGGTTATTACCGCCGATTCATCTCGGACTTTTCAAAGATCGTCGTTCCTCTCACTTCGTTGACTCAGAAAGAGAAACCTTTTGCTTGGGGTCCTGAGCAAGAGGAATCCTTTCAAACTCTTAAGGATCTTCTTTGTAACGCTCCTGTACTTGCTCTCCCTGATGGGAATGATGATTTTGTGGTGTACTGTGATGCCTCGAACCGTGGCCTAGGCTGTGTGCTCATGCAGCGGGACAAGGTCATCGCTTATGCCTCCCGACAGCTCAAAATACATGAGAAAAACTATACTACCCACGATTTGGAGCTTGGCGCAGTTATTTTTGCGTTAAAGATCCGGCGACACTACCTATATGGTACTAAGTGTGTGGTTTTCACTGACCATAAGAGCCTGTAGCATATCTTTAACCAGAAGGAACTGAATATGCGTCAGCGACGATGGGTGGAATTGCTTAACGACTATAACTGCGAGATTCGCTACCATCCTGGCAAAGCGAATGTCATGGCCGACGCTCTTAGTCATAAGACTCATGTTAGTAGCATCCTCTGTTCTCAGATCACTAGTGATCTTCATGCTTGTATCCGCGAAGCTCAGTACTCGTCAGCCAACGAAGGTAGTCTAATCGTTGAAATACAAGGCGCTACGATTGATCAACTCGAAACAAAGTCTGATGGACTTCAGTGCTATCTCAATCGCATCTGGGTGCCAGATCGTGACAATCTTCGTGAACTCATTATGAATGAGGCTCACAAGTCCCGATACTCTATTCATCCTGGTGCTGATAAAATGTACCATGATTTGCGTACGACTTATTGGTGGCCTGGTATGAAGAGGGAAATCTCCGCGTACATCTCGAAGTGTCTTACTTGCTCGAAGGTTAAAGCTTGTCACACCCCGATATTTTCACGTTTGACCGGTGGGCCCGGTAGGGGAGTATCGTGACGTAGTTGATATCATCATAGTCAAACAACACAATATATATAAATGCACAGCGGAAGCAAAAGATAAATATATTACAATCTGAATATAAAGTAATATCAAGTATTACAACGGGAAGTAAAGGATCCACAGGCGGATCAAATGAAAGGAAAAACTGTTCAATAGACTTTGGACGCCTAGAACTTGCAAGATTCCTTATTAACGCCCTGAGCTTCCAGCCAATTACGTTCAGTACCTGTCACTTAACCTTTTTGGAAAATACGTCAGTTTTCACTGGTAAATACACTCAACCGACTCATTTGAAAAGAGTTTAAGAAAATTGATTTAGATGCACCAGGCACAAAATATTTTGACACTTTGATTAAACTGCATAAGGCAAAATTAATCTTTTATAACTTGGGACAATTATATTTATAATCTTGTATACAGATTTACATGTTCGTTGTACGTTCAGGGCCCGGTGTAGAAAACGAGTCAAAGTTAACAGACACACCACAGTATAGGCCCACAAGAGAGTGGGATACCGTTTCCCTTATGCACTGTCAGGTGTATGCCTACATCCCGTGCATAAGTCGTGGCCATTTTATAATACAATGATGTCAAGGATATCCGGGACATGGTCATTAACCCCTAAAGGCTTTTATTTCAAACAATACAGATTAAAGCAGGTTACCTCAATAATTTAATCATAATTCGACTAAACATTCAATACCCGACCAAGCGGTATTATTATAATACCGTATCCCAAGCCCGTATAGGGAAAATAAGTTAAGAGTATTTACCTGAGCTAAATATAAATTGAATCCCAGCCGTATATCAATTCAGCAAGCACAAGTACTTCTATTGGGGCTCTTAATCTGGAACAAAGGTTTTTAATAACCTATTAGATTTCTAACGGGTCTTTAATTAAGCCTATGCTTAGACCGGTTAGTTTTAAAGAGGAAGATACGGTTCAAACGTATGATAAGGCGAGGACCGGTTTAGAATGTGGTTTCGACCCGGCAAGCTTGTATGCTTGTTTAATATGGGTAACTTAAACACATTCTGGATTTTGAGACCAAAAAGATATGGTTTGACCCGTTTCGGCTAATTTATGCAAACTAGTCACAAAAGCCGATCCGAACGCGACAAGCGCGTAACGAGTAACCATAAGAGTCATATACAGGTTTCCTAAGTTAATATGCCTTAAATATGTTGTGATATCAGTAGGATACCTTCCAATATGCCCAAAACGAGTTTAATCTCAATATAAGCCCCGAAGGGGTATTTTGGTCATTTACCTAAGGCATATATACTACCTGGCATACAACTAACTAAACATCGTGACCATAAGGTATAACCTCGGAAGGTTATTCCCTATATACTATGGTCACCTAATGTGTTTGGTCGGATCCTAATGATCGACCAAACGGGCCGGGTTCGAAAGTATAAGCGATTGTTTAGATCGCTTACCTTACGACCCTATATAAGCACCAAACTAAAAGTGACGAGCTAAGCATGTTAAAACATGCTTAACTAAGTTTAGAAAACAGGTTTGGTATCAAAACAAACGGTTTTGATACCTAAGAGTAGTTTGGTTACAAAATACGCAAGAATACACATTTTGGCCGAAACTACGACTCGTCACTGAGCCTAGATAACGTGGTAATCAGTAGGTATGGTCACTAGGGACTATAACCATCGTGATTACGCTCACGTTATGAAGTTCAAACGAACTTCGTATTGACCATAAACTGGTCAATGTAGAAAGTCAAACAAAGTTTGACTTTAACGCTAAAACGAATAAAAGAACGAAGGAACACTTACAAAGGGTCCCCGAAAGCTAGTCTTGATCCAAGTAACTCAGGTATGAAGCAATGGCTTCAACTTAGAGCATTCTTAGATCAGATTTGTGGGTTTTTTAAGTGAATGGGTTGGGTATTTATAGTAAATGGACAACTGTTAGGATCGTTCATCGAATACCGTGCTTTGATCTTGTCCCTACACTTGTTGCAACACTAAGGTAACTCAAATTGGCCCCCCAACATCAGGGATCTACATGTGGCATTGGCCTTTGGAGTGTTTAGCAGCTTTACAACTGATTAAACAACTTTTACTGATCTGAAAGGGCCTCGCGTGACGCCAAGGGGGCTAGGTGTCACGCCTAGGTCCTTCTGATCAGCAACCAGTTTCCAAAGTTTCCATTTCAGTCCCCGTTGTGTATTAAGGTCATTTACGACATGTTTAAGGCTCGTTAAGTCAACTTTAAGGCCCTAAAATGATGCCTAAACATTGTGGACATGAAACATGCTCAAAAACATCCCGGATGTCAGTTCGTTTGGTCATACGATTGCGATGTTCGCTTAATTACGACGGAATGCGCATAAGCGCGAAAGACGATCCAAATTGCGTGACGAATGGGTTTTTCTTATGCCAAACACTAAAATAAAATATTTTAGTGCTTACATAAATTTTTAGATGTCCGGGTGTTTTCAGAACGTAAGTTATGCGCGAAAATGCAAACTTATGCACTTTTTTACGCTTTTAGTCCCTGATCCTTCTTCACCTGATCTTAACATCATTTCTTGCACTTTGAGCCCTCTAAATTGACTTTTAAGGGCCTTAAGACATAACCAAACTTTCTTAAGTCCTTGGGTAACTTTATGGTTACCCGAAAAGTCATAAATTTCAACGTTGACGCTTTTAACCCTTCGTATACGAATATTGTCATAACTTTCTCATATGATAGCGAAACTTGGTGAAATTTTTATCATGTATTCTAGTGAGCATAATTGATCGTTACAAAGCTTCGGGTTTGCTAAAAGGTCACTCAGAGGTATACTTTAAACATGCTGACACATTTAACCCCTGTAGTTTGTAATTTCTCACTTTCTTTCACAATTAGCTTCGTATGATCCATGAATCATTCGTTTAAGGGTATAAACATCATGTAGGGATATTGTAGGGTATATTTATCCATTGTTGACATTTTGAACCCTTATATTCACATATTTTCCATGTTTGTCAACTTTAGTCCTTCTAGAGTATTCTTTCACACGTTCAAAGCTTATGACACGTGTCAATACATTATAGGACGTGAATTTTTTTGGGGTGTTACATCCTCACCCCCTTAAAAGAAATCTCGACCTCGAGATTTGTTAAAATGCTGGGAGTACTTTTTGTCGCATAATGGACTTAACTTCTATAACATATCTGGAGTCCTTCTAAGCTCCCAAAGTGACCCCTATATTAGGTGCATGTATCCTTTTGGAGCTTATTAACCTGTCGATCCTTAATCGATGCAGGATGCTCATCACATCATAAATCTGCATATCATTATGTGATAGTGCTCCTTGACTTATTGGTGAAACACATCCTTCTGTCACTAGGGTGCAATGTATTGCGAGCTCCGCCAAGCTCCTTAAATAGGTTTTAGCTTATGAGATACTTGATCTTGATACATTCGATTTCCTCTGAATGATTCTATATATTCAGAGCTTAACTAGCCTGATAATTTAACAATTTGGCACACCCTTCCTGGGTGATATCTTTTGTTGAACCTTATTCCTTACCAAGAATTTAGGAGGGTTGCTACTTTCATTAATTCTTGATTTTCTGCCGAATACTGGCAACTTATAGATGATTAGGGATTTGTATGATCTTATTTGTTGTTTCCAATGCAACTTTCAGATCCTGTTAATTGGACTCACCCTTCTATTGCCCTAACAATAGATGTTTAACATTCCACCAATACAAGGTCTCCAAAGGAGTAGCCTTGATGCTTATATATCAACTATTATAGAAAAGCTTATCTTAAGGTGAGATGGTTATTCCAACCACCGCTTAATTAATTTTTTAAGGAATAGCTAATCCTTGTCGTTAGTCGAACAAATCGACGATCCTGGGCAGCTGGTGGTGAATTCTTAATTGTTGCCTAAATAGGGTTGCGGTAATCAATGCATAAGCAAAATGAACCATCTTTCTTATTTAGCAATACCGAATTTTCAGAATATTGAGTTAGGCTTTAAGAACCTATATTTTAAAACTTTCTTAGTCAGGGTTGTGATTCCTCTAGTGATGGTACTAGCCGTTTAGGAAAAAAATCATAATGATACACCCTTATATGGGATATAAATCTTAACTTTACTTGCTTCTCAGAAGGTAAACAAGGTAATCTCAGGAGAAAATCAAGGTACGAGGAGGTTACAGAGATTTTCCATATCTCACGCTCCAATTCATCCACCATTGCTGGTGTCAATTAAGTGTCACATTAATGCTATGAGTCCACAGACTCCTTTACCAAGAAACATTTATTTGGAGAAATTCCATTTTCTAGATATCTTCTTTGAATACCATTAGCTGACTTTAATACCGTATGACCATTGAAATATCTTTGTGGTTCCATGCATTAAACCTCCATACTGATCAGGCATGGAAGCAATCTATGGAACTTATTAAGATACATCAATCCTCATACGACGGTTTTGTCATACCATTTGGTATTCGTAATCAATAGGGATCAACGAGATATCAATTACATGCGAATGTACTTTATCTGGAGAGAGGGTACATTAGAATTTTATGATCGAAGATTTCTGACAGAAACAGAAGAAATGGTTCCTATGATTTTCGTCTGTAAGTTTTACCTAACATTTAATATCTAGGGTTATTATGAAAGACTATAAGAGTTTGTTATACCCACCATCTTTGAAGGATTGATTGGTATCCGAATCAAAGCAGAACTCTTAGCGTTCATTCAAATTCATATTTTATGCTTAAGGTTCTAATAGGCAGATTTAATAACTAACAAAATTTACTGACTTATCTGCATCTGATACAAACAATACCCTTGCATATACATCATGGATGAGGACGTACCGGTTATAATATTGTCATCTTGTGTGACCTCTTTTGCATTCATCTGAGAGACCTTAGCGTTGGTCTTCTTACCTCCTTTAACCTTTTTAGCATATTTTGGGCAATTTGATTTGATATGCCCTTTCTCGTTACAGTTGTAACAAGTCGCATCTCCTATTTCCTGGCATTCCAATGTTTTATGCTCGCTAGATTTGCAGATCCCACAAGCCCTAGACTGTGATTGGGATTTTGTTTCGAACCTGCATTTCCCAAAATGACGCTTCTTGCAGGTCTTGCATATTGGTTTCTAGTTGGACTTTTGTTTGTTCTTCTTCTTAGAGCTCTGGGAGTTATCTTCCTCCCTTTTCTTTTTTAGCTCATCTTTTGCATTTGAGGCACGAATAAGATCCTCCTTATGCGTAAGGAAATGTGGTCCTAGATAAAATTTGGAGCGAGTAGCATGGGGCTCCTTGAACTTTTTCACGGCCTTCTTCACAGCTTTTCCAACTGCTGCGTCTATCATAGTTTGAAGAACATCTTCAGAAATTCTAAGGCTCACAATTGTAGCATCATTGGCCTGTGTCACATTACTCATAACACGATCAACGGTTGTCTTATCTGAGTTTGCCATATTCGATATTGGTTCCTAACACCAATAAAACAATTTCTTAGTTGCAATCCAACAACTACTATTCGTCATCCTGGTGACCTAATATACTAACCATGGTATCGTTATACCATACGGGCTAATATAGTACGAACATTCTCTATGAATGTCCTGTAGATATGTATATATATATATATATATATCAATTATACTTAGCCTAGGCCATAGAAGACCATTAATGGCATTTAAGGTTTGGATCTAGTCCATCACCTTGTTGACAGGGGATCAATTGTCACATCTGTCTTGATCATATTGATGATTTTGGATAGCTTGAAAGCTTGATATTGGGATATCAGAAAAGAGTGATTCCTAATAGATATAAAATATCAATCTAGGATTTGTTGGAGCATTTTCTATAGTATCATCGGCCAATTTCTACCTCGCATTAAATGACCGGAGTCCTAATCAGGTGGAGACAACAGTTCTCAACATTTATCGCTCATTATAGAATCATATGTGCCAGCATCAAATAATTTCTGCATAAACTGCTTGACAAGGAAAGGTACCTGCTATATAGTTATCATTCTGCACCATCTCCTGGGCGTTCATCTGGAAGACTCGTGCGTTTGTTTTCTTGGCTTCTTCGGGCTTTTTCTGATTCCTAGGGCAGTTGGTCCTGATATGCCCCTTCTCGTTGCAATCATTACAGGTTGCGTCTTTCAACTTCTTGCAATCGAAGGTTTTATGTTCCTTAGACTTGTAAATCCCACAAGGTAGAGTCTGGGATTCGAATCTGCATTTCTCGAGGTGGTATTTCCGACAGGTTTTGCACCTAGTCTTCTCACCCGACTGCTGGCTGTCTTTCTTAAACCCGGAACTCTCCTTATCCTCAGAGTTCCTCTTTGTCTTCCTATCGGAGCAATGAGGATTCTCATCTTCCCTTTTACGCTTTCCATCTTCAGAGGCTTTGGCAGCCTTGTTTCTGACCACATCGAGTGTGAGAGATAGCGACAGATCTGCCGCTGACCTGAATGTAGTAGGTCTCGATGCCTTCACACTGGCCTTTATTTCTGGGGCTAGACCCCCAATAAAGCGAGCTATTCGCTTTGGTTCCGGTGTGATCAAGTAAGGAACCAATCGAGACATAGTATTGAAATTTGTAAGATATGCCTGGCAATCTAAGTCCTTCATGACCAATGCCAAGAAATCAGTTTCAATTTTCTCAACTTCATGTTGAGGACAATAATTTTCCTTGATAAGGGCAACAAACTACTCCCATGTTAGATTATACAACGGGATTTTCCCAGTAGCCTGGATTAGCGACTTCCACCAAGCTAGAGCTTCTCCTTTAAAAGATTGTGAAACAAACTTCACAATGTCTTGTTCTGCACATCCGCTAATATCCACAATAGTATCCATCTCATCGAGCCACGTCATGCAGTCAATGGCTCCCTTTTCTCCTGTGAAGTCTCTGGGCTTGCAGGAGACGAAATATTTATACGAACAGGTTTTAACATGTGGCTCTTGATTAAGCACAACCTGTCCAGACGGAACACTCCTCTGATTTGACGAGTTATGAACATCGTCTTCCCTTGACTCATGTGATTTAGAAGGGGGCTTACTACGAGCCACATATAGAGTCTTAGAGTGTGTATCACTTGATTCATCATACTGTCTGTTGAGGGCTCGTGTAACGCATTATCTATTAATGCCTGCAGTTCCGCACCAGTTATATTAATTCTGGGAGCATCATTATTTTCCCTCGGGTGGCTGTTGACCTCATCCAATCCAGTCATGTAGCTTGTTTGCTACATAAATATTGACGATGATTCATTCAGAGGTTATTATGGATTCATCACTTTTGACGATTCATCAACCATGGTAATATAAACCATATTGGTTAATTTGTTAGTTATATTTAATTAGCATTTTCATTATAATTTATCCTAGTTATAAAACATTAAGGATATTAAGGTGGCGCAAAGGCCTAGTCACAAGGACAGTTTTTTTTTTTTTAAATTTACAAGCCATGATTTCAGAGAATCGAGGCATTAAGGTTTGAACATATTTCATTACCTTTTCTGGACAGAGAGTCAAAGACTACTACTGTCTTTAGTCTCAGAGGACGTTTAGCATTTTCATTATAATTTATCCTAGTTATAAAACATTAAGGATATTAAGGTGGCGCAAAGGCCTAGTCACAAGGACAGTTTTTAAATTTACAAGCCATGATTTCAGAGAATCGAGGCATTAAGGTTTGAACATATTTCATTACCTTTTCTGGACAGAGAGTCAAAGACTATTACTGTCTTTAGTCTCAGAGGATGTTAATTATAGCCCGTAGGCACTTCCTCCTTAAGGGATGATTATTTCAAATAAGGGAATTTAGATTAACCCCCCGTTTTAAAGGTGGTCTGTGTGACTTTAACGATTCATAGTTTGCCAAAAATGTTAACATACTTACAGATGTTAACAAGGATTGGAATCTTTTAGATAAGTTTTACCGTCTTGGCCATGTCTACAATGACAATTAGGCTAGGTTTTACCTTTAAGATTCTTTTAATATTTAACGCAGAACAATCCTAAATTGAGATGTTAACAAGGATCTGAATCTAATTGTGAAACTACCATCTTGGCCCTGTCTTAAGGTGACATATGGCTAGGTCTTGTCCTTTTTAAATTTTGCCATTTTATTATAATGGTTGATTTTTTTAATATAGGAATGATATTTTAAATATACTCGTTCCATTAAAATTTAAACAAGTATATGGTTGCCCTAAACGGGACTTCTAACAGAAAAATGACTTGCCCATGTAAGGGCTAATCAGAAAATTAACAAAGGAACCAAATAAGGACAAAATAAAACGAATTAGGATGTGTCCTATGTTCTTGTCTAGACTCAAGAATGTGCAACTGAGTAACTGAGATTAAACACAAAAGGCTAGTGTTTAATTCACTCAGTGTTGGCTCTGATACCAACCTGTCACACCCCGATATTTCCATGTTTGACCGGTGGGCCCGGTAGGGGAGTATCGTGACGTAGTTGATATCATCATAGTCAAACAACACAATATATATAAATGCACAGCGGAAGCAAAAGATAAATATATTACAATCTGAATATAAAGTAATATCAAGTATTACAACGGAAAGTAAAGGATCCACAGGCGGATCAAATGAAAGGAAAAACTGTTCAACAGACTTTGGACGCCTAGAACTTGCAAGATTCCTTATTAACGCCCTGAGCTTCCAGTCAATTACGTTCAGTACCTGTCACTTAACCTTTTTGGAAAATACGTCAGTTTTCACTGGTAAATACACTCAACCGACTCATTTGAAAAGAGTTTAAGAAAATTGATTTAGATGCACCAGGCACAAAATATTTTGACACTTTGATTAAACTGCACAAGGCAAAATTAATCTTTTATAACTTGGGACAATTATATTTATAATCTTGTATACAGATTTACATGTTCGTTGTACGTTCAGGGCCCGATGTAGAAACCGAGTCAAAGTTAACAGACACACCACAGTATAGGCCCACAAGAGGTTGGGATACCGTTTCCCTTATGCACTGTCAGGTGTATGCCTACATCTCGTGCATAAGTCGTGGCCATTTTATAATACAATGATGTCAAGGATATCCGGGACATGGTCATTAACCCCTAAAGGCTTTTATTTCAAACAATACAGATTAAAGCGGGTTACCTCAATAATTTAATCATAATTCGACTGAACATTCAATACCTGACCAAGCGGTATTATTTTAATACCGTATCCCAAGCCCGTATAGGGAAAATAAGTTAAGAGTATTTACCTGAGCTAAATATAAATTCAATCCCAGCCGTAGATCAATTCAGCAAGCACAAGTTCTTCTACTGGGGCTCTTAATCTGGAACGAAGGTTTTTAATAACCTATTAGATTTCTAGCGGGTCTTTAATTAAGCCTATGCTTAGACCGGTTAGTTTTAAAGAGGAAGATACGGTTCAAACGTATGATAAGGCGAGGACCGGTTTAGAATGTGGTTTCGACCCGGCAAGCTTGTATGCTTGTTTAATATGGGTAACTTAAACACATTCTGGATTTTGAGACCAAAAAGATATGGTTTGACCCGTTTCGGCTAATTTATGCAAACTAGTCACATAAGCCGATCCGAACTCGACAAGCGCGTAACGAGTAACCATAAGAGTCATATACAGGTTTCCTAAGTTAATATGCCTTAAATATGTTGTGATATCAGTAGGATACCTTCCAATATGCCCAAAACAAGTTTAATCTCAATATAAGCCCCGAAGGGGTATTTTGGTCATTTACCTAAGGCATATATACTACCTGTCATACAACTAACTAAACGTCGTGACCATAAGGTATAACCTCGGAAGGTTACTCCCTATATACTATGGTCACCTAATGTGTTTGGTCGGATCCTAATGATCGACCAAACGTGTCGGGTTCGAAAGTATAAGCGATTGTTTAGATCGCTTACCTTACGACCCTATATAAGCACCAAACTAAAAGTGACGAGCTAAGCATGTTAAAACATGCTTAACTAAGTTTAGAAAACAGGTTTGGTATCAAAACAAACGGTTTTGATACCTAAGAGTAGTTTGGTTACAAAATACGCAAGAATACACATTTTGGCCGAAACTACGACTCGTCACTAAGCCTAGATAACGTGGTAATCAGTAGGTATGGTCAATAGGGACTATAACCATCGTGATTACGCTCACGTTATGAAGTTCAAATGAACTTCGTATTGACCATAAACTGGTCAATGCAGAAAGTCAAACAAAGTTTGACTTTAACGCTAAAACGAATAAAAGAACGAAGGAACACTTACAAAGGGTCCCCGAAAGCTAGTCTTGATCCAAGTAACTCAGGTATGAAGCAATGGCTTCAACTTAGAGCATTCTTAGATCAGATTTGTGGGTTTTGTAAGTGAATGGGTTGGGTATTTATAGTAAATGGACAACCGTTAGGATCGTTCTTCGAATACCGTGCTTTGATCTTGTCCCTACACTTGTTGCAACACTAAGGTAACTCAAATTGGCCCCCCAACATCAGGGATTTACATGTGGTATTGGCCTTTGGAGTGTTTAGCAGCTGTTACAACTGATTAAACAACTTTTTCTGATCTGAAAGGGCCTCGCGTGACGCCAAGGGGGCTAGGTGTCACGCCTAGGTCCTTCTGATCAGCAACCAGTTTCCAAAGTTTCCATTTCAGTCCCCGTTGTGTATTAAGGCCATTTCCGACATGTTTAAGGCTCGTTAAGTCAACTTTAAGGCCCTAAAATGATGCCTAAACATTGTGGACATGAAACATGCTCAAAAACATCCTGGATGTCGGTTCGTTTGGTCGTACGATTGCGATGTTCGCTTAAATACGACGGAATGCGCATAAGCGTGAAAGACGATCCAAATTGCGTGACGAATGGGTTTTTCTTATGCCAAATACTAAAATAAAATATTTTAGTGCTTACATAAATTTTTGGATGTCCGGGTGTATTCAGAACGTAAGTTATGCGCGAAAATGCAAACTTATGCACTTTTTGACGCTTTTAGTCCCTGATCCTTCTACACCTGATCTTAACATGATTTCTTGCACTTTGAGCCCTCTAACTTGACTTTTAAGGGCCTTAAGACATAATCAAACTTTGGTAAGTCCTTGGGTAACTTTATGGTTACCCGAAAAGTCATAAATTTCAACGTTGACGCTTTTAACCCTTCGTATACGAATATTGTCATAACTTTCTCATATGATAGCGAAACTTGGTGAAATTTTTATCATGTATTCTAGTGAGCATAATTGATCGTTACAAAGCTTCAGGTTTGCTAAAAGGTCACTCAGAGGTATACTTTAGACATGCTGATACATTTAACCCCCGTAGTTTGTAATTTCTCACTTTCTTTCACAATTAGCTTCGTATGATCCATGAATCATTCGTTTAAGGGTATAAACATCATGTAGGGATATTGTAGGGTATATTTATCCATTGTTGACATTTTGAACCCTTATATTCACATATTTTCCATGTTTGTCAACTTTAGTCCTTCTAGAGTATTCTTTCACACGTTCAAAGCTTATGACACGTGTCAATACATTATAGGACGTGAATTTTTTCGGGGTGTTACAAAGCTGAACATCAACGTCCTTCAGGTCTTCTTGAACAACCTGAAATCTCTGTTTGGAAATGGGATAGCATCGCTATGGACTTTATAACTAAACTACCTCGTACACCTGCCGGTCATGATAGTATATGGGTGATCATTGACCGTTTGACCAAATCAGCTGTCACACCCCCAAAATCCACCTGCGGAGTACTACCGCTTGGAGGCGTGACTGTCCAGGATCCAACCACCAATCATATTGAACTCGCAAGTTAACAGTTATAAAAGTTTAACCAATACCATTGGTATCCAAACAAAACAAAGTTTAAGTTGCAAAGCGGAAGCATAATGTTCAAATCCAAAACATAAGTTTAAACGTTTCAAAGATTAACATGGCACACCGCTGTCCATGTCCCACAACGACTCTTCCCCATGCAAGCTCCAGCTAAGTACCTATTGACCTGCAAAGCATGTAGTAACGAGTCAACAACAAGTTGAGTGAGTTCACAGTTGGGTGTTCGTTTTTAAGTTGTTCCAAAAACAGTTTCCTTTAACTGGCGTCCTACCGTGGGGGTTACCCCATAGTTAAAAACGTGATTTGTTTACCCATTTATTCTGGCGATACAGCCGTGGGGGCTACCCCTTGTTAGTTATCTGGCATTTCGGCCGTGGGGGCTACCCCATGTATACACTAGACTCGTTACCATATCGATTGCTGACTGTAGTCATGTTTATGTGCCCTGAACTGTCAATGTCTATCATCATTGACGTGCCCAGATCCATTAGTTCACGCCCGTCCTCTGCGGCACGGTGTGAGGCTTGTCAGACCTAAATAGCGCTATCTAACTAATGACCCGCTCGCCATTGGCCCGGCGATTAAGTCGATATAAAAAGGAGGGACTTCGTGATAGAGTTTTGGTCTAGTACGAGTTATCTGTCCATGAGGACGAGGAATTTCATTCCTGAACCAATACTGTCCTACCCAAGAAAGGACGAGGAAATCCATGTTCCTTAACCCCATTCCCAACCCTAGGAATCCCATGCTTTGAAGAAAGTGTGAACTCACATTGGTTTGCTCGGCAGTTACACAGAAAGTCGGTCAAGCTATAAGTGGTCAATCACGTCCTAACATAGATACCATTCAAGTCAGGTTCATATTTAGGTAGTGCACGTTTGTTTTCTATACACATTTGCATACACGTATTGATCATGGCATACACGTATAAATACTTCAGTTAATCAACAGGGCACAAACACATCCAATAGCCTCATCTACGTAAATAAGCAAAGTCCAAGTATGCGGCCCAAATAGTTGGGCTCGTAATAGCATGCAAGTCCAAAACAGCGTGTTCGTGTATATGGTCTCGAATCGAGACTAGAGGTCCCGAGTCGAGACTGTGCGGTCTCGAGTCGTAGCCTACAAGTTCTCGAGTCGCAACTGAGGAGGTCTCTAGTCATGCATGTACTAGTCGAGACTAGACGGTCTCGAGTCGCAACCGGACCCGCAACCATGGTCTCGAGTTATGATGTTTGTGTGCTGATAATGCGTGGTCTCGAGTCGAGACTAGGGGTTCTCGACTCGTAACCTGTGTCGTAACCGCGGTCTTCGAGCTGTCACGTATATGGTCTCGAGTCGAGACAGAGGGTCTCGACTGGCACACCTGCTGATCGCCAGCGCTTGTACTAAACCAATAGAATTTCGATTTCATGATATGCTGTACTATCCAACCATAATACTCAAACATGTTTTCTTGTCTAACATTGATTCAAAACAGATCAAACATACAATTTTTCAAATATTCAAGTCACATTCAAACAGTTCCTCATATGTTTATATCATTTTCGACACATATTCATCATGTTCTTCATTAGAGTTTTCATCTTGCACACTTGATTAATCAACATAAGCATAAACCGCAATAGTTACACAACCTAGTTATTCTCATTAGTTCCTATATCCAACATATCCGATCAATACATGCATCTATAAGATTCATCACCAACATTCAACCATTTTTATGTTATCTAATACACATCCTACATATCAAACATGAACATGTGCACTCCTAATCAAACAAACACCTTTATCATACACAAACAATAGTCATAGTGCATTCATCACTAAACAAACAAGGTGGGATACTAACTGATTCAAGTGTGGTTACAAGGGTGTGAAGTAGTGAAGAATGAAGCTCCCAAACGGTGTATACGGGATGATCCGAGACCTCCGATGGCTGCTTAGTTCTGAGTCCGAGAGGTGAGGGAGAAGGTGATGCTTGATTGTTAGGGTTTTAGATAGAGAGGGATGTAGGAGAGTGTGGGAGTGAGTGTGAGGGAAATGTGGATGATGGCATGGGTTTTATACCAAATGATGCACCCTAGTGGGCTTCCGGAGTGGGCTAAGGGAGGTGCGGCCCAAACGGTCCAACTGTTCGCTGTTCACTCGAGACCGGGTGGTCTCGAGTTGTGATTTCGGTTTACGAGTAAATATATATATACATACACGCACGACATATATTCACATAATATTCACTTATAACATTCATTAAACCAACAAGTCAACTAGTCACATAACGTTCAAGCATGTTACATCAAGATACAACGAAGGGTTCTAAATTACGAGTTGTCACATCAGCCCGCTTCCTCCCTATTCGCGAAGATTTCAAAGTGGAAAGACTTGCTAGAATCTACACTGATGAAATCATATGTCGTCATGGTATACCCATTGACATTATCTCTGACCGTGATGGTCGTTTTACTTCACGTCTTTGGCAAACTTTTCAGTCCGATATGGGTTCTTATTTGAATCTTAGTACAGCCTTTCATCCTCAAACGGATGGACAGACTGAAAAAACTATTCAAACCCTAGAGGATATGCTCCGTTCTTGTGTCATCGACTTTGGTGGTAATTGGGATGTACATTTACCATTGATCGAGTTCTCGTACAACAAAAACTATCATTCCAGTATTCAGATGGCTCCTTTCGAAGCTTTGTATGGTCGCAAGTGCCGATCTCCTCTCAGTTGGCATGAGATTGGTGACAAGCAATTTACTAACCCTGAGATCATTCAAGAAACGACGGATAAGATTCTTCAGATCCGTGATAACTTGATCAAGGCTAGGAGCAGACAAAAGAGTTATGCTGACAAAAGGCGTAAGCCTCTGGAATTCAATGTTGGAGATCACGTCCTGCTCAAGGTATCTCCTTGGAAAGGAGTCATACGCTTTGGTAAAAAGGGAAAGCTTGCCCCTCGCTATGTGGGTCCCATCAAGATTCTCGAAAGGATTGGCAAGGTGGCCTACCGACTCGAATTGCCTCAAGAGCTTAGCAATGTACACCCAACGTTCCATGTATCTAATCTTCGGAAGTGCTTAGCCGACGAGGAACTTCGGGTTCCCAACGAAGACTTGCAAAAAAACGAGACTCTTCATTTTGTGGAGAAACCGGTCGAAATCATGGACCAAGGTATCAAGCGACTGAGGTGCAGCAAAATTTACATAGTTAAGGTACGATGGGAAGGAAAGCGTGGCGCCGAATTCACTTGGGAACTCGAGAGTGAGATGAAGACCAAGTATCCACATCTCTTCGAGCAGTCTTCCTCTTAGATTCCGGGGACGAAATCTCCAAAAGGAGGGGAGACAGTAACGCCCTGCGTTTGAAACTTTCATCATTTGGCAAGACTAGTCCCTGTAAATACTAAATGTTGCCTATTTGAACCTTAAACTATGTTGAACTATGTGAAGCTTTGCTCGATGTGATACTTTGTGAAACTTGACTCTTGTGATATTTGAAACTTGTGATACTTTGAATCTAGGCTCTTTTGATACTTGATACTCATGGAACGAGAAACTTGGATTCTTTATTGAACGAGAGGCTTGATACTTTATACTTGATACTTGATACTTGACACTTCGATTCTTGATGCATTGATACTTGGATACTTGAAACTCAGCTTAAACGCAACTTGAAACACGGAAACTTTTGTGTTAATCATATGAGTTAAACTATTGTAATGGTTACTCACAAGAATACGCAATGCAACGCTTAATCTAACTCGCAAAACGAAACTTAGTCGTAAACGCGTCTCGGCTGTCCGAATGGACATCCGATCGGATGAACATCCGATCGAATAACCATCCGATCGGATGACCATTCGACCGAACAGCCATCCGATCCCTCACACTGCACCGCCTTAGCTGTCCCTTTCAGCTATAAATAGGCCCCTTGTGCTCTCATTTCACACTTTGCGCCTCTGTCATCCAACCAAATGCACTCCCAAGTCCTTTCAAGCACTTTTCGCGAGATTCAAGCTCATTCCGTAAGTATTTCTTCTAGATTCTTGTACAACTTTAGTCATTTAACACTTCTACACAAGATTTTCCAACAAAGTCACACGAACACTTGATTTATAAACTGATTATGGAGTATCATTTAATCAAGAACGACCCTAGATCTTAAGGATTTACACAGCTTTCATACGAAATCTAAAGGAAACTTGCATTTTCATCTCAGATCGGACGGAATAACACTTGTTCTCCGGCTCAGATCAGATGAGCATCATGCTTTACACTTGATTTTCGAACTTTTCTTCAACTATTATACAAAGACAGTAGTGAAATCGGTCTCAACGGGATATTGACTCATTCCCTAGCCAAAGGCTGGTCTGAGAACTGAATTTCACTGGAAAACAAACAGTATGACGAGTCCAAACATGAAGCACACCGAAAACAGTTCGTTGGTTCGAGAAGGGGTGGTTCCCAATCGACCGAACGAGCTGAGTTTGGTACGTTTCCGTTGTTTGACGCGTCGTTACATCGTCTCCATTAGCTCGACACTTAGAAACTTTCACAACACTTCACTCACTAATCGTCTGTCCGGATGGCCCTCCGATCGGATCACCATCCGTCCAGAGGATCTGATTATCATTACACTTGTTTGTTTTACAGGACACTATGATCTCAACACTTGTAACTTTATCAGTTTACAAACTTTACCCACTGATCGGACGACTGTCCGGATGACCATCCGCTCAGGTATTCAGTCAGGCACTTTATCTCGATTTTCACACTGTTCAACACTCTGTTTCCAACCGGGTCAGTTCTTAGAGGACTTATGCTCTGTTCCCCGCATGCAAGCTGATCCAGCGCTCCCTTCGATCCAATCTATTCAGTATTTGGTTATTTACACCCACTGTGAGTATACTCGATCCCGTTTTGTTTTAAACACTTTTGGGATGCAACATGTATTCTATAAACTTGACACTTGACACTTGAAACTTATTTGGAAACATACTCTATCCGTAGTAAACATGGAAATAGGATACTTGTGAAACTTGAGACTATATTATGTGACGTTTAATCCTTGTATGTGACATGTCTTAACAAATATATTACCATGCCTATGCTATAGGTTGTAACGCCTTGCCTGCTATTCTCTTGGGTATTGTTAAGATCAAACCTCCCGTTAGACTTTGGGAAAGGCAATGAACGTTTATAGCTCCCGCTAGACTCTTGGGATTGCTATGTTAATTGCGTTGGAAATGCGTGTTACATAGGGACTGCGTTAGCTTAGCATGGTGAAACTTGTTATATGTTTTCATAGCGGATATGAGTTTTTGGAACGTTTTAAACTATTATGCTATTACGTACTCAAACTTGTATACTCGCAAACATTTTGTTGATAGTATTTTAATACACGTTGCAGGTTGATCAGTTTGGACGCTGAAGAAACAAGCTAGGATGATGCTTAGAAACTCATTTAGGTAAATCAAGAATTTTGAACAATATTTGAATGTTATGTATTTGATACTTTCGTGATTCTGATTGGTGATCGATGTTTAGACAAATTTTGCATGAAATTAATTAATTACTATTGAAACAATTTAGTGTTGTGGAATCTCTTGAGCAATCCGAACGCTTAGTGCCGCACCCCGATGTTTCCACCATCGGTCGGGGTGTGACAGGATGACCTCTTGGGAAGTCTCCACCCGGGCAACCAAAAACAAATCTGCGAGTTTCTGGAAGGACAACCTATCGGGGACAAAGCGGATAATATTGGTGATGCGAGGGGTCGTATGTTACACAAGTTCTAGCACAACTCTCTCTGCCATCCACCTTTAGCCTTCGTCGTATTCGCGAATTTATTTGTGTTCGTGAACCGTTTGTGAACACGTTGATTTCCTTAGTGAACGAAATCTTGTTTGTTAAGTGTTTATGAACCATTCGTGAACACATTTATTTCCTTAACGAAGTGTTCGTTCGGTTCGTTTACAACCCTATTTGTTGGCCTTAGTACCCCAAAGTGTTACAAAACTGAAACCATAAAACCTAAACCTGTTACCCAAAAATCTTAGTACCTAAATATACTATTTTTTTAAAACAATAAGCACTATATATGTAATTAGCTCAAGTAATTAATTTTCTTATTAAAAATATTTCTAGCATTTTCAAATGTGTGTATATATAGTTTCATGTATTGGTATCATTGAGACATTGACGGGCATGTAATAAAGTTTTTTATTTCTTATGATTAATATATGTAAATATATTGGTGTTTTCCTTCGATTCCTAATAGTAACTAAAGGAACTTGTGCTTTTGCTTTTCTATGTAAATAAAAGAGAAAATGAAGTATGATTGAAGTCTAGTATCATTCCATACTTATTAGTTAAACAATGCAAAAGAAGGTTGTGAATGTATGAGATTGCAATGACAGTTTGATGCTTTATTTTTTATGTACTCGTTAAACCTTTTCTTTATAAAGAAAATTTGGTTTCTCTTTTGTCAAAGAGACGTTTAAGGTACGTGATTCTGGAGGACATATTACAAATATTTGTTCATGTGAACAAAACAATACTTATTGAATATTTGGACTAAAATGGCAACGTTTTAAACCTTTGGACTAAACTGGCAAAATGGCCCAAACCACAGGGACTAAAATGGTATTTAACTCTTTAATTTTTACACTAGTTTGTGATACAAGTAATATTTTATACTAATTTTTATTTAGAGTAAACTGCCATTTTGGTCCCTATGGTTTGGGCACTTTTGCCATTTTAGTCCAAATCTCAAACTTTTTAAATCTGGGTCCCCGTGGTTTCACTTTTATTGCCATTTTAGTCCAAAATTCAAAAACCCCCTATTATAACTGTTGAAAGCTGATTGTTTGCCCTTTTATTTAGGGGCATTTTGGTCATTTTAATTTTATTATAACATATACAAAATCCCAAACACCCCTAAATCTCTGCACTTCCTCTCTCTCTAAACACCCTCTTTCTCTCTCTCTTCTCTGTCTCTAGTTCATCATTTCTTCTCTCTCTAGTTCATTATTTTGGTCATTAGTGAAATAATTATAGGGTCACCAAAAAGAGAAATTGAGCTTTTCCAACACTAGACATATTATTCTCTCCTAGTGTTCTTCGCACCAAATTTCACCCCAATCCCAAAACCCACTCACAGTCCTCCATAGCAGTTAATTTTCCTCTCTAATCCTTCTATTCTTCAACCTTAATCGTTAAACTGGCGTCACGATTACCCAAATCATCTCTGTGCTCAATTTCTAGGGTTTGTGATAATTTTAAGTTTTTTCCGTATAAATACCACGAACAAGTGATCCTTATGCTTATAATTATCTCCGATTACCGATCATATAATCCTCTATTTTGTTAAAGTCAATGGACATCAAAGATCGGATGAAAACGCATTACACCACAAGCTCTACACCCTCTGGTACTCTTTTTCTCGCACTATGTATCATATGTATGGATTATATTTGTTCAGTTTTGTTAGCTGATTGTTTGATTGAATCAGTGTTGATGTTTCACATACGGCTGAGATCACCAAATTGAAGAAAAGAAATGATGAACTTGAGAGAGAGACGATAGAGAGAAAGGGGTGTTTAGAGAGAGAGGGAGAGAGGAAGTGCAGAGATTTAGGGGTGTTTGGGATTTTGTATATGTTATAATAAAATTAAGATGACCAAAATGCCACTGAACAAAAGGACAAAACAATTAGCTTTCAACAGTCAAAATAAGGGGGTTTTTGGATTTTGGACTAAAATGACAATAAAAGTGAAACCATAGGGACCAAAATGGCAGTTTACTCTTTTATTTATTTATTTATGAATGATTGATAATTTTGAGAAATTTGTTGATCAACTTGGGATGTATTTAATTACAAAAAGTGTACAAAATAAGAAATTTCTTAATAAAAAATAAATAAGCTTGGAGGATACAAAAAGTGTACAAAATAAGAAATTTCTTAATAAAAAATAAATAAGCTTGGAGGATGGGTTTTAAGCTAAGCATGAAGGTATGCGATGATACAATTGTGAGGTGAGCTGATGCCTAATAGTAAGGTTACGAGCTCTGGTTCACTATTAACATTTATCATCGTCCTCCATCTCAACGTCATGTCTGTATCCTCTTCCATAGTCTCTTTCATCCACTTTCACAAGGAGTGTGATCAGTATCCCCTCTTTTTTCCCCATTTATTTAATGTTTAAACAAAAAATAAAATTAAACGTTTCATTAATAAAAAAACTGAACCATAAAAAGAACATAATTAAAAACTATATCAATAAAATTAAAACTACATAATTAAAAGAATCTAAAACTAATAAATATGCTTGATCAAATCGACACAAACGTTGAGGTGCGTATGCTGGTTGTGTAATGTCCTGTTTACCTCTTGTTGAGCCTCATCAACCGGTTCAATATCCTCATGAATGTCGTTCGGTTCGGTTCGTATTCGCATATGGTGTTTGTTACCTTCATCTATGATAGTTATCCTATGCAATAAGACACAAGCATACATAACATCTCTCATTTTTTGTGCGTAAATGTGCGTGCCGGCTTTTGCACAATGTGCCATCATTGCTTTAAAACACCAAGTAACCGTTCAACATCTTTTCTTAACAATTCTTGGCGTTTTGCCACTTTTTTTTTCTTTTATCATCTTCCGGTTACAGTAAAGTTTTAACAAATACTGCATAGTTAGGCTATATACCATCAGCAAGGTAATACCCATTGTTGTATTCCACCCCTGAAGCCATAAACGAAGAATCAGGTCTGATACCCTTTATGATGTCGTTGAAAACCTCAGACTGGTGAAGAACATTTAAGTCATTATCTGAACCAGCGACACCAAAGAAACCATGTCAAGCCCATAGATCTTGAGGAGTCACAGCTTCTAACATTATTGAGGGATGCTCTATATCACCGTGCGTGAATTGACATCCCCATGCATTAGGGCAATTACGTGTACAACCGATATTGCCTTGCATTCCGAGGAATCCATCTCTTTCTCCGTGGGCTGCATATAGTTATTCGATGTCCTTTCGTGTTGGTATACAAAAAGACTTCTTGCTATATAGCTTGACCACACATTTGATACAGACTATCCCGTGATGTTCTTTCGGCCATCTACAAATACTCATCCCATGCATCACTAGAAGTGTGGTATGCCATTTCTCGAATCATCGATGTACACTTTTATAAGGTAGTAAAACCCCTTTTACCTCTGACATCCCATCGTAAAATGTTACAATTTGCTCGGATGAGGATGAAGAAACCATGATTTTCAAAAAAAAAAAATTGTATATTTTTTTACAAGGCTGGAGAGAATTTGTCACACAAAGAATACAGATCGTTCGAAAAACATATGTGAAATGTGCGCTCTTAAATAGAATTTAAGAAAATCAAATTGGGACCGAGTCAAATTTTAAAAACTCAAAAAGTGCGAGTAGAAAATCAAATTGGGACCGAGTCAAATTTTAAACTCAAAAAGATTTGCCACATAATTTTTAGTTTTAAAAGATGATCTAGTAATTGAAAGGTTAGTTCAGATATATTGATCAATTTGTAACTAAACTGACTCTTTATGTTTTACTAAGATGTTAAGATGCCAAGATCATGGACTGATAGTACTCTCATCCAAAAAATTACACACCGACATAAGTAAAAAAAAGATCGTCTATTACCTACAAATTTGACATGAATTGCTCAATGCTGAGAGCAAAACAAGTAAAACATACAAATAACACCTGCATTGGTGTTGAAAAGGTAGGGGGAAACATAATTTGATTATTTTAAGTGTTATTTTTAGAATCGTTACCAGGGCCGGCTCAACAAATTCGGAGGCCTAAAGCAAACTGAAAACTTGGGTTGGGGCCTTTACGATTGAAACTATTGTCCAATAATTCCTCTTTCTATGAGTTTTTTCAAACAAACATCCCCAAATCCACAAAAATCTAAAGTAGTATTTTACTCTTAAACCTCCATTTATATTTTAAAAATGACTATATATCGATTATCAACTAACCTTTGGCAAGATCCTCTGCAAGAAATTTTTTTTTTCTCTCGAAATTGCTTAATCACTCCATAAAACCCCTTGACATGTTGCTAACTCATGTTGCTAACTTTATTTCCAATTTGCATGAAAACTATAACACCTAATTCACATTGTCAAACAATTGACCATAATTGTAGATTCAAATTAAACCTCTGCATAATTCTTTAAAAGCAAATCAGTCAACAAAATTATGTTCTTAGCATCCTGTCATAGCCTAGTAAAAATCAAATAGGATGAACTATGAAGTCTTTTAGGGACAGTAAGAAATTAAAGAACAACAACAAAAATCAATGAATGGTTACCTTTGATCATAATCTTAATTCTCTGGTCTCAATATTCTAAAGAACTTTTGTGGGTTCCATTAAAAATATAGAAAAACAGAAAATGACTGGAAAATGGCATAATCGTCGCTTCAGTTTCATACCTAATTTACTTCTTTATTAACGACATTTAATACCGCGTCCAAGTTTACAGCTATGGGGGAGGCCCGATTAATTCTCAAAGTCAGCCCATATTCTTAGTTTTTAAGCTCAGAATCGGAAACAATCATATATAATTGTTTTTTTATAAGAGGCCCTTTCCAGTTGGAGGCCCAAAGCCCTAGCTTTACTTTACTGGCCCATGGGCCGTCCGTGATCGCTACTCGCACACACTCTAAGACTATTCGATCCGACCCAACCATAAAACTTCAACGTTTGAGTCATAATCTTCTTCAAATAATACTCCTTTATTAAGATTTCGTATATGATTATCATCCTAGACCTGACTCAACCAGAAAACTCTACTATTTGGTTGTGAAATCAGATCACCGAAAAACCATAGAAAAAAATATTGGGTCCGTCACTAGATTCAAAGGTTCACATACAATTGTAGTTTTCCAGATGACAAGGTTGGCTAGATAATTACAGTTACAATTATCTGACAATGTATATATTGAATCCTATGTAAACAAAACAATCTTCTATGTATCGACCTTGTAACGGTTGAATCCACCGTTCGATAGCTCAATTGAATCAACTAGAAGCAAAGTCATCTTCTTCTCAAAGAGGTTAATCAAACCATAACAAAACTGAAGACAAATGATTAACTCCGAACCTGGGTGGTTGTAATTTATTCATAAGTGAGACCTTCGATTAGTTTGGTTATGAATATGCTAAAAAGGCGGTTTAACTTATATAATTAACTTAGGTATCACACACATACACTTGCGAATGAGATTCTGTCACACCCCAAAATATCAGAGCTAGCGTGACTGGATCGGTATCTTCATTGCACAGCGGAAGTGTTTGAGCTAAGACTTCTAGAAAGTGAACGCCGCTAAGTACTCGAATTCCCATGGGTTCTCCTATTCCAACCATTCCATAGTTTGTAACATGCAACCTGAGAAAGAACATGCGAAAAATCAACAAAAAGTTGATCGAGTTCATAGTTCGTTTGTTTTGTATCGAATGCGTTTTAAAACGCTTGAAATCTTCCATTTGAAAAACCGGTTTGTGAGATCTCCATATCTCAAAACATTTGAAATGTCCTCTTTGTATATCGGTAACGAAATGTTTTTTGCTATGTTTATAAACCGATACATGTAATTGCTGAGTTTGTAAACCAGTAATGAAATGTTTTCTGTCGTATCTGTAAACATATATTGAAATGTTTTCTGTTATCTTTGTAAACCGGTATTGAAATGTTTTCTGTTATCTTTGTAAACCGGTATTGAAATCATAGTATGTAGGATACCTATGGAATCTAAGGATCAATCAGTGTGTAGCTAATACACTGACCTATGCCATAAGTAAGTAACCAAACCGAGACAACTTTGTTATCAATTGGGATCGCAAAAGCACTCATAAAGGGTTACCAAACCCGGAGTGGAGCGCGCCACAAACTCGATAGATTTATATCTTTTGCACCTTGGTCACTACGTGATTAATGGTTACTAATGTCATCCTCCTACTTACGCACAATGATCTGTTATCATCTAATTCCATAGCTACATACCTTGTGTTATTGGGCCTTTGCCCATGTCCTTGGGCCTTTGCCCACGTCATTGAAACTCATGCATGTTTCGAAAACCTGGTATTGTTGTAAGAACCGGTAAGTTTAGCTTAAACCTTTTCGTAAACCATTTGAGTTCGTTGAAATCCTGTCGCGAAATGGTTTATAAATATGTGATATTCATTTATCGAAATCTTGTGTGATTTTGCAAAACTGGCATGTCTTTCCACCCCCGAAAACATTTATAAAAATGTAAAACAGTAAAAAGTGGGGGTTATAAACTCATCTTGATATTCATGTGCAAAGCTAGCTTAGCGTGATTCCGTAGTGTTGTTCCAAGAACGCGAATTTAGCTAGCGTGCAACTACGACATTCCTACGAAGGAATACTTATGAGTTTTCTAAATAAATCGGCGTAGCTAAACTACGTGCCCGAGCTCTACCGAATCATTAACTCAATGATTCTATGAAGGGGTATTGTTTTAACTTAGAATAACCAATATGTGGTTATTTGATCCCGTTTATAATCGGGATAAAACTAAGTCTCGAGATCGACTTAGTTTTCGAGTGTTATAAGATTTATACTTATTTTTACATATATAATCAAATATATATACGCGAAGTCGTGATAGTCGTTGCGATAGAAGGCGTAGATGAAATGGTATGTATGCAAAATGTCATAAGTGATTCGGTAATATACCGTTGTAGTTTTCGTAGGATGGAAGAAAATAAATATATATATATATATACATTTATATATATTCGAAAACCCAACGTTTGAAACGAATATAACCAAATATATTCATTTTATAAGAATATTCGAATCCTCGTTAATTGAAATAAATATAAACAATTATATTTATTTTATAAAAATTATACGAATAATGATGTTTAAACGAAATATAACTAACTATATTTATGTTGTGAAAGTTTCCGAGTTTTGCGTGTTCGAAATAAATATAAATAATTATATTTACTTTACATAAGTATTGGTTTTCGTAAACCATGTGACACCCGGCTTTTCAAGCCGTACCGTACAATTGAAGCACATGTTGTAAATAGGTAATAGGGCCATATTTGACTGATTATGATATTTACATGTGAAATTTAGTGAGGTGGTAAATTTAAACTTTGATAAAAAAAATTATGTTGGCAACTGTAAGATAAACACCTATCGCGTAACCGTTAAAATGCGAAACGAACATCGGTGACCACCCGATCAGTGTTAAAATCCTAAAAATCGTCTGTTATGATTAGAATAATTATTTTAATCCAAATCATGAGGAAAAATAAATTAAAACGCTAAGAAACCCTATTTTTCGAGTTTAAGCGCGTACCGCGCAATGCAGCACGTATACCGACAAAATACTGTCAACGCAGCCCGTCAAGACAACTGAAAATCATTTTAGCAATAATTTGATAAGTTTATTCTTATAGAATAACAAAAATAAATAAAAACGCATAAATTCCTATTTTTGCGATTTTAAACGCATACCGCGCAGCATAGCGCGCATACTGCCAAATACCGACAACGTCGCCAGTCCAGACAAACAAAATATTGTTCAATAATATTTTGGTGAGTTTATTTTTAAAGAGTGTTAAAAATAATTTCAAACGCACTAAAATGGGATTAGAACGCTAGATAAAATACCCGGTAACCGGTTAAATACCAGTTTTTGATCTCTCTCACTATATATATATATATTATATGTAGGCGTGTATATGTATGTTTTTTTATGAGAGAGAGTGTAAAAATGGCAGCCATGCAAGCATTTTTCTCTCTCTCTCTCCTTCATACATTGGGCAAAAAGGGAGGTGGAGTGATGATTATGTGGTTGTGTCCCCCATGCCTTACAAAAACCAAGAGAATTCATTTTCAAAAATCAAACTTCATATCTCTCTCAATAATTCAGCCGAAAACCTCTCTTACCCCTTCATATTTTCAAAATTTTGATGATTCTTGTAAGAATCAACTTAAATCCAAGGTGTTTCCAAGTTATTTTAAAGATCCAAATGTGTTTTCTTGGTGAAACAAGCTTTCATACATCAAAAATCATGTCAAAACCCACTTGAGTCTTGAAGGTATAAAAATTATTTTCTAAATTTGTTCTTGGTTCATAATGATGTTGATAATCTTGAAAAGTTTCTCTTGTTCTTGGATTTAAACACAAACTTGAAATCTAAAAACAAATGGGTTTTTGAATAAATAAAAATGGATGAATATGTGTGTGTGTGTGTAGCCGTAGGTATATGTGTGTGCATATATAATTGTGTTTTGATTTTTGGATGAATGATTCATGAATAATATGATTCTTAAATGATAGAATACATGCATGAATCAAAAATGTCATAAAACAAGGATCTAAAAGTGTTTCACGATTTAAAAAGGGATTTGATGAGAAAGTGAGCTTTTTGAAGGTTTATGTAGGTGTAAACATTTCGTGTGTATGTATGTATATGTGTTCTTGAGCATGGTTAGAACATAAAAGATGATGATGATGTTGTATGAGTGCATTAGATACATTTACTTGAACATGCATGATGATATGAAAGCATGAAAGGATGATTTGAACATGATTTGATAAAAATGATATTTGATCAGATTACAAACATTAAAATATGATTATCTTGAAGTATTTAATGATATAAAACTTTGTCATGAGGTTTACTAGCTTTGCATGTTATACATGAGGCTTAGAAACTTGTAAAATAGGTGAAATAATGTGTTTTGTGTATGATATAGTAAAAATCAGTTATGATCAGGTTATAAACACTAAAATTAAGTTATTTTAAAGTGTTTAGTGACATATAACTTTGTCCTAATGTATGCTAGCTTTGCATGTTGTACTTGGTGCATTAAAAGTTGTAAAATACGTGAAATTGCATGATTTATGTGACTTACACAAAAACTGCACTAATCTGATTATAACCACTATTTTAATCAGTAAATAACATGTATTGTGTTAAAATATCAAGTCGTTTCGAGTTAGGATGATTATAGTAACGTTTAACGCAAAACTATGCGTTAAAACGGTCAAAAATCGACTTTTCGAGTGATTTTTATAAAACTGAATTAGATCAGTAAGTAAACTGATATTTTTAGTTTAAAATAAGTATATTAACTAATTTTAAGTTTACTTGGTGTTTGGTTAGTCATATGTGACTTCCGACGCCCGAAACCGTTACCAAATCGCTAAAATACGCATTCAATGAACACTAGTATGGGTAAATTTTGAGTGAACCTTATGTGATAAAATGTATTATGTGGTTTAAACATGAGAATGTGAAAATATGTTAAGTTTTAACATGATTTTAAAGATTTGGATTATGCATGTATATTTGTACGTTTTGTGCGGTAGAAACGGTAAAAATTGCGTTAAAAGTGTAACTTGTTTGTCGAGCATGAAATTTGATACATAGGACATATTTTATGTATATTTGCTTTAAAAATGACAAAATAGATAAGTTAGTAATATTTTGCGTGTTCGGTGTTAAATTCTATGCACGTTTATGTATAAATATTACGACGCGCAAACCATAGATATATTGCGTAAAAACGAGAGAGTTAACGAATTTACACAATATTGGTCATCAATAAAATTGTTCAAGTCACAAAATCATAAAAATATATATATATGGACTCATATATATTAATGTGCCAACATAATAAAAAATGACAACTTTTCTAGAAAATCTCAAAGTTATGTGATAATTCTAAGAGACTGAGAAACTTAGGATTTCTGTGATTAAATGTTATTTTGATTTAGAATTGTTCCCATATTAGGACGTATATAATCAATTTCTGGGATTGCGGTATTAAAATACGCACCCAAAGGTGAGTGTCACTAAACCCCTATTTTTACTGTTTTATATATATTTTGGGGGCGGAACACGTTGTTAAAAGGGTTTAATAATGTTTTCGAAATAAAACATACCTTTTAATATAAAATATATATTTTCGCTGAAAATATATGAATTTGATAAGTCATACGTTTCGGAGTAAAACGATTTTGAAGAATGAATATTGTAAGTGCGGTATTTCTTAAGAGAAATGGGAGCGTATGAAATGGGAATGAATTCCGGACTGAGTCTCAACACTTGAGTGACAGGGGAATTCGTAAGTCGTAGTATATTAAATTGTCATATTAGTAGGATATATATATATTGTACGTGAGGTAGACATCATATGGTTCATTGAGATAGGACCCTGCGCCCATGATGTCGTTTAATCAGATAAGTATTATACGCGAGGAATTGTTGGTAGATCTATCGGGTTGACAACCCCGCCGTGACCGGTCGCCCCGAGTCAATGTCAAACGACGAATTTAAATTCTGTTTATTGTCTAGCTTTGATTATCCCTGCATGGTTAATATATAGTTCGTATCGTCTAGCTAACATACGAGTCTGAAAATAGACGCTATAATTTAATATACAAAACCTGGGCAGTATTACAATTGTCGGAGTAATGACCCGATGGAAGGCCCATGGATTTTATCAAATGAGTAAAATGGACTTTCTAAAATTACATAGATGTTTTCAAATAAACGCCTAATCAGAAAGTTTTCCTTGAAATAAAATCTGTTAGTAAACGAATAAGTGAACTCACCTTCCTTTGTGTTGACACTTGATTTTAACGTGTTCTACAGGTACTTGAGTGCGGCTTCGGGAATTATGGCGTATCTTGTGGTTATTGATGCATGTTTTGTCACTTAAATATATTGGACTAATTTTAAAATTTTCTGGGACGAATGTAATAAGATCCATGAGGTTCAAAACAACTTAACTAAGTCATGGTAGTGTCATAATTTAAAACGTAATGTTTAAAATATAGACTTTGAATAGGATAATATGTCCAACAAATTAAATGCATCGATCAACAAGATATAAATGGGCACCAACTTCCGTCTCCACTACGTTAGATATTCCGCTGCGACGTTTTTGGGGTGTAACAAACCAGTAGCTCGTGTTTTGTCGAAACCTTAGCATTTCGTGTTGTGAGTTATAAAACGTCACCGAAATAAATATACGTATATATTTATTTTATAAAAATATACTTGAATACCGTTAGGTGTCGTTATTTGAATATAACACGTCTTGAAATTCGGGTTTTTAACGAAAAGGGGCCAGAGTTTCCTCTGTTTTTTTTTAATAACCCGACAACTAAAGTTATCGTCTTTTGTCAAAACTCAACAATCAATCAACAAACAATACGTATATATAATTTTCTGCAAAGTTTGCAAAAATCGTAAATAAATCACTATATATAAACTCGGTTCGAGCTCGGTTCGCGTATAAAAATCTTGTTACCGGGTCGTAGAGTTGAGTGAGTTGACTTCCGCTGACCGAGTTTGACTGAGTTGACCAGTTGACTGAGTCGAAATAAACTGAACTGCTCGAACTGAACCAAATTGCATACTCCGAGACTGAAACCGATCTGGCCCGAACCACGGCTGGCCAAGTGACTATTGTTGACTACCTTTGACCGAACCAGGGTGTTGACCGAACCGAACCCGTATTCGTTGAACTGTAACCTGCCTGAATCAGAACAGAGACTCATGACCCATAACATAACCACCACCACCACTACTGCCTCCGTCGGTCAGCACCACCGTCGCCGACTGCGGCAACTTTCTGTCGTCGACACCATCACCGACCTCATTATCATCACAGCACCTTGACATCAGCATCATCAGAAACAAAAAAAATCAAACCTCATGTCAATAACCTGAACTGATTCAAAAGGAGGTGATGAAGAAGATGAGTTTTTAGGCGCTTACCGGAGAGAAGTCTCCAACTGCGGCTGTCGTTAACCAGAAAGGCCACCATTGTTACCCAAATCGGAAAATCGGAAGCCGGAATCATGTTCAGGGTACTCGATTTTGAGGGGGGGTGTCCGCCGCTAATCTACCGTCAAAAACCTCCATCACTGCCGTCGTCTGAGACCCTGTCGGTTGTCTCTTTCTCTTTCTCATCGTTCTCTCTTCCTCACTCTCTTCTCTCTGTTCTCATCACCGTCACGCGCCACCACAATCTGGTGGTGGCCGGCCGTTATATCGAGGTACAATGGAGCTGGGGTGTGCTCGTGACTGGCATAGGAGATGAGGGAGACATGAGGTTGAGTTGTGGTGTGTTTGTCGGAGAAGGGGCGCATGTAACCAGACAAGAGAGAGGGTTAGGGTTCTCATATACTGAATTGAAGAGATGGATGGTTATTTCAGTGTGCGCAGGTTTGTAAAAGAAATGAGAGAATAGGGTTTTGATGTTCTATTTATACATAGGTTTTAAGTGGGCTTGGGCCCAAGGCCCACAAGCCCGCTTCACGCGGCCCGATACGTTTTCCGAAGCCCATTTTTGAACCCGGACTTTGTGGACTGTCATAGAATGTAATATTAGGATCGAAAATACTTAAAATCTTGTCGGTAGTTGTGGTTTATTGCGTTAAAATCGCGTAGAATGCTTCGTTTGTTGTTTCTTGTCCGTTTTTCGATCCAATTTAAACTACGGATACGAAAATTTGAAAACGAAGCTAAATATATCATAATATTTCAATTTTGAAGGCAACACGCTAGTCCGATGCTCCCATTTCGTTGTCAGTGCGTTCCTACAGTCGCGTTTTCATTCACGTTTGCGCTTTGTGATATTCGATAGCGTGTTATTTCCGCAAAACCCCATTGCTATGTTTAAAATATATGTATAAACTTTGTATTCGTCGGAGTTTTCCGTATTTTGTACGGTTTCAGTTCGTTATCGCTTAACGCTCCACATATTTCCCGAAAATCACCATACGCACACTCTAACGTCAGATAAGGGTTCCTAGGCATTCCAAAAGCCTAATTAAGTTATTTCGTGTCTTAAACACTATTTATTATCGCCTAAACGTTCGTTAATCGCGTAATTAAGAGGCGTTAATTGCCAGTTGTCACATTCTCCCCTTGTTGCAGAAATTTCGTCCTCGAAATTTAGTCTATGTTATCTCCTCAGAGTTGTGTCATTCCTAGGTAAGTCCGAATAATATCACAGCGGAAGACCGCGTAATCGAATCAAGACTTATTCAAATTATATGAATGTAAAGACATTTTGCATCAAGAAGAACCCAACGGTTCAGCTGAGTTTGTTCCAGAAATCGAGGTCAAGTGAATGAAGCATAGTAACACTATCACCAATGTGATCAAGTTTGCGGGGTTCAATAAAAGAGGAATTTCAACTAATAGAATTCCAAACGAATGTTCACAATATACAAATAAATTTTTGAACAACAGAATTTACTACCAACGGAAACTTGCGTTGGTTGTTGTATGATTTGAAACTCAAATTCAACAAGCTCAAATAAATATAATCATAAAAATGATTTATTAATTATCGAACCATTAAATGAATAAAGTCAACATGTTGACATTATTGAATTGTAATGATACACCGAAATGAAATACAACCGAACCTGGTGCATCATCGTCTCAATACATAGTTGTATTAGGACTAGTAAAATGATTAATCAAACAAAAAGCATACATGGTTTTGCATGAAACAATCGATCACGATTAGCACAAGCTACAAGTTTATACCGATGCCACAAGGTGTCGTAGTGAATGAAATAATTCAACAATAGCAGTGACCGAACAAGCATCACCGTGTTTTGCATGAAACGCTCAATCATGATTAGCCCAAGCTACAAGTTCCTTCTGACACCACAAGGTGTCGTAGTGATTGAAACAATTCAATAATAGCGGTGATCAAACAAGTTCACCGTGTTTGAAATCAGATGAAAGGTTCAACGAGGTAAATCTGAATGTTTGTTTCAAACAAATCTTATAGGGGTTTCAATTGAAAATGAAACAAATAAATAATGTTTATCGATAAAAAATGAAAGGGCAATAAATATCACATGATGTTCGATCGATGCTGAAGAAAACCGATAAGAGGTACACCAAAATATGACATAAATTGTGTACCATTATCTTAATACATGATTGTATTAAGACTACTTTAATATGATAATTCAGCAAAACGGATTTAATATAAATAAGAAAATAAATAAATAAATAAATAAATCCGTACATGATGTGTGCAAACGAGATTAGCGCAAGCTTCAAGTTTGTGAAAAACGTCACCACAAGGTGATCGTGATCAAAGAAACGATTCAATGAAGTCGAAGACCAAACAAGCCTATTATGGTTCAAAACAAATGAAGTGCCTGTCAAGATTATTTCGAATATGATGGCCTCAATCCATCATATGGAATCTTGAATCGAATATGTATTACGAGCAAGTTCAATCAATTGAACTTGGTTGAAACATAATCCAACAATGAATTCATGTATCGATAAGAAAGTTTCGACATGGCCACAACGAAAAACCATGTATGCCACTCAAAAGAAGATGAGTTTTCCAAGATATCCGTCGACTCGATATCAAGGAGTCAAAATTTTGTAATAATACGAGTCATCTAGATCACAATGCAAAAATTGAATATAGTGAAATAATATATGAGATGTTGACAAAACAACCATTCGAAGTGAAACCACATGTGTAACAAACAATGCATGTGTAGCGTACCAATTGTCAAGAAATAAGCAAATGAGTGTTCGCTATTACGAAAGAAAATTTTTGTGATGCAAGGATCAATAGGGGGAGTAGAGGTATGAAAAACCTACTCGCTATATGCAAAAAGTCAAAATTTCAACAAAAGAAATTTAAGGACTTTACCTGGAATTCCGTGTGATAATCGTTGTTAAGTGACATTACCATGGAATGTCGAACATTGCGTATTTGTCATAAATGAAATAGGGGGGACACGAAGACATGCGACTTCTTGTGCAGCATCAATAGTTGTGAGTCTTTTTAGACTAAGTACCGACCGTTGTGAAATCTTGCTTAAACGTACCTCAGCATGATTCATGTCGCTTGTATGTTCGCGTGGCACTTTGCCGCATTTTGACCCGTAGTTCTCCCGCTGACGGAATTAGCAACGTTGTTGTCATGCCCAATCATGTTTTTTTCCAAAGGCACTGCCTCGAAAGTCGTGTGTGATATACTCCGACGTCCGCTGACGTATAGTTTAAGTTTCATGTATACTTGTGCACTAGCGTTTCATTTTGCGTATAATGTGATGTGCTCCGACATCCGTTGACGCGTAATTTGAGTTTCATGTATTCGTGTGCACTAGTGTTTCGTTCCGCGTAGGTTACCTGCTCGGGTAAGTAAGGTAGCATAGACGACATAATATAATGGTGTTTGCCCGAGTTAATAGTCGCAGTTCCTACGTAATGACCTTTAATGGATTTTGACATGAATTCTCCAAAGGTCCTGGATGCATGTTATCAAAATTC
Organism: Helianthus tuberosus; assembly: GCA_030545235.1. Lineage (NCBI taxonomy): Eukaryota > Viridiplantae > Streptophyta > Magnoliopsida > Asterales > Asteraceae > Helianthus > Helianthus tuberosus. The sequence continues at coordinate 123,598,940 of CM060407.1, forward strand.
TCAAGGTTTTGCTTACTGTATGAAATCATTTCATGTATACTGTACCAAACATAACTCTTGTGCATGTTTTAACCAAAACTATTGTCTCATTGTTTTCGGCAACGGTTGGAACCCATATTCGAGTCTTAGGCGTTCTATATGTGTTCAATTCTTGATATCTAAGTCCCTAGAGGATAGTGAGGTTAAAGCCTAGGTATCTCTACAAGAAACCTAATTCGCTGAAACCTATAGCTCTGATACCAATCTGTCACACCCCGAAATATCAGAGCTAGCGTGACTGGATCGGTATCTTCATTGCACAGCGGAAGTGTTTGAGCTAAGACTTCTAGAAAGTGAACGACGCTAAGTACTTGAATTCCCATGGGTTCTCCTACTCCAACCGTTCCATAGTTTGTAACATGCAACATGAGAAAGAACATGCGAAAAATCAACATAAAGTTGAGCGAGTTCATAGTTCGTTTGTTTTGTATCAAATGCGTTTTAAAACGCTTGAAATCTTACATTTGAAAAACCAGTTTGTGAGATCTCAATATCTCAAAGCACTTGAAATGTCGTCTTTGTATATCGGTAACGAAATGTTTTCAGTTATGTTTATAAACCGATACATGTAACTGCTGAGTTTGTAAACTAGTAATGAAATGTTTTCTGTCGTATCTGTAAACTGGTATTGAAATGATTTCTGTTATCTTTGTAAACCGGTATTGAAATGTTTTCTGTTATCTTTGTAAACCGGTATTGAAATGTTTTCTGTTATCTTTGTAAACCGATATTGAAATCATAGTATGTAGGATACCTATGGAATCTAAGGATCAATCAGTGTGTAGCTAACACACTGACCTATGCCATAAGTAAGTAACCAAACCGAGACAACTTTGTTATTAATTGGGATCGCAAAAGCACTCATAAAGGCTTACAAAACCCGGAGTGGAGCGCGCCTCAAACTCAATAGATCTATACATTTTGTACCTTAGTCACTACGTGATTAATGGTTACTAATGTCATCCTCCTACTTACGCACAGTGATCTGTTATCATCTAATTCCATAGCTACATACCTAGTGTTATTGGGCCTTTGCCCATGTCATTGAAACTCATGCATGTTTCGAAAACCTTGTATTGTTGTAAGAACCGGTAAGTTTAGCGTAAACCTTTTCGTAAACCCATTGAGTTCATTGAAATCCTGTCGCGAAATGGTTTATAAATATGTGATATTCATTTATCGAAATCTTGTGTGATTTTGCAAAACTTGCATGTCTTTCCACCCCCGAAAACATTTATAAAAATGTAAAACAGTAAAAAGTGGAGTTTATGAACTCACCTTGATATTCCTGTGCAAAGCTAGCTTAGCGTGATTCCGTAGTGTCGTTCCAAGAACGCGAATTTAGCTAGCGTGCAACTACGACATTCCTACGAAGGAATACTTATGAGTTTTCTAAATAAATCGGCGTAGCTAAACTACGTGTCCGAGCTCTACCGAATCGTTAACTCAACGATTCTATGAAGGGGTTATTGTTTTGACTTAGAATAACCAATATGTGGTTATTTGATCCCGTTTATAATCGGGATAAAACTAAGTCTCGAGATCGACTTAGATTTCGAGTGTTATAAGATTTATACTTATTTTATATATATAATCAAATATATATACGCGAAGTCGTGATAGTTGTTGCGATAGAGGGCGTAGATGAAATGGTATGTATGCAAAATGTCGTAAGTGATTCGGTAATATACCGTTGTAGTTTTCGTAGGATGGAAGAAAATAAATATATATATACATTTATATATATTCGAAAACCCGCGCGTTTGAAACCAATATAACCAAATATATTCATTTTATAAATTAATTGAAATAAATATAAACAATTATATTTATTTTAGAGTTAATTACATAGTTAGTCCCTGTGGTTTCCACAAAATAACATACTTAGGTACTAATAGTTTAAAATCACCTTCTAGGGTATTAACTTTTCATTTTGTATTCTTTGGAGGTATTAACTTCTAGGGTATTAACATAGTTAGTCCCCGTGGTTTGCACAAAATAACATATTTAGGTACTAATAGAATGTGATTTTAAACTTACAAATAACGCTAATACCTCCAAACATTACAAAATAAAAAGTTAATACCCTAGAATGTGATGTTAAACTATTAGTACCTAAGTATGTTACTTTATGCAAACCACAGGGACTAACTATGTAATTAACTCTTTATTTTATAAAAATTATACGAATAATGATGTTTGAACAGAAATATAACTAACTATAGTTATGTTGTGAAAGTTTCCGAGTTTTTCGTGTTCGAAATAAATATAAATAATTATATTTACTTTACATAAGTATCGGTTTTCGTAAACCAGTAGCTCGTGTTTTGTCGAAACCTTAGGATTTCGTGTTGTGAGTTATAAAAAGCCACCGAAATAAATATACGTATATATTTATTTTATAAAAATATACTTGAATACCGTTAGGTGTCGTTATTTGAATATAACACGTCTTGAAATTCGGGTTTTTAACGAAAAACAGACAGAGTTTCCTCTGTTTTTTTTTTGGAATAACCAGACAACTCAAGTTGTCGTCTTTTGTCTAAACTCAACAATCAATCAACAAACAATATGTATATATAATTTTCCGCAAAGTTTGCAAAAATCATAATTAAATCACTATATATAAACTCGGTTCGAGCTCGGTTCGCGTATAAATAAGAATCTATAACATAACTAAACTTTACGTCGCCTAAATCTTGTTACCGGGTCGTAGAGTTGACTGAGTTGACTTCCGCTGACCTAGTTTGACTGAGTTGACCAGTTGACCGAGTCGAAATAAACTGAATTGCTCGAACTGAACCAAATTGCATACACCGAGACTGAAACAGATCTAACCCGAACCACGGCTGGCCAAGTGACTATTGTTGACTACCTTTGACCGAACCAGGGTGTTGACCGAACCGAACCAAACCCGTATTCGTTGAACTGTAACCAGCCTGAATCAGAACAGAGACTCATGACCCATGACAGAACCACCACCACTACTGCCTCCGTCGGTCAGCACCACCGTCGCCGACTGCGGCAGCTTTCTGACGTCGACACCACCACCGACCAGTGGCGGATCCAGGAATTTTTTTTACTGTGTTTACTTTTTTAGAACTGAACATAAAAAACTTCGGGTCGGTTCAACGGTTTGGGTCAGGTAAGGTACATCACATGTAAAAATACGATACAATTGTATTCATAAAGTAAAATGAACACAACTTTACTTCTGATCTTGTCAACCCAAATGTAACTTCTATAATTCGTACTTTATGCATTGACTATAATCTATATTGTGAGCTAGGCATTCTTTTAATCATAATAACCCCTAATTGCTTCTCTTGATGACACAGCATTAGTAAGACCACTTTGCATCATACATGTAACATAATAAGTGTTGCTGGAATTGTAAAAAGATGTAAACTATTTCCTAGTTTTATAGCATACTATGATGTTAAATGGATAGTATTTCCTAGTTTTACAACTAAGAAAAATAAACAGATTAAACGGGTCGCGAACCTGCCAGGGTGTCCTAAACACAACATATTTAGCTAAACGTGTTTGCGGGTTCGATCCTAAACTGACCCAAACCTGTTTAGGCTAAACTCAAACCCGTGAATTTCATGTTATGTTTGTGTCGTGTCAAAATCCATACATAAGTTTACCCTAAAAATAAATGTCCTAGCAGGAAAATCTTTGATCCTAAATGGATGATTTTTAAAAAAAGTAAAGTATATTTTGATGTATTAAGAAGACTAATGTCTAATGGTGCAACAGATTATCAATTTAACATAATAATTTAACATCAGATTATCAAAAAATTAACATCAGATTATCAATTTAACATAACTATTGAAATATTCTTCTGCATAACATATCAATTTAACATCAGATTATCAAAAAATTAACATCAAATTATCAACAATAAGTCAAATTAACATCAGTTAACACACCTGTGAAGAACGGCTGGAGGAGGACGGTTGTCGGCTGGAAGAGGAGAGGCCGGAGCGGAGGGCCGGAGGTGGTCGCTAAGGGAGGAGGAGACAGGGTGAGGGTGGAGGCGTCGCTGTTGTTTTTCAGTCCGTAGGTAGCCTACTGTTGTTTTTTTGTTATGGGTGTTGTCACCCTAAATGGGTTTTAAAGAAAAAAATAGAAATTAAAAACAGGGAACAAAAATTTAAAAATTGTATCATACAAGATTCGAACCCGGGTATCAAGGGTGAACGAACAAGGATTAACCAGTGCACTACCAAAGCCTTTTTGTCTATGGGTTCCCTATATATTTTATTTATGGGTTCCTTTTCAGTTTGTTATATATATTTACACTAAAAATAAAAAACCGAATGGGTTCCTGGGAACCCGATCTTTCTTAATAAGTCTGCCCCTGCCACCGACCTCATTAGCATCATAGCACCTCGACGTCAGCATCATCAGAAACGAAAAATAATCAAACCTCGTGTCGATAACCTGAACTGATTCAAAAGGAGGTGATGAAGAAGATGAGTTTTTAGGCGCTTACCGGAGAGAAGTCTCCAACTGCGGCTGTCGTCAACCGGAACGGCCACCATTGTTACCCAAATCGGAAAATCGGAAGACGAAAGCACGTTCAGGGTACTCGATTTTGAGGGGGGGTGTCCGCCGCTAATCTACCGTTAAAAACCTCCATCACTACCGTCGTCTGAGACCCTGCCAGTCGTCTCTTTCTCTCTCTCATCGTTCTCTCTTCCTCTCTCTCTTCTCTCTGTTCTCATCACCGTCGCGCGCCACCACAATCTGGTGGTGGCCGGCCGTTATATCGAGGTACAATGGAGCTGGGGTGTGCTCGTGACTGCCATAGGAGATGTGGGAGACAGGAGGTTGGGTTGTGGTGTGTTTGTCGGAGAAGGGGCAGGTAACAGGACAAGAGAGAGGGTTAGGGTTCTCATATGTTGAAATGAAGAGATGGATGGATGTTTTAGTGTGCGCAGGTTTGTAAAAGAAATGAGAGAATAGGGTTTTGATGTTCTATTTATACATAGGTTTTAAGTGGGCTTGGGCCAAGGCCCACAATACCGCTTCACGCGGCCCGATATGTTTTCCGAAGCCCATTTTTGAACCCGGACTTCGTGGACTATCGTAGAATGTAATATTAGGGTCGAAAATACTTAAAATCTTGTCGGTAGTCATGGTTTGTTGCGTTAAAATCGCGTAGAATGCTTCGTTTGTCGTTTCTTGTCCGTTTTTCGATCCAATTTAAACTACGGATACGAAAATTTGAAAACGAAGCTACATATATCGTAATATTTCAATTTTGAAGGCGACACACTAGTCCGATGCTCCCATTTCGTTTTCGGTGCGTTCCTACAATCGCGTTTTCATTCACGTTTGCGTTTTGTGATGTTCGATAGCGTGTTATTTCCCCAAAACCCCATTACTATGTTTAAATTATATGTATAAACTTCGTATTCGTCGGAGTTTTCCGTATTTTGTACGGTTTCAGTTCAATATCGCTTAACGCTCCGCAGATTTCCCGAAAATCACCATACGCGCACTGTAACGTCAGATAAGCGTTCCTAGGCATTCCAAAAGCCTAATTAAGTTATTTCGTGTCTTAAACACTATTTTTTATCGCCTAAATGTTTGTTAATCACGTAATTAAGAGGCGTTAATTGTCGGTTGTCACAGATTCAAATTGGCGAACTTCGGGTTTTCATCAAGTCTTAGATTCTCTTCTAGATGGATGGCCATTAGCAACGATTCTCAATGATTGCTCAAACCGTAGTAGGGGTTAGATCCGATGTCACACCCCCAAATTACCACATGCGGAATTGCCACGGGGCACGTGACGTACCAGGATCCAAGCCACCAATCACATTGAACTTCGCATAATATAATTAAATAAAACTTTCATTTATTGACATTAAGTGTTACAACGTTACAAACAATTCACAGTATACAGCGGAAGCATAATTCATTCGTTAAGTGTTTATAAACCATTAGTCTTGTGTAGAGATTCCATGTATCTCGACCCATGACCACTCCAGCCTCCCAGACAGTAAGTCCCAACAATATGCACCTAGAGGCCTGCAAGGCATGTAACAACGAATCAACAACAAAGTTGAGCGAGTTCACGGGTGGTTGTCCATTTTATAGTTGTTCCAAAAACCACAAGTCCATTTAAAAACCATGAGTTATCCAATCCATTGTTTCCCAAACCATAACCAGTGGGGGCTACCCCATGTTGTAAACCACTAGACCATTACCATATCGACAACTAACTGAGGAAGTTGTGTCCTACGTCAATTTCTATCATCATTGACTAAGTGCCCAGATCCATTAGTACATGCCCGTCCTACCGGCACGGTGTGAGGCTTGTCAACCCAAATAGTGCTATTAATTAATGACCCGCTCGCCATTAGCCCGGCGATTAAGTCGATATAAAAATGAGGGACTTCATGATAGAGTTTTGTCTAGTAAGTTATATGTTGTCGTCCTTCCCAACCGAGGATGGAGGTACGTACTCTACCCAACCGAGAATACGCAGGTTAAATGTAGTCGTCCTTCCCAACCAAGGACGGAGGTACATATTCTATTAGAGGTAAATATGTAGGTTTCGTTTTAGCTTCTTAAACCATTCCCAACCCACCAGGAATCCCATGCCTTATAAAAGTGTGAAATCACCTTGGTTTGCTCGGTTTGACTAATTACTCGTTTGTCAATTGATCAAGCACGTCCTGTCATTGTCACCGACAACAATCAGTTTCGAGTGCACATGGTTCACATATTTCACGTACAATTAATTCATGCACTCCTTGTTCACATAATACACAATTAAGGTACATGTAGTACACAGCTATAATTCATGTCATAGCAATTAATCTATCAACCCAGTGTCGCCAAATAGTCACTTAACATGTTATCGGGTGCATAAAAAAATTCATATCATATTCTCATGTTCCGGGCTATATTACTCTCAAGCCCTCGATACAAGAATATACAATCTAGTAAACAAGTTAATATTTCACATAAGATTTTGACAACCCACTGATACACATCGGCCCAATTAAAAACTATAACCCAACCTGATTCTTAGGGTTGGTTCACAAATAAGGTGGTAACAACCTACTTAAGTTTCGGCACAACCCAACCTTCCAACTCAACCCGTGGCCCATCCATTACCCGCCAAGCTAGTATGCGGCTGGGCTCCAATGTACGTTTGAAATCAGTCCATTTGGGCTGGGTTATAAATCCCAATTCGCAGCCCAAGTTATACGTATACCCAAGAGGCCCAATACCCTTTTGTATAACCCAACTAATTAACGTGCAAGCCCATGTATCCTTTTTATTATTAACAGTGACTTATTATTATGTAACTAACAATCCAAAGCAAATAACAAAATACCTCTAACTTCTCAACAAAGATAAATCGGTTCTTCATCACATCTATAACTATACATATAAAATATTCATTTGGGTCACCAACTATTTCATAAGACATGCATACAAAACAACAACTTGGCAATCCATTATGGCACTCATATTAGTGGGCGGCCCAAAACAAATGGTCCACTAGTCAAACATGCAATCCGAATAAAATAGAACACGTGGCCCGATCATATCAACATACGTCTAATTATTCAGGCAGCCCGGTTAGCGTGTAAGGCCCAACTAAGTGTGTATGCGATTCGTTAACCATTACCGTATAATAAGAAAATCAGTTTTACCAACCACACCCCATGTTTCACTAGATCAAATCATCAGATGTGTTTCCTAAATCATACCATCTCTAATCATCACTTAACCTCACACATACTAATAGAATTCAACAGCTTGCCAATTGTTATGTACATTAGTCATGTTTCGGACGTACACAAATATAGCCAAACAACATCAGATTATTACCATTATTATCTACACAATACATACACATGATCAAGACAATCAACAAGTGACCAGCACCATTTAGTCATCGTTATTATGATTTTCATATGTTGTGGCGCAAGCATGACCCTAATCAACGAGGATTACAATCATATAACAATATCACACATTATCGCAATTAATTAATCATCAACCTCATTTAATATCACATATGAACAATATCATGCAAATATGAATGTCAACAGATGAGAACCACTAACCAAGAATTTAACCGATCAAGATGCTATCTCGAGGGGGGTATGTCTACTGCCGTTGAGCCATCAAGAAGAAGAGGGTAATGCTTTAGGGTTTTATTTTGAGTTTAAGCTTAATCAGGAACATAATACGTGCATCATAATTGATAAAGGTTTGGGGCGGTTACCCTTTTTGGCCGATATGGGCTTAAGCCCAAGCACTTGGGCTGCCATAATCAAATGACATATCTGCCACATGGTGGCAGTTTGGGCTTCTAGTTCGCGGGTTTGGGATGTGGCCCGATAAAACAACCGTCTATTCAGAACACAAGGGTGTGGCCCAATCATATTTTAACCCAAAGATTGGCCCACTACACATTACTCACTACGTTATAACTTAACACATTTATCAGGTCACGGGTGTTGAACAGATTTGTTAAAACAAGAACAAGAAAGGAAAATAAGAAAAGGAATCGGAATCACAAGACCGAAGGCACTAACCGTAAAGTTTGGGTTGTCACATCATCCCAGCTTGAAAGAAATTTCGTCCCGAAATTTAGCACGTAGTTACTGAGGAAGCTAGTTAGGTTGCGTAGTTTTTCCTGGTTTTCCTGGGGTGTCACATCATCCCTCTGTTGGTTTGGAATTTCATCCCGAAATTCCACAGTAGCTTCAGCCTCAGTAGTAGTTTCATTGTTCTCGAACAACTGGGGATATCTGTGTTTCATTTGGTTTTCTCATTCCCAGGTAAACTCTGGGCCACGACGGGAGTTCCAACGAACTCGAACAATAGGTATCCTGGTGCGTTTGAGAATCTTGACCTCCTGGTCCAAGATTTCCACTGGTTCTTCGACAAATCGCAACTGATCGTCGATGGTGAGCTCCTTGAAAGGAACTGTGAGGGTTTCATCTGACAGACACTTCTTCAGATTCGACACATGGAATACGTTGTGAACTCCACTGAGTTTTTCAGGTAGATTCAACCCGTAGGCCACCTTGCCAATTCTCTCAATGATTTCGAAAGGTCCAACATATCGCGGGTTGAGTTTGCCTCGTTTTCCAAAATGAACTACACCTTTCCAAGGTAAGACTTTAAGTAGCACTCAATCCCCAACCTGGAACTCGAGTGGTTTCCTACGCTTATCAGCGTAGCTTTTCTGATGGTCACGAGCTGCCGCCATTTGTTGTCGTATCTGAGCAGTCTTCTCTGTTGTGTCTACGACGAGCTCTGGGCCAGTGATTTGGCTGTTTCCAACTTTTGCCCAACAAAGAGGTGATCGGCACTTCCGTCCGCACAATGCCTCGAACGGAGTAGCCTGGATGCTGGTGGGGTAATTGATGATATACGAAAACTCCACTAAAGGTAGATGCCACTCCCAGCCGTTACCAAAGTCGATTACACATGCTCGAAGCATGTCTTCAAGAGTTTGGATGGCGCGTTCAGTCTGCCCATCCGTTTGTGGACGATGTGTTGTGCTCATGTCTAGACGTGAGCCAAAGGGTTTGCGCATCGCTTGCCACAAATCAGATGCAAATCGTGGATTGCGATCAGAGATAATGGAGGTTGGCACCCCGTGCCTAGCACCCACTTCTTTCAGGTAGATGACTGCAAGTGTAGAAAAGCTTATCTGTTTCCTTGATGGCTAGAAAGTGTGCTGGTTACGTGAGACAATCAACTATCATCCAGGTGATATTGTTTCCATTTCAAGTTGTTAGTAGCCCAGTGATAAACTCCATGGCAGTCCGTTCTCGTTCCCATATGGGTGTTTCTGGTTGCTAATACTTCACCTTGGCTTTCCCATAAGTCAAACATCATTCCCATACCTAGCTTGGTGGGCCTTTATGCCCGATCACCAGTACAAGGTTTATAAATCCTAATGTCTCTCATCAAAAACCCAGACGACTAGAATATCGAGGTCGGTGTGCTTTGCTCAACATAAATTTCCTACAGTTACTGTATAATGAGATCCACACTCGTTCCATGAGGTGGTGAATATTGTCGGACCTACCAAGGTTGCTTCTCCATGCCCCGCATGGGTTCAACTTGAAAATTCTCTTCCTTCAATTCTCCAGTTTGAACAGGGTGAGTCGGATCAGGTAAGTTAGAGTCGATAGTGAGCTGCAAAGCTCGTGCACGTTCAAGTTTCATAGTTGCAATAATCCAAAAGTTCCCTCCAGCGATGCCATTAACTGATTTAGCTCTGCCAAAGCCAAGGTACATGGGAGGCCCTTGTGATCGGTCTAAATAACACATCTGGTACCGTCCAAGTAATGCCTCCATCTAAAATCCCAAGACCATGGTTTTCACCGCCAGTTGTGTGTCGTGCAGTTCCTCTTTGTAACTCTATCACGTAAGTCATCTCTCTCTCATATTGCGTCGGTGTGTAACTGGGACTCTGATTCGGACCATCATGGTATACCACTAAATTACCCGCACCCTCGAGGAAGACGATGCTCAGTGCATTGCAGAGTTGGAATTCGAAAGCTGAAAAGACGTCCTCCTGTTTCGTCTTTCACGAACACAGCACCCTGCTGTGCTAAAGAGATTTAAGCTGCGTGACCTTCAAAAATCCTATGATTAATCAGCGATAATATCAATCGGGTCCAAGAAATTGTACCCTCGAATGAAAGCTTGACCCTCGCTACTGGTCGACAGGCTGGCAATACATGGTCGAGGCAAATGACCCTTAACTGTCACCTTGCTGAGTTCTCGATAGTCAGTACACATGTCCAACAATAAGGCTTATCTCCACGGGTATAACTGGGGCTTCCCAAAGTGAAAACTAGGTCCGAAAAAACTCTTGTCCAACATTTCCTGTAATTGATTTGACAGTTCTTACAATCCTCCTTGTGCAAGATGGTAACGAGTACGAGTAATCGAGGCTGCCTCTGACATGAGATCAAGCTGAGATTCCGCCTAACAGTTGTGGAAGTAAACCTGATAATTCCTCCTGTAGCATGTTGAGTGGGATCACGAACAATTGGTGGTTCCTCGATCCTCTTTTCTTAGCCCAAACATTAGTAATGGTTACCATCATAGCGGGGTAGTCCCTCCGTAGACGCTTTCTGGCTTTCATTGTTGTTATGATGCTAACCTTCACGCCACGTATAACTGTGCGATATCTGGATAACTAACCCATACTAACTACTGCATCGAACTATCGAGGATGGTAGAAAGAAGGCCGACGTCGAACAGTTTTCCCATAAGGTCGAGTTTACATCCCAACGGACATATAAGGTTTCATTTGACTTGCCCCTAGTTGATTCCTCAACAGGTTTGGTTTCAAGAAGCATCAGGGTTAAGAAGAACAGTGACGAAGTGATTAGTCACAAAGAACATGTAGGCCACCATGATGTTATAATCCTGGTGTCGCCCACGCCAATCCTAAATGTCCCTCCATGAGCATCATTTCCTACGTTGTTGTACTCGTTGCAAGGATTTCCAGTACGGCCGTCGTTCCCTTGGTTGTTGTCGTTGGTTTTAACAACGACCACTCCATGTCGTAGGCACCTTCACTTTCCATACTGTTGGTTGCCATTACAAATACCTTGATGTTGCCGTGACTGTTGCCTCTAATGCTGTTGTTTGAAGCGGAGCTCTACAATCTTTTGTCGACAGGGTCCACCTCTTCACCTTCCATAGTACGTGCTAAGGCGCTACTCACTGTGCGGGGAGTTTCACATTTCATTCTACGGTCAGTTGTCATTGCTTATGTCCTGATTAATTCGTAGTAGTTAACTCCCATAGATCGCTGACTAGGGTTAAGGATTCAGTTGAAGTCAATCTGCTGGAGTTTGTTGCCGGTAATAAGGGTCGTCAAAGTACTGAGGTCGGTAAAGTACTACGCTCACCCTCCGGTCCAGCGATGTTGCAAGTTGTTTGAGTAATACACTGTATGCTACGAGTGTGTTGTAGAAGTGATCGCACTTCGGGATCTAAGGCGTCAATACGTTAGGTTCCAGCAAACGAAGAAAGGTGAGAAAGATATAGACCAATCATTGTCGTTGTAACATCCAACTCGGGGATGTTCGTACAAGCACCCAACATTCTACACAGTTCGCTAGGTGTTCAGATGGGTATTCAGGTAATACTCGATAGCGTCGAGATGCGAAAGGATCCAGAGAGGAATGGAAAGTTCACGTTCGAGTAGGGGACAATCACTGCTATGACCCCTATAGGTTTGTTATGTTTCACATCACTCAAATAACGGAACGGAACCCCTTTTTCACTTGTGAAGCCTCACTGGGACTCGCATGCACCCCACATTATTATTATGTGTGCACCCACAATAATATTGTGATTTGCATGCTCATCTCATCTCATCTCCTCTTAACTCATGTCAAATGGTTCCTTAAACTCGAGTAGCAACCAAAGAGCATCACGAAACGTAAGTCATGAATGTTTAGGGAAATACCACCCTATCAGTTACATAACACATGCAAGTAATACATGAATTCATACTGTTGTGCTAAACGTGCAATCACATGCAATATCATATGTAAGTGTTCACAAGTTATGCAGTACAATGAGTATTTAAGAGACGAACCTTGCAATCTGGAGCTGAGTGTCATGGTCGTATTCACGTTTTCAGAACTGTTCGGTTATAGTCTGGTTTTACAAAAATGTTTTTCCCCTTTTTAAAACCAAGTTCACTATAACCAGTGGCTCTGATACCAATCAGTCACACCCTGAAATTACCACATGCGGAATTGCCGCGGGGCGCATGACGTACCAGGATCCAAGCCACCAATCACATTGAACTTCGCATAATATAATTAAATAAAACTTTCATTTATTGACATTAAGTGTCACAACGTTACAAACAATTCACAGTATACAGCAGAAGCATAATTCATTCGTTAAGTGTTTATAAACCATTAGTCTTGTGTAGCGATTCCATGTATCTCGACCCATGACCACTCCAGCCTCCCAGACAGCAAGTCCCAACAATATGCACCTAGAGGCTTGCAAGGCATGTAATAACGAATCAACAACAAAGTTGAGCGAGTTCACGGTTGGTTGTCCATTTTATAGTTGTTCCAAAAACCACGCGTCCATTTAAAAACCATGAGTTATCCAATCCATTGTTTCCCAAACCATAACCAGTGGGGGCGACCCCAGGTTGTAAACCACTAGACCGTTACCATATCAACAACTGACTGAGGAAGTTGTGCCCTACGTCAATGTCTATCATCATTGACTAAGTCCCCAGATCCATTAGTACACGTCCGTCCTACCGGCACGGTGTGAGGCTTGTCAACCCTAATAGCGCTATTAACTAATGACCCGCTCGCCATTGGCCCGGCGATTAAGTCGATATAAAAATGAGGGACTTCATGATAGAGTTTTGTCTAGTAAGTTATATGTTGTCATCCTTCCCAACCGAGGACGGAGGTACGTACTCTACCCAACCGAGAATACGCAGGTTAAATGTAGTTGTCCTTCTCAACCGAGGACGGAGGTACATATTCTGTTAGAGGTGAATATGTAGGTTTCGTTTTAGCTTCTTAACCCATTCCCAACCCATCGGGAATCCCATGCCTTATAAAAGTGTGAACTCACCTTGGTTTGCTCGGTTTAACTAATTATCGTTTGTCAATTGATCAAGCACGTCCTATCATTGTTACCGACAACAATCAGTTTCGAGTGCACATGGTTCACATATTTCACGTACAATTAATTCATGCACTCATTGTTCACATAATACACAATTAAGGTACATGTAGTACACAGCTATAATTCTTGTCATAGCAATTAATCTATCAACCCAGTGTCGCCGAATAGTCACTTAACATGTTATCGGGTGCATAAACAAATTCATATCAAATTCTCATGTTCCGGGCTATATTACTCTCAAGCCCTCGATACAAGAATATACAATCTAGTAAACAAGTTAATATTTCACATAAGATTTTGACAACCCACTGATACACATTGGCCAAATTAAAAACTATAACCCAACCTGATTCTTAGGGTTGGTTCACAATTAAGGTGGTAACAACCTACTTAAGTTTCGGCCCAACCCAACCTTCCAACTCAACCCGTGGCCCATCCGTTACCGGCCCAGCTAGTATGTGGCTGGGCTCCAATGTACGTTTGAAATCAGTCCATTTGGGCTGGGTTATAAATCCCAATTCGCAGCCCAAGTTATACGTATACCCAAGAGGCCCAATACCCTTTTGTATAACCCAACTAATTAACGTGCAAACCTGATTAACGTGCAAGCCCATGTATCCTTTTTATTATTAATAGTGACTTATTATTATGTAACTAACAATCCAAAACAAATAACAAAATACCTCTAACTTCTCAACAAAGATAAATCGGTTCATCATCACGTCTATAACTATACATATAAAATATTCATTTGGGTCACTAACTATTTCGTAAGACATGCATACAAAACAACAACAACTTGGCAATCCATTATGGCACTCATATTAGTGGGCGACCCAAAACAAATGTTCCACTAGTCAAACATGCAATCCGAATAAAACAGACCACGTGGCCCGATCATATCAACATACGTCTAATTATTCAGGCAGCCCGGTTAGCGTGTAAGGCCCAACTAAGTGTGTGTGCGATTCGTTAACCATTGCCGTATAATAAGCAAATCAGTTTTACCAATCACCGCCCCATGTTTCACTAGATCAAATCATCAGATGTGTTTCCTAAATCATACCATCTCTAATCATCACTTAACCTCACACATACTAATAGAATTCAACAGCTTGCCAATTGTTATGTACATTGGTCATGCTTCGGACGTACACAAACATAGCCGAACAACATCATATTATTGCCATTATTATCTACACAATACATACACATGATCAAGACAATCAACAAGTGGCCAGCACCATTTAGTCATCTTTATTATGATTTTCATATGTTGTGGCGCAAACATGACCCTAATCAATGAGGATTACAATCATATAACAATATCACACATTATCACAAATAATTAATCATCAACCTCATTCAATATCACATATGAACAATATCATGCAAATATGAATGTCAACAGATAAGAACCACTAACCAAGAATTTAACCGATCAAGATGCTATCTCAAGGGGGTATGTCTACTGCCGTCGAGCAATCAAGAAGAAGAGGGTAATGCTTTAGGGTTTTATTTTGAGTTTAAGCTTAATCAGGAACATAATATGTGCATCATAATTGATAAAGGTTTGGGGCGGTTACCCTTTTTGGCTGATATGGGCTTGTAGGATCGGTTTGTGACCCAAACGAGTCAATCAGAAGAGTTCTTATCAATTCAAGAGGCGGAAACAGATGAATTGACTTGGATAACAGCTTGTTTCACACTTAATTGTCTTGTTTTATTGATATAACAAGTTTCCAGATCAGTAGACACGTCGGCAGCACTTCGGTACCGGAATCACAAAAGTTACAAATGAAATCAGCACAAGGGTATTTATAGTGGAGGTGATTTCGCATGAAAGTGGCACTGGCCATTTCAAGCGAAATTACAATGTCTAATTTCGTTTGAAACAGCCAGTGGCTATTTCATGCGAAATTACACACTTACATATAAACCCTAATTTCTCAAACTACGTGCCCTGATCTAACATTCTTAATACAAAATTCGATACAAGACGAAGTCGACAGACGTATGCACCAACAGACTCCCCCTCGGATGTTGACGAGTATTAAGTATCGAGTCTTTACAGTCTTCAGTCTTTATCAGACTTTGGGCTTCTTTTCTCAGTCTTCTCTCTTCTTCTTTCTCTCTTTTACCAAGATCTGAAACTAGCTCTTACATCCTCTTGATCAGATCTCTTGATTCCTTAAGCTCTACATCAACAAACTCCCCCTTAAAGATTGCTTGGATCAAAATCTTGCTTTCATAGGTTCTAGAATCGCAACCTGACTCTTTCATAGCCATAACCTGCACATTCTCTACCTCAAAGTAAATTTTACAATTTTAAAATTTTGACAAATTATAAACTTTTTCAAAAGACACCAACTAAGAAATAGTTTTACAATTTTAACTTCTGATGAACCACTTGTATATAAAATATTCAATTTTTTCATTTCAAACAATCTTCTTCATTCCAAACAAACTTTCCCAACCCTGTTGTTCATCATGTTTAGCACTCGGAATTTTGAAAATCAGCTTTTCAACATCAGTTGTCTAAAATCTTTTTGAATTTTTCAAAATTTATGCTAAAACACACTAAAATCTTTTTGGATTTTTGAAATTAACGAAATGCAGTAAAGAAATATTTACAAACAATATTTTTGTGAGTTTGTGTAAGAGGATCATATCAGTTTTTGAGACAAATCACCAACACCGTTAAGCTTTAAACATTTTAAGCTCTAAACGATTCACTTAGATTGTCAGTATACTGATCCACTTTAAATTTTCACACAAATTTCAACTGTTTCGAGATACGAGATTAATGTTTTAAGTGACTTAAACTTATTCGCGTGTCCCACCTCAAAATATACTCCCGTATCCAGATCCCAATATTCAGTCTTACAGGTGAGTATACCTAGATAATATCTGTAAAGGGTCAATTGCGAGGGCTGTGAGAGCTCAGGCTATTGCTTCCGCAAAATCAGAGAGATGACGGCTTCGACTTTTGGTGGGTTCCCTTTAGAGAATCCTTTCTTCAACAGCACATGATTAGCATTTTGCAATGTTTCATCATTATTTATGTTGAGGGTGGGCTATATTTCAAGCAAGCGTAAAGTATTCTCCGGGGACTAGGCCATTGCTTCCGCAAAATCAGAAGTCCCGGGATAATACCCCAGATATCACTAAGCATAAAGACCTAGTATCTCAGAAAGAGGGACCTTTCAAACAAGATTTCGGGGGTTACCCATATATCTAAGAGATGTTCCCCACGAGATAAGCTAGTTTGAAATTTAGGTTTATATCTCATCACAATTTACTAAATGTGTAAAAACCTACTGGCACATCATCAGTGAGACCGTTTATCACTATATAACTTTCCAATTCTTTAGCGTGCTGTGATAGTCCACTGATGTACTATCATTTCCTCTTTTTCACAACAAAACTCGTTTTTGATTTTATCATGTTTTTGAATTTTCAAATTTTCTAATGTTTTTGGATTTTCCAAAATTTCTTACTCCCCCTAAAATTCAAAATCATTTAAAGGAAATTTGAAAACAAACTGTACAAGATAAAGTTACAACTGATATCGAATCACTTCAATTCGCCATCCACTTGACATAAACAATTAGGACTCCCCCTTACAACAAACTATTTTCCCATTATGATTTCAAAACACTTAAGTTTATTTTAATTAAATGGTTTTTCCGGAAAATAAGTTTTGTTTTCATCATAAACCACTTGTAGGTTAGGGGATCTCATCACATTGTTCTTTCATTTTCAACCTTTTGAAAAATATAAACAACAAACACCACTTGTAGAAAATCGAGTACAACTTAATGTCCCAGATTTACCACTTGTAAGTCAAAATATCACATACGTGAATTTCTCAAGAAATGTGCCGATTCCTGCTCCACGATTACCAACTTGGGAGCTCCGGCAAGTCAGGATTTTAGTTTGAAAAAGCTGTCACCCAAGCCTGACTAGCATTGGGTGATTTTGGTACACATCTATCCCACCATCATTTCGATTGATAAAATTCTTTGGCACCTTTAACCTTCCCATCAACCATCTTTTCAAAGTTGTGTTTGACTTTCCCATTGAAAGCCTTTTCAGCATAAAATTCTCTTTTACCAGGGAAAAATTGATCTGAAATAAAGAGTTCAGAACATAATTAAACTAGTTCTATCTTTATTTTATGTCTCTAAGGCACAGGTCCGCCCTAGTGTCACGATCATCATCCTAAGCGACAGCTCCTGAAAACACATGTGAAAATAGGTACGTCAGCATAAAAATGCCTGTGAGATACATAGGTTTTGTGAAAATAGGATTCATGACTTATAAGTTTAGAAAAAGTTGTTTAGCAAAAGTCAGTCATGAACCTTGTAAATTGTTTTGTTTTGTAAATCATTTAAAAAGCGATATGATCAAATGATATGTATAAATAAAAGAATAATGTGTGGTTAAATGTATAACCAAGTGAAATGTGTTGTATAAAGTAAATTGTTTGTAAACCAAAGTCTTGTGAGAATCGTGTTACTTGTGTAAAATGTATAAGTCCAAATTGAATGATTTAAATAACGCCATGCTTGTATCATATTACTCACATCTCATTACTTAAGTCACTTAAACAAACCACCAATGTATAAAGTCTTTGTTTAGACCAATTGTCAAAAGTCCTTGTATAAATCATATCAAATGTTAATAGTCCAAATGTAGTCAAGTAATGTGTAGCAAATGTATGTCTGGTAAGTAATGTGATGTTACATAAACCAATTGTAAAAATGTACAAAACAAAGTATTTTGAATATATCAAAAAGTTATGTTTTGCAAAGTAATGCATGTTACATTGATACAAACATTTATGTGGTAAGTTAACGCATACATTCAAGCCTTGAGACAGTCGGATAACCCTAAGTCAAGGTTATCAAAAGAAATGTTTTCGGATTCAGTCATTCCTTACATCCAAACAAACCCGAGATGTCAGGAATGGGATTTGTCAAGTCCTATGGTACCACTACTTACTACCGAGCGGCGTAGCTAATGTTAATGAACGTATATAAGTCTCGTTTGTGCAAACCAAATGTTATAGCAATTGTATGCATGTCATATGAAAACAATGTACTAAGTATGCTAAGTTAACATACAAAGCAGAAAAGTTATGTAAATCAATGTGCTAGCATGCTATCAGTCAACATACATAGCAGAAATGTAAAGTAAAACAATGTACTAAGTATGCACATAATGGACATACATAGCATGAAATGCAATGTAAAACGATGTACTAACTATGCACACAATGGACATACATAGCATGAAATGTAATGTAAATCATGTACTAATAGTGTACTAATGAACATAGCAAGTATATGATGTGAAAACAGGAAAGCATGAAAGTAACAAGTAGGCACATGTGTTTTACCCCAAAACAGTTTGGAAAACAGTAAAAGAGGGGTCTATGTATTCACTTGAGATTGCTTAGTAGTCCTTGAGTAACAACCAAACAATGCTAGAGATCACGGATTTCAAACGGCACCTAAGATAGGTAACTATGTTAATATACCGGACCTAAATCGGCGGATTGGATAGAATGAGGGTTCGTAAACCAAACGAATATGGAGACTCGTGTAGTATGGTTTAACAAAGCCTACATACTAAAATGAAACCTAACCTAAGTGCTTACTGTCACACCCCCAAAATACCACACGCGGAAACCTCTGCGAGGCGTGTGACGTACCAGGATCCAAGCCACCAATCACATTGAACTCTTAGATAGGTTTAAATAAAACTTTCATTCATTAATATAAAGAGTTACAAACGATACACATCATTCATTGTATACAGCGGAAGCATATCTCATTTGTTAAGTGTATCATAAACCGTGCGTACATAACCATTAAGCTCGTATTGAGATTCCAAGTATAACGACCCATGACCACTCCAGCTTTCCAGACAGCATGTTCCACAAGATATAACCCTATAGACCTGCAAGCATGCAGACAAGTGTGTCAGACGACGCTGGTGAGTTCAAAGTTTTGTTAACGTGTGTAGTTACCAGATATCTGTTAAGTCAACTCATCGTTTCGTTTTGGGATTGTTATTAACGTAGGAGAGTCTTATATACTGGAAGTGTGTCCAATATATACCATGAGAGTGTGCCCAAAATAACCTGGGAGTGTGCCCAACCCCAATGCCCCTAACCAAGCATTGGTAATGATGTCCAGGTAACTAGATCACGCCCGTCCTTACGGCCCGGTGTGAGGGTGTCAAACCTAATAGCGCTATCAACTAATTACCCCATTGCCCTACAGGCAATCCGATAATGATAGATTCCATGTTCAATAACCAAAACCCAATTTAACTGTTTACCCAAGATTCCCTTCCAAATGTTTACTAGTTGTCCCAAACCACCGGGACGCATGCTTGAGAAATGCAGTGAACTCACCTTAGATTGCTCGGTATATCATGTTACCCGTTCCCAGTTGGTCAACCATACCCTACCGTGGTTACCAAAGATAGTCAGTTTAGTATTCACGTATATCACGTATCCTTAGTACACGTTACACAAGTAGCATACAAGTATAACACATGTCTTTATACAAGTCATAACAGTTAATCATACGGCCCATTGAACCATAGCGTTTATTGTAGAGTCACATAGCAAGTGTATGGGCTTCACATACAAGTAGATCTCGTAGCAGTACACATGTACTAGCAAGTTGCATACAGTCATATACCATAACAGACAACCCATTCCCTAATTAATCATTGAAGTTTGAATTTATAAAAAAAAACTCATGTGCGTATACAGCTGGTTATGTCATTCAGATAATTCCATTTGTTGTAATATTGTACATTCAATTCATCCTAGCCCACTAGGTCAAAAAAATGGCGACCCACTATGTAGTGCATGACAGAACTTGTCATGTTGATCTAAAAGATATGCCTGCATGTTATCATGTGCAATTCAAGTGGGTGCTATGGAGAAATGTGCAATTTACATGATCTGGTCCATGTGTAGCGCATGTGTGCAGTTGACCTAGTCAACTCTGCCATTTGCAATTTCAATAACCACTCCCCCCATACAAGATCAAAACAGTTACAATATCACAATTTATAAAAACCCTAATTATCATTTATCTCTAACAGTGATTAATTAACATGAACATGATTGTCTTTATCAACCGTTTATTAGCAACATCATCAAACCAATTTCATGGGTATGGCATGCAAGGTGAGTCATCATATGTCTTCCATTCACATAACAATAATAATATACATAACACATACTTTTGTTCAGCCAAAGAATCGGCCCCCATTATTATACTATTATCCATATCACAACAGTGGCCTAGTTCCATGAATCTAATAACAACCAACATGCACAATTCATCAATCTAATCACATTATACATGGCACAGTATCACCCATTCTCGGTCATCTCCATTACTAACGGAATCATTGAATTGGTTAAAACACATTGCCTAGCCATCAATCGCACAGTGATGATAATTATTACTCATGCAACACTAATAATTATGCCAATCTATATTACCCACAAGAAACCATTACATATTTAATCACATTATTTGTCTACTGCTACAAGTCAATATCAACCCAAGATGTATTTAAATGAATACAATACATCAAGAACTCAACAAGCATGATAGAACTAACCTGAAAATGATATTCACTAAGACAAGGAGGGTGACTTCTAAGGAAAAGACTTCGACAAGAATGAGAGGGGGGTTTCTCCTGCCGAACGTAACGTATGGAAGTAGGGTTTTGTTTGGTATGATGCGATGATGGGGACTTTAGAGATGTTACGCTCATTCAGTTATAAAGCCAATACTAACAAGTGGGCCAGTCCAAATAATACATGTAATGGTTGGGCTATTATGTTAAATAACACAAGGTGGGCCGAGGTCCAGTTCAACAGAAATAAGGACTAGCAAATGTGTAATGGGCTATGACTCGTGTTGTGGGCCGGTATATTGTCGAGTTTTTAAATGTGAGAGTGTGGCCCAAAAGATGTGCGGCCCAACCACATAGTTAACCAGTTATCGTACTTGTAAGTTCAACGAAGTTATATGAAGGAAAGAAAACGAATTGGAAATTAATATCACGAAATTAAACGTCGCTAACCTTGAGAATTCGAGTTGTCACACTTACGACCCATTACGACCCGTTTAGGTAGCTTATGCTACTTTAACGCGCCGTTCGCGTAAAACGCGTTCGGAACGCCTAACTAGCCCTATGATAAGTAAAATATGCCTTAACATGTCTAATATTGTTGCAAAATCAGTTTAGATACCAAAAGTTATGTTACATATGCTTAAAATGAATTTTGGCGTGAAAAGGGCATTTTGGTAATTTACCTAAGGCATATATACTACCTATCATACAACTAACTAAACATCGTGACCATAAGGTATAACCTCGGAAGGTTATTCCCTATATACTATGGCCACCTAATGTGTTTGGTCGGATCCTAATGATCGACCAAACGGGTCGGGTTCGAAAGTATAAGCGATTGTTTAGATCGCTTACCTTACGACCCTATATAAGCACTAAACTAAAAGTGACGAGCTAAGCATGTTAAAACATGCTTAACTAAGTTTAGAAAACAAGTTTGGTATCAAAACAAATGGTTTTGATACCCATAAGTAGTTTGGTTACAAAATACGCAAGAATACGTATTCTGGCCGAAACTATGGCTCGTCACTGAGCCTAGATAACGTGGTATTCAGTAGGTATAGTCACTATGGACTATAACCATCGTGATTACGCTCACGTTATGAAGTTCAAACGAACTTCGCATTGACCATAAACTAGTCAATGCGGAAAGTCAAACAAAGTTTGACTTTAACGCTAAAACAATAAAAGAACGAATGAACACTTACAAAGGGTCCCCGAAAGCTTTGATTTCTCAAGTATTCTCAGGTATGAAGTGGGTATTACTCAAACTTAGAGAATTTTCAAGAACTCAAGTGGGTTTTGATCAAGGCATGGGGGGGGGGGGGGTATTTATAGTTTTCGGGGAGCCGTTAAGATCGTTTCTTGGAAACCGTGCTTTGATCTTGGCTATACACCTCAAGACCCTGGTTTTAGAAAACCATTTGAGCCCATAGTATTGCCCCAAAACCATGTGCACAAGTGGAATGGACTAGATGCAATGTTTCTGCACATTCTGCTGTCTGAGGAAGCCTTACGGACCGTAAGGGATGTCTTACGGTGCGCAAGCCAACAACTTTGGCAGAATTACAATTTTAGTCCCTGTCATGCATTTAAGTCATTTCCGACACGTTTAAGGCCCGTTAACCCCATTTCAAAGCTCTAAAATGAAGTTAAAATATAGGGAACTTAAAATGTGCTAAAAATATCTCGGATGTCGGTTCGTTTGGCCGTACAATCGCGATGTTCGCTTAATTACGACGGAATGCGCATAAGCGCGAAAAACGATCCAAATGACGCGACGAATGGATTTTTCTTATGCCAAACACTAAAATAAAATATTTTAGTGCTTACATAAATTTTTGGATGTCCGGATGTATTCAAAACGTAAGTTATGCGCGAAAGTGCAAACTTATGCACTTTTTGGCACTTTTAGTCCCTGAATGACCCAAAAGTTTATTTTAGCACACCGAACCCCTCAAAGTCTATTTCTAAGCCATGTAAAGGATATTTATGGTATGTTTAACTTATGGTCATGTTTCGGAATGTCTGTTATAGTTCAAATTGGCATACTTTCGCAGTTTGTCAAATTTTGTCTCTGTAGGCGAATTAACTTGTTTTTGCCATACCAAAGTCTTCAAAACTTATTTCTAAGTTATGTAAAGGTTATTTAAGGTATGTTATGTATATGTTGATGTTCCGGAGTATTTTTCACATTAAACTGATTACGTTTACGCACCAGTTTGCATATAACTCTCCAGAAAGCGATATAGAGTTTGGAATTGAATAAAAGTCAAAACATGAAAAATGTAAAACACAAACAAACATTGGGATCAAATAACATTGTTTTATTGATAATTGAACTGTTCATAAAGATTACAAGCACAGATGTTACAGTCTTCCCTACTTGTGGAAATTTCGTCCCGAAATTTATTTAGAGGAAACTCGTGGAAAAAGATGTGGATATTTCGCCTTCGTTTGATCTTCACGTTCCCAAGTAAACTCGGGTCCATGTTTAGATTCCCAGTGAACCTTGACCAAAGGAATGCGCTTGCGTTTAAGCCACTTGACTTCACGTTCCATGATTTCCACTGGCTTCTCAACAAATTTCAGTGTTTTATCAACACGAATTTTGTCAAGTGGTATGTGGAGGTTCTCATCAGCTAAACACCTCTTGAGATTGGACACGTGAAAGGTTGATGAACATTTCCAAGTTCAGGAGGTAACTCAAGTCTGTAGGCTACCTTACCGATTCTTTCGACGATCTTGAATGGTCCAACGTATCTAGGTGGAAGTTTTCCTTTCTTTCCAAATCTGATCACACCTTTCCAAGGTGAGACCTTAAGTAATACTCGATCACCGACTTGAAATTCCAAGGGCTTACGTTTTGGGTCTGCGTAACTCTTTTGACGGCTTCTAGCTGTCTGAAGGTTATCACGAACTTTCTTAATCTTGTCAGTTGTCTCTAAAATGAGGGCAGGTCCAGTAAGCTGAGCCTCACCAATCTCATTCCAGCAGACTGGTGAACGACATTTTCGACCATAGAGAGCCTCGAAAGGAGCCATGTTGATGCTAGAGTGATAACTGTTGTTGTAGGAGAATTCAATCAACGGAAGATGTGAATCCCAACTACCACCAAAATCGATCACACAAGCTCTAAGCATATCCTCCAGAGTCTGGATTGTTCTTTTAGATTGACCATCCGTTTGCGGATGATAAGCCGTGCTCAGATTAAGTTGGGTCCCCATAGCAGATTGCATGGTTCTCCAAAAATGAGAAGTGAAACGAGCATCTCTGTCAGAAATGATGTTCAAAGGAACACCATGTCGAGCTACAATTTCATCCACATAGATTTTTGCAAGTTTGTCAGCAGAAAAATCCTCACGGATTGGCAAGAAATGCGCTGACTTAGTAAGACGATCAACGACTACCCAGATGGCATCATAACCTTTCTTTGTGCGTGGAAGTTTAGTAATGAGATCCATAGTAATGTTTTCCCATTTCCAAACTGGGATCTCTGGTTGCACCAATAAACCCGAAGGACGTTGATGTTCAGCCTTAACCTTAAGACAAGTAAGGCATTTTGATACGTATAAGGCAATGTCTTTCTTCATACCAGGCCACCAATACTGAATACGAAGATCCTTATACATCTTCTCTGAGCTAGGATGAACAGAATAACGAGACTTATGGGCTTCATCCATAAGCAAGGTGCGAAGGTTATCTTGGCTTGGGACCCACAAACGGTCCATGAAGTAATACGATCCATTGTCCTTCAGTTCCAGATCAGGGGTTATGTGATAGGGAAATTCCTTATCCATCAAACCCTGTGAAACACAAGATTGTTGAGCTTGAGAAATGCGTGCTTGGATATCGGATCGAGCTTGAATAACAGATTGAACACGAACACAATGAAGCTTAGTACGTTCCTTACGACTCAATGCATCGGCTACGACATTCGCCTTACCAGGATGGTAGCGAATTTCGCAGTCATAGTCGTTTAGAAGCTCGACCCAACGTCGTTGCCTCATGTTGAGTTCTTTCTGGTTGAAGATATGCTGAAGACTTTTGTGGTCCGTTAAAACCACACATTTTGTACCGTACAAATAGTGTCTCCAGATCTTAAGAGCGAAGACAACTACACCCAACTCAAGATCATGAGTGGTGTAGTTCTTCTCATGTATCTTCAACTGCCTCGATGCGTATGCTATGACTTTGTTTCTTTGCATCAGGACGCAGCCAAGACCCAATTTAGATGCATCGCAATAAACGATGAAATCATCATTGCCCTCAGGCAAAGTCAGAACAGGCGCGTCGCAAAGCTTCTGCTTCAAGTTTTGAAAAGCTTCCTCTTGTTTGAATCCCCAATCAAAGGGTTTGTTCTTCTGAGTTAGAGCAGTTAGAGGAACTGCAATCTTTGAGAAGTTCTCAATGAAGCGGCGGTAATAACCCGCAAGACCAAGAAAAGAACGAACTTCAGTAGGAGTAGTAGGCGTATCCCAATCCTTAATCGCACTGATCTTGGAGGGATCTACATGAATACCTTGTTCGTTGACAATATGTCCAAAAAATTGAACTTTTTTAAGCCAGAATTCACACTTGGAGAATTTGGCAAAAAGTTACTCTTTCTTTAGGAGTTCCAAAGTAAGACGAAGATGTTGCTCATGATCAGCTCGCGTCTTAGAGTATATCAAGATGTCATCAATAAAAACAATGACGAACTGATACAAATAAGGCTTGCAGACCCTATTCATTAAGTCCATGAAAACAGCAGGAGCATTAGTCAAACTGAATGGCATGACTGTGAACTCATAATGCCCATAACGAGTGCATAATGCTATCTTGGGAATATCTTCTTCATGCACACGAAGTTGATGATATCCCGATCGCAGATCAATCTTTGAAAAATAAGAAGCGCCCTGTAACTGATCAAAGAGATCATCGATGCGAGGTAGGGGATATCGATTCTTGATGGTAAGCTTGTTAAGCTCACGATAATCGATACACATCCTAAAAGATCCATCCTTCTTCTTAACAAAAAGAATGGGAGCACCCCAAGGTGAAAAGCTAGGACGGATAAAACCTTTGTCGGAGAGCTCCTAAAGCTGCTTAGCCAACTCTTGCATCTCAGATGGTGCAAGACGATATGGAGATCTGGCAATGGGATTTGCACCAGGTACGGGATCAATACGGAACTCGACTTGGCATGCTGGAGGTAGACCAGGTAAGTCTTCAGGGAATACTTCAGAATAATCCCGAACAACAGGAATATCTTGAATAGATTTACCTTTGCCCTTATCTGCTACAACGTGTGCCAAAAAGGCCACATAGTTCTTTCGCAGATACTTCCGAGCTTTAGAACAAGACATGAGTTTGAGACCACCAGCAGGTTTCTCACCATGAACTTGTAGGATCTCGCATGTCAAAAGCGGCACACGAACAATCTTCTCAAAACAAACTACCTCTACGCGATGCTTGGCTAACCAATCCATACCCAATAACGTCGAAGCTTCCAAGTTGCATAGGTGTGAGGTCGATAGGAAAAAGATGGTCGTTAAGGTTCAACTGGCAGTTGCGAAGAACAGAATCAAGAACAATGGGTTCACCACTAGCAACCTCTACTGTCAAGGGTTTTCCTAGTTTTGTTCTAGACACGTGAAGCAATGGCTCAAAAGATAATGACACAAAACTCTTATCGGCACCCGAATAAAAAAGAACAGATGCAGGCTGATTATTAATAAAGAACGTACCGTTCACCACTTCATTGTCTGCTTGTGCCTCTTGTGCATTCATGTTGAAGACTCGACCTCGAGCCTGAGCCTGATTCTGATTTGGATTTGCGTTAACTAGTCTTGGACATCGGTTTCTGTAGTGGGTCAGATCCCCACAATTGTAGCACGAACCAGGAGGAAAATGAGGTCGTGCAGCTTGACCTTGTTGCTGAGCAAGAGGGTGAGCAACTTGTTGGGCTTGGTTCTGAACTGCCTGGTTCTGGTTAATAGGAATGCGACAAGTAGCAGCAAGATGGCCAATTCTCCCACAGTTAGTGCAATGACGACATTGGAGATGTGGTAGGTGATGGTCGTTACACCTGTTGCACAAAGGTGCATTGCCAAGATAAGGCTTCTTGGCTAGTGGTTGCGCAGGCTGATTTGGTGCAGCTTGGGCCTGTGCAGTAACGACATAGTTTTGGGAAGCCTTTCGCTTCCTAGACCCTTTTGAGGAACCAAAATTCTTTCCCTTCTTGTTTTCACCTTTCTTGCCATTCTCCTTGTCAGATGCCTGCTTCTTACCCTTGTCACCCTTTTTGTGCAGCTTTCCCTTTCTAACTTGTGACTCATTCAATGTCGCTGCTAACTCGATCGCCTGACGGAGTGTGGCAGGGTTACTACCAGTAATGACGTCTTGCACTGAGTCAGGTAGGCCGTCGATGTACCTTTCGATAGCCTTGTCGAGTGGGGTAACCATAGTCGGGCAAAGCAGACTCAACTCCTCAAACCTATCAGTATTCTCCCGATGCTCACCACTATCTTGCTTCAAGTCATCAAACTCTCTCTCCAAAGCTCGCTGTTCATGACGAGGACAAAACTCCCTCATCATAAGGGCTCTAAGTTCAGCCCAAGTCTGTGCTAGAGCAACTTCTGCACCGCGATCTCTCATAACCCCGTTCCACCACGTAAGAGCCCTCTTCTGAAACACACTCGAAGAAAACTCGACCTTGCGATTGTCAGGACACTGCACGTGGCGGAAAGTATTCTCAATGCTCTCGAACCATTGAAGAAGCCCAGTCGCTCCCTCAGAACCACTAAACTTGAGTGGTTTAGCCGAGTTAAAATCCTTGAATTTGCATGGAGCATTGTTGTTATTGTTGGCTTGGTTCCATTGAGCAAAGAGGTTTGGGAATTGAGCAGCCATTTGCTGCGCAATAATTTCTGCCAGTTCGGCAGTCGCTATCTGGTTTTCGCGTCGAGGAGGCATTCTAAAAGAGGAAACATGAAAGGAAACGAGTGAGATAATTGGATGAAGAGAATGAGATGAAACAAAGTCAACAAAAGCAAAGATGGTGGTCATTTGTTCGCATCACAAAGCAAACAAACGACACACAGTGACTAATCAAAGTAAATTGGTAAAAAATAATGTATCGCGAAGACATGCTCGCCTATAAGTGAACACTCACCCCAAGAGTTCCCAGGTAAGAGTGATTGGTCCGATTATGTGGATTTGTACGAACACTCTAGCCTTACACAGAAAACCCAAGGTACAGGCATTCACTCTTCCAGTTTGCACGTGTTCACACTATTTAGAACCCAAAACTTTGACGAGATTTTGAAAATTTGAAAGGCACAAGGCCAAAAATCAAACTGGAAGGGTTCAAAACCTTACAACAGAGGGTTCAAAACCTAGTAATCAATCATCCAAAAACAGATGATTAATTTTCGAAGCGGATTCGAACTTGATGTTCCCGTTGTGGTTATCACCTAAGGATAGGTGAAGTGCATGTTTTAAAATCTAAACACAAGACAACTTGTGTTAGGGTCCTAGAAAGGTTATAGTCTAGGTCAAAGCATTACTAATAACCTAATTCCCTATAACCATTGGCTCTGATACCAACTCTTCTGTCACACCCCGACCACGTAGAACATCAAATCGTGGCGGAAACGTCGGGGAGTGTTGTAACAGAATTATTGTTTCACAACCATGGCATACAAAGTTATATTTTATTTATCAAACAAGAGTGTTACATTGTCTCAAAACAGGAAATAAAGAGTTCAGAACATAATTAAACTAGTTCTATCTTTATTTTACGTCTCTAAGGCATAGGTCCGCCCTAGTGTCACGATCATCATCCTAAGCGACAGCTCCTGAAAACACATGTGAAAATAGGTACGTCAGCATAAAAATTCCTGTGAGATACATAGGTTTTGTGAAAATAGGATTCATGACTTATAAGTTTAGAAAAAGTTGTTTAACAAAAGTCAGTCATGAACCTTGTAAATTGTTTTGTTTTGTAAATCATTTAAAAAGCGATAAGATCAAATGATATGTATAAATAAAAGAATAATGTGTGGTTAAATGTATAACCAAGTGAAATGTGTTGTATAAAGTAAATTGTTTGTAAACCAAAGTCTTGTGAGAATCGTGTTACTTGTGTAAAATGTATAAGTCCAAATTGAATGATTTAAATAACACTATGATATGTAATATAATACAAACACTTATATATAGGAAGTACCAGCGGCGTATCCACCATGCTTGTATCATATTACTCACATCTCGTTACTTAAGTCACTTAAACAAACCACCAATGTATAAAGTCTTTGTTTAGACCAATTGTCAAAAGTCCTTGTATAAATCATATCAAATGTTAATAGTCCAAATGTAGTCAAGTAATGTGTAGCAAATGTATGTCTGGTAAGTAATGTGTTGTTACATAAACCAATTGTAAACATGTACAAAACAAAGTATTTTGAATATATCACAAAGTTATGTTTTGCAAAGTAATGCATGTTACATTGATACAAACATTTATGTGGTAAGTTAACGCATACATTCAAGCCTTGAGACAGTCGGATAACCCTAAGTCAAAGTTATCAAAAGAAATGTTTTCGGATTCAGTCATTCCTTACATCCAAACAAACCCGAGATGTCAGGAATGGGATTTGTCAAGTCCTATGGTACCACTACTTACTACCGAGCGGCGTAGCTAATGTTAATGAACGTATATAAGTCTCGTTTGTGCAAACCAAATGTTATAGCAATTGTATACATGTCATATGAAAACAATGTACTAAGTATGCTAAGTTAACATACAAAGCAGAAAAGTTATGTAAATCAATGTGCTAGCATGCTATCAGTCAACATACATAGCAGAAATGTAAAGTAAAACAATGTACTAAGTATGCACACAATGGACATACATAGCATGAAATGTAATGTAAAACGATGTACTAAGTATGCACACAATGGACAAACATTGTATGAAATGTAATGTAAATCATGTACTAATAGTGTACTAATGAACATAGCAAGTATATGATGTGAAAACAGGAAAGCATGAAAGTAAAAAGTAGGCACATATGTTTTACCCCAAAACAGTTTGGAAAACAGTAAAAGAGGGGTCTATGTACTCACTTGAGATTGCTTAGTAGTCCTTGAGTAACAACCAAACAATGCTAGAGATCACGGATATCAAACGGCACCTAATATAGGTAACTATGTTAATATACCGGACCTAAATCGGAGGATTGGATAGAATGAGGGTTCGTAAACCAAACGAGTATAGAGACTCGTGTAGTATGGTTTAACAAAGCCTACATACTAAAATGAAACCTAACCTAAGTGCTTACGACCCATTACGACCAGTTTAGGTAGCTTATGCTACTTTAACGCGCCGTTCGCGTAAAACGCGTTCGGAACGCCTAACTAGCCCTATGATAAGTAAAATATGCCTTAACATGTCTAATATTGTTTCCAAATCAGTTTAGATACCAAAAGTTATGTTACATATGCTTAAAATGAATTTTGGCGTGAAAAGGGCATTTTGGTAATTTACCTAAGGCATATATACTACCTATCATACAACTAACTAAACATCGTGACCATAAGGTATAACCTCGGAAGCTTATTCCCTATATACTATGGTCACCTAATGTGTTTGGTCAGATCCTAATGATCGACCAAACGGGTCGGGTTCGAAAGTATAAGCGATTGTTTAGATCGCTTACCTTACGACCCTATATAAGCACTAAACTAAAAGTGACGAGCTAAGCATGTTAAAACATGCTTAACTAAGTTTAGAAAACAAGTTTGGTATCAAAACAAACGGTTTTGATACCCATAAGTAGTTTGGTTACAAAATACGCAAGAATACGTATTCTGGCTGAAACTACGGCTCGTCACTGAGCCTAGATAACGTGGTATTCACTAGGTATAGTCACTAGGGACTATAACCATCGTGATTACACTCACGTTATGAAGTTCAAACAAACTTCGCATTGACCATAAACTGGTCAATGCGGACAGTCAAACAAAGTTTGACTTTAACGCTAAAACAATAAAAGAACGAAGGAACACTTACAAAGGGTCCCCGAAAGCTTTGATTTCTCAAGTATTCTCAGGTATGAAGTGGGTATTACTCCAACTTAGAGAATTTTCAAGAACTCAAGTGGGTTTTGATCAAGGTATGGGGGGGATTTTTAGTTTTCGGGGAGCCGTTAAGATCGTTTCTTGGAAACCGTGCTTTGATCTTGGCCATACACCTCAAGACCCTGGTTTTAGAAAACCATTTGAGCCCATAGTATTGCCCCAAAACCATGTGCACAAGTGGAATGGACTAGATGCAATGTTTCTGCACATTCTGCTGTCTGAGGAAGCCTTACGGACCGTAAGGGATGTCTTACGGTGCGCAAGCCAACAACTTTGGCAGAATTACAATTTTAGTCCCTGTCATGCATTTAAGTCATTTCCGACACGTTTAAGGCCCGTTAACCCCATTTCAAAGCTCTAAAATGAAGTTAAAGTATAGGGAACTTAAAATGTTCTCAAAAATATCTCGGATGTCGGTTCGTTTGGCCGTACAATCGCGATGTTCGCTTAATTACGACGGAATGCGCATAAGCGCGAAAAACGATCCAAATGACGCGACGAATGGTTTTTTCTTATGCCAAACACTAAAATAAAATATTTTAGTGCTTACATAAATTTTTGGATGTCCGGATGTATTCAGAACGTAAGTTATGCGCGAAAGTGCAAACTTATGCACTTTTTGGCACTTTTAGTCCCTGAATGACCCAAAAGTTTATTTTAGCACACCGAACCCCTCAAAGCCTATTTCTAAGCCATGTAAAGGATATTTATGGTATGTTTAACTCATGGTCATGTTCCGGAATGTCTGTTATAGTTCAAATTGGCATACT
Source organism: Helianthus tuberosus (assembly GCA_030545235.1). NCBI lineage: Eukaryota > Viridiplantae > Streptophyta > Magnoliopsida > Asterales > Asteraceae > Helianthus > Helianthus tuberosus. The sequence goes on from CM060407.1 coordinate 123,631,246, forward strand.
TTCGCAGTTTGTCAAATTTAGTCCATGTAGGCGAATTAACTTGTTTTTGCCATACCAAAGCCTTCAAAACTTATTTCTAAGTTATGTAAAGGTTATTTAAGGTATGTTATGTATATGTTGATGTTCCGGAGTATTTTTCGCATTAAACTGATTACGTTTACGCACCAGTTTGCGTATAACTCTCAAGAAAGCGATATAGAGTTTGGAATTGAATAAAAGTCAAAACATGAAAAATGTAAAACACAACCAAACAAACATTGGGATCAAATAACATTGTTTTATTGATAATTGAACTGTTCATAAAGATTACAAGCACATATGTTACAAGAAAGGAAACAAACAAGGTCTAACTGCATCATCAGTGACTTCAATGATTTTAAACGTGTCTCAAAGTTCAAGAAATTTATCAATATGATCATTAGGGTCTTCATCAGCTAGTCCGTTGTATTGACACGAACGTTGAATCATCTAAATGAGTTGAGGAGGAATAGTGAAATTGTTCGCAACCCCCCAAGTCTAAAAATGCTAATCCGAATCGCATTAGCAGAAGAACAAACATTCTTTTAAATGGTTCGTTTTGTCATCCTAGTGTTAAGTCTAAAATAACTAGTGTACTTGGGCAAAAACGCAAGTAGCAGAAAACAACAAAGCAAAAGAAACAAATAAATAAACAAAAGTGATTAAACTACTAACTTTAGGTTGTTTTCAAAAAGTGTCATGTCCCTGGCAACAGTGCCAAAAACTTGATGTGCTCATATAGTAACAAATAATATCAAACAATGCATAGACCAGTTTTAAGGTAAAAGACCTAAAAATAGTAACTACACATGTAACAGACAAACGTAGCTATTGTTAGCATAATATAGTTCAAACATAGCTACAGATGTGGATTATGGGAATTTTAATATCCTCTGGGATCTTTAATGATGATCCAAGGTTGGCTAATGCATCAGCTTCTGCATTTTCTTCCCTGGGTACCTGTGTCAAACTAAAAGAAGCAAAAGAGTCTGCCAATTTCTTGACTATCTCTAGATATTTGATTAGTCTTTCACCTTTAACAGCATAAGAACCATTAAAGTGGTTAGTGATTAATAAAGAATCTACATGTACCTCACGATACCCGATCCTCATATGCTTGGCAATTTGCAAACCAGCTATTAAGGCTTCATATTCAGCCTCATTGTTAGTAGTTTGAAACTCACAAGCAATTGAGTGGGGTATTATGTCCCCCTGTGGAGATTTTAGTAGTATGCCTAGTCCAGTTCCTTTGACATTAGAGGCTCCATCTATGAAGAGTATCCAAGGATCCTTAGTCTCTTCAAGCTGTTGAACTTCCAATTCAGCTTCCCTTTGTAGATCACTACTGAAATCAGCCACAAAGTCAGCCAAGGCCTGAGATTTAATGGCAGTTCTTGGTTCATATCTGATATCATAAGCACTAAGTTTAACTGCCCACTTTGCCATCCTACCTGACATTTCAGGTTTCCTGAGAACATTCTTAATTGGAAAGTTAGTCTTAACAATAATAGCATGAGTTTGAAAATAATGGCGTAATTTAGTAGATGCCATAATTAAAGCAAGGATAAGTTTTTCTAAATGTGAATACCTGGATTCAGCATCAAGCAAACTTTTAGTTACATCATACACATGATGTTGGGTACCTTCATGATCCTTTACAAGGATTGCACTTACTGCCTTAGAAAAGACTGCTAAATATAAGGATAATATATCCCATTTTTCTGGTTTCATTAGTGCCGGGGCTGATGATAGGTAATCCTTAAGGGCATCGAGAGCATTCTCATGCTTTTCAGTCCATTCAAATTTCTTGTTCTTTCTCAGAATGTCATAGAATTCCTTGCATTTCTCTGATGACTTTGGGATGAACCTGTTCAAGGATGTGATCCTTCCTGTCAATCTTTGCACATCCTTGGCATTGGCAGGAGACTTAATATTCACAATCGCCTTGATTTGCTCTGGACTTGCCTCTATGCCTCTTTTTGTTACCATGTAGCCTAGAAACTTGCCAGCCTTTACACCAAAGTGGCACTTGGAAGGATTCACTTTCATATTGTATCTATCAAGGATATCAAATGCTTCCTCCAAATCTCTAAGGTGATCCTTAGCTCTCTTGGACTTAACCACTATGTCATCTATATAGACTTCCATTGTGTGTCCAATTTGTTCTTTAAACATCTTATTAACTAGCCTTTGGTAGGTAGCACCTGCATTTCTTAGTCCAAACGACATAGCAATATAACAATAGATACCCGTAGGGGTCATAAAGGTTGTATCCTCCTGATCAGATGGTTCCATCTGAATTTGTTGGAATCCAAAGGAAGCATCCATGAAAGTCAACAACTCATGACCCGTGGTAGCATCCACCATGGAGTCAATGTGGGGTAATGGGAAAGGATCCTTGGGACATGCCTTGTTTAAATCAGTGAAATCGACACATACCCTCCACTTTCCATTTTTCTTTTGAACAACAACCACATTGGCTAACAATCTTGGATACTTGACCTCTCTAATCATACCTGCTCTGAGCATTTTGTCTACCTCCTCCTGGATGATGGCATTCCTTTCAGGTGCAAACTTTCTCCTCTTTTGATGTATGGGTTTGAATGACCTGTCAATGCCAAGTTTATGAGTAATAATATCTTTGGAAATACATGTCATGTCCTCATGCTTCCAGGATAAGGTAGCTTTTCTTCTTTTTAGGAAGGATACTAGATCCTTTTCAATGTCATGGAGGATCCTGGATCCTATGAAAACCTTGGATTCAGGATCCTGAGGATCCATCAGTATATCTTTCACATCTTGTTCTCTTGCCTCCAGGACATCTCTTGGAGGATACTTTAATTGCTATTGCTCCCTGGGTCTTGAGGCTGGCTTCATGGATGACGTGTAACAATTTTTAGCTTCTTGTTGGTCACTTTCTATCTTCGCCACACCCCATGGAGTAGGGAGTTTCACACATTGATGGTATGTAGATGGAACTGCTTTCATGTCATGTATCCATGGCCAGCCAAGGATAACATTGCAACATGATAAGCAATCTATAACACAAAATTTTTGAAAAGAATTAACTCCCTCTATGTAAATGGTAAGTTTAATGTCCCCCAATGTGTTCTTGGTTTCTCCACTGAACCCCACAAGAACTGATGATCTTGGGACAATTTCTGATTCAGGAATATTCATCTTCTTGAGGACATCAAGTTGAATGATGTTCACTGAACTCCCTCCATCTATGAGAATCCTGCGAACAAAATGGTTAGATATAAACAAAGTAATAACAAGACCATCATGATGAGGATCCTGAATATCAACACGATCATCCTCATCAAAGGATATAACTTTCTCCTGTGTAAGGATCGAGGTTCGAATGGGTCTGTCCCCATTATCCATCTTTGTCTCTTTGGCATGCCTCTTGGCTACTGAAAAGGAAGTACCGCATATGTCTGATCCTCCAGATATGAAATTGATAATTTGTGCATCAGTAGGAGGAGCAGGAGCTCTTTCTAGAACCTTTTCAGTATCCTGGATCCTTGACTTTTTCCTTCCAAACAGCTCCTTCAAATGCCCTTTGCTCAACAAGTAACCAATCTCTTTCCTGAGTGCTATGCATTCATCAGTGAGATAACCGAAATCTTCATGATATGCACACCATTTGGATTTGTCTTTTGTGGCAACTGGCTTATCACTCTTTCTGGGCCATCTTGCTTTTTCACCTAGATTCTGCATTGCAAGGATTAGTTCATTGTTATCAACAGCAAAGCAATATTCAGAAATGGGTGGATAATCTTCATCATCCTCTTCTTGCTCCACTGCATGAACATTTTGATTATCAGACTTGTTGTATGATTTGGACTTGTTGTTCCTGAAGTAGGATCCTTGCTTTTCCTGCTTAGAGGATCCTGACAGTCTCTCCTGGATCCTTTTATCATCCTCTAAACGGATGATTCTAAGGGCCCTGGTTCTTACTTCATCAAGATTCCTGCAAGGGGTTATGACAAGATCATCATAGAATTGTGAATCCTTAAGTAATCCCATTTTAAAAGCTTCTATAGCCGTAGCAATATCCAAATTAGGAATCTCTAAGGATTCTCAACTTAATTTAGTGATATAATCTCTAAGTGATTCATTTTGACCTTGTGTTACCCTATATAGATCACTAGTTAATCGTTCAAATCTCCTACTGCATGAGAATTGGCTATTAAACAAATTAACTAGATTAGCAAATGAAGTAATAGAGTAAGGGGGAAGACTTAGCAGCCATTTAAGAGCTGATCAAGTCAGTGTGGATCCGAAACCCTTGCATAGACATGCTTCTTTTAACCTCTCAGGAATGGGATTGATCTCCATTCTTTCTCTGTGTGACACCCGGCCTCTCAGGCCGTACCGGACAATAGTAATCTGTATAGTGAACATGTAACATGACTATTTGTGACTAACTATGATGTGAATATATGATATTTGATGTGTTGGTAAATTTAGATGTGTATAAAAATTATGTTGGCAACGATAAAACTAACGCTTATCGCGTAACGTTTAAAATGCGAAACGAACGTCGATGACCACCCAATCAGTGTTAAAATCCTAAAAATAGCCTGTTATGATTAGAATAATAATTTTAATCAAATCCGTGTGGAAAAATAATTTAAAACGCTAAGAAACTCTATTTTTCGAGTTTGAGCGCGTACCGCGCGATACTGCGCGAATTAAACAAAATACTGTCAACGCAGCCAGTCAAGGCAACTGGTAATTATTTCAGTAATAATTTTAAGTGATTATTTTTATAGAATGATAAAAATAATTTAAAACGCTAGATAAAATACCCGGTATTAAGTAAAATACCTGTTTTTGAGCTAATATACATATAACATATGTATGTATATGTAATAGATGTGAGAGAGGGTGAATGTGGCGGCACATAGGGCTGCCAAAACATTCTTGATTCTTGTAATTAGACACTTGTATTGATTATAGAATAGAAGGTGATGATTAAGACCAATGCATGCATCTATACACTTCCATTTTCAAGAAAACCACATTCAAACTTCATTCTCTCTCTCTCCTCAAACATTTCGGCCGAACACCCCTTACCACACAACCATTTCATTTTCAAAATCAAATCTTGAAGTATCATGTCTATTTTAAAGTGATTTAAGGCTTGTAAGAGGGTTTGGAAGTGATTTCAAGCAAGTATCAAGCAAAATCAAGTCTCATATCACCATCTTCTATCAAAAACCCATCTAAATTCTTGAAGGTATAACACATTTCATTAAACATTGTTCTTGATTCATATTGATAAAGATGATAGTAAAAGTTTCTCTTGATTCTTGAAATTTAAACATTAACTTGAAAATTTCAAACTAATGAGTTTTGAACAAAATAAAAATGGGTATGTGTATGTATGTATGTGTATATGGCCGAAAGTTATGTAGGGGTATTTGTTTAGCTGTGTTTTGATTTTTGTTTAAAGATCTTTGATTGATTTTGAGTTGAATCTTGAAAGATAAGTACACGCATGTGTTGAAAAAGTATCATATAAGAATGTTCTAAAAATGGTCATGTTATTTATGATGAATATGATGAAAGGTGAACTTTTGGAAGTTCATATGTATGTATATGTGTGCCGTATATATATGTATATATGTATGCATGTATGTCAAAGTTATTGTGTAATCATAAAAGTGAAGGATCTAAGTATGAATGAAACATGAATGATTAAAGTGTTATGTATGATATTTGAAAGAATAATATGTTAGTAAGGTTTTGATGTATTGAGATCATATTTGATGATAAAGTTGTGATATGAGCATATTAGATGCATAGACATGCATGATGATATATGATCTTAAAAAGGGTGATTTGAATATGATTGAGTAAAAATCAGTTATGAGCAGATTATAAACACTAAAATGAAGTTATTTTAAAGTGTTTAGTGACTTATAACTTTGTCATAATGTTTGCTAGGTTTGCATGTTGTACATGGTGCATAAAAAGTTGTAAAATACGTGAAATCGCATGATTTATGTGACTTATACAAAAACTGAACTAATCTGATTATAACTGTTATTTTAATCAGTAAATAACATGTAATGTGTTAAAATATCAAGTCGTTTCGAGTTGGGATGATTATAGTAACGTTTAACGCAAAACTATGCGTTAAAATGGTCAAAATCGGCTTTTCGAATGATTTTTATAAAACTGATTTAGATCAGTAAGTAAACTGATATTTTTAGTTTAAAAATAATTATTTTAACTAAATTTAAGTTTACTTGGTGTTTGGTTGGTCATACGTGACTTCCGACGCCCGAAAACGGTACCGAATCGCTAAAATATGCATTTTTCAATGTATACTAGTGCGGGTAAAATTTTGGGTAAACTTTATGTGGCAAAATGTGTCATATGATTTAATCATAAGAATATGAAAATATGTTAAGTTTTTAACATAATGTTAGAAATCTAGCTTACGCATGCATGCATGTACGTTTTGTGCGGTAGAAACGGTAAAAATTGCGTTAAAGGTGTAACTTATTTGTCGAGCATGAAATTTGACACATATGAGATATTTTATGTATATTTGCTTTAAAAATGACAAAATAGATAAGTTAGCAATATTTCGCGTGTTTCGGTGTTAAATTATATGAACGTTTATGTATATATATTACAACGCGCAAATCGTAGATATATTGCGTATAAACAGGAGAATTAACGGATTTACACAATAATGGTCACCAATAAAATCGTTCAAGTCGCAAATCATAAATATATATATATATATATATATGGACTCATGTATATATTAACTTGCCAACATAATCCAAAAATAACGACTTTTCGAGATAATCTCAAAGTTATGTGATAATTCTAAGAAACGGAGAAACTTAGGATTTTTGTGTTATGTATATTGATTTAGAATCGTTCCTATATTAGGACATGTAGGAAAATCAATCTCTGGGATTGCGATATTAAAATACGCACCAAAAGGTGAGTGTCACTAAACCCCTCTTTTTATTGTTTTGTATATGTTTTGATGCGGGCCCAAGTGTGGAGGAGCGGGCCATCTTGTATTTGGAGGCCCAAGATCGCGTAACAAAAGGGGCTTCACTAAAATGGCTCTAACTTGGGCTACGGAGGTCCGTTTTGGGCGTGCGACCAGGCGAAACGAATGTGAGGAAAAGCTCCATCTTGCTGCAAACGTCTTTGGCGGTTTGGGTCATCGTCCGGGCCAAAAAATGCTTATTTCCATTAGTTATTTGCATTTTTATGTTTTTTTTTTTTTTGCAGGAAAGCACGGCCCGCATGCTTTGTTACTTGAAAACTAACACGCCAATAAAAGGTTTAATAATGTTTTTGAAATAAAACATACCTTTTAAAATAAATATATATTTTCATTGAAAATATATAAAATTTGATAAGTCATACGTTTCGAAGTAAAAACGTTTTTGATGAATGAATGTCGGAAATTGGGATGATACGATATTTCCTAGGCGAAACATGACCGTATAGTTGGGACGGATGCCGGCCTGGGTCTCGAATGATGTAGATCCAGGGGATTCATACAACATCGTGTATTAAATTGTCATATTAGTAGGATATATATATTGTACGTGACGCTGACATCATATTGTCCTTTAAGAGGACCCTGCGCCCATGATGTCGTTTAATTATTTAAGTATTGCACGTGAGGAATTGTTGGTAGATCTATCGGGTTGACAACCCCGTCGTGACCGGTCGCCCCGTGTCAAGTCAAACGACGAATTGATATTCTGTTTATTGTCTAGCTTTGATTATCCCGGCATGGTTAATATATAGTTCGTATTGTCTAGCTAACATACGAGTCTGAAAGTTGACGCAATAATTTAATATACAAAACTTGGGCAATATATTACAGTTGTCAGATTGATGAACCGACGGAAGGCCCATGGATTTATTTAAGGAAGTAAAATGGACTTTCTAAAATTTATATGGATGTTTTCAAATAAACACCTAATCAGAAAGTTTTCCTTGGAATAAAATTGGTTATAAGTGAATATGTGAACTCACCTTCCTTTGTGTTGACACTTGATTTTTAACGTGTTCTACAGGTACATGAGTTCGGCTTCGGGAAATCATGGCGTATCTCGTGTTTGATGATGCATGTTGTTTTGTTTAAATATGTTGGACAACTTTTAAACTATCTGGGACGTTTGTAATAAGATCCGCGAGGATCAAAACAACTTAACTTATGTGGTTGTGTCGTGACTTTAAAATGTAATGTTTAATACTTATGTTTTAAAATATGTCAAAATGTCCAACAAATGAGTGCATCGTCCGACAAGGTATAAATGGGCACCAACTTCCGTCACCGCTACGTTTTATATTCTGATGCGACGTGTTTGGGGTGTGACAGAAGTTGGTATCAGAGCCATTGGTTGTTAGTGAACTAGATGTTTTCGGGGAAAACACTAGACTTCAACTAGAGAATTTTGAAATGTAAAGTCCAAAATTCCCGAAGCCAAGATTTTTAAATAAACATAGAAAATATTTTATCATGTATGAAAACCATTATGAGTTTTATGTGCATACGTGATTTTCTGTTTATTTGACCTTATTTGTTACTGTTTATGTTGATTACGCACTTACTTGTACGGTTATATGTGTGTCACAGATGTCGCACGAACACGAGGTCATCGAGATCCACGACTCAGGTTACGAGCCAGATTTCGAGACTTCACCCAGACCTATGCTGCCAGAGACACCTATCACGGCTCCACATATGGTTGGTACTACTGATCTTACCTCATCTTTCCACGTCAATCCTGCTGCTTTTGCCAGCCAGGGAGACCCCCGATGCGCTTTCACTAGCAACGGGTGGATAGATGATGATGATGTACCTCTTTCAATCCATGAGACGGGACGATCATCTGGCACTGTACCAGTTATCGATGACGTGATCAGGAGTGTCCCTACTGTCGGAGGATCTTCTAGTATCGCACCAGTGGTGGACGCCACTATCATCACGGCTCGACCCCTAGAGCCATCAGTCGTTCCACCTGCTGCTATGATCGAGTCTGCTACTGAGATCCCTCCGCTTGTTTTGTCTGAGTCTTCCTTGCCTGTTTTAGAGTCACGCACTTCTTCTACGCCGCTGTTAGTTTATTATCATCGTAGGAAGAGGATTAGGCCCGCTGGAGATAGGGTAGATCGATATTGCCATTGTGATCGACAACTCGCCGCATTGCGCAAAGACCTAGACATAGCCAAAGGAAAGGCAAAGAACCTCGAGGAACAGATGGACGACCACGAGGAGTTGAAGGTTATAGACGACATCGAGAGAGATGAGATGCATTGGACGGTTGTGGATTTGGAGAAGCTTGTCCAGGAGATGTTAGAGTCTCTAGGTTTGAGGCGTTGATGATAACAGTTGTTTGTCTGTTTGTTTGTTTCGTTGTTTGATGGATTGTATTGTTAGACATTTTGATGTTCTTTGTGTTTGTAGCCTGCGTGCCAGTTTCATTTTTGGATATTATTTGGAAATTTTGTGTGAACTTGTTTATGGGTGTCGATGTAGACATGCCAAGAGTAGTCTTTTGTACTGAAAAACGAGTTTAAATAATTTCTATAATAAATACCAATGATGCACGTTTGGTTTAAAATTTTTCTCATTAATATGTGGATATTTTACATGCGTTATGTTTGGTCCACTAACATTTAATGATTGAATTATTTTTGGTTATCGTCTTATGTGGATATTATTGTTATGATAATAGAAACGACAAAATGCCGCCAAAAGCAAGACAGGGTACCTACCTACCACACCGGAAGAGTTGGCTCAACTCATAGCCCAACACGTTAATACTGCCATGTAACAGCTCAATGCTAACGATGGTCAGGGACGTGGACGTGGTGCTCATGGGTAATGTTTTGGTGGGGCACATAATGGAAATCCTCCAGGTAAAATGTGATTGGAAAGTTTTAGTAGTTCATGTGTTATGTTATCATTGGAATGAATTCCTGATTTCTATTAACATTATTGAACAGTGCACTGATGTACATATAAAACATTCCAGGGCTGTAACCCACGATAATTTACTGGTGCTGAAGGACCCTTAGATATCACCCGATGGATTGAGAAGATGGAATCTGTCATGGCAATCAGTGGTTGTGCTGCTAATCAACGGGTGAGATATGCTTCTTGCTCTTTTCTTGATGAAGCGTTGTCCTGGTGGAACTCACAAGTTCAAATTTTGGGTGAAGACGCTGCCTACGGTCTGACCTGGAACGAACTCAAAGAGATGCTCCTGAAAGAGTACTGCCTGCGCAGTGAAATTCAGAAAATCGAGACAGACTTCTGGAACCTAACCATAGAAGGTCTGAATGTCAGAGCTTACACTTCTCGTTTTAATGACTTGGCGAGGTTAGTTCCACGAATGGTTAGAAAGGTATATCTGGGGATTGTCGCCATGGATTCGCAGTATGGTTACATCCGCGAAACCTACCACCTACCTAGAGGATACTACATTGGCAAAATCATTAGCCGATGACGCTGCTCGCAAAGGTAGTCTTGATAAAAAGGAGGAAACCGAGAAGTCATCGGGCAAGGCCAAAGCAGACGCGAAATCTGAACGGTCGGGGCGTTCTGAGTCTAAGACAGAAGTTACGAAGAAGCACAAGTCCGAGAGCTCGAGGAAAGAGACTGAAGAGAAGCGCGACAGGAAACGCAGTTCGAAGAAGGCATATGCAGCAAGTTCTAGTGGTACTAGAAAGGATGGCACCAGAGATAGCCGAGGCGGATTTGAGAGAAAGACTCGTGAGGAAGGACAGAAGAAATGTAACCGATGCGGACGAACTGGGCATGCTACCCGCGAATGCTATGCCAAAAGTACTCTGGAAGGAACGAGGCTTGAAGGATGCTTCCAGTGCGGGGAACAAGGACATTTCAAAAAGGACTGTCCTAAGGCGGGAGGACAGAATGCCAGGGGTAGAGCGTTCGAGCTAAATGCTGGGAAGGCACGTGATGATCCTGCTGTTGTCACTGGTATGTTTATGATCAATAACCATTCCGCGTTCGTACTTTTTTATACTGGAGCTGACTTGAGTTTTGTCTCGAAAAACTTTGAACCATTCCTGTGTTCACCTACAAGTAAGCTAAATAAGAAGTACTCGATAGAACTAGCAAATGGTAAACTGATAGAAACTAGCGAAGTCGTACGCGACTGTAGTATTCTGTTAGGCAATCATAAATTTAGTATTGATTTACTACCAGTGGAGTTGGGAAGTTTTGATGTAGTTGTAGGGATGGATTGGCTGTCCAAGAACAAAGCGGAGATTGTTTGCTCGGAGAAGCAAGTGCGGATACCTCGTCCTGGTGGTGGCGAAGCGATAATTATCCATGTCGATCGATCGAGTCGTGTATCGAGTGTTGTCAGTGTTATGAAGATGCTCAAGATGTTGCGGAAAGGTTATCCTGCGTTCTTAGTTAACGTGATGGATACAAAGTCCGAACGTAGGAAGATCGAGGAGATTCTTATTGTTTGTGATTATCCAGAAGTTTTTCCTGAAGACGTACCTGGATTACCCCCTGCGAGACAGATCGAGTTCCGAATCGATCTAGTACCTGGTGCTGCACCAATTGCAAAATCTCCCTATAGATTGGTACCGTCTGAAATGAAAGAAATGTCGAACCAGCTTCAAGAGCTACTAGACAAAGGTTTCATTCGACCGAGTTTTTCGCCTTGGGGTGCACCTGTTCTATTCATGAAGAAGAAGGATGGATCCTTCAGGATATGTATAGATTACAGGGAGCTGAATAAGTTAACTATCAAGAATCGGTATCCTTTTCCGAGGATTGATGATCTGTTTGACCAGCTTCAGGGATCCAGCTACTACTCGAAGATAGATCTGCGATCAGGATATCATCAGTTGAAGGTTGCTGACGAAGACATTCCAAAGACAGCCTTTCGAACACGATACGGCCATTATGAGTTCCTAGTCATACCCTTTGGTCTAACTAATGCGCCAGCTGTGTTCATGGATCTCATGAACAGGGTATGCAAACCCTACTTGGACAAATTCGTGATAGTATTCATCGACGATATACTTATTTATTCACGAACCAAAGAAGATCATGAGCATCATTTGAGGTTAATTTTGGAGTTGCTGAAGGAAGAGAAGCTGTATGCCAAGTTCTCTAAATGTGAGTTTTGGATTTGAGAAGTTCATTTTCTCGGACATGTCATAAATGAGAAAGGTATACATGTAGATCCGTCTAAGATCGAAGCAATAAAGAATTGGGAGGCGCCAGAGACTCCGTCAGAGGTGCGATAATTCTTAGGGCTTGCTGGGTATTACCGGAGGTTCATTGAGAACTTCTCTAGAATAGTGCAGCCATTGACGCTATTAACCTAGAAGGAGAGGAAGTTTGACTGGACGGAGAAGCAGGAGAAAGCTTTTCAGTCGTTGAAGGAAAAGCTCTGCAGTGCACCTATTCTTTCCCTTCCTGAGGGAAGTGATGATTTCATTGTTTACTGTGATGCTTCACGTTTGGGTCTTGGATGCGTTTTAATGCAAAGAGACAAAGTGATAGCCTATGCGTCCAGACAATTGAAAGTGCACGAGAAAAATTACACAACACATGATTTGGAGCTTGGAGCTGTTGTGTTTGCTTTAACAATCTGGAGACACTACTTATATGGCACGAAGTGTACGATTTACACTGACCATAAGAGCCTCCAGCACATCCTCGATCAGAAGGAGCTCAATATGCGACAACGACGTTCGGTGGAGTTACTCAACGATTATGAATGTGATATCTGTTATCACCCAGGGAAAGCAAACGTTGTTGCAGATGCGCTCAGTAGGAAGGAGCAGGAAAAGCCTCTACGTGTGCGTGCTTTGGGTTTGACCATACAAATGAGTTTGACCGATCAAATTCGTGATGCACAGCGAGAAGCTTTGAAGGATGATGGTTTGAGAGGTGAAGGTTTGAAGGGTTTAGAATGTAAGCTGATATCGAAAGCGGATGAAGTAATGTACTTTATGAACCGAGTCTGGGTTCCGCTTAAAGGTAACCTCCGTGAATTTGGTTATGAATGAAGCTCATAAATCCAAGTATTCCATTCACCCAGGTTCTACCAAGATGTATCAGGACATTAAGGAGTTTTACTGGTGGTCGAAGATGAAGAGAGACATTGCGGCCTATGTGAGTAAATGTCTGACATGCTCTAAGGTTAAGGCTAAGCACCAAAAGCCGCCTGGGCTTCTGCAGCAACCAGAGATTCCTAATTGGAAATGGGAACATCATACGATGGACTTTATCACCAAGTTACCTCGTACGTCGCGTGGACACAATATTATCTGGGTAATTGTGGATCGATTGACAAAGTCTGCTCATTTCCTGGCACTTAACGAAACAGATAATATGGAGAAGATATCGCAGCTGTACCTTAACGAGATTGTAGCACGTCATGGAGTACCAGTGTCAATCATTTCGGATAGAGACGGGCGATTTGACTCCAGATTTTGGCGATCTCTCCAGAAATCACTGGGTTCTCGTTTGGATATGAGTACTTCATATCATCCTCAAATGGATGGTCAGAGTGAAAGGACCATTTAGACGTGAGAGGATATGCTGAGAGCGTGTGCGATTGATTTCGGTGGAAGTTGGGATACTCATTTGCCCTTGGCAGAGTTTTCTTACAACAATGGTTACCACGCCAGCATAAAAGCCACTCCGTTTGAAGCCCTGTATGGAAGGAAGTGTCGATCACCACTCTGTTGGGCTGAAGTCGGCGAGAAGCATTTGACCGAACCCGAGATTATTCAGGAGACCACGGATAAGGTTTTCCAGATCAAGAATAGGTTGAAGGCTGCCACAGATCGACAGAAAAGTTATGCAGATAACCGAAGGAAACCACTGGAGTTTCAAGTAGATGATAGGGTTATGCTGAAGGTATCGCCATGGAAGGGCGTTGTTAGGTTTGGAAAAGGGGGAAAGTTGAGCCCGCGCTATATAGGTCCCTTCGAAGTTGTCTCTCGAGTTGGACCAGTTACGTATAGGCTCAACTTGCCACAGGAGTTGATTGGAGTCCATGACGTATTTCAAGTCTCCAACCTGAAAAAGTGTCTGTCTGATGAGACACTAATTATACCCCCTGGAGAGGTTCAAGTGGATGATAAACTGAGATTTATCGAGGAACCAGTGGAGGTTCTGGATCGGAAAACCCAGAAACTCAAGAGGAGTAAGATTGAGTTGGTCAAGGTTCGTTGGAATTCTATGCATGGACCCGAGTTCACCTGGGAGCGACAGGATCAAATGCAACAAAATATCCTCACCTCTTCCCACCGAGTGCGAAAACGAAACCTGTAAAGTAGAATTTCGGGGACGAAATTCCCTAAACAGGGGGAGACTGTGACACCCGGCCTCTTAGGCCGTACCGGACAATAGTAATCTGTATAGTGAAGATGTAACATGACTATTTGTGACTGACTGTGATGTTAATATATGATATTTGATGTGTTGGTAAATTAAGAAGTGTCTAAAAATTATGTTGGCAACGATAAAACTAACGCTTATTGCGTAACGTTTAAAATGCGAAACGAACATCGGTGACCACCTGGTCAGTGTTAATATCCTAAAAATAGTCTGTTATGATTAGAATAATAATTTTAATCATATCCGTGTGGAAAATAATTTAAAACGATAAGAAACTCTATTTTTCGAGTTTGAGCGCGTACCACGCGATACTTCGCGAATTAAACAAAATACTGTCAGCGCAGCCAGTCAAGGAAACTGGTAATTATTTCAGTAATAATTTTAAGTGATTATTTTTATAGAATGATAAAAATAATTTAAAACACACTAAAGCAGGATTAAAATGCTGTAAAATACCTGTTTTTGAGCTAATACACATATAACATATGTATGTATATGTAATAGATGTGAGAGAGGGTGAATGTAGTGGCACATAGGGCTGCCAAAACATTCTAGATTCTTGTAATTAGACACTTGTATTGATTATAGAATAGAAGGTGATGATTAAGACCAATGCATGCATCTATACACTTCCATTTTCAAGAAACCCACATTCAAACTTCATTCTCTCTCTCTCCTCTAACATTTTGGCCGAACACCCCTAACCACACCACCATTTCATTTTCAAAATCAAATCTTGAAGAATCATATGTATTTCAAAGTGATTTTAAGCTTGTAAGAGGGTTTGGAAGTGATTTCAAGCAAGTATCAAGCAAAATCAAGTCTCATATCACCATCTTCTATCAAAAATCCATCTAAATTCTTGAAGGTATAACATATTTCATTAAACATTGTTCTTGATTCATATTGATAAAGATAACAGTAAAAGTATCTCTTGATTCTTGAAATTTAAACATTAACTTGAAAATTTCAAACAAATGAGTTTTGAACAAAAAAAAAATGGGTATGTGTATGTATGTGTATATGGCCGAAAGTTATGTAGGGGTATGTGTTTAGTTGTGTTTTGATTTTTGTTTAAAGATCTTTGATTGATTTTGAGTTGAATCTTGAAAGATAAGTACATGCATGTGTTGAAAAAGTATAATATAAGAATGTTCTAAAAATGGTCATGTGATTTATGATGAATATGATGAAAGGTGAACTTTTGGAAGTTCACATGTATGTATATGTGTGCCGTATATATATGTATATATGTATGCATGTATATCAAAGTTATTGTGTAATCATAAAAGTGAAGGATCTAAGTATGAATGAAACATGAATGATTAAAGAGCTATGTATGATATTTGAAAGAATAATATGTTAGTAAGGTTTTGATGTATTGAGATCATATTTGATGATAAAGTTGTGATATGAGCATATTAGATGCATAGACATGCATGATGATATATGATCTTAAAAAGGGTGATTTGAATATGATTGAGTAAAAATCAGTTATGATCAGATTATAAACACTAAAATGAAGTTATTTTAAAGTGTTTAGTGACTTATAACTTTGTCATAATGTTTGCTAGCTTTGCATGTTGTACATGGTGCATAAAAAGTTGTAAAATACGTGAAATCGCATGATTTATGTGACTTATACAAAAACTGCACTAATATGATTATAACTATTATTTTAATCAGTAAATAACATGTATTGTGTTAAAATATTAAGTCGTTTCGAGTTGGGATGATTATAGTAACGTTTAACGCAAAACTATGCGTTAAAACGGTCAAAAATCGGCTTTTCGAATGATTTTTATAAAACTGATTTAGATCAGTAAGTAAACTGATATTTTTAGTTTACAAATAAGTATTTTAACTAATTTTAAGTTTACTTGGTGTTTGGTTGGTCATACGTGACTCCCGACGCCCGAAAACGTTACCGAATCGCTAAAATACGCACTTTTCAACGTATACTAGTGCGGGTAAAATTTTGGGTAAACTTTATGTGGAAAAATGTGTCATATGATTTAAACATAAGAATATGAAAATATGTTAAGTTTTTAACATAATGTTAGAAATCTAGCTTACGCATGTATGCATGTACGTTTTGTGCGGTAGAAACGGTAAAAATTGCGTTAAAGGTGTAACTTATTTGTCGAGCATGAAACTTGACACATATGAGATATTTTATGTATATTTGATTTAAAATGACAAAATAGATAAGTTATCAATATTTCGCGTTTTTCGGTGTTAAATTATATGAACGTTTATGTATATATATTACGACACGCAAATCGTAGATATATTGCGTATAAATATGAGAATTAACGGATTTACACAATAATGGTCACCAATAAAATCGTTCAAGTCGCAAAATCATATATATATATATATATGGACTCATGTATATATTAACTTGCCAACGTAATCCAAAAATAATGACTTTTCGAGATAATCTCAAAGTTATATGATAATTCTAAGAAACGGAGAAACTTAGGATTTTTGTGTTATGTATATTGATTTAGAATCGTTCCTATATTAGGACGTGTAGAAAAATCAATCTCTGGGATTGCGATATTAAAATACGCACCCAAAGGTGAGTGTCACTAAACCCCTATTTTTATTGTTTTGTATATGTTTTGGGGGTGGAACACACCAATAAAAGGTTTAATAATGTTTTTGAAATAAAACATACCTTTTAATATAAATATATATTTTCGTTGAAAATATATGAAATTTGATAAGTCATACGTTTCGAAGTAAAAACGTTTTTGATGAATGAATGTCGGAAATTGGGATGATACGATATTTCCTAGGCGAAACATGACCGTATAGTTGGGACGGATGCCGGCCTAGGTCTCGAATGATGTAGATCCATGGGATTCGTACAACATCGTGTATTAAATTGTCATATTAGTAGGATATATATATATTGTACGTGAGGCAGACATCATATTGTCCTTCAAGAGGACCCTGCGCCCATGATGTCGTTTAATCATTTAAGTATTGCACGCGAGGAATTGTTGGTAGATCTATCGGGTTGACAACCCCGTCGTGACCGGTCGCCCCGTGTCAAGTCAAACGACGAATTGATATTCTGTTTATTGTCTAGCTTTGATTATCCCGGCATGGTTAATATATAGTTCGTATTGTCTAGCTAACATACGAGTCTAAAAGTTGACGCAATAATTTAATATACAAAACTTGGGCAATATATTACAGTTGTCGGATTGATGAACCGACGGAAGGCCCATGGATTTATTTAAGGAAGTAAAATGGAATTTCTAAAATTTATATGGATGTTTTCAAATAAACACCTAATCAGAAAGTTTTCCTTGGAATAAAATTGGTTGTAAGTGAATATGTGAACTCACCTTCCTTTGTGTTGACACTTGATTTTTAACGTGTTCTACAGGTACTTGAGTTTGGCTTCGGGAAATCATGGCATATCTTGTGTTTGATGATGCATGTTGTTTTGTTTAAATATGTTGGACAACTTTTAAACTATCTGGGACGTTTGTAATAAGATCCGCGAGGATCAAAACAACTTAACTTTTGTGGTTATGTCGTGACTTTAAAATGTAATGTTTAATACTTATGTTTTAAAATATGTAAAAATGTCCAACAAATGAGTGCATCGTCCGACAAGGTATAAATGGGCACCAACTTCCGTCACCACTACGTTTTATATTCTACTGCGACGTTTTTGGGGTGTGACATTCTGGCACAATTAAGGGACCAGATGAAGCAATAGTCTGCATAGGTATGAAGTCTCCCAAGTGAATCTCTGAACTTCTGGGTTGTGCACTCCTTAAGGATCCTTGATCCTGAAAGATATTGGACCCTTGATACATCGAAGCTGGGGGTCTTGGAGGATTATCCATGGATCTGTAAACCTGAGAAGATGATCCTTGAACCTGAGAGTAGGATCCTTGAACTGTCTGCGTCCCCATGTATCCTCCTGAACTAGAGAAGGATCCTTGATACTGGAAGGAGGATCCTTGAGGCTGAAGAGAGGATCCTGAAGGCTGAAAGTAGGATCCTTGAGCCTGAGTCATTGCCGATGATCCATAACGCATCTCAATGATCCACCCTGGTACTGGACGTCTGATGCTGTTGAGTGCTGGGCGGTTGTGATTGGAGTGTCGAAATTCAGTGATCTCGGCATCAAAGGAGAGTGATCCTTCGCTGATCTCTTCAATTTCTTGATGTCGTCAATCTCTTGAAGGATCCTGTCATTAGTTCTGTCCTGCTGCTGCATGTAACCCCACATCTGCAAAATCAAAGAATAAAGATCATTGTTAGTAGGACCAGAAGTAACAACAGTAGTTGATTTTGAGAAAACGGGGGTTTGTTTCTTCGCAACATTCTAAGCATTCTTCTAGGATCCAGAAGAAACAAGAGGCAAAGGTGGAATGCCCTGTGAAGAGGTGATCGCCGGCATGGAGCTTGAAGTGTTCTTCACTTGAGAAGCCATGTGGTTGAAGGTAATGAACCGAAATGAATTAAATGAATAAAATTTCTCAGAATTGAAGCACCAATGGCCCCATGGTGGGCGCCAAACTGTTTTGGTCAAAAATCGCACAAGGATAATGCAACCAAATCCGATTTTGTGAGGTGTGATGCTTGATTAAATGAACAAATGTATGAGCAATGTATGTATGAAATGAATACTGAACACAAGGATTTATACGAGGGAAAAGCCCTTGATCAATGTATGATCTCCAGCACAAAAACCTCGGATAGTGAAAACTATCACTATCAAGTATATTAATGAAACAAGTTTACAACTTCGAAAGTATTGATCTTGATACAATGAGTTCTAGTGTGTGTTCGAGAGAGATAGTGGCAGAAGTGTTGTACGTAAAACCAGAGTGCAAAAGTGTTTCCCAAAAATAAACTCAATACCCTTTATTCTTAGCTAAAAATATCCTAACTAACTATCCGAAAAATCAGCCCATCACCCACGATCACCATTATCGGTCACTAGCTCGTGCACATGTTGAAAATATAGAGCATATTCCCCTGGAATCTCGCATGGAATAAGTCTTCTTCGAAACATACCTGCAAAACAAGCCAAAAGGTGATGGAAACAATTGTTAAGTTAGAATAATAACGAGGATCCTGGATCCTTATCCCGATAGCGTCTCCTGAGGATCCTTAATTCAAACTGAACTGAGGATCCGTGATCCATCCTACACTTGAGGATCCGTGATCCTTAGGCTATGAAATTCTATCCCTAACAAAAGGTATTTGTAAAAAAATTATTTAGTCATTTTACACTGATTTAACAGAAAAATTAACGTCCGTTAGCCTTAACACTCAAAGGTGTTAAAAATTGAAACCGTACAACCTGAATTGACCATGCCACCATCAAGAGGAGTTGATGCCGAGATCAAGAAATGGCAGAGATCGAGAAATGGTAGAGATCGTTGACCAAGATCCAAGGTGTGCTTTCTGTTGCTTCTCAGAAAGAGATAACCAGTGCACCTGTGAAATGATGGCTCAATGAACTTGAGGGCCTGTCTTTATTAAATCGATGTCGTCCTTGATGGTTGGCTGACCGAAGCAATGCATCGTGAGTCGACACACGAGTCAGAAGGCTTCACCAGCAAGGTAAGAAAGCTAATCCCAAGTCTTTATTAAATCGATGTCGTCCTTGATGGTTGGCTGACCGAAGCAATGCATCGTGCTACTACTATGATGCTTGCCGAGTTAGATAATATTTCAATCAAACTACAAGATCTACTTAAGGAGAAAACTGATCTTGGTTTGATTGTGAAACAGGATCAAATTAGGCCAAGATCACAAGGAGCTGGAGGTTGACTTAAAGAAGATGGCTAATTTTAAACCTTTTGGATCCATATGTGGAAAACAAACCTTTGGACGAAAGTCGCAAAACTAGCCAAACTTAAGTCACGAAAATCACATTTTACTTTTTTTATCCAGTAAATTATTAATCATTTCAAATTTTTATTAACTTTTAGTCTTTGGCATGCTTGCTAGCTAAGGACTAAGGATAACTTCATGTTTTTTGGGTATTGTTCTTTCAGACACGAGCCTATAATAAAGAGAGGCGAGGAAATTTTGAAAAAGAAAGCTTCTGTAGTAAATTTAGATGACCCCAATTCAATGGTATGAATAGTTGAACCATATTGCAGTCTGCATGAAACAGATAATTAAAAGAGCATAGGGTAATCTTAAATGTACATTGATCGTTGTTGTGTAGGGAGTGTTGGAGCGAAACATATTGCTGCAGATTCAAGAGTGAAGCCTGGGAATCCTGCTTTGAGAGTGAGGTTGAACGCAAAGACATCATATAGGCTTTACATGGGTGCAAGACTTTAGCTGGGAAACGGGTCGTATTGGATATGTGAAAGTCAAGTCGACAACTTACTTTTCTATAAGAAATTGGGCGAACAGTTCAACGTAGAGTGGGAGCAATGATGCACTTCTAATATTTAGTCTATATGATGTAACAGTGAAAGGGGTATAACTATCATTGGGTGAGTTTTTGCATGCAGGCTGCATTCCAGCAGCTAGCTGGAAAGATATGTAATTTTGGGTGTGTTTATAATGAAATATGTCTTTCAAAAATACTTTATTAGACTTTATTTAAACATTTTGGGTTTTATTTCCCTGTTGAATTACATGTACAAAAATCCGTTTATTAATCAGAGGTTTGGTTTTTGATTTTGGGATAGACAAATGTTTTCAACTTTTTCTTGAAGAACCAAATCTAAAATCTGTTTATTAATCAGAGGTTTGGTTTTTGAAAACAAAGGTTAAATGTCTGTTCACTTTTGGTCAATCATATGTTTGTTTTTCCTTTTGTAATCTCTGTTTTTGAAACAGAGGTTAGGATTTCAAACAGTGGTATGAGAAACAGTGATTTGGCGAAACAGAGATTACCATTTACAAACAGTGGTTGACTTTAGTCAAACAGAGTTTTAGATACCTCAAACAAATGATACACTCTTTTGAAACCTAAAATCTGTTTATTAATCAGATGTTTGGTTTTTGAAAACAAAGGTTAAATGTCTGTTCACATTTGGTCAATCAGATGTTTATTTTTTTTCCTTTTGTAATCTCTGTTTTTGAAACAGGGGTTAGGATTTCAAACAGTGATATGAGAAACAGTGATTTGGCGAAACAGAGATTACCATTTACAAACAGTGGTTGACTTTAATCAAACAGAGTTTTAGATACGTCAAACAAATGATACACTCTTTTGAAACCTAAAATCTGTTTATTAATCAGAGGTTTGGTTTTTGAAAACAAAGTTTAAATGTCTGTTCACTTTTGGTCAATCAAATGTTTGTTTTTCCTTTTGTAATCTCTGTTTTTGAAACAGAGGTTAGGATATCTGTAGGATCGAATTCGGACCTAAACGAGTCACTTAGAAGATTTTGTCTCAGTTTGAACGGCGGAAACAGACAAACCAAGTACAATTCAGCAAGTATTCACTATAAACTGTCGATATTATTGATCTGGATAACGTTTACAACCTGTCGACACTTAGGCAGCACTTCGTGGCTCACCGGAAGACAACACCTAGAACTATGAATGTGATTCCGCTCAAAGGACCTATATATAGTTGACATGATTTCGCTTATAAGGACATGACATATAAGCGAAATCGCATGCTTGCCATATAAGCGAAATCACATTGACTCATGAGCGAAATCATGACTTGACATAAGAGCGAAATCACCTTGTGACACATGAACGAAATCACCTCTAATACACGCATTCCTCACGAAATCAGAATATAAAGTAACATAAATGCTTTTGTCTTCTTGTGATGATGTCATTGATGATGTCACTTTGATGATGTCATCATGACATCATGCTTAAACAACTTCGCAACGAACCCAAGACTCGATATAAGACGAAGACGACAGATGTATGCACCAACAGACTCCCCCTCAGATGTTGACGGAGTCTTCAGTGTCGAGTCTTTGCATCTTCAGTCTTTATCAGTCTTCTCGAACTCTTTGAAGTATCTGACGCTGTAAGTATCCTCAAATCTCCTCTCTTCTCTTTTTCATCACCAACATGCTCCTTCCTTTAAGTATCTTCAGACTCCCCCTTTCGATATGCTGGGATCACAGCCTGGCATGTTGAAATCACACAATCCTCAGGTATCGGAACCTGACTCTTCCTCAAACCTGTACATTCTCTACCACAAACATAAGTTTTCTGATGATAACTTGAACACAATCAGACACCACTTGTATATATCACAAAGATGATCTAACATTTATAGTCTCTGATGAACCTCTTGAAGAAATATCATTTTTCTTATCAAAATAACACACTCTCCCAAACCATCTGTTCATCATGTTTAGCACTTGGAATTTTGAAAATCAGCTCTTCAACACCAGTTGTCGAAAATCTTTTTGTATTTTTCAAAATTTATGCTAAAACACACTGAAAATCTTTTTGGATTTTTGAAAATAATGAAATGCAGTAAAGAAATATTTACAAACAATATTTTTGTGAGTTTGTGTAAGAGGATCCTATCAGTTTATGAGACATATCACCAACACCGTTAAGCTTCATTTCATTTTAAGTTCTAAACGATTCACTTAGATTGTCAGTATACTGGTCCACTTAAATTCTCACACAAAGTTCAACTGCTTCGAGATACGAGATTAATGTCTTAAGAACTTAAACTCAATCGCGTGTCCCACCTCAGAATATACTCCCGTATCCAGATCCCAATATTCAGTCTTACAGGTAATTATGACACAAATGATATCTGTAGGGGTTAATAATTTATGAAGAATCATGAGAGCTCAGGTCAGAACTACCATTCAGCAGAGAGATCATGACTCAACTTTTGGGTGTGTCCCCTTTAGAGGATCTTTTTTACAACAGCATTACTAAGCAATTTTATTGTCTTATCATATATGCTGAGGGTGATGCTATGTTTCAAGCATTGCAGAAAGTATTATTCGAGGACTAGGTCAGAACTTCCATTCAGCAGAAGTCCAGGAATAATACCCCAGATATCACTGAGTATAAAGACCTAGTATATCAGAAAAAGGAATCTTTCAAACGAGATTTCGGGGGTTACCCATATATCCGAGAGATGTTTCCCCACGATATAAGCAAGTTTGAAATTTAGGTTTATATCTCGTCACAATCTATTAAATGTGCAAAAACCTACTGACACATCATCAGTGAGACCGTTTATCACATTTTATCTTACCAATTCTTTAGCATGTTGTGATAGTCCACTGATGTACTATCATTTCCTCTTTTTGACAACAAAACTCATTTTTGATTTTATCATGTTTTTGTCTTTTTCAAATTTTCAAATGTTTTTGGATTTTCTGAAAAATTTTACTCCCCCTAAAATGCAAACACATTTTAGGAAATTTGAAAATAAACTGTACAAACAACGTGACAACTGATATCGAATTGCTTCAAATCGCCATTCACTTGGCATAAACAATCAGACCTCCCCCTTTCAACAAACCATTTTCCCATTGATTTCAAAACACTTAAGTTTGTTTTAATCAAATGGTTTTTCCGAAAAATAAGTTTGATTTTACCAGTTGTAAAGTTAGAGGTTTGGTTCATCACATTGTTTTTTAACCACTTGTAGAAAATCAAGTACAAATTAATGTCCCTGATTTACCACTTGTATAAAAAACACAATCAAATACAAAGAATAATGCCGATTCCTGATCCACGATTACAAACTTGGGATCTCCGGCAAGTCCACAGACTTACTGTTCATAGTATGTACCATCCCAGTCACAAACTAGGGATGGTTCAACTTTATCTTTCTGCATCTTCTTCTCGTAAAACTCTTTAACCCCTTTGACTTTTCGATCAATCATTTTACCAAAAATGTGTTTCACAGTGGGGTTAAAGGCTTTTTCAACATCAAAAACCTTGTTATCATCATAAAATTGGTTTGATATTTCAACTTTACCAATTTTCTTCTTAAAATTTTCAGCCCAAAGTGGTGGAAAATTATCATCATCCACAGTCAGAACTGATTTTTCACTTTTTGAAACAAACTGTGGCTCATCTGATTTTGTGGAATCAGATTCATCGCCAGAAGATAGCTCCTCTGATTTTGACCTATCAGAATCATTGCTAGAACTATCAACCGATTTCTTAACAACCCATTTCTGAGTGTCAAGATTTGCTTTCTTCTTGTAAAATCTGTTTGAACTTTCACCAATTTCAAAAGTAGAATTTTTGAATAATTTAATTCGGTCAATTGGTGGTTCAAACTCAATCACTTTCTCTTTTTGTTTACGAGAAACTCCCTGTTTTGATTGTATTTCCTTAGAACAATCTCTGGCAATATGTCCAACAGTGTTGCATTGGAAACAGGTTCTCGTATCTTTCATCTGATCAACAAATTTCATCTCTTCTTGCTTCTTCGCAAGGAAATCTTTGTTCGATTGTCTCCAGAATTCTTTCTTTTCTTCTTCTTCTTCTGCTGATGTACCTGAAACAAATGTCATCTTTGCTTTAAAATCACGAACATATTTTTCATTTTTCTGTTTTTCTGTTGGAGTAAATCCAAGACCTTTCTTTTTGAAATTACGGTTAGGGTTTGATTTCTTGTGAAAACCAGAACCAGAAGTGTAACCTTTTTTCTTATTTAATCTTTGTTGTACTCTTGTGGTGTAAGGTTTAGGTTTACCATTAAAATTTAAATCTTTTATTTCAGAAATATTAATTTCTGTAAGTTTGAAAACCTTTTTGATCAATTCAGTTTTGACACCTCTTATTGGAAATTTCTCATCAGAATATAATTTGTCGGAATCATTCAATGTATATGCAACTTTGAATGTTTCATCACTCAAATTAGATTTTGATAACATGAATTCTTTATTATAAACCCTTTTAACCGAATAATTTGGACTGTTGACTGTCGAACTCGAACTTTTAGAACCAGACTTTGACTCTGACTTTGACTCTGAGTTTGACTCCAACTTTGACTCCTCAGTTTCATCTCTATCTAACACCTGATCGACGACTTTCTTTATTAACTCGGACTCATGATCAGTGTCAGATGATGTAAACGTCACATCAATATTTTCTGGCAAGTTAACTGACGATTCCGACTCCCACTGTAAATTTGTTTCCTTTTCGACTCTTTCTGAATTTGGATTTCTTGGAGAATATCCATTTTCAAGCGGGGGTGGACACTTGTTATAACCGACATCTTGTTTCTTACCAGAATCCTTCTTGTCAGTCTTTTTCTTTGTGTCATTCTTCTTCTTGTTCTTCTTTTCTGGAGTCTTTTCTTCAGTCACTTTTCCATCATCATTCTTTACTTCAGTTACTTCATCCTCTTCAAATGCTTTCATGCCTTCAACAGTTGGATAAATCCTGTCAATGACATAAGAAGTACATGAGTAACTTTTCAACAAACGATTTACTCTTTCAGTCTCAATTCTTTGCAATTCCAGTTTCTGTTCAAGAGCAGCACACTTCTCGATGTAGTTGTTCACCACTTTTTGCTTTGTCATAAAAGCACTCTGAAGTGTCTTAATTGCTGTTGCTTGTTCTTCACTTGTTTGGTTATATTGATTCATCGCTTTGTTCAACACATCATAAGATTCCTTCAAACTATTCAAAATATAGATCAATGTACTGTTCTGTTTTTTCACAGCTTCACAGTTCTCACATTTCACTGGAATCTTTTTAGCATCAACTTCTTGATCAACTTTGAACTTTGGAACTTCAATCTTTACTTTCCTTTTGATCACTGGAACAGTCTCATCATCACTGCTCACAGGAGTCTTGACCTTTTTCTTCTTCTTTTTAATCTTTTCATCTTCACTGTCACTTTCAGCAATCAGTTTCATATCAGCATCAAATTTTCTCGCCCAATACTCACGATCATCATCACTATCTTCTTCAACTCGGGCTACAAAAGCTTTGTGAGCTGTATCTTGATCAGGAACATAATTATCCCAAGTGAAATTTTCCCAGCTAAACCCTTCAGGTAACTTTTCATCATCTTGATCTATTATCAAGGCACTACCATCAGCTCTCTTTGAAGCACAAGCTCTCTTTCCAGAGTCTTCAATCACATCCCTTCCATGTGCAGTTTGTGCTTGATGTTGATGTTGTTGAGATGGTTGCTGAGCAACTTGATGGTAGATGGTTTTTCGGTAGTAATCATTGTCGTTGTTGAATGGATTTTGAGCTCCACTTGCTTCGTGGTTTTTGCACTCCCTCTTGAAGTGTCCTTTTTCCCTGCAACGAAAACAAGTGACTTTAGATTTGTCAAAACCTAAAGTAGAAGTACCAGCCTCACGAAGATCAACTCTTCCAGTGATTTGCTTGAATTTCTCAGCTCTCCTCAACACGCTGGCCAAGCACCATTTTATGTCCACCAGTTCCATCTCTTCAGCATCTATCTGGTCGTAATCTTCCTTTGTCAGCATTGGATTCCCGATTCGACCTGCAACAAAACTACCATAAGATTCAAGAACAGTTCCCAATAAAGACATATGGCTTTTTGCTAACTCTTCAGAATATTCCTGATCATTTTCAATATTCAACACAATGTTGCATTGAAGTTTTTTTTCCATTTCTTGTTGTTGAAACATTCGGATCAAAAGATGGAAATGATGAAAAACTTGTTTTGCTGTTTGATCCTGATGATGAACTTCCAGAAGAATTCTTGGCATTGTAAGCAGTTTCTATTTTTGGAGATAAATTTGTAGACTTCTCATTCACCCCTGCTTTGTAATACAACCCAATATCCAGTTCACCATCGAAATCTTTCATTCGAATAATCTTTCGTTGCTCCATCTCTTGAGCTTCCAACTTCTCAATGAACTTGCTGAGTGTCAAACTGCTAAAACCTTTCTTGTTTCTAAGCATCATGAGATATGTGCCCCAAGTCTCATGTGGCAATGCATCAGCAAGCTTTTCAATCAACTCTTCATTGTCTTTTTCGATGCTCAATCTCTTCATGTTTGCTAGCAGATTGCAATATCTAATCTGCCTTGTGCTTTCATTCTTCAAACCACGAAACAGGTCGAACTCTTTCTTCAGAAGTGACTTCTTGTTCTTTATCATTTCTTGACTACCAACAAACTTTGATCTTAAAGCTTTCCAAATCGAGTAGGAAGTTCCATTATGTTGTAATAACACCAAGATGTCTTCTTTCACAGCTTGTTGCAGAAGACTCAGCATCATTTTCTCATCTTTGTATTTCTTTCTAGCATCGGCGCATAGATCTTTAATCGGAACCACTTCTTCATCATCATTCGTAGGTCGAATGTATTTTGTTTCGACACATTCCCACGCATCCAAGTAGTTAGCTTGTACCTAATTCTCGAAACGGCCTTCCCAACCCTTATATTCTTCGATGTTCATTAGTTTGGGCAGTTTTTGCATTGTTCCCGTTTCGTTTTCAAACATCGTATTTTGTGCAACAGTGATTGGAATAACCGGAGTAGCGAATGCGTTGTAAAAATCTTCGTCCATTTTTTTTCGAATTTTCAAATGAGCTTTATCACTTTGTAAAAATTCCTGACGACACTTCGGCAGCACTTCGTGGCTCACCGGAAGACAACACCTAGAACTATCCCTTTGATTTCGCTCATATGACCCTATTTATAGGTGTGTAGATTTCGCTTATACATACATGTCCATAAAAGCGAAATCACACACTTGACACATAAGCGAAATTATCACTTTGACAAATAAGCGAAATCTGATCTTACATTATGAACGAAATCAAAAGTAATACTTCTAAACATTTTTGTCTGTTGTGAGATGATGTAATAATGACATCACCATTATGATGTCATCATCAAAGATGATGACATCACACTCTTGCAGATCCGCAACGAGACTGAGACTCGATATAAGACGTAGACGACAGACGGATGCACCAACAATATCAAACAGTGGTATGAGAAACATATGTTTGAAACCTCTATTTGGTTACAAACAGAGTCTTGAGAAACAATGATTTGGCAAAATAGAGATTACCCTTAAAAAACAATGGTTGACTTTAGTCAAACAGAGTTTTAGATACCTCAAACAAATGATACACTCTTTTGAAACCTAAAATCTATTTATTAATCAGATGTTTGGTTTTTGAAAATAAAGGTTAAATGTCCGTTCACTTTTGGTCAATCAGATGTTTGTTTTTCCTTTTGTAATCTATATTTTTGAAACAGAGGTTAGGATTTCAAAAAGTGGTATGAGAAACAATGATTTGGCGAAACAGAGATTACCCTTTACAAACAGTTGTTGACTTTAGTTAAACAGAGTTTTAGATACCTCAAACAAATAGTGGTTGACTTTAATCGCAAGTCGGTTACAAGATTATGGGAAGGTATAAAAGCGCACTTAAATTATTTAAAAGTTATGTTAATGGTTTAACATGCTGCAATGCGCACATGGTGTATAAATAAATCATGTGTGCTTGTTTGTATTTAGGTTTCGCTTTATTGTTTTAAAATGATTAAACATGTTTTGTAATTTATTTGTCATGTTCCTTTTCTTTGTAATCCTTTTTCAATTAAATCTTAAAAAATGTATAGTGATTCGTCGTTTAATAAAATGTGGTATGTAAATTTTCTAAAAATCACCCGTGTTTGCACACGGGTCTCACTACTAGTACTATATAATAAAAGAAACCATTTTTGGAACACTTGTCATCATATTAGGCCATGTATCTTATAGATAATTATTATTTACTTTAATCTTTTCTAATTAATTATAGATAATCATCCTATTAAATATTATTTAGTTTAATCTCTTATAGATAATTATTATTAGTTTTGTGACAACCCTCAAAATCCCATGTATTCCGTACAATTTATTATTGATAATTAAAGTGCTTGACGACTGTGTGGAATTACGTAACTACTTTCTGATATATGTGTTATATTTACATGCGCCTGTTAACACACTAGTAATGTACATAAAAGTCATTAAATAGTCCGTTATGATTCCCTAAGTGTTAGAAAGTAAAAACGTTACAAAAATTTATAAATAGGACGCCTTACGAATTAATTTAGCACTTTAACGGATTAATATCCAACCGAACAATCGGACTTTACCCGGAACACAAAAATATTGACATTGACATTGTTTTTCTTTTTCTGAGCCGTTAGGGTCCCCGAATACCCTAACACCCGTTATATACATAACACACTAATAAATAGTTTAACCTCCCAACTAAACTAGCTAGTTATCTAACCAAATGGTTAAGATCTAACCATATAGACCCCCCCCCCCCCAACGATCGTTTCCCCATAGGGGACACACCCCATCTATTTTTGAATATTTTAATCTTGATGGTCTAATATCTACTAAACACATTACCCTAAGGTTAATTAGATTGAATGGGTTATAAATTAGAACAATGGTCCATCACATTCATTCTAACACTTAAACAAAATAGCTCTCTCTCCCTCTTGGTTTGTATTCGGCTGAAACCATAGCCAAACATCCACCCATCATCAAGTTTGATTCTTGCAATATCACATACACACAAAGGTGGAAGGTCACACACAAGGAGGCTCGGTGCTTACGGATTGCCAAGGACCTCACCACAACGCTATTAACCACCCATTTTTCATCTAGTTTCTTCCCTAGCCACGAGCTAGTAGTAAGTGACTCTAAACACCCTATTGATCTTGTCTAAAGTGGTTAATAAGATATTTGTCGGATAAAAATCATGAACATATAAGATCAAAGTTTAAAGTCTACTAAAAATGATGAACATGGTGGTTAATGAGCAAATATTAGTGTAAAACTCTTGGATCTTGTTTTGTTATGATTCTTGGTTGATTATCGGATATGTTGCTGGTTGATATTGATATTTGATGTTGTTACGATCACTAATCATGCTAACGGAATCAATCGAAAACATCCTAGAAGATTAAGGAATGAAAACAGAATCTGTCCAAGTTTGACAGCCAACTTCAGTTGGCTGTAAACAGGTCATAAACTCTACGAAAAAAACTGATATTTTGAGTCTAAAACATGTTATTATGAAATACGGTTCTAATGGCACCAGAATCGAAATTTTTGAACTTCGTTTACTATTTTTAAAGCGTCATTTCGTAACAGCAGCTAGAGCTGCATTTTTCTGCTGAAAATATATGTTTTGTTTCCTGTCATAACTTGGGTTCTGTGTAGAGTTGGATCATGAAACTTGTACTGTAGATGACCACCTATGTATTTGTAATTACCCCACTGGAATTTCTTAAATCGGACGCTCGATGAATTTTAAATAAATTATCCCGTGGACTATGGTCAGAAAAATATGAATCTGAGTTCAGTCCGGAAAATGAATTTTTATAAAATATTAGTAATGAACTGGACCCCGATATTTTTACACAATAAAATTTGGAACGTTTAAGACATTCTGTAAAAATTTGGGAATTTTTGGAATAAGTTAACTATTTTATTAAAATGTCCGAAAACAGCCCGGTTTTGAATATTTAAGCTGAAACGACATAAGTTGTAATTTGCATGTCTAAATGTCGAGTATGCTATCTGTGAATGATCTAACATGTTATATGTGTTATATGCATTATTGTATGCTTGCTT
The DNA here is from genome assembly GCA_030545235.1 of Helianthus tuberosus. Lineage (NCBI taxonomy): Eukaryota > Viridiplantae > Streptophyta > Magnoliopsida > Asterales > Asteraceae > Helianthus > Helianthus tuberosus. Next base: position 123,662,225 of record CM060407.1, read on the forward strand.
ATGAGTAGGGAATGGACAGGGAGTATATATGGGCATAAATAGTTAAAGTAATGCATGCTATGTGATAGATACGTGTAGGAACTTTGTGCTCTATTTGAAAATCACTAAATGACTAACTGGTAATCATATTAGGATGTGATTGACCGACCGTGACTGTTAGCTATATTTGAGAATCTAACCGAGCAAACCGAGGTGAGTTCATACCCTTACTAAGGCATGGGATTCCCGGTGGTTGGGAATGGCATTGAATAACTAATTATATTATCAACACTACTAGACTACCTACTACTGTCCTCGGATTGAGAAGGGCACGTACGTAAAACCTACGTATATTCATACTTACTACTGTCCTCGGATTGAGAAGGGCACGTATGTAAAACCTACGTACACTCATACTTACTACTGTCATCGGATTGAGAAGGGCACATACGTAAAACCTACGTACACTCATACTTAACAGTGTCCTCGGATTGGGAAGGACACTTATGGATACTCCTAGTCTAGTAACATACATAATGGGAAGCCCCCACTGATTATGGTTATGGTTTGGGTAATGAAAAAGGAACTGGTTAAACATACTTTCAACTACGGGGTAACCCCCACGGCAATTAAGCCAACGAAAGTCAAACCACGTTTTTCAGAAACAACTTAAAAACTAAACAACCAAAAGTGAACTCATTCAACTTTGTTGTTGACTCGTTGTTACATGCCTTACAGGTCGCTAGATGGAGCTTGCACGAGGAGGAGGTTGTTGTGGAATACGGATTGTTATGTCACGTGCCTAATAAATAAACTTTATGAACTTATGAACTTATGATTTGGATTTATGTTTTATGCTTCCGCTATTAACCTAAAGTCGGTTACTTATCTTTTGGTCACCAATTGTATTGCGATTGGCTTTATTAACTTAAATTACGTTGTTCAATATGATTGGTGGCTCGATCCTGGTCACGTCACGCCTCCAAGCGGTGGTACTCCGCATGGTGGATTTTGGGGGTGTGACAAGTTTAATTTTAATTTAATCTCTTCTAGAAAAAAATTCATAATTATTTATTAACGAAACATTCGATAACTTTTAAAATTTCGTTTATTAAAATATCTAACGATAACTTTTAAAATTTCGTTTGATGAAAACACACTCAAATATCTCATTTATTTATTTTGGGGATTTTAATTATTGTATATTTGTTTATTTTAAGAAATTGTGTATATAGTTAGGTTCTATATTTGTTTTGTCATATTATTATTATTATTAAATTAAATTAAATATATAACTTGATTGTTCGTACTTAAGTCCTTAATTTGTTTGTCATATTATTATAACTAAATATATAACTTGATTATTACTAACCACCTATAGTGTTTGTTTATTTTTGGAAAATTAGGGATTACATTCAAAATTTTGATAAATCACAGGGATCATCCATGTACTTTACTCAGCCTAATATTTTCATAATTTATTACTATTTAACTTTAAATATTTTCAATGACAATTTAATTACATGTTTCTTTGATGAATTTTATAATAGCAAGATACATTCTTTTTATATTAACTCATTTATGTCAATTTAGTATATAAATGTCTCCATCTTTGGTTTGCATTTACAAGAAATATTTATTATATAATTTAAATTTTTCAACCCGTGTAACACACGGGGAACTAACCTAATAATAATAATAATAATAATAATAATAATAATAATAATAATAATAATAATAATAATAATAATCTCTTATACAAAAGGTATGTACATTTAAAAAAAAGTGGGTGAAACTTCAAAAAAGTCAACAAAAGAGTCTCTTCCACCCATATATTTGTCTACACTTCTATCTCAATCATTGATTAAAAGATTAATGGCCAAGATGATTTCTTAGTCTTTTTAGGCAAAATTAACTTTTTAAAAGATTTCCCAACAAGATTAAGGATCTTGTAAAAAAAAGGGGTAAGAATAAGAGAAGTGTAAGAAATAATATAGTGTTGACATGTGTCTTTCAATTAAAATAATGAGAAATGGCAATAATGTAATTTACTCCAAAGTTCAATTAAATGATAAAATAATCATGTAACCGTCAGTGAGTTATTTTAGGATATTGATATAATTTTATTTTTTACAAAGATTGTTTACGAATCAACTGTTATATACGAATGGACAAATTTTATAAAGATTCATCTTATTCTTTTGATAGCGAAGATTATTACATTCGTTTTTTTTAATCGGTGTTTATTATTATTATTTTTTTTGCATAGCAAACATTATAACATTAGCTACAGGGTGTTTTATATTATAGTTCAACAAGATGTTTTTAAGTAACATATAATTGTTCTGTTGCCGGGTGTTTTATAATATTATGTGACATACAATCTGGTGAGCAGGGTGTTTTAAATCACCATGAGTATACTACATTAGTTGCATGAATGATTTTGATTATTTTGAAAATACAAAAACACCACGACTTGAATCGTAATACAGTCATGGTTTTTGATGTGCTAAAAGTGGTCAAATAAAAACTAACTAATATTAACCTAAACTAGACACGCTAAGTTTTAAATTTATAAAAACAGACTCTCTAAAACCTAGACCACACAACCGGCAAGTGTACCGGTCAATGTAGTATAGCCTAAGTAAGTCTGAGTATCGAACCCACGAGACTCTACTGACTACGTTACTAGACTGGATTTAACTTATCTAACCTAACTGATTTACTTGTTTTTATGTTGGGGGGGGGGGTCTATCGATCTACTAAATTACCTAAATTAACTAACTATGAAACAAACACGAACTAAGAGCTAAAGATACGACCAGAGGAAAGAGGTACACTACCTAGGTCAGAATCCAACACATGTATGACAACTTCTATCGGCTTTTGATCTATTGTGGAAACCGGGATCTTAAAATACTAACTTAATAGGAGACCGAACAAGACCCTCGACCTTTCTCAAAGAGACACTTATGGCAAACTAATAAGCCGTTAAACTACTGATTTAAATGGACTCCCTTACGGGCTTTCCAACTCTGATAATAAAGTACCCTTATTCGACAACCCACCTCACAATACGAAAGTCACAGGGTAACTATGGTATCCTGCTCAAACTCGATAGGCAAATAGTGAAAGGGAAACTAGAGGGATCTTCTCACAAAGTATCTAACCCTAGCAATCTAACACTAAAGACAAACCGACAATCTCTCACCTCACAGCTATCGAGATTGGTAGAACACTTAACCTTATTCAAATTATAATTATACCCCTATGGATCACTACGTCTAGCAAACCATCTAACAGTCAAAGACACAAAGTAATCGACCTAGCATGCAACTATATTATTTGAAAGACATTTAATTAACCACATGAGGGATAATAACCATTCAAAGAACAAGATTAAATACGCATATACAAAAGATCATAAGAACCAAAGTTGTTTACTTTAATTATTTAATCCACAATTAAATCCAAATACCAAATAAAAATAATTAGTCAAACATGGTGTTCATTACAAACCTAGGTAGCATATAGAGTTTAGCCAAGAACCATAGTCAAGAAAAATAAAATTTTAATGGAGTAGCAACACATGTTCATAGGTTTAAATAATCTATACTATATAATAAAAGAAACCTGTTTTGGGACACTTGTCATTTTCTTATTTAATTGATTAAAATTATTAATAATACTAATAATAATAATAATAATAATTAATATAAATTAATTCAAATTCTTATTATTGCAAGCTTTTTAAAATGTTATAGATAAATTCTTAATTTTATTGATAAAGGATATTAAATTAAATTTACATATCGATATTATCACATGTTTTTATGTATACGGGTTTTTATCCATTTCAATAGTATGTTTATTGAGTTAATTCCTAATTTTTCTCATTTTGGATCTACATAAATCGAAGATAATGAGAATAAGTTTATATGTGTTTTTTAATCAAATCTAAAATTTAATTTAATACAAATTTTTATTATCAATAATATTTAATCAAATCTAATACAAAATCATACAAATTCCAAAGTTGATATTAATTTTCAAATAATTAAAAAAAAATCCACCTAACATCACAAATGTTTATATTAAATTCAATTAAATAATTTGTTCAACAATCACTATTACCGATTTATCATCATACAACCTCCCACCTATTCAATCATATGATTTTTCAATCTTATATTAACTAAATAAATAAAGATTAATATTCAATCTTATCCTACTTTAAATATAAAAAAATCCGGTAATTCAGATTAATATTCAATCTTATCCTACTTTAAATATAAAAAAATCCGTTAGTTTTTTTAAATATATATTTTTTTATTATTTTGTATATAAAATCATATTTATTCAACCCATGTAATACACGGGGGTTTTTAAAAATATAACTTTTTTTTATTATTTGGTAAACAATATTACATTTATTCAACCCGTGTAATACAATGGTTTTAAAGATATAAATTTTTTTATTATTTGGTATATAATATTACATTTATTCAACCCGTACAATACATATGGTTCTTATAGATATAACTTATTTTATTATTTAATATATAAAATTACATTTCTTCAACCCGTGCAATAAAGGAGACTTTTAAAAAGATAACGTTTTATTATTTGGTATATAAAATTCATTTATTCAACCCGTGTAATACACGGGGTTATAAACGAACTAACACGGTTACAAACCGAACTTGAATCTGGACCGCGATCTTGATATCGAACCAATAAGCTTCCACCTTCAAAATCGCCTTTTTTTAATCTTTTCTCCTTGCGTCCCTTTTCAGCGGTCCGTAGATTTTCCCCAAAAAATAAATCAATCACGTAACACTGGGGTTTTATGTGGTATATAAAGAATTTGAACTTTAAATCAATATTTCCACAATGTGGGCTTTGTCAGGCCAAAAAACAAACAAATAAATATGGACGGTGGCATTATGTTGTAATTTGGTGGATGTGGCAGGGACATTTAGGTAATTTTGCATTTTTTTCTCTTGCCCTCCTACCGTTGCACTTTTCTTTTTTTCTTTTCTTTTTCGTCTGCTATCCTCCAAAAATAGAGTTAATTACTGTTTTCGTCCCTGAGTTTTGTTAAAAATAACGGTTTCAGTCCATTAGTTTAAAAACTGTAATTTCAGTCCATTAGTTTCATTTTCGTAACCATTCCAGTCCACTAACTTAACTCCATCCATTTATTTTGTTAACTTTGAGTTAACTAACTAATTCAGGGACGGTTTGCGTCAGTTTTACAAACACAGGGACTTAAGTGTAAACTCTAAAACATTAAAACAAAAAAAATAGTAAATTCTAAAAAATCAAAAAAATTCCAAAAAAGCAAACAAATTCCAAAAAATTCTAAAAACTAATAAAAATTCTAAAAAATCCAAAAAATCCGTTTCGGCGCGAACTGTTTCGACCCGAACCGTTTCGAGCTGAACCGTCCATACCGTTTCGACCCGAACCGTTTCGAGCTGAACCGTTTCGACGCGAACCGTTTCGACACGTACCGTTTCGAGCCGAACCGTTTCGACCCGTACCGTTTCGAAGCCGAACCGTTTCGAGCCGAACCGTTTCGAACCGAACCGTTTCGACCCGTACCGTTTCGAAGCCGTACCGTTTCGAACCGAACCGTGCCGTTTCGAACCGAACCCTTTCGAGCTGAACCGTTTCGAACCGAACCGTGCCGTATCGAACCGTACCGGTTCGGCTTCGAAACGGTTCGCGTCGAAACGGTTCGGGTCCAAAGGGTTCGGTTCGAAACGGTTCGCATCGAAACGGTACGGTTCGAAACGGTACAGCTCGAAACGGTTCGGTTCGAAACGGTTCGGCTCGAAACGGTTCAGCTCGAAACGGTACGGTTCGAAACGGTACAGCTCGAAACGGTTCGGTTCGAAACGGTTCAGCTCGAAACAGTTCGGTTCGATACGGCACGGTTCGGTTCGAAACGGTTCAGCTCGAAAGGGTTCGGTTCGAAACGGTACGGCTTGAAACGGTTCGGCTTCGAAACGGTACGGGTCGAAACGGTTCGGCTCGAAACGGTACGGGTCGAAACGGTTCGCGTCGAAACGGTTCAGCTCGAAACGGTACGGACGGTTCAGCTCGAAACGGTTCGGGTCGAAACGGTACAGGTCGAAACGGTTCGCGTCGAAACGGTTCAGCTCGAAACGGTTCGGGTTCGAAACAGTTCGCGCCGAAACTGATTTTTTGGATTTTTTTTAGAATTTTTTAGAATTTTTATGATTTTTTAGAATTTTTTGGAATTTGTTTGGTTTTTTGGAATTTTTTTGATTTTTTGGAATTTACTATTTTTTTTGTTTTAATGTTTTAGAGTTTACACTTAAGTCCCTGTGTTTCTAAAACTGACGCAAACCGTCCCTGAATTAGTTAGTTAACTCAAAGTTAACAAAATAAATGGATGGAGTTAAGTTAGTGGACTGAAATGGTTACGAAAATGAAACTAACGGACTGAAATGACAATTTTTAAACTAATGGACTGAAACCGTTATTTTTGACAAACCTCAGGGACGAAAACAGTAATTAACTCCCAAAAATATAATATACGCCAACTCCTTTTTCCCCCTCTTAGTTCTCTATGTATTTGAAACTAGTTGATGCCCCGTCCGCGTTGCGGGGCGATGGCCGAATAATTCTCAATCAATTGAAAAAAGCCTACTATAATTTTGCTAGGAAAAAAGAAAACAAAAATGATGATAAGACCGTAATTTTTTGCTAAGGGCAAAACTATAATTTTTCAGGACTAATGAGCCAGTGTTAGGCAGCTCCTTGAGACGAAAAAATATTAAATCGAGTAAACCAATTAAAACAAAAAACCTTTATAGTTTTGGTAAAAAAACTAAAACAATGGGAAAAATGTAATTTTTAACTGAGGGGGAAATCATAATTTTATTTCAGGGATAAATCGTAAATTAAATGGACCAATGGGGGGGTGCCAGGAAGCTGCCGGCATGACAGTAATTTTAAACTAGGGACAAAATTGTACTTCACCAGGAAAACAAAAAAAAACGATGGGCATAATGTAAATTTAAGTTGAGGGCAAATTCGTAACTTGGCTTTGAGAAAAAAATAACTAATTGCAAAAGTATAAATTTATACGGGGCAAAATCGAAATTTTGAACCGAGGGTAAAATTGGAACTTTTAGCTGGGAGCAAAAGTGGATTTATTTTTAAGTGGGGGCAAAAACATAAAGTCAAAATCGTAATTTTTAACCGGGGGAAAAATTGAAATATTTAGCTGGGAGCAAAAGCGTAAATTTATTTTTAAGCAGGAGTGAGAACATATTTATGAACTGATGACAAAATCGTAATTTTAAATCGGGATAAAATCGTAAATTTGTTGGGCCAATAGGGGAGTGTCAGACAGCAGCCTGACACTATTACACCGGCCGCCCATTTAGCCCAATTGAGGGGCGGAACTATTACCGGCTGAGGTAACCACACTTTTGTATGTATTGAAAATATAATACATTGTTTCCAACGAATGGGCGTTTAGCAACTCACAAAGTATGATGTGGGCTGGTTCCTAATGTTGCTCATAGGTTGGCCCAATTAATATAATTATATTATGGGAGTCCTCTAACTTATAACATAGAGATAGTGGCATCGGCCCACTCAAGGAAAATAGCGGCAATTTTAGTTCGATCACTAGCGTTCTACTCTGCTCAACTGGCTGGTTATTTATTTATTAGTCGTTTTCGCTCCATTTGCACCAGGACCTGGACCTGGAAAAACACAAAATAATATAATTGATGTATTGCAAAATACATCCATTTATCTTGTAGAGTTTGTATTATTTTCGTTTCGTATTCGGTAGTTTTTATCTAGAATTAGTTACTTTTGTTTCATTTGTGTTTACATGCCTCGGTTAATGAAATCAGCTGAAAAGAGAGGAAAACGAGCTATATAATGTCAACACCAAGTGACGGGACATGAACGAGAGCTCAACAGTTGAAAACGAATGAAAAACAAGGATCTGAAGCATGTCGCGCCACGCGACAGGAATGTTGGATTGTAATACCCATACTTTTTAAAACTAAGAATTTATAAAATACTTGCATTTACAAAGATAATACAAGAAACATCCATCACTTATCAGGTTATGAAAAGTATTAGTGATTAAAACATTACAAAACATTAACATTTTTCGTGTTGTTTACTAAACAAAACCGGAAGCTTCACCTATGTTTGTGTTCGGTTCTTCTACATGCTTGATATTCATCCGTAAGGTCCTAGCTAACACCTATACACCCATAAACAACTCAAACTTTAGTTATATGGTGCTTAGACATGATATAATAACCTAAATATATCAAACAAACAAGCAAAATCATTTTGGGGAAGCCCGTCGTAGGCTACGGCTGATGAGTCGTAGCTTACGGCACACTTGTAAAATTTTGGGCAGTAGATGGCAACCGTAGCTTATGGTTGCCAACCGTAGCTTATGCTTGAGCTGATCTGCAGCTTTATTCCAGTTTTGCCCTTATACTAAAATTTCCATATCTTTCTGTTTACTCATCCGTTTCGCACGAAACTTTTTCCAACGTGTTCGTAAAACATTTGCCCACATTTCTAACTTGTGAACCCATGATCCGGATTCACAAAATTTCTTTTACGCTATTGATTTCAATATATATATATATATATATATATATATATTTTAAATAATTGACCCGTTTGCATGTTTAAGCAAACGATCTCACAGAAGTTATATCTTCTCGCAAGAACATTATTTTTACGACTACCCCATAACCTGGGGTATTATTCTTGTGTTTTATGCGTCCATCATCCAGTTCGAGGTTATGCCAATTGACCCGTTCGACCTTTCAAGGGTCAAACTTTGATTAATCCGAATTATTTTTAAGAATTCCAAACCTTTCAATCATGACTCCTTAACCGAGTCCGTTTATTTACGGTTCGCGTTCTCACTTATGATTTTCATTTATATATCATCACAGATTCAAATGTGATGGATCGTGAATGGGAAAAATCATTATATTCCCATTCTACCCCCAAGTTAGACATTTTTAAGAAAATAACCCATTATGTAGCTTAAAGCTAAAATGGTTTAAGCCATATGTATTTTATATACTACCGTAAGGATTGACCGAATTATAAAACTCATATTTAAACTACCCTTAAGGGTCATTTGCTCGGTTTATATTTCAAGGGCGTTTTGAGCAACTTTAGTCTTTTTCATCACGAAGGACATTTTAAAAGCTTGTTTTGACCAAGTATACTCTTTTAACCCGTATTCCATTTTAAATTCATCATGTCCGTAAGAACATAATATCTAAATTTCAATTCACTTGATATATGACGTGTGCGGGTGTGGGTATAATTTTAGATATATTTTAAGCACTTTTTACTCTCGAATCAAGCTTTTAATTTATAAAACACGATATAATACAATCACTCTACACACGTTAGGGCAAGTGCACCCATCACGGACGTAGTATAGTGATGGCAAGATACCGAGGTCATCCAAGGACACAAGATCTTTTAATACCGACTTATCGTTAACGTCTAATCTAACCAAATTTTTAACCTGCTTATAGTATGTCTTTTCTTCAGCCTGTATCAAGCAACCATGAACATAATCTCTATTCGAGGCATCCTTCTCCAAACCCTCATTGTTCAAAACACTTATCTCAAATTTTACTTCTTTCAATTTTTTTAAACACAACTTCTCTATATTCTTATTTTTGTAAGTTTCAACAAACCGAATCCATCCTGGCCCGTTTATCCTTTTACTTTTATGACTGATGCTCTGTACCGCAACCTTATACTTAAATCCCATATAATCAACAAGCTTTATTACTTGGCACTCTCTTGGTGTCACACCCCAACCGATGGCGGAAACATCGGGGCGTGGCACTGAGTGAAACAGGTTGTCCAAGAGAATCCATAACAACTATTAATGACAATATATTTAACATTAATATCCCATACCACTAACATATAAAGTAACAACAGTTATTACAGATAGCGTGTCTCATAAATAAATAAACTGTTCTGACAACTCAGATTTCTTATTTGGTGGGTTCCTAGACTTTCTACTTGATTCGTCACAGCATACATAGCATCCTATCAACCTGTCACATACGTTAAAATAAAGTCAATACATAAAATGTAAAGGTGAGTATACAAGTTTGCATAGCATATAGTATAGCGAAAAGCGTTTACGCATAACCAACATGTATCACGTAACGGGCGAAGCAAGTAACTATCAAAATTATGTTCACACTTAACCACAAGAGTGCGTTGTAGAGTATGCGCGACACATGTTCAGCGAACACGTGAAGTAAAGAGGTGTGATCCCTAGCAACCCCTGTCCACGACAGGTGCTGAGTCCAAACTATAGTACTGTTGTTGCTAGAGGCGGTAGAGTGTAACACTGTCTAAGCATAGTAACAGGCATTCATAGTTCACATATAACATGTGGGAGCGGCTGGCATTAAAAGTGTTTGCATTGTGTGTTGATGTGTTTTGATATAGAAATGTATGTAACACCCAAAAGTGCGTTAAAAGAAAATGGGTTCGAGTATACTCACAGTGCGTGTTTAACAAATAAACATAGCCTTGATTGGATTGAAGGGAGTGCGTTGGAGTTAGCCTGAGCATAGAACAGTAGCGTAAGCGTTGAACAGCGCGTATAACAGCGTGTCTAATGATGGGATGTTCGGATGGTGATCCGAACGGTTGTGTACCCATTCGATCGGATGCTCATCTGAGCGGATGACCATACGAACGGATGGCCATTCGAATGAGATGTGGGTGTTTGTAAATCGTTTTGAAAATTTGAAGTTTTTGTTGTAGCATTTAAACAATGCAAAGTATGGATGCCAAGTCATCCGGTCGGATGGCCATTCGATCGGATGGCTATTCGATCGAGGGTTTGGTAGTTTGAAGTTTTATCAAATCGTTTTGAACAAGAGTTAGTATAAGGGTCAGACCACCTGGTCGAATGGTCATTCGATCGGATGGTTATTCGATCGGATGGCCACTCGAGTGGGCAATCTGTTGTTTTGAAAATTTCACAAAGTTTTCTAAGTTCAAAAGTTTAAGTTTTAACGGAGACGGCATGATGACGTGTCAAACAACGGAAATACACCAAGATCTAGCTCATTCGATCGGATGGGAATCACCCCATTCGATCAGGTTCACTGTTCTTGATGGAGTTTCATGTTCAACCCGTGAATTGGTCATCTCTCCGGTGGAAATCCGTTTTCAACCGGTTCTCAGCTAGAGAATGAGTAGAGAGCCTACATGGATCTAGATTCCATCGGTTTTGAGTAAAAAGTGAAGTAAGGTTGAAGAAAGTTGAAAACAGTTGGAAAAATGTTGAAATCTTGTTGAGATTCGTGTTGAATAGTGTCGAAATCCTTTAGATCTGAACCAATCTTGATGAGATGATGTCACACAACAGTTTGCATAAGTAACTGAGTGAGAATCACCTTCAAGGAGTCCAAATCAGGTGATTTCAAGAAGAAAGTGTGTGATTTCAATGGAGAAGATGATGTAGAAGTGTGTAGTGGTGATAGTTGTACAAGATTTGAGGAGAAATACTTACAAAATAGCCTTGAATCGCGAGAAATAGTGCCTGAGAGTGACTTGAGTGCAGATGGTCGGATGGAGGTGTCAAATCAGTGAACAGTAGTGTACGGCGGTATTTATAGAGGGAGAGAGAGCGTTAAGGCGGCGGAGTAGCGCGTTGGATCGGATGGCGTTTCGGTCGGATGGTCATCCAGACGGATCTCCATTCGACTGGATGTCCATTCGGATAACCGTGTCGTGCGATTTAGTTTTCCAACTTTCGTTTCGTGTGCTAAGCGTTGCGTTGCGTTTAAGCGAGTTATGAGTAATCGTTGCGTTGAGATAACCACTTAACATAAAACAAGTAATCACACAAATAACACACATAATAACTAGGATGGACAAAAGTAAATCTGCGTTTCGGGTTTTCGTTGCGTTTGCGTTGTGATAGCGTTTAGTCTAAATATGCGATGTGATAATGCGATAGAATGCGTGTAAATAGTATGCGTTGTAAATAGCGTTTAGTTGCGAAAACTGCGTTTTGAATAAGCGTTATGAATGCGTTGTAAAATATAGTTTAAACCCTTTGCGATAATCGGAATCTCGGGAGTACAAGTAATTAAGCAAGAAATGACAGATACAAGTAATGACTCGACTTTCCGGGTTGTTACAGCCTCCCCTACTTTAGGGAATTTCATCCCGAAATTAAGGCGCAGGTGTAACGAAGAGATGTGGATATTTAGCTTTCATATCACTTTTGAGTTCCCAAGTGAACTCGGCATTGCGTTTGCCTTCCCAACGAACCTTCACTATATGAATGCGAGAGCGTCGGAGTTTCTTGGTCTCTCAATCCATGATTTCTACTGGCTTTTCCACAAAGTGTAGGGTTTCGTTAACTTGCAAATCCTCGAGAGGGACATGCAGGTTTTCTTCGGCTAGGCATTTCTTGATGTTCGAGACGTGGAAATTCGGATGTACGTTGCTGAGTTCCTCCAGTAATTCGAGTCGGTAGGTCACTTTGCCAATTCTTTCCAGAATCTTAAAGGGTCCCACGTATCGTGGCGCTAGCTTTCCTTTCTTGCCGAATCGGATCACCCCCTTCCAAGGTGAAACCTTTAGGAGTACGTGATCACCAACTTCAAACTCAAGGGGCTTGCGGCATTTATCGGCGTAACTCTTTTGACGACTCCGCACTTTCAAGAGATTGTCTCTTATTTGGAGGATTTTGTCAGTCGTTTCTTGCAATAGCTCAGGACCGGTAATTTACGAGTCTCCGATCTCATGCCATACAATAGGCGATCGACATTTTCTTCCATATAATGCCTCAAATGGTGCCATTTGAATACTAGCGTGATAATTGTTGGTGTACAAGAATTCGACTAAAGGTAAATGCAAGTCCCAATTACCACCAAAATCTATAACGCACGAACGAAGCATGTCTTCAAGGGTGCAGATCGTGCGTTCAGTCTGACCGTCGGTCTGGGGATGAAATGCGGTACTGAGATTAAGAGTAGTACCGAGGGCGGATTGGAATGTCTCCCAGAGATGCGAAGTAAATCGACCATCGCAGTCAGAGATGATGTCACGAGGTGCCCCATGTCGAAAAATGACTTCGTCGGTATAGATTCGTGCTAATCGTTCAACCTTATAGTCTTCTCGTATCGGTAGGAAGTGAGTGGATTTTGTAAGACGATCAACAATAACCCAAATGCTATCGTGACCTGATGGCGTGCGAGGGAGCTTCGTAATGAAGTCCATAGATATACTCTCCCATTTCCACATCGGGATCTCGGGTTGTACGAGTAAGCCAGAGGGTCGTTGGTGTTCAGCCTTAACTTTGGAGCAAGTTAGGCATTTCGAAACACAGAGAGCGATATCCTTCTTCATTCTAGGCCACCAATACCTGGCACGGAGGTCCTGGTACATCTTGTCGGCACCGGGATGAATGGAATATCATGATTTGTGGGCTTCAGTCAGCAAAATCTCACGGAGATTATTGCGATTAGGTATCCAAATGCGGTCGAGATAGTGAAAAATACCATTCGGTTTATTCAATAGTTGATTTTCGGATCCAAGTATTCAGTCTTCCTTCAAAGGGTTCTCGAGAAAAGTGGCATGTGGAGCGTCGCGAATGAGAGCTTCGAGGTCGTGTTGGGCTTGAACATTATGAACACTATGTAAATAGCTTCGTTGGCTAAGAGCATCGACAACGACATTTGCTTTGCCTGGGTGGTAGCGTATCTCACAGTCGTAGTCGTTGAAAAGTTCAACCCATCTGCGTTGGCGCATATTCAGCTCTTTCTGGTTCAAGATGTGTTGTAAGCTCTTATGGTCGGTGAAGACCGTACACTTAGTACCACAAAGGTAGTGTCACCAAATCTTTAACGCAAAAACAACTGCAATGAGTTCGAGATCGTGGGTTGTGTAGTTTTTCTCGTGGACTTTGAACTGACGAGACGCGTACGCGATAACCTTATCTCGTTGCATAAGAACACAACCAAGACCTAGGTTAGAGGCATCGCAATAGACAACAAAGTCGTCGTTTCCATCGGGCAGCGCGAGTACGGGAGCGTCGCAAAGCATACGCTTCAGAGTTTGAAAGGCATCCTCTTGTTCGGTTCCCTAAACAAAAGGCTTGTCTTTATGCGTAAGTGAGGTGAGAGGAACGATGATTTTTGAGAAACCAACGATAAATCGACGGTAATAGCCCGCCAATCCGAGAAAGAAACGAACTTCGGACGGGGTTTTTGGTGTAATCCAACTCTTAACTACTTCAATCTTCACGGGATCGACGTGAATACCTTGACTGTTGACAACGTGACCGAGGAATTGAACCTCCTCGAGCCAAAATTCGCACTTGGAGAACTTGGCGTAGAGGCGATTCCCTTGGAGAAGCTCGAGAACTAAACGAAGGTGTTGCACATTTTTAGCTTTCGACTTCGAGTAGATGAGGATATCATCGATAAACACGATGACGAAGCGATCAAGAAAGGGTTTACACACGCGATTCATCAAATCCATGAAAACCGCGGGTGCGTTTGTGAGCCCAAAAGGCATAACAACGAATTCGTAATGGCCATAGCAAGTGCGAAAAGCGGTTTTAGGGATATCTTCCTCCTAAATTCGTAGCTGATGATAACCAGAGCGTAGATCAATTTTAGAAAAACACGCAGCGCCTTGAAATTGATCAAATAAATCGTCGATTCGGGGTAAGGGATAGCGATTCTTGATGGTAACCTTATTGAGTTCCCTATAGTCGATGCATATGCGGAACGATCCATCCTTCTTTTTCATGAAAAGGACAGGTGCGCCCCATGGAGATGTGCTAGGGCGTATGAAGCCTTTATCAAGTAATTCCTGGAGTTGACTAGAAAGTTCACGCATTTCGGACAGTGCGAGGCGATAAGGGGCTTTAGCGACAGTGTTAGCTCCAGGAATGAGGTTGATACGAAAATCAATATCACGAGACGGTGGTAGACCGGGTAAGTCATCAGGAAATACATTAGGAAAATCATGAACCACAAGTACCTTTTCCATCGGCTTCTTTTCCTTCTTCGCTACTACAATGTGAGCCAAGAAAGACATGTATTCCTTTCAGAGATACTTGCTTGCTTGAATGCACGACATGAGTTTCAATTCCTTAGAAGATACTTCTCCATAAACACAGAGTTGGTCGCCATTAGCAAGAGAGAAAACGAATCATCTTTTCAAAACAAACGACTTCAGCTTGATTTTCGCGAAGAAAATCCATGCCTACTATGACGTCGAAACTACCAAGTTGCATCGAAATGAGATCGATTGGGAAAACGTGATTGTTGAGTTCGAGAGTACAATCACGGAGAACGGAACCTACGGTGACGGTTCTTCCTGTGGTAATTTCTACGTCGAACGTTTATTTGCACAAAGTCATAGATGAACCCTAGCCTCACATAAGGTTATCGCACAATTACACTAATGATTAACACGATGAATACTAACCGATGATAACGAGATGATAAGTCCGATCGAGATGTAGAGCCTCGTGAACCCAAGGTTGTCACCACACAGATAAGAGAAGGTGTTCTAGGGTTAAACATATTTATGTTTAAATAGTGAGAGCAGCGTGACTGGGTTTCATTTAGGCCAAAGCCCATCTCGGCGAATAACACTCCCGACGAAAAACCAATTTTCGTCGGTTGGCTGATGATGACAAAGAACAAATCTTTCGTCGTGAACACTAAGTGAAGAAAGACTATCTTTCGTCGAGAGCATTTGTAAATCTTAAGCTTCCATTCACAAATAATATAACAAATAATATAACAATTCATTAATCACATAACAAACATGCATCTGTTACAACACAACGAATTAAGAAAACACAGTTGTGAAACACGTAACTTGTCGAGGAAAGACCTTGCAAACTCGGGTTGTCACATCATCCCCAACTTGAAAGAAATTTCATCCCAAAATTTGATAAGCAATCCAAAGCAGCACGGTGTTAGATCAGGATGACTGTGGATTTTCCCCAGGTGCCACATCATCCCTAACTTGAAAGGGAATTTCGTCCCGAAATTCCTCAGTTGCATCAGGATTAGATTGGTCAGTTGGGAATAGATGAGGATACTTGAGCTTCATTTGATCCTCGCATTCCCATGTGAACTCCGGTCCATGTCTTGAGTTCCAACGAACTCTCACAATCGGAATTCGGCTATGCTTTCGGACTTTGACTTCCCGGTCCATGATTTTGATAGGTTCCTCGACAAACTGCAACTTGTCGTCGATTTTCAGCTCTTGAAACGGTACCACAAGTGTCTCATCAGAAAAACAATTCTTTAGCTGTGACACGTGGAAAACATCACGAACGTTACCCAACTCAGCAGGTAACTCTAGCTGGTAGGCCACTTTACCAATTCGCTCCAGAATTTTGAATGGCCTAACATAACGAGGATTAAGCTTATCGTGTTTCCCAAACCGCACCACACCCTTCCAGGGCGAGACTTTCAACATAACTCGATCGCCTACTGTGAATTCCAGGGGTTTCCTACGCTTGTCTGCGTAGCTTTTCTGGTGGTCACGCACTGCCGCCATACGGCTTTTGATCTGAACAATCTTTTCTGAAGTTTCAAGCACAAGTTCCGGGCCTGTGATCTGGCTGTCACCCACCTCAGCCCAACAGAGAGGTGAACGACATTTCCGTCCGTACAATGCTTCGAATGGAGCTGCCTGGATACTGGTGTGGTAACTATTGTTATAAGAAAACTCTATCAAAGGCAAGTGTTTCTCCCAACCCTTGCCAAAATCGATTACACACGCTTGCAGCATGTCTTCAAGTGTGTGGATGGTTCGCTCACTTTGACCATCCATCTGTGGGTGATAAGCAGTGCTCATGTTGAGACGTGAGCCGAACGATTTGTGCATCGACTGCCACAAATCCGAAATTAAACGCGGGTCACGATCAGAGATAATAGAGGTCAGCACTCCGTGCCTAGAAACCACTTCCTTCAGATAAACAGCTGCAAGTTGTGAGAACTTATCTGTTTCCTTGATTGCTAGAAAATGTGCTGACTTCGTGAGACGATCAACGATCACCCAGATGGTATTGTTTCCGTTTTGAGTTCTCGGCAGACCCGTGACGAAATCCATGGCAATATGCTCCCATTTCCACATGGGTATTTCTGGTTGTTGAAGTAGACCCGAGGGTTTCTGATATTCCACTTTAACTTTAGCACAAGTCAGGCACTTACTCACATAAGTCGCGATGTGAGCCTTCATCTTTGGCCACCAGTACAAAACCTAGAGATCCTGATACATTTTATCCGAACCCGGATGAACAGAGTATCGAGACTTGTGCGCTTCGTCCATCACAAGCTCTCTAAGGTTACCAAACAAAGGAATCCATACACGCTCCATGAAATAGAGAATACCATTAGATCTCTCTACAAGTCGTTTTTCCATGCCCCTCAAGTACTCTGCTTCAATGTTTTCCTCTTTCAACGCTTCAGTTTGTGCCGAACGGATCTGGTCAGGTAGGTTAGAATGAATGGTGAGTTGCAGGGCTTGAACACATTTGGGTTTCGATTCCTTTTGACTGAGTGCATCAGCTACAACGTTAGCCTTACCCGGGTGATACTTGATGGCACAATCATAATCGTTTAAGAGTTCTGCCCAGCGACGCTGTCACATATTCAATTCCTTCTGGTCGAAAATATGCTGGAGACTCCTGTGATCGATGTAGATGGTGCATTTGGTACCGTACAGATAGTGCCTCCAGATTTTCAACGCGAAAACCACGGCTCCCAACTCTAAATCGTGAGTCGTGTAATTCCTCTCGTGAACCTTCAACTATCGAGAGGCATAGGCTATCACCTTCTCGCGTTGCTTCAACACGCAACCAAGACCCTGAATGGAAGCATCACAATATACCACAAAATCTTTTGTACCTTCAGGTAAAGATAAGATCGGTGAACTGCAGAGCTTCTGTTTCAACAAATAGAAAACATCTTCTTGTTTCGTTCCCCACGAGTACACAACACCTTTCTGTGTTAACGAGGTAAGAGGTTGAGCAATCTTTGAGAAATCTTTAATAAATCTGCGATAGTACCCTGCGAGACCAAGAAATTGTCGCACCTCAGAAGGAGTCTTTGGTGCCGCCCAATTTCTGATAGCATCAATCTTAGCAGGATCCACATGTATACCTGATTCATTCACAATGTGGCCAAGGAAGTGCACCTCTCGAATCAAGAAGTCACACTTAGAGAACTTCGCGTAGAGTTGCTCCTTCCTCAGGAGCTCCAAGATAAGTCGCAGGTGTCGCTCGCGATGCTCCTTGCTCTTAGAGTAGATCAGAATGTCATCGATAAACACGATTACGAAATCATCAAGGTACGTCTTGCACACATGGTTCATGAGGTCCATAAAGACCACTGGTGCGTTCGTCAACCCAAATGGCATAACCAGAAACTCATAATGCCCATACCGCGTTCGAAAAGCCATTTTAGGAACACCCTCCTCTCGGACTCTCATCTGATGATAGCCCGATCTTAAGTCGATTTTCGAATAGAAACTTGACCCTTGTAGCTGGTCAAACAGGTCGTCAATGCGCGGCAAAGGATAATGGTTCTTAACTGTTACTTTGTTGAGCTCTCGGTAATCTATACACATACGAAAGGACCCATCTTTCTTCTTCACAAACAGAACTGAGGCTCCCCAAGGCGATGAACTGGGTCGAATAAAACCCCTATCCAATAATTCTTGAAGTTGATTAGACAGCTCTTGTAGCTCTCCAGGTGCAAGATGATAAGGAGCACGCGCAACCGGAGCTGCTCCTTGCGTAAGGTCAATCTGAAATTCCACTTGACGGTGAGGAGGTAAACCAGGAAGCTCCTCAGGAAACACATCGGAAAACTCACGAACCACTGGCAGGTATTCGATCTTCTCCTCTTCAGACGGGGTATCAGTAACAAGTGCTAGAATAGCAGGATATCCCTTTCGTAGACACTTCTGAGCTTTCATAGCTGAGATGATACCAACCATCGCACCACTGCGATGTACTTGAACCGACAGTGATTCCCCACTAGGGAGCGGTATACGCACGATTTTATCCTTGTAAAGTATGTCAGCACGGTGCTTGGACAACCAATCCATACCTACCACTACGTCAAAACTACCGAGGGTAACAGGAAGGAGATCAATTTCAAACATTTGACCCACAAGATCTAGTTTGCACCCCAAAAGAACATGTGAAGCTTCAATCGTTTTACCGTCAGCTAATTCTACTACATGCTTAGCTTCTAAAGGTGTTGGAGTTAACCCTAATCGTTTACTTAACTCTAAGGATACATAACTCCAATTGGCACCGGAATCAAATAACACAGAAGCAAAGAGGTTGTTCACAGAAAACGTACCAGTCACGACATTGCCATCGTTCCTAGCATCACCAGCAACGATCGTAAATACCCTTCCACGTGCACCATTTCCCCCATTGCTACCGTTATTGTTGTTCCCAGCATTGTTGTTGTTGTTCTGGCGGTTGTTGTTGTCGTTGGCATTCTGGTTTAGCTGAGGGCAATCCCGTTTAATGTGGCCCTTGTCCCCACACTGGAAACACCCCTTTTTATTGCCTTGGTTCTGATGGGGTTGCTGCCTTTGCTGTTCCTGATGCTGCTGATTCTGCTGTTGATTCTGCTACTGCCGTTGCTTTGGGAACGGAGCTCTACAGTCTCTTGCCATATGGCCCACCTTATCACACCTATGGCAAGCTCGGACGCATGGTCCATGATGATGGTAACCACACTTGTTGCACTTTGGCTTCCTACCAATGTAGGAGCCTTGGCTCTGATTACTGCCCTGGCCTTGGTTGAATGAGGATGACTGACTGAAACTACGGTTATTGCTGTTGTCAGGCCTTTTCTGCGATTGGCTTGCACTGGTTGCTTTGTCAGCATCGTTCCATTTGCACTTGTTGTCACTAGCAGGTGTGGTAGCTGTAGCAGTAGAGGTAGTAGCAGAAACACGGGCGGTAGCGATCCACGCTCAACCTCTTGGTCGGTAATCTTGTATGCTAGACAGATGATCTGAGGCAGATTGTTAAGGTTTGCAGCAGTGACCAAACTCTTTACTGATGGTGCCAGGCCCTTAATGTACAACTCAATTCTTCGAGGTGGAGGTCGAGACAAATTGGGGCACATATTTGCTTGCTCATGAGATCGTTTCGTGTAAGCCTCGATCTCGGACCCCTCCATCTTCAGATTGTAGTATTCGTTCTCGAGATTCTGAATCTCGTCACGAGGACAGTACTCTTCCCGCATCAACTCCTTAAAATCATCCCATGTCGTTGCATTAGCCATTTTGATGCCCAACATCTGCACTTGGGCATTCCACCAGGTTAAGGAACCATCCTCCAATGTGCCTGTAGCATACTTCACTAGGTCCCCCACGGGACAGTTACACATAGCAAACACTGATTCAACCTTCTCAAACCAACGCAGTAACCCCACATCCCCTTCAGTCCCACTGAATGTCTGTGGCTTGCAATCCATGAACGTCTTGAAAGTGCAAGCAGGCGGATTGTTGTGATTTTGATTCACTTGCTGACCTAATGGACAAAATAAAATTCAAACAAGGGTAAGAGTTGTGTACGCGACACAAGGATAAAGAGTATTGTCACATTTCATACCAGCTTGGTAGGCTGCCAAAGCCTCAGCCACACGTGTGTTAATCAAGTTTGTCAACTTAGTCTGAGTCATCGCAATGTGACCACGCCCATGGCCTCATCCACTCATGATTCTAAATGAGAAAAAGGAACAGGTTAAGGATCGAGATAAAGTAGGAGTCAAACCTCACAATACTTCTACAGACTACTAGGTTAATATCAGACTACAGAGCGGAACCCCCTTCACACTTGTTAAGCCTCACTGGGACTCACATGCACCCCACATTATTATTATGTGTGCACCCATAATAACAATGCAATTTACATGCTCATCTCAGCTCCTCCTAACTCGTGTTAATAAGTTCCTCAAATTCGAGTAGCAAATTAGAAGACACCACAAAACATAAGTCACGAAAGTCTAACGGGATATCACACTATGGCTCTATCAACCACATAACCTAGGCAAATACACATGAATTCAGTCTGTAGTGCTAAGTGTGCAATCACATGCAACATCATACGTGAATTTATACTAGATACGCTATACAATAAGTAAATGAGGTATGAACCTTGCAATCTGAAGCTGAGTGTCATGGTCGATTTTCGAAGCTGTTCGGTTATAGTCTGGTTTTATAAAAACGTTCTAAAACCTAGTTCACTATAACCAGTGGCTCTGATACCAAACTGTCACACCCCCAAAACACCACATGCGGAAACACATCGGGATGTGTGACGTACCAGGATCCAGCCACCAATCACATTGAACTATAACAAGTTATTAAATAAAATATTCCATTCATTTCATAACATAGTTTCAATTCATAAGTTAAACCAAAACAAACGTTCAGCGGAAGCATAAAGTAAATCGTTATCCAAGTGTTTTCAAAACAATGTATTAAACCAACGAATATGAATCCAAGAGCTGCGACCCATGACCACTCCAGCACTCCCAGATAGCAAGTTCCATGACCAAGAATCTAACGACCTGCAAGCATGCAAACAAGTGTGTCAGACGACGCTGGTGAGTTCAAAGTTTGTTAACACGTTTAGTTACCAGATATGAGTTTAAAATGTCACACCCTGACTTTTGCGGAAGCGTGATTAAGGTGTGACTTTCTTAATACCATTGCATTCAATCATAACAACAACTATATGATAAAAACCATAGATTTGTCATCCATTAAATAAGTTTGAAAACATCACAACATCATAGTTTAAACATAATTGTCAAATTTAAGTTACAACCCATCCGAATTGTTTAGGAGTTCACTTAGGACTCATCAAAAGATATTAAATAAAACCAAGGTTTGGAAGGCGTGTCTCGTCCAGGAATAAGACACCCAACCCAAACCTCCAAACCATGGATGACATCTTTATTCACAACGCACCATGAAACTTCCAACGCCCGCCAGATCCACTTACTAATTCCCTGAAATACATGTATTTTGAAAACATCAACAAAAGTTGAGCGAGTTCGTGTGTTTGTTTGTGTGTATGTATAAACCTGTGAAAACACTGTATGTATGTATGTATGTATGTAAGTTCATAAATCCCGGTATGAAAGCAACAAGGAAAAACAGATCACCAATGGGTTGCAAGGCCATTGATATGTGTGACGTGATGCAGGTAGCTCAAACCTAGCAAATTTTGCACCGGGCTTCCGGCTGTAAGACATAGTCTACCCATGGGCCAAACCCTAGTCCAACATGGGCGGGGCTCGATACACCCAAATAGATCTATCACTCATGTCCCTCGGTCCTATAACTAGGATTGATGGCCTTAAGTGTTGTGCCCACCACTCACATGATCTAAGTGTACCCTTCCTTAGCTAACCATACCAAATAACAATGTATGTAAACAGTTGTAACATGTATTTCACCCCCGAAGTTATAAAACTGAAAACAGTTGAAGTAAAAGGGGGAACACGGAACTCACAGTCTTGCGTCTTCAACAATCGTAACTCGTACTTCTCCGGTGAACATGACTACCTACAACGTACTAATGTCTATTAGACGAACGGGCAGTGCCTTGACTTAGTGTTAACGTTTCTGAGTTACGTTTCTTTTACGCTTCTGATATTATTCCAAGTTATATAATTATTGTCAAAATAGTCAATATTTTAACTTAAATTATATTTATAAGTTTTGGAATAATTGTTAAACAATATATATTAACTTAATACTTCTCAAGTATTAATACTTTTATTTCTTCCCAAGGATGGGGGTATCTTATACATGTGTACTCGTATTCTTGTATTTGTACATTTTTGCCATGTTTTGGTGTCGTATTCCGGTGAGCATTTATACGTGTGAGATTACGTATTTTATTGTAGTTATTAAGTATCCTCATACTTAATTAATTATTAAACTTTTCGGAATATTATTTCTAATAAAAGTCCACCAACATATATATTTCCAAAATAATATATTTTCAAGTCTAACTTAGAAAATATATATATAAACTTATTTCCATCCAAAAATAATGTATTTCAAGTGTATTCAAGAAAATATATATCTTTCCCAAAAATCATATATCTTCTAATAATTCCAAAGAAAATATATATTTTTATACTTGTCAAAAATACTACATTTTTCCCTTGTCAAGATGTGATATACCCTTGAAGTAATTGTGAAAATTATATTTTCATTCCTTTGTATCCAAAATACAATTTGCCAAAATATATTTTGTGAACATATTTTCCGGAATATTTTGTAAGTTACATTTCTTGTTCGGTTATGCCAATATTTTTTGTGTGTAACCTGTATACTTATTCCTTGAGATTTTGGTAGCATTTTGGATTATAATTCTTGGTGTTTTAATGTGTTATATTATTTTAAGTCCTAAAATAACATAACTATTACACAAAGTATACACATAATCACACATGTGTGTCTTCATTGTATATATATATATATATTCTAAATATATATTTATCCATTTTTATTTATAAAAACCAACCTCCAATATTTGTATTTTTGTAACAAAATTTATGGCAAGGTTTATATAGAAAACTCATGGTTAAAATACACTTATAAATATTTGTTTAAAAATATTTTTCTAAGTATTTATATTTTTAGAAAATTTTGCCATAGTTTCCCTTAAAAATGGAGGTTTCCATGCTTTCAAGCATATCATTTTCTTTTGTAAAAATCACCACAATCAATTTACAATCATCAACAAACAACATTCACTTACCAATCTTGCCAAAATCATGCTTAATCTACTACTTCATGAACTTGAAAGTTTATGAAAATTTGTAGTAACTTGGTAGTGTGTTTAGTGAGTTTAGTTACCCTTCAAAATGTGTTTACTTCTTTAAAAACTTCATTTTTAAAGAAGTTGGATGTTTACAACTTCAAAACACATTTTCTAAAAATGCTTCTTTATGTAATCTTCTTGTTACACAAGTGTTTCTACACTTGTTTAACCATTAAAAATAGTGTTTGTTTATGTAAGAACCAAGATCCACTAAAACTCATATCTTAAGCTTGGTTCTTTTGAAAAACCATTCATAAATTTTAGATCTATATGATTATTAACTCACTTTGATTATTATTTTTCAAGAGACCAAAGTATCCTTTTCAAGTTCATGATTCAAATGTGGATGATCTTTCATCCTACAACCTTCTTACTTTCTCATCTTGCTAAACTATGTTTCTAATCATGATCTAGCAAGATGTTATGATGATCAACATCATCTTTACAAACAATCAATGATCAACAAGCATTCATACCATAAACAACTTAGTTTCATCAAGATTACTTCATAAATCAGGCTTATGTTCAAGTTACATGCTTAGGTTCTTTAGTGTTCTTGTTATTTTTGATCATGATTCATCATTAACCACTAAAAATAGATGTAATATAGAGTGTACAAAGATCTTACCACTAGCACAAGGCTAGGGATGATTCAAGAGTAGAAAATGAGTGGATAAAAGCAATGAGAGAAGGTCCTTGAAGTTCCAAAACCACCAAGCTTCTTTGTTGGATCTCTAACGCCTTTGTATGTGTATGGATTGGATGAGAAGTGAAGTGATGGTGATGATATGGTGGTGGTGATTCTCGGCCGAGACCAAGAGGAGGGAGAGAGGAGAGCTTGTGTGTGTTTTAGTGTGTGTGAAATGAGCTTAAGGTGCTTAAGGGTTATACTTATATCCATTTCAAGTGATTATCCATTGTGTAATGTGTCCATAATCAAGAGACAAGATCTAAGATCATAATCAAATGAGATCTTGATGGTGGGGCCATGTTTGGGCCGTAAATAGGTGTGGGGGGGGGTAGTAGATTAGGTTTTAACCATTAAGTTACCATCTAGTTCAAATCCAAGTGTAAGTTAAGTGTTTTAGTTACTAGATATTTTGTATGGGGTGTTATGATGTTCGGGGACCATAACTAGCTTGGAAACATTAAAACAATGCTTCAAGTGTAAATTTGGTGTTTCGGGTAGTGTCCGGTTGTTTGGTTAGATACTGGTTCGTTAAAGTGCTAAACTATACAGTTTAGTGTTCTTTATGTACCCTTTTGTGACACTTTTAATCCCCGACACTTAGGAAAGCATTCAGGACCATTTTACCATATTCCTGCATCATATTAATGTGTTAAAATGCTGATTTTTGCTGAATTTGCTGAATTCAGCACTTTGGGTGAGTTTTAGGCACTTTCCGGCACTTAAACTATCACCTAGAAAAGCAGTTTTGTGATCCTTACTTCCCTACACTCTATACTAGTGTAGTACTTAGTTTCTGACTCATACTGGATCTCAAAACACTGTCTGTCTATGTACTGAACTCCGTCAGCATTATCCCAGTTTGTCTGTTAACTGTGCTAATTGTGCTTTGTGCATCATTTATGTCAATATGTTTGCATGCGGTAATGATATGACATTATGCAATATGTGATGCACATGTTTGTGTATGGCAGCAATCAAAATGCAGTTAATTGTAATTCCAGCACAGTCATTAGGCATTAATCAAGATTAATTAATTGTACGGATACCTGGATTTTTGACAGTTGTCACATTCTCCCCCTGTTAAGAAAATTTCATCCCGAAATTTTAAGCTTTACTACTAGCAGCAGGGGTGTTAGGGAATAAGTGCGGGTATTTAGCTTTCATGCGGTCCTCACGCTCCTAAGTAAACTCTGGGCTGTGACGTGCGCTCCATCGAACCTTAACAAGCTTAACGCTACTCCTTCAAGTTTTGTTAACTTTCCAATCTATAACCTCAACGGGTTCTTCCGTAAAGTGGAGTGTGTCGTCAATGTGTACTTCGTTTGCAGGAATAACAACCATTTCCTGTGTTGGACTCTTCTTCAAATTGGATACATGGAATGTATCATGAACACCATTCAGTTCAGTAGGTAGGTCCAACTTGTATGCTACAGAACCAATCCTCTCCAGGATTTTAAACGGTCCAATGAATCGGGGGTATAGCTTTCCACGCTTCCCAAAGCTTGCCACACCTTTCCAAGGTGAGACTTTAAACAAAACCATATCTCCCACTTCAAACTCCAAAGGTTTCCTTCTTTGGTCCGCATAGCTCTTTTGTCGATCATGAGCCGCCTTAATGCGCTCTCGGATCTGTATGATCTTATCTGTCGTCTCTTGAACCAATTCTGGACTAACTAGCTGTCTATCGCTCGCATCTGCCCAGCATAATGGCGATCGACACTTGCGTCCGTAAAGAGCTTCAAACGGTGCAGCTTGAATGCTTATATGATAGCTGTTGTTATAGGAGAACTCAACCAAAGGTAGGTGAGTATCCCAACTGCCACCCAAGTCCATTACACAAGCTCGCAGCATGTCTTCAAGCGTCTGAATTGTTCTCTCGCTCTGACCATCCATCTGTGGGTGAAATGCAGTGCTCAAATTCAGTTGAGAACCAAACACTTCTTGGAAAGATTGCCAAATCCTTGACACAAATCTTCCGTCTCTATCAGATATAATCTAGACAGGCACTCCATGACGTGCAACTATCTCCCTTAGGTATAGCTCAGCTAGCTTACCAGTGTTATCCTTTTCCCTGATCGGCAGAAAGTGTGCAGATTTCGTCAGACGGTCTACGATTACCTAAATCGTATCATGACCTCTGGGTGTCTTTGGCAACTTGGTTATAAAATCCATTGATATCTGCTCCCATTTCCACATGGGAATCTCGTGTTGCAGCAAAAGACCTGAAGGCTTCTGATACTCGGCTTTTACCTTAGCACAGGTTAAGCACTTTCCAACATATGTTGCAACATCACCTTTCAGTCTTGGCCACTAATAGAAATCCTTCAAATCATGGTACATCTTATCCGATCCTGGGTGGATCGAGTACCTCGATTTATGAGCTTCATCAAAAATCACGTCTCTAAGACCACCAAAGAGGGGAACCCAAATTCATCCCATGAAACACAATGTTCCTTCCTTATTGGGTACCAACTGTTTTTCCATCCCACGGAGATATTCATCCATAAGATTCTCTTTCTTAAGAGCTTCTCTCTGCGCAGCACGAATGCGCAACGAGAGGTCTGTCTGTATAATCATCTCCAAGGCACTAACCCTTATGGGCTTAATCCTCTCTTTCCGACTCAAGGCGTCTGCCACTACATTCGCCTTTCCTGGATGGTATTTGATTTCATAATCATAATCGTTTAACAACTCAACCCATCGTCGCTGTCTCATGTTAAGCTCCTTCTGATCAAATATATGCTGTAGGCTCTTGTGATCGGTAAAGATCGTACAACGTGTACCATACAAATAATGTCTCCAAATCTTTAATGCAAACACCACTGCACCTAATTCCAAATCATGTGTGGTGTAGTTCTTCTCATGGACCTTCAACTGGCGCGAAGCATAAGCGATAACCTTCTGTCGCTGCATCAGCACGCAACCTAATCCCTGACATGAGGCGTCACAGTACACCACGAAGTCATTGGTGCCTTCGGGTAGGGATTAAATAGGTGCATCGCAAAGCTTGTTCTTGAGCAGCTGAAAAGCTTCTTCTTGTTTATCTCCCCATTCATACTTCTTATCCTTTTGAGTAAGGGAGGTCAAAGGTTGAGCGATTTTCGAAAAATCCTCAATGAATCTGTGATAGTACCAAGCTAAACCTTGAAACTAACGGATCTTGGTTGGCGTCTTCGGAGTTTCCCAATTCTTGATCGCCTCGATCTTGGTGGGATCCACATGAATTCCATCTTCGTTTACCATGTGACCAAGGAACTGAACCTCGCGCAACCAGAACTCGCACTTTGAGAACTTTGCGTATAATTTCTCTTTCTTGAGCAGCTCTAAGATAGCTCTAAGCTGTTGCTCATGCTCTTCCTTCGTCCTTGAATAAATCAAAATATCGTCGATAAACACAATCATGAATTTATCGAGATATGGCTTGCAAACTCTATTCATCAAATCCATAAATACTGCTGGCGCGTTTGTCAACCCAAACGGCATTACCAGAAACTCGTAATGTCCATAACGAGTTCTGAAGGCAATCTTCGGTATACTCTCTTCTTGAATTCACAGCTGGTGATAACCTGATCGAAGATCGATCTTGGAGTAATAACTTGAACCTTGAAGTTGATCGAAGAGATCATCAATCCTCGGAAAAGGATACCGATTCTTGATAGTTAACTTGTTTAGCTCACGGTAGTCAATGCACATACGACAACTACCGTCCTTCTTCTTAACAAACAGCACTGGAGCTCCCCAAGGCGAGAAGCTTGGTCTGATAAATCCCTTGTCCAGAAGCTCTTGAAGGTGCGTCGACAATTCTTGCATCTCGGAAGGCGCAAGTCGATAAGGTGGCTTGGCTACGGGCACGACGCCTGGAACCAAGTCAATACGGAATTCGACTTGTCGTTGTGGCGGTAATCCTGGCAAGTCTTCGGGGAAGACTTCCGGATATTCCCTCACAACTGGGATATCTTCCAGCTTTGGCTCAGCGGCTTCCTTGTCCACGACGTGCGCCAAGAAGGCAACACATCCTTTCTACAAACATCTTCGGGCCTTCAAATAGCTGATAATCCTTAGAGGCGTATCATGCTTCTCTCCATGCACTACAATCGTTTCTCCATTCGCCACCGGAATGCGAATGATCTTCTCGTGGCATACGATCTCCGCTTGGTTGCTCGACAACCAATCCATTCCAACTACCACGTCAAAGCTTCCCAACTCGACTGGCAGAAGGTCAAGCATAAACTCATGCTCCCCAAGCTCTATTACACAACCTCTAATGACCTCATTTGCTTCTACTAGCTTTCCATTAGCTAGTTCTGTTGAGTACAGAATATCTAGCTTACTGGCAACTAACCCAAGTATTTTCTTAAACTCTAGGGATACAAAGCTATGATCGGCACTAGTATCAAACAGTACAGATGCAAAGTGTTGGTTGATAGGGAATGTACCCGTGACTACGTTTGGATCTTGGCGAGCTTCCCTAGCTCCAATGTTAAAAACTCTCCCCTAAGCTTGGTTGTTCTTTGGGCAATCTCTCTTGAAGTGCCAAATATCCTCGCAACTAAAGCATCCTTGCTTGTTTCCAGCACCACCTTGATTGTTGTTGCGGTTTCCATTTCCAGCTTGGTTCCCAGTACTACCACGATTACCATTACCGCCATTTCCTCCTTGATTGTTTCTATTCCCAGTACCGTTTCCACCACGATTTCCACTTCCACTACCATTATCTCTCTGGCCACCATAACCACGACCATTACCATTACCACCCCATCACGTCTCCTTTGAATGACCATTCCTTCCACATTTTTCACACTTCATATACCTACATGGGCCGGCATGATGTAACAGGCATACATCACACTTAGGCAAAGTGCCCATGTAACCTTTCCCCTTATTCTATGAACTTGCAACACCAGTTTTGACCTCAGCTGGTGGGTTTGCATCTCTTTTCTTGTTGCTATTGTTGCTTCCTTGAGTACCTTTCTTGAAGTTAGAGAACTTTCGCTTGTTCTCTCCAGACGACTCGACATGAGTCTCCTTTTTCTTTCCATTAGAGATTGAGAACTTGTTCAGCCTAATCGCTTCTTCAGTCAATGCCACACTTAGATCAATGGCCTCAGTGATCATTGTAGGCTTTGATGTCATCACCATGCTCATGATTTGGGGTGCAAATCCCCAGATAAAACGCTTGATTCGCTTGAACTCCAGATTAACCATGTAAGGTACAACATGAGATAGGTCATGGAATCTCTGTACGTACTCAGCAATCTTTGGACCATCCATCTTTAAATTCCAGAACTCTGTTTCCAATTTCTGAATCTTAGCCCTTGAACAATACTTCTTGCGCATGAGTTCCTTCATCTCATCCCAAGTCATAGCATATGCAGCCTCTTCTCCTAGAGTCTGAACTTGGAGGTTCCACCATGATAGAGCTCCATCTAAGAACAGTCCAGAAATGTAGGTGACCTGGTGCTCTGGCGCACACTTTCTCATTCTTAGAACATAATCGGTTTTCTCCACCCATCTAATGAAAGCTACAGTACCCCCGGTGCCATCGAAATTCAGAGGCTTGCAGTCAAGGAACTGCTTTTAGGTGCAACCTGTACAAGCAACATCATTCACAGAATGCACTAGCAAACACACATGGAATATCCAAATGTAACATAATGTGTCTTAAGTGACTTAAACATTACCATGAGGTGGCTTATTTCCTGAGGTACCTCCGCTGTGTTTAGAGCGCAAGGCCTCGTGCTGTGTTATTGCTTGTGAAATCCGTTCTTGTAGTTCAGCCTCTGTTGTGGGCAACTGATTGTTTCTCCGAGGAGGCATCTTTTAAAAGAAGATTGTATAGGTCAGGTCTTATGTATATAAGCATGTAGTACGTGTACGTAATAGCATTTATCAACGCAAGTAAGCACATAACATCACATTCACATTACCAATGTATAATTTAATAACGCATATAATTAGAACATTGCGATTGAGCTTTCATAAATTATCGACCACAAATACAGTTACATGTTCTACAAATGTATCGTATCTCATCAAAAGCGACTACAGGGTCACACCACCCTTGTCCAAAATGTCTATCAGTCTACAACAGTCATATACTCAAAAAGTGGTCTCCAAAAGGCTTTGCAAGCTAGGTTCAATAGCTATACTCTCATCAAAAGCAGGCTACCTGCATAAAACCAAAAACTGGCTATGCTGATGGTGGTGGAGGAGGAGATGGAGGAACAAAAAGCAAGTTGTGCACATGCGTGAGCTCTTCCTCAAGATCATAAACGTGTCGCAACAGATAACTGATCTGCTGCTCCATAGTGAGAAATCGAACATCAAAATCTGGATAAGCCAAAAGAGGAGCAGGTGGAGTCGCAAAAGGTGACTGACATGAACAAGGTGGAGGACGTGGAGTCCTCTCAAGCTCTATAACTCTACGACACAGGATCTCCTGCTGAAGCTGCAAGGATAGAAGTAACTCATCCCTCGTGTAACCAATAAAGTGGGAGGGACGGTATGGATCAGAAACTGGCATAGTACTCGGCGGAAACCATATGAGTGGCTCGCCTGGCGGTGCAGAAGTAAAATAAGCAGTAGGTGTATACTGAGGCATGTGAGAAAAAGCTGCTGACACACGTGGAACATGCCTAGGCTGCTGGCTAGATGGACCTTCCCCTAGACGGGGTGCGGGAATGTCCTGTAAGAAAGTAAGAGGCAGGTCAGTGCGGTGTACATTGGACACAATCGGGTGAAAAAGGGAAATATCCACAGGTGCATATGTATGAGGTGGAGCAACAGGCTCAACAAAAGGGGGCATATCATCATCATTGCTGGTGAAAGCGTATCGGGGATCTATCTGATCGGAAAAAGTAGCAGGGTCAGCGGGTGTAGGAATCGGGTCTGGTATAAGGGGTGCAACAACAGGTATGCAAAATGGTACAGGATCATGATCAGGCAGAGGCTCAGGAGCTAGTGCCAGCTCGGGATCAGCAGGTATCAGCTCAGGATCAGCGGATGCATCAACAGGCTGATCATCGGGAATAAAGTCAATCTCATGTCCAGGCTCAACGTCATGTGGG
Organism: Helianthus tuberosus; assembly: GCA_030545235.1. NCBI lineage: Eukaryota > Viridiplantae > Streptophyta > Magnoliopsida > Asterales > Asteraceae > Helianthus > Helianthus tuberosus. The sequence continues at coordinate 123,693,909 of CM060407.1, forward strand.
GGAACCGGTGCAGCCGACATGGCTGTGTCGTCATCAGTATCAGGGGCGTAACATCGCAGTCCCACTGTATGCAAGGCGGAAGAAGTCACAGACGCAAAAGAGTCTGTGACAGAGTGTAAGCTAGGATCATAAGAAACCTCAACAATAGGGATCTCAGGAAGTGGGGCAGCGGTGTCATCCACCGCTAAAACTCCATCACCCTGGGCATCATCAGGGGGACCATCAATAAAAAGATCGACATCATCATCAGATAAGTCATCAAAAGGCAAATCCTCGAAATGAAAGGCAGCAAGAGGCAAAGGGGCGAGGATCAGAACCATGACATGCTCACCATCAGGATGTCCGAGGATGAGATGGTCCTGGTCAGGAATAGGAATAAGAAAGGGATCCTCATCGGGTAAACCATCAGCATGCGGTACATCGTCGCCAAAATCGGGTAGTGCAAAAGGCTGGAAATAGTCATCGTTATCTGACATCATCTCCGGATCACTCTCAGTGTCGGAGGTAAAAATATCTGGCTCTAGGACGATCTCGTCATCCGAAACAATGGCCATGGGGTCGACAGTATCAGACAGTCCACTCTCAGATGAAGACGTGGTGTCTGTAACAAAACAATCACAACATATGCACATATATCAACAATCATCAATAAGCATGTAATCAATAACAATGTATGCACATATCCATCCTAGTCTTCCCAGACTATCCCACCCAGCCTCTCAGACTGAACTACCAAGTCTCTCAGACTAAACCTCCCAGTTTCTCAAACTGAACTACCCAGTCTCTCAGACTGAACCACCCAGTCTCTTAGACTGAACCATAACATAAATTTTGAAATGTGTTTCGTTTCTTTTGTTTGTAAAAATGTTTGTCTTCCTAGATCTGGGCGTTGTATGCAATGAAAGTATGTTGTGTAAACATTTTCGTGAGAGCCCTAATGATTGTAGTCTAGACTCGAGAAGGAAATCCTAGTTCGCTACAATCGAAGCTATGATGCCAAGCTGTCACACCCTGACTTTTACGGAAGCGTGATTATGGTGTGACTTTCTTAATACCATTGCATTCAATCATAACAAAAACTATATGATAAAAACCATAGATTTGTCATCCATTAAATAAGTTTGAAAACATCAAAACATCATAGTTTAAACATAATTGTCAAATTTAAGTTACAACCCATCCGAATTGTTTAGGAGTTCACTTAGGACTCATCAAAATATATTAAATAAAACCAAGGTTTGGAAGGCGTGTCTCGTCCAGGAATAAGACCCCAACCCAAACCTCCAAACCATGGATGACATCTTTATTCACAACGCAGCATGAAACTTCCAACGCCCGCCAGATCCACTTACTAATTCCCTGAAATACATGTATTTTGAAAACATCAACAAAAGTTGAGCGAGTTTGTGTGTTTGTTTGTATGTATGTATAAACCTTTGAAAACACTGTATGTATGTATGTATGTAAGTTCATAAATCCCGGTATGAAAGCAACAAGGAAAAACAGATCACCAATGGATTGCAAGGCCATTGATATGTGTGACATGATGCATGTAACTCAAACCTAGCTAATTTTGCACCGGGCTTCCGGCTGTAAGACATAGTCTACCCATGGGCCAAACCCTGTTCCAACATGGGCGGGGCTCGCTACACCCAAATAGATCTATCACTCATGTCCCTCGGTCCTATAACTAGGATTGATGGCCTTAAGTGTTGTGCCCACCACTCACATGATCTAAGTGTACCCTTCCTTAGCTAACCATACCAAATAACAATGTATGTAAATAGTTGTAACATGTATTTCACCCCCGAAGTTATAAAACTGAAAACAGTTAAAGTAAAAGGGGGAACACGGAACTCACAGTCTTGCATCTTCAACAATCGTAACTCGTACTTCTCCGGTGACATGACTACCTACAACATACTAATGTCTATTAGACGAACGGGCCGTGCCTTGACTTAGTGTTAACGTTTTTGAGTTACGTTTCTTTTACGCTTCTGATATTATTCCAAGTTATACAATTATTGTCAAAATAGTCAATATTTTAACTTAAATTATATTTATAAGTTTTGGAATAATTGTTAAACAATATATACTAACTTAATACTTCTCAAGTATTAATACTTGTATTTCTTCCCAAGGATGGGGGTATCTTATACATGTGTACTCGTATTCTTGTATTTGTACATTTTTGTCATGTTTTGGTGTCGTATTCCGGTGAGTATTTATACGCGTGAGATTACGTATTTTATTGTAGTTATTAAGTATCCTCATACTTAATTAATTATTAAACTTTCCGGAATATTATTTCTAATAAAAGTCCACCAACATATATATTTCCAAAATAATATATTTTCAAGTCTAACTTAGAAAATATATATATAAACTTATTTCCATCCAAAAATAATGTATTTCAAGTGTATTCAAGAAAATATATATCTTTCCCAAAAATCATATATCTTCTAATAATTTCAAAGAAAATATATATTTTTATACTTGTAAAAAATACTATATTTTTCCCTTGTCAAGATGTGATATACCCTTGAAGTAATTGTGAAAATCATATTTTCATTCCTTTGTATCCAAAATACTATTTACCAAAATATATTTTGTGAACATATTTTCCGGAATATTTTGTAAGTTACATTTCTTGTTCGGTTTCGCCAATATTTTTTGTGTGTAACTTGTATACTTATTCCTTGAGATTTTTGTAGCATTTTGGATTATAATTCTTGGTGTTTTAATGTGTTATATTATTTTAAGTCCTAAAATAACATAACTATTACACAAAGTATACACATAATCACACATGTGTGTCTTCATTGTATATATATATATATACTCTAAATATATATTTATCCATTTTTATTTATAAAAACCAACATCCAATATTTGAATTTTTGTGTTGGTGCATATGTCTGTCGACTTCGTCTTGTATCGAGTCTTGTATTAGATTAGATAGATCAGGGCACGATTTACGAGAAAAACGAGAAACATATAGGTTTGAGCCATTTCGCACGAAATGGAAAGGCCATTTCGCACGAAATGGAGATGGTCATTTCGTGTGAGCCATCTCGTGCGAAATGGGAAGTCTATAAATAGGTGCCTTGTTCAATTCATTTGTAACGTTTTCGATTCCGGTAGCGAAGCTCTGCCGAAGTGTCTCCAGCATTGTAAAACAATCTGATATCAATACAAGAGACAGTTTAAGTGAATCTAAGTGCATATCAGCTGAAATAACTCCGATACGTCTGTTTCCGCCTTTCGTATTGGTCGAGATCTATTCTGATCGACTCGTTTGGGTCACACAAACGATCCTACAAGTGGTATTAGAGCACAATAGATTAGATGCACCATTTCGTATTGGTGCATAACTCCGATATGCACCAACAAGTATCTGACAATGTTGGTGTATATGTTTGTCGACTTCGTCTTGTATCGAGTCTTGTAATAGATTAGATAGATTAGGGCACGTTTTACGAGAAAAACGACAAACATATAGATTTGAGCCATTTCGCACGAAATGGAAAAGACCATTTCGCACGAAATGGGAATGCCATTTCGTACGAAATGTAGATGGCCATTTCGTGTGAACCATCTCGTGCGAAATGGGAAGTCTATAAATAGGTGCCTTGTTCAATTCATTTGTAACTTTCTGATTCCGGTGCCGAGGTGCTGCCGAAGTGTCTATTGCCTGTAAAACGTTGTTAAATCAATAAACAAGACAATTAGAGTGTATAACAAGCTGATTCAAAGTCGATACGTTTGTTTCCGCCTCTCGTATTGATTAGAACTCTTCTGAACGACTCGTTTTGGTCGTACAAACGATCCTACAAGTGGTATCAGAGCTCAGGAGGAAGAGTTCTAACCATTTCAGCTGTTTTTCATCAAAATTTCTGACTTCTACTCACTTTCTTCAAAATTAAACAAGATTTTACGGTTAAAATGGGCTAATTTTCACATATAACGTGCGAAACAGTGTTTTAACAAACCCTTGAAAGAATCAGACCTAAAATCGAAGTAAAACTTGATCAATTTTATCAAAAACTGTTCGAAAGTGTGACGTCAGCTCCATTTCGCACGAATTGGATATCAGATCGTTTGAAACTGCTTTCATTTCGCACGAGACAGGCTTCCATTTCGCACCAAAGGCTATTTCACTTGAAACAGATATCATTTCGTACGAAATAGCTTCCATTTCGCACCAAGACCATTTTGTTTGAAAATTATCTCATTTTGCATGAATTGATTACCCATTTCGCACGGATTGAACATTATTGATTCCATTTCATTTGAATTGTGACCATTTCGCTTGAGAGAATCCATTTCGTGTGAGAGTGCATTTCGTTTGAAACATCACCATTTCGTTTGAACAATCTGAATTTGTGAAATTTTTGAAACCAAAACATGGATAACGAGTTCTACAACGCCTTTGTAACTCCGATGACTGTGACTCAGAGTACGATGCTAGAAAATGAAACAGGCACCACGCAAAAACCGCCTAAGCTCATGAGTATTGAGGAGTATAGTGGATGGGCAAAACGTTTTGAAAATTGGGTTCAAGCATATTACTTAGATGCATGGGAATATACTGAATTTCGATATATTAGACCGGTTAAGGACAACGGACAGAAGGTTGATATTAAAGATTTAAGTGTTGATGAGAAAAAGAAATACAAAAAATGAAAAGATGATGGTTAGTCTTTTGCAGCAAGATATTAAGGAAGAAATCTTGATTTTACTCTAACATAACGGAAGTGCACATTCAATATGGAAAAATCTAAAATCGAAGTTTGTTGGAAGTAAAGAGATGATCAAGAACAAAATGTCGCTTTTGAAGAAAGAATTTGATCTATTCCGTGGATTAAGAACTGAAAACACCAAGCATATTATAGAAATATATTGCAATTTGGTGATGAATATGATTAGATTGAACATCAATAAAGATAAAGAAGAATTGATTGAAAAGTTGGCCGATGCGTTGCCACAAGATGTTTGGGGCACGTATCTTATGATGTTGAAAAATAAACCTGAATTTGACAATTTAACGCTGAGCGAATTTATTGAACAACTCGAAGCTCAAGAGATGGAACAACGAAAGATAGCGAGAATGAAGAACTATGATGGTGAACAAGATATTGGTATGTATTACAAAGGAGGTACTAGTGATAAGACCAACATTGCACCAAAGATTGAAACTGCTTTCAATACAAAAAGCTCGTCTGCAGGTTCATCTCAAGGATCAAGTAGCAAAACGGAATTTTCTTCATATCCATCATTCGATCCAATTTTTTCAGCAACCAAGAGTGGCAAAGTGCTACAATGCAACATTGCGCTAAATCTTGAGAATGATCAAAATTACTCTGAAGAAGTAGCCAAAAGTCATATGTCTTTATTGGTGACAGTGTTAGAGTCTTATGGGAGTTTGGTAGCAGGAAGGATCAGAAATCCAATGTTGACAAAAGAGGATTACGATCAGATCGATGCTGAGGAGATGGAGTTAATGTATATAAAGTGGTGTTTAGCGAGCGTGTTGAGAAGAGCTGAAAAGTTTAAACAGATAACTGGAAGAGATGATTTTCGTGATGCAAATGTTTCTACTTTAGGATTTGATAAATCTAAAGTTACTTGTTTTCGTTGCAGGGAAAAAGGGCATTTCAAGCGAGAATGCACAAACCGCGAAGCAAGTGGAGCTCAAAATCCTTTCGGAAACAATGATTATTATCGGAAAGCGATTTATTATCAAGTTGCTCAACAGCCGTATCAACAATCGCCACAAACTTCACATGAAAGGAAGGAGATTGAAGAACCAAAGAAAGCTTATCTAGTTAATCAAGAGGATGAAAGATTGCCATAAGGTTTTAGCTGGGACAAATATTGTCCAGATGAAGAGATCTTAAAGGCTAAAGCTTTTGTTCCTCAAATCGTTAAAGATAGAGATGATGATAATTCGTATTGGGCAGATAGTATGAAAGAGCACTTAAAATATCTAGCCGAGAGAGATGCTGAAAAAGCTAGAATGGCAAAGAAGAAGGTTGAAAAACAAGATGATCGTGATGATGATAATTCATATCATGCAGAAAGAATGAAAGAACACTTAAAATTTATAGCCGAGAGAGATAAAGAAAGAATGAAAGGTAGGAATGATGAAGAAGAGGTTCGAGTGATAAAGCAGAAAGAAATTCCAGCTTTCGAGATTAAAAAGGAAGCTGTTGCAGAAAAGGTGTCTGAGAATTGTGAAAATTGTGAGACTATGAAAAAGCAAAACAATGAGTTGATTCACAACATGAACAGACTGAAAGAATTGTATGATGTCTTAAACAAAGCCATGAATCAATACAACGAGTCAAGCAGTGAACAAGCTACAGCCATGAAGACACTCAATGGAGCATACATGATAAAGCAGGAAATGGTCAATTATTACATTGATATGTGTGCTGAGCTTGAAAAGAAATTGGAAACTCAGAGGATAGAAACTGAAAGAGTAAACAAGTTGTTGAAAAGTTACTCATGTTCTTCTTATGTGATTGACAGGATTTATCCAACAGTGGAAGGCATGAAGGCGTTTGAAGAAGAAATACCTGAAGCGAAGAATTCCAAAACAAAAGAGGATACTGAAGTGAAGAATTCTGGTAAGAAACAAAGTTTTGGCTATAACAAGTGTCCACCCCCGCTTGAAAATGGATATTCTCCACGAAATCCAAATTCAGAAAGAGTCAAAAAGGCAACCAACTTACAGTGGGAATCTGAGCCTTCAGATAACTTGCCAGACAACATTGATGTCACTTTTACATCGTCTGACACTGATCATGAATCAGAGATAATTAAGGAAGTGGTCGATCAGGTGTTGGATAAAGATGAAACGGAGGAGTCAAAATCAGAGTCAAAGTCTGAGTCCGACACTTCAAGTCCAACAGTCAAAAAGGGCAAACGGGTTTACAATAAAGATTTTTTGTTATCACAAAATAATTTGAATGATGAAACATTCAAAGTAGCATATACTTTGAATGATTCTGACAAATTATATTCTGATGAAGAATTTCCAATAAGAGTTATTAAAACTAAAATGATTAACAATGTGACAACCCGCACAAAACCAGGTATCCGTACAACTTAATTAATGATTTATTATTACTTGATTACTGTGCTTGATTGAAACTAGCTGATAAACTGCTACTTGCATACTGATACATGCACTTACTTGCATCATACTTTATTTGCTGTCACTACATTATTTACGTGCTGAACCCTAGTGACAAACATGATGCACAAAAAGCACAGTAGCACCAAACGGATACACAGTAAACATGCTGATATAACCAGCATCAGGCAAATACTGCCTCAAGGCCTGTTAAGAGCCTCATATATTTTGGCTACACTGGTAGTGAGTGTAGGATATAAGGGTTGTGTTACCGCGTCTCTAGGGGATAAGATACACTGATTCGGATGTGCCAGAACGTACTTTAAGTACCAAACACAGCACTTTAAATAATTTAACCAGCTTCTAGCTGACTAGTAAAGTGCCAAAAATAAGAAAATATTACTAGACACTTTCTAAAGTGTCGGGAAAACAAACTGTGTCACTAAAATGTAATAACGACACTTTAAAGTCTTTTGTAACACTTTAACGGATTACTATCCAACCGAACACCCGGACTTTACCCGGAACATGAAAATTTTATTATTTCCACTTTTTATATTTTTCTGAGCAAGTTAGGGTCCCTGATTACCCTAACACCCGTCATAACACGCAACTTATAACTAACTAAGTTAACACCTAAACTAACTTACTTAACCTTAACTAAACTCCTAACCTTCTACTTAAAATCGAACAAGAGGACCCCCCCCCCAACCGATCGGTTATCTAGGGAACACCACATTTGTACTTGAGATCTTGTTAAATCCTATGTTGTCTAGTATCTTGTAGACACAATGACCAATGGATAATGCACCATGATTTTCTCTATAAATACACACTTCACACTTAAGATAATTATCACTAACAAACCCACACAAAAACTCTCTCCCTCTTTCTTTGTGGCTCACGGCCGAACACCACACACACACACATCATACTTTTCGGTTCTTGTCTCTCCATTCCAAGATCATTCACACATCACAAGACACGTATAAGGAGCTTTGGTGCAAGCGGAACGCGAAGGACCACTCTCGTTGGCTTTTATCCACGCGGTTTTCGTCACAACTCTTCCCTAGCCTTGAGCTAGAGGTATAACCTTTAAAACTTGTTTTTGCACTCATCTAAAGCGGTTAAAAGAACTTTCATCGGTTAAATATCGTTAACACGCGTTTTGAATCTTTAAAGTCTAGTAAAATCACTAAAATGGAGGTTAATAGCATATGTCTTGTGTAAAAGTCGTAGGACTTGAAATTTGTGCTTATTGTGACCCGATCTATAATGTGGTAGCTCGAATCTTCGTTTAACCCGACTTTGTAAAATCACGTATCTTCACATAAGCTTGTTTTTGAAAGATACAAGGGTTAAAAGTGGAACACTACCACATTTTAGAGACATGAACTTGTAGAGAAATACTTTACTTGTGTAAAAGTGTTTTAACCGGTAAAATGGTGTTTAAAACTAGCGGATCTACGTATCCGCAAGTGGTATTTTTGAAAGACCACACTTTAAAGAAATCATGTTATTCTAAAAGATGGATCTTGCACTAATAAATATGATTTTATAAACCACAAGTGTATAGACACTTGTGAAATAAAGAGATCCGACAAAGAAGTGTATTTGTCACTTGTTACTAGAAGTTGTAAAGACGGTTTTCTCTAAACACGAGGTTTATACAAGATTAAAGTTACTTTATATAGAAATCTACATATATAAAGGTGATTTACATTATTAATGCGGAAAAACTGCAAGTTTATGCGATTATGCAAATTTACATACTTGTTGACTAGTTTGATGTGTCGGAAATTGTTTGATTGAATAAAGAAGTTGATTGAGTTGATTTGTTAAAAGAAAATGATACGCTTGAAAGCGTGGCCACCTCCAGTTACAGAGGAAACTCTGGCGAAATTTTCTAAAAACCTAACACTTAGACTTTTTACACAACAAGTGTTACAACTATTTTTGGACATACTTTCGAAACATAAATTTCGCCAGCACTATATTTTACTAAACATTCGGAGGTGGAATTTTCACAAAGATTAACGTGATAAATATTTTGTCACAACACTGTTTATGATTATTTTGTGAAACACATAAATATTATTTGGGGTAAAAATAATATTTACAAGCGTTAATGATTCCAAAACTTTGCGAACGCTTCCATAAACATATAAGTTACACCGGTAATTACATTACCACAAGATTGATAAAACGTAACTTACGCACATGTATTGTATCCCCCATCCTTGGGAAGAAGAATAACTATCAAGCATAAACAAATGTAACACGAAATAGTTGTCTAACTATTTCCCGCAAACATAAACTGTAAAGCTAAAGCACGGCCGTCCGTCTAATAGAATTAGCACTTGTAGGTCGTTGCACAGTTTACTGCTTCAGAGACGCTTGATAGAGTTTACGCATCCACTGTGAGTTCATGTCCCCCTTTTCTCTAACTGTTTTCAGTTTTCTTAACTGCGGGGGTGAAATACATGTTACTTTGTTTACAAGTACTTTATACACGGTATGAATAACGTAAGGAGGTTTAGATCATGTGAATGGGTAGTTAGAACCCCGAGGGACTCGAGCGGTAGATCTATTTGGGTGTAGCGAGCCCAGCTCTAGGCCAAACGGACCTCTCTGAGGCTAACCACAACGGACCTGGAGTGACTTGGTTGCCCAACGCAAAAATCAGCTAGGGTTGTATCTTACTTACTTGCATTTCACGACATGCTAATGGCCTTGCAAACCATTGGTGATCACAAGTCCTCTTACACTGCTACATACCAGGAAACTTTTATACTTATAAGTGTTTTACTTACTCACTTGCACATGAACTCGCTCAACATTATTGTTGATTTTTCAACTCACATGTATTTCAGGAAATTAACGGATTCTGGCACGGTATGAATGTTTTTCCGCTGCAATCTTCATGAAGTCATCAAGGATTAGGGGTTGTGTTCTCTTACCTGGACAAGACACAATCCTTAACCCTCATTTATGTTTTGTTTCTAGATGTAATGTTACTGAACAAGATTATGGTCGTATGTTTAAAACAATGGTATTGTAAGTTGATTTCTAAACTTAATGATGACTTGCATGGTTTTTAAATTCATATAGCTTTGTTATGATTAAGCTATGGTATTAAGAAGTCACACCAAAATTAACCACGCTTCCGCAAAGCCAGGGTGTGACAGCTTGGTATCAGAGCTCTGATCATAGCGAACTAGGATTCTGTCTCGAGTCTAGACTATGATCACTAGGGCTCTCACGAAAACATTTTTCTGCATACCACTTAAGTCCAGATCCACACTTTTTACAAACAAATGTTGAGCACATTTTATTAATTATAAGTTCAGCTTGGAGGGCTGAGGATCGATCTGGAGGATCGAGATGGTTAAGGTAGTTGAGCACGTTGGTTTGTTATAGGATCGATCTGGAGGATCGAGGTGGTTAAGGTAGTTGAGCACGTTGATTTGTTATAAGGTTCGATCTGGAGGATCGAGGTGAATAAGGTAGTTGAGCACGATGATTTGTTATAAGGTTCGATCTGGAGGATCGAGGTCTGGTTTAAGTGAAGGATAGAACAGTCTTGTAGACTAGATGGTTTTGGCTAGTAAGACTAGGAGAAATTATGTGATGCCCTACTTGGTGACTTATGTGATTATCTGATTATGTGATTGACTGTTTGTGCATACTTGTGTTTATGTTACAGATACATGGATCCGGCTGATTCAGGTGGTTCAGACATCACCAACCCCAGGCATGTTGTGTCAGATGATTTAGAGTCCTCGGAGCACGAGGTGTACACGTCAGACTTTACCAGTACCGACGATGACGACTTCCAGCCGTTCGCCCTACCTGATGGCGACGATGAGCTCCCTATTGATATTCCGGCCGGGGATTTGCCACTAGCAGTGATCCCTGCTCCCATACCCCTCGCTGCTTACCCTGTTCAGGAGTTACCATTCGACGGCGACGAGGACGACGTCGACTTGTTCGAGGAGGATCCTATGGAGGACGTTCAGGGCGAGGCCCTACCCGCTGTTGCCCCTCTACTGATTGCAGATGCTCCGGCTGCGGAGGCACCTGCACATTCCCCAGCCCAGGACTCCTCTGAGTCTGTGGCTTCTGCACCGACACATACCCTTAGTGCGCAGCACTACTCTCACGAGTCAGATTCTGATCATGCATCTTCTGTCGCCCCCATCCCCAGTCCCACTTTTGACCACGAGGACGTGGAGGATTCCGACCCTATGTTTCCCCCAGGGTTCGACCCTGATCGTGACTTGGAGTTTGTTCCGATGGACCAGTTTATGGAGGATCCAGCGGATCCTGTTGACCCTTTTGATCCTATTGATCCTGACTTTGACTTTGATATGGCATTCGATGACTTGGAGCCTGCCCTTGCCCCTGAGCAGGCAGCTGCTCTTGATGTGTTACCGGAGCATGACCCTATGCATGCCGATATACCCCTTGAGCCCATTGCTGTTGATCACCACTTAGATGTTCCTTTGATTGCAGACGATCATGCCCCTGTTGATCCCATCGATCCTCTACCCATAGCTGCTGTACCTGTTGACCCACCATTTGAGCACCTGGCACCCGTTGACCCTGTTATGGCCCCCTTACTGGATCCTGTTCCCATAGAGCCCGGACATGCACCATTCGCAGCTCATATGGATCCACCGGACGAGTCTGCCCAGCATGGCTGGATACCAGCAGACGAGGACGTTCCCCCATTCCCTCCACAGGTTTCTGTTGCACCACACGTTGACTTTTCGTTTCAGGTCCCCATGTTTATACCTCCAGCAGGGCCTGGAGAGGGCTCTTCAGCACACCCTGATGGACATATACCGATGCCCATACCTTTCACGTCTCAGATTCCTTTTACTACTGCTCCTTTTGGGATGGCACCCTTTGACCCCACACGTGAGCCACTGCTGTGGTCACCATTTTCCCCTATGCCACCCACTGATCCATACCACAGGTTCCACGTGGGACACACTATCGAGGATGTATTGATGTCATTTGTACACCAGCATGAGTCGCATGAGCAGCGACTACAGGAGTTGGAGAGAGCCCGTCTGCAGCCATGTCAGTGCCATGGCCGGGTACCCTCTCCGTTACAGCCGTTTCGACCATTACCCCCTGACTATGCTGCTCGTCTTGCTACCTTGGAGCAGCAGATTGCCTCCGTTATTCGCACGCAGCAGGCGATGGAGGCAGATTGGCTAGAGATGCGCCGTTTGTTTTATACCCGTTTTCCTCCTCCACCACCACCATCTGCTTGAGCTCATCGATGCCACATGGGTAGGCGAGTGAGAAGGCGGCGATTGCTTTTACTTGCACAGTATTTTTGAGGAGACTACGTTATGATTTGACTTTTGTCATGTACTTGATGTTGTATTGATACTGATGTAGCTTTTGACAGGGGTGATGTAGCCCCAGTGATTGATGATTGTATGTATACACTTACGATGTGGTCTCATTATTATGGCAATCGCAGTTTTCTCACCATATTTTGGATTCGCTTGATTACTTATTTGCATTATTATGGTATGGGATGTTGTGTGATTGATATTTGTGATATATGATAACATGAGATGCTGTGTGATTATACTATTACTACCGTTATATACGTACGCTATATTACGAATTGATTTACGTATTATAACATCGGAGCCTTCTATGGCCTAACCAACTTAAACCATCTTTTAGAAAGATGCCGCCAAGACGACAACAGCAGCCCATGCCTACCACTCAGGAAGAGCTACAACAAGTCATTGCTGCTGCCATAGCGCAGTACGCAGCTTCTCAGCCAGGAGGGAGCGGAAGTGTTAATCAGGGCAATAACAACCCACCTCACGGTAATACCACGCCATTCGAACCTACCATGAACTAGTTGGAGATTTTAGCGATGATGCTAATGCCAACCACATGTTTTAACATACGTGCAGGATGCACCTACAAGCAGTTCTTAGACTGCAAACCAGTTAACTTCAATGGCACAGGAGGTGCAGTTGCCTTTACCCGCTGGGCTGAGAAAACCGACTCTGTCATACGTATGAGCAAGTGTGCTGAGGACCAACAAGTCACATACATTTCAGGGCTATTTCTCGACGGAGCCCTATCTTGGTGGAACTTACAAGTCCAAACTCTAGGCGAAGCTGCCGCCTACGCCCTGACTTGGGCCGAATTGAAAGAACTGATGCGCAAGAAGTACTGTTCACGCGCAGAAATTCAGAGGTTGGAGACTGAATTCTGGCACTTAAAGATGGATGGTCCGAAAGTAGCAGAGTACGTTCAGAGGTTTCATGACCTATCTCAAGTGGTTCCTTACATGGTTACGCCTGAATACAAGCGAATCGAGCGCTTCATTTGGGGTTTGGCTCCCCAAATAATAAGCATGGTAACCTCCTCCAAACCAGCAACTATCACTGAAGCCATCGACTTGAGCGTGGCTCTCACCGAGGAGGGGATTCGTTTAAACAAGTTTGGTGATGTAAAGGCAAAGGAGAAAGAGACGCATGTTGAGTCGTCCGGAAGTAACAAAAGAAAGTTTTCAAACTTCAAACAAAGTGTTAGCGGTGATGGTAAGAGAGGAGCACCAACCACGCCAGCTCAGGGTGCAGCTGGCAGTGTAAGGAAAGGAAGAGGATACATGGGCACCCAGCCCAGATGCAATACCTGTCAACGCCACCATTCGGGTCAATGTCAGCTAAAAGTATGCGAAGTATGTGGGAGACGTGGTCATTTGAAGGACACCTGTTGGGTTGGTACCGGCCGGGGAGGCCAGGGAGGATATGGAAATAGGAATGATAACCGTGGTGGAAATGGGAATCGCCAGCAAGGAAATTTTGGAGGAAATAGAAACCGAAGCAACAATGTAAACCAGGCTGGCAATGCCAACCAGATCAACACCCCAGCTGGAAATGGGGATGGTAATGGGCAGAGGCTCGGATGCTACAATTGCGGGGAAATCGGGCATTTTAAGAAGAATTGCCCAACACTGAATCAAGCCCGTGGTAGAGTGTTTCAACTTGAAGCTAGAGAAGCACGTCAAGATCCAAATGTTGTTACCGGTACGTTCCCTATCAATCAACGCTATGCATCCGTTTTATTTGATACTGGTGCCGATTATAGCTTCGTATCGCTAGAATTTAAGAATATGCTTGGGTTAGCTGCTAATAAGTTAGACATTCCCTACTCGATCGAATTAGCTAATGGAAAGTTAGTAGGAGCCGACGAAGTAATCAGAGGTTGTGTGATAGAACTGGGAGAGCGCGAGTTTACCCTGGATCTACTACCAGTCCAATTGGGGAGCTTCGACGTGGTGGTAGGAATGGATTGGTTATCCGGAAACAAGGCGGAGATAGTATGTCACGAGAAAGTTGTTCGTATCCCAACTGACGATGGTGAGACAATTGTGGTTCACGGAGAGAAGCGTGACACACCGCTAAGATTCATCAGCTGCTTGAAGGCAAGGAAGTGTTTACGGAAAGGATGTGTTGCTTTTCTGGCACACATCGTAGACAAGAAGGCTGCCGAGCCAACAATCGAAGACATCCCTGTCGTAAGGGAGTATCCAGAAGTCTTCCCAGAAGACTTACCTGGACTGCCACCTCAGAGGCAAGTGGAGTTTCACATTGACTTAGTTCCAGGCGCCGCGCCTGTGGCTAAGGCACCATACAGACTTGCTCCATCAGAGATGCAGGAATTGTCAACACAGCTTCAGGAGCTGTTAGATAAAGGTTTTATCCGACCAAGCTTCTCGCCTTGGGGAGCTCCGGTCTTGTTTGTCAAGAAGAAAGACGGAAGTTTCCGTATGTGTATTGACTACAGAGAATTGAACAAGCTGACGATAAAGAACAGGTATCCACTGCCAAGGATCGACGATCTGTTCGATCAACTTCAAGGTTCAAGCTGTTACTCTAAGATCGATCTTCGATCTGGATACCATCAATTAAGGATACAGGAGGAAAGTATCCCGAAAACAGCCTTCCGAACTCGTTATGGACACTACGAGTTTCTCGTGATGCCATTTGGTTTAACCAATGCGCCTGCAGTGTTTATGGACTTGATGAATAGAGTTTGCAAGCCATACTTAGACAAGTTCGTGATTGTATTCATCGATGACATCCTGATTTACTCAAAGACGAAGGCTGAACACGAACAACATCTTAGAACCATTTTGGAGCTGCTAAAGAAGGAACAACTGTACGCCAAATTCTCCAAGTGCGAGTTTTGGCTACGCGAAGTCCAGTTTCTTGGACATGTGGTTAATGGGGATGGAATTCATGTTGATCCCACAAAGATCGAGGCAATCAAGAATTGGGAGACGCCTACAACGCCAACCGAGATTCGACAATTCTTGGGTTTGGCTGGCTACTATCGAAGGTTCATCGAGGATTTTTCGAAAATCGCTCAACCGTTGACGCTCCTGACCCAGAAGGATAAGACGTTTGATTGGGGAATCAAACAGGACGAAGCGTTTCAGATATTGAAAGATAAGCTCTGCAACGCGCCAATTTTAGCTCTACCGGAAGGTACCGACGATTTCGTGGTATACTGCGACGCATCGCGTCAGGGATTGGGATGTGTGTTGATGCAACGCCAAAAGGTCATTGCTTACGCATCACGCCAACTGAAAGTACACGAAAAGAACTATACCACACACGATTTAGAGCTTGGCGCAGTGGTTTTCGCTTTAAAGATCTGGAGACACTACCTGTATGGTACGAAGTGCACAATTTTCACAGATCACAAGAGCCTACAACATATATTTAACCAGAAAGAACTGAATATGAGGCAAAGACGTTGGGTTGAATTACTAAACGATTACGACTGCGAGATCAAGTATCACCCGGGAAAGGCGAACGTAGTAGCCGATGCCCTAAGTCGTAAAGAAAGAATCAAGCCCATAAGGGTTAGAGCTTTGGAAATGATTGTACGAACCGACCTTCCCTCGCGCATTCGTGCTGCACAAAAGGAAGCTCTCAAGAAGGGAAACCTTGAGGAAGAATATCTCCGGGGAATGGAGAAGCTTTTGGTACCAAACGAGGAAGGGACGTTACATTTTGAGAAAAGGATTTGGGTTCCTCTGTTTGGTGGATTAAGGGAAGTTATTTTCGACGAAGCGCACAAGTCACGGTACTCTATCCACCCTGAATCGGATAAGATGTACCAGGATCTTAAAGATTACTATTGGTGGCCTAGGATGAAAGGCGACGTTGCTGTCTATGTGAGCAAATGTTTAACGTGCGCTAAGGTCAAGGCAGAATACCAGAAGCCGTCGGGACTTCTGCAACAACCTGAGATTCCCAAATGGAAATGGGAACAAATCTCAATGGATTTTGTTACAAAACTGCCAAGAACGCCAAGAGGCCATGATATGATTTGGGTGATTGTAGACCGCCTAACAAAGTCCGCACATTTTCTGCCAATCAGGGAGAAAGACAGTACTAGTAAACTTGCGGAAATTTACATGAGAGAGATCGTAGCACGACATGGAGTACCACTCTCGATCATCTCTGATAGAGACGGAAGATTTGTGTCAAGAATATGGCAATCTTTCCAAGAATCTTTTGGCTCACAATTGAATCTGAGCACTGCATTCCATCCGCAAACCGATGGCCAGAGCGAGCGAACAATACAAACGTTGGAAGACATGCTGAGGGCATGTGTTATGGATTTAGGAGGTAGCTGGGATAAACACTTACCCTTGGTCGAATTTTCATATAACAACAGCTACCACACCAGTATTGGTGTTGCGCCTTTTGAGGCCCTATACGGACGCAAGTGCCGATCCCCACTATGTTGGTCTGACGCAGGTGATAGGCAGCTTGCTGGTCCCGAGATCGTCCAAGAGACGACAGATAAGATCGCGCAAATTCTTAAACGCATCGAAGCCGCTCGCCATAGGCAAAAGGCCTACGCGGATCCAAACCGGAAGAATGTGGACTTCCAAGTCGGAGAGATGGTATTATTGAAGGTTTCACCCTGGAAAGGGGTAGCGCGCTTTGGAAAGCGAGGAAAGTTGAATCCACGCTACATTGGTCCCTTTAGAATTCTGGAGAGAATTGGGACAGTAGCATACAAGTTGGACCTACCTGCTGAACTAAATGGTGTTCACGATACATTTCATGTCTCCAATTTAAAGAAAAGTCCAACTCAAGTTGACGTTGCCATTCCTATCGACGAGATTCATATTGACGACACGCTCCACTTCGTTGAAGAACCTGTCGAGGTCACGGATTGGAAAGTTAACAAGACCCGCCGGAGCAGTGTCAAACTCGTCAAGGTACGTTGGAATGCCAGACATGGTCCTGAATTCACATGGGAGCGTGAGGACCGGATGAAGGAAAAGTACCCCCACTTATTTCCCAAGAACACTGCATCTACAAGCAGAACTTAAAATTTCGGGACGAAATTTATTTAACGGGGGGAGAATGTGACAACCCGCACAAAACCAGGTATCCGTACAACTTAATTAATGATTTATTATTACTTGATTACTGTGCTTGATTGAAACTAGCTGATAAACTGCTACTTGCATACTGATACATGCACTTACTTGCATCATACTTTATTTGCTGTCACTACATTATTTACGTGCTGAACCCTAGTGACAAACATGATGCACAAAAAGCACAGTAGCACCAAACGGATACACAGTAAACATGCTGATATAACCAGCATCAGGCAAATACTGCCTCAAGGCCTGTTAAGAGCCTCATATATTTTGGCTACACTGGTAGTGAGTGTAGGATATAAGGGTTGTGTTACCGCGTCTCTAGGGGATAAGATACACTGATTCGGATGTGCCAGAACGTACTTTAAGTACCAAACACAGCACTTTAAATAATTTAACCAGCTTCTAGCTGACTAGTAAAGTGCCAAAAATAAGAAAATATTACTAGACACTTTCTAAAGTGTCGGGAAAACAAACTGTGTCACTAAAATGTAATAACGACACTTTAAAGTCTTTTGTAACACTTTAACGGATTACTATCCAACCGAACACCCGGACTTTACCCGGAACATGAAAATTTTATTATTTCCACTTTTTATATTTTTCTGAGCAAGTTAGGGTCCCTGATTACCCTAACACCCGTCATAACACGCAACTTATAACTAACTAAGTTAACACCTAAACTAACTTACTTAACCTTAACTAAACTCCTAACCTTCTACTTAAAATCGAACAAGAGGACCCCCCCCCCCCCCAACCGATCGGTTATCTAGGGAACACCACATTTGTACTTGAGATCTTGTTAAATCCTATGTTGTCTAGTATCTTGTAGACACAATGACCAATGGATAATGCACCATGATTTTCTCTATAAATACACACTTCACACTTAAGATAATTATCACTAACAAACCCACACAAAAACTCTCTCCCTCTTTCTTTGTGGCTCACGGCCGAACACCACACACACACACATCATACTTTTCGGTTCTTGTCTCTCCATTCCAAGATCATTCACACATCACAAGACACGTATAAGGAGCTTTGGTGCAAGCGGAACGCGAAGGACCACTCTCGTTGGCTTTTATCCACGCGGTTTTCGTCACAACTCTTCCCTAGCCTTGAGCTAGAGGTATAACCTTTAAAACTTGTTTTTGCACTCATCTAAAGCGGTTAAAAGAACTTTCATCGGTTAAATATCGTTAACACGCGTTTTGAATCTTTAAAGTCTAGTAAAATCACTAAAATGGAGGTTAATAGCATATGTCTTGTGTAAAAGTCGTAGGACTTGAAATTTGTGCTTATTGTGACCCGATCTATAATGTGGTAGCTCGAATCTTCGTTTAACCCGACTTTGTAAAATCACGTATCTTCACATAAGCTTGTTTTTGAAAGATACAAGGGTTAAAAGTGGAACACTACCACATTTTAGAGACATGAACTTGTAGAGAAATACTTTACTTGTGTAAAAGTGTTTTAACCGGTAAAATGGTGTTTAAAACTAGCGGATCTACGTATCCGCAAGTGGTATTTTTGAAAGACCACACTTTAAAGAAATCATGTTATTCTAAAAGATGGATCTTGCACTAATAAATATGATTTTATAAACCACAAGTGTATAGACACTTGTGAAATAAAGAGATCCGACAAAGAAGTGTATTTGTCACTTGTTACTAGAAGTTGTAAAGACGGTTTTCTCTAAACACGAGGTTTATACAAGATTAAAGTTACTTTATATAGAAATCTACATATATAAAGGTGATTTACATTATTAATGCGGAAAAACTGCAAGTTCATGCGATTATGCAAATTTACATACTTGTTGACTAGTTTGATGTGTCGGAAATTGTTTGATTGAATAAAGAAGTTGATTGAGTTGATTTGTTAAAAGAAAATGATACGCTTGAAAGCGTGGCCACCTCCAGTTACAGAGGAAACTCTGGCGAAATTTTCTAAAAACCTAACACTTAGACTTTTTACACAACAAGTGTTACAACTATTTTTGGACATACTTTCGAAACATAAATTTCGCCAGCACTATATTTTACTAAACATTCGGAGGTGGAATTTTCACAAAGATTAACGTGATAAATATTTTGTCACAACACTGTTTATGATTATTTTGTGAAACACATAAATATTATTTGGGGTAAAAATAATATTTACAAGCGTTAATGATTCCAAAACTTTGCGAACGCTTCCATAAACATATAAGTTACACCGGTAATTACATTACCACAAGATTGATAAAACGTAACTTACGCACATGTATTGTATCCCCCATCCTTGGGAAGAAGAATAACTATCAAGCATAAACAAATGTAACACGAAATAGTTGTCTAACTATTTCCCGCAAACATAAACTGTAAAGCTAAAGCACGGCCGTCCGTCTAATAGAATTAGCACTTGTAGGTCGTTGCACAGTTTACTGCTTCAGAGACGCTTGATAGAGTTTACGCATCCACTGTGAGTTCATGTCCCCCTTTTCTCTAACTGTTTTCAGTTTTCTTAACTGCGGGGGTGAAATACATGTTACTTTGTTTACAAGTACTTTATACACGGTATGAATAACGTAAGGAGGTTTAGATCATGTGAATGGGTAGTTAGAACCCCGAGGGACTCGAGCGGTAGATCTATTTGGGTGTAGCGAGCCCAGCTCTAGGCCAAACGGACCTCTCTGAGGCTAACCACAACGGACCTGGAGTGACTTGGTTGCCCAACGCAAAAATCAGCTAGGGTTGTATCTTACTTACTTGCATTTCACGACATGCTAATGGCCTTGCAAACCATTGGTGATCACAAGTCCTCTTACACTGCTACATACCAGGAAACTTTTATACTTATAAGTGTTTTACTTACTCACTTGCACATGAACTCGCTCAACATTATTGTTGATTTTTCAACTCACATGTATTTCAGGAAATTAACGGATTCTGGCACGGTATGAATGTTTTTCCGCTGCAATCTTCATGAAGTCATCAAGGATTAGGGGTTGTGTTCTCTTACCTGGACAAGACACAATCCTTAACCCTCATTTATGTTTTGTTTCTAGATGTAATGTTACTGAACAAGATTATGGTCGTATGTTTAAAACAATGGTATTGTAAGTTGATTTCTAAACTTAATGATGACTTGCATGGTTTTTAAATTCATATAGCTTTGTTATGATTAAGCTATGGTATTAAGAAGTCACACCAAAATTAACCACGCTTCCGCAAAGCCAGGGTGTGACAAACAAGGTTTTCAAATTAACAGAAATTAATATTTCTGAAATAAAAGGCGTAAATCTTACTGAAAAACCTAGACCTTACACCTCAAGAGTTCAACAAAGGTTAAACAAGAAAAAAGGTTACAGTTCTGGTTCAGGTTATCGAAAGAAACCAAACCATAACGGTAATTTTAAAAAGAAGGGATTGTGTTTTATTCCACCGAAAAATCATAAAAATGAGAAAATTTATAAACCAAAAACTGTATTTGTTTCAGGGACATCATCAGAAGAAGAAAAAGAAAATTTGTTTAGGAAGCAGACAAACAAAGAGTTCCTTGCGAAGAAGCAAGAGGGAATGAGGAAGGAAGTTGCTCAGAAGAAGAAGGAGACAAGAACTTGTTTTCAATGCAAAACAGTTGGTTATATTGCCAGGAATTGTCCAAAGGCAATCCAAACAAAATAGGGGGTCTCTGAAAAACTAAAAGAAAAGATGGTTGATATTGAACCACCAACCAAACAATTTAAAGATTTCAAAAATTCAAAATTTGAGGTTGGTGAGTGTTCAAAAAGTTTTTACAAAAGAAAAGTAAATCTTAATAATCAAAAGTGGATTGTTAAGAAATCTGATGCTAGTTCTGGCGATGAATCTGACTCGTCAAAGTCAGAGGAGCCACAAGTTGTGATAAAAGAAGAAAATTCAGTTCCGCCATTGGATGATGCAAATTTTCCACCAATGCGGGTTGAAAATTTAAAATCAAAAGTTGGAAAAGTTGAGATTTCAAATCATTTTTTTTCTGAAAAGAAAGAACTTGATATTGAAAAAGCCTTTAACCCCATAGTTAAAAATATTTTTGGAAAAATGATTGACGGGAAGGTCAAAGGGGTAAAGGAATTTTATGAATTGAAAACGAAGAAACCAGATGAAGATGGGTCATCCCAGGTTAGTAACTGGGATAGAACCTATCATGACTAAAAAATCTGGACTTGCCGAAGCTCCCAAGTTGGTAATCGTGGAGCATGAATCGGCATCTTTCTTGAAAAATCAAAATTGTCATATTTCAAATGGTAGTGTTGATAAGTGATCTTACAAGTGGTTGAAAAAGGAGGTTTTCACCTACAAGTGGTTAACCAAGGTCATTAAGTTGAACTTGATTTAAATGTCATGCAAATGGTTGAGAAAAACAAAGTGATGAATGAATCCCCAATTTTACAAATGGTATCAACAAAACTAATTTTTCGAAAAAACTATTTTGATTAAAACAAACTTAAGTGTTTTGAAATCATAATGGGAAAATAGTTTGTTGTCAGGGGGAGTTCTGATTGTTTATGCCAAGTGGATGGCGATTTGAAGCAATTCACAACAGTTGTCACTTTATTTGTAAAGTTTGTTTTCAAATTTTCCTTGACATTCAAAAATTGAAACATATTTTTGATTTTACGGGGAGTAAAAATTTAGAAATTTCGAAAATTTGAAAAAGCAAAAAACATGATAAAATCTAAAAAACCAAAAACATTGAGAAAATGAAAACGAGTTTTGTTGTGAAAAAGAGGAAATAATAGTACATCAGTGGACAATCACAGCATGCTAAAGAATTGGAAAGTCAAATGTGATAAACGGTCTCACTGATGATATGCCAGTAGGTTTTCGCACGCTTAGTAGATTGTATTCGAGATATAAACCTAAATATCAAACTTGATTATTTCGTGGGGAACATCTCTCGGATATATAGGTAACCCCTGAAATCTTGTTTGAAGGGCTTTCTATTTCTGACATACTAGGTCTTTGTGCATGGTGATATCTGGGGTATTATACCAGGACTTTTGATTTTGCGGGAGCAATAGCCTAGTCCTCGTATAATACTTTGCATTGCTTTAATCTTAAAGCCCACCCTCAGCATAAAAAATGATGAAACATTCAAAAATGCTAATCATGTGCTGTTGAAGAAAAGATTCTCTAAAGGGAACACACCTAAAGTCGAACCATCATCTCTCTGATTTTGCGGAAGCAATAGCCTATGCTCTCATGGTCTCGCATTTACCCCTTTACATATATCATTAGTGTACATTCACCTGTAAGACTGAATATAGAAGTCTGGATACGAGAGTATATTCTGAGGTGGGACACGCGAATAAGTTTAAGTTCTTAAAACACTTAATCTCGTATCTTGAAACAGTTGAACCTTGTGTGAAAATTTAAGTGGATCAGTATACTGACAATCTAAGTGAATCGTTTAGAACTTAAAGTGTTTAAAGCTCAACGGTGCTAGTGATTTGTCTCATAAACTGATATCTTACACAAACTCACAAAAATATTGTATGTAAATATTTCTTTACTGTTTTCCTTTAAAAACAAAAATTCAAAAAGATTGTGTTTTAGTATAAAATTTTGAAAAATACAAAAAAAATTTCGACAACTGATGTTGAAAAGCTGATTTTCAAAATTCCAATGTGCTAAACATGATGAACAATGGGTTGGGAGAGTTGATTTTGAAATGAAAATTGTTATAAATAAATCTACCTAAAAGTAAGTTGATTGATGATTAAACGATACCTGCAAGAGGAATATAAATTTGTCAAAGTGTTAAATTTGTGAAATTTATTGTGAGGTAGAGATTGTGTAGGTAGAAGCAGCTAGGTTTCGACTCGTGAAAGATATTCAAAAGCCAGATTCCGATTCCTGTGAACTTTCAGCATGAGGAGAGCCAGGAAACGTTCCTGAACCTATGAAAGCGTCAGTAGAATTTGAGCCAGGTCATGATCCTAGAATGAGAAAGTCAGACTGCGATCCCAGCTTATCGAAAGGGGGAGTCTGAAGACATAAGAGCCAGTTTCTGATTCTGGATTAACATTCAAGGGGGAGTTTGAATGGCAGAGAGACAAGTTTGAATCCTGCTGTCCACGCAAGCTGCTGATGCTGAAGAACTTAAGGAATCAAGAGATCTGATCAAGAGAAGATAGAAACAGATTGAGATTTTGGAAGAAAGAGAGAGAAGAAGAGAAAGAGATTGATTGAGGATGCTTACAACGAAGAATTCTTTGGAGAGAGCGAGAAGACAGATAAAGACTGAAGAGTTGACATACCGAAGACTCGACACTAAAGACTTCGTCAACA
Organism: Helianthus tuberosus; assembly: GCA_030545235.1. Lineage (NCBI taxonomy): Eukaryota > Viridiplantae > Streptophyta > Magnoliopsida > Asterales > Asteraceae > Helianthus > Helianthus tuberosus. The sequence goes on from CM060407.1 coordinate 123,717,835, forward strand.
TCCAAGGGGGAGTCTGTTGGTGCATATGTCTGTCGACTTCGTCTTGTATCGAGTCTTGTAATAGATTAGATAGACCAGGGCACGTTTTACGAGAAAAACGAGAAATATATAGATTTGAGCCATTTCGCACGAAATGGAAAAGAATTTCGTGCGAAATGGGAATGCCATTTCGTACGAAATGGAGATGGCCATTTCGTGTGAACCATCTCATGCGAAATGGGAAGTCTATAAATACGTGCCTTGTTCAATTCATTTGTAACTTTCTGATTCTGGTGCCGAGGTGCTGCCGAAGTGTCTATTGCCTGTAAAACGTTGTTAAATCAATAAACAAGACAATTAGAGTGTATATCAAGCTGATTCAAAGTCGATACGTTTGTTTCCGCCTCTCGTATTGATTAGAACTCTTCTGAATGACTCGTTTTGGTCGTGCAAACGATCCTATATTTTGTAACAAAAGTTATGGCAAGGTTTATATAGAAAACTCATGGTTAAAATACACTTATAAATATTTGTTTAAAAATATTTTTATAAGTGTTTATCTTTTTAGAAAATTTTGCCATAGTTTCCCTTAAAAATGAAGGTTTCCATGCTTTCAAGCATATAATTTTCTTTTGTAAAAATCACCACAATCAATTTACAATCATCAACAAACAACATTCACTTACCAATTTTGCCAAAATCATGCTTAATCTACTACTTCATGAACTTGAAAGTTTATGAAAATTTGTAGTAACATGGTAGTGTGTTTAGTGAGTTTAGTTACCCTTCAAAATGTGTTTACTTCTTTAAAAACTTCATTTTTAAAGAAGTTGGATGTTTACAACTTCAAAACACATTTTCTAAAAATGCTTCTTTATGTAATCTTCTTGTTACACAAGTGTTTCTACACTTGTTTAACCATTAAAAATAGTGTTTGTTTATGTAAGAACCAAGATCTACTAAAACTCATATCTTAAGCTTGGTTCTTTTGAAAAACCATTCATAAATTTTAGATCTATATGATTATTAACTCACTTTGATTATTATTTTTCAAGAAACCAAAGTATCCTTTTCAAGTTCATGATTCAAGTGTGGATGATCTTTCATCCTACAACCTTCTTACTTTCTCATCTTGCTAAACTATGTTTCTAATCATGATCTAGCAAGATGTTATGATGATCAACATCATCTTTACAAACAATCAATGATCAACATGCATTCATACCATAAACAACTTAGTTTCATCAAGATTACTTCATAAATCAAGCTTATGTTCAAGTTACATGCTTAGGTTCTTTAGTGTTCTTGTTATTTTTGATCATGATTCATCATTAACCACTAAAAATAGATGTAATATAGAGTGTACAAAGATCTTACCACTAGCACAAGGCTAGGGACGATTCAAGAGTAGAAAATGAGTGGATAAAAACAATGAGAGAAGGTCCTTTAAGTTCCAAAACCACCAAGCTTCTTTGTTGGATCTCTAACGCCTTTGTATGTGTATGGATTGGATGAGAAGTGAAGTGATGGTGATGATATGGTGGTGGTGATTCTCGGCCGAGACCAAGAGGAGGGAGAGAGGAGAGCTTGTGTGTGTTTTAGTGTGTGTGAAATGAGCTTAAGGTGCTTAAGGGTTATACTTATATCCATTTCAAGTGATTATCCATTGTGTAATGTGTCCATAATCAAGAGACAAGATCCAAGATCATAATCAAATGAGATCTTGATGGTGGGGCCATGTTTGGGCCATAAATAGGTTGGGGGGGGGGGGTAGTAGATTAGGTTTTAACCATTAAGTTACCATCTAGTTCAAAGCCAAGTGTAAGTTAAGTGTTTTAGTTACTAGATATTTTGTATGGGGTGTTATGATGTTCGGGGACCATAACTAGCTTGGAAACATTAAAACAATGCTTCAAGTGTAAATTTGGTGTTTCGGGTAGTGTCCGGTTGTTCGGTTAGATACTGGTTCGTTAAAGTGCTAAACTATACAGTTTAGTGTTCTTTATGTACCCTTTTGTGACACTTTTAATTCCTGACACTTAGGAAAGCATTCAGGACCATTTTACCATATTCCTGCATCATATTAATGTGTTTAAATGCTGATTTTTGCTGAATTTGCTGAATTCAGCACTTTGGGTGAGTTTTAGGCACTTTCCGGCCCTTAAACAATCAACTAGAAATGCAGTTTTGTGATACTTACTTCCCTACACTCTATACTAGTGTAGTACTTAGTTTCTAACTCATACTGGGTCTCAGAACACTGTCTGTCTATGTATAACTCCGTCAGCATTATCCCGGTTTGTCTGTTAACTGTGCTAACTGTGCTTTGTGCATCATTTATGTCAATATGTTTGCATGCAGTAATGATATGACATTATGCAATATGTGATTCACATGTTTGTGTATGGCAGCAATCAAAATGCAGTTAATTGTAATTTCAGCACAGTCATTAAGCATTAATCAAGATTAATTAATTGTACGGATACCTGGATTTTTGACAGTTGTCACATAAAACATTTCAGAGATTGATGTTGTTAATAACTCGATTACCGCCGATGGCTCCAGATTATTTGCCTTTTCCCCAATGCCTCTGTCAAAGCAATGGTCAAGACTGGGGTCATTAGTTCACGCCCATCCTCCCCGGTACGGTGTGAGGGTGCCAAACCTAAATAGCGCTATTAACTAATACCCCGTTACCTCCCTGGCCACAAATCGGTAGAAGGGACTTAAATGATAGATATGAGTGTAACAACAAACATCCCAGGTTTGACTTTCTAGTCAAACCCAATTACCCGACATTCCTCCCCGGAACGTTACCCGATATCTCTCCTCGGGATGCATGCTTGAAAAAGGCAGTGAACTCACCTTGGTTTGCTCGGTTTGTTAAGTTACATGTTCCAAGTTAATCAACCAACCCTACCATAATTACCAATGAAATCAGTTTCATAATCAATCAGGTCACGTATATCCACAGTTTGCATACATAGCAAAGGTCACCGTATTTCACATAGCAGTTACTTAATCACATACATGTCATAACTACATAAGACTCCACTGTTTAAAAAGGTTCTGTCACATTGCAGCATTTCCACGAAAAACTATGCCTTGTGGCGAAAGAGCCCCCCCCCCCCCTCGACGAAGGACTATCTTTCGTCGAGAATACACATGATGAAGGACCCCAGTATTTTGTCAACACCCAGTCGACGAAGAACCAGGTTTTTCACCGATCCATGTTTTTCGTGGGGTCAGTCTTTCATCACATCCTAAACAGTTACAATTTTCCTTAGTCACAGCCGTAACGAATGTCCACCATTCTTGACAGTTTCCCGATCGAATAGAAATAATACTCTAATCATGATTAAGAACCCTAAATGCAAACAATCATCTACCTTTCATCAATTCCTTCAAAGCATAACAATTTCACTTTTCATGATCATGCAAACCCTTGTCAAGAACTTATCATACGATCATCATTGTAAATCAGACAATTCATCAGTTGGACATGAACCCAGAATTACGTATAAATAATTATCAATCACAGAGCTTCTAACCACTAGAATCAACATGAACCAATCACTAAAATCATTCATCTGTTCTAAATGCACAAAGTCATAGACGAACCCTAGCCTCACATAAGGTTATCGCACAATTACACTAACGATTAACACGATGAATACTAACCGATGATAACGAGATGATAAGTCAGATCGAGATGTAGAGCCTCGTGAACCCAAGGTTGTCACCACACAGATAAGAGAAGGTGTTCTAGGGTTAAACATATTTATGTTTAAATAGTGAGAGCAGCGTGACTGGGTTTCATTTGGACCAAAGCCCATCTCGGCGAATAACACTCCCGACGAAAAAACAATTTTCATCGGTTGGCTGATGATGACAAAGAACCAATCTTTCGTTGTGAACTCTAAGTGATGAAAGACTATCTTTCGTCGAGAGCATTTATAAATCTTAAGCTTTCATTCACAAATAATATAACAATTCATTAATCACATAACAAACATGCATCTGTTACAACGCAACGAATTAAGAAAACACAGTTGTGAAACAAGTAACGTGTCGAGGAAAGACCTTGCAAACTCGGGTTGTCACAAACACGAAGCATAAATACCGTTAACAAGAAACGTACCATTGACAACATTGTTGTCAGTTTGAGCCTGGCGGACATTGATGTTGAAAGTTCTTTCGTAGGCTGCTTATTGTGGTTGCTGCTGCGGTTGCTGCTGTTGTTGCTGCGATGGTTGCTGTTGTGGCTGCTGCTGCGGTTCTTGTTTCATAACTCAATTCGGGCAGACATTAGAAAAATGATTCGGGTCACCACAAGAGTAGCAAACTCTTGTATGAGCAGCGGGAGCAGGAGCTGCTTGGTTACCCTGAATAGCGAGGGGTTGAGTTAGTGGTGCTGGATGAGCTCGAGCTTGTTGACGTGGGCCTGAGCGGCAATGAGCAGTAAATTTCCCATAAACGTTGCAGTTGGCACAGAAACGAAAATTCACCCCTGCAGGGTGATGGTAGGTGCAAGTAGGGCAGATAGGATGAACACCAGTGTACGCACGCTTAACAGGTGGTGCGTTGGTTTTAGGTGCTGCAACTAGTTGGTTCTGGTTGTTGTTAGGTTGTACGTGAACAACATTGAGAGGATCGGCGGTTGTAGCGTAGTTCTTGTTGTTGTTGTAACAACCTGCGTTTTTGAAGTCAAAGTACAAGTCAAAGTCAAAGTCAAAGGAAGAAAAGATTGCTAAATACAATTTGTCACTCCTTGCATAATTATTGATTGTACTCTTTGACTTTGTAACCGATACTCTATTTTGGGTACTTTAGTTGTATTATGTGGAGTAGATGTAATAATCGCAGTTTATCGCTAATTGACCTATCGCTATCTCATCGCTATCGCATCGCAACTCGAATTATGTGTTCTGGATATTGTTTTACGTGTGTGTGCTATTTATGTATTACTTGTGCATGTTTATATTTGCTTTTGGTGATTAATCGAAAACGCAATCGCAGCACTATCGCAACGCAATCTCATCGCGGACTCGAAATATAAGGTTTACTTTTATGTTGAGTGTTAGTTAGGTAATTTGTGTAACTATAGTTTAATACTATCGCATCTCTTACTCGCAACGCTCAACGCACGAAACAAAATGTCAGAAACCAACTCGCTATAGCCCTTCAATCGAATGGTCATCCGTCCGGATGACCATCCGATCGGGTGGCCATCCGATCGGACTGCCCTCCGATCCGTCACATTACAGCTGTCACACCCCAACCAATGGCGGAAACATCGGGGTGCGAGCACTAAGCGTTCAGATTGTTCATGAGATTCCATAACACTAGACATTTCAATAGATATTAATCAATTTTCATATCAAATTGTCTACAAGCATCAACCACAAAAATATCAAAGTACAAAACATAACAAATATTGATCGAGTCTACCTTGGATGGATCGACATGAATCCCATCCTTGTTTACCACGTGGCCAAGAAAATGGACTTCGCGAAGCCCAAAGTCACATTTCGAGAATTTGGCATACAGCTGCTCTGTTCGAAGAAGTTCCAAAATAAGCCTCAGGTGTTGCTCGTGTTCCTCCTGACTCTTCGAATAGATCAGGATGTCGTCGATGAAAACAATGACAAACTTACCCAGGTAAGGTTTGCACACTCGGTTCATGAGATCCATGAAGACCGCAGGTGCATTCGTCAATCCGAAAGGCATAACCAGAAACTCGTAATGCCCATAACGAGTTCTGAATGCTGTTTTAGAGATATCCTCGTCTCGGACTCTTAGTTGATGGTAGCCTGACCTCAGGTCAATCTTGGAGTAGAAACTCAACCCTTGCAACTGGTCGAATAAGTCATCAATGCGTGGAAGAGGATAGCGATTCTTCACAGTCACCTTGTTGAGTTTGCCATAGTCAATACACATTCTGAAGGTACCGTCTTTCTTCTTCACAAATAACACTGGAGCTCCCCAGGGCGAAGAGCTAGGACGTATGAAACCCTTTTCCAAGAGTTCTTGTAACTGTGCGGATAGTTCTTCTAGTTCAGATGGAGCTAAAGGATAAGGTGCATGAGCTATTGGTGCTGCTCCAGGAGCTAGCTCGATTTGAAACTCAACCTGTCGATGAGGTGGAAGACCAGGTAATTCCTCAGGAAATACCTCAGGAAAGTCGCGCGCACAATAGGAATGTCTTCTATCTTCTTTTCCTTTGAGGATGTATCAGAAACGAGGGCTAGAATAGCAGTGTGGCCCTTTCGCAAACACTTCTGGGCCTTAAGGAAATAGATGATGCCCACAACAGCACCACTCTTGTCGCCATGAATCACGAGAGGTTCTTCACCAGAACGAGGAATACGGACGATTTTCTCCTTACAAATAATCTCCGCTTGATGTTGAGATAGCCAATCCATCCCAATAACGACGTCGAAACTACCAAGAACGATAGGAATAAGATCGATAGAGAAGGTCTAACCAGCTAGAACGAGATTACAACCCTTAACTATGTGTGTGGCTTCAAGACTTTTACCGTTTGCTAGTTCTACCATGTGTTTGGTGTTCAAAAGTGTTGGAGTGCGCTTAAGCATTTGGCTAACTTTTAAGGACACATAACTAGTATCGACACCCAAATCAAATAAAATAGTAACAAAGAAGTCATCCAGAAGAAACTTATCCATCACAACATTGGGATCGTTCCTCGCGTCACCCTGACCCAGCACGAAAACACGTCCCCTGGCACCATTGCCATCATTGTTACCCCCGTTATTGTTCCCGTACCCTGACCCAGCACGAAAACACATCCCCTGGCACCATTGCCATCATTGTTACCCCTGTTATTGTTCCCGTTCCCCTGATTATTGTTGTTGTTCTGATTCTGGTTCAACTGGGGGCAGTTCCTCTTGAAGTGACCTTCAGCACCACACTGATAGCATCCCCTGTTACCCTGTTGTTGCTGCTGCTAATTCTGTGGAGCTGGTGGCTGTTGTTGACGATTCTGATTTGCCGGTCGTGTGCCCCTGCAATCCTTTGCTTCATGACCAAGCTTGTTACACCTCAGACAACAACCCTTATTGCACGGCCCACTATGATGCATGTTGCATCGGTTGCACTTGGGGTGATTTCCTTTGTATCCACCCTGCCCCTGACTACCCGAAGATTGCTGACCAGGGCTCTTGTAGTCACCAGTCTTTCGCTGCTGAGACTGAGACTGAGCTGATGTTGAACCCTTGCTTGAGACTCCATCCCATTTACGCTTGTTGTCGCTGGGGGCATCGGAAGTAGTAGTAGTACCAATATGCTTGGGCAGCCTGTTCTGCTCAACTGCCTGATCAGTGACACGATGAGCCAAACGAATAACTTGCTGGATAGTGGTGAGGTTTGCTGCAGTCACATGGCTCTGGATCTCTAGCACTAAAACTTTGAGGTACAACTTGATACGCTTGATAGGAGGGTCTACCATAGTAGGACACAAGATAGCCAGCTCATTTGATCTTTTCGTATACGCTTCAATTTCCGACCCCGTCATCTTTAAGTTGTAGAACTCTACTTCTAGCTTGTGGATGTCATCACGATTACAATACTCTTTCTTCATCAATTCCTTGAAATTGTTCCATGGGGTGGCATTAGCAGCAACCAACCCCAGCATTTGGACCTGAGCGTTCCACCACGTGAGCGCTACACCCTCCAGAGTACCAGTAGCATACTTCACCCTGCGAGCCTCAGGGCATTCAAACATCTCGAAGATAGATTCGAGCTTCTCAAACAAGTGGAGGAGGCCTACAGCTCCTTCAGTGCCACTGAAAGTAGTAGGTCGGCAGTCCATAAAAGTTTTGAAAGTACAAACAGGAGGCTGAACATGTTGACCTGTCGTGCGAGTAAGAAGAGACAAGGTTAAACACAAGTGTTGGTTCACGAGAGTAGGGTCTAAAGATCCTAGAGTAAGTTGCAATGGCAGGTTATACCTCCACCCTGAGCGGCTGCGAGTGCTGCAGCAACTTGTTCATTAATTAAAGCCGTCAGCTGGACTTGAGTTAGGTTGATATGTCCACTCATGATCTTCATATCAAAGGAAACATGAGTGAGAAAGGTGTCTTGAAAGTGCGATGACAGAAGAGAGTAAGCATACATGTGTTTTAAACAATAGTTGTTACATTTATCTAAGCATACCATGAACAATGTACTATGTAACTAACAGGTAGGTAATATAAACATAGACCATATCACCTAGAATGTTGAGCCTTGCACGTGGAGCGAAGCGTCGTTGTGGATCGTAGAGCACTGTACAGGTTATAGTCTGGTTTTGTCAAAAAGCTTTTCCCTTTTTAAAACCAAGTTCACTATAACCAATGGCTCTGATACCAATGTGTCACACCCCCAAAATCCACCAGCGGAGTATCACCTCATGGAGGCGTAACTGACCAGGATCAAGCCACCAATCATATTGAACAACGTAATTAAGTAAATAAAACCAACCACAATATAATTGGTGTCCAAAAGAAAGTAACCAAGTTTAAGTTAACAGCGGAAGCATAAAATGTAAAACCCAAACATAAGTAATAAGTTCATAAAGTTTAAATGTTTAACATGGAACTCAACAGTCCATGTCCCACAACGACCACTTCTCCCTGTGCAAGCTCCATAAGCACCTAACGACCTGCAAGGCATGTAACAACGAGTCAACAACAAAGTTGAGCGAGTTCACAGTTGGTTGTTTAGTTTTAAATGTTTGTTTCGAATACCATAAGTTGTTTCGTAAACCACGAGTTAACCAATATCTTTGTTTCCCAAACCATATCCATAATCAGTGGGGGTTCCCCATGTGAACCACTAGACCGTTACCATATCGACAACTGACGAAAATAAGTTGTGCCCTACGTCAATGTCTATCATCATTGACTAAGTGCCCAGATCCATTAGTACATGCCCGTCCTACCGGCACGGTGTGAGGCTTGTCAACCCTAATAGCGCTATTAACTAATGACCCGCTCGCCATTGGCCCGTCGATTAAGTCGATATAAAAATGAGGGACTTCATGATAGAGTTTTGTCTAGTAAGTTAAGGTTGTTGTCCTACCCAAAGAGGATGAACGTACGTATTCTACCCAAGGAGAATAAGCAGGATTAACATTGGCATCCTACCCATGGAGGATGGCGGTACATATCCTACCCAAGGAGGATATGTGTGTTCCGTTTTAATTCTTTAACCCATTCCCAACCACTGGGAATCCCATGCCTTATAAAGTGTGTGAACTCACCTCGGTTTGCTCGGTATGCTTATCTACTTGCACAAACAATTCAGTCAAAGCCTATAGTATGCACATATACACAATCAGTTTATGTTCGTAATGACTCACATGCAATCTATATCACAAAGTGTGCTTGGCAGTTAACATCATGTAACACATAAATAGTTAATCAAGTTCGTACAATTCATACTTCACATAGTTGATTTCTCAGTTTATTCTAACATAGCTATCCATTAACAGATCTAACAGACTTAACTGAGTTACTGTGTCTGTTTCCCAACTTGACAAGACACTCGGTGAAAACCGTTCGGCGAAAACCCCCAGGCGACGAAATCCCTTGGGCGATGAAATCCCAAAGGGTTTTCGTCGTGATTGTGTCTTCGTCGGGGCAGTGTCTTCGTCGACACAGGGTTTCGTCGGGTAATGGGTTTTCGTCGGGTAAGGCATGATCATCAACAATAGTTACAGATTCAACATGGCATAAACAGATTCAATTGGTTACATCATCACACCTTCCTAGAACCCTAATCATCAGTAGCAGTTTCGATACAACCATCATGGATCTAATGATCTATTAACAAAGTCATCATCATCATGCATCTAACCCTAATGTTGATTCATTAATATACACAACAACATACAACAGAACATAAATCCGTAACATAAACTTCCGAGCAGTGATTCATGGATGAACATATTCACAACATTAGATCCAATCCAAAAGATTAACAACCATATAGCAAACCCTAACTATGAACAATTTCATCTTTAACTCATCTCATACAGATATTAGATCCACAATTTACTAGTATCATACTAATCAAACGATTGAATCTCAACATACAAACCATCATAACTATCTAACCATACAATCCTATATAGAAATCATTAGACAGTAACAACCAAAGCATTCTATCATGGCATCGTGAAATCAAATATGATAGGAAGTTGAATCAATCAATTAATATCTATACACTAACCGGTTACGAGGCGAACTAGCAAAGGTTTCGAGAGAGCTAGGGATTGCCGTCACACAGAGGAGAGGAAGAGAGAGACCTTAGGGTTTTCAAAATAACATCTTACGTAACCTACACCCTTATATACATAAGTTGTACCGTGTTGGGCCCTTACTGGGCTTCGGCGAAATCCAGGCCGGCGAAATCCCTGGATTTCGTCTAGTGAGATATGGCGAAATCCCTTGATTTCGTCGAGCAGACTTATGGCGAAATCCTTCCTTGGATTTTGTCATGTACATATAACAGCACATCACAAATTTCACAAAGTCCATTATTAATATTTAACCAATTAACACTAAATAGTAATTTACAATTAAATAACAAGGTGCACATAAAAGAATGCAACGAATTAAGAAAACGCAGTTGCGAGGAAAGACCTTGAAAACTCGGGTTGTCACATTCTTCCCCTTGCCCTTTTATTCCACCACGTGGGCCAAGAAGGCAACGTTCTGTTTACGTAAACACATGTTCGCTTGAGTGCATGACATCAACTTTAGTCCTTTGGAAGGTCGGTCTCCATAAACGTTTAAAATATCACCGGACAAGAGAGGAAGACGAACAAGTTTCTCACGACAAACAATCTCGGCAAGATTTTTACGCAACCAGTCCATACCGACTATGACGTCGAAACTACCAAGTCGCATGGGTATGAGATCAACAGAAAAGACGTGATCATTAAGAGTCAGGGAACAATCACGCAAAATAGAATCAACAAGAATCGATTTACCATTGGCGACCTCAACAGAGAACAACTCAGGTAACTTAGAGCGTGTACAGTTTATCAAAGACTCAAATTCCATGAACACAAATCTCTTATCGGCACCAGTATCAAATAGAATCGAAGCATAAAGGTTATTGACGAGAAACGTACCATTCACCACATCATTGTTGTTGCGAGCCTGTTTAGCATTAAGATTGAAAACTCATCCACGAGCGGCTGCTTGTTGTTCTTGATTCAACTGGGGGCAACGATTACGAAGATGAGTAGTATCTCCACACTGAAAGCATGCACAAACGGCATTGACTGGTCCTGGGTTCTGTGGAGGAGTTGGAAGAGCTGGTAAAGCTGCCTGAGCTGGGGCTTGCTGAGCTGGTTGTGATGGGTTAGCTTGACGACAATAAGGAGTCGTGTGACCATAACGGTTACAGTTGGTATACAATCGATATGCAGAAGCAGCATGATGATGGAAGTTGCAAGTAGTACACTTTGGATGAGGACCAGTGTACTGTTTCTTAGCTTCTTGAGTAGTCGGGTTAGCAACAGCAGTAGCAGGAGTTGGTTTAGCAGCAAGGTTTGCAGCAGGAACAATAGCATTGCATCCTGAACCCTGATATTTCCTTTTCTTGTTCTTGCTGCCGCTTGGCTGCTGGGTAACTTGATTTGCAGACTTTGAAGGGGCAGGAGTAGCAAACTGCTTATCACGCACACGGTTGTTGTTCAAACTAGCTGCCAAACGATAGACTTCATCAATAGTTCCTAGTTGAGCTCCTTCAATTGAATCATGCATAGCAGGAGGCAGGCCATTGATGTACTTGGTTATCGTGCGCTTAGGAGTCGAAACCTAGTGAGGAACAATAAGACCTAGTTGCTTGAATCGGGTAGTATAGGCCAGATTATCATCACCAATCTGCTTCAAGTGCCAAAACTCTTCTTTGAGCTTCAACTGTTCATGAGGAGGGCAGAACACAAGTATCATTAGTTCCCGCACCTCCGCCCATGGAAGAGCATAGGCTTCTTCGTTCGAACAAATGTTTCTCTCATTTGACCACCACTCCAGCGCTCTGCCCTGAAACATTCCAGTTACACTCCTAGTTTTCAAATGATCTGGGCACTCGCTGTTAATGAAGGTAACTTCAATGCTTTCAAACCATTCGAGCATAGCAGTCACCCCATCACTGCCCGTGAAAGGCTTAGGGTTGCACGAGATGAAATGTTTGTAATTGAACTTTGCAGAAGTCGGCTTTTCCGCTTTAGAGTCTACAGAGGATGGAGGAGTGTTTGATCCTTGGATCTCAGAGACAATCTTTGGCACGACTCGAGCAATCTGGTCGGCCATGAAAGACATCATCTTCTTCTGAGACTTCTCTCTGGATTTCTTGAGATTGTCTGAAAGTCTCCGAGCAGACATCTAAAAGATCCAACATGAGGATCGTATAAGTCTAGGTCACGAAGTCTCACAGTGTAGATTCACACATGATAGATTAAAGAAACAAGATTCAAAAATAGATTCAACACCGCAAAACGCACGACTTTCACATGGCACGTCGTACGAAGTTTGGTCAACATGCTAGAAACGCTTATATATAGGAAGTACCAGCGGCATATCCACCACATTTTGGGCACATCGCCTCTGCCTCGTACTTGGTGTCATGTTACACGTCGCAACTCCCAAACACACTCATCATCATTATACACACGTAGATTAGCTTAATAGATTCACATAGACCAACCCAAATAGATTCACAAAGATCCCAATAGATTTCAATAGATTTTGGTAGATTCATATAGATTACGCTAGGGTACACCTAAATTAAACATAGATTTCACATAGATTACGCAAGTAGTTTCCCACAGCTTAGATTTCACATCCTCATCGCCGGTCTGCAAACACTAAGTTTCGCATGGCACTTGGTACGAAAGTTGGTAACATGCCGGAAACACTTATATATAGGAAGTACCAGCGGCGTATCCACCATGTTTCAAACACGTCACTTCTGTCTCGTATTCCATGCCATGTTACATTTAGTGTTTCACAACCACAACAACTCATAGATTCATCAGATAGATTTATATAGCACCATAGTCGATCAAGATTTCAGCATAGATTACTCTTTGAACAAGGCTTTATAAATTTAGTTTGATTCTGAGATTAGCATTAGTGTTTTATGTTGCGAACATAAGTGTGATTTCTGTAAAAAGTATCCCAAAATGAACGAAGAATCAAGTTTAAACCACATACATAAAATCGAGATCACATTAAAGATAGACAAATACGTAATCGATGTTAGGCCTACGATATTCGTCCTTTTAGTCATTTCACGTCTCTAATTGATTGGGAATTTTGAGACTTTGGCGAGACATAAAAATCAAGAGTGGGACTAGTTATCAAGGTATGAGTTTCACATCTAACTTGACAACACTGTACCCTAATAGCGTTGGATGTCACTCCTGACATGAGGGCAATTTCGAGCAAAATACGAACTCTGAATGACAGTGTTTCCAAAGCATCCAAGTGTATATTGTATCAGCCTTAGGAAAGGCATCTAAGTTGAAGAATAGTGTTGCTAGGAAGCATATACGGCAGAATGCATAAGTCTTAAACAACAAATAAGAATCAAGATTCCTAGAACTATAGACTAGGGTAAGTATTCCTACTTATCCTAATTCCCTATAGTTATGGCTCTGATACCAATCTGTCACACCCCAACCGATGGCGGAAACATCAGGGTGCGAGCACTAAGCGTTCAGATTGCTCATGAGATTCCATAACACTAGACGTTTCAATAGATATTAATCAATTTTCATATCAAATTGTCTAAACGCTTCAACCACAAAAATATCAAAGTACAAAACATAACAAATATTGTTCAATTGTTTCCACCGACTCTAGGTTAACTAAGATGTGTTTCTAAGCAACATCCTAGCTTGTTTCAAGAATCCTAGCATCCTGTCAGCCTACAACATGTATTAAAATAAAGTCAGTACAAAAATGTACCGGTGAGTACACAAGTTTGAGTATATAGAATAATAGATTAAAACAACTCATATCCACAATGTACGTAAATAAAATAGTCTCAGCCGTGCTAGTGTCGCAGTCCAACCAGTGATAGCCTAAGTGTCCTGATGCTTTAGTGTTTACCCAAGACTCAAGGTAAACTAGAATCCTCCTAACAATACCCCCAAGAATAATGGGGAGGTGCATCTCCTATAGCGCTACTATTGTTAAGGCGGAACTACACACTCTGGATTAAACGTCACGTAGCACAAAGAATCAAGAATCAAGAATCACAAGTTTCTCGTACACATAGGATAGAGTTTAGATTCAAAAGTATCAAGTTTCATAGTTTAAAGAGCACATGTTACATCCCAAAGTTTAAAGTAAAAATGGATCGAGTATACTCACAGTGATTGCTTAACACTTAAGACCGTTATTGGATCAAAGGGAGATCTTTTAGAATTAGCCTGATTAGATTACAACAGATAAGAGTCGGGCAGAATAACGAGATTGCACAAAGTGTCGGATCAGTCACTAGATCGGATGGCTGTCCGATCGAATGGCCATCTGATCGGATTGCCAGTCGATTGAGGTGACAATATGTGAAGGAACGGATGGCTACCCGATCGGATGGCTATCCAATCGGATTGTCATTCGATCAAAGGTTCCAAAGTTTCAAGTTTCTGAAAAAGTTTCTAAGTGTTAAAAGGTTGAGGGACAAGTGTCACCTGATCGAGTTGGTTGTTCGATCGGATGGCTATCCGATGTGATTGCCGCTCGATCGAGTGGTCCTTGTTCCGTCTAAATTTTTCAAAGTTTCTAAGTTTCTAGATTAACGATGACGGCACGGTACGTACTGAGGCAATGGTAAACTCATCATCATACAGCCGGTCTAATTGGATGGGAATCACCCCTGTCCGGTCAGTCGTCTGTTCATAACGAGTTTATGTCGGAATTCGTACTATGGTCGTCTTCTCTGGCAATAATCTGTTTCCAAACCAACTCCAGACTATCCATCAAGTCTATAGTCTGTTTAGACCCGGATTCCACCGTTTAAAATGAAAGGTTGAAGGAATATGAAGATAACTTTAAGTTTTATTATGAAAAATCTTAAATCTAGCTTAGATTCGGTGAAAAACACTTGGAATTCCTCAGATCTGAGCTAGATCTTACCAGGAATGACATCATATAGTAGTTTATACAAACCACCATGATGACATCATCCTCAAGAACTCAGATCTAAGGGATTTCACGGTGAAAAATGTGATTTCAAAGAAGATTCACGTAGAGAATGAGGTGGATATCAAGGAAGTACAAGAATCTAGTGTAAAACGTACCGGAATCACCGAGAAATCAAAGAAATGTGGTGTGCGTGCGTCTGAGTCGAGTGAGGTTGTCACATTAGTGAAGGACTGATGTGACAGACCTATTTATAGTGTGGGAGAAGGACTAGAGCGGTGTGCTACGGATCGGATGGCGGGTCAATCGAGTGGCCATCCGATCAGATTGCCACTTGGTCAATCCTCTCCATTCCGCATCCCCGTCTTTGGTTTGTTTTGCGTGTTAGATTAAGCGTTGCGTTGCATATTAGATGGTAAAAGTATCACATAACTAGATTACATCATAAACACCAAGAGTTTCCAAGTTTAATAGATTCCGCTATTGACAAGACTCCGGTCTCTTGTTCAACCAAGAATCAAGCTTCACGAGTCTCAAGGGTCAAGCACCAATTAGGTATCAAGAATCAAGAGTAAAGAGTCAAGAATCATAGAATCACGTCTCATAGAATCATAGTTTCCAAGTATCAAGTATCAAAAATCTAGAGTTAAGCATCAAGAATCATAGTTTAAGTATCAAGAATCAAGATTCTAGCATCATAAAGACTGTGACAACTCGAACCTTTAAGGTCAGCACTACTTGAAATTCCACGAACCTTTAGTGTGTGTCTTCGTGTTTATTTACTTATGTTGTGCACTATTAATGTTTAGGTGTGAATGCATATATGAAACCGTTAAACGTTGTTATGTGTCATTCAATTGATTTAGAGAACCAACTTGCATATATGAAACCGTTAAATGCTGTTATGTGTCGTTCAATTGATTTAGAGATCCAATTTGATTGGGCCGCAAATTCGTTTAACACTTCCGCATACAATTGGGATTGAGGCCCAACCCGAACTTGCATACTTATTGTTATGACAACCATACATAGTTAACCCAAGCCCAAGTTTAGACATAGAAATTGGGCCGGTGATACATATGGGCCGCGAACTTGATTAATCCACATACACACACTTTCCCTTGGGCCGGAGGCCACACTTTTCCCCCGTCTCCTCTCCCTCAGCCCACATCCCTTGAAGCCCACATGACACCCTTATGTATTACGTGACATATGTGGTGTTGCCCTCATAACTTTCTATTCGCATATGAGATTACAAACCCTTGTCCCTTCTGCTTTTCATTCTTGGTGATCGAGTACCAGCCACCCACCCAAATCACTCCTTCTTTTCAGTTTAGGCAATTGATATCTCGGTTAGTACATTAAATTTTAATTGTTAATCTGTTTGTTGTTCTTATGAGATGGCATGAATTAGGTGATGTTGTGTTCTTGATGCTTAAGATGACCTAGATGTAGGATTGATTAGGACTTTCTTTTTGGAAACAATTAAATGGTAATCTGATGAACATGGAGTGGTAACCCGTAAAACAGTAAGTAACCCACTTGTAGAATTATTTCTTGATTCCTGAAGTGGTGCATGAGATATTTATATGTACCTTGTGTGTTATGATTACATGGAATAAATGATATGTGTTGATGTGCATGAGCTGGTATTTCGTAACATAAATGGGGGTCTGATTAATAGTTTTATGTATGATTATGTGGGTTAGCAATTGAGGGATCCTCTAAATTAATAATGAACTAACCACGCACATAATCACCTGTCACACATCCACAATTGAACTGCACAAATACATTGGGCAACTACCTAAGCAGATAAGGTGTTGGGCCGCACACCCACACACACTCGGATGGAGAAAGGTAAGTGGGCCGTTGGGTTGGGTAACTGGTACCCGAATCAGGGGCTTGTGTGATGAATGGTTTATTATGTGAATATTTACAATGTGTTGATATGGTTCATGGTGTTTATGATGTGAATGTTGGTGTTATCAGAATGTGAAGTTTAATTGTGAAGTGTAATATTAAAAATTGGTGTTGTTGGTCTACATCAGACCACGTGAATAAATTTGTCAGTCCATTTAATCAATACAATCGGTCCAATAATAATTTGAATGCTCTAAACAGTTGTCGGCCATTATTGTGTGTTTAGATAATTACATAAAGGTAATTGGTTAAATTACGATGCATATCTACTTGTCACAATTAGCGTGTGTACTTGAATGTAAACCAAACCACTGGTGATGTGGTGTGATATGGACTTGTGTTGTTTTTAGACCCAACTGCTCACTATGATCTACGTAATAGTATACGTGTTGTTTATTTATAATCCGTGAAATAAATGCAAAGGACACATGTTTTATGTTTACATGAAACTGACTGATATTGGTAACCATTGTTGAGAACATGAACCTGTATTATAACGTGCATGAGATTTAACTGTTGGTTATGTGTCCGTTGTTTGTGTAATGTGAATGTGGAATACATGACTTATGTGCATATAATCTGATTACCATTGGTAACTATGCTAGGATTTGGTTGACCAATTGTAAACGTAAACAAAGTAACTAGTCATACCGAGCAAACCAAGGTGAGTTCACACACTTTCTAAGGCATGGGATTCCCGGTGGTTGGGAATGGGTTAAAGAATTAAAACGGAACCAACATATCCTCCTTGGGTAGGATATGTACGGCCATCCTCCATGGGTAGGATGCCACTATTAATCCTGCGTATTCTCCTTGGGTAGAACTACGTACGTTCGTCCTCCTTGGGTAGGACAACAACCTTAAACTTACTAGACAAAACTCTATCATGAAGTCCCTCATTTTTATATCGACTTAATCGCCGAGGCCGATGGCAAGCGGGTCATTAGTTAATAGCGCTATTAGGTTTGACAAACCTCACACCGTGTCGTTCGAACGGGCGTGTACTAATGGACTATGGCAAACTGTCAGTGATGATAGACACTGATGTAGGGCACAACTTATTTTCGTTAGTAGTCGATATGGTATGGTCTAGTGGTTCACATGGGGAAGCCTCCCACTGGTTATGGTTTGGGAAACAAAAGGCTACCGGTTAACTCGTGGTTTACGAAACAACTTATGATTTCAAAACAAACTGGTAAAACTAAACAACCAACTGTGAACTCGCTCAAATTTGTTGTTGACTCATTGTTACATGCCTTGCAGGCCTTTAGGTACATATCAATGGAACTTGCTGTCTGAGAAGCTGAAGTGGTCATGGGTCGAGATACATGGAAACACAATACAAGACTAATGGCTTTTTACATGTGGTTAATAAACACTTAACGAATGGTTTTTGCTTCCGCTGTAAACTATAAATTATTGTAACGTTGTAACATTTACAGTTAATCAATGAAGGTTTTATTTACATATACCTATGAGTTCAATGTGATTGATGGCTAATATCCTAGTACGTCACACGCCCTGCGGTGTTTACGCGAGTGGTATTTTGGGGGTGTGACAGATTGGTATCAGAGCCATTGGTTATAGTGAACTTGGTTTTAAAAAGGGGAAAATGTTTTTGTAAAACCAGACTATAACCGAACAGTTCTAAAGATGTGAATACGACCATGACACTCAGCTCCAGATTGCAAGGTTTGTCTCTCGTATACTCATTGTACTGCATAACTAGTGAACACCTACATATGATATTGCATGTGATTGCACGTTTAGCACAACAGTATGAATTCATGTACACTCGCATGTGTTATGTGACTGATAGGGTGGTATTTCCCTAAACCTTCATGATTTACGCTTCATGATACTCTTTTTTGCTACTCGAGTTTGAGGAACCATTTGACATGAGTTAAGAGGAGCTGAGATGAGCGTGCAAATCACAATATTATTGTGGGTGCACACATAATAATAATGTGGGGTGCATGTGAGACCCAGTGAGGCTTAACAAGTGGAAAAAGGGTTCCGTCCCGTTATTTGATCAATATGAAACATAACAAACCTATAGGGGTCATAGCAGTAATTGTCCCCTACTCAAACTCAACGTGAACTTTTCATTTATCTTTGGATCCTTTCGAAACTCGATGCTATCGAGTGTTACCTGAACACCCATCTGAACTCAGTGAACCGTGTAGAATGTTAGTTGCTTATACGAACGTCCATGTGTTGGCGGCCGCAGCATGGAATTATTGATCGATATCTTTCTCACCTTTCTTCGCTTGCTGGAACTTAACGTATTGACGCCTCAGATTCAGAAGTGCGATCACTTCTGCAACACTCCCGCAACATACTGAGTATTACTCGAACCACTTGCAACATCGATGGACAGGAGGATGAGCGTAGCACTTTACCGACCTCAGTACTTTGACGACCCTGATTAACGGCAAATAGCACCAGCGAATTGGCTTCAATCGAATCCTTAACCCTTGTCAGCGACCCATGGGAGTCAACTCTTATGAATCAATCGAGGCATAAGTGACGATAATTGACCCTAGTGTGGCATGGTAACTGCGAGCACAGAGAGTAGCGATTCAGGATGTGGCTCAGGATGTGAAAAGATGGACTATGATGGTGAAGAATCGTAGGGCTTCGTTTCGAGCAACGACATTGGGGGCAGCTGTCACAGCGACAACAAGGTACCCGTAACCCTAGCTTTCAGTAAGGAAATAAAGGTGCCTACAACATGGATTGGCCGTAGTTAAGTTAAGAGGTCAACGATCAAAGGAAACAACGACAGTACTTGGAATCCTAGTAATGAAAACAGCAACACCAGAAATAATGCTCTTGAAGGGCATTCAGAATTGGCATGGGCGACGTTAGGACTTAACGACATGGTAGCAAGTATGAGTATCAGCCCGCTTCATCTCTATTCCGTTCGACCCTGATGCTCTTAAGAGTTTGAACCAGTTGTGGAATCGGCCGATGGCTAGACAACGGAAACCTCATATGATCGTTGGGATGCAAACATGACCTTGTGGGACAAGTGTTCGGCATCGACCTTTCTTCTGTTATTCTTGATAGATGTACCCTGTGAGGGGACAATTCTGTGTATCCCTCGTGGAGGATTGTTATCTGTTCTAACGCGCCAGAGCGGTACAACGGTTAGCGTCATTTCAGCAAGAAAATCTAGGAGCGTTTACGGAAGCATTACCCCACAATGATAGCACTCGTTACTGATGTCAAGGCTAAGGAAAGGAGGATCGAGGATCCACCAATTTTTCGTGATTCTCCCTAAGTACTATCAGAAGAACTGTCAGGTTTACCACCACATCGTCAGGTGGAATATCATATCGGTATCATGTCAGAGGTAGCCCTTGTTACTAGTATTTCCTATTTTGTCTTACACCAGGAAGGTTGCAGGAACTGCCTAATCAACTTCAGGAACTATTGGACATGGGTTTTATCAGATCTAGTTTTTCACTTTGGGGAGCCCAGTAATACCAGTAAAGATGAGCCTTTTCGTATGTGTACCGATTTTTGAGAACGTAAAAAGATGACAGTAGGAACCACTTGTCTCGACCATGTATTGGCAACTTGTTGACCAGCTGCGAGGACCAAGCCCCATTCGAGGATTGGCTAGCGAACGAACTATCATCAGATGGTAGTCAAAGAAGAGAATGCCCTTAGAACAACAGGTCGAACGCAGTGCAGCCATTTCAACTTTGTACATCATGATCATTGAGTTGATCAACACACCAGCAGCTTCAGGGATCGCATGAATTGACAGTATTTGTTGACAAGGTTCTGAATCATGACCAGGAGAAAGGAACACCACGGGTGGCATATGTAGCCATTGCGTGCGAAGTCTTGTCAAAGATAATTTCGGGGTTCGAGAGGTACCTTTTGGACATATAATCAGCAAAGTGGGAATGCCCGTGGATCTCGCTAAGATCCGTCTTGGTTGGAAACTGATCGACATCAAAGAGTCCTTCGAGGATACAACAATTTCTTAGTCTCGCTTGATTCTATCGCAGATAAATTGCAGGACTTTCGAAGGTCGCGCAGCTTAAATCACTTTAGCACAGTAGGGTGCTGTGTTCGTGGAAGACAGACAGGGGGATGTCCTTTCAGCTTTCGAATCACAACTCAGCAATACACTGGGCATCGCCTTTATCCGAAAGTACTAATGACTTAGTAGTATACCATGATGGTTTGAATCCGAGTCCCAGTCAGACGCCGATGCAACATGAGAAGGTGATGACTTACGTAATGAAATCACGAGGAGGAATTGCATGACACATAACCTGCGGTGGGAACCGTGGTTCTCGGATGTAAATTGGAGGCATTACTTGGACGGTACCAAATGCATCACCTAGACCGATCACAAGGGCCTCCCGTGTATCGACGTTTGAAAGAGCTAAAGCATGCAAAGACATCGCTGGATGGAACTTCTAAATGAGTACACCCATGAAACCTGAACGTACACGAGCTCTGCAACTCGCTAGCGACTCTAACTTACCTGATCAGACTCGCTCTGCTCAAACTGGAGAACTAAGGGAAGAGGATTTTCAAGTCGAACCCATGCGGGGCATGGAGAAGCAACCTTTGACCGGTCGGACGATACTCGTTACCTCATGGAATGAATGTGGGTCTCATTTTGCGGCAACTGTAGGGAATTCGTGTTGAGCAAAGTACACAGGCCTCGATATTCTAGTCGTCTGGGTTTGGATGAGAGACACTAGGATTTTTAAACCTTGTACTGATGATCAGGCATGAAGGCCCACCTTGTTAGGTATGGGAATGATGTTTGACTTGCGGGAAAGTCAAGGTGAAGTATTGGCAACCAGAAACACCCATATGGAAACGAGAGCAGATTGCCATGGATTTTGTCACTGGGCTACCTAGAACTCGAACCGGAAAATTGTAACACATGGATGATCGTTGATCGCCGCATGTATCAGCACACCCTCTTGCAGTCAAGGGAACTGACTAGTCTACTCAGCTTGATGATATTCCTCTGGAAGAGACGGCTTATAGACATGAGGTGCCAACTCCTGTTACCTTTGATTTTGAGCTATATCTGATTTAAGCCAGGCAATACGCACATCCTTTGGCTCTCGATTAGACATGAGCATGGCGTATCATCCACAGAAGGATGGGCAACCTGAGCGCACCATTGAAACCCTTGAAGACATACTTCGAGCATGTGTAATCGACTTTGGTAACGGTTGGGAGCGGCATCTACCTTTAGTGGAGTTTTCGTATAACAACAGTTACCGCACCCGCATCCAGGCTGCTCCGTTCGAGGCATTGTACGGACGGAAGTTCCGATCACCTCCTTGTTGGGCAGAAGTTGGAAACAGCCAAATCACAGGCCCAGAACTCATCGTAGACACAACAGAGAAGATTGCTCAGATACGACAACGAGTGGCGGCAGCTTGTGACCGTCAGAAAAGCCACGCTGATAAGCGCAGGAAACCACTTGAGTTCCAGGTTGGGGATTGAGTGCTACTTAAAGTTTCACCTTGGAAAGGTGTAGTTCATTTTGGTAAACGAGGCAAACTCAACCAACGATATGTGGGACCTTTCAAAATCATGAAGGGAATTGGCAAGATGGCCTACAGATTGAATCTACCCGAAGAACTCAGTGGAGTTCACAACGTATTCCATGTGTCGAATCTGAGGAAGTGTCTGTCAGATGAAACCCTCGTAGTTCCATTCAAGGAGCTCACCATCGACGATCAGTTGCGATTTGTCAAGGAACCAGTGGAAATCTTGGACCGGAAGGTCAAGATTCTCAAACGAACCAGGATACCTATTATTCGAGTTCGTTGGAACTCCCGTCGTGGCCCAGAGTTTACCTGGGAACGAGAAGACCAAATGAAACACAAATATCCCTAGTTGTTCGAGATCAATGAAACCACTACTGAGGCTGAAGCTACTGCGGAATTTCGGGACGAAATTCCAAACCAACGGGGGGATGATGTGACACCCCAGGAAAACCAGGAAACCATGCAGCCTAACTAGCTGCCTCAGTAACTACGTGCTAAATTTCGGGACGAAATTTCTTTCAAGTTGGGGATGATGTGACAACTCGAACCTTTAAGGTCAGCACTACTTGAAATTCCACGAACCTTTAGTGTGTGTCTTCGTGTTTATTTACTTATGTTGTGCACTATTAATGTTTAGGTGTGAATGCATATATGAAACCATTAAACGTTGTTATGTGTCGTTCAATTGATTTAGAGAACCAACTTGATTGGACCGCAAATTCGTTTAACACTTCCGCATACAATTGGGCTTGAGGCCCAACCCGAACTTGCATACTTAGTGTTATGACAACCATACATAGTTAACCCAAGCCCAAGTTTAGACATAGAAATTGGGCCGGTGATACATATGGGCCGCGAACTTGATTAATCCACATACACACACTTTCCCTTGGGCCGGAGGCCACACTTTTCCCCCGTCTCCTCTCCCTCGGCCCACATCCCTTGAAGCCCACATGACACCCTTATGTATTACGTGACATATGTGGTGTTGCCCTCATAACTTTCTATTCGCATATGAGAATACAAACCCTTGTCCCTTCTGCTTTTCATTCTTGGTGATCGACGACCAGCCACCCACCCAAAGCACTCCTTCTTTTCAGTTTAGGCAATTGATATCTCGGTTAGTACATTAAATTTTAATTGTTAATCTGTTTGTTGTTCTTATGAGATGGCATGAATTAGGTGATGTTGTGTTCTTGATGCTTAAGATGACCTAGATGTAGGATTGATTAGGACTTTCTTTTTGGCAACAATTAAATGGTAATCTGATGAACATGGAGTGGTAACCCGTAAAACAGTAAGTAACCCACTTGTAGAATTATTTCTTGATTCCTGAAGTGGTGCATGAGATATTTATATGTACCTTGTGTGTTATGATTACATGGAATAAATGATATGTGTTGATGTGCATGAGCTGGTATTTCGTAACATAAGTGGGGGGTCTGATTAATAGTTTTATGTATGATTATGTGGGTTAGCAATTGAGGGATCCTCTAAATTAATAATGAACTAACCGCGCACATAATCACCTGTCACACATCCACAATTGAACTGCACAAATACATTGGGCAACTACCTAAGCGGATAAGGTGTTGGGCCGCACACCCACACATACTCGGATGGAGAAAGGTAAGTGGGCCGTTGGGTTGGGTAACTGGTACCCGAATCAGGGGCTTGTGTGATGAATGGTTTATTATGTGAATATTTACAATGTGTTGATATGGTTCATGGTGTTTATGATGTGAATGTTGGTGTTATCAGAATGTGAAGTTTAATTGTGAAGTGTAATATTAAAAATTGGTGTTGTTGGTCTACATCAGACCACGTGAATAAATTTTTCAGTCCATTTAATCAATACAATCGGTCCAATAATAATTTGAATGCTCTAAACAGTTGTCGGCCATTATTGTGTGTTTAGATAATTACATAAAGGTAATCGATTAAATTATGATGCATATCTACTTGTTACAATTAGCGTGTGTACTTGAATGTAAACCAAACCACTGGTGATGTGGTGTGATATGAACTTGTGTTGTTTTTTAGACCCAACTGCTCGCTATGATCTACGTAATAGTATACTTGTTGTTTATTTGTAATCCGTGAAATAAATGCAAAGGACACATGTTTTATCTTTACATGAAACTGACTGATATTGGTAACCATTATTGAGAACATGAACCTGTATTATAACGTGCATGAGATTTAACTGCTGGTTATGTGTCCGTTGTTTGTGTAATGTGAATGTGGAATACATGACTTATGTGCATATAATCTGATTACCATTGGTAACTATGCTAGGATTTGGTTGACCAACTGTAAACGTAAACAAAGTAACTAGTCATACCGAGCAAACCAAGGTGAGTTCACACACTTTCTAAGGCATGGGATTCCCGGTGGTTGGGAATGGGTTAAAGAATTAAAACGGAACCTACATATCCTCCTTGTGTAGGATATGTACGGCCATCCTCCATGGGTAGGATTGCACTATTAATCCTGCGTATTCTCCTTGGGTAGAACTACGTACGTTCGTCCTCCTTGGGTAGGACAACAACCTTAAACTTACTAGACAAAACTCTATCATGAAGTCCCTCATTTTTATATCGACTTAATCGCCGAGGCCGATGGCGAGCGGGTCATTAGTTAATAGCGCTATTAGGTTTGACAAACCTCACACCGTGTCGTTCGAACGGGCGTGTACTAATGGACTATGGAAAACTATCAGTGATGATAGACACTGATGTAGGGCACAACTTATTTTCGTTAGTAGTCGATATGGTACGGTCTGGTGGTTCACATGGGGAAGCCCCCCACTGGTTATGGTTATGGTTTGGGAAACAAAAGGCTACCGGTTAACTCGTGGTTTACGAAACAACTTATGATTTCAAAACAAACTGGTAAAACTAAACAACCAACTGTGAACTCGCTCAACTTTGTTGTTGACTCATTGTTACATGTCTTGCAGGCCTTTAGGTACATATCAATGGAACTTGCTGTCTGAGAAGCTGGAGTGGTCATGGGTCGAGATACATGGAAACACAATACAAGACTAATGGCTTTTTACATGTGGTTAATAAACACTTAACGAATGATTTATGCTTCCGCTGTAAACTGTAAATTATTGTAACGTTGTAACATTTACAGTTAATCAATGAAAGTTTTATTTACATATACCTATGAGTTCAATGTGATTGATGGCTAAGATCCTGGTACGTCACACGCCCTGCGGTGTTTACGCGAGTGGTATTTTGGGGGTGTGACAAAGACTAACAAAGTTTCACAAGTAGTAAAGCATCAATATTACATAGATTAAGGACTAAAACTGACAATAGACAAAGTCTTGGGACTAAACTTGCCAAAAACCTTAAGTTTAGGGACGCAGGGAGTTACAATAGCGTCTTTCCTCTTCTGTCACCTATAAATAGCACCTGTCACATCATGAACAGTGATGTGACAGCTCTCTCGTCCGACCAGCGCACTTTGGGCTATTTTCTCTCGATTTTTCGCGATTCTTGTAAGTTTCTACCCGAAATCTTGTACTTTCTTGATCTACACACACTTTCTCATCATTTCCACCATCAAATCTTAACTTTTCACCATGAAATCGGTGGATTTGGGCTGTTCTAGGATGATGTCATCATGGGTTCTCATGAACTTCAAAGTGTGACCTCATTCCACCAAGAACAACTCAGATCTAAGAGATTTCAACATGTTTAAACACTGATTTCACCTAAATCTAGATTAAAAGAGTTAAAAGATGTTTTCATAACCTTATTCCACATTCTTTTACACTCATGTACTAAAAACCGATGGAATCCGAGCTCGTTCAGACCTTCTACTTGTTCTATAGTGAAGTGTTGGACTGAGAATGGATTCCTATCAGAGAAGACGACCGATTCACGGGTTGAACATGAAGCACCGTCAAGAACAGTTAATTGATCGAACGGGGTGGTTCCCATCCGATCGGATGGCCTGGACTTGATGGGGTTTCCGTGTTTAACACGTTGTAATACCGTCTCGGTTCAATCGCAAAACTTTCCAAACTAAACAATTTTTACAAGGTGCTCAACGAACAGGTCACCAAACGGATTGCCGTCCGATCGGATTGCCATTCGATAGAACGACAATCCGACCGGATGACTTGCGACCTTTTTACTTAAACATTTTGACAAAAACTCAAAGAAGATCACTTTCAGCGAATCGCCATCCAATCGGACGGCCATCCGTTCGGATGACCCTCCGGCCGGATGACCTGATTAGTAGAAACACTTCTTTATTTTGAAAATGCTACAATGAAAACTTCGAAGTCACATCATACACAAACACATCCATCCCAATTGAATGACAGTCCGACCGAATGGCCATCCGACCGGATGACCATCCGTCCAGATTGTCATCCGATCGGATGACCATCCATCCCCCATCACTTTGTCACGTCGTTTAACGCACCATACATCGCTTATGCTATCATTCTGTAATCAGGCTAACTTTCCAGCGCTCCCTTCAATCCAAGGCTGTGTTATTCATTTAACACAATCTGTGAGTATACTCGATCCCTTTTTGCTTTACGCACTTTTGGGTGTTACATACGTTACCTATATCAAATCACATCGATCACACAACGCAAACACTTTTATACGCTAACCGACCTTGCATGTTATACGTGTTACTCGATGAATGCTTGTATGTTATGTTTACACAGTGATTGTTGCCTGACACCTTAGCAACGATAGTAGTATAGTTTGGACCCAGCACCTGTCGTGGACAGGGGTTGTTAAGGGCTTTACTTCACGTGTCACAGTGGTGATATGTGTTGCGCATTCTACAACTCGCAGTCACGTCTGTGCATATTTCATTGTCGATAACTTACTAGCTTCACTTTGCTACATGTTACATGCTGGTTATGCGTAAAATGATTTCGCTGTCTACTATACTATTAAACTTGTATGCTCCCCTTTACACTATGTGTATTGACTTTATTTTAACGTATGTGACTGGTGTTTAGGATGTTGTGCATTGCCTTGCTTTTGTGGAATCAAGCTAGGAGAGAGTCTAGAAACAAATCTAATAAATTCTGAGTTGTCGAATCAATTTACTTGTCTATGAGATATTATGTCTGTATTAACTGATTTGCTAAGTATGTTATGGTATAGGACGTAACTTTAAATATTTGGTAAAATTAGTTGTTATGGATTTCTCCTGGACAATCTGTTTCGCTCAGTGCCTCACCCCGATGTTTCCGCCATCGGTTGGGGTGTGACATATTGGTATCAGAGCCATAACTATAGGGAATTAGGCAAGACTCGACCTAGTCCGGGTCGATATCTTAGAAACGACCTAGTCTATAGTCTAAGTACCAACAGACCGCCTTGTGCAAACTCAGTAGGGGTTTCGTGCGAGCCTATTCTTGTTAATCGATCGACTCGCAACCATACTATACTCTATCCGCCTTTCCTAAGGCTGGAATACTATCACTTAGCCTTTCCTAAGGCTAGCACATCGCACACTATTTTCGAAAATGAACGAGTGATTAGATCGAGACTAGGTGTGAAAACCGCAAACTCTCGATTGGATCGCTTGTTCGACGCGCATTTTTACTATAAACATGAGAATTTGCGTTGAATCAGGAGTGAAATCCATACTTCGACGCAGATTTTCTCTCTCTATCTCGTGATTCTATCACACAAACAGGAACGTAGTCATTAAGTTAGGGGTGAAATCCGAACCTTTATGACTTTTTCCGCCCTCTATTTGGTTTTACAAAACTCTCACTAAAGTCTCGATGGGTTCCAATGACTCAAGTCACGTGAATACCCAAAAGGATGTGTGCCATTCACCGTATGCCGGTGATAGAGCACAGTCTATTAGGCCAAAGCGTGTACTCGAAGTCCTTGAGAATAGTCGAATCACTTTAGGTAGTCGACGTCTATCAGCCGAGACAATCTCTTTTCGATTTTATGTGTTTCGATTCAGGATTTCGCCACCGCTGACTCTGTGATTTATCGCTTTTATGTGAAAGTTTATGTGTTTTATGTGGTTTTACATGGTTATGTGTTTCGATTTTGGTAATTTATTCGCCTTTTGCTACTCGCTTTGATCAACACACATAACTCGCACTGCACATCTATCTCAATACGCTAACAAATCGCATGCTATGTCACTCGCTTACGCTACGCTACTCACTATGTTACTCACAATCGCTACTCGCTATTCGCACTCGCAACTCTCGATCGCTTATGCAGCTGTGAAAGATAGGTGAATACGTGCAATATATGTAGGTGAATACGTGCAAAATATAGGGTGATATGTGGTTGCGTCGAGCTGTGTGTTTATGTGTATACGTGCTTATGTGCCTATTTGTTTACGTGCCTATGTGGTTTATGTGCCTACTTGATTATGTGCTTATGTGTAGACGTGTTACTAAGCTTTAGTAGTATTACGTAAGTTGTGAGGTGAGATTCGAACATATAGTGTCTGAATCCTATGGCGATGTCTATTGCAGACAATGTCGTCATTTGGATTGCACACTTCACGCGCTGCACGCCGAAACTATGAGGACAAACGCATCGCTGCTCTAGTCGCAAAGCAGATGGCTAAGGTCATTCCGCAAATTTTCAGCGAGCTGAATGAAAACGCTAGCAAGTCCTCTGAAGAATCTAGGACTGATTCTCCCCGAGCTACGTTTAGCTTCAAGCAGTTTAAAGCCTGCGGACCCAAAGAATTCACCGGAGAAGACGGGCCTACTGCCATGTTTCAATGGTCCGATTCAATTGAAGTCAACCTGCGCCAAAGCAGCTGTCCCGATAACCATTCGCACTGTTAACGCCACTGGCTTTTTCCAGTCCAGGGCTCTAGACTGGTGGACTGCCGAAAGAAACAAGTGAGGGAATGATGTAGCCTATGGGCTTACGTGGGATGAGTTAAAGGACATCATGATGAAGGAGTTCTGCCCTCCCCACGAGCTTCAGAAGCTAGAGGACGAGTTCAGGCACATCAAACAAGACAGTGGCGACAACGCTGGTCTAACTGCCCGCTTCAAGCAGCTGAGTATCATTTGTCCTGGCCAAGTTACTTCCCCTGAAATCACCATCAAGAAATACGTCCGTGCTTTACCGGATTGTGTGGCTGACTTCGTGCAAGCCGCGAAGACAACAACCATTGAGGAAACCTTCCTACTCACTGATGAGATTAATGACAAGCGAGTTTGGGCTGGTTACATCGATAAGACCACCAAGAGTCTACACCAAGTTACCGCTGCTCCCACCGCTGAAACCGCCGCCGCACCGCAAGCTTCGAAGTCCTCCCGCCGTAAGAGAAAGAACAACAACAACAACAACAACAACAACAACAACAGTAGCAAGAATTGTGTTGTTACTGCCGCTTCGCTCCAAGCTGTACCTGCTCAACCGCAACCCCAGAACCGCCAAGTAGCGGCCCCAGTGACCAATGCACCGCCGGCCAAGCGTGCATATACTGGTCCTCACCCACTTTGCCCTACCTGTACTTGTCATCATCCTACTGGGATTGCATCCATATTTTGTGTTCACTGCAACCTGTACGACCACTTTACTGCTAACTGTCGTACCGGTCCCCGCCAAGCCCCAGCCCAAGGGCAAGCTCCTACACCACCAGCTCTCCTTCCTGCTCCACAGGGCCAACAAGCAGCTCCTGCACCCGCTACTCACGCAAGAGCCTGCTTTGCATGTGGTGATCCCAACCACTTTGCAAACATGTGCCCCAACAGAGTGGTGAAGCAAGAGCCACAACAGCAGTCGCAACAACATCAACAGCAGCAGCCTCAGCAACAGCAGCAGCCAGCAGCCCTCGGATATGCTTTCAACATCAACGTCCGCCAGGCTCAAGCAGACAACAATGTGGTTAATGGTACGTTTCTCGTTAATGGTATATATGCTTCGTGTTTATTTAATACTGGAGCAGGTGGTAACTATTTTGTATCGTTTGAATTCGAAAAGTTCCTAAAGCGTAAACGCGCCCATCTCCCTACGACGTTCGACGTTGAAGTCGCCACTGGAAGAACCGTTACTGTTCATTCCGTTCTACGTGATTGTACGCTTGAACTCAACAGTCGCGTCTTCCCTACCGACCTCATTCCGATGCAGCTTGGTAGTTTTGACATCATAGTACGCATGGATTTTCTTCGCGAAAATCGTGCTGAAGTTGTTTGCTTCGATAAAATGATTCGTTTCTCGCTTGCTAATGGTGATCAACTATGTGTGTATGGCGAAACTCCTTTAAAAGGTCTATGACTCATGTCGTGTATCCGAGCGAGCAAGTATCTCTGCAAGGAATACAAAGCTTTCTTGGCGCACATCGTAGTAGCGGAGAAGGAAAAGAAAGAGAAGGCAATAGATAAGGTGCATGTGGTTCGTGATTTTCCTCATGTCTTTCCCGATGATCTACCTGGTTTACCGCCCAGTCGTGATATCGACTTCCATATTGATCTCATTCCTGGAGCAAATCCTGTTGCTAAAGCTCCTTATCGACTCGCTCCTTCTGAAATGCGTGAACTCTCGAGTCAACTCCAGGAATTTCTTGACAAAGGCTTCATTCGCCCTAGCACCTCTCCGTGGGGAGCACCAGTTCTTTTCATCAAAAAGAAGGACGGGTCGTTCCGGATGTGCATCAATTACAGGGAGTTGAATAAGCTGACTATCTAGAATCGCTATCCCTTGCCTCGAATCGATGATTTGTTTAACCAGTTACAAGGTGCTACGTGTTTCTCGAAGATTAACTTACGCTCAGGCTATCACCAGTTATGCATTCAAGAGGAGGATATACCCAAAACCGCTTTCCGAACTCGATACGGCCACTATGAATTCGTTGTTATGCCCTTTGGTTTAACCAACACACCCGTGGTTTTCATGGATTTGATGAATCGCGTGTGTAAACCATTTCTTGACTGCTTCTTCATCGTGTTCATCGATGATATCCTTATCTATTCAAAGTCGAAAGCCGAACATGTTCAACATCTACGTTTAGTTCTCGAATTACTCCAAGGGAATCGACTCTATGTCAAGTTCTCCAAGTGTGAATTTTGGCTAGAGGAGGTTCAATTCCTTGATCACATCGTCAATAGCCAAGGTATTCATGTTGATCTCACGAAGATTGAAGCTGTTAAGAGTTGGGTTACACCCAAATCTCCATCCGAAGTTCGCTCGTTCCTCGGATTGGCGGGTTATTACCGTCGATTCATCGCTGACTTCTCAAAAATCGCTACCTCTACGATACTAAGTGTACGGTCTTCACAGACCATAAGAGCCTGCAACACATCTTGAATCAAAAGGAACTGAATATGCGCCAACGCTGATGGGTAGAACATCTTAACGATTACGACTGTGAGATTTGTTACCACCCTGGCAAAGAAAATGTCGTTGTCGATGCTCTAAGTCGACAAAGCTATTTGCATAGCATTCGTAATACTCACGCTCAGCACGATCTCAAAGCTCCTATTTGTGACGCCCAACATGCATGTTTCACCGAACACACCATAAAGGAAGAATGAATTCTAGGTTCCAAAAGCCGATTGGAAAGCAAATCGAACGGTATTCTCTACTATCTCGATCGCATCTGGATTCCAAGTCGCAATAACCTTCGGGAGATATTGTTGACTGAAGGGCACAAGTCTCGATATTCCGTTCATCCTAGTGCCGACAAGATGTACCATGACCTCCGTCTACGAAACTGGTGGCCGGGAATGAAGAGGGATATCGCAATCTATGTTTCGAAGTGCCTGACTTGTTCAAAAGTCAAGGCTGAGCAACAAAGACCCCCTGGCTTACTCGTGCAACCCGAGATTCCTATGTGGAAGTGGGAGAGTATAGCCATGGACTTTATAACGAAACTTCTGCGAACACCTTCAGGTCACGATAGCATCTGGGTTATCGTCGGCCGTTTGACCAAATCTGCTCATTTTCTACTGATACAAGAAGACTTTAAGGTAGAAAAAATAGCCTGGATCTACACCGACGATATCATTTGTCGACACGGGACGCCTCGTGACATCGTCTCTGACCGCGACGGTTGGTTTACCTCGCGTCTTTGGGAAACTTTTCAATCTGCTCTTGGTACTACTCTAAATCTAAGTACCGCTTTCCATCCCCAAACCGACGGTCAGACTGAAAGAACGATCCGTACCCTTGAAGTCATGCTTCGCTCGTGTGTCAAAGATTTCGGTGGTAATTGGGACGCGCACTTACCTTTGGTCGAATTCTCGTACAATAACAGTTATCATTCAAGCATTCAAATGGCACCATTTGAGGCACTGTACGGAAGAAAATGTCGATCGCCTATTGTATGGCACAAGATCAGAGATGCGCAAATAACCGGTCCTGAGCTGCTGCAAGAAAGGACTGACAAAATCCTCCAAATTCGAGACAATCTGCTGAAAGCTCAGAGTCGTTAGAAAAGTTACGCCGATAGACGCCGCAAGCCCCTTGAATTTGACGTTGGCGATCACGTACTCCTAAAGGTTTCACCTTGGAAGGGTGTGATCAGATTCGGCAAGAAAGGAAAGCTCTCGCCTCGATATGTTGGACCCTTTAAAATCCTGGAAAGGATTGAGAAGGTGGCCTACAGACTCGAACTACCGAAGGAACTTAGCAATGTCCACCCGACTTTCCATGTTTCGAACCTCAGAAAGTGTCTGGCAGAGTAAAATTTACAAGTACCACTTGAGGATCTACAAGTGGATGAAACATTACACTTCGTGGAAAAGCCTGTCGAGATCATGGATCGGGAAACCAAGAAGCTCAGACACTCACGCATTCCCATTGTAAAGGTTTGTTGGGAAGGCAAACGCGGAGCAGAGTTCACCTGGGAACTTGAAAGTGACATGAAGGCTAAGTATCCACAGCTATTCGTTACGCCTGCGGCCTAATTTCGGGATGAAATTCCCTAAATTAGGGGAGGCTATAACAACCCGCGTTTTTGAAGTCAAAGTACAAGTCAAAGTCAAAGTCAAATGAAGAAAAGATTGCTAAATGCGATCGGTCAATCCTTGCTGAATTATTGATTGTACTCTTTGACTTTGTAACCGATACTCTATTTTGTGTACTTTAGTTGTATTATGTGGAGTAAATGTAATAATCGCAGTTTATCGCTAATCGACCTATCGCTATCTCATCGCTATTGCATCGCAACTCAAATTATGTGTTCTGAATATTGTTTTACGTGTGTGTGCTATTTATGTGTTACTTGTGCATGTTTATATTTGCTTTTGATGATTAATCGAAAATTCAATCGCAACACTAACACAACGCAATCTCATCGCGGACTCAAAATATAAGGTTTACTTTTATGTTGAGTGTTAGTTAGGTTATTTGTGTAACTATAGTTTAATACTATCGCATCGCTTACTCGCAATGCATCGCAATGCTCAACGCATGAAACAAAACGTTAGAAACCAACTCGCGGCAGCCCTTCGATCGAATGACCATTCGATCGAATGGTCATCCGTCCGGATGACCATCCGATCGGATTGCCCTCCGATCCGTCACATTACAGCGTCTTTCCTCTTCTGTCACCTATAAATAGCACCTGTCACATCATGAACAGTGATATGATAGCTCTCTCGTCCGACCAGCGCACTTTGGGCTATTTTCTCTCAATTTCTCATGATTCTTGTATGTTTCTACCCCAAATCTTGTACTTTCTTGATCTATGTAGGATCGTTTTCAGACCAAAACGAGTCGATTAGAAGAGTTTATCTCTAAACGAAAGGCGAAAACTGTCACACCCCGACCACGTAGAACATACAAAACGTGGCGGAAACGTCGGGGAGTGTTGTAACAGAATTAATGTTTCAAATCCATGGCAATTAAAGTTTCGTTTTATTCATTAAACAAGCGAATTACATTGTCTTTAAACAAGAAATAAAGAGTACATAACATAAATTAACTAGTTCTTGTCTCGTTTTAAGTCACTAAGGCACAAGTCCGCCTAAGTATGTCTTGATAAGTCCTATGCATCATCTCCTGAAAACACATGTGAAAATAGGTACGTCAGCATAAAAATGCCTGTGAGATACATAGGTTTTGTGAAAATAGGATTCATGACTTATGTTTGAGAAAATGTTTAGTCATGAACCTTGTAATTTGCTTTGTCTTGTAAATCATTTGAAAAACGATAAGATCAGATGATATGTATAAATAAATGTAAGGTTAAATGAATAACCATGTAAAATGAGTTTGTATAAGATAAGTTGTTTGTAAAACAATGTCTTGTGAAAATTATGATATTTGTAATAAATGTTATATATATCTCAAACTGAAATGATTCAAATAACGCTACGATATGTAATACCATACAAACACTTATATATAGGAAGTACCAGCGGCGTATCCACCATGCTTGTATCATATTACACACGCTTCGTTACTTAATCACTTACTCAAACCAAACTACTAAAGTAAAATGTTCATGTCTAATGTAAATCATGTAATATGTATCCAAAATGTAATCATGTGATGAATAACAAATGTACTAAGTATGCAACAATAGACATACGTAGCATGTGACCTGTACTAAGTATGCAACAATAGACATACGTAGCATGTGACCTGTACTAAGTATGCAACAATAGACATACGTAGCATGTGACCTGTACTAAGTATGCAACAATAGACATACGTAGCATATAATGTAATGTAATGTAGAACGATGTACTAAGTACGCACACAATGGGCATACATAGCATGAAATGTAATGAAATCATGTACTATAATGTACTAACAAACGTAGCAGGTATATGATGTGAAAACAGGAAAGCATGAAAGTAACAAGTAGGCACATGTGTTTCACCCCAAAACAGTTTGGAAAACAGTAAAAGAGGGGTCTATGTACTCACTTGAGATTGGTTAGTAGTCCTTGAGTAACAACCAAACAATGCTAGAGATCGCGGATATCAAACGACACCTAATATAGGTAACTATGTTAATAAACCGGACCTAAATCGGAGGATTTAGATAGAATTAGGGTTCGTAAACCAAACGAGTATAGAGACTCGTGTCATATGGTTTAACAAAGCCTACATACTAAATGAAACCTAGCCTAAGTGTTTTCGACCCATTACGACCCGTTTTAGGTAGCTTCTGCTACTTTAACGCGTCGTTCGCGTGAAACGCGTTCGGACCGCTTAACTAGTCCTATGACAAGTGTTATATGCCTAAACATGTTACATAATCAGTTATGTGACAAAATTTTAGGTTGCATACGCTTAATTACCAATTATACATGAAAAGGGTATTCTGGTAATTTACCTAAGGCATATAAACTACCTATCATACAACTACTTAAACAATGTGACCATAAGGTATAACCTCGGAAGGTTATTCCCTATATACTATGGTCACCTAATGTGTTTGGTCGGATCCTAATGATCGACCAAACTGGGTCGGGTTCGAAGGTATAAGCGATTTATCAGATCGCTTACCCTACGACCCTAGACAACGTGGTAATCAGTAGGCATAGTCCCAAGGGACTATAACCAACGTGATTACACTCACGTTGCGAAGTTCAAACGAACTTCGCATTGACCATAAGCTGGTCAACGCTGAAAGTCAAACAAAGTTTGACTTTCTGACTCGAAAAGCAATAAAATAAAGAAAAGAATGAAAGAATACTTACGAAGGGTCCCCGAATGCTAATTTCGATTCAAAAATCTCAGGTATGAAACAATAGTTTCAACTTAGAGTTTCTCAAATCAAAATTCTAGTGATTTGAGCAATGGGGGGCATGGGGTATTTATAGTTTTCGGTCCACCGTTAAGATCGTTTCATGGAATCCGTGCTTTAATCCCATGCGTACACTTGTCGGAAAGTTATGGTGGCTAAAAATGGTTCTTATCAGCTGACTAGACAATTGAGAATGTGTGGGTGTGGATCAACCAGCTGCAATCTGCTGTTAAATGCAGTTAATCTGGTCTGATAGTGGGACGCGGCCCGCGTGGGGATTTACAGAAACTGAGGCGGGCCGCCTGGCCTGCACAGATCAGAAAATATGTTTGCAAAATGACAGTTTCAGTCCCTGCACGTGTTTAAGGCCATTTCCGACACTTCTAAGGTCCGTAAAGCCAACTTTAAGGCCCTAAAATGATGCCTAAACATTGTGGACATGAAACATGCTCAAAAATATGCCGGATGTTGGTTCGTTTGGTCGTACGAACGCGATGTTCGCTTAATTACGACGGAATGCGCATAAGCGCGAAAAACGATCCAAATGACACGACGAATGGATTTTTCTTATGCCAAACACTAAAATAAAATATTTTAGTGCTTACATAAATTTTTGGATGTCCGGATGTATTCAGAACGTAAGTTATGCGCGAAAATGCAAACTTGTGCACTTTTTGACGCTTTTAGTCCCTGAATGACACAAAAGTTTATTTTAGCATACCGAACACCTCAAAGCCTATTTCTAAGCTATGTAAAGGATATTTATGGTATGTTTAACTTATGGTCATGTTCCGGAATGTCTGTTACAGTTCAAATTGGCATACTTTCGCAGTTTGTCAAATTTAGTCCCTGTAAGCGATTTAATTTGATTTTGCCATACCAAAGCCTTCAAAACTTATTTCTAAGTTAAGTAAAGGTTATTTAAGGTATGTTAAGCCTATTTCACTATTCTGGAGTGTTCGTTGCATTAAACTGGTTATATTTACGCATCAGTGCGCGTATAACCTTCCAGAAAGCGATTTAGAGCTTGAAATCGAACAAGAGTTGATATGTGCAAACGATAAACATATTTTTACAAATCCCAAGTATGAAATACAATATTTCATTGGTTTGGCATTTGTTTGATGGTTGAAGTGACACAGGTGTCACAGTCTCCCCTACTTTAGGAAATTTCGTCCCGAAATTAATACGTAGGAGTCTATTTGTGACTTTGTGTCAAATAACCACCCGAGATATGTAAGGCATAATCCTGACATTTCCTTAACGGACATTTTTCAGAAATGAAAATGAACAAAATGAGTCATTTTCCACAACTTCTTCAGACCCGAAAATTGACGAAATGAGTCATTTTCCACAACTTCTTCAGAACCGAAAATGAACGAAGTGAGTCATTTTCCACAACTTCTTCAGAACCGAAAATGAACGAAGTGAGTCATTTTCCACAACTTCTTCAGAACCGAAAATGAACGAAGTGAGTCATTTTCCACAACTTCTTCAGAACCGAAAATGAACGAAATGAGTCATGTTCCACAACTTCTTCAGAACCGAAAATGAACGAAATGAGTCATTTTCCCACAACTTCTTCAGAACCAAAAATGAACGAAATGAGTCATTTTCCACAACTTCTTCAGAACCGAAAATGAACGAAATGAGTCATTTTCCAGAACTTCTTCAGAACCGAAAATGAACGAAATGAGTCATTTTCCAGACACACGACCAAACTAGCTGTGGTTTCCGTGCACTGAATTCCATAATTATGTATGCATCCATAATTACGCAATTCCTTGCATAGTCCGCACAATTTGTTTGTAATGTGAAGGGGAGGAAAAATCGAACCTGTGATGAGTGTGACTAGGCTACCATAAGGTCCTTTTAATTAGATCGACAAATGATCCTTTTAATTAGGCCATTAAGGAGTCCTTTCAGCTATCTCATCACATGATATTCCTAACCAGATTTTTGGATCAATCTGTTTACCTAGACCACTCAAGGGTCTAATTATGGAATAGTACAATATAATCCAAGGGTCTTTACTATTATGT
Organism: Helianthus tuberosus; assembly: GCA_030545235.1. Classification (NCBI taxonomy): domain Eukaryota; kingdom Viridiplantae; phylum Streptophyta; class Magnoliopsida; order Asterales; family Asteraceae; genus Helianthus; species Helianthus tuberosus. The sequence continues at coordinate 123,756,177 of CM060407.1, forward strand.
AAAAGCCCATTGAGGATTTAATATAGTACCTTTGGATATCCTACCATGAATCCCTTATACGAAGATATGGAAGATTCTACGAGGATTTGGATAACAAAAACTTGGATTACTAAAAAACATACAAAGGAAACGCATAAGCACATAATCACATAGTTGTTTAACTTGGTTATTGATTTGTTATCTTTGGACGCGGATACTTAAAGCACACCAGGAATCCAATTCGTGGATTTCATTTGGCACTTTAATCATTTCAAGAATCCATCCATGAAGATAGGATGATCTACCAAAAATTCGATTTTCGTTTTCAGGAAAACGCAATATGCGAATTAAGGTACACAATAATTTAGGACATACGGAAATACCCTTGGGTACCCTATTAAGAATTTATAGTGGTACTTGGGGTATTCGTACAGAATTATAACTTGCACCTTGTACTTTGTCTCTTTGCAAGAGACGGGTACTTAGGATCTTTGTGTAAAACGCAAGAGATTGTAAAATGGAAGAATTTTGGGGGTAGTTTGCTTTTCAAGGAATACGATTCCTTGATTGTCGGTATTGTAGGGGATATGTTGTTTATACATACAATCACATAAATACATTGCAATGTAAATAAAAAGATTTATTTATTAACAATGATAACAACTGTTTCATGGACCTTGACAACAAAAGAAAATAATACATAAGACATGATTATTTCTAAACGGTGTTGTCTTCTAGTCGGTCAGATGGTCATCTCTGTGCTGGATTAGCATTAGCAAGCTTTGGGCAATTTCTTCGGAAATGTCCCATCTCGCCACACTTGTAGCAAGAAACTGGTGGAAAGCGAGCTCGAGCAGGTTTGTTGTTAGCTTGATTTGGTGCAACTGCTGCTACGCAAACTTTTGCTGTATAACCTTTACGTCCACAAATTTGGCATTCGCGGCACTTCACCATAGCATGATGATAAAGGTTACATTTGTTACACAAGGGTGAAGTTCCATTGTATGGCTTCCTAGTACGGGGTTTAGCTGGTTGGTTGGGGGCGGCTTGATCATTGTGAGTGACCATGGCGAAGTTCTGAGAAGCCTTTTGCTTCTTTGACCGCTCAAGGGATCCAGTCTGTTCATCCATGGTCTTTGATTCCTCGATTGGTTTCGATTCCTCGACCGGTTTCTTGTCACCCTTTCGGAAAAGCTTACGTTTCCTGATCTGAGATTCAGTCAAAGTTGCAGATAGCTCAATGGCCTGCCTAACCGTAGTGGGGTTACTACCGGTAACAATGTCTTGAACTGAGTCAGGGAGACCATCAATGTATTTTTCGATCGCCTTATCCAAAGGCGTAACCATGGTAGGACACAACAGGCTCAGCTCCTCATATCGATCAGTGTATGCTCGATGTTCACCGCTATCTTGCTTAAGATCATCGAATTCCCTTTCCAATGCCCTGATCTCGTGACGAGGACAGAATTCCTTCATCATCAGTGCTCGAAGTTCTTCCCAATTTTGGGCCAGTGCCACTTCGGCACCCCTATCTCTCACCACACCATTCCACCACGTCAAAGCTCGTTTCTCAAAGACACTAGATGCGAAATCTACCTTTCGCTTGTTTGGACATTGAACATGCCTGAAGGTGCTCTCTAGACTCTCGAACCATTGCAGAAGTGCAGTCGCTCCTTGAGACCCAGAAAACTTTGATGGCTTGGCCGAGTTGAACGTCTTGAAGCTGCAGAGGGCATTATTGTTGTTGATAGCTTGGTAACATTGAGCCACGACGTTCGGGATTGCAGCAGTCATTTGCTGTGTAATGACAGCTGCCAGATCTTCAATAGATACCAGATTTTCGCGTCATGGAGGCATTCTAAAAGTGGGAACATGAAAGGAAATGAGTGAGAGAATTAGACGAAAAGAATGAGATGAAACAAATCTGATGAAAGCAAGGATATCGGTCATTTGTTTGTTACTACAAAGCAACAAACGACCTTGGTGATTAATCAAAGTAAATAGGTCAAAAATAATGTATCGCGAAGACATGCTCGCCTATAAGTGAACACTCATTCCAAGAATTCCCAGGTAAGCACAACTGGTCTCGCGTCTGATGAGATGTATACGAAGTGCTTGCCTAGACAGAAAACCCAGAATACAGGCATTCACCCTTCCAGTTTGCACGTGTTCACATTATTTAAAACCCAAAACCTTGACGAGTTTTTTTTTTTAAATTCAAAGGGGTTCAAAGCCATATAACAGAGGGTTCAAAACCTTACAATAGAGGGTTCAAAACCTTGTAATCAATCATCCTAGAACAGAGGATTAGTTTTCAAAGCGGTTTTGAAATTTATGTTCTTGTTGTGGTCGTCGCCTAAGGATAGGTGACGGTATTGTTTTATGACTAAACGCAAGTAAACTCGCGTTAGGGTCCTAGAAAGGTTATAGACTAGGTCAAAGCATTACTAATAACCTAATTCCCTATAACCATTGGCTCTGATACCATCTTTTCTGTCACACCCCGACCACGTAGAACATACAAAACGTGGCGGAAACGTCGGGGAGTGTTGTAACAGAATTAATGTTTCAACTCCATGGCAATTAAAGTTTCGTTTTATTCATTAAACAAGCGAATTACATTGTCTTTAAACAAGAAATAAAGAGTACATAACATAAATTAACTAGTTCTTGTCTCGTTTTAAGTCACTAAGGCACAGGTCCGCCTAAGTATGTCTTGATAAGTCCTATGCATCATCTCCTAAAAACACATGTGAAAATAGGTACGTCAGCATAAAAATGCCTGTGAGATACATAGGTTTTGTGAAAATAGGATTCATGACTTATGTTTGAGAAAATGTTTAGTCATGAACCTTGTAATTTGCTTTGTCTTGTAAATCATTTGAAAAACGAAAAGATCAGATGATATGTATAAATAAATGTAAGGTTAAATGAATAACCATGTAAAATGAGTTTGTATAAGATAAGTTGTTTGTAAAACAATGTCTTGTGAAAATTATGATATTTGTAATAAATGTTATATATATCTCAAACTGAAATGATTCAAATAACGCTACGATATGTAATACCATACAAACACTTATATATAGGAAGTACCAGCGGCGTATCCACCATGCTTGTATCATATTACACACGCTTCGTTACTTAATCACTTACTCAAACCAAACTACTAAAGTAAAATGTTCATGTCTAATGTAAATAATGTAATATGTATCCAAAATGTAATCATGTGATGAATAACAAATGTACTAAGTATGCAACAATAGACATACGTAGCATGTGACCTGTACTAAGTATGCAACAATAGACATACGTAGCATGTGACCTGTACTAAGTATGCAACAATAGACATACGTAGCATGTGACCTGTACTAAGTATGCAACAATAGACATACGTAGCATATAATGTAATGTAATGTAGAACGATGTACTAAGTACGCACACAATGGGCATACATAGCATGAAATGTAATGAAATCATGTACTATAATGTACTAACAAACGTAGCAGGTATATGATGTGAAAACAGGAAAGCATGAAAGTAACAAGTAGGCACATGTGTTTCACCCCAAAACAGTTTGGAAAATAGTAAAAGAGGGGTCTATGTACTCACTTGAGATTGCTTAGTAGTCCTTGAGTAACAACCAAACAATGCTAGAGATCGCGGATATCAAACGGCACCTAATATAGGTAACTATGTTAATAAACCGGACCTAAATCGGAGGATTTAGATAGAATGAGGGTTCGTAAACCAAACGAGTATAGAGACTCGTGTCATATGGTTTAACAAAGCCTACATACTAAATGAAACCTAGCCTAAGTGTTTTCGACCCATTACGACCCGTTTTAGGTAGCTTCTGCTACTTTAACGCGTCGTTCGCGTGAAACGCGTTCGGACCGCTTAACTAGTCCTATGACAAGTGTTATATGCCTAAACATGTTACATAATCAGTTATGTGACAAAATTTTAGGTTGCATACGCTTAATTACCAATTATACATGAAAAGGGTATTCTGGTAATTTACCTAAGGCATATAAACTACCTATCATACAACTACTTAAACAATGTGACCATAAGGTATAACCTCGGAAGGTTATTCCCTATATACTATGGTCACCTAATGTGTTTGGTCGGATCCTAATGATCGACCAAACTGGATCGGGTTCGAAGGTATAAGCGATTTATCAGATCGCTTACCCTACGACCCTAGACAACGTGGTAATCAGTAGGCATAGTCCCAAGGGACTATAACCAACGTGATTACACTCACGTTGCGAAGTTCAAACGAACTTCGCATTGACCATAAGCTGGTCAACGCTGAAAGTCAAACAAAGTTTGACTTTCTGACTCGAAAAGCAATAAATAAAGAAAAGAACGAAAGAATACTTACGAAGGGTCCCCGAATGCTAATTTCGATTCAAAAATCTCAGGTATGAAACAATAGTTTCAACTTAGAGTTTCTCAAATCAAAATTCTAGTGATTTGAGCAATGGGGGGCATGGGGTATTTATAGTTTTCGGTCCACCGTTAAGATCGTTTCATGGAATCTGTGCTTTAATCCCATGCGTACACTTGTCGGAAAGTTATGGTGGCTAAAAATGGTTCTTATCAGCTGACTAGACAATTGAGAATGTGTGGGTGTGGACCAACCAGCTGCAATCTGCTGTTAAATGCAGTTAATCTGGTCTGATAGTGGGACGCGGCCCGCGTGGGGATTTACAGAAACTGAGGCGGGCCGCCTGGCCTGCATAGATCAGAAATATGTTTGCAAAATGACACTTTCAGTCCCTGCACGTGTTTAAGGCCATTTCCGACACTTCTAAGGCCCGTAAAGCCAACTTTAAGGCCCTAAAATGATGCCTAAACATTGTGGACATGAAACATGCTCAAAAATATGCCGGATGTTGGTTCGTTTGGTCGTACGAACGCGATGTTCGCTTAATTACGACGGAATGCGCATAAGCGCGAAAAACGATCCAAATGACACGACGAATGGATTTTTCTTATGCCGAAAACTAAAATAAAATATTTTAGTGCTTACATAAATTTTTGGATGTCCGGATGTATTCAGAACGTAAGTTATGCGCGAAAATGCAAACTTGTGCACTTTTTGACGCTTTTAGTCCCTGAATGACACAAAAGTTTATTTTAGCATACCGAACACCTCAAAGCCTATTTCTAAGCTATGTAAAGGATATTTATGGTATGTTTAACTTATGGTCATGTTCCGGAATGTCTGTTACAGTTCAAATTGGCATACTTTCGCAGTTTGTCAAATTTAGTCCCTGTAAGCGATTTAATTTGATTTTGCCATACCAAAGCCTTCAAAACTTATTTCTAAGTTAAGTAAAGGTTATTTAAGGTATGTTAAGCCTATTTCACTATTCTGGAGTGTTCGTTGCATTAAACTGGTTATATTTACGCATCAGTGCGCGTATAACCTTCCAGAAAGCGATTTAGAGCTTGAAATCGAACAAGAGTTGATATGTGCAAACGATACACATATTTTTACAAATCCCAAGTATGAAATACAATATTTAATTGGTTTGGCATTTTTTTGATGGTTGAAGTGACACAGGTGTCACAAAAACAGACGTGTAGAGTTCAATTCAGCAAGATTCACACTTTAAACTGTTGTATGATTGATTCTTAAACCTTTTATAACCTGACAACACTTCGGCAGCAATTCGTTGCTCTGGCCGGAAAGTTACAAATGAAATGGACATGAGGCCTATTTATAGGGAAGGACCCTTCCGTTTGATGGTGACATGACACACTTCAAACGGAACCCATTTCAAACGGACACGCATGTTCAAACGAAACCTATTTCAAACGATGACATCTACAAACGGTCAATCTAAATTCTTGTTTCATGTGTATTCTGACTTCTATTTTGTCTTCATGTTGCAATGATGTAATAAATGAAGTCATATGTATGATGTCATCATTAATGATGATGACATAATCCTTGTTCCAAACCGCAACGTATCCAAGACTCGATTTAAGACGAAGACGACAGATGAATGCACCAACAATCTACACACACTTTCTCGTCATTTCCACCATCAAATCTTAACTTTTCACCGTGAAATCGGTGCATTTGGGCTGTTCTAGGATGATGTTATCATGGGTTCTCATGAACTTCAAAGTGTGACCTCATTCCACCAAGAACAACTCAGATCTAAGAGATTTCAACATGTTTAAACACTGGTTTCACCTAAATCTAGATTAAAAGAGTTGAAAGATGTTTTCATAACCTTATTCCACATTCTTTTACACTCATGTACTCAAAACCGATGGAATCCGAGCTCGTTCAGACCTTCTACTCATTCTATAGTGAAGTGTTGGACTGAGAATTGATTCCTATCGGAGAAGACGACTGATTCACGGGTTGAACATGAAGTACCATCAAGAATAGTTAAGTGATCGAACGGGGTGGTTCCCATCTGATCGGACGGCCTGGACTTGATGGGGTTTCCGTGTTTAACACGTTGTCATACCGTCTCGGTTCAATCGCAAAACTTTCCAAACTTAACAATTTTTACAAAGTGCTCAACAAACAGGTCACCAAACGGACTGCCGTCCAATCGGATTTCCATTCGATCGAATGACAATCCGACCGGATGACTTGCGACCTTTTTACTTAAACATTTTCACAAAAAACTCAAAGAAGGTCACTTTTAGCGAATCGCCATCCGATCGGACGGCCATCCGTTCGGATGACCATCCGGCCGGATGACCTGATTGGTAGAAACACTTCTTTATTTTGAAAATGCTACAACGAAAACTTCAAAGTCACATCATACACAAACACATCCATCCCAAATGAATGACAGTCCGACCGAATGGCCATCCGACCGGATGACCATCCGTCCCCCATCACTTTGTCACGTCGTTTAACGCACCATTCGTCGCTTATGCTATCGTTCAGTAATCAGGCTAATTTTCCAGCGCTCCCTTCAATCCAAGGCTGTGTTATTCATTTAACACAATCTGTGAGTATACTCGATCCCTTTTTGCTTTACGCACTTTTGGGTGTTACATACGTTACCTATATCAAATCACATCGATCACACAACGCAAAAACTTTTATACGCTAACCGACCTTGCATGTTATACGTGTTACTCGATGAATGCTTGTATGTTATGTTTACACAGTGATTGTTGCCTGACACCTTAGCAACGATAGTACTATAGTTTGGACACAGGGGTTGTTAAGGGCTTTACTTCACGTGTCACAGTGGTGATATGTGTTGTGCATTCTACAACTCGCAGTCACGTCTGTGCATATTTCATTGTCGATAACCTACTAGCTTCACTTTGCTACATATTGGTTATGCGTAAAATGATTTCGATGTCTACTATACTATTAAACTTGTATGCTCGCCTTTACACTACGTGTATTGACTTTATTTTAATATATGTGACAGGTGTTTAGGATGTTGTGCATTGCCTTGCTTTTGTGGAATCAACCTAGGAGAGAGTCTAGAAACAAATTTACTAAATTCTGAGTTGTCGAAACAATTTATTTGTCTATGAGATATTATGTCTGTATTAACTGATTTGCTAAGTATGTTATGGTATGGGACGTAACTTTAAATATTTGGTAAAATTAGTTGTTATGGATTTCTCCTGGACAATCTATTTCACTCAGTGCCTCACCCCCGATGTTTCCGCCATCGGTTAGGGTGTGACAAATTGGTATCAGAGCCATAACTATAGGGAATTAGGCAAGACTCGACCTAGTCCGGGTCGATGTCTTAGAAATGACCTAGTCTATAGTCTAAGTACCAACAGACCGCCTTGCGCAAACTCAGTAGGGGTTTCGTGCGAGCCTATTTCTGTTAATCGATCGACTCGCAACCATACTATACTCTATCCGCCTTTCCTAAGGCTGGAATACTATCACTTAGCCTTTCCTAAGGCTAGCACATTGCACACTTATTTCGAAAATGAACGAGTGATTAGATCGAGACTAGGTGTGAAAACCGCAAACTCTCGATTGGATCGCTTGTTTGACGCGCATTTTTACTATAAACACGAGAATTTGCGTTGAATCAGGAGTGAAATCCATACTTCGACGCATATTTTCTCTCTCTATCTCGTGATTCTATCACATAAACAGGAACGTAGTCATTAAGTTATCGGTGAAATCCGAACCTTGATGACTTGTTCCACCCTCTATTTTGGTTTTACAAAACTCTTACTAATGTCTCGATGGGTTCCAAAGACTCAAGTTGCGTGAATAACCAAAAGGATGCGTGCCATTCACCGTATGTCGGTGATAGAGCACAGTCTATTAGGCCAAAGCGTGTACTCGAAGTCCTTGAGAATAGTCAAATCACTTTAGGCAGTCGACGTCTATCAGCCGAGACAATCTCTTTTCGATTTTATGTGTTTCGATTCAGGATTTCGCCACTGCTGACTCTGTGATTTATCACTTTTATGTGTTTTATGTGGTTTTACATGGTTATGTGTTTCGATTTTTGGTAATTTATTCGCCTTTCGCTACTCTCTTTGATCAACACGCACAACTCGCACTGCACATCTATCTCAATACGCTAACAAATCGCATGTTATGTCACTCGCTTACGCTATGCTACTCGCTATGTTACTCACAATCGCTACTCGCTATTCGCACTCGCAACTCTCTTTCACTTACGCGGCTGTGAAAGATAGGTGAATACGTGCAATATATGTAGGTTAATACGTGCAAAATATAGGGTGATATGTGGTTGCGTCGAGCTGTGTGTTTATGTGTATACGTGCTTATGTGCCTATGTGTTTATGTGCCTATGTGGTTTATGTGCCTACTTGATTACGTGCTTATGTGTAAGTTGTGAGGTGAGATTCGAACATATAGTGTCTGAATCCTATGGCGATGTCTATTGCAGACAATGTCATTATTTGGATCGCACACTTCACGCGCTGCACGCCGAAACCATGAGGACAAACGCATCGCTGCTCTAGTCGCAAAGCAGATGGCAAAGGTCATTCCGAAAATTGTCAGCGAGCTGAATGAAAACGCTAGCAAGTCCTCTGATAAATATAGGACTGATTCTCCTCGAGCTACTTTTAGCTTCAAGCAGTTTAAAGCATGCGGACCCAAAGAATTCACCGGAGAAGACGGGCCTACTGCCATGTTTCACCGAACACACCCTAAAGGAAGAACGAATTCTTGGTTCCAAACGCCGATTGGAAAGAAAATCGAACGGTATTATCTACTATCTCGATCGCATCTAGATTCCAAGTCGCAATAACCTTCGGGAGATATTGTTGACTTAAGCGCACAAGTCTCGATATTCCGTTCATCCTGGTGCCGACAAGATGTACCATGACCTCCGTCTATGGTACTGGTGGCCTGGAATGAAGAGGGATATCGCAATCTATGTTTCGAATCGCCTAACTTGTTCAAAAGTCAAGGTCGAGCAACAAAGACACTCTAGCTTACTCGTGCAACCCGAGATTCCTATGTGGAAGTGGGAGAGTATAGCCATGAACTTTGTAACAAAACTTCAGCGAACACCTTCAAGTCACGATAGCATCTGGGTTATCGTCAACCGTTTGACCAAATCTGCTCATTTTCTGCCAATACGAGAAGACTTTAAGGTAGAAAAATTAGCCCGGATCTACATCGACGAAATCATCTGTCAACACGGGACGCCTCGTTACATCATCTCTGACCGCGATGGACGAATTACCTCGTGTCTTTGGGAAACATTTCAATCTGCTCTCGGTGCTACTCTAAATCTAAGTATCGCTTTCCTTCCCCAAACCGACGGTCAGACTGAAAGAATGATCTATACCCTTGAAGACATGCTTCGCTCGTGTGTCAAAGATTTCGGTGTTAATTGGGACGCGCACTTACCTTTGGTCGAATTCTTGTACAATAACAGTTATAATTCTAACATTCAAATGGCACCATTTGAGGCACTATACAAAAGAAAATGTCGATCGCCTATTGTATAGCATGAGATTGGAGATGCGCAAATAACCGGTCCTGAGCTGCTGCAAGAAAGGACTGACAAAATCCTCCAAATTCGAGACAATCTGCTGAAAGCTCGGAGTCATCAGAAAAGTTATGCCGATAGACGCCGCAAGCCCTTTGAATTTGACGTTGGCGATCACGTACTCCTAAAGGTTTCACCTTGGAAGGGTGTGATCAGATTCGGCAAGAAAGGAAAGCTCGCGCCTCGATATGTTGGACCCTTTAAAATCCTGGAAAGGATTGAGAAGGTGGCCTACAGACTCGAACTACCGAAGGAACTTAGCAATGTCCACCCGACTTTCCATGTTTTGAACCTCAGAAAGTGTCTGGCTGAGTAAAATTTACAAGTACCACTTGAGGATCTACAAGTGGATGAAACATTGCACTTCGTGGAAAAGCCTGTTGAGATCATGGATCGGGAAACCAAGAAGCTCAAACGCTTAAGCATTCCCATTGTAAAGGTTCATTGGGAAGGCAAACACAACGCAGAGTTCACCTGGGAACTTGAAAGTGACATGAAGGCTAAGTATCCACAATTATTCATTACGCCTGCGGCCTAATTTCGGGACGAAATTCCCTAAAGTAGGGGAGGCCGTAACAACCCGCGTTTTTTAAGTCAAAGTACAAGTCAAATTCAAAGTCAAAGGAAGAAAAGATTGCTAAATGCAATCTGTCAATCCTTGCTTAATTATTGATTGTACTCTTTGACTTTTTAACCGATACTCAATTTTGTGTACTTTAGTTGTATTATGTGGAGTAAATGTAATAATCGTAGTTTATCGCTAATCGACCTATCGTTATCTCATCGCTATCGCATCGCAACTCAAATTATGTGTTCTGAATATTGTTTTACATGTGTGTGCTATTTATGTGTTACTTGTGCAAGTTTATATTTGCTTTTGGTGATTAATCGAAAATTCAATCGCAACACTATCGCAATGCAATCTCATCGTGGACTCGAAATATAAGATTTAATTTTATGTTGAGTGTTAGTTAGGTTATTTGTGTAACTATAGTTTAATACTATCGCATCGCTTACTCACAACGCATCTGTAGGATCGTTTTCTGACCCAAACGAATCGATCAGAAGAGAACCCGTCCAATATGAGAGGCGGAAACAAACATATCGGAGTTATTTCAGCAAGATTACACAAGAAATCACTTTAACTGTCTTGTTTATTGAAAACACAATGTTTTACAGCCTGGAGACACTTCGGCAACACTTCGTTGCCGGAATCAGATCGTTACAAATGAAATCTCAAAGCACCTATTTATAGGCAAGGCTATTTCGCACGGAACAGACCAAGCGAAATCAAGTTCACACGAAATGACTATTTCGTACGAAATGACTATTTCGTACGAAATGACCAGTTCATTTCGTGCGAAATACCCCATTCCCATTTCGTGCGAAATACCCACCTTTTACATTTTCTCGAATAACGTGCCCTGATCTTTCAACACTAATACAAGACTCGATACAAGACGAAGTCGACAGATGTATGCACCAATAGACTCCCCCTCGGATGTTGACGAAGTCTTCAGTGTCGAGTCTTCGGTTGTCAAACCTTCAGTCTTTATCAGTCTTTTGCTCACTCCAAAGATTCACCATTGTAAGTATCCTCAATCAATCTCTTTCTCTTTCTTCCAGAATCTCAACCTGACTCTATATTCTCTTGATCAGATCTCTTGATTCCTTAAGTTTATCTGCATCAGCATATTGCGTGAACCTCAGGACTAGAATCTGGCTCTTTACCATTCAAACTCTTTCTTGGCTGTCTTCAGACTCCCCCTTTCGATAAGCTGGGATCGCAGTCTGGAATAATCCTCTTACAGTCTTTGGATCAAACACCTGGCTCTTATCACTTTCACAGGCTCTATGGTCGTAACCTGGCTTTTTCCAAATTTTATTCCTGCACATTCTCTACCTCACAATAAATTTCACAAATTTATAAATTTTACAAATTTATATCACTTGCAGGTATAGAATGATTTAACATTTAAAAGTTTCTGATGACCACTTGTAGGCAAACATTCAAAAATTTTCTCATTTTAAACATACTCTCCCAAACCTGTTCATCATGTTTAGCACTCGGAATTTTGAAAATCAGCTCTTCAACATCAGTTGTCGAAAATCTTTTTGTATTTTCAAAATTTATACTAAAACACTACTAAAATCTTTTTGGATTTTTGATTTTAAGGAAAAGCAGTAAAGAAATATATACAAACAATATTTTTATGAGTTTGTGTAAGAGGATCATATTAGTTTATGAGACACATCACCAACACCGTTAAGCTATATTCATTTTAAGTTCTAAACGATTCACGTAGATTGTCAGTATACTGATCCACTTAAATTCTCACACAAAGTTCAACTGTTTCGAGATACGAGATTAATGTTTTAGAGACTTAAACTTATACGCGTGTCCCACCTCAGAATATTCTCCCGTATCCAGATCCCAATATTCAGTCTTACAGGTGAGTATACCTAGATGATATTTGTAAAGGGTTAAATGCGAGGGCCATGAGAGCTCAGGCTATTGATTCCGCAAAATCAGAGAGATGATGGCTTCGACTTTAGGTGTGTTCCCTTTAGAGAATCTTTTCTTCAACAGCACATGATTAGCATTTTGCAATGTTTCATCATTTTTTATGCTAAGGGGGGTGCTATATTTCAAGCAAGCGAAAAGTATTATACGGGGACTAGGCCATTGCTTTCGCAAAATCAGAAGTCCCGGGATAATACCCCAGATATCACTAAGCATAAAGACCTAGTATCTCAAAAAGAGGGACCTTTCAAACAAGATTTCGGGGGTTACCCATATATCCGAGAGATGTTCCCCACGAGATAAGTAAGTTTGAAATTTAGGTTTATATCTCGAACACAATCTACTAAATGTGTAAAAACCTACTGGCATATCATCAGTGAGACCGTTTATCACATTATAACTTTCCAATTCTTTAGCGTGCTGTGATAGTCCACTGATGTACTATCATTTCCTCTTTTTCACAACAAAACTCATTTTTGATTTTATCATGTTTTTGACTTTTTCAAACTTTCTAATGTTTTTGGATTTTCTGAAAAAATTTACTCCCCCTAAAATGCAAAAGCATTAAAAAGAAATTTGAAAACAAACTGTACAAGAAAATGACAACTGTTGTGAATTGCCTCAATTCGCCATCCACTTGGCATAAACAATCAGAACTCCCCCTTACAACAAATTATTTTCCCATTAAGATTTCAAAACACTTAAGTTTGTTTTAATCAAAATGGTTTTTCTGGAAAATAAGTTTTGTTGATTTTCACAAACCATTTGTAGGTTAGGGGATTCATTCATCACGTTGTTTTTCAACAAAACCACTTGTATGAAGATTACATTAAGTTCAACTTAATGACCTTGATGAGCCACTTGTAGGAATAACTCCAAAACTTCACAAATACATTTTACCAAGAATGATGCCGATTCCTGCTCCACGCTTACCAACCTGGGAGCTCCGGCAAGTCCAGAATTTAATCATAATAGGTTCTATCCCAGTTACCAACCTGGGATGACCCATTTTCACCTGGTTTCTTTGTTTTCTTCTCATAGAATTCCTTTACCCCTTTTACCTTCCCATCAACCATTTTTACAAAAATATTTTGAACTTTGGGGCTAAAGGTTTTTTCAACATCAAATTCTTTCTTTTCGAAAAAGAATTGATTTGAAATCTCAACTTTTCCAATTTTTGATTTAAAATTTTCAGCTTGCAATGGTGGAACATTTGCATCATCCATTGGCGGAACCGAATTTTCACTCTTTTTCTCAAACTGTGGCTCCTCTGACTTTATGGAATCAGATTCATCACCAGAACTATTATCTGAATTCTTACCAACCCACTTTTGGTTGTTAAGGTTCACCTTTCTTCTGTAAAAACTTTTTGAACATTCACCAACCTCAAACTTTGAATTTTTGAAAACTTTAAATTGTTTGGTTGGTGGTTCATTCTCAACCATCTTTTCTTTCAGTTTAAGAGAAACTCCCTGTTTTGGTTGGATTGCCTTTGGACAATTCCTGGCAATATGACCAATTGTTTTGCATTGAAAACAGGTTCTCGTTTCTTTTTTCTGAGCAACTTCTTTCTTCATTTCTTCTTGCTTTTTAGCAAGGAATTCTTTGTTTGTCTGCTTTCTGAACAATTGCTCTTTTTCTTTTTCATATGATGTTCCTGAAACAAACACAGTTTTTGTTTTATAAGTTTTCTCATTTTTATGATTTTTCGATGGAATAAAACCAAGTCCTTTCTTTTTGAAATTACCGTTATGGTTTGGTTTCTTTTGAAAACCAGAACCAGAACTGTAACCCTTTTTCTTGTTTAACCTTTGTTGTACTCTTGAGGTGTGTTTTTTAGGTTTTTCAGAAAGATTTATATTTTTTATTTCAGAAATATTAATTTCTGTTAGTTTGAAAACCTTTTTGATCATTTCAGTTTTAACACCTCTTATTGGAAATTCTTCATCAGAATATAATTTGTCAGAATCATTCAAAGTATATGCTACTTTGAATGTTTCGTCATTCAAATTAGATTTTGATAACAGAAATTCTTTATTATAAACCTGTTTCTCTTTTTTGACTTTTGAGCTTGACGTGTCGGATTCAAACTTTGACTCTGATTGTGACTCCGACTTTGACTCCTCGGTTTCATCTCTATCCAACACCTGATCGACCACTTTCTTTATTAATTTAGACTCGTGATCAGTGTCAGATGATGTAAAAGTGACATCAATGTTTTCTAGCAAATTATCTGAAGACTCAGATTCCCACTGTAAATTGGTTGCCTTTTTGACTCTTTCTGAATTTGGATTTCTAGGAGAATATCCATTTTCAAGCGGGGGTGGACATTTGTTATAACCGACACTTTGTTTCTTACCAGAACTCTTCATTTCAGTATCCTTCTTCTTTTCAGAACTCTTGTCTTCAGATACTTCCTCTTCATCAAATGCCTTCATGCCTTCAACGGTTGGATAAATCCTGTCAATAACATAAGAAGTACATGAGTAACTTTTTAAAAATCTATTAACTCTCTCTGTTTCTATCCTCTGGGTTTCCAGTTTTTGTTCAAGCACAACACACTTTTCAATGTAATTGTTTACAATTTTCTGCTTTGTCATGAAAGCTCCTTGAAGTGTTTTCATAGCTGTTGCCTGTTCACTGCTTGATTGATTGTATTGATCCATGGCTTTATTCAGAACATCGTAGGATTCTTTCAATCTGTTCATGTTATGAATCAAAGTACTGTTTTGCTTTTTCACTTCTTCACAATTTTCACATTTCACAGGAATCTTTTGTGCATCAGCTTCTGCTTCAACCATGAAAGCTGGAACTTCTTTTGCCTTTTTCTTTACCACAGGAACTTCTTCATCATCACTGCTAACTTGCTTTTTAACTTTCTTCTTTTTCTTTCGAACTTTTCCATCATCACTGTCACTCTCTTCTAACATTTTTAAGTGCTCTTTCATTCTGTTTGCATAATAATCATCATTATCACTATCTTCTGCAACTCGAGCAACAAAAGCTTTTGCCAAGAATTCTTTATCCGGATAGTAATTGTCCCAACTAAAATCTTCTGGAAGCCTTTCATCATCTTGATTTATCATTTTGTTTGTCAGATATGCTTCACTTTCTGCTGAAATATATTTATTCAAACTGAATCCTTTATTCGAATTCTCATTATCTTGATTCACCATATAAGCTATCTTTGATTCTTCAATCTCCTTCCTAGCATGAGCAGTTTGTGGTTGTTGTTGAGGTGGTTGTTGAGCAACTTGATGATAAACCGCTTTCCGATAGTAATCATTGTTGTTGAACGGATTTTGAGCTCCACTTGCTTTGCGGTTTGTGCATTCTCGCTTGAAATGTCCTTTTCCCTGCAACGAAAACAAGTAACTTTAGATTTATCAAAACCCAAAGTAGAAACATTAGCATCACGGAAGTCATCTCTTCCTGTGATTTATTTGAATTTCTCAGCTCTTCTAACACACTCGCCATACACCACTTTATATCCATTAATTCCATTTCTTCAGCATCAATCTGATCGTAATCCTCTTTTGTCAACTATTGGATTTCCGATCCTTCCTGCTACTAAACTCCCATACAACTCTAACACAGTCACCAACAAAGACATGTGACTTTTTCAACTTCTTTCGAGTAATTTTGATCATTCTCAAGATTTAGTGCAATGTTGCGTTGTAGAACTTTTCCACTCTTGGTTGCTGAAAAATTTGGATCGAATGAAGGATATGAAAAAAACTCATTTTGCTGTTTGATCCTTTAGATGATCCTCCAGAAGAATTTTTAGCATTGAATGCAGTTTCGATCTTTGGTGACATGTTGGTCTTATCACTGATACCTCCTTTGTAATATAAACCAATATCTTGTTCACCATCAAAATCTTTCATTCTTGAGATCTTCCTTTGTTCCATCTCTTGGGCTTCAAGTTTTTCAATAAACGTTCCCAGTGTTAGGTTGCCAAAATCTTTTTTATTCCTCAATATCATGAGGTATGTGCCCCAAGTCTCATGTGGCAATGCATCAGCTAACTTTTCAATCAATTCTTCATTATCTTTTGTGATGCTTAACCTCTTCATGTTTGCTAACAGATTGTAATATCTTTCTATGATCTGCTTAGTGTTTTCAGTTCTTAAACCACGAAATAGATCAAACTCTTTTTTTCAAAAGTGATTTTTTGTTCTTGATCATCTCTTTGCTTTCAACAAACTTTGATTTTAATGCTTTCTAGATTGAATATGCAGTTCCATTGTGTTGCAATAAAATCAAAATATCCTCTTTAACAGCTTGATGTAATAAACTTGTCATCATTTTTTCAACTTTGTATTTCTTTTTCTCTTTAGCACTTAGATTTTTAATTGCAATGACCTCTTCATCATCATTCACCGGTCTAACATATTTTGTTTCAACACATTCCCAAGCATCCAAATAATTTGCTTGAACCCAATTTTCGAATCGTTCCTCCCATCCTTTATATTCCTCAATGTTCATGAGCTTTGGTGGTTTTTGCATGGTGCCTGTTTCATTTTCTAACATTGTGTTCTGAGCAATAGTAATCGGAGTAGCAAACGCGTTGTAAAACTCTTCTTCCATAATTCGGTTACAAGTTTTCCAAAATTAGATTTTTCAAACTAAATCAGCACTTTCAAACGAAATAATCTCTTCAAACGAAATACCATGTTCACACGGAATAACCTGCAAAACAACTTCAAATGAAATGAGACCGCACGAAATGATTTCACACGAAATGAGTGTTTTCGTGCGAAATGATCCTAATTTTCAAGCGAAATCAACTCAATCTTAAACGAAATAGTGGTTTCGCGCGAAATAAACTGATTTTCACATGAAATGAAAACACTTTGGTACGAAATAGTGATTTCGTATGAAATAGCTCACACGAAATGATGATTTCGTGCGAAATCAACCAAATTTTAAACGAAATACTGATTTCGTGCGAAATGAAAGCTCTATTCCGTGCGAAATACTGCTGATGTCATCATGTCGGCCATATTTTTGTCAATTTGATCAGGTTTTAGTTCGAATTTTGGTCCAATTCTTTCAAGGCTTTGTTAAAACACTGTTACACATATAATGTGTGAAATTCAATCCATTTTAACCGTTAAAACTTGTTTAATTTTGAAAATAAGGTGTAGAAA
Source organism: Helianthus tuberosus (assembly GCA_030545235.1). Taxonomy (NCBI): domain Eukaryota; kingdom Viridiplantae; phylum Streptophyta; class Magnoliopsida; order Asterales; family Asteraceae; genus Helianthus; species Helianthus tuberosus. The sequence goes on from CM060407.1 coordinate 123,773,843, forward strand.
ACAGATTTTACAGCTGAAATGGTAAGAACTCTTCCTCCTGAGCTCTGATACCACTTGTAGGATCGTTTTCTGACCCAAACGAGTCGATCAGAAGAGAACTCGTCCAATATGAGAGGCAGAAACAAACATATCGGAGTTATTTCAGCTAGATTACACAAGAAATCACTTTAACTGTCTTGTTTATTGAAAATAGAACGTTTTACAGCCTGGAGACACTTCGGCAGCACTTCGTTGCCGGAATCAAATCGTTACAAATGAAATCTCGAAGCACCTATTTATAGGCATGGCTATTTCGCACGGAACAGACCAAGCGAAATCAAGTTCACACGAAATGACTATTTCGTACGAAATGACCAGTTCATTTCGTGCGAAATACCCCATTCCCATTTCGTGCGAAATACCCACATTTTACATTTTCTCGAATAACATGCACTGATCTTTCTACACTAATACAAGACACGATACAAGACTAAGTCGACAGACGTATGCACCAACAGCATCGCAACGCTCAACGCATGAAACAAAACGTCAGAAACCAACTCGCGGCAGCCCTTCGATCGAATGACCATTCGATCGAATGGTCATCCATCCGGATGACCATCCGATCGGATGGCCATCCGATCGGACTAACCTCTGATCCGTCACATTACAATGTCTTTCCTCTTCTGCCACCTATAAATAGCACCTGTCACATCATGAACAGTGATGTGACAGCTCTCTCGTCCGACCAGCACACTTTGGGCTATTTTCTCTCGATTTCTCATGATTCTTGTAAGTTTCTACCCCAAATCTTGTACTTTCTTGATCTACACACACTTTCTCATCATTTCCACCATCAAATCTTAACTTTTCATCGTGAAATCGGTGGATTTGGGCTGTTCTAGGATGATGTTATCATGGGTTCTCATGAACTTCAAAGTGTGACCTCATTCCACCCAGAACAACTCAGATCTAAGAGATTTCAACATGTTTAAACACTTAATTCACCTAAATCTAGATTAAAAGAGTTGAAAGATGTTTTCATAACCTTCTTCCACATTCATTTACACTCATGTACTCAAAACCGATGGAATCCGAGCTCGTTCAGACCTTCTACTCGTTCTATAGTGAAGTGTTGGACTAAGAATGGATTCCTATTAGAGAAGACGACTGATTCACGGTTTGAACATGAAGTAGCATCAAGAACAGTTAACTGATCGAACGGGGTGGTTCCCATCCGATCAGACGGCCTGGACTTGATGGAATTTTCGTGTTTAACACGTTTTCATACCGTCTCGGTTCAATCGCAAAGCTTTCCAAACTTAACAATTTTTACAAAGTGCTCAACGAACAGGTCACCAAACGGACAGCCGTCCAATCGGATTACCATCCGATCGAACGACAATCTAACCGGATGACTTGCGACCTTTTTACTTAAACATTTTCACAAAAACTCAAAGAAGAACAGTTTCAGCGAATCGGATGACCTGATTGGTAGAAACACTTCTTTATTTTGAAAATGCTACAACAAAAACTTCAAAGTCACATTATACACAAACACATCCATCCTAAATGAATGATAGTCCGACCGGATGACCATCCGTCCGGATTGTCATCCGATCGGATGACCACCCGTCCCCCATCACTTTGTCACGTCGTTTAACGCACCGTTCGTCGCTTATGCTATCGTTCTGTAATCAGGCTAACTTTCCATTGCTCCCTTCAATCCAAGGCTGTGTTATTCATTTAACACAATTTGTGAATAGACTTGATCCCTTTTTGCTTTACGCACTTCTGGGTATTACATACGTTACCTATATCAAATCACATCGATCACACAACGCAAACACTTTTATACGCTAACTGACCTTGCATGTTATACGTGTTACTCGATAAATGCTTGTATGTTATGTTTACTTAGTGATTGTTTCCTGACACCTTAGCAACGATAGTACTATAGTTTGGACGCAGCACCTATCATGGACATGGGTTGTTAATGGCTTTACTTCACGTGTCACAGTGGTGATATGTGTTGCGTATTCTACAACTCGCAGTCACGTCTGTGCATATTTCATTGTCGATAACCTACTAGCTTCACTTTGCTACATGTTACATGCTGGTTATGCATAAAACGATTTCGCTATCTACTATACTATTAAACTTGTATGCTCACCTTTACACTATGTGTATTGACTTTATTTTAACGTATGTGACAGGTGTTTAGGATGTTGTGCATTGCCTTGCTTTTGTTGAATCAAGCTAGGAGAGAGTCTAGAAACAAATTTAATAAATTCTGAGTTGTTGAAACAATTTATTTGTCTATGAGATATTATGTCTGTATTAACTGATTTGCTAAGTATGTTATGGTATGGGACTTAACTTTAAATATTTGGTAAAATTAGTTGTTATGGATTTCTCCTGGACAATCTGTTTCGCTCAGTGCCTCACCCCGATGTTTCCGCCATCGGTTGGGGTGTGATAATTGTTACCCTTACGTTTTCGTCCATGGCGTGAGGACTTTGAAACTTGTGATGCTGCAGTTTTGGGAGCGGGAGTTGCGCTGATTTGATTGAGGCTCTTGGTTGAGGTCTTGAAATACCCAGCTAAGACTCGCTTGTCGTTGATCTCAGTTGCAAGTTGGTAAGTCTCCTCAATGGTAGCAGGTTTAGCTGCCTGAACAAAGTCAGCTACATAGTCTGGGAGAGCACGGATATATTTCTTGATCGTTATATCCGATATTATCACTTGACCAGGACAAATGATACTAAGCTGCTTGAAGCGAGCGGTGAGACCAGTGTTGTCACCTCCCTCTTACTTGATATGCCAGAATTCATTTTCCAACTTTTGAACCTCATGGGAAGGACAAAACTCCTTCATCATAAGCTCCCTGAGCTCTTCTCATGAAAGGTCATAAGCTGCATCATTACCATGCCTGTTGCGCTCAGCAGGCCACCAGTCCAGAGCCCTAGACTGAAAAACTCCAGTAGCATTAACAGTACGCAGATTTTATGGGCATCCGTTTTGCCTGAAGGTGACCTCGATTGAGTCAAACCATTGGAACATAGCGTTGGGTCCATCTTCACCCGTGAAGTTAGCAGGACCGCAGGCCTTGAATTGCTTAAAGCTGAAAGGCACTTTAGGCATGTCGCTCTTTGATTCAATAGAGGACTTGCTGCTGACATCATTGATCTCACTGACGATCTGAGGTATGACCTTAGCCATTTCCGTGGCCACCAGTGAAGCGATGCGCTTGTCAGCATGGGTGCGTCGAGTAGCACGTAAGTATGTGATCCAAATGACGACAATGTCTGAAGCAGACATTGTCATAGGATTCAGACGATATTCGATTATATCGGGTTTCGTAAAGTTTAGCGTTCGTAGAACATCTATTATTATTATTATTATTATTATGTAAAGCACATGAATACGTCAATCACATAGGCACATAGTCACGTAGGCACATAAACCACATAAGCACATATACACATAAGTACATAAGCACGTAGGAGCACATAATCCATGTAAGCACATATGTTGCATGTATTCACCTATACTTTGCTCGTATTCACCTACATATTTGCACGTATTCACCTATCATTCAAGTGCGCGATTCGCGTTCAAGAGTTGCGAGAGATAGCGTGTAGCGTAAGCGAGCAGCGTTGAGAGTAGTATAGCGAGTAGCATAGCGTACGAGAGTTCTTAGTTCAACTTGCGATTAGTTAGCGTTCGTGGTTCGATAGTTGTGCGAGTTGTGCGCGTTTAGTAAAGAGATGAGCGGAAAAGCGTATAGTCTCAAAAATCGAAACATTAACATATAAACACATAAAATTGATAGCATGCAAAATTAGCGATTGCGGGCTTAGAATCGAAACAGAGCATCTTGGGTGTTAGACATCGACTTCCCAAAGTAATTCGACTATCCGTAACTTCCTCGAGTGCATGCTTTGGCCTAATAGACTGTGCTCTCACCAAAATACGGCGATCGGCACGCATCCTTTCGGTTACTACGTGACTAAGTCATTGGAATTAATCGAGACTTTGGTGAGAGTTTTGTAAAAATCCAAATAGAGAGGGGAAAAGGTCATTAAGATGCGGGTTTCACCCCAAACTTAACAATTTTATTCCTGATAGTGTGGCAAAGCCACAAGATAGAGAGGGAGAATTTCGTTGAGATATGGATGTCACTCCTGACTCAATGAAAGATTCTCATGCTGAGAGTAAAAATTTCACTTAGAGTGAGCGATTTTATCAAGAGTTCTTAGTGCTCACACCTAATCTCCACCAAATCACTTGATTGTGTTATGCAAGGGTTTTCGAAAACATGTGTATTGTGTCATATAACAACTCTCCTAAAATACTTATAACACCCCTATATGTCCTAAATTACACCCCGTATACGAAAAATAGGCCCGGAATACATTTAATTTAATAAAATCAAATAAAACAAGAAATAAGGGTCGCTCGCGGGGCGCGACGCCCTTGGTAATCTGTCACGGGCCGCGACAGCTGGGCCACCAGGCCACACCCTAGGCCGCCACGTGTCACGGTCGTGTCAAGCCTAGCCGTTGATTCAGCCAAGCTACGCCCTAGGCAGCCTAGCTCGCGGGGCGCGAAGACCTTGTCTTCAGCTCTCGTGGGGCGCGACAAAGTGCCGAATCAGCACTATAAATAGGGGTCGTTGGCATTCAGTTTCAAGTCGTTCAAAATTCGATCTCTCTCTCTAAATTCTGAATAGCAATAATAATTCCCGGGTATTATACCCACTAAATTAGCGAAGCTCTGCCTCGTTGTAAGTATTATAACCCCTGGTTACGTATTAGATATGTTGCCCGATTGATCTAGTGCTCCGTAACGCATGTTAAGGCTCTACCTGACTCAGTCATTGGAGTTCTGTCTCGGGGAGGGTATAGCTAATGTAAATTTGGGTTATTATACTAACGCGTGTGCATTGTTTAATTTAATAGATTAAACAAGGAAGTCACAGGGAAATGCCTAAATTAGCAATGTGAGTGATTCCTCTTTTCACAAAGTGTTTTTACAAAACCTCAATTGTTTTAATTTATATTTAACAGTGATTGAGTATTTGTATTCTACAATTATCGTCGGTATGTTGGGGTTTTGTATACAAAATTTGTTACTACACTATGAGTAGTAACATTACCACAAGTCAGGATTGGCAGTACCGTGGGTGGTAATTAAAGTAGATACAAACAAATATAATTGCTGGATTACCCTCAATGCTATAAAATGATAAAACCTATTTTGATTAAACCGGGATTCACTCGCCAGTATTTCTTGCTGATAAAATGTTTTTAAACGCGTTTCAGGTAACAAAATGTGAAAGCCAAATAGAAGCCAGCTGAAGAGCACTGAAGCCAGCTCGCGGCCGCCCGCCTCCCGGGGCAGGGGTCGCGGGTTGCGATAGAAGGTGGTATCAGAGCTACAGCCACCAATTTCAGCCACATAAGTGTTCTACTGACACCAAAATTTTATCCACTATGTTAGGAAATAATCTACGTGATTACGTGCATATCTGTATATATTAGTGTTTTGTGTTATTTGACAATTTATTAGTTTACAGTATTGCGACACCTGTGCCTCTACGACCATCAAACAAATACAAAACCAATGAAATATTGTGTATCATACTTGGGATCTGTATAAATATGTGTATCATTTGCACATATCAATTCTTGTTCGATTTCGAGCTTTAAATCGGTTTCTGGAAGGTTATACGCAAACTGATGCGTAAATGTAATTAGTTTAATGCAACAAACACTCCAGAACAGTGACATAGGCTTAACATACCTTAAATAACCCTTACATAACTTAGAAATAAGTTTTGGATGGTTTGGTGTGTCGAAAACAAGTTTATTCGATCGCAGGGACTATTTGTGACAAACTGCAAAACTATGCCGATTCGTATAGTAACGAACATTCCGAAACTTGATAACAAGTTAAACATACCCTAAATATCCTTTACATAGCTTAGAAATAGGCTTTGAGGGGTTCGGTATGCGAAAATAAACTTTTTGATCAAACAGGGACTAAAAGCGTCAAAAAGTGCATAAGTTTGCATTTTCGCGCATATCTTACGTTCTGAACATATCCGGACATCCACAAATTTTTGTAATCATTAAAATATTTTATTTTAGTGATTGGAATGAAAAAATACCATTCGTCGCGCAATTTGGATCGATTTCGCGTCCGTTCGAGTTTTCATAGTAATTAACCGAATAACGCGACCATACGACCAAACGAACCGACATCTGAGATGTTTTCAATCATATTTCATGTTCCCTATACTTTAACTTCATTTTAGAGTCTTGAAATGGGGTTAACGGGGCTTAAACGTGCCAAAAATCAAGTTTTAAGCATGCAGGGACCTGTTTCGCCAAAATTTGAAACTTAGAACTGAGCTCCCCGCGCCAAGCCCACAGTTACCTGGCGCGCCACGCTACAGGGACCAAAACTCAGCAACTTATTTTCAGCAACCAGCTTCAATTCCAGGGTTATTTATGCAATTTTCTCAATACCTGGAGCTGGTTTTGGACTCCCATTGTATTTAAAACTATGTTCTACAAATGTAGGGCCAAGATTGATCCTTCTAAACACATGGAATGATCTCATTAACCCTAACTTCCTATAAATAGAAATGGGTTTCTCATTCATTCTTCACACTTGATTTCAAATCTGCTCTAAGTTGGAGTTCTATACTTCATACCTGAGCAATTTGAATCAAATCTTCATTGCTTGGACCTTTTGTAAGTTTCTTCCATGCTTGTTTATGCTTTTCAAGCATGAAAGTCAAACAGTGTTTGACTTTCTGCCTTGACCACGAATTGGTCAACACAAAGTTCGTTTGAACTTTGCAATGTGAGCGTAATCACGATGGTTATAGTCCCTTGTGACTATACCTACTGATTACCACGTTGATTAGTCGAAGTGACGAGTCAAAGTTTCGGTCAAAATGCCATTTATGCGCATTTTGAGACGAAACTATCCTTGGGTATCAAAACCCTTTGTTTTGATATCAAAACCTGTTTTCTAACTTAGTTAAACATGTTTTAACATGTTTAACTCGTCACTTTTAGTCTAGTGCTTGTATAGGGTCGTAAGATAAGCGGTCTTAACAACCGCTTAGACTTTCGAACCCGACCCGTTTGGTCGATCGTTAGGATCCGACCAAGCATGTTTAGTGACCATAGTTGTATAGGGAATAACCTTCCAAGGTTATACCTTATGGTCACTTAGTTTAATTAGTTGTATGATAGGTAGTTTATATGCCTTAGAAAAATGACCAAAATGCCCTTTTCATGCATAATTTGTATTTAAGCATATGTAACTTAACTTTTGTCACTTAAACTAATTATGTAACATATATAAACATGTTAGGGCATATAATACTTGTCATAGGACTAGTTAGGCGTCTCGAACGCGCTTTCGCGCGAACGACTCGTTAAAGTAGCATAAGCTACCTTAATGGGTCGTAACGGGTCGTAAGCACTTAGGATAGGTTCCGATTTAGAATGTAGGCTTTGTTAAACCATATCACATGAGTTCCAATACTCATTTGGTTTACGAGACCTCATTCTACCCGATCTCCCGATTTAGATGCCGATTGTTTAATATAGTGATTCCATACTAGGTGCCACTTGATTCCTTGATTTTCGAGCTTTGTTAGGACACTTAATAGAGGATACTTACAATCTCAAGTGAGTACATAGTCCCCTCTTTTACGTTTTCAAATGTTTTGGGGTGATACATATGTGCCGATACACTATTTTCATGATTTCGACTATATGGTTACACATGCACATGGTTGTAAAAGTCCCGCCTAGGCTTCGAGTACTCCCCGAGTACTCGCTACAAGGTTGGTTACCGAGGCACGAGTACTCTTCTCCCAGATCAATTACTCCCCGAGTAATCTCCGCCTAAGCTGAGTACTTCCCGAGTACTCCCGAATCCGACTAGGGATGCATAGTACTATCTCTTGACGAATTGAACTATTATCCATGGTTTAAACACTGATTTCCAAAGTTTGTTATGACTATTTGTTTGTTCATATGTTTATTTATACATTCATTAACAATGATCAAGCCGATTGGTAGTACGATATAGCGCTATAGGACTAGACACCCCATTCCAGTTGTATGGAATGTCAGAAACCAAATTTTAACCAAATAGAATTTGCCTTTGTGGTATTTCTATAGTCTCTAAAGTGTAGTTTGATGCACTAAGGTTTGAATGTCTAAATCGCGATTTATGGTATATTTCGATATACTACCAACGTGATACTGTTTGCTAAAGCATAATTTGATATGCTATTGTTTACTAAAATATAGTTTGATATATTACCAAACCACGATTTAGGTATGTTCCGACATACTACCAACGTGATATTATTTACTAAAGTATAAGTTGATATACTACCAAAGCATAGTTGATACGCTACTTCTAAAACCAAAGTATAATTTGATATACTACCGACGCTGTTATTCCACAAACTAAAGTATATTTTAATATACTACCAAGGCATAGTTGATGTGCTATTTTCAAATCCAAAGCATAGTTGATATGTTATTTACAAAACCAAAGTATAATGTATTATACTACCGATGTTTTTCATTCTTAAACTAAAGTATACTTGTGATATACTACCAAATCTATTATTTCCGAAACTAAAGTATATTCTAATATACTATCTATTTACCTATTTATCTATTTCAAAACTAAAGTATATTTAGATATACTACTCATTCGCTTATCTCAAAACTAAAGTATATGTTTGTATATGCTATAAACATTTTACTAAAACGACGAATTTTAGAAACAAAACTTTTACAAGGATTCATGGCTATTTTTGAAAACATAAAACCTTTTCTTGTGTTATCCAAAGCCATGAATCTAATTCACAAATCCTATGTTACTCATAGGCATTTTTATGCTGACGTACCTATTTTCACATATGTTTCAGGTGCTGCTTTGTGATGATTGTTGATGCATGCTACACATAGGATGGATTTGTGCCTTAGCGACTTTAAAACTAGAGAGACAATTATTTGTATTTATCTGATTTGTAATAAAACAATGAGTTCAATAATTTAAAAAATGAAACTATTTAATCCATGGTTGTGAAATAATGATTCTGTTACGACACTCCCCGACGTTTCCGCCACGATTTGTTGTTTTACGTGGTCGGGGTGTGACAGAAAAGTTGGTATCAGAGCCAATGGTTATAGGGAATTAGGTTATTAGTAATGCTTTGACCTAGACTATAACCTTCCTAGGACCCTAACACAAGTTATCTTGTGTTTAGTCTTAAAACAATACCGTTGCCTATCTTTAGGTGGCAACCAAAACAAGCACATAAATTACGAATCCGTTTTTGGAAAACTAATCATCTCTTCTTAGATGATTTATTATAAGGTTTTGAACCTTCAAAGTTTTCAAAATCTCGTCAAAGTTTGGGTCTAAATAATGTGAACACGTGCAATCTGGAAGGGTGGATGCCTGTACCTCGAGTTTTCTGTCTAAGGCTAGAGTGTTCGTACAAATCCACATAATCGGACCAGTCACTCTTACCTGGGAACTCTTGGGGTGAGTGTCCACTGATAGGCTAAAGCATATCTTCGCGATACATTAGTATGACCCATTTACTTTGATTAGTCACAGTGTCATTTATTTGTTTTAGGTAACGACAAATGCTCACAATCTTCATGTTTTGTCAATATTCTTTTAAGCATTCAATTTTTACTATCCGATATCATCTCACTCGTTTCCTTTTCATGTTTCTGGCTCTCTTAGAATATGCCTCCTCGACGAGATGCACAACCTCAAAATAACGCCGAACTCACAGCTATTATCACTCAGCAAATCGCTGATGTACTCCCAAACCTGATAACCCAAGTAAACCAAGCAAACAACAACAACAATGCTCTGTGCAACTATAAGACATTCAATTCAGTAAAGCCACTCGCATTTACTGGGTCTGAAGGGGCCACTGGGCTCCTACAATGGTTTAAGAGCCTCGAAAGCACGTTTCGTCATGTGCAATGCCCAAACGAACGAAAGGTTGAATTTGCATCGAGCGTATTCCAGAAAAGAGCACTTACATGGTTGAACGGTGTAATGAGGGATAGGGGTGCCAACGTAGCATTAGCACAAACTTGGGAATAGCTTCGAGCTCTAATGATGAAGGAGTTCTTTCCTCGCCATGAACTCAGGGCTTTGGAAATGGAATTTAATGATCTTAAGCAAGACAACGGTGAACATCGAGCCTACACTGACCGTTATGAGGAACTAAGCCTGTTATGTCCTACCATGGTTACGCCTTTAGATAAGGCGATTGAAAAGTACATTGATGGTCTCCATGACCTAGTTCAAGACATCGTTACTGGTAGCAACCCTACTACCGTCAGACAGGCCATTGAACTATCTGCCACCCTGACTGAATCTCAGATCAGGAAAGGTAAGCTTTTCCGAAAGGGCGACCCGAAACCATCTGATGAGTCTGGACAAGAAAAACCAAAGGAAAAACAGACTGCGCCCTCCAAAAAGTCGAAGAAGCGTAAGGCTTCACAAAACTTCACTGTAGTTGCTCAGAACAATCAGGTTGCACCAAACCAGCCAGCACAACCTCGTACAAGGAAAAACTATGTTGGTACTGCACCTTTTGCAACAAATGCAACTGTCATCATCTGGAATAGACACAGTGCCACAAATATACCCACTATGGACGATTGGGACATTTGGTCAATACCTGCCGATATGCTATCCAAAACCAAGTTGCTGCAAATCCTACTGCTGTTCAAGCACCATTTCCACTTGGGTCGTGCTATAACTGTGGTGATCTTGCTCACTACCGAAACAATTGCCCAAGACTTGTTAACGCAAATCCAGCTCGTGGACGAGTGTTTAACATAAACGAGGCAAACGCAAATGATAATGCAGCAGTGAACAATTAGACTTTTGTATTTTCTTTGTTGTTATCTTTAACGCTTGAAACAATTCAGTTGTTACATAAATAAATTGTTGTTTCACTTTTATTTACAAAACTGATACGATTGTGTGTATGTATGGCATACCCCTACGATGCCGACGCCAAGGAACTGTGTTCCTTACAAAACAAACTACTCGTGTGATTCTTTCATTTTATGATCACTTGTGATCTCCCCGAAAATCCTAAGTACTCGTTTCTTTTAAGAAACAAAGTACAAGATACAAGTTACAAATCCTTAAACAGCTACTTGAAATACCATTTCAAATCTTTGATTTGATATCTAAAGGTACTTTCATAAGTCCTTAATTGGATTCCTTGTGTACTCTAATACGAATGATACGATACGACAAAGACGAAACCAAATCCTTATAAGATCTTCCTATCTTCATAGTTAGATTCTTTGGGATGTTCGAAAGTATCAATTGAAGTCCTTGATTGGATTTCTGGTGTACTTTAAATGCATTGATTCAAATTAATGAACGAGCTAATAACTAAATTAACGAATACGCGATTATGTGTTTATGTGTAATTCTAAAGCTCGCTATTTAGGTCCTGGTAGAATCTTTCGTATTTTCATATGTTAGATTCTCAGAAGGACACTCAAAGTACTATCCTATTTTCCTTTAGGGGCTTTTCTATGCAAATAGTAAGAATCTTGGATTCCAAAGTGCTATTTCAAAACGAGTATTTGATTCAGGGTTACAAAGATCCTTTAGAGGTCTATTTAAAGAGATCGTACGGCGGTCTAGTTAAGGAGATCATGTGTTGATCTAGTTAAAAAGATCGTTCATTGATCTAGATAAAAAGATCCTTTGGGGGTCTAGTCAAGTCATTACATGTTTGTCCGATTGATTTTTCCCCTACGCATTATGAAATAAACTGTGCAGACAGTGCAAGGAATAACGTAATTATGGATGCATACATAATTATGGAATTCAGTGCACAGAAACCACATCAAGTTTTGTCATGTGTTAAAACCTATAGTGATAAGAATAACAAAACGGGAACAATGTAAAAAGGGCATGGTGGATACGCTGCTGGTACTTCCTATATATAAGTGTCCCTTATTACATTGCGAATGTAGCATTATTTAAGTTACTAGAAGTCCTGGACCTTGACCAATGTTATTTTATCTTACACTCTCCGATTTCAAGCACACACAAGTTTCCTATAATAGTCTTCATCGGAAACATTCATCTATCCGTTGTTCGAAACTCCATGTTTTGTTACTACAAGGACATCACTTGGACAAATAACAAATTCGCTAAAAATCCAAACGTGGCCCAGAGTTTTACATAGGGTACGAAGGATTCATTCGAAAGCGAAACAATCACAGTTGTCTTCACATGTTTCCTCTAAAATTAAATTTCTGGACGAAATTTCCAAAGTAGGGGAGACTGTGACACCTGTGCCTCTACGACCATCAAACAAATACAAAACCAATAAAATATTGTGTTTCATACTTGGGATTTGTATAAATATGTGTATCATGTGCACATATCAATTATTGTCAATTTCGAGCTTTAAATGTAATTAGTTTAATGCAACAAACACTTCATAATAGTGACATAGGCTTAACATACCTTAAATAACCCTTACATAACTTAGAAATAAGTTTTGGATGGTTTGGTGTGTCGAAAATAAGTTTATTCGATCGCAAGGACTATTTGTGACAAACTGCGAAACTATGCCGATTCGTACAGTAACGAACATTTTGGAAATTGATCAAAAGTTAAACATACCCTAAATATCCTTTACATAGCTTAGAAATAGGCTTTGAGGGGTTCGGTATGCGAAAATAAACTTTTTGATCAAACAGGGACTAAAAGCGTCAAAAAGTGCATAAGTTTGCATTTTCGCGCATATCTTACGTTCTGAACATATCCGGACATCCAAAAATTTTTTTAATCATTAAAATATTTTATTTTTGTGATTGGAATGCAAAAATACCATTCATCGCGCAATTTGGATCGATTTCGCGTCCGTTTGAGTTTTCGTCGTAATTAACCGAATAACGCGACCGTACGACCAAACGAACCGGCATCCGAGATGTTTTCAAGCATATTTCATGTTCCCTATACCTGGAGCTGGTTTTGGACTCCCATTGTATTTAAAACTATGTTCTACAAATGTAGGGCCAAGATTGATCCTTCTAAACACATGGAATGATCTCATTAACCCTAACTTCCTATAAATAGCAATGGGTTTCTCACTCATTCTTCACACTTGATTTCAAATCTGCTCTAAGTTGGAGTTCTATACTTCATACCTGAGAAATTTGAATCAAATCTTCATTGCTTGGACCTTTTGTAAGTTTCTTTCATGCTTGTTTATGCTTTTCAAGCATGAAAGTCAAACAATGTTTGACTTTCTGCTTTGACCACGAATTGAACAATGGCTGCGACTTCTTCATTAGTTAGAGGTTGTGCATCTCGTCGAGGAGGCATTGTCTAAAAAGAATAAGGAGACATGAGAAACAAGTGAGATCAACAATTGGGAAAACAAAAGAGGTATGAAAACATCGACAAACCACAAGGAAGGCGATCATTCATTCGTTACCTCGAACAAACAAACGACACGCAGTGACTAATCAAAGTAAATGGGTCAATATAATGTATGGTGAAAAAATGCTTTAGCTTATAAGTGAACACTCATCCCAAGAGTTCCCAGGTAAGAGTGACTGGTCCGGTTATGTGGATTTGTGCGAACACTCTAGCCAGAGATAGAAAACTCAGGATACAGGCATCCACCCTTCTAGATTGCACGTGTTCACACTATAAGACCCAAACTTTGACGAGATTTTGGAAACTTAGAGGGTTCAAATCCTTATAACAAATCATTTACGAAGAAATGATTAGTTTTCAAAGCGGATTCGAAATTTGTGTTCTCATTGTGGTTATCACCTAAGGATAGGTAACGGTTTTGTTTTAAAATCTAAACGTAAGAAGACTCGCGTTAGGGTCCTAGAAAGTTATAGTCTAGGTCCAAGCATTACTAATAACCTAATTCCCTATAACCATTGGCTCTGATACCAACTCTTCTGTCACACCCCGACCGCGTTAAAACAACAAACCGCGGCGGAAACGTCGGGGAGTGTCGTAACAAAATCATTGTTTCACAACCATGGATACAAAAAGTTTCGTTTTATAGATTCATTGGGTAATTTACATTGTCTTAAAAAAAAACAAACAAGTTACACATCGATTATCATTGTTATTATGTCACTAAGGCCTCGTCCAGATCCTATGTGAACATGCATCCTAGCAATCAACATCATTCAACACCACCTGAAACATATGTAAAAACAAAGTCAGCAAGGAAATGCTGGCGAGCACATAGGTTTTATGAGAGTATCGGATTCATGGCTCGTTTTCATGGTGCAATACCTTAATAAAAACCTTGTTTCGAAAAGTGAATAGTATTATAACATAATTAACCAACTCAAATCAAGTTGGTTATAGTTTATAAAATCTCGCAGCCATGATTCTTAACCCAAAACATTTGTTTAAATAATCCAAATCATAAATTGTTCTTGTTATAAAACTCGTATGGTTTATATCATTTAGAAAACATCATTATGTGACATCGTATCAAAATTGTTTACCCAAGTGAACTAAATATTGACAAGAAACGTAATATGATAAAAGCACTTATATATAAGAAGTACCAGCGGCGTATCTACCATGCTTTTATCATGTTACACCCGTCCCATTATCTAATCACAACCCAAAAACCAATCGTTTGTTTAAATCGTTTAACTCGTTCAAATCGTTTCCAAAATCGTTTAAATTATCCCAAAATCGTTCTCGTTTTAATTGTGAAAACTACTTTTGGTCGCCTCGCTAATAACATCCAAACCTTCGCAACTTGCTTATCGCCAATCTCGCATTAACAAACCACCAAAGGGTAAGTTAACAATCACAGATTCAGTCGTTACCCACATAACCCCCACACATAACCATGGGTGCAGTCTGATAACGGGATTTGTCAGATCCTATGGTACCATAACCTAATACTGGTCGGTTCGGCCAAAACTAATGAATGCTATTCGTTATGTAATTACAACCAACAAGTTTGTTCACATTATCTAAATCGTTATTAATTTAGTATAAACCATTTTAATCATTTTCGAAACCATCGTTATAACCTCGAAATCATTTAGCACATATGAATCACCCCAAAACAATTGAAAACAGTAAAATAGGGGAACTATGTACTCACTTTGAAGTGCAAAGTATCCTCAATCCAAAGAATTCAACAAGCTCAAGCAAAACAAAGAAATTCAAGTAGCACCTAGTAATCGAATCACTAGTCAAATAATCGACACCTAAATTGGAAGATCGGACAGAATGAGGTCTTGTAAACCAGGTGAGTGTTGGAACTCATGTGATATGGTTTAACAAAGCCTACATTCTAGATCGGAACCTATCCTAAGTGCTTTCAACCCGTTACGACCCATTAAGGTAGCTTACGCTACTTTAACGCGTCGTTCGCGCAAACGCGCGTTCGAGACGTCTAACTAGTCCTATGACAAGTATTATATGCCTAAACATGTTGCATAATTAGTTAAGTGACAAAAGTTTATGTTACATATGCTTAAAATCCAATTATGCATGAAAAGGGCATTTTGGTCATTTTCCTAAGGCATATAAACTACCTATCATACAACTACTTAAACTAAGTGACCATAAGGTATAACCCCGGAAGGTTATTCCCTATACAACTATGGTCACTAAACATGCTTGGTCGGATCCTAATGATCGACCAAACGGGCCTAGCATGAAAGTCTAAGCGGTTGTTAAGACCGCTTGACTTACGACTCTACACAAGCACAAGACTAAGAGTGACGAGCTAAACATGTTAAGACATGTTTAACTAAGTTAGAAAACAGGTTTTGATATCAAAACAAAGGGTTTTGATACCTGACGTGTGCATATATATACATAATTTTGCAATGAATTTACACACGATTTGGTTTTAAATTTATAAAAGTGATTATTACTTTTACATCAAAACACACACGGAAGAGGCAAGTGTACCCCGTCACATATGTAATAAAGTATCGGTAAGAACCAAGTATCGATCCAAGGAAATGGGCGGAGAAATAATACTAGACCTTTGTCACTAAACTACCGGTAAAAACATAGGTTTGTTTGATTTAAACTAAACTAAAGTAAGCATAAACAAATACATAATAAAAACATAATAGATAACAGATAAAAAGCCTTGCTAAATACACAACCACAGCATGTCAACTAAGTCGGTTTTGGCACTAGAAGCATTCGATCAATTTTCCAATTTAAGACAATTAGTATCCCTTTCGGGAATCCTAACATGACAATCATTCGGAAAGCTAAAACGATAAACACACTTTAACCACCTAAAATTGTTCTTTAATGTGCAATTGATAAATGTCTATGAAAATCTCTTAAAAATAAGCTAGTCATCCGTTAGGAGTTTTCTAACCGCACTTAATCAAGGAAAGAGACACCAATAAACACAATGCAACCACCGAGACAAGCATAAACTAGATTAAATCACAACCAAGTTCATTTTACAAATCTTGCACAATAATTCACCAAGAAAGCAATTTTGGCCTAAACTACTATCTAAGCTAATAAATCATGGCAAGAATTTATAACGACACCATCTAACCCGTTAAGGTCCTTACGTGACGGCAAGCTCTCTTGATTAACAATAATTACATTTTATTAAATCACTAACCATTTCTAGTATCATGATGCATACATTTAAACCAAGCTAAACTAGTTAACCAAGTTCAAAGTTTACTAATACAAGATTAATTAAGCTTCATTTTTCAACTATCTTAACTAACCAAGCATCAATCATCCAACATAATTACTTATAATCAAGAAATCAATATCAATAACAAGGTTGCAAACTAATCATCAAAGATTAACATAGAAAATACTTCAAGTGTCATTACAAACAAAGCTTAACACACTAATGGCTATAATCTAGCAAGGGATTGTTTGTGTTTTTGCCCAAAGGCTACAATAATACATAAACATTAATCTAAGTACTTGAAAGATTAACAAAAACATGGAAAGATTAGAAAACCAAACCATAAACAAGCACTAGACTAAGGATCCGGATAGTAATCGAGCTAAACGAGACAATGTGGCTTGAATCCGGGTGAAAGCAGAAGCCTCCGGAGCCTGAAAATCGCCTGAATTGCTCTCCAAAATTCCAGAATGTCGAACAGAATGTTTCTGTTCTGTTTTTATATTTTTTCGCTGTGGCACGGTCGTTCTTCATATGGCACGACCGTGCACTTTAAGCAATTATTGGGGATGGGTCACCATACTGCATACGTCATCAGATCTTTGACCGAATACGATATCGCACGACCGTTCTTCAGATGGAACGGTCGTTCATCACCGGGACTCTGTTGCACGAGCTGCTGGGCCGGGAGTTCATCACCGAGATCAGGCTGGATCATCGTAGATGCACGGTCGTTCTTCAGAAGGCACGTCCGTGCATCACCGAGCTGACCTTAAATGCCTTGCACGCCTAGTCGCACCCTCGTTCAATGCCGGGTTACTCAGCATTTGTCGGAGATGCACGGTCGTGCATCAGGTCGCACGACCGTTCCACAGGCCCAGGTCAGTTTCCTTAACAGAATGTCCGCAGCTTCGTCGTTTTGTCCGGAAAGTCCTCGTTTTCGCTATCATCTTGTCTGATATGCTGTTTTAGGCCTGTAAACAAAAGTGTAGATAATTAAGTATCCGAATGACGGTTTTACGGCCAAAAACACATAAAATAGGGGTAAAACGGGGGACTAAAATATGTGTAAATTAACGAATATCAAATCTCCCCACACTTGAACCTTGCTTGTCCTCAAGCAAGCTGAACTAAAAAACAATAAAAGACATAAACAAACAAGAACGATAATTTACACACTATTTTATTGAAAACTACTATAAACGGTTAGCCGGTTTGTCGAAAGACAACATCAAAAGACTCAAACCCAACAAGCATATGCAATTTTAAAGCGACAACCAAAAAGCCGTGACTTCACATTTAATTGACTCACATGTTAATCTTCACACGACTCACAATGTTCACACACTCGGTTTTATTTATGAAACATACATAAAATGTGTATGTGTAAACACTCAATGCCTAGTCAATGAAATGTGCAATATCATAAGCTTGTCATAAGATCTCGTCTCCACCAACTAACATGTAAACAAGTGTAAATCAAGAGGTCTTTACGGTTATAACGTTAGGCTTGGGCGAAGGGTATGGAAGTGGACATTTAAAGTGGCGAAAAATGGTTAAAACTCGGTAATAGCGTTTAACTAGCAACAAACAATACAACTATACATACAAATGCCTTAAAAAGGCGACTATAACGCAATCGAGCTTACCAACAAAATTTTAACCTTTAAGCATTCAAAATTGCTCGATTTCTATCAACTTCACCCTACTTTAGGGTGTTTTATTTTCTGTTTTATTTTTTTTTATTTTTTTTTTACAAACTAATACAAGAAAATATAAACAATAACAAGCTAGTTAAACTATTTGACCGAGTTTCAACAATAAAAAGGTTTAAAACATAAAAAGGTAAATTTGGTTAAGTGGGCGATAATGTGGGTAAACAAAGGTGAACGGGAAGGCTCGACAAGGTTAATCCTAAAGGGTAATATAAGGTGAACGGGAAGCACAACACAAAGAACAAGGTACACAACAAAGGGGTAATCTAAGTGCCTCTATCATTTTTACACAAATTCACAAGTTCATGGTCTTAACAAGCATACTAGTGACAAGTTCTAAATTGCACATAACATCCAGCTCACTCCTATATCCGAAATGAACAAATATATAACAATCAAGGCTCAAATATGCTCACGTAACGGAAGGAATGGGTAAAAGTGTGAAAACTATCATGTAAGTCTTTCTTTGTTTGTCACGCTTTCCGGTTTCCTTTTTCAAAAATATTTTGCTTGTCGAGTTTTTATCAAGTCCGAAGTTTTCTAAAACACAACCAACCGGTTTATTTACCAACATATATACAAAACACAAATATTTTTGAATGATTTTTCTGATTTTTTTTTATTTTTAAGAGGACAAACAAAGTTAACAAAGTTAACCCCCTCCCCACACTTGAACTTCGCATTGTCCCCAATGCGAGACCCGAAATATAGAGAAAGGAATAAAAAATACTCCCCTCAAGATAAAATTGATGCCACGAGACTTCCGAAGCTGTATCTGGTACGTGCTCCGGTCCAAGATCCGATAGTTAAAACCTGCGAGTATGTCACATGTGCACCCAAAACATAACAGAAACAGAAAAATCACAAAACAACCATAATATACATAAATACTAAAATCCAAACAGAACATAAAGTAAAATGTCTGAAATACATAACCGGGGTGTTTGAAAATAACAGTCAAAATAAACACCCAAATATAAATAAAGTACTGAAATAGAAAACACCACCAACTGCTATCACCACTGCCAACTACTCATCTCCATCATCATCATCATCATGTCTCGTATAGGACGGGCCGGCATCGCCATGACCGGGGGGTTCCACGGTGGGAACTGCGGAGGGTGCTGAAAGTAGTCGGGGTATGCGTGATGCATCTCCCAGAAAAGATAAGAAAACCCCGCAGACACCCCCTGGTATAAAGCATCCTGGCTCTGCCGAAGCTGGTCATGTGTGGCCCGAATCTGAGCCTGACTAGCTCGAATCTCGTCCTGGCTGGATCTAATCTCGTCAAAGTAGGTACCATGCTGCTCCTGCGTCACACGCATATCCTGGAACTGCTGGTAGAATGTGGGCCAGTCCTCATGCTGATGAAATGCATGGTGCTGCGGCGAGTGTGGTGGTGTCGGTGGCTGGTGTTGCTGCTGCGGACCCTGCTCTCCCATCTCAACATCCTCATCTTCCTCCTCATGCTCCTCCTCAGCTGGAGGCAACGGGTCCCAGACCTCGTTGTTCAATCCTCTCAACCTATCCCCCCTATCAAGCTCTACAATCAACCCCATGGCCTTCAGTGACCGGATATCGACAAGAACCCCCTCAGTAATCAAAGTGAGACCCTGAAGAACCTCCTCAGTCATATAGCCTTCATTGTAGGCTATTTCGGTCACGTACTGACCGCCATGTATCTCACTGTTCGCATGTCGCCCCGAGCTCTTGACGAAATACTCAGCCATTCGTGCGCCCAGGTTGATAGGTGCTTTGTCAACCAACGCATATAAAAAGATCAAGTCAGGTGTTGGACAGTTACCGAGACTGTCCATGCGATCGCATATCGAATGGCTGAATACATGGTGCATCACTCGCACCAGAGGGTCTCGGAGTCGCGAGGCCTTCGACATCCTCGGGTTGTAGGGGTCCCCAACGGCATTTTCTGCCCAAAATGCATCCCGCTCTGCATCAGAAGGGAAGGTGAACTATTCAGTGAAGACATCTTCATCATCCATGTCGTCCCTAGTATAAATCCCTAGCCTCCTTCCCAAACGACCAACCGACCAACTATGCCATTGCCCACATAACCTAAAAGTTACCCGCTTCTTGTAGCGAAATTTAGGTCTTCTATAAGCAGCCGACTTTTCATAGGAATAAGAAACAAAGAACTCTATAGTCAGCTCCCGGTAAATGGGTCGGTTGCAACCGACCAAATTTGCAAGCGGGCGACTCATCATGTCGTCTAGTCTATCATACTGATTGAGTTCACGCATGACTTCCCAATCCAACCATCGTGGGACTCCGAACTGTCCCCACCTTTCCCACAAGGCATCACGCTTCGGGATGCACAAAGCTTCTTTCTCAATGTCGGGGTCAAACTGAAGGAAAGGGTGATCCATCTGTAATGGGGAACATTGTTAGAAAGACAGAAACAGGAGATATTTGAATTGAAAACAGCCGAGCAGCAAATTATGAAGAAACTGTCTAACTGATCTGGGCATATGGCACGGTCGTGCGATGAGATGCACGGTCGTGCGTCACCGACGACGAGTACCAAATGCCCAAATATGTCGGAACTGCACGGCGTGCGATCTGTGGCACCACCGTGCAACACCGAACAAACAGCAGATATTGTGAACAAGCCGGAATGGTACGACCATTCCATCTAAGGAACGTCCGTGCGACACAGTGTCTGCAGATTTTGACCCCTGTACTTAGAACAACCTGATTTTTGCAAAATATCAACAAGTATTGGGCCAACAGGGGTCTGAAAGTCAACCGGGTGTTCACGATACTTCGATTCAACAAGGGTTAGGGTTTCGATTTGTTTATGAAGAGAACCCTAATAAATCTCTTGAAGAATCGGAGGAAATCTAACCTAGAAAGCAAGGAAACAAGAAATCTACAACTAGGAACGTACCGTGCGAAGAAGGGTGCGAGATCGTGCGAAAAACCGTGCGATTTGAAGAAATATCGCTCTGGAACGGCTGCAGTTGGCTAGGGTTTCGCGAATGTGAATGGGAGTTGCAGATGAGGGTATTTATAGTGCCAAATGACAAAACTGCCCTCAGCCTGACGCACGGTCGTTCTCCGTGTGGCACGGTCGTGCGTCGCCGACATCGCCCAAACCCTAATAACTTTGCTCGGAAATGCACCGGGGGTGCGATCCACCGTGCCGGCCCTCGGTGACGCACGGTCGTGCGACCCGAGGAACGGTCGTGCATCAGGTGCAGATCATAATTTTTCCACAGAAGCTATTTCCAGCAACCGTTTCGGCCGTTTTTCGCCGTTTTTTCAACACGCCAACTGTTCTAACAATATTGCAATACAGAACCTTCGCTCAGCACGTAAGAAAACTAAACAAACTAACGTAAACTACCTAACTAACCTAAATTACGCTAAAACTACAAAAACACGAAAGTGGACTATTTTACCCTTATAGCGCCAAAGACGCTCCTGCTACATTTTTGTCGGCGAGTCAGTAG
Organism: Helianthus tuberosus; assembly: GCA_030545235.1. Taxonomy (NCBI): domain Eukaryota; kingdom Viridiplantae; phylum Streptophyta; class Magnoliopsida; order Asterales; family Asteraceae; genus Helianthus; species Helianthus tuberosus. The sequence continues at coordinate 123,795,754 of CM060407.1, forward strand.
CGTAGACTCATGCTAAATTTTTGTCGGCGAGTCGATAGCAAGACTCCATGCTAAATTTTTGTCGGCGAGTCGATAGCAAGACTCCATGTCCCCACACTTGTTACAAGTGCGGGCCATTACCACGCCCCTTCGGATTCTGCTCGGTATTGCCCGGAAGACCACCTGGAGGTCTCTCCGACATCATTTTTGCCAACTGGCCCACTTGATTCTCGATGGTCTGAATGGAAGCCTTTTGACTCCGCATTTCTCCTTCGTTGACCATGAACTGCTCCTCATGCTGCTGATATCGCTTCTCAGCCATTTGATTAGCATTGTTGGAGTTGTTCAGCAGTTGTGCCATCATTTCCTCTAGCTTTGCGTTGCTTTTAGAGGCGTGAGGCTGAGAATTGCTTCCTGAGCCTTGATTATGACACTGTGGCTGGAAGGACTGGCCTTGAGATTGTTGTGGCGCGGGAGCATGTTGAGCAAATCCGTGCGTGTTCTGGTTCCCAGAACCAGATTTCCACCCAAAGTTTGGGTGATTCCTCCACCCGGGATTGTACGTGTTGCTGTAGGGGTTATTTTGGGGCCTGATTTGATTGCCCATGTAGTTCACCTCATCGTGACCTGTAAACATAACACCCTGCTCACACATACCTGGCACGTGTGCAACTCTGCACTGATCACAAGATGGCGATTGAATTCGCGAGACATTCTGAGACTGATCAATTCTTGTTGCCAAGGCTCCAATTTGTGCAGTAAGAGCCGTATATGTATCCACAGCATGAACTCCGGAAGTGGATGATGTCTTATTCCGCGCTCCACCGTGGCGAGAACTTGACTTCAAAGCAGCTTTCTCAATGATCGCGTAAGCTTCAGTTGGCGTCTTCGTTCCAAGATCGCCTCCTGCATAAATGTCTAAACGCTCCTGCGAGTCATAATTGAGTCCCTGATAAAAGGTCAGTACTAGTTGCCTTTTGGACAACCCGTGATGTGGGACATCAATTAAGAGATCTTTAAACCTCTCCCAAGCTGCGTGTAGAGATTTCCCCTCGTCTTGCTTGAACGTCATGATACGGTTCCTCAATTTAGTCGTCTTTTCCGGAGGAAAATATTTTTGCACAAATTGTTCTGCCATCTCGGCCCAAGTGGTAATAGATCCTGCCGGAAGTGACAAAAGCCAAGCACTGGCTTTGTCTCGCAATGAAAACGGAAAGAGCCGCAAATGGATCGCGTCCTCAGAAACATCTTGTATTTTGAAAGTCGAGCACACCTTGAGAAACTTTGCGATGTGCCGACCCGGATCATCGTGATCCTTCCCATCAAACTGCACCGAGTTTTGTATCATATTAATGATACTGGATTTTATCTCAAAACTCGGTGCTGCTACCGTCGGTCGAGTGATGCTCGGTAGCAAACCTTCTCCTCCGGGCTGGTTTGTTTCATTCAAAGGTCTGTCATCGTCTGCCATGGTTGCGTTTCCTGCTGCCCCTGAGCCCTCGGCTTCAGCGGGTACCACCTGCTCCTGCTCACCAGATGCGAGTATCAGACCAACTGCACGAGATTTCTCACGAAGACGTCTCCTCAGATCACGCTCGGGTTCGTCTGACGGCTCAATAGGATTGGGAGCGGGGGTATAGGACAATAACCTGCAAACGAAAATTTGACGCAATGAATATTTTATTAATATAATAATACTGCCCGTTTTTTTTTAGCTGAATAGAAGCAGAATATTAATAAAGATGGGCTGAAAATTTTATAAAAATCCGAAAATGAGCCCGAAATTTTATAAAAATTCAACACAATAAATAAATGAATCGGCTAATACAAAAAATGGCTCTAGGGTGCCGAAAATCCAAAGAATAAGTGATTAAATAAATCCGGATCAAATAAATAAATGGAACAAAAATAAACGCGAAAACGAATAAATGAAATAAAAACAAGAAATATTCACAAATAAATAAACAAATAAATAATCAAGAAATTATACACAAATATTAACAAGTATATACACCGATAACCAAATGACTCGGGTCGTTCCTAAAACTCGCCATTTCCCCGGCAACGGCGTCAAAAACTTGACGTGTGCGTATATATACATAATTTTGCAATGAATTTACACACGATTTGGTTTTAAATTTATAAGAGTGATTATTAGTTTTACATCAAAACACACACGAAAGAGGCAAGTGTACCCCGTCACATATGTAATAAAGTATCGGTAAGAACCAAGTATCGATCCAAGGAAATGGGCGGAGAAATAATACTAGACCTTTGTCACTAAACTACCGGTAAAAACATAGGTTTGTTTGATTTAAACTAAACTAAAGTAAGCATAAACAAATACATAATAAAAACATAATAGATAATAGATAAAAAGCCTTGCTAAATACACAACCACAGCATGTCAACTAAGTCGGTTTTGGCACTAGAAGCATTCGATCAATTTTCCAATTTAAGACAATTAGTATACCTTTCGGGAATCCTAACATGACAATCATTCGGAAAGCTAAAACGATAAACACACTTTAACTACCTAAAATTGTTCTTTAATGTGCAATTGATAAATGTCTATGAAAATCTCTTAAAAATAAGCTAGTCATCCGTTAGGAGTTTTCTAACAGCACTTAATCAAGGAAAGAGACACCGATAAACACAATGCAACCACCGAGACAAGCATAAACTAGATTAAATCACAGCCAAGTTCATTTTACAAATCTTGCACAATAATTCACCAAGAAAGCAATTTTGGCCTAAACTACTATCTAAGCTAATAAATCATGGCAAGAATTTATAATGACACCATCTAACCCATTAAGGTCCTTACGTGACGGCAAGCTCTCTTGATTAACAATAATTACATTTTATTAAATCACAAACCATTTCTAGTATCATGATGCATACATTTAAACCAAGCTAAACTAGTTAACCAAGTTCAAAGTTTACTAATACAAGATTAATTAAGCTTCATTTTTCAACTATCTTAACTAACCAAGCATCAATCATCCAACATAATTACTTATAATCAAGAAATCAATATCAATAACAAGGTTGCAAACTAATCATCAAAGATTAACATAGAAAATACTTCAAGTGTCATTACAAACAAAGCTTAACACACTAATGGCTATAATCTAGCAAGGGATTGTTTGTGTTTTTGCCCAAAGGCTACAATAATACATAAACATTAATCTAAGTACTTGAAAGATTAACAAAAACATGAAAAGATTAGAAAACCAAACCATAAACAAGCACTAGACTAAGGATCCGGATAGTAATCGAGCTAAACGAGACAATGTGGCTTGAATCCGGGTGAAAGCAGAAGCCTCCGGAGCCTGAAAATCGCCTGAATTGCTCTCCAAAATTCCAGAATGTCGAACAGAATGTTTCTGTTCTGTTTTTATATTTTTTCGCTGTGGCACGGTCGTTCTTCATATGGCACGACCGTGCACTTTAAGCAATTATTGGGGATGGGTCACCATACTGCATACGTCATCAGATCTTTGACCGGATACGATATCGCACGACCGTTCTTTGGATGGAACGGTCGTTCATCACCGGGACTCTGTTGCACGAGCTGCTGGGCCGAGCGTTCATCACCGAGATCAGGCTGGATCATCGTAGACGCACGGTCGTTCTTCAGAAGGCACGTCCGTGCATCACCGAGCTGACCTTAAATGCCTTGCACGCCTAGTCGCACCCTCGTTCAATGCCGGGTTACTCAGCATTTGTCGGAGATGCACGGTCGTGCATCAGGTCGCACGACCGTTCCACAGGCCCAGGTCAGTTTCCTTAACAGAATGTCCGCAGCTTCGTCGTTTTGTCCGGAAAGTCCTCGTTTTCGCTATCATCTTGTCTGATATGCTGTTTTAGGCCTGTAAACAAAAGTGTAGATAATTAGGTATCCGAATGAGGGTTTTACGGCCAAAAACGCATAAAATAGGGGTAAAACGGGGGACTAAAATATGTGTAAATTAACGAATATCAATACCCAAGAATAGTTTGGTTGCAAAATACGCATAAATACGCATTTTGACCGAAACTATGACTCGTCACTACGCCCAATCAACGTGGTAATCAGTAGGTATAGTCACACGGGACTATAACCATCGTGATTACGCTCACGTTGCAAAGTTCAAACGAACTTTGTGTTGACCAAAGACTGGTCAAAGCAGAAAGTCAAACACTGTTTGACTTTTACGCTTAAAAAACAATAAAAGCACGAAAGAATACTTACAAAGGGTCCAAGCTAGGAAGTTTTGATCTAAAGATTACTCAGGTATGAAGTATACACTCCAACTTAGAGTAAAATTAGATCAAAGTGTGAGGAAAGAATGAAAATGAGTTGGGTTTATATAGTTTTTGGTAAACCGTTAGGATCGTTCCTCGCAAAACGTGCTTTGATCTTGGCCTTACACTTGGGCACATGGTTTTGTAATACAAGGGGACATTAAAAACCATCAAATCTAGCCCATAGTATCCAAAATCAATGGTTAAAAACCATCAAAACCAGCTCAAAGACCAGATTCAATGTTTCTGTGTTGTTAGTCTGTCACGCCCAGCGTAGCGTATAGCCTGGGCTTAAGCGCCCCGCCTGGCATGTTTTACAAATTGTCACTTTTGGTCCCTGCATTTTTTACACATTTAAGCCCCGTTAACCCTATTTAAAGGTTGTAAAATGTAGTTAAAGTATAGGGAACTTAAAATATGCTCAAAAACATCTCGGATGTCGGTTCGTTTGGTCTTACGGTTGCGTTATTCGGGTAATTACGACGGAAATCGTAACGAACGCAAAAACGATCCAAATTAAGCGACGAATGGAATTTTATCATGCCAATCACTAAAATAAAATATTTTAGTGATTACATAAATTTTTGGATGTCCGGATATATTCAGAACGTAAGATATGCGCGAAAATGCAAACTTATGCTCTTTTTGACGCTTTTAGTCCCTGATTGACCAAAAAGTTTATTTTAGCATACCGAACCCCTCCAAGTCTATTTATAAGCTATGTAAAGGATATTTATGGTATGTTTAACTTATAATCAAGTTCCGGAATATTCGTTACTATACAAATCGGTATAGTTTCACTGTTTGACACAAATAGTCTCTACGATCGAACAAACTTGATTTCAACACACCAAACCATCCAAAACTTATTTCTAAGTTATGTAAAGGTTATTTAAGGTATGTTAAGCCTATTTCACTATTATGAAGTGTTTTTCGAGTTAGACTAACCGCGTTTACGCACCGGTTTGCGTATAACCTTCCAGAAAGCGATTTAAAGCTTGAAATCGGACTCGAATCAAATTGTAAAATCATCAAACACAAATACACACATAATAACACCAAAACACATATAATAAAACCAAAACACATTTTTTATTAATAATTAACATTTTTTTTCATTGTACATCGGTTACAGAGCACAAGTTGTCACATTCTCCCCTACTTTAGGAAATTTCGTCCCGAAATTTTAACTAGATGAAACTTGTGAGAACAATTGCGGATATTTCGCCTTCATTTGGTCCTCACATTCCCAAGTAAACTCTGGGCCATGTTTGGATTCACAGCGAACCTTGACCAATTGAATTCGTTTGTTCTTCAACTGTTTGACTGCACGGTCCATTATCTCCACGGGTTTCTCGACAAAGTGAAACGTTTCATCAATTTGAATTTCGTCGAGTGGAATGTGAAGATTAGCATCTGTCACACCCCCAAAATCCACCATGCGGAGTATTACCGCTTGGAGGCGTGACATGACCAGGATCGAGCCACCAATCATATTGAACAGCATAATTAAGTAAATAAAACCAAACATAATACGATTGGTGACCAAAAGGAAGTAAAGCGATTTTAGGTTAACAGCGGAAGCATAAAACATAAGTTCATAACATAAGTCCGTAGTTCATAAGTTTAAAGTCCAAAACGTAGGTTTAATAAGTTCATAAAGTTTATTCATTAAGTACGGGACATATCAATTCGCATCCCACAACGACCACCTCCATGTGCAAGCTCCATAGCATCTAATGACCTGCAAAGCATGTAATAACGAGTCAACAACAAAGTTGAGTGAGTTCACGGTTGGTTGTCCATTTTAGAGTTGTTTCCAAAAACATAGTTTAATCTCATTCGGCTATCCAGCCGTGGGGGTTACCCCATAGTTCGAAAACGTTTATTTGTTAACCATCCCATGTCCACCTTCCCTGGCTATCCAGCCCGGCACTTTGGCCGTGGGGAGCTGCCCCAGTATTTTAAACTACCAGACTCGTTTATCATATCGACTACTAACAAAAATCAATTGTGCCCTAGCGTCGGTGTTCTATCACCACCGACGTGCCATAGTCCATTAGTACACACCCGTCCAACTGGCACGGTGTGCGGTTTGTTAAACCTAATAGCGCTATTAACTAATGACCCGCTCGCCATAGCCTCGGCGATTAAGTCGATACAAAAAGGGAGGGACTTCGCTGATAGAGTTCTAGTCCAGTAAGTCTAACACGTCCCAACAGGACGAGGAATTTACATTCCTGAACACGTCTCAAAGGACGAGGAATCCCTATTCCTGTACCCATTCCCATTCCCACCGGGAATTTACCATGCTTTGTAGAAAAGTGTGAACTCACCTCGGTTTGCTCGGTTAGATTCTCAAATATAGCTAACAGTCAAGGTCGGTCAATCGCGTCCTAATAAGGTACGGATAACAATCAGTTTCTCATGCATAACACGTATCCTACGTACGGTTTATTTGCACATTACTTCTACCACATAACAGGTACACACTTTAACGATTTATGCCCATATATACTTCCCATCCATTCCCCACTCATAAGCAAACATACAATAATTCATATAACACATATAACATGTTAGATCATTCACATATAGCATACTCGACATTTAGACGCGCAAATCACAACTTATGTCATTTCAGCATTAATATTCAAAACCGGCTGTTTTCGGACATTTTAATAAAATAGTTAAACTATTCCAAAAATTCCCAATTTTTACAGGATGTCTTAAATGTTCCATATTTTATTGTGTAAAAATATCGGGGTCCGGTTCATTACCAATATTTTATAAAAATTCATATTCCGGACTGAACTCAGATTTATGTATTTCTGACCACAGTCAGCGGAACAGTTTATTAAAAATTCATCGAGTGTCCGATTTATGAAATTCCAGTGGGGTAATTACAAATTCATCGGTTTTCATCTACTGTACAAATTTCATGGTCCGATTCATCATAAAACTCAGGTTATGACTGAAAGTATGACACCCATTTATTGCTGTCAAAACTCAGGTTATGACTGAAAGTATGACACCCATTTTTTAGGTTCCGGGTAAAGTCCGGTTGTTCGGTTCGGTGTTGTTCCGTTAAAGTGCTTAATTAATCCGTAAAGTGTCCTATTTATATATTTTGTAACGTTTTTACTTTCTAACACTTAGGAAAATATAACAGACTATTTAGTAACCTATCTGTACACTATTAGTATATTAACAAATATGTGTAAGCATAACACAGATATCAGAAAGCAGTTAAGTAATTCCACATAGTCGTCAAACACATTAATTATTATTAATAAACTGTACGGTTACATGTAAATTCGAGGGTTGTCACATTCTCCCCCTGTTAAGAGAATTTCGTCCCGAAATTTAGCGCGTGGTTACTGAGGAAGCTAGTTAAGTTGCATTGTTATCCTGATTTTCCTGGGGTGTCACATCATCCCCCCGTTGATTTGGAATTTCGTCTCGAAATTCTGCAGTAGCTTCAGCCTCAGTAGTGGTTGCGTTTTTCTTAAACAGTTGGGGATACTTGAGTTTCATTTGGTCTTCTCGTTCCCAGGTATACTCTGGGCCACGACGAGCATTCCAACGAACTCGAACGAGAGGTATTCTTGTGTGCTTGAGAATCTTAACATCTCGATCAGTAATCTCTACTGGTTCCTCAACGAATCGCAGCTGGTCGTCGATTGTGAGTTCCTTGAGAGGAACTATGAGGGTCTCGTCTGACAGACACTTCTTCAGATTCGACACATGGAAAACATTGTAAACTCCGCTGAGTTCTTCAGGTAGATTCAACCTGTAGGCGACTTTGCCAATTTTCTCGGTGACTTCGAATGGTCCGACATATCGCGGATTGAGTTTGCCTCGTTTGTCAAAGCGGACTACACCTTTCCAAGGTGAGACTTTGAGTAGCACTCGATCCCCAACCTGGAGCTCGAGTGGTTTTCTTCCCTTATCAGCATAGCTTTTCTGACGGTCACGAGCTGCCGCCATTCGCTGTCGTATCTGAGCAATTTTCTCGGTGGTATCTACCACAAGTTCTGGGCCAGTGATTTGGCTGTCACCAACTTCTGCCCAACAGAGAGGTGATCGGCATTTGCGTCCGTACAATGCCTCAAACGGAGCGGCTTGGATGCTGGTGTGGTAGCTGTTGTTGTACGAAAACTCCACCAGCGGGAGGTGCCTTTCCTAGCCATTACCAAAATCGATTACACATGCCCTAAGCATGTCTTCAAGGGTTTGGATGGTGCGTTCAGATTGCCCATCCGTCTGCGGGTGATAAGCGGTGCTCATATCTAAACGTGAGCCAAAGGACTTGTGTATTGCTTGCCACAGTTCAGAAGTAAAACGTGCGTCACGATCAGATATAGTAGAGGTTGGCACTCAGTGCCTTGATACCACTTCCTTTAGATAAATATCTGCAAGAGTAGAAAACTTATCCGTTTCTTTGATAGCCAGAAAATGTGCAGACTTGGTTAATCGATCTACGATCACCCAAATGGTATCGTTTCCGCGTTGAGATCTGGGCAGGCCGGTAACGAAATCCATGGAAATTTGCTCCCATTTCCATTTCGGGATCTCCGGTTGTTGAAGTAGGCCTGATGGTTTCTGATATTCAGACTTGACTCTCGCACAAGTCAAGCACTTGCTGGCGTAGGTTGCTATGTGGGCTCTCATGCCAGGCCACCAGTATGTGGTCTTTAAGTCGTGGTACATCTTATCCGAACCAGGATGTACTGAATAACGAGACTTATGTTCTTCATCCATCACAAGCTCACGTAAGTTGCCATAGAGTGGAACCCAAATACGCCCTGTTACATAGTAGGCGCCGTTTTCCTTTTGTTCTAGCCGTTGCCTCGATCCTCGTAGGGACTCAGCCCTGATGTTCTCTGCTTTCAATGCTTCGACCTGGGTATCTCGAATTTGAGCGGGAAGGTTGGATTGGATGGTAAGCTATAAAGCACGTACACGCCTAGGTATGGTATCCTTTCGACTGAGGGCGTCGGCCACAACATTGGCTTTACCCGGATGATACTTGATTGCGCATTCATAATCGTTCAAGAGCTCAACCCATCGGCGTTGACGCATGTTTAACTCCTTTTGCTTGAAGATATGCTCGAGACTCCTGTGATCGGTGTAAATGGTGCACTTAGTACCGTACAGGTAATGTCTCCATATCTTAAGCGCGAAAACAACTGCTCCCAGCTCCAGATCGTGAGTAGTGTAATTTCTTTCGTGAACCTTGAGTTGGCGTGATGCGTAGGCAATGACCTTGTCACGTTGCATCAACAGGCAACCAAGTCCTTGGATGGAAGCATCGCAGTAAACCACAAAATCATCTGTGCCCTCAGGCAATGAGAGGATAGGCGCGCTACAAAGTCTATCCTTTAGGTGTTGAAATGCGGACTCATGTGCATCACCCCAACGATAGATGACACCCTTCTGAGTCAGTGAAGTGAGAGGTTGCGCAATCTTGGAGAAATCCTTGATAAACCTCCTATAATATCCTGCCAAACCCAAGAATTGGCGGATTTCTGTTGGTGTGCGGGGTGCAGGCCAGTTCTTGATCGATTCAACCTTAGATGGATCCACATGAATTCCATCCTTGTTTACCACATGGCCTAGAAAGTGGACTTCGCGAAGCCAGAATTCACATTTTGAAAACTTGGCATACAACTGCTCTTTTCGAAGAAGTTCCAGCATAAGTCATAGATGCTGCTCGTGTTCCTCCTGACTCTTAGAATAGATCAGGATATCATCGATGAACACAATAACGAACTTATCCAGGTAAGGCTTGCACACTCGGTTCATGAGATCCATGAAGACCGCTGGTGCATTCGTCAGCCTGAATGGCATAACCAGAAACTCGTAATGGCCGTAACGAGTTCTGAATGCTGTTTTGGAGACGTCCTCATCTCGGACTCTCAGCTGATGGTATCCCGATCTTAAATCAATCTTGGAGTAATAGCTCGACCCTTGCAGCTGGTCGAATAGGTCGTCAATACGTGGAAGAGGATAACGATTCTTCACCGTCACCTTGTTAAGTTCGCGATAGTCAATACACATCCTGAAGGTACCGTCTTTCTTCTTCACGAACAAGACTGGAGCTCCCCAGGGCGAAGAGCTAGGACGTATGAAACCTTTTTCCAAGAGTTCTTGTAGTTGCGAAGACAGTTCTTCGAGTTCTGATGGAGCTAGGCGATATGGTGCTCGAGCTACTGGCGCTGCTCCAGGAGCTAGCTCGATTTGAAGTTCAACTTGGCGATGAGGCGGAAGACCAGGTAATTCCTCAGGGAATACCTCGGGAAAATCGCGCACAATAGGGATGTCTTCAATTCTCTTCTCTTCCGTTGATGTGTCAGTAACGAGTGCTAAAATGGCAGTGTGGCCCTTTCGCAAACACTTCTGGGCCTTAAGGAAAGAGATGATGCCTTCGACAGCACCACTCTTGTCGCCACGAATCATGAGAGGTTCTTCACCAAAACAAGGAATGCGGACGATTTTCTCCTTGCAAACAATCTCCGCTTGATGATGAGATAGCCAATCCATCCCAATAACAACGTCGAAACTACCCAGTGTGATAGGAATAAGATCGATAGAGAAAGTCTGACCAGCTAAGACGAGGTTACAACCTTTAACTATGTGTGTGGCTTCAAGACTTTTACCGTTAGCTAGTTCTACCATGTGTTTGGTGTTCAGGAGTGTTGGAGTGCGCTTAAGCATTTGGCTAACTTTTACGGACACATAACTAGTATCGGCACCTGAATCGAATAAAACAGTAACAAAGAAGTCATCCAGAAGAAACTTACCCATCACAACGTTGGGATCGTTCCTTGCGTCACCCTGACCAATCACGAAAGCACGACCTCTTGCCCCATTTCCATTATTGTTACCCCCATTGTTGCCTCCATTGTTTCCTCCATTATTGTTGTTTTTTTGGTTCTGATTTAACTGGGGGCAGTCTTTCTTGAAATGGCCCTCAGCACCACATTGAAAGCACCCTTTGTTGTTACCTTGTTGTTGCCGTTGCTGGCGTTGATTGGGTGGTGCTTGCTGTTGCTGTCGGTTCTGATTTGCCGGATGCTGACTCCTGCAGTCCCTTGCCATGTGACCAGGCTTGTTGCATCGATGACAGTTGCCTTTACCACATGGCCCACTGTGGTGCAAGTTACAGCGATTACATTTGGGGTGATTTCCCTTGTATCCACCCTGACCTTGATTTCCAGAAGACTGCTGACTGGGGCTCCTGTACTCATCTGTCTTTCGCTGCTGGGACTGAGCTGAAGTAGAACCTTTGCCTGAATTCCCATCCCATTTTCGCTTGTTATCATTGGGTGCGTCAGCAGTAGCAGCACCAATATGCTTGGGCAATTTGTTTTGTTCCACAGCTTGGTCGGTGAGACGATGGGCTAACTTAATGATCTGCTGAATGGTACCCAGGTTAGCCGAAGTCACGTGACTCTGAATCTCGGGTACAAGGCCCTTGAGGTAAAGCTCAATACGTTTGATGGGAGGGTCCACCATCGTAGGGCACAGGATGGCCAGTTCATTCGACCTCTTGGTATACGCCTCAATCTCAGACCCCGTCATCTTTAGATTGAAAAATTCCACCTCCAGTTTGTGGATGTCATCCCGACTACAGTATTCCTCTTTGATCAGTTCCTTGAAACCGTTCCATGGGGTGGCATTAGCAGCAACCAACCCCAGCAGCTGAACCTGAGCGTTCCACCATGTGAGCGCTACCCATTCAAGTGTTCCGGTAGCGTATTTCACCCTACGGTCTTCGGGGCATTCGCACATCTCGAAAACTGACTCGAGCTTTTCAAACCTGTGAAGAAGGCCCACTGCTCCTTCGGTGCCACTAAAAGTGGTAGGTCGGCAGTCCATGAACGTCTTGAATGTGCACATAGGAGGTTGAGCATGTTGACCTGTTGCGCGAGGGAGGACAAAATTAAGCATGAGGGTTGGTTTGTGAAGGTGGGATCTAAACGTCCTAAGGTGGGTTGATATGGCAGGTTATACCTCCTGTAGGAACAGCTGCGAGTGCCTCAGCAACTCGTTCGTTGATCAAAGCCGTCAACTGGGCTTGAGTGAGGTTGATACGTCCTTCGCGTCCGCTCATGATCTTCATAACGAAGCAACGTAAGTGAGAAAAGTGTCGCGAAAGTGCGTAAGTGTGGGATGACAATAGAGAGTAAGCACACAAGGTTCAAATAGCAACTACCACATTGTCTAATGCACAGTGAGAACTATCTAACCGACAATATAACATAAATCATACCACTTATGGTGTCGAGTCTTGCACGTGGAGCGTAGCGTCGTTGTGGATCGTTGAGCACTGTACTGGTTATAGTCTGGTTTTTATCAAAAAAATTTCCCCTTTTAAAAACCAAGTTCACTATAACCAATGGCTCTGATACCAATCTGTCACACCCCCAAAATCCACCATGCGGAGTATCAGCGCTTGGAGGCGTGACATGACCAGGATCGAGCCACCAATCATATTGAACAACATAATTAAGTAAATAAAACCAAACACAATACGATTGGTGACCAAAAGGAAGTAAACCGATTTTAGGTTAACAGCGGAAGCATAAAACATAAGTTCATAACATAAGTCCGTAGTTCATAAGTTTAAAGTCCAAAACGTAGGTTTAATAAGTTCATAAAGTTTATTCATTAAGTACGGGACATATCAATTCGCATCCCACAACGACCACCTCCATGTGCAAGCTCCATAGCATCTAATGACCTGCAAAGCATGTAATAACGAGTCAACAACAAAGTTGAGTGAGTTCACGGTTGGTTGTCCATTTTAGAGTTGTTTCCAAAAACATAGTTTAATCTCATTCGGCTATCCAGCCGTGGGGGTTACCCCATAGTTCGAAAACGTTTATTTGTTAACCATCCCATGTCCACCTTCCCTGGCTATCCAGCCCGGCACTTTGGCCGTGGGGAGCTGCCCCAGTATTTTAAACTACCAGACTCGTTTATCATATCGACTACTAACAAAAATCAATTGTGCCCTAGCGTCGGTGTTCTATCACCACCGACGTGCCATAGTCCATTAGTACACACCCGTCCAACTGGCACGGTGTGCGGTTTGTTAAACCTAATAGCGCTATTAACTAATGACCCGCTCGCCATAGCCTCGGCGATTAAGTCGATACAAAAAGGGAGGGACTTCGCTGATAGAGTTCTAGTCCAGTAAGTCTAACACGTCCCAACAGGACGAGGAATTTACATTCCTGAACACGTCTCAAAGGACGAGGAATCCCTATTCCTGTACCCATTCCCATTCCCACCGGGAATTTACCATGCTTTGTAGAAAAGTGTGAACTCACCTCGGTTTGCTCGGTTAGATTCTCAAATATAGCTAACAGTCAAGGTCGGTCAATCGCGTCCTAATAAGGTACGGATAACAATCAGTTTCTCATGCATAACACGTATCCTACGTACGGTTTATTTGCACATTACTTCTACCACATAACAGGTACACACTTTAACGATTTATGCCCATATATACTTCCCATCCATTCCCCACTCATAAGCAAACATACAATAATGCATATAACACATATAACATGTTAGATCATTCACATATAGCATACTCGACATTTAGACGCGCAAATCACAACTTATGTCATTTCAGCATTAATATTCAAAACCGGCTGTTTTCGGACATTTTAATAAAATAGTTAAACTATTCCAAAAATTCCCAAATTTTTACAAGATGTCTTAAACGTTCCATATTTTATTGTGTAAAAATATAGGGGTCCGGTTCATTACCAATATTTTATAAAAATTCATATTCCGGACTGAACTCAGATTTATGTATTTCTGACCACAGTCCGCGGAACAGTTTATTAAAAATTCATTGAGTGTCCGATTTACGAAATTCAAGTGGGGTAATTACAAATGCATCGGTTTTCATCTACTGTACAAATTTCATGGTCCGATTCATCACAAAACTCAGGTTATGACTGAAAGTATGACACTCATTTATTGCCGTCAAAATTCAGCTTAAGTTGCTGTTACAAATTAACACTTTAAAAAAAGTAAACGGAGTCCAAAAATTACGATTCCGGTGCCATTAGAACCGTATTTCATAATAACATATTTTAGATTCAAAATATCGGTTTTTCGTTGAGTTTAAGACCTGTTTACAGCCAACTGAAGTTGTCTGTAAAAGTTGGACAGATTCTGATTTTCAGTGTTTAACCTTCTAAATCGTGTTCGATCGATTCCGTTAACAAGTTTAGTGACCACAACAACATGACACATTAATATTAATCAGTAAAACATTAGATAATCAACCAATAATCATAATCACACAAGATCTACATGATTTACACTAATATTCATCCATTAACCACCTTGTTCATCACTTTAGTAGACTTTTAGTTGGTGATCTTATATGTTAGTGATTCTCAACCGATGAAACTCTTATTAACCACTTTAGAATAGATCAAGAAGATGTTTAGAGTCACTTACTACTAGCTCGAGGCTAGGGAAGAAACTAGGCAAAAAACGAGTGGTTAAAAGCAACGTGGGGAGGTCCTTGACAATCCGCAAGCACCGGGCTTCCTTGTACGCGATCCTTCACACTTGTATATGCTTGGAATGGCAAGATCAAAGCTCGAAAATGGATGGATGTGGGTGTGTGGGTTCAGCCGAGGATATGGGCAAGAGGGAGAGAAAGAGTGAAGTTTTTGCTAAGTGAATGAATGAATGCAAAGCCTTATGGTCCAACTTATAGTCCAATTCCACTAATACCCATTGGATCTTATGTTCTCTTGATATGAGGCACAAGGATTAAAATATTCAAGGTTTGTAAGATGGTGTCCCCTATGGGGAATCGAACTCGTTAGGGGGGGGGGGTATTCGGTTTGTTTTGAACTAGATGATTAAGCATTAGTTGTTAAGTTAGGAGGTTAAGACTAGATATTAGTGTGTGGTGAATTATAACGGGTGTTAGGGTATTCGGGGACCCTAACTGGCTCAGAAAAAGGAAACAATGTCATAGACAATATTTTTTAGGTTCCGGGTAAAGTCCGGTTGTTCGGTTCGGTGTTGTTCCGTTAAAGTGCTTAATTAATCCGTAAAGTGTCCTATTTATATATTTTGTAACGTTTTTACTTTCTAACACTTAGGAAAATATAACGGACTATTTAGTGATCTATCTGTACACTATTAGTATATTAACAAATACGTGTAAGCATAACACAGATATCAGAAAGCAGTTAAGTAATTCCACACAGTCGTCAAGCACATTAATTATTATTAATAAACTGTACGGTTACATGTAAATTCGAGGGTTGTCACATTATCAGCTAAACACTTTCGCAAATTGGACACGTGAAAAGTCGGATGAATATTTCCAAGCTCTGGAGGTAGCTCTTGTCGATAGGCAACCTTTCCAGTTCTTTCAACAATCTTAAATGGTCCAACATATCAAGGTGCAAGTTTTCCTTTCTTTCCAAATCTCACCACTCCCTTCCAAGGTGACACCTTGAGTCGCATATCCGCATAACTCTTTTGACGGCTTCTAGCTGTCACAAGATTATCGTGAATTTTCTTGATTTTGTCTGTTGTTTCCAGAATGAGCTCAGGTCCAGTAAGCTGAGCTTCACCGATCTCATTCCAACAGACAGGTGAACAACATTTTCGACCGTAGAGAGCTTCGAATGGTGCCATATTGATGCTAGCATGATAACTGTTGTTGTAAGGGAACTCGATCAATGGCAGATGAGAATCCCAATTACCACCAAAGTCTATCACGCATGCTCTAAGCATATCCTCCAAAGTTTGAATCGTCCTCTCAGATTGTCCATTTGTTTGGGGATGATAAGCAGTGCTTAGATTTAGTTGGGTTCCCATAGCAGATTGCATGGTCTTCCAAAAATGAGATGAAAATCGAGCATCACGATCAGAAATGTTATCCAAAGGAACACCATATCGAGATACTATCTCATCAACATAAATCTTTGCAAGTTTATCAGCAGATAGATCCTTGCGAATCGGAATAAAATGAGCTGACTTCGTTAATCGATCGATAACAACCCATATAGCATCGTGACCTTTAGATGTACGCGGTAATTTAGTGATGAGATCCATTGCAATGTTCTCCCACTTCCAAACCGGTATCTCTGGTTGTACAAGCAAACCAGATGGTCGTTGATGTTCAGCCTTGACTTTGAGACAAGTTAGGCATTTCGATACATATAAGGCAATATCCTTCTTCATACCAGGCCACCAATACTAAGTACGAATATCCTTGTACATTTTATCAGCACCAGGATGGATAGAATATCGAGACTTATGAGATTCGTCCATCACCAAAGTGCGAAGATCGTCTTGTTTCGGAATCCACAAACGATCCTTGAAGTAGAGTAACCCATCGTCGTTCGCTTCGAGTTTAAGCTCAAGTTGACGTGGTAATTCCTTACCCATCAAATTTTGTGAAACACAAGATTGCTGAGCTTGAGAGACACGAGTTTGAAGATCAGATAAAGTTCAAACAGAATGAAGCTTGACTCGCTCCTTTCGACTAAGCGCATCAGCTGCGACATTCGCCTTACCAGGATGGTAGCGAATCTCGCAATCGTAATCGCTCAAGAGCTCAATCCATCGTCGTTGCCTCATGTTCAGCTCCTTCTGATTAAGAATGTGTTGAAGACTTTTGTGGTCTGTGAAAACCACACACTTTGTGCCATAAAGATAGTGTCTCCAGATTTTTAGGGCGAAAACCACAGCACCTAACTCAAGATCATGAGTGGTGTAGTTCTTCTCATGAACTTTCAGCTGTCTTGACGCATAAGCTATCACTTTACCTTATTGCATAAGAACGCAACCAAGTCCTAGATTCAATGCATCACAATAGACAACAAAATCATCATTTCCCTTAGGAAAAGGTAGAACAGGAGCATCACAGAGCTTCTGTTTCAGCGTTTGGAACGCTTCTTCTTGCTTGGGTCTCCACTCAAAAGGCTTATTCTTCTGAGTTAAAGCAGTGAGTGGAACCGCGATCTTCGAGAAATTTGAAATGAAACGTCAATAATATCCAACAAGACCAAGAAAATATCGAATCTCTGTAGGCGTCGTCGGTGTATTCCAATCCTTAATTGCAACAATTTTGGATGGATCCACATGAATACCCTGCTCGTTGACTATATGACCCAAAAACTGAACTTCTTTAAGCCAGAATTCACACTTGGAGAATTTAGCAAAGAGTTGTTCCTTCTTCAGGAGTTCCAATGTCAAACGAAGGTGTTGCTCGTGATCGGCTCGAGACTTCGAATAAACAAGAATATCGTCGATGAACACAATGATGAACTTGTCTAAATAAGGTTTACAGACCCTATTCATTAAGTCCATGAAGATAGCTGGAGCATTTATCAAACCAAAAGGCATGACAGTGAACTCATAATGACCATATCTCGTGCGGAAAGCAGTTTTGGGAATATCTTCTTCGAGAACACGAAGTTGATGATACCCAGAACGCAGATCGATCTTGGAAAAACAGGTAGCACCTTGCAACTGATCAAAGAGATCATCGATTCGAGGTAGGGGATATCGATTCTTGATGGTAAGCGTAATCGATACACATATGAAAAGACCCATCTTTCTTTTTCACAAACAGGACTGGAGCGCCCCAAGGTGAATAACTCGGTCAGATGAATCCTTTATCAGATAACTCTTGAAGTTATTTCGATAACTCTTGCATCTCAGACAGTGCAAGACGATCAGGTGCTTTCGTAATCGGGTTGGCATTTGGTACAAGATAAATATGAAACTCGACTTGACGAACTGGAGGAAAACTAGGTAGTTCATCAGGAAACACCTCTGGATAATCTCGAACAGTCGGAATATCCTGAATACACCTTCTTTTGCTCTTCTCCTCGGTGACATGTGCCAGAAAAGCAACATATCCTTTTCGTAAATAACTTCGGGCTTTCGTACACGACATGAGTTTCAAACCACTTGATGGTTTCTCGCCACGAACTTCTAGAATTTCACCAGACAAAAGAGGAATACGAACGATCTTATCGAAACAAACTACCTCAGCATGATGTTTTGTTAGCCAATCCATCCCCACGATAATGTCAAAACTCCCAAGTTGCATCGGTGTGAGGTCAATAGGAAAAAGATGGTTATCAAGGTTCAATTGACAATCACGAATAACAGAATCGAGTACGAGAGGTTTACCAGTAGCAACTTCGACAGATAAGGGTTTCCTCAGTTTAGTTCTTGGTATCGCAAGCAAAGGCTCAAAATATAACGAAACAAAACTTCTATCGGCACCAGAATAAAAAAGAACAGATGCAGGTCGATTGTTAACAAGGAATGTACCATTGACAACATCGTTGTCAGCTCTAGCCTCGTTTGCGTTCAAGTTATACGCTCGTCCACGAGCGGGATTCATATTGGCATTCGCATTCGCATTCACCAACCTCGGGCAGTTGTTGCGGAAATGACCCATTTCACCGCAATTGTAACACGAACCAGGTGGGAATCTTGCAGCATTCCCCTAAACTTGTGCTGGAATCTGAGCAGCTTGATTCTGACCCAAACAACAGATGTCGGCCGAGTGCCTAAGTTTACGGCAATTAGTACATTGTTTACAAGCTCGTTGTGCAACATGATGACCATTGCACCTTGTACAGTGAGGTGCGGTACCTGCATACTGTTTCTTCGCAGGAGGTAGTGCTGGTGGGTTCTGTGCAGTAACTGCAAAGTTCTGGGAAGCTTTGCGCTTCCTCGACTTCTTAGAAGACTCACCCTTCTTATTACCCTTACCTTTACCCTTTTCCTGAGTAGAATCGGTTGACTTCTTCTTGTCACCCTTACGGGTCAGTTTACCCTTTCTGACTTGAGACTCGGTCAGAGTAGCAGCTAATTCAATCGCTTGACGAACAGTGGTAGGATTACTGCCAGTCACAATGTCTTGCACAGAATCAGTTAAGCCATCGATATACCTCTCAATCGCTTTTTCCAATGGGGTAACCATAGTAGGACACAACAAACTAAGCTCCTCATAACGATCCGTATACGCACGGTGTTCTCCCCCATCTTGTTTCAAATCATCGAATTCTCATTCCAAAGCTCGAATATCGTGACGGGGACAGAACTCTCTCATCATAAGAGCTCGGAGCTCCTCCCAAGTTTGTGCCATAGCCACATCGGTACCCCTATCATGCATCACACTGTTCCACCATGTAAGAGCTTGCTTCTCGAACACACTGGATGCAAATTCAACCTTACGCTCATTCAGACATTGCACATGTCTGAATGTGCTTTCCAAACTTTCGAACCATTGCAGGAGCGTGGTTGCTCCTTGAGACCTAGAAAACTTCAACGGTTTAGCCGAATTGAAAGTCTTGAAACTACACTGAGCATTATTGTTATTATTGTTGTTGTATAACTGATGGATCTGGGTTACTACGTTCGGAAGCACTGCAGCCATTTGTTGAGCGACAAGGGCTGCGACTTCTTCATTAGTTAGAGGTTGTGCATCTCGTCGAGGAGGCATTGTCTAAAAAGAACAAGCAGACATGAGAAACAAGTGAGATCGACAATTGGGAAAAAACAAAAGAGGTATTGAAAACATCGACAAAACACTAGGAAGGCGATCATTCGTTCGTTACCTCAAACAAACAAACGACACGCAGTGACTAATCAAAGTAAATGGGTTAATATAATGTATCGCGAAGACATGCTTTAGCCTATAAGTGAACACTCATCCCAAGAGTGTGGATTTGTACGAACACTTTAGCCTTAGACAGAAAACTCAGGATACATGCATCCACCCTTCCAGATTGCACGTGTTCACACTATAAGACCCAAACTTTGATGATATTTTGAAAACTTAGAGGGTTCAAAACCTTATAACAAATCATTTATGAAGAAATGATTAGTTTTCAAAGCGGATTCGAAATTTGTGTTCTCGTTGTGGTTATCACCTAAGGATAGGTGACGGTTTTGTTTTAAAATCTAAACGCAAGAAGACTCGTGTTAGGGTCCTAGATTGTAGTCTAGGTCAAAGCATTACTAATAACCTAATTCCCTATAACCATTGGCTCTGATACCAACTCTCCTGTCACACCCCGACCGCGTTAAAACAACAAACCGCGGCGGAAACGTCGGGGAGTGTCGTAACAGAATCATTGTTTCACAACCATGGATAAAAAAAGTTTCGTTTTATTGATTCATTGGGTAATTTACATTGTCTTAAAATAAAACAAACAAGTTACACATCGATTATCATTGTTATTATGTCACTAAGGCCTTGTCCAGATCCTATGTGAACATGTTTCCTAGCAATCAACATCATTCAACACCACCTGAAAAATATGTAAAAACAAAGTTAGCAAGGAAATGCTGGCGAGCACATAGGTTTTATGAGAGTATCAGATTCATGGGTTGTTTTCATGTTGCAATACCTTAATAAAAACCTTGTGTTGAAAAGTGAATAGTATTGTAACATAATTAACCAACTCAAATCAAGTTGGTTATAGTTTATAAAATCTCGCAACCATGATTCTTAACCCAAAACATTTGTTTAAATAATCCAAATCGTAAATTCTTGTTATAAAACTCGTATGGTTTATATCATTTAGAAAACATCGATATGTGACATCGTATCAAAATTGTTTACCCAAGTGAACTAAGTAATGACACGAAACGTAATATGATAAAAGCACTTATTATAAGAAGTACCAGCGGCGTATCTACCATGCTTTTATCATGTTACACCCGTCCCATTATCTAATCACAACCCAAAAACCAATCGTTTGTTCAAATCGTTTAACTCGTTTAAATCGTTTCAAATTGTTTCCAAAATCCTTTAAATTGTCCCAAAATCGTTCTCGTTTTAATTGTGAAAACTACTTTTGGTCGCCTCGCTAATAACATCCAAACCTTCGCAACTCGCCTATCGCCAATCACGCATTAACAAACCACCAAAGGGTAAGTTAACAATCACATATTCAGTCGTTACCCACATAACCCCCACACATAACCATGGGTGCAGTCTGATAACGGGATTTGTCAGATCCTATGGTACCATAACCTAATACTGGTCGGTTCGGCCAAAACTAATGAATGTTATTCGTTATGTAATTACAACCAACAAGTTTGTTCACATTATCGAAATCATTATTAATTTAGTATAAACCATTTTAATCATTTTCGAAATCATCGTTAAAACCTAGAAATCATTTAGCAAATATGAATCACCCCAAAACAATTGAAAACAGTAAAATAGGGGAACTATGTACTCACTTTGAAGTGCAAAGTATCCTCAATCCAAAGAATTCAACAAGCTCAAGCAAAACAAAGAAATTCAAGTAGCACCTAGTAATCGAATCACTAGTCAAATAATCGACACCTAAATCGGAAGATCAGACAGAATGAGGTCTTGTAAACCAGGTGAGTGTTGGAACTCATGTGATATGGTTTAACAAAGCCTACATTCTAGATCGGAACCTATCCTAAGTGCTTTCGACCCGTTACGACCCATTAAGGTAGCTTACGCTACTTTAATGCGTCGTTCGCGCAAACGCGCGTTCGAGACGTCTAACTAGTCCCATGACAAGTATTATATGCCTAAACATGTTGCATAATTAGTTAAGTGACAAAATTTTATGTTACATATGCTTAAAATCCAATTATGCATGAAAAGGGCATTTTGGTCATTTTCCTAAGGCATATAAACTACCTATCATACAACTACTTAAACTAAGTGACCATAAGGTATAACCTCAGAAGGTTATTCCCTATACAACTATGGTCACTAAACATGCTTGGTCAGATCCTAATGACTTACGACTCTACACAAGCACAAGACTAAGAGTGACGAGCTAAACATGTTAAGACATGTTTAACTAAGTTATAAAATAGGTTTTGATATCAAAACAAAGGGTTTTGATACCCAAGAATAGTTTGGTAGAAAAATACGCATAAATACGCATTTTGACAGAAACTATGACTCGTCACTACGCCTAATCAACGTGGTAATCAGTAGGTATAGTCACACGGGACTATAACCATCGTGATTACACTCATGTTGCAAAGTTCAAATGAAC
Organism: Helianthus tuberosus; assembly: GCA_030545235.1. Lineage (NCBI taxonomy): Eukaryota > Viridiplantae > Streptophyta > Magnoliopsida > Asterales > Asteraceae > Helianthus > Helianthus tuberosus. Next base: position 123,818,106 of record CM060407.1, read on the forward strand.
TTTGTGTTGACCAAGACTGGTCAACGCAGAAAGTCAAACATTGTTTGACTTTTACGCTTAAAAAGCAATAAAAGCACGAAAGTATACTTATAAAGGGTCCAAGCTAGGAAGTTTTGATCTAAAGATTACTCAGGTATGAAGTATACACTCCAACTTAGAGTAAAATCATATCAAAGTGTGAGGAAAGAATGAAAATGAGTTGGGTTTATATAGTTTTCAATAAACCGTTAGGATCGTTCCACGCAAAACGTGCTTTGATCTTGGCCTTACACTTGGGCACATGGTTTTGTAATACAAGGGGACATTAAAAACCATCAAAACCAGCTCAAAGACCAGATTCAATTTTTCTGTGCTGTTAGTCTATCGTGCCCCGCGTAGCATATAGCCTGGGCTTACGTGCCCCGCCTGGCATGTTTGACAGATTGTCACTTTTGGTCCCTGCAACCCAGAAACTTGGTTTTGATGCATTTTTGACACGTTTAAGCCCTGTTAACCCCATTGCAAGGCTCTAAAATGAAGTTAAAGTATAGGGAACTTAAAGTATGCTCAAAAACATCTCGGATGTCAGTTCGTTTGGTCGTACGGTTGCGTTATTCGGGTAATTACGACGGAAATCGTAACGAACGCAAAAAAGATCCAAATTAAGCGACGAATGGAATTTTATCATGCCAATCACTAAAATAAAATATTTTAATGATTACATAAATTTTTGGATGTCCGGATATATTCAGAACGTAAGATATGCGCGAAAATGCAAACTTATGCACTTTTTGACGCTTTTAGTCCCTGATTGACCAAAAAGTTTATTTTAGCATACCGAACCACTCAAAGCCTATTTCTAAGCTATGTAAAGGATATTTAGGGTATGTTTAACTTATGATCAAGTTCTGGAATGTTCGTTACTATACAAGTCGGTATAGTTTCACAGTTTGACACAAATAGTCCCTGCGATCGAACAAACTTGATTTCAACACACCAAACCATCCAAAACTTATTTCTAAGTTATGTAAAGGTTATTTAAGGTATGTTAAGCCTATTTCACTATTCTGAAGTGTTTTTCGCGTTAAACTGACTGCTTTTACGCACCGGTTTGCGTATAACCTTCCAGAAAGCGATTTAAAACTTGAAATCGGACTCGAATCAAATTGTAAAATCATCAAACACAAATACACACATAATAACACCAAAACACATATAATAACACCAAAACACATTGTTTTATTAATAATTAACATTGTTTTACATTGTACATCGGTTACAGAGCACAAGTTGTCACATGACCCTCTAGATCCATACTGGGATGCCGATCAGTATGTTCGGGAAATACTAGAAAACCCATACCCATATGGAGAACCCGTACCATCGTACCCTGGCCCAATACCAGCACCACCACCACCCATGAGTACCGAAAACGTGCAGGAACTCCACACTTTTGGTGAGGAGTTATTAGATGAGGGAGAAAGAATCAGACAAATAAGGGAAAGGCTCGTTTGGAAGTACGACGAGCGAAATATGCAGTACTGGATGAACCCCTAGTAACAATAGTAATAATAATAACAAAATATATATATGAGTGTAGTTTGAAAAAAAAATCAACTAAAATAGATAAACCAATACCTACTGATGCATAACTAGTATTATATTTTAAATTCCAGTTGTAGCTTGTAATGTGTATATATATGAAATAGAGTAAATGTCGAAATGCACGACGATTTTGATCAACATGTTTGTTGGTGTGATTGTTCGCATTAAATTTTGTTCTGTGATATTAATACTTAGTAAATATTTATAATCCAGATGGACAACGAAGTGACTTAGGAAAACCCGAATAACGATAACAACGGGAACCAATTAGATAACAGTGCCATCCAACACATAGTGGCACAAGGGATAATAGACGTTATGCCATATATTATCAAAACGGTTAAGGAAGTAGAAAATAATAAAACTAACAGTGAAAGTAAGCGACCACCTACTGAGCCCAGTCACAGCGTAAACAATGTACCACTACTTCAATTGCCTATTCCAAAAAGAAGAAGAACCATGACTTATGGTTGTTCTGACAAATAATTCTGGTCTTGTAAACCAATAGAATTATCGGGAAATGAAGGAGCCATTGCAGCTCTACGTTGGATAGAAAAGACTGAGGCAGTCTTAAAAATAAGTAAATGTTCAGAGGAAGATAAAATCATGTTTGCTTCCAATCTTTTTAAGAACGCAGCCTTAGAATGGTGGAACACTATTCTCCAGTCTAGGGGGAGTGACAGAGTTTATAATATGGAATGGACTGAATTTAAGAATATGGTTGAAAGAAAATTTTGTCCTCCCAATGAAAAAGAACAAATAGCTAATAAGTTCTTAATCCTTAGAATGACTGGAGTAGACTGTAACTACCGTATTCTTCGAATATGCTAGAATAGTGCCAACCCTAGCTTCACCAGAACCAGTATTAATCTCCCGTTACATCTGGGGATTAATTAGTGAGATTAGACATGTAGTCAAGGCAGCTAGACCACAAACCATAGAAGAAGCTGTAGAACTAGCAAATACCTTAACTGGTGAATTAGTACGAACGCAAGAAGAAAACCAGAGGAAGAACCTAGTCCAAAAGCTTACCCAAGAATTTCGCTACGGTAATTCCAACCGTGGGAAAAACACAGGTTCTACCTCTATACCTTACTGTAAGGCCTGCAAAAAGAAGCATTCAGGGAGATGTTCCATATACTACAACTTCTGCAAGATACCGGGACACAAGGAAGAAGACTGCAAGAAGAAACCACCCAGTAATGGAGTATGCTTCAATTGTGGAGAAAAGGGGCATATCAAGCCGAACTGTCCGAAATTAGCTCCAGCCATGAACAACAAGACTACTAAGAATGTTAGAGCATTTGTTCTGACTACAAAAGAAGCAAAGATGATTCCGGACGTGATTGCCGGTACGTTTTTAGTTAAAGATGTTTTTGCTAAAGTATTATTTGACTCTGGTGCGAACCAAAGTTTTATTAATACTTCATTTTGCAAACTTCTTAATCAACCATTAACTAAACTACAACATGAATGTTTGGTAGAAACGACAAATGGAGAATCCATTAAGATCCTTGAAATCTTGCAGGGAGCAAGAATAGAAATTTTTAACCATAATTTTATTGCAAATCTTTATCCAATGAATCTGGCTGGATTTGATATTGTATTAGGAATGGATTGGTTAATAGCCAACCATTCCAGTATTTTATGTGACCAGAAGTCAATACAAGTAAATTCACCAAAGGGTGAAAAGATCACAATTAAAGGAGACAAGCCAACTAGGTCCACAAAATTCATTTGGGTGATGAAAACGGCAAGTTGTGCAAGGAAAGGATCCCTAGTGTATATGATTTCTATAATCATTAACACTAAAGGAAAAGAATTGAAAGATATTCCTGTAGTATCTCAATTCTCAGATGCGTTTCCAGAAGAGCTACGGGGACTACTGCTGGACAGGGAAGTCGAATTCAGAATTTACCTGCTACCAGGGACATCACCGATTGCCAAGGCACCTTACCGTTTAGCACCATCAGAAATGCAAGAACTGAAGAAATAGTTGGATGAACTTTTGGAGAAAGGATTCGTACAGCCTAGTTCATCACCGTGGGGAGCACCAATCTTGTTTGTGAAGAAGAAGGACGGATCAATGCGTATGTGCATTGATTACCGAGAACTGAACAAGGTCATGATTAAAAATCGGTTCCGATTACCGAGGATCGATGATCTGTTTGATCAATTGCAAGGAGCTCGATTCTTTTCTAAAATCGATTTACGTTCAGGATATCATCAATTAAAGGTACAGGAAGAGGACATTCCTAAAACTGCCTTTAGAACAAGGTATGGCCATTATGAATTTACCGTCATGCCATTTGGTTTAACCAATGCCCCAGCCACATTTATGGACATGATGAACAGAATATGTAAACCAATCTGGATAAATTCATAATTGTCTTTATAGATGATATTCTCATTTAATCTAAGAGCAAAGAGGAACATGCAGCGCATTTGAATGCACTCCTTACATTATTAAGAAAGGAAAAGCTTTATGCAAAATTTCCGGAATGTGAGTTTTAGTTAGAAGAAGTGCAATTCCTTGGACATTTAGTTAATCATGAAGGAATTCATGTAGATCCCACAAAGATTGAGGCAATTACTAAATGGAAAGTCCCTAAGTCACCAACAGAAGTAAGAAGTTTTCTTAGATTAGTAGGGTATTATAGACGGTTTATCCAAGATTTTTCTAGAATAGTCATTCCCTTAACAAAATTGACTTGTAAATCAGTTAAGTTTGAATGGGGACCAAAACAGGAAGAAGCCTTTAGAATCCTTAAGCAAAGATTAACCAATGCACCCATATTAGCATTACCAGAAGAAACTGAAGACTTTGTAGTTTATTGTGACGCTTCTAAGTTAGGTTATGGATGTGTGTTGATGCAACGTTAAAAAGTTATAGCCTATGCCTCTAGACAACTTAAGAATCATGAAGAGAATTATACAACCCATGATCTAGAGTTAGGAGCCATAATTTTTGCCCTTAAAATTTGGAGACATTACCTTTACGGTAGTAAGTTTACCATTTTCACTGATCATAAGAGTTTAAGATATGTTTTTGGGCAAAAGGAATTAAATATGAAACAGAGAGGCTGGATGGAAATTCTTAGTGATTATGATTGTAATATCCAGTATCATGCAGGAAAGGCTAATGTAGTAGCTGATGCTTTAAGTCGAAAGTATCACGAAAAGCCAAAAAGAGTACGTTCTCTTAAATTAAATCTGCAGATAGATTTAAATGAACAGATTAGAGAAATACAAGAATCAGTAATCAAGGATGATACTGAAAAATTGAAAGGAATGATTAAGGAATTAGAACAAGGAACAGATGGAATTTGGAGATTCCATAAGAGAAGAATTTGGATACCCAAACGAGGAAACCTACGCCACCGAATCTTAGAAGAAGCCCATAAGTCTAAATATACGATACATCCTGGAAGTGATAAGATGTATCAAGACTTAAGAAAGAATTTCTGGTGGATAGGAATGAAAAAGGATGTAGCAGCTTATGTTGCCAAGTGTCTAACCTGTTCACAAGTCAAAGCCGAACGTCAGAAACCTTCAGGTTTATTGCAACAGTTAGAAATGCCGATATGGAAATGGGAATTGATAACAATGGATTTTGTTACTGTTAGGCCCTAAAGTGTGAGACTGACACATCAAATTAATACAACGGGCTATGGTTACGAACTGGGCCTTACCGGGTTAGTTAGTATTAGGTTTTGGACCTTTATAGGTCACTTGGGCCAACCTTTAGGCCAGTGGGCCAAGCAGGCCCAAGGGGAGCCCATGTGGGAAGTGGGCTTGTCTATGTATATAAACAAGTTTCTAACTTGTTTTTAGGTTTGAACCTCCTTGTTATGGAAATTCTATAGAGCTAGAGAGGGAGGCGATTTGGTGGTGGTGTAATCATACCAGACGTTTTTGCTTGTTCAAGTAATAGAAACGTGTGTGAGTTAAAAGTATTTTCTGTGTTCTTCTTTGTTTTCGTTTTGATTCTTGAATCACCTATTGATTGGATTCCGCACAATCAATAGGTTGTTTGATATCATTGAAAGATCCGTTTTCAGGACTTACAACTGGTATCAGAGCCATTAGAACGTGTTTCTAGGCTCGGTGTGTTATCAAAGATTCAAGATTTTTGTTATTCTTGGTTGGGTGTTCTTTGCGTTCTTGGTGATATTCATCGGTTTTTATTAAAAATCATCATAAGTTGCTTTTTGATTTCTTTGGAAAGATGTTATAGGATAAAGTTAATTTTTTTTTAAAATCATGAAAGTTTTGCAATATTTTTTGAACTTTTAAAAAGATTTAAAAATCGTTGTTTTTAGGAAAGTTGAAAAGGTTGCACGTGTTATAACTTTTGGGATTGCAAGTTGGGATTGTGAGTTAACTTCACAGCTTTTCAAGTTTTCATGTTTGGAGTTCTCGAGTCATATCTGAACGGTTTCGAGTCCCATCTCTTCTTCTAGAAATAGAGGTTTTGAGTATTGTTTCACATGTCTCGAGTGCCATCTTCATCTCTGTTCCATCAATTGAGTCATTCATTTTTCAGTCTCAACCACATTCATTCCTGCCTTCAAGATCAACGGTTTCGAGTCGAAATCACCACTGCCATCAACATCTCTACAAAGTCTCGAGTCACCTTTTCACAGTCTTGACTCCAGTTAACAGATCTCGAGTCACACATCTTCATCTCAGTGGTCTCGACTCATCATCTTCATCAGGTTCCATGTGCCAGTTTCGATTCACTCTTTCGACTCCCATAGAACATCATTTCAGTCACAACTAACGTCTCGAGTCACCAATTATCATCTGGTTCCGAGTCACAATCACGTTTTCGAGTCGCTTCGGTTTCGATTTCAAGTTGCAATCACCATCTTCATCAGATATCACCATCGCTCTTCACCTGGTTCACCGTTCACCACCACACTGTCATACGACATTGTTCCACGTCTTCACCACAGCCGCCACTACACCTCCGGTCACCGTTCACCTGCTACTCACTACTGAACTCCATCATCATATCATCCTTACCATCAACCATTTAATCCGACCTACACCGTACATCATCATTCCGGTCACCATCTGCGTTCAACCTGCATCTCCACCTCCGACGTTCATCATCGTCGACCGCCGTCCTCCTCCAACCAAACCGCCACCATCCTCATCAACGTTCAACATCGGTGGTGGCGCCTAAAAGTGTAATTAGGCTTTCTGTCTTTTGCACTCCTGAGTGTCGAGAAAGGGTTGAGGCATATCGAATACACAACACTGAGCTAATACAAGATTACAAAGATATAAAGAATATAAATTTTACTTTAGTAAAAAATGAAAAGCTTTATAAAGTGTTGGTGCATATGTCTGTCGACTTTGTCTTGTATCGAGTCTTGTGTCTAGATTGGATAGAATGGAGCTCGATAGGTTAGTTTAGATGAAATTGGATGTGACTGACCATTCCGCATGAAATGACAAGAGCCATTTCGCATGAAATGGACTGTGTCCATTTCGCACGAAATGAACCTTGGTCATTTCGTACGAAACGCTTCTTCTATAAATACCCGAGCTACTAGTTCATTTGTAACAGTTCCTGATTCCGGTACCGAAGTGCTGCCGACGTGTCATTTGATCTGTAACAGTGTTAAATCAATAAACAAGACAGTTAAAGAGTGAATCAAGCTGCAATCAAGTCTATATCATTGAATTCCGCCTTTGATATAGATTAGAACTCTTCTGATAGACTCGTTTAGATCGAATCTCGATCCTACAAGTGGTATCAGAGCTCAAGAGGAAGAGTTCTTACCGAATTCAGCTTGATTTCTTCAAAATTCTGACTTCTACACCTTCTTTTTCAAAATCAACAAGATTTCACGGTTAAAATGGATTGAATTTCACATATAACAAGCGAAACTGTGTTTTAACAAAGCCTTAAAAGAATTAGACCTAAAATCAACCTAAAACCTGATCAATTTGACAAAAATCATGGCCGATTGAGTGACGTCAGCAGCATTTCGTGCGAAATAGCCCATTTCGTGTGAAACTGTCTTCCATTTCGCATGAATTGGACTATCAGGTGTCCATTTCACGTGAATTTGCCCATTTCGTTTGAAAAGACCTTCCATTTCTTGTGAAACAGTCATTCCATTTCGTACGAATTGAACCTTGTGACCTGCTTGAAACTGATCTCCATTTCGCACGGATTAATCAGATTGTACTTCATTTCGTACGAATTGGAACTTCATTTCGCTTGAAGACTTCATTCCATGTGAAAGTGTCATTCCGCGTGAAAGTGATATTTCGCTTGAAAAGCCATTTCGTTTGAACTTGCATTTCGTTTGAGCATTGTGAATTTGTGAATTTTCAAAACCGAAACATGGAAGAAGAGTTTTACAATGCGTTTGCTACTGCTCCAGCTACTCCAATCTCAGTTGCCGAGACTCTTGAAATTGAAAATGAAACAGGAACGTCTCAAAAGCCTCCAAAGCTTATGTACATCGAGGATTTTAAAGGATGGCAAAACCGTTTTGAAACTTGGGTGCAAGCTTATAAGTTTGATGCATGGTGTGTTTTAGACAAAGATTATACTAAACCGATAGATGACCGTGGAAATGAAAAAACTTTGAGTGATTATTCAGCGGCTGAGAAGTTAAAATACACCAGTGATAAAATGATGATTAGCATTCTTCAACAAGCAGTAAAAGAAGATATCTTTGTTTTGCTTCAACACGAGGACACTGCTAGATCAATTTGGTTGGCGTTGATTCAAAAGTTTAAGGGAAGTGCTGATATGATAAAAAATAAACGTGCATTACTAAAGAAATCATTTGATATGTTTGTAGCTTTTGAAGGTGAAACAACAAAAACGACTATCGATAGATATTGTCATCTTGTTCAGGAAATGAGACGATTGGAAATCAAGAAAGACGATGATGAATGGGTTGATAAGCTTACTGATGCATTACCACAGAATAAATGGGGAACATATTTGTTGATTTTGAAACATATGAGAAAATCTGAAAATATGAATTTGAGTAAATCCATTCAGAAGATTGAAGAACATGAATTGGATGTTCAGAAAACTGCTATCATGAATAATCCAAATGCTCAACAGGATGTTAGTCTATATTACAGAGGAAACAAATTTGAGACTACTCCGAGTCCGAAGATTAAGACTGCTTTCAGTGCTGATGGTTCTTCTGGAACAAATGTTAGCACAACAACTCAGAGTGGTGGATATTCGTCATCGTATTCAAGTTTTGATCCGAATTTCACAACCCCAAGTTCTCAACGACAGAGTTCAACAAATCTGCAATGCAATGCATTGTTACATTGAATATTCAAAATGGTCAAAATCTCTCTCCAAAAATAGCTAAGCAACACATGGCATCACTTGTTACTATGTTAGAGTCGTATGAAAGCTTAGTTGCTGGACGAATTGGAAATCCGACGCTCACCAAAGAGGATTATGACCAGACTGATGCTGAAGAACTTGAGTTGATGGACATCAAGTGGTGTTTAGCAAGTGTTGTAAGAAGAGCAAAAAAATTCACACAAATCACCGGTAGAGATGATCTTCGTGATGTTGCTACATCTCCGTTAGGGTTTGACAAATCAAAGGTTACTTGTTTTCATTGCAAAGAAAAGGGGCATTTTAAGCGAGAGTGTAAAAATAAAGAAGCAACTGGAAGACAAGATCCGTTTGGAAACAATGATTATCATCGAAAATCAATTTATCATCAGATTGCTCAACCGTCATCATCCCGTGCTATTGAAGATGGAAAGAAGAAAGCTTATCTTGTAAATCAAGATGATGAAAGATTGGCAGAGGGATTTAGCTGGGATAAATACATTCCAGATAAAGAATTCTTAGAAAAATCAGCTTTTGTTGCTCAAATCTTGGAAGAAGAGTCAGTCAAATCTAAGCCGAAAAGAATACCGATTTTTAAGGAATCAGGATGTGATGCAGACACCGATGACGAATAAGAGTATATCAATAAAGCTAGAAAAGGTCTGGATACTTATAGTTTTAATTTGTTTTTTGTAGATAAGATCGAGATGTTGAATGAGAAGAAAGCTGCTAGAATGAAGAGAGATTTGGAAGCAAGAAGGATTGCTGAAGAAAAGGCAAAAATGGAAGCTGAAAAAGCAAAAGTAGAAGAAAAATCGACAGAAAAGGTCGAAGATGAAGAGTGTGAGGTAAAAGTAGAATTTGATGAAGAACCAATGATTGAGAAGGTGGTGGAGAAAATTGTTGAAGTGGAGTAAATAGTTGAAAAAATCGTCGAAGTTGAAAAGATTATCGAAGTTGAAAAGATTGTTGAGGTTACGAAACCTTGTCTGAAATGTTTGGAATCTTGCAAACATTGTGAAGAAAAAGACAAGAAGTATCGTGAACTAGAAGAGTTGAAAGAAAAATTGTTGTTTGATGTGAAGTATGTAAAAGAATCATATGATGTGTTGAACAGAACGGTTGATAATTTGAACAAGACAAATTTAGAAATGGGAGCTGCTCAGACAATGATGAGTTCAACATTAATGACTAAGCAAAGGGTCATCAATGAGTATATTAAAGATTGTGCAAAGCTGAAGCAAGACTTGGAACTCGAAAAGATTGAAAATGAGAGAATCAAACGATTGCTGATGAGTTATAAAGCTTGTGATTATTTGATTGACAGAGTTTATCCTACTGTTGCAGGTCTTGAAGCTTTTCAAGATAAAAAGACGGAAGAGGATACTGGTAAGAAACATAGTGTCAAGTATAACAAGTGTCCGCCTCCGATCTGGGAAAGTTATTCTCCCAGAAAGCCAAATAAGGAACGATTGAAAAAAGTTGTCAATATAAAGTTAAAGTCTGAAACCATTGATGAGTTACCAGACAACATTGACGTCACATTCACAGCGTCTGACACTGATCATGAGTCTGAGTTATTAAAGAAAGTGGTCGATCAGGTGTTGGATATGGATGAAGAGTCAAAGTCGGAGTCTAAATCTGAAAGTTCGAGTTCATCAGACAAAAGTCCGAGTTCACCAGTCAAACGAGTGTACAATAAAGAATTTCTGTTATCAAAATCTAATTTGAATGACGAACCAATCCATGTATCATATACTTTGAATGATTCTGACAAATTATTTTCTGATGAAGAATTTCCAATAAGAAGTGTCAAAACTGAAATGATCAAACAGGTTTTCAAATTAACGGAAATTAATATTTCTGAAATAAAAGATTTAAATCTTGCTGAAAAATCTAAAAAATACACTTCAAGAGTTCAATAGAGATTGAACAAGAAGAAAGGTTACAGTTCTGGTTTAGGTTTTCAAAAGAAACCAAACCATAACAGTAATTTCAAAAAGAAGGGGTTAGGTTTCATTTCCCCAGAAAATTATAAAAATGAGAAAACTTATAAACCAAAAACTAAATTTGTTTCAGGTACAAGTTCAGTAGAAGAAGAGAAGAAACCATTCTGGAGACAGACAAACAAAGAGTTTCTTGCTGAGAAGAAGAAGAATATGGTGAATGAATATGAGAAAAGAGTTGAGAGAAGAACATGTTTCAAATGCCAAGAAGTTGGACACATTGCATGGAACTGTCCAAAGCCCAACAACACAAAATAGGGAGTTACTTCTAACTCAAAGTTGAAAAAGAAATGTGTTGATGAAAAGAAACAACCAACAGAAAGTGTTAAAAAGTTCAAAAATTCGACTTTCGAAATTAGTGGAAGTTCAAAACGTTTTTACAAAAGAAAAGTCGATTTGAACAAACAAAAATGGGCTCTTAAAAGTTCAGAGAGTAGTTCTGACAATAAATCTGACTCGTCAAAGTCAGAGGAGTCAATTGTTGTGAAAAGTGATTAGAATTCCGTTCCAGAAATGAACGAGGAAAACTTTCCGCCGATGTCAAAAGAAAACTTGAAGTTGAAAGTTGGTAAGGTTGAAATTTCAGATCAATTCTTCTCAGGTAAAGAAGAATTTGATGCTGAAAAGGATTTTAATGGAAATGTGAAATATATTTTTGGAAAAATGGTTAACAGGAAGGTAAAGGGCGCAAAAGAATTTTATGAATCAAAAAGATGGAAATCACCCAAGACTGGTCAGGCTTGGGTGACAGCGTCTACTTTAAACCCTGACTTGCCGGAACTCCCAAGTTGGTAATCGTGGAGCATGAATCGGCATCTTTCTTAAAAAAATCAAAACTGTCATACTTTGTCCTACAAGTGGTTATTGTTGATATGCAAACCTACAAGTGGTTGAAAAAGAGGTTTTCACCTACACGTGATTAATCAAGATCATTAAGTTGAACTTGATTTAACTTTCATTCATGTGGTATTTGGAAAACAATGTGATGATCATAACCCCGATCTTATATATGGTAAAATCAACAAAACTTATTTTCCAGAAAAACCATTTTGATTAAAACAAACATAAGTGTTTTGAAATCATAATGGGAAAATAGTTTGTTGTCAGGGGGAGTTCTGATTGTTTATGCCAAGTGGATGGCGAATTGAAGCTTGAAAATCAGTTTGTCACTTTATCTGTACAGTTTTGTTTTCAAATTTTCCTTGAAAATTAAAAATTTAGAAATTTCGAAAATTTGAAAAATCCAAAAACATTGAAAAAAATTCAAAAATGAGTTTTGTTGTGAAAAAGAGGAAATGATAGTACATCAGTGGACAATCACAGCACACTAAAGAATTGAAAAGACAAATGTGATAAACGGTCTCACTGATGATATGCCAGTAGGTTTTTACACGCTTAGTAGATTGTGTTCGAGATATAAATCTAAATTTCAAACTTGCTTATTTCGTGGGGAACATCTCTCAGATATATAGGTAACCCCTGAAATCTTATTTGAAGGGCTTTCTATTTCTGACATACTAGGTCTTTGTGCATGGTGATATCTGGGGTATTATACCAGGACTTCTAATTTTGCGGGAGGAATAGCCTAGTCCTCGTATAATACTTTGCATTGCTTTAATCTTAAAGCCCACCCTCAGCATAAAAAATGATGAAACATTGAAAAATGCTAATCATGTGCTGTTGAAGAAAAGATTCTCTAAAGGGAACACACCGAAAGTCGAACCATCATCTCTCTGATTTTGCGGAAGCAATAGCCTGAGCTCTCATGGTCTCGCATTTAACCCTTTACAGATATCACTAGTGTACATTCACCTGTAAGACTGAATATAGGAGTCTGGATATGGGAGTATATTCTGAGGTGGGACACACGAATAAGTTTAAGTGCTGAAAACACTAATCTCGTATCTTGAAACAGTTGAACCTTGTGTGAAAATTTAAGTGGATCAGTATACTGACAATCTAAGTGAATCGTTTAGAACTTAAAATGTTTAAAGCTTAACGGTGTTGGTGATTTGTTTCATAAACTGATATGATCCTCTTACACAAACTCACAAAAATATTATCTGTAAATATTTCTTGACTGTTTTTCGTTATAAACATAATCCAAAAAGATTTTCGGAGTGTTTTAGCATAAATTTTTGAAAATTTCAAAAAGATTTTCGTCAACTGATGATGAAAAGCTGATTTTCAAAATTCCGAGTGCTAAAAATGATGAACAACAGGTTGGGAGAGTTTGTTTGAAAAAAGAAAACTGTTATTCTTACAAGTGATCATCAGAGGTTATAAATGTTAAATCATTTTAGATAATATTTTCAAAGTGATGGTTTGAGATTGTTTTTACAAGTGGTAAGCAGAGAATAAAATTGTCAAATTTTAAATTTGTAAAATTTATTTTTGGGTAGAGTCTGTGCAGGTTTGTGCAATTGCTGATGCTAAAGAACTAAAGGAATCAAGAGATCTGATCAAGAGAATTAGAAAGTTTAAGAGCCAGATTACGATTCTGAACCTGTGAAGAAAAGAGGAGACTGAAGATTGTTAGATCAACATTCAAGGGGGAGTTTGAATGTTGAAAGCCAGTTTGAGATTCTAGAAAAGAAAGAGATTGAATGATGCTTACACTGTCAGATACACAGAGATAGATCAAGATCGAAGACGTGTCATACCGAAGTTTTGTCGCACTGAAGACTCGTCGACATCCAAGGGGGAGTCTGTTGGTGCATATGTCTGTTGACTTTGTTTTGTATCGAGTCTTGTGTCTAGATTGGATAGAATGGAGCTCGGTAGGTTAGTTTAAATGAAATTGGATGTGACTGACCATTCTGCACGAAATGAACCTTGGTCATTTCGTACGAAATGCTTCTTCTATAAATACCCGAGCTACTAGTTCATTTGTAACAGTTCCTGATTCCGGTACCGAAGTGCTGCCGACGTGTCATTTGATCTGTAACAGTGTTAAATCCATAAACAAGACAGTTAAAGAGTGAATAAAGCTGCAATCAAGTCTATATCATTGAATTCCGCCTTTGGTATGGATTAGAACTCTTCTGATAGACTCGTTTAGATCGAATCTCAATCCTACATAAAGATAAAATCGAAGCTCAGCGAAAACACATCATTAAACTTATGGATGATCTAAGTGTAAAGACTTGCCACTACTTAGAGGTAAAAGAAAAGGTGTGCGTTTTGAACAAAGAACTGGAAGACATTAGAGGAAAATATCAAATTAATGAAATTAACATTAAAAAATATGAATCTTCTAGTAAATTGGTCAAAGATCTATGTGACCTCCAACTTGCATACAAGAGAAAGAAAGGGTGTGGGTTGGGTTTCAATCAAGTTCCTCCTCCATATAACGACAACTACACATATTTACCTGTTACTGAGGAGGAACTGATGAATGAGGACAAGATGACTTACGGTCCAAAAACTAATAAGTCATCAATCAACAGCAGACCTGTTGAAAAATGGGTGATTCCTCAAATCAATTTTGTTTCTGAAGGTAAAATTGATCCTAATGCTTCATCTTCACGTGCAGATGAAGTAAATGAAGTAAAGTTCGGAGATATTCTTGGGGATGAACTAAATTCAAAGTTTGATTTTTCAGAAAACTCAATAAATGAAATAGCTTCTGAACCTGTTTTTGGACCAAAATTTTTTAAGTATATATTTGATTCTTTTTCAGTTGATAATAATTGTGATGTTTCTTGTTCAACAGCAACTGAAGCTAAACAAACAAATGAAAGTGAAAGTGTTGATCAAAATTGTTCTGATCATTCTTCTGAAACTATTTCTGCAAATGTCCCTGATGATGTATCTTGTGGGACCTCTGAAACATCTTCACAAGATGATCATGAAACATCTTTGAAAAATGAAGTTACAAGTGAACCAGTCTTGAAAACATCAGAATCACATGAATCTAAACCTGAATCTGAATTTGAAAAGGAAAAGGTGGTTACACAGGAAAAAGAGCCACAAAATGATTTTTCTAAATCAGATGTCAAAGATGAATCTTCTTCAAAAGATAAATTAGATAATGATATGAAAGAAGATGATCATCAAAAGTCAAAATCTCATACATGTTCTAGTTCTGATCAACAGGTACAGAAGAAATCAGAAACGGCACATGGAACACAAGCAAAGCAAAGCAACCTAAGCAAGTTCGGTCATCTAGACCCATCAGATCATCTAATGCTGCTAGCTCTCAGAATCGCCATACATTGAAACGACAGACATGTTTCAACTGTTGAATTCCTAGACACATTGCAAGAAATTGTGTTCATCGCCCAAACGTGATACAAAATGCTAATATTCACTCTTGTGCTGATGTTTGTGAGCCGGTTCACAACACACAAAGGGAGCCAAAACGAGCAGATCAAAATCGAGGGTATAAGAAGTCTGCTCATCAAGGACAAGGCAGCAATAATCCTCATAAGGCTCGTGACAGGGTGAATGAAAGATCCAATCAGGGAGAAAAGACGAAGAATGGTGCCCATAGCAACAAGAGTTCTGCAAACAGTAAATACAAGCACCCAAATTTGTCTTCGTCTGAATATCATGTGAAGGTGCATCCAACACGAAGAGGACCGGTTTGTCCTTCAGGACCTGCTAGAGCAAATCAAGCTGCTCAAAATGTCTTTCTGATGAAAAGACAAACCTGCTACAATTGTGGCATTGTGGGTCATATTGCAAGAAACTGCACACAGCGTCCCTACGTACCATATTATATGCAAAATCGGAGGGTTACACCAAAGGACAACTACCATTCTAAGCCAATGATGGTATCTTGACCTAAGGCAATGAAGAATATGAATCCCAAGGTTAAACCTTCTGATGGGAGTTGGAATGCTGCCAAAAACAAACGCAAAGCTTTTCAGGAACAAAAACGTTTTTTTCTAAAACCAATAAACCTGAAACAGCTAAAGTTTCTCAACCGAAGGCAACAAACACGTTTGTTAAATCGAAACAGATTTGGAAACCCAACTCCAAAGCAGCAACGTCTCCAATCCTTGAAACAAAAGAGGACTTATGTTTAAAGGAAGTGTCTTATTTTGATGCTTCAGAAAATCCCAGGACCACGATGGCCTGGGTACCCATGTCTTACTAATCTCCTTATTTTTCAGGAACAACTAAGGAGGAGCTGTTGACAATCTCTGGAATGTTGATAGTGGTTATTCCAGAGATAAAAACGGGTAACATTTTACTGTTGCAAAAAGTTTAATTTTTTTTTACAGATGATATGTTTCCTTTGGAGGAGATAAGAGAAGTAAGAAATGATCAGCAAAAGGTACCGTTTAAATTCAGTACTTTGATTTGAATTTGATTAGTCTTCAATCTGATGACAGAACAGTTAAGCAAAAATATTTTTTCTCTTTCTTAGTTCATTACTTTGTATATAAAGTGTCCTTTCTCTAGTAAATGGTAAATTTGCGCATAAGATTTATGCACAAATATAGGGGGAGAGGGACATATAGATAGATATAGAGTTTAGGGGGAGAAAATTCAGAAAAGAAAAATACAAAAGGAGTTTGTTGTATATATATGCATTGTTTTAGGGGGAGAAAATGAGAAAAATACAAAAACATTTGAAAGATGAAAAGGCCAAAAAGAAAAATTGCATGATATGGGAAGTGAAATAAATGTTTGTGTTAAAGGGTTTGACTAACACATGTAAGGTGCCATAGCTGAAAAGACTAGGATCTACTGCGATATGTCGATAGGCTTGACGCTCAAAATGATAAAAGATACTAAGTGATATAAACATAACGAACTATGTACCATGTGGGTAACATACCAACGGCGTATGATTTTATGGTCTTAAATCTTGCGTTGATAGATAGCCAACATCTGAGGTTTCGGGTCTTTATATTGTTGAATCATCCAGGGATATCTTGGTTGTCCTTCTGTTGCATCCAGGTTATATGTAGACCTAGACACAGTCAGGATATCTTAAAAGATCCCAAGAGGACAAAAACCTTAAGGAATAAAATCTCAAAATGAGATGATGTTAGTTGCTGAAGAAGCCTGAAACAGCACAACAACAAGATGTACCTGAGTCAGAAGAACCGGATACGAAACATCGTCTGACAGTGAAAGTACATTTGAAGAAGTACCGTGAACCTGCTTAAAAGAGAATGACTTAACAACAAAAGAGCTGCTGAGAATCCTCCTCTCACAGTCTTTTTAACAAGATTTTCAAGCAAAGCTGATCGAGATCTTGATATGAAGCTAACCTCAATATCTGAAGAAAAAGTCCCAGTGCTGAGAGTTCAGAAGTCGAGAACTTCAACAACATCTGCAGCATAGCGACATCCATAGACTTCATTGAAGACGTTGCTTAATTCATATTATGAAGACAATTTTGGCATCAGTCTAGGGGGAGATTGTTAGGCCCTAAAGTGTGAGACTGACGCATTAAATTAATACAACAGGCTATGGTTACGAACTAGGCCTTACCGAGTTAGTTAGTATTAGGTTTTGGACCTTTATAGGTCACTTGGGTCAAGCTTTAGGCCATGTGGGCCAAGCAGTCCCAATGGGAGCCCATGTGGGAAGTGGGCTTGTCTATGTATATAAACAAGTTTCTAACTTGTTTTTAGATTTGAACCTCCTTGTTACGGAAATTCTATAGAGCTAGAGAGGGAGGCGATTTGGTGATGGTGTACTCATACCAGACGTTTTTGCTTGTTCAAGTAATAGAAACGTGTGTGAGTTACAAGTATTTTTTGTGTTCTTGTTTGTTTTCGTTTTGATTCTTGAATCACCTATTGATTGGATTCCGCACAATCAATAGGTTGTTTGATATCATTGAAAATCCATTTTCGGGACTTGCAATTGGAATCAGAGCCATTAGAACCTGTTTCTAGGCTCGGTGTGATATCAAAGATTCAAGATTTTTGTTATTCTTGGTTCGGTGTTCTTTGCATTCTTCGTGATATTCATCGGTTTTTATTAAAAATCATCATAAGTTGCTTTTCGATTTCTTTGGAAAGATGTTTAAAGGATAAAGTTAAATTTTTTTAAAAATCTCGAAAGTTTTGCAATATCTTTTGAACTTTTAAAAAGATTTAAAAATCCTTGTTTTTAGGAAAGTTGAAAAGGCTGCACGTGTTATAACTTTTGGGATTGTGAGTTGGGATTGTGAGTTAACTTCACAGCTTTTCAAGTTTTCAGAGTTCTCGAGTCATATCTGAACGGTTTCGAGTCCCATCTCTTCTTCTAAAAACAGAGGTTTCTAGTATTGTTTCATAGGTCTCGAGTGCCATCTTCATCTCTGTTCCATCAATTGAGTCATACATTTTTCAGTCTCAACCACGTTCATTCCTGCCTTCAAGATCAACGGTTTCGAGTTGAAATCACCACTGCCATCAACATCTCTACAAAGTCTCGAGTCACCTTTTCACGGTCTCGACTCCAGTTAACAGAGAGTAGGGAGCAAAATGGACCCGGTACCGGTACCGAATTTACCGAACCGGGTACCTTTTCGGTACCGATTCGGTACCGACTTTTGACATTTTCGGTACCGGTCCGGTACGGTACCGGTATTTACCGGTTTTTACCCTCAAATACCGGTACCGGTACCGAACCGTACCGTACCGGGTATATTCGGTACCGGTACCCACTTTTGAGGATTTTCGGTACCGGTACTTTCGGTTCCGGTACCGGTTCGGTACTGGTCGGTACCGAGCTCATCCCTAAATTCTCGAGTCACACATCTTCATCTTAGTGGTTTCGACTCATCATCTTCACCAGGTTCCGAATGCCGGTTTCGATTCACTGTTTCGACTCCCATAGAACATCATTTCAGTCGCAGCCAACGTCTCGAGTTAGTCACCAGGTTTCGACTCACAGCCAGGTCTCGGGTCATCAATTATCATCTGGTTCCGAGTCGCAATCACGTTTTCGAGTCGCTTCGGTTACGATTTCGAGTTGCAATCACCATCTTCATCAGATATCACCATCGCTCTTCACCTGGTTCACCGTTCACCACCACACTGTCACACGACATTGTTCCACGTCTTCACCACAGCCGCCACTACACCTCCGGTCACCGTTCACCTGCTACTCACTATTGAACTCCATCATCATATCATCCTTACCATCAACCATTTAATCTGACCTACACCGTACATCATCGTTCCGGTCACCATCTCCGTTCAACCTGCATCTCCACCTCCGACGTTCATCATCGTCGACCGCCGTCCTCCTCCGACCAAACCGCCACCATCCTCATCAACGTTCAACATCGGTGGTGGCGCCTGAAAGTGTAATTAGGGTTTCGATTTCGTTTTCCATAAACGAGGAAGAAGACGGGTGTTTTTTTTGGAAGGTGACTTTCAATGTACTGGACCTATTGGTCACCGGGTTCGAGTCAAAGGCAATCCCCCGTCAGCCCCGCACTCTCGGACGCGATGTTCGATCGGGCCCCGGCCGCCGCGCAAGCTGACTTCCGCCCGGAAACCATACTGCCCCCACACGAGAGACTCGCTGGGGTAACAGCTGGGTAAAACCGAGTTGCCCTCAAGACCGCACCATGCCTCGGTAGGATACGATCCATCATTGGGACGTCCCACCCCCGTATGCACCACCCGGGAGTCGAACCGGCGACCTCCAAGGAGGAAGCCGGCACAACCCAAACCACATGGGGATGCCGGTTGAGCTAGGAGGTGGGATACGATTGATTTGGATTATAATATATTAATTATAATAATAATAATTATAATATTAATAATCATTTAGTAATCATTACATAATCATTATTTATAATAATAATATAATATATATAGTTATAATAATACTTATAATATTAAATTAGTTTTTCTTTATTATATATATAAAATATTCTTTTTTTTTAAATTATTATTTTCTAATTAAAAAAAAGGGGTTGTTTGTTTTGGGAGTAAGTTTTGACAGGGTTTTGAGATGCGGTTTAGAAAGCGGGTTCATTAGTATGCAAAGGGTTTGAGTTAGCGAGTACATGGGTTCTCGTTTGGTTTGTGTTTTGAGGAGAAGAACAAAAGTATCAACCACCCTGAAATTATGGCATTTATGTTTAACAAATCCGTGGCTCAAGAAATTACTCTTGAAGAGATACTTTCTGTCTTTTGCAATCCTGAGTGTCGAGAAAGGGTTGAGGCATATCGAGTACACAACACTGAGCTAATACAAGATTACAAAGATATAATGAGTAAAAATTTTACTTTAGTAAAAAATGAAAAGCTTTATAAAGATAAAATCGAAACTCAGCGAAAAGACATCATTAAACTTAAGGATGATCTAAGTGTAAAGACTTGCCACTACTTAGAGGTAAAAGAAAAGGTGTGCGTTTTGACCAAAGAACTGGAAGACATGTGACCTCCAACGAAATGACAACTACACTTGCATACAAGAGAAAGAAAGGGTGTGACCTCCAACTTGCATACAAGAGAAAGAAAGGGTGTGGGTTGGGTTTCAATCAAGTTCCTCCTCCATATAATGACAACTACACATATTTACCTATTACTGAGGAGGAACTGATGAATAAGGACAAGATGACTTATGGTCCAAAAATTGATAAGTCATCAATCAACAGCAGACCTGTTGAAAAACGAGTGATTCCTCAAATCAATTTTGTTTCTGAAGGTAAAATTGATCCTAATGCTTCGTCTTGACGTGCAGATGAAGTAAATGAAGTAAAGTTTGGAGATATTCTTGGGGATGAACCAGATTCAAAGTCTGATTTTCAGAAAACTCAATAAATGAAACAGCTTCTGAACCTGTTTTTGGACCAAATTTTTTTAAGTTTATATTTGATTCTTTGTCAGTTGATAATAATTGTGATGTTTCTTGTTCAACAACAACTGAAGCTGAACAAACAAATGTAAGTGAAAGTGAAAGTGTTGATCAAAATTGTTCTGATCATTCTTTTGAAACTGTTTCTGCAAATGTCCCTGATGATGTATCTTGTGGGACCTCTGAAACATCTCACAAGATGATCATGAAACATCTTTGAAAAATGAAGTTACAAGTGAACCAGTCTTGAAAACATCTGAATCACGTGAATCTAAACCTGAATCTGAATTTGAAAAGGAAAAGGTGTTTACACGGGAAAAAGAGCCACAAAATGATTTTTCTGAATCAGATGTCAAAGATGAATCTTCTTCAAAAGATAAATTAGATAATGATATGAAAGAAGATGATCATCAAAAGTCAAAATCTCATACATGTGCTTGTTCTGATCAACAGGTACAGAAGAAATCAGAAAAGGCACATGGAACACAAGAAAAGCAACCTAAGGAAGTTCGGTCATCTACACCCATCAGATCAGCTAATGCTGCTAGCTCTCAGAATCTCCATACATTGAAATGACAGGCATGTTTCAACTGTTGAATTCCTAGACACATTGGAAGAAATTGTGTTCATCGCCCAAACGTGCTAAAAAATGCTAATATTCACTCTTGTGCTGATGTTTGTGGGCCGGTTCACAACACACAAAGGGAGCCAAAACGAGCAGATCAAAATCGAGGGTATAAGAAGTCTGCTCATCAAGGACAAGGTAGCAATAATCCTCATAAGGCTCGTGACAAGGTGAATGAAAGATCCAATCAGGGAGAAAAGACGAAGAATGGTGCTCATAGCAACAAGAGTTCTGCAAACAGCAAATACAAGCACCCAAATTCTTCTCCTTCTGAATGTCATGTGCAGGCGCATCCAACACGAAAAGGACCGGTTTGTCCTTCAGGACCTGCTAGAGCAAATCAAGCTGCTCAAAATGTCTTTTCGATGAAAAGACATACCTGCTACAATTGTGGCATTGCGGGTCATATTGCAAGAAACTGCACACAACGTCCCTACGTACCATATTATATGCAAAATAGCCAATGACGGTATCTTCACCTAAGGCAACAAAGAATGTGAATCCCAAGGTTAAACCTTCTGATGGGAGTTGGAACACTGCCAAAAACAAACGCAAAGCTTTTCAGGAACAAAAACGTTTTTCTAAAACCAATAAACCTGAAACAGCTAAAGTTGCTCAACCGAAGGCAACAAACACGTTTGTTAAATCGAAACAGATTTGGAAACCAAATCCAAAGCAGCAACGTCTCCAATCCTTGAAACGAAAGGGGACTTATGTTTAAAGGAAGTGTCTTATTTTGATGCTTCAGGAAATCCCTGGACCACGATGGCCTGGGTACCCATGTCTTACTAATCTCCTTATTTTTCAGGAACAACTAAGGAGGAGCTGTTGACAATCTCTGGAATGTTGATAGCGGTTGTTACAGAGATAAAAACGGGTAACATTTCACTGTTGCAAAAAGTTCAAATTTTTATTTTACAGATGATATGTTTCCTTTGGAGAAGATAAGAGAAGTAAGAAATGATCAGCAAAAGGTACCGTTTAAATTCAGTACTTTGATTTGAATTTGATTAGTCTTCAATCTGTTGACAGAACGATTAAGAAAAAATATTTTTTCTCTTTCTTTGTTCATTACTTTGTATATAAAGTCTCCTTTCTCTAGTAAATGGTAAATTTGCGCATAAGATTTATGCACAAATATAGGGGGGAGAGGGACATATAGATAGATATAGAGTTTAGGGGGAGAAAATTCAGAAAAGAAAAATACAAAAAGAGTTTGTTGTATATATATATGCATTGTTTTAGGGGGAGAAAATGAGAAAAATACAAAAAACATTTGAAAAATGAAAAAGCCAAAAAGAAAAATTGCATGATATGGGAAGTGAAATAAATGTTTGTGTTAAAGGGTTTGACTACCACATGTAAGGTGCCATAGCTGAAAAGACTAGGATCTACTGTGATATGTCGTTAGGTGTCACGGCCCCAGCCCCGGTTTTACCCGGTCCAGGAGCCGTGGGACAGGAACCCGTGGTATTTATTATTTGATGCGACAACGGAAGATTTTAGCAGGATCTTTTAAAAACTTGAAATGCTTGATTATTTTATTTCATAATTCAGGATCAACCTCGTATTTTACAATAGAGGAATTTCACAAGGAAATTCCCTAATTTTATAAAACATGTTTATTTATTTTTATTGAGCCACCTCTTCAAGCTTGTTAGTGCTCCGTAGCACGTTTTCCTTGAATCACAGCAGGTCTCCTGAAACATGTTTTAAAAATATTTTATCATCGGGGAAATACTGGTGAATCATTCATTTTGCATAAAACGACACTTGAGTTATGGATTACAGCATAAGAGCGATTACAATGGCTTCTATCTTATTTTTATCTGGCGCTGTGTCACCTGGTGACGATGGTCATACCACTATTGGGTCCTTTCACCCAAGTAGTGATGATTATCACTGTTAGGATTTATTAGCCTAACTGTGAGAAATTGGTAATGTGCACAATACCCCACTTGCCAGTGATTCAAGATAACCACGACTTAATCCCTGTAATTATAACTTTGAAAATAATTGGAGTATTGTAAAATACTTTGATAAAAGAGAATGACTCACTTTGCAAGTTTAACGGGCAAAGTTTTAGCCTACTGATTATCCTGGTAACCTAATTCAAATAACAATGCACACGAAAACTAGGTTAGTAACTTTAATCCAACTTTTTACGATAACTCACGAGATCAAAACCTTCACAATGAATGATAAAGTGTGATACTTAAACATCCATCGAATTCACGACGAATGACAAAGTATAACCCAAGTTTGAGCAGCACTTAAACATCTATTGGATTGGTTCCTATCGATCGGACATTGAATCATAGTAGCGATCGAGTTATTACCCTGTTGTGAGGCAACGTTTCGTGTTTGTGTGTGTTTTTATAGTAATCAGACGATATCTCAAAGTGTAAAGCGAATTTTAACGTCGAACTAATGCAGAAATCCAAGTCCCACACCCCTCTATATATACTTGGAAAACAGCCCCCTCGCGTGGCGCGAGGGGCACCACCCTACCATAGGGTAGCCCCGTGTCCTGGTAGCTTGGGTGAGTTGGTCGTTCGTATAATTTCGTTTTACACGTAAAACTGTGTTGATAATATCAACTAGGAAACACCCCCCCTGAGTTTTAGGGGCCCTGATCCTGATTCTGATTGTTCTGAAAATTTTAGGGATTATGCAGGATCACTTGGGGGTCTTAATTAGGGTTTCCTATTGGACAAAATATAATAAGAAATAATAGTTTTGGTGAGATTTGTTACATCCTCCCCACCTTAATAAAAATCTCGTCCTCTAGATTTATTGGAACAAGTAGGGGTACTTTCGCTTCATCTCCGATTCCAGCTCCCAAGTGTATTCAGGCCCTCTCTTTGAATCCCACTTGACTTTGACCAGCACTAGTCGTTTGTGCTTGAGAAACTTGACCTTTCTGTCTTCTATTTGCAATAGCTTCTCAACAAATTTTAACTTTTCATTTACCTCTATATCTTGAAGAGGCACTACCAGGGATTCGTTAGATAGACATTTCTTGAGGTTGGATACATGAAACACATCATGTACTCCAGCTAGTTCTTCTGGTAGTTGTAAACGATAGGCAACTGGTCCTATTCGCTGGATTACTGGAAATGGTCCTACGTATCTTGGACTTAGCTTTCCTTTCTTACCAAACCGAACTACTCCTTTCCAAGGAGATGCCTTTAAGAGAACTCTGTCTCCAACCAGAAACTCTAGTGGCTTGCGTCGGTTATTAGCATAACTCTTCTGGCGATCTCGAGCCGTTTTCAGTCTTTCCTTGATTTGAGTAATCTTGTCGGTTGTCTCTTGTACGATTTCAGGACCCGATAACTGACTTTCTCCTATTTCTGCCCAGCAAACTGGAGTTCTACACTTTCGTCCATACAGTGCTTCAAATGGGGCAGCTTCAATGCTTGAATGATAACTATTATTATAGGAGAATTCGATTAAGGGTAGGTGGTCATCCCAGTTTCCACCAAAATCTATCACACATGCCCTAAGCATGTCCTCCAGGGTTTGGATCGTCCTTTCACTTTGCCCGTCTGTTTGAGGATGATATGCAATGCTCAAGTTCAGTTTAGTCCCCATGGCTTCTTAGAAATTTTTCCAAAAATGTGAAGTGAAACGACTATCTCTATCCAATACAATGGAGAGTAGAACTCCATGTAAGGATACTACTTCATCTACATACAATTTTGCTAACCTTTCCATGCTAAAGGTTTCTTTCATGGATAGAAAGTGAGCTGATTTGGTTAATCGATCCACAATTACCCAAATCGCATCATTACCTTTTCTGGTTTTGGGCAACTTAGTAACAAAGTCCATTGTTATGAGCTCCCATATCCATACAGACATTTCTAATTGTTGAAGTAGACCTGAGGGTTTCTGGTGTTTCGCCTTAACTTGTGAACAAGTCAAACACTTAGATACATATTTAGTTATGTCCTTTTTCATTCCTATCCACCAGAAATTATTCCTTAAATCTTGGTACATTTTATTATTTCCCAGATGCATGGTATACCTAGATTTATGGGCTTCCTCTAAGATCTTATGTCTTAAATTTCCTTGTTTAGGTACCCAAATCCTTTTCTTATGGAATTTCCAAATTCCATCAGCTCCTTGCTCCAATTCCTTTATTCTTCCTTTCATTCCTTCAGCATCATCCTTGATTGTTGTACCCTGAACATTCTTTAATTGTTCCATTAAGTCTAATTGTAAACTTAATCTTAGAGCACGAACTCGTCGTTGTTTTTCATGATACTTACGACTTAAGACATCTGCAACTACGTTTTCCTTTCCTTCGTGATACTGAATATCACAGTCGTAGTCGCTTAGTTTTTCCATCCATCTCCTTTGCCTCATGTTCAATTATTTTTGCCCAAATATGTACCTTAAACTTTTGTGATCCGTATAGACAGTAAACTTACTTCCATACAGATAATGTCTCCAAATCTTAAGGGCAAAAATTATGGCTCCTAACTCTAAGTCATGAGTCGTATAGTTTTCTTCGTGCTTTTTCAATTGCCTTGAGGCATACGCAATTACTTTCTTGCGTTGCATTAACACACATCCTAATCCTAGCTTAGAAGCATCACAATAAACTTCAAAATCTTTCGTTCCTTCTGGTAAGGCTAGAATTGGGGCGTTTGTTAACTTTTGCTTCAAAATCTTAAAGGCCTCTTCTTGCCTTGGTCCCCATTCAAACTTAGCTGCTTTACATGTTAGCTTAGTTAATGGTACAGCTATTTTGGAAAAATCCTTAATGAATCGTCTGTAGTATCCGGCTAACCCTAGAAAACTTCTAATTTCCATAGCTGTTTGCGGAATCTTCCATTGGGTGATTGCTTCTATCTTGGAGGGATCTACGTAAATACCTTCGTGATTCACCATGTGTCCTAAAAATTGCACCTCCTGTAGCCAAAATTCACATTTAGAGAATTTGGCGTAAAGCTTTTCTTTTCTTAACAAAGTTAAGAGTGCATGCAGGTGCTGACAGTGTTCATTCTGGCTTTTGGAATAAATAAGTATATCGTCGATGAAGACAATTACAAATTTATCCAAATACGGTTTACAGATTCTATTCATCATGTCCATGAATGCGGCAGGTGCATTCGTTAGTCCGAAGGGCATGACTGTAAACTCGTAATGACCATACCTAGTTCTAAAAGCAGTTTTAGGTATGTCTTCTTCTTGTACCTTCAATTGATGGTATCTGGAGCGTAAGTCAATCTTAGAAAAGTATCTGGCTCCCTGAAGTTGATCAAAAAGATCATCAATCCTAGGTAATGGGTATCGATTCTTAATTGTAACCTTATTCAGTTCCCTATAATCGATACACATTCGCATCGAACCATCCTTTTTCTTTACGAACAACACTGGTGCTCCCCAAGGGGATGAACTAGGTTGTATGAATCCTTTACTGAGCAATTCATCTAATTGCTTTTTTAGTTCTAACATTTCAGTGGGTGCTAAACGATAGGGTGCTTTAGCTACAGGTGTAGTTCCAGGAATTAAATGAATTCTAAATTCTACCTCCCTATCTGGTGGTAATCCTGGTAACTCTTCTGGGAATACTTCTGGGTATTCTGATACTACAGGAATGTCCTTAAGTTCCTTACCCTTAGTGCTAATGATTACCGAAATCATATATACTATTCCTTGCTTTCGTTCATAACTAGCAACTTTCATTACTGAAATGAACTCCATGGGTTTTCGCGGTTTATCCCCTGTAATCATAATTACTTTTCCGGTGGGTGCACGAATTTCTATGGAGTTCTTATCACATAGGATTCGAGCATGATTAGCTACTAACCAATCCATTCCTAATACGACGTCGAATCCTGCTAAATTCATAGGTAACAGGTTTGCAGAGAACTTATGACCTGAAAATTCTATATTTCTTTCTTGCAAAACCTTATCTATTTTAACAGAATTCCCATCGGCCGTTTCGACTGTAAAAATCTGCCTAAGGTTGGTTAAGGGTAAATTAAGAGCTTGGTAGAATGAAGTATTTATAAAACTTTGGTTTGCACCAGAGTCAAATAATACTTTTGCATAAACATCGTGAACTAAGAACGTACTAGCTATTACGTCAGGAATCAATTCAGCTTCCTGCGTGGTCAATTGGAAGGCTCTTACGTTTTTCTTGGTAGTTCCTTCTGCAGGTTTGGCTTTGTTATCAGCTGGTTTTACCAATTTTGGGCAATCTGGCCTAAAATGTCCAGCTTCTCCACAATTGTAGCAGATTGTGGATTTCTTCCTCCTGCAATCTTCTTCTTGATGCCCTGGGATTTTGCAGAAATTGCAATACCCTTTGCATCTACCCAAATGCTTTCTTTTGCAGGTATTGCAAAATGGAACAGTGGAAGGTCGCCCGGTTCCCTTTTTCTTGAAGTTGCTACTATTACCCATACGGAATCCCTGGGTAATCTTTTGGGCCACTTCCTTTTTCCGATTTTCTTCTCTTGTGCGTACCAGCTCGTCAGTTAAGGTATTAGCTAATTCTACCGCATCATCAATAGTGCGAGGTCTCACAGCTTTAACGATATTACGGATTTCGCCAATCAATCCCCAAATATAGCGGGAAATAAGCACTGGCTCTAGAGAGGCCAGGGTTGGTACTACTCTAGCATACTCAAAGAATGTCGAAGTATACCCTCGACAGTCTATACCCATCATCCGATGGTTCAGGAATTTGTTTGCCATTTGTTCCTTTTCGTACTCAGGACAGAATTTTCTCTCCATTAGCTGTTTAAATTCTTCCCAACTCATGGCATAGGCCACATTTCTTCCTTTGGCTTGAAGTACGGTATTCCACCATTCTAGCGCCCCTTCTTTAAAAAGATGCGACGCATACATGACCTTGTCTTCCTCGTCACATTTACTTATCATAATTACTGCTTCGGTTTTCTCCAACCAACGCAGCGCCGCAGTCGCCCCTTCGTTGCTTGTAAATTCAGCTGGTTTACAGGCAATAAATTCCTTGTAAGTGCAACCAGGCATTGCAGCTTTTATTCTTTTGAGAATTGGGGTTTGCAGTACATCATTATTATTGTTAGTATGATTGCCGCCTCCGTTGATGCTATTACTGAAGTTGTGTTCATGAGTGCGTTTACTAGTAATAATTTGTTGAGGTTCAATAGGTTTCTGGGCAGCAGCAAGGATTGCGGGAATAGCATTGGCTATTTCTTGAGTAACAATATTCTCGATATCTTGCCTATTGAGGAAGTGATCCTCATTATTCTGCTCAGTCTGATTAACTTCGTTAACTGG
The DNA here is from genome assembly GCA_030545235.1 of Helianthus tuberosus. Taxonomy (NCBI): domain Eukaryota; kingdom Viridiplantae; phylum Streptophyta; class Magnoliopsida; order Asterales; family Asteraceae; genus Helianthus; species Helianthus tuberosus. Next base: position 123,846,709 of record CM060407.1, read on the forward strand.
TTCATTACTAGCGTGTTCCATCTGGTAATTTAATATATATAAGTAATTAGCAAAAATTAATCACCAACCACATATAACAAAACAATCACACATAATCACAACATACATATAGCCAAAATTGTCGATCTCTCGACTTCCATTTTTATAGATTATATTATGCTTCCGTACACACTTGTTATCTTACAAAAGTTTTATTTTTAGGTTATTTTACAGGCTTATATTTTACTACTATTATTATTATACAACCACAACCATGCCGTCATACTATCTCATCATCTGACATCTCAGAAGCGACGTTCCCTCTCATCGTACTTCCAGGAGATCTATTCTCCCACCTCCTTGATTCTATTCCCTGAGTCCACCAGCTCCTGCCAAAATGGCGGAGTTCAGCCAAATTCTATTTACTCATTGGTGGGTTTGGTACAGGTTCTGGGTTAAATTGAGGAAAAAAGGTATAAGGATTATTTAGTAGATTCTGAAACTGCCAGTCATTGGTCCACCATTCGTCCATTTCTCCTAGAGGTTGGGTGTGGATCAGAGGGTCTAGGATGGCTGGTTCCAAGTTTATTGGAAGTTGGGTTTCGGCAGGATATGGAAAGAGGTTTTCATTAATAGGCCTAAGGATATCACAATTTGCCAGTATGCGATCTAATTCCTCTTGCAATGGCAATTCCTCGGCTTGCCTAGAACTTTCCCCAATTTCTATTCCTGCTTGCCTAGAACTTTCCCCAATCTCGATCCCTTTTCCTTTTTCAATGGGATTTTCTATCTTGGGAATTTTCCTAGTTGCTGGTTTCCTTCTGCGCACACGCCTCCATCCCACAAATCTTCTTCTTTTCTTAGGCTTTGATTTCTCCGGAGGTGGAGCTTGAAATTCCATAGGTTCCTTAATATCAGCCAAGTAACCAGTAAAGTCTCTGGAAACTTCTATTTTCACAGGATAGAGATTGAGATTCTCAAGAGCTTCAGATAATTCATTCATGTTGTTTAGCATTCATGAAGAAACACACAAAATTGTAAATTAAATTTTCAAAAAATCACAGAATGGAAAGCAGAAAATTTTAATATTAATTATGAATATCTAATAAATCATTTTATTGAAACAAGACATTTATTTTTAGTACAACTAAAATTTAAAATATACTAATGGTTATTTATTATATTAAAGTTTCTAGCTGGTAAGTAACATAGGTGCTATACTGGTTTGTTGATTTAACTATAAGTTAGCTATTACTGCAATAGTGGCTAACATATAGAGATTTGCCCATTTTTCATCTAATTCGTCCTCCCATGGTGGGTTTCCTTATTAACCCTCACTCCTTTTGGTTGTGACTTCTTTATTTTCTCTTGACTTTTTCTAATAATCCGACTTCTTTTCTTAGGGGTAAGTGGTTTTTCAAACTGTGCTTTACGAACAAATATTCCTTCCTCAGTATCTGCTGAGTATATTGAGGAATTTGATTGGAACGAGGTTCCCTTATATTTTGGTGATTTATCTAATTGACGATAGAGGTCCGAAAGTCTTTGCTTACCCATACTGTAACTAACAAGTAGTCAGTTAATAAAGCACGTAATCATAAGATGGCAATCAGTAAAATTAAGTATTTCTAAATAATTAATTGGCTTTAAATCAGTGGCTCTGATACCACCTTTTCATGTCACGGCCCCAGCCCCGATTTTACCCGGTCCAGGAGCCGCGGGACAGGAACCCGTGGTATTTATTATTTGATGAGACAGCGGAAGATTTTAGTAGGATCTTTTAAAAACTTGAAATGCCTTATTATTTTATTTCATAATTCAGGATCAACCCCGTATTTTACAATAGAGGAATTTCACAAGGAAATTCCCTGATTTTATAAAACATGTTTATTTATTTTTATTGAGCCACCTCTTCAAGCTTGTTAGTGCTCCGTAGCACGTTTTCCTTGAATCACAGCAGGTCGCCTGAAACATGTTTTAAAAATATTTTATCAGCGGGGAAATACTGGTGAATCATTCATTTTGCATAAAACGACACATGAGTTATGGATTACAGTATAAGAGCGATTACAATGGCTTCTATCTTATTTTTATCTAGCGCCGTGTCACCTGGTGACGATGGTCATACCACTATTGGGTCCTTTCACCCAAGTAGTGATGATTATCACTGTTAGGATTTATTAGCCTAACTGTGAGAAATTAGTAATGTGCACAATACCCCACTTGCCAGTGATTCAAGATAACCACGACTTAATCCCTGTAATTATAACTTTGAAAATAATTTGAGTATTGTAAAATACTTTGATAAAAGAGAATGACTCACTTTGCAAGTTTAACGGGAAAAGTTTTAGCCTACTGATTATCCTGGTAACCTAATTCAAATAACAATGCACACGAAAACTAGGTTAGTAACTTTAATCCAACTTTTTACGATAACTCACGAGATCAAAACCTTCACAATGAATGACAAAGTGCGATACTTAAACATCCATCGAATTCACGACGAATGACAAAGTATAACCCAAGTTTGAGCAGCACTTAAACATCCATTGGATTGGTTTCTATCGATCGGACATTGAATCGTAGTAGTGATCGAGTTATTACCCTGTTGTCGAGGCAGCGTTTCATGTTTGTGTGTGTTTTTATAGTAATCAGACGATATCTCGAAGTGTAAAGTGAATTTTAACGTCGAACCAATGCAGAAATCCAAGTCCCACACCCCTCAATATATACCTGGAAAACAGCCCCCTCGTGTGGCACAAGGGGATGTCGCGTGGCGCGAGGGGCACCACCCTACCATAGGGTAGCCCCGTGTACTGGTAGCTTGGGTGAGTTGGTCGTTCGTTTAATTTCGTTTTACACGTAAAACTGTGTTGATAATATCAACTAGGAAACACCCCCCCCCCTGAGTTTTAGGGCCCTGATCCTGATTCTGATTGTTCTGAAAATTTTAGGGATTATGCAGAATCACTTGGGGGTCTTAATTAGGGTTTCCTATTGGACAAAATATAATAAGAAATAATAGTTTTGGTGAGAGTTGTTACAATAGGCTTGACGCTCAAAATGATAAAAGATACTAAGTGATATAAACATAACGAACTATGTACTATGTGGGTAACATACCAATGGCGTATGATTTTATGGTCTTAAATCTTGCGTTGATAGATAGCCAACATCTGAGGTTTCGGGTCTTTATATTGTTGAATCATCCAGGGATATCTTGGCTGTCCTTCTGTTGCATCCAGATTATATGCAGACCTAGACACAGTCAGGATATCTTAAAAGATCCCAAGAGGACAAAAACCTTAAGGAATAAATTCTCAAAATGAGAAAATTCCCAATGCTCAAAGAGCCAAATTCGTACCAAAATGGTATTTGCCTCACCCTCGTTGGACACAATCATTGGTCGTTCTGCTGTACGAAAGTACTGCCCTGTCACCAATGGTCTAACGTTGTAAATCAAAACGGATGACATCAGCATACTCACCTGTTACGATGAATCGTTGTGCTTACCTTGATCGCGGGGGTATGCCTTAGAATGGGATACACGGGTATAATAGTATAATATTACCTTAAGCATATCACGAAGTTGAAAAATTGAAAGTTGAGCATTAAAGTTTAAGTGGACAAACATATTGGCAATCGCATAGACCAGTTTGATTAGGCTCGTACTGAAAAGTGTTACTTAGTCTGCCTGAGAACGAATTTTGATCCCATTGCAATTGTAATTGTATATTATGGTAGTTGTTTATATTTTGAGTTTTTATTTGTTTTTAGTTCTTAAAATTAAAAAAAAAACAAAAACACAAAAATAGTGTCTTGTTTTTTATGAAACCAAAAATCCAAAAATAGAGTGTTTATTTGTTTTCTTAAAAATTAAAAATATTACCGTTCTTGAAGATTTGATTGATCATCAAAAGTTGAAAGAATTTAAATTGTGAAATTCGAGTACAAGTACTTGGATGTACCTAATATTCATACGGTACTCTCCTTGTTGCATAAGAAATGTTTGCTTATGAGTTTGTGAGCATGTGCAGAACTTGATTTCAATCAAGAACATGGGTTGATGAAGACTGAGATGCTGTTAGTTATTGAAGAAGCCTGAAACAGCACAACAACAAGATGTAGCTGAGTCAGAAGAACTGGATACGAAACGCCGTCTGACAGTGAAAGTACATTTGAAGAAGTACCGGAGAATCCTCCTCTCACATTCTTTTTAACAAGATTTTCAAGCAAAGCTGATCGAGATCCTGATATGAAGCTAACCTCAATATCTGAAGAAAGAGTCCCAGTGTTGAGAGTTCAGAAGTCAAGAACTTCCACAACATCTGCAGCATAGCGACATCCACTGCAGCATAGCGGCATCCATAGACTTCATTGAAGACGTTGCTGAATTCATGTTATGAAGACAATTTGATGGCATCAGTCTAGGGGGAGATTGTTAGGCCCTAAAGTGTGAGACTGACGCATCAAATTAATACAACGGGCTATGGTTACGAACTGGGCCTTACCGGGTTAGTTAGTATTAGGTTTTGGACCTTTATACGTGTCACACCCTCAAAATCCACACGCGGAGTATCACCGCGAGGTATGTGACGACCAGGATCATAGCCACTAATTATTCTGAACGGATTAGTTATTGTTATAAACATTAGCATAATTAGTGACCTAATTTAAAATTTCATAAAACATACATTAGCATAATTAGTGACCTAATTTAAAATTTCATAAAACATGGTTCTAGTTTGCAGCGGAAGGGAAAGTAGAACATATCGTAATTTAAAACCACAAGTTTGTTATCATGAAACTTACAAACCACGCACTCCATCCGATTGCAACGTCCGTCCAGAGCTGTATCGAGCAACCTGCAAAGCATGCAGTAGTGTGTCAACATAAAGTTGGCGAGTTCACGTGTTTGTAGTTTTCCAGTTTTTAATTCCAAAAACTTGTTTTAACCTATTAATTTATCCGTTTATACATGCCGTGAGGAGCTACCCCATAAGTGAGCGACTAAACTGTTTTCCAATACCGAATACTTACTTAACCGTACGTTTCCGCAGTGCCCCGTTTGTCAATGTTCTATCATCATTGACGGTTTGCCTGAGTCTATTAGTTCACGCCCGTTCCCAGTAACAAGGGTCGGTGTGAGGCTGGTTACACCTAAATAGCGCTATTAACTAATAACCCGTTCGCCAGGCCCCGACGACTAATCGGTATTAAATGGTAGGGACTTAAGTGATAGATTTTCGTTTAGTGTTGCTCGTTGCATTCCGTATAAACCGTAATTAACCAAGAGTTCCCAGTAACAAGGGAAGTAAGTAAGTTTGTTCCCAGTAACAAGGGAAGAAAAGTAAGTTTGTATCCCTCACAAGGAGATAGTGTTGTTACCCGTATCCCACACAAGGAGATAGAAATACCGTATCCCGCACAAGGAGATAGTAAGAAGTCCCAAACCAAGAAAAGTGTTTCGTTCCTTTTCCCAACCACCGGGAACGCATGCTTTGAGTAATAAGTAGTGAACTCACCTTTGCTTTGCTCGGTAGTTAATTTACTTGTGTTATGTTGGTCAACCATACCCTATTATGGTTATTAAATATTAATTAGGTTCGCATGCAAGAAATGTCACGTATAGTTCACACGTATCTAACACATAGCACGAATGTCATACTAGCACATACGGTATTGGGCCTATCCTAGCATATGAATAGTTAAACAACAGTAACACATAGTTCATAGAGTTAATTACATAGTTCATAATATCAGTTTGTGCGACCCAATAACTAAGCAAAGCAGTTCAGTCGAAACCGGGTGGTCTCGACTCGAGATCATGAGGTCTCGAGTCCTAACCAAGAGGTTTCGAGTATTAAGTAGATGGTCTCGAGTAGTGCATACATGAGTCGGGACCTCGGGGTCTCGGGTCAGGTCTCGAGTCGAGACTAGGAGATCTCGAGTCGCAACCAAGTTGGTCTCGAGTCCCCTAATTTGCATGCTTGATCTCGAGTCGTCGTTCAGTGGTCTCGAGTCGCAACCTCGCGGTCTCGACTCGCAACCACTGATGCAGGCACAGGTGGAAGCCTTCTAGAACCTTCTCCAACTTTTGTACTACCCAATCAAATTTCATGAGTATGTACTGTCCAATCAGATTTTTATTAACATGTTCCACTATACCGTACAATCATCAAATCGGATCAAAACATCCAATTTCAAATATTCAAATCATCTTCAAACAGTTCATCTAAGCAAACAATTTACCAACCGACTTAGAATTTATCAATTACTAATAAGGAAGCATATGAACATTCAAACTATTGATTCAAACCAACAAAACTAATAGACACAAGAAATGCAGCCATTTATATTAATTCAGGTTTGCACAATAAATCATAGGTCACAACAAACATTTTTAAATCAACAGTTAACATTATTCACAATAACAATTCTCATTACCCAAGACATCTTGTAGACCAACAGTTGATACACCACTACATATATATATCAAATCAAGGTTCACATAATCCCAAATATCACAACACAGGCAACTTCTATTACTGTTTTACTAACACAATACCAACATTCATTTTAATATATACCATCATCATTATCATGGACAAATCCCATCAAGAGAACTCATTCTTTCATGTTTCACATATACACCCAAATAATTGACACATGCCAATATTTAGTCAAATCTGTAATAGACGCACACATAAATTTAATCACATCATACATGTTTATCACCCTATTTTATTTGAAACTAACTTAACAGAATCTGATCACATGTCTCACTATTCCAACAAGCACAAGAAATTTAAACAAGCATCGTCAACGCAACTGATCAATCTCCAAATTTTAATAACCAACCGTAACTAGTGCACAGCCACTTATACAAAACGAAAATATGAGCAGTGGTGTAAACTGACCAAAGGGTGAGGAACAGATGGTTATGCGACCCGAGATCGGACCCGACGAGACCCGAACTGAATCGCAAGACTGCTGCCACCAAATCCCATCCTCCTGTTGCGAACACGGGCCCTTAAATCTGCACCCGAAGCCCACCGTTGTGAGTCCGAGCCTAGCGTCGCTGTCGTCGGTTGGCATCTCTGATGACCACCACTTCCGACGCGGTCGTCACCACTACCCGCACCATCCTCATCGTCACTAATCACCATCAACATCCACAATTCGTCTTCATCAGTCTTAGAAATAGAACTAAAGGAATAGGGAAGAGACAAGTGGAGTGAGGGGGGGTGGTTACCTGGAATAAGCTGATTCGAGTGACCATGGAGAAACCTGTTGCCGGAATGCAATCGTCGCCGCCGCCTGCGACGGCTCCCTTGTTCTTCCTCAACGGAGAGACAGCCAGAAGGAGGGTGTGTGTGGGTTACCGGAGCAGAGGAGGAAGGAAGAAAGTTTTTATGAGGGTTTCAAGTGCGGCCGACCGGAAATCGGCGCCGGAATTTCCATTTCCGGTGACCGATTTTAGAGAGAGGATGGAAAGGGATGATGCGGCTGGTAAGTGTAAGGAGTTAGGGTTTTTGTAGAATGAGGGGTGGGGGAGGATAGATAGATTATATAGTGTAGGGTTTTAGGGGAGTGGGGTTGGTCTTGGGCTTGACCCAAGTGCGTGAGCCCGTATAACGACTACGCGTCTCGCTCAAACCGATTGGCCCGGTTAAAATTTACTAACATGTATATAATTAAAGCTTTCGTCGCGGACTATTATTTCGTAAATAATAATAATATTTTAATAATAGTGATATTAATAAACACGCGTGTTACTAAAATGCCCTTCTCTCGACAACGAGAGTACGGGTTGTCACATTCTCCCCATGTTACTGGAATTTCGTCCTCGAAATTTAAGCAAACATCATACATTACACTCCATATGTGTGCATAGACTCCATTACCATACATAGATACAAGCAGTTTCACGAAAGTCCACAGAACGAACATTCAAGCCACATAGCATATACTGTCACATAGCGCGTAAAATCACATAGCATTAGATTCACAGAGTTGTACGTATCTCACACAGTACGAATTTTCACAAACTTAACTATAATGTCCAAGAAACGTACAGGGAAACCCGAAGTGTCACATTATCCCCAAGTTCAAGAAATTTCGTCCCGAAATTTAGCACGCAGCCACTGACAAGCTAGTTTGTTTAAACGTTTTCGTGGGGTGTCACATCATCCCCTTGTTGGCTTGAAATTTCTTTCCGAAATTTCAGTTGTAGCTTCAGTGAGTAATGTTTGTAGACAACTTGGGATACGTGCGCATCAGCTGGTTTTCCCGTTCCCAGGTAAACTCTGGGCCACGGCGGGGGTTTCAACGAACTCGGTATGTTAGCATATTATACCACGCTTGAGGGTTTCGATTTCTTGATCCTTGATCTCAACTGGTTCCTCAACGAAGCGTATTTTTGTTGCTGACCAACGGATGTTTCATCTGACAGACACTTCTTCAGATTAGGCATGTGAACGACGTTGTGTACCGCACTCAGCTCTTTAGGCAGGTTTAGTCTGCAAGGCTACCTTACCGATCCCTTCGGCAACTTCGAACGGTCCAATATATCGCAGATTTAGTTCGTCTCGTTAGCCAAAACGTACCACACCCATCCAGGGTGAAACTTTAAGTAGAACCCAATCTCTGACTAGGAATTCTAGAGGTTTCCTACGCTTATTCGCGTAGTCTTTCTGGCAGTCTGGAGCTGCCGCCATGTGTTGTCTATTCTGGGCAATCCTACCCGTTGTGTCAAGTGCAAGTTCTGGGCCGGTAATTTGGCTTCCGCCCAACCCAGAGGTAACCGGCATCTGCGTCCGTGCGATGCCTCAAACGGTGCTGCCCGAATGCTAGTGCGGTAGCAGTTGTTGGAAGAGATTTCTACAAAGAGGAAGTGTCACTCGTATCCACGGTCAATAACACATGTTCTTAGCATGCATTTTAGGGTTTCGGAGAGTGCGTTCGGTTGGCCACCCGTCCGTGGGTAGTAAACAGTGCTCATGTCTAACGGTGAGCCAATAGTTTTTGTGCAAAGCCTTCGACGAATCGGATGCAAAATGTGGGTTTCGATCAAAAGTGATAGAAGTCGGCACTCTATGTCCAGCATCTACTTCTATCAAGTAGATGGTTGCAAGTTTGAGAGCTTGTCGGTTTCTTCGGTCGTGTAAGGGCACCGGCAAATATTTCATCAACGCCCTAAGATTGGAGAGGATACGATCACCTCATTGCTTATCTTTCAACCATTGGAATGGTGAATTACTGACATCTCTCTGATGCTAGGTGATGCCCTTTCGAGTTTAAACCGTGAGGGGGTGGTTGCGTATACGGTCGATAAATATGGGCTTTGCGACGTTAAAATTCATGCATTGAATACTTAGCGCAAGGTGGTTTGCGTAGTAGAAGTACCAGAGTAAAGTGTAGGAGTTATTCTGATTCCCACTGGTTTTCGGAGTAGGTTCGGACGTCGTCGAAAGAAACAAGTGTCAAATTTTTGACAGGATGGAATAAATTCGAGTGTCAAAACTAGGTGTTAATCGTATCGAGTTCGAAGAACAGTGCTTGCGATACCCGTTACCCCCGGGGTATCCTTGGCTCGTTGCTCGAACGAGTAACATTCGTAGGAAGTATTTCGTCCAAACGGAGGTTTGTGCAGAATAGAGTAGGATAAGAATCAGGGAATTCATGACACGAGTAGCGAGGTAATGTTTGAAGGGTAGTCAACGTTGGTGCGTTCAATTTGAGACAAAACATAAAAGGCTTGGTGGTCGGCAATAAGGATTTATCTGGTGTCGATGAGGTAGCTGGTCGTACATAAGCCGTGGGCGATTAGGATAAAGAACGTCGTTTTGCCGATAAGAGGTGTTACATCAGTATGAATGGCACAACCAGAACCGATGATAGAGAAGGACGGTCGTCGTATGGGTCAGTGGGGGGTTTCGGTTCACTAAAACGTCGATCAAGATGTTCTGAGCTGAGCCGTATGCGAAAAACGAGTTTGTGATCTCCCAAACCGGTAAGTAACCAAATTTGAATAGACTGCCGAAGTCGTGAGGATGAGTCTGAAGTAGTGCTTGTGTCGTCGAAAGGCTTCCATGTAAGGTAATAAAAAACATGTCTGAAAGGATACGTCTGGATCACACGTCACAATTTTTAGGATTCAAGAAGTTTATTGATTAGCAGTCGAGCTTGCTGAATTTCCCCAAACTAGAGGGAAATTTGGTCAAGGTTTCAGTATGAGGGGGGGGGGGGGTTTCGATGTGAAACTGCGGAAATAGGTTTTCGGGAAAGTACGATTGAAGTAACACGTTGTTGAATTTCAAGGGATAAGAAGTTTGTTGACTAATGGTTGAGTTTGTTGAATTCACCAAACTGAAGAGAGATCTGGTCAAGTTTTCTATACGAAGAAACGTGGATGTCGTGATAAAGAAACGATAGGAACGGGGATACCATCTGGGCAATAAACGCGGATTCGTACGAAAGCTGGCGAAAGGATTCACAGAATCAGGAAAGTCGTCAAACAATAACAGTTCTGTCAAATGAAGGATATGGTGAGCATCAAGGTCGTTGTACTCCTCGGTGGATTGACTGGCTCGTGTCTTCGTCTAGCCACGCTTCCAAATATGCCGGTTTGTAAGAAAATTATCAATTCGCTGGGTTTTGGGGCATGCTAAGGTATAAGGTTGTACTTGAATAAGGGTTAACCATGTAACGAGAAATTAGGGGTAATAACTTCGTGGTCGATGTATAGGTGATACGGTTGCTGGTCATTACAATGAGAAGCATACACCACACATGATTTTCGTGTTCGAGACGTGCAAACTGAAACCCGAAAAGTGTAGACTTACTAGAATGCTTCAAGAATCCAGGTCATCAGTCGTGTGAGGGAACAAGTCTCACTACTTAGGTCGGGGAAAAGAAATACGCGAGTAAAAAGGATGCGAAGGACGTCGTTCCCTCTAATATCCCATGATATAGGGGTGGCTCCCCTTCGTCGTTTCGTTCTCACAACTTCTCTATGTGCTTCGTAGCAGGCATTTCCTGGGCAGGTCTATCGAGTGGACGTCCCTCGTGTCGATTCACAGTCTAGGGATGATATCAGGAAATACGTGGACGAGGGCTCGAAATAACTGGTTCCTTGCCCTTAGTGTATCGTTGTTTCGAATCAGGTTTAGGAGGGCTCGCTCCTATTTAGCACGTAACACGCTTGCCTAGCCTTCGTATGATCCACTGTGTTAAATACTAAATATACGCATACATACTAACACATATATGCTAATTATACACATACACACATGCGTGTTCACACACATAAGTTATGCACAAGTAAATGCCGTTAACGTACCATTACCAGGTGAGCATTTGAGATTGACGAACCTTGCAATCCGGAGTGTGGTGTCGTTGTGGTTTTCGTTAAAGAACAGTTATAGTCTGGTTTTCATATAAAAATATTTTATTTCCCAAACCAAAATATTTTATATTTAAAACCTAGTTCGCTATAACCAATGGCTCTGATACCAATCTGTCACACCCTCAAAATCCACACGCGGAGTATCACCGCGAGGTATGTGACGACCAGGATCATAGCCACTAATTATTCTGAACAGATTAGTTATTGTTATAAACATTAGCATAATTAGTGACCTAATTTAAAATTTCATAAAACATGGTTCTAGTTTGCAGCGGAAGGGAAAGTAGAACATATCGTAATTTAAAACCACAAGTTTGTTATCATGAAACTTACAAACCACGCACTCCATCCGATTGCAACGTCCGTCCAGAGCTGTATCGAGCAACCTGCAAAGCATGCAGTAGTGTGTCAACATAAAGTTGGCGAGTTCACGTGTTTGTAGTTTTCCAGTTTTTAATTCCAAAAACTTGTTTTAACCAGTTAATTTATCCGTTTATACATGCCGTGAGGAGCTACCCCATAAGTGAGCGACTAAACTGTTTTCCAATACCGAATACTTACTTAACCATACGTTTCCGCAGTGCCCCGTTTGTCAATGTTCTATCATCATTGACGGTTTGCCTGAGTCTATTAGTTCACGCCCGTTCCCAGTAACAAGGGTCGGTGTGAGGCTGGTTACACCTAAATAGCGCTATTAACTAATAACCCGTTCGCCAGGCCCCGACGACTAATCGGTATTAAATGGTAGGGACTTAAGTGATAGATTTTCGTTTAGTGTTGCTCGTTGCATTCCGTATAAACCGTAATTAACCAAGAGTTCCCAGTAACAAGGGAAGTAAGTAAGTTTGTTCCCAGTAACAAGGGAAGAAAAGTAAGTTTGTATCCCTCACAAGGAGATAGTGTTGTTACCCGTATCCCACACAAGGAGATAGAAATACCGTATCCCGCACAAGGAGATAGTAAGAAGTCCCAAACCAAGAAAAGTGTTTCGTTCCTTTTCCCAACCACCGGGAACGCATGCTTTGAGTAATAAGTAGTGAACTCACCTTTGCTTTGCTCGGTAGTTAATTTACTTGTGTTATGTTGGTCAACCATACCCTATTATGGTTATTAAATATTAATTAGGTTCGCATGCAAGAAATGTCACGTATAGTTCACACGTATCTAACACATAGCACGAATGTCATACTAGCACATACGGTATTGGGCCTATCCTAGCATATGAATAGTTAAACAACAGTAACACATAGTTCATAGAGTTAATTACATAGTTCATAATATCAGTTTGTGCGGCCCAATAACTAAGCAAAGCAGTTCAGTCGAAACCGGGTGGTCTCGACTCGAGATCATGAGGTCTCGAGTCCTAACCAAGAGGTTTCGAGTATTAAGTAGATGGTCTCGAGTAGTGCATACATGAGTCGGGACCTCGGGGTCTCGGGTCAGGTCTCGAGTCGAGACTAGGAGATCTCGAGTCGCAACCAAGTTGGTCTCGAGTCCCCTAATTTGCATGCTTGATCTCGAGTCGTCGTTCAGTGGTCTCGAGTCGCAACCTCGCGGTCTCGACTCGCAACCACTGATGCAGGCACAGGTGGAAGCCTTCTAGAACCTTCTCCAACTTTTGTACTACCCAATCAAATTTCATGAGTATGTACTGTCCAATCAGATTTTTATTAACATGTTCCACTATACCGTACAATCATCAAATCGGATCAAAACATCCAATTTCAAATATTCAAATCATCTTCAAACAGTTCATCTAAGCAAACAATTTACCAACCGACTTAGAATTTATCAATTACTAATAAGGAAGCATATGAACATTCAAACTATTGATTCAAACCAACAAAACTAATAGACACAAGAAATGCAGCCATTTATATTAATTCAGGTTTGCACAATAAATCATAGGTCACAACAAACATTTTTAAATCAACAGTTAACATTATTCACAATAACAATTCTCATTACCCAAGACATCTTGTAGACCAACAGTTGATACACCACTACATATATATATCAAATCAAGGTTCACATAATCCCAAATATCACAACACAGGCAACTTCTATTACTGTTTTACTAACACAATACCAACATTCATTTTAATATATACCATCATCATTATCATGGACAAATCCCATCAAGAGAACTCATTCTTTCATGTTTCACATATACACCCAAATAATTGACACATGCCAATATTTAGTCAAATCTGTAATAGACGCACACATAAATTTAATCACATCACACATGTTTATCACCCTATTGTATTTAAAACTAACTTCACAGAATCTGATCACATGTCTCACTATTCCAACAAGCACAAGAAATTTAAACAAGCATCATCAACGCAACTGATCAATCTCCAAATTTTAATAACCAACAGTAACTAGTGCACAGCCACTTATACAAAACCAAAATATGAGCAGTGGTGTAAACTGACCAAAGGGTGAGGAACAGATGGTTATGCGACCCGAGATCGGACCCGACGAGACCCGAACTGAATCGCAAGACTGCTGCCACCAAATCCCATCCTCCTGTTGCGAACACGGGCCCTTGAATCTGCACCCGAAGCCCGCCGTTGTGAGTCCGAGCCTAGCGTCGCTGTCGTCGGTTGGCATCTCCGATGACCACCACTTCCGACGCGGTCGTCACCACTACCCGCGCCATCCTCATCGTCACTAATCACCATCAACATCCACAATTCGTCTTCATCAGTCTTAGAAATAGAACTAAAGGAATAGGGAAGAGACAAGTGGAGTGAGGGGGGGTGGTTACCAGGAATAAGCTGATTCGAGTGACCATGGAGAAACCTGTTGCTGGAATGCAATCGTCGCCGCCGCCTGCGACGGCGCTTCCCTTGTTCTTCCTCAACGGAGAGACAGCCAGAAGGAGGGTGTGTGTGGGTTACCGGAGCAGAGGAGGAAGGAAGAAAGTTTTTATGAGGGTTTCAAGTGCGGCCGACCGGAAATCGGCGCCGGAATTTCCATTTCCGGTGACCGATTTTAGAGAGAGGATGGAAAGGGATGATGCGGCTGGTAAGTGTAAGGAGTTAGGGTTTTTGTAGAATGAGGGGTGGGGGAGGATAGATAGATTATATAGTGTAGGGTTTTAGGGGAGTGGGGTTGGTCTTGGGCTTGACCCAAGTACGTGAGCCCGTTTAACGACTACGCGTCTCGCTCAAACCGATTGGCCCGGTTAAAATTTACTAACATGTATATAATTAAAGCTTTCGTCACGGACTATTATTTCGTAAATAATAATAATATTTTAATAATAGTGATATTAATAAACACGCGTGTTACTAAAATGCCCTTCTCTCGACAACGAGAGTACGGGTTGTCACAATAGGTCACTTGGGCCAAGCTTTAGGCCATGTGGGCCAAGCAGGCCCAAGGGGAGCCCATGTGGGAAGTGGACTTGTCTATGTATATAAACAAGTTTTTAACTTGTTTTTAGGTTTGAACCTCCTTGTTACAGAAATTCTATAGAGCTAGAGAGGGAGGCGATTTGGTGGTGGTGTACTCATACCAGACGTTTTTGCTTGTTCAAGTAATAGAAACGTGTGTGTGTTAAAAGTATTTTCTGTGTTCTTGTTTGTTTTCGTTTTGATTCTTAAATCACCTATTGATTGGATTCCGCACAATCAATAGGTTGTTTGATAACATTGAAAGATCCGTTTTCGGGACTTACAACCAAATTACCCAAGACACGAAAAGGTAATGATAAAATCTGGGTGATTGTAGATAGGTTAACCAAGTCTGCTCATTTCTTACCGATGAAGGAAACTTTCAGTATGGAACAGTTAGCTAAGTTATATGTAAATGAAATAGTTTCCTTACATGGAATTCCTTTATCTATTGTGTCTGATAGAGATAGCCGTTTTACTTCTCATTTTTTGGACTAGTTTCCAAAAAGCAATGGGAACCAAGATAAATCTAAGCACAACTTATCATCCTCAAACGGATGGGCAAAGTGAAAGGACAATTCAGACAATTGAAGATATGCTTAGAGCTTGTGTAATTGATTTTGGAGGAAATTGGGATGATCATTTATCATTAATAGAATTTTCCTACAATAACAACTATCATACCAGTATCAATGCTGCCCCATTTGAAGCACTTTATGGATGAAAGTGCCGGACTCCAGTTTGTTGGGCAGAAATTGGAGAAAAGCAACTATCTGGACCAGATATAGTACAAGAAACAACGGACAATATTATTCAAGTCAAGGAAAGGTTGAAAGCAGCACGCGATCATCAAAAGAGTTATGCTGATAACAGGCGAAAACCATTGGAATTTCAAGTGGGAGATAAGGTATCATTAAAAGTTTCTCCTTGGAAAGGAATAGTCAGATTCATCTAAAAGGGGAAAGCTAAGCCCCATGTATGTTGGACCTTTTGAGATTATTAAAAGAATAGGACCAGTAGCTTACCAGCTACAACTGCCAGAAGAAATGGCAAGAATACATGATGTGTTTCATGTATGTAATCTCAAAAAGTGCTTAGCAGATGAATCATTAGGAGTACCTCTTAAGGACATAGAGGTAAATGAGAAGCTTAAGTTTGTAGAAAAGCCTCTACAGATTGAAGACAGAAAGATTAAGAATCTCAAACACAAGAGACTGGTTCTAGTTAAAGTAAAATGGGATTCCAAGAGAGGACCAGAATACACTTGGGAGCTCGAATTAGAGATGCAGAAGAAATATTCGCACCTGTTCCAGTAGACCTCGAGGACGAGTTCTAAACAAGGTGGGGAGGATATAACAACTCTCCTAAAATACTTATAACACCCCTATACGTCCTAAATTACACCCCGTATATGAAAAATAGGCCCGAAATACATTTAGTTTAACAAAAATCAAATAAAACAAGATATAAGGGTCGCTCGCGGGGCGCGACGCCCTTGGTAACATTTGTCGCGGGTCGCGACAGCTGGGCCACCAGGCCGCACCCTAGGCCGCCACGTGTCCCAGTGTGTCAAGCCTAGCCGTTGATTCAGCCAAGCTACGCCCTAGGCAGCCTAGCTCGTGGGGTGCGAAGACCTTGTCTTCAGCTCTCGCGGGGCGCGACAAAGTGCCGAATCAGCACTATAAATAAGGGTCGTTGGCATTCAGTTTCAAATCGTTCAAAATTCGATCTCTCTCTCTAAGTTCTGAATAGCAATAATAATTCCCGGGTATTATACCCACTAAATTATCGAAGCTCTGCCTCGTTGTAAGTATTATAGCCCCTGGTTACGTATTAGATACGCTGCCCAATTGATCTAGTGCTCCGTAACGCATGTCAAGGCTCTGCCTGACTCAGTCGTTAGAGTTCTGTCTCGGGGAGGGTATAGCTAATGTAAATTTAGGTTATTATACTAACGCGTGTGCATTGTTTAATTCAATAGATTATAACCAGGAAGTCACAGGGAAATACCTAAATTAGCAATGTGAGTGATTCCTCTTTTCACAAAGTGTTTTTACAAAACCTCAATTGTTTTAATTTATATTTAACAGTGATTGAGTATTTGTATTCTACAATTATCGTCGGTATGTTGGGGTTTTGTATACAAAATTTGTTACTACACTGTGAGTAGTAACACTACCTCAAGTCAGGATTGGCAGTACCGTGGGTGATAATTAAAGTAGATAAAAACAAATGTAATTGTTGGATTGCCCTCAATGTTGTAAAATGATAAAACTTGTTTTGATTAAACTGGGATTCACTCGCCAGTATTTCTTGCTGAAAAAATATTTTTAAACGCGTTTCAGGTAACAAAATGTGAAAGCCAATAGAAGCCAGTTGAAGAGCACTGAAGGCTTGGAAAGGTGGCTATAAAAGTTACCTAAATAAAGAAGAAGTTTTATTTCAATAAATTAGGGTTTATCCCTAAAAACATGTTTGTAATGGAAACTTGGGTTTTTCCCACATATTTATTAATTATAAAATGTGGTGTTTTACTCTGATAAAACATTTCCTAACTACGGTCCTGATGAAATTTCCGCTGCCAAATTAATAAACACCGATACCACAGGCTCTGAGTAGCTCGCGGCCGCCCGCCTCCCAGGTCCGGGGTCAGGGGTTGCGATAAGTCAGCCTTAGGAAAGGCAATAGTGCGTTTTCAGCCTTAGGAATGGCTTTCTTCGTGCGAAGGTGTACTATGCGGTGTTCGCGCAAAGATGTAATTTTCGCGAGTTCGAGCGAGAGTATCAAAGTTGGCTCGTGCAGAACCCCTACTGGTTCGCACATAGCGGGTCTGTTGGTAATTAGACTATAGACTAGGTCAATCCTAAGACACGACCTAATTCCCTATAGTTATGGCTCTGATACCAATCTGTCACACCCCAACCGATGGCGGAAACATCGGGGCGTGGCACTGAGCGAAACAGGTTGTCCAAGAGAATCCATAACAACTATTAATGACAATTTATTTAACGTTAATGTCCCATACCACTAACATATAAAGTAACGATAGTTATTACAGATAGCGTGTCTCATAAACAAATAAACTGTTCCGACAACTCAGATTTCTTATTTGGTGGGTTCCTAGACTTCCTACTTGATTCGTCACAACATACACAACATCCTATCAACCTGTCACATATGTTAAAATAAAGTCAATACATAAAATGTAAAGGTGAGTACACAAGTTTGCATAGCATATAGTATAGAGAAAAACGTTTACGCATAACCAGCATGTATCACGTAACGGGCGAAGCAAGTAACTATCAAAACTATGTTCACACTTAACCACAAAACTGCGTTGTAGAGTATGCGCGACACATGTTTAGCGAACACGTGAAGTAAAGAGGTGTGATCCCTAGCAACCCCTGTCCACGACAGGTGCTGAATCCAAACTATAGTACTATCGTTGCTAGAGGCGGTAGAGTGTAACACTGTCTAAGCATAGTAACAAGCATTCATAGTTCACGTATAACATGCGGAAGCGGTTAGCGTTAAAAGTGTTTGCGTTGTGTGTTGATGTGTTTTGATATAGAGACGTATGTAACACCCAAAAGTGCGTTAAAAGAAAATGGGTTCGAGTATACTCATAGTGCATGTTTAACAAATAAACACAGCCTTGATTGGATTGAAGGGAGCGCGTTGGAGTTAGCCTGAGCATAGAACAGTAGCGTAAGCGTTGAACAACGCGTATAACAGCGTGTCGAATGGTGGGATATTCGGATGGTGATTCGAACGGATGTGTACCCATTCGATCGGATGGCATCCGAGAGGATGACCATTCGAACGGATGGCCATTCGAATGAGATGTGGGTGTTTGTAAATCGTTTTGAAAATTTGAAGTTTTCGTTGTAGCATTTAAATAATGCAAAGTATGGATGCCAATTCATCTGGTCGGATGGCTATTCGATCGAGGGTTTGGTAGTTTGAAGTTTTATCAAATCGTTTTAAACAAGAGTTAGTATAAGGGTCAGAACACATGGTCGAATGGTCATTCGATCGGATGGTTATTCGATCGGATGGTTATTCGATCGGATGGCCACTCGAGTGGGCAATCTGTTGTTTTGAAAATTTCACAAAGTTTTCTAAGTTCAAAAGTTTGAGTTTTAACGGAAATAACCAAGATCTAGCTCATTCAATCGGATGGGAATCACCCCATTCGATCAGGTTCACTGTTCTTGATGGAGTTTCATGTTCAACCCGTGAATCGGTCATCTCTCCGGTGGAAATCCGTTTTCAAATGGTTCTCAGCTAGAGAATGAGTAGAGAGCCTGAATGGGTCTTGATTCCATCGGTTTTGAGTAAAAAGCGAAGAAAGGTTGAAGAAAGTTGAAAACAGTTGGAAAAATGTTGAAATCTTGTTAAGATTCGTGTTGAATAGAGTGGAAATCCTTTAGATCTGAACCAATCTTGATGAGATGTCATACAACAGTTTGCATAAGCAACTGAGTGAGAATCACCTTCAAGGAGTCCAAATCAGGTGATTTCAAGAAGAAAGTGTGTGATTTCAAGGGAGAAGATGATGTAGAAGTGTGTAGTGGTGATAGTTGTACAAGATTTGAGGAGAAATACTTATGAAATAGCCTTGAATCGCGAGAAATAGTGCTTGAGAGTGACTTGAGTGCAGATGGTCAGATGGAGGTGCTAAATCAGTGAACAGTAGTGTACGGCGGTATTTATAGAGGGTGAGAGCGCGTTAAGGTGGTGGAGTAGTGCGTTGGGTCGGATGGTCATCTGGACAGATGTCCATTCGACCGGATGTCCATTCGGACAGTCGTGTCGTGCGATTTAGTTTTCCAACTTTCGTTTCGTGTGTTAAGCGTTGCGTTGTGTTTAAGCGAGTTGTGAGTAATCGTTGCGTTGAGATAACCACTTAACATAAAACAATTAATCACACAAATAACACACATAATAACTAGGATGCAAAAAAGTACATATGCGTTTTGGGTTTGCGTTGCGATAGCGTTTAGCCTAAACATGCGATGTGATAATGCGATAGAATGCGTGTAAATAGTATGCGTTGTAATAAGCGTTTAGTTGCGACAACTACTTTTTGAATAAGCGTTGTGAATGCGTTGTAAAATATAGCTTAAACCCTTTGGGATAATCGGAATCTCGGGAGTACAAGTAATTAAGCAAGAAATGACAGATACAAGTAATGACTCGACTTTCCGGGTTGTTACACTTGGTAATTGGTTACTCATTATCCTCGGAAGTACCTATGTGTATAAAATATTATTGGCATTTAATTTTATATTTTCATTATAAACACACTTTTTAGCATACAATTGTGATTTGAGTTAAGTTGTTCTAAGAGTATAGCTTACCAATCCCTCACTAAGCTCTGTCAATTCAGAGATATTGATAATTATCATAAACTCCATCTGAAAGTAAAAAATACAATAACAATTAAATACTTAAACATAAAATCGACTGTATCAGAAAAACATGTTATTTAAGGTATAAGAAAATATCCAACACCCTGTAGGACCAAAGGTATATGTTGTGTACTTCAATTTGGTCCCTACAACCAACAATATGAGTCTAACACCGTGTAAGACCAAATTTATATTGTTGTATAATAAAAAAATATTATATAACATTAAACTTTCCAAATATCCATGTTGGTGTCAACTTCAAACTTCAATTTTTTTCAGCAACCAACACTATATTCACAGATAAATCAGACATGTGAGTACTATAAACTGATTGCAGAATATTTTACCAAAATTTAGTTTGATAGAAGAAATATATCAATACTACATTGCAGTTCATACAATAATTCTAAAAACCATAAAGAAAATATACAACCAAATATTTATGAAACAACATTATCTCAGATTCTTATTTAGATGGAATGTATCAAAATGTAACTAAATAAGTTCATATAAATCTTATTATAAAACAAAGAAAACAAGTTCATATAAGTTTATCTATTTTAACATCAGCAGATTATGATTTTGATGTCTATATAATTTGAAATGAAGAAACCGAAACGAACATGTCAAAACATAATTGTTAAATACACAAGAGAACAAAAAAAATACCTGATCTAAAACTTTAAACTTCTGATCGTCAAGTCTGAAGAAGAAGAAGAAGAAGAAGAAACTGAATAGTTTTTTCGCCGGAGAAGAAGAAGAGAAAAGATTGTATTGGGATTGTTGAAAGTAAGATACTTATCTATTATGTAATTGTTTATTTATTTAACTTATAATAATCTTTAATATCGGGATTTTAAAAACTATTTTTAATTATGTAAATACATGAATTAATACATAAGCTTTTGTTATTTAACATTAAATTTATATGGAAGCAGTGGTAAAATGTGCTAAAATTACATTATTTTAAAGAAAGGGGGTAAAGTATAAATTTTACAAAAAATTAAATGCACCCAACCGGTATAAATGGAACATCTGTATTAACTGCATTTAGTATTCTTTTCATCTCTATTATTGAACATAAACATCAGAAAACACATTCGAAAGTTTTCTTACATAAGTTTCTTATCAAAATCGGAAAAGGTCTATTTCATAATATAGATTAGACACTATAAAACGAAGTATTGTTTCTTTGAAGTTATTGTTTGTATTATAAACGTTAGATTATCATTGTTTGATGTTATGAGTATGTATTTCTCATAAATGGTGTTTCATATTCTTTGTTTCGCTCATAATATTTGTTGTAATCTGGTATACTTTTATTGATTAAGTACTTCGTTAACTTAAATGAAGTTATTGATAGCATTCTCTATGGCAATTTGTGCATGCATCTTCTTGATGTCGTCTTCTACATTATGATTAATAAATCAACCATATAACTTTTTGTTGTTGTTGATTTGCTTAACTGTTGTGAAAGATGATGATTTTCATTTTGTGCTTTGTTTTTGTAAAACCCTAAGTGTGTGATTATACAAATAGTCCCGTTAATATTTGGTACTTTTGTTTTTTAAGTGTTGATTTAGTTTAACGGAAGTTAGTGATGTTTTTTTATGATGTTGGTTGTCTATAAGTTTTCTTGGATGTTGTTCATCTTTATAACTTGTAAGTTTAAATTCTTGGATAAATTACACTTTTCGTCCTTTATGTTTGTATCGGATTGCAGTGGATAACCTTTAACTTCAATAATTACAGTCACAATCCTTTATTTGGAAAATCCATTACACTTTACGTCCTTTAGCACTAACAAGGTTAAAGTTTTCAATTAACTTTATTAACTTAAGGGCAGTTTAGTCTTTTTACTTAATTATTTATAGTATAAATAAATGAAAAGAAAATTAAATATAAATAACCCCTTTCACTTTGACTCTCTCTCTCACACACATTTTGACCTCTCTCTCAAATCAAACCAGGAGCCACCACCGTCAAACCCACCAACAACCACCATCATCAGATCTGAAGCCTGTCACCAACAACCCACCAGATCTGAAGCTTGTTCATGTTTCAACCACTGTCGCCGCCATCACCTCATGCCACCACCATTTAGCCGCTGTCACCTCCTGCCACCACCACCAACCACTATCGCCCGTTAAAAAGATTGATAGGGTAAAGCAAGAAATGGAAGCGGCTGAACGCGATTGCCATCTTAACCGTGTTGCGGAACTCAAATACGGAACGCTAATGACGCTTCAACTACAGCTGGAAGAAGCCGAGAGAAATCTTTCTGATTACCAACATTCCGCGAATACCCTTATCAAATCTTCAACAATCTGAGAGAGATAAACTTGTGTCTCTCGAACACGTTCTCCATAAAAGAGTTATCATTCAAGATATGGCGGTCAAATCTGTGGCAGATGCGATACGAAGGTCAAGAGCGGGTCTTTCCGATTGCTGAATTTCGTCGGTCTGTATTTTCTGATTGATTTCTTACTGTTATGATTGTGATTTTGAATTGTGAAATTGATTGGTTTGGGGATTTTTTGTTATTGGTGCAGATCGTTCCAAGGACCTTTCCGATTTAAAGGTATTTATCTCTTTAATTTTTCAATTTTTTTGGTAATACACTTTTTGGGTTTTTTGATTGTACCAATTATATTGTTATCGTTGATGTAGGTGGAAGCATCTGTGGATCTGCTAAGGCCGATGAAGGTGAGTCAATCTTCTTTCTTAAAAGTGGGCCAGCAGTGCTTAGCCATTGGAAACCCATTCGGGGGGTGGTGTGGTGGATCTGGTGGTTGTGGGGGTGGCGGTGGTTGTTGCAGTGGTGGTGGGGGTTGGTTTGAGAAATAGACAGACCTGAGATAGAGAGGTAGAGGATGAGATTAGGATTATTTATTTTCTTAAATATATTTTAAGTAGAATAGTAAAATTACTAACATGCCCTCATGTGCAAGGCACATGTCATATTTAACTGAAAAAATTTAACTTAGTTAGTGCTAAAGGACGTAGGATGTTATCAGTTTTACAAAAAAGGACTGTGACTGTAATTATTGAAGTTAAAGGTTATCTGGTACAAACATAAAGGACGAAAAGTGTAATTTTTCCTAAATTCTTTATTGCAGATATGAATCTATCCAACCAAACACCATCCTTTTTAAAATTTCTTAATGAAGATGATTTTATATTTTTGGTATGTTTTTTACTTTCTTGCTACTATTAGGATTGTACATTAATTTTTGATGTAAAATGTTTGTTAACTACGGTCGCATAATATACCACTTGATTTTGAGAATTTGTTGTGGGGGAAGGAGGTCCCCTACGTTCAAACTGTAGAACTACTTGATGGTGCAAAACATGGTTAGTACGAGTAAGGAAGAGAGATGATCATTGTATATTTACGGATGGATGGACAAAGTTGGTTAGAGATTGTTGTTTGAAAACCAAAGATGTTGTATTGGTAAAAGCTATTGGAAGTTTGTCATTCGTTATCTCATGTTTTAAAGAAAATGTCTACGAGAATTCTTACATTTCTGCAAATACTAGATCTGAACTTAGCATGACTGTAAGTAAGTATATATTATTTTGCTACTTACTATAAACATTTTATGCTAGCTCAACAACTTGCTAACATCTGTTTGCCCTTTTAACGTCTGTTTCCTTATCCTCTTAACGTCTGTTGACTAACCTTTTTTTAACTTCTGTTGACTTTGCTAGCTCAAAAACTTGCTAACATCTGTTTGCCCTTTTAACGTCTGTTTCCTTATCCTCTTAACGTCTGTTGACTAACCTTTTTAACTTCTGTTGACTTTGCTAGCTCCACAACTTGCTAACATCTGTTTGCCCTTTTAACGTCTGTTTCCTTATAATCTTAACGTCTGTTGACTAACATTTTTAACTTCTGTTGACTAACTCTTTTAACATCGGTTGACTAACATCTGATAGTTAACATCTGTCCACGTTGCAACCTCTGTTGGGCATAATGGATGACAGTTGTTAGGAAACCTCTGTTGGAAAGCAACAAAGATATGTAACAGTTGATAGACCACAGTGGTTAGGTTATGTGTAAATACTGGAACTCCTGTTAACTAACCTTGTTGACTAACCCTCCTTTTAACTTCTTTTGACTAACTCGTTGTAATCTCTATTGATCATTAGTTCATATCAATTTTGTGAGTCTGCACTAATTGTTTTTTTTTTTACTTCTTCTATAGCTAATTGGTGACAAATTCAGGAAACAATTCTATGGTAAAAATTACGAGTATGGGATGGCAACTATCTATGTTGGCGAAAGGTTTTGGAATGTGATGATGAAAGGATGGACCGATGGATGCGGTTTTACTGATTGGTGGTTAAAAGTGATTGAAGAAGTTCCGATAGCAGTTAAATCTTTGTTGAATTTCAACATGATTGCATCTAAAACGTTTGAGCTTTCTGTTTTCTATCCCGAAACTGGAACCGAGGTTTCTTTCAAGAAAGTTGATGTTGTTGTTTTGGATAATTCGGTTTATGGAGATGATGGGTTTGACTTATTGGTTGTGGTATAAAAATTTGATGTTAATATATATTGTTTGATAACATGACGTTGATAAGTAAGTTTTATTATATTATGCTAATAACTATTGAAATGCCATATTGTAGACTAAACATAAACAAGTTCTGGATTACGGGGAAGTTGCTTTAGATGATGATGAGACTGGAGCCACGGTTGGTATGTGACAACCCGAGTTTTCAAGGTCTTTACTCGACTTAGTACTTGTTCACAAAGTTGTTTGTCTATTTATGTATGATGTGCATTATTAATGTATATGTGATACATGTTGTATTATTATGAGGTTTTGTTTAATTTAATGATGAAATCTGTTTGGCCGAAAACACTTCTCCACGAAAACACTCTTGGACGAAAACACCTTAGTGTTTTCGTCAAAAGCATGTTGGCGAAATCAATTGGGCTTTTGGGCCCAGTGTCGATCTGTTAATATATGTTTTTTTGTTCCAACCTTTACGTGAAACTGTTAATTGGCAAAGCCCTAATCACCTCTCGACTTATCTCTCACTCCCCTTGCAAACTCGACGGCAGCCCTTCTCCCATTCGAAGCCAGAGTTCTTCTTGTTGATCATTCTTAGTGCGGTTAGTGTTTTACACGTTAGTTTGTTGTCATTCTTGGTGGCAACACACACACTTGCCGCCGAATTCAAATAACGAAGAGAAGTAGCGAGCAGGTGGTCGAACACCGTCAAGAGGCGGCGGAGGTTGATCGGTATGGTGGGGAGTCACGGATCAGGGAGGAGGCATGTGTGGAGTCCGACGACGGTGGCAGCGGACGTTCAAAGAAACCGCCAGTCGGTATGTGTTATCTTCGATTCCTCCTACGCTTTTGTGACCTCTTGGTTTCGAACCCATGATTGTTAATTGCGTGAATAGATGTCATTTACTCTCTGTGATTTTTGAATTGTGCACTTGTTGTTTAGTGAGTCAAAGAATGAATGAATTGGAAATATATGTTTGTTAAACTGTTACTGTTTGTTTAGACATGAAAGATGTTTGATGATTACACATGATCAAGGTGCACACTTGATTTATGGTTTGAATGTTAAAGGACTGCACATGACTACACTGATTGATGATTTATGCTGATATTAGGAAATAAGTATTGTTCATGAAGGCTAGGACTTTGTAATGATAGAATTCCAAGGAATAAGTATTAAACGAAGTCTGATTATTCATATTAGTTGTGAGCTCTAAATGTTGATTCAGATTTAAAAGCATGAACGTGAAACTGATCGAATTAAGGAACTGGGTTTTATTTTAATAACTTGATTCTGTATTTTCATGGAGAGTACAGCTTTATATGCTCAAGGTACAAAGCATGCTTTTATATTTAGAAGATGATGACCATGTGATTGGTTGAATGTGAAAGAGATAATTGTCTTATCTGTTAGTGTGGGTATCGGGTATTGGAAATTGATGTTGGGTTTAAATGGATGGTACAAGTGTTTAAGCAGGGGGTGCAACTAATTGGAATAATATGGGTTTGAGAGATAATATTTTAATCGCACAACATAGAAACATGAACTTTACAATTTTGATTATGTCGCACAAGTATTGCAATCGCACACCTATTTATTTAAAAAAAACAAACAAACAGACTACTTTGGTGTTTATGGGCCTCACATGCATTAGACTACACAAATGCATGAAACCAATCGCACACTAGTTGCTGAATGCAAATCGCTTTAATTGAGCCTTATCTAGTAATGGACCGCACACTTTTGCATGAACCACACATTTAATATATGTCGCACACTCGTATGACCAAACACTTGTCAAGGGGCCGCACACTCTCGTGTGGGCCGCACACTTGACAAGTGGGCCGCACAACCTTGTGTATTGGGCTCGATCTAGTAGGCCGCACACTGAGATGTGCCTAATTCCTTGTGAATATCGCACACTTGCACTAACTTACGACTGATATGATATCTTGACGATTGTGAATACATTTATACTTGGTACAAACTGTTACTTGGTTAATACGTGTACACCACTTGACAAATACGTGTTAGATACATGTAGCTTATACGTGATTACTTGTTTACCGTCCTAATGAATGGTAACCATAATAGGGTGTGGTTGACCAACTTAGGACAAACGCTTTATCTGCCGAGCAAACCAAGGTGAGTTCACACTCTTACCAAGGCATGGGATTCCCCGGTGGGTTGGGAATGGGATTGAATGATTACTTATACTTACATCACTACTAGACTACTTACCACGGTCCTCGGATTGGGAAGGATGCCTGTGCCAAACTCTACGTAAAGCCTACGTACTGTCCTTGGTTTGGGAAGGACACTAGTTTTTAAACCTACGTAAATCCTACGTACTACTGTCCTCGGATTGGGAAGGACACCAGCACTAAACCTACGTAAAACCTACGTACTACCGTCCTCGGATTGGGAAGGACGCCAGCGCTAAACCAACTGTGAACTCGCTCAACTTTGTTGTTGACTCTCTGTTACATGCCTTGCAGGTCGTTAGGTATATATGGAGCTTGCATGGGAGTGGAGAGGAATCGTTGTGGAACATGGACAGCTGTGTGCCATGCTAAACATTTGAAACATTTAAACTTATGTTGGGTTTACACATTTATGCTTCCGCTAAATGCTTAACTATGTTATGGTTTTGAACACCTTTCGTATTGATGAAGGGCTTTTATTTATTACTTACAATGTTCAATATGATTGGTGGCTTGATCCTGGTCAGTCACACCTCCAAGCGGTGATACTCCGCATGTGGATTTTGGGGGTGTGACATGGTAATCCTACGCAATTTACGAGTTTTGATGATATTTTTAATTTATATATACACATGTAATATTTACTTATTATTATGATTTAAAATATGGTTTCTTATATATGATCATTCTTATAAATATAGTCTGTTGATGATGGGCTATTCGATTCAAAGGTTGCGCCTCTGGTTGATGAGTCAGATGTTAAAAATGCTGTAAGTTTAAATTTTCCTACTTTTCTTATCTATTGTATAATAAGTATAACAAGTTTTTTTTTTAAATTTTGTAGTCTCAAGATCATTCTGTAAAAATAGCTGATGATGTTAACGATCCTCAACTTCAGTCTAAAGA
Source organism: Helianthus tuberosus (assembly GCA_030545235.1). Lineage (NCBI taxonomy): Eukaryota > Viridiplantae > Streptophyta > Magnoliopsida > Asterales > Asteraceae > Helianthus > Helianthus tuberosus. The sequence continues at coordinate 123,874,553 of CM060407.1, forward strand.
TTTTTCTGTTCATGACATTCATGCCTCTTCAAGTGTTGTATCTAATGTAAGCGTTTATTAGTTTTACACTACCCATTTTATTATTGTCTCGATATATTGATATTCTTCTGTATGATTGAGTCTTAAACTTCAAAGTTGAGTTGAGAAGATAGTTTGTGTTGATAAAGAAAGTTACAAAATTTCAATAATTCAGAGTTGTTATAGTCTAAATTAATTTAGTTAGGTTGAAAAGATGCGCAATATTCGTGGCAAGACCATTGTAGAGGATAAACAAGTTGTTGATAGACCGCGTAAAGTTCAAAAGGTTCATTTAGTATCATCCATTTCAGAGCCAGCCTTACACTTCACCACACAAGCTGAACACATGCTTGTAAGTTTTTGCAGTCCTTACTTTGTTTCGTTATTTCAACAATTTCAGTTATATCAATATTTTATCAAATTCATTATTCAATTTTTTGTTTTTTAGCATCTGCCATCAGATGTATCATCTGCATTGGATCTGCATACTGATAATCTTAAGCATGTCAAGATCCAAAATCTGAAAGGTGAAGTCCAGGAACTGCTTACAAGATCTCAAAAAACCAATACTGGATTCAGCTACGGTATTGTTGGATGGCCTGGTTATCTGAGATCTTGCAATATTGTTTTTGGTGATAAATTTTTGTTTGAATTTCACAAGTCTACTCAGTTGCTGAAGCTAACAAAAGTTGTGCATTTTGTGACAAAGAGAAAGCCCTCTTCATGAGTGTTGCGTTGATTGAAGATTTATAAACAATGTTTCATGTGATGATTGTCTGTGGTTGTACATTTGGTTCCTCGGTGGTACTAATTTAGCTTCTTAGACATGTTTTATATGTAGTTATGTCTATAAACAGGTTACATTGTCAATGGGTAGGTACTTTTTTTATAGGACAATGAAAATAGTCGTATGTAACTGATATATTAACCGATGATCTATGTTTATAGTTGTCTATTATCTATAGTAGATAACAAGTTGGTACAATATCTATACACGTATCTATATTTTCTATTAAAATTGTTATGCATGGTTTTCTAAAAATCACCCGTGTTTGCACACGGGTCTTACTACTAGTTATAATTTATAGATTAGGACCATGTTTATCTCTATGTTTTCCTTAGGCCACAGAGTGTGGCTTAGCGTCACCCCGTCACGTATTGCATTTTAGCAAGAAGTTCCTATTTTGCATATTTAATTCCCTGTAAATAATTGAAGCAAAAATGCCTTAGTTTTTACTCTCATATTATTTTTTTGGAGTCTAACCTGCTTACGAGTATAACATAATCATTTTGGATTAGAGTGTTAATGATTGATCCACAAAGCATTAACAAGTTTGTGCACAAAGATTTATTGCTTAAAGAGTTTCTTCAAATAAACGTAAAAAGGATAGTAAAATCATATACACGTATCATCATGTACTTCCTACAAAAGGTTTGTGACCCTTTTTAATCTCAATCGTTACAAAAGAAATACATGGAAATAATATTTTCATAAATACCCTTTATTACACTATGTACCCTTTCTTAGACCATGGGGTATGATGGGGCGGGGGTTTGGGGCATGTGTTGACACGTGGAGTTCGAGCCACCCCACTGGTGAGTGACGTGTCCGTGGGGTATGGCGGGGCGTGGCTAGCCCGGCGTGGCTTGGCCAGGAGTATTAAAATAATAATAAAAAAAATCTAAAATTAAAACATGGCCCGCTATGCCCTAGCCAACAAGCCAATAGGAGCCGGCCACATAGGATCGCTAGCATGCCCCACGCCCGGCCTTAAACTCCCGCCCAAGGAGCCACGCCCAAACCCAAGCCCACCCGGGGTGGTGAGTTGGGCGTTTCTCTCCAACCCACGCCCCAACCCCCGCCCCATACCCCATAGTCTTATAGCAAAAAACACAAGGGATACATGTGTCGCAGTCCCTGATCCCTTGTTCCCGGGAACGGGCGGCCGCGAGTCAGTTTCGGTGGTATCGTGGTATTAGTCTAATTTGGCAGCGGAATTTTTTTCATCAGGACCGTAGTTAGGAAATGTTTATCAGAGTAAAACCACCATAATTTATAATATTAAACAAATGGGATAAAACCCAAGTTCATAGTACATACGTTTTCATATGAATAAATCCTATTTTATTTAATAAAAACATCTATTTTATTTTAGGTAACTTTATTGCCACTTTTCCAAGCCTTCAGTGCTGTCCAGCTGGCTTCTATTTAGCTTTCGCATTTTGTTACATGAAACGCGTTTTAAAAACATTTGTCATTGGGAAATACTGGTGAGTGAATCCTAATTTAATCAAGTTTAAATAAAAAGTCACAGTGTACAGTATTGAGGGCACATCCGCAATTACATTTGTTTCCAAGATATAACAATTAACATCAGTGGTACTGTCATACTCAACTTGTGGAAATGTTACTCCTTGACCAGGTGGTAACAAATTTTGTATACAAAACCCCAACATACCCACTATAATTGTATTCTTACAAATACTCAATACGGTTATTCGCATGGAAATATATTTAAGGTTTTGTAAAAGAGTTCACAAAAAGGTTTACAAAAAGTGGATCAACTCACATTGCTGTTTTAGGGTTTTCAGTAAGGATTTCCTGGGAATAATCTATAAATTACGCAAAATCACATGTGTTAGTATAATAACTCAATTTAACATTAGCAATACCCTCCCCGAGACGGCATTCCAACGACGTCGGGCAGAACTACGACAGCCGTTACGGAACCCTAGATCAATCGGGCAGAGTATCTAATACGTCTCCAGGGGTTATAATACTTACAACTGAGCAGAACTTCGCTATTAGGGGGATATAATACCCGACTATAATAAGCCTACTACAAAATTTTGAGATTGAGAATGAAATTGTGAGCGACGGAAAACGAAAACCCGTTGCTTCCTTATATAGTGCTGATACTGGACTCTCACGCGGCCCACGTGAAAGACAAGGGTCGCTTACGCGGCCCGCGTCAACCCTGGTCAACAGGGTAGCTTGTCCCAGTCATCTACTAGGCTTGACACGATGACGACACGTGTCAGCTCAGGGTGTCTCCGCGTTGTACACTTAAACGGGGTCTTACGCGGCCCGCTTTAACTAAAGGAATCAAAGGAATCCGGTATCCACCTTGATACCGCCCGCGTAAATGGTTGGGGTGGGTCTACGCGGCCCGCCTCAACTTAAATAAACTTGTTTTTAATTTATTTTTAATACTATGTTGTATGTCGAGATCGGTTTTCACATACGGGTATATTTTAGGACATATTGGGTGTTTTAAATTATATTAGAGTATCGGGAAAAATAATCAACGGTGTCGGTTAATTAGGATTGTTACATCCTCCCCACCTTACTTTAAAGCTTGTCCTCGAGATCTACTGGAACAAGTGTGGATATTTCTTTTTCATTTCAGATTCAAGCTCCTATGTATACTCAGGTCCTCTTTTGGAGTCCCACTTCACTTTGACCAGAACTAATCTCTTATGCTTGAGGTTTTTGACTTTTCTGTCTTCGATTTGTAGGGGCCTTTCTACAAATTTAAGTTGTTCATTTACCTCTATATCCTTGAGAGGTACTACTAGTGATTCATCAGCTAAACACTTTTTAAGATTAGATACATGAAATACATCATGTATTCCTGCCATTTCCTCTGGCAGTTGTAGCTGATAGGCTACAGGTCCTATTTTTCTAATAATCTTAAAAGGTCCAATATACCTGGGACTTAGCTTTCCTCGTTTGATGAATCTTACTACTCCTTTCCAAGGAGAGACTCTTAACAATACTTTATCTCCTACTTGAAATTCCAATGGCTTGCGTCGATTATCGGCATAGCTCTTTTGTCGATCACGTGCGGCTTTCAGTCCAGATAATTGCTTTTCCCCAATTTATGCCCAACAGACTGGGGTTCGGCACTTTCGTCCGTAAAGTGCTTCGAATGGCGCAGCATTGATACTTGTGTGATAACTATTATTATAAGAAAATTCTATTAAAGGTAAGTGTTCGTCCCAATTACCTCCGAAATCAATTACACAAGCTCTAAGCATGTCTTCCATCGTCTGGATGGTCCTTTCGCTTTGTCCGTCCATTTGAGGATGATAAGCTGTACTCAGTTTTAATTTAGTTCCCATTGCCTTTTGGAAACTTGACCAAAAATGAGAGGTAAATCGGCTATCCCTATCAGAAACAATTGATAAAGGAATTCCATGTAAAGAAACAATTTCATTTACATACAATTTAGCTAATCGTTCCATACTAAAAGTTTCCTTCATTGGTAGGAAATGAGCTGACTTGGTTAGCCTATCTACAATCACCCAGATTGTATCATTACCTTTCTTGGTTTTGGGTAATTTAGTAACAAAATCCATTGTTATTAATTCCCACTTCCACACTGGCATTTCTAATTGCTATAACAAACCTGAGGGTTTCTGATGTTCAGCTTTAACTTGTGAGCAAGTTAACATTTAGAAACATAAGCTGCTATGTCCTTTTTCATTCCTATCCACCAAAAATTCTTCCTTAAATCTTGGTACATTTTATCATTACCTGGATGCATCGTATACTTAGATTTATGTGCTTCTTCTAATATACGATGACGTAGGTTTCCTAATTTAGGTATCCACATTCTCTTTTTATGGAATCTCAAAATTCCATTTGTTCCTTGTTCTAATTCTTTTAGCATACCTTTTAATTTTTCAGTATCATCCTTGATTACTGATTCTTGTGCTTCTCTTATCTGATCATTTAAATCTACTTGTAGATTTAACTTAAGAGAACGTACCCTTTTTGGCTTTTCATGATACTTTCGGCTTAAAGCATCTGCCACTACATTTGCTTTTCCTTCATGATACTGGATATCACAATCATAATCACTAAGCAATTCCATCCAACGTCTTTGTCTCATATTCAATTCTTTTTGCCCAAAAACATACCTTAAACTTTTGTGATCAGTAAATATGGTAAACTTACTACCATAAAGGTAATGTCTCCAAATCTTAAGGGCAAAAATTATAGCTCCTAGTTCTAAATCAAGGGTAGAATAATTCTCTTCATGACTCTTAAGTTTTCTAGATGCATAAGCTATAACATTTTGACGTTGCATTAATACACATCCATAACCTAACTTAGATGCGTCACAATAGACTACAAAGTCTTCAGTTCCTTCTGGTAACGCTAGTATGGGTGTATTAGTTAATCTTTTCTTAAGAATTCTAAATGCTTCTTCTTGTTTTGGTCCCCATTCAAACTTAATGGATTTACAGGTTAACTTAGTCAAAGGAATGGCTATTCTAGAGAAATCTTTAATAAATCTTCTATAATAACCGGCTAATCCTAAGAAACGTCTAACTTCGGTTGGTGACTCAGGGGTTTTCCATTTGGTAATCGCTTCGATTTTTGTTGGGTCTACATGAATTCCTTCATGATTGACTAAGTGTCCGAGAAATTGTACTTGTTCTAACCAAAATTCGCACTTTGAAAACTTAGCATAAAGTTTTTCCTTTCATAGTAAACTTAAAAGTGCGTGCAAATGTCTTGCATGATCTTCTTTACTCTTAGAGTAAATTAGAATATCATCTATAAATACAATTATGAATTTATCCAAATATGGCTTACATATTCGGTTCATCATGTCAATAAATGTAGCTGGGGCATTGGTTAAACCAAATGGCATGACAGTAAATTCATAATGACCATACCTTGTTCTGAATGCGGTTTTAGGAATATCCTCTTCCTGTACCTTTAATTGATGATATCCCGACCTTAAATCGATTTTTGAGAAAAATCAAGCTCCTTGCAGTTGATCAAACAGATCATCGATTCTCGATAATGGGTACCGATTCTTAATCGTAACTTTGTTTAATTCACGGTAGTTAATGCACATACGCATTGATCCGTCCTTCTTTTTAACAAATAAGATTGGCGCTCCCCATGGCGATGAGCTTGGTTGTATGAATCCTTTTTCTAGCAATTCATCTAATTGTTTCTTCAGTTCCTGCATTTCAGCGGGTGCCAAACGATAAGGTGCTTTGGCAATTGGTGTTGTTCCTGGTAGCAGGTGAATTCTGAATTCAACTTCTCTGTCTGGAGGTAGTCCTGGTAATTCTTCTGGAAAGACATCTAAAAACTGAGACACTACTGGAATGTCTTTTAGTTCTTTTCCTTTAGTGTTAGTGATTATAGAAATCAAATACACTATAGAACCTTTTCTTAAGAACTTGCAGTTTTCATCACAGAGATGAATTTTGTGGATCTAGATGGCTTATTTCCTTTAATTGTGATCATTTTACCTTTAGATGAATTTACTTGAATTGACTTTTGATCACGTAAAATACTGGCTTTATTGGCTATTAACCAATCCATTCCTAAAACAACATCAAATCCTGCCAGATTCATTGGATAAAGGTTTGCCCTAAATGTTTGGTTTAAAATTTCTATTCTTGCTCCCTGCAAGATTTCAGAAATCCTAATAGTTTCTCCGTTAGCTGTCTCTACTAGACATTCTTGTGGTAGTTTAGTTAATGGCTGATTTAGAATTTTGCAAAACGAAGTATTAATAAAAACTTTGGTTTGCACCAGAGTCAAATAATACTTTAGCAAATACATCATTAACTAAAAACGTACCAGCTATAACGTCTGGGATCATCTTGGCTTCTTCTGCAGTTAGAACAAATGCTCTAGCATTTTTAGTGTTCTTGTTGTTCGCAACTGGAGCCAGTTTTGCACAGTTTGGCTTGATATGACCTTTTTCTCCACAGTTGAAGCACAATCCATTACTGGATTTCCTCCTGCATGTCTCTTCCTTATGTCATGGTTCTTTGCAGAAATTGCAGTAAATGGAGCATTTTCCAGAATGCTTCTTTTTGCAGATCCTGCAGTACGGTGCAGAGGTAGAACCTACGTTTCTACGGTTGAAATTCCCAGAACGGAATTCTTGGGTAAGCCTTTGAGTCAAGTTTCTCCTCTGATCTTCTTCTCTAGTACGAACTAGTTCATCAGTCAAGGTATTGGCTAGTTCTACGGCTTCTTCTATGGTTTGGGGTCTAGCTGCCTTGACTACATGTCTAATTTCTCCAATTAATCCCCAGATGTAACGGGAGATTAATACCGGTTCGGGTGATGCAAGGGTTGGCACTATCCAAGCATATTCAAAGAATGTAGTAGTGTATCCCTTACTATCCACTCCATTCATCCTAAGATTTAGGAATTTGTTTGCTATTTGCTCTTTTTCATTAGGAGGGCAGAATTTCCTTTCCACTGTATTCCTAAATTCTTTCCATTCCATATTATAAACCTTATCACTTCCTCTAGACTGGAGGATAGTATTCCACCATTCTAAGGCTGAATTCTTGAATAGATTGGAAGCAAACATTATCTTATCCTCTTCCGCACATTTACTTATTTTTAGAACAGCCTCAGTCTTTTCTATCCAGCGTAAAGCTACAATAGGTTCTTCATTGCCCGAGAATTCTATTGGTTTACAAGACCAGAATTCCTTGTAAGAACAACCGTTAGGCACAGTTCTTCTTCTTTTGGGGATGGGCATCTGAAGTACAGGGCCATTGTTCACACTGTGTTCTGGTTCACTTGGTCGCTTACTGCTATGTTTACTTTTATTATTCACTTCTTGAACCGTTTGAATAATAAATGGCATTGCATCTATAATTCCTTGTGCCACAATGTGTTGAACGGCACTATTATCCATTTGGTTTCCATGGTTATTGTCGCTTGGATTCTCATTAACCACGTTAATGTTACTCTGGTTATCGTTATTCAGATTATCTTGATGTCCTTCGTCGGCCATATGAATTTTAAACATTTACCCCTTATTAATATTACAAAATAATGTTTAACATAGTCAGTCACATGACACGCAATTTAACCAAAAGCGTCGATCATTGCGACTTACTCTATTCATATACTATGTGTCTATTACACACTAGTACTGAAATAAAAATTACAATACCAACTGAAAGAAAATTACACTAATAATAGTAGGCATCCGTACACACATATTTTATTTTTATGGTATTATTATATTATTATTACTACTACCGTTTCTTTCCTTCACATTCCCTGATATGGATTCATCCAGAAATCCATATTGCGTTCGTCATACTTCCAGACGAGACGCTCTCCCACCTGTCGCATTCTCTCACTGCTTTCTAACATTTCCTCACCGAAAGTCCTAAGTTCTTGGACGTTTTCTGCACTCATTGGGGGTGCAGGTTCTAGGACTGGGTTTGGAATCTGAGGTGCGGGTTCCTGATATGTAGGTGTATGAGTTCGGAGATGGTAAGGATCTTCTAGAATCTCCCTAATGTATTCATCGTGGTAATAAGGGTCTAAAGGATCCATACTTGGGTAGTCTCCTAGGGTTGGCATAGGCATGTCTTCGTGCATTTGGTAACGTGGCACATAATCCCTATTATTGTCCCACCAGGGGTCATAATTTGGGTCTAGGGGGTTTGGTACTGCTACCCTTGGTATTTCCTCCGGGTTGAAGTCATGCATCTCTACTTGGTTTTCAGGGATTTCTAGCTCCATGGGTTGGTCAGGTAATTGTGGTTGGGGTGCTATTATTTGTTCTAGGTTAGGGTCAGCTGCAGTGGTTGCTAATATGTGGATGTTGGCTATACCCCTATTGATCATATCTTGGGCATAGGCATCTGTCTCTCTCTTGGCTGCTGCTAATACCCTCTGTTCCTGTAACTTTTTCATACGTTTTCTACGCTCATGCGCCCCTCGACTGAACCATCCCCTTTTCTTTTGAAGAAATGGTTCCTCGGATTGAGCCTTAAACACAAAGATTCCTTCTTCCGTGTCAGCAGAGTACCCAGAGAGGGCAGGCTGAGAAGAGGAGGTGCCTTCGCTTCTAGGCGAACCAGACAATTGACGATACGTGTCAGATGGTCCTTGGTCGCTCATACTGTAAACTAACAGATAGTCAAATAACACATAACAAACAATTACAGTTATACACGTACTTCCATAATTTATTTTCTAACACTTTGCATTTTGATGTCAGCAGAACACCTCTGTGGCTGAATCAGTGGCTTAGCTATGATACCACCTTCTGACGCAGCCCTCGATCCCTTATTCCCGGGAACGGGCGGCCGCGAGTCAGTTTCGGTGGTATCGTGGTATTAGTCTAATTTGGCAGCGGAATTTTATTCATCAGGACCGTAGTTAGGAAATGTTTATCAGAGTAAAACCACCATAATTTATAATATTAAACAAATGGGATAAAACCCAAGTTCATAGTACACACGTTTTCATAGGAATAAATCCTATTTTATTTAATAAAAATATCTATTTTATTTTAGGTAACTTTATTGCCACTTTTCCAAGCCTTCAGTGCTGTCCAGCTGGCTTCTATTTGGCTTTCACATTTTGTTACCTGAAACGCGTTTTAAAAACATTTGTCAGTGGGAAATACTGGTGAGTGAATCCCAATTTAATCAAGTTTAAATAAAAAGTCACAGTGTACAGTATTGAGGGCACATCCGCAATTACATTTGTTTCCAAGATATAACAATTAACATCAGTGGTACTGTCATACTCAACTTGTGGAAATGTTACTCCTTGACCAGGTGGTAACAAATTTTGTATACAAAACCCCAACATACCCACTATAATTGTATTCTTACAAATACTCAATACGGTTATTCGCATGGAAAGATATTTAAGGTTTTGTAAAAGAGTTCACAAAAAGGTTTACAAAAAGTGGATCAACTCACATTGTTGTTTTAGGGTTTTCAGTAAGGATTTCCTGGGAATAATCTATAAATTACACAAAAGCACATGTGTTAGTATAATAACCCAATTTAACATTAGCAATACCCTCCTCGAGACGGCATTCCAACGACTACGTCGGGCAGAACCACGACAGCCGTTACGGAACCCTAGATCAATCGGGCAGAGTATCTAATACGTCTCCAGGGGTTATAATACTTACAACTGAGCAGAACTTCGCTATTAAGGGGATATAATACCCGACTATAATAAGCCTACTACAGAATTTTGAGATTGAGAATGAAATTGTGAGCGACGGAAAACGAAAACCCGTTGCTTTCTTATATAGTGCTGATATTGGACTCTCACGCGGCCCGCGTGAAAGACAAGGGTCGCTTACGCGGCCCGCGTCAACCCTGGGCAACAGGGTAGCTTGTCCCGGTCATCTACTAGGCTTGACACGATGACGACACGTGTCAGCTCAGGGTGTCTCCGCATTGTACACTTAAACGGGGTCTTACGTGACCCGCTTTAACTAAAGGAATCAAAGGAATCCGGTATCCACCTTGATACCGCCAGCGTAAATGGTTGGGGTGGGTCTAGGCGGCCCGCCTCAACTTAAATAAACTTGTTTTTAATTTATTTTTAATACTATATTGTATTTCGAGATCGGTTTTCACATACGGGTATATTTTAGGACATATTGGGTGTTTTAAAATATATTAGAGTATCGGGAAAAATGATCAAGGGTGTCGGTTAATTAGGATTGTTACAATATGATGTATTGAAAAATCATATTCAAGTTCGTTTTAACAAGCTTTTCAATTGTTCCGAGTCGTAGTAGACTTGTTTGGTCTACGACTCCATTAAGTTGTTTGTTGATTTCGATACCTTGTGGTGGTGTTTTCACTAATTTGAAGCTTGCACTAAACTCGTTTACGCATCTCATGCACGGATTTAATTAATTATTTATTGATTTGCTTTAAATCCGCTTTGATTTATTATATTACAACAGTCTTAACACAATCGTGTGTTAAGACAATGGTACACAAATTCATTTTTATATTCCTGTGTACCTCCTAACGGTTCTTTCATTATCGATCGAATATTTTGTGATATTCATTGCTTCTTCATCTTCGATCGAAAACATTATTTCTTTGATGTTCCATTTTCAAATGAAAAATCCTATGATGTTGTTAGAAACAAATTTTCATATTTACTTCATTGCGCTTTCATTTGACTTCAAACACGGTGAAATTGTTAGATCACCGCTATCATTGAATTATTTAAATCAATACGATACCTTGTGGTGTCGGTGTAAACTTGTAGCTTGGGCTAATCAAGATCGAGCGTTTTATGCAAAACACAGGTGATACTTGTTCGATCACCGCTATATTTGAATTGTTTCATTCACTGCGACATCTCGTGGCGTCGGTATAACTTGCAGCTTGTGCTGATCACGATCGAGCATTTCATGCAAAATATTACTTTTGAGCTTGTTGATTCTAAGTTTTGATTAGTGGATATTTTCGCTTCTAGAATCCAATTGCATATTGTGAACGTTCATTTGGAATTCGGTTGGTTGAAGTTCCTGTCCTTTGTTGGACCCCTGTTAACTTAGTCACGCTGGTGACTACATCATTACGTCTTATTTTCCCTTGACATCAAATTCTGAAGCATATTCCTCATAATCATTGGGGTCTTATTATTGAGATACGTCCTTGAATTCACATCATTCGAATAAGCCTTGATTCGATTTCATGTTCATTCATTTTGGCAATATTCGTATTTACCTATGCATAACGTAACTCTAAAGAGTTAACGTATACTAAATTTCGAGGATGAAATTTTATTAACAGGGGGAGAATATGACAACCGTCATATTAGGCCAATATCAGTACAATCATTATACATTATTATATTGCACATATACGTAGTAGACATAATTTTCTTAGGTCACGCTACCTGCTTAGCAAAGTCCGTATATACATATTGCACTTGCTTAAACAAAACAGAGCATTATGACATTATATTACCAGTGTGTATTTAAAAAAAATATATATACACATTAAGTAATACCATCAACCCATTTGAAACTCTATATACCTTTATTTAAATATATAATATAGGTATATCTAAATTATGAGGATAAAAAAAAACTACTACATATAAAGTGATCAAGAGAAAGCAAACAATTCTTTTTATTTTTCCTCACTCTCTCTCGTTTATACTATACATACACACAACCAAACTGTATATTTTGGTTTGCTTGAAGATCCATACAAGATATCTTCTACAAGATTTTCCTTGAAAATCTTTTCAAAATCTCTACAAGATCTTGTCTCAAAAGTTGAAACATCTACAATCTAAAAGATCCATGCCTGATTTTCACCTCCCCAATCTATTTTCATACAAAACTTTCAAATCCCAAACACTCTCTCGATCTACATACTGCAACACACACACACTCAATACCCTTCACTACCCACCTCATTCTCTCTCGATCTACAGGGTACAAGGACCAGAGCCGGAACCGCCGCCGATGTCGGTGGCTTTTCATGCGAGACACCCCCTCCTCCTCCGATAACACCCACCCCCCTTTATGATCAGCAAACGGACCACCACCACCGTCGGATGGTGGTGAGCGACGGTTAGACCGAGCAACATTAGAGGATGGAGAGAGAAAGGGTTAGACGACAGAGAGAGAAAGACGTCGAGAAGAGGGAGAGAGTCGGAGACGGAGCGGCGCCTCCGCTCACGGCGGTGCAGTGGAGGCGACGGCGGTACAGGTCTTAGGGCGGCGGCATCTCGGTGCGACGCTGACAGATTATCGACGAAGACTTACAGCGGCGGCGGAGCCGTGGTGACGGTGGTGGAGCTATTCTGTCCAACAAGTTTCCGGTAAGTCATGGTTCCCTTCTTCTCATTCTCGTTTAGATCCGGCTCGAGTTCAGGAATGTGACTCTCATTTCGGGTCATGGTTCGAGGTTTGATTCTGATGTGGTTTTTGGTTCAAGTCTTTCGGTTCAACAGGATTTAACTACATTCACTTTGGGAGTTCCGGGTCAGATTCAACAGGTTTCGGTTCGGTCAACGATGGTCAACGGGTCAGTTGGGTTCGGGTCAGCTGGTCAACGGTCAAGGAGGGTTAAATCGGTAGAATTTCGGGTTCGGTTGGCTCAGATTTGGTGTTCGAGTCAACTCGGCCAACCGAGTCTGGTAAAACCTGGTCAACTCGCTGAGTCAACTCGGTCGACCTGGTCAACTCGGTCAACTGAGTTAGCGTTCGACATGAGGATTTGGTAAACGGCGCGTTTATTTCGTCATTCCTATGGTAACGATTTAAAGAAGTGATTTCGTTATGATATTTTAAAAATAGTTTTATGATTTCGTGAACGAGCTCGAACCGAATAAACGATGAATTATTAGTTAGAATTACTAATTATTTTGTTTATATAAGTGATTATACGCAAATATTGTTGAGTAAATTTTTGAATCTTGATAAACTAACGACAACTTGCGTTGTCAGGGTCGTCCAAAAAGAGAGGAAACTCTGCCCGTTTTTCGAGAAAACCCGAAAACAAAACGTGTTTTTATTGTAAAACGAGAACCATCTAAGTCAAACAACTTTTATGAAAGCAAACACAAAAGAATATTACTTTCAACGACACTTTGCAACCTTCGAAAGCGACGATTCGGAACAATTTTTGCGACAATAAATATAGTTCTTATATTTATTCTAAAACTTTGAAATCTCGTCAATTCTTTTATAAAAATAAATATAAGTTAAGTATTTATTTCAAATATCCAAATACGGATTCGTTTTATAATAATAAATATAGTTATATATTTATTTCCGTTAACAAACAACACGACTCCTTTTATAAAAATAAATATAGTTTATATATTTATTTGAAATATTAAACGACACGAATTCGTTTTATAAAAATAAATATGGCTTATATATTTATTTTAAATATCGTACATCACGAGTTCCTTTATAAATATATATAGTTTATCTATTTATTTCAGACTTCAAATAACTCGACGATTCTTTTACTAAATAGATATAACTTTTTTTTATTTATTTTAAACGCCTAAATGACATCTACATATACTCTGACGAATATATACAAGACGCAATATATGATGCGAATTTGTCATATGTTATTTTCATATAAACCTTTGTACATACACATACGACTTCTCGTAACGACTAACACTATTCTAACGAGATATTTATATTTTTGTATAAATATTTATATATTTGAAATTTCTCAAAAACCAAGTCTTTCAAAGACTTATTAAATTGTTAGTCCTTAACGACGTTAAACGAACTAACGAGTATAACTTCTTCGTTTCGTTTAAGTTAACAACTCACCGTTGAATCGTTCGGTTAACGATTCGGTAAAACTCGGTGACACGTAGTTTAGTTACCGCATTTATTTAGAAACTTATAAGATATTCCGTGTTAGGAATATTGTAGAATGCACGCTAGCGAGTCTCATCTTGGAAACGACATCATGAAGTCGTATTTAGCTAGCTTTGCACATGGAAGTACAGGTGAGTTCATGACCCCACCTTTTTATGGTTTTACATTTTTATATATGTTTTCGGGGTGGAAAGACATGCACGTTTTGTAGAAACATATAAAGTTTTCGATGAACAAAGATTGCATATTTTAGACAAAGCACGTTTTGCAAGAACATACAAGGTTTTTGATTGAACGAAAACTCATATTTCTAAATCATGTTACGAATGGATTTCAAGGAACTTAAATGGTTTACGAATGAATCATACAAGATATACCGGTTTTACAAAACAAATGCGTATTATCGAAATGTGAATGATTTTCATGACTAGGGATGGGATCGTTTAGTTATAATATTGGGACTGGGTTGGTCTGTGTTTAAGGAATGGGACACCCAGTGAGTTTCGTGTTCCCCCTTTTCTTTAATTGTTTTCAGTTTTATAACTTCAGGGGTGAAGTACATGTTACAATTGTTTACGAACGTTATTATTTGGTATGGTTAGCTAAGGAAGGGTACACTTAGATCATGTGAGTGGTGGGCATTGATGTGTGCAAAATGCAACATATAAATTATATCAATTGTGGCATAAAACTAACCCTTTTTTAGTACTAATGTTGGAAAAAAGTGTGCTTTTGTCTTCCTTTTGTATTTTCAGGATTAAATGAGCTCAAATTAACAAAAGAAGCAAAAAGGCAGCTAAATCTAACATAAATACAAGAAAATGAATAAACGTGGCATGCCCGACCTCCCCGAAAGCATCTTCCCAAGTAAAACAAGAGAACAGAAGGTTGAACACGCCCCGTACTCAGTGAGCACGGGGCGTGCCCAAGTGTCAGCATAAAAGACAAAGTTGTAGAAGCTTCCATCGCCCACCACGGGGTCGTGCTCAGCAGACACGGGGTCGTGGTCAACTATAAGATTCGCAGAATCCAGGAAAATCTTGATAGTACAGATATGCTTCTGCACACGGGGTCGTGCTCAGCGGACACGGGGTCGTGGTCAACTAATAAAGACAAGAGCAATTAATGAAGAAAGAGAAGGATGTGGACACGGGGCCATGCCCACTGGACACGGGGCCGTGCCCAAGGTTCTGTACAGCCTATAAATAGGAGTGATTGGCTCAAGCTCAAACCATCCCTTGGCACACCACATCTCTCACACTTCACCCACCACCACCATAACACCATCATCCACCACCACCATCCATTGTCCATCATAGAGTGTGTGAGTCGTCTCGGGATCCAAGGTTGATCGTAAGAGTTCTTGACAATCAAGGCCATGTTTACCTAACTCTCTTACATCAATTGGTGAAGACAAAGTGTCTAGTGTAATACTTTTTATTTTTAATCTTTTCGCACTTTTTAATTGGTTATGTATTAATGACTTTAATAACTAGTTTCTTATGTTGAAGGTGATTCTTCCTTATCGTTTGTCCGTGGTGTCTTGGCATTATTTTACTGTCTATATAAAATAAAAGATTTTCACCATTCATATCTCCACGGTCTATATGGAGGTATGTTGGCTACCTGGTCGGGGGTTAAGGGAACGGTTTGGTAAGAATCTTGCCATTGTTCAGTGTATAGATCCTGCAAAGGACCTGGGTCAAATTTAGTAGGACCTCCTTCAATATTTAACGGTATTGGATGGCGGGGGTCCAAACTCTTTGATCCCCTCATAAGTTAAACTACTATTAATACTTTAACCCGGCTACTTAGGACTGTATCCCTGCTAACTCAGACTACTTAGCCGAGGGTAACGTCACCTTCAAAAGAGGGGCCTACCACATTATGCATTAATAACTTAATTAATTATCTTTCAATAATCCGACCCTTTAGGATTGTATCCTTGCTGACTCAAACTACTGGGTTGAGGGTAACGTCACCTCCAAAAGAGGGGCCTACTACAATAACTAAGATAATCTCTTAAATAGTGCAAAAGTGCGGAAATAATCAAAGGTTACACTAAACACGAGTCGGAGCCAAGTGATTCATCTTGTCTATCTGTTTTTTCTTTTATTTTTATTTTTCAGCATTTTAGTTAGTTTTTATTTTTCTTAGTTTAAAACATTTTTCTAAACTTTTGATTTGATTAGACGTTGAGGATAAACCGGTACTAAAAGCTCTTGTGTCCTTGGACGACCTCGGTATCTTACCAACACTATCGTGTTTTAGTGTTAGTAAATATCGTGTTTTATAAATTTAAAACTTGGCTAAAGAAAGTGTAAAAGGGCTTAAAATAAACATTAAAACCATAACACACTTCACGCACATCAAGTTTTTGGCGCCGTTGTCACACCCCGATATTTCCACGTATTACCGGTGGGCCCGGTGGGGAGTATCGTGACGTGGTTAATATCATCATAGTCAAACAACACAATATTTAAATGCACAGCGGAAGCAAAAGATAGATATCTTCCAACCAAATAAATTGTAATATAAAGTATCACAATGTAGTTGAAACAGATCCATAGGCGGATCAAAATAAAGAGGAAAACTGTTCAACAGACTTTGACACCTAGAGCTTTGCGAACACTTGATTATTGATGTCTGGAGTATCCAGCCTATTACGTGTAGCACCTGCACTTAACCTTTTTGGAAAATACGTCAGTTTACACTGGTAAATACAACTCAACTGACTCATTTTGAAAGAGTTTGAAAATTGATTTGAATGCACTTCGGCAAAAATATATTTTATAACTTGGGACAATTATTAAATAATCATGTATACAGTTTTACTTATTTGTCGTCCATCAGGGCCGGTTGGTAGGGCCGAACAAGATTAACTGACACGCCACAGGTATAATACCCACAAGGTTAATTCTTTTAAATGGGCTACTAGTTTTTACATATGCAACTGTCAGGTATACGCCTACACCCCGTGCTTAGGTCGTGGCCATTTCGTAAAATGATGCCAAGGATATCCGGGACATGGTCATTTAACCCCCAAAGGCCATACACCAAATAATACATATTAAACGAGTATGTAATTACATTAATCACAACCCGATTTAAATGATTACACACCCGACCAAGCGGTATTATTATAATACCGTATCCCAAGCCCGTATAGGGAAAATAAGTTAAGAGTATTTACCTGAGCAATGTATAAGTCAAATACAGCAAGTACAAATGGCTTTTACTGGGCTCCTAATCTGGAACAAAGGTTTTTATTATCCTATTAGAATCCTAACGGGTCTTTAATTAAGCTTAAGCTTAGACCGGTCAGTTTTAAAGGAAGATACGGTTCAAACGCACGATTAAGCGAAGACCGGACAGAATGTGATTTAGACCCGACAAGTTTGAAGACTTGTATAATATGGGTATACTAAACACATTCTGGATTTTGAGACAAAGGTGATAAAGTTTGACCCGTTTCGGCTAATATATGCAAACTAGTTACATAAGCCGTTCCGAACGCAAAAAAATGCGTAACGGGTAACCAAATGAGTCATATGCAAGTTTCCTAAGTTAATATGCCTTAAATATGTTGTGACATCAGTAAGATATCTTTTATTATGCCCGAAATGGATTTAAACTCAAACTATGCTTTGTAAGGGCATTTTGGTCATTTAAAAGGTTATAAAAGAGTTTAATTAGAATCTGAGTTACAGATCTGATTTATTCAGTAATTACACTTAATTTAATAAGTTATAACAGTAGGGTATCACCTATATGTGAAATTTATCATTTAAAACCAAACTATGCATTCTAGGGGTATTTTGGTAATTTCACATAGGCTAAAAAGGTCAAAACTGGAAACCTGAGTTTAAAAACTTTTACTTACTGTTATTATATAAAACTATACTAAAAATATCCGTAGGTATCAGCCTTATGTGTTTAATATAGTTTTAGTACATACTATGCGTTAAAAACGCTTAAAAAGGCGATTTGGAGCCATTTCCGGGTTTTCAAAGGAAAGCTGATATTTTTATAATTCCAAAAGGCTCAAAATATTTATTTGTCAAATAAAATCAGTAGAAAAAGGTTTGGGGTCAAAAGGATTTGTAAAACTCATTTTATGGCTTAAAAGGGCAAAACCGGCATTAACCGAATCAACTTAGAGACCTATGTTATGCTGAGCCAAAAATTAAATAAAAATCTTCAAAAATCTCAAAATATTATATTACATCAGTGGGTAAAAAGTTTGATATCAAAAATTGGGTTTAAATAGGCTATACGCTAATTACGCCATTTAATTAACATAAAGCTTTCAAATTACGCTAATGAGCATAACTCTTAATCTAGACCTCAAACTGATGTCAAACTTTAAGTGCTAGTTTATAAATCAGTAACTAAGGTTTCTACTCTTTTACTTTTTTCAAAAATCACGTTTTATAGTCAAAAGGGCATAATAGTCAACATTTAAGCATTTAACGGAAACATGCATATGAATCGGATAACTAATGAACCAAGTTGTATAATCTCAGAGAGTTATACTTATATGAAACCTGGTCCAAATAAAGCTCTAAGGCAATTCTAAAACATGCATAAACGAGTCAGAACTGAAAGTCAAAGAAAAAGTCAAATTATGCGACTTTCGGTTCCGATCCGGGTTTAAACTGAAAATTGTCGGGTTGAACATGGTTAGACATGTTCTTACATTAATTACCAAGTTATATTAATGATAAAACAAGTTGCATGCCTCCTACATTGCTAATTATGCATTAATTTGAAAATAAGCATTTTGTTGACTTTTTAATAACAAGTTTGACCCGACAATTGACCTAGTTAGAGTGGGAATCAGAGAGTACCCTTTTAAGGATTTATTACCCACATAATTACCTACTTATAGGTACTTTCAATTCGAGAATTGACTGAACATATTTTATTTAATTTCAAAGTCAAACGTTAATTACGACGGTTTGACTTTTAGCTAATTAACTAGGCTAAACTAAATTAGGAAGGGTTAAGGATACTTACAATAGTCCTATGCACGATTAGGGAGCCTAAGGAACTTGGTTGCTGATCAGGAGAGCTCCAGAAATGAGAATGCAAGTGAATGAATAAATGTTGCAATCCTTGGGTGTTCTTATATACTCAATTTGATCCTTTAAGATGATGCCAAGATAGTCTATGAATGTTTCCAGATCAAGACAAGTGCCCCCTATGCATGTTAAACCATTGGAGCAGCCCCTGGCATGTAAAACAAGAGTGCAAGGTCGGTTTCAGCGCTGCAACTGGCAGCTGTTCATTTTTTCTACACTGGCAGGTTGTACGCGGGCCGCGAGGACCCTCTCGCGGGGCGTCTAAAACTGCGCAACTGGCCAAACAAGTTTCATCTTATTACATTTCAGCCCCTGGTCCTTTGTAACGTGGTTTTGATTGTTTTTCTTGCATTTTTGGCCCTTTAACTTGATTTTTAAGGACCTTAAGACTTTTACAAACTTGGTTAAGTCCTTGGTTAACTTTGTGCTTACCCGAAAAGTCACCAATTTCAACGTTGACGCTTTTAACCCTTCGTACACGGATTTGATCATAACTTTCTCATACGATAACGAAACTTTATGAAATTTTATCACACATTCTAGTGAGCATATTTTACCGTTACAAAGCTTCGGGTTTGCTAAAAGGTCACTCAGAGGTATACTTTCAACATGTTGACACATTTAACCCCTGTAGTTTGTAATTCCTCACTTTCTTTCATTTTCAGCTTCGTATGATCCATGATTTATTCGTTTAAGATTATAAACACCATGTAGGGTTATTGTAGGGCATATTTATCCATTGTTGACACTTTGGACCCTTAAATTCACACAGTTTCTCTATTTGTCAACTTTAGTCCCTCTAAAGTACTTTTTCACATATTCAAAGCTTATGACACGTGTCAATACATTATTGGACGTAAATTTTCGAGGTGTTACATCCTCACCCCTTAAAAGAAATCTCGACCTCAAGATTTACTAAAACAAATGAGGGTACTTTTCTTTCATCGTGGATTCTACCTCCCATGTGTATTCGGGACCTCTACGGGCATCCCATTTGACCTTTACAATAGGCACATGCTTCCTTCGAAGCTTCTTTACCTGTCGATCCTCAATCGACAATGGTTTTTCCACAAATTTCAAGCTCTCATCTATATGCACATCCGTGTGCGGTATGACTAGTGAGTCATCAGCTAGACATTTCTTCAGATTGCAGATGTGAAAAACATTATGGATATCACTGAGCTCTTCAGGCAAGTTCAACTTATAAGCCACTGACCCAACACATTCGATAACCTCGAATGGTCCAATATACCTTGGGCTTAACTTACCTTTCTTACCAAATCACATCACCCCTTTCCAGGGTGATACTTTAAGCAAAACTTTATCACCAACCTCAAACTTTAGAGGTTTACGCTTTGGATCAGCGTAGCTTTTCTGCCTATCCCTGGCAGCTTTCAAGCGATCGCGAATCTGGACAATCTTGTCCGTCGTTTCAAAGACTAATTCAGGTCCTGATAATTGAACTTCTCCTACTTCCGCCCAACAAATAGGTGTTCTGCATTTTCTACCATATAATGCCTCAAAAGGCGCAGCCTTAATACTCGTGTGGTAGCTATTGTTATAGGAGAACTCGATCAATGGCAGGTGGTTATCCCAACTGCCACCTAAATCAATCACACATGCTCGAAGCACGTCTTCCAGTGTTTGGATGGTACGCTCACTCTACCCGTCCGTCTGTGGATGGTAAGCCGTACTAAAATTTAAGCGTGTGCCCAAAGACTGTTGGAAACTTTTCCAAAAATGAGAGGTGTATCTTGTATCTCTGTTAGAGATAATTGACACTGGTACGCCATGTAGGGCTACAATATTATCTACGTACAATTGAGCTAACATGTCAGAACTATAAGTTTCCTTAATGGGTAGGAAATGTGCTGACTTAGTCAGTCTATCTACTATCACCCATATATTATCATTTCCCTTCCTTGTCTTTGGCAACTTGGTGATGAAATCCATTGTCACCATCTCCCACTTCCATGTGGGAAGTTCAGGCTGTTGTAGGAAACCTGACGGCTTCTGATGCTCAGCTTTGACTTGCGCACACGTCAAACATTTAGCTACATAGGCAGCTACAGACTCTTTCAAGCCTATCCACCAGTAGTTTGCCTTTAGATCCTGGTACATCTTATCAGCTCCAGGATGAACGGAATATTTAGAACTGTGGGCTTCCTGAAGGATGACATCTCGAAGTCCTCCATAAACTGGAACCCATATTCATCCATTCAATCTCAGCACTCCGTCTTTGTCATAGGGTAACTGCTCCTCAGTTACTCCTAGCTTTTCTTCAGGATAGTTAGCTTCCAACACAGCTTCCTTTTGTGCAGCTAACAATCTTTTGTTCAAACTATTCTTTATCTCAATGCTCTTGGCATTGATTCTTATTGGCTTCACTCTTTCCTTCCTGCTTAAGGCGTCAGCAACTACATTTGCCTTGCCTGGATGGTATCTTATCTCACAATCATAATCATTTAAAGTTTCCATCCAGCGTCGCTGCCTCATGTTCAAGTCCTTCTGATTGAACAAGTGTTGAAGGCTCTTGTGATCTGAATAGATCACACACTTGGTTCCATACAAGTAGTACCTCCATAGTTTCAGTGCAAATACAACGGCCCCCAGCTCCAAGTCATGGGTGGTGTAGTTCTTCTCGTGCACCTTTAACTGTCATGAAGCGTAGGCAATAACTTTGCCTTTCTGCATGAGTACATAGCCCATACCAGTGTGTGATGCATCACAATATACCACGAATTCTTCTATTCCATCGGGCAAGGTTAATATTGGTGCATTGCTCAACTTTTTCTTCAGAATGTCAAAGGATTCCTGCTGCTTAGGGCCCCAATCAAACTTAATCTTCTTACGTGTCAACGAAGTTAGGGGCGCAGCAATCCTTGAGAAGTTTTCGATAAATCGCCTATAGTATCCTGCTAATCCTAGAAAGCTGCGAATTTCAGTAGGCGTCTTTGGCTCTTGCCAGTTCATAACTGCTTCTACCTTAGCGGGATCCACTTGGATACCATGCTCACTAACCACATGTCCTAGGAATTGGACTTCTCGAAGCTAAAATTCACACTTTGAAAATTTGGCGTAGAGTTTCTCATGATGTAGAAGTTTAAGAATACAGCGAAGATGTTTCTCGTGGTCAGTTTGGTTCTTCGAGTAGATAAGGATGTCGTCAATGAAGACGATGACAAATTTGTCCAAGTAGGGCTTGCAGACGCGATTCATGAGGTCCATGAAGGCGGCAGGTGCATTAGTGAGCCCAAAAGGCATCACTAGGAACTCGTAATAACCATAACGAGTCCTAAATGCAGTCTTGTGTACATCTTCATCCTTAACTTTCAATTGATGATAGCCTGACCTCAAATCGATCTTAGAAAAGTAACTTGCCCCTTGAAGTTGATCGAACAAATCGTCGATTCTGGGCAAAGGGTACCTATTCTTGATAGTGACCTTATTAAGCTCACGGTAATCTATGCACAGACGCATCGATCCATCCTTCTTCTTAACAAACAAGATCGGCGCTCCCCAAGGAGACGAACTAGGTCTAATGAAACCTTTGGCTAGCAGATCATCTAACTGCGTCCTTAACTCCTTCATCTCTGTTGGTGCCAACCTATAAGGCGCTCTTGCTACTGGTGCTGCACCAGGGATGATGTCAATTCGGAATTCCACTTGCCTATCTGGTGGTAAACCAGGTAGTTCTTCAGGAAAAACTTCAAGATATTCCGAAATGACGGGGATGTCTTCAATCTTAGGTTTCGGCTCATCAATAGTAACCTGTGCCATATAAATGACGCAACCCTTCTTCAGGCATCTAGATGCCTTAAGCATAGACACTTGCTCAGGCAATCCATGCTGGGTATCCCCCTGAATGGTAAGTGACTCACCAGATAGAGTTTTGACTACCACTTGCTTTCTGTTGCACACAATCTGGGCTTGGTTATGCGATAACCAATCCATACCTATAACTATATCAAAACCGGCTAGCTTAAAGGGAAGTAAGGACAAAGGAAATAGTGGTTCCTTATGGATATAACACATCCATCTAAAATAGTTGAGGCGGTTTCAATGGTTCCATCTGCTAATTCCACCTCATACTTCACACTTAAGGCTTTTACAGGCAATTTCAACAACTCACAAAATTTGTTATCCACAAAAGACTTATCCGCTCCAGAATCAAACAATACTCTGGCATAAACATCATTTATGAGAAAAGTACCTGTGATTACATTGTAGTCCTGGACAGCTTCCTTTGCATCCATCTTGAAGACCCTAGCATTGGTCTTCTTGACATCTTCCGGCTTCTTGGCGTATTTAGGGCAGTTGGTTTTAATGTGCCCTTTCTCATTGCAGTTGTAGCATGTGGCATCTTTAATCTTCTTGCAATCAACAGTCTTGTGCTCTTTAGACTTGCATAACCCACACGCAGATGATCCTGACTTAGACTTAGACTCAAGTCGGCACTTTCCAAAGTGGCGTTTTTGGCAAGTCTTGCACTTTGGCTTTTCCTCAGCTTGCTGGCTACCCTTGTTGGATCCAGACTTCTTCCTAGAGTCAGTATTACCCTTATGCTTCTTCTCAGATCTTCGTGAGGTATCGTCCTCACGCTTCCTCTTACCTTCTTCTGAATTTCTAAGCGATCTTAATCTGACCGCGTCTAAGGTAAGGGATAGGGATATATCAGCTGTTGATCTGAAGGTAGCAGGCCGGGAGGCTTTTACACTTGCTTTAATCTCTGGGGCTAAACCCCCAATGAAACGAGCTATTCTTCTTGGTTCTGGGGTTACAAGATAAGGAACCAACCTTGACAAGGTATTAAAACTCGTAAGGTAAGATTGGCAATCCAGATTCTTCATTACTAATGACAGAAAATCTGACTCTGTCTTTTCAACCTCATGCAGAGGACAGTAGTTCTCCTTGATGAAGGTAACAAATTGTTCCCATGTCATATTGTATAGTGGAACCTTCCCAGTAGCTTGAATCAAAGATTTCCACCAGGCTAAAGCCTCACCTTTGAACGATTACGATACAAATTTCACGACATCCCTACCAGCGCACTCGCTGATATCCACCACAGTATCTATTTCATCTAACCATATCATGCAGTCAACCGCTCCTTTCTCCCCAGTAAAGTCTCTGGGTTTACACGAGACGAAGTATTTATACGTACATGACTTACTACGCGGATCCTGTTTAAGCTCGATCCTCCTTGACGGGACACTATGTTGGTTCGAGGAGTGATGATCGTCATCATCCTTCTTTGGCTTAACTAGCTTAGATGGTGGCTTACTATGAGCCTCAGAATGTGTTTTTGGCTTAGAGTGAGGTGCTGACTGGGTCCTGCTTCGAGTACTACTCGATTCACTATATTGCCTCTCTATGGCTTTAGTGACTTCATTGTCTATTAGTGTTTGGAGTTTTGCACCAGTGATATTGATTCTGGTGGCGTCATGATTCTCCATTGGCCGACTGTTAACCTTGTCAGACTCGGCCATGTAGTTGAACTGCTACATAAGATGATGACAATGATTCATTTAAGGAATTATAATAGGTCTGTCATCTTGATAATTCATTATCCAAGGTAATTAAAGAGTCATACTAGTTAATTTATTAAGTAATTTCATTCGGGACTTTTCACTAGTAACCCTTAATTTTTGAATGAAATATAATATTGGCATAACAGGCCTAGTCACGTGGACAATTCTAAATTATAGATTTAGATCTTATAGGATCTAATTATTAAAGTTTGAATTAAACTTCACTACCTTTCTTGGCAGGGATTCTATAAACTACGGCTGCCTTTTGTCTTATATGACATTAGTTATAGCCCGTAGGCATTACATCACTATCAGATGTTTAAACAATAATAAGGAATTGGAATAATTTATTAAAAGGGTGACATGTGTGATTTTGCGGATCACATTAGCCAAGAATGTTAACATGTTTGAAGATGTTAACAGAGATTTGAATCTTTTTAAATAGGTTTTACCATATTGGCCAGGTCTTATTATGACATACAAGCTAGGTTTTACCTTTTAAGATTCTTATTACTTTATTAAAATGGTAAATTTATAAAATGAATGTTATTTTTCATTTATCCACATATTATATTTATGCATATAATTTAAAAAATGAAAAAAAAAAATTTGAACTAACCATTCCATTAAAATTAAACTAGTACAAGTTTGCCCTAAACGGGACTTTTACAAAAATAACACGCCCACGCAGGGGCCAAACTAACAAACATACCCACGCAGGGGTCAAATAGAAAGACATGCCCACGCAGGGGCAGAACATAAAAATATGCCCACGCAGGGGCAGAGTACAGAAACAAATGTCCTCGCAGGGACATGATTACAACACTAAAAATAAACAAGGATTTAGCGATCCTTCTTGCTTTTTCCCTTGATCAAATTCACCATTTTCTTGAACATTCCTTGGTTATGCCTACGGTCTTCCCGTACCTCCTGCCGCACCTCATTTATCCCTTGAAGGATTTCTTGAAATTGTGGCGGTGACATCACCGGCGGCTGTGGGGGTTGCTGATAAAGTGGAGGTTGAGAAGGTGGCGGTTGCTGATACCCGTATGGTGGGTATCCATAGGTTGGGTATCCCGTAGTCTAGGGACCTCCATAGGGACCTTCCGGATGGAGAGCGTTGTAGTTCACAGCTACCAAGTAAGGATCGGCCTCGGCATAGTTGTAATTGGTGTGGATCGGCTGCTCGAAGGGATTATACGTCGCCGCACCAGTGTAAGTAGGAATTGGGTCTCCAAAACCCAGTGGTGGTGGCGGCGCGACTGGCGCAGAGTTTACTTCTAAGATGGGGTGTGAAGATTCTCCCATCTCTGGTTCTTCGTGAAGTGGCGAGTATCGGCTGCCACTTGAAAGTGGAGGGGTGTTGATACGCAATCCTCTTCGCGCGGATATCCGCGCGTTCGATCTTCTTCGCCTTGGGGGATCCGGAGGCTGTTGCAGTGGTGGTGGTGGCGGTGGAGTGACCGCTACAAATCGAGAATCCTCATAAGGATCCCGCTGCTGCTGGTGGTGCAGGGGAGAGTTGTGGTAACTGGGCGTAAACGCCCAGTCACACTGCCTGAACCTCTCCTCATAGCTGTCGGGACCATTATAAGGTGATCCCACAAAAGGTAACCCATATGAAATTTCGATGGGGTGGTTAGGAGTTCCGGATGGTGGTTCGGCAGGATCGGTGTCCTCATCTATATCCATCGCGTTGCCACCGGAAAAATGATCTTCAGGTCCAAGTGGGTTAAAACCCACTGGTGCTCCAAGGTAGTCGGCATGGTTGAACTGGCCCTAGAAAACAGGTGATAGGTGGTCGAAGGGTGAGTTATGTCCTTGGAGAGGTATGTAGGATTGGTGGGAGTTGTGGGGCTCATTTTCAGAATGAGGCCCAAAAGAGTGTGGAATAGAAGGGGAGGTACTCAGCGAAACTGAGCGCCTCGCTGGTTCAATGTAGGTCCTCCAGGGATCTTGAGGACCCGGGTTTTGAGGATCTAATGGCGTTCGCCGGTGTGAAGGCCCGGCCTCATGGTCATTTGGGGCGATGAGTGGCCCTTTTCCTCTTCCTCTTCCTCTCATCCTTGGTGGCATTTTGTCAACCTGTCAAAAACAAACAAGTGATACAACAAGAGAAATATATAAGACAAAGTTAGAAATAAAACAAATTTGGATAATTCCTAAGTTCTTTGTCTAGACTCGAGAATCGAGGATTGTGCAATTGTGTAACTAAGATATTTCCACGTATTACCGGTGGGCCCGGTGGGGAGTATCGTGACGTAGTTGATATCATCATAGTTAAACAACACAATATTTAAATGCACAGCGGAAGCAAAAGATAGATATATTCCAACCAAATAAATTGTAATATAAAGTATCACAATGTACTTGAAACAGATCCACAGGCGGATCAAAATAAGGAGGAAAACTATTCAACAGACTTTGACACCTAGAGCTTTGTGAACACTTGATTATTGATGTCTGGAGTATCCAGCCTATTACGTGTAGCACCTGCACTTAACCTTTTTGGAAAATACGTCAGTTTACACTGGTAAATACAACTCAACTGAATCATTTTGAAAGAGTTTGAAAAATGATTTGAATGCACTTCGGCAAAAATATATTTTATAACTTGGGGCAATTATTAAATAATCATGTATACAGTTTTACTTATTTGTCGTCCATCAGGGCCGGTTGGTAGGGCCGGACAAGATTAACTGACACGCCACAGGTATAATACCCACAAGGTTAATTCTTTTAAATGGGCTACCAGTTTTTACATATGCAACTGTCAGGTATACGCCTACACCCCGTGCTTAGGTCGTGGCCATTTCGTAAAATGATGCCAAGGATATCTGGGACATGGTCATTTAACCCCCAAAGGCCATACACCAAATAATACATATTAAACGAGTATGTAATTACATTAATCACAATCCGATTTAAATGATTACACACCCGACCAAGCGGTATTATTATAATACCGTATCCCAAGCCCGTATAGGGAAAATAAGTTAAGAGTATTTACCTGAGCAATGTATAAGTCAAATACAGTAAGTACAGATGGCTTTTACTGGGCTCCTAATCTGGAACAAAGGTTTTTATTATCCTATTAGAATCCTAACGGGTCTTTAATTAAGCTTAAGCTTAGACCGGTCAGTTTTAAAGGAAGATACGGTTCAAACGCACGATTAAGCGAAGACCGGACAGAATGTGATTTAGACCCGACAAGTTTGAAGACTTGTATAATATGGGTATACTAAACACATTCTGGATTTTGAGACAAAGGTGATAAAGTTTGACCCGTTTCGGCTAATATATGCAAACTAGTTACATAAGTCATTCCGAACGCAAAAAAATGCGTAACGGGTAACCAAATGAGTCATATGCAAGTTTCCTAAGTTAATATGCCTTAAATATGTTGTGACATCAGTAAGATATCTTTTATTATGCCCGAAATGGATTTAAACTCAAACTATGCTTTGTAAGGGCATTTTGGTCATATAAAAGGTTATAAAAGAGTTTAATTAGAATCTGAGTTACAGGTCTGATTTATTCAGTAATTACACTTAATTTAATAAGTTATAATAGTAGGGTATAACCTATATGTGAAATTTATCATTTAAAACCAAACTATGCATTCTAGGGGTATTTTGGTAATTTCACATAGGCTAAAAAGGTCAAAACTGGAAACCTGAGTTTAAAAACTTTTACTTACTATTATTATATAAAACTATACTAAAAATATCAGTAGGTATCAACCTTATATGTTTAATATAGTTTTAGTACATACTATGCGTTAAAAACGCTTAAAAAGACGATTTGGAGCCATTTCCGGGTTTTCAAAGGAAATCTGATATTTTTATAATTCCAAAAGGCTCAAAATATTTATTTGTCAAATAAAATTAGTAGAAAAAGGTTTGGGGTCAAAAGGATTTGTAAAACTCATTTTATGGCTTAAAAGGGCAAAACCGGCATTAACCGAATCAACTTAGAGACCTATGTAATGCTCAGCCAAAAATTAAATAAAAATCTTCAAAAATCCCAAAATATTATATTACATCAGTGGGTAAAAAGTTTGATATCAAAAAGTGGGTTTAAATAGGCTATACGCTAATTACGCCGTTTAATTAACATAAAGCTTTCAAATTACGCTAATGAGCATAACTCTTAATCTAGACCTCAAACTGATGTCAAATTTTAAGTGGAAGTTTATAAATCAGTAACTAAGGTTTCTACTCTTTTACTTTTTCAAAAATCACGTTTTATAGTCAAAAGTGCATAATAGTAAACATTTAAGCATTTAACGGAAACATGCATATGAATCGGATAACTAATGAACCAAGTTGTATAATCTCAGAGAGTTATACTTATATGAAACTTGGTCCAAATAAAGCTCTAAGGAAATTCTAAAACATGCATAAACGGGTCAGAACTGAAAGTCAAAGCAAAAGTCAAATTATGCGACTTTCGGTTCCGATCCGGGTTTAAACTGAAAATTGTCGGGTTGAACATGGTTAGACATGTTCTTACATTAATTACCAAGTTATATTAATGATAAAACAGGTTGCATGCCTCCTACATTGCTAATTATGCATTAATTTGAAAATAAGCATTCTGTTGACTTTTTAATAACAAGTTTGACCCGACAATTGACCTAGTTAGAGTGGGAATCAGAGAGTACCCTTTTAAGGGTTTATTACCCACATAATTACCTACTTATAGGTACTTTCAATTCGAGAATTGACTGAACAGATTTTATTTAATTTCAAAGTCAAACGTTAATTACGACGGTTTGACTTTTAGCTAATTAACTAGGCTAAACTGAATTAGGAATGGTTAAGGATACTTACAATAGTCCTATGCACGATTAGGGAGCCTAAGGAACTTGGTTGCTAATCAGGAGAGCTCCAGAAATGAGAATGCAAGTGAATGAACAAATGTTGCAAACCTTAGGTGTTCTTATATACTCAATTTGATCCTTTAAGATGATGCCAAGATAGTCTATGAATGTTTCCAGATCAAGACAAGTGCCCCCTATGCATGTTAAACCATTGGAGCAGCCCCTGGTATGTAAAACAAGAGTGAAGGTCGGTTTCAGCGCTGCAACTGGCAGCTGTTCATTTTTTCTGCGCTGGCAGGTTGTACGCGGGCCGCGAGGACCCTCTCGCAGGGCGTCTAAAACTGCGCAACAGGCCAAACAAGTTTCATCTTATTACATTTCAGCCCCTGGTCCTTTGTAACGTGGTTTTGATTGTTTTTCTTGCACTTTTGGCCCTTTAACTTGATTTTTAAGGACCTTAAGACTTTTACAAACTTGGTTAAGTCCTTGGTTAACTTTGTGCTTACCCGAAAAGTCACCAATTTCAACGTTGACGCTTTTAACCCTTCGTACACGGATTTGATCATAACTTTCTCATACGATAACGAAACTTTATGAAATTTTTATCACACATTCTAGTGAGCATATTTTACCGTTACAAAGCTTCGGGTTTGCTAAAAGGTCACTCAGAGGTATACTTTCAACATGTTGACACATTTAACCCCTGTAGTTTGTAATTCCTCACTTTCTTTCATTTTCAGCTTCGTATGATCCATGATTTATTCGTTTAAGATTATAAACACCATGTAGGGTTATTGTAGGGCATATTTATCCATTGTTGACACTTTGGACCCTTAAATTCACATAGTTTCTCTGTTTGTCAACTTTAGTCCCTCTAAAGTACTTTTTCAGATATTCAAAGCTTATGACACGTGTCAATACATTATTGGACGTAAATTTTCGAGGTGTTACAGCCGTTTCCGGGGACACAAGGATTTTAAGAAAGTTAGTAATCAGCGGCCTAATCGTTTTTCTTATTTTTCTATTTTTTTAGGATTTTTCTTAATTTTTCAGTTTCTGCATAGCTCAGCACGGGCCGTGCCTGGTTGGACATGGGCCGTGTCCAGCATTATCACTGGCAGTTGTTATTTTCCGAATTACAGAGGGCTGAGCACGGGGCCGTGTCGGTGCAACACGGGGCCGTATCCAACTCCCAGTAACAGGGATCCAGAAAACAATCGTTGTACCTCCGACCACGGGCCGTGTTCGCTGAACACGGGGCCGTGGTGAACCTTCTGTCCAATGTTCTTTTCTGTTTTTGTTGCAGGACTTGGAACCCTGGTGCCACATTTGAACTTCCTACGTAGTGCATGAGCTCCAGTTCTAGTAGAGACATAAAAGAACCTTTAGAAGAACCCGAACGCTTTCTCAGAAAAAGACTTAAAGCCAAAAACCAAGAGAAAGTTTCGGGGGGCCCACTTCCAATGGCGGACCAACGTACCCTCATGGATTACCTACGGGCCACTGTAGTAATCTAGGCGCCGCTATCAATGCACCAAATGTTGAAGCCAATAACTTCGAACTTCGGCCGCATTTGATACAAATGTTTCAAAACTCCGCAACCTTTCATGGGCTTGCGGATGAGGATCCCCATCTACATATTACTAATTTCTTAGAAATATGTGATACCTTTCGGATCAATGGAGCATCAAACGACGCCATCCGCCTTCGAATGTTTCCATTTTCATTAAAAGACCGAGCTAAGGCTTGGCTCAACACCCTCCCAGTTGGCTCGGTAAACACCTGGGATGAACTAGCCCAAAAGTTTCTATATAAGTATTTCCCTCCTGCTAAAACGGCTAAATTAATGACTGAAATTAACACATATTCACAAGAGGATGGGGAATCCTTGTATGAAACTTGGGAAAGGTTCAAGGAGCTACTAAGAAAGTGTCCCCATCACGGTCTTGCGATGTGGCAACAAGTATCCACTTTCTACAATGGGTTGTTGCAACACACAAGACAAACACTTGATTCTAGGTCCGGGGGACTTCTAGGTAATCGTCGGCCAAATGAAATATACAATCAAATTGAGGAAATTGCTCAAACCAATTTTCAGTGGCACACTCCCCGAGGTAATAAATCGATTGCCCCGGGCGCCCATAAGGTTGATGAAAGCACTTCTTTACAAGCCCAAATCGAGGCCCTTTCTTCAAAAATCAAAAAGTTAGAAATGGAAAAAACGGCCTCGGTTATGGCTTGTGAGGGGTGTAGTGGACCACATGAAAATTGGAGTTGTATGAAAGAAGTAGATGATCAAACAGAAATGGTAAACTACATTGATAATAGACCTAGGTCGTCGGGTCCACCAACGGGTATCTACAACCAAGGATGGCGTAACCACCCTAACCTCGGTTGGAGAGATCCTGACAATAGTAGTAACCAACAAAACCAACGAACTAACTTTCAACAACCACAAAACTTTTCTCAACAACAAGGTGGACAAGAAAGGCTTAAAGATACTGTATCTCGCCTCATCTCCGACACCGAAAAGAAAAACTCGGATCGATTTCAGCAATTGGAATCGAATTTTAGAAATCAACAAGCTAGCATTCAAAACATTGAAAAACAATTAAATCAAATAGCTCAAAATTTCTCTGAGAGACCACAAGGCGCGTTACCAAGCAATACCGAAACCAACCCAAAAGCGCAAGTACATCTCATCACATTGAGAAACCGAACCGTGGGTCCCGAGGAGGCTCCATTACCGACAGTTGAAAGAAGCCAATCCAGCCAACCCACGACTTCACCCGCGCTCCAACCAGAAAAGGCTTCTCCACCAAATCAAGAGCCCACCAAGACTCCTCCGGTTCCATACCCCGGTCGGTTGAATCGTCAAAAGACCGATGAGCAATTCGCAAAGTTCAAAAATTTACTAAAACAATTGCATGTTAATATTCCTTTTATTGAGGTCCTTACCCAAATGCCTAAATATGCAAAATTTATGAGGGACTTCCTCACTCACAAAAGGAAAATTGAATCATTGCAATTAGTTAACTTAGGCGAAGAATGCTCCGCCTTAGTACTCAACAAACTCCCACAAAAGAAAATTGATCCCGAAAGCTTCACGATTCCTTGCTCGATTGGGGAATCCCCCATTCGTAATGCATTAGCCGATCTTGGGGCTAGCATTAACCTCATGCCCACATCGATGTTCAAACGACTCGGCCTTGCAACAACGAGCCCTACAAAGATGAGCATACAACTCGCCGACAGATCCCTCAAATTTTCACAAGGTGTCGCTGAAAATCTATTGGTCAAAGTTGACAATTTCGTTTTCCCAACCGACTTTGTCATCCTAGACATGGAAGAAGACGCCGATGTTCCTCTCATCCTCGAGAGTCCATTTCTAGCCACCGCCTAAGCAGTGGTGGATATGAATGACGGAACACTAACATTGAAGTTTGGGGATGAGGAAGTGAAGTTTGGAGTTGGAAAAAGAGTAGAAGACGAAGACCCGGTCAACTACATGAAGGTCATAGACTCAAGCTTGGATGACGCTCTCCGACGGTGCAGCATGGGATGCAAAACATCCCACTTGAGTAACATATGACCATGCTTCGGGTCTAGCCAAGGACCCTTATAAACGTGGCGCACCACGGAGGCATTCCGCGGAACTATCCTTAGTATAGATTAATCTTTATGTTTTCTTGTAGTTTTAATTTTCAGGAATAAAACACACTCAGGATGGCAAAGGATAACAAAGGAAACTTGAACCAGCACCCCATCTGACAAATTTCTTCATTAACGGTAAGCTCAGCACGGGCCGTGTCCGCCCAACACGGCCCCGTGCTGCACAGTCTGCAGAAATGACCCAGTTCAGGTAAACTGGACACGTGGCCGTGTCCAGCGCCTAGTAGCACAAATTTTTGCTTGATTCACACCTTTTACACATTCAATCAACCTAAAAATTTATTTTTGGGACACATGGAGGACAATGTGTAATTTAAGTGTGGGGGGATGCTAAAACCTTGAATCTTGCAAGTCCTAATAACAAGCCTTACACAAAACTCTATTGGAACCGCTAATCACCCCAAATTTTTTCAAAAAAAAAATCATTTTTTACTTGTCTAGGTTTAATTTGGGAATTTCAAAATTCTAAAAAGGTTATATTTTTACAAATTTACAACCGATAGCGTCGTGATAAAAAGAACCAACATAAGAAAATTATGAAAAGGCATGACAAGTTTAGTTAAAATTTAATTATATATACTTGATCACATAAAAACCCATTCCCACAAAAGTGAGTTTTGAGCCTTTATTGAGCATACAAATACATATCTTTAAATTAAATGCTCATTTTTCGTTTCTTGTGTGAATAGCCGCTTGGTTCTTACAACTCTAGAACTTGCCACGACGATACATTCCCGGTCCTTACCAACTTAAACCCGAGTAAGTAAATGATGGAGGCATTAGGACTAACTTTTTTTATTTCTATACCATTATTTTCTTTTTTTTTACCACCTACCCAAAATCCCCCTAGTTAACCCCTTTGAGCCTAAACCTTTTCATTTCTTAACCCAAACCAAACACCCTTTCACCCACCAAAACCTTTTTATTTTTAACTTTTTGTTTTAGTAACAAGTTCGGTTTTTCGTATGACTTTCAAAAAAAAAGTGTTGATGATGAAGCAAAAGAAATAAACAAGCAAGTTCATCAAAAATAACTTTGTTTGAATAATAGCTTCATCAAAATAAAAAAATTGCAAAAATAAAGTCTCTCGAAAACCGACGCTTGTTACGCTTTTCACCCTTTTACTAACCACTAACCCAACCACCTACCTTTAACCCAAGCCTAACCCTTCACCCCAAAAGTCCTCTTGATATTTACAAATGTATATAGTTAAAAAGGAGGAGGATTGATTGCTTGGAAAGCTTATGGTAGGAGTAAGTTCCATGCCGCTCTCGAGTGATTCACTAAAATACATCTTCGGCCGAGTGTTGAGTGATCCCCCGTGAGGTATGTGAACATGTATATAAATAAAATTTTAAAGAAGCATGTTATGCCCTAATAAGTAATTTATCTTATGAAAAGTTTTAAATAAATCATGACGAATAGGATTGTAAATAAATAAAAATAAAACTAAATAAAGAATCTTGGAAATCCCGACACTCTATGACAAGCCCAAAAACCTTCTCTTCTACCCATTCCATTTGGGAGTCTAAAGCCATATTATAAAGAGTTTTGCATGAGGACAAGCAAAGATTCAAGTGTGGGGGTATTTGATGTGTGCAAAATGCAACATATAAATTACGTCAATTGTGTCACACCCCGACCACGTGAGACAACGTAACGTGGCGGAAACATCGGGGAGTGTTGTAACAGAATTAATTGTTTCAAATCCATGGCAATTGAAGTTTCGTTTTATTAAACAAACATGAAAGTTTACATTGTTTTAAACAAGAACCAAAGAGTACATATCATAAATTAGCTAGTTTTTGTCTCGTTTTAAGTCACTAAGGCACAGGTCCGCCTAAGTATGTCTTGATAAGTCCTATGCATCATCTCCTGAAAACACATGTGAAAATAGGTACGTCAGCATAAAAATGTCTATGAGATACATAGATTTTGAGAAAATAGGATTCATGACGTATGTTTGAGAAAATGTTTAGTCATGAACCTTGTAATTTGCTTTGTCTTGTAAATCATTTGAAAAACGATAAGATCAGATGATATGTATAAATAAGAGAATAATGTATGGTTAAATGAATAACCATTTAAAATGAGTTTGTATAAGATAAGTTGTTTGTAAATCAATGTCTTGTTAAAAGTGTGTTATTTGTATAAAATGTTATATGTCTCAAATTGAAATGATTCAAATAACGCTACGATATGTAATACCATGCAAACACTTATATATAGGAAGTACCAGCGGCGTATCCACCATGCTTGTATCATATTACACACGCCTCGTTACTTAATCACTTACTCAAACCAAACTACCAAAGTAAAATGTTCATGTCTAATGTAAATCATGTAATGTGTATCCAAAATATAAGCATGTGATGAATAACAAATGTACTAAGTATGCAACAAAAGACATACATAGCATAAAGTGTAATGTATAACAATGTACTAAGTACGCACACAATGGGCATACATAGCATAAAATGTAATGTAAAACAATGTACTAAGTACGTACACAATGGGCATACATAGCATGTAATGTAAGGCAATGTACTAAGTACGCACACAATGGGCATACATAGCATGTAATGTAAGGCAATGTACTAAGTACGCACACAATGGGCATACATAGCATGTAATGTAAGGCAATGTACTAAGTACGCACACAATGGGCATACATAGCATGTAATGTAAGGCAATGTACTAAGTACGCACATAATGGGCATACATAGCATGTAATGTAGGGCAATGTACTAAGTACGCACACAATGGGCATACATAGCATGTAATGTAGGGAAATGTACTAAGTACGCACACAATGGGCATACATAGCATGTAATGTAAGGCAATGTACTAAGTACGCACACAATGGGCATACATAGCATAAAATGTAATGAAATCATGTACTATAAATGTACTAATGAACATAGCAGGTATATGATGTGAAAGCATGAAAGTAATAAGTAGGCACATGTGTTCCACCCCAAAACGTTTGGAAAACAGTAAAAGAGGGGTCTATGTTGTCACACCCCGACCACGTAGAACATACAAATCGTGGCGGAAACATCGGGGCGTGTTGCAACAGAATTAATGTTTCACAACCATGGGAATTAAAGTTTCGTTTTATTGATTAAAAGTGTTACAATGTCTTAACAAACAAGGAAATACAACATAATTAACTAGTCTTGCATCTTTTATTGTCACTAAAGCCCAAGTCTGCCTATGTGTATCTTGATCAACTTATGCAACAGCTCCTGAAAAACACATGTGAAAATATGGTACGTCAGCATAAAAATGCCGGTGAGATACATAAGTTTTGTGAAAATAGGTGTCATGACTTATGTTTGAGAAAATGTTTAGTCATGAACCTTGTTATTTGCTTTGTTTTGTAAATCATTTGAAAAACAATGAGTTCAGATGATAGGTATAAATAAGTGAATAATGTATAGTTAAATGAATAACCAAGTTAAATGAGTTTGTAAAAGATAAGTTGTTTTGTAAAACAATGTCTTGTGATAAGTATGTTATTTGTATAAAATGTTATATGTATCAAACTGAAATGATTCAAATAACGCTACAATATGTAATACCATACAAACACTTATATATAGGAAGTACCAGCGGCGTATCCACCATGCTTGTATCATATTACACACGCATCGTTACTTAATCACATAATCAAACCAAACCATCAAGATGTAAAATGTTCATGTCTAATGTAAATCATGTAATGTAAAACCAATGTCAAATGTTGATAGTCCAAAAGTAGTCAAGTAATGTATAACCAAAATGATATGTATGGTAAGTAAAATTAAGACTACTTAAACCATAAGTAAAATGTACAAAACAAAGTATTGAAGTAAAACTTGGTTTAAATCAAAGTTATGTTTTGTAAGATATATGCATGCTATACTGAATATGAACATTTATGCGGTATTGTGAAAATTCATACATCCAAGCCTTGAGACAGACGGATAACTATGTAAAAGTGAGTTATCAAGAGAATATGTATTCGGATTCGGTCATTCCTTACGTCCAAACAAACCCGAGATTTCAGGAATGGGATTTGTCAAGTCCTATGGTACCACTACCTACTACCGAGCGGCGTGATCGGTGTTAATGAATGTACATTGTCTCATTTAAACAAACCAAATGTCATACCAAAATGTAAGCATGTGATGAAGATAATGTACCTAGTATGCTAGAGTAAACATACAAGGTAGAGCTGTAAAACAATGTGTCCATATGTTACTGGAACATATGCAACAGAGATGCAATGTAAAATGATGTACTAAGTATGCTAAGTTAACATACAAAGTAGAAAAGTCATGTAAATCAATGCGCTAGCATGCTATCAGTCAACATACCTAGCAGAAATGTAATGTAAATCATGTACTAATAGTGTACTAATGAACATAACAAGTATATGATGTGAAAACAGGAAAGCACGAAAGTAACAAGTAGGCACATGTGTTTCACCCCAAAACAGTTTGGAAAACAGTAAAAGAGGGGTCTATGTACTCACTTGAGATTGCTTAGTAGTCCTTGAGTAACAACCAAACAAAGCTAGAGATCACGGAAATCAAACGGCACCTAATATAGGTAACTATGTTAATTAACCGGACCTAAATCGGAAGAATGGGTAGCATTAGGGTTTGTAAACCAAATGAGTGTAGGAACTCCTATGATATGGTTTAACAAAGCCTACATACTAAATGAAACTTAACCTAAGTGTCTACGACCCATTACGACCCGTTTAGGAAGCTTATGCTACTTTAACGCGTCGTTCGCGTGCAACGCGTTCGGACCGCCTAACTAGTCCTATGACAAGTGTTATATGCCTAAACATGTTACATAATCAGTTATGTGGCAAAAGTTTAGGTTACATATGCTTAATTACCAATTATACATGAAAAGGGTATTCTGGTAATTTACCTAAGGCATATAAACTACCTATCATACAACTACTTAAACGATGTGACCATAGGGTATAACCTCGGAAGGTTATTCCCTACCTACTATGGTCACCTAATGTATTTGGTCGGATCCTAATGATCGACCAAATGGGTCGAGTTCGAAGGTATAGGCGATTTATCAGATCGCCTACCCTACGACTCTAGATAACGTGGTAATCAGTGGGCATAGTCCCAAAGGACTATGACCAACGTGATTACACTCACGTTGCGAAGTTCAAACGAACTTCGCATTGACCATTACTGGTCAACGCTGAAAGTCAAACAAAGTTTGACTTTCTGACTCGAAAAGCAGTAAAAATAAGGAAAAGAACGAAAGAATACTAACCCAGGGTCCCCGAATGCTAATCCCGACTCAAGAACTCAGGTATGAAACAATGGTTTCAACTTAGAGCTCTCAAAATCAGAATTCTAGTGAGAAATGCAATGGGGGTGGATGGGTATATATAGTTTTCGGGTAACCGTTAGGATCGTTTCTTGGAAAAGGGGAAACGATCAAGGCCGTACACTTGTCCAAATGTTATGGTGGCTAAATCTTGATCTTATCTTGCTGATTAGGCAAGTTTAAAACATGTGGATGGGGTTTAATCAGCTGCAAGTTGCAAAAACAAACATTGAATCTGGTCTGAAGGTGCCATGCGGCCCGCTTTAGATTCATGCAAACACAATGCGGGCCGCTTGGGCCCTCTGATCTGCACATATGTTTCAAAAATGACAGTTTAGGTCCCTGCACGTGTTTAAGGCCATTTCCGACACTTCTAAGGCCCGTAAAGCCAACTTTAAGGCCCTAAAATGATGCCTAAACATTGTGGACTTGAAACATGTTCAAAAATATGTCGGATGATGGTTCGTTTGGTCGTACGAACGCGATGTTCGCTTAATTACGACGGAATGCGCATAAGCGCGAAAAACGATCCAAATGACGTGACGAATGGATTTTTCTTATGGCGAACACAAAAATATAATGTAGTCATGCTTACATAAATTTTTGGGTGTCCGGATGTATTCAGAACGTAAGTTATGCGCAAAAATGCAAACTTGTGCACTTTTTGACACTTTTAGTCCCTGAATGACCCAAAAGTTTATTTTAGCACACCGAACCCCTCAAAGCCTATTTCTAAGCTATATAAAGGATATTTAAGGTGTGTTTAACTTATGGTCATGTTCCGGAATGTCTGTTACAGTTCAAATTGGCATACTTTCGCAGTTTGTCAATTTTAGTCCCTGTAAGCGATTTAACTTGATTTTGCCATACCAAAGCCTTCAAAACTTATTTCTAAGTTATGTAAAGGTTATTTAAGGTATGTTAAGCCAATGTCACTATTCCGGAGTGTTTGTTGCATTAAACTGGTTATATTTACGCATCGGTGCGCGTATAACCTTCCAGAAAGTGATTTAGAGTTTGAAATTGAACAAGAATTGATATGTGCAAATGATACACATATTTTTACAAATACCAAGTATGAAATACAATATTTCATTGCTTTGGTATTTTTTTGATGGCCGTGAAGGCACAGGTGTTACAGTCTCCCCTACTTTAGGAAATTTCGTCCCGAAATTTATTTAGAGGAAACTTGTGAGAGCTTGAAAGCATGAAGTTGAAAAGATCGAACAACATTTGTTAGGGTTCTGAACTTCTAGTAACTTTAATAACCTTATGCTTGCAATGTAAGAGGGATACTTATATACAAGTATACGAAGCGTCATTGGTGCGTCCACCGTACCTCCATTACATCGTTCTCATTTTGTTATTGTTGTCACTATCGGTTCTTACACATAATAAACCTTACTGGGTTTCTATGCACTAAATTTCATAATTATGTAGGCCTCCATAATTAGACAATTCCTTGCACAGTTCACACAGTCTATTTTATAATGCGTAGGGTAAAACCAAATGAACAATCCTGTGATGAGTGTGACTAGACCGCCATAGAGTCCCGTAGACTAGATCAATAAATGATCTAAATAGACTATCAAGGAGTCTGTCCAGCTACATCACTAGATGTCATTCTTTAACCAAATTGTGAATCAATCCTTTAGACTAGACCACTAAAAAGGGTCTGGAGTGGTACTATATAAATCCAAGGGTCTTAACTATTACATAGAAGCCCATTAAGGATTTAAGGTAGTACCTTTGAATATCCTGCTACGAATCTCTCATATGAAGATATGAAAGATCCTGCGAGGATTTGGATAACGAATATCCAGAGTATTAAAAACACAAAAATGCATGAAAGAAAACATAAGATGAATAAACACATAGTCACATAACCACAAAATTGCTAACTAGAAGTTTGTTCTGCTAACAGAGTACATGTATTTAAAGCACACTAGGAATCCATCTTGTGGATTTCATTTGGTACTTTAAACATTTTCGAGAATCCAACTATAAAGATAGAAAGATTCAAAAAGAAAATTCGATTTCGATTACTAGAACTCGAAATGTTCGAATTAAGGTACATAAAGAATCCAATTAAGGACTCTGATTTGAATCATGATCATCCACAAGGGTCTAATTATGGAGATAAAAAGATCCCATATGGATTGTTGAAGTTGAAGATGCTTTGAATTCTTGCACGGGATGTGCTTAAGTCCAAACATGAAGTAAAATGCTTATGAGGTTGAGATGCTAGATATGTCAAGGCGACATATGAAGCAGAATTTGAAGGTTAAGTAAGTGTGTGAGGAAAATATATTTGGAAGACTATGCATGGGGAAAAAAATGTTTTTGAAACCTTATATATAATACTTTTTGGAAATCATAAAGTAGGTGTATTATATAGGTATATTTATAAAAATGTTTTAAAATCATGTGAGATGAATTTTGAAATTATGTATGAGGTTTTTGAAAGACATGAATGATGCTTTTCGAAATCATGCACTTGATCAGAAAATGTATTGTGTTAATATTGTCTTCAGACTATATGAAATATTTTGAAATTAGCAAGGTTGGTTTTGATAACATGGCCAATGTTTTTGAAATAACATAGACAATGTATCTAGAAAAATTGTTTTCAAACTATATGAAATGTTTTGAGATCATGAAGATTGTTTTGAAATACTGGTACTGTGTATGTTGAAAAATCAAAACGTAATGGGTATGAGATTTGGAAATACCCTTAGTTATCTAACCAAGGATTCAAAGGCACAGATGTGCAGAAGCATGATCACTCATAATGTCACTTTATTTTCTGTACTTCGTATCTTAGAATGAAACGAGTACTTAAAATTTTCAAAGGAATCATGAGCGATCATTTGAAAGAGAGAATCACAAGAGTAGTTTGTAAGGAACATAGTTCCTTGATGTAGGTATCATAGGAAAAGTCATACACACATGTAATTATACTTGTACATCAGAATTGTGAACATCAACTTTTATTTATGAACGAGACATATTGTTTCACAATACACGAAAACAAAAGAAACAAAGGCATAAGACAGCAACATCCTTTGTTCGGCTGAATGCTCATCCGTGGGTCGGATTTGCATTAGCAAGCCTTGGGCATTGGTTTCTGTAGTGGGTCAGATCCCCACAATTGTAACAGGCACCAAGTGGGTAGTGTGGTCGTGCAGCT
Organism: Helianthus tuberosus; assembly: GCA_030545235.1. Taxonomy (NCBI): domain Eukaryota; kingdom Viridiplantae; phylum Streptophyta; class Magnoliopsida; order Asterales; family Asteraceae; genus Helianthus; species Helianthus tuberosus. Next base: position 123,916,384 of record CM060407.1, read on the forward strand.
TGACCTTGTTGCTGAGCAAGAGGCTGAGCAACTTGTTGAGCCAGGTTCTGAACTGGGCGATTCGGATTAGTAGGAATGCGGCAGGTGCCAGCAAGATGACCGGATCTTCCACAGTTGGTGCACTGACGACACTGGAGGTGTGGTTGATGATGGCCGTTACACCTGTTGCACAAAGGTGCATTGCCAAAATAAGGCTTCTTGGCTAGTGGTTGCGCAGGCTGATTTGGTGCAGCTTGGGCCTGTGCAGTAAGGGCATAGTTTTGGGAAACCTTACGCTTCCTTGCCCTCTTCGATGAACTAGAATCCTTCCCGTTCTTGTTTCGACCTTTCTTGCTATCCTCCTTGTCAGATGACTGTTTCTCGCCCTTGTCACCCTATTTATTCTTTCGAATCTGAGACTCAGTCAATGTCGCTGATAACTCGATCGCCTGACGGAGTGTGGCAGGGTTACTACCAGTAAGGATGTCTTGTACCGAGTCAGGTAGGCCGTCGATGTACCTTTCGATAGCTATGTCAAGTGGGGTAACCATTGTCGGGCAAAGCAGACTCAACTCCTCAAACCTATCAGTATACGCCCTGTGCTCACCACTATCTTGCTTCAACTCATCAAACTCTTTCTCCAACGCCCGTTGTTCATGGCGAGGACAGAATTCCCTCATCATAAGGGCTCTCAGTTCAGCCCATGTCTGTGCGAGAGCAACTTCCGCACCTCGGTCTCTCATTACCCCATTCCACCATGTAAGAGCCCTCTTCTGAAACACGCTCGAGGAGAACTCGACCTTGTGATTATCCGGGCACTGCACGTGGCGAAAAGTATTCTCAATGCTTTCGAACCACTGAAGAAGCCCAGTTGCTCCTTCAGAACCACTAAACTTGAGTGGTTTAGCCTGGTTAAAATCCTTGTATTTGCATAGAACATTGTTGTTGTTGTTGGCTTGGTTCCATTGAGCAAAGAGATTTGGAAGTTGAGCAGCCATCTGCTGCGCAATGATTTCTGCCAATTCGGCAGTCTCTATCTGGCTTTCGCGTCGAGGAGGCATTCTGAAAGAGGAAACATGAAAGGAAACGAGAGAGAGAATTAGACGAAAAGAACGAGATGAAACAAATTTGATGAAAGCAAGGATAGTGGTCATTTGTTTGTTACTACAAAGCAACAACGACACACAGTGACTGATCAAAGTAAATGGGTCAAAAATAATGTATCGCGAAGACATGCTCGCCTATAAGTGAACACTCATCCCAAGAATTCCCAGGTAAGCACAACTGGTCTCGCGTCTGATGAGATGTATACGAAGTGCTTGCCTAGACAGAAAACCCAGAATACAGGCATTCACCCTTCCAGTTTGCACGTGTTCACATTATTTAAAACCCAAAACTTTGCCGAGATTTTGAAAATTCAAAGGGATTCAAAACCATATAACAGAGAGTTCAAAACCTTACAATTGAGGGTTCAAAACCTAGTAATCAATCATCCTAGAACAGATGATTAGTTTTCAAAGCGGTTCTGAAATTTATGTTCTTGTTGTGGCTGTCACCTAAGGATAGGTGACAGTATTGTTTTATGACTAAACGCAAGTAACTCGCGTTAGGGTCCTAAGAAGGTTATAGACTAGGTCAAAGCATTACTAATAACCTAATTCCCTATAACCATTGGCTCTGATACCATCTTTTCTGTCACACCCCGACCACGTAGAACATACAAATCGTGGCGGAAACATCGGGGCGTGTTGCAACAGAATTAATGTTTCACAACCATGGGAATTAAAGTTTCGTTTTATTGATTAAAAGTGTTACAATGTCTTAACAAACAAGGAAATACAACATAATTAACTAGTCTTGCATCTTTTATTGTCACTAAAGCCCAAGTCTGTCTATGTGTATCTTGATCAACTTATGCAACAGCTCCTGAAAAACACATGTGAAAATATGGTACGCCAGCATAAAAATGCCGGTGAGATACATAAGTTTTGTGAAAATAGGTGTCATGACTTATGTTTGAGAAAATGTTTAGTCATGAACCTTGTTATTTGCTTTGTTTTGTAAATCATTTGAAAAACAATGAGTTCAGATGATAGGTATAAATAAGTGAATAATGTATAGTTAAATGAATAACCAAGTTAAATGAGTTTGTAAAAGATAAGTTGTTTTGTAAAACAATGTCTTGTGATAAGTATGTTATTTGTATAAAATGTTATATGTATCAAACTGAAATGATTCAAATAACGCTACAATATGTAATACCATACAAACACTTATATATAGGAAGTACCAGCGGCGTATCCACCATGCTTGTATCATATTACACACGCATCGTTACTTAATCACATAATCAAACCAAACCATCAAGATGTAAAATGTTCATGTCTAATGTAAATCATGTAATGTAAAACCAATGTCAAATGTTGATAGTCCAAAAGTAGTCAAGTAATGTATAACCAAAATGATATGTATGGTAAGTAAAATTAAGACTACTTAAACCATAAGTAAAATGTACAAAACAAAGTATTGAAGTAAAACTTGGTTTAAATCAAAGTTATGTTTTGTAAGATATATGCATGCTATACTGAATATGAACATTTATGCGGTATTGTGAAAATTCATACATCCAAGCCTTGAGACAGACGGATAACTATGTAAAAGTGAGTTATCAAGAGAATATGTATTCGGATTCGGTCATTCCTTACGTCCAAACAACCCCGAGATTTCAGGAATGGGATTTGTCAAGTCCTATGGTACCACTACCTACTACCGAGTGGCGTGATCGGTGTTAATGAATGTACATTGTCTCATTTAAACAAACCAAATGTCATACCAAAATGTAAGCATGTGATGAAGATAATGTACCTAGTATGCTAGAGTAAACATACAAGGTAGAGCTGTAAAACAATGTGTCCATATGTTACTGGAACATATGCAACAGAGATGCAATGTAAAATGATGTACTAAGTATGCTAAGTTAACATACAAAGTAGAAAAGTCATGTAAATCAATGCGCTAGCATGCTATCAGTCAACATACCTAGCAGAAATGTAATGTAAATCATGTACTAATAGTGTACTAATGAACATAACAAGTATATGATGTGAAAACAGGAAAGCACGAAAGTAACAAGTAGGCACATGTGTTTCACCCCAAAACAGTTTGGAAAACAGTAAAAGAGGGGTCTATGTACTCACTTGAGATTGCTTAGTAGTCCTTGAGTAACAACCAAACAAAGCTAGAGATCACGGAAATCAAACGGCACCTAATATAGGTAACTATGTTAATTAACCGGACCTAAATCGGAAGATTGGGTAGCATTAGGGTTTGTAAACCAAATGAGTGTAGGAACTCATATGATATGGTTTAACAAAGCCTACATACTAAATGAAACTTAACCTAAGTGTCTACGACCCATTACGACCCGTTTAGGAAGCTTATGCTACTTTAACGCGTCGTTCGCGTGCAACGCGTTCGGACCGCCTAACTAGTCCTATGACAAGTGTTATATGCCTAAACATGTTACATAATCAGTTATGTGGCAAAAGTTTAGGTTACATATGCTTAATTACCAATTATACATGAAAAGGGTATTCTGGTAATTTACCTAAGGCATATAAACTACCTATCATACAACTACTTAAACGATGTGACCATAGGGTATAACCTCGGAAGGTTATTCCCTACCTACTATGGTCACCTAATGTATTTGGTCGGATCCTAATGATCGACCAAATGGGTCGAGTTCGAAGGTATAGGCGATTTATCAGATCGCCTACCCTACGACTCTAGATAACGTGGTAATCAGTGGGCATAGTCCCAAAGGACTATGACCAACGTGATTACACTCACGTTGCGAAGTTCAAACGAACTTCGCATTGACCATTACTGGTCAACGCTGAAAGTCAAACAAAGTTTGACTTTCTGACTCGAAAAGCAGTAAAAATAAGGAAAAGAACGAAAGAATACTAACCCAGGGTCCCCGAATGCTAATCCCGACTCAAGAACTCAGGTATGAAACAATGGTTTCAACTTAGAGCTCTCAAAATCAGAATTCTAGTGAGAAATGCAATGGGGGTGGATGGGTATATATAGTTTTCGGGTAACCGTTAGGATCGTTTCTTGGAAAAGGGGAAACGATCAAGGCCGTACACTTGTCCAAATGTTATGGTGGCTAAATCTTGATCTTATCTTGCTGATTAGGCAAGTTTAAAACATGTGGATGGGGTTTAATCAGCTGCAAGTTGCAAAAACAAACATTGAATCTGGTCTGAAGGTGCCATGTGGCCCGCTTTAGATTCATGCAAACACAATGCGGGCCGCTTGGGCCCTCTGATCTGCACATATGTTTCAAAAATGACAGTTTAGGTCCCTGCACGTGTTTAAGGCCATTTCCGACACTTCTAAGGCCTGTAAAGCCAACTTTAAGGCCCTAAAATGATGCCTAAACATTGTGGACTTGAAACATGTTCAAAAATATGTCGGATGATGGTTCGTTTGGTCGTACGAACGCGATGTTCGCTTAATTACGACGGAATGCGCATAAGCGCGAAAAACGATCCAAATGACGTGACGAATGGATTTTTCTTATGGCGAACACAAAAATATAATGTAGTCATGCTTACATAAATTTTTGGGTGTCCGGATGTATTCAGAACGTAAGTTATGCGCAAAAATGCAAACTTGTGCACTTTTTGACACTTTTAGTCCCTGAATGACCCAAAAGTTTATTTTAGCACACCGAACCCCTCAAAGCCTATTTCTAAGCTATATAAAGGATATTTAAGGTGTGTTTAACTTATGGTCATGTTCCGGAATGTCTGTTACAGTTCAAATTGGCATACTTTCGCAGTTTGTCAATTTTAGTCCCTGTAAGCGATTTAACTTGATTTTGCCATACCAAAGCCTTCAAAACTTATTTCTAAGTTATGTAAAGGTTATTTAAGGTATGTTAAGCCAATGTCACTATTCCGGAGTGTTTGTTGCATTAAACTGGTTATATTTACGCATCGGTGCGCGTATAACCTTCCAGAAAGTGATTTAGAGTTTGAAATTGAACAAGAATTGATATGTGCAAATGATACACATATTTTTACAAATACCAAGTATGAAATACAATATTTCATTGCTTTGGTATTTGTTTGATGGCCGTGAAGGCACAGGTGTTACATATGTACTCATTTGAGATTGCTTAGTAGTCCTTGAGTAACAACCAAACAATGCTAGAGATCACGAATATCAAACGACACCTAATATAGGTAACTATGTTAATAAACCGAACCTAAATCGGAGGATTAGATAGAATGAGGGTTCGTAAACCAAACGAGTATGGAGACTCGTGTCATATGGTTTATCAAAGCCTACATACTAAATGAAACCTAACCTAAGTGCTTACGACCCATTACGACCCGTTTAGGAAGCTTATGCTACTTTAACGCGTCGTTCGCGTAGAACGCGTTTGGACCACCTAACTAGTCCTATGACAAGTAACATATGCCTTAACATGTATAATATTGTTTTCAAATCAGTTTAGATGTCAAAAGTTATGTTACATAAGTTTAAAATGAATTTTGGCATCAAAGGGGTATTTTGGTAATTTACCTAAGGCATATAAACTACCTATCATACAACTACTTAAACGAAGCGACCATAAGGTATAACCTCGGAAGGTTATTCCCTATATGCTATGGTCACCTAATGTGTTTGGTCGGATCCTAATGATCGACCAAATGGGTCGGGTTCGAAGGTATAAGCGATTTATTAGATCGCTTACCTTACGACCCTAGACAACGTGGTAATCAGTAGGCATAGTCACAAGGGACTATAACCATCGTGATTACAATCACGTTATTGACCATAAACTGGTCAACGCAGAAAGTCAAACAAAGTTTGACTTTCGAACTCGAAAAAACAATAAAAGAACAAAGGAACACTTACAAAGGGTCCCCGAATGCTAATCTAGATCAAAATAGCTCAGGTATGAAACAAAGGTTTCAACTTAGAGCATATTAGATCAGATTCTTGTGAGGAAAAGTGAAGGGTGGAGGTGGGTATTTATAGTTTTCGGTTCACCGTTAGGATCATTTCTTGGAGAAGAGGGAATGATCTAGCCCGTACACTTGTCGGAATGTTGTGGTAACTGATTTTGGCCACCACAAGAGATTAACATGTGGCACTTGGCCTTTGGGGAGTGTTTAAGGGCAGTTAACAGCTGAGAAAAACATTTTGCTGCATCTGGCCCCTGCTTGCGCACCGCAACACTCCCATTGTTGAGGTGCGCAAGGACCAGTTTGGCAGATTTACAGTTTTGGTCCCTGCTGTGTTATAAGGTCATTTCCGACGCGTTTAAGGCCCGTTAACCCCATTTAAAAGTTCTAAAATGAAGTTAAAGTATAGGGAACTTAAAATGTGCTCAAAAATATCTCGGATGTCGGTTCGTTTGGTCGTACGAACGCGATGTTCGCTTAATTACGACGGAATGCGCATAAGCGCGAAGAACGATCCAAATGGCGTGACGAATGGATTTTTCTTATGCCAAACACTAAATTAAAATATTTTAGTGCTTACATAAATTTTTGGATATCCGGATGTATTCAGAACGTAAGTTATGTGCGAAAATGCAAACTTGTGCACTTTTTGACACTTTTAGTCCCTGAATGACCCAAAAGTTTATTTTAGCACACCGAACACCTCAAAGCCTATTTCTAAGATATGTAAAGGATATTTATGGTATGTTTAACTTATGGTCATGTTCCAAAATGTCTGTTATAGTTCAAATTGGCATACTTTCGCAGTTTGTCAACTTTAGTCCCTGTAAGCGATTTAACCTGATTTCGGCATACCAAACCATCCAAAACTTATTTCTAAGTTATGTAAAGGTTATCTAAGGTATGTTAAGCCTATTTCACTATTCCGGAGTGTTCGTTGCATTAAACTGGTTATATCTTCGCATTAGAGCGCGTATAATCCTCCAGAAAGCGATTTAAAGCTTGAAATCGAACAAGTGTTGATATGTGCAAACGATACTCATATTTTTACAAATCCCAAGTATGAAATACAATATTTCATTGGTTTGGCATTTGTTTGATGGTTGAAGTGACACAGGTGTCACAAATTGTGGCATAAAACTAACCCTTTTTTAGTACTAATGTTGGAAAAAGTGTGCTTTTGTCTTCCTTTTGTATTTTCAGGATTAAATGAGCTCAAATTAACAAAAGAAGCAAAACGACAGCTAAATCTAACATAAATACAAGAAAAGGAATAAACGTGGCATGCCCGACCTCCCCGAAAGCATTTTCCCAAGAAAAGCAAAACAAGAGAACAGAAGGTTGAACACGCCCCGTGCTCAGTGAGCACAGGGGCATGCCCAAGTGTCAGCATAAAAGACAAAGTTGTAGAAGCTTCCATCGCCCACCACGGGGCCGTGCTCAGGGGACACGGGGTCATGGTCAACTATAAGATTCGCAGAATCCAGGCAAATCTTGATACTACAGATATGCTTCTGCACACGGGGTCGTGCTCAGCGGACATGGGGCCGTGGTCAACTAATAAAGACAAAAGTAATTAATGAAGAAAGAGAAGGATGTGGACACGGGGCCGTGCCCACTGGACACGGGGTCGTGCCCGAGGTTCTGTTCAGCCTATAAATAGGAGTGCTTGGCTCAAGCTCAAACCATCCCTTGGCACACCACCTCTCTCACACTTCACCCACCACCCACCACCACCATAACACCATCATCCACCACCATCATCCATTGTCCATCATAGAGTGTGTTAGTCGTCTCTGGATCCAAGATTAATCATAAGAGTTCTTGACAATTAAGGCCATGTTTGCCTAAGTCTCTTACATCACTTGGTGAAGACAAAGTGTCTAGTGTAATACTTTTTATTTTTAATCTTTTCGCACTTTTTAATTGGTTATGTATTAATGACTTTAATAACTAGTTTCTTATGTTGAAGGTGATTCTTCCTTATCGTTTGTCCGTGGTGTCTTGGCATTATTTTACTGTTTATATAAAATAAAAGATTTTCACCATTCATATCTCCACGGTCTATATGGAGGTATGTTGTCTACCTGGTCGGGGGTTAAGGGAACGGTTTGGTAAGAGTCTTGCCATTGTTCAGTGTATAGATCCTGCAAAGGACCTGGGTCAAATTTAGTAGGACATCCTTCAATATTTAACGGTATTGGATGGCGGGGGTCCAAACTCTTTGATCCCCTCATAAGTTAAACTACTATTAATACTTTAACCCGGCTACTTAGGACTGTATCCCTGCTGACTCAGACTACTTAGCCGAGGGTAACGTCACCTTCAAAAGAGGGGCCTACCACATTATGCACTAATAACTTAATTAATTATCTTTCAATAATCCGACCCTTTAGAATTGTATCCTTGCCGACTCAAACTACTGGGTTGAGGGTAACGTCACCTCCAAAAGAGGGGCCTACTACAATAACTAAGATAATCTCTTAAATAGTGCAAAAGTGCGGAAATAATCAAAGGTTACACTAAACACGAGTCGGAGCCAAGTGAATCATCTTGTCTATCTGTTTTTTCTTTTATTTTTATTTTTCAGCATTTTAGTTAGTTTTTATTTTTCTTAGTTTAAAACATTTTTCTAAACTTTTGATTTGATTAGACGTTGAGGATAAACCGGTACTAAAAGCTCTTGTGTCCTTGGACGACCTCGGTATCTTACCAACACTATACTACACTCACGATGGGTGCACTTGCCCATATGTGTGTTTAGTGTTAGTAAATATCGTGTTTTATAAATTTAAAACTTGGCTAAAGAAAGTGTAAAAGGGCTTAAAATAAACATTAAAACCATAACACACTTCACGCACATCAGCATAACGCTTAAGGCCATCAATCCTCGTTGTAGGACCGAGGGACATGAGTGATAGATCTATTTGGGTGTAGCGAGCCCCGCCCATGTTGGACCAGGATTGGCCCATGGGTAGACTATGTCTTACAGCCGGAAGCCCGGTGTAAAATTTGCTAGGTTTGAGCTACCTGCATCACGTCACACATATCAATGGCCTTGCAAACCATTGGTGATCTGTTTTTCCTTGTTGATTTCATACCGGGATTTATAAACTTACTTACATACTTACAATGATTACAAATGTTTTCAAGTTTATTTGGAGCTCACAGTGTATATATATCAGGCCAAGAAAAATGATTTTTCTGTATTTACACGACAACTTTAAAACCGGTTATCAAAAAGATTTGTTTTAAATCTTTTCGAAACAAAGTATGAACTAGCTCAACTTTATGTTGATTTTTCGCATGTTTCTTTCTCCGGTTACTTTCTCAAAATATGGCAAGGTTGGAATAGGAGAACCATTGGAGATTCGAGTACTTAGTGGGCATTCATTTTCTTGAAGTCTTAGCTTTAATTGCTTCCACTGTGCAATGAAGATACCAGTCCAGTCACGCCAGCTCTGATATTTTCGGGGTGTGACATGACCATCCGTTCAGATGGGCGAACGGTCTGTGTTTGTTTGCGAAACGTTAAAAATTTGAAGTTTAGTTGGAAGCGTTTAAACAATGGAAAATTATCAAGGTCGGGTCATCCGGACGGATGGCCATTCGGGCGTATGATCTGTAGTTGAAGTTTTGTAAAACTTTTCTTTAAACAACGGTTTGGTTAACGGAGATGGTGTGACGACGTGTCAAGCAACGGAAAAGTGCCAGATCTAGTTCATTCGTCTGGATGGGCGCTGCCCATTCTGGCAAACGGCTGTCCTTGGTGAAATTTCATGATTGACCCGTCAATCGGTCCATCTCTTTGGTGGAAATCCGTTTTCAAGCCGACTTTCGACAAAGGAACGAGTCGAGAGTCTGATTGAGTCCATATTCCATCAATATTGTGTAGAAATCGAAGAAAAGTTCAAAATAGTTGAAAAAGTGTTGAAATCTTTCATAACTTAGTTGGAAAGTGTGGAAATCCTTCATATCTGGAACCAATCTTAATTAAAGGGGGCTCCACCACAGTTTTCCTAAGCAAAACGAGTGGAAACCACCTTCAAGAGGTCCAAATTAGTTGATTTCGAGAAAAAGTTTAAGTGTGTGTGTGATTTTAATGAAGAAGACGGTGTAGAAGTGATTTGAGATGAAGATTGACGAATATTTGAGGTAAAAAGCTTACAAATTAGCCTTGAATCGCGTCTGAGAGCTTGGGAGCGGATGGAAGTGTCACAGTCATTGAATGGAGGTGTACGGCGGTATTTATAGAGGTAGGGCAAAGGGTTAAGTCGGTTGCGAGTGGCATCATTCGGATGGCTCCATCTGGTCGGATGGTCATCCGGACGGATGGTCATCCGGGCGGATGTCCATTTGGACGGAAGGCCATGTTTGCGCGAGTTAGTTTTCCAACTTTGGTTCGTTAGTTAAGCGTTGCGTTGTGTTTAATCGAGTTGCGAGTGAGCTTATAAGCATTGCGTTGATAACCACATAACATTCAACAAATAATCACACAAATAACACACATAATATAATTAACTCCGCGTTTCGAGTTTGCGTTGAGTTTGCGTTGCGATAGCGTTTAAGTGATAAGCGTTGTAAAATAGCTGTGATGACTGCAATTTGAATAAGCTTTGTAATAAGCGTTTAAAATGTGTTAAAAATATAGTTTAACCCTTAGCGTTAATCAAATCTCAAGAGTACAAGCATTTACGAAGAAATAACAGCGATAGGTAACGATCCGAAAAGTCGGGTTGTTACAGCCTCCCCTACTTTAGGAAATTTCATCCCGAAATTAAGGAGCAGGCGTAACAAAGAGTTGTGGATATTTAGCTTTCATATCACTTTTGAGTTCCCAAGTAAACTCGGCGCCGCGTTTGCCTTCCTAGTGAACCTTCACTATAGGAATGCGAGAGCGTCGGAGCTTCTTGGTCTCTCGATCCATGATTTCTACTGGCTTTTCCACAAAGTGTAGAGTCTCGTTTATTTGCAAATCTTTAAGAGGTACATGAAGATTTTCCTCAACTAGGCACTTTTTGAGGTTTGAGACGTGGAAAGTCGGATGCACGTTGCTGAGTTCCTCTGGTAATTTGAGTCGGTAGGCCACTTTGCCAATTCTTTCTAGAATCTTAAAGGGACCCACGTATCGTGGCGCTAGCTTCCCTTTCTTGCCGAATCAGATCACCCCCTTCCAAGGTGAAACCTTTAGGAGTACGTGATCACCAACTTCGAACTCAAGGGGCTTGCAGCGTTTATCGGCGTAGCTCTTCTAACGACTCCGAGCTTTCAAGAGATTGTCTCTTATTTGTTGGATCTTGTCAGTCGTTTCTTGTAATAACTCAGGACCAGTTATTTGAGCGTCTCTGATCTCGTGGCATACAATAGGCGATCAACATTTTCTACCATATAATGCCTCAAAGGGTGCCATTTGAATACTAGTGTGATAACTGTTATTGTATGATAATTCTACTAAAGGTAAATGTGAAGCCCAATTACCACCAAATCTATAACACACGAACAAAGCATATCTTCAAGGTTGCGAATCGTGCACTTAGTCTGACCGTCGATCTGGGGATGGAATGCGGTACTGAGATTAAGAGTTGTACCGATAGTGGCTTGGAATGTCTCCTAGGGACGTGAGGTAAATCGACCATCGCGGTCAGAGATGATGTCACGAGGTGTCCCATGTCGATAAATGACTTCGTCGGTATAGATTCGTGCTAATCGTTCTACCTTGAAGTCTTCTTGTATTGGTAACAAGTGAGCGGATTTTGTAAGACAGTCAACGATAACCCAAATGCTATCGTGACCTGATGGAGTGCGAGGGAGTTTCATAATGAAGTCCATGGCAATACTCTCCCATTTCCACATCGGAATTTCGGGTTGTTCGAGTAAGCTAGAGGGTCGTTGGTGTTCGGCTTTAACTTTTGAGCAAGTTAAACATTTCGAAACGTAGAGAGCGATATCCTTCTTCATTCCCGGCCACCAATACTATCACACCCTGACTTTTGCGGAAGCGTATGATGTGTGACTTATTCAATATCATTGCATTCAATTATAATAAACAACTATATGATTAAAACATGATGTTCATCCATTCATAAAGTTTCAAAACATTACAAACACCAGCCATTTAAGGTTCAAACAACAACACAGCCTATGGTTAGGTTACAAACCAACAAAAGTGGATGACATCTAAACTTGAGATTTACATCCCGAAACAACACCAGCCCCCAAGATCCAACTTGCTTCCTGAAATACATGTAATTTTGAAAACATCAACAAAAGTTAAGCGAGTTCATGTGTTTTGTATGAGTACTGATAAACTTGTATAAATTTGATAGATTCCTTTGAAAACAGGTATGAAAAGCGTCTATGAACAGATCAATTAATGTTTTGCAAGGACATTAATGTATGTGACAACATAGGGAGTACTCAATCTGAGTAGACTATTGTTTGTGTCGAATCCCCTCGACTGTGTCGAATCCCCTCGACTGTGTCAAATCACCTCGACTGTATCAAATCACCTTGACTGTGTCAAATCCCCTTGACCGTTGCCGAATCACCTCGACTGGGACACAACAGCACTCTAAGTGGTCACATAGGGACCATGAGTGGGGCTCGGTCGTGCCCGTTAGATCTAACCATTATCCATGATTCTTATAAGAGTTATTGGCATCTCAGTTTCAGCCTATACTCACATGATCTAATAGTTCATATCATAGCCAAATCATACCATTGAAACATATGTAACATGTATTTCACCCCCGAAAGTTATAAATCCGAAAACAGTTAAGAGAATAGGGGGACATGAACTCACAAGTTTGCGTCCTATTGTCTCGTATACTCAAAGGTCCTCTACGAGTCGTACAACTACCTACACACGTGCCATTTTTTATTAGACGTTTAGGTCGTATAACGACTCGTTGTCTTAGTTGTTCATTAAGACTTATTTTGGAATTCTTGGCGTATTTTGAGTTATAAGTTGGACGTACATTATATAATTCCAAATTATATAAGTATTAGTTAAAATAGGAATATTTTAACTTAAATGATATTTATTCCAATTATTTGGAATATTGTGAAAATAATATATTTTTAACTTAGTTCATTATGTATTCCTTTCATAAATATTTTTCCCAAGTACGGGTATGCTTGTACTTGTGTATCTGTATATGGTATTTTATGCTTAATCTTGTATTAAACTTTCCGGAATATTATTTTTTATCAACTAAAAATTACCAATTTGTATTCTTAAAATATATGTATTTTAAGAAAACTTTTATAGAAAAACTAGTGGGGAACCCGCGCGTTGCGGCGAAGTCAACAATTTGCAGTGTTGTTCTCATTTTCCGTTTGTTTATTAGTAATAACACCCCGCACGTTGAGATGGATCAAGCCTAGTTAACAACACACATGGAATTATAATACACTAAAGGCATAGCTGGTTTAAATTTTAGGATACTTGTAGCAAATTTTGAAATAAATGTAATAGGTAATAGCACAGAGATACTTACAGTAGTTGAGGGGGATTATATATAACAACAATTACAACATCTTTGACTTATGATTGGTTTAATTCTCGCCAAGCCAGCATGTACCAAATAAGTATTTATTTTAACCCTTCACTGCATCAGATCCACCCAATTTTCCAATTTAGAGATATAAGATTCAAGACCTAACAACGTAAGATTGGAACCTCGGTAAGGTCTGACAAGTGGCGGGGTCTGAAGTCGTTGATAGAAACAAATCAAAATTCAAAATACTCAAAACCAACCTGCACGATCATGTAGCCCCAACACAGGTCTTGGCTTCTCAAACAAATGTTTTCTCCTTGAATCACACTGAATATACTCCAAGCAATACGCGATGCGGGTTCAAATCACTATTACGCCACGCCTAATTATCTTTCCTCAACATTTTTTATTTTCTAATCCGAACTACCCTATACGCAGTGACGGAGCTTGACCAAAAGTTTCGAGGGGGCGTAAAGTGATAGGACCCAATTTTTTTTTCCTATCGCTATGTTTCAGGTCAGGTCGGGTTGGCTATTCGATTCAAATCGGGTCAAATAATAATAGTTCCAAATAAAACAAAGTGTATATTTACCAAACTACCCATCATTTATATACAAAGTTTATAAATATTTAGGATATATAATTTAGGAAAAATAATCGGGGGGAGATCCTATATAATTTTAAAATTTTCAGACGAAAAATTGGAACTTGTACACTTCTAACCGAAATATTGGGGTGGGCGGGTGCACCCCCGAGCGCCCACTATCCTTCGCCTTTGCCTATACGATCGTTTCTTGTTCGTTAAAGCTCTTTCATAAGTTCACCTATAAAATACCAAATTATATAAGTACACACTATAAACGACCAAAAATGACACCGAAACTAATAAAAACTATAAAAATACATAAGAACACAGTGCAACACATCAGTACCTTACTACTTTATGATCATAAATAGTGGTGTCCTAAATCACTCCAAAACATCAACAAGACGGTGCATTTTTTTCTTCTTTTCAAGAAATGTATAGGTCAAATGTATACCTCGCAAAGGTAACCCGTAAACCTAATTTCGGTCATCATGGGTCATTAAAATGACCTCCTGGGTCATTTCGAGTCTGAGTAAAATTAAGGATGGGTCTGGATTAAAACAAGGAAATTTAGAATCGGGTTAGAATGGGTTGTTCTGGAATTGAGGAAGGGTTAGAATGGGTTGTTTGTGAAGTTGAGAAAGGGTCAGAGCGGGCAATATCAATGTCCAACCATTCATGAAACCTCAATCAAGTCACCACCACAACCTGATCACGGCATGCTTTTTTCATGCCTCTTCTTCCGACTTATCTTGAATCACACTGGTACACACAGGCCTGATCACGACATGCTTTTCTTATGTCTCTTCTTCCAACTTAAATTGTTGACTCCGCCGCAACGCGCGGGTAACCCGATAACATGCCGACCCATGACCTGTTTTCTATTCGGTGACACATTTAAACAAAACCGGTAACCGATTTGACCCGTACACTACCCGAAACAACCCGAAACATCAAGATTAACCCACCAATGTTAAGATATATTTCTAAGATGCATTTCCACCACTTCTATTCTTTAATCTTTACGTTAAACAAGCGAAGCAAAGATGAATAACCAAAACAGTTCTGTAAGAATTTAGGAACAAACCTTAAACAAGTCATCTAGTGCTGTATCTAGGGTTTATGATTTCAAGATTCAAAAAATATGATCTGGAAAACTAACCACACAACTGGTATCAATGCACAATGGTTGTACGAACAGTTCCATCTTTCATCACCGGAATAAATTTTGCATCTCACACTACAAATTTCAACAGGAATAACAACAAAAACTAAAGCAATAAATCATGTAACCCAACCAAACCACCCAAACACGTCACCAGACTAATAAGCTATGATAAAAACTAAATCTTTGGTTAATCATTTTGCTGAAGATAATCTTAACTTTTTTTTGTTTCAGATCGTATATGAAGAGTGGTTAGATTTAGTAGATAATAAAAATTATTGGTTTCTTTTGGAATGTTCGTATTGCATAGATGTAGTTTTCTATGGGATAACATAAACTAAAATTTGAGTGGTTATTACCTAGGGCTGAAAAACGAAAGGCTGCTGATGCTATAGCCAGTGTGTCAGGAGAAATGGTCAATGCTTTTGAGGCTGGTGTTAACAGAATACGCCGTTGTGATTCTTTTAAAATTTTAAATTGAGTTAATACTAAAATTAGGATCAGTAAGCATTATGTAAGCGAAAATTAAGCAAAATGATTTCTTACCTTAGCTACGATATCGCCTACAATCAATGTACTGGTCTCTCGCGTGATGGTAATGGGATCGGAAACAACTCATTAGTTATATCGAATATCCTAAATAATTTTTCTACAACATTCAAATCCAAAATGGATAGTCAGTTTTCTCAAAAATAAAATAAAAATAAGTATGTGTAAAATCTCATCCTTAGCGTCGTAAATGTACATTTGTAAGAAGCAAGGTCGTTCACCAGGTGGTGGGCACAAAGAACCAATGTGATGACAAAGCTAACCGCTTACTTTAAATACGTATGGACCAGACCCAAGCTTAATGGAGTTATCTACAAATGCACCAACAACAAATTAAGTAACAAGTATCAGGTCAAACTAAGTAAAAGGTATCAGGTCAAATTGTTTAAAACTGTGCAGATGGATGAGGTCAGGATAGTAACAGCAATACGACACTGGTGAATGCCATAACAGCCAAGATTCGGAAAATGACCTGTAACACTTATTGGCACTAATGGTGGCACCCTTGTGGCTCCATGTTGATCTGGTGTCACTTGATTTAAATGGTGGTGCTGATGACCTGTTCACGAGACAATGATTCAACAAAATTAGAGCAGAAAACAAAATCAAACATTCGTACCGATGTATTTTATGACATGTCATAATCATTCTTTGATAGATCTGTTAAGGGTTATACAATTAAAGGCACTTGGAAACATGTCGATGTGTGTGAAGTGCGATGAGAGATGATCGTACAGTGGGAATTCGTCGTTATCCATCAGTTCATTACGATACCGATACGATAACGACACTCGGTATAGCAACCAAAAGATAAAACCCACATGTCCAAAAGGATATATCATGTTTATTCATAAGGTCACACCTGATCAACAAAATAATACCAAGAAAATCCAACCTGCAATATTACTTCCCCTCCTGCACCAAACGGTCAAACAAAATCTCAGATTATTATTCAGAGGCAACAGATTAGAAAAGTGTTCACTTATAAACGGTATAAATGATCATTATTTACTGTTAAATGCCTTCATTTAAGCAAAGGCAGTATCAATGCCAGTGGACATTGTGTTCAATCCAGCAACAAATTGGTGGGGATTCCCAGCATCATGTTGACTATACATATCATCTAGAGCTCTATCATTGAAACACATTTAAATAAAACTAAACTCGACCAGTTTTTGAGTATGGTTTCATACAATAATTTATTGAAAGAAGATCATAAAATTCAACTTGCTAAAATTGTTTAGAGATTTATTAGGGGTAACTTACGAAGCCAACAATATTCTATAAAATTACACGAATTATAACAAGTTAATAACAAGTGAAGAAAAAGAAACCTGAGTTCGGAGAAGATAGGGAAGAGACGAAACCCTAGATCTGAACACCGTGAGTTATCTTCATGATGGGGATGCTTTTGTTACAGAGGAGAAGGGAACGATTGCTGGAGCAATTCAATACAATTGATTACCTTAGCGATTCGTATACTCTCATCATGATGATTCACATTTACGGTTTGATGATTCGTATGCTCCAATTCGTTCTGCAGCTGATTGATTATTGTACATATAATAATTGCTCGGACTCTTTGGCGACTGAGAATGAATTGGGGGCAAATTTGGGAGAAACAGATGAAGATTAGGGTAAGAACTCCTGCTGCTTCGTCTGCCGTCTTAAAAATTGTGTAGGAAATTACATTTCAGTACATCTAAAATGCTTTATAATGTATTATAGATAACTATAACTTGCTTGGTAAAAATAAAATATTTTCATATAACCTCAAAAATACTATATTAATCAAGATTAACTTAGAAAATATTTATAATTCCATTTTCACCCAAAATAATATATTCTTATTTTGTTTAAGAACATATATATTGTTTTCAAAGATAATATATTTTTTAATTGTTCAAGAAAATATATATCTTTTCTTCACTCAAAAATAATATATTTCCTACTTGATATGATCTATCTTGTAATTCTTGTAAAAATCATATTTTCCGTTTCTTTGGTTTCCAAAATACAGTTTAACTCATTTGTCAAAATATATATGAGTTTAATTCCGGAATATATTTATATAGTCCATAGTCCTTGTTCGGTTTGTCCAATATTCGGGTATAAATTATATATTTGTTTTCTTGGAAATCTTGGTAATATTTTGTATTACAATTTTGGTATTTTGGTGAGTTATATTATTTTCAAGTCCTTAAATAATATAACTAAAACACATAGTATACAAGTAGCACACAAGTGTAATATCTAAATATATATTTCCCTAAATATATACTTAGTCACTTTTATTTATCAAAAATCAACCTCCATTATTTGTAAATTTTGTAACAAAAATTATGGAAATTTTTTATATGAAAACCTTGATTAAAATTTACTTGTAAACACTTGTTTAAAAATATTTTTCTAAGTGTTTAATTTCTACAAAAATTTTGCCATAGTTTCCCCTTAAAAATGGAGGTTTCCATGCTTTAAAAGCATATCATTTTCTTTTAAAATCATCATCAATCATCAACAATTCATTTAAGACTTACCAGGAGCCAAAATCATGCAATTTACACTACATCATGAACTTGAAACTTTTTAAAAATTTGTAGTAACTTAATATGTTGTTAAGTAAGTTTAGTTGCCCTTGAAAATATGGTTATTTGTTTATAAATCTCATTCTTGACAAATTTAGTCTTTTACAACTTGTAAGATGATTTTCTAAAAATGATTTTTCTTGTATTCTTCTCGTTAACAACATGTTTCTAGCTTTGATTTACCACTTAAAATGTGATAAGTTTCTTTAAAAATCATGATCTTGTAAATCTTGTAAATAACTTTGGTTTCTTGAGAAAACTATTTTTGAAATCATCTATTTACAAGACTTATAACATGTATCCATCATCATCATACTCTAAAACAACTTCATTTTCAAGTTCATGATGAACATAGAGGATGATCATTTTGATTTTTCACAAGATTCATCCTCTCACTTGCTAGATCATGTGTTTAATCACAATCTAGCAAGCTTCATACGATGATCAACATCATAAACACAAGCAATCAACAACCAAGTATCATACATACACTAAATCAACATAGATTCTTATGTTATTTAGCTTTATGTTGAAGATCATCTTCTTGTTTCTTTTTTATTCTTATGATTAACCACTTACATAATCTTTTATCCATCAAAATGAGAAGTAAAATCAAGTTATGAAGAGCTTACTACTAGCACAAGGGCTAGGGAAGAATCAAAGGTGAAGAATATGATGAACAAGGTGGATAAAAGCTCTAGGAGGTGGTCCTTCAAGTTCCAATGCCTTCAAGCTTCTTAACTTAGCTCCTAGCACCCTTGAATCACCTTGGATTGGTTGTTAATGGAATGAAAATGGTGGTTGATGTGTGGTGTATTGGAGCCGAGAACAAAGGGGGGAAGGAGAGAAGATAGTGTGGTGAAGTTGGTGATAAATGAAGTGAGTTTAGTCTTGTAGTGTTTAATAAAGTTTCTTCCAACAAAAAGATTAAACATTGGTCACTATGTCCTTAATCCATCCAACATATCTACTAAAGTATTTAAAAGAAATCATCAAGTGGGTCCCTATGTTGGACGGTGATTAGAGGGGGGGGGTATGAGTTTGGTTTCAAATATTAGTTAGGTAGATTGGTTGGAAAGTAATAGTATTAGTTACTGTTTTATGTGTTTAGGGTTTTTAGGGTGTGTTATGATGTTCGGTGACCATAACTAGATCCGAAACACTAAAACAATGTTTCTAGTGAAAATTTGGTGTTTCGGGTAGTGTCCGGTTGTTCGGTTGGTCACCGGTTTGTTAAGGTGCTAAATTACGCAGTTTAGTGTGCTTTATGTAGCCTTTTATAACCGTTTTGATTCCCGACACTTAGGAAGGTATTCTGGACCATTAAACCATAATTCTGCATTATATTTTGTTGTTAAAAAGCTGAAAATTGCTGAATTTTGGTGTTTTCTGCAGAATTCTGCAGTTTTAGCGTGTTTCTGGCACTTTCCAGCACCCAAATCATCACTAGGAAGGCAGTTTTGTAATTCCTACTTTCCTACACACTATTCTAGTGTAACACTTGGTTCCAGGGCTTATTATGTATCTTAACATCATGTCTGTCTGAGTACTGAACTCCCGTCAGTACTTCTAGTTTGTCTGATAACTGTGCTATCTTTGTTCTGTGCATTTATTGAACCATATTGTGTTGCATGTAATAATGATGAACAATCTTGCAACATGAAATACCTTTGTGTGCATATGACAGTAATCAGAAATTCATTCGTCTTGTTAATTCAATCATGCACAGACATTAAAGCAAAGATTACTGTTTATTATTGTACGAAATACATGGAAAAGTGCCAGTTGTCACATTCTCCCCCCGTTAAAAGAATTTCGTCCCGAAATTCAAGCGGTGTTAATGGTTGCAGGGGAGTTGTGAAACAGATATGAATACTTAGACTTGATTTGGCCTTCATGTTCCCAAGTAAATTATGGGCCATGATGTGAATTCCAGCGAACTTTAACAAATTTAATACGACTTCTTCCGTGTTTTGTGGACTTCCAGTTTGTAACCTTAACAGGTTCTTTAGTAAATTGGAGTTTGTAGTTCAACGTGAATCTTGTTTGCGGGAAAGACGACTGTTTCTTGAGTAGGACTCTTCTTGAGATTAGACACGTGAAACGCGTCGTGAACACTGCTAAGTTCTTTTGGGAGTTTTAGCTTGTATACAACGATTCCGATTCTCTCCAGAATCTCAAAGGGTCCAATATACCGTGGGTTCATCTTCCCATGTTTTTTCCAAATCGTACCACGCATTTCCAAGGCTAGGCTTTCAATAACACCATATCTTCAACCACAGTTTCCAACGGTTTCCGCCGCTTGCCGGTGTAGCTTTTCTGTATATCACGCGCTGGCTTGGTACGATCACATAACTGAATGGTCTTGTCTGTGGTTCCCGACCCAACTCGGAGCCAATAAAGAGTTATCTCTCGTCTCCGCCAAACACAGCGGGAACCGACTCTTACGTACATATAAGGCTTCACACGAGGCGGCCTAAACGGCGATGTGAGAAATATTATCGTAGGAAAACTCCACTAAGGGCAAGTGAGTATTCCAACTTTTCATCAACGTTCATCACACAATCACGTAGAATGTCTTCCAAAGTTTGTACCACCCGATCACTTTGACCGTCCGTCTGAGGGTGAGTGGCAGTACTAAGGTTCAGGTGAGATCCAATGCCTGTTGAAATGTTTGTCAAATCCTTGACACAAAGCGACCAACTCGATCGGTTATGATGGACACGGGCACTCCATGATGTGCCACAATCTCTCTAAGATAAATCTCTGCTAACATCTTTGTGCTGTCTCTCTCGCTAATCGGTAAGAAATGTGCAGACTTTGTGAGTCGATTAATAATCACCCAAATCACATCGTGTCCTCCTTGGGTTCTTGGTAACTTTGTAATGAAATCCATTGAGATCTGTTCCCATTTCCACATGGGAACCTCAGGCTGTTGCTGCAGCCTTGATGGTTTCTGGTATTCTGTCTTAACTTTGGCACAAGTAAGACAGTTACTCACATATATAGCTATATCAGCTTTCATCTTGGGCCACCCGTACTAACCCTTCGAGTCTTGGTACATCTTGTCGGATCCAGGATGGATCGAGTAAGAGTGTACGTAAATTGTCGTTAAACGGAACCCAAAGTCGTCCCATGGAGTTTAAGGTTCCATCTTCCTTTGGAAATAAATGCACTCCCATTCCACGTAATACTTCAGCTTGAAGGTTCTCCGGTTTGAGCGTCTCTAGCTCAGCTTCACGAATCCGAGTAACGGGATTCGTCTGTATGGTCACCTCTACGGCTCGCACCCTTGGAAGCTTTGCGCGTTCCTTGTGGCTCAAGGCATCTGCCACAATGCTTACCTTGTCCAGGTGATACTTAATCTCACAATCGTAATCATTCAACAGTTCATCCCATCTTCGTTGTCCCATATTCAAATCCTTCTGATCAAAGATGTGCTGCAAACTCTTGTGATCAGTATGCAGCGTTTTCCATACAAGTAATGATGCCAAAACTTCGATACGCAACTCACTGCACCTAATTCAAGGTCGTGCGTGGTGTAGTTCTTCTCATGATCCTTCGATCGACGTACGTGTATGCGATGACTTTGTCTCATTGCATCAACACGCAATCGAGACCTTGTCAAGAAGCGTCACAATAACCGCAAATCATCGGTACCGTCTAGGTTAGGATTGTTAGCGGTTGAGCAATCTTTGAAAAGTTCTCTATGAGTCGTCTGTAATAGCCTGCTATCCCCAGAAATTGTCGTATCGCAGTTGGTGTCTTTGGGGCTTCCCAGTCCTCGATTGCTTCGATCTTAGCGGGGTCGATGTGAATTCCATCCTCATTTACCACATAAGTTAGGAATTGCACCTTGCGAATCCAAAATTCGCATTTCGAGAGCTTTGCATACAATTGTCCCTTCTTCAAGGGTTCTAGGATAGCTTATAGGTGTTGCTCATGTTCCTCCTGGGTTCGAAAGTAAATATGGATGTCATCAATGAATATAATCACCAACTTTTCCAGATACGGCTTACACACCCGACTCATGAGATCCATGAATACTGCCAGTGCGTTCGTTAAGCCTAACGACATGGCAAGGAACTCGTAATGTCCACAGCGAGTCCTAAAGGCTGTTTTAGGGATACTTCCTTCTTGTATTCGCGGTTGATGATACCCTGACCTCAACTTGATCTTCGAGTAGTAACTAGAGCCTTGTAATTGGTCGAACAAGTCATCAATCCTCGGCAAAGGATACTGATTCTTGATATTCACTTCCCTGAAGTCGATGCACAAACGGAAACTGCCATCTTTTTTTTTAACGAATAGCACTGGAGCTCCCCAAGGCGAGAAGCTTGGTCTGATGAATCCTTCATTCTAGCAGTTCTTGTAGTCGAATCGTTAGTCCTTGTGTCTCGAACGAAGCTATTCGGTAAGGTTCCTTCGTCACGGGTGCCGCTCCTGGCACTAGTTTTATCCTAAACTTCAGTCATCGCTGTGGAGGTAACCTAGGTAAGTCTTCGGGAAAGACTTCTGGAATTTCCTTCACTAAGGGGATGTCTTCTAGCTCTAGCTCCTTGGTCTCCTTATCAACAATATGAGCAAGGAAGGCTACACAGCCTTTTTGGAGACACTTCTGCGCTCTCACAACAAATGTGAAGTGTCGCAGTCTTCCGCCTTATGTGGTCCAGCGTCCTCGCATCAAATGTATTAAGGTCGTGTACTATAAGTGTCTCGTCGTTCGCAAGAGAGACGCGAACGACTTTCTCATGACAAGCAACTTCAGCTTCATGCTTGGATATCCAATCCATGCCGACTACAACATCAAAACTTCCTAAACCAACAGGTAGACGTTCAATAGAAAATTCCCGCTCTCCAAGTCCCAAGGTACAACCCTTTATAACTTCATCCTTTTTTTTGACTAATTTCCCATTTACTAACTCGATAGAATATGGGGCGTCTAGATTACTTGAAACTTGGCCAAGTAGGTTCTTAAGTTCTATGGATACAAGGCTAAAGTCGATGCCAGTGTCAATCAAAATGAATGCATAGAGTTGGTTAGTAGGGAACGTACCCGTAACCGCACTTGGATCCTGGCGTGCTTTACGAGCTCCGATCGTGAAGACTCTTTCTCGCTTGGTTCTTCCTAGGGCAATCTTTCCTAAAGTGCCCCACGACACCACAGTTGAAGCATCCTGGAACTCTACCATTATCGTTTCCATCTTGGTTGCAGTTATCATTTCCTCCTTGTTTGGGATCTTTTGCCCAACATGCATCCTTGTTGTGTCCTTCTTTTCCACACCTATCGCACTTAGGCCTCGGACATCGACCTTCATGGTGAAACTTGCATTCGTCACACCTCGGCTTAGTCCCCAAATATACCTTTCCACCGACCTTATTAGTGGCTCCATAAGCTTTCATGCCACAAGGCAGGTTCGCTTCCCTTCTTTTGTTTGCATTAGAGTTGTCATAACTGACTTGGCTGCCTTTCTTCAGGTTTGAAACCTTTCTTTTGTTGTTGCCCGAAGACTCCACGTCAGTCTCCTTCTTGTTTACTTCGGATCTCAAAAACTTTCCCATTCGAAGAGCTTCTTCAGTAAGTGTAACGCTCAAATCGATAGCCTCTGCGATGGTTGGAGGCTTTGCGGCAGTAACCATGCTTAGGATTTGAGGCGCAAGTCCCCAAATAAACCGCTCGATTCTCTTGATTTCCGGCTCGACAAGATAAGGAACGACCCTTGATAAATCATGGAAACGCTGAATATACTCAGCAACCTTTGGTCCATCCATCTTTAAGTTCCAGAATTCTGTCTCAAGTTTCTGAATCTCAGCCCGTGAGAAGTACTTCTTGTGCATTAACTCTTTTAGTTCATCCCATGTTAATGTGTATGCAGCAGTTTCACCCAGTGTTTGGACTTGGAGATTCCACCATGAAAGCGCTCCGTCCAGAAACAACCCAGAAATATATGTAACCCTTTGTTCCGGAGCACACTTGTTCATCCTCAATACAGAGTCAGTTTTCTCTACCTAGCGTACAAAAGCGACAGCACCCCCAGTGCTATCGAAGTTAAGGGGCTTGAAATCCAAGAATTGCTTGTAGGTACAGCTTGTGTCACAAGTAACACAATTCACAGTAAGCGTTGGCAAAGCATAATTAGAAATATCCAAACGAGTTGTAAAGTGTCTTAGGTGACTTAACATTACCGATTGGGGGGTTATTTCCAGAGGTACCACCGCTATGCTCAGAGCGGTTGGCCTCATGCTGGGCAATAGCTTGCGAGATGCGTTCTTGCAGCTCTGCTTCAGTCCTTGGCAACGTATTAGTGTCTGTGTCACGTCTGGGCGGCATTTTCTTCTGGCAAAAAGGTATTGGGTAGGTTAGGCAACATTCACCAATAATTGTCTATGAGGTATACATAACCATAAACAAACATGTAATCACCTAACATCACATGCATATATAATCATCAATGTATAAGCAAGAAACAACCATTGAGCTTTCATATATGCTTGACAACTTGACTTATTGTTTTTAATAGAGGAAAACAAAATGAACTCGGGGTTACATCACCTCGGTCATACAAGTTCCATAATATGAAAGTAGTAGTTATTTACCTTCTACATTGGTCTTCTTAGGTCTTTAGTTTCACAAGGACGGGTATACATCCCAAGGGATGGGGGTTGTGCATTTCTACCACGTATAGGGTGTGATAGTGAAAATGCAGAGATAAGGTCGTGAGGGTACGTGACTTCTTCCTCTGAACCGAATTGTTCCTTGTAGCAATCGTAGAGTAGTTTTCCCAAGGCGCGAATGCACTACCCAACGATGGGGTGCGTTACGGAATAGAAAATGTAGAGTTACTGAATCTTCTCTGAGTGTTAGTCATCTTCTCTTGCTTAGATATCGGTTCCCAAACGACTCGTATTACGGGTAGAAGTGTCAAACACGAAGTAGGCAAAAATAGACTTCCTACTTTGTAGAGTGCTATAGCAACTATCTCGGTATTGTTCCATTAGATGGAGGTGTGGACACTTAGAAATTTTGAATGGGTGGTGATTCATTGTCTTGACCCGCAGAGTCCATCAGGATTTCCATGCACTACAAGTCGTTATTACGTGGGCCCTCGTAATAATAAATCGTCTTGCATGGTCACCCTAATTTTCCCTCGTTTAAAGCAGATGATCGGCCAAAGAGGGGACACTACTGTCCTTATACCTTCGACATGGAAAGGACCATTGTGGTGGTCCACGCGCTATCATTCGTTATCGTTACGCGCGAATAGACACAATGCTTAGACGTAATAGAAATAAGGGAATTCCTAGTAGTTGGAGGGGCACCTTCAAGATGAGTACCTCATATTCCTTGTCTGGTCAAGAGTGTCATCAATCTTGTTTCGTAGAAGCCACAGGGACCTCGTCCCATTGACAGGGTTGCTGTCCAAGGTTGCCTCCTCTGCCTCGCCGCCACTACCGTAGTCAGGCACCTTCGCATTCGAGAGGGAAGAACAGCCATCTTCTACGGAAGTAAGTTCAGCGGCTCACTTGGTAACTATGTCAAGCATAAGCTTCGCAACAAACGCGAGGTCGATGGTCTCATTGTGCGTGTCAAGGGAAATAATAGAATTCAAAGTCGAAGGTATCTCGTTCTCGCCAATAATCATCCCATACACACATACGTATATATATTAATGAGTGATAATGTTACTTAGTATATATATAAGAAAATAAATGCAACATGTCACATATAACTCTCGTTTGTTCTTTCAGGGGGGTCTTTTCGTCTTTGGCAAGTCTATCTCACATAGACTATACCTCATTTGGCATGTCAGTTGAGGTATTCTCCTCCCTACTAATGTCCTTGCTTTGTCTTTCCTTTGGAAAATGTTTGACTCATGGATCTTGGCGCTTTCGTAAATGCAATGAAAACCTTTTTGTAAAAATGTTTTTGTGAGAGAATCCTAGTGATTGTAGTCTAGACTCGGGAAGGAATCCTAGTTCACTACAATCGAAGCTCTGATACCAAACTGTCACACCCTGAATTTTGCGGAAGCGTATGATGTGTGACTTGTTCAATATCATTGCATTCAATTATAATAAACAACTACATGATTAAAACATGATGTTCATCCATTCATAAAGTTTCAAAACATTACAAACACCAGTCATTTAAGGTTCAAACAACTACACAGCCTCTGGTTAGGTTACAAACCAACAAAAGTGGATGACATCTAAACTTGAGATTTACATCCCGAAATGACACCAGCGCCTAAGATCCAACTTACTTCCTGAAATACATGTAATTTTGAAAACATCAACAAAAGTTGAGCGAGTTCATGCGTTTTGTATGAGTACTGATAAACTTGTATACATTTGAGAGACTCCTTTGAAAACGGGTATGAAAAGCGTCTATGAACAGATCAATTAATGTTTTGCAAGGACATTAATCTATGTGACAACATACGGAGCACTCAATCTGAGTAGACTATTGTCTGTGTCGAATCCCCTCGACTGTGTCAAATCACCTTGACTGTGTCAAATCCCCTTGACTGTATCAAAACACCTTGACTGTGTCAAATCCCCTTGACCATTGCCGGATCACCTCGACTAGAACACAACAGCACTCTAAGTGGTCACATAGGGACCATGAGTGAGTCCCGGTCGTACCCATTAGATCAAACCCTTGTCCATGATTCTTATGAGAGTTATTGGCATCTTAGTTTCAGCCTATGCTCACATGATCTAATAGTTCATATCATAGCCAAATCATACCATTGAAACATATGTAACATGTATTTCACCCCCGAAAGTTATAAATTCGAAAACAGTTAAAAGAATAGGGGGACATGAACTCACAAGTTTGCATTCTGCTGTCTCGTATACTCAAAGGTCCTCCTACGAGTCGTACAACTACCTACACACGTGCCATTATTTTATTAGACGTTTAAGTCGTGTAACGACTCTTTATCTTAGTTGTTCATTAAGACTTATTTTGGAATTCTTGGTGTACTTTGAGTTATAAGTTGGACGTACATTATATAATTCCAAATTATATAAGTATTAGTTAAAATAGGAATATTTTAACTTAAATGATATTTATTCCAATTATTTGGAATATTGTTAAAAATAATATATTTTTAACTTAGTTCATTATGTATTCCTTTCATAAATATTTTCCCCAAGTATGGGTATGCTTGTACTTGTGTATCTGTATACGGTATTTTGCCAAGTATTGGTGGTGTATTTCGGTGTGTATTTATACGTACGAGGATACGTATTTTCTTGTATTCATTAAGTATTTTATGATTAATCATGTATTAAACTTTCCGGAATATTATTTTTTTATCAACTAAAAATCACCAATTTGTATTCTTAAAATATATGTATTTTAAGAAAACTTTTATAGAAAAATAACTATAACTTGCTTGGTAAAAATAATATATTTTCATATAACCTCAAAAATACTATATTTTCAAGATTAACTTAGAAAATATTTATAATTCCATTTTCACCCAAAATAATATATTCTTATTTTGTTTAAGAACATATATATTGTTTTCAAAGATAATATATGTTTTAATTGTTCAAGAAAATATATATTTTTCTTCACTCAAAAATAATATATTTCCTACTTGATATGATCTATCTTGTAATTCTTGTAAAAATCATATTTTCCGTTTCTTTGGTTTCCAAAATACCGTTTAACTCATTTGTCAAAATATATATGAGTTTAATTCCGGAATATATTTATATAGTCCATAGTCCTTGTTCGGTTTGTCCAATATTCGGGTATAAATTATATATTTGTTTTCTTGGAAATCTTGGTAATATTTTGTATTACAATTTTGGTATTTTGGTGAGTTATATTATTTTTAAGTCCTTAAATAATATAACTAATACACATAGTATACAAGTAGCACACAAGTGTGATATCTAAATATTTATTTCCCTAAATATATACTTAGTCACTTTTATTTATCAAAAATCAACCTCCAATATTTGTAACTTTTGTAACAAAAATTATGGCAAATTTTTATATGAAAATCTTGATTAAAATTTACTTGTAAACACTTGTTTAAAATATTTTTCTAAGTGTTTAATTTCTACAAAAAATTTGCCATAGTTTCCCCTTAAAAATGGAGGTTTCAATGCTTTAAAAGCATATCATTTTCTTTTAAAATCATCAACAATTCATTTAAGACTTACCATGAGCCAAAATCATGCAATTTGCACTACATCATGAACTTGAAACTTTGTAAAAATTTGTAGTAACTTAATATGTTGCTAAGTAAGTTTAGTTACCCTTGAAAATATGGTTATTTGTTTATAAATCTCATTCTTGACAAATTTACTCTTTTACAACTTGTAAGATGATTTTCTAAAAATGATTTTTCTTGTATTCTTCTTGTTAACAACATGTTTCTAGCTTTGATTTACCACTTAAAACGTGGTTAGTTTCTTTAAAAATCATGATCTTGTAAATCTTGTAAATAACTTTGGTTTCTTGAGAAAACTCTTTTTGAAATCATCTATTTACAAGACTTATAACATGTATCCATCATCATCATACTCTAAAACAACTTCATTTTCAAGTTCACGATGAACATAGAGGATGATCATTTTGATTTTTCACAAGATTCATCCTCTCACTTGCTAGATCATGTGTTTAATCACAATCTAGCAAGCTTCTTATGATTACCATCATCATAAATATGACATCTGTGTATTTTAATCCTTGTACTGTTCCGAACAACTTTGTATTTAATAAAATATGGTGTTTTAATTTCAATATTTGTTTAATTATTTGTGACATTAGTACATTTTCAATCATTGTTCAATTCCGAACTCTCAAACCTGTTCTGGTAGTGAAATCATAAACCGTTACGTAAAGATAATCAGTTTAACGCAACGTACACTCCGGAACTGTGACATAAGCCAAACATACCCTAAATACCCTTTACATAACTTAGAAATAAGTTTCGAAGGATTCGGTATGGCAAAAACATGTTTATTCAAACTTTAGAACTAATTGCGACAAAACTGTGAAATGAACGTTGGTGACCGCTCGGATAATATTTAAATCCCAAAAATATTCTGTTATGATTAAAATTTTATTTTTAATCAAGTTTGTGTTGAAAAATAAATTAAAACGCTTAAAAACATTATTTTTCAAGTTTAAGCCCGTACCGCATGTTACTGCGTAACACAATGCCTATACTGCAAAACGCAGACAACACAGCCAGTCTCGGAAACTAAAATTTATTTCAGTAATATTTTGGCGAGTTTATTTTTATAGAATAATAAAAATAATTTAGAACGCCATAAACCGGGATTTAAGCGCTAGATAAAATACCAGGTATCCAGTTAAATACCTGTTTTTATCTAATTTACCAATCAAAATTTACACTTTGCCCCCTCCCCCCTTATAGTGGACGGTTACAAGGAGTGGCCCCACTCTTGATTTTGTGAAATCTTGATAAATTCTCTAAGATCTTGCCAAATATATTTTCATGATCTTTCTTGGATGCATCAAGATATTATAAGATTATGTGATCTATGGAGATTCACTAGAAGATCTTGGCCTATATATCACCACCACCATCAACACTCAACACTCCACTCTTCCACTCTCTCTCCCCCAAACCGTAACCCCCACCACCATCACCATTATCATCCTTTCAACTTTGTTCTTCAAGATCAAACCCCATTCCAAGCTAATTTCAAGTTGGTGTGAAGATCCAAAGGAGTTTCCAAGGTGCTTTCAAGTGATTTCAAGCTCCATATCATCAAAATCTCATCAAAAACTCACTTGAATCTTGAAGGTATAAAATTTATGTTTAAATCATACACTTGATTCTTGGTTGTTCTTGATGATTGGAAGTTTCTCTTGAATCATGGAAGTTTTCACAAACTTGAAATCTAAAAAGAAATGGGTCTTGATACAAAATAAAAATGGTGGTATATATGTGTGTACATATAACCGTACATATATATGTGTGTGTATGAGATTTGAGTTTGATTTTTGATAAATACTTGTTTAGGATGCTTTGCTTACATGAACAAGATTATGTGCAAATATGTTAGAGATATAAAGGAGTGATTGAATCATGAGTTATAATTTGAAATGATGTTAGTATTTTGACATGTAAATGGCCAAAAATTTATTAGACATATTTGAGAATTTTTAAGTTGTTGCTTGTTCTTGAATGATAGTTAAAATGCAAGTGTTTGATGATTTGTGCATGATATGATGAATGTTCAATTAAATCAGCAAATAAACATGAATAAATTACATGTTTGATGCATCCAAATACATATGAAATGATGATTATATGATAGTGTGCTTTAGACACTTGTACATAAGAATGCATGTTGATTTAAAGCTCAAGAAATGATAAAAAATGATTGTATGACAAAAATGTTTTAGAACAGATTATAAACACTAAAAATAACATTATTTGGTATATTATAATGGCATGATACTTTGTCATAGGTTTGATAGCTTTGCATGTTGTACATATAGCTTAGAAAGTGGTAAAATATGTGAAATTTGCATGATTTATGTGCTTTATGTGAGACATGCACTATCATGAGTATAACCACTATTTTATTCAGTAAATAACATGGGTTATGTTAAAATATCAAGTCGTTACGAATTGGGATGGTTATGGTAACGTTTGATGCAAAACTATGCGGTAAAACGGTTAAAATCGGCTTTTTGGAGGATTTTTAGAAAACTGTTTTAGATCAGTAAGTAAACTGATATTTTTGATATAAAAATAAGTATTTTAACTTATATTAAGTTTACTTGGAGTTTGGTTAGTCATACGTGACTTCCGGCGCCCAAAAACGTTACCGAATCGCTAAAATACGTGTTTTTCAACATACACTATAATGGGTTGTTCATGGGTAAATTTTATGTGTTACAATGTGTTATGTGTTTTATAATATGTGTATGATGACATATTAATACTTTACAAGATTATGTGTATTACGATATTCATTTTATGTCACAATAAGTATATATATTTCTACGCGCAAATCGTAGGTATATTGCTTATAACATGATGAGGGTCACCAATAAAATCGTTCAAGTCGCAAAGTTTTTTTTTTAAATATATATGAACTCATATATATATAAATACACCAATATAATAAAAAATAATAACTTTTCGAGAAAATCTCAAAGTTATGTGAAAATTCTGAGCATCGGAGAAACTTATGTATTTATGTGGGTTTTTGACTATTAAATCGTTCTTATTTAATTTAGGACGAATAATCAATTTGAGGGATTGTGTTAACATATAAAAACGCACCCAAAGGTGAGTACATAGTTCCCCTATTTTACGTTTTCAAATGTTTTGGGGTGAAGCATATGTGCATAATTTTACTTTTCGTTTTCATGACATTGTACATGTTTTATTACATATTACATATAATACATTATTTCAAAGAAATTTTTATGGTATATTGACTTAGTATACCTAACATTTGGTTTCAAAAACATTTTATTGGCATATTGACTTAGTATGCCTGTTACATGGTTTTACAAAGACATTTTCATGACATGCTTACATTGAAAAAGACATTTGGTATGTTTAACGGAGTAGTACATTCATTAACATTGATCACGCCGCTTGGTAGTATGTAATAGCGCTATAGGACTTGACAAATCCCGTTCCCGCTTTCTAGGTATTTCGTAAGGGGAATGACAGAATCCGAATACATTTTTTTGATAAACCTTGATCCTGATAAGGGTTTATCCGACAGTCTCAAGGCTTGAGTGTATACGACAGACAAACCGTATAAATGTTCATATCAATAAAAGCAATGGTTTTCAAAACATAACTTTTGTTTATTCAAAGACCTTGTTTTGTACATGACATTTCGATTACATAAGACATTTATTTATACATGACATTATGCATTTGGCTTGAGTAAGTACTATTTATTCGCCATACAAGACATGGTTTATACTGGACATTTGACATTGGATATTGGTTATACATGACATTGACATATTTTATACATATTATTTTCATTTGGTTATTTACTTAACCATACATCATTCTTTTATATCATTTTATTTTCATATGATTTTATAAAAGAAGACATTTTTATAAGGTTCATGACTACTTTTCGTTAAACATTTCTTTTAACCCTTAAAGTCATGAATCTTCAACACTAAACCTATGTTACTCATAGGCATTTTTATGCTGACGTATTTACTTTCACATATGTTTCAGGAGCGAATGTTTGATGTGAGCAAGCTACATTTAGGGCGACTTGGGCCTTATAGCAATCTAAAATCAAGAAAGTTATCATCTTTTATGTTATGTTTCTTGTTTAATCTAAGACAATGTAATAATTTAAGCTTGTGAAACTTAACTTTAGTTATCATGTGTTTTTGAAACAATAATTCTGCCACAGCACTCCCCGACGTTTCTGCCGCGGTTTGTTGTTTTACGCGGTCGGGGTGTGACAATAAACACAAGCAATCAACAACCAAGTATCATACATACACTAAATCAACATAGATTCTTATGTTATTTAGCTTTATGTTGAAGATCATCTTCTTGTTTCTTTTTTATTCTTATGATTAACCACTTACATAAACTTTTATCCATCAAAATGAGAAGTAAAATCAAGTTATGAAGAGCTTACTACTAGCACAAGGGCTAGGGAAGAATAAAAGATGAAGAAGATGATGAACAAGGTGGATAAAAGCTCTAGGAGGTGGTCCTTCAAGTTCCAATGCCTTCAAGCTTCTTAACTTAGCTCCTAGCACCCTTGAATCACCATGGATTGGTTGTTAATGGAATGAAAATGGTGGTTGATGTATGGTGTGTTGGAGCCGAGAACAAAGGGGGGAAGGAGAGAAGATGGTGTGGTGAAGTTGGTGATGAATGAAGTGAGTTTAGTCTTGTGGTATTTAATAAAGTTTCTTCCAACAAAAAGATTAAACATTGGTCACTATGTCCGTAATCCATCCAACATATCTACTAAAGTATTTAAAAGAAATCATCAAGTGGGTCCCTATGTTGGACCGTAATTAGAGGGGGGGTATGAGTTTGGTTTCAAAGATTAGTTAGGTAGTTTGGTTGGAAAGTAATAGTATTAGTTAGTGTTTTATGTGTTTAGGGTTTTTAGGGTGTGTTATGATGTTCGGTGACCATAACTAGCTCTGAAACACTAAAACAATGCTTCTAGTGAAAATTTGGTGTTTCGGGTAGTGTCCGGTTGTTCGGTTGGTTACCGGTTCGTTAAGGTGCTAAATTACGCAGTTTAGTGTGCTTTATGTAGGCTTTTATAACAGTTTTGATTCCCGACACTTAGGAAGGTATTCTGGACCATTAAACCATAATTTACATTATATGTTGTTTTTAAAAAGCTGAAAATTGCTGAATTTTGGTGTTTTCTGCAGAATTCTGCAGTTTTAGCGTGTTTCTGGCACTTTCCGGCAACTAAATCATCACTAGGAAGGCAATTTTGTAATTCCTACTTTCCTACACACTATTCTAGTGTAACACTTGGTTTCGGGGCTTATTCTGTGTCTTAACATCATGTCTGTCTGGGTACTGAACTCCCGTCAGTACTTTTTAGTTTGTCTGATAATTGTGCTATCTTTGTTCTGTGCACTTATTGAACCATATTGTGTTTAATGTAATAATGATGAACAATCTTGCAACATGAAATACCTTTGTGTGCATATAACAGTAATCAAAAATTCATTTGTCTTGTTAATTCAATCATGCACAGTCATTAAAGCATAGATTACTGTTTATTATTGTACGGAATACATGGAAAAGTGTCAGTTGTCACAAATACCTGGAACGAAGGTCCTGGTACATCTTGTCGGCACCAGGGTGAATGGAGTATCGGGATTTGTGGGCTTCAGTCAACAAAATGTCTCAGAGATTATTGTGACTAGGGATCCAAACACGGCCGAGATAGTGAAAAATACCATTCGGTTTATTCACTAATTTTCGGTTCCACATATTCTTTCTTTCTTCAAAGTGTTCTTGAGAAAACAAGCGTGTTGAGCGTCGCGAATGAGAGATTTGAGGTCGTGTTGGGCTTGTACATTACGAACACTATGTAAATAGCTTCGTCGGCTAAGAGTGTCAGTGACGACATTTGCCTTGCCTAGGTGGTAGTGTTTCTCACAATCGTAGTCATTGAGAAGTTCAACCCATCTGTGTTGGCGCATGTTTAGTTTGTTCTGGTTCAAGATGTGTTGTAGGCTCTTATGGTCGGTGAAGACCGTATACTTGGTACCATAAAGGTAGTGTCGCCATATCTTTAATGCAAAAACAACTGCACCAAGTTTGAGATCGTGGGTTGCGTAGTTCTTCTCATGGACCTTGAGTTGGCGAGATGCGTACGCGATAACCCTTTCTCGTTGCATAAGAACACAACCAAGACCTAGGTTAGAAGCATCGCAGTAAACAACAAAGTCGTCATTTCCATCAGGTAGCGCGAGTATGGGAGCGTTGCAAAGTATACGCTTAAGAGTTTGAAAGGCGTCCTCTTGTTCGGTTCCCCAAACAAATGGCTTGTCATTATGCGTTAAGGAGGTGAGAGGAATGGCGATTTTAGAGAAATCAGCGATAAATTGATGGTAATAGCCCACCAATCCGAGAAAAGAACGAACTTCGGACGGGGTTTTTGGTGTAATCTAACTCTTAATTGCTTCAATCTTCGCGGGGTCGACGTGAATTCCTTGACTGTTGACGATGTGACCGAGAAATTGAACCTCTTCGAGCCAAAATTCGCACTTGGAGAACTTGGCATAGAGGCGATTCCCTTGGATAAGCTCGAGAACTAAACGAAGATGCTGCGCATGTTCGGCTCTCGACTTCGAGTAGAAAAGGATATCATCGATAAACACAATAACGAAGCGATCAAGGAAAGGTTTACACACACAGTTCATCAAATCCATGAAGACCGCGGGTACGTTGGTGAGACCAAAAGGCATGACCACGAATTCGTAATGGCCATAACGGGTACGAAAAGCGGTTTTAGGGATGTCTTGCTATTGAATTCGCAGTTGATGGTAACCAGAACGTAGATCGATCTTAGAAAAACACGTAGCGCCTTGTAGTTAATCAAATAAATCGTCGATTCGGGGTAGAGGGTAGTGATTCTTGATAGTAAGCTTATTGAGTTCCCTATAATCGATGCACATTCGGAACGATCCATCCTTCTTTTTCACGAAAGGACAGGTGCGCCCCAAGGCGATGTGCTAGGGCGTATGAAGCCTTTACCAAGTAACTCCTGGAGTTGGCTAGAAAGTTCATACATTTCGGACGGTGCGAGGCGATAAGGGGCTTAGCAACAGGATTAGCTCCAGGAATAAGGTCGATACAGAAATCGATGTCGCGGGTAGGGGGTATACCAGGTAAATCGTCGGGAAAAACGTTAGGGAAATCACGAACAACGGGAACGTATTTCACAGTTTTCTTTTCCTCCTTCGCTACTACAATATGGGCTAAGAAAGCAAAGTATTCCTTGTAGACATACTTGCTCGCTTGAATGCACGGCATAAGTTTCAGTTCTTTCGAGGATACTTCGACATAAACACATAATTGGTCGTCGTTTGAAAGGGAGAAACAAATCATCTTTTCAAAACAAACAACTTCGGCACGATTTTCACGAAGAAAATCCATGCCTACTATGACATCAAAACTACCAAGTTGCATAGGAATGAGATCGATCGGGAAAACGTGGTTGTTGAGTTCGAGAGTACAATCACGGAGAACAGAGCTGACGGTGACGGTTCTTCCGGTGGCAATTTACACGTCGAAGGGCGTTGGGAGGTAAGCACGTTTACGTTTTAGGAGCTTTTCGAATTCAAACAACACAAAACAGTTATCAGATCCAGTATCAAATAAGCAAGAAGCATAATTACCGTTAACAAGGAACGTACCATTAACAACATTGTTGTTAGTCAGAGCCTGGCGGACATTGATGTTGAAGGTCCTTCTGCGGCTACTTGTTGTGGTTGTTGCTGCTGCTGAGGCTGCGGCTGCTGTGATTGTTGTTGTTGCTGCGGTGGTTGCTGCTGCTGTGGTTCTAGTTTCACGACTCGATGCGGGCAGATATTAGCAAAATGATTAGGGTCACCACAAGTGTAGCAAGTTCGAGCATTTGCAATAGGTGCTGGAACTGCTGGGTTACCTTGGATAGCAAGGGGTTGAGCTGGTGGTGCTGGATGAGCTTGAGCAGCTTGCTGGTGTGGGCCTGAACGGCAGTGAGCAGTAAAATGCCCATAGATGTTGCAGTTTGCACAGAAACGATAGTTCATCCCTGCTGGGTGATGATAGGTGCATGTAGGACACAGAGGGTGAATACCAATGTACGCATGCTTAGCAGGCGGTGCGTTGGTAACAGTAGCTTGACGGTTCTGGTTGTTGGGTTGTACGGGGATGGCGTTGAGTGGAGCGGCAGTAGTAGCATAGTTCTTCTTGTTGTTGTTGTTCTTTCGCTTGTAGCTCTGGCATGAAGACTTTGAACCTTGAGATATTGCATTGTCGATAGCGGGAGTTACGGTTGCTTGATTGAGACTCTTGGTTGAGGTTTTGAAATACCTAGCCAAGACTCGCTTGTCGTTGATCTCAGCTGCGAGTTGGTAGGTTTTCTCAATAGTAGCAGGTTTTGCTGCTTGAACAAAATCAGCTACACGGTCGGGGAGAGCTCGAATGTACTTCTTGATTGTCATGTCAGGCATGGCCACCTGACTGGGACAGATAATACTCAGTTGTTTGAAATGAGCGGTGAGACCAGTGTTGTCACCTCCTTCCTGCTTGATATGCCAGAATTCATTCTCCAGCTTTTGAACCTCGTGAGGAGGACATAACTCCTTCATCATAAGCTCTCTGAGTTCTTCCTAGGAGAGGCCATAAGCTGCATCGTTACTGCGCCTGTTGCGCTCAGCAGTCCACCAAACAGTGCCCTGCACTGGAAGACTCCAGTAGCATTCACAGTGCGGAGATTTTCTGGGCATCCGCTTTGCCTGAAGGTGACCTCGATTGAGTCAAACCACTGGAACATAGCACTGGGTCCATCTTCACCAGTGAAGTTTGCAGGACCGTAGGCCTTGAATTTTTTGAAGCTGAGAGGAGTTCGAGGTGCGTCGCTCTTTGACTCGACAGAAGATTCGCTACTGACCTCGTTGATTTCACTGACAATCTGAGGTATGACCTTGGCCATTTCCTTAGCCACAAGTGAAGCAATACGCTTGTCAGCATGGTTTCGACGGGCATCACGTTGAGTGTGTGATCCAAATGACGACATTGTCAAGTGCAATTTCTGCAGCAGACGTCGTCATATGAATTAGACGAGATTCGATTATATCGGATTTTAGTTAAGAGTTTGTGTTTCATACACCTTATTTATTATTACTATTCTTCTCATAGAGCACAAGAACACGTCGGCACATAAGCACATAGTCACGTAGGCACATAAACCACATAGGCACGTATACACATAAGCACGTATGAGCACATAATTCACGTAAACACATATTTTTCATGTATTCACCTACTTATTTTACATGTATTCACCTACATATTTTGCACGTATTCACCTATCTTTCAAGGTCGCGTAGTGCGTTCGAGAGTTGCGAACGATAGCGAGTAACGTAGCGAGTAGTATAGCGAGAAGAATAGCGTATGAGGCTTCTTAGTTCGTTTGCGATTAGTTAGCATTTTAGATTGCGAAAGGCTGTGCGAGTTGTGCGTGTTTTGAAAAGCGAGGAGTGGAAAAGCGTATAATCACCAAAATCGAAACATATAAACATATAAAATCAATAATGCGTAAAAATCGATGATTGCAGGCTAGAAAATAAAATGGAGTGCCTTGGGTGTTAGGCATCGACTACCCAAAGTGATTCAACTATCCCCAGAGAAATCGAGTACACGCTTTGGCCTAATAGACTGTGTTCTCACCGAAATATGGTGAACGGCACTCATCCTTCCAGTTACTACGTGACTCAAATCATTGGAACAGCCAAGACTATGGTGAGATTTGTAAAATCAAAGTAGGGAGTGGAACTGGTCATTAAGATGTGGGTTTCACCCCTAACTTAACAACTTCGCTCCTAATTGTGGTAAAACCACAAGATAGAGATGGAGAATTTCGTCGAGATATGGATGTCACTCCTAACACAACGAAGATTCTCGTGCTAAGAGTAAAATACGCGTAGAGTGAGTGATCTTATCGAGAGTTCTTGGTTTTCCCACCTAATCTCGACCCAATCACTCAGTTGTGTTATGCGAGTGTTTTCAAAAACGTGTGTATTGTGTTAGCCTTAGGAAAGGAAACATAGTTTTCAACCTTAGGAAAGGTTTCCTTCGCACGAAGCTGTAGTATGCGAGTTAGCACGAAGTTATAGTTTTCGCAAGTTCGAACGAGAGTATCAAAAGTGGGTTCCTACAAAACCCCTACTGGGTTCTCACGAAGCTGGTCTGTTGGTACTTAGACTATAGACTAGGTCAATTCTACACAACTCGGCCTAATTCCCTATAGTTATGGCTCGGATACCAATCTGTCACACCCCAACCGATGGCAGAAACATCGGGGCGCGGCACTAGGCGAACCAGATTGCTCAAGAGAATCCATAACAACTATTAAATGGCAATATTTAAAAGGTTCATTATCCCATACCAATAAACAAACATTGCACAAACAGTTATCACAGAGTCACATCTCTTAAACAAAACAAGTCCGACAACCTAGATTTCTATTAGATGAGTTTCTAGAGTGCCTATCTTGATTTCTGCATAACATTCCATCAACCTGCCACATACGTTAAAATAAAAGTCAATACATAAAGTAAAGGTGAGTACACAAGTTTGCATAGATATAGTATAAAAGTGTTTTACGCATAACCAGCATGTAACACGTAACGGGCGAAGCATGTAACTATCAACAATGATACAACCTAACCACGAGACTACGTTGTAGAGTATGTGTGACACATGATCGCCAAAGCGAAGACGTGAAGTAAAGTAATGTGATCCCTAGCAACCCTAGTGTCACACCCCAACCTATGGCGGAAACTTCGGCTGGACCGCTTTCGAGTCAACAGAGGAGGGAGGAGTGTTTGATCCCTGAATTTCAGTGACAATCTTGGGAATAATACGCGTGATCTGATCGGTCATGAAAGACATCATCTTCTTCTGGGTGTTAGCCTTATACCTCTTGTGAGGGTTGGAAGTCGACTAGATGACATCTAGAGATTTAAACAAAGAATAGATGAGATTCGATCATAATGTTTTCGTTAAATTGATTCGTGTCACAGAGTACATCACATAGCTCATAAATGTTTCAAATAGTATCACATAGTACATATGTTTCACATAGCATAACAAGTTTTCACATTGTATCACACAGAATAACGAAAGCATCATAAATTTAATTTGTTCATGAGAGATTATTATTGTTTTAGATTGCGAAGATACGTGCGAAGTGTGTAACGATGTTGAAACGAGTGAAATAATAAGTATAAAACCACATAATAATCGAGATAACATAAACGAAAGGCTCATAAAACATAGGATTGTTTCGGGTAGAGAAACGTCGACTATTCCAAAGTGAATCGAAGTCCTTTTTCGAATTAAGGAAACGTGCTTTGGCCTAATAGACAAATACTCTCATCGATAATTGACTAACGATATTTATCCTTCCAGTTACTACATGTCCTTAATCGATTGGATAAATTCGAAACTTTGGCGAGATTGAATATCAAAGAGTGGGACTAGTTATCAAGATGCGAGTTTCACCTCTAACTTGGTAACATCATACCCTAGTATGGTTGGTACTCATCAAAAGATAAGACCACTAGAATATGAGATGGAAATTTCCTTCAAGGTTTGGATTTCACTCCTAACTTGAGGGTAAATTTCGTGCAAAATACAAAGTATAGCGAAGTGAAAGTCATCACCAAAGGTGGGAATCACCCCTATTTTGATGAGTCGTTTCAATTGTGTTACAAGAGTGTCATCAAAGCATCCAAGTGTGTATTGTGTTAGCCTTAGGAAAGGCATGTATATTATGAGACCAAAGAGAATAGATAGAAGCAATTAAGGGAGAATGCAAGTAGTTTTAAAGAACACGGTGATAATGTTCCTAAACTATAGACTAGGTAAAAGCATTCCTACTTTTCCTAATTCCCTATAGTTATGGCTCTGATACCAATCTGTCACACCCCAACCGATGGAGGAAATGTGACAACCCTCACCAAACCAGGTATCCGTATGAATTAATTAATATTTAATTAATGCTTAATTATTGTGCTTGCTTACAACTGTGGTTAAACTACTTCTTGATTTCTGATACATACATACTCATGCATCACATTTTATACTGTCACTCTATTATTTACACACAAACATTAGTGACAACCTTGATGCACAAAAGCACAGTTAGCACACTAAACGGATAACCCAGTAAACATGCTGACATAGCCAGCACTAGACAGACATTGTCTCTAAGGCCAGTATGAGCCGGGAATAGATTACTACACTAGTAAAGAGTGTACGGAGGTGAGGATTGTAGAACTGCGTCACTAGGTGATTGTTATAGTGACCGGATGTGCCTAAAATATGCTTTAACTACAAAATTCTGCACTTTATGCAAAAAATTCAGCATTTAACTTAACTAGTGAAGTGGAAAAACATGGGAAAATAATACTAGACACTTTCCAAAGTGTCGGGAATTCTTTGTGTCACTAAAAACACTATTAAAGACACCTTAAATGCTTATTTAGCACTTCAACGGATTAATATCCAACCGAACAACCGGACTTTACCCGGAACATAAAAATATTGTCAATGACATTGTTTTTGCTTTTCTGAGCTAGTTAGGGTCCCCGAACACCCTAACACCCGTTATATTACATAACACACTAGTAACTAACTTGAATTCCTAACTAACATAACTAATCACTTAACTATTTGGTTGAAATCAAACCATAAACCCCCCCCTAACCGAACGGTCCCCCAAGGGGACACACCCACCCATTTGTGATTATTTTAATCAAGTTTGTCTAATATCTAATTTACACATTACCTAAGGGTTATTAGGGAAAGATGGTCTTTAAATATGCTTGATGGACAAGAGTTCACATTCACATAAACACTACACAAAATTGTTCTCATCTCTCTCCCTCTCCTAGTGTTCGGCCGAGAACACTATCACCACCACCACCGTCATCAAGTCGTGATCTAGCTAAACCACATATATACAAAGGTAAAAGGTCACACACAAGGAGGCTCAGTGCTTTCGGAATCTCAAGAACCTCACTACGTTGCTTTTATCCACCTTGTTTTCGCTTTGATTCTTCCCTAGCCACGAGCTAGTAGTAAGTGCTTCTAAACACTTCCTTGTTCATGTTTAAAGTGGTTAATAAGAGATTTAACGGATAAAAATCAAGAACACTAAAGATCAAAACATAAAGTCTTGAATGAAAGATAAACTTGATGGATAAAGGGTGACTATTGGTGTGAATCTTGTTTAGAAAGGATTATTTTATGTTGTTAGTGGCTAGTAGTGGAACGGATCGTCATCTAACCATGCTAGATCATGTTCATGGAACATGAACTAGCAATATGTTAAGTGTAAAAGTAGCAAGATGATGAACCCTTCCACACATGAACATGAACCTGTGTAAAAGTGATTTTTCTGGTAAAATAGAGTTTTAAACTAGTAGATCTAAAGATCTACAAGTGGTATTTTCAAAGAACCAAGTGTAAGATGCAAATCTTGTTTAAAAGCCAGATCTTACACAACTAAAAGCATTTTTGCAAACAAACAAGTGTGTAAACACTTGTGTGACAAAAGGTTTAACAAAGGAATAATTTCGTAGTTTTTGGACTAGAAGTTGTAAAGTTACATTTTCTTTAAAAATAAAGTTTCCAAGAAACTGATTTTATTTTTAAAGATGGAAAGATCTACTAAATATGTTGGGAAGTTACTACATACTTTTACACGACTCACAAGTTCATGTGTTTGCGATTTATGCTTATTTTGACTAGTTTGATGATTGAATATTGTATATTAATGATTGGAAAATTGTCGATTGAATTTTGAAAAGAAAATGATACGCTAGTAAGCGTGGCCACCTCCAGTTACAGAGGAAACTCTGGCGAAATTTTTCCAGAAAATAACACTTTGAATATTTTTGGTGACAAGTGTTATAAATATATTTTTGACTTGTTTTCCAAACAAACTTCGCCATGATTTTTATTATAAAATAACCAAGTATTCGGAGGTGGATTTTCGTAAATAAAACTTGTTAAATATATATTTCATAGTAAAACGCTTGTGTGATTTTATGATTATTTTGTGAACTACACATATTATTTTTAGGGTAAAAATAATATAACTCGTATACACTAAAAAGTAACGACTCCAAAATAATACCAACGCCTTCACAAATAAATATCTAAGTCACCGGTATTATTATTACCACCCGAACTTTAAATGTAACTTATGTATTTTCGGAAAAATACTCTTAAATGCGTATTTTGATAAAAGTATTATTTTGGAAATCGTATGGAATAAAATATAATATTTTTGGAAAAAATATGTATATTTTGGGGATAGAATATTTTAGACAAATGAATAAAAATATATTTTATTAAGTGAGACTTAATAATATATTTTTGGAATTACAAAAATGCACATGTATTAAAACCCCCATCCTTGGGAAGGAATATAATTATTAAATCATTACGAAGTGGAAATATGAAATAGTTGCCTAACTATTTCCCAAAAACGTTAAACCTTAAGCCAAGGCACGGCCGTCCGTCTAATAGAAGTTAGTACGTGTAGGTCGTCACGCAGCTGGTTATTTTGAGACAGACTATTTCGAGACGCACTTCAGTGAGTTCATGTCCCCCCTTTTCTCTTAACTGTTTTCAGTTTTATACTTCGGGGGTGAAATACATGTTACTATGATTACGAATACTTTTTACATGGTATGGTTAGCGTATGGAGGGTTACTACTTAGATCATGTGAGTGAGTAGGATGAAACTGGAGGCCATTAATCCTCATTGTAGGACCGAGGGTCAGTAGCGGTAGATCTATCTGGGTGTAGCGAGCCCAACTCCAGGCCCAACAGAACGGACCTCGGGGTGACTTTGTACCCGACGCAAAAATCTGCTAGGTTTGAGTCTTCCTACTGCACTTCACACATATCAATGGCCTTGAAAACCATTGGTGATCTCTTTATTTCCTTATTTCCTACATACCAGGGATTTTATACTTACAAAGGTTTTACATACTCACTTTCACATGAACTCGCTCAACTTTTTTGTTGATTTTTCAACTTACATGTATTTCTGGGAATTAGTGATCTGGCGAGGTATGCTATGTTTTCAAGCTGCGTAAGAAGGGTGATGTCATCCAAGTTTAGGGGTTGTGACTTCTACCTGGACGAGTCACAAGTCTTAAGCTGTGTTTATTTCATGTCTGTGGTTGTGTCTTTCGAACAAGATTTTATTTAGTTGTGTTGTAAACTCGATGTATGTGTCAACGCTCTCAAACAATGTTGTCGTATTTTACTTTTAAAACTTGAAGTAATGGATGATCATCATGGTTTTACTTTCATATAGATTTGTTGTGATTAAGTTATGGTATTAAGAAGTCACACCAAATAAACCCACGCTTCCGCAAAGCCAGGGTGTGACAGCTTGGTATCAGAGCTTTGATCATAGCGAACTAGGATTCCTTCTCGAGTCTAGACTATGATCACTAGGGCTCTCACGAAAACATTTTTACATTGTATACACTACGTCCAGATCCAGAGTGCAAAATATTTTTACAAACAAAAGTATGAGCATTCTTTTTTTTAAAAGTTATGGCTCAGTCTGAGAGACTGAGGGAGTAGTCTAGTGGGACTAGAGGGTTCAGTCTGGGAGGCTGGGAGGTTAATCTAGTG
The DNA here is from genome assembly GCA_030545235.1 of Helianthus tuberosus. Lineage (NCBI taxonomy): Eukaryota > Viridiplantae > Streptophyta > Magnoliopsida > Asterales > Asteraceae > Helianthus > Helianthus tuberosus. The sequence continues at coordinate 123,960,659 of CM060407.1, forward strand.
GGACAAGGAGGTTCAGTCTGAGAGGCTGGGAGGTTAATCTAGTGGGACTAGGAGGTTCAGTCTGAGAGGCTGGGAGGTTAGACTAGTGGGACTAGGAGAATTACTTGATTGCTTATTGGTGACTAACATGTTTATTTGATTATATGATTGATTATTTGTGCATGTGTGTGTTTGTGTTACAGACGTCATGCCTTCATCAGGTACTGGAGAGTCGGACACTACAGATCCCATGGCCATAGTATCAGACGACATAGTTTCATCGAAGCACGAGGTGTACACTTCCGATACTACCAGCATAGACGATGACGACTTCCAGCCCTTTGCGCTGCCTGATGTCGTAGCAGAGCCTGCTGATGGCCATCTTGTTGGGGATTTGCCACTCGCGGTGATCCCTGCTCCTGTGCCCCTTGCCGCTTATCCCATTGTTGATAGGCCCCTCGATGTTGTCTCTGACGACGATGTCGATCTATTAGAGGAGGACCCACTTGAGGGCGAGGCCCATATTGCTGCCGGTGATATCCTACTGCTTGCTGATGCTCCTGCAGAGGTGGCTCCCGTTCATTCACCTGTTCCAGACTCCTTTGAGTCTGTGGCATCGCACCTTCGCACACATAGGGAGTGCAGCACCACTCACACGACGCCAACCCTGATATGGCGTCATCAGCTGCACCAGTTCCCGCACACAGCTTTGAGTTTGATCACGATATTGAGGATGGTCCTGTTTTTCCACCTGGTTTTGATCCAGAATAGGACATTGAGTTCATACACTTAGACCAGCCCCGGGAGGATCCTGTAGCCCCTGTCGATCCCTTGTTTGTCGATCCAGCTGATTTCGAGATGGAGTTTGTTGATCCGGAGCCTGCTGTGGCCCCTGAGCCAGTTGTCGCTCCTGACCTGGCATTATAGCATGACCCTGTTCATGCCGATGCAGCTGTTGTTGCCCCTTTTATTGATGATATACCCGTTGATGATCATCCTGTTATTGCTCCGCCGTTGGTGGATGATCATGTTGTCGATGTTCATGTTGATGCTCCACATTTGTTAGAGGATCCTGTTGTCGCCCCACTTCCTGATCCTATGCCGGTGATGTTCGACCGCGCACCTTTTGCGACCCATATTGATCCACGATACGCTCACACCCACAATGGGTGGATAGATGATGACGATGATTTCCCACCTTTCGTGGTACCTGTTACACCCCCTGTGGCACCCGTTTCAGCCCATGTTTCAGCTCCCATCGATGTACCCTTGCTTCCCACACATACCACAGATGTTCACCGCACCGACTTACCTATCACGTTTCTTCAGGACATACCTCCACCACGTCCTGGGGAGGGTTCATCTCGTCAGCCGTTTGGTCATACACCTTTCATGACAGGAGGAGACCAGTTTGTACCTCAGATTTCTCATCCCACTATTTTTCCCACTGTTGCACCATTTACTGTGCCATCCTTCGCTCCATCTAGTGAGCCATTCCTCTGGACTACGCCCCCCATTATGCCACCATCCGATCCGTATCACCCATACCACGTGGGGTATTCTACGGAGGATATTCTCACCTCTTTCATGATACAGCAGGAGGCGCTGACCCATCGTGTACAGGAGCTGGAGAGAGCTCAGCGACCACCGTGTCATTGTCAGACCCCACCTGCTGTATCACACCCTCCACGACCACTTTCACCTGATTATGCCGCTCGCTTTTGGACTCCTGAGCAGCAGATAGCATACTTACTGCGCGGTCATCGCGCTATGGAGGAGGACTGGTTACACATGCGACGTCTACTCTTTTCTCGTTTTCCCCCTCCTCCGCCGCCATCAGCATAGGCCATTTTGATTCGACACAGGTAGACTTTTGGTGAGACGACCGCGATTGTGCAGACTACACAGATTTTGGAGACCGCATTTTGATGATTGTGACTTTTGATGATTTGTATATTTGTTACTGTTGTCACTGACTAGATAGTTTGGACTAGGGCGATGTGGCCCTTAGTCACTGATGATGTATGATACAGTTATGAACTTGTAAACCTTACATTGTGGTCTTGATTTATGACAGCGCAATCGCAGTATTCTCATTATATGTTGGGTTGATTATTGATTGTTTATGTTCTATAACATGAGATGTTATGTGATTGATTTATTTATAACATGAGATGTTATATGTTGATATTGTTGAATACACACGTACACTTTAGTTACTATGACCTGACCAACACGATCATCTTTTAGAAGATGCCACCAAGACGTGAGATGCGCATGCCCACTTCGGAGGCAGAACTCCAAGGAATCATTGTTGCCGCCATAACGCAGTATGCAGCCTCACAAGGAGGAACCAGCGGGAGCAATTCGAACAATAACGGCAATAACAATCCACCACATGGTGATGTTAAGTTGTTTAAAACTTATTACGATACAATTGGATATTGTAGCATGTCTGCTAATACCATTTGTATATTCAAATGTATGTGCAGGGTGCACTTACAAACAGTTCCTCGATTGCAAGCCCGTTAACTTCGACGGCACCGGAGGTGCTGTTGCATTTGTTAGGTGGGCTGAAAAGACAGACTCTGTCTTAAGAATGAGCAAATGCGCTCCCGATCAACAAGTGACTTACATCTCAGGGTTGTTTCTGGATGGAGCCCTATCATGGTGGAACTTACAAGTGCAGACTTTGGGAGAGCTGTTGCTTACGCGTTGACATGGGCTGAGTTAAAAGAGTTGATGCGAAGGAAGTATTGTTCTCGTGCTGAGATACAAAGCTTGGAGACTGAGTTCTGGCATTTAAGGATGGATGGTCCCAAGATCGCAGAGTACGTTCAAAGATTTCATGATTTATCCCACGTTGTGCCGTACATGGTTACACCGGAATTCAAGCAAATCGAGCGCTTTATCTGGGGTTTAGCTCCACAGATCATGAGTATGGTCACTACTTCCAAGCCTGCAACAATCACAGAGGCCATCGATCTGAGCATGGCTCTTACTGAGGAAGCCATCCGCCTGAACAAGTTTTCGAATGTTGAGCCAAAGAAGAAAGAGACTCATATAGAGTCGTCTGGTGAGAATAAGAGGAAATTCTCAAACTTCAAGCAGGGAACTAGCGGTGTTGGCAAGAAAGGAGAATCAAGCACACCGGTCCAAGCTGCAACCGGTGCTGGGAAGAAAGGAAAAGGCTATATGGGTTCACTGCCCAAGTGTAACTCCTGCCAACGTCATCATTCTGGCCGGTGTGGGCCAAAAGTATGTGAAGCTTGTGGGAAAGTTGGCCACTTGAAGGATTCTTGCTGGGCTAGTGCTGGCCGGGGAGGCCAAGGAGGTTTTGGTAGTAGGAACAATAATCATGGTGGTAATGGAAATCGTCCACAAGGGAATAATGGAGGCAATGGAAATCGAGGGAACATTGCAAATCAAGCTGGGGACGCGAATCGAAATCAAAACAACAATCAAGCGGGGAACGGAGGAGGTAATGGGCAAAGATTGGGTTGTTTTAACTGCGGTGACATTTGGCACTTTAAGAGGGACTGCCCAGGATTGAATCAAGCCCGCGGAAGAGTGTTTAACATTGAGGCGAGGGAAGCGCGCCAGGATCCCAATGTTGTTACTGGTACATTCCCTATAAACCAACGCTTTGCATCCATTTTTTTTGATACTGGTGCCGATTATAGCTTCGTGTCATTAGAATTTAAGAATATACTTGGGTTGACACCTAATAAGTTAGATGTTCCATACTCGATCGAATTAGCGAATGGGAAACTAGTTGAGACGGGTGAAGTTATAAGAGGATGCGTGATAGAATTGGGAGGACACGAATTTACGCTAGACCTGCTACCTGTCGAGTTGGGAAGCTTTGATGTGGTAGTGGGAATGGATTGCCTATCGAGTAACAAAGCCGAGATCGTTTGCCATGAGAAGACCATCCGCATCCCACTGACGGATGAAGAAACGATCATAGTGCACGGAGAGAAGCATGATATGCCGCTGAGAATTATTAGCTGCCTGAAAGCTAGAAAGTGTTTACGGAAGGGATGTGTTGCCTACTTGGCACACATCGTGGACAAGGAAGCTGCTGAACCAAAGATTGAAGACATTCCAGTCGTCAAGGAATATCCGGAAGTCTTTCCAGAAGACTTGCCAGGATTACCACCTCAAAGGCAAGTCGAGTTCCACATTGACTTGGTTCCAGGCGCCGCGCCTGTAGCCAAGGCACCCTACAGACTTGCGCCTTCGGAGATGCAGGAATTTTCAACACAACTCCAGGAGCTATTGGATAAAGGATTCATCAGACCAAGCTTCTCACCTTGGGGAGCTCCAGTACTGTTTGTTAAAAAGAAGGATGGTAGTTTCCGTATGTGTATAGACTACCGTGAGCTTAATAAGTTGATTATCAAGAATAGATATCCTTTGCCGAGAATCGACGATCTATTTGACCAGTTGCAAGGCTCAAGCTTTTATTCGAAGATCGATTTACGATCAAGATACCATCAACTTAGGATACAGGAGGAAAGTATCCCGAAGACAGCCTTTAGGACTCGTTATGGACATTACGAGTTCCTAGTTATGCCGTTTAGGTTGACAAATGCACCTGCAGTTTTCATGGACCTTATGAACCGAGTCTGCAAGCCGTACCTCGACAAGTTTGTGATTGTGTTCATAGAAGATATCTTGATTTATTCAAAGATGAAGAATGAACACGAACAGCATCTAAGAGCAATTTTGGAGTTGCTGAAAAAGGAAAAGTTGTATGCCAAATTCTCGAAGTGCGAGTTTTGGCTACGCGAAGTCCAATTCCTTGGACATGTGGTGAATGGAGATGGGATTCATGTGGACCCCACAAAGATCGAAGCGATCAAGAATTGGGAGACGCCAATCGAGATTCGACAATTCTTAGGTTTGGCTGGCTACTATCGAAGATTTATTGAGGATTTTTCAAAGATCGCTCAACCATTGACCTTCCTCACACAGAAGGATAAGAAGTTTGATTGGGGAATCAAACAGGAAGAAGCATTCCAGTTACTGAAAGACAAGCTTTGCAATGCGCCGATCTTAGCGCTACCAGAAGGAACTGATGATTTCGTGGTATACTGTAACGCCTCGCGTCAAGGATTGGGTTGCGTGTTGATGCAATGCCAGAAAGTTATAGCTTACGCTTCACTCTAATTGAAAGTTCATGAAAAGAACTATACCACGCATGATTTGGAGCTAGGCGTAGTGGTATTTGCGCTGAAAATCTGGAGACATTATTTGTATGGTACAAAGTGTACAATCTTTACGGATCATAAGAGTCTGCAGCACATATTCGACCAGAAAGAGTTGAATATGAGACAAAGACGTTGGGTCAAATTATTGAACGATTATGACTGCGAGATCAAGTATCATCCAGGGAAGGCGAATGTGGTTGCCGACGACCTAAGTCGAAAAGAAAGGATCAAGCCCATAAGGGTTAGGGCTTTGGAGATGATTATCCAGATAGATCTTTCCCTGCGTATTCGTGCCACTCAGAAAGAGGCTCTGAAAGAAAGGAACATTGAAGAGGAATATATCCATGGGATGGAGAAGCAATTAGTGCCAAACGAGCAAGGAATGCTATGCTTCATGAAAAGGATTTGGGTTCCTCTGTTTGGTGGTTTGAGAAAAGTTATTTTTGATGAAGCTCACAAATCTCGGTACTCAATTCATCCCGGTGCGGATAAGATGTACCAAGATCTTAAGGATTATTACTGGTGGCCTAGGATGAAAGGCGATGTTGCTGTTTATGTTAGCAAGTGTTTAACGTGGGCCAAGGTGAAAGCTGAATACCAGAAGCTTTCAGGACTTCTGCAACAACCTGAGATTCCCAAGTGGAAATGGGAACAGATTTCAATGGATTTCGTAACGAAGTTACCAAGGACGCCCAGAGGCCATGATATGATTTGGGTGATAGTAGACCGCCGAACAAAGTCCGCACATTTCTTACCAATCAAAGAAAAGGACAACACGGGTAAACTTGCGGAAATATACATGCGAGAGATCGTTGCACGTCATGGAGTGCCCCTCTCGATTATCTCGGATAGAGATGGGAGATTTGTATCAAGGATTTGGCAATCCTTCCAAGTAGCTTTTGGCTCGCAGTTGAACCTGAGCACTGCATTTCATCCGCAAACTGACGGCCAAAGTGAACGAACTATACAGACTTTGGAGGATATATTGAGAGCATGTGTAATGGACCTAGGTGGTAGTTGGGATAATCATTTACCATTGGTCGAATTTTTGTACAACAACAGCTACCACACAAGCATTGGAGCCGCGCCATTTGAAGCTCTTTACGGATGCAAGTGTCGATCACCACTATGCTGGGCTGATGCAGGTGATAAGCAGCTTGTTGGTCCCGAAATAGTCCAAGAGACGACAGACAAGATTGCGCAGATTCGAAAACGCATAGAAGCGGCTCGCGATAGACAGAAAGCATATGCAGATCCAAAGCGGAAACCTTTGGAATTTCAAGTTGGGGATATGGTTTTATTGAAGGTTTCACCCTGGAAGGGTGTGGCACGCTTCGGAAAGCGTGGGAAGTTGAATCCGTGTTACATTGGCCCTTTCAGAATCCTGCAAAGGATTGGGCTTGTAGCCTACAAGTTGGACCTACCTGCGGAACTAAATGGTGTTCACGATACATTCCATGTATCAAATTTGAGGAAGAGTCCAACACAGGAAACAATGATCATTCCTGCTGATGAAGTTCATATCGACGACACACTCCACTTCACTGAAGAACCTGTTGAGGTCACGGATTGGAAAATTACCAAAACTCGCAGGAGCAGTGTCAAACTCGTCAAAGTTCGATGGAATGCTAGACATGGGCCTGAATTCACGTGGGAACGTGAGGATCGTATGAAAGAGAAACACCCCCATTTATTCCCCAAGACCCCTGCAACTAGAAGCAGAGCCTAAAATTTCGGGACGAAATTTATTTAACGGGGGGAGAATGTGACAACCCTCACCAAACCAGGTATCCGTACGAATTAATTAATATTTAATTAATGCTTAATTACTGTGCTTGCTTACAACTGTGGTTAAACTACTTCTTGATTTCTGATACATACATACTCATGCATCACATTTTATACTGTCACTCTGTTATTTACACACAAACATTAGTGACAACCTTGATGCACAAAAGCACAGTTAGCACACTAAACGGATAACCCAGTAAACATGCTGACATAGCCAGCACTAGACAGACATTGTATCTAAGGCCAGTATGAGCCGGGAATAGATTACTACACTAGTAAAGAGTGTAGGGAGGTGAGGATTGTAGAACTGCGTCACTAGGTGATTGTTATAGTGACCGGATGTGCCTAAAACATGCTTTAACTACAAAATTATGCACTTTATGCAAAAATTCAGCATTTAACTTAACTAGTGAAGTGCAAAAACATGGAAAAATAATACTAGACGCTTTCCAAAGTGTCGGGAATTCTTTATGTCACTAAAAACACTATTAAAGACACCTTAAATGCTTATTTAGCACTTCAACGGATTAATATCCAACCGAACAACTGGACTTTACCCGGAACATAAAAATATTGTCAATGACATTGTTTTTGCTTTTCTGAGCTAGTTAGGGTCCCCGAACACCCTAACACCCGTTATATTACATAACACACTAGTAACTAACTTGAATTCCTAACTAACATAACTAATCACTTAACTATTTGGTTGAAATCAAACCATAACCCCCCCCCCCCCAACCGAACGGTCCCCCAAGGGGACACACCCACCCATTTGTGATTATTTTAATCAAGTTTGTCTAATATCTAATTTACACATTACCTAAGGGTTATTAGGGAAAGATGGTCTTTAAATATGCTTGATGGACAAGAGTTCACATTCACATAAACACTACACAAAATTGCTCTCATCTCTCTCCCTCTCCTAGTGTCCGGCCGAGAACACTATCACCACCACCACCGTCATCAAGTCGTGATCTAGCTAAACCACTTACATACAAAGGTGAAAGGTCACACACAAGGAGGATCGGTGCTTTCGGAATCTCAAGAACCTCGCTACGTTGCTTTTATCCACCTTGTTTTCGCTTTGATTCTTCCCTAGCCACGAGCTAGTAGTAAGTGCTTCCAAACACTTCCTTGTTCATGTTTAAAGTGGTTAATAAGAGATTTAACGGATAAAAATCAAGAACAATTAAGATCAAAACATAAAGTCTTGAATGAAAGATAAACTTGATGTATAAAGGGTGACTATTGGTGTAAATCTTGTGAATCTTGTTTAGAAAGGATTATTTTATGTTGTTAGTGGCTAGTAGTGGAACGGATCGTCCTCTAACCATGCTAGATCATGTTCATGGAACATGAACTAGCAATATGTTAAGTGTAAAAGTAGCAAGATGATGAACCCTTCCACACATGAACATGAACCTGTGTAAAAGTGATTTTTCTGGTAAAATAGAGTTTTAAACTAGTAGATCTAAAGATCTACAAATGGTATTTTCAAAGAACCAAGTGTAAGATGCAAATCTTGTTTAAAAGCCGGATCTTACACAACTAAAAGCATTTTTGCAAACAAACAAGTGTGTAAACACTTGTGTGACAAAAGGTTTAACAAAGGAATAATTTCGTAGTTTTTGGACTAGAAGTTATAAAGTTACATTTTCTTTAAAAATAAAGTTTCCAAGAAACTGATTTTATTTTTAAAGATGGAAAGATCTACTAAATATGTTGGGAAGTTACTACATACTTTTACACGACTCACAAGTTCATGTGTTTGCGATTTATGCTTATTTTGACTAGTTTGATGATTGAATATTGTATATTAATGATTGGAAAATTCTCGATTGAATTTTAAAAAGAAAATGATACGCTAGTAAGCGTGGCCACCTCCAGTTACAGAGGAAACTCTGGCGAAACTTTTCCAGAAAATTACACTTAGAATATTTTTGGTGACAAGTGTTATAAATATATTTTGACTTGTTTTCCAAACAAACTTCGCCATGATTTTTATTATAAAATAACCAAGTATTCGGAGATGGATTTTCGTAAATAAAACTTGTTAAATATATATTTCATAGTAAAACGCTTGTGTGATTTTATGATTATTTTGTGAACTGCACATATATTATTTTTAGGGTAAAAATAATATAACTCGTATACACTAAAAAGTAACGACTCCAAAAATAATACCAACGCCTTCACAAATAAATATCTAAGTCACCGGTATTATTATTACCACCCGAACTTTAAATGTAACTTATGTATTTTCGGAAAAATACTCTTAAATGCGTATTTTGATAAAAGTATTATATTGGAAATCGTATGGAATAAAATATAATATTTTTGGGAAAAATATGTATATTTTGGAGATAGAATATTTTAGACAAATGAATAAAAATATATTTTATTAAGTGAGACTTAATAATATATTTTTGGAATTACAAAAATGCACATGTATTAAAACCCCCATCCTTGGGAAGGAATATAATTATTAAATAATTACGAAGTGGAAATACGAAATAGTTGCCTAACTATTTCCCAAAAACGTTAAACCTTAAGCCAAGGCACGGCCGTCCGTCTAATAGAAGTTAGTACGTGTAGGTCGTCACGCAGCAGGTTATTTTGGGACGGACTATTTCGAGATGCACTTCAGTGAGTTCATGTCCCCCATTTTCTCTTAACTGTTTTCAGTTTTATACTTCGGGGGTGAAATACATGTTACTATGATTACGAATACTTTTTACATGGTATGGTTAGCGTAAGGAGGGTTACTACTTAGATCATGTGAGTGAGTAGGCTGAAACTGGAGGCCATTAATCCTCATTGTAGGACCGAGGGTCAGTAGCGGTAGATCTATCTGGGTGTAGCGAGCCCAACTCCAGGCCCAACAGAACGGACCTCGGGGTGACTTTGTACCCGACGCAAAAATCTGCTAGGTTTGAGTCTTCCTACTGCACTTCACGCATATCAATGGCCTTGCAAACCATTGGTGATCTCTTTATTTCCTTATTTTCTACATACCAGGGATTTTATACTTACAAAGGTTTTACATACTCACTTTCACATGAACTCGCTCAACTTTTTTGTTGATTTTTCAACTTACATGTATTTCAGGGAATTAGGGATCTGGCGAGGTATGCTATGTTTTCAAGCTGCGCAAAAAGGGTGATGTCATCCAAGTTTAGGGGTGGTGACTTCTACCTGGACGAGTCACAAGTCTTAAGTTGTGTTTATTTCATGTCTGTGGTTGTGTCTTTCGAACAAGATTTTATTTAGTTGTGTTGTAAACTCGATGCATGTGTCAACGCTCTCAAACAATGTTGTCGTATTTTACTTTTAAAACTTGAAGTAATGGATGATCATCATGGTTTTACTTTCATATAGCTTTGTTGTGATTAAGCTATGGTATTAAGAAGTCACACCAAATAAACCCACGCTTCCGCAAAGCCAGGGTGTGACAGGAAACATCGGGGCGGGATGAACAAATCGCTCAAAGCATCATAACGCTACTTGTGTTAATATAGATTAATCAAAATTTCATAACAGGAACTAGAATGTTATACAAACCAAAAACATAGCCAAAATTGTATCAACATCATCAAAATTCAAACATGTTTATACACCATTCACAAGTATCATGTTTTCATGTTTAATAGTGGATAGGGTATGGTTATAAACAAGTTTCAAGTGTCTTGCTTTTATACAGAATCATGGTTGCAAAAGTCGTTAGGCGCTCCCTAGTCGGTCGACCGGGGAGTTGAGAATACTCGGCCTAGGCGGAGAGTACACGGGGAGTACTCGGACATGCCAAATTATAAAGAAATTAGTTTTTGGATATTAAATATATATATCAAATAACATAAATTTACTAATGTTTATAACAATATACTTGAAATTGATATTCATTCTTCAATATTATAGGCATAAAAGTTATGGTTTATTTTATTTTAAGTAAAACTCGGCACGAGTTGACCTACTAGATCCGATTTTGGCCGATTTTGGCCGATGTTGACCGCATTTGATCGATTCCGAGTAATTAGTCGGAGTTAAAGAAAGTCACCTCGGCATCCTACCTTGTATCGACTACTCGGGGAGTACTCGGCCTTGGAGACCTTGTTTTACAACCATGTACAGAATACATGTTGCATCCCAAAGTGTTTAAAACAAAAAAGGATCGAGTATACTCATAGTGAGTGCTTAGAACCTAAACACAGTCTGGTTGGATCGAAGGGAGCGCTGGATCAGCCTGCATGCGGGAACAGAGCATAAGTCCTCTAAGTGCTGAACCGGTCAGAAACAGAGTGTCAAATAGTGCCAAAACGAGTTAAGTGTTCAATAGACTATCCGAGCGACTGGGTTCCATACTGACGGATGATCATCTGGACGGATGGTCATTCGGTTAGTCTGTGGTTGCTTGTGAACTGTTAAAATTTTCGAAGTTTTGATTAAAAATGTGGCAACAAAAGTAGACAACGATTATTATCATGATCAGGTCATCCGGACGGATGGCCATTCAAGTGGATGGTCTGTGTTCGAAGTTTTGTAAAACTTTTCTAAGTAAAAGTTTCGAGTTGACGGAGACGGCGTGACGTCGTGTCAAACAACAGAATACACCAAATCAAGTTCATTCGGCCGGATGGCTCAGCCCTTTCGGACAAATGTGTTGTTTCTGATGAAAGTTCATGTTTAACCCGTTAATCGGTCCATCTCTTTGGTGGAATCAGTTTTCAAACGAGTCGTGAGTCTGTTTGAGCTCAATTTCACCAGCATTTTGTATAAATTGAAAAGAAGTTTCATAAATAAGTTGGAAAATGTTGAAATCTTTCCTAATCTAGTTAAAAAGTGTGAAAATCATTTAGACTTAGACCAATCTTGTTTAAATGGTGCTCCACAACAGTTTGCCGAAGCAAAACGTGTGGAAACCACCTTCGGAAGGTCTAAAATCAGTGTTTTTGAGAAAAAGTTAAGGTGAGTGTGTGATTTTGATGAAGAAGATGGAGTAGAAGCGATTAAAGATAAAGATTGAAGAAGATTTGGGTGAAAAAGCTTACAAAATGGCCTTGAATTGTTGTCGAGTGCTTGAGAGCGGATGAGCAGAGTGAAAGGTGAAAATGAAGGCTCAAGTCCACTATTTATAGGTGACAGCGACAGGTCCATTCGAATGGTTATGTTCGGATGGGTTACGTGTTAAGGCGGTGGCGAATGGCAGTGTCCGGATGGTCATCCGGGCGGATGGCCATTCGGGCGGCCGGTTCGCCTTTGTTAGTTTTCCAACTGTGTTTCGTTTTGGGAACGAGGTTAAGCGTTGCGTATTATTGCGAGTAATCATTATTATGTTTTCTAATATCATTACATCTAAACATATGATTAACATAACTAACATGAGTAAACCCGTGTTTCGTGTTCGTGTTAAATTAGTTTCTCATTCATTAAGTATTAAAGCATAACAAAGAGTCAAGAATCTAGGATAAACACAACGTTCACATATAGGAAGCATCACGTAGTGTAATAGTTTGCACGTAGTTTAACACAGTTATGATTAAAATAGTCTCATTTTCATTATGATCGGTCGTCTCGAGTGTACAAGTATCACAGGGTAGGAAGTACGATAAGACCTGCTAAGACAATAAAAGTATCGGAACGCAGGGTGTTACACCTTGTCACAACAAGTGTTGAGTCCAAACTATAGTACTATCATTGCTAGAGGCGGTCTAGTGTAACACTGTATAGGCATAGTAACAAGCATTCAAAAAATCACGTATAGCATGTGGAAGCGGTTAGCGTTTATAAAGTATTTGCATTGTGTGTTGTGTTTTAATATAGAACGTATGTAAAACCCAAAAGTGCGTTAAAGAAAATGGGTTCTAGTATACTCACAGTGTGTGTTTAGCAAGTAAACACAAGCTGGATTGGATTGAAGGAAGCACGTCGAGTCAGCCTGTGCACGGAAACAGAAGCTTAAGTCTTCCTCAGGGCTGAATGGTTGTAAACAGAATGTTGAAGGGATAAAAGTGAGTTAAGTGTTCCACAGTCTATCCGAACGGATGGGTGTGACAACCGTCAAAATTCCAGGTATCCGTACAACTATTAAACCGTGATTAGTGCTTAATGAATGTGCTGCATTACAATTAATAATTTGAACTTCTTTCTGATTATTGCTTTATACATACATGTGCATCACATATTGCATAATGTCATATCATTATTGCATGAGAACTTTATTGACTCAAATGATGCACGAAACACAGTTAGCACAGTAATCAAACAAATCAGAAAAATGCTGACGGAGTTCAGTACATAGATAGACAAGGTGTTGAGACACAGAACGGGCTAGAAACCAAGTATGACACTAGTATAGTGTATAGGAAAGTAAGGATCACAAAACTTCCTTCCTAAAGATAGTTTAAGTGCCGGAAAGTGCCTAAAACTCACATAAACTGCAGAATTCTGCAGAAAATCAGCAAATTCAGCATTTAGACACTCTAATATCATGCAGAAATATGGTTAAATGGTACTAAATGCTTTCCTAAGTGCCGGGAATCGAAACTGTCACAAAAGGGTACATAAAGGTCACTAAACTGCATAGTTTAGCACATTAACGAACCAGTATCCAACCGAACAACCGGACACTACCTGAAACACCAAATTTTCACTAAAAGCACTGTTTTAACATTACCTAGCTAGTTATGGTCCCCGAACATCATAACAAACTATATAAATATCTACTAACTAAATACCTAACTAATACTTGGATCTTAACCATATTAACTAACTATCTAGTTAAACCTAAGCCTATAACCCCCCCCCCCACCTAGTTTACGGCCCAACCATGTGGCCCCACTTGTGATTTGTTTAGTTATTGTAATGGATCTTGTTGGTGCTTTAATAAACATAAAAACCAAGAGTTAAACTTATGAAGTTGGATTTATAAGTAACCCACTAATATCATAACTCTCATTCTTTCACACACCAACACACACACTTCTTCTCTTCCCTCCTTCTTGTTCACGGCCGAGAGAAACAACAACATTACCGCCATCATTCAACATTCATCCATCCAATCCATACTCATACAAAGGTGTTAGAAGGTGCACAAAGAAGCTTGGAGCTTTCGGAAGTTAAAGGACCTTCACCATTTGCTTTTATCCACTTCATTTCTTCTCTTGATCATCTCTAGCCTTGAGCTAGTAGTAAGAACACTAAACTCTTCATTTTTCATCATATTTTGTTGGTTAAAAGAAGATACATGATGTTAATCTTGAAGAACACTTAGAAACAAGAACATGAAACATGAACATAAGCTTAATATCTTAAGAAATCATGTTGTTTAGTGTTGAATGTGCTACTTGATGATTGATTGTTTATGTTAATGATGTAGATCATCATATGATCTTGCTAGATGATGATTAAAAACATAATCTAGCAAGATGAGAGGATGAAAATGTTAGGATCAATGTGTGACAACTCGATACTTAGAACCCTTCATTCGTATATTGGTGTAACATGCTTGAACGTTATGTGTTTATATATACTAGTAAATGAAAGTTCGTGATTATCTTGATGTGCTATTAATGTGTACGTATATAGTATAGTTTATACAAGTGTGTAGGTAGTGAACCGGAACCAAAACACAAGGACCCGACTCGAGACCATGCGGTCTCGAGTGAACAGTAAAACAGTTGGGCCGGTTGGGCCATTTGGTCCACCCGGAAGCCCATTAGGGTGCACTTTTTGGTATAAAAACCCATGCGATCATCCATCTTCCCCTTACACTTACTTTCACACATCATCCTACACACACACTCTCTCTCACTTAAACCCTAGCAACACCACCCTCTCCTCTTGTCCCGAATCAAAGGTAGCAAACCAAGCTCTCTGTTTAGCTCGTGTTCTTCACTCGGAGACCATCGGACAACAAACCTACTCTCCTTCACACACTCTTTGTCAACCGGTTAGTGTTTTGGATGTTCACTAGTTGTTTTGTATTCAATGGTGTGACTTGCTTAAAATGATTAAATGATGAATGGCATAGGTGAACTCTTGTATGGTAATGAATTGCTAATGAATGTATGGGATGCTTGTGGTCATTCGGATTATGTTAGAAGTTATAGGACAAATGTTATTTTGATGATAATATGCAAGATTGTTATGACATACAAGAATGTGTACACATGCTTTAGAACCGAGGAACGTATACTAGTTGTTAGAAGCTAATAATGATTCTTGATGCTAGTTAGAAACCGAATCATGTGTTGTTGCTATTGATGATGTTTTGACCACATGTTAGCATGTTTTCCTCATATAAAATGGATGAACTTATTTCTGGATGATAAATTCTGAATTTAATGAAGTAGTGATAGGATGAATATGTGTTAAAGGTTTGAAAACCCTAATGAAGAACAATTTGAATGTGATATGAATACTTGATAATGCTGTGTTTGATCCATTTTGAAATAGAATTAGACAACAAAACATGTTTGAGTGATTTGGTTGGATAGTACAGTATTACATGAAATTGAAATCCTATTGGCTAGTACAAATGCCGGCTATTAGCAGATGTGCCAGTCGAGACCCTTGGTCTCGACTCGAGACCATGTAGATGACAACTCGAGATCCACGGTTGCGACACAAGTTGCGAGTCGAGAACCCCTAGTCTCGACTCGAGACCACACATCACCAGCACACAAACAACATGACTCGAGACCGCCTAGTTTCGAGTGATGAACGTATGACCCGAGACCTCCTCAGTTGCGACTCGAGAACTTGTAGGCTACAACTCGAAACCGCACAATCTCGACTCGGGACCTCTAGTCTCGACTCGAGACCACATACACGTGCACACTGTTTTGGACTTGCATGCTGTTACGAGCCCAACTATTTGGGCCGCATACTTGGACTTTGCGTATTTACATAGATGAGGCTATTAGACGTGTTTGAGCCCTGTTGATTAACTGAAGTATTTATACGTGTATGCCATGATCAATACGTGTATGCAAATGTGTGTAGAAAACATACGTGCACTACCTGAATACGAACCTGACTTGTGTGGTACAACTATGTTAGGACGTGGTTGAACACAATATAGCTTGATTGACCTTTCTGTGTATCTGCCGAGCAAACCAAGGTGAGTTCACACCCTCTACAAAGCATGGGATTCCCAGGGGTCGGGAATGGGGTTAAGGAACATGGATTCCTCGTCCTTTATTGGGTAGGACAGCGATGGCTCAAGAATATAATTCCTCGTCCTCATGGACAGATAACTCGTACTAGACCAAAACTCTATCACGAAGTCCCTCCTTTTTATATCGACTTAATCGCCGGGCCAATGGCGAGCGGGTCATTAGTTAGATAGCGCTATTTAGGTTTGACAAGCCTCACACCGTGCCGCAGAGGACGGGCGTGAACTAATGGACTATGGCACGTCGGTGATGATAGACACCGACGCTAAGGGCATATAAACATGACTACAGTCAGCAGTCGATATGGTAACGAGTCTAGTTTATACATGGGGTAGCCCCCACGGCCGAAATGCCAGATAACTAACATGGGGTAGCCCCCACGGCTGTATTGCCAGAGTAAATTGGTAAACAAATCACGTTTTCAACTATGGGGTAACCCCCACGGCAGGATGCCAGTTAAAGGAAACTGTTTTTGGAACAACTTAAAAATGAACACCCAACCGTGAACTCACTCAACTTGTTGTTGACTCGTTACTACATGCTTTGCAGGTCAATAGGTACTCAGCTGGAGCTTGCATGGAAGAGAGTCGTTGTGGGACATGGACAGCTGTGTGCCATGTTAAACTTTGGAACAATTAAACTTATGTTTTGGTTTTAAACATTATGCTTCCGCTTGCAACTTAAACTATGTTTTGTTTGGACACCAATTAATGGTTGGATTTTTATAATCACTTACATGCTTGTTCAATATGATTGGTGGCTGGATCCTGGTCTGTCAGGCCTCCAAGCGGTGGTATTCCGCAGGTGGATTTTGGGGGTGTGACAGATTGGTATCAGAGCCATTGGTTATAGTGAACTTGGTTTTAATAAGGGAAAGAGTTTTATTAAAATCAGACTATAACCTGTACAGTGCTCTACAATCCACGACGACGCTTCACTCCACATGCAAGGCTCGACATTCTAGGTGATATGATCTGTGTATATATTGCCTACTTGTTAGTTACATAGTACATTGCTCATGGTATGCTTGGTTAGTATAACTACTGTTGCCTGAACACGTGTGTGCTTACTCCCTTCTGTCATCGCACTTTCGCGAACCTCTCTCACTCATGTTTCCCCTCTTATATGAAGATCATGAGTGGACGCGTTAACATGACTCAAGCCCAGTTGACGGCTCTGATTAACGAACGAGTTGCTGCGGCGCTTGCAGCTGCACACGCAGGAGGTATATCCTGCAGTCCAAACTCATTCCAGGATCTTTAGATCCTGCTCTCGTGAACCAACCTTTGTGTTAAACTCTGTCCTTTCTTTCACCTACCACAGGTCAACATGCTCAGCCACCTGTGTGCACCTTTAAAACCTTTATGGACTGCCGACCCACTACTTTTAACGGCACTGAAGGAGCCGTAGGTCTTCTCCACTGGTTTGAGAAACTAGAATATGTGTTCGAAATGTGTGAATGCCCTGAGGCGCGTAGGGTGAAGTATGCTACCGGTACTCTCGAGGGTTTAGCCCTCACATGGTGGAACGCTCAGGTCCAAATGCTGGGGTTGGTTGCTGCCAACGCCACCCCATGGGAAACTTTTAAAGAGATGATCAAGGAGGAATACTGCAGTCGTGATGACATTCATAAGCTAGAAGTCGAGTTCTACAACCTCAAGATGACGGGGTCAGAAATTGAGGCGTATACTAAGAGATCGAATGAGCTTGCCTTACTGTGTCCTGCTATGGTAGACCCTCTAATTAAGCGAATTGAACTCTTTCTCAAGGGCTTGGTGCCAGAGATCCAAAGTCATGTGACTTCAGCAAACCTCGCCACTATCCAGCAGGTTGTTCAGTTGGCTCACCGCCTTACTGACCAGGCGGTGGAGCAGAACAGGTTACCAAAGCGTATAAGTGCTACAGCTACTTCGGATGCTCCTAGTGACAACAAGAGAAAATGGGATGGAGCTTCAAGCAAAGGTTCAACTTCTGTGCAATCTCAGTCTCAGCAGAGAAAGACTGATGACTACAAGAGCCCCAGTCAGCAATCATCTGGTGGTCAAAGTCATGGTGGGTACAAGGGGAATCACCCCAAATGCAATCGCTGCAACCTACACCACAGCGGGTCATGCACCAGGGGCAACTGTCATTGGTGCAACAAGCCAGGTCATGCCGCCAAGGATTGCAGAAGCCTTCATTAGTATATTGTGTAACATGCTTGAACGTTATGTGTTTATATATACTAGTAAATGAAAGTTCGTGATTATCTTGATGTGCTATTAATGTGTACGTATATAGTATAGTTTATACAAGTGTGTAGGTAGTGAACCGGAACCAAAACACAAGGACCCGACTCGAGACCATGCGGTCTCGAGTGAACAGTAAAACAGTTGGGCCGGTTGGGCCATTTGGTCCACCCGGAAGCCCATTAGGGTGCACCTTTTGGTATAAAAACCCATGCCATCATCCATCTTCCCCTTACACTTACTCTCACACATCATCCTACACACACACTCTCTCTCACTTAAACCCTAGCAACACCACCCTCTCCTCTTGTCCCGAATCAAAGGTAGCAAACCAAGCTCTCGGATTGGCTCGTGTTCTTCACTCGGAGACCATCTGACAACAAACCTACTCTCCTTCACACACTCTTTGTCAACCGGTTAGTGTTTTGGATGTTCACTAGTTGTTTTGTATTCAATGGTGTGACTTGCTTAAAATGATTAAATGATGAATGGCATAGGTGAACTCTTGTATGGTAATGAATTGCTAATGAATGTATGGGATGCTTGTGGTCATTCGGATTATGTTAGAAGTTATAGGACAAATGTTATTTTGATGATAATATGCAAGATTGTTATGACATACAAGAATGTGTACACATGCTTTAGAACCGAGGAAAGTATACTAGTTGTTAGAAGCTAATAATGATTCTTGATGCTAGTTAGAAACCGAATCATGTGTTGTTGCTATTGATGATGTTTTGACCACATGTTAGCATGTTTTCCTCATATAAAATGGATGAACTTATTTCTGGATGATAAATTCTGAATTTAATGAAGTAGTGATAGGATGAATATGTGTTAAAGGTTTGAAAACCCTAATGAAGAACAATTTGAATGTGATATAAATACTTGATAATGCTGTGTTTGATCCATTTTGAAATAGAATTAGACAACAAAACATGTTTGAGTGATTTGGTTGGATAGTACAGTATTACATGAAATTGAAATCCTATTGGCTAGTACAAATGCCGGCTATTAGCAGATGTGCCAGTCGAGACCCTTGGTCTCGACTCGAGACCATGTAGATGACAACTCGAGATCCACGGTTGCGACACAAGTTGCGAGTCGAGAACCCCTAGTCTCGACTCGAGACCACACATCACCAGCACACAAACAACATGACTCGAGACCGCCTAGTTTCGAGTGATGAACGTATGACCCGAGACCTCCTCAGTTGCGACTCGAGAACTTGTAGGCTACAACTCGAAACCGCACAATCTCGACTCGGGACCTCTAGTCTCGACTCGAGACCACATACACGTGCACACTGTTTTGGACTTGCATGCTGTTACGAGCCCAACTATTTGGGCCGCATACTTGGACTTTGCTTATTTACGTAGATGAGGCTATTAGACGTGTTTGAGCCCTGTTGATGTTGATTAACTGAAGTATTTATACGTGTGTGCCATGATCAATACGTGTATGCAAATGTGTGTAGAAAACATACGTGCACTACCTGAATACGAACCTGACTTGTGCGGTACAACTATGTTAGGACGTGGTTGACCACAATATAGCTTGATTGACCTTTCTGTGTATCTGCCGAGCAAACCAAGGTGAGTTCACACCCTCTACAAAGCATGGGATTCCCAGGGGTCGGGAATGGGGTTAAGGAGCATGGATTCCTCGTCCTTTATTGGGTAGGACAGCGATGGCTCAGGAATATAATTCCTCGTCCTCATGGACAGATAACTCGTACTAGACCAAAACTCTATCACGAAGTCCCTCCTTTTTACATCGACTTAATCGCCGGGCCAATGGCGAGTGGGTCATTAGTTTGATAGCGCTATTTAGGTTTGACAAGCCTCACACCGTGCCGCAGAGGACGGGCGTGAACTAATGGACTATGGCACGTCGGTGATGATAGACATCGACGCTAAGGGCACATAAATATGACTACAGTCAGCAGTCGATATGGTAACGAGTCTAGTGTATACATGGGGTAGCCCCCACGGCCGAAATGCCAGATAACTAACATGGGGTAGCCCCCACGGCTGTATTGCCAGAGTAAATGGGTAAACAAATCACGTTTTCAACTATGGGGTAACCCCCACGGCAGGATGCCAGTTAAAGGAAACTGTTTTTGGAACAACTTAAAAATGAACACCCAACCGTGAACTCACTCAACTTGTTGTTGACTCGTTACTACATGCTTTGCAGGTTAATAGGTACTCAGCTGGAGCTTGCATGGAAGAGAGTCGTTGTGGGACATGGACAGCTGTGTGCCATGTTAAACTTTGGAACAATTAAACTTATGTTTTGGTTTTAAACATTATGCTTCCGCTTGCAACTTAAACTACGTTTTGTTTGGACACCAATTAATGGTTGGATTTTTATAATCACTTACATGCTTGTTCAATATGATTGGTGGCTGGATCCTGGTCAGTCACGCCTCCAAGCGGTGGTATTCCGCAGGTGGATTTTGGGGGTGTGACACAATGGATCATCCTCACATAAATCATGAACTTGAAAGAATATATTGTTTTCTTGTAAAGTGATGATCAAAGTAAGATGTAAGTCTTGTAAATCTAATATTTCAAGAATGATTTTTCAAGAAACCAAGTTAAAAATACAAAGTTTACTTAATCTTGGTTCTTAAATGAATAACCACATTTTTAAAGGTTAAACAAGTGTAGAAACACTTATGTAACAAGAAAATCCAAGAAGAAGCATTTTTAGAAAAAGTGATCACAAGTTGTAAAGAACTGTTTTCTTTAAAAATGAAGTTTTTAAATAAACAACCACACTTTAAAGGGTAACAAGACTTACTAAATACACTAGTAAGTTACTACACATTTTTATAAATTTTCAAGTTCATGAAGTGGTAGTTTATGCTTGTTTTTGGCAAAATTGGTAAGTGTAGATTGTTTATTGTTGATTGTTGATTGATTGTGTTGATTTACAAAAGAAAATGATATGCCTTGAAGGCATGGAAACCTCCATTTTTAAGGGAAACTATAGCAAAATTTTTCTAAAAATTAAACACTTAGAAAAATATTTTTAAACAAATATTTACAAGTATATTTCAAACAATGAATTTTTACATAAAGTTTGCCATAATTTTTGTTACAAAAATGAAAAATATTGGAGGTTGATTTTATAAATAAAAGTGACTAAATATGTATTTAAGGAAATATATATTTAGAAGGCACCATGTGTGTGATTATTTGTATATTATGTGTATTAGTTATATTATTTTAGGACTTGAAATAATATAACTCATCAAAATACCAAGAAATTACAATCCAAAATATTACCAAAATCCCAAGGAATAAATATTCAAAGAATACCCAAAATATTGGTGAAACCGAACAAAGGAATATAACTTACAAAATATTCCAGAAAATTTATTCATGAGTATATTTTGGTAAATAATATTTTGGACACTAAGAGAATAAAAATATTATTTTTACAATTATTACAAAATTATATCATATTTTTTACAAGGAGAAAATATATTATATTTGGCAAGTAAAAATATATATATTTTCTTGAAATTTATAGAAGATGCATTATTTTTGGAAGAAAATATATATTTTCTCAAACAAACATCAAATACATTATTTTTGGGAGAATATGTATTTCCTTAAATAAACTTGAAATATATTATTTTGGATGAAAAATGAATTTATATATATTTCCTAAGTTAGACTTGGAAATATATTATTTTTTAGACTTGTATGAGACTTAAAAATATTTTTACCAAGGGAAAAATTAATAATTTTTCTAAGTAATATTTCTTAAAATATATATTTTGGAAATATATATTGATGGATTTTTATTAAAGATATTATTCCGGAAAAGTTAATACAAAATTAAGTATAAGAATACTTAACAATTACAAGAAAATACGTATTCTCATACGTATGGATACACTCCGGAATACGACACCAATACATGGCAAAAATATACAAGTATAAGAATACGAATACAAATACGCCCATCCTTGGGAAGGATATACATTTTTAAATACTTGAAAAGTAACAAGTTAAAATATATTATTTTAACTATTATTCCAAAATTTAATGAATATAATTTAAGTTAAAATATTTATTATTTTAACAAATAATTATATAACTTGGAATAATATTGAAGACAAAAGGAAACGTAACTCAAAGACACTAATTAATACAAAGTCAAGGCACGACCCGCTCGTCTAATAAACCGTAGTACGTTGTAGGTAGTCGTGTACACCAGGAGAAGCTTTGAGTTACTGTTGGTTGCGAAGAACGCTAGACTGTGAGTTCATGTCCCCCTTTTCTTTTAACTATTTTTGTTTTATAACTTAGGGGGTGAAGTACATGTTACAAAATGTTTACAAACGACTACAATTGGTATGGTTAGCTATGTAATGCACTGTAGATCATGTCAATGGGTAGGCGCACTCTTAAGACCATTAATGCTCGTGTTAGGACTGAGGGACATGAGTGATAGATCTATTTGGGTGTAGCGAGCCCACACCCATGTGGACCGGGGTTTGGCCCATGAGGTGACTATGTCTTACAGCCGGAGGACCAGTACAAAATCTGCTAGGTTTGAGCCTTCCTACGCCGTTGCACACATGTTAATGGCCTTGCAAACCTATAATTGGTCTGTTTCCTTGTTTGCTTTCATACCGGGGTTTACAAAACATACATACTTACAAAGATTACAAAGGTTTATTCGTGCACACATACAAACACATGAACTCGCTCAACTTTTGTTGATGTTTTCAAACTACATGTATTTCAGGGAATTAAATGTGGATCTGGCGGGCATTTGGAAGTTTCAAGTAATGTTGAGAATAAAAGATGTCATCCGAAGTCTAAATATTTGGATAGTGTGTCTTATCCTAGATAAGACACACCTTTCAAAGTCTGGTTTTATTTAAAGTCTTTTGTTGAGTCCTTATGGAACTCTAAAACAAATTGCATGGTTTGTGTTATGGATTGAAGTCTGTGTTGGATTTCTAAACAATGTTGTTGTAATGTTTTAAAACTTAAATTAATGGATGGACATCTTTAGTTTTATCATATAGTTGTTTGTTATGGTTGAATGCAATGATATTAAGCAAGTCACACATAATCACGCTTCCGCAAAAGTCAGGGTGTGACAGTTTGGTATCAGAGCTTCGATTGTAGCGAACTAGGATTCCTTCTCGAGTCTAGACTACAATCATTAGGGCTCTCACAAAAATATTTTTACAACATGTTTTCATTGCATACACAAAACGCCCAGATCCAGGGAAACAAACACTTTTACAAACATAAAGACAAGAAACACGGTTGCAAGGTTTACATTTGTGGTTTAGTCTGGGAGACTAGGTGGTTTAGTCTGGGAGACTAGGAAGGATAGAAAGGGTTCGTGAGGAATCACGAGGATACATGATTTCATGATACATTGTCTTTGATTGCATGCTAAGTAGTAGTGGTTAATATATGTGCATATTGTCACACCCCCAAAATCCACACGCGGAGTATCACCGCTTGGAGGCGTGACTGACCAGGATCAAGCCACCAATCATATTGAACAAGCATGTAAGTAAACATAATTCAACCAAACAATATGAAAGGTGTTCAAAACCAAAGCATAGTTAAGTGTTTAGCGGAAGCATAATTGTAAAACCCATTGAAAGTATTAAATACGAAATAAAGTAATGTTCATAGCATGGCACACACTGCCATGTCCCACAACGACCGTTCCTCCCTGTGCAAGCTCCATGAGTACCTAATGACCTGCAAGGCATGTAGCAACGAATCAACAACAAAGTTGAGCGAGTTCACAGTTGGTTGTTTAGTAATAGTATTCATTTCGTAAATCGTATGTTCGTTTTGTAAACCATGTATCGTATTAATTCGTATCGCGGTCATCCTGACATGTTTGCGAAGATTAGTGGGGGCTTCCCATGTGTTATTAGACCACGCGTATCGACTGCTACGAAAATGTAAGAGGTGCCCTAAGTTAATGTCTATCAGCATTAACCCTTTGCCCATAGTCCATTAGTACACGCCCGTCCGACTGGCACGGTGTGAGGTTTGTTAAACCTAATAGCGCTATTAACTAATGACCCGCTCGCCATAGGCCTCGGCGATTAAGTCGATAAATGAGGGACTTCATTTGATAGAGTTGATGGTCTTATAATCGTGTACGTAGGTTTTACGTACGCGCCCTTCAATCCGAGGACAGTAATAAGTATAACTGTACGTAGGTTTTACGTACGTGCCCTTCAATCCGAGGACAGTAGTAATTAGTTTAATAGTAATGGTTGTACGAGTAGTTATTCAATCCCATTCCCAACCCCTAGGAATCCCATGCCTTGGAAGAAGGGTGAACTCACCTTAGGTTAGCTCGGCAGTAAACGAAAGGTAAATCGAGCTGCTAGAGGTCAACCACGTCCTAACATGGTTACCATACAAGTCAGGTCTAGGTTCAAATAGTGCACGTATGTTTACACAGAGATAGCACGTTACGAACATATATAGATCATGGCAAACACATATCAACACGTTTAACAGTCATAACATATCCGAACATGTGCGATCAAAGGATTGGGCTCGCACAAGTTAGTTAACCCAATAGCCTTGTGCGATTCACTAAATGAAGCCCAATAGAATAACCCGGCCCAATAATCATTAAAGACATATCTTGTGCGATCCAATAGTCGTGTGCGACTACTGGTATCTTGTGCGACTGAACTTGTGCGCGTAGTTCCCCTTGTGCGATTCAAAAACTCGTGCGACTCAATGACTTGTGCGATCGGTTTACCAAATCTCAAAGTTTAAGGAAATCAGTTATATTGTTTCCATTTATGCGATTCAATCAAACAATTTAACAGTTTCAAATCTTGCAATATTCGATCAATTTCAACAATCACCAATTAATGAGTTTATTCATATGAACTCTGATTATTCTCAATCATAAACAATTAACAACTAAATGTCAATCATCATCGGCTATATCAGATTCAATAGAACAAGTTTTCACTAAGTAGCCATCATCACATAACCCTAATGCTCATACAATTATAATCATTAACATGGTTCACGTGATCCAACATATACTTAATTGTGACGTTAATCATTAACCACCCATAATCATCCATGTACGAATCAGATTAACAAAACAATTCTTTAGGTTTGCATGAACCCTACTTCCTTTTTGGTAACATCAAAGCTATTCCTACCAATATATCTAATCCGTTCATTATATGCATGCAAATAATCATCATTCATCACGATTCCAACTATCACATGCTACTGACAATTCCCATATAATAACAATCACATGCTATTGACAATTTCCATGCAACATAAACAAGTATGCCCGATATCTTTCATAATAGAATGATGATGATTGGGCCCTTCAAATTAAAGCACATCAAGCAATTATTGTGATGACCCTAATATTATATGATCTAGATTAATAATTAATGTATATCTTACTAACATCTAGATTAACGATCCCAATGAATGGAACATCATATTATCATTAATCGTGAACCACATATACAGCACATGCGATACAATTCCAAAAAGAAACATTAGATGATGATGAAACAAAGAGAGTTTCGAGGGACAGGAGGCAGCCGTCGGTTTGCAAGAGGAGAGAAGAGAAGCTTAGAGTTTTGTGTGTTTCCTTGTGTTAGCAAATAATGAGATGCAACACTCCCTAAGGAATATGTGCATACGTATAAGAGGAGTGGGCCGAACCCTTCCTCGGGCTGCCCATAGGTTTCGAGTACAAACAGTGTGGGCCGAGAGTGGTAAGGAGGTAAAGCCCAAAGGCTTGTGCGATCGGCCAAGTGTCGTGCGGTCGGGTTCGATTATTTACATACAGTCACATAACACATAACAACATAGCATTCTATTAATCGTCAAAGTTCATGTAATCGGGTCCATACGTTACATTAGCACAAAGATAGGTTCTGAAATACGAGTTGTCACATTATCCCCAAGTTGAAAGAAATTTCGTCCCGAAATTTGGTACGTACTCACTGAGGAAGCTAGTTAAGTTGTATGGTTTTCCTGGTTTTCCTGGGGTGTCACATCCTCCCCCCGTTGATCTGGAATTTCGTCCCGAAATTCCGTAGCTTCAGCCTCAGTAGTGGTTGTACTGTTTGCGAATAGTTGGGGATACTTTTGTTTCATTTGATCTTCGCGTTCCCAGGTGAACTCTGGGCCGCGACGGGAGTTCCAACGAACTCGAACGAGAGATATTCTAGTGTGCTTGAGGACCTTAACATCCCGGTCCGTGATTTCAACTGGTTCCTCAACGAATCGTAACTGATCGTCGATAGTGAGCTCCTTCAAAGGAACTATGAGGGTCTCATCTGACAGACACTTCTTCAGATTCGACACGTGGAAAATGTTGTGAACTCCACTGAGTTCTGCTGGTGGGTTAAGTTTGCCTCGCTTGCCAAAACGGACCACACCCTTCCAGGGTGAAACTTTGAGTAGCACTCGCTCCCCAACCTGGAGCTCGAGTGGTTTCCTGCCCTTATCGGCATAGCTTTTCTGACGGTCACGAGCTGCCGCCATTCGTTGTCATATCTAAGCAATCCTTTCTGTTGTGTCAACCACCAGTTTTGGACCAGTGATCTGACTATCCCCCACCTCTGCCCAACAAAGAGGTGACCGGCATTTACGCCCGTACAATGCCTCAAACGGAGCAGCTTTAATGCTGGTGTGGTAGCTGTTAATGTACGAAAATTCCACAAGTGGCAGATGCTTTTCCCAGCCGTTTCCAAAGTCAATTGCACATGCCCGAAGCATGTCTTCTAAAGTTTGAATAGTGCGCTCAAACGGCCCATCCGTCTGAGGGTGATACGTTGTGCTCTTGTCTAATCGTGAGCCAAAGGATTTGTGCATTGCTTGCCACAGTGCAGAAGTAAAGCGTGCATCACGATCAGAGATAATAGAGGTGGGCACCCCGTGCCTTG
Organism: Helianthus tuberosus; assembly: GCA_030545235.1. Classification (NCBI taxonomy): domain Eukaryota; kingdom Viridiplantae; phylum Streptophyta; class Magnoliopsida; order Asterales; family Asteraceae; genus Helianthus; species Helianthus tuberosus. Next base: position 123,988,002 of record CM060407.1, read on the forward strand.
AGACAACTTCCTTAAGATATACGTCTGCTAGAGTGGAGAACTTATCCGTTTCCTTGATAGCCAAGAAGTGAGCAGACTTTGTGAGTCGATCCACGATCACCCAAATAGTATCGTTACCACGTTGAGATCTAGGCAGACCAGTAACAAAATCCATGGAAATTTGCTCCCATTTCCATTGTGGTATCTCTGGTTGTTGGAGTAGGCCTGAGGGTTTCTGATATTCCGTCTTGACTCTCGCACAAGTCAAGCACTTGCTAACGTAAGTTGCTATGTGAGCTTTCATGCTAGGCCACCAATACGTAGTTTTGATATCATGGTACATCTTATCCGAACCAGGATGTACTGAGTAGCGAGACTTGTGTGCCTCATCCATCACAAGCTCTCATAGGTTTCCATAGAGTGGGACCCAGATGCGTCCTGTTACGTAGTAAGCACCGTCTTCCTTTTGTTCTAATCGTTGCCTTGAGCCGCACAGGGCTTCAGCTCTGATGTTTTCTGTTTTCAATGCTTCTACCTGAGCATCTCGAATCTGAGAAGGAAGACTAGACTGTATAGTGAGTTGTAAAGCTCGTACGCGCTTAGGCGCAGTGTCCTTTCGACTGAGGGCGTCAGCCACAACATTGGCTTTGCCCGGGTGGTACCTGATCGAGCATTCGTAGTCATTCAGTAGCTCGACCCACCGTCGTTGTCGCATATTCAACTCCTTATGTTTGAAGATGTGCTCGAGACTCCTGTGGTCAGTGTAAATGGCGCACTTGGTACCGTACAGGTAGTGTCTCCATATCTTAAGTGCAAAAACAACAGCTCCCAGCTCTAGATCATGTGTAGTGTAGTTCCTTTCATGAACTTTAAGTTGGCGAGAGGCGTAGGCTATAACTTTATCCCGCTGCATCAATACACAACCAAGACCCTGAATGGATGCGTCGCAGGAAACCACAAAATCGTCTGTGCCCTCTGGCAATGAAAGGATAGGTGCACTGCAAAGTCTATCCTTTAAGTGCTGAAATGCTAATTCCTGTGCATTTTCCCATCGATAAACAACGCCTTTCTGCGTTAGTGAGGTGAGAGGCTGTGCAATCTTGGAAAAATCCTTAATGAACCTTCTGTAATAACCTGCTAAGCCCAAGAATTGGCAAATTTCCGTTGGTGTACGAGGTGCATGCCAGTTCTTAATCGAGTCTACCTTGGAGGGATCAACATGAATCCCATCCTTGTTTACCACATGGCCTAAGAAATGGACTTCACGAAGCCAGAAGTCGCATACGTTACATTAGCACAAAGATAGGTTCTGAAATACGAGTTGTCACACATATGTTGTGATTGTCATGTTACAGACACTATATCTTCATCTGAGAGCGGATTGTCCGATGCCGATGATCCTATGGCTATTGTTTCCGATGACGAGTTCGCACCAGAGCCTGAGATCTTTACATCTGATACTGAGAGCGACCCAAATATGCTATCAGACGACGACAACGACTTTCAGCCGTTTACATTGCCTGATTTTGGAGATGACTTACCGTTTGCTGATGGTATTCCAGACGAGGATCCTTTTGTTATTCCCATTCCAGTCCACGATCATCTTATCATTGGGCATCCCGATGGTGAGCGTATTGTGGCACCGATCCTCGCTCCAGTTCCTTTAGTGGTCATCCCTCCTGAGGATTGGCCTTTTGATGATCTGTTCGATGATGATGTCGATCTGTTTGTTGATGGTCCTCCCGATGACGCCCATGGCGATGGAGAGCTAGATGAGGACGTTGTTGCTAGTCCACTTACTAAGATCCTTGTTATTGAGATTTCCTCTGATACTAGCCTACACTCTGTCTCAGATTCCTTTGAGTCTGTGACGTCCTCAGCCTTGCAGGCAGTTGGATTACGACGCTATGCCACTGATTCTGATGATGATACTACGATGTCAGCTGCACCATCTCCTCCACACGATCCCGAGCTTCATCTTGAGCCAGATTTTGTTCCTGTTGATCAGCCTGACGTTGCACCTGCTGATCCTGAGCCCCTACCTGATCATGACCCTATTCCTTTTGGCATACCAGACATTGCACCCCTCATACCTGATCCAGTTCCTGCACCCGTTGACCCTCTTATTATTGAGCCACTTATTCCTCCACCTGCACCCGCACCCGCCGATGTTGCTCCTTTTCACCCTGTGGAGTCTGATGTCCATCATGTTGATCTACCTATTGTTTTCTTGCAGGACATACCCGCACCCCATCCAGGGGAATGTACTTCAGGCCAGCAGCCTAGTGATGACCCTCATGTCTCAGTAGCTTTTCCACATATCCCTCAGTCGACACCTTTTGCTCCTTTTACTTCTTCACCACTTGATGAGCCACTCCGATGCTTCCCACCGTATACTATGCCGATTTCGGATCCCTACCATCCCTCACAGTTTGTTGGTTATACACGGGATGAGTTACTTCTATCACTGCAGCTCCAGTATGAGATTTTGAGTCACAGGATTTTGGAGCTTGAGATGACACCGCGTCCTTTACCATATCCTTGCCAGCCTGCTTTTGTTCCCCCTCGTTCATCTTCGTCTCCATTTTCACATCCACCTGTACCTCTTACTCCTTTCCTCGAGTTTGATGCTTGATTTCTCACTATCGAGCAGCAGATCAGTTATCTGCTGCGTCATGTGTATGAGCTTGAGGAGGAGCTTGCGCATGTGCGCAACTTGCTTTTCTTTCCTCCACCTCCTCCTCCACCACCACCATCAGCATAGCTGGTTTTTGGTTTTATGTAGGTTGCATTGCTTTTGATGAGAGAACCACTATTGAGCCGAGCTTGTGAAGCCTTTTGGAGACCACCTTTTGATTGTATGACGTTTGTAGATTGGTAGACTTGTTGGACAAGGGTAGTGTGACCCTGTGTTCCTTTTTTATATGATACACTTTGTAAAACATGTAACAATATTTTGTGATCGATGATTAATGAAAGCTCAATCGTCATGTTCTCATTAAATGCGTTGTTGAATTACATGTTGTGCTATGATTGAGATGTTATATGCTTGCTTACTATGATAAATGCTATTATACATACGTACTATATGGTTATCATACGAATAAGACCTGACCTATACAATCTTCTTTTTAGAAGATGCCTCCTCGAAGGAACACTCAGTTGCCCACAACAGAGGCAGAACTACAAGAACGAATTTTACAAGCAATCGCACAACATGAGGCCCTACGCTCCAAACACAGCGGAGGTACCTCAGGGAATAACCCACCTCACGGTAATGTTTAAGTCACCTAAGACACATTACGATACGTTTGGACATTTCCATGTGCATTTGCTAATGCTTTCTGTGAATGATGTTGCTTGTACAGGCTGTACTTACAAGCAGTTCCTTGACTGCAAGCCTCTAAACTTTGACGGCACTGGAGGTGCTGTAGCTTTTGTAAGATGGGCTGAGAAAACAGATTCTATGCTACGAATGAGCAAGTGTGCGCCAGAACATCAAGTCACTTACATTTCTGGATTGTTTCTCGATGGAGCCCTATCGTGGTGGAACCTTCAGGTTCAGACTTTAGGTGAGGCTGTAGCGTACGCTATGACGTGGGATGAGATGAAAGAGCTGATGCGTAAGAAGTACTGTTCAAGGGCTGAAATTCAGAAGTTGGAAACCGAGTTTTAGAATCTGAAAATGGATAGTCCTAAGATAGCTGAGTACGTGCAGAGATTCCATGATTTGTCTCGTGTTGTCCCCTATATGGTAGAACTAGAATTCAAGCGAGTCGAACGTTTCATTTGGGGATTGGCACCCCAAATATTGAGCATGGTAACTGCTTCAAAGCCTCCAAAAATTATTGAAGCCATTGACTTGAGCGTGGCACTGACAGAGGAAGCCGTTAGATTGGGCAAGTTTTCGATCGCTGAGCAAAAGAAGAAGGAGACTCATGTCGAGTCGTCAGGAGAAAACAAAAGAAAGTTTTCGAACTTCAAGAAGGGTACTCATGCAAACAACAATGCCAATAAGCGTAGGGACGCTAACCCACCAGTTGAGGCACAAGCTGGTGCTACTGGTGCTAAGATCAGAGGAAAAGGGTATATGGGCACCCTTCCCAAATGCGATGTGTGTCAGTTTCATCACATTGGACGATGCAGAGCTGGAAAATGTGAAACTTGTGGGAAAGTTGGCCATGCCAAGGAAACATGCTGGTATGGAGCGGGTCGTGGAAATGGTGGTTAAAGAGGAAACGGAAATGGCAATGGCAACCGTGGTGGAAACGGTTATGGAAATAGGAATCAAGGAGGAAACCATAATCAGGGAGGTAATGGAAACCAGAATGGAAATGGGAATCAGACGGGAAACGGAAACCATGGAGGAAACAACAACCAGGGCGGAAATGGAAATGGGAATGGTCGCGGCCAAGGTTGTTTTGGCTGTGGTGATGTAGGGCATTTCAAGCGGGATTGCCCAAAGAAAAACCAAGCCCAGGGAAGAGTCTTCAACATTGGAGCTAGGGAAGCTCGCCAGGATCCGAACGTAGTCACTGGTACGTGTCACACCCCTTTCTGCGGCGGAAGCACGAGGTGTGATCATGAAAGGTTCTCATTGCATACAAAAGGTAAACATGCTATATGCTCGTAAAAACATCAAATACCATAATTTGAAAACATAAGTTTAGCGTTTACATCGCTAAGTCGCATAAAACATTGTCTTAAAAAGTTTACAACTTTATTTAAAGATAAACATAAGCGACATCCACAAGCATAAGCGAGACCGCGCACACATCCATCCTAGTTACCTGAAATACATGTGAGTTTTGGAAAAACGTCAACATAATGTTGGTGTGAATTCATGCAGTTTTTGTATTTCACATTTGTATACTTTGTATGAAAACATAGTTTGAGTCATGTATAAATCAAGTTTTCATATATAAATCAAGTATTCATGTGTACTCCACGTACTTATGTATAATTCAGGTTTTTCTTGAGTACCCCACGTACTCAAGTATAATTCCCGTTTTCTTGAGTACCCCACGTACTTCAAGTTATAAATCAAGTTTTTCTTGAGTACCCCACGTACTTCAAGTTATATATCAAGTTTTTCTTGAGTACCCCACGTACTTCAAGTTTTAATCAAGTTTTAGTATGGTATGAATTTTATGTAAATACAGTATTCCTGTAAGTATCAGGATTGTTAATGGGTTGCAAAGCCATTAACATGTGACACGACATAGGAAGTCACCAAACCTTAGGCATTTAATTGGTATATTCTGAGACACAAAAGCACTACTCGATTCTCGCCCTCACCGAGAGTGTGGCTGCCCGGCACCCGTTAGATCTAACCTTTTGTTCTGCGGTCTAGGTATATTGTTGATTAATGGTGCTTCTGTACCCTATTCGTGACACGATTTCTCGCATCATATCTCATAACGCCTCATACTTGGTTCTCGTTCTCACCAAGTGCGCTTCTCATATTCTTATATTTCGTCACGCTTGGTTCTCGTTCTCACCAAGTGTACTTCTTGTATTCTTATATTTTGTCACACTTGGTTCTCGTCCTCACCAAGTGCGCTTCTTGTATTTATATCATACCAATTATAAATATTGTACATTTGTACATGTATTTCACCCCCGAAGTTATAAAAACTGAAAACAGTTAAAGAAAAGGGGGAGCATGAACTCACAACTTTGTGTTCCTGTGCGTCGTAAACTTCACCGGATTTGCTTAATTAACATCGTAACCTATACGCGTTTTCTTAACGTTAGTCACTAGACTTGCGTCGCACAAGTACAGTCACTCTCTTTTGTGTATATTTTCTTGTGTTAAAAATATTTTATATTTTTAACTAAGTGTCTTACTTATATTATTTTCTCAAAAATAAATATAAGCTTTTGTGTTTTGCACTTTGCACCCGAATTACGTATCTTGTCTAAATAGGTCGCATGTGTATTTTTTTTGTATTTTTACTCCTTACGAGTATCTCCAAGTCATATTATTTTTACTCTAAAAATAATATATACCTAGTTCACAAAATAATCACATAATCACACAAGCGATAAATATATATTCTAAATATACATTTAGTAAGTTTGTTTACAAAAATCCACCTCCGAATACTTGGTCATTTGATAACAAAAATCATGGCGAAGTTTGTTTGGAAAACTAGCCGAAAATATATTCATAACACTTGTCACCAAAAATATTCTAAGTGTTATTTTCTAGAAAAATTTCGCCAGAGTTTCCTCTGTAACTGGGGGTGGCCACGCTTACTAGCGTGTCATTTTCTTTTAAAACTTCAACCAATCAATTCCCAATCATCATCAAACTAGTACAACATAAACATATATCGCAATCATATGAACTTGCAAGTTGTGTAAAAATGTGTAGTAACTCTTCAACACATTTAGTAGGCTTTTCCATCTCTAAAAATAAAATCATTATCTCGAAAACTTTATTTTTAAAGAATATGAAGTTTTACAACTTCTAGTCGGTATTTACGAAAATTATTTCTTTGTTAAAACTTTTGTTACACAAGCGTCCACACTCTTGTTTGTTCACAAAAACACATCTAGTTTATGAAAGATCCGACTTAAAGTAAGACTTGTTTATATTTTACTTGGTCCTTCGAAAATACCACTTGTAGATCTTTAGATCTACTAGTTTAGAACTCCATTTCATAAGAAAAATCGTTTTTACACAAGTTCATGTTTGTGAGTGAAAGGGTTCGTCATCTAGTTATTTTTACACTAAACATAGTGCTAGTTCATGTTCCATGAACGTGACCTAGCGTGGTTAGATGGCGACCCGTTCCCCTACTAGCATCCGACAATAATAAATAACCATAACAAGACAAGTTCCATAAGTTTTACACTAATATTCATTCATTAACCACCATGTTTATTATTTTTAGTAGACTTTTAGTTTTGGTCTCTAGTGTTCATGATTTTTACCTGTTAAATTTCTTATTAACCACTTTAGACAAGATCAATAGGGTGTTTAGAATCACTTACTACTAGCTCGTGGCTAGGGAAGAAACTAGACGAAAAATGGGTGGTTAATAGCGTCGTAGAGAGGTCCTTGCGATTCCGTATGCACCGAGCCTCCTCGTATGAACTCTAACACACTTGTGAGTATATAAAATGGCTTGATCAAAATTTGGAAGTGGTGAGGTGATGCATAGGGAGGTTCGGCCGAGAGTATTGGGAGAAAGGGAGAGATGAGATTTTGAGAAGTGTTATAGTGAAAGATAATGTGATCCTTCATACATACTTATAGACCATATTTTGCAATTAACCAAGATGTAATATGTTATCTAGATTCAAGGCATCAACAATTAAAAAAATCAAACTTGGTGTGGTGTGTCCCCTCATGGGACCGTTCGGTTGGACAAAGGGGGGCGGTTTGGTTTGTTTCTAACTAAATAGTTAGTGCTAATTTATTTTATTAGGAATTTAATTTAGTGTATTATGTATGTTGTAATTTATAACGGGTGTTAGGGTATTCGGGGACCCTAACTGGCTCAGAAAAGAAAAACAATGTTATTGACAACATTTTTATGTTCCGGGTAAAGTCCGGTTGTTCGGTTGGATATCAATTAAATTACACTTTTTAGTATCTTTTAAGTACCTTTTTGTATCCCTTTTAATTCCCAACACTTGGGGAAATATTCTGGATAATAAAACAACATTTCTGCATAATATTCATATGTTTAAATGCTGAATTATTGCTGAATTATACAAAATTTTGCACTTAAAGTGCGTTTCGGGTGCTTTTTAGTGCTTATTTTTGCTTTCGCAATGTCTATAAATTAAACCCTTATATGTACTCTTGGGTTTTAATGTACTTTTGTCGTCGGACCTACACCTAGGCCTCAATTCTAATGTCTGACTGCTTTCTGCAGTTCTATTGACACAGTGTGTCTTACCGGTGAGTTTACTATTATTTCTGACGCAACGCTCTCGTTTATGCATAAAGCAATATTTTGTAGTATACAACGTGCATGAATTCACTTGTTTATCATGAAATCAGTCATTGTTAACATTTAAGCACATAATTGGAGTCTTTAAATAATAATTAAAGTGTACGGAAATTACCGGTTTGGTGCCAGTTGTCACAGTCTCCCCCCGTTAAAAGAATTTCGTCCCGAAATTCATGCTGAACTAACTCTCGCTGGAGTCTTCTTGAATAGGTGGGGATACTTTTCTTTGAACTGGTCTTCACGTTCCCATGTGTACTCGGGTCCGTGCTTAGAGCTCCAACGTACTTGGACAAGTTTAACAGTGCTCCTCCTGGTCTTGTTGACTTTCCAGTCGGTAACCTCAACGGGTTGTTCTGTAAATCGGAGGGCGTCATCAATATGCACTTCATCCATCGGGATGATCACGTTTTCTTGTGTTGGACTCTTCTTCAGGTTGGATACATGAAACGTATCATGTACTCCATTAAGTTCTTCCGGTAACTCCAATTTGTATGCCACGGTACCAATTCGATACTGGTGCCAGTTGTCACAGTACGTTCCCTATTAATCAGCATTTTGCATCCGTGCTATTTGATACTGGTGCTGAATATAGCTTCGTATCCCTAGAGTTTAAGGATATACTTGGGTTAGTTGCAAGTAAGTTAGATATCCCGTACTCGATAGAACTAACTAATGGGAAGCTAGTAGAAGCCAACGAAGTGATTAGAGGCTGTGTGATAGAGCTTGGAGAGTGTGACTTTACGCTTGATCTGCTGCCAGTTGAGTTGGGAAGCTTTGATGTAGTAGTTGGAATGGATTTGTTGTCAAGTAATCGAGCTGAGATCGTATGCCATGATAAGATTGTTCGCATCCCAATGGCGAATGAAGATACGATTGTGATACACGGAGAAAAAGCATGATACGCCTCTACGGATTATCAGCTGTTTGAAAGCACGGAAGTTTATGCGAAAAGGATGTGTTGCCTTCTTGGCTCACGTAGTCAATAAAGAAGCCGAAGAACCAAAGCTCGAAGATATCCCTGTGGTAAGGGAATATCCTAAAGTCTTCCCCGAAGACTTGCCAAGATTACCTCCTCAACGACAAGTCGAGTTCCGCATTGACTTGGTTCCAGGCGCCACGCCTGTAGCCAAGGCACCTTATCGACTTGTACCTTCAGAAATGCAAGAGTTGTCGACGCAGCTTCAGGAGTTACTGGACAAGGGATTTATAAGACCAAGCTTCTCGCCTTGGGGAGCTCCAGTTTTGTTCGTCAAAAAGAAGGACAGTAATTTTCGTATGTGCATCGACTACTGAGAGCTGAACAAGTTAACCATCAAGAATCGGTATCCTTTGCCGAGGATTGATGATTTATTCGATCAACTTCAAGGTTCGAGTTACTACTCCAAGATCGATCTTCGATCAGGTTATCACCAGCTGCGGATTCAAGAAGATAGTATACCTAAGACTGCCTTCAGAACTCGTTATGGACATTACGAGTTTCTAGTAATGTCGTTTGGTCTGACAAACGCGTCGGCAGTATTTATGGACTTGATGAACCAAGTTTGTAAGCCATATCTTGATAAATCCGTGATTGTGTTTGTCGACGATATTTTGATCTATTCACGGATGAAAGAAGACCATGAGTAACACCTTAGAACCATCTTAGAGCTGCTAAAGAAGGAGAAGCTCTACGCTAAGTTCTCAAAGTGCGAGTTCTGGTTGCGTGAGGTACAGTTCCTTGGTCACATGGTAAACGAGGATAGAATTCATGTGGATCCCTCCAAGATCGAGGCGATTAAGAATTGGGAGATTCCGAAGATGCCAACCGAGATCCGACAGTTTTTGGGCTTAGCAGGGTATTATCGCAGATTCATTGAGGATTTTTCTAAAATCGCTCAGCCGCTGACCTCCCTTACTCAGAAGGATAAGAAGTATGAATGGGGAGATAAACAAGAAGAAGCTTTTCAGCTACTTAAGAACAAGCTTTGCGATGCACCTATATTATCCCTACCCGAAGGCACCAACGACTTCGTGGTCTACTGTGACGCCTCGCGTCAGGGATTGGGCTGTGTGCTAATGCAGCGACAAAAGGTTATCGCTTATGCTTCGCGCCAATTGAAGGTTCATGAGAAGAACTACACCACGCATGATTTGGAATTAGGTGTAGTGGTATTTTCTTTAAAGATTTGGCGGCATTACCTTTATGGTACCCGATGTACGATCTTTACAGATCACAAGAGCCTACAGCACATATTCGATCAGAAAGAGCTTAATATGAGACAGCGACGATGGGTTGAGTTGTTAAATGATTATGATTGCGAAATCAAATATCATCCGGGAAAGGCGAATGTGGTGGCAGACGCCTTAAGTCGGAAAGAGAGGATTAAGCCCATAAGGGTTAGGGCTTTGGAGATGATTATTCAGACAGACCTCTCGTTGCGTATTCGTGCTGCACAAAGGGAAGCTCTTAAGAAAGAAAATTTAAAGGCTGAATATCTCCGTGGAATGGAGAAAAAGCTGGTACCCAATGAGGAAGGAACCTTGTATTTTATGGGACGAATTTGGGTTCCTCTTTTTGGTGGTCTTAGAGATGTTATTTTTGATGAAGCTCATAAATTGAGGTACTCGATCCATCCAGGATCGGACAAGATGTACCAAGATATGAAGGATTACTATTGGTGGCCAAGACTTAAGGGCCATGTGGCTACTTATGTTGGAAAGTGTTTGACTTGCACCAAAGTAAAGGTCGAGTATCAGAAGCCTTCAGGTCTCCTACAGCAACCCGAGATACCCATGTGGAAATGGGAGCAGATCTCAATGGATTTCATAACAAAGTTGCCCAAGACTCCCAGAGGTTATGATACGATTTGGGTAATCGTGGACCGTTTGACAAAGTCTGCGCACTTTTTGCCGATCAGAGAAAAGGATAACACTGGTAAGCTAGTTGAGTTGTACCTAAGGGAGATAGTAGCACGTCATGGAGTACCTATCTCGATTATATCAGACAGAGATGGAAGATTTCTGTTAAGGATTTGGCAATCCTTCCAGGAAGCTTTTGGTTCTCAGTTGAATCTGAGTACAACTTTCCACCTGCAAACCGACGGCCAGAGCGAAAGAACGATTCAAACGCTAGAAGATATGCTACGTGCTTGCGTAATGGACGTGGGTGGCAGTTGGGACACTCACCTACCTTTGGTTGAGTTCTCCTATAATAACAGCTACCATACAAGCATCCAAGCTGCACCGTTCGAGGCTCTCTACGGACGCAAGTGTCGATCACCGTTGTGCTGGGCAAATGCAGGTGATAGACAGCTGGTTGGTCCCGAACTGGTCCAAGAGATAACATATAAAATTATGCAGATCCGAGAGCGCATTAAGGCGGCTCGTGATCAACAAAAGAGCTATGCGGTCCATAGATGAAAACACTTGCAATTTGAAGTGGGTGATATGGTTTGTTGAAAATCTCACCTTGGAAAGGTGTGGCGCGCTTTAGGAAGCGTGGTAAGTTAAACCCACATTATATCGGACCGTTCAAAATCCTGGAAAGAGTTGGTTCTGTAGCATACAAGTTGGAGCTACCAGCAGAACTTAACGGTGTTCATGATACATTCCATGTATCTAACCTGAAGAAAAGTCCAACACAAGAAACATTGGTTATCCCTGCTGACGAAGTTCACATTGACGACACACTCCACTTTACCGAAGAACCCGTTGAGGTTACTGACTGAAAAGTTAACAAGACTCGGAGGAGTAGTGTTAAACTCGTCAAGGTACGATGGAACGCGCGTCAAGGCCCAGAGTTCACTTAGGAGCGTGAAGATCTTATGAAAGCAAAATACCCGCACTTATTCCCCAACTCCCCTGCTGCTAGTAGAAAAGCTTAAAATTTCAGGACGAAATTTTCTTAACAGGGGGAGAATGTGACAACTGTCAAAATTCCAGGTATTCGTACAACTATTAAACCGTGATTAGTGCTTAATGACTGTGCTGCATTACAATTAATGATTTGAACTGCTTTCTGATTATTGCTTTATACATACATGTGCATTACATATTGCATAATATCATATCATTATTGCATGAGAACTTTATTGACTCAAATGATGCACGAAACACAATTAGCACAGTTATCAGACAAATCAGAAAAATGCTGACGGAGTTCAGTACATAGACAGACAAGGTGTTGAGACACAGAATGGGCCAGAAACCAAGTATGACACTAGTATAGTGTGTAGGAAAGTAAGGATCACAAAACTGCCTTCCTAAAGATAGTTTAAGTGCCGGAAAGTGCCTAAAACTCACATAAACTGCAGAATTCTGCAAAAAAATCAGCAAATTCAGCATTTAGACACTCTGATATCATGAAAAAAAATATGGTTAAATGGTCCTGGATGCTTTCCTAAGTGTCGGGAATCGAAACTGTCACAAAAGGGTACATAAAGTTCACTAAACTGCATAGTTTAGCACATTAACGAACCAGTATCCAACCGAACAACCGGACACTACCTGAAACACCAAATTTTCACTAAAAGCACTGTTTTAACATTACCAAGCTAGTTATGGTCCCCGAACATCATAACACACTATATAAATATCTACTAACTAAATACCTAACTAATACTTGGATCTTAACCATATTAACTAAGTTTCTAGTTAAACCTAAGCCTATACCCCCTAGTTTACGGCCCAACCATGTGGCCCCACTTGTGATTTGTTTAGTTATTATAATGGATCTTTTTGGTGCTTTAATAGACATAAGAACCAAGAGTTAAACTTATGAAGTTGGATTTATAAGTAACCCACTAGTATCATAACTCTCATTCTTTCACACACCAACACACACACTTCTTCTCTTCTCTCCTTCTTGTTCACGACCGAGAGCAACAACAACATTACCACCATTATTCAACCTTCATCCATCCAATCCATACTCATACAAAGGTGTTAGAAGGTGCACAAAGAAGCTTGGAGCTTTCGGAAGTTGAAGGACCTTCACCATTTGCTTTTATCCACTTCATTTCTTCTCTTGATCATCCCTAGCCTTGAGCTAGTAGTAAGAACACTAAACTCTTCATTTTTCATCATATTTTGTGGTTAAAAGAAGATACATGATGTTAATCTTGAAGAACACTAAGAAACATAAACATGAAACATGAACATAAGCTTAATATCTTAAGAAATCATGTTGTTTAGTGTTGAATGTGCTACTTGATGATTGATTGTTTATGTTAATGATGTAGATCATCATATGATCTTGCTAGATGATGATTAAAAACATAATCTAGCAAGATGAGAGGATGAAAATGTTAGAGATCAATGGATCATCCTCACATAAATCATGAACTTGAAAGAATATATTGTTTTCTTGTAAAGTGATGATCAAAGTAAGATGTAAGTCTTGTAAATCTAATATTTCAAGAATGATTTTTCAAGAAACCAAGTTAAAAATACAAAGTTTACTTAATCTTGGTTCTTAAATGAATAAACCACATTTTTAAAGGTTAAACAAGTGTAGAAACACTTATGTAACAAGAAAAATCCAAGAAGAAGCATTTTTAGAAAAAGTGATCACAAGTTGTAAAGAACTATTTTCTTTAAAAATGAAGTTTTTAAATAAACAACCACACTTTAAAGGGTAACAAGACTTACTAAATACACTAGTAAGTTACTACACATTTTTATAAATTTTCAAGTTCATGAAGTGGTAGTTTATGCTTGTTTTTGGCAAAATTGGTAAGTGTAGATTGTTTATTGTTGATTGTTGATTGATTGTGTTGATTTACAAAAGAAAATGACATGCCTTGAAGGCATGGAAACCTCCATTTTTAAGGGAAACTATAGCAAAATTTTTCTAAAAATTAAACACTTAGAAAATATTTCTAAACAAATATTTACAAGTAGATTTCAAACCATGAATTTTTACATATAGTTTGCCATAATTTTCGTTACAAAAATTACAAATATTGGAGGTTGATTTTATAAATAAAAGTGACTAAATATGTATTTAGGAAAATACAAATTTAGAAGGCACCATGTGTGTGATTATTTGTATATTATGTGTATTAGTTATATTATTTTAGGACTTGAAATAACATAACTCATCAAAATACCAAGAAATTACAATCCAAAATATTACCAAAATCCCAAGGAATAAATATACAAAGAATACCCAAAATATTGGTGAAACCGAACAAATGAATATAACTTACAAAATATTCCGGAAAATTTATTCATGAGTATATTTTGGTAAATAATATTTTGGACACTAAGAGAATGAAAATATGATTTTTACAATTATTACAAAATTATATCATATTTTTTAGAAGGAGAAAATATATTATTTTTGGCAAGTAATATATATATATATATATATATATATATATATATATATATTCTTGGAATTTATAGAAGATGCATTATTTTTGGGAGAAAATGTATTTCCTTAAATAAACTTGAAATATATTATTTTGGATGAAAAATGAATTTATATATATTTCCTAAGTTATACTTGGAAATATATTATTTTTTCGACTTGTATGAGACTTATAAATATTTTTACCAAGGGAAAAATTATAAATAATTTTTCTCAATAATATTTCTTAAAATATATATTTTGGAAATATATATTGATGGATTTTTATTAAAGATATTATTCCGGAAAAGTTAATACAAAATTAGGTATAAGAATACTTAACAATTACAAGAAAATACGTATTCTCGTACGTATGGATACACTCCGGAATACGACACCAATACATGAAAAAAATATACAAGTATAAGAATACGAATACAAATACTCCCATCCTTGGGAAGGATATACATGTTTAAATACTTGAAAAGTAACAAGTTAAAATATATTATTTTAACTATTATTCCAAAATTTAATGAATATAATTTAAGTTAAAATATTTATTATTTTAACAAATAATTATATAACTTGGAATAATATTGAAGACACAAGGAAACGTATCTCAAAGACACTAATTAATACAAAGTCAAGGCACGACCCGCTCGTCTAATAAACCGTAGTACGTTGTAGGTAGTCGTGTACACCAGGAGAAGCTTTGAGTTACCGTTGGTTGCGAAGAACGCAAGACTGTGAGTTCATGTCCCCCTTTTCTTGTAGGATCGAGTTGTGACCCAAACGAGTCAATCAGAAGAGCTCTTGTCTATTTCAGAGGCGGAAACTAAGAAACAAACTTGGAAAACAGCTTGATTCATTACTAATCGTCTTGTTTTATTGATACACAGCTTTACAGATCAAATGACGTGTCGGCAGCAGTTCGGTACCGGAAACAAGAACCTTACAAATGATTTCGCTTGAGAGGTATTTATAGGAAACTAATTCTGTTTGAAAGTGTCAAGGTGACGGTTCAAGCGGAATTAACTATGTTAATTTTGCTTGAAACTGCATCTGTCTCTTTCAAGCGGAATTAGGTCCTTCAAGCGGAATTAGCTCAACAACACCCTAAAACCTCCTATTTTCTCGTACAACGCGCCCTGATCTAACAATTCTAATACTAGACTCGATACAAGATGAAGTCGACAGACGTATGTACCAACAGACTCCCCCTCGGATGTGACGAGTCTTAAGTGTCGAGTCTTCAACGTCTTCAGTCTTTATCAGTCTTTGGGCTTCCAGAATCTCTATCTGGCTCTAATCACACTCTAATTCTTTCTTCAAGTAATCTCCCCCTCGGGTGATGTTCTATCAATCTCTGGCATCTTCAGAATCAAATTCCTAGCTCTTGCATCTTCATACTCTCTCTCTCTCTAACAGACTCCCCCCTCAACTTGTGCTGGGATCGAAATCTGGCTTTCACAGGTTCAAGAATTGCAACCTGGTTCACATTCCTTCTCAGGATCAGGATTGATTCCTGGCTCACCTGCATGTTCTCTACCCAAAAATAAATTTCCCAGATTTAAAATTTTAACAAATTTAAACTCTGCTAACCACTTGTAGACATAAACTGAACACATCATTTTCAAGTATTGTACAAAATGATTTATCATGTTAATCTCTGATGAACCACTTGTATGACTATCATTTTTCAACACCACACACACTCCCAAACCTGTTCGTCATGTTCAGCACTTGGAATTTTGAAAATCAGCTTTTCAACATCAGTTGTCTAAAATCTTTTTGAATGTTTCAAAATTTATGCTAAAACACACCGAAAATATTTTTGGATTTTTGATATAAAAGAAATGCAGTAAAAAAATATTTACAGACACTATATTAAGTTCTAAACGATTCACTTAGATTGTCAGTATACTTATCCACTTAAATTTTCACACAAAGTTCAACTGTTTCGAGATACGAGATTAATGTTTTAGAGACTTAAACTTATTCACGTGTCCCACCTCAGAATATACTCCCGTATCCATATCCCAATATTCAGTCTTACAGGTGAGTATACCTAGATGATATCTGTAAGAGGTTAAATTGCGAAGACCGTGAGAGCTCAGGTCAGAACTTCCGTTCAGCAGAGAGATGACGGCTCGTCTTTAGGTGGGTCCCCTTTAGAGGATCTTTTTTACAACAGCACATGATTTTCATTTTGCAATGTTTTATCATTTTTTATGCTGAGGGCGGGCTATATTTCAAGCAAGCGTAAAGTATTCTCCGGGGACTAGGCCATTGCTTCCGCATTATCAGAAGTCCCGGGATAATACCCCAGATATCACTAAGCATAAAGACCTAGTATCTCAGAAAGAGGGGTCCTTCAAACAAGATTTCATCAGTGACACATCATCAGTGAGACCGTTTATCACTTTTGACTTTCCATTTCTTTAGCATGCTGTGATCATCCACTAATGTACAATCATTTCCTCTTTTATACAACAAAACTCATTTTGAATTTTAACATATTTTTGATTTTTTTCAAAATTTCAAATGTTTTTGGATTTTCTGAAATTTTTACTCCCCCTAAAATGCAAACACATTTAAGGAAATTTGAAAACAAACTATACAAGTAAAGTGACAACTGATATCAAATCACTTCAGATCACCATCTACTTATCATAAACAATCAGAACTCCCCCTTTCAACAAACTATTTTCCCATTGTGATTTCAAAACACTTAAGTTTGTTTTAATCAAATGTTTTTTTTCTGGAAAATAAGTTTCGTTGATTTTACCACTTGTAAGTTAGGGTAAGATCATCACTTTATTTCTTTCCTCTTTTCAATGAAATGAACCCCATATATTCTTTAACCACTTGTAAGAAAGATAAATCAAGTACAATTTAATGTCCCTGATTAATCATTTGTAAGTGAAATCCTTTCTTCAACCTCTTGTAGGTTCACTTATCAACCCAAACTACTTGTAAATCTAAATATAACAATATAAAGATATCACCTGTAGATTTACCAACCAAACCTTTTCAAGAATGATGTCGATTCCTGCTCCACGCTTACCGACCTAGGAGCTCCGGCAAATCAGGGTTTTTAGTTAGGAAACACTTTACCCCAAGCCTAATCAGCCTTGGGAGATTCTGGTACACATCTATCCCACCAACATTTTGATTTATAAAAATCTTTTGCACTTTTAACCTTCCCATCAACCATCTTCCCAAAAATATGTTTAACTTTGCCATTAAATGCCTTTTCAGCATCAAATTCTTTGTTACCAGCAAAGAATTGACCTGAAATTTCAGTTTTACCTACTTTCAACCTCAAATTTTCCTTCGACAACTTGGGAAAATTTTCATCGTTCACCTCAGGAACGGAATTCTCAACCTTTTTCTCAACAGATGACTCCTCTCATTTTATGGAATCAGATTCATTGTCGGAACTACTATCTGAATTCTTAACAACCCATCTTTGTTTGTTCACATCGACTTGTCTTTTGTAAAATCTTTTTGAAGTTTCACCAACTTCCACAGTCGATTTTTCAAACATTTTAACCTTTTCTTTTGATTGTTCAGATTTGTCAACATATTTTCTTCGCATTTCAAAGTTAGAAGACACTCCCTGTTTTGAATAAGTGGACTCTTGGCAGTTCCAAGCAATGCGTCCAGCTTTTTGACACTTAAAGCAAGTTCTTCTATCAACTCTTGGAGCAAATTTCTTTACATTCTTTTTTACTTCAGCAAGAAACTCTTGATTGGACTGTTTCCAGAATGGTTTCTTCTGCTCATCTTCAGAATTTCCTCCTGCAACAAATGTTGTTTTTGGTTTATAATTTTTCTCATTTTTATAATTTTTGTTGATGCATATTTTGTGGACACGACTCGGCTCGGTTCAACTCGGCTCAGTTCGATTTGGTCTCGACTTGAAGACACGAAGATCAAGACAAAGCTGCTTGTGTCTGTACTTTGTCTGTAATGTGTCATGATACAAAACGATGTCTTGTGTTAGATTTGTTTATATGTGCGTTCGATGTAAGTTTGACCAAGTCAACCATCCTCCGGTTTGACTTGGCCAAACAGTTAGCACATTGGTTGAAACATGCTTGTGTCGAAGGATGTCATCGAAGGATGGTTTGTATCCTTCGATGACCTCGAAAGATAATGTCATTCGATTGATACAGATGGACCTCGAAGGATATCATCCTTCGAGGTATGTATGGATCTTTCGGTAGCATTCTGGTCGATAGATGATCCTTCGACCAGACTTCCTTATCCTTCGACCATACCTACTGTGTCAGGTATAAATACCCAAGTGTTGTGTTCATTTCAGTAGAGACACTTAGAGACAAGAAAGACACCATAGGAGAACACTCAGCAGCATTCTGCTGAAATCACACACACACACGAGAGAGAGAGTTTACGGAATACATCTGTAAACATTGAGCTTGTAACTGGAACCTTCATTCGTATTAATACAAGTGGTGTTAATCGGTGAACCTTGTGTGTTTTGTGCTTATACTTGTCTCAAATCGGTTGCACTCTAGCTTGGATTCCGCACTTGCTAGTGTGTTAAACTTAACAAGGATAAGGTTTAACCTCAACCTCCGAAGAGGGACCTACAAGTGGTATCAGAGCCTTGGCTCTTTTCCTTGTCAAAACCGAGTGTTTTAGAGTGTTTCGGGTTTTTGAAGTTTATATTTTCTGAAATTTTCTGTTTTAAAACTTCGAAAATCATTGCATGTTGCTGAAAGTTGTTATAAAAACCGGTTTATTCTTCATTTTCACATTGTTAAAAGTTGGTTTTTATTGAAGTTTCGGCCAAAACTCGTGTTTGGCAGTGTCGGTTTTCTGGAAAATTCAAATTTTCTGGGTTTGTTCTTGGTATCTTCATCAAATTTTCAAGTGTTCTTCAAAACTTTTATGTATTTTGATCTTGTTTGACTATTTTCGAAAGTTGTTTGCTTTGGGAAGGTACCCAAATCTGTTTTGGCAGAAAAGAAGGGTCTGAACATACCTTCTGCCGAAAGTTGTGCACCAACCCGTCACCTTTCTCACCAACCTGTCAACTTTGTGTCAGTTGTGTCAGTTGCAATCGAAGGATATCTTTCGACATCGAAAGATCTTCTTACGATCAAGGAAGGCTCGATAGATAATCATCTTTTGACCCATCATTCGAAGTCAGAGACATATCCTTCGATCAAGGGAATCTTTTCGAAAGATAGTTATTCGAAAGATAAGGATATATATTCGAAAGATAAGGATCTGTCAAACTGTGAATCTTTCGAGTTAGTGAATCTTTCGAAACCATTGTTCGAGACTCAACAGTGATCTTTCGAACACTGTTGATCCTTCGAACAAGTGTCTGTTTTTCGAACCTGTGTGCATCTTTCGATCCTAATCTGTTTAAGCTTAACAGTTTGTGTTTTTCAGGACTTTCGATCAAGGATCCTTCGGCTGTTTGATTATCATTCGAAATTTTAATATAGTTTGTGAAAATTAATTTTAAATCAATTTTCACTTAATATATTAATTTTTATAAAATGGGAACAAACGATCAGTGGGATCCAACCGCGTGGACTCTAACATCTTCACGATCATCAGTTACACAACCTGAGCCAGAATTCGACAAATCTGCATGGATGCGAGCTATTGCCCCAACTCAAGCTGCAATGATAACTGCAAATCAATGGGCATTGGTCACAAATCAACACAGCAGCATTCAATCTATGATGCAGAACGACATTGAAACTGGTACAAGCACAAAACCGCCAAAGCTGAATCACATCAATGATTGGGGATGGTGGAAAGAAAGGTTGAGAACTTATGTTCAGGGGCAAGGTCAAGATCTATGGATGTGTTTCTTCACTCCATTTGAAAACGAGTTGGAAGTTGCAGGATCAAATCCAGAAACTTACAGCACTTTGTCCGATGTAGATAAGAAGAAGATTGAGTTAGAAAAGAAAGCATTCATGATTCTCACACAAGCTCTTAACAGAGACATTTACCACCAGTTTGTTTATTGCACTACTACTAAAAGCTTGTGGGATATGCTCACGTTAAGATGTGAAGGAAATGCTCAATCAAGAAAGATCAAGCAAGATTTGCTGAAGAAAGAATTTGAAGGATTTACGTGTATGGAGATTGAGACTTTGGCAGATTTATCTACAAGGTTTCATCACTTGTTGAGCGAGATGTTTGCTTTTAAAGTCAATGCCACTCCACAAGAAATGACGAAGAGATTTGCTGATAGCTTACCAGCAAAGTGGAGCAGTTATCTTGAAATCCTTAAAGAAAATGGTGTTTTAGACACAATCACCGTTTATGATTTAATTCAAAAATTGGAGAACAAGGATGTAGAAGAAAAACTGAAGGCAAAAAGAACACTAACTCCTCAAAGTCCAGAGATGTATTTTGGGATTGCAGGAGGCATCAGTGGAGAAAAACCAGCATCTCAACACGCGAAGCTTCAAACAGCTTTCGTCTCAAACACTGGACCATCAACAACAGATCAGTTTGATCCTTCAGCATACTTGATGTATCCAAGACAAGATGTAAAACCGACAGCTCCTCAGCAACAACCGCAACAGCAAGGGTTTTATGGAAGCTCTTCAAACTTTCAAGCCACTTCCAATCCAAACACAGTCAGATTAGACACTTCCAACTTTTCCAAAGTCAGTGTCGAAATAGCCAAGGAGCATATGGAGATGTTGAATACCTTGGTTAGTGCTTATTGTGGATTGATCGCAGGTCAGATTGGGAATATCAATCTAACTAATGAAGATTATCAGCAAGTGGATAGAGATGAGTTTGAAATGATGGATATTAAATGGGCTCTTGCTAGTGCAATTCGAAGAGCAAAGGAGTTTATGGAAAGGACCGGGAGAACCAACTTGGAAAGCAAGAAAGACACCAAGTATGGGTTCGACAAGCAAGCTGTGACCTGCTTTAACTGTGGTGAACGCGGTCATTTCAAAAGGGAATGCACAAGACCAGCTCAGCATGGAAACCAAAATCCCTTCAGAAATCAAGGCAACCAGCAGAACCAGAACAGGAACAATGTTCGTACGTTGGTACCTGTCAACAACCAAAGCCAACCAGGGTCATCAAATGACAACCGGGGACTCGTGGTTCAAATAGATGAAGGTTGTGATTGGTCGCTTCAGCTTGGAGAAGGAGGAAATGGTGGAACAGCATGTTATGCTAAGGTGACTGAGAAGGTTGTAGAACCCGCGTCTGCTGGTGAATCTTCGGAAGATGAAGATAGTTCGGGTTATAGTGGGAGCATGGATGGGGAATCACTTGATGCTGGTGATTTATCAAGTGATGCTTTAGATTTGAAGGTTGATGAACTTTTGGCTGAAGCTGAAGTATTATGCAAGAGGAGATCTATTCTCTGCCAGAAATCTGCTGGAACTTCCGAGAAGCTTGCTAAGTTCTTCTCTGAAGATGGATCTTTTTCTTTCCATTCAGCCTTTACGGCTAATGTCGACAGTTCATCAGGTCAGGTAAGTGTCGATGAACCCACTGTAGTTAGCTGTGAAAATTGTGATAGTTTAAAGGTTAAATATGCTGAACAGGAAAGTAAATTTGAAGTCACACACAAACACAATCAAGAATTGATTGTTGATCTTTCTAAAGCAACTGAAGCTAACTTGTTTTTAACCAGAAATGAAAAGGAGTTTAAAGCAACAATTGCGTCATTAAAACATGATGTTTCTGAATTACAAAGGGCTGTTTTAAGAAAACAACATGTTAACAATGATTTAATCGACATAATTGAAAAGCAAATGGTAGAGTTAGCAACAGCTAGATGTGAATGTGAGACAATTAAGCAGAAATTGGAAAGCTATTCCAATTCCCGCTATGTTTTGGATCACATTATTGACGTTCAGAAGAAAAAGGGGGATAGGAAGTGTAATGGATTCAAATCATGTCCTCCCCCAATGAATCACAATTACTCCAAATTGCCTGATGACGAGGATATGCCCCGTTTTGAACCTACAGTGCCACTCAATCTAGATGATTTTGCAGCAGGCCTCGGGTTCACAACTGGTACATCATCCTCTGGTCAATCCGAATCTGAATCTGAGAATGTGACAGATTCATCGTGTGTTAAGGAACAGAGTCCTCCCACTGTTGAGGATACTGACTCTTCGGATGATGAATCTGACTCATCGGATGATGAATCTATAAAAATTGTGAATCAACAGTCTAACTTGGTTACAACAGAAATTCCAATTGAGAATCACATCTTGTGTGATCCACCAGTGGAACCGAGTAAGACTGAAATGTCAAAAGGAATGGAGTCCCTTGTCTCTAGTTGTGGAGGGAATAACTTGTTGTACACGCTCAAAGGAGATGACAAAATCTACTCTAACAAAGATTTTCCAATTAAAAATGTAAATCAAGATTTAATTGAGCAAATTTTTGAAGGATGTATTGAAAAGTTTTTGGGGAACAAAAGTGGCAAAGTTACCGTCACTCAATGTGATCCAATTCCGTGTGAACAAATTAGAAAACAATACGGAAACCAAAAACAACCAGTTGAGCGAAAACAACAAGTGAACTCCGGGAAAGGTAAGACACAGGGAAAGAAGGCTCAGAACAAGAATGTTCAAGCACCTAAGGTTCAACAGCAAAAGGTGCAAAACAAAAGAGCTCCTGTTAAGAAAAGAGAACCGAAAGTGAACTTTGTTGGATCAACGGGTACAGATAAACTTGAAACATTTCAGGATAAATCTAACATTGATTTTATAAAACAAGTTAGAATTTTGAAACGAAATGATCAGAATAATTACACCCAACACACAAAGGGATGTGATTTAGGTCCAAGTACATCTAGATCACAAAGTTCATTGTCGGGTTCTTCGACTGGTCATCAACATGTTTCTCCGAGGTTTGTAGAGCGGAGAATGTGTTTTGAGTGTGGCACAATTGGGCATATTGTAAGATACTGCCCATACCTGCAAAAGTTGAAGGCTCCCCAAGAAAACAATTACCAAAAACGATCAGTTTCCCCGAAACAAGACCCGCGTGTCTTGAAAGAAAGGGAAAAGAAGTTGAAACAAAAGAATCAAAAGGTAATTGAAAAAGCCTTAAACGCAGAGGTGAAAGAAGAAAAACCTGTTCAAGCAAAACCTAAAATGGAAAAACCAGTAAATGCAAAAACAATTAATACAAATACTGGTAAAGGACAAACAGCTTGGAAACCAAAACAGGTAATTCAGTCAGGGGGAGCACCGCAGGTTCTTTTTCCTAATCATCAGGAGATTGAGATCACCTTCCTTGATGATCAAGGATGACCCAAGTCCACAAAGGCTTGGGTCCCCCTCTCCAACTAATCTTTGAGTGAGTGTGCAGAATGTTCCAGGAGGAACTATCGATAGTCGTAAGATTGTTGATAGTGGAGTGTCCATGCACAAAACAGGCGACAGAAGAAATCGTTGCCTGTGTTGGAGAGAAGAAAAGAAAATGAAAAAGAAAACAGAAATGTCTGTTGAATGAGTTTGAGAAGCTTCGACAAATTGAAAATCATTCCAACGTTTAAATTGTTAAAGGCTGTGATCGGGTTCCCCAGGGTAGATTCAAATCAAAATGTACGCACCTGCAGCACGTTTGAAGTTCAAAATCAACAAGATGAACGTGCAGTGTACATTTCTTCGTGGTGTGATTGAAGAAAATGTGTTTGTTGAACAAACCAACTGGGTGTGCGGATGCCTTGGCATGGGTTGAACAACCGCACACTACTTCTGAAAGAGAAAGACAAAAACCTTCGCTGGTGAAATGTGGAAGACCAGTCGGACCCAAAGGTTTATGATCTTGTTGCTGTCAAGAGACTTCTCAGTAGCTACAAAGAATCGACTTTGAAATCCACACCGGGTGGATATCCAGTTTGGGAGAGCACTCAGATTCCTTGCAATGCACAAAGCAGTTGCAGGATACGGTTTTTAAAATTCTAATCTCTCCTTTACTTGTCGATATTTAAGCTGCTTTATGAATTTGTATTATCTCGTACAGCACTCTTTGGCCAGACAATGCTGTCATGGTCCACACCGCAAACCGACATGCCAACTGATTTTTCCAAAATTCGATAAATCTTTTCAGATTAAAAATTAATTTTGGTAAACGGCATTGAGGTAAAACATGAGTTCACCAACATCGGAAAGTCAATTTTGTAAATACCTTTGTGTTTTTAAATTTTATCTTAGTTTGTTGATTTTAGGGGGAGTAAATCCAAAATTTGAAAAATCCAAAAACATCGAAAATTTTCAAAAGCACAAAAACAATAGAAAAACAAAAATGAGTTTCCTGGCGAGAAAAAGAGAAAATGATAGTACATCAGTGGTCTGTCCAAACCTCTTTAAACCTTAAATGAAAAATAATAAGCAGCTCTATATAAGATGTATCGGTAGGCTCACAATCATTTTAAAGTGTGCAGGGTGATATAAATCTTAAATCGACTGAAGACTGGGTGGGAACCATTCATTGGCATATGGTCTTAGTACCGAAATTTCGTTTGAGAGATTGCCGAGGTTCTGAGATATTCGGTCTTTATGCTGCTTATCATCTGGGTATCATGGTTGTATCTTTTACCGAAATATAACGGGGACGCAAGTCTAGATTTTCCATGATACTATACATACGTGTACATATTTCATACTGCATACGACCTCAATAAGTGATCAACAATCACATGTCCAAACAAATAAGTGATAAAATATCACATTCTTTCCGGGAGTCAAGTTCGTCTCTCTGCTGTACGAAAGTACTGACCTGTTCACGGACTTGCTCCTGTGCCCTCATGCATCGAAAATCAAGTTCCTCATCAATAAGTGATTCTATCACATAGGGCTTGTTTTCAAATCAAAATAAGTGAGAATCTCACATCATATACGGTCAAACAGATGATAATCGGTATACTCACCGGTAAGATGAACCCTCGAGCATACCTTGATACGGGAATGTGTCGTGATGTGGATGAACACCGGTCGGTAAGTATAAATCATACTTTAACGTATCCCCTCGCCATGATTACAAATGATAAGTTGAGCTTAAGTGGACAACAATACCGATAATTGTTATAGGATGCTTATCTTAATGTTAACTAATTGAACAAAAAGAGCGTTTTGGCATGACCGTACACTGATATGATTCTCTTACCCTCGAAACTCGCAAAAAGAATGTCTGTAGATATTTAATGTACAGTTTTCAGTTTATGCATCTTGTATATATTTATTTATTGTTTTCCGTCTTTACGTTTGAAAAAATGAAAAATTCCAAAAAGATTTTAGGTGTGTTTTAATATAAACTTTATAAAATCCAAAAAGATTTTGCTTCTAGTTTATTTTTGATTGACTGATGTTGGAACTCGAGTCTATCCTACCCAAAATCCTGATCGTAAGCCGAAAAACAATTGCATCTTCATAAACTGTCGAAGTTAACAAGTTTTGAAAGTTAAAGGATTAAAATTGAATATTTTTCTAAACTTTCAAACTGTTGTCGGTTGGTGTTTGATCGAGATTTGATCTCATATGTGTCGTTTGTTTAAATGTTAACTATATTCCAAGCGGTTGTTCTCATTATGCGTTTAGCTTTCTTGCATGTGCAGATGCTAAAGGCGAGGAGAACATGGTTGATGACAAAGCTTTGGAATGAAGACACAAAGTGGAGGCACTCAAAGAATAAGGTGATCGAGTTGCCGCTGACCCTTCATCAACACCACAAGGATCTGAAGAATTGACAAGTCAAAAGATTCACGAGCATGACTCAATGAAGAGTTCAATCTAAGGGGGAGTTTATTGACACACTTCCTAAATGAAAAGGGGAGTTTGTTGATACACTTTCTACTTACGACACGTGAAGACTTTAAAGATCCTCCGACGTGGAAGACATCGAAGTTGAATCTCACGAATAGCGTTGAACCTCATGAGTAGCGTCCAAGGGGGAGTTTGTTGATGCATATTTTGTGGACACGACTCGGCTCGGTTCAACTCGGCTCAGTTCGATTTGGTCTCGACTTGAAGACACGAAGATCAAGACAAAGCTGCTTGTGTCTGTACTTTGTCTGTAATGTGTCATGATACAAAACGATGTCTTGTGTTAGATTTGTTTATATGTGCGTTCGATGTAAGTTTGACCAAGTCAACCATCCTCCGGTTTGACTTGGCCAAACAGTTAGCACATTGGTTGAAACATGCTTGTGTCGAAGGATGTCATCGAAGGATGGTTTGTATCCTTCGATGACCTCGAAAGATAATGTCATTCGATTGATACAGATGGACCTCGAAGGATATCATCCTTCGAGGTATGTATGGATCTTTCGGTAGCATTCTGGTCGATAGATGATCCTTCGACCAGACTTCCTTATCCTTCGACCATACCTACTGTGTCGGGTATAAATACCCAAGTGTTGTGTTCATTTCAGTAGAGACACTTAGAGACAAGAAAGACACCATAGGAGAACACTCAGCAGCATTCTGCTGAAATCACACACACACACGAGAGAGAGAGTTTACGGAATACATCTGTAAACATTGAGCTTGTAACTGGAACCTTCATTCGTATTAATACAAGTGGTGTTAATCGGTGAACCTTGTGTGTTTTGTGCTTATACTTGTCTCAACTCGGTTGCACTCTAGCTTGGATTCCGCACTTGCTAGTGTGTTAAACTTAACAAGGATAAGGTTTAACCTCAACCTCCGAAGAGGGACCTACAATTTTCTGAAGAATTAAAACCAAGACCTTTCTTTTTGAAATTACTGTTATGGTTTGGTTTCTTTCGATAACCTGAACCAGAACTGTAACCCTTTTTCTTGTTCAATCTCTGTTGAACTCTTGAAGTGTACTTTTTGGGTTTTTCATGAAGATTTAAATCTTTTATTTCAAAAATATTAATTTCTGTTAATTTGAAAACCTGTTTAATCATCTCAGTTTTGACACTTCTTATTGGAAATTCCTCATCAAAATATAATTTGTCTGAATCCTTCAAAGTATATACTACTTTGATTGGTCCGTCATTCAAATTAGATTTTGATAACAGGAATTCTTTATTGTAAACCCTTTTAATCGGTGAACTCGGACTCTTCTCTGACGAACTCGAACTTTCAGACTTAGACTCCGGTTTTGACTCTTCATCCATATCTAACACCTGATCGACAACTTTCTTTAACAACTCAGACTCATGATCTGTGTCAGACGCTGTGAATGTGACATCAATATTGTCTGGTAATTCATCAATGATTTCAGACTTTAACTTGATGTTGACTGCCTTTTTTAGACGCTCCTCGTTAGGATTCCTGGTGGAATAACTCTCATAGATTGGAGGCGGGCACTTGTTATACTTGACACTTTGTGTCTTACCAGCATCTGTGTCTTCCGTCTCTTTATCTTTGAATGCTTCAAGACCTGCAACAGTGGGATAAACACGATCAATCAAATAATCACAAGTAGTATAACTCAACAGTAATCGTTTAATCCTTTCACTCTCAATCTTTTCAAGTTCCAAATCCTGCTTCAGTTTAGCACAATCTTCGATATACACATTGATGACGCTCTGCTTTGTCATTAATGTTGAGCTCATCTTTGTCATAGCAGCATCAACCTCTTTGTTTGTCTTATTCAAACCATCAACTATTCTATTCAGAACATCATATGATTCCTTCACATACTTCACATCGGACAGTAAATCTTCTTTAATCTTCTCTAATTCAGCAATCTTTTTATCTTTCTCCTCACAAGCTTTGCAAGATTCTAAACACTTCAAACATGGTTTTTCAACTTCAACCACCTTTTCAATTATCTTTTCAACCTCGACAGTCTTTTCAACTTCAACAAGTTTCTCAACTTCAACAATTTTTTCTATTTCGACAATTTTCTCTACTTCGACGAGTTTCTCAACTTCGACAATTTTTTCCACCACTTTCTCCACTTCAACAATTTTCTCTACTACTTTCTCAGTTGCTGGTTCAATATTAGCTTCTCCAGCTTCTGTCTTTGCCTTTTCATCAGCTAGCATTCTTACTGCTTCCAACTCTCTCCTCAATCTGGCAATCTTTTTCTGATTTAACATCTCCATTTTATCTGCAAAAAACAAATTAAAACTGTCAGGATCTATTCCTTTTCTAGCCTTATTAAGATGTTCTTCCTCATCATCAGTATCAATATCACTTCCAAGATCTGGAAAAATCGGGATTCTTTTCTGATTAGCCTCATCTTCACCCAGAATTCTAGCAACAAAACCTGAACCTGGTGGAATGTATTTATCCCAGCTAAATCCTTCAGCAACAAATTCATCATCTTGATCAATGATACCAAAATAAGCTTTCTTATTTGCATCTTCGATCATTTTACCATGAGCAGTTTTTGAATCCTTTTGTTGAGGTTGTTGACCAAAATAGCCATTCCTCGAAACTCATCTCTACCAGTAATTTGTTGAAACTTTTCTGCCCTCCTCCAAGCACTAGCCAAACACCACTTCACATCCATCAACTCAAGTTCCTCTGCATCAATTTGGTCATAATCTTCTTTTGTAAGCATCAGATTTCCAATCTTGCCAGCAATCAAACCTTCATAAGATTCCAACATAGCAACGAGTGATGCCATGTGTTGCTTTGCTATTTCTGGAGACAAATTCTGACCATTTTGAATGTTCAAAGTGACGTTGCATTGAAGATTTGTTGAATTATGTCATTGATAACTTGATGTTGTATGATTCGGATCAAAGCTTGAATATGAAGATGAAGATCCACCACTCTGTGTCACATTACTACCCTTTGTTCCAGACGAACTGTCAGCACTAAATCCAGTTTGGATCTTTGGGCTAGGGCTGGGGGTAGCCTCAAACTTGTTCCCTCTGTAATACAAACTGACATCTTGTTGAGCATTTGGATTCGTCATGATAGCAGTTTTCTGAATATCCAATTCATGCTCTTCAATTTTCTGAATGAACTGTGCCAAATTCATACTCTCAGACTTTCTCATATGTTTCACAATCATCAAATAAGTTCCCCACTTATGCTGTGGTAGTGCATCAGCAAGTTTATCAACCCATTCATCATCATCTTTCTCAATGTCCAATCTTTTCATCTCCAATACCAGATGACAATATCTATCAATGGTCTGCTTTGTTGTTTCATGGTTGAAAGCTGAAAACATATCAAACGATTTCTTCAATAATGCCTTTTTGTTTTTGATCATATATGCGATTCCTTTGAATTTCTGAATCAATGCTTCCCAAATTGATCTAGCTGTACCATTATGTTGGAGCAGAACAAAGATATCTTCTTTAATCGCTTGCTGAAGAATACTGATCATCATTTTCTCACTTGTAAATTTCAATTTGTCACTCTTTGAATAGTCACAAATAGCTTTTTCAATCCCACGTTCATTCTTTGGTTTCTCATAATCTTTCAACAAAGAACACCATGCATCAAATTTATAAGCTTGCACCCAGTTCTAGAATCGATTTTTCCATCCTTGAAAATCTTCAATGTACATGAGCTTTGGTGGTTTCTGATAAGTTCCTGTTTCATTCTCACTGTGCACTGTTTCAGCAGCAGTAACAGGTGCAATCGGTGTAGCAAACGCATTGCAGAATTCCTCGTCCATGTTTCGGAAAATTTTTCACAAAAACTCAGGTTTCAAACGGAATCACAAACTTCAAACGGAATCAAGCACTGAAGCGGAATTAGATTTGAAGCGAAATTATCCCTTTCAAACGAAATCACACTCAAACGGAATCACCCTGAAGCGAAATCACTAATTTCGCTTGAACCAACACACTTTCAAACGGAATGCTACCTTGAAGCAGAATTACCTAATTTCGCTTGAAATGGCTCAAACGAAATTACCCACTGAAGCGGAATTAGGTATTTTCAAGCGGAATAAGATGTATCTTTCAAGCGGAATAGCAAGTTCAAGCGGAATCACATGCTAATCTCGTTTGAAATGCTGCTGACGTCATCAAATTCGATCTGATTTCAAACGGAATTACAGATTTTTACCAGTTTTAAGTCAAATTAAGGTCTAATATTCTCAAGGATTAGTTAAAACACTGTTTCGCACATAATATGTGAAATTCAAGACATTTTGACCGTGAAAACAAGTTCAATTTCAAAAAGAAGGTGTAGAAGTCAGAAAATACGGCTGTTTTGGCAAGAACTCTTCAACCTGAGCTCTGATACCACTTGTAGGATCGAGTTGTGACCCAAACGAGTCAATCAGAAGAGCTCTTGTCTGTTTCAGAGGCGGAAACTAAGAAACAGACTTGGAAAACAGCTTGATTCATTACTAATCGTCTTGTTTTATTGATATCACAGCTTTACAGATCAAATGACGCGTCGGCAGCAATTCGGTACCAGAAACAAGAACCTTACAAATGATTTCGCTTGAGAGGTATTTATAAGAAACTAATTCCGTTTGAAAGTGTTAAGGTGACGGTTCAAGCGGAATTAACTATGTTAATTTTGCTTGAAACTGCATCTGTATCTTTCAAGCGGAATTAGGTCCTTCAAGCGGAATTAGCTCAACAACACCCTAAAACCTCCTATTTTCTCGTACAATGCGCCCTGATCTAACAATTCTAATACTAGACTCGATACAAGACGAAGTCGACAGACGTATGTACCAACATTTCTTTAAACTGTTTTTGTTTTATAACTTCGGGGGTGAAGTACATGTTACAAAATGTTTACAAACGATTACAATTGGTATGGTTAGCTATGGAATGCACTGTAGATCATGTCAATGGGTAGGCGCACTCTTAAGACCATTAATCCTCGTGTTAGGACCGAGGGACATGAGTGATAGATATATTTGGGTGTAGCGAGCCCACACCCATGTGGACCGGGGTTTGGCCCATGAGGTGACTATGTCTTACAACCGGAGGCCCGGTACAAAATCTGCTAGGTTTGAGCCTTCCTACGCCGTTGCACACATGTTAATGGCCGTGCAAACCATTAATTGATCTGTTTCCTTGTTTGCTTTCATACCAGGGTTTACAAAACATACATACTTACAAAGATTACAAAGGTTTATTCGTGCACACATACAAACACATGAACTCGCTCAACTTTTGTTGATGTTTTCAAACTACATGTATTTCAGGGAATTAAATGTGGATCTGGCGGGCATTTGGAAGTTTCAAGTAATGTTGAGAATAAAAGATGTCATTCGAAGTCTAAAGATTTGGATAGTGTGTCTTATCCTAAGATAAGACACACCTTTCAAAGTCTGGTTTTATTTAAAGTCATTTGTCGAGTCCTTATGGAACTCTAAAACAAATTGCATGGTTTGTATTATGGATTGAAGTCTGTGTTGGATTTCTAAACAATGTTGTTGTTATGTTTTAAAACTTAAATTAATGGATGGATATCTTTAGTTTTATCATATAGTTGTTTGTTATGGTTGAATGCAATGATATTAAGCAAGTCACACATAATCACGCTTCCGCAAAAGTCAGGGTGTGACAATGGGTCCCATCCGAACGGATGGTCATTCGAATGGATGGCCAGCCGGACGGATGGCCATTCGAACAGTCTGTGTTTTTTTTTTTGCGAAACGTTAAAAATTCGAAGTTTAGTTAAAAGCGTTTAAACAATGGAAAATTATCAAGGTCAGGTCATCCGAACGGATGGCCATTCGGGCGCATGATCTGTAGTTGAAGTTTTGTAAAACTTTTCTTTAAACAACGGTTTGGATAACGGAGATGGTGTGACGACGTGTCAAGCAACAGAAAAGTACCAGATCTAGTTCATTCGTCCGGATGGGCGCTGCCCATTCTGGCAAACGGCTGTCCTTGGTGAAATTTCATGTTTGACCCGTCAATCGGTCCATCTCTTTGGTGGAAATTCGTTTTCAAGCCGACTTTCGACTAAGAAACGAGTCGAGGGTCTGATTGAATCCAGATTCCATCAATATTGTGTAGAAATCAAAGAAAAGTTCAACCTCTTTACACGTTACATCATTTTGAGCCCTAGACTGACTCCTTTTTCTGTTCTTGCTGCCACTACCTTTGTTATTCTTTCTTCCCCTACCAACATGCATTAATTCACCTGATGACCCACCTGAATTTCTTCTTCGTCTTCGCCCAGAATAAGATCTCGCATCTTCGCAAACGTGAACTTACTCGTATCTGAAGAGCTCGAAACAGCGGTTACGATTCCGGACCAACTATCAGGTAATGAGGACAATAACAATAGGGCTTGGACCTCATCATCAAACTTGATGTTCACGGACACCAAACGAGACAAAATCGAGTTTAGGTTATTGATGTGCTCTGTTACTGAATCACCTTCCCTCATCCTAGTATTCACAAGCTCTTAGATAAGATAAACCTTGTTCGCTGCAGAAGGCCTCTCATACGTATTCGATAATGTTGTCATCATTCCTCTTGCTGAGGTCTCCTTCTGGATATTGAATGTAACATTCTCCGATAGAGAAAGCGTTATCACTGCTCTGGCTTTCTTATCCATCTTATCCCAATCTGCTTGTGGTGTCTTTTCTAGTTTTTCATCCTCGAGCACTACATCTAAGTCTTTCTGACAAAATAGTGCTTCAACCTGCATCTTCGACCAACCAAACTTCCTCCCGCCAAACTTTTCAATCTGAATTTTCCCGTCTTCTGCCATGATAACATAAACACGACTAAACGAAAACTGAAATTGAAACAAATAGAAAACCAACTCTGAAACAAATAGAAACAGAAAACACCTGATTCAAGTTTCTTTGATCTTCAAACAAACGGTTAAACACCCGCTGGTCAAACTGGTAAAAGAAACTGTTCTTCAGAACGAAACCCAAAAAAGTAGATCAACGCGGCACCCCACTAATCAAAACCACCACGGCTAAACTGCCTGGTAAATACGCCAAACAATCGACACTCGTAACAAAACCCGATTCGATAACCGATGACCAAACCTTACTCAATAATCAGAAACTAAAAAAACGATCTAGAAACGCAAATCTGTTTCTTGGTTTCCATTCTGATCGAGATAACGACTTAAATGAAACGGGACCTTCTAAGCCCTTAGCTAACGAAATACCTGTTGTTCAAGTTTGGCGGCGCAACAAAAGAAAAAAATAACAACTCTTTTCCTTTCTTTGGTGATTGACGCAAGAGGACAAACTAAACAAATACTCTTTGTGCTTTTATTGTTTCTTGAAAGTCACTGTAAGAAAACAATACACTTACTGCTTCCTTTTAGTCAACGAGAATAAACCAAAAACTGGAAACTGGTGTATTTTGTTTTCTTCTAGTTGTTCGATCAAACAAAACCGGATCGTTCAGAACTGCGGCGAGACTACCGCCTACGAACCCTAGATCGAACAATCGTTCTCTCGCAACCGTGTTATCGTGTGTATCGAGTCGTAGCTCTGATACCAGTTGTTAGGACCGAGCGCACACACGAACACGACACCGAAAGCAATAACGAACACAAGGATTTACATGGTTCGGTCTAAACTGACCTACGTCCACGGGTGGCAGCTGGGATATTTTTATTGAGGGATCAATATATAGACTACACAATTAGGGTTGAAGCCCAATGGGCCGTGACTTGGGCCGACTGCCCGTACTAGTGTCGAGAAGTCTACAACCCAACAAAGACTTGGTGTTCCTTGTGACTCAGGTTCGACTC
The DNA here is from genome assembly GCA_030545235.1 of Helianthus tuberosus. Classification (NCBI taxonomy): domain Eukaryota; kingdom Viridiplantae; phylum Streptophyta; class Magnoliopsida; order Asterales; family Asteraceae; genus Helianthus; species Helianthus tuberosus. Next base: position 124,021,916 of record CM060407.1, read on the forward strand.
TCACTCTCCCCCATTATTTTCTGCGGTATCCAAGTGAAGGGCGAATACGGGTGGAGTCAAGGGGCTGACGGCGGTCGAGTAGTCGACCTTTGCCACAGTGCCCGGTGTCACGGTGATTAACACGCCGTTCCTTTTCATTAAAAAAATTGGATACAAATAACCCTTTGTTGGTATTTGTGCACATAGGAAAGACATTTTTTTCTTTTCATTTTTATGCATTCACATTTTACACATAGCTCAAAAAAATGAGGCTCAAGTTCTCTTGCAACTAAATGAGTCGATCTCGAGCTTAGGCAAGCTCAAGCTCAGTTCAAACCATGTATGCCTTTAGAAGCCTCGAGATGCAATTTCCATAAGAAACCTATAGTTTCTTAGTGGAAGGTTCAAATGAGAAGAAATTCTATGTAAGAAGAAAAAAAAATCAACCAATAGAAATGTTTCATTTGACTTCATTTAATATTTATATTTGATATTATTATAAGGGTGTATTGATAAACTTACATATATCATTAATTTGTAGTCTCTCTTTAATAACTAACTATATTAAATTTGTAACTTATTTTTAAAATATATATTTTCTCAAAATATAAAAATAAAAATAAAAATTCATTTACAATGTAGGATAAATTACGAGTTGCATAGAATAAATTTCAATATGTGTAAAATAAATTTCAAGATGTGTAGGATAATTTTTAATGTTTGTAGGCAAAAAAATTTAGTGTTGAGTAATAAATAAGATGAGAGAAAAACTATTTAATATTTTACAATTATGCCATTTGTTTTTTTTTCTTCTCAAATGAACCACCCCGGCTTCTTATCGGCTTAAACTTCACGCCATGTTCGTGCGGAAAAAACTTTCAAGTGTATACGTATCAAAATAGCATTTCCAAAAGAGCAAAACCATATATTCACATACACTCATCAAATAAAGATCACAGAATTCGGCCGCAAATCACTTCTTGACAAGACAAGATCTTTGTATACCTGATAAACCAATGTTGACAAATAAGCCGAGTGCATCAATAGGAAACTAGAGCCGTAATTAATATCCGTGCTCAACCTCTGTGAATCTAATCTATGTAATCTCCGCCTAACATGTACATCACGCTTGGTTATAGATCGGGAACACTCGTACTAAACAATCATTCATATATCATCATCATCATCATCATTTATGGTTGGTGGTGGAAGTGGTGGAACTGCAGATTGAACTATGTCAGATACTTCTAGAACTTTCCTACCAGTCAATCCAGCTTCTGTTGTTTTGTCATCATTCTTCCCTTCAAAGACTTTAGAGGAAGTATTATCATCAGTAACGCTCGACAAAAGCTCCGCCCTAGATGAAGTGTTTTGTGCAGACGCAATTAAAGAAGAGAACGTGCCAGATTCTCTTAATCCTTGTATGATCACCTATTCAAGCAAAAGATATGAACATGGGAAACTAGGAAAAGGGTACACATAATGGATATGAAAATAAAAAGTCAAAGAACTTGAACTCACCATTGGAGCATGAATGCGGGTCAAAATTCCCTTCCTCATGAGTTTCATGTTTAAAGCTTTATCAGTCCATACAACATGTTCACGATACCTGCACATCAGCAAGCATGTCAAGAACATGTAAACAAACAACTAATCTCTTTCACATACATCATACATGAAAAAGAACGAACATTCTTACCAGCTTAGCATCTCCTCCTCTGTTGCAGTTGATGCAATTATAAAAGCCTGCAGCACAATTATGGAATATCATTAACAGGATGAAAATTAAAATAACTTGAAAAGAAATTACTTTTCTCGAAAAACCTACAGAGCAAGCCAACTGTGGGTGTTGATTGAGATCATAGAAAATTGTTTGATAGAAAGATGGAAAATTTTTATAAAACTAATAATTACACCTAACATAAATACACAAGCGCTATTTTCTAGACAATTATAACTCATTTTCCAACAATTTCCTTTTTAAGATGTTTTATTGACATTGCAAAAGTTTCATTTTTGAAAAGTTTTCATATTAAGATTTGTGTATTTGCTCATTATCTGTCACTGGGTATAACTTGATGGCATTAATTTGGTGCATGACTTTTCATAGTTTTAAATACCCGTATCTAAAACCTAGGAAGAAAAAGAAATCAGTAATGGATGACCAGTAATGGATGACCTCTTAACTTAAAATAATAATAATAATAATAATAATAATAATAATAATAATAATAACATAAGCATAAATACTTACAGATCTGTCAAATTCTAACATGAAACATCGTTTAACATCGTCTTTTGTAGGTTTGCAGCCACAACGGTCACGCCTTGATGTCAAATCTGAAAATTTGGTGTAGGTGTAATGCAGAACAGCAGCCTCGTCTTTTGTAGGTTTGCAGCCTCGTCCAATTTTATCTCACTGAATATATAAATACAAGTTACTATAGATACACAAGTAAAATTTGAACTCAAAATGAAAACAACGCCTTACATGGTGGCTATTAGTGGTGACAAAATGGGTGGATGAGGTGAGATAGGTAGTGTGTTATTATTAAATTAATGTACATAATTTCAATGTTATTTTAACTTTTTTTATAAAATGGTATAATAGGTTTTATGTGTTGTATATACACTTTAAGCATCTTTCAACAGATTTCGTTTAAGCTAACTTTCTTCACTTTAACCATTTTTCAATCCACGACTAATTTGCCTGTTTTCATCTTTTCAAAGAATTGGAGATATTTACTTTAGCGAGCAAAATTCTCCTAGTTTATCATTTTAAAGGATATTTAATACATTTGATAGGTAGTCAAAACGGTTAGACTAAAAAAAAATACTGCAATCTTCATGAGGATGTAAGCACTTCACAGAAACAAAGAGACTTTTACCAAGTAACTGCAAAAATTTACCCATTTTGACCCATTACCCGGCCCACCCATTTTGCCACCTCTAAAATGAGAAGGAGATACGGTGATTACTTTGGAGTCTTCATGTAATTGTGCCATCTGTGTGCACCATTAGGACGAAGATGATGTTGGACACGCGCTGCAGATTTCCCATTTCCATATGTTAAGAAGTAGTTAGGATTACCACGAGTTGATTCTTTGTAATTTCCAAAGTAAGTGTCTTTTGGAAGATGGTCATAATTCTTCTTGAACATTGAAACCTGCACAACATAACAAACACCTATTTCCATCTCAAAAATAGTAACTGATAGTATTCTAATCTTTTTCTAGAACGAGTGACAAGAGTAATGAACAGTATCTGAATGATATATGCATGTAAGTAGCGAAAGAATTATGTACCTCACTGAAAGGATCCTTTATGTCATCTCGTTCAACACTGCTCTCCTACAAAAGTGAGTATGAACCATTTAGTAATCAATGGATTGACTTGAGTTATATTTTATTTGAAATAGGTCAAAAGTCAACAAAAGTGTATTTTTACTTTTAATGCACACATCCTACTATATTATTCTATTCAGGTATTTATATTATTACTGTTACAATTTGGTTTCTGTAATTGATCTTAACGCATTATTATTTATAAAAAGAAACGAAAACTATTGACAAAATGTCAAAATGTGCTTGTAGAGCAAAAGCATAAAAGAGAGAGTGAATATAACTCACATAATTTGGAAACACAACCATATCAACATATTTTGGGACATCTGACAAAAGCTTTCTGAGAGAGTATTCACGAGTGCCAGCTGGATGTATCAACTCATCAGTGTCCAGATGCAGGATCCAGTCCATGTCAGCTTCCTAGAAGTAAGAAGACAAGATCATCACCAACTTCACATTGATGTTATTGCACGTAGAGATAAAAAGAAAAAATAGTCATACCCTTGCCATAACGATAGCCATTTCCATATTGAGGGATTGCTTGACAAACAATTCGTAGTTGCATGGTTTGTAGAAGAAGCTTGACAGCCATGTCTCATTCCATATTCGACTGAAGATCAAAACATGGATTCATAAGAGTCTGATATAAAATAAAACTTCTCATTACAACAATAAGTAGTAAGCCCGATGAAACCATGCATTCAGTCTCTTATTTAGTAGACTAACTCATACACGCAAACAAACTAACCTCTTGGCTTGTTGTTCTTCAAGTTCTCTTGTTCTATATATCAATTTTACATCCTGCAAACAAATTAATGCAGATTTGTTAATTAAAAACTATTTATTAAAACAATGATCTAAGTTCCTTGAAGAAGCAAAAAAAAAAAAAAAATGTGTCGTGAACTCACAGGGATAGACTCCAAGACTTTAGATACGCCTGGGGATGCTGCTTTTCCTTCCACGAACAGAAAGAATGTTGATACACCAATAACTTTATGATAAAAAATCCATGGTAATATTTGCTCTAAGCCTGCAGAAGTGCTTGTAGTGATGCATATCTGCAATTCAAATATTGCAGATGCAATTAGTCACATGGATTCTAAAGGATTCTCACACAGAACTTGTCAAACCAATTTGAAAACATTCAGTACGTCTTTAGGTTGCAAAATAGATGTGTTGGGCATATTGGGTAACCGATAAACTTAGAGGATGGCTCAAAACGGATCGGGCCCCCCTCTATATGTCTGCAAAAAAAATAACCCAAATTGACGTTTTCATACAAACAGGTTGCACCCCCTCTATATGTCTGCATCGTCTGACAAGTGACATGAAAGAGAAAACAAAATCCAATATCATCAAAAGATTTTAAATTTTTTCAGGAGACAGCCCACTGTAACTAACACTAGATAGTATTAAATTTTCAGTTGTCTTGCTTTTTTCACTTTTTGTTCTTTCTTAATTTGGTGCCAGTGGGGGTCGGGGTTGCATAAAATTGTCAACATGCATCCTAAATATGAGAGAGGAAGTATAGTTAGAGGGTAGGGGTCGCAAAAAAACTAGAAGTTTCTTCAGTCAGTATACCATTACACAATATCAACAAATGATCTAAAACAACCATTTTGTTAAGGTTTTTGCTATTAAACCAGTTTAGGTTATTTTCAATCCTAGTTGCAGAATTTAACCTATCCTTAAAACAAACAAGTGACTAACTGACTATTTTACACCACCCTATAATGCACAAAATCCACTAACAACACTCTGTCAAGTGTTAACCACAAAAACATGATATAACAGAGCAACACTCTGTCAACTGCACCTGATTCATTAAACATTTTGAGCATATTCAAAGGATCATTAAAACAGTAATCCTACTAGAACAATTTCAAATAAAAATCTCACAAACTACATCAAATGTTTCCAGTTCCTTCAAAATTCAGGCAAATCACAGACAATACTAAGCCCTAAATTTAACAAATTGAAAACCACGCATACAGATTCCATAAAATCAAAGTAAACCTACTAGAACAATTTCAAATCCAGATCTCACAATTTACAGCCCTAAATGTTTACAATTCCTTCAAATTCTGGCAAAACAGACAATACTAAGCCCTAATTCAATCAACAAACAGAAAACCGCACACACATATTCCATATAATCAACAACCTACACTAGTTCAACACAACTTTTCAATCTACACATTAACATATCATCTCACTTCACATCAACTAATCAACAAAAAACAAAATCTCAACAAATTCTTCAAAAAAAAACACGACCAAAATCTCAAAAACCACCTTAGGTTACATTGCTTTAATAAAACTACAGCCCTAAATGTCTCCGATTCCTTCAAAATTCTAACAAATCACACACAAAATCAAGCCCTAATTCAAACTAACAAGCAACTCAATCTCCTCAATTCCATAAAATCCAACCTACACTAAATCAACACATCTTTTCAATCTACACACTAACAAATCATCTCACTTCACATCAACTAATCTCAACAAATTCATCAAAAAGAAAACACAATCAAATACCAAAATCTACCTTAGGTTTCAGATCGGATGTGTAAGTGAACTTCCAATCCCTAAGAAACGAAGCGAAACAGAGTGACTTTTCCCTAATATCTCATCACTCTGTCAACCACAAAACCACGATATAACAGAGCATCACTCACTTTCACACATTAACTGCATCTGAATCACTAGACATTTTGAGCATATTCAAAGAATTATCAAAACAGTAATCCTACTATGAAAATTTAAAATCCAAATCTAACAAACTACAGGCCTAAACGACTCCAATTCCTTAAAATTCTAACAAATCACAGACAAAACTTAAGCCCTAATTTAACCTGACAAGCAACTCAATCTCCACAAATTGAAAACTACACATACAGATTCCACAAAATCAACAGCCTACATGAATTCAACACAACTTTTGAATCTACACACTAACATATTATCTCACTTCACATCAACTGGTCAACAAAAACAAAATCTCAACAAATTCATCAAAAATCACCATAAATTCTGAATTACTACCTTAGGTTTCAGTCTATAAACTAACGGATTACATCATTTCACATCAAGAGAAAACAAAATCCCAACAAATTCATGAAAAACTACCTTAGGTTTCAGATCGGACGTGTAATTGAAGTTCCAATCCCTAAAATAGGGAAAGGAGAGCGAGCGACTTTGACCTAAAATCTCCGCACAAGTGGAGGAAGATCTTCGCGTAACATGTTGAGAAGAAGTGGAAGCGTCCATCCCGGGGAACTCGAGGCGATCCTTAGGGCTCCAACGCGTGGTGGGATCGTCTATTTCACCGCGCCATTGGAGAACGAATGCGAAGAGTGCGAGCGAGAGCGGGAGAAGTGTGAGTAAGAGTAGGATTTTGGAATTGAATGTTTGAGAAGATTGTGGTGGTGAATGTGAGGATGATGATGAAGGTCTTGTGGAGGAATATATACCTGCCATTGATGAGTTTGGTGTTTCTTCTGGTTTTTGAGTGTGTGTGGGGAACCAACGAAGGAGAGGTGGTTTTGGCGTTGGTGACTTGGTGTTGCCGTCTATTATAGCAAATTTTGTTTTATTATTTTTATTTATTTATGTTATCATTTATTAATTAATTTATTTTTTTTCTTTATATGACTTGGGGTGGTTTTAATTGTGGAGAATATTATTGTTTGAATTAAGTAAATTGGATTTTAATAATTTAAATTATAACTTGTTGATTGGTAATAATTTATATTGAGAATATGACTGATAACATTTGTAACACTTTTAGGGCTGTTTGGCAACATCTGAATGGTTAAGTGCTGAACCAGTAAGATGTCTGAACCATTAAGTGCTGAGGTCTGAACCATTAAGAGCATGTATAATGCTTAACCATTCAGAGGCAAATGTCTGACCAATTCAGATTAGAGGTCTTAACCATTAGACTCTATATAAATCTTAATCATTCAGAGGCAAATGTCTGAACCATTCAGACATCTGCTCGTGAAAACCATTAAGTGCTGAACCAGTAAGAGGTAAACAAACAGCCCATTACTTTCATTATCAAAGATAATTCTCATCTACCGACCGAATGATAGCTTTGTATGCTCTTGATGAATGATTGACTTATATTTATCTCAATATTTTAGTTTGTTTTTAATGATGAAAGTTAGGGGTATGTAGAGTTATTTTTTCTGTTAGAGTGGGATTGTGATTAGCAATGAAAGTGAAAATTAGAAGTATTATCGGTTATGTTGTAGATATGGATTATTAGTGGATTATGGAAAATAGTTTGGGTTTTTAATTTGTCTTTAATGTAATAAAAGGTCATCATGATTATATTCAGTAAATTTTACCAATAGCAAAACAAAGGTAGGATTTGAGGAAAGTAAGATGTAGACAACCCAATATTTTAAAAAATGTATGCCGGTTATACCGGTATTACCGTTTCCAGATGTAAATCCGGTACGAAACACCCCGGTAAATAAGTGAAACGGCATAAGGTTTGTACCGGCGGTAAAATCTGGTATACCGGTTTGAAACGTAATACCAGTACGGCCCAGGGTTATTTTAGTTTGGGTTGTTACTTATTTTTATTATATATGTTATTTATCTTACGTAATTTTTATATATTATGATTATTCGTGACTAAAAGTTCTTATTTAATATTGTATGAAACGAAATAGTTATCCTCTAGTTGATGAGGATGACGATAATAGTGAATTTCATCTTTTATGCGATCGTGAACTTGATGTATTCAACATTCAGATGGCTTCAACATATCTTACACTTTCATTTAAAAGAGCTTGTTGAAAAACTGAATTGTCACACCCCCAAAATCCACCATGCTGAGCGTCACCGCTTGGAGGCGTGACATGACCAGGATTGAGCCACCAATCATATTGAACAACATAATTAAGTAAATAGAACCAACCACAATACAATTGGTGACCAAAAGAGAGTAACCGATTTTAAGTTAACAGCGGAAGTGTAAAACGTAAATCCAAAATATAAGTTCCATAGTTCATAAGTTTAAAGTCCAAAACGTAGTTTAATAAGTTCATAAGGATTTAAATATTTAGTACGGAACATAACAGCCCGTATCCCACAACGACCACCTCCTCGTGCAAGCTCCATAAGCATCTAGCGACCTGTAAGGCATGTAACAACAATTCAACAACAAAGTTGAGTGAGTTCACGGTTGGTTGTTTAGTTTTAAGTTGTTTCTGAAAACGTGGTTTGACTTTCGTTGGCTTATTGCCGTGGGGGTTACCCCGTAGTTGAAAGTATGTTTAACCAGTTCCTTTTATTACCCAAACCATATCCATAATCAGTGGGGGGCTTCCCCATGTGAACTACTAGACAGTATGATATCGACTACTACGAACGATAGTTGTGCCCTACATCAGTGTCTATCATCACTGACAGTTTGCCATAGCCCATTAGTACACGCCCGTTCGGACGACACGGTGTGAGGTTTGTTAAACCTAGTAGCGCTATTAACTAATGACCCGCTCGCCATCGGCCTCGGCGATTAAGTCGATATATAATGAGGGACTTAATGATAGAGTTTTGTCTAGTAATTTTTAAGGGTGTTGTCCTACCCAAGGAGGACGAACGTACGTATTCTACCCAAGGAGAATACGCAGAATTTATTATTGGCATCCTACCTATGGAGGATGGCCGTACATATCCTACCCAAGGAGGATATGTAGATCCTGTTTTAATTTCTTTAACCCATTCCTAACAACCGGGAATCCCATGCCTTAGAAAGTGTGTGAACTCACTCAACTTTGTTGTTGACTCGTTGTTACATGCCTTACAGGTCGCTAGATGCTTATGGAGCTTGCACGAGGAGGTGGTCGTTGTGGGATACGGGCTGTTATGTTCCGTACTAAATATTTAAATCCTTATGAACTTATTAAACTACGTTTTGGACTTTAAACTTATGAACTATGGAACTTATATTTTGGATTTACGTTTTACGCTTCCGCTGTTAACTTAAAATCGGTTACTCTCTTTTGGTCACCAATTGTATTGTGGTTGGTTCTATTTACTTAATCATGTTGTTCAATATGATTGGTGGCTCGATCCTGGTCATGTCACGCCTCCAAGCGGTGACGCTCCGCATGGTGGATTTTGGGGGTGTGACAGATTGGTATCAGAGCCATTGGTTATAGTGAACTTGGTTTTAAAAAGGGGAAAAGCTTTTTGATTAAACCAGACTATAACCTGTACAGTGCTCAACGATCCACAACGACGCTTCGCTCCACGTGCAAGACTCAACACCATAGGTGAAATGGTTCATGCTTACATTGTCTGTCTATTAGTTTACATAGCACATTGCCTGCTTAGTTAATATAACAACTGATAATTGAAACTCTGTATGTTTACTCTCTTCTGTCATCCCACACTTACGCACTTTCACCGCACGTTTCTCACTTATGATCGCTTCATTGTGAAGATCATGAACGGACGCGGAGCACGTGGTAGTATCAACCTAACCCAAGCCCAGTTAACGGCTCTAATCAACGAACGAGTGGCTGAGGCACTCGCAGCAATTCCAGCAGGAGGTATAACCTGCCATTTCGACCTACCTTAGGATGTTTAGATCCTACTCTCGCGAACCAACTCTTGTGCTTAACCTTGTCTTTTATTCTCGCGCAATAGGTCAACATGCTCAACCTCCAGTATGTACGTTCAAAACGTTCACGGATTGCCGACCTAGTACTTTCAGCGGCACAGAAGGAGCTGTAGGTCTTCTTCACTGGTTCGAGAAGCTTGAGTCTGTTTTCGAGATGTGTGAATGCCCTGAAGATCGTAGGGTGAAATATGCTACTGGAACACTCGAAGGTGCTGCGTTAACCTGGTGGAAAGCACATGTTCAACTATTAGGGCTGGCGGTTGTTAATGCCACCCCATGGAACGGTTTCAAAGAGGTGATTAAAGAAGAGTACTGTAGTCGTGACGACATCCACAAGCTAGAGGTGGAATTTTTCAATCTGAAGATGACGGGGTCTGAGATTGAGGTGTATACGAAGAGGTCAAACGAGCTGGCCATCTTGTGTCCTACTATGGTGGACCCTCCCATCAAACGTATTGAGCTGTACCTCAAGGGTCTTGTACCAGAGATTCAGAGTCACGTGACTTCAGCTAACCTGGGTACCATTCAGCAAGTCATCAAGTTGGCTCATCGTCTCACCGATCAGGCAGTTGAGCAGAACAAGCTGCCCAAGCGTATTAGCGCAGCTACTCCTGATGCTCCTAGCGACAGGATGGGAATTCCAGTAAGGGTTCCACTTCAGTTCAGTCTCAGCAGCGAAAGACTGATGACTACCAGAGTCCTGGTCAGCAATCTTCTGGTAATCAAGGACAGGGTGGATACCGAGGGAATCACCCCAAATGCAACCAGTGCCACAAGCATCATAGCGGGCAGTGCAACAAGGGTCGTTGCCTGAGGTGTAACAAGTTTGGTCATGAAGCAAAGGATTGCAGGAGCGCATGACCAGCAAATCAGAATCGCCAACAACAACAACAAGCTCCACAGACCACCAGCAGCAACAACAGCAGGGCAATAAAGGATGCTTTCAGTGTGGCGCTGAAGGCCACTTTAAAAGGAACTGTCCTCAGCGGAATCAGAACCAGAACAACAACAACCAAGAAAACGGGAACAACAATGGAGGCAACAACGGTGTCACACCCCCAAAATCCACCTGCGGAATACCACCGCTTGGAGGCGTGACTGACCAGGATCCAGCCACCAATCATATTGAACAAGCAAACATGTAATTATAAAAGTTCAACCAATACAATTGGTGTCCAATCAAAACATAATTTAAGTTGCAAGCGGAAGCATAACGTTTAAAAACCAAAACATAAGTTTAATTGTTTCAAAGTTTAACATGGCACACAACTGTCCATGTCCCACAACGACTCTCTTCCATGCAAGCTCCAGCTAAGTACCTATTGACCTGCAAAGCATGTAGTAACGAGCCAACAACAAGTTGAGTGAGTTCACGATTGGGTGTTCAGTTTAAGTTGTTCCAAAAACAGTTTCCTTTAACTGGCATCCTGCCGTGGGGGTTACCCCATAGTTGAAAACGTGATTTGTTTACCCATTTACTCTGGCAATACAGCCGTGGGGGCTACCCCATGTATACACTAGACTTGTTACCATATCGACTGCTGACTGTAGTCATGTTTATGTGCCCTGAACTGTCAATGTCTATCATCATTAACGTGCCCAGATCCATTAGTTCACGCCCGTCCTCTGCGGCACGGTGTGAGGCTTGTCAGACCTAAATAGCGCTATCTAACTAATGACCCGCTCGCCATTGGCCCGACGATTAAGTCGATATAAAAAGGAGGGACTTCGTGATAGAGTTTTGGTCTAGTACGAGTTATCTGTCCATGAGGACGAGGAATTACATTCCTGAACCAATACTGTCCTACCCAAGAAAGGACGAGGAATCCATGTTCCTTAACCCCATTCCCAACCCCTGGGAATCCCATGCTTTGTAGAGGGTGTGAACTCACCTTGGTTTGCTCGGCAGATACACAGAAAGGTCAATCAAGTTGTAAGTGGTCAACTACGTCCTAACATAGATACCATTCACGTCAGGTTCATATCCAAGTAGTGCACGTATGTTCTACACGTATTGTACACAAGTAACGATCATGGCATACATGTCTAGCATGGCAGTTCATCAACAGTTCGTAACAAGCTCCACAGTAACATTCACGTAACAATCAAAGTCTAAGTGTGCGGCCCAACTACTTAGGCCCATAGAAGTGTGCAAGTCCAAACAGAAGGTGTGTGTACGTGGTCTCGAGTCGAGACTAGAGATCTCGAGTCGAGACTATGCAATCTCGGGTTAAAGCCTACGAGTTCTCGAGTCATGCATGAACTAGTCGAGACTAGGTGGTCTCGACTCGCAACCGGACTCGCAACCGTGGTCTCGACTCGCAACCGGACTCGCAACCGTGGTTTCGAGTTATGCTGCTTGTGCTGGCACTGTGTGGTCTCGAGTCGAGACTAGAGAGTTCTCGACTCGTAACCTGTGTCGCAATCCACTGTCTCGAGTTGTCATGTGGTGTTCTCGAGTCGCAACTGGCGGTCTCGGCTGGCATACCTGCTGATTGCCAGCATTGTACTAGCCAATGGGATTCCGATTTCATGCAATAGTGTGTACTATCCATACAAACATGTTTTCTTGTCTAATATTCAACTAAAATGGATCAAACAACTAGTTTTCAAATATTCAAGCCACATTCATATCATATTCATGTTGTTCTTCATGTATTCAAGTCATTCATCATCATCATTCATATAAACCTTAATCAAACAAAATCATGAACAGTAACTTATCCACACTTAGACGTATAACAGGATTTTTGTTCTTGATTACTAACATGCACCCTATGATATCAACACAATGAATCATCCTAATCGTGAACATACCACAGCCGACTACATGCATTCGGTTTCCATTCATCAATCAATCCAACTTGTATCAACATCCAACCTTTCGGATCCAAACCCATATAGAGCCGATAACACTCATTCATAGTCAAGCATATATTATTCATCCTAACATAATCAATACTTTATCATATAATCATCATCAACCGAATATAAACACATAACATGAAACACTTATGAACCGATTACTTGAACACCAACTCATCATGTATTGTTTACGAATCAATGTATAAAATCATATAAATCAAAACATCATTTGACAAAACATCAAATCATAAATCACTAACCGGTTCGAGAAGTATTAGTGGAGGATGAAACTTCACTTGGTGTGCACAAGCTAATCCGAGAACCCTTGTTGTCACCGGTTTAATCCGAGAGAAAAGGAGAGGAGATGTGATGTTTGATCTCTTGGGTTTTAGTGAGAGAATGTGGGAGTGTGTGTGTAGGAGAGTGTGTGTAGATTGTCCAAAGAATGGCAAGGTTGGCTATCCACCAAAGTTATATACTTGTTCTAAGTTGGTGCACCCCAATGGGCTTTCGGGTAGACTAAATGAGGTGCGTGGCCCAACAGGCCCATCTGTTGCACTGTTCACTCGAGACCGCATGGTCTCGAGTCGGGTCCTTGTGTCTCGGGTCATATAAATACACGCATACATACAAGTACAAGACATAATCACATAAATTCACTTATATCATTAATTAATCAAACATGTCAACTAGTTACATATCGTTCAAATGTGTTGCATCGAGATACAAGAAAGGTTCTAAATTTCGAGTTGTCACATCATCCCCAAGTTGAAAGAAATTTCGTCCCGAAATTTGGTAAGCACTCACTGAGGAAGCTAGTTAAGTTGTATGGTTTTCCCGGTTTTCCTGGGGTGTCACATCCTCCCCCTGTTGATCTGGAATTTCGTCCCGAAATTCCGTAGCTTCAGCCTCAGTAGTGGTTGTACTGTTTGCGAACAGTTGGGGATACTTTTGTTTCATCCGATCTTCGCGTTCCCAGGTGAACTCTGGGCCGCGACGTGAGTTCCAACGAACTCGAAAAAAAGATGTATTCTAGTGCTCTTGAGGACCTTAACATCCCGGTCCATGATTTCAACTGGCTCCTCGACGAATCGTAACTGCTCGTCGATAGTGAGTTCCTTCAGAGGAACTATGTGGGTCTCATCTGACAGACACTTCTTCAGATTTGACACGTGGAAAACGTTGTGAACTGCACCGAGTTCTGCTGGTAAGTTCAGTCTGTAGGCCACCCTGCCTATTTTCTCGATGATTTCGAAAGGTCCGACGTATCGTGGGTTAAGTTTGCCTCGTTTACCAAAACGAACCACACCCTTACAGGGTGAAACTTTGAGTAGTACCTGCTCCCCAACCTGGAGCTCTAGTGGTTTCCTGCCCTTATCGGCGTAGACTTTCTGACGGTCACGAGCTGCCGCCATGCGTTGTCGTATTTGAGCAATTCGTTCAGTTGTATCTACCACATGTTCTGGACCAGTGATCTGACTATCCCCCACCTCTGCCCAATAAAGAGGTGACCGGCATTTACGTCCGTACAATGCCTCAAACGGAGCAGCTTTAATGCTGGTGTGGTAGCTGTTATTGTACGAGAATTCCACAAGTGGTAGATGCTTTTCCCAGCTGTTGCCAAAGTCGATTACACATGCACGAAGCATGTCCTCTAAGGTTTGAATAGTGCGCTCAGACTGCCCGTCCGTCTGAGGGTGATACGCTGTGCTCATGTCTAATCGTGAGCCAAAGGATTTGTGCATTGCTTGCCACAGTTCTGAAGTAAAACGTGCATCTCGATCCGAGATAATAGAGGTGGGCACCCCGTGCCTCGAAACAACTTCCTTAAGGTATACGTCTGCTAGAGTGGAGAACTTATCCGTTTCCTTGATAGCCAAGAAGTGTGCAGACTTTGTGAGTCGATCCACGATCACCCAAATAGTATCATTTCCGCGCTGGGATCTAGGCAGGCCGGTAACAAAATCCATGGAAATTTGCTCCCATTTCCATTGCGGTATCTCTGGTTGTTGGAGTAGGCCTGAGGGTTTCTGGTATTCAGACTTGACTCTCGCACAAGTCAAACACTTGCTGACGTAAGTTGCTATGTGGGCCTTCATGCTAGGCCACCAATATGTAGTTTTGATATCGTGGTACATCTTATCCGAACCAGGGTGTACCGAGTAGTGAGACTTGTGTGCTTCATCCATCACAAGCTCTCGTAAGTTGCCATAGAGTGGGACCCAAATGCGTCCCGTTACGTAGTAAGCACCGTCTTCCTTCTGTTCCAAACGTTGCCGTGAGCCGCGTAGGGCTTCAGCCCTGACGTTTTCTGGTTTCAATGCTTCTATCTGAGTGTCTCGTATTTGGGAAGGAAGACTAGAATGTATAGTGAGTTGTAAAGCTCGCACGCGCTTAGGCGCGGTGTCCTTTCGACTGAGGGCGTCGGCCACAACATTGGCCTTGCCCGGGTGATACCTGATCGAGCATTCGTAGTCATTCAGTAGTTCGACCCATCGTCGTTGTCGCATATTCAGTTCCTTCTGTTTGAAGATATGCTCGAGGCTCCTGTGGTCGGTGTAGATGGCGCATTTGGTACCGTACAAGTAATGTCGCCATATCTTAAGTGCAAAAACAACAGCTCCCAGCTTTAAGTCGTGCGCAGTGTAGTTCCTTTCATGAACCTTAAGTTGGCGTGAAGCGTAGGCTATAACTTTATCTCGTTGCATCAATACACAACCAAGACCCTGAATTGATGCGTCGCAGTAGACCACGAAGTCGTCTGTGCCCTCTGGCAAGGAAAGGATAGGTGCGCTGCAAAGTCTATCCTTTAGATGCTGAAATGCTAATTCCTGTGCATTTCCCCATCGATAAACAACGCCCTTATGCGTTAGTGAGGTGAGAGGCTGTGCAATCTTGGAAAAATCCTTTATGAACCTTCTGTAGTAACCTGCCAAACCCAAGAATTGGCGAATTTCCGTTGGTGTACGAGGTGTAGGCCAGTTCTTAATCGAGTCTACTTTGGATGGATCAACGTGAATCCCATATTTGTTCACCACGTGGCCTAAGAAATGGACCTCACGAAGCCAGAAGTCGCATTTCGAGAACTTCGCGTAAAGCTGTTCTGTTCGAAGGAGTTCCAGAATAAGTCGTAGATGCTGCTCGTGTTCCTCCTGACTCTTAGAATAAATCAGAATGTCGTCGATGAAGACTATAACGAACTTGTCCAGGTAAGGCTTGCACACCCGATTCATCAAGTCCATGAAGATCGCAGGTGCGTTTGTCAGCCCAAAAGGCATGACTAAAAACTCATAGTGTCCATAACGAGTTCTAAAAGCTATTTTGGAGACGTCCTCTTCTCGGACTCTCAGCTGATGATATCCCGATCTCAAATCGATCTTTGAATAGTAGCTCGACCCTTGCAGCTGGTCGAATAAGTCGTCAATACGGGGTAGAGGATAACGACTCTTCACCGTCACCTTGTTGAGTTCCCGGTAGTCGATGCACATTCTGAAGGTACCGTCTTTCTTCTTCACAAATAGCACTGGAGCTCCCCAGGGCGATGAGCTAGGACGAATAAAACCCTTATCCAAGAGTTCTTGCAGTTGCGTAGAGAGTTCTTCCAACTCTGATGGAGCTAAACGATAAGGTGCACGAGCTATAGGCACAGCTCCAGGAGTTAGTTCAATCTGAAACTCGACTTGGCGATGAGGCGGAAGACCAGGTAATTCCTCAGGAAATACCTCAGGATAGTCGCGTACGATTGGGAAATCTTCTATCTTCTTCTCTTTCTCCGAGGTGTCAGTAATGAGAGCCAAAATGGCAGTGTGGCCCTTTCGCAAACATTTCTGGGCCTTAAGGAAAGAGATGACGTTCTCAACAGCACCCTTCTTGTCGCCACGAATCATGAGAGGTTCACCACTGGAACCAGGAATACGAACAATCTTCTCGTTACAAAGAATCTCTGCTTGGTGTTGGGATAACCAATCCATCCCAATGACAACGTCGAAACTACCCAAGACGATAGGAATGAGGTCGATAGAGAAGGTCTGGTTAGCAAGAACAAGTTTACAACCCTTGACTACGTGTGTGGCTTCTAAACTCTTACCATTTGCTAGCTCTACAGTGTGCTTGTTGTTCAAAGGTGTTGGAATACGCTTAAGCATTTGACTAACTTCTAGTGACACGTAGCTAGTATCGGCACCCGAATCAAACAAAACTGTAACATAAAAGTCGTCGAGAAGGAACTTACCCGCCACGACATTGGGGTCGTTCCTTGCTTCGCCTTGTCCAATCACGAACGCCCGCCCCCTGGCACCATTGTTGTTGTTGTTCCCATTTTTCCATTCCCCTGATTATTGTTGTTGTTGTTGTTCTGGTTCCTATTCAGTTGGGGACAATATTTCTTGAAGTGGCCTTCAGTTCCACACTGAAAGCACCCTTTGTTGTTACCCTGCTGCTGCAGTCGCTGGTTCTGTGGGGCCTGTTGTTGACGATTCTGGTTTGAGGGGTACAAGCTTCTGCAATCCTTGGCGGCGTAACCTGGCTTGTTGCACCGATGACAGTTACCCCTGGTGCATGGCCCGCTGTGGTGTAAGTTGCAGCGATTGCACTTGGGGTGATTCCCCTTGTACCCACCATGACTTTGACCACCAGATGATTGCTGACTGGGGCTCTTGTAGTCATCAGTCTTTCTCTGCTGAGACTGAGATTGCACAGAAGTTGAACCTTTGCTTGAAGCTCCATCCCATTTTCTCTTGTTGTCACTAGGAGCATCCGAAGTAGCTGTAGCACTTATGCATTTGGGTAACCTGTTCTGCTCCACCGCCTGATCAGTAAGACGGTGAGCCAACTGAACAACCTGCTGGATAGTAGCGAGGTTTGCTGAAGTCACATGACTTTGGATCTCTGGCACCAAGCCCTTGAGAAAGAGTTCAATTCGCTTAATTAGAGGGTCCACCATAGTAGGACACAGTAAGGCAAGCTCATTCGATCTCTTAGTATACGCCTCAATTTCTGACCCCGTCATCTTGAGGTTGTAGAACTCGACTTCCAGCTTATGGATGTCATCACGACTGCAGTATTCCTCCTTGATCATCTCCTTAAAAGTTTCCCATGGGGTGGCGTTGGCAGCTACCAACCCCAGCATTTGGACCTGAGCGTTCCACCATGTGAGGGCTAAACCCTCGAGAGTACCGGTAGCATACTTCACCCTGCGCGCCTCAGGGCATTCACACATTTCGAAAACTGACTCAAGCTTCTCAAACCAGTGGAGGAGGCCTACGGCTCCTTCAGTGCCGCTAAAAGTAGTTGGTCGGCAGTCCATAAAAGTTTTAAAAGTGCACACAGGTGGCTGAGCATGTTGACCTATTGTGGGTGAAAGAAAGACAAAGTTTAACACAAAAGTTGGTTCACGAGAGTAGGATCTAAAGATCCTAGAATGAGTTTGGACTGCAGGATATACCTCCTGCGTGTGCAGCTGCAAGTGCCGCAGCAACTCGTTCGTTAATCAGAGCCGTCAACTGGGCTTGAGTCATGTTAACGCGTCCAGACATGATCTTCATATCAAGGGAAACATGAGTGAGAGAGGTTCGCGAAAGTGCGATGGCAGAAGGGAGTAAGCACACACGTGTTCAAGCAACAGTAGTTATACTAACTAAGCATACCATGAGCAATGTACTACGTAACTAACAAGTAGGCAATATATACGCAGTTCATATCACTTAGAATGTTGAGCCTTGCATGTGGAGTGAAGCGTCGTTGTGGACCGTTGAGCACTGTACAGGTTATAGTCTGGTTTTAACAAAAACGTTTTTTTTTCCTTTATTAAAACCGAGTTCACTATAACCAATGGCTCTGATACCAATATGTCACACCCCCAAAATCCACCTGCGGAATACCACCGCTTGGAGGCGTGACTGACCAGGATCCAGCCACCAATCATATTGAACAAGCAAACATGTAATTATAAAAGTTCAACCAATACAATTGGTGTCCAATCAAAACATAATTTAAGTTTCAAGCGGAAGCATAACATTTAAAAACCAAAACATAAGTTTAATTGTTTCAAAGTTTAACATGGCACACAACTGTCCATGTCCCACAATGACTCTCTTCCATGCAAGCTCCAGCTAAGTATCTATTGACCTGCAAAGCATGTAGTAACGAGTCAACAACAAGTTGATTGAGTTCACGGTTGGGTGTTCAGTTTAAGTTGTTCCAAAAACAGTTTCCTTTAACTGGCATCCTGCCGTGGGGGTTACCCCATAGTTGAAAACGTGATTTGTTTACCCATTTACTCTGGCAATACAGCCGTGGGGGCTACCCCATGTTAGTTATCTGGCATTTCGGCCGTGGGGGCTACCCATGTATACACTAGACTCGTTACCATATCGACTGCCGACTGTAGTTATGTTTATGTGCCCTGAACTGTCAATGTCTATCATCATTGACGTGCCCAGATCCATTAGTTCACGTCCGTCCTCTGTAGCACGGTGTGAGGCTTGTCAGACCTAAATAACGCTATCTAACTAATGACCCGCTCGCCATTGGCCCGGCGATTAAGTCGATATAAAAAGGAGGGACTTCGTGATAGAGTTTTGGTCTAGTACGAGTTATCTGTCCATGAGGACGAGGAATTACATTCCTGAACCAATACTGTCCTACCCAAGAAAGGACGAGGAATCCATGTTCCTTAACCCCATTCCCAACCCCTGGGAATCCCATGCTTTGTAGAGGGTGTGAACTCACCTTGGTTTGCTCGGCAGATACACAGAAAGGTCAATCAAGTTGTAAGTGGTCAACTACGTCCTAACATAGATACCATTCACGTCAGGTTCATATCCAAGTAGTGCACGTATGTTCTACACGTATTATACACAAGTAACGATCATGGCATACATGTCTAGCATGGCAGTTCATCAACAGTTCGTAACAAGCTCCACGGTAACATTCACGTAACAATCAAAGTCTAAGTGTGCGGCCCAACTACTTAGGCCCATAGAAGTGTGCAAGTCCAAACAGAAGGTGTGTGTACGTGGTCTCGAGTCGAGACTGTGCGATCTCGGGTTAAAGCCTACGAGTTCTCGAGTCATGCATGAACTAGTCGAGACTAGGTGGTCTCGACTCGCAACCGGACTCGCAACCGTGGTCTCGAGTTATGCTGCTTGTGCTGGCACAGTGTGGTCTCGAGTCGAGACTAGAGAGTTCTCGACTAATAACCTGTGTCGTAATCCACTGTCTCGAGTTGTCATGTGGTGTTCTCGAGTCGCAACTGGCGGTCTCGGCTGGCATACCTGCTGATTGCCAGCATTGTACTAGCCAATGGGATTCCGATTTCATGCAATAGTGTGTACTATCCATACAAACATGTTTTCTTGTCTAATATTCAACTAAAATGGATCAAACAACTAGTTTTCAAATATTCAAGCCACATTCATATCATATTCATGTTGTTCTTCATGTATTCAAGTCATTCATCATCATCATTCATATAAACCTTAATCAAACAAAATCATGAACAATAACTTATCCACACTTAGACGTATAACAGGATTTTTGTTCTTGATTACTAACATGCACCCTATGATATCAACACAATGAATCATCCTAATCGTGAACATACCACAGCCGACTACATGCATTCGGTTTCCATTCATCAATCAATCCAACTTGTATCAACATCCAACCTTTCGGATCCAAACCCATATAGAGCCGATAACACTCATTCATAGTCAAGCATATATTATTCATCCTAACATAATCAATACTTTATCATATAATCATCATCAACCGAATATAAACACATAACATGAAACACTTATGAACCGATTACTTGAACACCAACTCATCATGTATTGTTTACGAATCAATGTATAAAATCATATAAATCAAAACATCATTTGACAAAACATCAAATCATAAATCACTAACCGGTTCGAGAAGTATTAGTGGAGGATGAAACTTCACTTGGTGTGCACAAGCTAATCCGAGAACCCTTGTTGTCACCGGTTTGATCCGAGAGAAAAGGAGAGGAGATGTGATGCTTGATCTCTAGGGTTTTAGTGAGAGAATGTGGGAGTGTGTGTGTAGGAGAGTGTGTGTAGATTGTCCAAAGAATGGCAAGGTTGGCTATCCACCAAAGTTATATACTTGTTCTAAGTTGGTGCACCCCAATGGGCTTTCGGGTAGACTAAATGAGGTGCGTGGCCCAACCGGCCCATCTGTTGCACTGTTCACTCGAGACCGCATGGTCTCGAGTCGGGTCCTTGTGTCTCGGGTCATATAAATACACGCATACATACAAGCACAACACATAATCACATAAATTCACTTATATCATTAATTAATCAAACATGTCAACTAGTTACATATCGTTCAAATGTGTTGCATCGAGATACAAGAAAGGTTCTAAATTTCGAGTTGTCACAAACGGGGGTAACAATAATGGCAATGGTGCCAGGGGACATATTTTCGTGCTGGGTCAGGGTGATGCAAGGAACGATCCCAACGTTATGATGGGTAAGTTTCTTCTGGATGATTTCTTTGTTACTGTTTTATTCGATTCGGGTGCCGATACTAGTTATGTGTCCTTAAAAGTTAGTCAAATGCTTAAGCGCACCCTAACACTTTTGAACACCAAACACACGGTAGAACTAGCAAACGGTAAAAGTCTTGATGCCACACGCATAGTTAACGGCTGTAACCTCGTCTTAGCTGGTCAGACCTTCTCTATCGATCTTATCCCTATTGTAGTTGGAAGTTTCGACGTTGTTATTGGGATGGATTGGTTATCTTATCAGCAAGCGGAAATCCTTTGCAACGAGAAGATCGTCCGCATTCCTTTGCAACGAGAAGATCGTCCGCTATAAGAGTGGTGCTGTCATAGGCATCATCTCTTTCCTTAAGGCCCAGAAGTGTTTGCGAAAGGGCCACACTGCCATTCTAGCACTCGTTACTGACACATCAACGGAAGAGAAGAGAATGGAAGACATTCCTATTGTGCGCGATTTTCCTGAGGTATTTCCTGAGGAATTACCTGGTCTTCCGCCTCATCGAAAAGTCGAGTTTCAAATCGAGCTAACTCCTGGGGCAGCACCCATAGCCCGTGCGCCTTATCGCTTAGCCCCATCGGAACTAGAGGAATTGTCCATGCAACTACAAGAACTCTTGGAAAAGGGTTTTATACGTCCTAGCTCTTCGCCCTGGGGAGCTCCAGTACTATTCGTGAAGAAGAAAAACGGTACTTTCAGAATGTGTATTGACTATCGCGAACTTAACAAGGTGACCGTGAAGAATCGTTATCCTCTTCCACGTATTGATGATTTGTTCGACCAGTTGCAAGGGTCGAGTTATTACTCCAAGATTGATTTGAGATCGGGATATCATCATCTGAGAGTCCGAGAGGAGGACGTCTCCAAAACAGCGTTCATAACTCGTTACGGCCATTACGAGTTTCTAGTTATGCCTTTCGGATTAACGAACGCACCTGCGGTCTTCATGGATCTCATGAACCGAGTATGCAAACCTTACATGGATAAGTTTGTCATTGTATTCATCGACGATATCCTGATCTATTCGAAGAGTCAGGAGGAACACGAGCAGCATCTACGGCTTATGCTAGAACTTCTTCGAGCAGAGCAACTGTATGCCAAATTTTCGAAATGTGACTTCTGGCTTCGCGAAGTCCACTTTCTAGGCCATGTGGTAAACAAGGATGGAATTCATGTTGATCCATCCAAGATTGATTCGATGAAGAACTGGCCTGCACCCCGCACACCAACAGAAATCCGCCAATTTTTTGGTTGTCAGGATATTACAGAAGTTTATAAAGGATTTCTCAAAGATTGCGCAACCTCTCACTTCGCTGACTCAGAAGGGTGTCACCTATCGTTGGGGTGATGCGCAAGAATCTGCATTTCAGCACCTAAAGGATAGACTTTGTAGCGCGCCGATCCTCTCATTGCCTGAAGGCACAGATGATTTTGTGGTTTATTGCGACGCTTCCATCCAAGGACTTGGTTGCGTGTTGATGCAACGTGACAAGGTCATTGCCTATGCATCACGCCAACTTAAAGTTCACGAAAGGAACTACACTACGCACGACTTGGAGCTGGGAGCAGTTGTTTTCGCACTTAAGATATGGAGACATTACCTGTACGGTACCAAGTGCACCATTTACACCGATCACAGGAGTCTCGAGCATATCTTCAAGCAAAAGGAGTTAAGCATGCGACAATGACGCTGGGTCGAACTCTTGAATGATTACGAATGTGCGATCAAGTTTCACCCTGGTAAAGCCAATGTTGTGGCCGACGCCCTCAGTCGAAAGGATACTATACCTAAGCGTGTACGTGCATTACAGCTTACCATTCACTCTAGCCTTCCCGCTCAGATACAAGATGCTCAGGTCGAAGCATTGAAAGCAGAGAACATCAGGGCTGAGTCCTTACGAGGATCGAGACAACGGCTACAACAAAAGGAAAACGGCGCCTACTATGTAAACTGACGCATCTGGGTTCCACTGTATGGAGACCTACGTGAACTTGTGATGGATGAAGCACATAAGTCTCGTTATTCTGTACATCCTGGTTCGGATAAGATGTACCACGACCTAAAGACTACATACTGGTGGCCTAGTATGAAAGCCCACATAGCAACCTACGTTAGCAAATGCCTGACTTGTGCTAGGGTCAAGACCGAGTACCAGAAACCATCAGGCCTACTCCAACAACCAGAGATCCCGACATGGAAATGGGAGCAAATTTCCATGGATTTCGTTACTGGCCTGCCTAGATCTCAACGCGGAAATGACATTATTTGGGTGATAGTGGGTCGATTGACTAAGTATGCACACTTCTTGGCCATCAAGGAAACGAATAAGTTTTCTACTCTAGCAGACATCTACCTAAAGGAAGTGGTATCAAGGCACAGAGTGCCAACCTCCATCATCTCTGATCGTGACTCACGTTTTACATCTGAACTGTGGCAATCTATGCACAAGTCCTTTGGTTCTCGGTTAGACATGAGCACGGCATACCATCCGCAAACGGATGGGCAGTCTGAACGCACCATCCAAACTCTTGAAGACATGCTCAGGGCATGTGTAATCGATTTTGGTAATGGTTGGGAGAAGCACCTCCCGTTAGTGGAGTTTTCGTATAACAACAGTTACCATACCAGCATCCAGGCCGCTCCCTTCGAGGCATTGTATGGACGAAAGTGCCGATCACCTCTTTGTTGGGCAGAGGTTGGCGACAGTCAAATCACAGGTCCAGAACTTGTAGTAGATACAACCGAAAGGATCGCTCAGATACGACAATGAATGGCGGCAGCTCGGAATCGTCAGAAAAGCTATGCAGATAAGCGAAGGAAACCACTCGAGTTCCAGGTTGGGGATCGAGTGCTACTCAAAGTCTCACCTTGGAAAGGTGTAGTTCATTTTGGTAAACGAGGCAAACTCAACCCGCGATACATTGGGCCCTTTGAAATCATTGAGAAGGTTGGCAAGGTGGCCTACAGGTTGAATCTACCTGAAGAACTCAGCGGAGTTCACAATGTTTTCCATGTGTCGAATCTGAAGAAGTGTCTGTCAGATGAGACCCTCATAGTTCCCTTAAAGGAGCTCACTATCGACGACCAACTGCGATTCATCGAGGAACCAGTAGAGATTATTGATCGAGATGTTAAGATTCTTAAACGTACCAGGATACCTCTTGTTCGAGTTCGTTGGAATTCCCGTCGTGGCCCAGAATATACCTGGGAACGAGAAGATCAAATGAAGATCAAGTACCCCCAACTGTTTAAGAAAAATGCAACCACTACTGAGGCTGAAGCTACTGCAGAATTTCGGGACGAAATTCCAAATCAACGGGGGGATGATGTGACACCCCAGGAAAAGCCAGTAAACACCGCAACTTAACTAGCTTCCTCAGTAACTACACACTAAATTTCGGAATGAAATTTTCTTAACAGGGAGAGAATGTAACAACCCTCGTAATTCCATGTATCCGTACAATTTATTAATGAAAATTAAAGTGCTTGATGACTGTGCTGAATCATTTAACTGCTCTCTGATTTCTATGTTATACTTACATGTGCGTGTTAACATACTAGTAGTATACAGAAAAGTTACTAAATAGTCCGGTATGTTTTCCTATGTGTTAGGAATAAATTGTGTTACAAAAATATATATAATAGACACTTTACGGAATAATTAAACACTTTAACGGAACTGTATCCGACCGAACAACCGGACATTACCCGGGACACCAAATATTTGGCAAACACATTATTTAATTATTTTTGGCTAGTCATGATCCCCGTATATCATAACACCCCCTAAATATCAACATACTAATATAAGGAAGCATTATACTTGGATTCTAACTAGTTCTTACCTACTAGTTGCAAAATGTTACACCAAGCCCCCCCCCCCCCCCCCAACCGAATTCGGTCCCATAGGACCCTCCCAAATCTTCAACATATCTTACTAGATTTCACCTAAGATTTGATTTGATCCTTACTTGATCTCTTGTACAAAATTTATAGAACAATCTTATAAGTCATGGCACAAGATCACCATATCATTTCATTCACCACTTCACTCCAACTCTCTCATCTCTCTCTCCCTTTCTCAGTCACCCTAAACCGCCACCCTCACCACCATTAAACCACCATCAACCTCCATTTTCAAGTCTCTTTCAAGCTTAAAGGTGGATACAAGAAGGCTTGCTACTTGTGGAGCATCAAGGGAGCTTTGTTTCTTGCTTCTTCATCATCTTTTCTTGTCATCTTCATCACTAGATCATACCCTAGCCTTGTGCTAGTAGTAAGCTCTTGACAAACCCTTGTTCATCTTTTTGTTATGATTAAAAGTTGTAGTATGATGATTGTCACAAGAACACTAAAAGGTTAAACAAGAAACATGAACATAAAGCTTAATATAAAGATGAAACATGATGTATTTATGTTAGTATGAAGTTGTTTTGATTTCGTTGTTGATTACTTGATGATTTACTTGTTAATATTGATTACTAGAAACGTTGTTATTCGCTGAACATGTTAACAGAACCGATATAACTCGCATTAGAATGTTAAAAGCTGAAAAACAGGAGGCTGTCTAGTGATTACAGCCAACTTCAGTTGGCTGTAACCAGACCTTAATAAAGCAAAAAATGTATTTTCTAAACTCTAGATTTATATATTATGAAATACGGTTCTAATGGCACTGGAATCATAATTTTTGGACTTCGTTTACTATTTTTAAAGACCCGTTTTGTAACAGCAGCTAAAGCTGCATTTTTACTGCTGAAAATAAGCGTCCTGTTTTCCATCATAACTTGGATTCTGTGTAGAGTCAGATCATGAAATTTTTACTGTAAATGACCACCGATGTATTTGTAATTCTCCCACTGGAATTTCGTAAATCGGACTCTCGATGAATTTTAAATAAATTATTCCGTGGACTGCAGTCAGAAAAAGATGAATCTGATTGCTGTCCGGAAAATGAATTTTTATAAAATATTGGTGATGAATTGGATCCCGAGATTTTTACACAATAATATTTGGATCGTTTAAGACCCTCTGTAAAAAGTTGGGAATTTTTGAAAAAAGTTACCTATTTTATTAAAATCCCCGAAAACATCCCAGTTTTGAATATAAAAGCTGAAACGACATAAGTAGTGATTTGCGTGTCTAAATGTCGGGTAGGTTATCCGAGAATGATATAACATGTTATATGTCTATAAAAGTGTTATGTGCAATGTCGGATGTTTGTTTATGAGTGGGGAATAGATGGGAAGTTTATATGGGCATGAACCGTTAAAGTGATGCATGTTATGTGATAGATACGTGTAGGAACTTTGTGCTCTATTTAAAAACAACAAAATGACTAACTGGTAATCATATTAGGACGTAATTGACCGACCTTGACTGTTAGCTATTTTTGAGAGTCAAACCGAGCAACCGAGGTGAGTTCACACACTTTCTAAGGCATGGGATTCCCGGTGGTTGGGAATGGGTTAAAGAAATTAAAACGAGATCTACATATCCTCCTTGGGCAGGATATGTACGGCCATCCTCCATAGGTAGGATGCCAATAATAAATTCTGCGTATTCTCCTTGGGTAGAATACGTACGTTCATCCTCCTTGGGTAGGACAACACCCTTAAAAATTACTAGACAAAACTCTATCATTAAGTCCCTCATTATATATCGACTTAATCGCCGAGGCCGATGGCGAGCGGGTCATTAGTTAATAGCGCTATTAGGTTTAACAAACCTCACACCGTGTCGTCCGAACGGGCGTGTACTAATGGACTATGGCAAAATGTCAGTGATGATAGACACTGATGTAGGGCACAACTATCGTTCGTAGTAGTCGATATCATACAGTCTAGTAGTTCACATGGGGAAGCCCCCCACTGATTATGGATATGGTTTAGGTAATAAAAGGAACTGGTTAAACATACTTTCAACTACGGGGTAACCCCCACGACAATAAGCCAACGAAAGTCAAACCACGTTTTCAGAAACAACTTAAAACTAAACAACCAACCGTGAACTCACTCAACTTTGTTGTTGACTCGTTGTTACATGCCTTACAGGTCGCTAGATGCTTATGGAGCTTGCACGAGGAGGTGGTCGTTGTGGGATACGGGCTGTTATGTTCCGTACTAAATATTTAAATCCTTATGAACTTATTAAACTACGTTTTGGACTTTAAACTTATGAACTATGGAACTTATATTTTGGATTTACGTTTTACGCTTCAGCTGTTAACTTAAAATCGGTTACTCTCTTTTGGTCACCAATTGTATTGTGGTTGGTTCTATTTACTTAATTATGTTGTTCAATATGATTGGTGGCTCGATCCTGGTCATGTCACGCCTCCAAGCGGTGACGCTCCGCATGGTGGATTTTGGGGGTGTGACATGAATGATTTTCGATTATCTTTTGGATTATTTTTTTATTATGGATTTACTTTTAGATCATCTTTTAATATGTAATCATGCATTTTGGATTAACTTTTGAGTTGATGCTGTAATTTATGAAATTATAGAGTAAGCTAGTCAACCTGGTTGAATCGCTCGGTATAACCTAATTCAACTGGTTGAACCATTTTTTAGCCTAATGCGGTTTGATTTAAAAATCTGTTTTTAAAACATTGAGACAACCTTACCACTACCCCGTAAGAATAGAGAAGCTGTTTCCAGTGAGACCCCCAGCCCGATAGTAATTTTGCATCAAACCTTGGATATAACTGACATTACACTCAGCAATTTAGACTATGGGGTGTGGAGGGGCTTGGGTTGGGGGGCATTGCTCGACACGTGGTAGATGTGGGCTCCACCAGTCCACACCCAAAAAAGTGGGGTGTGCGAGTGGCGTGGTCAGGCCGACGTGGGGTGCCATGTGGTTTTTTTTTTAAGTTGACAATTATATAAAAAACACAATCTATATTAATTTAAGAAAAAGTTACATAAAAGACAATCCTATAATATAAAAAAAAACCCTACTTAATAAATACTACAAAATAAAAAAATAAAAAAACCTACTTATTAAATCCTAAAATATAAAAAAAATCAACTTATTAAATCCTAAAAAAATTACAAAGTACGGTAACTATTAAAGTGGGGAACCCAGTTAAACTCCGTATTCCCGTCATGCCTGTACTCGATCTTCGCGATCTCCACTCGATCGTCGTTGGTCAAGTCGCCCGTAGGGACACGGTCGAAGCAAACTTTAAACTGATCCAACCTTGGTTTGAGCTCACGTCATTTGTGTTGACACGATTTTAAGTTGTGACGCGTGTTCCCAACGTGTTGTTGGTATTGTTGGAAAGCTCGCCCCCAATACGCGGTTTGACCGTGTTGTACGTTGTACGTCAACAATCAATGTCGCTATTGCTATTTCCTCCTCTTCGGTCCAATGCACCATTTTCGACTTTTTGGTGTGGGTTTGGTGGAAGAAGAATGGGAAAATATGTAATTTTGGGTGATTATTTATAGGTAAAAATGTATTTTTTTTTAATTTGATTTACCATATCTAACCGCTACCCCCAACGGTTACCCCAAACGACTACATCGAACCAGCTAATCAAATTCAACCATGTCACACTGCCCCGGCCCCACGCCAGGCTCAATCCCCACGTCAGCGGGGCAACACTATGGTCAATGCTAGCCCGGTGTGGCCAGACCGGCGTTTTTGGCATTACGCCGCCCAACCCACGCCCCACATCCGACAGTCTTGGACAAAAGGCTTATTAGTGCATGTTGTAACACTCCTAATTAACCGACAGCCTTGATTATTTTTCCCGATACTCTAATATATTTTAAAACACCCAATATGTCCTAAAATATACCCGTATGTGAAAACCGATCTCGAAATACAATATAGTATTAAAAATAAATTAAAAACAAGTTTATTTAAGTTGAGGCGGGCCGCGTAGACCCACCCCAACCATTTACGCGGGCGGTATCAAGGTGGATACCGGATTCCTTTGATTCCTTTAGTTAAAGCGGGCCGCGTAAGACCTCGTTTAAGTGTACGCGGGCCGCGATAGATCAACAACGCGGAGACACCCTGAGCTGACACGTGTCGTCATCGTGTCAAGCCTAGTAGATGACCGGGACAAGCTACCCTGTTGACCAGGGTTGACGCGGGCCGCGTAAGCGACCCTTGTCTTTCACGCGGGCGGCGTGAGAGTCCAATATCAGCACTATATAAGAAAGCAATGGGTTTTCGTTTTCTGTCGGTCACAATTTCATTCTCAATCTCAAAATTCTGTAGTAGGCTTATTATAGTCGGGTATTATATCCCCCTAACAGCGAAGTTCTGCTCAGTTGTAAGTATTATAACCCCTGGAGACGTATTAGATACTCTGCCCGATTGATCTAGGGTTTCGTAACGGCTGTCGTGGTTCTGCCCGACGTAGTCGTTGGAATGCCGTCTCGGGGAGGGTATTGCTAATGTTAAATTGGGTTATTATACTAACACATGTGCTTTTGTATAATTTATAGATTATTCCCAGGAAATCCTTACTGAAAACCCTAAAACAGCAATGTGAGTTGATCCACTTTTTGTAAACCTTTTTGTGAACTGTTTTACAAAACCTTAAATATCTTTCCATGCGAATAACCGTATTGAGTATTTGTAAGAATACAATTATAGTGGGTATGTTGGGGTTTTGTATACAAAATTTGTTACCACCTGGTCAAGGAGTAACATTTCCACAAGTTGAGTATGACAGTACCACTGATGTTAATTGTTATATCTTGGAAACAAATGTAATTGTGGATGTGCCCTCAATACTGTACACTGTGACTTTTTATTTAAACTTGATTAAATTGGGATTCACTCACCAGTATTTCCCACTGACAAATGTTTTTAAAACGCGTTTCAGGTAACAAAATGTGAAAGCCAAATAGAAGCCAGCTGGACAGCACTGAAGGCTTGGAAAAGTGGCAATAAAGTTACCTAAAATAAAATAGATGTTTTTATTAAATAAAATAGGATTTATTCCTATGAAAACGTGTGTACTATGAACTTGGGTTTTATCCCATTTGTTTAATATTATAAATTATGGTGGTTTTACTCTGATAAACATTTCCTAACTACGGTCCTGATGAAAAAAATTCCGCTGCCAAATTAGACTAATACCACGATACCACCGAAACTGACTCGCGGCCGCCCGTTCCCGGGAACAAGGGATCGGGGGCTGCGACACATATGGTATCTTGAATTGAATATGTGTAATGATCAAGTTCAAACAATTAAACTTGGTTTTGGCGCAAGTCGACAATAAATACATGTATCGACAAGAAAACTTTCGGCATGGTCACAACGAAAAACCATGTATGTAACTTGAAAAGAAAAGAAATTTCAAGAAAATGTGTTGACTTGATAACAAATAAGCCAACAATTACAATAATGCGAGTCATTCGAATCTCATATCAATAATTAGGTTTAGCGAAACAATATTTGAACTTTGATGAAACGCTTATTCGAAACGAAACCACATGCATAACAAACGATGCATGCGTAACATATAAATTTTCAAGAAATGAAGCAATGAGTGTTTGCTATAATGAAAGAAATGATCGTGATGCAATGACCATTAAGAGGAGTAGAGATGTGAAAATCTACTCATTAGATGCAAAAGTCGGAATTTCTATAAAAGAAATTTAAGGACTTTACCTGGGGTTTCATGTGATGACCGGTTATTAGGTGACATTACCATGGAATGTCGAACATAGCATATTCGTCGTTAATGAGAAAAGGGGAATACGGATTCATGCGTCTTCTCCTTGACGTGTTTCATGTCGTTGCAGGACCGCGTTCCAAACCGCCGCTTCCTGGTCGATAGTTTCCGTGCTGATAGGATTAGCATCATCGTTGAAATGCTCCATAGTGTCTTCTTGGTGACTTCAACTCGAAATTCGTATGTCACGTACTTCAACCTCCGTTGATGTATAGCTTAAGTTTCACGTATACCTGTGCACCAGCGTTTCGTTCCGCGTAGAATGTGATGTACTCCGACATCCGTTGATGTAAAATTTGAGTTCCATGTATTCTCGTGCACTAGCATTTTGTTATGCGTAGGCTGCCTGCTCGGGAAGTCAAAATA
The DNA here is from genome assembly GCA_030545235.1 of Helianthus tuberosus. Lineage (NCBI taxonomy): Eukaryota > Viridiplantae > Streptophyta > Magnoliopsida > Asterales > Asteraceae > Helianthus > Helianthus tuberosus. Next base: position 124,053,354 of record CM060407.1, read on the forward strand.
TCATAGACAATATGGATAATAGTGTGTGCCTGAGTTAATATTCGCGGTTCCTACGTGATGACCTTTAATGAACTTCAACATAAGTTTTCCAAAGGTCCTAATTGCATGTTATCAAAACTCTAAAGGTTTTGCTTAATGTATGTAATCGTTTCGTGTATCGCGTATCAAATGCAACTCTTGTGCTTGTTTAAAATCAAAAACAGTTGACTCATTGTTCTTGGCAACGGTTGGAACCCATATTCGAGTCTTAGGCGTTCTGTATGTATTCACGTTTTAATAATCTAAGTCCCCAGAGGAAAGTGAGGTTAGAGCCTAGGTATCTCTACAGAAACCTAATTCGCTGTAACCTATAGCTCTGATACCAATCTGTCACACCCCAAAAATATCAGAGCTGGTGTGACTGGACTGGTATCTTCATTGTACAGCGGAAGCAATTAAAGCTAAGACTTCAAGAAAACGAACGCCCACTAAGTACTCGAATCTCCAATGGTTCTCCTATTCCAACCGTGCCATATTTTGAGAAAGTAACCTGAGAAAGAAACATGCGAAAAATCAACATAAAGTTGAGCGAGTTCATAGTTTGTTTTGAAAAGATTTAAAACAAATCTTTTTGATAACCGGTTTTAAAGTTGTCGTGTAAATACAGAAAAATCATTTTTCTTGGCCTGATATATATACACTGTAAGTTCCAAATAAACTTGAAAACATTTGTAATCATTGTAAGTATGTAAGTAAGTTTATAAATCCCGGTATGAAAGCAACAAGGAAAAACATATCACAAATGGTTTGCAAGGCCATTGATATGTGTGATGTGATGCAGGTAGCTCAAACCTAGCAAATTTTGCACCGGGCTTCCGGCTGTAAGACATAGTCTACCCATGGGCCAATCCTGGTCCAATATGGGCGGGGCTCGCTACACCCAAATAGATCTATCACTCATGTCCCTCGGTCCTACAACGAGGATTGATGGCCTTAAGCGTTATGCCAACCACTAACATGATCTAAGTGTACCCTTCCTTAGCTAACCATACCAAATAATAACGTTCGTAAACAATTGTAACATGTACTTCACCCCCGAAGTTATAAAACTGAAAACAGTTAAAGAAAAGGGGAAACACGAAACTCACTGGGTGTCCCATTCCTTAAACACAGACCAACCCAGTCCCAATATTATAACTAGACGATCCCATCCCTAGTCATGAAAATCATTCACATTTCGATAATACGCATTTGTTTTGTAAAACCGGTATATTTAGTATGATTCATTCGTAAACCATTTGAGTTCCTTGAAATCCATTCGTAACATGATTTAGAAATATGAGTTTTCGTTCAATCAAAAACCTTGTATGTTCTTGCAAAACGTGCTTTGTCTAAAATATGCAATCTTTGTTCATCGAAAACTTTATATGTTTCTACAAAACATGCATGTCTTTCCACCCCGAAAACATTTATAAAAATGTAAAACCGTAAGAAGGTGGGGTTATGAACTCACCTGTATTTCATGTGCAAAGCTAGCTAAATACAACTTAGTGATGTCGTTTCCAAGATGAGACTCGCTGGCGTGCATTCTACAATATTCCTAACACGGAATATCTTATAAGTTTCTAAATAAATGCGGTAACTAAACTACGTGTCACCGAGCTCTACCGAATCGTTAACCGGACGATTCAACGGTAAGTTGTTAACTTAAAATGAAACGAAGAAGTTATACTCGTTAGTTCGTTTAACGTCGTTAAGGACTAACAATTTAACAAGTCTTTGAAAGACTTGGTTTTTGAGAAATTTCAAATATATAAATATTTATACAAAAATATAAATATCTCGTTAGAATAGTGTTAGTCGTTCCGAGAAGTCGTATGTGTATGTACAAAGGTTTATATGAAAATAACATATGACAAATTCGCATCATATATTGCGTCTTGTATATATTTGTCAGAGTATATGTAGATGTCGTTTAGGCGTTTAAAATAAATATAAAAAGTTATATCTATTTAGTAAAAGAATCGTCGAGTTATTTGAAGTCTGAAATAAATAGATAAACTATATCTATTTTATAAAGGAACTCGTGATGTACGATATTTAAAATAAATATATAAGCCATATTTATTTTTATAAAACTAATTCATGTCGTTTAATATTTCAAATAAATATATAAACTATATTTATTTTTATAAAAGGAGTCGTGTTGTTTGTTAACGGAAATAAATATATAACTATATTTATTATTATAAAACGAATCCGTATTTGGATATTTGAAATAAATACATAACTTATATTTATTTTTATAAAAGAATTGACGAGATTTCAAAGTTTTAGAATAAATATAAGAACTATATTTATTGTCGCAAAAATTGTTCCGAATCGTCGCTTTCGAAGGTTGCAAAGTGTCATTGAAAGTAATATTCTTTTGTGTTTGCTTTCATAAAAGTTGTTTGACTGAGATGGTTCTCGTTTTAAACTAAAAACACATTTTGTTTTCGGGTTTTCTCGAAAAACGGGCAGAGTTTCCTCTGTTTTTGGACGGCCCCGACAACGCAAGTTGTCGTTATTTTATCAAGATTCAACAATTTACTCAACAATATTTGCGTATAATCACCTATATAAACAAAATAATTAGTTATTCTAAATAATAATTCGTCGTTTATTCTGTTCAAGCTCATTCACGAAATCATAAAACTATTTTTAAAATATCATAACGAAATCACATCTTTAAATCGTTACCATAGGTATGACTAAATAAACGCACCGTTTACCAAATCCTCATGTCGAACGCTAACTCAGTTGACCGAGTTGACCAGGTCGACCGTGTTGACCCGCTGAGTTTGACCGAGTTGACTCAGCGAGTTGACCAGGTTTGACCGAGTTGACTCGGTTTGGCCGAGTTGACTCGAACATCAAATCTGAGCCAACCGAACCCGAAATTCTGCCGATTTGACCCTCCTTGACCGTTGACCAGCTCACCCGAACCTAACTGACCCATTGACCATCGTTGACCGAATCGAAACCTGTTGAATCTGACCTGGAACTCCCAAAGTGAACGTAGTTAAATCCTGTTGAACCGAAAGACTTGAACCAAAAACCACATCAGAATCAAACCTCGAACCATGACCCGAAACGAGAGTCACATTCCTGAACTCGAGCCGGATCTAAATGAGAATGAGAAGAAGGGAACCATGACTTACCGGAAACTTGTCGGACAGAATAGCTCCACCATCGTCACCACGGCTCCGCCGCCGCTGTAAGTCTTCGTTGATAATCTGTCGACGTTGCACCGAGATGCCGCCGCCCTGAGACCTTGATGTGTGCAAAATGCAACATATAAATTACATCAATTGAGGCATAAAACTAACCCTTTTTTAGTACTAATGTTGGAAAAAGTGTGCTTTTGTCTTCCTTTTGTATTTTCAGGGTTAAAAGAGCTTAAATGAACAAAAGAAGCAAAAATGCAGCCAAATCCAGCAATAATACAAGAAACGGAATAAACGTGGCATGTCCGACCCCTCGACAACATCTCCCAGGCAAAAACAAGATAACAGAAGACTGAACACGCCTCATGCTCACTGAGCACGGGGGCGTGCCCAAGTGTCTGCATAAAAGACAAAGTTGTAGAAGCTTCTATCACCCACCACGGGGGCGTGTCCAGCGGACACGGGGCCGTGGTCAACTCTAAGATTCGCAGAATCTAGGAAAATCTTGATAGTACAGATACGCTTATGCACACGGGGTCGTGCCCAGCGGACACGGGGGCGTGGTCAACTAATGTAGACAAACTGCATTTAATGAAGAAAGAGAAGATGCAGGGACACGTGGCCGTGCCCAATGGACACGGGGCCGTGTCCGGGCTTCTGTACATGCTATAAATAGGGGTGCTTGGCTCACTTGCAAACCATCCCTTGGCAAACCACCTCTCTCACACTTCACCCACCCACCACCACCATCACAACCCACATCCACCACCATCATCCATCATCCATCATAGAGTGTGTGAGTAGTCTCGGGATCCAAGATTGATCGTAAGAGTTCTTGACAATCAAAGGCCATGTTTGCCTAAGTCTCTTACATCACTTGGTGAAGACAAGTGTTTAGTGTAATACTTTTTATTTTTAATCTTTTCGCACTTTTTATTTGGTTCTGTATTAATGACTTTAATAACTAGTTTCTTATGTTGAAGGTGAGTCTTCCTTATGTTTGTCCGTGGTGTCTTGGCATTATTTTTGCTGTCTATATAAAATAAAAGATTTTCACCATTCATATCTCCACGGTCTATATGGAGGTATGTTGGCTCCCTGGTCGGGGGTTAAGGGAACGGTTTGGTAAGAGTCTTGCCTTGTTCAGTGTATAGATCCTGCAAGGACCTGGGTCAACTTTAGTAGGACCTCCTTCAATACCCACTGGTATTGGATGGCGGGGGTCCGAACTCCTTGATCCCCTCATATGTAAACTACTATTAATACTTTAACCCGGCTACTTAGGACTGTATCCTTGCTGACTCGGACTACTTAGCCGAGGGTAACAGCACCTTCAGAAGAGGGGCCTACCATAATATGCATTAATATCTTAATTAATTATCTTTCAATAATCCAACCCTTTAGGATTTTATCCTCGCTGACTCAAACTACTGGGTTGAGGTTAACGTCACCTTCAGAAGAGGGGCCTACTACAATAACTAAGATAATCTCTTAAAAAGTGCGGAAATAATCAAAGGTTACACTAAATATGAGTCGGATCCAAGTGATTCATCTTGTCTATCTGTTTTATTTTATTTTTATTTTTCAGCATTTTAGTTAGTTTTATTTTTCTTATTTAAAAACCTTTTTTCTAAACTTTTGATTTGATTAGACGTTGAGGATAAACCGGTACTAAAAGCTCTTGTGTCCTTGTACGATCTCGGTATCTTACCAACACTATACTACGCTCACGATGGGTGCACTTGCCCATATGTGTGTTTAGTGTTAGTAAATATCGTGTTTTATAAATTTAAAACTTGGCTAAAAAGTGTCAAAGGACTTAAAATATACAAAAAAATCTATAACACCACACGCACATCAAGTTTTTGGCGCCGTTGTCGGGGACACAAGGATTTTAAGAAAGTTAGGAATCAACTGTCTAATCGTTTTTTTTTTCTATTTTTTTAGGATTTTTCTTAATTTTTCAGCTTCTGCAGAACTCAGCACTGGCCGTGCCCGCTGAACACGCCCCCGTGCCCAATCTTTGGTACTGGCAATCCTGTTTTAAGTTAGACAGTAAGCTGAACACGGGGCCGTGCCCAACTCAACACGCCCCGTGCCCAAGTTTCAGTTACAGAAAACAGAATCGTAAGATCCCGACGGTTGGTAATTTCTGACACAAACATGAGTGATACTGATATTTTTTACTTTCGGTACTCTTATGGTACGTGGTGTCAAATATGTGGTGGCCCTCATAAAGATTTAGAATGTTATTTTCTAAATTATAAGCCCCATTATATAGACCCATTGTTTTCCTGTAGCCTTAAGAGGGGCGAAAGTAAAAATAATCCCTATCTCTCCCTCGAATGCTCTCAATCAACCCTTCTAGGAGAAATGCTTCTCGATGAATTATTTCAAATGGAAGATCTAATTCTTACTTAGGTGAAAGAACTTGAGATGGATGTCATTAATTCACCTCAAGACGAAGCCCAAGAAGAATTATTGAGATCGCATTCGAATAAAAACAACTTCGTTGTTCCCGAAATCACCTCTAACTCTAGCGAAGACTTGAGCGATAGTCGTCCCTGTGTCGATTGTGCCGTTAAGGACTCCCCATCGACTTCGTTCGGTGCATACATAGACCTAAGCGATTCGGCATACACCTTCTTTAACGAGAGCCCGGGAAAGGGTTGGACTTGTCCACCTACATATAACATAGGAATCACCCTCACCAACAACCTCTTGCGTTCTCGTCTTAATCTAAAGCAACTAAGGTATCTCAGGCACTTTGGGGTTGTTCCATCCAGTAAGGAACCGCCCGATCCAGATAAGTTCCTTAAAAATAGGCAAAACTTCATAAACAGCCTCTAGACACGGGGCCGTGTCCAGGTCAGCACGCCCCCGTGTCCACCGAAAGATTCCTTTCTGACTTTTTGTCAGAATACGGACAAAATGTGTCAGGATCTTGTCTGCACACGGGGCCGTGTCCAGCCAACACGGGGACGTATGCAGCGTGCTGTCGTTTTCTATAAATACAACAAGATTCCTTCACATTTGGACCACTCCAAAGACAAAGATCTGGTGGATCTTCACACATACCATCCTAGGTATATTCTAAAGAAGGTTCCTAACAACCATCTTGTCTTTTCCACTTTTATCCATTACCTTCTTCTTCAATTTTTTTAACACCTCCATTAGAGCTTGAAATCTCCATAATTCCAAGCTTTATTGAGGTGTTTGTTAGATTTTTATTCAAGAAATCTTGTTAAAAATGTAACACCTCGGAAATTCACGTCCTATAATAGGTTGACACGTGTCATAAAGTTTAAACGTGTGAAAGAAATATTATGGAAGGACTAAAGTTGACAAACGTTGAAAGTATGTGAATATACGTATCCTAAGTGTCAACTGTGAATAAATACAATGTATATTAACCCTACACGATGCTCATACCTTCAAACGAATAAATCATGGATCATACGAAGCTAAATGTGAGTGATTTCAAACTACAGGGACCAAATGTGTCAACATGTTTAATTTATACCTCTGAGTGACCTTTTGACAAACCCGAAGCTTTGTAAATATTAATTATGCTCATGAGAATACACCATAAAAATTTCATAAAGTTTCGTTAACGTATGAGAAAGATATGATCAAATTCGTGTGCAAAGCGTTAAAGCGTAAACGTCGAAAGTTAGGACTTTTCGGGTGAAAATAAAGTTACCCGGGGACTTGGCAAGGAGGGTATATGATTTAAGGCCTTAGTAGATCAATTGTGGAGGTTTAAAATGCAATAAATCAGTAACCATTCGAGTTTTGAAGAGACAAGGGCTGAATCGCAAACAAAATCCAATAATCTGATCTGGTAGGGGGTCGCGCTGCGCGACGGGACCCTCGCGCTACGCGAGGGTGTGCCCAGCTCCGAAAAAATCGCTGGTGGTCTGCCAATTCGTATTTTCGTGATCTTAACTCGTTTTTCCACTTCTCCTGGCCCCTAAAACGTCCCCTAAGCCCCTAGGGCACATGTCAATCGATTGTGGGCACTACTAGACCTTGTTGTCAAAGATTTATGGTGTGTGGAACCACTATATAAAGCCATCAAAGTTCACCATTTTTCCTCACACCTTCTCCTGCATTTGTGGATGATTCTAGAGCTCAAGCTTGCTTCCTAGTGATCATATCTCGTGCATAGGACCTCAGTATGTATTCTAATCTTTCCCTAATTGCTTTTAGCTTAGTTAATTAGCTAAAAGTCAAACCGTCGTAATTACGGTTTGACTTCGAGATTAGTCAATAATGGCTCAGTCAAATCTCGAATTAAAAGTAGTTATAAGTTGGTATTTATGTGGGTAATAAAACCCCAAAAGGGTTTCCCCTGATCACCACTTTAACTAGTTCAAAAGTCGGGTCAAACGTATACTTAAAAAGTCAACAGAATTCTTAAAAGGTCATTTATGCATAATTAGCTATCTAGACCATGTATAACCTGTTTGATTATTGTTATAACTTAGTAATTAGTGTAAGAACATGTCCAAACCTGTTCAACCCGACTATTTCCTGTTTAGACCCGGTTCGGAACTGAAAGTCACATAGTTTGACTTTCACTTTGACTTTCAGTTCTGACCCGTTTAGGCATATTTTAGAAATGCCATAGAGCTTAAATTGGACTAGGTTACATGTTAGAACAACCCTCTGTGATTATGCACCTCGGTTCATTAGTTATCCAATTAATATGCAAGTTTCCGTTAATTGTTCATATGTTGACCGTTATGCCCTTATTACCTTAAAACATGATTTATGAAAATGTAAAAGTGTATAAACCTTAAATATTGATATATAAACTTGTATGCAAAATTTGACATCAGTTTGACTTGTAGATTAAGAGTTATGCTCATTAGCGTAATTACGGTGCTTTATGTTAATAAAATGGCGTAATTAGCGTATAGCCTAATTAAACATACTTTTTGGTATCAAACGAATTACCCACTGATGTAATATATTATTTTGGGAATTTTAAAGATTTTTAATTAATTTTAGGCTGAGCATAACTCATAGTCGTAGGCTTAATTCGGTAATTGTCGGTTTTGCCCTTACGGGCCATAAAATGAGTTTTACACATCTAAACGACTCCAAACCTTTTGCCACTGATTAGTTATGATAAATGAATTATTTTAAGCCTTCTGGAAATATAAAAATATCATACTTAAGTATCGAACCCGGTAATGGCCTTTAATCGCCTTATTTAGCGTTATTAGCGCATAGTATGTTTTAAAATCATATTGGACATACCCGGGTTGATACCTACTGATATAAGAATCAAATTATCATATTTTAACAGTAAGCAAAAGTTGATAAACTCAGACTTCAGTTTTGAGCTTGTCGGCTTATGTGAAATTACCAAAATACCCCTACGGGGCCTAGTTTGGTTAAAAATGATAAGTTTCACATACATGCTTTAGCCTACTGTTAAAACTCATCAAATTGAGTATGTTTTCTGTTTACATCAGACCTGTAACTCAGTTAGACATTTAAACTCTTTTACAAACTTTAAAATGACCAAACTACCCCTACGGGGCATAGTTTGTGTTTAAATTAGTTTCGGGCATAACGAAAGACACCTTACTGATGTCACAACATATTTGAGACATAATTAACTTAGGAAACCTGTATATAGCTCTCATGACTACCCGTCACGCTTATTACGCGTACGGTTCGGTTTATGTAACAAGTTTACATAAATTAGCCGAAACGGGTCAAACCTTAACGGTTTTATCTCCAAATCCAGAATGTGAATAATAAAACCATATTAAACAAGTCTCCAAACTTGTCGGGTCTGAATCACATTCTATCCGGTCTTCGCTTAATCGTGCGTACGAACCGTATCTTGAAACTAGCCAGTCTAAGCTTAAGCTTAATACAAGACCCGTTAGAATTCTAATAGGTTATTATAAACCTTCGTTCCAGATTAGGAGAGACAGTAAAAGCTACGTGCATTCTGATTGTTGTGATTTATACTTGCATCAGGTAAATACTTTTAACTTATTTTCCCTATACGGGCTTGGGTTACGGTACATAGCGTACCGCTTGATCGGGCATCAAATCTCCACGCTTAGTGGGTAGTTGAATAATTTGATCGGCTCGTTTTAAACAGATGTGTTTACTTTACAGCCTTTGGGGGGTTAATGACCATGTCCCGGATATCCCTGGCATCATCTCACGAGATGGCCACGACCTGAGCACGGGGTGTAGGCGTACTCCCGTGTATAACTCACTTAAAGTGGTGTGTCTATTGATCTTTAACCCGGATACGTTCCGGGCTACTGAACGCATAAGTAACATGTAATTCGTTCACAAAATTATTATATTATTAAAATAATTCTCCCAAGTTAAATAAAATGATTTATGCCACGTGCATCCAAACAAATTTTTAATCATTTTCAAAATGAGTCAGTTGAATGTATTTACCAGTGTAAACTGACGTATTTTCCCAAAAAGACTGAATGCAGGTACTAAACGTAATTGGCTGGATTGTCTCCTAAGCATCAATAAAAGTCTCGCAAGCTTAGGATGCCAGAAGTCTGTTGAACAATTAAATGTCATTTTGTTTCGATCCGTTCTGTGGATAAACACCGGATGTTGTGACTTTGATTACAATAAATAAATTCGGTTGTATCTTATTTTTAAATTGCTTCCGCTGTGCATTACTATATTGTGTTGTTTGACTATTACGTTGCCAACCATGACGTCACGATACTCCCCCACCGGGCCCACCGGTGACACGTGGAAATCGGGGTGTGACAGGTTGGTATCAGAGCCAACACTGAGTGAATTAAACACTAGCCTTTTGTGTTTAATCTCAGTACACAATTGCACATATCTAAACTTTTGAGTCTAGACTTATAACCTAGGACAAATTCCACCTTTTCGGTATTTGTTTTGTCCTTTAAATTTTATATTTTTGTTATTGTTATCTCATGCTTTATTGACAGGAATAACAAAGATGCCTCCGAGATTCTTCCGAACACGAGGACGTGGAAAGGGGCCAGTTACCGCCCCCAACGATCATGAAGCTGGATCTTCAAGAAGACGAGCTCCATCAAACACCGAGAGTGACGACCCTCGGGAGAACCGAAGGAACCAGTTCGAGCCGGCCAGGCGATCGGTTTCGCATAGTTCGACACCGCCCGTTCTTAACCCCTACGAACCGAACAATCCGCAGCCCTCATACATACCGCTGCAGAGATCGTTGTCTCATCATTCTTTTGGAGACCCCACACCTATCTTCCGAGGCCAGTTCAACCCGGTAGGCTACGTGCCAGAACCAGTGGGTTTTAACCCACTAGGACCAGAAGACCATTTCTCTGGCGACAACGCTGATGACATGGACGAGGACACGGACCCCGTCATGCCGGCTAGTGGTACTCCAAATCATCCGATCGAAATCTCCGACGGATCGTCGTTTCACGGATCACCCTACGGTGGTCCAGATAGTTTCCAAGCCCTATTCGATCAACACCAGTGGTATTATACACCATCACACCACTCGTCGTCTCATGGGCAGCATCAGCAGCAGCATTCTCAGCAGCAGCAGGAGCCACAGCCACAGCCGCATCATCAAGATTCATCTGAGGATCACCGCTTTGTGGCAGTTACGCCACCACCTCCACCGCCACCAGTTCAACCGCCACCTCCTCAACCGCCAAGGCGTAGAAGAACCGGTGCACGTATGTCGGTGCGACCAGGGGACTTTCATTTTAGCTCCCCACGACAGTCAAGTGCAAGTCACTACCCGCCTCATCGGGAGGACCCACAAATGGGTGGGCCTTCGCAGCCAGCTTATCAACAGCCACCGCCCATGGGTTTTGAAAACCCAATACCAGCGTACACGGGTCCAAGTAATTACAACCCATTTGAGCAACCAGCTTACCACAACTACGGATACGCTGAGGCAGATCCTTATATGGAAGCAGCAAATTATAACGCCCTCAATGCCCAAGGACCCTACGGAGATCCATGGGGGGTAAGCTACCCGAATCAGGGGTACCCAATACCTCCCAGGCCTATCATTAGAACGCAGTCGCAGCCGCCACGATTTTCTCCCCCAGAACGGGAGGAAATTCTACATAGATTGAATCAGGTTGAGCGGGAAGCTCGCCGCGACCGCCAGGAGAAGCAGACCTTCTTCCAGGGATTAATAGGACTGCTCAAGGGAAAGAACAAGAAGGATTATTAAATCCTCCCAGCTATTGTTGAGCCCCTGCGTAGGCATATATGGTTGTTAAGCCCCTACGTGGGTGTTTATGTATGTTTGTTGTGTGTATTGACCCCTACGTGGGTCTATCTTTCCATAAACCCCTACGAGGGTATGTTGTATGTTTAGTCCCTGCGTGGACTTATGGTTGTTTAAGTCCCTACGAGGACAATTGTTGGTGTGTTAGTCCCTACGAGGACTTGTATCTTTCTGTAAGACCCCTGCGTGGGCATGTTGGTATGTTTTAGCTCCTGCGTGGGCAAATTTCATGTGTAAAAGACCCGTTTAGGGCGATATGTAATATAGTGATAAATTAATGGAGTGTTATTTTTATAAATTTCATGTTTGCCATTTGGGCATAAATAAATTATAAATGAAATAAATAAATTAAAATCATTCCTTTTAAAAATAAATCTGCCTATGTAATTAAGTAATTAAGGATCTTAGAGTGTGAAACCTAGCCACGTGTCAAATATAAGACCGGGCCAAAATGGTAAGACCTGTTTAAAAGATTCAAAACCATGTTAACATCTTAAAACATGTTAACACTCCTGGCAGAAGTGATTCGTTAAATCACATGTCAATTTTTATAAATATAAGGATTCTTTAGAAGATTCCAAACCCAGTTTAATGATCTCTAAATCCTGGGTCTAGATCATCAATTAAGATGATCATATTTTACCATACTTGGTAATATGATGCCTACGGGCCCCGCTCACTTTTATATGAGCCAAAAGACAGTGGTAGCTATGACTCCCTGTCTGAAAAGGGTAATGAACTAGGTTCAAACCTTAAAAGTCTTGATTCTCTGAAATCATAGCTTATAATTTAAATTGTCCATGTGACCAAGCCTTATGTGCTAATATATATTGTTATTGTTTATGTTTGGGATAAATTTTAATTGAAATCCTAAATTAATACGATTAATAAGTTAACCAAATATGGTCTCTGTTTACCATGGTTAACGAATTACCCTAAGAGGTAATTCCATAATAAACTCCCAAATAAATTATTGTTCTTGTTTTCTGCAACAGTTCAATACAAATGGCTAACTCTAATGAAGTCAATAGCCATCCTGTGGAGCCGAATGAGAACGCCCAGATTACGTTAACGGGTGCTGAACTAAAAGCAATCATAGATGGTGCTATCACCCAGGCTTTGAATAGACAGTATGAAGAATACAATGATACTCGAAGTAGGACCCACTCAGCATCACATTCGAAGCCCAGGACTCATTCTGAGGCTCATAACAAGCCTCCTCCCAAAAAGGATGAACCAAAGAAAAACGGTGATGATCGCCAGTCCACCAACCACCAAAGTAATCCATCTCAGCAGTTAGTACTGCATCAGGGACACCGTAACAAGGGTTGCACATATAAGTACTTTGTGTCTTGTAAACCCAGGGATTTTACGGGGGAGAAAGGAGCCGTAGACTGCATGACGTGGCTGGATGAAATGGACACGGTCGTGGACATCAGCGGATGCGCTGAAGGTGATGTGGTTAAATTTGTCTCACAGTCCTTCAAGGGTGAGGCGTTAGCTTGGTGGAGATCTCTGATGGAGGCCTCCGGAAAGATCCCGTTGTATAGTATGTCGTGGGATCAATTCATCGCCTTGATCAAGGAAAATTTCTGCCCTCAACATGAGGTGGAAAAGATAGAATCAGACTTTCTATCATTGGTAATGAAGAACCTCGATTGTCAAGCTTATCTGACAAGCTTCAATACACTATCCCGGTTGGTACCTTATCTGGTAACCCCGGAGCCTAAAAGGATCGCTCGTTTTATTGGTGGATTAGAACCCGAGATCAAGACAAGTGTAAAAGCCTCTCGGCCAGTTACCTTCAGGTCTGTAACTGACCTTTCCTTATCCCTCACACTGGATGCGGTCCGGCAGAGATCGCTGAGGAATAAGAATGCTGAGAAGAGGAAGCATGAAGATGATGGTTCGCGTAGATCGAACAAGAAACACCGTGGGAGCGGTGATCACAAGAAGGGATCGGAATCAAAGAAAGATGGGCATCGTTCTGGAGAGAAGCCCACATGCAAAACTTGCAAGAAACAGCACTTTGGAAAGTGCAGACTCGAATCAAACTCGAATAACGAGTCAAGGTCTTTTGCTTGTGGTTTGTGCAAGTCCAAGGAACACAAAACCTTGGATTGCAAGAAGATGAAAGATGCAACGTGCTACCGTTGCAATGAGAAGGGCCACATAAAGACTAACTGCCCTAAGTACAACAAGAAGCCTGAGGAGGCTAAGAAGACTAATGCCAGAGTCTTCAGGATGGATGCGAAAGAAGCTGTGCAGGATGATAACGTCATAACAGGTACTTTCCTTGTAAATGATGTTTTTGCAAGAGTACTTTTTGATTCAGGCGCAGATAAGTCTTTCGTAGATCATAAATTTTGTAAATTGTTGAATTTACCTGTCAAAACCCTAAAAGTGAATTATGAGGTAGAGTTAGCAGATGGTACCATTGAAACCGTCTCTACTGTGTTAGATGGATGTGTTATATCCATTAAGAACCATTCTTTTCCTCTATCTCTACTTCCCTTTAAGTTAGCCGGTTTTGACATAGTTCTGGGTATGGACTGGTTATCTCATAACCAGGCCCAAATTGTCTGTAACGTGAAGCAAGTAGTGATAAAGACTCCGTCTGGTGAGTCACTTACCATTCGGGGAGATACCCAGTATGGACTACCTGAGCACGTGACTATGCTCAAGGCTTCCAAGTGTTTGAAGAAGGGGTGTGTCATCTACATGGCACAGGTAATTATTGATGAGCCCAAACCGAAGTTAGAAGACATCCCTGTCATCTCAGAATACCCAGAAGTGTTTCCTGAAGATCTACCTGGCCTACCACCAGATAGACAAGTCGAATTCAGGATCGATATCATTCCCGGAGCTGCACCAGTTGCTAGAGCACCATACAGATTGGCACCCACAGAAATGAAGGAGTTGCGGACGCAGCTAGATGAATTGCTGGCTAAAGGTTTCATCAGACCTAGTTCATCTCCTTGGGGAGCGCCAATCCTGTTTGTCAAGAAGAAGGATGGGTCGATGCGTCTGTGCATCGACTATCGCGAGCTTAATAAAGTCACGATCAAGAATAGATATCCATTGCCCAGAATCGACGATTTGTTCGATCAGCTTCAGGGGGCAAGTTACTTCTCAAAGATTGATCTGAGGTCAGGCTACCATCAGTTGAAGGTTAAAGATGAAGACGTTCACAAGACTGCATTTAGGACTCGATACGGTCACTACGAGTTCCTAGTGATGCCTTTTGGGCTCACGAATGCACCAGCCGCATTCATGGATCTCATGAATCGCGTCTGCAAACCTTACTTAGATAAATTTGTTATCGTCTTCATCGATGACATCCTTATTTATTCTAAGAATCAAGCTGACCATGAGAAACACCTTCGTTGTATTCTCAAACTGCTACATCAGGAGAAGCTCTATGCCAAATTCTCTAAGTGTGAATTTTGGCTACGAGAAGTCCAATTCCTTGGACATGTGGTCAGTGAGCGTGGTATCCAGGTGGATCCCGCTAAGGTTGAAGCTGTTATGAATTGGCAAGAGCCAAAGACACCTACGGAGATTCGTAGCTTCCTGGGATTGGCAGGATATTACAGGCGCTTCATTGAAAATTTTTCAAGGATTGCTGCACCCCTAACTTCCTTGACCAAGAAGAAAGTAAAGTTCGTTTGGGGCCCTAAGCAGCAAGAGTCCTTCGATGTTTTGAGACAAAAGTTGAGCAACGCTCCTGTGCTTACATTACCTGAAGGCGCGGAAGAATTTGTAGTTTATTGTGATGCATCACACACTGGCATGGGGTGTGTGCTTATGCATAAAGGCAAGGTGATTGCCTATGCATCACGACAGTTAAAGGTGCACGAAAAGAATTACACCACCCATGACTTGGAATTGGGTGCCGTTGTGTTCGCACTAAAACTGTGGAGGCATTATCTTTATGGAATCAAGTTTGTGATCTTTTCTGATCACAAGAGCCTCCAGCATCTGTTTAACCAGAAAGAATTAAACATGAGGCAACGCCGTTGGATGGAAACTTTAAATGATTATGATTGTGAAATCAAATACCATCCCGGCAAAGCGAATGTAGTCGCTGATGCCTTAAGCAGAAAGGAAAGGGTTAAACCCATCCGAATCAATGCCAAGCGAATGGAAATAAAGAACAATTTGATAGAAAGGGTGTTAGCTGCACAGAAGGATGCTGTGTTGGAAGCTAACTATCCTAATGAAAAGTTAGGAGTAACTGAGGAGCAATTAACTCTTAGCAAGGACGGAATTTTACGGTTAAACGGACGAATATGGGTTCCAATTTTTGGAGGACTTCGTGATGTCATCCTCCAAGAAGCCCATAGTTCCAAATACTCCGTTCATCCTGGAGCTGATAAGATGTACCAGGATTTAAAGGCAAATTATTGGTGGATAGGCTTGAAAAAGTCTGTAGCCGCCCATGTAGCAAAATGCTTGACATGTGCGCAAGTCAAAGCCGAGCATCAGAAACCGTCAGGTTTGCTACAACAGCCTGAACTTCCTACGTGGAAGTGGGAGATGGTAACTATGGATTTTATTACCAAGTTACCCAAGACAAGGAAAGGAAATGATACGATATGGGTTATAGTTGACCGACTGACTAAGTCAGCTCATTTCTTACCCATCAAGGAGACTTATAGCTCCGATATGTTAGCCCAGTTATACGTGGATAAGATTGTAGCCCTACACGGCATACCTGTAGCTATTATCTCTGACCGGGATACTAGGTACACGTCACACTTTTGGAAGAGTTTCCAACAATCTTTGGGCACACGTTTAAACTTTAGTACGGCTTACCATCCTCAGACTGACGGTCAGAGTGAGCGTACTATTCAAACGTTGGAAGACATGCTACGTGCATGTGCGATCGAATTGGAAGGTAGCTGGGATAAGAACCTACCATTGATCGAATTCTCCTACAACAACAGCTACCATACCAGCATAAAGGCTGCGCCTTTTGAGGCATTATACGGTAGAAAGTGTAGATCGCCAGTTTGTTGGGCGGAAGTTGGAGAAGTCCAGTTATCAGGACCAGAGATCGTGTTCGAAACGACGGACAAGATTGTCCAGATTCGTAACAATCTCCAAGCTGCCCGGAATAGGCAGAAGAGTTACGCGGATCCAAGTCGTAAGGATTTTCACTTCGAAGTAGGTGACAAAGTCCTACTTAAAGTGTCACCATGGAAAGGGGTGATGCGATTTGGTAAGAAAGGCAAACTAAGCCCGAGATACATAGGACCTTTCGAGGTTATCGAACGTGTCGGGTCAGTTGCCTACAAATTGAACTTACCAGAAGAGCTCAGTGGAATTCACAATGTGTTCCACATCTGCAATCTAAAGAAGTGTTCCGCTGACGATTCACATGTCATGCCACATACAGATGTGCAAATAGATAAGAGCTTAACGTTTGTGGAAAAACCTTTGTCGATTGAAGATCGACAGGTAAGGAAGCTTCGAAGAAAGCATATACCTTTTGTAAAGGTCAAATGGGATGCCCGTAGAGGTCCCGAATACACGTGGGAGGTTGAATCCACGATGAAAGAAAAGTACCCTTACTTATTTCAGTAAATCTCGGGTCGAGATTTATTTTAAGGGGGTGAGGATGTAACACCTCGGAAATTCACGTCCTATAATAGGTTGACACGTGTCATAAAGTTTAAACGTGTGAAAGAAATATTATGGAAGGACTAAAGTTGACAAACGTTGAAAGTATGTGAATATACGTATCCTAAGTGTCAACTGTGAATAAATACAATGTATATTAACCCTACACGATGCTCATACCTTCAAACGAATAAATCATGGATCATACGAAGCTAAATGTGAGTGATTTCAAACTACAGGGACCAAATGTGTCAACATGTTTAATTTATACCTCTGAGTGACCTTTTGACAAACCCGAAGCTTTGTAAATATTAATTATGCTCATGAGAATACACCATAAAAATTTCATAAAGTTTCGTTAACGTATGAGAAAGATATGATCAAATTCGTGTGCGAAGCGTTAAAGCGTAAACGTCGAAAGTTAGGACTTTTCGGGTGAAAATAAAGTTACCCGGGGACTTGGCAAGGAGGGTATATGATTTAAGGCCTTAGTAGATCAATTGTGGAGGTTTAAAATGCAATAAATCAGTAACCATTCGAGTTTTGAAGAGACAAGGGCTGAATCGCAAACAAAATCCAATAATCTGATCTGGTAGGGGGTCGCGCTGCGCGACGGGACCCTCGCGCTACGCGAGGGTGTGCCCAGCTCTGAAAAAATCGCTGGTGGTCTGCCAATTCGTATTTTCGCGATCTCAACTCGTTTTTCCACTTCTCCTGGCCCCTAAAACGTCCCCTAAGCCCCTAGGGCACATGTCAATCGATTGTGGGCACTACTAGACCTTGTTGTCAAAGATTTATGGTGTGTGGAACCACTATATAAAGCCATCAAAGTTCACCATTTTTCCTCACACATTCTCCTGCATTTGTGGATGATTCTGGAGCTCAAGCTTGCTTCCTAGTGATCATATCTCGTGCATAGGACCTCAGTAAGTATTCTAATCTTTCCCTAATTGCTTTTAGCTTAGTTAATTAGCTAAAAGTCAAACCGTCGTAATTACGGTTTGACTTCGAGATTAGTCAATAATGGCTCAGTCAAATCTCGAATTAAAAGTAGTTATAAGTTGGTATTTATGTGGGTAATAAAACCCCAAAAGGGTTTCCCCTGATCACCACTTTAACTAGTTCAAAAGTCGGGTCAAACGTATACTTAAAAAGTCAACAGAATTCTTAAAAGGTCATTTATGCATAATTAGCTATCTAGACCATGTATAACCTGTTTGATTATTGTTATAACTTAGTAATTAGTGTAAGAACATGTCCAAACCTGTTCAACCCGACTATTTCCTGTTTAGACCCGGTTCGGAACCGAAAGTCACATAGTTTGACTTTCACTTTGACTTTCAGTTCTGACCCGTTTAGGCATATTTTAGAAATGCCATAGAGCTTAAATTGGACTAGGTTACATGTTAGAACAACCCTCTGTGATTATGCACCTCGGTTCATTAGTTATCCAATTAATATGCAAGTTTCCGTTAATTGTTCATATGTTGACCGTTATGCCCTTATTACCTTAAAACATGATTTATGAAAATGTAAAAGTGTATAAACCTTAAATATTGATATATAAACTTGTATGCAAAATTTGACATCAGTTTGACTTGTAGATTAAGAGTTATGCTCATTAGCGTAATTACGGTGCTTTATGTTAATAAAATGGCGTAATTAGCGTATAGCCTAATTAAACATACTTTTTGGTATCAAACGAATTACCCACTGATGTAATATATTATTTTGGGAATTTTAAAGATTTTTAATTAATTTTAGGCTGAGCATAACTCATAGTCGTAGGCTTAATTCGGTAATTGTCGGTTTTGCCCTTACGGGCCATAAAATGAGTTTTACACATCTAAACGACTCCAAACCTTTTGCCACTGATTAGTTATGATAAATGAATTATTTTAAGCCTTCTGGAAATATAAAAATATCATACTTAAGTATCGAACCCGGTAATGGCCTTTAATCGCCTTATTTAGCGTTATTAGCGCATAGTATGTTTTAAAATCATATTGGACATACCCGGGTTGATACCTACTGATATAAGAAGCAAATTATCATATTTTAACAGTAAGCAAAAGTTGATAAACTCAGACTTCAGTTTTGAGCTTGTCGGCTTATGTGAAATTACCAAAATACCCCTACGGGGCCTAGTTTGGTTAAAAATGATAAGTTTCACATACATGCTTTAGCCTACTGTTAAAACTCATCAAATTGAGTATGTTTTCTGTTTACATCAGACCTGTAACTCAGTTAGACATTTAAACTCTTTTACAAACTTTAAAATGACCAAACTACCCCTACGGGGCATAGTTTGTGTTTAAATTAGTTTCGGGCATAACGAAAGACACCTTACTGATGTCACAACATATTTGAGACATAATTAACTTAGGAAACCTGTATATAGCTCTCATGACTACCCGTCACGCTTATTACGCGTACGGTTCGGTTTATGTAACAAGTTTACATAAATTAGCCGAAACGGGTCAAACCTTAACGGTTTTATCTCCAAATCCAGAATGTGAATAATAAACCCATATTAAACAAGTCTCCAAACTTGTCGGGTCTGAATCACATTCTATCCGGTCTTCGCTTAATCGTGCGTACGAACCGTATCTTGAAACTAGCCAGTCTAAGCTTAAGCTTAATACAAGACCCGTTAGAATTCTAATAGGTTATTATAAACCTTCGTTCCAGATTAGGAGAGACAGTAAAAGCTACGTGCATTCTGATTGTTGTGATTTATACTTGCATCAGGTAAATACTTTTAACTTATTTTCCCTATACGGGCTTGGGTTACGGTACATAGCGTACCGCTTGATCGGGCATCAAATCTCCACGCTTAGTGGGTAGTTGAATAATTTGATCGGCTCGTTTTAAACAGATGTGTTTACTTTACAGCCTTTGGGGGGTTAATGACCATGTCCCGGATATCCCTGGCATCATCTCACGAGATGGCCACGACCTGAGCACGGGGTGTAGGCGTACTCCCGTGTATAACTCACTTAAAGTGGTGTGTCTATTGATCTTTAACCCGGATACGTTCCGGGCTACTGAACGCATAAGTAACATGTAATTCGTTCACAAAATTATTATATTATTAAAATAATTCTCCCAAGTTAAATAAAATGATTTATGCCACGTGCATCCAAACAAATTTTTAATCATTTTCAAAATGAGTCAGTTGAATGTATTTACCAGTGTAAACTGACGTATTTTCCCAAAAAGACTGAATGCAGGTACTAAACGTAATTGGCTGGATTGTCTCCTAAGCATCAATAAAAGTCTCGCAAGCTTAGGATGCCAGAAGTCTGTTGAACAATTAAATGTCATTTTGTTTCAATCCGTTCTGTGGATAAACACCGGATGTTGTGACTTTGATTACAATAAATAAATTCGGTTGTATCTTATTTTTAAATTGCTTCCGCTGTGCATTACTATATTGTGTTGTTTGACTATTACGTTGCCAACCATGACGTCACGATACTCCCCCACCGGGCCCACCGGTGACACGTGGAAATCGGGGTGTGACAAAAAATAAGTTCTAAAACAATGTTTTAAGTTGTTTCTACTTAAAAATGTTTTAAAAATCACGAAAATAATTTAGAACTCCAAGATTCCTTGTTCCAAAAATCTGTAGACATCTGAACACGGGGCCGTGCTCATCGAGCACGGGGCCGTGTCCGAGCTACTGTTTCCATAAAAAATGAACTCTTTTCGGTATGTTTTCTCAGAATGGCGAGCAGAACTAGTGGTACATCTTCATCGCACTCCAGAAACAACCGACAAGGGAGAAGGTCATCAACGGTTGAAGATTCTCTTGTAAACTACGTTTAAGCTTTAAAAGAAGCTATTGATGAAATGACGGGAGTGGAAGAAGCATTGGTCGACCGTATCAATCATTTGACGGTGGGACTAAAGGGATGTCTTCGAGAGGTCAACCTTTTGCACCAAAGGTTGAACATTCTCGCTTCTCCTCCTTTGGTACCAATTATCACCCAAAGGGCATGGAATGTGGTACCGGAAGTCATCATACCGGCCGAATGGTACACCATACACCCGGAGCCCCCTCGAGACATACTACAAGGGGTTCCGGTTGGTGTCACTCCCCCTACGCAAGATGTTGAGGAAACCGAGCCCGGCTTCTTCCTCCCAAGAGAGATAGAAGAATGGCTTTAACCACATCTAGGGAATACCCCTCGGTCTAAAAGTTCTACGAGGCTTTTAAATACCGGAAAGCTATTTCTGGAATTTTGATTCTTATTAAAGTAGAACTCCTTAGGATGATTTTATGTACCATTTGACCCATCTATCTTAGGACCTCTAGTTTTTATTTTTCTGCCTTGTCTTTAAATTCTCTAGGACCTAATGTAATGTGCTAGTTTTAATAAATGATGGTTTTACAAATAATTTGGTGTTTGGATGATGATGTAATGGGTAAAACACACTCGGGATGGTGAAGGATACCAAGGGGAAACTTGCACCAGCACCCCATGCACAAAAACATGGCCACCCGCAGATTTTTCTTCGTTACAGCAAGTTCAGCACGGGGCCGTGCTCATCCAACACTCCCCGTGCTCAACCATCTGCTGAAAAATGCCCAGTTCAGGTACCTAGACACGGGGCGTGCTCACTGAACACGCCCCCGTGTCCAACCTTCTGTTACTTTGTTTTATTTTTTGTTACTGGCAATCTGAACTCGGGGCCGTGCCCAGACACCACGGGGCCGTGTCCAGACGCCCAGTAACATAAAATTTTGCTATTTCACATCTTTTTACACATTCAATCAACCTAAATACTTATTTTTGGGACACATTGAGGACAATGTGTAATTTAAGTGTGGGGGGGGGGGGTGCTAAAACTTTGAATTGTGCAAGTCCTAATGACAAGTCTTACACAAAACTATATTGGAACCGCTAAACACCCCAATTTTTTTTCATTTTTTTACTTGTCTAGGTTTAATTTGGGAATTTCAAGTTCAAAAAAGGTTATATTTTTACAAATTTACAACTGATAGCGTCGTGATAAAAAGAACCAACATAAGAAAATTATGAAACGGCATGACAAATCTAGTTAAAATTTGATTATATATACTTGATCACATAAAAACCCATTCCCACAAAAAGTGAGTTTTGAGCCTTTATTGAGCATACAAATACACATCTTTAAACTAAATGCTCATTTTTCGTTTCTTGTGTGAATAGCCGCTTGGTTCTTTCAACTCTAGAACTTGCCACGACGATACATTCCTGGTCCTTACCAACTTAAACCCGAGTAAGTAAATGATGGAGGCATTAGGACTAACCCTTTTTATTTCTACACCATTATTTTTTTTACCACCTACCCAAAATCCCCCTAGTTAACCCCTTTGAGCCTAAACATTTTCATTTCTTAACCCAAAACAAACACCATTTTACCCACCAAAACTCTTTTTCATTTTAAACCCTTTATTTTAGTAACAAAGCTCGGTTTTTCTTATGACTTCTTGAAAAAAAATTTGATGATGAAGCCAAAAGAAATAAACAAACAAGTTTATCAAAAAGAACTTTGTTTGAAGAATTGCTTCATCAAAATAAAAAGTTACAAAAATAAAAAGTCTTACGAAAACCGACGTTTTTTACGCCTTTCGCCCTTTTCTACTAACCACTAACCCAACCACCTACCTTTAACCCAAGCCTAACCCTTCCCCCAAAAGTCATCTTGATATTTACAAAGGTTTTTAGTTAAAAAGGAGGATGATTGATTACTTGGCAAGCTTATGGTAAGAGTAAGTTCCATGCCGCTCTCGAGTGTTTCACAAAAATACATCTTCGGCCGAGTGTTGAGTGATCCCCCGTGAGGTATGTGAACTTGTATATAAATGGAATTTTAAAGAGGCAAGTTACGCCCTAATAAATAATTTCTAATATGAAAAGTTTTAAATAAATCATGACGAATAAGATTGTAAATAAATAAAAATAAAACCTAAAAAAAAGAATCTTGGAAATCCTGACACTCTATGACAAGCCCAAAACCTTCTCTTCTACCCATTCCATTTGGGTGTGTAAGCCACAAAATAAAGAGTTTTGATTGAGGACAAGCAAAGATTCAAGTGTGGGGGTATTTGATGTGTGCAAAATGCAACATATAAATTACATCAATTGAGGCATAAAACTAACCCTTTTTAGTACTAATGTTGGAAAAAGTGTCCTTTTGTCTTCCTTTTGTATTTTCAGGGTTAAAAGAGCTTAAATGAACAAAAAAAGCAAAAATGCAGCCAAATCCAGCAATAATGGAAGAAAAGGAATAAACGTGGCATGCCTGACCCCTCGACAGCATCTCCCAGGCAAAAACAAGAGAACAGAAGACTGAACACACCCCGTGCTCACTGAGCACGGGGGCGTGCCCAAGTGTCTGCAGAAAAGACAAAGTTGTAGAAGCTTCTATCACCCACCACGGGGGCGTGTCCAGCGGACACGGGGCCGTGGTCAACTCTAAGATTCGCAGAATCTAGGAAAATCTTGATAGTACAGATACGCTTCTGCACACGGGGTCGTGCCCAGCGGACACGGGGACGTGGTCAACTAATGCAGACAAACTGCATTTAATGAAGAAAGAGAAGATGGGTGGACACGGGGACGTGCCCAATGGACGCGGGGCCGTGTCCGGGCTTCTGTACAGGCTATAAATAGGGGTGCTTGGCTCACTTGCAAACCATCCCTTGGCAAACCACCTCTCTCACACTTCACCCACCTACCACCACCATCACAACCCACATCCACCACCATCATCCATCATCCATCATAGAGTGTGAGAGTAGTCTCGGGATCCAAGATTGATCGTAAGAGTTCTTGACAATCAAAGGCCATGTTTGCCTAAGTCTCTTACATCACTTGGTGAAGACTAGTGTTTAGTGTAATACTTTTTATTTTTAATCTTTTCGCACTTTTTATTTGGTTCTGTATTAATGACTTTAATAACTAGTTTCTTATGTTGAATGTGAGTCTTCCTTATCGTTTGTCTGTGGTGTCTTGGCATTATTTTACTGTCTATATAAAATAAAAGATTTTCACCATTCATATCTCCACGGTATATATGGAGGTATGTTGGCTACCTAGTCGGGGGTTAAGGGAACGGTTTGGTAAGAGTCTTGCCTTGTTCAGTGTATAGATCCTGTAAGGACCTGGGTCAACTTTAGTAGGAACTCCTTCAATACCCACTGGTATTGGATGGCGGGGGTCTGAACTCCTTGATCCCCTCATATGTAAACTACTATTAATACTTTAACCCGGCTACTTAGGACTGTATCCTTGCTGACTCGGACTACTTAGCCGAGGGTAACGTCACCTTCAGAAGAGGGGCCTACCATAATATGCATTAATAACTTAATTAATTATCTTTCAATAATCCAACCCTTTAGGATTGTATCCTTGCTGACTCAAACTATTGGGTTGAGGGTAACGTCACCTTCAGAAGAGGGGCCTACTACAATAACTAAGATAATCTCTTAAAAAGTGCAAAAGTGCGGAGATAATCAAAGGTTACACTAAATACGAGTCGGGTCCAAGTGATTCATCTTGTCTATCTGTTTTATTTTATTTTTATTTTTCAGCATTTTAGTTAGTTTTATTTTTCTTATTTAAAAACATTTTTCTAAACTTTTGATTTGATTAGATGTTGAGCATAAACCGGTACTAAAAGCTCTTGTGTCCTTGGACGATCTCGGTATCTTACCAACACTATACTACGCTCACGATGGGTGCACTTGCCCATATGTGTGTTTAGTGTTAGTAAATATCGTGTTTTATAAATTTAAAACTTGGCTAAAAAGTGTTAAAGGGCTTAAAACATACAAAAAAATCTATAACACCACACGCACATCAGACCTGTACCACCGTCGCCTCCACTGCGCCACCGTGAGCGGAGGCGCCGCTCCATCTCCGACTCTCTCCCTCTTCTCGACGTCTTTCTCTCTCTGTCGTCTAACCCTTTCTCTCTCCATCCTCTAATGTTGCTCGGTCCAACCGTCGCTCACCACCATCCGACGGTGGTGGTGGTCCGTTTGCTGATCATAAAGGGGGGGGGGTGTGGGTGTTATCGGAGGAGGAGGGGGTGTCTCGCCTGAAAAGCCACCGGCATCGGCACCGGTTCCGGCTCTGGTCCTCGTACCCTGTAGATCGAGAGAGATTTAGGTGAGTAGTGAAGGGTATTAAGTGTGTGTGTGTGTTGCAGTATATAGATCGAGAGAGTGTTTAGGATTTGAAAGTTTTGTATGAAAATAGAGTGGGGAGGTGAAAATCATGCATGGATCTTATAGATTGTAGATGTTTCAACTTTTGAGACAAGATCTTGTAGAGATTTTGAAAAGATTTTCAAGGAAAATCTTGTAGAAGATATCTTGTATGGATCTTCAAGCAAACCAAAATATACATTTTGGTTGTGTGTATGTATAGTATAAACGAGACAGAGTGAGGAAAAATAAAAAGAATTGTTTGCTTTCTCTTTATCACTTCATATGTAGTAGTTTTTTTTTATCCTCATACTTTAGATATACCTATATTATATATTTAAATAAAGGTATATAGAGTTTCAAATGGGTGGATGGTATTACTTAATGTTTATATTTTTTTTTAAAAATACACACTGGTAATATAATGTCATAATGCTATGTTTTGTTTAAGCAAGTGCAATATGTATATACGGACTTTGCTAAACAGGTAGCGTGACCTAAGAAAATTATGTCTACTACGTATATGTGCAATATAATAATGTATAATGATTGTACGGATATTGGCCTAATATGAAGGTTGTTACAGGTCATCCGAACGGGTGGCCATCCATTCGAATGGCCATCCGTCCGGCTGGCCATCCGTTCGGCTGACCATCCGTTCGGATAGACTGTTGAACACTTAACTCACTTTTATCCCTTCGACATTCTGTTTACAACCATTCAACCCTGAGGAAGACTTATGCTTCTGTTTCCGTGCATAGGCTGACTCGACGCGCTCCCTTCAATCCAATCCAGCTTGTATTTACTTGCTAAACACACACTGTGAGTATACTCGAACCCATTTTCTTTAACGCACTTTTGGGTGTTACATACGTTCTATATTAAAACACAACACACAATGCAAACACTTTATAAACGCTAACCGCTCCCGCATGCTATACGTGATTTGTTGAATGCTTGTTACTATGCCTATACAGTGTTACACTAGACCGCCTCTAGCAACGATAGTACTATAGTTTGGACTCAACACCTGTTGTGACAAGTGTTGTTAGGGATCACATTACTTTACTTCACGTGTTCGCTTTGGCGAACATGTGTCGCGCATACTCTACAACGCAGTCTTGTGGTTAGGTTGTATCATTGTTGATAGTTACATGCTTCGCCCGTTACGTGTTACATGCTGGTTATGCGTAAAGCGCTTTTATACTATATCTATGCAAACTTGTGTACTCACCTTTACTTTATGTATTGACTTTTATTTTAACGTATGTGGTAGGTTGATGGAATGTTATGCAGAAATCAAGATAGGCAGTCTAGAAACTCATCTAATAGAAATCTAGGTTGTCGGACTTGTTTTGTTTAAGAGATGTGACTCTGTGATAACTGTTTGTGGAATGTTTGTTTATTGGTATGGGACAATGAACCTTTTAAATATTGCCATTTAATAGTTGTTATGGATTCTCTTAAGCAATCTGGTTCGCCTAGTGCCGCGCCCCGATGTTTCCGCCATCGGTTGGGGTGTGACAACCTGGATGATCAAGGTCACAAGGTTAAGTTTGGTAGTGGACAGTGGAAGGTAATTAAGGGAAATCTAGTGGTTGCACGTGGCAAGAAGAGGGGCGCATTGTATATGGTCAGTGTACCGCCTGAGGGAAAGGTTATCCCAGTTCAGAAGAAGACCAAAATCCAGTTCACAGAATCTCGAGGGCAGAAGAAGGTTTGTTTTGTAGGAGATAAACCCAGAGTCACATGTTAGATTCAGGTTCAACGTGCTAGGAAAGGTTCAGAGAAGCCAATCAAGGGTTTTCGTAGCAGTGGGAACACATGTAGTGCTTCAGTCAGAGTTCCCAGACGACAGTGGGTTAAGAGAACTTGTATTCCAGCGGTGAAAGTCTCTCCAGTGAATTACCTGCTTATGATGGAGAGTGTTAGTTCTCAGGTTTTCTCAGGGTCCGACAGTTCATTTAAGTGGGAGCCGGAAGAGACAGAGAACGAGTCACGAGTAGTGACTGATGAGTTGAAGCTCAGTGGGAGCTTCAATGAGCCTCCAGGTTAATTGATGAGAAGGCCGGTGGTAACTAGAGATGGAGCATAGAGTTTCCGTTGACAGATTACGGAAGTATAATGGAGCGAAGTTGATCGTGTCTTTGAAGCCTCCAAGTGGGAGATTGTTGCGTTGTAGACTTCTCGACACGAGTAAGGGCAGTCGACCCAAGTCGCGGCCCATTGGGCTTCAACCCTAATTGTGTAGTCTATATATTGATCTCTTGTACTTGTAATGTTTAACACCCTCAATAAAAATATCCTAGTTGCCACCCGTGGACGTAGGTCAGTTTAGACCGAACCACGTAAATCCTTGTGTTCGTTATTGCTTTTGGTATCGTGTTCGTGTGTGCGCTCGGTCCTAACAGTCTTTCCCCAATCACTCCATCACTACCTCATTGGCAAGTTATTTATATCCATTACATGTTCTAGTTTGTTATCATTGACCATTGCCAGTCCCACCCATGAATATTCCCCATGACAGTCCCACATTTCACCTATTTTTCCTCAGTTAAAAAAACTTAACGGAGTTAAGATTTTTTTCCTAAGTTACAAACTGACATATTAGGGCTTTGGATCAGAACGAGGATACGAGTCTATTGATGTAAAACTTACCTCGAAACGGTGCTCCAAATGACTTAATTTTTGTTAATTGGAAGTTTAAACACCCGAATTGAAGCACCGTTTTCATCGTTTGGAGCATAATTTCAAGGTAAGTTTTACATCATTTGACTCGTATCCTCGTTCTGATAAAAAACCCTAAAACGTCAGCTTGTAATTCAAAAAAAAAAAAAAAAACTTAACTCCGTTAAGGTTTTTTTAACTGAGGACCGGTGGATGAAAAATAAGTGAAAGGTGAGACTGACATGGGGAATATTCAAAGGTGAGTCTGACAATGGCCAATAAAGTCTAGTTAAGATTATTACATGCCAATTCCCCTTTCAAAATTAGCATGCCGTTACGATTTGCTTACTTTAATTTACGTTTTGATATAAAAAAATTTCTTTTGAAACTAAGTTATGAGTAGTAATGTACAAGTAACAAAAGCACAAGCATACATATTATCAAAGCTAACTAACATTTAGTTTTTTTATTTATAAGTTGGCACTATTTTTCCTTTTTGTTATTATAATAAAATAATGTAATGTTATATAAAATTACGAATATACCGTTGCAATATACTTATTTTTTTCTACGTTTCGATAAGAGTTTTGTTCAAATGGAACGTAATTGATTTTTTTTGTTCTTACCGCGACGAACCTAATCGATACCGTCCGAACAACTTTGGTAGCGATACCAATATTCGTTTTTATGGTTTCCGGTATAAATTTCCTTGAAAACTAGGTCATATTTGCTATAGAGTATCTTTTTTATATCGTAAGCTACATCGAGTGTCAAGACCATACCGGTACAAATGACGAACTGAACTATTATCGTCCAACAATACTGATATCACCTTCCGATTGAACAAAATCGGTACTAGTGTATGTACCACCCAAAGTGTTACTAATTTTCGTGTTAATGGTTTTTGATCGATTAAAAACACGTGTAGATATCCTTTTGAGCATATCACTAACTTAATCACGCTGCCAAGTGTCTGTACAATACCAATAGTATAATGAATCAAACCGATAATGACTGAATGACCGCCGGAACACGCGAGACAATTCCACTCGTTAATAGGGATGGCAAATATATCCAAACCCGCTTGGTATACCCGAAACCTGAAACATTTGAGACGGATATACCCGATACCAATGGGTATTGGGCCGGGTATGAGATTAGATGATACCCAACCCCGATTACCCGAAGTTTACCCAAAATGTATACAAGGAAACTTTGAAGTTTTTACAACAAAGTATATGGGTATGTAATTAGGTATACCCTACCCTGCCATCGCCATCCAGTTAAACAAACCCCTGTATGTATGTATGTATGTATGAGTGTTGATCGATCAACTCCATACATACACGTTTGCTTGCAGATAACCTACCTACATGCGTCTGCATAATCAAGGCAAGGTCTTTCTGCTGCACTGCACCCTTTTCACCCCAAACCAAACAATTTGATTTAATTAACTCACCGCCTTTCAAACCCAACCCCCATGTTAATTTTAGGGTTTCGAAATTTCATTATCCACAAAAGGTGTCACATTTACATTTGCATTTGCATTTGTAATGGAACATTTATTATTTATTGTTGATAAGATTTGGTTTTGGTTTATAGGAGGATTCTGAGAATAGGAGGTTTGGTTTGTGGGAACACTAGGCTGCTTTCTTCAAGTTTGAAGATGAATCATCATAATAATAATAATTCATCAACTACACAACCAGAGGTAACTTTAACTCCCGTTTTAGATTCAACTCAACCAATAGCAAAATACTTTTAACTGATGAAAATTCCTAGGTGAACCTCCGATTAGCGATTAATTGGCCTGTGTAATTGGGTCAAAGTTGAGTATTTTGGATGGTTTTCGTGCAATGCTGCTATATGTGGTTGATTGGTATATTGGTTTCACGAGTTTATTGTAACATTTTTCAATGGGAAGGTGGAGAGAGTAGCAGCGGTAGGACCCCACATGCAAGAACACTATAAAACTTGTGAATTCTGCTGTATTCTACCCCTAATAGTGTAGTAATTCCTCATGTTATTTATATAAGTTGCTTGTTACATCCCTTTTACTATATCTACGCTTGTCTTTAATATTTACATATATTGTAAATATGGAAGTGTCACTGTTATTTTCATCGCTTTTTTTTTTTTTTTTTTTTTTTTTTCAATTTTAGGAAAGTATAACAAAAAATAGAATTTCTAAAAGTGCCAGCAACAATCCGGATGCCTTTGAGAAAATGACAGTTCAAGAGCTAAGAACAAAATTGAGGTAACTTCTTTATTGGTAATCCATTGAATTGGTGAAATTTCAACATTAAGTATCCTTAATGAGGTTGTTGAATTGTAGGAGCATTGGTGGCTCAACGAAAGGTCTTAAACGTGATCTCATAAGCGCGCTCAAAAAGTTCTTTGACGAAGAAGTTGATGGTACACAGCCTTGTAGTTATACATTACTAAATATGGTCGGCAATCGACATAAGTTAAAGCTATAAATGCTGGGGTGTTATTGCATCATCAATATATTATAAGTTTTTTACACCTTCCCCTATTGATAGAGTATAATATATTTAAAACTTTCATCCGCTTGTTAAGAATTTTATTTTTTATTTGTATACCAAGGTTCTCGAGAGATGCTTGAAGATGGAGAATCCCATGAAAAAGGTTCCAAAAGGAAGACAGAGAGTTTATGCATTGAACAACATACCGAGGTTACAACCACCGTTTCTGTAGATAAAAGGATCAAGAAACGAGCAAAACAAACCACAAAAGATCTGAACATCATTTTGGAAAGTTCTAAGGATACTGAAAATTGTCAAAAGAACGGTATTTCAGAACATGAAGCTGAACCATGGACTGTTCTTGCTCACAAGAAACCGCAGAAAGAATGGGTAGCTTATAACCCTAAAACCATGAGGCCTCCTGCTCTTAATGGTGACATAAAACATGTGAAGATTATGTCGTGGAATGTTAATGGTTTAAGGGCTTTACTAAAGTTAGAAAGCTTTTCAGCATTGGAACTTGCACAAAGAGAAGATTTTGATGTGCTTTGCTTGCAAGAAACCAAATTACAGGCAAATTTCTTTCTTGATATCCGTAACATAATATGCAAATTAGAGGTGGCAATTTCAGATCATTCACTTATGAGCGGGTCAGTTTGGGTTGTGTTTTATCTCAAATGGGCATGGTTAACTATCTGTTTATAGTAAAATGTAGGGTAAATACAATAAAATAACAATATACTTTTTTATTTATCACGAGAAAGTTTTTCAACCTAATTTTGGTATATTAAAGTCTCTAAACTTGTCTATAAGGCACGTGGTTTTGAAGTTCTTTTTGAAATATTGACTTGTTAACTCTTAAGTTGGTCAAAAATAGATGGGAGCGATTTTTTTGGCAAAAATTTTTGTATATCACTTTATCGTTTTGACCGAATTAAGAGTTAACAAGTTATTATTTTTTTGAAAAAAAATCTAAAGTACGTGCATTTTAGATATAGGGAGAGGATCATGAGAAAGCTTTTTCTTCATGAGAAAACTCTATCAAACGGTTGATATTTGTGTTAAATCTTTTATGGGGTTTAGTTTTTAGGGTTTAGGGTTTGAATTATAGAGGTTAGGGTTTATTTCTTTGGGATTAGGGTTTAGTAATAATTAGATAGAGTTTTCTCATGATCCCTCCCCTTTAGACATTCAATCAATCGTACCCAGTAAATCCCACAAATAGCAAAGCTACTGGTAGGAAATAGCAAAGCTACTGGTAGGGTCTGGGGAGGGCGAGATGTAGGCACACCTTACCTCTATCCCTAGGGATAGAGAGGCTGCTTCCAGAGAGACCCCCGATGCCAAAGGTATATAGTAGAAAAGTGAGAAGCCAAACAAATCTATAAACAGAGCACTACTAAATAACAAAGAAGTGGTGGCTAGGTAACATAATGAAATAAAACAAATATTTCAAATTACAAGATCCCCCTTAAGCATTTATGAAAAAAAAAGAAAAAAAAAAAACAATCAATGCAAAATCCGCCTAGACCATAAAGAAAGAAACGCTAAGCAACTACCTCAATGCTCAGACCTAATGAATCTACTCCTAAAAGTCCTTAACCTTAATCATACGTCTCCATAAACCCCTATCTTGGACCATGTCCTCAGAGAGGTGTAACTCTAGCAAATCTTTCCTAATCTGCTCATCCCAAGTCAACTTGGGCCTACCTTGACTCCTCCTCCCTTCCAAAGTTAGGCCTTCTACTACTCTAACTGGTGTCAATTGCCTCCGTTTCACATGCCCAAACCATCTCAATCTTCCCTCATTTATCTTATCCGAATTAGTAGCTAGTCCTAACCTTTCTTTAAAATCCTCATATCTTATCCGGTCTAGCCTTGTGTGCCCACACATCCACCTTAACATTCTCATTTCTTCTACCTCCATCTTGCGCTCTTGTGCTTTCTTAATGGACCAACACTCTGTGCCATATATCATAGCAGGTCTAATCGCAACCCTATAAAATTTCCCCTTTAATTTAGTTGGGAACCTTTTATCGCACAAACCCCAGTGGTTGCTCTCCACCTACACCAGCCTGGATGCGATGTGCTACATCGCTATCAATCTCTCCATCCCTTTGTACAAACGATCCTAAATACTTGAACTTAGTAACCTGCGGAACCTGTTGACCGTCGATAGTAATTTGAGTGTCATCGCCATCGCCCACACCACTGAAATTACAAGAAAGGTACTCAGTCTTGGAGCGACTAATTCTTAAGCCTTTGCCCTCTTAAACTGCTCACCACTCCTCTAACCTCGCATTCATGCTATGTTTAGTCTCCGCCACTAACACAATATCATTTGCGAAAAGTATGCACCATGGAATTGTCTCTTGAATCGACCTAGACAACTCATCCAATACTATCGTGAAGAGAAACGGACTCAACGCAGACCCTTGGTGAAGTCCTATTTCAACAGGGAAGAAATCGGTTTCCCCTACAGGCGCACGGACACTAGTGACTTTTTCGTGTATCTTTTACAACTTGAGACTCCTAATACATAGTCACAGGAAACGCTAAAAGACCCGTGAATTGCGTACCAGATCGTTCGTACCTAATCGTGGTACAGAAACGTCCCATCGCTTCTGGTACGCTTACCGAATCGCTAAATTGAACCGTTCCAGATTGTGTTCTACAATAGTGTTCCAATCGCAAAATTCACGTTTTTTATCAATCCGAAACGCGTTTCCGATTGTAGTGGCCCGCGTTCCGGTACGGCCAGATTCATGTACCGGAAGTTGAAAAGCCAATTGACACTTGTTGGAAAGATGTATAACAGCTCTATTTCCCCCTGTTTTTAATTGCCGTCATTTAACTTTTCACACTACAATTGCCGCTATTTTATAGTGTATTAGTGTATAACAGAGATAAGTGAACAGTTTTTTCCCACTTTTTATAACTAGGTTATTTCTCCGCGCTTTGCGACGGTACGTTATTGCAAGCATTTAATGGGTATCGGTTTCGGTTCGTTTCAGTACTGGTACGATAATTCGCTCGGTATAGAAATCAACATTTATTTATATCGACCAAAAATGAAAAAAAAAAAAAACGATCATTGCTACCAACACCGATATTGTTGTAAAATATCGATGAATTCAGACTGACACGGTATCGGTAGCGATGATATTCATTTATCGTCGCTGCCATAGTTGTATAATAAAAAAAATATCAGAAATAGAAACCATAAAAATGAATACATGTACCATTACCAATGTTGTTTGGTACAATACGATAGCTACCGTGTCATGTTATAGAAAACAAAAACAATAAAAATAAATATCGGTACCGATACAAATGTTCGGTCAGTCTTGGTTCGGTTTGGTACGACAATGGCAAAGTATCTGTTTTTAATAAAATTTATATCACAATGTTACAAAAAAACAATCATAGTTAAGAAGGTAGATTGTTAAAAAAGTTGATGTACATAAGTTATTAAAAAACAATTATATGATGAATAAAATATTATTATAAAATTTTTAACATATACTCAAAAGTATTGAATTACTATGGCAACTTTCAAATAATATATATAAAAATCAATTTATGTGATAGAATAAAATATCGTTATAAAATTAAAACAAATAATCTAAAACACTATTAAAACATACTATTCATATCCACTTTCCAATTATATATATAGTAGTAGTAGTAATTGGCGCTGTTAACTTTTCACACTACAATTAACACAATGTAATTATTACCCATCCCATGTTATTACCCATTCTGTTTTGATTATGTTTTTGAATTGAAATTTAATGAAAGATCTATTTTCAAAAAAAAATAAAAAATGAAAGATCTATTTTATATTTTTTTATATATATGATACGTGTACCAGACTACAGCGGTACACCATAGAATATACCGTACCACGTACCGAATTAGCGTTCCCAAATGAACCTACCCCCCAACGTACCGTTTTTTAGAAGGGCACGAACTGCGTGCCGGTTTTCGTACCGCGTTCCATGTGACTATGCTCTAATATGCCAATTCAGGTTGATGGACTCTTTTTGTGGAAAAAAGTAAGTATATTGGTTTTTATGGTATTAAGTTATTACCCCTAAAATATAACCATAAAGTTGTTAAACATAGCCACAAGGGATATGGCTATCATTTCCGTAATTTGTAAAATATTATAATTGTTGGATTTTTTTTCGTTTAATCATGAAACAGGAGAAAGATGTAGAGGCAATAAAGCAACGTCTTCTAGAAGGATATGACAATAGCTTCTGGACTTGTAGTGTCTCTAAGCTTGGCTACTCCGGTACCACAATCATCTCTAGGGTATGCTCATTCCTCTTTGCAACATTATTATTTTATAACATAAGGTTATCGTTTATTATTAAACTAGACTTTGTTTATTATCTTGATAGATACCACCACTTTCTGTTAAATATGGACTTGGCATACCCGACCACGATAGCGAAGGAAGGCTCGTGACAACAGAATTTGATTCATTTTATTTAATAAGCGGATATGTTCCCAATTCTGGTGATGGTCTTAAAAGGCTGGTAATATATCAAATTTGTAAAAATCGATTTTTTATCATTAATATATTGATTTTTATGCGTTTTTGTAATCTAGTCATACAGGATAACAGAGTGGGATCCTAGTCTTAGCAATTACATCAAGGTATGCCTCCACAAATCATCAAAATATTTTCAGTAATGTAATGTTTATGAAGGCTAGTCTTCTTTTCGTTTATATAATTTTATTTTTTCGGTGTTGGAAATTAGCAATGAATTTGTTTCTACAGGAGCTGGAAAAGTCAAAACCGGTTATCTTAACTGGCGATCTGAATTGCGCACATGAAGAAATTGACATCTACAATCCTGCGGTAATCGATCTGTACTATAATCCCATTGGATTCCGACAATCCAATCACCCCTAATGGATAATTTTGTTCTGTATTTTCACCTATATTTACACAAGATCATTCTTTGTAGGGGAAATGAACGATTCTTAACTAATTAGGGAACGGGATCTAAGAATTGATCCACAACTAACTCATCTTGTTATTGATTGAATAGGGAAACAAACGAAGTGCTGGTTTTACAATTGAAGAAAGAAGGTCATTCGAGGAAAATTTGCTTAAAAAGGGTTTCATTGATACCTTCCGGAAACAGCATCCTAATGTTGTTGGCTATACTTACTGGGGATTCCGACATGGTGGACGTAAAACAAATAAAGGTACTTTGTTGTATCATCTTATGTTTGAAGTTAATTTGATTTGATGTATGATCATTATCGTTAGTATATGTTGTTGTGTTTGGTGTTGATAAACAGGATGGAGGCTGGACTATTTCCTTGTATCGGAATCAATTGCAGAAAATGTCCATGATTCCTACATTCTCCCAGATGTTGCAGGAAGCGATCACTGTCCCATTGGCCTTGTTCTTAAGTTGTAATCTCCCAGATGATGAAATTGCAGTTTTGATGATGCGGGAAAAACTAGCACTTTGTTGATTTTGGTGTTTATCTTCATTTTCTTTACAATTTACTTTATATAAAATCTTCTCTCGATAATTATAGTATTTTTTTCGAGTTTGATGTATGTATGTATGTATGTATGTATGCTTGGTTTTAAAAAGCGCGACCAGAAAAAAGGCCTCAGGGTGGCGATGTTTCAAACGCAAGTTGGTTGAATTTAGGGTATATGCAAACAAGGGCGTAGCTTTCAAGGGGCCGGGAGGGGCGCCCGACCCCCCGAACTTTTCGCTCAGTAGTTTTATGTATGTACGTTTCGTGTAGAATTTTTTAGGTATATACGTTTTCGACCCCCGGTTTTATAAAAAAAAATACTTATATAGAATTTTTAGTGACTTCCGACCCCCCGGTGGAAATTTTCAAGCTTCGCCACTGTATGCAAAAACCGTTTGATACACATGTAGGCCAAAGTTGGTCAAAGATAGCGGCTGATGTGTAAAAAGTTGAGAGATGCAACAGCTTATTTGACTGTATATAAAATGTTTGGCATACATGAAATGAAAGTCTAGCCAGCCTCGTTCCTCGACTTTGGGTTGCTAAACACCTCATAGCTTGGTAGGTCATGGAAATTTTAAACGAACCAAAACTCGAAAACCGTGTCACATGAACTCGAGCATGACGCCGATTGACATGAACGCATACCATTTAAACCGAAAAACAATGTCTTTTTTTACATTCACGGATCGACATCCCGTTTAAGAAATTATGTTTAAACTGTGCCAGTTTATTTTTGAAATATCAGCAAATTACCAAAATAGTTTTAACTTATTTAATTAATAGGAGTAAACTGCCATTTTGGTCCCTGAGATTTGGCCAGTTTTACCACTTTAACCCAAATCGTATCTGGGTCCCTGTGGTTCAGTTTTGATGCCATTTTAGTCCAAAAGTGAAATCAGGCCAGATTTTCCAAATTAAACCCCCTGTTTTGTCCTTTTCCTCAGGGGTTATTTTGTCATTTTCGTTTTATTATAACTGGTAGAGGGACGGGAATCTTGCTCTTGCTCACTTCATCTTCCCCATACAAACCCTAGTTTTTACAAAGCAAATCCCCTTATACACAACCAATACATACAAATCCTCCAATTATGGCTCAGGAACCCTCATCTTCCTCCTCATCCTCATCTCAAACCCTAGAATCACCTATCTCTACTTCAATTTCAACTTATAGCACCAACAATCAATCTCTCACACGTAACGTTTCATTCAGCCGATTGAACGCCAAAGCGCCGGAGTTCGTCCCTCGCACCACCACCACCGCCGCCTCCTCCTCCGCCGTTTCCGCCGCCTTGACGTCATCTACCTCCGATCTAACTCAGCCGCGGCTCGTGATATCGCCTCTGCCAACGTCGCTGGGGATAATTCATGTATTTCCGTCTCCTAATTCTCCGTTTCATGCTCCGATCCCGACGCATGTGCCGGTGACGGTTCCGGTGCCGGTGCAGAGTCATCACGGTCATCATCGTCATCCGTATCATCATGTGGCGATTCAGTATCATCATCATCAGCAACATCACCAGCAGCATAATCATGGTCATCAGCGGCAGTTTAATGATGGTGGCACAGGGTATCTGGATCAATTTAGTTTTATAGGGTCAAGTTGATTAATTTAGTTTTATTATTTTTAACTAATAACCAGTTATAATAAAACAAAAATGACAAAATTACCCCTGAGGAAAAGGACAAAACAGGGGGGGGGGGGTTAATTTGGAGAATTTGGCCTGATTTCACTTTTGGATCAAAATGACAACAAAACTGAAACCACAGGACCCAGACACAAAAGGTTTGAGATTTGGACTAAAGTGACAAAACTGGCCAAACCTC
Source organism: Helianthus tuberosus (assembly GCA_030545235.1). Lineage (NCBI taxonomy): Eukaryota > Viridiplantae > Streptophyta > Magnoliopsida > Asterales > Asteraceae > Helianthus > Helianthus tuberosus. The sequence continues at coordinate 124,091,136 of CM060407.1, forward strand.
AGGGACCAAAATTGCAGTTTACTCTAATAGAAGACATTAAAAATTTTGTGCATTTTCCTAAGTCTTTTTATGAGGAAATAACCCACCACAGCCAGAATAACAAGAACATAGCTACTAAAAAAGAATTAGTTACCAAAAGGTGATCTACTATAACCAACACATGTAAAACTACTATTCAAACTCTCCCACATTCATCTATCATTACCAGAACCAACCTCAAAAAGATTCAAAAAAAAAAAAAAAAAAAAAAACTGGGATTCCCCTATGAAAAATCATCTGCAACTCATCCTGGTGAAACTAGGACTCACTGGTGCACACGAACGCGTTGACTTCCACGCGCATGAAAAGTTGACCCATGATGACCATGTTGACTCTCATGACGTTGACCGGTTGACCTCCTCCAACCCCCGTTGTTCCTTCTGTGATTATTATTCCCATGAGACCTCCATGTTTTGTGACCCGACATGTACCTGTTGTCATTCACATTGCTATACGCATAATAATTATTATTACCATCATAACCATTTGTATTCCATCCTTGATCTCCTGCTTTATTATCGTCATAACCGCTTGTATTCCAACCTTGATCGCCCGCTTTATTACCATCATAACGGTTTGTATTCCAACCTTGATCACCCGCTTCATAACCGTTTGTATTCCAACCTTGATCGCCTGCTTTATTATCATTTTCATTCCAACCCCACCAATTGTTACCGCCTCCAACATCACCGGTATCCCAAATAATCTTCCCGTCATCTATATAATCATCCCAATTAATCACATTTTGATCTTTGTTGATGTCCTCACTAATCCCCCAAGATTTATCGATCTTGTGATCACTATCGCCCCAGCCATAAGGCGAGTAATCTTTATACGGGTCCGGGAGTACATCCTCAAAGATAACAACAGGTTCATGGTGGCTAGCGTCAGCAGGAGCCACACATTCAGACTCAAGATCTTGTATTAGATTATGATCCACTTGAGCATTCCAATCGATTTTGTCGATGTACATGTCTGGATCATGAAACTGTTCGTCACAGGGAAGACCATGAAATTTTGCGAAGAATGTTTCTTTTGCTGTGCGGAATGCTACTTCTCCTGCACGATCGTCCCACTTCATTACGTTGTCGTAGAGATATGTGAATTCCTTTGCTTCCAAGAACTTTCTCCATGAAAAGGATCCAACTAACGAGACGAATCTTTTCTCCCAGAAGGGAACATTCGGATGCCAGTTTGAATTCCCACCTGAAACACATGATAAGATGTTTTTCGGTTTCAGTAAATGCTCTTACTTTTGAAACCTAATGATATATAGTTTTCACAATCGCAAGAACATTCTACGTAAAGTGTACAGTTTATCGTGGTATTGAATATGGAACATATATGTTAAATTTGATAGTAGGTAACAACGCAAATTCATATGATCTAGGAGGGATCTTGGAGCAATAATACGGGGTAAAAAAGAAGTATTCATAGATGACCCGTTATGTAATCATTAAACATGCAACATTCGGTCCAAAAGAAAAACAGATACACGTGTGTTTCTAAGAACCACATGAGCACATCTAAATTTTGCCCACTTCTAACATAATGTTATATAAAATATCAACGTTATGTCGAACTACTTACTACTTTGTCACCTAAGATCATTGAAGAATCCAGTATTACTATACGTGATTCATAAATAGTTTACACAGCCAGTTCCAAAAAAGACATGTCATAACAAAACGTAGTTACCCTAATCCGCTTCAAAACAAAACAAAACAAAACATGTCATAACGATATATAGTTAACCTAATCCGCTCCAATCGAACCGACAGTACTTGCTGTAAAAGTCATTTTAACAAGATTATCTAAGTTCCATCTCGCGGTTTTTCAATAGGGTTTCGAACAAAGTTTCATTTTCAGACATTTTAAAAGATATCTTAACAAGCCTTTTCCCTTAATTGTAAATGAACCGTAATACAACTTTCATATATAAGCAACAGCCGTAAACATATCAAAACACACTATATTAACGAAATTGACAAAAAAAAAAAAGAAAAAAAAGACAAAAACAGATTACGGCATAAGCAAGCTAGTAGTGATTTACAGAACACTTCAACACATATTTATGTTCAACAAAATAAGCATCATACGAAAAGGGAAAACAAACAAGTGATTTTGACCCAAAAGACAACACAAAGGAATACACACGATACGCGGACGCGAAACTAGTCTTTTAGCCATCATTCAACACAGAATTTATGCATTTTTCAAAGACATTCCTGATAAATTTCAGAAGTTCTTATAAACTGTCTTCCCAAATTTAAAGGTAATGCTAAAATTACAAAAACTCTGATCTGAACATGCATAGGGTTAAGTAAAATTTAAAAAGACAAAAGTAATAAATATAACAAAATTTAATAAAAATAACCATGAACAAAAATATATACAATTAATCATCATCACCCTCTGCAGAAACAATTTACCCCCAATCTTGAACACCCAAATGCATGCAAACAAAATCACAAACAGCATAAATATATATATAATAAAATATTTCAAAAATCAAAATCATACCAACAGGCGGTTTTCTGTTATGATAATTAAACTTTGTTCTAGCAACTTCTTGATTACATTTATCACCCTTTCTTCTCCACCTTTCCATGATCACTGCAACACAAAACACCAAACAATCAAACACTCATCCAAACATCAAATCAAACCAAAAACATTCTTGAATAAAAAAACTGTAAAAAATTCACCAAATTCAAGATGGGTACCTGCAATTTGGGTTGAAATCAGAAGGAAGAAGGCGATTTGGGGCAAATCTTGATGTGGGTATTGTGAAATTTATGATTTTTTGATGATCAGAAGAAGAAGAGTGATAGGAAATACGTCTTTAAGGTTCTTTTGTTTTTGGTTTTGTGTGGCGTTTTGTGTGTGTTATATAAAGGAAGCAAAAGAATTCGGAATTGAAGGCTTTGTGCACACACTTTTTTTGAGTTTATGAGTGAGTACAGATGGCGTACACATGATACATGTTTTATATATAAGAATTTAATTTTGAAGACAATTAATATTATAATATAGTATGTTATACTATATTACAATTAATATTACAATTAATATTATATTATATTATATTATATTATATTATATTATATTATATTATATTATATTATGACGATACAAATATATCGGAAGTTATAAGACGAAAGCTTAAAATTTAATACGCGAGTACAAAGACATGATATATTAAGACGGTATGATATATCGGTTATAAATTGAAAGTTTGCTAAAGACCGATCACATCTTCCTTTCAATGTAACGGTTGTTTAACCTCCTAACGACTGACCCCTTTATCTTAATTTCTTTTTCATTTTTTAACATTGGTGTGAAAGTGACGACTCCGCTGGATCGCCCATGTTCCCTTTAAGTATTTTTTATGTGCATTTAGGATCATGCGGTATTGGAAAGTTGGTAATTGGTATAAAATCAGATTTGATTAATTGTTTCAAGTACATAAAATAAATGGGCGACTGAAATTAATTTGTGAATCATAAGCATTGATTTATAACGTATCTAATATTGATGATTTGATATATCTTCCTTAAATCAGTTGATACATACTGATTGTGATTGCAAAATAACGATTTTACCCAATAGTTATTGAACTATTTGATAACTTTTTGATTTTATTTTTTGAAGATACATAACTAATTAACTAAAAAAAGAGATACCTTTTTATGTCTAATTCTATGGGAAGGAGACAAAAGGGGGGAGTGTTTATGAAATTTTGGAAAAAAAAAAAAAAAATGAGATGTGAGGGTGGGAGGAGAGAGAAAGTGATATTGCATGTTGAAATAGTTTATTCTAGCACCAAATGACTTATGGTCTACCGATACAAAATTGTATTGAAAAAGTGTGAGAAGTGTTTCTCGAAAGTAGTTGAGTGTTCAAGTTTCGTGATAGACACAAATGTGTAGATTTATGAGCAAAATATGAGGATGTGTGAGTTAACTAGTAAAAAAGTACTTTTAACTCTATTTTTTTTACGGGAACATAAAATATGTGTGTGTGCACGCACGTATTAAGAGCCACACGTGTATTTTATGGCGATAGTAGATGCCTCATTAATATATAAGCGCTTTTAGACGCACCGTTGGATACGCCGGTAATCACACAGTTCATTCATTAATCAGACCCCAACATCTCGAATCTACAATAGTAATGTTAAATGCATCGTTGCAAACGAGTTGTACACTATTATATTAGAGTCGGACGCATTGTTTGTCGAACAATGTATCAAACTTTTTTTCAACAAATGTCGATGTTTTAAATATATAGGTGTGTTATTTGAAAAAAATGTGTAATGATATTTGAGTTCAAAAAGTAACAGAACTAGATTTTTTAGATCGACACTTGGGTCAAATTCCTTTTCACCCTTTCAACTCATTTTAACATCTTATTCTTTACAAATTTTCACCCTTTCAACTCATTTTAACATCTTATTCTTTACAAAATTTTATCAACACTTAAATCTAAACCATTAAAATTTTTTATCATCAACAATTCAAATTCCTTAATGTAATTGCCATAAAAGTTTCACACTGTATATTAAATTTAAATATAATAATATTTGCACACATATAATAAGGATCAAACACAAAGTATTTTTAACCTACAAACTACAAAGTGATCTAGACCATCGTTGTAAATGCAGATGGCCGCCTAGTGTCACATAGCTTTTAACTTCAACAAAATAGGGTGAGTTTGAGTCCCATAAAACGAGTGGTGGATTATAAAAATAGATTTTGATTAGGATTGTGTGCTCCAGTTAAAAAAAAAAAAAATACTAATTCCATTAAATGCTACATTAAATAATTTTTTACAAATATCTACTTACTAAAAAAATCAAATTAAATTACAGATAAACTTTAGGTTCTTCTAGAATGTGCACTAATTTCTAAGTATCTGTTTTATCTGGATTAACTTGGTTGTCGTTGATAAAAAGAATTAAATTGCTTGTACATTTTGACTTCTAGATATATGATTCAAAATCAAGTATTTTCCTATTTTAATCAAGGGAATGATGTACCTGCCTAAAATACTTAAATATTTAAAATAAATATTGACTTAAAACAAAGGCACTAGTCTTTCTTTATATATAGGTACTAGGTTATCACCCGGGAACTTCCCGGGTAGGAAATATTAACTTATATTAATCAAAATATGTCGTTAAATGTTTTCAAAAGTTATACGTATAAAGAATCCATACCAATTGTTTCTATATCAATTTAAATTATATAAGTCGCAAGCTGAATCATTAAAAGAATACAATTGATAAGACCGGATGTGTTACAAACTTTTCATGTCGCGCATCTGTTGGGAATTTGGTACCTATTACAAAACATTACGGCCACTACATGTATAATTACAATAGATTTGTAGTTGATATTCAACGCCGTCTGCCTATGGTTTTGCCTTCTTGACAGCAACTCTTTAACTCGCCTGAAAAATGCTGCAAAAGAAAGCCCATTTGAGCAAAAGTAAAAACGTGAAAATCATCAATACACAAGCCCAAACGATAAAGGAGGAAGATCGAATTCAAACAATTAAGGAATATTACCTTCCAATGGTTTATTTGTAGTCTGACCAACTGCGAATTCCCACATTGATCATATCGGCGTCAACAAACAATTCCAAACAATAAAGGGTAAATTATTATAAAAATTCAAGTTATGTCAAAAATGTATGGAAAAGGTGACTGGTTATTTGTAGTCTCTTATTCCAATCAACTTATTAAAAAAACATGAAATATGAGTTTCAAAATATATATTTGCCTTACCATACATATACACACACAAACATAAGATAACATGTTTTTAATTAGCAAAGAGTTTCATACAAAAATACCTCGATCACATAAGATTTGCATAGTTTTTAGCAAAATTTTTCATCTTGAAGCAAGAAACTCAAAGGGCAAAACCCCTAATGCTAATGCAGATTAACAACATTCGCATTATTCAACCGCTCTAAATACTTGAGACTAATATCAAAAGTTCCTTTATCATCCATTTTTGTGAAGTAAGTTGGAACAAAATGTTTAATAGCTTCATTGGCAGCGTTTTGCATGTATTAGTGAAAACAGAAGGGAAATTATGAGTTAAAGTTGTAAAAGTTATTAATTTTTATAAAAAAATTATACATGCCAATTTTTATGCATACACTTAAATGGGTTTATTTGGACTTTTAATAAAAGGCTATGGAATGGATTGGGCAATGTGTTAATTTCAATCAACCTAGCTAGGCATGTCTGAAAATAAGAAAAGAGGCATACGGGCCACACTGGGTGGCAACCAAACATGGTTCTATTTGGACTTTTAATATAAATACTCATTTTGACTTGAACCCGTTTTACCAAAACAGGTCATCCACCCAATTTTCCATATCCAATAAAATGCAGACTCGAGTAGTTAACCAGGGTCTCATCTCTGGTACTTTTTTCTTTAAATATCTAATAGCATGTACAAATGGAAAAACAATTAAACAACATTAATTTGTAGACACATTATACATAAAATTATTACCAATTCTACAAATGATATTTATACGATGGAAAGCTAACTTACTCGTGGCCATTATAAGAGCAGCTAATGAAAAATTCCTTAAAGAGAACTATTAGAGAAGTTTGTAAAAATAAGGACAGTATCAAAAGTAAAACAAATTGCAACCCAAATACATGGCAGTACAAGCCAACAATGATTTTTAGCTTCATAATTTAATGTGTTGGTTAATGGAAAATAGTAACAATAAATATGATTGGGTTGAAAATGAATTTCATTCCAAATTCCATCTAGTTTTCAAAAGACTTAAAATGAACAACAAAGTTTGGTACTAAATTCTACACTTGAAACTAAAACTTTACATAGACTATAAAGTATCCAAGACAAATTCAAACTGAAAGGTCATAACAATTATAAAAGTTGTTATCAACAAATCCCCAATTCATATGAAAATACAAATATACAAACTCATTTTTTTTTGAGTAATCTTATCTTAATTATCAGTTTTGACCCGCCACATGAAAGGAACATTTTTCCACCTCTAGATCATACATTAGTATCCAGTCTATCGCAAGTGAATAAATAGAAAAAACTACAAAAGTTAACAGTTACATATGTTTACCTCATCTAGTAGAAGATCAAATATCATCTGAAACGATAGAGGTTTCCGATGTACCACTATTGGCCTTCATGTGTTGAAATCCGCCTTCAACCATAATCACCCCACCTAGTTAGATTATAGACAACCAAATTGAGGTGGTTAAGAGGTTAGGATTTAAAAACTTAACTTTTCAAACTATGATCAACAATCAACTTTAATAACCATCACGCTACAAAAAAAAAACCCCAACATTATCATATCTGAGTAAAGATTCATGGAGTTCACTTATTGTGAATATATTTATTAAAAGCAAAGTTGTAACTACCTTTGTTGATGCAATTTTGGATACGACACTGTGTAGCACAATGGCTTTGCTTGTTAGTCATAGTCGCGGGAAGTCGGGTGCACTTGGTCGTGCAATTGTTTGAGTTGTTGCTGCAAGGTAACAACAACATGAGCTAAAAAGACATGGGAAGTATAAGTTAAGAATTTATAACTCACACTTAAAAAATGCAGCTTAGGTAACATTACCGGAGAACTCAATGCTAAAGTTGATTAGTAGACATGGACTCTCAACATTAGTAAGTTGTTCTAACATTATTTATCATACAATTCAAATTAAATCCAAACCCTAAAACCATCTTTTAGATTCAACATCAAACACACAGATGAAATATATAAATGGAAGCGGAGGTGTGATTTTCCCGAAAGAATGAGCAATTTTTTTTTCCGGCTGAACGATCTGACATATTATCTGTACCTCCATACATGGGACCTGGGTTATGACGATTAATCCTAATGATTAATCTATACAGGTTAAATTATCTACCCCAATCACTTCCATAAAAAACCAAACAAACTCTAATTAAAAACAATCTCATTAATTCTGAGTCAATCACGATCTTTGACTTCAAAAATAAGGTCCAATTCAAATTTCAAATCCAAACTACTACATTAAATTTTACACAATAACTGGAAAGAAATTAATTAATGATGAAACAATTAAACGGATATGACCCGATCCATTAATAGGATCGGGTTAGTAATTGCATTCATGTCGGGTCATATAAGAAACACTAATGTAAAACTTCTAAACCAGACTGTAATGTCACGATAATATACTAATTAAGTTAAACTATAAAGCAAGATCTCAAAATTACATATTCATAGATCTAGAAAAAAAAACTAAGATAGAAAGGAGATTTCACCTAGATCCAACGCAGAGAAAGCCAGAAAGAAATCATCGTCACTGGACCCTAATCCCAAAATTAAGCGATTCGCGTATCGAAGAACAAACAAAACACAAATCAGTGACGCCCTTGAAATCGAGACAGAGAACATGGTTGGAACGTAGATGATTCAAGGTTAAATAACTTGAAGATAAAGAAATCCTCTAGATTGTAGATGATTTAGCGAAGACAAAAACTTGTATTCTTTAACCTGAAAATATGGAAAAGAAAGGGATTTCTTTGTTCATAGCAAAAAAATGAAAACATAAAACATAAATCACCTTGAAATAGCGATTGCTCCATTTTCCAAAATTGTAACACCACAAACAAAACGGAAAAGAATGGTTTTCACTTGAACCATTAAACAAAAAATATACTAAAGAATGTGTATTGATTAAGGAACCATAACCTGTGATTTGATTATCTTCAATCTTTGATAAAGAAAAAAAGAAATAGAGACCACGAGGATGATGAACCAGAGGGTTTGCAATGAAGGGGTGGGAGGCTAGGGTTTAGAATTGAATCCAGGATTATCGAATGAGGGATTTAGGTTTTTGAAGGTTTATATTGGCGGGTCAAAAACACAGGTATGGATCAACACGCGGTATCCATATATAAATAACATTACCCATTCGTTTTCCCGCCCAAAAAGTTGTGAGATTGCACCACAAGCTGACCCATCAGCCCATATTTTTCATGTTTATTATATATAATAGATTTAGTACTTTAAATATTATTCAAAGTACTTTATATATTCTTCAAATGCAATGACGTAATCTTCATTGTTTAATGCCATATCAACTAATAAAAGGATTGATTAGTTGAAACTGAAATATAAAATTTATTTTATTTCACTGAAAAACATGTTTCGTTGACAACATAAAGAAATTCTAGAATTTAAACTCATATTCTACAATGTGTTAGGTTGAAAAAATGGAAAGGAGATTAAAAAAAAAAAAAAAAAAAAAAAAAAACTAGAATTGTGTTTGGTTAAAATGTTTGATTGGCTAAAAGATTGTTTAACATGATGGCTAGCAAAAATAATGTATTTGAAAATTTAAAACCCTTGGAATTTCAACATTTCATAAAACTAGATGGAACCCTTGCCGCGTTGCGGTCGGGCCCTTACAAATTAAGAACGTATACAAATGCTAGATGGAAGCCCCCGCGTTGTGGTGGAAAATGTTAAATAGTATTAAACATTAACCATGTAAAACATATGACATTTAAAAACTTCAAAAACATCAATCAAGTTGAATTATACAAACATATAGACACGTTTCATAAGGAAAGCAACATTACATCATACAATGTTGATTTATGGTGATAATCTATATTCTTCGCTCGGTGCCGATTCAAACACGATCCACTGAAGATCCTATCACCTGTGAGCACCTTGAAGTAGGTAAACAGAGAATCAGTTTGGGAAGATTTGTAAAATGATTCATGATTCATGATGAAGAGGGATTTGCACATTCCAAAAGCAACATGGGTTAATAATAAGATAAGCTCAAACATTACACATTAAAAAATATATAAAACTAATAACATAATTCATAGGACATAGCAGATTATATCTAAAAATAATTCTGAAAGTTTGGTAGCCTCTTAATGACCATTCAGATGCTACCTCTTAATGGTTTAAAACATCTGAATGAATAAGAGGTAACCTCAAGTCTGAATGGTTAAGATGTAACCTCTGAATGGGAAATCATCACATGTCACATTCTTCTACCTTCTCATTAGTAAAATTCTTAATGGTTCCATTAAGAGGTAGCCTCTTAATGACCATTCAGAGACTACCAAACAGATAAGGAAAATGAAGTTGAATAAGAAGAAAGACGGTGGGTGTGCATAAACTCACCCACCTATGTATACCTGTTAACAGAATTTGAAGCAAATTACCTCATTCACAACTAAATAGGAAGCATTTCAGATAGCAAATTACACCTAATTAAATCAACAACAGATAATATTATTATTCACGAAAGTGCATTTACATAACATAGGTAAACTAACCATCCTTCTTTTCAATCACCTCAAATGGCTCCTAAGGGGCATCATGGTGCACCGAGCGCCGAAGAATGGAGAAATAAAATATATTACGTGACTTCTTTGGGAAAAAACACTCGCCCTGAGACTTAACGCAAAGAATGAGAACATGAGGGGTTGCGACAACACAACTAATGTTGCAGCCAAAAGGCTTGGTTCTACACCAAGGGGGCCTATGTCAGAGACCAAACCAACTCGAATGCCAAGGCAAGGCACGGGATATAAGAACATACCTGCCATGGCTGCATACCAAACTACTGCTGCCAGGTGATAGCAAGCTCAGTTAAGAAGATATATCGAAGCTTAATAATAATAAGTACATGCCATTATAACGCGCAACATAAATAATGACATATGAATCATTTTACCTGGACAGGATTTCTGACAGGAATCCTTTGCTTCTTGCTTTTATTGGTGCTGGTTACCTGGAAGAAAAATATATAAGATCTCTTAAAAAAACTTCAACACTAATAAAAACATCAAAATTTTATTTTTCTAGTGATCTAAAACAACAATCTTTTTAATAAAACTTATATTAAATGTACCTTTGGCTCATATAGAAGTTATGCTCTTGATTAAGTTGTATAGACTTGATTAATATCAAATAAATAGTGCATTTTTTCCTCAAGTTATCCAGACTATTAACTTCAATAAGCCTCCAATTCACGTCAACCTAAACCCTTGATTGAAATACAAACTAACAAATTAAATAATGACTCAAAACAGTTTAACCCATTCGAACCTTCCTGCTTGCACGCCAAGTCTTTTTGTAAACCAAACAAAAATAAAATGAGAAGTGAGAAGCTGTGAATCGGCTGTGAGAGAATCCATATCAACTGAAATAATCTGAGAAACCAATTCTCAACTTCCATTGTGATTTGTGAGAAAATGACCGATTTAGCAAATCCAAGGGTAAGCGATTTTGCGAATCTAACCGTACAAGATCTAGAAGCAATAAACTACATATGCATATTAAGTGTTTGTGTTTGTGTTTGTATCTTTAAATACATCCTCTTCATACTAACAACACACTTCACGCATCACAATCAATACCACCACCTATAAGCAGAATAATGCTTAACTGTATCTGGAATTAGCGATTAAACAGCAAAGTAACACACCAAGAATGACTTCAACAGTAATTATTACCAAGTATCAAGTAAACAATAAACAAACAAAACCTGCTTGAAAATAGCATCAGAGCTAAGAGGAAACTCCTAAATCCTCCGATGCGCCGGAGAAGACGACCGATAGCAATAACGCAACACGTTCGTTTCACATCCGATTCAAATAATGACATGCAACCATAGTCCGTAGATCGATCGTTAACAGAATCTAGTTCACCGGGAAAAGAATTAAGGTTCGGGTTCTTACCATCTTTGCCGAAAACAGACGGAGACCACCGGAAAACCCTTGAGCCGCCACCGTCTTTACCTCTCCGTCTCCGTCTCTGTTTCGACTTCGAGCCACCACCTCATCACCGCTCTCATCCCCGTTCATCTTAGGTTACATGGGTGGTAGGTGAGCATTCGTAAGGCCGTTCGCCGGAGACCGACCGTTCGTCGGAGACCTGCCGTTTCCTGAACACTCGCTCTTACAATACACACATCGGCCACCATCACCACCATCCATCATCATCTGAACCAGAGACCTTCATCACTGACCGATGGCCAGAACGTCAGGACAAAGGCGGCGGCGGGTGGCGGATCTGTGTTCATCGGCATTCCATCGTCCTCTGAAACCAGAGACCATCGCCACTGGCCGACGGCCGTAACGACAGGACACAGACGGCGGCGGACCGGTGGATTTCAGCGGCATTCCTGTCTTTCTGTTTTGCGAGATGTAGAAGGTAAATAGGGGTGTGATGATGGAGACCTTTTGTTGCCCTCATTTACTGTTGGTTACTGTTCATTACGTTTAGTTTTTAATATATGTGTATAATATAATATAATATAATATAATATAATATAATATAATATAATATAATATAATATAATATAATATAATGTAATGATAAAAGATTAAAGGTAGTTAGTGTGTGTGTATGTATGTATGAAAATTAAAAAATAAAATTGAACCTAAATTTTACATTTAAACGTGTTTACTTAACCTTGCGACTTGCTTAATTATTTCACTTTTGAAACGTACCGGGTGAATACTAATGTACAAGTGGTTGAAAACGAGCCTTACATATTTCTCGTTGCATCTACACATCTGGTTTTGTAAATCTTCGTTTGTTATTCCCGTGAGTTGAGTAGTTGACGAGAGGAACACCAAGGTTACCCTACAAGGGGTAAACGAAGGTGTGTGATGCGTGTGTAGCGTGATATATTTTTATTAATATTTTAAGCCCTTTTTAACTCTTTAGTCAAGTTTTAAATTTATAAAACACGATATTCTACTAACACTAAACACACATATGGGCAAGTGTACCCATCGTGAGCGTAGTATAGCGTTGGTAAGATACCGAGGTCGTCCAAGGACACAAGAGCTTTTAGTACCGGTTTATCCTCAACGTCTAATCAAATCAAAACTTTAGAAAAAAGTTTTAAACATGAAAATAAAAACTAAAAATGCTGAAAAATAAAAATAAAATAAAAACAGATAGACAAGATGAATCACTTGGATCCGACTCGCCTTTAGTGTAACCTTTGATGATTTCCGCACTTTTGCACTTTTTAAGAGATTATCTTAGTTATAGTAGTAGGCCCCTCTTTTGAAGGTGACGTTACCCTCAACCCAGTAGTTTGAGTCAGCAAGGATACAATCCTAAAGGGTTGGAATATTGAAAGATAATTAATTAAGTTATAATTAATGCGTAATGTGGTAGGCCCCTCTTTTGAAGGTGACGTTACCCTCGGCTAAGTGGTTTGAGTCAGCAGGGATACAATCCCAAGTAGCCGGGTTAATGTATTAATAGTAGTTTACATATGAGGGGATCAGGCCATTCGCACCCCCGCCATCCAATACCAGTGGGTATTGAAGGAGGTCCTATTAAGCTTGACCCAGGTCCTTGCAGGATCTATACACTGAACAAGACAATAACCTTACCAAACCATTCCCTTAACCCCCGACCAGGTAGCCAACATATCTCTATATAGACCATAGGGATATGAATGGTGAAATTCTTTTATTTTATATAGTCAGTAAAATAATGCCAAGACACCACAGACAAATGATAAGGAAGTTTCACCTTCAACATAAGAAACTAGTTATTAAAGTCATTAATACAAAACCAAATAAAAAGTGCGAAAAGATTAACAATCAAAAGTATTACACTAAATGCTTGTCTTCACCAAGTGATGTAAGAGACTTAGGCAAACATGGCCTTTGATTATCAAGAACTCTTACTATCAATCTTGGATCCCGAGACTACTACAAACACTCTATGATGGATGGTGGATGATGGTGGTGGATGTGGGTTGTAGTGGTGGTGGAGTGTGGGTGAAGTGGGAGAGAGGTGGTTTGCCAAGGGATGCCTTTGAAGTGAACCAAGCACCTCTATTTATAGCCTGCACAGAAGCCCGGACACGGCCCCATGTCCATTGGTCACGGCCCTGTTTCCATCCACTTTCTCTTTCTTCATTAATTGCAATTTGTCTGCATTAGCTCCACACGCCCCGTGTCCGCTGGGCAAGGCCCCATGTGCAGAAACGTATCTGTACTATCAAGATTTGCTTGGATTTTGCGAATCTTAGCGTTGACCACGGCCCGTGTTGAGTTGGGCACGCCCCCGTGTCGGGAATAGAAGCTTCTATAGCTTTGTCCTTTCTGCAGACAACTGGCCACGCCCCAGTGTCCGCTGGGCACGAGGCCGTGGTCTGCCTTCTGTTCTCTTGTTTTTGCTTGGGAAGATGCTGTCGAGGGGTCGGGCATGCCACGTTTATTTATTTTCTTGTATTTATGTTAGATTTGGCTGCATATTTGTATTTTTGTTCAATTAAGCTCATTTGGTCCTGAAAATACAAAAAGGAAGACAAAAGCACACTTTTTTCAACATTAGTACTAAAAAAAGGTTAGTTTTATGTCTCAATTGATGTAATTTATATGTTGCATTTTATACACATCAGTGGGAGTTGTTGGAGTTCGGACGGAGGATTCGGATTTCGGAATATAAAGTGTATAAGTATAAAAGTACTAAAGTATGATTAAACATAAAATATATTCCGTCCGTACACTCGTTACGACACTAAGTTATTGTGACTTCATGGGTCTTGATTTGACCATTAGAATCGGTAACGAGGAACATGGAACTGAAATAAATGGAAATTGAGACATCATAACTCTGTTCATGCGAATGGTCCATTCATGCGAACAAGAAGCACCCTTCGTGCAAGTGGGAGAATTCCCTTCGCGCGAGTGGGCCTGTTTGCTTGGGCATAATTTATTTGAACATTTTAACCATTAATCGGTTACGTTGTGTGTCTGGTTAAGTTATATTATGTAGTATATTAGTATAATAATAGTCCAGTAAGTCATGGAATTCACAAAAGTCATGTATGGAGGTAATAACCTCATTATATGTTTCACCAAAGCTCAAATTCGTTAAGTTAGTTAACAAACCAGTTGGTCATGAGTAACAGAAGTAAATAACAAACAGCCGAACAAGGACAACCCAGGTGTGCCGTCTCAACATAGAAGGTACGAACCAAGTGTTGAAGGCTGGAGGGGGTTACCTCATTCTAGGTCTAGGAGACTGTTTGGTTTGCAAGTTCAAGCGAGGCGGTGGAACTAGATTGGCAGCCAAGGCTTCCACGGTTAACACTCTGTTAACACAGAATCGTCTATATTGAAAATGGGGACCTGAGTTACATTCAACAGTTAGAAATTTTCCAGAACGGAACGAAACAGACCCTTCGTGCGAAATGACAAGGCCAGTCGCACGAGCTGACTGGTCAGTTCGCGCGAGTGGGACCTGCCGTTGGAGCGAATGGGCTTTTGGGCGAATGGGCTTTGGGCGACTGGGCTGGGCCATTCGCACGAAGTTTCCAGTTTTCCGTTTTCGCGTATTTTTGTTGGTTTTAAGCGTACAAGTGCAATGTACAAGTAAAATGTATAAATAAATGCAATAAACCAATTTTGCATGTATAACAAGTATGGGTTTGCGTTTCAGTATGTATCAAGTTTGTACGTATAACGAGTATTGTAATGAATGTATAGCAAGTATGTACAAAATATGTATAACACAATGTATAAAAACATCGAGTTTTATTATGATTCAAGTCTTGGATTACAATGCTTGGAAAGGAAAGATGAATACACAGAGAATACAAGTTTCCATAAATAGAAATACAAACAAACTTTCTAAATAAGTTCCAAAATGCGAAGTGTTACACTGTTTTACATACATAACTCATATTTACATTTCTAGCCCTATTACATCAAGACGTAGGCAACAGACATATGCACTAATAGTCTTCCCCTTGGTTGTTGCCGCAGTCTTCATCTGCATTCTTGAATAACATCTTCAAGTGAAAACACAGTCTCCCCCTTGAATGATGTTCCACACACAAACAGTATCTAAATAATCTCGTTTGTTCTGTTTACATTCAATATTATTTAGTTATAATGGAAGATTTTGAAATAAAATCTTTTTAGGTTTTGTATTATATGCAAAAAAACGTAAACAAACTTAAATTTACTATTTACAAATAATTGTTTTTGTGCGAAAACGTGCCAGAGGATCATATCAGTTTTAATGAGTTATATCAGCTGCACCGTTGATCTTTATGAAACAGTTAGTTTAAACAAATTCATGTGGATTATCGGTATTGTTGTCCACTTAAACTCAATCTAAAAACTTTCATAATGCTTACCGATACGCTAAGGTACATTAATTTGCACTAAGTTCTTACGAACACAAGAATCTTCTTTTTTAACCAAACGAAGAATTTTTACGAATGTGAATTCGAGACTATCATTTTTTAGTGGAATACATCTCTTTTCCTTTTTTCATATCTTCAAACTCTGCACGAACAACCACTACTTCTGTAACGCCCTGCTTCCCTGAACTTTCAACTATTGGCAAGTCTAGCCCCTATACTTTTGAATCTTAACTATGTTAGACTATTTGTAAAACTTGATACTTGAATCTTGTGATACTTTGAAACTTGAATCTTGATACTAGAAACTTGAAACTTGACTCTTAATACTTGTGAATCTTGATGAAACTAGAGACTTGATACTTGATTCTTGAAGCTAGAGACTTGATACTTGACTCTTGATTTTTGACTCTTGATTCTCGAGACTTGATAATTTTGAACGCGAAACTCGATACTTGTTTGATAACTTAAACGTAAACTTGAATCTCGAAAACTTTGTGTTAATAACATAATGATAACTTGTAATGGCTTCCACAATGATACGCAACACAACGCTTAACCTAACTCGCAAAACGATTCAAATCGGTCTAATCAGCAAACGGATACCAGCTGATCGGATGATCATCCGATCGGATGGCCATCCAATCGAAAGAGCCATCCGTCCGGATAGCCCTCCGATTGAAGGAGTCATCCGATCAGGATGCCATCCGACCGAACGACTTGCACCGCCTTATCCTCTCTACCCTATAAATAGCCTGTCACATCACTTAATGTGATATGCTCCTCCGACCAACACACACTCCTTCATTCTAAGGCACTTTTCTTCCATTTTCTGGCGATTCTTGTAAGTTTTCCACTTGAATTCTTGTACAACTTTCATCCATACACATTTCCTCACATGAATCTTCATCAAAATCACACTTTTCACCGTGAAATCACCAAGATTCGGACTCTTGAGGGTGACGTCATCATGGCAGGTTGTACAATCTGATGTGTGATGTCATTCCTTCAAGATCTGGTCCAGATCTAAGAGATTTCCACCTGTTTTACCGTGAACCTTTACTAAATCTAAGCTTTTTCAGTTGATTACACGTTTTCTTCAAACTTTCTTAAAGATTTTACTCAATTCAGTGGTGTCTGGAACCAAAACAGGCCAAGGACTTGTTCCTTAGTCTGGAGTCGGCTCAATAACGGATCTCCATCGGGGATATGACCAAGTTACGGGTCAGACATGAAACCTTGTCAAGAACGGCCGTTCGATCGAATGGGGTGATTCCCATCCGATCAGACAGGCTGAGCCTTGATGAGTTTTTCCGTTGTCTTGATACGTACCACGTCGTCTCTGCTAAATTCAAACTTAGAAACTTTACGATGGTTGCAAGGGAAAAAGGATCACACAGTCGAATGACCATCCGATCGGACGGTCATCCGATTGAATGGTCATCCGAACGAATGGCCTGCTCCCCGTAGCCTTCAATACTTAAACTATTTTGAATCAGAACTTTGAATTTTGAAACTTACACTCGAACAGTCATTCGACCGATCGGTCATCCGATCGGGTGACCATCCGGTCGAACGACTTGGATTTATACTACAATGAAAACTTCAAAAGTTTAAACGTTTTGGAAACACACCTTTTGATCAAATGACCATTCGATCGAATGGTCATCCATCCGGATGACCATCCGATCGGATGGTGGTCCGTCTAACTCAACAGGTCATCCGACCGGATGGCCATCCGATCAGGAATCCTGGTCTGACACTGTTTTGGTCAAAAATTGTGACAACTCGAATTTACCGACGTTTCACTCTCGCATTTATTGCACGTTGATTTTTTGACTATTTGCTTAACTGTAAAACAGTGATTGTTTGTATGTTGGATGTATGGGACACGATTGTATGATTGATACTTAACACGTGATAATACTTAGACGAAACAAGAACCTGAATGACGAATCACAACCATAGCGACGAAACAGAACTTGTTTCGCCATATTCTGTTTCGCCATAAACCACTCGACGAAACAAATGTGTTTCGCCGAGCCCAGTTTCACCGAAGCCCAGTTAGGGCCCAGTATGTTACGTATAGATTTTTATTGAGTTACACCATTCTATTCGCGACACTTTAGCAAAACAGAAACCCTAGAGTTCCCTCTACCCTGTTTACGGCGATCTTGTGTTCCCTAAGCCCCGAATCGATCCTACGACTATTCTGTTCATCGTGGTTAGTGATTAATTCTTGTGTGACTACTTGATTTTACTATCGTTAACTGTTTTAGCTCAAGTTCATTAGGATCGATGATAGATACTATTGTGTTCATGAAAAATTGATAAATCGAATGAATGGAATCTATGTTTGGTTACGGTTTTCATATGACGGATTTGATTGTGTGAATCGGGAAAACGGTTTTGCTTGTATGTTACTGATACAAACTGAATATGCTAACATAGTCCTCGATGTGATGTAATATGGTTATTGTTTTGGGGTACTTATGAACTAGGGATGTTGACAGATGTTAGTACGATGATGAATTCTTGATGGTTAGATGATGATTTCCATGTTAATGATTTCTGTATGATCATGTATGTTGATGTGAAGGCAGAATTAGGGTTTTCATGACGTAACTGCTGTGTGACGAATCAAACTGCTATTGACGAAACAGAGGTAACGACGAAACAAGATGTGTTTCGTCGAGACCTCTGCGACGAATCAAGGTGACGACGAAACAGGTGTTTCGTCGAAGAGATTTACGACGAAACAGGGGTGTTTCGCCAAGTGGGTAATCAGCAACAGTAACCTGTTTATATTCTGTTTAAGTGTTAACCTGGTTAGTTAACTGCAGTTAAGTGTAACCATCTTGTGTATGATCTGAAATACGTGCTACGTGCTACTTGCTTACCAACTGTGTGTCTATACTTGAACACAAACTGATTTCACATACGTGCATACTTTAGGACGTGATTGATTACTTGCGAGCATTCACTTAGCATACCGAGCAAACCAAGGTGAGTTCACACCCTTACTAAGGCATGGGATTCCCAGGGTTTGGGGAATGGGATGGAAGGAATAAGGTTGAATAGATTCGTACATACACTGATACTAGACTACCATACCATTGTCCTCGGTTGTGAAGGACACATACGTAAAACCTACGTATACTTATGCTACTCGCTATCCTCGGTTGTGAAGGATACTCACGTAAAACCTACGTGAACTTGTACTCAATACTATCCTCGGTTGTGAAGGATACTCACGTAAAACCTACGTGAACTTGTACTCAATACTATCCTCGGTTGTGAAGGATACTCACGTAAAACCTACGTGAACTTGTACTCAATACTATCCTCGGTTGTGAAGGATACTCACGTAAAACCTACGTGAACTTGTACTCAATACTATCCTCGGTTGTGAAGGATACTCACGTAAAACCTACGTGAACTTGTACTCAATACTATCCTCGGTTGTGAAGGATACTCACGTAAAACCTACATGAACTTATACTCAATACTATCCTCGGTTGTGAAGGATACTCACGTAAAACCTACGTGAACTTATACTCAATACTGTCCTCGGTTGTGAAGGACACTTACGTAAAGCCTACGTAAACTATGTACGTACTACTGTTCTCGGTTGTGAAGAACACTTATGGTTGCAAATAGTCTAGTGTATATGCAACATGGGAAGCCCCCACTAATAGAACATACGATCGGCCTAGTAGCGCCACATGTTACGAAACAAACTTACAATTTCGAACTTATTTACTGTGAACTCGCTCAACTAGTTGTTGATTCTCTGTTACATGCCTTGCAGGACCTTAGGTACTTATGGAGCTTGCACAGGAAGGAGCAGGTCGTTGTGGGATACGGATCGTGGACGATATTTGAACTTATAACTTATTTTGGGTTTTCATTATTATGCTTCCGCTACTTAAACAATGTTTGGTTTTGAACATCAGTCATGTCAAGATGAATTACCTTTTCCTACTTTTTCACTTAAATACTATGTTTGATATGATTGGTGGCTTGATCCTGGTCATGTCACGCCTCCAAGCGGTGGTACTCCGCGGGTGGATTTTGGGGGTGTGACAGATTGGTATCAGAGCCATTGGTTATAGAGAACTCGGTTTTAATAAGGGGAAAACATTTTTATTAAAACCAGACTATAACCAGAACAGTGCTCTCAACGATCCACAACGACGCTTCGCTCCACGTGCAAGACTCAACATCATAGGTACTACTATTCATGTTACCTTACTACTTGCTAGAACTACATAGAACTTTGCTCGTGGTATGCTTAGATTACATTGCTCACTATTTGTTATTGCATGAGGATACTTGTGTGCTCACTCTCTTCGCACTATTCGCGAACCTCTCACCCACATGTTCTCCTTGATGTCAAGATCATGTGTGGACGCGTTAACCTAACTCAAGCCCAGTTGGCGGCTTCGATCACTGAACAAGTCACTGCAGCACTCGCAGCTGCCCAGGCAGGAGGTGTAACCTGCCATCGCCACTTACTCTAGGATTTTTAGATCCTACTCTCGTAACTCAACACTTGTGCTTAATTTTGGTTACTCTTACGCACACGACAAGTCAACACGCTCAGCCACCTGTATGCACATACAAGACTTTTATGGACTGTCGTCCTACTACTTTCAGCGACACTGAAGGAGCTGTTGTACTCCTCCATTAGTTCGAGGAACTCGAATCGGTCTTCGAGTGTGTGAATGACCCGAGGCTCGTAAGGTGAAATATGCCACTGATATTCTTGAAGGCACTGCGCAAACTTGGTGGAACGCGCAAGTTACGACACTGGGGCTGGCGGCTGCTATGCCACCCCATGGAATGATTTTAAGGAACCTATCAAATGTGAATACAATAGTTATGATGCCATCCACAAGTTGGAAGTGGAGTCCTTTAACATGAAGATGACGGGGTCAGAGATAGAAGCGTGCACGATAATGATCCAACAAACTGGCAATTTTGTGTCCAACTATGGTGGATCCTCTCATAAAGAGCTTTGAGCTGTACCTCAAAGGCTTAGTATCAGGAATTCAAAACCATGTGAGGACGGCTAAACTTGCTACTATTCAAGGTGTTACTCATCTTGCTCATCGTCTCACAGACCAGGCAGTGGGACAGAACAAGCTGCCTCAACGAATCAGCGATATTACTACCACTACTACTTCAACTACTTCTGCTACCCTCAGTAACAACGGATGAAAGTGGGATGGAACCTCTAGCAAGGGTTCGACTACGATTCCGTCCCAGGCACAGCAGCGAAAGATCAATGACAACCAAAGTCCTGGACAGCAACCTTTTAGTAGTCAAGGGCAGGGTGAATACAGGGGAAACCACCCTAAGCGCAAACGATGTAACCTGCACCACAGCGGACAGGGCAAACGCAATCATTGTCAATAATGCAACAAGCTTGGTCATGGAACCAAAGATGGTAGAAACTCACGTCCTGCAAACCAGAACCAACAACAACAGCTACCACACCAGCATTAAAGCTGCACCATTCGAGGCATTGTACGGGCGTAAGTACCGGTCACCTCTCTGTTGGGCAGAGGTGGGAGATAGTCAAATCACAGGTCCAGAAATGGTAGTCGATACTACTGAAAAGATTGCTCAAATACGACAACGCATGGCGGCAGCTCGCGACCGTCAGAAAGCATATGCAGATAAAGACAGAAAACTACTCGAATTCCAGGTTGGGGATCGAGCGCTACTCAAAGTTTCACCCTGGAAGGGTGTTGTTCGTTTTGGCAAACGCGGCAAACTTAATCCAAGATACGTCGGACCTTTCGAAGTTATTGAGAAGATAGGCAGGGTAGCCTACCGACTGAACTTACCAGCTGAACTCAGTGCAGTTCACAACGTCTTTCACGTGTCGAATCTGAAGAAGTGTACGTCAGATGAGACCCACATAGTTCCCTTGAAGGAACTCACCATCGACGAGCGGTTGCAGTTCGTCGAAGAACCAGTTGAGATCACGGACCAGGATGTTAAGGTCCTCAAGAACACTAGAATACCTCTTGTACGAGTTCGTTGGAACTCCCGTCGCGGCCCAGAGTTCACCTGGGAGCGCGAAGATCAAATGAAACTCAAATATCCCCAGTTGTTCGAAAACAATGCAACTACTACTGAGGCTGAAGCTACTACGGAATTTCGGAACGAAATTCCAACGCAACGGGGGAATGATGTGACACCCTAGGAAAACCAGTAAACGATACAACTTACTTAGCTTCCTCAGTAACCGCATGCTAAATTTCGGGACGAAATTTCTTTCAAGTTGGGGATAATGTGACAACTCGAATTTACCGACGTTTCACTCTCGCATTTATTGCACGTTGATTTTTTGACTATTTGCTTAACTGTAAAACAGTGATTGTTTGTATGTTGGATGTATGGGACACGATTGTATGATTGATACTTAACACGTGATAATACTTAGACGAAACAAGAACCTGAATGACGAATCACAACCATAGCGACGAAACAGAACTTGTTTCGCCATATTCTGTTTCGCCATAAACCACTCGACGAAACAAATGTGTTTCGCCGAGCCCAGTTTCACCGAAGCCCAGTTAGGGCCCAGTATGTTACGTATAGATTTTTATTGAGTTACACCATTCTATTCGCGACACTTTAGCAAAACAGAAACCCTAGAGTTCCCTCTACCCTGTTTACGGCGATCTTGTGTTCCCTAAGCCCCGAATCGATCCTACGACTATTCTGTTCATCGTGGTTAGTGATTAATTCTTGTGTGACTACTTGATTTTACTATCGTTAACTGTTTTAGCTCAAGTTCATTAGGATCGATGATAGATACTATTGTGTTCATGAAAAATTGATAAATCGAATGAATGGAATCTATGTTTGGTTACGGTTTTCATATGACGGATTTGATTGTGTGAATCGGGAAAACGGTTTTGCTTGTATGTTACTGATACAAACTGAATATGCTAACATAGTCCTCGATGTGATGTAATATGGTTATTGTTTTGGGGTACTTATGAACTAGGGATGTTGACAGATGTTAGTACGATGATGAATTCTTGATGGTTAGATGATGATTTCCATGTTAATGATTTCTGTATGATCATGTATGTTGATGTGAAGGCAGAATTAGGGTTTTCATGACGTAACTGCTGTGTGACGAATCAAACTGCTATTGACGAAACAGAGGTAACGACGAAACAAGATGTGTTTCGTCGAGACCTCTGCGACGAATCAAGGTGACGACGAAACAGGTGTTTCGTCGAAGAGATTTACGACGAAACAGGGGTGTTTCGCCAAGTGGGTAATCAGCAACAGTAACCTGTTTATATTCTGTTTAAGTGTTAACCTGGTTAGTTAACTGCAGTTAAGTGTAACCATCTTGTGTATGATCTGAAATACGTGCTACGTGCTACTTGCTTACCAACTGTGTGTCTATACTTGAACACAAACTGATTTCACATACGTGCATACTTTAGGACGTGATTGATTACTTGCGAGCATTCACTTAGCATACCGAGCAAACCAAGGTGAGTTCACACCCTTACTAAGGCATGGGATTCCCAGGGTTTGGGGAATGGGATGGAAGGAATAAGGTTGAATAGATTCGTACATACACTGATACTAGACTACCATACCATTGTCCTCGGTTGTGAAGGACACATACGTAAAACCTACGTATACTTATGCTACTCGCTATCCTCGGTTGTGAAGGATACTCACGTAAAACCTACGTGAACTTGTACTCAATACTATCCTCGGTTGTGAAGGATACTCACGTAAAACCTACGTGAACTTGTACTCAATACTATCCTCGGTTGTGAAGGATACTCACGTAAAACCTACGTGAACTTGTACTCAATACTATCCTCGGTTGTGAAGGATACTCACGTAAAACCTACGTGAACTTGTACTCAATACTATCCTCGGTTGTGAAGGATACTCACGTAAAACCTACGTGAACTTGTACTCAATACTATCCTCGGTTGTGAAGGATACTCACGTAAAACCTACGTGAACTTATACTCAATACTATCCTCGGTTGTGAAGGATACTCACGTAAAACCTACGTGAACTTATACTCAATACTGTCCTCGGTTGTGAAGGACACTTACGTAAAGCCTACGTAAACTATGTACGTACTACTGTTCTCGGTTGTGAAGAACACTTATGGTTGCAAATAGTCTAGTGTATATGCAACATGGGAAGCCCCCACTAATAGAACATACGATCGGCCTAGTAGCGCCACATGTTACGAAACAAACTTACAATTTCGAACTTATTTACTGTGAACTCGCTCAACTAGTTGTTGATTCTCTGTTACATGCCTTGCAGGACCTTAGGTACTTATGGAGCTTGCACAGGAAGGAGCAGGTCGTTGTGGGATACGGATCGTGGACGATATTTGAACTTATAACTTATTTTGGGTTTTCATTATTATGCTTCCGCTACTTAAACAATGTTTGGTTTTGAACATCAGTCATGTCAAGATGAATTACCTTTTCCTACTTTTGCACTTAAATACTATGTTTGATATGATTGGTGGCTTGATCCTGGTCATGTCACGCCTCCAAGCGGTGGTACTCCGCGGGTGGATTTTGGGGGTGTGACAAAAATTACCGAAGCAATTAAGTGATCAAATTAGTTAAGTGAGGTAGTGTGCTAGAAATATGTGTGAAAAATGTGTTAACCAAATTTGCTATGAAAACAGTTTCAGGATACGGCTCAGGATATTGAGCTGTATCTACGATCAAACAATGAGTAAACAATAAGCAAAAAGTAAAGGGAGTGACACGAGATGTACGAGGAAAGCCCTTGATCAATCTAGATCGCCGGCATAAAACCTCGGGAGCTGACAATCGCAGCTGCCTTGTTCTTCAATTACTTCAAAAATCAGGATACAGTGCGGGATGTGGTACGGATCGACTAAGTGTTACAATGAATATGAAATACAAGTGCGGTGTTTGCAATTAGCTAGAGAGTGTAAGTGTTCGAGAGTGTAAGTGTGAATTGTTGTGTTCTAAGCTGATCCGACCTCATCTATTTATAGTAAAGATAAACTAACTAACTACCCTAAACTCGCGGGATCCACCGAATATTCCTTCTTGGAACGTTGTAGAACTGGTCTTTCGGGCTCAACGTCTCTTTCTCAACAAATTCGTCCGAGTCTTGTGGAGAAGAAGTCCTCTTGACCGTTAGCAAGTCTCAACCCTTAACCTGCACGTGGTTAATTCAATAAGCCTCAGGATATCGCCTAAGATGTCAGCAATATCCTCTTCCAGCATCCTGATCACAAATAAACAAACAAAGGCAGGATATTGGTCAGGATACATATGTTAAGAAAATGACCCCTAACAATTGTCCCCAAATATATCGGTTGGGATACCAATCCAACGGATATATTTCAAAAACCTTATCCCACAACTCAAGGTATTTAAAATGAAGCGACGGTCAAGATCACATCATAACTTCCAACGCGTTTTTTACTCCATGGAGATCCACAATGCCCCTATATCTTCTCTTTTCTTGTTTGAAAAGCAGATATCTTCAACAGACCCTTCAGGTAATTCTCCATTTTTGATTTTCTTCCTGTCAATTTACTTCATCTTTCTAGCAATGGCTGCCGAGACCTTCACCCAGCAGAATCTTCTCAAAAATCCCGAGAAGGAGGTCTGCGCTTTTGACAACGCAGATATTGCAGCTTTAAGAGCCTCCGACGCTTTCCCTGACAGCACAGTCTTTAGGCCATTTGATCGGTCAATCCGATCGGATGTTTCTTCTACCGAATGGATCTGTTTTCCAGCATATCCTTTTTCACTAGGTCTTCGATACCCTTTTCCTGAATTCATGATGCAATTCTTTCGTATTACTGGCATCTCTTTTGCTCAAACCATGCCTATGGTTTGGAGAGTACTAATTGTACTCAACCAAATCAAAAACCTCCATTGTCCTGACCTCTGCATCGAGGATCTACCTATTGCTTATCGCCTCCGATCCCACGGCTCTAGCCGGTTCTTGCTTTTTTCAACCTCCAGCAAACCCCTGATTCTCAAAGCCACCAAAAACGAAGACGGATGGCAACGCAAATTCTTCTTTGTCAAACGAGATTCCATTGCTGAGGGTGCCAACCTTCCGGTGGAGTGGTTAACCACCGGTAGGATCATAAATATCCTTATAGACGATTTAATTGTTATCCCCTATTAATATTCTTCTTTTTGACCTTTATGCAGTGAACTTTAAGGAAGTTGCTCCTCCTACCGCTGAGTCAGAAGAGAGAATCAATACCGTTTACCGGTTACCTGCAATAGACAGGACTTTTACCACACACGTTCCGAGTTCAAGTCAGTACTCGTCATCCGAGATGTCTGGTAAGAATTCCTTTCAAAATAATTAGTCAAAACAACATAATGATAAAGAATAAAACTTTTCCCTTTACGCAGCACCAGCTAAAATCCCTGAAGTCTTTGATCTTGACGAACTGGATAGCTATTCTGACCAGATCCAGGTCAAGAAAGAACCTGGCTCTAAGACCACCGCTACATCCAAACCTAGCAGCTCCAAAGCCATCATCATTCCTAAACCTTCACCGGCTACCAAACCTAGGAGTTCAAGTTCTCGCAAAAGGAAAGAACCCGATTCCCCTGTCGTTTCCGACACATTTCCTTATGAAAAGCACGGATTCATCGAAGCCAGCGGTTTTATGACTTCTTTTCTCAACCAGGTTAGTATCTTTATATCATATCCTGCAATTTAGACTATTTTCAAAGACTTAATAATAATATTGACCCCTGTCCTTTTACCTTTGTAGGGTCTTGAGCGTTTGGTTCACTTATATCAAGAATCCTGCAAGCTTAACAAAACACTTGAATCTAAGCTAAAGGAAGCAGAAATCACAATTTCTGACCAAGGTATGATCGCGGCCGCCAAGTCTCGTCATTATGAGGAGAAATACAAAGCTATGACCCAGGAACACCAAGTTGCTCTTAACAAAGCTACTCTTCAAGCCCAAGCCGATCTGGAAGCTGCCCATGTGCAGTACGAACGGGATATGGTCAGTTACCGAGAAAGCCTCAAAAGTTCCGTCGTCATTTCTCTTCTCCAGGCTAGGTTGAAGATGGCTCACGAAGCCAAAACATTAGGCTTCGAATGCCCTTCTTGGGACGTTGGTGCTTGGGAGACCAAGCTGAAGAATCTTGGCGGTACCTTTTCCAAATCAACTGTCGATGAACCTTCTAAAGCAGTTGAAAAGACAATCGATGCTGACAAGGATGCTGAGGCGGATCCCAAAATGGATGTTGCTGAAACCGCTATGGAGCAAGAAGGCACTACCCCCTAGAGCTTATTTTCATTCGAACAATTTTATGTCTTTATGAACAATTTTCATTTCCATCTCTAAACAATTTGATAACCGAAGGCGGATGGGTCCTGGGTTTCAGGATGAAACCTTCGGTTATCAACCAGTATTGATTGCTTTAAGAATAATTTCATCTTTTGACTTATTTTCTGTTACCTTGCATTGTTTAGTGTAAGTCTCGGCTTTATAAAAAATTTCATACTGTTATTTTACAAAATATCCTGATCAGTATGCTTAAAAACATACTGTAGAAACCTTTTATAGATCCTCCAGACGTTCCTTTAAATTTATAAAAATTTCTTTAGAAAGTAAAAAATAGTTTATCTCTTCAAAACCAAGTTTTAATGATGATCAAAGTTCCAAGCCAATACTAGTTTCAAACATCCTAATCAAATATCCTTAAAAGGACTTTGAGGATATATGCCAGGATACTTAACATAATGTTACTAAAAACTTAAATGAGGCTTACAAAGGAAAGATCATACCAGACATAGGGTATAAGCCTATTACCAAACTTCAATCCCTTTGCAACTCTTCCAATGAAGATGTCCCCAGTGCTAGGTACTTAGTGCATTAGTCGCAAACTTCATTCTTTTAGCTTTACACCATCATCTTGGCAGGGATGTCCCCTGTGTACAATGTCTACAAGTATCTTAGAAATCTACTTAATGTCAGTTTTCATGGTGTAAGCAATTTTTCACGTCCCGAGGGTATAACCCAAGGATGTACTGGAGATAAATCCTTTGTATCCTGGGGAAAATCCCAATTTTTCATGCGCTGCAGGCGGGAGTGTATAAACTCCAAGACTTAGAAAGGTGAAAACCTTTAAACCTTAGAGAGTATGAAAATACCCTTTCGTGAGAGAGGGTGATCAATCCTCATATACCGTTAGGATTCAGGATATAGCCAATGGTAACGAAATTGTCAGCCACTTTTACATGGACTGGTCCCGCCACCTTGAACTATCCCTGAATAACTTGCGCTCCAGGCGGGGTGTTTAAACCCAATTCGGAAGAAAGGTGAATACCTTTAAACCTGTGAAGGGATCAGTATCCCTTAATCGTGAGAGAAGGGGCCAATCCTCTAATCTTCTGAGTTATCCTGAGTGCATATCCTGGAGCTATATCCTAAAACATATCTTGCAAAACAAATGTAAACTAAGGTGGGTGTTAGCTTGGCTAACACCCCTCCGATGCTTAAGTCAGTATCAGGTTACAAAGAACAAATTAAACCAAACATGTTTAAAAGAGGTAGAATTCATACCATCCTGAGTTAGAAATTAAATTCTAACTCACTTGAAATAGAGCTTAAGGTGTATAGCATTCCAAGATCTCGGTAGCATATCCCCCTCCATATTCTTGAGCCTATATGCTCCTTTCCCTGCTTCTGATTCAACTTCATATGGTCCTTCCCATTTTGGAGCTAACTTGCCATCGGCAGGATTAGTAGTATTTTGGAAAGCCTTTCTTAACACCCAATCTCCAACCTTAAATCTTCTGGTTCTAATATTCTTGTTATATGCCCTGGATATTCTCTGTTGATATGCTGCCATTCTTAGCCTCGCTGCATCTCTCCTTTCATCTATAGTATCTAAATCCTGACTCAAGGCTTTGGGATTCTTCTCAGGATCACTTAAGATAGATCTTGCAGTAGGTATTGTCATCTCCGTTGGAATCACTGCTTCTGCTCCAAACACCAACGAAAATGGGGTTTGACCTGTTGCATTCTTTACCGTTGTCCTATCAGCCCATAAAACAAAGGGTAATTCTTCTGCCCATATTCCTTTTTTGGCACCAAGCCTTTTCTTTAAGTTATTGACAATTATTTTGTTTGAGGATTCTGCTTGTCCATTTGCTTGAGGATGTACCGGAGTAGATGTGATCATTTTGATTCCCCAACTCTTGCAAAAGTCCGTAGTCCTCTTACTTATGAACTGAGAACCATTGTCACAGATTATCTCAGCTGGTACTCCAAATCTGGTCAGGATATTCCTCTTTATGAAGGATACTACTTCTTGGTCACTAACTTGAACAAATGCTTCAGCTTCAACCCACTTAGAGAAATAATCCGTCATTGCTAGCATAAAGACTTTTCCTCCCGGAGCTTTTGGTAGCTTTCCCACTATATCCATACCCCACTTCATAAATGGCCAAGGGGAAACAATAGGATATAATGGTTCAGCCGGTTGATGCAGTATGTTACTATGTCTTTGACATGCGTCACATCTTCGAGCATATTCTGCGGCATCTTTTCTCATTGTTGGCCAATAATATCCTGTTCTTAATACTTTTGAGAATAACGACCTGCCCCCAGCATGGTTACCACAATCCCCTTCATGTATATCCTGAAGTACTTCTTTGGCTTCAAGATCCTCCAAGCATCTCAAATACGGTCCTGCGAGAGATTTCTTGTATAAAATATTATTTATAATAGTGAACCGTGATACCTTCATCCTAAATGCCTTAGGATTTTCATTTCCAGGGATGTGTCCTTCTTTGAGATATCTCATGATTGGAGCCGTCCAGGATTCAGGATCCTCCTCAGGATATTCTGCTCCAGGATTCTGTATACTAGTTACTTCTTTATCCTGAGGATTCGTTGCAGGATATAAGACATGTAATATTGGTATTTGCGTCCCTTCAGGTATCCTGATCGACGATCCCAAATTTGCTAGGGCATCCGCTTCAGCATTATCTTCCCTTGGTACCTGTTCAAGTATAAAAACATCGAAATATCCTGCTAATTTTTTGAGAATATCGAGATATTCGATTAACTTCTCACCCTTAACTGCATAGGATCCATTAAAATGATTTAGTAATTAACAAGGAGTCAACATATACTTGCAAATTCTTGATATTCATACTTTTAGCTAGTTCTAATCCTGCAATTAAAGCCTCATATTCTGCTTCATTATTAGTAGCAGGAAATTCACATCTAATAGCCTGGGGTAATATGTCCCCCTGTGGCGATTTTAGTAGTATTCCTAATCCTACTCCTCTTACATTAGATGCACCATCAGTATATAATGTCCAGGATCCTGAGGATTCTCCTAACTGTTGAACTTCTAGGTCTACCTCATCCTGAATATCACTACTGAAATCAGCCACAAAGTCAGCTAAAGCTTGAGACTTTATGGCATTTCTAGGTTCATATACTAAATCATAAGCACTTAACTTTACAGACCACTTGGCCATCCTGCCTGACATCTCTGGTTTCCTAAGCACATTTTTGACAGGATAATTCGTTTTAACATGTATCCTATGTGTCTCGAAATAATGTCTAAGCTTTGTTGATGCCATGACTAGAGCTAATATCAATTTTTCTAAATGAGAATACCTAGTTTCAGCATCTAACAGACTTTTACTAACATAATAAACAGGATACTGCTGACCTTCATGGTCTTTTATAAGAACGGCACTTACAGCATTCCCTGACACGGCAAGGTACAGGGATAGTGGTTCACCATTTTCGGGCTTCATCAATAGAGGTGCGGTTGAAAGATACCGTTTCAAATCCTGCAGGGCTGCTTCATGCTTTTCCCCCCATTCGAATCTTTTGTTCTTCTTTAGGATATCATAGAAGTCTTTGCATTTTTCTGAGGATCTTGAGATAAATCTGTTTAGAGCTGCTACCCGGCCTGTTAATCTTTGTACGTCCTTCATATTTGAGGGTGATTTTATGTCTAGGATGGCTTTGATCTGCTCTGGGCTTGCTTCTATCCCCCTTTTTGTCACCATATATCCAAGAAACTTCCCTGCCCCCACTCCGAAATGGCACTTAGCAGGATTTAGCTTCATGTTGTAGTGATCTAGGATATCAAATGCTCCCTTGATATCCTGGAGGTGATCCTCCGACTTTTTAGATTTCACCACCATATCATCGATATATACCTCCATGGTGTCCCCCAGTTTGTCTTTGAACATCATGTTCACCAATCTTTGGTATGTTGCACCTGCATTTTTTAAACCAAAAGGCATAGCTGTATAACAATAAATACCTGTTGGTGTCATGAAGGCGGTATCCTCCTGGTCAGAAGGCTCCATTTGGATCTGTTGAAATCCTGAGGATGCGTCCATGAAGGTCAGCATTTCATGCCCGGCAGTGGCATCTACCATTGCATCAATATGGGGAAGAGGAAATGGGTCTTTAGGACAAGCTTTGTTCAAGTCTGTGTAGTCTACACAAACTCTCCATTTCCCATTCTTCTTCTGTACTACAACTACGTTTGCTAACCACCTCGGGAACTTAACCTCTCTGATCATTCTGGACTTTAATAATCTTTCAACTTCCTCCTGGATAATCGCGTTCCGCTCAGGAGCAAACTTCCTTCTTTTTTGTTGCACAGGCTTGAATGATTTATCAATTCCAAGCTTGTGAGTGATAATATCTTTGGATATGCCTGTCATATCCTCATGCTTCCATGCAAATGTAGACATCCTGCATTTCAAAAAGTTAATTAATTGTTCTTCAATATCCTGAGGGATATTGGTCCCTACGAGCACCGAGATATCGGGGTTATCCTGGTCCAGGATAACTTTCTTCACATCCTGCTCCGGATCCTCCACGATATCTTGGGCCCGCGTCTTTAATTGCTATGCTGCACTAGCTTTGGCTGAGGATTTCATCGAGGATGAGTAGCATTCTTTCGCCTCCTGCTGATCGCTATCAACTTTAACAACTCCCCAAGGGGTAGGTATCTTGATGCATTGGTGATATGTTGATGGCACGGCCTTCATATCGTGAATCCACGGTCTTCCCAGTATAATGTTATAGCAGGATAGAGAGTCCATCACACAGAAACGTTGTATCGAGTTGACTCCTTCAACGTACACCGGCAACTTTATCTCTCCCACTGTGTTTCTGGCCTCTCCGCTGAACCCAACAAGCACGGTGGACTTCGAAGTGATATCCATTGGAGATACATTCATTCTTTTAAGTGTCTCTAGTTGGATTATGTTGACGTAGCTGCCATTATCAACCAATATCCTGCGTACAAAATGGTTAGCCACATATAACGTTATTACCAGAGCATCATGGTGAGGATCCTGGACAGTATCCCTGTCATCAGCATCAAATGTGATCACTTTGTCAGTCGTGAGGGTAGTCATCCTGACAGGTTTGTCTCCCCTTTCGGCCTTAGCTTCCTTTGCATGTCTCTTTGCTGCCGAATACGAAGTTCCACAAATGTCGGATCCCCCCGAAATGAAGTTGATTATCTTGGCATCCGCGGGAGGTGACGCTGCTCGTTCAGGATCCTTCTCAGTATCCTGACCCTTATTCTTCTTTTTTCCTAAGAGATCTTTCAGATATCCCTTGCTCAGAAGATAGCTTATTTCTTTCCTTAAAGCAATGCAATCCTCAGTCATATGTCCGAAATCTTCGTGGAAAGCACACCATTTCGACTTATCTTTCCAGTCAGCCTTTTGTTGATTCTTTCGAGGCCATCTAGCCTTGTCTCCTAGACCCTGCATAGCATACATCAATTCAGGAATATTAACAGAAAAGCAATATTCAGACAATTCAGGATACTCTTCAGGATCCTCATCTTCGACAGCATTCACTCTCTTGTTTTCATTTCTACCATATGGCTTAGGCCGATATGACTTAAATGAGGATTCCGACTTCCTATTAGTCGATTCATAAGTGTTGGATGAGTTCATCCTTTCTTGCATCTTCTTGTCATCTTCCAGACGGATATATCTCAAGGCCCTGTTATGAGCTTCATCGAGATTCCTGCAGGGATTCATTACAAGATCCTGATAAAACTGAGAATCCTTTTGTAATCCCATCTTAAAAGCTTGCACAGCTGTTGCAACATCAAGATGTGGGATATCCAAGGATTCTCGACTAAACTTTTTCACATAATCCCTCAAGGATTCCTGAGGCCCTTGGGTTATCCTGTAAAGATCACTGGTTAGTTTCTCAAAACTCCGACTACAAGAAAATTGACTGTTAAATAAATTAACCAAATGAGCAAATGAAGTAATTGAATGAGGAGGAACGTTTAACAGCCATTTTAAGGCTGATCCTGTTAGAGTAGAACCAAATCCCTTGCACAAGCACGCTTCCTTGAGCTCCGGAGGGATAGGGTTAATCTCCATTCTTTCCCTATACTGGGCAATATGCTCCTCAGGATCCGTAGTCCCATCATAAAGCTTCATGTTGGGGGTTTGGAATCTCTTCGGGATCTCAGCATCACAGATAGGATATGCAAAACGAGATATCTTGTGGCTATCTTGAGATACTTCGGGGATCGGCTGGACCACCCCAGGTACACTAGATATCATGTCTTTCAACTTCTGAAGTTCCCTGGTAAGTGCTGATGTTACACCTGCATCCTGCAAAGATCCACCACTGTTAGTAGCATGAGTATTGTTATTATTCGACACGTTACCCGTTGGAGGATTTTGCCCATATCCTGAAGCATATCCTGAGCTCCTCATGGTTGACATCCTAATCGAGGAGGGTATTTCAGGAGTATGATTCTGAGGAAGACTGGGCACGATATTCCCCCTATTATCCTCGGTATACACAGCTGAGCTAAAGTTCAACGCTCTGGGGTGTAACGGAGTGACATTGTCCTCCGCAGATCTGCTCGAGCCAGCCTTCAGGAGTTGTATCTCCCTCAAAAGCATTTGGTTTGTTTCCTGTTGCTGCCTCATTTGTTCCTGCACACT
Organism: Helianthus tuberosus; assembly: GCA_030545235.1. Taxonomy (NCBI): domain Eukaryota; kingdom Viridiplantae; phylum Streptophyta; class Magnoliopsida; order Asterales; family Asteraceae; genus Helianthus; species Helianthus tuberosus. The sequence goes on from CM060407.1 coordinate 124,125,424, forward strand.
TCCAAATAAGGTTAAAATTTCATCATTAGAAGCTAAAACGGGAGCAGATCCCTGGACACTCCGAGTTGGGATAACATCTTGAGATTGTGTAGAGGCTGGCATCCTTGGAGGAGGTGGTGGAAGCACCGAACCGGTAGTAGCAGAAGTCATAGCAGACACAGTAGAGGAACTCATGTTTGATCTTGAGGCCATTATGGACAATGTGGCAAAAAGTTTTGAAAATAGAAAACCGATTAGCGATTTGACAAAAATTTTTAGTAAAGAGAGCACCACTTGCCCCACGGTGGGCGCCAAATTGTTTTGGTCAAAAATTACCGAAGCAATTAAGTGATCAAATTAGTTAAGTGAGGTAGTGTGCTAGAAATATGTGTGAAAAATGTGTTAACCAAATTTGCTATGAAAACAGTTTCAGGATACGGCTCAGGATATTGAGCTGTATCTACGATCAAACAATGAGTAAACAATAAGCAAAAAGTAAAGGGAGTGACACGAGATGTACGAGGAAAGCCCTTGATCAATCTAGATCGCCGGCATAAAACCTCGGGAGCTGACAATCGCAGCTGCCTTGTTCTTCAATTACTTCAAAAATCAGGATACAGTGCGGGATGTGGTACGGATCGACTAAGTGTTACAATGAATATGAAATACAAGTGCGGTGTTTGCAATTAGCTAGAGAGTGTAAGTGTTCGAGAGTGTAAGTGTGAATTGTTGTGTTCTAAGCTGATCCGACCTCATCTATTTATAGTAAAGATAAACTAACTAACTACCCTAAACTCGCGGGATCCACCGAATATTCCTTCTTGGAACGTTGTAGAACTGGTCTTTCGGGCTCAACGTCTCTTTCTCAACAAATTCGTCCGAGTCTTGTGGAGAAGAAGTCCTCTTGACCGTTAGCAAGTCTCAACCCTTAACCTGCACGTGGTTAATTCAATAAGCCTCAGGATATCGCCTAAGATGTCAGCAATATCCTCTTCCAGCATCCTGATCACAAATAAACAAACAAAGGCAGGATATTGGTCAGGATACATATGTTAAGAAAATGACCCCTAACAGACACTTTGCACTTTTCGTTATTCTGTTCAACGCTTACACTGTAAACTATAATCAGGCTAACCCCAACACTCCCTTCAATCCAATAGTAGGCGTCGATACTTAGCACCCACTGTGAGTATACTCGATCCCTTTTTGTTTTAAACACTTTTGGGATGCAACATGTATTCTATAAACTTGATACTTGAAACTTGTTTGGAAACATACTCTATCCTCTGTGAACGTGAAACTTGATACTTTTGGATTCTTGATACTTTATGCTATGTGAACGTTTAATCCTTGTGTGTAGTTCCGCCTTAACAATAGTAGCGCTATAGGAGTAACGCACCTCCCCATTATTCTCGGGGGTATTGTTAGGAGGAGACATTTATCTTCCCATTATTCTCGGGGAAGAGCTTTTAAACGCATTGGGATTCTTGGGCTATCACTTGGACTGCGTAAACTAGCATGGCTGAAACTTTTATATGTTTACATGATGGATATGAGTCTTTTAAACTATTATGATTCTATATACTCAAACTTGTATACTCGCCAGTACATTATTGTATTGACATTATTTTAATACATGTTACAGGCTGAGAGGATGCTGAATCCAAGAAGCAAGCTAGGATGACGCTTAGAAACTCGCCTAGTTAATTTGAGAAATTGAACAATGATTAATGTTATGTACTTGATACTGTTGATGCGTGGTTGATGTTTTAGACAATTTAATATGAATCTTGATTAATCTATATTGACACATTTAGTGTTGTGGAAACTTCTGAACAATCTGAATCGCTTAGTGTCGCACCCCGATGTTTCCGCCATCGGTTGGGGTGTGACAACTTCTGAATAGATGTTTGTTTGAAGCTTGGATGTCCTGCACATACAAATGAACTTAATTAGTTTTGAATTGGAACCCAATCCAAAAAGGATTTAGGTTGACCAAATTCATCAATTTTAGTAACAGCAGTCCATTCACAATCTCTTTTGTCATTGAACAGTTTCAAAATTTCCAGTGGGGTAGAAACTTCATCTGAAAATTTAGTTCTCCAAATTTGCTTTGGTTTCATAACTATTTGATGAATCACTTTCATCTCCACTGTTCTCTCTTCTGTCCTTAGATTTATATCTGATGAATTCGTTTTACTTGACTGATCACTCTTTGGAGAACAAAACGATTCATCAGAACATTCATCTGAATCAACTGTTGTATCCGAGGACAAAATTTTATCTAAATACTCTCTCCCTTTCTTTCTTTTATTTCTCAATTTATCTTTATGCCCTTGTGATAATTTCTTTTCCGTTCTTTGGGCTTTTCTCCAGCTTTATCAACTTTCTTCTTCTCTTTCTTGTGAGGTTTATCCAACGATTCTCTCTTTGATCTCATTGGACAATCTCTGGCAACATGACCTTTGATTTGACAATTATAGCATTTTCTCGAAACAAATTTCTTTTTAGACAATTTACAACAATGTGTCCAACTTGTTCACAATTGTAACACACCCTATTGTCGTACCATTCTTCTCGTTCAGACCAAACACTCAAATCATAACACTGATTTGATGTGTAATAGTCATCACTCTAGCTTCTTCTATAAACTTGATTTGACTTTTGAGCATTGTGGCCAAACCGCACCATTTATTCTCAAATTTTTGTGAGTTTTGATTTTCAAATTTTTGTAATTTTTTATAATGATTGGATGATTGAACTGATGAACTTTTATTATTACTATGAAAATTTTTGAATTTTAACGTTTTGTTTTTGTTTTCGTTCCCCATTTTGCTTAGAAGTTGAACATTCACCTTTTTTAGCAAATGGTGGAATAGTTTCTTGAAAATTTTCTTTTAGTTTTAAAAACATTTCTTTTTTATTACTTTTATCATCAGCAGTGTCATCATCACAATATTCAATTATGACATCGTCATAATTTGTGACATTGTCACTTATTGGAATTTCAACTGAGGGAGTTTTATTTTTGGTATCATTATATACAACCGTTTTTTATTTACCTTTTCCCAACGGTTTATACTCAATACTGTCACAACCCCCGACCCCTGCCCCGGGAGGCGGGCGGCCGTGACCTACTTAGAGATGGTGGTATCGGTGTTTATCATTTATTTGGCAGCGGAAATTTCATCAGGACCGTAATTAGGAAATATTTTATCAGAGTAAAACACCACATTTTTATAATAAGAAATATATTGGAAAAAACCTAAGTTTCCATTACAAACATGTTTATAGGGATAATCCTTAATTTATTGAAATAGAACTTCTTCTTTATTTTAGGTAACTTTTATAGCCACTTTTCCAAGCCTTCAGTGCTCTCCAGCTGGTTTCTATTTGGCTTTCACATATTGTTACCTGAAACGCATTTAAAAACATTTTATCAGTAAGAAATATTGGCGAGTGAATCCTAGTTTAATCAAAACAGGTTTTATCATTTTACAACATTGAGGGCAATCCAACAATTATATTGGTTTACATCTACTTTAATTACCACCCACGGTACTGCCAATCCCGACTTGTGGTAATGTTACTACTCACAGTGTAGTAACAAATTTTGTATACAAAACCCCAACATAACGACGATAATTGTAGAATTACAAATACTCAATCAATGTTAATCATAAGATAAAAACAATTGGGATTTTGTAAAAACAATTTGTGAAAAGTGGAATCACTCACATTGCTATTTTAGGTGTTTACCTGTGACTTCGTGGATATAATCTATCGAATTTAAACAATGCACACACATTAGTATAATAACCAAAATTTTACATTAGTTATACCCTCCCTGAGACAGAACTCCAATGACTGAGTCAGGCAGAGCCTCGATATGCGTTACGGATGTGACACCCGGCTTTTCAGGCCGTACCGTACAATTGTAACACGTGTTGTGAATAGGTAACAGGGCTGTAATTGACTGGTTATGATGTTTGTCACACCCCCAAAATCCACCATGCGGAGTATCACCGCTTGGAGGCGTGACGTGACCAGGATCGAGCCACCAATCATTTTGAACAACATAATTAAGTAAATAAAACCAAACACAATACGATTGGTGACCAAAAGGAAGTAAACCGATTTTAGGTTAACAGCGGAAGCATAAAACATAAGTTCGAAACACAAGTCCATAGTTCATAAGTTTAAAGTCCAAAACGTAGGTTTAATAAGTTCATAAAGTTTATTCATTAAGTACGGGACATATCAGTTCGCATCCCACAACGACCACCTCCATATGCAAGCTCCATAGCATCTAATAACCTGCAAAGCATGTAATAACGAGTCAACAACAAAGTTGAGTGAGTTCACGGTTGGTTGTCCATTTTAGGGTTGTTTCCAAAAACATAGTTTAATCTCATTCGGCTATCCAGCCGTGGGGGTTACCCCATAGTTCGAAAACGTTTATTTGTTAACCATCCCATGTACACCTTCCCTGGCTATACAGCCCGGCACTTTGGCCGTGGGGAGCTGCCCCAGTATTTTAAACTACCAGACTCGTTTATCATATCGACTACTAACAAAAGAAATCAATTGTGCCCTAGCGTCGGTGTTCTATCACCACTGACGTGCCATAGTCCATTAGTACACGCCCGTCCGACTGGCACGATGTGAGGTTTGTTAAACCTAATAGCGCTATTAACTAATGACCCGCTCGCCATAGCCTCGGCGATTAAGTCGATACAAAAAGGGAGGGACTTCGCTGATAGAGTTCTAGTCCAGTAAGTCTAACACGTCCCAACAGGACGAGAAATTTACATTCCTGAACACATCTCAAAGGACGAGGAATCCCTATTCCTGTACCCATTCCCATTCCCACCGGGAATTTACCATGCTTTGTAGAAAAGTGTGAACTCACCTCGGTTTGCTCGGTTAGATTCTCAAATATAGCTAACAGTCAAGGTCGGTCAATCACGTCCTAGTATGATTTACCAGTTAGTCATTTAGTGGCTTTCAAATAGAACACAAAGTTCCTACACGTATCTATCACACAACATTCATCATTTTAACGGTTTATGCCCATCTAAGTTTCCCATCCATTCCCCACTCAAAATCAAACATACGATAATGCACATAACATATATAACATGTTAGATCATTCACAGATAGCATACTCGACATTTAGACACGCGAGTCACAACTTATGTCATTTCAGCATTTATATTCAATACCGGCTGTTTTCGGACATTTTAATAAAATGGTTAAATTATTCCAAAAATTCCCAAATTTTTACAGGATGTCTTAAACATTCCATATTTTATTGTGTAAAAATATCGGGGTCCGGTTCATTACCAATATTTTATAAAAATTCATATTCCGGACTGAACTCAGATTTATGTATTTCTGACTACAGTCCACGGAACAATTTATTAAAAATTCATCGAGTGTCCGATTTATGAAATTCCAGTGGGGTAATTACAAATGCATCGGTTTTCATCTAATGTAAAAATTTCATGGTCCGATTCATCACAAAACTCAGGTTATGACTGAAAGTATGACACCCATTTATTGCTGTCAAAATTCAGCTTAAGTTGCTGTTACAAATTAATACTTTAAAAATAGTAAACGAAGTCCAAAAATTACGATTCCGGTGCCATTAGAACCGTATTTCATAATAACATATTTTAGATTCAAAATATCGGTTTTTTGTTGAGTTTATGGCCTGTTTACAGCCAACTGAAGTTGGCTGTAAAAGTTGGACAGATTCTGATTTTCAGTGTTTAACCTTCTAAATCGTGTTCGATCGATTCCGTTAACAAGTTTAGTGACCACAACAACATGACACATTAATATTAATCAGTAAAACATCAGATAATCAACCAATAATCATAATCACACAAGATCTACATGATTTACACTAATATTCATCCATTAACCACCATGTTCATCACTTTAGTAGACTTTTAGTTGGTGATCTTATATGTTAGTGATTTTCAACCGACGAAACTCTTATTAACCACTTTAGAATAGATCAAGAAGATGTTTAGAGTCACTTACTACTAGCTTGAGGCTAGGGAAGATTCAAGGCGAAAACTAGGTGGTTAATAGCGAATGGAGAAGGTCCTTCAACTTCCGAGCGCGCCAAGCTTCGTTGTTCACCTTCTTACACCTATGGATGTTCTTGGATTGCTTGAAGATGATCAAATGATGGTGGTGATGGTGCTACTTGTGGCTGGCCGAACCAAAGAAAGAGAGAGAGAGATAGTGCCAAGTTTTCTTGTGAAGTGTTTGAATGAAATATGAACTTATGGGTTTACTTATAGACCATTTATCTTAATTAACCATTGGATCTTGTGCTCCCAAGATATTAAACATGTCTAAATAAAATAATCAAGTGTGTAAGGATGTGTCCCCTACATGGGACCGATTTAGTTATGGGGGGAGGGGTATTTGGTTTGGTTTCAATTGATTAGTTAGTAACTAGTTATGTGTAGTTAGGGATTTAAGTTAGTTACTAGTGTGTCATGAATTATAACGGGTGTTAGGGTGTTCGAGTACCCTAACTAGCTCAGAAAAGAAAAGCAATATCATTGACAATATTTTCATGTCCCGGGTGATGTCCGGTTGTTCGGTTCGATACTGTTCCGTTAAAGTGCTTAATTAACCCGAAAAGTGTCTTATGTATATATTTTTGCAACGTTTTTAATTTTTAACACTTAGGATATCACACAGGACTATTTAGTAACTTTTTTGTACATTACTAGTATGTTTAACAAATACATGTAAGTATAACACAGATATCAGAAGCAGTTAAATGATTCAGCACAGTCATCAAGCACTTTAATTTTCATTAATAAATTGTACGGAATACATGGGATTTTGAGGGCTATCACAATGTTTATATGTGAAATTTAATGTATTGGTAAAATTAAACTTTGATAAAAATTATGTTGGTAACGGGAAGATAAACGCTTATCGCGTAATGGTTAAAATGTGAAACGAACGTCGGTGACCACCCGATTGGTGATAAAATCCTAAAAATAGTCTGTTATGATTAGAATAATAATTTTAATCATGTCCATGTGGAAAAACAATTTAAAACGCTAAGAAACTCTATTTTTTCGAGTTTGAGCGCATACTGCGCGATACTGCACAAATTAAACAAAATACTGTCAACGCAGCCAGTCAAGGCAACTGGTAATTACTTCAGTAATAATTTTGAGTGATTATTTTTATAGGATGATAAAAATAATTTAAAACACACTAAAACGGGATTAAAACGTGCGACACCTGTGTCACTTCAACCATCAAACAAATACCAAACTAATGAAATATTATATTTCATGCTTGGGATTTGTATAAATATGTGTATCATTTGCACATATCAATTCTTGTTCGATTTCGGGCTCTAAATCGCTTTCTGGAAGGTTATATGCGCACTGATGCGTAAATATAACCAGTTTAATGCAACAAACACTCCGGAATAGTGACATAGGCTTAACATACCTTAAATAAACTTTACATAACTTAGAAACAAGGTTTGGAAGGTTTGGTATGCCGAAATCAAGTTTATTCGCTTACAGGGACTAAAATTGACAAACTGCGAAGGTATGTCTATTTGAACTGTAACGAACATTCCGGAACATGATCATAAGTTAAACACACCCTAAATGTCCTTTACATAGCTTAGAAATAGGCTTTGAGGGGTTCGGTGTGCTAAAACAAACTTTATGCTCATTCAGGGACTAAAAACGTCAAAAAGTGCACAAGTTTGCATTTTCGCGCATAACTTACGTTCTGAATACATCCGGACATCCAAAAATTTATGTAAGCATTAAAATATTTTATTTTAGTGTTTGGCATAAGAAAAATCCATTCTTCGCGCAATTTGGATCGTTTTTCGCGCTTATGCGCATTCCGTCGTAATTAAGCAAACATCGCGATCATACGACCAAACGAACCGACATCCGGCATATTTTTGAGCATGTTTCATGTCCACAATGTTTAAGCATCATTTTAGGGCCTTAAAGTTTGCTTAACGGGCCTTAGAAGCGTCGGAAATGGCTTAAAACACATCAGGGACCAAAACTGTCATTCTGCAAACTTGTTTCTGATCTGTGTAGCCCAGGCGGGCCACGTAAGCTTCTGTTGTTCCTTACGCGGGCTGCGAGGCCCTCCCAGATATGCAGAATGTTGAAAACAGCCTGCTTCCAACTGTTCCAGCCATGTTTTCCACTTGCAACTGATATTTTTAAAACTATGGGCCATTTCTATGGGCTCTAATGGTTTTATAAACCATGGGCTCGAGGTGTACGGCTAGGATTGAATCTCGGTTTACGAGGAACGATCTTAACGGTTCTAGAAATCCTATATATACCCCTCACCCATTTCACTCATTCCCTCACATTTGATCTGATTTTATACTCTCTAAGTGGAAGTATATGCTTCCTACCTGAGAGTGGATTGGATCAAATACTTGCGGGGACCTTCTGTAAGTCTTCCTTCGTTCTTTTCATTCGTTTTAGCATTAAAGTCAAACTTTGTTTGACTTACTGCATTGCCCAGTTTATGGTCAATGCGAAGTTCGTTTGAACTTCATAACGTGAGCGTAATCACGATGGTTATAGTCCCTAGTGACTATACCTACTGATTACCACGTTATCTAGGCTCAGTGACGAGTCGTAGTTTCGGCCAAAATGCGTATTCTTGCGTATTTTGTAACCAAACTACTCTTAGGTATCAAAACCGTTTGTTTTGATATCAAAACCTGTTTTCTAACTTAACTAAACATGTTCTAGCTTGTTTAGCTCGTCACTTTTAGATTTGTGCTTGTCTAGGGTCGTAAGGGTAAGCGATCTAATCAATCGCTTATGCTTTCGAACCCGACCCACTTGGTCGATCATTAGGATCCGACCAAACACTTTAGGTGACCATAGTTGTATCCTAATAACCTTCCGAGGTTATACCTTATGGTCACAATCGTTTAAGTAGTTGTATGATAAGTAGTTCTTATGCCTTAGGTAAATTACCAAAATACCCTTTTCGCACCAAAATTCATTTTAAGCATATGTAACCCAAATTTTGACATCTAAACTGATTTAGCAACAATATTAGACATATTAAGGCATATATTACTTATCATAGGACCAGTTAGGCGTTCCAAACGCGTTTTACGCGAACGACGCGTTAAAGTAGCATAAGCTACCTAAACGGGTCGTAACGGGTCAAAAGCATTTAGGATAAGTTTCGTTTTAGTATGTAGGCTTTGTTAAAACCATATTACATGAGTGCCTACACTCATTTGGTTTGCGAACCCACATGCTACCCGATCCTCCGAATAGGTCCGTTTATTAATGTAGTTACCTATATTAGGTACCGTTTAAATCCGTGATCTTCTAGCTTTGCTTGGTGGATATCTAAGGTCTATTGAGCAATCTCAAGTGAGTACATAGACCCCTCTTTTACTGTTTTTCAAACATTTTGGGGTGAAACACATGTGCCTACTTGTTTCTTTCATGCTTTCCATGTTTTCATATCATATACTTGCTATGTTCATTAGTACAACATTATTAGATGATTTTTTTATGTTTTTGCTATGTATGTCCATTGTGTGCATATTTAGTACATCGTTTTACATGACATTTTATGCTATGTATGTTCATTTAGCGCATACTTAGTACATTATTTTCATTACATTTCATGCTATGTATGTTCATCATACATAGTACATTGTTTACATTTCATTTCATGCTATGTATGTTCATCATACTTAGTACATTTGTTTTACATTGCATCTCTGTTGCATATGTTCTCGTAACATATGGACACATTGTTTTACATCTCTACCTTGTATGTTTACTTAGCATACTAGTTACATTATTTTCATCACATGCTTACATTTTGTGACAACTCGTATTTCCAAACCGATCTTCGTACTTTAATGTAACGTATGTGTACGATATGTGACTATTATGAAAGTGAATACTTATGCTAATGTTATGTTATTACGTGCTTTGTGTAATGTATGTTTGTATATAAATAGCCCAACCGCACAACATGAAACCAAATCGCACAACACTCACCCGACCGCACAAGCCTTTCGGGCTACACAACTCGTATTCGGACCAATGGGCAGCCCAAGTGAGGGTTCGGCCCACTCCCCCATATCGCATAACACTAAGGGGATAGAGTAAACTTCTCATTGTTGCTAAACGCCTACACACACAAAACCCTAGTGCTCTCTTCCTTCTCTCTAGAACTCGACGGCAACAACATCTTTTCCCTCGAAGCCTTTGGTGTTCGGATCAATCCCTACTCTTTTCCTTCGATCGGTTAGTGTTAATATTATTCTTATAATTAGTGTGTTGCATGATGATGTTATGATCTCACGATTCGATTAAACGATTAAGTATTGAATGTATGATGAACAATGATGTTTACGTGTATGATGATTGATCGGCTGCCATGTCTTGTCTTCGGATTTGTTGTGTAATGAATCAGGATTTAAATGATGTGAATGATGAGTAATAATTATAATGCATGTGTGATATCTTGGAAATACAAACAATTGGATAAAGATCCTTTATGATTTTCGGCTAGTGTCATCATAGATTTCATGTGCTACATGTGATTCTTAATTAATGTGAATGATAGTGGCATGATCGGTCCTATGATATGAGAGTTGATTGATAGTTTGATTAGTCAAAGGGTGGCCATGTGTGTGTTTTCAGGCTAGGTTAGTCAAATGCATATGTTATTTGTTTGCATGATGATTAGGGTTCTTTAGAAAACAATTGAAATATATGCTTGTTTGATCGATAGTATGCTAGATGGATTGGTTTGAAAACTGTTAATTGATTTGATCTGAAAACCAATTAACTGTTGATTGATTGGGTTGATTGATAACAAAATTGGAAACTATTGATTAGCAAGATTGATGCTTGTAACCGATTTGGCATGATATCCGGAATTTAAAAACTAGTCACACAAGCCTCTTGATCGTACAAGAGGTTCTGGTCGCACAAGATCACACGTACAAGAGATCGCACAAGACATCTTGGTCAGTCGCACAAGATGTCTTCTACCGCACAAGAAGTATGAATATCTAACTGTTTGGGCTGGTTGGTTATGTTGGGCCGGGCTGGTAATGGAGTCGCACAAGATAACATGGATCGCACAAGGCTTAAGTTTAATTGTTTGGGCTGTATGTATATGTGTTGGGTTGGGCCTGATCTGATCGCACAACCCAAATCGGATTCACATAAGGTTTAAGTTAAATTGTTGAACCGTGGTTATGATTTGGGATTCTTGACTTTGGGCCGGGTAGAAGTGGAATTCAACGAATGACTCGCACAAGGTCATTAGACTTGTGCGAGCCCAATCACTTAATGTCAATATGTCTTATCTGTTAAACGTGATGTTGCATCATGCCATGGTCCGTATGTGTTTCTTATATATGCAATCTATGTGATACCTGTGTGCGCTACTTGAAAACCTAAACCTGACTTGTATGATAATCATGTTAGGACGTGGTTGACCCCTAGCTACTAGACTTGACCTTTCTGTGTAATCTGCCGAGCAAACCAAGGTGAGTTCACACTCTACAAAGCATGGGATTCCCAGGGGTTGGGAATGGGGTTAAGGAATATTGATTCCTCGTCCTTTCTTGGGTAGGACAGTAATGGTTCAGGAATGTAATTCCTCGTCCTCACGGACAGATAACTCGTACTAGACCAAAACTCTATCACGAAGTCCCTCCTTTTTATATCGACTTAATCGCCGGGCCAATGGCGAGCGGGTCATTAGTTAGATAGCGCTATTTAGGTCTGACAAGCCTCACACCGTGCCGCAGAGGACGGGCGTGAACTAATGGATCTGGGGCACATCAATGCTGATAGACATTGACAGTTTCAGGGCACTTAAACATGACTTCAGTCAGTAGTCGATATGGTAACGAGTCTAGTGGATACATGGGGTAGCCCCCACGGCCGAAATGCTAGATAACTATCATGGGGTAGCCCCCACGGCAGGATTGCCAGAGTAAATGGGTTAAACAAATGGTTAAACAAATCACGTTTTCAACTATGGGGTAACCCCCACGGCAGGAACGCCAGCTAAAGGAAAACTGTTTTTGGAACAACTTAAAAACGAACACCCAACCGTGAACTCACTCAACTAGTTGTTGACTCGTTACTACATGCTTTGCAGGTCTATAGGTACTTAGTTGGAGCTTGCACAAGGAAGAGTCGTTGTGGGGCATGGACAGCTGTGTGCCATGTTAAACATTTGGATAATTAAACTTTGGATTTGGTTTTGGACATTATGCTTCCGCTCATAACTTAACTTTGCTTGTTTTGGATATTAATCGTGTTGGTTGGACTTATACATTAAATATTTACTTGTTCAATATGATTAGTGGTTTGATCCTGGTCAGTCACGCCTCCAAGCGGTGATACTCCGCAGGTGGATTTTGGGGGTGTGACAGATTGGTATCAGAGCCATTGGTTATAGAGAACTTGGTTTTAATAAAGGAAAACGTTTTTGTTAAAACCAGACTATAATCTGTACAGTGCTCTACGATCCACAACGACACTTCACTCCACGTGCAAGGCTCGACATTCTAGGTGATATGGTTTATGTTTATATTGCCTACTTGCTAGATTGCATAGAACTTTGCTCATGATATGCTTAGCTAGTATAGCTACTCTTGTCTGAACACGTGTGTGCTTACTCTCTTCTGTCATCGCACTTTCGCGAACCCTTCTCACTCATGCTTCCTTTGATATGAAGATCATGTCTGGACGCATCAACATGACTCAAGCCCAGTTGACGGCTCTGATCAACGAACAGGTTGCTGCGGCACTTGCAGCAGCACAGGCAGGAGGTATACCCTGCAGTTATAACTCATTCTAGGATCTTTAGATCCTACTCTCGTGAACCTATCCTTGTGTTAAACTTTGTCCTTTCTTACACTCGCAACAGGTCAACATGCTCAGCCACCTGTGTGTACCTTCAAAACTTTCATGGACTGCCGCCCCACTACTTTTAGTGGCACTGAAGGAGCAGTAGGTCTCCTTCACTGGTTTGAGAAACTGGAATCTGTGTTCGAAATGTGTGAATGCCCTGAGGCACGCAGGGTTAAATATGCTACCGGCACTCTCGAGGGTTTAGCCCTCACATGGTGGAACGCCCAGGTACAAATGCTGGGGTTGGTTGCTGCTAACGCCACCCCATGGAACAATTTCAAAGAGATGATCAAGGAAGAATACTGCAGTCGTGACGACATACATAAGCTGGAAGTTGAGTTCTTCAACCTCAAGATGACGGGGTCGGAAATTGAGGCATATACTAAGAGATCGAATGAGCTTGCACTACTGTGTCCTACTATGGTGGACCCTCCAATTAAGCGTATTGAACTCTACCTCAAGGGTCTGAAACCAGAGATCCAAAGTCATGTGACTTTAGCAAATCTCGCCACCTACCAACAGGTTGTTCAGTTGGCTCACCGTCTCACTGATCAGGCGGTGGAGCAAAACAAGTTACCAAAACGTATTAGTGATGCAGCTACCTCTGAACCTCCCAGTGATAACAAACGAAAATGGGATGGGGCTTCAAGCAGAGGTTCGACTTCTGTTCAATCCCAGTCGCAGCAGAGAAGAACTGAAGAGTATAAGAGTCCTAGTCAGCAATCGTCAGGTAGCCAAAGTCAGGGTGGATACAAAGGAAATCACCCCAAGTGTAATCGTTGCAACTTACATCATCGCGGGCCATGCACCAGGGGTAACTGTCATCGGTGCAACAAGCCAGGCCATGCGGCAAAGGATTGTAGAAGCTTATACCCAGCAAACCAGAATCGCCAGCAACAGCAAGATCAACAGAATCAACGCCAGCAACAGCAGCCGCAAGGTAACAACAAAGGGTGCTTTCAGTGTGGAGCTGAAGGCCACTTCAAGAGAGATTGTCCCCAGCTGAACAGGAACCAGAACAACAATAATAACAACAATCAGGGGAATGGGAACAACGGGGGTAACAATGGTAATGGAGCAAGGGGCCGTGTGTTTGTTATTGGCAATGGAGAAGCAAGGAATGATCCCAATGTTGTGACGGGTAAGTTCCTTCTCGACGACTTTTACGTTACTGTCTTATTTGATTCGGGTGCTGATACTAGTTATGTGTCTCAAAGCGTTAGTCAACTGCTTAAGCGTACCCCAACACCTTTGAATCCCAAACATGCTGTAGAGTTAGCTAATGGTAAAAGTATAGAGGTCACACACGTAGTTAAAGGTTGTAACCTAGTACTTGCCGATCACACTTTCTTGATCGACCTCCTTCCTATCACTCTGGGTAGTTTCGACGTTGTCATTGGGATGGACTGGTTATCCCAACATCAAGCTGAGATCCTTTGCAACGAAAAGATTGTCCGTATTCCGTGCCCAGGTGAGGAACCTCTTATGATTCATGGCGACAAGAGTGGTGCTGTTACGAGCATCATTTCTTCCCTTAAGGCTCAAAAGTGTTTGCGTAAGGGCCACACTGCCTTTCTGGCTCTCGTTACCGATACCTCGAAGAAAGAAAGAAAGATAGAAGACTTTCCAATTGTACGCGACTATCCTGAGGTATTTCCTGAGGAACTACCTGGCCTCCCGCCTCATCGCCAGGTCGAGTTTCAAATCGAGCTAGCTCCTGGAGCAGCGCCTATAGCTCGTGCACCGTATCGTTTAGCTCCATCAGAGTTGAAAGAGCTATCTACGCAACTACAAGAACTCCTAGATAAGGGTTTTATTCGTCCTAGCTCTTCGCCCTGGGGAGCTCCAGTGCTATTTGTGAAGAAGAAAGACGGTACGTTCAGAATGTGCATTGACTACCGTGAACTGAACAAAGTGACTGTGAAGAACCGCTACCCTCTTCCACGCATTGACGATTTGTTCGACCAGCTACAAGGGTCGAGCTACTATTCGAAGATTGATTTGAGATCGGGATATCACCAGCTGAGAGTCCGAGAAGAGGACGTCTCCAAAACAGCCTTCAGAACTCGATATGGCCACTATGAGTTTTTGGTCATGCCTTTTGGGATGACAAACGCACCGGCGGTCTTCATGGATTTGATGAATCGAGTGTGCAAGCCTTACTTAGACAAATTCGTTATTGTCTTCATCGATGACATCCTGATCTATTCGAAGAGTCAGGAGGAACATGAGCAACATTTACGACTTATTTTGGAACTCCTTCGAAAGGAACAGCTGTACGCCAAATTTTCAAAATGTGACTTCTGGCTTCGTGAAGTCCATTTCTTGGGCCATGTAGTGAACAAGGATGGGATTCACGTTGATCCATCCAAGGTAGAGTCGATCAAGAGCTGGCCTGCACCTCGTACACCAACGGAAATTCGCCAATTCTTGGGATTGGCAGGTTACTACAGGAGATTTATCAAGGATTTTTCTAAGATTGCTCAGCCTCTTACTTCACTAACACAGAAGGGCGTTGTTTATCGTTGGGGAAACGCACAGGAGTTAGCGTTTCAACACTTAAAGGATAGACTTTGCAGTGCACCTATCCTTTCATTGCCAGAGGGCACAGACGACTTCGTGGTTTACTGCGACGCATCTATTCAGGGTCTCGGTTGTGTTTTGATGCAGCGGGATAAAGTTATAGCATACGCTTCACGTCAACTCAAGGTTCATGAGAAGAACTACACTACACACGATCTAGAGCTGGGAGCGGTTGTTTTTGCACTTAAGATATGGCGACACTACTTGTATGGCACCAAGTGTGCTATCTACACTGATCACAGAAGTCTCGAGCACATTTTTAAACAGAAGGAACTCAATATGAGACAACGACGATGGGTCGAACTGCTGAACGATTACGAATGCTCGATCATGTACCACCCGGGCAAAGCCAATGTTGTGGCTGACGCCCTCAGTCGAAAGGACACCGCGCCCAAGCGCGTACGAGCTTTACAACTTACTATACAGTCTAGTCTTCCTTCCCAAATACGAAATGCTCAGATAGAAGCATTGAAACCAGAAATCATCAGGGCTGAAGCCCTACGCGGCTCGAGGCAACGCTTAGAACAGAAGGAAGACGGTGCTTACTATGTAACAGGACGTATTTGGGTCCCATTTTATGGTAACCTACGAGAGCTTGTGATGGATGAGGCACACAAGTCTCGTTACTCAGTACACCCTGGCTCGGATAAAATGTACCACGACATCAAAACCACATATTGGTGGCCTAGTATGAAGGCCCACATAGCAATGTACGTTAGTAAGTGCTTGACTTGTGCGAGAGTCAAGGCGGAATACCAGAAACCTTCAGGCCCACTTCAACAACCAGAGATACCACAATGGAAATGGGAGCAAATTTCCATGGATTTTGTTACTGGCCTGCCTAGATCACAACGTGGTAACGATACTATTTGGGTGATCGTGGATCGACTCACAAAGTCTGCTCACTTCTTGGCTATCAAAGAAACGGATAAGTTCTCCACCCTAGCAGAAGTATACCTCAAGGAAGTTGTCTCGAGGCACGGGGTGCCCACCTCTATTATCTCGGATCGAGATGCACGATTTACATCAGAATTGTGGCAAGCAATGCACAAGTCCTTTGGCTCAAGGTTAGACATGAGCACAGCTTATCACCCGCAAACGGATGGGCAGTCGGAACGTACCATCCAGACTCTCGAAGACATGCTTAGGGCATGTGTAATTGACTTTGGCAACGGCTGGGAAAAGCATCTGCCACTTGTGGAATTTTCGTACAACAATAGCTACCACACCAGCATTAAAGCTGCTCCGTTTGAGGCATTGTACGGGCGTAAATGCCGGTCACCTCTTTGTTGGGCAGAGGTGGGGGATAGTCAGATTACTGGTCCAGAACATGTGGTAGACACAACAGAGAAAATTGCCCAGATACGACAACGAATGGCGGCAGCTCGTGACCGTCAGAAAGCATACGCCGATAAAGACAGGAAACTACTCGAATTCCAAGTTGGGGATCGAGCGCTACTCAAAGTTTCACCCTGGAAGGGTGTGGTTCGTTTTGGCAAACGCGGCAAACTTAATCCACGATACGTTGGACCCTTCGAAGTCATTGAGAAAATAGGCAAGGTGGCCTACAGACTGAATTTACCAGCAGAACTCAGTGCAGTTCACAATGTTTTCCACGTGTCAAACCTGAAGAAGTGTTTATCAGATGAGCCCCACGTAGTTCCTCTGAAGGAGCTCACGATCGACGAGCAGTTGCGATTCGTCGAGGAACCTGTTGAAATCACGGACCGGGATGTTAAGGTCCTCAAGCATACTAGAATACCTCTCGTTCGAGTTCGTTGGAACTCACGTCGCGGCCCAGAGTTCACCTGGGAGCGCGAAGATCAGATGAAACAAAAGTATCCCCAACTGTTCGCAACCGGTACAACCACTACTGAGGCTGAAGCTACGGAATTTCGGGACGAAATTCCAGATCAACGGGGGGGAGGATGTGACACCCCAGGAAAACCAGGAAAACCGGGAAAACCATGCAACTTAACTAGCTTCCTCAGTGAGTACGCGCTAAATTTCGGGATGAAATTTCTTTCAACTTGGGGATAATGTGACAACTCGTATTTCCAAACCGATCTTCGTACTTTAATGTAACGTATGTGTACGATATGTGACTATTATGAAAGTGAATACTTATGCTAATGTTATGTTATTACGTGCTTTGTGTAATGTATGTTTGTATATAAATAGCCCAACCGCACAACATGAAACCAAATCGCACAACACTCACCCGACCGCACAAGCCTTTCGGGCTACACAACTCGTATTCGGACCAATGGGCAGCCCAAGTGAGGGTTCGGCCCACTCCCCCATATCGCATAACACTAAGGGGATAGAGTAAACTTCTCATTGTTGCTAACGCCTACACACACAAAACCCTAGTGCTCTCTTCCTTCTCTCTAGAACTCGACGGCAACAACATCTTTTCCCTCGAAGCCTTTGGTGTTCGGATCAATCCCTACTCTTTTCCTTCGATCGGTTAGTGTTAATATTATTCTTATAATTAGTGTGTTGCATGATGATGTTATGATCTCACGATTCGATTAAACGATTAAGTATTGAATGTATGATGAACAATGATGTTTACGTGTATGATGATTGATCGGCTGCCATGTCTTGTCTTCGGATTTGTTGTGTAATGAATCAGGATTTAAATGATGTGAATGATGAGTAATAATTATAATGCATGTGTGATATCTTGGAAATACAAACAATTGGATAAAGATCCATTATGATTTTCGGCTAGTGTCATCATAGATTTCATGTGCTACATGTGATTCTTAATTAATGTGAATGATAGTGGCATGATCGGTCCTATGATATGAGAGTTGATTGATAGTTTGATTAGTCAAAGGGTGGCCATGTGTGTGTTGTCAGGCTAGGTTAGTCAAATGCATATGTTATTTGTTTGCATGATGATTAGGGTTCTTTAGAAAACAATTGAAATATATGCTTGTTTGATCGATAGTATGCTAGATGGGTTGGTTTGAAAACTGTTAATTGATTTGATCTGAAAACCAATTAACTGTTGATTGATTGGGTTGATTGATAACAAAATTGGAAACTATTGATTAGCAAGATTGATGCTTGTAACCGATTTGGCATGATATCCGGAATTTAAAAACTAGTCACACAAGCCTCTTGATCGTACAAGAGGTTCTGGTCGCACAAGATCACACGTACAAGAGATCGCACAAGACATCTTGGTCAGTCGCACAAGATGTCTTCTACCGCACAAGAAGTATGAATATCTAACTGTTTGGGCTGGTTGGTTATGTTGGGCCGGGCTGGTAATGGAGTCGCACAAGATAACATGGATCGCACAAGGCTTAAGTTTAATTGTTTGGGCTGTATGTATATGTGTTGGGTTGGGCCTGATCTGATCGCACAACCCAAATCGGATTCACATAAGGTTTAAGTTAAATTGTTGAACCGTGGTTATGATTTGGGATTCTTGACTTTGGGCCGGGTAGAAGTGGAATTCAACGAATGACTCGCACAAGGTCATTAGACTTGTGCGAGCCCAATCACTTAATGTCAATATGTCTTATCTGTTAAACGTGATGTTGCATCATGCCATGGTCCGTATGTGTTTCTTATATATGCAATCTATGTGATACCTGTGTGCGCTACTTGAAAACCTAAACCTGACTTGTATGATAATCATGTTAGGACGTGGTTGACCCCTAGCTACTAGACTTGACCTTTCTGTGTAATCTGCCGAGCAAACCAAGGTGAGTTCACACTCTACAAAGCATGGGATTCCCAGGGGTTGGGAATGGGGTTAAGGAATATTGATTCCTCGTCCTTTCTTGGGTAGGACAGTAATGGTTCAGGAATGTAATTCCTCGTCCTCACGGACAGATAACTCGTACTAGACCAAAACTCTATCACGAAGTCCCTCCTTTTTATATCGACTTAATCGCCGGGCCAATGGCGAGCGGGTCATTAGTTAGATAGCGCTATTTAGGTCTGACAAGCCTCACACCGTGCCGCAGAGGACGGGCGTGAACTAATGGATCTGGGGCACGTCAATGCTGATAGACATTGACAGTTTCAGGGCACTTAAACATGACTTCAGTCAGTAGTCGATATGGTAACGAGTCTAGTGGATACATGGGGTAGCCCCCACGGCCGAAATGCCAGATAACTATCATGGGGTAGCCCCCACGGCAGGATTGCCAGAGTAAATGGGTTAAACAAATGGTTAAACAAATCACGTTTTCAACTATGGGGTAACCCCCACGGCAGGAACGCCAGCTAAAGGAAAACTGTTTCTGGAACAACTTAAAAACGAACACCCAACCGTGAACTCACTCAACTAGTTGTTGACTCGTTACTACATGCTTTGCAGGTCTATAGGTACTTAGTTGGAGCTTGCACAAGGAAGAGTCGTTGTGGGGCATGGACAGCTGTGTGCCATGTTAAACATTTGGATAATTAAACTTTGGATTTGGTTTTGGACATTATGCTTCCGCTCATAACTTAACTTTGCTTGTTTTGGATATTAATCGTGTTGGTTGGACTTATACATTAAATATTTACTTGTTCAATATGATTAGTGGTTTGATCCTGGTCAGTCACGCCTCCAAGCGGTGATACTCCGCAGGTGGATTTTGGGGGTGTGACACATTTTAATATGACATTTGGTTTGTTTAAATGGGACTTATATACATTTATTAACATTAGCTACGCCGTTCGTTAGTAGGTAGTGGTACCATAGGAATTGACAACTCCCGTTCCTAAAGTCCTAGGTTTGTTTGGATGGATGGAATGACCGAATTCGATATACATAACTCAGATAAACCTTTAATTTGTTTAAAGGTTATCGCCACAGTCGCAAGGCTTGAATGTATGCATTTTCACAATACCGCATAAATGTTTGTATTCAGTATATCATGCATTTCCACAAAACATAATGCTGATTTAAACCACGTTTTACTTCAATACATTGTTTTGTGCATTTTTACCTATGGTTTAGTTGATACATATTTCACTTGCCATACATGACATTTTGTTTACACATTACATGATTGATATTTGACATAGACATTTTGATATTGATATACACATTTCATGGACTACATTTTGACATAAACATTTTGACATGGTTTTCACAAAGACATTTGATAAGTGGTTTAGACATGGGCAATTTACATTGGTGGTTTGTTTGGGTAAAGTGATTTAAGTAACGAGGCGTGTGTAATATGATACAAGCATGGTGGATACGCCGCTGGTACTTCCTATATATAAGTGCTTGTATGGTATTACATATCGTAGCGTTATTTAAATCATTTCAGTTTAGACATAAAACATTTTATACAAATAACATATTTTTCACAAGACATTGTTTTACAAACAACTTATTTTATACAAAACTCATTTTACTTGGTTATTCATTTTAACCTCACGTTACTCTTTTACATATCATCTACTTTATCATCGCTTTTCAAAAGATTTATAAAACAAAACATTTTACAAGGATCATGACTGACTTTTGATAAACAACCTTTTTTTTCTAAACTTATAAGTCATGAATCCTATTTTCACAAAACCTATGTATCTCACAGGCATTTTTATGCTGACGTACCTATTTTCACATGTGTTTCAGGAAATGATGCATAGGACTTATCAAGATACACTTAGGCGGACCTTGGGCCTTAGTAACATTAAAAGATGCAAGACTAGTTAATTATGTTATATTTCTTTATTATTAAGACATTGTAACTCTTTTAAATCAATAAAACAAAATTTCAATTTTCCATGTGTTATGAAACAATGATTCTGTTACAACACTCCCCGACGATTCCGCCACGATTTGTTGTTTTACGTGGTCGGAGTGTGACAAAACGCTAGATAAAATACCCGGTATCCGGTAAAATACCAGTTTTTAAACTAATATACATATATTGTATGTTTGTAAATATGAAATGTGAGAGGTGGGCATTAGGTGGCGGCACATGAGGGCTTCCTCTCTCCTCTCTCTTCCACTTGGAGGTCTTGGAATACACTAATAATGATCATGCCTTTACAAACCTTCCAATATCTTGCCAAATCCAAGATATGATTTCAAAAACGCAATTTCACTCTCTCTCTTGTACATCTCGGCCGAACACCCCATGAACAACACCCACTTTCATTTTCAAACTTAATCTTGAAGAATCATATCCATTCCAAGGTGTTTTCAAGCTAGTATGAAGGTTTAGAGGTGATTTCAAGAAGATCCAAGCAAGAACAAGGCTTTATATCATCATTTTTGTAAAACCCACTAAGAATCTTGAAGGTATAATATTTCATCTTTCAAATCTTGTTCATGATTCATGGTGATGAAGATGATAGTGAAAGTTTCTCTTGTTCTTGAATCTAAACATAAACTTGAAACTAAAACAAATGGGTTTTGGAACAAAAATAAAATGGATGAATATATATGTATATTGATTTTTGACTTTTAATAGATTCTTGTTTGACATGATTTTTGTAAAGTGAAATGCATGTGTGATCAAAGGAATGTTCTAAAAAGATTTAATGATTTGAAATGGACATGTTAAAAAGTAAAACTTTGGAAGTTTATGTATGTATGTTTGTATATGTGTCGTGTATATATATATGTACACATGCATGTGAAATTTTGATGATTAAAAGACTTAAATATGTAAGAATGTGTATGTCTTGAATTTATAATAAATGATTGGATGATGATCATATGAATGTTGGAATGTTTGAGTATGTGAAACATGAGTTAAATGAAGGTCTAGATGCATTCAAGTTCATACAAAATGATTAGAACATGTTATGGATGCATTAGATGCATTTACTAGATCATGCATGTTGGAATATGATCAAGAAATGATGATTTGAATATGATTTGATAAAAATAAATTTTAATCAGGTTCTAAACACTAAAAATGTAAATATTTGAAGTGTTTAATGGTATATAACTTTGTCATAATGTTTGCTAGCTTTGCATGTTGTACTTGGTGCATTAGAAGTTGTGAAATACGTGAAATCGCATGATTTATATGACTTAAACTGTGACAACCCTCATAATTACATGTATCCGTACGACTAATTAATATTAAATTGTGCTTATTGATTGTGCAGAAAAATTTGACTAAATGATCCTGTATGCTTTTCTATGTGTTGAGAATTAATTGTGTTACAAAAGATGCATAAAAGACACTATACGGTACAATTTAACACATTAACGGAACGGTACTTAACCGAACAACCGGACATTACCCGGGACACCAAAATTTTGTCAGAAACATTATTTTATTATTGTTAACTAATTATGGTCTCAAAAATCCCCACACACTATAAAATATGCCATGCACTTACTACTTTAGAAAATACCCTAAACCTTCTAAGTAATCACCTACTTATAATAAAAACTTACAATTAACCCCCCCTTCATATTTTTGGCTCACATAGGGGCCCCACCATAATCATCACTAAATCCCTAATAAATATTCCCTTTTCATTTGATTGGACCTCCTTATTTGATGCTCTTGCCAAGAAATCACCATCATTACATTTAGGTTGGGCTAGAGATCACCATATCATCATATCACACTCTCTCTCTCTACAAACTCACTTCATCTTCTCCACTCTCTCTCTCCCTCTTGGCTGCATATATCCGCCACCACCACCATCACATCAACACTCACTCATTTTGATCCATTATCAAGTCCAAAACAAGAGCTAGAAGAAGTCTTGTGAAGCTTGGAGCTTGGAGTCTTGAAGAAACATCACCCTTGCATTTTCACGCCATTTTCATCACCATTCTTTATTCACAAGTTCATACCTAGCCTTTTGTGCTAGTTGTAAGTCCTCGATTTAACTCTTGGTCACTTCTACGTTGATTATTCGAAAGATTGTAGTTGATGTGTAACACAAGAACATAAAAGAGAATGAACTAGAAAATGGACATAAACTTACATAAAATCTGGTTGGATTAAGTTTAGTTAAAGCATGCATGATGTTTGATGTTGATTTCTTGATAAACCCGTTGTTTGGACATTTGTTGATACGATTTAGTAACATTAGACTATAAAGAAACATGCCGATGGACATTTTCAGCCAACTTCAACAGGCTGTAACAGGACCTTAATAAAACGAAAAATGTACTTTCTGAAGTCTGGATTTATGTATTATGAAATACGGTTCTAATGGCACTGGAATCATAATTTTTGGACTTCGTTTGCTATTTTTAAAGGGTCGTTTTGTAACAGCAGCTCAAGCTGTATTTTTTCTGCTGAAAATGTGTGTTGTATTTTTCGTCATAACTTGGGTTCTGTAAAGAATTAACTTATGAAATTTCTACAGTAGATGACCACTGATGTATTTGTAATTCTCCCACTAGAATTTCGTAAATTGGATTTACGATGAATTTTTAATGATTTATTTCATGGACTGCAGTCAGAAAGTGATGAATCTGATTGCAGTCCGGTAAACGAATTTTTATAAAATATTGGTAATGAATTGGATCCCGAGATTTTTACACAATAATATTTGGACCGCTTAAGACTTTCTGTAAGAAGTTGGGAATTTTTGGAATAGGTTAACTATTTTATTAAAATCCACGAAAACAGCTCAGTTTTGAATATAAAAGCTGAAACGACATAAGTAGTGATTTGCGTGTCTAAATGTCGGGTAGGTTATCCGAAAATGATAGTACATGTTATATATCAATAAAAGTGTTATGTGCAATGTCGTATGTTCGTTTATGAGTGGGAAATAGATGGGAAGTTTATATGGGCATGAACCGTTAAAGTGATGCATGTTATGTGATAGTTACGTGTAGGAACTTTGTGCTCTATTTGAAAACCACTAAATGACTAACTGGTAATCATAACGAACAGATGATTTACGAAACGAATGATATAACTAAACAACCAAACGTGAACTCACTCAACTTTGTTGTTGACTCGTTGTTACATGCCTTACAGGTCGCTAGATGCTTTTGGGAGCTTGCACGAGGAGAAGGTTGTTGTGGAATATAGGTTGTTATATCCCGTACTTAATAATTAACTTTATGAACTTCTAGAACTTATGTTTGAGTCTTAAAACTTATGAACTGTGAACTTATGTTTTGAACTTACGTTTTATGCTTCCGCTGTTATCTTAAAATCGGTTACCTTCTTTAGGTCACCAATCGTATGGTAGTTGGTTTTATTTACTAAATTGTGTTGTTCAATATGATTGGTGGCTCGATCCTGGTCACGTCACGCCTCCAAGCGGTGGTACTCCACTTGGTGGATTTTGGGGGGTGTGACAGATTGGTATCAGAGCCATTGGTATAGTGAACTTGGTTTTAAAAAAAAAGAGGAAAAAGCTTTTTGATAAAACCAGACTATAACCTGTACAGTGCTCAACGATCCACAACGACGCTTCGCTCCATGTGCAAGACTCGACACAATAGGTGGTATGATTTATGTTATACTGTCGGTTAGATAATTCCCACTGTGCATTAAGTAATGTGATAATTGCTATTTGAACCCTGTGTGCTTACTCTCTACTGTCGTCCTACGCTTACACACTTTCGCGACACTTTCCTCACTTACGTTACTTCATGTTGAAGATCATGAGCGGACGCGGAGGACGTATCAACCTCACCCAAGCCCAGTTGACGGCTTTGATCAATGAACGAGTTGCTGAGGCACTCGCAGCAAATCCAGCAGGAGGTCAACATGCTCAGCCCCCTGTGTGCATGTTCAAAACGTTCATGGACTGCCGACCTACTACTTTCAGTGGCACGGAAGGAGCAGTAGGCCTTCTTCATTGGTTTGAAAAGCTTGAGTCTGTTTTCGAGATGTGCGAATGCCCTGAAGATCGAAGGGTGAAATATGCTACTGGAACGCTTGAAGGTGCTGCGTTAACCTGGTGGAAGGCACAGGTTCAACTACTAGGACTGGCAGTTGCTAATGCCACCCCCTGGAATGGTTTCAAAGAGCTGATCAAGTAGGAGTACTGTAGTCGGGATGACATCCACAAGCTAGAGGTGGAATTTTTCAATCTGAAGATGACGGGGTCTGAGATTGAGGCGTATACTGAGAGGTCAAACGAGCTGGCCATCTTGTGCCCTACCATGGTGGACCCTCCCATCAAACGAATTGAGTTGTATCTTAAGGGCATTGTACCCGAGATTCAAAGTCACGTGACTTCAGCCAACCTGGGTACCATTCAGCAAATCATTAAGTTGGCCCATCGTCTCACTGACCTGGCGGTGGAGCAAAACAGGCTGCCCAAACGAATCAGTGCCACAGCTACTTCTGATGCACCTACCGACAACAAGCGAAAATGGGATGGGAACTCCAGTAAAGGTTCCACATCAGTTCAGTCGCAGCAGCGAAAGACCGATGACTACCAGAGCCCTGGTTAGCAATCTTCCGGTAGTCAAGGACAGGATGGATATCGAGGAAACCACCCAAAGTGCAACAAATGCAACAGATACCATAGTGGTCAGTGCAACAAGGGACGTTGTCAGAGGTGTCTCAAGATGGGTCATGAAGCCAAGGATTGCAGGAGCTCACAACCTGCAATTCAGAATCGTCAGCCGCAACAGCAAGCACCGCAGAATCAGCAACAGTAACAGGGCAACAGGGGATGCTTTCAGTGTGGTGCTGAAGGCCACTTTAAGAAGAACTGTCCCCAGCTTAACCAGAATCAGAACAACAACAACAACCAGGGAAACAGGAACAACAATGGAGGCAACAATGGAGGCAACAAAGGGGGTAACAACAATGGTAATGGAGCAAGGGGTCGTGTGTTTGTGATTGGGCAAGGTGATGCAAGGAACGATCCCAACGTTGTGATGGGTAAGTTTCTTCTGGACGACTTCTTTGTTACTGTTTTATTCGATTCGGGTGCCGATACTAGTTATGTGTCCTTAAAAGTTAGTCAGATGCTTAAGCGTACTCCAACACTCCTGAACACCAAACACACGGTAGAACTAGCTAATGGTAAAAGTCTTGAAGCCACACACGTAGTTAAAGGTTGTGACCTCGTCTTAGCTGGTCAGACCTTCTCTATCGATCTTATTCCTATCGTGCTTGGTATTTTCGACGTTGTTATTGGGATGGATTGGTTATCCCATCAGCAAGCGGAAATTCTTTGCAATGAGAAGATTGTCCGCATTCCTCGTTCTGGTAAAGAACCCCTCGTGATTCAAGGCGACAAGAGTGGTACAGTCGTAGGCATTATCTCTTTCCTAAAGGCCCAGAGGTGTTTGCAAAAGGGCCACACTGCTATTTTAGCACTCGTTACTGACACGTCAACGGAAGAGAAGAGAATTAAAGACATTCCTATTGTGCGTGATTTTCCTGAGGTATTCCCTGAGGAATTACCTGGTCTTCCGCCTCATCGCCAAGTTGAGTTTCAAATCGAGCTAGCTCCTGGAGCAGCGCCCATAGCTCGAGCACCTTATCATCTAGCTCCATCAGAACTTGAAGAACTGTCCACGCAATTACGAGAACTCTTGGAAAAGGGTTTTATACGTCCTAGCTCTTCACCCTGGGGAGCTCTAGTCTTGTTTGTGAAGAAGAAAGATGGTACTTTCAGAATGTGTATCGACTACCGCGAACTCAACAAGGTGACATTGAAGAATCGTTATCCTCTCCCACGCATTGACGACTTGTTCGACCAGTTGCAAGGGTCGAGCTATTACTCCAAGATTAATTTGAGATCGGGATACCATCAGCTGAGAGTCCGAGAGGAAGACGTCTCCAAAACAGCATTCAGAACTCGCTACGGCCATTACGAGTTTCTGGTCATGCCTTTCGGGTTGACAAATGCACCAGCGGTTTTCATGGATCTCATGAACCGAGTATGCAAACCTTACCTGGATAAGTTCGTTATTGTGTTCATCGACGATATCCTGATCTATTCTAAGAGTCAAGAGGAACACGAGCAGCATCTACGACTTATGCTGAAACTTCTTCGAAAAGAGCAGTTGTATGCCAAGTTTTCGAAATGTGACTTCTAGCTTCGCGAAATCCACTTTCTAGGCCATGTGGTAAACAAGGATGGAATTCATGTTGACCCATCCAAAGTAGACTCAATCAAGAACTGGCCTACACCACGTATACCAACAGAAATCCGCCAATTCTTGGGTTTGGCAGGATACTACAGAAGGTTTATCAAGGATTTCTCAAAGATTGCTCAACCCCTCACTTCACTGACTCAGAAGGGTGTCACCTATCGTTGGGGTGATGCACAGGAATCTGCATTTCAGCACCTAAAAGACAGACTTTGTAGTGCGCCTATCCTCTCATTGCCTGAAGGCACAGATGATTTTGTGGTTTATTGCGACGCTTCCATCCAAGGACTGGGTTGCGTGTTGATGCAACGTGACAAGGTCATTGCCTACGCATCACGCCAACTCAAAGTTCACGAAAGAAATTACACTACTCACGATCTAGAGCTGGGAGCAGTTGTTTTCGCGCTTAAGATATGGAGACATTACCTGTACGGTACCAAGTGCACCATTTACACCGATCACAGGAGTCTCGAGCATATCTTCAAGCAAAAGGAGTTAAACATGCGACAACGCCGATGGGTCGAGCTCTTGAACGATTATGAATGTGCAATCAAGTACCATCCGGGTAAAGCCAATGTTGTGGCCGACGCCCTCAGTCGAAAGGATACAATACCTAAGCGTGTACGTGCGTTACAGCTTACCATCCAATCCAACCTTCCCGTTCAGATTCGAGATGCTCAGGTTGAAGCATTGAAAGCAGAAAACATCAGGGCTGAATCCTTACGAGGATCGAGGCAGCGCCTAGAACGAAAGGAAGACGGCACCTACTATGTTAACGGATGCATCTGGGTTCCACTGTATGGAGACCTACGCGAGCTTTTGATGGATGAAGCGCACAAGTCTCGTTATTCGGTACATCCTGGTTCGGATAAAATGTACCACGACCTCAAGACTACGTATTGGTGGCCTGGCATGAAAGCCCACATAGCAACCTACGTTAGTAAGTGCTTGACTTATGTGAGAGTCAAGACTGAATATCAGAAACCATCAGGCCTACTTCAACAGCCGGAGATCCCAAAATGGAAATGGGAGCAAATTTCCATGGATTTCGTTACTGGTCTGCCCAGATCTCAACGCGGAAACGATACCATTTGGGTGATCGTAGATCGACTGACCAAGTCTGCACATTTTCTGGCTATCAAAGAAACGGATAAGTTTTCTACTCTTGCAGACATTTACCTAAAAGAAGTGGTGTCAAGGCACGGAGTGCCAACCTCCATCATTTCTGATCGTGACGCGCGTTTTACTTCTGAACTGTGGCAAGCGATGCACAAGTCCTTTGGCTCACGTTTAGATATGAGCACCGCTTATCAACCACAGACGGATGGGCAATCTGAACGCACCATCCAAACCCTTAAAGACATACTTAGGGCATGTGTAATCAATTTTGGTAATGGCTGGGAAAAGCACCTCCCGCTAGTGGAGTTTTCATATAACAACAGCTACCACACCAGCATCCAAGCCGCTCCGTTTGAGGCATTGTGCGGACGTAAATGCCGATCACCTCTCTGTTGGGCAGAAGTCGGTGACAGTCAAATCACTGGCCCAGAACTCGTAGTAGATACAACAGAAAGAATTGCCCAGAAACGACAACGAATGGCGGCATCACGTGACCGTCAGAAAAGCTATGCGGATAAGGGAAGAAAGCCACTCGAGTTCCAGGTTGGGGACCGGGTGCTACTCAAAGTCTCACCTTGGAAAGGTGTAGTTCGTTTTGGCAAACGAGGCAAACTCAATCCGCGTTATGTCGGACCGTTCGAAATCATTGAGAAAATTCGCAAAGTCGCCTACAGGTTGAATCTACCGACAGAACTTAGCGGAGTTCCCAATGTTTTCCATGTGTCAAATCTAAAGAAGTGTCTGTCAGATGAGACCCTCATATTTCCTTTGAAGGAGCTCACTATCGACAACCAGTTGCGATTCATCGAGGAACCAGTTGAAATCACGGACCGAGACGTTAAGGTCCTCAAGCGCACCAGAATACCTTTTGTTCGAGTTCGTTGGAACTCCCGTCGTGGCCCAGAGTTTACCTGGGAACGAGAAGATCAGATGAAACTTAAGTATCCCCAGTTGTTTAAGAAAAGTGCACCCACTACTGAGACTGAAGCTACTATAGAATTTTGGGACGAAATTCCAAATCAACGAGGGGATGATGTGACACCCCAGGAAAACCAGGAAACCAACGCAACATAAATAGCTTCCTCAGTAACCACGTGCTAAATTTCGGGACGAAATTTTCTTAACAGGGGGAGAAAGTGACAACCCTCATAATTACATGTATCCGTACGACTAATTAATATTAAATTGTGCTTATTGATTGTGCAAAAAAAATTGACTAAATGATCCTGTATGCTTTTCTATGTGTTGAGAATTAATTGTGTTACAAAAGATGCATAAAAGACACTATACGGTACAATTTAACACATTAACGGAACGGTACTTAACCGAACAACCGGACATTACCCGGGACACCAAAATTTTGTCAGAAACATTATTTTATTATTGTTAACTAATTATGGTCTCAAAAATCCCCACACACTATAAAATATGTCATGCACTTACTACTTTAGAAAATACCCTAAACCTTCTAAGTAATCACCTACTTATAATAAAAACTTACAATTAACCCCCCCTTCATATTTTCGGCTCACGTAGGGGCCCCACCATAATCATCACTAAATCCCTAATAAATATTCCCTTTTCATTTGATTGGACCTCCTTATTTGATGCTCTTGCCAAGAAATCACCATCATTACATGTAGGTTGGGCTAGAGATCACCATATCATCATATCACACACTCTCTCTACAAACTCACTTCATCTTCTCCACTCTCTCTCTCCCTCTTGGCTGCATATATCCGCCACCACCACCATCACATCAACACTCACTCATTTTGATCCATTATTAAGTCCAAAACAAGAGCTAGAAGAAGTCTTGTGAAGCTTGGAGCTTAGAGTCTTGAAGAAACATCACCCTTGCATTTTCACGCCATTTTCATCACCATTCTTTATTCACAAGTTCATCCCTAGCCTTTTGTGCTAGTTGTAAGTCCTCGATTTAACTCTTGGTCACTTCTACGTTGATTATTCGAAAGATTGTAGTTGATGTGTAACACAAGAACATAAAAGAGAATGAACTAGAAAATGGACATAAACTTACATAAAATCTGGTTGTATTAAGTTTGGTTAAAGCATGCATGATGTTTGATGTTGATTTCTTGATAAACCCGTTGTTAGGACATTTGTTGATACGATTTAGTAACATTAGACTATAAAGAAACATGCTGATGGACATTTTCAGCCAACTTCAACAGGCTGTAACAGGACCTTAATAAAACGAAAAATGTACTTTCTTAAGTCTGGATTTATGTATTATGAAATACGGTTCTAATGGCACTGGAATCATAATTTTTGGACTTCGTTTGCTATTTTTAAAGGGTCGTTTTGTAACAGCAGCTCAAGCTGTATTTTTTCTGCTGAAAATGTGTGTTCTATTTTTCGTCATAACTTGGGTTCTGTGAAGAATTAACTTATGAAATTTGTACAGTAGATGACCACTGATGTATTTGTAATTCTGCCATTGTAATTTCATAAATCGGATTTACGATGAATTTTTAATGATTTATTTCATGGACTGCAGTCAGAAAGTGATGAATCTGATTGCAGTCCGGTAAACGAATTTTTATAAAATATTGGTAATGAATTGGATCCCGAGATTTTTACACAATAATATTTGGATCGCTTAAGACTTTCTGTAAAAAGTTGGGGAATTTTTGGAACAAGTTAACTATTTTATTAAAATCCCCGAATACAGCTCAGTTTTGAATATAAAAGTTGAAACGACATAAGTAGTGATTTGTGTGTCTAAATGTCGGGTAGGTTATCCGAAAATGATAGTACATGTTATATATCAATAAAAGTGTTATGTGCAATGTCGTATGTTCGTTTATGAGTGGGAAATAGATGGGAAGTTTATATGGGCATGAACCGTTAAAGTGATGCATGTTATGTGATAGATACGTGTAGGAACTTTGTGCTCGATTTGAAAACCACTAAATGACTAACTGGTAATCATAATAGGACGTGATTGACCGACCTTGACTGTTAGCTATTTTTGAGAGTTAAACCGAGCAACCGAGGTGAGTTCACACTCTTTCCAAGGCATGGGATTCCCGGTGGGTTGGGAATGGGATTGAATGACTACTCGAACTATCATTACTATTAAACTACTTACTACTGTCCTCGGATTGAAGGGCACGTACGTAAAGTCTACTTACACGACCATATGACCATCAACTCTATCAATTGAAGTCCCTCATTTATCGACTTAATCGCCGAGGCCTATGGCGAGCAGGTCATTAGTTAATAGCGCTATTAGGTTTAACAAACCTCACACCGTGCCAGTCGGACGGGCGTGTACTAATGGACTATGGGCAAAGGGTCAATGCTGATAGACATTGACTTAGGGCACCTCTTACATTTTCGTAGCAGTCGATACGCGTGGTCTAGTAACACATGGGAAGCCCCCATTAATCTTCACAAACATGTCAGGAAGACCGCGATACGAATTTATACGATACATGGTTTACAAAACGAACAGATGATTTACGAAACGAATGATATAACTAAACAACCAAACGTGAACTCACTCAACTTTGTTGTTGACTCGTTGTTACATGCCTTACAGGTCGCTAGATGCTTTTGGGAGCTTGCACGAGGGGAAGGTTGTTGTGGAATATGGGTTGTTATATCCCATACTTAATAATTAACTTTATGAACTTCTGGAACTTATGTTTGAGTCTTAAAACTTATGAACTGTGAACTTATGTTTTGAACTTACGTTTTATGCTTCCGCTGTTATCTTAAAATCGGTTACCTTCTTTAGGTCACCAATCGTATGGTAGTTGGTTTTATTTACTAAATTATGTTGTTCAATATGATTGGTGGCTCGATCCTGGTCACGTCACGCCTCCAAGCGGTGGTACTCCGCATGGTGGATTTTGGGGGTGTGACAGATTGGTATCAGAGCCATTGGTCAAAAATCGGCTTTTCGAGTAATTTTTATAAAACTGATTTAGATCAGTAAGTAACTGATATATTTAGTCTAAAAATAAGTATTTTAACTAATTTTAAGTTTACTTGGTGTTTGGTTGGTCATACGTGACTGCCGACGCCCGAAACCGTTACCGAATCGCTAAAATACGCATTTCTCTATGTACACTAGTATGCGCAAAATTTTGGGTAAACCTTATGTGTTAAAATGTGTTATGTGATTAAAAAAAATGAGAATGTGAAAATATGTTAGGTTTTAACATGATTTTAAAGATTTGGATTATGCATGTATATTTGTGCGTTTTGTGCGGTAGAAACGGTAAAAATCGCGTTAAGTGTGTAACTTGTTTGTCGAGCATGAAATTTGATACATATGAGATATTTTATGCATATTTGCTTTAAAAATGACAAATTAGATAAGTTAACAAGGTTTCGCATGTTTCGGTGTTAAATTATATGATCGCTTATGTATATATATATATATATATATATTACGACTCGCAAACCGTAGATATATTGCGTATAAACGGGAGAGTTAACGAATTTGCACAATAATGGCCTCCAATAAAATCGTTCAAGTCGCAAAATCATAAAAATATATGTATACATGGACTCATATATATATATATATATATATATATATATAGGGGAGGGTTCATTGGGGAACACTAAAAAAGTGGGGAACAGGGGCACACTTTTAAAAATTATACTTAACATGTTAAAAAAAATATTTTTCTAATTTTTTTTTCGGCGCTTTTTCTTATAAATACAAGTAGAAACATTTTTGATAAAAAAATCAAAAACTAAAAATATAAAAAAAATGTTTAAAAAACAGTTATATCTTATAGAATTAACTTAACATGTTAAAAATAATTTTTTTTTTAAATTTTTTCAGCGCTTTTCTTTATAAAAAGGAGGAGAATCTAGTCGAGTAAAAAAATATTGTTTCTAAAAAAAAAAATTTAGCCTTTTTTTAATTGTTTTTTTTAATATTTTTAGTTTTTGATTTTTTTATTAAAAATGCTTCTACAAGTATATATAAGGAGAAGCGCCGAAAAAGATGTTTAAAAAATTAATTTTTAACATGTTAAGTTAAATTTTTAAGAGTGTTCCCCGGTTCCCCACTTTTTTAGTGTTCCCCAATGAACCTCACACTATATATATATATATATATATATTAATATGCCAACATAATAAAAAATGATAACTTTTCGAGAAAATCTCAAAGTTATGTGATAATTCTAAGAAACGGAGAAACTTAGGATTTTTGTGTTATGTATATTGATTTAGAATCATTCCTACATATATAATAGGACGTGTAGAAATCAATCTCTGGGATTGCGCTATTTAAAATACGCACCCAAAGGTGAGTGTCACTAAACCCCTCTTTTTACTGCTTTGTATATGTTTTGGGGGTAGAACACGCCAATAAAAGGTTTAATAATGTTTTTGGATTAAAACGTACCTTTTAATATAAATTATATATTTTTGTTGAAAATATATGGAGTTGATAAATTATACGTTTCGAGATAAAATGTTTTTGATGAATATATGTTTCGGGGCAAACAACTGTATAGCTGGTACGAATATTGCTTGGTCTCAAGAGAGTAAGTAACAGCATAGGCTTACATTTCGATGGGGATTTCAGGGGATTCGTACGATTACGTGTATTAAATTGTCATATTAGTAGGATATATATATATTGTACGTGAGGCAGACATCATATTGTTCTCAAAGAGAGAACCCTGCGCCCATGATGTCCTTTAATCATTTAAGTATTGCACACGATGAATTGTTGGTAGATCTATCGGGTTGACAACCCCGTCGTGACCGGTCGCCCCGTGTCAAGTCAAACGACGAATTTAAACTCTATTTATTGTCTAGATTTGATTATCCCTGCAGGTTAATATATAGTTCGTATCGTATAGCTAACATACGAGTCTGAAAATTGACGCAATAATTTAATATACAAAACTTGGGCAATAGTACTGCTGTCGGATCGATGAACCGACGGAGGGCCCATGGATTTTATTTAAGGAAGTAAAATGGACTTTCTAAAATTATATGGATGTTTTCAAATAAACACCGAATCAGAAAGTTTTCCTTTGGAATAATATTGTTTCTATGTGAATACGTGAACTCACCTTCCTTTGTGTTGACACTTGATTTTTAACGTGTTCTACAGGTACTTAAGTTCGGCTTCGGGAATCATAGCGTATCTTGTGTTTGAATGATGCATGTTGTTTGTTTGAAAATGTTGGACAACTTTTAAACTTTCTGGGACGTATGTAATAAGATCCGTGAGGATGAAAGACCACTTAACTATGTACTCATGTCGTAAAATGTAACGTTTAAATAACTTATGTTTAAAATAAATTAAAAATGTCCAACAATTAAATGCATCGATTGACAAGATATAAATGGGCACCAACTTCCGTCACACTACGTTTTATATTCCGCTGCGATGTTTTTGGGGTGTGACAGAAGTTGGTATCAGAGCCATTGGTTGTTAGCGAACTAGATGTTTTCGGAGGAAAACACTAGACTTCAACCAGAGAATTTTGAATTGTGAAGTCCAAAATTCTCGAAGCCAAGAATTTTAACAAAACATAGAAAAATTTTATCATGTATGAAAACCCTTATGTGTTTATGTGCATACATGATTTTCTGTTTATTTTGAGCCCTATGTGTTACTATTGATGTTGATCACACACTTACTTGTACGGTTACATATATGTCACAGATGTCGCACGAGCACGAGGTCATCGAGATCAACGACTCAGGTAGCGAGCCAGATTTCGAGACTTCACCCAGATCCATTCTACCAAAGACACCTATCACGACCCCACAGATGGTTGGTATGGCTGAGTTTGCTTCATCATTCCGTGTCGACCCTGCTGCTTTCGCTAGCCAGGTAGACCCCCGATATGCTTTCACAAGCAACGGGTGGATTGATGACAACAATGACGCCCCTCTCTCGATTCACGAGACGGGACAATCATCTGGCACAGTACCAGTTATCGATGATGTGAACGAAGGTGTCCCTGTTATTGGAGGACCTTTTAGTATTGCACCAGCAGTGGATGCCACTATTGTCACAGCTCGACCATTAGAGCCGTCTGTTGCTCCACCTGCTACTGTGATCGAGTCTATCGCTGAGGTCCCTCCACCTGTCTAGTCAGAGTCATCTTTACCTGTCTTAGAGTCACGCGTATCTACTATGCCTCTATTAGTGTATTATCACGGCGGAAAGAGGGTTAGGCCTGCAAGAGAGATTGCTTCTACATCACGCGCTAAGGCTGCATCTGCTTCTAAGAGGCAGAAAGGAGTTTGGGTAGATCGATGTTGCCATTGTGACCGACAATTTGCTGCCATGCGTGAAGAACTGGAAACGACTAAGGGTAAACTGAAGGACCTAGAGGGGCAAATGGACTGGTACAATGAGTTGAAGGAATTGGATGACAACGCGATGGATCAGATGCATTGGAGGATAGTGGATTTGGAGGAGTTGGTTAGGAAGATGCTGGATTTCATAGGAATGAAGCGTTAGATGTTGTTTTTGTCTGTTTGTGGTTGTTTGTTTTTGGTTGTTATGATTAGATACTCTTTTGGTACTCTTTGTTTTGGAGGCCTACGTGCCGATTATATTTTGTGATATTAGGTAGAAATTTTTGTGAAAACTTGTTATGGGTGTCGATGTAGACATGCCAAGGATAGTGGGGATGTACTGAAAAACAAGTTATTAATTTCTATGATAATATCAGATGAATCTACTTTTGGTTAAAAATTGTTCTCATTAATAGGTGGATATTATACATGCGCAATGTTTGGTCCACTAATATTTAATGATTGAATTATTTTTATTTTGGTTATCGTCTCATGTGATTATTATTGTTGTAAATAACAGAAATGACGAAAATGCCGCCAAAAGCAAGACAGGATACTGGACAACCTGCCACACCAGAGGAGTTGGCACGACTCATAACCCAACACGTTAATACTGCCTTGGAACAGCGTGATGCTAACCAAAATGATGGCCAGAAACGTGAATGCGGTACTCACGGGCAGGATCTTGGTGGGACACAAATCGGAAAACCTTCAGGTAAAATAATGATCGGAAAGTTTTGGTTGTTCATCTGTTATGCTCTCATTGGAACGTATTCCTGATTTCCATTAACCGTATGAACAGTGCACAGGAGCGTACACAAAACAATCCAGGGTTGTAGCCCAAGATCATTTACTGGTGTCCTATGCAATGATGTGACATCGATATGCGTGATATCGGGCTGTCAAAATGAGTCGGTTATCCGAGTGTTTCAGCGATCTGAACCTAGACTTGGAGATTTGAAGAAGCGCAAACCTGAGAGCTCCAAGAAGACTCCCGAAGTTGAGAGTAGGAAGAAACGTAACTTGGAGAAAGCGAGTGTAGCTAACCCTAAAGAGTCAGGAAAGGGTAAAGTCAGTGATGGAAAAGAGAAGTGCGCCAGATGTAGCCGAACTGGACATGTGATTTCCTAGTGTTACTCTAAGAGTACGTTGGATGGAGTTGCGCTCGAAGGATGCTTCGCATATGGTGAGCAAGGACACTACAAAAGGGAATGCCCGAAATAGAAAGGACAAGATGTTAAGAGCAATTCTGTTGGGGCAAGTATCGGGAAGGCAAGTGAGAGTCCTGCTACTGTTACCGGTATGTTTCAAATCAAAAGCCAATCTATGTTCATACTTATAATACCAAAGCTGACTTGAGTTTTGTTCGAAAAACTATGAACTATTTTTTAGTTCACCTACGAGTAAGCTAAGTATAAAGTGGCCGATAGAACTAGCAATTGGTAAGTTGATAGATACTATCGAGGTCGATCGCGGTTGTAGTATTTAGTTAGGAGATCAGTGGAACTAAAGAGCTTTGATAAAGGTGCAAGGATTGATTTACTTTCTGAGGATGAAGTGGGGACTATCGCTCGAAGAAGCTAGCTAGAATGTCTCATCCTGATGACAGTAGAAAGGCGGAAGTTGTTCGCGGAGATCGACCGAGCCGAGTGTTGAGTGTTGATAGTTGAGAGTTGCAGTGTTGTGAGGATGCTTGAGTTATTGCGTAAGGGCTATCCTGCGTTTCTAGTGAATGTAATGGATGCGGAAACCGAATGTAGGAATGTCAGAGAGATTTCTATCAATTGCAACTATCCGGAAGTCTTCCTAAAAAGACTTACTTGGATCTCCCCTGTGAGATGGATCGAAATTCGAATCGATCTGGCTCATGGTGCTGCACCCAATTGCACAATCTCCTTATAGATTAAGCGCCGCTTGAAATGATAGAATGACCAGATAATTTTAAGAACTTTTGGACAAGGGTTATTTTGATCAAGCTTTTCACCTTAAGATACATCTGCTTTGTTGGGAGAAAGAAGGATGGATTCTTCAGGTTATGTGAGGATTTCAGAAAGCCGAACAAGTTGACTATCAAGAATCGGTACCCTTTTTACCGAGGAATGACGATTTGTTCAATTAAGCTACCGGGACCTAGCTGCTACATGAATATCAACCCACGATTAGGATATCCTCAGTTGAAGGTTGTTGACGGAGATATTCCGGGGACTGCTTTTTCAAATGTGATATGGCCATTACGAGATATTAGTCATGCCCTTTGATTTAATAAATGCGCCATTTATATTCATAAATATCATGAATAGGGTATGGAAACCGTAATCGGGTAAATTCGTGATAATAGTCATCGACGACATGTTTGTCTATACACGAACCAAAGAGAATCATGAGTAACGTTTGAAGTTAACTATGGAATTGGAAGGGATGATGAAAGTATGCTTATAGATCAGCTTGAGATTGGAAAGCGTGTATGATGGATTTAGAAGGAAGTTAAAATAACTCACGTGCCCTTGGCAGAATATCTTACAACAATAATTAACACGCTAGTATTTAGGTTGCCCAGTTTGAAGCCTTGTATGGATGGAAGCGTTGATCGTCACTTCGTGGAGCTAACGTGACAAAGGGCAATTAACCAGACCTTAGTTTATCTAGGAAACCAGCGACAGGATTTGCCTAGATCGAGGGAAGGTTAAAGGTCGCCAATTGATCAACAGAAGAATTACATGGACAATTGAAGATTTAGTTCTGTTAAAAGAGTTATATTGAGAAAGATGCTATTAGGTTTAGCAGAGGAAAGAAAAACTGAGCCACATTGACTTGGTCCTTTCGAGAGCCCATCTTGAGTTGGATCAGTCGCATATGGGCTCAAGCTACCATCAGAATTGAGTGGTGTACATAATGTACTATTTGGATGCAGTTGAAGAAGTGTATAATGAATAATACACTGATTTTTCTCTTTGTAGAGATTTATTTGGGAGATAAACGGAGGTTTATCGAAGCATTGTAGAAGCAGTGTGTATAGCTAGAGGAGTTATGTTGCTAACCGGGAGGCGATTTCAGCATTTTAGTAATATCTGTGATTTATAGGTTGTGTTACCGGTGGATACCTAAGCTGGTGAAACTTTAACTTAATCTTCCTGATTAAGTGCTTGTAACTGTTGAGCCCTGGAAAGGATAGAGAGCGTTGAAACGTAAGTTTAGGAGTTGAGGATGTGCGTAATACAGGTCTACGAGGATTTTTCGTAAGGATCCAAGTTTCTCGCAGAAATTATAAGACTATATTCATTACATCCGTTTTTTTTATTTTTGCTTAATGCGAAAGTAAAACCTGTAGAGTAAATATTTCGGGGATGAAATTTCCTAAACAGGGGGAGACTCTGACACCAAGCTTTTCAGGCCGTACCGTACAATTGTAACATGTGTTGTGAATAGGTAACAGGGCTGTAATTGACTGGTTATGATGTTTATATGTGAAATTTAATGTACTGGTAAAATTAAACTTTGATAAAATTATGTTGGCAACGGTAAGATAAACGCTTATCGCGTAACGGTTAAAATGCGAAACGAACGTCGGTGACCACCCGATCAGTGTTAAAATCCTAAAAATAGTCTGTTATGATTAGAATAATAATTTTAATCATGTCCGTGCGGAAAAATAATTTAAAACGCTAAGAAACTCTATTTTTTCGAGTTTGAGAACGTACTGCGTGATACTGCGTGAATTAAACGAAATACTGTCAACGCAGCCAGTCAAGGTTACTTCAGTAATAATTTTGAGTGATTATTTTTATAGGATGATAAAAATAATTTAAAACGCACTAAAACGGGATTAAAACGCTAGATAAAATACCCGGTATCCGGTAAAATACCAGTTTTTGAACTAATATACATATATTGTATGTATGTAAATATGAAATAAGAGAGGTGGGCATTAGGTTGTACTTGGTGCATTAGAAGTTGTAAAATACGTGAAATCGCATGATTTATATGACTTAAACAAAAACTGCACTAATCTGATTATAACCACTATTTTAATCAGTAAATAACATGTATTGTGTTAAAATATCAAGTCATTTCGAGTTGGGATGGTTATAGTAACGTTTCACGCAAAACTATGCGTTAAAACGGTCAAAAATCGGCTTTTCGAGTGATTTTTATAAAACTGATTTAGATCAGTAAGTAAACTGATATTTTTAGTCTAAAAATAAGTATTTTAAATAATTTTAAGTTTACTTAGTGTTTGGTTGGTCATACGTGACTTCCAACGCCCGAAACCGTTACCGAATCGCTAAAATACGCATTTTTCTATGTACACTAGTATGGGTAAAATTTTGGGTAAACCTTATGTGTTAAAATGTGTTATGTGATTTAAAAAATGAGAATGTGAAAATATGTTAGGTTTTAACATGATTTTAAAGATTTGGATTATGCATGTATATTTGTGCGTTTTGTGCGGTAGAAACGGTAAAAATCGCGTTAAGTGTGTAATTTGTTTTTCGAGCATGAAATTTGATAAATATGAGATATTTTATGCATATTTGCTTTAAAAATGACAAATTAGATAAGTAAACAAGGTTTCGTGTGTTTCGGTGTTAAATTATATGAACGCTTATGTATATATATATATATATATATTACGACTCGCAAACCGTAGATATATTGCATATAAACGAGAGAGTTAACGGATTTACACAATAATGGTCACCAATAAAATCGTTTAAGTCGCAAAATCATAAAAAAATATATATACATGGACTCATATATATATATATATATATATATATATATATATATATTAACATGCCAACATAATAAAAAATGATAACTTTTCGAGAAAATCTCAAAGTTATGTGACAATTCTAAGAAACGGAGAAACTTAGGATTTTTGTGTTATGTATATTGATTTAGAATCATTCCTACATACATAATAGGACGTGTAGAAATCAATCTCTGGGATTGCGCTATTTAAAATACGCACCCAAAGGTGAGTGTCACTAAACCCCTCTTTTTACTGCTTTGTATATGTTTTAGGGGTAGAACACGCCGATAAAAGGTTTAATAATGTTTTTGGATTAAAACGTACCTTTTAATATAAATTATATATTTTCGTTGAAAATATATGAAGTTGATAAATTATACGTTTCGAGATAAAATGTTTTTGATGAATATATGTTTCGGGGCAAACAACTGTATAGCTGGTACGAATATTGCTTGGTCTCAAGAGAGTAAGTAACAGCATAGGCTTACATTTCGATGGGGATTTCAGGGGATTCGTACGATTACGTGTATTAAATTGTCATATTAGTAGGATATATATATATATATTGTACGTGAGGCAGACATCATATTGTTCTCAAAGAGAGAACCCTGCGCCCATGATGTCCTTTAATCATTTAAGTATTGCACACGATGAATTGTTGGTAGATCTATCGGGTTGACAACCCCGTCGTGACCGGTCGCCCCGCGTCAAGTCAAACGACGAATTTAAACTCTATTTATTGTCTAGATTTGATTATCCCTGCAGGTTAATATATAGTTCGTATCGTCTAGCTAACATACGAGTCTGAAAATTGACGCAATAATTTAATATACAAAACTTGGGCAATAGTACTGCTGTCGGATCGATGAACCGACGGAGGGCCCATGGATTTTATTTAAGGAAGTAAAATGGACTTTCTAAAATTATATGGATGTTTTCAAATAAACACCGAATCAGAAAGTTTTCCTTTGGAATAATATTGTTTCTATGTGAATACGTGAACTCACCTTCCTTTGTGTTGACACTTGATTTTTAACGTGTTCTACAGGTACTTAAGTTCGGCTTCGGGAATCATGGCGTATCTTGTGTTTGAATGATGCATGTTGTTTGTTTGAAAATGTTGGACAACTTTTAAACTTTCTGGGACGTATGTAATAAGATCCGTGAGGATGAAAGACCACTTAACTATGTACTCATGTCGTAAAACGTAACGTTTAAATAACTTATGTTTAAAATAAATTAAAAATGTCCAACAATTAAATGCATCGATCGACAAGATATAAATGGGCACCAACTTCCGTCACACTACGTTTTATATTCCGCTGCGATGTTTTTGGGGTGTAACAACGGAGCACTAGATCAATCGGGCAGTGCATCTAATACATAACCGGGGGTTAAAATACTTACAACGAGGCAGAGCTTCGCTAACTAGGGGGGTATTATACCCGATATTATTATTTCTATTCAGAATTGAGAGAGATAGTGTGAGATTTTGAGTGACTGAAACTGAATGCCGATCGATCCTATTTATAGTGCTGATCAGACACTCTCTCGCACCCCGCGACAGAGACAAGGGGGTCCGTCGCGCCCCGCAAGCTAGGCTAGGGTAGGCCCTAGCTTGGCTGATTCGGCGACTAGCTTCGACATGCTGATGCCACGTGGCAGCTCATGGTTCCGCCACTCGTCCCCTCGCTCGCGCCCCGCGACAGATCATGAGCGGTCTGTCGCGCCCCGCCAGAGACCTTTAAATCTTGTTTTTATTTAATTTTTATAAAATTAAAGGCATTTTGGGCCGTTTTTCGTATACGGGGTGTATTTTAGGACGTATAGGGATGTCATAATTATTTTATGAGGGTTGTTATATCCTCCCCACCTTGTTTTAGAACTCGTCCTTGAGGTCTACTGGAACAGGTGTGGATTGTCACACCCCGATCACGTAAAGCAACAAGACGTGGCGGAAACGTCGGGGAGTGTTGTAACAGAATTAATTGTTTCACAACCATGGAAATTAAAGTTACGTTTTATTCATCAACAAGAGAGTAACATTGTCTTAAACACGAAACGAAGAGTACATAACATAACTAAACTAAGTCTATCTTCATTTTAAGTCTCTAAGGCACAGGTCCGCCCTAGTGTCACGATCATCATCCTATGCAAAAGCTCCTGAAAACACATGTGAAAAATAGGTACGTCAGCATAAAGATGCCTGTGAGATACATAGGATTTGTGAAAATAGGATTCATGACTTAAGTTTAAGAAAATGTTTAACAAAATTTACTCATGAACCTTGTAAATTGTTTTGTTTTGTAAATCATTTGAAAAGCGATAAGATCAGATGATATGTATAAATAAGAGAATAATGTATGGTTAAATGAATAACCAAGTAAGATGAGTTGTATAAATTAAACTGTATTGTAAACCAAAGTCTTGTGAAAAACGTGTTACTTGTGTAAAATGTATAAGTCCAAAATGAATGATTTAAGTAAGGCTATGATATGTAATATAATACAAACACTTATATATAGGAAGTACCAGCGGCGTATCCACCATGTTTGTATCATACTACTCACATCTCGTTACTTAAGTCACTTAAACAAACCACCAATGTATAATGTCTATGTTTAAACCAATTGTCAAAAGTCCTTGTATAAACCATATCAAATGTTGAAAGTCCAAATGTAGTCCAGTAATGTGTAACAAATGTTATGTATGGTAAGTAATGTGTTGTTACATAAACCAAGTGTAGAAATGTACAAAACAAAGT
Organism: Helianthus tuberosus; assembly: GCA_030545235.1. Taxonomy (NCBI): domain Eukaryota; kingdom Viridiplantae; phylum Streptophyta; class Magnoliopsida; order Asterales; family Asteraceae; genus Helianthus; species Helianthus tuberosus. Next base: position 124,168,929 of record CM060407.1, read on the forward strand.
ATTTAGAATATATCAAAATGTTATGTTTTGCAAAGTAAATGCATGTTACATTGATATAAACACTTATGTGGTAAGTTAACGCATACATTCAAGCCTTGAGACAGTCGGATAACCCTAAGTCAAGGTTATCAAAAGAAATGTTTTCGGATTCAGGCATTCCTTACATCCAAACAAACCCGGGATGTCAGGAATGGGATTTGTCAAGTCCTATGGTACCACTACTTACAACCGAACGGCGTAGCAAATGTTAATGAACGTATATAAGTCCCGTTTGTGCAAACCAAATGTTATAGCAAATGTGACATGTTATATGAAAACAATGTACTAAGTATGCTAAGTTAACATACGAAGCAGAAAAGTCATGTAAATCAATGTGCTAGCATGCTATCAGTCAACATACATAGCAGGAATGTAAAGTAAATCATGTACTATAAGTGTACTAATGAACATAGCAAGCATATGATGTGAAAACAGGAAAGCATGAAAGTAACAAGTAGGCACATGTGTTTCACCCCAAAATAGTTTGAAAACAGTAAAAGAGGGGTCTATGTACTCACTTGGGATTGCTTAGTAGTCCTTGAGTAACAACCAAACAATGCTAGAGATCACGGAAATCAAACGGTACCTAATATAGGTAACTATGTTAATAAACCGGACCTAGATCGGAGGATCGGATAGAATGAGGGTTCGTAAACCAAACGAGTATGGAAACTCATGCAGTATGGTTTAACAAAGCCTTCATTCTAAAATGAAACCTAACCTAAGTGCTTACGACCCATTACGACCCGTTTAGGTAGCTTATGCTACTTTAACGCGTCGTTCGTGTAAAACGCGTTCGGAACACCTAACTAGCCCTATGATAAGTAAAATATGCCTTAACATGTCTAATATTGGTTCCAAATCAGTTTAGATATCAAAAGTTACGTTACATATGCTTAATATGAATTTTGGCGTAAAAAGGGCATTTTGGTCATTTACCTAAGGCATATAAACTACCTATCATACAACTAACTAAACGTCGTGACCATAAGGTATAACCTCGGAAGGTTATTCCCTATACAACTATGGTCACCTAATGTGTTTGGTCGGATCCTAATGATCGACCAAATGGGTCGGGTTCGAAAGTATAAGCGATTGTTTAGATCGCTTACCTTTCGACCCTATATAAGCACTAAACTAAAAGTGACGAGCTAAGCATGTTAAAACATGCTTAACTAAGTTAGAAAACAAGTTTGGTATCAAAACAAATGGTTTTGATACCTAAGAGTAGTTTGGTTACAAAATACGCAATAACACGCATTTTGGCCGAAACTACGATTTGTCACTGAGCCTAGATAACGTGGTAATCAGTAGGTATAGTCACTAGGGACTATAGCCATCGTGATTACGATCACGTTAAGAAGTTCAAATGAACTTCGCATTGACCATAAACTGGTCAATGCAGAAAGTCAAACAAAGTTTGACTTTAACGCTAAAAGAATAAAAAGAACGAAAGAACACTTACAACGGGTCCCCGCAAGCTTTGATTTCCAAATATTTCTCAGGTATGAAGCGTTTTTACACCTCAACTTAGAGAAACTTTCAGAAATCAAGTGGGTTTTGAGTTGGGAACTTGGGGGTATTTATAGGATTTCTTGAACCGTTAAGATCGTTTATCGTAAAACGTGATTCAATCTCATCCCTACACTTGTTTACAACCCATGTGCATCAAATTTGGCCCCCCATTATCAGGAAATGACATGTGTGGGTGAGGAGATGAGTGGGTAACAGCTGTTAACAGGCTGTTAACAACATTCTGCTGTCTGAAACTGGCTTATGGACCGTATGGAGAAGGTCTTACGGTCCGTATGCTAGCAACTTTCACAAAATGTCAGTTTTGGTCCCTGTTGTGTTATAAGGCCATTTTCGACATGTTTAAGGCCCGTTAAGCCAACGTTAAGGCCCTAAAATGATGCCTAAACATTGTGGACATGACACATGCTAACAAATATGCCGGATGTTGGTTCGTTTGACCGTACGATTACGTTGTTTTGTTAATTACGACGGAATGCGCATAAGCGCGAAAAACGATCCAAATTGCGCGACGAATGGATTTTTCTATGCCAAACACTAAAATAAAATATTTTAGTGCTTACATAAATTTTTGGATGTCCGGATGTATTCAGAACGTAAGTTATGCGTGAAAATGCAAACTTATGCACTTTTTGACGCTTTTAGTCCCTGAATGACCCAAAAGTTTATTTTAGCACACCGAACCCCTCAAAGCCTATTTCTAAGCTATGTAAAGGATATTTATGGTATGTTTAACATATGGTCATCTTCCGGAATGTCTGTTACAGTTCAAATTGGCATACTTTCGCAGTTTGTCAAATTTAGTCCCTGTAGGCGAATTAACTTGTTTTTGCAATACCAAAGCCTTCAAAACTTATTTCTAAGTTATGTAAAGGTTATTTAAGGTATGTTAAGTATATTTTGATGTTCCGGAGTATTTGTCGCATTAAACTGATTACGTTTACGCACCAGTTTGCGTATAACTCTCCAGAAAGCGATATAGAGTTTGAAATTGAACAAAAGTCAAAACATGAAAAAATGTCAAACATAAACAAACAAACATTGGGATCAAATAACTTTGTTTTATTGATAACTGAACTGCTTACAATGATTACAAACACAGGTGTCACAGTCTCCCATACTTGTGGAAATTTCGTCCCGAAATTTATTTAGAGGAAACTCGTGGGAATAGATGCGGATACTTCGCCTTCATTTGATCTTTACGTTCCCAAGTAAACTCAAGTCCGCGTTTAGATTCCCAGCGAAATTTAACCAAAGGAATGCGCTTGCGTTTAAGCCACTTGACTTCACGATCCATAATTTCCATAGGTTTCTCAACAAATTTCAGTGTTTTTTATCAACACGAATTTCGTCAAGTGGTATGTGGAGGTTCTCATCAGCTAGACACTTCTTGAGATTGGATACGTGGAAAGTTGGATGAACATTCCCAAGTTCAGGAGGTAACTCAAGTCTGTCTGTAGGCTACCTTACCGATTCTTTCGACGATCCTGAATGGTCCAACGTATCTTGGTGCAAGTTTTCCTTTCTTTCCAAATCTGATCACACCTTTCCAAGGTGAGACCTTAAGTAATACGTGATCACCGACTTGAAATTCCAAGGGCTTGCGTCGTTGGTCCGCGTAACTCTTTTGACGGCTTCTAGCTGTCTGAAGGTTATCACGAACTTTCTTAACCTTATCAGTTGTCTCTAAAATGAGGGCAGGTCCAGTAAGCTGAGCCTCACCGATCTCATTCCAGCAGACTGGTGAACGACATTTTCGACCATAAAGAGCCTCGAAATGAGCCATGTTGATGCTGGAGTGATAACTGTTGTTGTAGGAGAATTCAATTAACGGAAGATGTGAATCCCAACTACCACCAAAATCGATCACACAAGCTCTAAGCATATCCTCCAAAGTCTGGATTGTTCTTTCAGATTGACCATCCATTTGCGGATGATAAGCTGTGCTCAGATTAAGTTGGGTCCCCATAGCGGATTGCATGGTTCTCCAAAAATGAGAAGTGAAGCGAGCATCTCTGTCAGAAATGATGTTTAAAGGAACACCATGTCGAGAAACAATTTCATCCACATAGATTTTAGCAAGTTTGTCAGCAGAAAAATCCTCACGGATTGGCAAGAAATGCGCTGACTTAGTAAGACGATCAACAACTACCCAGATGGCATCATGACCTTTCTTTGTGCGCGGAAGTTTGGTAACAAGATCCATAGCAATGTTTTCCCATTTCCAAACTGGGATCTCTGGTTGCTCCAATAAACCAGAAGGACGTTGATGTTCAGCCTTTACCTTAAGACAAGTAAGGCATTTTGATACATATAATGCAATGTCTTTCTTCATACCAGGCCACCAATACTGAATACGAAGATCCTTATACATCTTATCTGAGCCAGGATGAATAGAATAACGAGACTTATGGGATTCATCCATAAGCAAGGTGCGAAGATCATCTTGGCTTGGGACCCACAAACGGTCCATGAAGTAATACGATCCATTGTCCTTCAGTTCCAGATTAGGGATTATGTGATAGGGAAATTCCTTATCCATCAAACCTTGTGAAACACAAGTGTGTTGAGCCTGAGAAATGCGGGCTTGGATATCGGATCGAGCTTGAATATCAGATTGAACACAAACACAATGAAGCTTAGTACGTTCCTTACGACTCAAAGCGTCGGCTACGACATTCGCCTTACCAGGATGGTAGCGAATTTCGCAGTCATAGTCGTTTAGAAGCTCAACCCAACGTCGTTGCCTCATGTTGAGTTCTTTCTGATTGAAGATATGCTGAAGACTTTTGTGGTCCGTGAAAACCACACATTTTGTACCGTACAAATAGTGTCTCCAGATCTTATGAGCGAAGACAACTGCACCCAACTCAAGATCATGAGTGGTGTAGTTCTTCTCATGTATCTTCAACTGCCTCGATGCATATGCTATGACTTTGTTTCTTTGCATCAGAACGCAGCCAATACCCAATTTAGATGCATCGCAATAAACGACGAAATCATCATTGCCCTCAGGCAAAGTCAGAACAGGCGCATCACAAAGCTTCTGCTTCAAGTTTTGAAAAGCTTCCTCTTGTTTGAATCCCTAATCAAAGGGCTTGTTCTTCTGAGTTAGAGCAGTTAGAGGAACTGCAATCTTTGAGAAGTTTTCAATGAAGCGGCGATAATAACCCGCCAGACCAAGAAAAGAACAAACTTCAGTAGGAGTAGTAGGCGTATCCCAATCCTTAATCGCACTGATCTTGGAGGGATCTACATGAATACCTTGTTCGTTGATAATATGCCCCAAAAATTGAACTTTCTTGAGCCAAAACTCGCACTTGGAGAATTTGGTGAAAAGTTGCTCTTTCTTCAGGAGTTCCAGAGTAAGACGAAGATGTTGCTCATGTTCAGCTCGCGTCTCAAAATAAATCAAGATGTCATCAATAAAAACAATGACGAACTGATCCAAATAAGGCTTGCAGACCCTATTCATTAAGTCCATGAAAACAGCAGGAGCATTAGTCAATCCGAATGGCATAACTGTGAACTCATAATGCCCATACCTAGTGCGGAATGCTGTCTTGGGAATATCTTCTTCATGCACACGAAGTTGATGATACCCAGAACGCAGATCAATCTTCGAAAAAAAGAAGCGCCCTGTAACTGATCAAAGAGATCATCTATGGGAGATTGGGGATATCGATTCTTGATGGTAAGCTTGTTAAGCTCACGATAATCGATACACATCCTAAAAGATCCATCCTTCTTCTTGACAAAAAGAACGGGAGCACCCCAAGGTGAAAAGCTAGGACGGATAAAACCTTTGTCAGAGAGCTCCTGAAGCTGTTTAGACAACTCTTGCATCTCAGACGGTGCAAGACGATATGGAGATCTGGCAATGGGATTTGCACCAGGTACGAGATCAATACGGAAATCGACTTGGCGTGCTGGGGGTAGACCAGGTAACTCTTCAGGAAATACTTCAGGATAATCCCGAACAAAAGGGATATCTTGAATCGACTTACCTTTGCCCTTATCTACTACAACATGTGTCAAAAAGGCCACATAGTTCTTTCGCAGATACTTCCGAGCTTTAAAACAAGACATGAGTTTGAGACCACCGGTAGGTTTCTCACCATGCACCTGTAGGATCTCGCCTGTCGAAAGCAGCACACGAACAATCTTCTCGAAACAAATTACCTCTGCGTGATGCTTGGCTAACCAATCCATACCCAAAATAACGTCGAAGCTTCCAAGTTGCATAGGCGTGAGGTCAATAGGAAAAAGATGGTCGTTAAGGTTCAACTGGCAGTTGTGAAGAACAGAGTCAAGAACAATGGGTTCACCATTAGCAACTTCTACTGTCAAAGGCTTACCTAGTTTCATTCTAGACACGCGAAGCAAAGGCTCAAAAGATAATGACACAAAACTCTTATCGGCACCCGAAACAAAAAGAACAGATGCAGGCTGATTATTAATAAAGAACGTACCGTTCACCACATTATCATCTGCTTGTGCCTCTTGAGCATTCATGTTGAAGACTCGACCTCGAGCCTGAGCCTGATTCTGATTTGGATTTGCGTTAGCTAGTCTTGGACATCGGTTTCTGTAGTGGGTCAGATCCCCACAATTGTAGCATGAACCAGGAGGAAAATGAGGTTATGCAGCTTGACCTTGTTGCTGAGCAACTTGCTGGGCTTGGTTCTGAACTGCCTGATTCTGATTAGCAGGAATGCGGCAAGTAGCGGCAAGATGGCCATTTCTTCCACAGTTAGTGCAATGATGACATTGGAGATGTGGTAGGTGATGGCCGTTACACTTGTTGCACAAAGGTGCATTGCCAAGATAAGGCCTCTTGGCGGGTGGTTGCGTAGGCTGATTTGGTGCAGCTTGAGCCTGTGCAGTAACGACATAGTTTTGGGAAGCCTTTCGCTTCCTAGAACCCTTTGAGGAACCAGAATTCTTTCCACTCTTATTTTGACCTTTCTTGCTATCTTCTTTGTCAGACGCCTGCTTCTTACCTTTGTCACCCTTTTTATGCAACTTTCCCTTTCGAACCTGCGACTCAGTCAATGTCGAAGCTAACTCGATCGCCTGACGGACTGTGGTAGGGTTACTACCAGTAATGATGTCTTGCACTGAGTCAGGTAGGCCATCGATGTACCTTTCGATAGCCTTGTCGAGTGGGGTAACCATTGTTGGGCATAACAAACTCAGCTCCTCATACCTATCAGTATACGCCCTGTGCTCGCCACTGTCTTGTTTCAAGTCATCAAACTCTCTCTCCAAAGCTCGCAGTTCATGACGAGGACAAAACTCCCTCATCATAAGGGCCCTAAGTTTGGCCCAAGTTTGTGCTGGAGCAACTTCTGCACCCCGGTCTCTCATAACCCCATTCCACCACGTAAGAGCTCTCTTCTGAAACACACTCGAAGAAAACTCGACCTTGCGATTATCAGGACACTGAACGTGACGGAAAGTGTTCTCAATGCTCTTGAACCATTGAAGGAGCCCAGTTGCTCCCTTAGAACCACTAAACTTGAGCGGTTTAGCTGAGTTAAAACTCTTGAAGTTACAAGGAGCATTGTGGTTGTTGTTGGCTTGGTTCCATTGAGCAATAAGGTTTGGGAACACAGCAGCCATTTGCTGCGCAATGATTTCTGCGCAATGATTTCTGCCAGTTCGGCATTCGCTATCTGATTCTTGCGTCGAGGAGGCATTCTAAAAGAGGAAACATGAAAGGAAACGAGTGAGATGATTGGGTGATAAGAATGATATGATATAAAAATCAACAAAAGCAAAGATGGTGGTCATTCGTCCGCATCACAAAGCAAGCAAACGACACACAGTGACTAATCAAAGTAAATGGGTCAAAAATAATGTATCGCGAAGACATGCTTGCCTATAAGTGAACACTCACCCCAAGAGTTCCCAGGTAAGAGTGACTGGTCCGATTATGTGGATTTGTATGAACACTCTAGCCTTAGACAGAAAACCCAGGGTACAGGCATTCACCCTTCCAGTTTGCACGTGTTCACACTATTTAGGACCCAAAACTTTGACGAGATTTTGAAAATTCAAAGGGGTTCAAAACCTTATAACAGAGGGTTCAAAACCTTGTAATAAATCATTTAAAAAACGGATGATTGATTTTCAAAAATCGTTTCAGAAAATTGGGTTCTTGTTTTGGTAATCACCTAAGGATAGGTGAAGTGCATGTTTTAAGATCTAAACACAAGACAACTTGTGTTAGGGTCCTAGAAAAGTTATAGTCTAGGTCAATGCATTACTAATAACCTAATTCCCTATAACCATTGGCTCTGATACCAACTTTTCTGTCACACCCCGACCACTTAAAGCAACAAGACGTGGCGGAAACATCGGGGAGTGTTGTAACAGAATTAAGTGTTTCACAACCATGGAAATTAAAGTTACGTTTTATTCATCAACAAGAGAGTAACATTGTCTTAAACACGAAACGAAGAGTACATAACATAACTAAACTAAGTCTATCTTCATTTTAAGTCTCTAAGGCACAGGTCCGCCCTAGTGTCACGATCATCATCCTATGCAAAAGCTCCTGAAAACACATGTGAAAAATAGGTACGTCAGCATAAAGATGCCTGTGAGATACATAGGATTTGTGAAAATAGGATTCATGACTTAAGTTTAAGAAAATGTTTAACAAAATTTACTCATGAACCTTGTAAATTGTTTTGTTTTGTAAATCATTTGAAAAGCGATAAGATCAGATGATATGTATAAATAAGAGAATAATGTATGGTTAAATGAATAACCAAGTAAGATGAGTTGTATAAATTAAACTGTATTGTAAACCAAAGTCTTGTGAAAAACGTGTTACTTGTGTAAAATGTATAAGTCCAAAATGAATGATTTAAGTAAGGCTATGATATGTAATATAATACAAACACTTATATATAGGAAGTACCAGCGGCGTATCCACCATGTTTGTATCATACTACTCACATCTCGTTACTTAAGTCACTTAAACAAACCACCAATGTATAATGTCTATGTTTAAACCAATTGTCAAAAGTCCTTGTATAAACCATATCAAATGTTGAAAGTCCAAATGTAGTCCAGTAATGTGTAACAAATGTTATGTATGGTAAGTAATGTGTTGTTACATAAACCAAGTGTAGAAATGTACAAAACAAAGTATTTAGAATATATCAAAATGTTATGTTTTGCAAAGTAAATGCATGTTACATTGATATAAACACTTATGTGGTAAGTTAACGCATACATTCAAGCCTTGAGACAGTCGGATAACCCTAAGTCAAGGTTATCAAAAGAAATGTTTTCGGATTCAGGCATTCCTTACATCCAAACAAACCCGGGATGTCAGGAATGGGATTTGTCAAGTCCTATGGTACCACTACTTACAACCGAACGGCGTAGCAAATGTTAATGAACGTATATAAGTCCCGTTTGTGCAAACCAAATGTTATAGCAAATGTGACATGTTATATGAAAACAATGTACTAAGTATGCTAAGTTAACATACGAAGCAGAAAAGTCATGTAAATCAATGTGCTAGCATGCTATCAGTCAACATACATAGCATGAATGTAAAGTAAATCATGTACTATAAGTGTACTAATGAACATAGCAAGCATATGATGTGAAAACAGGAAAGCATGAAAGTAACAAGTAGGCACATGTGTTTCACCCCAAAATAGTTTGAAAACAGTAAAAGAGGGGTCTATGTACTCACTTGGGATTGCTTAGTAGTCCTTGAGTAACAACCAAACAATGCTAGAGATCACGGAAATCAAACGGTACCTAATATAGGTAACTATGTTAATAAACCGGACCTAGATCGGAGGATCGGATAGAATGAGGGTTCGTAAACCAAACGAGTATGGAAACTCATGTAGTATGGTTTAACAAAGCCTTCATTCTAAAATGAAACCTAACCTAAGTGCTTACGACCCGTTTAGGTAGCTTATGCTACTTTAACGCGTCGTTCGCGTAAAACGCGTTCGGAATGCCTAACTAGCCCTATGATAAGTAAAATATGCCTTAACATGTCTAATATTGTTGCCAAATCAGTTTAGATATCAAAAGTTATGTTACATATGCTTAATATGAATTTTGGCGTAAAAAGGGCATTTTGGTCATTTACCTAAGGCATATAAACTACCTATCATACAACTAACTAAACGTCGTGACCATAAGGTATAATCTCGGAGGGTTATTCCCTATACAACTATGGTCACCTAATGTATTTGGTCGGATCCTAATGATCGACCAAATGGGTTGGGTTCGAAAGTATAAGCGATTGTTTAGATCGCTTACCTTTCGACCCTATATAAGCACTAAACTAAAAGTGACGAGCTAGGCATGTTAAAACATGCTTAACTAAGTTAGAAAACAAGTTTGGTATCAAAACAAACGGTTTTGATACCTAAGAGTAGTTTGGTTACAAAATACCCAATAACACGCATTTTGGCCGAAACTACGATTCGTCACTGAGCCTAGATAACGTGGTAATCAGTAGGTATAGTCACTAGGGACTATAACCATCGTGATTACGCTCACGTTATGAAGTTCAAATGAACTTCGCATTGACCATAAACTGGTCAATGCAGAAAGTCAAACAAAGTTTTACTTTAACGCTAAAAGAATAAAAAGAACGAAAGAACACTTACAACGGGTCCCCGCAAGCTTTGATTTCCAAATATTTCTCAGGTATGAAGCGTTTTTACACCTTAACTTAGAGAAACTTTCAGAAATCAAGTGGGTTTTGAGTTGGGAACTTGGGGGTATTTATAGGAATTCTTGAACCGTTAAGATCGTTTATCGTAAAACGTGATTCAATCTCATCCCTACACTTGTTTACAACCCATGTGCATCAAATTTGGCCCCCCATTATCAGGAAATGACATGTGTGGGTGAGGAGATGAGTGGGTAACAGCTGTTAACAAGCTGTTAACAACATTCTGCTGTCTGACACTGGCTTACGGATCGTATGGAGAAGGTCTTACGGTCCGTATGCTAGCAACTTTCGCAAAATGTCAGTTTTGGTCCCTGTTGTGTTATAAGGCCATTTCCGACATGTTTAAGGCCCGTTAAGCCAACGTTAAGGCCCTAAAATGATGCCTAAACATTTTGGACATGACACATGCTGAAAAATATGCCGGATGTTGGTTCGTTTGACCGTACGATTGCGTTGTTCTGTTAATTACGACGGAATGCGCATAAGCGCGAAAAACGATCCAAATTGCGCGACGAATGGATTTTTCTATGCCAAACACTAAAATAAAATATTTTAGTGCTTACATAAATTTTTGGATGTCCGGATGTATTCAGAACGTAAGTTATGCGTGAAAATGCAAACTTATGCACTTTTTGACGCTTTTAGTCCCTGAATGACCCAAAAGTTTATTTTAGCACACCGAACCCCTCAAAGCCTATTTCTAAGCTATGTAAAGGATATTTATGGTATGTTTAACTTATGGTCATGTTCTAGAATGTCTGTTACAGTTCAAATTGGCATACTTTCACAGTTTGTCAAATTTAGTCCCTGTAGGCGAATTAACTTGTTTTTGCCATACCAAAGCCTTCAAAACTTATTTCTAAGTTATGTAAAGGTTATTTAAGGTATGTTAAGTATATGTTGATGTTCCAGAGTATTTTTCGCATTAAATTGATTACGTTTACGCACCAGTTTGCGTATAACTCTCTAGAAAGCGATATAGAGTTTGAAATTGAACAAAAGTCAAAACATGAAAAAATGTCAAACATAAACAAAAAAACATTGGGATCAAATAACTTTGTTTTATTGATAACTGACTGTTTACAATGATTACAAACACAGGTGTAACATGGATATTTCCTCTGCATCTCTGATTCGAGCTCCCATGGTGTACTCTGGTCCTCTCTTGGAATCCCATTTTACTTTAACTAGAACCAGTCTCTTGTGTTTGAGATTCTTGATCTTCCTGTCTTCAATCTGCAGAGGCTTCTCTACAAACTTAAGCTTCTCATTCACCTCTATGTCCTTAAGAGGTACCACTAACGATTCATCGGCTAGGTACTTTTTGAGATTACATACATGAAATATATAATGTATTCCTGTCATTTCCTCTAGCAGTTGTAGCTGGTAAGCGTCCTATTCTTCTAATAATCTCAAAAGGTCCAATATACCTGGGGCTTAGCTTTCCCCTCTTGATGAATCTGACTACTCCTTTCCATGGAGAAACTTTTAGTAGTACTTTATCTCCTACTTGAAATTCCAACGGTTTTCGCCTGTTATCAGCATAACTCTTCTGATGATCGCGTGCTGCTTTTAGTCTATCCTTGACTTGAATAATCTTGTCTATTGTTTCTTATCCTATCTCGGGTCCAGACAGTTGCTTTTCTCCAATTTCTGCCCAACAGACTGGAGTTTGGCACTTTCGTCCATAAAGTGCTTCGAATGGTGCAGCATTGATACTGGTATGATAGTTGTTATTGTAGGAAACATCTATTAATGGTAGATGATCGTCCCAATTTCCTATGAAATCAATTACACAAGCTCTAAGCATATCTTCCATTGTCTGAATTGTCCTTTTGCTTTATCCGTCAATTTGGGGATGATAAGCTGTGCTTAGATTTAACTTGGTTCCCATTGCTTTTTGGAAACTAGTCCAAAAATGAGAAGTAAACGGCTATCTCTATTAGAAACAATAAATAAAGGAATTCCATGTAATGAAACTATTTCATTTACATATAACTTGGCTAATTGTTCCATACTGAAAGTTTCTTTCATCGGTAAGAAATGAGCAGACTTGGTTAATCTATCTACAATCACCCAGATTGTATCATTACCCTTTCGTGTCTTGGGTAATTTGGTAACAAAATCCATTGTTATCAATTCCCATTTCCATATTGGCATTTCTAATTGTTGCAATAAACCTTAGGGTTTCTGATGTTCAGCTTTAACTTGTGAACAGGTTAGACACTTGGCAACATAAACTTTTACATCCTTTTTCATTCCTATCCACCAGAAATTTTTCTTAAGTCTTGATACATCTTATCACTTCCAGGATGTATCGTATACTTAGACTTATGGGCTTCTTCTAATATTCGGTGGCGTAGGTTTCCTTGTTTGGGTATCCAAATTCTTTTCTTATGGAATCTCCAAATTCCATCTGTTCCTTGTTCTAATTCCTTAATCATTCCTTTCAATTTTTTCAGTATCATTCTTGATTACTGATTCTTGTATTTCCCTAATTTGCTTGTTTAAATCTATCTGTAGATTTAGTTTAAGAGCACGTACTCTTTTTGGCTTTTCATGATACTTTCGACTTAAAGCATTGGCTACTACATTAGCCTTTCCTGCATGATACTGGATATTACAATCATAGTCACTAAGAATTTCCATCCAGCGTCTTTGTCTCATATTTAACACCTTTTGCCCAAAAGCATATCTTAAACTCTTATGATCAGTGAAAATGGTAAACTTACTACCATAAAGATAATGTCTCCAAATTTTAAGGGCAAAAATTATGGCTCCTAACTCTAAATCATGGGTTGTATAATTCTCTTCATGATTCTTAAGTTGTCTAGAGGCATAGGCTATAACCTTTTGACGTTGCATCAACACACATCCATAACCTAACTTAGAAGCATCACAATATACTACAAAGTCTTCAGTTCCTTCTGGTAACACTAGTATGGGTGCGTTGGTTAATCTTTGCTTAAGAATTCTAAAGGCTTCTTCCTGTTTTGGTTCCCATTTAAACTTAACTGATTTACAGGTTAGTTTTGTTAAAGGAATAGCTATTCTAGAAAAATCTCGGATAAACCGTCAATAATAACCGGCCAGTCTTAGAAAACTTCTCACTTCCATTGGCGACTCAGGGGTTTTCCATTTAGTAATTGTCTCGTTCTTTGTGGGATCCACATGAATTCCTTCATGATAAACTAAATGTCCAAGGAATTGCACTTCTTCTAACCAAAACTCACATTTTGAGAATTTAGTGCAAAACTTTTCTTTTCTCAATAATGTAAGGAGTGCATGCAAATGCTTTGCTTGTTCCTCTTTACTCTTAGAGTAAATGAGAATATCATCTATAAAGACAATTATGAATTTATCCAGATATGGTTTACATTTCTGTTCATCATGTCCATAAATGCGGCTGGGGCATTGGTTAGACCAAATGGCATGACGGTAAATTCATAATGGCCATACCTTGTTCTGAAGGTGGTTTTAGGAATGTCCTCTTCCTGTACCTTCAATTGATGATATCCTGAGCGTAAGTCGATCTTGGAAAAGAATCAAGCTCCTTGCAATTGATCAAATATGTGACACCCCATTGAAACGTTCTCACCAGCTTGACAGTGGCTGCCTTAACTTTCGGGACGAAAGTTCTTAAAACTTGGGGATAATGTGACACTCTGGAATTTTCCCGAGCAACCTTCTTGTTTCAGTATTGTGTGTACTTATTTATTAAATGAAAGTTTGTGATTTATCTGATGTGCTATGTGTTATTGACGTGTACGTATAAAGTATAGTTGTATACAAGTATGTATGTGGTGAACCGAAACCACGTAGGTAACCAAGCCCAAAACATAAGGACCCGACTCGAGACCACTTGGTCTTGAGTGAACAGTAAAATGGTGGGCCGGTTGGGCCATACACCTCTCGGCTGGTTGGGCCATGCACCTCTCGAAACCCAAAGCCAAGTATAAAACCCCGAAACCCACACTCACTCTCACACAATTTCCTCCGCACACACACTCTCTCTCTCTAAAACCCTAAGTCTCAACATCCTTCTCCCCTCATTCTCGTGGATCAATCGGCAGCAACAAGGAGACTCAGCCAAGCTCATCATCATCACTCGGACACTTCATTTTCTCATCTTCTTTCTTGTCTCGGTGCCTTTTCACAACCGGTTAGTGTTTTAAGTGCTTTACTAGATGTTTAGGTGTAAAAATGGTGTCATTAGAGTGAATGAATAGCATGATAGTTGTTGGTTATTTTGAATGTTCAAATGGATGAATATTAATGATATGCAAACATTGTATCATTTGAATGAGCTAGGATAGATTCTGTGAATATTTATGTTTGGTGATTATGAATGTCTTTCTTGTACAAATGATATCATGATTATTGTGTAAGTAAAAATGTATGTTGATCTATTGCTTGTTTTAATTAAAATCGTTTTGACATCTAGTGTATGTAATTCTTGACCATGAAATGCATATGTGTGTAAGATGAACCGTGTGTTGTATTGGCTTAAATGAACATGTTGATTGAATATGAAAACCCTAATGATGAACTGTTTGAATGTAACTTGAATATTTGAAAAACTAAATGTTTGATATGTTTTGAATCCATATTAGACAAGAAAACTTGTTTGAGCATTGTGGTTGGATAGTTCATAATATCATGAAATCGAAATTCTATTGGATAGTACAATCTGTGCAGCCATTCTAGAAACAACAGATGTTGGAGTTGAAACTTACGGTCTCGACTCGAGACTATCAAAATGGCAACCCGAGACCACCAAGTAATGACTCGAAATGAGCTTTAAAGGCCCGGAACCAACAAGGTCTCGACTCGAGACTCCATGATCTCGACTCGAGACTGGACTCGAGACCTCGGAGGTTGCGACTCATGCCTGCATTACTCGAGACCAGAAGTCCACGACTCGAGACCTCCCGGTTGCGACTCGAGACCGCGTGTTCTCGAGTCGAGACCACCTTGTCTCGACTGGGCCGCTTGTCCTTGTTATTGGGCCGGAGTGTATGAATTATTCGTGCTTGTTACTGTTTAAGTGGGCTGTATGTTAACTGTTACTGTTTAAAAACTTGGACAGGCCCAATAACTTAGAGGATATATATATATATATATATATGTATATTTCATGCACGCTATGTGTTAGATACGTGTAAGATAAACGTGATTACTTGTGTCCGAGCCTGACCCATACTGGTAACCATATTAGGACGTGGTGACCAGCATACTTAACCAAGTAAACTAAACTGCCGAGCAACCCAAGGTGAGTTCACAACTATTAAAGCATGCGTTCCTGGTGGTTTGGGAAACGGAAACTTAAACAACGCTATCCCCCTCGTAAGGGATACCAACCTACTTTTCTCCCCTTAAATGGGACTTTTAGTTACTTACTGTTTATACTGGATGCAACAAGCAACACTAAACGAAACTCTATCACTCAAGTCCTCACTTCTTAATACCGATTAGTCGCCGGGGTCGGGCGAACGGGTTATTAGTTGATAGCGCTATTTAGGTCTCACCAACCTCACACCGTGCCCGCGCATGGGATCGGGCGTGAACTAATGTACTCTGGCAAAACCGTCAATGATGATAGAACATTGACAAACGGGGCACTCTACGGAAATGTACGGATGAATAGTATTCAGTATTGTAAAAACAGTTTAGTAGCTTACTTATGGGGTAGCTCCCCATGGCATGTATAAATGAGTAAATTAACTAGTGAAACAAGTTTTTGGAAATTAAAAACTGGACAACTCGTGAACTCGCCAACATTTTTGTTGATACCCTACTGCATGCTTTGTAGGTACCCAGTGACTCAGGAGCTTGCAGCTTGGGAATGTGTAGTGGTCGTCTAACCCATGTGTTGGGTTCTAAATAATCTTGCATTATGAACTTCGTTTTGAAACTGTTTGGTTTATGCTTCCGCTGCTTACCTAAACTGTTATTTGAACTTAAACTTTTAAAACTTTAAACTATGATGTTACTAACCATTGTGGCGGGTGAACATTTTTACTATTAATCTATGCTCAGTATAATTGGTGGCTGGATCCTGGTCAGTCACGCCTCCAAGCGGTGGTATTCCGCATGCGGGTTTTGGGGGTGTGACAGATTGGTATCAGAGCCATTGGTTATAGTGAACTCGGTTTTAAAAAGAAAGTCTTTTTGAGAAAAACCAGACTATAACCCGTGACTCGTGACGACACTACACTCCAAGGGCAAGACTCAACGCACTAGACCCCATAGCTTGGACTTGTGTTTACCTGCTTGTATACTTTATGCTTTATGCTCCACTATACGTACTAGTGTGCCTAGTTAGATAGATACACCCCTCTTCTATCTCATTCTCGCTACATTACGACATCACACTCATAACGTGTTCTCTGGTTGTGAAGAAAATGAGCGGACGCGGAAGAGGAAACGTTAACATGACTCAGGCTCAATTCACTAACTTGCTCAACACGGTGGCTGCAGCTTTCGCAGCTCACCCTGGAGGTAAACTCGTTATTTTAGGATGTTTAGATCCTACCCCCGCATCGTCTTTTCACCTCTAAGCCTGTTCGCTTCGCCTCTCACAACAGGTCAGCAAGCGCCTGTGCAACCACGTGTTTGTACTTTCAAAACCTTCATGGATTGCAAGCCTCTCCCTTTCAACGGCACTGTGGGTGCCATAGGCCTTCTGCACTGGATTGAAAAGGCCGAAGCTGTCTTTGCTGTCTGCGAGTGTCCCCCCTGCTAACTGGGTAAAGTTTGCGACTGGTACGCTTGAAGGAAACACACTTTCATGGTGGAAGGCACAGATTCAGATGCTTGGTTAGGAAACTGCTAATGCCACTGCGTGGGAAGATTTCAAGGACATGATCAAGGAAGAATACTGCCTCAGGGATGACATTCATAAGCTTGAAAACGAATACTTTGAGCTCAAGATGGTTGGATCAGAGATTGAGACCTACACCAAGCAGTCCAACGACTATGCTGCACTTTGCCCAAACATGTCTCGACCTATGTACCGAAGGATCGAATTGTACATCAAAGGTTTGGCCCCAGAAATCTGGAGCCATGTGACCTCAGCCAACCTCAATACCATTCAGCCAGTGGTCCGTCTTGCTCACAAACTCACTGATCAGGCTGTAGAGGAGGGCAAGTTGCCCAAAAGGATCAGTGCTACTGCCGGAACTTCTAGTGATAACAAACGAAAGTGGGATGGAAATCAGAGTAAGGATGCTAACCCCACTCAGGCCTCAGTTCAGCAAAGGAAGACTGAAAGCAACAAGGGCCCTCAGCAACAGGGTGGCTATCGAGGAAACCACCCCAAGTGTAACAAATGTAACCGACACCACAATGGGCCATGTGGCAAAAGTCAGTGTCAACGATGCAACAAGATGGGGCATGAAGCCAAAGACTGCAGGAGCCAGCTTCCAGCTAGGCAGAATCAACAACAACCACAACAGCAACAAGGAAACAACCGTGGATGCTTCAAGTGTGGAGCAACGGGGCACATGCGAAGGGATTGCCCTGAACTGAATCAGAACAACAACAATCAGGGTGCTGGGAACAATAACAACAATGCTGGAAATGGTGCAAGAGGAAGGGCTTTTGTGATTGGAGCTGGAGAAGCTAGGAATGATCCCAACGTAGTAGCGGGTAAGTTCCTACTCGATGATCGTTATGTTTCTGTATTGTTTGATTCTGGAGCTGATGCTAGCTATGTATCCCTACATATTAGTAAGAGGCTTAAGAGTACGCCGATGTTATTATGTTCTAAGCATATCGTCGAGTTAGCTAACGGTAGGAACATTGAGGCCTCACACGTTATTCGTAACTGCAAACTAGAATTGTCTGGTCAGACCTTCCGTATCGATCTCTTCCCCATCATTCTCAGAAGCTTCGACGTTTTCATTGGTATGGATTGGTTATCCAAGCATCGAGCTGAAATCCTCTGCCAAGAGAAAGTTGTTCGTATTCCCCGTCCTTCTGGCAAACCCCTTATCGTTCAAGGTGACAAAGGCGGAGAAGTCACGGGCATCATTTCATTCTTAAAAGCCCAGAAGTGTTTACGAAAGGGGCATACCGCTATCTTAGCACTTGTTGCCGACACGCAGAAAAAGGAAAACAGGATTGAAGATTTTCCAGTTGTACGTGACTATCCCGAGGTATTTCCTGAAGAACTACCTGGACTCCCTCCTCATCGTCAGGTCGAATTTCAAATCGAACTAGCTGCTGGAGCAGCACCTATAGCACGCGCACCTTATCGACTGGCTCCCACAGAACTGAAGGAACTTTCTACGCAACTACAAGAACTGTTGGACAAAGGATTTATCCGTCCTAGTTCGTCACCCTGGGGAGCCCCAGTGCTCTTTGTTAAAAAGAAGGATGGCACATTCCGAATGTGCATTGATTAGCGTGAACTGAACAAGGTTACCATCAAGAATCGTTATCCACTTCCCCGTATCGGCGATCTGTTCGACCAGCTGCAAGGGTCGAGCTATTATTCCAAGATTGATCTGCGATCGGGGTATCACCAGCTGAGAGTCCGCGATGAGGACGTCTCTAAGACTACTTTCAGAACCCGCTATGGTCACTACGAATTCCTTGTTATGCCTTTCGGAATGACCAACGCACCTGCGATCTTCATGGATCTCATGAACCGAGTGTGCAAACCCTACCTCGACAAGTTCGTGATTGTGTTTATTGACGACATCCTAATTTACTCGAAGAGTCAAGAGGAGCATGAACAACACCTGTGTCTTATTCTCGAACTCCTTCGCAATGAGCAACTGTACGCCAAATTCTTGAAATGTGATTTCTGGCTTAGAGAAGTCCATTTCCTTGGGCACATAGTCAATCAGGATGGGATCCACGTCGACCCTGCTAAGATTGAATCCATTAAGAATTGGCCTATACCTAAAAATCCGACCGAAGTTCGCCAATTCTTGGGATTGGCAGGATACTATCGAAGATTTATCAAGGGATTTTCAAAGATCGCTCAACCACTTAAGACCCTCACTCAGAAGGGTGTTGCTTACAAATGGAATGATGCTCAGGAATCTGTCTTTCAGGAACTAAAGAAGAACCTTTGTAGTGCTCCTATTCTTTCCTTACCTGAAGGTACTGACGACTTTGTTGTTTACTGCAACGCTTCTATTCAAGGACTTGGTTGCGTGTTGATGCAACGCGAGAAGGTTATTGCTTACGCTTCACGACAACTCAAGATCCACGAACGGAACTACACGACACATGACTTAGAATTCGGAGCTGTGGTCTTTGCGCTCAAGATTTGGAGACATTACTTGTATGGTACCAAGTGCACGATTTACACCGAACACAAGAGTCTCCAGCACATAATGGAACAAAAAGAGTTGAATATGCGGCAACGCCGATGGGTCGAACTCCTAAATGACTACGAGTGTGCAATTAAATATCATCCAGGCAAGGCTAACGTGGTAGCCGATGCCCTCAGCAGAAAGGAAACCAAACCTAAGCATGTTCGTGCCTTACAGCTCACCATCCACTCGAACCTCCCTAAGCAGATTCGAAACGCTCAGGTTGAAGCGTTGAAAGCCGAGAACATCAGGGATGAGTCCCTGCGAGGATCGAGGAAATGGCTAGAACAAAGGGAAGACGGCGCTTACTATGTGACAGGACGTATCTGGGTCCCACTTTATGGAAATCTGCGAGAACTTGTGATAGACGAAGCACACAAATCTCGTTACTCGGTACATCCTGGTTCGGATAAGATGTACCACGACCTAAAAACTACATACTGGTGGCCTGGCATGAAAGCCCACATAGCAACCTATGTCGGCAAGTGTTTGACTTGTGCGAGAGTCAAGACTGAGTATCAGAAACCATTGGGCCTACTCCAATAACCAGAGATCCAGAAATGGAAATGGGAGTAAATTTCCATGGATTTTGTTACTGGCCTGCCTAGGTCTCAACGCGGAAATGACACCATTTGGGTGATAGTGGATCGATTAACTAAGTCTGCACACTTTTTGGCTATTAAAGAAACAGACAAGTTCTCTACCTTAGCAGAGGTATACTTAAAGGAAGTGGTTTCGAAGCACGGAGTGCCAACCTCTATTATTTCCGATCGAGACGCGCGTTTTACTTCTGAGTTGTGGCAAGCTATGCACAAATCCTTTGGCTCACGTTTAGACATGAGCACCGCTTATCATCCACAAACGGATGGGCAGTCTGAACTCACCATCCAAACACTTGAAGACATGCTTAGGGCATGTGTAATCGATTTTGGTAAGGGCTGGGAAAAACATCTACAGTTAGTAGAATTCTCCTACAACAACAGCTACCACACCAGCATTCAGGCAGCACCCTTCGAGGCATTGTACGGTCGCAAATGCCGATCACCCTTATGTTGGGTGGAAGTTGGCGAAAGCCAAATTACCGGCCCGGAACTTGTAGTCGAGACTACGGAAAGGATTTCTCAGATCAGACAACGCATGGCGGAAGCTCGTGACCGTCATAAAAGATACGCTGACAAGGGTAGGAAACCGCTAGAATTCCAGGTCGGTGACCGGGCTCTACTTAAAGTCTCACCCTGGAAGGGTGTGGTTCGTTTTGGAAAACGGGGCAAGCTTAATCCGTGATATGTCGGACCCTTCGAAATTACCGAAAAGATTGGTAAGGTTGCTTACAGATTGAATCTGCCTGAAGAACTGAGTGCGGTGCACAACGTCTTTCATGTGTCTAATCTGAAGAAGTGTCTGTCAAATGAAACACTCATCATTCCTTTCAAGGAACTCACTATTGACGAACAACTACACTTTACTGAGGAACCGATTGAGATCACGGATCGAGAGATCAAAACCCTCAAACGTAGCCAGATACCTCTCGTACGAGTTCGTTGGAACTCGCGCCGTGGCCCAGAGTTTACCTGGGAGCGGGAAGACCAGATGAAGCGCAAGTATCCCCAGTCGTTCCCAAATGAAACTCCCAGCACTGAAGCTACAACCGAATTTCGGGACGAAATTCCAAACTAACGGGGGGATGATGTGACACCCCGTTGAAACGTTCTCACCAGCTTGACAGTGGCTGCCTTAACTTTCGGGATGAAAGTTCTTAAAACTTGGGGATAATGTGACACTCTGGAATTTTCCCGAGCAACCTTCTTGTTTCAGTATTGCGTGTACTTATTTATTAAATGAAAGTTTGTGATTTATCTGATGTGCTATGTGTTATTGACGTGTACGTATAAAGTATAGTTGTATACAAGTATGTATGTGGTGAACCGAAACCACGTAGGTAACCAAGCCCAAAACATAAGGACCCGACTCGAGACCGCTTGGTCTCGAGTGAACAGTAAAATGGTGGGCCGGTTGGGCCACACACCTCTCGGCTGGTTGGGCCATGCACCTCTCGAAACCCAAAGCCAAGTATAAAACCCCGAAACCCACACTCACTCTCACACACTCTCCTCCGCACACACACTCTCTCTCTCTCTAAAACCCTAAGTCTCAACATCCTTCTCCCCTCATTCTCATGGATCAATCGGCAGCAACAAGGAGACTCGGCCAAGCTCATCATCATCATCACTCGGACACTTCATTTTCTCATCTTCTTTCTTGTCTCGGTGCCTTTTCACAACCGGTTAGTGTTTTAAGTGCTTTACTAGATGTTTAGGTGTAAAAAATGGTGTCATTAGAGTGAATGAATAGCATGATAGTTGTTGGTTATTTTGAATGTTCAAATGGATGAATATTAATGATATGCAAGCATTGTATCATTTGAATGAGCTAGGATAGATTGTGTGAATATTTATGTTTGGTGATTATGAATGTCTTTCTTGTACAAATGATATCGTGATTATTGTGTAAGTAAAAATGTATGTTGATCTATTGCTTGCTTTAATTAAAATGGTTTTGACATCTAGTGTATGTAATTCTTGACCATGAAATGCATATGTGTGTAAGATGAACCGTGTGTTGTATTGGCTTAAATGAACATGTTGATTGAATATGAAAACGCTAATGATGAACTGTTTGAATGTAACTTGAATATTTGAAAAACTGAATGTTTGATCAGTTTTGAATCCATATTAGACAAGAAAACATGTTTGAGCATTGTGGTTGGATAGTACATAATATCATGAAATCGAAATTCTATTGGATAGTACAATCTGTGCAGCCATTCTAGAAACAACAGATGTTGGAGTCGAAACTTACGGTCTCGACTCGAGACTATCAAAATGGCAACCCGAGACCACCAAGTAACGACTCGAAATGAGCTTTAAAGGCCCGGAACCAACAAGGTCTCGACTCGAGACTCCATGATCTCGACTCGAGACTGGACTCGAGACCTCGGAGGTTGCGACTCATGCCTGCATTACTCGAGACCAGAAGTCCACGACTCAAGACCTCCCAGTTGCGACTCGAGACCGCGTGTTCTCGAGTCGAGACCACCTTGTCTCGACTGGGCCGCTTATCCTTGTTATTGGGCCGGAGTGTATGGATTATTCGTGCTTGTTACTGTTTAAGTGGGCTGTGTGTTAACTGTTACTGTTTAAGAACTTGGACAGGCCCAATAACTTAGAGGATATATATATATATATATATATATATATATATATATATATATATATATATATATATATATATATATATTTCATGCACGCTATGTGTTAGATACGTGTAAGAGAAACGTGATTACTTGTGTCCGAGCCTGACCCATACTGGTAACCATATTAGGACGTGGTGACCAGCATACTTAACCAAGTAAACTAAACTGCCGAGCAACCCAAGGTGAGTTCACAACTATTAAAGCATGCGTTCCTGGTGGTTTGGGAAACGAAAACTTAAACAACGCTATCCCCTCGTAAGGGATACCAACCTACTTTTCTCCCCTTAAATGGGACTTTTAGTTAATTACTGTTTATACTGGATGCAACAAGCAACACTAAACAAAACTCTATCACTCAAGTCCTCACTTCTTAATACCGATTAGTCGCCGAGGTCGGGCGAACGGGTTATTAGTTGATAGCGCTATTTAGGTCTCACCAACCTCACACCGTGCCCGCATATGGGATCGGGCGTGAACTAATGTACTCTGGCAAAACCGTCAATGATGATAGAACATTGACAAACGGGGCACTCTACGGAAACGTATGGATGAATAGTATTCGGTATTGTAAAAACAGTTTAGTAGCTTACTTATGGGGTAGCTCCCCATGGCATGTATAAATGAGTAAATTAACTAGTGAAACAAGTTTTTGGAAATTAAAAACTGGACAACTCGTGAACTCGCCAACATTTTTGTTGATACCCTACTGCATGCTTTGCAGGTACCCAGTGACTCAGGAGCTTGCAGCTTGGGAATGTGTAGTGGTCGTCTAACCCATGTGTTGGGTTCTAAATAATCTTGAATTATGAACTTCGTTTTGAAACTGTTTGGTTTATGCTTCCGCTGCTTACCTAAACTGTTATTTGAACTTAAACTTTAAAAACTTTAAACTATGATGTTACTAACTATTGTGGCGGGTGAACATTTTTACTATTAATCTATGCTTAGTATAATTGGTGGCTGGATCCTGGTCAGTCACGCCTCCAAGCGGTGGTATTCCGCATGTGGGTTTTGGGGGTGTGACAAAATAAATCATCGATTCTTGGTAATAGGTACTGATTTTTAATCGTGACTTTATTGAGTTCTCGGTAATCAATGCACATACGCATTGAGCCGTCCTTTTTCTTGACAAACAAGATTGGTGCTCCCCATGGTGATGAGCTAGGCTGTATGAATCCTTTTTCTAAAAGTTCATCTAACTGTTTCTTTAGTTCTTGCATCTCTGCTGGTGCCAAACGGTAAGGTGCCTTGGCAATCGGTGCTGTCCCTGGTAGCAGGTGAATTCTGAATTCGACTTCCCTGTCTGGCGGTAGTCCAGGTAATTCTTCTGGGAAAACATCTGAGAATTGAGATACTACAGGAATATCTCTCAATTCTTTTCCTTTAGTGTTAATGATTATGGAAATCATATACACTAACGATCCTTTTCTTGCACAACTTGCTGTTTTCATCACAGAGATGAATTTTGTGGATCGAGCTGGCTTATCTCCTTTAATTGTGATCTTTTCACCCTTTGGTGAATTTACTTGTATTGACTTTTGATCACATAGAATAATGGCTTTATTGGCTACTAACCAATCCATTCCTAATACAATATCAAATCCTGCCAGATTCATTAGGTAAAGATTTGCAACAAAATTATGGTTTAAAATTTCTATTCTTGCTCCCTGCAAGATTTCAGTGATCTTAATGGATTCCCCATTTGCTGTCTTTACTAGACATTCTTGTTGGAGTTTAGTTAATGGTTGATTGAAAAGTTTGCAAAATGAAGTATTAATGAAACTTTGGTTCGCACCAGAGTCAAATAATACTTTAGCAAAAACATCATTAACTAAAAACGTACCAGCAATCAAGTCCAGAATCATCTTTGCTTCTTCTGCAGTTAGAACAAGTTCTCTAGCATTCTTAGTAGTCTTGTTGTTCTTGGCTGGGGCTAGTTTCGGACAGTTCGGTTTGATATGCCCATTTTCTCCACAATTGAAGCATACTCCATTCCTGGGTTTCTTCCTACAGTCTTCTCCCTTATGTCCTGGTATCTTGTAGAAATTGCAATATGTAGAACATCTGTAGGATCGTTCTGTGACCCAAACGAGTCTATCAGAAGAGTTCTCGGTCTAATCAGAGGCGGAATTCATTGATTAGACTTTGTAACAGCTCGATTCACACTTAATTGTCTTGTATTATTGATATAACACGTTTACAGATCAGTAGACACGTCGGCAGCACTTCGGTACCGGAAACATGAACCTTACAAATGAATTAGCAGCACCTCTATATATAGGCATGGTAATTTCGCACGAAATAAGCAATTGTAATTTCGTGCGAAATGACAATTGTTCATTTCAAGCGAAATAGCAAGACTCGCTATTTCGTGCGAAATTAACCATCCATACACAAAACCTATTTTCTCGTACTACGTACCCTGATCTAACAATTCTAGTACAAGACTCGATACAAGACGAAGTCGACAGACGTATGCACCAACAGACTCCCCCTCGAATGTTGACGAGTCTTCAGTGTCAAGTCTTCACAATCTTCAGCCTTGATCAGTCTTTGGGCTCTTTCAAAATATCTGACAGTGTAAGAATCCTCTAACTCTGTCTCTTCTTCTCTCTGTCATTCCCAGAATCGTGATCCTAGCTCAATCTTCTTTCTATCTCCAGGATCTCCATCTGGCTTTTTCTTACTTTAATTCTCTTGATCAGATCTTTTGATTCTTTCAGGATCCAGAACTGGCTCTAGCATCTTCAGACTCCCCTCTACTAGCAGACTCCCCCTTACGTTGTGCTGGGATCGCAGTCTTGCTTTCACAGGTTCACAGGTTCAAGAATCGCAACCTGGCTCTCTCATAGCCATAGCCTGCACATTCTCTACCTCAAAATAAGATTTACAAATTAAACAATTTGACAAATTTATTCTTTACTTACCACGTGAAGACACAATCATAATGATTTAACATTTAAAATCTCTGATGAACCACTTATATATGATTCAACTTTGTTTCAAATCAATGAACCATTTAATCATTTCAGAAACATTTTCATTTCCAACAAACTCTCCCAACCCTGTTCATCATGTTCAGCACTCGGAATTTTGAAAATAAGCTTTTCAACATCAGTTGTCTAAAATCTTTTTGATTTTTTTTCAAAATTTATGCTAAAACACTCCGAAAATCTTTTTTTTTTTATAATTTTTTTTAGAGTTAAATGCCATTTTAGTCCCTGTGGTTTGGGCCATTTTGCCAGTTTAGTCCAAAGGTTTCATTTTTAACCTGTGGGTCCAAAAAGGTTTCACAGTTGCCATTTTTATCCACTTGGTTAACTTCATCCATTTTTCTGTTAACGAGAAGGCCAATTTGGTCATTTTGTATGTAATTCTGTTAACTAAAAGGGTAATTCAGCCATATAAAATGACCGAATTGGTCTTCTCGTTAACAGAAAAAGTGGATGAAGTTAACCCAGTGGACTAAAATGGCAACTGTGAAACCTTTTTGGACCCACAGGTTAAAAATGAAACCTTTGGACTAAACTGTCAAAATGGCCCAAACCACAGGGACTAAAATGGCATTTAACTCTTTTTTTTAAATGCAGTAAAGAAATATATACAAAACAATATTTTTGTGAGTTTGTGCAAGAGGATCATATCAGTTTATGAGACAAATCACCAACACCGTTAAGCTTTAAACATTTTCAGTTCTAAACGATTCACTTAGATTGTCATTATACTGATCCACTTAAATTTTCACATAAAGTTCAACTGTTTCGAGATACGAGATTAATATTTTAGAGACTTAAACTTATTCGCGTGTCCCACCTCAAAATATACTCCCGTATCCAGATCCCAATATTCAGTCTTACAGGTGAGTATACCTAGATGATATCTGTAAGGGTTAAATGCGAGGTGTCACACCCCCAAAATCCACCATGCGGAGCGTCACCACTTGGAGGCGTGACATGACCAGGATTGAGCCACCAATCATATTGAACAATGTAATTAAGTAAGTAAAACCAACCACAATACAATTGGTGACCATAAGACAGTAATCCAACTTTGAATTAACAGTGGAAGCTAAAACGCAAGTCCAAAACGTAAGTTTGTAGTTCATAAGTTTAAAGACTTCAAAACATCAGTTCATTAAGTTTATAAGGTTGAATTATTAGATACGGGACATAACAGTCCCTGTTCCACAACAACCTCCTCCTCGCGCAAGCTCCATAGTACCTAACGACCTGCAAGGCATGTAACAACAAATCAACAACAAAGTTGAGCGAGTTCACAGTTGATTGTTCAGTTAATGAGTTCGTATCAGAAATCGTAAGTTCGTTTCATAACCATGCATTACCCATTATCCTTGATTCCCAAACCTTTACGATATTTAGTGGGGGCTTCCCATTTTGTATGTTACTAGACTAGTCGTATCCATAAGTGTCCTTCCCAATCCGAGGACAGTGTTAAGTATGAGTGTACGTAGGTTTTACGTACGTGCCCTTCTCAATCCGAGGACAGTAGTAAGTGTGAGTGTACGTAGGTTTTACGTACGTGCCCTTCTCAATCCGAGGACAGTAGTAGGTAGTCTAGTAGTGTTGATAATATAAATAGTTATTCAATCCCATTCCCAACCACCGGGAATCCCATGCCTTAGTAAGGGTGTGAACTCACCTCAGTTTGCTCGGTTAGATTCTCAAATATAGCTAACAGTCAAGGTCGGTCAATCACGTCCTAGTATGATTACCACTTAGTTTATTAGTGACTTCAAATAGAACACAAAGTTCCTACACGTATCTATCACATAACATGCATCACTTTGACGGTTCATGCCCATATAAACTTCCCATCTATTCCCGTTCATAAGCAAACATACGACATTGCACATAACACTTTTTATTGGCATATAATCATGTTAGATCATCCACAGATAGCATACTCGACATTTAGACACGCAAATTACAACTTATGTCGCTTCAGCTTAAATATTTAAAACCGGGCTGTTTTTGGACATTTTAATAAAATAGTTAACTTATTCAAAAAATTCCTAAATTTTTACAGAATGTCTTAAAAGATCCAAATATTATTGTGTAAAAATATCGAGGTCGAGTTCATTACCAATATTTAATAAAAATTCATCTTCCGGACTGAAATCAGATTTATCTTTTTCTTATTGCAGTCCACGGAATAATTTTTTGAAAATTCACCGTAAGTCCGATTTATGAAATTCTAGTGAGAGAATTACAAATACATCGGTGGTCATCTACAGTACAAATTTAATGATTTAACTCTACATAGAATTCAAGTTACGACTGAAAATAGAACGCATATTTTCAGCAGCAAAAATGCAGCTCTAGCTGCTGTTACAACACGACACTTTAAAAATGGTAAACGAAGTCCAAAAATTATGATTCTGGTGCCATTAGAACCGTATTTCATAATACATAAACCTAGACTTCAGAAAATACAGTTTTTGTTAAGTTACGGTCCTGTTACAGCCAACTGAAGTTGGCTATAATTACTAAACAGCTTTCTGTTTTCAGTCTTTAACCTTCTAAAGCGCGTTTGATTGATTCCGTTAGCATGTTTAGTGATCACTACAACATCAAACATCAATATTAACCAGCAAATCATCAGGAAATCAATCAAGAATCATAACAACACAAGATCTACATGATTTACACACATAACTTCTCTTTATCCATCTTTTATTCCTTATGTTCAAGACTAATGTAAGTTCTTTAGAGTTTCTTAAGTTTTTAACCATTTAATCAACTATTAACCACCAAATACATGAACAAGATGAATATTTAAGAAACTTACTACTAGCACAAGGCTAGGGGAGTTCAAGTGTGGAAAAGTGGTGGTTAAAAGAAAACGAGAGAGGTCCTTCAACTTCCGAACACACCGAGCTTACTTGTAGGACCTCTTGCACCTTTGGATGTATGTAAAATGCATGAAGGAAGACTTGAAGGTGGTGATATGGTGATGGTTGTTGGCTTCCGAACACAAGGAAGAGGAGGAGAAAGCTTGAAGTGTTGGTGGGTTTGTGATGAGAGATAATGGTGGACTAGGGGTTAAATAAGAAGCCTTCCACATGCTTTGGTCCATAAGTTAATGTGCTCCCCTAGTACTTAGCATATTTAATAAATAATTGAAGGAAAATCAAGGGTGAGGTACACCCTTGAAACCGTAAGAAGAGGGGGGGGGGGTTCTAGTTGGGTGGTAACCAAATGGTTGATGATCTTGGTTAGAATTCAAGAGTTTAGTTGGTGATTATATGTGTGGTGTAATATATAGTGTGTTAGGGTGTTCGGGGACCCTAACTAGCTTAGAAAAATAAAAACAATGTATTTGACAATATTTTTGTGTTCCGGGTAACGTCTGGTTGTTCGGTTCGGTGTTGATCCGTTAAAGTGCTTAATTAATCCGTAACGTGTCCTTTATATATATTTTTGTAACGTTTTTAATTTTCAACACTCAGGAAAACATACCGGGCTATTTAGTAACTTTTCTGTATACTACTAGCATGTTAACAAGTACATGTAAGTATAACACAGTAATCAGAGAGCAGTTAAATGATTCAGCACAGTCATCAAGTACTTTAATTAACATTAATAAATTGTACGGTTACATGTAATTTGAGGGTTGTCACATTCTCCTTCTGTTAAGAGAATTTCCTCCAGAAATTTAGCGCGTGGTTACTGAGGAAGCTAGCTAAGTTGCGTTGGTTTCCTGGGGTGTCACATCATCCCCCCGTTGATTTGGAATTTCGTCCTGAAATTCTGTAGTAGCTTTAGCCTCAGTAGTGGTTGCATTTTTCTTAAACAGCTAGGGGTACTTGAGTTTTATTTGGTCTTCTCGTTCCCAGGTATACTCTGGGCCACGACGGGAATCCCAACGAACTCGAACGAGAGGTATTCTGGTGCGCTTGAGAATCTTAACATCTCAATCAGTAATCTCTACTGGTTCCTCGACGAATCGCAGCTTGTCGTCGATTGTGAGCTCCTTTAAGGGAACTATGAGGGTCTCATCTGACAGACACTTCTTCAGATTTGACACATGGAAAACATTGTGAACTCCGCTGAGTTCTTCAGGTAGATTTAACCTATAAGCGACTTTGCCAATTTTCTCGATGATTTCGAACGGTCCGACATAGCGCGGATTGAGCTTGCCTCGTTTGCCAAAAAGGACTACACCTTTCCAAGGTGAGACTTTGAGTAGCACTCGATCCCCAACCTGGAACTCGAGTGGTTTTCTTCCCTTATCGGCATAGCTTTTCTGACGGTCACGAGCTGCCACCATTCGCTGTTGTATCTGAGCAATTCTCTCGGTGGTATCTACCACAAGTTCTGGGCCAGTGATTTAGCTGTCACCAACTTCTGCCCAACAGAGAGGTGATCGGCATTTGCATCCGTACAGTGCCTCGAACAGAGCGGCCTGGATGCTGGTGTGGTAGTTGTTGTTATATGAAAACTCCACTAACGGGAGGTGCTTTTCCCAGCCATTACCAAAATCGATTACACACGCCCGAAGCATGTCTTCAAGGGTCTGTATGGTGCGTTCAGATTGCCCATCCGTTTGTGGGTGATAAGCAGTGCTCATATCTAAACGTGAGCCAAAAGACTTGTGCATGGCTTGCCACAGTTCAGAAGTAAAACGCGCGTCACGATCGGAAATGATGGAGGTTGGCACTCCGTGCCTTGATACTACTTCCTTTAGGTAGATGTATGCTAGAGTAGAAAACTTATCCGTTTCCTTGATAGCCAGAAAATGTGCAGACTTGGTCAATCGATCTACGATCACCCAAATGGTATCGTTTTCGCGTTGAGATCTAGGCAGGCCGGTAATAAAATCCATGGAAATTTTTTCCCATTTCCATTTCGGGATCTCTGGTTGTTGTAGTAGGCCTGATGGTTTCTGATATTCGGTCTTGACTCTCGCACAAGTCAAACATTTGCTAACGTAGGTTGCTATGTGGGCTTTCATGCCAGGCCACCAGTATGTAGTCTTTAGGTCGTGGTACATCTTATCCGAACCAGGATGTACTGAATAACGAGACTTATGTGCTTCATCCATTACAAGCTCGCGTAAGCCTCCATAAAGTGGAACCCAGATGCGTCCGTTAACATAGTAGGCACCGTCTTCCTTTTGTTCTAGCCGCTGCCTCTATCCTCGTAAGGATTCAGCCCTGATGTTCTCTGCTTTCAACGCTTCAACCTGAGCATCGCGAATCTGAGCGGGAAGGCTAGAGTGAATGGTAAGCTGTAACGCACGTACACGCTTAGGTATAGTATCCTTTCGGCTGAGGGCGTCGGCCACAACATTGGCCTTGCCCGGATGGTATTTGATAGCGCATTCATAATCGTTCAAGAGCTCAACCCATCGGCGTTGACACATGTTTAACTCCTTTTACTTGAAGATATGCTCGAGACTCCTGTGATCGGTGTAAATGGTGCACTTGGTACCGTACAGGTAATGTCTCCATATCTTAAGGGCGAAAACAACTGCTCCCAATTCCAAGTCGTGCGTAGTGTAGTTCCTTTCGTGAACCTTAAGTTGGCGCGATGCGTAGGCAATGACCTTGTCACGTTGCATCAACACGCAACCAAGTCCTTGGATGGAAGCGTCGCAATAAACCACAAAATCTTCTGTGCCTTCAGGCAATGAGAGGATAGGCGCGCTACAAAGTCTTTCTTTTAAGTGTTGAAATGCAGACTCCTCTGCATCACCCCAATGATAGATGACACCTTTCTGAGTCAGTGAGGTGAGAGGTTGCGCAATCTTTGAGAAATCCTTGATAAACCTTCTGTAATATCCTGCCAAACCCAAGAATTGGTGGATTTCTGTTGGTGTACGGGGTGCAGGCCAGTTCTTGATCGAGTCAACCTTGGATGGATCAACATGAATCCCATCCTTGTTTACTACGTGGCCTAGAAAGTGGACTTCGCAAAGCCAGAAGTCACATTTCGAAAACTTGGCATACAGTTGCTTTGCTCGAAGAAGTTCCAACATAAGTCGTAGATGCTGCTCGTGTTCCTCCTGACTCTTAGAATAGATCAGGATGTCGTCGATGAACACTATGACAAACTTATCCAGGTAAGGCTTGCACACTCGGTTCATGAAATCCATAAAGACCGCAGGTGCATTTGTCAATCCGAAAGGCATAACTAGAAACTCGTAATGGCCGTAACAAGTTCTGAATGCTGTTTTGGAGACATCCTCCTCTCGGACTCTCAGCTGATGGTATCCCGATCTCAAATCAATCTTAGAGTAATAAATCGACCCTTGCAACTGGTCGAACAAGTCGTCAATACGTGGAAGAGGATAACGATTCTTCACGGTCACTTTGTTAAGTTCGCGATAGTCAATACACATTCTGAAAGTATCGTCTTTCTTTTTCACGAATAGTACTGGAGCTCCCAGGGCGAAGAGCTAGGACGCATAAAACCCTTCTCCAAGAGTTCTTGTAGTTGCGTGGACAGTTCTTCAAGTTCTGACGGGGCTAGACGGTACGGTGCTCGAGCTACTGGTACTGCTCCAGGAGCTAGCTCGATTTGAAACTCAACTTGACGATGAGGCAGGAGACCAGGTAATTCCTCAGGAAATACCTCGGGAAAATCGCGCACAATAGGAATGTCTTCTATCTTCCTTTCTTCCGAGGATGTGTCAGTAACGAGTGCTAGAATAGTAGTGTGGCCCTTTCGCAAACACTTCTGGGCCTTAAGGAAAGAGATAATGCCTACGACAGCACCACTCTTGTCGCCATGAATCACGAGGGGTTCTTCACCAGAACGAGGAATGCGGACGATTTTCTCCTTGCAAACAATCTCCGCTTGATGATGAGATAGCCAATCCATCCCAATAACGACGTCGAAACTACCCAGTGTGATAGGAATAAGATCGATAGAGAAGGTCTGACCAGCTAAGACAAGGTTACAACCCTTGATTACGTGCGTGGCCTCGAGACTTTTACCGTTTGCTAGCTCTACTGTGTGTTTGGGGGTCAAAAGTGTTGGGGTGCGCTTAAGCATTTGACTAACTTTTAGAGACACATAACTGGTATCGGCACCCGAATCAAATAAAACAGTAACATAAAAGTCATCGAGAAGGAACTTACCCATCACTACGTTAGGATCATTCCTTGCGTCACCCTGACCAATCACGAACACTCGACCCCTGGCACCGTTGCCATCATTGTTTCCTCCATGGTTGCCCCCATTATCATTCCCGTTTCCTTGGTTGTGATTCTGATTCTGATTTAACTGGGGGCAGTGTCTCTTGAAGTGACCTTCAACACCACACTGAAAGCATCCCTTGTTGCCCTGTTGCTGTTGCTGATTCTGCGGTGCTTGCTGTTGCTGCTGACGATTCTGATTTGTAGGCCGTGAGCTCCTGCAATCCTTGGCTTCATGACCCATCTTGAGACACCTATGATAGCGTCCCTTGTTGCACTGACCACTGTGGTGTCTGTTGCATTTGTTGCACTTTGGGTGGTTTCCTCGATATCCACCCTGCCCTTGACTACCAGAAGATTGCTGACCAGAACTCTGGTAGCCATCAATCCTTCGCTGCTGCGCCTGGGACTGAACTGTAGTCGAACCCTTGTTGTTGGCTCCATCCCATTTTTGTTTGTTGTCACTGGGAATAGTAGAAGTAGTAGTAACAGTAGCACTTATACGCTTAGGCAGCCTGTTCTGTTCCACTGCCTGGTCTGTGAGATGATGAGCGAGACGAGTAACATCCTGGATGGTAGCAAGGTTAGCAGCAGTCACGTGGCTTTGTATCTCTGGTTCTAAGCCTTTGAGGTACAGCTTAATGCGCTTGATGGGAGGATCCACCATAGTTGGACATAACACTGCCAGTTCATTGGATCGCTTCGTATACGCCTCTATCTCTGACCCCGTCATCTTCATTTTAAAGAACTCCACTTCTAACTTGTGGATGTCATCACGATTACAGTATTCTCGCTTGATCAGCTCCTTGAAGTTGTTCCATGGGGTGGCATTAGCGGCTGCCAGCCCTAACATTTGAACTTGCGCGTTCCACCAAGTTAACGCTACGCCTTCGAGAGTACCAGTGGCATACTTCACCCTACGAGCCTCAGGGCATTCACACATCTCGAAGACCGATTCGAGCTTCTCGAACCAGTGGAGGAGTCCGACGGCCCCTTCAGTGCCACTGAAAGTACTAGGACGACAGTCCATAAAAGTCTTGAACGTGCATACTGGTGGCTGAGCGTTCTGACCTCCTGCCTGGGCAGCTGCAAGCGCTGCAGTAACTTGTTCAGTGATCAAAGCCGCCAACTGGGCTTGAGTTAGGTTAACGGGTCCACTCATGATCTTCATATCAAAGGAAAACATGAGTGAGAGAGGTTCGCGAGAGTGCGATGACAGAAGAGAGTAAGCACACATGTGTTTTCAATCAATAGTTGCTACGTTCATCTAAGCGTACCATAAGCAAAGTTCTATGTAACTAGCATGTAGGTAATAATATAAACATAAACCATATCACCTATAATGTTGAGCCTTGCACGTGGAGTGAAGCGTTGTTGTGGATCGTTGAGCACTGTACAGGTTATAGTCTGGTTTTATCAAAAAGTTTTTCCCCTTTTTAAAACCAAGTTCACTATAACCAATGGCTCTGATACCAATCTGTCACACCCCCAAAATCCACCATGCGGAGCGTCACCGCTTGGAGGCGTGACATGACCAGGATCGAGCCACCAATCATATTGAACAACGTAATTAAGTAAGTAAAACCAACCACAATACAATTGGTGACCATAAGACAGTAATCCAACTTTGAATTAACAGCGGAAGCATAAAACGCAAGTCCAAAATGTAAGTTCGTAGTTCATAAGTTTAAAGACTTCAAAACATCAGTTCATTAAGTTTATAAGGTTTAATTATTAGATACGGGACATAACAGTCCCTGTTCCACAACAACCTCCTCCTCGCGCAAGCTCCATAGTACCTAACGACCTGCAAGGCATGTAACAGCAAATCAACAACAAAGTTGAGCGAGTTCACAGTTGATTGTTCAGTTAAAGAGTTCGTATCAGAAATCGTAAGTTCGTTTCATAACCATGCATTACCCATTATCCTTGATTCCCAAACCTTTACGATATTTAGTGGGGGCTTCCCAATTTGTATGTTACTAGACTAGTCGTATCCATAAGTGTCCTTCCCAATCCGAGGACAGTGTTAAGTATGAGTGTACGTAGGTTTTACGTACGTGCCCTTCTCAATCCGAGGACAGTAGTAAGTGTGAGTGTACGTAGGTTTTACGTACGTGCCCTTCTCAATCCGAGGACAGTAGTAGGTAGTCTAGTAGTGTTGATAATATAAATAATTATTCAATCCCATTCCCAACCACCGGGAATCCCATGCCTTAGTAAGGGTGTGAACTCACCTCGGTTTGCTCGGTTAGAATCTCAAATATAGCTAACAGTCAAGGTCGGTCAATCACGTCCTAGTATGATTACCACTTAGTTTATTAGTGACTTCAAATAGAACACAAAGTTCCTACACGTATCTATCACATAACATGCATCACTTTGACGGTTCATGCCCATATAAACTTCCCATCTATTCCCGTTCATAAGCAAACATACGACATTGCACATAACACTTTTTATTGGCATATAATCATGTTAGATCATCCACAGATAGCATACTCGACATTTAGACACGCAAATTACAACTTATGTCGCTTCAGCTTAAATATATAAAACCGGGCTGTTTTCGGACATTTTAATAAAATAGTTAACTTATTCGAAAAATTCCCAAATTTTTACAGAATGTCTTAAAAGATCCAAATATTATTGTGTAAAAATATCGGGGTCGAGTTCATTACCAATATTTAATAAAAATTCATCTTCCGGACTGAAATCAGATTTATCTTTTTCTTATTGCAGTCCACGGAATAATTTTTTGAAAATTCACCGTAAGTCCGATTTATGAAATTCTAGTGAGAGAATTACAAATACATCGGTGGTCATCTACAGTACAAATTTCATGATTTAACTCTACATAGAATTCAAGTTACGACTGAAAATAGAACGCATATTTTCAGCAGCAAAAATGCAGCTCTAGCTGCTGTTACAACACGACACTTTAAAAATGGTAAACGAAGTCCAAAAATTATGATTCTGGTGCCATTAGAACCGTATTTCATAATACATAAACCTAGACTTCAGAAAATACAGTTTTCGTTAAGTTACGGTCCTGTTACAGCCAACTGAAGTTGGCTATAATTACTAAACAGCTTTCTGTTTTCAGTCTTTAACCTTCTAAAGCGCGTTCGATTGATTCCGTTAGCATGTTTAGTGATCACTACAACATCAAACATCAATATTAACCAGCAAATCATCAGGAAATCAATCAAGAATCATAACAACACAAGATCTACATGATTTACACACATAACTTCTCTTTATCCATCTTTTATTCCTTATGTTCAAGACTAATGTAAGTTCTTTAGAGTTTCTTAAGTTTTTAACCATTTAATCAACTATTAACCACCAAATACATGAACAAGATGAATATTTAAGAAACTTACTACTAGCACAAGGCTAGGGGAGTTCAAGTGTGGAAAAGTGGTGGTTAAAAGAAAACGAGAGAGGTCCTTCAACTTCCGAACACACCGAGCTTACTTGTAGGACCTCTTGCACCTTTGGATGTATGTAAAATGCATGAAGGAAGACTTGAAGGTGGTGATATGGTGATGGTTGTTGGCTTCCGAACACAAGGAAGAGGAGGAGAAAGCTTGAAGTGTTGGTGGGTTTGTGATGAGAGATAATGGTGGACTAGGGGTTAAATAAGAAGCCTTCCACATGCTTTGGTCCATAAGTTAATGTGCTCCCCTAGTACTTAGCATATTTAATAAATAATTGAAGGAAAATCAAGGGTGAGGTACACCCTTGAAACCGTAAGAAGAGGGGGGGGGGGGTTCTAGTTGGGTGGTAACCAAATGGTTGATGATCTTGGTTAGAATTCAAGAGTTTAGTTGGTGATTATATGTGTGGTGTAATATATAGTGTGTTAGGGTGTTCGGGGACCCTAACTAGCTTAGAAAAATAAAAACAATGTATTTGACAATATTTTTGTGTTCCGGGTAACGTCTGGTTGTTCGGTTCGGTGTTGATCCGTTAAAGTGCTTAATTAATCCGTAACGTGTCCTTTATATATATTTTTGTAACGTTTTTAATTTTCAACACTCAGGAAAGCATACCGGGCTATTTAGTAACTTTTCTGTATACTACTAGCATGTTAACAAGTACATGTAAGTATAACACAGTAATCAGAGAGCAGTTAAATGATTCAGCACAGTCATCAAGTACTTTAATTAACATTAATAAATTGTACGGTTACATGTAATTTGAGGGTTGTCACACGAGGGCCGTGAGAGCTCAGGCTATTGCTTCCGCAAAATCAGAGAGATGATGGCTTCGACTTAAGGTGTGTTCCCTTTTGAGAATCTTTTCTTCAACAGCACATGATTGGCATTTTGCAATGTTTCATCATTTTTTGTACTGAGGGTGGTGCTATATTTCAAGCAAGCGAAAAGTATTATACGGGGACTAGGCCATTGCTTCCGCAAAATCAGAAGTCCTGGGATAATACCCCAGATATCACTAAGCATAAAGACCTAGTATCTCAGAAAGAGGGACCTTTCAAACAAGATTTCGGGGGTTACCCATATATCCGAGAGATGTTCCCCATGATATAAGCAAGTTTGAAATTTAGATTTATATCTCGACACAATCTACTAAATGTGCAAA
Organism: Helianthus tuberosus; assembly: GCA_030545235.1. Lineage (NCBI taxonomy): Eukaryota > Viridiplantae > Streptophyta > Magnoliopsida > Asterales > Asteraceae > Helianthus > Helianthus tuberosus. Next base: position 124,206,578 of record CM060407.1, read on the forward strand.
AACCTACTGGCACATCATCAGTGAGACCGTTTATCACATTTTGACTTTCCAATTCTTTAGCATGTTGTGATAGTCCACTGATGTACTATCATTTCCTCTTTTTCACAAAACTCATTTTTGATTTTATCATGTTTTTGAATTTTTCAAATTTTTAAATGTTTTGGATTTTCTGAAATTATTACTCCCCCTAAAATTCAAAATCATTTAAAGAAATTTGAAAACAAACTATACAATTAAAGTGACAACTGATTTTCAAGCTTCAATTCGCCATCCACTTGACATAAACAATCAAAACTCCCCCCCTCAACAAACTATTTTCCCATTATGATTTCAAAACGCTTAAGTTTGTTTTAATAAAAAATGGTTTTTCCAGAAAATAAGTTTTGTTGATTTTATCACTTTGTAAAATTGGGGTTTCATCACATTGTTTTCCAAACATTTTGTGTGATAGTTAAATCAAGTTCAACTTAATGACCTTAATCAACCACTTGTAAGTGAAAACCTTCTTTAACCACATGTAGGTTCACTTATTAACTAAAAACCACTTGAAAACTGAAATACCACTTGCAGGAAAAAACCGATTCCTACTCCACACTTACCAACCTGGGAGTTCCGGCAAGTCCACAACCTGTAGAATTTTAACAAAATTTTTAAATGTTTCATAAAAATAATTTTTCAATAATGATGCCGATTCATGCTCCACGATTACCCACTTGGGAGCTCCGGCAAGTCAGAATTTTAGTTAGAAAACGCTGTCACCCAAGCCTGACCAGCCTTGAGTGATTTTGATTCACATCTATCCCACCATCTTTTTGATTGATAAAGATCTTTTGCACTTTTCACTTTCCCATCTACCATTTTTCCAAATATATGTTTGACCTTCCCATTGAAAGCCTTTTCAGCATCAAATTCTTCTTTACCAGAGAAGAATTGACTTGAAATCTCAAATCTACCTTTTGATTTCAAATTTTCTGCCTGCAATGGTGGAAAATTTTCATCGTTCAACTCTAGAACGGAATTCTCATTCTTTTTCTCAACAGATGACTCCTCTGATTTTATGGAATCAGATTCATTGTCAGAACTACTTTCAGATTTTACAACCTATCTCTGTTTGTTTAAATCAACTTTTCTTTTGTAAAAATGTTTTGAAACATCACCAGTTTCAAAAGTCGAATTTTCAAACACTTTAGATTTCTCAGTTGGTTGTTTCTTTCCATTAACATGTATTTCTTCCAATCTTGAGTTAAAAGAAACTCCCTGTTTTGTGTTGTTGGACTGTTGGCAATTCCAAGCAATGTGTCCAATCTTATGACATTTGAAACACGTTCTTTTTTCAACTCTTTGCTCAGTTCTCATCATCATATTCTTTTTCTTCTCAGCAAGAAACTCTTGATTTGGCTGTTTCCAGAATTGTTTCTTCTCTTCTTCTCTTGAACTTGTACATGAAACAAATTTAGTTTTTGTTTTATAAGTTTTCTCATTTTTATGATTTTCCGGGGGAATGAAACCTAATCCCTGCTTTTTGAAATTACCGTTATGGTTTGGTTTCTTTCGATAACCTGAGCCAGAACTGTAACCCTTTTTGTTGTTCAATCTCTGTTGAATTCTTGAAGTGTACTTTTTAGGTCTTTCAGCAAGATTTAAATCTTTTATTTCAGAAATATTAATTTCTGTTAATTTGAAAACCTTGTTGATCATTTCAGTTTTAACACTTCTTATTGGAAATTCCTCATCAGAATATAATTTGTCTGAATCATTCAATGTATATGCCACTTTGATTGGTCCGTCGTTCAAATTAGATTTTGATAGGAATTCTTTATTGTAAACCCGTTTAACCGATGAACTCAGACTCTTTTCTGATGAACTCGAACTTTCAGATTTAGACTCCGACTTTGACTCTTCATCCATATCCAACACCTGATCGACCACTTTCTTTAACAACTCAGATTCATGATCAGTGTCAGACGCTGTGAATGTGACATCAATATTGTCTGGTAACTCATCAATGGTTTCAGACTTTAACTTGATGTTGAGAGCCTTATTTAAACGTTCCTCATTTGGCTTTCTGGGAGAATAACTATTCCAAATCGGGGGCGGATACTTGTTATATTTGACACTCTGTTTCTTACCAGTATCCGTATCATCTGTCTTTTTCTCTTGAAATGCTTCAAGACCTGCAACAGTAGGATAAACTCTATCAATCAAATAATCACATGTTGTATAACTTAAAAACAAACGTTTGATTCTTTCACTCTCAATCTTTTCAAGTTCCACATCCTGCTTTAGCTTTGCACAGTCTTCAATATACTCATTGATGACTTTCTGCTTTGTCATTAAAGTAGAACTCATCATTGTCATGGCAGCATCAACTTCTGTATTTGTCTTTTTCAAACCATGAACTGTTCTGTTCAAAACATCGTATGACTCTTTCACATACTTTACATCAGAAAACAAATTCTCTTTCATCTCTCTTTTCCTTCTCTTTACAATCTTTGCATGATTCCAGACATTCCAGACAAGGTTTAATGACTTCAACTATCTTTTCAACCTCAACATTCTTTTCAACTTCAACAATTTTTTCTACCTCGACGACTTTCTCAACTTCGACGATTTTTTCTATCACCTTTTCAATCACTGATTCAACATTTTGTTCTTCAGCTTTCATATTTGTCTTGTCATCAGCTATTCTTATTGCTTCCAGCTCTCTTTTTAATCTGGCTATCTTCTTCTCATTCAGCATCTCAACTTTATCTGCAAAAAACAAATTAAAACTGTCAGGATCCAGACCTTTTCTAGCTTTATTAAGATATTCCTCTTCATCATCGGTATCAATATCACTTCCTAAATCTGGAAAAATCTGTATTCTTTTCGGACTAGATTTGACTTCATCTTCTTCCAGAATTCTAGCAACAAGACCTGAACCAGGTGGAATGTATTTATCTCAGCTAAATCCCTCTGCAACCTTTTCATCATCTTGGTCAATTATACCATAACAAGCTCTTTTCTCTTTTTCTTCAATGGCTCGTGCATGTGCAGTTTGTGGTTGTTGAACAATCTGATGAAAAATTGATTTTTGATAATAATTGTTTTTTCCAGACTGATCTTTTCTTCCATTTGCTTCTTTGTTTTTGCACTCACGCTTAAGATGTCCTTTTTCTTTGCAACGAAAACATGTAACTTTTGATTTGTCAAACCCTATTGGAGATTTAGACAATTCATTAAAGTCATCTCTTCCAGTGATTTGTTGAAACTTTTCTACCCTTCGAACAGCACTGGCTAAACACCACTTGATGTCCATCAACTCAAGTTCTTCAGCATCAATGTGGTCATAATCTTCTTTGGTAAGCATCGGATTTCCAATTTTTCCAGCAATCAAACTTTCATATGATTCCAACATAGCAACAAGTGATGCCATGTGTTGCTTAGCTATTTCTGGAGAAATGTTTTGACCATTTTGAATGTTTAAGGTAACGTTGCACTGCAGATTTGTAGAATTCTGTCGTTGAGGACTTGGTGTTGTAAAATTTGGATCAAAGCTTGAATATGAAGATGAATGTTCACCAATCTGAGTTACAGTACTACCCTTCGTTCCAGACGAACTATCAGCACTGAAACCAGTTTGAATCTTTGGGCTTGGAGTAACTTCAAATTTGTTTCCTCTGTAGTATAAACTAACATCTTGTTGAGCATTTGGATTCTTCATGATTTCCGTTTTCTGGATATCAAACTCATGCTCTTCAATCTTCTGAATAAACTGTGCCAGATTCATATTTTCAGATTTTCTCATATGTTTCAGGATCAACAAATAAGTTCCCCATTTCTGATGTGGTAATGCATCAGCTAGTTTATCAACCCATTCATCGTCGTCTTTCTTTATGTCCAATCTTCCCATTTCCAAGACTAGATGACAATATCTATCAATGGTCATTTTTGTTGTTTCATGATCAAAAGCTACAAACATGTCAAATGATTTCTTCAATAATGCCTTTTTGTTCTTGATCATATCTGCACTTCCTTTAAATTTTTGAATCAATGCCGTCCAAATTGATCTAGCAGTACCCTCATGTTGAAGCAAAACAAAGATATCTTCTTTAATCGCTTGTTGAAGAATATTGATCATCATTTTTTCACTTGTATATTTCAATTTATCACACTCTGAAAAGTCACAAAAAGCTTTTTCAATCCCACGTTCATTTTTCGGTTTCTCGTAATCTTTCTCTAATGAACACCATGCGTCAAACTTATAAGCTTGCACCCAGTTTTCAAATCGATTTTGCCATCCTTTAAAATCTTCAATGTACATAAGCTTCGGCGGTTTTTGATGAGTTCCCGTCTCATTCTCACTGTAAAGAGTTTCAGCAGCTGTAACAGGAGCAACTGGTGTAGCAAACGCATTGTAGAATTCCTCTTCCATGATTCAGTAATCTGTATCACAAAGTCAACAAAAGTTCAAACAACAATGAAAGTTCACACAAAATATGGGTTCAAAGGAAAACACTTGGTGCGAAATAGTTGTTCACACGAAATCAGGATTGATACCAAATATGAGTTTCAAACGAAAACAGCCTTTCAAGCGAAATAACCCCTTTGGTGCGAAATAACTGATTTCGTGTGAAATAGCACACTTTCAAACGAAATATCTAATTTCGTGTGAAACTCACAAACGAAATCTGATTTCGTGCGAAATTAAATGTACTTTTAAGCGAAACAGCAATATCAAACGAAATCAATTGCTAATTTCGTGTGAAATACTGCTGACATCATCATGACCGATATGTTTTTCAAGCGAAATAACCAATTTTACCAGTTTTAGATCGAATTAAGGTACAATTCTTTCAAGGATTCGTTAAAACACTGTTTTGATTATAATATGTGAAATTCAAGACATTTTGACCGTAAAATTCTGTTTAATTTTGAAAAGAAGGTGTAGAAATCAGATTTTTAAGCTGAATTGGTAAGAACTCTTCCTCCTGAGCTCTGATACCACATGTAGGATCGTTCTGTGACCCAAACGAGTCTATCAGAAGAGTTCTTGGCCTAATCAGAGGCGGAATTCATTGATTAGACTTTGTAACAGCTCGATTCACACTTAAATGTCTTGTATTGTTGATATTACACGTTTACAGATCAGTAGACACGTCGGCAGCACTTCGGTACCGGAAACATGAACCTTACAAATGAATTAGCAGCACCTCTATATATAGGCATGGTAATTTCGCATGAAATAAGCAATTGTAATTTCGTGCGAAATTACAATTGTTCATTTCAAGCGAAATAGCAAGACTCCCGCTATTTCGTGCGAAATTAACCACCCACACACAAAACCTATTTTCTCGTACTACGTGCCCTGATCTAACAATTCTAGTACAAGACTCGATACAAGACGAAGTCGACAGACGTATGCACCAACAACATCTCCCTGAATGTTTCTTCTTGTAGGCCTTACAGTAAGGTGTAGAGGTAGAACCTATATTTTTCCCATGGTTGGAATTACCATAGTGAAATTCCTGGGTAAGCCTTTGAGCTAGGTTCTTTCTTTGGTTTTCTTCTTGTGTACGTACCTGTTCATCAGTCAAGGTATTTGCTAGTTCTACAGCTTCTTCTATGGTTTGTGGTCTAGCTGACTTGACTACATGTCTAATCTCACTGATTAATCCCCAGATGTAACGGGAGATTAATACTGGTTTTGGTGATACTAGGGTTGGCACTATTCTAGCATATTCGAAGAATACGGTAGTGTAACCCTTACAGTCTACTCTAGTCATTCTATGGTTTAAGAACTTATTAGCTATCTGTTCTCTTTCATTGGGAGGACAAAATTTCCTTTCAACCATGTTCTTAAACTCATTCCATTCCATATTATAGACTCTATCACTTCCCCTAGATTAGAGAATAGCGTTCCACCATTCTAGAGCTGCATTCTTAAAAAGATTGGAGGAAAACATGATTATATCTTCTTCTGCACACTTTCTTATTTTTAAGACTGCCTCAGTCTTTTCTATCCAGCGTAGAGCTGCAATGGCTCCTTCATTGCCAGAGAATTCCATTGGTTTACAAGACCATAATTCTTTGTAAGAACAACCATATGACATGGTTCTTCTTCTTTTTGGAATAGGCAATTGAAGTAACAGTCCATTGTTTATACTATGACTGGGTTCAGCAGGTGGTCGTTTACTTCCACTGTTACTTTTATTATTTTCTGCTTCCTTAACCGTTTTAATAATATATGGCATAGCGTCTATAATCCTTTGTGCCACTATGTGTTGGATGGCACTGTTATCTAATTGGTTCCCGTTATTATCGTTATTCGGGTTTTCCTGATTCACTTCGTTGTCCATCTGGATTATAAACATTTACCAAGTATTACTATCACAAAACAATATTTAATGCGAACAATCACACCAACAAACACATTGATCAAAATCTTCGTACATTGCGACATTTACTCTATTTCATATATCTATATATTTCAAGCTGCAACTGGAATTGAAAATACAATACTAACTATGCATCAGTAATGTGACAACTGTGTTCTGTAATCAATGTATAATGTAAAACAATGTTGATTATTAATAAGATAATGTGTTTTGGTGTTATTATATGTGTTTGGTTTTATTATGTGTGTATTTGTGTTTGATGATTTTACGATTTGATTCGAGTTCGATTTCAAGCTTTAAATCGTTTTCTGGAAGGTTATACGCAAACTGGTGGAACGTAATCAGTTTAACATGACAAACACTCTGGAATAGTGACATAGGCTTAACATACCTTAAATAACCTTTACATAACTTAGAAATAAGTTTTGGATGGTTTGGTGTGTTGAAAACAAGTTTGTTCGATCGCATGGACTATTTGTGTCAAACTGTGAAACTATACCGATTTGTATAGTAACGAACATTCCGGAACTTGATCATAAGTTAAACATACCATAAATATCCTTTACATAGCTTAGAAATAGGCTTTAAGGTGTTCGGTATGCTAAAATAAACTTATTTGATCAATAGGGACTAAAAGCATCAAAAATTGCATAAGTTTGCATTTTATCGCATGTCTTATGTTCCGAATATATCCGGACATCCAAAAATTTATGTAATCATTAAAATATTTTATTTTAGTGATTGGCATGAAAAAATTCCATTCTTCGCTTAGTTTGGATCATTTTTGCGTCCGTTACGATTTCTGTCGTAATTACCCGAATAACGCAACCGTACGACCGAACGAACCGACATCCGAGATGTTTTTAAGCATATTTTAAGTTCCCTATACTTTAACTTCATTTTAGAGCCTTGAAATTAGGTTAACAGGGCTTAAACGTGTCAAAAATGCATCAAAATACAAGTTTCTAGGCTGCAGGGACAAAAAATGTAATTCTGTCAAAGATACCAGGTGGGGCGCGTAAGCCTGCTCTGATTCTTACGCGAGGCGCGAGAGCTGCCCAGTATAGAAACATTGAATCTAGACTTTGAGCTAGTTTTGATGGTTTTTAACCACTGATTTGGGATACTTTGGGCTAGATTTTGATGGTTTTAAGTGTTCCCATGGTTTTGAATACCATGTGCCCACTTGTAAGGCCAAGATCGAAGCATGTTTTGTGAGGAACGATCCTAACGGTTTACCGAAAACTATATAAACCCATGCTCTCATTCCTTTTTCTGCACATTTTGATCTGATTTTACTCTAACTTGGAGTGTATACTTCATACCTGAGTAATCTTTAGATCAAAACTTCCTAGCTTGGACCCTTTGTAAGTTTCTTTCGTTCTTTTATGCGTTTTCAAGCACGAAAGTCAAACAGTGTTTGACTTTCTGCTTTGACCAGGTTATGGTCAACACAAAGTTCGTTTGAACTTTGCAACGTGAGCGTAATCACGATGGTTATAGTCCCGTGTGACTATACCTATTGATTACCACGTTGATTAGGCGTAGTGACGTGTCATAGTTTCGGTCAAAATGCGTATTTATGCGTATTTTGCAACCAAACTACTCTTGGGGTATCAAAACCCTTTATTTTGATATCAAAACCTGTTTTCTAACTTAACTAAACATGTTTTAACATGTTTAGCTCGTCACTTTTAGTTTAGTGCTTGTGTAGAGTCGTAAGTGTGACAACTGTCAAATTTGCATGCATCCGTACAATTAATTAGACAATAATCAATGATTAATGACTATGCTGATTTAAAATTTATGACTTGAATTGCTTTCTTATTATTGTTACCATACATACATGTGCATCATATATTGCAAATGACATAACATTATTGCATGCAAACTTTATTGATTGAAATGATGCACGAAACAAAGCTAGCACAGTTATCAGACAAATCAGAGAAATGCTGACGGAGTTCAATGAATAGATAGACATTGTATTGAGACACAGAAAGAGCCAGAAACCAAGTATTACACTAGTATAGTGTGTAGGAAAGTAGGGATCACAAAACTGCCTTCCTAGTGATAGTTTAAGTGCCGGAAAGTGCCTAAAACTTACATAAAGTGCAGAATTCAGCATAAATCAGCACAATTCAGCTATTTAACACAATAATATCATGCAAAATTTATGTTTTATTGTCCAAAATAACTTACAAAGTGTCGGGAATTGAAACTGCCATAAAAGGTGCTTCATACCTCGTGAAATTGTGCAATTCAGCACTTTAACGAACCGTAACGAACCGAACAACCGGACAATAACCGGGACATCAAAATTTGTCTAGAAGTAATGTTTTTATGATATTAAGCTAGTATTGGTGGTAGAACACCTTAAAAATCATAAAAACACCTAAACACACTTAAACATATTTAAACCTTCTAGTTTGCACTTTAAACCCCTAACTTCCAAAAATTTACATTTTACCCCCCCCCCCCTTCACCAAATCCGGCCCCTATAGGCCCCACACACCTTTTGAATATTTTATTTAACCTTGTCCCCCTAATTTAGTGCATGAGATCCCATAGGAAGATTATGTTGGAACTTTTTTTCTATAAGACCCTAAGTAAATTCACATTGTCCATCATTCCTTAAAAACTTCATCTTCTTCCTTTGGCTCCCTCTTGCTCATGGCTCATTACTTCCACACACAACCCACCATTTTCAAGCTTCAACTTCACAATCCAAGGTGATATAGAGGTGTATGGAGGCCATCTAAGAAGGTGTATGGTGCTAGAAGTGGAAGGGCCTCACTTTGGAGCTTTTAACCACTTGATTTCTTTCTTGTTCATCATCTTCATGCTTGTGCCATTTCCCTAGCCATTAGAGCTAGTAGTAAGCTCCTTGATCACTAATTTAAGTCATGTTTATGTTATGTACAAGTTTCACCATCTAAACAACTTAACTTCTAATGTTAAAAATGAAAAGATCTAACATATTCATGAAGAAAATAAGTGATTACATGGATTTTTGGTGTATGTAATGATGTTGTTGGTGTTATATCTTGTGTTTATGATTAGATCAAGTATGTTAAAGCTTGGATCTACCAAGTTTAAGCATGGATTTTGAAGGATCCATGGTTAAACTCGAAGATGAACATATGAAGCATAATGTGAACTTGAAATATGAATTTTTATGCATAAACTTGTAATCTTGAAGTAATAAAGTGTGTGGAGAACAAATTTTTGAACCTAAAATTCATGGAAAGTTTGTTAAAAATTTAACATAAAGCTTGTTTTTGAAAGATCTAAAGATATTAAGCATGGATCTTGAAAGATCCGTGGTTAAACATGATGTTAAAAATTATGATCTTTCTAATAAACATAAAAGTGGTTTTAGAACATGATTTACAAACTTTAAAGACCATTAAACTCATGGAAGAGTTGGTTAGTAAAATAAAGCTTCATAAAAGTTTGTTAAAATACTCAAGAACGCTTATTTTTGGAAAGATCATCTTATGTAAAGTGTAGATCTAGAAGACTACACATTTTCAACAAGAGTCAAGTTCACCATGATATTCATATGGAAAAATTAGTGTATGTTGTTGATGATTGTTGTTGGAAAATTGTTTTGATGTTCAAAAGAAAATAAACACATGTTTTGAAAACATGGGAAACCTCCATCTTTAGGGGAAACTATGGCAAAATTTTTCTCCAAATTAAACACTTAGAAAAATATTTCTAAACAAATATTTACAAGTATATTTTCAAACCATGGATTTTCATAAAAAGTTTGCCATAAATATTGTTACAAAAATATAAATATTGGAGGTTGGTTTTTATAAATAAAAGTGACTAAGAGGGTGTTTGGGATTACGTTTTGAAGTGATTATTTGATTATTGCGTTTGTAAAACATAAATAATCTAAAAAAGTGTTTGGATGAAAAAGTGATTATCTGCCTCCAAAACGCAGTTTTGGAGAAGCATGTACCTACATGCTTTTTCAAAACGCAGTTTTGAAAACGCAAAATCTATTTTGAAAACGCATAATCTATTTTGAAAACGCAACACCAAACACCCCCTAAATATGTATTTGGGAAATATATATTTAAATGTCACCATGCATGTGATTATTTGTATATTATGTGTATTAGTTATATTATTTTAGGACTTGAAATAATATAACTCATCAAAATACCAAAAATTACAATCCAAAATATTACCGAAATTCCAAGGAATAAACATACAAAAGAATACCCAAATATCGGTGAAACCGAACAAAGGAATATAACTTACAAAATATTCCGGAAAATTTATTCACAAGTATATTTTTGGTAAATAATATTTTGGACAACAAGAGAACGAAAATATGATTTTTACAATTATTACAAATTATATCATATTTTTTACAAAAAGAAAATATATTATTTTTGATGGACAAAAATATATTTTCTTGGAATCAATAGAAGATATATTATTTTTGGAAGAAATATATATTTTCTCAAATAAACATGAAATACGTTATTTTGGGGAGAAAAATAAGTTTGTATATATTTTCCAAGTTAGACTTGAAAATATATTATTTTTGGGACTTATATGGAAATACAAATATTTTTGCCAAGGGAAAATTATGAATGATTTTTCTATGTAATGTTTCTTAAAATATATATTTTAGAAAAATATATTGATGGAGTTTTATTAAAGATATTATTCCGGAAAAGATGATACAAAATGTAGCATAGGAATACTTAACAATTACAAGAAGATACGTATTCCCGTACGTATAAATACACACCGGAATACGACACCAATACATGGCAAAATATACAAGTATAAGATACCCCATCCTTGGGAAGGAAATACAAGCATAAAAACTTGGGAAGTATTAAGTTAATATATATTATTTTAACAATTATTCCAAAATTTAATAAATATAATTTAAGTTAAAATATTAATTATTTTAACAAATAATTATATACTTGGAATAATAATGAAGACACTTTGAAACGTAACTCAAAGACACTAATCAATACTAAGTCAAGGCACGACCCGCCCGTCTAATGGACCGTAGTACGCATGTAGGTAGTCGTGCGTTCTAGAGGAAGCTTTGAGTTACATCGGATACAAGGAACGTAAAACTGTGAGTTCATGTCCCCCTTTTCTTTAATCTGTTTTGTTTTATAACTTCAGGGGTGAAGTACATGTTACAAAATGATTACAAACAATTACAATTGGTATGGCTAGCTTTGGAAAGTACAGTAGATCATGTGAATGGGTAGGCCCACTCTTAAGGCCATTAATCCTCATTGTAGGACCGAGGGACATGAGTGATAGATCTATTTGGGTGTAGCGAGCCCCACCCATGAGTCCGTCGAGTGGACCATTTGGTGACTATGTCTTATTGACAAAGTCTACTAGGTTTGAGTCTTCCTGCACCATGTCACGTATATTAATGTATTAGCTACACATTAATTGATCTGTTTCCTTGTTGCTTTCATACCGGATTTCAAGTACATACAAACATACTTACAAAGGTTTCAAAGGTTTATTCACAAACACACACATGAACTCGCTTAACTTTTGTTGATGTTTTCAAACTACATGTATTTCAGGAAATTAAGTATGGATCTGGCGGGCGTTGGAGTTTACAAGTCATGTCTCTAATAAAAGGTGTCATCCGAGGTCGAAGGGTTTGGGATATGTATTTTATCTTGGATAAATACATGGCTCAAAACCCATGTTGCTCGTGTCTTTTGAGAAGTCCAGTTTGGAACTTTAAGCTTTGGTTGTCATGTGATCTAAACTTGAAGTCTTAGTTTGATGTTAAACAATGACGGTTGTATTATTTTGAAAATTATCTATGGATGAACATCTTGGTTTATCATATAGTTGTTTGTTATGGTTGAATGCAATAATATTAAGCAAGTCACACCAAATCACCCTTCCGCAAAAGTCAGGGTGTGACAGTTTGGTATCAGAGCTTCGACTGTAGCGAACTAGGATTCCTTCTCGAGTCTAGACTACAATCATTAGGGCTCTCACGAAAATATTTTTACAACATGTTTTCATTGCATACACGAAACGCCCAGATCCAGGGAAACAAACATTTTTACAAAATAAAAAGACAAGAAACACAATGCATAGTTACTTTGTTGGTACAGTCTGAGAGACTGGGTGGTACAGTCTGAGAGACTGGGTGGTTCAGTCTGAGAGACTGGGTGGTTCAGTTTGAGAGACTGGGTGTTTCAGTCTGAGAGACTAGGTGATTTAGTTTGGGAGACTAGGAAGGATAGAAAGATTTCATGAGGAATAACAAGGATACATGATTACATGATAAATTGCCTTTGTTTGCATATATTGGGTGTTAGTGGTTACTATACGTACATATGTTAGGATTACGACATTGCAGGCACATGTTATCCTCAGAGAATGGGTTGTCGGATGCCTGCAACCTGAAGGCAGTCGCGTCAGACGACGAGAGTGATCCTGACATGCTGTCCGAGGATGACTTCCAACCGTTCGCGCTACCAGACTTTGATGATGACGTTGATTTGTTTATTGATGGTCCCCACTGATGACGCCCATGATGATGGAAGACTCCTTTGAGTCTGTGACATCTTCAGCTTTACAGATGGCCGGACTGCAGCTTTTTGCTACTAAGTTAGATGACGACGCCGCTATGTCTGCCACAATATCACCTGCTCGAGATCCCACACCTCCACACGACCCAGAGCCCGCTCCTGAGCTAGCTCCTGTTCCTTTTGGGTCAGCCTGATGTTGCACCTATTGATCTTGAGCCGATTCTTGATCCCAACCACGTTTCTTTTGTCAGACATTGCACCCCTTATTCCTGATCCAGTTCCTGCACCTGTTGATCCTCCTTTTGTTGAGCTATTTATTCCCCCGCCTACACCCGCTGATGATGCTCCTTTTCCCACTATGGAAACTGACATTCATTGCACCGACATTCCTATCGCCTTTTTGCTACAGCAGCATTTCCTCCGACCTCACAGGCTGCACCGTTTACTCCTTTCATTTCTTCACCGCTAGACGAGCCATTCCGATGGTTCCTACCATACACTATGCTGATTTCAGACACCTACCATTCCTCACATCATGGAGGCTACACACGGGATGGGTTGCTCCTGTCACATCAGCTACAGTTTGAGGTTTTGAGTCGCAGAGTTTTGAAGTTTGAGCTGACACCATGTCCTCCACCATGTCTATGCCAGTAAACTTTGATCCTCCACATTCATCACTGTCTCCTTTTGCACTCTCACCTGCTGCTATTATGTCACACCCTGACTTTTGCGAAAGCATGATTATGGTGTGACTTTCTTAATACCATTTCATTCAATCATAACAACAACTATATGATAAAACCATAGATTTGTCATCCATTAAATAAGTTTAAAACATAACAACATTGTTTAAAAAAAAACGTAGACTTCAAATTCAAGTTTTACAAACCATACAAATTGTTTATGAGTTCACTAAGGACTCATCAAAAGATATTAAATAAAACCAAGGTTTGGAAGACGTGTCTCGTCCAGGAATAAGACACACTGACCAAACCCAAAGACCATGGATGACATCTTTATTCCTAACGCAACATAAAACTTCCAACGCCTGCCATATCCACTTACTAATTCCCTGAAATACATGTAGTTTGAAAACATCAACAAAAGTTGAACGAGTTCATGTGTTTGTTTGTGTGTATGTATAAACCTTTGAAATCGTTGTAAGTATGTATGTAAGTTTATAAATCCCGGTATGAAAGCAACAAGGAAAAACAGATCACCAATGGTTTGCAAGGCCATTGATATGTGTGACGTGATGCAAGAAAACTCAAACCTAGAAGATTTCGTCAATAAGACATAGTCACCACATGGCCCATTCGGCGGGCGCATGGATGGGGCTCGCTACACCCGAAAAGATCTATCACTCATGTCCCTCGGTCCTACAACGAGGATTAATGGTCTTAAGTGTTATACCCACCACTCACATGATCAAGTAGTACCCTTCCTTAGCTAACCATACCAAATCAAAATGTTTGTAAACAGTTGTAACATGTATTTCACCCCCGAAGTTATAAAACTGAAAACAGTTAAAAAATAAGGGGGACATGAACTCACAGTTTTGCGTTCCTTGTATCCGATGTAACTCAAAGCTTCCTCTAGAATGCACGACTACCTACATGCGTACTACGGTCCATTAGGCGGGTGGTTCGTGCCTTGACTTAGTATTAATTAGTACCTTTGAGTTACGTTTCCAAGTGTCTTCATCATTATTCCAAGTTATATAATTATTTGTCAAAATAATAAATATTTTAACTTAAATTATATTTATTAAATTTTGGAATAATTGTTAAAACAATATATATCAACTTAATACTTCCCAAGTATTTATACTTGTATATTCTTCCCAAGGATAGGGTATCTTTCACTTGTATAGTCTTGCCATGTATTAGGGTCGTATTCCGGTGTGTGTTTATACGTACGAGAATACGTATCTTTATTGTTTTTATTAAGTATTCTTTATACTTAATTTCTTATTAGTTTTTCCAGAATATTATCTTTAATGGAAGTTCACCAATATATATTTCCAAAATATATATTTCATTAAATATTACTTAGAAAAATTATTTATAATTTTTCTTTGGCATAATATTTGTATTTTCTTATAAGTTCCAAAAAACAATATATTTTCAAGTCTAACTTAGAAAGTATATATATAAACTCATTTTTCTCCCAACATGATATACTTCATATTTGTTTGAGAAAAATATGTATTACTTCCAATAATACATTGACTAACAATTCCAAGAAAAATATATTTTTACTTGCTCAAAAATAATACATGTCCTTCTTGTCAAATATGTGATATGTCTTGTAGTACTCAAGAAATTCCCATTTTCATTATTTTTTGGTGTTCAAAATACCAATTACCAAAATATACTTGTAAATAATTTTCCGGAATATTTTGTGAGTTATATTCCTTTGTTCGGTTTGTCCAATATTTTGGGTATTATTGTATCTTCATATTCTTAGAATTTTGGTAATACTTTGGATTGTAATTCTCGGTATTTTGATGTGTTATATTATTTCAAGTCCTAGAATAATATAACTAATACACATAATATACAAATAATCACACACATGGTGACTTCTAAATATATATTTTCCTAAATACATATTTAGTCACTTTTATTTATGAAAACCAACCTCCAATATTTGTATTTTGCAACAAAAATTATGGCAAAGTTTATGTAAGAAATTCATGGTCTAAAACACACTTGTAAATACTTGTTTAGAAATATTTTTCTAAGTGTTTAATTTTTAGAAAAATTTTGACATATTTTCCCCTAAAAATGGAGGTTTCCATGCTTTCAAGCATATCATTTTATTTTGTAAAAATCGACACAATCAAACCACAATCAATAATAAACAACCTTTACTTACTAATTTTGCCAAAAACAAGTATAATCTACTACTTCATGAACTTGAATCTTTGTAAAATTTGTAGGAACTTACTAGTATTCTTAGTAAGCCTTGTTATCCTTTAAAGTGTGATTAGTTCTTTAAAAACTTCATTTTTAAAGAATATGGATCTTTACAACTTATGATCATCATTTCTAAAAAATTTTCTTTATGAAATTTTCTTGTTACACAAGTGTTTCTACACTTGTTTATCCACCAAAAATAAGGTTTGTTTATGTAAGAACCAAGATTTAGTAAAACTTGTATTTTTAACTTGGTTTCTTAGAAAATCACTCTTGAAATCTTAGATCTACAAGATTTACATCTTACTTAGATCATCATTTTACAAGAAAACATTTTATTCATTCAAGTTCATGACTTTTATGAGGATGATCCACTAATCTTTAACACTTTTCATCCTCTCATCTTGCTAGACTATGTTTTTAATCATGATCTAGCAAGATCATAAGAGGATCTATATCATTTTCATAAGTAATCATTCATCAAGTATCACAACAACACTAAACAACATGATTTCTTTAAGTTTTCTTATAATTTCAAGCTTATCTTCATGTTTCATCTTCTTGTTCCTTAGTGTTCTTTATGATAATCATCTTGTATCATCTTTTAACCACTTAAAATAGATGTAAAATGAAGAGTAGAAGATCTTACTACTAGCTCAAGGTTAGGGATGATCAAGTGAAGGAATGAAGTGGATAAAAGCAAACGGTGAAGGTCCTTCCACTTTCACCACTTGTAGCTTCCTTAGATAACCTTCTTACACCATATCATTACCTTCGATTGCTTAGAAGATGGTTGAAAATGATGGATGTGTGTGTGGTGATGTATGGCCGAGAGTAAAGAAGAAGAAAGGAAAGAAATGGTGAATTTTATGAATGATGGACAATGCATAAACACTTAAGGTCCTTATAACATAATCTTCCAATACATGATCTTTCTCAAAGATTTTATGTTTTAAAAAGTAGTGACAAGATCTAATATAATGTATACATAAAATCTTGAAGTGGGGCCCTTGTTGGGGCCGGATTTGGTGAAGGGGGGGGGGTAAAATGTAACTTTTGGAAGTTTGGGGTTTAAAGTGCAAACTAGAAGGTTTAAGTATGTTTAAGTGTGTTTAGGTGTTTTTATGATTTTTAAGGTGTTTTACCACAAATATTAGCTTAATATCATAAAAACATTACTTCTAGTAAAATTTTGGTGTCCCGGTTATTGTCCGGTTGTTCGGTTCGTTACTGTTCATTAAAGTGCTAAACTTCGTAGTTTAGTGTGCTTTATGTTACCTATTGTGACAGTTCCGATTCCCGGCACTTAGGAAAGTATTATGGGCCATTTAACCATAATTCTATATGATATTAAGTTGTTAAATTGCTGAATTTTTGCTGAATTTGCTGAATTCTGCAGTGTATGAGAGTTTTAGGCACTTTCCGGCACTTAAACTATCACTAGGTAGGTAGTTTTGTGATCCTTACTTTCCTACACACTATACTAGTGTAATATTTGGTTTCTGGCTCATTATGTGTCTCAATACAATGTCTGTCTATCTACTGAACTCTGTCAGCATTTTTCTGATTTGCCGGGTAACTGTGCTATCTGTGTTTTGTGTATCATTTGAGCCATTGAAGTTCTCATACAATAATGACATGACATTAAGCAATATATGATGCACATGACTGTATAAGGTAATAATCAGAAGCAATTCAAGTAATTATTTGTAATTTAGCACAGTCATTAAGCACTAATCATTATCGAATAATTGTACAGATGTATGCAAATTTGACAGTTGTCACATTCTCCCCCTGTTAAGAAAATTTCGTCCTCGAAATTTATACTACCTTAACTCGTTAGGGTTACATTATGCGTGTATGGATATGAACAATACTGAGGTAGATAACCACAAAACCGAATCGAAACTTATTCGAATATGGTGAATCCAAGGATATATCACAACAACGAGAACCCAATGGTTAAAAGGTATGTGATCTAGAATTTGATGTCAAAGGACACGAGACGTATAGAAGTATAATCTAGTGTAACTTAGTTGACAGGGGTGTAACAAGGAGTTTTGACCAATGGATTTTCAACAATCGGTCACAATATGCAAATGAGTTTTCAAAAACCATAGCATCCGCTATATGAACTCAAAATCAACAACTTGAATATGATGATAACATGAAAATGATCTGTCAACTTTCGAATAAATAAATGGTAAGGATTAGTGTGTTGACATTCTTGAATTGCGAAAATACACCGAATGAAATACAAGCGAACCTGGTGTATTACTGTCTTAATTCGTAGTTGCATTAGGAAGGTTTAAATGACAAGCCAACAAAAGTATGTGTAGTTTTGTGTGAAACGGTTTTCCATGATTAGCACAAGCTACAAATTTGTAATGACACCACAAGGTGTCGTAACTGACATATTTCAATAATAGCGGTGACCGTACAAGTTCACTGTGCTTGAGATCAAATGAAGGTGTATTGAAACAAATCTGAAAGTTTGATTTAAACAACGTCAAAGGGTTTTCAATCGAATATAGATCATCAAAGAACTACTGTTGCTGATCGAAGATGAAAAAGCAATAAATACTGCAAAGCATTCTATTGACAATGAAAGAATCGTTAGGAGATACACTGTAATATAAAATGAATCTATGTACCATCGTCTTAACACACGATTGTGTTTAGACTGCTTTAATCATGATAAAACAAAACGGATTTAGAGCAAGTCAATAAATGAATAATTAAATCTGTGTATGAGATGCATAAATGATGTGACACCCATGACGAAACCAGGTACACCCTAAACGGTCCAAAACTGTAAAGCACACTTAACAATTTAATTGTGCGAAAACCCTAACAACATGTGTGACTTATGTGCTTGCTTGAACGATATCTGTTATGTCTCGGAGGAATCCGAGAACACGTTATGAATAACATGACACTAATAAGGACCCATGATGTGAAATTGGTATCCTTAGACTTTAAACACGTGTTAAACCGAAGCTTTCCATTTAACAACGCTTTAAACCTTTGACATTGATTATTAGGTTATCGGTAGCATCATTTAAGATTTTGAGTTCTAGGAATAACTTAGTTTGTGCCTTAGACTGTGACATAAGGTTTGAAGCAAATCAGAGATCGGGCACGCAAAACGAAGCAGCTTCCCGGTTAGGGAAACGCTTTCGTTTCAAGAATAACATAAGGCAATCAAAAGTGCAAGGAACGATCGATCAAGCTTAAAAACACTTAAACCACTCTAATACGAGTCTTTTATGATTAAAATGTAACAGGGTTCGGATTTCAAGACGGTTAGGCATGATTTTTAAAACCGAGTCTTTTGACACTAAGTACGCGCAAAACGGAGTCCTTTACGCAAATCGCGAACGCGTCCGAGACCCGTAAACGAACCTAAACGCTCAACGGAAGATAAACATCATCTTTAAGTGCTCTAATCGAAGCACGAGGTGTCCCTTGTGGGACCCACACCCAAACCGCCCCCACCCCCTTTATTTAATCAAAAAAATCAAGTTTTTTCTTTTTCTTATTTCATTTTAACACAAAATCCTCTCAAAAATCTGGTTTCTCTCAAGAAAAACCAGCTGAATTCACACGAAACTTCAACAAATCAAAGGTATTAACTCAAATCCATAAGGTTTTAAGCATGGTTTCTTGATTAAACATGGTTTTGGTCATGAAAACCCATTTTAACCCATGAATTTGGGAGTTTTAAACAAGTTTAGGGGCTGAATATGAACACCATATGATTACCCTGGTGTTATATGGCATCCATGGTTATAAATCTTTGGGTTTTGATACCCTAATCAACACCTATTCGACAGAAATCGCTTAACTAGTCGATTAACCGAAAAACAATAAAATAAAGCTTGGTTGATCTAAGTTCTAGCATATTTGGATTGTAATTGATGTGTAGGTACTAAATATAGCCCACGCATACTTCTGGACTCCCAAGGAACGCTCGGAATCAAAGGAATCGCTAGGTATATGACCCGAAACTTGAATCTAGACTAGGCCGAATATTGTTCGGACTATAACTTGGTCCGTGATACTTGGATTGAGCTGAAGTTATAAAACTGAAAACAGTTAAAAAATAAGGGGGACATGAACTCACAGTTTTGCGTTCCTTGTATCCGATGTAACTCAAAGCTTCCTCTAGAACGCACGACTACCTACATGCATACTACGGTCCATTAGACTGGTGGTTCGTGCCTTCACTTAGTATTAATTAGTGCCTTTGAGTTACGTTTCCAAGTGTCTTCATCATTATTCCAAGTTATATAACTATTTGTCAAAATAATAAATATTTTAACTTAAATTATATTTATTAAATTTTGGAATAATTGTTAAAACAATATATATCAACTTAATACTTCCCAAGTATTTATACTTGTATATTCTTCCCAAGGATAGGGTATCTTTCACTTGTATAGTCTTGCCATGTATTAGAGTCGTATTCCGGTGTGTGTTTATACATACGAGAATACGTATCTTTATTGTTTTATTAAGTATTCTTTATACTTAATTTTGTATTAGTTTTTCCGGAATATTATCTTTAATGGAAGTTCACCAATATATATTTCCAAAATATATATTTCATTAAATATTACTTAGAAAAATTATTTATAATTTTTCTTTGGCATAATATTTGTATTTTCTTATAAGTTCCAAAAAACAACATATTTTCAAGTCTAAATTAGAAAGTATATATATAAACTCATTTTTCTCCCAACATGATATACTTCATATTTGTTTGAGAAAAATATATATTACTTCCAATAATACATTGACTAACAATTCCAAGAAAAATATATTTTTACTTGCTCAAAAATAATACATGTCCTTCTTGTCAAAAATGTGATATGTCTTGTAGTACTCATGAATTTCCCATTTTCATTATTTTTTGGTGTTCAAAATACCAATTACCAAAATATACTTGTAAATAATTTTCCGGAATATTTTGTGAGTTATATTCCTTTGTTCGGTTTGTCCAATATTTTGGGTATTATTGTATCTTCATATTCTTGGAATTTTGGTAATACTTTGGATTGTAATTCTCGGTATTTTGATGTGTTATATTATTTCAAGTCCTAGAATAATATAACTAATACACATAATATACAAATAATCCCACACATGGTGACTTCTAAATATATATTTTTCTAAATACATATTTAGTCACTTTTATTTATGAAAACCAACCTCCAATATTTGTATTTTGCAACAAAAATTATGGCAAAGTTTATGTAAGAAATTCATGGTCTAAAACACACTTGTAAATACTTGTTTAGAAATATTTTTCTAAGTGTTTAATTTTTAGAAAAATTTTGACATAGTTTCCCCTAAAAATGGAGGTTTCCATGCTTTCAAGCATATCATTTTATTTTGTAAAAATCAACACAATCAATAATAAACAACCTTTACTTACTAATTTTGCCAAAAACAAGTATAATCTACTACTTCATGAACTTAAATCTTTGTAAAAATTTGTAGGAACTTACTAGTATTCTTAGTAAGCCTTGTTATCCTTTAAAGTGTGATTAGTTCTTTAAAAACTTCATTTTTAAAGAATATGGATCTTTACAACTTATGATCATCATTTCTAAAAATGTTTCTTTATGAAATTTTCTTGTTACACAAGTGTTTCTACACTTGTTTATCCACCAAAAATAAGGTTTGTTTATGTAAGAACCAAGATTTAGTAAAATTTGTATTTTTAACTTGGTTTCTTAGAAAATCACTCTTGAAATCTTAGATCTACAAGATTTACATCTTACTTAGATCATCATTTTACAAGAAAACATTTTATTCATTCAAGTTCATGACTTTTGTGAGGATGATCCACTAATCTTTAACACTTTTCATCCTCTCATCTTGCTAGACTATGTTTTTAATCATGATCTAGCAAGATCATAAGAGGATCTATATCATTTTCATAAGTAATCATTCATCAAGTATCACAACAACACTACACAACATGATTTCTTTAAGTTTTCTTATAATTTCAAGCTTATGTTCGTGTTTCATCTTCTTGTTCCTTAGTGTTCTTTATGATAATCATCTTGTATCATCTTTTAACCACTTAAAATAGATGTAAAATGAAGAGTAGAAGATCTTACTACTAGCTCAAGGCTAGGGATGATCAAGTGAAGGAATGAAATGGATAAAAGCAAACGGTGAAGGTCCTTCCACTTTCACCACTTGTAGCTTCCTTAGATAACCTTCTTACACCATATTATTACCTTGGATTGCTTAGAAGATGGTTGAAAATGATGGATGTGTGTGTGGTGATGTATGGCCGAGAGTAAAGAAGAAGAAAGGAAAGAAATGGTGAATTTTATGAATGATGGACAATGCATAAACACTTAAGGTCCTTATAACATAATCTTCCAATACATGATCTTTCTCAAGGATTTTATGTTTTATGTTTTAAAAAGTAGTGACAAGATCTAATATAATATATAGATAAAATCTTGAAGTGGGGCCCTTGTTGGGGCCGGATTTGGTGAAGGGGGGGGGGTAAAATGTAACTTTTGGAAGTTTGGGGTTTAAAGTGCAAACTAGAAGGTTTAAGTATGTTTAAGTGTGTTTAGGTGTTTTTATGATTTTTAAGGTGTATTACCACCAATATTAGCTTATATCATAAAAACATTACTTCTAGTAAAATTTTGGTGTCCCGGTTATTGTCCGGTTGTTTGGTTCGTTACTATTCGTTAAGGTGCTAAACTTCGTAGTTTAGTGTGCTTTATGTTACCTTTTGTGACAGTTCCGATTCCCGGCACTTAGGAAAGTATTCTGGGCCATTTAACCATAATTCTGTATGATATTAAGTTGTTAAATTGCTGAATTTTTGCTGAATTCTGCAGTGTATGAGAGTTTTTAGGCACTTTCCGGCACTTAAACTATCACTAGGTAGGTAGTTTTGTGATCCTTACTTTCCTACACACTATACTAGTGTAATATTTGGTTTCTGGCTCATTCTGTGTCTCAATACAATGTCTGTCTATCTACTAAACTCTGTCAGCATTTTTCTGATTTGCCGGGTAACTGTGCTAACTGTGTTTTGTGTATCATTTGAGCCAATGAAGTTCTCATGCAATAATGACATGACATTAAGCAATATATGATGCACATGACTGTATAAGATAATTATCAGAAGCAATTCAAGTAATTATTTGTAATTTAGCACAGTCATTAAGCATTAATCATTATCGAATAATTGTACGGATGTATGCAAATTTGACAGTTGTCACATTATCCCCATGTTAAGAAAATTTCGTCCTCGAAATTTATACTACCTTAACTCTTTAGGGTTACATTATGCGTGTATGGATATGAACAATACTGAGGTAGATAACCACAAAACCGAATCGAAACTTATTCGAATCAGGTGAATCCAAGGATATATCACAACAACGAGAACCCAATGGTTAAAAGGTATGTGTTCTAGAATTTAATGTCAAAGGACACGAGACGTATAGAAGTATAATCTAGTGTAACTTAGTTGACAGGGGTGTATCAAGGAGTTTTGACCAATGGATTTTCAACAATCGGTCACAACACGCAAATGAGTTTTCAAAAACCATAGCATCCGCTATATGAACTCAAAATCAACAACTTGAATATGATGGTAACATGAAAATGATATGTCAACTTTCGAATAAATAAATGGTAAGGATTAGTGTGTTGACATTCTTGAATTGCGAAAATACACCGAATGAAATACAAGCGAATCTGGTGTATTACTGTCTTAATTCATAGTTGCATTAGGAAGGTTTAAATGACAAGCCAACAAAAGTATGTGTAGTTTTGTGTGAAACGGTTGTCCATGATTAGCACAAGCTACAAATTTGTAATGACACCACAAGGTGTCGTAACTGACATATTTCAATAATAGCGGTGACCGAACAAGTTCACCGTGCTTGAGATCAAATGAAGGTGTACTGAAACAAATCTGAAAGTTTGATTTAAACAACGTCATAGGGTTTTCAATCGAATATAGATCATCAAAGAACTACTGTTTCTGATCGAAGATGAAAAAGCAATAAATACTACAAAGCATTCTATTGACAATGAAAGAATCGTTAGGAGATACACTGTAATATAAAATGAATCTATGTACCATCGTCTTAACACACGATTGTGTTTAGACTGCTTTAATCATGATAAAACAAAACGGATTTAGAGCAAGTCAATAAATGAACAATTAAATCCGTGTATGAGATGCATAAATGATGTGACACCCATGACGAAACCAGGTACACCCTAAACGGTCCAAAACTGTAAAGCACACTTAACACTTTAATTGCGCGAAAACCCTAACAACATGTGTGACTTATGTGCTTGCTTGAAGGATATCTGTTATGTCTCGGAGGAATCCGAGAACACGTTATGAATAACATGACACTAATAAGGACCCATGATGTGAAATTGGTATCCTTAGACTTTAAACACGTGTTAAACCGGAGCTTTCCGTTTAACACCGCTTTAAACCTTTGACATTGATTATTAGGTAATCGGTAGCATCATTTAAGATTTTGATTTCCAAGAATAACTTAGTTTGTTCCTTAGACTGTGACATAAGGTTTGAAGCAAATCAGAGATTGGGCACGCAAAACAAAGCAGCTTCGCGGTTAGGGAAACGCTTTCGTTTCAAGAATAACATAAGGCAATCAAAAGTGCAAGGAACGATCGATCAAGCTTAAAAACACTTAAACCACTCTAATATGAGTCTTTTATGATTAAAACGTAACGGGGTTCGGATTTCAAGACGGTTAGGCATGATTTTTAAAACCGAGTCTTTTGACACTAAGTACGCGCAAAACGGAGTCCTTCACGCAAATTGCGAACGCGTCCGAGACCCGTAAACGAACCTAAACACTCAACGGAAGATAAACATCATCTTTAAGCGCTCTAATCGAAGCACGAGGTGTCCCTTGTGGGACCCACACCCAAACCGCCCCCACCCCCTTTATTTAATCAAAAAAATCAAGTTTTTTTCTTTTTCTTATTTCATTTTAACACAAAATCCTCTCAAAAATCTGGTTTCTCTCAAGAACAACCAGCTGAATTCACACGAAACTTCAACAAATCAAAGGTATCAACTCAAATCCATAAGGTTTTAAGCATGGTTTCTTGATTAAACATGGTTTAGGTCATGAAAACCCATTTTAACCCATGAATTTTGGAGTTTTAAACAAGTTTAGGGGCTGAATATGAACACCATATGAATACCCTGGTGTTATATGGCAGCCATGGTTATAAATCTTTGGGTTTTGATACCCTAATCAACATCTATTCGACAGAAATCGCTTAACTAGTCGATTAACCGAAAAACAATAAAATAAAGGTTGATTGATCTAAGTTCTAGCATATTTGGTTTGTAATTGATGTGTAGGCACTAAATATAGCCCACACATACTTCTGGACTCACAAGGAACGCTCGGAATCGAAGGAATCGCTAGGTATATGACCCGAAACTTGAATCTAGACTAGGCAGAATATTGTTCGGACTATAACTTGGTCCGTGATACTTGGATTGAGCTGAAATTTGGTGTGGTAATGAAGGGTTTTGTCAGGAAGGTCCACGTAAGATTTTAGAATTTTTGGAGTTTTCTACGATTTTTGGTGAAATTTTGACTGTTTAAAAAAATAATTCAGGAAAAATTACCAAACGGATTCAATAAATCACTAAACTTTACAGAGACACTAAGGAACATATGAGGAATGTTCTGGGAAAATTCGGAGTCCATTGGTTGAGTTTTTATTTGGGTTAAAAATCCGCATTTTTGCGAATTTTCGGTAGCCGGAAACACACCGAAACGAAATCGGAAAAATCTTAAAATTTTTGGAGATGTTTTTGGAAACATAAGGGATATCTAGGAATTTTTGGATCACTGATGGTCATTAATTTTAATTATGTGGTTAAATATGGTTTTATAAATAATTTATTTAGACAAGTAAAATGCCAAAATAAATTCCCAAAATTTTTTCCCATATTCTACAGATTTTTACTAAGTTATATAAAAATTATCAGAATTTTATTCAAATTATAGATAAAATGGGAATTTTTGAGATTAAAAATGGGTTATTTTAAATCAATTTCGGCAATTTACCGTGTAACGAATCTGCCGGAACTGGGAACTGACCCAACCCGACAAATACTATAATTGAAACATGGGGAGTATTCTGGGAGATTCCAGGGCAGATTGGACACTCGGGGTGTGTCCAATACCATTTCGGGAAATCCCCGACGGTGGAAACGGAAACTCAAAATTGGGCAACCTGGACTCCACAAACACCCAAACTCCCTTAATGAAAAGTTAATGATTCTTAAATAACAAAATGTTGGCACTATTGGTATTCCCGTACCATTATCCAAACACGTTAAACTACTGACATTGGCTGGCACGCGAACCGGTGCCCGGAAACCAAACTGAAAACTAATACTACCCTGACCTCCATCACCATACCCGTGTCCTATAGACTCAATCCGGGGTGAAAACTCCTGACCAAATTCAAGTTATAACCATTACCGACTTAGATACTGAATTGAGTCCTTACTTGCATGTGTGCTATTAAAGCTGATTTCGTTGATTAAACACTCTTTAGCCGAGACTACTATTTGCACTGTGAGTTCCCTTCCCCCACTTTTAATCAGTTTTACTGTTTTCTGGGGTGATTTGCATGTTACAAACTGTGTTAATTACACCAACTTGCTATGATGTGAATTATCTAACACACGATATTAGCCCCGATACAAGTGATTAACGTAAACCGTGGGCAGTGGATACTACTATTGGTCTGACAAACCCAGTTACCCGCCGGACAGGTGCGGCCGGCAGCCAGGCAACTGCACGCATCCTAACCAGGTTATGTTGTTAGACATAACTACCCGAGGGCATTGAACTTCATGAGATGCAGGTGGTGCGAGTAAGTGTCTGTGTGACACAGTGCGATTAAAACAGTCTAGGTTTCACTTGTGACACTCGTGTAATTCCATCTATGAGCCATGATATGTGCAATTAAACATGTTGATACATTTTGAAACGAAACAAC
Organism: Helianthus tuberosus; assembly: GCA_030545235.1. Lineage (NCBI taxonomy): Eukaryota > Viridiplantae > Streptophyta > Magnoliopsida > Asterales > Asteraceae > Helianthus > Helianthus tuberosus. Next base: position 124,233,509 of record CM060407.1, read on the forward strand.
CAAACCAGTGGAACTCACCAGCAGCGTTTAGCTGACCCTTTTTAAAACTAACATGCATTTCAGGTAACTTGAGATTGATGTGATCCGTGTATGTTGTTCAAGACGTGTTTATTGTCAAATATTGAGATAGACGCATGCGACTTAGAAGACTTATGTGGTTCATGGGAACACGCAGTTGTAACATACATGTAGTATGTAATCAACATTTTGTAATTAATAAAATGTAGTGTCTTCATAAACAATGTGCTTGTACCAAAGGTGTCTGTTGCATCCCATGTTTTTTTCTTCCGCTGCAAATCGGGGTGTGACAGAAGATGGTATCAGAGCCATTGGTTATAGAAAATTAGGTTCCTTTAAGGAAACCTAGACTATAACTCCAGGTTCGGACCTTAGTGGACATCACTAGAAAATTAACCACTACTAAAAGTAGTTAATGAACATTGTAAAGTATCCTATTGGCGAGTACCAGGATGGCCTTGTGGGGCAAGTGGGTTATTATGGTCCGGAATGTAATAACAGACTTGCTCATACGAGGCGGTGTTGGGAAAGTCGTGGTAATAAACACGCTTAAATTTGTGGAGTGATACATGCGTGTACCAAGGTGATAGTGTGTGGATGTTTGTGTGTGGATTGATACATGAATTGGGACTGGTGGATTATACGTTACTGCATGTGCCTTAGTGATAGGCAGAAAACTGGTATTACAGTCCATTCCACATTCCTAATGATCACATATTTAATATACACTAGAGTTTGATTCCTATCACTCACACAGTTGTTACTTATACTTTATGATGTGAGAACTCAAGACTTTATTATGATAGGATCTCACCAACTCTACTTTTATAGCTACTATAACGATGGTTATATACTAGAGTGATACTTCAAAAAGAACATAGATACCCAAAGAACGCTCAGGTCGTTCTGATAGACTGGGAGGACGTGTACGAGTCCTTACTCCATTTCTCATTGCTTCACATTCGATTGTTATACAGTCGTAGAGTTTAAACATCTTACAAAACTTTTTCGTCTGTGAATCCACGATCCATTTGATTGTCCGCTGGATTCCTCTTCTGTTTACAATATTGGCTTTAGCCTTCACGCCTTGAGATACTAGAATGTTTCGATATATGTTATATCTGAATATGACGATCTCCGGGTTATGGAGATGGCATGGAGCGCGTGAATAAGTTACCCTTCCCGTTGTCATTCGGTTCCATTGGGTATAAATTTTGTGATGATACAGATCCCTTGGAACGCTTTGCGTTGTGAAATCTCGTTTCGTGTGACCGTCGGTTACATTGTGTTTTTTTTTCCGATTAATGAGTGTTTCGGATTTCCGTTGGGTATTCACGGAAAGTAATATTAGGCCTGAATATTTTGGTGAATGGAACATTGATCATGTATATGGGTGTGGTGGATATGTTGCGGTACTTCCTATATATAAACACCCGGCTACATTATCAAGGTACCGTTACTCAGGGCAGACGGGCTTCATGTTGCGATCCATTCGGTTATGTTTTGGGCAATGCAGTGTTGAGACTTAAACCCTGGTTGATGCGAAAGATGAGGCCACAGTTGTTGTAACCACGATATCTATACACATTTGCGGTAATTCTAAGTGAAAGATAGTTGGGTCGACATATAACGACCTTTGGGTTAATCCTGGGGAAAGCTAAATCGTAAATCTAATAGTCCCGATCATTCCAGATGAAGGGACTAGTGAATCTTTTGAATATGTCCCTCGGATATCGTACTTATCCAGAGGGAGGATTTCCTGTGATAAGCACGTATTGTATACTTAAAAATAAGAATAAGATTTCAACGCTACAACTAATTCTCTTCAAACCTGCAGAGTTACTTAACATGCACTACGAATTGTAAATACCTCGATGTGCGATACCAAGTCAAACCAAACGACCCAAGTGGAAATCGGTGCTTGGTTGGATGCACCAATGGGCTGCAAAATGGCATTCATAACCTCTACTCGTATCCTAGCCGTCAGAGTGCTAGGCTTACCTCGATTGAGTACGGTTTTCATTCAGATTTTCTTAAAGTTGACCTGTTATTTCAAGAGGTTGCCGAACGATTATGGATCTATGTTATTACATTTCCTAGTAGCAGGTGTTCCTTCCCTGCCCTATTAAGACGCAGAACTGACTAATCCTAAGGCAAAGAGTCGACAAACTCCACGACCCTAGCCTTGATCAACTCGGGGGCTGGGTCGTCTTTTCTTGTTTATGGTATTACGAATATGAGACTATCGGGAAGAATCAAATTCAGTGGTCAACTGTCCCTATCAGAACTAGGGTGACTATGGATTCGGGCTCTAGCCCATGGGTTCATAAAACCACACGATTTTCCCAATCTAAACCGAGATGGTTTTGCGTAAGCTGAACTCAACGAGCACTTTATGGAGTGCAAACCAATGGAGTTAATGGAACTGAATGACCGAACGGGTTTGTGAAATGGATCGAGAAGTCGGAATCGGTCCTTAACATAAGTAATTGTCCGGGTGACTGTGCGGTAAAGTATACAGCTTGCACTTTTACCGACCACGCTTTGAACTGGTGGAATGCTATTGTGCAATCTCGCGGGCAGGATGCGATTCATGCTATGACTTGGGATGATCTTAAGATACTAATGAGAGAAAGGTTCTGCCCAATCCACGAAATCCAGAAACTCGAGCATGAGTTTTGGAACCTGTAGATGCAAGGTGCGGATCATGCAGGTTACACAAATCGCTTCAATGAACTGGCACGCATCTTGCCAGATATGGTTCGACCGGAGTCCAAGAGGATCGAGAGGTATACCTGGGGACTGGCCCCGGAAGTAAGGAGTATCATTAATTCGGTGGAGCACCTGACCAAGCACGGAGTGGTAGCTAGGTCAGTGTAACGACCCTCGGAAAGATCATCCGAAGTGTGCACGATAAAGTTTGAAAACCTGATGGTTGATGAAACAACCCGCACAAAAGTACCTTTATTAGACTCATAATTAAATACCGAATCAACTGGAATCAAGACCCGAGCATACGCAATAAGTATCGGCACGAAAATCGAGGAAAAATGCATGATTGGACGAAAAAGCGGCCAAGGACACGCGTCACGTGAAGGTGACACGTGTCAGACCTACGTGGGACACGTGGTGACCAAAGCCAGGCCAAAAATCCCCGCGCCACGCGACAGCCTATCGTGCCACGCGAGGGGACCCAAAAATCAGCTATAAGAAAGCAGCAGTGGGACTGAAGTCTGTGCACCAGTTCGATCAAATTTTGACGAACTTACTCTCTCGTATCTCTGTTTCTTTGCACAACACCCCTAAACTCTAAAACTTTGCTCGTAATCAGAGTACTAACTTATCACTGATACGATACCCTATCCGATCGATTGAAACCGATCCAACGGATGTTTAAGTGCTGCCTGTATACGGCTATACTTTGTCATTCGTTGTGAGTTTTGATCTCGTGATTATCGTTAAAGTTGAATTAGGTTAATACGCTAATACGAGTTCCATTGTATCTAGAAATTAGAACTCCTAAGTTGTTAAGATAGAATACTTAATAGGAAAGTAAACTTAGCAATTAAGAAAACTCAATAGCTAAGAAAACTTAACAGTTAAGCAAGCTGAGTAGGGTGATTAATCTGCTAATTAAGCTAAGTAATCGACTAAGCAAATTATAAAAGTAAAGATAAATTAATCAGTTAAGTAGTTAAGTCAGTTAATTAATTAATCCGTTAAGCAAGATTTATTAAGCTAAGCAGGATTAATTAAGCTAAGCAGGATTAATTAAGCTAAGCAGGAATAATTAAGCTAAGCAAGATTAATTAAGCTAAGTAAGATTAATTAATCAGCTAAGTAAGTTAATTAGTTAAATGGCTAAGTAAACTTAATGGTTAAGGAAACTTAATGGTTAAGGAAACTTAATGATTAAGTAAACTTAGTAGTTAAGACAACTTAACAGTTAAGTAAACTTAGTAGTTAAAAAACCTTAATGATTAAGAAAACTTAATAGTTAAGTAAACTTAATGGTTATATAAAACTTAACAGTTAAGTAAGCTAAGTAAGTTAATCAGCTAATTGTCACACCCCGACCGTGTAAAACAACAAATCGCGGCGGAAACATCGGGGCGTGTTGCAACAGAATTAATGTTTCATAACCATGGATATCAAAAGTGTTTCGTTTTATTAAACATTGAGTAATTACATCGTCTGGAAATCTAAATACACTATTTAAACATAGTCTATCATTGTTATTGAGTCACTAAGGCCTTGTCCAGTCCTATGTGAGCATGCATCTTATCAATCGATATCATCCAACAATACCTGAAACATATGTGAAAACGAGGTCAGCAAAGAAATGCTGGCGAGTACATAGGTTTTGTGAAAATAAGATTCATGACTTCTGTTTAAGAAAATGTTTAGTCATGAACCTTGTAATTTGCTTTGTCTTTGTAAATCATTTGAAAAATAATAAGTTCGGATGATAAGTATAAATAAGAGAATAATGCATGATTAAATGAATAACCATGTAAATGAGTTTGCATAAGATAAGTTGTTTATAAATCAATGTCTTGTGAAAAGTATGTTATTTGTATAAAATGTTCTATGTCTCAAACTGAAATGATTCAAATAACGCTATGATATGTAATACCATACAAACACTTATATATAGGAAGTACCAGCGGCGTATCCACCATGTTTGTATCATATTACACACGCATCGTTACTTAATCACTTAACCAAACCAAACCAAACAATGTAAAATGTCTATGTTTAAATCAATTGTCAAATGTATATGTCAAATATCCATGTCAAATGTCTATGTCAAATATCCATGTCAAATGTCTATGTCAAATATCCATGTATGGCAAGTGAAATGTCTCAACTAAACCATATGCACAAAAACAAAGTATTGAAGTAAAACTTGGTTTAAATCAAAGTTATGTTTTGTGGAAAATACATGATCAAATGTCAATCATGTACAAATGTTTACCCAATCGTTAACCCATTTTGTAATATCGTTCTAGTCGTTCTTGTTTTAATTGTGAAACTACTTTATGGTCGATTCTCTAATAACATTCAAACCTTCTTGACTCGTTCCTCGTTCCAACTCGCTCTCGTTCTTAACAAACCCTTACCAAAGGATAAGTTAATAATTACAGATTCAGTCGCTACCCACAACCCCCACACATAACAATGGGTGCAGTAAATAACGGGATTTGTCAGATCCTATGGTACCATAACCTAATACTGGTCGGCTTGATCATTGCTAATGAATGTCATCGGTCATGTAAACTACAACCAACAAGTTTGTTCACTTTTTGAAATTGTTATTAGTTTTTGAAATCATTGTATTCGTTCTTGAAATCATTGTTAGCGTTCTTGAAATAATTGTTATTGTTCTTGAAACTACATTGTAATTGTTATTGAAATTATTGTAATCGTTCTTGAAACCACATTGTAATTGTTATTGAAATCATTGATAAAACATTTAGCACATATGAGTCACCCCAAAACAGTTGAAAACAGTAAAAGAGGGGAATAATGTACTCGCCTGAGAATGCTTGGAGGTCTTGAACAACAACCAAACAAAGCTTGAGGGAGCACGGAATCAGTCGGCAAGCTAAAACTATATAAATAAACCGGACTTAAATCGGGAGATCGGATAGGATGAGGCTTGGCAAACCAAATGAGTATTGGAACTCATATGATATGGTTTAACAAGGCCTACATACTACAATGAGACTAACCTAAGTGCTTTCGACCCATCGCGACTCATTAAGGTAACTTATGCTACTTTAACGCGTCGTGCGCGTGAAACGCGTTCGGACCGTCTAACTAGTCCTATGACAAGTGTTATATGCCTAAACATGTTACATAATCAGTTATGTGACAAAAGTTTAGGTTACATATGCTTAATTACCAATTATACATGAAAAGGGTATTTTGGTAATTTACCTAAGGCATATAAACTACCTATCATACAACTACTCAAACGATGTGACCATAGGGTATAACCTCGGAAGGTTATTCCCTACCTACTATGGTCACCTAATGTGTTTGGTCGGATCCTAATGATCGACCAAACTGGGTCGGGTTCGAGGTATAAGCGATTCATCAGATCGCTTACCCTACGACCCTAGACAACGTGGTAATCAGTGGGCATAGTCCCAAGGGACTATAACCATCGTGATTACAATCACGTTGCGAAGTTCAAACGAACTTCGCATTGACCATTACTGGTCAACGCTGAAAGTCAAACAAAGTTTGACTTTCTGACTCGGAAAGCAGTAAAATAAGGAAAAGAACGAAAGAATACTTACGAAGGGTCCCCGAATGCTAACCTCGATTCAAAAATCTCAGGTATGAAACAATAGTTTCAACTTAGAGTTTCTCAAATCAAAGTTCTAGTGATTTTAGCAATGGGGGTGGATGGGTATTTATAGGAATACCCGAACCGTTAAGATCGTTTCATGGAAAACGTGCCTTAATCCCATCCGTACATGTGTTGAAATGTCATGGTGTTTAGGTGTTTAAATTCCATCCATACATGTGTTGAAATGTCATGGTGTTTAGGTGTTTAAATTCCATCCATACATGTGTTGCAAAGTCATGGTGTTTAGGTGTTTAAATTCCATCCTTATCCGCTGACTAAGCATTGTTAGAATGTGTGGTTGTGAATTAAACAACGGCTAATACATCGAATCTGGTCCCGAATGCGAAAAACGATCCAAATGACGTGACGAATGGATTTTTCTTATGGCGAACACTAAAATAAAATATTTTAGTGCTTCCATAAATTTTTGGATGTCCGGATGTATTCAGAACGTAAGTTATGCGCGAAAATGCAAACTTGTGCACTTTTTGACACTTTTAGTCCCTGAATGACCCAAAAGTTTATTTTAGCACACCGAACCCCTCAAAGCCTATTTCTAAGCTATGTAAAGGATATTTATGGTATGTTTAACTTATGGTCATGTTCCGGAAGGTCTGTTACAGTTCAAATTGGCATACTTTCGCAGTTTGTCAACTTTAGTCCCTGTAAGCGAGTTAACTTGTTTTCGGCATACCAAACCTTCCAAAACTTATTTCTAAGTTATGTAAAGGTTATTTAAGGTATGTTAAGCCTATTTCACTATTCCGGAGTGTTCGTTGCATTAAACTGGTTATATTTACGCATCGGTGCGCGTATAACCTTCCAGAAAGCGATTTAGAGTTTGAAATAGAACAAGAATTGATATGTGTAAATGATACACACATTTTTACAAATCCCAAGTATGAAATATAATATTTCATTGGTTCGGTATTTGTTTGATGGCCGTGGAGGCACAGGTGTTACACTAATTAAGTTAATTAAATAATCGGCTAAGTAAATTACTTAATTAAATAGTTAGGAAAAATTAATCAGTTAAACAGCTAAGTGGGATAATCCGTTAAAAAGCCAAGTAAACTTGATAGCTAAAACAATTAAGTAAACTTAATAGATAAGTAAACTTAATAGGTAAGAAAACTTAATCAGTAAGAAAAACTTAATAAATAAAGGAAACTTAATAATTAAGAAAACTTCCTAGCTAAGAAAGGAACCTGCCTTACCTATAAATAGGAGCCTAGGATTTCATTCTTCCTTGCTCATTTCTTCTATTCTTCTCTCTATACGTTGGTGTTCTAACCAATAATCACCGATGCGATATTCTGTCCGATCGATTCGGGAACCAACTAACGAATGCCAAAGTGCTGTCTAAACAAGACTATACTTTGTGAATTTCGTTCTGAAACGAATGCCAAGGTGCTGTCTAAACAAGACTATACTTTCTGAATTTCGTTAAGGTTCTGATCTCATGACCATCGTTAGGTTTGATTTGGTATAACACTAATACGTATTCCATTATGTTAAACTAAATGTTTAACTACCAGAAAATCTACACTAAACACTTACAATCAAAATAGACGCTTAAATCATCAGAAGATTCAGAACTCTAAAGAAAGTAGATGCTTAGGTATCAAGAGGCCTAGAATCAGAAGGCTTGTTAATCAAGGCTAGATGCTAACCAGGTGAGTCATTCTCTTTTTACCAAATTGTTTTCCAAACCCTATTTATTTTTAAAGTTATAATTACAGGGATTAAGTCTTTGTAATCTTCAATTACTGCCGGTATGTGGGGTTTTGTATACATTACTTGATACCCGTCACCATTGGACAACGGGTTAGCCGATGGGTGATCTGACCATAGTCACAGATCAGGTCGAGTGACAAATACCGATTTGGGGTAATTGGTTGATAGAAACGTTGTAATCACCCTTAATACTGTAAATTATAACAATATATCGTTTTGCACAAATTGAATGAACTCACCAGTATTTCCCGTTGACCAAATCTTTTTAAAACGCGTTTCAGGTGATTCCAGTAGATCGGAATAAGATTTGGATACGGCACCAACAAGGCTTATAGAAGTGGCTTATTTTATCAATTAAATTAAATTAAAGAAAAATTTCTTTATGTATTCAGGATTGTTTCATAATAAAGCTACCTTTGCAAAAACATGGGTTTATCCCCATCTATTTAATAAATAAAATCCGGTGTTTTCTAAACTCTGATATTTTTCCTAACTCACGGTCCTGATGAAATTTCTGCTGCAATATTTTCAAAATAACCACCGGTACCACTTGACTGCTCGTGGCTCCCATCCAGGGTGTGGTCGGGGGTCGTGACAGTCAGGCACGGTTACGTACGACATGGTTAGACGCAAGATTTTGACAATGCCGGGAGAGCCGGCAGGAAATAAGCGAGAGGCCCCGGAAAGTAGTCGAGCGGGGGCAGCCATACCGAAGAGGGGGAGAGCCACTTGTCAAAGCTACGCCATGACTACACCAACGGGAAACTCTGGTGGCTATAAAGGAACAGCCCTAAAATGCAACAAGTGCACTTTGCACCACTATGGTGCATGTCGAGCAGGGATCTGCTCGAGGTGCCATAAAAGTGGACATTATACCCGAAACTGTAAGACACAATTGGAACCCAACCGTTTCCAAACCCCAAGGCCTCAACCTCTTCAGCAACGACCCTAACCACTAACACAACAGATTACCTACCCCCGTACTTGCTACGGATGTGGCAGTACGGAGCACTTCCGAAGAAGCTGCCCAAAGTTTGCTCAACAGCCAGCAGGAAGGGATACGCAGGGCCAAGCTTCTACCTCAAATGCAGCTCGAGGTTGTGCCTTTATACTTGGGGTCTGGTGACGCACGCCAAGATCCGAATGTGGTGACAGGTACGTTCCTCGTTTCCGATCAGTTTGCTTCAGTATTTTTTATACGGGCGCGGATAGGAGTTATGTTTCGACTGCATTTTTGGCCATTGTTGAATATGCCTGCTACTGACTTGAAACAACCATATTCAATTGAACTGCCAATGGGAAACCAATCACTAGTTACCAACTCATTTGTAACTGCCCTATAACCTTTAACGATCACTAGTTTTCTATTGACCTCTTACCCGTAGAACTGGGTAGTTTCGACATTGTCGTAGGAATGGACTGGATGTCCAAGCATCATGCAGAAGTGTTGTGTAAACAAAAGGTGGTAAAGATTCCGGTGTCCCAGGATAATGTGATCATGAAACATGGAGAGAAGTTAGGCACCAGACTGAACTTTGTGTCCCATCTCAAGGCATTAAAATGTATCCGTCAGGGATATGATGTGTTCTTAGCCAGCATCACGACGGGAGAACTAGCTGAAAAACGCATAGAAGACATTCCGGTAGTACGCGAATACCTCGACGTGTTCCCGGAGGAATTGCCCGGATTGCCGCCCAATAGGCAAGTCGAGTTACGGATCGACCTCATACCAGGAACGGCACCCGTCGCTAAAGCTCCGTACCATCTTGCACCGTCTGAAATGCAAGAGCTATCCACACAAGTGCAGGAGTTACCTGATCATGGTTTTATCCATCCCAGCTATTCTCCCTGGGGAGCCCTAGTTTTGGTTGTGAAGAAAAAGGATGGTAGCTTCCGAATGTGTATCGATTACCGAGAATTGAATAGAGTCACTATCAAGAATCGATACCCTCTGTCGCGGATCGATGATCTTTTTGATCAGTTGCAAGGAGCCCGATATTTTTCTAAGATAGTTCTTCGATCGGGTTACCATCAAGTAAAGGTCCAAGAGGACGACATCCCTAAAACGGCCTTTCGGACTCGGTATGGCCACTATGAATTCTTGGTTATGCCCTACGGGCTAACTAATGAACCTGCTGTGTTCATGGATCTCATGAACAGGGTGTGCAAACCATACCTAGATAAGTTCGTCATTGTTTTCATCGACGATATTTTGATCTATTCCAAGAGTAAAAAGGAGCACGAGCACCACTTACGGGCGATATTAGAGATACTACAGAAAGAGCAATTGTACGCTAAGTTGTCTAAGTGCGACTTTTGGTTGCGAGCGGTGCAATTTTCAGGACATGCGGTAGATCAACAAGGGATTCATGTTGACCCTAGTAAGATCGAAGCTATTAAGAATTGGCAAGCGCCTAAGTCTCCGAAAGAGATACGCCAATTCTTGGGATTGGCTGGATATTACCGTCGCTTTATTGAAAACTTTTCCTGCATTGCTCAATCCTTAACTGCCTTGACACAGAAAGATCGAAAGTACGAATGGGGGCGAAGAACAAGAAACAACTTTTCAGTTGTTAAAACAAAAGTAATGTGAAGCTCCAATCCTGTCGTTACCCGAAGGCAACGATGATTTCGTCGTATATTGTGATGCATCTCGGCAAGGGCTCGGATGTGTCCTAATGCAAAGAAACAAGGTCATTACTTACGCGTCTAGACAGCTAAAAGTACATGAAAAAAATCACACGATGCATGATTTAGAGCTGGGCGCAGTGATTTTTGCACTTAAGATCTGGAGGCATTACTTGTACGGCACGAAATGTACAATTTATACAGATCACAAGCGCCTCCAACATATATTCGATCAAAAGGAGCTAAAGATAAGACAACGCAGATGGGTGGAGCTATTGAACGATCACGACTGTGAAATAAAATACCATCCAGGTAAGGCTAACGTAGTAGCCGATGCCTTGTGTAGAAAAGACCGAGTAAAGCCACTCAGAGTGCGAGCTCTTGGGATGATTGTTCAAACCAGTCTTAAAGAGCAGATTCGTAATGCTCAAATGGAAGCTTTGGAGGAAGGCCAACTAAATAGCGAAAACTTACACGGAAATGAAGGGAATTTTGTGAGGAAACCGGATGAAGTGTTGTATTTCAAAAATAGGGTATAGATTCCTACTCTCCATGACTTACGTCAACTGGTTATGGATGAGGCTCATAAATCTAAGTACTCTATTCACCCCGGTACAGACAAGATGTACCACGACCTTAAGGAATTTTAGTGGTGGCCATGTATGAAAAAGGACGTAGCAGAGTACGTGAGCAAATGCTTGACTTGTGCCCGGGTAAAGGCAGAATACTAGAAACCCTCGGGAATGTTACAGCAACCCGAAATACCTCAATGGAAATGGGAGCAAATCATGATGGATTTCGTGACCCACCTTCTAAAAACACCCCGAGGTCAAGATGCGATTTGGGTAGTAGTAGATAGACTAACCAAATCGGCGCACTTTATTCCGATTCGTACTACCTACAACACCGAGAAATTGGCCGAGATCTACACGAATGAAATTGTGGCTAGACACGGGGTACCCGTTGCAATCATTTCAGACCGTGATAGTCATTTCACTTCACACTATTGGCAACAGTTACAAGAAGCTTTGGGGTCTAGAATAGACCTGAGTACGGCTTACCATCCCCAAACCGACGGCCAATCAGAACGAACTATCCAGACATTAGAGGATCTGCTTCATGCTTGCACCATAGACTTTGGAGGAAGTTGGGATAAGCACCTTCCCCTCATTGAATTCTCTTACAATAACAGTTATCATAGTAGCATACAAGCTGCACCGTACGAAGCCCTATATGGCCGGAAGTGCGGATCGCCACTTTGTTGGGCTGAAGTGGGCGATACTCAACTCACGGGGTCTGAACTAATTCAAGAGACGAAAGACAAGGTGCATAAGATCCAATGTAGACTGAAAGCGGCCCGAGATCAGCAGAAAAGTTACGTCGATGTTCGCAGGAAACCATTGTCGTTTATAGTAGGTGACAAAGTACTGTTAAAAGTGTCACCGTGAAAAGGAGTGATCAGGTTTGGCAAATGAACTGAGCACAATTCACGATGTCTTCCACGTATCCAACTTAAAGAAATGTCTCACGGATGAAGCAGCTATTATACCGTTAGAAGATGTGCACATTGATGACAAACTCCACTTTGTGGAGGAACCGATAGAAATAGTAGACGGGAAGACCAAACAACTACGTTATAACAAAATCTCGCTGGTGAAAGTCCGGTGGAACTCAAAGCAAGGACCTGAGTATACCTGGGAACGGAAGGAAGAGTTCTGTAGAAAATACCCACATCTCTTCCCTAACTAGACGAATTGAATTTCGGGGACGAAATTTCTAAACCAAGGGAGACTGTAACACCCATGAAGAAACCAGGTACACCCTAAACGGTCCAAAACTGTAAAGCACACTTAACACTTTAATTGCGCGAAAACCCTAACAAATGTGTGACTTATGTGCTTGCTTGAACGATATCTGTTATGTCTCGGAGGAATCCGAGAACACATTATGAATAACATGACACTAATAAGGACCCATGATGTGAAATTGGTATCCTTAGACTTTAAACACGTGTTAAACCTGAGCTTTCCATTTAACAGCGCTTTAAACCTGTTGACATTGATTATTAGGTTATCGGTAGCATCATTTAAGATTTCGAGTTCCAGGAACAACTTAGTTTTGTGCCTTAGACTGTGACATAAGGTTTGAAGCAAATCAGAGATCGGGCATGCAAAACGAAGCAGCTTCCCGGTTAGGGAAACGCTTTCGGTTCAGGAATAACATAAGGCAATCAAAAGTGCAAGGAACGATCGATCAAGCTTAAAAACACATACACCACTCTAATACGAGTCTTTTATGATAAAAATGTAACGGGGTTCGGATTTCAAGACGGTTAGGCATGATTTTTAAAACCGAGTCTTTTGACACTAAGTACGCGCAAAACAGAGTCCTTCACGCAAATCGCGAACGCGTCCGAGACCTGTAAACGAACCTAAACACTCAATGGAAGATAAACATTATCTTTAAGCGCTCTAATCGAAGCACGAGGTGTCCCTTGTGGGACCCACACCCAAACCGCCCCCACCCCATTTATTTAATCAAAAAAATCAAGTTTTTTCTTTTTCTTATTTCATTTTAACACAAAATCCTCTCAAAAATCTGGTTTCTCTCAAGAACAACCAGCTGAATTCACACGAAACTTCAACAAATCAAAGGTATTAACTCAAATCCATAAGGTTTTAAGCATGGTTTCTTGATAAACATGGTTTAGGTCATGAAAACCCATTTTAACCCATGAATTTTGGAGTTTTAAACAAGTTTAGGGGCTGAATATGAACTTTGCAGAGACACTAAAGAACATATGAGGAATTTTTTGGTAAAATTCAAAGTCCATTAGTTGAGTTTTGATTTGGGTTAAAAATCCATGTTTTTGCGAATTTTCGGTAGCCGGAAACACACCGAAACGAAATCGGAAAAATCTTAAAATTTTTGGAAATGTTTCTAGAAACATAAGGGATGTCCAGGAATTTTTGGGAATTTTTGGATCACTGATGGTCATTAATGTTAATTATGTGGTTAAATATGGTTTTATAAATAATTTATTTAGACAAGTAAAATGCCAAAATAAATTCCCTGAAATTTTTCCAATATTCTACAGATTTTTACTGAGTTATATAAAAATTTTCAGAATTTTATTCAAATTATAGATAAAATGGGAATTTTTGAGATTAAAATGGGTTATTTTAAATCAATTTCGGCAATTTACCGTGTAACGAACCTGCCGGAACTAGGAACTGACCCAACCCGACAAATACTATAATTGAAACACGGGGAGTATTCCGGGAGATTCCAGGGCAGATTGGACACTCGAGGTGTGTCCAATACCATTTCGGGAAATCCCCGACGGTGGAAACGGAAACTCAAAATTGGGCAACCTGGACTCCCCAAACACCCAAACTCCCTTAATGAAAAGTTAATGATTCTTAAATAACAACGTGTTGGCACTATTGGTATTCCCGTACCATTATCCGAACACGTTAAACTACTGACATTGGCTGGCACGCGAACCGGTGCCCGAAAACCAAACTGAAAACTAATACTACCCTGACCTCCATCACCATACCCGTGTCCTATAGACTCAATCCGGGGTGAAAACTGTCACACCCCGACCGCGTAAAAAAACAAAGCGCGGCGGAAACATCGAGGCGTGTTGCAACAGAATCATTGTTTCATAACCATGGATACCAAAAAGTGTTTCGTTTTATTAAACATTGGATAATTACATCGTCTGGAAATCTAAATACATAATTTAAACATTGTCTATCATTGTTATTGAGTCACTAAGGCCTTGTCCAGTCCTATGTGAGCATGCATCCTATCAATCGATATCTTTCAACAATACCTGAAACACATGTGAAAACGAGGTCAGCAAAGAAATGCTGGCGAATACATTGGTTTTGTAGGAGTGTCGAAATCATGGCTAGTTTAGATGTTGCAATACTTTATTAAAAACCTTGTTTTGAAAAGAGTATAATATTGCAACTTAATTAACCAACTCAAATCAAGCGGGTTATAGTTTATAAAACCTCGTAGCCATGACTCTTAACCCAAAAACATTTGTTTTAGTAAAGCAAATTGTGAAACATCTCGGAATAATGCGTTAATAAAACTCGTTTATAATTCTCGTTAAAAACTCGTATAGTTTATATCATATCGAAAACCTCGTTTGAGTGACATCGTTTGAAAATCGTTTACCCAAGTGAACTAAATAACGCCACGGTATGTAATATGATGAAATCACTTATGTATAGGAAGTACCAGCGGCGTATCCACCATGCTTTCATCACATTACACCCGTCCCGTTATCTAAACACTTAACCAAAACCCAATCGTATATCGCTTTGAAGCTAATCGTTTAACTCGTTAATACATCGCGTGAAAACCAATCGTTTACCCAAATCGTTAAAACATCGCGTGAAAACCAATTGTTTACCCAAATCGTATAATTCGTTTTAGGTTGTGAAACTACTTATATGGTCGTCTCGCTAATAACATTCAAACCTTCGTGACTCGTCAATCGTCGCTTCTCGTTTTCGCATTAATAAACCACCATAGGGTAAATTAACAATTACAGATTCAGTCGCTACCCACCACACCCACACATAACCACGGGTGTAATAAATAACGGGATTTGTCAGATCCTATGGTACCATAACCTAATACTGGTCGGCTTGATCATTGCTAATGAATGTCATTTGTTATGTATCCCAACCAACAAGTTCGTTCACATTATCGAAATCGTTATTAGTTTTGTATAAATCGTCTTAATCGTTTTTGAAACCATCGTTATAATATCGAAAATCGTTTTGATACCATCGTTAAAACCTTGAAAACATTTAGCACATATGAGTCACCCCAAAACAATTGAAAACAGTAAAATAGGGGAATAATGTACTCGCCTGAGAATGCTTAGAGGTCTTGAACAACAACCAAACAAAGCTTGAGGGAGCACGGAATCAGTCGGCAATCTAAAACTATATAAATAAACCGGACTTAAATCGGGAGATCGGATAGGATGAGGCTTGGTAAACCAAATGAGTATTGGAACTCATATGATATGGTTTAACAAGGCCTACATACTACATTGAGACTAACCTAAGTGCTTTCGACCCATCGCGGCCCATTAAGGTAACATATGCTACTTTAACGCGTCGTGCGCGCAAAGCGCGTTCGAGACGTCTAACTAGTCCTATGACAGGTATTATATGCCTAAACGTGTTTAATCATGTTGTATAATCAGTTATGTACAAAAGTTTAGGTTATATAAGCTTAATTACCAATTATACATGAAAAGGGTATTCTGGTAATTTACCTAAGGCATATAAACTACCTATCATACAACTACTTAAACGATGTGACCATTAGGTATAACCTCGGAAGGTTATTCCCTATATACTATGGTCACCTAATGTATTTGGTCGGGTTCGAAGGTATAAGCGATTTATCAGATCGCTTACCCTTACGACCCTAGACAACGTGGTAATCAGTAGGCATAGTCCCAAGGGACTATAACCATCGTGATTACAATCACGTTGCGAAGTTCAAATGAACTTCGCATTGACCATTACTGGTCAACGCTGAAAGTCAAACAAAGTTTGACTTTCGGACTCGAAAAACAGTAAAAGAACGAAAGAATACTTACGAAGGGTCCCCGAATGCTAATCTAGATCACAATAACTCAGGTATGAAACAATGGTTCCAACTTAGAGTCACTTAGATCAGATTCTAGTGGTTTTGAAGTAATGGGGGGTGGGGTATTTATAGTTTTCGGGTAACCGTTAAGATCGTTTGTCGAATATCGTGCCTTAATCGTATCCGTACAAGTGTCGGAAAGTTGTGGTGCCTAAAAACAATCCTTATCAGCTGAATATGCAAGTGGTGAGTGTGTGGTTGTGGTTAAAACAGCTGGAACATGCTGACTGTTCATTATTATCTGATCAGAGAGGCTGACGCGGCCCGCTTCAGCATGTGAAGAAACTCAGGCGGGCCGCCTGAGGGTCCTGATCAGACAACAACTTTCTGTTTTGACAGTTTCAGTCCCTGCACGTGTTTAAGCCATATCCGACACTTCTAAGGCCCGTAAAGCCAACTTTAAGGCCCTAAAATGATGCCTAAACATTGTGGACTTGAAACATGTTCAAAAATATGTCGGATGATGGTTCGTTTGGCCGTACGAACGCGATGTTCGTTTAATTACGACGGAATGCGCACAAGCGCGAAAAACGATCCAAATGACGCAACGAATGGATTTTTGGCAAGCCAAACACTAAAGCATAATATAGTCATGCTTACATAAATTTTTGGATGTCCGGATGTATTCAGAACGTAAGTTATGCGTAAAAATGCAAACTTGTGCACTTTTTGACACTTTTAGTCCCTGAATGACCCAAAAGTTTATTTTAGCACACCGAACCCCTTAAAGCCTATTTCTAAGCTATGTAAAGGATATTTATAGTGTGTTTAAATTATGGTCATGTTCCGGAATGTTCGTTACTGGGTAAATCCTCAGTTTCACAGTTTGACACAAATAGTCCCTGTGCTCGAATAGACTTGTTTTCAACACACCAAACCATTCAAAACTTATTTCTAAGTTATGTAAAGGTTATTTAAGGTATGTTAAGCCTATGTCACTATTCTGGAGTGTTTGTTGCATTAAACTGGTTATATTTACGCATCTGTGCGCGTATAACCTTCCAGAAAGCGATTTAACACTTGAAATTGAACAAAAATTGATATGTGCAAATGATACACATATTTTTACAAATCCCAAGTATGAAATACAATATTTCATTGGTTTGGTATTTGTTTGATGGTCGCAGTGACCCAGGTGTCACAAAAACTCCTGACCAAATCCAAGTTATAACCATTACCGACTTAGATACTGAATTGAGTCCTTACTTGCATGTGTGCTATTAAAGCTGATTTCGTTGATTAAACACTCTTTAGCCGAGACTACTATTTACACTGTGAGTTCCCTTCCCCCACTTTTAATCTGTTTTACTATTTTCTGGGGTGATTTGCATGTTACAAACTGTGTTAATTACACCAACTTGCTATGATGTGAATTATCTAACACACGATATTAGCCCCGATACAAGTGATTAACGTAAGCCGGGGGCAGTGGATAGTACTATTGGTTTGACAAACCCAGTTGCCCGCCGGACAGGTGCGGCCGCAGCCAGGCAACTGCACGCGTCCTAACCAGGTTATGTTGTTAGACATAACTACCCGAGGGCATTGAACTTCATGAGATGCAGGTGGTGCGAGTAAGTGTCTGTGTAGCACAGTGCGATTAAAACAGTCTAGGTTTCACTTGTGACCCTCGTGTAATTCCATCTATGAGTCGTGATATGTGCAATTAAACATGTTGATACATTTTGAAACGAAACAACCAAACCAGTGGAACTCACCAGCAGCGTTTAGCTGACCCTTTTTAAAACTAACATGCATTTCAGGTAACTTGAGACTGATGTGATCCGTGTATGTTGTTCAAGACGTGTTTATTGTCAAATATTGAGATAGACGCATGCGACATAGAAGACTTATGTGGTTCATGGGAACACGCAGTTGTAACATACATGTAGTATGTAATCAAAATTTTGTAATTAATAAAATGTAGTGTCTTCATAAACAATGTGCTTGTACCAGAGGTGTCTGTTGCATCCCACTTTTTTTTCTTCCGCTACATAACGTCGACAATTGTCGCACTTAGGTAGGATACCCATGTACTCTTTTCCCTTTTTGGCTCTGTTCTTGCTATTCACCCGAGTACCCTTCTTGAAGTTTGCGAACTTTCTCTTGTTGTCTCCAGATGGCTCTACAGGAGTCTCCTTTTTCTCTTCCGAATTGGAAAATTTTCCTAGTCTCACCGCTTCTTCAGTGAGCGCCACACTTAAGTCGATAGCATCGGTGATCGTTGGAGGTTTAGATGTTGTCACCAGGCTTAGAATCTGGGGTTCCAATCCCCCGATGAAGCGTTCGATCCTCTTAAACTCTGGTTCCACCAGACGCGAAGCAACTTGTGATAAATCGTGAAATCTCTGCACGTACTCAGCTATCTTTGAACCTTCCATTTTCAAGTTCCACAGTTCAGTCTCCAACTTCTGGACTTCTGCCCTCGAGCAATATCTCTTACGCATCAGTTCTTTCAGTTTGTCCCACGTCAAAGCATACGCAGCAGTCTTACCCAACGTCCGAACCTGAAGGTTCCACCATGACAGAGCCCCATCTAGAAATAATCCAGATATGTACATGACTTGTTGCTCTAGAGTACATTTTCTCAAACTCAAAACATAATTCGTCTTCTCAACCCAACACACAAAAGCTACGGCACCCCCAGTGTCGTCGAAATCTCGGGGCTTGCAGCTCAAGAACTGCTTGTAGGTGCAGCCTGCGACATACGTAACATCTTTCACATAAGGCATTAGCAAAGCACTCTTGGAAATGTCCAAACATTTTGTAATGCGTCTTAAGTGACTAAACATTACCGTTGGGTGGGTTATTTCCTGAGGTACCTCTGCTGCGTTCGGAGCGAAGGGCCTCGTACTGTGCGATGGCCTGTGAGATGCGTTCTTGTAATTCTACCTCTGTCGTCGGCAGAGGGTTGTTGGTATCGGTGTTCCTTTGAAGCAACATCTTCTAAGAAGAAGATCGGTTAGGTCAGTCTTATTAAGGACACAGGCACATAAGTCTCTACTTAACGAATAAGACCTAGGAGGTGCGTATACATATGTATATAAGCAATCATCATAGCAAGTATTCATATAATATCACAATTATTGCACAAACAGGTAGATAGGAACATATTTAATGAGAACATAACAAGGAAGTGCGTAGCATCACAGTTATAGCACAACCATGCCGATCAACAACGTGCCTAGTAAGGACATAACGACTGAGCTCTCATTATTTACCGACCACAATCACATTGTGTACAAAGTGTATCACATCAAAAGGGACATAGGGTTACCCTACCCTTGTCCAATATGTCTATTAGTGTATCAAAATCAAGTGGTCAAAAGCGGTCTTTAAAAGTCTCCACAATCTTGGCTTATTAGTAGTGTCTTTACCCCAAAAGCAATGCAATCCGCATAAAACCAAAAGCCAAAAGCATGGACTGCTGCTGTTGTGTCAGCCATTCATATTCGTACAAAAGGTTTTGGTGGTCTCAAGGATCGATTGGGTGGTGATCGTGAAAATTGAAGTGTCAAGAACCTGCATGCATAAACCTAGGGGGAGATTGTTGGATGAAGGTTTATTCATGTAGGTTAGCATAGTTTAAGGGTTGTTTATGTATTTGTTTAGTTTACATGTTTGGGCCGATTTTGTAAGGGTTGGGTTAGTTTACTATATGTCGCAATAGGCCTAGGGTTTAGCCCAGTTGTTTTGTATTTAAACAAACCTCAACCTCTTGGTTGAGGTTGTTGGTTGGATTGTTGGTTGCGACACAAGGGAGCCGAAATTAAGAGTCTTGTATCAGTCATCGTTTAGCTTTGAATGCAAGATCTCTGGTTTGTGTTTTAATCATATTATTGTTTACTTATTTGTTCTTGAATCAACTTGTGATTGTATTCCGCACCTTCACAAGTTAAGATCGATATCATTGAAGGATCCTAAACGGGTTTTACAATTGGTATCAGAGCCAAGAAACCATTCTTGGTTCGGTTTTGATATCAATCGGATTCAAGAACTTCAGTTGCTACTAATCCGGTTTTGGTGTTTGTTTTGCAGTGAAAATTATTAAGCATTCAAACTGTTCTTCATGTAAATCATTGAAAGATATCACTGATTGTGGTTTGTGTGATTTCAGAATATTGTTAGCTGATTTCTCGGGAGTTGGTGATCAAAGAAAATTCAAAGATTACGATATCTTTGAATTTTTGAAAAAGTGCTGAAAATCAGGGATTACGAGTCAACAGTGTTTATCTCATATCTGTTTTGCAGGTTTCGACTCACAACCATTAGCAGTCTCGGCTTGTACTGTTCCAGTCTCGACTCGCAATTGTTAACTGTCTCGGCTTGTACTGTTCCAGTCTCGACTCACAACCGTTAACTGTCTCGACTTGTCCTGCTCCAGTCTCGACTCGCAACCATCAACAGTCTCGATTTGTTCTGCTCCGGTCTCGACTCGCAACCATCGCTGTCTCGGCTTGTGTGGATTTAGTCTCGACTTGCAACTAACTACGGTCTCGAGTTGTCTGATTCTTAGTCTCGACTCGCAATTGTGATCTCGACTCGCAACGTCACTTTGCAAAGTTACGTGGACCTGGACTTTGAACTGTTAACACTTTTGGACCTTTAAAAATAATTAATTGATTAATTAATTATGACAACAAATAATGTTGAATTGGCTGCCCTTAACAACCAACAAGAACTGGATTCAAAGCTTAGAACCACAACACGCATTCCAAGGTTGACTGATGCAAATGATTTTCCCGAGTGGAAGTGGCGCTTTGAACAGCACTTGAAGGTCAAAGATTATAAACTATGGCGAAGCATCTTAAGGGGTCCAAGGGAGATTATGATGGAAAGTTCCACTGAACCAGGTGTTAAGGTAAAGAAACCTAGAGATCAATATACCGAAGATGATTTGCTTATAGTTGAAGAAGATGACCGAGTACTTTCATACTTAACCATGGGTTTGGGTCCTGACATTGCTATTGGATTTCGCACCTGTAAATCTGCCAAAGAACTGTGGGAATCATTGATCGACGTCTATGAAGGAAATGAAGATATGAAGGAGAGTCGAAGAAATCTGCTGCGACAAAATTTCAACAACTTCAACCATCTGCTAAGACTGCTCCCACTTCAGCAAATGTCTATTGCTCAGGGTCCTCTAATCAAGTTGCTCCTCCAGTTGCTCCCACTTCCACTACAAACGCTACAAACGCTGGGAATGCCTCCACTGCTGCTTCCGCCTTCACTGCGAACAATGAGATGATAGCTTTCTTTACTAAACAGTCAAAGGAAAATTTGGATATCGCAGCCTCCGTTATCAATTGTTTGAACGCTTTCGTTGCAGGAAAAATTGATCCTCCAAAATGGTGTAGCGAGGACCTATATCAAATTCATCCTGATGACGTTGAAGAAATGGACATCACCTGGCAGATGGCAATGGCTGCTTTCAGGGCACAAAAGTTTATTAAAAGAACAGGTAAAAACAGGTGGGGCACTGCTTGGAATGGAGCTGCTAAGGTGCCTTTTAACTTGCGCTGTTACAACTGTCATGAGGAAGGACATTATGCTCGAAATTGCACAAAACCACTGATGAATAGAGAACAAACTCCTGCACAGCCCGTGACACCTAATCGAGAAAGAGCTCTTGTGACCACTGCTAGTATATCAGATGCTGCTGCTACTGGAAGCCCTCAACCACAGGGATTAGTGCAAGCCCTGGTGGTTCAGCCCAACATCAACTTTAATTGGACTTCTGAAATTGAGCGTCTGAACATCTCAGCTCCAGAAAATCAAGCTGCTTCAAATAACATTGCTTTCATGACCTCAAGTGATCAAAACTCTAAGCCCGAAGAAGAGACTTCAGCTGAAAACTTTGCTTTTATGACTCAAATTCTTTCAGCTCCTGTTAAAGGTCTCACCAAAGAAGAGGTACTTTCTGTTTTTTGTACTCCTGAGTGTAGGGAAAGGGTTGAAGCTTATAGAATACACAACGCTGAGCTCATTCAAGATTATCAAGACATAAAAAATAAAAATTTTACCTTATCGAAAAACGAGAAACTTTATAAAGAAAAGATTGAGGCTCAGCGAAAAGACATCATCAAACTTAAGGATGATGTGAGTGTAAAAACAGCCTATTTCTTAGAAGCTCAGGAAAAAGTGTGTATTTTAACTAAGGAACTGGAAGATATTAGAGACAGATATCAAATTAATGAACTTAATATCAAGAAATTTGATTCTTCCAGCAAACTAGTTAAAAACCTGTGCGATCAACAGCTTGCGTACAAAGAAAAGAAAGGGCGCGGTTTGGGTTATAATCAGACTCCTCCTCCATATAATGATAATTACACTTATCTGCCAATGACTGAGGAGGAGATGATGAATGAGAGTAACATAACTTATGGTTCCAAAACCAACAAGTCGTCTTCTCATGACAGACAAGTTGAGAAACAGAAGTCTACTCCATTAAATTTTGTTTCCAAAGGCTCAATTGATCCTAACGTTTCATCTTCATGTGCAGATGATATTTCTGAAGTAAAGTGTGGAGATGTTCATGGGAGTGAACCAGTCGTTATTTCAAATATTTCTGAACCTTATTTGGAACCTTATTCTGAACCAACTGAATCTGACATTGCTTTTAGTCGTTCTTTATTTGCGTCGTTTTCTGCTTATGTTTCGTCTTGTGAGCCTATTGTTTTGGGCAAAACTGATGATGTTTGTGTTGATAGTTTGAACAATAAGTGTGGTGATGATTGTTTTTCAGCTAATGTGTGTGATCCTAATGTTTCTAACGTTTCAGTTAATGAAAATGTTACAGGTGAGGTCCCTCAGGACGCATTCAGTGAAACCACTGAAACGACTTCTCAAGAAAATCAAGAGTATCCTGATTCTTCTTCAGAATCTGTCTCAGTGGGTGTCCCTAATGTTGAATCTAGTGGGACCCCATTGGAAACTGTAGTAGAAATTGAACCTGAATCAGTTTCACATGATAAAAGCGTTGAGGAAATGCATATTGATGAGACTTCTACACGTTCAGATAATGAACCTGAATTAGTTTCACATGACAAGTGCATTGAGAAAACGCATATTGATGAAACTTCTCCATGTTCAAATACTGAACCGAAATTAAGTAACAAAGAAAAGGGAATTGATATAAGTGAGAAATCATTAGAAGAAAAACCACCAAAATGCTCAGAACAACCACAAGCACAACATGTTCAGAAAATCAAAACGTCAAATCATTCAAAATCAAGCAAATCGTGCAAAAACTTTCAAAATACTCACAAATTGAAGCGTCAAATATGTTTTAACTATGGCATCGCTGGTCATATTGCCAGAAATTGTATTCAACTCCCAAGGGCATCGTACAAGAAAAAGCCAGTGCAAGATCAGAAGGTCATGTCTAACCGATATCGTTGTTCAGAGTCAATGACGACTGAAAAGACTAAGACAATGAAAAACAACTATCGCAAGACTAAACCTTCTGATCAGGATTGGAATGCAGCCAAACGCAAAAATAAAAATCAACAAAATGATTTTCAAAGACATCAACATAATGCTTTTGGTAATTACAATTCTAATTGGTCAAACAAGCATTGGAAACCTAGAGCTAAGGTCATGCAATCCAATCCATCTCATCCATGTTATCGAAATTCTGCCATTAGAAATACTGCGAAGTTTTTGAATAAAGACAATTTAGTGTGGCAGATAGTGACTTATATTGATGCACAAGGAAAACCCAGATCCACTATGGGTTGGGTTCCTAAATCTAACTAATCCCGCTAATCGTGCAGGAACAGCTGTGGAGGACTACCGTGCGCCTCTGGTACATGGATAGTGGTTGTTCCAGGCACATGACAGGAGACTTATCCCAACTGGTAAATGTCAAAGAATTTAATGGAGGATATGTCTCATTTGCGGGAGGAGAATCAGGCAGAATCACGTTGAAAGGAACAGTTCAAAACGGCGTCTTAAGCTTCGAAAATGTCAATTATGTTCCAGAACTGAAACACAATTTGTTGAGTATTTCTCAGATTTGTGATCGTGGGAATTCAGTTCATTTTACAAAGAAAGGATGTCATGTTCTTAAACCTGGGATTGTTATTCCAGAAGACTGGTTCTTAATGACAGCAGAGAGACGAGGAAACGCCTATGTTATTGATATGAACAAGAAACCGTGTGAAGAGATCACTTGTCTATTCTCAAAGATTTCAGAACATGATGGTCTACTGTGGCATCGTCGCCTTGGGCATGTGAACATGAAGACCTTGAACCGTCTGGCTAAAGGTCAACTAGTACGTGATCTTCCAATAAAAAATTTCATGTTAGTTGAAAAGTGTGTTGCTTGTGCAAAAGGAAAAGCTCATCGAAAACCTCATAAGGCTAAACCAGCACCCTCGACGAAGACCGTGCTTGAACTACTTCACATGGATCTTTTTGGTCCAGTGAATGTGTTGAGTATTGGCAAGAAAGCTTATTGTCTTGTAATCGTCGATGATTATTCTCGCTACACCTGGGTATATTTTCTCAGTCACAAAAATGAAACTGCAGTCTTGGTGAAACAATTTATCACTCTGGCTGAAAATCAAGCGAGTGCTAAGGTGAAGGTTATTCGATCTGATAATGGGACAGAATTCAAGAACGTTACTTTGGACACATTTTGCACAGAAAAGGGAATTGATCGTCAGTACAGTGCACCACGAAATCCTCAACAAAATGGAGTAGCTGAAAGAAGAAATCGTACTCTTATCGAGGCTGCACGAACTATGCTGGCTGACTCGAAGCTTCCTAGTTTCTTTTGGGCCGAAGCTGTTAGCACGGCTTGTTACGTCCAGAATCATGCTTTAGTAAACAAACGACATATGAAAACTCTTTATGAGATTCTGGAAGGACGTAAACCTTCGGTTTCACACTTTCGCATCTTTGGTTGTCCATGTGTGTTACTACTTATGGACTCTAATGGAAAGTTTGAGGTCAAAGGGGATGAATGTTACTTTGTTGGATATGCTAAAGGTTCAGCCTATAGAGTATACAACAAGGTAACTAAAAAGGTCGTCGAGTCGTGCAACATTGAATGGCTCGAAGAAAATGCTACGGACGCTATAGTTGGACCAGATTGGTTATATGATTATGCTGAATTGTTTAAGTCATTTAACATTTTGTCAAGTGATTTTTC
This sequence comes from Helianthus tuberosus, assembly GCA_030545235.1. NCBI lineage: Eukaryota > Viridiplantae > Streptophyta > Magnoliopsida > Asterales > Asteraceae > Helianthus > Helianthus tuberosus. Next base: position 124,259,101 of record CM060407.1, read on the forward strand.
AGATGCAGGTGTGTCTATTCCAAAACAACCGCTGTCTTTTGAGGACACTGAAGAAGAAGAACAGACAGAAGGAAGCGTCAGACATCATACCATTGATCCGCCAGGAATGATGTTTACGCAGCATCCTACATGTCAGCAAACGTCTCATCAATCCCCTAAAGGTGCTTCAACTAGTGGTTCTACATCAAATGGTTCTGGATCGGCACTATTTCCTGAACCCATTCCTGAAGATTGCATTGTTACCACTCCATTTGTTCATAATAATGCAGCATCTAATGAGGGGGAGTCTAGCAACACCACCACTGAAGACGAGACTGTACCTGACCTGGCAATACCTACAAGTGTTCAACGAAATCACCCCATAGAGAATGTGATTGGTCCTGTAAATGCAGGAATTTTGACCAGGATCCAATCGGGAACCATCAATACTTGCTTATATTCTTACTACATTTCTCAAATCCAACCTAAAACTGTTGATATAGCTTTGCAGGAACCAGGCTGGGTAGATGCTATGCATGAAGAGCTGAACCAGTTTGAGAAGCTTGGGGTATGGAAACTTGTCCAGTTGCCAAAGGGAAAGCGCAAACTTGGAACTAGATGGGTATTTCGAAATAAGCAAGATTCTGCAGGGGTTATTGTTCGAAATAAAGCAAGATTGGTGGTTCAGGGATTTCGACAAATAGAGGGTCTGGATTATGATGAAGTATATGCTCCGGTTGCCCGACTTGAAGCCATCCGGATCTTCTTAGCTTACGCGTCATATATGGGGTTCACTGTATATCAGATGGATGTCAAGACCGCGTTTCTATATGGAGATGTGAAGGAAGAAATTTTTGTTGAGCAGCCGCCAGGATTCGTGCATCCAGATCATCCAGAATATGCCTACAAGCTAGATAAGGCATTGTATGGATTACACCAAGCACCACGAGCTTGGTATGCCACACTAACTGAACATCTTCTAGCTCATGGGTACACACGTGGCACGATAGACCAGACTCTGTTTATCAAGAAAGTGGGCAAGGATCAGATCTTAGTTCAGATCTATGTCGATGATATCATTTTCGGGTCTACAAGTGAGGATCTTTGCAAGGAGTTTGAGAGAGTTATGAAGAAGAAATTTGAAATGAGTGCTCTCGGGGAAATGACACTGTTTTTGGGTCTACAAGTCAAGCAGAATTCTCAAGGGATTCTTATCCATCAAGGGAAGTATGTGGATTACGTGCTAGCAAAATTTAAGTTTTCAGACGCAAAGCCTGCTGAAACACCAATGGCAGAGAGACCGTTATTGACTAAAGATGAAGAAGGATCTCCTGTGGATCAACGTCAGTATAGGTCTATGATCGGGTCGTTGATGTATCTGACAGCTAGCCGTCCAGATATCATGTTTGCTGTCTGCAACTGTGCAAGATATCAGGCCAATCCTAAAACTTCTCATCTTATTGCTGTCAAAAGAATCTTTCGGTACCTTAAAGGCCGACCCCGGTTTGGTCTGTGGTATCCGAGGGATTCCAATTTTGATTTGTTTGCATTTTCTGACAGCAACTTTGGAGGTACTGACAGTGACAGGAAATCTACATCAGCGGGATGTCAATTTTTGGGCGACAGGCTCATTTCTTGGCAATGCAAGAAACAACAAACAGTGGCGATATCTACAGCTGAAGCTGAGTATGTTGCTGCTTCTGCATCTTGCTCTCAAGTGGTGTGGATGCAACATCAATTGCAGGACTATGGTTTGACTTATCTCAACACTACTATTTACTGCGATAATGATGCTGCAATTCAAATTGTTCGAAATCCTGTTTTTCACTCCAAAACCAAGCACATTGACATAAAAGTTCATTTCATTCGAGACTGCTTCGACAGAGGTCTTATTACTCTTGAACAAATCGACACAGATGCAAATGCTGCCGATTTGTTCACTAAACCTGTCAGCAGCTCAAAATTCAAAGTGCTTGTGGATTTTCTGAAAATGATCCGTTTCACTGACTGAGCATGTTTGTGTTTCGTAGGTAAATTTGTTCATAAAGTTTTCTATTCTTAGGTATTTTTTATTTATGCACAAATTTAGGGGGAGAAAAATACAAAAACAATAAAAATTTGAAAAATACAAAAAGAGGCGTTGCATGACAGGGAAATGAAATGAATTTTCACATTTTGGTTGAGGGCTGACTCATGTAAGACCAGTATCGAAATAGTTTGACTCTAGTATGATGTGTTGGTAGGCTCTATCCTTTAGGCTGGAAACATTGGCTGTTTCTGTTCAGAACTAAAATAGTACATGACCTCAGGAAAGAAAATCACAAGGAATTAGCTCATTTCTATTTGAATGTCTATATGTTGTCCCGATACACACAATTTTGGTCTGACTCTGAAATCTTCTCTGAAAAAGTCGTGTATCTCCTTTGCTGCATCCAGATATATGCTGACCTAGCTGTACGTTGTCGCTCTGTAGATCAATTAAACACCCGAAAGAGGCCCTCAAGTGCCCAAAAGAAACCCTAGAAACCTATATCAAATTGAGAAAAACTCATTTGATCTTGTACATTATACCATCTCTGCAAAAGATCTATTCTGTTCTCTTCTCAACCTATTCCCAGTTAAGATTTCAGAGATCTGGATTGGACTTGTGAAATATGTGGTAGGGAAGCTACTTACATGATAGGGTGTGCTGTCTGTAATTCCGAGATTTGATTAGTATTTGTTTGGGTGTTCATTGTTAAGAAATCAAAACATGATAAAATTTGTTACAGGCAGTTATATGGAAAAGGTCTAGGGAGATGAGTTTAGATGGACAAATATACTGGCAATCGTCTAGATCATTCGGTAGTAGATCAGTGTTAATAAGTGATGTCAAGCCCGAAACCTCGTGATTTGATCCCTGAGTAATCTCCGTTATTTTCTTAATTTATTTTTGTAAATAATAATTTTTATTATTATTTATTTTTGTTTTTTTGGTTTTTGCAAATCATGCTCAGAAAGTTTAATGGGTTATAAGTGTTAACTGTTTAATGGATTTGATTAAATTTGATTTACTATAAAAATCTTTTCAAAGATAATCCATCTTTATAAGCCCAAACAGTTGTTTCGGCCCAGGCCCATTTAATCGGGTTAAGGTATAAGTTAAGGGTCTCGAGTCGAGACCTCATTTCTCACTCGAGACCTTCAGCAATTCTCTCTCAAAGTTCCGGCGAAAATTTTTGTTCTTTGTATTTCCGATTTGATTCCGACGTAAATCTCCGGTTTCGAGTCATCATACTTGGTGTTTCCGGTCTCGATTCATTGTTTATTAAGGTATGATGATATTTTGCTTGAAGTTTTGCAGATAATTTGCAGATTTGATGATGATCGGATGATGTTTTGAAGATGGCCAAGAACCCTAACTTTATATATTTTGGTCTTCAAACGGATCAGAGGATGTTTTGGGATTTTGATCCAAATAGTGAAAGGATAAAGTTGTTTGTGGAAGTCTCGACTCAGATTTCATCAGGACTCGAGACCAGTGATTGCGAGTCACAACCTAATGATTGTGACTCGAGATCTTTAGGTCTCGACTCAAGGTCTTGACTCGAGATCTCAGAATCTTGACTCATGGTCTCGACTTTGTGATTCCTGATTGCTACTCAAGAACTCATGGTCTCGACTCATGGTTTCGAGTCAACAGTAATCAGTCTTGAGTCAAGATTAGAAAATTCTGAGTAGATGTAGTCAAAAGTGTTGATTGTGAAAATATTACTGTACATGTTTGTAATGCACTTCTGTTTTGTGCAGACTATGGATTTAAAGTTCATTGCAACACACAATCAGGCTGGATACTTAGCACCTCCTCCAGAGAAGCACAGAATATTGTATACCTCATTGATGAAAGGTCTCAACAACTGCCGCATCGTTCACACATTACGAGACAATCCAGTTATCTATGAAAGTCTTGTTCAAGAATTCTGGAAGAATGCAAAAATTGAAGTTGTTGAGGGAAAGGGGGTTATTGTCTCTGAAGTTCAAAAGAAGACTGTTACTGTGTCAGAGCAGATGATTCGAGAAGTATTGCATTTCAATGATCAAGAAACAGATTCGATCGAGCTTCCAGCTGGCACAGTTGAAGCAATATTGCCTAGACTGAGTTATGAAGAAAGATATCCACCTCTGGCTAAGAAATTTGTGCATCCTTATTGGCGACTTCTGCTGCACATGTTTCTCTTGTGTATATCCGAGAACAGAGGAGGCACAGATCAGCTGAACAGTACACAGGCTGCTGCTCTAGTCTGTGTGATAACTAATGAACCGTTCAACTATTCGAAGTATATTTTGGAAGCTATGAAAAGGAATGTGCTAGGAGTCAGGAAAGACAAATTTCTCATGTATCCAAGGTTTTTACAAATGATTTTTAATGCGCGTTATCCATAGTTGGAGAAATCTGGAAATACATTGGAGTTGAAGCCTATGGGTCCTACTTGTTTTGGTGCTCTCACTCCAAAGAAGGGTACTGAAAAGAAGTTTGAAGGATTAATTCCATTGGAGAAGTTTGGTCAATTCTCAGAGACTAAAGATGTTGTTGCTGATCCTGTGATAGCACAACCTGTTCAAGAAAATGTTGGGCCTGCGAATGCTATTGTTGCTGAAGAACATGATATTCAAATGGGTATTGAAAATGAGCCTGTGACAGAGATTTTAACGATTGACTCTGACGATGAAGGCATTGAAATTATGTGTGATTCTGGAGAAGATAAAGAGCTTCCTCCTGAAGCTGAAGTTGATACTGCTATTTCTGCTGTTTCACCTGTGATTACTGCTGAAAGTTTGGCTTTGCTATTAAAATCTGTAACTGATAAGATGGGAAATCCTCCTTCTGATCTTTCAGTATCAAGTGAAAAGCCTAGTGAAGACCCAAAGGATTCTGATTCCATGCCATTGAAGCGGAAAAGGAGGGATCCTCGACTTGGAATGTATGTTGAGCTAAACAAAGATCAATCCTTGAATATTGCTGAAGATGATGAAGGTTTATATGATTTTGATTTTGAGAAAAGTGTTGCTGATACCACCACCACTACTGAAGATATCTTTGAGTTTAACACTGACACTCAAGGAAATGTTTTGGAGACTACTGCTGCTGATATTCAGGTTACAAATGTTGATACAGATTCCATTGTTGATACTATGCCACTTGGTATTTCTGAATCTGCAGGTCCTTCTAGAATTGTTCTTGATGTACCTAGCAGTTCGAGTGGTAAAAGACCTGAAGAGCCATTTAGAATGCTGTTTGATGATGATTCTAGTGATGAAGATGAGTTTATCAGCATGAGAGATATGAAGAAACGAATGGTTGTACTTGAGCAAGATTCAATTCATAAAGACGCAAAGATTATCCAACTTGAAGATACTATTGTGAAGAAAGATCAACAGATTGAGCAGCTTCAAGGAGATGTTAGTTTGTTGTTTAATATGGTTTATGATTTGCGTGGGAAGTTGGAGAAGAAATTTGGACAGGAGTTTTCTGATCCAACTGATGTTGAAAACAGAAGAAAAGCCTTTGAAAAGGATGATGCTGAAAGAAGTGCTGCTATGGAACAATACTTTAAAAGAGTTATTGATCCTGTTGCAGACAAAGAGAAGGCTGAAAGAATCAAGAAGAAAAGAGAGTTTGTAATTATGAAAAATCGGAATCTAAATCCAGATGATGATGATGCTCATGCAACTCATCATTTAATGGATGTTGGAGAAACTCTCTATGATAAGGTTGGAAATCGTTCTGGTGTAGTTAGCTGGGGTTATGATCATGATCGCAAAAGATGGTGGATAAAAAGAAAAGTTGGTCCTGTTGAGTGGTATAAACATCCAGGACAGTTTCAGTCTTTTACTAAGGTGGATTTGACAAACTTGTCTAAAGCACCTTATGTAGATGATAAGCCTGGAGGTGCTGGATATATGTTTTTCGAGAGATTGAAGAGGGAGGTTCTTAAGGGTTTTCCTTCAATGCGTACGGCAGAGTCCACTGTTAAACCAGCTAAAGGCATTAGAGATCCATACACGAACAAGCGAATGAAAATTGTGCACTGGCCTGTAACTGATAAAGAAAAGGTGATTCCATTGGTGAAAAAGATACCAAAGGGTGCTTTGAAGTCCTTGCAGTTTTGGACTTATGATGAGCGTCTAGGGCAGGCGGTAATTGTTTGTGATGATAATGTGGATTTTCGCTTGGTGGATCAAGTTGATTTACTGAATGTTGCTCATGAAGACCTGGAAGTGTTGGCTCGTCATCAAATTCGAGCTACTGAAAAATATGAAGAGATTGCAAAAGCATGGACTGCTGCTGTTGTGTCAGCCATTCATATTCGTACAAAAGGTTTTGGTGGTCTCAAGGATCGATTGGGTGGTGATCGTGAAAATTGAAGTGTCAAGAACCTGCATGCATAAACCTAGGGGGAGATTGTTGGAACCTGAAGGTTTATTCATGTAGGTTAGCATAGTTTAAGGGTTGTTTATGTATTTGTTTAGTTTACATGTTTGGGCCGATTTTGTAAGGGTTGGGTTAGTTTACTATATGTCGCAATGGGCCTAGGGTTTAGCCCATTTGTTTTGTATTTAAACAAACCTCAACCTCTTGGTTGAGGTTGTTGGTTGGATTGTTGGTTGCGACACAAGGGAGCCGAAATTAAGAGTCTTGTATCAGTCATCGTTTAGCTTTGAATGCAAGATCTCTGGTTTGTGTTTTAATCATATTATTGTTTACTTATTTGTTCTTGAATCAACTTGTGATTGTATTCCGCACCTTCACAAGTTAAGATCGATATCATTGAAGGATCCTAAACGGGTTTTACATAAACCATTACCAAGGTCTGGTAGCACGAATGGTTGGAAGTCGTCCTCGTCCTTGGTCAGCATGTTAGGGTCACTCTCAGTGTCTGACGTAAATATCTCTGGCGCGGGTATGACCTCATCGTCTGATGCGACTACCTTCGGGTTGCGGGCATCCAACAACCCATCCCCTGAGGATAACATGTGTGCCTGCAACATCGTAATCCTAACATATGTACGTATAGTAACCTCTAAAACCCAATATATGCAAACAAAGGTAATTTATCATGTAATCATTTATTCACATTATTCTTCATGAAACTTTCTATCCTTCCTAGTCTCCCAGACTAAACCACCTAGTCTCCCAGACAAAACCAACCAGTCTCCCAGACTAAACCAACCAGTCTCCCAGACTAAACACCCAGTCTCTCAGACTGAACTACCTAGTTTCTCAGACTAAACTTCCCAGTCTCCCAGACTAAACTACCCAGCCTCTCAGACTGAATCATAAACATAAACTTTGAAATGTGTTTCGTGTCTTTTGTTTGTAAAAATGTTTATTTCCTGGATCTGGGCGTTTCGTGTATGCAATGAAAACATGTTTGTAAAAACGTTTTTGTGAGAGCCCTAATGATTGTAGTCTAGACTCGAGAAGGAATCCTAGTTCGCTACAATCGAAGCTCTGATACCAAGCTGTCACACCCTGACTTTTGCGGAAGCGTGATTATGGTGTGACTTTCTTAATACCATTGCATTCAATCATAATAACAACTATATGATAAAACCATAGATTTGTCATCCATTAAATAAGTTTAAAACATAACAACATTGTTTAAAAAAACGTAGACTTCAAATCCAAGTTTCACAAACCATGCAAATTGTTTATGAGTTCACTAAGGACTCATCAAAAGATATTAAATAAAACCAAGGTTTGGAAGACGTGTCTCGTCCAGGAATAAGACACACTGACCAAACCCAAAGACCATGGATGACATCTTTATTCCTAACGCAGCATAAAACTTCCAACGCCCGCCAGATCCACTTACTAATTCCTTGAAATACATGTAGTTTGAAAACATCAACAAAAGTTGAGCGAGTTCATGTGTTTGTTTGTGTGTATGTATAAACCTTTGAAATCATTGTAAGTATGTATGTAAGTTTATAAATCCCGGTATGAAAGCAACAAGAAAAAACAGATCACCAATGGTTTGCAAGGCCATTGATATGTGTGACGTGATGCAGGAAAACTCAAACCTAGCAGATTTCGTCAATAAGAAATAGTCACCACATGGCCCATTCGGCGGGCGCATGGATGGGGCTCGCTACACCCGAATAGATCTATCACTCATGTCCCTCGGTCCTACAACGAGGATTAATGGCCTTAAGTGTTGTACCCACCACTCACATGATCAAGTAGTACCCTTCCTTAGCTAACCATACCAAATCAAAATGTTTGTAAACAGTTGTAACATGTATTTCACCCCCGAAGTTATAAAACTGAAAACAGTTAAAAGAGAAGGGGGACATGAACTCACAGTTTTGCGTTCCTTGTATCCGATGTAACTCAAAGCTTCCTCTAGAACGCAAGACTACCTACATGCGTACTACGGACCATTAGACGGGTGGGTCGTGCCTTGACTTAGTATTAATTAGTGCCTTTGAGTTACGTTTCCAAGTGTCTTCATCATTATTCCAAGTTATATAATTATTTGTCAAAATAATAAATATTTTAACTTAAATTATATTTATTAAATTTTGGAATAATTGTTAAAACAATATATATCAACTTAATACTTCCCAAGTATTTATACTTATATATTCTTTCCAAGGATGGGGTATCTTTCACTTGTATAGTCTTGCCATGTATTAGGGTCGTATTCCGGTGTGTGTTTATACGTACGAGAATACGTATCTTTATTGCTTATATTAAGTATTCTTTATACTTAATTTCGTATTAGTTTTTCCGGAAAATTATCTTTAATGGAAGTTCACCAATATATATTTCCAAAATATATATTTCATTTAATATTACTTAGAAAAATTATTTATAATTTTTTTTGGCATAATATTTGTATTTTCTTATACGTTCAAAAAACAATATATTTTCAAGTCTAACTTAGAAAGCATATATATAAACTCATTTTTCTCCCAACATGATATACTTCATATTTGTTTGAGAAAAATATATATTCCTTCCAACAATACATTGACTAATAATTCCAAGAAAAATATATTTGTACTTGCTCAAAAATAATACATGTCCTTCTTGTCAAAAATGTGATATGTCTTGTAGTACTCATGAAAATCTCATTTTCATTCTTTTGGTGTTCAAAATACCAATTACCAAAATATACTTGTAAATAATTTTTCGGAATATTTTGTGAGTTATATTCCTTTGTTCGGTTTGTCCAATATTTTGGGTATTATTGTATCTTCATATTCTTGGAATTTTGGTAATACTTTGGATTGTAATTCTTGGTATTTTGATGTGTTATATTATTTCAAGTCCTAGAATAATATAACTAATACACATAATATACAAATAATCACACACTTGGTGACTTCTAAATATATATTTTCCTAAATACATATTTAGTCACTTTTATTTATGAAAACCAACCTCCAATATTTGTATTTTGTAACAAAAATTATAGCAAAGTTTATGTGAGAAATTCATGGTCTAAAACACACTTGTAAATACTTTTTAGAAATATTTTTCTAAGTGTTTAATTTTTAGAAAAATTTTGCCATAATTTCCCCTAAAAATGGAGGTTTCCATGCTTTCAAGCATATCATTTTCTTTTGTAAAAATCAACACAATCAAACCACAATCAATAACAAACAACCTTTACTTACTAATTTTGCCAAAAACAAGTATAATCTACTACTTCATGAACTTGAATCTTTGTAAAAATTTGTAGGAACTTACTAGTATTCTTAGTAAGCCTTGTTATCCTTTAAAGTATGATTAGTTCTTTAAAAACTTCATTTTTAAAGAATATGGATCTTTACAACTTGTGATCATCATTTCTAAAAATGTTTCTTTATGAAATTTTCTTGTTACACAAGTGTTTCTACACTTGTTTATCCACCAAAAATAAGGTTTGTTTATGTAAGAACCAAGATTTAGTAAAACTTGTATTTTTAACTTGGTTTCTTAGAAAATCACTCTTGAAATCTTAGATCTACAAGATTTACATCTTACTTAGATCATCATTTTACAAGAAAACATTTTATTCATTCAAGTTCATGACTTTTGTGAGGATGATCCACTAATTTTTAACACTTTTCATCCTCTCATCTTGCTAGACTATGTTTTTAATCATGATCTAGCAAGATCATAAGAGGATCTATATCATTTTCATAAGTAATCATTCATCAAGTATCACAACAACACTAAACAACATGATTTCTCTAAGTTTTCTTATAATTTCAAGCTTATGTTCATGTTTCATCTTCTTGTTCCTTAGTGTTCTTTATGATAATCATCTTGTATCATCTTTTAACCACTTAAAATAGATGTAAAATGAAGAGTAGAAGATCTTACTACTAGCTCAAGGCTAGGGATGATCAAGTGAAGGAATGAAGTGGATAAAAGCAAATGGTGAAGGTCCTTCCCCTTTCACCACTTGTAGCCTCCTTAGATAACCTTCTTACACCATATTATCACCTTGGATTGCTTAGAAGATGGTTGAAAAGGATGGATGTGTGTGTGGTGATGTATGGCCGAGAGTAAAGAAGAAGAAAGGAAAGAAATGGTGAATTTTATGAATGATGGACAATGCATAAACACTTAAGGTCCTTATAACATAATCTTCCAATACATGATCTTTCTCAAACATTTTATGTGTTTAAAAAGTAGTGACAAGATCTAATATAATATATAGATAAAATCTTGAAGTGGGGCCCTTGTTGGGGCCGGATTTGGTGAAGGGGGGGGGGGTAAAATGTAAATTTTTGAAGTTTGGGGTTTAAAGTGCAAACTAGAAGGTTTAAGTATGTTTAAGTGTATTTAGGTGTTTTTATGATTTTTAAGGTGTTTTACCACCAATACTAGCTTAATATCATAAAAACATTACTTCTAGTAAAATTTTGGTGTCCCGGTTATTGTCCGGTTGTTCGGTTTGTTACTGTTCGTTAAAGTGCTAAACTTCGTATTTTAGTGTGCTTTATGTTACCTTTTGTGACAGTTCCGATTCCCGACACTTAGGAAAGTATTCTAGGCCATTTAACCATAATTCTGTATGATGTTAAGTTGTTAAATTGCTGAATTTGCTGAATTCTGCAGTGTATGAGAGTTTTTAGGCACTTCCGGCACTTAAACTATCACTAGGAAGGTAGTTTTGTGATCCTTACTTTCCTACACACTATACTAGTGTTATATTTGGTTTCTGGCTCATTCTGTGTCTCAATACAATGTCTGTCTATCTAATGAACTCTGTCAGCATTTTTCTGATTTGCCGGGTAACTGTGCTAACTGTGTTTTGTGTATCATTTGAGCCAATGAAGTTCTCATGCAATAATGACATGACATTAAGCAATATATGATGCACATGAATGTATAAGGTAATAATCAGAAGCAATTCAAGTAATTATTTGTAATTTAGCACAGTCATTAAGCACTAATCATTATCTAATAATTGTACGGATGTATGCAAATTTGACAGTTGTCACATATTACACCTTTCCCAGGTTTTGATGCTCGTTTCTTTACTATCGAGCAGCAGATTAGTTACTTACTTCGCCGTGTATACAAGCTCGAGGAGAAGCTCGCACACGTTAGCAGTTTGCTTTTCTTCCCTCCTTAACTCAGTCATTAGTATAGTTGGCTTTTGGTTTTATGCGGGTTGCGTTACTTTTGGGTAAAGACACTACTAATGAGCCGAGATTGTGGAGACTTTTGAAGACCACTTTTGACCACGTGATATTGATACACTGATAGACTTAGTGGGCAAGGGTAGGGTGACCCTGTGTCCCTTTTGATGTGATACACTATGTAGACAATGTGATTGAGGTCGGAAAATAATGAAAGCTCAATCGTCATATTCCCCACTAAACATGTAACAATACTTTGTGGTCAATGATTAATGAAAGCTCAGTCGCCATTCCCTCACTAAGCACGTTGTTGATCTGCATGTGTGTGCTATAATTGTGATGCTACGTGCTTGCTTGTTATGTACTCATTAAATATGTTTCCATCTACATGTTTGTGCTATAATTGTGATGTTATACGATTGCTTGCCATGACGATTGCTTATATACATATGTATACGCACCTCCTAGATCTTATTTCGTTAAGTAGAGGCTTATGTGCCTGTGTCCTTAATATGACCTGACCTAACAGATCTTCTTCTTAGAAGATGTCGCTTCAAGGGAACATCGATACCAACAACCCTCTGTCGACGACAGAGGCAGAATTACAAGAGCGCATCTCACAGGCCATTGCACAGCACGAGGCCCTTCGCTCCGAATGCAGCGGATGTACCTCAGGAATAACCCCCCCAACGGTAATGTTTAGTCACTTAAAACACATTACAAAAAGTTTGGACATTTCCAAGAGTGCTTTGCTAATGCCTTACGTGAATGATGTTGCTTATGTCGCAGGCTGCACCTACAAGCAGTTCTTGAGCTGCAAGACCCGGGATTTCAACGGCACTGGGGGTGCCATAGCCTTCGTGCGCTGGGTTAAGAAGACGGATTTTGTCTTGCGTTTGAGCAAATGCGCCCCAGAGCATCAGGTCACGTACATATCTGGACTGTTTCAAGATGGGGCTCTGTCATGGTGGAACCTCCAGGTTCAGACGTTGGGCGAGACTGCTGCGTATGCTTTGACGTGGGACAAACTGAAAGAGCTGATGCGTAAGAGATATTGGTCGAGAGCAGAAGTCCAGAAGATGGAAACTGAATTCTGGAACTTGAAAATGGAAGGTCCAAAGATAGCCGAGTATGTGCAGAGATTTCACGATTTATCACAAGTTGCTCCACGTCTGGTGGAACCAGAATTTAAGAAGATCGAACGCTTCATCTGGGGATTGGCATCTCCGATTCTAAGCATGGTGACAACATCTAAACCTCAGACAATTACCGATGCTATCGACTTAAGTGTGGCGCTCACTGAGGAAGCGGTTAAACTGGGAAAATTTTCCACCTCGGAGGAGAATAAGGAGACTCATGGGGAGCCATCTAGAGATAACAAGAGGAAGTTTACAAATTTCAAGAAAGGTACTCGGGCGAGTAACAAGAAGAAGGCCAAAAAGGGAAAAGAGTACATGGGTATCCTACCTAAGTGCGACAATTGCCTACGTTATCATGTCGGGCGATGTAAATATGGAAAATGTGATAACTGTGGCAAGAGAGGGCATGTCAAGGAGACTTGTAGGCATGGTACTGAACGTGGAAATGAAGGCCAAGATGGCAGCAAGAATCACAAAGGAAACAACGACAACAACGACTATCAAGGCAGGAAGAGTGACAAGCAAAAGCGTGCTCAAGGTTGTTTCAACTGTGGAAACAAAAAGCATTTCAGAAAATACTGCCCTAAAAACACTCTGGCACGTGGATGAAAGCTCAACAGCGGAGCTAGGGAAGCACGCCAGGATCCAAACAAGGTTATCGGTACGTCCCATATTAGTCAACGTTTTGCATCTGCACCGTTATATACTAGTGCCGATTTTAGCTTCATATCTCTAGAATTTAAGAATATACTTGGTTTAGTAGAAAGTAAGTAGATATCCCGTACTCGATAGAACTAGCCAATGGGAAGCTACTGGGATGCCAACGAAGTAATTAGAGACTGAGTGACAAAGCTTGGAGAACGTGCATTGCGATAGTTCTTCTGCCAGTTGAGTTGGGAAGCTTCGATGTAGTAGTTGGAAGGGATCGATTGCCAAGTGCTCGTGCAGAGATTGCGTGCCAGGAAAAGACTATTCGCATTCCGATGGCGAATGAAGAAACGAACGTGATTCATGGGGAGAAGAAGGATACGCCTCTACATATTATTAGTTGATTGAAGGCACGGACGTTTTTGCGTAAAATGTGTATTGCCTTCTTGACTCATGTCCTGGACAAGGAAGCCAAAGAACCTAAGCTCGCAGATATCCCTGTGGTAAGGGAATATCCTGAAATCTTCCCCAAAGACTTGTCAGGATTACCTCCTCAACGACAAGTCGAATTCAATATTAACTTGGTTCCAGGCATCGCGCCTGTAGCTAAGACACCTTATCGACTTGCACTTCCTGAGATACAAGATTTGTCAACGCAATTTCAGAAATTGCCAGATAGGGGATTTACAAGGCAAGCTTTTGCCCTAGGGAGTTTCAGTACTGTTCGTCAAGAAGAAGGACGATGGTTTTCAAATGAGCATCCACTACCAGGAGCCGAACAAGCTAACCAACAAGAGTCGGTAACTCTTGCTGAGGATTAACGAATTATTTATTTAACTAACTGTGAGGATCCAACTACTATCCTAAGACTGATCGTTGATCGAGTATCATTAGTTGTGAATTCAGTATAAAAGCATACCAGAGTACAGTGAGTCAGTAATTTGTTTTAAACATACGCTAATATTGTGTTTTCTACACGATGCACAAAATAGTTTTACACAGAATACGAAACTTCGAGAACCTAGGAAAACACGAACTTAGGACCTTCGGGAACATAGGTCAAAACTCATAAAAGGTTATCACATAGAAACTACGTCTATTAACTCAGACAAACACTATTATTTTGTCATGCAAGCTATATTAGTTAACCAAACGGATAAAGTACTCGAATTTCTTATGTTGAAATTTCACTTTTGCTTCTAGCGAGTAGATGTTTGCATCTCTACTCTTCTTAATGGTAGTTGCATCGCGTTAATTTTCTTCATTAGAGCGAACACTCACTTGCTTCGGTACTTGATCATTTCTTCATTTTAGCAAATACTCACTATATCATTTCTTGGAAATTCATATGTTACGCATGCACCCTTTGTTACGCATGTGGTTTCGTTTCGAATAAGCGCTTCATCAAAGTTCAAATATTATTTGCTAAAGCTAATTATTGATTTGTGATTAGAATGACCTACATTGTTGTTGGCTCCTTTGCTCTCAAGTCAACACACTTTCTTGAAACTTCCCTTCTTTCAAAGCTACATACATGGTTTATCTTTGCAACCATGTCGAAATTCCCATGTCGATACATACATTTATTGTCAGATTACGTTGAGACCAAGTTCGATTGCTTGAACTCGTCCATTTCGCATATTCAATTCAAGACACCATATGATGTATTGAGAGCATCATATTCGAATTCATTTTTGCAAGAGTTTCATTTGTTCCAAGTCACAGTAGACTTGTTAGGTCTACGGCTCCATTAAATCGTCGGTTGATTTCGACACTTTGTGGTGATGCTTTCACTAAATTGCAGCTTGCGCTAGTCTCGTTTACGCATCTTATACACAGATTTAATTGTTTATTTATTTACTTGCTCTAAATCCGTTTTGTTTTATCATGATTAAAGCAGACTTAACGCAATCGTGTGTTAAGAAAATGGTACATAAATACATTTTATATTCCAGTGTACCTCCTAACGGTTCTTTCATTATCGATCGAATGCCTTGCGGTACTTATTGCTTTTTCATCTTCGATCGGAAACAGTAGCTCTTTGATGTTCTATATTCAATTGAAAAATCCTACGATGCCGTTTGAATCAAATTCTCAGGATTGCTTCATTACACTTTCATTTGATTTCAAACACGGTGAACTTGTTCGGTCACCGCTATTATTGAATTATGTCATTACGACACCTTGTGGTGTCAGTATAAACTTGTAGCTTGTGCTAATCGTGGTCAACCGTTTCACACACAACTACCCATATTTTTGCTTAACTTGTCATTTAAACATTCTTAATGCAACTATGTATTAAGACAATGATACACCAAGATCGATTGTATTTCATTCGGTGTATTCTTACAATTCAATAATGTCAACACGCTAATTTCATTCACTTATTTGTTCGAAAGTTGGCAAATCATTTTCATTTCACTATTACAGTTGAGCTAGCTGATTTTGAGTTCATCTAGCGGATGCTATCGTTTCTAGAACTCATTTGCTTACTGTAAACGATCCCTTGGAATTCTATCGGTCAAAAACTCCTCCTTCTGTTGAACCCCTGCTAACTGAGTTACACAAAATAATACATCTATATGTCTCGTATCCTTTGACGTCAAATTCTGAGACACATAACTTTTAACCGTTGGGTTCTGATTGTTGTAATATGTCCTTGGATTCACCTGATTCGAGTAAGTTTTGATTCGGTTCCGTGGTTATTCACTTTGGTGTTATGCATATTCATACATGCATGACGTAGCCCTAAGGAGTTAATGTAGTTTAAATTTCGAGGAAGAAATTTTCTTAACAGGGGGAGAATGTGACAACTGTCAAATTTGCATACATCCGTACAATTAATTAGACAATAATCAATGATTAATGACTATGCTGATTTTCAATTTATGACTTGAATTGGTTTTTGATTATTGTTACCATACATACATGTGCATCATATATTGCAAATGACATAACATTATTGCATGCAAACTTTATTGATTGAAATGATGCGCGAAACAAAGCTAGCACAGTTATCAGACAAATCAGAGAAATGCTGACGGAGTTCAGTGAATAGACAGACATTGTATTGAGACACAGAATGAGCCAGAAACCAAGTATTACACAAGTATAGTGTGTAGGAAAGTAGGGATCACAAAACTGCCTTCCTAGTGATAGTTTAAGTGCCGGAAAGTGCCTAAAACTTACATAAATTGCAGAATTCTACAGAATTCGGCATAAATCAGCATAATTCAGCTATTTAACACAATAATATCATGCAAAATTTATGTTTTATTGTCCAAAATAACTTACAAAGTGTCGGGAATTGAAACTGCCATAAAAGGTGCTTCATACCTCGTGAAACTGTGCAATTCAGCACTTTAACGAACCGTAACGAACCGAACAACCGGACAATAACCGGGACATCAAAATTTGTCTAAAAGTAATGTTTTTATGATATTAAGCTAGTATTGGTGGTAGAACACCTTAAAAATCATAAAAACACCTAAACACACTTAAAATACTTAAACCTTCTAGTTTGCACTTTAAACCCCTAACTTCCAAAAATTTACATTTTACCCCCCCCCCCCCTTCACCAAATCCGGCCCCTATGGGCCCCACACACCTTTTTAATATTTTATTTAACCTTGTCCCCCTAATTTAGTGCATGAGATCCCATAGGAAGATTATGTTGGAACTTTTTTTCTATAAGACCCTAAGTAAATTTACATTGTCCATCATTCCTTAAAAACTTCATCTTCTTCCTTTGGCTCCCTCTTGCTCACGGCTCATTACTTCCACACACAACCCACCATTTTCAAGCTTCAACCGCACAATCCAAGGTGATCTAGAGGTGTGTTATGGGCTATTTTCTGAGTATATATATCCTGACTAATATCCTACTTTTGGTTGTTTACTTGTGATCAGGATACTGGATTAGGATATTGGTATCATCCTGGGCCATATCCTGGTGTTAACTAAATTAACCACGTGCAGGTTAGAGGCTGTGGGTTACTAACGGTCAGATGGACTTCTTCTCCTCAAGACTCGGGCATATCTGTTATGTGAGAGACGTTGAACCCGAAAGACCAGGTCTACAACGTTCGAGTGGGGAATATTCGCTGGATCCCGGTTTATTAGGATAGTTTGTTGCATTTCTTTTACTATAAATAGATGGGGGCAGATCAGATTAAGGCACGCAACTTTCACATACACTTTCGAACACTTTTGCTCTCTTGCTTTCAGCAGTCACTACACACAAACACTTGTAACCGAATTACATTGTAACACCTAGTTGATCCGCATCACATCCTGCACTGTATCCTGATATTTGAAGTAATAGAAGAACAAGGCAGCTGCGATTGTCAGCTCCCGAGGGTTTATGCCGGCGATCTAGATTGATCAAGGGCTTTCCTCGTACATCACGTGTCGACCTTTACTTTTTTGCTCATTGTTTGATCATAGATACAGCTCTATATCCTGAGCCGTATCCTGAAACTGTTTTTTGCAATTAACTTGGTTAACATATTTTTCACACATATTTCTAGCACACTACCTCACTTAACTAATTTGATCACTTAATTGCTTCGGTAATTTTTGACCAAAACAATTTGGCGCCCACCGTGGGGCAAGTGGTGCTATTTTTGCTAAAAACTATAGTAAAATCATTACTCGGCTTTCTATTGTCAAAACTTTTTGCTACATTGTTTTCAATGGCCTCGAGATCAAACATGAGCTCTTCCACCATGTCTGCTACAACCTCTGCAACAATTGGTTCGGTGCTTCCACCTCCTCCTCCACGAATGCAAACTTCTTCACATGGAACTGAAAGTCATGTGGCTCGGGATGTTATCCCCGCTCCCACTACTCAGGGATCTGGTCCTGTTTTGGCTTCTAATGATGAAATTCTGAATTTGTTTGGTAGTGTACAGGAACAGATGAGGCAGCAGCAGGAAACTAATCGGATGCTGATGAGAGAGATACAACTCTTGAAATCCGGCCCAAGTAGACCTGCTGAAGAAACTGTCACTCCTTTGCAGCCTAGAGCTTTGAACTTCAGTTCTGCAGTTTACACTGAAGATAACCGGGGGAATATCGTGCCAAGCCATTCTTAGAATCATATTCCTGAGATACCCTCCTCGGTCAGGATGTCAACTGTGAGGAGCTCAGGATATGCTTCAGGATATGGCCAGAATCCTCAGACCGGTAACGTGTCAAATAATAATATTCTTGCTACTAACAACAATGGGTCTTTGCAGGATGCAGGTATGACGTCAACATTTACTAGGGAGCTTCAGAAATTGAAGGACATGATATCCAGTGTGCCTGGAGTGGTCCAGCCAATTCCGAAAGTATCCCAAGACAGCCACAGGATATCCCGCTTTGCATATCCTATCTGTGATGCTGAAATCCCAAAAAGATTTCAGACCCCCAACATGAAACTGTATGATGGGACTACAGATCCTGAAGAGCATATTGCCCAGTATAGAGAAAGAATGGAGATTAACCCTATCCCTCCGGAGCTCAAGGAAGCATGCTTGTGCAAGGGTTTCGGTTCTACCTTGACATGATCAGCCTTAAAATGGCTGTTAAATGTTCATCCTCACTCAATTACTTCATTTGCTCATTTGGTTAATTTATTTAATAGTCAGTTTTCTTGCAGCCGGAGTTTTGAGAAACTAACCAGTGATCTTTACAGGATAACTCAAGGACCTTAGGAATCCTTGAGGGATTATGTAAACAAGTTTAGTCGAGAATCCTTGGATATCCCACATCTTGAAGTTGCAACAGCTGTGCGGGCTTTTAAGATGGGGTTACAAAAGGATTCTCAGTTTTATCAGGATCTTGTAATGAATCCCTGCAGGAATCTCGACGAAGCTCGTAACAGGGCTTTGAGATATATCCTCTTGGAAGATGACAAAAAGATGCAAGAGAGGATGAATTCTACCTCAACCTATGAATCAACCAACAGGAAATCAGAATCCTCGTATAAACCATATCGCTCTAAGCCATATGGCAGAAATGACAACAAGAAAGTGAATACTGTTGAAGACGAGGATCCTGAAGAATATCCTGAATTATCTGAATACTGCTTTTCTGTTAATATACCTGAGTTAATGTGTGCTATGCAGGGTTTAGGAGACAAAGCTAGGTGGCCTCGAAAGAATCAGCAGAAAGCTGATTGGAAGGATAAATCCAAATGGTGTGCCTTCCATGAAGATTTCGGACATGTGACCGAGGATTGCATTGCTCTAAGGAAAGAAATAAGCTACCTATTAAGCAAGGGGTATCTGAAGGATTTACTGGGAAGAAAGAAGAATAAAGGGCAGGATCCTGAGAAGGATCCTGAACGAGCAGCATCACCCCCAGCAGATGCCAAAATAATTAACTTTATTTCAGGAGGATCCGACATTTGTGGGACTTCATATTCTGCGGCCAAGAGACATGCAAAGGAAGCTAAGACTGAAAGGGGAGACAAACCAGCGAGGATGACTACCCTTACAACCGATAAAGTGATCACTTTCGATAGTGATGACAGGGATACTGTCCAGGATCCTCACCATGATGCTCTCGTAATAACATTATATGTTGCTAACCATTTTGTACGCATGATATTAGTGGACAATGGTAGCTCCGTCAACATAATTCAGCTGGAAACATTGAAGAGGATGAATGTATCTCCGATGGACATTACTTCGAAGTCCACTGTGCTCGTTGGTTTCAGTTGAGAAGCTAGGAATACCGTAGGGGAGATAAAGTTACCAGTATATGTTAAAGGGGTTAACTCGATACAACGTTTCTGTGTGATGGACTCCCTATCCTGCCATAACATCATACTAGGCAGGCCATGGATCCATGATATGAAGGCCGTACCATCGACTTATCATCAGTGCATCAAGATCCCTACCCCTTGGGGGGTTGTCAAGGTTGATAGTGATCAGCAGGAGGCGAAGGAATGCTACTCATCTTCAATGAAATCCTCAACCAAGCCTAATCCAGCATAGCAATTAAAGATGCGGGCCCAGGATATCGTGGAGGCTTCAGAGCAGGATATGAAGAAAGTTATCCTGGATCAGGATAATCCTGATATCTCGGTGCTCGTAGGGACCAATATCCCTCAGGATATTGAAGAACAATTAACTAACTTTTTGAAGTGCAGGATGTCAACATTTGCATGGAAGCATGAGGATATGACAGGTATATCCAAAGACATTATTACTCATAAGCTTGGAATTGACAGGTCATTCAAGCCTATCCAGCAAAAAAGAAGGAAGTTTGCTCCTGAACGAAATACTATCATACAAGAGGAAGTTGAAAGATTGTTGAAGTCCAGAATGATCAGAGAAGTCAAGTTTCCAAGATGGCTGGCAAATGTAGTCGTGGTACACAAGAAAAATGGGAAATGGAGAGTCTGTGTAGATTACACGGACTTGAACAAGGCTTGTCCTAAAGACCCATTTCCTCTTCCCCATATTGATGCAATGGTGGATGCTACTGCCGGGCATGAGATGTTAACCTTCATGGTGCATCCCTCAGGATTTCAGCAGATTCAAATGGAGCCTTCGGACCAGGAGGATACTGCTTTCATGACACCCACAGGTATTTATTGTTATACTGCTATGCCCTTTGGTTTGAAAAATGCAGGGGCAACATACCAGAGGTTGGTAAACATGATGTTTAAAGACAAGCTGGGGGACACCATGGAGGTATATATTGACGATATGGTGGTGAAATCTAAAAAGGCTGAGGATCACCTCCAGGATATTAAGGGAGCATTTGATATCCTGGATCAGTATAACATGAAACTGAATCTTGCTAAGTGCCATTTCAGAGTGGGGGCAGGAAAGTTTCTAGGATATATGGTGACCAAAAGAGGCATAGAGGCGAGCCCGGAGCAGATTAGAGCTATCATGGATATAAAATCACCTTCGAATATGAAGGATGTTCAACGGTTAACAGGCCGAGTAGCAGCACTGAACAGATTTATTTCAAGATCCTCAGAAAAATGCAAGGAATTTTATGATATCCTCAAGAAGAATAAGAAGTTCGAATGGGGAGCAAAGCATGAAGCAGCCTTGCAGGATTTGAAGCGATATCTCTCAACTGCACCTCTATTGATGAAGCCTGAAAATGGTGAACCACTATCCCTATACCTCGCTGTATCAGGGAATGCTGTAAGTGTCGTTCTTATAATGGACCATGAAGGTCAGCAATATCCTGTCTATTATGTTAGTAAAAGTCTACTAGATGCTGAAACTAGATATTCTCATCTAGAGAAATTGGTATTAGCCCTAGTTATGGCATCAACAAAACTTAGACATTATTTTGAGACACATAGGATTCATGTTAAGACCAATTATCTTGTTAAAAATGTGCTTAGGAAACCCGAGATGTCGGGTAGGATGGCTAAGTGGTCAGTAAAACTGAGTGCTTATGACTTAGTATATGAGCCTAGAAATGCCATAAAGTCTCAGGCTTTAGCTGACTTTGTGGCTGATTTCAGTAGTGACATTCAAAATGAAGTAGATTTATAAGTACAGCAGCTAGGAGAAAACTTAGAATGCTGGACATTGTATACTGATGGTGCATCTAACGTAAGAGGTGTAGGTTTAGGTATACTACTAAAATCGTCACAGGGGGACATATTACCCCAGGCTATTAGGTGTGAATTTCCTGCTACTAATAACGAAGCAGAATATGAGGCTTTAATTGCAGGATTAGAACTGGCTAAAAATATGAATATTAAGAATTTGCAAGTATATGTTGATTCTTTGTTAATCACTAATCACTTTAATGGAACCTATGCAGTTAAGGGAGAGAAGTTAATCGAGTATCCGAAATTCTCAAAAAATTAGCAGGATATTTCGATATTTTTACACTTGAACAGGTACCAAGAGAGGATAATGCTGAAGTTGATGCCTTGGCAAATCTGGGATCATCGGTCAGGATACCGGAAGGAACCCGAATACCAATATTACATATCCTATATCCTGCGACGAATCCTCAGGATAAGGAAGTAATAAGTATTCAGGATCCTGATGATGAGTATCCTGAGGAGGATCCTAAGTCCTGGACGGCTCCAATCATGAGATATCTCAAGAAAGGACACATCCCAAAGAATGAGAATCCTAAAGCCTTTAGAATGAAGGTATCATGATTCACTATTATAAATGATGTTTTGTATAAGAAATCTCTTGCAGGGCCATATCTGAGGTGCTTGGAGGATCCCGAAACCAAAGAAGTACTTCAGGATATACATGAAGGGGATTGTGGTAACCATACTGGGGGTAGGTCCTTATTCTCAAAAGTATTAAGGACATGATATTATTGGCTGACGATGAGGAAAGATGCCACAGAATATGCTCGAAGATGTGACGCATGTCAAAGACATAGTAACATATTACATCAGCCTGCTGAACCGCTGTATCCTTTCGTTTCCCCTTGGCTGTTCATGAAATGGGGTATGGATATAGTGGGAAAGCTTCCAAAGGCTCCAGGAGGAAAGGTTTTCATGTTGGCAATGACGGATTATTTCTCCAAGTGGGTTGAAGCAGAAGCATTTGTTCAAGTTAGAGATCAAGAAGTGGTATCCTTCATAAAAAGGAATATCCTGACTATGTTTGGAGTACCAGCTGAGATAATTTGTGACAACGGATCTCAATTTATAAGTAAAAGGACTACTGACTTCTGCAAGAGTTGGGGAATCAAAATGATTACGTCTACTCCGGTACATCCTCAAGCAAATGGACAAGCAGAATCATCGAACAATATAATTGTCAACAACTTGAAAAAGAGACTAGGGGCTAAGAAAGGAAGATGGGCAGAAGAATTACCCTTTGTTTTGTGGGCTGATAGGACAACGGTGAAAAATGCAACTGGCCAAACCCCGTTTTCCTTGGTGTTTGGAGCAGAAGCGGTGATTCCGACAGAAATGGTGATACCTACAGCGAGATCCAACCTCAGGGATCCTGAGAAGTATCCTGAAGTCCTATGCCAGGAACTGGATACTATTGATGAGACAAGAGACGCTGCAAGGCTAAGGATAGCAGCATATCAACAGAGGATATCTAAAGCATACAACAAGAATATAAGGACTAGAAGATTTCAGATTGGAGATTGGGTATTAAGAAAAGCTTTTCAGAGTACTACTAATCCTGCTGATGGAAAGTTGGCTCCGAAATGGGAAGGACCCTACGAGGTTGAATCAGAATCAGGAAAAGGAGCATACCGACTCAAGAATATAGAGGGGGATATGCTACCGAGATCTTGGAATGCTATACATTTAAAACTCTATTTCAAGTGAGTATGGAATTTAAATTCCAACTCAGGATGGTATGAATTATGTCTCTCTTATTAAATTTTGATATTATTTACTATTTTGAACCTATTACTGACTTAAGCATCGGAGGGGTGTTAGCCAGGCTAACACCCACCTTAGCTTATAGTGGTTTTGCAGAATATACTTCGGGATATAGCACCAGGATACACACTCAGGATACTTCGGAAGATTAGAGGATTGGCCCCCCTCTCTCACGTATAAGGGATCCTGATCCCTTCACAGGTTTAAAGGTATTCACCTTTCTTCCGAATTGGGTTTAAACACCCCGCCTGGAGTGCAAGTTATTCGGGAATAGTTCAAGGTGGCAGGACCAGTCCATGTAAAAGTGGCTGACAATTTCGTTACTGTTGGCTATATCCTGAATCCTAAAGGTATATGAGGATTGATCACCCTCTCTCACGAAAGGGTATTTTCACACTCTCTAAGGTTTAAAGGTTTTCACCTTTCTAAGTCTTGGAGTTTATACACTCCCGCCTGTAGCGCATGAAAATTTGGGATTTCCCCCGGGATACGAAGGATTTATCTCCAGTATATTTTGGGTTTTACCCCTGTAACACAAAAAATTGTCTATACAATTGGAACTAGTGTTCAAAAATTTTCTAAGTGTTTGAGGACTTCATGCACAGGAGACATTCCATCTAAAGCAATTGTATGAAGCACAAAGAATCAAAGTTGAGCTAAGTGTATCGAACTGGGGACATCTTGGTAGGAGAAGCCACAAAAGGGGTTGGAGTTTAATACTAAGGCTACACTCAATTCCTGGTATGATCTTTCCTTTGTGAACCTTAAATGAATATTTTTTAACTCTGATTAAGGATATATCTTTAGGATATGTCTTCGGAATGTGTTTTTGGGATGCGTTTCGGGATATTTGATTGAAGTATTTGGAAGTGATACTTGATTGAAATTAAAACTCTGATCAAACAAGTATTGTCAAAACAGGTTTTAGAAAGTGGACTATCTTTTATTCTTTAGAAGTTTTCTCTAAAGTTGATTGAATTTTTAGAAATTCTATTTAATAAAAGTTTTCACAATATATCACTGAGTATATTGATCAGGATATTTTCAAAAGATAGTTGTACAAAATTTTGCAAAGCTAAAATCTACATTAAGAAATGCATGACAGAAATTAAAAGGCAACAACAAATAAGTCAAAAGGAAGTTATATTATTAACATGTCAAAAATTGTGCTTTTGGTTTCACCTCAAACCGAGGCCCATCCACCAAAAGCACAATTAGTCTTTACCATACTTACGTAACAGTTGAAGGTTCTATCTCAAAACGGGACCTGTCCACCTTCAACCGTTACAACATTCAAAACAGGTTATACAAACCGATGACCAAGGGCTTCATCCTGAAACCCAGGACCCATCCACCTTTGGTCATCGTATTGTTCTAGTGCAGGAAATATAAATTGTTCAACGACAGGAAAAGTAAATTGTTTGTACAAACCACAACCATGAAATTTAAAAAAGTGGGCTCCGGCCTCGGCACGTATATCCATCATCGCCCACTTCGCCGCCTAAGGGGCAGCACCTTCTTGATCAGCAACTTCTTTCCCAGCATCTGCACCAGCATCCCCCTCAGGATTCTTCTCGGCATCATCACCAGCATTGGCCACTTCCTCTGCCGCCTTAGAAGGCTCTTCACCAGCATGCTTTGCTGGATGAGCGACGGGATGACCTCCAAGATCCTGTAGTTTCGCTTCCCAAGCCTTTACATTCCAGGAGGGGCATTCGAAGCCCAAGCTCTTGGCCTCATAAGCCATCCTTAACCTGGCATGGAGAAGGGAGATAACAACGGATGCTTTGAGACTGTCCCGATATGAACTCATATCCTGCTGGTATTGGAGAAGGGCGGCATCTAGTTTGGCTTGAGCATCCTCATTGGCTTTGTGGAGGGCAGCTTGGTGTTCCTGGGTCATTGCCTTGTATTTGTCTTCATAATGCTGGGACTTGGCAGCCGCAATTGTTCCTTGATCAGCTATAGTGGCTTCAGCTTTTTCGAGCTTAATCTCCAGCATCTTATTAAGCCCACAGGCGTCTTCATACAAGTGCATGAGACGTTCCAAGCCCTGCAGTTAAAGATACAGGTATCAATGTTAAATGAGCAGGATAATGATTAACATGTATGTTCAGGATATCGGAAGGGAATTTTTACCTGCTTGAGGAATGAAGTGGCTTCACTAAATCCATGATTCTCGAGAGAGAATGTCTCAGAGGCGGCTAGAGAATCCATTTCTTTTCTCTTCCGGGAGCTAGAGGCCCGGGTCCTGGATGCCGGAGGAGCTTTAGGAGCGGTAGTAGTCTTTGAAGTGGTAGGCTTTGGTGTGGCAGACGACTTCGGCTTAGATTCTTGTTTGACAGGTACAAGGCTGGAGTAACTATCCAACTCGTCAAGTTGGAAGCCTTCGAGGTTGACAACTGGTACTGCACAAGGGAAGATATTTTTAAACTCATCATACCTCTGAAAGATAATCGGTTTAATAAATAAAGATAATTACTGAGAATATGCTTACCAGACATCTCTGAACTTGATTTTTGGCTTGAATCTGTAAGAGACATGGAGAAAGTTCTTTCACTAGCAGGAAGTCGGTAGATTTCTTTGATCCTGGACTTGGATTCCGCACTGAGGGTGCTAAATCTCTGAAGTTCGCTGCATAAAAACATCAGGATATAAGTCTGGGATACAGTTTAAGGATACATTTGGGGATATTCCTAAAACCCTAGATCCTACCCTTGGTTAACCATCTAACTGGCAGATCGAAACCCTTGTCAATAGAGTCTCTTTTCACGAAAAAGAACTTTCGCCGCCATCGGTCTTCATTCTTGGTGGCCTTAAGGACTAAAGGGCTCTTGGAGGTAGAGAACAAAAGAAAACGGCTATCACCATGGGACCTCAACCGGTATGCTATGGGGAGGTCTTTAATACACAGGTCAGGGCAATGGCGAGATTTGATTTGGTCTAGCACCATCAAAACTCGCCAGACCATTGGCATAGTTTGGGCATAACTAAGGCCGGTGAGGTCAAAGAAACGAGAGATGAAGGGTGGAAATGGATACCGGAGTCCCAAAGAAAAGGGGTAGGTGAAAAAGCAGACCCACTCGTCTGATGAAACGTCTGATCGGACCTCCCGATCAAAAGGGCGAATGATGACTCCGGTGGGAAAGGCGCCGGAATCCTTCAGGGCAGCGATATCGGCATTGTTAAAGCAGCAGATTTCTTTTTCTGGTTCTCGTATGAGGTTTTGACTCACGAGGGTTGGGACTGGGTCATCCAAACGAGATCTTGTCCGTGATGCCATGAAGGGTGTCAAGCAAACTAAAAGAAATTCAGGAAAAAGAACAGAGGATGAAGGAAATGATGATTACCTGAAAATCGCTTGAAGAGTAATGATAACAAGAAGAAATATCTCAGCTAATTATAGGCTGAATATAGGGGGTAAAGAGTAAATATTGCATTGAAAATGGCACTATGTCACCTCAACCATCGTTTCGTTTTAATTGCCTCGGTCTACGAGTTAGAATTTTTAAACTATATCCGTTGGATTGGTATACCAACAGATATATTTGGGGACAATTGTTATGGGCTATTTTCTGAGTATATATATCCTGACTAATATCCTGCTTTTGGTTGTTTACTTGTGATCAGGATACTGGATTAGGATATTGGTATCATCCTGGGCCATATCCTGGTGTTAACTAAATTAACCACGTGCAGGTTAGAGGCTGTGGGTTACTAACGGTCAGATGGACTTCTTCTCCTCAAGACTCGGGCGTATCTGTTATGTGAGAGACGTTGAACCCGAAAGACCAGGTCTACAACGTTCGAGTGGGGAATATTCGCCGGATCCCGGTTTATTAGGATAGTTTGTTGCATTTCTTTTACTATAAATAGATGGGGGCGGATCAGATTAAGGCACGCAACTTTCACATACACTTTCGAACACTTTTGCTCTCTTGCTTTCAGCAGTCACTACACACAAACACTTGTAATCGAATTACATTGTAACACCTAGTTGATCCGCATCACATCCTGCACTGTATCCTGATATTTGAAGTAATAGAAGAACAAAGCAGCTGCGATTGTCAGCTCCCGAGGTTTTGTGCCGGCGATCTAGATTGATCAAGGGCTTTCCTCGTACATCACGTGTCGACCTTTACTTTTTTGCTCATTGTTTGATCATAGATACAGCTCTATATCCTGAGCCGTATCCTGAAACTGTTTTTTGCAATTAACTTGGTTAACATATTTTTCACACATATTTCTAGCACACTACCTCACTTAGCTAATTTGATCACTTAATTGCTTCGGTAATTTTTGACCAAAACAAGGTGTATGGAGGCCATCTAAGAAGGTGTATGGTGCTAGAAGTGGAAGGACCTCACTTTGGAGCTTTTAACCACTTGATTTCTTTCTTGTTCATCATCTTCATGCTTGTGCCACTTCCCTAGCCATTAGAGCTAGTAGTAAGCTCCTTGATCACTAATTTAATTCATGTTTATGTTATGTACAAGTTTCACCATCTAAACAACTTAACTTCTAATGTTAAAAATGAAAAGATCTAACATATTCATGAAGAAAATAAGTGATTACATGGATTTTTGATGTATGTAATGATGTTGTTGGTGTTATATCTTGTGTTTATGATCAGACCAAGTATGTTAAAGCTTGGATCTACCAAGTTTAAGCATGGATCTTGAAGGATCCATGGTTAAACTCGAAGATGAACATATGAAGCATAATGTGAACTTGAAATATGAATTTTTATGCATAAACTTGTAATCTTGAAGTAATAAAGTGTGTGTAGAACAAATTTTTGAAACTAAAATTCATGGAAAGTTTGTTAAAAATTTAACATAAAGCTTGTTTTTGAAGGATCTAAAGATATTAAGCATGGATCTAGAAAGATCCATGGTTAAACATGATGTTAAAAATTATGATCTTTCTAATAAACATAAAAGTGGTTTTAGAACATGATTTACAAACTTTAAAGACCATTAAACTCATGGAAGAGTTGGTTAGTAAAATAAAGCTTCATAAAAGTTTGTTAAAATACTCAAGAACGCTTATTTTTGGAAAGATCATCTTATGTAAAGTGTAGATCTAGAAGACTACACATTTTCAACAAGAGTCAAGTTCACCATGATATTCATATGGAAAAATTAGTGTATGTTGTTGATGATTGTTGTTGGAAAATTGTTTTGATGTTCAAAAGAAAATAAACACATGTTTTGAAAACATGGGAAACCTCCATCTTTAGGGGAAACTATGCCAATTTTTTTTCTAAAAATTAAACACTTAGAAAAATACTTCTAAACAAATATTTACAAGTATATTTTCAAACCATGGATTTTCATAAAAAGTTTGCCGTAAATATTGTTACAAAAATATAAATATTGGAGGTTGGTTTTTATAAATAAAAGTGACTAAATATGTATTTGGGAAATATATATATTTAAATGTCACCATGCATGTGATTATTTGTATATTATGTGTATTAGTTATATTATTTTAGGACTTGAAATAATATAACTCATCAAAATACCAAAAATTACAATCCAAAATATTACCGAAATTCCAAGGAATAAATATACAAAGAATACCCAAATATTGGTGAAACCGAACAAAGGAATATAACTTACAAAATATTCCGGAAATTTTATTCACAAGTATATTTTTGGTAAATAATATTTTGGACAACAAGAGAACAAAAAAATGATTTTTACAATTATTACAAATTATATCATATTTTTGACAAAAAGAAAATATATTATTTTTGGTGGACAAAAATATATTTTCTTGGAATCAATAGAAGATATATTATTTTTGGAAGAAATATATATTTTCTCAAATAAACATGAAATATATTATTTTGGGGAGAAAAAATAAGTTTGTATATATTTTCCAAGTTAGACTTGAAAATATATTATTTTTGTGACTTATATGGAAATACAAATATTTTTGCCAAGGGAAAATTATGAATGATTTTTCTAAGTAATGTTTCTTAAAATATATATTTTAGAAAAATATATTGATGGATTTTTATTAAAGATATTATTCCGGAAAAGATGATACAAAATGTAGCATAGGAATACTTAACAATTACAAGAAGATATGTATTCTCGTACGTATAAATACACACCGGAATACGACACCAATACATGGCAAAATATACAAGTATAAGATACCCCATCCTTGGGAAGGAAATACAAGCATAAAAACTTGGGAAGTATTAAGTTAATATATATATTGTTTTAACAATTATTCCAAAATTTAATAAATATAATTTAAGTTAAAATATTAATTATTTTAACAAATAATTATATACTTGGAATAATAATGAAGACACTTTGAAATGTAACTCAAAGACACTAATCAATACTAAGTCAAGGCAAGACCCGCTCGTCTAATGGACCGTAGTACGCATGTAGGTAGCCGTGCGTTCTAGAGGAAGCTTTGAGTTACATCGGATACAAGGAACGCAAAACTGTGAGTTCATGTCCCCCTTTTCTTTAATCTGTATAGTTTTATAACTTCGGGGGTGAAGTACATGTTACAAAATGATTACAAACAATTACAATTGGTATGGTTAGCTTTGGAAAGTACAGTAGATCATGTGAATGGGTAGGCGCACTCTTAAGGCCATTAATTCTCGTTGTAGGACCGAGGGACATGAGTGATAGATCTATTTGGGTGTAGCGAGCCCCACCCATGAGTCCGTCGAGTGGACCATGTGGTGACTATGTCTTATTGACAAAGTCTGCTAGGTTTGAGTCTTCCTGTACCATGTCACGTATATTAATGTATTAGTACACATTAATTGATCTGTTTCCTTGTTGCTTTCATACCGGATTTCAAGTACATACAAACATACTTACAAAGGTTTCAAAGGTTTATTCACAAAAACACACATGAACTCGCTCAACTTTTGTTGATGTTTTCAAACTACATGTATTTCAGGAAATTAAGTATGGATCTGGCGGGCGTTGGAGTTTACAAGTCATGTCTTTAATAAAAGGTGTCATCCGAGGTCGAAGGGTTTGGGATATGTATTTTATCTTGGATAAGATACATGGCTTGAAACCCATTTTGCTCGTGTCTTTTGAGAAGTCCAGTTTGGAACTTTAAGCTTTGGTTGTCATGTGATCTAAACTTGAAGTCTTAGTTTGATGTTAAACAATGACGGTTGTATTATTTTGAAAAATATCTATGGATGAACATCTTGGTTCATCATATAGTTGTTTGTTATGGCTGAATGCAACGATATTAAGCAAGTCACACCAAATCATGCTTCCGCAAAAGTCAGGGTGTGACAGTAAGTCAAGCGGTCTAAACCACCGCTTAGACTTTCGAACTCGGCCCGTTTGATCGATCATTAGGATCCGACCAAGCATGTTTAGTGACCATAGTTGTATAGGGAATAACCTTCCGAGGTTATACCTTATGGTCACTTAGTTTAAGTAGTTGTATGATAGGTAGTTTATATGCCTTAGTTAAAATGACCAAAATGCCCTTTTCATGCATAATTGAATTTTAAGCATATGTAACCTAACTTTTGTCACTTAAAATGATTATGCAACATATTTAAACATGTTAAGGCATATAATACTTGTCATAGGACTAGTTAGACGTCTCGAACGCGCGTTTGCGCGAACGACGCGTTAAAGTAGCGTAAGCTACCTTAATAGGTCGTAACGGGTCGAAAGCACTTAGGATAGGTTTCGATTTAGAATGTAGGCTTTGTTAAACCATATCACATGAGTTCCAATACTCGTTTGGTTTACAAGACCTCATCCGATCTTTCGATTTAGATGTCGATTATTTGACTAGTGATTCGATTACTAGGTGCTACTTGAATTTCTTTGTTTTGCTTGAGCTTGTTGAATTCTTTGGATTGAGGATACTTTGCACTTCGATGTGAGTACATAGTTCCCCTATTTTACTATTTTCAATTGTTTTGGGGTGATTCATATGTGTTAAATGATTTCGAGGTTTAATCAATGGTTTCAAAAGCGATTAAAATGGTTTATATTAAACTAATAACGATTTCGATAATGTGAACAAACTTGTTGGACGTATTTACATAATGAATAACATTCATTAATTTTGGCCTAACTGACCAGTATTAGGTTATGGTACCATAGGATCTAACAAATCCCGTTATAAGACTGCACCCATGGTTATGTGTGGGGGTTGTGTGGGTAACGACTGAATCTGTGATTGTTAACTTACCCTTTGGTGGTTTGTTAATTCAAGTTGAACGAGGGACGAGTCGCGAAGGTTTGGATGTTATTAGCGAGACGACCAAAAGTAGTTTTCACAATTAAAACGAGAACGATTTTGGGACGAGTTAAATGATTTGAAACGATTTTGGAAACGATTGGAACGATTTTAATGAGTTAAACGGTTTGAAAAAATGATTGGTTTTGGGTTGTGATTAGATAATGGGACGGGTGTAACATGATAAAAGCATGGTAGACACGCCGCTGGTACTTCTTATATATAAGTGTTTTTATCATATTACATTCCGTGGCAATATTTAGTTCACTTGGGCAAACGATTTTAAAACGATGTCACATAACGATGTTTTCGAAAAGATATAAACCATACGAGTTTTATTAATGAGATGATTTACAATTTGGTATACTTAAACAAATGTTTTTGGGTTAAGAATCATGGCTACGAGATTTTATAAACTATAACCAACTTGTTTTTGAGTTGGTTAATCATGATGCAATACCTTATACTTTTCAAAACAAGGTTTTTAACTGTTGACTCTTGTAGTCAATCGAGGTATTGCAATATGTAAACGAGCCATGAATCCGACACTCTCACAAAACCTATGTGCTCGCCCGCATTTCTTTGCTGACTTTGTTTTTACATATGTTTCAGGTGGTGTTGAATGATGTATTGCTAGGATGCATGATCACATAGGATCTGGACGAGGCCTTAGTGACATAATAACAATGATAGTCGATGTGTAACTAGTTTGTTTTTTTTTTAAGACAATGTAAATTATCTAATGGATTAATAAAACGAAACTTTTGTATCCATGGTTGTGAAACAATAATTCTGCCACGACACTCCCCGACGTTTCCGCCGCGGTTTCGTTGTTTTAACGCGGTCGGGGTGTGACAGAAGAGTTGGTATCAGAGCCAATGGTTATAGGGAATTAGGTTATTAGCAATGCTTTGACCTAGACTATAAATTTCTAGGACCCTAACGCAAGAAGATTTGCGTTTAGATTTTAAAACAAAACCATCACCTATCCTTAGGTGATAACCACAATGAGGACACAAATTTCGAATCTGCTTTGAAAACTAATCATTTCTTCATAAATGATTTGTTATAAGGTTTTGAACCCTTTAAGTTTTCAAAATCTCGTCAAAGTTTGGGTCTAAATAGTGTGAACACGTGCAAACTGGAAGGGTGAATGCCTGTACCCTGAGTTTTCTGTCTAAGGCTAGAGTGTTCGTACAAATCCACATAATCGGACCAGTCACTCTTACCTGGGAACTCTTGGGGTGAGTGTTCACTTATAGGCGAGCATGTCTTCAGTGATACATTATTTTGACCCATTTACTTTGATTAGTCACTGCGTGTCGTTTGTTTGTTCGAGGTAACGAACGAATGATCGCATTCCTTATGTTTTGTCGATGTTTTCAATACCTCTTGTGTTTTTCCAATTGTTGACCTCACTTGTTTCTCATGTTTCCTTGTTCTTTTTAGACAATGCCTCCTCGACGTGATACACAACCTTTAACTAACGAAGAAGTCGCAGCCCTTGTCGCTCAACAAATGGCTGCAGTGCTTCCGAACGTAGTAACCCAGATCCATCAGTTATACAACAACAATAATAACAATAATGCACAGTGTAGTTTCAAGATTTTCAATTCTGCTAAGCCGCTAAAGTTTTCTGGGTCTCAAGGAGCAACCACGCTCTTGCAATGGTTCAAAAGTTTGGAAAGCACATTCAGACATGTGCAATGTCCGAATGAGCTTAAGGTTGAATTTGCATCCAGTGTGTTCGAGAAGCATGCTCTTACATGGTGGAACGGTGTGATGCGTGATAGGGGTGCAGATGTGGCGATGGCACAAACATGGGAAGAGCTTCGAGCTCTCATGATGAGAGAGTTCTGTCCCTGTCACGAAATTCGAGCTTTGGAATGAGAATTCGATGATTTGAAACAAGATGGGGGTGAACACCGTGCGTATACGGATCGTTATGAGGAGCTCAGTTTGTTGTGTCCTACTATGGTTACCCCGTTGGAGAACGAAATAGAGAGGTATATCGATGGTTTACCCGATTCTGTGCAAGACATTGTGACTGGCAGTAATCCTACCACTGTCCGTCAAGCGATCGAATTAGCTGCTACTCTGACTGAGTCTCAGGTCAGGAAAGGTAAATTAACCCGCAAGGGTGATAAGAAGAAGTCAGCTGATTCTGTACAAGAAAAGGGTAAAGGTAAGGGTAAGAAGAAGGGTGAGTATTCTAAGAAGTCAAGGAAGCGCAAGGCTTCCCAGAACTTTGCAGTTACTGCACAGAACCCTCAGAACCCACCAGCACTACCTCCTGCGAAGAAGCAACATTTAATTCCCTGAAATACATGTAGTTTGAAAAACATCAACAAAAGTTGAGCGAGTTCATGTGTTTGTTTGTGTGCATGAATAATCCTTTGAAATCAGTGTAAGTATGTATCTTTGTAAACCCCGGTACGAAAGAAAACAAGGAAACAGATCATTAATGGTTTGCAAGGCCATTAATATGTGTGACGTGATGCAGGAACGCTCAAACCTAGCAGATTTTGCACCGGGCTTCCGGCTGTAAGACATAGTCACCTCATGGGCCAAACCCTGGTCCACATGAGCGAGGCTCGCTACACCCAAATAGATCTATCACTCATGTCCCTCGGTCCAACTACGAGGATTAATGGTCTTAAGCATTATACCCACCACTCACATGATCAAGCAGTACATTCCTTAGCTAACCATACCATGTATAAACGTTTGTAATCAGTTTGTAACATGTACTTCACCCCCGAAGTTATAAAACTAAAACAGTTAAAGAAAAGGGGGAACATGAACTCACAGTCTTGCGTTCTTCGTAATCAACGGTAACTCAAAGCTTCTTCCGGTGTACACGACTACCTACAACGTACTAGATCTATTAGACGAGCGGGTCGTGCCTTGACTTAGTATTAATTAATGTCTTTGTGTTACGTTTCTTTGTGTCTTCAATATTATTCCAAGTTATATAATTATTTGTTAAAATAATAAATATTTTAACTTAAATTATTTTTATTAAATTTTGAAATAATTGTTAAAACAATATATTTTAACTTGATACCTTTCAAGTATTTATACATGTATATCATTCCCAATGATGGGTGTATTTGTCTTCGTATTCTTATACTTGTATATTTTTGCCATACATTGGTGTCGTATTCCGGTGTGTATTTATACGTACGAGAATATATATTTTTATTGTGTTTATTAAGTATTCTTATACTTAATTTTTGTATTAATTTTTCCGGAATAATATTTCTAGTAAAAATACAATAACATGTTTTTCCAAAATATATATTTTAAGAAACATTACTTAGAAAAATTATTTATAATTTTTCCCTTGGCAAAAATATTTATAAATAATATATTTTCAAATCTAACTTAGAAAATATATATAAATCCATTTTCCTTTCAAAAATAATATATTTCAAGTTTATTTAAGGAAATACATTTTCTCTCAAAAATAATATATTTCATGTTTGTTCGAGAAAATATATATTTCTTCCAAAAATAATATATATTCTAATAATTCCAAGAAAAATATATATTTTTACTTGCCAAAAATATTATATTTTCTCCTTGTCAAAAATATGATATAATCTTGTAATAATTGAAAAATCATATTTTTTTTCTCTTGGTGTCCAAAATATTATTTACCAAAAATATACTTATGAATAATATTTCCGGAATATTTTTGTGAGTTTTACTCCTTTGTTCGGTTTCACCAATATTTTGGGCATTCTTTGTATATTCATATTCTTGAAATTTTTGGTAATATTTTGGATTGTAATTTTTGGTATTTTGATGAGTTATATTATTTCAAGTCCTAAAATAATATAACTAAAACACATAATATACAAATAACCACACACATGGTGACATCTAAATATATATTTTCCTAAATACATATTTAGTCACTTTTATTTATAAAATCAACCTCCAATATTTATAATTTTTATAACAAAATTTATGGCAAACTTTGTATGAAAATTTATGGTTTAAAAATATACTTGTAAATATTTGTTTAAAAATATTTTTCTAAGTGTTTAATTTCAAGAAAAATTTTGCCATAGTTTCCCCTAAAAATGGAGGTTTCCATGCCTTCAAGGCATATAATTTTCTTTTGTAAATCAACACAATAAATCAACAATCAACAATAAATAATCTACACTTACCAATTTTGCCAAAAACAAGCATAAACTACCACTTCATGAACTTGAAAATTTATAAAAATGTGTATTAACTTACTAGTGTATTTAGTAAGTCTTGTTACCCTTTAAAGTGTGGTTGTTTCTTTAAAAACATCATTTTTAAAGAAGTTAGTTCTTTACAACTTATAATCACATTTTCTAAAAATGTTTCTTCATGGATTTTTCTTGTCACATATGTGCTTCTACACTTTATTAACCACCAAAAATGAGGTTTATTTATTTAAGAACCAAGATTAAGTAAAACTTGTATTTTTAACTTAGTTTCTTGAAAATCATTCTTGAAATCTTAGATTTACAAGACTTACATCTCATTTTAATCATCTTTTTACAAGAAAACAATATATTCTTTTAAGTTCTTGTCTTTCATGAGGATGATCTTATTAATCTCTAACATTTTCATCCTCTCATCTTGCTAGATTATGTTTTTAATCATGATCTAGCAAGACCATATGATGATCTACATCATTTACATAAGTAATCAACAAGCATAACAACTCATAAACATCAAGATTTCTTCATGATTTAAGCTTATGTTCATGTTTCATTCTCTTGATTCTTAGTGTTCTTCAAGATTATCATCATGTATCATCTTTTAACCACTAAAATAAGATGTAAAATGAAGAGATTAGTGTTCTTACCACTAGCTCAAGGCTAGGGATGATCAAGAGAAGAAAAGAAGAGGATAAAAGAAATTGGTGAAGGTGCTTGAACTTCCGAAAGCTCCTAGCTTCCTTATGCACCTTCTAACACCTTGGTAAGTATGTAGAATGTATGGATAATGAATGATGATGGTGGTGGTGCTTGTGGTTGTTCTCGGCCGTGAACAAACAAGAAAGGAAGAGAGAAAGTGGTGTGTTGGTGATGAATGAGAAATGAAGCTTATGGTTAACTTATAAATCCATATACAAGCTTTACCTCATGGTTTTAGTGTTTTATAAAGTACCAACATAATCCAACATTTAATCAAAAGAAATCACAATGTGGGTCCCTTGTTGGGCCGTCCACTAGGTTGGGGGGGGGGGGTCTTAGGCTAGGTTTAACCATATAGTTAGTTATTTAGTTAGAAATCAAGTGTATAGTTAGGGATTTAGTTATTAGATATTTATATAGTGTGTTTTGATGTTCGGGGACCATAACTAGCTTGGTAATCTTAAAACAGTGCTTCTAGTGAAAATTTGGTGTTTCGGGTAGTGCCCGGTTGTTCGGTTGGTTACCGGTTCGTTAAGGTGCTAAACTATGCAGTTTAGTGTGCTTTATGTACCCTTTTATGACACTTTTGATTCCCGACACTTAGGAAAGCATTCAGGACCATTTAACCATATTTCTGCATGATATAAGCGTGTTTAAATGCTGAAAATTGCTGATTTTTGCTGAATTCTGTAGTTTATGTGAGTTTCAGGCACTTTCCGGCACTTAAACTATCTCTAAGAAGGCAGTTTTGTGATTCTTACTTTCCTACACACTATACTAGTGTAATACTTGGTTTCTGGCTCATTCTGTGTCTCAACACATTGTCTGTCTATGCACTGAACTCCGTCAGTATTTTTCTTATTTGTCTGATAACTGTGCTAACTGTATTTCGTGCATCATTTGAGCCAATAAAGTTCTCATGCAATAATGATATGACATTAAGCAATATGTGATGCGCATGTATGTATATGGCAGAAATCAGAAAGCAGTTCAAGTCATTAATTGTAATTCAGCACAGTCATTAAGCACTAATCATGGTTTAATAGTTGTACGGATACCTGGAATTTTGACAATTGTCACATTCTCCCCCTGTTAAGAAAATTTTGTCCCGAAATTTTAAGCTTTACTACTAGCTGCAGGGATGTTCGGGAACAAGTGCGGGTATTTTGCTTTCATGCGGTCTTCACGCTCCCAAGTGAACTCTGGGCCATGACGTGCATTCCATCGAACCTTGACGAGTTTAACACTACTCCTCCGGGTCTTGTTTACTTTCCAATCAGTAACCTCGACAGGTTCTTCAGTAAATGGAGTGGTCGTCAATGTGAACTTCATCAGCAGGGATGGCCACTGTTTCTTGGGTTGGACTTTTCTTTAGATTAGATACATGGAATGTATCATGAACACCATTGAGTTCTGCTGGTAGCTCCAACTTGTATGCTACAGAACCAACCCTTTCTAAAATTCTGAATGGTCCGATAAATCGTGTGTTTAACTTACCACGCTTCCCAAAGCATGCCACACCTTTCCAAGGTGAAACTTTTAACAAAACCATATCACCCACTTTGAATTCCAAAGGTTTTCGTCTTTGATCCGCATAGCTCTTCTGACGATCACGAGCCGCCTTGATGCGCTCTCGGATCTGCATGATCTTATCAGTCGTCTCTTGGACCAATTCAGGACCAATCAGTTGTCTATCGCCTGCATCTGCCCAGCATAACGGTGATCGACACTTGCGTCCATAGAGTGCCTCGAACAGTGCAGCTTGAATGCTTGTATGGTAGCTGTTGTTATATGAGAACTCAACCAAAGGTAGGTGAGTATCACAACTGCCACCCAAGTCCATTACGCAAGCACGTAGCATATCTTCAAGCGTCTGAATCGTTCTCTCACTTTGACCGTCCGTCTGTGGATGAAAAGCTGTACTCAGATTCAACTGAGAACCAAATGCCTCTTGAAAGGATTGCCAAATTCTTGACACAAATCTCCCATCCTTATATGATATAATCGAGATAGGCACTCCATGACGTGCGACTATCTCCCGTAGGTATAGCTCAGCTAGCTTACCCGTGTTATCATTTTCTCTGATCGGCAAAAAGTGTGCAGACTTTGTCAAACGGTCCACGATTACCCAAATCGTATCATGACCTCTGGGAGTCTTTGGCAATTTTGTTATGAAATCCATTGAGATCTGCTCCCATTTCCACATGCGTATCTCAGGTTGCTGCAGAAGACCTGAAGGCTTCTGATATTCTGCCTTCACTTTGGCACAAGTTAAACACTTCCCAACATAAGTAGCCACATCGCCCTTAAGTCTTGGCCACCAGTAATAATCCTTCAAATCTTGGTACATCTTGTCCGATCCTGGGTGGATTGAGTACCTTGATTTATGAGCTTCATCAAAAATAACATCTCTAAGACCACCAAAAAACGGAACCCAAATTCGTCCCATAAAATACAAGGTTCCTTCCTCGTTGGGTACCAACCTTTTCTCCATCCCACGGAGATATTCAGCCTTTATGTTTTCTTTCTTAAGAGCTTCTCTCTGTGCAGCATGAATACGCAATGAGAGGTATGTCTGAACAATCATCTCCAAAGCCCTAACCCTTATGGGCTTAATCCTCTCTTTTCGACTCAAGGCGTCTGCCACCATATTCGCCTTTCCTGGATGATATTTGATTTCGCAATCATAATCATTTAACAACTCTACCCATCGTCGCTGTCTCATGTTAAGCTCTTTCTGATCGAATATGTGCTAAAGACTCTTGTGATCTGTAAATATAGTACAGCGAGTACCATACAGATAATGTCGCCAAATCTTCAAAGCAAACACCACGGCGCCTAACTCCAAATCATGCGTGGTGTAGTTCTTCTCATGAACCTTCAACTGGCGTGAAGCATAAGCGATAACCTTTTGTCGCTGCATTAGCACACAGCCCAATCCCTGACGCAAGGCGTCACAGTATACCACGAAGTCGTCGGTGCCTTCGAGTAGGGATAAAATAGGTGCATCGCAAAGCTTATTCTTAAGCAGCTGAAATGCTTCTTATTTGTATCTCCCCATTCATACTTCTTATCCTTTTGAGTAAGGGAGGTCAGCGGTTGAGCGATTTTAGAAAAATCCTCAATGAATCTGCGAAAATACCCTGCTAAACCTAGAAACTGTCGGATTTCGGTTGGCGTCTTCAGAGTTTCCCAATTCTTAATCGCCTCGATCTTGGTGGGATCCACATGAATTCCATTTTCGTTCACCACGTGACCGAGAAACTGTACCTCACGCAACCAGAACTCGCACTTCGAGAACTTAGCATAGAGCTTCTCCTTCTTTAGCAGCTCTAAGATGACTCTAAGGTGTTGCTCATGGTCTTCGTTCATCCGTGAATAGATTAGAATATCATCGATAAACACAATCACAAATTTATCGAGATATGGCTTCCAAACTCGGTTCATCAAGTCCATAAACACTGCCGGTGCATTTGTCAAACCAAATGGCATCACTAGAAACTCATAATGTCCATAACGAGTCCTGAAGGCAGTCTTCGGTATACTCTCTTCTTGAATCCGCAGCTGGTGATAACCTGATTGAAGATCGATCTTGGAGTAGTAACTCGAACCCTGAAGTTGATCGAACAGATCATCAATCCTCGGTAAAGGATACCGATTCTTGATGGTTAACTTGTTCAGTTCCCGGTAGTCAATGCACATACGAAAACTACAGTCCTTCTTCTTAACGAACATAACTGGAGCTCCCCAAGGCGAGAAGCTTGGTCTAATGAATCCCTTTTCCAGAAGCTCCTGAAGCTGCGTCGACAACTCTTGCATCTCAGAAGGTGCAAGTCGATAAGGTGCCTTGGCTACAGGCGCGGCGCCTGGAACCAAGTCAATATGGAATTCGACTTGTCGTTGGGGTGGTAATCCTGGCAAGTCTTCGGTCAAGACTTCAGGATATTCCCTTACCACAGGGATATCTTCGAGCTTTGGTTCTTCGGCCTCTTTATCAACAACGTGAGCCAAGAAGGCAACACATCCTTTACACAAAAACTTTCGTGCCATTAAACAACTGATAATCTATAGAGGCGTATCATGCTTCTCCCCATGAATCACGATCGTCTCTTCATTCGCCAATGGGATACGAATAATCTTCTCATGACATACAATCTCAGCTCGGTTACTCGACAACCAATCCATTCCAACCACTACGTCGAAGCTTCCCAACTCAACTGGCAAAAGATCAAGCATAAACTCACGCTCTCCAAGCTCTATCACACAGCCTCTAATTACTTCACTAGCTTCTACTAGCTTCCCATTAGCTAGTTCTATCGAATACGGGATATCTAACTTACTGGAGACTAACCCAAGTACATTCTTAAACTCTAGAGATACGAAGCTATAGTCGGCACCAGTATCAAATAGCACAGATGCAAAATGTTGATTGATAGGGAACGTACTAGTGACTACGTTCGGATCCTGACGAACTTCCCTAGCTCCAATGTTGAAGACTCTCCCCTGGGCTTGATTATTCCTTGGGCAATCCCGCTTGAAGTGCCCTGCATCACCACAGCTAAAACAACCTTGGTCGCGACCATTCCCATTTCCATTTCCGCCCTGGTTGTTGTTTCCTCTTCCGTTTCCAGCTTGATCATTACCTCCCTGATTATTTCTATTCCCATTACCGTTTCCACCACGGCTGCCATTACCATTTCCTTTCTGACCACCATTCCCACGACCATTACTAACCCAGCACGTTTCCTTAGAATGACCATTCTTTCCACAGGTTTCACATTTCCTAAACCTACACTGGCCGGCATGATGAAACTGACATACATCACACTTGAGCAGGATGCCCATGTATCCTTTTCCTTTATTCTCAGAGCCTGCAGCACCAGTCCTGACCTCGACTGGTGGGTTAGCATCTCTCCACTTGTTAGCACTGTTCTTATTTCCTTGGGTACCCTTCTTGAAATTCGAGAACTTGCTCTTGTTCTCTCCAGACGACTCAACATGAGTTTCTTTCTTCTTTCCCTCAGAAATCGAAAACTTGCCCAATCTGATCTCTTCCTCAGTCAAAGCCACACTCAAATCAATGGCTTCAGTGATCGTTGGAGGCTTGGAAGCAGTCACCATGCTCAGTATTTGGGGTGCCAATCCCCAAACGAAACGTTCAACTCGCTTGAACTCTGGCTCTACCATGTAGGGGACAACACGAGACAAATCATGGAATCTCTGCACGTACTCAGCTATCTTAAGACCATCCATTTTCAGATTCCAAAACTCGGTTTCCAACTTTTGAATCTCAGCCCTTGAACAGTACTTCTTACACATCAGCTCTTTCAACTCGTCCCAAGTCATAGCATATGCTGCAGCCTTGCCTAGAGTCTGAACCTGAAGGTTCCACCATGACAGAGCTCCATCTAGGAATAGTCCAGAAATGTAAGTGACTTGATGCTTCGGTGCACACTTACTCATTTGTAGCACAGAATCCGTCTTCTCAGCCCATCTTACAAACGCTACGGCACCTCCAGTACCGTCAAAGTTCAGAGGCTTGCAGTCCAGGAACTGCTTGTAAGTACAGCCTGTACAAGCAACATCATTCACAGCAAGCATTAGCAAATGCACATGGAAATTTCCAAACGTATTGTAATGTGTCTTAGGTGACTTAAACATTACCGTGAGGTGGGTTATTCCCTGAGGTACCTCCGCTGTGTTCGGAGCGTAGGGCCTCATGTTGTGCGATTGCCTGTGAAATCCGTTCTTGTAATTCTGCCTTGGTTGTGGGAAACTGAGTGTTCCTTCGAGGAGTCATCTTCTAAGAAGAATATTGTATAGGTCAGGTCTTATTTATATAATAAATAGTACGTATATATAATAGCATTTATCATAACAAGCAAGCATATAGCATCACAATCATAGCAAAAACATGTAAATTAACAACGTATTTAATGAGAACATGACGATTGAGCTTTCATTAATCATCGACCATAAAGTATTGTTACATGTTTTACAAATGTATCATATCAAAAGGAACACAGGGTCACACTACCCTTGTCCAACAAGTCTACCAATCTACAAAAGTCATACAATCAAAAGGGTGGTCTCCAAAAGGCTTCACTAGCTCAGCTCAATAGCGGTGCTCT
Organism: Helianthus tuberosus; assembly: GCA_030545235.1. Classification (NCBI taxonomy): domain Eukaryota; kingdom Viridiplantae; phylum Streptophyta; class Magnoliopsida; order Asterales; family Asteraceae; genus Helianthus; species Helianthus tuberosus. The sequence goes on from CM060407.1 coordinate 124,302,134, forward strand.
CATCAAAAGTAATGCAACCTACATAAAACCAAAAACCAACTATGCTGATGGTGGTGGAGGAAAGAAAAGCAAGCTGCGCACATGCGCAAGCTCCTCCTTAAGCTCATAGACATGATGCAACAGATAACTGATCTGCTGCTCGACGGTGAGAAATCGAGCATCAAACTCTGGGAATGGAGTAAGTGGTGCAGGGGGATGCGAAAACGGATACGGTGATGAACGAGGGGGAACGAAAGCAGGCTGACAAGGACATGGTAAAGGACGCGGTGTCATCTCAAGCTCCAAAATCCTACGGCTCATAACCTCAAGCTGGAGCTGAAGTGATAGAAGTAACTCATCCCGTGTATAACCAACAAAATGAGAGGGATGATAGGGATCTGAAATCGGCATGGTGTACGGTGGGAACCATCGAAATGGCGAAGAAGTGAAAGGAGCAAAAGGTGCAGACTGGGGAATATGTGGAAAAGCTGCTGAAACATGAGGGTCAATTGGTGCAGGAACTGGATCAGGTATGAGGGGTGCAATGTCTGGTATGCCAAAAAGAATAGGGTCATGATCAGGTAAAGGCTCAGGATCAGCAGGTGCAACATCGGGCTGATCAACAGGAACAAAATCTGGCTCAAGATAAAGCTCAAAGTCGTGTGGAGGAGATGGGGCAGCTGACATGGCCGTATCATCATCAGAATGAGTGGCATAGTGTCGTATTCCAACTGCTTGCAAGGCGGAAGACGTCACAGACTCAAAGGAATCTGAGACAGAGTGTAAACTAGAATCAGAGGAAATCTCAATAACTGGGATCTCGAGAGGTGGAATAGCAACAACGTCCTTATCTAACTCTCCATCACCATGGGCATCATCAGGAGGACCGTCAACAAACAGATCAAAGTCATCATCAAACATATCATCAAAAGGCCAATCCTCAGGAGGGATGACCACTAAAGGAACGGGAGCGAGGATCGGTTCCATGATATGCTCACCATCGGGATGCCCGATGATAAGATGATCATGGACGGGAATGGGAACAACAAAAGGATCCTCATCTGGAATACCATCAGCAAGTGGTAAGTCATCTCCAAAATCAGGCAATGCGAACGGATGAAAGTCGTCATCGTCATCTGATAGCATATCTGGGTCGCTCTCAGTATCTGAGGTAAAGATCTCCGGCTCTGGTGCGATCTCGTCATCAGAGACAATAGCCATAGGGTCATCAGTATCGGACAATCCGCTCTCGGATGAAGACATAGTATCTGTAATAGAACAATCATAACATATGCACATATATTAACCACTATCATTTAGCATGCAATCAAAGACAATGTATCATGAAATCATGTATCCTCACAAATCCTTTCTATCCTTCTTAGTCTCCCAGACTAAACCACCTAGTCTCCCAGACTAAACCACTTAGTCTTCCAGACTAAACCACTTATGCAACCTTACTATTATGTTTCGTGTCTGTTTGTAAAAATGTTTGTTTCCCTGGATCTGGGCGTTTCGTTTATGCAATGAAAACATGTTGTAAAAATATTCTCGTGAGAGCCCTAAGGATTGTAGTCTAGACTCGAGAAGGAATCCTAGTTCGCTACAATCGAAGCTCTGATACCAAACTGTCACACCCTGACATTTGCGGAAGCGTGATTATGTATGACTTGTTTAATATCATTGCATTCAATCATAACAACAACTATATGATAAAACTACAGATGATCATCCATTAAATAAGTTTAAAATACCACAAGCATCATTGTTTTGAAACATAGACTTCAAATCCGAATTACAAACCATACAAATTGTTTTAGAGTTCCATAGGGACTCGACAAAAGACTTTAAATAAAACCAGGCTTTGGAAGATGTGTCTTGTCCAGGATAAGACACACTATCCAAATCCTAAGACACCGGATGACATCCTTTATTACTTGAAACCTCTAAACACCCACCAGATCCACATTTAATTCCCTGAAATACATGTAGTTTGAAAAACATCAACAAAAGTTGAGCGAGTTCATGTGTTTGTTTGTGTGCACGAATAATCCTTTGAAATCAGTGTAAGTATGTATGTTTGTAAACCCATGTACGAAAGCAAACAAGGAAACAGATCATTAATGGTTTGCAAGGCCATTAATATGTGTGACGTGATGCAGGAAGGCTCAAACCTAGCAGATTTTGCACCGGGCTTCCGGCTGTAAGACATAGTCACCTCATGGGCCAACCCTAGTCCACATGGGCGGGGATCGCTACACCCAAATAGATCTATCACTCATGTCCCTCGGTCCTACTACGAGGATTAATGGTCTTAAGCGTTATACCCACCACTCACATGATCAAGCAGTACATTCCTTAGCTAACCATACCATGTATAAACATTTGTAATCAGTTTGTAACATGTACTTCACCCCCGAAGTTATAAAACGAAAACAGTTAAAGAAAATGGGGAACATGAACTCACAGTCTTGCGTTCTTCGTAATCAATGGTAACTCAAAGCTTCTTCCGGTGTACACAACTACCTACAACGTACTATGATCTATTAGACGAGCGGGTCATGCCTTGACTTAGTATTAATTAGTGTCTTTGAGTTACGTTTCTTTGTGTCTTCAATATTATTCCAAGTTATATAATTATTTGTTAAAATAATAAATATTTTAACTTAAATTTTATTTATTAAATTTTGGAATAATTGTTAAAACAATATATTTTAACTTGATACCTTTCAAGTATTTATACATGTATATCATTCCCAAGGATGGGTGTATTTGTCTTCGGATTCTTATACTTGTATATTTTTGCAATACATTGGTGTCGTATTCTGGTGTGTATTTATACGTACGAGAATACGTATTTTTATTGTGTTTATTAAGTATTCTTATACTTAATTTTTGTATTAATTTTTCCGGAATAATATTTCTAGTAAAAATACATTAATATATTTTTCCAAAATATATATTTTAAGAAACATTACTTAGAAAAATTCTTTATAATTTTTCCCTTGGCAAAAATATTTATAAATAATATATTTTCAAGTCTAACTTAGAAAATATATATAAATCCATTTTCCTTCCAAAAATAATATATTTCAAGTTTATTTAAGGAAATACATTTTCTCTAAAAAATAATGTATTTCATGTTTGTCCGAGAAAATATATATTTCTTCCAAAAATAATATATCTTCTAATAATTCCAAGAAAAATATATATATTTACTTGCCAAAAATATTATATTTACTCCTTGTCGAAAATATGATATAATCTTGTAATAATTGTAAAAATCATATTTTTGTTCTCTTGGTGTCCAAAATATTATTTACCAAAAATATACTTATGAATAATATTTCCGGACTATTTTTGTGAGTTTTACTCCTTTGTTCGGTTTCACCAATATTTTTGTCACACCCCGAAATTATCAGAGCTGACGTGATTGGACTGGTATCTTCATTGCACAGCGAAAGCAAATAAGCTAAGACTTCTAGAAAAAGAACGCCCACTAAGTACTCGAGTCTCCAATGGTTCTCCTATTCCAACCGCTCCATAGTTTTGAAAAAGTAACCTGTGAAAGAAACATGCAAAAAATCAACATAAAGTTGAGCGAGTTCATAGTTTATTTGTAAAAGATTTGAAATAAATCTTTTTGAATAACCGGTTTTTGAAGTATTGTTGAGAAAACGAATTTAAAATCATTTTCTTGTCATGTTATATGGAAACTCTGTATTTGTAACGCATTATATTCACATAAACCTTGCTTTTGTAAACTCTTGTGTTTGTAAAACTTGTATAACCGTCAATGTCCACCCCGACATTGACAACATGCATGCATAATCCTATGCTTTGAATTTATATAGAACATGGTATGTAATTTGTAAAGACGTATTGAAACTGAGTTCTGTATATGTAAGGAATACAAGATCGCTAATGGTTCGCGAGGCCACTAACATATGTAACGCCATAGGAAGCATCCAAACCATAGGCATTTTTAGTTGGTGATTCCACGACTGTCGATTCACGAATAGAGACACAAAAGCACTACTTGGTAAAAGAGTGGCCAGGAGTGTGGTTGCCTGAAACCCATTAGATCTAACCTTTTGTTCCGCGGTCTTGGTATGTAACTGATTAATGGTGCTTATGTTACCCTATTCGCGACATGATCTATTGTGTCATTCCTTAGTTTAATGTACCTCTTTGTACTTGTGTTTTCCCGTAGTTTAGAAAACTAGAATTCGTGTGTATGCACATTTTGAAAAATACGCTTGTTTGAAAAACCGGTATAAAACATAAGCTTTTCGTAAACCATTTGTGTCAGTTAAAACTTGCTTGTAAAATGGTTTAGAAATATGTAATTCATGTTTATTGAAAACCTTGTATGCTTTGCAAAAAGTGCATGTCTTTCCACCCCGAAAACATTTAGAAAAATGTAAAACCGTAAAAAGGTGGGGTTATGAACTCCCCTGGATTGCCTTGTGCAAAGCTAGCTAATTACAACTTCATGATGTCGTTTCCCAGACGAGACTTGCTAGCGTGCATTCTACAATATTCCTAATACGGAATATCTTATAAGTTTCTAAGCAAATGCGGTAACTAAACTACGTGTCACTGAGCTCTACCGAATCGTTAACCGGACGATTCATCGTTAAGTTATGAACTTAATGAAAACGATTAAGTTATACATGTTAAGTCTCGTGTAATGTCATTAATAGTTACTAAGTTTTGGAAGTGCTTAGTTTTCGAGAAATTCGAAATATAAAAATATTTATACAAAATATAATTATATCGATAGAATAGTGTTACTCGTTCCGAGAAGTCGTACGTGTATATAAGGAATATTTATGTGAAAATAATATATAACAAACTCGTATTCTATATTGCGTCTTGTGTATAGTTGTCACAATATAATCATCGGTCATTTCGGTGTTTGAAATAAATATATAACCTTTATTTATTTTTGTAAAATGAGTGCGTGTTATCGGCGTTTGAAACAATATAATTGATTATATTGATTTTGTAAAAAGAATTGTCAAACTTTTGAAGTTCAAAATAACTAGATTTATTGTTGTAAACAATTCCCAAATCATCGTTTTCGTAAGTTGTAAAGTGTCCTTGTAAATAAATAGTCATTTGTATCTTGTTTTATAAAAATCGCTCGATATCAATAATTGTTGTTTTGCAATAAAGTACGTTTTGTTTTCGGATTTTCTTGAAAAACGGGCAGAGTTTCCTCTGTTTTTGGACGCCCCCGACAACACAAGTTGTCGTTATTTTCGAAATTCAACAATATAATAAATATCAATATGTTAATTTTCATCATATGTTTAAAATGTAAACTAAATTTCTATCGAGTCGGCTCAAGCTCGTTTTCACAGAGGTTATTAAAAACTAATTAACGTAAATAATGATCGCGATCTAAATTCTTTACCGAGTCTTCGTGTCGAAAAGCTGCGTCGGCCGAGTCAATCGGGTTGACCGAGTTGACTCGTTGAGTTGACCAGGCTTGACTGAGTTGACTCGGTCCGACCGAGTCGAACCGAACCGCTTCATAATTTGATCCGAACTGGCTGACTTGAACCAACCTGTTGACCTGAACCGCTGACCCAAACACTGAGTTGACTCGGTTTGACCGAGTCAAACCGAACCGTGTCGTCTGATCGCGAACCGAATGCGAATCTTTCACGAACGAATCTGCTCCGCCACTCCCGCCGTCAACCCGAGCCGAGACCAACACAGAACCCAAACCAACCACTCGGATCCGAAACAAAAGCTGAGAGGAAGCAAATAGGAACCGAACCACCACCACTACCGTCGGCCGGCGTCGGTCCATCGCCGACTGCCGTCGCCGGTCATCTGTTTCGCCGCCAAACCCCACTGTCGCCACCTTCATCTTTGCCGGAACCACTACAGTCCCTAACAACGATTCGTGCTCACTATTAGATGAACAAGGAACTTCAAAATCACAGAAAAGGGGGGGGGGTCGGAGAGCTCACCGGAATATCGCCGGAAAAGTAAAAGTCTTGAAAATGAGCAGAAAGGCTCCTAGTGGGCCGATCTACGCGGTCACGAAGACAAATATTCAAAATAAGTTCGCCGGAAAATTGACCGGAACTTCGCCGGAGTTGCGCGTGAGCCCAAACGGCTCAGAATCTTCGAAAACGGTCGCCACCATCGTGTCGAGAACGTTTGGTTTAGTGGGGGTAGGGTATCGGATCGAAAGAAAACTCGCCGGAGTTGTCACCGCCGCAGCCGCATGCTGCGACGCCGCCGCCGTTCCTTCGGTCGTCGGTCGCCGGCCGCCGGACCCTCTTGCCAGGCCTGCTGCCATGTTCTTGAGAGAGAGCGTTTGAGAGGATTTGTTAGTTAGAGAGAGAAAGTGGAAGGGTAATATGAGAAATTGTGGGTTAAATTTCTTTATATAGTTGGTGTTTTGTGGGCTTGTGCCCAGGGCCCACAAGCCCGATCCTAATGTTTTGGAATGGCCCGATCTCGTTTTAAAGGCCCATTTTCATTCCCGAGCGTCGTAAGACGTTGAAATCTGCTATTTTAGGGTCATAAATACATAAGATAGTGTCGGTAATCGTTATTAATCGCGCACGATCGTCGGTTTCATAAAAAGCGCATAAAATGCTTCGTGTATCGTTTTTAATCCGTTTTTCAATTTGGTTTTGAACACGGTTACTAAAATTTAATTACGAAGCTAGAATATATCGTAAAAATTTGATATTTGTCGGCGTTGTCAGTATTTTGTTCGGTTTCAGTTTATTACCGTTAAATTTCCAGCAGTTTCTTCGCAGATCGTCACACGAGCACTGTAAGGTCGAAGAGGCGTTCCCAGGCACTCCAAAGGCTTAATTAAGTTAATTTGCATCGTAAACACTGTTTATTATCGCTTTAATCAAATGTTAATCACGTAATTAGAGGCGTAAACTACCGGTTGTCACAATTTTGGGTATTCTTTGTATATTCATATTCTTGAAATTTTTGGTAATATTTTGGATTGTAATTTTTGGTATTTTGATGAGTTATATTATTTCAAGTCCTAAAATAATATAACTAATACACATAATATACAAATAACCACACACATGGTGACATCTAAATATATATTTTCCTAAATACATATTTAGTCACTTTTATTTATAAAACCAACCTCCAATATTTATAATTTTTGTAACAAAATTTATGGCAAACTTTGAATGAAAATTTATGGTTTAAAAATATACTTGTAAATATTTGTTTAAAAATATTTTTCTAAGTGTTTCATTTCAAGAAAATTTTTGCCATAGTTTCCCCTAAAAATGGAGGTTTCCATGCCTTCAAGGCATACAATTTTCTTTTGTAAATCAACACAATCAATCAACAATCAACAATAAATAATCTACACTTACCAATTTTGCCAAAAACAAGCATAAACTACCACTTCATGAACTTGAAAATTTATAAAAATGTGTAGTAACTTACTAGTGTATTTAGTAAGTCTTGTTACCCTTTAAAGTGTGGTTGTTTCTTTAAAAACATCATTTTTAAAGAAGTTAGTTCTTTACAACTTATAATCACATTTTCTAAAAATGTTTCTACATGGATTTTTCTTGTCACATATGTGCTTCTACACTTTATTAACCACCAAAAATGAGGTTTATTTATTTAAGAACCAAGATTAAGTAAAACTTGTATTTTTAACTTAGTTTCTTGAAAATCATTCTTGAAATCTTAGATTTACAAGACTTACATCTCATTTTAATCATCTTTTTACAAGAAAACAATATATTATTTCAAGTTCATGTCTTTCATGAGGATGATCTTATTAATCTCTAACATTTTCATCCTCTCATCTTGCTAGATTATGTTTTTAATCATGATCTAGCAAGACCATATGATGATCTACATCATTTACATAAGTAAACAACAATCAACAAGCATAACAACTCATAAACATCAAGATTTCTTCATGATTTAAGCTTATGTTCATGTTTCATTCTCTTAATTCTTAGTGTTCTTCAAGATTATCATCATGTATCATCTTTTAACCACTAAAATAAGATATAAAATGAAGAGATTAGTGTTCTTACCACTAGCTCAAGGCTAGGGATGATCAAGAGAAGAAAAGAAGAGGATAAAAGCAATTGGTGAAGGTCCTTGAACTTCTGAAAGCTCCTAGCTTCCTTATGCACCTTCTAACACCTTGGTAAGTATGTAGAATGTATGGAGAATGAATGATGATGGTGGTGGTGCTTGTGTTTATTCTCGGCCGTGAACAAGCAAGAGAGGAAGAGAGAAAGTGGTGTGTTGGTGATGAATGAGAAATGAAGCTTATGGTTAACTTATAAATCCATATACAAGCTTTACCTCATGGTTTTAGTGTTTTATAAAGTACCAACATAATCCGATATTTAATCAAAAGAAATCACAATGTGGGTCCCTTGTTGGGCCGTCCACTAGGTGGGGGGGGGGTCTTAGGCTAGGTTTAACCATATAGTTAGGGATTTAGTTATTAGATATTTATATAGTTTGTTATGATGTTCGGGGACCATTACTAGCTTGGTAATGTTAAAACAGTGCTTCTAGTGAAAATTTGGTGTTTCGGTAGTGTCCGGTTGTTCGGTTGTTTACCGGTTCGTTAAGGTGCTAAACTATGCAGTTTAGTGTGCTTTATGTACCCTTTTATGACACTTTTGATTCCCGACACTTAGGAAAGCATTCAGGACCTTTTAACCATTGCATGATATAAGCGTGTTTAAATGCTGGAAATTGCTGATTTTTGCTGAATTCTGCAGTTTATGTGAGTTTCAGGCACTTTTCGGCACTTAAACTATCTCTAGGAAGGCAGTTTTGTGATCCTTACTTTCCTACACACTATACTAGTGTAATACTTGGTTTCTGGCTCATTCTGTGTCTCAACACATTGTCTGTCTATACACTGAACTCTGTCAGTATTTTTCTGATTTGTCTGATAACTGTGCTAACTGTATTTCGTGCATCATTTGAGTCAATAAAGTTCTCATGCAATAATGATATGACATTAAGCAATATGTGATGCACATGTATGTATATGGCAGTAATTGGAAAGCAGTTCAAGTCATTAATTGTAATTCAGCACAGTCATTAAGCACTAATCATGGTTTAATAGTTGTATGGATACCTGGAATTTTGACAGTTGTCACATTTTCGATACTCATGGGTGGTGGTGGTGCTGGTATCGGGCCAGGGTACGGTGGTACGGGTTCTTCATAAGGGTATGGGTTCTCTAGGATTTCCCGAATATACTTGTTGTTATCCCAATATGGATCTAGAGGGTCAAGGTTTGGGTATGGTGCTACAGGGTTGGGTATGAGTTCCTCATGTGGGTATAGTTCTCGATAATCCCTGTGGTCGTCATTCCATGGGTCATAAGCTAAAGGGTTTGGTGCTGGGACTCTAGGGATTTCGTATGGGTCGAATGCAGATATTCGAATTTGGTCTCCTGGGTTGGGTTCTATTTCCATGGGTTGTGTTGGAAACAGTGGTAACGGCTGTGGTGCAATGATTTGTTCTAAGTTTGGGTCTGCAGCCGTGGTAGCTAATATGTGAAAGTTAGCTAATCTCCTATTGAGTATGTCTTGAGTCTGGGCATTCATTTCTTTATTTGCTGCTGCTAAGGCACGTTGTTGCTGTAATTTCCTCATTCTTTTCCTACGCTCGTGTGCTCCCCGACTGAACCATCCTCTCTTTTTGGTAGGGAACGGTTCTTTGGACTGTGCCTTAAATATGAAAATCCCCTCTTCTGTGTCAGCTGAATACCCCGAGGGGGTAGGCTGGGAAAAAGTTCCTTCATCTCTAGGAGAACTAGACAGTTGACGATAGACGTCCGATGGTCCTTGATCACTCATACTATAAACTAACAAATTGTCAAATAACAAAAAACAATAAAATATGCACGTAATCCCGTAGATTATTTCCTAACATAATGGATAAAATTTTGGTGTCAGCAGAACACTTCTGCGGCTGAAATCAGTGGTTGTAGCTCGGATACCACTTTCTGTCGCAACCCCCGACCCCTGCCCCGGGAGGCGGGCGGCCGCGGCCTACTCAGAGATGGTGGTATCGAGGTTTATCATTTATTTTCATCAGGACCATAGTTAGGAAATATTTTATCAGAGTAAAACACCACATTTTTATAATAATAAACATACTGGGAAAAACCTAAGTTTCCATTACAAACATGTTTATAGGGATAATCCCTAATTTATTGAAATAAAACTTCTTCCTTATTTTAGGTAACTTTTATAGCCACTTTTCCAAGCCTTCAGTGCTCTCCAGCTGGCTTCTATTTGGCTTTCACATATTGTTACCTAAAGCGCGTTTAAAAACATTTTATCAGCAAGAAATACTGGCGAGTGAATCTCAGTTTAATCAAAACAGGTTTTATCATTTTACAACATTGAGGGCAATCCAGCAATTACATTTGTTTACATCTACTTTAATTACCACCCACGGTACTGCCAATCCTGACTTGTGGTAATGTTACTACTCACAGTGTAGTAACAAATGTTGTATACAAAACCCCAACATACCGACGATAATTGTAGAATTACAAATACTCAATCACTGTTAATCATAAGATAAAAACAATTGGGATTTTGTAAAAAGAATTTGTGAAAAGTGGAATCACTCACATTGCTATTTTAGGTATTTCCCTGTGACTTCCTGGTTATAATCTATCGAATTTAAACAATGCACACGCGTTAGTATAATAACCCAACTTTTACATTAGTTATACCCTCCCCGAGACAGAACTCCAACGACTGAGTCAGGCAGTGTAACAACCCACGTTTAGAAAGTCAAAGTCAAAGTCAAAGGAAGAAAAGATTGCTAATTGCGATCTGTCAATCCTTGCTTAACTATTGATTTTACTTCATTGACTTGTAATCTGATCCTTTTATTTATTTTCTTTAGTTGTATTATGTGGAGTATCTATAATAATCGAGGTTTAATCGATGTTAATCGCTAATCTATTTATCGCTTTATCGCTAATCGCATCGCAATTGCATTCGCAACTGGAATCTGTAGTTCTGTATATTGTTTTACGTGTGTGTGCTATTTATGTGATTACTTGTGCATGTTTATATTATTTTTGTGGTGATTAATCGAAAACGCAATCACAACTCTATCACAACACAATCTAATCGCAAACGCTTAACGCAAGGGTATTTATGTTGTTGTAGGATAGTTATGTTATTTGTGTGCCTATTATCTAAATCTATCGCATCGCTAAATCGATACTCGCTTAAACGCATCGCAACGCTCAACACGCAAAACGAAACATCGAAAACCAACTTGCGGCAACCTTTAATCGAATGACCATTAGATCGAATGGTCATTCGTACGGATGGCCATCCGATCAGGTTGCCATCCGATCCATTACACTGCGCCACTTTCCTCTTTTGGAATCCTATAAATAGCACATGTCACATCACAAACAGTGATGTGACAGCTCTGGTGCGACTCTTCAACTTCTCAGCCCTTTCTCCTTCGATTTCTCATGATTCTTGTAAGTTTTCAAATCAAATCTTGTACATCTATCATCTACACACACTTCTTCATCATTTTCACCTTTGAATCTTCACTTTTAACCATGAAATCGCCGGATTTGAGGCGTTCTAGGGTGATGTAATCATGGAGTTCTTATGAACTTCAAGAATTGGCCTCATTCCACCAAGAACAACTCAGATCTAAAGGATTTCAACATGATTTAACACTGTTTTCACGTAGATCTAAACATTTTCATGATTAGAAGGATTGAAAGATGGTTTCATAACTTTCTTTCAACTCTTTTACACTCAATGCACTCAAAACTGATAGAATTGGAGCTCATTCAGGCCTTCTACTCATTCTCTAGTGAAGTGTCGGTCTGAGATCTGATCCCTATCAACGAGATAACTGACTTAGCGGGTTGAACATGAACCACCAGCATGAACAGTTAACTGATCAGTTTGGGGTGATTCCCACTTCGATCGGATGACTCGAACGTGATGGGGTTCCGTTGTTTAACACGTCGTCATACCGTCTTGGCCAAACCGCAAACTTTTCAAAACTTAGCAAATATTTCAAATTTCAAAAGGATCAGGTCGTCGAACGGATTACCGTCCAATCGGATTGCCATCCGATTGGATTGCACTTGGCCTTCAACACTTAAACTTTTTACAATCTTTCAAAGATCATCAGTTTCTAACGGATTGCCATCCGATCGGAAGACCATCCGATCGAATGACCATCCTGTTGTGAACTTGTTCTCCAAAGAAATGTCTCGCTGGACGGGTCTCCATCCGATCGGATGAACGTTCGATCGAACGACCTGAAAAGTAGAGATACTTCTCTGATTTTAAAATGCTACAACGAAAACTTCAAAGCCACAAACACATCCATCCCAGACGAATGTCAATCTGAACGAATGGCTATCCGACCGGATGACCATCCGAACGGATTGTCATCCGATCGAATGACCATCCGTTCAGATTGTCATCCGATCGGATGACCATTCGTCACTTGGTTCACTCTTCACCGTTTATCGTGCCGTTCACCGCTTATGCTATCATTCTGTAATCAGGCTAACTTTCCAGCGCTCCCTTCAATCCAAGACGGTGTTTATTTATTAAACGCTATTTGTGAGTATACTCGAACCCTTTTTACTTTACGCACTTTTGGGTGTTACATACATTACTTATTCAAATCACAATCGACACACAACGCAAACACTTTTATACACTGACCGTTATTGCATGCTACGTGTTATTTGATGAATGCTTGTATGTTATGTTTACACAGTGATTGTTGCCTGACACCTTAGCAACGATAGTACTATAGTTTGGACGCAGCACCTGTCGTGGATAGGGTTTGTTAAGGGCTTTACTTCACGTGTCCCAGTGGGGATATCTGTTGCGCATTCTACGACTCGCAGTCACGTCTGTGCATATTTCATTGTCGATAACCTACTAGCTTCACTTTGCTACACGTTACATGCCGGTTATGCGTAAAACGATTTCGCTACCTATTATACTATTAAACTTGTATGCTCACCTTTACACCATGTGTATTGACCTCTATTTTAACCTATGTGACAGGTGTTTGAATGCTTAGGACGCTTTTCTTGCTTTCTTGGAAACGAGTAGGAGAGTCTAGAAACAAACAAACAAACAAACAAACAATCTATGTCATGAGTTGTCGAAACAATTTATTGTCCTTGAGATATTGGTCTGTAATAACTGTTTACTTTGGTATGTTATGGTATGGGACATAATATTAAATATCTGGTAATTTAGTTGTTATGGACTTCTCTTGGACAATCTGTTTCGCTCAGTCCCTCACACCGATGTTTCTGCCATCGGTTGGGGTGTGGTAGATTGGTATCATAGCCATAACTATAGGGAATTAGGCAAGACTTGACCTAGTCCGGGTCGATGACTTAGAAAAGACCTAGTCTATAGTCTAAGTACCAACGGACCGCCTTGTGCGAACTCGGTAGGGGTTCCGTACAAGCCTATTTTTATTATTCGATCGACTCGCAGTCATGCTATACTATCACTCTGCCTTTCCTAAGGCAGGCACGCTGCACTATTTTCAAAAATGAACGAGTGATTAGATCGAGACTAGGTGTGAAAACCGCAAACTCTCGCTTAGATCACTTGTTCGACCCGCCTTTTTACTATAAAAACAAGAATTTGCGTTGACAGGGGTGAAATCCGTACTTCGAAGAAATTCTCTCTATCTCATGATTCTATCGCAAAAACAGGAATGTAGCCGTTAAGTTAGGGGTGAAACCTGAACCTTGATGACTCGTTCTGTTCTCTATTTTGGTTTTACAAAACTCTCACAAAAGTCTCGATGGATTCCAGCAACTCGAGTTGCGTGAATAACCGAAAGGATGCGTGCCATTCACCGCATGCGGGTGATAGAGCACAGTCTATTAGATCAAGGCGTGTACTCGAAGTATTTGAGAATAGTCGAATCACCTTGGGTAGTCAACGTCTATCAGCCGAAGACAATCTATTTTCAATTTCAAGCTCGCAATCGCTGATTTTATGTGTTTTGATTCTGAGCCCGCAACCGCTGACTCTGTGATTTACTGTGATTTATCGCCTTTATGTGAACTTTTATGGGTTTTATGTGTTTATGTGTTACGATTTTTGGTGATTTACACATTTTTTGCTATTCACTTTGATCGACACACAACTCGCACTACACATCTATCTCAACATGCTAACAAATCGCTGCTACTCTGTGAACCGAATCGCATGCTATGTTACTGGCTTATGCTATACTACTCGTTATGCTACTCGTTGTGTACTCACTAATCATAATTGCTACTCTCGAACGTGCTTACCTTGAATGATAGGTGAATACGTGCAATATATGTAGGTGAATACGTGCAAAATATAGTGTGATTTCTGTGGATTACATATGTATGTGCTTAGGTGCTTACATGCTTATGTGTTTCTGTGGTTATGTACCTACATGAATATGTGCTTAAGTGATTGAATGTGTTCCTGAGCTTTATTTAGTAGTAGTACGTGTGAGGTGAAATTCGATTATATAGTGTTTGAGTCCTATGGCGATGTTTGTTGCAGACAATGTCGTCATTTGGATCGCATCACTCTCGCGCCACTCGAAGAAACCATGCTGATAACCGAATCGCTTCCCTCGTAGCTAAGCAGATGGCGAAAGTTATCCCTCAGATCATCAGTGAGCTGAACGAAAATGCCAGCAAGTCCTCTGAAAAATCAAGGACAGACTCACCTAAGGGCACTTTCAGCTTTAAGCAGTTTAAGGCCTGCGGCCCGAAAGACTTTACGGGAAAAGACGGACGTACCGCTATGTTCCAATGGTTCGATTCAATCGAGGTCACGCTCCGTCAGAGCGGACGTCTGGAACACCTATGAACTGTCAACGCTACCGGCGTCTTCCAGTCCGGGGCTCTGGAGTGGTGGACAACTAAAAGAAACAAGCGTGGGAATGATGCAGCCTTTGGGCTCACTTGGGAGGAGTTAAAAGACCTCATGATGAAGGAATTTTGGCCACCTCATGAGCTTCAAAAGCTGGAGAATGAGTTCTGGCATATCAAGCAAAACGGTGGCGATAACGCCGGTCTTACTGCGCGCTTCAAACAGCTGAGTATCATCTGCCCAGGTCAGGTGGCAATACCTGAAATGACGATCAAGAAGTACATCCGAGCTCTACCGGATTGTGTTGCTGACTTCGTCTAAGCCGCGAAGACAACAACAATTGAAGAAACCTACCTACTCGCTGCTGAGATAAACGACAAACGAGTTCTCGCTGGGTACTTCAAGAACACTCCGAAGAGCCTTCATCAAGCAACTGACGTTCCCACAGCTGAAACCGCCGCTCCCACAGCTGAAACCGCCACACCGCAAGCTTCAAGGTCCTCCCGCCGTAAGAGAAAGAACGACAACAACAGTAGCAAGAATTGCGCTGTCACAGTTGCCGCTCCACTTCAAGCTATACCTGCTCAACCGCAACCCCAACACCGGCAAGTAGCGGCATCGATCAGCAATGCACCACTGGCCAAGTGTGCATACACTGGTCTTCACCCGGCTTGCCCTACCTGTACTTATCATCATCCCGTGGGGATTTCTTGTAGATTATGTGTTTACTGCAATATGTACGGCCACTTTACTGCCAATTGCCGTACTGGTCTACGCCAAGCTCCCGCTCAGGGTCAGGGTCAAGGTCACGCTTCTGCTCCACAAGCTCTCCTTCCTGCTCCTCAAGGCCAACAAGCAGCTCCTGCACCCGCGATCCACGCTAAAGCTTGCTTTGCATGTGGTGATCCCAACCACTTTGCAAACATGTGCCCCAACAAAGTGGTGAAGCAAGAGCCACAGCAGCAGCCTCAACATCAACAGGAGCAGCCTCAGCAGCAGTAGCAGCCCGCGAACGTGCCTTCAACATCAACGCACGCCAGGCTCAAGCAGATGACAATGTGGTTAATGGTACGTTCCTCGTTAATGGTATAATGCTTCGTGTTTATTTGATACTGGAGCCGATAACTGTTTTGTGTCGTTAGAATTCGAAAAGCTCTTTAATCGTAAGCGCGCATATCTCCCCTCGACGTTCGATGTTGAAGTTGCCACTGGACGAACCGTTACTGTCCGTTCTGTTCTTTATGATTGTACTCTTGAATTTAACAATCACGTCTTCCCTATCGATCTTATTCTGATGCAGCTTGGTAGTTTCGATATCATAGTAGGCATGGATTTTCTTCGTGAAAATCGTGCTGAAGTCATTTGCTTTGATAAAATGATTCGTTTCTCGCTCGTTAATGGTGAAGTCGCATTGAAGAATCTCAAGCTCATGTCGTGTGTCCAAGCGAGCAAGTATCTCCGCAAGGAATACAAAACTTTCTTAGTACACATCGTAGTAGCGGAGGAAAAGGAAAAGAAGGCAATTGATAAGGTACCTGTGGTTCGTGATTTTCCTAAAGTCTTTCCTGATGATTTATCTGGTTTACCCCCGAGTCGTGATATTGATTTTCGTATCGACCTCATTCCTATAGCCAATCCTGTTGCTAAACCTCCTTATCGCCTCGCTCCATTCGAAATGCGCGAACTCTCGAGTCAACTCCAGTAATTACTTGACAAAGGCTTTATTCTCCCTAGCACGTCTCCTTGGGGTGCACCAGTTCTTTTCGTCAAAAAGAAGGACGGGTCGTTCCGGATGTGCATCGATTATAGGGAGTTGAATAAGCTGACTATCAAGAATCGTTATCCCCTGTCCCGAATTGATGATTTGTTTGATCAATTATAAGGTGCTACGTGTTTCTCGAAGATCGATTTATGCTCAGGCTATCACCAGTTACGAATCCAGGAGGAAGATATACCGAAAACCGCTTTCCGAACCGGATATGGCCATTATGAATTTGTCGTAATGCCCTTTGCTCTAACCAACGTACCCGCGGTTTTCATGGATTTGATGAATCGCGTGTGTAAACCATTTCTTGACCGCTTCGTCATCGTGTTCATCAATGATATCCTTATCTATTCGAAGTCAAAAACCGAACACGCGCAAGACCTACGTTTGGTCCTCGAACTAATCCAAGGGAATCGACTCTATGCCAAGTTCTCCAAGTGTGAATTCTGGCTAGAGGAGGTTCAATTCCTCGGTCACATCATCAATAGTCAAGGTATACACGTAGGCCCCATGAAGATTAAAGCTGTTAAGAGTTAGGTTACTCCAAAATCACCATCCGATGTTCGTTCGTTCCTTGGATTGGCGGGCTATTACCGTCGATTCATCGCCGACTTTTCAAAAATCGTTGTTCTGCTTACTTCTTTGACGCATAAAGACAAGCCTTTTGTTTGGGGAACCGAACAAGAGACTGTCTTTCAAACTCTCAAGTATATACTCTGCAATGCTCCTATCCTCGCTCTACCCGACGAAAACAAAGACATTGTTGTCTATTGTGATGCCTCGAACCTTGGTCTTGGTTGTGTTCTCATGCAACGAGACAAGGTTATAGCTTACGCCTCTCGACAACTCAAGATCCACGAGAAGAACTATACAACCCACGACCTTGAGCTAGGCGCAGTTGTTTTTGCGTTGAAGATTTGGTGATACTACCTTTATGGTACCAAGTGTACGGTCTTTACTGTGACAACTCGAGTTTCCAAGATTTCCATCTTCGCATTTAGTGCACGATAATTTATTTATTTATTTTTTTGTTTTTTTTGTTTTGTTGTTTGTTTACACGACAAGGTAGTTTCGCAACACTTACATTTGTAAAACGTTAAATCGTTTTGCGATTGATGTTTTAATATTTGGGATGCATAATATTTATTGTATGATTATAAGGTTTTTGTATTAATTAACATGTTATAAAAAGAAAATGGAACCTTACTGAAACTAGTACTCATGAAATCACCCAAGTAGTGAAAACACTATAAAGTGTTTTCGTCCAGCCATGACCAACGAAATCAGAAGATGGGCCTTGGCCCAGTGTGGGGTTGAGATATTTTATATAATCATTTTATAAACAAATCTTCTCGGAGAAGTTTCTCATTTTACCAAACCTTATCTTAACACTTTGTCTCTCTCTCTACATCGGAAACCCACAAAGAGCTCCTCATTAGAAACCAAACCTCTGCTTAATTCTTGGTTAGTGATTTCATGATTCAAGTTGTTTTAATTACATATCGTATGATTATTGGATGTTTAATCATGATGTATGTGTACATTAATATATGTGATTATGTGGTTGATCTTGGTGTGCTTGTTAGATAATTATCATCCATGAACTGGGTGTATGTTTGAAGTTTGGATCAACAGTGGGTATATGTTATGAATGATAAACTGATGGAATTATGTTCTAGATTTCACAATGATTTGGTAGTGTAATTGTTACATATCATAATTTGATGGAATGATTTCATTTTAATAGATCATGTAACTGTTAATCGATTAATTGTTGCTGGGTTTTTGTTACTGTAAGTTGTTGATGATGATGAATAGTCACGAAAACACCCCCCACAAAAGAAAGTGGACGAAATCACTAAAGTGATTTCAGCCCAAACAGTTCCGGCCCAAAAGGGTGTTTTCGGCCCACATGTATTTTCGGCCCATTTATGTGTTTTCGGCACTTAAAGGGTTTTCGGCACTTAAAGGGATTTCGGCTCTTATGGATTTCGAACTTAAGGGGATTTCGGCTAATGGGGTTTTCGGCTATAAAGGGATTTCAGCACTTATGTGTCTTCGGCCCAACTTAGATTTCGGCCCAACTGTTATCTGTTAACTGGATTAAATTTATTGAGTTGTTAACTCTGTTTTAACTATTAATTTAGTTAAGAAAAGCATGTGACACAGTTAGTTATTAAATGTTAACTTGGTTAACTGTGTACCCCTGTTTGATTTTGTTAGTTCAGTTAATTAGTTCAATTAACTGTGTTGTTGGTTAATTTTGTTAGAATTAACTGTGAAAGCTAATATGGGTAAGATGAATTGGCATGAATGGAATTAACTGTTTACATGATACAAGAATGTAAACTGCCAAACACGCTTTGTGATAATTCTGTGATGATAGTTACATGTGTAATATTACGAACGTGAACTGATTTAATATACGTGCACTATAGGACTTGACTGATTAAATTGTGAGCACTTAACTTAGCATACCGAGCAAACAAGGTGAGTTCACACTCTTACCAAGGCATGGGATTCCCGGGGTTGGGAATGGGATTGAAGGAATGGATTTGTACTTACAATGTTACTAGACTATCTACCATCGTCCTCGGATGCACAGGACACATACGTAAAACCTACGTATACTTGTACACATCACTGTCCTCGGTTGTGAAGGATACTCACGTAAAACCTACGTGAACTTATACTCACTACTGCCTCGGTTGTGTCAGGCACATACGTAAAACCTACGTAAACCTCCGCGTACCCCTGTCCTCGGTTGTGAAGGACACTTACGTAAAGCCTACGTAAACTTTGTACGTACTACTGTTCTCGGTTGTGAAGAACACTTATGGTTACAAATAGTCTAGTGTATATGCAAACATGGGAAGCCCCCACTAATAGAACATACAATCGGCCCAGTAGAGCCACACGTTACGAAACGAACTTACTTACTGTGAACTCGCTCAACTAGTTGTTGACTCTCTGTTACATGCCTTGCAGGACCTTAGGTACTTTTGGAGCTTGCACGGGAGGCACGGTCGTTGTGGACAGGGAGCATGATTGTGTTGTTAAACTTTATGACATTTTGTACTTAAACTTATGATGGGTTTTACATTATTGCTTCCGCTACACACTTGTTTATATTTGGTTTTGGAAACACCTATCGTATTGATGAATGACTTTCACTATATACTTATGTTCAATATGATTGGTGGCATGATCCTGGTCATGTCACGCCTCCAAGCGGTGGTACTCCGCGTGTGGATTTTGGGGGTGTGACATTTACCGACCATAAGAGCCTACAACACATCCTCAACCAAAAGGAACTAAATATGCGTCAACGCTGATGGGTTGAACTTCTCAACGATTACGACTGTGAGATTCGTTACCGCCCTGGCAAAGAAAATGTTGTGGCCGATGCTCTAAGCAGACGAAGCTATTTGCATAGCGTTCGTAATACCTACGCCCAACACGACCTCGAAGCCTTGATTCGTGACGCTCAGCACGCTTGCTTCGTTGAAGATACCATGCGAGACGAAATGAAAAAGTGTGGAGCTGACTCACACCTTGTCACCAAATCGAACGGTATCTATTACTATCTAGATCGCATCTGGATTCCAAGTCGCAATAACCTTCGAGATATATTGTTGAGTGAAGCGCACAAGTCTCGATATTCCATTCATCATGGCGCCGACAAGATGTACCATGACCTTCGTCTACGGTACTGGTGGCCTGGAATGAAGAAGGATATCGCAATCTATGTTTCGAAGTGCCTAACTTGTTCAAAAGTCAAGGCCGAGCAACAAAGACCCTCTGGCTTGCTTGTGTAACCCGAGATCCCGATTTGGAAATAGGAGAGCATAGCCATGGACTTTATAACAAAACTCCTGCGTACACCTTCAGGTCACGATAGCATCTGGGTTATCGTTGATCATTTGACTAAATCTACTCATTTTCTGCCGATACGAGAAGACTTTAAGGTAGAAAAATTAGCCCGAATCTACACCGACGAGATCATCTGTCGACACGGGACGCCTCGTGACATCATCTCTAACCACGATGGTCGGTTTACCTCGCGTCTTTGGGAAACGTTTCAATCTGCTCTCGGTACTACGCTAAATCTAAGTACCGCTTTTCATCCCCAAACCAACGGTCAGACTGAGAGAACGATTCGTACTCTTGAAGACATGCTTCGCTCGTATGTCATAGATTTCGGTGGTAATTGGGACGCGCACTTACCTTTGGTCAAATTCTCGTACAATAACAATTATCATTATAGCATTCAAATGGCACCATTTGAGGCATTATACGGAAGAAAATGTCGATCGTCGATTGTGTGGCATGAGATCGGAGATGCGCAAATAACCAGTCATGAGCTGCTACAAGAAACGACTGACAAGATCTTCCAAATTCGAGACAATCTGCTGAAAGCTCGGAGTCGTCAGAAAAGTTACGCCGATAGACGCCACAAGCCCCTTGAATTTGACGTTGGCGATCACGTACTCCTAAAGGTTTCACCTTGGAAGGGGGTGACCAGATTCGGCAAGAAAGGGAAACTCACGCCTCGATATGTGGGACGGGACCCTTTAAAATTCTGGAAAGGATTGGTAAGGTGGCCTACAGACTCTAACTACCAGAGGAACTTAGCAACGTCCACCTGACTTTCCATGTTTCGAACCTTAGAAAGTGTCTGGCTGAGCAGAATTTACAAGTTCCACTTGAGGATCTACAAGTGGACGAAACATTACACTTCATGGAGTAGCCTGTCGAGATCATGGATCAAGAAACCAAGAAGCTCAGACGCTCACGCATTCCCATTGTGAAGGTTTGCTGGGAAGGCAAACGCGGCGCAGAGTTCACCTGGGAACTCGAAAGTGATATGAAGGCGAAGTACCCGCAGTTGTTTGTTACGCCTACGGCCTAAATTTCAGGACGAAATTCCCTTAAGAGGGGGAGGCTGTAACAACCCGCGTTTAGAAAGTCAAAGTACAAGTCAAAGTCAAAGTCAAAGTCAAAGGAAGAAAAGATTGCTAATTGCGATCTGTCACTCCTTGTTTAACTATTGATTTTACTTCATTGACTTGTAATCTAATCCTTTTATTTGTTTGCTTTAGTTGTATTACATGGAGTATCTATAATAATCGAGGTTTAATCGATGTTAATCGCTAATCTATTTATCGCTTTATCGCTAATCGCATCGCAATCGCATTCGCAACTGGAATCTGTAGTTCTGTATATTGTTTTACTTGTGTGTGCTATTTATATGATTACTTGTGCATGTTTATATTATGTTTGTGGTGATTAATAGAAAACGCAATCGCAACTCTATCGCAACACAATCTAATCGCAAATGCTTAACGCAAGGGTGTTTATGTTGTTGTAGGTTAGTTATGTTATTTGTGTGACTATTATCTAAGTCTATTGCATCGCTAAATTGACACTCGCTTAAATGCATCGCAACGCTCAACACGCAAAATGAAACATCGAAAACCAACTCACGGCAACCTTCGATCGAATGACCATTCGATTGAATGGTCATCCGTACGGATGACCATCCAATCGGATGGCCATCCGATCGGGTTGCCATCGGATCCGTTACTGATGTGTGCAAAATGAAACATATAAATTACATCAAATGAGGCATAAAACTAACCCTTTTTAGTACTAATATTGGAAAAAGTGTGCTTTTGTCTTCCTTTTGTATTTTCAGGATTAAATGAGCGTAAATGAACAAAAGAAACAAAAATGCAGCCAAATCTAACATAAATACAAGAAAAGGAATAAACGTAGCATGCCCGACCCCTCGACAGCATCTTCCCAAGCAAAAACAAGAGAACAGAAGGCTGAACACGGCCCCGTGCCCAGCGGACACGGGGGCATGGTAAGTTGTCTGCAGAAAAGACAAAACTATAGAAGCTTCTATTCCCGACACGGGGGCGTGCCCAGCTCAACCCGACCGTGGTCAACGCTAAGATTCGCAGAATCCAAGCAAATCTTGATAGTACAGATACGTTTCTGCACACGGGGCCGTGCCCAGTGGACACGGGGGCGTGTGGAGCTAATGCAGACAAATTGCAATTAATGAAGAAAGAGAAAGTGGATGGACACGGGGCCATGTCCTGCTGACTCAAACCACTTAGCCGAGGGTAACGTCTGTTGGTGCATATTTTGTACGTCTGCCACTGGGCGAATAGTTAGATAGAGCATGTGTTGAATATTGTATAGAATAGTGAAAGTTGGACAGGTTTTGATATTGTAATGATCAATCCGATCGGATGGCAATCCGATTGGATGACACATGGTTGGAAATGTCTATAAATAGGGGGTTGGGGCTTGTCACACCCCAACCAATGGCGGAATCATCGGGGCGCGGCACTAGGTGAATCAGATTGCTCAAGAGAATCCATAACAACTATATTGCAACAATATTTAATGCGTTCATTATCCCATACTAATAAACAATTACAATCACATAAGCTGTCACGAATTTCCTGTTCTCTCAAACAATTCAAATCCGACAACCTAGATTTTAGGTGTGTTTCTAGACTTCCTAGCTTGATTTGATGTAGACTGCGACTAAACCTGCAACATACGTTAAAATAATGTCAATACAAAAGTATTGGTGAGTATACAGGTTTGATATGTAATAGTGTAATAGATAAAAGCTGCAAATTTCCACATACATAAATGTAATACAAGACATATATACTCACAAAACTGATACTACCAGCTAAATCCTCGAGCTGCGATTGTGATTGCTAAACTAGACCCCGTCAGGAGCAATAGTACTATACTAGTCATGGTGGGACGTCGCGAGTATAAGTCCTAGCACATATGTAACTAGCATCACGTATAACTATGCACGTAAGTCATTCGCAAGTGATAAGTAGTTTAAGCATTTGATGTAATTCGATTTGATAGCAACGTATGTTACACCAAAAAGTGAGAAAGCAAAAAGGGTTCAAGTATACTCACAGTCGGTGTTCGGCAAGCAAACACAACTTGATTGGATTGATGGGAGCGCGTCTGAGATTAGCCTGGTTACAGTTTGATAGCGTAAGTGTCGAACAATGCGTTAAACGGTGGCGAGAGAACCAAGTGTCGAATGGTAATCGATCGGATAGCCAGTCGACCTGGTGGCAGTCCGTTCGGATGGTCATCCGAATGGATGACCATTCGATTGGATTGTCGCCTTGGTTGGTGATGAGGTGTTTGCGTATGATAGTTTGCCTTTTAAAGTTTTCGTTGTAGCATTTTGAAAACAGAGAAGTATCCCTACCTTTCGGGTCGGTCGATCGACGGTGATCCGATTAGCGAGACGCTTTTGTTTGATGACAGGTTCACAGCAGACTGGTCACTCGATCGGGTGACAATCTGTTGGAACTGATGTGCGATGAGGATTTCAAAGTGTCTAATTGTTGAAGATCCAAACGTCATCCGATCGGATGGTCGTTCGATCGGACGGCAATCCGATCGGACGGTAATCCGTTCGTCGTTTGAATGTTTTTTAAAGTCTTGATTCCAAATGCAGTCCGATCGGTTTGCAGGTCGATCGGGTGGCAGTCCGATCGGATGGCAATCCGATCGGATGGCAATCCGTCCCACAATCTAATCGTCTTGTAACTTGAGTGTTTTGCTAAGTTTCGTGGTTTGATCGAGATGGTATGACTACGAGCTAAACAATGGAACTCTACCAAGTCCAAGTCATTGGATCAGATAGGAATCACCCCGTCCGATCAGTTAACTGTTCTTGATGGTTGTTCGTGTTCAACATGATATGCCGGTCATCTCGTTGATAGTAACCAGTTCTCAAACCGACACTTCACTAGAAAAAGAGTAGAAGGTCTGTACGAGCTCTGTTGCTAAAGGTTAAGTAAGTTTGATGAAAAGCTTAGAAAACATAGATTCGGCTTAGATTTTAGTGAGATTAGTGTTTATACACCATGGAATCTATCAAATCTGGGCTGTTCCTGATGAGATGAGGTCACACTTCATTGTTCCTAAGAACTCCATGATGACATCACCTTAGAACGACTCAAATCCTAAGATTTAACGGTGAAAAAGTGAGATTCGACGGTGAAAAAGATGAAGGAGTGCGTGTAGATCATAGAAGTACAAGATTTGAGGTAGAAGCTAACAAGAATTGCGAGAAATCGCGGGAAAATGGCGAGAAGGCGTCTGGTCACACGAGAGCAGTCACATCAACTGTTGTTGATGTGACAAGTGGGGTATTTATAGGCAAAGGAGGAGAAAGGCGGTGCAGTGCATCGGATCGGACGGCTGTCCGATCGAGTGACACCTCGATCGGGTGGCAATCCGATCAGATGGTATGTCCGATCGGATGGCCATCCGATCGATCGGTCAGTCGATCAGTGGCATCCGGCGAGTTGTGTTTCGGTATTTCGATGAGCGTTGCGATAGTTATGGTTACACACACACACACACACACACATATATATATATATATATATATATATATATATATATATATATATATATATATATATATTATAATTAATCACAAAAGGTCGTGCGTACGTATTTTCATTCCCCAGTTTGCGTTGCGATAGCCGGGTTTCGTTTTGAGTTTGCGTTACTTGCGACACATCACGGCTATCGAGGAGGGTAGAATAGGTCCTCACTCAACGTCATCGTGAGTGTTAGTATGTGCGATGAGACGTGTTATGCTACAATGATCAACGGGGTACCACCCACTCATATTCCCATCATCGTCACGACGGTCGGTGGGGTAGTACGCACTCGTAGAGTCAGTGTTAGTTCTAATGTTTGCGTTAATGTATTATGCGAAAATAGCGTTGTAATAGTGTAGTATGCGACGCAGTCACATTATGATCTGAATCTCTGGTGCTAGGCGTAACGAGTGTAGCGATTAGTAACAACGCACAAACGTGCGGGTTGTTACAGTCTCCCCTGCTTTAGGAAATTTTGTCCTGAAATTAATCCACAAGAAGGGTCGCGAGGATCGATGCGTGTGGGAGTAGCGGTTAAAAGCGTCAAAATAAGCGAGCGATCGATTGAAATTCGACAAGCGAGAGTGTTGCGATGACTGGCGATGGCAGCGAGTAAGGTGATTCGTACACAAAAGATGGCAACACATAAAAAGCGATCCAAAAGTGTTTTGAATTCTCAAAAAGTTGATTAATTCAAAAAGGTTTGAAGAAACTTGTCTATAAAAAATCTTCCCACAGTGCGGCGTTAAATTGTTTCGATGTTCACACGAGTGCTATGAGTGGGGTTTTATTAGGTTTACTAAAAGATTTTAGGGTGTTTGAATCTCGTTTTATGAAATTTTCTCATCACAGGGCGTTAACTTGAGTCGATTGTCACACCATTGTTATAAGAAATTCTCGTTTCGTACAAAGGTTTTTAGAAAATTTTATAAGGGAAAATCTTTGTTTTCACAAAGGTTTTAAATAATATCAAGATTTTAAAATTTGAAGTCGGCCCCGCATGGCACCTTCCCATGAAAGTTCGACAATATGGCTAAAACACTTATATATAGGAAGTACCAGCGGCGTATCCACCATGTTTTAGCCACATGGTTTCCGTCCCGTGAGGCAGTGTCATGTGGGTCAACACAGTACCGATAGAGCTCGATTCCCATGGTCCAAGCGAAAGAGGCTTGGGCCAAGTGTAGGAGAAAGATTTGAGTGAACTGAGCGATGAGGTCGTTTACGAACTCAGTTCAGCAATGCAAGCGAGAGGGATGGCGGTATGCGATAAGCGAAAAGTGAAAAGCGATGAGCGATAGCGACAACCGTCGAGCGATAAGCGACGTTTGTTGCGATGCCAGCGATGGTGATATGCGCGATTAATGCGATTCGATTGGATTGATCAACACCACAAAATTCAACTAACATTAGACCCCACATGGCCTTTTTCCACGAAAGTCTGCAGATATGGTTAAATCACTTATATATAGGAAGTACCAGCGGCGTATCCACCATGCTTTAACCATATGAGTTTCGTCCCGTGAAGCGAGGTTATGTGTGCCAACTTTAACATAGATAACACAGATAACGATAAGCGATAGCGATAGGCGACGAGCGATTGAGCAATACACAGCAAGCGATACAGTGATGCACACAATAAGTGATAGCGATTCACATAATAGGCGATAGTGATTGCGAGATAGATTTTAGCGATACAGCGATTTAATTAGCTTCGGATAGAATCACAAATTTTAACTATCGTTGCGCCCCACATGGCATCTTTCCACGAAAGTTTGCTAATATGGCTAAAACACTTATATATAGGAAGTACCGGCGGCGTATCCACCATGTTTTATCCATACTAGATCCGTTTCGTGAATCGATGTCATGTGTGCCAACATACACAAGTAGCGATGAGCGTTAGAAGTGATAAGCGATGCGAGTATCAAAGTGATGAGATCGATAAATGCGTTAAGCGTTAAAGTGTTGCGAGGGTGATGTGCGTTAGATTCCAGCGAAATTGCGATTGAGTTGCGATTAAAGACTTACGACCAGTCCTGCATCGATTCAATTGCCCTGCGGGGGCAGACTCTCCAGAGTCCATCGATGAGGCATTTGCATTGCGTTTGCAGACTTACGACAAGTCTCGCGATGATGCGATTTAATTGTTACGCCTTGCGAATGAGTGTAGTGTGTCGAAAATTACCATAATATTATAGGTCTAAATAACGTTCAACTCCACGTGGCACTTTCTTCACGAGACTTCGGTAGTATGGCAAAGCACTCCTTGCTTTACCCCTACTACTTGCATCCCGTGAATAGATGTCGCACTTTGTTGACATGGTCAAGACGCTTATATATAGGAAGTACCAGTGGCGTATCCACCACGCTCGACCATGCTTTTAACGTTATGGCACCATTAGAACTCACTACGATCTCCGTGCACTGACCAAAATAATCCCGTGTGCACCCGTGATTAGTCATTCCTTGCACGTTTATCGTACCTTATTCTAAGAGTGTAGTGAGGGTAAAACACATTATATCGTGATATAATATATAGCATGTGTGTGATTCCAGATTAAGTGCGAAGACGAGAGAGGAAGCGAGAGATAAATAGAGTCCACATTGCATCGAGAAATAGAACAAATTCAACACATAAAAGAAACTAACGGCGAAAATCGTAGCATTACTACAATATTCAAAGCATGACAAATGTTGCTGTGGAGAACTTTTGCGGAGACTACGATCGTTGCTGAGATTCCTCAAGTCTGTGGTCCTGTGCGGCAGTTCTGGGTAAAATGACCATACCGGTTGCAATTGTCGCAATAACGACAGTTAGTTCCTGGTGGGTGATGATACGTACACATGAGACACAGGGGATGGCTTC
Source organism: Helianthus tuberosus (assembly GCA_030545235.1). NCBI lineage: Eukaryota > Viridiplantae > Streptophyta > Magnoliopsida > Asterales > Asteraceae > Helianthus > Helianthus tuberosus. The sequence goes on from CM060407.1 coordinate 124,330,118, forward strand.
CGGTGTAGGCGCGCTTCACAAGAACGGGAGCAAATCATAGTGGTGTGGGGTTTGGAATTTCATCCACGCTTGGTTCCTTTCGCTTGTGGCTGAGCTCGTTGCAATCCTGAGATGAGGTGCCGTTGTCATTGGAGGATTCGTCTGATGATTCGCTGGAGACATCGTCGGAGAAATCTTCAGAAGAATCATCGGTAGATTCGTTGGAAGAATCGTCGGATGAATCGATGACGATTGCTTGATAAGCTTGTTTGACAGGATTCTTGGAGAAGAATCCGTCCAAGATTCGTTTGTCGTTGATTTCTGCGGCCAAGCGGTAGGTTTCTTCGATGGTAGCAGGTCTTGCAGCTTCAACAAAATCGCCCACACATTCAGGCAAGCCGCAAATGTACTTCGTGATGGCTTTCTCTGAAGTGTTGACTTGACTTGGGCAAATTATGCTAAGCTGTTTGAACCTTGCGGTGTAGCCAGTATTGTCACCTTCGACTTGCTTGATTTCCCAAAATTCGTTTTCTAGCTTCTAAACTTCGTGGGGAGGGCAGTACTCTTTCTTCATAAGCTCTTTCAGCGCATTCCAAGAGAGAGCATAAGCTGCGGAGATCCCACGTTTGTTACGTTCGGCTGTCCACCAGTCGAGTGCTCGCGATTGAAATACTCCGGTTGCGCAAGTAGTACGAAAACCATCGGGACACCCACTCTGCCGAAGGGTAACTTCGATAGAATCGAACCACTGGAGTAGTTGGGAGACACCTCCTTCACCTGTGAACTCCATCGGGTCACAAGCTTTGAAGTGTTTGTAGAGGAAAACAGATTGCAGCGCTTCTGTCTTAGAGTCTTCCGAGGTTCGAGAGCTGCTGAGAGAGTGCACTTGAGCGACAATTTGAGGAATGACCTTGGCCACTTCCCTGGCCACAAGCGAGGCAATCCTCTTCTCGATGCTTCGTTTGGCTCTTCTCCTAGCTTTTCGTCTCGAGCTAAAGTCGTTGGAAGACATCTAGACAGAGAGAGAGATTTGGAGTGAGATTCGATCATAATGATTTTGAGTTTTTGCGATGCGATTGAGCGCGATCAAAACTTGTTGTAGGTAGTATAATAGATTACACATAGGAGCCACATAGGAGACTCGAAATTCCTAAGTTCCCACAAGAATTGATTTGCTATATATATATATATATATATATATATATAATTAGTTGTAGCTTGTACTTGTACATATCCATGTCGGTGTTGAATGCGCAAGGACGCTATGCAGAGAGAGAGAGAGAGCGAGGGTGAGTAATTAGACATTAGTTTTGTTGCGAACATTCGGTTTTTTCGTTTTAGATTGCGATGGCTGTGTATGTTGTGCGTTGCAAAAGTAGGGAGCGAAAATCGATAAATCGAGAAATTGATAAAGTGTAGAGATTTAAGTCGTAAACACATAAGCGTAAATAGATCCCATATAGTGTAAAATCAACGATTCGTAAGCTAGAAAGATAGATAGAGTGCCTCGGGTGTTTTGGCGTCGACCACCCAAGGTAACCCATCTATACCCAACAAGCTCGTGCACGCGCGTTGACCTAGAAGACTTACGCTTCCACTGGGATGCAGCTTATGGCATTCTTCCTCCTAGTCATCACGTGGCTCGAGTCATCGTTACGGTCGAGTCCTTGGTGAGAGCTTTTGAAAACCATTTTATAGAGAGTGGAACTGTTTATTAAGGTATGGGTTTCACCCCTGACTTAATAACTTCGCTCCTAACTGTGGTTGTGCTCTTCGAATAAATTCGGGAGTTCCACTATATTTTGAAATGGAGGCTTTCGTTGAGATATCGACGTCACTCCTAGCTCAACGGAGAGTTCTCGTGCTAAAAAAATGCGCTGAGTGAGCGATCTTGTCGAGAGTTCTTGGTTTTCACGCCTGATCTCGACTGGACCACTCAGTTGTGTTACACGAGTATTTTCGAAAACGTGTGTATTGTGTTAGCCTTAGGAAAGGCTAAGTAACATTCCAGCCTTAGGAAAGGTTCTTTGCGTGAAGTTGTAGTATGCGGTGTTCATGCGAAGTAGTAGCTTTTAGCGAATTCGAATGAGGGTATCAAGTAGGCCCGTGCAATTCCCCTACTGGACTCACACGAGTCGGCCCGTTGGTACTTAGACTATAGACTAGGTCGTTTCCTAAGACATCGACCCGGACTAGGTCGAGTCCTGCCTAATTCCCTATAGTTATGGCTCTGATACCAATCTGTCACACCCCAACCGATGGCGGAATCATCGGGGCGCGACACTAGGTGAATCAGATTGCTCAAGAGAATCCATAACAACTATATTGCGACAGTATTTAATGCGTTCATTATCCCATACTAATAAACAATTACAATCACATAAGCTGTCACGAATTTCCTGTTCTCTCAAACAATTCAAATCCGACAACCTAGATTTTTGTTTCTAGACTTCCTAGCTTGATTTGATGTAGACTGCGACTAAACCTGCAACATACGTTAAAATAATGTCAATACAAAAGTATTGGCGAGTATACAGGTTTGATATGTAATAGTGTAATAGATAAAAGCTGCGAATTTCCACATACATAAACGTAATACACGACATATATATTCACAAAACTGATACTACCAGCTAAGTCCTCGAGCTGCGATTGCCAAACTAGACCGCGTCAGGCGCAATAGTACTGTACTAGTCATGGTGGGACGTTGCGAGTATAAGTCCTAGCACATATGTAACTAGCATCACGTATAACTATGCACGTAAGTCATTCGCAAGTGATAAGTAGTTTAAGCATTTGATGTAATTCTATTTGATAGCAACGTATGTTACACCCAAAAGTGCGAAAGCAAAAAGGGTTCAAGTATACTCACTGTCGGTGTTCGGCAAGCAAACACAACTTGATTGGATTGATGGGAGCGCATCTGAGATTAGCCTGGTTACAGTTTGATAGCGTAAACGTCGAACAATGCGTTAAACGATGGCGAGTGAACCAAGTGTCGAATGGTAATCCGATCGGATGGCCAGTCGACCAGGTGGCAGTCCATTCGGATGGTCATCCGAACGGATGACCATTAGATTAGATTGTCGCCTTGGTTGGTGATGAGGTGTTTGCGTATGATAGTTTGCCTTTTGAAGTTTTCGTTGTAGCATTTTGAAAACAGAGAAGTATCCCTACCTTTCGGGTCGGTCGGTCGATCGACGGTGATCCGATTGGCGAGACGCTTTTGTTTGATGATAGGTTCACAGCAGACTGGTCACTCGATCGGGCGGCAATCCAATCGGGTGACAATCTGTTGGAACTGATGTGCGATGAGGATTTCAAAGTGTCTAAGTGTTGAAGATCCAAACATCATCCGATCGGATGGTCGTTCGATCGAACGGCAATCCGATCGGACGGCAATCTGTTCGTCGTTTGAATGTTTGTTAAAGTCTTGATTCCAAGTGCAGTCCGATCGGTTTGCAGGTCGATCGGGTGGCAGTCCGATCGGACGGCAATCCGTCCCGCAATCTGATCGTCTTGTAACTTGAGTGTTTTACTAAGTTTCGCGATTTGATCGAGACGGTATGACTACGAGCTAAACAATGGAACTCAACCAAGTCCAAGTCATCGGATCAGATAGGAATCACCCCTTCTGATCAGTTAACTGTTCTTGACGGTTGTTCGTGTTCAACACGATATGCCGGTCATCTCGTTGATAGTAACCAGTTCTCAAACCAACACTTCACTAGAAAAAGAGTAGAAGGTCTGTACGAGCTCTGTTGCTAAAGGTTAAGTAAGTTTGACGAAAAGCTTAGAAAACTTAGATTCGGCTTAGATTTTAGTGAGATTAGTGTTTATGCACCGTGGAATCTATCAAATCTGGGCTGTTCCTGATGAGATGAGGTCACACTTCATTGTTCCTAAGAACTCCATGATGACATCACCTTAGAACGGCTCAAATCCGAAGATTTAACGGTGAAAAAGTGAGATTCGATGGTGAAAAAGATGAAGGAGTGCGTGTAGATCATAGAAGTACAAGATTTGAGGGAGAAGCTTACAAGAATTGCAAGAAATCGTGGGAAAATGGCGAGAAGGCGTCTGGTCGCACGAGAGCAGTCACATCAACTGTTGTTGATGTGACAAGTGGGGTATTTATAGGCAAAGGAGGAGAAAGGCAGTGCAGTGCATCGGATCGGACGGCTGTCCGATCGAGCGACACCTCGATCGGGTGGCAATCCAATCGGATGGTAAGTCCGATCGGATGGCCATCCGATTGATCGGTCAGTCGATCGGTGGCATCCGGCGAGTTGTGTTTCGGTATTTCGATGAGCGTTGCGATAGTTTTGATTACACATTTTCATATATATATATATTTATTATAATTAATTACAAAAGGTCGTACGTACGTATTTTCATTCCCCAGTTTGCGTTGCGATAGTCGGGTTTTGTTTCGAGTTTGCGTTACTTGCGACACATCACGGCTATCGAGGAGGGTAGAATAGGTCCTCACTCAACGTCATCGTGAGTGTTAGTATGTGCGATGAGACGTGTTATGCTACAATGATCAACGGGGTACCACCCACTCGTATTGCCATCATCGTCACGACGGTCGGTGGGGTAGTACGCACTCGTAGAGTCATTGTTAGTTCTAGTGTTTGCGTTTATGTATTATGCAAAAATAGCGTTGTAATAGTGTAGTATGCGACGCAGTCACATTATGATCTGAATCTCTGGTGCTAGGCGTAACGAGTGTAGCGATTAGTAACAACGCACGAACGTGCGGGTTGTTACAGGGCTCCCATTTGGACAAGCTTTTGGTTCCTAGAGGGGAAATGTTGTCCAACTGATCTCGTGGTGCTGTAATGTTGAATAATCAATAGAGACCAGATTGAAATTGACTGCTCGGTGTCGTATTCTGTTTCTACTCCTTTCTTAGTCGTAATAAACGCACCGAACACGTCATTTCGGGACCGAAGCTCCGTCAAACTCGCCGGATCCTGGAGTCAACAAGGTCACCTTCAAAAGAGGGGCCTACCACATCACGCATTAATAACTTAATTAATTATCTTTCAATATTCCGACCCTTTAGGATTGTATCCTTGCTGACTCAAACTACTGGGTTGAGGGTAACGTCACCTTCAAAAGAGGGGCCTACTACTATAACTGAGATAATCTCTTAAAAAGTGCAAAAGTGCGGAAATCATCAAAGGTTACACTAAAGGCGAGTCGGATCCAAGTGATTCATCTTGTCTATTTGTTTTATTTTTATTTTTATTTTTTATTTTCAGCATTTTTAGTTTTTATTTTCATGTTTAAAACTTTTTCTAAACTTTGATTTGATTAGACGTTGAGGATAAACCGGTATTAATAGCTCTTGTGTCCTTGGATGACCTCGGTATCTTACCAACGCTATACTACGCTCACGATGGGTGCACTTGCCCATATGTGTGTTTAGTGTTAGTAAAATATCGTGTTTTATAAATTTAAGACTTGACTAAAGTGTTAAAAAGGGCTTAAAATATAACTAAAAATATATTCACACCAACACACATCAGTTACATTGCGCCACTTTCCTCTTTTGGAATCCTATAAATAGCATCACAAACAGTGATGTGACAGCTCTGGTGCGACTCTTCAGCTTCTCATCCCTTTCTCCTTCGATTTCTCGCGATTCTTGTAAGTTTTCAACTCAAATCTTGTACACCTATCATCTACACACACTTCTTCATCATTTTCACCTTTGAATCTTCACTTTTAACCATGAAATCGCCGGATTTGAGGCGTTCTAGGGTGATGTAATCATGGAGTTCTTATGAACTTCAAGAATTGGCCTTATTCCACCAATAAAAACTCAGATCTAAAGGATTTCAACATGATTTAACACTGTTTTTGCATAGATCTAAACATTTTCATGATTAGAAGGATTGAAAGATGGTTTCATAACTTTCTTTCAACTCTTTTACACTCAATGCACTCAAAACCGATAGAATCGGAGCTCATTCAGGCCTTCTACTCATTCTCTAGTGAAGTGTCGGTCTGAGATCTGATCCCTATCAACGAGATAACCGACTTAGCTGGTTGAACATGAACCACCGGCACAAGCAGTTAACTGATCAGGTTGGGGTGATTCCCACTTCGATCGGATGACTCGGACGTGATGGAGTTCCGTTGTTTAACACGTCGTCATACCGTCTCGGCCAAACCGCAAACTTTTCAAAACTTAGCAAATATTTCAAATTTCAAAAGGATCAGGTCGTCGAACAGATTTCCGTCCGATCGGATTGCACTTGGCCTTCAACACTTAAACTTTTTACAACCTTTCAAAGATCATCAGTTTCTAACGGATTGCCATCCGATCGAATGACCATCCTGCTGTGAACTTGTTCTTCAAAGAAATGTCTCGCTGGACGGATCGCCATCCGATCGAATGACCATCCAATCGGATGACCGTTCGATCGAACGACCTGAAAAGTAGAGATACTTCTCTGATTTTAAAATGCTACAACGAAAACTTCAAAGCCAGACGAATGTCAATCCGACCGAATGGCCATCCGACCGGATGACCATTCGTCACTTGGTTCACTCTTCACCGTTTATCACGCCGTTCATCGCTTATGCTATCGTTCTGTAATCAGGCTAACTTTCCAGCGCTCCCTTCAATCCAAGATGGTGTTTGTTTATTAAACGCTATCTGTGAGTATACTCGAACCATTTTTGCTTTACGCACTTTTGGGTGTTACATACGTTACTTATTCAAATCACAATCGACACACAACGCAAACACTTTTATACGCTGACCGTTATTGCATGCTACGTGTTATTCGATGAATGCTTGTATGTTATGTTTACACAGTGATTGTTGCCTGACACCTTAGCAACGATAGTACTATAGTTTGGACTCAACACCTATCGTTGACAGGGGTTGTTAAGGGCTTTACTTCACGTGTCCCAGTGGGGATATGTGTTGCGCATTCTACAACTCGCAATCACGTCTGTGCATATTTCATTGTCGATAACCTACTAGCTTCACTTTGCTACACGTTACATGCTGATTATGCGTAAAACGATTTCGCTACCTATTATACTATTAAACTTGTATGCTCACCTTTACACCATATGTATTGACCTATATTTTAACGTATGTGACAGGTGTTTGAATGCTTAGGACGCTTTGCTTGCTTTCATGAAAATGAGTAGGAGAGTCTAGAAACAAACAAACAAACAAACAAACAATCCATGTCATGAGTTGTCGAAACAATTTATTGTCCTTGAGATATTGGTCTGTAATAACTGTTTACTTTGGTATGTTATGGTATGGGACATAATATTAAATATCTGGTAATTTAGTTGTTATGGATTTCTCCTGGACAATCTGTTTCGCTCAGTGCCTCACCTCGATGTTTCTGCCATCGGTTGGGGTGTGACAGGCAGAGCCTCGACATGCGTTACGGAGCACTAGATCAATCGGACAGTGTACCTAATACGTAACCGGGGGTTAAAATACTTAAAACGAGGCAGAGCTTTGCTAATTAGGGGGTATTATACCCGATATTATTATTTCTATTCAGAATTGAGAGAGAGAGTTTGAGATTTTGAGCGACTAAAACTGAATGCTGATCAATCTTATTTATAGTGCTGATCAGACACTCTCTCGCGCCCCGCGACGGAGACAAGGGGGTCCGTCGCGCCCTGCTAGCTAGGCTAGGGTAGGCCCTAGCTTGGCTGATTCGGCGACTAGCTTCGACACGCTGATGCCACGTGGCAGCTCAGGGTTCCGCCACTCGTCCCCTCGCTCGCGCCCCGCGACAGATCATCAGGGGTCTGTCGCGCCCCGCCAGAGACCTTTAAATCTTGTTTTTATTTGATTTTTATAAAATTAAAGGTATTTTGGACCGTTTTTCGTATACGGGGTGTATTTTATGACGTATAGGGGTGTCATAATTATTTTAGGGGGGTTGTTATAAATACCACGGATACAAAATTCATACCCGTCCTCCCCAGTTCTTCATTTTTCTTGATCGGTTTTGGAACCATATGATCTAGCATTAAGGACGAGGCTACAAAAACTTTCAATTTATTTTCTAAATTCTCAACTTTATTTTTAGCAATCTCAAATTCATTTTCAAGTTGCGTTATTTTCTCAAGATGAAAATTTATTATAATTTGATTTTCAAAAACAATATTATTTAAAAACAATTTTTGATTTTCTAGAAATTTTATTTGATTTTTCAAATCTTTTTCATTTTGTTTTAAATTTTTGTTTTCTATTGTCAAACTTTCCGCATCTTTTAGAAGTTTGGCATTTTCTGGTTTAGATTTATCACATTTTAAGCATACTGGTTCAGAACATGAAGCCTTTGTTGTAGATTCTTTGACTTCATTCTTCATCTTTTCAACTTCTAGTTCATGTGCTTCCAATTTATCTATCAATTTCTCCAAAGTTAATCTTGAATATTCTTTTCGATTAGATTGAAGATTCAACACAAATGTTTCACATTCACTTGGTAAGTCTTCCAACAATTTTTCCGTATACCAATCTTCTTCATATTCAAACTTTGAACTCTTCATCTCAGCTACAAGAATGTAAAATCTCTTAACAAACTATTGCAGAGTTTCACCTTCAATCATGGTAAACGTATTGAATTCTTGCTTTAATAAATTTCTCTTCTTTATCATCGACATTGTTTTTCTATTTCCGATTACCGATTAAAATCCTTTCGTGCGAATGTAATCGTTTCAAACAGACAATCTCTCTTCGTGCGAAGGAAATAGATTTGTACAAATGAAATCACTTTCGTTCGGATGAAGCAATTCAAACGGATGAAACCACCTTCGTGCGAAAGTATGTACATTCGTGCGAATGACAATTTTTCAAAAACAAATCAAAAAATCACTTTTGTGCGAACATATTTAGTTCGTGCGGATGAAGTTACATTCGTGCGAACTAGTACCTCCGTACGAATGATAAAAATATGGTTTTCTCGTTTTTGAAAATTTCGGCATGAAAACGTTTGAATTTTAAGCTGATTTTTCAATATGTTGTTTAAAACTGAGTTTTTCACAATCCTTGGAAAAATCAGTCCAGTTTAACCGTGAAAACAAGAAAATGTGTAGAAAGAATGTTCTATATGTCCAAGTCTTGTAGTTTCTGTAGATACCAGCCTCCTGCTCTGATACCATTTGTAGGTCTGGTTTCCAGATCAACGTTTACGAAGATATCTAATCCTAAGTCAGATGTGCGGAATCCATCAGAAATAGGTAGAAACACAAGATTTCACAATTTTCTATGTTTTATAATCAATTCACATTCAAGGTACAATTTTAACAGCGCTTCGCCTCACAGTCCGTCACACGCGTTACCGAACACTCAGTCCGCACGTCTATTTATAGACGTTTACATCCGTGCGGACTAGAGAATTACGTTCGTATGAACTAACGAACATCACATTCGCAAGAACCTGACACTTTCGTGCAAACCTACGAACCTGCTCATCCATGCGGATGTAGGTCCGGTTTGCGGATTGACGTTTACGTTTACGGAAACATCTAATCCTAAGTCAGATGTGCGGAATCCATCAGAAATAGGTAGAAACACAAGGTTTCACAATTTTCTATGTTTTATAATTAATTCATAGTTAAGGTACAAATTTGACAATGCTTCGCCTCACAGTCCGTCACACGCGTTACCTAACACTCGGTCCGCACATCTATTTATAGACGTTTATATCCGTGTGGACAAGAGAATTACGTTCGTACGGACTAACGAACATCACATTCGCACGGACCTGACACCTTTGTGCGAACCTACGAACCTGCTCATCCATGCGGATGTACTACATTCGTACGGATGAGCCTGTTTTACATACATAACTCATATTTGACATTTCTAACCCTATTACATCAAGACGCAAGCGACAGACATATGCACTAACAATACCTTCTACTCTTGTATCATACACGTCCCTTAAAATGTTAAACTTTAACAAAAAATCTCTTAATTATGATCGGATGAAATCACGAAAACATTATTTGACAAATTATGTTATACCTTTAACGATTTTGAATTTACACATACCATTTTATATGTTTATTATTTTATTTTATTTTGAGTTATGTCATCCACACTCGTGAATTTTATTATATTGTTTTCCGAATATCATAAAAAACCAACCTACATTTTCTTTTTTCTCACAAAAATCCCTATACTTATCTTTTGCACGTTAAAATCCCTCAACTTAGTATTTTCGAACATAATCATGAAATTTTCTAAAATAAAAACTTGCAACCTGTTGAACCGGTTACAATTTTTTAGATGAACTGCTACTAAGAAATGCTTCAAACCTAATCAATGCTTAGAAAAGTGCTGCGTAGATGATAATAGTTCCTTTCACCATTTACTCCCCTTCCCAAAGTCTAATTTGTCTCTTGACCTTGCTGCCAATGATTTTGTTCTTCATCTTTAATTCAGTCCTTGAACAGCATCCTTAAATAGCATCGATTGACCTCAAATAAAATAGGAGAAGAGGAAGATATACGTGGACTGTGAGTAAACATACACAAGGGACGAACATCGAGGGCAGTCAACATGGGTTTCGAATTGGGGTTCGATTTTCGTTAACAAGAAAACAGAGGGTTAATCAAACTCAACCCTTTAGACCTTTAGTGATTTTTGGTTCTCCGATTTGCGTTTCGATCTCTTGTAAAGTTTTGCTCGAGCACTGATTATTCAATTTCTGGTATACTTTTATTCATCAGGGTGATTTTTAGTTGCTCGATTGGGTTGAAGTTTCTGTGGACATGTTTTGGACCCGTTTAAATTCGTCAATTTTTTTGCTATAATTTTCAATTTTCGATTCTGATTCTTTAGCTCCCCATTACGCGTGGTCGTCTGCGATTGTTTCTCTCTCTCATAAACTCAAAGATCAGTTGATTGCTAGAGAAAGAGATTGAAGTGTCTTCTGAAGACTGGTGTGTGTGATCGGAGAATTAATATGGAGCGCCGGTGACGGGGGGTTGAGTTGATTTGGTCCGTCTGCATAGTTCTCTTCTCGATCTTGATCTTAGCGATTTCTATATTAAAGACACCGCCCCCCCCCCCCCTAAAGCCCAGAAAATTCTGGCGAATGCCTTATATGCAGAAATCGTCAAGACAGTTGAAGAGAAGTTTGTCTTTTCCCCTCGCCAGCGAGCCGTGTTTGAGTGTTTGCGAGCCCCCCATGCTCAGGATTTCCTGTCTGTTGTTCCCATCGAAGGTTTAGGGCAGAGTATGTCGGCAGTGGAATACCGGGCTATCCTCAAGTACCGTTTAATGATACCCCTTTTCCAGGCTGATGACCCGTGTCCTGTGTGTCAGAAGTGTTGCTTGGATTCTTTTGGGGAGCATGCAGTACATTGCAAAGAATTACCGGGGTTTAAGTATCGTCATGATTTAGTTCGCGATGTGCTGTATGATGTCCTTAAGCGAGCAGGGGTCTCGGCAAAAAAGGAAGCTCCAGTGAACTTCTTGACTGATCCATTAGAAGGGAGATCTACGCTACGGCCCGCTGACATTCTTGTTTTTGGATGGGAAGGAGGGAAACACGCGTGTGTCGATTTGACAGGTGTGTCCCCCCTCGTTGGGCTAAGGGATCACGGTTTTGTGGTGGGACAGGTGATAACCAAGGCAGAGGCGGGCAAAGTAGCTAAACACGAAAAAGCTTGTATCGAGAATCAACACGTGTTCGTCCCGTTCGCTTTCGATACATTTGGCGCTCTCGCCCCTGACGCGGTGCGATTCCTAAAGCGAGTTCAACAGGTGGTAAGCAGTAACACCACACATGTTAAGGGGCAGAATTCTGTGTTTAGCAGGGTAGGGTTTGCCATTCAGAAGGGGGTAGCGGCGCAGCTTGTTGCTCGTCTACCTGCCATTAGTTTGTAATTTCTGTTTATAGGGTATGTATATTTATATAGTTAATCTCAATTAATGGGACTCACGGCTAATCTACAAAAAAAAAAAATTAACACTAAATCTTAGAAAGCTTTACCATGGCTTCTTTGATTCAGAATGCCTATAAGCTAAAAGAAGATGCTTAACCGGTTCAACAGGTTGCAAATTCTTTTTTTTAGAAAATTTCATAATTATGTTCAAAAATATCAAGTTGAGGGATTTTAATGTGTAAAATAAAAGTTGAGGGACTTTTGTGAGAAAAAACCAAAAGTAGGTGTTATATGTATGTGTGGGTGGATATATATAACGGTGTGTGTTATGTATGTATGTGTGGGTGGATATATATATTGGTAGGTAGAATGACATTAATGCCCTCATGTGCTTCACATGTGACCTGACTTAACTGGGAAAACAAACAAGGTTTAGGGTAAAGGACATAACCTGATTGGTTTTTCAAACATTAAGAATGTTTTCTGAGGTTATTAAAGATAAAGGACATACTTTGATATATTAGACATACATAAAGGACGAACTTTGAAATTTACTCTGGTTTTTTATGATATTTCCCCTGAGTTTTTACAACACCAATCATACTTTCTTGACCCTCACAACCCATAAGGGCCACCGACAGATGACCATAAAATGGCAAACCACCACCGCCACCATTAAACTGTTGGTCAAAGTTAAACTGATTCACTTGACCACTTGTATTTGCACCATCAACAACCCGTTTCACTTCCCGAACTGGTTCGAGTACGGGTTTCGGATAAAATCCGGTCAACACCTCGTCAAGCTGACCCGAATTATCAGGCTCCAATAGAAAGAAAAAAAAAACTCTTCATGATTTAACGACGTCGTTTTGTTAGGTAAAACAAAACCACTAGAGTTCTAGTTGTAAGATGAAGATGAGTTGGAGTTTGCGTTAAAGAAATTATGAAACAAATTGTTCCTCTGCAACGTCAGTACAGGGAAGTTATCATAGGGCGACGACAGCAACGATTGAGATTGAGTCTTATTATTAAAACTGAATGGAAAATGAGATTATTTGGGGATTAAGGTTTCGAACGTAAACCCTAGAGAGTGAGAGTTAAAGGAGGGTGAAATTGGGGACATACATAGTTGAGATTTGAGATCGATTGTTTGAAACTGTGTGGATTGTGAAACATTTCAGGGGTTAAAAGAGGGATTTGAGCTAGCGTTTTGAGGGATTGAGTTGAAGAAAATGAAGGGGAGATGATATTGATTTGGGGGATGATGGATTAACGAGTAAGTTAGGGTGTAGGGAGTGGTTAGTCACGTGAGAGTGGCAAACTAAAAAATCAACCAATGAGAGTGAGCCATGTCAAAGTGGTAAACTATGCTGAAAATATTGGCAATGGTTAGACACTTGGTGAAGTGGTAAACTATTTTAAAAAAAAGGAAAAATGTGTGATTGGTTGAGATGGCATGGACCCCACCACACACCCCCACTCTCTCCCCTCTCCTCCCTCTTCCCGAATCGGTGTTCCCTCACCGATTTTCTACACCTTTTCGGCAAACTATTTTCGGCAACATGTTGGCGGTGGGATGGTAAGCGGTGCCGGGTGGGTTTACCGCCCCCACTCCGGACACCCTTAAAGGAAATCATGTTAGGGTTTAGAGCGTTATTGTGTTTTGAAGAATCTGGTGAGTGTTCACATATAATAGGGTGGGTTTAAAGCTTTAATTAAAATAATAAGGGAAATGGCAAAATTGCACCTGACTAACCGAGGTCATTGGACTAGGTTAAGTCAGTTGGACTAAAATGACAATATTAAAAATCTTTTAGACCCAATGGCAAAAAATGCCCAAACCTAAGGGTCTAAAATGTCATTTTACTCCTATAATAACTATAGTTCTAATACAAGTTATTGCTGATGACATGCATCTAAGGCCAGTTGTGACTAAATTCAAATAAATAGTTGTCATTTAATGGATTCATTAATCCAAACCTTTGAATTTAATAATCTATTTTTAAGTGATGATGAGAAACCTAATCAACTTTTTTTTTTTTTTGAGTAAATTGCAGTTTTACCCCCTGAGGTTAGGGGGCATTGGCACCTTTACCCCCCCTAAGGAAATAATTGCAATTTTAACCCCCACTGTTTTAGGTTATGTCGCACTTTTACCCCCCGGCCTCAGTCAACGCTAGTTTGACCCTAATAGTTGAGGGTATTTTGGTAATCTTACCCTATATTTATTTTTATTATTATTTTTATTATATATATAGTTGTTGCCCAATACCATCATTATCATCATCATAGTTCTTGCCCAGGCACCACCATGTCACCGCCATTTACCACCACAACCACCGCAACACAACCACCGCAACTGCCGCCGCCACACAACCACCGCAACTGCCGGAGAGGATGACCGGAGACGGAGCATGGCAACCATGTCGAGCCTAGTAATGGCGGTGACACCTGTGAGACGGAGCATGGCAACCATGTCGAGTCAATTGATCATTCACACCAGGGAGTTCATATATCTTGTACCATTCGGCAAATAGCAGTGACACCTGTGAGACAAAGAGAAGTACTTAGTTACCCGTTTCAATTCAAATTGATTAATGTTTGGAAGTTAGTTTATATACCTGCTCTGGCGTCACTAGCCACCAATGTCTGGATGAGAGAGATTGCAAATTCTGTTGCCACCTCTGCTTATCGTTATAAGAAATTAGTTTTTTTCTAACAGAATAGATGCTGATAAAATTATAATGTAGACGGTGGTGGCAATGGCAACCACTGGCAACCACTGGTGGTAAAGTGTGTACACTTTCGCCCACTGTTTTCTTCAATCTGATATGATCCAAGAAATTTATACGGCCAAATTTAGTCAAAATTCTATTAAAGACTAAGTTTTAATTGTTTTGGACATATTCTAGACTTCTAGTCATACTTAGACGATGGCATTATGGTTTAATGTCATATTTAATAACTTGTACAAACCTTTGTATTTCAACCCCATTCAAAACCTCCAAGAAAACTAATAACCAAAAAGATTCAAGTCCAAGCGATAACAGTACAATGATCTATGATTTAGTGAAGCAAATTGAAGTCTAAATAAGCCTGTAAATCGATTGTGTTTGCCTTGTCATCCAATCAACGCTTTCCTCAGCAGTTCCAGAAGGATAAGCGAGCTGCCACTGTAGCAGTTTCCGTTGCCATTCGCTAACAACTGGACCTCCTCTTCCAAGCTCCAAAAGCCATATGTTGTTTTCACCTTTTCAAGGATCTGCAATTGGCCAAGTTGTTTAAAATGGGTTTGAGTTTATGAAGAAATTTGTGGTTTTTGGTGGTGGAATAAAACAGAGCATGGTGGGTTTATGGTGGGTTTTTATAGAGAGAGAGAGAGAGAGGGGGGGGGAGGAAGAAGATGGCAGTGGTGGTTGTGGTGGTGAATGGCGGTGGCAGTGGTGGTTGAGGGTGGTGGCTGGAGGTGGCAGTGGTGGTTGTGGTGGTGAATGGCGGTGGCAGTGGTGGCAGGGGGTAATATTACAGAATAAACAAAACACAGGGGGTAAAATAAAAGGGTAAAATAGTCATTTCACCACCAAGTCAACAAATCAGTCAACAAAATTGAGCTTAGGGGGTAATTGTGCGACATAAGAGTTAACAGTAGGGGGTAATTTTGCAATTATTTCCTTAGGGGGGCTAACAGTGCCAATGCCCCCTAACCTCAGGGGGTAAAACTGCAATTTACTCTTTTTTTTTATACTTCAACTTAATTAAAACATACATTATTGTCGTATGATCACTGAAAATTTGAAGAATAAGTCCCATGACTTTGATATATCCTCTTGGTTTCGTTTTTACCTTTGATTTCTCTTTTTACTTGTATTTTAACCATAAAACGTACATTTTGTACTTTTCAGAAACTTGTAAAGTCAAAGACCGGAAAGTGATGACAGGTGCCTAACTCCTATTTTTCTTAACAACAATTGCACTTGTTGAACCAACATCATTTTCTGGGAGGTAAACACTATAGGTCCAACGGTTTTGGAGCAGGAGGGAGGGACATACAACATATAGTTTAAAAAAAGGGTAAATGCAGGGTACCCCTGACCGCGGAAGGGATCCCCCTTCCCAAGCTAGCGACCCGGCAACGCTGCCTGGCGGTGAATACCCAGCCGAGTTCGAGGAGAGCGAAGAGCCTGCAAGCAGGATACATAGAACATATAGTTTTTGTCTCATCTGTGCGATATCTTGATGACGTGGCGTTATTTAAGAAACTCCTATACCTTATTGAGGTCAGCACTTACCAATTCAAAGGAACCATTTTTATTTTGTAAATATCATTTAAATGTTCATACCAAATTGTTGCATTAGATACAAAAACCATAATAATGAAAGCAAAGACAAATGTACTACTTATCAACTTGATTGAGTTTGCCTAAACCATTGCAATTCGCACAAACGATCTGTGCCTGGTCCTTCCTAGCTGCATTTGCATTCAACCTCCCGCCCGATTTCCTCACGAACCCTGCACCATCGCACTCTGGGCACCTGCCACACGCATACAGAAAATCCTTAACATATATACACCACTATCGACCCAAAACACTTCTGCAAACCTTTTTAATTGTTTACAAGTAGCCATCGCGTTCAGTATGATTACATAACGACGGCAATAATCAAAATAGAAGTTCCTGTTAATAAAATACAATACACACATATTTGAATGACTTTTAACCCCAAGCATAACTAAATATTAGGAGTGTTTATGGTTTGCTTCAAAACCATCCAAAACAGTCATCGGTTTAGTTCTGTGGATGGTTTTGTAAATGTTGTTCAGTATGTCAGTTTAGAAACCGTATCGATTACGTTTTATACTCGAAGCCTGTCAAAATAAAACTGAAGCGGGCAGCAGGACTTTTCTCGTGCTAAGTTGTACTATTCACATTACTACGCTTTGCTTTGCTTAGCAATACAGTAACATAGAGTTGATACATTATGTTTTATTTGCTTCTTTAGCTGTTATATACGCATTTTTATTATAAAACCAAATAAGTCCAAATTTAATTTGGTTTGGTTAGGTTTCAGTTATCAACGATTCAACGGCTTGGTTTTGGTTTATAGTGGCCAAAAACCGTTACTTACGATTGAACCTAAAAACCGTCAAAATCAGACAATTGATCTATTCCTAAGTAAATTGGAAAAGAATACCACATTTGGTTTGGTGGATCAATAAACAAACATACGTGTCTTTGCGGGAAAAGATAATCGGGAAGGCGGTCCCGAGAAGCGCAACGGCAGCGGCACCGGCAATGAGATACGCTGTGCCATCGGAGGACACATCGCCAACGGCATTAACCACGGTCAATGATCCTTGCTTTCGGATCATGTTTAGAGACATGGGTCTAGGTGCAGCCAACGTGGGAACATGGGCAGTTGGTTTGCTGGCACAGGAGGAGGAGAGAGTTTGTAAAGGAGAAAAGGCAGCCATTTTTGTGTAGCTTCATTTGGTACCAGTTGGCAGTTTTGTAACATGGATCATAGTGTTATGTCCATTGATATTTTGGATAAGGCTAAACTCAAAGAAACAGAAAAATGGATATTGTTAGGATAAGGAGGGACCAACATCATTCTGACTCTCACTTTTCATTATGTGTATACGTTTTTATTACAAGAGTTTCAAAATCTAACGATTTATATAAAGTTTCATATGGTTTAGGGACGAGAAATCTGTCACCGGCACCATACCATACAAAGTACCGACCAAACATATACAATATGGTATTCAGTTTTTAATTCAACACAAATAAATGCCGGTATCACGCAGTATGGTACCGGTTCGTGACTTATAACTTATGAATTAATTACATGAGACACTAACTTTCTGAAAATTACAAGTTTAATCTTTCACTGTTGAACATTTAGGTGCTGTTTCTTTTTTTCAGATATAAAAGGTCTGCAGTCTGCAGACCACATCTGCAGGCATCTGCAGGAGAAGAGGTGGACCAAATGTCTGCAGTCTGCAAGGAGAAGAGGGTTTGTTTTTTTTTCTACAAAACCACTTCACACACACAACAGTTCTCTCTCTCTACCTTGAACTCTCTCTCTCTCTCTCTACAAACTCTCTCTCTCTCTCTACAATCTATCACCACCACCGCCCATAGCACCACCACCACCGCACCACCTCCGCCATCACACCACCACCTCTCTCTCTCTCTACGGTCTCTCTCTCTCACCGATCTCTCTCTCTACGGTCTCTCTCTCTCACCGATCTCTCTTTGTACGGTCTCTCTCTCTCTACGGTCTCTCTCTCACCGAACTGGGTTTTGTTTTAATTGATGGGTTTGGTGGTGGTGGGTTTTGACGATGGTGGTGGTGGAGGTGGTGGCTGAGATGTGGTGGTGGAGGTGGTGGTTGAGATGTGGTGGTGGAGGTGGTGGCGGAGATGTGGTGGCAGGTGGAGGTGGTGGCGGAGGTGGAGGTGGTGTCGGCAGGTGGAGGTGGTGGCGGAGGTGGAGGTGCAGGTGCAGGTGGAGGGGGTGGCGGAGGTGGAGGTGGTGGCGGAGGTGGAGCTAGGGTTTTGGAGCAGATGGATGTTTTGAAGAGGGAGAAGAGGTTGACAGTGGTTTGAAGACATGGGAAAGGATCAGCTTGGGGAAGAGGTGAGGCAGAGGTAAAAGCTCTGCAGATCTTCAAGAAAACAAACAAGCTGCAGGACCCTTATGTCTGCGCGCATCTGCGCGACACAGACATAAGTGCTCAGAAGAGCTTTTGGCCAAAAAAAAACAAACACCACCTTACTTTATTTCACCACAATCTTCTTCTAAAAGCCCCAAAATGTTAGAAAGATGAAATCCGCAAGTTTGTTCCTTATGAGTATGGTGAAGGGTTGGTCAACAACAAGGGAAGTCACTTAACCCTAATTTATTCCTAAGAGCATCTATCTTATCCGTCGATGGACACTGAGGACTAAACCTGTACTTTCCAAAAATTGGAATGAAAACTTTAATATCACCTTACTACATGGACCATCCGTGTAATTACTTCTAAAACTTTCATGTAGGGGCGGAAGTAGCATTCAACGAGCTGCAGCACGGGCTACGGCTCAACTTCGTATCGGTAGTGTTTTTTTTTTTTGTCGGTTTTATACAGAGGATACCCCTAAACCACTACGAGGATACCCCTGACAAAAAAAATGATACTTTAGCCCAAAAGAAATAATAAACCTTTGAATGTAAGCCTAATTGTTATGTAAGCCCAAGTCACAACCCAACTAATATTTTAGCCCAAAACAAATAATAACCCTTTGAATATGGGGCAGGGGCACGACTAGAGATGAGCATAATAACCGGTTCCAAACCCGACTCGGTAGACTCGACCTGGAACCGGTTCCAGTTCCTACCCGCTGTATAGAAGAACCGGTTCCGGGTTCAAAAAACTCGTAGGTTCTTACCCGGTTCCACATTTTATAAAAAAAAAATAGGTTCCTACCCGGAACCGGTTCATTCGTAAACAAAATACCCCGCTGTATTAAAATAAAACCGATTACATTACAACCAAACATAACATTAACATAAAACCAAACATCATAACTAAACATAATTAACATAACACACACTCAAACCAACATCACATAAACACACTAAACCTTCGAAGAACCGGTTCCGGATGATTCACCGCCTTCACTTTTCTTCGTCGTAGCCTTTGTAACCGGACAATGACGGTCGGTGTGTTTTTTAAGCGTCGAGTTTGCCGTAGCCTTCATGAACTTGCCAACCTTTGCACCGTGCCATCTCATGGCTATCGGTCATTAAGCACAGGTCAAAGTGCTTCCAAACTTGGGGGTTTCTTTTGGTTTCCAAAACCATGACCACTTCATCGTTGCACGCCATAACCGATTTGAGGTGTAACTTGAAAGTTAAAATATAAATACTTGAAACTGATTTTAATGGCAATAAATCGATTTCTAACGGCATTATAGCCGTTGGAATCGATTCCGACAGGTTTTGCAGCTTTTTCTGGAAGTTACACGGAGGAACCGGTTCCTCTAAGGAACCGATTACAATCTACCCGGATTCGGTTACTAACGGTTCCGATAATTTTGGTTCGAAACCGGGTAGGAACCGGAACCGGTTCCTACAAGAATCGGTTCCATTCAAACTCAGTCAAGAACCGGGTACGGTTAGGAACCAGTTCCGGGTATTAAAAAAACCCGATTTGCCCATCTCTAGGCGCGACAACAGATTTGTAGAAACCAAACATTGTACAAGGCACAAGCATTTGAACTCCATAATATCAGCAGCGACAAAGTGCAGAAACTGATCAAAATTCGACAAAGTGTAACCTGTGTGAGACTGATAAAAAAATCGAACAAGCAGTCAAGCAGAACTAATAATAATTTCAATTTTCAAACAAGTAGAAGCTGCAGTGAAGTTGCAGAACTGATCAAAATTTGAACCAACATTGACTAATCAAAATTCGCAGATTGTTTGTGAGTATTCTTTTCTTCTTGTGCTTTGATAGTTTGATTTCTTGGTTAGTTTATGCTTTGATATTTTGAATTTTGTTAGGTTATTCATAAAGAATTTTGGTGATGATGATACAATTCTGAATGAAACAACTCCGAATGTTGATAATGATAACATTGATGCAAGTCCGATCTAAAAAAAAATAAACCTAGCCCAATCTAAAACCTAAAAACTTATTGCCAATATTAATTCATAAAGCCTAGCCCAAATGTGAAATGCTTAATATTGATTCGTTGGGTGAGGTTCGGCTACAAAGTCCATTTTTCCTACAAAGTGTACAAAGTCATAAAACACCACAATTTCAGCCATAAAACACACTTAAAACTTACAAATAACAGAGTGAATATCACTAAAACACAATATCCAAACCCAAATAGTCCATAAAAACTTCAAACACACCATCATAGAACTATGAATATAAAAACATGATAATCAACATAAAACACACTAATGTTAGTTATTCAATAATCAAAGTCTGATCATGCAAAACACAACACAAACCCACATGTATGACGTTTTATTAATCTTAACTTTGTTATTTGTGGGTTTTGAGTATGTTGTATGGTTTATTACGGTGTTTTATCACTTTTACACTTTGTAGGAAAAATAGACTTTGTAGCCAACTCTCACTCTTGATTCGTTAACCTAAATACTAATAACATTAAAAAAACTAGTTTATAAGATTTAATTCGGTAAAGCCTAAGGGCCTTTTTTTCGCTCGCCCAGAGCACCTGAATTTTCAGGATCGGCCCTACCCCGTAATGTAGGTAACAAAAAAATTTTGTTCTATAAATGTACAGTAAAAAAAATTGGGATACCCCTGGATATTTCTTCTAGCTCCGCCAGTGCTTTCATGCAATTAAGTTTTAGAAACTGATTGTAGATTTATCATTAGAAAAAAAATCTGATTACAAAAATTTTCATACAAAATAAGACCCTGAAAATTGAGTCATACCTACACATTAGTACTAGGGCTGCAAACAAACACGAACAAGGCCTTGTTCGGATTCGTTCATTAAGGAAACTAACTCTTCATGAATACTTACCGAACGAGATTTCTTGTTCGTGTTCGTTCAGTAAGGAATTGAACATGTTCACGAACACTTACCAAACGTAAACGAACACAAACGAACGTTCATGAATAAAATTGGCCACATATTTTTAGAATAAAATATGCATTTTTCATGCCAGATATTACTCGGAATCCGCCAAAACTAAACAAGTACTTCACATAATTCCAAACATACTTGACATGATTACATAAACATAATCAACACAAAATTTAAGATGTTTGTCAAGGTGTAACACAAATTGAAATTGAATGGTCAAATGGGGGATGTTGTTGGATGCATAGTTTAACAGTGTAAGTGTGTAACTAGGGTTTCATACTTTTAAAATTTAAAACCAATAAAATAAAAGTATGGGTTGGTTAACGTATAATATTCCTTAACGTACGATGTGTACGAGATGAAATTACGCACTTTATAAAACTCCTAATCACGCATGTTGAAAACCATAATCACGCATGTTGAAACCCATAATCACGCATGTACAAAATCAGAAATCACGCATGGGGTAAAAACCCTAATCACGCATGTTATAAAACTAATCACACATGTTATAGTTTCACAGCGTACGTTAAGCAAAATTGTACAATACACTTTCACAATAAAAGTATATAACATAATAATCTTCAAATGAACGAACACAAACGAACGGATATATAACTGAACACATTACCGAAGTTTCACAAACATAAATGAACGAAGTCAACCTCTATTCATGTTCGTTTGTTTAACTACATGAATGAGATTTCTTATCCGTGTTTGTTCATTTACTAAACGAACGAACATAAACAAACTCCAGCCAAATGGCTCACGAACTGTTTACTGAACGTTCGGGTTGATTTACAGCCCTAATCAGTACCATCCTACTAAGTTGCACTCATTATCTTATTTTGGTCAGTTTGATTATGATTTCATACATTATCACATAACTGCATTCTTGAGTCACATAACGATGACTGTTTTTTTATAACTTTTCCAAAGTACACTAATCAACTAATGTTTCCATGCACTATAACTGTTCAAGAGATACATTATTTTCAGATATGTTAAAAAGGCTAGAAGGATACCAACCTCTTTGGTTAGGATCATGAATCAGAATCTTCATCAACACGAAACAACTGTCTTCTTAGAGATTTAACCAACTTATCACAGATCCGTTCGTTTTGAATCAAATAAGTTTCTGCTTGTATTTTACTGTTCAAAACCTCTCCATCTATAAAGTAACAATTTCCTTCCTTTAGAACAACCCCATGTTCACAAGCCAATTCTAGGATCTCGGATGCACGAGATATGCCTTTCCCAAATTCAATCTCCAATTCCGCCTTTCTCATTGCTGGTGCTAATTTGTTCTTCATCACCTCTACACATATTCCAAGACCCGTAACCTGAAAATAGATAGTTAAAAACTTACAAGTTATACCCGAAAGTAAGCTAAATACAATAAGTTTTGTAACTACTAACTGAAAATTGTTACCTTTTCCAGAGACTTGAGCAATCCTTTTCTAGCAATTCTCATACGAACAGCGGAGTAAAACGGCAAAGCATTTCCACCACAAGTTACCTCGCTTACGTTTTTAAGTCCCTCTTGACGAGATTTTAAATTTGATCTCACCTGAATAATTATGTAACTAGTTGGAAACGATGGTCATTATTTAAATCGCTTTAAGAGTAATATTCTAACCTGATTTATAAATATAATAAGAGTCTCTGACCGACATAATGAAAAATGAATCTTGCGGAGTGCTTGTGTCATTATTTTTGATTGCGTCTCAACAATATTGTCACTTATTAAGCCTGCGATTTCACTTTGGGGGATAAGTGCAGCAACCTACAAAACACAGAGTCAGTGGTTGTAAACTATGCAGTTAATGCGGTAAAATATCGGATATCGGTCAAGAACCGATATTTGAGATATAGGTTATCTCAGTGAGATCTCGGCGATTTTAATATCATGCAGAATTTATATATATAGCAATTTAACACTAATAATTTAGTGATATATCTGTTGGTCAAATATGATATATCAGTTATATCGGTCAAATATCGGTGATATATCGGTCAAACATCGGTCAATATCGCCGATAATATCGGTACCGATATTCTAGCCGATATATGACGCCGATATTTTAGTAGGGGACCAATATAGAGCTGTTCATGAGCCGAGCTGAGCTAGGGCAAGCTCGGGCTCGGCTCGATTATAAACCGACCCGGCTCGGATTTAAAACTGAGCTGCAAATCTAAGCTCGGGCTCAGCTTGGTTTTAAACCGAGCTGGCTTGGCTCGGCTTGGTTTGGTTTGGTTCGAATTCAAAAAGAAAAATTAATTAATACATAGCTCTCAAAGTTCAATATTCTAAAATATTATTGGATTGTTTAAAAGAGCATATCCAAAATGAGTTCACCCTAATACATTACAAGCGAAAATCAAGTTCAACAACACAAAATAAGTTTCAAATTTCAACGAAATACAATATAAGTTTATTAGTATGGCAATCCACCTTCAAATATGCCCTAGATATACAATTACACTCATAAATATATGTAAATAATAATAAGTTTTTTGTAATATATTATAAAGTATATAAAAATAAAAATACATTAAAAGTAAAATAATCCGAGCTAAGCCGAGCCGAGCTAAAAAGCGAGCCAAACCGAGCCAATATGGCTCATTACGAGCCGAGCCGAGCTAGGCTCACTTTCTTACCGAGCCGAGCCGGCTTGGCTCAGTTTCAAACCGAGCCATATCGAGGGAGCTTTCTTCGAGCTAAATCCAAGCGAGCTCCGAGCCGTGAGCTTTTTGGACAGGCCTAGACCAATATCACCGATATTAACTGCATAGGTTGTAAATAAGGTTGGTTTGGTTGTACATAGATGTGCGCCTCAGCTTTCTTTTGGAACATAAACGCCTTGGAGGGCCTCACGCTTAATCAAGGATAGAAGCACACAATTGCATGAGTTTCTACTAGAAACACTAGAAAATAATTAATAAGAAATAGAATGACTCACACTGTCGACGACAATCACATCAACTGCTCCACTTTTTGTGAGAGTATCAACAATACTCAGCACATTTTCAGCAGAATTTGGCTGTGAGATGAGAAGACTTTTGGTATTTACACCAATTATTTCAAGCAGCTTAAAGTCGAGCGCGTTCTCCACATCCAGATATGCACAATAACCTGCTCACTCAAAACTCAAAAGCAATATTTCTATGACATTAATGTAATGTAATTTACAACTAGAAAACTATAAACAAAATGGCACAATAAAATGTGACAGAATAGCACACCTCCAAGCTTCTGAGCTTCCCTGATTACATTTAAAGCAAGTGTTGTCTTGCCTGATCCCTCATGCCCATAAATTTCAACAATTCTTCCCTGAATGATTACATTACAATTTATAAATAAATAACATAACAGAAAGTTGAATTAGAAAATGTGACCTTTGGTAATCCTCCAATTCCAAGAGCAAGATCTAGCTTTAAAGAACCGGTGGATATTACAGGTTTCACTCTTGCACCAAAAAAGCGCTGCAAGAACACCATAGACTCCCCATCAAAAGCTCCTGCAAGCTCTGATAGGGCTGAGTGAAGAGCTGTATGCTTTTCTGCAGCTTTCAAGTCATCATGAAGTCTATCATCTTCTACATCTAGGGCTACAAACATACATATTATTATAGCAAATGACAAGATAAGTTAAACCACAAGTGAGATGCCAAACAAATCTAGAAAGCATAGAAAATGAAAGATTCTGATTACCTGCAGATGAGAAACAATAAGTGCTTGTATTATTAGTCCAATGGTGGCTGAGACTGAGAACCTGTTGTTGTTTGCAGGAAGAAAGAAGAAGTGATCGGAAAACATTGGTGAATCGGAGTGCGAAGGGGAGTTTTGAGGACATTAGGGTAAATTGCAAAAGGAAATAGTTCCCACGGAGGCGCAATTGACGGAGTTCACCAATCGCCGGACGGCTGCCTGCTGCTAGGTGGTGTTTCGTGTTTGGGAACTGGGATTCTTTGTCATGGGTGCGGTTGGGGTGTTTGGAGTTGATCCCATCTTCATATAAAATTTTGGCATATTTTCTTAACCCCTAAATTTAGGGGGTGTTTGGCCTAGCTTTTATTTTTTGGCTTATGCTTATATTTTAAAGTAGCTTATAGCTTATTTTCTATAATTTGATAAGCTCTTTTTAAGTGTTTGGATTAGCTTATAGCTTATTTTCTATCATATGAGCTAAAACACCCTTGCTTCTTCAAATAAGCTAAAAAACCATCTTCACACAAGCTTCTTCAAACTAGCTTATATAAGCTAATAAGCATAAGCTTAAAAAGCTAAACCAAACACTAACTTAAGCTTATTTTATAAAAAAAAGCTAAAAAAGCTATAAGCTTTGTGAAAAAAGCTAGGCCAAACACCCCCTTAATTACATATTTCCTTTTTTTATATAAGTTTACTATGGTGCTCTTTGTTTTTTTTTTTTTTTTTTTAAAGAGCTTCAGGACCTCTTTTGTCTCAACCAAGCAGACCATGCGCAGACATAGAAGTCTACAGCTTGTTTGTTTTTCAGAAGATAATTCATTAAAAAATGTCTTCAGCACCTCTTCCTCGAGCAGATGTTGTCTTACCTCTTCACATACCTCTTCAACCTCTTCCAAATACAAAACTCTCAAAACCCTAGTTCCCTTCTCCATTCCTCAGCCGATCTCCCCTAGTCCTACTCCTCCACCTCCAGCAGCCGCCACGCCGAGCACCACCGTCTCCAGCCGCCCCCACGCCGCCCTCCACCCTCTCCAGCAGTCGTTCCACCCCTCCACGATCTCCACCCCATCCAGCCGATCTGAACCCCTTCCACAGCCGCAACCCCCTCGTTCTCCACCCCCCTCCGCCGATCTCCACCCCATCCAGCCGATCTGAACCTCTCCAGCAGTCGTGCTCCACCCCCTCCACCGGCGCAGCCCTCGATCTCCACCCCCCTCCACCGCCGCAGACCTTGTATCTCCACTCCTCCTCCAACATCTAAGGTAATTTGTTCGATTTTTGGTTATTTCATTGTAATAGTTTGTGTAGTTTTATGATTGAGATATTAGGTTTAGTAATTGTTATGATTGAGATATTAGGTTTAGTAATTTTTGGTTAGTAATTGTTATGATTGAGATATTAGGTTAGTTCTTGGCTGCTTTTTGTTAAATTTGTGTAGTTTTTGGTGGTTGGGTATTGATATTTTTTGTTAAATTCATGTGTAGTTTAAGATGTATTAAAGTTAGTTCTTGGCTGAATTTCGGTTATGCTTATAGATGTTGAAAAACTCTTTTAAGTTTAATAAATCAGTTTATTTATATTTCAGTTTATTTCATCAGTTTGCAGAAGTAAAAAAAAAAAACAAACAATCTTCTTCTTGCAGACTGCAGATACTTGGTCCAGCACTTCTGCTACAGATGTCTGCAGATATGGTCCGCAGACTGCAGACGTTTTACCTCAGAAAAAACAAACAGCACCTATGTGTTACACGGGTTAAATAAATAAATTTTATATACTAAATAATAAAATAAAATAACATATCTTTATAAACCTCTATTATTGCACGGATTGAATAAATATAATTTTATATATTAAATAAAAAAAGTTATATCTACAAGAACCATATTGTACGGGTTGAATAAATATAATTTTATATACCCTAAAAAATTTATATCTTTAAAACCACGTGCATTATACGGGTTGAATAAATGTAATATTATTTACCAAATAATAAAATAATACATCTTTAAAAAACCTCATTTATTACACAGGTTGAAAAATTGTAATTTTCTATTCTAAATAATATATATATATATATATATATATATAGTAGGGGTGAGCAAGTTTAGGTCCGGACCGAAAATAACCGAGAACCGAACCGAAAATATACCTAACCCGACCCGACCCGAACCCAAGTACCTAGGTATTTAGATCGGTTTCAATTTTTCATATAAAATCGGGTCGGGTCGGGTCGGTTCTCAGTTCTCGGTTCTTTTCAAGGTGAAACCCGACTTGGACCTATGGACCAGAACCGTCCCTGTATTTAGGGTAGTGAATCGGTTCTGTATTTTATGTTTGATCGGTTCTCGGGTCAGGTCGGGTAATGGTCGGGTTTTTCCTTTTGCTCACCCCTAATATATAGTCTTAGGATCCTGTAAAAAGGACATTTTTCGTGAGAAGTGTGAGAAGGCATAAGAATTAACATGTAGGCATCATGGTTTGCACTTAGGTAAAATGTTTTGGGTTGTTTTGGCAAGAAAAACACCAAACATAACAATTTAAGACACAATGCAATGAATTCTAGGCTTAAAACATAAAAAACTATGACAAGAACGTTAAGTAGTGTGTTTTAAATTTCACGCCTATAATATGTTGTATTGTGTTTTAAATTGTTATGTTTGGTATTTTTCTTGCCAAAACAACCCAAAACATGATGCCTACATGTCAATTTCTATGTCTTCTTACACTTCTTACGAAAAGGGTCCTTTTTTGTAAGACCCTATAAGTGTTTTGACCCAAAACGACGCAGCGGAAAATGAACCGTAAAATTTCTTTCTTTTAATTACTCTAACATACTTAAAAACCGTTTAAAAACGACTTCTTTAAAATATGTACATCGTTCATCCTTAGTTAATGTAACCCTTATAACATATGAATACAAACCACGTGACCACTTTTCCATACAATCCATGATCTTCAACTCGATCCTCGTCCACTCGTCCCTCATGATGATAATGATGATCCGAATAACCTGCAGTCACCATATATAACTAACACATTAGTATATGGTGACATCATACATAATTTAATGGGTATCAATCAGTAACCACGTAGCAATCTATATCTGTATACTACTCCATTATGATGTTCTTCCAAATTCGTTCTTTACCCCGGGCCTCCATTCTCTAAGAGCCCAACACTTACATACCTGCACTTTCATTTCATTCTCATAGACAACTCAGTTAGTATCGTCAATATTCGTATATATATTAACACCATACATACCTTCATACGAATCTCACTCATTTGGAAACATTAGGTCTATTAGCATGCATGCATCTTATCTAACCCTAACTCCTTAAAAGATAACAGGCCTACTTAATACATGCATAAGTATTAATAATCTTAACCACAAATATCTATACACATATATAAGTCTCGTACACACTAGTCTACGTACATACTCATTTCTATTCATGTTTACCCATGGTTTCCATTTACTAACATGCAATTAAATCCATACATACAAGGCTTACATACTTATTTTATTCCCACATGTACTTGCCCAAATACTCCCTTTTTACCCACACCGCATAAACATTCTTTAATGAGTCTGGTGTGCATTTCATAAACTTTAAAAAATGAGTTATATACTCACCCATACTTCACAAAAACTATTTGGTAAGGTTGGGGTACGTTATGAAAGTTTAATGGGACTTAGGAATGGGATTACGGTGTCTAGAATCGAAGAAAACGAAGAAACGGGGCTGCTGGCGCGTAGACAGTAAGATAGGGCGTCGGCCAACTGCTGCCCAGCGTCGGGGATGCCGCTCCTGCAGCACCGACGCCCGAATTTTGTTCTTTTCGTCATTTCGACCCTCGTTCGTGCATCCCGAACTTCCCAAATCATAAAAAAAATTATTCCAAACCCCAAATCATTCTAAGACTTAATCCCATGTCCCCATAATCAAATCTATACTTTTATCATACTTTCTTGATTTTGACCCGTTTGATTTTTCCAAGTTGTTTCCGACATAGTCAACTACTTTCGACCCGCTACAACAATACCTACCTTAGTACTTCCATTTATTACACGATCTTCCATGATTCCCCACATTCATAGATATCAAAACTCTCTATACTTACTAAGAAGTGAGTCAGAAGTCACTTACCTTAAGTGTCCGTCTTCGCGTTCGCTTCCTTGTATCCCCTTGACCCGTTAGCCTTCCATACTTGAGTCCATGTCAATTGGGGTTCCTATCCTTTCAAGTCATTATGTCCATATCATAGTTAGTATGCATGTTCATTCATATCACATCCATTTCTAACTCCTAGCTACATAGACTTTCATTAGTCAAACTTTATCACGCATAAGACATGAACCGACAACCACATTTTTCAACATTCACTTAATCAAATTTATTATCATACGTACACATAATAGTCTAACACATATCACATGATTCTTTATAATCTCACAAACATATTCATAAGTCTAACCATGCTACTCACATATTCATTGACTTTTCAGAAAGTCAACGGTTAAGCATACTAATTTCCAACTTAGAAACTTATGTCCATATTTATGTGGTAGATCATACTAGTGACAACATATACATTTCATATTCATGTTTTTAGCACACACACAAACACATGATCTATTAACTACATCATACACATAGATAATCAATTCAATACATACTAGTGCTCTCATGATACTACAATTGTCAACTACATTCAAGTTAGCAATTTAACATAATCCCAACATCATCCTTTACTAGTATGTCCACAAGCTATATGTTTAGTACACATCCATTTCTAAATTACCATTATGAAACTAGCCCGACATATGGTATGCACCACACCATTCAAGTATGGAGTAAAAACTCCTAAAGTATACTTTTTACCAAAATCATTTCATCAAACTAATACCCACATGTATTTCATCCAAAATACAAATCTCATGCTATCCTATCATTAATTTCTTCATTGTTATATTCTACACATATTCATCCATCGCTTGCACATAATTTCATCTAAAATTGTTACTTAGGCATTTCATCAAACACTTGGTGTGCGTACCACAATTAAGGCACAATGTACAAGTATCTCATGCTCATTTCCTACCTATTGCTTCCATTAATCAACAACAATCAAAATCACATTACTTCCATTTCATACATAATCTAACTAACAAGTATCCTTCACACATTACATAATACATCAAATTTGAACAAGAATTGGTCATGGGTGATACACCCATGTCGCCACCTTCATCATCACCAAATGGGTTTTATGTAAAAACATCAATTTACTTGAAATTGTTCATAACCAAGTTTTATTTGGTGATTCTAATACACCTTCATGCTTAATTTCATAGACATTCACGGATTCATCATAAACCCATTTAATAAAAAATCACTAAATCAACTATTACAACTTACCACATGTTTATTAGGTTGAGATAATGCTAGATATTGATCCATGCATTTGATTATCAACTCCACACTCATCAATTTGCTGAATTTTCCTTGTTCTTTAGAGGTTCTACCTCTTCCCTTCTTTCCATCTCTATACTCATGACACACACACTTACAATGCAAGAATTGTGTTTTTTATAAACTTTAATACAATCTACCAAATGTAGCCCCTCACGTTTGTCATTCTTCTCATTTGTCACAAACTTAAATCTCTACTATTAAATTTTAGTTAACTAAGTCATAAAAAAAAAAAAAAAACTAGTTAAACATTATCATGCCATATAACAAGGAAACATACTAGTGAATTAAACATTCGGATTTTGGGGCGTTACATTTTTATAGGAACCTCACCCTATATATATATATATATATATATAGGGAGGAGATCATGCGAGAACCACCATTATTGCGAGAACCGCGAGAACCAATGTGAACACAACCTAAAATAGCTAAAAAAACCCAACCCCCACCCCCACCCCCCAAAAAAACCTAAACCCCCCACACCCCCCCCCCCCCCAAAAAAAAAAAAAAAAAAAAAAAAACCTAAACCCCCCTCCCCCACCCCCCAAAAACCTAACCCCCCCCCCACCCACCCCCCCAAGCTAAAATGCTAAAAACTAAACCCCAAAAAACCTAAAAAAATCTAAAAAAAATCTAAAAAATTTTTTTTAATATTTTTTATGCTCAAATCGCTACTTTTAGTAGCCAAAAAAAAATTTTAATTTTTTTTTTGCTACTAAAAGTAGCGATTTGAGCATAAAAAATATTAAAAAAAAATTTGTGTGATTTTTAGCTATTTTTAGGCATTTTTGGTTGTGTTCACATTGGTTCTCGCAATAAGAGGTGGTTCTCGCATGATCTTCTCCCTATATATATATATATATATATCTTTAAAAAAAAACCCTGTGTATTGTACGAATTGAATAAATCTAATTTTATATATTAAACAATAAAAAGTTATATCTTAAAAAAACCTCGTGTATTAAACGGGTCGAGTAAATGTAATTTTGTATAGTGAAAATAAAAAAAAATAATATATTAATACAAAGTTTGGTTTTCGTGATAAATAATTTGTTTTATGAGTAAAATGTCATTTTGATCCTTGAGGTTTGGTCACTTTTTCCATTTTAGTCCAAAACTCAAATCTTTTAATTCTGGGTCCCTGTGGTTTCAGTTTTATTGTCATTTTGGTCCAAAAATCAAATCACCCCTAATTTGACTATAAAAGCTGGTTATTTTGTCTTTTTGTTTAAGGGCAATTTTGTCCAATCTCAATTTATTATAACATATTAATGATTAAATTAATTATACTTAATTCATTTATATCCTATATTATATTTCCCCCATTTAATCATCATCTTCCCCAAAACACCCTACCCTATTTACACAGCTGAAATAGGAGTAAGATCACCCTGAAATTTACGAGGTCTTCCACGACGTTTTCGCATGCTCTTTACTCCACCATCAACCACCGTGGTGGCACCGGTCAAAGTCGTTGACCGCAACACCTTCCTGCCAATAACCCGAACCCGATCGTTCTCAACTTTCTCCGTCTTAGCTCTTCCTTCTCCATTACAATCAGAACCCAAACCCATCACGTTTTTTCTTTTCCTTCCCCTTTTATTTTTACAGCGCATAAGCATACGTTCACCATTGATTATCGTTGAATCATTAGCACATGTTTCTGATTCCAAATTTACATACATCAATTTGTTTCCTTGTTCTTCAACTTCTTGTTTAAAACAAAAAACAACCGAATCTTTGATCGGATCCAACACCTCTTATCCCAAAAACAACCCTTTATCATCACTATTTATGGTTTCTTTCACACCAGTTTCACAATTTTCAACAGAATTATCAATACATGCCCAAATATCAGCGCTGTGTAAATAGGGTAGGGTTTTTTTGGGGAAGATGATGATTAAATGGGGGGAAATAAGACCAGCTGTGTAAATTGGGTATAAATGAATTAAGTATAATTAATTTAATTATTAATATGTTATAATAAATTGAGATGGACAAAATTGCCCTTGAACAAAAAGACAAAATAGCCAGCTTTTAATAGTCAAATAAGAGGTGATTTGATTTTTGGACCAAAATGGCAATAAAACTGAAACCACAGGGACCCAGAAGGTTTGAGTTTTGGACTAAAATGACAAAAGTTACCAAACCTCAGGGACCAAAATGGCAGTTTACTCTTGTTTTATTTAAAAATATTTTAAATTAACAATTTAAAATTTAGGATAATATTTATTAGAAAACAAGAAATGGAATGATCCTTGCTTGATTGAAAACAAGCATCAAAATAACATGCAAATTAATGATTAAGCATCCAGAATAACTTGTAAAGTGTCGGGAATGAAAACATGTCACAAAAGGTACTTCATACCTTGTAAAATTCACTATTTAGCACTTTAACGAACTAACAACCGAACGATTAACCGGACACTACCTAAAACACCAAAAATAGACTAAAAACATAGTTTTGATGCTTTAAAGCTAGTTATGGTGATAGAACACCTTAAAACCCCATAAAAACACTTAAACACACTTAACTTCACATTAAACCCCCTAACTTACCTTTTAAACCCTAGACTTCCAAAAACTTGCACAATACCCCCCCATCCTAACCGGTCCAAGGAGGCCCCACACCTCACCCATGTTGAGCAAACCATTGTTTGGTCAAAGATCCCAAACATAATTACCTTTGGATAAACCAATCAACTTTGGGTAATAAGGCGAAAAGGAACTTTTTAGACATTAAAAAGGAAAAATGAAAAAGTCACTTAGTTGTGACTTTTCCAAAAAGAAAAAGAAGATAAGAAGATTAAAAAATCAATAAAAAGAAATGGAAAAACTCATCCAAACATACCCTTGGCCCCTCGGGTTTTTTACCCCATTGATTTTCTAAATCGGTATAAATTCGAATACGTCTATTTTTTACGTCACAGTGTTTTTGTTGGTGCATATTTCGTACGTCTGCCACTGTGCGAATAGTTAGATAGAGTGTGTGTTGAATATTGTATAGAATAGGAGAAAGTTGGACATGGTTTCGTTAATGTAAATTCGGACGGATGGACATAGTTAGTGGTTGTCTATAAATAGGGACTTGGGGTTCCTATTTGGACAAGCTTTTGGTTCCCAGAGGGGACATGCTGTCCAGCTGGTCTCGTGGTGCTGTAAAGTTGAATAATCAATAGAGACCAGATTGAAATTGACTGCTCGGTGTCGTATCTATATTCTACTCCTTTCTTAGTCGTAATAAACGCGCCGAACACGTCGTATAAGGACCAAAGCTCCGTCAAACTCGTCGGTTCCTGGATTAGCAGTGGTATCAGAGCTACTGTACCGATTTAATCGATCTAACAGTCGGTTAAATCACCCAAAGCTCATCAATTTTGGGTTAAAACGGGAGTTTTGACGTTAAACATAGAAAATCATCAAAATAAAGGTCAATTCACGGATGGATTTTGGAATTGAAAACATCATTCTGTTCGGAATTAATTCACGCACAATCCTGTGAAGTTTCATCATGAAATTCACACAAATAAAAATTCTGGATCGAAAAAACGTGATTTGGAGTGTTCTTGAGCTGTTAGAACATATCCGATCAGAGGACCATCCGATCGGACGACCATCCGATCGGACGACCATCCGATCCATATCACTATCTTGCATGAAGGCTTTTTGAATGTCCAGTTGGTTTTCACTCGAATGACCATCCGATCGGACGACCATCCGATCGGATGACCCTTCGATCCACAAGCACAGGTTTGTCCACTTTGTCATCCGATCGGACGACCATCCGACACATGCCATTTGACCAGATGATCAAATGCCTAAAAAAGGCATTTTCGGGTTTTTAACGACCAAGCTGGTGTAACACCTTTGCTATTACTCTAAAGGTTTACGTATAG
Source organism: Helianthus tuberosus (assembly GCA_030545235.1). NCBI lineage: Eukaryota > Viridiplantae > Streptophyta > Magnoliopsida > Asterales > Asteraceae > Helianthus > Helianthus tuberosus. The sequence continues at coordinate 124,364,704 of CM060407.1, forward strand.
ATTACTAAAATAAACTTGTAATTACGACTACAAATATGTTGAAAATACGGTTAAATTAAAACTTTCCTCAATAAAAACAATACAACATAAGATGTATGAATTTGTCGTTTACAAATACGACGAAACTTTGTGCGGAAGCCTGTATCTTGTTCGTGTTAGGTTCTTCTATAACAATCCTCAAGAAAACCGACACCCTCGAATTATTTCCGACACCCTAATATATTTTAAAATACCCCAATATGTCCCTAAAAACACCCCATATGCGAAAACGGGCCCCGAATACCCTAAATACTATTAAAAATAATTAAAAATTGAATTTTTGGGGTTTAGGCGGGCCGCATAAGCCACCCCTTAAGCTTACGCGGGCCGCGACAACTTAAAACCTGGTGAAACCCTGGGCCGCCACGTGGCCCAACACTCGTCAAGCCTACATAGTGACCCGGACAAGCTACGACGTTGACCGGGTTTGACGCGGGTGTGACATCTGTGTCACTGCGACTATCAAACAAGTACCAAACCAATGAAATATTGTATTTCATACTTTGGACTTGTATAAAATATGTGTATCGTTTGCACATATCAACTCTTGTTCGATTTCAAGCTCTAAATCGCTTTCTGGAAGGTTATACGCGCACTGATGCGTAAATATAACCAGTTTAATGCAACAAACACTCCGGAATAGTGAAATAGGATTAACATACCTTAAATAACCTTTACATAACTTATAAATAAGTTTTGAAGGCTTTGGTATGGCAAAATCAAGTTAAATCGCTTACAGGGACTAAAGTTGACAAACTGCGAAAGTATGCCAATTTGAACTGTAACAGACATTACGGAACATGACCATAAGTTAAACATACCACAAATAACCTTTACATATCTTAGAAATAGGCTTTTAGGGGTTCGGTGTGCTAAAATATACTTTTGGGACATTCAGGGACTAAAAGCGTCAAAAAGTGCACAAGTTTGCACTTTCACGCATAACTTACGTTCTGAATACATCCGGACATCCAAAAATTTATGTAAGCACTAAAATATTTTATTTTAGTGTTTGGCATAAGAAAAATCCATTCGTCACGCCTTTTGGATCGTTTTTCGCGCTTATGCGCATTCCGTCGTAATTAAGCGAACATCGCGATCGTACGACCAAACGAACTGACACCCGACATATTTTTGAGCATGTTTCATGTCCACAATGTTTAGGCATCATTTTAGGGCCTTAAAGTTGGCTTTACGGGCCTTAGAGGTGTCGGGAATGGCCTTAAAACACAACAGGGACTGAAACTGTCATTTCTGAAACTTATTTCTGATCAGACATGTCAGGCGGCCCGCCTGAGTTTTTGGTGTATCCTGACGCTGGCCGCGTCAGCCTCCCAGAACAGATAAGATCGATTAGTCAGCTGATCACAGCTGTTTAATTCACAACCACAAGTCCACACTTGACCTTTCAGCTCATTAAGGGTCATTTTTAGTCACAACTTTCCAACAAATGTACGCACGAGATTCGATCACATTTTCCAAGAAACGATCCTAACGGTTCGGGAAATCCTATAAATACCCCACCCCCATTTGCTTCTAAACCCACTAGAATCTGATTTGAGGAGCTCTAAGTTGAAACCTTTGTTTCATACCTGAGCTACTTGAATCACGATTAGCATTCGGGGACCCTTCGTAAGTATTCCTTCATTCTTTTATTGCTTTTCGAGTCCGAAAGTCAAACTTTGTTTGACTTTCTGCGTTGACCAGTTTATGGTCAATGCGAAGTTCGTTTGAACTTCGCAACGTGATTGTAATCACGATGGTTATAGTCCTTTGTGACTATGCCTACTGATTTGCACGTTGTCTAGGGTCGTAAGGGTAAGCGATCTGATAAATCGCTTATACCTTCGAACCCGACCCATTTGGTTGATCATTAAGATCCGACCAAACACAGTAGGTGACCATAGTATATAGGGAATAACCTTCCGAGGTTATACCTTATGGTCGCTTCGTTTAAGTAGTTATATGATAGGTAGTTTATATGCCTTAGGTAAATTACCAGAATACCCTTTTCATATATAATTGGTAATTAAGCATATTTAACATAACTTTTGACATCTAAACTGATTTGGCGACAATATTAGGCATGTTAAGGCATATTCTACTTGTCATAGGACTAGTTAGGCGGTCCGAACGCGTTTCACGCGAACGACGCGTTAAAGTAGCATAAGCTACCTAAACGGGTCGTAATGGGTCGTAAACACTTATGTTAGGTTTCATTTAGTATGTAGGCTTTGTTAAACCATATTACACGAGTCTCCATACTCGTTTGGTTTACGAACCCTCATTCTATCCAATCCTTCGATTTAGGTCCGGTATATTAACATAGTTACCTATATTAGGTGCCGTTTGATTCCGTGATCTCTAGCATTGCTTGGTGGTTATCTTAGGACTTCTGAGCAATCTCAAGTGAGTACATAGACCCCTCTTTTACTGATTTCCAAACGTTTTGGGGTGGAACACATGTGCCTACTTATTACTTTCATGCTTTCACATCATATACCTGCTATGTTCATTAGTACATTTATAGTACATGTTTTCACTACATTTTATGCTATGTATGCCCATTGTGTGCGTACTTAGTACATTGCCTTACATTACATTTTATGCTATGTATGACCATTGTGTTCGTACTTAGTACATTGTTATACATTACACTATATGCTACGTATGTCCTTTGTTGCATACTTAGTACATTGTTATTCATCATATGCTTACATTTTGGATGCACATTACATGATTTACATTACATCTTGGTGGTTTGTTTTGAGTAAGTGATTAAGTAACGAGGCGTGTGTAATATGATACAAGCATGGTGGATACGCCGCTGGTACTTCCTATATATAAGTGTTTGTATGGTATTACATATCGTAGCGTTATTGGAATCATCTCAATTTGATACATATAACATTTTATACAAATAACATACTTTTCACAAGACATTGATTTACAAACAACTTATCTTATACAAACTCATCTTACATGGTTATTCATTTAACCATACGTTATTTCTCTTATTTATACATATCATCTTATCTTATCGTTTTTCAAATGATTTACAAGACAAGGCAAATTACAAGGTTCATGACTAAACATTTTCTCAAACATAAGTCATGAATCCTATTTTCTCAAAACCTATGTATCTCACAGGCATTTTTATGCTGACGTACCTATTTTCACATGTGTTTTCAGGAGATGATGCATAGGACTTATCAAGACATACTTAGGCGGACCTGTGCCTTAGTGACTTAAAACGAGACAAGAACTAGTTAAATTTTGTTATGTACTCTTTATTTCTTGTTCAAAGACAATGTAACTCGCTTGTTTGATTAATAAAACGAAACTTCAATTGCCATGGATTTGAAACAATTAATTCTGTTACAACACTCCCCGACATTTCCGCCACGTCTAGTCGCTTTACGTGGTCGGGGTGTGACAGAAAAGATGGTATCAGAGCCAATGGTTATAGGGAATTAGGTTATTAGTAATGCTTTGACCTAGTCTATAACCTTCTTAGGACCCTAACGCGAGTTTACTTGCGTTTAGTCATAAAAAAAAATACTGTCACCTATCCTTAGGTGACGACCACAACAAGAACATAAATTTCAAAACCGCTTTGAAAACTAATCATCTGTTCTAGGATGATTGATTACTAGGTTTTGAACCCTCTGTTATATGGTTTTGAACCCCTATGAGTTTTCAAAATCTCATCAAGGTTTTGGGTTTTAAATAATGTGAACACGTGCAAACTGGAAGGGTGAATGCCTGTATTCTGGGTTTTTTGTCTAGGCAAGCACTTCGTATATATCTCATCAGACGCGAGACCAGTTGTGCTTACCTGTGAATTCTTGGGATGAGTGTCCACTTATAGGCGAGCATGTCTTCGCGATACATTATATTGACCCATTTACTTTGATTAGTCACCATCTCATTTGTTTGCCTTTGGTAACAAACAAATGGTCACAATCTTCATGTGTTGTTATTCTCTTTTGACTATCTTTTGCTTGTTTCCTCCTATGCCATCCATTATCTTCAAGATGCCTCTTCATCGCAACAAGACTCGAGTGTCCAGACCAGGTGCTACAACTGCCCAACAAATAGGCGTCGTACTCCAGAAGACCGTTGATTTAGCTATTACCATGACTCGTCTCAGGGATGAAGCCGTGCAAGGGAACTGCTCCTTGGAGCAATCAATGCAACCGTCATCATCCAAATCAAATACCCTGTTACAAATGTACCCACGATGGACGATGGAGACATTTGGTTAACATGTGTTGCTTTGCTGTTCAAAGCAAAGCAGTTGCAAACCCTGTTGCTGCTTAACCTTCAAGTTCTGCTTCATATGTCGCCTTGGCATATCTAGCGCCTCAACCTCATGAACTTTCTACCTTGTGTATCGATTTAAGCACGCCTAGTGCAAGGTGTCGAAACACCTCTCGTTACACAAATTCGAAAATCCATATAGGATCTTCACAATTAGATCTTTGTGGATGATTATCGCTCAAATCGGAGCCCTTAATTGAATTATTCCTATGCCTTAATACGTATATTACAATTCAATAAGGACAAAGCCGAATTCTTATTAAGATCTTCCTATCTTCATAGTTAGATTCTTATGTTTAAAGTGCCAAGTGAAATCCAGGGATTGGATTCCTGGTGTGCTTTAGAATACCAGTGACCAAAGATAACAAAGTAAAGATCAAGTTAATTAATTATGTGATTATATGTGCTTATGTGATTCCTTTTATGTTTTGTGTTTTCATGTGATCCATCCAAATCCTCGTAGAATCTTCCATATCTCATATGAGGGATTCATAGTAGGATATCCAAAGGTACTATATTAAATCCTCAATGGGCTTTTACGTAATAGTAAAGACCCTTGGATTATATTGTACTATTCCATAATTAGACCCCTAGATAGGTCTAGTTAAACAGATTGATCCAAAAATCTGGTTAGGAATATCATGTGATGAGATAGCTGAAAGGACTCCTTGGTGGCCTAATTAAAAGGATCATTTGTCGATCTAATTAAAAGGACCTTATGGTAGTCTAGTCACACTCATCACAGGTTTGATTTTTCCTCCCCTTCACATTACAAACAAATTGTGCGGACTGTGCAAGGAATTGCGTAATTATGGATGCATACATAATTATGAAATTCAGTGCACAGAAACCACAGCAAGTTTGGTCGTGTGTTTAGAAATGACTCGTTCCATTCATTTTCGTTTCTGAAGAAGTTGTGGAAAATGACTCGTTCCGTTCATTTTCGTTTCTGAAGAAATTGTGGAAAATGACTCATTCTGTTCATTTTCGTTTCTGAAGAAATCGTGGAAGATGACTCGTTCCGTTCATTTTCGTGTCTGAAGAAATCGTGGAAGATGACTCGTTCCGTTCATTTTCGTCTCTGAAGACATCGTGGAAGATGACTCGTTCCGTTCATTTTCGTTTCTGAAGAAATCGTGAAAGATGACTCGTTCCGTTCATTTTCGTCTCTGAAGAAATCGTGGAAGATGACTCGTTCTGTTCATTTTCGTTTCTGAAGAAATCGTGGAAAATGATTCATTCTGTTCATTTTCGTTTCTGAAGAAATCGTGGAAGATGACTCATTCCGTTCATTTTCGTTTCTGAAGAAATCGTGGAAAATGACTCATTCTGTTCATTTTCGTTTCTGAAGAAATCGTTGAAGATGACTCGTTCCGTTCATTTTCGTTTCTGAAGAAATCGTGGAAGATGACTCGTTCTGTTCATTTTCGTTTCTGAAGAGATTGCGGAAAATGACTCGTTCTGTTCATTTTCGTTTCTGAAGAGGTTGTGGAAAATGACTCATTCCGTTCTTTTTCGTTTCTGAAGAATGCCTGTTGAAAATAACTCCGTTCATTTTTCATTTCTGAAAAATGTCCGTTAAAGAGAAATAACAGGATTATGCCTTGCTTATCTTTGATTGTTACTTAACACTAAGCCACAGATAGACTCCTACGAATTAATTTCGGGACGAAATTTCCTAAAGTAGGGGAGACTGTGACACCTGTGTCACTGCGACCATCAAACAAGTACCAAACCAATGAAATATTGTATTTCATACTTTGGACTTGTATAAAATATGTGTATCGTTTGCACATATAAACTCTTGTTCGATTTCAAGCTCTAAATCGCTTTCTGGAAGGTTATACGCGCACTGATGCGTAAATATAACCAGTTTAATGCAACGAACACTCCAGAATAGTGAAATTGGCTTAACATACCTTAAATAACCTTTACATAACTTATAAATAAGTTTTGAAGGCTTTGGTATGGCAAAATCAAGTTAAATCGTTTACAGGGACTAAAGTTGACAAACTGTGAAAGTATGCCAATTTGAACTATAACAGACATTCCGGAACATGACCATAAGTTAAAAATACCACAAATATCCTTTACATAGCTTAGAAATAGGCTTTGAGGGGTTCGGTGTGCTAAAATATACTTTTGGGACATTCAGGGACTAAAAGCGTCAAAAAGTGCACAAGTTTGCACTTTCGCGCATAACTTACGTTCTGAATACAACCGGACATCCAAAAATTTATGTAAGTGTCACACCCCGACCACGTAAAGCAACCAGACGTGGCGGAAACGTCGGGGAGTGTTGTAACAGAATCATTGTTTCATAACCATGGAATAAATAAATTCTGTTTTATTGAATAAATGAACTCATTGTTTTAATACAATCAAATAAGTACAACTATGATCTTCCAAGTTTTAAAGTTGCTAAGGCACGAGTCCATCCTAAATGTAGCATGTATCAACAATCATTGCAAAGCAGTACCTGAAACATGTGTAAAAATAGGTACGTCAGCATAAAGATGCCCGTGAGATACATAGGTTTTGTGAATATAGGATTCATGACTTATAAGTTTAGAAAATGTTATTTAACAAAAGTCAGTCATGAACCTCGTAAGTTGATTTGTTTTGTAAATCGTTTGAAAAACAATGAGATCAGATGATATGTATAAATAAATGTAAGGTTAAATGAATAACCAGGTAAAATGAGTTTGTATAAGATAAGTTGCTTGTAAAACAATATTTTGATAAAAAGGCTTATAGTATATTTGAAAATATACTTTGGATTTTAAGAGAATCGAATGAGTAATATATTAAGGTATATTTCAGTTCCAATATCGTTAACCCAAGTGTACTAAATAACGCCACGGTATGTAATGCAATGAAAACATTTATATATAAGAAGTACCAGCGGCGTATCTACCATGTTTTCATCACATTACACCCGTGCCGTTATCTAAACACTAACCAAAACCCAATCGATAGATAGATAGTACATTAAATATACCTTCGTTGTTTAAAATAATAGTTTTGAGTAGTATATTACAAGTATACTTCGGATTTATAAATAACATATTAAACTATGTTTTGGTTTTGTAAATAACATATCAAAATATGCTTTGGATGATGAACAGAATATATCTTGGTTTTGTACAATATCACACATGGGAGTATATCAAACTATACTTTAAAAGTGTGATTTAAGAATTCATTCAGACCTAGTGCATCAAAATACACCTTTGAGACTATAAGGATACCACAAAGGCAATCCCTATTTGGATGGAGAAATAAATTGGTTTCAGACATTCCATGACAACAGGAATGGGGTGTCTAATCCTATAGCGCTATATCATACTAACAACCGGTCTGGTGAACATAAAATAAGTACAATTCAACAATTTATTTTATGTTCTTTGAAAAATCAATGTTTAAACCATAGATAGTCATTTAGTTTGTCAAATGATAAGTAATAACATGTATAATCAATTATACTTTTGAAATCATGAAAATAACAGATAGGTACACATGCTTCACCCCAAAACAGTTTGAAAATAGTAAAAGAGGGGAACTATGTACTCACTTGAGATTGCTCAGAAGTCCTAAGATAACAACCAAGCAATGCTAGAGATCACGGAATCAAACGGTACCTAATATAGGTAACTATGTTAATTAACCGGACCTAAATCGGAGGATTTAGATAGAATGAGGGTTCGTAAACCAAACGAGTATGGAGACTCGTATCATATGGTTTAACAAAGCCTACATACTAAATGAAACCTAACCTAAGCTGCTTTCGACCCATCGCGACCCATTAAGGTAGCTTATGCTACTTTAACGCGTCGTGCGCGCAAAAGCGCACTCGAGACGTCTAACTAGCCCTATGACAAGTGTTATATGCCTAAACATGTTACATAATCAGTTATGTGACAAAAGTTTAGGTTACATATGCTTAATTACCAATTATACATGAAAAGGGTATTCTGGTAATTTACCTAAGGCATATAAACTACCTATCATACAACTACTCAAACGATGTGACCATAGGGTATAACCTCGAAAGGTTATTCCCTATATACTATGGTCACCTAATGTGTTTGGTCAGATCCTAATGATCGACCAAATGGGTCGGGTTCGAAGGTATAAGCGATTTATCAGATCGCTTACCCTACGACCCTAGACAACGTGGTAATCAGTAGGCATAGTCACAAAGGACTATAACCATCGTGATTACAATCACGTTGCGAAGTTCAAACGAACTTCGCATTGACCATAAACTGGTCAACGCAGAAAGTCAAACAAATTTTGACTTTCGGACTCGAAAAGCAATAAAAGAACGAAGGAATACTTACGAAGGGTCCCCGAATGCTAATCGTGATCCAAGTAGCTCAGGTATGAAACAATGGTTTCAACTTAGAGCTTCTAAGATCAGATTCTTGTGGGTTTTACAAGTGATGGGGGTGGGTATTTATAGGAATACTAGCACCGTTAGGATCGTTTATCGGGAAACGTGCTTTGATCTTGGCCATACACTTGCACCCATGGTATTGTAATACCATGTGCACATCCAAAACCAGCCCCTAGTATCAGATTTACCATGTGCAAGTGGGTTTGAATGGATTAACAGCTGTTAACAGCCTGTTTAAACATCGAATCTGGTCTGAGAGGCTGACGCGGCCCGCGTGAATATGTACATAAACTTAGGCGGGCCGCATGGCCATGTCTGATCAGAAACAACTTTGCATATTGACAGTTTTGGTCCTTGTTGGTGTTTAAGGCCATTTCCAACCCTTCTAAGGCCCGTAAAGCCAACTTTAAGGCCCTAAAATGATGCCTAAACATTGTGGACATGAACCATGCTCAAAAATATGTCGGATGTCGGTTCGTTTGGCCATACGATCGCGATGTTCGCTTAATTACGCGTAAATGCGCATAAGCGCGAAAAACGATCCAAAATGCGTGACGAATGGATTTTTCTTATGCCAAACACTAAAATAAAATATTTTAGTGCTTACATAAATTTTTGGATGTCCGGATGTATTCAGAACGTAAGTTATGCGCGAAAGTGCAAACTTGGGCACTTTTTGACGCTTTTAGTCCCTGAATGACCCAAAAGTTTATTTTAGCACACCGAACCCCTCAAAGCCTATTTCTAAGCTATGTGAAGGATATTTATGGTATGTTTAACTTATGGTCATGTTCCGGAATGTTTGTTACAGTTCAAATTGGAATACTTTCGCAGTTTGTCAAGTTTAGTCCCTGTAAGCGAATTAACTTGTTTTTGCCATACCAAAGCCTTCAAAACTTATTTCTAAGTTATGTAAAGGTTATTTAAGGTATGTTAAGCCTATTTCACTATTCTGGAGTGTTCGTTGGATTAAACTGGTTATATTTATGCATCAGAGCGCGTATAACCCTCCAGAATGCGATTTAAAGCTTAAAATCGAACAAGAGTTGACATGTGCAAACGATACACATATTTTTACAAATCCCAAGTATGAAATACAATATTTCATTGGTTTGGCATTTTTTTGATGGTTGAAGTGACACAGGTGTCACAGTAAGCACTAAAATATTTTATTTTAGTGTTTGGCATAAGAAAAATCCATTCGTCACGCCTTTTGGATCGTTTTTCGCGCTTATGCGCATTCCGTCGTAATTAAGCGAACATCGCGATCGTACGACCAAACAAACTGACACCCGACATATTTTTGAGCATGTTTCATGTCCACAATGTTTAGGCATCATTTTAGGGCCTTAAAGTTGGCTTTACGGGCCTTAGAAGTGTCGGGAATGGCCTTGAAACACAACAGGGACTGAAACTGTCATTTCTGAAACTTATTTCTGATCAGACATGTCAGGCGGCCCGCCTGAGTTTTTGGTGTATCCTGACGCGGGCCGCGTCAGCCTCCCAGAACAGATAAGATCGATTAGTCAGCTGATCACAGCTGTTTAATTCACAACCACAAGCCCACACTTGACCTTTCAGCTCATTAAGGGTCATTTTTAGTCACCACAACTTTCCAACAAATGTACGCACGAGATTCGATCACATTTTCCAAGAAACGATCCTAACGGTTCGGGAAATCCTATAAATACCCCACCCCCATTTGCTTCTAAACCCACTAGAATCTGATTTGAGGAGCTCTAAGTTGAAACCTTTGTTTCATACCTGAGCTACTTGAATCACGATTAGCATTCGGGGACCCTTCGTAAGTATTCCTTCATTCTTTTATTGCTTTTCGAGTCCGAAAGTCAAACTTTGTTTGACTTTCTGCGTTGACCAGTTTATGGTCAATGCGAAGTTCGTTTGAACTTCGCAACGTGATTGTAATCACGATGGTTATAGTCCTTTGTGACTATGCCTACTGATTTCCACGTTGTCTAGGGTCGTAAGGGTAAGCGATCTGATAAATCGCTTATACCTTCGAACCCGACCCATTTGGTCGATCATTAAGATCCGACCAAACACAGCAGGTGACCATAGTATATAGGGAATAACCTTCCGAGGTTATACCTTATGGTCGCTTCGTTTAAGTAGTTATATGATAGGTAGTTTATATGCCTTAGGTAAATTACCAGAATACCCTTTTCATATATAATTGGTAATTAAGCATATGTAACATAACTTTTGACATCTAAACTGATTTGGCGACAATATTAGGCATGTTAAGGCATATTCTACTTGTCATAGGACTAGTTAGGCGGTCCGAACGCGTTTCACGCGAACGACGCGTTAAAGTAGCATAAGCTACCTAAACGGGTCGTAATGGGTCGTAAACACTTATGTTAGGTTTCATTTAGTATGTAGGCTTTGTTAAACCATATTACACGAGTCTCCATACTCGTTTGGTTTACGAACCCTCATTCTATCCAATCCTTCGATTTAGGTCCGGTATATTAACATAGTTACCTATATTAGGTGCCGTTTGATTCCGTGATCTCTAGCATTGCTTGGTGGTTATCTTAGGACTTCTGAGCAATCTCAAGTGAATACATAGACCCCTCTTTTACTGATTTCCAAACGTTTTGGGGTGGAACACATGTGCCTACTTATTACTTTCATGCTTTCACATCATATACCTGCTATGTTCATTAGTACATTTATAGTACATGTTTTCACTACATTTTATGCTATGTATGCCCATTGTGTGCGTACTTAGTACATTGCCTTACATTACATTTTATGCTATGTATGCCCATTGTGTGCGTACTTAGTACATTGTTATACATTACACTATATGCTACGTATGTCCTTTGTTGCATACTTAGTACATTGTTATTCATCATATGCTTACATTTTGGATGCACATTACATGATTTACATTACATCTTGGTGGTTTGGTTTGAGTAAGTGATTAAGTAACGAGGCGTGTGTAATATGATACAAGCATGGTGGATACGCCGCTGGTACTTCCTATATATAAGTGTTTGTATGGTATTACATATCGTAGCGTTATTGGAATCATTTCAATTTGATACATATAACATTTTATACAAATAACATACTTTTCACAAGACATTGATTTACAAACAACTTATCTTATACAAACTCATCTTACATGGTTATTCATTTAACCATACGTTATTTCTCTTATTTATACATATCATCTGATCTTATCGTTTTTCAAATGATTTACAAGACAAGGCAAATTACAAGGTTCATGACTAAACATTTTCTCAAACATAAGTCATGAATCCTATTTTCTCAAAACCTATGTATCTCACAGGCATTTTTATGCTGACGTACCTATTTTCACATGTGTTTTCAGGAGATGATGCATAGGACTTATCAAGACATACTTAGGCGGACCTGTGCCTTAGTGACTTAAAACGAGACAAGAACTAGTTAAATTTTGTTATGTACTCTTTATTTCTTGTTCAAAGACAATGTAACTCGCTTGTTTGATTAATAAAACGAAACTTCAATTGCCATGGATTTGAAACAATTAATTATGTTACAACACTCCCCGACATTTTCGCCACGTCTAGTCGCTTTACGTGGTCGGGGTGTGACAGCGGGCCGCGTATCCCTATGTTAACATTTACGCGGGCCGCGTAAAAGTCGAAATATGGCAATATAAATAGCAGGCATCGGGTTTCAGCCAAACTCGTTCATTTCTTTCTTTCTAAGCGTAATTCTCTCATAGTAGGCATTATACTCGAGTCTAATACCCCCTAAATAGCGAAGTTCTACTCCGTTGTAAGTATTATAACCCCTGGATTTGTATTAGATACCCTGCCCGATTGATCTAGTTCCTAGGGTTCCGTAACAGCTGTCATGGTTCTACCCAACGTAGTCGTTGGAATGCCATCTCGGGGAGGGTATTACTAATGTTAAAATGAGTTATTATACTAACGCGTGTGCATTTGTGTAAATTATTGATAATTCTCAGGAAACCCTTACAGAAAATCTAAGACAGCAATGTGAGTTGATCCGCTTTTTGTAAACCTTTTGTTAACTGTTTTTACAAAACCTCATACAATTAAATGTGTACTAAGCAGTTATTGATTATTTGTAAGAATACAATTATCATGAGTATGTTGGGGTTTTGTATACAAAATTTGTTTCCACCTGGTCAAGGAGTAACATTTTCACAAGTCGGGTTGGACAGTACCATGGATGTTAATTGTTATAACTTGGAAACAAATGTAATTGCGAGATCGCCCTCAATACTGTACAATGGATTTTTATTTAAACTTGATTAAACTGGGATTCACTCACCAGTATTTCCCACTGACAAATGTTTTTAAAACGCATTTCAGGGAACAAATTGTGAAAGCCAAATAGAAGCCAGCTGGACAGCACTGAGGGCTTGGAAAAGTGGCAATAAAGTTACCTATAATAAAATAGATGTTTTTATTAAATAAAATAGGATTTATTCCTATGAAAACGTGTGTAATGCGAACTTGGGTTTTATCCCATGTGTTTCATGTTATGAAAATGTGGTATTTTACTCTGATCAATTATTTCCTAACTACGGTCCTGATGAAAAATTCCGCTGCCAAATTAGACAATACGCGATACCACCGAAACTGGCTTGTGGCCGCCCGTTCCTAGGGATTAGGGATCGGGGGTTGCGACAGAAGGTGGTATCAGAGCTAAGCCACTGATTCAGCCACAGAAGTGTTCTGCTGACATCAAAATTCCATTTGTTAGGAAATAAATTACGGAAATACGTGCATAATTGTATTTTATTGTTGTGTGTTATTTGACTATTTGTTAGTTTACAGTATGAGCGACCAAGGACCATCTGACGCGTACCGTCAATTGTCTGGTTCGCCTAAAAGCGAAGGTACATCCTCTTCTCAGCCTGCCCTCTCAGGGTAGTCTGCTGATACGGAAGAAGGAATATTCGTGCTTAAGGCCAAATCCGAGGAGCCATTCCCTCAGAAAAAGAGAGGCTGGTTCAGTCGAGGGGCACACGAGCGTAGGAAGCGTATGAAAAAGTTACAAGACCAGAGAGCACTAGCAGCAGTTAAAAGGGAAACCGATGCCTATGCCCAGGATATGATTAATAGGGGTATAGCCAACATCCACATCTTAGCAACCACTGCAGTTGACCCTAACCTGGAGCAAATGATAGCACCCCAACCACAACCACCAATTCCTGACCAACCAATGGAAATAGAAAACCCTGAAAACCAAGTAGAAATGCATGACTTCAATCTGGAAGAAATACCTAGGGTACCTGCACCAAACCCCTTAGACCCAAATTACGACCCCTGGTGGGACAACAGTAGGGACTATGTGCAACGTTACCCGATACATGAGGACATGCCCATGCCAAACATAGGAGCCTACCCAGGTTTGGATCCTTTAGATCCCCATTACCATGATGTATTAATTAGGGAGATCTTAGAGAATCCTTACCAATTCCAGGCCTCTACACCTCCATATCAAGAACCCGCACCCCAGATTCCGAACCCAGTCCTAGAACCTGCACCCCCAATATGTGCAGAAAACATACAAGAACTTAGGACATTTGGTGAGGAAATTTTAGAAAGTAGTGAACGAATGAGACAGGTAGGAGAGCGACTCGTCTGGAAGTACGACGAGCGCAATATGGATTTCTGGATGAATCCATATCCGTAGATGTGATGGTGGAGACAGTAGTAATAGTAATAATAATAATAAAATAATATGATATGTGTGTATGTGTATGAAAAAAACTACGGATGCCTATTACTAGTAGTGTAACTTTAAATTTCAGTCGATATTGTAATTTTAATTTCAGTACTGATGTGTAATAGATGCATAGTATATGAGAATAGAGTAAGTCGCAATGATCGACGCTTTTGACCAAAATGCATGTCATGTGATTGACTATATTCAATATTATTTTGTGATATTAATATGGGGTAAATGTTTAAAATTCAGATGGCCGATGAAGGAAATCAAGAAAATCTGAATAACGATAACCAGAGTAACATTAACTTGGTTAATGAGAATCCGAGCATCAATAACAATGGAAACCAAATGGATAATAGTGTCGTTCAACACATTGTGGCACAAGGAATTATAGATGCAATGCCATTTATTATTCAAACGGTTCAGGAAGCGAATAATAAAAGTAAACATAGCAGTAAGCAACCAATTGAACCAGAACATAGCGTGAACAATGGACCCGTAGTTCAAGTGCCCATTCCCAAAAGAAGAAGAACCATGCCTTATGGTTGTTCTTACAAGGAATTCTGGTCCTACAAACCAATAGAATTCTTGGGCAATGAAGGACCCATTGCAGCTCTACGCTGGATAGAAAAGACTGAGGCTGTTTTAAAAATAAGCAAGTGTGCTGAAGAAGACAAAATAATGTTTGCTTCTAATTTATTTAAAAACTCAGCCTTAGAATGGTGGAACACTGTCCTCCAGTCAAGAGGAAGTGATAAGATATACCACATGGAATGGGAAGAATTTAAAAATATGGTAGAAAGGGAATTCTGCCCTCCCAATGAAAAGGAATAGATAGCAAATAAGTTCCTAAATTTTAGAATGACCGGGGTAGATAGTAAAGGTTATACTACTACATTATTTGAATATGCTAGAATAGTACCGACCCTTGCATCACCTGAACCGGTATTAATCTCCCGTTATATCTGGGGATTGATTGGAGAGATTAGACATGTAGTCAAGGCAGCTAGACCCCAAACTATAGAAGAAGCTGTAGAACTAGAAAACACCTTGACAGATGAGTTAATCCGTACTAGAGAAGAAGACCAGAGGAGAAACCTAACTCAAAGACTTACCCAAGAATTCCGTTCTGGGAATTACAAACGTAGGAATATGAGTTCTACCTCTGCACCATTCTGCAAGGTTTGTAAGAAGAAGCATTCGGGAAAATGCTCCACTCACTGCAATTTCTGTAAGGCACCAGGACACAAGGGAGAAGATTGCAGGAGAAAATCCAGTAATGGACTATGCTTCAACTATGGAGAAAAAGGTCATATCAAGCCGAACTGTCCAAAATTGGCTCCAGCTGCGAACAACAAGAACACTAAAAATGCTAGAGCATTCGTTCTAACTGCAGATGAAGCCAAAATGATTCCAGACGTGATAGCTGGTACGCTTTTAGTTAATGATGTTTTTGCTAAAGTATTATTTGACTCTGTGTCACACCCCGATATTTCCACGTATTACCGGTGGGCCCGGTGGGGAGTATCATGACGTAGTTGATATCGTCATAGTCAAATTATCACAGTTTAATGCACAGCGGAAGCTAAAGATAATTTCATTACAAACCGATGAAAAGTAATATCAATTATTACAAACGGTTGTAAAAGGGATCCACAGGCGGATCAAAGATAAAAGCAACATTGTTCAACAGATTCTTAAATATCTAAGCTTGCAAGACTCTTTATTGATTCTAGGAGTAGCCAGCCTATTACGATTAGTACCTGCACTTAACCTTTTTGGGAAAATACGTCAGTTTTCACTGGTAAATACAATTAACCGACTCATTTTTAAAATGTTTAAGAAAATTGATTTGAATGCACAAGGCACAAAATATCTTTTATAACTTGGGATAATTATTTATATATAAACTTGTAAAAGAATTACATGTTTGTTATACGTTCAGTAGCCCGGGCTGAATACCGGGTTAAAGATTAATAGACACACCACATGATATAATCCCGCGGCGACTTATTCTCGAACCGGCGGTTATACCATTTTATATATATATGCACTGGCAGGTGTATGCCTACACCCTGTGCTTAGGTCGTGGCCATTTCAATGAATGATGCCAAGGATATCCGGGACATGGTCATTAACCCCCCAAAGGCTTTAAGCAAACAAAACAGTTTAAACGGGTCATCTCAATAAATTAACCTTCATATGATTAAAAATTCAATTCCCGACCAAGCGGTATTCTATATACCGTATCCCAAGCCCGTATATGGAAAATAAGTTAAAAGTATTTACCTGAGCAAATTATACAAATTTATCCCAGCCGTAGAAATCAGCAAGTGCAAGTATCTTTTACTAGTCTCCTAAATCTGGAACGAAGGTTTTAATTAATCTATTAGATTCGTAACGGGTCTTACTTAAGTTTAAACTTAGACCGGTTAGTTTTAAAGAAAGGCATACGGTTCAAAACGCATGATTAAGCGAATACCGGAATAGAATGTGATTTAGACCCGAAAAGTTTGAAGACTTGTATAATATGGGTAAACTAAACACATTCTGGAATTTGAGATAAAAATGATAAGGTTTGACCCGTTTCGGTTAATTTATGCAAACTAGTTACATAAACCGCACCGAACGCAAAAAATGCATAACGGGTAAACAAATGAGTCATGAGTAGGTTTCCTAAATTAATATGCCTTAAATATGTTGTGATATCAGTAGGATACCTTCCATTATGCCCAAAACGGATTTAAACTCAAATTAAGCCCAGTAGGGGTATTTTGGTCATTTTAGAGGTTATAAAAGAGATTAAATATAAATATGAGGTTCAGGTCTGAAAAGATCAGTAAAAATATTTAATTTGATAAGTTACATCAGTAGGGTATTGCATATATGTGAAATTTATCATTTATAACCAAACTATGCACCGTAGGGGCAATTTGGTAATTTCACTTAAGCTTTAAAGGTCAAATTTGGAAATCTGGGTTCAAAAATTTTTCTTACTGTTAAAGTATAAAAATTTACTTAAAACATCAGTAGGTATTATGTCTTATATGATAAAAATAGTTTTAATACATACTATGCGTTTAAAACGCGTAAAAATCGGTTTTAAGGGATTTTTGGGTTATAATAAGAAATCTGAGTTTTTGATCAGTTTATAAAGTTCAAATATTTTATTTATCATATAAAATCAGTAGCAAAAATTTTGGTATCAAAATATTATGTAAACCTCATTTTATTAGCAAAAAGGGTATAACCGACAATTACCGAATTAAAGCAAGAACCCTATGTTATGCTCAGCTTAAAAATAAATAAAAATATTCAAAAATTCCAAAATATTATATTACATCAATGGGTAAAAATTTTGGTATCGAAATTTGTGTTTAAATAGGCTTTATGCCAAATATGCCGTTTAATTAATAAAAAACTTTCAATTTACGCTATTGAGCATAACTCTTAATCTAGACCTCAAACTGATGTCAAATTTTTAGGACAAGTTTATAATTCAATAACAAAGGTTTTTATCCTCTCACATTTTCAAAAATATCGTTTTAAGGTCAAAAGGGCATAATGGTCAACATTTAGGCATATAACGGAAACATGCAAATGAATCGGATAAATTAGGAACCAAGTTGTATAATCTCAGAGGGTTATACTAACTTATAACCTGGTCCTAATGGACTTTAAGGCATGTCTAAACTAAGCTAAATCGGGTCAGAACTGAAAGTCAAAGCAAAAGTCTACTTTTACGACTTTCGGTTCCGAACCGAGCCTAAACTCAGAATTGTCAGGTTGAACATGCCTAGACATGTTCAATTAATATTTACCAAGTTATTAAAGTGATAAAACTGATTTTATTGCTTTTACATTGTTAGTTATGAATTTTAATTATAAACCAACTCGTTTGACTTTTATTTTAATTACTTTGACCCGACAATTAACTAAGCAAACGTGGTAATTAGGAGGTGCCCTTTTCAGGGTTTAATACCTACCTAATTACGATCATGTAGCCATGTTCGTTGCGAACAATGGCTTGATTACTTAAAAGTCAAAGCGTTTATCGTAAACGCTTGACTTTTCGGCTTTAATCGCCAAATAAAACAAACTAGCCATTAGAGGCACTTACAAAGGGCCCAATGGACTGAATGGAGGTTCCTAAAAGCTCAGGGTCCTCCTTGGCTTGGAGATACAGCAGCTTTGAATGAACTGGTGCAAGTGCAAGTGAAACATCTTGGCCTATTTATAGTAATTTAGATGGAATAGGATGATGCCAAGTGTTTCAAGAGTTCAATAGATCATAACAGGTGTTAATACAGCTGTTTACATTCTATGTGCAGCCCAAGGTTTCAATTTGATGGTTTGGATGAGAGTGGGAAACCAATACTATCGAAAACCAGCAATTAAACCCATATATCTTATAAAAATTTGGACAGAATTGCAGATTCAGTTCTTGTTCTTTGTAATCAGCTCCTTAAACCTATATATCTTATAAAAAAAACATATTCAGTCCCTCTGACTTCTGAATCAGATGGTTGCAGGTTTAAAACAACTTTTGAAAGTTGTTAAGATTAGAAACAGTTTGCTGAATTACAATTTCAGCCCCTGCATATGATAAATGCTATTTCTGACACATTTAAAGCCCGTTAAGCCATTTTCAAGGCTCTACAATGATGCCTAAACATAAGGGATATGAAACATGCTCAGAAATATGCCGGATGTCGGTTCGTTTGGCCGTACGGTTGCGTCGTTCGGCTAATTACAACGAAACACGAACGGACGCGAAAAACGATCCAAATTACGCGACGAATGGAATATTATCATGCCAAACACTAAAATAAAATATTTTAGTGATTACATAAATTTTTGGATGTTCGGATATATTCAGAATGTAAGATATGCGCGAAAATGCAAATTTATGTACTTTTTGACGCTTTTAGTCCCTGTTTGACATAAAAGTTTATTTTTGCACGCCGGACCCCTCAAATCCGATTCGATATACTTTTGCAGTTTGACGCAAATAGTCCTTTAATCGCACAAAGTAGCGCGAAATGTCATTTAATGATATCCAAGCCTTCCATGGCCCATAATGGGTATTCCCAAGCATGTGTTTAATTATTACTACGCTCTTGTTCGCTTGAATGGTCACCAAAAGGCGTAGATTCAAAAGTTGACGTTTTTGGTCCCTCTAATGCGCAAACTTGTGCAACTCATGGTTTAGTAGCATCGAAGCCTTATCTAATCCATGTTAGGCATTCTTGAGAGTATTATTAAACATCACGATGCTTCGGGTTCGTAAAAAGGTCTTTCAGAGGTATAATTAAACATATTGACGCTTTTAACCCCTTAAACTTGCGAAGTTGCGTGTAACGTCACTTAAAGGCATAAAAGCCCTAAACGGCCAATAATTGGCATTCCCGAGAGTATAATCAATTATCATGAAGCTCTCGATTTGTTAAAAGGTCACTCAGAGGTAAGAATTAACATGTTGACGCCTTTAACCCTTCGACGAGCAAACTTTCAATCAATTATGCAAACGGCCATTCTCGATCAACAAGTGGCCCATTTGTGAATATGATTACCATGTAATGTTATTCAGAGGCTTACAATAAGCATGTTAACATTTCCAGTCCCTCTATAATCAAAGTTTTTGATTTTTCGCAAAATTAGTCCCTCAAATTCAACGTTTGACTTTATTAGGGTTTATTACACGTGTCAATACATCATTGGACGTGATTTTACGAGGTGTTACATCCTCACCACCTTAAAAAAAATCTCAACCTCGAGATTTGCTAAAGTAATGGAAGTAATTTCTGACGTATCATGGACTTAACCTCCATAGCATATTTGGGCCTCTAAGGGCATCTCAGTCGACCTTTACGATAGGTACATACTCCTTTTCAGAGCTTTTTAACCTGTCGATCCTTAATCTATACAGGTTTCCCATCAACCCATAAATTTTCATTGGTCTGCATATCATTCTGTGATAATGCTTCTTGTCTTATCGGCGAAACATATCCTTAAATCACTAGTGTGGGATACATTTATTTCCATCAAGCTCCTCAGGTAAGTTTTAGCTTATAGGTTACCAATCTTGATATATTCGATTTCCTCGAATGATTCTATATATCAGAGCTTAACTGGCCTGTTGTATTAAACTTTCAGCACATCCTTCCAAGGTGATACTTCCTGTTGAATCTTATTCCTTAACAAGAACTTAAGAGGTTTGCGACTTTCATCAATTATTGACTTCCCGCCGATTACTGGCAGTTTCCAGATGATCATAAGTTTATATGATCTCATCCATCGTTTCCAAGGTAATCCTTCAGATCCGGATAATTGGATTTACCAAAATTCTGTCCATTAAACGGATTCTTGACATTCCATCTATACAAGGTCTCCAAAGGAGCAGCCTTGATACTTACATAACAACTATTAGTTATAGAAAAGCTCATTTAAGGTGAGATGATTATTCCAACCACTACTTAAACCAATCTTAAGGAATAGCTAATCCTTACAGTTAGTCGAACAAGTCGACGATCCTGGGCAGCTGATGGCGATTCTTAATTGTTGCCTAAATAAGGTTGCGGTAATCAATGCATAAGCAAAATGAACCATCTTTCTTAATTAATAATACCAAAACTCTCAGAATTTGAATCAGGCTTTAAGAACCTTTATCTTAAAATTCATCTAATTAGGGTTTCGATTCTTCCAATAATGATGGTACTAATTGTCATGGAGTTTTCACAATAATGCAGCCCTATGCGGGATGTAAATCTTAACTCTACTTGCCTTTAGAGGTAAACGGGGTACTTCTTTGGAGAAGATAGTCAAGACGCAAGGAGATTACAGAGATTTCCCAAATCTCAAGCCCCCAGTTCTACTATCATTGCCTGTGTCAGATAAATGACACATTTTCTTTATGAGTCCACGGATTCCTTAATCAGAGACACCTACTTGGACAATCCTACATTGGATATCTTCTTTGAACACTATTAGCCGACGCTAGTACCATATGACCATTGGGATATCTCAGTGGTTCCATGCATTAAACCTCCATACTGATCAGGCATGGAAGCAATCTATGTAACACATTAAGATACACCAATCCTCATATGGCGCTTTTATCATACAGTCTGGTATTCGCAGTTGATAGAAATCAGTGAGATAATAAAATAAAAACACATATATCGACGTACTCCATCTGGAGAAAGAGTACTCTAGAATTTTACGAATGAAGATCCTTGATAGGAAGAGAAGAAATGGTTCCTATGATTTCACCTGTAAGTTTTTCCTTACACTTAATATCTGAGGTTCTTATAGGAAGATTTTAAAAGTTTGCCAAGCTTGTGGTCTTATGAGAGACTCAGTAGCACCTGAATCCAAACGTAACTCTTAGCAATAAAATCACAATAAGGGATTTACCTGGTGTCATTATTGATACGAACTGCCTCTAACATTCATCAGGAGGGTTTAGGCGCCTCCATTCTTAATCCTTATATACTTAGCTATAAAATCTTTGAGAGTTTTAGGGCAGTCTCAGCTTCGACTAGTTCATTTCTTAATCTATATAACGTGAGTAGCTGAGATAGATCCATAATGGATTATAAGAAGCAAGCTTTGAAACCTTAATGTGCCCCCTTATTACTGATGCTAAACCATCCATAATTAATGCATTAAGCTTAGATTTTGGGTTAACCGAATAGGGCACTATCCCAGACAATAAGCTAAAGTCTATAACATTCTGTTTACAGTCTAGATCCATCATGGTGAGAGTCAGAAAATTCTTATTCCGCCTTTTCCATTCCGCGTTGCAGACAACCGGTTTTTCTGATTAGTCCATGAACTTGGATCATCCCAATTTGTGTAAGAGTATTCTTCATGTAATTTTATTAAAGTCTTCCACCAATTAGGGGCATTGCCCTTGAATGACTGTGATACATATCTCACAATGTCCCTCTCAGTACAGCCACTGATGTCCATAATGGTTTCTATTTCATCCAACAATTTCATGCAATCGATGGCCTCTTTTTCGCCATTGAAGTCTCTTGATTTGCAAGAGACGAAGTACTTTTAAGTACATCCTTTAGAGGAACGGGGCTCCTCACTATATATATCATCTTATTTGGTTCATTTTTCGCATTCGAAGTATGAACAAAGCTCTTTTTCATGATCAGAGGGAATATGATTTAGGGCAAGTAGCATTCTGCTCTTCGAATGTTTTCATGACTTTTCTCATAGCCTTTCTCACAGCTGCGTCATTCATATTAACCTTGAGGTTCACATTTGTTGCATCTTCAGTATCGCAACTATTATTTGTCTCATTCAAGTTTGCCATACGTGAAGCTAGGCACTAAACGCCAAAATTAATCAATTGCTTAATTGCATTTCTATAGCGAGTCATCACCCTGACGACCTAACATACATTGACCATGGTATTATTAAACCATATAAGCTAATAGGATATGAACATTCCTAATGAATGTTATTTGAATGTACATCAATTACATTCAGCCTAGGTCACAAAAGGACCATCAATGGCCTTTAGGGTTTGGACCGAGTCCATTACCCTTTTGACATGGGATCAAAATGTCCCAACTGTCTTTGGCATATAGATAATTTTAGATAGCTTGAAGGCTTACCATAATGGCTTTCTAAAATATGAAACATTAGTCCGTCAGGAAGGACATAAATAATCATAAGGCACGAAGGCCTTGTCGCAGAGGACGTTATAAGATATGGCAACAAACGCCTGTCACGGAGGACATTAATTTATAAGCCGCAATCTTATTAGATTAGGGGTTTTAAGATTTGAACCTAGTTCTTCACCGTTGGACAGGGAGTCATAGACTACCATTGTCATCGTCTTGAAAGGCGATTTATTTTGGCACATAGGCAAATCCTAGGACATCATTAATGGATGCTTACATATATACACATATATGTATATATATATATATATATATATAATTATCGTTATTGAGTATATCAGTCATGATCTTATCGATCTTATAGACTTTAAGGCTTGGGCATTGCCCATCACCTTCGACGATGTACCATAACGATCACATTTGACAATGTCTCTAATGGACAATATAGTATATAATCTGTAGGTGATATAGATCCTATCGGTGATTCAGGATAATGCCACGAAGGGTAATACAATAAACACACTTATTTATAGGAAGTACCAGCGGCGTATCCACCATGTGTTTGTTGTATTACTCTAGTTTCGTTATCTAAATCACCGTCAAGATACATATAATCTTAACCATTGAGTCGGAAAGTACTTCTTGAAATCTCACTATGAAGATAGGAAGACCTAAGACTGTACTTCAAATATCCTATAAAATAATATGATCATCGCATCAGATGATATTAGTCATGATCGCACTGATTATATAGACTGTTAGGGTTGGGTATAACCCACCACTTTGAACAGGGGATCATAAAGACCACCGCTAACTTTGTCTTATCTCCAATAGAATAAAGTATAGCCCGTAGGCATTTCATCACTAAGGATGTTAATATTATGATCATCATACTGATGATACTAGTCAGGATCGCATTGATCATATAGACTATGGGATTTGAGCATAGCTCACCCCCTTGGGCAAAGAATTATAAAAGATTACAATTGTCTTGTCACGATTGGACAATATAATATAGCCCGTAGGCAAAACATCATTAAGGATGTTAAATTTAATCATCGTATTGATGATTTTTAGTCATGATCTCATTGATCATATAGACTATTAGGCTTGAGCATAGCTCACTACTTTGAACAGGGGATCATAAGGATCACAATGTCAATGTCACTAATGGACAATATATTATAGCCCGTAGGCTCTTCATCACAAATGGATGTTTATACTTTGATCATCATACTGATGATACTTGCCATGATCTAATTCGATCATATAGGCTTTAAGGCCTGGACATAGTCCAAATACCCTGACGGCTGGTGTGGTCTCTCAGGTCACACTGCCAGGAGTGTTAACATGTTCTCAGATGTTAACAAGATTAATTTGTCTTAATGGTTACACAATATTACCATGATCGCATTGATCATATAGGTTTGGAGGCTTGAACATAGTTCACCACCTCTAGATAGAAGGGGTATCTCCCTTAACTATCATAGTAGAAGGAATAATCATCCTTAACTACCAAAGGTTTTGGCCAATTAATGTGGACTTGCCACTTGGCAGTGGTAAACCATTAAGAAGATCTTCTGAAATTATTTAGCATGTCGATAAAATTCGAATCAAGTGATACTAATGGTTGATAAAGGACGAAATGAATACCTATATAAATTTTTAGAACTTCCAGTAAATCATTAGGAAATTACCATAGTGTCTTAAACAGGACTTTTAGTATCATATTTGTCCATAGAGGACTTTTAAAAGGAAATTGTATGTCCGTATAGGGGCTATATAAAAATATCATAAGTCCATATAGGGACTATATTAAAACAGTTTGCCTATGAAGGGACTATAATAAAGTATCAGGTCTACGAAGGGGTTACCAGGAGATATCATGCCCACTAAAGGACTTATAATGAAATCTCATGCCCATGGAAGGATTATTTAGAAATAACATATCCCCGAAAGGATTTTAACGAAATAATATGTCCATAAAAGGACTATATTGAAATATAATGCCCTCGAAGGGACTATGATAAACATACGTATATACCAAGTCTTATCAGGAGACGTAGGTCCACACGGACTATGATGGAATACTATGTCCACAAAGGACTACAATAATCAAATGCCCAAACAGGGATTTAAATGAAAAGAAGTATGATAAAAGGAAGGTCTTCTAATGTCTTCCTCTCTTTATTCTGATTGTTTCTTTATCTCTATATATCATACGCAGTAGCGATTCTGAAGATTTTAATGAATAAAGTAATATTTCAAATCAGGATCCATTGCAGAAGTAGAATCCAAGAATTCAATGATTAAAGAAACGACATGGATCACGGGTTAGGTTTTGACTGGTATATTCTAAGTCTGAAATTAGGAAACTCGGAGGTAAGAAATAGGGATTAATATCATCCACATGTATCATCTTCAATGTGGGAGCCTCAGGGACCTTCTGGTAAGGACTCCGTAATCTGGATAAGGGTTTAAACAAGTTTGTTTTTGGAAATAGGTCCATAAAGGTCTTTCCTCCAACTGGTTGTACGCTTATCCTAGTCATGGTATGAAACTTAGCATTCTTGGCTTCTGACGGGAAGAATCTCCATCCACGGCTTCTTTGCTTGACGACATATTCAAAAATACATAAAATCGAAACAATATTTTACTGAATAGGGATGAGAGTATTTCTATGTTAAGTCTAGACTCAGAAGGTCAAGGAATGTGCTACTATGTCATTGAGATTAAACACAAAAGGCTAGTGTTTAATTCACTCAATGTTGGCTCTGATACCAACCTGTCACACCCCGATATTTTCACGTATTACCGGTGGGCCCGGTGGGGAGTATCGTGACGTAGTTGATATCGTCATAGTCAAATTATCACAGTTTAATGCACAGCGGAAGCTAAAGATAATTTCATTACAAACCGATGAAAAGTAATATCAATTATTATAAACGGTTGTAAAAGGGATCCACAGGCGGATCAAAGATAAAAGCAACATTGTTCAACAGATTCTTAAACATCCAAGCTTGCAAGACTCTTTATTGACGCTAGGAGTAGCCAACCCATTATGATTAGTACCTACACTAAACCTTTTTGGGAAAATACGTCAGTTTTCACTGGTAGATACAATTAACCGACTCATTTTGAAAATGTTTAAGAAAATTGATTTGAATGCACAAGGCACAAAATATCTTTTATAACTTGGGATAATTATTTATTGTCACGACCCCCGACCACACCCTGGAAGGGAGCCGCGAGCAGTCAAGTGGTACCAGTGGTTATTTTAAAAACATTACAGCGGAAATGTTCATCAGGACCGTGAGTTAGGAAAAATATCAGAGTTTAGAAAACACCGGATTTTATTTATTAAATAGATGGGATAAAACCCATGTTTTACAGAGGTAGCTTTAATAAGGGATAAACCCGAATATATGAAACCATGTTTTCTTAATTTAATTTAATTGATAAAATAAGCCACTTCTTTAAGCCTTTTGGTTCCGTATCATCACTCTTATTCTAATCTACTGTCATTACCTGAAACACGTTTTAAAAAGGTTTGGTCAGCAGGAAATACTGGTGAGTTCATTCATTTTTGTACAAAACGACACTTTGTTATAAATTACAACATAGGAGCGATTACAATGGCTACTATCTTATTTTTATCTGGCGTCGTGTCACACCCTGGTGACGATGGTCATACCACTATTGGGTCCTTTCACCCAAGTAGTGATGATTATCACTGTTAGGTTGGTGAACGTAACAGTGAGAGATTAGTAATGTGCACAATACCCCCCTTGCCAGTGATTCAAGATAACCAAGACTTAATCCCTGTAATTATAACTTTTTGAAAACAATTTAGGTATAGTAAAACATTGTTGATAAAAGAGAATGACTCACCTTGTTAGCATATAGTCTTTGATTAAACAAGCCTCCTGATTCTATGCCTTCTGATAACTAAGCATCTACTTTATAGTTCTGAATCTTCTGATGATTAGTTATCTTGTTTGTAAGTGTAGGGTGCATAGTTTTCTAGTAGTTAAACATTTAGTTTAACAGAGTGGAATACGTATTAGTGTTAAACCCAATCAAACCTAACGATGGTCACGAGATCAGAACCTTAACGAAATTCACAAAGTATAGTCTTATTTAGACAGCACTTTGGCATTCATTTCAGAACGAAATTCACAAAGTATAGACTTATTTAGACAGCACTTTGGCATTCGTTAGTTGGTTCCCGAATCGATCGGACAGAATATCGCATCGGTGATTATTGGTTAGAACACCAACGTATAGAGAGAAGAATAGAAGGAATGAGCAAAGAAAAAAGAATCCTAAGCTTCCTATTTATAGGTAGGAAATATGAAATTTCTAGGAAGTTTCCTTTGCGTTTCTAGGAAATTTCGTATAGCTTTTCTAGGAAGTTACCTATACATTTTCTAGGAAGCTTCCTACCTATATATATATCTCCTTACTCCTTCCTTGCACCTTCCTCATATATATCTATCTCATATATATTTATTTTCATGTATATCTATTTAGGTGCTTAATTAATCTTACTTAGCTTAATTAATCTTGCTTAGCTTAATTAATCTTGCTTAACTTAATTAATCTTGCTTAGCATAATTAATCTTGCTTAACTGATTAATTAATCATACTTAACTTGATTAATCTTACTTAACTGATTAACTAATCTTACTTAACTTATTAATTAATCTTACTTAACTGATTAATTTTCCTTGACGGTTTAATTAAGTAATTTACTTAGCCGATTAATTAAATAACGTAATTAGCTGATTAATTAACTTACTTAGCTTGCTTAACTGCTAAGTTTCCTTTCCTGTTAAGTTTCCTTAGCTATTAAGTTTACTTAATTACTAAGTTTACTTAGCCATTAAGTTTTCTTAATTATTAAGGTTTCTTAACTACTAAGTTTACTTAACTGTTAAGTTATTTTAACTACTATGTTTACTTAATCGCTAAGTATTCTAGTTTAACAGCTTCCTAGTTACGAATTCTAATTTCTAGATACAATGGAACTCGTATTAGTCTATTAACTTAATTCAACTTTAACGATAATCACGAGATCGAAACCCTCACAATGAATGACAAAGTATAGCCAGATATTGGCAGCACTTAAACATCCATTGGATCGGTTTTAATCGATCGGATAAAGTATCGTACCAGTGATTAGAGTTATTACCCTAATACGGGCAGAGTTTCGGGATTTAGAAGTTCTGACATTAGAATGACAGAACAAGAGAACAAGAGAAAGAAAAGAATTGAACGATTTGAAATGAAACTCGAACTCCTTATTTATAGGGCTGGAAATGGGGCGCGTCGCGGCCCGCGAAGCACATAAGCTTCTTCTACGCGGTCCGCGAAGCACATAAGCTTCTTCTACGCGGCCCGCGAGGGAGTCTAGGTTGACACGTGTAATGACGCGTGTCCCTCATCCTTATCCGGTTACCCTTGAGCTGTCGCGCCCCGCGTAAGCTTCGGTTAACTCTTACGCGGCCCGCGAGCGATCCATAAAATTGAATTTCTAGATTTTTCACAAGGATTAGGGTTTTAGGGGTCCGGGTTTCCACTTACGTAGTGTTGTGGTATATTTTTGCAGGTCCTTACATCCTCCCCACCTTAATTAAAATCTCATCCTCGAGATTTACTAGAACAAGTAAGGATACTTCCGTCTTATTTTTGATACCCAAGTATATTCTTATCCATGCTTTAAGTCCTACTTCACCCTGACCAGAACTAATCTTGCATGTTTTTGGAATTCTCATGATTGACTGATAAGGTCTTATATTTACTTCTATATTTTGAGGAGGTATAACTATATATTTCTAAGTATTTCATGAAATGTATCATGTATACTTGCCATTTTAGCTGATAAGCTACTGGTCCACTTTGCTTAGTTACTTTAATGGTTTGACATTCCTCGGACTTAACTTTCCTTTCCAAATACAGAGAGACTTTTAGTGATATCCTTTTTCTGATTTAAATTTCAATGGTTTGCCGATCTCATGGCCTGATAGTTGTTTTTCTCATATGTATGTCTTACATACTGGATGATACTATCATCCATAAAGTGTTTTAAACGGTTAACACTAATACTTGTAGATAAATTATTAGAGAATCTTATGAGTGATAAATGATAGTTCTATTTATCACACATGCACTTAGCATGTCTTTCTATGTTTGTAGTGTTCCTTTATACTGCTCAAAATAGGTCGGGTTAAAATCTTCCCAAAAATGAGAAGTGAAATGACTATCTTCATTTAATACAATAGATAACGGGATTCTATGTAATGAGACCATTGGATCCCTACACAACTTAACTAAGCGTTTTATGCTAAAGGTTTCCTTCATTGGTAGGGATTGAGCAGACTTGGTTAATCGATCCACAATCTCCCTGATTGTGTCGTTACATTTTCTTATGTTGGGTAATTTGGTAACAATATCCATTTGTTATCAATCCCCTTTCCATACTGACACTTCTAATCATTGAAGTCAACCTAAAGGTTTCTAACGTTCAGCTTTAACTTGCTAACAGATTAAATACTTAGAGGCATAACTTGCTATCTATCAGTAATTCTTATAAAACTCTTGATACCTCATATCACTTACGTGATGCAACAATTACTTAGTTCTATGAGCTCCTTTGAGAATTCTTTCTCATAGGTTTCCTTGATTAGTACCCAAATTCTTTTCTTATGGAATCTCCAAATTCCATTAGTTCATTTTTTTCTAGTTCCTTCATTATTCCTTTATATTCCTTCAGCATCATCCTTGATTGCTGTTTCTTGGGCACTCTTCAATTGTTTTATTAAATCTATCCGCAATTTTAATCTAAGAGCACGTACTTGGTTCGACTTCTTATGAAACTTATGGCTTAAAGCATCAACTATAACATTAGTCTTAACTTGTAATCGGTGTTGTTCCTAGTCTCAGATTGAAACACCTCAAAAATTCACGTCCTATAATGTATTAACACGTGTCATAAGCTTTGAACGTGTGAAAGAATGTTCTAGAGGGACTAAAGTTGACAAACAAGGAAAGTATGTGAATATAAGGGTTCAAAATGTCAACAGTGGATAAATATACTCTACAATAACCCTACATGATGTTTATACCCTTAAACGAATAAATCATGGATCATACAAAGCTAATTGTGAAAGAAAGTGAGAGATTACAAACTACAGGGGTTAAATGTGTCAACATGTTTAAAGTATACCTCTGAGTGACCTTTTAGCAAACCCGAAGCTTTGTAACGATTAATTTTGCTCACTAGAATGCATGATAAAAATTTCACCAAGTTTCGTTATCGTATGAGAAAGTTATGATAAAATTCGTATACGAGGGGTTAAAAGCGTCAACAATGAAATTTATGACTTTTCGGGTAATCAAAAGTTAACCAAGGACTTAACAAAGTGGGTATAAGTCTTGAAGCCCTTATAAATCAATTTAGAGGGCTCAAAGTGCAAAACAAGAAGACAAAACAACTTTTAAAAGGATCGGGGGCCAAAATGCAAATAATTGAAACTTGTTTAACCTGATCCCAGGCCTCACACGGGCCGCGTAAGCCCAGGCAGGACCTTACGTGGGCCGCCTGGCACTCCCAGATACAGAAAATGCTGACAGGTGGCTGTTCAGCCCATGTAACCGACTTATATTGCCTTGTTTCAATACCATGTGCTGCCTAAGCTTGTTTTTAGGCACTAGGGGCACTTGTAAGCATCTTGGTTCCATCCTAGACTTGCTTGGCATGATCATGGGAGATTAAAACCCATATAAATAGAGCACGAAGTTGCAACTTTTTGATCATTCATTCCATACTCAACTTCTGATCATTTCTGGAGCTCAAGGCCACTCCCTAAGCATCATTAGTCGTGCATTGGACCTTGGTAAGCTTCCTTAACCTTCCTTAATCGTGTTTTACTTAGTTAATAGCTTAAAAGTAAAAAACGTCGTAATTAAGGTTTGACTTAGCGATTAATCGCTAATGGTCCAGCGATTAGTCAAAGTAAAAGTAGTTATAAGTTGGTAATTATGTGGGCATTACACCCTTAAAAGGGCACTCTCTGATTCCCGTCCTAACTAAGACATTTGTCGGGTCAAAGTTGTTTATAAAAAGTCAACAGAATCTTAATTTTCAAATTAACGCATAATTAGCAATATGGAAGACATGTAACCTATTTTATCACTCGTATAACTTGGTAATCAATACAAGAACATGTCTAAGCATGTCCGACTCGACAATTTTCTGTTTAAGCTCGGTTCGGAACCGAAAGTCGCAAAACTTTGACTTTTGCTTTGACTTCAGTTCTGACCCAATTTAGTATGATTTAGAAATGCCTTAGAGCTTCATTAGGGCCGGGTTACGTGATAGTATAACCCTCTGTGTTGGTTCGTTGATTGAACGATTCATTTACACGTTTCCGTTAATTGCCTAATGTTGACCATAATGCCCTTTTGACCATAAAACAAAAATTTTGGAAATATGAGAGGGCAATAATCCTTGTTACTGATTTATAAACATGTCCCTAAAATTTCATATCAGTTGGAGGTTTAGATTAGGAGTTATGCTTAATAGCGTAATTAGGACGCTTATTATGAATTAAACGGCGTAATTAGCATAAAGCCTATCTAAACCTAATTTTTGACACCAAACCTTTTACCCACTGATATAATAAAATATTTTGGGATTTTTGAAGATTTTTAATTATTTTTAAACTGATCATAACATAAGGTTATCGCATTGATTCGGTTATTGCCAATTATACCCTTTTCGCTTATAAAATGAGTTTTCCATAACAATTTGGTACCAAACCTTTGGCCACTGATTTTATATGATAAATGAAGTATTTTGAACTTTATAACCTGATCAGAAAACTCAGATTTCCTGTTAAACCCGGAAATCGCTTAAAACGGCTTTTTACGCGTATTAAACACATAGTATTGGTTTAAAACCATTTTGTCATGTAAGACTTATCACCAACTGATGTAACCTATTAAATTAAGTTGTTTTACTGATTATTTCAGACCCGAGTCTCAGAATTATAATTAATCTCTTTTATAATCTTTAAAATGACCAAAATACCCCTACGGGGCTTAATTTGAGATTAAACTTGTTTTGGGCATAATGGAAGGTATCATACTAATATCGCAACAAATTTAAAGCATATTAACTTAGGAAACCTATTCGTGACTCTTTCGGTTACCCGTTATGCGTTATTCGCGTTCGGTTCGGTTTATGTAACTAGTTTACATAAATTAGCCAAAACGGGTCAAACCTTATCATTTTTATCTCAAAATCCAGAGTGTGTTTAGTTTACCCATATTATACAAGTCTTCAAACTTGTCGGGTCTAAATCACATTCTATTTCGGTCTTCGCTTAATCACGCGTTCGAACCGTATCTTCCTTTAAAACTAACCGTCTAAGTTTAGGCTTACTTAAAGACCCGTTAGGATTCAAATAGGTTATTATAAACCTTCGTTCCAGAATAGGAGACCCGGTAAAAGCTACGTGCACTTGCTTATTGTGATTATTACTTGCAAAGGTAAATACTTTTAACTTATTTTCCCTTATACGGGCTTGGGGTACGGTATATAAAATACCGCTTGGTCGGGCATTGAATCTTAATCGTATGATGGTCAATTTATTGAAATGACCTCTTTGAATTTTTTTGTTTGCTTAAAGCCTTTGGGGGGTTAATGACCATGTCCCGGATATCCTTGGCATCATTTTACGAAATGGCCACGACCTAAGCACGGGGTGTAGGCGTACAACCGTCAGTGCCTATATAAATAATGTGGTGTGTCTATTGATCTTTAACCCGGCACGAACCGGGCTACTGAACGCATAAGAAACATGTAATTCTTTTACAAGTATTATATTCAAATAATTATACCAAGTTATAAAGAGTTTTGTGCCACGTGCATTCAAATCAATTTTATTAAACCTTTCAAAATGAGTCAGTTAATTGTATTTACCAGTGTAACTGATGTATTTTCCCAAAAAGGTTAAGTGCAGGTACTACTCGAAATAGGCTGGCTTTCTCCTAGCATCCACAATAAGTCTCGCAAACTTGGATGACATAAAACTGTTGAACAATGTTTCCTTTTTATTTGATCCACCTGTGGATCTTTTCAACTATTTTGTGATATTTAAATATTACAATTTGTTTGGTTGAAATGAATCTATCTTTTGCTTCCGCTGTGCATTTATATTTGTGTTGTTTGACTATGATGATATCAACTACGTCACAATACTCCCCCACCAGGCCCACCGGTAATACGTGGAATATCGGGGTGTGACAGGTTGGTATCAGAGCCAACATTGAGTGAATTAAACACTAGCCTTTTGTGTTTAATCTCAATGACACAATTGCACATTCCTAAATTTTCGAGTCTAGACAAAGAACTTAGGACAAATCCAAATTGTTTTTAATCTTAACTTTGTCCTTTATATTTCTTGTTGTATTTTTTTTCTTTTGTTTTGACAGGAAATGCCACCGAGATTCCGGAGAGGAGGACGAGGAAAGGGGCCGATCAACGCCCCCAACGATCACGAAGCCGGGCCTTCACACCGGCGAACTCCCTCTACTACTATGAGTACCAATCCGCAAGGAGCCTGGAGGACCTATACGAAGCCCGCTAGGCGATCTACTTCGTATATCTCAACACCTCCCTATCGTCACTCCTTTGGGCCGCATTCAGAAAACGAGCCCGATGACTCACGCCACTCCTTCTTACCATTGCAGCGATCCGTTTCGCACCGTTCCTTTGGCGACCCCACTCCTGTCTTTCAGGGCCGGTTCAACCCGGCGAACTATATTAAAGAACCAGTGGGTTTTAACCCACTAGGACATGAAGACCATTTCTCAGGAGACCAGGCAATGGACATGGACGAGGACACGGATCCCGTCGAGCCTGCAACCGGGACCCCCAACAATCCCATCGATATCTCTGATGGATCATCCTTCCACGGATCACCCTACCGTGGTCCAGACAGTTACCAAGCGAGGTTCAACCAGTATGAGTGGTATTTTACACCCTCTCATAACCCACAACAGCAGCAGCAGGATCCCTCCGAGGATTCGCGTTTCATGGCAGTCATGCCATCGCCACCACCGCCGCCAGTTCATCAAGCACCTCCAGAACCACCAAGGCGTAGGAGAACAGGCGCACGGATATCCACGCGAGGAGGGGGTTTTCACTTTAGCACCCCCATCACTCAAGTGGCAGTCACTATCCGCCACTGCATGAAGACCCACAAATGGGCGGGCCTTCAAACCCAGTTTCAGAGGTGAATTCTGCACCAATTGCGCCACCACCGCCACCAATGGGTTTTGGTAACCCAATCCCTACATACGCCGGTTCAACGGCGTATAATCCATTTGAGCAGCCGGCTCACACAAACTATAACTATGCTGAAGCCGACCCTTACCTCGTAGCAGCAAACTACAATGCCCTTCATCATGAAGGACCATATGGAACCCCTTGGGGAGTGGGATACCCAACTCATGGGTATCAAGTACCTACTCGACCCCCGTTTCAGCATCAGCCGCAGCCACCACGGTTTTCCCCACCAGAGCAGGAGGAGATCCTCCAAAGACTAAGCAGGGTGGAACGAGACTTTCAGGAAGAACGTAGGAACAACCGGGGATTCCTCAAAGGCCTAGCAAGCTTGTTAAAGGGGAAGAAGAAGAGGGATCATTGAATCCCTATATGTATTGTTGTATTTCCTTATTTCAATCAAGTCCCTGCGTGGACATTTATCTATGTATTTAGTCCCTGCGTGGACTTGTCTTCTTAGTCCCTGCGTGGACTTGTCTTTCTTTAGTCCCTGCGTGGACACCTAGCTTAGTAATCAGTCCCTGCGAGGACTTGTATTTCAGTTTAGCTCCTGCATGGGCAAGTTATTTCTATTAAAAGTCCCGTTAAGGGCAATGTGTAATCCTTTTTAATATTTAATGGAATGTTAAGTTTATAAATTTCATTTTTGTCATTATATGCATAAATATATTTGAAATCAATAAATCAAAAATCATTCCTTTTAAAAAATAATCTGCCTATTAAAATATTAAATAAGAATCTTAAAGGTATAACCTAGCCTGCATGTCATTATAAGACTTGGCCAAGATGGTAAGACCTGTTTAAAAGATTCGAATCCCTGTTAACATCTGGAAACATGTTAACGCTCCTGGCAGACGTGATTCGTTAAAATCACACAAATCATTCTTATAATAGGATCCTTCAAAAGATTCCTAACCTAACTTAATGATCTATAAATCATGGGTTTAAATCATCAATTAAGATGATCATATGTTAACCATCCATTGGTAATATAGTGTCTACGGGCCATACTCATTGTCATATAAGACAAAAGACAGTAGTAGCCTACAACTCCTTGTCAGAAAAAGGTAAAAGAACTATGTTCAAACCTTAATGCCATGATTCTATGAAATCATGGCTTATGATTTAGAATGTCCCTGCGACTAGGCCTTTTGTGCCACTAATAACATTGTTATTGTTTTATAATTAGGATAAATTATAATAAATGTGACAACTGTGCCTCCGTGACCATCAAACAAATACCAAATCAATGAGATATTGGGTTTCATACTTGGGATTTGTAAAAATATGTGTATCATTTGCACATATCATTTCTTGTTCAATTTCAGGCTCTAAATCGCTTTCTGGAAGGTTATACGCGCACCGATGCGTAAATATAACCAGTTTAATGCAACAAACACTCCGGAACAGTGAAATAGGCTTAACATACCTTAAATAACCTTCATAACTTAGAAATAAGTTTCGAAGGCTTTGGTATGGCAAAAATCAAGTTAAATCGCTTACAGGGACTAAAGTTGACAAACTGCGAAAGTATGCCAATTTGAACTGTAACAGACATTCCGGAATATAACCATAAGTTAAACATACCATAAATATCCTCTACATAGCTTAGAAATAGGCTTTGAGGGGTTCGGTGTGCTAAAATAAACTTTTGGGTCATTCAGGGACTAAAAGCGTCAAAAAGTGCACAAGTTTGCACTTTCGCGCATAACTTACGTTCTGAATACATCCGGACATCCAAAAATTTATGTAAGCACTAAAATATTTTATTTTAGTGTTTGGCATAAGAAAAATCCATTCGTCGCGCAATTTGGATTGTTTTTCGCGCTTATGTGCATTCCGTCGTAATTAAGCGAACATCGCGATCGTACGACCAAACGAACCAACATCCGGCAAATTTTTGAGCATGTTTCATGTCCACAATGTTTAGGCATCATTTTAGGGCCTTAAAGTTTGCTTAACGAGCCTTAGAAGTGTCGGAAATGGCTTAAACACACAACAGGGACCTAAACTATCATTTCAGCAAACTTTCTCCTGATCAGAGGACCCAGGCGGCCCGTGTAAGCCCAGGGTTATCCTTTACGCGGCCCGCGTTAGGCTCCCATATCAAAATTAATTGTTTAAACAGCTGTTAACAGTTGTTATGCCCCCAAAACTCACCCACACTTGCCCTTTCCTGCTCATGAGGGGCCATTTTGAGTTACCATAAGGTTTCAACAAGTGTAGGGATGTGTTCAAAGCACGTTATTCGATAAACGATCTTAATGGTTCTACCATTCCTATAAATACCCACCACATTTTCACCTCATTCCTCACAAAATCTGATCTAAGTGCTCTAAGTTGAGGCCATTGCTTAATACCTGAGCTACTTGGATCAAGATTAGCTTGCGGGGACCCTTTGTAACTGTTCTTTCGTTCTTTCACTCTTTTAGCGTTAAAAAGTCAAACTTTGTTTGACTTTCTGCATTGACCAGTTTATGGTCAATGCGAAGTTTGTTTGAACTTCATATTGTGAGCGTAATCACGATGGTTATAGTCCCTAGTGACTATACCTACTGATTACCACGTTATCTAGGCTCAGTGACGAGTCGTAGTTTCGGCCAGAATACGTATTCTTGCGTATTTTGTAACCAAACTACTTATGGGTATCAAAACCGTTTGTTTTGATACCAAACCTGTTTCCTAAACTTGTTAAACATGTTTTGACATGTTTAGCTCGGTTCTTTTAGTTTGATGCTTGTCTAGGGTCGTAAAGGTAAGCGATCTAATCAATCGCTTATACTTTCGAACCCGACCCATTTGGTCGATCATTAGGATCCGACCAAATACATTAGGTGACCTTATGGTCACATCGTTTAAGTAGTTGTATGATAGGTAGTTTATATGCCTTAGGTAAATTACCAAAATGCCCTTTTTACGCCAAAATTTATACTAAGCATATGTAACATAACTTTTGATATCTAAACTGATTTAGCAACAATATTAGACATGCTAAGGCATATTTTACTTATCATAGGGCTAGTTAGGCGTTCCGAACGCGTTTCACGCGAACGATGCGTTAAAGTAGCATAAGCTACCTAAACGGGTCGTGATGGGTCAGAAGCACTTAGGATAGGTTCCGTTTTAGTATGTAGGCTTTGTTAAACCATATTACCTGAGTTCCCATACTCATTTGGTTTACGAGCCCTCATTCTATCCAATCCTCCGATATAGGTCCGGTTATTAATGTAGTTACCTATAATAGGTACCGTTTGATTCCGTGATCTTCTAGCATTGTTTGGTTGTTACTCAAGGACTACTAAGCAATATCAAGTGAGTACATAGACCCCTCTTTTACTGTTTTCAAACTTTTTTGGGGTGAAACACATGTGCCTACTTGTTACTTACGTGTTTCCATGTTTTCATATCATATGCTTGCTATGTTCATTAGTACACTATTAGTACATCGTTTTACATTACATTTCATGCTATGTATGTCCATTGTGTGCATACTTAGTACATTGTTTTACATTACATTTCATGCTATGTATGTCCATTGTGTGCATACTTAGTACATCGTTTTACATTACATTTCATGCTATGTATGTCCATTGTGTGCATACTTAGTACATTGTTTTACACACATTTTGTTGCATATGCTCATCCAGCATATGAACACATTATATTACATTATGTGAACCATTTGTATCTATTGAACCATGAGAACCATTTGACAATAGACATTTGACTATACCTAAACATCTCTACAATTGTTAAACATTACATCTTGATGGTTTGGTTTGAGTAAGTGATTTAAGTAACGAGGCGTGTGTAATATGATACAAGCATGGTGGATACGCCGCTGGTACTTCCTATATATAAGTGCTTGTATGGTATTACATATCGTAGCGTTATTTGAATCATTTCAATTTAAGACATATAACATTTTATACAAATAACATACTTTTCACAAGACATTGTTTTACAAACAACTTATCTTATACAAACTCATTTTTACATGGTTATTCATTTAACCATACGTTATTCTCTTATTTATACATATCATCTGAACTTATTGTTTTTCAAATGATTTACAAAACAAATCAATTTACAAGGTTCATGACTAAACTTTATTAAACATTTTCTTAAACTTACAAGTCATGAATCCTATTTTCACAAGACCTATGTATCTCACAGGCATTTTTATGCTGACGTACCTATTTTCACATGTGTTTTCAGGAATTGATGCATAGGATTGATCAAGATACACCTAGGCAGACTTGTGCCTTAGTGACTTAAAACAAAGCAAGAACTAGTTAATTTGTGTTATGTACTCTTTGTTTCTTGTTAAAACGATGTAAACCCTCTTGTTTGATTAATAAAACGAAACTTTAATTGCCAGGGATTTGAAATAATTAATTCTGTTACAACACTCCCCGACGTTTCCGCCACGATTTGATGTTCTACGTGGTCGGGGTGTGACAATAAAAATCCTAAATAAACGTGAGTAACGAATTAGCCAAATATGGTCTATGTTTACCATGGTTAATGAATTGCCATAAAAGGAAATTCCATAATAAACTCCCAAATAAATTATTGTCAATATCTTATGTAACAGTTCAAACTACATGGCTGACTCGGATGAGATCAACAGTCACCCAAGGGAGGATCATGATAATACCCGAATTAACATAGCGGGTGCAGAACTGCAAGCATTAATAAACAATGCTGTTACAAAAGCAATAGAGGGGCAGTATAATGAATATAGCGGGACTCGAAGTAGGACCCTATCCGCATCGCATTCCAAGCCTAAGACTCATTCAGAGGCTCACAGCAAGCCACCCTCCAAGAAGGAAGAACCAAAGAAAAACGAGGACGATCGTCACTCTTCAAATCAGCAAAGTGTTCCATCTCAAAAGATCGTACTGAATCAAGGACCCCGTGATAAGGGTTGCTCCTATAAATATTTTGTTCCATGCAAACCCAGGGATTTCACTGGGGAGAAAGGAGCTATAGACTGCATGACATGGTTGGATGAGATGGACAACGTGGTTGATATCAGCGGATGCGCTAATAAGGATGTGGTAAAGTTCGTATCTCAGTCATTCAAAGGCGAGGCGTTAGCTTGGTGGAGGTCATTAATCCAAGCTACATGGAAAATCCCATTGTACAATATGACTTGGGAACAGTTTGTGTCATTGATCAAGGAGAACTACTGCCCTCAGCATGAGGTTGAGAAGATTGAAGCTGATTTCTTGTCGCTGGTTATGAAAAACTTGGATTGTCAAGCATACCTTACAAGTTTCAATACCCTGTCAAGGTTGGTTCCTTATCTAGTGACGCCGGAACCCAAGAGGATAGCTCGTTTCATCAGAGGTTTAGCCCCCGAGATTAAGGCCAGTGTGAAAGCCTCTAGACTAGCTACTTTCCGGTCTGCAGCTGATATATCATTGTCCCTTACTTTAGAAGCGATCAGGCAGAGATCGCTAAGGAACACCAATGCAGAAAAGAGGAAGCGTGAGGATGACAACTCACGACGTTTAGACAAGAGGCATAAAGGAAACAATGACCACAAAAAGAGTTCTGGATCTAAGAAAGATGGTCATCAGTCGGGTGATAAACCCAAATGTAAGATCTGCAGGAAACAGCACTTCGGGAAGTGCAGATATGAGTCGAAATCCCAGTCACAGCCAAGGGCATGTGGGATTTGCAAGTCTTCTGAGCACAAGACTTTGGATTGCAAAAAGTTGAAAGATGCTACGTGCTATAGCTGCAATGAAAAAGGGCATATCAAGTCCAATTGCCCAAAACTTGCAAAGAAGACTGAGGATGGGAAAAAGACCAATGCAAGGGTCTTCCGGATGGATGCAAAGGAAGCCGTCCAGGATGACAATGTGATCACAGGTACCTTCCTCATAAATGATGTCTATGCAAGAGTACTTTTTTATTCAGGCGCTGATAAGTCGTTCGTAGATAATAAGTTTTGTGAATTGTTGAAATTACCTGTTAAAACCTTAAGTGTGAAATATGAGGTGGAATTAGCTGATGGAACCATAGAAACCGCATCAACCGTGTTAGATGGATGTGTTATATCCATTAGGAACCACTCTTTTCCTTTGTCTTTACTTCCTTTGAAATTAGCCGGTTTCGATATAGTAATAGGCATGGATTGGTTGTCTCGCAACCAAGCCCAGATCGTTTGTGCTAAGAAGCAAGTGATTGTCAGAGCTCCACATGGCGAGCCTTTGACAATCCAAGGAGATACTAAGTACGGAATGCCTGAGCAAGTGCCCATGCTCAAGGCATCAAAGTGTTTGACGAAGGGTTGTGTTATCTACATGGCGCAAGTAACTATTGATGAACCAAAGACTAAGATCGAAGACATACCCATTATCTCTGAATATCCAGAAGTATTCCCTGAAGAACTACCTGGTTTACCCCCAGATAGGCAAGTGGAGTTCAGGATTGATATTATTCCTGGTGCGGCACCTGTTGCAAGAGCACCTTACCGATTGGAACCAACGGAGATGAAGGAGTTGAGAACTCAACTAGATGATCTGTTAAGCAAAGGATTTATTAGACCTAGCTCATCTCCTTGGGGAGCACCAATCCTGTTTGTGAAGAAAAAGGATGGGTCGATGCGTCTGTGCATCGATTACCAGGAACTTAACAAAGTTACTGTCAAGAATCGGTATCCATTGCCCAGGATCGACGACTTGTTCGATCAACTTCAAGGGGCGAGTTACTTTTCCAAGATCGACTTAAGGTCAGGATATCATCAATTGAAGGTCAAGGATGAAGATGTACATAAGACTGCATTTAGGACTCGTTATGGTCACTACGAGTTCTTAGTGATGCCTTTTGGACTCACTAATGCACCAGCCGCATTCATGGATCTCATGAACCACGTCTGCAAGCCCTACATGGATAAATTTGTCATCGTCTTCATCGATGATATTCTCATTTACTCAAAGAATCAAGCTGACCATGAGAAGCACCTCCATTGCATTCTGAAACTGCTTCATCGAGAAAAGCTCTACGCCAAATTCTCTAAGTGTGAATTTTGGCTTCGTGAAGTCCAATTTCTTGGACATGTGGTTAGTGAACGCGGAATCCAAGTAGATCCCGCTAAGGTTGAAGCGGTCATGAATTGGCAAGAGCCGAAGACGCCCACAGAGATTCACAGTTTCTTGGGTTTGGCAGGATATTACAGGCGTTTTATTGAAAATTTTTCAAGGATTGCTACACCCCTAACTTCTTTAACTAGGAAGAATATTAAGTTCAACTGGGGACCGAAGCAACAAGAATCCTTTGATATCCTTAAACAGAAGCTAAGCAATGCACCAGTATTGACATTGCCTGAAGGGATTGAGGAATTTGTGGTATACTGTGATGCATCGCACACAGGTATGGGATGTGTGCTTATGCAGAAAGGCAAGGTTATTGCCTATGCTTCTCGACAGTTAAAGGTGCACGAAAAGAACTACACCACCCATGACTTGGAATTGGGTGCCGTTGTATTTGCACTAAAACTTTGGAGGCACTACTTATATGGAACTAAGTGTGTGATCTATTCTGATCATAAGAGCCTTCAACATCTGTTCAATCAGAAGGACTTGAACATGAGGCAGCGACGTTGGATGGAAACTTTGAATGATTATGATTGTGAGATAAGATACCATCATGGTAAGGCGAATGTCGTCGCCGATGCCTTAAGTCGAAAGGAAAGGGTGAAACCTATAAGGATCAATGCCAAGAGCATCGAGATAAAGAATAGTTTAAATGAAAGGTTGTTAGCTGCACAAAAGGAAGCTGTGCTGGAAGCTAACTATCCTGATAAAAAGCTAGGAGTAACTGAAGAACAGTTATCCTATAGCAAGGACGGAATCCTGAGATTAAATGGACGAATATGGTTTCCTGTTTATGGGGGACTCCGAGATGTTATCCTCCAGGAAGCCCATAGTTCTAAATACTCCGTTCATCCTGGAGCTGACAAGATGTACCAGGATCTGAAAGCAAATTTTTGGTGGATAGGCTTGAAGAATTCTATAGCTACCTATGTAGCTAAATGTTTGACGTGTGCGCAAGTCAAAGCTGAACACCAGAAGCCGTCAGGTTTGCTACAATAGCCTGAACTTCCCACATGGAAGTGGGAAATGGTGACGATGGATTTCATCACCAAGTTGCCAAAAACAAGGAAGGGAAATGATACTATATGGGTGATAGTAGATAGACTGACTAAGTCAGCACATTTCCTACCCATTAAGGAGACCTATAGCTCCGACATGTTAGCCCAATTGTACGTAGATAAGATTGTATCTCTGCATGGTGTACCGGTGTCTATTATCTCTGACAGGGATACTAGATACACGTCACATTTTTGGAGAAGTTTCCAACAATCTTTGGGCACGCGCTTAAATTTCAGTACGGCTTACCACCCTCAGACGGACGGGCAAAGTGAGCGTACAATCCAAACATTGGAAGACATGCTTCGTGCATGTGTGATTGACTTAGGTGGCAGTTGGGATAACCACCTACCACTAATCGAATTCTCATATAACAATAGCTACTATACCAGCATTAAGGCTGCGCCTTTCGAGGCCTTGTACGGGAGAAAGTGCAGAACGCCCGTTTGTTGGGCGGAAGTTGGAGATGTCCAAATGACAGGACCTGAAATAGTCTTTGAAACGACGGACAAGATTGTCCAGATTCGTGATCGCCTGAAAGCTGCCAGAGATAGGCAGAAAAGCTACGCAGACTTAAAGCGTAAACCTCTGA
The DNA here is from genome assembly GCA_030545235.1 of Helianthus tuberosus. Taxonomy (NCBI): domain Eukaryota; kingdom Viridiplantae; phylum Streptophyta; class Magnoliopsida; order Asterales; family Asteraceae; genus Helianthus; species Helianthus tuberosus. The sequence goes on from CM060407.1 coordinate 124,407,941, forward strand.
TATTCGAGGTAGGTGACAAGGTACTACTTAAGCTATCACCCTGGAAAGGGGTAATGCGATTTGATAAGAAAGGTAAGTTAAGCCCGAGATACATAGGACCATTCGAGATCATCGAATGTGTCGGATCAGTTGCTTATAAGTTAAACTTACCTGAAGAGCTCAGTGGTATTCATAACGTATTCCACATCTGCAATCTGAAGAAATGTCTAGCTGATGAATCACTAGTCATACCACATACAGATGTGCACATAGATGAGAGCTTGAAGTTTGTTGAAAAACCTGTGTCGATCGAGGATCGACAGGTTAAGAAGCTTCGAAGGAAGCATGTACCAATTGTAAAAGTTAAATGAGATGCCCGAAAAGGTCCCGAATACACGTGGGAGGTAGAGTCCACAATGAAAGAAAAGTACCCTCATTTATTTGAGTAAATCTCGAGGTCGAGATTTCTTTTAAGGGGGTGAGGATGTAACACCTCAAAAATTCACGTCCTATAATGTATTGACACGTGTCATGAGCTTTGAACGTGTGAAAGAATGTTCTAGAGGGACTAAAGTTGACAAAAAAGGAAAGTATGTGAATATAAGGGTTCAAAATGTCAACAGTGGATAAATATACTCTACAATAACCCTACATGATGTTTATACCCTTAAACGAATAAATCATGGATCATACAAAGCTAATTGTGGAAGAAAGTGAGAGATTACAAACTACAGGGGTTAAATGTGTCAACATCTTTAAAGTATACCTCTGAGTGACCTTTTAGCAAACCCGAAGCTTTGTAACGATTAATTTTGCTCACTAGAATGCATGATAAAAATTTCACCAAGTTTCGTTATCGTATGAGAAAGTTATGATAAAATTCGTATACGAGGGGTTAAAAGCGTCAACAATGAAATTTATGACTTTTCGGGTAATCAAAAGTTAACCAAGGACTTAACAAAGTGGGTATAAGTCTTGAAGCCCTTATAAATCAATTTAGAGGGCTCAAAGTGCAAAACAAGAAGACAAAACAGCTTTTAAAAGGATCGGGGGCCAAAATGCAAATAATTGAAACTTGTTTAACCTGATCCCAGGCCTCACACGGGCCGCGTAAGCCCAGGCAGGACCTTACGCGGGCCGCCTGGCACTCCCAGATACAGAAAATGCTGACAGGTGGTTGTTCAGCCCATGTAACCGACTTATATTGCCTTGTTTCAATACCATGTGCTGCCTAAGCTTGTTTTTAGGCACTAAGGGCACTTGTAAGCATCTTGGTTCCATCCTAGACTTGCTTGGCATGATCATGGGAGATTAAAACCCATATAAATAGAGCACTAAGTTACAACTTTTTGATCATTCATTCCATACTCAACTTCTGATAATTTCTGGAGCTCAAGGCCACTCTCTAAGCATCATTAGTCGTGCATTGGACCTTGGTAAGCTTCCTTAACCTTCCTTAATCGTGTTTTACTTAGTTTATAGCTTAAAAGTAAAAAACGTCGTAATTAAGGTTTGACTTAGCGATTAATCGCTAATGGTCCAGCGATTAGTCAAAGTAAAAGTAGTTATAAGTTGGTAATTATGTGGGCATTACACCCTTAAAAGGGCACCCTCTGATTCCCGTCCTAACTATGACATTTGTCGGGTCAAAGTTGTTTATAAAAAGTCAACAGAATCTTAATTTTCAAATTAACGCATAATTAGCAATATAGAAGACATGTAACCTATTTTATCACTCGTATAACTTGGTAATCAATACAAGAACATGTCTAAGCATGTCCGACTCGACAATTTTCTGTTTAAGCTCGGTTCGGAACCGAAAGTCGCAAAACTTTGACTTTTGCTTTGACTTCAGTTCTGAACCGATTTAGTATGATTTAGAAATGCCTTAGAGCTTCATTAGGGCTGGGTTACATGATAGTATAACCCTCTGTGTTGGTTCGTTGATTGACCGATTCATTTACACGTTTCCGTTAATTGCCTAATGTTGACCATAATGCCCTTTTGACCATAAAACAAGAATTTTGGAAATATGAGAGGACAATAATCCTTGTTACTGATTTATAAACATGTCCCTAAAATTTCATAACAGTTGGAGGTCTAGATTAGGAGTTATGCTTAATAGCGTAATTAGGACGCTTCTTATGAATTAAACGGCGTAATTAGCATAAAGCCTATCTAAACCCAATTTTTGACACCAAACCTTTTACCTACTGATATAATAAAATATTTTGGGATTTTTGAAGATTTTTAATTATTTTTAAACTGATCATAACATAAGGTTATCGCATTGATTCGGTTATTGCCAATTATACCCTTTTCGCTTATAAAATGAGTTTTCCATAACAATTTGGTACCAAACCTTTGGCCACTGATTTTATATGATAAATGAAGTATTTTGAACTTTATAACCTGATCAGAAAACTCAGATTTCCTATTAAACCCGGAAATCGCTTAAAACGGCTTTTTACGCGTATTAAACACATAGTATAGGTTTAAAACCATTTTGTCATGTAAGACTTATCACCAACTGATGTAACCTCTTAAATTAAGTTGTTTTACTAATTATTTCAGACCCGAGTCTCAGAATTATAATTAATCTCTTTTATAATCTTTAAAATGACCAAAATACCCCTACGGGGCTTAATTTGAGATTAAACTCGTTTTGGGCATAATGGAAGGTATCATACTGATATCGCAACATATTTAAAGAATATTAACTTAGGAAACCTGTTCATGACTCTTTCGGTTACCCGTTATGCGTTATTCGCGTTCGGTTCGGTTTATGTAACTAGTTTACATAAATTAGCCAAAACGGGTCAAACCTTATCATTTTTATCTCAAAATCCAGTGTGTGTTTAGTTTACCCATATTATACAAGTCTTCAAACTTGTCGGGTCTAAATCACATTCTATTCCGGTCTTCGCTTAATCACGCGTTCGAACCGTATCTTCCTTTAAAACTAACCGGTCTAAGTTTAGGCTTATTTAAAGACTCGTTAGGATTCTAATTGGTTATTATAAACCTTCTTTCTAGAATAGGAGACCCGGTAAAAGCTACGTGCACTTCCTTATTATGATTATTACTTGCAAATGTAAATACTTTTAACTTATTTTCCCTTATACGGGCTTGGGGTACGGTATATAAAATACCGCTTGGTCGGGCATTGAATCTTTAATTGTATGATGGTTAATTTATTGAAATGACCCATTTGAATTGTTTTGTTTGCTTAAAGCCTTTGGGGGGTTAATGACCATGTCCCGGATATCCTTGGCATCATTTTACAAAATGGCCACGACCTAAGCACGGGGTGTAGGCGTACACCCGTCAGTGCCTAAATAAATAATGTGGTGTGTCTATTGATCTTTAACCCGGCATGAACCGGGCTACTGAACGCATAAGAAACATGTAATTCTTTTACAAGTATTATATTCAAATAATTATCCCAAGTTATAAAGAGTTTTGTGCCACGTGCATTCAAATCAATTTTATTAAACCTTTCAAAATGAGTCAGTTAATTGTATTTACCAGTGTAACTGACGTATTTTCCCAAAAAGGTTAAGTGCAGGTACTACTCGAAATAGGCTGGCTTTCTCCTAGCATCCACAATAAGTCTCGCAAGCTTGGTTGACATAAAACTATTGAACAATGTTTCCTTTTTATTTGATCCACCTGTGGATCTGTTTCAACTATTTTATGATATTTAAATATTACAATTTGTTTGGTTGAAATGAATCTATATTTTGCTTCCGCTGTGCATTTATATTTGTGTTGTTTGACTATGATGATATCAACTACGTCACGATACTCCCCCACCAGGCCCACCGGTAATACGTGGAATATCGGGGTGTGACACAGATGAATTTTGAGTTTCTCCTCACGATTGAGTGATAGTCCAAGTAGATCCTCTGGGAAAACGTCGGTCGGAATTTCTTTCAGTTCCATGCCTCTAGCGTTGATGAACTCCGAGACCATATACGCTATGTCTTATTTCCGTGCATAACTCACAGCTTTCATCACAGAGACGAACTTTGTCGGCTGGTCTGTCTTGTCTCCTTGTGGTCACTTCTCTAGTTGGCTTGCAAATCTCAACCTAATTCAGCAATCACCTCATAATCAGGTGTTTCGAAGATCGGTCTCACTATCTTAATGTCTAAATTTTGAAGCATACATTACTTCATTCTCCTTAACATATATACTAATGGTTTAGACAACTTTAATCCTTTGCAGCCCATGTATTTCGTAACAGCTTCTTTATTACTGGAAATCTTACTAGGATTATAGGTGAAGAGAGTCTTTGTAAGTGCACCTAGTCGTGGTTACTCTTATCTTTGCAAGAGTTCTTAAAGAAAGCAGAATTACTCTCACTAGCGTAGGTTTTGAGACGTTTTGTACCTAGCACAACTTTTCCTAATGCGTTAATAATCTAAGGTAACGCAGAGGGAATTCTTATACTTTCGATGGCGTCCCAACTTAAAGGGTTCACATCGTTCATCTTGTCGCACGAGTTACGAAACGGGTGATCAAATGGAATAGTTTTCGATGTCGGAATTATAGATGTATACGAGAGATTCCTGATAAAAATTCTAGAATTATTATTGACACACAGGCTCGTGATGTATTTTAAACTATCAATCCTTATGGTTTTTTGATTTCCTTATAGATATACATATCTATATAATCATATATTTCAAATATTGTAATATACAAACCTTGCATAAGGTTAATATATTTAAAAGATTCATATTCCGAAAAACAAGCCAGATATCAGGTCATGATACTATTTAGGGAATTCTGTCACTTGTTTGACATATTATATACCCCATCTTACCCGGTTCTCGCAGGAGAGGTAACCTCATCTTACCCGGTTCTCGCCGGAGAGGTAATTTGTATTTCCCATAAATAGAATCTTCTCAATTCATGATTAAAAATGAATCTTTTATTAGAGCTTTTATCAAAGAACAAGGTAATTAGTATTCACATGATGTATCATATTCTAGAACCCAGTAGAACCAATAAACAAGAAATAACAGTGGCCAAGTGTTATTGCTTATTTACCATACTTGCAACGTTCTAGTCATCATCCTCACGGCATACTAACACCCATCACATTTTATCTACGCAAGTAATTAGCTTATCTCGAAGCTTATACTAAGGCATCTTTCTTAAGTTCAAGTCTAAATACTATCCTTGTTGCTACCAGTTAATAACAATTTCCTAACTCTTTCGTTTAAGCTTAGGTATTATTACAACACCTAATTGCTTAAACCAGTGGCTTAGCTCTGATACCACCTTCTGTCACGACCCCTGACCACACCCTGGACGGGAGCCGCGAACAGTCAAGTGGTACCGGTGGTTATTTTAAAAACATTTCAGCGAAAATGTTCATCAGGACCGTGAGTTAGAAAAAATATCAGAGTTTAGAAAACCCCGGATTTTATTTATTAAATAAATGGGATAAAACCCATGTTTTACAGAGGTAGCTTTAATAAGGGATAAACCCGAATATATGAAACCATGTTTTCTTAATTTAATTTAATTGATAAAATAAGCCACTTCTTTAAGCCTTTTGGTGCCGCATCATCACTCTTATTCCAATCTACTGTCATTACCTGAAACGCGTTTTAAAAAGGTTTGGTCAGCAGGAAATACTGGTGAGTTCATTCTTTTTTGTACAAAACGACACTTTGTTATAAATTACAGCATAAGAGCGATTACAATGGCTACTATCTTATTTTTATCTGGCGCCGTGTCACACCCTGGTGACGATGTTCATACCACTATTGGGTCCTTTCACCCAAGTAGTGATGATTATCACTGTTAGGTTGGTGAACGTAACAGTGAGAGATTAGTAATGTGCACAATACCCCACTTGCCAGTGATTCAAGATAACCAAGACTTAATCCCTGTAATTATAACTTTTTGAAAACAATTTAGGTATAGTAAAACATTGTTGATAAAAGAGAATGACTCACCTTGTTAGCATATAGTCTTTGATTAAACAAGCCTCCTGATTCTATGCCTTCTGATAACTAAGCATCTACTTTATAGTTCTGATTCTTCTGATGATTAGTTATCTTGTTTGATTGTAAGTGTAGGGTGAAGAGTTTTCTGGTAGTTAAACATTTAGTTTAACAGAGTGGAATACGTATTAGTGTTAAACCCAATCAAACCTAACGATGGTCACGAGATCAGAACCTTAACGAAATTCACAAAGTATAGTCTTATTTAGACAACACTTTGGCATTCGTTTCAGAACGAAATTCACAAAGTATAGTCTTATTTAGACAGCACTTTGGCATTCGTTAGTTGGTTCCCGAATCGATCGGACAGAATATCGCATCAGTGATTATTGGTTAGAACACCAACGTATAGAGAGAAGAATAGAAGGAATGAGTAAAGAAAAATGAATCCTAAGCTTCCTATTTATAGGTAGGAAATATGAAATTTCTAGGAAGTTTCCTTTGTGTTTCTTGGAAATTTCATATAGTTTTTCTAGGAAGTTACCTATACATTTTTCTAGGAAGCTTCCTACCTACATATATATCTCCTTACTCCTTCCTTGCACCTTCCTCATATATATCTATCTCATATATATTTATTTTCATGTATATCTATTTAGGTGCTTAATTAATCTTACTTAGCTTAATTAATATTGTTTAGCTTAATTAATCTTACTTAACTTAATTAATATTGCTTAGCTTTATTAATCTTGCTTAGCTTAATTAATCTTGCTTAACTGATTAATTAATCATACTTAACTTGATTAATCTTACTTAACTGATTAACTAATCTTACTTAACTGATTAATTAATCTTACTTAACTGATTAATTTTCCTTGATGGTTTAATTAAGTAATTTACTTAGCCGATTAATTAAATAACGTAATTAGCTGATTAATTAACTTACTTAGCTTGCTTAACTGCTAAGTTTCCTTTCCTGTTAAGTTTCCTTAGCTATTAAGTTTACTTAATTACTAAGTTTACTTAGCTATTAAGTTTTCTTAATTATTAAGGTTTCTTAACTACTAAGTTTACTTAACTGTTAAGTTATTTTAACTACTATGTTTACTTAATCGCTAAGTATTCTAGTTTAACAGCTTCCTAGTTACGAATTCTAATTTCTAGATACAATGGAACTCGTATTAGTGTATTAACTTAATTCAACTTTAATGATAATCACGAGATCGAAACCCTCACAACGAATGACAAAGTATAGCCAGATATTGGCAGCACTTATCATCCATTGGATCGGTTTTAATCGATCGGATAAAGTATCGTACCAATGATTAGAGTTATTACCCTAATACAGGCAGAGTTTCGGGATTTAGAAGTTCTGACATTAGAATGACAGAACAAGAGAACAAGAGAAAGAAAAGAATTGAACGATTTGAAATGAAACTCGAACTCCTTATTTATAGGGCTGGAAATGGGGCGCGTCGAGGCTCGCGAAGCACATAAGCTTCTTCTACGCGGCCCGCGAGGGAGTCTAGGTTGACACGTGTTACGACGCGTGTCCCTCATCCTTATCCGGTTACCCTTGAGCTGTCGCGCCCCGCGTAAGCTTCGGTTAACTCTTACACGGCCCGCGAGCGATCCATAAAATTGAATTTCTTGATTTTTCACAAGGATTAGGGTTTTAGGGGTCCGGGTTTCCACTTACGTAGTGTTGTGGGATATTTTTGCAGGTCCTTACATCTATATATAAACTTGTAAAAGAATTACATGTTTGTTATACGTTCAGTAGCCCGAGCTGAATACCGGGTTAAAGATTAATAGACACACCACATGATATAATCCCGCGGCGAGTTATTCTCGAACCGGCGTTTATACCTTTTTATATATATGTGACATCCGTGCTTGTGTAATCATTTTACAGACTCTGAACGATACAATATTAATAAAACAGTGTGTTTTGATCCCAATGTTTGTATTTATGTTTGATTTTATGCACATGTTGATTTTTTGATCGATTTTGAACTCTATATCACTTTCTGGGAAGTTATACGCAAACTGATGCGTAAATGTAATCAGTTTAACATGAAAAATACCCCGGAACAGCAACATAAGCTTAACATACCTTAAATAACCTTTACATAACTTAGAAATAAGTTTTAGAAGGTTTGGTATGGCAAAAACAAGTTTATTCGCTCACAGGGACTATTTACGTCAAACTGCAAAAGTCTGTCATTTCGTAGGGCAACGTACAGTCCGGAACTTGATCATAAGCTAAACATACCATAAATAACCTAAAAGTAGCTTAGAAATAAGCTTTGATAGGTTCGGTGTGCGAAAACATGCTTATATGATCTTACAGGGACTAAAAGTGTCAAAAACGGCGTAAGTTTGCATATTCGCGCATATCTTACATTCTGGCCACATCTAGACATCCAAAATTTTTGTACACACTAAAATATTTTTTGTTTTAGTGATCGGCATGCAAAAACTTCATTCATTTCGCAATTTGGATCGTTTTCGCATCCGTTACGATTTCCATCGTAATTAGCCGAACAACGCAACCGTACAGCCAAACGAACCAACATCCGTCATATTTTTGAGCATATTTCAAGTTCCCTATACTTTAACTTCATTTTAGAGCCTTGAAATGGGGTTAACGGGGCTTAAACATGCCAAAAATGCATCAAGATGCAAGTTTCTCAAGTGCAGGGGCTAAACTGTCAAATTTTGAAAGATGCTGGTCTGCAGGTGGCTTACAGACCGTATGCCCAAACCCTTACGGTTCGTAAGGCAGCCCCAGCGACCAGAAATGAGTTTCAGCTAGCTGCTTGATCTTTGGGGGCTGTTTCTGCAAATTTATGGTGTGTTGAGCAAGTTTAAGTGTTCACCAAGGTTTCCAATCAGTTCTTAACACTTGTATGGATGAGATTTCACGCTTGTTGGCCACACAAACACGTGTAATGATCTTGTTCATCATGCCTTACTATAAATAGCCCAACCCTTTCACTCATTCCTTGCTCATTTCTTCTCATTCCTCCTCTACATCTGCTTTGGGGAGCTTTCTCATCTGATTTGGGAACTTATTCTTTGTAGAAAAGATAGCAAGGACCCTTAGTGAGCATTCTTTCATTCTTTTATTGCTTACTAGTTTAAAAAGTCAAACAGTGTTTGACTTTCAGTTTGACCAGTCAATGGTCAACGCAAAGTTCGGTTGAACTTTGCAACGTGATTGTAATCACGTTGGTTATAATCCTTAGTGATTATACCCGCTGATTACCACGTTAACTAGGTGTAGTGACGAGTCAAAGTTTCGGTCAAAATGCGTTTTAGCACGCATTTTGCAATGGAACTACTTTTAGGTATCAAAACACTTTGTTTTGATACCAAATCAGTAGGTTAAACATGTTTTGACATGTTTAACTCGTCACTATTAGTTTAGTGCTTGTTTAGGGTCGTAAGGTAAGCGGTCCAAACAACCGCTTAGACTTTCGAACCCGACCCGTTTGGTCGATCTTTAGGATCCGACCAAGCTTGCTTAGTGATCATAGTTGCATAGGGAATAACCTCTGAGGTTATACATTATGATCACATAGGATTGGTTAGTCATTTGCTAGTTAGCTTGTATGCCCATAGGAAATGACCAAAACGCCCTTTTGAAGCATAAATCCGTATTTTGACTATATGAACATATTTTTGACATATAATCTGATTTAGTAACATGTTTAGGCATAATTGGGCATGTAAGACTTGGCATAGCACATAGTTAACCATCCGAACATAGTCTTACGCTAACGACGCATTATAGTAGATTATACTACCATAATGGGTCTAAACGGGTCAAAAGCACTTAGGTAGACTTTCAAATCAGAATGTAAGGTCTATTAAATCATACCATATGAGTTCAAATACTCATTTGATTTATAGAACCTTATTCTATCCTATCTCCCGATTTAGGATCCGTTTATTAACATAGTTACCTATACTAGGTGCCGGTTGATTCCGTGATACTTGGAGCTTTTATTGGTCTTATTCTCAAGACTAATAAGCAATCCCAAGTGAGTACATAGTTCCCCTCTTTTACCGTTTTCAAATACTTTGGGGTGATTCACATGTACATACTTGTTACTTTCTTGTTTTACATGCTTTTGTGACATAAACATGCTAGTTTCACTTAGTACATATTTAGTACATGCTTTCACTATGTTTTGCTATGTATGCTAAGCATGCTAGCACATTGATTTATTACACATTTGTTACATATGTTTACTTAGCATATGTACGCATTGTTTTACATGACATTTCTGCTATGTATGTTTACTGAGCATGCTAGCACATTGTTTTATATGAACATTTCTACTAGGCATGTTTACTTAGCATACCTAGTACATGGTTTTCATAGCATGCTTACATCGGTTATGACATTTGGTGTGTTTAATCGGGATAATAATACATTCATTAACATTAGCTACGCCGCTCGGTAGTATGTAATGGTACCATAGGAATTGATAACTCCCGTTTCCGACTTCCTAGGTTTGTTTGGAAGTTGGAAATGACAGAATCCGATATACATAACTTAGATGAACCTTTAATTTGTTTAAAGGTTTGTCGCCACAGTCGCAAGGCTTGAATGTATGCGATTAACATTACTGCATAAATGTTTGTAATCATAAAGCATTGTTTTTCTGCAAAACATAACATTTGATTTAAACTTAGGTTTATTCAAAAATCTTGTTTTGTACATTTACCTATGGGGTTGAGTAATTACTAGTTATTCACCATACATGGCATTTGTTTCACATTGACATCATCACATAGTTAAGTAAATACTTTTTACTTGCTATGCATATCATTTGGTTATACATGATACATTTCACAAATGACATCGTACATGGTTTACACATAAACATTTGACATTGGTTTTAAACATGACATTTTGGTTGGTTATTGGTAAGTGACTTATGTAACGGGGCTATGGGTTATATGATAAAAGCATGGTGGATACGCCGCTGGTACTTCCTATATATAAGTGCTTTTATTGTATTATACATTGTTGCGTTTCCTAAGCCACTTGACAGAAACATGAAATATTTTACACAAAGACACGACATTGTTTTACAAATTACATATTTATACAAATTCATCTTTTCTTGGTTATTCATTTAACCATGCATCCTCCTTTTATTATCATTTGATTTTCACAATCAATTTTCATATGATTTATCAAAGGAAAACATTTTGCAAGGTTCATGACTATATTTTGTTAAACACTTCTTTCAAATCCAAGTCATGAATCTGCATAAACAAAACCTATGTATCTCACAGGCATTTTTATGCTGACGTACCTATTTTTACATGTGTTTCAGGTGCTAATGCATGATGATGTTTGTGCTTCACTTAGGCGGACTCGGGCCTTAGTGACTTAAAAGACAATTATTATGTTATGTTTTATTTAAATTCCAAGACAATGTAAACATAAATTCAATAATACATAACTTTAATTACCATGGTTGTTGAAACAATAATTCTGTCACCTCACTCCCCGGCGTTTCCGCCGCGGTTTGTTGTTTTGACGCGGCCGGGGTGTGACAATATATATGCACTGGCAGGTGTATGCCTACACCCCGTGCTTAGGTCGTGGCCATTTCAATGAATGATGCCAAGGATATCCGGGACATGGTCATTAACCCCCCAAAGGCTTTAAGCAAACAAAACAGTTTAAACGGGTCATCTCAATAAATTAACCTTCATATGATTAAAAATTCAATGCCCGACCAAGCGGTATTCTATATACCGTATCCAAAGCCCGTATAGGGAAAATAAGTTAAAAGTATTTACCTGAGCAAATTATACAAATTTATCCCAGCCGTACAAATCAGCAAGTGCAAGTATCTTTTACTGGTCTCCTAAATCTGGAACGAAGGTTTTAATTAACCTATTAGATTCCTAATGGGTCTTACTTAAGTTTAAACTTAGACCGGTTAGTTTTAAAGAAAGGTATACGGTTCAAAACGCATGATTAAGCGAAGACCGGAATAGAATGTGATTTAGACCCAACAAGTTTGAAGACTTGTATAATATGGGTAAACTAAACACTTTCTGGAATTTGAGATAAAAATGATAAGGTTTGACCCGTTTCGGTTAATTTATGCAAACTAGTTACATAAACCGCACCGAACGCGAAAAATGCATAACGGGTAAACAAATGAGTCATGAACAGGTTTCCTAAGTTAATATGCCTTAAATATGTTGTGATATCAGTAGGATACCTTCCATTATGCCCAAAACGGATTTAAACTCAAATTAAGCCCCGTAGGGGTATTTTGGTCATTTTAGAGGTTATAAAAGAGATTAAATATAAATATGAGGTTCAGGCCTGAAAAGATCAGTAAAAATATTTAATTTAATAAGTTACATCAGTAGGGTATTGCATGTATGTGAAATTTATTATTTATAACCAAACTATGCACCGTAGGGGCAATTTGGTAATATCACATAAGCTTTAAAGGTCAAATTTGGAAATCTGGGTTCAAAACTTTTTCTTACTGTTAAAGTATAAAAATTTACTTAAAACATCAGTAGGTATTAAGTCTTATATGATAAAAATAGTTTTAATACATACTATGCGTTTAGAAAGCGTAAAAATAGGTTTTAAGCGATTTTCTGGTTATAATAAGAAATCTGAGTTTTTCTATCAGTTTATAAAGTTCAAAATATTTTATTTATCATATAAAATCAGTAGCAAAAAGTTTGGTATCAAAATATTATGTAAAACTCATTTTATTAGCAAAAAGGGTATAACCGACAATTACCGAATTAAAGCAAGAACCCTATGTTATGCTCAGCTTAAAAATAAATAAAAATCTTCAAAAATCCCAAAATATTATATTACATCAGTGGGTAAAAAGTTTGGTATCGAAATTTGGGTTTAAATAGGCTTTATGCCAAATATGCCGTTTAATTAATAAAAAGCTTTCAATTTACGCTATTGAGCATAACTCTTCATCTAGATCTCAAACTGATGTCAAATTTTTAGGACAAGTTTATAATTCAGTAACAAAGGTTTTTGTCCTCTCACATTTCAAAAATATCGTTTTAAGGTCAAAAGGGCATAATGGTCAACATTTAGGCATATAACGGAAACATGCAAATGAATCGGATAAATTAGGAACCAAGTTGTATAATCTCAGAAGGTTATACTAACTTATAACTTGGTCCTAATGGACTTTAAGGCATGTCTAAACTAAGCTAAATCGGGTTATAACTGAAAGTCAAAGCAAAAGTCTACTTTTGCGACTTTCGGTTCCGAACCGAGCCTAAACTCAGAATTGTCGGGTTGAATATGCCTAAACATGTTCAATTAATATTTACCAAGTTATTAAAGTGATAAAACTAATTTTATTGCTTTTACATCGTTACTTATGAATTTTAATTATAAACCGACTCGTTTGACTTTTATTTTAATCACTTTGACCCGACAATTAACTAAGCAAACGTGGTAATTAGGAGGTGCCCTTTTGAGGGTTTAATACCTACCTAATTACAATCACGTAGCCATGTTCGTTGCTAACAATGGCTTGATCGCTTAAAAGTCAAAGCGTTTATTGTAAACGCTTGACTTTTCGGCTTTAATCGCCAAATAAAACAAACTAGCCATAAGAGGCACTTACAAAGGGCCCAAAGGACTGAATGGAGGTTCCTAAAAGCTCAGGATCCTCCTTGGCTTGGAGATACAGTAGCTTTGAATGAATTGGTGCAAGTGCAAGTGAAACATCTTGGCCTATTTATAGTAATTTAGATGGAATAGGATGATGCCAAGTGTTTCAAGAGTTCAATAGATCATAACAGGTGTTAATACAGCTGTTTACATTCTATGTGCAGCCCAAGGTTTCAATTTGATGGTTTGGATGAGAGTGGGAAACCAATACTATCGAAAACCAGCAATTAAACCCATATATCTTATAAAAATTTGGACAGAATTGCAGATTCAGTCCTTGTTCTTTGTAATCAGCTCCTTAAACCCATATATCTTATAAAAAAAACATATTCAGTCCCTCTGACTTCTGAATCAGATGGTTGCAGGTTTAAAACAACTTTAGAAAGTTGTTAAGATCAGAAACAGTTTGCTGAATTACAATTTCAGCCCCTGCATATGATAAATGCTATTTCTGACACATTTAAAGCCCGTTAAGCCATTTTCAAGGCTCTACAATGATGCCTAAACATAAGGGATATGAAACATGCTAAAAAATATGTCGGATGTCGGTTCGTTTGGCCGTACGGTTGCGTCGTTCGGCTAATTACGACGAAACACGAACGGACGCAAAAAATGATCCAAATTACGCGACGAATGGAATTTTATCATGCCAAACACTAAAATAAAATATTTTAGTGATTACATAAATTTTTGGATGTCCGAATATATTCAGAATATAAGATATGCGCGAAAATGCAAACTTATGCACTTTTTGACGCTTTTAGTCCCTGTTTGACATAAAAGTTTATCTTTGCACGCCGGACCCCTCAAAGCCTATTTCGAATCTATGTAAAGGATATTTATGGTATTTTAACTTATAGTCAAGTTCCGGAATGATCGCTACCATCCGATTCGATATACTTTTGCAGTTTGACGCAAATAGTCCTTTAATCGCACAAAGTAGCGCGAAATGTCATTTAATGATATCCAAGCCTTCCATGGCCCATAATGGGTATTCCCAAGCATGTGTTTAATTATTACTATGCTCTCGTTCGCTTGAATGGTCACCAAAAAGGCGTAGATTCAAAAGTTGACACTTTTGGTCCCTCTAATGCGCAAACTTGCGCAAATCATCGTTTAATAGCATCGAAGCCTTATCTAATCCATGTTAGGCATTCTTGAGAGTATTATTAAACATCACGATGCTTTGGGTTCGTAAAAAGTTCATTCAGAGGTATAATTAAACATATTGACGCTTTTAACCCCTTAAACTTGCGAAGTTGCGGGTAACGTCACTTAAAGGCATAAAAGCCCTAAACGGCCAATAATTGGCATTCCCGAGAGTATAATCAATTATCATAAAGCTCTCGGTTTGTTAAAAGGTCACACAGAGGTAAGAATTAACATGTTGACGCTTTTAACCCTTCGACGCACAAACTTTCAATCAATTATGCAAACGGCCATTCTCGATCAACAAGTGGCCCATTTGTGAATATGATTACCATGTAATGTTATTCAGTGGCTTATAATAAGCATGTTAACATTTCCAGTCCTTCTATAATCAAAGTTTTTGATTTTTCGCAAAATTAGTCCCTCAAATTCAACGTTTGACTTTATTAGGGTTTATTACACGTGTCAATACATCATTGGACGTGATTTTACGAGGTGTTACACTCTGGTGCAAACCAAAGTTTTATTAATACTTCATTTTGCAAACTTCTCAATCAACCATTAACTAAACTCTCACAAGAATGTCTAGTCGAGACAGCAAATGGAAAAACGGTTAGGATTTCTGAAATCTTGCAGGGAGCAAGAATAGAATTTTTAAATCAAAAGTTTATTGCAAATCTTTATCCCATGAATCTGGCAGGATTCGATGTCGTTTTAGGAATGGATTGGTTAATAGCTAATAAAGCCAGTATTTTATGTGATCAAAAGTCAATTCAAGTAAATTCACCAAAAGGTGAAAAGATCACCATTAAAGGAGATAAGCCATCTAGATCCACTAAATTCATCTCTGTGATGAAAACTGCAAGTTATATAAGAAAAGGATCTATAGTGTATTTGATTTCCATAATCACTTACACTAAAGGAAAAAAACTAAAAGACATTCCAGTAGTGTCTCAGTTTTCAGATGTATTTCCAGAAGAATTGCCAGGATTACCACCAGATAGAGAAGTTGAATTCAGAATTCATCTGCTACCAGGAACAGCACCAATTGCCAAAGCACCTTACCGTTTGGCACCTGCAGAAATGCAGGAATTAAAGAAACAATTAGATGGATTATTAGAGAAAGGATTCATACAGCCAAGTTCATCGCCATGGGGAGCGCCAATTTTATTTGTTAAAAAGAAGGACGGATCGATGCGTATGTGCATTGATTACCGTGAATTAAACAAGGTCACGATTAAGAACCGGTACCCATTACCAAGAATCGATGATCTGTTCGACCAATTGCAAGGAGCTCAATTTTTCTCTAAAATCGATTTAAGGTCAGGATATCATCAATTAAAAGTACAGGAAGAGGACATTCCTAAAACCGCATTCAGAACAAGGTATGGCCATTATGAATTTACTGTCATGCCATTTGGTTTAACCAATGCCCCAGCTGCATTTATGGACATGATGAACCGAATATGTATGCCAAATTTAGATAAATTCATAATTGTCTTTATAGATGATATTCTAATTTATTCTAAAAGTAAAGATGAACATACGAAGCATTTGCACGCACTTTTAAGTCTATTAAAAAGGAAAAGCTTTATGCTAAGTTTTCAAAGTGCGAGTTTTGGTCAGAGCAAGTACAGTTTCTCGGACATTTAGTTAATCATGAAGGAATTCATGTGGATCCCACAAAGATCGAGGCGATTACCAAATGGAAGACCCCTAAATCACCAACCGAGGTTAGAAGTTTCTTAGGATTGGTCGGTTATTATAGAAGATTTATTCAAAAATTTTCTAGAATAGCCATTCCTTTAACTAAGTTAACCTGTAAATCCATTAAGTTTGAATGGGGACCAAAAGAGGAAGAAGCATTTAGAATTCTTAAGCAAAAATTAACCCATGCACCCATACTAGCGTTACCAGAAGGAACTGAAGATTTTGTAGTATATTGTGACGCTTCTAAATTAGGTTATGGATGTGTGTTAATGCAACGCCAAAAGGTTATAGCTTACGCATCTAGACAACTTAAGAATCATGAGGAGAATTATTCAACCCATGATCTAGAATTAGGAGCAATAATTTTTGCTTTGAAAATTTGGAGACATTATCTTTATGGTAGTAAGTTTACCATATTCACAGATCATAAGAGTTTAAGGTATGTTTTTGGGCAAAAGGAATTGAATATGAGACAAAGACACTGGATGGAGATGCAGTGATTATGATTGTGATATCCAGTATCATAAAGGAAAAGCAAATGTAGTGGCAGATGCTTTAAGCCGAAAGTATCACGAAAAGCCAAAAAAGGTACATTCTTTTAAATTAAATCTGCAAGTAGATTAAAATAATCAGATAAGAAAAGCACAAGAATCAGTAATCAAGGATAATACTGAAAAACTAAAAGGTATGATTAAGGAATTAGAACAAGGAACAGATGGAATTTGGAGCTTCCATAAGAAGAGAATGTGGATACCTAAATTAGGAAACCTGCGTCATCATATATTAGAAGAAGCCCATAAGTCCAAATATACGATGCATCCAGGGAATGATAAGATGTACCAGGATTTAAGAAAGAATTTCTGGTGGATAGGAATGAAAAAGAACATAGCAGCCTATGTTTCTAAATGTTTAACTTATTCACAAGTTAAAGCTGAACATCAGAAACCCTCAGGATTGTTGCAACAATTAGAAATGCCAGTGTGGAAATGGGAATTGATAACAATGGATTTTGTTACTAAATTACCCGAAACAAAGAAAGGAAATGATACAATCTGGGTGATTGTAGATAGGCTAACCAAGTCAGCTCATTTCCTACCAATGAAAGAAACTTTCAGTATGGAACAGTTAGCTAAATTATATGTAAATGAAATCGTTTCATTACATGGGATACCTTTATCAATTGTTTCGGATAGAGATAGCCGTTTTACCTCTCATTTTTGGTCAAGTTTCCAAAAGGCAATGGGAACCAAGTTAAATCTAAGCACAGCTTATCATCCTCAAACGGACGGACAAAGCGAAAGGACAATTCAGACGATGGAAGACATGCTTAGAGCTTGTGTAATTGATTTCGGAGGTAATTGGGACGATCACTTACCTTTAATAGAATTTTCTTATAATAATAGTTATCACACAAGTAACAATGATGCACCATTCGAAGCACTTTATGGACGAAAGTGCCGAACCCCAGTCTGTTGGGCAGAAATTGGGGAAAAGCAACTATCTGGACCTGAGATAGTACAAGAAACAACTGACAAGATTATTCAAGTCATGGAACGACTGAAAGCAGCATGTGATCGACAGAAGAGCTATGCTGATAACCGACGCAAACCATTGGAATTTCAAGTAGGAGATAAAGTATTGTTAAAAGTCTCTACTTGGAAAGGAATAGTAAGATTCATCAAAAGAGAAAAGCTAAGTCCCAGGTATATTGGACCTTTTGAGATTATTAGAAGAATAGGACCTGTAGCCTATCAGCTACAACTGCCAGAGGAAATGGCAGGAATACATGATGTATTTCATGTATCAAATCTCAAGAAATGTTTAGCCAATGAATCGCTGATGGTACCTCTTAAGGATATAGAGGTAAATGAACAACTCAAGTTTGTAGAAAGGCCTCTACAGATTGAAGACAGGAAAATCAAAAACCTCAAACACAAGAGACTAGTTCTGGTCAAAGTGAAGTGGGACTCCAAAAGAGGACCTGAGTATACATGGGAGCTTGAATCAGAAATGCAAAGGAAATATCCACACCTATTCCAGTAGATCTCGAGGACGAGCTCTAAAACAAGGTGGGGAGGATATAACAATCCTCAAGAAAATCGACACCCTCGAATTATTTCCGACACCCTAATATATTTTAAAATACCCCAATATGTCCCTAAAAACACCCCATACGCGAAAACGGACACCGAATACCCTACATACTATTAAAAATAATTAAAAATTGAATTTTTGGGGTTTAGGCGGGCCGCGTAAGCCACCCCTTAAGCTTACGTGGGCTGTGATAACTTAAAACCTGGCGAAACCCTGGGCTGCCACGTGGCCCAATACCCGTCAAGCCTACATAGTGACCCGGACAAGCTACGGCGTTGACCGGGTTTGACGCGGGCCGCGTAGCCCTATGTTAACATTTACGCGGGCCACATAAAAGTCGAAATGTGGCAATATAAATAGCAGGCATCGGGTTTCAGCCAAACTCGTTCATTTCTTTCTTTCTAAACGTAATTCTCTCATAGTAGGCATTATACTCGGGTCTAATACCCCCTAAATAGCGAAGTTCTGCTCTGTTGTAGGTATTATAACCCCTGGATACGTATTAGATACGCTGCCCGATTGATCTAGGGTTCCGTAACGGCTGTCGTGGTTCTGCCCGACGTAGTCGTTGGAATGCCGTCTCGGGGAGGGTATTACTAATGTTAAAATGGGTTATTATACTAACGCGTGTGCATTTGTGTAAATTATAGATAATTCTCAGGAAACCCTTACAGAAAATCTAAGACAGCAATGTGAGTTGATCCGCTTTTTGTAAACCTTTTGTTAACTGTTTTTACAAAACCTCATACAATTAAATGTATACTAAGCAGTTATTGAGTATTTGTAAGAATACAATTATCATGAGTATGTTGGGGTTTTGTATACAAAATTTGTTACCACCTGGTCAAGGAGTAACATTTCCACAAGTCGGGTCGGACAGTACCATGGATGTTAATTGTTATAACTTGGAAACAAATGTAATTGCGAGATCTCCCTCAATACTGTACAATGGATTTTTATTTAAACTTGATTAAACTGAGATTCACTCACCAGTATTTCCCACTGACAAATGTTTTTAAAACGCATTTCAGGTAACAAATTGTGAAAGCCAAATAGAAGCCAGCTGGACAGCACTGAAGGCTTGGAAAAGTGGCAATAAAGTTACCTATAATAAAATAGATGTTTTTATTAAATAAAATAAGATTTATTCCTATGAAAACGTGTGTACTACGAACTTGGGTTTTATCCCATGTGTTTCATGTTATGAAAATGTGGTATTTTACTCTGATCAATTATTTCCTAACTACGGTCCTGATGAAAAATTCCGTTGCCAAATTAGACAATACGCGATACCACCGAAACTGGCTCGCGGCCGCCCGTTCCCAGGGATTAGGGATCGGGGGTTGCGACATCTTCGTTGAGCTTGATCGTCCTCCGATACTATAAATTATACCTACAATTCATAAAACATGAATTGAATTAGTCGTACGTAGTTTAAAACGTGTCAAAATGAGTCCGGGAAGTGAAACTGATTAAAATACAAAATTTTCACCGAAACAGGGATCTGTCGCGCCACGCGCCGGCGCCACCTTGCTCCCTCGCGTGGCGCGGGGGAGACACTTTTTCAGCAGGTCCGTATCTGGTACCTACATATTCCCAGCACTTCTAGTTTTTACGGAAACGACCATAACTTATTCGTTATTGATCCGTTTCACGCGATTCTTTTTCCTACGCGACCGTAATTTGATTCTCCATCACATGGGATCAAAATTCCACATTCAAACTAGTAAAATTCTAAATTTTTAAGCATTCGTCAATCTACATTATCAACTTAATTGACCCGTTAAGGGATTTAAGCGTTCTACATTTAACTTTGCTCATCCTTTGCTTGCACCTTATTTCCACCCTATGGTTTCTACTTGTTTTCCACCACAACAATATTTGTGGTGGATTTAATGTGATAAACTACTTGTTCCGCATTCTAATCTTCGGTTTAGAAATTTTACAAAAGACTTGTTTCGAGGCTTTTAACCAAAACGCTTGTACCTTAAACTTTTATGCTAATAAAAAACCTACTCGATCCTAAACTTACCTTTAAACAACCCTTAGGGGTCATTTGCCCGGTTGATCGTTCAAAGGCATTTTGGTCAACTTTAGTCCATTCTCTTACGACGAAGGACTTTTAATAACACATTTGACTAAAATCGCACTTTAAACTATAATCTTATTTGCACATACCTGGCTCGGGTCAAAGTTTTGACCCGTCTAAAATACCTTTCGCTATTAACTTACTAATTAATAGCGTCGCGAACCTTATATTACTTTCCTGTAATCACCAAAACTAAACAAGCGATCGTCAGTAATTATCGTCAAATGGTGTTAACACACCATTTGACCCGTTTGGTTGAAATGATCACTTATCCTCATATGATGGTATTTTGATACCATTTCACCCCTTAAACCCATTCCGGTTAGCACCATGGGTCCTTACTACTTAAAAGACATTTCTTGAGTTGTTTGACCCGTTATGACTTATACCAAATGGTGTCTTTTCACATCTTTTATCCTATCCGTCAACTTGTGTCCGGATTATTACTAAACCACTTTTACTTGTTAAAATTCACCCCATAACGTATTGTTCAAATTTTGTTATTTATTAGTCCTCACCCGACTAATTTACCATTTTCCCCCTTTTTACCAAAATTTATGGTTTCTTACCTTTTTACTTATTCCGACTTGCATTGTATCATGCCGGAATATCATGTTTCAATTACTTAACATTACTTACAATCAATATTCACTAGTAAGTGTATTGTAATTAAAAAGGGGGTGTAAGTTTAACTTACCTTGTATCCAAGTTACGCCTTTTCCTTCTTTCTTGTCTCGTTTGACCCACTTTCTCCCCAAGCTTCCACCTAGCTTGTTAAGCGCCAAACTATTATTCAATATTCTCAAGGTGGTTAGATTAACCATAATTTAATACGATTTTCCACCTTACACATTTCATATCACTAGCATTCATCCAAACACCTAATATAATTAAGTTTTACACACAACCGAGTAGACCACGATTTCATTTAGGCATTTTAACAAACACCTAATGGGCTTAATTTTTTTACACATTTACAAACTAGTTCATGACTAGTTATTTTTGCCAAGATTACATCTTTTACCAATTCAATGTCTAATTATGCTTTCATATCAAGATTAACTTCATAAAGCCTTATCAACACCTAGTTCAAGATCATAATTCTAGTGTTCCTCGTTATTCTTAAAAACCCATTAAACACCCAAGTAGTGATTATGAGTTTTATCAACATGAACCCAAATTCATTAGTTTACTAACTAGGGTTTGTTTCTAATCATGCATTCATCCTATTTTCACCCAAATAACCATCATTCAAGCTCAAATTTTGAATTTCCAGTGTTCATCAAGAATTTGAGATGGAACAAAATAGTGAAATTTGACATACCTTATGATCATTTCACTGAGGTGATCACTAATCCATGCTTGGATTTCAATTTGGGTGTGATTTGCCCTTCTAATTACTTGAATTTTAGCTTGTTAGGGTTTGAAGATGAGAGCTCCTGGCTCCTCTAGAATTTTCGACCAGAACACACACTCAAGGTGTGTGTTTTGGTGTTTCATGTTTTATTTTATTAAAACTTGTTTCAAGTTTATCACATTTGGCCCCTATACTTTACCCAAGTTGCATATAGTGTGTTTTAACAAATTTTCTTATTATTATAAGACTTATGACTAACTAGGTCATTTATTCCTAGTTACTTTATCTTGTTCATAACCCGTTTTATTTTAAGTCCCGTTAACTCGGGCCTTTTATATACTTTGTTTTTCTCAAAGTATTTCTCATCCTTTTAATAAATATTAGATTTATTTATTTAAATCCTAATATTCACCGGGTTTACTTTACCACCTACGGTATTTTACCCGTTCATTATTATTCACATGGTTTAATTACCAATCCCGATTTCGGGGTGTTACAGCTGGGTTGTTCGGGGACACCGTCAGGGGCTTCAGTAAACAAATTTGGTGATGCGATTACGGATTGTGGAAATTAGTGGGGTAGTCATGATATTGGTGCAAAATGTTTATCATTCAGGATATCTGACTATTTATGGGCCAAAATGTAATATCCGCAATGATGAAAAATTGACGTTTTGAGGAAAATTGTCATATTTTCGGCATAGTCGAGTTTTTCATAGATAAAAGAGGATTGAATTTCTCAGTTTGAGGGGGGATTCAGTGATAGAGACGTCAGAATTTGCAAAAATGAGGGGGAATAAAAATTTCACTGTCGTATGTTGAAATTCCGGCATTTTTGAAATTCGTGACACTGCAACAGTATTCGGGTAGTTTCGACTTCAGATTGTCAGGGGGAATGTGAATCTGATCGTAGGTGTAAGCTTCCGAGATCAAGATGATCTGAGGTGTTGATATCTGATCGTGGACGAATGCTTCAGAGATCTGAGAGTGATCGTGGGTGAAAGCTTCCGAGATCTAGATTATCCGAGGAGATGAATCTGATTGTGGACGAATGCTTCAGAGATAGGATTACATTACCAGATGATTTGTTTTCCGATGAAGATTTGCTGATTGTGGAGAATACTGTTTACACGGATCTGTCATTCTTACGATGTGTTAAAGTGGATCACGGTAAACGGGATATCAGATCTTCAGGGGGAATCACGGATTTGAAGTTAACCAGTGGGGTATTTGAAGTTTCTATCAATTACCGGTTGAGTTTTTGTACATTCTTAGATCGAGCAAGTGGAATGCGAGATCGTGGTGCTAAACTGACATATAAAAAACTGAGCTCGGATGCGGTTAAAGTTGAAACAGAGGATGCTGCATTGACTAGTTTCAAGTTGGTGATTGTTCGTGAAGGTTGCAGTTTAGCAAATCAGAGGAGAGTCGTAAACTGTGCAAAATACCTGAAGATTCATTTCAGGGGGAATTCGTGCTTTACTCTGGAAAAAGCAAACCCGAATCATCAATCAAGGGGGAATTTGTATAGTCAGATTTCAAGATACCTGATTGAAGTTGCAGAATATTCAAACACGGCTCAAGGTTCTCAAAGTTTTAAAGACGATTCGACAATGACAGCCGATGGGGAATCTGTTGGTCCATATTTCATACGTCTGTCACTATGCGAATAGTTAGATAGAGTGTGTGTTGAATATTGTATAGAATAGGAGAAAGTTGGACACAACTTCGTTAATGTAAAAGTCCATCCGGCCGGATGACCATCCGGTCGGATGACAATCGGGACGGATGGACATAGTTAGTGGTTGTCTATAAATAGGGACTTGGGGTTCCCATTTGGACAAGCTTTTGGTTCCCAGAGGGGACATGCTGTCAAACTGGTCTCGTGGTGCTGTAAAGTTGAATAATCAATAGAGACCAGATTGAAATTGACTGCTCGGTGTCGTATCTATCTTCTACTCCTTTCTTAGTCGTAATAAACGCGTCGAACACGTCGTATCAGGACCGAAGCTCCGTCAAACTCGCCGGTTCCTGGATTAGCAGTTTTAAAAATTTGTGTTTTGTATTTTACGTTTTTTCTTGGTTTTTGTCATCGTTGGGTTGCGACTTCACACGGTTTTATACCTTCAACCCCGCAACGTTGATAGCATAGTTTTACACACTAGTTTCAACAATTCCAACATCAGGTGCTCCAAAATCAACCAAAAATGTCATCAACTCTCTCCCAATTGTCATGTTTTTCTTCGATCCAGAACCGATTTCATCTCGCCAATCGATCACGCCCCAATCTTGTTCGTTTACAGGTCCTACTTATATATGCTAATTTCATACCATACATCATGCATGTGTTGCTTATTTTAACGAATGTTATTGTATCTATAGTCAGAAAGAACGATAGAAATAGGTTTTGTTTGATTAGTTATAATTGAAAGATTTTTTATGATGATTAGTTGAATTGTATGAAACCCTATGTTTAGAGCATGAGTTTTGGTGATGGTTTTAGGGTTTTTGTTGAAAAGTTTATATTGTCTCTGTTTATAACTGTTTTTTAGGTTGGTTGTTTTTTTTAATTGCTGCAATTGGTTGTTTGACACACAATATGTGCCAGGTGTTGTGATTTAGGGGGTGTTTGGATTTGGGTTTTGACAATAATGAATTGATAACCGGTTTCTTATGTTGTGATGATACATACAGTATTTGGGGTTTGAAACTAATGGTCTTATTATCAGTATTTTAAAGTTCAAATTATACATAGGCCTTCAGGCGAAGTCAGGAGGTCTTGCTTTTAATGTTTGGATTTGAACTTTTTCGATTTTAATGTTCAAATCAAATCTTTGTTTCAAAAGCCCTTCGGGCGGGTGCCTAGGCCTTCATGCGAAGTGAGGTGGAAAACGCCTTGCTGCCATCCAGCGACCTTCTGGCGGGATTCCGGCTAAATCCTGACAGTTCTGGCAAAATTCTGCAAATTCCAGGCTAACAGGTCTGAAATATCCAAAAATGGCTTGTAACCAGACTTAACTAGCCCTAAACTTGCCTAAAATCCCAAAACTGGTACGTTATGCTATGAGCCTTGCTTATCTTGGGCCCTCGCTTATTAAGCGCCTTGCATTTAGGTCCAAGGTCCACCCTTTGTGCCTTGAGTGCGCCTTTGACAAAAATAAACAGGTTTTGGAGTGTTTGGATCTACGTTTTGAAACGAATGAATTGATAATCGGTTTTTAATGTTCTGATAATACAATATGCGCGGGTATTTGGATGTTTTGAAAATTGAAACTAATGAACTGATTATAAGTTTTTCGTGTTCTTATGAACAGATTTCAAGGGTGTTTGGATTTGCGTTTTGAAACTAATGAACTGTTTGTCAGTTTTATTGTTCTGATGAACGGATTTCAGGAGTGTTTGGATTTGCGTTTTGAAACTAATGAACTTTTTACCAGTTTCTAATGTTTCATTAACAGTTTTTTCTTATAATTATCTACATAGCTGCTATTATCAGTACTAGATAACAACTTTCATCACCTAATTAGCGTTTTGTAACATCTCTTAAGAGACTTTTACTCCCATATCACGACACAGTGTCTCATTGTTTATCTTAACACTAAGATAACTAATTATTTGATTATTACAATTCCAAATGACATAAGCACTTCAGACTCCTATAGCTCATTTCATTACATTACAGCTGCTTGCTGATTATAATTATTCATGAACACATCCAAACACCCCCTTATCTTGTGTGTGGCTTGTATTATTGAGCTATTCCATTTTAGTTCCATGATAGGTATGTTAAACTCAGTTAGTTCTTCTTTTAGCTGACGTAAATTCAAGTAGTTTAATTTCATCCTTGTGTCAAAAGAATAACATTTTATGAATTTATTCTATTATCATGTACCGATGGTCGATGGATGGGTATGGTTTAAAAACGCATGTCTGGATTTCAACTATCAATACTTGCAGTTATTGTGTAGTTGAAGTGTATATCAGTTGTATAATGCTAAGAGGTTCATTGAAGTTTATACATTATAAAAGCTGGATGGTTATATATGTAACTATAAAGTCAGTTTTTGATGATTATCTGGCAGTTATTCATCATACAGTTTTATTATATATTATATTTTCTTCCTAAGAACAATATTGACAGGCGACATTGCAAATGTTACTTTTGCAGTTACAAACTGCCATATACTGTTCAGGTAGCAGGTCCGCTTTAAAGTATACGACAAAAGCATCAAAATCAGATAATGATTTACTAGAGAAACCTAGTTCAAATGTAAAAGAATATGACGCTGGTGAACCGACACAACATGCTGACAGCGAGCCAAAAAGAGCAGCAAAGATTCATGACTTCTGTTTCGGAATTCCTTATGGTAAGTTTCATTCCGAATTCTTCTGTCACATTCCCAAAATATTTTATTTTAAAAATGTTGAGAAGAACATTTACTTTGGATTATAACTGCCTGTGTTCTCATATTTGTGTAATTCTTGTTTCAGGTGGGATTGTTTTAGGTGGGGGGCTTGTCGGTTTTTTGTTCACAAGGAATTTCAGTAGTTTGATGTCTGGTGGACTTTACGGTGGTGCTTTGCTGGCACTTAGCGTTTTCAGTTTGAAGGTCTGGGGACAAGGACATTCTAGTGTGCCGTTCATACTTGGGCAAGCAGGTAGGCGATAATTTTTCAAACCGAATATATCGGCGACTTGTTTTATTGATGCAATCTTTCATTGTTTTACACGTTATGCATCTCAATTTGCAGGAATTGCGGGTGCTCTCCTTTGGAAGAACATGCAGACCTACTCATTAGTAATGCTTCATTTACTATTCGTTGAATTATGAATAATGAATAAAAGTGATTTTAACCGATGTATTTCTTCTAATTTAATAATATTTTGTTATGCAGACTAAGAAACTACTACCAACTGGATTCAATATATTCATAAGGTACAAATTATCAACTTATATTTGAACAACTGTTGGTTATTTATCTAAAATTGAATTGAATTTGCTATCTGCTTTTGTGACAGTGGTGCAATGTTATGCTTCTATGCTTATGTGGTGCTCTCTGGTGGAAACCCACCTCCAAAGAAGCTGAAATCTGCTGCTGCAGCCTCATCTTAAGTGGTTATCATGAATCTAATCTAAATATAGTTGAACAATGAACATTTTTGTTTTTTTTTTGTTTTGTTTTTTTTTTTGGCCTTTATGAACTGTTGGATTAATGCAGTAAAGAGATAGACGTTCAATCCTTTGTAACTTGTATGAATTTCAGTTCTTTTCTTTTTTCTACGTATGCAGATTTGCTTGAAACCGAACGCACACTTAACTTATTTTGGTCAAATCACGTTTCATAGGCTAAAACCATGGGGGTGTTAATAGTCATATTCAGAACCCATTGAAACCGAGATGGTTAATCATGCATCATGTAGTGGTGTTAATGGCCGAAAGACAAGGGGTAGAGTGTTATGTCCAAGCTTGATGCAAAACTATTGGGAAGCAGCCTCTGATTATGTTTAAACCAAGATCTAATGCTTATTTTTTCTATATAAAGTAGGTCGTTTCAGTCACATAATTATAAAAGTAACATATTAAAAAGGGTCGGGTGGATTTTTGTTTTGTTTATCCAAATGACAACATTTTCTTTCATAGAATCAAAACATAAACACAAGAAAATGAGGATAAAGTGCAGTTGATGCACAACAACATACAATCATACATTCAAGTTTATAATAAAAACACACACACACACACACAAGAAGCTAATCTTGATCCTTCTTCTTCTTCTTCACATCTTCCTTGTTCCATCCCAACCCTGGTCTAGAAACATCCTTCTGAGGCTCTTCATACTGTCGAGCATCGCGTAAAGACGCTTCGAAATCGGTGGAGTCACTGGCAACCGGAAGAAAACTGCTTATATCATCTCTAGCACCAAACCCCCCTGCCCTCATTACATCATCATCATCAGAAGCTGCTTCCATATTCACATCACCAGAACCCTTGTCTTCAACTGTTTCTGGTTCCTTCTTTGTGCTGCTGACATCTAACATGATCAGATTGTTAATAAATAAATAAATAAATAAATAATATTGATTGATTTTGTTAGCTACAAGACTTTTATGTTTTAGCATGATTGTACCATCAGCCGAATTAAACTCCATTGAAGCAGAGCAGAGATTGTAACTGTAAATATACAAACAAAAACATAGAAGCTGCATGATTAATTCAGCAGCATGTTGATAGATAGATAGATAGAAAAAGGCCACGTGTAGAAAATGTTTGACACCTGTCCTGCTAACCATTTATCATTTTGGATAGTGCAATCGTAAAATAACAATTTTTTTTTCAAGGGTTTCACTTTTTTAAATGTTTCAATATCATATGTCCGAATATAAAAAATACGGGCCGGTTCGACGGTTCGGGTCGGGTAAGATTTATAACATAATAAAAATACGATACAATAATGAAAAAAGCACTGTCATTATATATTTAAAACACGTTATATAAATATATAGATATAATAATGAAAAAAGCATCGTCATGATAAATTTAAAGCACGTTATATAAATAAGATGGTCTCTATGAATACAAAAACATGCCTAAAATTATTCCCTACGATGTTTCATCTTTTGAAAAGTTATGACACCGACTAACTTTTTCACATTAGTAGTGGGAAAGGATATGTTAAAGAAAAATAAATAGATAGGCTCTTTCCTATTTTCTTAAGGTAGAACCACCAACACATCAAAGATATGTTACTTCAGCAGAGCATATCTATTTTTTTAAGATAAAAATAACACATCTCCAAAAAGCATGTCCACTGCCATTGTGAACAGAACACATAAGATCTCTGGATATCCCACACCTTGATGTTGCAACAGCTGTGCAGGCATTCAAAATGGAGTTGCAAAAGGATTCCCAATTTTATCAGGATCTTGTAATGAATCCTTGCAGGAACCTGGATGAGGCTCGAAACAGGGGTTTAAGATATATTCGGCTAGAAGATGACAAAAAGATGCAAGAGAGGATGAATTCATCCTCAACCTATGAATTAACTAACTGGAAGTCAGAATCCTCATTCAAACCATATCGCTCTAAGCCATATGGCAGGAATGACAGCAAGAAAGTGAATGCTGTTGAAGACGAGGATCCTGAGGAGTATCCTGAGTTGTCAGAATATTTTTTTTCTGTTAACATACCTGAACTGATGCAGGGTTTGGGAGACAAAGTGAGGTGGCCAAGGAAGAACCAACAGAAAACTGATTGGAAGGATAAATCCAAGTGGTGTGCCTTCCATGAGGATTTTGGACATGTTACGGAAGATTGCATTGCTCTGAGGAAGGAAATAAGCTATCTCCTAAGCAAAGGATATCTAAAGGATCTCCTGGGAAGAAAGAAGAATAAGGGTCAGGATACTGAGAAGGATCCGGAACGAGCAACATCACCTCCTGCGGATGCCAAGATAATTAACTTTATTTCAGGAGGATCCGATATCTGTGGAACCTCTTATTCTGCAGCAAAAAGACATGCAAAGGAGGCTAAGGCAGAACGAGGAGACAAGTCGACCAAAATGACAACCCTCACAACCGATAAAGTGATAACGTTTGACAGTGATAACAGGGATACTGTCCAGGATCCCCATCATGACGGTTTGGTAATAACTTTATATGTTGCTAATCACTTTGTGCGTAGGATACTGGTGGATAATGGCAGCTCTGTCAACATTATTCAGCTAGAAATGCTGAAAAGGATAAATGTTTCCCCAATGGATATCACTTCAAAATCTACTGTACTTGTCGGGTTCAGCGGAGAGGCCAGGAATACTGTGGGGGAAATAAAGCTACCAGTATATGTTGAAGGGGTTAATTCAATGCAACGCTTCTGTGTCATGGACTCCTTATCCTGCAACAATATTATCTTGGGTAGGCCATGGATCCATGATATGAAAGCTGTGCTGTTAACCTATCATTAGTGTATCAAGATCCCTACCCCTTGGGGGGTTGTCAAGGTGGAAAGTGACCAACAAGAAGCGAAGGAGTGTTATTCTTCTTCGATGAAATCCTCAACAAAGCCCAAAGCAGGATAGTAATTAAAGATGCAACCCCAGGATATCGTAGAGGCTTCAGAGCAGGATGTTAAGAAAATTATCCTGGATCAGGATAATCCAGATATCTCGGTGCTCGTAGGAACCAATATCCCTCAGGACATTGAAAATCAATTGACTAACTTTTTGAAATGCAGAATGTCAATATTCGCATGGAAACATGAGGATATGACAGGTATTTCCAAGGATATTATAACTCATAAGCTCGGAATTGACAGGTCTTTCAAGCCTGTCCAGCAGAAACGAAGGAAGTTTGCTCCTGAACAGAATGCAATAATTCAGGAAGAGGTTGAAAGATTATTAAAAGGCAAGATGATTAGGGAAGTCAAATTTCCCAAATGGGTAGAAAATGTAGTTGTGGTTCGAAAGAAAAATGGGAAATAGAGAGTTTGTGTAGATTACACAGACTTGAACAAAGCATGTCCTAAAGACCCATTCCCTCTGCCTCATATAGACTCGATGGTGGATGCAACCGCCGGTCATGAAATGTTAACCTTCATGGATGCATCCTCAGGATTCCAGCAAATACAGATGGAACCTTCAGACCAGGATGATACTGCTTTCATGACATCAACAGGTATTTATTGTTATACTGCTATGCCTTTTGGTTTGAAAAATGCAGATGCAACATACCAGAGATTGGTGAACATGATGTTCAAAAACAAACTGGGGGACACCATGGAGGTATACATTGATGATATGGTGGTAAAATCTAAGAAGGCTGAGGATCATCTCCGGGATATTGAAGGAGCATTCGATATCCTGGACCAGTACAACATGAAACTAAATCCTGCCAAATGCCATTTTGGAGTGGGGGCAGGAAAGTTTCTAGGATACATGGTGACTAAAAGGGGGATCGAAGTAAGCCCGGAACAGATTAAAGCTATCCTGGATATCAAGTCACCTTCAAACATGAAAGATGTACAAAGATTAACAGGGCGAGTATCAGCATAAAACAGGTTTATATCAAGATCCTCGGAAAAATGCAAGGAATTCTACGATATCCAGAAAAATAAGAAATTCGAATGGGGAGAGAAGCATGAAGCAACCTTGCAGGAATTGAAGCAGTATCTCTCAACTGCACCTCTATTGATGAAGCCCAAGGATGGTGAACCATTATCCCTGTATCTTGCAGTATCAGGGAATGCAGTAAGTGTTGTTCTGGTAAAGGATCACGAAGGTCAGCAATATCCTGTCTATTATGTTAGCAAAAGTTTATTAGATGCAGAAACTAGATATTCTCATTTAGAAAAATTGATATTGGCCCTAGTTATGGCCTCGAAAAATGTGCTTAGGAAACCCGAGATGTCAGGTAGGATGGCTAAGTGGTCAGTAAAATTAAGTGCCTATGATCTAGTATATGAACCTAGAAACGCCATAAAGTCTCAGGCTCTAGCTGACTTTGTGGCTGATTTCAGTAGTGATATTCAAAATGAAGTAGACCTAGAAGTACAACAGCTAGGAGAAAACTTAGAATCCTGGACATTATATACTGATGGTGCATCTAATGTGAGAGGTGTAGGATTGGGTATACTACTAAAATCGCCACAGGGGGACATATTACCCCAGGCTATTAGATGTGAATTTCCTGCCACTAATAATGAAGCAGAATATGAAGCTTTAATTGCAGGATTAGAGTTGGCCAGGAATATGAATATTAAAAGTTTACAAGTATTTGTTGATTCCTTGTTAATTACTAATCATTTTAATGGATCTTATGTAGTTAAAGGTGAGAATTTAATCGAGTATCTCAGAATTCTCAAAAAATTAGCAGGATATTTCGATGTTTTTACACTTGAACAGGCACCAAGAGAGGATAATGCTGAAGCAGATGCCTTGGAAAATCTAGGATCATCAGTCAGGATACCGGAGGGAACCCAAATACCAATACTACATACCCTATATCCTGCAGTGGATCTTCTCAAATCTCAGGATATAGAAGTAGTAAGTATCCAGGATCCTGATGATGAATATCCCGAGGAGGATCCTAAGTCCTGGACGGCTCCAATCATGAGATATCTCAAGGAAGGACACATCCCAAAGGATGAGAATCCTAAGGCCTTTAGAATGAAGGTATCACAATTCACTATTATAAATGATGTTTTATAAAAGAAATCTCTTGCAGGACCATACCTGAGGTGCTTGGAGGATCCTGAAACTAAAGAAGTGCTGCAGGATATACACGAAGGGGATTGTGGTAACCATACTGGGGGCAGATCATTATTCTCAAAGGTGTTAAGAACAGGATACTATTGGCCGACGATGAGGAAAGATGCTGCAGAATATGCTCGAAGATGTGATGCATGTCAAAGGCATAGTAATATATTACATCAACCTGCTGAACCACTATATCATATTGCTTCCCCTTGGCCATTCATGAAGTGGGGGATGGACATAGTGGGAAAATTGCCAAAAGCTACAGGAAGAAAAGTCTTTATGCTGGCAATGACTGATTATTTCTCTAAATGGGTTGAAGCTGAGGCATTTGCTCAAGTCAGAGACCAAGAAGTAGTATCCTTCATAAAAAGGAATATCCTGACTAGGTTTGGGGTACCAGCTGAGATAATTTGTGACAATGGCTCTCAGTTTATCAGTAAGAGGACAACCGATTTTTGTAAGAGTTGGGGAATCAAAATGATCACATCCACACCGGTGCATCCTCAAGCGAACGGACAAGCAGAATCCTCGAACAAGATAATTGTCAACAATTTGAAGAAGAGACTAGGAGCTAAGAAAGGAAGACGGGCAGAAGAATTACCCTTTGTTTTATGGGCTGATAGGACAACAGTGAAAAGTGCAACTGGGCAACCCCATTTTCCTTAGTATTCGGAGCAGAGGCAGTAATCCCGACAGAGATGGTGATACCTACAGCAAGATCCAACCTCTGGGATCCTGAGAAGAATCCTGAAGCCCTATGTCAAGAATTGGATACTATTAATGAGACAAGGGACGCGGCAAAGTTTAGAATGGCAGCATACCAACAGAGGATATCCAGAGCATATAACAAGAATCTAAGGACGAGAAGGTTTCAAGTTGGAGATTGGGTGTTAAGGAAAGCTTTTCAGAACACTACTAATCATGCTGATGGAAAGTTAGCTCCTAAGTGGTAAGGACCTTATGAGATTGAATCGGAATCCGGAAAAGGAGCATACCAACTCAAGAATATGGAGGGGGATATACTACCAAGATCTTGGAATGCTATACACCTCAAAGCCTATTTCAAGTGAGTTTAGAATTTAATTTCTAACTCAAGATGGTATGAATTCTATCTCTTTTAAATATAATTCTATTTTATTTTATTTGAACCCAATACTGACTTAAGCATCGGAGGGTGTTAGCCATGCTAACACCCACCTTAGTTTAAGGTTGTTTTGCAGAATATGCTTCGGGATATAACTCCAGGATATACACTCAGGATAATTCAAAAGATTAGAGGATTGGCCCCCTCTCTCACGTTTAAGGGATCCTGATCCCTTCACATGTTTAAAGGTATTCACCTTTCTCTCGAATTGGGTTTAAACACCCCGCCTGGAGCGCAAGTTATCCAGGGATAGTTCAAGATAGCGGGACCAGTCCATGTAAAAGTGGCTGACAATTTCGTTATTGTTGGCTATATCCAGGATCCTAAAGGTATATGAGGATTGATCACCCTCTCTCACGAAAGGATATTTTCATACTCTCTAAGGTTTAAAGGTATTCACCTTTCTAAGTCTTGGAGTTTATACACTCCCGCCTGTAGCGCATGAAAGTTTGGGATTTTCCCCAGTGTACTTCGGGTTTATCCCCAGAATATTGAGGATCTATCTCCAGGATATTTAGGGTTTATCCCCTGTGATACTAAAGTTATACATAAGTGTGAAATCAGTTGTGATTGAAGCACAAAAGTTCCTAAGTATTTAACAATGACATATACAGGCGACATTCCTCTCGAGGCACTATAAAAAGCTTAAAAGATCAAGTTTAGACTTGGTTCACTAACTTTCCTAGACCGGGGACATTCTCAGTGGAAAGATTGCGAGAGGATTAAAATTCAAGGATTGAGATGTCTTCTATATTTGGTATGATCTTTCCTTTTTTGTTCTTTAAAAACCTTATCTAAATTCTATAAGTTTTAAAACTCCGTTTGACAAAAGTCTTAGTAGGATACTTATGAGTATCCTGACCAGGATATATTCTGAGGATATTTGTTCGGGATATTTGAAATATTACACTAAGACTGAAAAATTGAATTTGTATTCAAACTAAGCAATACATAACAAAATTTGCAAAAATGGACAACAATGGATAAGGTTATAAAAGGTTATATTATTAACATTGCAAAAGATTGTGCTTTTGGTTTCATCTCAAACCGAGATCCATCCACCAAAAGCACAATTAGTTTTCTACCATATTTACTTAACAACTGAAGGCTTCGTCTTGAAACCCAAGATACCTCCACCTTCAATTGTTAAACCGTTCAAAATAAACCATACTAACTGATGACCAAGGGCTTCGTCCTGAAACTCAGGATCCCTCCACCTTTGGCCATCATATTGTCTACATGTAGGAAATTAAAATTGTTTAACAGACAAGAAAAGGAAATTGTTCAAACAACCACAAACTACCAAGTTTAAAAAGTGGGATCCGGACTAGGCACAAACATCCATCATCGCCCACTCTGCTGCCTCTAAGCAGCACCACCCTCTTCCACCATGGCTTCATCAGCACCAGCATCTGGTCCAGCATCCTTCCCGGCATCCTTCCCAGCATCACCGCCAGCATCCTTTGTAGCATCAGGATCAGCATCGGCCGCCTTGGTAGGTTCTTCAGCCACATGCTTCACAGGAGGCTTCACAGGATCGCCGCCGAGATCTCTCAGTTTTGCCTCCCAAGCTTCCACGTTCCATGAAGGGCATTCAAGGCCCGTGGCTCTGGCCTCATACGCCATTTTCAACCGAGCTTGGAGAACAGAGATGACAACGGAACCTTTAAGGCCTTCTCGGTAAGAAGCCATGTCCTGTTCATGCTGGACCTGGGCTGCATCATATTTGGCCTGGGCTTCTTGAGCAACTTTTTGAAGAGCAACCTGATGTTCTTGAACCATAGCCTTGTATTTATCCTCATAATGTTGTGACTTGGCGACGGCGATGGCTGCTTGGTCTGCTACAGTGGCCTCTGCATTTTTCAGCTTGCTCTCTAGCATCCTGTTCAAACCACATGTGTCTTCATAGAGGAACACTAGGCGTTCCAGACCATGTAATCAAAGGGACAGGTATCAATATATAGATATGTGTATTGAGTATATGTGTGCAGGATATAGAATGAGAATACTAACCTGATTAAGGAAGCCGGTCATGAATTTGCTGGACTTGGTAAACCCGTGATTCTCAAATGGAAACACGTCGGATGTGGCTGGAGAATCTGCTTCCTTCCTCTTACG
This sequence comes from Helianthus tuberosus, assembly GCA_030545235.1. NCBI lineage: Eukaryota > Viridiplantae > Streptophyta > Magnoliopsida > Asterales > Asteraceae > Helianthus > Helianthus tuberosus. The sequence goes on from CM060407.1 coordinate 124,443,502, forward strand.
AGAGCTAGGAGCTCGAGACTTGGATGCTGTAGAAGCTTTGGGTGCGGTAGCGGTTTTTGAACTGGTGGGCTTGGACGTAAATGCTGGCTTGGGATTAGTTTCTTGCTTGACTTGCATGAGGCCGGAGTAACTGTCTAGTTCGTCAAGCTGGAAGCCTTCGAGATTGATAACTGGCACTACGAAAAAAGGAGAAATACTTAACTTATAATACTTATATATTATAACCAGTCTAATATCTATAAAAATACTTACCAGACATTTCAGAGCTTGATTTTTGACTCGAACTTATGAGAGACAGGGAAAAGGTTCTCTCACTCTCAGGAAGTCGATAGATATCCCTGATCCTGAGCTCTGATTCTGCACCCGGAGGGGCTAATTCTTTGAAGTTTGTTGCACAAGAAATGAAGATGTCAGTTTAGGATATAGTTTTAAGATATATTTGGGATATTCCTAAAACCCTAAATCCTACCCGAAGTCAACCACTCTACTGGCAGGTCAAAACCCTTAGCGATGGAATCCCTTTTTACGAAAAAGAACTTTCTTTGCCACTGATCTTCGTTCTTAGTGGCCTTGAGGATCAAGGGATTCTTGGAAGTGGAAAAAAAAGGAGAAAACGACTGTTGCCGTGAGAACGAAGACGGTATGCAATAGGGAGATCCTCGACACAAAGATCAGGAACATGACGAGATTTGATTTTGTCTAACACCATTAAAACTCGCCAAACCATAGGCATGGTCTGAGCATAACTGAGGCCGGTGAGTTCGAAGAAGCGGGAGATAAAGGCTGGAAAAGGATATCGGAGTCCCAAGGAGAAAGGATAAGCTAAGAAACACACCCATTCATTTGATGCTGCATCTGATCGGACCTCCCTGTCAAAAGGATGGATAATCGCCCCGGCAGGGAAGGCACCAGAATCTTTTAAAGCAGCAATGTCAGCGTTGTTAAAGGAGCTAACCTCTTTTTCGGGTTCTCGGAGAAGATAGAACACATACAATTTTTCGTACACTCTTGCTTTCTACTAGCTGTAATCACTCACAAAACACTTACACTCGTACTCGAATCTCATTGTAACACTTAGTTGATCCGTATCATATCCTGAACTGTATCCTGATATTTGAAGCAATAAGAAGAGCAAGGCAGCTGCGATTGTCAGCTCCTGAGGTTTTGTGCCGGCGATCTAGATTGATCAAGGGCTTTCCTCGTACATCTCGTGTCACCCTTTACCTTTTTGCTCATTGTTTGATTATAGATACAACCATGGTTGTAAAAGTCCCGACTAGGCTCCGAGTACTCCCCGAGTACTCCCTACAAGGTAGGCTGCCGAGGCACGAGTACTGTTCTCCCAGGCCAATTATTCCTCGAGTAATCTCCGCCTAAGCCGAGTACTTCCCGAGTACTCCCGAATCCGACTAGGGAGCGCTTAGCGACTTTTGCAACCATGGACATACAACTCCATATCTTGAGCCGTATCCTGAAAACTGTTTTTGTTAGCAACTTAACCAGCATATTTTCCACGATTACTTCTAGCACACTACCTCACTTAACTAATTTGATCACTAAATTGCTTAGGTAATTTTTGACCAAAACAGTCACCTAGTGGGAGTCGAGTAAGTATTTATGGGGAAAGAAAATTAGAGGTGAAGTTGTGCAAGATTGTAGATGCGGTTAAGTACGTAAGAAATGAAGGCAAGGCATTTTTGGCCTACGTGATAGACACTAAAAAGAATACGCCCGACTTTGAAGAAGTAGAAGTTGTGAATGAGTATCCGGATGTGTTTCCGGATGACTTGCTAGGATTACCATCCGAGCGAGAGGTAGAATTCTGAATCGAATTAAACCCGAGCGCCAAGCTGGTCGCCAAATCTCCCTATAGATTAGCTCCCACTGAAATGCAAGAGCTAATGACATAAATACAAGAACTGCTCGATAAAGGCTTCATACGCCCGAGTGTGTCAACCTGGGGAGCCCCGGTGCTTTTTGTGAAGAAGAAGGATGGTTCGATGCGCATGTGCATCGACTATCGAGAATTGAATAAGTTGACTGTGATGAATCGATATCCCCTACCTTGAATAGATGATCTTTTTGATCAATTGCAAGAGGCGAACTGGTTTTCCAAAATTGATTTGCGCTCGGGATATCACCAACTACGGGTATGGGAGGAGGATGTTGCGAAAATTGCGTTTAGAACCCGATATGGACATTACGAGTTTTTGTAATGTCATTCAGGACTAACCAATGCGCCGGCTACATTTATGGATCTTATGAATAGAGTGTGCCGGCCCATGTTGGATAAGTCCGTAATAGTATTTATAGACGACATTTTGTTGTACTACCGAAGTAGAGTTGAACACGCACGTCATCTATGAGAAGTATTAGAAACTCTTCGGAGGGAAAAGTTATACGCAAAATTCTCAAAATGTGCATCCTGGCTCAGAGAAGTGCAATTTCTTGGCCATGTGATCAATGAAGATGGTGTTTTAGTAGATCCAACCAAGGTGGAGGCTGTTATAAATTGGGTTCCTCCAAAGAACCCGAGTGAAGTAAGAAGTTTTTTGGGTTTAGCCGGGTATTACCGAAGATTCATACATGATTTTTCCAGAATAGCTCTACCCATGACTAAACTGACGAAGAAGAACGAGAAATTTGTCTGGGGGCCCGAACAAGAGAAAGCAATCCAAACATTAAAGGATAGGTTGTCTAGTGCACCAGTTTTAACCCTACCCAAGGGATCAGAAGACTTGGATATTTATACCGATGCTTCACATCAGGGGTTGGGGGTGTCCTGATGCAATGGGGTAAGGTGATAGCATATGCCTCAAGACAGCTTAAACCACATGAAAGTAATTACCCAACGCATGATCTGGAACTGGTCACGGTGGTATTCGCGTTAAAACTGTGGCGGCATTATCTATATGGTTCTAAATTTACGATATACTCAGATAACAAAAGTCTCAAGTATTTCTTCGAACAAAAAGACATAAATTTGAGACAACAAAGGTGGATGGAGCTAATCAAGGATTATGACTGTGAAATCCTTTATCACCTGGGGAATGCCAATATTGTAGTAGATGCATTAAGTCGGAAGGATTACCCACCTCCATACAAGTTAAATCTATGAGAATGACAGTCACCCCTAAACTTTTGGAGTTGATAAAAGAGGCTCAAACAAAATCTTTGAATGCTGACGACCCAAAGAAAGAAAGAACGAAAGGGTTTATTAATGAATTAGAAATGAATGCTGACGGCATCATGACCAGGTATGGCCGAATCTGGGTACCCTGGTTATGTGAAGTATAATCATTGTTACTTGAGGAGGCTCATAAATCTCATTATACGGTGCACCCTGGAGCAACAAAAATGTATCAAGATCTAAAAAGGGGATATTGGTGGCCCATAATGAAATGCGACATTCTTAAGTACGTCGCTAAGTGTATCACATGTTCTCAAGTGAAAGCGGAGCACCAGAAACCGTATGGCAAATTACAACCCTTAGAAATACTGGTTTGGAAATGGGAAGACATAACCATGGATCTCGTTACAAAGCTCCCCAAAATGAAAAGAGGCCACGATGCTATCTGGGTTATTGTTGAACGTCTCACAAAAAGTGCTCGCTTTTTGCCTATATGAGAAACCCTTTCTTCTAAAAAGTTGGCGGAGATTTACACAAATGAAATAATAGCCCATCACGGAGTACCCGTGTCTATTGTGTCAGATCGTGACACAAGATTCACGTCTCGATTTTTGGCATAGGTTTCATGAAAGTGTGGGCACTAAATTGCGATTGAGTACCACGTACCATCCGTAAACGGATGGGCAGTTTGTAACACCCCAATCGCGTAATACAACAACACGCGGCGGAAATATCGGGGAGTCATGTTATAAATTGCTCACAACTACTGGTACTAAATTGTTTCATTATTATTAACATCGTTTTACAAACAAAGAATACATGTAATGGTCTTTTGATTTAGAAGTCTAAGGCCCGAATGCAGTCCTATGCATTGCATGCTTGAATAGTTGAAAACCTGAAACATATGTGAAAAATAGTCAGCATAAAAATGCCGGCGAGTACATAGGTTTTGTTAGCCAAATAAATGGCAAAAGTTTGGTATTTCAATACTTTGACAACTTAGAGAGCTGTCAATTGAAAATAAATCTTGAAGCTAAAGAATGGTAAAAGTTTAGCATTTGCAATACATAATCTTGATTATGAAAACTCGTGGCAAATAGTTTTGTATATGGCAATATGATTATTACTAAGTAATTTTTATGCCATTTGAAATTGTACATCGTAATCTCGTTGAAATCATCGTAAAACTCGTTAATATGTTATGTTGGTGCACAAATGTCTGTTAACTTCGTCTTTATCGAGTCTTATGTCTAGATAGGATAAACCAGTGCTCAGCAGGTTAAAACTAGGGTTTTTATGTGTGAAAGTGGGTAATTTCGCTTGAAAGTGCCACTGGCAAATTCAAACGAAATTAGGCATGTTAATTCCGCTTGAAATGGACAGTGACACTTTCAAGCGGAATCACCCACACTATATATAACTGAGTTGTGGTTTCATTTGTAACGTTTCCGATTCAGAGCCGAGGTGCTGCCAGTTTGTCAAACGATCTGTAAAAGCTTTGAAATCGATAATAAGAAGATAATTAAGAGGAATCAAGCTGTTACACGTCTATTTCTCTGATTCCGCCTTTGAAATAGATCGTAAACTCTTTTGATTGACTCGTTAGGGTCACACAACGATCCAACAAGTGGTATCAGAGCTCAGGAAGAAGAGTTTATATCAATTCACCTTGAAAATCTGATTTCTACTCCTTCTTTTCAAAATTAAACAAGATTTAACGGACAAAATGGACTGATTTTCACATATATAACGTAAAACACAGTTTTAACTAATCCTTGAAAGAATTAGACCAAAATTCGATCAAAATCTGGGTCAATTTAACAAATTGGTGGCCGACAGGATGATGTCATCCTAATTCCGCTCGAGATAGCACATGTGATTTCGCACGGAATTAGCTTTTGTTGTTAATTCCGTTTGAAACTGTTGTTTGATTTCACACGGAATCACTAATTCCATTTGAAAGTGCTGTTAGATTTCACACGAAATCAGATTCCGTTTGAAATTTCACACGGAATTAGCTATTCCGCTCCAAAGTGACTTGATTCCGTTTGAATCAAATCTAATTCCGCACGAAATTAGATTTCGTTTGGTGATTCCGTTTGGGAATCTTATTTCGCTTGAAAATCCCTGATTTCGTTTGAGTTGGGGATTTCGCTTGAAAAGTGTAATTCCGTGTGAAGCCTTATTTTGTGTCAAAAGCTGATTTCGCTCGAACTGATTTCGTTTGAAACTGTTATTTTTAAAATCCAAAATTTTTCTAAGTGTTTGTTGATTGTTTCAGATACGTAAAGATGGATGAGTTCATGAATCCATTCTGTGATGTTTTTGCTTTCACAGGAAACAACGGAGATGATACATCAAACAACACAAATGAGAATACTTCTAATCTGAGTACGAAGAAAACTCTTACTGAAGCTTTGAGTGTGGAGAGTGCTTATGGGACGTACAACAAACCTCCCAAACTGATGGCGATTGAAGATTACAATAAATGGGCGAAAAAGTTTGAAGAATGGCTAAAAGCGTTCGCATATCCAAGTTGGAAGATGTTGAAGAATGGTTTCAGTATGGGAAGATCGGATTATGAAAATTTGACAGAAACTGAGGAGGTAGAAAGATATGTTGCTGAACAAAAGTGCATTGCATTGATTCATCAGTCTGTGAGAGACGACATAATATCATTGATTGAGTACATAAATTCAAAAGATCTATGGGAAAAATTGAGAGTGAAATGTGTGGGTAGTGCTGAGATAGTTAAAAACAAAAAGAAGTTGTTAAAAAAGGAGTTCGATTTGTTTGGATGTTTAAAAAATGAATCTGTGTCAAAAATGATTGAAAGATTCGGGCATTTGAAGATGGAGCTTGCAAGACATGGAGTCATATATACTCGAGAAGAATTGGTTGACAAATTGTTTGACTCGCTACCGGATGATAATGACTGGCAATACTTTGCTTTGATGCTGAAAAACACAATCAAGTCGGAGGATCTGATGGTTGATCTGCTAATCGAAAGATTGGAGAGTCATGAACTGGAGATCAAGAAATCAAATAAAGTCAACAACTCCTCGTACCAGCAGAATGTCGAGTTGTATTATCGAGGAAGTATGATCCCGAAAACCGTGTCACCAAAGACAGCTTTCTCTGCAGAAAATACAAACAGGACAAGTCAAGAAAGTCCAAGCAGCGGCTATCATGGAGGGTCATCATCAACTGCTGCAAGTCAACAACAACAGTCAGCTTCAAAGAATCTGTTTCAAGGTAATATTGCTGTGGATTTGAAGAATGTTCAAAACTTTAGTGAGGAATCTGCAAAGCAGCAAATGGTGTTTTTAGCGTCTGTTTTAGAGTCATACGAGAGCCTTGTTGCGGGCAAGATTGGAAACACTAACCTCACCAAGGAGGATTATGATCAGATCGACCCAGAGGAGATGGAGTTGATTGATATCAGGTGGTGTATGGCTAGTGCAGTTAGACGAGCTCAAAGGTTCATGGAGATTACAGGCAGACATTCAATTGGAGGACCTTCCACAAAGCTCGGGTTTGATAAATCAAAAGTCACGTGTTTCAGATGTAAACAAAAGGGACATTTTAAACGTGAATGTCGAAACGCACCTGCTGATGATACTGCAAATCCATTCAGAGAGGATTACTACAAAAGAGCAATATATCATCAGAATAAATCTGAACCTCCAAGAATGAAACAACTTGAAGATAACCCCAAAGAAAAATCAAGAGCTCTTGCTGTTATTCATGATGACGAGGGATACGATTGGAGTGAACTGCTATCGGAAGAGGATGCAGTGGGCTATGCGTTTGAAAATAAAAGCTGTTCCTTTCAGAGATAGCAGAAACGAAGAAGAGAAATACATCAACAGAAAGATGAAAGCCCAAGACAGGAAGATTAAAATCGGTTATATATACAAAGAAGCAAAACAGGCGAAAAGATGGGATGCTGATAGAGAATGTTACCTAGATCTTCAGGGTAACATAGCTATTGATCCAAAAACCATTGATGTTGAAACTCTCACCAAACAAATTGCTGATGAAGAAGAAGCCAGACAGAGAGAGTGGTGGGGAAGTGGAGAAGCTGAAGAAAAAGCTGAATAAAAAGTTGAAGAAAAAGAAAAAGAAAAGGAGAAAGAGCAGCAGTCAAAGAAAATTGATGACGGGATTATTGACACGTCACAAGAGTTTACTGCTGAGAATTTGAAGAAGATGGCTGACAAAGTGTTTGCTGCGAAAGAACTAGAGGTAGTTTCGTGTTCTGGCACTGAGTCTAAAAACAAGGTCAGTCAGAATGATGCAATCAATGAGACAGGTAAGAAAGCTAAAACTGAGAGCGACTGCAAAAATTGCATGAAAGACGGCAAGGTTTGTAGTACAATTGCTTACCTCAGCGGTAAAAAGATTGATGAACTGACAGGAAGAGTCAGAGACGTTGAAGATCAGATCTTAAACCGTGATAAAATGTTAAAAGCTTCAAATGAACGATTAAAAGAATTAACTAAGAAAATTGAAAATGATAAAAGTGACGTAGAAAGAATTAGGAAAGAAAACGAAAAGTTAATTCATGAAAATCGTCAACTTTCAGAAAATTTTGAGAAGCTAAAACGCACGGTAAAAGATTTTGATGAGAGAAATGGTAAGACATACAAAGAAAATGTTCAGTTGACAGGTGTTCTGAGAGTAAAAGAAGAGCTAATCAACCAACAACTGGATGAAATTGCTAAGTTGAAGCTTCAGTTTCAAGAAGCTAAAATTGAAAATGAACGCATCCAGTTGAAACTGAACAGTTACAACTCCGCAAGTTTTGTTCTACAACATATAGTTCCTAAACCAATTGGAAAGAACAAAGTAGGCGAAGATGTATATTTTGATGGAACTGGGGTTGGGTTTCATCAGGTTCCACCGCCAGTTTTAAAAAAAATTTTCAAAGAAAAAATCAGGGTTGGTTAATGATGAGGAAGAAAATGAAGTTAAGCTTCCAGACACAATTGATGTCACATTTACCACATCATCTGATGAAGATAGTGTCCAATCTGAAATTGTTAAAAGCATGGTTGAAAATGTTTTAAAGTCTGAAAGTGACACTACTGAGGATGATGAATGCTTTTTGGATAAATACATTCCAAAATCAAAATCCAAAAACAACTTAAGTGATGAACCTAATCTTGTGATGTACAAGATGGCGGGATCTGATAAGTTGTATCCGGATCGTGATTTTCCGTTGGAGAATGTGAATGTTGGAAAATTGAGAAATGTGTTCAAGTTGATTGAAATTGATGTGTCTGAGATCGAAGGTTTGAAAAATACAAAGAGGCATTTGAATTTTGAAAAAGATAAAGCTTACTATAAAAAACCTGTTGTACCACCGCGTTTTTCTAACAACAACCAAAACAGATGGTCGGGTGGATATCAGGGGGGTAAGAATTATCAAAGAAGGAATTTTCAAAACAAAAAGTTTGCTGAGAAAAAGGTGTTTGTCAAAAGCTCGAGTTCACATTCCGGGCAAGTGTCTGAAATTCTTTCAAAATCAAATGAAGAGTTCTTTGAGGAAAAGGCCTCACAGCCTCAGACTGAAGGAACAAGTCGGGTAGCTGATACTCGTACATGCTTTAAGTGCAACAAAGTTGGACATATTGCATGAAAGTGCACCAACTTAAAACCTAAGTCTGAAGTTGTTGAGAGTCAGAAGAGGAAAGCTGATGCAAAAGGCAAAGCTTCCATGGTTGTTGAGAAGAAAGTTTTGAAAAACGAAAACACCAAGATCAAAACTGAACTCGTAAAGAATGTGGTAACTAAAAATGACAAATTTTACAAACGGGTTGCATCGCCTCAACAAGCATGGAAACCAAAGTCAGTTGAAAAGAAATCAAGTTCTCCAAAACCAAAGGTGTCTGAGACTGCTAAATCATCATCTTCAACTAAGAAGATGTATGTACCTTTGGATTACTACGAGAAACTTGAACCACAAGAGTCTACTACTTCTGAAAAGAAGTATGTACCAAAGAAAGATCAATCATCTGGTCAACCTTTAGAAAATGATTTCTTTTTATACAAAAAGGTTGAGATTGGATCTGAGGAGAGCTTAAAGATGAATGACAAGAATTTTCTGCCACTTTACACTGTTAAATCTCACATCAAAGTCAACCTACCTGAGTCGAAAGAGGGTTGGGTAGCATCAAAATCTAACTAAGTATTTGTGATATGTGCAGGAGCTTCCAAGATCCGTTTCACGTTGGATTATGGATAGTGGAGCTTCTCGGCACATGACGGGGAAGAAGACCCTATTGTATGATGTTTGAGGGTTTAATGGAGGTTATGTGGGATTTGCGGGTAATCAAGGAGGTCGAATAGTTGGTGAAGGAACTTTATCGAATGGTGTCATCATGTTTGAAAGAGTTAACTACATCGCCGAGCTTGAAAACAATCTTCTGAGCATATCTCAGATATGTGATCGTATGTATACAACGCACTTTACAGACAAAGAATGTTTGATCTTGAAACCAGGATTTGTTGTTCCCGAAGAGTGGATTATCATGAGAGCACCCAGAGTCAATGATCTGTACGTGTTGGACATGAGCGTAGCTACTACTACCACGGGTCAGGCTCACTGTTTTATGTCAAGAGCAACGGAAAAAGAGTCACAGTTATGGCATTGAAGATGGGCCATATTCACTTGAGGAAAATGAATCACCTGGTGCATAACGACTTAGTTACTGGTGTTCATGTAAAAGGTTTTCATCTTGAGGGAGGGTGCATTAGCTGCATCAAAGGCAACTAAAAGAAGAAATCACATCCTTAAAAGAAAGTCAATTCAGTTTCCAGACCGTTAGAAAGACTTCATATGGATCTTTTTGGTCCAGTGAATGTCAAAAGCATAACTGGTGATTACTACTGTCTCGTAGTAACTGATGACTATTCCAGATTTTCATGGGTATCATTCTTGAAGAGTATTGTGATGAGGCAGCGATAAACATTACTAAAAATCCTGTTCATCACACTAAAACGAAACACATTGAAATTCGTCATCACTTCATCCGAGATTGTTTCGAGAAGAAGTTGATACGAATTGAGAAAATCCACACTGACGAACAAAAAGCCGATTTACATACCAAAGCATTTGATAAAATTCGTTTTCAATATTTGCTAAAATTGAACGGTATGAAGCTTTTATCGGTGTTGGAAGAGATTCTTGGCGTTGATGAAGGTACCACTGTAGATGATGATGTTGAGAAGCAATCTGCAATGGTTTGTCGATTTTTTACTTGTTTTGGTATTTAGGGGGAGTATAGGGTAATATTTTCAGAAAATACAAAAAAAAAAGTAAAAATTTCAAAAATCCAAAAACATGAGATATTTTCAAAATACAAAAACAATAGAAAACCAGAAAAGAGCTTGTGTAAAAAGGGAAAATGATAGTACATTGGCTTGACAGTTACGGTATGCTAAAGATATGTAAAGTTTAAAAGTCTTAAACAGTCTCGCTGATGATATGCCGATAGGTTTTTACACATTTAGTAGGTTTGTTCGGGATATAAACCTAAATCTTTACTTGCTTATTTCATGGGGAACACTACTTGGATATATAGGTAACCCCTGAAATTTCGTTTGAAAGATCCCTCTTTCTGAGATACTAGGTCTTTATACTCAGTGATATCTGGGGTATTATCCCAGGACTTCTGATTTTGGGGAAGCAATGGCCTAGTCCCCGTATAATACTTTACCGCTTGCTTGAAACATAGCACCGCCCTCAGCATAAAAAATGATGAAACATTGAAAAATGCTAATCATGTGCTGTTGAAGAAAAGATCCTCTAAAGGGGACACACTAAAAGTTGAAGCCGCCATCTCTCTGATTTTGCGGAAGCAATAGCCTGAGCTCTCATGACCCTCGCAATTTAACCCCTTACAGATATCATCTGTGGTATACTCACCTGTAAGACTGAATATTGGGATCTGGATACGGGAGTATATTCAAGAGGTGGGACACATGAATGAGTTTAAGTCTCTTAATTCACCTAATCCATATCCTGGACAGATTGAAATTTGTGTAAGAATTTAAGTGGATCAGTATATCGACAATCTAAGTGAATTGTTTAATTCTGAGTATGAAATCAAAAGCTTAACGGTACTTGTGACTTGTCGAATAGCTGATATGATTCCCTAACACGCTCACCAAAAGTATGTTTGTAAATAGTTTACATTTACTGCATTTTATTTCTGTAATTCATTTCTAGTCTAGAAACTTTATTCAAAATCCAAAAAGATTTTACATTTCTGCTTTATTTTTTGACAAACCAAAGTGGAAAGTTGATCTTCAGATTCGCAAATTTGAAGCAGATGCAGGAAGTTTATGAGATGGAAGATGAGTTGTGAGCTTAACATATTAAACTTGTGAAATTGAAAAGTTAAAACAAGTTCATTAATTTGAAACTTGTAATATTCAGAAAATTGTTTGAACTAGTTTGTACAAAATGTCAGTGTGCTTCATCTCAGGTCAACCAAGGTCATTAAATTGGACTTGGTAGACAAATTGAGTAATCAGGGTCATTAATTTGGACCTGGATACTTAAGTGGATTTCTAAATTCTGAAAAAATCGAAAAATGAAGTCAAATGGTAAGCATAGATTGAAATTGTCATAATCATAAACCTTACATTTAGGTAGAGATTGTGCAGGTAACATGTTTGTTATTGAGAAAGCAGCATAGCAAATCCCAGCTAACTAATAGGGGGAGTCTGAAGACTTAAAAGTCAGATACAGTTCCTGGATCTACATTCAAGGGGGAGTTTGAAGTTTGTTAAAGATTCAGTTTCTGTGATTCATGCTAGCTGTTGAGAGAAAAAAAGGAGATTTAAAGGATGCTTAAATTGTTAGATAAACTGGAAAGAGATCAAGACTAAAGACTCGACGCCGAAGACTTCGTCAACATCCAAGGGGGAGTCTGTTGGTGCACAAATGTCTGTTAACTTCGTCTTTATCGAGTCTTATGTCTAGATAGGATAAACCAGTGCTCAGCAGGTTAAAACTAGGGTTTTTATGTGTGAAAGTGGGTAATTTCGCTTGAAAGTGCCACTGGCAATTTCAAACGAAATTAGGCATGTTAATTCCGCTTGAAATGGACAGTGACACTTTCAAGCGGAATCACCCACACTATATATAGCTGAGTTGTGGTTTCATTTGTAACGTTTCCGATTCAGAGCCGAGGTGCTGCCAGTTTGTCAAACGATCTGTAAAAGCTTTGAAATCGATAATAAGAAGATAATTAAGAGGAATCAAGCTATTACACGTCTATTTCTCTGATTCCGCCTTTGAAATAGATCGTAAACTCTTCTGATTGACTCGTTAGGGTCACACAACGATCCAACATGTTATTAGAAATCCAATCGAGGATTATTAATAACTGTTTAGAAATAAATCAAAACTTGTGTGAGTATTATATAAATCAAATCAATGATTCATGATAATATTTTAGATATCCTTCTAAGAATCTAGCATATAAAGATATGGGAGATTCTACGAGGATTTAGATAATCGAACATTGAAACAATCGTACACAAAATCCTAAAGTGATTCGGATAACGCTACATGAATAATAAAATAAGAACACTTATATATAGTAAGTACCAGCGGCATATCCACCGTGTTCCTATTTTATTACACCCGTTTCGTTATCTAAATCACAACTACCATATAAACACATAATCATCAATTTGTCAACAACTTGTATACACGCATTAAAGTACGCAATGAATCCAAATAAGGACTCCAATATTAGCACTTTAAACATCCCATGTATGTTTAGCTATGAAGATAGATAAATATTACAGGGATCCGGTTCTCGTCATATTGTCTAGTCGCATACGCATTAAAGTACTCAATGAATCCAAAGAAGGTAGCACTCTAAACATCCTACAAGTATCAATTTATAAAGATAAGTTGACGCTAAAAGGATTAGGTTTCTGTCGTATTGAATCATTGTATCACAACATCCTAAATCCTAATAGTGATCCGGGACAATGCCACGAAGGGTAATACAGTAAGCACACGTATATATAGGAAGTACCAGCGGCGTATCCACCATTTTCTTATTGTATTACTCTAGTTTTGTTATCTAAATCACCAACAATCTACAGATAAACCATAACCATCATGTCGTAAAGTACCTCTTAAAAACCTCACTATGAAGATAGGAAGATCTAAGACTGTACTTCAGATATCCTTTACGAATCTAACTATGAAGATAGGTAGATCTTTTAAGCATTTGGATAAACATCGTATTTACATAATCGGAATAGTACGCATAAACGCACTTAGTAAACACATATATGCCATACATTTGGAAAACAAATAGGTTACACATATGAATCACCCCAAAATATTTGAAAACGGTAAAAGAGGGGGAACTATGTACTCACTTGGGATTGCGTATATTCTTGTTCAAAAGATATAATAAAACTCAAAAGACCAAGAGTTCAAATGTTAAAGCGATTCCTAGTGTATCGGATACAATGTTAGTGAATCGATACCTAAATCGGAAGATCAGGTAGAATGAGGTCTCGTAAACCAAATGAGTATTGGAACTCATGTGATATGGTTTAACAAAGCCTACATTCTAAATTGAAACATATCCTAAGTGCTTATGACCCGTTAAGGTAGTCTACGCTACTTTAATGTGTCATTCGCGTGAAAGCGCGTTCGAGACGCCTAACTAGTCCTATGACAAGTATTATATGCCTTAACATATTTAATTATGTTGATAATCAGTTTAGATGGCAAAACATGTGTTACATATGCTTGAAATGAAATTATGCGCAAAAAGGGAATTTTGGTCATTTTTCTAAGGCATATAAACTACCTATCATACAACTAACTAAACGAATTGACCATAAGGTATAAAATCAGAAGGTTATTCCCTATACAACTATGGTCACAAAATGTGTTTGGTCGGATCCTAACGATCGACCAAATAGGTCGGGTTCGAAAGTCTAAGTGGTTGTTAAGACCGCTTGACTTACGACCCTAAACAAGCACTAGACTAAAAGTGATGAGTTAAACATGTTAAAACATGTTTAACTAAGTTAGAAAACAGGTTTTATATGCAAAATACGCATAAATACGCATTTTGACCGAAACTTTGACTCGTCACTACGCCTAATCAACGTGGTAATAAGTAGATATAGTCACAAGGGACTATAACCATCGTGATTACGCTCACGTTGCAAAGTTCAAACGAACTTTGTGTTGACCAATCATGGTCAAAGCAGAAAGTCAAACACTATTTGACTTTCATGCTTAACATACATGAACAAGCATGAAAGAAGCTTACAAGAGGTCCACACTAGGAATAAGAACTCAAAATGCTCAGGTAGGTGGTCTTCAACTATGTGAATTCCTCCACTTAGAGCAGATGAGATCATATGAGCAAGGAACAATGATGAAAAGCTTGGGTATTTATAGGAAATCTTGAATTCATAGGATGATTACATGTGTTTTTTCAAGGATCAAGGCATGATCTTGGCCATACACATATTGCCCATAGTTTAGAATACAAGGGGAGCACAAAAACAAGCCAATGGTATCCAAAAACTAGGATTAAAACCAAGGATTCAGCTGCTGAATGAAGAAAACCAGTTTCTGCCCAGCTCCAGCTATCGCGGGCCGTGAAGACAGGAGCTTCAGTCTTCTCCCCAGGCGAGAGCTTTCAGACAAAAAGTTATAACTTTTGGCAGAACAGGCCCCTAAAGCTTAAAACTTGATTTTTGATGCGTTTAAGCCCCGTTAACCCAATTTTAAGGATCTATAATGAAGTTAAAGTATAGGGGACATGAAATATGCTTGAAAATATCTCGGATGTCGGTTCATTTGGTCGTACGGCCTCGTTGTTCGGTTAATTACGACGAAACGCGAACGGACGCAAAAAACGATCCAAATTGCGCGACGAATGGTATTTTAGCATTTCAATCACTAAAATAAAATATTTTAATGATTACAAAATTTTTTGGATGTCCGGATATGTTCAGAACGTAAGATATGCGCGTAAATGCAAACTTATGCACTTTTTGACGCTTTTAGTCCCTATTGATCAAATAAGCATATTTTCGCATACCGAACCCCTCAAAGCCTATTTGTAAGCTGTGTAAAGGATATTTAAGGTATATTTAGCTTATGATCTTGTTCTAGAATGTTCATTGCTATACGAATCAGTAGACTTTCGCAGTTTGACGCAAATAGTCCCTGTGATCGAATAAACTTGTTTTTGACACACCAAACCCTTCAAAACTTATTTCTAAGTTATGTAAAGGTTATTTAAGGTATGTTAAACCTATGTCACTGTTCCAGAGTGTTTGTCGCGTTAAACTGACTACGTTTACGCATCAGTTTGCGTAAACTTTCCAGAAAGTGATTTAAAGCTTAAAATCGAACTAGAATCAAAACGTAAAATCGCCAAACACAATTAAACAAATATTGAGACCAAAACACATTGTTTCTTTGATAACTGATATTGTTCTACATCTTACTGTGTTTACGGAGCACAAGTGTCACAGTGTCCCCTACTTTAGGATATTTCGTCCCGAATATTCGAAGGAGACTGTAGAGTGTTTTTGAAACAACTGAAGGATAAGCAAATTGCTAGATCCCAAAGATGCGGAGCATCGTTTGGTGTTGGGAATTTTAGGGGATTTAAAATATGATTTGGGATATTCAAAGTATCTCAAGGTATTGAAACTTATGAATTTTAAAAAAGTGTAAATCAGTGTTCAAAAATTGTTTGGGTATAACACTATGTTATACTAAGCTCTTAGTGTAATTCCTAGCAAACAAAGGGGTGTACTTTCAAGCCCTACACGTACACGGTTTCTAACATCCCACGAGGTACATCTAATGTACCATGAGCATCTCATGCATAGGAGACGGGTCAACACGCCTATGGCATCAAGATCATCACCTTTAACACCATAATATACTCCCGGTCGGCTCGATTTGAGTTAATGAATGTACTCGTCGTCGTCCATTGGAAATAACCACACAAATATCAAATAAGCACATAATCACATAATGGTCTAAGATAACATAAAATCACCAAGTGATCTTAGCAACGTTCTAAAGAATAACACAATAAGAACACTTATATATAGGAAGTACCATCGGCGTATCCACCATGTTCTTATCGCATCATACTCCTCCCGTTACCTTAATCACTCTAGATTTTATGCCACCATACTTAACAAGGCTTACTATGATTCTCATGCGTCGAATCTCATAATTAAGTGTGCACCCATAATTACTCGTTTCATCGCATGGTCCACATAGCTCCTCTTGTTAAGCGAGGGTAAACAAATAATAAGGTCGAACTATCGTCTAAATCAAATAAACATCATCACAACATAACATCTGTCAAATCGAATCGTGTTTCATACTAGCAGTGATAGCACTACTTGTCTTGCATATAACAATTTTAGTAGTAGGTATTTCATTCTAGTACAAATGTTTATATATGTTTCATATTAACCAAATAGGTAGAATGCAACATATAGTAATCATGTAATGTCATCATAATGTAAGCATATCGAGAAAATGTTTTCAAATCATGCGCTAGGTATGCTAAGTTAACACACTAAGCAAAATGTATTTGAAAATTAGTTTACTAAGTAAGTTAAGTCAACATACGAAGCAAATTGTATTTATAATCATGTACTATACATATTAGATAAACAAATCATGTATGTAATGCCATGATCACAAAATAGTATTAACTTGTTCATAGTATTTGTAGCGATCGTGTTGCTAAATTCGTATGAATGCACCAGAGTGAAATCATATCATACTAAATTATAAGATTTAGTTCCTAAAGAACGGAACCCTCAAAGTCAACATATAGTCGTAATTACACATAGTGTAATCACATTGGAATTTGTAATTTAAATACGAATAACAAGGATAAAGAAAAGACTTCTTGAAATTTATATTGTCATTACAAACATAGTTGAAATATATACATTGTTTTCGAAAATAAACAGAAAATATAGAGGTTCAAATGATCATAAGTGTTTGATAATTAGCTTGAGTCTCATTGTTGAACACTCGTCTATTAGTGTTGGCAAGCTTGGGGAAGTTTCGCTTGAAATGATATGCTCGAGGGCGAGTCTGAGTAGGGGTTGCTCGGTTCTGGATACTACAGGTCACAGCTAGATGTCCAAATAGACCACAGATTGTACACTGACGACAAGGGGAGTTTGTTTCATGATGATAGTTGCAATGATTGCACCGAGGTTGCTTTCCACGATAAAATCCCTTAAAGGGTACTGAGTTTAGTGGAACTGGTGTAGGAGTTGCAAAATTCTTTGAAGTCTTGCGCTTCTTAGAATTTTTAGAAGATTCGGCCTTTGTTCCTTTTGAATTCTCATTAGTAGTTTCGGTGTTTTGTTTCTTGTATCCCTTTCGAAATAGTTTCCCTTTTCTAACCTGGGAGTCGGTTAAGATAGCGGCTAAATCCTTAGCCTCCCTAAGCGTTGCAGGTTTGCTGCCAGTGACAATGTCTTGGACAAGATCAGATAGGCCTTCAATGTATTTCTCAATGGCCCGGTCCAAAGGTGTGACCATAGTGGGGCAAAGTAGGCTTAGCTGTTTAAATCGGTCAGTGTAGGCACGGTTTTCCCCACTATCTTGTTTTAGATGATAGAATTCGTTTTCAAGTGCCCTTATTTCGCTTCGTGGGTAGAATTCTTTTTTCATAAGATCTTTAAATTCTTCCCACGTCAGTGCCATTGCTATATCGGCACCTCGGTCTCTCATAATACCGTTCCACCAAGTGAGTGCTCTCCTTTGAAAGACACTCGAGGCGAACTCCACCTTGCTCTCATTGGGACATTGAACATGGCGGAATGTGCTTTCTATACTCTCAAACCATTGTAGGAGCACAGTTGCTCCTTCAGACCCATTAAACCTGAGTGGTTTAGCCGAGTTGAATTGTTTATAGTTACATGGCAATAAAACATTGTTGTTGTTGTTGTTGTTGTTATTGTTTTGGATTTGGTTGACTTGGGTCACAATGCCTGGGATTAAAGTATCTAGATGTTGAGAAATCCTTGCTGCAATTTCAGCGTTCCAAGTGGTGTCGCGGCGAGGAGGCATCTTGAAGGTATAGCTATAGTTAAAACCAAATAAGTTAGATTTATCAAATTGTTATGAGCTTGTAATATCGTTGTGTAGTGAAAATTTTGGACTAGTTAAATCTCGTTCATAGGTCTCGTTCTTGTACTTAGAAAATTCAGTGTTGTGGATTTTGTTTTGAGACAGGAGTTGTTTGAAAAATAAACTTTTGTAATATTTTTGGATGAGAGAATACAAACCAAGTTAATGGTTTGTGTTATAAATTCCTTTACTGTTTAAAAATTATTGTGTTTAAGATAAAATGTTTTAAATTTAATTTTTAAAATAAAGAAACTTTGTGTTTGAAATTTTGAAAATTCTCATCCAAATGGTAAAAATTTGAAATTTTGAAAAAACAAAGGTAGTGTTTCGAAAATGCAATAGGATCTCATAGTGTCGTGAAATGAAATGAAATTCATTTCAATTGTCTCGAATCAAACATATCACTGAAGGTAATATGATGAAATAGTATTGTGAAAGAAAATTTGTTTTGATTGTCGTAAATAACAAGCATATTACCGAGGGTAATATGAATGACTAGTGTCACAAAGGTCGTTTAGAAATCGTTCGGCATAGTCAAGATGGATAGGTTTTTATAATGTGTCACGAAGACATGCTTTAGCCTATAAGTGGACACTCACCCTAAGAGTTCCCAGGTAAGAGTGACTGGTCCGATAATGCAGATTTGTATGAACACTCTAGCCTTAGACAGAAAACTCGGGGTACAGGCATCCACCCTTCCAGATTGCATCTGTTCACATTATTAAAACCCAAGATTTTGATGAAAAATGTTTGAGGAAAAACATTTAAGAAATCTTTTGATACAAATCGTTTGAGATAAAACATGTTGTGAAATATTTTGACGAAAACGTTTAAGAAAACATTTTAAGAAATATTTTAATGAAAATGTTTTGAGAAAAACATTTTGATGAACACCTTAAGGCATGAAGCCTAAGGTTCAGGATAAATCATCTAGGGTTAGATGATTTGTAAATCATAGAGTAGTTGTGGCACGAATATGGATGAGGATTTAGGATAGAGTTTCCTAAGTCTACTCATGTTTTGGGTCCTAGGAAGGTTATGAACTAGGTTAAAGGCATACTAATAAACTAATTCCCTATAACCAGTGCTCTGATACCAATCTGTAACACCCCAATCGCGTAATACAACAACAAGCAATGGAAATATCTGAGAGTCACGTTACAAATTGCTCACAACTACTAGTACTAAATTGTTTCATTATTATTAACATCGTTTTACAAACAAATAATACATGTAATGGTCTTTTGATTTAGAAGTCTAAGGCCCGAATGTAGTCCTATGCGTTGCATGCTTGAATAGTTGAAAACCTGAAACATATGTGAAAAAATAGTCAGCATAAAAATGCTGGCGAGTACATAGGTTTTGTTAGCCAAATAAATGGAAAAAGTTTGGTATTGCAATACTTTGACAACTTCGAGAGCTGTCAATTGAAAATAAATCATGAAGCCAAAGAATGGCAAAAGTTTAGCATTTGCAATACATAATCTTGATTGTGAAAACTCGTGGCAAATAGTTTTGTATATGGCAATATGATTATTACTAAGTAATTTTTATGCCATTTGAAATTGTACATCGTAATCTCGTTGAAATCATCGTAAAACTCGTTAATATGTTATTAGAAATCCAATCGAGGATTATTAATAACTGTTTTGAAATAAATCAAAACTTGTGTGAGTATTATATAAATCAAATCAATGATTCATGATAATACTTTAGATATCCTCTAAGAATCTAGCATATAAAGATATGGGAGATTCTACGAGGATTTGGATAATCGAATAATGAAACAATCGTACACAAAATCTTAAAGTGATTCGGATAACGTTACATGAATAATAAAATAAGAACACATATATATAGGAAGTACCAGCGGCGTATCCACCATGTTCTTATTTTATTACACACGTTTCGTTATCTAAATCACAACTACCACATAAACACATAATCGTCAATTTGTCAACAACTTGTAACCACGCATTAAAGTACGCAATGAATCCAAATATGGACTCCAATATTAGCACTTTAAACATCCCATGTATGTTTAGCTATGAAGATAGATAAATATTACAGGGATCCGGTTCTCGTCATATTGTCTAGTCGCATACGCATTAAAGTACTCAATGAATCCAAACAAGGTAGCACTCTAAACATCCTACAATTATCAATTTATAAAGATAAGTTGACGCTAAAAGGATTAGGTTGCTGTCGTATTGAATCATTGTATCACAACATCCTAAATCCTAATAGTGATCCGGGATAACGCCACAAATGGTAATACAATAAGCACACTTATATATAGGAAGTACCAGCGGCGTATCCACCATGTGCTTATTGTATTACTCTAGTTTCGTTATCTAAATCACCAACAATCTACACATAAACCATAACCATCATGTCGTAAAGTACTTAAAAACCTCACTATGAAGATAGGAAGATCTAAGACTGTACTTCAAATATCCTATAAGAATCTAACTATGAAGATAGGTAGATCTTTTAAGGATTTGGATAAACATCGTATTTGCATAATCGGAATAGTACGCATAAAAGCACTTAGTAAACACATATATGACATACTTTTGGAAAACAAATCTGTTACACATATGAATCACCCCAAAACATTTGAAAATGATAAAAGAAGGGGAACTGTGTATTCACTTAGGATTGCGTATAGTTCTTGTTCAAAAGATATAAAAAAGCTCAAAAGACCAAGAGTTCAAATGTTGAAGCGATTCCTAGTGTATCGGATACTATGTTAGTGAATCGATACCTAAATCGGAAGATCGGGTAGAATGAGGTCTCGTAAACCAAATGAGTATTGGAACCCATGTGATATGGTTTAACAAAGCCTACATTCTAAATTGAAACCTATCCTAAGTGCTTACGACCCGTTATGACCCGTTAAGGTAGTATACGCTACTTTAACGCGTCATTCGCGCGAAAGCGCGTTCGAGACCCCTAACTAGTTCTATGACAAGTATTATATGCCTTAACATATTTAATTATGTTGCATAATCAGTTTAGATATCAAAACATGTGTTACATATGCTTAAAATGAAATTATGCGCAAAACGGGCATTTTGGTCATTTTCCTAAGGCATATAAACTACCTATCATACAACTAACTAAACGAACTGACCATAAGGTTTAACCTCGGAAGGTTATTCCCTATACAACTATGGTCACAAAATATGTTTGGTCGGATCCTAATGATCGACCAAACGGGTCGGGTTCGAAAGTCTAAGCGGTTGTTAAGACCGCTTGACTTACGACCCTAAACAAGCACTAGACTAAAAGTGACGAGTTAAACATGTTAAAACATGTTTAACTAAGTTAGAAAACAGGTTTGATATCAAAACAAAGTGTTTTGATACCCAAAAATAGCTTCGTTGCAAAATACGCATAAATACGCATTTTGACTGAAACTTTGACTCGTCACTACGCCTAATCAACGTGGTAATCAGTAGGTATAGTCACAAGGGACTATAACCTTCGTGATTACGCTCACGTTGCAAAGTTCAAACGAACTTCGTATTGACCAATCATGGTCAAAGCAGAAAGTCAAACACTGCTTGACTTTCATGCTTAAAATAATGAACAAGCATGAAAGAAGCTTGCAAGAGGTCCAAGCTAGGAATAAGAACTCAAAATGCTCAGGCAGGTGGTCTTCAACTATGTGAATTCCTCTACTTAGAGCAGATGAGATCAAATGAGCAAGGAACAATGATGAAAAGCTTGGGTATTTAGAGGAAATCTTGAATTCATAGGATGATTACATGTGTTTTTTCAAGGATCAAAGCATGATCTTGGCCATACACATGTTGCCCATAGTTTAGAATACAAGGGGAGCACAAAAACAAGCCAATGGTATCCAAAAACTCGGATTAAAACCAAGGATTCAGCTGCTGAATGAAGAAAACCAGTTTCTGCCCAGCTCCAGCTGTCACGGGCCGCGAAGACAGGAGCTTCAATCTTCGCCCCAGGCGAGAGATTTCAGACATAAAGTTTTAACTTTTGGCAGAACAGGCCCATGACGCTTAAAACTTGATTTTTGACGCGTTTAAGCCCCGTTAACCCAATTTTAAGGCTCTATAATGAAGTTAAAGTATAGGGGACATGAAATAGCTTGAAAATATCTCGGATGTCAGTTCTTTTGGTCGTACGGCCTCGTTGTTTGGTTAATTACGACGAAACGCGAACGGACGCGAAAAACGATCCAAATTGCGCGACGAATGGTATTTTAGCATTCCAATCACTAAAATAAAATATTTTAATGATTACAAAAATTTTTGGATGTCCGGATATGTTTAGAACGTAAGATATGCGCGTAAATACAAACTTATGCACTTTTTGACGCTTTTAGTCTCTATTGATCAAATAAGCATATTTTCGCATACCGAACCCCTCAAAGCCTATTTATAAGCTATGTAAAGGATATTTAGGGTATATTTAGCTTATGACCTTGTTCCAGAATGTTCGTTGCTATACGAATCAGTAAACTTTCGCAGTTTGACGCAAATAGTCCATGTGATTGAATAAACTTGTTTTTGACACACCAAACCCTTCAAAACTTATTTCTAAGTTATGTAAAGGTTATTTAAAGTGTGTTAAACCTATGTCACTGTTCCGGAGTGTTTGTTGCATTAAACTGACTATGTTTACGCATCATTATGCGTATAACTTTCCAGAAAGTGATTTAAAGCTTGAAATCAAACTATAATCAAAACGTAAAATCGCCAAACACAATTAAACAAATATTGTGACCAAAACACATTGTTTCTTTGATAAATGATATTTTTCTACATCGTATTTTGTTCACAGAGCACAAGTGTCACACAGTTAGAAAGAACCATACAAACGTTAGTAGACATGTTGAGGGCTTGTGTCATAGATTTTGGGGGAAACTGGGACAACCATTTGTCGTTGGTAGATTTCGCATATAATAACAATTATCAAAGTAGTATTCAAATGGCATCGTATGAAATGTTGTACGGTAGAAAGTGTAGAACCCCCGTGTGCTGGGGAGAAATAGGACAGCGAGAGCTCGCTCTTAAGGATGTTGTGGCAATAATGAATGAAAAGATCGATCTGGTGCGGGCTCGTTTAAAGGCAGCGCAAGACCGAAAAAAATCTTATGCTGACAAAAGAATGTGCCCTGTTGAATTTCAAGAAGGGGATCGAGTATTTTTAAAGGTCTCGCGGTGGAAGGGCATCACACTGTTCTATAGACGGGGGAAGTTGGGCCCTCGGTACATTGGGCCGTTTAAAATTTTAGCCCATGTTGGAAAGGTGGCATACCAGTTGGAATTACCTCAAGCTTTAGATGGAATCCATAACACTTTTCACATGTCACAATTAAGGAAATGTCTCGTGGATGAGACAACTTACGTGCCATTCGATGATATCGAACTGGATGAGAATATAACAACCCTCCTAAATAATTTCGACACCCTAATATATTTTAAAATATTCCTATATGTCTCAAAATATACCCCGTAGATGAAAACCGAACACAAACATCCATACATAATTAAAAAATATATAAAAACGAAACTTAAAGGGGTCGTCTTCTACGCGGGCCGCGACAGCTTGTCTACGAGGCGAAGCCCGGTGACGACACATGTCACCACTCATGTCAAGCCTAGTGGCGAGTCAGCCAAGCTAGGGCCTACCCTAGCTGGCCTCGCGGGCCGCGAAGGCCCTGAGGGATTGCTACACGGGGCGCGACAAGGTCCAAGATCAACCCTATAAATTGCTTTGAGCGGCCTTCAGTTTACGTCGCTCAAAATTTTTCTTTCTCTCTTAATTTCTTTATAGTCAAATTAATTTCCGGGTATAATACCCCCTAATTAATGAAGTTCAGCCCCGTTGTAAGTATCATAACCCCGGTTACGTATTAGATACGCTGCCCGATTGATCCAGGGTTCCGTAATGACTGTCGTGGTTCTACCCGACGTAGTCATTGGAATGCCGTCTCGGGGAGGGTATTGCTAATGTAAATATTGGGTTATTATAATAACACATGTACATTTGTGTAATTACTAGATAATCACCAGGAAACCCTTAAAGGAAACCATAAGACAGCAATGTGAGTAATCTCCTTTTTGTAAATTATTTTTTACAAAACCTTAAATATTTTACAATGCGATTAAGCAGTAATTGAGTCTTTGTAATTCTTCAATTACTGCCAGTATGTTGGGGTTTTGTATACAAAATGTGGAACACGTTACCATTGGACAACGAGATAGCCAATGTGTAATATGACCCACCAGTCAGGATTGACAGTACTGAATGAGTAATTGTGTAGAAATAAACATTGTAATAGCTCTCAATACTTTTAAGAGATAAAACTCTTCTTGATTAAACTGGGATTCACTCACCAGTATTTCCCACTGACAAAATGTGAAAGCCAACTAGAAGCCAGCTGGACAGCACTAAAGGCTTGAAAAAAGTGGCTATAAAAGTTACCTAAATAAAAGAAGATGTTTTATTTCAATAAAGTGGGGTTTATCCCTATAAAACAGTTTGTAATGAAACTTGGGTTTTATCCCAATATATTTAAAGTGTGGTATTTACTCTGATAAAATATTTCCTAACTACGGTCCTGATGTAATTTCCGCTGCCAAAATGATAAACATCGATACCACCAAAACTGGTCTCTCGGCCGCTCGTTCCCAGGACAGATAAGGGACGGGGGTTGCGACAGAAGGTGGTATCAGAGCTAAGCCACTGATTCAGCCACAGAAGTGTTCTGCTGACACCAAGATATTATTTAAATTGTTAGAAAATTAATTATAGAAATACGTGCATATCAGTATTTTATTGTTGTGTGTTATTTGACTATTTGTTAGTTTACAGTATGAGTGATCAAGGACCCTCCGACGCCTATCGTCAGTTGTCCGGCTTACCTAGAAGCAAAGGCACCTCTTCACAGCCTGCCCTCTCAGGGTATTCAGCTGACAATGAAGATGGGATATTCATGTTTAAGGCTCAGTCTGAAGAGCCATTCTCTCAGAATAAGAGAGGATGGTTCAGTAGGGGAGCACACAAGCGTAGGAAAAGAATGAAAAAGTTACAACAGCAGCGAGTTCTAGCAGCCGCTAAAAGAGAAACTGATGCCCACACCCAAGACATGCTTAATAGGAGTTTAGCAAACTTCCATATCTTAGCAACCACAGCTGCCGACCCAAACCTGGAACAAATAGTAGCCCCTCAACCATTACCTTTGTTTCCCACGCAGCCAATGGACATTGAAAACAACCCAGAAAACCAAGTCCAAATGCATGATTTCAATCCAGAGGAGATACCTAGGGTACCAGCACCCAACCCCTTAGACCCAGACTACGACCCGTGGTTCGATGATCATAGGGATTATGTGTAACGCTACCACCTGACCGACGAACCCATGCCAAACCTAGCAGCTTACCCAGGTCTGGACCCTCTAGATCCCTACTACGATAATGATGAATACATTAGGGAAATCTTAGAGAATCCGTATCCTCAGGAAGAACCCATGCCACAGTACCCAGACCCAGTACCAGCACCTGCACCCCCAATGAGTGCAGAAAATGGGCAAGAGCTCCGAACTTTCGGAGAAGAGATTTTAGAAAATAGTGACAGGATGAGGCAGATTGGAGAACGACTCGTCTGGAAGTACGACGAGCGTAATATGGAGTTCTGGATGAACCCATATCAGTGAAGATGATGGTGGAGGTAGTAATAATAATATATACATAATATGTGTGTATGAAAAAAATATATATAATAGTAATAATATTAATAATATATCTATCGTAGTATAGACCACCTCGTGGTTAGTGATGCATAGTAGTATTGTAATTTTAAATTTCAGTATCGGTTTGTATTAGATGCATACTATAAGAAAGAGTAAGTCGCAATGCTCGACGCTTTTGATCAATATGTGTTGTGTGATTGGTTTCCTTAAATATTATTTTGTGATATTAATAATTGGCAAATGTTTAAAATTTAGATGGACAACGAAGTGAACTAGGAAAACCAGAATAATGATAACCAAAGTAACAATAACCTGGATAACGATAACCCGAACAACAACAACAATGGAAACCAAGTGGATAACAGTGCCATGCAACACATAGTGGCACAAGGGATAATAGATACGATGCCATATATTATCAAAACAGTTAAGGAAGCAGAAAATAAAAGTAAATGTGATAGTAAACGACCAACTGAACCTGAACACAGCGTACACAATGGACCCATACTTTAAGAGCCCATTCCCAAAAGAAGAAGAACCATGTCTTATGGTTGTTCTTATAAAGAATTCTGGTTTTGTAAACCAATGGAATTCTCGGGCAATGAAGGGGTCGTTGCATCTCTACGCTGGATAGAAAAGACTGAGGCAGTCTTAAGAATAAGCAAATGCGCGGAAGAGGATAAGATAATGTTTGCTTCCAATCTGTTTAAGAATTCAGCCTTCGAGTGGTGGAACACTATCCTCCAGTCTAGGGGAAGTGATAGGGTTTACAATATGGAATGGGAGGAATTTAAAAACATGGTAGAAAGGAAATTCTGCTCTCCCAATGAAAAGGAACGATAGCAAATAAATTTCTAAACCTTAGGATGACTGGGGTAGATAGTAAGGGTTATACTACATTATTCTTTGAATATGCTAGAATAGTGCCAACCCTAGCATCACCTGAACCAGTATTGATCTCCTGCTATATTTGGGGATTAATTAGTGAAATTAGGCATGTAGTCAAGGCAGCTAGACCTCAAACCATAGAAGAAGCTGTAGAACTAGCAAACACCTTGACCGATGAATTAGTCCGTACACGAGAAGAGGATCAGAGGAGAAACCTAACCCAGAAGCTTACCCAAGAATTCCGTTCTAACCATGGGAAAAATGTAGGTTCTACTTCTGCACCCTATTGCAAGTATTGCAAAAGGAAGCATTCTGGAAGATGCTCCATATACTGTAACTTCTGCAAAATATCCGGACACAAGGAGGAAGACTGCAGGAAGAAGCCTAACAACAGGATATGATATAACTGTGGAGAACAAGGTCATATCAAGCCAAAATGTCCAAAACTAGCTCCAGCCACGAACACCAAGAATACTAAAAATGCTAGAGCATTTGTTCTCACTGCAGAAGAAGCAAATAAGATCCCGGATGTGATCGCCGGTACGTTTTTAGTTAATGACATTTTTGCTAAAGTATTATTTGACTCTGCTGCGAGCCAAAGTTTTATTAATACTTCATTTTGCAAACTTCTCAACCAACCATTAACTAAACTTCCACAAGAATGTCTAGTAGAGATAGCAAATGGGGAAACCATTAAAGTTTCTTAAATCTTGCAGGGAGCAAGAATAGAAATTCTAAATCAGAAATTTATTGCAAACTTTTACCCAATGAATCTGGTAGGATTTGATGTTGTATTAGGAATGGATTGGTTAATAGCCAATAAATCCAGTATTTTATGTGATCAAAAGTCAATCCAAGTAAATTCACCAAAAGGTGAAAAGATCACAATTAAAGGAAATAAGTCGTCTAGATCCACAAAATTCATCTCTGTGATGAAAACGACAAGTTATATAAGGAAAGGATCTTTAGTGTATTTGATTTCCATAACCATTAACACTAAAGGAAAAGAATTAAAAGATATTCCAGTAGTATCCCAGTTTTCAGATGTATTTCCAGAAGAATTACCAGGGCAATCGCCAGACCGAGAAGTCGAATTCAGAATCCATTTGATACCCGGAACAGTGCCAATTGCCAAAGCACCTTACCATTTGGCACTAGCAGAAATGCAAGAACTGAAGAAATAGTTAGATGAATTATTGGAAAAAGGATTCATACAGCCAAGTTCATCGCCATGGGGAGCACCGATCTTATTCGTTAAAAAGAAGGACGGATCAATGCGTGTGTGCATTTGTCACACCCCGACCACGTAGAACATACAAAACGTGGCGGAAACATCGGGGAGTGTTGTAACAGAATTAATTGTTTCAAATCCATGGCAATTGAAGTTTCGTTTTATTAATTAAAAGTGTTACAATGTCTTAATAAACAAGGAAATACAACATAATTAACTAGTCTTGCATCTTTTATTGTCACTAAAGCCCAAGTCTGCCTATGTGTATCTTGATCATCTTATGCAACAGTTCCTGAAAAACACATGTGAAAATAGGTACGTCAGCATAAAAATGCCTGTGAGATACATAGGTTTTGTGAAAATAGGTTTCATGACTTATGTTTGAGAAAATGTTTAGTCATGAACCTTGTAATTTGCTTTGTTTTGTAAATCATTTGAACATCGATAAGATCAGATGATATGTATAAATAAGAGAATAATGTATGGTTAAATGAATAACCATTGTAAACTGAGTTTGTATAAGATAAGTTGCTTGTAAAATAATGTATTGTGAAAAGTATGTTATTTGTATAAAATGTTATATGTATCAAACTGAAATGATTCAAATAACGCTACGATATGTAATACCATACAAACACTTATATATAGGAAGTACCAGCGGCGTATCCACCATGCTTGTATCATATTACACACGCATCGTTACTTAATCACTTAATCAAACCAAACCACCAAAGTAATGTTTAACAATTGTAGAAATGTTTATGTATGGTCAAGTACGGTTCACACGGTTCACAGATACAAACGGTTCACAGATACAAATGGTTCGCATAGTCAAATGATTACAACGGTTCAAAATGCAGTATAATGTGTTCACATGCTGAATGAGCATATGCAACAGAAATGTAATGTAAAACAATGTACTAAGCATGCACACAATGGACATACATAGCATAAGTGTAATGTAAAACAATGTACTAAGTATGAACTAAATGGACATACATAGCATAAAATGTAATGAAATCATGTACTATAATGTACTAACGAACATAGCAAGTGTATGATGTGAAAACAGGAAAGCACGAAAGTAACAAGTAGGCACATGTGTTCCACCCCAAAACAGTTTGGAAAACAGTAAAAGAGGGGTCTATGTACTCACTTGAGAATGCTCAGTAGTCCTTGAGTGACAACCAAACAATGCTAGAGATCACGTATATCAAACGGCACCTAATATAGGTAACTATGTTAATAAACCGGACCTAAATCGGATGATTGGATAGAATGAGGGTTTGTAAACCAAACAAGTATAGAGACTCGTGTCATATGGTTTAACAAAGCCTACATGCTAAATGAAACCTAACCTAATAGCTTACGACCCATTACGACCCGTTTAGGTAGCTTATGCTACTTTAACGCGTCGTTCGCGTGAAACGCGTTCGGAACGCCTAACTAGTCCTATGACAAGTGTTATATGCCTAAACATGTTACAAAATCAGTTATGTGACAAAAGTTTAGGTTACATATGCTTAATTACCAATTATACATGAAAAGGGTATTCTGGTAATTTACCTAAGGCATATAAACTACCTATCATACAACTACTCAAACGATGTGACCATAAGGTATAACCTCGGAAGGTTATTCCCTATATACTATGGTCACCTAAAGTGTTTGGTCGGATCCTAATGATCGACCAAATGGGTCGGGTTCGAAGGTATAAGCGATTTATTAGATCGCTTACCCTACGTCCCTAGACAACGTGGTAATCAGTAGGCATAGTCCCAAGGGACTATAACCATCGTGATTACAATCACGTTGCGAAGTTCAAACGAACTTCGCATTGACCATAAGCTGGTCAACGCTGAAAGTCAAACAAAGTTTGACTTTCGGACTCGAAAAGCAATAAAAGAACGAAAGAATACTTACGAAGGGTCCCCGAATGCTAATCTAGATCAAAATAACTCAGGTATGAAACAATGGTTCCAACTTAGAGTCACTTAGATCAGATTCTAGTGGGTTTTGCAATGGGGGTGGATGGGTATATATAGTTTTTGGGTAACCGTTAAGATCGTTTCATGGAAAACGTGCTTCAATCTTGTGCATACACTTGTTGCAAAGTTATGGTAGGCTAAAAATGGTCCTTATCAGCTGAATATGCAAGTGAGAATGTGTGGGTGAGGATCAAACAGCTGGAATCTGCTGACTGTTCGAGCTTATCTGTTCTGGAAGGCTGAGGCGGCCCGCTTCAGGATACACCAAAACTAATGCGGGCCGCATGGGGGTTCTGATCAGAAAATAAGTTTCAAAAATGACAGTTTTGGTCCCTGTTGTGTATTTAATCCATTTTCGACACTTCTAACGCCCGTAAAGCCAACTTTAAGGCCCTAAAATGATGCCTAAACATTGAGGACATGAAACATGCTCAAAAATATGTCGGATGTCAGTTCGTTTGGTCGTACGAACGCGATGTTCGCTTAATTACGACGGAATGCGCACAAGCGCGAAAAACGATCCAAAATGCGTGACAAATGGATTTTTCTTATGCCAAACACTAAAATAAAATGTTTTAGTGCTTACATAAATTTTTGGATGTCCGGATGTATTCAGAACGTAAGTTATGCGCGAAAATGCAAACTTATGCACTTTTTGACACTTTTAGTCCCTGAATGACCCAAAAGTTTATTTTAGCACACCGAGCCCCTTAAAGCCTATTTCTAAGCTATGTAAAGGATATTTAAGGTGTGTTTAACTTATGGTCATGTTCCGGAATGTTTGTTACAGTTCAAATTGGCATACTTTCGCAGTTTGTCAAATTTAGTCCCTGTAAGCGATTTAACTTGATTTTGCCATACCAAACCTTCCAAAACTTATTTCTAAGTTATGTAAAGATTATTTAAGGTATGTTAAGCCTATTTCACTATTCCAGAGTGTTCGTTGCATTAAACTGGTTATATTTACGCATCAGTGCGCGTATAACCTTCCAGAAGGCGATTTAGAGCTTGAAATCGAACAAGAGTTGATATGTGCAAAAGACACACATGTTTATACAGATCCCAAGTATGAAATACAATATTTCATTGGCTTGGCATTTGTTTGATGGTCGCAGTGACCCAGGTGTCACAGTCTCCCCTACTTTAGGAAATTTCGTCCCGAAATTTATTCGTAGGAGTCTATTTGTGACATTTGTGTCAAATAACCACCAGAGATATGTAAGGCATAATCCTGTCATTTCCTTAACGAACAATTTTCAGAAACGAAAATGAACAAACGGAGTCATTTTCCTCAATGAGTATTCTTCAGAAACGGAAATGAAGGAATAATCAAACGGGGATTCATTTCCTTAACAGAGAATCTTCAGAAACGAAAATGAAAAAACGGAGTCATTTTCAACGGGTGCTTCCTCAGAAACGGAAATGAAAATGATAGACAAACGGATATTCATTTCCTTGACGGATAAATCTTCAGAAACGAAAATGAACAAACGGAGTCATTTTCAACGGGTGCTTCATCAGAAATGGAAATGAAAATGAATAGACAAACGGATATTCATTTCCTTGACGGACAAATCTTCAGAAACGAAAATGAACAAACGGAGTCATTTTCAACGGGTGCTTCATCAGAAATGGAAATGAAAATGAATAGACAAACGGATATTCATTTCCTTGACGGACAAATCTTCAGAAACGAAAATGAACAAACGGAGTCATTTTCAACTGGTGCTTCATCAGAAATGGAAATGAAAATGAATAGACAAACGGATACTCATTTCCTTGACGGACAAATCTTCAGAAATGAAAATGAACAAACGGAGTCATTTTCAACGGTTGCTTCCTCAGAAACGGAAATGAATAGAGTTAACTCCTAGGCACATGACAAAGCTCGCTGTGGTTTCTGTGCACCAAATTCCATAATTATGTATGCATCCATAATTACGTAATTCCTTGCATAGTCCGCACAGTTTGTCTTGTAATGTTCATAAGCACATAATTCACATAGTTGTTTAACTTGGTTATTAATTTGTTATTAATTTGTTATTAATTTGTTATTGATTGAGAACGGATATGGAAACCAGTCGATGGACTTAAATGTCCTCTGGGATCCATCTGAAGAGATAGGAAGATCTCCCAAAAAAAATTCGATTCTGTTTTCAAAGAAACGTAATAGTCGAATTTAAGGAACACAACAATTTTAGGATTCACGGAAATACCCTTAGGTACCCTATTAAGGATTTATAGTGGTACTTTGGGTATTCGTCCAGTGTTGTAACTTGCGCCTTGTACTTCTTTTCCTTAGAAGAAACGGGTACTTAGGAATTTCGTGGAAAATACAAGAGATCATAAAGTGGAAGAAAGTTTGGGAGTAGTCTGTCCTTTAAGGAATACGGTTCCTTGATTGTCGGTATTGTAAGAGATATGTTGTTTATACATGCAACCACATAAATACATTGCAATGTAAATAAAAGATTTATTTATAAACAACGATAACAACTGTTTCTTGGATCTTAACAACAAAAGAAAATAATACATAAGGATTGATTATTTCTAAACAGCGTTGTCCTTCATTCGGTCAGATGCTCATCCCTGTGCTGGATTTGCATTAGCAAGTTTTGGGCAATTTCTTCGGAAATGACCCATCTCGCCACAGTTGAAGCAAGAACCTGGTAGAAAACGGCCTTGAGCGTTATTGTTGCCAGCTTGGTTTGGTGCATCTGCAGCTGGGCAGACTCTTGCTGTATGGCCTATAAGTCCACAAGTTTGGCATTTGCGGCACTTTACATTGGCATGATGATGGAGGCTACATTGGTTGCACAAGGGTGCAGTTCCATTGTATGGCTTCCTAGCAGGGGGTTGAGCTGGTTGGTTGGGGACGGCTTGATCATGGTGAGTAACCATGGCGAAGTTCTGAGAAGCCTTTCGCTTCTTTGACTGCTTAGGGGATCCAGTCTATTCATCCATGGTCTTTGATTCCTCTGTTGGTTTTGATTCCTCGACCGGTTTCTTGTCACCCTTTCGGAAAAGCTTACGTTTCCTGATCTGAGATTCGGTCAAGGTTGCAGATAGCTCAATGGCCTGCCTAACCGTAGTGGGGTTGCTACCAGTCACAATGTCTTGTATTGAGTCAGGGAGGCCATCTATGTATTTTTCGATTGCCTTATCCAAAGGCGTGACCATGTTTGGGCATAACAGACTTAACTCCTCATAACGGTCCGTGTAGGCTCGATGCTCACCGCTGTCTTGCTTAAGATCGTCAAATTCCCTTTCCAAGGCCCTGATCTCGTGACGAGGACATAATTCCCTCATCATAAGGGCCCTAAGTTCAGCCCATGTCTGTGCTAAAGCAACTTCTGCACCACGATCTCTCATAACCCCATTCCACCACGTAAGGGCCCTCTTCTGGAACACACTCGAAGCAAACTCGACCTTGCGATTGTCAGGACACTGCACGTGACGGAAAGTATTCTCAATGCTCTCAAACCATTGAAGAAGCCCAGTCGCTCCCTCAGAACCACTAAACTTGAGTGGTTTCGCCGAGTTAAAACTCTTGAAATTGCATGGACCATTGTTGTTGTTGTTGGCTTGATTCCATTGAGCAAAGAGGTTTGGGAATTGAGCAGCCATTTGCTGCGCAATGATTTCTGCCAATTCGGCAGTCGCTATCTGGCTTTCGCATCGAGGAGGCATTCTAAAAGAGGAAACATGAAAGGAAACGAGTGAGAGAATTAGACGAAAAGAATGAGATGAAACAAATCTGATGAAAGCAAGGATAGTGGCCATTTGTTTGTTACTACAAAGCAACAAACGACACACAGTGACTACTCAAAGTAAATGGGTCAAAAATAATGTATCGCGAAGACATACTCGCCTATAAGTGAACACTCATCCCAAGAATTCCCAGGTAAGCACAACTGGTCTCGCGTCTGATGAGATGTATACGAAGTCCTTGCCTAGACAGAAAACCCAGAATACAGGCATTCACCCTTCCAGTTTGCACGTGTTCACATTATTTAAAACCCAAAATCTTGACGAGATTTTGAAAACTCAAAGGGGTTCAAAACCATATAGCAGAGGGTTCAAAACCTTACAATAGAGGGTTCAAAACCTTGTAATCAATCATCCTAGAACAGATGATTAGTTTTCAAAGCGGTTTTGAAATTTATGTTCTTGTTGCGGTCGTCACCTAAGGATAGGTGACAGTATTGTTTTATGACTAAACGCAAGTAAACTCGCGTTAGGGTCCTAAGAAGGTTATAGACTAGGTCAAAGCATTACTAATAACCTAATTCCCTATAACCATTGGCTCTGATACCATCTTTTCTGTCACACCCCGACCACGTAGAACATACAAAACGTGGCGGAAACATCGGGGAGTGTTGTAACAGAATTAATTGTTTCAAATCCATGGCAATTGAAGTTTCGTTTTATTAATTAAAAGTGTTACAATGTCTTAATAAACAAGGAAATACAACATAATTAACTAGTCTTGCATCTTTTATTGTCACTAAAGCCCAAGTCTGCCTATGTGTATCTTGATCATCTTATGCAACAGTTCCTGAAAAACACATGTGAAAATAGGTACGTCAGCATAAAAATGCCTGTGAGATACATAGGTTTTGTGAAAATAGGTTTCATGACTTATGTTTGAGAAAATGTTTAGTCATGAACCTTGTAATTTGCTTTGTTTTGTAAATCATTTGAACATCGATAAGATCAGATGATATGTATAAATAAGAGAATAATGTATGGTTAAATGAATAACCATTGTAAACTGAGTTTGTATAAGATAAGTTGCTTGTAAAATAATGTATTGTGAAAAGTATGTTATTTGTATAAAATGTTATATGTATCAAACTGAAATGATTCAAATAACGCTACGATATGTAATACCATACAAACACTTATATATAGGAAGTACCAGCGGCGTATCCACCATGCTTGTATCATATTACACACGCATCGTTACTTAATCACTTAATCAAACCAAACCACCAAAGTAATGTTTAACAATTGTAGAAATGTTTATGTATGGTCAAGTACGGTTCACACGGTTCACAGATACAAACGGTTCACAGATACAAACGGTTCACAGATACAAACGGTTCACAGATACAAACGGTTCGCATAGTCAAATGATTACAACGGTTCAAAATGCAGTATAATGTGTTCACATGCTGAATGAGCATATGCAACAGAAATGTAATATAAAACAATGTACTAAGCATGCACACAATGGACATACATAGCATAAGTGTAATGTAAAACAATGTACTAATTATGAACTAAATGGACATACATAGCATAAAATGTAATGAAATCATGTACTATAATGTACTAACGAACATAGCAAGTGTATGATGTGAAAACAGGAAAGCACGAAAGTAACAAGTAGGCACATGTGTTCCACCCCAAAACAGTTTGGAAAACAATAAAAGAGGGGTCTATGTACTCACTTGAGAATGCTCAGTAGTCCTTGAGTGACAACCAAACAATGCTAGAGATCACGGACATCAAACGGCACCTAATATAGGTAACTATGTTAATAAACCAGACCTAAATCGGATGATTGGATAGAATGAGGGTTTGTAAACCAAACGAGTATAGAGACTCGTGTCATATGGTTTAACAAAGCCTACATGCTAAATGAAACCTAACCTAATAGCTTACGACCCATTACGACCCGTTTAGGTAGCTTATGCTACTTTAACGCGTCGTTCGCGTGAAACGCGTTCGGAACGCCTAACTAGTCCTATGACAAGTGTTATATGCCTAAACATGTTACAAAATCAGTTATGTGACAAAAGTTTAGGTTACATATGCTTAATTACCAATTATACATGAAAAGGGTATTCTGGTAATTTACCTAAGGCATATAAACTACCTATCATACAACTACTCAAACAATGTGACCATAAGGTATAACCTCGGAAGGTTATTCCCTATATACTATGGTCACCTAAAGTGTTTGGTCGGATCCTAATGATCGACCAAATGGGTCGGGTTCGAAGGTATAAGCGATTTATTAGATCGCTTACCCTACGTCCCTAGACAACGTGGTAATCAGTAGGCATAGTCCCAAGGGACTATAACCATCGTGATTACAATCACGTTGCGAAGTTCAAACGAACTTCGCATTGACCATAAGTTGGTCAACGCTGAAAGTCAAACAAAGTTTGACTTTCGGACTCGAAAAGCAATAAAAGAACGAAAGAATACTTACGAAGGGTCCCCGAATGCTAATCTAGATCAAAATAACTCAGGTATGAAACAATGGTTCCAACTTAGAGTCACTTAGATCAGATTCTAGTGGGTTTTGCAATGGGGGTGGATGGGTATATATAGTTTTTGGGTAACCGTTAAGATCGTTTCATGGAAAACGTGCTTCAATCTTGTGCATACACTTGTTGCAAAGTTATGGTAGGCTAAAAATGGTCCTTATCAGCTGAATATGCAAGTGAGAATGTGTGGGTGAGGATCAAACAGCTGGAATCTGCTGACTGTTCGAGCTTATCTGTTCTGGAAGGCTGAGGCGGCCCGCTTCAGGATACACCAAAACTAATGCGGGCCGCATGGGGGTTCTGATCAGAAAATAAGTTTCAAAAATGACAGTTTTGGTCCCTGTTGTGTATTTAAGCCATTTTCGACACTTCTAAGGCCCGTAAAGCCAACTTTAAGGCCCTAAAATGATGCCTAAACATTGAGTACATGAAACATGCTCAAAAATATGTCGGATGTCAGTTCGTTTGGTCGTACGAACGCGATGTTCGCTTAATTACGACGGAATGCGCACAAGCGCGAAAAACGATCCAAAATGCGTGACAAATTGATTTTTCTTATGCCAAACACTAAAATAAAATGTTTTAGTGCTTACATAAATTTTTGGATGTCCGGATGTATTCAGAACGTAAGTTATGCGCGAAAATGCAAACTTATGCACTTTTTGACACTTTTAGTCCCTGAATGACCCAAAAGTTTATTTTAGCACACCGAGCCCCTTAAAGCCTATTTCTAAGCTATGTAAAGGATATTTAAGGTGTGTTTAACTTATGGTCATGTTCCGGAATGTTTTTTACAGTTCAAATTGGCATACTTTCGCAGTTTGTCAAATTTAGTCCCTGTAAGCGATTTAACTTGATTTTGCCATACCAAACCTTCCAAAACTTATTTCTAAGTTATGTAAAGATTATTTAAGGTATGTTAAGCCTATTTCACTATTCCGGAGTGTTCGTTGCATTAAACTGGATATATTTACGCATCAGTGCGCGTATAACCTTCCAGAAGGCGATTTAGAGCTTGAAATTGAACAAGAGTTGATATGTGCAAAAGACACACATGTTTATACAGATCCCAAGTATGAAATACAATATTTCGTTGGCTTGGCATTTGTTTGATGGTCGCAGTGACCCAGGTGTCACAGCATTGACTACCGTGAATTGAACAAAGTCACGATTAAGAATCGGTATCCATTACCGAGAATCGATGATCTGTTTGATCAGTTGCAAGGAGCTCGATTTTTCTCTAAAATCGATTTATGATCAGGATATCATCAATTAAAGGTACAGGAAGAGGACATTCCTACGACCGCTTTCAGGACAAGGTATGGCCATTATGAATTTACGGTCATGCCATTGGGTTTAACCAATGCCCCAGCTGCATTTATGGACATGATGAACCGAGTATGTAAGCCATATTTGGATAAATTCATAATTGTCTTTATAGATGATATTCTTATTTATTCTAAGAGCAAAGAGGAACATGCAGCGCATCTGCACGCACTACTAAGTTTATTGAGAAAAGAAAAGCTTTATGCTAAGTTTTCAAAGTGCTAGTTTTGGTTAGAACAGGTACAATTTATTGGACATCTAGTTAATCATGAAGGAATTCATGTGGATCCCACCAAGATCGAGGCGATTACCAAATGGAAAACCCCCGAGTCACCAACCGAGGTAAGAAGTTTCTTAGGATTGGCCGGTTATTATAGAAGATTTATTTGAGATTTTTCTAGAATAGCCATTCCCTTAACTAAGCTAACCTGTAAATCTGTTAAGTTTGAATGGGGACCAAAACAAGAAGAAGCCTTTAGAATTCTTAAGCAAAGACTAACCAATGCACCCATACTAGCGTTACCAGAAGGAACTGAAGACTTTATAGTCTATTGTGATGCTTCTAAGTTAGGTTACGGATGTGTGTTAATGCAACGTCAAAAGGTTATAGCTTACGCCTCTAGACAACTTAAAAATCATGAAGAGAATTATTCAACCCATGATCTAGAATTAGGAGCTATAATTTTTTCCCTTAAAATTTGTAGACATTACCTATACGGTAGTAAGTTTACCATTTTCACCGACCATAAGAGTTTAAGGTATATTTTCGGGCAAAAGGAGTTGAATATAGACAAAGACGCTGGAAGGATATACTTAGTGATTATGATTGTAATATCCAGTACCATGCAGGAAAGGCAAATGTAGTAGCTGATGCTTTAAGTCGAAAGTATCATGAAAAGCCAAAAAGGGTACGTTCTCTTAACCTAAATCTGCAAGTAGATTTAAATGAACAGATTAGAAAAGCACAAGAATCAGTAATCAAGAATGATACTAAAAATTTGAAAGGAATGATTAAAGAATTAGAACAAGGAACTGATGGAATTTGGAGATTCCATAAGAAAAGAATGTGGATACCTAAATTAGGAAACCTACGCCACCGTATATTAGAAGAAGCCCATAAGTCTAAGTATACGATGCATCCTGGAAGTGATAAGATGTATCAGGATTTAAGAAAGAATTTTTGGTGGATAGGAATGAAAAAGGATATAGCAGCATATGTTGCAAAGTGTTTAACCTGTTCACAAGTTAAAGCTGAATATCAGAAACCCTCAGGTTTATTACAACAGTTAGAAATGCCAATTTGGAAATGGGAATTGTTAACAATAGATTTTGTTACCAAATTGCCCAAAACAAGAAAAGGTAATGATACAATCTGGGTGATTGTAGACAGGCTAACCAAGTCAGCTCATTTCCTACCAATGAAGGAAACTTTTAGTATGGAACAATTAGCTAAATTATATGTAAATGAAATAGTCTCATTACATGGAATTCCTCTATCAATTGTTTCTGACAGAGATAGTCATTTTACCTCTCATTTTTGGACAAGTTTCTAAAAAGCAATGGGAACCAAGTTAAATCTAAGCATAGCTTATCATCCTCAAATGGACGGACAAAGCAAAAGGACAATTCAGACAATGGAGGACATGCCTAGAGCTTGTGTAATTGATTTCGAAGGTAATTGGGATGATCTCTTACCATTGATAGAATTTTCTTATAATAACAGTTATCACACAAGTATCAATGCTGCACCATTCGAAGCACTTTATGGACGAAAGTGTCGAACGCCAGTCTGTTGGGCAGAAATTGGAGAAAAGCAACTATCTGGACCTGAGATAGTACAAGAAACAACAGACAAGATCATTCAAGTTAAGGAATGATTGAAAGCAGCACGTGATCAACAAAGAGTTATGCAGATAACAGACGAAAACCATTGGAATTTCAGGTAGGAGATAAAGTGTTATTAAAAGTCTCTCCTTGGAAAGGAGTGGTAAGATTCATCAAAAGGGGAAAGCTAAGTCCCAGGTACGTTGGACCTTTTGAGATTATTAGAAGAATAGGACCTGTAGCCTATCAGCTACAACTGCCAGAGGAAATGGCAGGAATACATGATGTATTTCATGTATCTAATCTTAAGAAATGCTTAGCTGATGAATCACTGATGGTACCTCTTAAGGATATAGAGGTAAATGAACAACTTAAGTTTGTAGAGAGGCCTCTACAGATTGAAGACAGGAAAGTTAAGAACCTCAAGCATAAGAGATTAGTTCTGGTCAAAGTGAAATGGGACTCCAAAAGAGGACCAAAATACACATGGGAGCTTGAATCAGAAATACAAAGGAAATACCCACACTTATTCCAGTAGATCTCGAGGACGAGCTCTAAAACAAGGTGGGGAGGATATAACAACCCTCCTAAATAATTTCGACACCCTAATATATTTTAAAATATTCCTATATGTCTCAAAATATACCCCGTAGATGAAAACCGAGCCCAAACATCCATACATAATTAAAAATTAAATAAAAACGAAATTTAAAGGGGTCGTCGCGGGGCGCGAAGACCTTAGTCGTCTTCTACGTGGGTCGCGACAGCTTGTCTATGAGGCGAAGCCCGGTGACGACACGTGTCACCACTCGTGTCAAGCCTAGTGGCGAGTCAGCCAAGCTAGGGCCTACCCTAGCTGGCCTCGCGGGCCGGGAAGGCCCTGAAGAATTGCTACGCGAGGCGCGACTAGGTCCGAGATCAGCCCTATAAATTGCTTTGAGCGGCCTTCAGTTTACGACACTCAAAATCTTTCTTTCTCTCTTAATTTCTTTATAGTCAAAGTAATTTCCGGGTATAATACCCCCTAATTAACGAAGTTCTGCCCTGTTGTAAGTATCATAACCCCGGTTACGTATTAGATACACTGCCCGATTGATCCAGGGTTCCGTAATGACTGTCGTGGTTCTGCCCGACATAGTCATTGGAATGCCGTCTCGGGGAGGGTATTGCTAATGTAAATATTGGGTTATTATACTAACACATCTACATTTGTGTAATTAATAGATAATCACCAGGAAACCCTTAAAGGAAACCATAAGACAGCAATGTAAGTAATCTCCTTTTTTGTAAATTGTTTTTACAAAACCTTAAATATTTTACAATGCGATTAAGCAGTGATTGAGTCTTTGTAGTTCTTCAATTACTGCCGGTATGTTGGGGTTTTGTATACAAAATGTGGAACACGTTACCATTGGACAACGAGATAGCCAATGTGTAATATGACCCACCAGTCAAGATTGACAGTACTGAATGAGTAATTGTGTAGAAATAAACATTGTAATAGCTCTCAATACTGTTAAGAGATAAAACTTTTCTTGATTAAACTGGGATTCACTCACCAGTATTTCCCACTGACAAAATGTTTTTAAACGCGTTTCAGGTAACAAAATGTGAAAGCCAACTAGAAGCCAGCTGGACAGCACTGAAGGCTTGGAAAAAGTGGCTATAAAAGTTACCTAAATAAAAGAAGATGTTTTATTTCAATAAAGTGGGGTTAATCCCTATAAAACAGTTTGTAATGAAACTTGGGTTTTATCCTAATATATTCAAAGTGTGGTATTTACTCTGATAAAATATTTCCTAACTACGGTCCTGATGTAATTTCCATTGCCAAAATGATAAACACTGATACCACCAAAACTGGTCTCGCGGCCGCCCGTTCCTGGGACAGATAGGGGACGGAGGTTGCGACAGAGAAGATGAACTATGTTGAAAGGTTGGTGGCTATCAAGGATTTCAAGATGACGCATCTTGGTGTGTGTCGGGTGTGATATGTTTTTATTGATATCTTAAGCCCATTTTACACATTACTCAAGTTTTAAATTTATAAAACACGATATTCTAGTAACACTAAACACATACTTGGGCAAGTGCACCCATCGTGACCGTAGTATAGCATTGGTAAGATACCAAGGTCATCCAAGGACACAAGAGCTTTTAGCACTGGTTTATCCTCAACGTCA
This sequence comes from Helianthus tuberosus, assembly GCA_030545235.1. Classification (NCBI taxonomy): domain Eukaryota; kingdom Viridiplantae; phylum Streptophyta; class Magnoliopsida; order Asterales; family Asteraceae; genus Helianthus; species Helianthus tuberosus. The sequence goes on from CM060407.1 coordinate 124,485,278, forward strand.
AATCAAGCTAAAATTTTTGAGAAAGATTTTTAAAACATGAAAATAAAAACTAAAAATGCAGAAATAAAATAAAAACAGATAGACAAGATGAATCACTTGGATCCGACTCGCCTTTAATGTATCATTTGATGATTTTCGCACTTTTGCACTTTTTAAGAGATTATCTTAGTTATAGTAGTAAGCCCCTCTTTTGAATGCGACGTTACCCTCAACCCAGTGGTTTGAGTCAGCAAGGATACAATCCCAAAGGGTCGGAATATTGAAAGATAGTTAATTAAGTTATTAATGCGAAAAGTGGTAGGCCCCTCTTTTGAAGGTGACGTTACCCTCAGCTAAGTGGTTTGAGTCAGCAAGGATACAATCCCAAGTGTGACACTTGTGCTCCGTAAACACACACGATATAGGACAAAATCTTTTATAAAAGATTTATGTGTTTTGGTCTCAAAATTTGTTTATTTGTGTTTTACAATTTCACGTTTTGATTTTAAGTTCAATTTCAAGCTTTAAATCGCTTTCTGGAAAGTTAAACGCAAACTGATACGTAAACGTAACCAGTTTAATGCAACAAACACTCCAGAACAATGGCATAGGCTTAACATACCTTAAATAACTTTTATATAACTTAGAAATAGGTTTTGAAGGCTTTGGTGTGTCAAAAACAAGTTTATTCACTCTCAGGGACTATTTGCATCAAACTGCGAAAGTCTGCTGATTCGTATAGTGACGAACATTCCAAAACTTGATCATAAGCTAAACGTACCCTAAATATCCTTTACATAGCTTAGAAATAGGCTTTGAGGGGTTCGTTATGCGAAAATATGCTTACTTGATCAATAGGGACTATAAGCGTCAAAAACTGCGTAAGTTTGCATTTACGCGCATATCATACGTTCTGACCATATCCGGTCATCCACAAATTTTTGTAATCATTAAAATATTTTATTTTAGTGTTTGGAATTTTATAATTTCACTCGTCGTGTAATTTGGATCGATTTCGCGTTCGTTACGACTTCCGTCGTAATTAACCGAACAACGCGATCATACGACCAAACGAACCGACATCTGAGATATTTTTGAGCATATTTTAAGTTCCCTATACTTTAAATTCATTTCAGAGCTTTGAAATGAGGTTAACAGGGCTTAAACGTGTTAAAACTGCATCAAAAACCAAGTTTCAGACTTGCAGGGACTGTGTCTGACATTCTGCCATTTTGGTCTCTGGCGGGGCGCGGCAGGCCTCTCGCGGGGCGCCAGAGACTGATCTGGGCAGATTCATTGTTTCAGCAATAGTAGCTTGTTTTCTGGGTTTGGTACATGGTTTTAACAAACCACTAGCTGGTTTTAAGGTCCCCTAGTATTGAAAATCAGTGGGTAACACTTGTAAGGTCTAGATCGAAGCACGAATTACAAGAAACGATCCTAACGATTCTTGAATTCCTATAAATACCCACTTGATTTCATTTCACAACTCACACATTTGATTCAATCTGCTCTAAGTTGGAGTTTTAACACTTCATACCTGAGTATTTTGAATCAAATCTTCCTTGCTTGGATCCTTTGTAAGTTTCTTTCATGCTTGTTATCGTTTTTCAAGCGTGAAAGTCAAACAGTGTTTGACTTTCTGCTTTGACCAGTCTTTGGTCAACACAAAGTTCGTTTGAACTTTGCAACGTGAGCATAATCACGATGGTTATAGTCCCTTGTGACTATACCTACTGATTACCACGTTAATTAGGTGTAGTGACGAGTCATAGTTTCGGTCAAAATACGCGTTTATGTGTATTTTGCAACCAAACTATTCTTAGGTATCAAAACCCTTTGTTTTGATATCAAAACTTGTTTTCTAACTTCGTTAAACATGTTTTAACATGTTTAACTCGTCACTTTTAGTTTAGGGCTTGTATAGGCTCGTAAGATACGCGGTCTAAACAACCGCTTAGACTTCCGAACCCGACCCGTTTGGCCGATCATTAGGATCCGACCAAACATATATTGTGACCATAGTTGTATAGGGAATAACCTTCCGAGGTTATACCTTATGGTCACTTCGTTTGGTTAGTTGTATGATAGGTAGTTTATATGCCTTAGGAAAATGACCAAAATGCCCTTTTTGCGCATAATTTCATTTTAAGCATATGTAACCAATATTTTGACATCTAAACTGATTATATAACATAATTAGATTTGTTAAGGCATATAATACTTGTCATAGGACTAGTTAGGCGTCTCGAACGCGCATTCGCGCGAACGACGCGTTAAAGTGGCGTAAGCTACCTTAATGGGTTGTAAGCACGTAGGATAGGTTCGGACTTAGGATGTAGGTTTTGTTAAACCATATCACATGAGTTCCAATACTCATTCGGTTTACAAGACCTCATTCTACCCGATCTTCCGATTTAGGTGTCATTTCGCTAACATAGTGTCCGTTACCCTAGGAAACGCTTCAACACTTGAACTCTTGGTCTTTCGAGCTTTGTTATACCCTTTGAACTGGAACTATACGCAATCCCAGGCGAGTACATAGTTCCTCTCTTTTACTGTTTTCAAATGTTTTGGGGTGATTCATATGTGTAATCGATTGGTTTTCAAAATGTATGGCATATATGTGTTCACTAAGTGCTTTTATGTGTACTATTTCGATTATGCAAATGCGACGTTTAGCTGAATCCTTAAGTGATCTACCTATCTTCATAGTTAGATTCTTACAGGATATTTGAAGTACAGTCTTAGATCTTCCTATCTTCATAGTAAGGTTTTTAAGAAGTACTTTGCGACTCGATGGTTGGTTGTGTGTAGATTGTTGGTGATTTAGATAACGAAATTAGATAATGCAATAAGCACATGGTGGATACACCACTGGTACTTCCTATATATACGTGTGCTTATTGTATTACCTTTCGTGGCGTTATCCTGAGTCACCATTAGGATTAGGATTGTTTTGATTCAATGTAACAGAACCCAGAATCCTTATAGCATTTATCTATCTTTATAGGTTGATTCTTGCAGGATGTTTAGAGTACTAATATTGAAGTCCATGATTGGATTCATTATGTACTTTAATGCATGTTTGGTTAGACGATGTAACGAGAACCTGATCCCTATAGTATCTATCTATCTTCATATCTAGACATATATGGGATGTTTAGAGTACTAATATTGGATCCCCTGTTTGGATTCATTGTGTACTTTAATGCATGTTTACGAGATGGAACAAGTTGACAATTATGTGTTTATGTGGTAGTTGTGATTTAGATAACGAACCGGGTGTAATAAAATAAGAACATAGTGGATACGCCGCTGGTACTTCTTATATATAAGTGTTCTTATTTTATTATTCTTGTAGCGTTATCTGGATCACTTTAGGATTTTGTGTACGATTGTTTCAATGTTCGAGTATCGAAATCTTCATAGAATTTCCCATATTTTTATATATTAGATTCTTAGAAAGGTATATGAAGTATTATCATGACTCATTGATTTGGTTTATATAATACTTACATTAGTTTTGATTTATTTCAAAACAATTATTATTAATCCTTGATTTGATTTCTAATAACATATTAACGAGTTTTTACAATGGTTTAAACAAGATTACAATGTAAGGCATAAAAATGACTTAGTAATAATCATATTGCCATATACAAACCTGTTTTGTCACGAGTTTTCACAATTAAGATTACGTATTGCAAATGCTAAATTTTTTCCATTCTTTGGCTTCAAGATTTATTTTCAATTGACAGCTCTCGTAGCTGTTAAAATATTGCAATACCAAATGTTTTGCCATTTATTTGGCTAATAAAACCTATGTATTCGCCAGCATTTTTATGCTAACTGTTTTTCACATATGTTTCAGGTTTTCGACTGTTCAAGCATGCAACGCATAGGACTGCATACGGGCCTTAGACTTCTAAATAAAAGAACAATTACATGTATTCTTTGTTTGTAAAATGATGTTAATGATATTGTAACAATTTAGTACCAATAGTTGTGAGCAATTTGTAACGTGACTCCCCGATATTTCCGCCGCGTGTTGTTGTATTACGCGATTGGGGTGTTACAGATTGGTATCAGAGCACTGGTTATAGGGAATTAGGTTATTAGCATGCCTTGAACCTAGTCTATAACCTTCCTAGGACCCAAACATGAGTAGACTTAGGATTTCTTTCCTAATCCTCATCCTTATTCGTGCCACAACTACTCTATGATTTACAAATCATTTAGCCTTAGATGATTTATCCTGAACCTTAGGCTTCATGCCTTAGGGTATTCCTCAAAATGTTTTCTCAAAACATTTTCATTGAAATATTTTCCAAAATGTTTTCTTAAATGTTTTTCCTCAAACGTTTTTCATCGAAATCTTGGGTTTTAATAATGTGAACACATGCAATCTGGAAGGGTGGATGCATGTACCCCGAGTTTTCTGTCTAAGGCTAGAGTGTTCTTATAAATCCGCATTATCGGATCAGTCACTCTTACCTGGGAACTCTTAGGGTGAGTGTCCACTTATAGGCTAAAGCATGTCTTCGTGAAGCATTATAAAAACCTATCCGCCTTGACCCTACTGTTCGATTTCTAAACGACCTTTGTAACACTACTCATTCATATTACCCTCGGTAATATGTTTGCTCTTCACGACAATCGAAACAACTGTCCTTTCCCAGTACTATTTCATCATATTACCTTCGGTGAAATGTTTAATTCGATACAGTTGAAATGAATCTCATTTCATTTCACGACACTATGAGATCCTATTTCATTTTCAAAACACTACCCTTGTCTTTTAAAATTTCAAATTTTTACCATTTGGATGAGAATTTTCAAAATTTCAAACACAAAGTTCCCTTATTTTAAAGATTTAAAATTTAAAACATTTTTTCTTAAAAGCAATAAATTTTTAACAGGTAAAGAATTTATAATACAAACCATTAACTCGGTTTGTAATCTCTCATCCAAAAATATTACAAAAGTTTATTTTCAAACAAAATCCACAACACTGTATAATCTAAATACAAAAAAAAACGAGACTTATTAACAAGATTTGACTAAATCAAAGTTAACGCTAAATTTTCTAAGTACAAGAAACGAAACGCCAAAACTACTAATGAGAATTCGAAAAGAACAAAGGCCGAATCTTAAAAAAAAATTCTAGGAAGCGCAAGACTTCAAAGAGTTTTGCAATTCCTGCACCTGTTCCACTAAATTCGGTACCCTTTAAAGGATTTTATCATGGAAAGCAACCTCGGTGCAACCATTGCGACTATCATCATGCAACAAATTCTCCTTGTCATCAGTATACAACCTGTGGTCTATTTGGACATCTAGCTGCGACCTGTCGTATCCAGAATCGAGCAGCCCCTACTCAGACTCGCCCTAGAGCATGTTTCAATTGTGGTGATCTAAATCATTTCAAGCGGAACTGTGACGACCCTCAAATTTACATGTAACCGTACAATTTATTTTTGATAATTAAAGTGTTTGACGACTGTGTGGAATCACTTAACTGCTTTCTGATATATGTGTTATACTTACATGTATTTGTTAACATACTAGTAGGATACAGAAAAGTTACTAAAAAGGTCCGTTATGATTTCCCTAAGTGTTAGAGAGTAAAAACGTTACAAAAATATATAAATGGGATGCCTTACGAATTAATTTAGCACTTTAACGGATTAATACCCAACCGTACAACCGGACTTTACCCGGAACATAAAAATATTGACATGACAATGTTTTTCCTTTTCTGAGCCAGTTAGGGTCCCCGAATACCCTAACACCCGTTACAAAGCACTACACACTAGAAATTGGTTTAACCTCCTAACTAAACTAAATATAACCCTAACTAATTAGTTAAACCCAAACCAAACCCCCCCACCCCTTGTCCGATCGGTCACCACAATGGGTGACACACTTTGTCCTTGGTTGATTAAATTAATCCTAAATGTCTAATATTATCTAAACATAGCATCCTTTGGGTTTTAGAATATAATAGTTTATAAGGTGGCATGATGGATAAACCTCACATTCATAACCCACTAAACAAATTGCAACTCCCTTTTCCCTCTTGCTTGGTGATCGGCCGAGAGCACTCACATTCCCACCACCATCATTCAATTTCAAACTTGCAATTCCATATACATTCAAGTGTGGAGGATCGCGTATAAGGAAGCTTGGTGCTTACGGATTGCCAAGGACCTCACCACAACGCTATTAACCAACCATTTTTCGTCTAGTTTCTTCCCTAGCCACGAGCTAGTAGACGTGATTGACCGACCTTGACTGTTAGCTATATTTGAGAATCTAACCGAGCAAACCGATGTGAGTTCACACTTTTCTGCAAAGCATGGTAAATTCCCGATGGGAATGGGAATGGGCACAGGAATAGGGATTCCTCGTCCTTTGAGACGTGTTCAGGAATGTAAATTCCTCGTCCTGTTGGGACGTATTAGACTTACTGGACTAGAACTCTATCAGCGAAGTCCCTCCCTTTTTGTATCGACTTAATCGCCGAGGCTATGGCGAGCGGGTCATTAGTTAATAGCGCTATTAGGTTTAACAAACCTCACACCGTGCCAGTCGGACGGGCGTGTACTAATGGACTATGGCACGTCGGTGGTGATAGAACACCGACGCTAGGGCACAATTGATTTTTGTTAGTAGTCGATATGATAAACGAGTCTGGTAGTTTAAAATACTGGGGTAGCTCCCCACGGCCAAAGTGCCGGGCTGGATAGCCAGGGAAGGTGGACATGGGATGGTTAACAAATAAACGATTTCGAACTATGGGGTAACCCCCACAGCTGGATAGCCGAATGAGATTAAACTATGTTTTTGGAAACAACTCTAAAATGGACAACCAACCGTGAACTCACTCAACTTTGTTGTTGACTCGTTATTACATGCTTTGCAGGTCATTAGATACTATGGAGCATGCATATGGAGGTGGTCGTTGTGGGATGCGAACTGATATGTCCCATACTTAATGAATAAACTTTATGAACTTATTAAACCTAGGTTTTTGACTTTAAACTTATGATCTATGGACTTATGTTTTGAACTTATGTTATATGCTTCCGCTGTTAACCTAAAATCGGTTTACTTCCTTTTGGTCACCAATCGTATTGTGTTTGGTTTTATTCACTCAATTATGTTGTTCAATATGATTGGTGGCTCGATCCTGGTCATGTCACGCCTCCAAGCGGTGATACTCCACATGGTGGATTTTGGGGGTGTGACAGGAACTGCCCCAAGCTTGCCAATGCTAAATTGCTAATGGACGAGTGTTCAACGTCAATGAGGCTCAAGCTAATGAGCAAGCCCTTATGATCATTTAAACCTCTATATTTTTCTGTTAAATTTCGAAAACAATATAAATTTCAAGAAGTTTATCTTTATCCTTGTTATTCATTTTTCTTCCAGTTTCAAACTCTAATGTGATTACTTTATGAGTAATTATAGTTACATGCCGATTTTGAGGATTCCGTTCTTTAGGAACTAAATCTTATAATTTAGCATAATATGACTACACTCTGGTATATTCGTACGAACGTGGTAACACGATCGATACGAATACTATGAATAAGTTAATACTGTTTAATGATCATAGCATTACATACATGATTTGTTTATCTAAAATGTATAGTACAATGATTATAAATACAATTTGCTTCGTATGTTGATTTAACGTACTTAGTTTGTTAACTTAGCATACCTAGCGCATGATTTGAAAACATTTTCCTCGATATGCTTATATTATGATGACAATGCATGATTTGTATATGTTGCATTTTACCTGTTTGGTTAAGTATGAAACATATATAAATATTTGTACTAGAATAAAATACATGCTACTAAATTTGTTGTATGCAAAATAAGTAGTGCTATCGTTGCTAGTATGAAATGCAATTCGATTTAATAGATGTTATGTTATGACAATGTTTATTTGATTTAGATGATAGTTCGACCTTATTATTTGTTTACCCTCGCTTAACAAGAGGAGCTATGTGGACCATGCGACGAAACGAGTAGTTATGGGTGCACACTTAATTATGAGATTCGACGCATGAGAATCATAGTAAGCCTTGTAAAGTATGGTGGCATAAAATCTAGAGTGAGTTAGGTAACGAGAGAAGTATGATGTGATAAGAACACGGTGGATACGCCGATGGTACCTCCTATATATAAGTGTTCTTATTGTGTTATTCTTCAAAACGTTGCTAAGATCACTTGGTGATTTTATGTTATCTTGGACCATTAGGTGATACTGTGCTTAATTGTTATTTGTGTGGTTATTTCTGATGGACAACAACAAGTACATTCATTAACTCAAATTGAGTCAACCGAAAGTATATTATGGTGTTAAAGGTGACGATCTTGATGCCATAGGTATGATGACCCGTCTCCTATGCATGAGATGCTCATGGTGCATTGGATGTACCTCATGGGACGATAGAAACCGCGTACGTGTAGGGCTTGAATGTACACCCCTTTGTTTGCTAGGGATTACACTAGGAGCTTAGTATAACATAGTGCCATACTTAAATGATTTTTGAACACTAGTCGACTTTCACAAGTTTCAAAGGGTTGAATACCTTAAGATACTTTGAATATCCCAAATCACATTTTGAATTCCCTGAAATTTCCAACACCAAATGATGCTTCGCATCTTTGGGATCTAGCAATCTGCTTATCCATCAGTTGTTTCAATTTCCACTCTACAGTCTCCTTCGAATAAATTTCGGGACGAAATTTCCTGAAGTAGGGGAGACTGTAACACTTGTGCTCCGTAAACACACACGATATAGGACAAATCTTTTATAAAAGAAACAATTTGTTTTGGTTTCAAAATTTGTTTATTTGTGTTTTACAATTTCACGTTTTGATTTTAAGTTCAATTTCAAGGTTTCAATCCCTTTCTGGAAAGTTAAACGCAAACTGATACGTAAACGTAACTAGTTTAATGCGGCAAACACTCCAGAACAGTGGCATAGGCTTAACATACCTTAAATAACTTTTAGATAACTTAGAAATAAGTTTTAAGGCTTTGGTGTGTCAAAAACAAGTTTATTCACTCTTAGGGACTATTTGCGTCAAACTGCGAAAATCTGCTGATTCGTATAGTGACGAACGTTCCAGAACTTGATCATAAGCTAAACATAGCCTAAATATCCTTTACATAGCTTAGAAATAGGCTTTGAAGGGTTCGTTATGCGAAAATATGCTTACTTGATCAATAGGGACTATAAGCGTCAAAAACTGCGTAAGTTTGCATTTACGCGCATATCTTACGTTCTGACCATATCCGGTCATCCACAAATTTTTGTAATCATTAAAATATTTTATTTTAGTGTTTGGAATTTTAGAATTTCACTCGTCACGTAATTTGGATCGATTTCGCGTTCGTTACGACTTTCGTCGTAATTAACCGAACAACGCGATCATACGACCAAACGAACTGACATCCGAGATATTTTGAGCATATTTTAAGCTCCCTATACTTTAACTTCATTTTAGAGCTTTGAAATGAGGTTAACGGGTCTTAAACGTTTCAAAATGCATCAAAAACCAAGTTTCAGACTTGCAGGGACTGTGTCCGACATTCTGCCATTTTGGTCTCTGGCGGGGCGCGACAGGCCTCTCGCGGGGCGCCATAGACTGATCTGGGCAGATTCATTGTTTTAGCAACAACAGCTTGTTTTCTGGGTTTGGTACATGGTTTTAACAAACCACTAGCTGGTTTTAAGGTCCCCTAGTATTGAAAATCAGTGGGTAACACTTGTAAGGTCTAGATCGAAGCACGAATTACGAGAAACGATCCTAACGGTTCTTGAATTCCTATAAATACCCACTTGATTTCATTTGATAACTCACACATTTGATTCAATCTGCTCTAAGTTGGAGTTTTAACACTTCATACCTGAGTATTTTGAATCAAATCTTCCCTGCTTGGACCCTTTGTAAGTTTCTTTCATGCTTGTTATCATTTTTCAAGCGTGAAAGTCAAACAGTGTTTGACTTTCTACTTTGACCAGTCTTTAGTCAACACAAAGTTCGTTTGACCTTTGCAACGTGAGCGTAATCACGATGGTTATAGTCCCTTATGACTATACCTACTGATTACCACGTTAATTAAGTGTAGTGACGAGTCATAGTTTCGGTCAAAATACACGTTTATGCGTATTTTGCAACCAAACTATTCTTGGGTATCAAAACCCTTTGTTTTGATATCAAAACTTGTTTTCTAACTTCGTTAAACATGTTTTAACATGTTTAACTCGTCACTTTTAGTTTAGTGCTTGTATAGGCTCGTAAGATAAGCGGTCTAAACAAACGCTTAGACTTCCGAACCTGACCCGTTTGGTCGATCATTAGGATCCGACCAAACATATATTGTGACCATAGTTGTATAGGGAATAACCTTCTGAGGTTATACCTTATGGTCACTTCGTTTGGTTAGTTGTATGATAGGTAGTTTATATGCCTTAGGAAAATGACCAAAATGCCCTTTTTACGCATAATTTAATTTAAACATATTTAACCAATATTTTAACATCTAAACTGATTATATAACATAATTAGATATTTTAAGGCATATAATACTTTTCATAGGACTAGTTAGGCGTCTCGAACGCGCATTCGCGCGAACGACGCGTTAAAGTGGCGTAAGCTACCTTAATGGGTCGTAATGGGTCGTAAGCACTTAGGATAGGTTCCAACTTAGAATGTAGGCTTTGTTAAACCATATCACATGAGTTCCAATACTCATTCGGTTTACAAGACCTCATTATACCCGATCTTCCGATTTAGGTGTCGTTTCGCTAACATAGTGTCCGTTACCCTAGGAATCGCTTCAACACTTGAACTCTTGGTCTTTCGAGCTTTGTTATACCCTTTGAATCGGAACTATACGCAATCCCAGGCGAGTACATAGTTCCCCTCTTTTACCGTTTTCAAATGTTTTGGGGTGATTCATATGTGTAATCGATTGGTTTTCAAAATGTATGGCATATATGTGTTCACTAAGTGCTTTTATGTGTATTATTCCGATTATGCAAATGCGATGTTTTTCTGAATCCTTAAGTGATCTACCTATCTTCATAGTTAGATTCTTACAGGATATTTGAAGTACAGTCTTAGATCTTCCTATCTTCATAGTAAGGTTTTTAAGAAGTACTTTGCGACTCGATGGTTGGTTGTGTGTAGATTGTTGGTGATTTAGATAACGAAACTAGATAATACAATAAGCACATGGTGGATACGCCACTGGTACTTCCTATATATAAGTGTGCTTATTGTATTACCTTTCGTGGCGTTATCCCGAATCACCATTAGGATTAGGATTGTTTTGATTCAATGTAACAGAACCCAGAATCCTTATAGCATCTAACTATCTTTATAGGTTGATTCTTGTAGGATGTTTAGAGTACTAATATTGAAGTCCATGATTGGATTCATTATGTACTTTAATGCATGTTAGGTTAGACGATGTAACGAGAACCTGATACCTGTAGTATCTATCTATCTATCTATCTTCATAGCTAGACATATATGGGATGTTTAGAGTACTAACATTGGAGCCCCTGTTTGGATTCATTGTGTACTTTAATGCATGTTTACGAGATGGAACAAGTTGACAATTATGTGTTTATGTGGTAGTTGTGATTTAGATAACGAAATGGGTGTAATAAAATAAGAACATGGTGGATACGCCGCTGGTACTTCCTATATATAAGTGTTCTTATTTTATTATTCTTGTAGCGTTATCTAGATCACTTTTGGATTTTGTGTACGATTGTTTCAATGTTCGAGTATCGAAATCTTCATAGAATTTCCCATATTTTTATATATTAGATTCTTAGAAAGATATATGAAGTATTATCATGACTCGTTGATTTGGTTTATATAATACTTACATTAGTTTTGATTTATTTCAAAACAGTTATTATTAATCCTTGATTGGATTTCTAATAACATATTAACGAGTTTTTTACAACGGTTTAAATGAGATTACAATGTAAGGCATAAAAATGACTTAGTAATAATCATATTGCCATATACAAACCTGTTTTGTCACGAGTTTTCACAATTAAGATTACGTATTGCAAATGCTAAATTTTTGCCATTCTTTGGCTTCAATATTTATTTTCAATTGACAGTTCTCGTAGCTGTTAAAGTATTGCAATACCAAATGTTTTGCCATTTATTTGGCTAATAAAACCTATGTATTCGCCGGCATTTTTATGCTGACTGTTTTTCACATATGTTTCAGGTTTTCGACTGTTCAAGCATGCAACGCATAGGACTGCATACGGGCCTTAGACTTCTAAATAAAAGAACAATTACATGTATTCTTTGTTTGTAAAACGATGTTAATGATATTGTAACAATTTAGTACCAGTAGTTGTGAGCAATTTGTAACGTGACTCCCCGATATTTCCGCCGCGTGTTGTTGTATTACGCGATTGGGGTGTTACACCAAGTAGCCGGTTTAAAGTAGTAATAGTAGTTTACATATGAGGGGATCAAGCCATTCGCACCCCCGCCATCCAATACCAGTGGGTATTGAAAGAAGTCCTAGTAAGCTTGACCCAGATCCTTGCAGGATCTATACACTAAACATGGCAAGAACCTTACTAAACCATTCCCTTAACCCCCGACCAGGTAGCCAACATATCTCTATATAGACCGTAGAGATATAAATGGTGTAAATCTTTTACTTTATATAGACAGTAAAGTAATGCCAAGGCACCACGGACAAATGATAAAGAAGTTTCACCTTCAACATAAGAAACTAGTTATTAAAGTCATTAATACAAAACCAAATAAAAAGTGCGAAAAGATTAAAAATCAAAAGTAATACATTAAAGACTTGTCTTCACCAAGTGATGTAAGAGACTTAGTCAAACATGGCCTTTGATTGACAAGAACTCTTACTATTTTCAATCTTGGATCCCAAGACTACTACACACACTCTAAGGTGGATGGTGGATGATGGTGGATGTGGGTGTTGTAGTGGTGGTGGAGTGGTGGCAAAGTGGGAGATAGGTGGTTTGCCAAGGGATGCCTTTGAAGTGAACCAAGCACCCCTATTTATAGACTGAACAGAAGCTCGGCCACGGCCCCGTGTCCAGCGGACACACCCCATGGCCATCCTTTTCTCTTCCTTCATTAATTGCATTTGTCAGCATAGGGCTCAGCACGGCCCGTGTCCAGTGGGCACGGCCCCGTGTGCAGAAGCGTATCTGTACTACCAAGATTTTGCAAGATTCTGCGAATCTTAGCATTGACCACGCCCCGTGCTGAGCTGGGCACGCCCCTGTGGTGGGCGTAGAAGCTTCCACAACTTTGTCCTTTCTACAGATACCTGACCACGCCCCCGTGTCCAGTGGGCAAGACCCGTGGTCAGTCTTCTGTTCCTTGTTTTTGCTCTTGGGGATGCTGCCGAGGGGTCGGTCATGTCATGTTTATTCCTTTTGTATTTATGTTGGTATTTGTTGTATATTTGTTCCTTTTGTTCATTTAAGCTCATTTGGTCCTGTAAATACAAAAGGAATACAAAAACACACTTTTTCCAACATTAGTACTAAACAAGGGTTAGTTTTATGCCTCATTTGATGTAATTTATGTGTTACATTTTGCACAAATCACATCTCCGCAATAAGGCCATTTGACAAGTTCTAGTTCAATGGAAACATCGGAAAGGATCGGATCTAATGTGGGAATCGGAGGATGAAATGCGGAAGTACTACCTAACTTTATTTGGTACGTATTAAGGTTTCGGGGACGAAACCTCCTTTAAGGGGGTAGATTTGTAAACCCCAAAATTTACAATAGATTTTTTTTATGTTTAAATATTTTAAATGATTAGTTAAGTTTTAAATATATATGAAGGACTTTATAAACTTAGAAAAATTATAGAATGACAATAACAGAATATGCAATGGCTGAATGTGTAAATATTATAATTAAAAGCAAAGAGAAATTAAAATACAGTGTTGGTGTGTGGGGTGTGTATCGCGAGAAAGGGGCAAGGGCAGGAGAAACCCTTCTCCTTCAATTTTATGCAAGAACTCAAGAATTAAACCTGGTTTAGAGCAGAAATCGAATGCATGAGTCTAGATACCCTTTAATCTAAGTGTATTGAACATAAGGTGAGTTCAATTTTATGTTTTGATGCTTCTTGATAAGTGGGTTTTGATCAATCCGTGAAAATTGTATGAATCTGAATTTATATATGAATAAATATCATCATGTAGAATGTGAATCATGCATGAATTTGATTATGTTGAAAGATTGAAGTAAAACCCACTTGTGCTAGTTATATGATAAGATTATAGAGATTTTTAGATGATGAAACTTATGAGAAATTGAATGATGAATGTATAAGTATTAGAGTTTTGGTAGATGTTCTTGATGTAGACTAAGAAGCTATGTGAAATTGGTTGAATTGATCAAGTGTGATGTGAATGAGTAAGTTATGCATAAAGCACATGTACATAGTGCTTAAAATGTTGTACGCACACCAAGTGTTCGATTAAATGCTTGAATGGTTGATTTTGTAATTTGAATAAATTAGGAAGTCTTGCAATGTATATGGAAAATGTAAAGATGATATTTTGTGAAATGTGTTATGGAATGCAAATTATACGTGAATGTGATAGTTAAGTAAATGAACGACATAATCTAAATTAGAATGGATTATGTGTAGGATTGAAAGAAGAAGGAGCTAGTTCCGGTTTGCAACAAAAAGTTCAAGAACGAGGTAAGTTCGTTTATTTATAAACTTATGTAATGTTAGTAGTTGTAAATTTATTTTTACGAATTCATAAATAATGTTAGTTGTATATTCCATTAGTTTCTTGTCAAACTATAGAAGGTATATTTTAAATTGAATGAGTAGTCAAAAGTAAGGTTCCGTATTGATTCATGACGAACGGGTCAATTGGGTTTAGATTGAGAATGTGTAAGATAAGGCTTTATGATAATCCGTGTTGAACGAGTTATTTGAATTAGAATGAGAATGAGAAAGTGTTGCATTTTGTCGATCCGTTAAGGACGAGTCGACCGCTTAGAAGGAAAATAAGAAAGAAAGTCATGAACTATATTGACCCGTTTGTTAAGGGTTGATATATATTGTGGTATGTTATACATTAAAGAATGTATGTTAGTAAGTTTGAATGTTATGACTAATGGAATCTAGCATTATATAATGTATGAATTTATTGATGAATTTTCGTTGTTGTAATATTAGATAAAGCTTCTACATAAATGTCGCGCCTTGCTCGGGACGAACACTATCCGCAACGCCATTATGACGCTTCCGCACTTGCTTATGCAAATGGGTCAAAATATTTTGGTTATGTAGTAAATTAAGTCTAGTTGTTTAAAAGTTTTGTTAAAGACTTATGTTAACTTTTTGTGAATGTTGGATTGTGGTAATTAGAGTAGTATAGTCATCATTTTAAGTATGACCAATGTTCTTAAGAATATGTAAAGTTTATTTTGGTCACATTTTTACAGTGTTATGGTTTTGGTGTTTTATAAAAATGAATATTGAGCGTTAAGTAAGTTACTTACAAGGGCATTTTGGTAAAATCAAATTATGATTTGAAAGATTAGAAAATAGACGTTTCAAATTGCTATTTTGATTCTTTTTTAAGATGGGCGTTTCATTAGGATGTAAAACATTTTAAAACAATGAGTTATGTAATGAAATTTAAAGATTTTCTCTAATAATGTACGTGTGTCAAAATGGAATAAAGGTTAGGATTGAATGTTGGTAAAAATAACTTATTTGTCTGTTAGAAAAGAATTAAAACAGAATTGAAGGTGACCTTACATGAGAAATCTTGAATCATATTAATTGCATGTTGATAATCTAAATCTATTAATAGCACAATGGAATGAACAGTAATTGTGTAGTGTTATTCTATGATTGGACTATTTGGATTGTGATATTGTGGGTTTGTATCATTGCTATATGTTTACTACATTACCACGCGTCTCCCTCTGGAAACCCTAATTAGCCACGCGTTTCCACCAACACCCATCTGCATCTCTACATCCATATGATTCCTTTCCTTTCTGTTTCTCCACCTCCGGCGGCGACAATCACAATCCATCGATGACTGATGATGACCGATTGTTGACCGGTGTTAGTCGTCAATCTCCCACAAGAAACTTCACCGTCAATAGTGGAGATTTCAGGATCGCGCAACATAGAGAGGAGTGAGACAGAGCACGTCAGTGTGATGACTTATGAGTGTTGGACCGTTCTACGACCTTAAACCGTCAGTTAAGGTAGTTCATCTTTGCGTACGAAGGCGGAATCAACGTAAACAAAGTCATAACAACTTTTATCCTTTTAATCCTTCTTTACTGATTGATATTCGTGCTTATACAACGTTTTTCTGATACAAATCCGGCAGCACTTCGTGTTTCACACAATGACCAAGTTACTAACAAATGACACACACAACCTATTTATAGACCACAGGATTTCGCTTGAAATGATATGAGTTGCTGTTCAAGCGAAATCTCATCAATTGATTTCGCTTGAGATTGGTTCAAGCGAAATTGTGATAAAGTTAATGAACTGATTTCGCTTGAATCCCCACAACACTCTTTCAAGCGAAAACCTTATCTCAAACAAGATCTAAACCTAATTAAGACCCTGTTGTGTGTACATTCAAACAATTCTAAACACAAGACTTGATTATGACGTAATCAGCAGACACTTTGTGCACCAACAGACTCCCCCTTGGATGTTGATGAAGTCTTTGGCTTCAAGTCTTTGTCTTTAACAATCTTCAAACATTGTAAAACCTTTCTTCAATCTTTATCTTCAAGCTTTAAACTTTAAACTTCAATCTTCCCTTTGACCGTTGATCCAGACTCCCCCTTTCACAGACTCCCCCTCTCGATATGCTAGAATCTGAGATATCTGGTTCAAGCTTTGACAATTAGCTTCCATTGGGAATAATGAAGTCCAAACCTGTTTCTCAACCAATAAACATAACCATTCTATCTTTTCAACAAAAATTCACAAACTTACTCAGTTTTAGAAATCCACTCAAGTATTCAGGTCCAAGTTAATGACCCTGATCACTTGATTAATCTACCAAGTCCAAATTAATGACCTTGGTTGATCTTTTGACGAATCAATACTGATTTAAAAAAAAAATTTCAAACATTTTCTAAAAATAACAAGTATCAAGTTAATGAACTTGTTTTTGACTTTCCAAACAATTCAAACTTCCTCAAAGTAAGCTCTCCTCATTCTTCAGTCCAGAACTTCCTGCATCTGCTTCAAACATCTAAGAATCCAACAATCAACTCTCCACTTTGGTTTGTCGGAAAATAAAGCAGAAATAAAATCTTTTTGGATTTTAACAAAGTGTTCTAAACTAAGAAATGAAATAACAGAAAACTTAAATTGCAGAAATTTAAACAAAGTAAACTATTTACAAACATATTTTTGGTGAGCGTGTCAGGGAATCATATCAGCTTTTCTGACAAATCACAAGTACCGTTAAGCTACATTACATACTCAGACTTAAACAATTCACCTCGATTGTCGATATACTGATCCATCTTAAATTCTCACACAAATTTCAATTTACTCAGGATACGATTTAGATGAATTAAGAACTTAGCTCATTCATGTGTCCCACCTCTTGAATATACTCCCGTATCCAGAATCCCAATAATCAGTCTTACAGGTGAGAATACTACAATGATATCTGTATATAATTTAGGTATGCGAGGGCCGAGGGATCTCAGGTCTATACTTTCGTATGCGCAGAGAGATATCAGCTTCGACTTTTCGGTGTGTCCCCTTTAGAGGATCTTTTTGCTTACAACAGCAGCATTTATCAATTTTATTGTTTCAGCATGCTGAGGGTTTAATGCTGTGTTTCAAGCATTGTAGCAAGTATTAGCCAGGGACTAGGTCAGAACCACCATTCAGCAGAAGTCCCAGAATAATACCCCAGACATCATAGAGTATAAAGACCTAGTATATCAGATTAAGAGACCTTTCAAACGAGATTTCAGGGGTTACCTATATATCCAAGTAGTGTTCCCCACGAATTCACAAGTTTGAATTTAGGTTTATATCCCGAATAAATCTACTAAATGTATGAAAACCTATCGACACATCATCAGTGAGACTGTTTAATTCTTTTATACTTTTCAAATCTTTAGCATACTGTAATCGTCTAGCTGATGTACTATCATTTTCCCTATATACACAAGCTCTTTTTCAGATTTTATCATGTTTTTGTATTTTTGCATTTTTTACTGTTTTTGTATTTTCTAAAAAAAAACTATGTACAAACATCTACTCCCCCTAAATACCAAAACAAGTAAAAATTCGACAAACCATTGCAGATTGTTTCTCGTCTTCATCCGCAACAGTACTCTCATCAACGCCAATTATGCCATCTGACACCGACAGAAGCTTCATACCATTCAGTTTTAACAAATATTTAAACCGATTTTTATCAAAAGCTTTGGTATGTAAATCAGCTTTCTGTTCGTCTATGTGGATTTTCTCAATTCGTATCAACTTTTTCTCAAAGCAATCACGAATAAAGTGATGACGAATTTCTATGTGTTTAGTTTTAGCATGATGTACTGGATTTTTAGTTATATTTATAGCGGCCTCATTATCAACAAAAAGAGGTGTGTTAAGAAACTGCAAACCGTAGTCGCACATCTGTTGCTGTATCCACAAGATCTGAGAGCAGCAACTGCTAGCAGAAACATACTCCGCTTCACATGTAGATAACGCCACAGACGTTTGTTTCTTACACTGCCATGTAACCAATCTAGGACCAAAGAACTGGCATCCTGCAGTTGTTGATTTTGAATTGACTTTGCAGCATCCGAAATCCGAATCAGAATACCCTTCGAGCGTAAAATCGCCTTTCCTAGGATGCCACAACCCCAATGAAGGAGTTCCTTTCAGGTAGCGCAATATCCTCTTCACAATGATCATATGCGATGCTCTCGGGTTAGACTGAAATCTTGCTGCGAGGCACGTTGGGTACATTATATCAGGACGTGAAGCAGTTAGGTACATTAAAGAACCTATCATGGAACGGTAAAACGTTTCATCAGCCCTGTCTCCGGTGAGATCTGGGAGAATCCCATGATTTGTTGCAAGTGGGGTAGCAGCTGGAGTAGAACCTGACATCCCAAATTTCTCTAGAATATCATGAACGTACTTTGACTGATGAATGAAAATTCCCTCAGGAAGTTGTTCATCTTGTAATCCCAGAAAGAATTTCATCTCCCCCATTGATGACATTTCGAACTTCTGCTTCATCACTGATTCAAAATCTTTGCATAGATTTTCATTTGTCGACCCAAAGATTATATCGTCCACATAAATCTGAACTATCAGAAGATGACCATCGACCTCCTTAGTGAAAAGAGTGGCATCCACTTTTCCACGAATGAACTTGTTGGCTAGTAGGTGTTGAGACAAAGTCTCGTACCAAGCTCTCGGGGCCTGGTGTAAACCATACAGCGCTTTGTCCAATAAGTAGACCTTGTTTTTGTGGATTGGATCGGTAAAGCCCGGCGGCTGACCGACATAAACCTCCTCTTTAACCTTCCCGTAAAGAAAAGCCGATTTAACATCCAACTGATAAACTTTGAAGTTCTTCCAAGACGCAAATGCTAGGAAAATTCTGATTGCCTCTAGTCGAGCTACAGGAGCATAGACTTCAGTAAAATCAATCCCCTCCTGTTGACTAAATCCCTGAACAACGAGTCGAGCTTTGTTCCTTACGAAAACTCCTCTATCATCCCTCTTACACTTGAACACCCACTTAGTGTTAATCTTTCTCTGACCATCCGGCAAATCAACTAACTTCCACACTCCCAATTTCTCAAATTGACTAAGTTCCTCCTGCATTGCATTGACCCAAGAGTCTTCAGTAAGCGCCTCTTTGTAAGTTCTTGGCTCAACCTGCGAGATAAAACAACTTAATGAGAATTCAGTTTGCAAAGGAGCAACTTTTGTATAAAAACATGTAAGCCCTTTATCAATCTGATTTCGAGTGCGAACGCCTTTCTGCAATTCTCCTATGATCAACTCCTCTGGATGATATGAAAAGGTTCGCGGCATCACTTCGCTTGGAACATCTACATTTCCCTCCAGATTAGTAACATTATGTTCTGCATCTTGTTCACCAACTTGGTTTGTTTGACTTGAAATCTGAATTTGCTCCCCCTCAGAATCTGAATCACCATGATCAAATACTGGCATGTTTTCAACTTCTAGATTATCATTCTGATCCGACTGATTATCCTGAGCAACTTCATTCTGTTGGACATCATCATGTTCACCGGCATTACTTGGACCTGCTTCATCGTCATTTGAAGTTTCCCGTGGTCTCCTCGAATACTCAGCTGGGAACCTTAACTGCAACTCATATTCACGCAAAATATCCAACTCATCAAAGAAATCTTCATCATCCTCTGATTCTTCTCTCATGTCAAACGAATCCCAAAGTTTGTCATAATGATAACGCCAGGATTCTGCGACGGCATAGTATAACCTTGACATTCAACATTTGCAGCTTCAATAATCCGCTTCTCATTTGGAACGAAGACACGTCTCAACGGATTTGAATAACCAACAAATATTCCCTCAATGCTCTTCGGACCAAACTTTCCATGAGGCTCTATAACCGTACAAGGTGACCCGAACGGTTCTAGATACTTCAAATTCGGTTTGCGATTATTAATTAGCTCAAAGCATGTTTTGTTGAACTTCTTGACAGTGAGAACCCTGTTGAGCGTATAGCATGCGGCAGAAACAGCTTCAGCCCAAAAATTTATCGGTAACTTTGAATCTGCAAGCATTGTTCTAGCCGTCTCGATTAGCGTCCGGTTTTTGCGTTCTGCGACTCCATTTTGCTGTGGAGTGTACGGAGCACTAAACTCATGTAAAATACCTCTTTCATCACAAAATTCTTCCATCTTACTGTTCTTGAATTCAGTACCATTATCACTTCAAATTCTCTTGATACGCCTTTGGTACAAATTCTCAATCTTCCTGAACAGACCCATCAAACTGTCAAATGTTTCATCTTTCGTTTTCAAGAAAGAAACCCACGAAAATCTGGAATAATCATCAGTAACGACCAAACAATAGTAATCTCCTGTAATACTTTTGACATTCACAGGACCAAACAAATCCATGTGAAGTCTTTCCAGCGGTCTTGAAACTGAATTGACTTGCTTTGTAGGGTGTGACTTTTTCTTCTGCTTGCCTTTGATGCAGCTAATGCACTCCCCTTCCAGATGAAAACCTTTGATATTAACTCCCAATACCAAATCATTGTGCACCAAGTGATTCATCTTCCTTAGGTGAATATGCCCCATCTTTCGGTGCCACAATCTCGATTCTTTCTCAGTTGCTCTAGACACAAAACAATGTGCTTGACCTGTAGTTGTAGTTGCTACAGACATATCTAACACATATAAATCATTCACTCTAGGTGCCCTCATGATAATCCATTCTTCAGGGATAACAAAACCAGGTTTCAAGATCAAACATTCTTTATCAGTGAAGTGAGTAGTATACTGATTGTCACAAATCTGCGAGATACTAAGCAAATTGTTCTACAGCTCAGTGATGTAGTTAACTCTCTCAAACGTCACAATCCCATTGGATAACGTTCCTTCACCAACAATTCTACCACCTTCATGACCTGCAAATCCCACATAACCACCATTGATATTCTTCACATCATACAATAATGCAGTTTTTCCTGTCATATGTCGAGATGCGCCACTATCCATGATCCATCTTGAAATGGCTCTTGGAAGATCCTGCACATACCACAAGTTGATTTTAAAACATTTCAATAAACATGCCGATTCATGCTTCGCGATCCAGGAAGCTCCGGCAATTCAAACTGCTTATTCGAACATGGTGTCCACCCAGGCCTCATCAGCCTTAGGTGTAACCTTGACTCTCGCAATTTGAATTTTGAAATTTTCAGCCTTCAAAGGTGGAAAATTTGCATCATAATCAATCGAAATTGATTCTTCAGCCTTTTTCACATCAGAAGTTGAAATTTTCATTTCAGTTTTTGGTTTCCAAACTTGTTGAGATAATGCAACCTGTTTATAAAACTTGTCGTTTTTAGTTACCACTTTCTTTACAGGTTCATTTTTCACTTTGATGTTGTTATTTTTCACACTCTTTTTCTCAACAACGATTTGTGCTTTACCCTTCATATCAACTTTCTTATGTTGAAACTTCACATTTTCAATCTTAGGCTTCACATTGGTACACATTCGTGCAATGTGACCAACTTGATTACATCTGAAACATGTTCGAGTATCAACAACTCGACTTGTGCCTTCAGACCGATAATGTGAAGCTCTTTTCTCAAAGAACTCTTTATTTGATTTTGAAAAAATTTCATTTTCCTCATCAGAAAGTGAACTTGAACCATTCACAAACACCTTCTTTTCAGCAAACCTTCTGTTTTGAAAACTCCTTTTCTGATAACTCTTACCACCTCGATAACCACCCGACCAATTGTTTCGATTGTTATTATAAAAACGTGGTGGAACAACAGGCTTTTTGTAATAAGCTTTATCTTTCTCAAAATTCATTTGCCTTTTTGTTTGACACAAACTGTTCACTTCTGACAACTCAACTTCAACTAACTTGAAAACATTTGTCAACTTTTTCACATTAACATTCTCAATTGGAAACTCAGAATCCGAATACAACTTATCAGATCCAGCCATCTTGTACATCACAAGACCCGGTTCATCACTTAAGTTGTTTTTGGACTTTGATTTCTGAATGTATTTGTCTAAGAAACACCCATCATCTTCAGTTGAATCAGACATTAAAACACTTTCAGCTGTGCTCTTAACAATCTCTGTCTGAACACTATCATCAGATGATGTAAAAGTGACATCAATGTTCTCCGGAAGTTTAACTTCTTTTTCTTCCTCAATTTCAACCAACCCAGATTGCTTTTTCGTGTAATTATCAAGAACATGTGGTGGAACTTGATGAAACCCCACCCCAGTTCCATCACAATACACATCTTCGCCCGCTTTGTCTTTCCCGATGGGTTTGGGAATGATATGTTGCAAAACAAAGCTTGCGGAGCTGTAACTGTTAAGCTTCAACTGGATTCGCTCGTTTTCGATTACAGCCTCTTGAACTTTAAGTTTCAATTTAGCGATTTCATCCAGTTGTTGATTGATTGATTCTTCTTTGACTCTAAGCACTGCTCTTAGATGTTCATTTTCTTTAAAAGTTTTACCATTTCGATCATCACAATCTTTCAATGTGCTTTTTAGTTTTTCAAATTTTTCAGAAATCTGACGGTTTTCAAGAATCAACTTTTCATTTTCTTGTTTAATTTTGTCATGATCAATTTTATCATTTTCAATTTGTTTAGTTAATTCTCTTATCCGTTCAGTTGAAGCTTTAACTGTTTTGTCACGATCAAGAATCTGATTCTCAACGCTTCTGACCTTAGCTGTCAGATCATCAACTTTCTTCCCGTTGAGATACATGACTGTGCTACAAAATTTGCACTCTTTGTTGCAATTTTTGCAATCAGCATTTCCATCGATTTTCTTACCTGACGCATTCGTTGACACATCTGAACTGACCTGGCTTTTTGACTCAGACACGGAGTTAGAGTCTACCTCAAGTGCTTTAGCAGCTAGCACTTTGTCAGCCATTCTTCCAAGATTTTCAGCAGTCAACTCCTGCGTTGTGTCAATAACTCCAGTATCAATCTTCTTTGCTTTCTCGATCTCTTCTTTCTCTTTTCTCTCTCTCTCTTTCTCTTTCTCTTTCTCTTCTTCAATCATTTTCGAAGTTGGAGTTCCCCACCATTTATGTTGCCAGTACTCATCATCTTCTTTGTATTCCTTGATGATGGCTTCGATATCTAGCGTTTTGTCATCAATCGCAATGTTGCCATACCTATCAAGATAGCACTCTCTATCTGGATCCCATCTGTTTGCTCTTCTAGCTTCCAGAAAGATACCAGAAAGTCTGATAATCTTGTTTTCAGCAATCATCTTCCGGTATTTATACTTCTGTTCCTCAGTACGATCATCTTTCCACTTAACAGGTTCATCATTGCTTGCCATGAATGCGTAACCCACCGCATCTTCTTCCGGTAGAACCTCTTGACTCCAATCATAACCCTCATCATCGTAAATCACCGCAAGAGCTCTAGATTTCTCTCTGTTGTCTTCAACCTGCTTCAATCTAGGCGGCTCAGATTTATTCTGGTGATAAATCGCCTTTTTGTAGTAATCATCTCTGAAAGGGTTCTCCGACTCATCAGCATAAGCGTTTCGGCATTCTCGTTTGAAGTGACCCTTCTGTTTACACTTGAAACAAGTCACCTTCGATTTATCAAACCCCAGTTTTGTAGACGGACCACCGATCGTTTTTCTCCCTGTAATCTCCATGAAGCGTTGTGCACGTCGAACTGCACTTGCCATTGCCCAACGAATGTCGATCAGCTCCATTTCTTCAGGGTCTATCTGATCGTAGTCTTCTTTCGTCAGATTTGTATTCCCGATTTTTCCAGCCACCAACCCTTCGTAGGATTCCAAAACAGATGCGAGAAAGACCATTTGTTGCTTGGCTGACTCCTCATCAAAATTCTGTGCGTTCTTCAGATCTATCGCGATATTGCAAGAAAACTTCGCATCAGAACGATTTGCAGAAGACGTAAATCCACTGTGATAACCACTATGGCTTCCGCTGCTTGAATTGTTTTGACTTTCGTTGCTTGCTGGAGAAACATTCTCAGCAGAAAATGCAGTTTTTGGAGAAGTAGCTTTCGGGATCAAACTTTTTGGATAGTACAGATCCAGATTTTGCTGATAAGATGAATTATTAACTTTAAACGTTTTCTTCAGCTCTAGCTCATGACTTTCCAGTCTTTCAATCAACACATCTGGAGTCAAATCTTTTGGAGCAATAGTGTTTTTCAACATCAGCGCGTAATATCTCCAATCCACTTCGTCTGGTAATGAATCAAACAGTTTATCAACAAGTTCTTCATCAGTATACATGATCTTGTGTCGAGCAAGCTCCAGTTTCAGATGACCGAACCTTTCAATCATTTTACACTCCGATTCATTTTTAAGACAACCAAACATATCAAACTCTTTCCTAAGAAGTTTCTTTTTATTTTTTACAATCTCTTTGCTTCCAAGACACTTCTTTTCAAGTTTTTCCCATAAGTCTTTAGCATTGGAGTAATCTATCAGCGAAATGATGTCTTCACGCACCGATTGAAACAATAATGCCACACATTTTTGCTCGGCCACAAAACTTTCAATCTCTTCAGCTGATCTTAATGCTTCACCATTCTTCTTTCCTTCAGCATAACCACTCTTCATACTCTTCCAGCTAGAAAAAGAAAATGCCATCAACCAATCTTCAAACTTTGTTGCCCACCTGCTGTAATCTTCTATAGCCATCAGCTTAGGAGGTTTGTTAAATGTTCCAAATGCGCTTTCGGACTCCCAAGCTTCCTTCTTTCTTTCTTTCGGTGGACTTTTGTTTGCATTGCTTGAAGAAGTATCGTTGTTTCCTGAACTACCCGTGAAAGCATACATATCGCTGAAAGGATTCATGAAAATATCATCCATTGTGAATATTCCTGCAAAATTAGCACACACTTAGAAAAATTTTAAGTTTCGAAAATTCAGCAAATTCAAGCGAAACCCTTTGAAATAAATGACTTCAAGCGAAATCAGCACTATAATACTGTTCAAGCGAAATTTAATCCAAGCACTTTTTCAAGCGAAAACTACTATCTCGCTTCAATCTGATACAAGCGAAAACTAAAACAAAATCTGATTCAAGCGAAAACAACCAATACTATTTCGCTTCAACAGTACAAGTTCAAAACCAACAGTTTCAAGCGAAAACAACAGCAAACAATTTCGCTTCAATTGTTTTCAAGCGAAATCCAGCAAATAAAACCAACCAGTTTCAAGCGAAATCCACAAATTCAATTTCGCTTCAGAAGTTTCAAGCGAAATTGTCTGATTTCAAGTCAAATTGTCTGATTTCAAGCGAAATCAACCTATAATCTTCGAATACTTTCAAGCGAAATCTAGTTTTAGGTCATTTTTAACATGTTTTAGTCTGAATTTTAGTCCGAATCTTTGTAGGCTTTGTTAAAACACAGTTTTACACGATATACTCGAAAATCAGACTATTTCGACTGTTGGAACTTGTTCAGATCTGAAAAATATAAAAAGAAATGAGTAGAAATAAGAGAATCCGCTGCTATGGTATGAACTCCTCGTCCTGAGCTCTGATACCACTTGTTGGACCGTTCTACGACCTTAAACCGTCAGTTAAGGTAGTTCATCTTTGCGTACGAAGGCGGAATCAACGTAAACAAAGTCATAACAGCTTTTATCCTTTTAATCCTTCTTTACTGATTGATATTCGTGCTTATACAACGTTTTTCTGATACAAATCCGGCAGCACTTCGTGTTTCACACAATGACCAAGTTACTAACAAATGACACACACAACCTATTTATAGACCACAGGATTTCGCTTGAAATGATATGAGTTGCTGTTCAAGCGAAATCTCATCAATTGATTTCGCTTGAGATTGGTTCAAGCGAAATTGTGATAAAGTTAATGAACTGATTTCGCTTGAATCCCCACAACACTCTTTCAAGCGAAAACCTTATCTCAAACAAGATCTAAACCTAATTAAGACCCTGTTGTGTGTACATTCAAACAATTCTAAACACAAGACTTGATTATGACGTAATCAGCAGACACTTTGTGCACCAACAATGAGCGTTCCTTCACTTTGGCGATGGTGGTGATCAGGGACAACAACTGTATTGTTTATGGTGGTGCCCCTTAGATGACAACGGCTGTTAAATGGACCATGGTTTGTTCTGATCCGAAGACTTTTAAATTTAATATCAAAATAATCAATTTCAAGATTGCAAGATTGCGTCTATGATCTAATTATTAACTAATTTATTATTGATTTGTGGTTTCAGAAACTAAGTTAGTCCAATAATTCGTTAAATATTTTGTGAATATTTATTATTGATTTGTGATTTCAGAAACCACAATGTTTTGTGAATATTTTGGCCTTTATTTCATGTTAAATGCTTTGGAATTTTGATGTGTATTCATGCCGACCAGATGTTTGATGCCTGGATCCTTTTGGATGGTAATACATATTTTAATCTGTTTGTTTTTTTCGCTTCTTATGAATATGCAAATGCTTTGTTTCTCCATAAAACCTATATAATATAATATTGTTAGGACTGAAAAGAAATGTCTTTTGCGATGTTGTTTATATATATATATATACTAACAAAGATTAACAAGAAATCCTAATAGTGAGGTTATATTGGTCCTATCTGATTATTGCTTTACTGATGATAAAGCACTATGGTTTCTATTCTTAGAAATTAACTCTCAATCATCATTTGCTTTCTCAATTTTGTTTGTTATTTCGACTTCTTCAGGTATGCTGACATTTAGGTGTTGTTGCTTTTATCGATTTCTTACACGCTTCTGCTAGGTTCTGGGTTTTAATTTCGGTGTTTTTTGGGGGACATTATATCGCTACTAGAAGTTGTAGGATTCAAAGGAAAGGATTGCAAGGTAATATTACTTCGAATGGATGTTTTGTGAATGATTTTTCGAATTCGTTTTTCGAAGTTGGTTAAGTCTGGCAATTACGACTCTAATTGACCTACGAAAGTCTTGATATTATTTTGCCCTTTATTGTTAAGGGTTTTGTAACTTTGGTAAGTTATGGAAACAGCTGTGGATCTGCCTAATTGAGGTAACGATGCTGGTGGTTGTGGTCAAAGGCGATGACGATAGTTATGGGTAACGATGATGAAGGCGGTGGCTTAAGGTTGTGAAGGTGGCATTGGGGGAGTTGGTAAAGAATAGGGGTAACGATGGTAGTTCCAGCGGAGAGCGAATTCGGCTGCTGGTCAGAGGTGTTAGCTTGGTAGTGGTGGTTGATGATGATGGTAAGGTTGCGGTGATAGTGCAAAGTGACAATAGAGGTGGTCAGTTGTGATCGGAGGTGGCCTAGACTCGATCCTTCTTACTATACATTCTTTGATTTCTCTTATTCCACACTTCTGGATTAGAAAAGGAATAAAGGATAGCTTAGTGAAATTAGATTCCGGGGTTACAAGTAATTGATGTTCATGAAATAAATTTTAATAACAAATTTCACAACTTAATTTCAAGTTATAATTTTTGAAGGTGTGATACCAAAGCTCGAAACCGTCTACTACAAAAGTACAAAGGAAAAGAAGGAGGTGAATTGATTTGCAACTGGACTAATTCCAGCGATTACGCTATCTACCACCACAACATCTGCAAAACCAAAAAAAGGGCAACTGCCACATGCCATGGGTTAGCTATTATGTTTTCTTTATTTATAATGATACATTCATTTTTCTAAGCACACCTGAGCAAAGATCTTTGATTCATATGCCATTCCATGCCTAATGATAAAAACTATACAATTATGAAAGTAATTTTTGTTTAATTAAAAGCAAAAGCAGTATCTCCATAATTCACACCGCTACTTGTCAAAGTTTTGTTAATTATAAAATTATTAAGAGGGATTTAATATGACTAGATGAGGCTTTAGAGGATTTGCTTTTCGTATCAACCAAACAACAGTTAGTATCATGTTCACTTTAACAAACTTCAATTTATTACAAGATTTATATTATATATATGATCTATATTATATATACATGAGTTATGATTGGTGACAGACAACTAAAATGTAGATGAGTGGGTGGGTTTTGATGTTTTTTTCTTACTTTTGCGTATGGAATAATCAAAGAGGGAGAATTCAGGTTGCAAGCTAGAAATATGACATGGAATGAAAATGTAAAATCGAATATGTAGACTAATGTTGTAATTTGCAAGCTCATGATAATATCTTCTCTTTTTAAAAGATAAAAGAGACTAAACATGGAAAAAAGATAAGGCGAACCACATCCACCTTTAGTCATACCTTCTATGAAATTCATATGCTTGGAAGTTTTGGTTATTTTGGCTTCTTAACATTTATAAATCTATGAGTGTAGCATAGTATCTTTGTGTATCTAATTCTATTAATATGTCACGTTGAAACATATCAACAACCTTTTGTATCGACTTCATTGGTATAAGTGATGTTCATAGTATCTTTTGGCATTTGTTTTATGATTTGATTTGTGATAAGTTGTTTAAGTATTTGAATCTTTCGATAATTGTCTTGCATTTGTATTGAATTCACGAATTGTCGAGTGAGTTATGAAATTTGACTTTGTGAAACGAATATGTGCAATATGATATACATGTTCTTGGTAACAAAGTGCAGTGCGGTCTCTTATCTATGACGTTGATAGCTCTTGGCACCTAAGCCACATGACACTAAATCCGTTAAAATTAAATTCAACTAAATTGAATCTAAAAAGTGTAGGAACCCTAGGTCTTACAATTTCGAACTCGGGTGTGATTGTTATCCCATATTATTGTTTTCAACCAAATTAAAAATAGTTACTTTAACCAAACATTTCAAAAGACAAAATTTAATCATAGCAAACTTCATAATTGCTTTGTACACTTGTTTGGTAAATAGTTTTGATAATCAAACAACTCATGCAATACTTACCACATGCTCTTCGAGGATACGATACCCGACTTACCCTAGCTACCTAGGGTAATTGGGTTTTTGACTGATCAGGACGACACTGTCTGTTAGTTAACCAATATCTAACCACGATAATGACTAGTTAGGTGTACCATTACCTAACCTAGGATTATGTAATTGTGTCAGGACCTTGAGACATAACCTGGTCGTACTAGCGGCTGTTAAGCAACTGTTAATCAGGTGAGTCATCATACTTATTTATTAAACTGTGATAGTATACTCGTCTGAACTTGTAATAATGAGAATGCTACAATATGCATGTGTCAGTAGGGGTA
The DNA here is from genome assembly GCA_030545235.1 of Helianthus tuberosus. Lineage (NCBI taxonomy): Eukaryota > Viridiplantae > Streptophyta > Magnoliopsida > Asterales > Asteraceae > Helianthus > Helianthus tuberosus. The sequence goes on from CM060407.1 coordinate 124,515,303, forward strand.
TATGGGATCCTATTATGCTTAATGGGGGTGTGTCACTTTGGGAAGGGTAATAATGTGGTGTACCCTCAGGTACTTCGTGCTTATAAGGTCCAGCAACACACGCTCATACCTATGTGACGGCCGTAAGGGGGCACAGCTGGAAGACCGGTATGTCCCTTGTACGGTGGTTTGTGACAAGTCAAATGTGGCCTATGAGGTTTAGTGAGGCCCAACCTGACTATAATGTGGTCACTGGCCCATATTGTGTACGGATATAATGTAAACTATGGAAGGTCTTTATAAAAATTGTATAGTATAAGCTTACTAGTATATAACTGACGTCGTTTTGAGTATACACATCTCAGCTGAGTCTGGAACAATATGAACTATTTGTGGAGCTTAGAAGATCAAGGAGTTCTAGTTGTTAAGAGCTTGTAAATAAATAATGTTTTGTACTCAAACAATTATAAGTTTTAATGAAAGTTCAATTTGCTTCCATTGTAAGTGTATCAATTGTACATAATCACCCGGGTTAGGGATTGGGTGTTACATTGTGTTTTACTTTATGTCCATTATGTTTTAGTTTGTTATCCATTGTGTCTTTTAACTATTGTCATCCATTGTGTTTTTGGTTTACTTCCCATTGTGTTTTTACTTTGATACTCATTGTGTTTTACGTTATGTTCATTGTGTAATATACAACTGGGTTTACAATTTTTATTTTTTTTTTGAAAATAATAACAATAGTGTAAAAAACTATGGTATGAACCAAAACAAGAATAAAAACTGAACAAACAACACAGACGTAGCGACAAAACGGTGACGAAAAACTTTATTATCTTTAACCAACCCAAAAAAACTCCCAACCTCCCAAAGATCTTACAAAATGTAAGATCAGAAATTAATCAATACACAGTATGTAATCAACTGATAACAATCAGTTGATTATACATAACAACAATACAAATTAAATAAACAATACAACCTGGTTTATAACGATCCACAGGATCAGCAATACAGACAGATCAATCGATGATGCAGATCTTCAACAGGTCTTCATCATATCACGAACAGACTTGAACAAACACCAACTGGAACGAGAGTGAATGAAAACAGATCAATTCACAGCAGGAACAAAGAAGTTTGAAGGTGTGCGTAACAAGAATGAGAGTGTTCTAGAACCCTAGCAGCCAACAATGCTTATATATTCCTGCTCATCTGATATTACACTTAACCCCAAAACTATAAGGGATGATGATTGCACCCCTTTACTTCACCAAACCGTACAGCCTGTTACAACAACTTAACAGATCATAACAACCAGGCCAACAGGCCCAATGTATAAAACAAGCCCAATGAATAAGTAGGCTAGTATATGAATGAACATATTATGATATTTTCAACATGCCCCCATCATTCATATACTATACATGTCGATCATAACCAATTTATCACATAAGAGCATGTTGAACCTGAATGACAGTCTAAAAAGCCACTTTTAACACGCCCCCTTCATTCAGGGGTAACCATGTCTAACTTCCCAAGTTCCTTACAAAGAGATTGACATCGGTTAACACTAAATATTTATCAAAAAACTATACAAAACAAAACACAAACAAATCCACCTGTAACAGAGCCATATACACAACATAGAGAATAAAAAACAAAAAATAGAATTTCTATAATCAAAATCCTAGCCCGGATAAACGAAGTACTCAGAAAACAACGATAGCCTACACAAATTCTGGCAAAAAATTACACTACCAGACACATTTCTAATACGAGAGAAAAGTACAAGGCTAACACAACATACATACAAGAGACATGCTTGAACACAGACCCCATTAGACATAGACTGTGACAACTGTGCTCTTTAATCGATGAACAATGCAGAACAATGTTAATTATCAATAAAACAATGTGTTTTGGTGTTACTATACGTGTATTTGTGTTTGATGATTTTACGATTCGATTCGATTCCGATTTCAAGCTTTAAATCGCTTTCTGGAAGATTATACGCAAACTGGTGCATGAACGCAGTCGGTTTAATGTGACAAACACTCCAGAATAGTGACATAGGCTTAGCATACCTAAAACAACCTTTACATAACTTAGAAATAAGTTTTGGATGGTTTGGTGTGTTGAAAACAAGTCTATTCGATCGCAGGGACTATTTGTGTCAAACTGCGAAACTATACCGATTCGTATGGTATCAAACAGTCTGGAACTTGATCATAATCTAAACATACTATAAATAACCTAAACATATCTTAGAAATAAGCTTTGAGGGGTTCGGTGTGCAAAAACATGCTTATTTGATCTTACAGGGACTAAAAGTGTCAAAAACGACGTAAGTTTGCATTTACGCGCATATCTTACGTTCTGACCACATCTGGACATCCAAAATTTTTGTAGACACTAAAATATTTTTATTTTAGTGATCGGCATGCAAAAATTCCATTTGTCGCTTAATTTGGTTCGTTTTCGCGTCCGTTTGAGTTTCGTCGTAAATTGACGAATAACGCGACCGTACGACCAAACGAGCCAACATCCGAGAGTGTTCCAAGCACATTTTGAGTCCTCTAAACTTAATTGACCTTATAGAGCCTTGAAAATGGCTTAACGGGGGTCAAAAGGGCCTGAAATGAGCTTAAACCAAGTGCAGGGGCCTGAACTGTCAATTTTCAAACTTGTGCTGAACTGGGGAGCCGAGGCGGGGCACGTAAGCCCCCTCTCTATACTTACACGGGCCGTGTGAAGTGCCCAGCGACCAGAAATTGATTTTCAGCAAACTGTTTGAACTTCAGGGGCTGTTTATGTAATATTCCTTGTGTGGTAGCCAAGTTAACACTTCCCCAAGGCTTTTAACCTGCTTACAACACATGTATGGATGAGATTTCATGCTTGTTGGCCACACAAACAAGTGTCTTGATCTTGTGAGTTTGCTACAACTATAAATAGCATGGCCAACCTCCTCATCCATTGCTCATTCCTCTCTTCCCTTCTCTACAATCTGAATTGGAAGCTTTCTAATCTGCTTGGGAACTTATTCTCGGTAGAAAAGATAGCTAGGACCCTTTGTAAGTCTTCTTTCATGCTTATTCTTTATGTTTAAGCAGAAAGTCAAACAGTTTAGCCAACAGTTTGACTTTCGGTTTTGACCATCAATTGGTCAAGTCAAAGTTCAATTGAACTATGTAACGTGATTGTAATCACGATAGTTATAATCCTTAGTGATAATGCCTACTGATTACCACGTTAACTAGGCGTAGTGACGAGTCAAAGTTTTGGTCAAAATGCGTTTAAGCACGCATTTTGCAACGGAACTATTTTCGGGTATCAAAACCCATTGTTTTGATACTAAATCAGTTTTATAAGCTAGTTAAACATGTTTTGACATGTTTAACTCGTCACTATTAGTTTAGTGCTTGTTTAGGGTCGTAAGTTAAGCGGTCTAAACAACTACTTAAACTTTCGAACCTGACCCGTTTGGTCGATCTTTAGGATCCGATCAAGCTTGATTAGTGATCATAGTTGCATAGGGAATAACCACTGAGGTTATACCTTATGATCACATAGGATTGGTTAGCTATTTGTTAAGTAGCTTGTGTGCCCATAAGAAATGACCAAAACGCCCTTTTGAAGCATAAATCCATATTTTACATATGTGAACATGTTTTTGATATATAATCTGATTTAATAACATGTTTAGGTATTATTGGGCATGTAAGACTTGACATAGCACATAGTTAACCATCCGAACATAGTTTCACACGAACGACGCGTTAAAGTAGCATAAGCTACCTTAATGGGTCGTAACGGGTCGAAAGCACTTAGGTTAGGTTCCGATTTAGAATGTAGGCTTTGTTAAACCATATCACATGAGTTCCAACACTCATTTGGTTTACAAGACCTCATTCTATCCGATCTTCCGATTAAGGTGTCGATTTATTTACTAGTAATCCGATTACTAGGTACCACTTGAATTTCCTTGGTTTGTCTGAGCTTCGCTAAGTTCTTTAGATCAAGGATACCCTTCTATTCAATGTGAGTACATAGTTCCCCTATTTTACTGTTTTCAATTGTTTTGGGGTGATTCATATGTATTAAAACGATTTCGATATTTTCACGAAGTTTTTCAAAAGCGATAAAGATGGTTTATATTAAACTAATAACGATTTCAATAATGTGAACGAACTCGATGGTTGTAATTACATAACGAATGACATTCATTAGCATTGATCAAGCCGACCAGTATTAGGTTATGGTACCATAGGATCTGACAAATCCCGTTATCAGACTACACCCATGGTTATGTGTGGGGGTTATGTAGGTAACGACCGAATCTGATGATTGTTAACTTACCCTTTGGTGGTTTGTTAATACGATAAACGAGGTAGTCGAGTCATGAAGGTTTGAATGTTATTAGCGAGACGACCATAAGTAGTTTCACAATCAAAACGAATACGATTTTGGGACGAGTTAAAACGATTTGGAACGACTTAAACGAGATAAAACGATTTGAACGAACGATTGGTTTGGGTTGTGATTAGGTAATGGGATGGGTGTAACATGATAGAAGCATGGTAGATACGCCGCTGGTACATCTTATATATAAGTGCTTTTATCATATTACGTTTCATGTCATTATTTAGTTCACTTGGGAAACGATTTGAAACGATGTCACACAACGAGGTTTTCAAAATGATATAAACCATACGAGTTTTATTAATGAGTTTTTAACGAGATGTTTTACGAATTGGTTTACTAAAACAAATGTTTTGGGGTTAAGAATCATGGCTACGAGATTTTATAAATTATAACTATCTTGGTTTGAGTTGGTTAATCATGTTGCAATATTATATACTTTTCAAAACAAGGTTTTCGAGGTATTGCAATATATATATAAACGAGCCATGATTCCGATACTCTTATAAAACCTATGTGCTCGCTAGCATTTCTTTGCTGACTTTATTTTTACATATGTTTCAGGTGGTGTTGCGTGATGATTGCTAGGAAGCATGTTCACTTAGGATCAGGACGAGGCCTTAGTGACTTAAAAACAGTTATAAACAATGTGCAGTTTGTTTGTTATAGGTTTAAAAGACAATGTACATTACTTGATGAATCAATAAAAAGAAACTTTTAATTACCATGGTTGTTAAACGGTGATTCTGTTACAACACTCCCCGACGTTTCCGCCACGGTTTGTTGTTTTAACGTGGTCGGGGTGTGACAGAAGAGTTGGTATCAGAGCCAATGGTTATAGGGAATTAGGTTATTAGCATTGCTTTGACCTAGACTATAACTTTCTAGGACCCCAACGCAAGTTTACTTGTGTTTAGATTTTAAAACAATACCTTCACCTATCCTTAGGTGATAACCACAACGAGAACACAATAACAAGTCCGCTTCGAAAATTAATCATCTATCCTTGGATGATTGATTGTAAGGTTTTGAACCCTTCCAGTTTGATTCATTTTCGGCTTTATGTCCTCTGAATTTTTAAAATCTCGTCAAAGTTTGGGTCTAAATAATGTGAACACGTGCAAACCGGAACAGTGAATGCCTGTACCCTGACTTTTCTGTCTAAGGCTAGAGTGCTCGTACAAATCCGCAGTATCAAACCAGTCACTCTTACCTGGGAACTCTTGGGGTGAGTGTTCACTTATAGGCGAGCATGTCTTCGGCGATACATTATTATGATCTATTTACTTTGATTAGTCATTGCGTATCGTTTGTTTGTTCGAGGTAACGAACGAATGATCGCCTCCCTTGTGTTTTGTTGATGTTTTCAATACCTCTTTTGTTTCTCCAATTGTCGACCTCACTCGTTTCTCATGTTTCCTTTTTAGACAATGCCTCCTTGACGCGATGCTCAAACTTTTACTGCTGAAGAAGTCACAGCCCTTGTCTCTCAGCAAATGGCTGCTGTACTTCCAGGCGTTGTGACCCAAATCCATGAGTTATATAACAACAATAATAACAACAATAACGCATAGTGTAATTTCAAGAATTTCAATTCTGCGAAGCCGCTTAAGTTTTCTGGGTCACAAGGAGCAACTGCGCTCTTGCAGTGGTTTGAGAGTATCGAGAGCACATTCAGACATGTGCAGTGTCCGAATGCGCGTAAGGTTGAATTTTCTTCAAGCGTGTTTGAGAAGCGAGCTCTTACATGGTGGAACGGAGTGATGCGTGATAGGGGTGCCGAAGTGGCATTAGCACAAACTTGAGAAGAGCTCCGAGCTCTCATGATGAGAGAGTTCTGTCCCCGTCACGAGATTCGAGCTTTGGAACGGGAATTCGATGACTTGAAACAAGACGAGGGAGAACACCATGCTTATACGGATCGATTTGAGGAGCTCAGTTTGTTATGTCCCACTATGGTTACTCCACTGGAGAAGCAATCGAGAGGTATATCGATGGTTTACCCGATTCCATACAGGATATTGTGACCGGTGTTAATCCTACTACCGTCCGTCATGCAATCGAGTTGTCTGCTACCCTGACTGAGTCTCAAGTCAGGAAGGGTAAACTTACCCGCAAGGGTGATAAAAAGAAGTCGACCGATTCTGACAAGGGTAAGGGTAAGAAGCAGGGTGAGTCTTCTAAAAAGTCGAGGAAGCGCAAGGCTTCCCAGAACTTTGCTATCACCAACCAGACTGCTCAGAACCCACCGACTCAACCTCCTGCAAAGAAAGCATATGCTGGTACCGCACCTCACTGTGCACGATGCAACGGTCACCATGTTGCCCAGCAGGCCTGTAAACAGTGTGCTACGTGTGGTAGACTTGGGCATTTGGCCAACATTTTTCGTTTTGGTCAAAATCAAGCTGCTCAAGTTCCAGCACAAGCTCAAGGGAATGTTGCGAGATTCCCACCTGGTTCATGTTTCAATTGCGGAGAAATGGGTCATTTCCGCAACAACTGCCCAAGGTTGGTAAATGCGAATGCAAATCCGAATGTCAACGCGAACGCAAATGTAAATCCCGCTCGTGGACGAGCATTCAATCTGAACGCAAATGAGGCGAGGTCGGACAACGAGGTTGTTAACGGTACGTTTCTTGTTAACAATCAACTTGCATCTGTTCTTTTCGATTCTGGTGCCGATAGGAGTTTTGTTTCGTTATCTTTTGAGCATGAGGAAACCCTTATCTGTCGAAGTTGCTACTGGTAAACCTCTTGTTCTCGATTCTGTTATTTATGGTTGTCAATTGAACCTCGATAACCATCTTTTTCCCATTGACCTCACACCAATGCAACTGGGGAGTTTCGACATTATCGTGGGGATGGATTGGTTAACCAAACATCATGCTGAGGTTGTTTGTTTCAATAAGATCATTCGTATTCCTCTTTCGTCTGATGATGTCCTAGAGGTTCGTGGTGAGAAACCATCTGGTGGATTGAAACTCATGTCGTGTACGAAAGCCCAAAGTTACTTACGAAAAGGATATGTTGCTTTTCTGGCACATGTCACCGAGGAGAAAGGCAAGAACAAGAATATTCGGGATATTCCGATTGTTCGGGATTATCCAGAGGTGTTTCCTGATGAACTGCTTGGTTTGCCTCCAGTTCGTCAAGTCGAGTTTCATATTGACCTTGTACCCAATGCCAACCCGATTGCGAAAGCACCTTATCGTCTTGCACCGTCTGAGATACAAGAGTTATCGAAACAGCTTCAAGAATTATCGGATAAAGGATTCATCCGTCCGAGCTATTCACCTTGGGGAGCTCCTGTCCTCTTCGTGAAAAAGAAAGATGGATCTTTTCGAATATGTATCGATTATCGTGAGCTTAACAAGCTTACCATCAAGAATCGATATCCCCTACCTCGAATTGATGATCTCTTTGATCAGCTGCAAGGTGCTACCTGTTTTTCCAAGATCGATCTACGTTCTGGGTATCATCAGCTTCGTGTATTCGAAGAAGATATTCCCAAAACTGCTTTCCGCACGAGATATGGGCACTACGAGTTTACTGTTATGCCTTTTGGTTTGACAAATGCTCCAGCCATCTTCATGGACTTAATGAACAGGGTCTGTAAACCTTATCTAGACAAGTTCATCATTGTGTTCAACGATGATATTCTCATTTATTCGAAGTCTCGAGCCAAGCATGAGCAACACCTTCGTTTGACTTTAGAACTCCTGAAGAAGGAACAACTTTTTGCTAAATTCTCCAAGTGTGAATTTTGGCTTAAAGAAGTTCAGTTTTTGGGACATATTATCAACAAGCAAGGTATTCATGTGGATCCATCCAAGATTATTGCAATTAAGGATTGGAACACACCGACGACGCCTACTGAGATTCGTTCTTTTCTTGGTCTCGCTGGCTATTATCGTCGTTTTATTTTAAATTTCTCAAAGATTGCGGTTCCACTCACTGCTTTGACTCAAAAGAATAAGCCTTTTGAGTGGGGACCCAAACAAGAAGAAGCGTTCTAAACGCTGAAACAGAAGCTATGTGATGCTCCTGTTCTATCTTTGCCTGAGGGAAACGATGATTTCGTTGTCTACTGTGATGTATCCAACTTAGGCCTTGGTTGTGTTCTTATGCAACGAGGCAAAGTTATAACATATGCGTCTAGATAATTGAAAGTTCACGAGAAGAACTACACGACTCACGATCTTGAGCTGGGAGCTGTGGTTTTCGCTCTCAAAATCTGGAGACACTACCTTTATGGCACGAAATGTGTGGTTTTCACAGATCATAAAAGTCTCCAGTATATTCTTAATCAGAAAGAGCTCAACATGAGGCAACGTCGTTGGGTTGAACTCTTGAACGACTATGATTGCGAGATTCGCTACCATCCGGGTAAGGCGAATGTCGTAGCCGATGCGCTTAGTCGAAAGGAGCGAGTCAAGCTTCATTCTGTTCGAACTCTATCTGATCTTCAAACTCGTGTTTTTCAAGCTCAGCAATTTTGTGTTTCACAAAATTTGATGAGTAAGGAATTACCACGTCAACTTGAGCTTAAGCTTGAAGCGAAGGACGATGGTTTGCTCTACTTCAAGGATCGTTTGTGGATTCCGAAACAAGACGATCTTCGCACATTAGTGATGGACGAATCTCATAAGTCTCAATATTCTATCCATCCAGGTGCTGATAAAATGTACAAGGATCTTCGTACTCAGTACTGGTGGCCTGGTATGAAGAAAGATGTTGCCTTGTATGTAGCAAAATGCCTAACTTGTCTCAAAGTCAAGGCTGAACATCAACGACCTTCTGGCTTGCTTGTACAACCAGAGATACCGGTATGGAAGTGGGAGAACATTGCGATGGATCTCATCACTAAATTACCGCGTACATCAAAAGGTCACGATACTATATGGGTTGTTATCGATCGACTGACGAAGTCAGCTCACTTTATTCCAATTCGCGAGGATCTATCTGCTGATAAACTTGCAAAGATTTATGTTGATGAGATTGTATCTCGACATGGTGTTCCTTTGGACATCATATCTGATCGTGATGCTCGATTTTCATCTCATTTTTGGAAGACCATGCAATCTGCTATGGGAACCCAACTAAATCTAAGCACTGCTTATCATCCCCAAACAGATGGACAATCTGAGAGAACGATTCAAACTTTGGAGGATATGCTTAGAGCATGCGTGATAGACTTTGGTGGTAATTGGGATTCTCATCTTCCATTGATCGAGTTCTCTTACAACAATAGTTATCATGCTAGCATTAATATGGCACCATTCGAAGCTCTCTACGGTCGAAAATGTCGTTCACCTGTTTGTTGGAACGAGACCGGTGAAAATCAGCTTACTGGACCGGAGCTTGTTCTGGAAACAACAGACAAAATCAAGAAAATTCACGATAATCCTGTGACAGCTAGATGCCATCAAAAGAGTTATGCGGATTTACGACGCAAGCCCTTAGAATTTCAAGTCGGAGACCATGTCCTACTCAAGGTGTCACCTTGGAAGGGAGTGGTGAGATTTGGAAAGAAAGGAAAACTGTGCTCTTTAATTGATGAACAATGCAGAACAATGTTAATTATCAATAAAACAATGTTTTTTGGTGTTACTATACGTGTATTTGTGTTTGATGATTTTACGATTCGATTCGATTCCGATTTCAAGCTATAAATCGCTTTCTGGAAGATTATACGCAAACTGGTGCATGAACGCAGTCAGTATAATGCGACAAACACTTTGGAATAGTGACATAGGCTTAGCATACCTAAAATAACCTTTACATAACTTAGAAATAAGTTTTGGATGGTTTGGTGTGTTGAAAACAAGTCTATTCGATCGCAGGGACTATTTGTGTCAAACTTCGAAACTATACCGATTCGTATGGTATCGAAGAGTCTGGAACTTGATCATAAGCTAAACATACCATAAATAACCTAAACATAGCTTAGAAATAAGCTTTGAGGGGTTCGGTGTGCAAAAACATGCTTATTTGATCTTACAGGGACTAAAAGTGTCAAAAACGACGTAAGTTTGCATTTACGCGCATATCTTACGTTCTGACCACATCTGGACATCCAAAATTTTTGTAGACACTAAAATATTTTTATTTTAGTGATCGGCATGCAAAAATTCCATTCGTCGCTTAATTTGGTTCGTTTTCGCGTCCGTTTGAGTTTCGTCGTAATTTGACGAATAACGCGACCGTACGACCAAATGATCCGACATCCGAGAGTGTTCCAAGCACATTTTGAGTCCTCTAAACTTTATTGACCTTATAGAGCCTTGAAAATGGCTTAACGGGGGTCAAAAGGGCCTGAAATGAGCTTAAACCAAGTGCAGGGACCTGAACTGTCAATTTTCAAACTTGTGCTGAACTGGGGAGCCCAAGCGGGGCGCGTAAGCCCCCTCCCTATACTTACGCGGGCCGTGTGAAGTGCCCAGCGACCAAAAATTGATTTTCAGCAAACTGTTTGAACTTCAGGGGCTGTTTATGTAAAATTCCTTGTGTGGTAGCCAAGTTAACACTTCCCCAAGGCTTTTAACCTGCTTACAACACATGTATGGATGAGATTTCATGCTTGTTGGCCACACAAACAAGTGTCTTGATCTTGTGAGTTTGCTACAACTATAAATAGCATGGCCAACCTCCTCATCCATTGCTCATTCCTCTCTTCTCTTCTCTACAATCTGAATTGGGAGCTTTCTAATCTGCTTGGGAACTTATTCTTGGTAGAAAAGATAGCTAGGACCCTTTGTAAGTCTTCTTTCATGCTTATTCTTTATGTTTAAGCAGAAAGTCCAACAGTTTGGCCAACAGTTTGACTTTCGGTTTTGACCATCAATTGGTCAAGTCAATGTTCAATTGAACTTTGTAACGTAATTGTAATCACGATGGTTATAATCCTTAGTGATTATGCCTACTTATTACCACGTTAACTAGGCGTAGTGACGAGTTAAAGTTTCGGTCAAAATGCGTTTTAGCACACATTTTGCAACGGAACTATTTTCGGGTATCAAAACCCATTGTTTTGATACCAAATCAATTTTATAAGCTTGTTAAACATGTTTTGACATGTTTAACTCGTCACTATTAGTTTAGTGCTTGTTTAGGGTCGTAAGTTAAGCAGTCTAAACAACCGCTTAAACTTTTGAACCCGACCTGTTTGGTCGATCTTTAGGATCCGATCAAGCTTGATTAGTGATCATAGTTGCATAGGGAATAACCACTGAGGTTATACCTTATGATCACATAGGATTGGTTAGCTATTTGTTAAGTAGCTTGTATACCCATAAGAAATGACCAAAACGCCCTTTTGAAGCATAAATCCATATTTTACATATGTGAACATGTTTTTGATATATAATCTGATTTAGTAACATGTTTAGGTATTATTGGGCATGTAAGACTTGACATAGCACATAGTTAACCATCCGAACATAGTTTCACACGAACGACGCGTTAAAGTAGCATAAGCTACCTTAATGGGTCGTAACGGGTCGAAAGCACTTAGGTTAGGTTTTGATTTAGAATGTAGGCTTTGTTAAACCATATCACATGAGTTCCAACACTCATTTGGTTTACAAGACCTCATTCTATCCGATCTTCCGATTAAGGTATCGATTTATTTACTAGTAATCCGATTACTAGGTACCACTTGAATTTCCTTGGTTTGTCTGAGCTTCGCTAAGTTCTTTAGATCAAGGATACCCTTCTATTCAATGTGAGTACATAGTTCCCCTATTTTACTGTTTTCAATTGTTTTGGGGTGATTCATATGTATTAAAACGATTTCGATATTTTCACGAAGTTTTTCAAAAGCGATAAAGATGGTTTATATTAAACTAATAACGATTTCAATAATGTGAACGAACTTGATGGTTGTAATTACATAACGAATGACATTCATTAGCATTGATCAAGCTGACCAGTATTAGGTTATGGTACCATAGGATCTGACAAATCCCGTTATCAGACCACACCCATGGTTATGTGTGGGGGTTATGTAGGTAACGACCAAATCTGATGATTGTTAACTTACCCTTTGGTGGTTTATTAATACAATAAACGAGGTAGTCGAGTCACGAAGGTTTGAATGTTATTAGCGAGACGACCATAAGTAGTTTCACAATCAAAACGAATACGATTTTGGGACGAGTTAAAACGATTTGGAACGACTTAAACGAGATAAAACGATTTGAACGAACGATTGGTTTGGGTTGTGATTAGGTAATGGGATGGGTGTAACATGATAGAAGCATGGTAGATATGCCGCTGGTACATCTTATATATAAGTGCTTTTATCATATTACGTTTCATGTCATTATTTAGTTCACTTGGGAAACGATTTGAAACGATGTCACACAACAAGGTTTTCGAAATGATATAAACCATACGAGTTTTATTAATGAGTTTTTAACGAGATGTTTTACGAATTGGTTTACTAAAACAAATGTTTTGGGGTTAAGAATCATGGCTACGAGATTTTATAAATTATAACTATCTTGGTTTGAGTTGGTTAATCATGTTGCAATATTATATACTTTTCAAAACAAGGTTTTCGAGGTATTGCAATATATATAAACGAGCCATGATTCCGATACTCTTATAAAACCTATGTGCTCACCAGCATTTCTTTGCTGACTTTATTTTTACATATGTTTCAGGTGTTGTTGCGTGATGATTGCTAGGAAGCATGTTCACTTAGGATCAGGACGAGGCCTTAGTGACTTAAAAACAGTTATAAACAATGTGTAGTTTGTTTGTTATAGGTTTAAAAGACAATGTACATTACTTGATGAATCAATAAAACGAAACTTTTAATTACCATGGTTGTGAAACGATGATTCTGTTACAACACTCCCCGACGTTTCCGCCACGGTTTGTTGTTTTAACGTGGTCGGGGTGTGACATAGACAAACCATGATATATGACAGACACTCACTATGATATACTAATCACACCGAGAAAACAATTTTAACGGAATTGAAGCCGAGAAGAAACCACATAATGCAGAACGACTCTGATAAAAAAGAACCACAAAATTCGACAACCATTTATCATGCTCACAAAACTGATCAAATAAAGACTCTGGCAAGTCAAGAAGCAACCCTGACAAACAAAAAACCATAAACTAAAAGACAGTACAATATCAACAATTGTCACAATCCATAAGCAGGTCTAAAACAAACTAGAATAGTATGAAACCAATCATACAAATAACTATTATAACAAGAACTCTCATGTGACAAGATTTATAAATTCTAATTGAACAACAGTATCTGACTCTATATTTACAAAACAAATAACATAGTCACATGTCAAGAAATTTCAGACCCACAGCTCCACAGCTGAACCAAAAACCTGGTCAAGAAATCATAAAGATTCATATGGTTTTACCAAAAAAACTTCTACAATTACACAAGACATAAACCATAGAACTGAGAACTACCCACAAAGAGACAAACATGGCGATCATAACATACAAGAGCAATTTTCTACACAAAGACACAAGCAAGATAACAAGACAACATCGAATCACATGATTCATACATATACAAAACAAGTGAGATAACAAACAACTAGAAAACATATTCTAATTGATCAATGAACCACACAGTCCATCAACAATACCACAGTTATATCATTTAAACTAAAAATCACACGATTTTTAAGAATATGATACCAAGACCGAAAGACAATACTTGTGAAGAACTCAAAGTCTAATTTGACTTGATTAGAAAAACTTTTCACGAGATACTGAATCACAAGAATCATACCAAGACTGACAAACAAGAAGTACACACTTCTATATTAGACAACAATTCCAGCCTAGACAAACATGAAATACAAAATCACATGATTTAATATCTCACACACAAGACAAGAACAACACGACAATATGACACAGCCAAACAAAATCACAAAATAACATATTTTGCAACCAAAAACACCTCACAAGAGATAAATACAAGGCTGTCACAAATACAAAATAATCTTGACAATACCAACGGTTAAACATGAACCACACAGCTCAACCTAACCATACAAACAAGATCATAGACAAGCAGACATCAAGACTGCGAATAAAAGACATTTCACAACATACAAGACAAAGATCCTCAACATATAGAACTCATAGCAAGGCAGACACAGACATCAAGAACAAACTTGACAAAACAAGTGGTTAGAAACACTCAAACCATATAGTTCGACTAACCATACAATAAGACATACATTGATCATGGCCAAAAAAACATTTATACATTGTTCAAGACAAAAATAAATGATCACTTGATTCTAAGACAAAGAAAAAACTATCTCTTACACAAAAGAAAAGACACATAAATCAGAACCAACATTCAAGATAACAGCCTTAAACAATTACAACGAACCACACGAGAACAAGAACCAAGAAAAACAATATTAACACATAATGTGTCGGATCTCATAAACTCAAAGAATGTTATCCGGTTTAACCAAATTTAGAGATTTTAAAACACACCGAATAAGACAGATCCAAATCATTGTTACCACAAAGAAACAGAATACAAAACAGCAAGAGAAACATATATTTTTCAATCAACTTGTCCCTTAGAACAAAAAATCTTGACCAACCATACCATATCATCAACACTTTTAGAGCCATATAGACAATTAGTACAAATATCTTCTTTCAAACGAGTAGAAACAATGACCAATTAAAAAAACCTTTTTAAGGAACTCTACTCAAAATATAAACTAGCAATTAGACCGAGACTCAGAATATGCATGTAATGGAACCAAGACCAACAAGTACTAGACTAACACACTTCACCAACATAATAACATGATCAGTAAAAAAAATAAAACCAACTCATCAATAAAAAAAACTACACAAACAGATCTAGACATTGAACACAAACCCTTTTTTTTATTTTTTTTATATGGACAGTGAAAAGAAATCAAAGCTCCATTTACCATAAACCACAAAACATTTAAAGAAAAAACAACTCATATGACAGACATATATTTCGATTGTTCTCAACAAGAGACATTGAGCAGTCAATCAAAAAATCTTCACATAACAAATAATAATCTTCACACACTATAGAAAACAAGGATATCCTAACATAAAGTTAATGAACATAAGATCTCAACTAATGCTTTAAGAATCTATATTTAAACAATTTATCAATTTTAAACTAAGACAAAAAACAAGTTCATGAACACTATATAAGTAGGAGAACACAAGTTAACAGACAGATAACAAACCACAAAGAAAAAAAAATCAAACAAGCTGCTGAAGGTACCACAGAAAACACAAAACGTATGAAACAAATAGATCAAACAAACCCTAAGGCAAACTGAGTCAGGGACCAGATTCCAAGTTCGTCACTCTATGGTGCCTGGACAAGCCTTTACTCAGGAGCCACAACTACTCCTATAAGACCTAAAATAAAAATGACAAGAAGTATAGATAACACATACAACAGCCCTGCAAGAACACAGAACAGAACAATGCAACAAGTATCAAGTAGACACGATCAAGTGCCGGCCCGACTAGTCCGGTAAACAGGGAATGCCTAGACTCTGAACAAAGTGATGCAGAAAAAGAAAATAACAGAGTTAAACGAATGGAACGATCTTACAGTGGGTGCAAAATCTTCCAAAGAAAATGGAACATAACTGTAGTTTTCGAAAAGCTATAAGAACTGGTCAACACAAAACCCACCTGGTTAGTTTGCTCTGAACCTTCTAGGGTTCAGAGACCAACACAGGTCTTGAGAAAAAGCAGATGATAGAACACCTTCATGACCTCCAACAAACCCTGACTAGGATTTGTGTCATACCAAAAGACAACAAAACAGATTTCACCAGATGCGCACCTGCACACACTCCAAGAAACAGATCAAAACGGACCAAACAAAGAGAAAAAAACAAAAAAAAAACAAAACATACAGCACAAAACACAAAGAACAACATGAAACACCACGAGACTTAGGATTTCTATGATGAGAAATCGTAACAAGAAGACAAAAACCAAAAAAACGATCAGCAAAAGTATGACCAGATCAAGATTAAGCCTTGACGCAAGATACAACTAACTTTGAATCACGAGACACCCAATTTTAGCGAACATACCCTAGATTAGGGTTCCATATCGTTAAGGAACATTTGAACCCGATAAGCACACCTTTAAAGAACACTCAATATTTTGAATCTTGATTTACATATCTTGAACAGTTCCGCAAAACCCTAAATTCGGTTTATCAGGCTTTAATACAAGAAAATTCTCAAATCAAAGAACAAACCCCCAAATTTAATAAACTAAATCTTATCAGAAACACATCAGATCTGAACAATCTTGACTCAACCTAGGGTTTCAGAAACAACACTCTAATTCGACAAACGAAACTGAACCACAGCGGAAGAACCACAGAATCGGAGCCATATGGCTCTGATACCATGTAAAAAACTATGGTATGAACCAAAACAAGAATAAAAACTGAACAAACAACACAGACGTAGCGACAAAACGGTGATGAAAAACTTTATTATCTTTAACCAACCCAGAAAAACTCCCAACCTCCCAAAGATCTTACAAAATGTAAGATCAGAAATTAATCAATACACAGTATGTAATCAATTGATAACAATCAGTTGATTATACAGAACAACAATACAAATTAAATAAACAATACAACCTGGTTTATAACGATCCACAGGATCAGCAATACAGACAGATCAATCGATGATGCAGATCTTCAACAGGTCTTCATCATATATCACGAACAGACTTGGACAAACACCAACTGGAACGAGAGTGAATGAAAACAGATCAATTCACAGCAGGAACAAAGAAGTTTGAAGGTGTGCGTAACAAGAATGAGAGTGTTCTGGAACCCTAGCAGCCAACAGTGCTTATATATGCCTGCTCATCTGATATTACACTTAAGCCCAAAACTATAAGGGATGATGATTGCACCCCTTTACTTCACCAAACCGTACAGCCTTTTACAACAACTTAACAGATCATAACAACCAGGCCAACAGGCCCAATGTATAAAACAAGCCCAATGAATAAGTAGGCTAGTATATGAATGAACATATTATGATATTTTCAACAAATAGGGTACTCATATTAAAGATATAAAGACACTCGATTTTATGGTATAATTTAAAAATAAACAAAATGACGTATAAAAAAGTTACCGACGTTTAAAAAATTTAGGGGGGGGGGGATAGCATGTGCCTTCCATGTGCATATTTTTTGTATTTATCTTAAACAAAATTACACTTTGACAATTCTCACTTTATAGTTATAGTGGTTTTTTACCCTTCTTATTTTAAAACTCTTTTTACTATAGTATAATTCAACCCATAGTTTCAGCTTAAATTGTGAGTTTATAACATGTATATTTTTATCGTTAAGCTTTCAACCAATCCATTCAATAATAACAATTTATTTAATAACAATAAAATAAGAATGATTAAAAGTCAAATTATCGCTAAGGCTGGAGGGTGTGGGGGCGCCATCCCCGCCAACTCAGCAACTATAGCGCCCCATGGTGCTATACGACCACACCGTCCGAATTAAAGGGGGGCGCTATAGGAGGGGCTCCATCATGGTAAAGATTGAGAAGGGGCGATATAGAGGGGCCCACTTGATTTAAACCAATGAAATCTTTTTTTTTTTTAGTTTTGTTTAATAGGGGGCTCCATCCACACTATGCAAATTAAAGGGGACTCCATGGCTGAGGTGAATCCTAGGTGGCGCTGACGTGGCCTGATAAAGCCCCTGGGGGGCTCCAACCATGTAACACCCCAACCCAGAACAGGCTGACATGTCACTATTACAGATATAAAAAACCAAAAGTTTCAATAAAAGATAGAAACCAAGAAACAAAAGTCTCGAATCCACCAGAAAACCTAAGTCTTATATTATTCAATTTCTGAAATAAAAAGAAAACGAAAAGCTTTAAAAACTTGAACTTCATATTCCTTTCACTCATCCCTGTTTCCCCCGATTACCTGTAAACACATAAGACAAAAACAAGAAAGAAAATACGGCTGAGCCAAAAAGTTGCCCAGTAACGGAGAAATCAACAGTAAAGTAAGGTAGGCATACGTACAGAAACATGAACGGTACTGACGTTAAACAAGTCTAGATTTTGGCACTGAAACAGATACGTATATAACTTGAATCCCAAAACTTATACTGAACATATAACAGATACTGAACATAAACAGATGCATATAATCATATCAAACATATCATAACAGAGACAAGACATACGTGACAACATATAACAGTAAAACAAGTCACGTAATATAGAAGCACCCACGAGCCTAAACAGAGACATGCACGACTGTAGTCCATGCGCCGAGATGGTGCGTGTAGGCGTACACACATTATTCCATCTCAACAGGAGTCAGGAGTCAGAGCTAAGATCGATCTATTCGCCTCTAGGGGCCATGTGCTACACAAGCACAAACTAGAAACGCCGTGAACTTTAGTTACGCACCGTCACGATGAGTGCCATGCCACTACTAGAAAACTACATTTTTTCCTACAAAAGTTTCCTACAAATTTCCCATAACTCAATTTTTTTTACAATTTTCCTACAATTTTTTGACAAAAAAGAAAAACAAAAAAAAACCCAAAAGTTTTCCACAAATTTCCTACAAATTTGCCACACAATAACCATTTGTAGCAATTTCGTCACAAAATTTATAACCTTTTCGACAAATTTCGGACAAAAATTATCAAATTTTATATTATTTGTAACTACAACAAAAAAAAATAATTTGAAAAATATGAAATATTATATTTGTCGGAAATTTGTAGCAAATTTACACCAGTTGCTACAAATTTCCTACAAAAAAAGTTATTTTATTTGTTATATTTCAATTTTAGAAAAAAATAAAATTTTAAAAAATAAAATGATAAGTTTGTCGAAAATTTTGTAGCAAATTGACAGCAGTTGCTACAAATTTCCTACAAAAAAGCTATTATTTAACAAATTAAGAAGAAAACATAATTTTAAAAAATAAAATATTAGATTTGTCGAAAATTTGTAGCAAATTGACACCAGTTGCTACAAATTTCCTACAAAAAAAGTTATTTTATTTGTTATTTATCAATTTTGGAAAAAAAGATAATTTTAAAAAATAAAAAGATAAGTTTGTCAGAAATTTGTAGCAAATTGACACCAGTTACTACAAATTTCCTACAAAAAAAGTTATTTTATTTGTTATTTATCAATTTTAGAAATAAAGATAATTTAAAAAAAAATAAAATGATAAGTTTGTCGGAAATTTGTAGGAAATTGACAGCAATTGCTACAAATTTCCTACAAAAAGGCTATTATTCAACAAATTAAGAAGAAAACATAATTTTGGAAAATAAAATGTTAAATTTGTCAGAAATTTGTAGCAAATTGACACAAGTTGCTACATATTTCCTAAAAAAAAGTTATGTTATTATCAATTTTAGAAAAAATAGATAATTTTAAAAAATAAAATAATAAATTTGTCGGAAATTTGTGGCAAATTGACACAAGTTGCTACAAATTTCCTACAAAAGAGTTGTTTAGTTTGATAAAATGTTAAGTTTGTCAAAAATTTGTAGCAAATAAACATCAGTTGCTACAGATTTCCTACAAAAATGTTATTTTAATTTTTTAATTTAGAAAAACATATAATTTTTAAATTGTAAAATGTCAAATTTGTCGGAAATTTGTGGGAATTGACCCTACGATTCTGTACTATACTATATCATACCATACCATACTATACCATATATTATACGATACTATACTATGTTGTACCATACGATACAATCTTATACGGTACCATACAATACAATCCTACACTACACGACACGACGCAACATGACACGGCACTATATTATACGATATAGTATAGTATACTATATTACATTGTGCGATACGATACGGTCCTATACTATACAACACTACGCTATACTATATTGTACGATGCTATCATATACTATACAATACTACACTATAATATATTATACCATATAGTATACCATACTATACTATACTATACTATACTATACTATACTATATTGTAATATACTATACTATAATATACTATATTGTACGATACGTATCGATACAATCCTGTACTATGCAAAACTACACTACAGTATATTGTACTGTACTGCACTATATTGTACGATACGATACCGTGATGAACTACCGGTATTCGCTTTTAATCTAAAAGGCGTACAAACATATCATGATTTTAAACCGAGTGCAGGTCCTATAACGATTCCGAACGTTACCACCCCGAATCCCTTGCGTAACAAATCGAACCGATACGGACGATTTCTCGCCGCATAGCACAGGCAAATCCCGCTAGTTATATTAGACGATTCTATACTGTATCGACACTTTATTTTTCACACGTTACCTAAAAAAGTTCCATTAAATATCATATAAAATAGAAAAAATATCATAAGTTGTACAATATCTAATTTCATGTTTTCATTGGACCGAAAGTACGAATTAATGATCAAACATTTTTTTTCAGATTTTGTTAGCTACACCAATACGTGAAGAGTATAAAATCAATTATTAAAATAATGGTTAGCTAGATGCATTTAATTTTTTATAATTGTTCTGATAAATAGCCTATTCAAAGAAAATATCAAACCTGTCAGAGACGTATCACGATTTTCTAAGACTATGTGTAGTCATAAAGCCCATTTGGGACGTTATGCGACACGTGGCGAAATGCGTAAGAGATGGGCTTTATGGGGCGTTATATCAAAATATGGTGTAATGGTAAGGGGTTATATAACCCCTTCAATTATACATACATATGTATGTATATATATGCGTGTGAGTGGGGGGAAACATGCTAGAGAATATCACGCCGCGAAGGAGATCACGCCGTAGAAGAAAAACCACCCCATAGCGCCCGCCGTAGTGGTGTTGGCGGCGCTATGGGGGCGCTATGTTTGATTTGGGCGGTATATCACGCTCCACTACGCATGGCCTAAGAACATGAGTAGTGGCGACACATGTGAAATGTTATTTTACGTTATTTGGCGTTCACGTCATCAAGACCATTTGAGTAGGTAAAATGGTGTAATAGTGAGGCATGTGAAATTAATGAGTTATAAATGGAAAACAATATTAGGACTGGGTAACATTCACTAGCCAACGGCTAGTTTTTTTTTATTACAATCTTCATCTCGTGGCCTAAACCATTTGATCGCGGTTTTGACAACTAATGAGTTATAATATTTTGGATTATTAAATCTTAGTTACTTCACTACAAAAAAAGCCAGTTAGTGGCATACACTTTTAGGCTGGTGGGTATGGGGTCCGTCCCCCATACATCTTGGACCGGCGCCGGCATGAACACCATCCCCCCGCCCGTCCCCGTCCTCTCCGACTTGCACTAGACGTTGGCGACGGGCACTAAATGCCAAAAAATGTGGGGACCATTTGATTAGATGACCGTTTAAAAAAAAATTCAAATTCAGAATTTTGATTTATTACACTCCTCTATGCCCGATCGTTTGATTAGATGACCGTTCCAAGAAAATCCTAGCCCACCACCCAATCGACCAATGCCTCATCCATTTTTATTACACTCCTCTATGCCCGATATGGCGGGTTATGCATCGTATCTCGGGAATCGTTTGTTTACTAACTTCCCACACACCCACGATTCTATACCTAGCCCGATTCCACAAACGCCCATCAACCTTTCACCAACCTCCATCAACCTTTCCAAAACCGAAACCGTCCCCGAAACTCAACCACCCAATGATGGTCCTTCCGCATCCAAACCCATCAAAAAGAGAAGTCATAAGATAAAAACCGAGGCGGAGAAAGCACTTAAAACCGCCAAACAAAAACAATAAAGATGGGTCGTTAATGAAGAACTTGCATGGGCGAGGGCTTGGCTTCAACAATCTCAACTTCCAGCTTTAGGTATTTTTAAATATTTTGTAGCCCTTATTTTAATATTTTGTTCTAAAAAAAAGGCCCTCGTCAGATCTTCCTTGGACTCTCTGCTGTACGGAAGTACTTACCTGTTCACCAGGAAGTCTGGCGTTGAAAAATAAAAATAATATAATAAAAGGATGATCTCAGTATACTCACCTGCTACGATGAACCGTTGTGCTTACCTTGATCGCGGGGGTATGCCTTGGAATGGGACACACAGATGTCACAGTATAAAACTACCTAAAAGCGTATCACAAAGCAAAAAGTTGAAGTTTGAGCGGTGGATTTAAGAGGACAAACATATCAACAATTGCGTGGACCAGCCTAAGTAAACGAAGAGCTGAAAAGTGTCCCTTAATCAGTTCAAGAACGATTTGATCCCATGACAGTCTTCCCAAAATCACCCCTATGTTGGTATTTTGTGCATATTTTTCTCGTCAATTTTTTAGTTATTTTTAATATTTTAAATTGCTCAGTGAGGTGTTTCGTTGATTTTGAAAGGGGGTATTTTGCTGTCTTTGAAATGGCTGAATAAAATAATGTTAAAATACTTAGAGTCTGGATGGCCCACTGATCGAAATGAGGCCCATCAGTTTTGACTTGGTCAAAGTCTGAACAGGCCCGTCATTCCGGATCATCCGAAATGGGCCGAGCCCAAACCATTTCGGAGTATTTATGGCATATGCTGACAAGAATCCGTATCACAATTGCGGACCATCACGGACTCATCTCAACCTTTTCTCTCAATTGACTTCATTACGGACTGATTACGGATCATAGGTACCTCATTCCGGATCATCATTTGGCATTGCGGATGATTCCGGATCATTACTGACAAAGAAATCATCATCACGGATGATTCCGGATGAAGAAGTTCATTCGAAATGAACCCCAATTTTGTGACCCTTAACTGTTTGACCTGATCATCTGAACCTTTCTAATGAATCTTAGGACTGTTTTATTTTTGGACTGCCTACTTGAAAAGTGTTACCTATGTTTTAAGTTTTCGATGAATTGACTTTGTCGACTCGTCGTTAACTCAAAATATAAGTAAAACTTTCAATATCATCTAACGGCTATTTGTGAAGTGCAGAAAATGGCAGGCACAATGTTGCAAGAAAGAAATCAACGGCAATTGGAGGTGAACGAATTCCACAATCAAGCAGGCTTTCTGTCAAATCCTCCAGCAGATCAAGCAGAGTTGTTTGGATCGCTGATCAGGGGTCTGAACAACTGTCCTCTCACACATGCATTAAGAAAAAATCCTGTGATCTGCAGCAACTACATCAACGCTTTTTGGAATATTGCAAAGATTGACAGGCAAGGTGCAGGATCCATCGAAGCTATTGTACAAAAGACGAAGATTATCGTATCTGAAGCAGTAATTCGAGAAGTTTTAAGACTAGGAGATCAGCCGCATCATCCTACGTTATATGATCAAGCCAGAGTTGAAGCTGCTTTAAGGAGAATGAGCTATGAATGAGGATATCCTACTGTGCTGAAGAAGTTATTTCCACCATATTGGAGGCTGTTAGTTCATTTTTTCCTCTAATGTATTGCTGAAAACAAGGGTGGATGGGATCAATTGAATAAGACGCAAACTTCAGCTGTTGTAGCACTTGTGAATGAATGGGATTACAACTTCTCAGCTTTCATCTTTAACATGAAGAAGATGTCGGAGGATCCAAAGAAGAAGATATTTATGCTATACCCGAGGTTTATACAGCTGATTCTTGATAAGAGATACCCAGCGTTAGTCAAAGGGCCAAACTACATCAATTTGAAGTCGATGGGGCCAGGATGCTTTGAGAATGCATGCAGGAACAAAAGAGCCAAACTTCATAACTTTGAAGGAAGATATGCTCTTGAGAAACATGGGAGGTTTGCTGACGTTGTACAAGGAGCTCCTATTGCACCAGCTCCCCCAGTCATCCCTGTTGCTCCAGTTCCGCCTCCAATTAATGCACAAATAGTGGAAAAGCATGATGTGCAACTTATGCAGCAAGCAGAGCAGGCAGGTGATGATGAAGAAGAGGTTCTTATGGTTGATACTGAATCTGAAACAGACTCCAGTGAAGAAACAGATTCCGAAAGCGAAGTAGAGATAGTAACATCTGATAAAGAAGAGGATGTTGTTCGTGAGCCAGTGCTAATGACTGCTGAGAATCTTGCAGCTTTGATTCAGAGTTTACAGGGTGGTGATGGAGACCCTCCCTCCATTCCCATTACTGATATTCAAGAAACAACTGATGTGACTGAAGAATCAGCCCCAAAGAAAAAAAAACCATGACATCACTCAACGGTTCCATCGAACGCGGAATGTAAGATCAAACTGACAAGAACAAAAAGAAATATTTCATTGAATAACTTAGTGTCGCTGCTTAGATCGCACACAGTCTCAAGGACTGTCTGGTACGATCTTCGAGAACCTTGCACACAATCTCTAGGATTGTCGGGTAGAAGGTTCTCCTTTGGGGATTACATTGTTACACAAATGAGAGCTCTACCACAATAACCTAGATAAGACTATTTATAGGAGCCTCTACCCTATTGGCCCACATGGCCTAGCCCAAGTCCAAAACCTAATCTAAACCCAAGTAATACATAAATTAACACAATAAAGATAAGCGTAAAACTTCTGGACCTAACAATCTCCCCCTAGTTTTATGCTATCTTTATTGCGGTTTAAATGGTCTTCAGTCTTGGGTCTTCTCCTTTTAGTGGCCCAGCAATAAACGAGCCCATCAATATAAACCTTCCGGTCCAACGAATCACATAATCACCAACAACTGTTTCGAACTGACGAATCATGTGTGGCCGTCAAAGAGTAGACAAACATTTTGAGTCCATCAGCCATGTGCATGGCCCAAATTACCATGGGTTTTCTATATATGGGTCCCTCCAAATAAAATCACAAGGCCATGATAGCAGCAATGATCGAATAATTGTTACAATCCCAAAACAATCATTTGACCAATTTTCAATAAGACCCAATTAAAAAAAAATACCTGATAAATCCGATTAGGTGGCCCAACATGTGAACCCTAGCCGCCTTATATCTGTATGTCATCCGCCACCAATTTTTAATGCATGCGTGGCCCTGAAGTCTCAAACAAAACATGATGCCAAAAATAATCACAAAGCGTTCTGATCAATTGTGGGCCTCATCATACAGTCACCAATCACGGCACTAGAATGCATTCCCTTAAACAAATTTTGGGCTCCACATACTGCATGAACCTGAATAGAACAAACTAATCACTAAGCCCAACACACCTAATTATGGCCCAATTATGTGGGAGGGTCCAGTCATGAGAATTAGGGTATGCGTGAAACAGCAGCCACCAATCATTCCCCAACATTCTGACCTGCTAATGTTGTGACATCATCATCTCGAACACCACCAACATTTCTGGGAGTAAATCCCGATGATATCACCGATGATGTATCCGATGTAATAACATCCGCAGCCGCTAATAACTTGTCACGTTTCATCATCCAAACTTCAACCTCATTTTTCCCGACAATATATTCTCCGACGATACCCTTTCATGCATAGTAACTGGACAAACACATTTCGCCGGAATTGTAATATTCCGATTGCCGTAAACCAGGACCTCATGTAACGAGACAACCTTAGGATTCCTTTTTATCATTTCCATCAGGTTTCTTCATGACAGAGGGAGACGAGTTTACCGACTCATCTCCGGCCATCATGTACAATGAACAGATCAGGTGTTATCACGGGTTGCCGGAGTTCATGGAGACCTTAAAACCACGCCGCCACTGTCGCCACTCTTCTCAACTGCGAGCCACTTTAAACCCATCGTTATTCATCAACACCGCACCTCTGACGAGCACCTCACTGCCTCTCCATCTTCCGACACAGTGCAAAGCTTCTTCTACACCACCTTCGAAACATTCTCCAACTTTTGTTCATCTCTTCATGTACCATACGTCATAGTATCCGCCACTGCTGCCGCGCCGGATCTTATGAACAGGAGATCTCTTCTTTTTTGAACAAAATTCCCCCAACACTGTGTAAATATCTTCTCGTTCTTCGAGTGATATTAAAACCGAGCCTTTGAAAGACTTCAATGGCTCTAATACCACTTGTTTGTCCCGAAAAACCCATGACATCACTCAACGGTTCAATCGAACGCGGAATGTAAGATCAAACCAACAAGAACAAAAAGAAATATTTCATTGAATAACTTAGTGTCGCTGCTTAGATCGCACACAGTCTCAAGGACTGTCTGGTACGATGAGAACCTTGCACACAATCTCTAGGATTGTCGGGTACAAGGTTCTCCTTTGGGGATTACATTGTTACACAAATGAGAGCTATACCACAATAACCTAGATAAGACTATTTATAGGAGCCTCTACCCTATTGGCCCACATAGCCTAGCCCAAGTCCAAAACCTAATCTAAACCCAATTAATACATAAATTAACACAATAAAGATAAGCGTAAAACTTCTGGACCTAACAATATTTATGGTTATTTTTTATATAACTTTGTAATATATTAAATTTTTTTTTTATTAAAATAGGAAATTCTCAACATCGAAGCCATTTGTGGGAAGCGATTAGTAAAGCATTCCATGAAGAAATGGAAAGGGAGAGTTATCGTGAAAACGATAGCTTATCCTCGAAGTGGAGCGAGATAAACGGCCAACTTACAAAATTTAGTGTTTTTTAAATAAAGCAAAGCAAAACCCAAAAAGTGGTGAAACCGAAGCCGACTTTGTGACAAATGCATTGGTTACATTCAAAACAAATGTGGGGAGCGACTTCCGTTTCATGCATTGTTGGGAGATTTGTAAGTTCCATCCAAAGTGGGCGAATATCCCCAGTGGTAGCGAAACTAACACGTCTTCCAAAAGGTCAAGGGCCTCGTCCCAAGCCCAATCTGATGCACGAGATCAAGAGTTGGAGGACTTTTTGGATGATTCACCAAACCGGTCTGAATACGGAAGAGATGCCGCAAAAAAAGCGCGCTCAAAAATCAAGATCGGGTACGGCATCGCCTTCAGTTGGGGTTTCGGGCTCGCTTAGGGGAATATACAGCGATCAGTTGGATGACATTGCATTCAAGTTAGATACATTCAACGTATTCCAACAACAAAGGGCCGAAATTCGGAAGAGCAAAGAAGCTAGGGATGCCCTGAAACAAAGGCGAGATGATATGAAATTTCTTGCCCAGCCCATTGATCACCTAGAGGGTGAAGAGTTGGAACTAATGTTGGAGACGAGAGAAGAGATAAAGAAAAAATATAAGCGTTAGGAAATTTTTTTTATGTAATTTTCTTTATTTATGTAATTTTCTTTATTTAAAAAACATTAAAACTTTAAATTTTTTGTTTTAAAAAATATAAAACAGCCATTTGGGCTGGCCACGCCCCAAACCCCCGCCCCACCATGCCGTCTTCAATGTGGGTCAGCCCAGCGAAGCCCCCTCAAGCCACGTGTCAATCCATGCCCCAAACCCCCGCCCCACCATACCCCACGGTCTAATTCCCTCTTGCCCTAGTTGAAACATTTTATAAAAATAATATGAAATTTAGTTTAAGCTTTACTTTTTAAAACTATGTACTCACATCGAAAAATTTATTATTTTAGTATACAAAAAAGTTAAAAAAAAAACTAATTGTAATTCAAATTTTCATCATTCAAGTCAATTTCACTCGTAAAATCATTTTACTTTCCCTCCTTTGATTCTTCCCCAAAATTCATTTCCCTTTCTAACTTCCCGCCTTTCCCTAACCCTAAATTGATTTATCCCTTTCACATATACAATTGATGTACTACAACCAACAGTTGAATGGCTGAAGAACAGTAGTGGCCTCTGCCTTCCTTTTTCTTCTTGTTTAGTTAGGTTCAATCTTTCTCCAATCGGTTCTCTCTTAGTCTCCATCGATTGCAGGTAAACAATCCTTGTTCTACTCTATTTCGCTATTGCTATTCTAAAATCGCATGTTCATCAGACCATTACCTTTTGCAGGTTTCCTAAAGCAGTTTCACATTTCCCATTTGCGGTTGGTTTTGAATCATCTAGCCGAAAGTGATGTTATCTCTTTTTTTGTTGTTAGCATTTTAGTTGGTTGAAATTATTAACTTTGTTTCATTTGAATTGTGCATGTGGGTTACTTCATCTTCGAATTAGGGTTTTTTTAATTGGAGATTGTGTTTCATTGATCGGGCAGCCGGCTATCATTCAAGGTTCTACTTCATCATATTCATTCAACTCTTCAGGTTTCTCTTTCTATATTCTCTTTCTATGTTTCCTTGAAATCAACCAACGGTTTGTGTTTTTGGTTTCAATCTTCCAGTTGGGACAATGATTTTATTTTGTGTTTCAATGAGAAATCTCGTATTTGGCTATAAATATGTGAAAATTATTGATTTATTTGTGTAATATTTCATATTCACTGAACGGATTTGTTAGTATTGTTAGCTACTGAAGCTTATGTGTATAGAAGTTTTTTCGGTTTGTTTGCAAGGGAGGTGAATGTAGTTCTTACCGGTCTGTTATTAAATTTAATAAGAGTAAAATGTAGATGGTAATGAGTAGAATTCAAGATTTTTTTAGCAGATTTTGTTTGTTGTTGACCTTTTGGCTTTGTCAAAGTTAAGGGTTTCATATAGATTAGTGTTTTGATTAAAAAAAAAGAAATGTGGATTGTTGTGCAATAAAACAATCTTTTTTTTATTAAGTTGTCTGTCAATTACTATGTAGTTTTTTTTTTTTAAGAACTGATGCAAGCTGCAAATTTCTTGATTTTAAGGGCTCCTATGAAAGTGACCTTGTGACTGTTAAATATTCTTGCAAGCAATCTTCACAAATGTGGACGTTGTTCTTTGTGGGCATTGTAATCTAACATTTAACTACACTTACGGGATTAGTTACTTGACCATCAATGTATAACCTTATAAATTTATAATAGCATCCATTAAATATTGGAAGTAAACAATTAGTTGTAAATGTGCAGTCAACAATATTGACGTTTGGTAATATATAAAAAAATTCTGGCTACTAAATATTGTGCTGAATGGGTTATAACATTAATGTTAGTCTTTCATTTTCGATTCTAGATTATGCGGTCTGCAAATTGATTAACATTAGTTTAGATAAGGTCTAATAGCTATAGTTGTGTGTGGTCAAAAAAATTATTGTATGCCAAAGTTGTTACGGGACTATATGAGTAACTTGCTCCTTGTATTAGGTGTGCATAAGTAAATCTTATTGGTTGGTGTGTCTGAGATTAAGTGGTTAAACAAAGAGATTGAATACCTTTGAATGTCATACAAAGACTTCTCTTCAATGTTATAATGAATTAAGTAAATTACACGCAAGGCAATTCTAACCCAATTTGTGTTAACATATAGTAATATATAAATTATCATATTTTCATGGCTTGATTAATTATATTGACTTTAGATTCGTTTGCCTTTTACTAAAGAATACCGTGTATTCGCTGCATCAAAGTGGCATACGCCTATTTTTGGAGAGACCCTTCTTAACTGAAGGGCTCCAGACAATGATTTTAGTGCAATTTTAGCTACATCTGTACATAGTTTTTCTGGTGCTAAAACTACACTCAATGTCAAACCTACTCTTATCTAGGCTTATAAAAATTATAAAATCTTCAAGATCATGAACCAAACAACCAGTGTACAAATCTGTTTTGTTAGGCCAAAACTGGTTCGGGTGGAAACAGGTTCGAGTTTGGTCAACAAAAGGATCGGTTGGAGCCGGGTTCTGACCAACCTGGGTCGGATTGGAACTGGTTTTTCTAAGCGAAAGGATCGGTTTTGACCTGTTTGAAACCGAGTATTAATTGGTTTGGGTTGGGTTTGACCAGGTTCAAACCGAGCGTCAAAGTTTAGGGTATAGTTATTAAAGGCGTGAAGCGCACTCTAGGCGCATAGGCTCCGATTAGGGCCTAGGCGATAGGTGCAAAAAAAGCGTGGGCCCGAGAAAAAAAAGCGCACTTAAATAAAAAAATTAAAAAGTTCATTAAGGGAATAAAGTACTCAAAACCAAAACAATAATGTTCATACTAGCACTTAAAAAGTCTCAGATAACAAAATACTTAAAACCAAAATGTTCATTATTATCTAATTAGTACCAAAAATTCTAAAAGAGTAGTGTATTAGTGTAGAAAAGTAGTACTAAATAGACATTTTTTATTTTATAAAACTACAAAAGATTTCTACATATTAATTTAAATTTTAATGGCATACAATAAATTTTTGTTCAGATGTAATTAGATAAATATAAATTACAGGATCTGGTTTTTAATATTTTTTGGAAATTAAAAAGTTTAATAGTTTGCTAGAATCGTTTGTTTTGAGGTCTTATAAATAGAAGAATATGAAAAGACCTTAATTAGTATTAACTGCAAGAATTTGTCATTAAAAAAGACCTTAATTAGTATTAATTGCGCATTAAAAAGTATCATTAAATTTGTTTATGTTGAGGCCTCATAAAGAGAAAAAATACGAAGCATTTATCATTAAATAACAAAAACCCTAATTAATATCAACTGCCCTAATTAATCGCTTTAATTACCTTGGTAACAGAAGCGCATTAAATGCGCTTCGCCCTAAAATCTCGCCTAGGCGCAAAAAGCGCTCGCTTTTAATAACTATGGTTTAGGGATACATCCCGAATTCAACTCCGTGTGTTGGTTTTGTTTCAAACTAGTTCTAAAACCGGGGTCTTTTTTGCGCACCTCTATCACCAGCTAGCATAACATAAACTTATAAGCACATTCAAGATATTATTATCTGATATTATGGGCTCTTAGCATATCACCGCCAGCCAAGTGGCAGAAACAATACTCAATCTTGATAGCCAAAAGGCCTAAACCGACACGACTTATTGGTCTGGGTTTTATGAGACTCAAGAACCAAATTATATGAAACACTTTTAACATTTTGGTTACTGGACCGGACGCATTTGACTGTCTTCTCGTTATGGTGAACAAAATGACCAACTACTAGTGAAGCAGCCACAATCTTATTTTAAGGAGGTATTCATCAAAACCTTAATCTTCTAAAGCTTTGTAGTATAAGTAACTAAGGGTGTTTAGTCTGGAATTCAACCAGTTATCATAGCAATCACTTGTTACACATTCTTTTAACAATAAATCATTCTAAGCATCATTCTAACTCCTAGGATACTAAAGCCTGTTCATTAACTTTTTGTTGATTTTAAGGTATTTTAATTTGGTGTATCTTATTTTTTATGAAGCTAGCCCTACTCTTGTGACACTTTTATTTCATCAAAGTGAGATCGACCAACCATTTGTGTACAAATACTTTGCAAGTTCGAATTCCAAGCTACAGATTTTATAAATCTCGATTAAAAGAAAAGACTTTATGAAAACAACTGATAAATTAAAACTGGTTGGCATTACCAACCTTCTTGTTCGTATTTGTTCTGGTTGATGGTTTTTTAAGTTTCCTCTGTGATGTACAACTATAGTGGTTCATTTTAAGTCATAGGAATTTGATATGATTGGACTATGGTTTAACCGAATCAAATGGTATTGAACGTTGGAGTTTGATCCTGATAAGGAGGACGATGTGGACCCGTTTTTTTTTTTTTTTTTTTTTGATCCTGGACCGACCCGAAATTCGTTCTGATCCGGAACCGGTTCAACCAGAACCTATTTGCAAATAACTTATGTCCAAGATCTTTGTTTATTTCTATTATTTCTATTTGTTTATTTCTGTTATTTATGGTTCATATTGTATTCCAATAATTATTGGTTGTTTACTCTTGGTGATTTAGTGATTGGAAGATCGGGAAGCTTTACAAATAAGCCAATTTGCATCATCTAGTCGAGACTTATACGGTTAGTTCTTTTGATACCCCAACTTATGTGATGTAGAAATATTTATTATATAATTGTCAGACTAGATTACTAGCTCATGTATGTCTTTAAGTTAGCTTGATGGATCATGCTAAGCCTAACAAACTTAATTTATAGACCAACAAGTCACTTTAAGCCATACATGTTTGATATAAACAACATATAAAATAAAACTGATATGTATGAAATTATTTTGATGGATCATGCTAAGCCTAATAAAGGAGACAATTATGGGTCACTTTGGATTCTTATAGGGATTTGTAACTAGCATGCTAATAAACTTCAAATATAATTCATGTATGTGCATGTATTTGTGATCTTACTGTGTTAGGCTCTAACACTTAGTGTAATTTGGTTATAGATCAATAAAAATGTCGTCAAATAGAGAATGGATGTACGGGACCAGAACAAATAAAGACGGTACTATAAATTTGCAATTTAACGTGTAAGTCCCGAAACCGAGATCACAATGATATCGCACAACTCGTAAGGTGACGGAATCACACGAACAAGTTGTAAAAGAAATAAAAGATGAAGAAGAAGGATGATTGATATTCAAAAGATTCACAACTCTTGCATACAAGTGTTTGTCTAATACAAAATTTCCCAAAACCACCAACCATGCACCTATTACATCATTTACTATTTATAGAAAGAGATTAGGGAGTGTGCTCCCTAAACCCTAGGCCCATAACTACACAAATAGGCCCAAAACCCATAATTAACCCATGACACCTACTAATCCACCTATTATCTTATCCATAAACCTTAAAGGGCCTAACAATCTCCCCCTAGGTTTATTGGATAAGTAGACGCATCAGACTCTTGGATCGAGAGGACCTGGTGGAGGATCAGCAAATAGATAGTTCTTCAAGATGTTAGCAGCAGCACTTTTCCACGATTTAGCACATTCTTCATATTTTTCATTGGTTCTGATTTGATGGCGTGTGAGAACCATGATGTCTTCTTCATGAAAGCTCATAAGGTCGTAAGAGTTTGGAATCCTGATCGACTGTTCTTCAGTAACAATAACTGCCTCTGCCAGAACAGGATCATAAGCCCAGAACCTGAACGTCCTCAGAATGCCTTTCTCAAACTTTCTTGTGAGTGGAATGATCTTCTCTTTGTCAGTGGGAGGCCAGATGATTGATTTTACAGTCTTCTTGGTAAAGGAGTCACGAACACCAGGATTTCGTCTTACTATCGGTTCAGCAGTCTTCATGGTCTTAAAGTTTGTTCTCGCCTCTTTTTCAAGACGTGAGTGGAATGCCCAACCTGGGCCTCTCTTACTCAGATCTGGATCATAATAAGGAGCTTGTAACAGGGACTTCAGATCAATCAGAGTCCAGGATTCGAATTGACTTTCCTTGGCATAATATTCCCTGTGCCCACTCTTTCGAGTAATCAACCACATCTTTTTGTCTGGCTCATACCTTCAACATACCACTTCTGATTTGTTTCCCACTTCATCATAATAAGTAGATCCTAGTTCCATCACAAGTCTGTCGGGCCTTGTTGTGGGATCCTTTAGCTGAAAGTTTTCATCCAGAGGATTCATGTCTTGATTTTTCATTACCAGCAGCTGTTTCTTTCTTTGCTTCTCTTGTTCTTTCTCTAACTTTCTCTGTTCGCGTCTCTTCTTGGACTTGCTACTCAGTTTCTTTGGTTTTGCAACCAGATAAGCTTCTAAAGCTGCTGCTCGTTCAGCTTCAGCTGCTGCGTGAGCTGCTGCGTGAGCTGCTGCTCTTTGCTCTTGTGTCTGCTCAGATCTTCCAACATAGAACTGCTCATCCTCTTTATCAACAAATTCATTTCCAAACTTCTTTTCAAGCTTCGCCTTCAGATTGTAGACAGTTGACATCAGCATCCCTACATCCCCTTGCAGTTGATCTATAGTAAGATCTCTGTTTGTGAGCTGAGATTGTAGAGAGGAGATCTGGGCTTCTTTCAATGCGGCATCTTGTTGTAGAGAAACAATCTGAGCACTTTTCAGTTCTCCGTCTTGTTCCAATATCACTACACGCCTTCTTAATCTTTTAACATACTCATCTTCATCACTATCACTTTCATAGACTTGTCTTTTCTCGCTTGCATATCGAAATGCAGCTTTATCATGTTCTGTTGTATGAGCCCCACTTGAGCATCCTGCTTCAAACTGAACACCACCACTTGAACTGCCTGGCTATGAGGGGGTGGGTTCAAAGTCGAAGTTGAAATTATACAAGTATGTGTCTTCCAGGTCTGTTTTCTTTGATGCATCAGCTGTTTGTGGATCAGGTTGAGGGTCAATTGTAGGAGTGGGCTCAGAGGTAGTCGAGGGCCCAGAAAGAGTGTTGTCAAGTGCATTGTCGGTCTTTTGTTTCTTTGGGGCTGATTCTTCAGTCACATCAGCTGTTTCTTGAATATCAGTAATGGGAATGGAGGGAGGGTCTCCATCACCACCCTGTAAACTTTGAATCAAAGCTGCAAGATTCTCAGCTGTCATTAGCACTGGCTCACGAACAGCATCCTCTTCTTTATCAGATGTTACCATCTCTACTTCGCTTTCGGAATCTGTTTCTTCACTGGAGTCTGTTTCATATTCAGTATCAACCATAAGAACCTCTTCTTCATCATCACTTGCCTGTTGTGCTTGCTGCATAAGTTGCACATCATGCTCTTCCGCTATTTGTGCATTAATTGGAGGCGGAACTGGAGCAACGGGGATGACTGGAGGAGCTGGTGCAATAGGAGCTCCTTGTACAACGTCAACAAACCTCCCATGTTTCTCAAGAGCATATCTTCCTTCAAAGTTATGAAGTTTGGCTCTTTTGTTCCTGCATGCATTCTCAAAGCATCCTGGCCCCATCGGCTTCAAATTGATGTAGTTTGGCCCTTTGACTAACGCTGGGTATCTCTCATCAAGAATAATCTGTATAAACCTCGGGTACAGCATAAATATCTTCTTCTTTGGATCTTCCAACATCTTCTTCATGTTATCAAAGATGAAAGCTGAGAAGCTGTAATCCCATTCATTCACAAGTGCTACAACAGCTGAAGTTTGCGTCTTATTCAATTGATCCCATCCACCTTGTTTTCAGCAATATATTGTCGGGAAAAATGAGGTTGAAGTTTGGATGATGAAACACGATCAGTTATTAGCGGCTGCGGATGTTATTGCATCGGAGACATCATCGGTGATATCATCGGGATTTACTCCCGAAAATGTTGGTGGTGTTCGAGATGATGATGTCACAGCATTAGCAGGTCAGAATGTTGGGGAATGATTGGTGGCGGCTGTTTCACGCATACCCTAATTCTTATGACTGGACCCTCCCAAATGATTGGGCCATAATTAGGTATATTGGGCTTAGTGATTAGTTTGTTCTATTCAGGTTCATGCAATATGTGGAGCCCAAAATTTGTTTAAGGGAATGCATTCTAGTGCCGTGATTGGTGACTGTATGATGAGGCCCACAATTGATCAGAACGCTTTGTGATTATTTTTGGCATCATGTTTTGTTTGAGACTTTAGGCCACGCATGCATTAAAAATTGGTGGGGGATGACATACAGACATAAGGCGGCTAGGGTTCACATGTTGGGCCACCTAATCGGATTTATCAGGTATTTTTTTAATTGGGTCTTATTGAAAATTGGTCAAATGATTGTTTTGGGATTGTAACAATTATTCGATCATTGCTGCTATCATGGCCTTGTGATTTTATTTGGAGGGACCCATATATAGAAAACCCATGGTTATTTGGGCCATGCACATGGCTGATAGACTCAAAATGTTTGTCTACTCTTTGACGGCCACACATGATTCGTCAGTTCGAAACAGTTGTTGGTGATTATGTGATTCGTTGGACCGGAAGGTTTTTGTTGATGGGCTCGTTTATTGCTGGGCCACTAAAAGGAGAAGACCCAAGACTGAAGACCATTTAAACCGCAATAAAGATAGCATAAAACTAGGGGGAGATTGTTAGGTCCAGAAGTTTTACGCTTATCTTTATTGTGTTAATTTATGTATTAATTGGGTTTAGATTAGGTTTTGGACTTGGGCTAGGCCATGTGGGCCAATAGGGTAGAGGCTCCTATAAATAGTCTTATCTAGGTTATTGTGGTAGAGCTCTCATTTGTGTAACAATGTAATCCCCAAGGGAGAACCTTGTACCCGACAATCCTAGAGATTGTGTGCAAGGTTCTCGAAGATCGTACCAGACAGTCCTTGAGACTGTGTGCGATCTAAGCAGCGACACTAAGTTATTCAATGAAATATTTCTTTTTGTTCTTATCGGTTTGATCTTACATTCTGCGTTCGATTGAACCGTTGAGTGATGTCATGGGTTTTTCGGGACTAACACAACGTGTTGATTATTTCTTGGATTTTGCATACAAAAACACAAAGAACATTGAAGGGGAAACTATAAATGGGGTTCGAAAATTATTAATTAGATGTCCGTGTAAAACATGCAACAACCGTTTTACAATTTTCAGCTTCAAAAAGTTCAGGCGGAACTAGAAAGAGAACGTGAGGCCCGACAAAACATAGAAGCCCGTTTTGAACTATTTCAACAAGAGCGTGAAAAAGAACGGGCTGACCAAGACGCATGGCGATAAAATATGGAAGAAATGGTGAAAAACATCGGAAAGAAGTAAACAAAGCTCTCGTTTTGTTAAGTATTGGAATGTTGGATTAGTTTTGAATCAAAAAACTTGCTCTTAATTAGGATTTTTTGTGTGTTTTGGAATGTTTTAAAATCTTGCTTGTTGCAAATGTTTTGGAATGTTTTATAATTTTGTTTGCTTCAATTTTTTTAGAATGTTTTATATTTTACTGCATTTTTTGATACAAAAATGGTTTTTTAAAATTGAGATATTGTTATTTTGTCACAAATCTGTCGCAAAAAATTGTAGGAATTTTGTCGCAAATCTTAATTTCTAAGTTGTAGGAAATTTGTAGCTACATTAAAAAATATATTTTTTATATGTAGGAAATTTGTCGCAAACTATTTTGATAACTTTGTAGGAAATTTGTTGGAAACCGTTAGTTTTGTAGATAATTCGTAGCAAATTGTTTAGAGAAAATTTATAAATTTGTAGGAAACTTGTGGAAAGTTTTATGATTTGTAGGAATTTTTGTCGCAAGAAAGTTTTATAATTTGTAGGAATTTTGTCACAGAAAAATTTTATAATTTGTAGGAATTTTGTCGCAAGAACGTTTAATAATTTGTAGGAATTTTGTCGGGGAAATAAAAAATTATGAATATTTTTTTAATAATGTTATTAATTTAAAAAATAAAATATCATAAAATAATATACAAAAAAGGCAAAAACGTGGAAGAATTGTCGAAATTTTGCAAGAAGAGCGATTTGTCAGTATTTTGTAGCAAATTTTGCGACGAGAGATTTTGTAGCAGATTTTGTTGTATTTTTGTAGCTAATCCGGTTACCCACAAGTTTATTTCCTATGAATTTTTTTGTAGGAAATTTGTGGGTAAGGCCAATTTCAGACAAATTTGTTACAAATTTGGTTGTCACAAACTTGACAATTTTCTAGTAGTGTGCCGTTGACGCCCCAACGACAAGTAACTTATAATTGCTCGGGTGACAGAGTACAAAGCCGTATAAAAATAAATGTATCGTGACAAAAGTCTAAAAGGGAACATGCAATAATGAGCACAAAATCTAAGGTCTATTGCATGCTACATTATATATGCTAGTCGTATAACGATACGAAACAGAAAAAAAATCTAACGAAAATGTCCGTACTACAAAGTAACGGACCTGAATAAAATAATACGATGTAAACGAAACAGAATCCGTACGTTATTAGCAAGCAAAGCCAATTAATCAAGTCATCCTCAACAATCAAAAACCTAAAATCCTGTTATAACCCAAATCAGTTTATTAATTGACTCGATCGTTATAGTTTTCCGGTTACTATAACTCGAACCTTAATAACTTATATTTAACTAATAACTAGGTCTATTAGCTAGTAGAAAACTTTAAAACTCATGTGGTTAATACCATGTTACTCGTAACTATATTACTAAATAATTTAGGGTAGTATCATTTAAACCATTAGATTTAACTTTATAAAATTAAAACCCATTCTTGAACACTTGTAATTTCAAGAAAATACCAACTCGGTTTATTTACGAAAATACTGACCATAATAACACAGCATTATTTAGTTGTAGTCCTTTTTCATCAATTAGAATTCATTTTATGTTTAGAATAAAAATTCCATGCGTATACATGGTTCTATATGTATAAAAAGAAAAACAATAATTAAATCAAAGAGTAAACTGCCATTTTGGTCCCTGTGGTTTGGCCAGTTTTGCCACTTTAGTCCAAATCTCAAACTTATTACATCCAGGGCCCTGTGGTTTGCATTTTGTTGCCATTTTAGTCCAAATTTCAAAAACCCCATATTTTGACTGTTGAAAGCTGCTTATTTTGTCCTTTAGTGCAGGGGTATTTTGGTCATTTTTTAAATTTCATTTTTTTTTGCAATAAAACCTAGATCAAGAACATCATCAAAACTGTGCAGACATCGTTCATCATCAAAACCCAGAAAATCATCAAAACCCAGAAAATCGTTCATCTTCGAACATAAATAATGTGATTTGTCTCTCTCCTCTCTCTCTCTCTTTCATCCTCGACCCAGATGCAGAAATCATCAAATCATCTAACAAAAATACTAATCATCAAATCATCTAACAGAAATCTTTCATCCTCAAAAATTATTCATCTTCAAACATAAATATTAACCACCACCAATTGTCTGCAACACCCCCAATTGTCTGCAACACAAATCATCAAATCATCTAACAAAAATACAGAATCTCCAACTCCAATCTCACACTCAACTATACATTAACCCCATAATCCACCCTCCACTCTCTCGATTTCTACCTGCAACACAAGATCATCTTCATACACACAAATAAAACCCATAACACTCCTCCCCCACCCCCACCCGTGTCTTAGATCGACCAAAGAGAGAGAATTCGAAGCGGAGAGGATGGTTCTGGTGAAGGTCCGAACAGCAACAGCGGAGAGGATGGTTCTGGTGGAGGTCCGAACAGCAACAGTGACGGCGGGAGACGGCGCCGCCGCTCACGGCGGCGTTAGTGATGGTTCTGGTGGAGGTCCGAACAGCAACAGCGACAGTGGGTTTGACGGTGAAGGTGATTTTGGACTATGATGATTGATGATTTAGGTTTGAACAGCAACATCTTTCTTCCCCAAATCTCAGATCCGTCATCGGAGTTCCTTTCTCTCTCCTCTCTCTCTCTGATCTCCTGAACAGACGTGATGGTGGTGGAGAACGGCGTGATGGAGAACGGACGTGATGGTGATTTTGGACGATGTGTTTGGTGATGGAGAATGGCGAAGCTGATGTTGGTTTTGTGATGGTGGTGAGAAGGGGGAGGAGGTGGCGGTGGTGGTGGTGCTAGAGAGAGAAGAGAGAGAGAGGGAGGATGTGGCAGTGGTGGTGGTGCTATAGAGAGAGAGTAGAGAGAGTGAATTGATCTGGGAAGATGATGATGATTTGGGGAAGATAAATGTGATGATGATGATTTATAAATGAAAAGCAAAATGACCAAAATGCCCCTGCACTAAAGGACAAAATAGACAGCTTTTAACAGTCAAAAAGGGGGGTTTTTGGATTTTGGACCAAAATGGCAACAAAATGCAAACCACAGGGCCCTGGATGTAATAAGTTTGAGATTTGGACTAAAGTGGCAAAACTGGCCAAACCACAGGGACCAAAATGGCAGTTTACTCTAAATCAAATTACCCCACTGAAAAGAATTAAAGATTTATAAATGTGTCACTTTTCCTCATTATGTCCCCATGACTGTATACATTTGCTCATTGGACTTTTTGTCACCACTACTGATGAAACACAGGTTAACACTATGGTTAATCTGTGGGGTTGTTTCTTCGGTGGGTTCAATCTCTCTTTCTACTCGCGAAGCGGCCTTGATCCTGCAAAACAGCAACACCGTTAGTCTCGTTAAGAGGGGAATATGGGGGTTTCCCTCTTAACCAGGCTCCGGCGTGAGAATAAGTACTGTTCCGAGGAGGAATAATCAGTGTGTGTTAAGTGTGAGAATAGTGAGGGCAAGATGATCAACCTGGATGATGAAGGGTCCTATTTATAGCCGGAGGGTGAAGAAGGGAAGGAGCAGCAGTGCCAGCTGTAAACGCGCGCTAGCTGTCCGACCAAGGGGAATATCCCCTTGGTCTCCTCTGCTGTGGTCAGTGTAGTGGTACACGTGGCGTGCCTGTATTTGCCTAATTTGGAAACATCGTACTGGTGCTGTCGGGCTGCTCCTTGACCTGTTGCAGGTCCACTTGGCGCTTGCTGTCTGGTGACACGTGTTGTCCTTTATGTCGGATTGGGCATCTTTGGTGTCACCTAGATATTTTCCAGAAGCTTCTAGAAGCTTCTGGGTGATGCCGTTGATGTCAGCGCCACGTAGGATGGAAAAAGTGGTGTGGTCTTTGCCATGTTGGCAAGGAATTGGGACCATACCTCTTCAAGTCCCCCCAGTCCAGTGTGCCTTCTAGTTGAGTTGATCGTCTAGGAGGGATTCTGGACTTATAAAGGTAGTGCTTGTTATGGTGTGAGGTTTTTATGGGTTCTCTTACAGATTTGCCCCTGATGAGCTAACGGCGCATGGTGTCCAGCGCATGGGTTTTGGGCTTCTTTGCGGAAGTGAGCCAAACGGACGCATGGCGTACGGCGCATGGGTTTTGGCTCCTTGCGAAAGTGAGCCAAATGGACGCATGGCGTACGGCGCATGGGTTTTGGCTCCTTGCGAAAGTGAGCCAAATGGACGTATG
Source organism: Helianthus tuberosus (assembly GCA_030545235.1). NCBI lineage: Eukaryota > Viridiplantae > Streptophyta > Magnoliopsida > Asterales > Asteraceae > Helianthus > Helianthus tuberosus. The sequence goes on from CM060407.1 coordinate 124,556,411, forward strand.
GCGTACGGCGCATGGGTTTTGGCTCCTTGCGAAAGTGAGCCAAATGGACGCACGGCGCATGGGTTTTTTACTCGTTGCGAAATTGAGCCAAATGGACGCATGGCGCACGGCGCATGGTTTTTGACTCATTGTGGAATTGAGCCAAATGGGCGCATGGCGCACGGCGCATGGGTTTTGACTCATTGCGAAATTGAGCCAAATGGACGCATGGCGCACGGCGCATGGTTTTTGACTCATTGTGGAATTGAGCCAAATGGGCGCATGGCGCACGGCGCATGGGTTTTGACTCATTGTGGGATTGAGCCAAATGGACGCGTGGCGCATGGCGCGTGGGTTTTTGGCGCTTTATGAGTGTTGTCTTCAGGAAGAAGCTTTGTTGTCCTGGGAAAGGGTGCCTGATGTGACTGTCTGATGTCAGGTGAACAGGCGCCTTTTCAGTCACGTCAGTTGCTTTTTCGGCGATATGTCAGATGTCTGTTCACCTGCTTCCGGAAAAAGAGGTGCCGCCTTCTCTCTCTTCTGACGTGTCTTTCTCCTGTTGGTTGCCTTTTCAAATCCTGACTCCCCCACTACCCATCGCATTAAATGCGATGGGTATAAATATATGGTGGCTTCTCCTTCTTCAACACTTTTTCAAAATTTTGAAATTTGAATTCCGGGTTTCTCTCTTCTTCCTTTATTTTTCTTCCTTCATCTGCATTATTGTTCACTTTCTCACGATGTCTTCTTCAAATCCTTCTTCACGGAAGAAGAGGAACAAAGGTAAAACTCCTCCCGGCCCGGATCAGGCGGTGATCGGATGGAAAGAAGAGGAATTCCAGAATTTAGTAAGGGAGATGGGTTTTCTTCCTGACTGGGGTGCTCAGTACCCTATTGCTGGCTCTACCGCCATGGATGCTCCTCCCGGGTACATGACTTTGTACGTTGCTTTCTTCTGGGAGGGTAACTTTAGACTTCCGATGACTCGATTTACTGCTGACGTTTTGAGGAGCTATGGTCTCCACATCTCTCAAATAAATGCCATCGGACTCCCTCGGATTACTCACTTCGAGTTCGTTTGTATGGCAAACCGTTTAGATCCGACGTTTGAGATGTTCAACGTCTTCTACACTGTTACGTATACAAGTGGGTTTTACTCTTTCAGTGCTCGTACCAATGTTTCTCCGGTTTGCTCTGTGCCACTGAAGAGTCTCTATGACTGGAAGCAGAAGTTTTTCTATATTCGCCGGGGTGTTGTACCTGTGGACATGCATTATAGATCTGTGGATGAGGGTATCCCAAAAGTTGATGTGGTTGCAAATTTTGCTGATCAAGACTGGTACAAGAAGTTGACCCGTAAAGCCACTCCGATAGTCCAGCTTGAGGAAATGGCGTTGGTTGGTGCCGGGATGAGTATGAAGTGGATCCCTAAAAATCCGTTGGGGGTCCCGGTTTATGGTCATGAGGGCAAGTGTACGTCTCGTTCCGTAACCCTATTCCCTCTTCTTTTTTTTGTGTGTGTATTGTTCTTTTATCTCTGTCTTTTTGTGCAGTAGGTTTCACGTTGTTGAATGTTTTGGATCCTAAGGCACCGGGTGCAATGGTTGAGGCAATACAAAGGAAAGATAAGCAACCTTGGTTGGATCAGATCCGTCATCGGTTTCTGCATCCAAGTGATGAGAGTTTCGCTGCTTACGTGAACACTGTCTTAGGTGAGGAGAGTGAAAATGAGGATGATTCATTTGATTCCATTCGAGAGGAAGTTATCGTTCTCTCGAGTGATGGTTCTGGCAGATCGTTGGAAGACCTAACCTCTCCTTCCGCGCGTGCAGGTCCGGCGCAGGGGGTTGTGCATGAACCCGTGAATGAGGCTGTTGGTGAAGATTTGGAGGTTCCGGTCGAACCTGTTGACCCATTGGAAACGAGGAGGAAAACAAAAGCTGACAAGGCGGAAGGGAAAAGGACAAAGGCTGAAGGAACTTCCTCTAACTCTCCTCGTAAGCGACTTCATACTTCTCGTATCCTTGATTATGTTGTCGTTTCTGACACGTTGCCCGGTTTAGGGGTTGGAGAAAAACGCCCTGAATCGGACCCCGAGGACCGCGCGACTTTAACTGAGATTATGCAGAAAAAGATGTTTAAGGATAGGAAACGAAAACTTGATGAGCAGGCTGCTGCTGTTCTCGCATCAAAGAAGATTAAACTTCAAAAAGAGAATCCGCCTGCCCCCTCTGAATCGGACATTGATATGGGTATTTTTGCTGAAAAACCCTCGGATTTGCTGCAGAAGATTTTCGAAGCTTCTGGTATTCGTTTAAGCTTCTTTGAGTCTGTTTTACATTTTTGTATGGTTGTCCGTCTTTTCTTTGAATATACTGCTCGTGTTGGAGCAGGTGTTAAAACAGCCAAGACTGATCACAAGATTGATATTTCCAAAATTACTCCTCCAGAATCTCCGCCGTCGAGGGCTTTTGGGTTATCCCCTCCTCATGATACTCCTGACGGGACGAAAAAGGGAGATGTGAGGGTTGAGCAAGTTGCAGAAGGTGGCGGTAATGCAGGTGGTGTTGCGGGCGGTGTTGTTGGTGGTGATCGCGGTAAGAATGTTGAGGTTGAAGTAGAGGTGAGCGAAACTACTCCTCATCAAACGGTGTATACCAAACGGCCTCCGGGTGATGGTGGCAGTGCGACCTCAGGTGCTGTCCGCAGCCCCCAGTTTGGAAAAGTTCATGCTGATTCTTTTGATACAACGAATCCTGCTTGTGACGATCTCCCGCACGTCCCCCGTTGGAACTTGACCCAAGGTTCTACGATGGATAATCTTGAAAATTGTCATGACTTCTACTCGTTGTCTCTCCCCCCAGCGGAAAGGATGTTTCAGAAAAAGCGCCGTCAGTTCGAACTGTTAGATGATCATGTTCAAGCCGGGGTTAATTTTTTCTCTACTACTCAGGAGATCGTCCGTGAGTGGAAGCAGATGGGGGAGGACATATTGGAGTTTGAGAATGATAAGAGACTACTTGCGGAAGAGAAGGAGAAATTCAACGCTGAGAAGAAAGGGTTGATCTGGAGGGTAGCCGATGCGGAGGATAAACTTTCTAAAGAAAAACAAGCCAACGCTGATAAGCAAAAGAACTGGGAGGCTGCGTGCGAACGTACCAATGCAGAGCTTCGATCTCAGCGTGATACTATTACTCGTTTGTCCGGGGAGAAGGCTGAGCTTGCTGATGAAGCCCAAGAAGCGCGTGTTGCCTTTGAAAAGAAGGAGAAAGAGTATCTTGCGCGTATTGCTAAGCTGGAAGATCTTGCTAGGCAATATGAAACTGCTGATCGTCTTCTTCGAGAGAAGACTGCTGAATGCAAGGCCTCCGAGGTCCTTGCCGAGGAGGCGTCGGCTGATTGCAAGTGGTTGCTCTCGCGTGCTGTGCCTCTGGTAATCTCCTTCACTTTTGTTGTGTGACTCTTGTGAACTTTTCTTATTTGTTGTGTTTCTTGCAGATCGCTGATCGCGTCGTGAACTCACATGAACTGGCCAACTATATGTTTGAGTTGGGGCAAGCGGGCTATAATAGCGGGCGTAAAGATGGTTATATCGAGGGCAGAGATGCGGCTGTAAATAAGGAGAAAGAGCATCGCTTTGAGCTATGGAAAGAGGATTGTGGTGCAGCTTATGCTGAAAAAAGACAAGAGTTTTCGCCTTTGGATTTTGCTGTGGTTAAAGCCGCGAAAAAACTGGCCCGAAGACCTGATGGTGTTGCGTTGTTAAAGAAAGCGCTTGGTGAAGAAGGTGGTGCGACTGGGGGTGCTGGGCCTAGTCATCCCGAATGAGGGACTCCGGCCTGCGCGCCGCGTATGACCTTGGTTGGTCCTGTAATCGTTGAAATGTTTGTGAACAATTATAACTTCTCTTATCGGTCGTGTTATTGGATAATTTGGTATGCTTGACATTTGATATGTTAATATGTGCCTTCGCGTCGTTGCGAATTTTGTTAACGTCATAATATGTGCATGTGAAATTACTTTGATTCAGGTGTCACGAATGAATGATGGCGTTGACAGGTTTTGTTGTGTTTATTACAACGTTTTATTCTGTCGTTTATGTGCGCAGGTTGGTTCGTGGCTACGAAGTGATCGAATTTACAGGTTATTGTGTGGACCCAGTTGTGCTCAGCCTTGGGGGTGCTTACAATGTTTGTTTGTCCTGTGTTCGATGTTTTCGTGTTTATGTGGGCACGAAGTATTTGTTTGGCGGTTGTTAGGCTTTAGTTGTGTGTCTGACCCGGCTGTGCACTCGTTTGTGACAGGCCTTGGAGGTCTACAACGTTTCCTAATGGTCGAGCCATTGATGTTTTCGTGTATGCCCAAAGTAATATATGCAGTTATGACAAGGAAATTTGCATGATGGAAATATAGCCAAACACTTCTTGTATTATCATAAATGTGTTGGCGACTTGGCCATTGCTATTACATGAATTTCTTTCACAGGTAGCATTTTCTCAGCTGTTGGGCGTTCCATGTGCGAGGAACGTCCTTGTTGTCGATGGTGCGCAGCTTATAGGCTCCTTTTCCGAGCACGGTGTCGATGACGTATGGGCCCTCCCACTTGGGAGCCAACTTCCCGGTCTTTTCTGCATTTGAGGCCTCGTTGTCTATGAGGACATAGTCTCCCGGGTTGAAGGTGCAGACTCGGACTTTGGAGTTGTAATATTTTTCCAGCTTCGATTTATATTTGGCTTCGTTGATTGCTGCCATTTCTCTTCTCTCTTCTAGGAGATCGAGGTCGATCCTCCTTTCTTCTGCGTTGTTGATCATGTTCATTGAGAGCATTCGAGGTGACAGCAGTCCTATCTCTGCTGGTATTACTGCCTCTGACCCGTAAACCAGGCTAAACGGTGTTTCTCCGTTACTTGTTTTGGGCATCGTCCTGTGTGCCCACAAAATGCTGGGCAGTTCGTCCACCCAGCCTCTTCTCTTTTCTCCTAACCTTGCCTTGATTCCATCGACGATGCTCTTGTTTACGGCTTCAACTTGACCGTTCCCCTGTGGGTGCGCGACCGAGGAGAAGGTATGCTCGATGTGTAGTTCTTTAAACCACTGTTGGAGATTGTCTTCGGCAAAGTTGGTTCCATTGTCAGTGATGATCTTGAGGGGTAATCCAAAGCGACATATGATGTGCTCCCAGATGAATTTCTTGACAACGGTGGCTGTGGTTGATGCGAGGGCCTTCGCCTCTACCCATTTGGTGAAATAGTCAACTGCGACTATTATGAATTTGACCGCACCAGGGGCTTCGGGAAAAGGTCCGACCATGTCTATTCCCCATTGTTGAAAAGGCCATGCCGTGGTGACTGGGACCAATTCATTCTTGGGGCGCATCGTTTTGGGAGCATGCCTTTGGCATCCACTGCACTTCCTCAACTCTTTGACCGCATCCAAATGCATTCCGGGCCAATAATACCCTGCATTCATGACTTTTGCCACCACCATTCTTGGTCCGGCGTGTATACCACAGATTCCCTCGTGCACTTCTCTAATCAAATATCTTGCGTCTTCGGGATCAACACATCTTAGCAAAGGCCCGAGGTATGATTTTCTGTACAAGATCCCCTCGGCCATCTGATAATGTTCGGATTTGTACTGGATTTTCCTCGCCTCCGCTTTGTTCTCCGGGAGTATTCCGGATTGGAGGTATGCTATTATCGGAGTCATCCAAGACGTTGTTCCTATTTGCACGACGCTTACCTCTCTCAGTGGCACCGACGGGTTGCTCAAAATCTCTATGCGCACATCCTTTGCTAGGTGTTGGAAACTTGTAGAAGCGAGCTTACTCAGCGCGTCTGCCGGTTTATTCTCACTTCTATTGATGTGATGCACTTTGTAGGAGTAGAAGGTTTGTAGCAGTGTCTTTGCTTGACTCAGGTAAAGTGCCATTGTATCTCCCTTGGCTTCGTACTGCCCGTTGATTTGCCCTGCCACCAACATGGAGTCTACGTGCGCTTCAATGTGTCGTACTCCCATTTTGATTGCCAACCTTAAACCAGCAAGGAAAGCTTCGTATTCAGCTTCATTGTTTGTGCTTTTAAAATCCATGCGTATAGCGTAGGTGAACTCGTGTTTGTCAGGGCTCACCAACCGGAGACCAGCACCTGCGCCATCCTCGTTAGACGCACCATCTGTGTATAGTAACCATGGTTCTTCCACTTGCTGTTTTTCGGCTTTTTCCATCGCCTTGCATTCTCGATCTTTGTCATCGGGTACCTCTGTCATGAAATCTGCGAGTACTTGGCCCTTGATCGCCGGTCTTGGTCTGAACACTACGTTATGACCCCCGAGCTCTATCGCCCATTTTGCTAGTCTCCCTGAAATCTCTGGCCTTGCGAGTATGTTGCCAATATTGTAGTTTGTTAGCACGTGAATGACGTGGTTGGCAAAGTACCTACGCAGCCTTCTTGAAGCATGGATCAGCGCGAGTACTAGTTTTTCCATGATTGCGTACCGGGTTTCTGGGTCGGTTAGAGTTTGTGACACATAATAGACTGGCGTCTGGACACCCTGTCGATCTACAAGCAACACTGCTCCTACTGCTCTGTCGGAAGCTGATAAGTACAGTACCAGAGGTTCACCCTTGACTGGCGCAGTTAAAGTTGGCAGCTTGATGAGGCAGTCTTTCATCTCGCGGAATGCGCTTTCAGCTTCCGGAGTCCACTGAAATTGGCTCTTCTTCATGCAGTTACGGAGAGTTTTTATAAACGGAAATGATTTAGCTGCGTGAATGGCCAGGAAGCGGTTGAGTGCTGCCAACTGTCCTGCCAATTTTTGCATTTCCTTAATCGTTGACGGTGACGGCATGCGCTCTATTGCTTGTATCTTGTCAGGGTTCACCTTGAAACCATCTTTCGTGACGATGAAACCCAGGAATTTCCCCTCCTCCATGCCGAAGGAGCATTTTGCTGGGTTTAATTTGATGTTGACTCCGCGCAGAGTGTCAAATGTCTTTTGAATGTTCAGCAACATTGTACTCTCCTCTTTGCTCATAATAACCAAATCGTCCATATATACTTCTATATACTTGCCAATGGCGTCGTGGAAGGTTTCGTTCATGAGCCTTTGATAAGTCGCGCCCGCATTTTTTAAACCAAAAGGCATTTTGGTATAGCAGTATAGGCCTGTTGGCGTGCGGAACGCGGTCTTGTCTTCATCCTGCACGGCCATCTGTACCTGGTGGTACCCTTTATAGCAGTCAAGAAAACATTTCCATCGGAATGTGGCAAGTGAATCAATCTTTTCATCGATATCTGGTAAGGCGTAACAGTCGCGCGGACATGCCTTATTCAGATCTTTGTAGTCCACGCACATTCTCCAGCTACCGTTGTTCTTCTGGACCATCACTGGGCTTACCACCCATGTTTGATACCTGACCTCCCTGATGATTCCCGCGTTCAACAGCTCTATCACTTGCTCTTTCATGGCGTCGTGCTTTATGTCTCCCAAATGGCGCTTAGCATGTACCACTGGTTTGGCTTCTTCCGAGACGTTTAAGCGGTGTTCAGCTATGTGCCGTGGAACGCCCACCATGTCTGCTGGCGTCCAGGCAAAGACATCCATATTTTGGAACAGCAGTTTTTTTAGCGCCGCGCGCGTCAGATCGGACATTGCAGGTCCCAAGGTTACTGTCTGTTCCGGATGCACGCTGTTTAGCACCCATTTTTCTGCTTCTAGGCGTGCTTCTGGTTTCCTTGTCTTTGCAGGTCTGAGCTCATCTGTCGCTAATACTTCTTTGCTTGCATAGATGATGGCTACTCCTGTTTCTGTTAGGAACCCTACTGCTGAGTGTGGGCCAGAGCAAATCATGCTGAAATCACCTTGGGATTCTCTTCCCAGCAGAATATCATGTCTTGAATGTGCTGGCAGCACCATGAATGTGACTTCCTCTGTTCTTGAGTTTCTTCCGTCTGAGAGCAACACTGGGAACGATATTTGTCCTAGAGGAAAAACGGCTTCGTTGCAGAAACCAGTGAGCGGGTAATCGACTGGTTCTAGGCGCGCTTTATCCTCCTGATCGAACTGATTAAAACACTGTTCATATATGATATCCGCAGTGCTCCCCGGATCGATGAAGATGTAATCTGTTTGATAATGCCCTATGACGCCTGAGATGACTATCGGTCTTCTTTCTCGAGGGCCTCCTCTTACCACGGGGAAAACAACTTGTTTCTCGCGCCATGAGTCGTCTTGCGCGCGCTTGTTGTAATTTCTTATTGGCCTGCGCGGACCCCCTTGAACCATGTGGGTTTCTAACTTTCAGAGTTTTTTGTTGTCCGGCCCTTCTTCTCTTCTTTGAATCTGACGGTAATCACGCCTTCCACCTTTGACCAGGTGAGTTAACTTTCCGTCTCTTAAGGCCCTTTCGATCTCTTGTTTGAGACTGAAACAATCGTCGGTTAAGTGGCCGGTGTCTTTGTGGAACTCGCAAAAAAGATTCGGGTCTTGGCCCCTTTTGTTGCGCATTTGTAGCGGTGGCTTGAACTGGTGGTTCTCGGTTGCCAAGACTTCTGACGGAGTTTTCGTGAGGGGTGTCCACTGTTTCTCCCTATTTTCTCGTTTCACCTCTTTCCGGTGAGCTATTTGATTGATCGTGTGGCGCGCATCCTCTCTTACCGGACTTCTTTCTCTGTGACCGGATGCTTTCCATGGTTGGCTTCTGCCTTTCTTGCTATGTCGGTCGTTATGGTTGTAGTTGCGCTGACGGTGATCGTCACCGGTCAGCTGTCTATCAGACTGCGCAATTGTTTTGGCTGCTTCAATGAAGGTTTCCCAATCTTTGGGTCCTCCGTCTCTTCCTTTTACACGTTTGATTAGATCATCACACTTCACTGCCCTCATGAAGTGTGCGCGCATCATCTTTTCGCCTACGTCACCGATCTCCAAACATTCTTTGTTGTATCTTGTAATGAAATTTTCCACGCTTTCGTGGTCTCTGCGCCATATGTTCAAGCAATCGGCTGGGTCCCTGGTGTGTCGTCGTTGTTGTGAGAAGTGTGCTAGGAACTTCTCTCGGAAATCAACCCAAGATTTGATTTTCCCCGCTGGTAGGCTGTCAAACCAAATGCGCGCTGCGCCTATGAAAGTTTGAGCAAAGAGGTGACACCAGGTTGGTAAGTTCCATCCGCCCGTTGCTCCCGCACCGTTAAAAACTTGGAAATGATCGTCTAGGTCTGTCAACCCGTTGTACTTGCCCACGTTGTGTGGCAATTTTGTTTTGTCTATGGCAGCCGTGGCGATCTCTCTGATGAACTATGAATTCTCAGCCATGTCGTCTGGACGATAGCTTAGAGTGAAATCATGTTCAGCTTTTGGGTCATAACCCGCGCGCTTTCGAGGTTTGTATGCATCGTGCTCTGGTGGCAACCTGCTGAATACTGTGCTCTCTCTGTATGTCTCATCATCATCTTCGAATTCGTCGTTTATGTTGCGCGGACCTAAACGACTCTGTATGGGCCTCTTCGGCTGATGAGAATACTGCACATGATTACTCTCTGTTTCTCCGTACGTGTCGCGCGTGTCGTGCGCGCTTGGTCTTCTGATATGTGGTGGAGGTACTGACTCAGGACGTAGATTAAAAGCGTTGGTCTGTTGAGGCATGGGAGCGCTCAAAGGCCTCGGCAATGGAGTGACAAATGCGGACTGGTTTGCTTGTGCCTGTAGCAGGGCTTGCTGCGCGCTGAGTTGTGTGTAAACAAGGTTTATAGACGCCACTTGTTCGGCATACCAGGAAGCCAGAGTTTTTCCTTCGGGTAGCCCGAGTAGTGCAGAGAAGTTTAACTGTGCTTGGTCCGATGGAGCTGAGGGGCCAGCTCCATGGCTCTGAGGTTGTACTGGTGGTGTCTGTTGGACTACCTCTGACGGAGGCTGGAACGTAGCTCCGTTTGTGGTCTGAGTGATGATTCTGGGTGGAGTTTGGAAAGTGGCACCAAGTGCGTTTTGAGCAGCAATCCTGGATGTACTCCCAAAGATGCTGGGAAACTCCATGTTCGTCGGCCCTTCTTGGATAGTTTCGTTCCTTGGACCTCGTTGGACGTGTATGTTGTCCGAAACGAGTTCGAAGGAAGAAACGTCTCCATCGACTTGGTGGGAAGGGTTTTGTTCGGCCATGTTGACGAGTGTTTTTCGAAAAGAAAAAGAGATGAGAGTGGTTTTTGCTAAAAGCGGATGGCGCCAATGATGAAACACAGGTTAACACTATGGTTAATCTGTGGGGTTGTTTCTTCGGTGGGTTCAATCTCTCTTTCTACTCGCGAAGCGGCCTTGATCCTGCAAAACAGCAACACCGTTAGTCTCGTTAAGAGGGGAATATGGGGGTTTCCCTCTTAACCAGGCTCCGGCGTGAGAATAAGTACTGTTCCGAGGAGGAATAATCAGTGTGTGTTAAGTGTGAGAATAGTGAGGGCAAGATGATCAACCTGGATGATGAAGGGTCCTATTTATAGCCGGAGGGTGAAGAAGGGAAGGAGCAGCAGTGCCAGCTGTAAACGCGCGCTAGCTGTCCGACCAAGGGGAATATCCCCTTGGTCTCCTCTGCTGTGGTCAGTGTAGTGGTACACGTGGCGCGCCTGTATTTGCCTAATTTGGAAACATCGTACTGGTGCTGTCGGGCTGCTCCTTGACCTGTTGCAGGTCCACTTGGCGCTTGCTGTCTGGTGACACGTGTTGTCCTTTATGTCGGATTGGGCATCTTTGGTGTCACCTATATATTTTCCAGAAGCTTCTAGAAGCTTCTGGGTGATGCCGTTGATGTCAGCGCCACGTAGGATGGAAAAAGTGGTGTGGTCTTTGCCATGTTGGCAAGGAATTGGGACCATACCTCTTCAACTACCAAGTAATGCCAGGATTTTTAGCAAGTTGTTTAAGAATGTTGACAAAGCTTGCACTAAATCCTTGCTTCAGTTCGTATTAAGGTCAGCTATCAACTAGTAAATTAGTGATCACTTGTTATGTTTAGATTTAGATATGTAATTTCTTAAGCTAAATAAGAAAACGACCGTAGGATAATGTCGGCGACAAACGTATTATAGATGATCGGATCATACAACTTTTAACATTTAAGTTCTAGTATCCGGAAAACCAATAGTAACAAAACATAACTTAACTTCTATATACGAATCGGACGAGGGTTCGATTGGGTACCTTAAACGCCAAACGGAATCAGACGGAGACTAATGGAGTAGCAACAACCGGTAGTCAAACGGAACAGAACTGAGATGAACGGTGATTCACGGTTTGCGTTCGGCTACTTCGTCATCGGATCAAAAGAACAACTTCCATATCAGATTTCGCATCATAGCATGATGACTCGAAACAAGATAATAAGTTAATTACCGATACCTGGTCGTGAGTCGGAATGCGAAACACACGAGATGGTCACGACCGTACCGACGCTGGTTCGGCGGCTATCGGTGGTGCTACGGTGGCGAACGACTCTTTGCGGTAAGGTTGTGCGGCGAGACGGTCACGGCGGAGTGTTACGGTGGTGTCTAGTGGCGGATCTAGGATTCGCGCCAAGCGGTAACGTTTTATAAATATGCGGTAACGAAATAGAAAAAACGTCAAATTTTTCCAAAATTTACACTACCGCCGGAGCGCCAGGGGTAGCGGGCATTACCCCTTGTTATACACTAGATCCGCCCCTGGTGGTGTCGCGGCGGATGCAGTGCGGATTTTTGTGGCGGCGAGTGGCGGTGTGACGGAACAAACGAAGCAATCTTCGAACGATGGGGGTTTGAAAGGTTTATTAGAAACAATGATGATACTGGTATCACATCTCCATATCTTGCGGTCGATTAGTTTGAATGTGATAAAGTTGAAAAATATAAAAAAAAATACATAGCCAGGAGAGGTGATGTAGAACAAACTGCCGCAAACTTAGAAGTTGGAATGGAAATTGAATATATGCCTTGAACTATGCTTTTATTATTATTATATCAATGGGTTAGGATCAAATACAAATGATAAAATAAATAAGAGTGGTAAGAATGATTCTAGTCCATTGATCTTAGATTTGGAGGGTTGAGATTAGTTTTAAGGAAAAGAAGATAATAGAAGGGCATAAATGGAATCATATATTTATGGATTTTCTCTCTCCACATGCAAGGCACATGCCAATTCCACCATCGATTTAAAACGTCTATAACTTTTTCATATGACATTTTTTTTTTAAATTTCACCATAATAACGAGCGTTTTTTTATCTTTAATATGAGTACCATATTATCGTATAAAAATAAAATAAAAAATTTCATTTTTACTGGGTTTTTTTGCATTGTGTTAAAGGTTCAGGTCATTGTGTCTTTTAACTGGGTTTTGGTCAGTAGAGTTTCTATACATTGTGTTATTATCAAAACCTATAACACAATGTTAATTTGGATTCTATCCATTGCGTTTTTATAAGAACCTATAACACAATATACGACACAATGAAGATGGTGTTATATCTCGGTTTTCTGTAAATTGTGTTATTAGTTCAGGTCATTGTGTTTAATATGTTATTCATTGTGTTTTAATATGTTGTCAATTGTGTTTTAATAATTTGTTCAATTTTTTTATTATCTTTGTTCATTGTGTTTTAGTTTGCTGTGTATTGTGTTTTTAGTTTGTTTTCCATTGTGTTTTCTTCTGCTCTCCATTGTGTCTTTTATCCGTTATCATTAATTGTGTCTTTTATCTGTTGTTATCAAGTGTGTTTTTATTTAGTCTGATACTTATTGTGTTATATGTTATCGCCATTGTGTTATACGTTATGGTCATTGTGTTTTAGTATGTTATTCATTGTGTCTTTATCTGTTGTCATTGATTGTGTTTTTGATCTATTTTACATTTTGTTTTACATCATGTCCATTGTGTTATTATCAAAACCTATAACACAATGTTAATTTGGGTTCTATCTATTGCGTTTTTATAAGAGCCTATAACACAATGAAGATGGTGTTATATCTCGGTTTTCTATAAATTGTGTTATTAGTTCAGGTCATTGTGTTTAATATGTTATTCATTGTGTTTTAATATGTTGTCCATTGTGTTTTAATAATTTGTTCAATTTTTTTATTATCATTGTTCATTGTGTTTTAGTTTGTTGTGTATTGTGTTTTTAGTTTGTTTTTCATTGTGTCTTCATCTGCTCTCCGTTGTGTCTTTTATCTGCTGTCATTAATTGTGTCTTTTATCTGTTGTCATCAATTGTGTTTTTATTTAGTCTGATACTTATTGTGTTATATGTTATCGCCATTGTGTTATACGTTATGGTTATTGTGTTTTAGTATGTTGTTCATTGTGTCTTTATCTGTTGTCATTGACTGTGTTTTTTATCTACTTTACATTGTGTTTTACATCATGTCTATTGTGTAATATGTAAGTGGGTTTTTTTTTTTTTTTTTAATATAACAATATGGTACTCATATTAAGAGTTTTTTTCCAAACTAGTGTTGATGGAGAAAATATTTACCATTTTGGTGTTCCTTGAAAATTATTTACCAAAATAGTGTTTTTCATGTATTTTGTATTTACCTTTCCTTAAAAACTATTTACCAACACTTTTTATCATAATTACTTTCTATTTATTAAATAATATGCATAAAGAACGGAGTAAAATCTATTTACTATTTATCAAAGTTACTTTTTATTTATCAAATAATAATATATAAAAAGATCGGAGTAAACTGAAGTTTCTATTTGAATCAGAATTAATTTTCTTGGTTTACCCTTGTGTTTGTTTGTTATATCTTATTTTTTTTTATCGAGTAGAAAGTTTGACATCAAAATTAATCTGTAATATATTGAGCAGAAAGATTACGTGGTTTTAATGTTGACTTTGGTTGCAATTTCATAATCTTACGATGGAACAGCAAATCGAATTCAAAGATAATACCATGGGATTTCATAGCTTTTTATAATAAATTAAAACTTTCATAATTGGAATTGTTTTATTTACATAATGAAACCAAATTAATATATCTAGTATTACCTTATATTCAAAACGAGACAAAAAGAATCGTCCTCACTCAACAAACAAGTTTATAATATGAACCAAATTAAAACGTTTATTTTGTTTGATATTAAGATCGATAGCGGTTCACTTTTATCTCACATTTTTATTTTCACTTGTATATGATATTAAGACCGGTAGCGACCGACTTTATTTGTTTTTTTCATTTTCTTTTTTATGTGATATTGAAACTGATAGTGAATCAAGTTTTAATGGTTTATTAGTACTTTTATATTTCTAATTTGTTTAAACTTATTTGTGATGATTTCTGTAGTCCGTCTTTGACATGGGTTGACTAAAAAGAAGAATTAAAACGAGTTGATAAAAACACTATAATGGATTGATTGATAAAAAAAATATTGATTGAACGAATAAAAACAAGACAAAAAGGAAATGGATTGATTGAAAAAAAAAAGGTCTAATATTTTAGTTAAAAGAAAAGGTAAATACAAAATAGATGAAAAAACACTATTTTGGTAAATAGTTTTTTAGGAACGCCAAAATGGTAAATACTTTCTCCACCAACACTACTTTGGAAAAAAAAAACTCCTCATATTAAAGATAAAAAAATGCTCGATTTTATGGTATAATTTTTTTTCAAAAACAAATGATGTATAAAAAAGTTATGGACGTTTAAAAATTGGGGGGGGGGGGGAAATAACATGTGACTTGCATGTGCATATTCTCTTTCCTCTTGTAGACAAAATTACCCTTTCCATTTAATTTCTCCTAGGACACTTGTCACTCTCTAGTGGCTACTGGCTTCTTACCCTTCTTATTTTTAAATACTTTGTATTATAACTCAACCCTTATATCAATATCACATTTTTTTCTTTTTATTTTTTTTTCTTTTACGTAAAACCAAAAAAACAACATGCATATCATTTAAAATTTTTTTTTTCATTTAAACTAATTTAACATTAACATAAAGACTAATTATTATTTTGGATATTACAAACCACACCCTCCAGCCTAAGGGCCTTCTGCTCCAATAGCATGGGTTGATGATTAAGGTTTGAGACCTTTAAGGTTAAATGTTCGAAGGGTTTTCTTAGACCATGCGTAGTCGTTAGCCCAATAATGCCCCAACCCTGAGGCGTTTTCTGCCATGTGGCAGTGCAGTCAGCATGGGGGCATTATTGGGCGTTATTGCAAAAGTGGCGTAGTGGGAATAATGCCCAATAACGCCCATCCAATCATTACACAATTATTTATTTTTTTAAATTTAAAACTTAAAATACTTCATTAATTTAAAAAAAATTACACTACTATAAATTAAAAAAAAAACGAATAAAAAAACGAAAAAAAAACAAAGTTAAAAAAAAGATGATGATCTAAAGTCCATATTTTTACCCAGGTTTTTGGCGATGCATTTGCGCAACGATCAACGCGTCGCCTTAGAGGTGGTTGATCGGTTTGGACAAAAACTCAATGTCCTTTTCCGTTTGCCTCGCCGCTTGCATCTCGTTAAACTTTCTGTTTTCGGCGACTCGTTCTTTCATAGTCTCCAAACGTTAGTGGCCGAGGTCTCGAATGTCTTGGAGACGACGGTTCATCTCCTCGAAATCTTCCTTCAACTCGAGATCGGAAGACGACTCCACTGGTTTTTTCCCGGTTCTCTTATCTTTTCTTCTACCGAGCGGTCGGGCCTACTCTTTTTCAACTTCCTCGTCAACGTCCACAACAACATTTAGATCAACATTGCGGGCATCGGAAGTTGGTGTTTCAGGGTCTATGGAGGATGACGTTTTTTACCGTTTAGCTCTTCATCTACTACTCGACGTCATGGTCAGTATTACGCCCGCCCACTTTGGACTTTTTCGTAGTAGGTCCCAACACTTATAGTACGGGAAAACGCCTTTCGTCTTCTCGTACTCTTCCATAGCCTTCGTTAAAATCCCGACGTCACATTCTCCACTCAGCCGATTATCGTAGTTACGTTGATAAACTTCTTGGAAGGCGTGACACTTGTTGATGTCGGTCCATTTGCTAGAAACGAAATCCTTGTCACGATGTTCACACCTACCCCACGTGCTATAAAAAAGTGCACGAATTCTATTCCAAAATTCGGGACCCGTTTGAAAGTTTGCTGCAAATAGAAAAAAAAGTTGTACGTTAAAAATAAAATAAAACCGACGTGTAGGAAAAAAAAGTAAAAAAAATAAAAAACTTACCAATATCGGGGTCCTCCGAAACCTCGACCCACGACCGAACCAACTTGAATTCCTCGTCCTTCTTCCAAATAACGTAAGTATGCTTACGACGAGGTTGGTTCGATTCCTTCTTTTTATGCGACCTTTTGCCGGGTTTCGATGTCTCTCGCTCCGGTTCGGGTTGCGTCTCCGGCACGATATCCACATCGGGTTCGGGTTGTTGTTGTGATGGTTGCGAGCCGCCGGCTTGGCCAAAGCCGAAAGTGGGTGGCATGAAAGGAGTAGAGCCACTCAAGAAAGCCGCGTACGATAACATGTTCGGGTCCATGTCTTGAAGGCTAAAGGTTTGTTGCGGTTGGGTTGTGTTCGGGTTCCCGGGTCTTGAGGGGACACCAAATGGGGGTTGGAATGGGTTCATACTTTTATAAAATGTAAAAGAGGTAGAGAGAAACTTTGATGTAGGGTGGGTTTTTTTTATAAAAAAAGTGGGGTTTTTATAGTATTAAACTAGGTTAGAACCATGTGTATTACACGAATTGAATAAATGTAATTTTATATATTAAATAATAAAAAGTTATATATTTATGAAACTCGCATATTGTACGGGTTAAATAAATGTAATTTTGTATATCAAATAATAAAAAAAGTTATATATTTAAAAACCATGTGTATTACACAGAGTAAATAAATGTAATTTTGTATACTAAATACTAAAAACGTCTGTAACACCCCGTGTTTTCACGAGTGAAAGTCAAAGTCAAGGTCAAAGTCAACGACCGATTTCGCGCGACTTGATTCGTAGAAATGTTTTTATTTTAATTATATTATGTGGAGTAAGTGTCGTTCATTACCATAATCGAATCGTGATAACCGTATTCCAATCAACTCGCGACTGTGAACTATAGGAAGTAACAATGCGATAAAGTTAATCAAGCTATGCTAATCAAATCGACATCGAATCGTAACTCGAGCTACGTAATTTACTCGTTATTTGTACGTGTGTGTGTGCCTTACGTGTTACCTGTGCATGTTTATTTTATGTTATGTTGTGATAATCAAGCGAACTCAATCGAACTCGAAGTCTAACTCGAATGTAACGAACCCGAACCCGAATTCCGAGTCGAACCATATAAGAAGTAGTTGGGACTGAAAGTAAATTGACTAGGAAACCCTATCAAATCGCTCGCAAATCGAAACTGAAGCGACATCGCACCGAACGCACCTATTCAGGCGACATCCGCACGGATGGTCAATCCGCACGGATTGCCAATCCGCACGGATTGCCAATCCGCACGGATAGCCTATCCGGGTACGTGCCATCCGCACGTGTAACACCCCGTGTTTTCACGAGTGAAGGTCAAAGTCAAAGTCAAAGTCAACGACCGATTTCGCGCGACTTGACTCGTAGAATTGTTTCTATTATATTTAGATTATGTGGAGTAAATGTCGTACGTTACAATACTAACCGCATTTCAATCGACACGCGACTGTGAATAATAGGAAGTAACAATGCGATAAAGTTAATCAAGCTATGCTAATCAAATCGACATCGAAACGTAACTCGAGCTATGTGTCTTACTTGTTGTTTATACGTGTGTGTGTGCCTTACGTGTTACCTGTGCATGTCTATTTTATGTTATGTTGTTATAATCAAGCGAACTCAATCGAACTCGAAGTCTAACTCGAATACAATCGAACTCGAATCCGAATCCCGATCGAAATACGAAGTAGTTGGGACTGAAAGTAATTTGACTAGGAAACCCTATCGAGTCATACTCAATCGAAATCGAAACGTCGAATAATCGCACCGAACGCACCAAAACGGGTAACATCCGAACGGATGGTCAATCTGCACGGATTGATAATCCGCACGGATAGCCAATCCGCACGGATAGCCAATCCGCACGGATAGCCAATCCGCACGGATAGCCAATCCGCACGGATGACCAATCCGGACGGATAACCCCATCCGGGTAACGTGCAATCCGCACGAGCTACCCCTTCCCCCATTTGGCATCCTATAAATACATGAGTCACTTTCCAACTTTTCCACTTTTGGCAAGTGACGTCCGAGCAGCGCACATTCTTCACTTTTTCTCAGATTTTACTCGATCCAGGTAAGATCCCGCTCTAATTCTTGTACATTCTTGATCACTACACGATTCTACACCTTTCAATCTTTCAAATCTCAACTTTTAACCATGAAACCATCGAGATTCGAGGGATTCTCGGGTGACGTCATCATGAAGTTCTCATGAACTTCAAGTATGACTTCATTCCATCAAGAATCACTCAGATCCGAACGATTTCCATACGATTTCACAACCAAATCACCTAAATCTAAACTTTTCAAGGGATAAAAGAGTTGAAAGAAATAGATCTAAGTTCTCTCCTTCTTTGACCCTTGAAACCGGTATGAATCTGATCGGTTTTAGTCTCTACTCGACAATAGTGGTGCACTAGTCCTAGATTTGGATTCTACTAACAAGACCCCTGATTTCGAGGTGAACCGGAATACCGTTCTAAGTCGCCGACAGGTCGAGTTAGGGTGATTCCTGGCCGTCTTAGTCACGCGAGTAAGAATACATTCCACGTGGTTGCCACGTAATCAGAACGTCTCGATAAACGACAACGGAAACCAAGAGTAGACGGAAGGAACAGGTTGTCCGCACGGACAAACTGTCCGCACGGACAGGCTACCCGGACGAACTACCCTTGGGACCCACATTCAAAATAAGGTTTGAGTATCGACGAATGAGCAATCCGGACGGACGACCTCTGAATGGATTACTCTTCGGATCATGAGATACTAAGGCCTTAAAACAAATCTCAACATGTCCAGCCGCACGGACAAGTTGTCCGCACGGACAGACTATCCGGACGGATTGTCTTGTCCGCACGAACAACTAATCCGGACGGATTGTCCTAGCCGCACGGATTACTATCCGGGCGGATTACCCCACTCCCCTAAGTAACTCAGCCTTAGAGACGTTGTCCGCACGGACTGCCATCCGGACGGATTGCTATCCGCGCGACCGCCTTGAAGGGTAGAGATACTTGGATGTTTTGTAAATGCTACAACGAAAACTTCAAAGCACAAGTCATCATACACAAACACATCTCGCACTTAGGAAGAAACAATCCACTTGAAAGGACATCCGCACGAGTGAGTTGTCCGTACGAATAAGACATCCGCACGAGTAAGTGATCCGGACGGATCACCACTCGCACGGATAACTAATACGGACAGACTCCCACTCACACGGATGACTAATCCGCACGAGTAGTCAATCCGGACGGAATGCCATCCGCACGGATTGCTATCCGCACGGACGAGTGATCCGGACAGGCAACTGTCCTACCCAGTTTCACTTTGTATTGTTTTACGCGCCGCTTATCGTTACGTTATCGAATCTATTCAGGCTAACCGTACTCGCTGTAAAGCGCTCCCTTCAATCCATCAATCACTGTGAGTATACTCGAACCCTTTTTGCTTTTAGCACTTTTGGGTGTTACATACGTTACCTATATTCAAACTACAATCATCACACTACTCAAGCTATTTTTAACGCTGACCATTAATGCATGTATTACGTGGCTTATGAATGCTTGTTTGTTATGTTTACACATGGAATGCTGTCTACCTGCCTTAGCAACGATAGTACTATAGTTTGGACTCAGCACCCGTTCACACGGGGGTTGTTAAGGATCTTTTACTTGCATAGATTACGGTGGTAATCATGTATTGCGAGCTGCCTCGGGCAGTCAACCCGCAGTCATTGGTATCGATGGATCTATGTCGATAACTAACATGCTTCATTTCACTATGTGTACGTGCTGGTTATGCGTAAACGAATCCGAACTCTATATGCTATTATCAAACTTGTATGCTCACCTTTACATTTTATGTATTGACTTTATTTTAACGTATGTGACAGGTGTTTAGGTTGCTTGTATGCCTAGCTCACTGTGAAATCGAGGCTAGGAAAGGTCTAGGATGCTCTCTGTGCTGTGTTGAAATTGAAGCTAGGAACGGAGGTCCTAGAAACCAATGAATAAATTAGTTATGTTTAAATCTGAGTTGTCGGAACAGAATATTTGTTTTGATGTTATCTGTAATAACTTGTTTGACTATTTGAAGATACGGTATGGGACGTATCATCTAATTGAATGGTAATGATAGTTGTTATGGGAACTTCTGGACAATCTGTTTCGCTCAGTGCCACGCCCCGATGATTCCGCCATCGGTTGGGGTGTGACAGCACGGCTCACCCTTTCCCTTTTTGGCATCCTATAAATACACGGGTCACTCTCCAACTTTTCCACTTTTGGCAAGTGACGTCCGAACCGCACGCATTCTTCACCTTTTCTCAGATTTCTCTCAATCCAGGTAAGATCTTGCTCTAATTCTTGTACATTCTTGATCACTACACAAATCTACACCTTTCTATCTTTCAAATCTCAACTTTTACCCGTGAAATCATCAAGATTTGAGGTATTCACGGGTGACGTCATCATGAAGTTCTTATGAACTTCAAGCTTGACTTCATTCCACCAAGAGTAACTCAGATCTGAACGATTTCCATAAGATTTCACAAGAACTTCACCTAAATCTAAACTTTTCTAAGGATAAAAGAGTTGAAAGAAATAAACCTAAGTTCTCTCCTTCTTTTACCCTTAAGATCGGTACGAATCTGATCGGTTCTAGTCTCTACTCGATAATAGTGATGCACTAGTCCAGATCTGGAGTTCTACCGCAAGACACCTGATTTCGGGGTCAACCGGAATGACCGTTCTGAGTCGCCGACATGTCGAGTCAGGGTGGTTCCTGACCGGGCTAGTCACGCGGGTGAGAATACAATTCCAAGTGGTTGCCACGCAGTCAGAACGTCTCGGTAAACGACAACAGAAACCAAGAGTAGACGAACGGAACAATCAGACTAGAGACTGTCCGCACGGACCAGTCGTCCGCATGGGCAAGCTGTCCGCACGGACAAGCTGTCCGCACGTACAGGCTATACGGACGGGTTGTCACCTGGACGAGCTACCCTTGGGACCCACCCTCCAAACAAGGTTTGAGTATCGACGAATGAGCAATCCGGACGGACGACCTCTAAAAGGATTACTCTTCGGATCATGAGATACTAAGGCCTTAAAATAAATTCAAACAGTGATCATCCGCACGGCCAAGTCGTCCGCACGGACAGGCTATCCGGACGGATTGCCTCTGCCCGCGCGCACAGACTGTCCGCACGGATTACCATTGTCCGCACGGACTACCAACCGTATGGATTGTTGTCCGCGCGACTGGCTTGAAAGGTAGAAACACTTAAATGTTTTCTAAATGCTACAACGAAAACTTCAAAGCACAAGCCATCATACACAAACACATCCTTGGGAAGAAACAATCCACTTGAACGTTTATCCGCACGAACAACTTGTCCGTACGGATAAGCAATCCGCACGCACGACTAGTCCGCACGGATTACCATCCGCACGTACAGTCCACGCGCACAGATAGCTTATCCGGATGGGTCACCATCCGCACGTACAGTCCACGCGCACGGATAGCTTATCCGGATGGGTCACCATCCGCACGGATTACCATCCGTACGGATAGTTCACCCGCACGGATGACTTCCTCTCACGGATAGCTGATCCGCACGATCAGTTATCCTACCCACTCGCACTTTGTACTGTTTTGCGTGCCACTTACCTTTACGCTATCGAATCTATTCAGGCTAACCGTACTCGCTATAAAGCGCTCCCTTCAATCCACAATCGCTGTGAGTATACCCGAACCCTTTTTGCTTTAGCACATTTGGGTGTTACATACGTTACGAATATTCAAACTACAACTATCACACTACTCAAGCTATTTTTAACGCTAAACCATTTACGCATGTTATACGTGGCTTATGAATGCTTGTTTGTTATGTTTACACATGGAATGCTGTCTACCTGCCTTAGCAACGATAGTACTATAGTTTGGACTCAGCACCCGTTCACACGGGGGTTGTTAAGGATCTTTTACTTGCATGGATTACGGTGGTAATCATGTATTGCGAACTGCCTCGGGCAGTCAACCCGCAGTCATTGGTATCGATGGATCTATGTCGATAACTAACGTGCTTCATTTCACTATGTGTATGTGCTGGTTATGCGTAAACGAATTCGAACTCTATATGCTATTATCAAACTTGTATGCTCACCTTTACATTTTATGTATTGACTTTACTTTAACGTATGTGACAGGTGTTTAGGTTGATTGTATGCCTAGCTCACTGTGAAATCGAGGCTAGGAAAGGTCTAGGATGCTCTCTATTCTGTGTTGAAATCGAAGCTAGGAGAAGAGGTCCTAGAAACCAATAAATAAATTATCTATGTTTAAATCTGAGTTGTCGGAACAGAATATTTGTCTCGATGCTTGACTGTAATAATTATTTAACTATTTGAGATACGGTATGGGACGTATTATCTAATTGAATGGTAATGATAGTTGTTATGGAAACTTCTGGACAATCTGTTTCGCTCAGTGCCGCGCCCCGATGATTCCGCCATCGGTTGGGGTGTGACAGATTGGTATCAGAGCCATAACTATAGGGAATTAGGCAAGACTTGACCTAGTCCGGGTCAAAGTCTTAGAGACCTAGACTATAGTTAGGAACCAACAGACCAACTCGCGCGTATGCATGAACTCGCCACTATTACTCGCTCCTTACGCTTATTCTACACTATCATCGCACTCGAAATTTTAATTATGAACAAGCACTGAGGCCGAGAATAGGTGTGAAAACCGCAAACTCTCGACTAAAGTTGCTTAATCAGCTTGCATTTTAACTATAAACGAGGAGAATTATGCCAAGTTAGGAGTGAAATCCACATTTTGATGAATAATCTCCTCCATTTTATCAAAATAGGAACGAAGTTGTTAAGCCAGGGGTGAAACCCTAACCTCGACAATTTGTTCCGCGCATTTTACAAAACTCCCGCCAAGGTCGAAACAGACGATCTGTAGACACCATAAAACTAACGGGACTCACGCCAAACGCCCAAGAATCGAGGCCAAGGCACAATCCTGAAAGTTGAAGGTGCATAACAGATCCCCTGTGAATAATTAAACCACCTTGGTTAGTCGAAGTCTACTAGCCGCAGACAATCTATTCTCGATTTTATGTGACGATTCGTCAATTTTATGTGAATTATGTGTTTTATGCCTATTTGTTAGCGTTTTGAGATACTACTGGGTTCGATCTAATGCACTTTGCTGTCGCTACCCACACAACACACTACACAACGTCGACAAATTCTGGGTGACTTGCACTACACGATATACTAAACGTGTCTACTACAACGAGCAAATCGTCGACTTGAATTATAGGTTTCTGTTTTCTGATTGCCTCTATTTGCTTAATGCGTATGTGTCCCCTTTGCTTCTGTGCTCTGTGTGCTTAGGAATTTGGTGATTTTGTGTAATTCTGTGATTTTGTGACTATAAGCGTTTACATGGTACGTGTTACTGAGCTTTAGTGGTAATAGACGTGTGAGGTGAGATTCGAATACATGTGTTGAGTATCATGGCGATGTCTGTTGCAGACCATGTCTACTGGACCATCGTCAGGACCCCGTCGTCATGCTCTTTCTCGTCAGGAAAAGAGAGACAAACGCCTTGCTTCCATCATCGCGAAGAGTGTAGCTAAAGCCATGAGTGATGTTTACGAGAACGCCAACAAATCATCCGAGGAATCGAGGACTGAAGGTCCTAAAGGTGTTCCAAGACCTTTCAGTTTCAAACAATTCAAATCGTGTGGGCCGAAAGAATTCACAGGCGAAGGAGGTCCTACAGCACTATTCCACTGGTTTGACTCTATCGAGGTTACTCTGCGACAAAGTGGTTGCCCTGATGACCTTCGAACTCTGAACACTACCGGCGTCTTCCAGTCCCGTGCGCTAGACTGGTGGACGGCCGAGAGGAACAAGCGAGGGAATGATGCAGCCTACGGACTGTCATGGGATGAGCTCAAGGAAGTCATGCTAGAGGAATTCTGCCCTCCTCACGAACGTCAAAAGCTTGAAGATGAATTTTGGCACATACATCAGAAGGATGGAGACAATGCTGGACTCACCGCTCGTTTCAAATAGCTCAGCATTATCTGTCCCGACCAGGTCAAGACTCCCGACATGACCATCAAGAAGTATATCCGAGCCTTGCCCGATTGCGTTGCTGATTTCGTGCAAGCGGCTAAGACTACCACGATCGAGGAAACCTACCTGCTAGACGCTGAAATCAATGACAAAAGGGTTAAGGCTGGGGTGTGGGATAAGACCTCCAAGCATCTGCATCAAGCTACCACTACTGCACCAACTGCTGAAACCACCTCGTCGAGCAACAAGAGAAAGAACAAGAGAAAGAACAGCTCCGCCAACAAGAACTGTGCGATTACTGCTGCACCGATCCAAGCAGTACCTGCTCAACAACGTCAAGTGGCAGCGCCTGTGGCCAATGCACCGCCTGCAAAGCGTGCATATACTGGACCACACCCACTCTACCCTACTTGCACCTATCATCACCCGACTGCTATTCAATGCCGCTTCTGTGCTCATTGCAATGTTTACGGCCACTTTACTGCCAACTGTCGTATTCGCCAAGCTCCTGCCAATCAAGCTCTACTCACCGCCCCACAGGGTCAACAAGCTCCTCCGGCACCCGCAGTCAAAGCCAGAGCCTGCTTCTCATGTGGCGATCCGAACCATTTCGCCAACGTGTGCCCAAACAGGGTGGTGAAACAAGAGCCCCAGCAACAGCAGCCACAGCAACAGCAGCAGCAACAACAGGCCGCACGCGCCAGAACTTTCAACCTCAATGTGCGTCAAGCTCAGGCCGACAACAACGTGGTCAATGGTACGTTCCTTGTGTATGGTATTTATGCTTCATGTTTGTTTGATACTGGAGCGGATAATTGCTTTGTGTCGTTCGAATTTGAGAAACTCCTTAGTCGTAGACGTTCCAAACTCTCCTCGGCAATCGAAGTTGAAGTCGCTACCGGAAGAACCGTCGCTGTCAATTCTGTTATCCGTGATTGTACCCTCGAGCTCAACAATCACATCTTCCCAATCGACCTTATTCCGATGCGACTCGGAAGCTTTGACATCATAGTAGGCATGGACTTTCTTTGCGAAAACCATGCCGAAGTTGTGTGCTTCGATAAGATGATTCGTTTCTCGCTCACAAACGGTGATTCATTGTGTGTTTATGGTGATACTACTTCGAAGGGTCTCAAGCTTATGTCATGCCTACAAGCTAGCAAGTATCTCCGCAAGGAATATAGGGCTTTCTTGGCTAACGTCGTAGCAGCGGAGAAGGAAAAGAAAGAGAAGAAGGAAGTAAAAGACGTTCCCGTGGTTCGGGAATTCCCTCAAGTTTTTCCAGAGGACCTTCCCGGACTACCTCCAAAACGCGATATTGATTTTCGCATTGATCTCGTTCCTGGAGCTAATCCTATAGCCAAAGCCCCTTATCGTCTCGCGCCGTCCGAAATGCGCGAACTCTCAACCCAACTCCAGGAATTACTTGAAAAAGGTTTCATTCGCCCGAGCACCTCTCCATGGGGCGCACCAGTCCTTTTCGTCAAAAAGAAGGATGGGTCGTTCCGGATGTGCATCGACTACCGGGAATTGAATAAGTTGACTATCAAGAACCGCTACCCTCTGCCTCGAATCGACGATTTGTTTGACCAACTACAAGGCGCTACGTGTTTCTCGAAGATCGATCTACGTTCAGGATATCATCAGCTGCGAATACAGGAGGAGGATATACCCAAAACCGCATTTCGTACTCGTTACGGCCATTACGAATTCGTTGTCATGCCTTTTGGCCTAACAAACGCACCAGCAGTTTTCATGGATCTGATGAATCGCGTGTGTAAACCATATCTCGACCGTTTCGTCATCGTGTTCATCGACGATGTCTTGATCTATTCCAAATAGAAGGCCGAACACGCGCAACATCTACGTTTGGTTCTCGAGTTGCTCTAGGGGAATCAACTCTATGCCAAGTTCTCCAAGTGCGAATTCTGGTTAGAGAAGGTTCAATTTCTGGGTCATATCGTTA
The DNA here is from genome assembly GCA_030545235.1 of Helianthus tuberosus. Lineage (NCBI taxonomy): Eukaryota > Viridiplantae > Streptophyta > Magnoliopsida > Asterales > Asteraceae > Helianthus > Helianthus tuberosus. Next base: position 124,582,688 of record CM060407.1, read on the forward strand.
ATAGTCAGGGCATTCACATTGATCCTGCAAAGATTGAAGCTGTCAAGAGTTGGGTTACGCCTAAGAATCCGTCTGAAGTCCGTTCTTTTCTCGGGCTAGCGGGCTACTATCGATGATTTATCGAAGGATTCTCGAAGATTGTTGTACCCCTTACCTCTCTTACTCATAAGGATCAGCCTTTTGTCTGGGGAACCAAACAAGAGTCTGCCTTTCGAACCCTCAAACACATGCTTTGCAATGCTCCTGTTCTCACACTACCCAACGGAAACAATGATTTCATTGTCTACTGTGATGCTTCCAACCTTGGTCTTGGTTGCGTTCTCATGCAACGGGACAAGGTTATAGCTTACGCATCTCGACAGCTCAAAATCCACGAGAAGAACTATACAACCCATGATCTCGAGCTAGGCGCGGTTGTTTTTGCATTAAAGATTTGGCGACACTACCTTTATGGTACCAAGTGTACGATCTTCACCGATCATAGAAGCCTACAACACATCTTTAATCAGAGGGAACTAAATATGCGTCAACGCCGATGGGTAGAACTTCTCAACGATTACGACTGTGAGATTCGTTATCACCCAGGCAAAGCAAATGTTGTTGCCGACGCACTCAGCAGACGGAGCTATCTGCTTAGCACTCGTAATGTTCAAGCCCAGCACAACCTCGAAACCCTCATCCGCGACGCTCAACATGCATGTTTCAATGAACGCACTTTGAAGAGAGAACGAATCTACCACGATGGAGCCCAACTTGTGAGCAAATCGAACGGGATATTCCACTTCTTAGACCGAATTTGGATTCCCAAGCGAACCGATTTACGGCAGATTATCATGGACGAAGCTCACAAATCCCGGTATTCCATTCATCCCAGTGCTGACAAAATATACCATGATCTTCGCTATAGGTACTGGTGGCCGGGTATGAAACGGGATATCGCCTTCTACGTCGGAAAATGCCTAACCTGTGCTAGAATCAAGGCTGAACATCAAAGACCCTCTGGCTTACTCGAACAACCACCGATTCCCATGTGGAAGTGGGAGAGTATAGCTATGGATTTCGTAACCAAGCTTCCGACCACGTCTTCAGGTCATGACAGCATTTGGGTTGTTATTGACCGTTTGACTAAATCAGCTCACTTTCTGCCAATACGAGAAGACTACAAGGTAGAACGATTAGCCCGAATCTACACCAACGAGATCATTTGTCGACATGGGACGCCTCGTGACATCATCTCTGATCGTGATGCTCAGTTTACTTCACGATTGTGGGAAACATTCCAAACGGCACTCGGTACAACGCTTAATCTAAGTACTGCGTTCCACCCACAAACCGACGGTCAGACTGAAAGAACGATTTGTACTCTTGAAGACATGCTCCGTTCGTGTGTTCTAGACTTCGGCGGTAATTGGGATAGACACCTTCCGTTAGTCGAATTCTCGTATAACAACAGCTACCAGGCTAGCATCCAGATGGCACCTTTCGAAGCGTTATATGGAAGAAGATGTCGATCGCCTATTGTGTGGCACGAGATCAGTCACTCGCAACTAACAGGTCCGGAGCTGCTACAAGAAACGACAGACAAAATTTTCCAAATTCAAGACAACTTGGTGAAAGCTCGGGATAGACAGAAAGTTTACGCCGATAAAAAGCGCAAACCCCGTGAATATGGCGTTGGTGACTACGTACTCCTAAAGGTATCACCTTGGAAGGGTGTAGTCCGATTCGGCAAGAAGGGGAAACTCGCGCCTCGATATGTAGGACCTTTTAAGATTCTGGAAAGGATCGGAAAAGTTGCCTACAGACTCGAATTACCGGAGGAACTTAGCAATGTCCATCCGACTTTCCACGTGTCAAACCTCCGAAAGTGCATCGCCGACCACGACTTACATGTTCCTCTAGATGATCTACAAGTGAACGAAACATTACACTTCGTGGAAAAGCCTGTTGAAATCATGGATCGCCAAACCAAAGAACTCAGGCGCTCACGCATTCCTATTGTGAAGGTCCGATGGGAAGGCAAACGAGGCGCGGAGTTCACTTGGGAACTCGAAAGCGACATGAAGGCAAAGTACCCGCAGTTGTTTAATTAGAGAGATAGTCTAGAGAGAGAAGGTCTCTCACGTGGTTCTCGGTGCTTGTATGCGCCATCATAATCAATAGAATCACGGTTATTGTATACGTTTAATTTAGTATTTTTCAGAGAAAAACGTGATGGATATGAAAGATGAAGAAATGATCAAATCTGAGTATGTTTGATCATCACAATCGATCACCTGCTCAGATACCACTTGTAGGATCGGTTTTAACACCGTTACGATTATGTTTAGTCACACGTTCAAGGATTCCGCACGACTCAGAGTCAACAAGTCAATACGGATATGTTAACCGCACGGATTGCCATGCGTACGGTGAACATCAACAGCAACATTCAACATCTTAAACGAACTCAAATTTCTCCCAAACGGCTTCGAATTAAGATTTGAAACTTTATAGGCTTTTAGATCAGACAATTTCGCATAACATATCCAAAATCATCAAAAGTCGAATAATTCGACGATTTTCAGTGATCCGAACGAAGGACTCTCACATGTGATCCACGGCTAGTTACGGCTTTCAGCTTAATTTCGGGACGAAATTCCCTAAACAAGGGGAGGCTGTAACACCCCGTGTTTTCACGAGTGAAAGTCAAAGTCAAGGTCAAAGTCAACGACCGATTTCGCGCGACTTGATTCGTAGAAATGTTTTTATTTTAATTATATTATGTGGAGTAAGTGTCGTTCATTACCATAATCGAATCGTGATAACCGTATTCCAATCGACTCGCGACTGTGAACTATAGGAAGTAACAATGCGATAAAGTTAATCAAGCTACGCTAATCAAATCGACATCGAATCGTAACTCGAGCTACGTAATTTACTCGTTATTTATACGTGTGTGTGTGCCTTACGTGTTACCTGTGCATGTTTATTTTATGTTATGTTGTGATAATCAAGCGAACTCAATCGAACTCGAAGTCTAACTCGAATGTAACGAACCCGAACCCGAATTCCGAGTCGAACCATATAAGAAGTATGTCACACCCCGACCGCGTAGAACAACAAAGCGCGGTGGAAACATCGAGGCGTGTTGCAACAGAATCATTGTTTCATAACCATGGATACCAAAAAGTGTTTCGTTTTATTAAACATTGGATAATTACATCGTCTGGAAATCTAAATACATAATTTAAACATTGTCTATCATTGTTATTGAGTCACTAAGGCCTTGTCCAGTCCTATATGAGCATGCATCCTATCATTCGATATCTTTCAACAATACCTGAAACACATGTGAAAACGAGGTCAGCAAAGAAATGCTGGCGAATACATAGGTTTTGTAGGAGTGTCGAAATCATGGCTAGTTTAGATGTTGCAATACTTTATTAAAACCTTGTTTTGAAAAGAGTATAATATTGCAACTTAATTAACCAACTCAAATCAAGCGGGTTATTGTTTATAAAACCTCGTAGCCATGACTCTTAACCCAAAAACCTTTGTTTTAGTACAGCAAATTGTGAAAAGTATGTTATATGTATAAAATGTTATATGTCCAAATTGAAATGATTCAAATAACGCTACGATATGTAATACCATACAAACACTTATATATAGGAAGTACCATCGGCGTATCCACCATGCTTGTATCATATTACACACGCTTCGTTACTTAAAACACTTACTCAAACCAAACCAACAATGTAAAAACTTAACCAAAACCCAATCGTATATTGCTTTGAAGCCAATCGTTTACCCAAATCGTTAAATTCGTTTTAGGTCGTGAAACTACTTATATGGTCGTCTCGCTAATAACATTCAAACCTTCGTGACTCATCCCTCGTCGCTTCTCGTTTTCGCATTAACAAACCCTTACCAAAGGGTAAATTAATAATTACAGATTCAGTCGCTACCCACCACACCCACACATAACCACGGGAGTAATAAATAACGGGATTTGTCAGATCCTATGGTACCATAACCTAATACTGGTCGGCTTGATCATTGCTAATGAATGTCATTTGTTATGTAACCCAACCAACAAGTTCGTTCACATTATCGAAATCGTTATTAGTTTTGTATAAATCGTCTTAATCGTTTTTGAAACTATCGTTATAATATCGAAAATCGTTTTGATACCATCGTTAAAACCTTGAAAACATTTAGCACATATGAGTCACCCCAAAACAATTGAAAACAGTAAAATAGGGGAATAATGTACTCACCTGAGAATGTTTAGAGGTCTTGAACAACAACCAAACAAAGCTTGAGGGAGCACGGAATCAGTCGGCAATCTAAAATTATATAAATAAACCGGACTTTAATCGGGAGATCGGATAGGATGAGGCTTGGTAAACCAATTGAGTATTGGAACTCATATGATATGATTTAACAAGGCCTACATACTACATTGAGACTAACCTAAGTGCTTTCGACCCATCACGGCCCATTAAGGTAACATATGCTACTTTAACGCGTCGGGCGCGCAAAGCGCGTTCGAGACGTCTAACTAGTCCTATGACAGGTATTATATGCCTAAACGTGTTTAATCATGTTGTATAATCAGTTATGTACAAAAGTTTAGGTTACATAAGCTTAATTACCAATTATACATGAAAAGGGTATTCTGGTAATTTACCTAAGGCATATAAACTACCTATCATACAACTACTTAAACGATGTGACCATTAGGTATAACCTCGGAAGGTTATTCCCTATTCACTATGGTCACCTAATGTATTTGGTCGGATCCTAATGATCGACCAAACTGGGTCGGGTTCGAAGGTATAAGCGATTTATCAGATCGCTTACCCTTACGACCCTAGACAACGTGGTAATCAGTAGGCATAGTCCCAAGGGACTATAACCAACGTGATTACACTCACGTTGCGAAGTTCAAACGAACTTCGCATTGACCATTACTGGTCAACGCAGAAAGTCAAACAAAGTTTGACTTTCAGACTCGAAAAACAATAAAAGAACGAAAGAATACTTACGAAGGGTCCCCGAATGCTAATTTCGATTCAAGAATCTCAGGTATGAAACAATGGTTTCAACTTAGAGTTTCTCAATCAAAATTCTAGTGATTTTTGAAGTTGGGGTGATGGGGTATTTATAGTTTTCGAAGAACCGTTAAGATCGTTTGTCGAATATCGTGCCTTAATCGCATCCGTACAAGTGTCGGAAAGTTATGGTGGCTCATTTGCCACTCACCATAGGGTTTTGACAAGTGTCTTGGCCTTTGGAGTGTTTGAAAGGCTGATTATAGCTGTCAATACATCGAATCTGGTCCCGAAAGTGCAAAACTGATGTTTCTGTCCAGATAAGGCACTCGCGTAGCGTGACTGCATAGGCCCTTAGGGCTCGCGCTACGCCACTGCCCCCCTGTTTCAGAATTGTTTCAAAAATGGCAGAAATGGTCCCTGCAGCCCGTTTAAGCTATTTTCGATGCGTTTGAACCCCGTTAACCTCATTTCAAGGCTCTAAAATGAAGTTAAAGTATAGGGAACTCAAAACATGCTCAAAAATATCTCGGATTTCGGTTCGTTTGGCCGTACGATCGCGATGTTCGGTTAATTACGACGGAATGCGCATAAGCGCGAAAAACGATCCAAATGACGCGACGAATGGATTTTTCTTATGGCGAACACTAAAATATAATATAGTCATGCTTACATAAATTTTTGGATGTCCGGATGTATTCAGAACGTAAGTTATGCGCGAAAATGCAAACTTGTGCACTTTTTGACACTTTTAGTCCCTGAATGACCCAAAAGTTTATTTTAGCACACCGAACCCCTCAAAGCCTATTTCTAAGCTATGTAAAGGATATTTAAGGTGTGTTTAACTTATGGTCATGTTCCGGAATGTCTGTTCCAGTACGAATCGTCATACTTTCGCAGTTTGTCAATTTTAGTCCCTGTAAGCGAACTAACTTGTTTTTGCCATACCAAAGCCTTCAAAACTTATTTCTAAGTTATGTAAAGGTTATTTAAGGTATGTTAAGCTTATGTCACTACTCCAGAGTGTTTGTTGCATTAAACTGGTTATATTTACGCATCGGTGCGCGTATAACCTTCCAGAAAGCGATTTAGAGTTTGAAATTGAACAAAAATTGATATGTGCAGATGATACACATATTTTTACAAATCCCAAATATGAAATATAATATTTCATTGGTTCGGTATTTGTTTGATGGCCGTGGAGGCACAGGTGTTACAGTCTCCCATACTTTAGGAAATTTCATCCCGAAATTTATTTAGAGGAAACTTGTGAGAGCTTAAAAACATGAAGTTGAAAAGATCAAACAACGTTGGTTAGGGTTCTGAACTTCTAGTAACCTTAATAACATTATGCTTGCAATGTAAGAGGGATACTTATATACAAGTATATGAAGCGTCATTGGTGCGTCCACCGTACCTCCATTACATCGTTCTCATTTTGTTATTGTTGTCACTATCAGTTCTTACACATAATAAATATTACTGGGTTTCTATGCACTAAATTTCATAATTATGTACGCGTCCATAATTAGACAATTCCTTGCATAGTTCACACAGTCCATTTTATAATGTGTAGGGGAAAACCAAATGAACAATCCTGTGATGAGTGTGACTAGACCGCCATAGAGTCCTTTTAATTAAATCAATAAATGATCTAAATAGACTATCAAGGAGTCTGTTCAGCTACATCACTAGATGTCATTCTTTAACCAAATTGTGAATCAATCTTTTAGACTAGACCACTAAAAGGATCTCTTATGAATCATGGAATGGTACTATATAACCTAAGGGTCTTAACTACCACGTAGAAGCCCATGAGGATTTAAGGTAGTACCTTTCGAATATCCTAATATGAATCCCTCATATGAAGATATGAAAGATTCTATGAGGATTTGAAAATCGGATCACACAAAAGCATAGAGGAGAACACATAAACACATATCACATAATCACATACTCGCATAATTGTTTAATTTGACCTTTAAATTTGTTATCTTTGGACACGGGTATTTAAAGCATGCAAGGAATCAATCCTTAATTGCAGCAATTTGGATGGATCCACATGAATACCCTGCTTGTTGACTACATGGCCCAAAAACTGAACTTCTTTAAGCCAAAATTTCCTCTTGGAGGATTTAGCGAAAAGTTTGTTCCTTCTTTAGGGGTTCCAATGTCAACGAAGGTGTTGATCGTGATCGGCTCGGGACATGAATAGATCAAGATGTCATCAATAACAACAATGACGAACTGATCCAAATAAGACTTGCAGACTCTATTTATTAAGTCCTTGAAGATGGCTGGAGCATTTGTCAACCCAAAAGGCATGACTGTAAACTCGTAATGGCCACACTTTGTGCAAAAAACCGTTTTGGGAATATTTTCTTCGAAATTACAAAGTTGATGATACCCAAAACGCAAAATGATCTTGGAAAAGCATGAAGTAACCTGCAGATGATCAGAGAGATCATTGATTTAAGGTAGGGGATATCGATTCTTGATGGTAAGCTTATCAAGCTTACGTTAATCGATACAAATTCGAGAAGATCCATCTTTCTTTTTCACAAAGAAGGCAAGAGTTTTCCCCAAGGTGAAAAGTTTGGACGGATGAATCCATTATCAGACAACTCTTGAAGCTGTTTTGATAATTCTTGCATCTCGAACGGTGCAAGACGATAAGATACTTTAGATTTAAAAGAAACAAGTGTTTGAGGTTCTTAGGGAGATCACAAGTGATCATAATAATGACATAACCACACGAGTAGTTTGTCTTTGTGTTGACATCATAAGGTTGAATCAAACATTCATACAATTGCATTAGTTAAAGAAAATAAAAACCACAAATTTTTATTTATATAACAACCGCATTGTCTTTAAATGTTTCAAGATAACAACCAGAGGAAATACAAAATACTAATCGTTTATCGCTGCATCGTTGATTGCCTCATTGATGTTATACACTCGTCCACGTGCTGGATTCACATTGACGTTGACGTTCGCATTCGGGTTTGCGTTAGCATTTGCATTCGCCAGTCTTGGGCAGTTGTGGCGGAAGTGACCAATCTCTCCGCAGTTGAAACATGAACCCAGTGGGAATCTCGCAGCATTCCCTTGAACCGGAGCTTGAACCTGAGCAGCCTGATTTTGTCCCAGACGACAAATATTGGCCAAATGCCCAAGTTTACCACACGTTGTGCATTTCTTGCAATCTTGTTGTGCAACGTGATGACCGTTGCAACGGGCACAATATGGTGCGGTACCGGCATATGCTTTCTTTGCAGGTGGCTGAGCTGGTGGGTTCCGCGGTTTCTGAGCAGTCTGTGCTGTAACAGCAAAGTTCTGAACACCCTTTCGCTTTCTTGATTTCTTTGACATCTCACCTTCCTTACCCTTCTTGTTTTGACCTTTCTTGCTATCCTCCTTGTTAGACCCCTGCTTCTTACCCTTGTCCCCCTTTCTATGTAACTTATTCTTCCGAATCTGCGACTCGGTCAATGTCGCAGCTAACTCGATCGCCTGACGGAGTGTGGTAGGGCTACTACCAGTAAGGATGTCTTGTACCAAGTCGGGTAGGCCGTCGATGTACCTTTCAATAGCCTTGTCGAGTGAGGTAACCATTGTCGGGCAAAGCAGACTCAACTCCTCAAACCTATCAGTATACGCCCTGTGCTCACCACTATCTTGCTTCAACTCATCAAATTCCTTCTCCAAAGCTCTCTGCTCATGACGAGGACAGAATTCCCTCATCATAAGAGCCCTAAGTTCAGCCCATGTCTGTGCTAGAGCAACTTCTGCACCACGATCCCTCATAACCCCGTTCCACCATGTGAGAGCCCTCTTCTGAAACACACTTGAAGAAAACTCGACCTTGCGATTATCAGGACACTGCACGTGGCGGAAAGTATTCTCAATGCTCTCGAACCATTGAAGAAGCCCAGTCGCTCCTTCAGAACCACTAAACTTGAGTGGTTTAGCCTGGTTAAAATCCTTGTATTTGCATGGAACATTGTTGTTGTTGTTGGCTTGGTTCCATTGAGCAAAGAGGTTTGGGAATTGAGCAGCCATTTGCTGCGCAATGATTTCTGCCAATTCGGCAGTCGCTATCTGGCTTTCGCGTCGAGGAGGCATTCTAAAAGAGGAAAATATGAAAGGAAACGAGTGAGAGAATTAGACGAAAAGAATGAGATGAAACAAATCTGATGAAAGCAAGGGTAGTGGTCATTTGTTTGTTACTACAAAGCAACAAACGACCTCGGTGATTAATCAAAGTAAATAGGTCAAAAATAATGTATCGCGAAGACATGCTCGCCTATAAGTGAACACTCATCCCAAGAATTCCCAGGTAAGCACAACTGGTCTCGCGTCTGATGAGATGTATACGAAGTGCTTGCCTAGACAGAAAACCCAGAATACAGGCATTCACCCTTCCAGTTTGCACGTGTTCACATTATTTAAAACCCAAAACCTTGACGAGATTTTGAAAATTCAAAGGGGTTCAAAACCATATAACAGAGGGTTCAAAACCTTACAATAGAGGGTTCAAAACCTTGTAATCAATCATCCTAGAACAGATGATTAGTTTTCAAAGCGGTTTTGAAATTTATGTTCTTGTTGTGGTCGTCGCCTAAGGATAGGTGACGGTATTGTTTTATGACTAAACGCAAGTAAACTCGTGTTAGGGTCCTAGAAAGGTTATAGACTAGGTCAAAGCATTACTAATAACCTAATTCCCTATAACCATTGGCTCTGATACCAACTTTTCTGTCACACCCCGACCGCGTAGAACAACAAAGCGCGGCGGAAACATCGAGGCGTGTTGCAACAGAATCATTGTTTCATAACCATGGATACCAAAAAGTGTTTCGTTTTATTAAACATTGGATAATTACATCGTCTGGAAATCTAAATACATAATTTAAACATTGTCTATCATTGTTATTGAGTCACTAAGGCCTTGTCCAGTCCTATATGAGCATGCATCCTATCAATCGATATCTTTCAACAATACCTGAAACACATGTGAAAACGAGGTCAGCAAAGAAATGCTGGCGAATACATAGGTTTTGTAGGAGTGTCGAAATCATGGCTAGTTTAGATGTTGCAATACTTTATTAAAACCTTGTTTTGAAAAGAGTATAATATTGCAACTTAATTAACCAACTCAAATCAAGCGGGTTATAGTTTATAAAACCTCGTAGCCATGACTCTTAACCCAAAAACCTTTGTTTTAGTACAGCAAATTGTGAAAAGTATGTTATTTGTATAAAATGTTATATGTCCAAATTGAAATGATTCAAATAACGCTACGATATGTAATACCATACAAACACTTATATATAGGAAGTACCATCGGCGTATCCACCATGCTTGTATCATATTACACACGCTTCGTTACCTAAAACACTTACTCAAACCAAACCAACAATGTAAACACTTAACCAAAACCCAATCGTATATCGCTTTGAAGCCAATCGTTTACCCAAATTGTTAAATTCGTTTTAGGTCGTGAAACTACTTATATGGTCGTCTCGCTAATAACATTCAAACCTTCGTGACTCATCCCTCGTCGCTTCTCGTTTTCGCATTAACAAACCCTTACCAAAGGGTAAATTAATAATTACAGATTCAGTCGCTACCCACCACACCCACACATAACCACGGGTGTAATAAATAACGGGATTTGTCAGATCCTATGGTACCATAACCTAATACTGGTCGGCTTGATCATTGCTAATGAATGTCATTTGTTATGTAACCCAACCAACAAGTTCGTTCACATTATCGAAATCGTTATTAGTTTTGTATAAATCGTCTTAATCGTTTTTGAAACTATCGTTATAATATCGAAAATCTTTTTGATACCATCGTTAAAACCTTGAAAACATTTAGCACATATGAGTCACCCCAAAACAATTGAAAACAGTAAAATAGGGGAATAATGTACTCGCCTGAGAATGTTTAGAGGTCTTGAACAACAACCAAACAAAGCTTGAGGGAGCACGGAATCAGTCGGCAATCTAAAATTATATAAATAAACCGGACTTTAATCGGGAGATCGGATAGGATGAGGCTTGGTAAACCAATTGAGTATTGGAACTCATATGATATGATTTAACAAGGCCTACATACTACATTGAGACTAACCTAAGTGCTTTCGACCCATCGCGGCCCATTAAGGTAACATATGCTACTTTAACGCGTCGGGCGCGCAAAGCGCGTTCGAGACGTCTAACTAGTCCTATGACAGGTATTATATGCCTAAACGTGTTTAATCATGTTGTATAATCAGTTATGTACAAAAGTTTAGGTTACATAAGCTTAATTACCAATTATACATGAAAAGGGTATTCTGGTAATTTACCTAAGGCATATAAACTACCTATCATACAACTACTTAAACGATGTGACCATTAGGTATAACCTCGGAAGGTTATTCCCTATTCACTATGGTCACCTAATGTATTTGGTCGGATCCTAATGATCGACCAAACTGGGTCGGGTTCGAAGGTATAAGCGATTTATCAGATCGCTTACCCTTACGACCCTAGACAACGTGGTAATCAGTAGGCATAGTCCCAAGGGACTATAACCAACGTGATTACACTCACGTTGCGAAGTTCAAACGAACTTCGCATTGACCATTACTGGTCAACGCAGAAAGTCAAACAAAGTTTGACTTTCAGACTCGAAAAACAATAAAAGAACGAAAGAATACTTACGAAGGGTCCCCGAATGCTAATTTCGATTCAAGAATCTCAGGTATGAAACAATGGTTTCAACTTAGAGTTTCTCAATCAAAATTCTAGTGATTTTTGAAGTTGGGGTGATGGGGTATTTATAGTTTTCGAAGAACCGTTAAGATCGTTTGTCGAATATCGTGCCTTAATCGCATCCGTACAAGTGTCGGAAAGTTATGGTGGCTCATTTGCCACTCACCATAGGGTTTTGACAAGTGTCTTGGCCTTTGGAGTGTTTGAAAGGCTGATTATAGCTGTCAATACATCGAATCTGGTCCCGAAAGTGCAAAACTGATGTTTCTGTCCAGATAAGGCACTCGCGTAGCGTGACTGCATAGGCCCTTAGGGCTCGCGCTACGCCACTGCCCCCCTGTTTCAGAATTGTTTCAAAAATGGCAGAAATGGTCCCTGCAGCCCGTTTAAGCTATTTTCGATGCGTTTGAACCCCGTTAACCTCATTTCAAGGCTCTAAAATGAAGTTAAAGTATAGGGAACTCAAAACATGCTCAAAAATATCTCGGATTTCGGTTCGTTTGGCCGTACGATCGCGATGTTCGGTTAATTACGACGGAATGCGCATAAGCGCGAAAAACGATCCAAATGACGCGACGAATGGATTTTTCTTATGGCGAACACTAAAATATAATATAGTCATGCTTACATAAATTTTTGGATGTCCGGATGTATTCAGAACGTAAGTTATGCGCGAAAATGCAAACTTGTGCACTTTTTGACACTTTTAGTCCCTGAATGACCCAAAAGTTTATTTTAGCACACCGAACCCCTCAAAGCCTATTTCTAAGCTATGTAAAGGATATTTAAGGTGTGTTTAACTTATGGTCATGTTCCGGAATGTCTGTTCCAGTACGAATCGTCATACTTTCGCAGTTTGTCAATTTTAGTCCCTGTAAGCGAACTAACTTGTTTTTGCCATACCAAAGCCTTCAAAACTTATTTCTAAGTTATGTAAAGGTTATTTAAGGTATGTTAAGCTTATGTCACTACTCCAGAGTGTTTGTTGCATTAAACTGGTTATATTTACGCATCGGTGCGCGTATAACCTTCCAGAAAGCGATTTAGAGTTTGAAATTGAACAAAAATTGATATGTGCAGATGATACACATATTTTTACAAATCCCAAATATGAAATATAATATTTCATTGGTTCGGTATTTGTTTGATGGCCGTGGAGGCACAGGTGTTACAGTCTCCCATACTTTAGGAAATTTCATCCCGAAATTTATTTAGAGGAAACTTGTGAGAGCTTAAAAACATGAAGTTGAAAAGATCAAACAACGTTGGTTAGGGTTCTGAACTTCTAGTAACCTTAATAACATTATGCTTGCAATGTAAGAGGGATACTTATATACAAGTATATGAAGCGTCATTGGTGCGTCCACCGTACCTCCATTACATCGTTCTCATTTTGTTATTGTTGTCACTATCGGTTCTTACACATAATAAATATTACTGGGTTTCTATGCACTAAATTTCATAATTATGTACGCGTCCATAATTAGACAATTCCTTGCATAGTTCACACAGTCCATTTTATAATGTGTAGGGGAAAACCAAATGAACAATCCTGTGATGAGTGTGACTAGACCGCCATAGAGTCCTTTTAATTAAATCAATAAATGATCTAAATAGACTATCAAGGAGTCTGTTCAGCTACATCACTAGATGTCATTCTTTAACCAAATTGTGAATCAATCTTTTAGACTAGACCACTAAAAGGATCTCTTATGAATCATGGAATGGTACTATATAACCTAAGGGTCTTAACTACCACGTAGAAGCCCATGAGGATTTAAGGTAGTACCTTTCGAATATCCTAATATGAATCCCTCATATGAAGATATGAAAGATTCTATGAGGATTTGAAAATCGGATCACACAAAAGCATAGAGGAGAACACATAAACACATATCACATAATCACATACTCGCATAATTGTTTAATTTGACCTTTAAATTTGTTATCTTTGGACACGGGTATTTAAAGCATGCAAGGAATCAATCCTTAATTGCAGCAATTTGGATGGATCCACATGAATACCCTGCTTGTTGACTACATGGCCCAAAAACTGAACTTCTTTAAGCCAAAATTTCCTCTTGGAGGATTTAGCGAAAAGTTTGTTCCTTCTTTAGGGGTTCCAATGTCAACGAAGGTGTTGATCGTGATCGGCTCGGGACATGAATAGATCAAGATGTCATCAATAACAACAATGACGAACTGATCCAAATAAGACTTGCAGACTCTATTTATTAAGTCCTTGAAGATGGCTGGAGCATTTGTCAACCCAAAAGGCATGACTGTAAACTCGTAATGGCCATACTTTGTGCAAAAAATCGTTTTGGGAATATTTTCTTCGAAATTACAAAGTTGATGATACCCAAAACGCAAAATGATCTTGGAAAAGCATGAAGTAACCTGCAGATGATCAGAGAGATCATTGATTTAAGGTAGGGGATATCGATTCTTGATGGTAAGCTTATCAAGCTTACGTTAATCGATACAAATTCGAGAAGATCCATCTTTCTTTTTCACAAAGAAGGCAAGAGTTTTCCCCAAGGTGAAAAGTTTGGACGGATGAATCCATTATCAGACAACTCTTGAAGCTGTTTTGATAATTCTTGCATCTCGAACGGTGCAAGACGATAAGATACTTTAGATTTAAAAGAAACAAGTGTTTGAGGTTCTTAGGGAGATCACAAGTGATCATAATAATGACATAACCACACGAGTAGTTTGTCTTTGTGTTGACATCATAAGGTTGAATCAAACATTCATACAATTGCATTAGTTAAAGAAAATAAAAACCACAAATTTTTATTTATATAACAACCGCATTGTCTTTAAATGTTTCAAGATAACAACCAGAGGAAATACAAAATACTAATCGTTTATCGCTGCATCGTTGATTGCCTCATTGATGTTATACACTCGTCCACGTGCTGGATTCACATTGACGTTGACGTTCGCATTCGGGTTTGCGTTAGCATTTGCATTCGCCAGTCTTGGGCAGTTGTGGCGGAAGTGACCAATCTCTCCGCAGTTGAAACATGAACCCAGTGGGAATCTCGCAGCATTCCCTTGAACCGGAGCTTGAACCTGAGCAGCCTGATTTTGTCCCAGACGACAAATATTGGCCAAATGCCCAAGTTTACCACACGTTGTGCATTTCTTGCAATCTTGTTGTGCAACGTGATGACCGTTGCAACGGGCACAATATGGTGCGGTACCGGCATATGCTTTCTTTGCAGGTGGCTGAGCTGGTGGGTTCCGCGGTTTCTGAGCAGTCTGTGCTGTAACAGCAAAGTTCTGAACACCCTTTCGCTTTCTTGATTTCTTTGACATCTCACCTTCCTTACCCTTCTTGTTTTGACCTTTCTTGCTATCCTCCTTGTTAGACCCCTGCTTCTTACCCTTGTCCCCCTTTCTATGTAACTTATTCTTCCGAATCTGCGACTCGGTCAATGTCGCAGCTAACTCGATCGCCTGACGGAGTGTGGTAGGGCTACTACCAGTAAGGATGTCTTGTACCAAGTCGGGTAGGCCGTCGATGTACCTTTCAATAGCCTTGTCGAGTGAGGTAACCATTGTCGGGCAAAGCAGACTCAACTCCTCAAACCTATCAGTATACGCCCTGTGCTCACCACTATCTTGCTTCAACTCATCAAATTCCTTCTCCAAAGCTCTCTGCTCATGACGAGGACAGAATTCCCTCATCATAAGAGCCCTAAGTTCAGCCCATGTCTGTGCTAGAGCAACTTCTGCACCACGATCCCTCATAACCCCGTTCCACCATGTGAGAGCCCTCTTCTGAAACACACTTGAAGAAAACTCGACCTTGCGATTATCAGGACACTGCACGTGGCGGAAAGTATTCTCAATGCTCTCGAACCATTGAAGAAGCCCAGTCGCTCCTTCAGAACCACTAAACTTGAGTGGTTTAGCCTGGTTAAAATCCTTGTATTTGCATGGAACATTGTTGTTGTTGTTGGCTTGGTTCCATTGAGCAAAGAGGTTTGGGAATTGAGCAGCCATTTGCTGCGCAATGATTTCTGCCAATTCGGCAGTCGCTATCTGGCTTTCGCGTCGAGGAGGCATTCTAAAAGAGGAAAATATGAAAGGAAACGAGTGAGAGAATTAGACGAAAAGAATGAGATGAAACAAATCTGATGAAAGCAAGGGTAGTGGTCATTTGTTTGTTACTACAAAGCAACAAACGACCTCGGTGATTAATCAAAGTAAATAGGTCAAAAATAATGTATCGCGAAGACATGCTCGCCTATAAGTGAACACTCATCCCAAGAATTCCCAGGTAAGCACAACTGGTCTCGCGTCTGATGAGATGTATACGAAGTGCTTGCCTAGACAGAAAACCCAGAATACAGGCATTCACCCTTCCAGTTTGCACGTGTTCACATTATTTAAAACCCAAAACCTTGACGAGATTTTGAAAATTCAAAGGGGTTCAAAACCATATAACAGAGGGTTCAAAACCTTACAATAGAGGGTTCAAAACCTTGTAATCAATCATCCTAGAACAGATGATTAGTTTTCAAAGCGGTTTTGAAATTTATGTTCTTGTTGTGGTCGTCGCCTAAGGATAGGTGACGGTATTGTTTTATGACTAAACGCAAGTAAACTCGTGTTAGGGTCCTAGAAAGGTTATAGACTAGGTCAAAGCATTACTAATAACCTAATTCCCTATAACCATTGGCTCTGATACCAACTTTTCTGTCACACCCCGACCGCGTAGAACAACAAAGCGCGGCGGAAACATCGAGGCGTGTTGCAACAGAATCATTGTTTCATAACCATGGATACCAAAAAGTGTTTCGTTTTATTAAACATTGGATAATTACATCGTCTGGAAATCTAAATACATAATTTAAACATTGTCTATCATTGTTATTGAGTCACTAAGGCCTTGTCCAGTCCTATATGAGCATGCATCCTATCAATCGATATCTTTCAACAATACCTGAAACACATGTGAAAACGAGGTCAGCAAAGAAATGCTGGCGAATACATAGGTTTTGTAGGAGTGTCGAAATCATGGCTAGTTTAGATGTTGCAATACTTTATTAAAACCTTGTTTTGAAAAGAGTATAATATTGCAACTTAATTAACCAACTCAAATCAAGCGGGTTATAGTTTATAAAACCTCGTAGCCATGACTCTTAACCCAAAAACCTTTGTTTTAGTACAGCAAATTGTGAAAAGTATGTTATTTGTATAAAATGTTATATGTCCAAATTGAAATGATTCAAATAACGCTACGATATGTAATACCATACAAACACTTATATATAGGAAGTACCATCGGCGTATCCACCATGCTTGTATCATATTACACACGCTTCGTTACCTAAAACACTTACTCAAACCAAACCAACAATGTAAACACTTAACCAAAACCCAATCGTATATCGCTTTGAAGCCAATCGTTTACCCAAATTGTTAAATTCGTTTTAGGTCGTGAAACTACTTATATGGTCGTCTCGCTAATAACATTCAAACCTTCGTGACTCATCCCTCGTCGCTTCTCGTTTTCGCATTAACAAACCCTTACCAAAGGGTAAATTAATAATTACAGATTCAGTCGCTACCCACCACACCCACACATAACCACGGGTGTAATAAATAACGGGATTTGTCAGATCCTATGGTACCATAACCTAATACTGGTCGGCTTGATCATTGCTAATGAATGTCATTTGTTATGTAACCCAACCAACAAGTTCGTTCACATTATCGAAATCGTTATTAGTTTTGTATAAATCGTCTTAATCGTTTTTGAAACTATCGTTATAATATCAAAAATCTTTTTGATACCATCGTTAAAACCTTGAAAACATTTAGCACATATGAGTCACCCCAAAACAATTGAAAACAGTAAAATAGGGGAATAATGTACTCGCCTGAGAATGTTTAGAGGTCTTGAACAACAACCAAACAAAGCTTGAGGGAGCACGGAATCAGTCGGCAATCTAAAATTATATAAATAAACCGGACTTTAATCGGGAGATCGGATAGGATGAGGCTTGGTAAACCAATTGAGTATTGGAACTCATATGATATGATTTAACAAGGCCTACATACTACATTGAGACTAACCTAAGTGCTTTCGACCCATCGCGGCCCATTAAGGTAACATATGCTACTTTAACGCGTCGGGCGCGCAAAGCGCGTTCGAGACGTCTAACTAGTCCTATGACAGGTATTATATGCCTAAACGTGTTTAATCATGTTGTATAATCAGTTATGTACAAAAGTTTAGGTTACATAAGCTTAATTACCAATTATACATGAAAAGGGTATTCTGGTAATTTACCTAAGGCATATAAACTACCTATCATACAACTACTTAAACGATGTGACCATTAGGTATAACCTCGGAAGGTTATTCCCTATTCACTATGGTCACCTAATGTATTTGGTCGGATCCTAATGATCGACCAAACTGGGTCGGGTTCGAAGGTATAAGCGATTTATCAGATCGCTTACCCTTACGACCCTAGACAACGTGGTAATCAGTAGGCATAGTCCCAAGGGACTATAACCAACGTGATTACACTCACGTTGCGAAGTTCAAACGAACTTCGCATTGACCATTACTGGTCAACGCAGAAAGTCAAACAAAGTTTGACTTTCAGACTCGAAAAACAATAAAAGAACGAAAGAATACTTACGAAGGGTCCCCGAATGCTAATTTCGATTCAAGAATCTCAGGTATGAAACAATGGTTTCAACTTAGAGTTTCTCAATCAAAATTCTAGTGATTTTTGAAGTTGGGGTGATGGGGTATTTATAGTTTTCGAAGAACCGTTAAGATCGTTTGTCGAATATCGTGCCTTAATCGCATCCGTACAAGTGTCGGAAAGTTATGGTGGCTCATTTGCCACTCACCATAGGGTTTTGACAAGTGTCTTGGCCTTTGGAGTGTTTGAAAGGCTGATTATAGCTGTCAATACATCGAATCTGGTCCCGAAAGTGCAAAACTGATGTTTCTGTCCAGATAAGGCACTCGCGTAGCGTGACTGCATAGGCCCTTAGGGCTCGCGCTACGCCACTGCCCCCCTGTTTCAGAATTGTTTCAAAAATGGCAGAAATGGTCCCTGCAGCCCGTTTAAGCTATTTTCGATGCGTTTGAACCCCGTTAACCTCATTTCAAGGCTCTAAAATGAAGTTAAAGTATAGGGAACTCAAAACATGCTCAAAAATATCTCGGATTTCGGTTCGTTTGGCCGTACGATCGCGATGTTCGGTTAATTACGACGGAATGCGCATAAGCGCGAAAAACGATCCAAATGACGCGACGAATGGATTTTTCTTATGGCGAACACTAAAATATAATATAGTCATGCTTACATAAATTTTTGGATGTCCGGATGTATTCAGAACGTAAGTTATGCGCGAAAATGCAAACTTGTGCACTTTTTGACACTTTTAGTCCCTGAATGACCCAAAAGTTTATTTTAGCACACCGAACCCCTAAAAGCATATTTCTAAGCTATGTAAAGGATATTTAAGGTGTGGTTAACTTATGGTCATGTTCCGGAATGTCTGTTCCAGTACGAATCGTCATACTTTCGCAGTTTGTCAATTTTAGTCCCTGTAAGCGAACTAACTTGTTTTTGCCATACCAAAGCCTTCAAAACTTATTTCTAAGTTATGTAAAGGTTATTTAAGGTATGTTAAGCTTATGTCACTATTCCAGAGTGTTTGTTGCATTAAACTGGTTATATTTACGCATCGGTGCGCGTATAACCTTCCAGAAAGCGATTTAGAGTTTGAAATTGAACAAAAATTGATATGTGCAGATGATACACATATTTTTACAAATCCCAAATATGAAATATAATATTTCATTGGTTCGGTATTTGTTTGATGGCCGTGGAGGCACAGGTGTTACAAAGTAGTTGGGACTGAAAGTAAATTGACTAGGAAACCCTATCAAATCGCTCGCAAATCGAAACCGAAGCGACATCGCATCGAACGCACCTATTCAGGCGACATCCGCACGGATTGCCAATCCGCACGGATGACCAATCCGCACGGATAGCCTATCCGGGTACGTGCAATCTGCACGGCTCACCCTTTCCCTTTTTGGCATCCTATAAATACACGGGTCACTCTCCAACTTTTCCACTTTTGGCAAGTGACGTCCGAATCGCACGCATTCTTCACCTTTTCTCAGATTTCTCTCAATCCAGGTAAGATCTTGCTCTAATTCTTGTACATTCTTGATCACTACACAAATCTACACCTTTCTATCTTTCAAATCTCGACTTTTACCCGTGAAATCATCAAGATTTGAGGTATTCACGGGTGACGTCATCATGAAGTTCTTATGAACTTCAAGCTTGACTTCATTCCACCAAGAGTAACTCAGATCTGAACGATTTCCATAAGATTTCACAAGAACTTCACCTAAATCTAAACTTTTCTAAGGATAAAAGAGTTGAAAGAAATAAACCTAAGTTCTCTCCTTCTTTTACCCTTAAGATCGGTACGAATCTGATCGGTTCTAGTCTCTACTCGATAATAATGATGCACTAGTCCAGATCTGGAGTTCTACCGCAAGACACCTGATTTCGGGGTCAACCGGAATGACCGTTCTGAGTCGCCGATATGTCGAGTCAGGGTGGTTCCTGACCGGGCTAGTCACGCGGGTGAGAATGCAATTCCAAGTGGTTGCCACGCAGTCAGAACGTCTCGATAAATGACAACAGAAACCAAGAGTAGACGAACGGAACAATCAGACCAGAGACTGTCCGCACGGACCAGTCGTCCGCACGGGCAAGCTGTCCGCACGGACAAGCTGTCCGCACGTACAGGCTATACGGACGGGTTGTCACCCGGACAAGCTACCCTTGGGACCCACCCTCCAAACAAGGTTTGAGTATCGACGAATGAGCAATCCGGATGGACGACCTCTGAAAGGATTACTCTTCGGATCATGAGATACTAAGGCCTTAAAATAAATTCAAACAGTGTTCATCCGCACGGCCAAGTCGTCCGCACGGACAGGCTATCCGGACGGATTGCCTCTGCCCGCGCGCACAGACTGTCCGCACGGATTACCATTGTCCGCACGAACTACCAACCGTACGGATTGTTGTCCGCGCGACCGGCTTGAAAGGTAGAAACACTTAAATGTTTTCTAAATGCTACAACGAAAACTTCAAAGCACAAGCCATCATACACAAACACATCCTTGGGAAGAAACAATCCACTTGAACGTTTATCCGCACGAACAACTTGTCCGTACGGATAAGCAATCCGCACGCACGACTAGTCTGCACGGATTACCATCCGCACGTACAGTCCACGCGCACGGATAGCTTATCCGAATGGGTCACCATCCGCACGGATTACCATCCGTACGGATAGTTCACCCGCACGGATGACTTCCTCTCACGGATAGCTGATCCGCACGATCAGTTATTCTACCCACTCGCACTTTGTACTGTTTTGCGTGCCACTTACCTTTACGCTATCGAATCTATTCAGGCTAACCTTACTCACTGTAAAGCGCTCCCTTCAATCCGCAATCGCTGTGAGTATACCCGAACCCTTTTTGCTTTAGCACATTTGGGTGTTACATACGTTACGAATATTCAAACTACAACTATCACACTACTCAAGCTATTTTTAACGCTAAACCATTTACGCATGTTATACGTGGCTTATGAATGCTTGTTTGTTATGTTTACACATGGAATGCTGTCTACCTGCCTTAGCAACGATAGTACTATAGTTTGGACTCAGCACCCGTTCACACGGGGGTTGTTAAGGATCTTTTACTTGCATGGATTACGGTGGTAATCATGTATTGCGAACTGCCTCGGGCAGTCAACCCGCAGTCATTGGTATCGATGGATCTATGTCGATAACTAACGTGCTTCATTTCACTATGTGTACGTGCTGGTTATGCGTAAACGAATTCGAACTCTATATGCTATTATCAAACTTGTATGCTCACCTTTACATTTTATGTATTGACTTTACTTTAACGTATGTGACAGGTGTTTAGGTTGATTGTATGCCTAGCTCACTGTGAAATCGAGGCTAGGAAAGGTCTAGGATGCTCTCTGTGCTGTGTTGAAATCGAAGCTAGGAGAAGAGGTCCTAGAAACCAATAAATAAATTATCTATGTTTAAATCTGAGTTGTCGGAACAGAATATTTGTCTCGATGCTTGTCTGTAATAATTATTTAACTATTTGAGATACGGTATGGAACGTATTATCTAATTGAATGGTAATGATAGTTGTTATGGAAACTTCTGGACAATCTGTTTCGCTCAGTGCCGCGCCCCGATGATTCCGCCATCGGTTGGGGTGTGACAACGTCGTATCTTTAAAAAACTCGTGTATAATCGGGTTGAATAAATCTACCAAATGATAAAAAAATTACTGTGACAACCCGTATCTTCGAGGTAAAAATCCGTTTGTTTCACTCTTATAAATCAAAGCATATTTGACGAGTTAGATGCACGCTTATAAAAATTTATATTATATTCATATCGTGTTAAACCGACCTGAACCATTAAACCGTAACTTGATTAATATATATTATATATTAGTTATTGCTCAACTATGCTTGTATTATTAGTCCCTTATTCTTAGTAAAAATATATATACATATAATAAATAGAGTAGCAAAACAATTTATCTTCTAGCTGCCATTATTTCCCCCACTTGCTGTGGCCCAATCAACCCACACATTATCAGCCCTTCATGCAACCCAAATTTAACACCCACCCTACCTCATGTCTCGGCCCACACCAACAAGTCTCCACCGACTTCCTTTTATTCAGCCATCAACTACGTGAGTTTGGTTATATATTGTATAACGATCTCACAAGAACGCAGACCCTACGACAATTGGCAGCAGCTTCCTCCACCATCACACACCACCTCTCGTCCCTCTCCCCCCCTCGGCAACCGGAGCACATCTCCACCCCTCTGTCACCGATCGCCGGTAAGCCCCGCATATCTCGTTACTTCGTTTTATGAACCTGTTGTCTCGGTTACGGTCCGATCTTAGCTTCGTGTGATGCCTGTATTTGAGTGATTACATGAAAGTATATATATATATATATACACGTGTTCGATGTTATGCATATGAATTGTTCATGCTTGACTGTACATAGTTCCGGTTAACTGTTCATGAAAGTATATGTATATATCAGACATTAAATATGAATGAACAATAGTTCTGGTTCGACTTCGGTTTAATAACTTGAACGCATACATGGGCTTGAGGAGTAGACGTGCGGAGTTATAGGGCATCGAAAGCTTTAAAAGTTGAATGTTTATGAGTAATTTATACTTGTGTGTGTGTGACTGTGATCTTGTGTTGCCATGGATGCAAAGCTATTTTAGAACAAAAGATATATACAGTAGGTTTGGAGGTGGGTACTAGGAATGGGCGCATGTATGGTTGTTTGCATGGGAAAGCAGCCGTGTGTGGGTCTTAAGAAAAAAAAAATCGAGTAATTCTTTATTTCAGTCCAGTGATATTGAATGTGCAGCCCACTACAAACAATTGGTCCAATAATAGCATGAAGACAATGATAAGTGGCCGGCCATTAATTGCTAGTTTTGTTAATAGTATGCTAGCCTATTGGATAAGGAACACCCCATGATTTGTCGGCCATTGGGTTATATTAGCATGTGATTGTTATATGTTATAGTAATGAAACAGTCCACTATATAAATACTATATAAATCGGTCCAATAACATCTTGAAGTGTTAACATTTGTCGGCCATGATTGATTATTTGGATAATAGTAATGATGATGTGAGCCATAGTAAAATAATTGGGATCCATAAGAGGTCTTGACTTTTGAGGGATAATCCATGTGAATATTACTTTGATAGTGATGGTGTAGCATAAATAGATGAGTTTGTCTGCATGTTGTAATGATGATATTGATGATAGGAACCTGCGAATAATGATTAGGGAACAGTAGGTTTATATGCCCATGAATGCTTGCATGTATTGTAAAGACCTGCAGGATATTAATTTAGAATGGGAATAATTGTTGTTTTTGATATGTGAAGGTTGTGCTACATTAATCAAGAACAGGAAATCTGATATGTCTAGTATGTGTGGTAAAATGTCTATTATGTGTATTACAAGCCAAAGTAACTGTTACCTGTTAACCATGATTCTTCTGTGATACACACTATGAATGTACGTGACCAATGTGATGATAGACTGATTTTCGTATACGTGAATGCATAGGCTTTGATTGATTGATTTTGAACGAGTAGTTAAGCATACCGAGCAAACCGAGGTGAGTTCACACTTTCCACAAGGCATGGGATTCCCAAAGGTTGGGAATGGGTAAAGGATTTAAACTGAAACTGCGTGATCTCCTGGCTTGTGACACGTACACACCCTCTTTATTGAAGGGTGACAACATGTGATGAGGAATTGATTTGGAACCTACGTAATCTCCTGGTTTGGGGATTTCTTACACACCCTCTTTATTGAAGGGTGACAACACGGATACTAGACCAAAACTCTCTATCATGAAGTCCCTCCTTTTATATCGACTTAATCACCGGGCCAATGGCGAGCGGGTCATTAGTTAGATAGCGCTATTTAGGGTTGACAAGCCTCACATCGTGCCGCAGAGGACGGGCGTGAACTAATGGATCTGGGCACGTCAATGATGATAGACATTGACACTAGGGCACCAACTTACTTCAGTCAGTGGTCGATATGGTAACGAGTCTAGTGGTTCACATGGGGAAGCCCCCACTGGTTATGGTTTGGGAAAGAAGGAATTGGTTAATCATATTTTCAACTATGGGGTAACCCCCACGGCAAGTAAGCCAGCTAAAGAAAAACTATGTTTTTGAAACAACTTAAAACGAACACCCAACTGTGAACTCGCTCAACTTTGTTGTTGATTCGTTGTTACATGCCTTGCAGGTCTTTAGGTGCTTATTGTTGGAACTTGCTGTCTGGGAGGCTGGAGTGGTCATGGGTCGAGATACATGGAATCGCAACACAAGACTAATGGTTTTCATATGTGGTTTATAAACACTTAACGAATGAATTATGCTTCTGCTGTAAACTGTGAATTATTTGTAACGTTGTAACACTTAATGTTAATAAAATGAAAATTTTATTTAAAATATACTCATGAGTTCAAAATGATTGGTGGCTAGATCCTGGTCAGTCATGCCTCCTGCGGTGATACTCCGCTTGTGGATTTTGGGGGTGTGACAGATTGGTATCAGAGCCATTGGTTATAGTGAACTTGGTTTTAAAAAGGGAAAAACATTTTTGTAAAACCAGACTATAACCGAACAGTTCTGAAAACGTGAATACGACCATGACACTCAGCTCCAGATTGCAAGGTTCGTTTCTTGTATACTCATTGTACCGTATATCTAGTGAACACTTACATATGATATTGCATGTGATTGCACGTTTAGCACAACAGTATGAATTCATATATTACTTGCATGTGTTATGTGACTAATAGGGTGGTATTTCCCTAAACCCTCATGACTTACGCTTCGTGATGCTCTTTGTTTGCTACTTAAGTTTGAGGAACCATTTGACATGAGTTAAGAGGAGCTGATATGAGCATGCAAATCACAATATTATTGTGGGTGCACACATAATAATAATGTGGGGTGCATGTGAGTCCCAGTGAGCCTTAACAAGTGGAAAAGGGGTTCCGTTCCGTTATTTGATCGATGTGAAACATAACAAACCTATAGGGGTCATAGCAGTGAGTGTCCCCTACTCGAACGTGAACTTTTCATTCCACTCTGGATCCTTTCGAATCTCGATGCTATCAAGTATTACCTGAACATCCATCTGAACGCCTAGCGAACTGTGTAGAATATTAGGTGCTTGTACGAACATCCCCGAGTTGGATGTTGCAACGACAATGGTTGGTCCATGTCTTTCTCACCTTTCTTCGTTTGCTGGAACTTAACGTATTGACGCCTTGGATCCCGAAGTGCGATCACTTCTGCAACACTCTCGTAACACACCATGTATTACTCAAACAACATCGATGGACCGGAGGATGAGCGTAATACTTTACCGACCTCAGTACTTTGACGACCCTGATTACCGGTATCGAGCACCAGCGAATTGGCTTCAATCGAATCCTTACCCTTGTCAGCGACTCATGGGAGTCAACTCTTACGAATCAATCAGGACATAAGCAATGACAATCGACTAAACGTGGAGTGGGTAACTGCCAGTACAGTGAGTAACACCTTAGAACGTGGCACGGAATATGAAAAGATGGACCCTGTTGATGAAAGATCGTAGAGATCCGTTTCAAACAACAGCATCGGAGGCAACAGTCACGGCAACATCAAGGTACTTGAAATGGCAACCAACAGTATAGAAATGAAGGTGCCTACGACATGGAGTGGCTGTTGCTAAATCAAAATGACAACAACCAAGGAAATGACGGCTGTACTAGAAATCCTCGCAACGAGTACAACCACACGGGAAATGATGCTCATAGAGGGAACTTTAGGATGATTACGACTATGAAACTTGAACATGCACGAGCTTTGCAGCTCACTATCGACTCTAACTTACCTGACCAGACTCGCTATGTTCAAACTGGAGAATCGAAGGAAGAGGATTTTCAAGTTGAACCCATGCGGGGCATGGAGAAGCAACCTTTGACAGGTCGAACGATACTCGTTACCTCATGGAACGAAGGCGGGTCTCATTGTACGGCAACTGTAGGGAACTCGTGTTGAGCAAAGCACACCGGCTTCGATATTCTAGTCGTCTAGGTTTTGATGAGAGGCATTAGGATTTATAAACCTTGTACTGGTAATCGGGCATGAAGGCCCACCTAGCTAGGTATGGGAATGATGTTTGACTTGTGGGAAAGTCAAGGTGAAGTGTTAGTAACCAGAAACACTTATATGGAAAGCGAAAACAGACTGCCATGGAAATGGTCGCTAGTCTACTTACAACTCGAAACGGAAACAATATCACCTGGATGATCGTTTATTGTCACACGTAACCAGCAAACTTTTTAGCCATCAAGGAAATGGATAAGTTTTTCTACTCTTACAGTCATCTACCTGAAAGAAGTGGTTGCTAGGCACGGGGTGCCAACCTCCATTATCTCTGATCGCGACCCACGATTTGCATCTGATTTGTGGCGAGCGGTGCACAAATCCTTCGGCTCGCGTTTAGACATGAGCACAGCATATCATCCACAGACGGATGGACAGACTGAACGCACCATCCAAACTTTTGAAGACATGCTTCAGGCACGTGAAATCGACTTTGGCAAAGGTCGGGGAAGACACCTCCCTTTAGTGGAGTTTTCGTATAACAACAGTTACCACACCAGCATCCAGGCTGCTCCATTCGAGCCAATGTACGGACGGAAGTGCCAACCATCTTTTGTTGGGCAGAAGTCGGAAACGGCCAAATCACTGGTCCAGAACTTGTAGTAGATGCAACAGAGAAGATTGCTCAGATACGATAATGAATGGCGGCAGCTCGTGACCGTCAGAAAAGCTACGCTGATAAGCGCAGGAAACCACTCGAGTTCCAGGTTGGGGATCGAGTGCTACTCAAAGTCTCACCTTTGAAAGGTGTAGTTCGTTTTGGCAAACGAGGCAAACTCAACCCACGATACGTTGGACCTTTTGAAATTATTGAGAAAATTGGTAAGGTGGCCTACAAGCTAAACCTACCTGAAGAACTCAGCGGAGTTCACAACATATTCCATGTGTCGAATTTGAAGAAGTGTCTGTCCGATGAGACCCTCATAGTTCCTCTCAAGGAGCTCACTATCGACGATCAACTGCGATTCGTCGAGGAACCAGTAGAGATTACTGACCGAGACGTAAAGGTTCTCAAGCGTACAAGAATACCTCTTGTTCGAGTTCGTTGGAACTCCCGTCGTGGCCCAGAGTTCACCTGGGAACGAGAAGACCAAATGAAACTCAAGTATCCCCAGTTGTTCGAGAATAGTGCAACCACTACTGAGACTGAAGCTACTGCGGAATTTCGGGACAAAATTCCAAACCAACGGGGGGATGATGTGACACCCCAGGAAAACCAGGAAACAACACAACACAACTAGCTTCCTCAGTAACTAAATTTCGGGACGAAATTTCTTTCAAGTTGGGGATGATGTGACAACCCGTATCTTCGAGGTAAAAATCCGTTTGTTTCACTCTTATAAATCAAAGCATATTTGACGAGTTAGATGCACGCTTATAAAAATTTATATTATATTCATATCGTGTTAAACCGACCTGAACCATTAAACCGTAACTTGATTAATATATATATTATATATTAGTTATTGCTCAACTATGCTTGTATTATTAGTCCCTTATTCTTAGTAAAAATATATATAAATATAATAAATAGAGTAGCAAAACAATTTATCTTCTAGCTGCCATTATTTCCCCCACTTGCTGCGGCCCAATCAACCCACACATTATCAGCCCTTCATGCAACCCAAATTTAACACCCACCCTACCTCATGCCTCGGCCCACACCCACAAGTCTCCACCGACTTCCTTTTATTCAGTCATCAACTACGTGAGTTTGGTTATATATTGTATAACGATCTCACAAGAACGCAGACCCTACGACAATTGGCAGCAGCTTCCTCCACCATCACACACCACCTCTCGTCCCTTTCCCTCCCTCGGCAACCGGAGCACATCACCACCCCTCTGTCACCGATCGCCGGTAAGCCCCGCATATCTCGTTACTTCGTTTTATGAACCTGTTGTCTCGGTTACGGTCCGATCTTAGCTTCGTGTGATGCCTGTATTTGAGTGATTACATGAAAGTATATATATATATACACGTGTTTGATGTTATGCATATGAATTGTTCATGCTTGACTGTACATAGTTCCGGTTAACTGTTCATGAAAGTATATGTATATATCAGACATTAAATATGAATGAACAATAGTTCTGGTTCGACTTCGGTTTAATAACTTGAATGCATACATGGGCTTGAGGAGTAGACGTGCGGAGTTATAGGGCATCGAAAGCTTTAAAAGTTGAATGTTTATGAGTAATTTATACTTGTGTGTGTGTGACTGTGATCTTGTGTTGCCATGGATGCAAAGCTATTTTAGAACAAAAGATATAGGAATGGGCGCATGTATGGTTGTTTGCATGGGAAAGCAGTCGTGTGTGGGTCTTAAGAAAAAAAAATCGAGTAATTCTTTATTTCGGTCCAGTGATATTGAATGTGCAGCCCACTACAAACAATTGGTCCAATAATAGCCTGAAGACAATGATAAGTGGCCGGCCATTAATTGCTAGTTTTGTTAATAGTATGCTAGCCTATTGGATAAGGAACACCCCATGATTTGTCGGCCATTGGGTTATATTAGCATGTGATTGTTATATGTTATAGTAATGAAACGGTCCACTATATAAATACTATATAAATCGGTCCAATAACATCTTGAAGTGTTAACATTTGTCGGCCATGATTGATTATTTGGATAATAGTAATGATGATGTGAGCCATAGTAAAATAATTGGGATCCATAAGAGGTCTTGACTTTTGAGGGATAATCCATGTGAATATTACTTTGATAGTGATGGTGTAGCATAAATAGATGAGTTTGTCTGCATGTTGTAATGATGATATTGATGATAGGAACCTGCGAATAATGATTAGGGAACAATAGGTTTATATGCCCATGAATGCTTGCATGTATTGTAAAGACCTGCAGGATATTAATTTAGAATGGGAATAATTGTTGTTTTTGATATGTGAAGGTTGTGCGACATTAATCAAGAACAGGAAATCTGATATGTCTAGTATGTGTGGTAAAATGTCTATTATGTGTATTACAAGCCAAAGTAACTGTTACCTGTTAACCATGATTCTTCTGTGATACACACTATGCATGTACGTGACCAATGTGATGATAGACTGATTTTCGTATACGTGAATGCATAGGCTTTGATTGATTGATTTTGAACGAGTAGTTAAGCATACCGAGCAAACCGAGGTGAGTTCACACTTTCCACAAGGCATGGGATTCCCAAAGGTTGGGAATGGGTAAAGGATTTAAACTGAAACTACGTGATCTCCTGGCTTGGGACACGTACACACCCTCTTTATTGAAGGGTGACAACATGTGATGAGGAATTGATTTGGAACCTACGTAATCTCCTGGTTTGGGGATTTCGTACACACCCTCTTTATTGAAGGGTGACCACACGGATACTAAACCAAAACTCTCTATCATGAAGTCCCTCCTTTTATATCGACTTAATCGCCGGGCCAATGGCGAGCGGGTCATTAGTTAGATAGCGCTATTTAGGTTTGACAAGCCTCACACCGTGCCGCAGAGGACGGGCGTGAACTAATGGATCTGGGCACGTCAATGATGATAGACATTGACGCTAGGGCACCAACTTACTTCAGTCAGTGGTCGATATGGTAACGAGTCTAGTGGTTCACATGGGGAAGCCCCCACTGGTTATGGCTTGGGAAAGAAGGAATTGGTTAATCATATTTTCAACTATGGGGTAACCCCCACGGCAAGTAAGCCAGCTAAAGAAAAACTATGTTTTTGAAACAACTTAAAACGAACACCCAACTGTGAACTCGCTCAACTTTGTTGTTGATTCGTTGTTACATGCCTTGCAGGTCTTTAGGTGCTTATTGTTGGAACTTGCTGTCTGGGAGGCTGGAGTGGTCATGGGTCGAGATACATGGAATCGCAACACAAGACTAATGGTTTTCATATGTGGTTTATAAACACTTAACGAATGAATTATGCTTCCGCTGTAAACTGTGAATTATTTGTAACGTTGTAACACTTAATGTTAATAAATGAAAATTTTATTTAAAATATACTCATGAGTTCAAAATGATTGGTGGCTAGATCCTGGTCAGTCATGCCTCCTGCGGTGATACTCCGCTTGTGGATTTTGGGGGTGTGACAATTACATCCTTAAAAACCCCGTATATTACACGTGTTGAATAGATCTAAAATGAGTTATATCTTTAAAAACCATGTGTATTACACAGATTAAATAAATGTAATTTTGTATATTAAATACTAAAAACGTCGTATCTTTAAAAACCCGTGTATAGTCGGGTTGAAAAATATGCCAAATAATAAAAAAAAATTATATCCTTAAAAACCATGTGCATTACACTTGTTGAATAAATCTAATTTTACACAGCAAATGATAAAAAAGTTATATCTTTAAAAACTTCGCGTATTACACGGGTTACATAAATGTAACTTTGTATAGTAAATAATAAAAGTTAAATTTTTAAAAACCCCGCGTTTTACACGAGTTGAATAAATATAATTTTGTATAACAAATAATAAAAAAAAAATCATATTTTTAATAAATAAGAATAACATTTAATATTAATTTATTATTTATATATTTAATATAAGATAAATAGGAAATAGAGGTATTTGTTTTAAAAAGTATATTAAATTAACAATTTAGATTTGAGGATAATATTTTATTAAAGTATGATAAGATTTAATATTAATTTATTATTTATTTATTTAATATAAGATAAGTATATATATAAGGATGCTTTCAATGAATGACATGTGTTCAAAAATTGGTTTCTTTTGTTATAGTAGATAGGTGTGATTTAAAAAAAAATTAAAGAAAGTTACCGTTGAACGGTAAACTCGTTCCCCAAGGCATCATTTCGGCGTGTTTCAAACAATGCCAAGACCCTTTTTTCGCGAATAATGCCAAATCACGCCCAGAGGGCGGCACTGGGACGTTTTTGGGCGTGTTTGAGCAATTTAAAAAAAAAAAAAAACACCCACTACGGACGCCCTTACGGTGGTGAGTTTTCTCGTTGATTGATGGTGTTCTACCGTCAAAATCTCTATGACCAACTGACACCCTATCTTAGAAAGCTCACGTATTGGGGTTAGTTTGAAACGCAGGTAAAAAAAAAATTCAAATATTAATTTCAAACACTGTTACTAAACCGCCACGTGGACGACGGGATCATATGCCCACAACGATGACAGAACTTTATACTGGCGCACGTTAGCCATCCAACGCCCTGTACGGGTTGACGTTAGCCACTGGACCTTATCCGGCGCATTACATCTTCTTCACCGTCAATAAAATTATTATTGTTATCATCCACACAAAACCTAGGGTTTCAGTTTCATCAGTTGTGCCGTCTTCAAAACGCAACATAATAACATGGATTCCAATGAGCACCTCAGAAACCAGTACACCTATTCGAATCTCTTCAATCTTGAGGTAGTATTTCTTTCATCGCTTTCTTATATTCAAATTGTATTTCATTTGCCGAAACAATGATGCATTATTTATATAATATATAATATAATATAATATAATTTTTACTGTTACTTGTTCGCCTTTGTAGTCGTTGATTAGCTTTCAACTACCTCAACCAGAAGATAAGTTTGATTATGAGGCCTATAGTAGTCAGGATGAGTGCAGAGGTATCCACATCTTCAAATTATTTTTCTCTTTATCATTAGAATTAGAAATAATAATAACAATCCAATCAGTAGAAGTAAATATCATTAGAACTTGAAGTTAATGATATGTGAATTGACAGGTGGACACGCTGGAGTGATGTCGGAAAAGAAAAGGACACGGAGTGTGTACGATAGTGATGAAGATCACCTTGGCGGTTACGCTACATATGTAGCTGAGGAGCGGTATAGAGCCATGCTTGGCGACCATGTTAATAAGTACAAAAACTGGCATAGTAATAGTAATAATAGTTTACCATCGAAAGACCGGAAGCAAGCACACAAGATTGAAACCGCTTCAAATTTTGGTAACTATGAAGTAGATGTATCTCCGAGTTTTGACATGAATAGGTTCGTCGTCCATCGTTTAAATATAAATGTGAATTATATGCAGTGTGTTGTATTTGGGTTCTTTTTATCTTAATGTGCAGGTCGTTTACAGAACCGATTTATTTGGATATTGGGGACGGTGTCAGTTACAGAATTCCTCCCACTTATGAAATGTTGGCTACTACATTAAACTTACCTAAAATGTCGGAGATTCAAGTGGATGAGTTTTATCTTAAAGGCACACTTGATTTGGGCTCATTAGCTTCGATGATGTCAACGGACAAGAAGTTTGGCCTAAGAAACAGAGTAGGGTTGGGTGAGCCTAAACCCCAGTATGAGTCCCTTCAGGCAAGATTAAAGGCCCGATCTATAAACAACTCTCCCCAGAAGTTCAGTCTTAAAGTCAGCGATATTGCATTGGAATCGTATTCCGTTCCAGAGGGAGCGGCTGGTGGAATACGGCGTTCTATCATGTCAGATAGTGGAACTCTGCAAGTTCACTATGTGAAGGTGTTGGAGAAAGGTGACACATATGAGGTTTGTATTAACATCTTTAAACTGACTTATTTTTACGTGTGTAAATGACCAAACGGGTCAGATTTGGTTTTCCTGAAAGGCTGAAGCACTTTTAGGCGAAAAAACGGTTTTTCTATACAGTTGTGAGATAAAACATAACCAAATCAATTCATTTATAAGTAAGCTGATCAAAGTTGGCCTTTTTACTTATTTAGTACTTTAGGATTTTGTTGGCTGTTGTCACTTACATGCACGCGCCTTGAACCATTTGGATTCCAGATTATTGAGCGTAGTTTGCCCAAGAAGCAGAAAGTGAATAACGATCTGTTTGTTATTGAGAAAGAAGAGATGGGAAAAATCGGTATATATTGGGTGAACATGGTCAGAAAAGACATACCAAAACATCATAGGGTTTTTATCAGCTTCCATAGAAAGCAGTTAACAGATGCTAAGAGATTTGCAGAAAACTGTCAACGTGAGGTCGGTGCATAAGTGCTGTTATGATATTTTAATTTTTTTTTTCTTGTTTACATGCTTAAGAAGGTCCTCTTTGTTCCAGGTAAAGATGAAGGTGAGTAGATCGCTGAAGTTGATGAGGGGCGCTTCAATTCGCACAAGGAAACTGTCAAGGGACATGCTGGTCTTTTGGAAGAGAATCGATAAAGAAATGGTAATATTTTTGTATTTTAAGTGTTGAGTGAAGTTGACAACACTAATATTGTTCTTTCAGGCTGAAATAAGGAAAAAAGAAGAAAAAGAAGCTTCAGAAGCTTTGAAACGTGAACAGGAGCTTCGTGAAGCTAAAAGACAACAACAGAGGCTTAATTTCTTATTGTCACAAACAGAATTGTACAGCCACTTCATGCAGAATAAGACAACTACCCACTCTTTGACTGAAGAGGAAAATAAAGTAGTTGACCAAGAAGAAATGTTGACTTCTTCAGAAGCCAATATAGAAGATGAAGATCCTGAAGAGGCCGAAATGAAAAAGGAGGCCTTGAAAGCAGCCCAAGATGCAGTCTCGAAGCAGAAAATGATTACTAGCGCGTTTGATGATGAATGTTTGAAGTTGCGTCAAGCTGTAGGGACTGATGCCGTTGACCAAGATGCTTCAATTGCTGGATCTACTGACATCGACTTGTTGCACCCGTAACATTCCTCTTCTTCTTGGTCCAATGATTATAAATGGGTTCATTTGTTTAATTGGCTATTTAAAATTGTTTCAGGTCAACTATGCCAGTGGGGTCGTCAGTACAAACACCAGAGTTATTTAAAGGTTCGCTGAAAGAGTATCAGCTTAAAGGTCTTCGGTGGCTGGTGAACTGTTACGAGCAGGGACTAAATGGTATTTTAGCTGATGAAATGGGCCTTGGAAAGACTATCCAAGCAATGGCCTTTTTGGCCCATCTGGCCGAAGTATATACTCTTACTTGAAAATCTTTAATTTCTATTGTTAATCTGTTTACTAACTTGTATAATAATAATTGTACCTTTTTAGGAGAAAAATATTTGGGGCCCGTTTTTAGTTGTTGCACCTGCTTCTGTGTTGAGCAATTGGGTTGATGAAATCAGTCGGTTTTGCCCTGATTTAAAAGCACTTCCTTATTGGGGTGGCATTCAAGAACGTACAGTACTTAGGAAAAACATTAATCCAAAGCGTCTATATCGTAGGTATATTATTATTCTAATTATAAATGTTATTATGTTAACGTCACTTTATACGTCTGCTATTATTTCTTATATTTCAAACGCTGATTATTACACGTTTATTTCACAGGGAGGCTGGATTTCATATTCTTGTTACCAGCTATCAACTGTTGGTATCAGATGAAAAGTATTTCAGGCGTGTGAAGTGGCAGTATATGGTCTTGGATGAAGCTCAGGCGATTAAAAGTTCAAGCAGTATAAGGTGGAAGACCCTATTGAGCTTTAATTGCAGAAACCGCTTGCTTCTTACTGGAACTCCAATTCAGAACAACATGGCTGAGTTGTGGGCCCTACTTCATTTCATCATGCCAACCCTATTTGACAGCCATGAGCAGTTTAACGAGTGGTTTTCTAGAGGGTATGTTCATTTAGCTTTATTTTGTCTAATCGTGATGATAAAAACCACATCTCGTATCATGTTATGTACTTATGTCTCGCCATGTATGACCAGTATTGAAAACCATGCGGAACATGGTGGAACGTTAAATGAGCACCAACTTAGTAGACTGGTGAGTAACAAGTGACAACAAATCTTTTTCTTATACCGGTTTTAGTATTCATGAAGCGTGTCTACATAATTTTGGGCTTACATTTTTTTGTATTAAATTTATACCAGCATGCCATTTTGAAGCCTTTCATGCTGCGGCGTGTTAAGAAAGATGTGGTTTCCGAGTTAACCGGAAAAACCGAAATTACTGTTCATTGCAAATTGAGTTCGAGGCAACAAGCTTTTTATCAAGCTATAAAGAACAAGATATCTCTTGCTGAGTTGTTTGACAATAACCGTGGTCTTAATGAAAAAAAGATTATGAATTTGATGAATATCGTCATTCAATTGCGAAAGGTAATTTTCAATTTTCATATATACTTGATAAACATTTTACCAAATTTTTGTGTAATCCGTTATATTTTCTTTTATTGTTTTATATAGGTTTGCAACCATCCAGAATTATTTGAGAGAAATGAAGGAAGTTCGTATCTGTATTTTGCTGATATCCCGAATCCGCTTCTTCCGCCTCCTTTTGGAGAATTAGAGGATATTTACTACTCTGGAAATCAAAATCCAATTACATACAAGGTTATTTTTATTTATTTATTTTTGTATCTAGAAAACTAGCTTTAACAAATGTTAGTTATAAATGCTATTAGGTACCAAAGTTGGTCTACCAAGAAATTACGCAAAATTCGGACGTCTTTTCCTTGGGAGTAAAGCATGATTTTGGCAGAGGGTTATTTGAGAAACATTTTAACATATTCACCTCAGAAAACGTGCATTCATCTACATTAAAAGGGAAAGATGGAGCGTTCGGATTTACTCGATTGATAGATTTGTCACCAGCTGAGGTATCATTTCTAGCACATGCTTCATCAACCGAGAGATTATTACATTCTATCGCTACATGGGACCGTCAATTTTTAGATGCGCTTGTGGACCTGATGATGGAAACCGAAAACATACAAACCAATGATACTGAATTCGAGAATCTCGGAACTGAGAAAGTAAGAGCGGTCACAAGAATGCTACTACTGCCATCTAAGTCAAAGTCAAATGTTTCGTTTGACGATTTGATCGTGCCACATCAGGATAGACTTGCGTCCAATGTTCGACTTCTCCATTCAGCTTTCTCTTACATTCCAAAAACAAGAGCACCCCCCGTAAGTTTTTCCTTTTTTGAGTAAAATGCCATTTTCGTCCCTGAGGTTTGGTCACTTTTGCGACTTTCGTCCAAAGGTTTGTTTTTTTGCATATAGATCCAAAAGGTTTGAAATCTTGCCATTTTCATCCGACTCGTTAACTCCGTCCATTTTTTAACGTCAAGTCAGGGGCATTTCCGTCACTTTAGCTATTTGTTTTGGTATCAATAGACAAAACAAATAGCTAAATTGACGGAAATATCCCTGACTTGACGTTAAAAAATGGATGGAGTTAACGATTCAGTTGAAAATGGCAAGATTTTAAACCTTTTGGATCCGGATGCGGAAAAACAAACCTTTGTAGGAAAATCGCAAAAGTGACCAAACCTCAGGGACGAAAATGACATTTTACTCTACATTTTATCATTTTCTTTAAACAAATGTTTATTCTTTTGTCATGTTTGCTTTGGTAGGTTAATGTGCATTGTTCAGATAGAAACTTTGCATACAAAAATGTTGAAGAATTGCATCATCCATGGATAAAGAGGTTATTAGTTGGCTTTGCTCGGACCTCTGAGTGTAACGGGCCCAAAAAGCCCAACGGCCCGCCTCACCATTTAATACAAGAGATTGATAATGAACTACCTGTTTCACAACCTGCTCTTCAACTCACTCACCAGATCTTCGGGTCATGTCCACCAATGCAAAGTTTTGATCCTGCAAAAATGCTCACTGTATGAACATATATTTATCTTCAATCACATGCTATGCAATTTTAGATGGTTTTTCTAATTTGATTCGTGATGATTTGTAGGACTCGGGGAAGCTTCAAACATTAGATATACTATTGAAGCGTTTACGTGCTGGAAATCATCGCGTTCTTTTGTTTGCACAGATGACCAAGATGTTGAATATTATTGAGGTACCGTAAGCTAGTTACAAACTTACACTTGCTAAAGTTTTTTGTATGAACTGATGATTACTCGTACATCTGCTTGCAGGATTATATGAACTATAGAAAATATAGATATTTAAGGCTTGACGGGTCATCCACCATTATGGATCGCAGGGACATGGTCAAAGATTTCCAGCATCGGTGAGAATATTATAATTAAACAATATATATTCGTTACTTAACAAACAATCTTTAAAAAACATATGCATCTCACCCTGAATTTTTTATATTTCAGGAGTGATATTTTTGTATTTTTGTTGAGTACAAGAGCTGGTGGGCTTGGGATCAATTTGACAGCTGCTGACACCGTCATATTCTATGAAAGCGATTGGAATCCGACGTTAGATTTACAAGCAATGGACAGGGCTCATCGGTTGGGTCAGACTAAAGATGTTAGCTTTCGCTTAATTAAAAGCTTATATGGATCATATTAACATCGTATCTATGTGACTCTATGAAATCATAAACAAATCCAATATGTTTTGAAATGGTTTAGGTTACCGTGTATCGCTTAATCTGCAAAGAAACCGTTGAAGAGAAGATTTTACAGAGAGCTAGCCAGAAAAGTACCGTTCAGCAACTTGTAATGACAGGTGGACATGTACAGGGTGACTTGTTAGCTCCTGAGGATGTCGTTTCTTTGTTGATTGATGACGCACAATTGGAGCAGAAACTAAAAGAAATTCCTGCACAGGTTCAGTTTCGGGCTTTATTTTATTTTAATTTTTTTATATTATCAATTTATGTTCAAATGCAGGCTAAAGATAGACAAAAGAAGAAGGGGTCGACAAAAGGTATCAGGATAGATGAAGAAGGAGATGCATGCTTTGAAGATGTTGCTAAATTTGAACCCCCAGTTGACTATGATGACCCCTTTGCGAATCCTGATAAAGCCACACCTGTAGATAAAAAGGTATGGACTTTTTGACCTGTTATCCGACCCTTTCATTTTGACAACCTCTAGTTACCTTATTTGTTGTTTTGTAACGACCTGTAATTGCAGAGAAAGGTTACTGCTGATAAGGGTACTGCAAAATCGAGGCCGCCAAAAGGTTCAAGAAAACCAGACTCTATGGCAGCACCAGGTTCAGAATTTAATGACGGTGTGCCATACAGTGACATACAAGAGCAGAGGCCCAAAAGACCAAAGAGGCCAACAAAGAGTGTGAATGAGAATTTTGAACTAGCATTTACTACTTCACTGGATCCGGCCCGAAATCCACATGTATCTGAACCCACTACGGTTTCTATAGCCCACGATGCCACAGCTACTGCTACTGCTACTGCTAGGTATAATAACATCTAAAGAAAGGCAGCAATCTAACATGTTACGGTTTTAGAGTCCAAAAAGAGAGTTTCTATTTCTGTGGAGGGTTGTAGTATGAGGTTCACAAGGTGTATCATAGTGTATGTAACTTTGGAAGTTCAGTTTTTTCTTTCATTGTATAGTTGTTTTTAGTTTTTTTTAAACCATGAGAAGCCGTTACCGAAAAACTCATGGGACCATGCACTAACCAACGGGATCAGTGAAATCGTAGCTTGTGTTGGGCAGGTAGCATTCAAGAGATTATGGCAGGAAACCTTAGGAATCAAGATTCGAACTTGAGACCTTTGCTACTAGAGGGAAATTAGGTGTTTACTACTATACTATCCCTTTGTTGTAGATTTTGGTAACAAAGTCGATTGATTTTTCATTGATGGAAACAAGAATAAATACAAGAAGGTTAACCTATCGGTTCCAAGAAAATAGGAAACAAAACAAACCCCAACTATCTAAGGTTAAAAGAGAAGATCATAATAAAACAATTAAAATAATAATTTCAACACTCCCCCTCAAGCTGGAGCATGAAGATCACGAATGCCCAGCTTGGTAAGTACGAATTGAAGTTGTTTGGCACCCAAAGGTTTGGTTAAGAGGTCGGCAATTTGATGCTTCGAGTCAACATAGACCGGCTGGACTTCAATGGACATGACACACTCACGAACAAAGTAGCAATCCATCTCAACATGTTTGGTCCGTTCATGGAAAACATGATTGTTTGCAATGTGACGAGCTGCTTGGTTGTCACAAAACAAAGGAGTAGGATCGGCTAAATGGACATTAAAATCTTGCAGTAACCATCGGACCAAATGATCTGACTTAACAGTGGTTGCCATAGCTCTGTATTCCGCTTCAGCTGAGGAGCGAGAGACCACTGATTGTTTCTTTGTCTTCCATGAGACTGGGGCACCACCTAGGAGCAGCAGGTATCCAGTGTGAGATCGGCGAGTAGCGGGGCACCCGAGCCAGTAGGCATTAAGGTGAAGATCTCCGCTTTTGGGAATGAAGATTCCTTGCCGGGTGTGGCCTTTAGATACCGTAGAATTTGCACGGTAGCTTCCATGTGTTCCTTCAGAGGGTCAGAGACAAATTGACTCAAGACATTCACTGAGTAGGCAATATCCGGCCTAGTGGCTTGCAAGTATAGGAGACGCCCAATGATTCTTCGGTACTGCTTGGCATCGGTTCGAGGACTATCGAGAAAATCATCGATCTTGGCCATTTGTTCCATGGGGAACGTGCTAGGTCGACTGCCGAGAAGCCCACAATCTTCGAGAATATCGAGGGTATATTTCCGTTGGCTTAAAACGATTCCATCCGATGTTTTGGCCACCTCGATTCCAAGGAAGTATTTAAGGGGTCCCAAATCCTTGATACTAAAGATTTTGTTAAGATGCACTTTGGTGGATGTGATCTTGGAGACATGGTTCCCGTTAATTATGACATCATCAACATAAATGAGAACGGCCATGAAAAGCTCACCTTCTTCAATTGTGAAAAGTGAGTAGTCAGCTTGGGATTGCTTGTAGCCGAACTCGATCAAAACATTCGTGAACCGTTGGTACCAAGTGCGAGATGCCTGTTTTAGGCCGTACAATGATTTCTTCAACTTGCAAACCCGAGTGTCAGTAGCTTTGCAGAACCCTTGTGGAATTTTCATGTAAACTTCCTCTTGCAATTCACCATGTAGAAACGCGTTGTTAACATCTAGTTGATCCAGAAGACAACCTC
Organism: Helianthus tuberosus; assembly: GCA_030545235.1. NCBI lineage: Eukaryota > Viridiplantae > Streptophyta > Magnoliopsida > Asterales > Asteraceae > Helianthus > Helianthus tuberosus. The sequence continues at coordinate 124,623,189 of CM060407.1, forward strand.
TTTTGACAACAACGGTTAAAAGGCATCGGACCGTGACCAGCTTGGTGACAGGCGCAAATGTGTCGTGATAGTCGACACCTTCGATTTGTGTGAATCCCTTTGCCACCAAACACACTTTGTATCTTTCTATATCGCCATTGGGTTTGTATTTTATTTTATAAACCCATTTAGAATCAATGGCATGTTTACCCTCCGGGAGATCCACCAGGGTCCATGTGTTATTTAATTCCAAGGCTTCGATTTCTTTTTGCATGGCTTTCCGCCATTCAATGTCTTGCATGGCTTGATGAAAATTTTTGGGCTCATTATTTTTCGTAATGGCCGTTAGGTAAGCCTTTTGAGGGTTGGAAAATTTATCATAAGAAACAAAATTAGCAATGGGGTATACCGTGGAAGAATATTGATCGGTGGCGGTATGTGTGTGGTCTATCGATGGTGGCAGCTTGACATCAAAATCACGGAAGTGTGCCGACTGGGTTTTGTCTCGTTTGATTCTAGCTGGCCGATCTTCATTTGAATCAATGGGCTCATTTGTTACATTAGCATGATCCTCAGCAGGCTACATCGCTGGGCTTGGCGGCCCAGTGGAATCATTTTCAACATTGTGGGCTTCATCACTTGGCTGTGATTCATTCAGGGGCTCTTGGTGCGGCCCATCATGGGAATCAATGTTCTCAATGGGTGAATGAATAGGGCCATCACCCTCACTGTTTTCATGGGAATCATTTTCAACATTGTTTTCATCCCATGCAGGTATGTCAAAGAGGTCCTGGGTCCCACCGGTTTTCTTGAGTTTCATGTAGGGAAACATGGTTTCATAGAACCGCATGTCTTGTGACACAATGACTTGGCCGAGTTCTATGTCGAATATTTTGTAACCCTTCGTACCGGCCGGGTACCCAATGAATACACCCGATTTCCCCCTTGGTTCGAACTTGTCTCCCCCTGTCACCGTGCTGTGGTAATAGGATAGATAACCCATGGTTCTCATCAACTCGTAATCGGGGTTTTCACCAAAGATTATTTCGTGGGGCATTTTATGGTGTACCACCTTGGATGGTAGCCTATTGATGATGTAGGTGGCGGTCTTGATACATTCTCCCCAAAATCTTTTTGGGAGAGCTCCTTGAAACATCAAGGCACGAGCGGTTTCAAGGAGGTGACGGTGCTTACGTTCCACAACCCCATTTTGTGTGTGTGTGTGGGGGGGGGGGGGGTGTATGGACATGTGGTTTCAAGTAATGTCCCCTCTTGTGCGTAAAATTTTTTCATTTTATTCGATTTGAATTCCCATCCATTGTCACATCTCACCCTTTTAATCACTTTGCCAAATTGTGTCTAAACCATTTTATGAAAGTTTATTAAACATTCACTCACTTGGTCCTTGTGCTTAATGAGGTAGAACCAAACGACCCGACTGTAATCGTCCACGATGGTGAGAAAGTAACTAGCGTGTGAAGTTGACGATTTTCTATATCTACCCCACATATCACAATGAACAAGTTCAAAACATTCCTTCGATTTAATAAAAATTTTCAAGAAAACGGAATGAGTGTGCTTTGCTTTTACACAAGAATGGCAAATGTCATCTTTGAAATTAAAGGAAACACTTTTTAAGAAATCAATGTGACTAAGTTTGGAAATGGAAGCATGACCTAGTCTTGAATGCCAAACTCTTCCATCGACCTTTAGGCTCATGACTCTCCTTTCATCCCCTAACACACCCATCCGATAGAGACCACGCACGCATTTACCCGCTCCAATCAACTTCTTCGAACGTAAGCCGTGCATGAGACAAATCCGGGTAAAAGCTTACAAAGCAATTCAAATCTCTTGATAAGCGACTGACAGATAATAAATTGCAATTAAAATTTGGAATGCATAGGACTCCTCCGATTTTTATTCCAACGTTTAGGGTGGCATCACCCGTGGCTTCAACCGGGACACTTTTTCCATTTGGTATAACCACGGGTGCCTCAGATCGGGCCCTAGACGCGTTCTCGAGCATGTGGTGTTGGTGGACAATGTGTTCCGTTGATCCGGAATCGACAATCCAATCACCGTTTTCAATATTCATCTTACCCGCCATGTTCGGCTTGCGTGTACCCTCACCTTGCGGTTTGTCATTAGACTCCGAGTGGTGTTTCATGAGGCTTTGATATTGGTTTTCAGACAATCCGCCAATCATCGTGGCCTCACCATCAACATGCGCAGCCTTCGATTTACCTTTTTTGTTTACTTAACGGGCCACCAATTCAGGTACCTGAAAATTTTGAAACAACCCTCTTTCTTGTGGCCAATGTGCCCATAGTGGGTGCACTGTTCTTGCACGCCATCAACCCCACGCCTCCAGTCTTTCTGTCCGGATCTATCTCCGATGTCGTTTCTTCAGTTGATGGTTTCCCGCCTTCCTAGGGACTGGGTTTGGAAGGAGGCTGCCGGTTCAGCACTGTGTTCCTTCGATGCGGCGATGGACCGCTGCTGTTCGTCTTTCGAGGCCTGCCAGTAAGCTTTCCTGAGCGTGGGGTTTGGTTTCATGGACAAAACTTGTGTCCAAATGGTAGAGAAGTTCCCGTCCAGCCCCATAAGGAACTGGTATAGTCGCTCCTTTTCTTGAAACTCATTCAGCCTTTACCCGATCTCGCAAGTACACTGGCCGCATGTGCATCGAGGAGTAGGTAGGACTGAGGATATCTCATCCCACAGCCCCCTGAGCGCCGTGAAGTAGGCCGATACCGAATTATCGTCATGCTTGGTTATTGTTAACCTTTGCTTTAGCTCGTACGCTCGAGGGGCGCTTTCTTTACTGAATCGTTCTTTGAGATCCGCCCAAATCTCGGCGTATGTGTTGGCGTATTTGACACTTCCCCTAATAGTCTTCTCCATGGATGTGGTTAACCATCCTTTTATCATGGCATCGCACCACATCCATGCCATGTATGTGTCCTCCTTCTGGTCCGGTTTTGGGATAGTTCCATCGATAAATCCCATCTTGTTCTTTGCGAATAGGAAGTTCTCCATCTCTTGAACCCAGTCGCTGTAATTCCTGTCTGTGAGAGGCGTACAGACCCCATGCCTATGCAGGTTACAACCTAGCGACTGAATACGACTTCACCTTAAGTTACAAACCAACAAGAGTGGTAGAGAAATTAAAATTGGTCAAAGAGATAGCAATGGCTCCACTAGAGAAGACAAAGTTACCACATAATATGGGAAAATATAATGGTCTTACAGACATTAACAATCACATACAGATATTTACAAGTTCATATTTACAAGCTCAAGAGTAGTTGGAGGATGGCCACTCCTAGTATGGTGTCATTTGTTTGTTCAAACATTTGTTGGTCCCTGTTGACTTTTTAAAACATTAATATGTTGACTCGTCAATTGACCAAGCAAACGTGATTCTTAGGAGGTACCCTTATGAGGGATTAACACCTACCTAATTACGATAACGTAGCCATGTTCACCTCGAACAATGGCTGGACCATAATGGTCTAAACCGAAAGTCAAAGCTTTTATTGAAAAAGCTTGACTTTTGGCTTAAAAAGACTATAAAATGAAAAGCAGAGGCTAGGGACACTTACAAAGGGTCCTAGCTCGAAATTATAACTGAGGTGGAGTCTCCTTTTAGCTAGGAATCTCCAAGAGAGCAAGAGAAGAGATGATTTTGAGAGGTGCAAGGATTTATGGCCTCCAAGGACCTCTATTTATAGTGAAATGAGATGATTTTGGATCAAGCCAAGTATTTAGTGAGCTCTAGAGATCACTCCAGGTGTCCCAAGAATGTTTTTAAAACCAACAATTGATCCATGGTTTCGAAATTGAGAGAGTATAGTGGTTTGAGTGATGGCCAAGGCTGTAACCTGCAGCTGGCCAAAACCTTCTGTGTAGGTGACACTATCGCGGCACACGACTGGGATCCAAAGGGAGGCGTCGCGCAACACGAGCTTCTCCAAAATCAGCAAAACAAGTTTCAAACTTGCCACATTTAGTCCCTCAACTTATAAACTCAATATATCTTTCATATTTCGCACTTTTGACCCTTCAAATTAGGTTGTAGAACATCGTTAAGCTCCTGGTTCGTTAAAAGGTCACTCAGAGGTATAATTAAACATGTTGACGCTTTTAACCCTTAAATTTACAAACTTTTGATTCAAATCATAAACGGTTTCGTATGTCCGACATGTGGCTCGTTAAAGGATACGAATACCGTAAAAGGTCATTCAGAGGCATAGGTTATGCATGTTGACACTTTTAGTCTCTCCACATTCATAGTTTTCATTTTTGGGAAAAATAGCCCCTCTTAGCCAACTTTTAGGCACAATTATGATTAGGGACATGTGTCAATACATTATCGGACACGATTTTACGAGGTGTTACACTTAAGTGTCTTAATGGACGATGAAATATAAATTATTGGACATGAAACTTATTTAAAACATAAGATTAACGTTTAGTGTTTAAACATAAACCACAACCACAACATTTTAGTTTGATCCTTATGGATCTCAGTATACACAGTCCCAAAAGTAGTTTTAAAAGTTGTCCAAGCATTATTTATTTAGCCATTGCATCAAACAACCACAAGACAAAAAAGCCAAAATCCCAAAACCAAACTCATGTACCTGAAGAACACGTAAAAATCAAGTGTCAACATAAAGGAAGATGAGTTCACATATTCAAATTTGTAACAATTTGTTTAAGGAAAACTTTCTTACTATGAATTTTTAATGATAAAACATTCACATATAATTAAGAAAGTAAATTTTATTTCCTTTATCAAAATCCGAGGGTCAGCCATCGTGAGCGTTTTCCGAAAACCTCCGATACAGATCATCTTCCCAAGGTTTATATATTAAATTTTAATCCAATCGTTTAGATTCGTAAGTTTGCAAGACATTACGAGCTATATACTAACAGTGAGGGTACAATCAAGCTAGACACTAAGAAGAATAAAATTCGCCGCTATATGGACACGGAGCTACCGGTCACAACGGGGTTGTCAATCCAATATATCTATCAACCATCCCACGCATATTATTATCAATGATTAAATTGGCTAAGAGAAAGTGAGCTCCGGGTGTCCCGTAATTAGGATCACCCAAATGCCGGCCTCAATGAACAATATATATACCTACTAGAAAGGTAAATTTAATATACAGTGTTAATCAAACACCGTTATACCCTGTGTTTTGCGTCGAAATGTCTTTATATCAATTAAAATCCTGTTTTCCTTGAAAACAAGTTTATATCATACATATTTCCAAATCCATGTTTTCCATGAAAACATATCATATTATTTCAAAATCATATTTTCCACGAAAATCTATTTTAGATTATACAAAGGCATATTTTATACAAAAACGTATAATTATCCTTTTAAGGTGTGTTCTTCCCCTAAAACAGTATATAAAACAATAAAAGAGAGGTTAGTGACACTCACCTTTGGGTGCGTTTTTGTATTAGAGCAATCCTTCAAATTGGTCTACACGTCCTAATTTAAGTTGAAACGATTTAATAATCAATTATTCTACGAACAACTAAGTTTCTCAAATACTTAGAATTTTCACATAGCTTTAAGGTTTTTTCTAGAAAAGTCTTTGTTTTGATTATGTTGGCATATTTATATATACATGTGTTCATATATATATATATATATAGGGTGAAGTTATTCTAAAAAAGACCAAAAGTGTGAGAAAGGTAAGAAAGAATCTCAACCATTAGATCTAAATTAATTGAAAAGGGTATAATTGTCACACCCCGACCACGTAGAACATACAAAACGTGGCGGAAATGTCGGGGAGTGTTGTAACAGAATTAATTGTTTTAAATCCATGGCAATTGAAGTTTCGTTTTATTGATTAAAAGTGTTCCAATGTCTTAACAAATAAGGAAATACAACATAATTAACTAGTCTTGCATCTTTTATTGTCACTAAAGCCCAAGTCTGCCTATGTGTATCTTGATCATCTTATGCAACAGCTCCTGAAAAACACATGTGAAAATAGGTACGTCAGCATAAAAATGCCTGTGAGATACATAGGTTTTGTGAAAACAGAATTCATGACTTATGTTTGAGAAAATGTTTAGTCATAAACCTTGTAATTTGCTTTGTTTTGTAAATCATTTGAAAAACGATAAGATCAGATGATATGTATAAATAAGAGAATAATGTATGGTTAAATGAATAACCATGTAAAATGTGTTTGTATAAGATAAGTTGTTTGTAAAACAATGTCTTGTGAAAAGTATGTTATTTGTATAAAATGTTCTATGTCTCAAACTGAAATGATTCAAATAACGCTACGATATGTAATACCATACAAACACTTATATATAGGAAGTACCAGCGGCGTATCCACCATGCTTGTATCATATTACACACGCCTCGTTACTTAATCACTTACTCAAACCAAACCAAACAATGTAATAAGTCTATGTTTAAACCAATAGTCAAAAGTCCTTGTATAAACCATGTCAAATGTTTATAATCCAAAAGTAGTCAAGTAATGTATAACCAAAATGATATGTATGGTAAGTAAAATTAAGACTACTTAAACCATAAGTAAAAATGTACAAAACAAAGTATTGAAGTAAAACTTGGTTTAAATCGAAGTTATGTTTTGTAAAATATATGCATGCTATACTGAATATGAACATTTATGCGGTATTGTGAAAATTCATACATCCAAGCCTTGAGACAGTCGGATAACTATGTAAAAATGAGTTATCAAAAGAATATGTATTCGGATTCGGTCATTCCTTACGTCCAAACAAACCCGAGATTTCAGGAATGGGATTTGTCAAGTCCTATGGTACCACTACCTACTACCGAGCGGCATGATCGGTGTTAATGAATGTACATTGTCTCATTTAAACAAACCAAATGTCATACCAAAATGTAAGCATGTGATGAAGATAATGTACCTAGTATGCTAGAGTAAACATACAAGGTAGAGCTGTAAAACAATGTGTCCATATGTTACTGGAACATATGCAACAGAGATGCAATGTAAAATGATGTACTAAGTATGCTAAGTTAACATACAAAGTAGAAAAGTCATGTAAATCAATGTGCTAGCATGCTATCAGTCAACATACCTAGCAGAAATGTAATGTAAATCATGTACTAATAGTGTACTAATGAACATAACAAGTATATGATGTGAAAACAGGAAAGCTTGAAAGTAACAAGTAGGCACATGTGTTCCACCCCAAAACGTTTGGAAAACTGTAAAAGAGGGGTCTATGTACTCACTTGAGATTGCTCAGATGTATAAAGATAACCACCAAGTAACGCTAGAGATCTCGGAATCAAACGGCACCTAATATAGGTAACTATGTTAATAAACCGGACCTAAATCGGAAGATCTGATAGAATGAGGGTTCGTAAACCAAACGAGTATAGAGACTCGTGTCATATGGTTTAACAAAGCCTACATACTAATTGAAACCTTAATCTAAGTGCTTACGACCCATTACGACCCGTTTAGGTAGCTTATGCTACTTTAACGCGTCGTCCGCGTGAAACGCGTTCGGACCGCCTAACTAGTCCTATGACAAGTGTTATATGCCTAAACATGTTACATAATCAGTTATGTGACAAAAGTTTAGGTTACATATGCTTAATTACCAATTATACATGAAAAGGGTATTCTGGTAATTTACCTAAGGCATATAAACTACCTATCATACAACTACTTAAACGATGTGACCATAAGGTATAACCTCGGAAGGTTATTCCCTATATACTATAGTCACCTAACGTGTTTGGTCGGATCCTAATGATCGACCAAATGGGTCGGGTTCGAAGGTATAAGCGATTTATTAGATCGCTTACCCTACGACCCTAGACAACGTGGTAATCAGTAGGCATAGTCCCAAGGGACTATAACCAACGTGATTACACTCACGTTGCGAAGTTCAAACGAACTTCGCATTGACCATTACTGGTCAACGCAGAAAGTCAAACAAAGTTTGACTTTCAGACTCGAAAGACTCGAAAAGCAATAAAAGAACGAAAGAATACTTACGAAGGGTCCCCGAAAGCTCTTGATCCGATTTTCCTTCAGGTATGAAGTATAAACTTCAACTTAGAAGGCATAAATCAGATTCAAGTGTGAGGAAGAAGTGAAAACTTGGTGGGTATTTATAGGAATACTTGCACCGTTAGGATCGTTTCTTGGAAAAGGGGGCACGATCAAAGCCGTACACTTGTCGGAACCTTATGGTAGCTAAAATTGATCCTTATCATCTGACTAAGCAATTGAGAATGTGTGGTTGTGGATCAACCAGCTGCAAACAGGCTGTTAAATACTCTGCATCTGGTCTGGAGACCCCCTACGCATCGTAGGGCAAAAGTGCATGCGCATCGTAGGCATGAACTTTGGCAGATTTACACTTTTGGTCCCTGTTATGCAATAAGGTCATTTTTGACACGTTTAAGGCCCGTTAACCCCATTTCAAAGCTCTAAAATGAAGTTAAATTATAGGGAACTTAAAACATGCTCAAAAATATCTCGGATGTCGGTTCGTTTAGCCGTACGGTTGCGATGTTCGGTTAATTACGACGGAATGCGCATAAGTGCGAAAAACGATCCAAATGACGCGACGAATGGATTTTTCTTATGCCGAACACTAAAATAAAATATTTTAGTGCTTACATAAATTTTTGGATGTCCGGATGTATTCAGAACGTGAGTTATGCGCGAAAATGCAAACTTGTGCACTTTTTGACGCTTTTAGTCCCTGAATGACCCAAAAGTTTATTTTAGCACACCGAACCCCTCAAAGCCTATTTCTAAGCTATTTAAAGGATATTTATGGTGTGTTTAACTTATGGTCATGTTCCGGAATGTCTGTTACAGTTCAAATTGGCATACTTTCGCAGTTTGTCAACTTTAGTCCCTGTAAGCGATTTAACTTGATTTTGCCATACCAAAGCCTTCAAAACTTATTTCTAAGTTAAGTAAAGGTTATTTAAGGTATGTTAAGCCTATTTCACTATTTCGGGGTGTTCGTTGCATTAAACTGGTTATATTTACGCATCAGTGCGCGTATAACCTTCCAGAAAGCGATTTAAAGCTTGAAATTGAACAAGAGTTGATATGTGCAAACGATACACATATTTTTACAAATCCCAAGTATGAAATACAATATTTCATTGATTTGGAATTTGTTTGATGGTTGAAGTGACACAGGTGTCACAGTCTCCCCTACTTTAGGAAATTTCGTCCCGAAATTTAATTTTAGGAGAAACTTGTGGGGACGACGGTGATGTTTTCGCTTTGAATGAACCCCTTGAACCCTAAGTATAACTCTTGGCCATGTTAGGATTCTTAGTGAAAAATTTCAACCCTCAAAGTGAAGTCATTGTAGTAACAAAACATGGAGTTTTGAACTACGGACAGAAGAACGTTTCTTATGAAGACTCATCATAGGAAATTGTGTGTGTGATTGAGATCAGAATTGGGTAGTGTGAGAATAAATGACATTGGTCAAAGTCCAAGACTTCTCCCGTATCATTACTCTTGCCACTGTTGGTCTTAACACATGACAAAACTTCCTGTGGTTCCTATGCACTGAATTCCATAATTATGTAGGCCTCCATAATTACGTAGTTCCTTGCACAGTCCGCACAGTTCATTTCATAATGCGTATGGGGAAAAATCAAACGAATAATCCTGTGGTGAATTAACTTGACTGCAATAGATTCTCTTTAACTAGGTCACCAAAGGATTAGATTAACGAACAATCTCTTGATTTAGACCACCCGAGGGCCTATTTAACTACATAAACACATGATATATTTAACTAGATTGTCGAACCAATCTATTTAACTTAGATCGACGTAGGATCTCTTTAACTAAACTACCTACGGGGAAAATTTAACTACATCAACGTAGGATGTATTTAACTTAGATTGTCGGACCAATCTATTTAACTTAGATCAACGTAGGATCTCTTTAACTAAACTACCTACGGGGAAAATTTAACTACATCGACGTAGGATGCATTTAACTAGATTGTCGGACCAATCTATTTAACTTAGATCGACGTAGGATCTCTTTAACTAAACTACCTACGGGGAAAATTTAACTACATCGACGTAGGATGTATTTAACTAGATTGTCGGACCAATCTATTTAACTTAGATCGACGTAGGATCTCTTTAACTAAACTACCTACGGGGAAAATTTAACTACATCGACGTAGGATGTATTTAACTAGATTGTCGGACCAATCTATTTAACTTAGATCGACGTAGGATCTCTTTAACTAAACTACCTACGGGGAAAATTTAACTACATCGACGTAGGATGTATTTAACTTTATCAACACATGTTGTCCTTAAACTTTGGAATAGTACTTTATAATCCAAGGAACTTAACTACAAAGTAGAAGTCCATTAAGGATTTAAGATAGTACCTTTTTGAATATCCTACTACGAATCCTTCATATGAAGGTAAGAAAGATTCTATGAGGATTTGGATAACGAATATCCAGAGTATACAAAAACAAAAAAAATGCATAAAAGAAAACGCAAAATGCATAAACACATAGTCACATAACCACAAAATTGTTTATCTAGATCTTTAATTTGTAAGTTTTGTTTTGTTAATTACGCACATGTATTTAAAGCACACTAGGAATCCATTTCATGGATTTCATTTGGTACTTTAAACATTAGCAAGAATCTAACTATGAAGATAGAAAGATCTTAATAAGAATTCGGCTTTGTCCTTATTGAATCGTAATTTACTTATTAAGGCATACGAATAATTCAATTAAGGGCTCTGATTTGAGTGATATTTATCCACAAGGATCTGATTATGGGGATAGAAAGATCCTTCATGGATTTTGGAATTTGTGTAACGAGAGGTGCTTTGACACCTTGCACTAGGCGTGCTTAAGTCGATACACAAGGTAGAAAGTTTATGAGGTTGAGGCGCTAGATGTGCCAAGGCGACATATGAAGCAGAACTTGAAGGTTAAGCAGCAACAGGGTTTGCAACTGCTTTGCTTTGAACAGCAAGGCGACCCATGTTAACCAAATGTCTCCATCATCCACCGTGGGTACATTTGTAACAGGGTATTTGATTTGGATGATGACGGTTGCATTGATTTCTCCAAGGAGCGGTTCCCTTGCATAGCTTCATCCCTGAGATGAGTCATGGTGATAGCTAAATCAACGGTCTTCTGGAGTACGACGCCTATTTGTTGGGCAATTGTAGCACCTGGTCCGGACACTCGAGTCTTGTTGCGATGAAGAGGCATAAAGAAGAAAATGGAAGACATAGAAGGAAACAAGCAAAAGATAGTCAAAAGAGAATAACAACACATGAAGATTGTGACCATTTGTTTGTTACCAAAGGCAAACAAATGAGATGGTGACTAATCAAAGTAAATGGGTCAATATAATGTATCGCGAAGACATGCTCGCCTATAAGTGAACACTCATCCCAAGAATTCCCAGGTAAGCACAACTGGTCTCGCGTCTGATGAGATGTATACGAAGTGCTTGCCTAGACAGAAAACCCAGAATACAGGCATTCACCCTTCCAGTTTGCACGTGTTCACATTATTTAAAACCCAAAACCTTGACGAGGATTCTGAAAACTCAAAGGGGTTCAAAACCATATAATAGAGAGTTCAAAACCTTACAATAGAGGGTTCAAAACCTAGAAATCAATCATCCTAGAACAGATGATTAGTTTTCGAAGCGGTTTTGAAATTTATGTTCTTGTTGTGGTCGTCGCCCAAGGATAGGTGACGGTATTGTTTTATGACTAAACGCAAGTAAACTCGCGTTAGGGTCCTAATAAGGTTATAGACTAGGTCAAAGCATTACTAATAACCTAATTCCCTATAACCATTGGCTCTTGTACCATCTTTTCTGTCACACCCCGACCACGTAGAACATACAAAACGTGGCGGAAATGTCGGGGAGTGTTGTAACAGAATTAATTGTTTCAAATCCATGGCAATTGAAGTTTCGTTTTATTGATTAAAAGTGTTCCAATGTCTTAACAAATAAGGAAATACAACATAATTAACTAGTCTTGCATCTTTTATTGTCACTAAAGCCCAAGTCTGCCTATGTGTATCTTGATCATCTTATGCAACAGCTCCTGAAAAACACATGTGAAAATAGGTACGTCAGCATAAAAATGCCTGTGAGATACATAGGTTTTGTGAAAACAGAATTCATGACTTATGTTTGAGAAAATGTTTAGTCATGAACCTTGTAATTTGCTTTGTTTTGTAAATCATTTGAAAAACGATAAGATCAGATGATATGTATAAATAAGAGAATAATGTATGGTTAAATGAATAACCATGTAAAATGTGTTTGTATAAGATAAGTTGTTTGTAAAACAATGTCTTGTGAAAAGTATGTTATTTGTATAAAATGTTCTATGTCTCAAACTGAAATGATTCAAATAACGCTACGATATGTAATACCATACAAACACTTATATATAGGAAGTACCAGCGGCGTATCCACCATGCTTGTATCATATTACACACGCCTCGTTACTTAATCACTTACTCAAACCAAACCAAACAATGTAATAAGTCTATGTTTAAACCAATAGTCAAAAGTCCTTGTATAAACCATGTCAAATGTTTATAATCCAAAAGTAGTCAAGTAATGTATAACCAAAATGATATGTATGGTAAGTAAAATTAAGACTACTTAAACCATAAGTAAAAATGTACAAAACAAAGTATTGAAGTAAAACTTGGTTTAAATCGAAGTTATGTTTTGTAAAATATATGCATGCTATACTGAATATGAACATTTATGCGGTATTGTGAAAATTCATACATCCAAGCCTTGAGACAGTCGGATAACTATGTAAAAATGAGTTATCAAAAGAATATGTATTCGGATTCGGTCATTCCTTACGTCCAAACAAACCCGAGATTTCAGGAATGGGATTTGTCAAGTCCTATGGTACCACTACCTACTACCGAGCGGCATGATCGGTGTTAATGAATGTACATTGTCTCATTTAAACAAACCAAATGTCATACCAAAATGTAAGCATGTGATGAAGATAATGTACCTAGTATGCTAGAGTAAACATACAAGGTAGAGCTGTAAAACAATGTGTCCATATGTTACTGGAACATATGCAACAGAGATGCAATGTAAAATGATGTACTAAGTATGCTAAGTTAACATACAAAGTAGAAAAGTCATGTAAATCAATGTGCTAGCATGCTATCAGTCAACATACCTAGCAGAAATGTAATGTAAATCATGTACTAATAGTGTACTAATGAACATAACAAGTATATGATGTGAAAACAGGAAAGCTTGAAAGTAACAAGTAGGCACATGTGTTCCACCCCAAAACGTTTGGAAAACTGTAAAAGAGGGGTCTATGTACTCACTTGAGATTGCTCAGATGTATAAAGATAACCACCAAGTAACGCTAGAGATCTCGGAATCAAACGGCACCTAATATAGGTAACTATGTTAATAAACCGGACCTAAATCGGAAGATCTGATAGAATGAGGGTTCGTAAACCAAACGAGTATAGAGACTCGTGTCATATGGTTTAACAAAGCCTACATACTAATTGAAACCTTAATCTAAGTGCTTACGACCCATTACGACCCGTTTAGGTAGCTTATGCTACTTTAACGCGTCGTCCGCGTGAAACGCGTTCGGACCGCCTAACTAGTCCTATGACAAGTGTTATATGCCTAAACATGTTACATAATCAGTTATGTGACAAAAGTTTAGGTTACATATGCTTAATTACCAATTATACATGAAAAGGGTATTCTGGTAATTTACCTAAGGCATATAAACTACCTATCATACAACTACTTAAACGATGTGACCATAAGGTATAACCTCGGAAGGTTATTCCCTATATACTATAGTCACCTAACGTGTTTGGTCGGATCCTAATGATCGACCAAATGGGTCAGGTTCGAAGGTATAAGCGATTTATTAGATCGCTTACCCTACGACCCTAGACAACGTGGTAATCAGTAGGCATAGTCCCAAGGGACTATAACCAACGTGATTACACTCACGTTGCGAAGTTCAAACGAACTTCGCATTGACCATTACTGGTCAACGCAGAAAGTCAAACAAAGTTTGACTTTCAGACTCGAAAGACTCGAAAAGCAATAAAAGAACGAAAGAATACTTACGAAGGGTCCCCGAAAGCTCTTGATCCGATTTTCCTTCAGGTATGAAGTATAAACTTCAACTTAGAAGGCATAAATCAGATTCAAGTGTGAGGAAGAAGTGAAAACTTGGTGGGTATTTATAGGAATACTTGCACCGTTAGGATCGTTTCTTGGAAAAGGGGGCACGATCAAAGCCGTACACTTGTCGGAACCTTATGGTAGCTAAAATTGATCCTTATCATCTGACTAAGCAATTGAGAATGTGTGGTTGTGGATCAACCAGCTGCAAACAGGCTGTTAAATACTCTGCATCTGGTCTGGAGACCCCCTACGCATCGTAGGGCAAAAGTGCATGCGCATCGTAGGCATGAACTTTGGCAGATTTACACTTTTGGTCCCTGTTATGCAATAAGGTCATTTTTGACACGTTTAAGGCCCGTTAACCCCATTTCAAAGCTCTAAAATGAAGTTAAAGTATAGGGAACTTAAAACATGCTCAAAAATATCTCGGATGTCGGTTCGTTTAGCCGTACGGTTGCGATGTTCGGTTAATTACGACGGAATGCGCATAAGTGCGAAAAACGATCCAAATGACGCGACGAATGGATTTTTCTTATGCCGAACACTAAAATAAAATATTTTAGTGCTTACATAAATTTTTGGATGTCCGGATGTATTCAGAACGTGAGTTATGCGCGAAAATGCAAACTTGTGCACTTTTTGACGCTTTTAGTCCCTGAATGACCCAAAAGTTTATTTTAGCACACCGAACCCCTCAAAGCCTATTTCTAAGCTATTTAAAGGATATTTATGGTGTGTTTAACTTATGGTCATGTTCCGGAATGTCTGTTACAGTTCAAATTGGCATACTTTCGCAGTTTGTCAACTTTAGTCCCTGTAAGCGATTTAACTTGATTTTGCCATACCAAAGCCTTCAAAACTTATTTCTAAGTTAAGTAAAGGTTATTTAAGGTATGTTAAGCCTATTTAACTATTCCGGGGTGTTCGTTTCATTAAACTGGTTATATTTACGCATCAGTGCGCGTATAACCTTCCAGAAAACGATTTAAAGCTTGAAATTGAACAAGAGTTGATATGTGCAAACGATACACATATTTTTACAAATCCCAAGTATGAAATACAATATTTCATTGATTTGGCATTTGTTTGATGGTTGAAGTGACACAGGTGTCACAATAATTGTAAATGCATTAACAAATTCAAATATGGTAATCCTTGATTTAAGGATTTGGAGAGAGAAAATCCTTGATTTAAGGACTTATAACCGTCCATAAATATAACACCATTCAGAGCATGTTCATACATGGTGTTTTAAATATAACACCATTCAGAAAATATAACACCATTAAGCACAAATATAACACCATTCAGCACAAAAAAAACACCATTCACACAAAAATAACATCATTCAGCACAAAACATAACACCATTCAACACAAAAAAAACACCATTCACACAAAAATAACATCATTCAGCACAAAATATAACACCATTCAGCACAAAAAAAAATACCATTCAGCACAAAAAAACACCATTCAGCAGTAAATAAAATAAACACCATTCAGTACAAGAATATAACATCATTCAGTAAAAAAACACCATTAAGAAAAGAAAAATAACACCATTAAGAAAAGAAAAAAACACCATTCAGAAAATAAAAAAACACCATTCAGTACACAAAATAACACCATTCAGTACAAGATATAACACCATTCAGTAAAGAAAAATATAACACCTCTGTATCATCTTCTCCACTTCCGGCACCACCACTGCCACTTCCGGCACCACCACTGCTGCACCACCGATCCGCACAACCACTGCCCGCTCACCGTCGCCGCTGCCGCTCGCCGTCGCCGTTGTCGCTCGCAGTCGCCGCTCGTCGTTCACCGTCGCCGCTGCCGCTCGTCGTCGCCGCTGTTCGAACGACTAGAGAGATAGACAAAATTGTAGAGAGAGAGAGAAACTGTTCGATCAATTGGAGAGAGAGATCGGAATTATAGGAATTTTGATTTACAGTTTCCTATTTTGAATGGATATAAAGACTTTATTACCCCTATAATTTTCAATTCAGTCCAAATTAAGAAAAATATTTTACATTTTGGTCCCTATTGATCTTAACCATTAGATCAAAAGATCTAATGGTTGAGATTCTTTCTTACCTTTCTCACACTTTGGGCCTTTTTTACAGGATCCTAACTCTATATATATATATATATATATATATATATATATTTAAGATTTTCACGACTTGAACGATTTTGTTGGTGACCCTCATTATGTTATATCCGTTATCACACCCATTTATATATAATATATCTACGATTTGTAGGGCTGTAAACGAACCGAACGTTCAGCGAACAGTTCGTGAACCGTTCGGCGGGAAGTTCGTTTATGTTCGTTCGATAAGCTTAACGAACGAACACGAACAAAAAATTTCGTTCGATAAGCTTAACGAACGAACACGAACAAAGGTCTCGTTCGTTCGACTGCGTTCGTGAACGTTCGGTAATATGTTCGTTTATGTTCGTTCGTGTTCAGTTTTTTATGTTTATTTTTCTAAAAATTTTTAATGTTTTATTAATTTTTTACTTTCCCCCATATGTATTTCCCTCTCTCTGGCCCTCTCCCTCTTTGATATCACGCTCCTTCATTCAGCCTTTCTCCAATCACTTGAACCCAATATCATCCATCCCTTCAATTTTTAAATGGTTATATTTAACTACTTTCTTTGTGTACAATGTTAAGATTAACGATGCCTTTCTTAAATTTTTTACATTAAAGTTCATTTGTGTTCGTCTGTGTTCGTTTGCGTTCGTGGTTAGTGTTCACGAACTGTTCGCGAACAACCAAAATTCCTTAACGAACGAACACGAACACAAACTTCTGTTCGTCATGTGTTCGCGAACAGTTCACGAACATCCAAATTTCCTTAACGAACGAACACGAACATAGCCTTGTTCGTGTTCGTTCGGTTCATGTACAGCCCTAACGATTTGCGCTTCGTAATATATTTACATAAACGTGAACATATTTGAAAAATACCGCAATTCACATATTTCATTAACTTATACATTTTATCATTTTAAAGCATTTATACAAAATATAACTTCTCAAGTTATTCTATGTATTATTTTCATGCTCGACACATAAGTTATACACATACCGTGACTTTTAACGAAATTTACCGTTTTAACCGTACAAACGTACATGCATACTCCTAACTCCTACTATCATGTAAACACTTAATTTATCACCTTACATATATCCATATTCACATATCACATTGCAACACACATAAATTTCACCCTTGAACAACTCGTTTTCGCGTACGTTGAAATATGCGTATTTTAACGTTTTGGTAACGTTTTCGGGCGTCGAAAGTTACGTATGACTAACAAAACACCAAAGATAATTAATATAAGTTAAAATAATTATATTAATCATAAAATATCAGTTTATAATCTGATTTAAAATAGTTTTGCAAAAATCACTTTAATAGCCGATTTCTACCGTTTTTAACGCATAGTCTTGTACCGAACTTTCCTATAACCATCCCAAATCATCACGACTTGATATTTTAACACAACACATGTTATTTACTGATTAAAATGACTCTTATATTCATGTTAGTGCAGATTTCATGCAAGTCACTTAAGTCATGCAATTTCACCCATTTTACTACTTTTTAAGCTTCATGTACAACATGCAAAGCTACCAAACTTATGATACATCTTTGTATTATCAAAACACATCATATAACATCATATTAACATGTTTATAACCTGATTTAATTCATCCTCATTATATCATTTTACTTCATCACTACTTTTACTTCCATATCACCATTTAATCATTTCTAACACCTATGTACAAACACTTAATGCATGATCATTATTTCATCATCATATAGCATATTTATACTCGTCCACCATTCATTTATTATCTTACATAAAATCGCTAGACATCATCCTTAATCAATCATGCATATAATTATCACACTTCAATTTAAGTAACATTTATGAACCAGGATAGAAACCCATATGTACACATATACATGACACATATATATGTATCCAACACCAACTTTCCTTATCATTTCATCTTAAACCATTCTAACTTTCACAAAGTTCACTTTGATTATTCATTCATTCACCATTCAAGAATCTTTCAAACAAAATTCAACTTTTAAGCAAAACACCAAAACTAACCCATACACACACACTCACGGCCGAACCAAACACACACATGTATATTTTCCATTTTTTTATTTTGTTAATCTTATTTTGTTGATTAGTTTTCAAAAGTTATGAAGAATCCAAGTTTTTGAGAATCATGCCATCATCATCATCAAGAAACATAATCAAGAATGGTAAGTGGCTTTATACCTTCCAAGAATAACAATCAGGTTTTTATGAGATTTTGATGAATGCAAGTTTGTTCCTCCTTGGAATCACTTTTGAATCTTCAAATGGACTTGGAATGAGGTTGAAATGAACTTGAATCTTCAAGATGGAGTTCAAAAAAAAAAAAATGGAGCTGGGTGTGGGAGTGTGCGGCCGAAAGAGAGAGAAGAGGAAGAGTTGGTGAGTTTTGATTATTGAAATGTGAAGTTTATGGGTGAATTCTTGAGTTTGTAATCATCACATCTTCTCACAAGCATACACTTGGAAAAATGGAAGCTTTCAAGAAAGAGGTGGGCACCCTTGGTGTGACAACCCTCAAATTTACATGTAACCGTACAATCTATTAATGTTAATTAAAGTGCGTGATGACTGTGTGGAATCATTTAACTGCTTTCTGAGTTATACTTACATGTGCTTGTTAACATACTAGTAGTATGCAGAAAAGTTACTAAATAGTCTTGTGTGCTTTTCTGAGTGTTGAAAAATTAAAAACGTTACAAAAATATATATGTAGGACACTTTATTGATTATTTAAGCACTTTAACGGAACAACACCGAACCGAACAACCGGACTTTACCCGGAACACAAAAATATTGTCAAACACACTGTTCTTATTTTTCTTCTTATTTTTCTGAGATAGTTAGGGTCCCCGAACACCCTTTATATTAATAAACACACAAGTATCCTAACTAAACCCTTTTGATTCCAACTTAATCTTAACTAACCATTACACCACCCAACCCTTACCCCCCCTCTCTTTGACGGTTCCAAGGGTGGGACAAACCCTTGTTCTACTTTGATTATTTTAATCACTCTTGTTTAGTATCTAGTAGGCACATTATATGGAGGATAATAGGAGAATTGGACTATAAGTAAACTCAAGAGGTTATAACCTTCATATCAGCCAAAACACACCAACTAGCTCTCTCTCTTTCTCTTCTTTGTGTCTTCGACCGACCACCCTCATCACCATAATCCCACCATCAAGTTCTTGTGCAACCATTTTACATACATACATAGAAGCAAGGGATCATACAAGAAGGCTCGGTGCACTCGGAAGCTCAAGGACCTCTCTAGATTTCTTTTATCCACCTCATTTACATCTTGTTTCTTCCCTAGCCTTGAGCTAGTAGTAAGTGCCTCTAAACATCATCTTGATCTTGTTTATGGTGGTTAATAAGAGATTTAATGGTTAAAAATCAAGAACACACAAGAACATGACATAAAGTCTTGAACATAAGGAATAAAAGATGGATAAAGAGAAGTTATGTGTGTAAATCATGTAGATCTTGTGTTGTTATGATTCTTGATTGATTTCCTGATGATTTGCTGGTTAATATTGATGTTTGATGTTGTTGTGCTCACTAAACATGTTAACGGAATCAAACGAACGCGCCTTAGAAGGTTAAAAACTGAAAACAGAAAGCTGTTTAGTGAATTCAGCCAACTTCAGTTGGTTGTAACAGGACCGTAACTTAATGAAAAATGTATTTTCTGAAGTCTAGGGTTATGTATTATGAAATACGGTTCTAATGGCACCAGAATCATAATTTTTGGACTTCGTTTACTATTTTTAAAGTGTCATTTCGTAACAGCAGCTAGAGCTGCATTTTTCTGCTGAAAATATGCGTTTTGTTTTCTGTCATAACTTGAGTTCTGTGTAGAGTTAGATCATGAAACTTGTACTGTAGATGACCACCGATGTATTTGTAATTCTCTCACTGGAATTTCGTAAATTGGACTCTCGATGAATTTTAAATAAATTATTCCGTGGACTGTGGTCAGAAAAAGATAAATCTGAGTTCAGTCCGGAAAATGAATTTTTTATAAAATATTAGTAATGAAATGGACCCCGATATATTTACACAATAAAATTTGGAACGTTTAAGACATTCTGTAAAAATTTGGGAATTTTTCTCGTCCTTTGGGACGCGTTCAGGATTGTGAATTCCTCGTCCTTGAGACGTGTTCAGGAATGTAAATTCCTCGTCCTATTGGGACGTATTAGACTTACTGGACTAGAACTCTATCAGCGAAGTCCCTCCCTTTTTGTATCGACTTAATCGCCGAGGCTATGGCGAGCGGGTCATTAGTTAATAGCGCTATTAGGTTTAACAAACCTCACACCGTGCCAGTCGGACGGGCGTGTACTAATGGACTATGGCACGTCGGTGATGATAGACACCGACGCTAGGGCACAATTGATTTTTGTTAGTAGTCGATATGATAAACGAGTCTGGTAGTTTAAAAAAATGGGGTAGCTCCCCACGGCCGGAGTGCCGGGCTGGATAGCCAGGGAAGGTGAACATGGGATGGTTAACTAATAAACGTTTTCGAACTATGGGGTGACCCCCACGGCTAGATAGCTGATTAAGATTAAACTACGTTTTTGGAAACAACTCTAAAATGGATAACCAACCGTGAACTCACTCAACTTTGTTGTTGACTCGTTATTACATGCTTTGCAGGTCGTTAGATGCTCTTGGAGCTTGCACGAGGAGAAGGTTGTTGTGGAGTATGTCCCGTGTTAAATATTTAATCCGTGTGAACTTATTAAACCTACGTTTTGGACTTTAAAACTTATGAACAATGAACTTATGTTTTGAACTTACGTTTTATGCTTCCGCTGTTTAAACTGAACATGGTTAACTAGCTTTGGTCACCAATTGTATTGTGGTTGGTCTTATTTACTTAATTACGTTGTTGAATATGATTGGTGGCTCGATCCTGGTCATGTCACGCCTCCAAGCGGTGATACTCCGCATGGTGGATTTTGGGGGTGTGACAGATTGGTATCAGAGCCATTGGTTATAGTGAACTTGGTTTTAAAAAGGGGAAAAGCTTTTTGATAAACCAGACTATAACCTGTACAGTGTTCAACGATCCACAACGACGCTTCGCTCCACGTGTAAGACTCGACACAATAGGTGGTATGATTTATGTTATATTGTCGGTTAGATAGTTCACACTGTACATTAATTAACGTGATAATTGCAATTTAAACCTTGTGTGTTTACTCTCTACTATCGTCCCACACTTACGCACTTTTGCGACACCTTTCTCACTTACGTTGCTTTGTTATGAAGATCATGAGCGGACGCGGAGGACGTATCAACCTCACTCAAGCCCAGTTGACGGCTTTGATCAACGAACGAGTCGATGAGGCACTCGCAGCTAACCCTGCAGGAGGTATAACCTGCCATACCAACCCATCTTAGGACGTTTAGATCCTACCTTCGCAAACCAACCCTCGTGCTTAACCTTATCTTTTATTCTCGCGTAACAGGTCAACATGCTCAGCCGCCTGTGTTCACGTTCAAGACTTTTATGGACTATCATCCTAGTACTTTCAGTGGCACTGAAGGGGCCGTTGGACTCCTCCACTGGTTCGAGAAGCTCGAGTCGGTCTTCGAAATGTGTGAATGCCTTGAGGATCGTAGAGTGAAGTATGCTACTGGTACTCTTGAAGGGGTAGCGCTCACGTGGTGGAACGCTCAGGTTCTGCTGCTGGGGTTGGTTGCTGCTAATGCCACCCCATGGAACGGTTTCAAGGAACTGATCAAGGAAGAGTACTGCAGTCGTGATGACATCCACAAGCTAGAGGTAGAATTTTTCAACCTGAAGATGACGGGGTCGGGGTCGGAGAATGAGGCGTATACGAAAAGGTCAAACGAGCTGGACATCTTGTGCCCTACTATGGTGGACCCTCCCATCAAACGTATTGAGCTGTACCTCAAGGGTCTTGTACTAGAGATTCAGAGTCACCTGACTTCGGCTAACCTGGGTACCATTCAACAAATCCTCAAGTTGGCTCACTGTCTCACCGACCAGGCAGTGGAACAAAACAGACTGCCTAAGCGTATTGGTACTACTACTACTGACGCTCCCAAGGATAACAAGCGGAAATGGGGTGGGAATTCCAGTAAGGGTTCAACTTCAGTTCGGTCCCAGCAGCGAAAGACAGACGAGTACAGAAGCCCCAGTCAGCAGTCTTCTGGGAATCAAGGTCAGGGTGGGTACAAGGGAAATCACCCTAAGTGCAACCGATGTAATTTGCACCACAGCGGGCCATGTGGTAAAGGCAACTGTCATCGATGCAACAAACCTGGTCACATTGCAAGGGATTGCAGGAGTCAGCGTCCGGCGAATCAGAATCGACAGCAACAACAAGCCCCACCAAATCAACGCCAGCAGTGGCAACAACAAGGTAACAACAAAGGGTGCTTTCAATGTGTTGCTGAGGGCCATTTCAAGAAAGACTGCCCCCAGTTAAATCAGAACCAGAACAACAACAATCAGGGGAACAGAAACGACAATGGGGGAAACAATAATGATAATGGTGCAAGGGGTCGTGTTTTCGTGATAGGTCAGGGGGACGCAAGGAACGATCCCAACGTTGTGATGGGTAAGTTTCTTCTGGACGACTTCTTTATTACTGTTTTGTTTGATTCGGGCGCTGATGCTAGTTATGTATCCTTAAAAGTTAGTCAAATGCTTAAGCGTACTCCAACACCTTTGAACACCAAACACACGGTAGAACTAGCTAACGGTAAAAGTCTTGAGGCCACACACATAGTTAAGGGTTGTAACCTTGTTTTAGCTGGTCAGACTTTCTCTATCGATCTTATTCCTAACACACTTGGTAGTTTCGACGTCATTATTGGGATGGATTGGCTATCTCATCACCAAGCGGAGATTGTTTGCAAGGAGAAAATCGTCCGCATTCCTCGTTCGGGGGAAGAACCTCTCATGATTCATGGCGACAAGAGTGGTGCTGTCATAGGCATTATCTCTTTTCTTAAGGCCCAGAAGTGTTTGCTAAAGGGCCACACTGCCATTCTAGCGCTCGTTACTGACACATCAATGGAAGAGAAGAGAATTGAAGACATTCCTATTGTGCGCGATTCTCCTGAGGTATTTCCTGAAGAATTACCTGGTTTTCCGCCTCATCGTCAAGTTGAGTTTCAAATCGAGCTAGCTCCTGGAGCAGCACCAGTAGCTCGAGCACCTTATCGCCTAGCTCCATCAGAACTTGAAGAACTGTCCACGCAACTACAAGAACTCTTGGAAAAGGGTTTCATACGTCCTATCTCTTCTCCTTGGGGAGCTCCAGTATTATTCGTGAAGAAGAAAGACGGTACTTTCAGAATGTGTATTGACTACCGCGAACTCAACAAGGTGACTGTGAAGAATCGTTATCCTCTTCCACGTATTGACGACTTGTTCGACCAGTTGCAAGGGTCGAGCTATTACTCTAAGATTGATTTGAGATCAGGATACCATCAGCTGAGAGTCCGAGAGGAGGACGTCTCCAAAACAGCATTCAGTACTCGCTACGGCCATTACGAGTTTCTGGTCATGCCTTTCGGGTTGACAAATGCACCAGCGGTCTTCATGGATCTCATGAACCGAGTATGCAAACCTTACCTGGATAAGTTCGTTATTGTCTTCATCGACGACATCCTGATCTATTCTAAGAGTCAGGAGGAACACGAGCAACATCTACGACTTATGCTGGAACTTCTTCGAAAAGAGCAGTTGTATGCCAAGTTTTCGAAATGTGACTTCTGGCTACGCGAAGTCCACTTTCTAGGCCATCTGGTAAACAAGGATGGAATTCATGTGGATCCATCCAAGGTTGAATCGATCAAGAACTGGCCTGCACCCCACACACCAACAGAAATCTGCCAATTCTTGGGCTTGGCAGGATACTACAGAAGGTTTATCAAAGATTTCTCCAAGATTGCGCAACCTCTTACTTCACTGACTCAGAAAGGTGTCATCTATCGTTGGGGTAATACACAGGAGTCCGCATTTCAGCACTTGAAGGATAGACTTTGTAGCGCGCCTATCCTCTCATTGCCTGAAGGCACATATGATTTTGTGGTTTATTGCGACGCTTCCATCCAAGGACTGGGTTGCGTGTTGATGCAACGTGATAAGGTCATTGCCTACGCATCGCGCCAACTCAAAGTTCATGAAAGAAATTACACTACTCACGATCTGGAGCTGGGAGCAGTTGTTTTCGCACTTAAGATATGGAGACATTACCTGTACGGTACCAAGTGCACCATTTACACCGATCACAGGAGTCTCGAGCATATCTTTAAGCAAAAGGAGTTAAACATGCGACAACACCAATGGGTCAAGCTCTTGAACGATTATGAATATGCGATCAAGTACCATCCGGGCAAAGCCAATGTTGTGGCCGACGCCCTCAGCCGAAAGGATACTATACCTAGGCGTGTACGTGCTTTATAGCTTTCCATCCAATCCAACCTTCCCGCTCAGATTTGCGATGCTCAGGTTGAAGCATTGAAAGCAGAGAACATCAGGGCTGAGTCCCTACGAGGATCGAGGCAACGCCTAGAACAAAAGGAAAACGGCGCCTACTATGTTAACGGACGCATCTGGGTTCCACTATATGGAGACCTATGCGAGCTTGTGATGGATGAAGCACACAAGTCTCGTTATTCAGTGCATCCTGGTTCGGATAAGATGTACCATGACCTAAAGACTACATACTGGTGGCCCGGTATGAAAGCCAGCATAGCAACCTACGTCAGTAAATGCTTGACTTGTGCTAGGGTCAAGGTTGAGTACCAGAAACCATCAGGTCTACTCCAACAACCAGAGATACCTAAATGGAAATGGGAGCAAATTTCCATGGATTTCGTTACTGGTCTACCTAGATCTCAACACGGAAACAATACCATTTGGGTGATCGTAGATCGACTGACCAAGTCTGCACATTTTCTGGCTATCAAGGAAACGGATAAGTTTTCTACTCTAGCAGACATCTACCTAAAAGAAGTGGTGTCAAGGCATGGAGTGCCAACCTCTATCATATCTGATCATGACGCGCGTTTTACTTCTGAATTGCGGCAAGCTATGCACAAGTCCTTTGGCTCACGTTTAGATATGAGCACCACTTATCACCCATAGACGGATGGACAATCTGAACACACCATCCAGACCCTTGAAGACATGCTTAGGGCATGCGTAATCGATTTTGTTAATGGCTGGGAAAAGCACCTCCCGCTAGTGAAGTTTTCGTATAATAACAGCTACCACACCAGCATCCTGGCCGCTCCGTTCGAGGCATTGTACGGACGCAGATGCCGATCACCTCTCTGTTGGGCAGAAGTTGGTGACAGTCAAATCACAGGCCCAGAACTTGTGGTAGATACCACCGAGAGAATTTCTCAGATACGACAGCGAATGGCGGCAGCTCGTGACCGTCAGAAAAGCTATGCTGATAAGGGAAGAAAACCACTCAAGTTCCAGGTTGGGGATCGAGTGCTACTCAAAGTCTCGCCTTGGAAAGGCATAGTTCGTTTTGGCAAACGAGGCAAGCTCAATCCGCGTTATGTCGGACCGTTCGAAATCATTGAGAAAATTGGCAAAGTTGCCTACAGGTTGAATCTACCTGAAGAACTCAGCGGAGTTCACAACGTATTCCACGTGTCAAATCTGAAGAAGTGTCTGTCAGATGAGACCCTCATAGTTCCTCTCAAGGAGCTCACAATCGAGGACCAGCTACGATTCGTCGAGGAACCAGTAGAGATTACTGACCGAGATGTTAAGATTCTCAAGCGTACCAGGATACCTCTCGTCTGAGTTCGTTGGGACTCCCGTCGTGGCCCAGAGTATACCTGGGAACGAGAAGACCAGATGAAACTCAAGTATCCCCAGCTGTTTAAGAGAAACGCAACCACTACTGAGGCTGAAGCTACTGCAGAATTTCGGGACGAAATTCCAAATCAACGGGGGGATGATGTGACACCCCAGGAAAACCAGGAAACCAACGCAACTTAACTAGCTTCCTCAGTAACCACGCACTAAATTTCGGGATGAAATTCTCTTAACAGGGGGAGAATGTGACAACCCTCAAATTTACATGTAACCGTACAATCTATTAATGTTAATTAAAGTGCGTGATGACTGTGTGGAATCATTTAACTGCTTTCTGAGTTATACTTACATGTGCTTGTTAACATACTAGTAGTATGCAGAAAAGTTACTAAATAGTCTTGTGTGCTTTTCTGAGTGTTGAAAAATTAAAAACGTTACAAAAATATATATGTAGGACACTTTATTGATTATTTAAGCACTTTAACGGAACAACACCGAACCGAACAAGCGGACTTTACCCGGAACACAAAAATATTGTCAAACACACTGTTCTTATTTTTCTTCTTATTTTTCTGAGATAGTTAGGGTCCCCGAACACCCTTTATATTAATAAACACACAAGTATCCTAACTAAACCCTTTTGATTTCAACTTAATCTTAACTAACCATTACACCACCCAACCCTTACCCCCCCTCTCTTTGACGGTTCCAAGGGTGGGACAAACCCTTGTTCTACTTTGATTATTTTAATCACTCTTGTTTAGTATCTAGTAGGCACATTATATGGAGGATAATAGGAGAATTGGACTATAAGTAAACTCAAGAGGTTATAACCTTCATTTCATCCAAAATACACCAACTAGCTCTCTCTCTTTCTCTTCTTTGTGTCTTCGGCCGAACACCCTCATCACCATACTCCCACCATCAAGTTCTTGTGCAACCATTTTACATACATACATAGAAGCAAGGGATCATACAAGAAGGCTCGGTGCACTCGGAAGCTCAAGGACCTCTCTAGATTTCTTTTATCCACCTCATTTACATCTTGTTTCTTCCCTAGCCTTGAGCTAGTAGTAAGTGCCTCTAAACATCATCTTGATCTTGTTTATGGTGGTTAATAAGAGATTTAATGGTTAAAAATCAAGAACACACAAGAACATGACATAAAGTCTTGAACATAAGGAATAAAAGATGGATAAAGAGAAGTTATGTGTGTAAATCATGTAGATCTTGTGTTGTTATGATTCTTGATTAATTTCCTGATGATTTGCTGGTTAATATTGATGTTTGATGTTGTTGTGCTCACTAAACATGTTAACGGAATCAAACGAACGCGCCTTAGAAGGTTAAAGACTGAAAACAGAAAGCTGTTTAGTGATTTCAGCCAACTTCAGTTGGCTGTAACAGGACCGTAACTTAATGAAAAATGTATTTTCTGAAGTCTAGGGTTATGTATTATGAAATACGGTTCTAATGGCACCGGAATCATAATTTTTGGACTTCTTTTACTATTTTTAAAGTGTCATTTCGTAACAGCAACTAGAGCTGCATTTTTCGGCTGAAAATATGCGTTTTGTTTTCTGTCATAACTTGAGTTCTGTGTAGAGTTAGATCATGAAACTTGTACTGTAGATGACCACCGATGTATTTGTAATTCTCTCACTGGAATTTCGTAAATCGGACTCTCGATGAATTTTAAATAAATTATTCCGTGACTGTGGTCAGAAAAAGATAAATCTGAGTTCAGTCCGGAAAATGAATTTTTATAAAATATTAGTAATGAACTGGACCCCAATATTTTTAGATAATAAAATTTGGAACGTTTAAGACATTCTGTAAAAATTTGGGAATTTTTGGAATAAGTTAACTATTTTATTAAAATGTCAAAAAACAGCCCGGTTTTGAATATTAATGCTGAAATGACATAAGTTGTAATTTGCATGTCTAAATGTCGGGTAGGTTATCTGTGAATGATATAACGTGTTATGTGTGTTATGTGCATTATCGTATGTTTGTTTATGAGTGGGGAATGGATGGGAAACTTATATGGGCATAAACCGTTAAAGTGATGCATGTTATGTGATAGATACGTGTAGGAACTTTGTGCTCTATTTGAAACCACTAAATGACTAACTGGTAATCATACTAGGACGTGATTGACCAACCTTGATTGTTAGCTATTTGTGAGAGTCAAACCGAGCAACCGAGGTGAGTTCACACTTTTCTACAAAGCATGGTAAATTCCCGGTGGGAATGTGAATGGGTACAGGAATAGGGATTTCTCGTCCTTTGGGACGCGTTCAGGATTGTGAATTCCTCGTCCTTGAGACCTGTTCAGGAATGTAAATTCCTCGTCCTGTTGGGACGTATTAGACTTACTGGACTAGAACTCTATCAGCGAAGTCCCTCCCTTTTTGTATCGACTTAATCGCCGAGGCTATGGCGAGCGGGTCATTAGTTAATAGCGCTATTAGGTTTACCAACCTCACACCGTGCCAGTCGGACGGGCGTGTACTAATGGACTATGGCACGTCGGTGATGACAGACACCGACGCTAGGGCACAATTGATTTTTGTTAGTAGTCGATATGATAAACAAGTCTGGTAGTTTAAAAAAATGGGGTAGCTCCCCACGGCTGGAGTGCCGGGCTGGATAGCCAGGGATGGTGAACATGGGATGGTTAACTAATAAACATTTTCGAACTATGGGGTGACCCCCACGGCTAGATAGCTGATTAAGATTAAACTACGTTTTTGGAAACAACTCTAAAATGGACAACCAACCGTGAACTCACTCAACTTTGTTGTTGACTTGTTATTACATGCTTTGCAGGTCGTTAGATGCTTTTGGAGCTTGCACGAGGAGAAGGTTGTTGTGGAGTATGTCTCGTGTTAAATATTTAATCCGTGTGAACTTATTAAACCTACGTTTTGGACTTTAAAACTTATGAACTATGAACTTATGTTTTAAACTTACGTTTTATGCTTCCGCTGTTTAAACTGAACATGGTTAACTAGCTTTGGTCACCAATTGTATTGTGGTTGGTCTTATTTACTTAATTACGTTGTTCAATATGATTGATGGCTCGATCCTGGTCATGTCACGCCTCCAAGCGGTGATACTCCGCATGGTGGATTTTGGGGGTGTGACATTTGGGGCCACCACCTATGTATACACACACATACTTTATGTATACATACATATATATAATATATATTAGGCCAAACCAGGCATTTGACTGACTACCGGGTAATTTATCTAGCGTTTTAATGCGTTTAAAATTATTTTTATCGTTCTATAAAATTTAACTCGCCATAATATTGCTTAACAATATTTTATTTGTCTTGATTGGCCGCGTTGTCTGTATTTTGCATTATACGCGCGGTATTGCGCACTATGCGCTTAAATTCGCAAAAATAGAATTTTAAGCGTTTTAATTAATTTTTCTTCATGAATATGATTAAAATAAAATTTTAATCATAATGGAATATTTTTTTAGATTTTAACATTAATCGGGTGGTCACCGACGTTCGTTTCACATTTTGTTCGTTACGCGATAAGCATTTATCTTATTATTGCCAACATAATTTTTAACAAAGTTTGGATTTACCAACACCTCAAATACTATATATTAACACCATATTTAATAAAGTATTGCCTTTATTTAGTCATAACACATGTCACACTAGTACGGTACAAGCTTAAAATAGCCGGGTGTCACATATAGAGCCCTCCAGATAATCGCATCTAGGATTAATATACTTTGAGTACGCTTTGCTACAAGAATCAATTGCACGGTTTTATTATCTAGCAAAGGTAAATACTTTTAGCATATTTTATTCATAAAACTTGGATATGAAATTAGCCACTTGGAGTGTAAGTCCCAAAAACCGGATCTTTCAATGATATCAAACAACCTATTGATTGTGCGGAATCCAATCAATGGGTGATTCAAGAATCAAAACGAAAATAACAAGAACACCGAAATAACCTTTAAACTTGCACACGATTCTATTACTATGAACTAGCAAAATCGTCTGGTACAAGCTCACAACTTCAAAACCGCCTCTCTTTGACTCTAGGAAATTATGTAACAATGAGGTTCAAACCTAAAAACAAGTTAGAAACTTGTTTATATACCTACTCAAGCCCAATTCCCTACATGGGCTCCCCTTGGGCCTGCTTGGCCCACATGGCCTAAAGCTTGGCCCAAGTGACCTATAAAGGTCCAAAACCTAATACAAACTAACCCGGTAAGGCCCAGTTCATAACCATAGCCCGTTGTGTTAATTTGATGCGTCAGTCTCACACTTTAGGGCCTAACAATCCCCCCTAGACTAATGCCATCAAATTGTCTTCATAGCATGAATTCAGCAACGTCTTCAACGAAGTCTATGGTTGTCGCTATGCTGTAGATGTTGTGGAAGTTCTTGACTTCTGAACTCTCAGCACTAGGTCTCTTTTCTTCAGCTCTTATGGTTAGCTTCATATCAGGATCACGATCAGCTTTGCTTGAAAATCTTGTTAAAAAGAATGTGAGAGGAGGATTCTCAGCAGCTCTTTTCTTGTTCGATATCTCTCTTTCAAGCAGGTTCATGGTACTTCTTCAAATGTACTTTCACTATCAGACGGCGTTTCGTATCCGGTTCTTCTGACTCAGGTACATCTTGCTGTTGTGATGCTTCATGCTTTATCAGCAGCTAACAACATCTCAATCTTCATCAACCCATGTTCTTGATTAAAATCAAGTTCTGCACATGCTCACAAACTCATAAGCAAACATTTCTTATGCAACAGGGAGAGTACCATATGAACACTAGGTACATCCAAGTACTTGTACTCGGATTTCACAATTTAAATTCTTTCAACTTTTGATGATCAGTCAAATCTTCAAGAACGGTTATAATTTTTAATTTTAAGAAAACAAATAAACACTCTATTATTGGATTTTTGGTTTTATAGAAAAACAAGACACTATTTTTGTATTTTTGAATTTTGAATTTTTTTAATTTTTAAAAACTAAAAAAAATAAAACTCAAATATAAACAACTACCATAATATACAATTACAATTGTAATGTGATCAAAATTCGTTCTCAGGCAGACTAAGGAACACTTTTCAGTACGAGCCTAATCAAACTAGTCTATGCGATTGCCAATATGTTTGTCCACTTAAACTTTAACGCTCAACTTTTCAAATTTTCAACTTCGTGATATGCTTAAGGTAATATTATACTATTATACCCGTGTGTCCCATTGTAAGGCATACCCCCGCGATCAAGGTAAGCACAACGATTCTCGTAACAGGTTAGCATACTGATGTCATCCTTTTTTATTTACAATGTTAGACCATTGGTGACAGGTCAGTACTTTCATACAGCAGAGCGACCAATGATTGTGTTCAACATGGGCGAGGCAAATGCAATTTTGGTGCGAATTTAGCTCTTTGAGCATTGGGAATTTTCTCATTTTGAGATTTTATTCCTTAAGGTTTTTGTCCTCTTGGGATTTTTTAAGATATCCTGACTGTGTCTAGGTCTGCATATAATCTGGATGCAACAAAAGGACAACCAAGATACCCCGGATGATTCAACAATATAAAGACCCGAAACCTCAGACGTTGGCTATCTATCAACGCAAGATTTAAGACCATAAAATCATACGCCGTTGGTTTGTTATCCACATAGTACATAGTTCGTTATGTTTATGTCACTTAGTATCTTTTATCATTTCGAGCGTCAAGCCTATCGACACATCCTAGTAGATCCTAGTCTTTTCAGCTATGGCACCTTACATGTGTTAGTCAAACCCTTTAACATGAACATTTATTTCACTTCCCATATCATGCAATTTATCTGTTTGGCTTTTTCATTTTTCTCAGTTTCTCCTGTTTACCTCAAACTCTTTTTGGATTTTCTCAGTTTTCTCCCCCTAAAGTATATATCTGTCTCTCTCTCCCCCTAAATTTGTGCATAAAACTTATGCGCAAATTTACCATTTACCAGGGAAAGGACACTTTATGTATAAAGTAATGAACTAAGAAAGAGAAAAATTATTTTTACTTAACCGTTCTGTCATCAGATTGAAGACTAATCAAATTCAAATCAAAGTACTGAATTTAAATGGTACCTTTTGCTGATCATTTTTTACTTCTATTATCTCCTCCAAAGGAAACATATCATCTGCAAAAAAATTTGAACTTTTCGCAACATTGAATTGTTACCCATTTTTATCTCTGGAACAACTGCTATCAACATTCCAAAGATTGTCAACAGCTCCTCCTTAGTTGTTCCTGAAAAATAAGGAGATTAGTAAGACATTGGTACCTAGGCCATCGTGGTCCTGGGATTTCCTGAAGCATCAAAATAAGACACTTCCTTTAAACATAAGTCCCCTTTTGTTTCAAGGATTGGTGACGTTGCTGCTTTGGATTTGGGTTTCCAAATTTGTTTTGGTTTAACAAACGTATTTGTTGCGTTCGGTTGAGAAACTTTAGCTGTTTCAGGTTTATTAGTTTTAGAAACATATTTTTGTTCCTGAACAGCCTTGCGTTTGTTCTTAGCAACATTCCAGTCCCCATCAGAAGGTTTAACCTTGGGATTCACATTCTTCATTGCTGTAACAACTCTCATCAAAAGTCATATTTATTTAATTAAATTGTCCAATAGGAAACCCTAATTGAGAAACCCAAGTGATTCTGCATCAACCCTAAAATTTTCAGAACATTTGGAATCAGGATTAGGGCCCCTAAAACTTAAGGGGGGTTAAACCCTAATTAATGATTATCTCTAAAATGCGTTGTCTAAATTGAGAATTCATGAAATGTCGACTCAGCAGGCCTATACTAGTGACAAGGCTACCCTAGGGTAGATTGGTACCCCAGGCGAGTCGCGACAGAATCGGGGACATCTTCCACGACACGCGGGAGATGTCAATTTCAGGTATAAATACAGGGGCTTGGGACTTGATTTCTGGCTTCAGTTCGACGTTAAAATTCTTTACGTACACAAAGTTAGACACTGTTTACTACGAAAACACACACTGATCACGAAGTGCTGCCACAATTCAGGGTAATAACTCGATCGCTGCTACGATTCAATGTCCGATCGATTAAACTATCCAATGGATGTTTAAGTGCTGCCCACATTAGGGTTTATGCTTTGTCATTCGTCGTTAAATCGATGGATGTTTAAGTATCGCACTTTGTAATTCGTTGTGAAGGTTTTAATCTCGTGAGTTATCGTAAATGCTGTATTAAGTTACTAACTAAATTGTGTGCTTATTATTAATTTAGGTTAAAAGGTCATTCTCTTTTTATCAAATTACTTTTGAAATCATGTTTATTTTCAAAGGTTATAATTACAGTGATTAAGTTTATGTAATCACCAAGTTACAGCCGGTATGTGGGGTTTTGTATACATTACTTGATAACCGTCACTATTGGACAACGAGTTAGCCAATGAGTGATATGACCATAGTCACAGACACCATCGGGCAAAGAGGCTTCCGATGGATGTTCGAGTGACAAGTACTGTGGGTAGTTGGTTTGATATCTGAAACATTGTAATCTCTCTTAATACTGTAAATTATAAGAACCGAGTCATTTTCATAAATAGAATGATTCACTCAGTATTTCCCGCTGACAAAACCTTTTTCAAACATGTTTCAGGTGATCTGTTGTGATCCAGGAAAAGTGCCGCGAAGCACTATCAACTTAAGAAAGTGGCTCAGTATAAAATAAAGAAACATGTTTTGTAAAATAAAAGATTTCTCCGTGAAATCTCAATATTGTAAATTACTGGGTTTATCCCGAGTTGTGAAATAAAATAATCGGGAAATATTTCAGTTTTAAAAGATCCTGATGATAAACTTCCGCTGTTAATTAAATACCACGGGATTTCTGTCCCGCGGCTCCTGAAACGGGTCAAATCGGGTCGGGGGCCGTGACAATTGCCTTAGGTGAAAATACTTTCATCGGCTTGGAATGGTTGTTATCCCTTGGTGTAACCCTCTGATTTTGCACATGATAGGGTATATAGGGACGATGTGTACAGTTTCGAGCAGTGTGACCAGCAATGCCGCAATTGAAGCATGTTTGTCTCTTCATGTAGAAAGCATTCTGATCAGCTGGATTTGCTCTTGCAGGCCCTGAAGGACGAACCGGTCATTTCTGTGCTTGTTTGTGTTGCACATTTCCTGCAGACGAAGATGAATTTGGATGCCTATACTTGTCGTTTGCAGGGGCCTTTTGTGGTGGAGATTTCTTCTGAGTTTTCTTGTTTTGTGTAAACTGCACGTCTTGTTCAGAAATCTCACCAGTCTTTCCAAAAGCTTTGTTAGCACAGTCACATGCATATTTCTCACATTTGACATTACTGACTGGCTTAACAAAAGCATTTTTCACATTACGAGCCTTTTGTGGACTATTGCTGCCCGTTGAGGACTTTGGAGAGCCTGATCGTCTTTGATGTTTAGGCTTCTTATTTCCGCGTCCTTTACCTGCTCGCTTCAGCTCTTGTTGCTTGATCTGAACCCTTTCATCACTAACAGAAGGTTCAGATTGTTCAGCTTGCGCACTTGGAGCCTTGTTCACGTCAGTTTTCACTTCATAAGCTTTGGTAGGATCCGAGAGTTCTGGTTTATCAGACGAAACACCAAAAACTTCAGCGAAATCATTAGATGAGTTATCAGCACATGAACCATGTGTGTTCAAGAATGATTCACTGGCAGCTTCATTTTTCAAAGTAGTCTCCTGATCCTGATCCTTTTGAGAATGTGTTTCAGTGGTCCCACTAGATACATCATTAGGAACCTCCCCTGTCACACTATCAGTAGCTGTTAAGTTAGAAGCATCTCAATCATTAACAAATGAAAAACAACCATCATTACACACAATATCTAAATGTTCATCACAACCATTCACTGTCTTGCCCAAAACATCAGGCCAACTAGACGACACATAACTATGAAACGAGTTAAGAAAAGCTTGTCCAAACACACAACCAGAATCAGATTCATTTATTGAGTTTTTAGAAAAATCAGAATTCGAATTTGGTTCATCCCTAAGAACATCTCCAAACTTTACCTCATTTACTTCATCTGCACGTGAAGACGAAGCATTAGGATCAAAAGTACCTTTAGAATCCACTGTACTCGTTGGGTTCAGTGGAGAGGCCAGGAATACTGTGGGGGAGATAAAGCTGCCAGTATATGTTGAGGGAGTCAACTCAATGAAACGCTTCTGTGTCATGGACTCCTTATCCTGCTACAATAATATATTGGGTAGGCCATAGATCCATGATATGAAAGCTGTGCCATCAACCTATTATCAGTGTATCAAGATCCCTACCCCTTGGAGGGTTGTCAGGGTGGAAAGTGATCAACAAGAGGCAAAAGAATGTTATTCTTCTTCGATGAAATCCTCAACAAAGCCCAAAGCAGGATAGCAATTAAAGATGCGAGCCCAGGATATCGCAGAGGCTTCAGAGGAGGATGTTAAGAAAATTATCCTGGACCAGGATAATCCAGATATCTCGGTGCTCGTAGGAGCTAATATCCCTCAGGATATTTAGAATCAATTGACTAACTTTTTGAAATACAGGATGTCAACATTCGCATGGAAGCATGAGGATATGACATGTCACACCCCGACCACGTAAAACAACAAAACGTGGCGGAAACGTCGGGGAGTGTTGTAACAGAATCATTGTTTCACAACCATGGATTAAACAGTTTCGTTTTATTGAATTAAATGTATTACATTACATTGGAATTAGAAACAAAACATGAACAAATAAACTTTCATTGTTATTAAGTCACTAAGGCCTCGTCCATTCCTATGTGAGCGTACACAAATATCATCATCAAATATCACCAACTATGGTACCTGAAACACACCTGAAAATACGTCAGCATAAAAATGCCAGCGAGTACATAGATTTTATATGAGTGTCAGACTCATGGCTCGTTTTACATGTTGCAATACTTATTTAAAAACCTTATTTTGAAATGTACAGTATTGCGACATAATTAACTAACTCAAAACAAATTGGTTATAATTTATAAAATCTCGTAGCCATGATTCTTAACTCTAAAGAATTTGTTTAATTAAATCAAATTGTAAAACATCTCGTAAAAACTCGTTAATAAAACTCGTATGGTTTATATTATTCAGAAAATATCATTGTGTAACATCGTTTCAAAATTGTTTACCCAAGTGATCTAGATAACGCAACTTTATATAATGTGCTAAAAGCACTTATATATAGGAAGTACCAGCGGCACATCCACCATGCTTTTAACATATTACACCCGCCCCGTTACCTAATCACTTCCCTAACCCAACGGTTCAAACAGTTATAAACAATTCACATAAATCAAACAGTTACAAATGGTTCACATACATCAAACAGTTACAAATGGTTCACATACATCAAACAGTTACAAATGGTTCACATACATCAATCGGTTACAAATGGTTCACATAAGTCAAATGGTTACAAATGGT
The DNA here is from genome assembly GCA_030545235.1 of Helianthus tuberosus. Classification (NCBI taxonomy): domain Eukaryota; kingdom Viridiplantae; phylum Streptophyta; class Magnoliopsida; order Asterales; family Asteraceae; genus Helianthus; species Helianthus tuberosus. The sequence goes on from CM060407.1 coordinate 124,659,916, forward strand.
TCGCATACATCAAATGGTTACAAACAGTTCTCGTAAATCAAACGGTTACCAACGGTTCAAACAGTTTAACAATGTAAAACAACGGGCTAGCATGTTAAGTGAACATACATAGCAAAACATAATGAAATCATGTACTATACGCGCACTAATGAACATAGCAAGTCTATGATATAAAAGCACGGAAACATGAAAGTGACAAGTAGGCACATGTGTTCCACCCCAAAACAGTTTGAAAACAGTAAAAGAGGGGAATATGTACTCACTTGAGAATGCTTAGAAGTCTTGAATAAATACCAAGCAAAGCTAGAGGGATCACGGAAATCAATTGGCACAAAGGGTCCAAGCTAGGAAGTTTTGATTCAAACAACTCAGGGATCACGGAACCAAAGTGTGAGTTGAAATGAAGTGAAGGCAAGGGTTTATATAGGATTCGGTAAACCGTTAGGATCGTTCCTCGCATTTCGTGCTTTGATCTTGGCCCTCCACTTGGGCTTATGGTTTTCAAAACCATGGGAATGTTTAAAACCAACAAATTTGAGCCCATAGCATCCAAAACCAGCCATTAAAACCATCAAAACTTCAAAATTGGACTAGGTTCATTGAATCTGCCAGAAATTTCAAAAATGGTCCCTGCACTTGTAAAACTTGATTTTTGGACTTTTAAGCTCCGTTAACCCCATTTCAAGGCTCTAAAATGAAGTTAAAGTATTGGGAACTTGAAATGTGCTCAAAAATATATCGGATGTCGGTTCGTTTGGTCGTACGGTTGCGTTGTTCGGTTAATTACGACGGAAATCGTAACGAACGCGATCCAAATTACGAGACGAATGGAATTTTATCATGCCAATCACTAAAATAAAATATTTCAATGATTACATAAATTTTTGGATGTCCGGATATATTCAGAACGTAAGATATGCGCGAAAAATGCAAACTTATGCACTTTTTGACACTTTTAGTCCCTATTGATCAAGAAAGTTTATTTTTGCACACAAAACACCTCAAAGCCTATTTCTAAGCTATGTAAAGGATATTTAGGGCATATTTAACTTATGATCAAGTTCCGAAATGTTCGTTACAGTACAAATCAGCATACTTTCGCAGTTTGTCGAAATTAGTCCCTGTAAGCGAATAAACTTGATTTCGCCACACCAAACCTTCCAAAACTTATTTCTAAGTTGTGTAAAGGTTATTTAAGGTATGTTAAGCCTATGTCACTGTTCCGGAGTGTTTGTTGTATTAAACTGGTTATATTTACGCATCAGTTCGCGTATAACCTTACAGAAAGCGATTTAAAGCTCGAAATCGATCAAGAATTGATATGTGCAAACGATACACATATTTTTACAAATCCCAAGTATGAAACACAATATTTCATTAATTTGGTATTTGTTTGATGGTCGCAGTGACACAGGTGTCACAGTCTCCCCTACTTTAGGAAATTTCGTCCTGAAATTTATTCGTATGAGTCTGTCTGTGACGCTGTGTTAATTAATTGTCTTGCATGGAATCTAGGGTGTTTATCTATTTGCGTAGAATAACCCATCAAAGATACGAAAGGCATAATCCTGTCATTTCTCTCAATCGGACATTCTTCAGAAAGGAAAATGATCGGACGGAGTCATTTTCCCTCATTGGGTATTCTTCAGAATGGAAATGAAGGAATAATCAAGGATATTCATTTCCCCTCGATGGATATTCTTCATAAACGAAAATGAACGGAATGACTCATTTTCCTCAATGGGTATTCTTCAGAAATGGAAATGAAGGAATAATCAGGGATATTCATTTCCCTCGATGGATATTCTTCATAAATGAAAATGAACGGAATGAGTCATTTTCCTCAATGGGTATTCTTCAGAAATGGAAATGAAGGAATAATCAGGGATATTCATTTCCCTCGATGGATATTCTTCAGAAACGAAAATGAACGGAATGAGTCATTTTCCTCAATGGGTATTCTTCAGAAATTGAAATGAAGGAATAATCAGGGATATTCATTTCCCTCGATGGATATTCTTCAGAAACGATAATGAACGGAATGAGTCATTTTCCTCAATGGGTATTCTTCAGAAATGGAAATGAATAGGGTTAACTCATGACAAAACTTGCTGTGATTTCTGTGCACTAAATTCCATAATTATGTATGCATCCATAATTACGTAATTCCTTGCATACTCCGCACAGTTTGTTTTGTAATGTGAAGGGGATAGAATTTATGGAACAATCTTGAGATAACTTTAATTATGTCACACATAAGCACAGAATCGTTTTCTTGATTATTAATTTGTTATTAACTTGTTTTCGATTGGACATGGGTATTCAAGGTACACCAGGAACCAGTCGATGGACTTCAACGTCCTCAAGAATCTATCTGAAAATATAGGATGATTTTCCAAAAATTCGATTTTGTTTTCAAGGAAACGTAACATTCGAATTAAGGTACACAACAATTTAGGACTTACGGAAATACCCTTAGGTACCCTACTAAGGATTTATAGTGGTACTTTGGGTATTCGTCTAGAGTTGAAACTTGCGCCTTGTACTTCGTTTCCTTGGAGGAAACGGGTACTTAGGATTTTCGTGGAAAACGCAAGAGAACATAAAATGGAAGAATTTTGGGGGCAGTCTGATCTTCAAGGTATACGATTCCTTGATTGTCGGTATCGTAGGGGATATGTTGTTTATACATGCAACCACATAAATACATTGCAATGTAAATAAAAGATTTATTTATAAACAACAATAACAACTGTTTCATGGACCTTGACAACAAAAGAAAATAATACATAAGACTTGATTATTTCTAAACAGCGTTGTCTTTTGGTCAGATGCTCATCCTTGTACTGGATTTGCATTAGCAAGCTTTGGGAAATTTCTTCGGAAATGACCCATCTCGCCACAGTTGTAGCAAGAACCTGGTGGAAAACGAGCTTGAGCAGGATTGTTGTCAGCTTGATTTGGTGCAGCTGCAGCTCGGCAAACTCTTGCTGTATGACTTATAAGTCCACAAATTTGGCATTTGCGGCACTTCACACTAGCATGATGATGAAGGTTACATTGGTTGCACAAGGGTGCGGTTCCGTTGTATGGCTTCCAAGTAGAGGGTTGAGCTGGTTGGTTGGGGGAAGCTTGATCATTGTGAGCAACCACGACGAAGTTCTGGGAAGCCTTTCGCTTCTTTGACTTCCTGGAGGATCTAGTCTGTTCATCCTTGGGTTTCGATTCCTCGATTGGTTTCTTATCGTCCTTTCGGAAGAGTTTACCTATCCTGATCTGAGATTCAGTCAAGGTAGCAGATATCTTAATGGCCTGTCTAACTGTAGTGGGGTTACTACCAGTCACAATATCTTGTACTGAGTCAGAGTGGCCATCAATGTACTTTTCGATTGCCCTATCCAAAGGAGTGACCATATTTGGGCATAACAGACTTAACTCCTCATAACGGTCCGTGTAGGCTCGATGCTCACCGCTATCTTGCTTAAGATCGTCGAATTCCCTTTCCAAGGCCCTGATCTCATGACGAGGACAGAATTCCCTCATCATTAGAGCTCGAAGCTCTTCCCAGGTTTGAGCCAGTGCTACCTCAGCACCCCTATCTCTCATCACACCATTCCACCATGTTAATGCTCGTTTCTCGAAAACACTAGATGCGAATTCTACCTTTCGCTCGTTTGGACACTGAACATGTCTGAAGGTGCTCTCTAGACTCTCGAACCATTGCAGAAGTGCAGTCGCTCCTTGAGACCCAGAAAACTTTGATGGCTTAGCTGAGTTGAACGTCTTGAAATTACAGGGAGCATTATTGTTGTTGAGAGCTTGGTTACATTGAGCAACGATGTTCGGGATTGCAGCAGCTATCTGCTGCATAATGATAGCTGCCAGTTCTTCATTAGGTACTTGATTGTCGCGTCGTGGAGGCATTCTAAAAGGGGAAACAAGAGAGAAAACAAGTGAAATGGCATTGGGTAAGGATGTTACAATTACCAACCAAAGAGGCATGGGTGATGGCAATTTGTTCGAACCACGACACACAAAGGTTGAATCAAAGTAAATAGATCCTCATAATGTATCTCGAAGACATGCTCGCCTATAAGTGGACACTCACCCCAAGAGTTCCCAGGTAAGAGTGACTGCTCCGATACTGCGGATTTGTACGAACACTCTAGCCTTAGATAGAAGACTCAGGGTACAGGCACCCACCCTTCCAGTTTGCACGTGTTCACATTATTTAGACCCAAACTTTGACGAGATTTTGAAAACTTAGGAGGTTCAAAACCTAGTAATCAATCATCCTAGAACAGATGATTAGTTTTCAAAGCGGATTCAAAATTTATGTTCTTATTGTGGTTGTCACCTAAGGACAAGTGACGGTATTGTTTTAAAATCTAAACACAAGATAACTTGTGTTAGGGTCCTAGGAAGGTTATAGTCTAGGTCAAAGCATTACTAATAACCTAATTCCCTATAACCATTGGCTCTGATACCAACTTTTTTGTCACACCCCGACCACGTAAAACAACAAAACGTGGCGGAAACGTCGGAGAGTGTTGTAACAGAATCATTGTTTCACAACCATGGATTAAACAATTTCGTTTTATTGAATTAAATGTATTACATTACATTGGAATTAGAAACAAAACATGAACAAATAAACTTTCATTGTTATTAAGTCGCTAAGGCCTCGTCCATTCCTATGTGAGCGTACACAAATATCATCATCAAATATCACCAACTATGGTACCTGAAACACACGTGAAAATACGTCAGCATAAAAATGCCGGCGAGTACATAGGTTTTATATGAGTGTCAGACTCATGGCTCGTTTTAGATGTTGCAATACTTATTTAAAAACCTTATTTTGAAAAGTATAGTATTGCGACATAATTAACCAACTCAAAACAAATTGGTTATAATTTATAAAATCTCGTAGCCATGATTCTTAACTCCAAAGCATTTGTTTAATTAAATCAAATTGTAAAACATCTCGTAAAAACTCGTTAATAAAACTCGTATGGTTTATATTATTCAGAAAATATCATTGTGTAACATCGTTTCAAAATCGTTTACCCAAGTGATCTAGATAACACAACGATATATAATGTGCTAAAAGCACTTATATATAGGAAGTACCAGCGGCGTATCCACCATGCTTTTAATATATTACACACGCCCCGTTACCTAATCACTTCCCTAACCCAACGGTTCAAACAGTTACAAACGGTTCACATAAATCAAACAGTTACAAATGGTTCACATACATCAAACAGTTACAAATGGTTCACATACATCAAACAGTTACAAATGGTTCACATACATCAATCGGTTACAAATGGTTCACATAAGTCAAACGGTTACAAATTGTTCGCATACATCAAACAGTTACAAACGGTTCTCATAAATCAAACGGTTACAAACGGTTCAAACAGTTTCACAATGTAAAACAACGGGCTAGCATGTTAAGTGAATATACATAGCAAAACATAATGAAATCATGTACTATACGCGCACTAATGAACATAGCAAGTCTATGATATAAAAGCATGAAAACATGAAAGTAACAAGTAGGCACATGTGTTCCACCCCAAAACAGTTTGAAAACAGTAAAAGAGGGGACTATGTACTCACTTGAGAATGCTTAGAAGTCTTGAATAACTACCAAGCAAAGCTAGAGGGATCACGGAAATCAATCGACACAAAGGGTCCAAGCTAGGAAGTTTTGATTCAAACAACTCAGGTATGAAGTAATCACTTCAACTTAGAGCTGATTGAACCAAAGTGTGAGTTGAAATGAAGTGAAGGCATGGGTTTATATAGGATTCGGTAAACCGTTAGGATCGTTCCTCGCATTTCATGCTTTGATCTTGGCCCTCCACTTGGGCTCATGGTTTTCAAAACCATGGGAATGTTTAAAACCAACAAATTTGAGCCCATAGCATCCAAAACCAGCCATTAAAACCATCAAAACTTCAAAATTGCACTAGGTTCATTGAATCTGCTAGAAATTTCAAAAATGGTCCCTGCACTTGTAAAACTTGATTTTTTGGCACTTTTAAGCCCCGTTAACCCCATTTCAAGGCTCTAAAATGAAGTTAAAGTATAGGGAACTTGAAATGTGCTCAAAAATATCTCGGATATCGGTTCGTTTGGTCGTACGGTTGCGTTGTTCGGTTAATTACGACAGAAATCGTAACGAACGCAAAAAACGATCCAAATTACGCGACGAATGGAATTTTATCATGCCAATCACTAAAATAAAATATTTTAATGATTACATAAATTTTTGGATGTCCGGATATATTCAGAACGTAAGATATGCCCGAAAATGCAAACTTATGCACTTTTTGACGCTTTTAGTCCCTATTGATCAAGAAAGTTTATTTTTGCACACAAAACACCTCAAAGCCTATTTCTAAGCTATGTAAAGGATATTTAGGGCATATTTAACTTATGATCAAGTTCCGGAATGTTCGTTACAGTACAAATCGGCATACTTTCGCAGTTTGTCGAAATTAGTCACTGTAAGCGAATAAACTTGATTTCGCCACCCCAAACCTTCCAAAACTTATTTCTAAGTTATGTAAAGGTTATTTAAGGTATGTTAAGCCTATGTCAGTGTTCCGGAATGTTTGTTGTATTAAAGTGGTTATATTTACGAATCAGTTCGCGTATAACCTCCAGAAAGCGATTTAAAGCTCGAAATCGATCAAGAATTGATATGTGCAAACGATACACATATTTTTACAAATCCCAAGTATGAAACACAATATTTCATTAATTTGGTATTTGTTTGATGGTCGCAGTGACACACGTGTCACATGAAAGGTATTTCCAGGGATATTATAACTCACAAGCTTGGAATTGACAGGTCTTTCAAGCCGATCCGGCAAAAACGAAGGAAGTTTGCTCCTAAACAAAACGCAATCATTCAGGAAGAGGTGGAAAGATTATTGAAGTCCAAGATGATTAGGGAAGTTAAATTTCCCAAATGGCTAGCAAATGTTGTCGTGGTTCAAAAGAAAAAATGGGAAATGGAGAGTTTGTGTTGATTACACAGACTTGAACAAAGCTTGTCCTAAAGGGAGAAAGTCTCGAATTTAAATGCAAAATATCATTCCTATCTCTATCCTATTTATAATCATTGTTTGTTGCAGGGATGACGCTCGCTGACATCAGCCTCGCAACGGCTATATCTCCAAGTAACGGCTAGTCCGAGTTTCGTTCAAACATGACTACCTAATTGGAAATCAACTAGTCATGTTTGGGGGCAATTGTTAGGGATAGAATTTTATAGCCTATGGATCACGGATCCTCAAGTATAGCATGGATCACGGATCCTCAGTTCAGTTTGAATTAAGGATCCTCAAGAGACGCTGCGGGAATAAGGATCCAGGATCCTCATTATTATTCTAACTTAACAATTGTTTCCATCACCTTTTGGCTTGTTTTGCAGGTATGTTTTGAAGAAGACTTATTCCACGCGAGATACCAGGGGAATGTGCTCTATATTTTCAACATGTGCACGAGCTAGTGACCGTTAGTGGTGATCGTGGGTGATGGGCTGATTTTTCGGATAGTTAGGATATTTTTAGCTAAGATTAAAGGGGTATTGAGCTTATTTTTAGAAACACTTTTTACACTCTGATTTACGTACAACACTTCTGCTACTCTCTTTCTCGAACACACATGCAGTAGAAATCATTGTATCAAGCTCAATACTTCCGAAGTTGTAAACTTGTTCATTCAATATACTTGAAAGTTATAATTTTCATTATCCGAGGTTTTTTATGCCGGAGATCATTTGATGATCAAGGGCTTTTTCCTCGTATAAATCCTTGTGTTCACCATTCATTTCATTCATTCATTGTTCATACATTTGATCAATTAACCAAGCATCATACCTCACAAAATCAGATTTGGTTGCATTATCCTTGTGTGATTTTTGACCTAAACAGTTTGGCACCCACCGTGGGGCAATTGGTGCTTCATTGTTGAGAAATTTCGTTCATTTCATTCATTTCTGTTCATTACCTTCAACTACATGGCTTCTCACATGAAGAACACTTCAAGTTCCATACCAGTGATCACCTCTTCAAAGAGCATTCCACCTTTGCCTCCTGTCTCTTCTGGATCCCAGAAGAATGCTGAGAATGCTGCGAAGAAGCCAACCCCCGTTTTCTTAAAATCAACTATTGCTGTTTCTTTTGGTCCTACTAACAATGATTTTTATTCTTTGATTTTGCAGATGAAGGATTACATGCATCAGTAGGACAGAACTAATGACAGGATCCTTTGAGAAATTGATGAAATCAAGAAATTGAAGAGATTAGCGGAGGATCACTCCCCACTGGTGCCAAGATCACTGAATTTCGATACTCCACGCACAACTGTCCAGCATTCCACAGCATCAGGTGTCCAGCATCAGGGTGGATCATCAAGTATGCATTATGGATGATCAGCAATGACACAGGCTCAAGGATCCTACTTTCAGCCTTCAGGATCCTCTCTTCAGCCTCAAGGATCCTCCTTCCAGCATCAAGGATCCTTCTTTAGTTCTGGAGGATATATGGGAACGCAGACGGTTCAAGGATCCTCATCTCAGGTTCAAGGATCCTCACCTCAGGTTCAAGGATCCTCACCTCAGGTTCAAGGATCCTCATTTCAGGCTCACGGATCCATGGATTATCTTCCAAGACCCCCAGTTTCGGTGCAACAAGGATCCAATATTTTTCAGGATCAAGGATCCTTAAGGAGTGCACAACCCAGAAGTTTAGAGATTCATTTGGGAGACTTCATACCCATGCAAACTATTGCATCATTTGGTCCCTCAATCATGCCAGAATCGCATCAGTTTGGATTCACATCTGGAATCCCAACCTCAAATCCATCAGTTGGTAACACTTTAAATACTTCTTATAATATTAACCATGGGTTTGTGCAAGAATCAGGAATCAACCAAGCTATGGCTAGAGAATTGCAAAAACTCAAGGATATGATATCCAGTGTTCCAGGAGTAGTTAAACCCATTCCTGAAATCCTGGATGGAAGTCATAGGATATCTCGTTTTGCACCACATATTTGTGATGCAGAGATACCAAAGAGGTTTCAAACACCAAAGATGAAGCTCTACGATGGTACAACTGATCCGGAAGAGCATGTAGCTCAATACAGGGAGAGAATGGATATCAACCCCATCCCTAAAAGGTTAAAAGAAGCATGTCTATGCAAGGGTTTTGGATCCACACTGATAGGATCAGCTCTTAAATGGCTGCTAAGTCTTCCTCCCTACTCTATTACTTCATTTGCTAATCTAGTTAATTTATTTAATAGCCAATTCTCATGTAGTAGGAGATTTGAACGATTAACTAGTGATCTATATAGGGTAACACAAGGTCAAAATGAATCACTTAGGGATTATATATCCAAATTCAGTAGAGAATCCTTAGAAATTCCTAACTTGGATATAGTTATGGCTGTAGAAGCTTTCAAAATGGGTTTACTTAAGGATTCACAATTCTATGATGATCTTGTCATGACCCCTTGCAGGAATCTTGATGAAGTAAGAACCAGGGCCCTTAGATTCATCCGTTTAGAGGATGATAAACGGATCCAAGAGAGACTGTCAGGATCCTCAAAGCAGGAAAAGCAAGGATCCTATTTCAGGAACAATAAGTCCAAATCATACAACAAGTCTGATAATCAAAATGTGCATGCAGTGGAGCAAGAAGAGGATGATGAAGATTATCCACCCATTTCTGAATATTGCTTTACTGTTGATAATAATGAACTAATCCTTGCAATGCAGAATCTAGGTGAAAAAGCAAGATGGCCCAGAAAGAGTGATAAGCCAGCTGCTACAAAAGACAAATCCAAATGGTGTGCATATCATGAAGATTTCGGTCATCTCACTGATGAATGCATAGCACTCAGGAAAGAGATTGGTTACTTGTTGAGCAAATAGCATTTGAAGGAGCTATTTGGAAGAAAAAAGTCAAGGATCCAGGATCCTGAAAAAATTCCAGAAAGAGCTTCTGCTCCTCTAGCTGATGCACAAATTATCAACTTCATTTCTGGTGGATCAGACATATGTGGCACGTCCTTTTCAGCAGCCAAGAGGCATGCTAAAGAAACGAAGATGGACAATGGGGATAGACCTATTCGAACCTCGATCCTTACCCAGGATAAAGTCATATCCTTTGATGAGGACGATCGTGTGGACATTCAGGATCCTCATCATAATGGTCTTGTTATTACATTGTTTATTTCTAACCATTTTGTTCGCAGGATTCTCATAGATGGAGGAAGTTCAGTGAACATCATTCAACTTGATGTCCTCAAGAAGATGAATATCCCTGAATCAGAAATCGTCCCAAGATCATCGGTTCATGTAGGATTCAGTGGAGAAACCAAGAACACATTGGGGGACATTAAACTTCCCATTTACATAGAGGGAGTTAATTCTTTTCAGAAATTATGTGTCATAGATTTCTTATCTTGTTGCAATGTTATTCTTGGTAGGCCATGGATACATGACATGAAAGCAGTTCCCTCTACATATCAGCAGTGTGTGAAACTCCCTACTCCATGGGGTGTGGTGAAGATAGAAAGTGACCAACAAGAGGCCAAAAATTGTTACACTTCATCAATGAAGCCAGCCTCAAGACCCAGGGAGCAATAGCAATTAAAGTATCCTCCAAGAGATGTCCTGGAGGCAAGAGAACAAGATGTGAAAGACATACTGATGGATCCTCAGGATCCTGAATCCAAAGTTTTCATAGGATCCGGGATCCTCAATGATATTGAACAGGATCTAGTATCATTCCTAAAGAGAAGAAAAGCTACCGTTGCCTGGAAGCATGAGGACATGACAGGTATTTCTAAAGATATTATTACTCATAAACTTGGCATTGACAGGTCATTCAAACCAATACATCAAAAGATGAGAAAGTTTACACCTGAAAGGAATGCCATCATCCAGGAGGAGGTAGATAAACTGCTCAGAGCAGGTATGATTAGAGAGGTTAAGTATCCAAGATGGTTAGCCAATGTGGTTGTTGTTCAAAAGAAAAATGGAAAGTGGAGGGTATGTTTCGATTTCACTGATTTAAACAAGGCATGTCCCACATTGACTCCATGGTGGATGCTATCGCGGGTCATGAGTTGTTGACTTTCATGGATGCTTCATCTGGATTCCAACAAATTCAGATGGAACCATCTGATCAAGAGGATACAGCCTTTATGACCCCTACTGGTATCTATTGTTATATTGCTATGCCCTTTGGACTAAGAAATGCAGGTGCTACCTACCAAAGGCTAGTTAATATGATGTTTAAAGAAAAAATTAGACACACAATGGAAGTCTATATTGATGACATGGTGGTTATGTCCAAGAAAGCTGAGGATCACCTTAGGGATTTGGAGGAAGCATTTGATATCCATGATAGATACAATATGAAATTGAATCCTTCTAAGTGCCACTTTGGTGTAAAAGCTGGCAAGTTTTTAGGCTACATGGTGAAAAGAGGGATAGAGGCAAGTCCAGAGCAAATCAAGGCAATTGTGAACATCAAATCTCCTGCTAATGACAAGGATGTGCAAAGATTGACAGGAAGGATCGCAGCCTTGAACAGGTTCATCTTAAAGTCATTAGAGAAATGCAAGGAATTCTATGATATTCTGAGAAAGAACAAGAAATTTGAGTGGACTGAAAAGCATGAGAATGCTCTCAAGGCCCTTAAGGATTACTTATCCTCAGCTCCAGCATTAATGAAACCAGAAAAAGGGGATATATTATCCTTATATTTGGCAGTCTCCTCTAAGGCAGTAAGTGCAGTCCTTGTTAAGGATCATGAAGGTACTCAACATCCTGTGTATTATGTAAGTAAAAGTTTGCTTGATGCTGAATCCAGGTATTCTCATTTAGAAAAACTTATCCTTGCTTTAATTATGGCATCTACTAAACTACGCCATTATTTTGAAACTCATGCTATTATTGTTAAAACTAACTTTCCAATCAAGAATGTTCTCAGGAAACCTGAATTGTCAGGAAGGATGGCAAAATGGGCAGTCAAGCTTAGTGCTTATAATATCAGATATGAACCAAGAACTGCCATTAAATCTCAAGCCTTGGCTGACTTTGTGGCTGATTTCAGTAGTGATCTACAAAGGGAAGCTGAATTGGAAGTTCAATAGCTTGAAGAGACAAAGGATCCTTGGATACTCTTCACAGATGGAGCCTCTAATGTCAAAGGAACTGGACTAGGCATACTACTAAAATCGCCACAGGGGGACATAATACCTCACTCAATTGTTTGTGAGTTTCAAACTACTAACAATGAGGCTGAATATGAAGCCTTAATAGCTGGTTTGCAAATTGCCAAGCATATAAGGATCAGGTATCTTGAGGTACATGTAGATTCTTTATTAATCACTAACCACTTTAATGGTTCTTATGGTGTTAAAGGTGAAAGACTAATCAAGTATCTAGAGATAGTCAAGAAATTGGCAGACTCTTTTGCTTCTTTTAGTTTGACACAGGTACCTAGGGAAGAAAATGCAAAAGCTGATGCATTAGCCAACCTTGGATCATTATTGAAGATTCCAGAGGATATTAAAATTCCCATCATCCACATCTTGGCTCCTACTATTGAGGATCATACAGCTATGGAAATAGTGGATACCCCACTCAATTGCTTGTGAGTTTCAAACTACTAACAATGAGGCTGAATATGAAGCCTTAATAGCTGGTTTGCAAATTGCCAAGCATATGAGGATCAGGTATCTTGAGGTACATGTAGATTCTTTATTAATCACTAACCACTTTAATGGTTCTTATGATGTTAAAGGTGAAAGACTAATCAAGTATCTAGAGATAGTCAAGAAATTGGCAGACTCTTTTGCTTCTTTTAGTTTGACACAGGTACCCAGGGAAGAAAATGCAGAAGCTGATGCATTAGCCAACCTTGGATCATCATTGAAGATTCCAGAGGATATTAAAATTCCCATCATCCATATCTTGACTCCTGCTATTGAGGATCATACAGCTATGGAAATAGTGCAGGATCCTGCAATCATACCTAGTGATGGTGCACAGTCACATTCAGGATCCTTCCAATCCTAAGATATATACAACATGGAGAGATCCCTACCGGAGAAAATCCTAGAGCTTTCAAAGTCAAGGTATCTCAATTTACAGTACTAAATAACATGTTATATAAACAATCTCTTGCATGTCCATATCTAAGGTGCATCGAGGATCCATAAATCCAAGAAGTTCTTAAGGATTTTCATGAAGGAGATTGTGGAAACCACAATGGGGGCAGAGCACTGTTCTCAAGGATCCTTAGGACAAGATACTATTGGCCTACTATGAAGAAGGTTGCTGTGGATTATGCAAAGAAATGTGATGCTTGTCAAAGACATAGCAATATCCTTCATCAACCAGCGGAGCTCCTGCATCCTATATCCTCTTCTTGGCCATTCATGAGATGGGGAATGGATATAGTTGGCAAACTTCCAAAAGCACCAGGAGGAAAAGTATTTTTGCTTGCTATGACTGATTACTTTTCAAAGTGGATAGAAGCTGAAGCCTTTGCACAAGTCAGAGAAAAGGAAGTTATATCCTTTATCAAAAGAAATATCATTACTAGATTTGGCATTCCTTCTGAAATTGTTTGTGATAATGGATCCCAATTGATTGGGAATAGAACTACTAACTTTTGTGACAGCTGGGGGATTAAGGTGATAACATCAACACCAGTCCACCCACAAGCTAATGGTCAAGCAGAATCATCCAACAAGATCATCATTAACAACTTGAAGAAGAAGCTTGGATCCAAAAAGGGAAAATGGGCAGAAGAGCTACCTTATGTGTTATGGGCTAATAGAACAACTCCTAAGAATGCCACTGGCCAAACTCCATTTTCTTTAGTGTTTGGAGCTGAATCAGTGATCCCTACAGAAATGGTAGTCCCTACTGCAAGAACAAGCATCCTTGATCCTGAAGGAAATGCTGAAAACTTGGTTCAAGATTTGGATACCATAGAAGAACTCAGGGATTTAGAAAGGATAAGATTGGCTAGTTATCAACAAAGGATGGCTGGAGCTTATACCAAGAATGTCAGGATCAGAAAGTTTCAAGTTGGTGACATGGTGTTAAGGAAAGCATTCCAAAATACCATAAATCCTGCTGATGGCAAGTTAGCACCAAAGTGGGAGGGCCCCTATCTTATTGAAGCTGAGGCAGGAAAGGGGGCATACCTTTTATTAACAATGGAAGGTGATCTATTACCAAGAGCTTGGAATGCTGTCCATCTAAAGAGATACTTCATGTAAGAAGGATCCAGTATCCTTGGTCATCCTCATATCTCGTATACGTTAAGGATCCTTAGAGGATATATGATCCTCATTCTGGTAATGATTTGATCTTAATTTACCTAATCCTTTAAATTATTTGATTACAAGGAGAAGAATCAAGGATCCTTTGTCCTTTTTCACTAAGTTATGAGTTTTGCAGAAGTGGGTGCATCTTTGACAAAGGATCAAGTATCCACAGAAGTCTCCTAAGTTTTATGGGTTTATCCCCAGGTTTTTGGGTTTGTCCCTAGCTTTTTGGGCTTGTCCCTAGTTTAACGTATCAACTACCTTCTACGAATCAGGTTCTTACACCTTCGCCAGTTACGCACGATTATCCTAGTGAAGTTAAAGGCAATGGGACCAGTACCCGCTTTAGGGGATGACAATTTCATTGTACTGGCTGTATTTAGGATCCTAAGTATAATGGTAGACGTACCACACATCCATTCCTAAGGTTTCTAACGTTTTCACGTTAGCTAAGGTTTTGGCATCTTCATGTCACTAAGTTTGGATAGTCGCCATTAAGGGCCATACTCCAGTTTACACCAGATCCTTTGGGCTTGTCCCCAGCTTTTTGGTCTTGTCCCCAGTTTTTTGGGCTTGTCCCTAGTTTTTTTTGGGCCTGTCCCCAGTTTATTGGGCTTATCCCCAGATTGTTTGGCTTGTCCCCAGATACTAACTCTTTCTTTTACAGATTGGCTTAGTCCCAAGTTATGTCTTATTTCAGCATTCCAAAGCCAAACAGTTAAGGATCCTGGATCCTAACTTTCTACAAGGGTTTGTCTTATGATTGTTACAATTGTATGCATTAAGGATATAGGATCCTAACTTGGATTCTCTGGTATGATCCTTATTTACTTTAATTTTATTCTTGGTTTATCAATCATACCTGTTTTGGTCAAAAATCAAGCAAAGATAATGTAGCTAAATCTTTTGTTGTGAGGTGTGATGCTTGAATAAATGAATAATATTAAGGATCACTCAGAAATGTAATGAACAAGTGACACAATGATTTATACGAGGAAAAAGCCCTTGATCAAGAGTTGATCTCCGGCATAAAAAACCTCGGGTGATGGAAATGACCGATCACCAACTCAGATTAAACAGAAAATGTATTACAACTTTGGATGATAGCGAGCTTGTTACAAGGATCACTAGAGTGTAATGTGCAAAAAAGTGTGTAATCGCCGAGCAAACTGTCGAGAGTTGATGAGAGCAGTTACGAGTGTGTGTGTTTAGCCAAAATTAGCCAAGTGTTCTAATCTAGCTCGCTATCCCCTTATAAATTTGGAAAATATCTAAGCTAACTAACTATCCGCATTTCGTGCAAGTCTTCCACGACCTCCATAACGTCCATATTAGTCAAGCACGTGCGGAATAAAAAGGGAATATGCTCCAGGAATATCGCCAAGACCAATGTTAGTGCAATACGTCTATTGACTTCGTCTTGTATCATGTAATAGGATAGGATAGGATTATCGGTGTCCGAGGTGCAAGAAACAAAGTTTAGTAGGTTTACATGTGGTTTAGCTTGAAAGTGACATGTGACATATTCAAGAGAAACCAAATCAGTCAGGTTTCTCTTGAACTTGTCATGGTCAGCTTCAAGAGAAACCTCCACCACTATATATAGGGCACTTGTCATTTCATTTGGTAACTCTTCAGGATTTGTAACGAAGTGCTGCCGATATCTGTTTAGGTTGTAATTAGTGTTATAATCAATCAAAGTGACAAATTTAATAGTATCAAGCTGTTTCCACGTCCGTTTCACTGATTCCGCCTTTGAATCGGATTTAAAGCTCTTCTGAACGACTCAGTCGGGTCCAACAACGATCTTACAAGTGGTATCAGAGCTTAGGAAGAAGAGTTTAGCTTGATATCATCGATTCTCTGACTTCTACACCTTCTTTTTCGAATCTGAACAAGTTTTAACGGTCAAAATTGGATCAAGTTTTCACAGATTGTGTAAAACTACATATTGACAAACCCTAGAAAGTTTCACTGCAAAATTCGAAGTAAAAATGACAAAATTGGATCAAAAACTAGGTTTCGCTTGAACGAACACTTTGGGTTTCTCTTGAAAATAGCTGTTGGTTTCTCTTCAAATCGGCTTTCGCTTGAAAAATCTTGTTGGTTTCTCTTCAAATTGGCTTTCGCTTGAAAAACCTTGTTGGTTTCTCTTCAAATTGGCTTTCGCTTGAAAGATCATCTGCTTTCTCTTGAATCAGGTTTCTCTTGAAAGTTATTCAGGTTTCTCTTGAATCAGGTTTCTCTTGAAAGTTATTCAGGTTTCTCTTGAATCAGGTTTCGCTTGAAAGTTAATCAGGTTTCGCTTGAAGTGTTGTTTCACTTGAAGTCTCAGTTCGCTTGAAAGTGAAAATTCCGAGTCAAGATCATTTCACATCAATCGAGTGTCATTCTGTTTCAGATTATTTGATATTGATTGTACTGATTGTGTTTGTTTGATTGTATCTGTTCAGGTTTACATCATGGCTGAAGAATTTTTCAACACGTTCTATAATGCGTTTACCTTGGATACGGTGGAATCATCAGAGGTTACACCCAAAGCTATAACTAAGACGATAAAGGATAACATCAAACATGACAACTTTTATGGAACCTATTCAAAACCTCCGAAGCTGTATAATATTGAAGATTATGTCTGGTGGAAGGAGAGGTTCTTCAATTGGGCGAAGGCATATGCACATGAGAGTTGGTTCTGTTTGAAGTTTGGTTATGAGAGTCCAGCAAATGACAAAGGAGAAGAAATTCTGATCAAAGATTATTCAGAAGATGACAGAAAGAAATTTTCTTATGAACAGAAGATGATTGCTTTGATTCAGTAATCAGTTCGAGATGATATTTTCTCATTATTAGTTCATGATGGGTCATCAAAGTCTGTGTGGAAAGCTTTGAAAGTAAAAGCTAAGGGGGGTAAACAAATTCAGAAAAACAAAATAGCATTATTGAAAAAAGAATTTGATTTGTTTGATAGTTTAAAGGGAGAGACAGTGAGGAAAATGATTGAGAGATTTTGCCATTTAAAAATTGAACTTGAAAGATTCAAAATTGTGAAAACAAGAGAAGAGATAATTGACAAAGTAATTGAAGCGTTACCACGAGCTGATCAGTGGCAAACGTTTGTTTTTATCTTGCAAAATGATGATAAATTTGATAAAATTTCTCTTGATGCATTGTTAGAAAAGATTGAGAGTCATGATCTGGAGCTACAAAAGCAAAACAAGATGAGTGGTTCATCGTATCATCAGAATGTTGGTCTATACTACAAAGGCAATGTACCTTCGGAGAAAGGTGTTAGTTCACCAAAGTCAGCATTCAGTGGTGAGAAGATGAAGGAACCACAAACAACCTCATCAAGTTATCATTCTGGATATCATTCATCTTCAAAATCAAGTTCTGATGAAGCAGAGGAGATTCTGTGCAACATTGCTCTTAAACTGAAGAATTCTCCTGTAATGAGCATCAATGCAGCTAAGCAGCAAATGAGTTTTCTTGCATCTGTTCTGGAGTCGTATGAAGGTCTAGTGGCTGGTAAAATTGGAAACTCTGAATTAACCAAAGAAGACTACGACCAGATTGATCCGGAAGAGATGGAACTCATTGACATTCGCTGGTGTTTGGCAAGTTGCATTCGCAGAGCTCAGAGATATATGGAGATTACAGGGAAACAATCTTTGGGTGGTCCTTCAACGAAACTTGGATTTGACAAATCCAAAGTGACCTGCTTCAAATGCAAGCAAAAGGGTCATTTCAAAAGAGAATGCAGAAATTCTGAAGTTGCTGAAGGAAATGAACGTCCTTTCAACGATGATTATTATCGAAAAGCAATCTACCACCGAAGCAAAGAAGAGCCGAAATTGATTGAAGATAAAACCAAATCAAGAGCTTGTTTTGTAATTCACGATGATGAAGGTTTTGACTGGAGCTCAATTTGTCCAGAAGAAGATCATTTGGGAAATGTTCGAAAAACAGCTCTTGGCGGAGCTGTGACAGTGGAAAGAAAGTTTGTTTTTGTTGCTAAAATTAAAGAAGATGTTAAAGAAGAAAAAGACACTGTTGAAGTCAAAGAGAGAACTCGGGAAGAGATTTTAAAGGAGAAAACTGAGAGAGAAAGATTTATTGTGGGATGCAGGATGCAGAAAATGGAGGAAGAATATGAGAATGTTGTTGCGAACAAACGATGGGATAAATAGCAAGAATGTTATGTCAACAAACAAGGTGAACCGGTTGTTCCCAGAAGTGACATAGTTCACGATGATGTTCTTCTAGTAATTCCTCGATCCGGCGAATATTACTCCAATGTTGCAAAAGACAAGACATATGTGGAAAGGCTGGATAAAATCATCAGGGATGCTATGACAACAAAACTGAGGAAGAGGAATGAAGAAAGAATGAAGAAGAACATTGAGAATTTAGTTGATGATTTGAAGAAGGTTGCTGAGGAGGTCAAGGTTGAAGAAAAAGTGAAAGAAGGAGTTGAGAAAGTTGAAGATAAGGTTGTTGAAAAAGAAGTTGTTATTGAAGAATAGCAAGTTGAAGTAGTCAAGAATGAGAATTTGGAAGCTGGTGATGCTGGTGATGAAGTTAGTGTTGAAGAAAAGCAGAATGATGCTGATCAGAAGCAGACAGAGACTGCAACAAACACCGAAGTGTCAATCACTGAGGTAAAATCTGATTCTAACATCTTGACTGAAATTGTTGAACAGTGCAAGAAATCTTGATTTCGCAAAACTTGAAGAAGTTTTCAAAAGCAAGTGCAAAGAAATGTTTGAAAATGAAAAGGTTTTAAAAGAAAACAATGAAACGCTTTCAGAAAAATGTAAAAAGATAGAAAAAGAAAATGGAGTTTTGAAAGAAAATGTTTCTAAAATGACAGAAGAATGTTCTCAAAAAGAAAATATTTTCCAAGAAATGAAAAAGGAATATGATTCAATAAAATTGGCTTATCACATTACAAAGGAATCATATGAAAAAGTAAAGAGTGAAATGAAACTTGTTCAATCAAGATTGAAATACTGTTCTGAAACATCAAATGAACTAAAACGAATGTATGAAATTAAACAACAAGTTGTGAATTCTTATATTGAAGATGTTGCTAAACTTAAGAGTAAGATTGCTGATTTAGAACAGTATAACAACAAATTAAAAAGTTATCACGCGTCGTCATATGTGCTTGAATGTATTTTCAACATAAAACCGGATGGAAAACATTCTGAACATAACACGAAAGGCATTGGTTCAGAGTTTCATCAAGTTCCACAACCGGAAAAGTTTGTATTTTATGATGAGGAAAAGGTCGAAAAAGCTTTCAACATGGTAGATCAATTGCCAGACAACATTGACACAACCTATTCCAAATCTGATGATTTTCATGATTCAGAGGTGGTAGGCAAAGTCGTTGAAAGTGTGTTGAAAGAAGAGTCGGTTGATACAGGTAAATCTGAATCACAGGATGAAGATGAAGGAAATCTTCATGATAGTTATCTGAAAAACACAAAATCCGAGAAAAGTTTGAATGATGATTCAAAAGGATTGGTTTATACCATGATTGGATCGGACAAATTGTTCTTAGATGTTGTATTCCCGATTCAGAATGTGATTTCAGAAAAGGTTGATAAAGTTTTCAAAATGGTTGAGATTGAAAAGTCTGAGATTTCAAAGTTTGCTGGTAAGAGTCTTAAAGGTTCGTATAACAAACCTAGTTTCAAGAAGAAAAACATGAAGGATGGGTTGGGTTATAAGAAGAAACAAAGTTGGAAAAGAAATGAAACTCCGAATTTTCAGACAAAAATAAGTTTTGTTCAAGGAAAGAGTTTAGCTGAATAAAAAGAACTTAAAATTGGACAACAGTCTATTGAAGAGTTCTTAGCTCAAAAGAAAAAGCAACAACCACAGGTCAAAGATGTGTTCATTAGAACATGTTTCAAATGTGATAAAAAAGGACATCTTGCACGCAAGTGTCCTAATCTGAAACCTGTGGATGTTGACAAAAAGAAGATTGATGCTGAGAAACAAAAATCTGAGAATGTGAGACAAAGTTCAACCAGATTTGACTCAAAACAAACTTGGAGGTATAACACAAACAAGTTTGCTTTGAATCAAAATTGGAAATCAAATCTGAACAGGTTCGATTCTAGACAAACCTGGAATTCTCACACACCCAGATTCAGAACAACTCAAAGTTGGAAAACAACTGTTGATATGACAAAAACTCAAGAGTTTTGGAAACCAAAAGTTGTTCAAAAACAGAATGTTCAAAAAGAGTCTCATTTTTATAAAAGAGCTACTCCAAAAGGACAAACATGGAGTGTTAAGAAACAAGTGTCTTTGGTAAAAGATGAGAAAGTTGAAGTAAAAGTTGATAAGATCTTTGTGAAAGATGACAAAAATTTTCCGAAATTGAATGAAAATTATTGTGTTGAAATGCCTAAGGTTCAACAAACCTGGGCTAAATTGTTCAAGTAATCAAGTAGTCTGAATGTGCAGGTGCTCAAGACAACTGAATACTATCAAGTGGAGTGTTGGAGCAGCCTGGCACAATGGGAGGATAAGGCTGCTAGATCCTGGTTTGGTTGAACAGGGAGTTTGTTTGTTTTCTGTACAGAAATAAACAATATTTCAAAAATCCTAAAAATTGAAAAATTTGAAAAACCAAAAATATGTTTGTTTTTAATTTTTGTCAAAAATTCAAAAATACAAAAATATGTGTTGATTGAATACGCCGAAACCCTCACGGCTGAACAAACATGATTAATTTCACAAGATTGAAAAACGGTTTTCAAACTGTCGAAAATCAATGGGTTGTAAATCATGGGGGTACTTTATATTAGTTTTTTTTTCTGCAAAACAGAGCACAGTTAGCAGAAAATGGATGGCGAGACAAAGCTATCAGCATCGTGTTGTCAAATTTTCTTTATATGATTTTGTATTTTAGGGGGAGATATATTTGTTGTCAGAAAATCCAAAAAACATTAGAAAATTTGAAAAAGCCAAAAACATGATAAAATTTAAAAAAAAAAATGAGTTTTTGCATAAAAAGAGGAAATGATAGTACATCAGTAGACAGTTACAGTATGCTAAAGAAATGTAATGATTAAATAGCGTTAAACAGTCTCACTGATGATATGCCGATAGGTTTTTATACATTTAGTAAACTTTTTCGGGATATAAACCTAAATTCAAACTTGCTTATTTCGTGGGGAACACTACTTGGATATATAGGTAACCCCTGAAATCTCGTTTGAAGGACCCCTCTTTCTGAGATACTAGGTCTTTATACTCAGTGATATCTGGGGTATTATCTTAGGACTTCTGATTTTGCGGAAGCAATGGCCTAGTCCCCGGAGAATACTTTCCGCATTGCTTGAAACATAGCGCCGCCCTCAGCAAATTGATGAAACAATAAAATTGATAGGCATTGCTGTTGTAATACAAAAGATCCTCTAAAGGGGACACACCAAAAGTCGAGCCGTCATCTCTCTGCTGAACGGAAGTTCTGACCTGAGCTCTCACGGTTTCGTACTATAATTTATTCCCCTTACAGATATCATCTAGGTATACTCACCTGTAAGACTGAATATTGGGATCTGGATACGGGAGTATATTCAAGAGGTGGGGCACATGAATGGGTTTAAGTTCATAAAAACACCTAATTCGTATCCTGAATCAGTTGAACTTTGTGTGAAAATTTAAGTGGATCAGTATATCTACAATCTAAGTGAATTGTTTAATTCTTAATGTGTAACTAAGCTCAACGGTACTTGTGACTTGTCAAAAACTGATATGATCCTCTAACGCAAACTCAAACAAAAATATTGTCTGTAAATATATTTGTACATTTTTTTTTGCTTTATATTTTCAGAAAAATACAAAAAGATTTTTGATTCTGATTTATTTTCGACAACTGATGTTTGAAATGCTGAGTTTCAAAATCTAAGTAAGCTGATTGTGTTTCTGAAAATAAAACAAGTTCATTAATTTGAAACTTGAATTTAAAAAAAAATTCAAAAACAGTTTGTGATATCTCCAAGGTCATTAGTTTGGACTTGGATGATTTACTGTGAGGATTTTGGATATTGGACATTGCCATATCTTTATAGATTGTTGAGTAGTTAAAGTTTTTTAAGATCCAGGTTACGATTCCTGGTAGTTTAAAATGTTGTTACTTATAAACGTATGAGTGATTGCAGATAGTCCAGATTACGATCCCAAGAGCAGAGTTTAAGGCGGAGTCTGATGACAAGCTTGAAGCATGGAGGAGTTTGTAGATGGATAGCTAGGTGTCGATCCCAAATCATGGAAGCTTGACGAAAGGGGGAGCCTGAAGCTGAGAGAAGATAAAGATTGAAGGATGCTTACAATGTTACAATTTGAATGAAAAGGCAGAATGATCAAGACCGAAGATGTGTCATACTAAAGACTAGACACTGAAGACTTCGTCAATATCCGAGGGGGAGTCTGTTAGTGCAATACGTCTATTGACTTCGTCTTGTATCATGTAATAGGATAGGATAGGATTATCGGTGTCCGAGGTGCAAGAAACAAAGTTTAGTGGGTTTACATGTGGTTTAGCTTGAAAGTGACATGTGACATATTCAAGAGAAACCAGATCAGTCAGGTTTCTCTTGAACTTGTCATGGTCAGCTTCAAGAGAAACCTCCACCACTATATATAGGGCACTTGTCATTTCATTTGGTAACTCTTCTGGATTTGTAACGAAGTGCTACCGATATCTGTTCAGGTTGTAATTAGTGTTATAATCAATCAAAGTGACAGATTTAATAGTATCAAGCTGTTTCCACGTTCATTTCACTGATTCCGCCTTTGAATCGGATTTAAAGCTCTTCTGAACGAATTAGTCGGGTCCAACAATGATCCTACAACCAAGTCCAAGCACGTACTCCTGCAAAACAACTTCATATTCAAAGTAGACAATCGTTAGTGTAAGGATCACTATGATGATCCTGGATCCTGATCCTACAATACTCTCTGAGGATCACTAATTCAAACAGAATTGAGGATCCCTAAGCCCGACAGTAATTGAGGATCACTGATCTTTGGAAAATCCTCCCGTAACAATTGCCCCCAAAATATAAGGAGTAAAGTGTAAATAAAAGAGTCATATGTTCTCGTTCTTATCCGTAACAAACCAACGGATATATAGCCGTTACATCCTGACTAGCCGTTGCCAATCTGACGTCATTGAAGTGACTATCCTGCAAAATCATGATTATAAATTGAAGTTAGAGATAAGGGTTAGGAAGCATTTAAATTCGTGCATTTCATCCTTTAAATCCTCATTCGAAGATCTGATCAGGTACTTCTCTTTCCTTTCTCTCTTCATATTCTTATTCTGTTTCTTCTTCTTCACCATCATCATGACCAAGATGATGCTAAGATCTTCACCGGCTAAGGATCACAAAAAGGACAGTCCCTTGAAGAGCCAATGGATCATCGAAGACTCTGCGAAGGAACGATGCTGCTTTACTGATCCGCAGATAGACAGGATTCGCCATTGTTTTCCGTCGAGCACCGTTTTTAAAGCTTTTGACCCCACCGTCCTAAGCGACTTTGTTTCTGAAACTTGGGTAGCTTTTCCGGTCACCCCATTTACTATAGGATACTCGTATCCTTTTCCTGATTTCACCCAATCTTTCTTCTCTCTCACCGGCATCTCCTACATCCAAGCGATGCCAATGATGTGGAGGGTCTTGTATACCCTTGAAAGAATCATTGAGCATGAAGGTATTGATCTGGGAATGTCGGAGTTAGTAGAAATGTACAACCTTGTGAGCCATGGATCTCATCGATATCTATTCAAACACAAACCCGGTGAAGAACACCCCATCCTCAAAACCACTAAGAATGACACCAACTGGAAAAGGCGATTCTTCTTTGTCAGAAGGGATTCCATCCCTGATGGGAAGGATCTGCCAAGAAAGCGGGCAATCCACGGTAGGATAGAGGACCCTTAGAAGGATCACAGGATAACCTTGTTTCTGTTGAGGATCACTAACATCCTTTTGTTTCTTTTGTGCAGCTGTCTCTGTTTCGCATATTATTCCATCGCCTACCACCAAGGAGAGGCTCATTGCTCTCCGAAAACTTGATCCTGCAATAAGATCATTTCAAGCAAATACCCAGGATTCTCAAGAAGTATCCTCAGGCTCTGTTACGATGTCAAGTAAGTATCCCATTTTGTGCATAACTAAATGTTTAAATTAAAATGAAATAAGGATACTTATCTGTTTTGGATGTGTAGGTGCTGGAAAATCATCGAAGTCTGCTACTCGTTTCAGTGTCACTGACCCCAAGGCAACCACTTCCAGGGGAAAAGGGCGGAAAGAAAAGGAAGACTGCTGATACCCTTGAAGGTCTGCCTCTGATCCAGCATCAGTTCAAGGAATACGTTGCTGAGGTGAGAATAACTGATCCTTAAATGTGATTCTTGTACATGATCCTTCCATACTGAGGGTAAGGGATCCTGAATTGTATCCTTTCTTTTGCAGAAATTTGCTTAAATCCAAGATTACGTAGGGAGTCTTGAAGAGGTTGAGCTAAAGTGTTTGGACCTCCAAAAGATCATGCTGGCCAAGGATCAGAAGATTGCCTCCCTCGAAAACGATGTCAATCTGGTGAAGAAGGAACTTGTCCTGGCTCATGTCATTGCTGATCAGGAGAAGTTTGAAATCACAAATGATGCTAAAGTCTCCGCTACCATTGCTATGTACAAAACCAAGTTGCAGATGGCCCAAGAAGCTCAGGATCCTAACTTTGACAAGAGCAACTGGGACATAGAGGGCTGGAAGGCTAGGTTGGCTTAGCTGGATGAGGAAGAAAAGGCTGGTGAGGTCCTAGCAATCGAGGCTGGCAGCAGTGGGGTTAAGGATCATGTGGGTGATGTCGGAGCTGGAGGAGCTGGTGAATGTGATGGTGATGCAGCAAAGGTGTAATCTGCAGGAAGGGGCGATGATGGACATTTCTAGACGCGGCCGGAGCCCATTTTTTTTAGGATTTAGTAGTGGTTTTTGGTTATGGTGTTTGGGAACAATGTTGGGTTGTATTCGAACAATAGTTTCTAGGGTTATGGATCATGGATCCTTAGACAATAGGTAGGATAATGGGTGGTGGATGGATCCTCTGTTTGGGGGATGAAGCCACTTGTTATCCTGCCATCTTTTATTTCCTGCACTCTTAAGACCCGTTAACAATGGACACCCTTTGCCAACCCATGTGGACGGGCCACGTTTTGCTGGTAGAAAGGTGGGTTGGCAATTTTGACAACCTTGAAGGGTTTAACGTTTTGTGAATAAATAAAACCTTAACTTTTTGGCTATTTCCCGTGTTGTTATCCTTGTGAATACTTTACTTTTCAATTGTTATGATATATATTTTGTCTAAATTTATTAAGTAAAGAAGAAAAAATTTAATAAATATCCTCAAAAAGTTTAGGATATGATCAAGGATCACATATCCTATAGTCCACAAGTTCTGAAAAGTAGTGTAGTTTAAGGATCATAAGTTCAGTTGTCAAAGGATAAGGGTCACTCATGTAAATAATAAATAAAATCAAAGTAATTAAGGATCATACCTGAGAATCCAAATTAGGATCCTAACCTTTAACACTTATAATCAGGATAACCAAAAGACAAACTTTAGTAGAAGGTAAGGATCAAGGATCCTTGGTCATTTAGCTTCAAAAACCTGAAATAGGATACAACTTGGGACTAAGCCAACATAAGATAAAAGTTAGTAACTGGGGACAAGCCCAATAATTCTGGGGACAAGCCCAATGTACTAGGGACAAGCCCAAAGGATAACTGGGGACAAGACCAAAGGATAACTGGGGACAAGCCCAAAGGATAACTGGGGACAAGCCCAAGGATAACCGGGGATAAGCCCAAGGATAACTGGGGACAAGCCCAAGGATAACTGGGGACAAGCCCAAATGATCGTGTGTAAACTGGAGTATGGCCCTCACTGGCGACTATCCAAACTTAGTGACATGAAAATGCCAAAACCTTAGCTAACGTGAAAACGTTAGAAACCTTAGGAACAGATGTATGGTACGTCTACCATTATACGTAGGATCCTGAATACAGCCAGTACAATGAAATTGTCAGCCCCTAAGGCGAGTACTGGTCCCATTGCCATGAACTATACCAGGATCATCGTGCGCTACTGGCGATACTGGGGACAGGCCCAAACTGGGGTCAAGCCCAAATAACTGGGATCAAGCCCAAATAACTGGATACTTCTGTGGATACTCAATCCTTTGTTAAGGATACCTAAACCTTCTGCAAAACTCAGATCCAAGTGAAAGGAGGATAAAGGATCCAGGATCCTTATCCTTATATATAGGATAATTAAAAAGTGAAATAGTTTAAGATCAGATCATTACTAAAATGAGATTCTTCTGTCTTGTAAGGATCCTTCAATGATACTTGTTAGCTAAGGATCATGGATCCTTATTACATGAAATATTTCTTCAAGTGGACAGCATTCCAAGCTCTTGGTCGTAAATCACCTTCCATTGTTAGTAATCGATATGCCCCATTTCCCGCTTCGGCTTCAATCAAATAGGGGCCTTCCCACTTTGATGCTAACTTCCCATCAATAGGATTGGTGGTATTCTGAAATGCTTTCCTTAACACCATATCACCAACTTGGAATTTCCTGATCCTGACATTCTTGTTGTAGGCTCCAGCCATCCTTTGTTGATAACTGGCCATCTTTATCCTTGCCAAATCCCTGAGTTCTTTTATAGTATCCAAATCTTGAACCAAGTTTTCAGCATTTTCTTCAGGATCACGAATGCTTGTTCTTGCAGTAGGAACCACCATCTCTGTAGGGATCACTGATTCTGCCCCAAATACCAAAGAAAATGGAGTTTGGCCAGTGGCATTCTTGGGAGTTGTCCTATCAGCCCATAGTACATAAGGTAGTTCTTCTGCCCACCTTCCTTTCTTGGATCCAAGATTCTTCTTCAAATTGTTGATGATGATCTTGTTGGATGATTCTGACTGACCATTAGCTTGTGGGTGGACTGGTGTCGATGTTATCATCTTAATCCCCCAGCTGTCACAAAAGTTAGTAGTTCTACTCCCAATAAATTGGGATCCATTATCACAAACAATTTCAAAAGGGATACCAAATCTAGTAATAATATTTCTCTTAATAAAGGATATCACTTCTTTTTCTCTGAATTGAGCAAAGGCTTCAGCCTCTATCCACTTGGAGAAGTAGTCAGTCATAGCAAGCATGAATACTTTTCCACCAGGTGCCTTAGGAAGCTTACCAACTATATCCATTCACCATCTCATAAATGGCCAAGAAGAGGATATAAGATGCAAAAGTTCTGCTGGTTAGTGAAGGATATTACTATGTCTCTGACAGGGATCACACTTCTTGGCATACTCTACAGCATCCTTCTTCATAGTAGGCCAATAGTATCCTATCCTTAGGATCCTGGAGAATAATGCCCTGCCCCCAGTGTGGTTTCCACAATCTCCTTCATGGAAATCCTTTAGGACTTCTTGGATTTCAGGATCCTCAATGCATCTTAGATATGGTCCTGCAAGAGATCGTTAATACAACATATTATTCAATATTGTAAATTGAGATACCTTGATTTTGAAAGCCCTAGGGTTTTCTCCTGTAGGAATCTCTCCATGTTGTATGTATCTCTTGATTGGAAGGATCCATGATCCTGAATGAGGTTGAGTATCATCACTAGGGATGATTGTAGAATCCTCTCCTATCTCCATGGCTACATGATCCTCGATAGCAGGGGGCAGGATGTGGATAATAGGGATCTTGATATCCTTCGGGATCTTCAAGGATGATCCGAGATTGGCTAATGCATCAGCCTCTGCATTCTCTTCCCTTGGTACCTGTGTCAAACTAAAGGAAACAAAAGAGAGTGCCAATTCTTTGACTATCTCTAAATATTTGATTAGCTTTTCACCTTTAACAGCATAGGATCCATTAAAGTGATTAGTAATTAACAACGAATCTACATGTACCTCAAGATACCTGATCCTCATATGCTTAGCAATTTGCAAACCAGCTATCAACGCTTCATACTCAGCCTCATTATTAGTAGTTTGGAACTCACAAGCCATGGAGTGGGGTATTATGTCCCCCTGTGGTGATTTTAGTAGTATTCCAAGCCCTGTTCCTTTGACATTAGAAGCTCCATCAGTGAAGAGTATCCAAGGATCCTTAGTTTCTTCAAGCTGTTGGACTTCTAACTCAGCTTCCTTTTGCAAGTCACTACTGAAATCTGCCACAAAGTCAGCTAAGGCTTGGGATTTAATGGCAGTTCTAGGCTCATATCTTATATCATAAGCACTAAGCTTCACTGCCCACTTAGCCATCCTTCCTGACATTTCAGGTTTCCTAAGAACATTCTTAATTGGAAAATTAGTCTTAACAATAATGGCATGAGTCTCAAAATAATGTCTTAATTTAGTAGATGCCATAATTAATGCAAGGATAAGTTTCTCTAAGTGTGAATACCTGGATTCAGCATCAAGTAAACTCTTACTTACATAATAAACAGGATGTTGTGTACCTTGGTGATCCTTAACAAGGACCGCACTTACTGCTTTTAAGGATACTGCTAGGTATAAGGATAATATATCCCCCTTTTCTGGTTTCATCAAGGCGGGGGCTGAGGATAGGTAATCCTTAAGAGCTTTGAGGGCACTTTCATGCTTCTCAATCCATTCAAATTTCTTGTTCTTCCTCAGGATGTCATAGAATTCCTTGCACTTTTCTGAAGATTTGGATATGAACCTGTTCAAGGCTGCGATCCTGCCTGTCAATCTTTTCACATCCTTGGCATTGGCCGGAGATTTGATATTCACAATATCCTTAATCTGCTCTGGACTTGCTTCAATGCCCCTCTTTGTCACCATATAGCCTAAGAATTTACCTGCTTTAACACCAAAATGACACTTGGAAGGATTTAGTTTCATATTAAATTTATCAAGGATATTGAATGCTTCCTCCAAGTCTTTAAGGTGATCATCAGCTTTCTTGGACTTAACCACCATGTCATCTATATAGACTTCCATAGTGTGTCCAATTTGTTCCTTGAACATCATATTGACTAGCCTTTGATAAGTAGCACCTGCATTTCCTTAGTCCAAATAGCATAGCAATATAACAATATATACTAGTTGGGGTCATAAAGGCTGTATCCTCTTATCTGAATTTGTTGAAATCCAGATGAAGCATCCATAAAAGTCAACAACTCATGACCCGCGGTAGCATCCACCATGGAGTCAATGTGGGGTAATGGGAAAGGATCCTTGGGACATGCCTTGTTTAAATCAGTAAAATCGACACATACCCTCCACTTTCCATTTTTCTTTTGAAAAACAACCACATTGGCTAGCCACCTTGGATACTTAACATCTCTTATTATACCTGCCCGAAGTAGTTTATCTACCTCCTCCTAGATAATAGCATTCCTTTCAGGTGCAAACTTCCTTCTTTTTTGATGAATTGGCTTGAATGACCTGTCAATGCCGAGTTTATGAGTAATTATATCTTTAGATATACCTGTCATGTCTTCATGCTTCCAGGCAAAGGTGGTTTTCCTCCTCTTAAGGAAGGATACTAGATCCTGTTCAATGTCGCTAAGGATCCCTGATCCTATGAAGATCTTGGATTCAGGATCATGAGGATCCATGAGGATTTCTTTTACATCCTGCTCTCTTGCCTCCACGACATCTCTTGAAGGATACTTTAATTGCTATTGCTCCCTTGGTGTTGAGGCTGGCTTCATTGATGAGGTATAGCAATTCTTAGCTTTTTGTTGATCACTCTCAATTTTCACCACTCCCCATGGACTAGGAAGCTTTACGCATTGATGATATGTGGATGGGACTGCCTTCATGTTATGTATCCACGGCCTGCCAAGGATAACATTACAACAAGATAAGCAATCTATAACACAAAATTTTTGATAAGAATGAAGTCCTTCAATATAGATAGGGAGTTTGATGTCCCCCAATGTATTCTTGGTTTCTCCGCTGAATCCCACAAGAACTGAGGATATTGGGATAATGTCTGATTCAGGAATGTTCATCTTTTTGAGGACATCAAGCTGAATGATGTTCACTGAGCTTCCTCCTTCTATAAAGATCCTGCGAACAAAATGGTTAGAAATAAACAGGGTAATAACAAGACCATCATGATGTGGATCCTGAACTTCAACACGATCATCCTCATCAAAAGTTATGACTTTATCTTGGGTAACAATGGAGGTCCGGATGGGTCTGTCTCCATTATCCATCTTGGTTTCCTTGGCATGTCTTTTGGCTTCTGAAAAGGAGGTACCACAAATGTCTGATCCATCGGATATGAAGTTTATAACTTGTGCATCTGCTGGAGGAGCAGGAGCCCTTTCCGGGATCCTTTTAGGATCCTGGATCCTTGACTTCTTTCTTCCCAAAAGCTCCTTCAAATGCCCCTTGCTTAACAAGTAACCAATTTCCTTTCTAAGTGCAATACACTCCTCACTAAGATGCCCGAAATCCTCATGATATGCACACCACTTGGACTTATCCTTTGTAGCAGCTGGTTTATCACTTTTTCTCGGCCACCTAGCTTTCTCACCTAGATTCTGCATTGCAAGAATTAGTTCATTGTTATCAACCGAAAAACAGTATTCAGAAATGGGAGGATAATCCTCATCATCCTCTTCCTGTGCCACTGCATGCACGTTCTGGTTATTAGATTTGTTGTAGGAGTTTGATTTGTTGTTCCTGAAGTAGGATCCTTGCTTTTCCAGTTTTGAGGATCCTGTCAGTCTTTCCTGGATCCTTTTATCATCCTCTAATCGGATGAATCTA
The DNA here is from genome assembly GCA_030545235.1 of Helianthus tuberosus. Classification (NCBI taxonomy): domain Eukaryota; kingdom Viridiplantae; phylum Streptophyta; class Magnoliopsida; order Asterales; family Asteraceae; genus Helianthus; species Helianthus tuberosus. The sequence continues at coordinate 124,691,157 of CM060407.1, forward strand.
AGGGCCCTGGTTCTTACTTCATCAAGATTCCTGCAAGGGGTCATGACAAGATCATCATAGAATAATGAATCCCTAAGCAATCCCATTTTAAAGGCTTCTACAGCCATAACAATATCCAGGTTAGGAATGTCTAAGGATTCTTTACTAAACTTAGTGATGTAATCTCTAAGTGATTCATTTTGACCTTGTGTTACCCTATAAAGATCACTAGTTAAACGTTCAAATTTTCTACTACAAGAGAATTGACTATTAAACAGATTAACTAGATTAGCAATTGAAGTAATAGAGTAAGGGGGAAGACTTAGCAGCCATTTAAGAGCAGATCCTGTGAGTGTGGATCCAAATCCCTTGCATAGACATGCTTCTTTTAACCTCTCAGGAATTGGATTGATCTCCATCCTCTCCCTGTATTGAGCTACATGCTCCTCTGGATCCGTTGAACCATCATACAGCTTCATGGATGGTATCTGGAATCTTTTGGGTATCTCAGCATCACATAAGGGTGGTGCAAAACGAGATATCCTATGGATACCGTCTGCGATCTCAGGAATGGGCTTGACCACTCCTGGAACACTGGATATCATATCCTTAAGCTTCTGTAATTCCCTAGCCATAGCTTGATTGATACATGTATCCTGCATGGAGCCATGGTTAGTGTTATAAGAATTATTGAAAGTGTTACCTCCCAGAGGATTCATGTTTGGAATTCCAGATGTGAATCCATGTTGACGGGACTCTGGTATGATCGAAGGACCAGATGAAGCAATGGTCTGCATTGGTATGAAGTCTCCTTGATGAACATCCAAACTTGGAGGCTGCATACTCCTTAAGGATCCTTGATCCTGAAAGATCTTGGATCCTTGATGCTGAGAGGATCCTTGAACCTGAAAGGATCCTTGAGGCTGAGAGGAGGATCCTTGAACCATGGAGGATCCTTGAACCGTGGAGGATCCTTAAACCATAGAGGATCCTTGGACCTGAGAGGATCCTGGAACCACGGAGGATCCTTGGACCGTGTGCATTCCCAAATATCCTCCTGAGCTGACGAAGGATCCCTGATGCTGGACAGAGGCTCTGGAAGGTTGAAAGTAAGATCCTAGAGCCTGAGTCATTGTTGTTGTTCCATAACGCCTTCCTGGTAATCCACCCAAGTATTGCACGTCCGGAGCTGCTGAATGCTAGGAAGTTATGACCGGAGTGTCGAAATTCAGCGATCTGGGAATCAATGGGGAATGATCCTCCATCGATATATTCTATTTCTTGATATCACCTATCTCCCTGAGGATCATTTCGTTGGTTTTATCCTACTCTTGCATGCGATCCTTCATCTGCAAAATCAAAGTAAAGAGATCACTATTAGTAGGATTAGTGGAAACAGAAGAAGTTGGTGGTTTTGGAAAAATTGGGCTTGGTCTCTTTGCAGCATTCTCAGCATTCTTCTGAGATCCAAAAGGTGGTGGAGGCAAAGGTGGAACGCCTTGTGAAGAACTGATTATCGGCATTGAACTTGACGTGTTCTTTGCTGAGGAAGCCATCTGCTTGGTTGTAATGAACCGAAATGATCACAAGAACAATAATTTCTCAAGAACGAAGCACCAATTGCCCCACGGTGGGCGGCAAACTGTTTTGGTCAAAAATCAAGCAAAGATAATACAGCCAAATCTTTTGTTGTGAGGTGTGATGCTTGAATCAATGAACAATATTAAGGATCACTCAGAAATGTAATGAACAAGTGACACAATGATTTATACGAGGAAAAATCCCTTGATCAAGAGTTGATCTCCGGCATAAAAAACCTCGGGTGATGGAAACTACCGATCACCAACTCAGATTAAACAAAAAATGTATTACAACTTTGGATGATAGCGAGCTTGTTACAAGGATCACTAGAGTGTAATGTGCAAAAAAGTGTGTAATCGCCGATCAAACTGTCGAGAGTTGATGAGAGTAGTTACGAGTGTGTGTGTTTAGCCAAAATTAGCCAAGTGTTCTAATCTAGCTCGCTATCCCCTTATAAATTTGGAAAATATCTAAGCTAACTAACTATCCGCATTTCGTGCAAGTCTTCCACGACCTCCATAACGGCCATATTAGTCAAGCACGTGCAGAATAAAAAGGGAATATGCTCCAGGAATATCGCCAAGACCAAGCACGTACTCCTGTAAAACAACTTCATATACAAAGCAGACAATCGTTAGTGTAAGGATCACTATGATGATCCTGGATCCTGATCCTACAATACTCTTTGAGGATCACTAATTCAAACAAAATTGAGGATCCCTAAGCCCGACAGTAATTGAGGATCACTGATCTTTGGAAAATCCTCCCCTAACAATACCCTATTCTTTGACAACAGGATATATGATCCTAAAATTGTCTCACTTTTTAAACTGTATGACTAAAGGATATTTGATCCTTGATCATATCCTGAACTTCTAGACATAAACTGATTTTTATACCTTCACTAATAACTTGTAAATCTGAAAAATTGTGCAATAACAATTGAAAGGTAAATATACACAAAATGAACAACACCAAGATAGCCAAAAGTTAAAGGTTATATTTATTTATCAAAGTTAAACCCTTTAAAGGTTGTCAAAATTACATACCCCGAGCATCTACCAGCAATATGTGGCCTGTCCGCTGGGGTAGGTAAAGGGTGTCCATATTAACAAGTCTTAAAGTACATGAAAGTAAAGACGGCAGGATAATAGTGGCTTCATCCCCCAAACAGAGGATCCACCAACTATCATCCTACCTATTGTTCCAAGGATCACTGATCCTTAACCCTAATAGCTATTGTTTAGTCATTACAGACCATAATTGTTCAGCATCAAAACACCATCAAATAAAAACCACTAAACCTTAAAAAAATGGGCTCCGACTGCGTCTAGAAATGTCCTTCATCACCCACTACTGCAGCCTAAACCTTCGCTGCATCCTCACCACCTTTGCCACCTGCCTCCTCCACAGGATCCTTAACCCCACTGCTACCGGATCCATCAGCTGCTCCCTCCTCAGCTTCATCCTCATCATCCAGCTCAGCCAACCTCTGCTTCCAAGCCTCCTGGTCCCATCCAGACCTGTCAAAGGAAGGATCCCCAGCCTCCTTAGCCATTTGCAGCTTAATCTTCAGCATGGCGATAGTGGCAGAAAGCTTAGCCCCATCCATGATTTCCGCCTTTTCCTTCTGGGCTGTGATCTGAGCCAGGACCAGTTCCTTCTGCAGCAGGTTGATATCCTTCTCAAGGGAAGAAATCTTCTTGTCTTTAGCAAGGAATATCTGCTTGAAGTCTTGCTTTTGCTGCTCAATTTCGGCCACGTGTTGATCAAGGAGCATTTGGACCTCAGCGAATTACTGCACAAAAGAAAGTTAGCAATCAGGATCCCATACCCTCAGAAAGGAAAGTTCAGACTTAAGGATACAGGATCCTTACCTCGGAGATGTATTCCTCAAACTGATGTTGAATGAGAGGGAGGCCTTCAGTAGGTCCAGCAGTCTTTCTCTTTTTGGCACCCTTGCCCTTTGTGCTCATGCTCTTGGGATTTGAAACGCTTGGGCTAGCAGCCAGCTCTTTCTTGATGGAGCGAGAAGAGGCATACTCTTGAAGATCACTCACGCTAAACCTGGAAGCAAATTTTGAGGATTTGCCAGCACCTACAAATACAAAACACAGATAAGTATTCATACCTTATATTCATTTAAACATTTATTTACACATAGATATGGATACTTACTTTACATTGTGTAGGAACCGAAGGAGATTTCTTGAGAATCCTTGGTTTTGGCTTGAAATGTTCTTATAGCAGGATCAAGCTTCCAGAAAGCAGTAATCCTTTCTTTTGTAATAGGTGACTCTTGAATGTGAGAGAGTGAGATAGCTGCATAACAGAGACAAAAAGAAGGATTAGTTATCCTTAGCAGAAAAGAAGAATCCTACTATGGTCCTGGTCCAAGGATCCCATATCCTACCCTGGGTGATCCACTTTTTTGGGAGGTGATTCCCATTCGGGATGGAGTCCCTCCTTACAAAGAAGAATTGGTTTCTCCAGTTGGAATCATTTTTGGTGGTTTTCAGAATTGGGTGTGCCTGACCGAGTTTGGACTTGAAAAGAAAACGATGAGAACCATGGCTGACACGATTGTACAACTGACTCAATTCAGACATCCCTATTTCAATCCCTTCTTACTCAATGATATTTTCAAGAATGTAGAGGACTCTCCACATCATCGACATGGCTTGTATATAGCACATACAGGTAAGTGTAAAGAACCCCTGTATTAAGGCAGGGAAGGGATAAGTGAATCCTATCAAAAAAGGGTTGCCGGGAAAGTGATCCAGGCATTAGAGACGCAGTCACTCTTCATCGAAGAGTCGAATGATCTAAAGATGGTTCCTTCCGGGAAGCAATGGCGTATCTGATCAATCTTGGGATCGGTGAAGAGACAAAGTTCCAGTGAAGGGTTTTTAGTTATGCCCTGGATCTTCAGGGGGCTCTCCTTCTTAGGATCCTTAGCAGGGGAGGATTGGAGATTCATCTTGGCCATGGGATCTTGAAGAAACAGAAAATTGAAAGAAGAAAATTTAAAGAGAAGGAAAGAGAGATACTTGTTGAGGTCTCCGAATGAAGATTTAAAGGGAGAAAGTCTCGAATTTAAATGCAAAATATCATTCCTATCTCTATCCTATTTATAATCATTGTTTGTTGCAGGGATGACCCTCGCTGACATCAGCCTCGCAACGGCTATATCTCCAAGTAACGGCTAGTCCGAGTTTCATTCAAACATGACTACCTAATTGGATATCAACTAGTCATGTTTGACGGCAATTGTTAGGGATAGAATTTTATAGCCTATGGATCACGGATCCTCAGTTCAGTTTGAATTAAGGATCCTCAGGAGACGCTGCAGGAATAAGGATCCAGGATCCTCATTATTATTCTAACTTAACAATTGTTTCCATCACCTTTTGGCTTGTTTTGTAGGTATGTTTCAAAGAAGACTTATTCCACGCGAGATACCAGGGGAATATGCTCTATATTTTCAACATGTGCACGAGCTAGTGACCGTTAGTGGTGATCGTGGGTGATGGGTTGATTTTTCGGATAGTTAGTTAGGATATTTTTAGCTAAGATTAAAGGGGTATTGAGCTTATTTTTAGAAACACCTTTTACACTCTGATTTACGTACAACACTTCTGCTACTCTCTTTCTCGAACACACAGCAGTATAAATCATTGTATCAAGCTCAATACTTCCGAAGTTGTAAACTTGTTCATTCAATATACTTGATAGTGATTGTTGAGGATTTTCCAATCCTAAGGATCAAGGATCCTCAAGTACTGCCAGGATCACGGATCCTTAATTCTGTTTGAATTTAGGATCCTCAGAATGTGTTGCAGGACCAGGATTCAGGATCCTCATTGTTATCCTTACACTGAAGGTTGTCTACCTTGTACGTGAGCTCGTTTTGCAGGAGTATGTGCATGGACTTGGTCTTGCCGATATTCGTGGAGCATATTCCCTCAATATTCCGCACGTGCTTGGCCCTTGTGAATGTTATGGAGATCTTGGGAAGCTAGCATGATTAGCGGGCAGTTAGTTACTGTAGTTATTTCTAATTCTAAAAAGGGGATAACAAGCTTGAGTTAGAACACTTAGCGAAATTTAGCAAACACACACTCTCGAAACAGCTCTCGACAGTTTACTTGGCGATTTCATACATTTTTTGCACATTGCACACTAGTGATCCTTGTAACAAGCTTGTTATCATCCCGAGTTGTAACATTTTTCTATTTAATCTTAGTTGGTGATCGGTAGTTTCCATCACCCGAGGTTTTTTGTGCCGGAGATCAACTCTTGATCAAGGGCTTTTTCCTCGTATAAATCCTTGTGCCACCTCTTTATTTGATTTGCAAGTTGTTCATATAATTATTCATAGATTCAAGCATCACACCTCACAACAAAAGATTTGGTTGCATTATCCTTGCTTGAGTTTTGACCAAAACAGTTTGGCGCCCACCGTGGGGCAATTGGTGCTTCATTCCTAAGAAATTCTTGTTTTTGTGATCATTTCGGTTCATTACAACCAAGCAGATGGCTTCTTCAGCAAAGAGCACTTCAAGTTTAATACCGGCAATGAGTTCTTCACAGGGCGTTCCACCTTTGCCTCCACCACCTTCTGGATCTCAGAAGAATGCTGAAAATGCTGCAAAGAGACCAAGCCCCATTTTTCCAAAACCACCAACTTCTTCTGTTTCTTCTAATCCTACTGTTTTGGTCAAAAAATCTGATGAGGATAATGCAACCAAACTCTCTGTTACGGGGTATGATGCTTGAATTGGTTTATAGCAATAAGGATCACTATGAAAAATAAATAACAAGTAACACAAGGTTTATACGGGGAAAAAGCCCTTGATCAAGAGTTGATCTCCGGCACAAAAAAACCCGGGTGATGGAAACTACCGATCACCAAGCTCAAATAAATCAGTAAATGTTTACAACTTCGGATAGTAACGAGCTAGGTACAAAGATCACTATGGTGAAATGTGTAAAAGTGAATGAAAACTGTTAAGTGTTTGTCGAAAGCTTCAAGAGTGTAATTGTACGAGAGTGTGTGTAGCTGAAAATGGCTAAGGTGTTCTAATTACTAGCTCGTCACCCCTTTAAAAATAGAAGTTAACTATGCTAACAAACTATTCGACTTTTGAGCCATGCTCCCACGTTCTCCACAACGTCCATTTCCAGTCAAACGTGTGCGAAATACCCGTGGAATATTCCATAGTAACGTTGCCAAGACCAAGTCAAGCTTGTTACTCCTGCAAAATAATACGAAACACAAACAAACAATCGTTAGTATGAGGATCCTTAAGGTGATCCATGATCTTGATCCTGAAGCTCTTCTGAGGATCACTGTCTATCACAGAAGTAAGGATCATTTATTAGGATAACAAGTAAGGATCACTAATTGTTAGAAAATCCTCCCCTAACAATTGCCCCCAAAATATAAGGAGTAATATGTAAAATGAACGAATTATATTTTCTTTATCTTATCCGCAACTAACTAACGGATATATAACCGTTGATGTAGAACTATCCGTTGCAACTATGACGTCACAGAAGTGACAACCCTGCACAATCATGATTATAAATAGGAGATATAGATAGGATCGTTTGCATTTAAATTTCAGAGATACTCCCTTTATAACTGCATCCGAAGATAAACAGGTATTCTCTCTTCATCTTCTTCCTTCTTTTGCTCTGTTTTCCGTATCTTTCCATCATTCTGTCAAAAATGTTGCTCCGGAACTCCCCAGCTAAGGATCACCCGAAAAACAGCCCACTGAAGAGCCAGGGGATCATCGAAGATTCCATAAAAGAACGCTGCTGTTTCACCGATCCGCAGATTGATAAGATCCACTACTGTTTCCCGGCGAACACCGTGTTTAAATCTTTTGATCCCAATGCCCTGAGTGATCATATTTCCGAAAACTGGGTTGCTTTTCTTGTCACTCCGTTCACCATAGGCTATACATATCCTTTTCCAGCCTTCACCCAATCTTTCTTTTCCTTAACCGGCATCTCTTATATCCAAGCCATGCCGATGATCTGGAGGGTTTTGTATACCCTTGAAAGGATCATCGAGCAGGAAGGGATAGACCTAGGAATGTCAGAGCTGGGAGAGCTGTATGATCTTACTACCTTTGGTTCTCATCGTTATTTGTTCAAACGTAAACCTGGTAAGGAACACCCGATCTTCAAAGCTACCAAGAATGATACTAACTGGAAGCGGCGTTTCTTTTTCGTCAAGAAAGATTCTATCCCTAACGGGAAAGATCTACCCAGGAAATGGGCTACCCATGGTAGGATGGAGGATCCTGAGAAGGATCACCAGAGAACTTTCTTTTGATATAAGGATTACTCATATACTTTTGCTTTCTTGTTATGCAGCTATCACCGCCTCACACCTCAGACTGTCTCCTGCTGCCAAAGAGAGACTCGCCACTTTCAAGAGACTTGATCCTGAAACAAGATCTTTCAAGACAACCACCCAGGATTCTCAGGAGGTATCCTCAAGCTCTGTCACGATGTCAAGTAAGTATCTTTGTTTAAAATTTTAAATAAATAGTGAAATATAAGTGAAGTAAAGATACTTATCTTGTTTTGGTTGTGTAGGTGCTGGAAAATCTTCCAAGCCTGCCTCCCAATTCAACACGGCCGACCTTGATGTTGTTCGATCCAGGAAGAAGATGTCCACTACCAGTCCTAGCATCTCCATTCCCAAGGCACCCACTAAAGGAAGGGGTGGCAAGAAGAGGAAAACTTCTGACACAGAGGACCTACAAGGCCTACCACTGATCCGCCACCAGTTCCTTGAATACTTCAATGACGTGAGGATCATCAATTCTGCCTAGGTATCCTACTCATTTGAGGATCATCTGATCTTGAATTGCTTTGTCTTTTTCTTTGCAGAAATTTGCTGAGATTGAAGATTGTGTGGGAAGCGTTGAGGAGCAGGATAAGAAGATTGCTGACCTCCGACAAGTTGCAGTGCTTAAGGATCTTAAGATTGCTGATCTTGAAAAAGCCCTTCAAGATGCCAAGACTAAGACGGCTAAAATCCTGATTGACTTTGACTATGAGAAGCATGATCTCATAGAAGGTGCAAAGGTCTCTGCTGCCATCACAATGTATCAGACAAAACTAAAAATGGCCCAGGAAGCTCAAGATCCTAACTTCGACAGAAGCAGCTGGGATGTTGAGGGCTGGAAAGCGAGGTTGGCTGATCTTGAAGATGATGAAGAGGCTGAGGAGGTTTTGGCGATCGAGGCTGGAGGCAGTGGGAAGGATCAGGTTAAGGATACCGAAGCCGGAGGGGATGAGGATGCAGCGAAGGTGTAGGCTGCACAATTGGGCGATGATGGACATTCTTAGATGTAGCCGGAGCCCAATTTTTAAAATTGGTAGTAGTTTTTTATGGTTGTGATGTTTTTAAAACAGTGATGGTCTGTAATAACTAAACAATAGCTATTAGGGTTAAGGATCATGAATGATCCTTTGGACAATAGGTAGGATTACAACTGGTGGAGGGATCCTCTGTTTGGGGGATGAAGCCATTGTGATCCTGCCATCTTTTTATTTCCTGCACTACTAAGACCTTTAGACAATGGACACCCTTTACCTACCCCAGCGGACGGGCCACGTATTGCTGGTAGATGCTCGGGATAGGTAATTTTGACAACCTTTTAAGGGTTAATCTTTTGTTAATAAATAAAACCTTAATCTTTTGTCGCTTATCTTGTATTGTTATCCTTTTTGTCTCTTTAATTCTCAATTGTTTTGATGTATACTTATTGAATAAGCAATTTTGAATAAGTCAGATTAAAAATATTTAGGATATGATCCATGATCAAATATCCTATAGTCAAAGAATCCCAAAAAGTAATATATTTTAAGGATCACAAGTTTAGTTGTCAAATTTTAAGGGTTATTCAAATAAACAATGAATAGAATTAAAAATAGTTAAGGATCATACCTGAGGATCCAAGTTAGGATCCTAAGCATAATCAGGATAACTATAAGATAAACCTTAGAGAGAAGTAAGGATCAAGGATCCCTAGTTGCTTATCTTCAAGGACCTGAAATAGAGCATAACTTGGGACTAAGCCAATATAAGATCAGAGTTAGCAACTTGGGACAAGCCCAAGGACAACTGGGGACAAGCCCAAGGATAACTGGGGACAAGCCCAAGGATCGTATGTAAACTGGAGTATGGCCCTAACTGGCGACTATCCAAACTTAGTGACATGAAAATGTCAAAACCTTAGCTAACGTGAAAACGTTAGAAACCTTAGGAACGGATGTATGGTACGTCTACCATTATACGTAGGATCCTAGGTATAGCCAGCACAATGGAATTATCAGCCCCTAAAGCGAGTACTGGTCCCACTGCCTTGAATTATACTAGGATCATCATGCGCTACAGGCGGAACTGGGGTCAAGCCCAAATAACTGGGGTTAAACCCAAGGAACGGATTGCTTCTGTAGATAACCAATATTTTGCTAAGGATACCTGAACTTTCAAAACTTAAAATCACGTGAGAGATGGATAAAGGACACATGATCCTTATCCTTATATGAGAAAATAAGGAAATAAAATAGTTCAAGATTAGGACATTACCAAAGTAAGGATCACCGATACTTTAAGGATCCTTCAAGGATACTCCTAACGTAAGGATCATCTGTGCCATGAGGATCCTGCTCACATGAAATATTTCTTCAAGTGGACAACATTCCAAGCTCTTGGTAGCAAATCACCTTCCATGGTTAGCAATCTATATGCCCCCTTTCCTGCTTCAGCTTCAATCAAATAAGGGCCTTCCCATTTTGGAGCCAATTTTCCATCAGCAGGATTGGTGGTATTCTGAAATGCTTTTCTTAATACCATATCTCCAACTTGAAACTTCCTGATCCTGACATTTTTGTTATAAGCGCCAGCCATTCTTTGTTGATAACTGGCCATCCTTATCCTTGCCAAATCTCTGATTTCTTCTATTGTATCCAGGTCTTGAACCAAGTTCTCATCATTTACCTCAGGATCATGAATACTGGTTCTAGCAGTTGGAACCACCATTTCTGCAGGGATCACTGATTCTGCCCCAAATACCAAAGAGAATGGCGTTTGACCAGTAGCATTCTTAGGGGTTGTCCTATCAGCCCAAAGCACATAAGGTAGTTCTTCTGCCCATTTCCCTTTCTTGGATCCAAGCTTCTTCTTCAAATTGTTGATGATGATCTTGTTGGATGATTCTGCTTAACCATTAGCTTGTGGGTGTACTGGTGTTGATGTTATCATCTTAATCCCCCAGCTATCACAAAAGTTAGTAGTTCTGCCCCCAATAAATTGGGAACCATTATCACATATAATTTCAGAAGGAATACCGAATCTAGTTATAATATTTCTTTTAATGAAGGATATAACTTCCTTTTCTCTGACTTGGGCAAAAGCTTCAGCCTCTATCCACTTGTAGAAGTAATCAGTCATAGCAAGCATGAATACTTTTCCACCAGGTGCCTTAGGGAGCTTACCAACTATATCCATACCCCATCTCATAAATGGCCAAGAGGAGGATATAGGATGCAAAAATTCAGCTGGTTGATGAAGGATATTGCTGTGTCTCTGACAAGGATCACATCTCTTAGCATACTCTACAGCATCTCTCTTCATGGTTGGCCAGTAGTATCCTGTCCTCAGGATCCTTGAGAATAACGCCCTGCCCCCAGTGTGGTTTCCACAATCTCCTTCATGGAAGTCTTTTAAAACTTCTTGGATTTCAGGATCCTCAATGCATCTTAAGTATGGTCCTGCAAGAGATTGTCTATACAACATATTATTTAAAATTGTGAATTGAGATACCTTAATTTTGAAAGCCCTAGGGTTTTCTCCTGTAGGAATCTCTCCGTGTTGTAAGTATTTCATGATTGGTGAGATCCATGATCCTGAATGAGTTTGAGTTTCCTCACTAGGGATAATTACAGAATTCTCTCCTATCTCCATAGCAACATGATCCTCGATAGCCGGGGTCAGGATATGGATAATAGGGATCTTGATATCCTCCGGGATCTTCAAGGATGATCCTAAATTGGCTAGTGCATCTGCCTCTGCATTCTCTTCCCTTGGTACCTGTGTCAAACTAAAGGATACAAAAGAGAGTGCCAATTCTTTGACTAACTCCAGATATTTGATTAGCTTTTCCCCTTTAACAGCATAAGATCCATTAAAGTGATTAGTGATTAACAAAGAATCTACATGTACCTGAAGATACATGATCCTCATATGCTTAGCAATTTGCAAGCCAGCTATCAAGGCTTCGTATTCAGCCTCATTGTTAGTGGTTTGGAACTCACAAGCTATAGAGTGGGGTATTATGTCCCCCTGTGGAGATTTTAGTAGTATTCCAAGCCCTGTGCCTTTGACATTTGAGGATCCATCAGTATAGAGTATCCAAGGATCCTTGGTCTCCTCTAGCTGCTGGACTTCTAACTCAGCTTCTTTTTGTAAATCACTACTGAAATCAGCCACAAAGTCAGCTAATGCTTGGGATTTAATGGTTGTCCTGGGCTCATATCTTATATCATATGCACTAAGCTTCACTGCCCACTTAGCCATCCTTCCTGACATTTCAGGTTTCCTGAGGACATTCTTGATTGGAAAATTAGTTTTAACGAAATAACATGAGTTTCAAAATAATGTCTTAATTTGGTGGATGCCATAATTAATGCAAGGATAAGTTTTTCTAAGTGTGAATACCTGGATTCAGCATCAAGTAAACTCTTACTTACATAATAGACAGGATGTTGTGTACCTTCATGATCCTTAACAAGGACGCCACTTACTGCTTTTGAGGATACCGCAAGATATAAGGATAACACGTCTCCTTTTTCTGGTTTCATCAAAGCCGGGGCTGAGGATAGTTAATCCTTAAGAGCTTTTAAGGCACTTTCATGCTTCTCAGTCCACTCGAATTTCTTGTTCTTCCTTAGGATATCATAGAATTCCTTGCACTTTTCTGAGGATTTGGATATGAATCTGTTTAAAGCTGCAACCCTGCCTGTTTATCTCTGAACATCCTTAGCATTGGTAGAGGACTTGATGTTCACTATCGCTTTGATTTGTTCTGGACTGGCTTCAATGCCTCTCTTTGTCACCATATATCCTAAGAATTTACCTGCTTTAACACCAAAGTGACATTTTGAAGGATTATGCTTCATATTATATTTATCAAGGATATTGAATGCTTCCTCCAAGTCTCTTAGGTGATCCTCAGCCTTTATTGATTTTACCACCATATCGTCTATGTAAACCTCCATAGTTTGTCCAATCTGATCCTTGAACATCATATTCACTAGCCTTTGATAAGTTGCACCTGCATTTCTTAGTCCGAACGGCATAGCAATATAGCAATATATACCCGTTGGAGTCATGAAGGCTGTATCCTCTTGATCGGATGGTTCCATCTGAATTTGTTGAAATCCAGACGAAGCATCCATAAAAGTTAACAGTTCATGACCCGCAGTGGCATCCACCATGGAGTCAATGTGGGGTAATGGGAAAGGATCCTTGGGACATGCCTTATTTAAATCGGTAAAATCGACACATACCCTCCACTTTCCGTTTTTCTTTTGAACAACAACCACATTGGCCAACCATCTTGGATACTTGACCTCTCTAATCATACCTGCTCGGAGTAATTTCTCTACCTCCTCCTGGATAATGGCATTTCTTTCTGGTGCAAATTTCCTTCTCCTTTGATGGATTGGTTTGAAGGACCTATCAATGCCGAGTTTGTGAGTGATTACATCTTTAGATTTACCTGTCATGTCTTCATGTTTCCATGTAAAGGTAGTCTTTCTCCTTTTGAGGAAGGATATGAGGTCTTCCTTCATTTCGCCAAGGATCCCTGATCCTATATAAATTATAGATTCAGGATCATCAGGATCCATAAGGATTTCTACTATATCCTGTTCTCTTGCCTCCAAGACATCCCTTGGAGGATACTTTGATTGCTATTGCTCCCTTGACTTTGATGCTGGTTTCATTGATGAGGTGTAGCAGTTCTTAGCCTCTTGCTGATCACTATCAATCTTCACTATTCCCCAAGGACTAGGAAGCTTCACACATTGATGATAAGTGGATGGGACTGCCTTCATATCGTGTATCCAAGGCCTGCCAAGGATCACATTACAACAAGATAAACAGTCAATAACACAAAACTTTTGGTAAGAATGTAGGCCTTCGATATAGATTGGGAGTTTAATGTCCCCCAGAGTATTCTTGGTCTCGCCACTGAATCCCACGAGCACAGAGGATCTTGGTATGATGTCGGATTCAGGGATGTTCATCTTCTTGAGAACATCTAGCTGGATAATGTTCACAGAGCTTCCTCCATCTATAAGGATCCTGCGAACAAAATGGTTAGAAATAAAAAGAGTGATAACCAAACCATCATGATGAGGATCCTGGATGTCAACACGATCATCCTCATCAAAAGTTGTAACTTTTCCTTCGGAGAAACTGGATGTTCGAATGGGTCTATCTCCATTATCCATCTTGGTTTCCTTCGCATGTCTTTTGGCTGTGGAGAAGGATGTTCCACAAATGTCTGATCCTCCAGATATAAAGTTTATAATTTGTGCATCTGCTGGAGGGGCTAGAGCTTTCTCCGGGATCCTTTCAGGGTCCTGAGTCCTTGATTTCTTTCTCCCCAGTAATTCTTTCAAGTGCCCCTTGCTCAACAAGTATCCTATTTCTTTTCTCAATGCGATGCATTCTTCTGTGAGATGCCCAAAATCTTCATGGTATGCACACCACTTTGATTTATCCTTAGTTGCAGCTGGTCTATCATTTTTTCTGGGCCATCTAACTTTATCACCTAAATTCTGCATCACAAGAATTAGTTCATTGTTATCAACAGAAAAACAATATTCAGAGATCGGAGGATAATCCTCATCATCCTCTTCTTGTTCAACAGCATGCACATTCTGGTTATCAGATCTATTAAAGGATCTGAACTTGTTGTTCTTGAATGAGGATCCTTGCTTCTCTTGCTTTAAGGATCCTGCTAACCTCTCCTGGATCCTTTTGTCATCCTCTAGCCGGATGAACCTAAGGGCCCGGGTCCTTACCTCATCTAGGTTCCTGCATGGTGTCATAACAAGATCATCATATAATAACGAATCCCTAAGCAGTCCCATTTTAAAGGCTTCAACAGCCGTAGCTATGTCTAGGTTAGGAATATCTAAGGATTCTTTACTAAATTTAGTGATATAATCCCTTAATGATTCATTATGACCCTGGGTTATCCTATATAAATCACTAGTTAAACGTTCAAATTTTCTACTACAAGAAAACTGATTATTAAATAGGTTAACTAGATTAGCAAATGAGGCAATAGAGTAAGGAGGAAGACTTAGCAGCCATTTAAGAGCCGATCCAGTAAGAGTGGATCCAAATCCCTTGCATAGACATGCTTCCTTTAACCTTTCTGGGATGGGATTGATCTCCATCCTTTCCCTGTATTGAGCTATGTGTTCCTCAGGATCCGTTGAACCATCATACAACTTCATGGTAGGTACATGGAACCTCTTGGGTATCTCAGCATCACAGATTGGTGGTGCAAAAAGAGATATCTTGTGGCTCCCATCCGCAATCTCTGGGATAGGCTTGACCACTCCTGGGACACTTGATATCATATCCTTTAACTTTTGCAATTCTCTGGCCATGGCATGATTGATACCTGGATCCTGCATAAGGCCATGGTTAGTAGTATAAGAATTATTAAAAGTGTTACCTCCCATTGGATTCAAATTAGGAAGAGTGGATGTTAATCCATATTATTGGGGCTCTGGAATGGCTGATGGACCAGTAGAAGCAACGGTTTGCATTGGAATGAAATCTCCCTGATGGATGTCGGAACTTCCTGATTGCAAACTCCTTAAGGATCCCGGAATCGGGAAGGATCCTTGAAACTGTGAGTATCCTTGGACCTGGGAGGATCCTGGAACATAGGAGGATCCTTGAACCTAGAAGGATCCTTGAACCTGGGAGGATCCTTGAACCTTGGAGGATCCTAGAACATGGGAGGATCCTTGAACCTGGGAGGATCCTTGAACATGGGAGGATCCTTGAAACAGCCAACACCCTTGAATCTGCTGCGCTCCCGAGTATCCTCCTGAGCTTGCAAAGGATCCTATATGCTGAGGATGGGAACCTGATGGTTGAAAGTGTAACCCTGAAGCCTGAGTCATTGCTGATGACCCGTAATGCACTCCTTTTGGTCCTCCAACATATTGAATGTCTGGAACCACTGAAGGCTGAGAAGTTATAACCAGAGTATCAAAATTCAAAGATCTGGGCATTAGTGGGGAATGATCCTCTGCCGATCTCTTTTGTTTCTTGATGTCTCCAATTTCTCTAAGGATTCTTTCATTGGTCTTGTCCTGCTGCTGGATATGCTCCTTCATCTGCAAAATCAGAGTAAACAAGTCACTAGTAGTAGGAGTATAAGAAGCAGAAGAAGTTGGAGGTTTTGAGAAAATGGGAGTTGGTTTCTTCTCGGCATTTTTCTGAGGTCCAGAAGGTGGTGGAGGCAAAGGTGGAATGCCCTGGGATGAATTGACTGCAAACATCGCACTGGAGGTATTCTTCAATGATGAAGCCATGTATTTGTATGCAATGAACCGGAATGATCACCAACAGAAAAACTTCTTAGGAATGAAGCACCAATTGCCCCACGATGGGCGCCAAACTATTTTGGTCAAAAAATCTGATGAGGATAATGCAACCAAACTCTCTGTTACGGGGTATGATGCTTGAATTGGTTTATAGCAATAAGGATCACTATGAAAAATAAATAACAAGTGACACAAGGTTTATACGGGGAAAAAGCCCTTGATCAAGAGTTGATCTCCGGCACAAAAAACCCCGGGTGATGGAAACTACCGATCACCAAGCTCAAATAAATCAGTAAATGTTTATAACTTCGGATAGTAACGATCTAGGTACAAAGATCACTATGGTGAAATGTGTAAAAGTGAATGAAAACTGTTAAGTGTTTGCCGAAAGCTTCAAGAGTGTAATTGTACGAGAGTGTGTGTAGCTGAAAATGGCTAAGGTGTTCTAATTACTAGCTCATCACCCCTTTAAAAATAGAAGTTAACTATGCTAACAAACTATCCGACTTTTGAGCCATGCTCCCACGTTCTCCACAACGTCCATTTCCAGTCAAACGTGTGCGAAATACCCGTGGAATATTCCATAGTAACGTTGCCAAGACCAAGTCAAGCTTGTTACTCCTGCAAAATAATACGAAACACAAACAAACAATCGTTAGTATGAGGATCCTTAAGGTGATCCATGATCCTGATCCTGAAGCTCTTCTGAGGATCACTGTCTGTCACAGAAGTAAGGATCATTTATTAGGATAACAAGTAAGGATCACTAATTGTTAGAAAATCCTCCCCTAACACCTACTACTAATGATCTTTTTACTTTGATTTTGCAGATGAGGGATCACATACAAGAGCAGGAGAAAACCAATGAAAGGATCCTCCGGGAGATTGGTGATATCAAGAAACAGAAGAAATCAGGGGAGGATCACTCTCCTCTGATACCAAGGTCATTGGATTTCGACACTCCAGCTATAACTGCCTTGCAAACTGCAGCTTCGGATATCCAGTATCAGAGTGGACCATTGGGAAGGCGTTATGGAACAACAACTATGAGTCAGGCTTTTGGGTCTCACTTTCAGCCTTCGGGATCCTCTTTCCAGCATCCGGGATCCTTCGTCAATGCAGGAGGATATATGGGAACGCACACGGTCCAAGGATCCTCTCAGGTTCAAGGATCCTTGGACCATCTTCTTAGGTTCAAGGATCCTCTCAGGTTCAAGGATCCCCCTTCCAGGTTCAAGGATCCAACATCTTTCAGGATCAAGGATTCTTAAGAAGTGTACAACCCTCAAGCACAGATGTTCATCAACGAGACTTCATTCCAATGCAGACCATTGCCTCTTTTGGTCCTTCAATCATACCAGAATCCCGTCAATATGGATTCACATCTGGAATTCCAAACTTGAATCCTCCGGGAGGTAACACTTTTAATAATTCTTATAACACTAACCATGGCTCTATGCAGGATACAGGTATCAATCAAGCCATGGCTAGAGAATTACAGAAACTTAAGGATATGATATCCAGCGTTCCAGGGGTGGTTAAGCCCATTCCTGATATCGCAGATGGCAGCCATAGGATATCTCATTATGCACCACCTATTTGTGATGCTAAGATACCCAAAAGGTTCCAGATACCAACTATGAAGCTGTATGATGGTTCGACGGATCCAGAGGAGCATGTAGCTTAATACAGAGAAAGGATGGAGATCAATCCAATTCCTGAGAGATTAAAGGAAGCATGTCTATGCATGGGTTTTGGATCCACACTCATAGGATCAACTCTTAAATGGCTACTAAGTCTTCCCCCTTACTCTATTACTTCATTTACTAATCTAGTTAACCTGTTTAATAGCCAATTCTCATGTAGCAGAAAATTTAAACGATTAACTAGTGATCTATATAGGGTAACACAAGGTCAAAATGAATCACTTAGATATTACATCACTAAGTTTAGTAAAGAATCCTTAGATATCCCTAACCTGGATATTGCTACGGCTGTGGAAGCCTTTAAAATGGGTTTACTTAGGGATTCATTGTTCTATGATGATCTTGTCATGACCCCTTGCAGGAATCTTGATGAAGTGAGAACCAGGGCCCTTATATTCATCTGATTAGAGGATGATAAAAGGATCCAAGAAAGACTGGCAGGATCCTCCAAGCAGGAAAAGCAAGGATCCTACTTTAAGAATAACAAGTTCAAGTCCTACAACAAGTCTGATAACCAGAATGTGCATGCAGTAGAACAAGAAGAGGATGATGAGGATTATCATCCAATTTCTGAGTACTGTTTTTCTGTTGATAACAATGAAGTAATTCTTGCAATGCAGAATCTAGGTGAGAAAGCAAGATGGCCAAGGAAAAGTGATAAACCCGCCGCAACAAAGGACAAGTCCAAATGGTGTGCATATCACGAGGATTTCGGGCACCTCACTGAAGAGTGTATTGCACTGAGAAAAGAAATTGGTTACTTGTTAAGCAAGGGGCACTTGAAGGAGCTTTTGGGAAGAAAGAAGTCAAGGACCCATGATCCTGAGAGGATCCCAGAAAGAGCTCTTACTCCTCCAGCAGATGCACAAGTTATAAACTTCATATCTGGTGGATCAGACATTTGTGGTACTTCCTTTTCAGCAGCCAAAAAACATGCCAAGGTGACCAAGATGGATAATGGAGATAGACCCATCTGGACCTCTACTGTTACGCAGGAGAAAGTTATAACTTTTGATGAGGATGATCGTGTTGATGTTCAGGATCCTCATCATGATGGTCTTGTTATTACTCTGTTTATTTCTAACCATTTTGTTCGCAGGATCCTAATCAATGGAGGAAGCTCGGTGAACATCATTTAGATTGATGTCCTCAAGAAAATGAACATTCCTGAATCAGACATTGTCCCAAGATCCTCAGTTCTTGTGGGATTCAGTGGAGAAACCAAGAATACATTGGGGGACATCAAACTCCCCATCTATATTTAAGGACTCCATTCTTATCAAAAAAAAAATTATTATAGATTGCTTATCCTATTATAATGTTATCCTTGGCAGGCCATGGATACAAAACATGAAGGTAGTCCCATCTACCGATCATCAATGTGTAAAGCTTCCTAGTCCATGGGGAGTGGTGAAAATTGAGAGTGATCAACAAGAAGCTAAGAATTGCTACACATCATCAATGAAGCCAGCCTCAAGACCAATGGAGCAATAGCAATTAAAGCATCCTCCAAGAGATGTCTTGGAGGCAAGAGAACAGGATGTGAAAGAAATCCTTATGGATCCTCATGATTCTGAATCCATAATCTTCATAGGATCAGGGATCCTCAGCAACATTGAACAGGATCTAGTATCCTTCCTTAAAAGGAGAAAAACTACCTTTGCCTGGAAGTATGAGGACATGACAGGTATATCTAAAGATATAATTACTCATAAACTTGGCATTGATAGGTTATTCAAGCCAATTCATCAAAAAAGGAGGAAGTTTGCACCTGAAAGGAATGCTATTATCCAGGAAGAAGTAGATAAACTACTCCGGGCAGGTATGATAAGAGAGGTTAAGTATCCAAGGTGGTTAGCCAATGTGGTTGTTGTTCAAAAGAAAAATGGAAAGTTGAGGGTATGTGTCGATTTTACTGATTTAAATAAGGCATGTCCCAAGGATCCTTTCCCATTACCCCACATTGACTCCATGGTGGATGCTACCGCGGGTCATGAGTTGTTGACTTTTATGGATGCTTCATCTGGATTTCAACAGATTCAGATGGATCCATCTGATCAAGAGGATACAGCCTTTATGACCCCAACTGGTATCTATTGTTATATTGCTATGCCATTTGGACTAAGGAATGCAGGTGCTACTTATCAAAGGCTAGTCAATATGATGTTCAAGGAACAAATTGGACACACTATGGAAGTCTATATAGATGACATGGTGGTTAAGTCTTAGAGAGCTGAGGATCACCTTAGAGACTTGGAGGAAGCATTTGATATCCTTGATAAATTTAATATGAAACTAAATCCTTCCAAGTGTCATTTTGGTGTTAAAGCAGGAAAATTCCTAGGATACATGGTAACAAAAAGAGGCATTGAAGCAAGTCCAGAGCAAATTAAGGCTATTGTGAATATCAAATCTCCTGCCAATGCCAAGTATGTGCAAAGGTTAATAGGGAGGATCGCGGCCTTGAACAGGTTCATATCCAAGTCATCAGAAAAGTGCAAGGAATTCTGTGACATTTTGAGAAAGAACAAGAAATTTGAGTGGACTGAAAAGTATGAAAGTGCTCTCAAAGCCCTTAAGGATTACCTATCCTCAGCTCCTGCCTTGTTGAAACCAGAAAAAGGGGATATATTATCCTTATATCTGGCGGTATCCTCTAAAGCAGTAAGTGCAGTCCTTGTTAAGGATCACCAAGGTACACAACATCCTGTCTATTATGTAAGTAAGAGTTTGCTTGATGCTGAATCCAGGTATTCACATTTAGAGAAACTTGTCCTTGCTTTGATTATGGCATCTACTAAATTAAGACATTATTTTGAAACTCATGCCAATATTGTCAAGACTAATTTTCCAATTAAGAATGTTCTAAGGAAAACTGAAATGTCAGGAAGGATGGCTAAGTGGGCAGTGAAGCTCAGTGCTTATGATATAAGATATGAACCAAGGACTGCCATCAAATCCCAAGCCTTAGCTGACTTTGTGGCAGATTTTAGTAGTGACTTGCAAAAGGAAGCTGAATTAGAAGTCCAACAGCTGGAAGAAACTAAGGATCCTTGGATACCCTTCACTGATGGAGCCTCTAATGTCAAAGGAACAGGACTTGGAATACTACTAAAATCGCCACAGGGGGATATAATACCCCACTCCATAGCTTGTGAGTTTCAAACTACTAACAATGAGGCTGAATATGAAGCCTTGATAGCTGGTTTGCAAATTGCCAAGCATATGAGGATCAGGTATCTTGAGGTACATGTAGATTCATTGTTAATTACTAATCATTTTAATGGATCCTATGCTGTTAAAGGTGAAAAGCTAATCAAATATTTAGAGATAGTCAAAGAATTGACACTCTCTTTCATTTCCTTTAGTTTGACACAGGTACCCAGAGAAGAGAATGCAGAAGCTGATGCATTGGCCAATCTAGGATCATCCTTGAAGATTCCAGAGGATATCAGGATCCCTATAATCCACATCCTAACCCCCGCTATTGAGGATCATGTAGCTATGGAGATAGGAGAGGATTCTGCAATCATCCCTAGTGATGATACACAATCTCATTCAAGATCATGGATCCTTCCAATCATGAGATATATCCAACAGGAGAAAACCCCAGGGCTTTCAAAATTAAGGTATCTCTGTTTACATTATTGAATAACATGTTATATAAACGATCTCTTGTAGGACTATATCTAAGATGCATTGAGGATCCTGAAATCCAAGAAGTCCTAAAGGATTTTCATGAAGGAGATTGTGGAAACCACACTGGGGGCAGGGCATTATTCTCAAGGATCCTGAGGATAGGATACTATTGGCCTACTATGAAGAAGGATGCTGTGGATTATGCCAGAAAGTGTGATCCTTGTCAGAGACATAGTAATATCCTTCAACAACCAGCAGAGCTCTTACATCCTATATCCTCTTCTTGGCCATTTATGAGATGGGGAATGGATATAGTTGGTAAACTTCCTAAGGCACCTGGTGGAAAAGTATTCATGCTTGCTATGACTGATTACTTCTCCAAGTGGATAGAGGCTGAAGCCTTTGCTCAAGTCTGAGAAAAGGAAGTGATATCCTTTATTAAAAGAAATATTATTACTAGATTTGGTATCCCTTCTGAAATTGTTTGTGATAATGGATCCCAATTTATTGGGAGTGGAACTACTAACTTTTGTGACAGCTGGGGGATTAAGATGATAACATCAACACCAGTCCACCCACAAGCTAATGGTAAGGCAGAATCATCCAACAAGATCATCATCAACAATTTGAAGAAGAAGCTTGGATCCAAGAAAGGAAAATGGGCAGAAGAATTACCTTATGTATTATGGGCTGATAGGCAACTCCCAAGAATGCTACTGGTCAAACTCCATTTTCTTTAGTATTTGGAGCAGAATCAGTGATCCCTACCGAAATGGTGGTTCCTACTGTAAGAACAAGCATCCGTGATCCTGAAGAGAATGTTGAAAACTTGGTTCAAGACTTGGATACTATAGAAGAGCTCAGGGATTTGGCAAGGATAAGGATGGCTAGTTATCAACAAAGGATGGCTGGAGCCTACAATAAGAATGTCAGGATCAGGAAATTCCAAGTTGGTGATATGGTGTTGAGGAAAGCATTTCAGAATACCACCAATCATGCTGATGGAAAGTTGGCGCCAAAGTGGGAAGGCCCCTATTTGATTGAAGCTGAGGCAGGAAAGGGGGTGTAGGATCATGTTTCGACCCGAATGAGTCGTTCAGAGGCGTTCAACTAAGTTTCAGGTGCGGAATAACAAGAAACGAAAGTAGAGACAGCTTGCAATTCACTTAATCTACTGATTTTATTGATTTGACAATGTTTACAGCTCGTTCTTCACACCGGCAGCACTTCGGCATGGAATTCTAGAAAATTACAAATGAGTTAGCTCATGTGGTATTTATAGTGTTGGTAGGTTCCCACATACGGACATGTACACATAAGCGGACCTGACACATAAGCGGACCTACATGTGACACATAGCGGACCTGACACATAAGCGGACCTCCTAGTGACACATAAGTGGATCTATCAGTTTAGATCTATATGCTATCCTATTTTCTCGTAAAATGTGCCCTGATCTAACAATCTAAAACTAAGACTCGATCCAAGACGAAGTCGACAGATGTAGTGCACCAACAGACTCCCCCTCAGATGTTGACGAGTCGACTATCAAGTCACAACAATGCTGTGTCTTCACTTCTTCAATCTTGATCAGTCTCTGGGCTTTTCTCTCTCTATCTTATTCAACGGACTCTCTTTAACTTGAAAATCTTCAGACTCCCCCTAACGATCTGCTGGCATTTCTTTATTCTTCAGCAACATCTACTTCAAGATCTTTGTCTGACTTTCACATAAATTCATTTCCAGAATCGAAATTTGGCTATTCCTGCACATTCTTAACCCAGAAATGAATTTCTAAAATTAATCAATTTAAATGCACCAACACTCTGAAATAATCAGACGACTCCCTCTCATAATCATATGCATCAACAATCACTCTCTCTCAGATCACAAACTCATGATGAACCACTTGTTGATTTAGAAAATACATTTTGACATTTAAAAAACACACTCCCCCTCACAACAATGTCATCATGTTTAGCACTCGGAACTTTGAAAATCAGCTTTCCAACATCAGTTGTCGAAAATCTTTTTGAGTTTTACAAAATTTATGCTAAAACACACCGAAAATCTTTTTGGATTTTTTAATGTAAAGAAAAGCAATAAAGAAATATTTACAGACAATATTTTTGTGAGTTTTGTGTAAGAGGATCATATCAGATTTTGACAAGTCACAAGTACCGTTGAGCTTAGTTACACATTAAGAATTAAACAATTCACTTAGATTGCCGATATACTGATCCACTTAAATTTTCACACAAATTTCAACTGATTCAGGATATGATTTAGGTGTTTTAAGAACTTAAACTCATTCATGTGTCCCACCTCTTGAATATACTCCCGTATCCAGATCCCAATATTCAGTCTTACAGGTGAGTATACCACAGATGATATCTGTCAGGGGAATAAATTATAGTGCGAGGGCCATTAGAGCTCAGGTCGATCTTTCGATACGCAGAGAGATGACGGCTTCGACTTTCAGTGGGTCCCCTTTAGAGGATCTTTTGTATTACAACAGCAATGACTATCAATTTTATTGTTTCATCAATTTGCTGAGGGTTGCGCTATATTTCAAGCATGCGGAAAGTATTCTCCGGGGACTAGGCCATTACTTCCGCAAAATCAGAAGTCCCGGGATAATACCCCAGATATCACTGAGTATAAAGACCTAGTATCTCAGAAAGAGGGACCTTTCAAATGAGATTTCAGGGGTTACCTATATATCCAAGTAGTGTTCCCCACAAATAAGCAAGTTTGAATTTAAGTTTATATCCCGAAAAAGCTTACTAAATGTGTAAAAACCTATCGGCATATCATCAGTGAGACCGTTTAACGCTATTTAAACAATACAATTCTTTAGCATACTGTAACTGTCTACTGATGTACTATCATTTCCTCTTCTTTGACACAAAAACTCATTTTTCATTTTATCATGTTTTTGCCTTTTTCAAATTTTCAAATGTTTTTGGATTTTCTGAAAAATATATCTACTCCCCCTAAAATGCAAACACATTAAAGGAAATTTGAAATCAAACTGTACAATAAACTTGACAACTGATATCAAATCGCTTCAAATCGGCATGCACTTGGCATAAACAATCAGAACTCCCCCTATCACAACCATTTTCTCATTTAGATCTCAAAACACTTAAGTTTGTTTCAATCAAAATGATTTTTCCGGAAAATGAGTTTGTTTTTTTTACCACTTGTAAGTTTACCACTTGTTTAAGTATGGGGATATGGTTCATCATCTTGTTTATCAAACTCATATGTAGTAAATCAAGTACAACTTAATGTCCCTGATTTACCGTTTGCAATTAAGCAACCTCTGTACCAAATGTAAGAAGGAATAAAACATCTACACAAACCATTTTACCAAACAAGATGCCGATTCCTGCTTCGCACTTACCAACCTGGAAGCTCCGGCATTCACACTTATCCTGTAAAATTAAACACATTTAAAAATCTTTCACAAAATCTATCTTAACAAGAATGATGCCGATTCCTGATCCACGATTACAAACTTGGGATCTCCGGCAAAGTCCTAAGACTTCAAGGGAAACAAACTTCCATCCAAGTCTTCTCAGACTTGATGGCTTTCAATTCTTGCTCAGTAGGGTTATAAGTTGCCTTTTTAGTTGCATAAAAATCTTTAACCCCCTTAACTTTCCCATTCAACATTTTCCCAAAAATTTTCTTAACACTTCTATTGAATGTTTTCTCGACATCAAACTTAGTATTCTCGTTGTAAAACTGATTTGAGATATCAACCTTGCCAACTTTCTGTTTAACTTCTTCGAATTTCAGTGATGGAAACTCATCATCATTCACTGAAATTTTCATCTCAACCTGTGACTCTTCTGGCTTTGTGGAACCAGATTCATCGCCGACGTTCTCATCAACTTTCTTAACAACCCACACTTGGTTGTCTTTCTCTTTCTTTTGATAAAAATTCTTTTTAGAACACTCACCAACCTCATAAGTTGAGTTTTCAAAAATTTTAAATTTTTCGGTTGGTGGTTCAATATCAACAACATTTCCTTTCAACTTGTTAGAAACTCCCTGTTTTGATTTGGCATTTTTCGGACAATTCCTTGCAATGTGACCAGCTTCATTGCATTTGTAACAGGTTCTAGTTTCTTTTGAGTGACAAACTTCAGTTCCATTCTTCTTCTTTTCAGCAAGAAATTCTTGATTTGACTGTCTCCAGAATGGTTTCTTCTGTTCCTCTTCTGCACTTCCACCTGACACAAATTCTGTTTTTGTTTTAGAATTTTTCAAATTTTTATGATTTTCTGGTGGAATAAATCCAATACCTTTCTTTTTGTAGCTACGATTTTGGTTAGGTTTCTTTTGAAAACCAGAACCAAAATTGTAATCCTTTTTCTTGTTTAACCGTTGTTGAACTCTTGAAGTGTACTTTTTAGGTTTTTCATTAAGATTTAAATCTTTTATTTCAGAAATATTAATTTCTGTCATTTTGAAAACCTTTTTTATCATGTCAAAACGAACACTTCTTATTGGAAACTCTTTGTCAGAGTATAATTTCTCCGAATCATTTAAAGTGTATGCAACTTCAAATGTTTCATCATCCAAATTTGCTTTTGATAACAAAAATTCTTTACTATAAGACCGTTTAACCGACGAATTGGAACTTTTAACCGACGAACTCGAACTTTTGACCGACGAACTCGAACTTTTAACTGGCGAACTTGAACACCCAGACTCGAATTTTGACTCAGACTCCTCCTCAGTATCCAACACCTGATCGACCACCTTTTTGATTAACTCAGACTCATGATCAGTATCGGACGAGGTAAACGTGACATCAATGTTATCTGGTAAAACGTCAGCTGTGTCGTTTTTTAGCTTTATATTGACTGCTTTTTCAAGTTGCTCCTCGTTTGGTTTTCTAGGAGAATAACCTTCCCAGATCGGAGGTGGACACTTGTTATAGCTAACAATCGGTTTCTTACCACTATCTTTCTTTTTCTTCGGCTTCTCATCTTGAAAAGCTTCCATACCTGCAACAGTTGGGTAAATACGATCAATGAGATAATCAGAACTAGAATAACTTTGCAATAACCGTCTAATTCTCTCATTCTCAATATTTTCTGTCTCCAACTCTTGCTTCCATTTAGCACTCTCTTCGATGTAAAAGTTGATGGCTTTCTGTTTTGTCATCATCACAGCATTCATCATCGTAAGTGCTTGTTCTCTTTCTGAATTTGTCTTTTGGAGACCAGTTACTGTTTTGTTCAAGACATCATAAGATTCTTTCACATAGTTGAGGTTGAACAGTAACTGCTCTTTCTTCTTTTCATACTCAGCAATTATCTCGTCTTTTGCTTCACAATCCTTGCATGCTTCCAAACACTTCTTGCAAGGCTTTACAACTTCAACAATCTTTTCAACTTCTATAATTTTTACTACTTCAATCACTTTTTCAACTTCAATCACCTTCTCTTCTACCTTCACTTGCTCAGTTTCAACTATCTCCTCAGCAATACTTTCAACATTCTCTTTCTGAACAACATCTTCAGATTTCTTTAGTTGTTGTTCTTTAGCAGCTCGTTTCTCCTTCAGTTTTTCCATGCGATCTGCAAAATTGAAATGAAAACTTTCAGGAGACATATGAGATTTAGCAACATTAATATGTTTCTCTTCCTCATCATCACTGCTACTATCAACTGGTGACTGATCAAACTATACAGATTTTTCAGAATCAGCATCTGATACAACAGAATTAGACGGTGTTTGATCAAATACAACTTCCTTTTCTGAAATAACAACATTTTGTACACTCTCATCAGAACTTTGTAGACTTTCATCAGCACTTTCTGAACTTTCAACAGAAACAACAGACTCTTCATCCACACTCTTTACAGTCAATCCAATAGACTTCATCCATGTGGCAAACATGTCTGGTTCGCGGACAATCTTAGCAATAAAAGCTTTGAAATTCCCATTCTCATCTGCAAACATATTCCAACTGAAACCTTTAGGTAGCCTCTCATCATCTTGATCGACTATGCATGCTTTGCTATCAGGAGAGATATAATTGTTCCAGTCAAAATCCACCACACACGCTCTTTTTGAATCCTCGATTCTTCTACCATGAGCCGTTTGTGAGTCTTGTGATTGACCAACTTGCTGATAAATGGCTTTCCGATAGTAATCGTCTTTTCCGAACGGATTCTGAGCGCCACTAGCTTCCCTGTTCTTGCACTCCCGCTTGAAATGGCCTTTCTCCCTGCAATAAAAACAAGTAACTTTAGATTTATCAAAAACTAAAGTAGATACATGAGCATCAAGAAAGTCATTTCTCCCGGTAATCATTTTGAACTTTTCAGCACGTCTAAGAACACTAGCAAGACACCATTTGATGTCCATCAGTTCCATCTCTTCGGCGTCTATCTGATCATAATCCTCCTTTGTGAGCATAGGATTTCCGATCCGTCCTGAAACTAGACCTTCATGCGATAACAACACAGAACCAAGTAGAGCCATGTGGTCTTTAGCAGTGTCTTCTGAAAAACTTTGACCTTCTGGAAGATTTAGAGCGATGTTGCACTGAATCACATAGCCATTTCCTGTCTTTGTGCTTTGAGACTGAAAGCTTTCTGATGAACTCTTTGGATTGACACTCGGATATAATGAGAAAACACTACTGCTTTTGTTTGAACTTTGATCAATCTTTTCTGTAGAATCCCCAGCACTAAACGCAGTCTGGATTTTCGGGCTTCTCTCAGATTCTGGAACCGGAATACTACCTTTGTAATACATCTTTACGTCCTGTTGACCACTTGGACTGTTCATCCTCGCGATCTTCTGCTGTTCCAAATCTTGACCCTCAATCTTTTCGATAAACTGACCAATTGTTAACCCATCATAAACCCCTGTGTTTTTCAGGATCATCAAATAAGTTCCCCAATCTTTTTGCGGTAGCGCATCAGCTAATTTGTCTACCCACTCTTCAGACTCCTTTTTTATACTAAGCATTGACATAGATCGCACAAGATGACAATATCTTTCAATCAGCTTCTTTGTGTCTTCACCCGGTATACTGCTGAACAGATCAAACTCTTTTTTAACAGTGCCTTCTTGCTTTTAATCATATTCTCGCTACCCTCAAATTTGACTTTAAGTGCATCCCAGATTGACTTTGCAGTTTTGTCATGCTGTAGCAGAATGAAAATGTCTTCCTTTATAGCTTGCTGAAGCAGACTAATCATCATCTTTTCAGCTCTATACATATCACGTTCTTCATTACTGAATTCAGATATCTTTTTGTCAACTTTCAAATCAGTCTGTGGCAAAACATATTTCTTCAAGATACATTCCCACGACCTAAGATGGTTTGCCTGAACCCAGTTCTCGAATCTGTCTTTCCACCCGTAATATTCTTCGATACTCATCAATTTCGGGGGCTTTTGGGTGGTTCCCGTTTCGTTTTCCAAATTCATATTCTGAGAAATAGTGTTTGGACCAGACGGTGTTGCAAACGCGTTATAGAACTCGGTATCCATGACTTTTCAACACGTTTTTCAAAATGAGTGACTAATAAGCGAAATCAGAAGTTTTGAATGCCTAATAAGCGAAATATGGTAGTTGACACAAAAACGAAACCACTAAGGACCGTTGGAGCGAAACTATCTAAAATTCGTATAAGCGAAACTGCTGAGTTCGTAAAAGCGGAACCTTGATGTGTCTTTTGAGCGGAACCTGATGTTGTTCAAATAAGCGAATCTGCTGATGTTCGAATAAGCGAAAGTCCTGATGTTCAAATAAGCGAACCTACTAAACTTTGTCACTAAAAGCGGGTCTACTGATAAAATGTCTTTGGAGCGGATCTATCAAATTAAGTGACACTGGAGCGAACTTGATTGATCAGAAAAGCGGACCTACTGATCTAGTGTCTTCGGAGCGGATCTATCAAATTAAGTGACACTGGAGCGAACTTGATTGATCAGAAAAGCGGACCTACTGATCTAGTGTCTTTGGAGCGGACCTTAATGAAATTTGGAGCGGACCTGATGCAGTTTGGAGCGGACTTGATCAAAATATGTCCGAATAAGCGGACTTGAAGCTGTCAAATAAGCGGATCTACTCAAATGTCTGAATAAGAGAAACCAAGTCCGAAGATGATTTCACCCATTTTTAGTCCGTATTTCAGTCTGAAACTTTCAAGGGTTTATCAATGTCCAATAACACGCAATCTGTGCAATTTTGACCCAATTCTGACCGGTACAACTTTCTGAACTGAAAATAGAAGGTGTAGAAGTAAGAAATGATGATGAATTCCAGCTATTCTCTGCAGAACTCCTCCTCCTGAAGCTCTGATACCAATTGTAGGATCGTGTTTCGACCCGAATGAGTCGTTCAGAGGCATTCAACTACGTTTCAGGTGCGGAATAACAAGAAACGAAAGTAGAGACAGCTTGCAATTCACTTAATCTACTAATTTTATTGATTTGACAATGTTTACAGCTCGTTCTTCACACCGGCAGCACTTCGGCATGGAATTCTAGAAAATTCCAAATGAGTTCGCTCATGTGGTATTTATAGTGTTGGTAGGTTCCCACATACGGACATGTACACATAAGCGGACCTCCTAGTGACACATAAGCGGATCTATCAGTTTAGATCTATATGCTATCCTATTTTCTCGTAAAATGTGCCCTGATCTAACAATCTAAAACTAAGACTCGATCCAAGACGAAGTCGACAGATGTAGTGCACCAACAGGGGGCATATCGATTGCTAACAATGGAAGGTGATTTGCTACCAAGAGCTTGGAATGTTGTCCACCTGAAGAAATATTTCATGTAGTAAGGATCCAGGATCCTCAACCATTTTCATGATCGATATTCTGGAAGGATCCTTACAGGACAGAGGATCCTCATTTTGGTAATGATCTAATCTCAAACTATTTCATTGTTTAATTATCCTATATACAAGGAAAAGGATCCTGGATCCTTTATCCTCCTTTCACTTGATTCTGAGTTTTGCAGAAGGTTCATGTATCCTTAACGAAGGATTGAGTATCCACAGAAGTCTCCAGTTGTTTGGGCTTGACCCCAGTTTTTTGGGCTTGTCCCCAGTTTTTTGGGCTAGTCCCCAGTTATTTGGGCCTGTCCCCAGTATCGCCAGTAGCGCACGATGGTCTTGGTACAGTTCATGGCAATGGCACCAGTACTGGCTTTAGAGGCTGACAATTTCATTGTACTGGCTGTATCCGGGATCCTACGTATAATGGTAGACGTACCATACATCCGTTCCTAAGGTTTCTAACGTTTTCACGTTAGCTAAGGTTTTGGCATCTTCATGTCACTAAGTTTGGATAGTCGCCAGTGAGGGCCATACTCCAGTTTACACAAGATCCTTTGGGCTTGTCCCCAGCTTTTTGGGCTTGTCCCCAGTTTTTTGGGGCTCGTCCCCAGTTTTTTAGGCTTGTCCCTAGTATATTGGGCTTGTCCCCAGAATTGTTGGGCTTGTCCCCAGTTGCTAACTCTTCTCTTATATTGGCTTAGTCCCAAGTTATGTTCCATTTCAGGTTTTTGAAGTGAAACAGCTAAGGATCCTTGATCCTTACCTTCTACTAAGGTTTGTCTTTTGGTTATCCTGATTGTAAATGTTAAAGGTTTAGGATCCTAACTTAGATTCTCAGGTATGATCCTTAATTACTTTAATTTTATTCATTATTTATATGACCCTTATCCTTTGACAACAGGATTTATGATCCTTAAGCTATACTACTTTTTTGAATTTATCGATTATAGGATATTTGATCCTTGATCATATCCTAAAACTTGTTGATATGATCTATTAAACTTTTCTTATTTACTTAGTAAATTCAAACAAAGTGTATAATAGCAACTGAAAGGTAAAGTGTATACAAATGTGACAACACATGATAAGCCAAAAGATTAAAGTTTTATTTATTCACAAAATGTTAAACCCTTAAAGGTTGTCAAAATTGCCAACCCAAGTTTCTACCAGCAATACGTGGCTCGTCCACCTGGGTTGGAAAAGGGTGTCCATTGTTAACAGGTCTTGAAAGTGCAGGAAATCAAAGATGGCAGGATAACAAGTGGTTTCATCCCCCAAACAGAGGATCCCTCCACCACCTATTATCCTACCTATTGTTCAAAGGATCCATGATCCTCAACCCTAATAGCTATTGTTTAGTTATTACAACCCAGCATTGTTTAAAACATCATAACAAAAAAACCACTACCAAATCCTAAAAAATGTGCTCCGGCCGCGTCTAGAAATATCCATCATCGCCCATTTCTGCAGCTCACACCTTGGCTGCATCACCACCAGCATCAGCACCACCAGCTTGATCCTTCCCGCTGCCACTTGCCTCAATTGCCAAGACCTCCGTAGCCTCTTCCTCATCGTCTAGGTCAACCAGCTTCGCCTTCCAGCCCTCCTGGTCCCACTTGGTCCTGTCAAAGTCAGGATCCTCAGCCTCCTGGGCCATTTGCAGCTTGATCTTGTACATGGTGATGGCAGCAGAGACTTTAGCATCCTCCAGCACCTCATGCTTCTCATGATCAGCGTTTATCTGGGCTATGACCAGCTTCTTCTTCGCCAGATTAAGGTCTTTCTCGAGGGAGGAGATGGTTTGATCCTTGGCCAGGAAGATCTTTTGGAACTCCAGATGCTTCTGCTCAGCTTCTTCAACATATGTATCAAAGAGCATCTCGATCTCGGAAATTTTTTGCAAAAAGACAAGGTAAAGTTCAGGATCCTTAATCCTCAAGTGGGCAGGATAATCAGTTAGGATTAGTGATCCTTACATCAGCAAAGTATTCCTGAAACTGGTGGCGGATGAGGGGCAGGCCTTCAAGATTGTTAGCTTCAGTGGCCTTCCTCTTCTTTCCCCCCTTGGAGGTGACAAGCTTGGGGACTACAGCACTTGGGCTAGCAGCAGTTTTCTTCTTCCCGGAACGGGGAGCCACAGTGCTGAGATCACTGACACTAAAGCGGGAGGCTGACCTAGAAGATTTTCTAGCACCTACCAATACAAAACAACAGATAAGTATTCTTGTTTTATTTACATTTAAACATTTAATCATATATAGACTTGGATACTTACTTGACATTGTGACTGAGCCGGAGGATACTTCTAGAGAATCCTTGGTGTTTGCTTGAAATGATCTTACTGCAGGATCAAGATTCCAGAAAGCAGCAATCCTCTCTTTGGTTGCAGGCGATGGAATGATATGAGAAACAGAGATAGCTGCACAAAAGATACAAAAAGGGGTTAGTGATCCTCAGCAGAAACAGGGTTATCCTATGATCCTTCAATAAGGATCCTCTATCCTACCGTGGGTGGCCCACTCTCTTGGTAGATCCTTCCCATCCGGGATGGAATCCCTCCTAACGAAGAAAAAACGCTTCTTCCAATTGGTGTCATTTTTGGGGGTTGGGTGTGCTTCACCAGGTTTATGTTTGAATAAGAAGCGGTGTGAACCATGGCTCACAAGGTTATATAGTTCGGCCAATTCCGGCATTCCCAACTCTATATCCTCCTGCTCAATGATTCTCTCACGGGTATATAAAATCCTCCACATCATTGGCATTGCCTGTACATAGGATATGCCGGTAAGGGAGAAGAAAGGCTGGGTAAAAGCAGGGAAAGGATAGGAGTATCCTATCAGAAATGGGGTGGCCGGAAAAGCGACCCAAGTTGCAGAAAGGAAGTCACTCAAGGCGGTAGGGTCAAAAGGTTTAAAGATAGAGTCTGTCGGAAAGCAATGACGAATCCGGTCTATCTCCAGATCAGTAAAGCAGCAACGTTCCTTCAGAGAATCTTTGATGATCCCTTGGCTTTTCAAAGGAATATCTTTCTGGTGATCCTTGGCAGGGGATGATCGTAACTTCATCGTGATTCAAAGGTTTCGAAGAAGAACAGAGTAAGAAGGTGAAGAGAGAAAGGAGAGAGAGAAGTACATGCTTGATCTTCAAATGAGGATTTAAAGGGAGTATTGCTTGAATTTAAATGCTTCCTGACCCTTATCTCTAACTTGAATTTATAATGATGATTCTGCAGGGATGTCGCTTCAATGACGTATGATCGGTAACGGCTAGTTAAATTCTAACGGCTATATATCCGTTAGTCAGTTGCAGATAAAATCGAAAATATAACTCATTAATTTACATTTTACTCCTTATATTTTGGGGGCAATTGTTAGGGGAGGATTTTCCAATCCTAAGGATCAAGGATCCTCAAGTACTGCCAGGATCACGGATCCTTAATTCTGTTTGAATTTAGGATCCTCAGAATGTGTTGCAGGACCAGGATTCAGGATCCTCATTGTTATCCTTACACTAACGGTTGTTTGCAGGAGTATGTGCATGGACTTGGTCTTGCCGATATTCGTGGAGCAAATTCCCTCAATATTCCGCACGTGCTTGGCCCTTGTGAACGTTATGGAGATCGTGGGAAGCTAGCATGATTAGCGGGCAGTTAGTTAGTTTAGTTATTTCTAATTTTAAAAGGGGGATAACAAGCTTAAGTTAGAATACTTAGCGAAATTTAGCAAACATACACTCTCGAAACAGCTCTCGACAGTTTACTTGGTGATTTCATTCATTTTTTGCACATTGCACACTAGTGATCCTTGTAACAAGCTTGTTATCATCCCGAGTTGTAACATTTTTCTGTTTAATCTTAGTTGGTGATCGGTAGTTTCCATCACCCGAGGTTTTTTGTGCCGGAGATCAACTCTTGATCAAGGGGTTTTTCCTCGTATAAATCCTTGTGTCACCTCTTTATTTGATTTGCAAGTTGTTCATACAATTGTTCATAGATTCAAGCATCACACCTCACAACAAAAGATTTGGTTGCATTATCCTTGCTTGATTTTTGACCAAAACAGTGATAGTTTTCACTATCCGAGGTTTTTTATGCCGGAGATCATTTGATGATCAAGGGCTTTTTCCTCGTGTAAATCCTTGTGTTCACCATTCATTTCATTCATTCATTGTTCATACATTTGATCATTTAACCAAGCATCATACCTCACAAAATCAGATTTGGTTGCATAATCCTTGTGTGATTTTTGACCAAAACATTGATGAAGCCATAGGATGGTGAACCATTATCCCTGTATCTTGCAGTATCAGGGAATGCAGTAAGTGCTGTTTTGGTAAAGGATCACGAAGGTCAGCAATATCCTGTTTATTATGTTAGTAAAAGTCTATTAGATGCTGAAACTAGATATTCTCATTTAGAAAAATTGATATTGGCCCTAGTTATGGCATCGACAAAGCTTAGACATTATTTTGAGACACATAGGATACATGTTTAAACTAATTATCCTGTTAAGAATGTGCTTAGGAAACCTGAGATGTCGGGTAGAATGGCTAAGTGGTCAGTAAAATTAAGTGCCCATGATCTAGTATATGAACCTAGAAATGCTATAAAGTCTCAGGCTCTAGCAGACTTTGTGGCTGATTTCAGTAGTGATGTCCAAAATGAAGTAGACCTAGAAGTACAACAACTAGGAGAAACTTTAGAATCCTGGACATTATATACTGATGGTGCATCTAATGTAAGAGGTGTAGGATTGGGTATACTACTAAAATCGCTACAGGGGGGCATATTACCCCAGGCTATTCGGTGTGAATTTCCTGCCACTAATAATGAAGTAGAATATGAAGCTTTGATTACAGGATTAGAGTTGGCCAAAAATATAAATATTAAAAGTTTGCAAGTATTTGTCGATTCCTTGTTAATTGCTAATCATTTTAATGGATCCTATGCTGTCAAAGGTGAAAGGTTAATCGAGTATCTTGAAATTCTCAAAAAATTAGCAGGATATTTCAATGTTTTTACACTTGAACAGGTACCAATAGAGGATAATGTTGAAGCAGATGCCTTGGCAAACTTAGGATATTCAGTCAGAATACCAAAAGGAACTCCGATACCAATACTACATATCCTATATCCTGTAGTGGATCTTTTTAAATCTCAGGATAAGGAAGTAGCAAGTATTCAGGATCCTGATCATGATGAGTATCCTGAGGAGGATCCTAAATCCTGGACGGCCCCAATCATGAAATACCTCAGAGAAGGACACATCCCGAAGGATGAGAACCCTAAGGCTTTTAGAATGAAGGTATCCCGATTCACTATTATAAATGATGTTCTTTATAAGAAATCTCTTGTAGGATCGTACCTGAGGAGCTTGGAGGATCCCGAAACTAAGGAAGTACTTTAGGATATACACGAAGGGGATTGTGGCAACCATACTGGGGGCAGATCATTGTTCTCAAAGGTATTAAGGACAGGATATTATTGGCTGACGATGAGGAAGGATGGTGTAGAATATGCTCGAAGATGTGATGCATGTCAAAGGCACAGCAATATACTACACCAACCTGCTGAACCACTATATCCTATTGCTTCCCCTTGGCCATTCATAAAATGGGGTATGGACATAGTGGGAAAATTTCCGAAAGCTCTGGGAGGAAAGGTTTTTATGCTGGCAATGACAGATTATTTCTCCAAATGGGTTGAAGGTATGGCGTTTGTTCAAGTCAGAGACCAAGAAGTAGTATCCTTCATAAAAAGGAATATCCTGACTAGGTTTGGGGTACCAGCTGAGATAATCTGTGACATTGGCTCTCAGTTTATCAGTAAGAGGACTACCGATTTTTTTAAGAGTTGGGGAATTAAGATGATTACATCCACTCCGGTACATCCTCAAGAAAATGGACAAGCAGAATCCTCGAACAAGATAATTGTCAACAATTTGAAGAAAAGGCTAGGAGCTAAGAAAGGAAGATGGGCAGAAGAATTACCCTTTGTCTTATGGGCTGATAGGACAACAGTAAAAAGTGCAACTGGGCAAACCCCATTTTCCTTAGTATTTGGAGCAGAAGCAGTAATCCCAACAGACATGGTGATACCTATAGCAAGATCCAACCTCCGGGATCCTGAAAAGAATCCTGAAGCCCTATGCCAAGAATTGGATACTATCGATGAGACAAGGGATGTGACAAAGTTGCGAATGGCAGCATACCAACAGAGGATATCCAGAGCATATAACAAGAACCTAAGAACTAGAAAGTTTCAAGTTGGAGATTGGGTATTAAGGAAGGCTTTTCATAACACTACTAATCATGTTGATGGAAAATTAGCTCCAAAGTTAGAAGGACCTTATGAGATCGAATCGGAGTCCGGAAAAGAAGCATACCAGCTTAAGAATATGGAGGGGGATATATTGCCAAGATCCTGGAATGCTATACACCTCAAAGCCTACTTCAAGTGAGTTTAGAATTTAATTTCTAACGCAGAATGGTATGAATTGTATCTATTTTAAATATAATTTTATTTTATTCCTATTAAACCCAATACTGACTTTGGCATCAGAGTGGTGTTAGCCAAGCTAACACCCACCTCAGTTTAAGGTTGTTTTGCAGAATATGCTTCGGGATATAGCTCCAGGATATATGCCCAGGATCGAAAGATTAGAGGATTGGCCCCTCTCTCACGGTTAAGGGATCCTGATCCCTTCAAAGGTTTAAAGGTATTCACCTTTCTCCTGTGGGTTTAAACACCCCGCCTGGAACGCAAGTTATCTAGGGATAGTTCAAGATAGCGGGATCAGTCCATGTAAAGTGGCTGACAATTTCGTTATTGTTAGCTATATCCTGGATCCTAAAGGTATATGAGGATTGATAACCCTCTCTCACAAAAGGGTATTTTCATACTCTCTAAGGTTTAAAGGTTTTCACCTTTCTAATCTTGGAGTTTATACACTCCCGCCTGTAGCGAACGCAAATTTGGGATTTTCCCTACAATACTTAAGGGTTTATCCCCAGAATATTAAGGATCTATCTCCAGGATATTTTAGGGTTTATCCCCTGTAATACTAAAGTTATACATAAATGTACAATCAGATGCAATTGATGCCAACGATTCCTAAGTGTTAAAAAAACAACTTGCACAGGGGACATTCCTGTTAAGGAATTGTGAACATTTCAAGGGATCAAATGTGGACTTGGTTTACTAAGTCTCTCAGACTGGGGACATCTTCGATGGATTGGTTGCAAAAGAACTGAAGGTCAAGAATTGAGATATATTCTATCTCTAGTATGATCTCTCCTTTTTGTAATTTTAGAAGCCTTATCTAAATTTTTGAAACTATGTTTGACAAAAATCTTGGTAGGATATTTGTGAGTATCCTGACCAGGATATATTCTGAGGATATTTGGTCAGAATGTTTGAAAAATAATACTTAGAATGAAAATTGAAATTGCATTCGAATCAAACAACAGATATCAAAATTTGCAAAGTAAGAATAAAGAACAATAAATAAGGTCAAAAAAGGTTAGTTTATTAACATTGCAAAAGGTTGTGCTTTTGGTTTCATCTCAAACCGAGACCCATCCACCAAAAGCACAATTAGTTTTTAAACATAACTACTTAACAGTTGAAGGTTTTATCTTGAAAACCAAGACCCATCCGCCTCCAACTGTTATATTGATCAAAATAAAGCATACTAATTGATGACCAAGGGCTTTGTCCTGAAACTCAGGACCCCTCCACCTTTGGCCATCATATTGTCTTAGTGCAGGAAAGTAAATTGTTTAACAGACAGGAAATTAAAATTGTTCAACAACCACAACCATCAGAAATTAAAAAGTGGGCTCCGGCCTAGGCATCAATAACCATCATCGCCCACTTCGCTGCCTTCAAGGGGCAGCACCCGCTTCAACCATCACGTCTTTACCAGCACCCGGTCCAGGATTAGCTTCAGCATCCACACCAGCATCGCCCTCTGGATTCTTTTCAGCATCGCCACCAGCATCAGTCGCCTTCTCCGCTACCTTGGAAGGCTCCTCACCCGCAGGCTTAGCAGGATGCTCAACAGGACTACCCCCGAGATCTTTTAGTTTCGCCTCCCAAGCACTAACATTCCAGGAGGGGCATTCAAAGCCCAAAGCTTTGCCTTCATAAGCCATCTTTAGCCTAGCTTAAAGGAGGGAAATTACGACGGACCCTTTAAGGCCTTCTCGGTAGGTACTCATATCCTGCTCGAATTGAAGATGGGCGGCATCTAGCTTGGCTTGGGCGTTCTCGTTGGCCTTGTTGATGGCGGCTTTAGCTTCCTGGGTCACAGCTTTGAATTTATCCTCATAGTGTCATGACTGGGCGGCGACTATCATCCCCTGATCAGCTATGGTGGTCTCTGCTTTCTTTAGCTTCACCTCCAGCATCTTGTTCAGACCGCAACTTTCTTCATAAAGGCTTGTCAGTCGTTCAAGACCCTATAAACCAAAGCAACAGGTATTAACATATATAACCAGCATATGGTGCAGGATGTAGGTTAAGGATAAGTGCGTGGTTAAGAAAGTTGGTCATAAAAAGCCACTAGATTCGAGGAACCCATGGCTTTCATAGGGGAAGGTCTCAGATGATACTGGAGAGTCGGTTTCCTTCTTTTACGAGAGCTTGAAGCACGTGGCTTGGTAGCAGGAGAGGGCTTAGGAACGACTGCTGCTTTGGAGCTGGGTACTGGCTTGGAGGAGGAAGTAGGTTTGCTAGGTTCCTTCTTCACCTGGACAGGAATAGGATAGCTGTCAAACTCGTCAAGATCGAAGACTTCTGGAACTTTGGTCGGTGCTACAAAACAGGGAAAAAATCTAAATCTCTACTCTTATCTCTTATTTTGTTAATTAAATATATGGAAAAATTGTGTAATCCTTACTAGACATATCTGATGAAGAATATTGGCTTGAACTTGGAAGATGCAGTGTAAAGGTTCTGTCACAGTCAGGCAACTGATAGATCTTGTTGATTCTTTCTTGGGATTTTTCAGTAGGAGGAGCCAACTCTTTGAAGATTGATGCATAAAAATGAAAGGATGTTAGTGCAAGATACGTCATCAGGATGTGTTTGGGGATATTTTAAAACCCTAAACCCTACCGAAGGTCAACCATTTCACCAGAAGGTTATTGCCTTCGGGAATGGAGTCCTGTTTAACAAAGAAAAACTTTCTCTGCCATCCGTCCTCGTTTTTGGTCGCCTTGAGGACGAGAGGTTTACTGGATGTGGAAAACAGTAAAAATCGGCTAGAACCGTGAGATCGAAGACGATAAGCGATTGGGATATCTTCAATGCAAAGGTCAGGAACATGAAGGGCCTTAATCTGATTAAGAACAATCAACACCCTCAAAACCATAGGTTTTTAGAAAAAAAAAATGCATTATAAATTCAGGAAAGGGGTACCGAAGGCCTAGAGAAAAGGGGTATGCCGGAAAACAGATCCATTCCCTGGACGATACGTCTGATCGGACCGTCCGGTCAAATGGTTTGATGTTGCCTTATCAGGAAAGGCACCAGAGGCTCTTAACGCTGCAATGTCTGCATTATCAAAGGCACGGATCTCCTTCTCGGGATTCTTGAGAAGATTTTGTTGGGTAAAGGCCTCGCTTGATTCGCCGGAGTGGGAACGAGTTCTGTTAGCCATTAAGAGAGAAACGAAGAATATCACAAGAGAAAAGGAAGAGATAAATGATTACCTGGAATTCCTATTGCAGATGGTTGAATTTCAAACGAGAAGAGAGAAGATATAGCAGCCTCATAGATAGCCATCGAGTAATAAGCGCGTTGGAAGTTGCACGTTGTCACCTCAATCGTCACTTCGATTTAATTGCCTCGATCTAAGAGAAAAGATTTAAAATATATCCGTTGTAAATTAGTATCCCAACAGATATATTTTAGGGACAATTCTTATGGGTGGTTTTCTGCTCATATATCCTGGATTATATTCTGACTATACTACTTTTGATTGTGATCAGGATACCGGATCAGGATATTGGTAACATCCTGATGCAGTATCCTTAAAGTAACTAATTAGTTCATGTGCAGATTGACAAGGCAAGCTTATAACGTTCGAGTGGACTAGTTCTCCTTAAGACTCGGACTAATCGGTTGAAAAAGGGGCGTTGAAACCGGAAGAAGTGGTCTACAACGTTCAAGAAGGGAATATTCGCAGCATCCCGGTTTTATAGGCTAGCTTGCTATTTCTTTTTGCTATATATAGGAATGATCGGATCAGATAGAACACACGCAATTTTTTGCACACTCTTGCTCTCTACTAACTGTAATCACTCACAACCACTTACACTTGTACTCGAATATCATTGTAACACTTAGTTGATCTGTACCATATCCTGCACTGTATCCTGATATTTGAAGCAATAAGAAGAACAAGGCAGCTGCGATTGTCAGCTCCCAAGGTTTTGTGCCGGCGATCTAGATTGATCAAGGGCTTTCCTCGTACATCCCGTGTCACCCTTTACCTTTTTTGCTCATTGTTTAATTGTAGATATAGCTCGATATCCTGAGCTATATCCTGAAAACTGTTTTTTGTTAACAACTTGATCAACATATTTTTCACGAATACTTCTAGCACACTACCTCACAAAACTAATTTGATCACTTAATTACTTAGGTAATTTTTGACCAAAACACTAAGTATGCTAAGTAAACATACGAAGTATAAATGTTCATGAAATCAATGTGCCCATATGCTGAGTAAACATATGCAGCAAAAGTTTCTATGAAATCAATATGCTAGCATGCTCAGTCAACATACATAGCAAAACATAATTGAAATCATGTACTATATATGTACTAGATGAACATGGCAAGCATATGTCATAAAAGCATAGAAAGCATGAAAGTAACAATGTAAGCACATGTGTTTCACCCCAAAATATTTGCAAAGCGGTAAAAGAGGGGACTATGTATTCACTTAGGATTGCTTAATAGTCTTGAAATAAAGACCAATTAAAGCTCGAAGGATCGCGGAATCAAACGGAACCTAATATATATAACTATGTTAATAATCGGATCCTAAACCGGAGGATAGGATAGAATGAAGTTCTATAAATCAAATGAGTATTGGAACTCATATGGCATGATTTAATAGACCTAACATTCTGATTAGAAGGTTATCCTAAGTGCTTTTGACCCATTTCGATACGTTAAGGTAGTTTAAGCTACTTTAACGTGTCGTTTGAGTAAATATAAGGTCGGATGGTTATTTGTGTCATATGTTAAGTCTTACTTAACGAATAACTAACCAACCTAAGTGACCATAAGGTATAACCTCAGTAGGTTATTCCCTATACAACTATGGTCACAAAATATGTTTGGTCGGATCCTAATGATCGACCAAACGGGTTGGGTTCGAAAGTCTAAGCAGTTGTTTAGACCGCTTGACTTACGACCCTCAATAAGCAATAAACTAGCAGTGACTAGTTAAACATGTTAAAACATGTTTAACTAAGTTAGAAAACTGATTTGGTATCAAAATAAAGTGTTTTGATACCCGAAATAGTTTCGTCGCAAAATGCACATAAATGCGCATTTTGACCGACACTTTGACTCGTCACTATGACTAGTCAACGTGGTAATCAATAGGTATAATCGTTGGGGATTATAACCATCATGATTACGATCACGTTGCAAAGTTCAATTGAACTTTGATTTGACTAATTCATGGTCAAGACCGAAAGTCAAATGGTAGTCAAACTGTTTGGCTTTCAGCTTTTAATTGCTGAAAATAAAAGAACTAGTCATGAAAGAACACTTACAATATGTTCTAAGGCTGGAAAGATGAACTAGAATCTCAGTTGGGAGGCATCCAATAATGGTAGCAACTCCACTTTGAGTTATAGAGATGAGAAATGAGGAATGAGCAAGTGAATGAGGAGAATAAGCATGCTATTTATACTTGTCTTGGATTAACAAGATGATGACAAGTGTATTGTGTAGCCTCCAAGGAATGATCTTGACCCTACAAATGTGTGGTTCATGTTAGAAGCCTTGGAGAAGAGTTAACTTGGTCCCAAAACAAAGGAAACCATCAAATAAAACACTTGGAAACCAACTAGAAGCTGGTAACAGCTTTGCTGTCGAAATAGTGGTGTCACCTGGCGCGACAGAAGAACCCCCCAGGGGCCGCGCGACGTGAGGGTGTAGGTCAGAGTTTCAAAAATTTAAATGTTTAGTCCCTGCACACACTTAAGGGTATTTTTGACGTATTTAACCTCCTTTAATCCATTTTCAAGGCTCTACAAGGACGTTAAAGCTTAGGGAACTTGAAATATGCTTGGAAATATCACGGATGTCGGTTCGATGGTCGTACGGTCATGTTTTTTGGTTAATTACGATGAAACTCGAACGGACGCGAAAACGATCCAAATTAAGCGACGAATGGTATTTTTGTATTCCTATCACTAGAATACAATATTTTAGTGATTACAAAAATTTTTGGATGTCCGGATATGGTCAGAACGTAAGATATGCGCGTATATGCAAACTTATGCAGCTTTTGATGCTTTTAGTCCCTGTGATCAAATAAGCGTATGTTCGCATACCGAACCCCTCAAAACTTATTTCTAAGTTATGTAATGGTTATTTAAGGTATGTTAAGCATATGTCACTGTCCCGGAGTGTTTGTCGTGTTAAACTAATTTCGTTTACGCATCAGTTTGCGTATAACTATCCAGAAAGCGATTAAGAGTTTGAAATCGAACAAAAATCAAAACGTGCAAAAGTCAAACATAAATAAACAATTATTGGGATCAAAACACATCGTTTTATTGATATTTGAATTGTTCAGAGTTGTATAATGATTACACAAGCACGATGTCACGGTCTCCCCTACTTTAGGAAATTTCGTCCCAAAATTTATTTAGAGGAAACTTGTGAGAATAGTTGTGGATATTTTGCCTTCATTTGATCTTCATGTTCCCAAGTAAATTCTGGGCCACGTTTAGATTCCTAGCGAACTTTGACAATTGGTATGCGCTTGCGTTTGAGCTTTTTGACTTCACGGTCCAATATTTCCACAAGTTTCTCAACAAAGTGCATTGTGCCATCAACACGAATTTCATCAAGTGGTATGTGGAGGATTTCATCAGCTAAACACATTTTAAGATTGGACACCTGGAAGGTTGGATGAACATTTCCAAGTTTAGGAGGTAGCTCAAGTCTGTAGGCCACTTTTCCGATTCTTTCAACGATCTTAAATGGTCCAACATATCTGGGTGCAAGTTTTCCTTTCTTTCCAAATCTAATCACACCTTTCCAAGGGGATACCTTGAGTAGGACGTGATCACCGACTTGAAATTCTAAGGGCTTGCGTCGTCTATCTGCATAACTCTTTTGACGTCTTCTAGCTGTCTGAAGGTTATCGCGAATCTTTTTGACCTTATCTATAGCCTCTAGAATGAGTTCAGGTCCAGTAAGCTGAGCTTCACCGATCTCATTCCAGCAGACTAGTGAACGACATTTTCGACCGTATAAAGCTTCGAAAGGAGCCATGTTGATGCTGGAGTGATAACTATTGTTGTAGGAGAACTCGATCAATGGTAGATACGAATCCCAACTACCACCAAAATCGATCACACAAGCTCTAAGCATATCCTCTAGTGTCTGGATTGTTCTTTCAGATTGACCATCCGTTTGAGGATGATACTTGTGCTAAAATTAAGTTGGGTTCTCATGGCAGATTGCATTGTTCTCTAAAAGTGAGACGAGAATCGAGTATCTCTGTTAGATATAATGTTCAAAGGAACACCATGTCAGGATACAATCTCATCCACATAGATTTTAGTAAGTTTGTCAGCAGATAAATCCTCACGGATCGGCAAGAAGTGTGCTGACTTTGTTAGATGATCAACGACTACCCAAATGGCGTCATGAACTT
Organism: Helianthus tuberosus; assembly: GCA_030545235.1. Classification (NCBI taxonomy): domain Eukaryota; kingdom Viridiplantae; phylum Streptophyta; class Magnoliopsida; order Asterales; family Asteraceae; genus Helianthus; species Helianthus tuberosus. The sequence continues at coordinate 124,735,483 of CM060407.1, forward strand.
TCTTAGTGCGTGGCAGCTTGGCAATGAGATCCATAGCAATGTTTTCCCATTTCCAAACTGGAATCTCTGGTTGCTCGAATAATCCAGATGGATGTTGATGTTCTGCCTTAACCTTAAGACAAGTAAGGCATTTGGACACGTATAAGGCAATGTCTTTCTTCATACCCGGCCACCAATACTGAGTTCGAAGATCCTTATACATTTTGTCTGCACCAGGATGAATTGAATAACGAGACTTATGAGCTTCATCCATTAACAAAGTGCAAAGATTGTCTGGCTTTGGAACCCACAAACGGTCCATGAAATAATATAACCCATTGTTCTTTAGTGCAAGGTCAGGCTTAATATGATATGGTAATTCCTTACCCATCAAGTCTTGTGTAACACAATTATGTTGAGCCTGAGAAACGCGGGTTTGAATATCAGATCGAACCTGAACACAGTGAAGCTTGACGCGTTCCTTACGACTCAATGCATCAGCCATGACATTCGCCTTACCAGGATGGTAGCGAATTTCGCAATCGTAGTCGTTTAGAAGTTCAACCCAATGTCGTTGCCTCATGTTTAGTTCTTTCTGATTGAAAATGTGCTGGAGATTTTTGTGGTCAGTGAACACTACACATTTTGTACCGTACAGGTAGTGTCTAAAGATTTTGAGAGCAAAAACTACAGCGCCAAAATCAAGATCATGAGTTGTGTAGTTTTTCTCGTGTACCTTTAGCTGTCTTGATGTGTAGGCTATGACTTTGTTTCTTTGCATGAGAACACAGCCAAGGCCTAAATTGGATGCATCACAGTATACGACAAAATTGTCGTTGCCCTCATGTAAAGATAAGATAGGTGCATCACAGAGTTTCTGTTTCAAGGTCTGAAAAGCTTCTTCCTGTTTGGGTCCCCACTCAAAAGGTTTATTCTTTTGAGTTAAAGTTGTGAGAGGAACCACAATCTTGGAGAAGTTTGCAATAAAACGGTGGTAATAACCCGCGAGACCAAGAAATGAACGAACCTTGGTAGGAGTAGTTGGTGTATCCCAATCCTTAATCGCACTGATTTTGGCGGGATCTACATGTATACCTTGTTCGTTAACGATGTGTCCCAAAAATTGAACTTCCTTAAGCCAAAATTCAAAATTGGAGAACTTGGCGAAAAGTTGTTCTTTCTTTAGGAGTTCCATTGTAAGACGGAGATGTTGTTCATGATCGGCTCGTGTCTTGGAATAGATCAAAATATCATCAATGAAAACAATGATGAACTTATACAAATAAGGCATATAAACCCTATTCATCAATTCCATGAAAATAGCAGGAGCATTCGTTAGACCAAAGGGCATAAAAGTAAACTCGTAATGACCATATCTTGTACGAAAAGCTGTCTTGGGAATATCTTCTTCGAGTACACGAAGCTGATGATACACAGAACGTAGATCAATCTTTGAAAAGCAAGTAGCGCCCTGTAACTAATCAAAGAGATCATCAATGCGAGGTAGGGGATATTGATTCTTGATGGTGAGTTTGTTGAGCTCACGATAATCGATACACATACGGAAAGATCCATCTTTCTTTTTCACAAATAGGATAGGAGCGCCCCAAGGTGAAAATCTCAGACGAATGATGTAACACCCCAAAAACAATTAACAAGTTAAAAACACCATATCTTAAAATATAAATGAAAGGTGTTAGTTAAATTTACATTAGTTGAACAAAACAAACTTGAGGGGCTGATTTTGTAAGAATGGCCAAACTTGAATTTAATAAAAATAAAACAAATTAAAAACCCACACACATCAGTGTGTGTGCGTGTGGGAGGCGACCAGGAGAGGGAAGAACACCCCAAACCCTTGTTTCATCAAATTGATCAAATTGAAGGGTGAATTGGGCTTGTAATTACTGCATGAATCAAGAATCTTAATCACCAACACTCGTCTAACACTAGGTAAGTTACAATTTCAGTTTTGGTGATGTTTGATTCTTGGGTGAAATTTGACTAATAGAAGTTCTTAAATAATTGGGTGATGTTATGATTCCAGAATGTGTGCATAAAGTGTAGGATTATAAATCATAACTGAAATCATGTGAATTGATTGATAAATCTTGTGTTAGGGTTGTCTTGTGTCATATATTGAAGTGGGTTTTCATCTAGAATGAAAAGCCTCAAGATTTTGTATGAACTATGCGAAATATTAACCTAGGTTTATTGAACTAGCATGATAATATGGAGGTAATGAGTAATCAAGTTTGAATAAGATGAAATTGTTGGATTTACCAAGGGTTAAATGAACAAAAAAGGATAATTAAAAAGGTATGCATATATGGTGCTTGACAAAACGCCTAAGAGATGATTGATAGACATTAATTGTGGTGTTTGGCTAAATAAGCAAGCTTTAGTTATGAGCTGAAGGGTTCTAATGATAATTGGCTTGTGCATTTTAGGCAACTTGGTTGAGGCGTCGGGAAGTCAAGCCGGTGCGGACACTCGTTGGAAGGGAAAACTTTAAGGTACGTGGCTAACGCTTCGATACTATTGTAAATTAGTCTTTCATTATTGGTGTCTATTGGTAATTTAGATTATGAGATTTAAGAGGTTTGGTTTGCTTGAATGATGGACTTCATGACGGCAAATCAAACGAATTATTAAGGGTAGGTACAAACCGGGTAACGGGAGTACCTTATCCGTGGACTATAAGCCCGGGCAACGGGTAGTAACATATTAAACATGCAAACCGATAATGGGAGCGTGAGTGTTGAACATAAAGGACCCGGAGATGGGTCACCTTGATACAAAGTAATATCCCATTCGTATGGTTTCGGGAATAATGATTTAGAGGGTAAAGTTGGTTAAAAAGTGGGATTAATTATCCACAAGTTTGATTATGCATCTAATGATGCATATCCGTTACAATTCTCGTTAGGAGAATGTTAATAAATTGAAAACAGGAAATTATAAGTCTCACTAGAAATCTGGGGTGTTTCGTATTGTGTTTTGACGTTTTAAAGGTGCGAAACTGGAATAAACGGGTCAAAACAGCAAGACATGAAGAACATGCAGCAGCTACCGTAAGTTACGGTAGCTACCGTAACTTACAGTAGTGACTGAAGTTGTTACGCTGGTTATACACTGCCTTACGGCAGCTCCAAAATGCCCAGTGGCTACCGTAGCTTACGGTGGCCACTATAAGCTACGGTAGAGCCCAGCCATTTTTGATAAGTTTGGCATATTTTAGTTAACTAAATCCGTTTTCGAGCGTGGTTTCGATTATGCTAATTCTTAAAGATCCTAATACTAATATTTGTTAAAATTTTCTGTTTATAGGTAATGCAAGCACTTAGATGATGATCAAGTCTATGCTTCCGAACCGAACACATTCAAGATCTCATTCCGCAAATTTTGTCTTATTTAGTTATTAGTAAAACTTATGTAATAGAAGGAATACTTATATATCCTAATGTTGTTTTAAATGTTCGTTAAACTCGTAAGTACTAAGCTAAAGGTAATGTAAACGTTTTGGCTTAACGATTATCAAGCTTAGTTCTATTTGTTTGGTAAAAGCTTATATTATAATAATGAGTGTTACAAGTTGGTATTCAGAGCTAAGGTTAAAGGAAAATGTGTTCGGTTCAAGGCTTGATCAACATCCGGTAAGAATTTATTTGAAGCAAATTTTAAATTAAAAGATTAGAAGGAATAGTGATTTATTGTGTATGGGAGGAGTATAGTAATATACTCGAACCCGGGAAGTACACTTAGCATAAACGGTTAAGGCAAAGTTGTATACTTGGCCGAATAGTGAGTATAAATTCTCATGTAAAGGCATGAGAGTGATTGAACGAATTATTTATCAAATTATTTTAACATTTCAGTAAGAAGATGTCGGAAGGTGCTAGTGACAATGTCCTATCCCTCACTACCGACGAGTTGAAAGAAAAGATTTCCGAGGAAGTCGGAAGGGCAATGAAAGCTAGCCTACCAAGATTTATGGAAAGGATACAAAACACATTACTTTCGACTATGGAGGAAAAGATGGGTGAATTAAGAGAAGACCTTACCAATGATAGAGGTAAGGCCAAAGAAAAGAAAGGTTGTTCTTATAACAAGTTCATGGCATGTAAACCCCCGATCTTCAACGGAGAGGTGGATCCAATTGCTTGTCAAAGGTGGATAAGCGATATCGAGGGTGTTTTTGAACAAACGCATTGTGATATAAGCGACTTCGTGGCTTGTGGAACTGGCCAGCTTAGAGGCCAAGCTAAGGATTGGTGGGACAACCTTAGAAATGAAAGGGGTGTTGAAGCAACAAGGGCGATGACTTGGGAAGATTTTAAAACACCATTTCTCAAACATCATAGCCCCAAGGCGGTAATCAATAAGATAAAAGAAGAATTCATGCAAATGAGGCAAAAAGGTGAAACCATCGATAAAATCACAGGGTCGTTTATGGATAAACTCAAGTTTTGTGATGAGTTGGTCAAGACCGAAGAATAGAAAATGTACTACTATCACAATATGCTTAGAGCCGAATATAGGGAGTTTATGACTCCCTCACGTTACGAAAGCCTCACCGACATAATCAATGCGGCGCATGAGCGCGAGATTGAATTGAAAAGGCAAGTTGAAAGAGGCGAGAGAAGAACCTTGGATGAAAACCGAAGTCCCACAAAGAAGTCGAAGGTGGCTGAATCTTCAAAGAAGGGAAATGCGAAAGGAGGTTCCCCGAGTTGTAAGATATGTGGACGCGCTCATAAAGGCGAATGTTATTTTAAGAACAAACCTTGTGTTGCATGTGGCAAAACGGGGCATGGGGTTTCAAATTGCCCAAACAAAATGACGGTGTGCTATAAGTGTTATCAGCCGGGTCATAAGAAGTCAAAATGTCCGGAACTAACGGGAAAGAAAGAGGGCGCTGAATCCAAGAATAAACCCCAAAGTCTAAGGCAAGGTCGTTCCAAATCACTGCTGTTGAAGCAAAAATGGAACCTGACGTGGTTACAGGTATATTTACTGCTGTCCTTACACATGTTTTATTTGATACGGGTGCGAATAAGTCTTTTGTTTCACATAGATTCATTCAAAACCCTTTGTTCACATTAACAAAATTACCTATGCCAATGGAAGTAGAAGTAGGTAATAACAAAAGTTTTATTGTTTGTGATGTATGTCGGGAATGCAAATTGAATATCGATGGCGAGGAATACTCCATTGATTTAATACCCATGTCCATGGGTGAATTTCAAGTGGTAGTTGAAATGGACTAGCTGTCTCGCTAACATGCTAAGGTGATATGCTTACATAAGGAGATACACTTAACATCTCCGAGCGGAAAGAGTGTCATCATCTATGGGGAGAAGGTTTGTAATCCCATGATATGCTCGATGATGGAAGCCCACAAGTTTATACTACACGGATGTAAGGCCTATTTGACTTATGTACGTGATGTGGAAAAAGAAACGCTAAGGATTGAAGACGTACCAGTGGTACGTGAATTCGAAGACGTCTTTCCAGAGGATTTACCGGGAATGCCGCCAGAGCGTGAAGTAGAGTTCGGGATCAAACTAATTCCGGGTGCTACACCAATTACTAGAGCACAGTATAGACTAGCACCGTCGGAATTGCAAGATGTCCCAGCTACAAGATTTGCTAGATAAGGGATTCATCCGGCCTAGTGTATCACCTTGGGGAGCGCCAGTGCTATTTGTAAAGAAGAAGGATGGGAGCATGTGGATGTGTATTGATTACTGGGAGTTAAATAAACTCACAGTAAATAATCGATACCCGCTCCCGAGGATCGACGACCTGTTCGATCAATTACAAGGCGCTAGCTGGTTTTCAAAAAACGATTTGAGATCGGGTTACCACAAATTGAGGGTAAAGCAGGACGATGTACCAAAGACGGCGTTCCGTACGTGATATGGACATTACGAATTCCTCGTGATGTCCTTCGGATTAACAAATGCACCCGTGGCTTTCATGGTTCTCATGAACCGGGTTTGCAAGCTGATGCTTGATAGGTCGGTGATTGTTTTTATCGACGACATCCTTGTTTATTCAAGAAACAAGACGGATTATGCTAACCATTTACGAGAAGTGTTAAAGATACTAAGGCGGGAAAGATTATATGCTAAATTCTCGAAATGCGCCTTCTTGTTACGACAAGTGCAATTCCTAGGGCACGTCATAAGTGCCGAAGGAATATTGGTGGATCCATCGAAGGTGGAAGCGGTATCAAAATGGAACCCTCCAAGGAATCCATCTGAAATTAGAAGTTTCTTGGGGTTGGCAGGTTACTATCGGAGAATCATTCAGGATTTCTCCAAGATTGCATCGCCTTTAACCAAGTTAACCCGCAAGAACGAGAAGTTCGTATGGGAAGATGATCAAGAAAAGGCGTTTCGGGCATTAAAGGAAAAGTTAACCTGTGCACCGATGTTGACTTTACCTGAAGGTACGGATAATATGGTAGTATACTCAGATGCATCACACCTAGGCATTGGGTGCATGATGATGCAAAGAGGAAGGGTAATTGCGTAAGCCTCAAGACAACTTAAGCAAAACGAAACAAAATACCTGACTCATGATCTTGAGCTGGAAGCCGTAGTCTTTGCCTTAAAGATCTAGAGACATTACTTGTATGGTGTGAAATGTACTATTTTCACTGACCATAAAAGTTTAAGGTACTTCTTCAATCAGAAAGAGTTAAATATGAGGCAGAGGCGTTGGTTAGAAGTAGTGAAGGACTATGACTGCGAAATCCACTATCACCCCGGAAAGGCTAATGTGGTGGCGGATGCCCTTAGCTGAAAAGATGAATATGCTCCATTTCGAGTACGGTCTATGCAGTTGGCAGTAACTTCAGGCTTGCTTGAACGAATTCGAGAAGCCCAGATCGAAGCGGTAAGAGAAGAGAATTGGAGGAAAGAGCGTATAAAAGGGTTGATAAAAGATCTGATGGAAGAAAGTAATGGGATGAAATACCGGTATGGTAGGATTTGGGTCCCAAACACATGTGGTGTTAAGGATCTTCTACTTGACGAGGCTCACAAGTCTCGCTATTCGATCCATCCTGGAGCAAGCAAGATGTATCTAGATTTGAAGCAAAACTATTGGTGGCCGGGGATGAAAAGAGATGTGGTTAAATATGTGGAGAAATGCATGACTTGTTTACAAGTCAAAGCGGAACATCAAAAGCCATATGGTAAACTTCAACCTTTGGATATTCCGTTTTGAAAATGGGAACATATTACTATGGACCTGTTGACTAAACGGCCAAAGACGGCATGGGGATTTGATGCCATTTGGGTAATTGTAGATAGACTTGTGACACCTGTGTCACTTCAACCATCAAAAGAATACTAAACCAATGAAATATTGTATTTCATACTTGGGATTTGTATAAATATGTGTTTCATTAGCACATATCAATTCTTGTGCGATTTCGAGCTTTAAATCGCTTTCTGGAAGGTTATACGCGATCTGATGCGTAAATATAACCAGTTTAATGCAACAAACACTCTGGAATAGTGACATAGGCTCAACATACCTTAAATAAAGTTTACATAACTTAGAAATAAGTTTTGAATGCTTTGGTATGGCAAAAACAAGTTTATTCGCTCACAGGGACTATTTGCGTCAACTTGCAAAAGTCTGCCGTTTCATAAGGCAACGTACAGTCTGGAACTTGATCATAAGCTAAAAATACCATATATAACCTAAACATATCTTATAAATAAGCTTTGAGTGGTTCGGTGTGCGAAAATATGCTTATTTGATCTTACGGGGACTAAAAGTGTCAAAAACGGCGTAAGTTTGCATTTTCGCGCATATCTTACGTTCTGACCACATCTGGACATACAAATTTTTGTACACACTAAAATATTTTTATTTTAGTGATCGGCATGCAAAAATACCCTTCGTCGCTTAATTTGGATCGTTTTCGAGTCCGTTCGAGTTTCGTCGTAATTTGACGAATAACGTGACCGTATGGCCAAATGAACCGACATCCGAGAGTTTTCTGAGCACATTTTGAGCCCTCTATACTTTGATCACCTTGTAGGGCCTTGAAAATGGCTTAATGGGGGTCAAAAGTGCCTGAAATGAGCTTAAACACATTGCAGGGACTGAACTTGTAAAAGCTGAAAGTTTTGCTGATCTGCTAACGTCACACGGGCTGCGTAAGACCCTCCCTCACCTTTACACGGGCCGCGTGAAAGTGCCCAGCGACAGATTCTGATTTTCAGCAACTGTTTGATAGTTTAGGGGTTGTTATTGCAAGTTCTTGGTGTGTTAACCAAGTTAACACCTCTCCAAGGCTTCTAATCTGCTCTTAACACATGTATGGCTAGGATTTTATGCTTGGAAGTTACACAAACACTTGGAGTGATCTATTGAACTCATGACAAGTATAAATAGCCAAGATCCTCATTTGTTTTTCCTCACACTTGATCTAAATTCTCTAAGTTGAGGTTTTATAACTTCATACCTGAGAATTATAAGATCAAGTTCAAGCAAGGACCCTTTGTAAGCTTCCTTCATTCTTTTATTGCTTTCCTAGCATGAAAGTCAAACAATGTTTGCCTTTCAGCTTTGACCAGTCAATGGTCAACACGAAGTTCGTTTGAACTTCGCAACGTGAGCGTAATCACGATGGTTATAGTCCCTAGTGACTATACCTACTGATTACCACGTTGACTAGCGTAGTGACGAGTCGTAGTTTCGGTCAAAATGTGCATTTATGCGTATTTTGCAACCAAACTACTTTAGGGTATCAAAACAAACTTTTTTTTGATATCAAAACCTGTTTTCTAACTTAGTTGAGCATGTTTTAACACGCTTAGCTCGTCACTTTTAGTTTAGTGCTTGTATAGAGTCGTAAGTCAAGCGGTCTAAACCACCGCTTAGACTTTCGAACTCGACCCGTTTAGTCGATCATTAGGATCCGATCAAACACATTAGGTGACCATAGTTGCATAGGAAATAACCTTCCGAGGTTATACCTTATGGTCACTTCGTTTAAGTAGTTATATGATAGGTAGTTTATATGCCTTAGGTAAATGACCAAAATGCCCTTTTTATGCATAATTGATATCTAAGCATATGTAACTCAAACTTTTGTCACTTAACTGATTATGCAACATAATTAAACATGTTTAGGCATATAATACTTGTCATAGGACTAGTTAGACGTCTCGAACGCGCATTTGCGCAAACGACTCGTTAAAGTAGCGCAAGCTACCTAAACGGGTCGTAATGGGTCGTAAGCACTTAGGTTAGGTTTCATTTTAGAATGTAGGGTTTGTTAAACCATATGATATGAGTTCCCTTACTCGTTTGGTTTACGAAACCTCATTCTATCCGATCTTCTGACTTAGGTCCGGTTTATTTACATAGTTACCAATATTAGGTGTCGTTTGATTCCATACTCCCTCTAGCTTTGCTTGGTTGTTATTCAAGACTTCTAAGCATCCTCAAGTGAGTACATAGTCCCCTCTTTTACTGTTTTCAATGTTTTGGGGTGAAGCATGTGTAAATATTTGTTATGTTCATGATTTCAAAGTATAATTGATTATACATATTAGTACCTATCTTTTGACAAACTGAATGATTATTTATGGTTTAAACATTGATTTTTCAAAGATTATAAAATTTATTGTTGAATTGTACTTATTTTTGTTCACCAGACCGATTGGTAGTACGATATAGCGCTATAGGACTAGACACCCCATTCCTGTTGTCATGGAATGTCAGAAACCAATATTTTATCCAAATAGGGATTGCCTTCGTGGTATCTCTATAGTCTCAATTGGTGTAGTTTGATGCACTAAGGTCTGATTGGATTCTTAAATCACATTTTTATTGTATATTTAATTATACTCCCAAAAGTATAGTTTGATATGCTCTCATATGTGATATTGTACAAAACCAACACACATTTTTTGATAATTATTAAAACATAGTTTGATATGTTATTTATAAAATCAAAACATATTTTAATATGTTATTTATGAAACCGAAAACATAGTTTAATATGTTATTAATAAATCCAAAGTATACTTTTGATATACTACGGAAAATTATTATTTTAACGACTAAAGTATATTTAATATACTATTTGTTTAACGATTGGGTTTTGGTTAGTGTTTAGATAACGGGACGGGTGTAATGTGATGAAAACATGGTAGATACGCCGTTGGTACTTCTTATATATAAGTGTTTTCATCACATTACATACCGTGGCGTTATTTAGTACACTCGGGTAAACGATTTTGAAACTGAAATATATTTTGATATATTACTTATTCGATTTTCTTAAAACCAAAGTATATTTTATATATATACTATAAACCTTTTTATCAAAATATTGTTTTACAAACAATATATTTTATACAAACTTATTTTACTTAATTATTTATTTATATCATCTAATTTTCTTATTACTTGTTATATGATTTATCAAAGAAAATATTTTAAGGTTCATGACTATTTTTTATTAAATATTTTTCTCTAAACTTACAAGTCATGAATCCTAATTATAATAAAACCTATGTATCTCACAGGCATTTTTATGCCGACGTACCTATTTTTACACATGTTTCAGGTGCTGTTATGTGATGACTATTGATGCATGCTATACATTGGATGGACTCGTGCCTTAGCGACTTTAAAACTTGAAAGATAACAACTATATTTATCTGATTTGTAATAGAACAATGAGTTTAATAATTCAATAAAAAATTTATTTAATCCATGGTTGTGAAACAATGATTCTGTTACAACACTCCCCGATGTTTCCGCCACGTTTTGTTGTTTTACGTGGTCGGGGTGTGACAAGACTAACTAAAAGTGCCCATTTCATCCCTATCCGAGAAACCTACACCTCTGAGAAGATGTCGGAAGTGTACGTGAACGAGATCGTATCACGTCATGGGGTGCCGGTAACTATCGTATCCGATAGGGATACACGGTTTACCTCAAATTTCTGGCACGACTTTCAAAATCAAATGGGTACCAAGTTGTTGATTAGTACCGCATACCACCCGCAGACCGACGGGCAAAGCGAGCGAACGATACAGACATTAGAAGATATTCTTCGGGATTGTATAATAGATTTTGGCGGCAGCTGGGATGTATATCTACCGTTAGTCGAATTTTCATATAACAATAGCTACCATCCAAGTATTGGTAGGGCCACGTATAAAATGCTTTACGGAAGAAAATGTCGGACACCGATATGCTGGGAAGAAGTAGGCCCTCGGGAGCTTGCTCATAAAGATGTAATCCGGGTTACGAACGAGAAAATTGACATGATCCGAGCCCAGCTGAAGGCAGCTCAAGATCGACAAAAATCATATGCGGATAAGAGACGAAGGCCAATCGAATTCCAAATTGGCGATAGGGTGATGCTTAAGGTATCTCCGTGGAAAGGAATTATCCGGTTCAGAAAACGAGGAAAGTTGAGTCCACGATTTATAGGACCTTTTAAAATTTTGGAGCGAGTGGGTAAGGTGGCTTACCGACTACAATTACCGGAGGAACTAAGTAGGATACACAACACATTCCATGTCTCGCATCTGCGGAAGTGTGTAGCGGATGATACGGCCTATGTTCCCCTCGATGATATAGAGGTTGATAATAAACTCAACTACATAGCGAGGCCTATCGCAATCCTGGACCGTAAGGTTAAGGGTTTAAGGAATAAATAAATTGACCAAGTGAAGGTCAAAAGACACCACTTGGGAGTCTGAAGAGGAAATGAGACGACTCTACCCTTCACTTTTCGGTACGTGTATGCATTGTAAATTTTTATACGTAAAGTGGTTTCGGGGACGAAACCCTCTTTAAGGGGGGTGGACTTGTAACACCCCAAAACAATTAACAAGTTAAAAACACCATATCTTAAAATATAAATGAAAGGTGTTAGTTAAATTTACATTAGTTGAACAAAACAAACTTGAGGGGCTGATTTTGTAAGAATGGCCAAACTTGAATTTAATAAAAATAAAACAAATTAAAAACCCACACACATCAGTGTGTGTGCGTGTGGGAGGCGACCAGGAGAGGGAAGAACATCCCAAACCCTTGTTTCATCAAATTGATCAAATTGAAGGGTGAATTGGGCTTGTAATTACTGCATGAATCAAGAATCTTAATCACCAACACTCGTCTAACACTAGGTAAGTTACAATTTCAGTTTTGGTGATGTTTGATTCTTGGGTGAAATTTGACTAATAGAAGTTCTTAAATAATTGGGTGATGTTATGATTCCAGAATGTGTGCATAAAGTGTAGGATTATAAATCCTAACTGAAATCATGTGAATTGATTGATAAATCTTGTGTTAGGGTTGTCTTGTGTCATATATTGAAGTGGGTTTTCATCTAGAATGAAAAACCCCAAGATTTTGTATGAACTATGCGAAATATTAACCTAGGTTTATCGAACTAGCATGATAATATAGAGGTAATGAGTAATCAAGTTTGAATAAGATGAAATTCTTGGATTTACCAAGGGTTAAATGAACAAAAAAGGCTAATTAAAAAGGTATGCACATAAGGTGCTTGACAAAACGCCTAAGAGATGATTGATAAACATTAATTGTGGTATTTGGCTAAATAAGCAAGCTTTAGTTATGAGCCGAAGGGGGGTTCTAATGATAATTGGCTTATGCATTTTAGGCAACACGGTTGAGGCATCGGGAAGTCAAGCCGGTGCGGACACTCATTTGAAGGGAAAACTTTAAGGTACGTGGCTAACGCTTCGATACTATTGTAAATTAGTCTTTCATTATTGGTATCAATTTTGCTTGAATGAAGGACTTCATGACGGCAAATCAAACAAATTATTAAGGGTAGGTACAAACCGGGTAACGGGAGTACCTTATCCGAAACTATGACTCGTCACTGAGCCTAGATAACGTGGTAATCAGTATGTATAGTCACAAGAGACTATAACCATCGTGATTACGCTCACGTTATGTAGTTCAACCGAACTTCGTGTTGACCATAAACTGGTCAATGCAGAAAGTCAAACATAGTTTGACTTTCGGACTAGAAAAGCGATAAAAGAACGAAGGAACACTTACAAAGGGTCCCCGAAAGGTAATCTCGATCCAAATAACTCAGGTATGAAGCAAGGGCTTCAACTTAGAGCACTTTTGATCAGATTTGTGGGTTTTGGGGTTGAGATGGGTTGGGTATTTATAGTAAATGGACAACCGTTAGGATCGTTTATCGAATAACGTGATCGAATCTAAACCGTACATGTGTTGGAATGTTATGGTAACTCATTTTGCCCCCACCACCAGAGATTGACATGTGGCAATGGCCTTTGGGGGGTTGAAAGGCTGTTAACAGCAGTTAATACATTGAATCTGGTCTGGGAGCCTGACGCGGGCCGCGTAAAGGATCACCATAGGCTTACGCGGGCCGCCTGGGTGTCCTGATCAGAAACAACTTTCAGAAATGACAGTTTAGGTCCCTGTTGTGGTTTAAGGCCATTTCCGACATGTTTAAGGCCCGTTAAGCCATCTTTAAGGCCCTAAAATGATTCCTAAACATTGTGGACATGAAACATGCTCAAAAATATGTCGGATGTTGGTTCGTTTGGTCGTACGATCGCGATGTTCGTTTAATTACGACGGAATGCGCACAAGCGCGAAAAACGATCCAAATGGCGTGACGAATGGATTTTTCTTATGCCAAACACTAAAATAAAATATTATAGTGCTTACATAAATTTTTGGATGTCCGGATGTATTCAGAACGTAAGTTATGCGCGAAAGTGCAAACTTATGCACTTTTTGACACTTTTAGTCCCTGAATGACCCAAAGGTTTATTTTAGCACACCGAACACCTCAAAGCCTATTTCTAAGCTATGTAAAGGATATTTATGGTGTGTTTAACTTATGGACATGTTCCGGAATGTCTGTTACAGTTCAAATTGGCATACTTTCGCAGTTTGTCAACTTTAGTCCCTGTAAGCGATTTAACTTGATTTCAGCATACCAAACCATCCAAAACTTATTTATAAGTTATGTAAAGGTTATTTAAGGTATGTTAAGCCTATGTCACTATTCCGGAGTATTTGTTGCATTAAACTGGTTATATTTACGCATCGGTGCGCGTATAACCTTCCAGAAAGCGATTTAGAGCCCAAAATCGAACAAGAATTGATATGTGCAAAGGATACACATATTTATACAAATACCAAGTATGAAATACAATATTTCATTGATACAGTATTTGTTTGATGGCCGTGGAGGCACAGGTGTCACAGTCTCCCCTACTTTAGGAAATTTCGTCCCGAAATTTTTTATTTAGAGGAAACTTGTGAGAGTTTAAAACATGAAATTGAAAAGATCGAACAACATTGGTTAGGGTTCTGAACTTCTAGTAACTTTAATAACATCATGCTTGCAATGTAAGAGGGATACTTATATACAAGTATATGAAGCGTCATTGGTGCGTCCACCGTACCTCCATTACATCGTTCACATTTTGTTATTGTGGTCACTATCGGTTCTTACACATAATAAGTTTTACTGGGTTTCTGTGCACTGAATTTTATAATTACGTATGAGTCCATAATTACACAATTCCTTGCATAGTCCACACAGTCTATTTTATAATGTGTAGGGGAAAAACCAAATGATCAAACCTGTGATGAGTGTGACTAGACCACCATAGGGTCGCTTTTATTAAATCAATAAATGATTTTAATAGACAACCAAGGAGTCTTTTCAGCTTATATCATCACATGTCATTCTTAACCAGGTTTTTGAATCAATCTTTTTTTACTAGACCCCAAAAAGGGTCTCTTATGAATCATGGAGTGGTACTATATAATCCAAGGGTCTTAACTATTACATAGAAGTCCATTAAGGATTTAAGGTAGTACCTTTGGATATCCTTCTGTGAATCCCTCATATGAAGATATGAAAGATCCTACCAGGATTTGGATAACTAATATCCAGAGTATACAAAAACACAAAAATTGCATAAAAGAAAACACATAATGCATAAACACATAATCACATAATTGTTTAACTTGATTTTAGATTTGTTATCATTTTGTTAATTTTCTCTGCTAACCATGCACATGTATTCAAAGCACATTAGGTATCCAATCAGTGGATTTTGATTGGTGCTTTAAATATTTCTAAGAATCTAACTATAAAGATAGAAAGATCTTTTAAAGGGAAAATTCGATTTTCGATTATAAGGAACCGAAATGTTCGAATTAAGGTACACAAGGAATCTAATTAAGGACCCTGATTTGAATGATAATCATCCACAAGGGTCTAATTGTGAAGATAAAAAGATCCCATATTGATTTTAGAAGTTGAAGATGTTTTGAAACCTTGCACTGGATGTGCTTAACTCAAAACATGAAGTAAAAATGCTTACGAAGTTAAGATGCTAGTTATGTCAAGGCGACATATGAAGCAGAATTTGGAGGTTGAGTCAATGTATGAGAAAAAAATATTTTTGAAAATTATGCATGGAGTTCAAAAAAATGTGTTCAATGTTTTTGAAACCTTATATATATATACCTTTGAAATCATAAAGTAGGTGTATTAGGTAGGTATATATTTAAAAAAAATGTTTTAAAATCATGCGAGATGAATTTTGAAAATATGTATAAAGTTTTTGAAAACATGAATGATGCTTTTCGAAATCATGCACTTGATAAGAAAATGTACTGTGTTAATATTGTTTTCAGACTATATGAAATGTTTTGAGATCATGAAGATTGTTTTTGAAATACTTGTACTGTGTATGTTGAAAAATCAAAATGTAATGGGTATGAGATTTGAAAATACCCTTAGTTATCTAACCAAGGATTCAAAGGCACAGATGTGCAGAAGCATGATTACTCATAATGTCACTTTATTTTCTGTACTTCGTATCTTAGAATGAAACGAGTACTTAAAATTTTTCGAGGAAAACATGAGCGATCACTTGATGGGAGAATCACAAGAGTAGTTTGTAAGGTACATGGTTCCTTAATGTAGATGTTATAGGGAAATGCCATACACACATGTAACTACACTTGTATATCAGAATTTGTGATCAACGATTTATTTATAAACAAAACTGATTGTTTCACATTACAAGAAAACAAAGAAATAAAAGCATAAGATTTAAAACAATAACATCTTATACTCAGCCAAATGCTCATCCGTGGGTCAGATTTGCATTGACAATCTTTGTTCACTTGTTCCTAATATAGCTCGTCTCGCCGTAGTTGTACCAAGTACCAGATGGTAAACGAGCTGGAGTAGGGTTGACTTGGGGTTGGTTTGGACCACCATGGATTGGGTTGAATTGACAAGCATTTTCCAGGTGACCGATTCGTCCACATGATGCACAAAGACGACACTGCAGGTAAGCTCGGTGAGGTGCATTACACTTGTTGCACATCAGTGCAGTACCGGCATAAGGTTTCCTAGCAGGAGGTTGAGCAGCAGCAAGGTTTATAACAGCTTTGTTTTGGATAGCAAAGCGGCATATGTTAACCAAATATCCGCGCCGTCCACAGTAGGTACATTTGGAGCAGGGTATGAGGTTTGAATGATGACGGTTGCATCGTTTGTATAGAGGAACACCTCCTTTGTATGGCTTACTAGCAGGGGGTTGAGCTGGTTGGTTGGAGACGGCTTGACCATTGTGAGCGACCATGGCGAAGTTCTGAGAAGCCTTTCGCTTCTTTGACTTCTTAGGGGATCGTTCATCCATGGTCTTTGATTTCTCAATTGGTTTCTTGGCTGGTGGTGCTGGCTTGACTTCTGCTTCCTTTGGTGGCTCTTGAGTGGCTTCATTGTTGAGACGAGACATGGCAATGCCTAAATCCACAGTCTTCAGAATCACTTCGCCTATTCGCTGGGCAAATTTGGTTGTTCGCTCGGACATTTAACCGTTGCTGAGAGGAAGAGACATTCTAGAAGAAAATGAAAGATATAGGAAGAAACAAGTGAAACGTCATCGGATAAACAACGCAGAATGGTAATGCATAAGAATTTGCGATCATTTGTTTGTTACCTAAGGAAAACAAATGAGACGGTGACAAATCAAAGTAAACGGATCATATTAATGTATCACTGAAGACATGCTCGCCTATAAGTGAACACTCACCCCAAGAGTTCCTAGGTAAGAGTGATTGGTCCGATACTGCAGATTTGTACGAACACTCTAGCCTTCGACAGAAAACTCAGGGTACAGGCATTCACTCTTCTAGTTTGCACGTGTTCACATTATAAGACCCAAACTTTGACGAGATTTGAAAACTCAAAGGGGGTTCAAAACCTTATAACAGGGGGTTCAAAACCTAATAATCAATCATCCTAGAACAGATAATTAGTTTCCAAAGCGGTTTTGAAATTTGTGTTCTTGTTGCGGTTGTCGCCTAAGGATAGGTGACGGTATTTTTTTATGACTAAACGCAAGTAAACTCGCGTTAGGGTCCTAGGAAGGTTATAAACTAGGTCAAAGCATTACTAATAACCTAATTCCCTATAACCATGAGCTCTGATACCAACTTTTCTGTCACACCCCGACCACGTAGAACATCAAATCGTGGCGGAAACGTCGGGGAGTGTTGTAACAGAATCATTGTTTCATAACACATGGGAATTGAAATATTGTTTTATTGATTAAAAGAGTTACAATGTCTTGACAATCAAAGAAATACATAACATAAATAACTAGTCTTGCATCTTTTATTGTCGCTAAGGCCCAAGTCCGCCTAAGTGTAACTTGATAAATCCTATGCATCATATCCTGAAACACATGTGAAAATAGGTACGTCAGCATAAAAATGCCTGTGAGATACATAGGTTTTGTGAAAATAGAATTCATGACTTATGTTTAAAAAAATGTTTAGTCATAAACCTTGTAATTTGCTTTGTCTTGTAAATCATTTGAAAAGTGATAAATAAACCAAATGATATATATGTATAAAAGAATAATACATGGTTAAGTAAATAACTAAGTAAAATGAGTTTGTATTAGATAAGTTGTTTGTAAAACAATGTATTGTGAAAAGTATGTTATTTGTATAAAATGTTATATGTCTAAATTGAAATGATTCAAATAACGCTACGATATGTAATACCATACAAGCACTTATATATAGGAAGTACCAGCGGCGTATCCACCATACTTGTATAATATTACACACGCCTCGTTACTTAAATCACTTACTCAAACCAAACCACCAAGGTAAAATGTTTATGTATTATCAAATGTCAAAATGTTTGTGTGAAAATCATGTCTAATGTTTATGTCTAATGTAAATCATGAATTGTGTATATCAATGTCAAAATGTTTATGTCTAATGTAAATCATGAATTGTGTATATCAATGTCGAAATGTTTATGTCTAATGTAAATCATGAGTTGTGTATATCAATGTCAAAATGTTTATGTCTAATGTAAATCATGTAATGTGTATCCAAAATATCATGTATGGTAAGTGAAATATATCAACTAAACCATATGTAAAATGCACAAAAACACGGTATTGAAGTAAAACATGGTTTAAATCAAAGTTATGTTTTGTGTAACAAATGCATGCTATACTGATATAAACATCTATGCGGTATTGTGAAAATGCATACATCCAAGCCTTGTGACTGTGGTGATAAACCCCTAAATGAATTTAAAGGTCTATCTGTGTTATATCTTCGGATTCGGTCATTCCTTCCACCCAAACAAACCTAGGGTTCAGGAACGGGATTTGTCAAGTCCTATGGTACCATTACCTACTAACGAGCGGTGTGGCTAATGTTAATGAATGTACATTGTCCCATTTGAACAAACCAAATGTCATACCAAAATGTAAGCATGTGATGAATAATAAATGTACTAAGTACGCACACAATGGGCATACATAGCATAAAATGTAATGTAAAATGATGTACTAAGTATGCACACAATGGGCATATATAGCATAAAATGTAATGTAAAATGATGTACTAAGTATGCACACAATGGGCATACATAGCATAAAATGTAATGTAAAATGATGTACTAAGTATGCACACAATGGGCATACATAGCATAAAATGTAATGTAAAATGATGTACTAAGTATGCACACAATGGGCATACATAGCATAAAACACAATGAAATCATGTACTATAAATGTACTAATGAACATAGCAAGTATATGATGTGAAAACAGGAAAGCATGAAAGTAACAAGTAGGCACATGTGTTTCACCCCAAAATGTTTGGAAAACAGTAAAAGAGGGGTCTATGTACTCACTTGAGATTGCTTAGTAGTCCTTGAGTAACAACCAAACAATGCTAGAGATCACGGATATCAAACGGCACCTAATATAGTTAACTATGTTAATATACCGGACCTAAATTGGAGGATTGGATAGAATGAGGGTTCATAAACCAAACGAGTATGAAGACTCATGTAATATGGTTTAACAAAGCCCACATACTAAAATGAAACCTAACCTAAGTGCTTACGACCCATTACGACCCGTTTAGGTAGCTTATGCTACTTTAATGCGTCGTTCGCGTATAACGCGTTCGGAACGCCTAACTAGTCCTATGAAAAGTAAAATATCCCTTAACATGTCTAATATTGTTACCAAATCAGTTTAGATGTCAAAAGTTATGTTACATATGCTTAAAATGAATTTTGGCGTAAAAATGGCATTTTGGTAATTTACCTAAGGCATATAAACTACCTATCACACAACTACTTAAATGAAGCGACCATAAGGTATAACCTTGGAAGGTTATTCCCTATATACTATGGTCACCTAATGTGTTTGGTCGGATCCTAATGATCGACCAAACGGGTCGGGTTCGAAAGTATAAGCGATTGTTTAGATCACTTACCTTACGACCCTATATAAGCACCAAACTAAAAGTGACGAGCTAAGCATGTTAAAACATGCTTAACTAACTTTAGAAAACAGGTTTGGTATCAAAACAAACGGTTTTGATACCCAAGATTAGTTTGGTTACAAAATACGCGTAATTGCGCATTTTGGCCGAAACTACGACTCGTCACTGAGCCTAGATAACGTGGTAATCAGTAGGTATAGTCACAAGAGACTATAACCATCGTGATTACGCTCACGTTATGAAGTTCAACCGAACTTCGTGTTGACCATAAACTGGTCAACGCAGAAAGTCAAACATAGTTTGACTTTCGGACTAGAAAAGCGATAAAAGAACGAAGGAACACTTACAAAGGGTCCCCGAAAGGTAATCTCGATCCAAATAACTCAGGTATGAAGCAAGGGCTTTAACTTAGAGCACTTTTGATCAGATTTGTGGGTTTTGGGGTTGAGATGGGTTGGGTATTTATAGTAAATGGACAACCGTTAGGATCGTTTATCGAATAACGTGATCGAATCTCAACCGTACATGTGTTGCAATGTTATGGTAACTCATTTTGCCCCCACCACCAGAGATTGACATGTGGCATTGGCCTTTGGGGGGTGGAAAAACTGTTAACAGCAGTTAATACATTGAATCTGGTCTGGGAGCCTGACGCGGGCCGCGTAAAGGATCACCCTGGGCTTACGCGGGCCGCCTGGGTGTCCTGATCAGAAACAACTTTCAGAAATGACAGTTTAGGTCCCTGTTGTGGTTTAAGGCCATTTCCGACATGTTTAAGGCCCGTTAAGCCATCTTTAAGGCCCTAAAATGATTCCTATACATTGTGGACATGAAACATGCTCAAAAATATGTCGGATGTTGGTTCGTTTGGTCGTACGATCGCGATGTTCGTTTAATTACGACGGAATGCGCACAAGCGCGAAAAATGATCCAAATGGCGTGACGAATGGATTTTTCTTATGCCAAACACTAAAATAAAATATTATAGTGCTTACATAAATTTTTGGATGTCCGGATGTATTCAGAACGTATGTTATGCGCGAAAGTGCAAACTTATGCACTTTTTGACACTTTTAGTCCCTGAATGACCCGAAGGTTTATTTTTAGCACACCGGACACCTCAAAGCCTATTTCTAAGCTATGTAAAGGATATTTATGGTGTGTTTAACTTATGGTCATGTTTCGGAATGTCTGTTACAGTTCAAATTGGCATACTTTCGTAGTTTGTCAACTTTAATCCCTGTAAGCGATTTAACTTGATTTCAGCATACCAAACCATCCAAAACTTATTTCTAAGTTATGTAAAGGTTATTTAAGGTATGTTAAGCCTATGTCACTGTTCCGGAGTATTTGTTGCATTAAACTGGTTATATTTACGCATCGGTGCGCGTATAACCTTCCAGAAAGCAATTTAGATCCCGAAATCGAACAAGAATTGATATGTCCAAAGGATACACATATTTATACAAATCCCAAGTATGAAATACAATATTTCATTGATACAGTATTTGTTTGTTGGCCGTGGAGGCACAGGTGTCACAATCTCCCCTACTTTAGGAAATTTCGTCCCGAAATTTTTTATTTAGAGGAAACTTGTGAGAGTTTAAAACATGAAGTTGAAAAGATCGAACAACATTGGTTAGGGTTCTAAACTTCTAGTAACTTTAATAACATCATGCTTGCAATGTAAGAGGGATACTTATATACAAGTATATGAAGCCTCATTGGTGCGTCCACCGTACCTCCATTACATCGTTCACATTTTGTTATTGTGGTCACTATCGGTTCTTACACATAATAAGTTTTACTGGGTTTCTGTGCACTGAATTTTATAATTACGTACGCGTCCATAATTACACAATTCCTTGCATAGTCCACACAATCTATTTTATAATGTGTAGGGGAAAAACCAAATGATCAAACCTGTGATGAGTGTGACTAGACCACCATAGGGTCCCTTTTATTAAATCAATAAATGATTTTAATAGACAACCAATGAGTCTTTTCAGCTTATATCATCACATGTCATTCTTAACCAGATTTTGAATCAATCTTTTTTTACTAGACCCCAAAAAGGGTCTCTTATGAATCATGGAGTGGTACTATATAATCCAAGGGTCTTAACTATTACATAGAAGCCCATTAAGGATTTAAGGTAGTACCTTTAGATATCCTTCTACGAATCCCTAATATGAAGATATGAAAAATCCTACCAGGATTTGGATAACGAATATCCAGAGTATACAAAAACACAAAAATTGCATAAAAGAAAACACAAAATGCATAAACACATAATCACATAATTGTTTAACTTGATTTTAGATTTGTTATCATTTTGTTAATTTGCTCTGCTAACCGTGCACATGTATTCAAAGCACATCAGGTATCCAATCAGTGGATTTTGATTGGTGCTTTAAATATTTCTAAGGATCTAACTATAAAGATAGAAAGATCTTTTAAAGGGAAAATTCGATTTTCGATTATAAGGAACCGAAATGTTCGAATTAAGGTACACAAGGAATCCAATTAAGGACCCTGATTTGAATGATAATCATCCACAAGGGTCTAATTGTGAAGATAAAAAGATCCCATATTGATTTTAGAAGTTGAAGATGTTTTGAAACCTTGCACTGGATGTGCTTAAGTGAAAACATGAAGTAAAAATGCTTACGAAGTTGAGATGCTAGTTATATCAAGGTGACATATGAAGCAGAATTTGGAGGTTGAGTAAATGTATGAGAAAAAAATATTTTTGAAAATTATGCATGGAGTTCAAAAAAATGTGTTCAATGTTTTTGAAACCTTATATATATATACCTTTGAAATCATAAAGTCGGTGTATTAGGTAGGTATATATTTAAAAAAAATGTTTTAAAATCATGCGAGATGAATTTTGAAAATATGTATAAAGTTTTTGAAAACATGAATGATGCTTTTCGAAATCATGCACTTGATAAGAAAATGTACTGTGTTAATATTGTTTTCAGACTATATGAAATGTTTTGAGGTCATGAAGATTGTTTTTGAAATACTTGTACTGCGTATGTTTAAAAATCAAAACGTAATGGGTATGAGATTTGAAAATACCCTTAGTTATCTAACCAAGGATTCAAAGGCACAGATGTGCAGAAGCATGATTACTCATAATGTCACTTTATTTTCTGTACTTCGTATCTTAGAATGAAACGAGTACTTAAAATTTTTCGAGGAAAACATGAGCGATCACTTGATGGGAGAATCACAAGAGTAGTTTGTAAGGTACATGGTTCCTTAATGTAGGTGTTATAGGGAAATGCCATACACACATGTAACTACACTTGTATATCAGAATTTGTGATCAACGATTTATTTATAAACAAAACTGATTGTTTCACATTACAAGAAAACAAAGAAATAAAAGCATAAGATTTAAAACAGTAACATCTTATACTCAGCCAAATGCTCATCCGTGGGTCAGATTTGCATTGACAATCTTTGTTCACTTGTTCCTGATATAGCTTGTCTCGCCGTAGTTGTACCAAGTACCAGATGGTAAACGAGCTGGAGCAGGGTTGACTTGGGGTTGGTTTGGACCACCATGGATTGGGTTGAATTGACAAGCATTTTCCAGGTGACCGAGTCTTCCACATTGCAGGTAAGCTGGGTGAGGTGCATTACACTTGTTGCACATCAGTGCAGTACCGGCATAAGGTTTCCTAGCAGGAGGTTGAGCAGCAGCAAGGTTTATAACAGCTTTGTTTTGGATAGCAAAGCGGCATATGTTAACCAAATATCCCCGCCGTCCACAGTAGGTACATTTGGAGCAGGGTATGAGGTTTGAATGATGACGGTTGCATCGTTTGCACAGAGGAACAGCTCCTTTGTATGGCTTCCTAGCAGGGGGTTGAGCTGGTTGGTTGGGGACGGCTTGACCATTGTGAGCGACCATGGCGAAGTACTGAGAAGCCTTTCGCTTGTTTGACTTCTTAGGGGATCGTTCATCCATGGTCTTTGATTCCTCGATTGGTTTCTTGGCTGGTGGTGCTGGCTTGACTTCTGCTTCCTTTGGTGGCTCTTGAGTGGCTTCATTGTTGAGACCAGACATGGCAATGCCTAAATCCACAGTCTTCAGAATCACTTCGCCTATTCGCTGGGCAAATTTAGCTGTTCGCTCGGACATTTGACCGTTGCTGAGAGGAAGAGACATTCTAGAAGAAAATGAAAGATATAGGAAGAAACAAGTGAAACGTCATCGGATAAACAATGCATAAGAATTTGCGATCATTTGTTTGTTACCTAAGGCAAACAAATGAGACGGTGACAAATCAAAGTAAACGGATCATATTAATGTATCACTGAAGACATGCTCACCTATAAGTGAACACTCGCCCCAAGAGTTCCCAGGTAAGAGTGATTGGTCCGATACTGCGGATTTGTACGAACACTCTTGCCTTCGACAGAAAACTCAGGGTACAGGCATTCACTCTTCCAGTTTGCACGTGTTCACATTATAAGACCCAAACTTTGACGAGATTTGAAAACTCAAAGGGGGTTCAAAACCTTATAACAGAGGGTTCAAAACCTAGTAATCAATCATCCTAGAACAGATGATTAGTTTTCAAAGCGGTTTTGAAATTTGTGTTCTTGTTGCGGTTGTTGCCTAAGGATAGGTGACGGTATTGTTTTATGACTAAACGCAAGTAAACTCGCGTTAGGGTCCTAGGAAGGTTATAGACTAGGTCAAAGCATTACTAATAACCTAATTCCCTATAACCATGAGCTCTGATACCAACTTTTCTATCACACCCCGACCACGTAGAACATCAAATCGTGGCGGAAACGTCGGGGAGTGTTGTAACAGAATCATTGTTTCATAACACATGGGAATTGAAATATTGTTTTGTTGATTAAAAGAGTTACAATGTCTTGACAATCAAAGAAATACATAACATAAATAACTAGTCTTGCATCTTTTATTGTCGCTAAGGCCCAAGTCCGCCTAAGTGTAACTTGATAAATCCTATGCATCATATCCTCAAACACATGTGAAAATAGGTACGTCAGCATAAAAATGCCTGTGAGATACATAGGTTTTGTGAAAATAGAATTCATGACTTATGTTTAAAAAAATGTTTAGTCATGAACCTTGTAATTTGCTTTGTCTTGTAAATCATTTGAAAAGTGATAAATAAACCAAATGATATATATGTATAAAAGAATAATACATGGTTAAGTAAATAACCAAGTAAAATGAGTTTGTATTAGATAAGTTGTTTGTAAAACAATGTATTGTGAAAAGTATGTTATTTGTATAAAATGTTATATGTCTAAATTGAAACGATTCAAATAACGCTACGATATGTAATACCATACAAGCACTTATATATAGGAAGTACCAGCGGCGTATCCACCATACTTGTATAATATTACACACGCCTCGTTACTTAAATCACTTACTCAAACCAAACCACCAAGGTAAAATGTTTATGTATAATCAAATGTCAAAATGTTTGTGTGAAAACCATGTCTAATGTCTATGTCTAATGTAAATCATGAATTGTGTATATCAATGTCAAAATGTTTATGTCTAATGTAAATCATGAATTGTGTATATCAATGTCGAAATGTTTATGTCTAATGTAAATCATGAGTTGTGTATATCAATGTCAAAATGTTTATGTCTAATGTAAATCATGTAATGTGTATCCAAAATATCATGTATGGTAAGTGAAATATATCAACTAAACCATATGTAAAATGCACAAAAACACGGTATTGAAATAAAACATGGTTTAAATCAAAGTTATGTTTTGTGTAACAAATGCATGCTATACTGAAATAAACATCTATGCGGTATTGTGAAAATGCATACATCCAAGCCTTGTGACTGTGGTGATAAACCCCTAAATGAATTTAATGGTCTATCTGTGTTATATCTTCGGATTCGGTCATTCCTTCCACCCAAACAAACCTAGGGTTCAGGAACGGGATTTGTCAAGTCCTATGGTACCATTACCTACTAACGAGCGGCGTAGCTAATGTTAATGAATGTACATTGTCCCATTTAAACAAACCAAATGTCATACCAAAATGTAAGCATGTGATGAATAATAAATGTACTAAGTACACACACAATAGGCATACATAGCATAAAATGTAATGTAAAATGATGTACTAAGTATGCACACAATGGGCATACATAGCATAAAATGTAATGTAAAATGATGTACTAAGTATGCACACAATGGGCATACATAGCATAAAATGTAATGTAAAATGATGTACTAAGTATGCACACAATGGGCAGACATAGCATAAAACAATATGAAATCATGTACTATAAATGTACTAATGAACATAGCAAGTATATGATGTGAAAACAGGAAAGCATGAAAGTAACAAGTAGGCACATGTGTTTCACCCCAAAATGTTTGGAAAACAGTAAAAGAGGGGTCTATGTACTCACTTGAGATTGCTTAGTAGTCCTTGAGTAACAACCAAACAATGCTAGAGATCACGGATATCAAACGGCACCTAATATAGGTAACTATGTTAATATACCGGACCTAAATCGGAGGATTGGATAGAATGAGGGTTCGTAAACCAAACGAGTATGGAGACTCGTGTAATATGGTTTAACAAAGCCCACATACTAAAATGAAACCTAACCTAAGTGCTTACGACCCATTACGACCCGTTTAGGTAGCTTATGCTACTTTAATGCGTCGTTCGCGTATAACACGTTTGGAACGCCTAACTAGTCCTATGACAAGTAAAATATGTCTTAACATGTCTAATATTGTTACCAAATCAGTTTAGATGTCAAAAGTTTTGTTACATATGCTTAAAATGAATTTTGGCGTAAAAAGGGCATTTGGGTAATTTACCTAAGGCATATAAACTACCTATCACACAACTACTTAAACGAAGCGACCATAAGGTATAACCTCGGAAGGTTATTCCCTATATACTATGGTCACCTAATGTGTTGGTCGGATCCTAATGATCGACCAAACGGGTCAGGTTCGAAAGTATAAGCGAGTGTTTAGATCGCCTACCGTACGACCCTATATAAGCACTAAACTAAAAGTGACGAGCTAAGCATGTTAAAACATGCTTAACTAAGTTTAGAAAACAGGTTTGGTATCAAAACAAACGGTTTTGATACCCAAGAGTAGTTTGTTTACAAAATACGCGTAAGTGCGCATTTTGGCCGAAACTACGACTCGTCACTGAGCCTAGATAACGTGGTAATCAGTAGGTATAGTCACAAGAGACTATAACCATCGTGATTACGCTCACGTTATGAAGTTCAACCGAACTTCGTGTTGACCATAAACTGGTCAACGCAGAAAGTCAAACATAGTTTGACTTTCGGACTAGAAAAGCAATAAAAGAACGAAGGAACACTTACAAAGGGTCACCGAAAGGTAATCTCGATCCAAATAACTCAGGTATGAAGCAAGGGCTTAAACTTAGAGCACTTTTGATCAGATTTGTGGGTTTTAGGGTTGAGATGGGTTGTGTGACACTTGTGTCACTTCAACCATCAAACAAATTCCAAACCAATGAAATATTGTATTTCATACTTGGGATTTGTAAAAATATGTGTATCGTTTGCACATATAAACTCTTGTTCGATTTCAAGCTCTAAATCGCTTTCTGGAAGGTTATACACGCACTGATGCGTAAATATAACCAGTTTAATGCAACAAACACTCCGGAATAGTGAAATAGGCTTAACATATCTTAAATAACCTTTACATAACTTAGAAATAAGTTTTGAAGGCTTTGGTATGGCAAAATCAAGTTAAATCGCTTACAGGGACTAAATTTGACAAACTGTGAAAGTATGCCAATTTGAACTGTAACAGACATTCCGGAACATGACCATAAGTTAAACATACCATAAATATCCTTTACATAGCTTAGAAATAGGCTTTGAGGTGCTCGGTATGCTAAAATAAACTTTTGTGTCATTCAGGGACTAAAAGCGTCAAAAAGTGCACAAGTTTGCATTTTCGCGCATAACTTACGTTCTGAATACATCCGGACATCCAAAAAATTTATGTAAGCACTAAAATATTTTATTTTAGTGTTTGGCATAAGAAAACTCCATTCGTTTCGTCATTTGAAGCGTTTTTCGCGCTTATGCGCATTCCGTCGTAATTAAGCGAACATAGCGTTCGTACGGCCAAACGAACCAACCTCCGGCATATTTTTGAGCATGTTTCATGTCCACAATTTTAGGCAACATTTTAGGGCCTTAAATTTGGCTTTACGGGCCTTAGAAGTGTCGGAAATGGCCTTAAACACGTGCAGGGACTGAAACTGTCATTCTGCAAACTTATTGCTGATCTGTGCAAGCCAGGCGACCCGCCTCAGTTTCTGAACATCCTCACGTGGCCCGCGTCCGCCTCCCTGATCAGATTAGATCGAACAGTCAGCAGTTTCCAGCTGTTTGATCCTCACCCACACATTCTCAACTGCACATTCAGCTCATTTAGACCCATATTTAGCCACCACAACTTTGCAACACTTGTACGGATGCGATTAAGGCACGATATTCGACAAACGATCTTAACAGTTCGGGTATTCCTATAAATACCCAACCCATTTAACTTCAAAAATCACAAGAATCTGATCTAAGTGACTCTAAGTTGGAACCATTGTTTCATACCTGAGTTATTTTGATCTAGATTAGCATTCGGGGACCCTTCGTAAGTATTCTTTCGTTCTTTTATTGCTTTTCGAGTCCGAAAGTCAAACTTTGTTTGACTTTCGCAACGTGAGTGTAATCACGTTGGTTATAGTCCTTTGGGACTATGCCTACTGATTACCACGTTGTCTAGGGTCGTAGGGTAAGCGATCTAATAAATCGCTTATACCTCGAACCCGACCCATTTGGTCGATCATTAGGATCCGAACAAATACATTAGGTGACCATAGTAGCTAGGGAATAACCTTCCGAGGTTATACCTTATGGTCGCTACGTTTAAGTAGTTGTATGATAGGTAGTTTATATGCCTTAGGTAAATTACCAGAATACCCTTTTCATGTATAATTGGTAATTAAGCATATGTAACCTAAACTTTTGTCACATAACTGATTATGTAACATGTTTAGGCATATAACACTTGTCATAGGACTAGTTAAGCGGTCCGAACACGTTTCACGCGAACGACGCGTTAAAGTAGCATAAGCTACCTAAACGGGTCGTAATGGGTCGAAAGCATTTAGATTAAGGTTTCATTTAGTATGTAGGCTTTGTTAAACCATATGACACGAGTCTCTATACTCGTTTGGTTTACAAACCCTCATTCTATCTAAATCCTCCGATTTAGGTTCGGTTTATTAACATAGTTACCTATATTAGGTGCCGTTTGATATCCGTGATCTCTAGCATTGTTTGGTTGTCACTCAAGGACTACTGAGCATTCTCAAGTGAGTACATAGACCCCTCTTTTACTGTTTTCCAAACTGTTTTCGGGTGAAACACATGTGCCTACTTGTTACTTTCATGCTTTCATGTTTTCACATCATATACCTGCTATGTTCGTTAGTACATTATAGTACATGATTTTATTACATCTTATGCTAGGTATGCCCATTGTGTGCATTACTTAGTACATCGTTTTACATTACATTACATGTTACGTATGTCTATTGTTGTATACGTAGTACAGGTCATATACTACGTATGTCTATTGTTGCATACTTAGTACAGGTCACATGCTACGTATGTCTATTGTTGTATACGTAGTACAGGTCACATGCTACGTATGTCTATTGTTGCATACTTAGTACAGGTCACATGCTACGTATGTCTATTGTCGCGTACTTAGTACATTTGTTATTCATCACAGGCTTACATTTTGGATACATATTACATGATTTACATTAGACATGAACATTTTACATCTTGATGGTTTGGTTTGATTAAGTGATTTAAGTAACGAGGCATGTGTAATATGATACAAGCATGGTGGATACGCCGCTGGTACTTCCTATATATAAGTGTTTGTATGGTATTACATATCGTAGCGTTATTTGAATCATTTCAGTTTGAGATATATATAACATTTATTACAAATATCATACTTTTCACAAGACATTGATTTACAAACAACTTATCTTATACAAACACATTTTTTTACATGGTTATTCATTTAACCTGACATTTATTTTTACATATCATCTGATCTTATCATTTTTCAAATGATTTACAAAACAAAGCAAATTACAAGGTTCATGACTAAACATTTTCTCAAACATAAGTCATGAAACCTATTTTCACAAAACCTATGTATCTCACAGGCATTTTTATGCTGACATACCTATTTTCACATGTGTTTTTCAGGAGCTGTTGCATAAGATGATCAAGATACACATAGGCAGACTTGGGCTTTAGTGACAATAAAAGATGCAAGACTAGTTAATTATGTTGTATTTCTTTGTTTGTTAAGACATTGTAACACTTCTAATCAATAAAACGAAACTTCAATTGCCATGGATTTGAAACAATTAATTCTGTTACAACACTCCCCGACATTTCCGCCACGTTTTGTATGTTCTACGTGGTCGGGGTGTGACAGGTTGGGTATTTATAGTAAATGGATAACCGTTAGGATCGTTTATCGAATAACGTGATCGAATCCTAACCGTACATGTGTTGGAATGTTATGGTAACTCATTTTGCCCCCACCACCAGAGATTGACATCTGGCATTGGCCTTTGGGGGATTGAAAGGCTGTTAATAGCAGTTAATACATTGAATCTGGTCTGGGAGCCTGACGCGGGCCGCGTAAAGGATCACCCTGGGCTTACGCGGGCCGCCTGGGTGTCCTGATCAGAAACAACTTTCAGAAATGACAGTTTAGGTCCCTGTTGTGGTTTAAGGCCATTTCCGACATGTTTAAGGCCCGTTAAGCCATATTTAAGGCCCTAAAATGATGCCTAAACATTGTGGACATGAAACATGCTCAAAAATATGTCGGATGTTGGTTCGTTTGGTCGTACGATCGCGATGTTCGTTTAATTACGACGGAATGCGCACAAGCGCGAAAAACGATCCAAATGGCGTGACGAATGGATTTTTCTTATGCCAAACACTAAAATAAAATATTATAGTGCTTACATAAATTTTTGGATGTCCGGATGTATTCAGAACGTAAGTTATGCGCGAAAGTGCAAACTTATGCACTTTTTGACACTTTTAGTCCCTAAATGACCCAAAGGTTTATTTTAGCACACCGAACACCTCAAAGCCTATTTCTAAGCTATGTAAAGGATATTTATGGTGTGTTTAACTTATGGTCATGTTCCGGAATGTCTGTTACAGTTCAAATTGGCATACTTTCGCAGTTTGTCAACTTTAGTCCCTGTAAGCGATTTAACTTGATTTCAGCATACCAAACCATCCAAAACTTATTTCTATGTTATGTAAAGGTTATTTAAGGTATTTTAAGCCTATGTCACTGTTCCGGGGTATTTTTTGCATTAAACTGGTTATATTTACGCATCGGTGCGCTTATAACCTTCCAGAAAGCGATTTAGAGCCCGAAATCGAACAAGAATTGATATGTGCAAAGGATACACATATTTATACAAATCCCAAGTATGAAATACAATATTTCATTGATACAGTATTTGTTTGATGGCCATGGAGGCACATGTGTCACAGTATCAACATGTTGGGTTATGAGTCATGCCAACTCTTCTGGTGTGGCAAGTAGTCCAGTACCCTGCCTTGCTTTTGGCGGCATTTTTGTTGTTTCTATTATTTACAACAATAATAATCACATGAGACGATAACCAAAAATAATTCAATCATTAAATATTAGTGGACCAAACATTGCGCATGTACATTATCCACATATTAATGAGAAAAATTTTTAACCAAAAGTAGATCATCTGATATTATCATAGAAATTAATAACTTGTTTTTTTTCAGTACATCACCACGATTCTTGGCATGTCTACATCGACACCCATAACAAGTTTTTACAAAAATTTCTACCTAATATCACAAAATATAATCGGCACACAGGTCCCCAAACAAAAGTACCAAAAGTATCTAACACAACAACCATAAACAAACAACGACCAACATCTAACGCTTCATCCCTATAAAATCCCGCATCTTCCTAACCAACTCCTCCAGATCCACTATCCTCCAATGCATCTGGTCCATCGCACTGTTATCCAAATCCTCAACTCATCGTACCAGTCCATTTGCCCCTCGAGGTCCTTCAGTTTACCCTTAAACGTTTCCAGTTCTTCACGCATGGCAGCAAACTGTCGGTCACAATGGCAACATCGATCTACCCAAACCCCTTTCTGCTTCTTAGAAGCAGATGCAGTCTCAGCATGTGATGTAGAAGCAATCTCTCCAGCAGGCCTAACCCTCTTCCCGCGGTGATAATACACTAATAGGGGCGTAGTAGATGTGCGTGACTCTAAGACAGGTAAAGATAACTCTGACAGAACAGGTGGAGGGACCTCTGCGATAGACTCGATCACAGTAGCAGGTGGAGCAACAGATGGCTCTAATGGTCGAGCCGTGACAATAGTGGCATCCACTGCTGGTGTAATACTAAAAGGTCCTCCAATAACAGAGACACCTCTGATCACATCATCGATAACTGGTACTGTGCCAGATGATTGTCCCGTCTCATGAATCGAGAGAGGAACGTCATCATTGTCATCAATCCACCCGTTACTAGTGGAAGCATATCGGGGGTCTACCTGGCTAGCGAAAGCAGCAGGGTCGACACGGAATGATGAAGCAAACTCAGCCATACCAACCATTTGTGGGGTCGTGATAGGTATCTCTAGTAGAATGGATCTAGGTGAAGTCTCAAAATCTGGCTCGCTACCTGAGTCGTTGATCTCGATGACCTCGTGCTCGTGCGACATCTGTGATACATATGTAACTATACAAGTAAGTGTGTGATCAACATGAATAGTAATACGTAAGGCCCCAAATAAACAGAAAATCACGTATGCACATAAACACATAAGGGTTTTCATACATGATACAATTTCCACGTTTATTTAAAATTCTTGGCTTCGAGAATTTTGGACTTCATACTTCAAAATTCTCCGGTTGAAGTCTAGTGTTTTCCCCCGAAAATATCTAGTTCGCTAACAACCAATGGCTCTGATACCAACTTTTGTCACACCCCAAAAATGTCGCAGCGGAATATTAAACGTAGTGGTGATGGAAGTTGGTGCCCATTTATATCTTGTCGATCGATGCCTTTGATTGTTGGACATTTTAGTATATTTTAAACATAAGTTATTTAAACATTACGTTTTAAGTCACGACACGACCACATAGTTAAGTTGTCTTTGATCCTCGCGGATCTTATTACATACGTCCCAGAAAGTTTAAAAGTTGTCCAACATTTTTAAACAAACATCATGCATCATTCAAACACAAGACAAGCCATGGTTCCCGAAGCCGAACTTAAGAACCTGTAAAACACGTTAAAATCAAGTGTCAACACAAAGGAAGGTGAGTTCACATGTTCACATACAAACAAATCATCTCAGAGGAAAATTTTTTGATTATGTGTTTACTTGAAAACATTCCTATAAATTTTAGAAAGTCCATTTTTACTTCCTTAATAAAATATGTGGGTCTTCAGTCGCGGTTTAACAACCCGACATTAACACTCTTACCCAGGTTTTGTATATTAAATTATTGCGTCAATTTTCATATTCGTATGTTAGCTAGACAATAGGAACTATATATTAACCATACAGGGATAATCAAAGCTAGAAAATAATTAGAATATCAATTCGTCGTTTGACTTGACACGGGGCGGCCGGTCATGACGGGGTTGTCAAACCAGTAGATCTACCAACAATTCCTCGCGTGCAATATTTAAATGATTAAACGACATCATGGGCGCAGGGTCCGCTCTAGACCAATATGATGTCTGCCTCACATACAATATATATATCCTACTAATATGACAATTTAATACACGAAGTTGTACGAACCCCCTAGATCCCCTTCCCTGGGACCAGGCCGGAATTCGTCCCAACTTTACAGTCTGTTTCGCCTCAGAAACACCGTACCAATCCCGTTTCATCCCGAAACAAATATATTCAACAAAACCGTTTCATCCCCGAAACATATATTTTCACAAAAACCGTTTCATCCCCGAAACATATATTCTCACAAATCCATATATTTTCAACGAAAATATATATTTTATATCAAAAAGGTATGTTTTATTCTAAAAACATTATTAAACCCTTTTATTGGCGAGTTCTACCCCTAAAATATATACAAAGCAGTAAAAAGAGGGGTTTAGTGACACTCACCTTTGGGTGCGTATTTTAAATAGCGCAATCCCATATATTGATTTCTACATGTCCTATTATATATATATAGGAACGATTTTAAATCAACATTCATAACACAAAAATCCTAAGTTTCTCCGTTTCTTAGAATTATCACTTGACTTTGAGATTTTCTCGAAAAGTTATCATTTTTTATTATGCTGGCACGTTAATATATATATATATGTATATATATATATATATGGTTTTGCGACTTGAATGATTTTATTGGTGACCATTATTGTGTAAGTCCGTTAACACTCCCGTTTATACGCAATATATCTACGATTTGCGCGTCGTAATATATATACATAGATGTTCATATAATTTATCATCAACACACGCGAAATCTTATTAACTTATCTATTTTGTCATTTTTAAAGCAAATATACATAAAACAACTCATATGTATCAAATTTCATGCTCGACAACCAAGTTACACATTTAACGCGATTTTTACCGTTTCTACCGCACAAGACGCACAATTATACATGCATAATCTAAACTTCCAAAATCATGTTAATAACTTAACATACTTTCACATTCTCATGTTTGAATCACATAACACATTTTAATACGTATGATTTACCCAAAATTTTACCCATACTTGTGTATACTGAAAAATGCGTATTTTAGCGATTCGGTAACGTTTTCAGGCGTCGGAAGTCACGTATGACCAACCAAACACCAAGTAAACTTAAAATTAGTTAAAATAATTATTTTTAAACTAAAAACATCAGTTTACTTACTGATCTAAATCAGTTTTGCAAAAATCACTCGAAAAGCCGATTTTTTACTGTTTTAACGCATAGTTTGGCGTTAAACGTTACTATAATCATCCCAACTCGAAACGACTTGATATTTTAACAAAATACATGTTATTTAATATTAAAATAGTGGTTATAATCAGTTTAGTGAAGTTTTTGTATAAGTCACATAAATCATGCGATTTCACGTATTTTACAACCTTTAATGCACTAAGTACAACATGCAAAGCTAGCAAACATTATGACAAAGTTTTATGTCACTAAACACTTTAAAATAACCTCATTTTAGTGTTTTTATTATGATTATATCTGATTTTTATTAAATCATACTCAAATCACCTTCTTATAAACATTTTTCATCATGCAAGATCTAGTTAGTGCATCTGATGCATCCACATCATGTTCTAATCATTTTGTATGATCTTGAATGCACTTAGATCTTCATTTATTTCATGTTTCTCATACTCAAACATTCCAACATTCTTACGATCATCCTACATTCAATTCTTATAAATGCAAGACATACTTTTCTTACACATTTAAATCTTTTAATTATCAAAATTTACATGCATGTGTACATATACATATATACATACACGACACATATACACACATGCATATACTTCCAAGATTTTACTTTTTAACATGTTTATTTCAAATCATAGTAACCTTTTCAAGAACATTCTTTTAATGATTTCTTTTCAACACATGCATGAACCCATCTTTCAAAGATTAACTTAAATCATTCAAGAACAAGAAATCAAAACATAACTAAATACACACATTGCCACAATTTTTGGCCATACATACACATACATCTACACTAACTTTTACTTTGATTAAAATCTCATTCTTTGTTAAATACAAGTTTGTGATTTATTCCAAGTTCAAGAGAAACCATCTAACATCTCCATCATCACTAAAAATCAAGAATGTGATTTAAAAACAATTTTATACCTTCAAGATTTTGATGTGGGTTTTTGAGAAAAGATGATGATATGAGACTTGTTATGGCTTGAATCTCGCTTGAAATCACTTCCAAACACCCATATTAGCTTGAAATCATCTTGAAAGACTCTTGAATCTTCATGGAAAGATTGGAAATTTTGATTCTGTATGTGTGTGAGGTGTTTCGGCCGAACTTAATCAAGAGAGAGAGGAGGAGGTGATTTTTTATTTTGGTTTATGCAAATAAAGAGTGTAATATGTGTTTAAAAGGTGGGCATGTCTATGGCCACCACCTAGTCCCCTCTCACACACACATTTACATATACATACACATATATATTATATATAGTGTAAAAACAAGTATTTTACTGGATATCGGGTATTTTATCTAGCGTTTTAATCCCGTTTTAGTGTGTTTTAAATTATTTTTATCATTCTATAAAAATAATCACTTAAAATTATTACTGAAATAATTACCAGTTGACTCGACTGGCTGCGTTGACAGTATTTTGTTTAATTCGCGCAGTATCGCGCAGTACGCACTCAAACTCGAAAAATTGAGTTTCTTAGCGTTTTAATTTATTTTTCCTCACGAATATGATTAAAATTATTATTCTAATCATAACAGACTATTTTTAGGATTTTAACACTGATCGGGTGGTCACCGACGTTCGTTTCACATTTTAACGGTTACGCGATAAGCGTTTATCTTACCGTCGCTAACCTAATTTTTATCAAAGTTTAATTTTACCAACTCATTAAATTTCACATATAAACATTATAACCAGTCAAATACAGCCCTGTTACCTATTCACAACACATGTTACAATTGTACGGTACGGCCTGAAAAGTCGGGTGTCACAGTGCAGGCTGGTTAGGAGTAGCCTGATTAGTCTGTGCCACAACAGCGAAGTTCTTGGAAGGCTTTTGCTTCCTCGACTTCTTCGAAGACTCAACAGCCTTTTTACCCTTATGTTTCTCATTCTTGTCGAAAGGTTTCTAGTTACCCTTTCTGTGGAGTTTACCTTTCTTGACTTGAGATTCAATCAAGGTAGCAGCTAGGTCAATGGCCTGTCAGACGGTAGTAGGGTTGCTACCAGTAAATATATCCTGAACCAGATCTGGTAGACCGTCAATGTATCTCTCAATCGCCTTGTCCAAATGCGTGACCATTGTCGGGCAGAGCAAGCTTAACTCCTCATATATATCAGTGTAAGCCCGGTGTTCACCACTGTCTTGCTTGAGGTCATGGAACTCATCTTCAAGTGCCCTCTGCTCGTGTTGAGCACAAAACTCTTTCATCATTAGATCCGTGAGTTCCTACCATGTTTGACCCATAGCAACATCAGCCCCTCGATCTCTCATCACTCCATTCCACCACGTGAGGCCCTCTTTTGAAACACACTAGAAGCACACTCGACTTTATGGTTATCAGGACACTTAACATGGCGAAAAGTACTCTCAAGACTCTCAAACCACTATAGGATCCCAGCTGCTCCTTCAGAACCACTAAAATTAAGCAGTTTAGCCGAGTTAAATTGTTTAAAGTTGCACGGAGCAGGTGCATTAACATTGTTATTATTGGCTTGGTTGATTTGAGTAATGAGATTTGGTAGCATAGAAGCCATCTGCTGTGCTATAATAGTTGCCAGTTCGGTATCGGGTTGTTGTACGTTGCGTCAAGGAGGCATTCTAAAAGAGGAAACATGAGAGAAAGCGAGTGAGATGATATGATGAAAAATGAGTTGTTATAAATATTGACAAAATGTAAGGATGGTGGTCATTTGTTCGTTACCTCAAAACAAACAAATGACACACAGTGACAAATCAAAGTAAATGGGTCATAATAATGTATCGTGAAGACATGCTTTAGCCTATAAGTGGACACTCACCCCAAGAGTTCCCAGGTAAGAGTGACTGGTCCGATACTGCGGATTTGTATGAACACTCTAGTCTTAGACAGAAAACTCGAGGTACAGGCACCCACCCTTCCAGATTGCACGTGTTCACATTATTTAAACCCAAATTTTGACGAGATTTTGAAAATTTTGGATGGTACAAGGCCAAAAAGAATCATCCAAGAATGGATGATTGATTTTCAAAATCGTTTTGGAATTTGTGTTCTTGTTTTGGTAATCACCTAAGGATAGGTGATGTTTATTGTTTTAAGATCTATACACAAGATACCTTGTGTTAGGGTCCTAGAAAGGTTATAGTCTAGGTCAAAGCATTACTAATAACCTAATTCCCTATAACCATGAGCTCTGATACCAACTCTTCTGTCACACCCCGACCGCGTAAAACAACAAACCGTGGCGGACTCTTCGGGGAGTGTCGTAACAGAATTATTGATTCACAACACATGGTATTTAAAGTTTGGTTTTATTTATTAGATTTTTTACATTGTCTTGGAATTTAAGGAAACATAACATAAATTAAACTATTCTTGCTTCATTTTAAGTCACTAAGGCCCGAGTCCGCCTAAGTGTGTCACAGTCATCACCAAACATTAGCTCCTGAAACACATGTGAAAATAAGTACGTCAGCATAAAAATGCATATGAGATACATAGAATTTGTTGATGAAGGATTCATGACATGTAGTTAAAAGAAATGTAAAACAAAAGTAGTCATGAACCTTATAAAAATGTTTTCTTTTATAAAATCATATGAAAATCGATATGAAAATCAGATGATAATAAAAGAATAATGCATGGTTAAATAAATAACCAAGTGAAAATGAATTCATATAAAATATGTTATTTGTAATAAATGTATCATGTCCTTGTCTTTGTCGGAGTGGTTTAGATAACGCTACGATATGTAATATCATAAAAGCACGTATATATAGGAAGTACCAACGGCGTATCCACCATGCTTTTATCATATTACACTAGTTTCGTTATTTAAATCACTTACCAAATGTCATGTATGGTGAATAAAGAGTATTTACTCACACCATATGTAAAATGTACAAAACAATGTCTTTGAATAAACCTATGTTTAAATCAAAAGTTATGATTTGCAAAACCAATGCTTTATTGTTACAAACATTTATGTGGATATGTTTATCGCATACATTCAAGCCTTGCGACTGTCGGATAAACCCTTAACAAGTTAAAGGTTTATCAAAAATGTTTTTGGATTCTGTCATTCCCTACTTCCAAACAAACCTAGGAAGCCAGGAACGGGATATGTCAAGTCCTATGGTACCATTACATACTAACGAACGGCGTGATCAATGTTAATGAATGTATTTTTGTCGCGTTAAACAAACCAAATTTCATAACCAATGTAAGCATGTCATGCGAAAACTATGTACTAAGTATGCTAAGTAAACATACGAAGTATAAATGTTCATGAAATCAATGTGTCCATATGCTAAGTAAACATATGCAGCAGAAATGTAATGTAAATCAATGTGCCCATATGCTGAGTAAACATATGCAGCAAAAGTGTCTATGAAATCAATGTGCTAGCATGCTCAGTCAACATACATAGCAAAACATAATTGAAATCATGTACTATATATGTACTAGATGAACATAGCAAGCATATGTCATAAAAGCATAGAAAGTAACAATGTAAGCACATGTGTTTCACCCCAAAATATTTGCAAAGCGGTAAAAGAGGGGACTATGTACTCACTTGGGATTGCTTAATAGTCTTGAAATAAAGACCAATTAAAGCTCGAAGGATCACGGAATCAAACGGCACCTAATATAGATAACTATGTTAATAATCGGATCCTAAACCGGAGGATAGGATAGAATGAAGTTCTATAAATCAAATGAGTATTGAAACTCACATGGCATGATTTAATAGACCTAACATTCTGATTAGAAGGTTATCCTAAGTGCTTTTGACCCGTTTCGATCCGTTAAGGTAGTTTAAGCTACTTTAACGTGTCGTTTACATAAATATAAGGTCGGATGGTTATTTATGTCATATGTTAAGTCTTACATGCCCAATTATGTTAAAGATGTTATTAAATCAGTTTAGATTTCAAAAACTTGATTACATATGTTAAAAATGAATTTATGCTAAAAAAAAGGCATTTTGGTCATATTTAACGGGCATATAAATGACTTAGCGAATAACTAACCAACCTAAGTGACCACAAGGTATAACCTCAATAGGTTATTCCCTATACAACTATGGTCAGGAAATATGTTAGGTCGGATCCTAATGATCGACCAAACGGGTCAGGTTCGAAAGTCTAAGCGGTTGTTTAGACCGCTTGACTTACTACCCTCAATAAGCACTAAACTAGTAGTGACGAGTTAAACATGTTAAAACATGTTTAACTAAGTTAGAAAACTGATTTGGTATCAAAACAAAGTGTTTTGATACCCGAAAATAGTTTCGTCGCAAAATGCACATAAATACGCATTTTGACCAAAACTTTGACTCGTCACTACGACTAGTCAACGTGGTAATCTGTAGGTATAATCGCTGGGGATTATAACCATCGTGATTACGATCACGTTGCAAAGTTCAATTGAACTTTGATTTGACCAATTCATGGTCAAAATCGAAAGTCAAACGGTAGTCAAACTGTTTAACTTACAGCTTTTAATTGCTGAAAATAAAAGAACTAGTCATGAAAGAACACTTACAAAATGTTCTAAGGTTGGAAAGATTAACTAGAATCTCAGTTGGGAGGCATCCAGTAATGGTAGCAACTCCACTTTGAGTTATAGAGATGAGAAATGAGGAATGAGCTAGTGAATGAGGAGAAGAAGCATGTTATTTATACTTGTCTTGGATTAACAAGATGATGACAAGTGTATTGTGTAGCCTCCAAGGAATGATCTTGACCCTACAAATGTGTGGTTCATTTTGGAAGCCTTGGAGAAGAGTTAACTTGGTCCCAAAACAAAGGAAACCATCAAAGAAAACACTTGGAAACCAGCTGAAAGCTGGTAACAGCTTTGCTGTCAAAACAGTGGTGTCGCATGGCGCGACAGAAGAACCCCCCAGGGGTCGCGCGACGCGAGGGTGTAGTTCAGAGTTTCAGAAATTTACATGTTCAATCCCTGCACACACTTAAGTGTATTTTTGACGTATTTAACCTCCGTTAAGCCATTTTCAAGACTCTACAAGGACGCTAAAGCTTAGGGGACTTGAAATATGCTTGGAAATATCACGGATGTCGGTTCATTTGGTCGTACGGTAACGTTTTTCAGTTAATTACGACGAAACTCAAACGGACGTAAAAACGATTGAAATTAAGCGAAAAATGGTATTTTTGCATTCCTATCA
The DNA here is from genome assembly GCA_030545235.1 of Helianthus tuberosus. Classification (NCBI taxonomy): domain Eukaryota; kingdom Viridiplantae; phylum Streptophyta; class Magnoliopsida; order Asterales; family Asteraceae; genus Helianthus; species Helianthus tuberosus. The sequence continues at coordinate 124,776,650 of CM060407.1, forward strand.
CTAAAATACAATATTTTAGTGATTACAAAAAGTTTTGGATATCCGGATATGGTCAGAACGTAAGATATGCGCGTATATGCAAACTTATGCAGTTTTTGACGCTTTTAGTCCCTGTGATCAAATAAACGTATGTTTGCATATCGAACCCCTCAGAACATATTTCTAAGTTATGTAAAGGTTATTTAAGGTATTTTAAGCTTATGTCACTGTTCCGGAGTGTTTGTCGTGTTAAACTGATTATGTTTACACATCAGTTTGCATATAACTATCTAGAAAGTGATTAAGAGTTTGAAATCGAACAAAAATCAAAACGTGTAAAAGTCAAACATAAATAAACAATTATTGAGGTCAAAACACATCGTTTTATTGATATTTGAATTGTTCAGATTTGTATAATTGTGACATATGTGTCACTTCAACCACCAAACAAATACCAAATCAATAAAATATTGTGTTTCATAATTGGGATTTATATAAATATGTGTATTATGTGCACATATCAATTTATGTTCGATTTCGAGCTTTAAATCGCCCTCTGGAAGGTTATACGCGAACTGATGCGTAAATATAACCAGTTTAATGCAACAAACACTCCGGAACAGTGAAATAGTCTTAACATACCTTAAATAACCTTTACATAACTTAGAAATGAGTTTTGGAGTTCGATTTCGAGCTTTAAATCGCCCTCTGGAAGGTTATACGCGAACTGATGCGTAAATATAACCAGTTTAATGCAACAAACACTCTGGAACAGTGAAATAGTCTTAACATACCTTAAATAACCTTTACATAACTTAGAAATGAGTTTTGGAGGGTTTGATGAGGAGAAATCAAGTTTATTCGCTTACAGGGACAAATTTCGACAAACTGTGAAAGTATGCCGATTCGTACTGTAACGAACATTCCGGAACTTGATCATAAGTTAAATATGCCCTAAATATCCTTTACATAGCTTAGAAATAGGCTTTGAGGTGTTTGGTGCGCAAAAATAAACTTTGTTGATCAATAGGGACTAAAAGGGTCAAAAAGTGCACAAGTTTGCATTTTCGCGCATATCTTACGTTTTGAATATATCCGGACATCCAAAAATTTATGTAACCATTAAAATATTATATTTTAATGATTGGCATGATAAAATTCCATTCTTCGTGTGATTTGGATCGTTTTTCGCGTCCGTTCGTGTTTCATCGTAATTAACCGAACAACGCAACCGTACGACCAAACAAACCGACATCCGAGATGTTTTCGAGCATATTTCATGTTCCATATGAATTAACATCATTTTGGAGCTTGGGAATGGGCTTGACGGGTGTTAAAAGTGCCAAAACGTGACGAAACAAATTGTAGGGGCTAAATTGTCATTTTCTGAAAGTGCAGGTCTGATAGGCCCCTTACGGACCGTATGTGAGACCCCTTGCGGTCCGTATGCTGTGCCCAGATCAGCAGAAATGCAGAAACATTGAATCTGGCCAATACCACCTATTCCAATGGTTTTTAACCCCTGGTTTTTTATTCTATGGACTGGTATTTGAGTACCCATTGTATTCTAAACCTTGGGCCCAAGTGTAAGGCCAAGATTGAAGCTTGTTTATCGAGGAACGATCCTAACGGATGTGGAAATCCTATAAATACCCATCACTTCTCATTCATTCAGCTCACACCTTGCTCTAAATTGCTCTAAGTTGAAGCCTTAGCTTCATACCTGAGTATTTTAGATCAAGTCTCCATTGCTTGGACCTTTTGTGAGTATTCTTTCATGCTTTTATTGCTTTCTAAGCGTGAAAGTCAAACATTGTTTGACTTTCTGCTTGGCCAGTCTTTGGTCAACACGAAGTTCGTTTGAACTTCGCAACGTGAGTGTAATCACGATGGTCATAGTCCCTTGTTACTATACCTACTGATTACCACGTTGATTAGGTATAGTGACGAGTCATAGTTTCGGTCAAAATGCGTGTTTATGCGTATTTTGCAACCAAACTATTTGTGGGTATCAAAACAGTTTGTTTTGATACCAAACTTGGTTTCAAACTTCGTTAAACATGTTTTAACATGTTTAACTCGTCACTTTTAGATTAGTGCTTGTGTAGGGTCGTAAGATAAGCGGTCTAAACAACCGCTTAGAGTTTCGAACCCGACCCGTTTGGGCGATCATTAGGATCTGACCAAGCATGTTTAGTGACCATAGTTGTATTGGGAATAACCTTCCGAGGTTATACCTTATGGTCACATAGTTTAAGTAGTTGTATGATAGGTAGTTTATATGCCTTAGGAAAATGACCAAAATGCCCTTTTCATGCATAATTGGATTTTAAGCATATGTAACTTAAACTTTTGTCATTTAACTGATTATGCAACATATTTAGACATGTTTAGGCAAATAATACTTGTCATAGGACTAGTTAGGCATTTCGAACGCGTTTTACGCGAACGATGCGTTAAAGTAGCGAAAGCTACCTTAATGGGTCTTAACGGGTCGAAAGCACTTAGGTTAGGTTTCGTTTAAGAATGTAGGCTTTGTTATACCATATTACATGAGTCCCTACACTCATTTGGTTTACGAAACCTCATTTTATCCGTTCCTCCAATTTAGGTCCGTTTATTAACATAGTTACCTATATTAGGTGCCGTTTGATTCCGTGATCCCTCTAGCTTTGCTTGGTTGTTATTAAAGACTTCTAAGCATCCTCAAGTGAGTACATAGTCCCCACTTTTACCATTTTAAAATGTTTTGGGGTGAAACACATGTGCCTACTTGTTACTTTTGGGTTTTTACACGCTTTTATATCATGAGCTTGTTATGTTCAATAGTACACGTATAGTACATGATTTCATTATGTTTTGCTATGTATGTTCACTTAGCATGCTAGCACATTGATTTTCGTATATTACATTTTGTTGCATATGCTCATCCAGTATATGGACACATTGTTTTACATTTTGAACCGTTTGTAACCGTTTGATTTATGTGAACTGTTTGTAACCGTTTGACTTATGTGAACCGTTTGTAACCGTTTCATTTATGTGAACCGTTTGTAACCGTTTGACTTATGTGAACCGTTTGTAACCGTTTGATTTATGTGAACCGTTTGAAACTGTTTTAACTGTTGGGTTAGGGAAGTGATTAGGTAATGGGGCGGGTGTAATGTGCTAAAAGCATGGTGGATACGCCGCTGGTACTTCCTATATATAAGTGCTTTTAACACATTATATATCGTTGCGTTAACTAGATCACTTGGACAAAGGTTATCAAAACGAAGTTATATTACAAGGTTTTTCTAACAATATAAACCATTTGAGTTTTATTACAAAAACAATTTACGATTTGGGTTTACAAAAACAAATGTTTTGAGTTAAGATTCATGGCATCGAGGTTTTATAAAACTAATCTGTTTTGACTTGGTTATTTCAATTTACATTACAAACATTTTACAAAACAAGGTTTTCTAATGTCAATTAATGAAGTTGTTCAAGTTATTTCAAAATGCAAATGAGCCATGAATCTGACACTCACATAAAACCTATGTACTCGCCGGCATTTTTATGCTGACGTATTTTCACATGTGTTTCAGGTACCATAGTTGATGATGTTTGATGATGATATTGGTGTATGCTCACATAGGAATGGACGAGGCCTTAGTGACTTAATAACAATGAAAGTCTATTTGTTCATGTTTTGTTTCTAATTTCAATGCAATGTAATACATTTAATTCAACAAAACAGAATTTTTTATCCTTGTGTTGTGACACAATGATTCTGTTACGACACTCCCCGACGTTTCCGCCGCGGTTTGTTGTTTTAACGCGGTCGGGGTGTGACAGAAAAGTTGGTATCAGAGCTCATGGTTATAGGGAATTAGGTTATTAGTAATACTTTGACCTAGTCTATAACCTTCCTAGGACCCTAACGCGAGTTTACTTGCGTTTAGTCATAAAACAATACCGTCACCTATCTTTAGGTGACAACCACAATAAGAACACAAATTTCGAGTCCGCTTTGAAAACTAATCATCTATTCTAGGATGATTTATTATAAGGTTTTGAACCCTCTAAGCTTCCAAAAAGATTTTGAAAATAATCACCCACCCTTCCGGATGATTTGTTTTGGCTTAGTGCCTTCCGAATTTTCAAAACCTCGTCAAAGTTTGGGCCTTATAGTGTGAACACGTGCAATCTAGAAGAGTGGATGCCTGTATCCTGAGTTTTCTGTCTAAGGCTAGAGTGTTCGTACAAATCCACATAATTGAACCATTCACTCTTACCTAGGAACTCTTGGGGTGAGTGTCCACTTATAGGCTAAAGCATGTCTTCGCGATACATTATGAGGACCTAATTACTTTGATTCAGCCTTTGTGTGTCGTTTGTTTGCTTCGTGGTTCGAACAAACGACCATCACCCATGCCTTTTTGGTCGGTAATTATAACATCCTTACCCAATGCCATTTCACTTGTTTTCTCTCTTATTTCCCCTTTTAGAATGCCTCCACGACGCGACAATCAGGTACCTAATGAAGAACCGGCAGCTATCATTACGCAGCAAATGGCTGCTGCATTCCCAAACATCATTGTTCAATGTAACCAAGCCCTCAACAACAATAATGCTCCCTGTAACTTCAAGACGTTCAACTCAGCTAAGCCATCAAAATTTTCTGGGTCTAAAGGAGCAACTGCACTTATGCAATGGTTCGAGCGTCTAGAGAGCACCTTCAGACATGTTCAATGTCCAAATGAGCGAAAGGTTGAATTTGCATCTAGTGTCTTTGAGAAACGAGCTTTAACATGGTGGAATGGTGTGATGAGAGATAGAGGTGCTGAGGTAGCACTGGCTCAAACCTAGGAAGAGCTTCGAGCTCTAATGATGAGGGAATTCTGTCCTCGTCATGAAATCAGGGCCTTGGAAAGGGAATTTGACGATCTTAAGCAAGATAGCGGTGAGCATCGAGCCTACACGGACCGTTATGAGGAGTTAAGTCTGTTATGCCCTAACATGGTTACGCCTTTGGATAAGGCAATCGAAAAGTACATTAATAGCCTCCCTGACTCAGTACAAGACATAGCAACCCCACTACAATTAGACATGCCATTGAGCTATCTGCTACCTTGACTGAATCTCAGATCAGGAAAGGTAAACTTTTATGAAAGGGTGACAAGAAACCGATCGAAGAATTGAAACCAAAGGATGAACAGACTGGATCCCCTAAGAAGTCAAAGAAGCGAAAGGCTTCTCAGAACTTCGCCGTGGTCACTCACAATGATCAAGTTGTCCCCAACCAACCAGCTCAACCCCCTGCTAGGAAGCCAAACAACGGAACTATACCCTTGTGCAACCAATGTAACCTTCATCATCATGCCAGCATAAAGTGCCGCAAATGCCAAATTTGTGGACTTATAGGTCATACAGCAAGAGTTTGCCCAGCTGCAGCTGCACTAAATCAAGCTGGCAATAATCCTGCTCAAGCTCATTTTCCACCGGGGTCTTGCTACAACTGTGGCGAGATGGGCCATTTTTGAAAGAATTGCCCAAAGCATGCTAATGCAAATCCAGCGCAGGGATGAGCATTTAACCGACTGGAAGACAACGCTATTTAGAAATAATCAGGCTTTATGTATTATTTTCTTTTGTTGCCAAGGTCTATGAAACAGCTGTTGTTGTTTATAAATAAATATTTTATTTACATTGCAATGTATTTATGTGGTTGCATGTATAAACAACATATCCCCTTCAATACCGACAATCAAGGAATCGTATTCCTTGAAGAACAGACTACCCCCAAAATTCTACCATTTTTTTATCTCTTGCGTTTTCCACGAAAATCCTAAATACCTGTTTCTTCCAAGAAAACGGAGTACAAGGCGCAAGTTACAACTCTAGACGAATACCCAAAGTACCACTATAAATCCTTAATAGGGTACCTATGGGTACTTCTGTAAGTCCTTAATTGTTGTGTACCTTAATTCGAATGTTACGTTAACGAAATCGAATTTTTGGAAGATCATCCTATCTTTTCAGATAGATTCTTGAAGAAGTTGAAGTCCATCGACTGGGGTCCTAGTATACCTTGAATACCCATGTATAAATCGATAACAAGTTAATATCAATTAATAACAAAACTGATAACAAATTAATATCCAAGAAAAAAATTATGTGCTTATGTGTTTATGTGTTGACCTAATCAAAGTTGACTCAAGCTTGTTCAAATTCTATCCCCTTCACATTATAAAACAAACTGTGAGAACTGTGCAAGGAATTACGTAATTATGGATGCATACATAATTATGGAATTTAGTGCACAGAAATCACAGCAAATTACGTCATGTGTCTAGAGTTAACCCTATTCATTTCCATTTCCGATGAAGCACCTGTTGAGGAAAAATGAACTAACTATTCATTTTTCACTTCTGAAAGAATATCCGTTGAGGAAAATGAATATCCTTTTGTTTAATTCTTCATTTCCATTTCTGATGAAGCAACCGTTGAAAATGACTCCGTCTGTTCATTTTCATTTCTGAAGAATATCCGTTAAGGGAAATGAATATCCGTTTGTTTAATCCTTCATTTCCAATTCTGATGAAGCAACCGTTGAAAATGACTCCATCTGTTCATTTTCGTTTCTGAAGAATATCCGTTGAGGGAAATGAATATCCGTTTGTTTAATCCTTCATTTCCAATTCTGATGAAGCAACCGTTGAAACTGACTCCATCTGTTCATTTTCGTTTCTGAAGAATATCCGTTGAAGGAAATGAATATCCGTTTGTTTAATCCTTCATTTCTAATTCTGATGAAGCAACCGTTGAAAATGACTCCATCTGTTCATTTTCGTTTCTGAAGAATATCTGTTGAAGGAAATGAATATATGTTTGTTTAATCCTTCATTTCCAATTCTGATGAAGCAACCGTTGAAAATGAATTCGTCTGTTCATTTTCATTTCTAAAGAATATCCATTGAGGGAAATGAATATCCATTTGTTTAATCCTTCATTCCCATTTCTGAAGAATACCCGTTTAGGAAAATGACTCCGTCCGTTCATTTTCGTTTCTGAAGAATATCCGTTGAGGGAAATGACAGGATTATGCCTTGCATATCTTTGATGGGTTACTCTACGCAAATAGATAACACCCTAGATTCCATGCAAGACAATCATTTAACACAAAGTCACAGACAGACTCCTACGAATAAATTTCAGGACGAAATTTCGTAAAGTAGGGGAAACTGTGACATCTGTGTTACTTCAACCACCAAACAAATACCAAATCAATGAAATATTGTGTTTCATACTTGCTATTTGTATAAATATGTGTATTATGTGCACATGTCAATTTATGTTCGATTTCGAGCTTTAAATCGCCTTCTGGAAGGTTATACGCGAACTGATGCGTAAATATAACCAGTTTAATGCAACAAACACTCCGGAACAGTGACATAGGCTTAACATACCTTAAATAACCTTTACATAACTTAGCAATGAGTTTTGGAGGGTTTGGTGTGGCGAAATCAAGTTTATTTGCTTACAGGGACTAATTTCGACAAACTACGAAAGTATGCCGATTCGTACTGTAACGAACATTCCGGAACTTGATCATAAGTTAGATATGCCCTAAATATCATTTACATATCTTAGAAGTAGGCTTTGAGGTGTTTGGTGCGCAAAAATAAACTTTGTTGATCAATAGGGACTAAAAGCGTCAAAAAGTGCACAAGTTTGCATTTTCGCGCATATCTTATGTTCTGAATATATCCAGACATCCAAAAATTTATGTAACCATTAAAATATTTTATTTTAATGATTGTCATGATAAAATTCCATTCGTCGCGTGATTTGGATCGTTTTTCGCGTCCGTTCGTGTTTCGTCGTAATTAATCGAACAACGCAACCGTACTACCAAACAAACCAACATCCGAGATGTTTTCGAGCATATTTCATGTTCCCTATGATTTAACATCATTGTGGATCTTGGAAATGAGCTTGACGGGTGTTAAAAGTGCCAAAACGCGACGAAACAAAGTGCAGGGGCTAAATTGTCATTTTCTGAAAGTGCAGGTCTGATAGGCCCCTTACGGACCGTATGTGAGACCCCTTGCGGTCCGTATGCTGTGCCCAGATCAGCAGAAATGCAGAAACATTGAATCTAGCCAATACCACCTATTCCAATGGTTTTTAACCCCTGATTTTTTATTCTATGGACTGGTATTTGAGTACCCATTGTATTCTAAACCTTGGGCCCAAGTGTAAGGCCAAGATTGAAGCTCGTTTATCAAGGAACGATCCTAATGGTTGTGGAAATCCTATAAATACCCATCACTTCTCATTCATTCAACTCACACCTTGCTCTAAATTGCTCTAAGTTGAAGCCTTAGCTTCATACCTGAGTATAGATCAAGTCTCCATTGCTTGGACCTTTTGTGAGTATTCTTTCATGCTTTTATTGCTTTCTAAGCGTGAAAGTCAAACAGTGTTTGTGACAACCCTCGTAATTCCATATATCCGTACAATTTATTTAATAATAATTAAAGTGCTTGGTGACTGTGTCATACTTACATGTGTTTGTTAACATACTAGGCTTGTGCAGAAAACTTGACTAAATGGTCCTGAATATTTTCCTATGTGTTAGGAATTAATTGTGTTACAAAAATATATATATATAAGACGCCTTACGAAATAATTAAACACTTTAACGGAACAGTATCCGACCGAACAACCGGACATTACCCGGGACACCAAATATTTGTCAAACACATTGTGTTACTATTTCTTGGCTAGTTATGGTCCCCGTATACCATAACACCCCCCTAAATATTAACTAACTAGCATATGTAATATATACTTGAGATTTAACTATCTTTTACCCTTTATCATCAAAATGTTACACTGAAACCCCCCCCCCCCCCTAAAATCCAAATTCGGTCACCACAAGGGACCCACAAGATTTCACCAACATACTCCTTGGATTTGTTCCATTTTTATATTACATATGTTGCTTGAGAATTTGCACAAGATATAACATGGGATCTTTATAAGTATGGTTGCATAAGATCATCATCATTTCTCCATATCTTCACACCACCCTTCCACTATCTCTCCCTTCTTCTCGGTTCACCACAACCGCCACCACCTTCACCATTCCACCACCACCCTCTTCCATTCATTCAAGTTCCATTCAAACTTCAAAGGTGGTTCAAGGAGGCTTGTATCTTGTGGAACTTCAAGGAGCTTCCTTCACTTGCTTTTCACCATCATCTTCTCCATCTTCTTCACTAAGAATCATCCCTAGCTATAAGCTAGTAGTAAGTTCCTTATGTCACCTTTGTTCATCTTGTTTCACGATTAAAAGTTGTAGTATGTTAAATCTACATGAACACTAAAAAGGGTTTAAACAAGAAGACTAAACATGATGTATTTATGTTAGTATGAAGTTGTCCTGAGATGTACTGATTATTTGCTGAATTACTTGTTAATATTGATGTTTGATGTTGTTGTGATCACTAAACATGTTAACGGAATCAAACGAACACACTTTAGAATGTTAAAAACTGAAAACAGTTTGCTGATTGATGATTACAGCCAACTTCAGTTGGCTGTAACTGAACCTTAATAAAGCGAAAAATGTATTTTCTGTAGTCTAGATTTATGTATTATGAAATACGGCTCAAATGGCACTGGAATCACAATTTTTGGACTTCGTTTGCTATTTTAAAAGACCCTTTTAAAAACAGCAGCTGAAGCTGAGTTTTTGCTACAGTAAATGGGTGATGTGTTTTTGGTCATAACTGGAAATCTATGATGAATCAGCTCATGAAATTTGTACAGTAGATGAAAACTGATGTATTTGTAATTACCCCACTAGAATTTCGTAAATCCAACTTACGAAGAATTTTAAATAAATTATTCCGTGGACTGCAGTCAGAAAAAGATAAATCCGAGTTCAGTCCGGAAAATGATTTTTAATAAATTATTGGTAACGAATTCGATCCCGAGATTTTTACACAATAATATTTGGATCGTTTAAGACCTTCTGTAAAAAGTTGGGAATTTTTGGAACAAGTTAACAATTTTATTAAAAACCCCGAAAACAGCCCAGTTTTGAAGAATAAAGCTGAAACGACAAAAGTAGTGATTTCGTGTCTAAATGTCGGGTATGTTATCTGTGAATGATATAACATGTTATATGTGTTATGTGCAATGTCGTATGTTTGTTTATGAACGGGAATAGATGGGAAGTTTATATGGGAATAAACCGTTAAAGTGATGCATGTTATGTGATAGATACGTGTAGGAACTTTGTGTTCTATTTGAAAACCACTAAATAACTAACTGGAAATTATACTAGAACGTGATTGACCGACCTTTTACTGTTAGCTATTTTTGAGAGTCAAACCGAGCAACCGAGGTGAGTTCACACTCTTTCCAAGGCATGGGGTTCCCAAGGGTTGGGAATGGGTTAATGATCTAAACGATAACTACAACCATCCTCCGTAAGTAGGATGCCAAGATTTACACACTGGACCAAAACTCTATCATGAAGTCCCTCAATTATATCGACTTAATCGCTGAGGCCTATGGCGAGCGGGTCATTAGTTAATGGCACTATTAGGTTTAACAAACCTAACACCGTGTCAGTCGGACGGGCATGTGCTAATGGACTATGGGCAAAGGGTCAATGCTGATAGACATTGACTTAGGGCACCACTTATATTTTCGTAGTAGTCGATATGCACGGTCTAGTAACACAAGGGAAGCCCCCACTAATCTTCGCAAACATGTCTGGGAGACCGCGATACGAATTAATACGATACATGGTTTACAAAACGAACATATGATTTACGAAACGGATGCTAAAACTAAACAACCAACTGTGAACTCACTCAAATTTGTTGTTGACTCGTTGTTACATGCCTTACAGGTCGCTAGACGCTTATGGAACTTGCCCGAGGAAGAAGCCGTTGTGGGATGCGGACTGTTATGTCCCGTACTTAATAATTAAACTTTATAAACTATGGAACTTATGTTTTGGTTTAACGTCTTATGCTTCCGCTGTTTAAATTAAACTTGGTTAACTTTCTTTTGGTCACCAATCGTATTATGGTTTTATTTACTTAATTATGTTGTTCAATATGATTGGTGGCTCGATCTTGGTCATGTCACGCCTCCAAGAGGTGGTACCCCGCATGGTGGATTTTGGGGGTGTGACAGATTGGTATCAGAGCCATTGGTTATAGTGAACTTGGTTTTAAAAAGGGGGAAACTTTTGGCATAAAACCAGACTATAACCTGAACAGTGCTCAACGATCCACAACGACGCTTCGCTCCACGTGCAAGACTTAACATTCTAGGTGATATGATTTATGTTTACATTGCCTACTTACTAGTTACATAGAACTTTGCTCATCGTATGCTTAGACAAACGTAACAACTGTTGTTTGAAAACACGTGTGTGCTTACTCTCTTCTGTCATCGCACTTTCGTGAACCTCTCTCACTCATGTTTTCCTCTGATATGAAGATCATGAGTGGACGCGTTAACCTAACTCAAGCCCAGTTGGCGGCTTTGATCACTGAACAAGTTACTGCAGCACTTACAGCCGCCCAAGCAGGAGGCCAGCATGCCCAGCCGCCTGTGTGCACGTTCAAGACTTTCATGGACTCTCGTCCTAGTAATTTCAGTGGCACTTAAGGAGCCGTTGGACTCCTCCACTGGTTCGAGAAGCTCGAGTCAGTCTTCGAAATGTGTGAATGCCCTGAGGCTCATAGGGTGAAGTATGCTACTGGTACTCTCGAGGGCATAGCGCTCACGTGGTGGAACGCTCAGGTTCAAATGCTGGGGTTAGTGGCTGCTAATGCTACCCCATGGAATGATTTTAAGGAACTGATCAAACATGAATACTGTAGTCGTGATGACATCCACAAGCTGGAAGTGGAGTTCTTTAACCTGAAGATGACGGGGTCAGAGATAGAAGCGTACACGAAACGATCCAACGAACTGGCAGTGTTGTGTCCAACTATGGTGGATCCTCCCATCAAGCGTATTGAGTTGTACCTCAAAGGCTTAGTACCAGAGATTCAAAGTCATGTGACTTCTGCCAACCTTGCTACCATCCAGGATGTTATTCGTCTTGCTCATCCTCTTACAGACCCGGCAGTGGAACAAAACAAGCTGCCTAAGCGTATCGGTGCTACTACTACTAGTACTACTACTACTTGTGCTATTCCCAATGATAACAAGCGAAAATGGGATGGAACCTCCAGCAAGGGTTCGACTACAGTTCAGTCCCAGGCACAGCAGCGAAAGATTGATGACTACCAGAGTCCTGGTCAGCAATCTTCTGGTAGTCAAGGGCAGGGTGGATATCGAGGAAACCACCCAAAGTGCAACAAATGCAACAGACACCACAGTGGTTAGTGCAACAAGAAACGTTGTCAGATGTGTCTCAAGATGGGTCATGAAGCCAAGGATTGCAGGAGCTCACGGCCTACAAATCAGAATCGTCAGCAGCAACAGCAAGCTTCACAGAACCAGCAGCAGCAACAGCGAGGCAACAGGGGATGCTTTCAGTGTGGTGCTGAAGGCCATTTCAAGCGGGACTGCCCCCAGTTAAATCAAAATAAGAATAACAACAACAACAACAATAATCAGGGCAACGAGAATAACAACGGGGGTAATAATGACGGCAATGGTTCCAGGGGACGTTTTCGTGCTGGGTCAGGGTGATGCAAGGAACGATCCCAACGTTGTGATGGGTAAGTTTCTTCTCGACGATTTTTATGTTACTGTTTTATTTGATTCGGGTGCCGATACCAGTTATGTGTCTCTAAAAGTTAGTCAAATGCTTAAACGCACACCAACACTTTTGAACACCAAGCATGTTGTAGAGTTAGCAAACGGTAAAAGCCTTGAAGCCACACGCATAGTTAAGGGCTGTAACCTCGTCTTAGCTGGTCAGACCTTCTCTATCGATCTTATTCCCATCGTACTGGGTAGTTTTGACGTCGTTATTGGGATGGATTGGCTATCTCATCATCAAGCGGAGATTGTTTGCAAGGAGAAAATCATCCGCATTCCTCGTTCTGGTAAAGAACCTCTCGTGATTCGTGGCGACAAGAGTGGTGTTATCGAAGGCATCATCTCTTTCCTTAAGGCCCAGAAGTGTTTACGAAAGGGCCACACTGCCATTCTTGCACTCGTTACTGACTCATCGATGGAAGAGAAGAGAATTGAAGACATTCCTATAGTGCGCGATTTTCCTGAGGTATTTCCTGAGGAATTACCTGGTCTTCCGCCTCATCGACAAGTCGAATTCCAAATCAAGCTAGCTCATGGAGCAGCGCCCATAGCTCGAGCACCGTATCACTTAGCTCCAACCGAACTAGAAGAACTGTCCAAACAATTGCAAGAACTCTTGGATAAGGGTTTCATTCGTCCTAGCTCTTCGCCCTGGGGAGCTCCAGTGTTATTTGTAAAGAAGAAAGACGGTACCTTCCGTATGTGCATAGACTACCGCGAACTCAACAAGGTGACCGTGAAGAATCGCTATCCTCTCCCACGCATTGATGACTTATTCGACCAGCTGCAGGGGTTGAGCTACTACTCCAATATTGATCTGAGATCGGGTTACCATCAACTGAGAGTCCGAGGCGAGGATGTCTCTAAAACAACATTCAGAACTCGTTACGGCCATTACGAGTTTTTGGTTATGCCTTTCGGATTAACGAACGCACCAGCGGTTTTCATGGATCTTATGAACAGAGTGTGCAAGCCTTACCTTGACAAATTCGTTATTGTTTTCATCGATGACATCCTGATCTATTCGAAGAGTCAGGAGGAACACAAGAACCATCTATGGCTTATTTTGGAACTCCTCCGAAAAGAACAGTTGTACGCTAAGTTTTCAAAATGCGACTTTTGGCTTCGTGAAGTCCATTTTCTAGGCCACGTGGTAAACAAGGATGGGATACACGTTGATCCATCCAAGGTAGACTCGATTAAGAGCTGGCCTGCACCCCATACCCCAACAGAAATCTGCCAATTCTTGGGCTTGGTGGGCTACTATAGAAGGTTCATCAAGGACTTCTCCAAGATTGCACAACCCCTCACCTCACTAACTCAGAAAGGCGTTATCTATCGTTGGGGTAATACACAAGAATCTGCATTTCAGCACCTAAAGGATAGACTTTATAGCGCACCTATCCTCTCATTGCCAGAGGGCACAGATGATTTTGTGGTTTATTGTGACGCTTCCATCCAAGGACTGGGTTGCGTGTTAATGCAACGTGACAAGGTCATTACCTACGCATCACGCCAACTTAAGGTTCACGAAATGAACTACACCACACATGATTTGGAACTGGGAGCTGTTGTTTTCGCGCTCAAGATGTGGAGACATTACCTGTACGGTACCAAGTGCACCATTTACACCGATCACAGGAGTCTTAAGTATATCTTCAAACAGAAGGAGTTGAACATGCGACAACGTCGATGGGTCGAGCTATTGAATGATTACGAATGTGCCATCAAGTACCATCCAGGCAAAGCCAATGTCGTGGCCGACGCCCTCAGTCGAAAAGATACCCCACCTAGGCGTGTGCGAGCACTATAACTCACCATCCAATCTAGTCTTCCTTCACAGATACGAGATGCTCAGATAGAAGCATTGAAACCAGAAAACGTCAGGGCTGAAGCCCTACGCGGTTCGAGGCAACGGTTAGAACAAAAGGAAGACGGCACCTACTACGTAACAGGACGCATCTAGGTCCCACTCTATGGCAATTTACAAGAACTTGTAATGGATGAAGCACATAAGTCTCACTACTCAGTACATCCTGGATTGGATAAGATGTACCACGATCTCAGAACTACGTATTGGTGGCCTAGCATGAAAGCTCACATAGCAACTTACGTTAGCAAATGTTTGACTTGTGCGAGAGTGAAGACTGAATATCAGAAACCATCGGGCCTACTCCAACAACCAGAGATACCACAATGGAAATGGGAGCAAATTTCCATGGATTTCGTTACTGGTCTGCCTAGATCTCAATGTGGAAATGATACTATTTGGGTGATCGTGGATCGACTAACCAAGTCTGAAAATTTTCTGGCCATCAAGGAAACAGATAAGTTTTCTACTCTAGCGGACGTCTACCTTAAGGAAGTTGTCTCGAGGCACGGGGTGCCAACCTCTATTATCTCTGATCGTGATGCACGTTTTACTTCAGAACTATGGCAAGCGATGCACAAATCTTTTGGCTCACGATTAGACATGAGCACAGCTTACCACCTGCAAACGGATGGGCAGTCTGAACGCACCATCCAAACCCTAGAAGACATGATGCGGGCATGTATAATCGATTTCGGCAACGACTGGGAAAAACATCTCCCTCTAGTGGAGTTTTCGTATAATAACAGCTACCACACTAGCATTCAAGCCGCTCCGTTTGAGGCACTGTACGGGCGTAAGTGCCGATCACCTCTTTGCTGGGCAGAAGTTGGCGACAGCCAAATCACTGGCCCAGAACTCGTAGTTGATACTACAGAAAGGATCGCTCAGATACGAGAACGCATGGCGGCAGCTCGCGACCGTCAGAAAGCCTACACAAACAAGCGCAGGAAACCACTCGAGTTCCAAGTTGGGGATCAGTGCTACTCAAAGTTTCACCCTGGAAAGGTGTGGTTCACTTTGGAAAAAGAGGCAAGCTTAATCCGCGTTATGTCAGACCGTTTGAAATCATTGAGAAAATTGGCAAAGTCGCCTACAGGTTGAATCTACCTGAAGAACTCAGCGGAGTTCACAATGTTTTCCACATGTCGAATCTGAAGAAGTGTCTGTCAGATGAGACCCTCATAGTTCCCTTAAAGGAGCTCACAATCGACGATCAGTTGCGATTCGTCGAAGAACCAGTTGAAATCACTGATCGAGATGTTAAGATTCTCAAGCATACCAGGATACCTCTTGTTCGAGTTCGTTGGGATTCCCGTCGTGGCCCAGAGTACACCTGGGAACGAGAAGACCAAATGAAACTCAAGTACCCACAACTGTTTAAGAAAAATGCAACCACTACTGAGGCTGAAGCTACTGCAGAATTTCGGGACGAAATTCCAAATCAACGGGGAAATGATGTGACACCCCAGGAAAAGCCAGTAAACACCGCAACTTAAGTAGCTTCCTCAGTAACTACGCACTAAATTTCGGGACGAAATTTTCTTAACAGGGGGAGAATTTGACAACCCTCGTAATTCCATGTATCCGTACAATTTATTTAATAATAATTAAAGTGCTTGGTAACTGTGTCATACTTACATGTGTTTGTTAACATACTAGGCTTGTGCTGAAAACTTGACTAAATGGTCTTGAATATTTTCGTATGTGTTAGGAATTAATTGTGTTACAAATATATATATATATATATATATATATATATATATATATATATATATATATATAAGACGCCTTACGAAATAATTAAACACTTTAACGGAACAGTATCCGACCGAACAACCGGACATTACCCGGGACACCAAATATTTGTCAAACACATTGTGTTACTATTTCTTGGCTAGTTATGGTCCCCGTATACCATAACACCCCCCTAAATATTAACTAACTAGCATATGTAATATATACTTGAGATTTAACTATCTTTTACCCTTTATCATCAAAAGGTTACACTAACCCCCCCCCCCCCCCTAAAATCCAAATTCGGTCACCACAAGGGACCCACAAGATTTCACCAACATACTCCTTGGATTTGTTCCATTTTTATATTAGATATGTTGCTTGAGAATTTGCACAAGATATAACATGGGATCTTTATAAGTATGGTTGCATAAGATCATCATCATTTCTCCATATCTTCACACCACCCTTCCACTCTCTCTCCCTTCTTCTCGGTTCACCACAACCGCCACCACCTTCACCATTCCACCACCACCCTCTTCCATTCATTCAAGTTCCATTCAAACTTCAAAGGTGGTTCAAGGAGGCTTGTATCTTGTGGAACTTCAAGGAGCTTCCTTCACTTGCTTTTCACCATCATCTTCTCCATCTTCTTCACTAAGAATCATCCCAAGCTATAAGCTAGTAGTAAGTTCCTTATGTCACCTTTGTTCATCTTGTTTCACGATTAAAAGTTGTAGTATGTTAAATCTACATGAACACTAAAAAGGGTTTAAACAAGAAGATGAAACATGATGTATTTATGTTAGTATGAAGTTGTCCTGAGATGTACTGATTATTTGCTGAATTACTTGTTAATATTGATGTTTGATGTTGTTGTGATCACTAAACATGTTAACGGAATCAATCGAACACACTTTAGAATGTTAAAAGCTGAAAACAGTTTGTTGATTGATGATTACAGCAACTTCAGTTGGCTGTAACCGAACCTTAATAAAGCGAAAAATGTATTTTCTGTAGTCTAGATTTATTTATTATGAAATACGGTTCTAATGGCACTGGAATCATAATTTTTGGACTACGTTTACTATTTTTAAAGACCCTTTTAAAAACAGCAGCTGAAGCTGAGTTTTTTGCTGCAGTAAATGGGTGATGTGTTTTTGGTCATAACTGGAAATCTATGATGAATCAACTCATGAAATTTGTACAGTAGATGACAACTGATGTATTTGTAATTACCCCACTGGAATTTCGTAAATCAAACTTACGAAGAATTTTAAATAAATTATTCCGTGGACTGCAGTCAGAAAAAGATAAATCCGAGTTCAGTCCGGAAAATGATTTTTAATAAAATATTGGTAATGAATTGGGTCCCGAGATTTTTGCACATTAATATTTGGATCGTTTAAGACCTTCTGTAAAAAGTTGGGAATTTTTGGAACAAGTTAACTATTTTATTAAAAACCCCGAAAACAGCCCAGTTTTGAAGAATAAAGCTGAAACGACAAAAGTAGTGATTTCGTGTCTAAATGTCGGGTATGTTATCTGTGAATGATATAACATGTTATATGTGTTATGTGCAATGTCATATGTTTGTTTATGAATGGGAATAGATGGGATGTTTATATGGGAATAAACCGTTAAAGTGATGCATTTATGTGATAGATACGTGTAGGAACTTTGTGTTCTATTTGAAAACCACTAAATAACTAACTGGAAATTATACTAGGACGTGATTGACCGTCCTTGACTGTTAGCTATTTTTGAGAGTCAAACCGAGCAACCGAGGTGAGTTCACACTCTTTCCAAGGCATGGGGTTCCCAAGGGTTGGGAATGGGTTAATGATCTAAACGATAACTACAACCATCCTCCGTAAGTAGGATGCCAAGATTTACACACTGGACCAAAACTCTATCATGAAGTCCCTCAATTATATCGACTTAATCGCTGAGGCCTATGGCGAGCGGGTCATTAGTTAATAGCGCTATTAGGTTTAACAAACCTCACACCGTGCCAGTCGGACGGGCGTGTACTAATGGACTATGGGCAAAGGGTCAATGCTGATAGACATTGACTTAGGGCACCACTTATATTTTTGTAGTAGTCGATACGCACGGTCTAGTAAGACAAGGGAAGCCCCCACTAATCTTCGCAAACATGTCTGGGAGACCGCGATACGAATTAATACGATACATGGTTTACAAAACGAACATATGATTTACGAAACGAATGCTACAACTAAACAACCAACTGTGAACTCACCCAACTTTGTTGTTGACTCGTTGTTACATGCCTTACAGGTCGCTAGACGCTTATGGAGCTTGCCCGAGGAAGAAGTCGTTGTGGGATGCGGACTGTTATGTCCCGTACTTAATAATTGAACTTTATAAACTATGGAACTTATGTTTTGGTTTAACGTCTTATGCTTCCGCTGTTTAAATTAAACTTGGTTAACTTTCTTTTGGTCACCAATCGTATTATGGTCAGTTTTATTTACTTAATAATGTTGTTCAATATGATTGGTGGCTCGATCCTGGTCATGTCACGCCTCCAAGCGGTGATACCCCGCATGGTGGATTTTGGGGGTGTGACAGTGTTTGACTTTCTGCTTTGACCAGTCTTTGGTCAACATGAAGTTTGTTTGAACTTCGCAACGTGAGTGTAATCACGATGGTCATAGTCCCTTGTGACTATACCTACTGATTACCACTTTGATTAGGTGTAGTGACGAGTCATAGTTTCAGTCAAAATGCGTGTTTATGCGTATTTTGCAACCAAACTATTTGTGGGTATCAAAACTGTTTGTTTGATACCAAACTTTTTTTCAAACTTCGTTAAACATGTTTTAACATGTTTAACTCGTCACTTTTAGATTAGTGCTTGTGTAGGGTCATAAGATAAGCGGTCAAAACAACCGCTTAGACTTTCGAACCCGACCCGTTTGGTCGATCATTAGGATCCGACCAAGCATGTTTAGTGACCATAGTTGTATAGGGAATAACCTTCCGAGGTTATACCTTCTGGTCACATAGTTTAAGTAGTTGTATGATAGGTAGTTTATATGCCTTAGGAAAATGACCAAAATGCCCTTTTCATGCATAATTGGATTTTAAGCACATGTAACTTAAAATTTCATCATTTAACTGATTATGCAACTTATTTAGACATGTTTAGGCATATAATACTTGTCATAGGGCTAGTTAGGCGTTCCGAACGCGTTTTACGCAAACGACGCGTTAAAGCAGCGAAAGCTACCTTAATGGGTCGTAACGGGTCGAAAGCACTTAAGTTAGGTTTCGTTTTAGAATATAGGCTTTGTTAAAGCATATTACATGAGTCCCTACACTCATTTGGTTTACGAAACCTCATTTTATCCGATCCTCCGATTTATGTTCGTTTATTAACATAGTTACCTGTATTAGGTGCCGTTTGATTCCGTGATCCCTCTAGCTTTGCTTGGTTGTTATTAAAAACTTCTAAGCATCCTCAAGTGAGTACATAGTCCTCTCTTTTACCGTTTTAAACTGTTTTGGGGTGAAACACATGTGCCTACTTGTTACTTTTTGGTTTTTACATGCTTTTATATCATGATCTTGTTATGTTCAATAGTACACGTATAGTACATGATTTCATTATGTTTTGCTATGTATGTTCACTTAGCATGCTAGCACATTGATTTTCGTATATTACATTTTACTGCATATGCTCATCCAGTATATGGACACATTGTTTTACATTTTGAACCGTTTGTAACCGTTTGATTTATGTGAACCGTTTGTAACCGTTTGACTTATGTGAACCGTTTGGAACCGTTTGATTTTTGTGAACCGTTTGTAACCGTTTGACTTATGTGAACCATTTGTAACCGTTTGATTTATGTGAACCGTTTGAAACTGTTTGAACCGTTGGGTTAGGGAAGTGATTAGGTAACGGGGCGGGTGTAATGTGCTAAAAGCATGGTGGATACGCCGCTGGTACTTCCTATATATAAGTGCTTTTAACACATTATATATCGTTGCGTTAACTAGATCACTTGGGCAAAGGTTATCAAAACGAAGTTATATTACAAGGTTTTTCTAACAATATAAACCGTTTGAGTTTTATTACAAAAACAATTTACGATTTGGGTTTACAAAAACAAATGTTTTGAGTTAAGATTCATGGCATCGAGGTTTTATAAAACTAATCTGTTTTGACTTGGTTATTTCAATTTACATTACAAACATTTTACAAAACTAGGTTTTCTAATGTCAATTAATGCAGTTGTTCAAGTTATCTCAAAATGCAAACGAGCCATGAATCTGACACTCACATAAAACCTATGTACTCGCCGGCATTTTTATGATGACGTATTTTCACATGTGTTTCAGGTACCATAGTTGAGCTGTTTGATGATGATATTGGTGTATGCTCACATAGGAATGGACGAGGCCTTAGTGACTTAATAACAATGAAAGTCTATTTGTTCATGTTTTGTTTCTAATTTCAATGCAATGTAATACATTTAATTCAATAAAACAGAACTTTTGTCCGTGTGTTATGAAACAATGATTCTGTTACGACACTCCCCGACGTTTCCGCTGTGGTTTGTTGTTTTAACGCGGTCGGGGTGTGACAATAATGATTACACAAGCACAGATGTCACAATTCTGCGATAGAGATTGAAAGTACCTCTCCCGCACATCGGAACTGAACTCCTTCGTCGAATGGCTCTCCTTTTCCTTTGAACGTGAAAGAGTTGTAGAACTCCATGCTATACTCATGAACCGCATGGAGTCTTGTGCAGAGGGCCACCCTTAGTGGACTCGTGACCAAGGTGTTGAAACGGTCTAGTTGCCCCACAGCTTCTAAGGTATCGAGGCACACTTGTCTTGGTATTTCTTCGGGCCTTGTTTTCAGAACATCATAGCGGGCTTGGTAGTCCCACTCATTTGTCTTGAATTTAGTGAACTTGCTGGCCATCTCTGCAAAAGAAAACACCAAAACAATTAGCATGAAAAGATAAATTTTCAAAGAAAACTGAAATAAAGGGCTGGACACGGCCTCGTGGCCACTGGACACAGCCTTGTGGCCACTGGCCACGCCCCGTGTTCAGCTGAGTTTTCCTGGCCACGCCCCCGTGCTCGCTGACCACAACCCCGTGGTCAGGGATCTGTTTCCCAAAAATTGCATTTTTCGACCCGGTTATGAAAACTTGAAAATTTTTGTTGAGTAGGGACGGTTTTCCCCGAAAATGAAACCCTAAGTGTCGTTTTTCCAAAAACAAACCGTTTACCCCTTCAATTTCATCTTTTTCGGTACAAAAACAAGGGTTTGAGGTTTTTGTTTGAAATCGGGCAAATCTATAAACAATTTCAGTTGATTTACTTCCTATAACATGCAAGTATACTACTACTAACAGATGTAAGAAAAACTTTGGGGTTTGGTTCGGTTGAAGTTCAAGAACCCTAGATTTTTCCCCAAATTTTTGATGTTAAACTACATGTAAATCGTTAAACTAACTAACTAAGATGATAGAATCATACCTTGATGATGTTGAACGAAGGAAAAACGTGAAAATCTACAGAGATTCTTGCAGGAACCAGAGAGTTTTCGGGGGAACGGGTCGTGGTGAAATGAAAATGAGAAGAAAAGGGGGTTTTTATTCCCGACAGTAGCCGGTGTAGAAATCTTACCGAATTTTCAAAGCTTTCCCGAAGTCCATTACCTATAAGATATGATGCTGGTGCGCAAGCCTTCGTTTATTCTTCGACCGCTTGCAACGAGATCTCTTCCTCTTCATCCTCAATGAATCCTTGATAAACTTAAGTCGTTGTCCGTTGACTTTGAATGGAATTCCATTCCGAGATTTAATCAATTGCACCGTGTGGAAAAATATGGGTGATAGAAAAAGGTCCCGACCACCTAGACTTTAATTTCCCGAGAAATAATCAAAGTCGTGAATTAAACAATAGAACTTGATCTCCTACTCGAAATTCATTAGGTTTAATATATTTATCATGCAAATTTTTCATTCTGTCCTTATAAATTTCAGAGCTAGAGTATGCTTGATTCCTTAATTTGTCTAATTCATTTAATTGATAAAATCGATTCTTTCTGACAATTTCAATGTCTAAGTTTACGTTTTTTAATGCCCAGTAGGCTTTGTGCACTATTTCTACTGGCAAATGAAAACTTTTTCCATAGACAAGCTTGTATGGGGTGGTACCTATGGTTGTTTTATATGTGGTTCGAAAAGCCCATAAAGCGTCGTCTAATTTATCGGCCCATTCTTTTTTATTTAACCCTACGTTTTTTTCAAGTATTCTTTTTAAACCCCGATGGGTTATACGCGGTTGAGATCCGGTGATAGACCCCATATCTTGTTAAAAAAATTCAAGTTGATGGTTACAAAAATGGGTACCCCTATCACTTATTAACGCTTTTGGAGTTCCGAAATGAGAAAATAGTCATTTCAGGAATCTTACCACAACTCTTCCATCATTTGTTGGAAGAGCTTCGGCTTTGGCCCATTTTGACAAGTAATATACTGCCTCCTTTTGACGGTGGGAAAGGTCCCATAAAGTCTAGTCCCCACACATCAAAAATTTTACAAACAAGAATGCCATTTTGTGGCATTTCATTTTTGGAAGAAATATTACATGACCGTTGGCATGCATCACATGTCTTGATAAGACTTTGGGCGTCTTTGTAAATGGTTGGCCAATAAAATCCTGAATCAAATATCTTTCGTGCGGTACTAGCGGCACCATGATGTCCTCCGTATGGTCCTTCATGACAATGGCGGAGAATTTTTCTTGCTTCACTACCATGTACGCATCGTCAGATAAGTTGGTAGGCGCACATTTTGAAAAGATAAGGATCTTCCCAAAAATAGTGCTTTTCATCGGCAAAGAATTTTTTTCTTTGATGATGTGACAATCCTTTTGCGACTATTCCACTAGCTAGGTAGTTGGCGTAGTCGGCGTACCATGGTTCTACTCGGTATTCCACCATTTCTAAGGACTCCGTTGGGAATTTTTCATTGATGAGCTTGTCCCTAGTTGCCTCCAAAGTTGGATCTTCCAAGCGGGATAGATGATCTACAGCGGTGTTTTCTACTCCTCTTTTGTCTTTTATTTCTGTCACACCCCCAAATTCCACAAGCGGGGTATCACCGCAGGAGGCGTGACTGACCAGGATCGAGCCACCAATCATATTGAACAATATAGTAAATTAAATAAAAGTTCAACCACAAAATATAATTGGTGTCCAAAAACAAGTTAACCAAATTCAAGTTAAACAGCGGAAGCATCAAATGTAAAACCAAAACATAAGTTATAAGTTTAGCAAGTTTAACATGGCACACACTGGACATGTCCCACAACGACTCCTTCCACTTGTGCAAGCTCCATAGATACCTAACGACCTGCAAGGCATGTAACAACGAGTCAACAACAAAGTTGAGCGAGTTCACAGTTGGTGTTCGTTTTAAAGTAGTTTCAAAAATCATGAGTTTGTTTGCAACTATAGGTTAACCAACTTTCCTTGTTTTCCAAACCATAATTAGTGGGGGTTACCCCATGTTGTAAACCACTAGACTAGTTATATATATTGGTGTCCTTCCCAATCCGAGGATGGAGGTACGTATTCTTCCCAATCTGAGAAAACGCAGGTTTAGCGCGGGCGTCCTTCCCAATCCGAGGACGGAGGTACGTATTCTTCCCAATCCGAGAATACGCATGTTAAGTGTAGGCGTCCTTCCCAATCCGAGGACGGAGGTAAGTAGTCTAGTAGTGGTGAATATATAGGTTTCGTCTTAGCTATTTAATCCCATTCCCAACCCACCGGGAATCCCATGCCTTAAGAGTGTGAACTCACCTTGGTGTGCTCGGTAGAGTGTTTCACTTGTTTTAGTTATTAAACTGACCACGCCCTATTATTATTCCATTTAACATTAGGCTCATATTTCAAGTATGGTCGCATACACAAATATATAACACATAACACCTAGGAATCGTGTATTAATCATATATGTCTAACATACCACATTTCACAAATAGCACTGAACTAATACTATACAAGTTATCGAGTTATGCCATTTAATCAGTTTGCAACAGACACTACACTAGACCCACTAGCCTAACCCGAGTGCCCAACTCATAACGCGAAGCCCAACATCAGTGGCCCAGTCCAAACTAACATGTGTTTACAACTTCGAGTGGCCCAACACGTTAATACCCTAAACAGCATAGCCTTATCCCCCATTTGGACATGTGCGGCCCAATCTGTAAGACCCCACATAAATTCCCACTATATTATATTGGACCAATGTACCAATCTAAGGGTCAACCTACATCAGTTATTAATTCACTAAGTTTGATACAAGTATCCCATAGAAAAAAATAATACACTTAATCATATAGTGAGCATTATGAATTTATATTTCAATCTATCCCTCATCAGTTTAACAAACAAGATTATCACCCCATGATTAAATCAGCCCATCTAACATTCATCTCCATATAACTAGAAATCGTGGCTTAAACTTCATATATCACTTCCGGATCATAATAACTGGACTCACGCAATTAATCAGAATAGCAACTATTAATCATGCCATAACATCAGCAATTTTATCACATACTTAAAACCTTATGCAGCCTTAATCCGAGTAACATGTGTGCGGCCCAACTACTAGCAAAGATTAGTCCACAATTTTTACTCATCCTTAAACGTTCACCCGTTAATAAGTAATTCATTCATCATCCAAATAGGCACATATCGATCAAACAGGCAATTATGAGTGGCATATCATCATTCATCATCATGCAGATTCACACAATAATCTATTACATATAACCAATCAAGATTATACAAAAGTTAACTGGACTTAATTAATTATATCTACACTTTCTAGTGGCCAAGGATGATCCACAATCATGTTTGCACACAAATACATCACACCACCAAACCATTGATTCACAAACAATATATACATATATTCAGATCTCATGAAATTTACATATAGTTCCTAGGATCATGCTCCAATCTAAACACACCAATACATATTCACATATGATCAAAACAAATTAAACAGGCACGAGATAATACTAACCGATGATAGAGAGTGCACAATATCTACTGAAACTTCGATGAAGATAGGGGGTATCTACTGCCGTACGTATTCTTGGGGAAGGTAGGGTTTAATTTTTGAATATGAGATAATGAACATTAATGTTACATGCACATTAATATTACTTGATTGGCGGTTCTTCCTATTTGGCCGATAATGGGCTCAAGCCCAACCAATAGTGCCTAGATTTATATAGACCAAGGGGGCGGCTGCCCAATCCTAATATTGTCACAAGTTCGGCCCAATTATAGACATATACCCGAGCATATTAAACATTTAATAATTATATTACCGTCACAACTGTTTACTTATTTTTATCGTCGTAAGGAATGTGAAAGAGGAATACAAGAAACAGGATCACGTGACGAAGAGATACTGACCTTGAAAGTTTGGGTTGTCACATCATCCCCAACTTGAAAGAAATTTCATCCCGAAAATTAGCACGTGGTTACTGAGTAAGCTAGTTAAGTTGTGTGGTTTCCTGGTTTTCCTGGGGTGTCACATCATCCCCCCGCTGGTTTGGAATTTCATCCCGAAATTCCGCCGTAGTTTCATCCTCAGCAGTGGTTGCACTTTTCTCAAACAACTGGGGATACTTATGTTTCATTTGGTCTTCTCGTTCCCAGGTGAACTCTGGGCCACGGCGGGAGTCCAACGAACTCGAACAAGAGGTATTCTGGTACGCTTGAGAATCTTAACATCTCGGTCAGTAATCTCTACTGGTTCCTTGACGAATCGCAGCTGATCATCGATAGTGAGCTCCTTGAGAGGAACTATGAGGGTCTCATCTGACAGACACTTGTTCAGATTCGACACATGGAATACGTTGTGAACTCCGCTGAGTTCTTCAGGTAGGTTCAGTTTGTAGGCCACTTTGCCTATTTTCTCTGTGATTTCGAAAGGTCCGACATATCGCGGGTTGAGTTTGCCTCGTTTACCAAAACGAACTACACCCTTCCAAGGTGAGACTTTAAGTAATACTCGATCCCCAACCTGGAACTCGAGTGGTTTCCTGCGCTTATCAGCGTAGCTTTTCTGACGGTCACGAGCTGCCACCATTCGTTTTCGTATCTGAGCAATCTTCTCGGTTGTGTCTACGACGAGTTCTCGGCCAGTGATTTGGCTGTCGCCAACCTCTGCCCAACAAAGAGGTGATTTGCATTTCCTACCATACAAGGCCTCAAACGTTACCAAAGCGGCCTGGATGCTGGCTGGTAACTGTTGTTATATGAAAACTCAACCAACGGCAAATGTCTTTCCCAACCGTTACCAAAGTCGATAACACATCCGTTTGCGGGTGATACGCTGTGCACATGTCTAATCGAGAGCCAAAGGACTTGTGCATAGCTTGCCACAATTCAGATGTAAAATGTGAGTCAGGATCAGAAATGATGGAGGTTGGCACCCAGTGCCTTGATACTACTTCCTTTAGGTAGTTGTCTGCTAGAGTAGAAAACTTATCCATTTCCTTGATAGCCAGAAAATGTGCAGACTTGGTCACTCGATCCACGATCACCCAAATGGTATCATTTCCGCGTTGAGATCTAGGCAGACCAGTAATGAAGTCCATGGAAATTTTCTCCCATTTCCATTTCGGTATCTCTGGTTGTTGAAGTAGACCTGATGGTTTCTAGTACTCGATTTTGACTCTCGCACAAGTCAAGCATTTGCTAATGTAGGTTGCTATATTGGCTTTCATACTAGGCCACCAATATGTAGTCTTGAGATCGTGGTACATCTTATCCGAACCAGGATGTATTGAGTAACGAGACTTGTGAGCTTCATCCATTACAAGCTCACATAGGTTACCATACAATGGAACCCAGATGTGCCCTGTCACGTAATAAGCACCATCTTCCTTTTGCTCTAACCGTTTCCTTGATCCTCGCAAAAACTCAGCCTTGATGTTTTCTGCTTTCAATGCTTCAACCTGAGCATCTCGTATCTGAGCGGGAAGACTATAGTGAATGGTAAGCTGTAACGCACGTACACGCTTAGGTTTAGACTCCTTCCGGATGAGGGCATCAGCCACAACATTGGCTTTGCCCGGATGATACTTGATCGCGCATTCGTAATCATTTAGGAGTTCGACCCATCAACGCTGTCGCATGTTCAACTCCTTCTGTTCAAGGATATGCTGGAGACTCCTGTGATCGGTGTAAATAGTGCACTTGGTACCGTACAGGTAATGCCTTCATATCTTGAGTGCAAAAACAACAGCTCCCAGCTCCAGATCATGAGTGGTGTAGTTCCCTTCGTGAACTTTAAGTTGGCGCGATGCATAAGCAATGACTTTATCCCGTTGAATAAACACACAACCAAGTCCTTGAATTGACGCATCGTAATAAACCACGAAATCGTCTGTGCCTTCAGGTAACGAGAGAATATGAGCGCTACAAAGTTTCTCCTTTAATTGCTGAAACGCAGATTCATGTGCATCACCCCAACGATAGGTGATGCCCTTCTGAGTTAGTGAAGTGAGAGGTTGCGCAATCTTTGAGAAATCCTTGATAAACCTTCTGTAGTAACCCGCCAAACCCAAGAATTGGCGGATTTCAGTTGGTGTACGGGGTGCAGGACAGTTCTTGATCGAGTCAACCTTGGATGGATCCACATGAATCCCGTCCTCGTTTACCACGTGGCCTAGGAAATGGACTTCACGAAGCCAAAAGTCGCATTTCGAGAACTTAGCATAAAGCTGCTATGTTAGAAGAAGTTCTAGAATAAGCCGTAGATGCTGCTCCTGTTCCTCCTGACTCTTAGAATAGATCAGGATGTCGTCGATGAAAACAAGTGACATATTCATCAGGTTAGACTAGATTCGAATGTCGCGTCTGAGAATCCATATCGGTCGTATCAAGTTCAAAGAACAGTATCTGTAGTATCATCATATTCATGGCCCAATGCTCATCGAGTAATGTTCGTAGAGTGTAACTTGTCCAAGCGAGTGTCCACGGGGGTTGTTGTTAGGATCACAGAATCCCAAAAGTATATCAAGTATGGATGTGGGAACATAAGTAAGAGTAGTCGCAATGGATGAGTAAGCATTTAGGAATCCACAACAGGGGTTTACATAAGGTCGAAGGTATAGCTGGTCATACGCAAGTTTGGTATAGTTAGGTTAAAGTATGTCATTGATCAAATATAGTTGTCACGGGGTTAAATCAATCAGCACAAGTATTCAACATAGTAGCATGATTGTTGTACAAGTGTGTAGTGTTAAGATTCACTAAGACCTTCGCCAAAGGTTGTTGAACTTGTCCACATGCGGAGGAGGAACAATTCACCCGAATCCATGAACTTAGGTGTGCTTGTGATTCATCAAGTAAGCAATCAAGTTAGGGGGAGTTCCTTGGGTCGTACGAATGATTCCAAAATACGTCTGCGTAGTCGTCAGGTTCCAAAGGAAAGACGTGAAAATGTGCTCAAGTGAGTATGATCGTATCAACAATACATCACCACCCTCAAGGTTTCAAGGAGTGATCACCAATGATCGAAAGTCGAGCCTTCCAAATTCTATAAGCTAAAGCATGTTCGTTCCAGTGTCTCGTCATGGAGAAGCGAGAATGTAATGTCACTGTGGTAAGGGAGTGATGGTTTGATCTAAGCCAATGATAGAAATTAAACAAAGCATTAATCGACAATCAGGTGTTGGTGCAAAGGCTAGTGAGAAGATTCCGCATATATATATGGAAAACCATCATGGAGTTAAAATACGACTCTTTTAGTGTAAGGTGGGTCAGGTAAACGTATAAATTATCGTGTTCGCCGGTGGGTTGAGTGATCCATACTTCCGTCCCCAAATGTTCTGAAGACTATTTCATCCGTAATGGCATTCATTCGCTAAGTTGGGTATACGAGAGAGCTAATCAAGTAGAATAAGAATAAACCATCCAACAAGGTAATAAGGTAGTCTTGTGATTGGTGAAAATCATGGTATGGTTGTTGGTGTTTCATTAAATTGGTTGTCAATCGAAGCGATAGGGAATTAATGAGGTTCATGCGAAGAATCGAGTGAAAACAGGGGTCCAACAATAACCGAAGGATTTGACCAGCTAATCTGTTGTCTAGAAGTAATTTCCAGTAGTGGTGCATGGAGGCATGGCACAAAGGGAAGTTCGTTGCATCGCGGTCGCGCGAGTGTATCACTTGTCCAAAACAGAGTTTGGTAGGTAAGGTTTCGGGTTACATAACGACAAACGCGTGTAACTGTGACTGCTTCGCTTCTGGCGACGATAACAGGTGAAGGTGATAAAGTTCGTCAACAGGGATACGTGGGTTTAGTTTTCCTAAGCCCGAGTTCGTGTAAGCCAGGTCTGGTCTTCGTGAATGTTGACATACAAACCGACTGTACGGAGGGTTAGATGGCGACGTCATGTCGAGGTAAACGTACGAGTAGATAGAATGCATAAACAGTCGTTGTAGCGGGGTGATAAGAAATCAGGAAAGAATTTGACCACCACTTGTCAAATTTCAAGTAAACAATTGTGTGTCAAAAAGAACACAGTAGGGCTAATAGACAGCATGTTGCTTTCCTAATTAAGCATACCATAACATCACACCATGCAAAAGTAATCTAGCAAGTAGGTAATATAAACTTAAATCATACCACCTAGTGTGTTGAGCCTTGCACGTGGAGCGAAGCGTCGTTGTGGATTGTTGAGCACTGTACAGGTTATAGTCTGGTTTTGTCAAAAATCTTTTCCCTTTTTAAAACCAAGTTCACTATAACCAATGGCTATGATTCCAATCTGTCACACCCCTAAATTCCACAAGCGGAGTATCACCGCAGGAGGCGTGACTGACCAGGATCGAGCCACCAATCATATTGAACAATATAGTAAATTAAATAAAAGTTCAACCACACAATATAATTGGTGTCCAAAAACAAGTTAACCAAATTCAAGTTAAACAGCGGAAGCATCAAATGTAAAACCAAAACATAAGTTATAAGTTTAGCAAGTTTAACATGGCACACACTGTCCATGTCCCACAACGACTCCTTCCACTCGTGCAAGCTCCATAGATACCTAACGACCTGCAAGGCATGTAACAATGAGTCAACAACAAAGTTGAGCGAGTTCACAGTTGGTGTTCGTTTTAAAGTAGTTTCAAAAATCATGAGTTTGTTTGCAACTATAGGTTAACCAGCTTTCCTTGTTTTCCAAACCATAATTAGTGGGGGTTACCCCATGTTGTAAACCACTAGACTAGTTATATATATTGGTGTCCTTCCCAATATGAGGACGGAGGTACGTATTCTTCCCAATCTGAGAATACGCCGGTTTAGCGTGGGCGTCCTTCACAATCCGAGGACGGAGGTACGTATTCTTCCCAATCCGAGAATACGCATGTTAAGTGTAGGTGTCCTTCCCAATCCGAGGTCGGAGGTAAGTAGTCTAGTAGTGGTGAATATATAGGTTTCGTTTTAGCTATTTAATCCCATTCCCAACCCACCGGGAATCCCATGCCTTAAGAGTGTGAACTCACCTTGGTGTGCTCGGTAGAGTGTTTCACTTGTTTTAGTTATTAAACTGACCACGCCCTATTATTATTCCATTTAACATTAGGCTCATATTTCAAGTATGGTCGCATACACAAATATATAACACATAGCACCTAGGAATCGTGTATTAATCATATATGTCTAACATACCACATTTCACAAATAGCACTGAACTAATACTATACAAGTTATCAAGTTATGCCATTTAATCAGTTTGCAACAGACACTACACTAGACCCACTAGCCTAACCTGAGTGCCCAACTCATAACGTGAAGCCCAACATCAGTGGCCCAATCCAAACTAACATGTGTTTACAACTTCGAGTGGCCCAACACGTTAATACCCTAAACAGCATAGCCCTATCCCCCATTTGGACATGTGCGGCCCAATCTGTAAGACCCCACATAAATTCCCAATAGATTATATTGGACCAATGTACCAATCTAAGGGTCAACCTACATCAGTTTTTAATTCGCTAAGTTTGATACAAGTATCCCATAGAAAAAATAATACACTTAATCATATAGTGAGCATTATGAATTTATATTGCAATCTATCCCTCATCAGTTTAACAAACAAGATTATCACCCCATGATTGAATCGGCCAATCTAACATTCATCTCCATATAACTCGAAATCATGGCTTAAACTTCATATATCACTTCCGGTTCATTATAACTGGACTCACACAATTAATCAAAATAGTAACTATTAATCATGCCATAACATCAGCGATTTTATCACATACTTAAAACCTTATGCAGCCTTAATCCGAGTAACATGTATGCGGCCCAACTACTAGCAAAGATTAGTCCACAATTTTTACTCATCCTTAAACGTTCACCCGTTAATAAGTAATTCATTCATCATCCAAATAGGCACATATCGATCAAACAAGCAATTATGAGTGGCATATCATCATTCATCATCATGCAGATTCACACAATAATCTATTACACATAACCAATCAAGATTATACAAAAGTTAACTGGACTTAATTAATTATATCTACACTTTCTAGTGGCAGGATGATCCACAATCATGTTTGCACACAAATACATCACACCACCAAACCATTAATTCACAAACAATATATACATATATTCAGATCTCATGAAATTTACATATAGTTCCTAGGATCTTGCTACAATCTAAACACACCAATACATATTCACATATGATCAAAACAAATTAAACAGGCATGAGATAATACTAACCGATGATAGAGAGTGCACAATATCTACGGAAACTTAGATGAAGAGAGGGGGGGTATCTACTGCCGTACGTATTCTTGGGGAAGGTAGGGTTTAATTTTTGAATATGAGATAATGAACATTAATGTTACGTGCACATTAATATTACTTGATTGGCGGTTCTTCCTATTTGGCCGATAATGGGCTCAAGCCCAATAAATAGTGCCTAGATTTATATAGACCAAGGGGGGCGGCTGCCCAATCCTAATATTGTCACAAGTTTGGCCCAATTATAGACATATACCCGAGCATACTAAACATTTAATAATTATATTACCGTCACAAGTGTTTACTTATTTTTATCGTCGTAAGGAATGTGAAAGAGGAATACAAGAAACAAGATCACGTGACGAAGAGATACTGACCTTGATAGTTCGGGTTGTCACAATTTCAATGTCAAATTCTTGGAGGAGTAGAATCCATCTAATTAGACGCGGTTTGGCATCCTATTTTTTAAAGAGATAACGAATGGCTGCATGGTTTGTATAAACTATCGTTTTAGAAAGAACAAGATAAGAACGAAATTTATCAAAAGCAAACACTACAACTAGTAATTCTTTTTGAGTTATTGTGTAATTTCTTGTGCATCGTTAAGTGTTTTACTAGCGTAGTGTATTGGGTGAAAATGCTTATCTATTCTTTGTCCCAAGACAGCTCCAACTGCAAAGTCACTTGCATCGCACATGATTTCGAAAGGTAATTTCCAATCAGGCGCTATCATGATTGGTGCATTGACTAGCAATTTTTTTAGTGTTAAAAATGCTTGATTGCAATCCTTATCAAAGATAAATGGTGCATCTTTTTCAAGTAATTTTGTCAAAGGTCTTGAGATTTTAGAAAAGTCTTTGATAAATCGTCTATAAAATCCGGCATGTCCTAGCAAACTTCCGATAGCTCTAGTGGAGGATGGGGGTGGTAATCGGGAAATGGTGTCTATTTTAGCCCGATCAACCTCCATTCCTTCGCTTGAGATTTTATGACGAGTACTATTCCCTCCATTACCATGAAATGGCATTTTTCCCGATTAAGGACGAGGTTAGTTTCCTCACATCAGGATAGCATTCGTTCAAGGTTATCGAGGCATTGGTCGTATGAATCTCTAAAGATAGAAAAGTCGTCCATGAAGACTTCCATAGTCTTTTCTATCATATCATGGAATATGGCCACCATGCAACGTTGGAAAGTTGCGGGGGCATTACATAGACCAAAAGGCATGCGTCGATTGGCAAAAGTTCCATAGGGACATGTGAATGTTGTCTTTTCTTGGTCTTCGGGAGCTATCGGTATTTGAAAGTAACCTGAAAAACCATCTAAAAAACAATAAAATTTGTGACCGGATAATCTTTCTAACATTTGATCAATAAAAGGTAAGGGAAAATGATCTTTCCTTGTTGCCTCATTTAATCGACGATAATCTATACAAGCTCTCCATCCGGTGACGGTTCTTGTTGGTATTAATTCATTTTTTTTGTTAGTGACCACCGTCATACCTCCTTTCTTGGGAACTATTTGGACAGGACTTACCCAAGGACTATCGTAAATTGGGTAGATGAGTCCTGTGTCAAGTAGTTTGATGACTTCGTTTTTAACCACTTCTTGGACGTTTGGATTTACTATACGTTGTGGTTGTATCACTGATTTATAGTCATCATTCATTAAAATTTTGTGCGTGCACATGGAAGGGCTTATTCCTTTAATATCTACAAGCTTCCATGCAATCGCGTTTTTGTGTTTTTTTTCAAAAGTGTGATTAATTTTTCTTTTTCTAAATAGTTAATTTTGAAGAAATAATTACAGGTAGCTTACCATCCTTGTCGAGAAAAGCATATTCCAAACCTTTTAGGAGTTCTTCGAGCTCAAGTGGTGGGTCTTTAGGAGACTCCTTATTTGGTTGCTCATTTTGGTCAAGAACCAAAAAGGTTTGTTCAGTGGTGTTCTCTTCTTCGACAAAGTGGTCGATTTCATCTTCTGTATCGGGTGGTTCATCTTCATCTTAAATTAGGGGGTCGTCATTGCCGATTGGATATTTCATTGATTGTTCAAGATCGACATACCTTTTGAAGGCCCCTAATAGAACGGGTAGGTTGTTTTGCTTCCGGTTGATCAAAGCTTTGTGAGTTTTCACAAAAGGTCATCCCAACACAAGTGGAGCGTCATCAAGGATGATAAAGTCGGTTGGGACTAACGTTTGATTTGTTTGAACTAACACATCCTCAACTACCCCCATTGATTTTATTATTTTCCGATTAGAACAAAAAAAGGGGTATTTGAAGTGGAGAAAAATCACTAATGCTTAATTTTTTGAAAATGTAGTTTGGCATTATATTAACACAAAGATCTTTATCGATTGTAATATTACTAATAAAAGAGTTTTGAAACAAACATGGAACCGGTGTAATGTTAATTTCAAATGGATCATCTTTTATTAGCATAGTTTGATCATTTGTTAACTCAATGCTTACCATTTCGTCAATTTTAGTGTTAGTGTTTAATTCTTTTAAAAACTTAGCATGAGTAGGTACCAAACAATGGTTTTCGAAAGAAGGCATTAAGAGATTAATTTCTTGAAAATTAGACTCTTTTTGAAGATTAACGTTTTCGGACTTACCTTTTTTGTTGTTTGGTTCATGCGTCGGTTTTTCACTTACTTGTTCTTCCATTTTTACCTCTTCTACTATTACCTCTTTAGTAGAAACTACCTCTTCCCTCGCGCGGGATTCCTCTTCCCTTGCGCGGGATTCTTTTATATAGCGTTCGATAGTTTTGAGGTGTTCTATTATTTTTTCGGCTACGGGGAGGATAGTTGGTGGCTCGTCAAAGTGAGCGGGATAAGTATCCCAAAAACATGAGTTCTGAAGTTCGATCCTCGGTTCTTCATAATACTCATATGATGTAGGTGGTTTACACCATGGTTCCTCATAATAAGTATATGAAGGAGAAGATTCATACCTTGGTTCTTCATAATACCCATATGAGGTAGGTGGTTCGCACCATGGTTCCTCATAATAAGTATATGAAGGAGAAGGTTCATACCTTGGTTCTTCAAGGTATGAATATGAGGAAGGAGGTTCATACCTGGGTTCTTCATAGTACGTGTATGAAGTGGTTGGCTCGTACCTAGGTTCCTCATAGTGTGTGTACGAAGGGGGTGGTTCGAAGAGGTCACAATATTATACCGAGTGAGGATACCGCAAATGGTACATTACTCTTCTTCATAATCATCCTCTTCATATTGGTAGTTGTAACCTCCTGAGTATTGATCCATAAGAATCACTCAGCAGACCACAAAAGAGTCTCGGGACCAGAAAACAAAATAAAAATGGAAATAGAGGCTAAGCACGGCCCCGTGTTCAGTGAGCACGGCCCGTGGTCAGGATCTGTATCTGGGCGTTTTGAAATTAACTACTAGTTTGGTTCAGCACGGGGGGCTTGTTTAGTGAGCACGACCCCATGTTCAGACTCTGTATCTGGGTGTTTTGTTATTTTTGTGCAGCACGGGGGCATGTTCAGTGAGCACGTCCCCTTGTTTAGACTACTGTAATGCAAAAATTTAAGAAAAAGGCAAAAATTTGCGCGCAGTTTTAAAAAGGTTTTGAAAAATGATTAAGCCGTCGATTTCTAACTTTCTTAAAATCCTTGTGTCCCCGGCAACGGCACCAAAAACTTGGTGTGTGAGAAGCGTGATATGTTTTTCTTCATATTTTAAGCCCATTTTACACATTAATCAAGTTTTAGATTTATAAAACTCGATATTCTAATAACACTAAACACACACTTGGGCAAGTGCACCCATCGTGAGCGTAGTATAGCGTTGGTAATATACCGAGGTCGTCCAAGGACACAAGAGCTTTTAGTACCGGTTTATCCTCAATGTCTAATCAATCTAAAATTTTTGAGAAAAGATTTTTAAACATGAAAATAAAACTAAAAATGCATAAATAAAAATAAAGTAAAAACAGATAGACAAGATGAATCACTTGGATCCGACTCGTCGTTTAAGTACCCTTTGATGATTTTTGCACTTTCGGGTTTTTTAAGAGATTATCTTAGTTATAGTAGTTAGCCCTTCTTTTGAAGGTGACGTTACCCTCAACCCAGTGTTTTGAGTCAGCAAGGATACAACCCCAAAGGGTCGGAATATTGAAAGATAATTAATTAAGTTATTAATGCGAAAAGTGGTAGGCCCCTCTTTTGAAGGGGACATTACCCACGGCTAAGTGGTATGAGTCAGCAGGGATACAATCCCAAGTAGCCGGTTTAATGTATTAATAGTAGTTTACATATGAGGGGATCAAGCCATTCGCACCCCCACCATCCAATACCAGTGGGTATTGAAGGAGGTCCTAGTAAGCTTGACCCAAGTCCTTGCAGGATCTATACACTGAACAAGGCAAGAACCTTACTAAACCATTCCCTTAACCCCTGACCAGGTAGCCAACATATCTCTATATAGACCGTAGAGACATGAATGGTGTAAATCTTTTACTTTATATAGACAATAAAGTAATGCCAAGACACCACGGACAAATGATAAAGAAAATTCACTTTCAACATAAGAAACTAGTTATTAAAGTCATTAATACAAAACCAAATAAAAAGTGCCGAAAGATTAAAAATCAAAAGTATACATAAAAGACTTATCTTCACCAAGTGATGTAAGAGGCTTAACCAAACACGGCCTTTGATTGGTAAGAACTCTTACTATCAATCTTGGATCCTGAGACTACTACACACACTCTAAGGTGGATGATGGATGATGGTGGTGGATGTGGGTGGTGGAGTGGTGGTTTGCCAAGGGATGCCTTTGAAGTGAGTCAAGCACCCCTATTTATATCCTGCACAGAAGCCTGGCCACGGCCCGTGTTTAGCGGGCATGGCCCCGTGGGCAAAAGCGTATCTGTACCACCAAGATTTTGCAAGATTCTGCGTATCTTAGCGTTGACCACGCCCCGTGCTGAGTTGGGCACGCCCCCGTGGTGGGCGTAGAAGCTTCCACAGCTTTGTCTTTTCTGCATGCTCTTGACTACGCCCCCGTGTCCAGTGGGTACGGCCCCGTGGTCAGTCTTATGTTTCTTGTTTTTGCTT
Source organism: Helianthus tuberosus (assembly GCA_030545235.1). Taxonomy (NCBI): domain Eukaryota; kingdom Viridiplantae; phylum Streptophyta; class Magnoliopsida; order Asterales; family Asteraceae; genus Helianthus; species Helianthus tuberosus. The sequence continues at coordinate 124,813,992 of CM060407.1, forward strand.
TTGGGGATGCAGCCGAGGGGTCGGGCATGTCACGTTTATTCCTTTTCTTTGTATTTATGTTGTTTTTGGCTGTATATTTGTTCCTTTTGCTCGTTTAAGCTCATTTGGTCCTGTAAATTCAAAAGGAAGACAAAAACACACTTTTTCCAACATTAGTACTAAAAAAAGGGTTAGTTTTATGTCTCATTTGATGTAATTTATATGTTACATTTTGCACACATCAGTACCAACCTCCGTCACCGCCACGTTTGTATTTCCTCTACGACGTTTTTGGGGTGTGACACCTTATCTGCAGCTTCATCTCCCTTAGGAATTCCTGCAGCTTGTTTTTCAACAAAGCTTGATGAAGATGAAGCTGATCCTGCAGAGATCTTTTCCATAAGAGCCTTGTTGACTTCCTCCTTTGCTTCAGCAATCTTCTCAGCCAAATCATAGTCTTCTACAACCAATGCCTTTGGTGTGTTAGGAGTGGAGTTGTCATTACCTTCAATGGCGATTGTTCTTTTTGCTGAGCAGTCTCAGCATTCTCGTTCTTAAGCAGAGGACAATCCCTTTTGAAGTGGCCCAGATTTTTGAAGTTATAGCACCTGAGTTTGGACTTATCAAAACCAGCTTTCCCGTTTTATCTTGGAATTTCTTCAGCCTCACGGTTATCATAGCCATTTTCCATTTCAGATCCATTTCTTCCATGTCATCAGGATCCACTTGATACATATCTTCGGCAGTGAAGATGTCTCTTTTAAGCTCGCCCAATATGAGAGCTTCATAACTTCTCAAGAACGTGTTAAACAGAGCCACGTTCTCAGTGGAGATCTTAAGGGCTTGAGTGTCATCGACTACAGTTGTCTTGTCATTCGACTGTGGAGCCTTTGTTGAGCTTACAGAAGCGTTGAAATACGAGACACTTGAAGCTTGTTGATTCGGACCCTCAAAGGTAAGAAACGCCACATTTTCAGACCGGCGGTTGATTAAGCAGACTTCGGAGGATAACCAATTTGATTCATCTCACGCTTTTTGACATCCATTTTGAAAGACTTTAAAGTGTTGATCAGATCAGAAAGTGTAACGGGATTTATGCTATTCAGGAAATCCCTCTTGATCATCATCCATTGAAGGCTCCACTCTTTTGGAAGTGAGTCCAAAAGTTTTGTTATCGCAACGCCATTTATGATGGGATTACCGGAATTTTTCATCTTCGTCATCATATTCAAAAAACAGCTAATGTGATCTGACAAGCTTTCTGCTTGGATGCTACTAAACATGTCATATTCCTTTTGGACCATATCTCGTTTGTTTTGAATCAGCACTTTATTTCCTTCGTAGAAGTCGATCAATGCTAACCAAAGCTCATTTGCCTCCGTGTACTCTTTAAACATGTTACAATCGTCTGTCGACAAGGCCATTGTTAAAGTTGCATGAGCCCGGCGGTCACGCTGAATCAAAGCCTTGTCTTCATCAGTGTACATTGACGGATCATTGTTCGCTACCCGCATGTCATCTTGAATGGCCATGGGGACATGGGGTCCAACAGTGACCGAAATCCCTTGGTTATAGTCCGTGTAGTCGAAAAAGGACTTGATAGGGTTTTTCCAGCTGCCAAAATTGGCTAATCCCTTCAACTTCGGTAGTCGTGTTGCAGTTTCGGTCTCTAGTTCAGCTTGTGCGATCGGATTCAATTGATTTAATGACATTTTGGTTTGATTTTAAGTTCAAAATTCAAATCAGATGTTAAATTCGTTGGATCTTTAGGGTTCAGGGTTTAAATTCGCTGACATCAGTTAATTACGCTGGTAATCTTGAACGATCAGAAGACAAACACGCTGAATGAGTCAATTACGCTGATGATTCTTAGATTCTTGGACCGGAGACAATACTAAATCCGCTGACACAAACAAAACACACATAAGTTTGGCTAGGTACGCTGATCACCGTGATAAAAATGTTGTGGATCTTTATCATTGACTTCAAAGTCGCCTTCGATTAATTACGCTGACACTATTTCACTGGGAACTAACAACTACGCTGGTATATTACCGGTGTATTTGTCAATTATGCGATCTTCAAGTCAATTACAATGTATTCAAATTTATCTACACTGACTTCAAGTTTAAATAGGCCAAACAGGGTTTAAACACGAACAAAAACCCTCTAATCACTCAAAAACGACCCAAAATCCATGTTTCTTTGTACCAAAATGACCCAATTGTTCACCAAAACACTGGTTAACAACAACCTAATGATTAGTCACACCTGATCAAGCCATTTGAAGTCCAAAAACTTGAAAAACCATACAAATTTGAAAAACCATCAAATCTTGAAAAATCTCAACAAAACTCAGTCAATCAAGAGCATTAAGGCTCTGATACCAAATTGTGAGTCCCAAATGCTATCCGGATCACAGTGGTTTGATTGTTAACACCCAAACACCTATTGATTAGGTGTTTGAATGAGTGGAAGTTAAGAAAATCAAAAGGTGAAGATGAAAAATCTTGCAATGGTCAAACAACAAATGTTGTTTATGGAATCCCAATATGATAATAACACTACAAGCACCTGGATGTTCGGATTAAGCATAATCAATAGAATCACAACACAAGAGAATCACCAAGAACCTGTCCAGGAAACTTAAACAAGGGTTTTTCATAAGCATTCATATATATAGGGATTGTCTGCCTGGCGTATTTTATCACACCCCCAAAATATCAGAGCATTGGCGTGACTGGACTGGTATCTTCATTGCACAGCGGAAGCAAATATAATCTGAGACTTCTATAAATTGAACGCCACTAAGTACTCGTATCTCCAATGGTTCTCCTATTCCAACCGTGCCTTGTCTTAGAAATGCAACCTGAGAAAGAAATATGCGAAAAATCAACATAAAGTTGAGCGAGTTCATAGTTTGTTTGTAAAAGATTTGAAATAAATCTTTTTGATAACCGATTTGTGAAATATTATTGAGAAAACGAATTTAAAAATCATTTTCTTGTCAAGTTATATGGAAACTTTGTATTTGTAACGCATTATGTTCGTAGAATCATGTATTTGTAAACTCTTACCTTTGTAAAGTTTGTATAACCATCAATGCCCACCCTGACTTTGACTTCATGCCCGCATAATCCTATGCTTTGAATTTGTATAAAACATGGTATGTAATTTGTAAAGGCATATTGAAACTGAGTTCTGTATATGTAAGGAATACGAGATTGTTAATGGTTCGCGAGGCCACTAATATATGTAACGACATAGGAAACATCCAAACCATAGGCATTTTTCGTAGTCGATTCACGACCGGGACACAAAAGCACTGCTTGGTACTAGTATCACCAAGAGTGTCGCTGCCTGAAACCCATTAGATCTAACCTTTTGTTCCGCGGTCTTAGTATGTACACGATTAATGGTGCTTATGTTACCCTATTCGTGACATAATCTATTGTGTCATTTCTTAGTTTAATGTACCTCTTTGTACTTGTATTTTCCCGTAGTTTAGAAATCTAGAATTCGTGTGTATGCACATTTCGAAAAATACGCTTGTTTGAAAAACCGGTATAAAACATAAGCTTTTCGTAAACCATTTGTGTCAGTTAAAACTTGCTTGTAAAATGGTTTAGAAATATGTAATTCTTGTTTGCTTTGCAAAAAGTGCATGTCTTTCCACCGCGAAAACATTTAGAAAAATGTAAAACTGTAAAAATGTGGGGTTATGAACTCCCCTGGATTTCCTTATGCAAAGCTAGCTAAACACGACTTCGTGATGTCGTTTCCAAGACTTGACTTGCTAGCGTGCATTCTATAAACATTCCTAACACGGAATATCTTATAAGTTTCTAAATAAACACAGTAACTAAACTACATGTCATCGAGCTCTACCGAATTGTCAACCAAACGATTCAATGGTAAGTTATCAACTTAACAAAAATGACTAAGTTAAACTTATTTAGTTTGTTTATTGTCAGTAACAATTAACAAGTCTTGGAAAGACTTAGTTCTCGAGAGATTTCAAATATATAAATATTTATATAAAAAAAATATAAATACATCGTTGTAATCGCGTTAGCCTTCTCGAGAAGTCGTATGTGTATGTGACGAGTGTTTTATGAAAAGAATATATAATAAACTCGTACTATATATCGTATGCCGTTGAGGCGTTTAAAATAAATATAAAAGTTATATTTATTTGAAATAAAAATATAACTATATTTATTTTTATAAAACGAATTCATGTTGTTGGATATTCAAAATAAATATATAACTATATTTACTTTTATAGCGGAAATCCGAGTTGTTGGATGTTTGAATAAATATATATAACCGATATTTATTTTTATAAAAGAATCACCATTTCGTATGTTGTAAAGTGTCGTCGAAAGAAGTTTTATATTTGTATTTGTCTTTATAAAAGTTCCTTGGATCCAAAAAGTTGTCTTATAATAAAACGCGTTTCGTTTACGGGTTTTCTCGAAAAACGGGCAGAGTTTCCTCTGTTTTTGAACGGCCCCGACAACACAAGTTGTCGTTATTTTAACAAAATTCAATCAAGATTCAAACAAACAATATAATCACTACTTATATAATTCCCGTCAAACATTTCAAGTTATGAGCTAATTTTTTATCGTTTCGAGCTCGTTGTCACGAAATACTAAAACTATATAATTTCAAATTAATTCGCCATTAACTTTACCATTCTTCGTGTCGAACGCCGAACGGGTTGACCGGTTGAGTTGACTGGGTTAACTCACTATGTTGACCAGGTTTGACCGAGTCGACTCGGTTTGACCGAGTCAACCGAAACCGTAACTGAGTCTGACCGAAGCCACTTGACCCGAACCTTAAACTTTGAATCATACTCGAACCGGCTGAAAAACCCAAAAAACCCAACACAAATCTGAACATTTTGAGCCACTGACCTGAATTATAACCCAGTTTCCCGAACATAGCTCGAACCCGAGCCAAAACACATCTCGAATCTTCACTATGTCTGAGCCAAACACAACCTGAACCCGATTTGAATACTTGAATGGAACTTGAACAGACTGAACATCATCAGCATTGTCTTTCATCATATCTTCGAAAAAGAAACAAAATGAAGGAAAAAATGGAGAGGGGTTTACCGGTTAAGCTCATCGAAAGAACAAAACATCACCGCCGGAACATAGTGTGCCGCCGCCGTAGATGGCGCTGCAGACGTCGGAAAACTCCACCGCCTTCGTCGTCCATGTCTCTCTCTCTTGAACACACTCTCTCTCTCTTCTAAATTTTCATCGCCGGGGAATAGGGTTGCTGACAGCCCGTTGCCGGCCCGGTGCTGGTCGTCGGCCGACCATCGAGGAGGAGGGGAAAGGGAGTGGAGGCTGGTTGTCGGAGGGGGGGTCTCACCCGATGGAAATGAACCGTCGGCAGCCGCTGGCTCCTCCCCTATGGCTCACCGATTTAATTAACGGGAGGGATATGAAATGGGGTGTGGCTGGTTGGTGGTTGTTTAGGGTTTGAAGAGAATGAGAGCATGGATTTTGTGTGTGTGTGTTATTTCTCTGTTTTTGATTTGTGTTATGTTTGTGTGTGTATGTTTTGGTCTGTGATTTCAAAGAGATAGATGAAAAAGGGACCAGGCTCCATGTTTTCTTTTGGTTGTGTGTATGTTGTTTGTGTTTGGTTTGAGTATTTTATAGAGATCTAGTAGAGATCTTGTAAGATCTTGTTGAGATTTCATAAGGATTTTGTAGAGATTTTGCAGATTTGAAAATATTTTGATGAGATCTTATAAGATCTTGGTAAGATTTTTAAGGAAGAGATCTAGTATATTATGTGCAGGTTTAGGCTTGTGGGTTTTGGGCTTGGGCCCAGGGCCTACAAGCCCATCTCATGTGTAAGTGGCCCGTAATTCCTACGAGACCCGATATCGCAACCCAAACTCCATAAGTGTCGAAAGCATAAAGTTTTTAAAATTAAAAAGGCGTATAATAGTGGCGTTGTCAGTATTTTGTATGGTATTAGTCCGTTGTCATTTGATGTTCCGTAGATTCCACGCGAATCTTCATACGCATACTGTAGAGTCGGATAAACGTTCCTACGCACTCCAAAGGCATAATTAAGTTGATTTGTGCTGTAAACACTATTTATTGTCGCGTTAATCACCTGTTACTCACGTAATTAAGAGCCGTATATCACCGGTTGTCACATTCTCCCCCTGTTAATAAAATTTCATCCTCGAAATTTAGACTATGTTAACTCCTTAGAGTTACGTTATGCGTAAGTAAATACGAATAATGTCAAAGGAAACGAAACATACTGACCAAGTTAACAGGGGTCCAATAAAAGAGGAATTTCGAGCAATAGAATTCCAAACGAACATTCACAATAGGCAAATGAATTCTAGAAACGATAACATCCACTAAATGGAACTTAGAATCAACAAGCTCAATGAAATAGTTTTGCATGAAACGCTCGATCATGATCAGCCTAAGCTGCAAGTTATACCGACGCCACAAGGTGTCGTAGTGAATGAAACAATTCAATAATAGCGGTGGTCAAACAAATTCACCGTGTTTGAAGTCATGCGAAAGTACAATGAAGCAAATTTGAAAATTAGATTCAAACGACATCATAAGATTTTCAATTGAAGATGGAACATCAAAGAATTAATGTTTTCGATCGAAGATGAAAAAACAATAAATATCGCAAAATATTCGATCGATGTTGAAAGAACCGTTAGTAGGTACACCGGAATATGTAATGAATTTGTGTACCATTGTCATAACACACAATTGTGTTAAGACCGCTTAAATATGATAAATCGAAGCGAATTTAAAGCAAATCAATAAATAATTAATTAAATCCGTGCATGAGATGCGTAAACGAGTTTAGCGCGAGCTTCAAACTAGTGAAAATCACCATCACATGGTGTCGAAATCATCAAACGACTTAATGGAGTCGTAGATCAAACAAGTCTACTACGACTCGAAACAAATGAAACACTTGTTAATACGAATTTGAATATGATGGTTTCAATACATCATATGGTGTGTTGAATTGAATATGCGTAGTGAACAAGTTTCAAATAATTGAATCTTGGTTTCGGTTCAAGCCGACAATAAGTACATGTATCGACAAGAAAACTTTCGGCATGGTCACAACGAAAAACCATGTACGTAACTTGAAAAGAAGAGAAATTTCAAGATAATGTGTTGACTTGATAACAAAGGAGCCAACAATTACAATAATGCAAGTCATTCAAATCACAAATCAATAATTAGATTCAGCGAAATAATATTTGAACTTTAATAAAACGCTTTATTCGAAACAATAACACATGCGTAACAAACGATGCATGCGTAACATATGAATTTTCAAGAAATCAAGCAATGAGTGTTCGCTATAATGAAAGAAATTAGCGTGATGCAATGACCATTCAGAGGAGTAGAGATGTAAAAATCTACTCGCTTGATGCAAAAGTCGAAATTTCAATAAAAGAAATTTGAGGACTTTACCTGGGGTTGCGTGTGATGTCCGGTTGTTAGGTAACATTACCATAGAATATCGAACATAGCGTATTCGTTGTTAATAATATAGGGGGGAAAGCGGAGACATACGTCTTCTCCTTGGCGTGACTCGTGTCGTTTGCAGGACCGCGTGCCAACTGCCGCTTCCTCGAAAGTCGTATGTGGCGTACTTCAACCTCCATTGATGTATAGCTTAAGTTTCATGTATACCTGTGCACTAGCGTTTCGTTATGCGTAGGCTGCCTGCTCAGGAAGTTAAAATATCATAAACAATATGGATAATAGTGTGTGCCCGAGTTAATATTCGCGGTTCCTACGTGATGACCTTTAATGAACTTTAACAGAAGTTTCTGAAGGATTTAAATGCATGTTTCCTAAACTCTCAGAGTTTTGTGTACTGTATGTAATTGTTTTATGTACCATGTATGAAACACCACAATAGCGCATGTTTGAAAACAAAATTTTGACTGTTTGTTTTTCCGCAACGGTTGGAGACTATATTCGAGTCTTAGGCGTTCTGTATGTATTCAAAGTCTCAATGATCTAAGTCCCCAGGGGGAAAGGTGAGGTTAGAGCCTAGGTATCTCTACAAATACCTAATTCGCTGTAACCTATAGCTCTGATACCAATCTGTTACACCCCGAAATATCAGAGCATTGGCGTGACTGGACTGGTATCTTCATTGCACAGCATAAGCAAATATAATCTAAGACTTCTAGAAATTGAACGCCACCAAGTACTCATATCTCCAATGGTTCTCCTATTCCAGCCGTGCCTTGTCTTAGAAATGCAACCTGAGAAAGAAACATGCGAAAAATCAACATAAAGTTGAGCGAGTTCATAGTTTGTTTGTAAAAGATTTGAAATAAATCTTTTTGATAACCGGTTTGTGAAATATTTTTGAGAAAACGAATTTAAAAATCATTTTCTTGTCAAGTTATATGGAAACTTTGTATTTGTAACGCATTATGTTCGTAGAATCATGTATTTGTAAACTCTTACATTTGTAAAGTTTGTATAACCATCAATGCCCACCCTGACTTTGACTCCATGCCCGCATAATCCTATGCTTTGAATTTGTATAAAACATGGTATGTGATTTGTAAAGGCATATTGAAACTGAGTTCTGTATATGTAAGGAATACGAGATTGTTAATGGTTCGCGAGGCCACTAACATATGTAACGACATAGGAAGCATCCAAACCATAGGCATTTTTCGTAGTCAATTCACGACTGGGACACAAAAGCACTGCTTGGTACTAGTATCACCAAGAGTGTGGCTGCCTGAAACCCATTAGATCTAACCTTTTGTTCCGCGATCTTAGTATGTACACGATTAATGGTGCTTATGTTACCCTATTCGTGACATAATCTATTGTGTCATTCCTTAGTTTAATGTACCTCTTTGTAGTTGTATTTTCCCGTAGTTTAGAAATCTAGAATTCGTGTGTATGCACATTTCGAAAAATACGCTTGTTTGAAAAACCGGTATAAAACATAAGCTTTTCGTAAACATTTGTGTCAGTTAAAACTTGCTTGTAAAATGGTTTAGAAATATGTAATTCTTGTATGCTTTGCAAAAAGTGCATGTCTTTCCACCCCGAAAACATTTAGAAAAAATGTAAAACTGTAAATAGGTGGGGTTATGAACTCACCTGGATTTCCTTATGCAAAGCTAGCTAAACACGACTTCGTGATGTCGTTTCCAAGACTTGACTTGCTAGCATGCATTCTATAACATTCCTAACACGGAATATCTTATAAGTTTCTAAATAAACACAGTAACTAAACTACGTGTCATCGAGCTCTACCGAATTGTCAACCGAACGATTCAATGGTAAGTTATCAACTTAACGAAAATGACTAAGTTAAACTTATTTAGTTTGTTTATTGTCGGTAACAATTTACAAGTCTTGGAAAGACTTAGTTCTCGAGAGATTTCAAATATATAAATATTTATATAAAAAATATATAAATACATCGTTGTAATCGCGTTAGCCATCTCGAGAAGTCGTATGTGTCTGTGACGAGTGTTTTATGAAAAGAATTTATAATAAACTCGTACTATATATCGTATGCCGTTGAGGCGTTTGAAATAAATATAAAAGTTATATTTATTTGAAATAAAAATATAACTATATTTATTTTTATAAAACGAATTCATGTTGTTGGATATTCAAAATAAATATATAACTATATTTACTTTTATAGCGGAAATCCGAGTTGTTGGATGTTTGAATAAATATATATATGTGATATTTATTTTTATTAAAGAATCACCATTTCGTATGTTGTAAAGTGTCGTCGAAAGAAGTTTTATATTTGTATTTGTCTTTATAAAAGTTCCTTGGATCCAAAAAGTTGTCTTATAATAAAACGCTTTTCGTTTACGGGTTTTCTCGAAAAACGGGCAGAGTTTCCTCTGTTTTTGAACGGCCCCGACAACACAAGTTGTCGTTATTTTAACAAAATTCAATCAAGATTCAAACAAACAATATAATCACTACTTATATAATTCCCGTCTAATATTTCAAGTTATGAGCTAATTTTTTATCGTTTCGAGCTCGTTGTCACGAAATAATAAAACTATATAATTTCAAATTAATTCGCCGTTAACTTTACCATTCTTCGTGTCGAACGCCGAACGGGTTGACCGGTTGAGTTGACTGGGTCAACTCACTATGTTGACCAGGTTTGACCGAGTCAACTCGGTTTGACCGAGTCAACCGAAACCATAACTGAGTCTGACCGAAGCCACTTTACCCGAACCTTAAACTTTGAATCATACTCGAACCGGCTGAATCTGACTCGAACACACTTGTGGTTGACCCGAGTAGATCCCTAAAAACCCAACACAAATTTGAACATTTTGAGCCACTGACCTGAATTATAACCCGGTTTCCCGAACATAGCTCGAACCCGAGCCAAAACACATCTCGAATCTTCACCATGTCTGAGCCAAATACAACCTGAACCCGATTTCAGTACTTGAACGGAATTTCAACAGACTGAACATCATCAGCATCATCTTTCATCAGATCTTCAAAGAAGAAACAAAATGAAGGAAAAAAATGGAGAGGGGTTTACCGGTTAAGCTCATCGAAAGAACAAAACATCACCACCGGAACATAGTACGCCGCCGCCGTAGACGGCGCTGCAGACGCCGGAAAACTCCACCGCCTTCGTCGTCCATGTCTCTCTCTCTTGAACACACACTCTCTCTCTCTCTCTCTCTTCTAAATTTTCGTCGCCGGGGAATAGGGTTGCTGACAGCCCGTTGCTGGCCCGGTGCTGGTCGCCGGCCGATCATCGAGGAGGAGGGGAAAGGGAGTGGAGGCTGGTTGTCGGAGGGGGGGTCTCACCTGACGGAAATGAACCGTCGGCAGCCGTTGGCTCCTCCCCTGTGGCTCACCGATTTAATTAACGGGAGGGATATGAAATGGGGTGTGGCTGGTTGGTGGTTGTTTAGGGTTGAAGAGAATGAGAGCATGGATTTTGTGTGTGTGTGATTTCTCTTTTTTTTATTTGGGTTATGTTTGTGTGTGTATGTTTTGGTCTGTGATTTCAAGGAGATAGATGAAAAAGGGACCAGACTCGATGTTTTCTTTTGGTTGTGTGTATGTTGTTTGTGTTTGGTTTGTGTATTTTATAGAGATCTAGTAGAGATCTTGTAAGATCTTGTTGTGATTTCATAAGGATTTTGTAGAGATTTTGCAGATTTGAAAAGATTTTGATGAGATCTTATAAGATCTTGGTAAGATTTTTAAGGAAGAGATCTAGTATATTATGTGTAGGTTTAGGCTTGTGGGTTTTGGGCTTGGGCCCAGGGCCCACAAGCCCATCTCATGTGTAAGTGGCCCGTAATTCCTACGAGACCCGATATCGCAACCCAAACTCCATAAGTGTCGAAAGAATAAAATTTTTAAAATTAAAAGGCGTATAACAGTGGCGTTGTCAGTATTTTGTACGGTATTAGTCCGTTGTCATTTGATGTTCCACAGATTCCACGCGAATCTTCATACGCCTGTAGAGTCGGATAAACGTTCCTAGGCACTCCAAAGGCATAATTAAGTTGATTTGTGCTGTAAACACTATTTATTGTCGCGTTAATCACCTGTTAATCACGTAATTAAGAGCCGTAATTCACCGGTTGTCACATATTTAATAAATACGCCAGAACCAGGGGCTAAACTAATGAGGAACTAGCCGTAGCAAGGGCTACGGCTCAACCCCATATTCGCAGTGTATTTTTTTCAGTTTTATACAAGATGCCCCTAAACATATACTAGGATACCCCTAAGTGAAAAATATGAAACTTGAAATTATTCGTTAAGCCCAAAACTTGTTAAATAATTAAGCCCAAATAATAAGTTTCATGATAATTAAGCCCAAATTATACTAACGCCCAAATAATTAAAATAATCCATTTATTATATTTTTCTAAATTGAAGCTTGTCAAGACGGATTTACGCAATCTAATGGGCCCGCAATATTTGAATAATGCTACGGTTTGTACGGTCGAAAAAAGAAACCTTTGATAAAGTAAAAGACGACGATGTGATGGAACGGTTTCAAGCTATGAAAAAAGAAGAGGACAAATCTATTAGGTATTATCGTTTTTTTTTTATTATTTTATTTATTATCTTTTTTATTATAAAACCAAGTACCAATGATCTCATAAGCTCTAACAGTTTATAAATAAAAACAAAACCTTAAAAAATAAGTTAACAAGTGTAAGATTTTAAAAAACATACGAGTTTAATAAACGAAAGGTTAAAAAAATAATGAATTTTGAATAAACAAACACTCCAAAGAAATGGAAGATTTGAAAAAGAAATAAAATACTCTAAAAAAAGTTTGAAAAATGAAAGATCTTTTGCAAACTTTTTATTAGAATGTTTCATCTTTTTTCAAATATTACATTTCTTTTGTTTTTTACATACGTTCTTTTGTAAAATTTTAAAACGAACAACTTAAAAAAGGAGTTTTTTCAAAATGTTTAAAAAACAAATGGTTAAAAAGAATGGTATGAAATGAAGTGTTCAAAAAAACTTTAAAAGACAAATGACTTTAAAAAGAACGATTTTTAGAAAACCAAACGGTATAAAAAGGAACAATTTTAAGAACGATAAACAGTTTAAACAAAAACTTTAAAAGACAAATGACTTTAAAAAGAACGATTTTTAGAAAACCAAACGGTATAAAAAGGAACAATTTTAAAAACGATAAACGGTTTAAACAAAATGTTAAAAAGAAATAATTTTTTAAACAATATTTTATAAAAACAAATAGTTAATGAAAATACATATTTATTTATATATTTAAAACGTATTTTGTTAAATAATAATCGTGAGAATAACGAAATAATAAAAAAAACTTAAGTAATTGCATTAATAATCTCTCAAATATTAAAAGAACTTTGTAAATTATAAAAAATAGCCCATAAGGTATATAATTACGTAATTACCCTTAGACTTAAATGCCAAAACGTAACAAAGTTAGTGTTGGGGGCCAAAATCGTTATAAAATGCAACCCCAGGGTCTGATATTATGAGTCTTTTTTTTTCTTCAAAAAAGATGAATAAAGTTGGGGGTATTTGATTTCGTAGCCGTACCCATCCCCTACATCTTAACAAGTGGATTGTTGTTTCCATTTTTTTCTCATATTGACATCGATCGGTTAAGTTTAATATTTAGGTATGCTTAATCTCCAGGCAACATGAAGCTCAGACATTTACTTTTTATTTACATTTGTGTTGTCACTAATCAGTTAAAGTGTGGCAATAAACATAAGTTTTAGAAGTACAAGCATTTCATATGTCATTTAGCTTAGACCAAAAGTCTATTGAAGTAATCAAACTTAAAATCTCAACTTTGTAGAGATGAACGGACAAACAGAAAGAGAAGATGACCGGCCTTGGAATCAGGCCACCGGGAAACGGAAGAAAAAGAATCAACAACAGAAACTCAAGAAACAACACTTCGAGTTCGAAAATGCTACAACACTTCCGAAGAAGTTTTATAAGGGGGTAATAGATTCCCTTTCGTGAGATATGACAATGTCCAAGACACGACGAAGATGTTGGAAGTGATCAACAAGGTGAAGATGAAGGGTGCCAAGCTGAACGCTGACATGGCCAGATTCCGACGGGATGGACTATCCTTCTCCGAGGGGGCCAAAACAATTGAAGACAAGTCAGATAGGTATAAACCATGTTATTAGAAACCTCGTCCTACCATCAACTTCAACAAGCTGAATACGAAGGATGATATAACATATGTTGGGGTTCTCAAGGGAGCGGATACAAGAAAAAAGAAATCCCTTGACTTTATGGGGATCAACTCTAAGTTATCAAAAACCAGGGGAGGGAAAGCATTGGTCGTTGAAGCAAAGAACCTTAACATCCTCTGCAACCAACATAACATCACGGATAAAATGTCATGATTCCTCACCGGCTTGAGGTATATTGGGGGTCTGAAAGTCCTCATGACTTTGTTGGTGCATATGTCTGTCCACTTCGTCTTGTATCGAGTCTTGTAATAGAATTGTTAGATCAAGTCACGTAGTTCGAGAAAAACAGGAAAAAGTCTTGAATCAGCCAGTTCACACGAACTGACGAGTTCATGCGAACTGGGTTTACCAGTTCGTGCGAACTGGGAGTGCAGGGTTCATACGAAGTAGTTCAACTATATATAGGTAACTTGTGTCTTTCATTTGTAACTTTTCTGATTCCAGAGCAGAGGTGCTGCCGAAGTGTCGAGTGAACTGTAAAAGCTTTCATATCAATATAAATGACAATTGAAGTGAATCCTAGTGTGAATCAAGCTGCAATCAAGTCCGAATCATTGAATTCCGCCTTTGGTTTGGATTAGAACTCTTCTGATCGACTCATTAGATCGATTCAACGATCCTACAGACTTTCTACCTAAAAAACCCACTGTGAAGCTTTCATAACACGATATATCGAGCAGCAATCCAACTGGTTCTCAATGGTTAAGCCGTGGGAAGGAGGGGAGAAGTTCATGGACAGGGTTGCTTGGCTACGTATAGACGGCGCCCCTACCCATGCATGGGATCGAAGCGTTTTTTACATGATTGCCAGAACATTTGGCGAGGTAATCTCACCTTTAGGAGTAGACGCCAGTGACTGCAATCGGTCATATGAAATTATCAAGGTGCTCGTTAATTCAGGTAAGGAGGTCGCCGAAGAAATGTCAATCACATGGAAGGGGTGGAGTACAAGGTATGGGTCACTAAGGTTATGAGAGATTGGACTCCTGATTTTCTCATTGGAAGCTCAAGTGGCCCTAAACGTTATCATGCGCATGGACTAGAGGTCGCAGAGGACTCTGGTGATGACACACAGCCGGTGAGGGCACATCTGCCTAGGAATGCATGCCTGGGAATTCCGGTAGCAATGGTAATGCCGGAGAAGACAGTGAGCCTCGTCAAGAAACCGAACAGTCATGCATGGGTTTCGATACGTGCATGGGGAACGACAATCTTGAGGCGGCGCCCACATTCATCATTAATGATATCGTTCCATCAAGCATGGGCCATCCTACTAAATCTAATTTTACTGAAGATTGTTCAGGATGGGCCCCTGTCCCAAAAGTTGGTCATCTCAGATCTAGGAGATTGGGCTTGGGATTACGTAACAACATGCCCAAACCCTCTTCTACTGGACCCATTTCCAGCCCCGGACAATCTACCTCTAAGAGGCCCAGATGCGAGTCTCCTATTACACCATAATCCAATCAGGCTTTATTTAATTTCCCATTACCCTCTTATCCAGATTATCTTCGCCCCTGCTACAGCATCCCTCCGTCCTCTATCATTCATGATCCTCCCCTCAATTTATCAACGCGAATACTCCTGAATAAGAACTCGTTGCGGTCCCGACCCCCACGGTGCCTCCTACTAAGGGAACTGGGAATCCTTCCAATGGCAACCCGGATCCTTCACTCGTGTCGTCTAGGGCTCCGGCTGACGAAGCTGTAATCATGGACGTATCTGCTGAAGTAAACGCCACAATTAACGTTGGCCGTCTCACAGGTATGTACATGATGAACTGCTTGAATCAAATCGAGAACATGATTAGGGTTGATGGTGAAAACACAGTGAATCAATGAATTTTCTCACTATAAACATAAGGGGGTGGGCAATGCCCACAACGCATGATGGATTAAAAAATAAAGAGAAACCACGAAATTGGTTTTATTTCCATTCAAGAGACCATGTATGAGGATGGGTCATGGATTAACTTCGGGAAGTTTTGGGGAAACTCACCTATGGAAGTGGACTGGATCAATTCAGAAGGTAGATCGGGAGGTTTGACCTGCATATGAGATTCAGGAATTTTCACCAAAGCAGAAACAATCAAGCACATGCAATATCTGCTGATATGCGGCACGCTAAGGGGTATCAACGAGCAGATAAATGTAGTAAATATCTATGCTCCATAGGCCGCTCCAGCAAAAAGAGCTCTGTAGGAGCAAATCAAAGAGTTAAAAGCTACACGTGGGCGTATCTGGATCATACTAGGTGACTTCAACCAAGTTAGATCCGCAGAAGAAAAGAGGAACTATATTTTCGATCCAACGCCAGCAGCTGACTTCAATTCGTTCATATATGATGCAAACCTTGCTGAATATTTAATGAACAGATTTAAGTTCACAAGATGGTTGGATGGGGGCTATAAGCTAAGTAAACTGGATCGTATGCTGGTATGCCATAAATTTTGGGGTTTATGGCCTGCCGCGACCCTACGAGCTCTTCCAAGGAATCTCTCAGATCACTGTCCACTGGTTCTAATAACTTCACCATCCGATTTTGGCCATATCCCTTTTAGATGCTTCAATGCTAGGCTTACTAAATCGGGTTTTGATAGTGTAGTCCGTTCCTCAGTCAATTATTTTAACCTCGCAGTCCTCCAGATATCATCTTGGCAGAAAAACTGAGGGGTATCAAAAAGGCAATCAAGGAATGGAACAAAGCAACTAAAAAAGATGAGGATAAAAGACTCAGCTCTTCTGTCGCCGCCCTTGAAAAGTTAGACTACCTGTCTGAGACTCTTGACCTCACAGATTCCGAAGCGGCAGAATACGTCGAACTCAAAAACAAAGTGACTGAAATCAATGACAATCAGCTCAGTGAACTTCATCAGAAATCTCGTGTCAAATGTGCGGTCGAAGGTGACGAAAATTCAGGCTTCTTTCATGGCTATATTAACAGCAGGATGTCGAGATGTTGATTGAATAGTCTATGGATTGAAGATGAGTGGTGCACTTACCCCACAAGGATCAAAGATGAGACTCGTAAATTCTTCAAAAACAAGTTCCGGGAGCCAATTCAAGCGAGACCACTATTCACTTGTCAGCACCTCAAAAAACTCACAGATGAGTAGGGTATGTCTTTAAATTTCACCTTTTTCTTTCAATGAAGTAAAAAACGCAGTTTGGGATTGTGGCAGAGACAAAGCCCCGGGGCCGGACGGTTTCAATTTCACCTTCATAAAGCAATATTAGGACCTACTTAGGGAAGATTTTCACAAGATTATGGTGCGATTTCATGACACGAGTAAAATCTCAAAAGGGTGTAGCTCCTCCTTTATCACCCTAATACAGAAAATAAATTACCCGGAAAATTTGAATGACTTCCGGCCCATAAACCTCATCGGTTGCATTAGCAAATTCATTTAAAAAGTACTAGCGAACCGTCTCAAAAGAGTATTTGGGTCAGTCATATCGGAAGAGCAATCGACATATATCTCGGATAGGAACATATTGGACGGGCCTCTTATTACAGACGAAATTATCTCTTGGGTAAAACGCTCAAAATACCAAGCATTTTTATTCAAGATCGATTTCGAAAAGGCCTTCGACACAATCAGTTGGAACTTCATTAACTTGGTACTTCGTCAAATGAATTTTCCCAACGCGTGGAGGCTTTGGATTCATAGCATTTTAGCTTCATCCCGTTCCTCGGTTTTGGTCAATGGCTCCCCAACTGAGGAATTCCAATGTTTTAGGGGGGTAGGAAAGGAGATCCACTCTCATCCTTTATCTTCATCCTTGCTGTTTTGGTCAAAAATACCAAAGCAATTTAGTGATCAAATTAGTTAAGTGAGGTAGTGTGCTAAGAATGTGTATCGAAAATATGCTGGTCAAGTTGTTAACAAAAACAGTCTTCAGGATACGGCTCAGGATATCGAGCTGTATCTACAATCAAACAATGAGAAAAAATGTAAAGGTTGGCACGTGATGTACGAGGAAAGCCCTTGATCAATCTAGATCTCCGGCATAAAACCTCGAGAGCTGACAATCGTCGACTGCCTTGTTCTTCTTATTGCTTGAATAACCAGGATACAGTGTAGGATAATGCTCAGATCGCTACTAAGTGGTACAATGATTGTATGTCATGAGTGTTAGTGCGTGATTGCTGCTAGAAAAGAGAGTGAATGAGTAGGTGAATTCAAGAGTGTGTGTCCTATGGATCTGGCATCCCCTTTATATAGTTTTTAAGTTTAACTAACTATGCTAAAAATCCGGGATATTATGCTAAAAATCCGGGATACTTGGAATACGCCCTTCTGAACGTTAGGGGGCTGTTTCAACTCATTCTCCACATGCATATTAACTGTAAATCTGGGATTTAAGCTTCCATAACCGTTACAACATAAATATATTTGACCAGCATCCATAACTCCCATAAAACACGCCATTCTTCAATGGTGACCGTTACAGGAGCTATTCTTCCGCCATCAACGTCTTTATCCTAACCAATTTGAGCGGGTCTTCAGGATGACTTGGTCCTCATGAACGTTAGTCCCTTGTAACCAACGTTTACAAGCAAATTGTTAGTGATAGTCAGGATACTGCCTCAGGATGTTACCAATATCATGGTCTGGTATCCTGATCGTAATCAGCTATCATAAAATCAAGATATAGTGTCAGGATATGGGCTCAGAATTTCACCCATAACAATTGTCCCCAAAAATATAACTGTTGGATATCCTGATTCTAGCGGGATATATTTTTAGTCATTCCAACATGTGTGTGTCACACCCCGATATTTCCACATATTACCGGTGGGGAGTATCGTGACGTAGTTGATATCATCGTTGACAATACACACAATATAATAGCACAGCGGAAGGCTTGGTGAATAAACTATTACAACCCATAATGTCTGAGTGTTCGACGAAAGAATATACAGACTGGATTGTAATAAGATCCACAGGCGGATCATAAATAAAATAAAAGAAACAAAAATAACAGACTTCAGGCATCTTAGGGATTTGCAAGATCCTCTTATATGACACCTAATAGCTCCAGTCTACTACGAGAAGTACCTGTCAATCAATCTTTAAAAAAATACGTCAGTTTACACTGGTAAATACAATTAACTAACTCTTTTGAAAAGCATTTATAAAATTTATTTAAGTGCACATGGCACAAATCATTTATAACTTGGGACAATTGTTTAAATATAATCTTGTATACAGATTTACATGTTTGTCTTACAATTAGGGCCGGTTGAAAGCCGGTCATGATTAACCGACTCACCACTTATAGAACTCACAAAGGAGTTATCCCCAACATGTGGGTTTATATTTTAGCATTTGCATCTGTCAGGTGTATGCCTACATCCCGTGCATAGGTCGTGGCCATTTTCAAATGAAATGAGCCGAGGATATCCAGGACACGGTCGAATTAACCCCCAATGTTTATGTTATCAAACAAGACAGATTAAAACGGGTTATGTAAATTTATTAATCATAATCCAATTAAATGATTTCATACCCGACCAAGTGGTATTATTATAATACCATATCCCAAGCCCGTATAAGGGAAAATAAGTTAAAAGTATTTACCTGAGCTTAAAGTGAAGATAACTCAGCCGTAAATCCTAAAGCTTTATGATGGTACCTTCTACTGGATGCTATTTAATCTGTGTAGAAGGTTTAATAACCTATTAGGATGCTAATGGGTCCTTAGTTAAGTCAAAGACTTAGACCGGCTAGCTAGAAAGAAACTTTACGGTTCTAAACGCTAGATTAAGCGAAAACCGGAATAGAATGTGATTTAGACCTGACAAGCTTGGATACTTGTATAATATGGGTAAACTAAACACTTTCTGGAATTTGAGGATTTAATGATAAGGTTAAACCCGTTTCGGCTATTTTATGTAAACTAGTCACATAAACTGATCCGAACGCATAACCGCGTAACGGGTATCCAAATGAATTATATACAAGTCTTAATTGTTAATATGTTTAAAACATGTTAATACATCAGTAGGATGTTAACACCTATGCCCAAAAAGTATTTAAAACAATTTAAGTCTCGTAGGGGCATTTTGGTAAATTTAAATACTTATAAAAGATATTTTATAACAAACTGAAGTTCTGGTCTTTTGAAATCAGTAAAAATATTTAATTTAATAAGTTATATCAGTAGGGTGCTGCCTATATGTGAAATTTATCATTTATAACCAATTCATGCACCGAAGGGACATTTTGGTAATTTCACATAAGCTTTAAAGGTCAATTTCAGAAATCTGAGTTTAAAACTTTTGCTTACTGTTAAAGTATAGAAATTTACTAAAAACATCAGTAGGTATTAAGTCTTATATGTTTAAAATAGTTTTAGTTCATACTATGCGTTAAAAACGCGTAAAAGTCGCTTTTAAGCGATTTTCGGGTTATATAAGAAAAGCTGATATTTTTATCATTCCAGAAAGCTTGATATATTTTATTTATCATATAAAATCAGTAGCAAAAGATTTGGTATCAATATGTGATGTAAAACTCATTTTATTCAAGAAAATGGTATAACCGGCAATTACCGAATTTAAGCTAGAACCCTATGATATGATCGGTTTAAAAATACATAAAAATCTTCAAAAATCCCAAAATATTATATTACATCAGTGGTTAAAAAGTTTGTTGTCAAAATTTGGGTTTAGATAGGCTTTATACTAATTATGCCATTTAATGAATAAAAAGCTTCTTAATTACGATATTGAGAATAACTCCTAATCTACACCTCAAACTGATGTCAAATTTTTAGGACAAGTTTATAAATCAGTAACAAAGGTTTTTGTCCTCTCACATTTCTAAAAATCTCATTTTTTTTGTCAAAAGGGCATTTATGGCATTTATAAGCATATTAATGATCAAGAGCATATAATTCAAACCACTATGAACCATGCACTATAACTCCAAAGGGTTATACTACTGAGTAATGTGGTCCTAATGGAAGCTTAAAACTTGGGAGAATTAAGCTTGAACGGGTCAGAACTGAAAGTCAAAGCAAAAGTCAAGCTTTTGCGACTTTCGGTTATAAACTGACCTTAGACTGGTAATTGTCGGGTTAGGACTGATAAAACATGTTCCAATATCAATTACCAAGTCATTAGAATGTTAAAATATAATTTAGAACCTCTGTTTAATTAATTTAATTCATTTTTAAACTTTCTGTCCAGTTTGACTTTTTGTCAAACTAGTTTGACCCGACAATTAACTAGTCAAACGAAATAATTAGGAGGTGCCCTTTTTTAGGGTTAATCACCTACCTTAATATGGTTCCATAACCACTTTCGTTTTGGTCAGTGGCTGGACCATTTGTGATTAAACCGGAAGTCAAACCTTAATTACGATATGTTTGACTTTTCGGTTTTAAAACTAATTAAAACAACTAAGCAGGGATTAAGACTCTTACTTAGGGTCCTTGCTATCTTTTCTACACTTGGTATTCTTCTCCTACTGATTGCAAGCTCCAGGTGAGAGTTCTTGAAAGTTTGCAAATGAAGTGATCACAAGTTTATGAACTAGTGCCCTTATATACTAATTTCCAACATCATGGATTACTTGCAGCTGTTATGGGACTTCCTAGGATCACCCCAGGTGTCCTAGTGGGTTAATAAAACCATTTTTCAGCCCCTAAAATCGATACAAACGAGTTTAAGGCGGTGCAACAGCTGAAACCCGCACCTGTCCACTTTTTTCTGCTCTGGGCACTTTTAGGCGGCCCGCGTAAGATCAAGAAGGATCTTACGCGACCCGCGAGACCTGATTTTCAGGTTAAAACACTTTACAACTTGGCAGCTTTAGTCCCTTGTCGTTTAAAACCTCATTTAACCTCATTGTTGACATGTAAGGCCCTTGTAGTTAGTTTGTTGAGGCTCAAGGATGTATAAAAAAACTTCGTTAGGCTCGGTTTCGTTAAATCTCACTATAAATGCAAGTTTCATCAAGTTGACACTTTTGACCCAAAGTCTTGAAAACTCGCATAACGATCTCGAAACCACGTGAAATTTTTATCATTTATTCTTGAGAGTATATTTGAATATTTCGAAGCCTCAGGTTCGTTAAAAGGTCAATCAGAGGTAGGAATTAACATGTTGACATGTTTAACCCTTATAGTTTTATAATCTTCCGATCATTTTCACAAACGGCTTCTTATATCAAATTAATCACTCATTTAAGAATATATTCTTCACGTATGGTCATTCAGAGGCTCAAGTTTGGCATGTTGACACTTTTAGTCCCTGTGGTTTTATATTTCCACTGTTTGTCAACTTTAGTCCTTCAAACTAAATCTTTCACATATCCAGAGTTTAGGACACGTGTCTATACATAATTTGACACGTTTTTACGTGGTGTTACATCCTCACCCCCTTAAAAGAAATCTCGACCCCGAGATTTACTGGAACAAGTCAGGGTACTTCTATTGCATAGTGGATTCAACTTCCCACGTACATTCGGGACCTCTACGGGCATCCCACTTGACCTTTACTATAGGCACGTGCTTTCTTCGGAGCTTTTTAACCTGACGATCCTCGATCGATATAGGTCTTTCAACAAACCTCGGGCTTTCATCAATTTGTACATCTTTATGAGACATAGCTAATGAATCATCAGCAAAGCATTTCTTGAGATTACAGATGTGAAACACATTATGAATTCCGCTGAGCTCCTCTGGCAAATTTAGCTTATAAGCTACACTGCCAACACATTCGATAATCTCGAATGGTCTGATATATCTAGGGCTAAGCTTGCCCTTCTTGCCGAAACGCATCACACCTTTCCAGGGTGATACTTTTAGTAAAACTTTATCACCAACCTCAAACTTTAGAGGTTTTCGCCTTTTGTCAGCATAACTTTTCTGCCTATCCCTGGCAGCTTTCAGGCAATCACGAATCTGGACAATCTTGTCCGTCCTTTCAAGGACTATATCGGGTCCTGACAACTGTGCTTCTCCTACTTCTGCCCAACAAACAGGCGTTCTGCATCTCCTACCATATAATGCCTCAAAAGGCGCAGCCTGAATACTAGTATGGTAGCTATTGTTATAGGAGAACTCAATCAAGGGTAGATGATTATCCCAACTACCTCCTAAATCAATAACACATGCATGAAGCATGTCTTCTAACGTTTGAATCGTACGCTCGCTCTGTCCATCTGTCTGAGGATGGTAAGCGGTACTAAAATTCAAACGTGTGCCCAAAGATTGTTGGAAACTTTTCCGAAAGTGTAAGGTGTATCTAGTATCTCTATCAGAGATAATAGACACCGGCACTCCGTGAAGAGTTACAATCTTATCCACGTACAACTGGGCTAACTTGTCGGAGCTATGGGTCTCCTTGATGGGTAAGAAGTGTGCTGACTTAGTCAGTCTATCAACTATAACCCATATGGTATCATTTCCGTGCTTTGTTTTAGGTAACTTGGTTATAAAGTCCATAGTTACCATTTCCCACTTCCATGTGGGAAGTTCAGGCTGTTGAAGCAGACCTGATGGCTTTTGATGTTCAGCTTTAATCTGAGCACAGGTCAAGCACTTAGCAACATGGGTGGCGATAGATTTCTTCAATCCTATCCACCAATAATTAGTTTTCAAATCCTGATACATCTTGTCACCTCCAGGGTGAACCGAATATTTAGAGTTGTGAGCTTCCTGGAGGATTACATCTCGAAGTCCTCCGTGAATGGGAACCCAGATCCTTCCATTCATTCTGAGAATTCCATCCTTGCCAGGTGTTAATTGTTCAGCAGTTACACCTAACTTTTCATCTTGAAGGTTAGCTTCCAAAACAGCATCTTTCTGTGAAGCTAATAGCCTTTCACTCAGGCTATTGTTCAGTTCAATGATCTTAGCATTAATCCTGACAGGTTTTACTCTCTCTTTTCGGCTTAAGGCATCGGTGACTACATTCGCCTTACCGGGATGGTAGCGAATTTCACAATCGTAATCATTTAAAGTTTCCATCCAGCGGCGCTGTCTCATATTGAGATCTTTTTTATTAAATAAGTGCTGAAGACTTTTGTGATCCGAATAGATCACACACTTTGTTCCATACAAATAGTGTCTCCATAATTTTAGTGCGAATACCACGGCACCCAACTCTAAGTCGTGGGTGGTGTAATTCTTTTCATGCACATTTAATTGTCGTGATGCATAAGCAATCACCTTGCCTTTCTGCATAAGTACACACTCCATACCGGTGTGTGATGCATCACAATAAATGACAAACTCTTCGATTCCTTCGGGTAATGTCAACACTGGAGCATTGCTCAACTTCTGCTTAAGGATCTCAAAGGATTCTTGTTGTTTTGGACCCCAATCAAATTTTACATTCTTACGGGTCAAAGAAGTCAATGGTGCAGCTATTCTTGAGAAGTTCTCAATGAATCTTCTATAATATCCAGCTAGACCCAGAAAACTATGAATTTCTGTTGGCGTCTTCGGTGCTTCCCAATTCATAACGGCTTCTATCTTGGAGGGATCAACTTGGATGCCATGTTCACTAACAACATGTCCATGGAATTGGACTTCACGAAGCCAGAATTCGCACTTGGAGAATTTAGCATACAACTTCTCTTGTCGAAGCAATCCTAAGATACATCGAAGGTGCTTCTCATGATCAACTTGATTACGAGAGTAGATAAGTATGTCATCTATAAAGACAATGACAAACTTATCTAGGTATGGTTTGCAGACTCTATTCATGAGGTCCATGAAAGCTGCTGGTGCATTAGTGAGCCCGAAAGGCATCACTAAAAACTCGAAATGTCCATACCTTATTCTGAACGCCGTTTTAGGTACATCTTCAGTTCGGACCTTAAGTTGATGATATCCAGACCTCAAATCAATCTTTGAAAAGAAACTCGCCCCCAGGAGCTGATCAAATAAGTCGTCGATGCTGGGTAAGGGATATCGATTCTTGATCGTTAATTTGTTTAGTTCACGGTAATCAATGCATAGGCGCATTGATCCATCCTTTTTCTATACGAACAATATTGGAGCTCCCCAAGGCGAAGAGCTAGGTTGTATGAAACCTTTCTCCAATAGGTCATCCAATTGGGTCCTGAGCTCTTTCATTTCGGTAGGCGCTAGACGATAAGGAGCTCGTGCAATTGGTGCGGATCCTGGGAGAATATCTATCCTGAATTCAACTTGCCTCTCAGGAGGTAATCAAGGTAGATCATCAGGAAAGACATCAGGATACTCAGAGATAATAGGAATGTCTTCAATCTTGGGTTTCAGATCGTTTACTGACACTTGTGCCATGTAAATGACGCATCCGTTTTTCAAACACCTTGATACTTTGAGAATGGTCACATTGCTAGGCAACCCGTACTGTGTGTCTCCATGGATAGTGACGGATTCTCCAGAAGGGGTTTTGATAATAACTGCTTTTTATCACATGCAATTTGGGCTTGGTTATACGATAACTAATCCATGCCCAAAACTATATCAAACCCAGCCAATTTCATTGGGAAGAGTTGAAGCTGTATCTAATGTACCATTAGCAAGCTCTACCTCATATTTTATGTCTAGAGTCTTAATAGGCAGATTCACTAACTTACAAAACTTATGGTCTACAAAAGACTTATCGGCACCTGAATCAAATAAGACTCTAGCATAATTATTATTAATGAGGAAGGTACCTGTTATGATGTTCTCGTCGTTCACCGCTTCCCTTGCATTCATCTGAAAAACTCTCGCATTGTTTTTCTTCGCCTCCTCGGGCTTCTTAGCATTTTTGGGGCAATTGGTCTTGATGTGCTCCTTTTCATTGCAACCATAGCAGATTGCATCTTTGATATTTCGGCACTCAACCGATTTGTACCCTTTCTTTTTGCAAATCCCACATGGTTTAGCTTGTGGGTCTTGGTTGCACCTTCCAAAGTGCCTTTTGTTGCAGGTCTTGCACCTGGGTTTGTCATTCGACTGCCCTTTCTTAAAACCAAAGTTCCCTTTGTTCTTTTTGTTTGATTGAGAGGACTTGTCTTCCTCCCTCTTCCTCTTCCCGTCATCGGTAGTCCTCTTGGCTCTACTCCTCACAATATAAAGAGTAAGAGACAAAGATAGATCCATAGCATATCTATACGTAGTAGGCTTAGAAGCCTTGACATTTCCTTTTACTTCAGGTGCTAAACCACGGATGAAACTCGTAATGCGTTTGGGTTTAGGAGTGACTAAATATGGAACAAGCCTTGACATCGAGTTGAAACTGGTCACATAGGACCTACAGTCTAAATCCTTCATCACCAAGGCGAGGAAGTCAGTTTCAATCCTCTCAACTTCATGCTGAGGACAATATGTATCTTTTACAAGATCTACAAATTTGCTCCACGAAAGGTTATACAGATGAACATTTCCAGTGGACTGTACTAATGCTTTATGTCACACCCCGACCACATAAAACAACAAATCGTGGCGGAAACGTCGGGGAGTGTTGTAACAGAATCATTGTTTCACAACACATGGAAATTTAGAATATTGTTTTATTACATAAAAAAAGTTACATTGTCTTGGAATTTGATCAACAAACAGTACAATTGTCGTTCATGTTTTTATAATTACTAAGTCCCATGTCCATCCTATGTAAAGCAATCAACAGTCGTCACGAAATAAAACCTGAAACATATGTGAAAGTAAATACGTCAGCATAAAAATGCCTGTGAGTAACATAGGTTTTGTAAATTAGATTCATGGCTTTGGATCATATAAGAAAAGATTATATGTTTATAAAAGTAGCCATGAATCCTTGATAAAAGTTTGGTTTCTAGAACACTTTGCATTGATATAAAAGTTGTAGTATACATAAAAATATACCTTGGTTTTAAGAAAGTCGGATAAGTAATATATTAAAATATATTTTAGTTTCAAAACAGTTAAACAGATAGTATATCAAATATACTTTAGTTGTTAAAATAATAGTTTTCGGTAGTATATCATAAGTATACTTTGGTTTGGTAAGTAACATATTAACTATGTTTTAGTAAATAACAAAATATATGTTGGATTTGTACATAGTATATCAAATTATACTTTAGTAAATAATATCACGTTGGTAGTATGTCGGAACATACCTAAATCATGGTTTGGTAATATATCAAACTATATTTTAGTAAACAATAGCATATCAAATTATGCTTTAGTAAACAGTACCACGTTGGTAGTATATCCAAATATACCATAAATCGCGATTTAGAAATACATTCAAACCTTAGTGCATCAAGCTACACTTTGGAGACTATAGAAATACCACAAAGGAAAATTCTATTTGGTTAAAATTTGGTTTCTGACATTCCATACAACAGGAATGGGGTGTCTAGTCCTATAGCGCTATATCGTACTACCAATCGGCTTGATCATTGTTAATGAATGTATAAATAAACATATGGACAAACAAATAGTCGTAACAAACTTTGGAAATCAGTGTTTAACCCATGTATAATAGTTCTATTCGTCAAAAGATAGTACTTATGCATGTATAATCATATAGTCGAAATCATGAAAATAATGAATAGGCACATATGTATCACCCCAAAACATTTGAAAACGTAAAAGAGGGGACTATGTACTCACCTTTGGGTGTGTTTTTATATGTTAACACAATCCCTCAAATTGTTTATTCGTCCTAAATTAAATAAGAACGATTTAATAATCAAAAACCCACAAAAATACATAAGTTTCTCCGATACTTAGAATTTTCACATAACTTTGAGATCTTTTCGAAAAGTTATTATTTTTTATTATTTTGGTGTGTTTATATATATGGGTTCATATATATATTTTAAAACTTTGCGACTTGAACGATTTTATTGGTGACCCTCATCATGTTACTAGCAATATATCTACGATTTGCGCTTCGTAATATATATACTTATTGTGACATAAAATAAATATCGTAATACACATAATCTTGTCAAGTATTAACATGTCATCATTTCATATGTATAAAAATGCATAAAATATGTAATTTATTCATGTTTATTTGCTGATGTATTTGAACATTTATCATATCATGCATAAATCATCAAAACCCTTGCATTTTAACTATCATTCAAAACTGAGCTGTTTTCAAGAATTTTAATAAAATAGTTAACTTACTCCAAAAATTCTCAATTTTTTGCAGAATTTTCTAAACGATCCAAATATTATTGTGTAAAAATATCGGGATCCAATTTATTACCAATATTTTATAAAAAAATCATTTACCTGACTGCAATCAGATTCGTCACATTCTGACTGTAGTCCACGGAATAATTTATTTAAAATTCATTGTAAGTCCGATTGATGAAATTACAATGGGAGAATTACAAAGACATCAGTGGTCATCTACAGTACAAATTTCATGAGCTAATTCTACACAGATTTCAAGTTATGACGAAAAACATAGCACACATTTTCTGCAGTAAAAACGCAGCTTTTGCTGCTGTACAAAACGAACCTTTAAAAATAGTAAACGACCTCAAAAAAATATGATTCCAGTGCCATTTGATTCGTTTTTTGAAAATATATAATTTAGACTTCAGAAAATCGATTTTTTGATTTATAACAGTCTGTTTACAGTAAACTAAAGTTGGCTGTTAATGTTACTCAGCATGCTGTTAATCGCTTAAATGTTACTAAACATGCAAGCAAATATCCTAAACAAGTGTTTATCAAGAAATCAAACTCAAAACTCATACACCCATATATATATGTGCGGTTTATATACACCCATATACATCACCATTTTTATTTTGTATCACGACCCATTTCTTTTTAGATTTCAAGTTTGTGAAAATTCCAAGATTCAAGAGAAACTTCAAATCATCAAGAACAACCAAGAAACAAGAGTATGATTTACACATAAATGTTATACCTTCAAGATTCAAGTAAGTTTTTGGATGAGATTTTGATGATATGGAGCTTGAAATCACTTGAAAGCACCTTGGAAACTCCTTTGGATCTTCACACCAACTTGAAATTAGCTTGGAAGGGAGCTTGATCTTCAAGAACAAAGTTGAAAAAAAGAAAAGGAGATGGTGATGGTGTGGACGGTTATGGAGGAGAGAGAGGAGAAGAAGATGAAGTTGAGTGTTGAGTGAAATGATGAAGATCTCTAGTGTTCTACTTATAACCACAAGTCCCTAATATCCAAGAAAAGATCTAGCAAGATTATGGAAGATTGTGGTGATCTTGGTGGGGCCAAACCAATCTTGATCAATCAAAAAAAATCTAGCAAGAATATATGCAATCCAAGAAAGATCATGAAAATATATTTAGCAAGATCTTAGAGAATTTATCATGATTTCACAAAATCAAGAGTGGGGCCACTCCTTGTAACCGTCCACTATAAGGGGGAGGGGGTCCATGTGTAATTTTGATGGTAAATTAAAGACAGGTATTTAACTGGATACCGGGTATTTTATCTAGCGTTTAAATCCCGGTTTATGGCGTTCTAAATTATTTTTATTATTCTATAAAGATAATCTCGCCAAAATATTACTGAAATAAATTTCAGTTGCTGAGACTGGCTGTGTTGTCTGCGTTTTGCAGTATTAGCACTGTTTTGCGCAGTAACACTCGGTACAGGATTAAACTTGAAAAATAACGTTTTCAAGCGTTTTAATTTATTTTTCAACACGAACCTGATTAAAAATAAAATTTTAATCATAACAGAATATTTTTGGGATTTAAATATTATCCAGGCGGTCACCAACGTTCGTTTCGCAGTTTTGTCGTAATTAGTTCTAAAGTTCGAACAAACATGTTTTTGCCATACCGAATCCTTTGAAACTTATTTCTAAGTTATGTAAAGAGTATTTAGGGTATGTTTGGCTTATGTCATGTCACACCCCGACCACGTATAACATACAAAACGTGGCGGAAAACGTCGGGGAGTGTTGTAACAGAATTAATTGTTTCATAACCATGGCATTCAAAGTTGTATTTTATTTATCAACATAAGAGTTACATTGTCTTAAACAGAAATCAAAGAGTTCAGAACATAATTAAACTAGTTCTATCTTCATTTTAAGTATCTAAGGCACAGGTCCGCCCTAGTGTCACGATCATCATCCTATGCAAAAGCTCCTGAAAACACATGTGAAAATAGGTACGTCAGCATAAAAATGCCTGTGAGATACATAGGTTTGTGAAAATAGGATTCATGACTTATAAGTTTAGAAAAAGTTGTTTATCAAAAGTCAGTCATGAACCTTGTAATTTGTTTTGTTTTGTATATCGTTTAAAAAGCGATAAGATCGAATGATATGTATAAATAAA
Organism: Helianthus tuberosus; assembly: GCA_030545235.1. Lineage (NCBI taxonomy): Eukaryota > Viridiplantae > Streptophyta > Magnoliopsida > Asterales > Asteraceae > Helianthus > Helianthus tuberosus. The sequence continues at coordinate 124,844,061 of CM060407.1, forward strand.
AGAATAATGCGTGGTTGAATGTATAACCAAGTAAAATGAGTTGTATAAAGTAAATTGTTTGTAAACCAAAGTCTTGTGAAAAATGTGTTATTTATATAAAATGTTATATGTCTCAAATTGAAATGATTCAAATAACGCTGCGATATGTAATACCATACAAACACTTATATATAGGAAGTACTAGCGGCGTATCCACCATGCTTGTATCATATTACACACGCCTCGTTACTTAAATCACTTAAACAAACCACCAATGTATAAAGTCTATGTTTAAACCAATAGTCAAAAGTCCTTGTATAAGCCATGTCAAATGTTTATAAGTCCAAAAGTAGTCAAGAAATGTATATCAAATGTTATGTATTGTAAGTAAAGTATTGTCACAAAATCCAAATGTAGAAATGTACAAAACAAAGTATTTTGAATATATCAAAAAGTTATGTTTTGCAAAGTAATGCATGTTACATTGATACAAACATTTATGTGGTAAGTTAACGCATACATTCAAGCCTTGAGACAGCCGGATAACCCTTTCAGTCAAGGTTATCAAAAGTAATGTTTTCGGATTCAGTCATTCCTTACATCCAAACAAACCCGGGATGTCAGGAATGGGATTTGTCAAGTCCTATGGTACCAGTACTTACTACCGAGCGGCGTAGCTAATGTTAATGAACGTATAATAGTCTCGTTTGTGCAAACCAAATATTATAGCAGTTGTATACATGTCATATGAAAACAATGTACTAAGTATGCTAAGTTAACATACAAAGCAGAAAAGTCATGTAAATCAATGTGCTAGCATGCTATCAGTCAACATACATAGCAGAAATGTAAAGTAAAACAATGTACTAAGTATGCACATAATGGATATACATAGCATGAAATGTAATGTAAAACGATGTACTAAGTACGCACACCATGGGCATACATAGCATGAAATGTAATGAAATCATGTACTATAATGTACTAACAAATATAGCAGGTATATGATGTGAAAACAGGAAAGCATGAAAGTAACAAGTAGGCACATGTAAAACAGTTAAAAGAGGGGTCTATGTACTCACTTGAGATTGCTCAGAAGTCCTAAGATAACCACCAAGCAAAGCTAGAGATCACGAAATCAAGCGGCACCTAATATAGGTAACTATGTTAATAAACCGGACCTAAATCGGAGGATTGGATAGAATGAGGGTTCGTAAACCAAACGAGTATGGAGACTCGTGTAATATGGTTTAACAAAGCCTACATACTAAATGAAACCTAACATAAGTGCTTACGACCCATTACGACCCGTTTAGGTAGCTTATGCTACTTTAACGCGTCGTTCGCGTGAAATGCGTTCGGAATGCCTAACTAGTCCTATGATAAGTAAAATATGCCCTAACATGTCTAATATTGTTACCAAATCAGTTTAGATACCAAAATTTATGTTACATATGCTTAAAATGAATTTTGGCGTCAGAAGGGCATTTTGGTAATTTACCTAAGGCATATAAACTACCTATCATACAACTACTTAAACGAAGTGACCATAAGGTATAATCTCGGAAGGTTATTCCCTATATATTATGGTCACCTAATGTGTTTGGTCGGATCCTAATGATCGACCAAACGGGTCGGGTTCGAAAGTATAAGCGATTGTTTAGATCGCTTACCTTACGACCCTATATAAGCACTAAACTAAAAGTGACGAGCTAAGCATGTTAAAACATGCTTAACTAAGTTTAGAAAACAGGTTTGGTATCAAAACAAACGGTTTTGATACCTAAGAGTAGTTTGGTTACAAAACACGCAAGAATGCGCATTTTGACCGAAACTACGGCTCGTCACTGAGCCTAGATAACGTGGTAATCAGTATGTATAGTCACTAGGGACTATAACCATCGTGATTACAATCACGTTGCAAAGTTCAAACAAACTTCGCATTGACCATAAACTGGTCAATGCAGAAAGTCAAACAAAGTTTGACTTTCGGACTCGAAAGCAATAAAAGAACGAAGGAACACTTACAAAGGGTCCCCGAATGCTAATCTAGATCAAAATAGCTCAGGTATGAAACAGAGGTTTCAACTTAGAGCACATTAGATCAGATTCTTGTGAGGAATGAGTGAACATAAGGTGGGTATTTATAGTTTTCGGTCCACTGTTAGGATCGTTTCTTGGAAAAGGGGGCACGATCTAAGCCGTACACTTGTTGGAAAGTTGTGGTAACTCATTTTGCCATCCACCATAAGAGTTTGACACTTGGCCTTGACCTTTGGAGGGGTTAAAGGTTGTTAACAGCTGAGAAAAACGTTTTTCTGCATCTGGCTCCCTTACGGACCGTAAGGGTAGGGCTTACGGTCCGTAAGCCTTTGATCAGAATTGTAATTCTTTCTAGTTTTTGCATAAATGGCTCTTGGCTTTTTGAAAGGTCAATTAACTTATACTTTGCACTTTGAACCCCCTAATTTGACATATAAGGGCTTCAAGATATTTACTCACTTTGTTAAGTCCTCGGTTAACTTTATTGTTACCCGAAAGGTCCTAAACTTCAACGTTGACGTTTTAACCCCTTGTACACGGATTTGATCATAACTTTCTCGTACGATAATGAAACTTTATGAAATTTTGTATCATCCATTCTAGTGCATAATTATCCGTTACAAAGCTTCGGGTTTGTCAAGTTTAGTCCCTGTAAGCGAATTAACTTGTTTTTGCCATACCAAAGCCTTCAAAACCTATTTCTAAGTTATGTAAGGGTTATTTAAGGTATGTTAAGTATATGTTGATGTTCCAGAGTATTTTTCGCATTAAACTGGTTACGTTTACGCACCAGTTTTCGTATAACTCTCTAGAAAGCGATATAGAGTTTGAAATTGAATAAAAGTCAAAACATGAAAAATGTAAAACACAACCAAACAAACATTGGGATCAAATAACATTGTTTTATTGATAATTGAACTGTTCAAAATTATTACAAGCACATATGTTACATGTCATAGTTCCGAAGTGTACATCGCGTTAAACTGATTATATTTACGCATCAGATCGCGTATAACCTTCCAGAAAGCGATTTAAAGCTCGAAATCGAACAAGAATTGATATGTGCAAAAGATACGCATATTTATACAAATCCCAGGTATGAAATACAATATTTCATTGGTTTGGTATTTATTTGGTGGTTGAAGTAACACAGGTGTCACAGTCTCCCCTACTTTAGGAAATTTCATCCCGAATTTTAATTTTAGAGGAAACTTGTGTGTGCTCGAAAACAGAGTCGGAGAATGTAAGATAAAATAACATTGGTCAAGGTCCTGGACTTCTAGTAACTTAAATAACGCTATGTTCACAATGTAATAAGGAACACTTATATATAGGACGTACCAGCGGCGTATCCACCATGCTCCTTTCTACATTGTTCCCGTTTCGTTATTCCCATCACTATAGGTCTTAACACATGATAAAACTTGATGTGGTTTCTGTGCACAGAATTCCATAATTATGTATGCATCCATAATTACGTAATTTCTTGCACAGTCCGCACAATTCATTTCATAATGCGTAGGGGAAAGATCAATCAAATAAACACATGAAGTGACTTGACTCGACCTTCAAAGGATCTTCTTAACTAGACCGTCGTACAATCTCTTTAAATAGACCACTAATGGGTCTTTTTATTGAATCAAATAATCGTTTTGAAATAGCACTTTGGAATCCAAGGTTCTTACTATTTGCATAGAAAAGCCCCTTAAGGAATTTAAGATAGTACTTTGAGTATCCTTCTGAGAATCCAACATATGAAAATACGAAAGATTCTACTAGGACTTAGATAGCGAGGTTTAGAATCACACATAAACACATAATCGCATAGTTGTTAACTTAGTTATTAGCTCGTTCATTAACTTGAATTAATGCATTTAAAGTACGCCAGAAATCCAATCGAGGACTTCCATTGGTACTCAAAATATCCCAAGAATCTAACTATGAAGATAGGAAGATCTTATAAGGATTTGGCTTTGTCTTGGTCGTATCGTAACATTCGTATTAGAGCACGCAATGAATCCACTTAAGGACTCATGAAAGTACCTTTATATATCAAATCAAAGATTTGAAATGGTATTTCAAGTATCTGTTTGAGAATTTGTAACTTGTACCTTGTACTTTGTTTCTTAAAAGAAACGAGTACTTCGGATTTTTTTTGGGAGATCACGAGTGATCATAAAATGAAAGAATCACACGAGTAGTTTGTTTTGTAAGGAACATGGTTCCTTGGTGTCGGCATCGTAGGGTTGTACACACACAATCGTATCAGTTTCGTAAAATAAAATTGAAACAATAAATTTTATTTATGCATCAACTGAGTCGATTCAAACATCCAAAAGATAACATACAAGGAAAAACAAAAGGCTAATTGTTCACTGCTGCATCGTCGTTTGCGTTTGCCTCGTTTATGTTGAACACTCGTCCACGCGCTGGATTTGCGTTAACAAGTCTTGGGCAGTTGTTTCATTAGTGAGTAAGATCACCACAGTTATAACACGACCCAGGAGGGAACTGTGCTTGATCAACAGCAGGATTTGCAGCAGCTTGGTTAGCATAACGGCAGGTATTGACCAAATGTCCCAATTGCCCACAGTGGGTACATTTGTGACACTGTACTTGCTCCAGATGATAACGGTTGCATTTGTTGCACAAAGGTGCAGTACCAACATAGTTTTTCTTTGTACGAGGTTGTGCTGGCCGATTTGGTGCAACCTGATTGTTCTGAGCCGTTATTGCGTAGTTTTGTGAAGCCTTGCGCTTCTTCTTCTTGGATGTCTCGGCCTATCTATCCTTTGGTTCTTCTTGTGCAGACTTGTCAGATGGTTTCGTGTCGCCCTTTCGAAAAAGCTTACCTTTCCTGATCTGGGATTCAGTCAGGGTAGCAGACAATTCAATGGTCTGTCTGACGGTAGTAGGGTTGCTACCAGTAACGATATCCTGAACTAGGTCAGGAAGACCATCAATGTACTTTTCAATCGCCTTCTCCACCGGCGTAACCATAGCAGGACATAACAGGCTCAGCTCCTCATAACGATCTACATAGGCTCGATGTTCACCACCGTCTTGCTTCAAATCATCGAATTCTCTTTCCAATGCTCTAAGCTCATGACGAGGACATAACTCCTTCATCATTAGAGCTCGAAGCTCCTCCCAAGTTTGAGCTAGTGCCACATCGGCACCCCTATCACGCATCACACCGTTCCACCATGTAAGAGCACGCTTCTCGAACACACTGGATGCAAAATCGACCTTACGCGCATTCGGACATTGCACATGCCTGAATGTGCTCTCCAAACTTTCAAACCATTGCAGGAGCGTGGTTGCTCCTTGAGTCCCAGAAAACTTCAAAGGTTTAGCAGAGTTGAATGTCTTAAAGTTGCACGGAACAGGTGCGTTGTTGTTGTTGTTTGCTTGGTTTAACTGGGTAACTAGGTTCGGGAGTACAGCAGCGATTTGCTGAGTGATCAAGGCTGCCATTGCGGCATCTTGAGTTTGATCACGTCGAGGAGGCATCTAAAAGAAAAGGGAACACAAGGAAATGTGTGAGATTGACATAGAACAATCAAAAGGAGTATTGAAAACATCGACAAAATGAAGGAAGGTGGTCATTTGTTCGTTACTTAAAACAAACAAACAACATAGTGACTAATCAAAGTAAATAGGTCTACATAATGCATAATGAAGACATGCTTTAGCCTATAAGTGGACACTCACCCCAAGAGTTCCCAGGTAAGAGTGACTGGTCCGATTATGTGGATTTGTACGAACACTCTAGCCTTAGACAGAAAACTCAGGGTCCAGGCACCCACCCTTCCGGATTACACGTGTTCACATTATTAAGACTCAAACTTTGACGAGATTTGAAAATTTTAAAGGCGTAAAGCCTAAAAACTAATCATCTAAGGATAGATGATCGATTTTTAAATGGAATTGAGATTTGTGTACTTGTTTTGGTAATCACCTAAGGATAGGTGGTAGTATTGTTTTAAGATCTAAACACAAGGTAACTTGTGTTAGGGTCCTAGGAAGGTTATAGTCTAGGTCAAAATTTTATGAATAACCTAATTCCCTATAACCATGAGCTCTGATACCAACTCTTCTGTCACACCCTGACCACATAAAACAACAAATCGTGGCGGAAACGTCGGGGAGTGTTGTAACAGAATCATTGTTTCACAACACATGGAAATTTAGAATATTGTTTTATTACATAAAAACGTTACATTGTCTTGGAATTTGATCAACAAACAGTACAATTGTCGTTCATGTTTTTATTATTACTAAGTCCCATGTCCATCCTATGTAAAGCAATCAACAGTCGTCACGAAATAAAACCTGAAACATATGTGAAAGTAAATACGTCAGCATAAAAATGCATGTGAGTAACATAGGTTTTGTGAATTAGATTCAAGGCTTTGGATCATATAAGAAAATATTATATGTTTATAAAAGTAGCCATGAATCCTTGATAAAAGTTTGGTTTCTAGAACACTTTGCATTGATATAAAAGTTGTAGTATACATAAAAATATAACTTGGTTTTAAGAAAGTCGGATAAGTAATATATTAAAATATATTTTAGTTTCAAAACAGTTAAACAGATAGTATATCAAATATACTTTAGTTGTTAAAATAATAGTTTTCGGTAGTATTTCATAAGTATACTTTGGTTTGGTAAGTAACATATCAACTATGTTTTAGTAAATAACAAAATATATGTTAGATTTGTACATAGTATATCAAATTATACTTTAGTAAATAATATCATGTTGGTAGTATGTCGGAACATACCTAAATCATGGTTTGGTAATATATCAAACTATATTTTAGTAAACAATAGCATATCAAATTATGCTTTAGTAAATAGTACCACGTTGGTAGTATATCGAAATATACCATAAATCGCGATTTAGCAATACATTCAAACCTTAGTGCATCAAACTACACTTTGGAGACTATAGAAATACCACAAAGGCAAATTCTATTTGGTTAAAATTTGGTTTCCGACATTCCATACAACAGGAATGGGGTGTCTAGTCCTATAGCGCTATATCGTACTACCAATCGGCTTGATCATTGTTAATGAATGTATAAATAAACATATGGACAAATAAATAGTCGTAACAAACTTTGGAAATCAGTGTTTAACCCATGTATAATAGTTGTATTCGTCAAAAGATAGTACTTATGCATGTATAATCATATAGTCGAAATCATGAAAATAATGAATAGGCACATATGTATCACCCCAAAACATTTGAAAACATAAAAGAAGGGACTATGTACTCACCTTTGGGTGCGTTTTTATATGTTAACACAATCCCTCAAATTGTTTATTCGTCCTAAATTAAATAAGAACGATTTAATAATAAAAAACCCACAAAAATACATAAGTTTCGCCGATACTTAGAATTTTCACATAACTTTGAGATCTTCTCGAAAAGTTATTATTTTTGATTATTTTGGTGTGTTTATATATATGGGTTCATATATATATTTTAAAACTTTGCGACTTGAACGGTTTTATTGGTGACCCCTCATCATGTTACTAGCAATATATCTACGATTTGCGCTTCGTAATATATATACTTATTGTGACATAAAATAAATATCGTAATACACTTAATCTTGTCAAGTATTAACATGTCATCATTTCATATGTATAAAAATGCATCAAATATGTAATTTATTCAAGTTTGTTTGCTGATGTATTTGAACATTTATCATATCATGCATAAATCATCAAAACCCTTACATTTTAACTATCTTTCAAATCTGGGCTGTTTTCAGGAATTTTAATAAAATAGTTAACTTACTCCAAAAATTCCCATTTTTTTACAGAATGTTCTAAACGATCCAAATATTATTGTGTAAAAATATCGGGATCCAATTCGTTACCAATATTTTATAAAAAATCATTTACCGGACTATAATCAGATTAGTCACTTTCTGACTGCAGTCCACGGAATAATTCATTTAAAATTCATTGTTAGTCCTATTGATGAAATTCCAGTGGGAGAATTACAAAGACATCAGTGATCATCTACAGTACAAATTTCATGAGGTAATTCTATACAGATTTCAAATTATGATGAAAAACATAGCACACATTTTCTGCAGTAAAAATGCAGCTTGTGCTGCTGTACAAAACGGACCTTTAAAAATAGTAAACGACCTCGAAAAAATATGATTCCGGTGCCATTTGATTCGTTTTTCAAAGATATATAATTTAGACTTCAGAAAATCGATTTTTCGATTTATAACGCTCAGTTTACAGCCAACTAAAGTTGGATGTAAATATTACTCAGCATGCTGTTAATCGCTTAAATGTTACTAAAACATGCAAGCAAATATCCTAAACAAGTGTTTATCAAGAAATTAAACTCAAAACTCATACACTCATATATATATATATATATATATATATATGGTTTATATACACCCATATACATCACCATTTTTATTTTGTATCAAGACCCCTATCTTTTTAGATTTCAAGTTTGTGAAAATTCCAAGATTCAAGAGAAACTTCAAATCATCAAGAACAACCAAGAATCAAGAGTATGATTTAAACATAAATGTTATACCTTCAAGATTCAAGTAAGTTTTTGGATGAGATTTTGATGATATGGAGGTTGAAATCACTTGAAAGCACCTTGGAAACTCCTTTGGATCTTCACACCAACTTGAAATTAGCTTGGAAGGGAGCTTGATCTTCAAGAACAAAGTTGAAAAAAAAAAAGAAAAGGAGATGGTGATGGTGTGGACGGTTATGGAGGGGAGAGAGGAGAAGAAGATGAAGTTGAGTGTTGAGTGAAATGATGAAGATCTCTGGTGTTCTACTTATAACCACAAGTCCCTAATATCCAAGAAAATATCTAGCAAGATTATGGAAGATTGTGGTGATCTTGGTGGGGCCAAACCAATCTTGATCAATCAAAAAAAATCTAGCAAGATTATATGCAATCCAAGAAAGATCATGAAAATATATTTAGCAAGATCTTAGAGAATTTATCAAGATTTCACAAAATCAAGAGTGGGGCCACTCCTTGTAACCGTCCACTATAAGGGGGGAGGGGGTCCATGTGTGATTTTGATGGTAAATTAGATAAAGACAGGTATTTAACTGGATACCGGGTATTTTATCTAGCGTTAAATTCCCGGTTTTTGGCGTTCTAAATTATTTTTATTATTATATAAAAATAATCTCGCCAAAATATTATTGAAATAAATTTCAGTTGCTGAGACTGGCTGTGTTGTCTGCGTTTTGCAGTATAAGCACTGTTTTGCGCCGTAACACTCGGTACGGGCTTAAACTTGAAAAATAACATTTTCAAGCGTTTTAATTTATTTTTCAACACGAACCTGATAAAAAATAAAATTTTAATCATAACAGAATATTTTTGGGATTTAAATATTATCCTGGCGGTCACCAACGTTCGTTTCGCAGTTTTGTCGTAATTAGTTCTAAAGTTCGAACAAACATGTTTTTGCCATACCGAATCCTTCGAAACTTATTTCTAAGTTAGGTAAAGAGTATTTAGGGTATGTTTGGCTTATGTCATAGTTCCGGAGTGTACGTCGCGTTAAACTGATTATATTTACGCATCAGATCGCGTATAACCTTCCAGAAAGCGATTTAATGCTCGAAATCGAACAAGAATTGATATGTGCAAACGATACTCATATTTATACAAATCCCAAGTATGAAATATAATATTTCATTGGTTTGGTATTTGTTTGGTGGTTGAAGTGACACAGGTGTCACACTTTCCACCAAGTGAGGGCATCGCCCATAAAATATTGGGACACAAACATAACTATGTCTTCCTTAGCACATCCACTGATGTCAATTACAGTCTCCATTTCGTCTAACCATTTCATGCAGTCAATTGCTCCCTTTTCTCCTGTAAAATCCCTCGGTTTACAGGAGACAAAGTACTTATAAGTACAACTCTTTTTGTACTTAGGATTCTGGTTTGGCACCACTTTTTGAGGCTCGGATTTTTGATTGGATGAATGTTGAGATTCATCCCTCCTAGATGCATGTGACTGTGATAAGGGTTTTGAGTGAGTTTTGGACCGAACACTACTCGGTTCCTTGAATATCTTATCTACCGCTTGAGCAACCGCTGTGTCAATCATAGCTTGCAGTTCAGCGTTTGTAAGATTTATTCTGGTCTCATTTTTGTTTTCTTCCTGTGGATGACTGTTTACTTCGTCAGATCCAGCCATGATTTGGGTACTATATTAAACAATAATATTATATTTAAATTATGCAATAAATCATCACATTGATGATGAGATGGTCATGGTATTATAAAACCATATAGACCATTTTATGAAAATAATAATAATCAAAGAGATATAATTCTTTATATTTTATTAGATAGGGGAATATGAATCACAACTGTCATTATCAAGAAAGACATTTAGCACAAGGCTCGTCTCGAAGGACATTTAGACAGCACAAGAGGCCATGTCACAGGGACGATTAAACTATAATCAATTATCTATTAGATCAGTGATCTTTTAAGGGTTGAACATAGTCCAACGCCTTATTGACAAGAAGTTTATAAAGTAGAACTATCATTGTCATTATTACACCTTTTCTTGTAAGCGTACATCTCAAATGGATGTTTAAGGTGTATACATCATATTGATGTTTATTGGCCATGATTCACATTGATCATATAGGCTTATGAAATGACTTGGAAGGATTCAAGTACATTTGGAAGCTTGTGTGGTTTTTCATACCACACAATTAAGAATGTTAACATGTTTTCAGATGTTAACAGGGAGTTATTTTCTTAAAAAGGTTGTACCATCATAGCCATTAATATTTTTGGCTAGGTTATACCTTTAAGAATTTCTTTGGCAGATTAATTTAAATTTGAAAGGATATAGCCTGATGATGTAATAAAATACATATTTAAAAATCGAAAATAACTTCATTAAATCACGAAACAAGTACAACGATGCCCTAAACAGAACTTGGAACAACACACTGCCCACGCAGGGGCTACAAAATAGAAAGTAAGTCCACGCAGGGACTCGGTACAGGAAATAAAATAATGTCCTCGCAGGGACTTGATTAAAAAACAATACAAAATAAAATAACAACTTCCTATTTCTTCTTGCCTTTAATGAGGCTCGCAAGGCCCTTGAGAAAGCCATTATGTTTCTTCTTAGTTTCATCGGCTTCACGTTCAACCCGGTCTAACCTCTGCAGAATCTCCTGAGTTTGCTCTTGTTGGGGAGGAGGAGGAGGTTGATGGTATGGTGGGTATTGATACCCTTGCACCGGATATCCAGTTGGGTAAACTGGTGGGTAAGAAGAAGGATAAAGTGCATTGTATTGTGCTGCAGTAAGGTATGGGTCATGGGCTCCATATTCCACAGTGGTTGGATACCCTGATGGGTTATACCCAGACAAACCTGGGTATGTAGGTATCGGGTTGTCAAAGCCCACTGGCGGCTGTGGTGGTGCATGAGAAACGCGGAGGGTTGACCTCCGGCACCGCGTGCGAGGGTCCACCCAATTGGGGGTCCTCGGGAATAGGAGGTTAAGAACTTGAACCATGAGGGGATACGAACCGTGGTCCCCTATGCACAGACATTTGAGCATTTCTCCTTCGCCTTGGCAGCTTGGAAGGCGGTTGAGGTTGTTCCCCAAGTGGTAAAGGTGGTTGGGTAACTGCTTGAAGTTGCGGATCAATTAAAGGAGGTTGAGCAGGAGAGTTATGATATTAAGGGGTGAATTCCCATTCATACCTTGACCACCATTCCTTAAATGGATCGGGCCCATGGTACGGCGATCCTTGGTACGAAGAACCGCTTGAGATACTGATAGGGTGGCTCGGTGTTCCAGTTTACATTTCAGGGTTGGGTTCGTCGTCCATTTCAATCTCTTGGGAGAAGTGATCTTGAGGTCCTAAAGGGTCGAAACCAAAAAGATTGTTGACATATTCATTGGGATTGAATTGACCTGGGGAATAAATGGAATCGGAGTGATAGGAGTGGTGAGATTGGTTTGAATGGTGTGATTCTATAGAATGCTGGGAATGTTGGGGTTCATCAGGAATGGGTTGTCCAAAGTATGGAGGGTCGGATGGTGAGGATCCCAGCAAAACAGAATGTCTCGTCGGCTCGAAGTTATGACTCCAATGGTCCCGAGAGTCGGAACTGGAGAAGGTCGCTGATGGGGTACGCCGATGGGATGATCCCGATGGCCCTCCTCGCATTGGTCCCTTTCCTTTGCCTCTCACACATGGCGGCATTTTCCAGTTGGTTAACCTGTCAAAACAAGTAAATATAATATAAACAAAAAAAGGAAAGTTAAGAATAAATCCTAGGTCATTAGCCTAGACTCGGAAGTCTAAGGAATGTGCTTACTGTGTCATTGAGATTAAACACAAAAGGTTAGTGTTTAATTCACTCAATGTTGGCTCTGATACCAACCTGTCACACCCCGATATTTCCACAAATTACCGGTGGGCCCGGCGGGGAGTATCGTGACGTAGTTGATATCATCATTGACAATACACACAATATAATAGAACAGCGAAAGGCTTGGTGAATAAACTATTACAACCCATAACGTCTGAGTGTTCGACGAAAGAATATACAGACTGGATTGTAATAAGATCCACAGGCGGATCATAAATAAAATACAAGAAACAAAAATAACAGACTTCAGGCATCTTAGGGATTTGCAAGATCCTCTTATACGACACCTAATAGCTCCAGTCTATTACGAGAAGTACCTGTCAATCAATCTTTAAAAAATACGTCAGTTTACACTGGTAAATATAATTAACTGACTCTTTTGAAAAACATTTATAAAATTTATTTAAGTGCACATGGCACAAATCATTTATAACTTGGGACAATTATTTAAATATAATCGTGTATACAGATTTACATGTTTGTCTTACAATTGGGGCCGGTTGGAAGCCGGTCATGATTAACCGACTCACCATTTATAGAACCCACAAAGGAGTTATCCCCAACATGTGGGTTTATATTATAGCATTTGCATCTGTCAGGTGTATGCGTACACCCCGTGCATAGGTCGTGGCCATTTTCAAATGAAATGAGCCGAGGATATCCAGGACACGGTCGAATTAACCCCCAATGTTTATGTTATCAAACAAGATAGATTAAAACGGGTTATGTAAATTTATTAATCACAATCCAATTAAATGATTTCATACCCGACCAAGTTGTATTATTATAATACCATATCCTAAGCCCGTATAAGGCAAAATAAGTTAAAAGTATTTACCTGAGCTTAAAGTGAAGATAACTCAGCCATAAATCCTAAAGCTTTATGATGGTACCTTCTACTGGATGCTATTTAATCTGTGTAGAAGGTTTAATAACCTATTAGGATGCCAACGGGTCCTTAGTTAAGTCAAAGACTTAGACCGGCTAGCTAGAAAGAAACTTTACGGTTCTAAACGCTAGATTAAGAGGAGACCGGAATAGAATGTGATTTAGACCCGACAAACTTGGATACTTGTATAATATGGGTAAACTAAACACATTCTGGAACTTGAGGATTTAATGATAAGGTTAAACCCGTTTCGGCTATTTTATGTAAACTAGTCACATAAACCGAACCGAACGCATAACCGCGTAACGGGTATCCAAATGAATTATATACAGGTCTTAATTGTTAATATGCTTAAAACATGTTTATACATCAGTAGGATGTTAACACCTATGCCCAAAAAGTATTTAAAACCAATTTAAGTCCCGTAGGGGCATTTTGGTAAATTGTAATACTTATAAAAGATATTTTATAACAAACTGAAGTTCTGGTCTTTTGAAATCAGTAAAAATATTTAAGTTAATAAGTTATATCAGTAGGGTGTTGCCTATATGTGAAATTTATCATTTATAACCAATTCATGCACCGAAGGGGCATTTTGGTAATTTCACATAAGCTTTAAAGGTCAATTTCGAAAATCTGAGTTTAAAACTTTTGCTTACTGTTAAAGTATATAAATTTACTAAAAACATCAGTAGGTATTAAGTCTTATATGTTTAAAATAGTTTTAGTTCATACTATGCGTTAAAAACGCGCAAAAGTCGCTTTTAAGCGATTTTCGGGTTATATAAGAAAAGCTGATATTTTTATCATTCCAGAAAGCTTAAAATATTTTATTTATCATATAAAATCAGTAGCAAAATATTTGGTATCAATATGTGATGTAAAACTCTTTTTATTCAAGAAAATGGTATAACCGGCAATTACCGAATTTAAGCTAGAACCCTATGATATGATCGGTTTAAAAATAAATAAAAATCTTCAAAAATCCCAAAATATCATATTACATCAGTGGTTAAAAATTTTGGTGTCAAAATTTGGGTTTAGATAGGCTTTATACTAATTATGCCATTTAATGAATAAAAAGCTTCTTAATTACGATATTGAGCATAACTCCTAATCTACACCTCAAACTGATGTCAAATTTTTAGGACAAGTTTATAAATCAGTAACAAAGGTTTTTGTCTTCTCACATTTCTTAAAATCTCATTTTTATGTCAAAACGGCATTTATGGCATTTATAAGCATATTAACGATCAAGAGCATATAATTCAAACCACTATGAACCATGCACTATAACTCTAGAGGGTTATACTACTGAGTAATGTGGTCCTAATGGAAGCTTAAAACTTGGGAGAATTAAGCTTGAACGGGTCAGTACTGAAAGTCAAAGCAAAAGTCAAGCTTTTGCGACTTTCGGATATAAACTGACCTTAGACTGGTAATTGTCGGGTTAGGACTGATAAAACATGTTCCAATATCAATTACCAAGTCATTAGAATGTTAAAATATAATTTAGAACCTCTTTTAAATTAATTTAATTCATTTTTAAACTTTCTATCCAGTTTGACTTTTTGTCAAACTAGTTTGACCCGACAATTAACTAGTCAAACGAAATAATTAGGAGGTGCCCTTTTTAGGGTTAATCATCTACCTTAATATGGTTCCATAACCACTTTCGTTTTGGTCAGTGGCTGGACCATTTGTGATTAAATCAGAAGTCAAACCTTAATTACGATATGTTTGACTTTTCAGTTTTAAAACTAATTAAAACAACTAAGCAGGGATTAAGACTCTTACTTAGGGTCCTTGCTATCTTTTCTACACTTGGTATTTTTCTCCTACTGATTGTAAGCTCCAGGTGAGAGTTCTTGAAAGTTTGCAAATGAAGTGATCACAAGCTTATGAACTAGTGCCCTTATATACTAATTTCCAACATCATAGATTACTTGCAGCTGTTATGGGACTTCCTAGGATCACCCCAGGTGTCCTAGTGGGTTAATAAAACCATTTTTCAGCCCCTAGAATCGATACAAACGAGTTTAAGGCGGTGCAACAGCTGAAACCCGCACCTGTCCACTTTTTTCTACGCTGGGCACTTTTAGGCGGCCCGCGTAAGATCAAGAAGGATCTTACGCAGCCCGCGTAGACCTGATTTTCCGGTTAAAACACTTTACAACTTGGCAGCTTTAGTCCCTCGTCATTTAAAACCTCATTTAACCGCATTGTTGACTTGTAAGGCCCTTGTAGTTAGTTTGTTGAGGCTCAAGGATGTATAAACAAACTTCGTTAGGCTCGGTTTCGTTAAATCTCACTATAAATGCAAGTTTCATCAAGTTGACACTTTTGACCCAAAGTCTTGAAAACTCGCTTAACGATCTCGAAACCATGTGAAATTTTTATCATTTATTCTTGAGAGTATATTTGAATATTTCGAAGCCTCGGGTTCATTAAAAGGTTACTCAGAGGTAGGAATTAACATGTTGACACGTTTAACCCTTATAGTTTTATAATCTTCCGATTATTTTCACAAACGGCTTCTTATATCAAATTAATCACTCATTTAAGAATATATTCTTCACGTATGGTCATTCAGAGGCTCAAGTTTGGCATGTTGACACTTTTAGTCCCTGTGGTTTTAAATTTCCACTGTTTGTCAACTTTAGTCCTTCAAACTAAATCTTTCACATATCCAGAGTTTAGGACACGTGTCTATAGATAATTGGACACGTTTTTACGTGGTGTTACAGTCTGGTAAGGGTATCTATTTCGAACATTCCTTGAGGAGCTTGACAGCTACCCCAAGCCTGTCCTAATGAAAAAAGGAGCCATATGTCGCCACCAGCTCTAAGCCCTCTGCTGCTGCTGCCGAAGGTTTCTCTTATGATGACTTAGGCTTCATGGAATCCATTGAGCCCATGACCTCATTCCCTAATGTCACACCCCCAAAATCCACACGCGGAGTATCACCGCTTGGAGGCATGACTGACCAGGATCAAACCACTAATCTTATTGAACAAGCAAGTAATTAATTGTAAAAGTCCAACCAACACAGTTAGTGTCCAAAACAAACATAGTTTAAGTTATAAGCGGAAGCATAATGTTTAAAACCAAAACATAAGTTTAATAATCCAAAGGTTTGACATGGCACACAGCTGTCCATGTCCCACAACGACTCTTCCTTGTGCAAGCTCCAGTTAAGTACCTATTGACCTGCAAAGCATGTAGTAACGAGTCAACAATAATGTTGAGCGAGTTCACAGTTGGGTGTTGGTTTTAGTTGTTCCAAAAATAGTTCCTTTAATTGGCATCCCTGCCGTGGGGGTTACCCCATAGTTGAAAACGTGATTTGTTTAACCCATTAACTCTGGCAATCCAGCCGTGGGGGCTACCCCATGATAGTTATCTGGCATTTCGGCCGTGGGGGCTACCCCATGTATACACTAGACTCGTTACCATATCGATTGCTGACTAAAGTCATGTTTAAGTGCCCTTAACTGTCAATGTCTATCATCATTAACGTGCCCAGATCCATTAGTTCACGCCCGTCCTCTGTGGCACGGTGTGAGGCTTGTCAGACCTAAATAGCGCTATCTAACTAATGACCCGCTCGCCATTGGCCCGGCGATTAAGTCGATATAAAATAGGAGGGACTTCGTGATAGAGTTTTGGTCTAGTAAAGTTATCTGTCCATGAGGACGAGGAATTACATTCCTGAACCAGTACTGTCCTACCCAAGAAAGGACGAGGAATCCATATTCCTTAACCCCATTCCCAACCCCTGGGAATCCCATGCTTTGTAGAGTGTGAACTCACCTTGGTTTGCTCGGCAGATACACAGAAAGGTCAAGTCTAGATGCTAGTGGTCAACCACGTCCTAACATGGTTATCATACATGTCAGGTTTAGGTTCAAGTAACGCGCGTATGATTACACATAGGTAGCAGATTATGAACACAGGTTGATCATGGCAAACACATTATACATGTTAACAGTCATAACATAACCGACTTGTGTGATTCACAAAATGAAGCCCAATAGAATAACCCGGCCTAATAAATAAACATAAGTCTTATGCGATCCGGACGACTTGTACGATCCGGTCGACTTGTGTGATCCAATACATACTCGGCCCAACTTACAAATAAGCCCAACATTACTATTCATTTACATACACACGGCCCAAATTCTTAAACAGATAACTCATCTTGTGCGATCAGATGATCTTGTGCGACTGAACACTATTGTGCGTCTGAGATTGGGCTTTGTGGCCCAACAGCCTTAGTTTTAACGTGTGTGGCCCAAGGCCTTGTGCGATCGGCACTATCTTGTGCGATCCACGAGGTCTTGTGCGATCATGCATGAATCGATTGTACGTAGTGCTAAACTCTGTTGTACCTAACTTGTGCGACCACCCTTGTGCGATCAGATCAGATCGTGTGGAATCTGATCTTGTGCGGTTGAGGGTGTCTTGTGCGATCTGTTTTAGTAGCCAGATTTTATGCTATTTGGTTACACTCATTCAACAGTTTCCAAGTTTACAATCAATCAACAGTTTCCAATTATCTAAACAACCTACAATCGATCAAACTAAGCAATTTAACATCTAATTCATATGAACCCTAAATATAATCAAAACATAAATATCAATCATAATCAATTACACGATTCATTGCTAGCATACATCCTATCAACCCAACTATTATCCTAATCGTATATCACAGCCGATTATTTACAATTGCTTAACAACATCACATGATCAACAATCATATACCAACATCACATGATTAACAATCCTAAGCATATACATAACAGCCGATTTATCAAGCATCATCAAATACAATCCGATTAATATGACAAATCCGATTAGTGTGAATCATTTATCAAATACATGTATGTGAGCCGAGTTTAAGAACACTAAGATTCAATGGTTTATATCATGCTCAATCATAACATAAATCAAAGTAACACACTAACCGATTAGAAGATAACACAAAGGTGATCCGAATCAAGAAGATCTTCGAGAGAAAGGGGATGCTTGCCATCGGCTTAGAGAGAGAGAAGGGAACTAGGGTTTTGCTATGTTGTGTGATTGCAAATGATGAAAAGTGTTTACCTACTCATTAGGCTATGCGTATGAGGAGTAGGCCGAACCCATCATGGGCTGCCTATGTGTTCCGGGTTCAAGGAGAAGTGGGCCGAGAGTTGCATGAGTCAAAGCCCATTGGCTTGTGCGTTCGGGTGTCTATTGTGCGATCGGTTTCTTTCGTGTGATAATACATACATATAAATAAACACAACACATATTCACATAACATTCAATAACATCACATTCCATTAAATCATCCAATTCACAGTCACATAATGTTTACGTTCGTTACATCAAGGTACAAAGATAGGTTCGGAAGCACGAGTTGTCACACCTAATAAGGTAAATATCCAGATCCTGTATCTCGTACACATATACTGAACCTGTATCCTGGTTAGTTTGTCTCTAATGATACCTGTATTTTGTAGGGTCTAAATCATCTGGTCGTCCTGCACTTAGAACAATTTGAATTTCCTGCAAGTAGAATAGTTTGACAGTTGAAGGTGGAGGGATCCTGTGTTTTCAGGACGAAGCCTTCAACTGTTTATGTAAATATGCTTTAAAAACTTAATTGTGTTCTTGGTGGATGGGTCTCTTTTTGAGATGAAACCAAGAATACAATCTTTTGGGCCAATAATAATAAACTAACCTTTTAGCCTTATTTGTTATGTTTTTATTTTGAAAGGTATGTTTTGAATATCCTGATCAAATATCCTGGTCAGGATATGTTAGGGGAGGATTTTTCAATGATCAGTGATCCTCAATTACTGTTGGGCTTAAGGATCCTCAATTCTGTCTGAATTAGTGATCCTCAGAGAGTATTGTAGGATCAGGATCCAGGATCATCATAAGGATCCTTATACTAACGATTGTCTGCTTTGAATATGATGTTGTTTTGCAGGAGTACGAGCTTGGACTTGGTCTTGGCGATATTCCTGGAGCATATTCCCTTTTTATTCCGCACGTGCATGACCAAAATGGACGTTATGGAGTTCGTGGGAGACTTGCATGAAATGCGGATAGTTAGTTAGCTTAGATATTTTCCATTTTTAAAAGGGGATAGTGAGCTAAATTAAAACACTTGGCTATTTTTAGCTTAACACACACACTCGCAACTTCTCTCACCAGCTCTCGACAATTCACTTGGCGATTACACACTTTTTTGCACATTACACTCTAGTGATCCTTGTAACTAGCTCGCTATCATCCAAAGTTGTAATAACTTGTTTGTTTAATCTGAGTTGGTGATCGGTAGTTTCCATCACCCGAGGTTTTTTATGCCGGAGATCAACTCTTGATCAAGGGCTTTTTCCTCGTATAAATCTTTGTGTCACTTGTTCATTACATTTCTGAGTGATCCTTAGCATTGTTCATTAATTCAAGCATCACACCTCACAACAGAAAGTTTGGTTGCATTATCTTAGCTTGATTTTTGACCAAAACAGTTTGGCGCCCACCGTGGGGCAATTGGTGCTTCATCCCTAAGAAGATTCATATTTTGTGGTCATTTCGGTTCGTTACAATCAAGCAAATGGCTTCCTCAGCAAAGATTACATCAAGCTATATGCCAGCAATCAGTTCTTCACAAGGCGTTCCTCCTTTGCCTCTACCACCTTCTGGATCCCAGAAGAATGCTGAAAATGCTGCGAAGAGACAAACCCCCATTTTCACAAAACCACCAACTTCTTCTGTTTCCACTAATCCTACTACTAATGATCTTTTTAATCTGATTTTGCAGATGAGGGATCGCATGCAAGAGCAGGACAAAACCAATGAACGGATCCTCCACGAGATTGGTGATATCAAGAAGCAGAAGAAATCAGTGGAGGATCACTCTCCTCTGATGCCAAGGTCATTGAATTTTGACACTCCAGTTGTAACTACCCTACAATCGGCAGTTCCGGGCATCCAATATCAAAGTGGTCCATCAGAAAGGCGTTATGGAACGGCAACTATGAGTCAGGCATTTAGCTCTCTCTCCTAGCCTTAGGGATCCTATTTTCAGCCATCGGGATCCTCTTTTCAGCATCAAGGATCCTTCAGCTCAGGAGGATATTTGGGAATGCATGCGGTTCAAGGATCCTCCCAGGTCCAAGGATCCTCCCAGGTCCAAGGATCCTCCCAGGTCCAAGGATCCTCCCAGATTCAATGATCCTCCCAGGTCCAAGGATCCTCCCAGGTCCAAGGATCCTCCCAGGTCTAAGGATCCTCCCAGCTTCAAGGATCCTCCCAGGTCCAAGGATCCTCCTAGGTCCAAGGATCCTCCCAGGTCCAAGGGTCCTCCCAGGTCCAAGGATCCTCTCAGGATCAAGGATTCTTAAGAAGTATGCAGCCTCCAAGCTCGGATGTTCATCAAGGAGACTTCATACCAATGCAGACCATTGCTTCCTCTGGTCCTTCAATCATACCAGAACCCCGTCAACATGGATTCACATCCGGAATTCCAAACATGAATCCAATGAGAGGTAACACTTTCAATAATTCATATAACACTAACCATGGCTCTATGCAGGATACATGTATCAATCAGGCTATGGCTAGGAAGCTACAGAAGCTTAAGGATATGATATCCAGCGTACCGGGAGTGGTTAAACCCATTCCTGAAATTGCATATGGTAGCCATAGGATATCTCGTTTTGCACCACCTATTTGTGATGCAGAGATACCCAAAAGATTCCAGATACCTTCCATGAAGCTGTATGATGGTTCGACGGATCCAGAGGAGCATATAGCTCAGTACAGGGAGAGGATGGAGATCAATCCGATTCCTGAGAGGTTAAAAGAAGCATGTCTATGCAAGGGATTTGGATCCACACTTACAGGATCTGCTCTTAAATGGCTACTAAGTCTTCCCCCTTACTCTATTACTTCATTTGCTAACCTAGTTAATTTGTTTAATAGTCAATTCTCTTGTAGTAGAAAGTTTGAACGATTAACTAGTGATCTATATTGGGTAACACAATGTCAAAACGAATCACTTAGAGATTACATCACTAAGTTTAGTAAAGAATCCTTAGATATCCCCAACCTGGATATTGCTACGGCTGTAGAAGCCTTTAAAATGGGATTGCTTAGGGATTCATTATTCTATGATGATCTTGTTATGACCCCTTGCAGGAATCTTGATGAAGTAAGAACCAGGGCCCTTAGGTTCATTCGCCTAGAGGATGACAAAAGGATCCAGGAGAGATTGCCAGGATCCTCCAAACAGGAAAAGCAAGGATCCTACTTCAGGAACAACAAATCAAAATCCTACAACAAATCTTATAACCAGAATGTGCATGCAGTGGAACAGCAAGAAGATGATGAGGATTATCCTCCCATTTCTGAATACTGTTTCTCTGTTGATAACAATGAACTAATTCTTGCAATGCAGAATTTAGGTGAGAAAGTTAGGTGGCCAAGAAAAAGTGATAAACCAGCTGCTATAAAGGATAAGTCCAAGTGGTGTGCATATCATGAGGATTTCGGGCATCTCACTGAAGAGTGTATTGCACTTAGAAAGGAAATTGGTTACTTGTTAAGCAAGGGGCATTTGAAAGAGCTTTTGGGACGAAAGAAGTCGAGGATCCAGGATCCTGAAAGGATCCCGGAAAAGGCTCCTGCTCCTCCAGCAGATGCACAAGTTATAAACTTTATATCCGGTGGATTAGACATTTGTGGTACTTCCTTTTCAGCAGCCAAAAGACATGCCAAGGAAACCAAGATGGATAATGGAGATAGACCCATCCGGACGTCCACTGTCACCGAGGATAAGATCATAACTTTTGATGAGGATGATCGTCTTGATGTTCAGGATCCTCATCATGATGGTCTTGTTATTACCCTGTTTATTTCTAATCATTTTGTTCGCAGGATCCTTATAGATGGAGGAAGCTCTGTGAACATCATTCAGCTTGATGTCCTTAAGAAGATGAATATTCCGGAGTCTGATATTGTCCCAAGATCCTCAGTCCTTGTGGGATTCAGTGGGGAAACCAAGAACACATTGGGGGGGCATCAAACTCCCAATCTATATTGAAGGACTCCATTCTTATCAGAAATTTTGTATTATAGATTGCTTATCATGTTGCAATGTTATCCTTGGCAGGCCGTGGATACATGATATGAAGGCAGTCCCATCCACATATCATCAGTGCGTGAAGCTTCCTAGTCCATGAGGAGTGGTGAAAATTGAGAGTGATCAACAAGAAGCTAAGAATTGCTATACCTCATCAATGAAGCCAGCCTCAAGACCAAGGGAGCAATAGCAATTAAAGTATCCTTCAAGAGATGTCTTGGAGGCAAGAGAGCAGGATGTAAAAGAAATCCTCATGGATCCTCATGATCCTGAATCCAGGATCTTAATAGGATCAGGGATCCTTAGCGAAATTGAACAGGATCTAGTATCCTTCCTTAAAAGAAGGAAAACTACCTTTGCCTGGAAGCATGAGGATATGACAGGTATATCTAAAGATATAATTAATCATAAACTCGGCATTGACAGGTCATTCAAGCCAATTCATCAAAAAAGAAGGAAGTTTGCACCTGAAAGGAATGCTATTATCCAGGAGGAGGTAGATAAGCTACTTTGGGCAGGTATGATAAGAGAGGTTAAGTATCCAAGGTGGTTAGCCAATGTGGTTGTTGTTCAAAAGAAAAATGGAAACGGGAGGGTATGTGTCAATTTTACTGATTTAAACAAGGCATGTCCCAAGGATCCTTTCCCATTACCCCACATTGACTCCATGGTGGATGCTACCGCGGGTCATGAGTTGTTAACTTTTATGGATGCTTCATCTGGATTTCAACAAATTCAGATGGAACCATCCGATCAAGAGGATACAGCCTTTATGACCCCAACTGGTATATATTGTTATATTGCTATGCCATTTGGATTAAGGAATGCAGGTGCTACTTATCAAAGGCTAGTCAATATGATGTTCAAGGAACAAATTGGACACACTATGGAAGTCTATATAGATGACATGGTGGTTAAGTCCAAGAAAGCTGAGGATCACCTTAGAGACTTGGAGGAAGCCTTCGATATCCTTGATAAATTTAATATGAAACTAAATCCTTTCAAGTGTCATTTTGGTGTTAAAGCAGGTAAATTCTTAGGCTATATGGTGACAAAAAGGGGCATTGAAGCAAGTCCAGAGCAGATTAAGGCTATTGTGAATATCAAATCTCCTGCCAATGCCAAGGATGTGCAAAGATTAACAGGCAGGATCGCAGCCTTGAACAGGTTCATATCCAAATCCTCAGAAAAGTGCAAGGAATTCTATGACATCCTGAGGAAGAACAAGAAATTTGAATGGACTGAGAAGCATGAAAGTGCCCTCAAAGCTCTTAAGGATTACCTATCCTCAGCCCCTGCCGTGATGAAACCAGAAAAGGGGGATATATTATCCTTATACTTAGAAGTATCCTCAAAAGCAGTAAGTGCGGTCCTTGTTAAGGATCACCAAGGTACACAACATCCTGTTTATTATGTAAGTAAGAGTTTACTTGATGCTGAATCCAGGTATTCACACTTAGAGAAACTTATCCTTGCATTAATTATGGCATCTACTAAATTAAGACATTATTTTGAAACTCATGCAATTATTGTTAAGACTAATTTTCCAATTAAGAATGTTCTCAGGAAACCTGAAATGTCAGGAAGGATGGCTAAATGGGCAGTGAAGCTTAGTGCTTATGATATAAGATATGAGCCTAGAACTGCCATTAAATCCCAGGCCTTAGCTGACTTTGTGGCAGATTTTAGTAGTGACTTGCAAAAGGAAGCTGAGTTAGAGGTCCAACAGCTAGAAGAAACTAAGGATCCTTGGATACTCTTCACTGATGGTGCTTCTAATGTTAAAGGAACAGGGCTTGGAATACTACTAAAATCACCACAGGGGGACATAATACCCCACTCCATAGCTTGTGAATTTCAAACTACCAACAATGAGGCTGAATATGAAGCCTTGATAGCTGGTTTGCAAATTGCTAAGCATATGAGGATCAGGTATCTTGAGGTACATGTAGGTTCTTTATTGATCACTAATCACTTTAATGGATCCTATGCTGTTAAAGGTGGAAAGCTAATCAAATATTTAGAGATAGTCAAATAATTGGCACTCTCTTTTGTTTCTTTTAGTTTGACATAGGTACCAAGGGAAGAGAATGCAGAGGCTGATTCATTAGCCAACCTAGGATCATCCTTGAAGATCCCGAAGGATATCAAGATCCCTATTATCCATATCCTGACCCCTGCTATCGAGGATCATGTAGCTATGGAGATAGGAGAGGATTATGCGATCATCCCTAGTGATGATACTCAATCTCATTCAGGATCATGGATCCTTCCAATCATGAGATACATACAACATGGAGAGATTCCTACAGGAGAAAACCCCAGGGCTTTCAAAATCAAGGTATCTCAATTTACAATATTGAATAACATGTTGTATAAGCGATCTCTTGCAGGTCCATATCTAAGATGCATTGAGGATCCTGAAATCCAAGAAGTCCTAAAGGATTTCCATGAAGGAGATTGTGGAAACCACACTAGGGGCAGAGCATTATTCTCGAGGATCCTGAGGACAGGATACTATTGGCCTACTATGAAGAAGGATGCTGTGGAATATGCCAAGAAGTGTGATCCTTGTCAGAGACATAGTAATATCCTTCATCAACCAGCAGAGCTTTTGCATCCTATATCCTCTTCATGGCCATTTATGAGATGGGGAATGGATATAGTTGGTAAGCTTCCTAAGGCACCTGGTGGAAAAGTATTTATGCTTGCTCTGACTGATTACTTCTCCAAGTGGATAGAGGCTGAAGCCTTTGCTCAAGTCAGAGAAAAGGAAGTGATATCCTTTATTAAAAGAAACATTATTACTAGATTTGGTATCCCTTCTGAAATTGTTTGTGATAATGGATCCCAATTTATTGGGAATAGAACTACTAACTTTTGTGACAGCTGGGGGATTAAGATGATAACATCAACACCAGTCCACCCACAAGCTAATGGTCAGGCAGAATCATCCAACAAGATCATCATCAACAATTTGAAGAAGAAGCTTGGATCCAGGAAAGGAAAATGGGCAGAAGAACTACCTTATGTACTTTGGGCTGATAGGACAACGCCCAAGAATGCCACTGGCCAAACTCCATTTTCTTTGGTATTTGGGGCAGAATCAGTGATCCCTACAGAGATGGTGGTCCCTACTGCAAGAACAAGCATTTGTGATCCTGAGGAAAATGTTGAAAACTTGGTTCAAGATTTGGATACTATAGAAGAACTCAGGGATTTGGCAAGGATAAGGATGGCCAGTTATCAACAAAGGATGGCTGGAGCTTACAACAAAAATGTCAGGATCAGGAAATTCCAAGTTGGAGATATGGTGTTAAGGAAAGCATTTCAGAATACCACCAATCCTGCTGATGGAAAGTTGGGGCCAAAGTGGGAAGGCCCTTACTTGATTGAAGCTGAGGCAGGAAAGGGGGCATATCGATTGCTAACAATGGAAGGTGATTTGCTACCAAGAGCTTGGAATGCTGTCCACTTAAAGAAATACTTTATGTAACAAGGATCCATGATCCTTACCTCACAAGTATCCTTGAAGGATCCTTACAGGACAGACGATCCTCATTGTGGTAATGTTCTAATCTCAAACTATTTCATTCTTTAGTTATCTTATATAAGGATAAGGATCCTGCATCCTTTATCCTCCTTTCATTTGATTCTGAGTTTTGAAGGTTCAGGTATCCTTAACAAAGGGTTGAGTATCCACAGAAGTATCCAGTTATTTAGGCTTGACCCCAGTTTGGGCCTGTCCCCAGTTTCGCCAGTAGCGCACGATGATCCTGGTATAGTTCATGGCAATGGGACCAGTACTCGCTTTAGGGGCTGAGAATTTCATTGTACTGGCTATATTCAGGATCCTACGTATAATGGTAGACGTACCATACATCCGTTCCTAAGGTTTCTAACGTTTTCACGTTAGCTAAGGTTTTGGAATTTTCATGTCACTAAGTTCGGATAGTCGCCAGTGAGGGCCATACGCCAGTTTACACACGATCCTTTGGGCTTGTCCCCAGTTATCCTTTGGGCTTGTCCCCAGTATATTGGGCTTGTCCCCATAATTGTTGGGCTTGTCCCCAGTTGCTAACTCTTATCTTATATTGGCTTAGTCCCAAGTTGTATCCTATTTCAGGTTTTTGAAGCTAAACGGCCAAGGATCCTTAATCCTTACCTTCTATTAAGGTTTGTCTTTTGGTTATCCTGATTATAAGTGTTAAAAGTTAGGATCCTAACTTGGATTCTTAGGTATGATCCTTGATCATTTTGGTTTCATTCATTATTTATCTAAGTGACCCTTATCCTTTGACAACTGAACTTATGATCCTCAAACTACACTACTTTTCAGAACCTGTCGACTATAGGATATGTGATCCTTGATCATATCCTAAACTTTTTGAGATTATTAATTAAATTTTTCTTCTTTACTTAGTAAATTCATACAAAATGTATATCACAACAATTGAAAAGTAAAGTATTCACAAGGATAACAACACGAGAAATAGCTGAAAAGTTAAATTTATTTTATTCACAAAACATTAAACCCTTCAAGGTTGTCAAAATTGCCAACCCACGTTTCTACCAGCAAAACGTGGCCCGTCCACATGGGTTGGAAAAGGGTGTCCATTGTTTACGGGTCTTAATAGTGCAGGAAATGAAGGCGGGAGGATAACGAGTGGCTTCATCCCCCAAACAGAGGATCCATCCACCACCCATTATCCTACCTATTGTCTTAGGATCCATGATCCATACCCCTAGAAACTACTGTTCAAATACAACCCAAGATTGTTTCAAAACACCATAACCAAAATAAAACTACCAAGTCCTAAAAAAATGGGCTCTGGCCGCGTCTTGAAATGTCCATCATCGCCCATTTCAGCAGCTCAAACCTTGGCTGCATCACCACCAGCATCATCAGCATCAGCATGATCCTTTCCACTTCCACTCGCCTCAATTGCTAAGACCTCTTCTTCATCGTCCAGCTCAGCCAATCTAACCTTCCAGCCCTCTACGTCCCAGTTGCTCTTGTCAAAGTCAGGATCCAGAGCTTCTTGGGCCATCTGCAATTGGGTTTTGTACATAGCAATGGCAGCGGAGACTTTAGCATCATTGGTGATTTCATTCTTCTCCTAATCAGCAGTGATGTGAGCCAGGACAAGTTCCCTCTTCACCAGATTGATGTCATTTTCAAGAGAGGCAATCTTCTGATCCTTGGCCAGCATGATCTTCTGGAGATTCCAAACACTTTTGCTCAGCCTCTTCAACACTGCCTACGTAGTCCTCGATTTCAGC
This sequence comes from Helianthus tuberosus, assembly GCA_030545235.1. NCBI lineage: Eukaryota > Viridiplantae > Streptophyta > Magnoliopsida > Asterales > Asteraceae > Helianthus > Helianthus tuberosus. The sequence continues at coordinate 124,871,848 of CM060407.1, forward strand.
AAATTTCTGCAAAAAAGACAATGTAAAGTTTAGGATCACATGATCCTCAAATGGGCAGGATAACTAAGCTAAGTCAGTGATCCTTACATCAGCAAAGTACTCAAGGAACTGGTGGTGGATTAAAGGCAGGCCTTCTAGATTGTCAGCCTCTGAGGCTTTCCTCTTCTTTCCCTTGGAAGCAGTAGCCTTGGGGATGGCAGTACTTGGGCTAGCAGCAGCCTTCTTCCTTCCAGACCTGGGACCAACAGTGGTGAGATCGGTGACACCGAAACGAGTAGCAGACTTTGATGATTTTCCAGCACCTACACATCCAAAACAGATAAGTATCCTTATTTCATTTTTATTTAAACATTTAATTATGCATAAAATGGGATACTTACTTGACATTGTGACAGAACCTGAGGATACCTCTTGAGAATCCTGGGTATTTGCTTGGAATGATCTTATCGCAGGATCAAGCCTCCGGAAAGCAGCAAGCCTTTCCTTCGTTGCAGGTGTTGTAATAAGGTGTGAAACAGTGATAGCTGCAAAATGGAAACAAAAGGATATTAGTGATCCTCAGCAAAAACAAGGTTATCTTGTGATCCTTCTCAGGATCCTCTATCCTACCATGAGTGGTCCATTTTCTAGGCAGATCCTTTCCATCAGGGATAGAATCCCTTCTGACAAAGAAGAATCACCGTTTCCAGTTGGTGTCATTCTTAGTGGCTTTGAAGATGGGGTGTTCTTCACCAGGTTTATGTTTGAAAAGATATCGGTGAGATCCATGGCTGACAAGGTCGTACATCTCTGCTAACTCCGACATTCCCAGATCAATACCTTCATGCACAATGATCCTTTCAAGGGTATACAAGACCCTCCATATCATTGGCATCTCTTGGATGTAGGAGATGCCGGTGAGAGAGAAGAAGGATTGGGTGAAATCAGGAAAAGGATACGAGTATCCTATCGTAAATGGGGTGACCGGAAAAGCTACCCAGGTTTCGGAAACAAAGTCGCTCAGGACGGTGGGATCAAAAGTTTTGAAATCGGTGTTCGCCGGAAAACAATGGCGAATCCTATCTATCTGTGGATCAGTAAAGCAACATCGTTCCTTTGCAGAGTCGACAATGATCTTTTGGCTCTTCAAGGGACTGTCCTTCTTGTGATCCTTAGCCGGTGAGGATCTTAGCATCATCTTGGTCATGACGGTGGTGAAGAAGAAGAAACAGAAGGAGAATATGAAGAGAGAAAGGAAGGAAAAGTACCTGATCAGATCTTCGAGTGAAAATTTAAAGGATGAAACGCACAAATTTAAATGCTTCCTAACCCTTATCTCTAACTTCAATTTATAATGATGATCTTGCAGGATAGTCACTTAAGTGACGTCAGGATGGCAACGGCTAGTCAGAAATTAACGGCTATATATCCGTTGGTTTGATACGGATAAGAACGAGAAAATATAACTCGTTTATTTACAAATTACTCCTTATATTTTGGGGGCAATTGTTAGGGGAGGATTTTTCAATGATCAGTGATCCTCAATTACTGTTGGGCTTAAGGATCCTCAATTCTGTCTGAATTACTGATCCTCAGAGAGTATTGTAGGATCAGGATCCAGGATCATCATAAGGATCCTTATACTAACGATTGTCTTCTTTGAATATGATGTTGTTTTGCAGGAGTATGAGCTTGGACTTGGTCTTGGCGATATTCCTGGAGCATATTCCCTTTTTATTCTGCACGTGCATGACCAAAATGGACGTTATGGAGTTCGTGGGAGACTTGCATGAAATGCGGACATTTAGTTAGCTTAGATATTTTCCATTTTTAAAAGGGGATAGCGAGCTAAATTAAAACACTTGGCTATTTTTAGCTTAACACACACACTCGCAACTGCTCTCACCAGCTCTCGACAATTCACTTGGCGATTACACACTTTTTTGCACATTACACTCTAGTGATCCTTGTAACTAGCTCGCTATCATCCAAAGTTGTAATAACTTGTTTGTTTAATCTGAGTTGGTGATCGGTAGTTTCCATCACCCGAGGTTTTTTATGCCGGAGATCAACTCTTGATCAAGGGCTTTTTCCTCGTATAAATCTTTGTGTCACTTGTTCATTACATTTCTGAGTGATCCTTAGCATTGTTCATTAATTCAAGCATCACACCTCACAACAGAAAGTTTGGTTGCATTATCTTAGCTTGATTTTTTACCAAAACAGGATACTGATGAAATATTCAATACTTTTGTCATCAAAATGTTAGACAAAACTTGGTTGAATATGACTTTTTAGAAAACTTAGATCATTTAGATAAGGTTTTCAAGACTTGAAAAATAATAAATCATACCAGAAACACTTAGGCAATAATTTCCAACCTCAACCTTTGAATCCTTTGCAATGTCCCTGGCATGGATGTCCCCTGTTTGTGCAGGATATTGCATCAATATATGACACACTTGAGTATCTCTTCACTTAGTGATTAAACTTCGTAACTTTTCACCAACAGAAGAACGTGCGTAAACACAATCGTAGTTTGTCATATCTTTGGAACTTTGTCAAAAAGTTTAGTTTCACTAGGGATAAACCCTTAATATTTTGGGGATAAACCCTTAATATCCTGGGGATAAACCCTTGTTTTTCGTGCGCTACAGGCGGGAGTGTATAAACTCCAAGACTTAGAAAGGTGAAAACCTTTAAACCTTAGAGAGTATGAAAATACCCTTTCGTGAGAGAGGGTGATCAATCCTCATATACCTTAAGGATCCAGGATATAGCCAATGATAACGAAATTGTCAGCCACTTTTACATGAACTGGTCCCGCTATCTTGAACTATTCCTGGATAACTTGCGCTCCATGCAGGGTGTTTAAACCCAATTCGAGAGAAAGATGAATACCTTTAAACCTGTGAAGGGATCAGGATCCCTTAAACATGAGAGAGGGGGCCAATCCTCTAATCTTTCGAATTATCCTGAGTGTATATCCTGGAGTTATATCCCGAAGCATATTCTGCAAAACAACCTTAAACTAAGGTGGGTGTTAGCTTGTCTAACACCCCTCCGATGCTTAAGTCAGTACTGGGTTCAAATAAAAAAGAATTATATTTAAAAGAGATAGAATTCATACCATCCCGAGTTAGAAATTAAATTCTAAACTCACTTGAAATAGGCTTTGAGATGTATAGCATTCCAGGATCTTGGTAGTATATCCCCCTCTATATTCTTAAGCCGGTATGCTCCTTTTCCAGATTCCGATTCAATCTCATAAGGTCATTCCCACTTAGGAGCTAACTTTCCATCAGCAGGATTGGTTGTATTCTGGAAAGCTTTCCTCAACACTCAATCTCCAACTTGAAATCTTCTAGTCCTTAAATTCTTGTTATATGATTTGGCTATCCTCTGCTGGTATGCCGCCATCCTTAGCTTTGTTGCATCTCTTATTTCATCAACAGTATCCAACTCTTGACACAAGGCTTCAGGATTTGACTCAGGATCCCTGAGACTTGATCTGGCTGTAGGTATCACCATTTCTGTCGGGATCACTGCTTCTCCCCCAAATACCAAAGAAAATGGGATTTGCCCAGTAGCATTCTTTACAGTTGTCCTATCAGCCCATAGGAAAAACGGTAGTTCTTCTGCCCATCTTCCTTTTTAGCACCTAATCTTTTCTTCAAATTGTTGACAATTATCTTGTTTGAGGATTCTGCCTGTCCATTTGCTTGAGGATGTACTGAAGTTGACGTGATCATCTTAATTCTCCAACTTTTGCAAAAATCAGTAGTTCTTTTGCTGATGAATTGAGAGCCATTGTCACAAACTATCTCAGCTGGTACCCCAAATCTGGTCAGGATATTCCTCTTTATGAAGGATACCACTTCTTGATCCCTGACTTGAACAAAGGCCTCGGCTTCGACCCACTTGGAGAAATAATCTGTCATTGCCAGCATAAAAACCTTTCCTCCTGGAGCCTTTGGAAGTTTTCCCACTATGTCCATTCCCCATTTCATAAACGGCCAAGGGGATATGATAGGATATAATGGTTCTGCAGGCTGATGCAGGATGTTGCCGTGTCTTTGACATGCATCGCATTTCTGAGCATACTCCGCGGCATCCTTTCTCATGGTCGGCCAGTAATATCCTGTTCTCAACACCTTCGAGAACAGAGATCTGCCCCCGGTATGGTTGCCACAGTCTCCTTCGTGTATATCCTGAAGTACCTCCTTGGTTTCAGGATCTTCCAAGCACCTTAGGTACAGACCTGCAAGGGATTTCTTATACAAAATATTATTTATAATAGTAAAACGAGATATCTTCATCCTAAAAGCCTTAGTATTTGCATCCTTTGGGATATCTCCTTCTTGAAGATACTTCACAATTGGAGTCATCCAGGATTCAGGATCCTTCTCAGGATATCCATCACTAGGATCCTGGATACATGCTACTTCTTTATCCTGAGAGTTGAAATGTTCCATTGCAGGATACAAGATGTGCACTATTGGTATCTGAGTTTCCTCCGGTATCCTGACAGTAGATCCTAAGTTTGCTAGAGCGTCAGCTTCAGCGTTCTTTTCTCTAGGTACCTGTTCAAGTGTAAATATTTCGAAATATCCTGCTAATTTTTTAACAATTTCAAGATATTCAGCTAACTTTTCTCCTTTTACTGCATAAGATCCATTGAAATGGCTAGTAATCAACAGGGAATCAACATATACTTGTAAACATCTAATATTCATATTTTTAGCCAATTCTAATCCTGCTATCAGAGCTTCATACTTAGCTTCATTATTGGTAGCAGAAAATTCACATTTAATAGCCTGGGGTAATATGTCCCCCTGTGGCGATTTTAGTAGTATACCCAATCCTACACCTCTAACATTAGATGCACCATCAGTATATAATGTCCAGGATTCTGAGGTTTCTCCTAGTTGTTGGACTTCTAGGTCTACTTCATTTTGAATATCACTACTGAAATCAGCCACAAAGTCAGCTAGAGCCTGAGACTTTATGGCATTTCTAGGTTCATATACTAGATCATAGGCACTTAATTTTACTGACCACTTTGCCATACTACCTGACATCTCAGGTTTCCTAAGCACATTTTTAACAGGATAATTAGTTTTAACATGAATCCTATGTGTCTCAAAATAATGTCTAAGCTTAGTTGATGCCATAACTAGGGCTAATATCATTTTTTCTAGATGAGAATATCTAGTTTCAGGATCTAATAAACTTTTACTAACATAATAGACAGGATACTGCTGACCTTCGTGATCCTTGACCAAAACAGCACTTACTGCATTCCCTGATACTTCAAGATACAGGGATAATGGTTCACCATCCTCGGGCTTCATAATTAGAGGTGCGGTTGAAAGATATTGTTTCAGCTCCTGCAAGGCTGCTTCATGCTTCTCTCCCCATTCGAATTTCTTATTCTTTTTCAGGATATCGTAGAATTCCTTGCATTTTTTCGAGGATCTCGATATAAACCTGTTTAACGCTGCTACTCGCCCTGTTAATCTTTGTACATCTTTCATGTTGGAAGGTGACTTGATATCCAAGATGGCTTTGATTTGTTCTGGGCTTGCTTCTATCACTCTTTTAGTCACCATATATCCTAAAAACTTTCCTGCCCCCACTACAAAATGGCATTTAGCAGGTTTTAGCTTCATGTTGTACTAGTCCAGGATGTCGAATGCTTCTTCAATATCTCAGAGATGATCCTCAGCATTCTTAGATTTTACCACCATATAGTCGATGTACACCTCCATGGTGTCCCCCAGCTTGTCTTTGAACATCATGTTCACCAATCTTTGGTATGTTACACCTGCATTTTTTAAAACAAAAGGCATAGCAGTATAACAATAAATACATGTTGGTGTCATGAAGGCAGTATCCTCCTGATCCGAGGGTTCCATCTGGATCTGTTGGAATCCTGAGGAGGCATCCATGAAGGTTAACATCTCGTGGCCAGCAGTAGCATCCACCATTGAATCAATATGAGGTAGAGGAAATGGGTCTTTGGGACAAGCTTTGTTCAAGTTTGTGTAATCTAGACAAACTCTCCATTTCCCATTTTTCTTCTGCACCACAACTACATTTGCTAGCCACCTTGGAAATTTGACCTCCCTGGTCATCTTGGACTTCAATAATCTTTCAACTTCCTCTTGAATAATTGTATTTCGTTCAGGGGCAAACTTCCTTCTCTTTTGTTGAACAGGCTTGAATGACCTGTCAATTCCAAGCTTGTGAGTGATAATATCTTTGGAAATACCTGTCATATCCTCATGCTTCCATGCAAATGTTGACATCTTGCATTTCAAAAAGTTAGTTAACTGATCCTCAATATCCTGAGGAATGTTGGTTCCTACGAGCACCGAGATATCTGGATTATTCTGATCCAGGATAATTTTCTTAACATCATGCTCTGAATCCTCCATGATATCCTGGGCTCGCATCTTTAATTGCTATGCTGCATTGGGCTTTGTCGAGGATTTCATCGAAGAAGAATAACACTCATTCGCTTCCTGCTGATCACTTTCCACCTTGACTACTCCCCAAGGGGTAGGGATCTTGATGCATTGATGATAGGTTGACGGCACAGCTTTTATATCATGGATCCATGGCCTACCCAATATAATATTATAGCAGGATAAGGAGTCCATGACACAAAAGCGTTGCATTGAGTTGCCACCTTCAACATATACAGGCAACTTTATCTCTCCCACGGTATTTCTGGCTTCTCCACTGAACCCAACAAGCACAGTGGATTTCGAAGTAATATCCATCGGGGATACATTCATCCTCTTAGTGTTTCCAGCTGAATTATGTTGACGGAGCTGCCATTATCCACCAGTATCCTGCGCACAAAATGGTTAGCATCATATAAAGTTATTACATCCTATGAGTCAACCATACGGCTTAGAGCGATTCGGTTTATACGAGTATCAACAACCTATGAGTCAACCATACGGCTTAGACCGATACGGTTTATACGAGGATTCTGATTTCCTGTTGGTCGACTCATAGGTTGTTGATGAATTCATCCTTTCTTGCATCTTTTTGTCATCTTCCAACTGAATATATCTTAAAGCCCTGTTATGAGCTTCATCCAGATTCCTGCAGGGATTCATTACAAGATCCTGGTAAAATTGAGAATCCTTTTGCAACCCCATCTTGAAAGCTTGCACAGCTGTTGCAACATCAAGATGCGGGATATCTAAGGATTCCTTGCTAAACTTGTTCACATAATCTCTCAAGGATTCCTGAGGTCCTTGAGTTATCCTGTAGAGATCACTGGTTAGTTTTTCAAAACTCCGACTGCAAGAAAATTGACTATTAAATAAATTGACTAAATGAGCAAACGATGTAATTGAATGAGGAGGAACATTTAAGAGCCATTTTAAGGCTGGTCCTGTTAAGGTAGAACCAAAACCCTTGCAGAGGCATGCTTCCTTGAGATCTGGAGGGATAGGGTTGATTTCCATCCTTTCCCTATACTGGGCAATATGCTCTTCAGGATCCGTAATTCCGTCATAGAGCTTCATGTTGGGGGTCTGAAATTTTTTTGGGATTTCAGCATCACAAATAAGATATGCAAACCGGGATACCCTGTGGCTGTCTTGGGATACTTCTGGAATTGACTGGACCACCCAAGGTACACTGGATATCATGTCCTTCAATTTCTGAAGCTCCCTAGAAAATGCTGATGTCATACCTGCATCCTGCAAAGATCCAATACCATTAGTAGCAAGAGTATTATTATTATTATTAGATACGTTACCAGTCTGAGGATTCTGGCCATATCCTGAAGCATATCCTGAACATCTCACAGTTGACACCCTAACCGAAGAGGGTATCTCAGGAATATGACTCTGTGAATGGCTAGGCACAATATTCCCCCTGTTATCCTCAGTATATACTGCAGAACTGAAGTTCAAAGCTATGGGCTGCGAGGGAGTGACAGTATCCTCAGCGGGCCTGCTTGAGCTGGGTTTCAAGAGTTGTATCTCTCTCATCAGCGTTTGGTTGGTCTCTTGCTGTTGCCTTATATGTTCCTGTACACTACCAAACAAAGTTAGAATTTCTTCATTAGAGGCCAAAACAGGAGCAAATCCCTGAATATTGTGAGCGGGGATAACATCCCGAGCCACATGAATTTCAGTTCCTTGTGAAGAGGCTTGCGTTCCCGGAGGATGTGGTGGAAGCACCGAACCAATTGTTGCAGAGGTTGTAGCAGACACGGTAGAAGAGCTCATGTTTGATCTTGAGGCCATTGAAAATAGTATAGCAAAAAGTTTTGAAAATAGAAAACCAAGTAAAGATTTTGCAAAAACTTTTAGTAGAAATAGCACCACTTGCCCCACGGTGGGCGCCAAATTGTTTTGGTCAAAAATTACCGAAGCAATTTAGTGATTAAATTAGTTAAGTGAGGTAGTGTGCTAAGAATGTGTATCGAAAATATGTTGGTCAAGTTGTTAACAAAAACAGTTATCAGGATACGGCTCAGGATATCGAGCTGTATCTACAATCAAACAATGAGAAAAAATGTAAAGGTTGACACGTGATGTACGAGGAAAGCCCTTGATCAATCTAGATCTCCGGCATAAAACCTCGGGAGCTGACAATCGTAGGCTGCCGTGTTCTTCTTATTGCTTGAATAACCAGGATACAGTGCAGGATAATGCTCAGATCGCTACTGAGTGGTACAATGATTGTAAGTGATGAGTGTTAGTGCGTGATTGCTGCTAGAAAAGAGAGTGAATGAGTAGGTAAATTCGAGAGTGTGTGTCCTATGGATCTGGCATCCCCTTTATATAGTTTCTAAGTTTAACTAACTATGCTAAAAATCCGGGATAATATGCTAAAAATCCGGGATACTTGGAATATACCCTTCTGAACGTTAGGGGGCAGTTTCAACTCGTTCTCCACGTGCATATTAACTGTAAATCCGGGATTTAAGCTTCCATAACCGTTACAACATTAATATCTTTGACCAGCATCCGTAACTCCCATAAAACACGTCATTCTTCAATGGTGACCGTTACAAGAGCTATTCTTCCGCCATCAACGTCTTTATCCTAACCAATTTGAGCGGGTCTTCAGGATGACTTGGTCCTCATGAACGTTAGTCCCTTGTAACCAACGTTTACAAGCAAATTGTTAGTAATAGTCATGATACTACCTCAGGATGTTACCAATATCCTGGTCCGGTATCCTGATCGTAATCAGCTATCATAAAATCAAGATATAGTGTCAGGATATGGACTCAGAATTTCACCCATAACACTTGCCATGGAGGCTCTTTCTAGTTTCATGATCAGCGCAACTTCGGTGGGCATTCTAAAGGGGGTTTCTCTTCCAAACAATGGTCCAAAAGTCTCACATCTTATCTTCGCGGATGATGTAATGCTTTTGGGATCATGGGAGGAATATCCTCAACATTAGGCGGCTTTTGGGGTGCTTTTTCCTAGTCTACGGACTAAATATTAACCCCAATAAGTCATGTCTTTACGGTGTGGGTACCACTACGAAAGAGTGCAATCATATGTCAAACCTACTCCGGCTCCTCACCTTTCACATATCTTGGTCTAGCGGTTGGTGGAGACATGAAATGGTACAACAATTGGGCTCCGGTCATCAAATCTTTTGAAGACTGACTATCTCTTTGGAAGGTCAATACGCTCTCTATGGGGGTAGAACAACGCTCATAAAATTGGTACGTGACTTTCTCCCCTTATATTACTTTTCTCTTTACCAAACACCTCGGATTGTGATTAATAAATTAGAGAAGATAAGGAGAAATTTCTTATGGGGGGCATGGAAATAAGCAATAGAATGCATTGGGTCCATTGGGACCACGTGACAAAACCGGTAAAGAATGGGGGACTCGGCTTGGGTTCCTTGGATAACATGAATTGTAGTCTATTGGAGAAATGGGCATGGAGGTATAAAACGGAACCAAAGAGACTTTGGAGAATGATCATCACTTGTCTTCACTTCAATCAAAAACACGGTAACTTCCTACCGTCTAAGAAAGGGCTCTCGGGTGTATGGAATAACATAATAAAAAAAGAATCGGCCCTTCGAGATAAAGACATTCATCTTAGCCATCATATCAACTGTAAAGTGGGGAACGGCGCCGACACTCAATTTTGGACCGACGTTTGGGCTATTGAAACACCGTTGAAAGTTAAATTTCCGACACTATACTCGCTGGAAAAATTCAAGGGTTGCAACGTCCGGGATAGAATTCAGCGATCGAGTACTAGTGATGCACCTACAACGACGTGGTGCTGGTACCGTGAGCCTTCTTCGCAGTAGGAAACGGCTGATCTTGCAGAGCTAACAAGCATATCTCACAGACGACGTCCGATTCCAGAGACAAATGGGTATGGACGTCTGATTTTTCAGGGGCATTCTCGGTAAAATCGGTTAAAGCTCTACTCAACAAAGATCTGCAACATCCAGAAGCGAATACATTCGAATGGAATGCATGGATTCCTCGCAAAGTTAACATCTTCGAGTGGAGACTGAACTTGGATCGCCTTCCTACAAGAGCCGCTCTAGCAAGAAGAACATCATGGCATCCACTGCATGTCCTTTTTGTGGCGAAAATGAAGAATCAGCCGATCATATCTTCACGTCATGTCTGGTCAGCGCCGTAGTATGGCAAATGGTGTCGGGGTGGCTAAAAATTCCACCCATCTTTGCTTTCAGCGCTGCAAACCTGCTTCACGCTCACCACCACGTCTCCGGGCCAGCTGCAAAGAAAAAGTTGGCTCACGCCATCGTTTTAATTGCTTGCTGGAATATTTAGAAACTACGCAACGAAGTGATCTTCAACAGTAAACGGGTGGACATCTCTACACTCTCAGCCGAAATCAAAGTCACAAGCTTCCTCTGGATAAAAAAAAGAGCGAAAATGCACTCTTTAGATTGGTCGGATTGATGTAGTATCAATATGTTATAATGTTTCGTTTTCACCTTTGTTTTTTCTAGCTTCTTGCTAGTGTGTTTTAATAAAATCAATCGTAAAAAAAATTAAATAAATAAAAACAAGTTACGACATCACATGGTTTTTACAACCAGCTGAGAATCTTATTTTCAAACCAATCTGACTGTCCGAAACTTTGATTGGGACGTCTAAGTGGTGATGTATGCTAGGACCATTCGAAGGGCCCATAGAGGGACATCTCAATTCTCACACTTGTAAACCTCTTACCAATTCCTTCTTCTAATGTACTTGTGTGTTCTATCTACCATACCAAACATTAACTCCTTCCATCATCTTTGTCCAAATAATAATGTGGTTGTATCTACTTTTATGTCACTTTCACTTATGAGTTATATTTAATCAGAATAAAATATAGTTAAACAAATGACGAGTCGATAAGTCATTTATATGTCAAAAGACAGATAAAATGTGTTTGTAATGCATAAAACATTTAAAATCCCTTCATATAAAAATTATATAATATCATACTTTTGTTAATCACTTATAACAAAAGTACCAATAGGGTGGTGGTCCATTGAGAAAGCCAAAAATCTTTAAATACCTTGGGAGAGGGAGGTCTTGGGTTCAAATCTCACAGACGACATGAATAAAAGAAATTTGTCGTTAAAAAAAACTTATAACAAAAGTGTTTCTACGGTTCAACCCAGCTAGATCCACTTTGATTCGTTGACCAACATGTTTGATCCAAAAGATCCTACTCTACTTATTAAAACCAACTTGGTTTGCAATCGGATCTTGTAATCGACTTTTACCCTCCTGGAACCGGGTTTGAGACTGGTTATGACGAAAGTAAAAAAAGACGGGTTAAAATTTCTAATTAATTTTTAACCGGCCCCGTTCCCAACTTGATTTGATAGTTTTACAGTAATAATAGCTCGTGTTTGAAAGTGTAAGATTATAGGGAAAGCAAGATCAAAGGCGTGATTGCATTTTGTGTTGTACAACTTATAGACAGCTCATTGGAAACCCCACTCTTCCTACAACTCACCAATCATAAATCTTCTTCTTTAAGCAATTATTATTCTACTACCACCAAAACAAAACAAAACAAAACAAATTAAAAAAAAAAAAAAAAAACAGAAAAACAAGTAGCTTTTTTGGTTATTAAAAATAAAACAATGATAAGCATTTAATAAGATAAAATCACCATAAAAAGTAAATTATAGTAAAGTGTTAGTAATACAAATATTATGTGATTATTAACAACTGGATAAGGATAGTGTAAAAAGGGTCTAAAGTGTGAGAAATGTATTATAACACTATATATAATACTATATAACACCATATAAACACCGTATAACAATATGTAACACCATATAACACTATGTAACACTATATATCATTATATAACAAATATAACACTACTATCAGACAACCTATAATGTTATATTTGTTATATAATGATATATAGTGTTACATAGTGTTATATGGTATTATATGGTGTTACATATTGTTATACGGTGTTATATAGTATTATATATAGTGTTATAATACACTTCTCACACTTTGAGTACTTTTTACAGGATCCTCTACCATTAACAACTAATATATAAATATGAAATACATCAATTCGCGTATCATATACATATAAGCCAAACAAAAGACGTCCTCACATGCATATGTTAACCTCGTATCCACGAGGTCTGACCGTAAGCCAAGTTGTTCAAATTTGTCACCATACATTTAAGGTACACTTGCATTCCAAAAAAACAAAATAAATGAGTCCGAAAGTTACGTTTAACGATTTGAATCTAGCTTCCGATGATCTATGTCTTTCAACCGATGCACAACGTAAGTAGCGTTCTAACCAATTCCATTAGTTAGAGCATTCACATTGTAACCTTTATATTTATCATTTCTTTATAGTATAGAGGAAAAAATAAAGAACATAACTAAAACACCAATGGATTCTCTATAACAGAAAATACTTTAAAGAAAACTAAAGTACACATCTATACACTTAAAGGCGTATATAATACACCTCTATATTTTTTGTGAATATATAAGAAAGAGAAAAAAAAGTGTGTGTGAATATGATAGAGAGTTGGATGTGGGAATTTTTTGAGAAACGTACAAAATTTAAAGAAAAATGTGTTTTTTTGTTAAATATATAGATGAAGATGGAGGCTCAAATCTAAATGCGCTTAGAGCATTTACATTGGAACCTCTATCTCCATCTATATAATTTAATTAAAAAACACATCTTTCTCAAAATTATGTTTACTTTTCAAAACTTTCCCACATCCAACTCTCTATCTATATCTCAATCATACTCCACCCCTCACTTATTTGATCATTTCTTTCTTTTTCATACACACTCATAATAATAATAATATAGAGGCTTGGATATGAGCCTCTAAATATAGAGGTTTACTTTACTATCAATACTTTTTTTATTATAAAAATTCCAATGTAAGGGTGTTTTTATTGTTTTCTCCATTTCTTTCTCTATATCACATAGAATTTATTACCATAGAGAGGAGTCCAGTTAGTAGTATTTGAACTATTGATAATGGCATAACTTTTTCCGGTTATCGGTTGTTATTATAATTTGCCAAACAGCAAGATATGGATAGAATAGTGAACCCAATTATTTATAACCATCCCACCACCCATGTGAGATTGGAATTTTGATTCCTACAAACAAGCTTTTCTAGAAAAAACACAGCTAATCTAAACATAAAAGAATGTCAACTCATATATGAAAATATTATTAATTTAATAATTTAATAAATAAATAATATAACAATAAAAACCCTTGTTATTTCTTTCGTCACTCCACCCCCAAACAAAAATATCATATCATATAACAAAAGCCGACCATTTTGTTGTTGCCATCTTTCTACTCCACAACATTATTCATTCCAAAAAAAACATTATTCATTCCCCCCTTCTTCTACCCTATCCTAATAATCCAAACCCCCTAATCAATACGTCCACTCCTGCGGTAGCCGGAGATCGATATCCGCCTGTTGCCGCCTCTGCTCCGCCATCAACACATTGTTTCGGTATCTCATTTGTGCATCTGCAAAGAAAGAAAGAAAGAAAGAAAGAAAGGCATCAAGAAATCAACTCCTATATATACTTGTTTCATTAGTAACCAGTTCAATTGGAGGTTTACCGTAGTCATGACGGGCTAGTCCGCCAGTAGAAGATCGAGTCTGCTGTTGGAGATTCAGATTCAAAGCATGTACAACTCTATCGGGAAGCAACACAGTCGAACATCCTATAACCAAATCAGTAAAAATGTATTCAAATTAACAAAACAGGACAGACTGAGGGTCAAAATCAGTAAAGTAAAACATGTTGGTTAAAATTTAACACAAGTACAAACGAAGAATTTAACACAAATTTCAAATATGAGCAGCAGAAGAAACCTCGTTTATTGCGGGACTCGGTGGGGGCTCCGACTTGTCGAGGCAAGAACACACCAGTACCAATACATTCTCGTTTCGGGTTAGGGTTACCAAGAAAAACAGCCCTCATACCCGAACCAGATGGCGGCTGAGATTGTTGTAGGGTTGTTGGCCAAGCAGCTAACGGCGCCTTCATTCCCCGAACCAATTGCTGGTACTGCTGCTGCTGTTGCTGTTGCTTCTTCAGCTTTAAAAAAAAAAAAAAAAAGCTCAGAATGAATTACAGAAATGGATAGCTAGCTAGGTAGGTTAATACTGATTTTGGGGCTTACTTGAGCAGCAGCTTGAATTTGGTGAAAGTGAGGAGGGTTAGGGCTCGGAGGTGGTTGGGGTTTGAAAGTAGCATCTTCCATGATTCTCAACCTCGCAATCTCACCCGCGGCAGCACACAGAACATCCCAAGACGACTCCACTTGACGACTCAATGGCGAAGGGCAATTAGAGCTTCCTCTGCTTGAAACAAAGTTACCACATAGTGTTGATTGCGGCGACCCCGCCATAACCCTACTCGACGACTGCCACAATCAAGAAATGAACTAGTAAACAAATCATTTCCACATATGATGAAATGTAACAGAAAATCAAACCTTGGATTCTGATTGCGTTTTCCATAAATCATCTTCAAGAGCAGAGCGAGCAAGCTTTCTCGATAGCTCGTTAAGGTAATCTTCTTCATCACTCTCGGTCTCGGGAGAAGTCAAACCAGACTGCACCTTTCTTCCATCCATAACCACAACTTCTTCTTCTTCATCCAAAAACTCAGCAGGCAGCCAAAACTTGCCGTCTTGTTCCATAATGGAAAGGAGAGTGAAGAAGAAGGAGAAGAATAAGTAGAGGATGTTTGCTCCTTGTTGAAGGATAATTATAGAGGTGAGTCGTAGGTCGTGGTTGCCTGCTTTTTCTCGCTGGTGGACCCTTGAGAGAGAACATGGGAGAGAGGGAAAAGTGGTGTGGGATATTTAATACAGGGAGGGAGGGAGGGAACCCTAAAAGTTGAGAAGTAGGATACACGCGGTTGTGATGGCATGTGAAGGAGCAAGCGGTTTTTAGTTTTGCTTTTCTGGAATAGAGAGTTGCATCCGGGTAAAAGTCGTGTAGTATAAAGGTGGGTGAATATTATTATAGGAGTTAAATGTCTAGTAGCTCATCTGTTTTCCAAATATTACATCATATTTAGTTCTACCGGTTAAATAAGAGTTAATTACACAAATTGGTCATGTGGTTTATATTTAGTTTCGTCTTTAGGTACTAACTTTTTTTTTCACAGGTTTACGTTTTATGATTTCAACTTTGTAACACCTTTGGGTACTGACATCAAAATTATCAATATAATGACTAAAATACCATTTCATTCTTTTTAATTTTATCAATGTAACACCTTTAGGTACTAACACCTAATTTTATTTAAGTTTAAATCAATTTTACAAAATCTATTTTTTTTATTTTCATCTTTTTATTATATCTCTTAATTAACCTAATTTTATTTTTTTACTACAAAATATATTAAATTAGTTATAGTTATTTTTAAACAGTTTTTCTCGATTATGCTACATATCTTGATATATTAATTTAACTAATTTTCAGATATTATATTCTTGTGTTTTCAAGATTGCTATGGATTTTAATAGATACTTATTATATCATTTGTTTCATTATTTAATTTATATTTTAAAGAGTTTTTATATATTCATAATATTAGTCAGATATTTATCTAGTATTATTTAGTAATATTATTAATAATAAAAAATGGAGTGAACGTTTTCTGACTTTTTTAATTTATATTTATAAATAAAAAAATAAAAAAAATTATGTTAATTAAAAGATATAATAAAAAGATGAAAATAAAAAATTAGATTTTGTAAAATTGATTTAAACTTAAATAAAATTAGGTGTTAGCACCCAAAGGTGTTACATTGATAAAATTAAAAAGAATGGAAGGGTATTTTAGTCATTATATTGATAATTTTGGTGTTAGTACCCAAAGGTGTTACAAAATTGAAACCATAAAACCTAAACCTGTTTAAAAAAAAATTAGTACCTAAAGGGGAAACTAGATATAAACCACAAGACCCATTTGTGTAATTAACTCGGTTAAATAATTACACATTTGGTCTTAGTGGTTATAATTTTTGTATTCGTGTGATACTTATCACTAACCTATGTTAAGTTTTTCAGTTAAATATATACGAAATTACTAGATTGCCCCTGAACATTAAAAAAAAAAAAAAATAAGCCCACCCCTCATTTTCTTCATATTCTCCTCTCCGTCTCTCTCTAAAACCCACCACCACCACCACCTCCACCTTCAACCCACACTAGATGCTTCATCAGCGATTGAATGTTTCATCAATGATTGTATAAGAGAGGAAGTGTAGGAGAGAATCATGACCAAACATTTGTTTTGTTCAATTTAGGGGGGGGGGGGGGAGGGTATGATGGTTCCTTTCAACTAGTTTCTTTCTTGATTTTCAAACGGCTATAACTTTTTCATACGTTAATACTTTTTAAAAAAAATTACATCGTATTAACGAGCATTTCATTCCCTTTAATAATTTACAGGACTTTAAATACCCATTACGTTATTACGTGATTTTGAATAACAAGTACCCATTACGTGATTTTGAATACTCAGAACCTATTACGCGATTTTGAATACCCGGTACATGACTACGTGATTTTTGAATACCCTTTACGTGATTACACATTCAACATAAATCATTACGCATTCAATGTAAATTCATTATGTGATTACACATTCAATATGATTTGTTATAATTAATGTTAATACAATTACGCTTATTACGTGATTACACATTCAATAATAAGAACTTGATTGTTTATGCTTTATTACGTGGTTAAATCTCTAATTTACGACATTATGTTGTTATTATTGTCACACCCTGACTTTTGCGGAAGCGTGATTATGTGTGACTTGCTTAATATCATTGCATTCAACCATAACAAACATCTATATGATAAAACTAAAGATGTCCATCCATTAGTTTAAGCTTTAAAACATAACAACAACATTGTTTTAGAATCCAAAAACAGACTTCGAATCTGAATTACAAACCATGCAATTTGTTTTAGAGTTCCATAAGGACTCGACAAAAGATACTTCTAAAAACTAGGTTTTGAAATATGTATCCTATCCAGGATAGGATACACACTCCAAACCACTCGATACGGATGATATCTTTTATTCCTAACAACACTTGAAACTTCAACGCCCGCCAGATCCATACTTAGTTTCCTGAAATACATGTAGTTTGAAAACATCAACAAAAGTTGAGCGAGTTCATGTGTTTTGTATGTGTGCACGAGCATCCTTGAAAACATTTGTAAGTATGTATGTATGTACTTGTAAACTGGTATGAAGCAACAAGGAACAAATCAATTAATGTGTAGCTAGTACATTAACATGTGTGAACTGGTGCAGGAAGGCTCAACCTAGCAGATTTGTACCGGGCCTCCGGCTGTAATGTCACACCCCCAAAATCCACACGCGGAGTATCACCGCTTGGAGGCGTGACTGACCAGGATCAAACCACTAATCATATTGAACAAGCAAGTAATTAATTGTAAAAGTCCAACCAACACAGTTAGTGTCCAAAACAAACATAGTTTAAGTTATGAGCGGAAGCATAGTGTTTAAATCCCAAAACATAAGTTTAAATATCCAAAGGTATAACATGGCACACGGCTGTCATGTCCCACAACGACTCTTCTCATGCAAGCTCCAGCTAAGTACCTATTGACCTGCAAAGCATGTAGTAACGAGTCAACAATAATGTTGAGCGAGTTCACAGTTGGGTGTTCGTTTTAAGTTGTTCCAAAAACAGTTCCTTTAACTGGCATCCCTGCCGTGGGGGTTACCCCATAGTTGAAAATGTGATTTGTTTAACCCATTAACTCTGGCAATCCAGCCGTGGGGGCTACCCCATGATAGTTATCTGGCATTTCGGCCGTGGGGGCTACCCCATGTATACTACTAGACTCGTTACCATATCGACTGCTGACTGAAGTCATGTTTAAGTGCCCTGAACTGTCAATGTCTATCAGCATTGACGTGCCCAGATCCATTAGTTCACGCCTGTCCTCTGCGGCACGGTGTGAGGCTTGTCAGACCTAAATAGCGCTATCTAACTAATGACCCGCTCGCCATTGGCCCGGCGATTAAGTCGATATAAAAAGGAGGGACTTCGTGATAGAGTTTTGGTCTAGTAAAGTTATCTGTCCGTGAGGACGAGGAATTACATTCCTGAACCAGTACTGTCCTACCCAAGAAAGGACGAGGAATCCATATTCCTTAACCCCATTCCCAACCCCTGGGAATCCCATGCTTTGTAGAGTGTGAACTCACCTTAGATTGCTCGGTAGGTAAACGAAAGGTCAATCGAACTGCTAGAGGTCAACCACGTCCTAACATGGTTACCATACAAGTCAGGTTTAGGTTCAAGTAATGCACACATAGGTTTACACAGAGATAGCAAAGTCACGAACACATACTAATCTTGGCATCACATAAACAGTCAAAGTGCATAGCATATTCATACTTGTACGATTTGAAAAGATTGGGCTCGCACAAGTTCAACAACCTTGTGCGATCCACCCATAGAAGCCCAATAGTACCCGGCCCAAATAAATAAACATAATTCAACTTGTGCGATCCAGAATATCTTGTGCGACCGGATCTTACACACCTAATCTTGTGCGATCCTAGCAACTTGTGCGATTGACTTGTATGTGTGGGACTTGTGCGATTAGTTAATTTCTTTCCTTAAATTATGCCATCAGTTACAACCAATTTGACAGTTTCCAAATTCACATTCCACGATCAAGTCAATCATTTACTAAATCATAACAATTACTCAATCATTAACACCATCGGATTTAGAAAGTTTAATTTCATTAAACTTTCTTGAACTCTAAACCTAGATCAGATCATGAACCATATTAAAACACTCAATCGGATTATCATGCTATGAATTCAAACACCACTGTTGCACGCTAAATCAATTCAACAACCCTAATGATTAGCTAATCAGGAATGATAACAATTCAACACTCTAAACATCACACCTCATATTCAAGAATTATCAACCCGTTGTCCTACATTCGGACCTTGATCACATCCATAGTATACCAAGCATATCAATATTAAATCATGGAATCATCAATATCTAATTAACATATTGCCAATCATACAATAAATCCGAATACAGAAACACACGGCCGGTTACATCTACTCGGTTTCTTAAATATCTAGGTTAACATCAAATCATCCTGCCGTTCCCAAGGTGACAATTATTAATCATGAAATCCAATTTCATCATGCAAGTCTGAATCACAATAATTAACCACACCAACCATGCAATACTATATAAGAATCGGTCCAATCATAAGCAACCAAAAAAACATATTCATTCATTCAATGATACAAGAATTCGGTCACATGGCTCTGACATACATTTAATGAAAGATAATTGTTACTAAAGACCCACTCAAATTCAATTGCCATGATCACAAGCTATTTCAATTGTCGGTAGATCATGTGCATCCTATCGATATACATAGATTCATAAATAGCACACATGTGAATGCAAGTTAAAAACCAACAATGAATATACTAACCAATAACCTTGATCCAATAAAGTGATGCTTCGATGATAAAGAAGAGTTCTCCTGCCGTCGCTTTTACAAGGGGAGGTGCTTAGGGTTTGCTAAGTGATATTGTGAGTTGTGAATTAATAGAAGGAAAAGGTTTACGTGATTTATAGCACAAGTGGGCCGGCGATTAACATGTGATATTTAATAATAAAACACAAGACATAGTGGGCCGAGAGTGGTAAGGAACCAAAGCCCAAAGGCTTGTGCGATCGGCCAAGTGTTGTGCGATCGGTTTATTTCATGTGACTCTAATACATACATACAAGCACACACATATTCACATAACATAACATTCAATTAGCACCTCATATAACGTAATCACATATTGCTCAAACAAGTAACATCGAAGTACAAAGAAGGTTCTAAAATACGATTTGTCACATGTAAAACGTAGTCACCTCATGGGCCAAACCTCGGTCCACATGGGTGTGGGCTCGCTACTCCCAAATAGATCTATCACTCATGTCCCTCGGTCCTAACACGAGGATTAATGGTCTTAAAAGTGCACCTACCCATTCACATGGTCTAACAGTATTTTCCTTAGCTAAACATACCATTTGTAATTGTCTGTAAACATTTAGTAACATGTACTTCACCCCCGAAGTTATAATACTGAAAACAGTTAAAAGAAAAGGGGGAACATGAACTCACAGTCTTGCGTTCTTCACAACCAACGGTAACTCAAAGCTCCTCCTGGTGTACACGACTACCTACAACGTACTATGGTTTATTAGACGAACGGGTCGTGCCTTGACTTTGTATTAGTTAGTGTCTTTGAGTTACGTTCCTTTGTGTCTTCAATATTATTCCGAATTATAATTATTTGTTAAAATAATAAAAATTTTAACTTAAATTATATTTATTTCATTTTGGAATAATAGTTAAGTTAATATATTTTAACTTGATATTTCTCAAGTATTTATACGTATATTTCCTTCCCAAGGATGGGTGTATTTGTATTCGTATTCTTATACTTGTATATTTTTGCCATGTATTGGGGTCGTATTCCGGAGTGTATTTATAAGACGAGAACACGTATTTTTATACTTAATTTTGTATAAATTTTCTTGGAATAATATTTCTAGTATAAATACATTAATATATATTTCCAAAATATATATTTGAAGAAATATCACTTAGAAAAATTATTTATAATTTTTCCCTTTTGACAAAAATATCTATAAATTTCATATAAGTCTCGAAATAATATATTTCCAAGTCTAACTTAGAAAATATACATAAATCCATTTTTCTTCCAAAAATAATATATTTCAAGTTTATTTAAGAAAATATATATTTCTTCCAAAATGATATATTTTCTATTAACTCTGAGAAAACATATTTTTATTTGCCCAAAAATAATATACTTTCTCCTTGTAAAAAATATGATATAATCTTGTAATCATTGTGAAAATCATAGTTTTGTTCTTTTGGTGTCCAAAATATTATTTACCAAAAATATACTTTCGAATAAATTTTCCGGAATATTTTTTGAGTTATATTCCTTTGTTCGGTTCCTCTCATATTTTGCGTATAATTTGTATATTCATATTCTTGGGATTTTGGTAATATTTTGGATTGTAATTTTTGGTATTTTAATGAGTTATATTATTTCAAGTCCTAAAATAATATAACTAATACACTTAATATACAAATAATCACACACACGGTGACTTCTAAATATATATCTCCTAAATACATATTTAGTCACTTTTATTTATAAAAACCAACCTTCGATACTTATATTTTTGTAACAAAATTATGGCAAACTTTATGTGGAAATCCATGGTTTAAAATACACTTGTAAATATTTATTGAGAAATATTTTTCTAAGTGTTTAATTTTTAGAAAAAAAAAATTGTCAGAGTTTCCCCTAAAAATGGAGGTTTCCATACCTTGAAGGTATATCATTTTCTTTTGTAAATCAACACAATCAATCAATAAACAATCTGTACTTACCATTTTGCCAAAAACAAGCATAAACTACCACTTCATGAACTTGAAATTTTATAAAAATTTGTAGTAACTTACTAGTGTATTTAGTAAGTCTTGTTACCCTTTAAAGTGTGGTTGGTTCTTTAAAAACATCATTTTTAAAGAAGATGGTTCTTTACAACTTATAATCACATTTTCTAAAAATGTTTCTTCTTGGATTTCTCTTGTTACATAAGTGTTTCTACACTTGTTTAACCACCAAAAATGAGGGTTATTTAATGAAGAACCAAGATTAAGTAAAACTTGTATTTTTAACTTGGTTTCTTGAAAAATCATTCATGAAATTTTAGATCTACAAGACTTACATCTCATTTTAATCATCATTTTATAAGAAAACAATATATTCTTTCAAGTTCATGCCTTTCATGAGGACGATTTATTCACTTCTAACATGTTCATCCTCTCATCTTGCTAGATTATGTTTTTAATCATGATCTAGCAAGATCATATGATGATCTACATCATTTTCATAAGCAAACATCAATCAACAAGTAAATCAACACATAAACAATATGATTTCTGTCACACCCTGGCTTTGCGGAAGCGTGGGTTAATTTGGTGTGACTTCTTAATACCATAGCTTAATCACAACAAAGCTATATGAAAATAAAACATGCAGATCATCCATTGATTAAGTTTGAAAAGTAAAATACCACAACATTGTCTTAAGGCGTTGACGCATGCAACAGAAATTACAACCTGATAATATAAAAACTTTGTTCTTAAAACGCAACCACAATTATAACATAAACACTGTTTAAGACTTGCGACTCGTCCAGGTAAAAGTCGCGACCCCTAAACGTGGATGATCCCGTAACTTTAACACAGCGGGAAAACGTAGCATACTGTGCCAGATCCTTAGTTCCCTGAAATACATGTAAGTTGGAAAAATCAACATAATGTTGAGCGAGTTCATGTGTAAGTGAGTATGTAAAACACTTGTAAGTATAAAATCCCTGGTATGTAGCAAATAAGGAAATAAAGAGATCACCAATGGTTTGCAAGGCCATTGATATGTGTGAAGTGCAAGTAGGAAGACTCAAACCTAGCGGATTTATGCGTCGGGCACAAAGTCACCCCGAGGTCCGTTCTGTTTGGCCTGGGGCTGGGCTCGCTACACCCAGATAGATCTACCGCTCCTGTCCCTCGGTCCTACAATGAGGATTAATGATCCCAAGTTGCGCCTACCCACTCACATGATCTAAGTTGTAACCCTCCTTACGCTAAACATACCATGTGTAAAAGTACTCGTAATCACAGTAACATGTATTTCACCCCCGCAGTTTAGAAAACTGAAAACAGTTTAAGAGAAAAGGGGGACATGAACTCAAAGTAATGCGTCCTCGATAACAGCAACTCAAACTCGGTCTGCAGCACGACAACCTACAACGTGCTAATATCTATTAGACGAACGGCCGTGCCTTAGCTTAGAGTTTTAACGTTCTTGGGGAAATAGTTAGACAACTATTTCGTGTTTATATTTCTTGGTTATCGTATAATTAGATTCCTTCCCAAGGATGGGGTATTCGTACATGTATTATGTATTTGGTGACTTAAAGTATTGACAAAATACATTTACAAGTCTCATATCCAACACTTCAAAGTTTTATGTCAAAACTCATGGCGAGGTTTAATTCCGAGAAATAAAGTTAAACATACTTGTTAGAAAAATAATTTTTCTAAGTCTTGGCATTTTTAGAAAAATTCGCCAGAATTTCCCCTAGAAACGGGAGTGTCCGTGCTAATACGCACATCTTTTTCTTTTTGAAATCAACCCATGATCCTCAACAATCAACCCTTACGTTTTAACACGCAAAATGCTACCCTTGTCGTTTCAGTTTCAATATGTGAAAAACTGGACTGTTTTCGGACGAGTAAATAAAATACTTAACTTATTCCAAAAATTACCAAATTTTTGCGGCACGTCCTAATCGACCCACAAATTATTGTGTAAAAATTTCGGGGTCTAGTTCATTATCAGTAATTTATAGAAAATCGTTTACCGAACTGTGATCAGATTTGTTACCTTCTGATCACAGTTTACGGAAAAATTCGTCAAAAATTCCTCGTAAGTCCGTTAGACAAAATTCCAGTTCGAGGGTCACAAGTACATCAGTGACCATCTATGGTATGAGTTTTAGGGGCTGGTTCAATTCAGGTTTTAAGTTGTGATAAAAAACGTATGACCCATTTTACTGCAGTTAAAATCAGCCTTAGCTGCTGTCACGAAAACAGACTTTTAAAATAGTAACCGACCTCATAAAAATACAATTCCAGCGCCATTTTCTTCGTTTTTCGAAAAAACACGATTTAGGCTTTAGAAATTCCGTTTTTCGATTTATTAAAGTCCGTTTACAGCCTGTTGAAGGCGGCTGAAAAAGTAACTCAGCATGTTATTTCACGGTTTAAACATTACTAAATCGCATCAACGAGTGTCCGAACAATGGATTTAGCAAGAAAACAACTTTTAAACATCGAGTATGATTTAACCAACCCTCAAACCAACAAGATTCCGCTTCATGATTCAGACATAAGTAAACTTTTATGTAGCTTTTATGTTCATAACTCATGTTTCATATTTTCTAGTATTCTTGTAATTTAGTAATTTAAACAACAATACATCATACTACATGTCATAATTTCGAACAAGATGAAATCAAGTGTAAGGAAACTTACTACTAGCCTCTAGCTAGGGAAGAATCTAATGAAGAAACGTGAAGAAGATAGGGTGTAAACGGCTAGAACAATGCTCCTTTGAGGGTTCTTCAAGATGCACCTTCCATGGTTGCACTTCAAAGCTTGAATGGAATGTGTAAAATGAAGAAGATGATGATGTTTAGAGGTGGTGATGGTGTTTTCGGTTTGGGCAGCCGAGACAAGAGGGAGAGAGAGTGAAATGGATGTGTAATCTTGGTGAAATGATGATCAATCTTCAAGACCATACTACTTATAATCATCATGGATCTCTAAGATACTTACACAAGCAACATCCATTAAATAAATCAAAGATAATCTTATCAAATATATGAAGTATGGTTATATGGATATGTGGGATCCCACTTTGGGAATTAAAATCGTTGGGGGGGGGGGGGGTATAATGTAAAAATGTAACTAAAGTGGTAAAGGGTGAGTTAGGATGTAAGTAATATGGTGATATAAGTTAGTTGGTTTATTTTTAGCGGGTGTTATGGCATACGGGGATCATGACTAGCCAAAGATAATAAGACAAGGTATTTGACAAAAATTTAGTGTCCCGGGTAATGTCCGGTTATACGATTAAATACCGTTCCGTTAAAATGTTTAATTATGCCGAAAAAGGTCCTTTATGTATATTTTTGTAACATAAATTATTCCTGGTACTTAGGAAAATATGCGGGACCGTTCTGCAATGTTTTTGCACTTTATTAGTAATTTAAAATGCTGAGTTTTGTATTAAGTGCAGAATTTTGTACTTAAAGTACGTTTTAGGCACATCCGGTCACTATAAACTTCACCTAGTGACGTAGTTCTACAATCCTCACCTCCCTACACTCACTACCAGTGTAGTAAACTATTCCCGGCTCATACTGGCCTTAGAGGCAATGTCTGCCTGATGCTGGTTATGTCAGCATGTTTGATGGGTATCCCGTATAGTGTGCTCACTGTGCTTTTTGTGCATCAAGGTTGTCACTGGTGTTTGTGCATAAATAATAGAGTGACAGTATAAAATGTGATGCATGAGCATGTATGTATCAGAAATCAGTAAGCAGTTTAATCACAGTTGTAAGCAAGCAGAGTAATTAAGCAGTAATTAAATATTAATTAATTCGTACGGATACCTGGTTTGGTGAGGGTTGTCACATTCTCCCCCCGTTAAATAAATTTCGTCCCCAAATTTGAGTTATGCTACAAGATGCAGGGTTCTTAGGAAACAAATGGGGGTATTTCTCTTTCATTCGATCCTCACGTTCCCACGTGAATTCAGGTCCATGCCTAGCATTCCAACGAACTTTGACGAGTTTGACACTGCTCCTGCGAGTTTTATTAACTTTCAAATCCGTGACCTCAACAGGTTCTTCAGTAAAGTGGAGCGTGTTGTCGATATGAACTTCGTCAGTAGGAATGATCACTGTATCTTGTGTTGGACTTTTTCTCAAATTGGATACATGGAATGTATCGTGAACACCATGGAGTTCAGCAGGTAGGTCCAACTTGTAGGCTACAAGCCCAATCCTTTGCAGAATTCTGAAAGGGCCAATGTAACGCGGATTCAACTTCCCACGCTTTCCGAAGCGTGTCACACCCTTCCAGGGTGAAACTTTCAATAAAACCATATCTCCAACTTGGAATTCCAAGTGTTTCCGGTTTGGATCTGCATAGGCTTTCTGTCTTCCGCGAGCCGCTTTGATACGTTTTCGAATCTACGAAATTTTGTCTGTCGTCTCTTGGACGATTTCAGGACCAACAAGCTGCCTATCACCTGCGTCAGCCCAGCATAGGGGTGATCGACACTTGCGTCCGTAAAGAGCTTCAAATGGCGCGGCTCCAATACTAGTGTGGTAGCTGTTGTTATATGAGAATTCGGCCAGTGGTAAATGCTTATCCCAGCTACCACCAAGATCCATTACACATGCTCTCAGCATATCCTCCAATGTCTGAATAGTTCTTTCACTTTGGCCATCAGTTTGCGGATGGAATGCAGTGCTCAAATTCAATTGTGAGCCAAAAGCTTCTTGGAAGGATTGCCAAATCCTTGATACAAATCTCCCATCTCTATCAGAGATGATTGATAGAGGCACTCCATGACGTGCAACGATTTCTCGCATGTATATTTCCGCAAGTTTACTCATATTGTCCTTCTCTTTGATTGGCAAGAAGTGCGCGGACTTTGTTAGGCGGTCAACTATCACCCAAATAGTATCATGGCCCCTGGGCGTCTTGGGCAGTTTCGTTATAAAATCCATTGAAATCTGTTCCCATTTCCACTTGGGAATTTCAGGTTGTTGCAGAAGTCCCGAAGGCTTCTGGTATTCAGCTTTAACCTTGGCGCACGTTAAACATTTGCTAACATAAACAGCAACGTCGCCCTTCATCCTGGGCCACCAATAATAAGCCTTAAGATCCTGGTACATCTTATCCGCACCGGGATGAATAGAGTACCGTGATTTGTGTGCCTCATCAAAAATAACTTTCCTCAAACCACCAAACAGAGGAACCCAAATCCTTTTCATAAAACATAACGTTCCTTCCTTGTTTGGTACCAATTGCTTCTCCATCCCACGGAGACATTCTTCTTCAAGGTTTCGTTCCTTAAGAGCTTCTTTCTGCGCAGCACGAATGCGCAGGGAAAGATCTGTCTGAATAATCATCTCCAAAGCCCTAACCCTTATGGGCTTGATCCTTTCTTTACGACTTAGGGCATCGGCGACCACATTCACCTTCCCTGGATGGTACTTTATCTCGCAGTCGTAATCGTTCAACAATTCGACCCAACGTCTTTGCCTCATGTTCAGCTCTTTCTGGTTGAATATGTGTTGTAAACTCTTGTGGTCTGTGAAGATTGTACACTTCGTACCATATAGGTAGTGTCTCCAGATCTTTAATGCAAATATCACTGCGCCTAGCTCCAAATCATGCGTGGTATAGTTCCTTTCATGTACTTTCAACTGGCGTGACGCGTAAGCTATAACTTTCTGGCGTTGCATCAACACGCAACCCAATCCTTGACGTGAGGCGTCACAGTATACTACGAAATCATCTGTACCTTCCGGTAGTGCTAAGATCGGCGCATTGCAGAGCTTATCCTTCAACAACTGAAATGCTTCCTCCTGTTTGATTCCCCAGTCAAACTTCTTATCCTTTTGCGTGAGGAGTATCAGTGATTGAGCGATTTTTGAAAAATCCTCAATGAACCTTCGATAGTAACCAGCCAAGCCTAAGAATTGTCGAATCTCGGTTGGCGTCTTTGGAGTCTCCCAGTTCTTTATTGCCTCGATCTTTGTGGGATCGACATGGATTCCATTTCCATTAACTACGTGTCCAAGGAATTGGACTTCACGTAGCCAAAACTCGCACTTAGAGAATTTGGCATACAACTGTTCCTTTTTCAACAACTCCAGAATAGCTCTTAAGTGCTGTTCGTGTTCAGCCTTTGTCTTTGAATAAATCAAAATATCGTCGATGAATACAATCACGAACTTATCAAGATACGGCTTGCAGACTCGGTTCATTAGTTCCATAAAAACAGCAGGCGCGTTTGTCAACCCAAACGGCATAACTAGGAACTCGTAGTGTCCATAACGAGTTCTGAAGGCTGTCTTCGGAATGCTCTCTTCTTGTATTCTTAGCTGATGGTACCCAGATCGAAGATCGATCTTAGAGTAAAAACTTGAACCCTGGAGTTGGTCGAATAGATCATCGATTCTTGGCAGAGGGTATCTATTCTTGATCGTCAGCTTATTCAACTCCCGGTAGTCAATACACATACGAAAAGTACCGTCTTTCTTTTTGACAAATAAAACTGGAGCTCCCCAAGGTGAGAAGCTTGGTCGGATGAATCCTTTGTCAAGTAACTCCTGGAGTTGTGTCGACAACTCCTGCATCTCTGACGGTGCAAGTCTATAAGGTGCCCTAGCTACAGGTGCGGCGCCTGGAACTAAGTCAATGTGAAATTCCACTTGCCTTTGGGGTGGCAATCCTGGCAAGTCCTCTGGAAAGATTTCAGGATATTCCCTCACGACAGGGATGTCTTCGATTTTTGGCTCAGCAGCTTTCTTATCCACGATGTGTGCCAGGAAGGCAGCACATCCCTTTTGTAAACACTTACGAGCTTTCAGGCAACTGATAATTCTTAAAGGCGTATCCCGCTTCTCCCCATGAACCACAATTGTTTCTCCATCTTCGGTTGGGATACGAATGACCTTATCGTGACAAACAATTTCAGCCTTGTTGCTTGATAACCAATCCATTCCTACTACCACGTCAAAGCTCCCCAGTTGGACTGGTAGTAGATCCAAAGTAAACTCACGCTCTCCCAACTCGATTACACAACCTCTGACCACTTCATTGGCTTCTACTAACTTTCCATTCGCCAATTCGATTGAGTAAGGAATATCTAATTTACTAGCGGCTAAACCAAGCATATTCTTAAACTCTAACGATACGAAGCTATAATCGGTACCAGTATCAAATAAAACGGATGCAAAGCATTGGTTTATAGGGAACGTACCAGTAACAACATTGGGATCCTGGCGCGCTTCCCTCGCTTCGATATTGAAAACCCTTCCACGCGCTTGATTCAATTCTGGGCAGTTCCGCTTATAATGCCCCATATCACCACAGTTAAAGCAACCTGGTCTTTGCCCGTTTCCTCCACCATTTCCAGCTTGATTGTTATTTTGGTTACAATTCACATTACCAACTTGATTCGTATGGTTGCCTCGATTCCCGTTTCCTCCATTGTTCCCCTGTGGGCGATTCCCAATACCACCATGATTATTGTTTCTATTCCCAAATCCTTCTTGGCCTCCCCGGCCAGTACTAGCCCAGCAAGAATCCTTCAAGTGACCAGTCTTTCCACAAGCTTCGCATACTTTTAAACCACACCGGCCTGAGTGGTGACGCTGGCAAGCGTTGCACTTAGGATGTGTACCCATATATCCCCTTCCTTTCCTTCCAGTACCAGTCGTAGCTCGGGTCGGTGTGCTTGACTCTCCTTTTCTGCCATCACTGCTTGTGCCTTGCTTGAAATTCGATAATTTTCTTTTGTTATCCCCGGACGACTCTACATGAGTCTCCTTCTTCTTTTGCTCAACATCAGAAAACTTGTTTAGGCAGATCGCCTCCTCAGTGAGAGCTACGCTTAGATCAATCGCCTCAGTGATTGTTGCCGGTTTTGAAGAGGTCACCATACTAATGATTTGAGGAGCTAAACCCCAAATGAAGCGCTCAATCCGCTTGAATTCTGGTGTGACCATATAAGGTACCACCTGTGATAGGTCGTGAAACCTCTAAACATATTCCGCAATTTTCGGACCGTCCATCTTCAAATGCCAGAACTCAGTTTCCAACCTCTGGATCTCAGCGCGAGAGCAATACTTTTTGCGCATGAGCTCTTTCAGCTCGTTCCACGTCAATGCGTAGGCTGCGGCTTCACCAAGTGTTTGGACTTGTAAATTCCACCATGACAGGGCTCCGTTCAAGAATAGCCCAGAGATGTAAGTGGCCTGCTGATCAGGAGCGCATTTGCTCATGCGGAGAACTGATTCTGTCTTTTCTGCCCAACGAACAAAAGCAACAGCACCTCCGGTGCCATCAAAGTTTACAGGTTTGCAGTCTAAGAACTGCTTGTAGGTGCACCCTGCACATACGTTACAATATATGAATGGCATTAGCAAACTTGCTATAGATATCCAATGTATCATGGTATGCCTTAATAATTTAGTATTACCATGAGGCGGATTGTTGTTGCCGTTATTGTTTGAGCTGCCTCCGCTGGGTCCTCCTTGAGAGGCGGCGTATTGCGCGATGGCGGCAGCGATGATTTGTTGAAGTTCTGCCTCGTTGGCAGGCATGCGTGGATCACGTCTCTGTGGCATCTTCTAAAAGATGGTTTACGCGAGTCAGGTCATGGTAGGTAAAGTGTGCGTATAAAACGATAGTAATAATATATAACATCTCATGTTAAAATAAACCAAACACATAACATCGCATGTTATAAACAATCAATCACACAACATCCCATGTTATAAATATATCAATAAATCAGCCATGCCTGTAATGAGAATACTGCGATTAAGCTTTTATATAACCAAGACCACGATTACAATGTTTACAAGTTCCACAAATGTAACATACATCCAAAAAGGGACCAAGGGTCACAACGCCCTTGTCCGAAACGTCTAAACATATACAAATACCAAACATCAAAAGTCATAATTGTCAGGTGGTCTTCAAAAAGCTATGTAGCCGACTTAATCGTCGTCTTCTCATCAAAAGTGGTGGTACCTGCATCAAACCAAAAGAGCCCTCATGCCGCTGGTGGTGGAGGAGGAAAATGAAAATAGAACAAACTGCGCTTGAGGAGCCAGTCCTCCTCCATGGCGTGGTGAGAACGCGATAGACACTCTATCTGCTGCTCCAAGGCCTGGACACGACGCGTCAGCGCGTCATGCTGTAGCATGAATGAAACGAGGACATCCTCCGTGGAAGGCCCAACATAATGGGGATGGTATGGATCTGTCGGCGGCATGACGGATGATGATGTCCAGAGAAAAGGCTCGCTGGGTGGAGTAAAAGGTGGTATAGTGAACGGTGGAACAGGGGGGACAGCAGTATGGTGAGGGATCTGCGGTACAAACTGATCCCCTCCGGTCAGAAAAGGTACATGGCCAAAAGGCTGATGAGATGGGCCCTCTCCAGGACGCGGCGGAGGGATCTCATGGAGAAATGTGATGGGCAGATCCGCGCGATGCGCATCAGTAGTGTGTGTGGGGAATAAGGGTGCATCAAAAGGAGCTAAAGCCGGTGCAACCGGTACAACAAAAGGTGGAACATCATCATCGGCCTCTATCCACCCATTCTGGGTGTCAGCATACTGAGGGTCGACCTGAGCCGCGAAGAGTGCATGGTCGGGCTCTAGAGGCACCGGGTCAGGAAAAGGAGCAACAACATCAGGCTCAGCGGGTATATCAGCATGAATAGGTGGTGGAACAGAGGAAGCTACCGACTCAAGAGAATCAGGAATCGACGAATCAGAATGGGCCTCCTCATCAGGAACCTCAACTAATGGAAGAGTGACATCGTCTGCAATCGGGGCCCCGCCCTCATGGTGGTCCTCAGGGGGACCCTCGAATAGATCGAGGTCGTCATCGGACTCAATATCGTGTGGCAAATCCTCTGCAGGAAATGCAGCGAGTGGAACAGGAGCAGGGATCTCCACAAGAGGTAGATCCCCGGCAGGAACACCACCAGCATGAGGTATATCATCCCCAAAATCGGGTATAGCAAAAGGCTGGAATGCATCCTCGTCAGTGCCGTCTGTATCTGATGTATGAACCTCTGAATCAGTGTACATCGGGTCGTCAGAGTCTACTGCCACTGGGTCTGAAACCCCGCTCGATGAAGACATAGTGTCTGTAATACAACCACAGATATGCACATATATCAATCATATAATCAAGTAAACACATTAATCACCAATAAGCAATTAAATAGCTCTCCTAGTCCCACTAGCCTCCCAGACTGACTCCCTAGTCCCACTAGCCTCCCAGCCTCCCAGACTGCTCTTCCTAGTCCCACTAGCCTCCCAGCCTCCCAGACTGACTCCCTAGTCCCACTAGCCTCTAAGCCTCCCAGACTGCTCTTCCTAGTCCCACTAGCCTCCCAGCCTCCCAGACTGACTCCCTAGTCCCACTAGATGACTACCTCAGCCTCCCAGACCGAGCCTCAGCCTCCCAGACTGAGCCTATAACTAACAATTAAAATGTGCTCAACATTTGTTTGTAAAAACATTTTGGATCTGGACTTAAGTGGTATGCAGTGTAAAAATGTTTTCGTGAGAGCCCTAGTGATCATAGTCTAGACTCGAGTAGGAATCCTAGTTCGCTATGATCAGAGCTCTGATACCAAGCTGTCACACCCTGGCTTTGCGGAAGCGTGGGTTAATTTGGTGTGACTTCTTAATACCATAGCTTAATCACAACAAAGCTATATGAAAATAAAACATGCAGATCATCCATTGATTAAGTTTGAAAAGTAAAATACCACAACATTGTCTTAAGGCGTTGACGCATGCAACGGAAATTACAACCTGATAATATAAAAACTTTGTTCTTAAAACGCAACCACAATTATAACATAAACACTGTTTAAGACTTGCGACTCGTCCAGGTAAAAGTCGCGACCCCTAAACGTGGATGATCCCGTAACTTTAACACAGCGGGAAAACGTAGCATACTGTGCCAGATCCTTAGTTCCCTGAAATACATGTAAGTTGGAAAAATCAACATAATGTTGAGCGAGTTCATGTGTAAGTGAGTATGTAAAACACTTGTAAGTATAAAATCCCTGGTATGTAGCAAATAAGGAAATAAAGAGATCACCAATGGTTTGCAAGGCCATTGATATGTGTGAAGTGCAAGTAGGAAGACTCAAACCTAGCGGATTTATGCGTCGGGCACAAAGTCACCCCGAGGTCCGTTCTGTTTGGCCTGGGGCTGGGCTCGCTACACCCAGATAGATCTACCGCTCCTGTCCCTCGGTCCTACAATGAGGATTAATGATCCCAAATTGCGCCTACCCACTCACATGATCTAAGTAGTAACCCTCCTTACGCTAAACATACCATGTGTAAAAGTACTCGTAATCACAGTAACATGTATTTCACCCCCGCAGTTTAGAAAACTGAAAACAGTTTAAGAGAAAAGGGGGACATGAACTCACAGTAATGCGTCCTCGATAACAGCAACTCAAACTCGGTCTGCAGCATGACAACCTACAACGTGCTAATATCTATTAGATGAACGGCCGTGCCTTAGCTTAGAGTTTTAACGTTCTTGGGGAAATAGTTAGACAACTATTTCGTGTTTATATTTCTTGGTTATCGTATAATTAGATTCCTTCCCAAGGATGGGGTATTCGTACATGTATTATGTATTTGGTGACTTAAAGTATTGACAAAATACATTTACAAGTCTCATATCCAACACTTCAAAGTTTTATGTCAAAACTCATGGCGAGGTTTAATTCCGAGAAATAAAGTTAAACATACTTGTTAGAAAAATAATTTTTCTAAGTCTTGGCATTTTTAGAAAAATTCGCCAGAATTTCCCCTAGAAACGGGAGTGTCCGTGCTAATACGCACATCTTTTTCTTTTTGAAATCAACCCATGATCCTCAACAATCAACCCTTACGTTTTAACACGCAAAATGCTACCCTTGTCGTTTCAGTTTCAATATGTGAAAAACTGGACTGTTTTCGGACGAGTAAATAAAATACTTAACTTATTCCAAAAATTCCCAAATTTTTGCGGAACGTCCTAATCGACCCACAAATTATTGTGTAAAAATTTCGGGGTCTAGTTCATTATCAGTAATTTATAGAAAATCGTTTACCGAACTGTGATCAGATTTGTTACCTTCTGATCACAGTTTACGGAAAAATTCGTCAAAAATTCCTCGTAAGTCCGTTAGACAAAATTCCAGTTCGAGGGTCACAAGTACATCAGTGACCATCTATGGTATGAGTTTTAGGGGCTGGTTCAATTCAGGTTTTAAGTTGTGATCGAAAACGTATGACCCATTTTACTGCAGTTAAAATCAGCCTTAGCTGCTGTCACGAAAACAGACTTTTAAAATAGTAACCGACCTCATAAAAATACAATTCCAGCGTCATTTTCTTCGTTTTTCGAAAAAACACGATTTAGGCTTTAGAAATTCCGTTTTTCGATTTATTAAAGTCCGTTTACAGCCTGTTGAAGGCGGCTGAAAAAGTAACTCAGCATGTTATTTCACGGTTTAAACATTACTAAATCGCATCAACGAGTGTCCGAACAATGGGTTTAGCAAGAAAACAACTTTTAAACATCGAGTATGATTTAACCAACCCTCAAACCAACAAGATTCCGCTTCATGATTCAGACATAAGTAAACTTTTATGTAGCTTTTATGTTCATAACTCATGTTTCATATTTTCTAGTATTCTTGTAATTTAGTAATTTAAACAACAATACATCATACTACATGTCATAATTTCGAACAAGATGAAATCAAGTGTAAGGAAACTTACTACTAGCCTCTAGCTAGGGAAGAATCTAATGAAGAAACGTGAAGAAGAGAGGGTGTAAACGGCTAGAACAATGCTCCTTTGAGGGTTCTTCAAGATGCACCTTCCATGGTTGCACTTCAAAGCTTGAATGGAATGTGTAAAATGAAGAAGATGATGATGTTTAGAGGTGGTGATGGTGTTTTCGGTTTGGGCAGCCGAGACAAGAGGGAGAGAGAGTGAAATGGATGTGTAATCTTGGTGAAATGATGATCAATCTTCAAGACCATACTACTTATAATCATCATGGATCTCTAAGATACTTACACAAGCAACATCCATTAAATAAATCAAAGATAATCTTATCAAATATATGAAGTATGGTTATATGGATATGTGGGGTCCCACTTTGGGAATTAAAATCGTTGGGGGGGGGGGTATAATGTAAAAATGTAACTAAAGTGGTAAAGGGTGAGTTAGGATGTAAGTAATATGGTGATATAAGTTAGTTGGTTTATTTTTAGCGGGTGTTATGGCATACGGGGATCATGACTAGCCAAAGATAATAAGACAAGGTATTTGACAAAAATTTAGTGTCCCGGGTAATGTCCGGTTATACGATTAAATACCATTCCGTTAAAATGTTTAATTATGCCGAAAAAGGTCCTTTATGTATATTTTGGTAACATAAATTATTCCTGGTACTTAGGAAAATATGCGGGACCGTTCTGCAATGTTTTTGCACTTTATTAGTAATTTAAAATGCTGAGTTTTGTATTAAGTGCAGAATTTTGTACTTAAAGTACGTTTTAGGCACATCCGGTCACTATAAACTTTACCTAGTGACGTAGTTCTACAATCCTCACCTCCCTACACTCACTACCAGTGTAGTAAACTATTCTCGGCTCATACTGGCCTTAGAGGCAATGTCTGCCTGATGCTGGTTATGTCAGCATGTTTGATGGGTATCCCGTATAGTGTGCTCACTGTGCTTTTTGTGCATCAAGGTTGTCACTGGTGTTTGTGCATAAATAATAGAGTGACAGTATAAAATGTGATGCATGAGCATGTATGTATCAGAAATCAGTAAGCAGTTTAATCACAGTTGTAAGCAAGCACAGTAATTAAGCAGTAATTAAATATTAATTAATTCGTATGGATACCTGGTTTGGTGAGGGTTGTCACAATTTCTTCATGATTTAAGCTTATGTTCAAGTTCCATTCTCTTGATTCTTAGTGCTCTTTAAACTTTACATCATGTATCATCTTTTAACTACTTAGATAAGATGTAAAATGGAAAGATTAGTGTTCTTACCACTAGCTCAAGGCTAGGGATGATCAAGAGAAGAAAAGAGGTGGATAAAAAGCAAATAGAGAAGGTCCTTGAACTTCCGAAAGCTCCAAGCTTCCTTATGTGTCTTCTAGCACCCTTGTATATGCATGGAATTGGATGAAGATGAATGAAATATGGTGGTGGTGTGTTGGGTATGTTTGGCCGAAACCAAGGGAGGAAGAAGAAGAAGAAGAAGAGGAGGAGTTCAAGTGTTAGGAAGGATGATGAATGATGAGTTAAGTTCCTAAGGTTAAACTTATAATACACCACCAACACATAAACTAGTGTGTATTATGTATACTAAAGAAGGGGACAAGATCTTATAAAATAACCAAAGAAAATCAATGGTGGGGGCCACATACAATCCGCCAATAGGTGGGGGGGGGTCTAGGTGTAGGTTGTAACTAGATGGTTAGTTATTAGTTAGATTTCAAGTGTATAGTTAGGGATTTAGTTATTAGATATTTATATGATGTGTTATGATGATCGGGGAGCATAACTAGCTTGGAAATGTTAAAACAGTGCTTCTAGTGAAAATTTGGTATTTCGGGTAGTGTCCGGTTGTTCGGTTGGTTACTGGTTCGTTAAGGTGCTAAACTATGCAGTTTAGTGTGCTTTATGTTACATTTTGTGACAGTTTCGATTCCTGACACTTAGGAAAGTATTCAGGACCATTTAATCATATTTCTGCATGATATTAATGTGTTTAAATGCTGAATTTGCTGATTTTCTGTAGAATTCTGCAGTTTATGTGAGTTTTAGGCACTTTCCGGCACTTAAACTATCTCTAGGAAGGCAGTTTTGTGATCCTTACTTTCCTACACACTATACTAGTGTAATACTTGGTTTCTGACTCATTCTGTGTCTCAACATATTGTCTATCTATATACAGAACTCCGTCAGCATTTTTCTGATTTGTCTGATAACTGTGCTAACTGTGTTTCATGCATCATTTAAATCATCAAAGTTTGCACGCAATAATGATATGTCATTTGCAATATATGATGCACATGTATGTATATGGCAATAATCAGAAAGCAATTCAAGTCATTCATTGTAATTTAGCACAGTTATTAAGCACTAATCATGGTTTAATAGTTGTACAGATGCATGCAAATTTGATAGTTGTCACAATTATAGGTTGGTTTGGCTAATGTTTTGTATTTAATTTATTCTTAATACGTGATTGTACTTGAAATATTTGGTATTCCATATGAAATATTATGTATTACGTGTTTTGTTTTTACGTAATCACTCAGTAGGGTTTCACATAAATACTATAATGAAATCACGTAATCATGAAATGAGTATTTAAAATCATGTAATCATGTAATAATACATAGTCAACTATTGTTACCTAATTACGTAATCACTTACTGGGGTTTTGCATAAAATACTATAATGAAATCAAGTAATCACGTAATGTGTATTCAAAATCACGTAGTCACTTACTGGGTATTTAAAATCACGTAACAGGTATTCAAAATCATGCAAATTTTTTTAAAGAAAGATATAGCAATATGCTGCTCGAATTAAAGGGAATTAAATGCTCGTTAATATGGTGTAATTTTAACAAAAAAAAATATTAATGTATGAAAAAGTTATAGCCATTTGAAAATTAAGAGGAAGTGGGTTTATGAGTTAACAATATTGGATTTTCCTATTTTTACTATTTTCTCCACTTGTTTCCCTTGTTTTTAGTTATGCGAATTCTATATTTGGGGACCACTTAATCTTAACCATTGATCTTGCAAATCAAGGGTCAAACTTGTCTCCTACACTACGTACAATTATTTCCTAACCTTTCTCTAAGTATAATTCTGCATCTATAAAATGTGAATGTCATCAAAGGGCTTGTAATGTAATAGTTCAAGTGGTGTAGATACTGGTTTGTTGTTAAGGATATATATATATATACACACACACACACACACATTTATATATATATATATATATATATAAACGGGATCAGGAGAAAACGACCAAAAGTGTG
Source organism: Helianthus tuberosus (assembly GCA_030545235.1). Lineage (NCBI taxonomy): Eukaryota > Viridiplantae > Streptophyta > Magnoliopsida > Asterales > Asteraceae > Helianthus > Helianthus tuberosus. The sequence goes on from CM060407.1 coordinate 124,909,993, forward strand.
AGAACGGTGAGAACGCATGTAACACTCATTCAAAAATATGAATACGAATAACAAAAGAGAACTATTTTTTGTAGGCGTTAAGCCAAAAACTTTAACATAAACATTTGACATAGTAGTTATTAGTTAACAAACATTCACAAACACCATTAGGATACGCAAGTATTCCCTTGACTACACAAGTTTTACTAACTACATATAATAACAAAAGTTGCGGAACAAGATCTTCAGTGTGTTCGGTTTGGCAATAATAGCTTGATCATCATCCACATGTTTGCAAACACCTTAAAAGCTGGAAATTTTTAACAACATTAGTATTAGAATCATTAGGAATTGGCGGAATTTAAAACAATAAACGGAAACGGTTCGGAATGGCTCCAAATATGAAAAGTTCATCAAAACAACTGGGCACTACCGTAGCTTACGGTAGCTACTGTAAGCTACGGTAGCCTCTGGACATTTATGGCTGTCATAAGGCAGTAGATAATCAGCGTAACAATTCACCCAGCACCGTAAGCTACGGTAGTCACCGTAGCTTACAGTAGCTCTGTCGCGCCCCGCGTAAGACGACAGCCCATCTGTCGCAGCCCGCCAAAAAGCCAATCTGCAGCAATAATGCTGCTATTTTGCTGTTTTGACCCGTTTGTCCCCGTTTCGCACTTTTAAACATCAGAACATGATACGGGACATTCTAAAATTCCTAGTGAAACTTATATTTTTCCTGTTTTCAAACTATTAACATTTTCATAGCGCGACTTGTAACAAATATGCATCGTCGGACACATGATCATGCATATATATATTTATTCAACATTTTAACCAAATTTACCCTTAGTCCATTCTACCCGGAACCATGCGGACAGGATGTTATTTCGTAATATGTTGACCTATTCCCGGGTTCCTTATCTTACTTATCTCGCGTTCCCCATTACCGGGTTTACGCTTTTCAATATTCGACCCGTTAATGATCTAAGTGCATAGACTTAGACTACTTGTGAAATATGACTTGGGATACATCCATCCATTCTACCCATTCCAGGTTTCATTATTTTCAACACTCACTCTCCCATTACCGGTTTGCGTGTTTAATAAATCACTACCCGTCACCCGGGCTTAATGTCTACGGATAAGGTACTCCCGTTACCCGGTTTACACCTACCCTTAACTAACCCGTTTGGTTTGCCCTTATGAAATCCATCATTCAAGCAAACTAAACCACTCAATTCTCATATCCTAATATATCAACTAATATCAATAACAAAAGACTAAATAATAATTTTAACGAAGCATTTAGCCACGTACCTTAAAGCTTTTCCTTCAAGCGAGTGTCTGCACCGGCTTGACTTCCCGACGCCTCACTTGCGTTGCCTAAAATATACAAGCCAATTATCATTAGAACCTTTTGGCTCATAACTAAAGCTTGTTAAATTTTCCAAACACCACAATTTGTGTCTATCCACATCTTTTAGGCGTTTTGTCAAGCACCTTATGTGCATACTTTTTAACTAGCCATTTTCGTTCAATTAGACCTTGGTAAATCCAAGAATTTCAATTTTTCAAACTTAATTACTCATCACAGCCCATATTATCATGTTATTTCAACAAACCTAGGTTATTAATCACATAGTTCATATAATATCTTGGGGCTTTTCATTCTAGATCAAAACCCACTTCATTATATAGCACATGACAATCCTAACACAAAATTTATCAATCAATTCACATGATTTCAGTTAGGGTTTATGATCCTACACTTAAATCACACTTCCTTTAATCATAACATCACCCAATTATTCAAGAACTTCAATTAATCAAATTTCACCCAAAATCAAACATCATCAAAACTGAAATTGTAACTTACCTAGTGTTAGACAAGTGTGGGTGATCAAGATTCTTGATACATGCACTAATAACAACCTCAATTCACCCTTCAATTTGATCAATTTGAATGAAAGAAGGGTTTGGGGTGTTTTCCTTGTCTCTGGTCGCACATACATACACACACACAAGTGTGTGTGGTGCTTTAATTTCTTTAATTTTATAAAAACCAAGTTTTCCATCTTTACATAATCAGCCCTTCTAGTTTTCTTTGTTAGACTAATGTCATTTAAATTAACACCTTTCATTCATATTTTAATATATGGTATTTTTTTAATTATTAATTATTTTTGGGGTGTTACAAGTCTACCCTCCTTAAAGAGGGTTTCGTCCCCGAAACCATCGTACGCATATAAAATCATAACATATACACGTACCGAAAATTGAAGGATAGAGTCGTCTCATTTCCTCTTCAGACTCCCAAGTGGTGTCTGATCCTTTCCGGTGCTCCCATTTGACCTTTACTTGATCGATTTCTTTGTTCCTCAAACCCTTAACTTTATGGTCGAGGATTGCGATAGGCCTCACTATATAGTTGATTTTCTTATCAATCTCTATATCGTCGAGGGGAACATAGGCCGTATCATTCGCTAAACACTTCCGTAGATGTGAGACGTGGTACGTGTTATGTATTCCACTTAACTCTTCTGGTAATTCTAGTCGGTAAGCCACCTTACCCACCCGCTCCAAAATTTTGAAAGGCCCTATAAATCTCGGACTCAACTTTCCTCGTTTTCTAAACCGGATAATTCCTTTCCAGGGAGATACCTTAAGCATCACCCTATCGCCAATTTGAAATTCGATTGGCCTTCGCCTTTTATCCGCATATGATTTTTGTCGATCTTGAGTGGCCTTCAAATGGGCTCGGATCATATCGATTTTCTCGTTCGTAACTCGAATAACATCCTTGTGTGCATGCTCTCGCGGACCTACTTCATCTCAGCATATCGGGGTTCGACATTTTCTACCGTAGAGCATTTCATATGGAGCCCTACCAATACTTGAATGGTAGCTATTGTTGTATGAAAATTCAACTAACGGTAAATACGCATCCCAACTGCCACCGAAATCTATTATACATGCCCGAAGCATATCTTCTAATGTTTGTATCGTCCGCTCGCTTTGCCCGTCAGTTTGCGGGTGATATGCGGTACTAATCAACAGTTTGGTACCCATCTGTTCTTGAAAGTCACGCCAGAATTTCGAAGTAAACCGGGTATCTCTATCGGACACGATAGTTACCGGCACCCCGTGGCGTGCTATGATCTCATTTACGTATACCTCCGACATCTTCTCAGAGGTATAGGTCTCATGAATAGGGATGAAATGAGCGCTCTTGGTTAGTCTATCTACAACTACCCAAATGGCATCAAATCCCTAAGCCGTCTTTCGCAGTTTTGTCAACAGGTCCCTAGTAATATGTTCCCATTTCCATACTGGAATATCCAGTGGTTGGAGTTTGCCATAAGGCTTTTGATGCTCCGCTTTGACTTGTAAACAAGCCATGCACTTCTCCACGTATTTAACCACATCTCTTTTCATCCCTGGCCACCAGTAGTTTTGCTTTAAATCTCTATACATTTTGGTCGCTCCAGGGTGAATCGAATAGCGAGACTTATGAGCCTCGTTAAGTAGAAGGTTCTTAACACCACATGTGTTTAGGACCCAAATCCTACCATATGGTATTTCATCCCATTACTTCCTTCTACGAGATCTTTTACCAACCCTTTTATACGTTCTTTTTCCCAGTTCTCTTCCTTTACTGCTTCAATCTGGGCTTCTCTAATTCGTTCAAGTAAGCCTGAAGTTACTACCAATTGCATGGACCATACCCGAATAGGAGTGTATTCTTCCTTTCGGCATAGGGCATCCACCACTACGTTAGCCTTTCCGGGGTGATAGTGGATTTCGCAGTCATAGTCTTTCACGACCTCCAACCAGCGCCTCTGCTTCATATTTAACTCCTTCTGATCGAAGAAGTATTTTAAACTTTTATGGTCAGTGAAAATAGTACATTTCACACCATATAAGTAAAGCCTCCAGATCTTTAAGGCGAATACTACGGCTACCAGCTCGAGATCATGAGTCGGGTATTTTGTTTCGTGCGGCTTTAGTTGTCTCGAGGCATATGCAATTACCTTTCCCCTTTGCATTAGCACGCACCAAAGACCTAAGTGCGATGCATCCGAATATACTACCATGTCATCCGTACCATCCGGTAAGGTTAACACCGGTGCACAGGTTAACTTTTCCTTTAATGTCTGAAATGCTTTTTCCTGGTCATCTTCCTAGACGAACTTCTCTTTCTTGCGGGTTAACTTGGTCAAAGGCGATGCAATCTTGGAGAAATCTTGGATGAATATCCTATAGTAACCTGCTAACCCCAAGAAACTTCTAATTTCGGATGGATTCTTTGGAGGGTTCCATTTTGACACAACTTCCACCTTCGACGGATCCACCAATATTTAGCTCGACACTTATCACGTGCCCTAAGAATTCACCTCTCGTAACCAGAAGGCGCATTTCGAGAATTTAGCATATAATATTTCCCGCCTTAGTATCCTTAACACTTCTCATAAATGGCTAGCATGATCCGCCTCGTTTCTTGAGTAAACAAGAATGTCATCGATAAAAACGATCACCGACCTATCAAGCATCGGCTTGCAAACCCGGTTCATGAGGTCCATGAAAGCCGCGGGTGCATTTGTTAATCCGAAAGACATCACGAGGAATTCGTAACGTCCGTATCGCGTATGGAACGCCGTCTTTGGTATATCGTCCTCATTTACCCTCAACTGGTGGTAACCCGATCTTAAATCAATTTTCGAAAACCAGCTACGCCTTGTAACTGATCGAACAGATCATCGATCCTCGGGAGCGGGTATCGATTCTTTACCGTGAGTTTATTTGTCACACCCCCAAAATCCACCATGCGGAGTATCACCGCTTGGAGGCGTGACATGACCAGGATCGAGCCACCAATCATATTGAACAACATAATTAAGTAAATAAAACCAACCACAATACAATTGGTGACCAAAAGGACGTAACCAACTTTAAGTTTACAGCGGAAGCATTAAAGGTAAAACCCAAAACATAAGTAATAAGTTCATAGGTTTAAATGTTTAACATGGGACTCGACAGTCCATGTCCCACAACGACCACCTCCTCGTGCAAGCTCCATAAGTATCTAACGACCTGCAAGGCATGTAACAACGAGTCAACAACAAAGTTGAGCGAGTTCACAGTAGGTGTTCGTTATAAAGTAGTTTTTTTTCAAGAACTATGAGATTGTTTGCAACTGCAGGTTAAATGAACTTTCCTTATTTTCCAAACCATAAACGGTGGGGGCTACCCCATGTTGTAAACCACTAGACTAGATGTATATATAGGTGCCCTTCCAAATCCGAGGACAGAGGTACGTATTAAATACGTAGGTTTAGCGCAGGTGCCCTTCCCAGTCCGAGGACAGAGGTACGTATAAGAATACGTAGATTTAGCGCTGGCGTCCATCCCAATCCGAGGACAGAGGTACGTATAAGAATACGTAGATTTAGCGCTGGCGTCCTTCCCAATCCGAGGACAGAGGTACGTATAAGAATACGTAGGTTTAGCGCTGGTGTCCTTCCCAATCCGAGGACGGTGGTAAGTAGTCTAGTAGTGGTGAAAGTACAAGTTCCGTCTTAGCTATTTAATCCCATTCCCAACCCACCGGGAATCCCATGCTTTAAGAGTGTGAACTCACCTTGGTTTGCTCGGTTAGATTAGTTACTCTATTAAACAGAAATCAAGCACGTCCTAATAAGGTATAGATAACAATCAGTTTCTCGTGCATGCATAACACGAATCCTACGTACGGTTTACCTACTCATTACTTCTATCACATACCACACAATTCTAATGTCAAGGTATTTTGTTAAGTTATATTATTTTATCCTCAAATAATATAACTATCTCACAAAATAGACAAATATCCACACAGGTGTTCTAGTATAAAATATATATTCTAAATATATATTTATCCATTTTACTTGTAAAAATCAACCTCCGATACTTTGTATTTTTGTAGCAAAACTCATGGCGGAGTTTATGTTGAAAACAAAGTTAAAACATATTTGTAAGCACTTGTTAAAAAATAATTTCTATGTGTTGGAGTTTTTAGAAATTTTTGCCAGAGTTTCCTTTGTAAATGGAGGTTTCCATGCTAATAAGCATATCATTTTCTTTTCCAAAAATCATTCAACAATCAACAACAATTTATCAAGAACAAACTATTCCATGTACAAACCAACATGAACTTGATGTTTCATAAAAATGCGTAGTAACTTGGTGAGGCGTCTAGTGGGTTTAGTTACCCTCCAAAGTGTGTTTACTTTATTTAAAATCTCATTCTCGGGAGTTTTAGATGTTCGCAACTTGTGAGCATATTTTACAAAAATATTTATTCACAACATTTTCATGTGTCACTAGTATCCATATACTTACTTTATTTCCAAAATAGTGTAAGGATCATGATATTTCAAAAGTCGTCTTTTAAACTTGGTTTATTTAGGAAAATCATTCACAAGTTTTAGATCTACAAGATCACTAGTTCACTTGGTTTATTATTTTTCAAGAAAAAACATTTTTCTTTCAAGTTCATGTGTAGACTAGAAGACGATTATTTCAAACAAGCACACCATCACCTCTAACTTGTTACACCATGTTTTTAATCATGCTTTAACAAGTTCCATATGATGATCAATCATCATATTACTAGTAATCACCAAGTAACATCATACATATTCAAAATAACATCATTCTAGCATTATTTCATCTTATGTAAAGCTTATGTTCAAGACTTCTTTTTATAATCTTTTAGTGTTCTTGAGATTTCATCTTAATATAACTATTAACCACCATAAACATGAAGTAAATAAGGATCAAAGAGGCTTACTACTAGCTTTTAAGCTAGGGAAGATCAAACTTGGAAATGGAGAGGATAAAAGCAAACTAGAGAGGTCCTTGATGATTCGTGAGTTCCACACTTCGTTATTCACCTTGATACACCTTGTTGTGAGCTTGGAATACTTGAATCAAAATCGAAAATGGTGGTAGTATATAGGGGATCTTCGGCCGTAGCTATGGGGAGGAAGGAGAAGGAATTTTTTTGGTGATTTAAGTGCAAGAGATAATGGTTAGTTATAACTCAAATTCTAATGACCAAAGGTCCATGTGTCTTCATAAGTACAAGATAAATCTTCATTAAATCCAAGAGAAGATTATTAGGAAGATTTAGGAAGCTTGTAAAATCTTATGGTGGGGCCTCTTGGGGCCGTAAATTGTAGGGGGAGGGGGTTAAATGGAAATTTTTTATGGTAAGGGTAATTAGTGGAAGGATAAAGTGTTAAGTATAGTGTTTAAGTGTTACATGCTTTGTGTAGGGTGTTTAAGTGTTCGGGAACCATAACTAGCTCAGAAAAATAAAAACAATACTTTTTGCAATATTTTAGTGTTCCGGGTAATGTCCGGTAGTTCGGTTAGGTACCGTTCTGTTAAAATGCTAAGTTATACCGTTTAGTGTCTTTTATGTTTCTTTTTGTAACACTTTTAATTCCCAACACTTAGGAAGGCATACAGGACTGACTATTTAGTCAATTTTCTACACAAGACTAGTATGTTAAAAAGCACATGTAAGTATGACACAGTAATCAGAAAGCAGTTAAGTAATTCAGCACAGACATCAAACACTTTAATTAACATTAATAAATCGTACGGATACATGAAATTTTGAGGGTTGTCACATTCTCCCCCTGTTAAGAGAATTTTGTCCCGAAATTTAGCACGTGGTTACTGAGGAAGCTAGTTAAGTTGCGTGGTTTCCTGGTTTTCCTGGGGTGTCACATCATCCCCCCGTTGGTTTGGAATTTCGTCCCGAAATTCTGCAGTAGCTTTAGCCTCAGTAGTGGTTGCACTTTTCTTAAAAAAATGGGGATACTTGTGTTTCATTTGGTCTTCTCGTTCCCAGGTATACTCTGGGCCATGACGAGAGTTCCAACGAACTCGAACAAGGGGTATTCTGGTACGCTTGAGAATCTTAACGTCTCGGTCTGTGATTTCAACTGGTTCCTCGACGAATCACAACTGGTCTTCGATTGTGAGCTCCTTGAGAGGAACTATGAGGGTCTCATCTGACAGACACTTCTTCAGATTCGACACATGGAAAACATTGTGAACTCCGCTGAGTTCTTCGGGTAGATTCAACTTGTAAGCGACTTTGCCAATTTTCTCAATGATTTCGAACGGTCTGACATAGCGCGGATTGAGTTTGCCTCGTTTGCCAAAACGAACTACACCTTTCCAAGGTGAGACTTTAAGTAGCACTCGATCCCCAACCTGGAACTCGAGTGGTTTCCTTCGCTTATCAGCATAGCTTTTCTGACGGTCGCGAGCTGCCGCCATTCGGTGTCGTATCTGAGCAATCCTCTCGGTTGTATCTACTACAAGTTCTGGGCCAGTGATTTGACTGTCGCCAACCTCTGCCCAACAAAGAGGTGATCGACACTTCCGTCCATACAATGCCTCGAACGGAGCGGCCTGGATACTGGTGTGGTAACTGTTGTTATACGAAAACTCCACTAACGGGAGGTGTTTTTCCCAGCCATTACCAAAATCGATTACACATGCCCTAGGCATGTCTTCAAGGGTTTGGATGGTGTGTTCAGATTGCCCATCCGTCTGTGGATGATATGCCGTGCTCATGTCTAATCGAGAGCCAAAGGACTTGTGCATAGCTTGCCACAATTCAGATGTAAAACGCGAGTCACGATCATAAATGATGGAGGTTGGCACTCCGTGCCTTGATACTACTTCCTTTAGGTAGATGTCTGCTAGAGTAGAAAACTTATCCGTTTCCTTGATAGCCAGGAAATGTGCAGACTTGGTCAGTCGATCCACGATCACCCAAATGGTATCGTTTCCGCGCTGAGATCTAGGCAGGCCAGTAACGAAATCCATGGAAATTTGCTCCTATTTCCATTTAGGTATCTCTGGTTGTTGAAGTAGGCCTGATGGTTTCTGGTATTCGACCTTGACCCTAGCACAAGTCTAGCATTTACTGACGTAAGTTGCTATGTAGGCTTTCATACTAGGCCACCAGTATGTAGTCTTTAGGTCGTGGTACATCTTATCTGAACCAGGATGTACTGAATAACCAGACTTATATGCTTCATCCATCACAAGCTCGCGTAAGTTTCCATAAAGTGGAACCCAGATGCGCCCGTTTAGATAGTAGGCGCCGTCTTCCTTTTGTTCTAAATGTTTCCTTGATCCTCGTAGGGACTCAGCCCTGATATTTTCTGCTTTCAATGCTTCGACCTGAGCATCACGAATTTGAGCGGGAAGGCTAGAGTGAATGGTAAGCTGTAACGCACGTACACGCTTAGGTATAGTATCCTTTCGACTGAGGGCGTCGGCCACAACATTGGCTTTGCCCGGATGGTACTTGATCGCACATTCATAATCATTCAAGAGCTCGACCCATCGACGTTGTCGCATGTTTAACTCCTTTTGCTTGAAGATATGCTCGAGACTCCTGTGATCGGTGTAAATGGTGCACTTGGTACCGTACATGTAATGTCTCCATATCTTAAGTGCGAAGATAACTGCTCCCAATTCCAAGTCATGCGTAGTGTAGTTCCTTTCGTGAACTTTAAGTTGGCGCGATGCGTAGGCAATGACCTTGTCACGTTGCATCAACACGCAACCAAGTCCTTGGATGGAAGCGTCGCAATAAACCATAAAATCATCTATGCCTTCAGGCAATGAGAGGATAGGCGTGCTACAAAGTCTGTCTTTTAAGTGCTGAAATGCGGACTCCTGTACATCACCCCAACGATAGGGGACACCTTTTTGAGTCAGTGAGGTGAGAGTTTGCGCAATCTTAGAGAAATCCTTGATAAATCTTCTGTAATATCCTGCCAAACCCAAGAATTGGCAGATTTCTGTTGGTGTACGGGGTGCAGGCCAGTTCTTGATCGAGTCAACCTTGGATGGATCCACATGAATTCCATCCTTGTTTACCACGCGGCCTAGAAAATGGACTTCGCGAAGCCAGAAGTCACATTTCAAAAATTTGGCATACAACTGCTCTGTTCGAAGGAGTTCCAAAATAAGTCTCAGGTGTCGTTCGTGTTCTTCCTGACTCTTAGAATAGATCAGGATGTCGTCGATGAATACAATAACGAACTTATCCAGGTAAGGCTTGCACACTCTGTTCATGAGATCCATGAAGACTGCAGGTGCATTCGTCAATCCGAAAGGCATAACCAGAAACTCGTAATGCCCGTAACGAGTCCTGAATGCTGTCTTGGAGATGTCCTCAGCTCGGACTCTCAGCTGATGGTAACCTGACCTTAGGTCAATCTTGGAATAGAAACTCGACCCTTGCAACTGGTCGAATAAGTCATCAATGCGTGGAAGAGGATAACGATTCTTCACGGTCACCTTATTGAGTTCGCGGTAGTCAATACACATTCTGAAGGTACGTCTTTCTTCTTCATGAATAACACTGGAGCTCCCCAAGGCGAAGAGCTAGGACGTATGAAACCTTTTTCCAAGAGTTCTTGTAGTTGTGTGGACAATTCTTCAAGTTCTGATGGAGCTAGACGATAAGGTGCTCGAGCTATGGGCGCTGCTCCAGGAGCTAGCTCGATTTGAAATTCAACTTGTCGATGAGGCGGAAGACCAGGTAATTCCTCAGGAAATACCTCAGGAAAGTCGCGCACAATAGGAATGTCTTCTATCTACTTTTCCTTCGAAGATGTATCGGAAACGAGGGCTAGAATAGCAGTGTGGCCCTTTCGCAAACACTTCTGGGCCTTAAGGAAAGAGATAATGCCCACAACAGCACCACTCTTGTCACCATAAATCATGAGAGGTTCTTAACCAGAACGAGGAATGCGGACGATTTTCTCCTTGCAAATAATATCCGCTTGATGATGAGATAGCCAATCCATCCCAATAACGACGTCGAAACTACCAAGTACGATAGGAATAAGATCGATAGAGAAGGTCTGACCAGCTAAGACGAGGTTACAACCTTTGACTATGTGTGTGGCTTCAAGACTTTTACCGTTTGCTAGTTCTACCGTGTGTTTGGTGTTCAAAAGTGTTGGAGTGCGCTTAAGCATTTGGCTAGCTTTTAAGGACACGTAACTAGTATCGGCACCCAAATCAAATAAAACAGTAACAAAGAAGTCGTCCAGAAGGAACTTACCCATCACAACGTTGGGATCGTTCCTTGCATCACCCTGACCCAGCACGTAAACACGTCCCCTGGCACCATTGCCATTATTGTTACCCCCGTTGTTGCCTCCATTGTTGCCTCCATTGTTTCTCCCATTTCCTTGGTTGTTGTTCTGATTCTGATTCAGCTGTGGACAGTGCCTCTTGAAGTGACCCTCAGCACCGCACTGGAAGCATCCTTTATTACCCTGCTGGTGTTGCTGTTGGTTCTGGGGAGCTTGTGGCTGCTGTTGTCGATTCTGATTCGCAGGACGTGGGCTCCTGCAATCTTTGGCTTCATGTCCAGGCTTGTTACATCTCTGACAACGACCCTTGTTGCACGACCCGCTGTGGTGCAAACTACATCGATTGCACTTAGGGTGATTTCCCCTGTATCCACCCTGACCTTGGTTTCCAGAAGACTGCTGACTGGGGCTCCTGTGTTCATCTGTCTTTCTCTGCTGGGACTGAGACTGAACGGAAGTAGAACCCTTGCCCGAATTTCCATCCCACTTGCGCTTGTTATCAATGGGAGCATCAGAAGTAGTAGCGCTAATACGCTTGGGCAGCTTGTTCTGCTCAACTGCCTGATCAGTGAGACGATGAGCCAACCGGATGATTTGCTGAATGGTGCCAAGATTTGCTGAGGTCACGTGGCTTTGAATTTCTGGCACCAAACCCTTAAGGTACAGCTCGATACGCTTGATAGGGGGATCCACCATAGTAGGACACGAGATAGCTAATTCGTTCGATCTCTTTGTGTATGCCTCGATTTCAGACCCCGTCATCTTCAAATTGAAAAATTCCACCTCTAGCTTGTGGATGTCGTCACGACTACAGTACTCTTCCTTGATCAATTCTTTGAAGTCATTCCATGGGGTGTCATTAGCAACCGCCAGCCCTAGCAGTTGGACCTGTGCTTTCCACCAGGTTAACGCAGCACCTTCGAGTGTTCCAGTAGCAAATTTCACCCTACGATCTTCAGGGCATTCACACATCTCAAAAACAGACTCAATCTTCTCGAACTAGTGAAGAAGACCTACAGCTCCTTCTGTGTCGCTGAAAGTACTAGGTCGGCAATCCATGAATGTTTTGAACGTACATACGGGAGGCTGAGCATGTTGACCTGTTGCGCGAGGATAAAAGACAAGGTTAAGCACAAGAGTTGGTTCGCGAGAGTAGGATCTAATCATCCTAGGATAGGTCGAAATGGCAGGTTATACCTCCTACTGGAACTGCTGCGAGTGCCTCAGCAACTCGTTCGTTGATTAGAGCCGTCAGCTGGGCTTGAGTCAAGTTCAGGCATCCACTCATGATCTTCACATCGAAGGAAACACAAGTAAGAAGGGTGTCGCGAAAGTGTGTAAGTGTGGAGTGACAGAAGAGAGCAAACACACAGGGTTTCAAGCAATAGTTGCTACGCTAACTAAGCATACCATGATCAAATGAGCTACTTAAACTAGCAGGTAGGCAATACGAACATAAACCATATTACCTATAGTGTTGAGTCTTACACGTGGAGCAAAGTGTCGTTGTGGATCGTTGAGCACAGTACATGTTATAGTCTGGTTTTGTCAAAAAGCTTTTCCCTTTTTTAAAACCAAGTTCACTATAAGTAATGGCTCTGATACCAATCTGTCACACCCCCAAAATCCACCATGCGGAGTATCACCGCTTGGAGGTGTGACATGACCAGGATCGAGCCACCAATCATATTGAACAACGTAATTAAGTAAATAAAACCAACCACAATACAATTGGTGACCAAAAGGACGTAACCAACTTTAAGTTTACAGCGGAAGCATTAAAGGTAAAACCCAAAACATAAGTAATAAGTTCATAAGTTTAAATGTTTAACATGGGACTCGACAGTCCATGTCCCACAACGACCACCTCCTCGTGCAAGCTCCATAAGTATCTAACGACCTGCAAGGCATGTAACAACGAGTCAACAACAAAGTTGAGCGAGTTCACAGTAGGTGTTCGTTATAAAGTAGTTTTTTTTTCAAGAACTATGAGATTGTTTGCAACTGCAGGTTAAATCAACTTTCCTTATTTTCCAAACCATAAACGGTGGGGGCTACCCCATGTTGTAAACCACTAGACTAGATGTATATATAGGTGCCCTTCCCAATCCAAGGACAGAGGTACGTATTAAATACGTAGGTTTAGCGCAGGTGCCCTTCCCAGTCCGAGGACAGAGGTACGTATAAGAATACGTAGATTTAGCGCTGGCGTCCTTCCCAATTCGAGGACAGAGGTACGTATAAGAATACGTAGATTTAGCGCTGGCGTCCTTCCCAATCCGAGGACAGAGGTACGTATAAGAATACGTAGGTTTAGCGCTGGTGTCCTTCCCAATCCGAGGACGGTGGTAAGTAGTCTAGTAGTGGTGAAAGTACAAGTTCCGTCTTAGCTATTTAATCCCATTCCTAACCCACCGGGAATCCCATGCCTTAAGAGTGTGAACTCACCTTGGTTTGCTCGGTTAGATTAGTTACTCTATTAAACAGAAATCAAGCACGTCCTAATAAGGTACAGATAACAATCAGTTTCTCGTGCATGCATAACACGTATCCTACGTACGGTTTACCTACTCATTACTTCTATCACATACCACACAATTCTAATGTCAAGGTATTTTGTTAAGTTATATTATTTTATCCTCAAATAATATAACTATCTCACAAAATAGACAAATATCCACACATGTGTTCTAGTATAAAATATATATTCTAAATATATATTTATCCATTTTACTTGTAAAAATCAACCCCCGATACTTTGTATTTTTGTAGCAAAACTCATGGCGGAGTTTATGTTGAAAATAATTTCTATGCGTTGGAGTTTTTAGAAAATTTCGCCAGAGTTTCCTTTGTAAATGGAGGTGTCCATGCTAATAAGCATATCATTTTCTTTTCCAAAAATCATTCAACAATCAAGAACAATTTATCAAGAACAAACTATTCCATTTACAAACCAACATGAACTTGATGTTTCATAAAAACGCGTAGTAACTTGGTGAGGCGTCTAGTGGGTTTAGTTACCCTCCAAAGTGTGTTTACTTTATTTAAAATCTCATTCTCGGGATTTTTAGATGTTCACAACTTGTGAACATATTTTACAAAAATATTTATTCACAACATTTTCATGTGTCACTAGTATCCATATACTTACTTTATTTCCAAAATAGTGTAAGGATCATGATCTTTCAAAAGTCGTCTTTTAAACTTGGTTTATTTAGGAAAATCATTCACAAGTTTTAGATCTACAAGATCACTAGTTCACTTGGTTTATTATTTTTCAAGAAAAATCATTTTTCTTTCAAGTTCATGTGTAGACTAGAAGACGATTATTTCATACAAGCACACCATCACCTCTAACTTGTTAAACCATGTTTTTAATCATGCTTTAACAAGTTCCATATGATGATCAATCATCATATTACTAGTAATCACCAAGTAACATCATACATATTCAAAATAACATCATTCTAGCATTATTTCATCTTATGTAAAGCTTATGTTCAAGACTTATGTTTATGATCTTTTAGTGTTCTTGAGATTTCATCTTAATATAACTATTAACCACCATAAACATGAAGTAAATAAGGATCAAAGAGGCTTACTACTAGCTTTTAAGCTAGGGAAGATCAAGCTTGGAAATTGAGAGGATAAAAGCAAACTAGAGAGGTCCTTGATGATTCGTGAGTTCCACACTTCGTTATTCACCTTGATACACCTTGTTGTGAGCTTGGAATACTTGAATCAAAATCGAAAATGGTGGTAGTATACAGGGGATCTTCAGCTGTAGCTATGGGGAGGAAGGAGAAGGAATTTTTTTGGTGATTTAAGTGCAAGAGATAATGGTTATTTATAACTCAAATTCTAATGACCAAAGGTCCTTGTGTCTTCATAAGTACAAGACAAATCTTCATTAAATCCAAGAGAAGATTATTAAGAAGATTTAGGAAGCTTGTAAAATCTTATGGTGGGGCCTCTTGGGGCCGTAAATTGTAGGGGGAGGGGGTTAAATGGAAAATTTTGATGGTAAGGGTAATTAGTGGAAGGATAAAGTGTTAAGTCTAGTGTTTAAGTGTTACATGCTTTGTGTAGGGTGTTTAAGTGTTCGGAAACCATAACTAGCTCAGAAAAATAAAAACAATACTTTTTGCAATATTTTAGTGTTCCAGGTAATGTCCGGTTGTTCGGTTAGGTACCGTTCCGTTAAAATGCTAAGTTATACCGTTTAGTATCTTTTATGTTTCTTTTTGTAACACTTAGGAAGGCATACAAGACTATTTAGTCAATTTTCTACACAAGACTAGTATGTTAAAAAGCACATGTAAGTATGGCACAGTAATCAGAAAGCTGTTAAGTAATTCTGCACAGACATCAAACACTTTAATTAACATTAATAAATCGTACGGATACATAAAATTTTGAGGGTTGTCACATTATTTAACTCCCGGTAATCAATACACATCCGCATGCTCCCGTCTTTCTTCTTTACAAATAGCACCGGCGCTCCCCAAGGAGATACACTAGGCCGGATGAATCCTTTATCGAGTAAATCTTGTAATTGGGACATTAGTTCTTGCAATTCCGATGGTGCCAGTCTATATGGTGCTTTAGCAACTGGTTTAGCACCCGGAATTAGTTCGATCCGAACTCCACTTCACGCTCTGGCGGCATTCCCGGTAGATCCTCGGGAAAGACATCTTCGAATTCCCGCACTACTAGTACGTCTTCAATCCTTGATGTTTCTTTTTCCACATCACGTACGTAAGTCAAATATGCCTTACATCCGTGTAGTATAAACTTGTGGGCTTCTATCATCGAGCATACCATGGGATTACCAGCCCTCTCCCCATAGATAATGACACGCTTTCCGCTCGGAGACATTAAGTGTATCTCCTTGCGTAAGCATATCACCTTAGCGTGGTAGCGAGACAACCAGTCCATTCCAACTACCACTTGAAATTCACCCATCAACATGGGTTTTAAATCAATGGAGTATTCCTCACCATCAATATTCAGTTTGCATTCCCGACATACATCACAAACAATGAAACTTTTGTTATTACCTACTTCTACTTCCAATGGGATAGGTAATTTTGTTAATGTGAACAAAGGGTTTTGAATGAATCTATGTGAAACAAAAGACTTATTCACACCCGTATCAAATAATACATGTGCAAGGACAAAATTTACAGTAAATATACCTGTAACTACATCAGGTTCCATCTTTGCCTCAGCAGCAGTGATTTGGAATGACCTTGCCTTTGACTTCGGGGTTTCATTCCTTGAGTTAACACCCTCTTTCTTTCCTGTTAGTTCCGGGCATTCTGACTTTTTATGACCCGGCTGATAGCACTTATAGCACACCATCATTTTGTCTGGGCAGTTTGAAACCCCATGCCCTGTTTTACCACATGCGACGCAAGGTTTGTTCTTGAAATAACATTCGCCTCTATGGGCGCGTCCGCATATCTTACAATTTGGAGAACCACCTTTCGCATTTCCTTTCTTCGAGGATTTAGCTACCTTCGACTTCTTTGTGGGACTCGGGTTTGCATCCAAAGCCCTTCTCTCACCTCTTTCAACTTGCCTTTTCAATTCAATCTCGCGCTCCCGCGCCACGTTGATTATGTCGATGAGGCTTTCATAATTTGAGGGAGTCATAAACTCCCTATATTCTGCCCTAACCATATTGTGATAGTAGTAAATTTTCTGTAACGCCCAAAAATTATTCCGTTTAAACTTAAACAACGACATACTATATCTAACGAAATTTAGGCATGACTCGTTCGTACTACGAGCGGTCCCCTGTTTTTCACAATCAAAATTTCATTTAAAATACGCTACATTTCAAAAGTCATAATATATAACATCAAGGCGAACCTTGATATACATACGAAAACCATTAAGTTAAAATACTTATATCCAACTAAGTTTTCAAAAGACAAACATGTTAGGACTTTAAGATTTAACTACTAGACATAACTAAGAGACCAAAATATATTTGGCATGATCTTCTTTACAAAAGTTGCGGAACACGTGACGGGCTTTGAAGTGTGTTCGGACCGGGCGAAGCTTGACATTAAACTTGAGATTTACCTACATCACAACAACAAAATAAACTTCATTAAAACTAAATTACTTCCTTTATAACTCAAGATTTCAACTCACAAATTTGAGCCATTATGGCATCCGCGAACTTAATAATTACTCGATACATTAGTATCGCCATTCTTATACATAAGTATGTTCCAAAATTGGAACTTCATATCATCGTTTTCATCCTTACATTCTAGATCTTTTGACCCATTCATAAAGGGTCTACACACATTCTTTTTCTTGCATTTTAATTCGACATATTCGATCCATTAAGAGTCCTACACATGCTACTGGTTATAAATAGCTCAATTGCAACATCATATAGTAAAACAATAACATAATAAAACCATGAATTGTACATGTAACGTACCTCGATCTTGATTCCCTTGTTGCTTCACTTGACTTGAACTCTCTTCCTTAACACCTATACATAACCATTCATACTTTTAATTTAAGTCTCATACCCGTTTACACACACCAATGGATAAGACATCATAAAATCTACACTTACTTCATATACACATTCAATTCACATGAAGTTTATAACTAACAAGGCTAACATCTTTATTAAGGCATTTCATCAAACACTTGGTGTGCATATCATCAACAAAGCATAAGGTACAAGTGTTCAAAGCATGGTTCTACTTGTTCACTTTCTAGTCTAACAAGAATCAACCAAGTTCATATCTTTCTTTCATCCTACCTCATCTCATCTAATTTCTCTATATCAATTCAAGGTCATGTATCAATTTTCACCTAATGGCATATATGTAAAGCATCATGTTTATTATTCTTTCACAACATTTGGGTATAACACTCAAATCATTCAAACAAATCTGAAATCAACAACATTTTCGACTACTATGAAACCCTAACTCTCAATTACATGAGATTTCCACATAATTTCATGATTGGGTTAAAACCCACTTTCTACAAATCATTCAAATAAAAAATTTCTACTTACCAATCCTTGAACAAGCTTAGATTATTCGACTTTTGAGTTCATGCATCCATTTGGGCTCTTAATTTCCTTCTGATTTTGAGAATTTCATGAAGTTGGGGTTTTTCTCCTTGGCCCCTTGCTCTGGTTGATCCACAGAACACACCAGAGTGTGTTTGTGTTTTTCTTTTATTTATTTTTATTAAAACTCCCATCCTTTTTCACAAGTTTAGTCCCCCTATTTATTATTGTTATCTATTATCACAAAAACTTTCCTACTTATTGAATTATTAACATATTCATTTAACTTGGTTGATAATACATAACTAGGCATTTAAAGTAACATAATAAATTGCATATTTTGGGGTGTTACATTTTCTGTTCTTCGGTCTTGACCAACTCATCACAAAACTTAAGTTTATCAAGAAATGTTCCCGTGATTTTATCAACGGTTTCCCCTTTTTGCCTCAATTGCATGAATTCCACTTTTATAGGTGATTTGAAATCTTCCCAAGTCATCGCTCTCGTCGCTTCAACCCCTTTTTCATTTCTGAGGTTGTCCCACCAATCCTTGGCTTGGCCTCTAAGTTGGCCAGTTCCATAAGCTACGAAGTCGCTTATATCACAATGCGTTTGTTCAAAAACACTCTCAATATCGCTTATCCACCTTTGACAAGCAATTGGATCTACTTCTCCGTTGAAGATCGGGGGTTTACACGCCATGAATTTGTTATAGGAACAACCTTTTTTTTTCTTTGACCTTGCCTCTATCATTGGTAAGGTCTTCTATTAATTCGTTTATCTTTTCCTCCATGGTCGAAAGTAATGTATTTTGTAGCCTTTCCATGAATCCTAGTAGGCTGGCTTCGAATGCCCTTCCGACTTCCTCGGATATCTTTTCTTTCAACTCGTCAGTCGTGAGAGACACGATATTGTCACTAGCAACTCCCGACATCTCCTTACTGAAATGTTGAAGGTAAATCGATAAATAATTCATTATATCATTCTCACACTTTTACGTGAGAATTCATACTTCACTATTCGGCCAAGTATACAACTTTGCCTTAACCGTTTATGCTAAGTGTACTTCCCGGGTTCGAGTATATTATTATACTCCTCCCATACACTTTAAATAATTATTCTTTCTAGTCTTTCAATTTGAAATTTACTTCAAATAAATTCTTACCAGGTGTTAATCAAGCCATGAACCAAACACATTTGTCTTTAACCTTAGCTCTGATTACCAACTTGTAACACTCATTCAAAGATTGAATACTAATAACAAAATAGAACTAATTTTTGTAGGCGTTAAGCCAAAAACTTTAACATAAACATTTGACATAGTAGTTATTAGTTAACAAACATTCACAAACACCATTAGGATACACAAGTATTCCCTTGACTACACAAGTTTTACTAACTACATATAATAACAAAAGTTGCGGAACAAGATCTTCAATGTGTTCAGTTTTGCAATAATAGCTTGATCATCATCCACATGCTTGCAAACACCTTAAAAGCTGAAAATTTTTAACAACATTAGTATTAGAATCATTAGGATTTGGCGGAATTTAAAACAATAAACGGAAACGGTTCGGAATGGCTCCAAATATGAAAAGTTCACCAAAACAACTGGGCACTACCGTAGCTTACGGTAGCTACCGTAAGCTACGGTAGCCTCTGGACATATATGGCTGCCGTAAGGCAGTAGATAATCATCGTAACAATTCACTCAGCACCGTAAGCTACGGTAGTCACCGTAGCTTACGGTAGCTCTGTCGCGGCCCGCCAGAAAGCCAATCTGCAGCAATAACGCTGCTGTTTTGACCCGTTTGTCCCCGTTTCGCACTTTTAAACATCAGAACATGATACGGGACATTCTAAAATTCCTAGTGAAACTTATATTTTTCCTTTTTTCAAACTATTAACATTTTCATAGCATGACTTATAACAAATATGCATCATCGGACACATGATCATGCATATATATATTTATTCAACATTTTAACCAAATTTACCCTTAGTCTATTCTACCCGAAACTATGCGGACTGGATATTATTTCGTAATATGTTGACCCATTCCCGGGTTCCTTATCTTACTTATCTCGTGTTCCCCATTACCGGGTTTACGCTTTTCAATATTCGACCCGTTAATGATCTAAGTGCATAGACTTAGACTACTTGTGAAATATGACTTGGGATACATCCATCCCTTCTACCCATTCCCGGGTTCATTATTTTCAACACTCATGCTCCCATTACCGGTTTGCATGTTTAATAAATCACTACCAGTCACCCGGGCTTAATGTCTACGGATAAGGTACTCCCGTTACCCGGTTTGCCCCTACCCTTAACTAACACGTTTGGTTTGCCCTTATGAAATCCATCATTCAAGCAAACTAAACCACTCAATTCTCATATCCTAATATATCAACTAATAGCAATAACAAAAGACTAAATAACAATTTTAACGAAACATTTAGCCACGTACCTTAAAGTTTTCCCTTCAAGCAAGTGTCTGCACCGGCTTGACTTCCCGACGCCTCACTTGCGTTGCCTAAAATATACAAGCCAATTATCATTAGAACCTTTCGGCTCATAACTAAAGCTTGTTAACTTTGCCAAACACCACAATTTGTGTCTATCCACATCTTTTAGGCGTTTTGTCAAGCACCTTATGTGCATACTTTTTAACTAGCCATTTTCGTTTAGTTAGACCTTGGTAAATCCAAGAATTTCAATTTTTCAAACTTAATTACTCATCACATCCCATATTATCATGTTATTTCAACAAACCTAGGTTATTACTCACATAGTTCATATAATATCTTGGGGCTTTTCTATCTAGATCAAAACCCACTTCATTATATGGCACATGACAATCCTAACACAAAATTTATCAATCAATTCACATGATTTCAGTTAGGGTTTATGATCCTACACTTAAATCACACTTCCTTGAATCATAACATCACCCAATTATTCAAAGAACTTCAATTAATCAAATTTCACCCAAAATCAAACATCACCAAAACTGAAATTGTAACTTACCTAGTGTTAGACAAGTGTGGGTGATCAAGATTCTTGATACATGCACTAATAACAACCTCAATTCACCCTTCAATTTGATCAATTTGAATGAAAGAAGGGTTTGGGGTGTTTTCTTTGTCTTTGGTCGCACATATATACACGCACACAAGTGTGTGTGGTGTTTTAATTTCTTTAATTTTATAAAAACCAAGTTTTCCATCTTTACATAATCAGCCCTTCTAGTTTTCTATGTTAGACTAATGTCATTTAAATTAACACCTTTCATTCATATTTTAATATATGATATTTTTTTAATTATTAATTATTTTTGGGGTGTTACAATGCATCCTGGCCCAACACGTGGCGCGGGACATGATCAGGGTCCGAGGAGTTTTTTTTGTCTTTTCAATATTCTTCTTCTTTCCCGATTTTCGCGTGTGACATGCTGCTTCATTTTTGGCGTGCAAGATAATTTTGGCGTTAACTATAATCATTAATTATTTGGCGTTTTGCTATTTTTCCCAAATTTCTTCTCGTTGAATTAATTCTTTTTGTGTCACATAGTTAATTTTTTTGGCGTTATAGCGTTTTCCAGATCATTTTTTTGGCGTTCTAGGTTTTTTTGTTAATAATTGATTACCATAGATTAATATTTTATAAAATTACAATAATTTGAAATCAAAATAAACTAATAGTCTTCCGTGGATAAGATTACATCAGAGATGTACCCATCGCTTTGTTCATCACTTTCTTCAGATTCATCATCATCAAATTTTAGATTGGCGTATAACGCCATTAGCTCGTCTCTTCTTTGCTGCAACCTATTCTTGAATATCAGTGCATCCCTGGATTTTGGATCATTCCTAGGTGCTAAATCATAGAGTTGTTCAATGAGAGATAGCCTCCCTGTCTTCAACATTTCCTACATTGGCAATGAATATTGCACCCTGTGTTGATAAGTCACTTCAACCGTTCCTGCTTCTTCATGCATCACCCAACTGCTAAGTGTTGGTAGAGGAGTATCGTCAATATCATCATTATCTTCATCATCATCTTCTACCAGAAATTTTCTCTTCAATCTTTTTATTACAGTTCAGGTTCATTCACAATCGTTGGCCATTGGAACCCCAAGGGCCAGGATATCCCTCTGAACCCCTTCATTCATACCAAGCATGGCTTTGATTGTCCTTACCTTCACCCTTCTCCTATCAGAGAACTTTATGATGAATCGTTTCTTTTTTCCTTTCAAATCTCCATGCAATAACCTTAGCCATTTTTGAAGTTTTTGGAGTTTTGGACAATATGTGGCGTTTTTAGTCAATGTTTTTGGCGTGTTTGAGCTTGTGTTCTCATGGTCTTCTTTTATATTGACTTTTTTTCCCATGCATGACAGGTAATTATGGTGTTTTGAAAAAGATAAATAAATTCAATTCCTCAAGTATTTGGCTTTCAATATAATAAATGTTAGTAATTATGTTTCCGTCGTTTCATTTTACTGTTTTTGCAGTTACCTTGTTTTGTTTTTAGACTCATATGTTTTTATGGTGTAACACGTCTAATCTTGACGGCTGTAATTATGGCGTTTTGTTTTCCAATGACGTTTAGATAAGGATGAGACTTTTTGTTTTAAGCTTTTTTTATTATAGTACTTGTTCAAAGTAATTTTATTGTAGTTTGGTAGTTTTTTTGGCGTTTTTATGGCATGATGGCGTTTTACAAGCATTTGCTCGTTTTGGCGTTTTATATTTTTTTTTTCATTATAGGATTAATGTACTTTGTTGTTTCTTAGCTGAAATTACATAACAAACAACAGATAAAGAAAATTAAAAAAAAAACAAATAGAAGCAATTTATGATCTAAATCTTCAGTGTCATCAGTCTCTTTTTTCTTTTGAAACTACAAGAACTGTCACAAATAAATGGCGTTTTGGGTTTGGCGTGGTTTATTTTCTTTGTTCATGTGTTGAAGTGTCTTTGTGGATGTTGGAGACATAGATCGACCCCGTGTGGGTGGATGCTATATGTCCGTCGTCTTTATTATAATCATTGAGGCCAAAGCATCATTTACGCTGGGATAGGTCTCTTCTAATCATCCAAACCTTCTTCAAGAACAAAGATGACAGAATGACATATGGGTGTCATCGGTCTCTCTTTCTTGAATTTTGTCCATCTCATGCAGCAAAATCTTACTACAGTCACCTAACAAGTCATTCAGCGAAACTTCATGCAGAACATTACTAAGTATCAAAGAAAAGATGTTTGCCATCGTTGTATTTTTTGGCGTTTTACATCGAGTTGTATTTTTTTAGGAACCACTGTGTTTTTTGTGTGTGTTTTTGGTGTGATAAACGAAAGGTGGTGAGACGTTTTTGTTTATAGGATTTTTTTTGCGCGTAGTTTAGGCGGGATATTATTTTTATAACAAAAAATGTAATTAACATTTATCCGGATGTAAGGCTTGGCGTTATATATTATGGCGTTTCACATTTTGTGGCGTTTTTGTAGACTGAGAACTTAAATAAAAACACAGATGTTTTATTTGGCGTTTTATATTTATTTGGCGTTTTATATTTTCAACGGCGTTTTAGGTGAGAAATGATATTTTACCTTTTTTACCCTTAATGAAGCGCGTCCACGTAATAAAATTGATGTTATTTACGAAAATGCTACCGCGCCAATCTAGTCCTTAGATTGTTTTGATCGGACGATCCATAACCGTTCTCACCGTTCTCACACTTTCCACCGTTTTCTCTAAATCCTGACCCAATATATATATGTGTGTGTGTGTGTGTGTGTGTGTGTGTGTGTGTGTGTGTGTGTTAGAGATATTTTATTGTAATCAGGATTAACTTTGTGACCAAAGGGAATACATCGAACAAGTTAGGAGGTACGGGAGTGCACGCTTGTTCGAGTTGTTACAATTCCAAGTATTCAGGCGAAGCCACAAATAAAGGTTCTAAGGGGGCAACGCCCCCTTGGCAGGTGTCCGGAAGCAGCACCCCTGGGAGCAGGGTCCAACAAGGGGTTTATTTTAATTAAATTGCTTTTGGGAAAATGCTTAGAAAATTATTTTTCTAAAAATTTCGTCATATTTTTTGAGACAAAAATAAAGGTAGCTTAAGGCAGTTTTTTAAAATTTGAATTATAACTGCCCAGAGGTAGTTATCTGCAATTCAATCCCAAAATTCGAATACACAGTTTTTGGTCGCTCTCTCCGGTTCAATTACAAATTCATCAATACACATATTGTTTGTTCGATTTCTCAATTAGAGTTGTATCCAATTAATTTATTCGGTAGAACCACCGAAATAATTTTATCCGAGAGTGATTAAACGCCTCTTTGATTATCCGGTTTTATAAACTTCCCTGACAATATATAGGGTATAGATCATAAGAATGTATATTATCAATATTTCATTCATTTAATAGAATATATATTATTACTTTTTTTTAAGTATGACATGAATCATAATGTATAAAAAGATACACGATTTGCAAGTGATTTTAATACATGGGTTATTTTTACTAGTATCAAAATGAAACTAATGCGGGTCAAAGACAAACAATTTGTATGTGATTTTAATACCTGGGTTATGGGGCGTTATATCACTTGAGCCCGTAGTCATAACGCCCATACCCATCATTACCTAATTATTAATTTTCAATTTTATTAATTAATTATAAAAAACCTTCCTTAAATTTGATTGGTCCAAATTTTGAAAACAACCCCCATCACAGCGCTATATGCATGGCGCCTCCCCCCATTTTTTGCCCCATAACGCCGCCCGTCGCGGTGTGTTAGGCGTTATGGGGCGTTATGGCCCACATAAAGCCCCTCTTGGCGCCCCATTACAGGTACTCTTAACATGAAACTAATGTACCAGTACATTTTCAGTTATTTAACAAAAAAGGTCTGACATTTGAAATTATTTTATTAAAACAGTTAAAAATGGTTATGACAACTTCGTTTAGCAGTAATTTGATAATAAGGCCGGAGGGTATGGAGGCGCCACCAGGGCCACCTCACCCACAATAGCGCCTCACGGCGCCATACCTCCACACCCTCAAATTCAAGAAGGGGCGCTATAGAAGAGGCTCCATCATGGTAACGAGGAAGAAGGGCTTTATCAGGTGGGGCCCACATCTTTGCAGCCAATAAAAATTCTTTTTTTTTAATAAAAATTCTTTTTTTAGTTTTGTTTAATAGGGGGCGTTATCCCACACCTTGCAATTTAAGAGAAAGCGTGATAAAGTCACTTGGCTGATGTGGATCCTAGGTGGCGCTGACGTGTCTTGATAAAGCCCCTAGGGGCTCCATCCCACACCCTCCAGCCTAATAACAATAGTACTAAATTACTCATTCTAAGGACAATTTAGATTAGCTTGTAAACTTCTTATAAACTAGAATTTTGATCCGTCGTGTGTTGTGGTTGTGTTGAAACACCTAAAATAACTCGAATTTGTACCGTTCAATATCTGACCCGATTCGTTTCTAAGCAAAACTTACGTCAAAACGTAGAACAACTAAAAACATACATAAAATAAACACGAAAACGTATTATACTTCACCTCATTCATTATCGAGCTGAATTTACGTTAAAACGTAACCTAAATTGGATTTATATCAAAATGTACTTAAATAAATCACGTAAGAAAATAGATTTTTTCTAAGTTAAAAATGGTATCACGCGTTGTTGCAACGTTGAAACATAAAGTTTCTCGAATTTAAATCGTCTAATGAATACGTATTATATGTGACAAAACGCAGACCAACTGAAAACATATATAAAAATAAGCACAAAAACATATTGCCAAAATGCAGACCAACCGAAAACATACATCAAATAAGTATGGAAACGTTTTATATGTGACCGATGTATAAAACTCAGGGGATTAGAGTAACAAAGTTTTTATGAAGCTAAAGGGTAAAAGTGATAATATACTGAAAGTTAAGGATAGAAAAAGGAAAAAACCAAAATGAAAAAAATAAAAGAAAAGAAAAAAAAATCATGACATGATGTTTGTTACGGTGATTTCGATGAAAGTTAAGGGTAGAAAAAGGAAAAAAACCAAAAAGAAAAACACATAAAAGAAAAAAAAAATCATGACATGATGTTTGTTACGGTGATTTTGTGAAATATTATATGCTAGTTGATGCACCGCCAGTGTTGCGGAGCGATGACCGAATAGTTCTCAATCAATTAAAAAAACACTACTATAATTTTGCTAGGAAAAAAACTAAAACGATGATAAGCAGGGGCGGACCCACATTGAACGGGTCGGGGTTCCCGGACCCCAATGTTTTTAAAAAAAATAGTAGAGCCGGTTTATTAAATTTTCCATGGACCCCATAAAATAAATTAGCTGGACACCAGTCCCATAATAGCTGTAATGTTGGGCTCATGGCAAAACTGTAATTTTTCCGGACTAATGAGCGAGTGTTAGGCAGCTCCTTTAGACGAAAAAAAAATTAAATCGAGTCAACCAATTAAAACAAAAAACTTTTATAGTTTTGCTAGAAAAATTAAAACGACGGGGAAAACGTAACTTTGAACTGAGTGGGAAATCATAATTTTGTTTCAGGGATAAAATTGTAAATTAAATGGACCAATAGGGTTGAGGGCAAAAGCGTAACCTGGCTGTGTGAGAAAAAAAAAACTAATGGCAAAACTATAAATTTAAATGAGGCAAAATCGTAATTTTGAACCGATGGCAAAATTGAAATTTTTAGCTGGGAGCAAAAGCGTAAATTTATTTTTAAATGGGGGTAAAAACATAATTTTGAATAGATGGAAAAATCGTTATTATAAGGAAAAAAACCTAATGGCAAAACTGTAAATTTAAACGGGGCAAAATCATAATGTTGAACCGAGGGCAAAATTGTAAATTTTTATCTGGGAGCAAAAACGTAGATTTATTTTTAAGTGAGGGTAAAAGCATAATTTTGAACTGATTGTAAAATCGTAAATTTAAAACGGGATAAAATCGTAAATTTGTTGGGCCAATAGGGGAGTGTCATGCCCTCACTTAAAAATAAATCTACGTTTTTCTCCCAGATAAAAATTTACAATTTTGCCCTCGGTTCAACATTATGATTTTGCCCCGTTTAAATTTACAGTTTTGCCATTAGGTTTTTTTCCTTATAATAACGATTTTCCATCTATTCAAAATTATGTTTTTACCCCCATACAAATATAAACGGGGCAAAATCGTAATTTGGAAAAAAAAAAAAAAATTATGGGTGGCATGTGGCCGCCCAAGTAAACCAATACAATAAAACTACTATTGCCGCCGACACTTAGTTTTGTTGTAGTTAGAAAATACTATGTGATTACCACGCATGGTCATTATCGATCTCTTTATTATAGTACCCGTACGGGCACTCGGCATAACAGTCATTGCCAATTAACACATGTTTTACATCAGTTGAAAACAATAAAAGTGAATACCTATACCGGTATCAGTGTTGTTCGGTCAGTATCGGTCTGTTATGATACCAGTATCATACAGACACTTGATATAACTTACGATACCAAAAAATACTTTATTGCGAATATAACTTTGTGTTCAATGAATATACTTAGTTAGAACTGTACACCCTAAAGGGGAACTAGACCAATCTGACGAACATGACGTCTACTTCATTCTCTGATGCGGTTACTGGCTAACCAGGTACACATGTTTTTTATTATTCATGATTGAATTTATTTAATTAGGGTTTATATTTTACCCATGTTCTACTGACATAATCAACATGTGGTATCAGAGCAGATGTTGATTATATAATTCAATCAAGGAATTCAATGAATCGATTTGGAAATAAAAATCAATCAAAATTATTTTATCTTTGATGATTGCTAAGTTGTTTTATGAAAATAATCGAAATCGCTTAAACCCTTTTCGGTACTAGTTCCCACTGCTGATTAATTAGTATCGTATATATTTATTTTGAAATTTGAAATCAAAATTAATTCATTGAATTGTTTTCCGAATTACACTTCATCAATATTTAATTGAAGTCAATTATTTTATGCATTCTTATGATTGATGATGAAAGAATCTGCCATATCAAATTAAGTTTAAGGCAATCTTCATCCAATTTTTTTTTTTTTTTTCAATTTACATTGTGAAATAATTGAATTAAAAAAAATTATACTAATATTATAGTTTATGGTATGAGATCAAATACAAACTCTTATGTTAGTAAGAACCAATACATAAATGATAAGTGTTCTTCAATTAAAAATTAGTTTAAGGGTAATTTAGACCTTGAGTTGAGATCCTGTACAAACAGTGCTAACTATAAAAACCATAAGAACAGATCTGAGCCATTGATAATTTGAATCAATGGTTGATGTTGATTATAAATAAAACCATTATAATTAAAAATTAGTAGTAGCAAGTTAGGGGTAATTTTGTAAAATTGCTAGTCATTTGACCATTTTCCATTAAATACAAATTCCACCAAGGTTTTTTAAACTAAAATAACTTTTATATACTTCATTATTTTAAGAGTTAATTACATAGTTAGTCCCTGTGGTTTGCACAAAGTAACATACTTAGGTACTAATAGTTTAAAATAACATTCTAGGGTATTAACTTTTCATTTTGTAACGTTTGGGGGTATTAAGCTTATTTGTAGGCTTAAAATCACATTCTGTTAGTACCTAAGTATGTTATTTTGTGCAAACCACAGGGACTACCTATGTTACTACCTTAGAAGTTAATACCTTCAAACGTTACAAAATGAAAAGTTAATACCCTAGAAGGTGATTTTAAACTATTAGTACCTAAGTATGTTATTTTGTGCAAACCACAGGGACTAACTATGTAATTAACTCTTATTTTAAAAAAATAAATATACCATAAAATCAAGTATTTTTTTATCTTTAATATGAGTACCATATTGCTATACATTTTTTGTATTTATAAAAGTGATTTTTAAAAAAAGTTAACAAAAGGTGTTTTATAATTGTGCTGATAACGTGCTGATTATGTGTTAATTACAAAAATAATAAAAACAAACACCAAAAATAGATAGAATCAGCACATTTGGTGTGCTAATAATGGAGAACGATTGAGGATGTTGTGCTAATGTTGTTTATGTTGATAATGGAGAACGATTGAGGACGATGTGCTGATAATGGAGAACGATTAAGGATGTTATGCTAATTATATAGTGTTGTGCTGATTATATTTTTTTGTAATTATTTTTAATTAGTTATAAATAAATATGGTCAAAAGGTCAAAATTACCCATAAACTAATTTTTTATTGATGGACACTTGTCAATTATGTGTTGGTTCTTACGGTTCTTACAAACTTAAGTGTTTGTTTTTTATCCTAATCCTTTAGACCTTTTGACCTATTTATTTATAACTAATTAAAATTAATTATCAAAATATCCCTAATTCCAAGCAGATTAATTCAAACCAAAATTTAAATTTTGTAATATATCCATATCAAACCAACCTGCAGGAACCACCAACAAAAAAAAACATAAGCACACCCACATAAACAAACATAAGCACACCCACATAAACGACATTAACACAATCAAAAAATGAACTTCCATTATTAGCACTCTCGTTTCAATAAAAAAGGAACTTCTGTTATCAACGACTTTAGCACAATAAAAAAACGACATTAGCATAACATAAGACAATCCACATTATCAGCATTCTCGTTTCAATCAAAAAAGGAACTTTCATTATCAACGACATTAGCACAATCAAAAAATGACATTAGCACAATAAAAAAAACGAGATTAGCACAATCAAATAACGACATTAGCATCAAAAAACGACATTAGCACAATCAAATAACGACATTAGCACTCTCTTAACACCACCGTATGGTACTTATATTAAAGATAAAAAAAATACTTCATATTAGCACATTCCAACTACATAACTAGCACAATTATAAAACATTTTTTTTTTTACTTTTTTAAAAGTCATTTTTATAAATAAAAAAAGTATAGTAATATGATACTTATATTAAAGATAAAAAAAATACTTGATTTTATGGTATAATTTTTTCCAAAATAAATGAAATATATAAAAGTTATTTTAGTTTAAAAAAACTTGGTGGAAATAGTATTTTATGTGAAATGACTAAATGACTAAGATACCCTAACTTGGTAGTATTAATTATAGGGGTTTTATTTGTAATCAATATCAACCATTGATTTAGACTATTAATGGCTCAAATATGTTCTTACGGTTCTTACACTTAGCACTGTTTGTACAGGATCTCAACTCTATAGTTCAGAACGTATATCATGAACCCTTAGTCCAACGAATTATATTTTTAGTTGGTAGTAATGTCCATAATTTTTTATATTTGTAAAGAAATCCCCTTATTTTGGGATAACGTCAGGATTTGATTATGTTTCCTAAAATTGTGTAACTTTATCTCCAAGTTTAGAATAAAATATTAATTTTTAATTTATAATCGAATAATTAACTTAGATAGATAGAGATATTTTGAAATTATAATCGAAATCCCTTTAAATTAGCTGATTCAACCTTATTACATTAACTGCCATAATTAGAGGATTTCGAATCTTGAAGAACACGTCTCGGACAAGATCCGAGATCATTTGAACTTACCCATCTCGGATAGATCCGAGATTAATTCGAGCTCATCCATCTCGGAATGATCCGAGATGATTCGAACTCATACGTTTCGGATGAATCCGAGATATAACTTATTCGAAATCATAAATGTTCTTGAGATGTCAAGATTTATCCGAAATCCCATTACTTTATTAGGTTGTTAATGTGAACTAAATGATTGGTTTTGTAAATACTTAATTAATCAGAATTAGATAACCTTTTTACAAAACCAAATAGCTTAACTTGAATGAACTTCTGATGTATCACTTCTGGCCAAAGCTGATTTGATGCATCTATCTATTGTTCAAGTATTATAAAAGCTATGTTAAGTATGCATTACAAACGTGAATGTCTTATTTCTGGCCAAAGCTGATTTAATTCATTTATGTCTAGCATACTTAACAAGTACATAACTAAAGTGATTGTCTCATTTCTGGCCAAAGCTGATTTGTTATGATTACTTTGCACACATGTTTAAATGATTACACTTCTGGCCAAAGCTGGATTGTCTTCGTTTAAGTAGAATTTTAACTAAGTCTATTATTTTGATGTTAGTAATAGACATATCACAACTTCTTCAAATTATGATCCTCATATTAATGATCCTTCATAAATCTTATGATCATTTTGTCCGCCTTATTTTTTTTAAGTACGCATAACTTTAATCACTATAATTTTCTTCTATAAATCTATATCTCATCCACTCTAATTCCTAAACCTAAAATGTTTTGCTTTATTTAAAGTTTCTATAGGATTAGCTTTCTAACAAAATGTTATCACTAAAGTTATTCCAAATTATGTTTTTTCCTAAGACTAATCTATTATCTGTGGAATAATCACATGAACTCCTAAGATGCATGCCTTCATTTAAAAATTTAAAACTATAAGATTAAGTGGCATTCATGAATACATCATAATGTATAGTACCATGACCCATAAGATTAAGGGCTTACTCATGGAAATAAGTGCATATTCCAGTACATTACATACTAAAATTTTCACTTGTACAATTTAATGCCTTATAAATCAATTATAATACTCAAAATACCAAAGTAAAATGAGTGTGTTGATAGTACAAAGAAATAAATGTTTGAAACTGGAAAATAAGATGTTATTTCATCTTACAACCACTAAAACCTTAAAAGAGGATTGTTCTAAGGTCCATAGTCAAAATACAAGTACAAAATTCCAACTCTAAGGTTCTTCAAGGGAGAATCTCACTGCATAATTATGACATTAGACTAGGCATAAGTAACGAGACTATCCATTATTCAAAAGAACAATTGGATAAGTTAATTAGGTAGTCACTTACTAGTGATATTTAAGTCTACTAATTTTAATATTCCTGTTAACACATGATTAGTTGACTCTAGTTCTATACGTTTCCTTACCAGAATTCAACAAATAACTAAAATGAGAGTTAGTGACAAAATTAAATGTTAAGGCTATAAGAACCATAATAAGAAGTCTTCTAACAACACCTTTCGATACCTTACGTATTCTGAAGATTAATCAGAATACTGTATCATAATTAAGCTATGTTATGAAAGTTGTAAGGTTTGCATGGTCAACATAAAGTCACACTTACCTTAAACTCTTATATTATTTGTTCTCAATATCTGGATAGAAAAATTACTAAGATGAAACTAGATGATACCTTACACTTTCACAACTTTTGTTATCATGCAAACGAGAATTTGACAAAAGGAAAATGAGACCTATAAATTTCATCCATTATAACCAAAATTCATGACAAATCATGACATGGTTAATGAGGATGATTTTTTCTCATCTAATCTCATTCTAAGTGATTTTGATTCATGATGTTAAATCCCTAAAATATGACTTGGCTTAAGGAATAAGTATGGGTCCATCATAAGTTATTCATTGACATTCGTGAAACTTATTCAAAATGGAATGTTCAGACACAAATCATTTATAATTTAAAGACTATCCACTTGTATCTAAATTTGTCTCATATGGCACACGGTCTTAAAGAAATCTATTCATATATATACTTAATATGATTTCTATTAAATATGTCCCTAAGCTTCTTATGACACGTGGACATTGAGGAAATCAAATAAAGTCTAACATATGTATGAAAGGTTCCCACGTCACATTGAAAATTCTCTTGTAGTATTTATAGCGATATCAAAGGTCAGTGGGAGCATTAAATGTCTTAATAATAACTTGCAATAGCTGCAAGAAGTGGGGAGTGAAAACTTCATATTACTTCAATTTAAACCTCTTGTACAAGACACTGCTCCATCTCGACACTGTTCCATCAAAACTTGTCTCCTTAAAATCTAATGCTACTCTTACAAAAGTTTCATTGTTGCTTGATTGTGGGCACACTTAGATTTCTTACCTATACTAACATAATCCTCAACAAGAGAAACTACAACGACTGACATCATTAATTTTTTTTCTGTATTAGAATTTGTTGGTCGTTACATATTGACCCTAAGCATGTCGAGTTCCTAAAAATTTCTAAGGTCAGTGGGAGCAATCAAAGTCCTTATCATGTGCAAGGAATTCAAGAGGCGGGGGGAAGAGTGTCACACCCCCAAAATACCACAAGCGGAAACACCACGGGACGTGTGACGTACCAGGATCCAGCCACCAATCACATTGAACCACAACATAGTATTAAATAAAAGTTTCCATTTATTTCATAAAGTAATTCCAAAACACAATTTAAAACAAATGCGTTTAGCGGAAGCATAATGTAAATAATTATTCAAGTGTCTCAAAACAATGTGCAAAACCAAGGAACATGTATCCAAGAGCTACGACCCATGACCACTCCAGCACTCCCAGATAGCAAGTTCCATCCATGAATCTAACGACCTGCAAGCATGCAGACAAGTGTGTCAGACGACGCTGGTGAGTTCAAAGTTTGTTATCACGTTTAATTACCAGATATGTGTACAAAACATTTCAGAGATTTGATGTTGTTAATAACTCGATTACCGCAGATGGCTCCAGATTATTTGCCCTTCCCAAATCCTCTATCAAACATTGGTCAAGTGGTTAAGGTAATTAGTTCACGACCGTGCTCCCCGGTACGGTGTGAGGGTGCCAAACCTAATAGCGCTATCAACTAATAACCCCGTTGCCTCCCCAGCAACCAATTTGGTATATGATGAGACTTAATGATAGATATGAGTGTATTAACCAACATCCCAGGCTTAACATTCCCGTCACACCCAATTACCCGACATTCCTCCCCGGAACGTTACCAAATATCCCTCCACGGGATGCATGCTTGAAAAAGGCAGTGAACTCACCTTAGATTTGCTCGGTATTTATCAAGTTACCCGTTCCAGTTAATCAACCAACCCTACCATGGTTACCAACCAAGATCAGTTTCATAATCAACCAAATCACGTATATCACACAGATTACATTTAGTGACAAAGGTCACTGTTTCACATGTATCAAGTGTTCAGTTCTCATGCAAGTCCACATTCCAAGTGCATGTTACATATTGTCACTTAGCTAGCAAGTGTGCAAATCACATAGTCAATTTAGGTCCCTCATTCCTATTCAACATTATAATCATGCAACCAACAGAATCTTTTAAGACATAATCCATTACCAAATACGTTGCTACTGTTTGACTGTTTATCTAACGGCGAAGGTTCCTTATCGACGAAGAACCCTCAGCGACGAAGATTACTAACGGTGAAGATAATTCTTCGTCGAGTGCATGGGTGATGAAGAAGCCCCTGGCGAAGGTTTAACCTTCGTCGGGTTTAAGTGTGACGAAGGATCCCGAGTTTCGTCAAAAGGCATGTCGACGAAGATTAATTCTTCGTCGACCTGGGAGTTCGTCGCCTGCTTTTATCAGTTATGAGAATTCCTTAATTCCAGTAAACACATTCAACACTCTAAACGGATCAAACCTTATGCTTTAGTCAGTTATCATTCATGATCATACAGTTTCATAGCCACAGTTTCTCCTTAATGCTCATAAATCAATTATAAGCGGCCCTAGACATCATCATGTTCATCATATCACATTCTCGACTATTAAGTAACCATATACAACAGATATCATAATATAACTTCAATCAAACAGAATTATTAAACCACATAATGAACATGAACAAACATAAACCATCGGATCCTCATCATGCATCTTCTAATTCCTTAGGTTAACAATGAACATCGAAACCCTAATCAACACAATATAGAAGTATGGTTTCTAACAAAGCCCTATATCCACAGCAGGTCTCAAATCATCACAAAACAATTATTAAATAACAACGTAAAGTATGAAGGACTGCTAACCGAATGACAAGATGATCACGAAAGTGCAAAAAGGCTTCGAGGGAGAGGAAGGGTTCTGCCGACGTTCGCAAATGAGGAGAAGGGCTTAGGGTTTGACAGTTTTATGTTTAAATAGTGCGAATAGGGCCGAGTCACATAACTGGGCTTCATTTTGGGTCGTGGGTGACGAAGTTCATCCTTCGTCGAGCCCATGTGTGGCGAAGAGTCATTCTTCATCGATTATGGATGGTGACGAAGACCCATCCTTCGTCGAGCCAACTTGTGATGAAGAGTCATTCTTCGTCACTTGGGTTTCCATCACCCATTTGCAATTAAACTATTAACCATTACACAATTAATCAACCAAGTACTAAAATCATACACTACACAAAACATAACAAACATAAAACAAATTATCAAAACAGGATTGCGAAGCAAGTGATTCGTAGGACAAAGACCTTAGAATCTCGGGTTGTCACATCATCCCCAACTTAAAAGAAATTTCGTCCTGAAATTTGATAGGCAATCCCAAAGCGACATGGTGTTAGATTAGGATAACTGTGGATTTTCCCCAGGTGCCACATCATCCCCAACTTGAAAGGGAATTTCGTCCTGAAATTCCTCAGTTGCAACAGGATTAGATTGATCAGTTGGGAATAGATGAGGATACTTGAGCTTCATCTGATCTTCGCGTTCCCACGTGAACTCCGGTCCACGTCTTGAGTTCCAACGAACTCTCATGATTGGAATTCGACTATGTTTACGAACCTTGACTTCCCGATCCATAATTTCGATGGGTTCTTCGACAAACTGCAATTTGTCGTCAATTTTCAGTTCTTAAAACGGTACCACCAGTATTTCATCAGACAAACACTTCTTTAATTACGACACGTGGAAGACATCACGAACGTTACCCAACTCAGCAGGTAACTCTAACTTGTAGGCCACTTTACCAATTCGCTCCAGAATTTTGAATGGCCCGACATAACGAGGATTAAGCTTACTGCGTTTCCCAAATCGTACCACACCCTTCCAGGGTGAGACTTTTAACATGACACGATCGCCTACCGCGAACTCCAAAGGTTTCCTCCGCTTGTCAGCGTAGCTTTTCTGACGGTCTCGTGCTGCCGCCATATGATTTCTAATATGGACAATCTTTTCTAAAGTTTCGAGTACGAGTTCCGATCCTGTGATCTGGCTGTCACCCACCTCAGCCCAACAAAGAGGTGAACGACATTTCCGTCCGTACAATGCTTCGAATGGAGCTGCCTGGATACTGATATGGTAGCTGTTGTTATAAGAAAACTCTATCAGAGGCAAGTGTTTCTCCCAGCCCTTGCCAAAATCAATCACGCACGCTCGCAGCATGTCTTCGAGTGTCTGGATGGTTCGTACACTTTGACCATCCGTCTGCGGGTGATAAGCAGTGCTCATGCCGAGACATGAACCGAACGATTTGTGCATCGACTGCCACAAATCTGAAATGAAACGCGGGTCACGATCAGAGATAATAGAGGTCGGCACCCCGTGCCTAGAAACCACTTCCTTCAGATAAACAGCTGCAAGTTGAGAGAATTTATCCATTTCCTTGATTGCTAGAAAGTGCGCTGACTTCGTGAGACGATCAACGATCACCCAGATGGTATCGTTTCCGTTTTGAGTTCTTGGCAACCCCGTGATGATAACCATTGAAATTTGCTCCCATTTCCACATGGGTATTTCTGGTTGCTGGAGCAGGCCTGAAGGTTTCTGATACTCTACCTTGACCTTTGCGCAATTCAAACACTTACTCACATAAGTCGTGATATGAGCCTTCATCTTCGGCCACCAGTATAAAATCTTGAGGTCCTGATACATCTTATCCGAACCCGGATGAACAGAGTATCGAGACTTGTGCGCTTCGTCCATCACAAGCTCTCTGAGATTACCAAACAAAGGGATCCATACGCGTTCCATGAAATAGAGAATACCATCAGATCTCTCTATAAGTCGTTTTTCCATGCCCCTCAAGTACTCTGGCTCAATGTTTTCCTCTTTCAACGCTTCAGTTTGTGCAGAATGGATCTGGTCAGGTAGGTTAGAATGGATAGTGAGCTGCAAGGCGCGGACACGCTTAGGTTTCGTTTCCTTTCGACTAAGGGCGTCAGCTACAACGTTTGCTTTGCCTGGATGATATTTGATAGCACAATTGTAGTCATTCAAGAGTTCTACCCAGCGACGCTGTCGCATATTCAATTCCTTCTGGTAAAAAATATGCTGGAGGCTCCTGTGATCGGTGTAGATAGTGCATTTGGTACCGTACAGGTAGTGCCTCCAGATTTTTAACGCAAAAACCACGGCCCCCAACTCCAAGTCGTGAGTCGTGTAGTTCTTCTCATGCACCTTCAATTATCGAGAAGCGTAAGCTATCACGTTGTCACGTTGCATCAACACACAACCGAGACCTTGAATAGAAGCATCACAATATACCACAAAATCCTCAGTACCTTCGGGTAAAGATAGGATCGGTACGCTGCAGAGTTTTTGTTTCAGCAACTGGAAAGTATCTTCTTGTTTCGTTCCCCATGAGTATACAATGCCTTTCTGTGTTAGTGCGGTGAGAGGTTGAGCGATCTTTGAGAAGCCTTTGATAAATCTGTGATAGTACCCAGTGAGACCAAGAAATTGCCGCACCTCTGAAGGATTCTTTGGTGCCGCCCAATTTCTGATAGCATCAATCGTTGCAGGGTCCACGTGTATCCCTGATTCATTCACAATATGGCCAAGGAAGTGTACCTCTCGAATCCAGAAGTCACACTTAGAGAATTTCGCGTAGAGTTGCTCCTTCCTCAGGAGCTCCAAGATAAGACGCAAGTGTCGCTCGTGGTCCTCCTTGCTCTTTGAATAGATCAGAATGTCATCGATGAACATGATAACAAAATTGTCAAGATACGGTTTACACACACGGTTCATGAGGTCCATAAAGACCGCTGGTGTGTTCGTCAATCCAAACGACATAACCAGAAACTCATAATGCCCATACCGCGTTCGAAAAGCCGTTTTAGGTACATCCTCCTCTGGGACTCTCATCTGATGATAGCTCGATCTTAAATCGATATTCGAGTAAAAACTTGACCCTTGCAACTGGTCAAACAGGTCGTCGATGCGTGGCAAAGGATAACGGTTCTTGATGGTCACCTTGTTGAGTTCTCGATAATCTATACACATGCGAAAAGACCCGTCTTTCTTCTTTACAAATAGAACTGGGGCTCCCCAAAGCGAAGAACTGGGTCGGTTAAAACCTCTATCCAACAGTTCTTGAAGTTGATTAGATAACTCTTGCAACTCCCCAGGTTCAAGACGATAAGGAGCTCGAGCAATTGGGGCCGCTCCTGGTGTAAGATCAATCTGAAATTCCACTTGACGGTGGGGAGGTAAACCAGGAAGTTCCTCCGGGAACACATCAGAAAATTCACGAACAACTGGAAGGTCTTTGATCTTCCTCTCTTCATGCTGAGGATCAGTAACAAGTGCTAAAATAGCAGGATACCCTTTTCGTAGACACTTTTGAGCTTTCATAGCTGAGATGATACCAACCATCTCCCCACTGCGATGCCCTTGAACCGATAAAGATTCTCCACTGGGGAGAGGAATACGTACGATTTTCTCTTTACAAAGGATGTCAGCACGGTGCTTGGACAACCAGCCCATACCAACCACTACATCGAAACTACCGAGGGTAACAGGAAGGAGATCAATGTCAAACACTTGACCCACAAGATCAAGTTTGCATCCCATAATAATGTGCGAGGCTTCAATCGTCTTACCATTAGCTAATTCTACTACATGCTTAGTTTCTAGAGGTGTTGGAGTTAACCCTAATCGTTGACTGAATTCTAATGACACATAACTCCAATCGGCACTGGAATCAAATAACACGGAAGCAAAAAGATTGTTCACAGAAAAGGTACCAGTCACGACATTGCCGTCGTTCCTAGCATCACCAGCTCCAATCGTAAATACCCTTCCACGAGCACCGTTGCCCCCATTGTTGCCGTTATTGTTATTCCCAACATTGTGATTGTTATTCTGATGGTTGTTGTTATCATTGGCATTCTGATTCAGCTGAGGTCAATCCCGTTTAATGTGACCCTCGTCCCCACACTGGAACACCCCTTCCTATTGCCTTGGTTCTGATGGGGCTGCTGCCTTTGCTGTTGCTGATGCTGCTGATTCTGCTGTTGATTATGCTGCTGCTGTTGCTTTGGGAACGGAGCTCTATAGTCTCTTGCCATATGGCCCACCTTATCACACCTATGGCAAGCTCGGACACACGGTCCATGATGATGATAACCACACTTGTTGCACTTTGGCTTCCTACCAACGTAGGAGCCTTGGCTCGGATTGCTGCTCTGACCTTGGTTAACTAAGGACGACTGACTGAAACTATAATTATTGCTATTGTCAGGCCTTTTCTGCGATTGGCTTGCACTGGTCACTTTATCAGCATCGTTCCATTTAAGCTTGTTATCACTAGCAGGTGTGGTAGCTGTAGCAGTAGGGGTAGTAGCAGAAACACGTGGCGGTAGCGAACCACGCTCGACCTCTTGGTCGGTAATCTTGTGTGCCAACCGGATGATCTGAGGCAAGTTATTAAGATTTGCAGCAGTGACCAAACTCTTTACTGATGGTGCTAAGCCCTTGATGTACAGTTCAATTCTTCGAGGTGGGGGTCGAGACAAGTTAGGGCACATGTTTGCTAGCTCATGAGATCGTTTCATGTAAGCCTCGATCTCAGACCCCCCCATCTTTAGATTGTAGTATTCGTTCTCAAGTTTCTGAATCTCGTCACGAGGACAGTACTCCTCCCGCATTAACTCCTTGAAGTCATCCCAAGTGGTTGCATTAGCCATTTCGATGCCCAACATCTGCACTTGGACATTCCACCAGGTTAAGGCACCATCCTCCAATGTACCAGTAGCATACTTCACCTGGTCCCCCACGAGACAGTTACACATAGCGAACACTGACTCAACTTTCTCGAACCAACGAAGTAGCCCCACAGCCCCTTCAGTCCCACTGAATGCCTGTGGCTTACAATCCATGAACGTCTTAAATGTGCAAGCAGGCTGATTGTTTTGATTCTGATTCGCTTGCTGACCAGCTTGATGGGCTGCCAAAGCCTCAACTACACGTGTGTTAATCAAGTTTCTTAGCTCGGCCTGAGTCATTGCAATATGACCATGTCCATGGCCTCGTCCGCTCATGATTCTATATAAGAAAAGGGAAAAGGTTAAGGGTCAAGATAAGGTAGGAGTCAAACCTCACAATGACTTCTACACACTACTGAGTTTACATCAGCCAACAGAGCGGAACCCCTTTCACACTCGTTAAGCCTCACTAGGACTCACATGCACCCCACATTATTATTATGTGTGCACCCATAATAACAATGTAATTTGCATGTTCATCTCAGCTCCTCCCAACTCATGCTAAAAGGTTCCTCAAATTCGAGTAGCAAGACAAATGACATCATAAAACATGAATCATGAAAGTCTAGAGAAATATCGCATTATGGCTCTTTCATCCACTTAACATAGGCAAGTAACACAATGAATTCAGTCTGTAGTGCTAAGGGTGCAATCACATGCAACATCATACACAAGTGTATACTAGATATGCTATACAATAAGTAAACGAGATACGAACCTTGCAATCTGGAGCTGAGTGTCATGGTCGATTTTGAAGCTATTCGGTTACAGTCTGGTTTTATAAAATGTTTTAAAACCTAGTTCACTATAACCAGTGGCTCTGATACCAAACTGTCACACCCCCAAAATACCACAAGCGGAAACACCGCGGGACGTGTGATGTACCAAGATCCAGCCACCGATCACATTGAACCACAACATAGTATTAAATAA
Source organism: Helianthus tuberosus (assembly GCA_030545235.1). Taxonomy (NCBI): domain Eukaryota; kingdom Viridiplantae; phylum Streptophyta; class Magnoliopsida; order Asterales; family Asteraceae; genus Helianthus; species Helianthus tuberosus. Next base: position 124,951,020 of record CM060407.1, read on the forward strand.
AAGTTTCCATTTATTTCATAAAGTAATTCCAAAACATAATTTAAAACAAATGCGTTCAGTGGAAGCATAATGTAAATAATTATTCAAGTGTCTTAAAACAATGTGCAAAACCAAGGAACATGTATCCAAGAGCTACGACCCAAGACCACTCCAGCACTCCTAGATAGCAAGTTCAGGGACCTAAATTGACTATGTGATTTGCACACTTGCTAGCTAAGTGACGATATGTAACATGCACATGGGACTTGCATGAGAACTAAACACTTGATACATGTGAAACAGTGACCTTTGTGACTAAATGTAATCTGTATGATATACGTGACTTGGTTGATTATGAAACTGATCTTGGTTGCTAACCACGGTAGGGTTGGTTGATTAACTGGAACGGGTAACTTGATAAATACCGAGCAAATCTAAGGTGAGTTCACTGCCTTTTTCAAGCATGCATCCCGGGGAGGGATATCTGGTAACGTTCCGGGGAGGAATGTCGGGTAATTGGGTGTGACGGGAATGTTAAGCCTGGGGTGTTGGTTAATACACTCATATCTATCATTAAGTCCCATCATATATGTGACACCCCAGGAAAATCAGTAAAACAACACAACTTAACTAGCTTCCTCAGTAACCACGCGCTAAATTTCGGGACGAAATTCTCTTAACAGGGGGAGAATGTGACAACCCTCAAAATTCCATGTATTCCGTATAATTTATTATTGATAATGAAAGTGCTTAACGACTGTGTGGAATTACTTAACTGCTTTCTGATATCTGTGTTATATTTACATGCGCCTGTTAACACACTAGTAATGTATAGAAAAGTCATTAAATAGTCCGTTATGATTTCCTAAGTGTTGAAAATTAATAACGTTACAAAAATATATATAAAAGACACGTTACGGATTAATTAAACACTTTAACGGACCAGTATCGAACCGAACAACCGGACTTTACCCGGAACATAAAAATATTGCTAAAGTCATTGTTTCTATTTTTCTGAGCCAGTTAGGGTCCCCGAATACCCTAACACCCGTTATACTTAATAACACACTAATAACCTATTTATTTTTCTAACTAAACAAACTAGACACTTAACCAAGTTCCATTGCAACCTAACTAAATACCCCCCCCCCAACCGATTGGTTCCCCCATATGGGACACACCCCACCATTTTTGATTATTTAATCCTAATGGTTTGATATCTAGACTACACATTATACATTGGGTATTAGTGAATTATGGTTTATAAAAAGGTTTAGTGGATTATCATTCTCTTTGATCACCACACCCAACCAAACAAGCTCTCTCTCTCTCTTTCTTTCCATTGAGTTCGGCAGCCCCCTTCAACCACCATCTCACCATCATCAACCTCCATTCCAACCATTTTTCATTCATCCATAGAAGCAAGAGATCATATAACGAAGCTTGGTGCTCTCGGAAGTGGAAGGACCTTCTCTATTCGCTTTTAACCACCACTTTTCTACACTCGAACTCTCCTAGCCTTGTGCTAGTGGTAAGAACTTAGATCCGTTCATTCTTCATGTTATTTAAGTGGTTAATAGGTGATTTGATGATTAAAGTTACAAACACTAAAAATCAAAACTAAAAAGTCTTGCTAGAGTGATGAACTTGTTGGTTAAAGAGTAAATAATGATGAAACATGGTAATACAAGATGAATCTGAAATATATGAGTATTAGTCTGCTGTAAATAACTTATAACCTGTTGTAAATCATTATTAGAATGAATGGTAATCATATGTGTGCGTTTTAGTAGCCTTTAGACTGAAAACAGCTTGCTGATGTGTATTTTCAGCCGCCTTTCACAGGCTGTAAACAGGTCTTAAACTCAACGAAAAACCGATATTTTGAATCTAAAATATATTATTATGAAATACGGTTCTAATGGCACCGGAATCGTAATTTTTGCACTCCGTTTACTATTTTTAAAGTGTTAATTTGTAACAGCAACTTAAGCTGAATTTTGACAGCAATAAATGGGTGTCATACTTTCAGTCATAACCTGAGTTTTGTGATGAATCGGACCATGAAATTTGTACAGTAGATGAAAACCGATGCATTTGTAATTACCCCACTGGAATTTCGTAAATCGGACACTCGATGAATTTTTAATAAACTGTTCCGTGGACTGTGGTCAGAAATACATAAATCTGAGTTCAGTCCGGAATATGAATTTTTATAAAATATTGGTAATGAACCGGACCCCGATATTTTTACACAATAAAATATGGAACGTTTAAGACATCTTGTAAAAATTTGGGAATTTTTGGAATAATTTAACTATTTTATTAAAATGTCCGAAAACAGCCGGTTTTGAATATTAATGCTGAATTGACATAAGTTGTGACTTGCGTGTCTAAATGTCGAGTATGCTATCGGTGAATGATCTAACGTGTTATATGTGTTACGTGCAATATCGTATGTTTATTTATGAGTGGGGAATGGATGGGAAGTTTATATGGGCATAAATCGTTAAAGTGTGTACCTGTTATGTGGTAGAAGTAATGTGCAAATAAACCATACGTAGGATACGTGTTATGCATGAGAAACTGATTGTTATCCGTACCTTATTAGGACGTGATTGACCAACCTTGACTGTTAACTATATTTGAGAATCTAACCGAGCAAACCGAGGTGAGTTCACACTTTTCTACAAAGCATGGTAATTCCCGGTGGGAATGGGAATGGGTACAGGAATAGGGATTCCTTGTCCTTTGGGACGCGTTCAGGAATGTGAATTCCTCATCCTTGAGACGTGTTCAGGAATGTAAATTCCTCGTCCTGTTGGGACGTATTAGACTTACTGGACTAGAACTCTATCAGCGAAGTCCCTCCCTTTTTGTATCGACTTAATCGCCGAGGCTATGGCGAGCGGGTCATTAGTTAATAGCGCTATTAGGTTTAACAAACCGCACACCGTGCCAGTTGGACGGGTGTGTACTAATGGACTATGGCACGTCGGTGGTGATAGAACACCAATGTTAGGGCACAATTGATTTCTTTTGTTAGTAGTCGATATGATAAACGAGTCTGGTAGTTTAAAATACTGGGGCAGCTCCCCACGGCCAAAGTGCCGGGCTGGATAGCCAAGGAAGGTGAACATGGGATGGTTAACTAATAAACGTTTTCGAACTATGGGGTAACCCCCACGGCTGGATAGCCGGATGAGATTAAACTATGTTTTTGGAAACAACTCTAAAATAGACAACCAACCGTGAACTCACTCAACTTTGTTGTTGACTCGTTATTACATGCTTTGCAGGTCATTAGATGCTATGGAGCTTGCATATGGAGGTGGTCGTTGTGGGATGCGAACTGATATGTCCCGTACTTAATGAATAAACTTTATGAACTTATTTAACCTACGTTTTGGACTTGAAACTTATGAACTATGGACTTATGTTTTGAACTTATGTTTTATGCTTCCGCTGTTAACCTAAAATCGGTTTACTTCCTTTTGGTCACCAATCGTATTGTGTTTAGTTTTATTTACTTAATTATGTTGTTCAATATGATTGGTGGCTCGATCCTAGTCATGTCACGCCTCCAAGCAGTGATACTCCGCATGGTGGATTTTGGGGGTGAGACAGATTGGTATCAGAGCCATTGGTTATAGTGAACTTGGTTTTTAAAAGGGGAAAAGTTTTTGATAAAAACCAGACTATAACCAGTACAGTGCTCAACGATCCACAACGACGCTACGCTCCACGTGCAAGACTCGACACCATAAGTGGTATGATTTATGTTATATTGTCGGTTAGATAGTTCTCACTCTGCATTAGACAATGTGGTAGTTGCTATTTGAACCTTGTGTGCTTACTCTCTATTGTCGTCCCACACTTACGCACTTTCGCGACACTTTTCTCATTTACGTTGCTTCGTTATGAAGATCATGAGCGGACGCGAAGGACATATCAATCTCACTCAAGCCCAGTTGACGGCTTTGATCAACGAACGAGTTGCTGAGGCACTCGCAGCTGTTCCTGCAGGAGGTATAACCTGCCATATCAACCCACCTTAGGACGTTTAGATGCCACCTTCACAAACCAACCCTCATGCTTAATTTTGTCCTTTATTCTCGCGCAACAGGTTAACATGCTCAACCTCCTGTGTGCACGTTCAAGACGTTCATGGACTGCCGACCTACCACTTTCAGTGGCACCGAAGGAGCAGTGGGCCTTCTTCACTGGTTTGAAAAGCTCGAGTCGGTTTTCGAGATGTGCGAATGCCCCGAAGACCGTAGGGTGAAATATGCTACCGGAACACTTGAAGGGGTAGCGCTCACATGGTGGAACGCTCAGGTTCAGCTGCTGGGGTTGGTTGCTGCTAATGCCACCCCATGGAACGGTTTCAAGGAACTGATCAAGGAAGAGTACTGCAGTCGGGATGACATCCACAAACTGGAGGTGGAATTTTTCAATCTGAAGATGACGGGGTCTGAGATTGAGGCGTATACCAAGAGGTCGAATGAACTGGCCATCCTGTGCCCTACTATGGTGGACCCTCCCATCAAACGTATTGAGCTGTATCTCAAGGGCCTTGTACCAGAGATTCAAAGTCACGTAACTTCAGCCAACCTGGGTACCATTCAGCAAATTATCAAGTTGGCTCATCGTCTCACCGACCAGGCGGTGGAGCAAAACAGGCTACCCAAACGTATCAGCGCCACGGCTACTTCTGATGTACCTACCGGAAACAAGCGAAAATGGGATGGGAATTCAGGCAAAGGTTCTACTTCAGCTCAGTCCCAGCAGTGAAAGACAAATGAGTACAGGAGCCCCAGTCAGCAGTCTTCTGGAAATCAAGGTCAGGGTGGATACAAGGGAAATCACCCCAAATGTAATCGCTGTAACTTGCACCACAGTGGGCCATGTGGTAAAGGCAACTGTCATCGATGCAACAAGCCTGGTCACATGGCAAGGGACTGCAGGAGTCAGCATCCGGCAAATCAGAACCGGCAGCAACAGCAAGCCCCACCCAATCAACGCCAGCAGCGGCAACAACAAGGTAACAACAAAGGGTGCTTTCAATGTGGTGCTGAGGGCCATTTCAAGAAAGACTGCCCCCAGTTAAATCAGAACCAAAACAACAACAATAATGGAGGAAACAATGGAGGCAACAATGGGGGTAACAATAATGGAAATGGGGCAAGAGGTCGTGCTTTCGTGATTGGTCAGGGTGACGCAAGGAATGATCCCAACGTTGTGATGGGTAAGTTTCTTCTGGACGACTTCTTTGTTACTGTTTTATTCGATTCAGGTGCCGATACTAGTTATGTGTCCGTAAAAGTTAGCCAAATGCTTAAGCGCACTCCAACACTCCTGAACACCAAACACACGGTAGAACTAGCTAACGGTAAAAGTCTTGAAGCCACACACATAGTTAAAGATTGTAACCTCGTCTTAGCTGGTCAGACCTTCTCTATCGATCTTATTCCTATCACACTGGGTAGTTTTGACGTCGTTATTGGGATGGATTGGCTATCTCATCATCAAGCGGAGATTGTTTGCAAGGAGAAAATCGTCCGCATTCCTCGTTCTGGTGAAGAACCTCTCATGATTCGTGGCGACAAGAGTGGTACTGTCGAAGGCATCATCTCTTTCCTTAAGGCCCAGAAGTGTTTGCGAAAAGGCCACACTGCCATTTTAGCACTCGTTACTGACACATCAGCGGAAGAGAAGAGAATTGAGGACATTCCTATTGTGCGCGATTTTCCCGAGGTATTTCCTGAGGAATTACCTGGTCTTCCGCCTCATCGCCAAGTCGAGTTTCAAATCGAGCTAGCTCCTGGAGCAGCGCCAGTAGCTCGAGCACCATATCGTCTAGCCCCATCAGAACTCGAATAACTGTCTACACAACTACAAGAACTCTTGGCAAAGGGCTTCATACGTCCTAGCTCTTCGCCCTGGGGAGCTCCAGTACTATTCGTGAAGAAGAAAGACGGTACCTTCAGAATGTGTATTGACTACCGCGAACTTAACAAGGTGACCGTGAAGAATCGTTAATGTGACAACTCGAAATTTAGAACCTTTCGTTCGTTGTATGCTTGAACGATTAGTGACTAATTGATTTGATGAATTAATGAATGATTTATGTGAACTTATATGGTTATGTTTGTGATTGTATGTATGCGAGTATGTCTATGAACCGAAACAACAAGGACCCGACTCGAGACCATGTGGTCTCGAGTAAACATCACACCACATATGGGCCGGTTGGGCCGTGCACCTCATCCGAAGCCCATTAGGGTGCACAAGGTGAAACAAGTATATATATCTTAGTGTTAGCCATGTTGCCATTTTCTTTGGATAACACACACTCTCCTACTCCCTCTCACTAAACCCTAGACACCAAACATCATATTTCTCCTCCTTCTTCTCGGATCCAAACCGGTGACACTAGGACTAGCGGATCGGCTCACACACACACACTCGGAAGTTTCATACTCGCCTTTGAAACTCATCAACCGGTTAGTGATTTTATGATGTTTGTTGTTGTTTAATAATGGTATGAATGATATGATTAACTAGTGTAGTTGTATGCTTGATAATGTTTCGTAAATCGGATGTATATATTGTTGATAATCGGTTAACATGTTTCGGATATATATTGCACAATGAGTTCATGATATCTTGTATTGAAATGTGATTCAAATCATTAAATGTGAATGTTCAATGTTCATAAAACCGGCTTGCACATGTGAATGGAAAGCATCATGTTATTTGGATTAGGATAGATTTTGGAGATGTTATGTGATGACTTGAAACCATTAAACGAGTATGATCGAATGTTTGATTTGTTGTTCATGATTATATTTGTGATTAATGTTAGAAACCGAAAATATGATGAACAAGCTTGAATGATCATGATGAACTATTTGAATATATGAAGAACTTGTTGAATATGATGTGAGTGTGTGATGAACATTTGAAATTTGTTGTTTGATCCATTTTGGTAAATTACTAGACAAACAAACATGTTTAAGTGGATAGTACAAACCATTTCATGAAACCAAATTTCCATTGGATAGTACACTGTGCAGAATCAGCTCCTGTCCAACCGAAACATCCAGTTGCGACTCGAGACCACCACATGATGAGTCGAGATCCCTCGGTTGCGACATCGGTTGCGAGTCGCAAACACTTGGTTGCGACTCGAAACCACACTTGATCAGCACAAACCTTATGACTCGAAACCCCGGTTACGAGTCCGGTTGCGACTCGAGACCAAAACAGCACGAGCCGAGACCATGATTGCGACTCAGGTTGCGAGTCGCAAACGCCCGGTTGCGACTCGAGACTATACGCAGATACACGCTGTTTGGGCTTGCACCTCATTTCGGACTTAATTGATTGGGCCGGACTCTTGGGCCTAATGCACAGACCTTATATGTTACTTGAACGTGAATATTGTTGATCTACCATGATTAAACGTGTATGCCATGAACGATACTTGAATGCATTATGCTAGAAACATACGTGCACTGTTTGAATACGAACCTGATTGGTATGATACAACTATGATAGGACGTGAGTAGCCACAATATTGCTTGATTGACTTTTCAGTGTATCTACCGAGCAAACCAAGGTGAGTTCACACCCTCTACAAAGCATGGGATTCCCTGGGTTGGGAATGGGGTTAAGGAACTGGGTTCCTCGTCCTCCTTGGGTAGGACAGCAAAGGTTCAGGAATGTAATTCCTCGTCCTCACGGACAGATAACTCGTACTAGACCACAACTCTATCACGAAGTCCCTCCTTTTTATATCGACTTAATCGCCGGGCCAATGGCGAGCGGGTCATTAGTTAGATAGCGCTATTTAGGTCTGACAAACCTCACACCGTGCCGCAGAGGACGGGCGTGAACTAATGGATCTGGGGCACGTCAATGATGATAGACATTGACAGTTTCAGGGCACTTAAACATGACTACAGTCAGCAGTCGATATGGTAACGAGTCTAGTGTATACACGGGGTAGCCCCCACGGCCGAAATGCCAGATAACTAACATGGGGTAGCCCCCACGGCTGGATTGCCAGAGTAACCGGGAATAAACAAGTCACGTTTTAAACTATGGGGTAACCCCCACGGCAGGATGCCAGATAAAGGAAACTGTTTTCGAAACAACTTAAAACGAACACCCAACCGTGAACTCACTCAACTTGTTGTTGACTCGTTACTACATGCTTTGCAGGTCCTTAGGTTCTTAAGCTGGAGCTTGCATGGAGGAGGATCGTTGTGGGACATGGACGGCCGTGTGCCATGTTAAACTTTGAAACAATTAAACTTATGTTTTGATTTGAGACTTATGCTTCCGCTTGCAACTTAACTATGTTTTGTTTGAACACCAATTGTATTGGTTGGAATTTCATAACTACTTATATGCTTGTTCAATATGATTGGTGGCTGGATCCTGGTCAGTCACGCCTCCAAGCGGTAGTACTCCGCAGGTGGATTTTGGGGGTGTGACAGATTGGTATCAGAGCCATTGGTTATAGAGAACTTGGTTTTAATAGAGGGAAAAACGTTTTTGTTAAAACCAGACTATAACCTGTACAGTGCTCAACGGTCCACAACGATGCTTCACTCCACATGCAAGGCTCGACATTCTAGGTGATATGATCTGTGTATATATTGCCTACTTGTTAGCTACATAGTACATTGCTTATGGTATGCTTGGTTAGAATAACTACTGTTGCTTGAACACGTGTGTACTTACTCGCTTCTGACATCGCACTTTCACGAACCCCTCTCACTCACGTTCTTCTTGATATGAAGATCATGTCTGGACGCGTTAACCTGACACAAGCCCAGTTGACGGCTCTGATCAACGAACGAGTTGCCGCAGCACTTGCAGCTGCACACGCAGGAGGTATATCCTGCAGTCCGAACTCATTCTAGGATCTTTAGGATCCTACTCTCGTGAACCAACCTTTGTGTTAAACTCTGTCTTTTCTTTCGCCCACACTAGGTCAACATGTTCAGCCACCCGTGTGCACTTTTAAGACTTTCATGGACTGCCGACCAACTACTTTTAGCGGCACTGAAGGAGCGGTAGGTCTCCTAGACTGGTTTGAGAAGCTAGAATCTGTGTTTGAAATGTGCGAATGCCCTGAGGCGCGCAGGGTGAAGTACGCTACTGGTACCCTCGAGGGTTTAGCCCTCACATGGTGGAACGCTCAGGTTCAGATGCTAGGGTTGGTTGCTGCCAACGCCACCCCATGGGAAACTTTTAAGGAAATGATCAAAGAAGAATACTGCAGTCGCGATGAGATTCACAAACTGGAAGTGGAGTTCTTCAACCTCAAGATGACGGGGTCCGAAATTGAAGCTTATGTGAAACAATCGAACGAACTGGCAATTCTGTGCCCTACTATGGTGGATCCTCCCATCAAACGCATCGAACTATTTCTTCAGGGCTTAGTGCCAGAAATCCAAAGTCATGTGACTTCAGCGAACCTCGCCACCTACCAGCAAACCGTTCAGTTGGCTCACCGTCTCACGGACCAGGCGGTGGAGCAGAACAAGTTACCAAAACGCATAGGTGCAGCAACTACTTCTGGTACCTCTAGTGACAACAAACGGAAATGGGATGGAACTTCAAGTAAGGGTTCAACTTCTGTTCAGTCCCAGTCTCAGCAGAGGAAGACTGATGACTACAAGAGCCCTAATCAGCAATCGTCTGGTGGTCAAAGCCATGGTGGGTATAAAGGAAATCACCCCAAATGCAATCGCTGCAGCCTGCACCACAGCGGGCCATGCACCAGGGGCAACTGTCATCGGTGCAACAAGCCTGGTCACGCTGCAAAGGATTGCAGGAGCTTATACCCCGCCAATCAGAATCGTCAGCAAGCTCAACAGAATCAACGCCAGCAGCAACAGCAAGGAGATAACAAAGGGTGCTTTCAGTGTGGAGCTGAGGGCCACTTCAAGAGAGATTATCCCCAACTAAACAGGAACCAGAACAACAACAACAATAACAACAATCAGGGGAATGGTAACAATGGGAACAACAACAACAATGGCGCCAGGGGGCGGGTGTTTGTGATTGGCCAAGGTGAAGCAAGGAATGACCCCAATGTTGTGGCGGGTAAGTTCCTTCTCGACGACTTTTATGTTTCAGTTTTATTTGATTCGGGTGCCGATACTAGCTACATGTCACTAGAAGTTAGTCGAATGCTTAAGCGTATTCCAACACCTTTGAACAACAAGCACACCGTAGAGCTAGCGAATGGTAAGAGTTTAGAAGCCACACGCGTAGTCAAGGATTGTAAGCTTATTCTCGCTGACCAGACCTTCTCTATCGACCTCATCCCTATTGTCTTGGGTAGTTTCGACGTTGTCATTGGGATGGATTGGTTGTCCCAACACCGAGCAGAGATTCTTAGCAACGAGAAGGTTGTCCGTATTCCAGGTCCCGAGGGTGAACCTCTCATGATTCATGGCGACAAGAGGAGTGCTGTTGAGAACGTCATTTCTCTCCTTAAGGCCCAAAAGTGCTTGCGAAAGGGCCACACTGCTATTTTGGCTCTCGTTACCGACACCTCAGAAAAAGAGAAGAAGATAGAAGATTTTCCAGTTGTACGTGACTATCCAGAGGTATTTCCTGAGGAATTACCTGGTCTTCCGCCTCATCGCCAAGTCGAGTTTCAGATCGAACTAGCTCCTGGAGCTGCGCCCATAGCCCGTGCACCTTATCGTTTAGCCCCATCAGAGTTGAAGGAACTCTCTACGCAACTACAAGAGCTCCTGGATAAGGGTTTCATTCGTCCAAGCTCATCGCCCTGGGGAGCTCCAGTATTATTTGTAAAGAAGAAGGACGGTACTTTCAGAATGTGCATCGACTACCGGGAACTCAACAAGGTGACGGTGAAGAATCGTTATCCTCTACCGCGGATCGACGACTTGTTCGACCAGTTACAAGGGTCGAGCTACTATTCGAAGATCGATTTAAGATCGGGGTATCACCAGCTGAGAGTCCGGGAAGAGGACGTCTCCAAAACAGCTTTCAGAACTCGATACGGGCACTATGAGTTTTTGGTCATGCCCTTTGGGATGACAAACGCACCTGCGGTTTTCATGGACTTGATGAACCGAGTGTGAAAGCCTTACCTGGACAAGTTCGTTATAGTCTTCATCGACGACATCCTGATCTACTCCAAGAGTCGGGAGGAACACGAGCAACATCTGCGACTTATATTGGAACTCCTTCGAACAGAACAGCTTTATGCAAAGTTCTCGAAATGAGACTTCTGGCTCCGAGAAGTCCATTTCCTAGGCCACGTGGTAAACAAGGATGGGATTCACGTTGATCCATCCAAGATAGACTCGATTAAGAACTGGCCTGCACCTCGTACACCAAAAGAGATTCGCCAATTCTTGGGATTGGCAGGTTACTACCGGAGGTTCATTAAGGATTTTTCTAAGATTGCACAGCCTCTCACCTCACTAACGCAGAAGGGCGTTGTTTATCGCTGGGGAAACGCACAGGAGTTGGCATTTCAGCACCTAAAGGATAGACTTTGTAGCGCACCTATCCTTTCCTTGCCGGAAGGCACAGACGACTTTGTGGTCTACTGCGACGCATCAATTCAGGGTCTTGGTTGCGTGTTGATGCAACGAGACAAAGTTATAGCCTACGCCTCACGCCAACTTAAGGTTCATGAAAAGAACTACACTACGCACGATTTAGAGCTGGGAGCTGTTGTTTTTGCGCTTAAGTTATGGCGGCATTACCTGTATGGTACCAAGTGCGCGATCTACACTGACCACAGGAGCCTCGAGCATATCTTCAAGCAGAAGGAACTGAATATGCGACAACGACGATGGGTCGAGCTACTGAATGACTACGAGTGCTCAATCAGGTATCACCCGGGCAAGGCCAATGTTGTGGCCGACGCCCTCAGTCGAAAGGACACTGCGCCGAAGCGCGTGCGAGCTTTACAACTCACGATCCATTCTAGTCTTCCCTCCCAAATACGAGCTGCTCAGATAGAAGCCCTGAAACCAGAAAACGTCAGGGCTGAAGCCCTACGTGGATCAAGGCAACGATTAGAACAGAAGGAAGACGGTGCTTACTACGTAACGGGACGCGTTTGGGTCCCACTCTACGGCAACCTACGAGAGCTTGTGATGGATGAAGCACACAAGTCTCGCTACTCAGTACACCCTGGATCAGATAAGATGTATCATGATATCAAAACTACGTATTGGTGGCCTAGCATGAAGGCCCACATAGCGACCTACGTCAGCAAGTGTTTGACTTGTGCGAGAGTCAAGTCGGAATACCAGAAACCATCAGGCCTACTCCAACAACCCGAAATACCTCAATGGAAATGGGAGCAAATTTCCATGGATTTTGTCACTGGCCTACCTAGATCCCAGCGCGGGAACGATACTATTTGGGTGATCGTGGATCGACTCACAAAATCTGCACACTTCTTGGCTATCAAGGAGACGGACAAATTCTCCACTCTTGCAGAAATATATATCAAAGAAATTGTTTCGAGGCACGGGGTGCCCACCTCTATTATCTCGGATCGAGATGCGCGTTTTACTTCAGAACTGTGGCAAGCAATGCACAAATCCTTCGGCTCACGATTAGACATGAGCACAGCGTATCACCCTCAGACGGACGGGCAGTCCGAGCGCACTATTCAAACCTTAGAAGACATGCTTCGTGCATGTGTAATCGACTTTGGCAACCGCTGGGAAAAGCATCTGCCACTTGTGGAATTCTCGTACAATAACAGCTACCACACCAGCATTAAAGCTGCTCCGTTTGAGGCATTGTACGGATGTAAATGCCGGTCACCTCTTTGTTGGGCAGAGGTGGGGGATAGTCAGATCACTGGTCCAGAATATGTGGTAGATACAACCGAACAAATCGCTCAGATACGAAAACGCATGGCGGCGGCCCGTGAACGTCAGAAAGTTTACGCCGACATGGGCAGGAAACCGCTTGAGCTCTAGGTTGGGGAGCGGGTACTACTCAAAGTTTCACCCTGGAAGGGTGTGGTTCGTTTTGGTAAACGCGGTAAACTTAACCCACGATACGTTGGACCTTTCGAAGTCATTGAGAAAATAGGCAGGGTGGCCTACAGACTGAACTTACCAGTGGAACTCGGTGCAGTTCACAACGTTTTTCACGTGTCGAATCTGAAGAAGTGTCCGTCAGATGAGACCCACGTAGTTCCTCTGAAGGAACTCACTATCGACGAACAGTTACGATTCGTCGAGGAACCAGTCGAGATCACGGACCGGGATGTTAAGGTCCTCAAGAGCACTAGAATACCTCTCGTTCGAGTTCGTTGGAACTCACGTCGCAGCCCAGAGTTCACCTGGGAGCGCGAAGATCAGATGAAACACAAGTATCCCCAACTGTTCGCAAACAGTACACCCACTACTGAGGCTGAAGCTACGGAATTTCGGGACGAAATTCCAGATCAACGGGGGGTGGATGTGACACCCCAGGAAAACCGGGAAAACCATACAACTTAACTAGCTTCCTCAGTGAGTGCCTACCAAATTTCGGGACGAAATTTCTTTCAACTTGGGGATGATGTGACAACTCGAAATTTAGAACCTTTCGTTGTATGCTTGAACGATTAGTGACTAATTGATTTGATGAATTAATGAATGATTTATGTGAACTTATATGGTTATGTTTGTGATTGTATGTATGCGAGTATGTCTATGAACCGAAACAACAAGGACCCGACTCGAGACCATGTGGTCTCGAGTAAACATCACACCACATATGGGCCGGTTGGGCCGTGCACCTCATCCGAAGCCCATTAGGGTGCACAAGGTGAAACAAGTATATATATCTTAGTGTTAGCCATGTTGCCATTTTCTTTGGATAACACACACTCTCCTACTCCCTCTCACTAAACCCTAGACACCAAACATCATATTTCTCCTCCTTCTTCTCGGATCCAAACCGGTGACACTAGGACTAGCGGATCGGCTCACACACACACACTCGGAAGTTTCATACTCGCCTTTGAAACTCATCAACCGGTTAGTGATTTTATGATGTTTGTTGTTGTTTAATAATGGTATGAATGATATGATTAACTAGTGTAGTTGTATGCTTGATAATGTTTCGTAAATCGGATGTATATATTGTTGATAATCGGTTAACATGTTTCGGATATATATTGCACAATGAGTTCATGATATCTTGTATTGAAATGTGATTCAAATCATTAAATGTGAATGTTCAATGTTCATAAAACCGGCTTGCACATGTGAATGGAAAGCATCATGTTATTTGGATTAGGATAGATTTTGGAGATGTTATGTGATGACTTGAAACCATTAAACGAGTATGATCGAATGTTTGATTTGTTGTTCATGATTATATTTGTGATTAATGTTAGAAACCGAAAATATGATGAACAAGCTTGAATGATCATGATGAACTATTTGAATATATGAAGAACTTGTTGAATATGATGTGAGTGTGTGATGAACATTTGAAATTTGTTGTTTGATCCATTTTGGTAAATTACTAGACAAACAAACATGTTTAAGTGGATAGTACAAACCATTTCATGAAACCAAATTTCCATTGGATAGTACACTGTGCAGAATCAGCTCCTGTCCAACCGAAACATCCAGTTGCGACTCGAGACCACCACATGATGAGTCGAGATCCCTCGGTTGCGACATCGGTTGCGAGTCGCAAACACTTGGTTGCGACTCGAAACCACACTTGATCAGCACAAACCTTATGACTCGAAACCCCGGTTACGAGTCCGGTTGCGACTCGAGACCAAAACAGCACGAGCCGAGACCATGATTGCGACTCAGGTTGCGAGTCGCAAACGCCCGGTTGCGACTCGAGACTATACGCAGATACACGCTGTTTGGGCTTGCACCTCATTTCGGACTTAATTGATTGGGCCGGACTCTTGGGCCTAATGCACAGACCTTATATGTTACTTGAACGTGAATATTGTTGATCTGCCATGATTAAACGTGTATGCCATGAACGATACTTGAATGCATTATGCTAGAAACATACGTGCACTGTTTGAATACGAACCTGATTGGTATGATACAACTATGATAGGACGTGAGTAGCCACAATATTGCTTGATTGACTTTTCAATGTATCTACCGAGCAAACCAAGGTGAGTTCACACCCTCTACAAAGCATGGGATTCCCTGGGTTGGGAATGGGGTTAAGGAACTGGGTTCCTCGTCCTCCTTGGGTAGGACAACAAAGGTTCAGGAATGTAATTCCTCGTCCTCACGGACAGATAACTCGTACTAGACCACAACTCTATCACGAAGTCCCTCCTTTTTATATCGACTTAATCGCCGGGCCAATGGCGAGCGGGTCATTAGTTAGATAGCGCTATTTAGGTCTGACAAACCTCACACCGTGCCGCAGAGGACGGGCGTGAACTAATGGATCTGGGGCACGTCAATGATGATAGACATTGACAGTTTCAGGGCACTTAAACATGACTACAGTCAGCAGTCGATATGGTAACGAGTCTAGTGTATACACGGGGTAGCCCCCACGGCCGAAATGCCAGATAACTAACATGGGGTAGCCCCCACGGCTGGATTGCCAGAGTAACCGGGAATAAACAAGTCACGTTTTAAACTATGGGGTAACCCCCACGGCAGGATGCCAGATAAAGGAAACTGTTTTCGAAACAACTTAAAACGAACACCCAACCGTGAACTCACTCAACTTGTAGTTGACTTGTTACTACATGCTTTGCAGGTCCTTAGGTTCTTAAGCTGGAGCTTGCATGGAGGAGGATCGTTGTGGGACATGGACGGCCGTGTGCCATGTTAAACTTTGAAACAATTAAACTTATGTTTTGATTTGAGACTTATGCTTCCGCTTGCAACTTAACTATGTTTTGTTTGAACACCAATTGTATTGGTTGGAATTTCATAACTACTTATATGCTTGTTCAATATGATTGGTGGCTGGATCCTGGTCAGTCACGCCTCCAAGCGGTAGTACTCCGCAGGTGGATTTTGGGGGTGTGACAGTTAACCTCTTCCACGTATTGACGACTTGTTCGACCAGTTGCAAGGGTCGAGCTATTACTCCAAGATTGACTTGAGATCGGGATACCATCAGCTGAGAGTCCGAGATGAGGACGTCTCCAAAACAGCATTCAGAACTCGCTACGACCATTACGAGTTTCTGGTTATGCCATTCGGGCTGACGAATGCACCAGCGGTCTTCATGGATCTCATGAACCGAGTGTGCAAGCCTTACCTGGATAAGTTCGTTATTGTGTTCATCGACGATATCCTGATCTATTCCAAGAGTCAGGAGGAACACGAGCAGCATCTACAACTTATGCTGGAACTTCTTCGAAAAGAGCAGTTGTATGCCAAGTTTTCGAAATGTGACTTCTGGCTCCGCGAAGTCCACTTTCTAGGCCATGTGGTAAACAAGGATGGAATTCATGTGGATCCATCTAAGGTTGAATCGATCAAGAACTGGCCTGCACCCCGCACACCAACAGAAATCCGCCAATTCTTGGGTTTGGCAGGATATTATAGGAGGTTTATCAAGGATTTCTCCAAGATTGCGCAACCTCTCACTTCACTGACTCAGAAGGGTGTCATCTATCGTTGGGGTGATGCACAGGAGTCCGCATTTCAACACCTAAAGGATAGACTTTGTAGCGCGCCTATCCTCTCATTGCCCGAAGGCACCGATGATTTCGTGGTTTATTGCGACGCTTCCATCCAAGGACTTGGTTGCGTATTGATGCAATGTGACAAGGTCATTGCCTACGCATCGCGCCAACTTAAAGTTCACGAAAGGAACTACACTACACATGACTTGGAACTAGGAGCAGTTGTTTTCGCGCTTAAGATATGGAGACATTACCTGTACGGTACCAAGTGCACCATTTACACCGATCACAGAAGTCTCGAGCATATCTTCAAGCAAAAGGAGTAAAACATGCATCAATGCCGATGGGTTGAGCTTTTGAACGATTATGAATGCGCTATCAAGTATCATCCGGGCAAGGCCAATGTTGTGGCCGACGCCCTCAGTCGAAAGGATACTATACCTAAGCGTGTACGTGCTTTACAGCTTACCATCCAATCTAACCTTCCCGCTCAGATTCGCGATGCTCAGGTTGAAGCATTGAAAGCAGGGAATATCAGGGCTGAATCCCTACGAGGATCGAGGTAGCGGCTAGAACAAAAGGAAGACGGCACCTACTATGTAAACGGACGCATCTGGGTTCCACTTTATGGAAACATACGCGAGCTTATGATAGACGAAGCGCACAAGTCTCGTTATTCGGTACATCCTGGTTCGGATAAAATGTATCATGACCTCAAGACTACGTATTGGTGGCCTGGCATGAAAGCTCACATAGCAACCTACGTCAGTAAGTGCTTGACTTGTGCGAGAGTCAAGTCTGAATATCAGAAACCATCAGGCCTACTTCAACAACCAGAGATACCTAAATGGAAATGGGAGCAAATTTCCATGGATTTCGTTACTGGCCTGCCTAGATCTCAACGCGGAAACGATACCATTTGGGTGATCGTAGATCGGCTGACCAAGTCTGCACATTTTCTGGCTATCAAAGAAACGGATAAGTTTTCTACTCTTGCAGACATTTATCTAAAGGAAGTGGTATCAAGGCACGGAGTGCCAACCTCTATTATATCTGATCGTGACGCACGTTTTACTTCTGAACTGTGGCAAGCAATGCACAAGTCCTTTGGCTCACGTTTAGATATGAGCACCGCTTATCACCCGCAGACGGATGGGCAATCTGAACGCACCATCCAAACCCTTGAAGACATGCTTAGGGCATGTGTAATCGATTTTGGTAATGGCTGGGAAAGGCACCTCCCGCTGGTGGAGTTTTCGTACAACAACAGCTACCACACCAGCATCCAAGCCGCTCTGTTTGAGGCATTGTACGGACGCAAATGCCGATCACCTCTCTGTTGGGCAGAAGTTGGTGACAGCCAAATCACTAGCCCAGAACTTGTGGTAGATACCACCGAGAAAATTGCTCAGATACGACAGCGAATGGCGGCAGCTCGTGACCGTCAGAAAAGCTATGCTGATAAGGGAAGAAAACCACTCGAGCTCCAGGTTGGGGATCGAGTGTTACTCAAAGTATCACCTTGGAAAGGTGTAGTCCGCTTTGGTAAACGAGGAAAACTCAACCCGCGATATGTCGGACCATTCGAAGTCACCGAGAAAATTGGCAAAGTCGCCTACAGGTTGAATCTACCTGAAGAACTCAGCGGAGTTCACAATGTATTCCACGTGTCAAATCTGAAGAAGTGTCTGTCAGATGAGACCCTCATAGTTCCTCTTAAGGAACTCACAATCGATGACCAGTTGCGATTCGTCGAGGAACCAGTAGAGATTACGGATCGAGATGTTAAGATCCTCAAGCATACCAGGATACCTCTGGTCCGAGTTCGTTGGAATGCTCGTCGTGGCCCAGAGTATACCTGGGAACGAGAAGATCAAATGAAACTCAAGTATCCCTAACTGTTTAAGAAAAAACGCAACAACTACTAAGGCTGAAGCTACTGCAGAATTTCGGGACGAAATTCCAAATCAACGAGGGGATGATGTGACACCCCAAGAAAATCAGGAAAACAACGCAACTTAACTAGCTTCCTCAGTAACCACGCGCTAAATTTCGGGACTCTCTTAACAGGGGGAGAATGTGACAACCCTCAAAATTCCATGTATTCCGTATAATTTATTATTGATAATGAAAGTGCTTGACGACTGTGTGGAATTACTTAACTGCTTTCTGATATCTGTGTTATATTTACATGCGCCTGTTAACACACTACTAATGTACAGAAAAGTCATTAAATAGTCCGTTATGATTTCCTAAGTGTTGAAAATTAATAACGTTACAAAAATATATATAAAAGACACGTTACGGATTAATTAAACACTTTAACGGACCAGTATCGAACCGAACAACCGGACTTTACCCGGAACATAAAAATATTGCCAAAGTCATTGTTTCTATTTTTCTGAGCCAGTTAGGGTCCCCGAATACCCTAACACCCGTTATACTTAATAACACACTAATAACCTATTTATTTTTCTAACTAAACAAACTAGACACTTAACCAAGTTCCATTGCAACCTAACTAAATACCCCCCCCCCCCCAACCGATTGGTTCCCCCATATGGGACACACCCCACCATTTTTGATTATTTAATCCTAATGGTTTGATATCTAGACTACACATTATACATTGGGTATTAGTGAATTATGGTTTATAAAAAGGTTTAGTGGATTATCATTCTCTTTGATCACCACACCCAACCAAACAAGCTCTCTCTCTCTCTTTCTTTCCCTTGAGTTCGGCAGCCCCCTTCAACCACCATCTCACCATCATCAACCTCCATTCCAACCATTTTTCATTCATCCATAGAAGCAAGAGATCATATAACGAAGCTTGGTGCTCTCGGAAGTGGAAGGACCTTCTCTATTCACTTTTAACCACCACTTTTCTACACTCGAACTCTCCTAGCCTTGTGCTAGTGGTAAGAACTTAGATCCGTTCATTCTTCATGTTATTTAAGTGGTTAATAGGTGATTTGATGATTAAAGTTACGAACACTAAAAATCAAAACTAAAAAGTCTTGCTAGAGTGATGAACTTGTTGGTTAAAGAGTAAATAATGATGAAACATGGTAATACAAGATGAATCTGAAATATATGAGTATTAGTCTGCTGTAAATAACTTATAACCTGTTGTAAATCATTATTAGAATGAATGGTAATCATATGTGTGCGTTTTAGTAGCCTTTAGACTGAAAACAGCTTGCTGATGTGTATTTTCAGCCGCCTTTCACAGGCTGTAAACAGGTCTTAAACTCAACAAAAAACCGATATTTTGAATCTAAAATATGTTATTATGAAATACAGTTCTAATGGCACCGGAATCGTAATTTTTGGACTCCGTTTACTATTTTTAAAGTGTTAATTTGTAACAGCAACTTAAGCTGAATTTTGACAGCAATAAATGGGTGTCATACTTTCAGTCATAACCTGAGTTTTGTGATGAATCGGACCATGAAATTTGTACAGTAGATGAAAACCGATGCATTTGTAATTACCCCACTGGAATTTCGTAAATCGGACACTCGATGAATTTTTAATAAACTGTTACGTGGACTGTGGTCAGAAATACATAAATCTGAGTTCAGTCCGGAATATGAATTTTTATAAAATATTGGTAATGAACCGGACCCCGATATTTTTACACAATAAAATATGGAACGTTTAAGACATCTTGTAAAAATTTGGGAATTTTTGGAATAATTTAACTATTTTATTAAAATGTCCGAAAACAGCCGGTTTTGAATATTAATGCTGAATTGACATAAGTTGTGACTTGCGTGTCTAAATGTCGAGTATGCTATCGGTGAATGATCTAACGTGTTATATGTGTTACGTGCAATATCGTATGTTTGTTTATGAGTGGGGAATGGATGGGAAGTTTATATGGGCATAAATCGTTAAAGTGTGTACCTGTTATGTGGTAGAAGTAATGTGCAAATAAACCATACGTAGGATACGTGTTATGCATGAGAAACTGATTGTTATCCGTACCTTATTAGGACGTGATTGACCAACCTTGACTGTTAACTATATTTGAGAATCTAACCGAGCAAACCGAGGTGAGTTCACACTTTTCTACAAAGCATGGTAATTCCCGGTGGGAATGGGAATGGGTACAGGAATAGGGATTCCTCGTCCTTTGGGACGCGTTCAGGAATGTGAATTCCTCATCCTTGAGACGTGTTCAGGAATGTAAATTCCTCGTCCTGTTGGGACGTATTAGACTTACTGGACTAGAACTCTATCAGCTAAGTCCCTCCCTTTTTGTATCGACTTAATCGCCGAGGCTATGGCGAGCGGGTCATTAGTTAATAGTGCTATTAGGTTTAACAAACCGCACACCGTGCCAGTTGGATGGGTGTGTACTAATGGACTATGGCACGTCGGTGGTGATAGAACACCGACGTTAGGGCACAATTGATTTCTTTTGTTAGTAGTCGATATGATAAACGAGTCTGGTAGTTTAAAATACTGGGGCAGCTCCCCACGGCCAAAGTGCCGGGCTGGATAGCCAGGGAAGGTGAACATGGGATGGTTAACTAATAAACGTTTTCGAACTATGGGGTAACCCCCACGGCTGGATAGCCAGATGAGATTAAACTATGTTTTTGGAAACAACTCTAAAATGGACAACCAACCGTGAACTCACTCAACTTTGTTGTTGACTCGTTATTACATGCTTTGCAGGTCATTAGATGCTATGGAGCTTGCATATGGAGGTGGTCGTTGTGGGATGCGAACTGATATGTCCCGTACTTAATGAATAAACTTTATGAACTTATTTAACCTACGTTTTGGACTTGAAACTTATGAACTATGGACTTATGTTTTGAACTTATGTTTTATGCTTCCGCTGTTAACCTAAAATCGGTTTACTTCCTTTTGGTCACCAATCGTATTGTGTTTAGTTTTATTTACTTAATTATGTTGTTCAATATGATTGGTGGCTCGATCCTAGTCATGTCACGCCTCCAAGCGGTGATACTCCGCATGGTGGATTTTGGGGGTGTGGAACACCGACGTTAGGGCACAATTGATTTCTTTTGTTAGTAGTCGATATGATAAACGAGTCTGGTAGTTTAAAATACTGGGGCAGCTCCCCACGGCCAAAGTGTCGGGCTGGATAGCCAGGGAAGGTGAACATGGGATGGTTAACTAATAAACGTTTTCGAACTATGGGGTAACCCCCACGGCTGGATAGCCGGATGAGATTAAACTATGTTTTTGGAAACAACTCTAAAATGGACAACCAACCGTGAACTCACTCAACTTTGTTGTTGACTCGTTATTACATGCTTTGCAGGTCATTAGATGCTATGGAGCTTGCATATGGAGGTGGTCGTTGTGGGATGAGAACTGATATGTCCCGTACTTAATGAATAAACTTTATGAACTTATTTAACCTACGTTTTGGACTTGAAACTTATGAACTATGGACTTATGTTTTGAACTTATGTTTTATGCTTCCGCTGTTAACCTAATATCGGTTTACTTCCTTTTGGTCACCAATCGTATTGTGTTTAGTTTTATTTACTTAATTATGTTGTTCAATATGATTGGTGGCTCGATCCTAGTCATGTCACGCCTCCAAGCGGTGATACTCCGCATGGTGGATTTTGGGGGTGTGACAATATACCAAATTGGTTGCCGGGGAGGCAACGGGGTTATTAGTTGATAGCGCTATTAGGTTTGGCACCCTCACACCATACCGGGGAGGACGGTCGTGAACTAATTACCTTAACCACTTGACCAATGTTTGATAGAGCATTGGGGAAGGGCAAATAATCTGGAGCCATCTGCGGTAATCGAGTTATTAACAACATCAAATCTCTATAATGTTTTATACTCATATCTGGTAATTAAACGTGGTAACAAACTTTGAACTCACCAGCGTCGTCTGACTCACTTGTCTGCATGCTTGCAGGTCGTTAGATTCATGGATGGAACTTGCTATCTGGGAGTGCTGGAGTGGTCATGGGTCGTAGCTCTTGGATACATGTTCCTTGGTTTTGCACATTGTTTTGAGACACTTGAATAATTATTTACATTATGCTTCCACTGAATGCATTTGTTTTAAATTGTGTTTTGGAATTACTTTATGAAATAAATGGAAACTTTTATTTAATACTATGTTGTGGTTCAATGTGATTGGTGGCTAGATCCTGGTACGTCACACGTCCCGCGGTGTTTCCGCTTGTGGTATTTTGGGGGTGTGACAGTTTTATGTTTAAATAGTGTGAATAGGGCCGAGTCGCATAACTGGGCTTCATTTTGGGCCGTGGGTGACGAAGTTCATTCTTCGTCGAGCCATGTGTGGCGAAGAGTCATTCTTCGTCGATTATGGATGGTGACGAAGACCCATCCTTCGTCGAGCCCACTTGTGACGAAGAGTCATTCTTCGTCACTTGGGTTTCCATCACTCATTTGCAATTAAACTATTAACCATTACACAATTAATCAACTAAGTACTAAAATCATACACTACACAAGACATAACAAACATAAAACAAATTATCAAAACAGGATTGCGAAGCAAGTGATTCGTAGGACAAAGACCTTGGAATCTCGGGTTGTCACAAAGAGAGTCATTAAATTTTACCCCGAATTTAACTCCGATTACACCTCTTGTACACCATACTGCACCAACTCTTACAAACTTAGAATCCTAAAAATGATAGCAATCTAACCAAGAGCTAATCCATAAAACTGAAACTTCTAATAAACTCAATAATCAACTCAGGAGGTCATCTGGGTTTAAAAACCTACTACTTTGATGATTACATAATCTCCATAATTGAAGTTGAAATGGATTTTGGAAAAGTTTACTGATCCTATCTCTTCTAATTAAGCCATTAGCGTCAATCAATTAATCTTCTAAATGGAATAAAACCGTTTTCTAGTAAAACTGATTTTATGTGTTCGTATAACGTTTGGGATTTGATTGAATTACTTGAGAGTGTTCATAACTAAACCAAATCCTGATATAAGCATTACGGCATGAAGAATCATAATTGATTGTCAAAAGGTCATACCCAGGAAGAGATAGATTATCAAAGAATCTTTCTACCTATCTTATAGAAGATTTCTTTGAGGATCATCCCTGTTCTAGTAGCTTATAAAAGTTTAGAGCTACATTAGATGAACATTAAAACAATTTTCCCTAAACAAACAACTTATATATTTACGTGTTCATTAGATAACAACCTGAAAGTTCTGAACTGAAGGTTAAGAACACTTTATTTGTAAGCCAATAAAATCCATCTATGGGTTAATGCAAACATCATAATGTGATGAAATCTTAAAGCAATTATTTTCATCAAAAATCAAGTGGATTAATGTACCTACCTCATAATGAGTGGGAGCAACTAAAATAAACTTGTCTCTATATAGATGATATTCTTTTGACAAGTATATGTTACATAAGTCAAAGCATTGTTAACACAAACTTTGATATAATAGATCTTAGGGATATCTCTTACATGATAGATATCATAACATACCGAGATAGACCTAATGGGACATTAGTTCTGTTCCATAAGTTTAACCTTAAGTGGGTCCTTACATATGTAACAAACAATACTGCTCTCCTTTAGAGGATAATAGGATAAATGAGATTATTTCCTTACGCTTCATTAATTAGAAGACTTATGTAAGTTCAAGTCTATACTCGTTTAAATATTACTCACATTGCAACACACTAGATATGTCTAGATTAATGTGAAGCATCTAATAGAGCATTACAATATCTTTAAAAGAAACGAGAGGCTATGATTTAAAGAAGAAGTGAGAACTCAAACCGGTTGAAAACTCTAACTTTGTGATATTCAAAGATGACAAAATGTAATTTCGGGTATATCTTTATGTCAGCAGACAAAACCTATCTCATGGAGGAGTCATAATGGACTGATATCAACAACCTAAGTCATAACGACATAATATAGTCACTAAATGTTGTTGGAAATTTATCAGTGGACTCATAAGTTTATTAACTCCATATAATTAATATATTGAAGACTTATTGTGATAAAGTCAGCTACCATGTCTCCTTGAACAGTAACAATTCGAGAGGTGTTGCATTAAATTTCGATACAAAATTAATTATTCGTTTATGAACGAATTGAGGAAACTAAATTTCGAATACATTCATGATATGCTTATGGATCCAATAACAAAAGGTCAATCACCCATAAATATTATGTAAGCGCTTATAATAATGACGGGTTTTATTGATGACCATGTACAACTGCATATCTTACTATGAATGACTGATTATTAATTTTCCTCGTACGTTTAGATTTGTTTGTCTCTAAATATATGTTCATGGTAGCCTAAATGGCATATAGACAATTATTATACAAATCAACGTTAAGGGCTCATTCGTCAATTGATCCTAACTGCTTAGGTTTTAAATTGGGACTATAGTATGATTAATGGGGGTCCTGAGTTGATTACTAACTCAACGGCTGTATTTCTCTGCTATGGTTTTGGTTTAAAGCTAAAATGAGTATTAACTCCTGATCAGGCTTATCTAGTACTCATAATAAATGATAACTCGGCCAAGTGGGAGAATGTAAGAATATATTTAATATATTATGTGCCATTATTATCATTTATCTAATATTGATCATTGACCTAACTACCCCTATATAATTAATTGGTAAATATTTGATGGACGTATTTACCCTTAGTAGATAAACATAGGGTTTCCCCTTGGGTGTATATAAATAGAGATTACTAGAGAGGGTTTATGGCAAGAAAATTATAATAACATCATCACTATCAATTCGTCTCCCCTCTCTCTCATAACCATGTTCATCAAGAACACCTAAACCCATCAGAACTGTACACCCTAAAGGGGAACTCGACCAATCTGACGAACATGACGTCTACTTCATTTTCTGATGCAGTTACTGGCTAACCAGGTACACATGTTTTTTATTATTCATGATTGAATTTATTTAATTAGGGTTTATGTTTTACCCATGTTCTACTGACATAATCAACAAATCATTGTTAACTACTGTGTAAAATCAAGAGAAATCGACTATATGAATGACCAAAAGTATACTCTTTAACAATTCAAGAGAACTAACTACATGCATTCTTTTTTAAAATGCACACTCACACATTCATTCAAGATGGCTATCTACTTATGTGTTGTTTAAAGATCTCTATAAATACATACTAATCTCTATGGTATACAAAAATTAAAGGTTTTTATCTATGTGGTTAACGTTTAGAAGTTTGTAATCAAATTAGTAGTCCAACTTTATTTTATATTGCAAGACTAGAATTAGAATAAGTATCTCATTTGAATCATTTGTCGCCTCAGTCAAAAGTCGCTTGTTTGATTCCACTGAACGGTAAACACAATACAATGTTTTAGTTGATTATTAATAAAGACATTGAATTTTAACTTCTACTCAAAATCTCTGTTCCATCATAAATTCTGTTCACTACAGATTAATCTAAGACTGCTCATGTAGTAAAAGCATCTCAGATGAAACACTAGATAACACAACACTATTTATCCGGGTGGTCTCGTATAAGATGGTTCAATATCTGTTCTTCACTCGACGAATGATTGATTCCTCTGAGGTATCCTGTAAAACGAACAACACCGGTAACTCGTTGCAAGGAGGAGAAGATGGGGTTCTCTTTGACCACCCTCCAGCGTGATAATAAGTAATCGCTTTGAGGATAAATGTATGTATATAGTGAGAGAGTAGGAAATCCGATCCTTAAACCTGGAGGTTGAGTCTTCTATTTATAGCCGGGGAATTGTGAAGGAAGAAGGTTTCCAGCTAGCCGTTGTTTGCCAGCTATCCGACCAGGAGGAATATCCATTCTGTCCTCTCTTGCGTGGTCAGGCCTGGAGGTGACGTGGCGCATGGTTATTCGCTCCAGCTTAGCATTCTTTCGTACTGGCTGTCGGACTGTCCCATGGAGATCTTGCGATCGGTGTTGGCGCCCTGCCATTGGTGCCACTTGTCATCCTTTTTGTCAGCTGAGAACATCTTCTTATCGTCAGGTGTCTTCTTCCAGAATCTTCTAGAACCTTCTGAATGCTTTCGTGTGACAAGGCTGCCAGCTTGGAGTCATATGATTTGGGATCATACATCTTCAATCACTAAACTCGTAATAAAATAAATTAATTCAAGAAAACAAGTACTAGGTTACAGGGACCTCAATTAACTCAATTTAAAGGCCAAATGATAAGAATTTTGTTCTAACACATAATTTTATCTTCATTTTATGTAAATAAAAATTAGAGTAAATTACAAAAATCGTCCTTTATGTATGTTACTTATTGCAAACTGTTTGCAAATCCTTGCAAGTTATGTCCTTTAGTTATAACACAGTTAGTTTTCATGGTTACATTTGACTAAGTCAACCCCACATAAGAGTATTTGTCACACCCTGACTTTTGCGGAAGCGTGATTTGGTATGACTTGCTTAATATCATTGCATTCAACCATAAAAAACAACTATATGATAATATCAAGATGTTCATCCATATATAGTTTTCAAAATAATACAACTGTCATTGTTTAACATCAAACTAAGACTTCAAATTTAGATCTCATGACAACCAAAGCTTAAAGTTCCATACTGGACTTCACAAAAGACACAAACAAAATAGGTTTCGAGCCATGTATCTTATCCAAGATAACATACATAACCCAAACCCTTCGACTTCAGATGACACCTTTTATTAGAGACATGACTTGTAAACTCCAACGCCCGCCAGATCCATACTTAATTTCCTAAAATACATGTAGTTTGAAAACATCAACAAAAGTTGAGCGAGTTCATGTGTGTGTTTGTGAATAAACCTTTGAAACCTTTGCAATTATGTTTGTATGTACTTGAAAACCCGGTATGAAAGCAACAAGGAAACAGATCAATTAATGCGTAGCTAATACATTAATATACGTGACATGGTGTAGGAAGACTCAAACCTAGCAGATTTTGCACCGGGCCTCCGGCTGTAAGACATAGTCACCTCATGGTCCACACGACGGACTCATGGGTGGGGCACGCTACACCCAAATAGATCTATCACTCATACCCCTCGGTCCTAGAACGAGGATTAATGGTCCTAAGAGTGTGCCTACCCATTCACATGATCTACTGTACTTTCCAAAGCTAACCATACCATTTGTAATGGTATGTAATCATTTTGTAACATGTACTTCACCCCCGAAGTTATAAAACAAAAACAATTTAAAGAAAAGGGGGACATGAACTCACAGTTTTGCGTTCCTTGTATCCGATGTAACTCAAAGCTCCATCTAGAACGCACGACTACCTACATGCGTACTACGGTCCATTAGACGAGCGGGTCGTGCCTTGTCTTAGTATTGATTAGTGTCTTTGAGTTACGTTTCAAAGTGTCTTCATTATTATTCCAAGTATATAATTTTTTGTTAAAATAATTAATATTTTAATTTAAATTGTATTTATTAAATTTTGGTATAATTGTTAAAACAATATATTTTAACTTAATACTTGCCAAGTATTTATGCTTGTATTTCCTCCCCAAGGATGGGGTATCTTATACTTGTATATTTTGCCATGTTTTCGGGTCGTATTCCGGTGTGTATTTATGCGTATGAGAATACGTATTTTACGGTATTCCTTAAGTATCCTTTATTCTTAGTTTTATATTAATTATTCAGGAATATTTTCTTTAATAAGGATTCAATATATATTTCCAAAATATATATTGTAATAAATATTATTTAGAAAAATTATTTATAATTTTTCTTTTGGCAA
The DNA here is from genome assembly GCA_030545235.1 of Helianthus tuberosus. NCBI lineage: Eukaryota > Viridiplantae > Streptophyta > Magnoliopsida > Asterales > Asteraceae > Helianthus > Helianthus tuberosus. The sequence goes on from CM060407.1 coordinate 124,979,440, forward strand.
AAATATATTTGTATTTTCTCATAAGTCTCAATAATATATTTTCATGTCCAACATAGAATATATATATATATATATCCACTCATTTTTCTCCAAAAATGATATTCTTCATATTTATTTGAGGAATCATATTTTTCACCTCAAAATATTGTATTTTGTGTTTGTAAGAAAATATACCTTTCTTAAAATAATATATCTTCTAAAAATTTCAAGAAAAATGTATATTTCATACTTGTAAAAAAATAATATATTTTCCCTTGTAAAAAATATGATATATTCTTGTAGAAATTGTAAAAATCATATTTTTACTTCCTTGGTGTCCAAAATAGTATTTACCAAAATATCCTTTGTGAATAAATTTTCCTGAATATTTCGTAAGTCCTATATTTCATAGTTCGGGTTCATCAATAATTTGTATAAGCTTATATTTATTCCTTGGAATTTTGGTAATATTTTGGATTGTAATTCTTGGTGTTTTGATGCGTTATATTGTTTCATGTCCTAAAATAATATAACTAATACACAAAATATACAAATAATCACACGCATGGTGTCTTCTAAATATGTATTTCCCAAATACATATTTAGTTACTTTTATTTATGAAAATCAACCTCCAATAATTATATTTTTGTGACAAAAATTATGGCAAAGTTTTTATAGGAAACTCGTGGTTTAAAATACACTCGTAAATATTTGTTTAAAAATATTTTTCTAAGTGTTTATATTTTTAGAAAATTTTGCCATAGTTTCTCCTAAAAATGGAGGTTTCCATGCTTTTAAGCATATCATTTTCTTTTGTAAAGATCATCACAATCAATTCACCAATAATAATCATCCTTTACTTACCAACCTTGCCAAAATCATGCGTATTCTACTACTTCATGAACTTGAATATTTGTAAAAATTTGTAGGAACTTACTAGTGTTCTTAGTAAGCCTTGTTATCCTTTAAAGTGTGATTAGTTCTTTAAAAACTTCATTTTTAAAGAATATGGATCTTTACAACTTGTATTTATATTTTCTAAAAATGTTTCTTTGTGAAATCTTCTTGTTACACAAGTGTTTCTACATTTGTTTACCCACCAAAATTGAGGTTTGTTTATGTAAGAACCAAGATTAAATAAAACTTATATTTTTAACTTGGTTTCTTTAGAAATCATCCGTAAAATTTCTAGATCTACAAGTATCACAACTTACTTTGATCATTATTTTACAAGAAAAACAATTTATACTTCAAGTTCATGATTTACATAAGGATGATCTATTGATTTCTTAACATAATCATCCTCTTATCTTGTTAAATCATGTTTTTAATCATGATCTAGCAAGATCATATTATGATCTACATCATTTACACTAGTAAACAACAATCATCAAGTATAACAACACATAAATAACATGATTTCTTCATGATTTCCTATAATTTTAAGCTTATGTTCATGTTTCATCTTCTTGTTTCTTAGTGTTCTTCTAGATAATCATCTTGTATCATCTTTTAACCACTTAAAAGAGAAGTAAACTAGCAAGATCATGGTGCTTACCACTAGCACAAGGCTAGGGATGACCAAGAGGAGAAAACAAGTGGATAAAAGCAAACGGTGAAGGTCCTTCAACTTCCGAAAGCACCAAGCTCCTTAAACAAGCTTCTTGCACCTTTGTATATATGTGGATTGAATGGAGATGGTTGAATGATGGTGGTAGGGTGGTGGATGGTTGTGGCCGTGAATAAGCAAGGAGAAGAAGGAAGAACTTGTGTGTGTTTTAGTAGGTGTAGGAAATGAAGCGTATGTCTTGCATGTTTATTTATAATCCATATCACCATGTTAACTTATGGATATTGTGTCATTTAAAGCATAAACAAGATCTTTTAAAATAATAAAACAAATCATCACGTGGGGCCATATGTTGGGCCGATTGTAGGTGGGGGGGGGGTAGTAGACTAGGTCTAACTAGTTTAGTTACAATCTAGTTTAAATCCAAGTATTAGTTACATGTTTTAGTTATTAGATATTTTTAGGAGGTGTTATGGTGTTCGGGGACCATAATTAGCTTGGTAATGTTAAAACAGTGCTTCTAGTGTAAATTTGATGTTTCGGGTAGTGTCCGGTTGTTCGGTTGGTTACTGGTTCGTTAAAGTGCTAAACTTTGCAGTTTAGTGTGCTTTATGTATCTTTTTGTGACACTTTTGATTCCCGACACTTAGGAAAGCATTCAGGACCATTTTACCATTTTTCTGCATAATATTAGTGTGTTAATTTGCTGATTTTTGCTGAATTTAGCACCTTGGGTGAGTTTGAGGCACTTTCCGGCACCTAAACTATCACTAGGAATGCAGTTTTATGATCCTTACTTTCCAACACACTATACTAGTGTAGTACTTAGTTTTTAGCTCCTTCTGTGTCTCAATGCACTGTCTGTCTATGTGCTGAGTTCTGTCAGCATTTTCTTGTCTCAATGCACTGTCTTTCTAGCTCCTTCTGTGTCTCAATGCACGGATACCTGGATTTTTGACAGTTGTCACAGTATTTTAGTCATTTTATCCTAAATATTAAAATAAATAATCATAAAAACAATAAATAAAACGATTTTAGAATTATATATGTAAATATACTTATAATACATACAGACATTATTAACCCCTTATCCTTCTTTCTCTCTCTAACTATCCTACCACCACCGCTTGCCCCCACCACTACCACAACTCACCTACGACCACCATTACCACCACCACCACCATCGATCTGCCACCACCACCACTTTCACTCTCTCACTCTACCAGCTCTCTCTCTACAATTTCCTCTCTCTCTCTCTCTAAACTTCCATACCGTCGCAAGGATACTAGAGAATCAAAGCAGTCTTGCCTTGAATTAATTGTGTAGCAAATCAACCACTTACAATTCAACAATGCAGTTCTTTAGAGGCTCTGAGATCAGTCCATCACCGCCGGTACTGATGGCATCCAGCAACAATGCGCATATGATGTACATCTTCAACAGAAATGGCGTTTGTTTGCTTTACCGCAAGTGGAATCGACCTCTGTGTACACTCAATTCGAATCAGGATCATAAACTCATGTTCGGTCTCCTTTTTCCACTCAAATCCCTAACCGCTAAAATGGATCCATCTAGGTTTGTTTTCTAATTTTTGTTGTTTTATTTCCGTTATTCGTTAGGGTTAATTAGTTGTTTATGCAATTAAGGCACCCGATCTGTGCTCTAATGTTTGTTGTTTTATTTCCGCTAAAATGGAACCATCTGGTATGGAAGTTTAAAGAGATAAATGAGATTGTAGAGAGAGATTGAGAGAGAGCTGGTAGAGTGAGAGAGTGAAAGTGGTGGTGGTGGCAGATCAGTGGTGGTGGTGATGGTGGTAGCAGGTGAGTTGTGGTGGTGGTGGTGGTGGTAGGATAGTTAGAGAGAGAGAGAGGTAGAAGAAAAAGGGGTTAATAATGTCTGTATGTATTATAAGTATATTTACATATATAATTCTAAAATTGTTTTATTTATTGTTTTTATGATTATTTATTTTAATATTTATGATAAAATGACTAAAATACCCTTATGTGAGGTTGACTTAGTCAAATTTAACCATGGAAACTAACTGTGTTATGAGTAAAGACATAACTTGCAAGGGTTTGCAAACATCGAGTACGTTTTTTGTACTTATTAAAGACAAAAGACACAGTTTGCAATAAGTAGCATACATAAAGGACGATTTTTGTAATTTACTCTAAAAATTAAAAATCTTTTTTTTTTCCAAACACTTGACATCATTATATAAAATATTATATTAATTATTCCTAATATTCAAAAACTCATATTCAAACTAGGGATGAGCAAATGGTACCGGGTACCGGTACTGAATTTACTGAAGTACATTTTCGTTACCAACTTTTGACATTTTCAGTACCGTGTCGTTACCGGTCTGGTACGGTACTGGTATTTACCAGTTTTTACACTAAAATACCGGTACCAGTATTGAATCATATTGTACTGGGTATATTCGGTACTGGTACCGGTACCCACTTTTGAGGATTTTCGGTACCGATCCGGTTCGGTACCGAACGGGTACCATGCTCATCCCTAATTCAAACCACTCCATAGACGTTGCACCTCATTTTACAGATAAGATTATGTAACGGGTTTGCCCATGGCTTTATAGCCTAGTGGCATCTTGGGATGGGATAAGGCTTTGGGACCAATAGGTCCTGGGTTCGATTCCTACAAGGGGGTTTTCCCATATTTATTGGGTTTCCTCCTGAATTGGTGTATAGATATTATGCCTAGTGGGAATGGATATGATCGGGTGGTTCCGCTAGTGACACGATGATACTCCAGTGGTCCGTCAGTGATCCAAATTTGTTGTTAAAAAATATGTAACGGGTTTGATAAAACCAAATCTAACTAAAAATTATAAGAATTACTTATCCTAAAAAATGGGTAATTGATGTAGGAAATGAATGATTGAGATTGAATAAACTCAATTCATGCATGGATATTTAGTTAGTAGTTTTCAAGTAAGAAGAAGTGTTGAGAAGGATTAAGTTAGTACTATTATATCATTGCTGACTTTTTTTTCAAACTTAAAAACGTTTTATACGACCTTATTTAAAAAAAAACTATATGCGATCATTTAATTCTCTTTAACTTGAGTATATTACAATTTACTATACTTTTTCTTAAAAAAATCGACTTTTATGTCTAAAAACTCAATATGTTATGCGTAAAACGTGCGTAATTATGTACATGCGTAATTATATAAGGGGGTGTGTAATTATGTAATAGGCTACATAATTATGTTTTGCATTATTTATCATAACTTGCGTAATTATGATATAAGTAACTATGTGTGCGTATGCGTAAGTATGGTGACATACAATAATACCCTTTAACTAGTGACACATGTCACCTCCTTTATCGCTTTATACGCATCGTAGGTTTTTATTTTGAAAAGTATACTTCATTAACAACACAACCGACCCCAACCGGGACGGCAAACAAGAACAACATCAAGAATACATATTTACAAAAGAGCACCAATCTCTTCACTCTATCCCTTTGAACTTCGATCTATTTCGAAAACCATAAAAAACCTAAAGCCTTAACCTCACTCAAAATACTGTCAATCTTAACCGGCAAATTAGAGAATTTAACATTATTCCTGGCTCGCCATAAACTCTATCAGACAATAATGATGTTGCCTTGAACAACTTCCTTCTTCTTCTCCGAAACTCTTAGGACCGAGTAAAATTCGAGAAGGTCTTTAATCGAGAAAGCAAAAATATTAGGGATTTTGCACCATGAGCTAACACCATTCTAAACATTCGAAGCAATGATACACGAAATAAAGAGGTGTTCCATAGTTTCGTCGTCCGACCTACAAAGAGGACATAGAGAATCTTCGATTTGGATGTTCCTTTTCCTAAGCGCAACTCCGGTCGGGATCTTGTCCATCTCCATACGCCAAGCATGTATGTTACATTTAGCTGGAGTCCAATGGCACCAATCCATAACGTAACTGTTCACCGCCTCATAATCAGAGTATAGGAGACGTTTAACATCCTTAACCGTGAAATCCCTAGTCGAGCCGGACATCCATTCCCATTTGTTATCTCACCTCTCGTTATACATATATAAATCCTAGTCAAACAGAAATAAAGATCGAAAAGACAAAACATTTATATAATGCTGTTTATCTTTATCTCATGTACTATTATCTATATTATATTATACATATTAATTTGAACTAGGATTAAGCCCCCCCCCCCCCCCCGCGTTGCAGTGGGGGCGTAAAACCATGATAAATAGCACTAATGTCACACCATCGTCAGCAACAAACAACACTAAAGTTGAGGCGTGTTAATGGGAAGAAATTATATTGAAACGTAAAACATAGAAAGTAATAATTAAGACGATTTAAGACCCGCACATCGTGACGAACTTGTCAAACGGTAAAAAAATAGATGATATAAAAACGTTGAACCACACATACACGTTGCGCCATGTTTGCTCGAAAAAATTTAGAACGAAGCGTAAAACGAAACGAAAAAACGTTGAACCACACACGAACATTGCGCCGTGTTAACTCGCAAATTTTAGAACGAAACGTAAAACGAAAAATTTACGAAATATGAAAAGTATAAGGGACCAAAGTTGAAAGTAAAAAAGTTGTGAGGTTAAACTGGAAAATATGAAAACTTTTGGGTTTAAAGTAAACAATAAAATAGTTTTGGACTAAAAGTGTAATATGATTTTTTTTTGAAAACTCCCCTAAGCATATGTTACAACACCTCTATGCATGAAAGTATTGCTTATTTATAGTATTTAAATTCCCGATGAATAGTGTTTTCAATTTTTTAAATGTTCTAAATAAGTTTTTTTTAATTATATACATATTATATACGTATTAATTCGTGTTTTCAATTTTTTAAACATTCTTTATAAGTTTTTTAATTATATACATATTAATTTGAATTCATGAATAGTGTTTTCAATTTTTTAAACATTCTTTATAAGTTTTATAATTATACATATATACATATATATATAGGATGAGGATCATTACAGAACACTAACTATTGCGAGAACAAAAAGAACAACTCTAAAACACTAAATTTTGGGATTTAACTTCATGTTTTTTTAAATTTTATGTTTCTTACATTCATATGTGTATTATATATACATAAAAAACCATATTTTTTTTACCTACACGTAGCTTACATACATGTTGGTAATTTAACCTACACATAACCTACATATGCGTAGGTTATACAAAAAGTGAAAATTTTCCTAATTTTGTTTTGAATTCTAGTGTAAGAAACAATAAATCTTACATTTACAACATTTTCATTTACTTTTTAGGTTTTTAGGATTGAAAAAATAGGTGATTCATTGTGTTCTGTGTGTTCTCGCAATATTTTGTGTTCTGCATAGAACCTTCCCCTATATATATATATTTTAATTTGAATTCGCGATGAATAGTGTTTTCAATTTTTAAACATACTTTATAGGTTTTTTAATAAAAGATTATTTATCATTTAGTTTATTTTTTAGTAACTTGCTCATGTTGGTTTTTTTATTATATTATATTATATTATATACATATTAATATGAATTCGCGATGAATAGTGTTTTCAATTTTTTAAACATTTTTTTATAAGTTTTTTAATAAAATATTATTTATCATTTAGTTTATTTTTTAGTAACTTGCTCATGTTGGTTTTTTAATCTAACTCTGTATACTTTTTAAACATCGTGATATAAACTTTCATGAAATTGGATATCGTGCCGCTATCATACCAAACAGAACCGAAATCGACGATGTCTAGTATTTACATGTTTTTATTCAAAACAACGTATTTTTTGTATTGTATATTATACGAGTGCCGATAACAGTATTAAAAATGTATTTTTATTGTAAACTATACGTGTCTCGATATGTGATGAATCTAATCGATTTCGACCAAATAACATTGTAAACTATACGAGTCTCGATATGTAACGAATCTAATTGATTTCGACCAAATAAAATCGAACTGATATGGTGATATCAACAATATAAAAACTGGTATTCGTTTTTAAGGTTTTTGATTGATGTAAAAGATGCGACAATATCGCGACTTTATTTCTTTAGTTTTCTCATTCAGTAACTATAGCGGGTATCGGTATCAAAACGAACTCAACCAAACTGATACTAACTGAGTTACCGCGACATAGCGCGGCGGAAAACCAACTAGTTATTTGTAATTGTAAGTCTTGATGAATAGTAACTGCAAATAAATATTTTAATGTATTTATTATCTATATTATAATTATCATTTTATTATTATATTAGTTATTGTTATAAAGAAGACCATTTTGTATATGATATATACATTTAATATGTTTAATTGTTTTATTAATTTGATTTTATACTTCCGTTTATTCTCTTTAAAAACTAAATAAGTAGCTATGTTTGACTACTTTTCTCGATGTTCCTGTGTAAATTTTATTAAAAATTGGGTTATGTTCGAACTTCGAAATAGAGTCTATATATTGTATCGTAGGCTATATCAAGTGTCGGTGTTATAGCGGTTGGTGTCACGAAACCGATACGGCGATACCGATCGAACAACGGCCATACTAATTGTGTTTAATATTTCTTTTTCACGTTGCTCGCGTAAAAACTTTGTTGAAAAAAGAGTTTATTTTTCAAAATATTACCATGACGAATCGAGTTGATACCAAAATCTATACCAATATAATTATTATCAAAACTGACACCGGTATTCATTTTTCATGGCTTTTAGTTTAAAATTCAAATTTTTGGACATATCATAAGTTTAAACCAAGTGCAATATCATGCCAACACTGTAACGAATCGAACCGACACCGACCGAATTCCCTATCATAATGAACCAAAGGGATACCAACAGAATTCCCGCCGCATAGCGCGGGGAAAGTCACCTAGTTTTAATAACTACTCATTTTAAGGTCCCACTTTTAAACTTCGACAATAACGATTAGGGGTAACTTTGTAGAATAGTAACTAAGTTTTTAAAGTGTTCTAATTAGGTCACTCAAGTTTCAAATGTGTTCCAATCAGGTCACTTAACATTCATTTTCATTAAAATTAAGGGTTTTTTTTCATCCATTTCATAGGTAACCGTGGTGATGTGGATTTTGTTTATTTTTTCTCTTTTATTTGATGCTAACGTTGAGTGATGACGTGGATTGTAACTTGTTTTATTAATTTTTAATGTAATTAAAGTGTTTTTATTTTTAATAGATTTAATTTCATATATTAAAATAATCTGTGACAACTGTCAAAATTTCATGTATTCGTACAATGATTAAACAGTAATTAGTGCCTTAATGACTGTGCTGATTTAAATTAATGACATGAATACTTTCTGATTACTGTTATCATACATACATGTGCAACATATATATTGCATAATGTCATATCATTATTGCATGCAACACTCTATTGACTCAAATGATGCACGAAACAAAGATGGCACAGTTATCAGACAAATCAGAAAAATGCTGACGGAGTTCAGTACATAGACAGACATGGTATTGAGACACATAATGAGCTAGAAACCAAGAGTCACACTAGTATAGTGTGTAGGAAAGTAAGGATCATAAAACTGTCTTCTTAGAGATAGTTTAAGTGCCGGAAAGTGCCTAAAACTCACACAAACTGCAGAATTATGCAGAATTCAGCAAAAATCAGCTTTTAGACAACTTAATATTATGCAGAATTATGGTTAAATGGTCCAGAATGCTTTCCTAAGTGTCGGGAATCAAAACTGTCACAAAAGGTAACATAAAGCACACTAAACTGCATAGTTTAGCATCTTAACGAACCGGTAACCAACCGAACAACCGGACACTACCCGTGTCACACCCCCAAAATCCACGTGCGGAATACCACCGCTTGGAGGCGTGACTGACCAGGATCCAGCCACCAATTATGCTGAGCATTGGTCAATAATAGAAATGTTCACCAACTACATTAGTTAGTAAACATCATAGTTCGAAGTTTATTAAAGTTTAAGTTCGAATAACAACTTAAGTAAACAGCGGAAGCATAAACCTAACAGTTTCAAAACAAAGTTCATAGTTCAAGTTTATTTAAAACCCAACACATGGGTCAGACGACCACTACACATTCCCAAGCGGCAAGCTCCTGAGTCACTGGGTACCTGCAAAGCATGCAGTAGGGTATCAACAAAAATGTTGGCGAGTTCACGAGTTGTCCAGTTTTTAATTACCAAAAACTTGTTTCACCAGTTAATTTATCTGTTTATACATGCGATGGGGAGCTACCCCATAAGTAAGCGACTAAACTGTTTTTCCAATACCGAATACTTACTTAACCGTGCGTTTCCGCAGTGCCCCGTTTGTGAACGTTCTATCATCATTGACGGTTTGCCAGAGTACATTAGTTCACTCCCGTTCCCAGTAACAAGGGTCGGTGTGAGGCTGGTTACACCTAAATAGCGCTATTAACTAATAACCCGTTTGCCAGGCCCCGACGACTAATCAGTATTAAATGGTAGGGACTTAAGTGATAGAGTTTCGTTTAGTGTTGCTCGTTGCATTCCATATAAACTGTAATTAACCAAGAGTTCCCAGTAACAAGGGAAGTAAGCAAGTTTGTTCCCAGTAACAAGGGAAGAAAAGTAAGTTTGTATCCCTTACGCGGGGATAGCGTTGTTTAAGTTTCCGTTTCCCAAAACCACCGGGAACGCATGCTTTAATAGTTGTGAACTCACCTTGGGTTGCTCGGCAGACCGTTTACTTGGTCAAGTACGTTGGTCACCACGTCCTAACATGGTTACCAGTATAGGTCAGGTTTGGGTATAGGAAGATCACGTGTATTCTACACATAGCTAAGACATTGCATGCATAGCATATAAATATCCAGCAAGTTATCGAGCATGTTCTAATACGTAAGCAGTTAAACAGTAACCGTCCACACCTAACATACAAATCATAAGTGTTATTGGGCCTATCCAATCATACGAACAGTTAACAGCATCACAGAGTCCAAATAAAGCGGTATGCACAGTCCACACACTTTTGGCCCAAAAACAGAGACAAGCAGCCCAGTCGAGACAAGGTGGTCTCGACTCGAGAACGTGCGGTCTCGAGTCGCAACCATGAGATCTCGAGTAATGCCGGCATGAGTCGCAACCTCGGAGGTCTCGAGTCCAGTCTCGAGTCGAGATCATGAAGTCTCGAGTCGAGACCTTGCCGGTCCCGAGTCCTTGAAGTCTGCCTTGAGTTGTTTGGTCAAGGTCTCGAGTCGCAATTGCTGTGGTTTTGAGTTGTCACGTGTTGGTCTCGAGTCGCAACCGGGGGTCTCGACTCGCAACCCCGGATACGTGCACATGAAGTTCTTCTAGAACCTCTGATGTACTAACCAATGGAATTGCAATTTCATGTAATTGTGTACTATCCAATCAATTTACACAAACATGTTTTCTTGTCTAATTACTAAACAACCAGATTTCAAATATTCATCTCATATTCAACATTGTTCATCATATTCAATATTTGTTCATCATGTGTTCATATCATATTTAACACATGTTCATAATGTTCTTCATGAGATCATGAAATGTTGTGATCAAGGATCAAGTAAATCTTGCATCATCTCATCAAACACACATTTGTCCTAAAATATCTAACATGAATCGGATAGCAAAAATCATCCTAAGCTATTAATCATTTACCATTCAAACTATCTTAGCAAAACATTATCATACAATAGTTCACACACATTATTCATCATTTAACCATTACAAACTCACTAATCATACAAAAATCATGCAAAAAGACCTCTAAACTAATCATGTATCTTATTCATTAAGCACACATAATTCCTAACACACATTAAAACACTAACCGGTTGTGTTCCAAGGTGTGAGGGTGTGGAGGATCGATGAACGGGCTTCCAAATGATGATTCCAAGCTTGAACCGAGAGTCCTAGTGTTGCCGGTTGGATCCGAGAGAGGAAGAAGATGGTTTTTGTGTTGGTGCTCTAGGGTTTTAGTGATTGAAGGAGTGTAGGAGAGTGTGTGTGGGAGAATGATGGAAATGTCAAAATGAGAGAAGGTTGGCTTGGGCATGGGTTTTATACCCGTTCTAAGGTCGGTACACCCTAATGGGTTCCGAATGGGCTCAAGTGCACACGGCCCAACCGTTTAATGTTCACTCGAGACCGAGTGGTCTCGAGTCGGGTTCATGGTCTCGGCTTACTATATATTTATATATAACTATGTATATCATATTTACACATTATCGACACATAGCACATCAAGATAAATCACGACTTTCATTTAATATTATGTACACGCAAGTTCAATACAAGGTGGTTGCTCGGGAAAACCCAGAGTGTCACATTATCCCCAAGTTTTAAGAACTTTTGTCCCGAAAGTTAAGGCAGTCACTGTCAAGCTAGTGTAAGTGAGAACGTTTCAACATGGTGTCACATCATCCCCCCGTTAGTTTGGAATTTCGTCCTGAAATTCGGTTGTAGCTTCAGCGCTGGGAGTTTCATTTGGGAACAACTGGGGATACTTGCGCTTCATCTGGTCTTCCCGCTCCCAGGTAAACTCTGGGCCACGGCGCGAGTTCCAACGAACTCGTACAAGAGGTATCTGGCTACGTTTGAGGGTTTTGATCTCTCGATCCGTGATCTCAATCGGTTCCTCAGTAAAGTGTAGCTGTTCGTCAATAGTGAGTTCCTTGAAAGGAATGATGAGTGTTTCATCTGACAGACACTTCTTCAGATTAGACACGTGGAAGACGTTGTGCACAGCACTCAGTTCTTCAGGCAGATTCAATCTGTAAGCGACCTTACCAATCTTTTCGGTAATTTCGAATGGTCCGACGTATCGCGGATTAAGCTTTCCCCGTTTTCCAAAACGAACCACACCCTTCCAGGGTGAGACTTTAAGTAGAGCCCGGTCACCAACCTAGAACTCTAGCGGTTTCCTATCCTTATCAGCGTAACTCTTCTGACGGTCACGAGCTGCCGCCAGGCGTTGTCTGATCTGGGCAATCTTTTCCGTAGTGTCTACCAAAAGTTCTGGACCTGTGATCTGGCTGTCACCAACCTCCGCCCAGCAGAGAGGCGATCGGAATTTACGACCGTACAATGCCTCAAAGGGTGCTGCCTGAATGCTGGTGTGGTAGCTGTTGTTGTAGGAGAATTCTACTAACGGTAGGTGCCTTTCCCAACCCTTGCCAAAATCGATCACACATGCCCTAAGCATGTCTTCAAGGGTTTGGATGGTGCGTTCAGACTGCCCATCCGTTTGTGGATGATAAGCGGTGCTCATGTCTAAACGTGAGCCAAAGGATTTGTGCATAGCTTGCCACAACTCGGAAGTAAAACTCGCGTCCCGATCGGAAATAATAGAGGTCGGCACCCCGTGCTTCGAAACCACTTCCTTTAAGTATACCTCTGCTAAGGTAGAGAACTTGTCTGTTTCTTTAATAGCCAAAAAGTAGGCAGATTTAGTTAATCGATCCACTATCACCCAAAGGGTGTCATTTCCGCGTTGAGACCTAGGCAAGCCAGTAACAAAATCCATGGAAATGTGCTCCCATTTCCACTGTGGGATTTCTGGTTGTTGGAGTAGGCCCGATGGTTTCTGATACTCAGCCTTGACTCTTGCACAAGTCAAACATTTTCTGACATAGGTTGCTATGTGGGCTTTCATGCTAGGCCACCAGTATGTGGTCTTTAAGTCGTGGTACATCTTATCCGAACCAGGATGTACTGAGTAACGGGACTTGTGGGCTTCATCCATTACAAGCTCGCGCAAATTCCCATAAAGTGGGACCCATATACGCCCGTTTACATAGTAAGCACCATCTTCTTTTTGTTCTAGCCATTTTCTTGATCCTCGCAGGGACTCAGCCCTGACGTTCTCGGCTTTCAACGCTTCGACCTGAGCGTTTCGGATTTGCTTAGGGAGGTTCGAGTGGATGGTGAGCTGTAAGGCACGAACACACTTAGGTTTGGTTTCCTTCCTGCTGAGGGCATCTGCGACCACATTAGCCTTGCCTGGATGGTATTTAATCGCACACTCGTAGTCATTTAGGAGTTCGACCCATCGACGTTGCCGCATATTCAACTCCTTTTGTTCCATTATGTGTTGGAGACTCTTGTGATCAGTGTAAATCGTGCACTTGGTACCGTACAAGTAATGTCTCCAACTCTTGAGCGCGAAGACCACAGCTCTGAATTCTAAGTCATGTGTCGTGTAGTTTCGTTCGTGGATCTTGAGCTATCGCGAAGCGTAAGCAATAACCCTCTCGCGTTGCATCAACACGCAACCAAGTCCTTGAATGGAAGCGTCGCAGTAAACAACGAAGTCATCGGTACCTTCAGGTAAGGAAAGAATAGGAGCACTGCAGAGGTTCTTCTTTAGTTCCTGAAAGGCAGATTCCTGAGCATCATTCCACTTATAAGCAACACCCTTCTGAGTGAGGGTCGTAAGTGGTTGAGCGATCTTAGAAAATCCCTTGATAAATCTTTGATAGTATCCTGCCAATCCCAAGAATTGGCGAACTTCGGTCGGAGTCTTAGGTATAGGCCAGTTCTTAATGGATTCGATCTTAGCGGGGTCGACGTGAATCCCATCCTGATTGACTATGTGCCCAAGGAAATGGACTTCTCTAAGCCAGAAATCACATTTCAAGAATTTGGCATACAGTTGCTCATTGCGAAGGAGTTCGAGAATAAGGCGCAGGTGTTGTTCATGCTCCTCTTGACTCTTCGAGTAAATTAGGATGTCGTCAATAAACACAATCACAAACTTGTCGAGGTAGGGTTTGCACACTCGGTTCATTAGATCCATGAAGATCGCAGGTGCGTTGGTCATTCCGAAAGGTATAACAAGGAATTCGTAGAGACCATAGCGGGTTTTGAAAGCAGTCTTAGAGATGTCCTCATCGCGGACTCTCAGCTGGTGATAACCCGATCGCAGATCGATCTTGGAATAATAGCTCGACCCTTGCAGCTGGTCGAACAGGTCATCGATACGGGGAAGTGGATAACGGTTCTTGATGGTAACCTTGTTCAGTTTGCGGTAATCAATGCACATTCAGAATGTGCCATCCTTCTTTTTGATGAAGAGCACTGGGGCTACCCAGGGTGATGAGCTAGGACGGATAAAACCTTTGTCCAAGAGTTCTTGTAGTTGAGTAGAAAGTTCCTTGAGTTCTGCGGGAGCTAGACGATAAGGTGCACATGCTATAGGTGCTGCTCCGGGAGCTAGCTCGATTCGAAATTCGACCTGACGGTGAGGAGGGAGTCCAGGTAGTTCTTCAGGAAATACTTCAGGATAGTCGCGTACAACAGGAAAATCTTCAATCCTGCTTTCCTTTTTCTGCGTATCGGCAACAAGTGCTAAGATAGCGGTGTGCCCCTTTCGTAAACACTTCTGGGCTTTTAAGAATGAAATGAGGCCTGTGACTTCTCCGCCTTTATCGCCTTGAACTATAAGGGGCTTGCCAGGAGGACGGGGAATACGAATAGCTTTCTCTTGGCAGAGGATTTCAGCTCAATGCTTGGATAACCAATCCATACCAATGACGACGTCGAAGCTTCCGAGAATGATGGGGAAGAGATCGATACGGAAGGTCTGACCAGACAATTCTAGTTTGCAGTTACGAATAACGTGTGAGGCCTCGAGGTTTCTACCATTAGCTATTTCAACGATGTGCTTAGAGCTTAGCGGCGTAAGAGTGGACTTAAGCTTCTTACTAATACGTAGGGATACATAACTAGCATTTGCTCCGGAATCAAATAATATGGAAACATAACGATCATTAAGTAGGAACTTACCCGCCACCACGTTAGGGTCGTTCCTTGCTTTAGCAGCCCCAATCACGAATGCCCTTGCATTGTTTCCAGCTCCCTGGTTGTTGTCGTTGTTTCCAGCACCTCGATTATTGTTGTTGCGATTCTTGTTCAGCTGAGGGCAATCCTTTCGCATGTGCCCTATTGCCCCACATTTGTAGCATTCACGGTTGTTTCCTTGCTGCTGCTGTTGCTGTGGTTGATGCTGATTCTGCCTAGCTGGGAACTGGCTCCTGCAGTCTTTGGCTTCATGCCCCATCTTGTTGCGTCGCAGACACTGACCTTTGCCACATGGCCCATTGTGGTGTCGGTTACATTTGTTACACTTGGGGTGGTTTCCTCGATAGCCACCCTGTTGCTGAGGGCCTTTGTTGTCTTCAGTCTTCCTTTGCTGAAATGAGGCCTGAGTGGGGTTAGCATCCTTACCCTGATTTCCATCCCAGATTCGTTTGTTATCGCTAGAAGTTCCGGCAGTAGTACTGATCCTTTTGGGCAGCTTGCCCTCCTCCACAACCTGATTGGTGAGTTTATGAGCAAGACGGACCACGGGATGTATGGTATTGAGGTTGGCTGAGGTTACATGGCTCCGGATTTCTGGGACCAGACCTTTGATGTACAATTCGATCCTTCGATACATAGGTCGGGACATGTTTGGGCAAAGTGCAGCATAGTCGTTGGACTGCTTGGTGTAGGTCTCAATCTCTGATCCAACCATCTTGAGCTCATAATATTCGTTTTCGAGTTTGTGGATGTCATCCCTGTGACAGTACTCCTCTTTGATCATGTCCTTAAAATCTTCCCACGCAATAGCATTAGCAGTTTCCAGACCAAGCATCTGAATCTGTGCTTTCCACCATGAAAGCGCGTTTCCTTCAAGCGTACCAGTCGCGAACTTTACCCAGCTAGCAGGGGGACACTCGCAGACAGCAAAGACAGCTTCGGCCTTTTCAATCCAGTGCAGTAGGCCTATGGCACCCTCAGTGCCGTTGAAAGGGAGAGGCTTGCCATCCATGAAGGTTTTGAAAGTACAAACACGTGGCTGCGCAGGCGCAGGATGACCTGTCGTGAGAAGTGAAGCGAATAGGCTTAGAGGTGAAAAGACGATGTGGGGGTAGGATCTAAACATCCTAAGGTAACGAGTTTACCTCCAGGGTGAGCTGCGAAAGCTGCAGCCACAGTGTTGAGCAAGTTAGTGAACTGAGCCTGAGTCATGTTAACGTTTCCTCTTCCGCGTCCACTCATTGTCTTCATAGCCAGAAAACACAGTATGAGTGTGATGTCGTAACGTAGCGAGAAAGAGGTAAAAGAAGGATGTATATCTATCTAATTAGGCACACTAGTATGTATCGTAGAGCAGTCAACATAAGATAAACAAGCAAGTAAACACAAGTCCGAGCTATGAGGTCTAATATGTTGAGTCTTGCCCTTGGAGTGTAGTGTCGTCACGAGTCACGGGTTATAGTCTGGTTTTTCTCAAAAAGACTTTCTTTTTAAAACCAAGTTCACTATAACCAATGGCTCTGATACCAATCTGTCACACCCCCAAAATCCACGTGCGGAATACCACCGCTTGGAGGCGTGACTGACCAGGATCCAGCCACCAATTATACCGAGCATTGGTCAATAATAGAAATGTTCACCAACTACATTAGTTAGTAAACATCATAGTTCGAAGTTTATTAAAGTTTAAGTTCGAATAACAGCTTAAGTAAACAGCGGAAGCATAAACCTAACAGTTTCAAAACAAAGTTCATAGTTCAAGTTTGTTTAAAACCCAACACATGGGTCAGACGACCACTACGCATTCCCAAGCTGCAAGCTCCTGAGTCACTGGGTACCTGCAAAGCATGCAGTAGGGTATCAACAAAAATGTTGGCGAGTTCACGAGTTGTCCGGTTTTTAATTACCAAAAACTTGTTTCACCAGTTAATTTATCTGTTTATACATGCGATGGGGAGATACCCCATAAGTAAGCGACTAAACTGTTTTTCCAATACCGAATACTTACTTAACCGTGCGTTTCCGCAGTGCCCCGTTTGTGAACGTTCTATCATCATTGACGGTTTGCCAGAGTACATTAGTTCACTCCCGTTCCCAGTAACAAGGGTCGGTGTGAGGCTGGTTACACCTAAATAGCGCTATTAACTAATAACCCGTTCGTTAGGCCCCGACGACTAATCGGTATTAAATGGTAGGGACTTAAGTGATAGAGTTTCGTTTAGTGTTGCTCGTTGCATTCCGTATAAACCGTAATTAACCAAGAGTTCCCAGTAACAAGGGAAGTAAGTAAGTTTGTTCCCAGTAACAAGGGAAGAAAAGTAAGTTTGTATCCCTTACGCGGGGATAGCGTTGTTTAAGTTTCCGTTTCCCAAAACCACCGGGAACGCATGCTTTAATAGTTGTGAACTCACCTTGGGTTGCTCGGCAGACCGTTTACTTGGTCAAGTACGTTGGTCACCACGTCCTAACATGGTTACCAGTATAGGTCAGGTTTGGGTATAGGAAGATCACGTATATTCTACACATAGCTAACACATTGCATGCATAGCATATAAATATCCAGCAAGTTATCGAGCCTGTTCTAATACGTAAGCAGTTAAACAGTAACCGTCCACACCTAACATAAAAATCATAAGTGTTATTGGGCCTATCCAATCATACGAACAGTTAACAGCATCACAGAGTCCAAATAAAGCGGTATGCACAGTCCACACACTTTTGGCCCAATAACGGAGACAAGCAGCCCAGTCGAGACAAGGTGGTCTCGACTCGAGAACGTGCGGTCTCGAGTCGCAACCATGAGATATCGAGTAATGCCGGCATGAGTCGCAACCTCGGAGGTCTCGAGTCCAGTCTCGAGTCGAGATCATGAAGTCTCGAGTCGAGACCTTGCCGGTCCCGAGTCCTTGAAGTCTGCCTTGAGTTGTTTGGTCAAGGTCTCGAGTCGCAATTGCTGTGGTCTCGAGTTGTCACGTGTTGGTCTCGAGTCGCAACCGGGGGTCTCGACTCGCAACCCCGGATACGTGCACATGAAGTTCTTCTAGAACCTCTGATGTACTAACCAATGGAATTGCAATTTCATGTAATTGTGTACTATCCAATCAATTTACACAAACATGTTTTCTTGTCTAATTACTAAACAACCAGATTTCAAATATTCATCTCATATTCAACATTGTTCATCATATTCAATATTTGTTCATCATATGTTCATATCATATTTAACACATGTTCATAATGTTCTTCATGAGATCATGAAATGTTGTGATCAAGGATCAAGTAAATCTTGCATCATCTCATCAAACACACATTTGTCCTAAAATATCTTACATGAATCGGATAGCAAAAATCATCCTAAGCTATTAATCATTTACCATTCAAACTATCTTAGCAAAACATTATCATACAATAGTTCACACACATTATTCATCATTTAACCATTACAAACTCACTAATCATACAAAAATCATGCAAAAAGACCTCTAAACTAATCATGTATCTTATTCATTAAGCACACATAATTCCTAACACACATTAAAACACTAACCGGTTGTGTTCCAAGGTGTGAGGGTGTGGAGGATCGATGAACGGGATTCCAAATGATGATTCCAAGCTTGAACCGAGAGTCCTAGTGTTGCCGGTTGGATCCGAGAGAGGAAGAAGATGGTTTTTGTGTTGGTGCTCTAGGGTTTTAGTGATTGAAGGAGTGTAGGAGAGTGTGTGTGGGAGAATGATGGAAATGTCAAAATGAGAGAAGGTTGGCTTGGGCATGGGTTTTATACCCGTTCTAAGGTCGGTACACCCTAATTGGTTCCGAATGGGCTCAAGTGCACACGGCCCAACCGTTTAATGTTCACTCGAGACCAAGTGGTATCGAGTCGGGTTCATGGTCTCGGCTTACTATATATTTATATATATAACTATGTATATCATATTTACACATTATCGACACATAGCACATCAAGATAAATCACGACTTTCATTTAATATTATGTACATGCAAGTTCAATACAAGGTGGTTGCTCGGGAAAACCCAGAGTGTCACAACCCGAAACATCAAAATTTCACTAGAAGCATTGTTTTAACATTTCCAAGCTAGTTATGAACCCTAAACATCATGTTACTACTTAAAACACTATAACACATACAAACACTAAATTAACACTTAGAATCTAACTTAGTTATCTAACTACCATTACAATCCAACCATACATACCCCCCATTTACGGTTGGGAACATGGGGCCCACCCTTGATTTTATTTGAATTATTTAATTGATCTTGATGTTCACTTTAGAGACACATTACACATAGGTTAAGCACTTGTTGGAAGATCATGGCGTAAACCACTAATACCTTAACATAACTTCATTTTTCACAAAACTAAACACCATCACTCTCTCTCCCTCCTCCATTGGCTACGGCCATGAACAACCACCACACCACCACCATTTTTCAAACATCAACAACCATTCTAAGGAGATCCTAAGGTGCAAGAAGCATAGTAAAGAAGCTTGGAGGCCTTAAAGCTTGAAGGACCTTTCTCTAGTGCTATTAACCACCAACTTTATCATTATCTTCATCTTGTGTTCATCCCTAGCCTTGTGCTAGTAGTAAGATCCTCCCAATCCCATTTTACATCTTGTTAAGTTGGTTAAAAGTGTATGTAAATCACTAATCATGGAGAACACCAAAGATCAAGAACATAATCTTGAACACAAGACTAATAATCATGATAATCTATGTTGTTTAAGTGTTATTATGCTTCTTGATTGTGATTGTTTGTGTTAATGATGTTAAACATCATATGAACTTGCTAGATTGTGATCAAAGACATGATCTAGCAAGATGAGAGGATGATTATGTTATAAATCAAGATGATCATCCTTATGTGAAACATGAACTTGAAAGCACTACAAAAAAGAAGGGTAATGGGGACTGAAAAAATAGTCTCTGATGCTCCCCAATCAGTACCTAATGGGGAAAATATATTATTTTTGGGTGAAAAATGGATTTATAAATATTTTCCAAGATAATCTTGAAAATATATTATTTTTGAGTTTTATATGAAAATATAAATATTTTTGTCAAGAAGAAGTATAGATAAAGTTCTATAAATGATTTCTTAAAAATATATATTTTAAGAATATATATTGGTGAACTTTTATTAGAAATATTATTCCGGAAAAATAAATACAAAAATTAAGTATAAGAATACTTAATAAACAAAATAAAAATACGTATTCTCGTACGTATAAATACACCGGAATACACCACCGATACTTGGCAAAAATATGCAAGTTTAAGAATACGGGTATGAATACACCCACCCTTGGGGAAGTTATACATGTACAACTACATAATGTGTCAAGTTAAAATATATTATTGTAACTAATATTCCAAAATTTAATAAATATAATTTAAGTTAAAATATTTATTATTTTAACAAACAATTGTATACTTTGGGATAATATTAAGACACAAAGAAAGGTAACTCAAAGATATTAAATAATACTAAAAGCCAAGGCACGACCCTTCCGTCTAACAAACCATAGCACGTTTTGTAGGTAGTCGTGCGACCTAAAGGAAGCTTGAGTTATTTGATCGAAAAATGCAAGACTGTGAGTTCATGTCCCCCTTTTCTTTTAACTGTTTTCAGTTTTATAACTTCGGGGGTGAAATACATGTTACAAATGATACAATGATTACAAATGGTATGGTTAGCTAAGGAAAATACCGTTAGATCATGTAAATGGGTAGGCGATTAACTAGAGACCATTAATCCTTGTTTAAGGACCGAGAGACATGAGTGATAGATCTATTGGTTGTTGCGAGCCCCGCCCATGAGCCCGCGGGTTAGACCATGAGGCGACTATGTCGTTCCCGCCGGATGGCCCGGTACGAAATACGCATAAAGGATTGAGCCATTCCTACACCGTTACACACATATTAATGGCCTTGCAAACCATTAATTGATCTGTTTCCTTGTTGCTTTCATACCGGTTTACAAATACATATATACATACAGAAGTTTTACAAGGTTATTCGTGCACACATACAAAATACATGAACTCGCTCAACTTTTGTTGATGTTTTCAAACTACATGTATTTCAGGAAACTGATTATGGATCTGGCGGGCGTTCAAGATATCAAGTTGTGTCTCAAATAAGTGATGTCATCCAACACTGAAGGGTTTGAATCGTGTGTTTTATCCTTGATAGGATACATGGTTCAAAGCCTCGTTTTTACTAGTGTCTTTTGTGAAGTCCAGTATGGAACTTTAAACTTTGGTTGTTGTGTATCTTAAAACTTGAAGTCTTGGTTTGACGGTAAACAAGGTTGGTTGTAATATTTTGAAACTTAATTATGGATGAACATCATGGTTTCTATCATATAGTTGTTTGTTATGGTTGAATGTAATGATACTCAGCAAGTCACACGTAATCACGCTTCCGCAAAAGTAAGGGTGTGACATAATCCGACTACGGTATCTTATGCTCCATTTTTTTATTGACACATAGAAAAAAGGACATGGCTCGATTTGAACGTTAAGTTATCTAATTGAGACAAAAATGATATAAGTGACCTAATCAGAACAGTTTTAAGATTATTAGAATAGTAGAGTGAAGCAAAAGTTGTCATAAAAATAATAAATAAATAATTACGCATTTTAGTATATTGTGTATCTTCCAGCTTGAAGTTGTCATGTACTATTGTACCAAACGATTACTTTCATCATGATAAAACTGAAATAGGAATCGAGAAGTTTAAAAAGTATTTCAAATTATACGAACACTTGTAAAGTATTTATTATGACGATATGGTGTGAGCGTGGATCAACGACATTTATTTCTTTCTACATCGCACACATCACACCGTCGACGGCGTTGTGAGTGGTGTTTATGGATGGGGGTGCAATTCTCCACCGGCGTTGTGAATAAACGTGTGTCAACGTGGCGCGTTATGAATGAGGTGGCATATAGCCGTTGGACTCCAACGACATTATTTAAAAAAAAAGATTTTTGATATAAAAAATATATTTTAACGCATCTATATAAAAACTCAACACTTTTCACCATTTTTACCTCTATTTTACCAACGACATTATCAAAAAAAATTGACGAAAGCTTGGCTTTCAATTTCGGAGAATTCGATTATAGGTATATTTTTATTATATTTAGTGTAAAAAATACATTTCGTACTCACAGTCTTTTTGTAATATGTACCAACCAACATAGTGAAGATTTTTGGAAGCATCACAAAACTTTGGGATGTGATTTCTATAGTAAAAATGATAGTCTCTCACCTAAGTGGCGTGAAATAAATCAAGCCATGACTGCCTTCAAAGGCCACTACAACAACTTAACGAATAACCCAAAAAGTTGCAAAACGGACATCGACTTGTTGACTCGTGCGATGACGTTGTATTCGGAAGAAAAAAGGGGGCCACCTTTAAATTTCTTCATTGTTGGGATGTTGGAAAAAACTCATCAAAATGGGCACGTGTACCTTTAGTGGGACAATCGTCGTCCAACAGGTCCAAAAGTTGTTCCTCCACTAGTCGCTCGGATGCTCGTACTGAGTTTGATATCAACTTAAGCGACGATGATTTTGAAGTAGAGCGCCTGTAACACCCCCAAAACGGGTTTGTTAATTATATTATATTAAGTTAACAAAAAATAAACGGGTAAAATACCGTTAGTGGTAAAATTAACCCCGTAAATATTAGAAATTAAATAAATAAACCTAATATTAAATAAAAAGGGAATAAAAGCTGTTGAGGAAAACAAGTATATAGAAGGCCCGAGTTAACGGGACTTAAAATAAAACGGGTTATAAATTCCCCGAACCCACCAAGTAACTAGGAATATCAACCTAGGTAATTATCTATCTTAAAAACAACAAGGAAAGCTTGATAAATAACCCTTTCTATAACTTTAGAAACTAGAGGGGCTAAAAGTGGCAAGCTTGAAACTGAGTTATTAAAAATAACTTAAACACCAAAAACACACACACAAGTGTGTTTTGGTCGATACATATACAGACGTAGGAGAAGGGTTCTCCTTTGAACCCTAAGTCACCAAAAATCAACCAAGTTCACCGGGGCAAATCAAGTCTAAATAGAAAACCAAGCCGAAATTAGTGATCACCAAGCCTAGGGGATCACAAGGTATGTCAAATTTCATTATTTGATTCCATCTCAGATTCTTGATGAACTTATGAAATCGAAATTAGAGCTTGCATGATTGATGTTTAGGTGAAACTAGGATGAATCCATGTCTAGGAACAAACCCTAGTAAAAAAATTGATGAATTAAGATTGAAAAATAGGAATTTGATAACCACCCATATATGTGTCAGTGGGTTTTTATATCATTATGATGAACACATGATTTAGTATGTTAAATTGCGAGAAAATTTATGTTATGATGCAAGATAGTGATATTGTTCATGAATATTAGACCAAGGGTTTGATTGTTGTGAATAAAACTTGGTTAAAAATTAATTAGAAGCTAAAATGATGAAAGTATGAAAATCATGCCCACAAGGTGTTTGATAAATTGCCTAAGTGAAAACATAAAGCTATAGAAGTATGATAAAACTTGAAAAGAATCATATGCAATGATTCTTGACAAAATTTGATGATATAGATGCCTTAAAGTGGTAATTTAATAATTAGCCGGGTTGTTCACTATAGGCGACTCGAGCGAGAAGGCGGGTGATAAAGCCGGGAGCGATACGCGACATAAAGGGAAGATCTAAGGTACACAACTTGTCATCCCGTTACATTTATGTAGACAAGCTTAGTTAAAATATTTGTAATATTGATATAGCGAAAATGGTTGCGTTAATATGTCATTAAGGTGATGGAATTCACTCGACAACAAAACGGGTCAAAATAAATAGTTGAAATATGTGCAATGTTGATATAGCAAAAATGGTTGTGTTTGGTATGTCATTGAAGTGATGGAATTCACTCGACAACCAAGTGGGTCAAATAAATAAGTAAAATAATAGCGATCAAAACAAAGACACCATTTGGTAAAAGTTATAACGGGTCAAACAATTTAAGAATATTGTCTTTTAAGAAATAAGAACTCATGGCGCGAACCGGAATAGGTTCAAGGGGCATGATGGTATTAATATACCATCATACGTTGATAAATGGTTATGTCGACTAAACGGGTCAAATGGTGAGTTAATACCATTTGACAATTATAACTGACGACTACTTGTTGAGTTTTGTGTTCACAGGAAATGACATATGTTTATGATGCTTTAACTAGAAAAATTAAAGCAAAAAGTATGTAAACGGGTCGATGCTATGACCCGAGCCAGGTATGCATATTTAGAGTTTTAGTAGAAGTGATATTTTGGTCAAATACTAGCGAAAGTCCTTCGCCGTAAAATGAAGGACTAAAATTGACCAAAAAGCCCTTAATGGGTGAATTGGGCGAACGACCCATATGGGTTATTTAGGAACTTGTATGGTGATTATGAAATATGGGTAGATACTTTAGATAGGAAATTGCGAAGTGTGAAAAGAAAAGAGGTAGTTTTAGACTAAATTGCATAAATCCCCTAAACGGGTCAAAACGGATCTATGCGCATAGCTTGCGTACTAGTTGCGTAATTCAAAATAATTATGAACCAGAGCTAAAGAATTTGTGTTAAACGCATTGGAGCATGTATTTTGGTTAATTAAAAACAAGTTTGTGGTTTAAAAACTTGAACGAGTCAAAAGTCTTAAAAATGAATTTTAAGCCGAGGGCTCGAAGCCTATTATTTTATGAATTCAGATGTTAGCTTTAACTCCATATGATGGGGGATTAAATTACAATCGCGTAGGAAAAAGAATCACTTAAAACGGACACTTAGATAGAAAGTTACGCTAGTTTAAAGTTGTGATTATGGAAAATTCGGAGCTGGGCAGAAATGCAAGAATTCAACCTGCAGCCGCTGGAAAACGGGTCCCCCGCGGCACGCGACAGGGGACCTTTGCTCTGGCGCGACACGCAAGAGCGCTCGCGGGGCGCGAAGGATCCAAAGGACTCTGTCGCGTGGCGCGACAGACCAAGAATCGAAATTTTGTTTTTGTTTTTGTTTTCATTTGTATGATACTAGAACCTGTTTATATATAATTTAATGTTGTCAAAACTAACATTTATTGTGGTTTTGACCTTAGGTGATATTCGTTTCATTTCGGATGCCGATCAAGCAAGAAATCAAGAACCGAACACAAACTTTTGAAGCTTCCGCGCTAATTTAATCTTGTTTTAGACGATGTTTATTTTGTAAACACTAACTATATGTCGAATGTTTTAAACTAGTCAGTTGGTAATCTTAGAACACCATAATCATGTAATCTTAGTTTTTTTTTATAACTAAGTTTTGTAATTATGCATTTTGGTTTTAAAAATGCGTATTTTATATTAAAATCTTAAATCAAGAAGACGGGTGTTACAGTGCCCACCTGATAGAGATAAATAAAAAAGAGGGCGCCAAAATCGTACACTACCTGTGATGAAAGAACCCCCGTGTTGGTTGGCAACGAAGATCAAATGACTACGTTCAATATCATTCAACAAGAAAGAAGCACCCAAAAAAGGAAGCCATCGAGATGTTAAAGCCAAAGGAAAGTAAATCGGATATGAAATTTCTCGCTATGAAGATCGATCACCTAGGCGACGAAGAGAGGGAAATGTACAAGCAACTGAAAGAAGAAATAAAAGCAAAATATCGTACTTAGTTCGGTTTTTTAGCTTTTCTTTTGTTTTTTAGTGGAATGTTTGCCTCTAATAATCCCTACTAGACGTCATTGGCCATTGGCAGTCTCACCTTTTTTTATTCCCATTGACAGTCCCACCTTTCAACTATTTTTCCTCCACCGGTCCTCAGTTAAAAAAACTTAACTCCGTTAAGTTTTTGTCCGAATTACAAACTGACGTTTTAGGGCTTTTGATCAGAAGGAAGATACGAGTCTATTAGTGTAAAACTTACCTTGGTGCTCCAAACAACTTGATTTTTGTTAATTGGAAGTTTAAACACCCGAATTGAAGCACCATTTTCGTCGTTTGGAGCCCAATTTCAAGGTAAGTTATACATCATTCAACTCGTATCCTCGTTCTAATTAAAAACCCTAAAATGTTAGTTTGTAATTCGAAAAAAAACTTAACTCCTTTTAAGTTTTTTAACTGAGTACTGGTGGAGGAAAAATAGTTGAAAGGTGTGACTGTAAGGGGAAATAAAAAATGGTGAGACTGCCAATGGCCAATGACCTCTAGTAGGGATTATTAGAGGCCAATATCTATTTCTTAATTTGTGTAGTTTTTTTATTTAAATTATGTAACTTTTCTTAATTTATGTATTTTTATTTACATTTAATCTTTTTATTATTATTAATTATTATATAGGTATTTTAAAAAATTAAATAGACCTTTTATATAAAAATAATAACAAAAAAAGGTGTCACGTGTCGAATAACAACACTATTCCCACGTTCATTCCCACACCCCGTGTTTTGGCATAACCAGGGGCGGACCCACATGAAGCGAGTCGGGGTCCTCGGGCCCCAATATTTTTTTTTAAATTTTAGTAGATCTATGAAGAAACAGTGATCTAAATTGACCGGAATCAATCAGATCGGGGGTTTTGTCTCTGCATAAAAAGGTTAATCTCCTCGTCGATTCGATGGTTGGGGACTACTTCACCAAAGAACACTGCAAAACAGAAAGTCGTTAGACTCGCCACGGGGAGAATGGGGTTCTCTCTGTAACCACCCTCCGGCGTGAGAATAAGTACAGTGATCTCAAAGGTAAAAGATGAAGTAGTAAGAGTGAGAGTAAGTGAAAGTAACTTGTGAGATCATACCTGAAGTATCTTATTTATAACCGGAATTTGGCGAGAAAATGTGTAACGGAGATATAACGGGAGGTACTTTTCCGTTGGCGGTTATACCACTTTTCGTTAATGGTTAACTCCACATCCATGCATAGGGATCATGGGTTTGATCAATGGCTGGGGAGATGCCACTGGAAAGTGATTTTGTGTAGATCTTTCTTCAAGTTGTTACTATCATCGTGATTTAGATGAGAGCTCAGGATCGTGCCACGTCACATTCGGTTATAACCGAATGAAGCCATGCACGATGAGCATTTAAGGCCTTCTAGAAGATCTACAGCTGTAAACCATTGCATTATTGCCACGTGTCCATTCTGTTGTAACAGAAAAGATCCCTTTGTTCAAGTCTTGATTTCAGGCGCGCGGGGATGTTTAGGACTTTATCTTCAAGCCTAGCTGTACCCTTGCGCGAGCCCGAACAAGGGTGTTAGTTGAATATTTGTCTCTTTTCTCCGGCGCATGGTCATCGAAGACTATTTTTCCCAAATCTTGTTTAGAACCGCTGCGCGACCACGCAGGGTCTTGTTCAAGATGTTCTTGGAATAAGGTTATGGTATAGTCCTATGCGCCTGCGCAAGGTTTTTGGGACCATACCCCTTCAAGTCCCCCCAGTCCAGTGTTGCTCCTATGCGCCAATGGCAAATAGGTGGAGCACTGGACTATAAAAATGAAGTGCGCGCTTTTGCTGTTTGAGAAGTAGCAAGGTTGTTCGGCGCAAGGTACGAAGAATCTTCTTGCAGAAGATATTTATTGTTTCTTAAAGCTGAGGTTTTCATGATTTCAAATTTTGAAAAAACTTGAATCATGGCAGGAAGTTGGTAAAAGGTGTTGTGCTGATGTTGACATGTGACGGTTAGGTGACAGGTGTAACATCCCGAAATTTCAAAACTTTATACTAGAATTATAAAGTGTATAATAAACAAGAATAAACTAACTAGGATAAATAACCCAGTTAGTTAGAAGTCTTGTAGTAACACAGGAATGAGTTAAAAAGCCAAAGATATAAACTAAATAAGAGTGGAGGGGCCTAGGTTGTCAAAATTGAAACTTAAATTACTAATATTTAGTAAAATAAAAACCAAACACTCCATTTTGGAGTTCCTGGTCGATCAAGAAACCACAGGGGGAGACACCCACACTTTCACAACCCTAAATTCTACTAAACTCTCAAATTGAAGGCTCAAATCATGTCGGAATCGAAATCTGAACATAGAATCGTGATCTCCTCGCCAAGGAGGTCATAAGGTATGTCAAATTAGGTTGTTTTGATACAACTCAAATTCTTGCATGTGATTGAAATCGAAGGTTGAGCTTGATTATGTGTTGTAAAACATGAAATTGGAAGTAATGTGAAGTCTAGGGACAAACCCTAGATGATTTCTTGTCAAAATCTTGCATGTTAGTTGTAAGGATCAAAATCACTATAGTGGGTGATTAGTAAGTTAGTAGAACTCGATAAACACTAGGATTAAGACTCTTATTCTAGTGTAAACTGAAATTGTGAGCTAATCTCTGAAATTGTTGATGTTAAAATATGTGTATATTGTCTAATTGAAGTTAATTTGAGTGATAATTTCAAGTTATGAACTTGGTTTAGATCATGTAGAAATCTGACCCGCAAGGTGTTTGATAAAACGCCTAAATGAGGGTTAAAATGTTAAAGATTGCTAAAAACGCAGATTTGCATATGTTATGAATTAATGCGTTAAAGCTTATGAAAGAGTTCTAATCTTGCTATGAATTGAACTCTTTAGGCAAGGAATCCGGAACGTCAAGTGGACACGCCGGAGGTGATACTCGCGGATAAGGTGTGCTTTAAAGGTACGTGGCTTAAGCCCCGTTAAATTATGTGTAAATGTTTAGTTTTGTTGTGAGAATGATGTTGTAGTGTAATGAATACGTTTGATGCGTCGTTAAAGTGGCGAAGCACACTCGACCATTAAACGGGTCAAAGTAAAAACTTGGAACTTAGTTTGGCTAGTCAATGAAGTGATGGTTTTCACTAAATAGCCAAACGGGTCAAAATGATGCTTTTAAAAAGAATCACGAGAGTAGAGACTTGAAAGTCTCATACTTCGTTAAATGATGGATTGTACCATACTAATGATTTGGTTATATAAATCTAAGTCTAAGAACCCGGGAATTTGGGTCAAATAATAGAAGTTAAATAAAAGGGGTTACTTGAAACGGAATGCTTGAATTCCGATGAAACAAGTAACTAGTTCCAAGGGAACGCGAAGCCATAGAATGGCGCGAATGTGCAAAATTTATGAGCCCGGGAATTCGGGTAATTATGTCCGAAAAGTTTTAAGAGTTGAAAAATGGTGCTATGCACTTACAACAATGGGTTGGATAATTGAAATAAGGAAATCGTGAACCGATTGTCGGTATCTCGGTTTCCGTAATGTGAAACTTACATGGATGGATCCATAATTTTATTAAGGACTCATAGGAAAAAGAATCGGTTAAAACGGACTAGCGAGTGAAAAGTTATGACCTTTTAAAGTTAGAATTTTTACAATTTTCGGAGCTGGGCAGAAATGCAGGTTTTAAACCTGCACCTGCTGGAAAACGTGTTCCCCCGCGCCACGCGGAGGAATACATGAATACCCCCACGACACGCGGAAGCCGTCGCGAGTCGCGACGAATTTAATGTCTCCTGCCGCGACACGCGGGAGGATCAAAATCAGAATTTTTATTTTCTTTTATTAAATAAATGTTGGAACTTGTTTATAAGTATTATGTCAATGCCAAAACTAATGTTTTTAGTGGTTTTGACCTTAGGTGACTATGGTGGGATTCAGGATGGCGGTCAAGCAATGTCGAAGAACCGAACACGTATTTTGTAGCTTCCGCGTCAACTTAACTTTGTTTAGACAATGATTTTGATGTAAATGAATTGTTGACCATGTTCTAAGGTTCTAAACTAGTCGGTAGTTGACTAGTATAAGTTACTTTAACTTTCGTTTGGTACTTAACATGATCGCGTTTAGTATTTTGAATTGGAAAACCTTTTGGAAATTGGGATTTTAGTATAAACTTATGTAATATATTATTTAATCTCATTATCATAAAAAGGGTGTTACAACAGGCTGTCACTTGTCAGATGTCAAACAGTAATTGGGCGTCGTCAAACGTGGTTCGTACGCCGCGTGAAGTTGTTTTTTGTTCTCCACTCGCCCTTATTGTCTTGGTAACCGTGTTTTCCTGAAAAAGGGGGATTACAGTTTTCGAGAGCATTAATTGTAACACCCCAAAACCCGAATGTTTATGTTCGTTAAATGTTCTAATATGGTACATCAAGAAATAAATAATTAGGTTATTTTACCTAGTTAAAGTTTATGGCCAAAACTATTAAATAACGAAAGTTGTGCCAAATATGTTAAGTGGTAAAACATGAGGGGCTAGATGGTATAGAATGAAAGTGGAGGTGTTAAAAGAAAGTAATAACACACACAGACACACAATCGTGTGTGTTCTAGATCGATCAGGAGCTCCCAAAGGAGCCAAACCCTAGCTCAACCTTAAATGATCAAATTGAAGGGTAAATCGAAGCTTAAATTCATGGATAAACATGGATTAATGATCACCATCACAAGAGGATCATAAGGTATGTCTTAAATTCTAGATTGGTGATCTTCCACGAAGTGGGTTATGTTCTAATCCGTGAATTGGTATGAAATTGAGTATGAACATGTGTTAGAATCCTCATCTATAACATGGATTATGCATGGTTTGGGTTAATTTGATGTTTTTAAGTGAAACCCGTTGATTATAGTGATGATGACGACTTGAAAGATCACCCATATCCAACTTCTTGCTTAAGATTGATGTATTATGATGTGTATGATGGATTCTTGCTAGAGGAATTGAAAGAAATGTGATGCTAATATGTTTGATGTTCATGCATGGATGATTTATGTTGATTAGTAGAAGGATTTGGATGAATTATGTATGAGATTAGGAGATTGTGCATGAACTAGTTGTACTTTATGTTTAGAAGGTAGTACATACACCAAGGGTATGATGATATTATGAAGAACTTAAGTTTAGATCACTAGTAAGTGATTAATAATGTAGTTATGAAGTGGGTTTTAGATAATGTGATGTAAATTGATGATTTACTTATGTTAATGATGTTTGGAATCAAACATGTGTGTGAATGTTTAAAGAAATCGGATAAGAAATGATAGATTAGCATGTTATAAGGTTGAATGATAAATTCCATATAAGATCCGTGTAATGAAAAGGTTGTGATGAATGATGAATAAGCTAACTATCTTGAGAAAGATATATGATAGTTGATGCTTGATAAGCAACATGGAAGCTTGGGAAAGAAGCGGGTCAAATGGAACTTATGTGCACGGGAAGCGTACTCGGATGCAAGGTAAGTAAAACTTACACCCCTTTTTGTAGAATATCTATTCAATGTTTAGATTACAAACATGGTAAGTAAATATGTGAATTATGATGTTCCGAGAAGTCTTGGTATCGGTCGGAACATGTGGTTATGTTAAGAAACTAAGTTAATGGTTAAAAGGATAAAAGGGGCATTATGGTAATTTTGGTTGCAAGTTAACGAAGTAATAAGTTACATGGATGGGATGATGAATAACTAACATCCCACAAGGATAAAATGGACATCTAGACTTAACGGGTCAAACGGTGAAGATGTCACCCTTTGGCGTTATCGACTAATGAATTGCTTTGTTAAGTATTATGAATTTGTAGAATGTATAGAAAAAGGATTTGCGTTGCTATTATCCAGCAATTTAGCGGATGAAGTATTAAAATGGGTCATAGCTTTGATCCGAGCCAGGTATGTGCATTTACAAGTGTAGATAAGTCGCTTGATTGGTAATTTATGCAATGAAGTCTTTAGTAGTAAGGGATGGGTCAAAGTTGACAAAAACGCCCTTGATGGGTAAAATGGGCAAATGGTCTTAAAAGTTGATTACAAATAAGCTATTTGATTAAATGAATGTTTTGAAAAAGTAAGAAAGCAAGAAGTATGATTTTCGTAAGTTAAGGACGTTAAAATGCGCAAATACCCTTAACGGGTCAAAATAAGCTCTTGAGCGAAAATGGGGCAAGAGGATGCAAGACATCCGAGAACTTAATCTTTTATGATAGAAAATGTTGAAATTATAAGGTTCATGTAAGTTTTTGGCTAAAAGGAATGAGATGTTTGATGAAAACATGAATGGGTCGAATAAGTGAAAGCGGGTATATAAAGCCGAGAGCTTTAAGTGAATATTTTCCTTAAACCGGATGTTAGATTTCAAGTTCATATGATAGAATGTGAATTTACAAGCATGTAGGAAGAAACGGGAGGTTAAACGAGTAAACGGTTCAAAAGTTATGCGCGTTTTAGTGCGTACGGACGACGAAACGTAGCTGCAGCAAGAAACACCTCTTAACTTAAGAGGAGTGCAAAAGAAACACCTCTTAACTTAAGAGGAGTGCAAAAGAAACACATCTTAACATAAGAGGAGTTCAACAGAACACCTTTTAACTTATGCGCCTCCCAAACATGATTTTGATCGTTCTTTTGACGTCTATAGGCTATAAATCTAAGTCTAAGTACCACGTAATTAATATATAGATATACAAGAGGTATGTAAGATCTTGAACGTGTACCTAAGAGTGCATGTACATATGTAGATGTGTATTTAAGTATGTATGAAGGCACGTATGAGTGTATGAAAGTAAGTAGAGATGTAGTAATGTATGTATGTATGTAGATGTGTATTTATGTATATGTGAAGATACGTGTGTGTATATGTACATATGTAGAGACGTAGTAATGTATGTGTGTATGTAGATATGTATTTGGTATATATGAAGGTACGTATGAGTGTATGCATGTATGTAGAGATATAGGAAGGTATGTACGTATGTAGATGTGTAGGTATGCAAGTAAGAATGTATGTATGTATGATAGAGATACGACGAGTAATACGTTATTAATAGTGTGTCTTGAGAATGAGAAGTAATGCAGGTACATTATCGAAGCCTCACCAGGATATGGATACGCAGATGAATTGCTTAAAGTCAGAAAGATAACGAAATGGGAAGTGTACGAGACTGAATCTTGTTTATGTATTATGTACTAATGTTATGAATGTATGTGGTGAGTGCAGGTTGTACGAATCACGGGCGGTTATCACAAGCAATAGAGATCGAAGACCGAGTCATAATATAGATTGTACGGGGATAACTGAGTATGTACTTTAGTAAACAGGACTTATACTTTATTTTTGTAAAAGATACATATTAAAACGAACTTTCAAGTAGGTCAAGACGTTTGTAATGAAAGAAATTTTATGGCACGAATTTCCGCTGCGACTTTTTGTCAAATACGTATTAGGGCCTTACAAGTTGGTATCAGAGCCTTGGTTTGAGAGAATCAAGTGTGAGAAGGTAGGTACTTGAACTCAAACCTGTGTGCTCTTGTGATAAGGAACCCGTACAATCCATGACTCGATCAAGATCTAAAAGGTAGAAATTGAATGAAAGTGTGTATGTACGCACTCATATGAAGAAGCTAATGGTTTTGTATGTGCAAGGTAAGCTTAAAATTTGAAGAGGATGATCCACGAACGCAGTCTAAGATGGACGCTAAGGCAGGAAAGGATACGAATGGACAGATGGACCCCAGGTACACAATGTTAATATGTATGGGTACCGGTGTTAAAGGGAAAAGGAAGAAATCTCCTTGGGAGGGTAAGCACTAAACGGAAGACAACGATATAGTCTTGGTAAGATTTAAAAAAAAATGTAGCACGAACTGAGACCCACTACTACGGACATAAGGCGATGATTACCTGAAGGCACGAAATTAGTATGTGATTTGCTCACCTGGCCAGTACGCAAGAAGCATATGACGTTCGTGAGACTGTGGTAATTATCGCAGGTATGTCCGGTAGAATTGGGTAGCAGGTGGGCGTGCGGGTGAAATGGGTGGTAAGACTCTCGGGAAATTGAGAGTACTATATAGGAATGAAAAATATGAGTGATAAGAATGAAGAATGTTGAATCCGTAAGAAAGTACGGATCAACAAGATATGAATGAAATGTTTGAATCCGCGAGACGGATTCAAGGAATGAAATGTATGAATGAAATGTATGAATGAAATGATTGAATCCGCGAGACGGATTCAAGGAATGAAAGGTATGAATGAAATGTTTGAATCCGCGAGACGGATTCAAAGAATGAAAGGTGTAAATGCAATGTTTGAATCCGCGAGAAGGATTCAAAGCATAGAAGGAAGGAAATGTATGAATGGTATGTTTGGAACCGCTAGACGGATTCAAAACATGGAAGCAATGAAAGGCATGAATGTGACGTTTGAGTCCACGGGACGGATTTAAAATATAAAAAGGATGAAATTAGTCCACATCACAATGTGTCGATAGTTTGACCGTGGTTGTGTTAAACGAGTCATACGGGTAAATGTAAAATAAATAAACAAAAGAATGATTGTAATGGGCATGCAAACCTAAGTTGTAAAACGAAAGAAAGAAGTTTTGAACCAGTTATGTGTTAAATGTGTTAGTAATCGACTCTTAGGAGTCATAGTGAATGACGGGCTACGACCGGACAATGATTTAAGTATGAACAAGAAGGGCAAGTTTTGTCAAGAAGTGAATCTCAAAGGTTTTGAGTGAAAAGTTCGAGTATTGGTTAAATTCCCATGAAATGAATTGCACGACACGTATGCTTATGTAAAATAAGTAAGGCACGAAATGAGAGGTATAGTAATGTAGAACGAATGAGGCAAGTTGAAGGTAACGTAAGGATATGTATGGTATAAATGACTATAGAAGAGTAGAATGATGCTAACTATGGAGTTAAGCATGTAGGTGTAACTATGAAGTAGTAGTTTTGTTGTGATAACAAAACAAGATTTGAATGTTATAGAATGTGTGTATGAAATGTAATCTTAAAAGACAAGATGAAAGTATTAGATCCGTTATAAACAAATCCTACGAATGAACGTATTATCACAAGCTTGAAGAAGTATGTATATTGACCTATTATAAACGGGTCAAGGGAAATGAAAATGTTATGTGAAAGTATGGTATGAAAAGTATGGACTTATTATAAAAAAAAAAGTCAATAGTATGAATAAATATGAACTGAGATAGGATGATTACTTATAATTATGATGTGACGATGAAGTCAAACCTAGATGTGTGTGGGCAAGAGGAAAGGAGAAAGGTTTCGGGGACGAAACCTTATTTAAGGGGGGTAGACTTGTAACACCCCAAAACCCGAATGTTTATATTCATTAAATGTTCTAATATGGTACATCAAGAAATAAATAATTAGGTTATTTTACCTAGTTAAAGTTTATGGCCAAAACTATTAAATAACGAAAGTTGTGCCAAATATGTTAAGTGGTAAAACATGAGGGGCTAGATGGTATAGAATGAAAGTGGAGGTGTTAAAAGAAAGTAATAACACACACAAACACACAATCGTGTGTGTTCTAGATCGATCAGGAGCTCCCAAAGGAGCCAAACCCTAGCTCAACCTTAAATGATCAAATTGAAGGGTAAATCGAAGCTTAAATTCATGGATAAACATGGATTAATGATCACCATCACAAGAGGATCATAAGGTATGTCTTAAATTCTAGATTGGTGATCTTCCACGAAGTGGGTTATGTTCTAATCCGTGAATTGGTATGAAATTGAGTATGAACATGTGTTAGAATCCTCATCTATAACATGGATTATGCATGGTTTGGGTTAATTTGATGTTTTTAAGTGAAACCCGTTGATTATAGTGATGATGACGACTTGAAAGATCACCCATATCCAACTTCTTGCTTAAGATTGATGTATTATGATGTGTATGATGGATTCTTGCTAGCGGAATTGAAAGAAATGTGATGCTAATATGTTTGATGTTCATGCATGGATGATTTATGTTGATTAGTAGAAGGATTTGGATGAATTATGTATGAGATTAGGAGATTGTGCATGAACTAGTTGTACTTTATGTTTAGAAGGTAGTACATACACCAAGGGTATGATGATATTATGAAGAACTTAAGTTTAGATCACTAGTAAGTGATTAATAATGTAGTTATGAAGTGGGTTTTAGATAATGTGATGTAAATTGATGATTTACTTATGTTAATGATGTTTGGAATCAAACATGTGTGTGAATGTTTAAAGAAATCGGATAAGAAATGATAGATTAGCATGTTATAAGGTTGAATGATAAATTCCATATAAGATCCGTGTAATGAAAAGGTTGTGATGAATGATGAATAAGCTAACTATCTTGAGAATGATATATGATAGTTGATGCTTGATAAGCAACATGGAAGCTTGGGAAAGAAGCGGGTCAAATGGAACTTATGTGCACGGGAAGCGTACTCGGATGCAAGGTAAGTAAAACTTACACCCCTTTTTGTAGAATATCTATTCAATGTTTAGATTACAAACATGGTAAGTAAATATGTGAATTATGATGTTCCGAGAAGTCTTGGTATCGGTCGGAACATGTGGTTATGTTAAGAAACTAAGTTAATGGTTAAAAGGATAAAAGGGGCATTATGGTAATTTTGGTTGCAAGTTAACGAAGTAATAAGTTACATGGATGGGATGATGAATAACTAACATCCCACAAGGATAAAATGGACATCTAGACTTAACGGGTCAAACGGTGAAGATGTCACCCTTTGGCGTTATCGACTAATGAATTGCTTTGTTAAGTATTATGAATTTGTAGAATGTATAGAAAAAGGATTTGCGTTGCTATTATCCAGCAATTTAGCGGATGAAGTATTAAAATGGGTCATAGCTTTGATCCGAGCCAGGTATGTGCATTTACAAGTGTAGATAAGTCGCTTGATTGGTAATTTATGCAATGAAGTCTTTAGTAGTAAGGGATGGGTCAAAGTTGACAAAAACGCCCTTGATGGGTAAAATGGGCAAATGGTCTTAAAAGTTGATTACAAATAAGCTATTTGATTAAATGAATGTTTTGAAAAAGTAAGAAAGCAAGAAGTATGATTTTCGTAAGCTAAGGACCTTAAAATGCGCAAATACCCTTAACGGGTCAAAATAAGCTCTTGAGCGAAAATGGGGCAAGAGGATGCAAGACATCCGAGAACTTAATCTTTTATGATAGAAAATGTTGAAATTATAAGGTTCATGTGAGTTTTGGGCTAAAAGGAATGAGATGTTTGATGAAAACATGAATGGGTCGAATAAGTGAAAGCGGGTTTATAAAGCCGAGAGATTTAAGGGAATATTTTCCTTAAACCGGATGTTAGATTTCAAGTTCATATGATAGAATGTGAATTTACAAGCATGTAGGAAGAAACGGGAGGTTAAACGGGTAAACGGTTCAAAAGTTATGCGCGTTTTAGTGCGTACGGACGACGAAACGTAGCTGCAGCAAGAAACACCTCTTAACTTAAGAGGAGTGCAAAAGAAACACCTCTTAACTTAAGAGGAGTGCAAAAGAAACACATCTTAACATAAGAGGAGTTCAACAGAACACCTTTTAACTTATGCGCCTCCCAAACATGATTTTGATCGTTCTTTTGACGTCTATGGGCTATAAATCTAAGTCTAAGTACCACGTAATTAATATATAGATATACAAGAGGTATGTAAGATCTTGAACGTGTACGTAAGAGTGCATGTACATATGTAGACGTGTATTTAAGTATGTATGAAGGCACGTATGAGTGTATGAAAGTAAGTAGAGATGTAGTAATGTATGTACGTATGTAGATGTGTATTTATGTATATGTGAAGATACGTGTGTGTATATGTACATATGTAGAGACGTAGTAATGTATGTGTGTATGTAGATATGTATTTGGTATATATGAAGGTACGTATGACTGTATGCATGTATGTAGAGATATAGGAATGTATGTACGTATGTAGATGTGTAGGTATGCAAGTAAGAATGTATGTATGTATATATGTATGTATGATAGAGATACGACGAGTAATACGTTATTAATAGTGTGCCTTGAGAATGAGAAGTAATGCAGGTACATTATCGAAGCCTCACCAGGATATGGATACGCAGATGAATTGCTTAAAGTCAGAAAGATAACGAAATGGGAAGTGTACGAGACTGAATCTTGTTTATGTATTATGTACTAATGTTATGAATGTATGTGGTGAGTGCAGGTTGTACGAATCACGGGCGGTTATCACGAGCAATAGAGATCGAAGACCGAGTCATAATATAGATTGTACGGGGATAACTGAGTTTGTACTTTAGTAAACAGGACTTATACTTTATTTTTGTAAAAGATACATATTAAAACGAACTTTCAAGTAGGTCAAGACGTTTGTAATGAAAGAAATTTTATGGCACGAATTTCCGCTGCGACTTTTTGTCAAATACGTATTAGGGCCTTACATTAATGGCGATCCCTATATAAACCTTTGAGGGGCCTCCTTTTTTCACTACAATTGTGCTTTATATCTTGTATGTCTACCGGAGATCATCCAGACGATTCTGCAGAGGAGATGTCCGCTTCTTTTCCACCGTTGAAATGGTCGACAGAGATTTTCGACAGTCTCGTTAAAAATTTTAAGTTCCCCAAGAGTTGGGGTGTGATTTACCCAGAATAGGGGCAGACGGCGGCACAAGCTCCTGTCGGTTGTATCACCCAGTTTTGGGATTATTTCACCGATGGTAACTTCCGGTTACCAGTAACAAGATTCGTCCTCGACATTCTTGGTTACTATAAATTCCAAATTTCTCAGTTAAATCCCATGGGGATGGTTCGGATTCGACATTTCGAATTTCTTTGTAAATCGATGCATATCGAACCCACCGTCGATCGTTTTCGAGTATTCTATCAACTTCGTTGTTCACAAGGTTTCTATTCATTTGCTCAACGTCCAACAGCAAAAAAAGATTCTGCTTTCACCTCCAAAGTCTTTCCATGAATGGAAACCCAAGTTTTTTTACATCAAGGCCAGAGTGATTCCGATGAAGATGACTTTCCGAGGTGCGGAAGATATTGAGGTGGAGACCCTTAAGACTTCGGAGGCAGAGATATGGTACCAGGATATGAAGGACGTGCCTTCTATTGAGCTGTATGAGAGAGCTTTAATTGCTGTTGGGATGAGTCTGCACTGGAAGGCAAAGCGTCATGACAAGCCAGTGTATGTAGAGGATGACAAGAGTAAGTCATCAGATCTCTTATTTCGTTATGCGAAATTGTTTTGTTGTTAATTTTCTGTAGGATCGAGATTCGATCTAAATGAGTCTATCAGAAGAGTTCTAATCCAAATCAAAGGCGGAATTCAATGATTCAGACTTGATTACAGCTTGATTCACATAGAGATTCACTTTAAATGTCTTGTATATTGATTTGACATGATTACAGACCACTTGACACTTCGGCAGCACCTCGGCTCCGGAATCAGCAACGTTCCAAATGAAATAAAGAGCTCAGGTATTTATAGGTGAGCCAATTCGCATGAAACACACTTCACGCGAAATGGTCATTTCATACGAACTGGTCTAGCCATTTCGTTCGAATTGGGCTTTCACCATACAAATCCTATTTTTTCATCTACCGAGCTCCGTTCTATCCTATCTAGACACATGACTCGATACAAGACGAAGTCAACAGACATATGCACCAACAGACTCCCCCTTGGATGTTGACGAAGTCTTCGGTGTCGAGTCTTCAGTATGACGAGTCATCAGTCTTGATCAGTCTTCAAGCTCTTCCCAAAGTGTCTTACACTGTAAGTATCTTTCAAACTCTCTTTCTTACTCTCTCTCATCAGCAGCAGCTGCTTCTATCTTGAACAAAGTTCCAGGATTAGAAACTGGCTCTTACTTCTTTAGACTCCCCTTTGCTAGCAGACTCCCCCTTAAGTTGTTCCGAGATCGCAATCTGACATAGCACTTTCACAGGTTCAGAACGTCTCCTGGCTCTTCGTAGCAACAAGATCAGGAACCTGGTATCTTGTTCAAGCCTCAGGAGTCGAAACCTGGCTAACCTGCACATCCTCTACCCAACAGTAAGATTTTTATTTAACAATTTTAATCACTGATTAACCACTTGTACGAATACCATTTAAACATTTCAAAATCATTTCACATTTCAAACAACCTCTCCCAACCCTGTTGTTCATCATGTTTAGCATTTGGAATTTTGAAAATCAGCTTTCCAACATCAGTTGTCGAAAATAAGAAGAACTAAAATCTTTTTGAATTTTCAAAATTTTAAGCTAAAACACAATCTTTTTGGATTTTTTTTTCTTTAAAGAAAAGCAGTAAAGAAATATTTACAGACAATAATTTTTGTGAGTTTGTGTAAGAGGATCATATCAGTTTTTGAGACAAATCACTAGCACCGTTGAGCTTTAAACACTTTAAGTTCTAAACGATTCACTTAGATTGTCAGTATACTGATCCACATAAATTTTCACACAAAGTTCAACTGTTTCGAGATACGAGATTAGTGTCTTAAGGACTTAAACTTATTCGCGTGTACCACCTCAGAATATACTCCCGTATCCAGACTCCTATATTCAGTCTTACAGGTGAATGTACACTAATGATATCTGTAAACGGTATAATGCGAGACCATGAGAGCTCAGGCTATTGCTTCCACAAAATCAGAGAGATGATGGTTCGACTTTAGGTGGGTCCCCCTTGGGGATCTTCTTTACAACAGCACATGATTAGCATTTTTCAATGTTTCATCATTTTTTATGCCGAGGGCGGGCTTTAAGATTAAAGCAGTGCAAAGTATTATACGAGGACTAGGCTATTGCTCCCGCAAAATCAGAAGTCCTGGTATAATACCCCAGATATCACCACGCACAAAGACCTAGTATGTCAGAAATAGAAAGCCCTTCAAACAAGATTTCAGGGGTTACCTATATATCCGAGAGATGTTCCCCACGAAATAAGTAAGTATGATATTTAGGTTTATATCTAACACAATCTACTAAGCGTGCGAAAACCTACTGGTACATCATCAGTGAGACCGTTTATCACATTTTGACTTTCCAATTCTTTAGCGTACTGTGATAGTCCACTAATGTACTATCATTTCCTCTTTTTCACAACAAAACTCATTTTGATTTTTATCATATTTTTTACTTTTTCAAATTTTCAAATGTTTTTGGATTTTCTGAAATTTCTTACTCCCCCTAAAATTCAAAATCATTTAAAGAAAATTTGACAAACCGATGTGAATTACTTCAAATTGCCATCCACTTGGCGTAAACAATCAGAACTCCCCCTGACAACAAACTATTTTCCCATTATGATTTCAAAACACTTAAGTTTGTTTTAATCAAATGGTTTTTCCAGAAAATTAGTTTTGTTGATTTCACACTTATAGAATCGGGGTTTAAATCATCATTTTGTTTGAAAACCACTTGTGAATGAAAGTTAAATCAAGTTCAACTTAATGACCTTGATTAACCACTTGAAGGTTCTCATCAAAAATACCACTTGTAAAACGAAATATAACAATTTTGAATTTCCCAAGAAAGATGCCGATTCCTGCTCCACGATTACCAACTTGAGAGCTCCGGCAAGTCAGGATTTTTATTTTTTATAATATCTCACCCATTCCTGAGGAATCAGGGGTGAGCCATCAGCATTTGATTTACTTCTTTTCGATTCATGAAAATCTTTAACTCCTTTAACCTTCCCATCTGCCATTTTCCCAAAAATATGTAACACCTTGCCATTGAAAGTTTTTTCAGCATCAAATTCTTCTTTACCAGGGAAGAATTGATCTGAGATCTCAATCTTTCCAACTTTTAACCTCAAGTTTTCTTTTGACAATGGTGGAAAGTTTTCATTGTTCATTTCTGGAACGGAATTCTCATCACTTGACAAAATAGATGACTCCTCTGACTTTGACGAGTCAGATTCATTATCAAAACTAGTTTCAGATTTAACAACCCATCTCTGTTTGTTTAAATCGACTCTTCTTTTGTAAAAACATTTCGAACTTTCACCAACTTCGAAAGTCGAATTTTCAAACACTTTAAATTTTTCAGTTGGTTGTTTCATTTTCTCAACACAGTTTTCTTTCATCTTAGAGTTAAAAGAAACTCCCTGTTTTGTGTTGTTGAACTGTTGGCAATTCCAAGCAATATGTCCAACCTTTTGACATTTGAAACAAGTTCTTCTATTAACTCTTTGTTCAGATTTCTTCATCAGATTCTTCTTCTTCTCAGCAAGAAACTCTTTGTTTGACTGTTTCCTGAACAGTTTCTCCTTTTCTTCCTCTGAACTTGTACCTGAAACAAATTTAGTTTTTGGTTTATAAATTTTCTCATTTTTATAATTTTCTAGAGGAATAAAACCTAATCCCTTCTTTTTGAAATTACTGTTATGGTTTGGTTTCTTTTGAAAACCAGAACCAGAACTGTAACCCATTTTCTTGTTCAATCTTTGTTGAACTCTTGAAGTGTACTTTTTAGGTTTTTCAGAAAGATTTACATCTTTTATTTCAGAAATATTAATTTCTGTTAATTTGAAAACCTTGTTGATCATCTCAATTTTAACACTTCTTATTGGAAATTCTTCATCAGAAAATAATTTGTCAGAATCATTCAAAGTATATGCTACTTTGAATATTTCTTCATTCAAATTATTCTTTGACATCAGAAAATCTTTCTTATAAACCCTTTTGACCGGTGAACTCGGACTGTCGTCTGATGAACTCGACTTTTCAGATTTAGACTCTGACTTTAACTCTTCATCTTTATCCAACACCTGATCAACCACTTTCTTAATTAACTCGGACTCATGATCAGTGTCAGACGCTGTGAATGTGACGTCAATGTTGTCTGGTAACTCATCAGTTGTTTCACACTTTAACTTTATATTGACAGCCTTTTTGAGTTGTTCCGAATTTGGTTTTCTGGGAGAATAGCCTTCCCAGATCGGAGGCGGACACTTGTTATACTTGACACTCTGTTTCTTACCAGTATCCGTATCTTCCGATTTCTTTTTATCTTGAAAAGCTTCAAGACCTGCAACAGTAGGATAGATTATGTCAATCAAATAATCAGAACTTGAATAACTCTGCAACAATCTTCTGATTCTTTCATTCTCAATCTTTTCATTCTCTAACTCTTGTTTCATCTTTACACACTCATCAATATAGTAATTGATGGCCTTTTGCTTAGTCATCACTGTTGATTCTACCATTATCAAAGCTTTTTCCCTTTCCGAGTTTGTCTTTTCCAACCTATTAACCGTTCTGTTCAGCACATCATACGACTCTTTCACGTATTTAACATCAAACAACAATTTTTCCTTCAACTTGTCTAGTTCACTATACTTCTTGTCTTTTTCTTCACAATGTTTGCATGATTCCAAACATTTCAGACAAGGTTTCGTGACCTCGACAATCTTTTCAATTTCGACAATCTTTTCAACTTCTATGATCTTTTCAAATTCGACTATTTTTTCAACTTCAACAATCTTTTCAACTATTTTTTCAATCACCTTTTCAGTCATCATCGATTCTTCATCAAATTTTATTTTCTCCTCACTCTCATCAATCTCGACCTTTTCTGTCGATTTTTCTTCAACTTTTGCCTTCTCAGCTTTCATTTTTGTCTTTTCTTCAGCAATCCTTCTTGCTTCAATTTCCTCTTCAACAATCTTTTTTGCTTCCAATTCTTTCTTCTATCTAGCAGCCTTTTTCTCTTTCAACATCTCGATCTTATCTGCAAAAAACAAATTAAAACTGTAAGAATCCAATTGTTTTCTAGTGTTATTAATATACTCTTCTTCATCATCTGTGTCTTCATCACTTTCTGATGACTTAAAAATTTTCTTTCTCTTCGGTTTAGAATTGGCTGATTCTTCTTCAAAGATTCGAGCTACAAAGGCTTTAGACTTTAAGTAATCTTTATCTGGAATGCATTTATCCCAGCTAAATCCCTCTGGAAGTCTTTCATCATCTTGGTTAACTAGATAAGCTTTCTTCTTTCCATCTTCAATCGAATTAGCACTGGATGATGACGATTGTTCAGCTACCTGATGATAAATTGCTTTTCGATGATAATCATTATTCCCGAATGGATCTTGTCTTCCAGTTGCTTCTCTGTTTGTACATTCTCTTTTAAAATGCCCTTTTTCTCGGCAACGAAAACAAATAACCTTTGATTTGTCAAAACCTAGCTGTGATGTTGCTGCTTCACGAAGATCATCTCTACATGTGATCTGCTTAAAATTTTCTGCTCTTCTCAAAACACTAGCTAAACACCATTTGATGTCCATCAACTCAAGTTCTTCAGAATCAATCTGGTCATAATCCTCTTTGGTGAGCATCGGATTTCCGATTTGTCCAGCAACCAAACTTTCATACGACTCTAACACAGCAGCAAGTGATGCCATGTGTTGCTTCGCAATCTCTGGAGAAAATTTTTGACCATTTTGAATGTTCAATGTAACATTGCATTGCAAAACTTGACCATTAAAGTTTGTTGAAGTTTTTGTCTGAGAACTTGGTGTTGAAAAATTTGGTTCAAAAGTTGAATAAGACGAAGAATATCCACTGTTTTGACTTGTATTGCATGCCGTTGTTCCGGAAGTACCGTCAG
Organism: Helianthus tuberosus; assembly: GCA_030545235.1. NCBI lineage: Eukaryota > Viridiplantae > Streptophyta > Magnoliopsida > Asterales > Asteraceae > Helianthus > Helianthus tuberosus. The sequence goes on from CM060407.1 coordinate 125,024,301, forward strand.
CACTGAACGCAGTCTGAATCTTCGAACTCGGAGTAGTCTCACCTTTGCTTCCTCGAAAATATAGACTAACATCTTGTTGAGCATTTGGATTCTTCATGATAGCAGTTTTCTGAACATCCAATTCATGTTCTTCAATCTTCTGAATGAACTTACTCAAATTCATATTTTCATGTTGTCGGGTATGCTTTAAAATCAACAAATATGTTCCCCATTTATTATGCGGTAATGCATCGGCTAACTTATCAACCCATTCATCATTTTCTTTATTTATCTCCAATCTTTTCATTTCCTGAACAAGATGACAACATCTCTCAATAGTTTTTCTTGTTGTTTCTCCTTCAAAAGCTACAAACATATCAAAAGATTTCTTTAGTAAAGCACGTTTATTTTTTATCATATCAGCACTTCCCTTGAACCTGTTAATCAAGGCCAACCAAATAGATCTAGTAGTTCCCTCATGTTGAAGCAAAACGAAAATATCTTCTTTTACTGCTTGTTGAAGAAGACTAATCATCATCTTTTCACTGGTGTATCTTAGTTTTTCATTCTCTGAAAAATCACTAAATTGTTTTTCATTTCCAAGATCATCTTTTGGTAAAGCATATTCTCTCTCTAATGCAACCCATGCATCAAACTTATAAGCTTGCACCCAATTTTCAAAACGGTTTTGCCATCCTTTAAAATCCTCAATGTACATAAGCTTCGGCGGTTTTTGGAAAGTTCCTGTTTCATTCTCACTATTAACAGTTTCAGCAACGGTAGCTGGAATGACATGTTCAGTAGCAAAAGGATTGTAAAACTCTTCTTCCATGTTTCAATGTTGAAAGTTCACAAAATCACAAGGTTCAAATGAATTGAAGATTCAAACAAACTGATGTGATATCCAAACGATCTGAATTTGATGTGAAGTGACTTTTGGTGCGAACTGGACTTTTTCAAGCGACCTGGGTTAATTTCAAGCAAAATGGAAATCCATTTTGTGCGAACTGATGCTTCTTTCAAACGAATTGGCAACTTCAAGCGAACTGGGGTCCAATTGGTGCGAATCGAGTGTAATTTCACATGAACTGTTGCTGATGTCACACGATCGGGTGTGATTTTGACAAAATTGATCACGTTTTAGGTCGAGTTTAGGTCTAATTCTTTCAAGGATTGATTAAAACTGTGTTTCGCGTATTATATCAAGAAATCAGTCCATTTTAACCTTGAAAACTCCGTTAATTTTGAAAAATGTGAAGAAGAATGAGTAGAAATCAAAATTTTGAATGAAAACAAGCTGAATTCGGTAAGAACTCTTCCTCCTGAGCTCTGATACCACTTGTAGGATCGAGATTCGATCTAAATGAGTCTATCAGAAGAGTTCTAATCCAAATCAAAGGCGGAATTCAATGATTCAGACTTGATTACAGCTTGATTCACACAGAGATTCACTTTAAATGTCTTGTATATTGATTTGACACGATTACAGACCACTTGACACTTCGGCAGCACCTCGGCTCCGGAATCAACAACGTTCCAAATGAAATGAAGAGCTCAGGTATTTATAGGTGAGCCAATTCGCATGAAACACACTTCACACGAAATGGTCATTTCGTACGAACTGGTCTAGCCATTTCGTGCGAATTGGGCTTTCACCATACAAATCCTATTTTTTCATCTACCGAGCTCCGTTCTATCCTATCTAGACACATGAATCGATACAAGACGAAGTTAACAGACATATGCACCAACATTTTCCCTTTGCAGTTTTTGCTTTATACGTTGTGGCGTACAAGAGAGAGCATGGGAAAATGACAACCGTCCAAAAGGGTGTTAACGAGCAGCCCAGGTATCACTAGATAGTGAAGAACTTTACGCCTCCAAGGGATGCTGATTTGAGTTCTCAGCCTTCTACTAATGTTGGTATGTTCCTCTTTTACATCCTTTAGATAATATTGCAATATTACTCTTTGCTGATGCTGCACTTTGGGTAATATTGCAATATTGCTTTTGAATAGGTGAGTTGACGAATTTAGGCGTAGGCCCGGGATCGAAGAAGAAGAAATGTGCGCCGGCTACCACTGCTGCGCCTAAGAAGTTTGTCACACTGAAGGCGGACGTTCTCAAGGAAGAGAAGAAGAAAGGTACGCGCCTTGTTTCTGATCCTTGGTATGATTACATAGTGGTGTCTGATACGTTAGAAGGTCTTGCGCCTGAGCTATGAGGAAGCCAAAACCAGAGCCTCGAGACACCGCAGACATTCCGGTACCAAATCTTGATGATCACATTGACTTGGAATCAAGTCCTGAGCCCCTGCTGAGGACTAAGGCGGTGAAGAGGAATTAGCCGGAAGGTGGGGCTGCGGCGCAACCTGTGAAGAAGATTGGCGGAACAAAGATTGGTAAAAAAGGCAATCTTGATGCTTTTGTTTCCTCACTTTCTCCAGGTGAGTGTCTTCTTTGAATTTCCGCCTTTGTCATTTTATAAAGTAACTTTGTTAATTTCTTTACAGAGAGGCCTGCTCCATCTGTTCATGTGGAATCGTCGTCTGTTTTTAATGATGACCTTCCGCTATCACCACCCCGCGCATCTATCATGGAACAATTGGAGGGTACCCAGACTGTAGAGGCGGAGGTGGGGAAGGCTGTGGAAGTGGAGAAAACTGTTGAAGTTGAGTTGGAAGCAGAGAAAGTTGTGGAGCCGGAGACGACTGACGTTGGTGCTACCAAGCCCAAGTCTCCCGAGGTTATGGCCATGGGCCAGAAAGAGCAAAATCCATTAATGAAGAAGAGGTTCCTGTGACAACCGTTCCTTCTTCTGCGACCACTTCCGCTCCTCCCAGAGATGACGTTGAAGACAACCCCATTCATGCTGATCAGGGCTTTATTGCTCATGATGAAGAGGTCGATTCTCCGATCCGCCTGGATGAAACTCCGGGGGACTATTATTACAGAACATACTCGGAGAAGAGAGCCTCAGATATCCATGCGCCTGTGTTGAAATTGAAGCAAGGTGATACCTTTTCAGATTGGCAAGTATGCCATGACTGGTTGCAGGGTATTTTTCCACCTGCTGAAGTTAAATTCCAAGAGGAACGTTCTTATGATCATAATTATCGTTCATACCTCGAAGAAACTGCCAGTTCAACTTCCATCACTCATCGGATACTGTGCGAATGGCGTAGCATGCATAGAGAGTGGGATGTTTTTTAAGTGTCCAAAAAGGAAGTTGTTGAAGAGAAGGCGAAGGTTGCCATGCTGAGAGCTAAGCTGGAGGTTGATCAAGCCAAATTTGAAAGTGAGCAAAAGACAGAAGAGTGGTCTGCTGCTGGGTGGAAGAGGAAAGCTAAAGCTGAAGCCGCTCAACTTGCTGAGGCGCGTAAGCGGTGGAAAGAAATTAGTGAAAAAGGTAATAATGAGAAGAGAGCTCTGCGCACCAATGTGAATAATTTCAAGGCGGAGATTGAAAGGTTAAAGAAAGAGAAGGCAGAGGCTGAGAGTGCTCGTGATGAAGCCCGGTCACATAGGGAACGGAGTGAATAGAGAGAGGTACGAACTTGCTTCACCCTTGCCCTTAGAAATAAGGAGATAGAAGAACTTACGTCTTTATTAACTGATCAGGAACAAAGCAAGGCGGAGCTTGAGTCTGCCAAAAAAGACTTGCAACTCGAAAGAGTTGAAAAAGATGAAGCTGCGCGCCGTCTTGCCGAGACTGAAGAGAAATTATAAAGTTCTGAGACTGCCCTGGTGACGGTGAAGAGCTTGGTTGAACGTTTGAAGAATGATATGCTCTGGGTGAAACATCGTGGGATTATCAATGTAAGTATGTCAACCCCTTGTAATAATTCTGATAAGTTTGTGCATTTTCTTATTGGGATTTATGTCTGCGTAGGTTGCGAATTCAATCCTGAACTCCATTAACTTAGACCAGACTGTTGCCAACTTGATGGTGACCGCGTGTAATGACGGATATACACAAGGGTACGCGGAATGTACCCAACATGTCACTGATGCGCTAAGGGTAGAATGGGACAACAGTAGATCTGCCACGCACGGAGTTGATACTGGTGCTGCCCATGTTGCTGCTAAAGTAGAATATAACAACTTGCGCCTTCCAGTGATGGATCTGGTAACCACAGCGCTTCAGTTTGAAGACTTTGTTGTGCAACTGAAGGAGATATTCCCAGATGAAGCGAATGCTTCCGATGATGAAGACTTAGAATAGGTTGTCTTGTACTTGATAGTTGTTTGTTGGACATGTTTGGGATGTGGATCCCGTTTTTGTAATATTTTGTTAATGCGCTGTTGCGCAAGTAACTTTGTTAATGCGCTGCCGCGCAAGTAGCTTTATATATGGTATGTTTTAGTTACAGTATTTGCATGAGTACAATTGCTTTATTTAGGTAAGACAAATAAAGATGGTATAAAGCTCATGTGTGAACGTAGGGCTGGACCTTGCACATTACCTGTGACCGTGGACCGTTCATGAGACTTGTGTTAGATTACCATAGTGTTTTTGTGCTTACCAAAAGAAATTGCATGCATTTGTAAGAAAACATAAAGGTGTAATGTAACAGACTTTGTATTGATTTAGATAAGGTGCAGAGGCCATGTATTACAAAGCTGCTATTAGGATAAATAAGAAACTTAAATTAATGCACATGCAAGTAGTCCTTGTGCCATAAGTTGACAAGTTGAGGAATCTGCTAAATATGAAGGAAACTATGATTACATGTGCGATGTACTGCCCTGGTGTAATACCCCGAACCTTAATATACTGTTTATAAACGTATGAAATATGTAATTTATATTTCATATATTGTTAAACGAGTAAGATGATGGTGTGAAAGGTGAAATATCTTGACAAGCCTTAGCTAGTATAGGAGACCGTTTAATATTAATAATTAAATATATTATTTTTGACCTTACTCCGTTTTTAATGAAACTTAGGTTAAAACGCAGATAAAAATATGCTCGTTCTAATGACATATTCGTCGTTTTATAAAACGTCATATTTTAAAAGTTATACAAGAAAAACGAGTGAAGCAGCTGAAATAATATAACTAAGCTAGCTAGCTAGCACGTCAACTGTCCCACATCGCCCAGAAAGCAATTGAGGTGCTTGCTTGCTTCACATATATATAGGAGTTAAATTGTAGGATTTTAGATACACCAAAATTTTAACGGGAACGCTCTAGTATTGAGAATCCCGAGTATACGATACCCCGTTGGGTGTTGTTAGTAGTCGTTTTTGGAGCACGAGTAGGAGCAGGAGTAGGGAAACTCTACATCAACGTGCCGTAGATAGTTTTGAGGTATACTCTCGTTTAAGTTTATGTTTAGTTATTTAGTATTTATTTTTAGTAGTTAATATTAGTTTTATTATTAGTAATAATATATTACTAATAATATATTAGTTTTGAGGTATACTCTCGTTTAAGTTTATGTTTAGTTATTTAGTATTTATTTTTAGTAGTTAATATTAGTTTTATTATTAGTAGTTAATATTAGTAATAATATATTTTAGTAGTAGTAGTAGTAGTAGTAGTAGTAGTAGTATTGTCAGGGGCAGGTATTGGGTAGCCTAGCCTTAGTTAGGCATGGACTGATCACCCATGCTTAAACAAGGCAGCACTAACCAATATCCAACCATGATAATGACTAGTTAGGTGTACCATTACCTAACCTAGGATTATGTGTCAGGACCTTGAGACATAACCCAACCCAGTAGTAGTAGTAGTAGTAGTTGGGTAGCCTAGCCTTAGTTAGGCATGGACTGATCACCCATGCTTAAACAAGGCAGCACTAACCAATATCCAACCATGATAATGACTAGTTAGGTGTACCATTACCTAACCTAGGATTATGTGTCTGGACCTTGAGACATAACCCAGTAGTAGTAGTAGTAGTAGTAGTAGTAGTAGTAGTAGTAGTAGTAGTAGTAGTAGTAGTAGTAGTAGTAGTAGTAGTAGTAGTAGTAGTAGTAGTAGTAGTAGTAGTAGTAGTAGTAGTAGTAGTAGTAGTAGTAGTAGTAGTAGTAGTAGTGTTAGTATTATTTTAGGTACTAGGGTTATTGTCAGGGGCAGGTATTGGGTAGCCTAGCCTTAGTTAGGCATGGACTGATCACCCATGCTTAAACAAGGCAGCACTAACCAATATCCAACCATGATAATGACTAGTTAGGTGTACCATTACCTAACCTAGGATTATGTAATTGTGTCAGGACCTTGAGACATAACCCAGTCGTACTAGCGGCAGTTAAGTAATTGCTAATCAGGTGAGTCATCATACTTGTCTTTTAAACTGTGATAGTCTATGTAACAACTCTCATCAAAAGTCATATTTATTAAAATAAATTTTCCAATAGGAAACCCTAATTGAGACACCCAAGTGATTCTGTACAAACCCTAAAATTTTCAGAACAATCGGAATCAGGATCAGGGCCCCTAAAACTCAGGGGGGGTAAACCCTAGTTACGATTATCTTAAAAATTCGTTGTCAAAAATCAAATTTACAAAACAGTTAAGTCAGCAAGGCTAGTCCCAGACGTGGCTGACCTAGGGTGAAAACGTGTCCCTTGCGCACCGCAAGGGTTTATGCTTACGGTGCGCAAGCCTTGCCAAATTTTAAGTATAAATAGCAGGCATTGGAAATCGAATTTTGGTATTGAAACGACGTAAAACTTTGATACATGCACTAAGATACGTTCTGTTTACCACAATTAACACACACGGATCACTAATCGACGCCGCAATCAGGGTAATAACTCGATCGCTGATACGATTCAATGTCCGATCGATTAAACTATCCAATGGATGTTTAAGTGCTGCCCACATTAGGGTTTATGCTTTGTCATTCGTCGTTAATTCGATGGATGTTTAAGTATCGCACTTTGTCATTCGATGTGAAGGTTTAATCTCGTGAGTTATCGTAAATGCTGTATTAAGTTACTAACCGAATTGTGTGCCTGTTATTAATTTAGGTTAGAAAGGCTAATCAGTAGGCTAGGCTCTGCTCAAAATAAATCTGCAATGTGAGTCATTCTCTTTTTATCAAATCTATTTACAAAAAGTATGTTTAATTTCAAGATTATAATTACAGTGATTAAGTATATGTGGTCACCAAATTACAACCGGTATGTGGGGTATTGTGCACATTACTGTTTTTATCACTTTAGGTGGGCGTACCTAATTAATGATACTCGTTACTATTGGGTGAACGGACTCAATAGTAATATGACCACAGTCACCGAAACGAGTCGATGACAAGTACTGTGGGTATTTGGTTGAAATAAACATTGTAATCTCTCTTAATACTGTGAATTATAACAAAAGAGCCGTTTTAGCAAAATGAATGATTCACTCAGTATTTCCCGCTGACAAAACCTTTTTCAAACATGTTTCAGGTGATCTGTTGTGATCCAGGAAAAGTGCCGAGAAGCACTACAAGCTTAAGGAAGTGGCTCAGTATAAAATAAAGAAACATGTTTTGTAAAATAAAAGATTTCTTCATGAAATCTCAAGATTGTAAATTACCGGGTTTTATCCCGAGTTGTGAAATAAAATAATCGGGAAATATTTCAGTTTTAAAAAGATCCTGATGATAACCTTCCGCTGTTAAACTCAATTAAATAAATACCACGGGATTTCTGTCCCGCGGCTCCTGAAACGGGTCAAACCGGGTCGGGGGCCGTGACAGTATACTCGTCCATAACTGGTAATATCATGAATGCCTTGCATCCTCGCTTCATAAATTACCGGGTTTTATCCCGAGTTGTGAAATAAAATAATCGGGAAATATTTCAGTTTTAAAAAGATCCTGATGATAACCTTCCGCTGTTAAACTCAATTAAATAAATACCACGGGATTTCTGTCCCGCGGCTCCTGAAACGAGTCAAACCGGGTCGGGGGCCGTGATAGAAAAAGGTGGTATCAAAGCCACTTATTTAAGCCTATTAAGTATTTAGAAAATACTTAATTTTACTGATTGCCATTTTGTGATTATGTGTTTTATTAACTGACTAATTGCTAGTTACAGTATGGGTAAGCAAAAGCTTTCAAATATCTATCTTAAATTAGATAGGTCATCCACTGAGAAGGGAAGTTCGTCCCAAACCAAAACCTCAAATTACTCTGCAATTCCTGAAGAAGGAATATTTGTGCGAAAGGCACAATATGAGGAACCACTTTCTCCTAGTAAAAGAAGTCTGATTATTAGAAAAAGTAAAGAGAAAATAAAGAAAATCCGAGAGAAGAAAGTTAAACAGGAAACCCAGGAATTAACCAGTAAAACACCTTGGGAGGACAAGTTAGATGAGAAATGGGCAGATCTTTATATGCTAGCTACCGTAGCGGTTAATGCAAATCTTTAAATAATTTGACCCAAGTTTTAGCACCTTTATCAATTTCAGTCTAGAAACCTTATTCCAGTAAATAAATAAATTTACAATAAAAACCTAGTGTGTTTTAACTTTTCAGTTGTTTTGTAATTAACCAGTATGAAATAATATTAAAAGGTTTTCTATGAAAGTTGATTATAATATTTTTAGTAATTGTGTGTATTTTGTAAACAACATGAATGATTTATCTGAAGCCCTAGCGAATCTCAACCTCTACCCTGTAAACATAGAAGTTTCTAAAGAATTTACTGGGTATTTTCCTGATGTGGAACAACCTATTGAATTTAATGCTTCACCACCTCCAGAGAAACCCAAGCCCAAGAAAAGGAGGAGATTTGTAGGATGGAGACGTGTGCGTAGGAAGAAACCCGTCCCTAGAAAGAATCTCAAAATTAAAAATCCTTTAGATAAAGGGAAGGAAATTGAAGCTGGGGAAGAGTCTAGGCAAATGGAGATACAGTTTGATGAATATTCAAAGCAAATAGAAATATAGACTGGAGGAGGATTTAATCAAACCCAGATAGAAATGGGAGAAAGCTCTAAGCAAAATCAAGAAATGATATTGCAAGAAGAGCTAGATTTTATATTGGCAAGCTGTGATACTATTCAGCCTGTCAATAGAAATGTTTTTACTCAGCCTCTTGAATCTCAATTACCAATAAACTTAGAACCAGCAATCCCAGAACCTATAGTCCATACCCAACCTTTAGGAATGGACGAATGGTGGACGAATGACTGGCAATTCCAAAACCTGCTCAACAGTCCTAATTCCTTTCTTCCTCAGTTCGACCCGGAACCATTACCAAATCCACCCATGAGTAACGAGAATTTAGCAGAACTTCGCCATTTTGGTGAAGAGTTAATGGATGCGGGAAATAGAATCCGGGAGATAGGGGGTCAAATTGCATGGAAGTATGATGAAAGGGAGCTTCGTTTTTAGGAAAACAAATCACGAAAGATAGTAGGTTTATGAAACTGTTATGGTGTAATAGTAATAATAAAATCAGTATGTGTAAAATAAATAATAAAACGGTTGTATATAGAAGCATTATATAATTTATAAAACAAATGAAATTCAAGAAAATTTGCAAATTTTGTTGGTATATTCATTTACGTGATTATGTGCAATTAATTGTGACATTGGGTTATTTCTTTTATACTAATTATTTATCTATAAATTAATTATCAGATGGAAAACGCTAATAACGAACCACTAAATGAGGTTAATCAATCTGAGCAACACCCGGGGGATCAATATATGACTAGACAGGATATAGAAAATATTGTTGCTCAAGGAATAACTAATACTATTCTAGCAATAGTTGCTGCTGTTAAAAATCCAATCGAACCGCAACAAATCATTCCAAGCAAACGTATTTCTGAAGATAACTTCAGTAATAGTGTAAACGGAGGCAATGATCATGTTAATCATGATAATGAACCACAGCAAGCTCCGCTCCCTAAGAAAATAAAAGCCGCAACCCTTGGTTGCACTTTCAAAGAATTTCTTGCTTGTAAACCCACGGAGTTTGCAGGCAATGAAGGAGCAACTGCGGCACTACGTTGGTTAGAGAAAACCGAAGCAGTAATTGCCATAAGTAAATGTGACAAGGATGATCAGGTCATGTATGCGTCAAATCTTTTCAAAGAAGGGGCGCTAGAATGGTGGAACACGGTGTTACAAGCTAAAGGAAAAAAATAGGGCTTATGCCATGAACTGGGAAGAATTTAAAGGTCTTGTAGAAAGAAAATTATGTCCCGAATATGAAAAAGATCAAATGGAAAATAAATTCCTAAACCATCGTATGACGGGTGTAGATTGTTGCGGTTATACTTCGACATTCTTTGAATATGCTAGAGTGGTACCAACACTGGCTTCGCCAGAACCAGTACTCATTTCTCGCTATATTTGGGGATTAATTGGTGAAATCCGCAATATCGTTAAAGCTGCTAGACCTCGCACTATTGACGATGCGGTAGAATTAGCTAACACCCTAACTGATGAACTGGTGCGCACAAGAGATGATAACAGGAAAAAGGAACTGGCTCAGAAAATTACCCAAGGATTTCGTACGGGTAATAATAACAGCTTCAAGAGAAGGGGAATAGGGCAATCCTCAAATATGCCATTCTGCAAGAATTGCAAAAAGAAACATTATGGAAGATGTAATGTAACCTGCAATTTTTGCAAAGTTGTAGGACATCGTGAAGAAAACTGCAGGAAGAAATCCACAATCTGTTACAATTGTGGAGAAATAGGACATTTCAAAACAGAATGTCCTAAATTGGTCAAACCAGCAGACAACAAAGCTAAACCAGTTGACGGAGCTACAAAGAAGAATGTCAGAGCATTCCAGCTAACTACTCAGGAGGCAGAACTCATTCCAGATATGATAGCTGGTACGTTCCTAGTTCACAACGTATATGCAAAAGTATTATTTGACTCTGGTGCAAACCAAAGTTTTATCAATACTTCATTCTGCCAAGCTCTTAATTTACCCTTAACCAACCTTAGGCAGATTTTTACAGTTGAAATGGCAGACGGAAATTCTGTTAGCATAGATAAAGTTTTGCAAAAGGAAAATATAGAACTTTCAGGTCATAAATTCTTTGCAACCCTATTACCTATGAAATTAGCCGAATTTGATGTTGTGTTAGGAATGGATTGGTTAGTAGCCAACCATGCTCGAATTCTTTGTGATAAGAATTCCATAGAAATTCAAGCACCCACCGGAGAAGTAATTATGATTACAAGAGATAAACCACGTAAACCCATGAAGTTCATATCAGTAATGAAAGTTGCTAGTTATGAACGAAAGCAAGGAATAATATATATGATTTCAGTAATCATTAGCACTAAGGGTAAAGAACTTAAGGAAATATCAGTAGTCTCAGAATACCCAGATGTATTCCCAGAAGAGTTACCAGGATTACCACCAGATAGGGAGGTAGAATTTAGAATTCATTTAATTCCAGGAACTATACCGATAGCCAAGGCACCTTATCGGTTAGCACCTACAGAAATGTTAGAATTGAAAAAGCAATTAGATGAATTAGTAAGTAAAGGTTTCATACAACCTAGTTCATCCCCGTGGGGAGCACCAGTGTTGTTTGTGAAAAAGAAGGATGGTTCGATGAGAATGTGTATCGATTATAGGGAATTGAATAAGGTTACAATTAAGAATCGATACCCATTACCTAGGATTGATTATCTTTTCGATCAACTTCAAGGAGCTAGATATTTTTCTAAGATAGATTTACGCTCCGGATATCATCAATTAAAAGTGCAAGAGGAAGATGTACCTAAGACTGCTTTCAGAACTAGGTATGGTCATTACGAGTTTACAGTCATGCCCTTTGGGTTAACGAATGCACCTGCAGCATTCATGGACATGATGAATAGGATCTGTAAACCGTATTTGGATAAATTTGTAATTGTCTTCATAGATGATATACTTATTTATTCAAAAAGTCAGGACGAACATTGTCAGCACTTGCATATACTCTTAACTTTGTTAAGAAAAGAAAAGTTGTATGCCAAATTCTCGAAGTGTGAATTTTGGTTACAAGAAGTGCAATTCTTAGGCCATATGGTAAATCATGAAGGTATTCATGTAGATCCTGCTAAGATAGAGGCGATTACCAATTGGAAGGTTCCACAAACTGCAATGGAAATTAGAAGTTTTATAGGTTTAGCTGGCTACTATAGACGGTTTATTAAGGATTTTTCCAAGATAGCTGTACCATTAACCAAGCTAACCTATAAAGCAGTTAAGTTTGAATGGGGACCTAAACAAGAAGAAGCTTTTAGAATCTTGAAACGGAAACTAACCAGTGCTCCAATCTTAGCCTTACCAGAATGAACTGAAGATTTTGAAGTATTTTGTGATGCTTCAAAACTAGGATTTGGATGTGTGCTAATGCAACGCAAGAAGGTAATTGCGTATGCCTCAAGACAGTTGAAAAAGCACGAAGAAAATTATACGACTCATGATTTAGAGCCGTAATTTTTGCCCTTAAGATTTGGAGACATTATTTTTACGGAAGTAAATTTACTGTCTATACAGATCATAAGAGTTTAAGATATATATTTGGGCAAAAATAGTTAAACATGAGGCAAAGAAGATGGTTGGAAATCCTAAGTGATTACGACTGTGATATTCAGTACCACGAAGGAAAGGCAAATGTAGTTGCAGATGCCTTAAGTCGTAAGTATCATGAAAAGCAAAAGCGAGTTCGTGCTCTCAGATTAAATCTACAGTTAGATTTAATGGAACAAATAAAGAGTGTTCAGGAAACAGCGATCAAGGATGATACTGAAGGAATGAAGGGAAGAATAAAAGAATTAGAACAAGGAGCTGATGGAATTTGGAGATTCCATAAAAACAGAATCTGGGTACCTAAGCAGGGTGAATTAAGAGATAAGATTTTAGAAGAATCTCATAAGTCTAGGTATACCATACACCCAGGAAACAATAAGATGTACCAAGATTTAAGAAAGAATTTCTGGTGGATAGGCATGAAGAAGGATATAGCTAGATATGTTTCTAAGTATCTTACTTGTTCACAAGTAAAGGCTGAACACCAGAAACCTTCAGGTCTACTACAACAATTAGAAATGCCGGTATGGAAATGGGAAATCATAACAATGGATTTTGTTACTAAGTTACCCAAAACCAGAAAAGGTAATGACGCGATTTGGGTAGTTGTGGATCGATTAACCAAATCTGCTCACTTTCTGCCTATGAAAGAAACCTTTAGTATGGAAAAATTGGCAAAGTTGTATGTAGATAAAGTCGTATCTCTACATGGAGTTCCACTCTCCATTGTATCAGATAGAGATAGTCGTTTCACTTCTCATTTCTGGAAAAGTTTCCAAGAAGCAATGGGAACTCGACTAAACCTAAGCACATCATATCATCCACAAACAGATGGGTAAAGTGAAAGGACGATCCAAACTCTAGAAGATATGCTCCGAGCATGTGTAATAGATTTTGGTGGCAATTGGGACGATCATTTACCTTTAATTGAATTCTCCTATAACAACAATTATCATTCAAGTATTGAAACTGCCCCATTTGAAGCACTGTATGGAAGAAAGTGCAGAACTCCGGTTTGTTGGGCAGAAATAGGAGAAAGTCAATTGTCAGGTCCTGAAATAGTGCAAGAGACGACCGACAAGATTACTCAAATCAAGGAAAGGCTGAAGACGGCTAGAGATCGCCAGAAGAGTTATGCAGACAATAGATGTAAGCCGTTAGAATTTCAAATTAGAGACAAAGTACTGTTGAAAGTTTCTCCTTGGAAAGGAGTGGTTAGATTTGGTAAGAAAGGAAAATTAAGTCCAAGATAAGTAGGACCATTTCCAGTAATCCAACGTATAGGACCAGTTGCTTATCGTTTAAAACTACCAGAGGAATTAGCTGGAGTACATGATGTATTTCATGTATCCAACCTCAAGAAATGTCTATCAGACGAATCTTTGGTAGTACCTCTCCAAGATATAGAGGTAAACGAAAAATTAAAATTTGTAGAGAAACCTCTTCAGATAGAAGACAGAAAAGTGAAGTTTCTCAAGCACAAACGACTAGTATTAGTTAAAGTCAAGTGGGATTCGAAACGAGGACCCGAATACACTTGGGAGTTGGAATCAGAAATGAAGCGAAAGTATCCTCAATTATTCCAGTAAATCTCGAGGACCAGATTTTTATTAAGGTGGGGAGAATGTAACAACTCTCATCAAAAGTCATATTTGTTAAAATAAATTTTCCAATAGGAAACCCTAATTGAGACACCCAAGTGATTCTGTACAAACCCTAAAATTTTCAGAACAATCGGAATCAGGATCAGGGCCCCTAAAACTCAGGGGGGGTAAACCCTAGTTACGATTATCTTAAAAATTCGTTGTCAAAAATAGAATTTACAAAACAGTTAAGTCAGCAAGGCTAGTCCCAGACGTGGCTGACCTAGGGTGAAAACGTGTCCCTTGCGCACCGCAAGGGTTTATGCTTACGGTGCGCAAGCCTTGCCAAATTTTAAGTATAAATAGCAGGCATTGGCAATCGAATTTTGGTATTGAAACGACGTAAAACTTCGATACATGCACTAAGATACGTTCTGTTTACCACAATTAACACACACGGATCACTAATCGACGCCGCAATCAGGGTAATAACTCGATCGCTGATACGATTCAATGTCCGATCGATTAAACTATCCAATGGATGTTTAAGTGCTGCCCACATTAGGGTTTATTCTTTGTCATTCGTCGTTAATTCGATGGATGTTTAAGTATCGCACTTTGTCATTCGATGTGAAGGTTTAATCTCGTGAGTTATCGTAAATGCTGTATTAAGTTACTAACCGAATTGTGTGCCTGTTATTAATTTTGGTTAGAAAGGCTAATCAGTAGGCTAGGCTCTGCTGAAAATAAATCTGCAATGTGAGTCATTCTCTTTTTATCAAATCTATTTACAAAAAGTATGTTTAATTTCAAGATTATAATTACAGTGATTAAGTATATGTGGTCACCAAATTACAGCCGGTATGTGGGGTATTGTGCACATTACTGTTTTTATCACTTTAGGTGGGCGTACCTAATTAATGATACTCGTTACTATTGGGTGAACGGACTGAATAGTAATATGACCACAGTCACCGAAACGAGTCGATGACAAGTACTGTGGGTATTTGGTTGAAATAAACATTGTAATCTCTCTTAATACTGTGAATTATAACAAAAGAGTCATTTTAGCAAAATGAATGATTCACTCAGTATTTCTCGCTGACAAACCCTTTTTCAAACATGTTTCAGGTGATCTGTTGTGATCCAGGAAAAGTGCCGAGAAGCACTACAAGCTTAAGGAAGTGGCTCAGTATAAAATAAAGAAACATGTTTTGTAAAATAAAAGATTTCTTCATGAAATCTCAAGATTGTAAATTACCGGGTTTTATCCCGAGTTGTGAAATAAAATAATCGGGAAATATTTCAGATTTAAAAAGATCCTGATGATAACCTTCCGCTGTTAAACTCAATTAAATAAATACCACGGGATTTCTGTCCCGCGGCTCCTGAAACGGGTCAAACCGGGTCGGTGGCCGTGACAGTATACTCGTCCATAACTGGTAATATCATGAATGCCTTGCATCCTCGCTTCATAAGCTTGTGAGCTTTCAACATTGAGCATACTATGGGGTTGCCTCCTTTTTTGCCATAAATGGTGACGTGTTTCCCGCTCGGAGATGTTAGTTTTATCTCTTTACGAAAACACACGATCTTTGCATGGTGTTGAGATAGCCAATCCATCCCAACGACTACTTGAAATTCTCCCATTGACATCGGAATTAGGTTTATCAAATATTCTTCATCGTCAATGCTCAGTTTACAGTTTTTACATACATCACAAACAATAAAGCTCTTGTTATAACCTATCTCTACTTCTAAGGGCACAGGTAATTTTGTTAGAACAAATGAAGGATGTCGAATAAATCCATATGAAACAAAGGATTTATTCGCACCCGTATCAAATAACACGCGTGCAGGAATCGAATTTACAGCAAATATACCTGAGACCACGTCAGGTTCAACCTTTGCTTCTGCGGCGGTGAGTTGAAAAGATCTTGCCTTTGCTTTCGGGGCTTCACCTTTCGGTTCCTGCCCATCCTTCTTTCCAACCTGTTCCGGGCATTCCGACTTCTTGTGACCCGTTCGATAACAATTGTAACAAACCGTCACTTTCTCCGGGCACGATATAGCCATATGTCCCGTTTTTTTGCATATGGGACAAGGCTTATCCTTGTAACGATATTCGCCTTTATGACCCTTTCCGCAGATTCTGCAACTTGGCGACCCTCCTTTCGTATCAAATTTCTTTGCGGTTTCGTTTGTTCGTGCCTTCTTAGTAGGGCTTGGGTTTACATCTTGTGCTTTCCGTTCACCCCTTTCAATACTCTTTTTCAGTTCGATCTCCCTTTCCCGAGCAGCATTTATGATCTCGGTAAGGGTCTCGTATTTGGAAGGGGTTATAAATTCCCTATACTCAGCACTCAACATGTTATGGTAGTAGTAGTATATCTTTTGTTCTTCATTCGTCACTAGATCATCACAAAACTTCATCTTATCCATAAACGTTTCCGTAATCTTGTCTATGGTCTCACTCTTGTGCCTAAGTTGCATGAACTCCTCCTTGATTTTATTCATAACCGCTTTGGGGCTATGATGCTTAAGAAATGGCGTCTTGAATTCTTCCCAAGTCATGACCTTAGCAGCTTCAATACCAATCTCTCTCTTTTTGTTATCCCACCAATCTTTCGCTTGACTCCTTAGTTGACCCGTACCATAGGCTACGTAGTCATCTTCGTCACAATGGGTCCTCTCGAATACCCCTTCAATATCACTTAGCCATCGTTGGCACACTATTGGATCAACCTCCCCATTATATATTGGTGGTTTACAAGCCATGAATTCCTTGTATGAACAAGGCTTTCGTCCTCCATGCTTTTCCTTTGTTAAATTTGAATCATCTTCCAATTTCTTGATTCTATCTTCTACTATTGATAAAACTGTGTTTTGAATTTTATCAATAAAGCCCGACAAACTGTTTTCGATCGCCTTTCCAACCTCTTCGGCAATCACTTCCCTCATTTGTTCGGTGACTCTTGGCACCGCATTATCATTACCTCCATCTGCCATCTCTATTTCTGAAATGTTTACATAGGTTGTTAAACATTCCATTTATAACACATGCTTTACTTGTTTTGATTCAATCAAGTTCATAACTTGATTTAATCGTTCTTCTTTTGATTCAATCAAGTTCACAACTTGATTTAATCGTTCTTGTTTTGATTCAATCAAGTTCACAACTTGATTTAATCGTTCTTGCTTTTTGCATCTCTTGTATTTGAATGAGCTTACACGCTCTTTTCATGCATATTCGTTCGTTTCTCATTCTTTACATAATACATAATTTATTAACAAAAGGAGTTAATTCTTACCGGACGATCGATCAAGCTTGAACCGAACAATTTATTGACAACCTTAGGCTCTGATTACCAACTTGTAACACCCGTCTAATTTTACTTTAATTTAGTAATAGTTTAAACCATTTAAAATATAGTATTGTTAGATCAACGTGACTTTCATTACAAAAATTGATAATAACATCGAGCTTAGTCATCTAATGACTAAGCTAAAACATCCAAAAAGTTGTTTAAACAAGTGTCTACAACCCATACACAAAAGTATTAAAGTTTTTAAAACGTTGCGGAAGCTTCAAAAATCGTGTTCGGTTCTTCATCATTTACTTGACCGCCATCCGTAAGATCCACCTTGTTACCTATGATCAAAACCTTTAAAATATTAGTTCTGACATTGTTATATAGTATATAAATACAAGATCCAATCATCAAAATTTGAATAAACAAAATACTGTTTTGTTCTCTGGTTTCACCGTAACTTACGGTATCACCGTAAGTTACGGTAAGTCCTGTAATGTCCTTGTCCACCCTAAAACAGGAGAAATCTACCGTAAGCATTTGACCTCTACTGTAAGTTACGGTACTACCGTAACTTACGGTAGTCCCTGGAATTCCATATTTCGTTTGTTTTGTACATTGTGCTCAAATTCCAACCCTCGGATTTCACTTTTCTAACAAACCTTATACATTAAATTCTCGTATATTCTAACATGTTATATGTTAACATATATCAAAGATTAATCCATTATATTCTAGAACATTAACCATGCTTTACTTGATTATTCGACCCGTTGGCTCGTCTAAGAAATTCTTCCATATGACGACTACCAACGAATTCCAACCAATTTAACCAATCATTCAATATAGCGACTTCACCACTAATTTTAAACAACTCTTATCCAAAATTTCAATTACGCATTATATAATCATCAAAATCTACTTAATGTAACGGGTCAAGTTACATACCTTTAAAGCAAGCCCTTCAAACGTGCGTCCACACCGGTTTGCCCGCTAGAAGCCCCGACTTCCTTTCCTATAGAGTTCAATCACTTTATGTTTAGAACTCTATGTTTTGTATACATAACGCACATTTTGGCATACTTCATAATTATGCGTTTTTAACTTAATAATTCAGTTTCAAGCCTTCTTTGAGGCATTTCAACAAACACTATAAGGGCAGAATTTTTACATCTTTCATATTTATGTTTATAGCTTGCTAATTAGATATCTTAACTTTAACAAAGCCTTCATATAGCATTTAAACATCATGCATTTTCTGAAATCATTTTCTAAGATCAAATTACACTAGAATAATCATTCTAAACCCTAGTGTTCATCATCATATTGTAAAACCCACAACCCACCTTCAAAGTGTTCATGGAATTTCCTGAATTTGGTCATGATTTCACATGTAGTTGGCTAGGTTTCACTTCTAGACACCATATCAACTCTAATCTAACCAAATAACACACATGCAACATCTAATTTCAGATTTTCCAAAATCATGAGAAATTCAAGTTTAGAGATTTCATCAGATTTTACATACCTTAGAATCCTCTTGCGATGAGGATCACAATTCTAGGTTCTAATTCCGATTTTGACTTGGATTGAGCCTTCAATTGATTGATTTAATGGAGTTTTAGGTTTTTGAAGATGGGGGTGTCGCCCCCTGCTCCTTCTTGGTCGACCAACACCTCTAAATGGGGTGTTTGGTTTATTTTTTTTTTATTATCTAGTTTAGTTTCAAATTTAACAACTAAGGCCCCTCTACTTTGTTCAACATATCATTTAGTAGCTTTTAACCCTATTATAGGCTATTTCTAGTCTTGTAACTAACTAGGTTAAAAGTTCCTAGTTAATAAATTCTCATCTATTTATACTTTATAGTTCCAATATAAAGTTTTATATTTTCGGGGTGTTACAAGTCCACCCCCCTTAAAAAGGGTTTCGTCCCCGAAACCGAAGTACGTACCAAATAATGTAGGGTGAAGACGTCGCATCTCCTCTTCGGACTCCCATGTAGTGTCCGAACCTTTCCTATGCTCCCATTTGACTTTGACTTGGTCAATTTGTTTATTTCGTAAATGTTTGACCTTTCGGTCTAAAATCTCCACCGGTCTCACCGCATAATTCAGACTATTATCCACTTCGATATCATCGTAATGGATATAGGCCATTTCGTCTGCTAGGCACTTTCTTATTTGTGACACGTGGAACGTGCCATGGATTCCAATTAGCTCCTCCGGTAATTCGAGACGGTAAGCTACCTTGCCAACTCTCCCGATAATTTTAAATGGCCCAATAAACCTCGGGCTTAGCTTCCCCCTTTTTCTGAATCTAATAACGCCCTTCCATGGGGAAACTTTTAGCATGACCATATCACCAACCTGGAATTCGATTGGCCTATTCCTTTTATCAGCATACGCCTTTTGCCTGTCTTGAGCCGCTTTCAAGTGTGCCCGAACTATATCGATCTTTTCATTCGTGGCTCGTACTATATCTTGGTGGGCGAGTTCACGTGGACCCACTTCACCCCAACATACCGGGGTTCGACACTTCCTACCGTAAAGCATTTCGTACGGTGCCATCTTAATACTAGATTGGTAACTGTTGTTATACGAAAACTCGACTAACGGTAGGTGAACATCCCAACTGCCTCCAAAGTCGATTATACACGCCCGTAGCATGTCTCCCAATGTTTATATCGTTCTTTCACTTTGTCCATCCGTTTGAGGATGGTACGCAGTGCTAATGAACAATTTGGTCCCCATTTGCTCTTGGAAATCTCGCCAGAAATTCGAAGTGAACCGGGTATCCCTATCAGACACGATGGACACCGGCACCCCATGACGTGCTATTATTTCATTGGTATAAACTTCTGACATCTTTTCTGACGTATAAGTCTCACGAATCGGAATGAAGTGAGCACTTTTCGTCAATCTATCCACCACTGCCCATATGGCATCGAAACCACGATTCGTCTTAGGCAACTTGGTTAACAGGTCCATTGTAATATGTTCCCATTTCCAAACCGGAATTTCTAACGGTTGGAGTTTGCCGTATGGTTTCTGGTGTTCCGCCTTGACTTGTAAACAAGTCAAGCATTTTTCCACATACTTCGCCACGTCCCTCTTCATTCCGGGCCACCAATAATTTTGTTTCAAATCATTGTACATCTTGGTCGCACCCGGATGAATTGAATAACGGGATTTATGAGCTTCATTAAGTAGAAGCGCCTTCACTCCACAGGTATGTGGGACCCATATCCTTCCGGATCGAGTCTTCAACCCGTGATTCCCATCCGACAAATCTTTCAATTGACCGATTATTCTTTCTTTCTTCCAATTCTCTTCTTTCATTGCTTCGAATTGCGCCTCTCGAATACGTTCAAGTATACCTGAGGTCACCACGAGTTGCATCGATCTTACTCGTATTGGGACATAGTCTGCTTTTCTGCTTAGAGCATCCGCCACTACATTAGCCTTTCCGGGGTGGTAATGTATTTCACAATCGAAGTCTTTCACCGTTTCTAGCCATCTTCTTTGTCGCATATTTAACTCCTTCTGATCGAAGAAGTATTTTAAGCTCTTGTGATCGGTGAATATGGTGCACTTTACCCCATATAAGTAATGCCTCCATATTTTTAAGGCAAATACCACCGCAGCCAACTCAAGATCATGCGTGGGATATTTCTTCTCGTGTATCTTCAGTTGTCTCGAGGCATAAGCTATAACTTTGCCCTGTTGCATCAAAACACAACCGAGCCCCGATAGTGAAGCATCAGAATAAACCACCATGTCTTCTATTCCGTCCGGCAATGTCAGTACCGGAGCTTGAGTTAACTTCTCTTTTAGTGTTTGAAACGCCCTTTCTTGATCTACACCCCAAATAAACTTTTCTTTCTTCCGGGTTAATTTTGTTAGCGGTGAAGCAATCTTGGAGAAATCTTGAATGAATCTCCTATAGTATCCCGCAAGTCCTAAAAAGCTTCTAATTTCAGAAGGGTTCTTTGGGGGATTCAATTTTGACACAGCCTCTATCTTCGACGGATCCACCAAAACTCCGTCGGCACTTATGACATGGCCAAGAAATTGTACCTCTCGTAACCAAAAGGCACATTTAGAGAATTTTGCATATAACTTCTCTCGTCTAAGTGTCTCTAACACCTCTTGTAAGTGGTGTGCGTGTTCAGCTTCACTTTTCGAATACACTAAGATATCATCGATAAACACAATGACCGACTCATCCAACATTGGCTTGCAAACCCAGTTTATGAGGTCCATGAAAGCCGCGGGTGCGTTAGTTAGCCCAAATGACATCACGAGGAATTCATAATGTCCGTATCTCGTGCGGAAAGCTGTCTTTGGCACATCTTCCTCTTTGACCTTTAGTTGGTGATATCCCGATCTAAGGTCAATTTTTGAAAACCAGTTTGCACCTTGTAGTTGGTCGAATAAATCATCTATCCTCGGGAGCGGGTATCGGTTCTTTACCGTGAGTTTGTTTAACTCCCAGTAATCGATACACATGCGCATGCTCCCGTCTTTCTTTCTTACGAACAACACCGGTGCGCCCCAAGGAGACACACTCGGCCTTATGAATCCTTTGTCAAGCAGGTCTTGGATTTGAGACATCAACTCTTGTAATTCCGATGGTGCAAGTCGGTACGGGGCTTTCGCTACGGGTTTCGCGCCCGGAATCAATTCGATCCCAAACTCTATTTCCCGTTCAGGCGGTATCCCCGGTAAATCCTCCGGAAACACATCTTCATAATCTCGTACTACCGGTACATCTCCAATCTTTCGTGATTCTTTTTCGGGCTCATTAGCGTATATCATGAATGCCTTGCATCCTCGCTTCATAAGCTTGTGAGCTTTCAACATTGAGCATACTATGGGGTTGCCTCCTTTTTCGCCATAAATGGTGACGTGTTTCCCGCTCGGAGATGTTAGTTTTATCTCTTTACGAAAACACACGATCTTTGCATGGTGTTGAGATAGCCAATCCATCCCAACGACTACTTGAAATTCTCCCATTGACATCGGAATTAGGTTTATCAAATATTCTTCATCGTCAATGCTCAGTTTACAGTTTTTACATACATCACAAACAATAAAGCTCTTGTTATTACCTATCTCTACTTCTAAGGGCACAGGTAATTTTGTTAGAACAAATGAAGGATGTCGAATAAATCCATATGAAACAAAGGATTTATTCGCACCCGTATCAAATAACACGCGTGCAGGAATCGAATTTACAGCAAATATACCTGAGACCACGTCAGGTTCAACCTTTGCTTCTGCGGCGGTTAGTTGAAAAGATCTTGCCTTTGCTTTCGGGGCTTCACCTTTCGGTTCCTGCCCATCCTTCTTTCCAACCAGTTCCGGGCATTCCGACTTCTTGTGACCCGTTCGATAACAATTGTAACAAACCGTCACTTTCTCCGGGCATGATATAGCCATATGTCCCGTTTTTTTGCATATGGGACAAGGCTTATCCTTGTAACGACATTCGCCTTTTTGACCCTTTCCGCAGATTCTGCAACTTGGCGACCCTCCTTTCGTATCAAATTTCTTTGCGGTTTCGTTTGTTCGTGCCTTCTTAGTAGGGCTTGGGTTTACATCTTGTGCTTTCCGTTCACCCCTTTCAATACTCTTTTTCAGTTCGATCTCCCTTTCCCGAGCAGCATTTATGATCTCGGTAAGGGTCTCGTATTTGGAAGGGGTGATAAATTCCCTATACTCAGCACTCAACATGTTATGGTAGTAGTAGTATATCTTTTGTTCTTCATTCGTCACTAGATCATCACAAAACTTCATCTTATCCATAAACGTTGTCGTAATCTTGTCTATGGTCTCACTCTTGTGCCTAAGTTGCATGAACTCCTCCTTGATTTTATTCATAACCGCTTTGGGGCTATGATGCTTAAGAAATGGCGTCTTGAATTCTTCCCAAGTCATGACCTTAGCAGCTTCAATACCAATCTCTCTCTTTTTGTTATCCCACCAATCTTTCGCTTGACTCCTTAGTTGACCCGTACCATAGGCTACGTAGTCATCTTCGTCACAATGGGTCCTCTCGAATACCCCTTCAATATCACTTAGCCATCGTTGGCACACTATTGGATCAACCTCCCCATTATATATTGGTGGTTTACAAGCCATGAATTCCTTGTATGAACAAGGCTTTCGTCCTCCATGCTTTTCCTTTGTTAAATTTGAATCATCTTCCAATTTCTTGATTCTATCTTCTACTATTGATAAAACTGTGTTTTGAATTTTATCAATAAAGCCTGACAAACTGTTTTCGATCGCCTTTCCAACCTCTTCGGCAATCACTTCCCTCATTTGTTCAGTGACTCTTGGCACCGCATTATCATTACCTCCATCTGCCATCTCTATTTCTGAAATGTTTACATAGGTTGTTAAACATTCCATTTATAACACATGCTTTACTTGTTTTGATTCAATCAAGTTCATAACTTGATTTAATCGTTCTTGTTTTGATTCAATCAAGTTCACAACTTGATTTAATCGTTCTTGTTTTGATTCAATCAAGTTCACAACTTGATTTAATCGTTCTTGTTTTGATTCAATCAAGTTCACAACTTGATTTAATCGTTCTTGCTTTTTGCATCTCTTGTATTTGAATGAGCTTACACGCTCTTTTCATGCATATTCGTTCGTTTCTCATTCTTTACATAATACATAATTTATTAACAAAAGGAGTTAATTCTTACCGGACGATCGATCAAGCTTGAACCGAACACTTTATTGACAACCTTAGGCTCTGATTACCAACTTGTAACACCCGTCTAATTTTACTTTAATTTAGTAATAGTTTAAACCATTTAAAATATAGTATTGTTAGATCAACGTGACTTTCATTACAAAAATTGATAATAACATCGAGCTTAGTCATCTAATGACTAAGCTAAAACATCCAAAAAGTTGTTTAAACAAGTGTCTACAACCCATACACAAAAGTATTAAAGTTTTTAAAACGTTGCGGAAGCTTCAAAAATCGTGTTCGGTTCTTCATCATTTACTTGACCGCCATCCGTAAGATCCACCTTGTTACCTATGATCAAAACCTTTAAAATATTAGTTCTGACATTGTTATATAGTATATAAATACAAGATCCAATCATCAAAATTTGAATAAACAAAATACTGTTTTGTTCTCTGGTTTCACCGTAACTTACGGTATCACCGTAAGTTACGGTAAGTCCTGTAATGTCCTTGTCCACCCTAAAACAGGAGAAATCAACCGTAAGCATTTGACCTCTACTGTAAGTTACGGTACTACCGTAACTTACGGTAGTCCCTGGAATTCCATATTTCGTTTGTTTTGTACATTGTGCTCAAATTCCAACCCTCGGATTTCACTTTTCTAACAAACCTTATACATTAAATTCTCGTATATTCTAACATGTTATATGTTAACATATATCAAAGATCAATCCATTATATTCTAGAACATTAACCATGCTTTACTTGATTATTCGACCCGTTGGCTCGTCTAAGAAATTCTTCCATATGACGACTACCAACGAATTCCAACCAATTTAACCAATCATTCAATATAGCGACTTCACCACTAATTTTAAACAACTCTTATCCAAAATTTCAATTACGCATTATATAATCATCAAAATCTACTTAATGTAACGGGTCAAGTTACATACCTTTAAAGCAAGCCCTTCAAACGTGCGTCCACACCGGTTTGCCCGCTAGAAGCCCCGACTTCCTTTCCTATAGAGTTCAATCACTTTATGTTTAGAACTCTATGTTTTGTATACATAACGCACATTTTGGCATACTTCATAATTATGCGTTTTTAACTTAATAATTCAGTTTCAAGCTTTCTTTGAGGCATTTCAACAAACACTATAAGGGCAGAATTCTTACATCTTTCATATTTATGTTTATAGCTTGATAATTAGTTAACTTAACTTTAACAAAGCCTTCATATAGCATTTAAACATCATGCATTTTCTGAAATCATTTTCTAAGATCAAATTACACTAGAATAATCATTCTAAACCCTAGTGTTCATCATCATATTGTAAACCCACAACCCACCTTCAAAGTATTCATTGAATTTCCTGAATTTGGTCATGATTTCACATGTAGTTGGCTAGGTTTCACTTCTAGACACCATATCAACTCTAATCTAACCAAATAACACACATGCAACATCTAATTTCAGATTTTCCAAAATCATGAGAAATTCAAGTTGAGAGATTTCATCAGATTTTACATACCTTAGAATCCTCTTGCGATGAGGATCACAATTCTAGGTTCTAATTCCGATTTTGACTTGGATTGAGACTTCAATTGATTGATTTAATGGAGTTTTAGGTTTTTGAAGATGGGGGTGTCGCCCCTTGCTCCTTCTTGGTCGACCAACACCTCTAAATGGGGTGTTTGGTTTATTATTTTTTGTTTATTATCTAGTTTAGTTTCAAATTTAACAACTAAGGCCCCTCTACTTTGTTCAACATATCATTTAGTAGCTTTTAACCCTATTATAGGCTATTTCTAGTCTTGTAACTAACTAGGTTAAAAGTTCCTAGTTAATAAATTCTCGTCTATTTATACTTTATAGTTCCAATATAAAGTTTTATATTTTCGGGGTGTTACACGGCCGTAGGGGGACACAGCTGGAGGACCAGTATGTCTCTTGTACGGTGGTTTGTGACAAGTCAAATGTGACCTATAAGGTCCAATGAGGCCCAACTTGACTATAATGTGGTCACATGCCCATATTGTGTATGCATATAATGTAAACTGTGGTCTGTCTTTATAAAAATTGTATAGTATGAGCTCACCAGTATATATCTGACGTCGTTTTGAGTATACTTATCTCAGGTGACATGAGGAAAGCTATAGGAACTATTTGACAGTTGTGGAGTTTTAGAAGATCAAGGAGTTCTTAGTTGCCAAAATTTTGTAAATAAATAAAGTGTTGTACTCATACTATTATAAGTTTTAATGAAAGTTTAGTTTGTTTCCGCTGTAAGTGTATCAATTGTGCACAATCACCAGGGTTACGGGGTGGGTGTTACAGTTGGTATCAGAGCCCGAGGTTTTAGCGAATTAGGTATTGCAGGAATGCCTAAGCTTTAACCAGTAGTTCTTTAAAGATTAATAGCACACTCAGACTAGGCCAAATAACATGTTCTCAGGAAAAGTACTTGCATAGTCAATTGAGTGACACTAGAAGAAGTAAAACTATGTTGTGCCTTTTTATGTGCTATATATATATACGTATATATATATATATCTCTATGTGATGTATATAGTTGTTATATTATAATAATGTATCATACATACTAGTAACTCTTTATACTCATATTACTATAGGAAGGAGACAATGTCTGAACATAGAGATGAACAAGGGTCTAGAAATAATCAGAATAACAGAAGGATAGAGGAAGGCTCTTATAGGACTCGAACTCCCTCTCACAGTGTCAGGTCCCGGTCTAGTACAAGCATACGTCTAAATACTGAGGATATCCACAATATAGCTGTGGAAGTGGCTAAGGTAATGAAGAATGCACAAACCGGTAATGTTAACCAATCTGGAGAACGACATGAAGAAAGCTCAGCAGCCTCCACGCCAGTACAAAGGGAAGGAATGGGCGAAAGGAAAAACACTATTGCAACCATGCCACTAGAAGGAAAAGGTGAATATTCCAAATCAAAGGAGTGTACTTATAAGCACTTCATGTCCTGTAAACCCCAGTCCTTTGACGGAAGAAATGGAGCACTAGAAGCTCAAGACTGGCTCAACAGAATGGAGTCAGTATTAGACATATGTGAGTGTGATGACTGCAACAAAGTACGGTTCGCCGTACATATGTTTGAAGCTGAAGCCCTTCACTGGTGGAACATTGTGGTCCGAACAGAGGGAAAAGAAAAGGTTAAGGAGATGAAGTGGGAGGAGTTTCTTCATAAGTTTCTTGCTAAGTATTGCTCTCCCAGTGAGACTGAGCAACTGGAAGTGGAATTCTTTCAGTTAAAAATGCGATATAAAACCTATCGAGAGTATGTTTCTCGTTTCAACGACATATCTCGACTGGTTTCTTATTTAGCATTGACTGAGGAACAACTGATCAATAGGTTTATTTGGGGTCTACCCTCTGAAATGAGGGTGTTTATCAAATCCAAATCCCCCAAGACTTTTGCAGAAACTGTTGAGGCTGGTGCCGTCATGGCTGCCGAGATGATTCTGCGACAGGCTGAATCTCCCGCACCAAAAAGGAAGTGGGAAGAAAGAAAGGGGGACACCCGGAATAACAACTTTAAAAGGCCTAAAACATTTCCTCAATGTCAAATTTGCAAACGCTTTCATACGGGGGAATGTCGTTTTCCTTGTCCAAATTGTAAAAAGACGGGTCATGCTCTTCAAGAATGCAAGGAAAAGAAGAAGTGTTTCAAATGTGGAGACCCTAACCACATGAGATCTGAATGTCCCGAACTCAAAAGAAATGATAGGACACAACCAAATCAGTCAAAAGGGCATGCATTTGTACTCACCACGGAAGAAGCCAAGACCAATACTGACGTTATCACGGGTACGTATCTCGTAAATGATGTATATGCGCGTGTGTTATTTGATACCGGTGCAAATAGAAGTCTAGTGTCGACTACCTTTAGACCTTACTTAAACCAGGCGTCCCAAAACCTAGATCATGCCTTTACAGTAGAAATGGCTTATGGAAGTCAAAGAGAGATAGTTGACATTGTTAAGAATTGTAAAGTAAGCTTAAACAACCATCTTATCCCTATAGACCTAATGCCTATGGAACTTGGAGAATTCGACATAGTCATAGGAATGGACTGGTTGACACCATATCATGCGGAAGTTATATGTGATAAAAGGATCGTCCGACTCCGATTACCCAACGGAAAACAACTAACTGTATCGGAAGACCGAACTGACAAGACTAAGAACCTCATCACGAAAGCACAAGCACATAAATGCCTAAGGAAAGGGTATGTTGCCTTTCTAGCATATGTCATAAACACTACAGAAAAGCAGAACATCGAGGATGTGCCAGTAGTACGAGAATACCCCGAAGTGTTTCCCGATGAGCTCCCGGGACTACCATCGGATAGACATGTTGAGTTTCGCATTGACCTAGTTCCCGGTACATCACCGATTGCTAAGTCGCCGTATAGACTAGCCCCGACAAAAATGCAAGAAATCAAGAAGCAACTACAAGAGTTGTTTGGCAAGGGGTTTATCCAACGTAGTTCGTCGCCATGGGGAGCACCCATCTTATTTGTCCAGAAGAAAGATGGGACGATGCGCATGTGCATCGATTATAGAGACTTGAATAAAGCCACTATAAAGAATAAATACTCTTTGCCCAGGATCGATGACTTGTTTGATCAATTACAAGGGGCAAGCTATTTCTCTAAGTTTGTGATCGTTTTTATTGACGATATCCTTATCTACTCTAAGAACGAGGTAGAACATGAACAACACCTGAGAGCAGTCCTTGAATTGCTCAAGAAAGAAAAACTCTATGCAAAGTTCTCTAAGTGTGAATTTTGGATACGTTAGGTGCAATTCCTAGGCCACGTGATAAATGAATGTGGAATACAAGTTGACCCTGCAAAGATCGAGGCCATCAAGAAATGGGAAGTACCGAAGAATCCCACTGAAATTAGAAGATTTCTGGGGTTAGCAGGATACTATAGAAGGTTTATTCAAGACTTCTCAAAGATTGCAACACCATTAACCACACTAACCCAGAAAGCCTCTAAGTTTAATTGGGGACCTAAACAAGAAGAAGCCTTTAACACGTTAAAGCATAAGTTATGTAGCGCCCCAATACTGTCACTTCCTGAGGGAATAAAAGATTTTGCCGTCTACTGTCTCACTATGGTATGGGATGTGTACTCATGCAAAGAGGCAAAGTAATTGCCTACGCCTCTAGACAGTTGAAGATTCATGAACGGAACTACACAACCCATGATTTGGAACTTGGTGCCATAGTGTTCGCATTGAAAATTTGGAGGCACTATCTTTACGGTACAAAGTGCACTATCTATAGTGACCATAAAAGTTTAAAACATATATTTGAGCAGAAGGAGCTCAATATGCGTCAGAGACGATGGATGGAGTTATTAAGTGATTACGACTGTGAGATCCAATACCATTCAGGTAAGGCAAACATAGTAGCAGATGCTCTAAGTAGAAAAGAGAAACCTCAACCAATAAGAATTCGTGCAACCAGAATAGAGGTTAAAACTAGTCTCTTAGAACAAGTTAAGAATATACAACAAGAAACCTTAAAAGAGAATCATACTGTAAAAGAAAGAATGATTGGGAGACTGAAGCTATTGACAATGGGAAATGATAATATCCTTAGGTTCAGAAATAGGATATGGGTTCCTAATTTTGGAGGACTGCAGGATACAATCTTAGAGGAAGCTCATAAGTCTAAGTATTCCATTCACCCTGGCAGTGACAAGATGTATAAGGAATTAAGGAGAGATTATTGGTGGCCGGGAATGAAGCGATCTGTTGCCCATTATGTGGAAAAGTGCCTTAAATGCCTTAAGGTGAAGGCAGAACATAAAAAACCCTCTGGATACTTGCAACAACCAGAGATTCCAGAATGGAAATGGGATAAAATCACCATGGATTTTATCACGAAGCTCCCAAGGTCAAGTCACAGTTATGATACTATTTGGGTAATAGTAGACAGACTGACCAAGTCTGCACACTTCGTACCAATTCGTGAGGACTATAAGATGAACAAGCTAGCTCAAATTTACATCAAAGAAATAGTTTCGCAACATGGGGTGCCTGTATCGATCATATCAGACAGAGATAGTCGTTTCACATCTAAATTCTGGCAAAGTTTCCAACAAGAGTTGGGAACCAAGCTTAATCTAAGCACTGCATATCATCCTCAGACGGATGGGCAGAGTGAACGGACTATTCAGAGATTAGAAGACATGCTTCGGGCTTGTGTAATTGATTTTGGTGGAAGTTGGGACACTCATCTACCACTCATCGAATTCGCCTACAATAATAGCTATCACGCCAGCATCAAAGCTGCACCTTATGAAGCTTTATATGGAAGAAGGTGCCGAACTCCTATCTGTTGGACGGAAGTAGGGGAAAGTCAACTGTCAGGACCAGAAATCATTGTGGAGACCACCGAAAAGATTCAGCAAATCAAAGAAAGGATGAAAAGTGCTCAAGATCGACAAAAGAGTTATGCAGATCAGAGGTGTAAACCCCTAGAGTTCCAAATAGGGGATAAAGTAATGTTTAAGGTATCACCTCTGATACAGTTAGTTGTTTTATTTTTAGTAGTTAATATTAGTTTTATTATTAGTAATAATATAGCAGCAGCAGCAGCAGCTGCTGCTGCTAGTAGTAGTAGTAGTAGTAGTAGTAGTAGTAGTAGTAGTAGTAGTAGTAGTAGTAGTAGTAGTAGTAGTAGTAGTAGTAGTAGTAGTAGTAGTAGTAGTAAGCTGCTGCTGCTGCTGTAGTAGTAGTGTTAGTATTATTTTAGGTACTAGGGTTATTGTCAGGGGCGGGTATTGGGTAGCCTAGCCTTAGTTAGGCATGGACTGATCACCCATGCTTAAACAAGGCAGCACTAACCAATATCCAACCATGATAATGACTAGTTAGGTGTACCATTACCTAACCTAGGATTATGTAATTGTGTCAGGACCTTGAGACATAACCCAGTCGTACTAGCGGCAGTTAAGTAATTGCTAATCAGGTGAGTCATCATACTTGTCTTTTAAACTGTGATAGTATACTCGTCCATAACTGGTAATAATGAGAATGCTGTAGTATGCATGTGTCAGTAGGGGTATATGGGATCCTATTATGCTTAATGAGGTGTGTCACTCTGGGAAGGGTAATAAGGTGTTGTACCCACAGGCACGTCGTGCTTATAAGGTCCAGCGATACACACTCATACCTATGTGATGGCCGTAGGGGGACACAGCTGGAGGACCAGTATGTCTCTTGTACGGTGGTTTGTGACAAGTCCAATGTGACCTATAAGGTTCAATGAGGCCCAACTTGACTATAATGTGGTCACATGCCCATATTGTGTATGCATATAATGTAAACTGTGGTCTGTCTTTATAAAAATTGTATAGTATGAGCTCACCAGTATATATCTGACGTCGTTTTGAGTATACTTATCTCAGGTGAGTCATGAGGAAAGCTATAGGAACTATTTGACAGTTGTGGAGTTTTAGAAGATCAAGGAGTTCTTAGTTGCCAAAAGTTTGTAAATAAATAAAGTGTTGTACTCAGACTATTATAAGTTTTAATGAAAGTTTAGTTTGTTTCCACTGTAAATGTATCAATTGTGCACAATCACCCGGGTTACGGGGTGGGTGTTACACCTGGACCTTTAGGTTTGCTTAGCTTTTTTGTTGCTTGGCCCTTCGTCTCCACGGGTGATCTGCTTGATTTCTTTGCGTACGTTCTGAACTAGGTGGGTAAGCTCTCCACTCTTGAGTGATTTTTCTATTTCAGTGCGCATACTGATATAGTTGTCAATGGTGTGACAATTATCTTTATGACACTCACAGTAGAGGTTCAGATCTTGTCCCCTCTTGTTTTTCATCTGAGGAGGTGTTTTGAACTGGTAATTTTGGGTGCTAAGCACCTCCGCAGGTGTCTTGGTGAGGGGTGTCCATTGTCTTTCGGGTTTTCTTGCTTGGCTTCCTTTTGAGCTGTGATCTTGTTGATTGTTGCGCGGGCATCATCTGAAGAATATGGGCTTGAAGTTGAATCTTTCAAGCTTTTCTTAAACTTCCGACCACTACTTCCTCTCATGTCTTGAGGACGTCTGGGGCAGTGGTGGTCTGTTGGAGCTTAAATTGCGCTCAGTCTGAGCATAAACCTTGTCGTCTGCCATCAACTTCTCCTAGCTCTTCAGCAAACCTTCATTTCCCGACAACACCTTGATCATGTCATCGCATCTCACCGCATATGTGAATTGTGAGCGGATTAGGTGTTCGTGCACATCACCAATCGCCAACACTTCCTTGTTATACAGCGTGATGAAATCCTCTAAACTTTCATCGTCCCTCTGCCAAATGTTCATGACATCGGCGGAGTCTCGAATAGATCGGCGCTGCTGACTGAAATGAACCAGAAATTTCTCTTTAAGATTAACCCAGGATGTTAACTTACCTACTGGTAGATTGTCAAATCAAAGTCGCGCGACGCCTGTAAGGGTTTGGACAAACAAGTGACACCACATAGGCAATGTCCATCCGCCGATTTGCCCCGCACTGGTGAATACGCTCAGGTGATCATCAGGATTTGACAATCCATTTAACTTTCCTACATTTGAAGGTAATTTTGCCCGCTCGATGGGAGCCAGTGCAATCTCCATGATAAACTTGGAATTCTCAGCAGCTTCCGTCGGTCGATAAATTAGATTATAATCATGCTCCGCTTCTGGGTTATAAACCACACTGATTTTTGGCTTGTAACTGGCATGATCTTTCTGCTGCCAATTGAAAACGCTTGTGTTGTCATCCTCGTTGTACGTTCTATCGTTTTCGTCGGTTTGGGTGTCCCGCTTCTGTGAGAAACGCGGGCCCAAACGTGAATGGATCGATTGACGTTTTTGAGAGTACTGCTCTTCACGATGATCTCGTTGTCTTGATCCAGGATTAGTAGACTCATATCTGGTGCTAGACTAAAAGTAGACTTCTGTATCGTCGACCGACATGTATGATGGTGAATCATAATGCAACACTCGAGGTGCAGATCTGCGAGTCTGTGGTGCTGGTTGAGCAGTTTGTGCACAAAGCTGTGCATAAATGGCGTTCAGTGCACCTTGGGACTTAACATACCAAGAGATCGGAGTCTCTCCAGGAGGTAAAATTGAGCTGATCGGGATTTCAGACTGTACTCCTGGGGTGACGGGGTCATTTACATGATTAACGTTGTTCTGAACCTCGTTATCATCAGAAGCTTCTTCCACGATTCCCTCGACATGGGAGGCGTGAGAAAAATTGCCCCTGTTCTCTGGTCGAGGGCCTGGTGGATAATTCGACGGACCTTCTGCCATTGAAAATAGAAGGGAATAAATGAATCGATCGAGAAGATGAAAAATGAAAGTAGAAGAAACGGTGGGCACCAATGAAGAAACAGTGATCTAAATTGACCGGAATCAATAAGATCGGCGGTTTTATCTCTGCATAAAAAGGTTAATCTCCTCGTCGATTCGATGGTTGGGGAATACTTCACCAGAGAACACTGCAAAACAGAAAGTCGTTAGACTCGCCACGGGGAGAATGGGGTTCTCTCCGTGACCACCCTCCGGCGTGAGAATAAGTACAGTGATCTCAAAGGAAAAAGATGAAGTAGTAAGAGTGAAAGTAAGTGAAAGTAACTTGTGAGATCATACCTGAAGTATCTTATTTATAACCGGAATTTGGCGAGGAAATGTGTAACGGAGATAGTAACGGGACGTACTTTTCCGTTGGCGGTTATACCACTTTCCGTTACTGGTTAACTCCACATCCATGCACAGGGATTGTGGGTATGATCAACGGGTGGGGAGATGCCACGTGGAAATTGATTTTGTGTAGATCTTTCTTCAAGTTGTTGCCATCATCGTGATTTAGATGAGAGCTCAGGATCGTGCCACGTCACATTCGGTTATAACCGAATGAAGCCATGCATGATGAGCATTTAAGGCCTTCTAGAAGATCTACAGATGTAAACCATTGCATTATAGCCACGTGTCCATTCTGTTGTAACAGAAAAGATCCATTTGTTCAAGTCTTGATTTCAGGCGCGCGGGGATGTTTAGGACTTTATCTTCAAGCCTAGTTGTACCCTTGCGCGAACCCCCGCAAGGGCGTTAGTTGAATATTTGTCTCTTTTCTTCGGCGCATGGTCATCGAAGACTGTTCTTTCCCAAATCTTGTTTAGAACCGCTGTGCAGCCGCGCTGGATCTTGTTCAAGATTTTCTTGGAATAAGATTATGGTATGGTCCTATGCGCATGCGCAAGGTTTTTGGGACCATACCCCTTCGATTCCCCCAGTCAACTGTTGCTCCTATGCGCCAATGGCAAGTAGGTGGAGCACTGGACTATATAAATGAAGTGCGCGCTTTTGCTGTTTGAGAAGTAGCAAGGTTGTTCGGCGCAAGGTACGAAGAATCTTCTTGCAGAAGATATTTCTTATTTCTTCAAGCTGAGGTTTTCATGATTTCAAATTTTGAAAAAACTTGAATCATGGCAGGAAGTTGGTAAAAGGTACTGTGCTGATGTTGACATGTGACGGTTAGGTGACAGGCTGTCACTTGTCAGACGTCAAACATTAATTGGGCGTCGTCAAACGTGGTTCGTACGCGCGCGTGAAGTTGTTTTTGTTCCCCACTCGCCCTTATTGTCTTGGCAACCGTGTTTTCCTGAAAAAAGGGGTTTACGGTTTTCGAGAGCATTAATGGCGATCCCTATATAAATCTTTGAGTGGCCTCCTTTTTTCATTACTTATCTTCGTATCCTTTCATCTTCTCCGATTTTCTTTAAAGGGAAATCTGCAATTGTGCTTTATATCCTGTATGTCTACCGGAGATCATCCAGACGATTCTGCAGAGGAGATGTCTACTTCTTTACCACTGTTGAAATGGTCGAGAGCGATTTTCGACGGCCTTGTTCAAAATGTTATTGGAATAAGGTTATGGTATGGTTCTATGCGCCTGCGCAAGGTTTTTGGGACCATACCCCTTCAATCTGGTATATTAAATTTTATAAGAACCCTATAAATATAATTAGATGGACACCATAGAAACAAAAGGAAAGCTAGTGAAGTGGTAAACCCCCTCTTAACCAACAAGAGATCATGAGGTCAATCATTATATAGCCTATTTTTTCTATTCTTTTAAATTTAATAATTAAAATCTTGGGTTTCTTAAACAAACAAACAAGTGAAAAAACAAAAGTTTGATTTTTTTAGTTTTATAACTTGAATTTTGTTAGCTGTCTATTTGTTTAATGATTTGTTACTATAAACATTAAATTAAGAAATCAAATTGACCTCATATATTTATTGTGTGTTTTCTAATAAGTAATAATTATATATTTTTGTTATATGTTCCTCGCTCTGATCCGACGCGAACGAGGACCAATCCGAAAATTTTAACGTTTTGTTGTGAAAATTTTGAACACCAAAAAAATGACCCCATTGGAAAAAATCCTACGTCTGTCACTAGACACGCCTTGTTTCTGACGCGTACTAAGGTGTCGTCCACGTGTCGAATAATGTCCACTTTTCAAGCCCTTCCACACGTATAATAAGTATTCATGTTTAATATCTTAGAATTGTAAATAACCATCACTAGTGCTCTAGTGGTGGCCACGGGTATTTAAGTTCCACTTATGGTGGGCTCGGGTGAGTTTTCCCCTCAAGATTTCAAGTTCGAGTCTTGGTGATAGGGGTTTCTCATTGAGGGGTTTAAATTGGGGATCTATTGTGCGAGGGGGCTCTCTAGCGCGAACCTGGTTAAGACAACGTATGCTAAACCTCTCAACATTCGCGAATAATTCACACGTTTAAAAAAAAATCTTAGATTTGTAAATATTATGGAATAATATAATTAGGGTGGAAAAGAAAACAGTTTGAGAGGGGAATGGTGGTGAGGAAATATGGTGGGTGATGTGTTGTTGGTGGGGCCCAGGGTAGTCACGCCAGTTGCATGTGAGATTAAGGTGGGACCCACAGCCCGGGTTTTATGGATGTACGAGGGAGGGTTCTCTCTCCCGCCAAGGAAAAGCAAAATGGGGCCCACAGTAGCTGCTTTCCACTCCTTATACAACGTGGCCACTCGTCCAATACGCGTGGTTCACTATGCTTTGCATGTAAGTAATCATATGACTCCTTTGTTTAATCTAACACGTTAATTTTCAACTCATCATTTTTATTTTATTTTATTATTGAGACAAGAGAAACAAAGATGATTTAGGTTAGATTAGTTGATAAAACTTGTTATAGCATGCTACACGGGCCATGTTTGACATGACTTGTGTAACACGACTAGTCTCATAGTGAGTGCATTAATCATATGACTTATGTATGATTAATGCACGGGTCATGCTAATTGCACACGGCCAAAATTATTTTCACACCTCAAAGCACCGCGCTTTGGCCATAGCGCGGCGCTTAGATCGACAAAAGGTGACTTGATTGACGTTTGAGACATGAGTTACTGTTTGAGAGACATAAAGCTGATTATGCAGTTTGTCGTTAACCCTAAGCGCCGCGCTTTGGCCATAGCGCGGCGCTTCGACCCCAAATTTCACCCATTTTATCTTTTAAAAGCAACCTCTGAGACAGAGACCAGGCCTCGATATATATTTTCATTCATTTCAGCTCAAAAATAGCAGACACAACTTAAGTTCCTGACATTAATTTTCATTCATTTCAGATCAAAGGTCTGTATTGCCTTTATTCCCCATCCGTTGTGTTTCTTCAAAATAACGCGCGGTTTTGCTGTATTAGTTACATCTCTTGAAAAAACGATGTCGTGGTTAAACAACTATATTTTCGGTCAATATTCTGACGAGACAGTTGTTCCTGATTCTTACGAGGGGACCACTATTTCTGACTCGTATGAGAAACCGGTCTCGTCCAACTTGAGGGAGGCAGAGGTTGTATCTGGCATTCGTTATCGTGATAACACGGTGACGCTGGATTTGAATACCCCTGTGGAGGACCCTTACGCACAACAAGGTTATTCGAATTTCGGTTACGGTGGCGAGTACAGCTTTGTACAGCAGGAGTGTGGTCCAAACGACAGTTACGGTTATCAACAGAGCTTACAAGGTTATTCGAATTTCGGTTATGGTGGCGAGCACAACTTTGAACATCAAGTATATTCGGACCTCGGTGACGATGGTGAGTCGGGTGATGTGTCTGTTGACGAGGAAGGCTGTTACCCGGTTACGTTTTCGTTTGATACAACGCCGACCTTTTCGTCACGTAAAGAGTTGGTGCGTTGGGTACAAGACACGGCAAAAGACAACGGTTACCTCATTGTGGTTAAGAGGTCGAATAAAAGAGGAGAGAATTACAAGATTTGGTTTCAATGTACTTTTGGTGGGGAGCATAAGAGTATAGCTACACAGAGGAAAACGGGTAGCAAGAAAATAGGCTGCCCGTTCGAGATGATCGGGTTTTCGGAATCATCCGGAAGTGTTTGGAGGATCGAGGTGACGAAGGCGAAGCATAACCACACTCCTATTGAAAACTTAGAGGGTCACGCGTATGCGAGAAGGCTTTCTTCGGAGGATAAAAAACTGGTTAAGGAGCTGGCAGAGCAAGACATTCCCAACCAAAGTATCTGGCGAACGCTGACAAAAAACAATCCGGCTAGAAAGCTTATTCCGAAAGATATACACAACGCTGTTCAGAAGATCAACGCCGAAAAAAATGTCGGTAAGTCTCCGATGCAAAAACTTGAAAGCATTCTTCTCGAAAAAAATTACACTTATTACATGCGCACGAATGAGATATCGAACGAAGTTGAAGATGTCTTCTTTGTTCACAAAAGATCATTCACTATGTGGTGTGCCTTCCCGCATGTGCTAATGATTGACGCCACCTACAAAACGAACATGTACAACCTGCCATTTGTTCAGGTCGTAGGCATGACGTCGACAAACAAATCGTTTACGGCTGCTTGTGCGGTAATTTCCGCTGAGAAGTCAGAGAACTACCTATGGGTGTTGCAGAGGATCAAGTCTATGCTGGTAGGATGTATGGAACCGCGCGTGATTTTAACAGACAGGGATTTTGCGCTAATGAACGCGTGTGAACAAGTTTTTCCAAAAGCGCATAAGTATATTTGTCGGTTCCATATTCAACAAAATATTAATAAGAACAGCAAGAAGAAATTCTCTGACAAGGAGTGGAAAGAATTCGTACGTAGATTTTGGTTATTGTGCGAGTCTACGACCGAGGAAATATACAGGTATAACTTGGAAAACCTTGAAGCACAGCTGAAAGAAGATGACCGTGAACGTGGGTATTTCTTACATAGTTATGTTCAAATTTTATATAATAACAAAAACTGACTATTTACGTTTTTTTTTTTAATTTTAGAGGTTTTTGATTATTTGAAGAAATCCTGGTTGGATCCGTACCGTGAAAAGTTTGTATCTTGCTGGATTAACAAAACTATCAACTTTCACCAAACTACGACAAAGTCAGTCCTTGTCTGTTGACCTTGGCCAAAGCGCCCCGCTATGGCCAAAGCGGGGAGCTTTGAGTGTGCAAAAAGACAAAGGCCGTGTGCGAATAGACCAGGCCTTAATGCACTCATTATGAGACTAGTAGAATGATGATATGACTATTTTAGTAGGTGGAAGAGGAGGGGTGGGGTAGTAAAAGGCTCATTCTATACACACCCCCTCTTCCTGATTATACCCCCTTTGTGAGAGGAAAACTGTCGGTCCCACGTAGGCCCCATCTGTAAGTATGTGAGAGGAGGGGGGTGAAAAAAGTAAATAGGGGGTGTAGAAAGTAGCACCCTAGTAAAAATCAAGAGTTAAATGTTTGGTTGGTCTTTGTGGTTTATAAAAATTGCAGACTTCGTCCCAATAGTTCACTAATTACAGAGTTGGTCCTAATTGTTGTAATTTTTGCACTTGAGTGGTCCATACCATAGATGACCGTTAAAATATTCAGTTAAGTGTGTATAAAATGTCCAAAATACCCTTGTGCATTTAA
Organism: Helianthus tuberosus; assembly: GCA_030545235.1. Classification (NCBI taxonomy): domain Eukaryota; kingdom Viridiplantae; phylum Streptophyta; class Magnoliopsida; order Asterales; family Asteraceae; genus Helianthus; species Helianthus tuberosus. Next base: position 125,063,411 of record CM060407.1, read on the forward strand.
TATACAATTAAACAAACCTCAAACAAACATTTAAAATAAAACAAAATATCAATTACTACCCACCTTTATTTATGGCCCCAACCCTATTTCCAGCAACCACCACCGTCCAACTACCACATTACCCCCTTCTTCCCTTTCAGCAACCACCCTTTAATTACCCACATTCACCACAGAAACCATAGTCAACCACCACCTCCAAGAGACCAGGTAACCCACCCATCCCATATGGTACCGCTAAAACTAAAGAATCAAGAAACACAAACCTATAGAGATACAAGGTCTTGGCTGGTGGGTGGAGGAGAATTTGACAGATTCGGCGACGGCAACAGCGGTGGTGGGTGGTTTTTGGCGGCGGAAGGCGATGAGGATGACGGTGCCGAAGATGGCAGCCATCGTCGTCGCTAACACGATCCCATTTGAAGCAAAAATTGAAGATGACGTCATCAAATTGTGTCAAATTCTTGAATGATTTTGTGGGAATTTGAAAGATTGATCAAATGGATATGCAAAATTGAGAGAATTTGATGGTGGTTAAACCATTTCATTCATTTGGTAGATTTTGTACTAGAAAATGTGTGCGGAATATTAAGAATGTTTGACGGATTCGGAATTGTGAATAAAAACGACAGTTTAGGTAAATTAATCTGGAATTTCTTGTTTGTTCTACAAGATGAACGACAATCGTCTGTACGGATCAACAAGAATGAAGCGTAAAATGATGGCTGATGGTATTGGTTCGTGGTGCTTCACAGTGGTGTTCGGAGGTGGTAGTTGTGGGGGCCTAAAGATGATGGCTGATGGTGGTTACTAGTGTTTCAGAGAGAGAGAGAGGTAGGGGGTGGTGAAGAAGAAGAAGATGGTGGGCCTATCTCCTTTTGTTTCTTATTTTTACTTTTATTTTTTTAATTGTTGAGGGCAATTTGGTCATTTAACATCAACTTAACTGGGAAATTTAACAGAGGTTAATGATAAGGACCTCCTGACTAAAAAATTACAACTATTAGAACCAACTCTGTAATTAGTGAACCGTTGGGACCAAGTCTACAATTTTTCGTAAATCACAGGGACCAACCAGACATTTAACTCAAAAATCAGCAGGACAAGATGCCTTTAACACAACCCTTCACTAATATGTCATAATAAACGAGTTACTTGACACAACATGTTGATCAATTCCATAACTTGAATGATACAACACGACACATTATAAGCAGTTAAATAACGCAAATGATATGACATACTCAACACAAATATTGGCACGATTCACGTAATTGGTTAATAAATAGTGCTTTCTTATCTTATTTTTCTATTTATCTCTCATATTAAATAATATTAATAATTTTAAACAAAAATATTAGATAAGAATAAATATTTAGATAAGGATAAACATTTGTTTTATTTTGATCATATTTAATAATAATAATAATAAGAGTAAAATGCAATTTGCGTCCCTGTGGTATGTCCCAAACATCAACTTGAGCCCCTAAAAGCAATTTTTTGCATTCTGAGCCCCTGTGGTATTCATTTCATAACACTTTGAGTCCTTATAGGGACGCAAAGTGTTATGAATTCTTTTCTTTTCTTACATATATTAATAACAGTATGCGTCCCTATAGGGACTCATACTGTTATGAAATGAATACCACAGGGGCTCAGAATGCAAAAAATTGTTTTTTGGGGCTCAAGTTGATGTTTGGGACATACCACAGGGACGCAAATTGCATTTTACTCTAATAATAATGATAATAATAATAATTTTAAACAAAAAATTAGATAGGAATATAAACGTTTATTTTTATTATGATAATAATTAAATAATAATAATAATAATAATAATTTTAAACAAAAAATTAGTTAAGAATACATATTTAACAAAGTAAAATATTATGATAAGTAAATAGTACATTAAAGTTCATTTTTAAAAGATAAATATTGACGATTGTATGTGTTAACATATGAGATTATATTTTATTAAACACGTGCAATATACGAGTTTTTTTAAAGATATATATTTTTTATTATTTGTTTTATAAACTTACATGTATGCAAAATAGAAAAAACAAAGTAAAATGTATAATAAGTAAATAGTATATCAATGTTCATTTTTAAAAGATAAATTTTGATGACTGTTTGTATTAACATATGACATTATATTTTATTCAACACATGTAATATGCCATTTTTTAAAATATATCTTTTTATTATTTATTGTATAAAATTATATTTATGCAACCCGTGTAATACACGGAGTTTTAACCTAGTAAGTAACATGATAAAATACAAGTTACACAATTTGTAAATCCTTAATAAGGATTTAATCATGAAATATTTTACTATTTATAAAACTATAAATTTGGTTCGTTTTGGCTCAAACATGTCATGTCGATGCGTTAGTTATTTTTGTCATAAACAAATTAAGCGGGTGAACCGGTCCACACACATTTTCTTGTGTTATTAGAGCGTCAATCTGTCTATGAGCCAAACTCATTTGGTGCTATGTAAGGCTATGGAGTGTGGGGGTCATGGATTGGAACATTATTTCCACATATGATCATTAATTAAATGGTATACCATCCCCCTCCTTGATTGATGGTGGTTCCCATGGATTAAACCACAATTACCACGACCCTCTCATTTGATAACTTTAAGACAAAAACAAATTAACAAAAATAAAGGGGATAGTGGTTTGGGTCATGACCACACCCTTAGGGTAGTGGTTTTGAATAATGGATTAAAGATGGATGATGTGGTGCCTATATGGAGGGTCATGGTGGTCATGAGGGTCATGACCACACCCTATAGCCTAATTTCGGGTCGTTTTATAAAGTGTGCTCAAATGAAATAATAATAAAAACAAAAGTCCTCAAAAAAGAGGGAGGGGAAGCCAACTGCCATTGCCAATACATCACCGTCCCACAAAACATCAAATCCACAAATGGGCCTAATGAAAGAAACCGAATCTTGAGTACGAATAACATCCATTAGACCAAGCGGTATGGGGCCGGCTTAGGCCCGGCGCCGGTCCCCCACACCTCCCCCCTCTTTCCGTCCCGTCCTTTCCGGCTCCCCATAGACGATCTCGACGGGCCCATTTTCAAAGTTATAGCCGTTACCAACGGCTAGATTTATATATAAAAAAAAAAAAAATTTCACTTTAAATATATACCCTCTTTTCATCCATTTTTATACCATTTTCTCAATACGGGGAAGGTTCATTTGAGAATAAATTTAATGTGAGAAGAAAAAGAAGAAATGACATATTAGTAAAATAATATTTCATTTATAACTCATATCATTAATTTTTAACTCTTTAATTAATTAGTCAACTGATCATTAATTATCCTACATATAATCTACAAAACCTACACAAATCAAAATTTTCCTACATATACCCTACACATTGTAGAATTTTATCCTACACAATCGAAATTTATCCTACACACCTCGAAATATCTTACGCAACTCGTAATTTATCCTACACAACTAGTAATATATTCTACACTTTAAATTAAGTTGTTTTTTTAATTTGGAAAAAGTATATATTTTGAAAAGGAGTTACAAATTTAATTTAGTTAGTTATTAAAGAGGAAGAATACAAATTAATGATTTTTTTAAGTTTACCAATATACCCTTGTATTAAAATTAAATGCAAATATTAAATGAAGTAAAATGAAGCATTCTTATTGGTTGAAACTTCTTCTTTTTTCTTCTTACAAAAAAATTCTTCTCATTTGAACCCTCCACTTCTCAATATTTCTCCAATTCTTCTCCCATTCTCATCCATTTTTATAAAAAACACTCCCATTTTTATACAATCAAGAATCCATTCAACCCGAACAATCCCAACCCGAACCAACCTAATTTTTTTCGAGTCCCGCTTACACTCCGACTATGGATCCTTCGTGGGTGTCTCCACAATTTACGTTTTCGGGTTTCCAACAATCACCTAACGCCTTCTCCCAAATGTCTCAAGTTCAACAAATGCAACAATACCAAGCACCCCAACAATTCATGCAACACAACTCGGTTCAACTTGATCAATTCCAATCGCAACCGCCAACTTCCCAACCGCAACCCCCGGTTCAACTTGACGATGATGATGAAGAAGTCGTCCCCGAATTGCCACCTAAACAACTCAAGTGCAAAAAAAACACGGGGAAGGGGAGGGCGGTTGAAACCGAACCCGACACCGCAAAAAAAAAGCGGTTCGAGAGCAAAGCCGAGACAGTGGACAAAAGTAGAGGAGGAGGCGCTAGCAATTGCTTATGTTAAGTTCTCAACTTGCCTGATTGTCGGTATGAACCAAAGTTTATTTTTTTTTAATTTAAATTTAAAAAGATTTATTTTTTAGTTTTACTAATGCATTTTTTTTTAATTTTAGGGAACAATCAAACGGGTTCTAGTTTTTGGAAGACGACAACGGATAGATTTAACGAGCTTATGGGGCAACGCCCGATGCGTGATATCGATTCCGTATCGGGCAAGTGGCGGAAAATGAACAAGACCGTCAATGAATTTTGCGGGTATTATAGCGCAATTTACAATAATCCTCCTAGTGGGAGTAACGACGAGGACATTCTTAACCTTGCGGCGGCTAAATGTGATTCAAAAATCCGGCGCCTTTCCCGCACCTCCGAGCATGGAACATTTTAAAGAAAGAACCAAAATGGGCGCCGGTTCCAAATGAGGTCGCAACCGCCAAACGGACTAAAACTTTCGAGTCCGGAAGTTATTGTGCGGGAGGCTCCACCGCTCGTTGTCAAATCGACATAAACGACGACCCGATATATGACGAGGATGTGTTGCCCGTTCACGAGTCGGAACGTCCCACCGGAAGGGACAAAGCAAAAAAAGAGGCGGCCGGAAAGCGCAAAGGGGCCGGCTCGAGTGGAGGGGGCGGCTCTGGTGGAGGGGGCGGCTCGAAGGCGTCTTCGAAAATGGACGAGTTGATATCCGAATTCCGTTCGTTCAAAGATTTTGAGGCCGAAAAATATAGTCACAAGAAAACCGTGTCGGCCGACTATGCTCGAGCGGAGGATTTTAGGATTATGAGGTTGGATCTCGACTCGGTTCCGGAGGATGAACGAAAGGTTTATCCGATGATGAAAGAAGAGGTGAAGAAAAAATGGACGTCGTAGGTTGTTTAGTTTTTAAATCGTATCGTAATTTTTTTTCGTTTTTATGTTTCTAGGATTAGTAATTTTTATTTTTAGGAAATATAATTTTTTTTATGTTATCAAATGAATTTATTTATGTTGTTTTTTTTAAAACTTTTATGATGTTTTTATTGAGTTAACAAAAAAAAAGTTAGAAAATTATAAAATATTTAGGTGGGGTAGGCTCATCCTCCACCCCCCTCAAAATGAAAGGAGACCCATCCTCCATGGAATGGTGATGTGGCGCCTATGTAGCATCCTCATGGGGATGAGCCTCCCCATACCCTCTAGTCTTAGATCCAGTCGGATTGATGTCCAACTTGCTCGCCTACCATTAATTTTTATGCTCCTAAATACATGAGGGATTTTATCGACTTAAAAAACAAAGTTTTTATAGTTTATATTATTTATAATCTTGTAAAAAAATATAATGTGGAGGAATGACTACAGCCCAGTCATTCCTGGTCGAATAGCCATTCAAATATAAGTACGGACCAATGGGGTGGTGGTCCATTGGCAAAGACAAAGCCTTTAAAACACTTAGGTTGGGAAGGAGAAGGTCTTGGGTTCAAGTCCCACAGACGACAGGGGATTAAAAAAATTAGTCGTTCAAAAAAAATATGAGTACGGAAGAATCTCCGACAAATTAGGAGATGTCGTCAAACCGACTATCCGACATAGGGGGAAACCCTAATTCACCCATAAGTATAAATAGGAGATTCCATCGTGAAGGTATGACAGACAATTCTCTCTCATTACATTCTCTTTTACTCACACAAACGAATTCTTATTCTCACGTCGGAGGGTGGTTACAGGAATAACCCTATTCCTGTAACGAGTCCTAACGGTGTTCTGTTTTGTAGATTGGAGATCAGACCACTCTTTATCGGATCAACCAGTCAAGAGACGTATCTCAGGGGACGTTTCTACATTGGCGCCATCCATGTGACCTGAAATACTTGGAGTCCATTATCACGATGAGTGCTCCGAAAGCAAGTACTGCAATGGCTAGCGCAGTTTCAACTTCCATCAGTGAGGGAAGTACAATGTCGGCGAGTATTACAACGACAATTTCGACTCCGGCAATAACTAGGTATCTGGCATTTGAGTTTGAGGCTGAGTTGCCTCCAGGGTACGAGAGGGGGCGTGCTAGCACTGCAACCCCCGAAACGGGACCTTCTTTCCCTAGCACGGGTACTACACAGCCTCCCGTTGTGTCGACAACAACAAAAACAACTATCCTGCTTGCCTCAACATAGGGGACATCTCTAAGCACCATTTCACCGGTGTTTACACCAACTTCAGGTTCAAGAAATTACTACTATTAGCCAGCCCAACCCGTTTACACGACCGCAGTTGGAACAACGGCTCAACATTTCTCACCGGCAGATAACTTCCAGTTCCCTCCATTGTACTCAACGGCACTTACCACGACAATGTCCACGCCGCCTCACCAACCGGTGGTAATGTCGAGGGCCGTGTTGAACAACCCAATTACCCCCGAGAACCAGGCTTATATGCCATCTTATTATTACATGCCGCCATACGGGTATGTGCCTCCCCAGATGTATGGGAATCCACATGAAGAGAGCCAGGTGGCCCAGTGGGGTTTTCCGTATCCACAGCCTCCGTTTTGGCACAGGGGTCACAATCCATACGCTATGCCCAACCAAATTACTACGGCGTCCACACCTGGCGGAAATACTACTAATACCGGACAACAGCTTAACTACGGTCAAACAGGTCCATCGTTTGTAACTCAGACAGTAACTCCCCCAATCACTCAGGACTCCCATGTAGTAATCCCAAGTGATGAAGAAGATGAGTTGACCATGCCATATAAGCCGGCCGAGGTCACTTTCAGATCAAAGTTTTCCAGACGGATAGCAGAAACTCCTATTAAAGAAAAACCGAAGGTGCCGCCCACTGTGGGAAAGTATGATGGAACTAGTGCTCCCGATGATCATATTAATCTGTTTAGGATCGCATGGGAAGTAGCCTTGTGGCCAATGCCCCTATGGTGCAAAATGTTTGTTTAAACTTTGGTAGGGGCGGCTCGTGTATGGTGGGACAGTCTCCCTGTTGAAGGAATTGATAGCTTCGAGGAACTTGTGATGAAGTTTTCACAACAGTTCAGCCAACAGCGGAGACACACCAAGGATCAGAATTAAGTGCTGCCCATACGCCGACGGGACAACGAAACAGTATAGAATTTCTTGACGAGATTCAACAAAGAAAGCATCTCCATTCCTGACCTAACCCAAGATTTGGCATGTGGCATCTTTTTACAAGGTGTGAATGATGATGAACTCCTCAGAAAGTTGCATGACAGGAACGGGGTTCCAGATACCATTGAAGAAATTATGAGAATAGCCAAGGTCTATGTACGCCAAGAGAAATCTATCATAGCTAGTCATGTGGCAAACAAGAAAAAAGAGTCATACCGAGCATCGGAAGAAACCGACCATTGTGGGGGTAAGATCAAGAATCAGAGCAGAAGGTTTTCAAGGGGAAGTCACACTGAATCCCAGGGAAGATACGACAGACTCCAAAGCACGTCATCAAAGAGTGAATACTCTTCATGTGGAGCCAAGTCAGATTTTCCCGTGCTGAGTAAAACGCCTTCAAAAATCCTTGCTTCTGAAAATCTCAAGCTTAACCCACCTAAACCCTTACAGGATTCGACCGGGAAGGATTCTTCAAAGTACTATGAATATAATAAAGGGTGTGGGCATGATACCAATGATTGTTATCAGCTAAAGAAGCACATTGAGTATTATGTAAAATCTGGGAAATTGGCCCACTTGGTTAAAGATATTAAGCAAGGCCCTCCAACGGTGAAGGATGAGGATGGTATAGCGGGTAAAAAATAGTGTGAGATGAATATGGTTTATGTCGAAGACATGAGAGGAACCAAGCAGGGATTTGAGATCCTTGAACTGTGGATGTCGGTTGACATGCACGCGGGAGCGGGATACCCATCTTAGCACGGATCCCCTCATAATCACCACCGCGGTGGGTGACTATAATATGAGAAGAATACTGGTAGACACGGGAAGCTCAGAAGACATTATTTACGAACATTGTTATAACCAGATGCAGAGGGAAGATCGAGCCCTCCTCAAGCTAGTCCACACCCCCATTAGGGGTTTTACAGGGGAAAAGGTTAACCTAATCGGGCAAATCTCTTTCCCGGTAACTTTTGGAGAAGCGTCGTGTGAGGGGACTTTAGTTATCCCATTCCTGGTAGTCAGGGCTAAGTCACACTACGATGTTATTATTGGGTGCTACACATTGGGTAAATTAGACGCAATTGTCTCTACGGCGTGAGGGTTCATGAAATTTCCAACTCCCAGAGGGGTGGCAACAGTGAACCGTGATCACATTGGTGAGGTAATGAACGTGAAGAGATACCGACACGGAATAACGGGTGTAATCAGACCTGAGAGATGGGTCTTGAGCACCGAACACCCGGACCAGATGGTCACGATTGGTGACACTCTTTCCCTAGAAGTAAAGGAAAGCCTCAAAATGTTACTTCGTAACAACATGATGTTTTCGCCTTCGAACATGGTGACGTAACGGGCATACCTCATGACAGGGCAGAACATCGATTGTCTATGTTGCCCGGAATCAAACCAATAGCCCAGAGAAGACATAACATGGCTCCAGATAGGAAAGAGGCGATAGTAAAGGAGGTACAAAAGTTAACGGAGGCATGAATTCTCAGGGAGACAAATTATCATACCTGGGTAGCCAACCTGGTCATGGTAAAAAAAAACGGATGACACATGGAGAATGTGCATGGATTACAAATATTTGAACAAAGAATGCCCCAAGACGCGTTTCCACTTCCTGAAATTGACTTCAAAGTCGACTGCTTGGTTCCTTTCCGCTTCAAGTGCGTGCTCGATGCCTACAAAGGATACCATCAGATCCAGATGGCGGAAGAGGACGAAGAAAAAACGGCCTTCTATACAGCCATTGGCATCTTTTGTTACACGAAAATGGCTTTTGGATTGCGGAACACAGGGGAAACTTACCAGAGATTAATGGATAAGGCATTTGCAAATCAAATTGGGCGTAACTTAGAGGTATACGTCAACGATCTGGTGATCAAAAGTATGAAAGAAAAAGTTTTGCTACAAGTTATCAAAGAAACATTCCGGATGCTAAGGGAATATAAAATTAAATTAGACCCCAAAAAGTGCTCGTTCGGGGTTGAGGAGTGCAAGTTCATAGTAGTCATCGCGCGATGGTTTTAAGGCAAATCCTGAGAAAGTCATGGCCATCACCAACATGCCTTCACCGCGCACACTAAAGAATCCCAGACTTTGAACGGTAGGCTGGTAGCCATTAACTGGTTCTTAGACAAACACGCCGAACGATCGCTACCTTTTATAAAGACGTTGAAGGATTGCCTAAATAAAAACAACTTCCGGTGGACGGCGGAAGCAGAAGTGGCATTGCAAGAGAAGAAATGTTTTTTGGCATATTTGCCGACCTTAACAGCCCCGAAGCCAAACGAAACATTGGAGATGTATCTATCCGCGGCCCATCACGCGGTCAATGCGGTGGTAGAATGCGATGGGGTGCAAATGCCAATTTACTACGTCAGCAGAGTACTAGCGGATCCGGAAACCCGGTACCCCACACTAGAAAAGTTGGTGTTAGCACTGGTCCACGCTTCTCGACGAATTCAAAGATATTTCTAGGGGCATAAAGTTTAGGTTTTGACAAATTATTCCCTACAACAGGTTTTTGAATAAATCGGAAATCTCAGGCCGGCTCGTGAAATGGGCAATTGAATTGGGAGCATTGGACATTGAGTACCGTAAAAGAACAATGATAAAAGGGCAGGTGGTGGCAGATTTCATTGCTGAAATCCCCAGAGGGGGAGCAGATTCGGGAAATGAACTCTGAGAAACTAGAAATAAGTACTACCAACGAAACTTGGAAGCTGTATACAAATGGTTCCTCCAACAATAAAGGAGTGGGGGCGGGCCTAATGCTCATAAGCCCGTAAGGGGTTAAGCTAATGTACGCTCTAAAGTTAGAATTCATGTGCTCAAATAATGAGTCAGAATATGAAATGCTGTTGGCGGGGTTACAAATGGTGCATGCCATGGGAGCTACCCGGTTGACGCATACATAGATTCGTTGTTGGTAAACAACCAAATCAATGAAGCCTATGAAGCGCGTGACGAAACAATGGCCAAATATCTAGTTAAAGCAAAAAGTCTTATCGCTTTATTTAACAACGTGAGCTTGACACATGTCCACAGGGGAAAAAGCCAGATCGCTGACGCGCTTAGTAAGCTAGCAACATCCGGAATAGAGCACGAGGTAAAAATAGAGAAGCTATACACCCCATCAACAGCGGAAGGGGAGGTGTTAGCTACAAGTATTGCAGAAGAATGCTGGATGACACCCCTTGTAAGTACCTGACAAGAGGGGAATTGCCGGCTTCAAAAGGTACATCAAGGAAGATACAGGACAAAGCCCTATAATACGAAATGCAGGGAGGAACGTTGTAACAAATATCGTACTTGGGTCCGCTCTTACGTTGTGTTTCTCCAGCGGAGGCAAAATATTTGATTAAAGAAATACATGAAGGAGTCTGTGGTATCCACGTTTGTCACACCCCGACCGCGTTAAAACAACAAAACCGCGGTGGAAACGTTGGGGAGTGGAGCGACAGAATCATTGTTTCACAACACATGGATTGAAGTTTCTTTGATTGAATTAAGTTTATTACATTGTATTGAAATCAGAAGCATAACATGAACAAATTGTCTTTCATTGTTATTGAGTCACTAAGGCCTCATCCATTCCTATGTTAGCATGCATCGTAAACATCATCAAACATCATCATACACAGTACCTGAAACATATGTGAAAATAATTCAGCATAAAAATGCTGGCGAGTACATAGGTATTGTGAGTGTGTCAGATTCATGGCTTTGAGTCCATATTGCAATACCTCGTCCAACTACGAGAGTTGTCGAGTGTGTATCTTGAAATCAAAAGTGTTTGATATTGTAGTATATTTTATCAACTTTACACGTTGATATATGTGTAAACCAAAACCATTGTAGCCATAAATCTTGACTGAAAACATTTGTCTTTGTAAAACAAGTAGTAAATCGTTGTTGAAAGTAAACATTGTAAACATTCGTCCAAGTGATCTAGATAACACAACGACATGTAATGTGTTAAAAGCACTTATATATAGGAAGTACCAGCGGCGTATCCACCATGCTTTTGTCACATTACACCCGCCCCGTTACCTAATCACTTCCCATAACCCAATCGTTCAATAGTTCAAATAGTTCCTATCGTTCAAATCGTTCACATAGTTCCAATAGTTCCAATCGTTCAAATAGTTTAAATCGTTCACATAGTTCAGATAGTTCCAGTCGTTCAAATAGTTCAAATCGTTCACATAGTTCAGATAGTTCCAATCGTTCGCGTTTTAATTGTGAAAACTAACTTTTGGTCATCCCGTTGAATACATTCAAACCTGCGTGACTCGTCCATCGTTCAACTCGTATTAACAAACCATCAAAGGGTAAGTTAACAATCATCAGGTTCTGTCGTTATCCACATTACCCCCATAACCATGGTGAAAGTCCGATAACGGGATTTGTCAGATCCGATGGTACCATAACATCTTATGGTACCATGACATACTACTGGTCGGCTTGATAATAGTTAATGAATGTCATTCAATTGTCTTTCGACCAACGCCCCAACAAGTTCGTTCATATAATTGAAATCGTTGTGTTTAATATAAACTATAGCATTCATTTTAGAAAAACTCGAAAGCGTTTAGCACATATGAATCACCTCAAAACAATTGAAAACCGTAAAAGAGGGGAACTATGTACTCACTTGAGATTGCAAGATATCCTCGATTAAATGAACTTAACAAAGCTCGGGCAAACCAAGGAATTTAAGTGGCACCTAGTAATCGAATCGCTATGTTAATAAATCGACACCTAAATCGGGAGATAGGGTAGAATGAGGTCCCGTAAACCAAATGAGTATTGGAACTCATGTGATATGGTTTGACAAGGCCTATATTCTAAATCGGAACCTATCCTAAGTGCTTATGACCCGTTAAGGTAGTCTATGCTACTTTAACGCTTCATTCGTGCGAATGACCGTTCGAGACGCCTAACTAGTCCTATGACAAGTATTATATGCCCTAACATGTTTAAATATGTTGCATGATGTGTGTAAAATGAAACATATAAATTACATCAATTGTGGCATAAAACTAACCCTTTTTTAGTACTAATGTTGGAAAAAGTGTGCTTTTGTCTTCCTTTTGTATTTTCAGGGTTAAAAGAGCTTAAATGAAAAAAAGAAGCAAAAATGCAGCCAAATCTAACAATAATACAAGAAAAGGAATAAAAGTGGCATGCCCGACCCCTCGACAGCATCTTCCCAAGCAAAAAACAAGAGATCAGAAGTCTGAACACGCCCCGTGCTCATTGAACACGGGGGCGTGCCCAAGTGTCTGCAGAAAAGACAAAGTTGTAGAAGCTTCTATTTCCCAACACGGGGGCATGCCCAGTGGACACGGGGCCGTGGTCAATGCTAAGATTCGCAGAATCCAAGCAAATCTTGATAGTACAGATACACTTCTGCACACGGGGCCGTGCCCAGCGGACACGGGGGCGTGGTCAACTAATGCAGACAAACTGCATTTAATGAAGAAAGAGAAGATGGATGGACACGGGGCCATGCCCAATGGACACGGGGCCGTGTCCGGGCTTCTGTGAAGGCTATAAATAGTGGTGGTTGGTTCACTTCAAAGGCATCCCTTGACAAACCACTTCTCTCACACTTCACCCACCCACCACCACCATCACAACCCACATCCACCACCATCATCCATCATAGAGTGTGTGTAGTAGTCTCGGGATCCAAGATTGATAGTAAGAGTTCTTGACAATCAAAGGGCATGTTTGCCTAAGTCTCTTACATCACTTGGTGAAGACAAACATTTAGTGTAATACTTTTTATTTTTAATCTTTTCGCACTTTTTATTTGGTTATGTATTAATGACTTTAATAACTAGTTTCTTATGTTGAAGGTGAAACTTCCTTGTCATTTATCCGTGGTGTCTTGGCGTTATTTTACTGTCTATATAAAATAAAAGATTTACACCATTCATATCTCCACGGTCTATATGGAGATATGTTGGTTACCTGGTCGGGGGTTAAGGGAATGGTTTGTTAAGTGTCTTGCCTTGTTCAGTGTATAGATCCTGCAAGGACCTGGGTCAAGCTTAGTAGGACCTCCTTCAATGCCCACTGGTATTGGATGGCGGGGGTTCGAATTTCTTGATCCCCTCATATGTAAACTACTATTAAAACATTAACCCGGCTACTTAGGATTGTATCCCTGCTGACTCAAACTACTTAGCCGAGGGTAACGTCACCTTCAAAAGAGGGGCCTACCACATTGCGCCTTAATAACTTAATTAATTATCTTTCAATAATCCAACCCTTTAGGATTGTATCCTTGCTGACTCAAACTACTGGGTTGAGGGTAACGTCACCTTCAAAAGAGGGGCCTACTACTATAACTAAGATAATCTCTTAAAAAATGCAAAAGTGCGGAAATAATCAAAGGTTACACTGAAGGTGAGTCGGATCCAAGTGATTCATCTTGTCTATCTGTTTTTATTTTTATTTTCAGCATTTTTAGTTTTTATTTTCATGTTTAAACCTTTTTCTAAAATTTTGATTTGATTAGACGTTGAGGATAAACCGGTACTAAAAGCTCTTGTGTCCTTGGACGACCTCGGTATCTTACCAACGCTATACTATGCTCACGATTGGTGCACTTGCCCATATGTGTGTTTAGTGTTAGTAAAATATCGTGTTGTATAAATTTAAAACTTGACTAAAGTGTAAAAAGGGCTAAAAAGATACATAAAAACCTATCACACCTAACGCATATCAAGTTTTTGGCGCCGTTTCCGGGGACACAAGGATTTTAAGAAAGCTTAAAATTGACAGCCTAATCAGTTTTTCAAAACATTTTTAAAACGCGCGCACATTTTCTGCATTTTAGTTAGTTTTTGCATTTACAGTAGCCTGAACACGGGGCCGTGTTGCATTTTTTTCATAAAACTCCCATACACAGAGTTTGAACACGGGGTCGTGCTCACTGAACACGCCCCCGTGCTACACAAAACCAATTACTTTTATTAAAACGCCCAGATACAGAACCTGAACACGGGTCGTGCTCACTGAACACGGGGCCGTGTCCAGTCTCTGTTTCTGTTTTTATCATTTTTCTGGTCCCAACACTCTGTTGTGGTCTGCTGAGTGATTCTTATGGATCAATACTCAGGAGATTACAACTACACCTATGAGGAGGATGATTATAGGGAAGACTATTGCACCAATTGTGGTAACCCTCACTCGGTACAATATTGTGACTTATTTCAACCATCCACTTCATACACCTATTATGAGGAGCCCATCTATGAGCCATCAACTTCATACACATCCTATGAAGACCCAAGGTATGAACCTTCGTCCTCATACTCATATTTTAATGAACCAAGGTATGAGCCTTCATACTCATACTTTGAGGAACCAAGATATGAGCCTCCACCTTCATATGCTTATTATGAGGAACCATGGCGTGAACAACCCACCTCATATGAGTATTATGAAGAAAAAAATTATGACTCTTATCCATCATATACTTACAATGAAGAACAATGGTGTGAACCATCTACTTCCTATGAGTATTATAAGGAACAAAGGATCAAACATTCGGATTCATGCTTTGAGGATCCTGATCCTTACTCTATCACCCACATAGCCGATAAGATAATAGAACACATTAAAACTATCGAACGTTGCATAAAAGAATCTCGCGCAAGGGAAGAGGAGTCCCGCGCAAGGGAAGAATTAACTTGTAATAAACAAGAGATAGTTGGAAATGTAAAAATGGAAGAATGTTGGTGCATATTTGTGACAACAGCTTAGATTTGGTCTTTGGATATCTTGTAATTAGTTAAACGATAAACAGTTAGCGGGTTTAGCTTTGTGATAGTTTGGTTATAGAGTTTGGGCTAAACAAAACCCAGTTGGGACAAGGGTGGACGAAATGGGCCTTGCCCATGTAGGAAACCTTAGCCCAAGTAGCAAACCTTGTGTTATATAAACAAGGTTAGGCTTTAGGGTTTAGGTTAATCAGCCAAAACAGTTTTTGAGAGAGAGAGATTTCGTGAGAGTATTAGTGCTTGGACGAAATTGTGTTGGTTAGGGTTTGATTGATTGTAATTCTTGTAATCGATAATCAATAGAAACCCAGTTTGAAAGTGAATTGTTGTTTCTGTTTCCTACACCTTTTCTGCTATATTCTGATCAAGAGGATTCCGCACTCTTGATTGGAAAGACAATTCTGTGAAAGATCCATACATCAAGGGGACCTACAATTGGTATCAGAGTATTAGGCTCTTGAAGGCTCGGTTCAGAATTGGTCTTGGCAGAAACAGGGAGATTTCGATTTTTTTTAAACCTGAAATTAGGGTTTCAAAATTTCTTGAGTTTTGATAATTTTCAGCGAATTTGTTTGTGTTTGATCAGTTTGTTTGTTGAGTTTTGCTGATTTGCAGGTTTTCGGGACGAAATCTGTTGGATTTTGACGAGTATTTGGCTGGAATTCGAAGACTGTTCTTCGTGTTCATCATATAATTTTAAAAAATTACTGATTATTTTGCTGTTTCTGTTTTCTACTTGTTTCTATGATATTCTGATCAAGAGGATTCCGCACTCTTGATTGGATTGACAATTCTGTGAAAGATCCATACATAAAGGGGACCTACAAAGAACAAGTAAGTGAAAAAATGGCACATGAGTTAAACAACGAGAAAGGTGAGTCCGATAACGTTAAAATTCAAGAAGAGTCTAATTTTGAAAAAATTAATCTCTTGTCACCTTCTTTCGAAAATCATTGTTTAGTACACACTCATGCTAAGTTTTTAAAAGAGTTAAACACTAACGCGAAAATTGACGAAACGGTAAGCATTAAGTTAACAAATGAGCAAACTTCGCTAATAAAAGAAGACCCATTTGAAATTAACATTACACCGGTTCCATGTTTTTTTCAAAACTCCTTTATTAGTAATGCCACAATTGATAAAGATCTTTGTGTTAATATAATGCCAAACTATATTTTAGAAAAATTAAGTATTAGTGATTTTTCTCCACTTCAAATACTCATTTTTCTATCTAATCGGAAAGTAATGAAATCAATAGGGATAGTTGAGTATGTCTTGGTCCAAACCAACCAAATGGTAATCCCAACCGACTTTGTCATCCTTGATGACGCTCCTCTAGTGTTGGGACGACCTTTTGTAAAAACCCACGAAGCTTTGAAAAATCGGAAGTACAACAATCTATCTATTCAATTAGGGGCATTTAAAAAGTGTGTTGATCTTGAGCGTTCAATGAAATATCCATTCGGAAATAATGACCCCATAATTGAAGATGAAGATGAACCACCCGATACAAAAAAAGAAATTGACCACTTTGTTGAAGAAGAGGTCGCCATAGAACAAACCTTTATGGTTCTTGATAAAAACGAGCAACCAAATAAGGAGTCTCCTAAAGACCCACCTCTTGAGCTCAAAGAACTCCCAAAATGTTTGGAATATGCTTTTCTAGACAAAGATGGTAAATCACCTGTAATTATTTCATCAAAATTAACTAGTCTAGAAAAAGAAAAATTAATTACGCTTTTGAAAAAAACACAAAAATGCGAATGCTTGGAAGCTTGTAGATATTAAAGGAATAAGTCCTTCCATGTGTACGCACAAAATTTTAATGAATGATGACTATAAATCGGTAATACAACCACAACGTAGGGTAAATCCAAATGTCCAAGAAGTGGTTAAAAACAAAGTCATCAAATTACTTGACGCCAGACTTATTTACCCAATCTCCGATAGTCCTTAGGTAAGTCCCATCCAAGTAGTTCCAAAGAAAGGAGGTATGACGGTAATAACTAATGAGAAAAATGAATTAATACCAACGAGAACCGTCACAGGATGGAGGGTATGTATAGATTATCGTCGATTAAATGAAGCAACAAGGAAAGATCACTTTCCTTTACCCTTCATTGATCAAATGTTAGAAAGATTATCCGGTCACAAATTTTTATTGTTTCTTAGATGGTTTTTCAGGTTACTTTCAAATCCCGATAGCACCCGAAGACCAAGAAAAAACAATATTTACATGTCCCTATGGAACTTTTGCTTATCGACGCATGCCTTTTCGTTTATGCAATGCCCCCACAACCTTCCAATGTTGCATGGTGGCCATCTTCCATGATATGATAGAAAAGACAATGGAAGTCTTCATGGATGACTTTTCTATCTTTGGAGATTCATACGACCAATGCCTCGATAACCTTGAACGAATGCTATCCCGATGTGAGGAAACTAACCTCACCCTTAACTGGGAAAAATGCCATTTCATGGTAACGGAGGGAATAGTACTCGGTCACAAAATCTCAAGCGAGGGAATGGAGGTTGATCGAGCAAAAATAGACGCTATTTCTCGATTACCACCCCATCCTCCGTTAGAGCTATCAGAAGTTTCCTAGGGCATGCCGAATTTTATAGGCGATTTATCAAGGACTTTTCTAAAATCTCAAGGCCTCTAACAAAATTACTTGAAAAAGATGCCCCTTTCATCTTTGACAATGATTGCAATCAAGCATTTCTAACACTAAAAGAAATGCTAGTCAATGCACCTATCATGATAGCGCCTGATTGGAAATTACCTTTCGAAATCATGTGCGATGCAAGTGACTTTGCAGTTGGAGCCGTCTTGGGACAAAGAAAAGATAAGAATTTTCACCCAATTTATTACGCTAGTAAAACCCTTAACGATGCACAAGAAAATTACAAAACAACAGAAAAAGAGTTACTAGCCGTGGTATTTGCTTTTGATAAATTTCGTTCTTATCTTGTTCTTTCTAAAACAATAGTCTATACAGATCATGCAGCCATTCGATATCTATTCAAGAAACAGGATGCTAAACCACGTTTGATTCGGTGGATTCTACTCCTCCAAGAATTTGACATTGAAATCAAAGACAAAAGAGGAACATAAAACACCGCAGCAGATCATCTTTCGCGCTTAGAAGACCCAGCTTTGGAGGCAACCAGGGATGAGCAAATAAATGAAAAGTTCCCAACGGAGTCCCTGGAAATGGTGGAATACCGAGAAGAGCCATGGTACGCCAACTATGCTAACTACCTCGCTAGCGGTATAGTCACAAAAGGATGGCCACATCATCAACGAAAGAAATTCTTTGCCGATGTAAAGCATTATTTTTGGGAAGATCCTTATATTTTCAAAATGTGTGCCGATCAACTTATCCGCCGATGCGTACATGGTAGTGAAGCAAGAAGAATTCCCCGCCATTGTCATAAAGGTCCATACGGAGGACATCATGGTGCCGCTAGTACCGTACGAAAGATATTTGATTCAGGATTTTATTGGCCAACCATTTACAAAGACGACCAAAGTCTTATCAAGACATGTGACGGTTGCCAAAGATCAGGTAATATTTCTTCCAAAAACGAAATGCCGCAAAATGGCATTCTTGTTTGTGAAATTTTTGATGTGTGGAGACTCGACTTTATGGGACCCTTCCCACCGTCAAAAGGAAACAAATATATACTTGTGGCGGTAGATTACTTGTCTAAATGGGCCGAGGCCGAGGCACTTCCAACAAATGATGGAAGAGTCGTGGTAAGATTTCTGAAAAAATTATTCTCTCGTTTTGGAACACCAAAAGCATTAATTAGTGATAGAGGTACCCATTTTGTCACCATCAACTTGAAATTTTTTTAACAAGATATGGGGTCTATCACCGGGTCTCAACAGTATATCACCTTCAAACAAACGGACAAGCCGAAGTGACTAATAGACGTTTAAAAAGAATACTTGAAAAAACCGTAGGGCTAACTAAAAAAGAATGGGCCGATAAATTAGATGACGCTTTATGGGCTTTTCGAACTGCTTATAAAATAACAATAGGTACAACCCCATATAAGCTCGTCTATGGAAAAAGCTGTCATTTGCCAGTAGAAATAGCACACAAGCCCTACTAGGCAATTAAAAATGTAAACTTGGATTTAGAATTTGCCAATAAAAATCGATTTTGCCAATTAAATGAATTAGACAAATTAAGGAATTTTCCATATTCTAATTCCGAAATTTATAAGGAAAGAATGAAAAAATTGCATGATAAACACATTAAACCTAATGAATTTCGGGTAGGAGATCAAGTTCTATTGTTTAATTCATGACTTCGATTGTTTCCTGGTAAATTAAAGTCTAGGTGGTCATGAACTTTTTCCATAACCCATATTTTCCCACACGGTGCAGTCGAAATTAAATCTCGGAATGGAATTCCATTCAAAGTCAATGGCCAACGGCTGAAGCTCTATCAAGGATTTATTGAGGATGAAGAGGAAGAAATCTCACTTCAAACGGTCGAAGAATGAAACAAAGGTTCAAGCATCAACATCATACCTGGTAAGTTACGAACAATCGGGAAAACATCTAAATCGGTAAGATTTCTAAGACCAAAGTTTTGGGAAACAGGGCACTCACACGAGCAATTACAAAAAAAAAATTAAAATTTCCCGCCCACTCGGCCGTGCTCAGCAAGCACGGGGCCATGTCCACGCAACTGTCGGGATAAAACCCCCTTTTTCCTTCACTTTCTTCATTCCACACGCCTCGTTTCCCCAAAAACTCTCTGGTTCTGGCGATTTTTTCTACAGATTTCGACGTGTCCCTTTCTTCTAACAACGTCAAGGTATGATTCTATCCTTATAATTAGTTAGATTAAGTACTTGCATGTAGTTTAACATCAAGATTTGGGAAAAATCTAGGGTTCTTCAACTTGAACCGGATCGAACCTCAAATTTTTGCATAAATCTGTTAGCATTAGTTTAGATACATGTTATAGGAAGTAAATCAACTTGTATTGTTTGTAGATTCGCCCGATTTCTCACAAAAACCCCAAAACCCTTGTTTTTGAACCGAAAAAGATAAAACTGAAGGGGTAAACAGTTTGTTTTGGGAAAAACGACACTTGGGGTTTCATTTTCGGGGAAAACCGCCCCTACTGGACCAAAAATTTTCAATTTTTCGGGACCGGGTCGAAAAATGGGATTTTTGGGAAACAGACGTCTGGACACGGGGTCGTGCTCAGTGAGCACGGGGGCGTGTCCAGCCAAATCCAGGCGAACTCGGGGCGTGTCCGCTGAACATGGGGTCGTGTTCAGCCGACTGTTTTCAGTTTTCCCCGAGAATTTCACTGTTTCTTGCTAATTGTTTGGTGTTTTCTTTTAGATGGCCAAGAAATTTACCAGATTCAATGCAAATGAGTTGGATGCTCAAGCAAGATACGATGTGCTAAGAACTAGGCCCAAGGAGTATCCACGACAAGTATGCATGGATCTTCTAGAAACAGTGAACCTGATAGACCGCTTCAACCACATTGTCACCGGTCCACTACGAGCTGCCCTTTGCACTCGATTTCGCTCCGTGCATGAATACAAAATGGAATTCTACAGCACGTTCGTCTTTAAGACAAGAGCTGAACCGTTTGATAATGAAGGGGTAGAGTTCCGTTGTGGAGGGACCACGTACAAGATCTCAATCGCTCAAGTTGGGGCTCTGGTGGGGTTGTACTCGGAAGAGGATGCTGGGGATGAAGAGAACACCGGCGGTCTCCGCGAGCTTCAAGAAAATCAACGCTAAGTTGCTTGGGCTCAAATCGGAGAGGGTCACTATAACCCGAGCCGAACTAAGAGTACACAATTGAGAGACCCTCTTTAGCGCTACATCCACAGGGTCCTCACCTACTCTCTTAGCCAGAGGTACGATAGCAGCGGCGTTGTAGGGTTCCGAGATCTGCTAGTCCTCCATTGCATTCACAACCGTACCAACCTTGATGTTCCATACTTGCTACTCCGTAACATGCACTGGAACCAACTTGCTACTCCCCTAACTCCTATCTTCTTTAGAGGGTGGATTTCCCGCCTTTTCAAACACTTTGTTGATAGGATGCCGAGGTCTTTCCAAAAGAGCGCATGGTCGGGGAGAGTGGACATGGTCATTTGCCGCTCCATGAACTTAATTTATGAAGCAGATGATGGGACAGTCAGTTTTCAAAGGGTTCAAGGGCATGCATGGATCCCGCAAGAGACACTCGTCTTACACGCTCCACACATCCGTCATCCTCCTCAGTACCACTACCAGCACCAGGGTAATCCGGGTCAATCCTCCCTTCAAGGAGGTGGTTTTCCTAACTTTCAAAGCTTACATGATTTATTGCAGGAAAACCTTATGTGCACCAGGAACACCTACAACATGGCCAGCAACACATACGCCCGGGTCGGAGTGATAGAGAGAAATATCTCCGATATGCAGGATGACATTGGAAACATCCAGGAGTATATGGCGGGCCACGGAGGAGGTGATGATGATGAAGACGAGGACATGGATTGAGCGGGAGGAGTTGGAGGTAGCATCACACGGTCAGAGGTCTCACAGGTTAACCCCCTTATCTCATGAACAATTTCTGGCCTGCGTGCCGCTTGTTGAACAATTTACTTCCTTTAACACTTTTTTATTTTCTGCATTTATTTTATTTTTAACTTGTGGTGTGGATGATTAAAATTTGGTAATTTAGGATGTTTGTTATTGTTTGGTATGGTATTTATTAGTAAAACAGGTACCTACGAGGCTTAAGGCACTAAACATTAGTGCTACTAAAGCCGGGACAACAAAACCGAAGGCAGAAACCTGTTTTACATTTGTGCAGTTTGTCCACACGGGGTCGTGCTCAGCCGACACACCCCCGTGCCCAACGCCAAGACCTGTTGTTTGTCAAAATTATGCAGATTTTTGTTCAACACGGGGTCGTGTTCACCAGACACGCCCCCGTGTCCACCTTCTGTAAGTTCCCGTTACTGGCAATCTGACCACGGGGCAGTGCTCAGCGAGCATGGGGCCGTGTCCAGATGCCCAGTAACATTAAATTTTGTTTTTAACACACCTTCTACACATTCAATCAACCTAAAAACTTATTTTTGGGACACATTGAGGACAATGTGTAATTTAAGTGTGTGTGGGGGGGGGGATGCTAAAACCTTGAATTTTGCAAGTCCTAATTACAAGCCTTACACAAAACTCTCTTGGAACCGCTAAACACCCCAATTTTTTTTTTCAAAAACTTTTCATTTTTTTACTTGTCTTGGTTTAATTTGGGAATAACAAGTTCTAAAAAAGTTATATTTTTACAAATTTACAACCGATAGCGTCGTGATGAAAAGAACCAACATAAGAAAATTATGAAACGTCATGACAAATCTAGTTAAAATTTGATTATATATACTTGATCACATAAAAAATCCATTCCCACAAAAAGTGAGTTTTGAGCCTTTATTGAGCACACAAATACGCATCTTTAAAACTAAATGCTCATTTTTCGTTTCTTGTGTGAATAGCCGCTTGGTTTCTTACGACTCTAGAACTTGCCATGACGATACATTCCCAGTCCTTACCAACTTAAACGCAAGTAAGTAAATGATGGAGGCATTAGGACTAACCCATTTTTCTTTCAACACCATTATTTTTTTTTACCACCTACCCAAAATCCCCCTAGTTAACCCTTTTGAGCCTAAACTTTTTCATTTCTAACCCATAAAACAAACACCCTTTACCCACCAAAACCCTTTTTTATTTTAAACCTTTTATTTTAGTAAAAAGCTCGGTTTTTCATGTGGCGTTCCTTATAAAAAAAATTGATGAAGTCAAGAAATAAACAAACAAGTTCATCAAAGAGAACCTTGTTTGAAAAATGCTTCATTAGAATAAAAAGTCACAAAAAAAGTTTTACGAAAACCGACGCTTTTTACGCTTTTCGCCCTTTTCTACTAACCACTAACCCAAAACCACCTACCTTTAACCCAAGCCTAACCCTTCCCCAAAGTCCTCTTGATATTTACAAAGGTGTATAGTTAAAAAGGAGGAGGATTGATTGCTTGGCAAGCATATGGTAGAAGTAAGTTCCATGCCGGTCCCGAGGGTTTCACAAAAATACATCTTCGGCCGAGTGTTGAGTGATCTCTCATGAGGTATGTGAACTTGTATATAAATGGAATTTTAAAGAGGCATGTTATGCCCAAATAAATAATTTCTCTTATGTAATGTTCTAAATAAATCATAACGAATAGGATTGTAAATAACATAAATATAAAACCTAATAAAAATCTTGGAATCCCGACACTCAAGGCAAGCCCAAAACCTTCTCTTCTACCCATTCCATTTGGGAGTGTAAGCCACATTATAAGGAGTTTTGCTTGAGGACAAGCAAAGATTCAAGTGTGGGGTATTTGATGTGTGTAAAATGCAACATATAAATTACATCAAATGAGGCATAAAACTAACCCTTTTTTAGTACTAATGTTGGAAAAAATGTGCTTTTGTCTTCCTTTTGTATTTTCAGGGTTAAAAGAGCTTAAATGAACAAAAGAAGCAAAAATGCAGCCAAATCTAACAATAATACAAGAAAAGGAATAAACGTGGCATGCCCGACCCCTCGACAACATCTTCCCAAGCAAAAACAAGAGATCAGAAGGCTGAACACGCCCCGTGCTCAATGAACACGGGGGCGTGCCCAAGTGTCTGCAGAAAATACAAAGTTGTAGAAGCTTCTATTTCCCAACACGGGGGTGTGCCCAGTGGACACGGGGCCGTGGTCAACGCTAAGATTCGCAGAATCCAAGCAATTATTGATAGTACAGATACGCTTCTGCACACGGGGCCGTGCCCAGCAGACACGGGGGCGTGGTCAATTAATGCAGACAAACTGCATTTAATGAAGAAAGAGAAGATGGATGGACACGGGGCCGTGTCCGGGCTTCTGTGCAGGCTATAAATAGGGGTGCTTGGTTCACTTCAAAGGCATCACTTGGCAAACCACCTCTCTCACACTTCACCCACCCACTACCACCATCACAACCCACATCCACCACCATCATCCATCATCCATCATAGGGTGTGTGTAGTAGTCTCGGGATCCAAGATTGATAGTAAGAGTTCTTGACAATCAAAGGCCATGTTTGCCTAAGTCTCTTACATCACTTGGTGAAGACAAGCATTTAGTGTAATACTTTTTATTTTTAATCTTTTCGCACTTTTTATTTAGTTATGTATTAATGACTTTAATAACTAGTTTCTTATGTTGAAGGTGAAACTTCCTTATCATTTGTCTGTGGTGTCTTGGCGTTATTTTACTGTCTATATAAAGTAAAAGATTTACACCATTCATATCTCCATGGTCTATATGGAGATATGTTGGCTACCTGGTCGGGGGTTAAGGGAATGGTTTGGTAAGCATCTTGCCTTGTTCAGTGTATAGATCCTGAAAGGACTTGGGTCAAGCTTAGTAGGACCTCCTTCAATACCCACTGGTATTGGATGGCGGGGGTTCGAATTTCTTGATCCCCTCATATGTAAACTACTATTAAAACATTAACCCGGCTACTTAGGATTGTATCCCTATTGACTCAAACTACTTAGCCGAGGGTAACGTCACCTTCAAAAGAGGGGCCTACCACATTACGCATTAATAACTTAATTAATTATCTTTCAATAATCCAACCCTTTAGGATTGTATCCTTGCTGACTCAAACTACTGGGTTGAGGGTAACGTCACATTCAAAACAGGGGCCTACTAGTATAACAAAGATAATCTCTTAAAAAGTGCAAAAGTGCGGAAATAATCGAAGGTTACACCAAAGGCGAGTCGGATCCAAGTGATTCAGTTTGTCTATCTGTTTTTATTTTTATTTTTATTTTCAGCATTTTTAGTTTTTATTTTCATGTTTAAACCTTTTTTCTAAAATTTTGATTTGATTAGACGTTGAGGATAAACCGGTACTAAAAGCTCTTGTGTCCTTGGACGACCTCGGTATTTTACCAACGCTATACTATGCTCACGATGGGTGCACTTGCCTATATGTGTGTTTAGTTTTAGTAAAATATTGTGTTTTATAAATTTAAAACTTGACTAAAGTGTAAAAAGGGTTAAAAATATACATAAAAACCTATCACACCTAACGCACATCATAATCCAATTCAACTTTATCAATACGTCACAAGATCATAACCCCAATGTAGTTTACAAAGCATAGCCTTTATCAGGCAGCGCCTTGGCATCCGTTGCTGGGTTCAAGATCAACCGGACATGGTATCGAACCGGTGATCAGGGGTTAAAACACTTACAACGGGGCAGAGCTTTGTGATTTTAGGGGTATATTTTCGTTTTAGAAGTTAGAGAGAAAGAAAGAGACTGGGCGAGTTGGAAAGGTAGACTGAAGCTCTATTTATACGAATTCTTGGACCCCATCGCGTCGCGCGACGAGTAACCCAAATCACCGCCGCGTAGTGCAACGGCACTAGCTAGGTTTTAGGTTTGACTAGTCACCAGCCTAGACATGCAACATGGCTACCAAGTGTCTCCAGTTTTATCTAAAGGGTCGCGTTCGACGAGTTTAGGGGTATGTCGTCGCGTTGCGCGACGAGACAAAAATTAGGTTTTCTTATTTTATCATGCTAGGTCTTGTTATACCCGTTTAGAGTCTCGGTATTGATTCTTTTTATGGTGTTTTTGAGTGTTGCTACATCCTCCCTACCTTGTTTTAAATCTCGTCCTCAAGATTCACTGGAATAGGTATGGATACTTCCTTTTCATTTCAGATTCTAGTTCCCACGTGTATTCTGGTCCTCTCTTCGAATCCCATATTACTTTGACCAGAACTAATCTCTTCTGTTTGAGACTCTTGATTTTTCTATCTTCAATCTGTATTTGTTTCTCCACAAACTTAAGATTTTCATTTACCTCTATGTCTTGAAGAGGTACCACCAATGATTCATCAGCTAAGCATTTCTTTAGGTTACATACATGAAATACATCATGTACCCCTGCCATCTCTTCAGGTAATTGTAGCTGATAAGCTACTAATCCTATTCGTTTGATAATTTCAAAAGCTCCAACATACCTTGGGCTTAGCTTTCATTTCTTACCGAATCTGACAACTTGTCAGAACCCCCGTCCCCTAGCTACCCGGGAACGGGCGGCCGCGACCAGTTTCAGTGGTATCGGTGTTTATCATTTTGGCAGAGGAGATTTCATCAGGACCGTAGTTAGGAAATATTTTATCAGAGTAAAATACCACACTTTCATAATATTAAACACGTGGGAATAATCCCAAGTTTTAAGTACACATATTTTCATAGGAATAAATCCTATTTTATTTAATAAAACATCTCTTTTATTTTAGTTAACTTTATAGCCACTTTTCCAAGCCTTCAGTGCTGTCCAGCTGGCTTCTATTTTGGCTTTCACATTTTGTTACCTGAAACGTGTTAAAAAAACATTTTGTCAGTGGGAAATACTGGTGAGTGAATCTCTGTTTAATCAAGTTAAGTAAAACCATTGTACATTATTGAGGGTGGTCGCGCAATTACATTTGTTTCCATCTACTTTAATTACCACCCACGGTACTGTCAACCCGACTTGTGGTCATGTTACTCCTCTCAAGGTAGTAACAAATTTTGTATACAAAACCCCAACATACCGACGATAATTTTAGAATACAAATACTCAACAACTGTTTAATATAATATTAATTGTGTGAGGTTTTGTAAAAATAATTTGCAAAACGGAGATTACTCACATTGCTGTCTTAGGTTTTCCTTTAGGGTTTCCTGGTGATTATCTATAAATTACACAAATGCACACGTGTTAGTATAATAACCCAATATTTACATTAGTAATACCCTCCCCGAGACGGCATTCCAACGACTACGTCGGGCAGAACCTCGACAGCCGTTACGGAACCCTGGATCAATTGGGCAGCGTATCTAATATGTAACCGGGGTTATGATACTTAAAATGGGGCAGAACTTCGTTGTTTAGGGGGGTATTATACCCAAGAATAGCTTATTCTATGTGAGAATTTGAGAGAAAGAAATGAATTTGGTGCGAGTTGGGACTGAAGGCCTGAGCTCCCATTATATAGGGCTGGTCGACCAGGCCTTCGCGGCCCGTGAAAGAGAAAGGAAGGGCCTACACGGCCCGCGACATAGGGTCCGTAGGGCCTAGCTTGGTCAGCTCACCGATGTAGCCTCGACGCGTATCAGACACGTGGTAGCACCGGGCTGCACCCCATGTCCCTTCACTCGCGGCCCGCGTAAGACCAAGGGTAGGTCTTCGCGGCTCGCAACAGCCCTAAAAATCTTGTTTTTATTTAAATTTAATAAAAATAAAGGTATTCGGGCTCCGTTTTTGTATTCGGGGTGTATTTTAGGACATATTGGGGTGTCCTAAATATTTTTAAGGTGTCGGATTATTTTGAGGGTTGTTATATCCTCCCACCTTGTTTTAGAGCTCGTCCTCGAGATCTACTGGAATAGGTGTGGAAATTTCCTTTGCATTTCTGATTCAAGCTCCCAAGTATACCCCGGTCCTCTCTTGGAGTCCCATTTCACTTTGACCAGAACTAATCTCTTGTGTTTGAGGTTCTTGACTTTCCTGTCTTCAATCTGTAGAGGCCTTTCTACAAATTTTAATTGCTCATTTACCTCTATATCCTTTAGAGGTACTACCAGTGATTCATCAGCTAAGCATTTCTTGAGATTAGACACATGAAATACATCATGTATTCCTGCCATTTCCTCTGGCAGTTATAGTTGATAAGCTACAGGTCCTATTCTTCTAATAATCTCAAAAGGTCCAATATACCTGGGGCTTAGCTTTCCCCTTATGATGAATCTTACCACTCCTTTCCAAGGAGAGACTTTCAATAACACTTTGTCTCCTACCTGAAATTCTAACGGTTTGCGTCTGTTATCAGCATAGCTCTTTTGTCGATCACGTGCTGCTTTCAGTCATTCCTTGACTTGAATAATCTTGTCGGTTGTTTCTTGTACTATCTTTGGTCCAGATAGTTTCTTTTCTCCAATTTCTGCCCAACAGACTAGCGTTCGGCACTTTCGTCCATAAAGTGCTTCGAATGGTGCAGCATTGATACTGGTATGATAGCTGGTATTGTAAGAAAATTCTATCAATGGTAAGTGATCGTCCCAATTACCTCCGAAATCAATCACACAAGCTCTAAGCATATCCTCCATGGTCTGAATTGTCCTTTCACTTTGTCCATCTGTTTGAGGATGATAGGCTGTGCTTAGATTCAACTTGGTTCCCATTGCCTTTTGGAAACTTGCCCAAAAATGAGAGGTAAAACGACTATCTCTATCAGAAACAATTGATAATGGAATTCCATGTAATGAAACTATTTCATTTACATACAACTTAGCTAATTGTTCCATACTGAAAGTTTCCTTCATTGGTAGGAAATGAGCTGACTTGGTTAGCCTATCTACAATCACCCAGATTGTATCATTACCTTTCCTTGTTTTGGGTAATTTGGTAACAAAATCCATTGTTATTAATTCCCATTTCCACACTGGCATTTCTAAACCTGAGGGTTTCTGATGTTCAGCTTTAACTTGTGAACAAGTCAAACATTTAGAAACATAGGCTGCTATATCCTTTTTCATTCCTATCCACCAAAAATTCTTTCTTAAGTCCTGATACATTTTATCACTTCCAGGATGCATTGTATACTTAGACTTATGGGCTTCTTCTAATATACGGTGGCACAGGTTTCTTAATTTAGGTATCCACATTCTTTTCTTATGGAATCTCCAAATTCCATCAGTTCCTTGTTCTAATTCCTTAATCATTCCTTTTAATTTTTCAGTATCATTCTTGATTACTGATTTTGGTGCTTTTCTAATCTGTTCATTTAAATCTACTTGTAGATTTAATTTAAGAGAACGTACTCTTTTTGGCTTTTCATGATACTTTCGACTTAAAGCATCCGCCACTACATTGGCCTTTCCTGCATGATACTGGATATTACAATCATAATCACTAAGTATTTCCATCCAGCGTCTTTACCTCATATTCAATTCCTTTTGCCCGAAAACATATCCTAAACTCTTATGACCAGTAAAAATTGTAAACTTACTTCCATAAAGGTAATGTCTCCAAATTCCAAATCATGGGTTGAATAATTCTCTTCATGATTCTTAAGTTGTCTAGATGCATAGGCTATAACCTTTTGACGTTGCATCAACACACATCGATAACCTAACTTAGAAGCATCACAGTAGACTACAAAGTCTTCAGTTCCTTCTGGTAACGCTAGTATGGGTGCATGGGTCAGTATTTGCTTAAGAATTCTAAAGGCTTCTTCTTGTTTTGGTCCCCATTCAAACTTAACAGATTTACAGGTTAGCTTAGTCAAGGGAATGGCTATTCTAGAAAAATCTTGAATGAATCTTCTATAATAACCGGCCAATCCTAAGAAACTTCTAACCTTGGTTGGTGATTCAGGGGTTTTCCATTTGGTAATCGCCTTGATCTTGGTGGGATCCACATGAATTCCTTCTTGATTGACTAAATGTCCAAGAAACTGTACTTGTTCTAACCAAAACTCGCACTTTGAAAACTTTGCATAAAGCGTTTCCTTTCTCAATAAACTTAGAAGTGCGTGTAAATGCTTTGCATGTTCCTCTTTACTCTTAGAGTAAATAAGAATATCATCTATAAAAACAATTATGAATTTATCCAAATTTGGCTTACATATTCGGTTCATCATGTCCATAAATGCAGCTGGGCATTGGTTAAACCAAATGGCATGATAGTAAATTCATAATGGCCGTACCTTGTTCTAAATGCGGTCTTAGGAATGTCCTCTTCCTGTACCTTTAATTGATGATATCTTGACCGTAAATCGATTTTGGAGAAGAATCGAGCTCCTTGTAACTGATCAAACAAATTATCGATTCTCGGTAGTGGGTACCGATTCTTAATCGTGACTTTGTTCAATTCACAGTAATCAATGCACATTCACATTGACCCGTCTTTCTTTTTGACGAACAGTATTGGTGCTCCCCATGGTGATGAACTTGGATGTATGAATCCTTTCTCCAACAATTCGTCCAATTGTTTCTTTAATTCTTGGATTTCTGCTGGTGCCAAGCGGTAGGGTGCTTTGGCAATAGGTGCTGTTCCTGGTAGCATATGAATTCTGAATTCAACTTCTCTGTCCGGCGGTAGTCCTGGCAAGTCTTCTGGAAACTGAGATACTACTGGAATATCTTTCAGTTCTTTTCCTTTAGTGTTAGTGATTATAGATATCAAATACACTAAAGACCTTTTTCTTATATAACTGGCTATTTTCATTACAGAAATGAATTTCGTGGATCTATATGGTTTATCTCCTTTAATTGTGATCTTTTCACCCTTGGGTGAATTTACCTGGATTGACTTTTGATCACATAAAATATTGACTTTGTTGGCTATTAACCAGTCCATTCCTAATACAACATCAAATCCTGCCAGATTCATTGGATAAAGGTTTGTAATAAACTTTTGATTTAAAAATTCTATTCTTGCTCCCTGCAAGATTTCAGAAATCTTAATGGTTTCTCCATTTGATGTCTCTACAAGACATTCTTGCGAAAGTTTAGTTAATGGTTGATTGAGAAGTTTGCAAAATGAAGTATTAATAAAACTTTGGTTCGCACCAGAGTCAAATAATACTTTAGCAAAAACACCGTTAACTAAAAACGTACCGGCAATCACGTCCGGAATCATCTTGGCTTCTTCTGTAGTAAAAACAAATGCCCTATCATTCTTAGTAGTCTTGTTGTTCATGGCTGGAACTAGTTTCGGACAGTTCGGCTTGATATGACCTTTTTCTCCACAGTTGAAGCACATTCCATTATTGGGTTTCCTCCTGCAATCTTCTTCATTGTGCCCTGGTATCTTACAGAAATTGCAGTAGGTAGAGCATTTTCCTGAATGCTTCTTCTTACAGGCCTTGCAGTAAGGTGCAGAGGTAGAACCTACATTTTTCCCACGGTTGGAATTACCGTAACGGAATTCCTGGGTAAGCTTTTGAGCTAGGTTCCTCCTTGGTCTTTTTCTCGCGTGCGAACTAATTCATCAGTCAAGGTATTTGCTACTTCTACAGCTTCCTCTATGGTTTGGGGTCTAGTTGCCTTGACTACATGTCTAATCTCCCCAATTAATCCCAGCTGTAACGGGAAATTAATACTAGCTCTGATGATGCAAGGGTTGGCACTATTCTAGCATATTCAAAGAATGTAGTAGTATAACCCTTACTATCCACTCCAGTCATCCTAAGGTTTAGAAACTTATTTGCTATCTGTTCTTTTTCATTGGGAGGGCATAATTTCCTTTCTACCATATTCTTAAATTCCTCCCATTCCATGTTGTAAACCCTGTCACTTCCCCTAGACTGGAGGATTGTGTTCCACCATTCTAAGGCTGAGTTCTTAAACAGATTGGAAGCAAACATTATCTTATCCTCTTCCGCACACTTGCTTATTTTTAATACTGCCTCAGTCTTTTCTATCCAGCGTAGAGTTGCGATGGGTCCTTCATTGCCCAAGAATTCTATTGGTTTGCAGGACCAGAATTCCTTGTAAGAACAACCATAAGACATGGTTCTTCTTCTTTTGGGGATGGGTACTTGAAGTGCTGGTCCATTCTTTACGCTGTGATCTGGTTCAGTGGGTCGCTTACTGCCATTGTTACTTTTATTATCAGCTTCCTTAATAGTTTGAATAATAAATGGCATTGCATCTATAATTCCTTGTGCCACTATGTGTTGGATGGCACTATTATCCACTTGGTTTCCATTGTTATTGTTGTTCGGGTTATCGTTGTTATTCTGGTTTTCCTTGTTCACTTCGTTGTCCATATGAGTTTTAAACATTTGCCAATTATTAATATTACAAAATAATATTTAATGCAAACAATCACATAACACACATACTAATAAAAAACATCGAACATTGCGACTTACTCTTTCTTATATAGTATGCATCCACATATATTACAATACAACTGGAATTGAAATTACACTACTATTAGGCATCAGTAGCTATTGTATATATATATATATATATTTTCAAACATACACACATATTATATATATTATTATATTATTATTATTATTACTACCATCACCATCACTGATATGGGTTCATCCAGAACTCCATATTGCGCTCGTCATACTTCAAGACGAGTCGCTCTCCGACCTGCCTCATCCTCTCGCTACTTTCTAAAATCTCCTCACCGAAAGTTCGGAGTTCTTGCACATTTTCTGCACTCATTGGGGGTGCAGGTGCTGGGACTGGGTTTGGGAACTGGGGCATGGGTTCCTGGTATGGGTATGGATTCTATAGAATTTCTCTAATGTATTGATCGTTATCATAGAAGGGATCTAGAGGGTCCAAACCTGGGTAGGCTGCTAGATTCGGCATGGGTTCATCTTCTGGTATTGGGTATCGTTGTTGGTAATCCCTATTATCGTCTAACCACGGGTCGTAGTTTGGGTCTAAGGGATTGGGAGCTGGTACTCTAGTTATCTCTTCTGGGTTAAAATCATGCATTTGGATTTGATTTTCTGGGTTGGCTTCAATCTCCATTGGTTGGGTGGGAAACAAGGGTAATGGTTGGGGTGCTATAAGTTGCTCCAGGTTAGGATATACGGCTGTAGTTGCTAAAATATGGAAGTTTGCTAGACTCCTATTTAACATATCCTGGGCATGAGCATCTGTTTCTCTCTTAGCAGCGGCTAACACACGTTGCTGCTGTAACTTTTTCATTCTTTTCCTACGTTCATGCGCTCCTCTACTGAACCATCCTCTCTTTTTAGGAGGGAATGGCTCTTCAGACTGAGCCTTAAACACGAATATCCCGTCTTCATTATCAGCTGAATACCCTGAGAGGGCAGGCTGTGAAGAGGTGCCTTCGCTCCTAGGTGAGCTGGATAACTGACGGTAGGCGTCGGAAGGTCCTTGGTCGCTCATATTGTAAACTAACAAATAGTCAAATAACACACAACAATAAAATACAAATATGCACGTAGTTTCGTAGAAAATTTCCTAACAATTTAAATAATATCTTGGTGTCAGCAGAACACTTTTGTGGCTGAATCAATGGCTTAGCTCTGATACCACCTTCTGTCACAACCCCTGTCCCCTAACTACCCGGGAACGGGCGGCCGCGACCAGTTTCAGTGGTATCGGTGTTTATAATTTTGGCAGCGGAGATTTTATCAGGACCGTAGTTAGGAAATATTTTATCAGAGTAAAATACCACAGTTTCATAATATTAAACACGTGGGAATAATCCCAAGTTTTAAGTACACATAATTTCATAGGAATAAATCTTATTTTATTTAATAAAACATCTCTTTTATTTTAAGTAACTTTATAGCCACTTTTCCAAGCCTTCAGTGCTGTCCAGCTGGCTTCTATTTTGGCTTTCACATTTTGTTACCTGAAACGCGTTAAAAACATTTTGTCAGTGGGAAATACTGGTGAGTGAATCTCAGTTTAATCAAGTTAAGTAAAACCATTGTACAGTATTGAGGGCGGTCGCGCAATTACATTTGTTTCTATCTACTTTAATTACCACCCACGGTACTGTCAACCCGACTTGTGGTCATGTTACTCCTCGCAAGGTAGTAACAAATTTTGTATATAAAACCCCAACATACCGACGATAATTGTAGAATAGGAATACTCAAGAACTGTTTATATAATATTAAATGTGTGAGGTTTTGTAAAAACAATTTGCAAAAAGGAGATTACTCACATTGCTGTCCTGGTGATTATCTATAAATTACACAAATGCACAGGTGTTAGTATAATAACCCAATATTTACATTAGTAATACCCGCCCCGAGACGGCATTCCAACGACTACGTCGGGCAGAACCTCGACAGCCGTTATGGACCCCTGGATCAATCGGGCAGCGTATCTAATACGTAACCGGGGTTATGATACTTACAACGGGGCAGA
The DNA here is from genome assembly GCA_030545235.1 of Helianthus tuberosus. NCBI lineage: Eukaryota > Viridiplantae > Streptophyta > Magnoliopsida > Asterales > Asteraceae > Helianthus > Helianthus tuberosus. The sequence continues at coordinate 125,097,612 of CM060407.1, forward strand.
ACTTCGTTGTTTAGGGGGGTATTACACCCAAGAATAGCTTATTCTATGTGAGAATTTGAGAGAAAGAAAGAAATTTGGGGCGAGTTGGGACTGAAGGCCTGAGCTCCCATTATATAGGGCTGGTCGACCAGGCCTTCGCGGCCTGCGAAAGAGAAAGGAAAGGACTACACGGCCCGAGACATAGGGTCCGTAGGGCCTAGCTTGGTCAGCTCACCGATGTAGCCTCGACGTGTATCAGACACGTGGCAGCACCGGTGTCACACCCCAACCGATGGCGGAAACTTCAGGGTGCGAGCACTAAGCGTTCAGATTGCTCAAGAAAATTCAATAACACTAAATATTTCGATAGACATTAATAAATTTCATAGTAATTGTCTAAAACAACCATCACAAATGTCAAGCATCAAACGTAACAACATTGTTTCAAATATACCAAAATGTCTAAATTAACTAGGCGACGTTTCTAAGCATCGCCTAGCTTGATTTCCATGCATTCCAAAGCAGCCTATTAGCCTGCAACATGTAATAGAATATCAATACAAAAGTATTGGCGAGTATACAAGTTTGATAATAAAATAACAGATTAAAGCAACTCATATCCACAGTGTAAGTAATTAAAATAATTTCAGCCGTGCTAGTGTCGCAGTCCACGCAGTGATAGCCCAAGTATCCCGATGCTTTAGTGTTTACCCAAGACTCAAGGTAAACTAGAATCATCCTAACAATACCCTCTGAGAATAATGGGAGAGGTGCACCCCCTATAGCGCTACTATTGTTAAGGCGGAACTAAACACCCCGGATTAAACGTCACATAGCACAAATAGAATACTAGAATGCACAAGTTTTCACAAACACATAGGATAGAGTATAGATTTCCAAAAGAAATTTAGTTTGATAGAATACATGTTACACCCCAAAAGTTTAAAGTAAAAAGGGGATCGAGTATACTCATAGTGTTTGCTTATCAGTCGCAACTGTTATTGGATCAAAGGGAGCTCTTTTGGAGTTAGCCTGATTAGATTACAATAGGATAAGAGCCGGGTAAGATAATGAGACCTCACAAGTGTTGGAACAGTCACTGGATCGAATGGTTGTCCGATCGGATGGTTATCCGATCAGATTGCCGGTCGATCGGACGACACACATTGACGAAGAGATGAGAGGGCTGCCCGATCGGATGGCCATCCGATCGGGACGACACTTGAGTGAAGTGTATAAACAAAGGGACTTAGGTGGCTGACCGTTCGGATGGTAATCCGATCGGATTGCGACTTGATCCGAGTGCAGATATCCAGGTCGTCCTAATTGGACGGCTGTCCGGTCAGGTTGCCGATCGATCGGACTTCCAAGTTTTTGAAAGGTTGTCAAGTGTTTAAAGTTCAAGATAAAAGAGAAGTGTCACCTAATAGGGTGGTTGCCCGATCGGACGACGGTCCGAACGGACTGCCACTCGATTGGGCGACCCTCATTCCTTTTTACCAATTTTGTAAAAATTCTAAGTTTCTAGTTTAACGGTGACGGCACGACACGTACGGTGACAATCAGTAAACTCGTTAGTACAAGGCCGTCCTGATCGGGTGGGAATCACCCCTATCCAATCGGTCGTCTGTCCTTAACGTACTTATGTCAGAATCCGTCTCATGCTCGTCCTCTCTGGTAAAACTTAGATCCAAGCCGACTTTAGGCTATGCATCAAGCCCACAGTCTGTTTAGATCTGGTTTCTACCAAAATAAGGCGAAAATTGAAGAAAGATGAAGAACATCTCAAATTTTATATGAAAAGCATAGATTTAACTTAAATTTGATGTAAAAACGCATGAAATACCTTAGATCAGAGCTGAATCTTGCTTAGAATGACATCACATGGCAGTTTGTACAAACCACCATGATGACATCACCCTCAAGAACTCAGATCTGGGAGGTTTCATGGTGAAAATTGTGATTTCAAGTGAGGATCACGTAGAGGATGATGTGTAGATAAAAAAAGTACAAAGATCTAGCCTAAAACGTACCGAAATCGATGAGAGAATGAAGAAAAGGACGTGTGCGCGTGTCTTAGTTGAGCAGAGCTGTCACATCACTGAAAAGGTGATGTGACAGATCTATTTATAGTGTGAAAGGGCCGAGGAGGGAAGGTGTGGTTGGTTCGGGTGGCAGTCCGATCGGACGGCTGTCCGATCGGGTGGTCATCCGTTCGGGTGACAATCCGATCGGATGGCAGTCCGATCGGATGGCCACTCTGGCCAACCCAATCTTTTCGTATTCCTGTCTTTGATTGTTTTTGCGAGTTAGATTAAGCGTTGAGTATTGTTGAGTAATAGAATAACTAGATTATAGCATACATATCAAGATTAATAGATTCCGCCAGTGACAAGGCTCCAGTCTCTCGTTCAACCAAGAATAAAGTTTTACGAGTCTAAGGAGTCAAGCACCAAATAGATTTAGGCATTCCAACATAGATTTAGGCATTCCATTTAGACATTCCACACGTAGATTTAGGCATTCCAAGTATATAGACATTTAGACGTTTCAATCATATAGAATTAGGCAATCCCACATATAGACATTCCCACATTAGGCATTCCAGATAGGCATTCAAGCATAGATTTAGAAATTCAAATCATATAGAATTAGGCATTACCAACGTAGGCTTAGACATTCCCAGAAAATAGACAATCCAACATAGATCAGGACTAAAATAGCCAACAAATTAAATCTCAGGGACTAATCTTGACAAGATCCTAAATTTTAGGGACGCTGGGCGTTACAGTCTCCCCTCCTTTAGGAGATTTCGTCCCCAAAATCTTAGAAGAAGACTGTTCAAAGAGATGCGGGTACTTGGCCTTCATATCACTTTTCAACTCTCAAGTGAATTCAGCACCACGCTTTCCTTCCCATCGAACCTTGACAATGGGAATTTTGCTGCGCCTTAGACGCTTGACAGCTTGATCCATGATTTTGACCGGTTTCTCCATAAATTGAACAGCTTCGTTTATTTGCAAGTCTTCCAGAGGAACTTGTAGTCCCTCGTCGGTTAGACATTTCCGCGGGTTGGATACGTGGAACACTGGATGCACGTTGTTTAGTTCCTGAGGCAAATCGAGTTTGTAATCTACCTTACCAATCCTCTCAAGTATCACGAAAGGACCCACATAGCGAGGTGCGAGCTTCCCCTTTTTACCAAAGCGAACCACTCCCTTCCAGGGGGATACCTTAAGAAGAACTCGATCTCCAACAGCAAATTCCAGAGTCTTGCGCCTTCTATCCGCATAGCTCTTTTGTCTGCTTCTAGTGTCACACCCCGACCACGTATAACATACATGACGTGGCGGAAAACGTCGGGGAGAGTTGTAACAGAATTAATTGTTTCATAACCATGGCATACAAAGTTGTATTTATTTATCAACACAAGAGTTTCATTGTTTTAAACAGGAATCAAAGAGTTTTTAACATAATTAAACATAGTCTATCTTCGTTTTAAATCTCTAAGGCACAGGTCCGCCCTAGTGTCATGATCGTCATCCTACGGAAAAGCTCCTGAAAACACATGTGAAAATAGGTACGTCAGCATAAAAATGCCTGTGAGATACATAGGTTTGTGAAAATAGGATTCATGACTTAAGTTTAAGAAAATGTTTAGTCATGAACCTTGTAAATTGTTTTGTCTTGTAAATCATTTGAAAAACGATAAGATCAGATGATATGTATAAATAAGATCATAAAGTATGGTTAAATAAATGACCAAGTAAAATGAGTTTGTATAAGATAAGTTGTTTTGTAAAACAATGTCTTGTGAAAAGTATGTTATTTGTATAAAATGTCATATGTCCAAATTGAAATGATTTAAATAACGCTACAATATGTAATACCATACAAACACTTATATATAGGAAGTACTAGCGGCGTATCCACCATGCTTGTATCATATTACACATGCCTCGTTACTTAAATCACTTAAACAAACCACCAATGTATAAAGTCTATGTTTAAACCAATAGTCAAAAGTCCTTGTATAAGCCATGTCAAATGTTTATAAGTCCAAGAGTAGTCAAGTAATGTGTAACAAATGTCATGTCTTGTAAGTAAAGTATTGTCAAATAGTCCAAATGTAGAAATGTACAAAACAAAGTAATTTGAATATATCAAAAAGTTATGTTTTGTAAAGTAATGCATGTTACTTATGTGGTAAGTTAACGCATACATTCAAGCCTTGAGACAGTCGGATAACCCTTTTAGTTAAGGTTATCAAAAGAAATGTTTTCGGATTCAGTCATTCCTTACATCCAAACAAACCCGGGATGTCAGGAATGGGATTTGTCAAGTCCTATGGTACCAGTACTTACTACCGAGTGGCGTAGCTAATGTTAATGAATGTATAATAGTCTCGTTTGTGCAAACCAAATGTCATAACAAAAGTGAACATGTTATATGAAAACAATGTACTAAGTATGCTAAGTTAACATACAAAGCAGAAAAGTCATGTAAATCAATGTGCTAGCATGCTATCAGTTAACATACATAGCAGAAATGTAATGTAAAACAATGTACTAAGTATGCACACAATGGACATACATAGCATGAAATGTAATGAAATCATGTACTATAATGTACTAACAAACATAGCAGGTATATGATGTGAAAACAGGAAAGCACGAAAGTAACAAGTAGGCACATGTGTTTCACCCCAAAAACAGTTTGGAAAACAGTAAAAGAGGGGTTCTATGTACTCACTTGAGATTGCTCAGAAGTCCTAAGATAACCACCAAGCAATGCTAGAGATCTCGGAATATCAAACGACACCTAATATAGGTAACTACATTAATAAACCGGACCTAAATCGGAAGATCGGATAGAATGAGGGTTCGTAAACCAAATGAGTATGGGAACTCATGTAGTATGGTTTAACAAAGCCTACATACTAAATGAAACCTAACCTAAGTGCTTGTGACCCATTACGACCCGTTTAGGTAGCTTATGCTACTTTAACGCGTCGTTCGCGTGAAACGCGTTCGGACCGCCTAACTAGTCCTATGACAAGTAATATATGCCTTAACATGTCTAATATGGTTGTCAAATCAGTTTAGATGTCAAAAGTTATGTTACATATGTTTAAAATGAATTTTGGCATCATAGGGGTATTTTGGTAATTTACCTAAGGCATATAAACTACCTATCAAACAACTACTTAAACGAAGCAACCATAAGGTATAACCTCATAAGGTTATTCCCTATATACTATGGTCACCTAATGTGCTTGGTCGGATCCTAATGATCGACCAAACGGGTCGGGTTCGAAAGTATAAGCGATTGTTTAGATCGCTTACCTTACGACCCTATATAAGCACTAAACTAAAAGTGACGAGCTAAGCATGCTAAAACATGCTTAACTAAGTTCAGAAAACAGGTTTGGTATCAAAACAAACGGTTTTGATACCCTTAAGTAGTTTGGTTACAAAATACGCAAGAATACGTATTCTGACCGAAACTACGGCTCGTCACTGAGCCTAGATAACGTGGTAATCAGTAGGTATAGTCACTAGGGACTATAACCATCGTGATCACGCTCACGTTATGAAGTTCAAATGAACTTCGCATCGACCATAAACTGGTCAATGCAGAAAGTCAAACAAAGTTTGACTTTCGGACTCGAAAAGCAATAAAAGAACGAAGGAACACTTACGAAGGGTCCCCGAATGCTAATCTTGATCAAAATAGCTCAGGTATGAAACAAAGGTTTCAACTTAGAGCACAAATGATCAGATTCTTGTGAGAAATGAAGTGAAATGTGATGGGTATTTATAGATTTCGGTCCACCATTAGGATCGTTCCTTGGAGAAGAGGGAATGATCACATCCCTACACTTGTTGTAATGTTGTGGTTACTGATTTTGGACACCATAAGAGTTTAACATGTGGCACTTGACCTTTGGGGGATGCTAGGGGATGTTAATCTTGTGTTTAAATGACCTTTCCTGATCAGAAGGGGCCTAGCGTGACGCTAGGGGGGGCTAGGCGTCGCGCTAGGGGTCCCCTAATCAGCAAACAATTTCAAATGTCCACCTTTCAGTCCCCGTTGCGTATTAAAGCCATTTCCGACGTGTTTAAGGTTCGTTAAATCATTTTCAAGGCTCCACAAGGATGCCTAAACATTGTGGGCATGAAACATGTTAAAAAATATGCCGGATGTCAGTTCGTTTGGTCGTACGAACACGAGGTTCGGTTAATTACGACGGAATGCGCATAAGCGCGAAAAACGATCTAAATTGCGTGACAAATGGATTTTTCTTATGTCAAACACTAAAATAAAATATTTTAGTGCTTACATAAATTTTTGGATGTCCGAATGTATTCAGAACGTAAAATATGCGCGAAAATGCAAACTTGTGCACTTTTTGACACTTTTAGTCCCTGAATGACCCAAAAGTTTATTTTAGCACACCGAACCTCTCAAAGCCTATTTCTAAGCTATATAAAGGATATTTAAGGTGTGTTTAACTTATGGTCATGTTCCGGAATGTTCGTTACAGTCAAATTGGCATACTTTCGTAGTTTGTCAAGTTTAGTCCCTGTAAGCGAATTAACTTGTTTTTGCCACACCAAAGCCTTCAAAACTTATTTCTAAGTTATGTAAAGGTTATTTAAGGTATGTTAAGTATATGTTGATGTTCCGGAGTATTTGTCGCATTAAAATGATTACGTTTACGCATCAGTTTGCGTATAACTCTCCAGAAAGCGATATAGAGTTTGAAATTACACAAAAGTCAAAACATGAAAAATGTAAAACACAACCAAACAAACATTGGGATCAAATAACATTGTTTTATTGATAATAGAACTGTTCACAATGATTACAAGCACGGATGTTACATCTAGCCTTGATCAAGTTATCACGGATCTGAAGAATCTTATCCGTTGTCTCTTGAATAATTTCAGGGCCAGTGAACTGCTTTTCCCCAACCTCATGCCAGCTGAGAGGAGATCGGCATTTTCGTCCATACAAAGCTTCGAAAGGGGCCATCTGAATACTGGAATGATAGCTATTGTTGTACGAGAATTCGATCAATGGTAAATGTACATCCCAGTTACTACCAAAGTTGATGACACAAGAACAGAGCATGTCCTCTAGGGTTTGAATAGTGCGCTCAGTCTGTCCATCCGTCTGAGGATGAAAGGCCGTGCTAAAATTCAAGTGCGAACCCATAGCGGACTGAAATGTTTGCCAAAGACGTGAAGTAAAGCGACCATCACGGTCAGAGATTATGTCTACAGGTACACCATGACGACTTATAATCTCATCGGTATAGATCCTAGCAAGTTTCTCCACTTTATAATCTTCGCGTATAGGAAGAAAGTGGGCTGATTTAGTCAATCGGTCAATAATCACCCAAATACTGTCATGACCGGCAGGTGTACGAGGTAACTTAGTAATAAAGTCTATAGCAAGACTATCCCACTTCCACACGGGGATTTTAAGTTGCTCTAAAATTCCGGAGGGACGCTGATGTTCAACTTTCACCTTCAGACAGGTGAGGCATTTTGAGACATACACAGCAATGTCCCTTTTCATGCCAGGCCACCAATAAGTCATACGAAGATCCTGGTATATCTTATCGGCTCCTGGGTGGATAGAGTAACGGGACTTGTGAGCCTCAGTCATAATGAGCTCACGAAGATTATCGCGATCTGGCACCCAGATATGATTTAGATAATACTGCAGGCCATCAGATTTAGTTTCGAGCTGGTCCATTCTAGCGCCGTGAATTTCTTCTTCTAGACTTCCTTCATTTGCTGATGAATACTGAGCTTCACGAATACAAACATGCAGATCACTAGATATACGTAAAGCCTTGACACGAGTCTTACGACTAAGGGCGTCGGCCACTACGTTCGCTTTTCCAGGGTGATAGCGAATTTCGCAGTCGTAGTCGTTAAGCAATTCCACCCAATGCCTCTGTCGCATGTTTAGTTCTTTCTGGTCACAGATATGTTGAAGGCTCCTATGGTCGGTGAAAACCACACACTTAGTACCATACAGGTAGTGTCGCCAGATCTTTAACGCAAAAACAACCGCACCAAGCTCCAGATCATGAGTAGTATAGTTTTTCTCATGCACTTTGAGTTGACGAGAGGCATATGCGATAACCTTGTCCCGCTGCATGAGCACACAAGCCAATCCACGGTTCGAGGCATCACAATAGACCACAAAATCGTCATTCCCATCGGGTAAGGTTAAAACAGGGGTGTTACACAAAAGGCTCTTAAGGGTTTGAAAGGATTTCTCTTGTTCGGGACACCAAACAAAAGGCTTCTCCTTTTGGGTCAGAGTAGTAAGAGGAACAGCGATTTTAGAAAAATCTGCGATGAACCAGCGGTAATAACCCGCCAATCCCAAAAATGAACGTATTTCAGATACGGACTTAGGCGTACACCAATTCTTCACTGCCTCGATTTTCGAAGGGTCAACATGAATACCCTGACTACTAACAATATGACCAAGAAATTGCACTTCAACAATCCAAAACTAGCACTTAGAAAATTTAGCTTACAGGCGTTCACCACGTAGGAGTTCAAACATAAGACGTAGATGGCGAGCATGATCCACTTTAGATTTAGAATAAATAAGAATATCATCAATAAAGACTATAACAAAACGATCTAGATAGGGTTTACAAACACTGTTCATAAGGTCCATGAACACCGCAGGTGCGTTGGTCAGGCCAAAAGGCATGACTACGAACTCGTAGTGCCCATATCGAGTACGAAACGCAGTTTTAGGAATATCATCTTCGAGGACACGTAGTTGATGATATCCAGAACGTAGGTCAATTTTAGAGAAACAGGACGCGCCTTGTAGTTGGTCAAATAGGTCATCAATACGGGGTAACGGATAACGATTCTTCATAGTAAGCTTATTAAGTTCACGGTAGTCAATACACATACAGAACGAACCATCCTTCTTCTTGACAAATAAAATGGGAGCACCCCACTGGGAGGTACTTGGACGAATGAAACCCTTATCGAGTAGTTCCTGTAGCTGGCTGGATAACTCTTGCATCTCGAAAGGTGCAAGACGGTAAGGAGCCCTGGCGACAGGAGTCACACCAGGTACGAGATCAATACGAAAGTCAACAGCTCTGGGCAGAGGAAGACCGGGTAGATCCTCAGGAAAGACATCAGGGAAGTCACACACAACCGGAATGTCATTTATGTTCCTTCCCTTGCCCTTTTGTTCCACCGCGTGGGCCAAGAAGGTAGGGTTCTGTTTACGTAAACTTCTGCTCGCACGTGTGCATGACATCAGCCTTAGTCCTTTCGAAGGTCGGTCTCCATAGACTTGTAAAAGATCACCAGACGGAAGAGGAAGACGGACAAGCCTCTCATGACACACAATTTTGGCATGGTTCTTACGCAACTAATCCATGCCGATGATAACATCAAAACTATCCAAACGCATGGGTATGAGATCATAGGGAATACGTGATCGTTAAGAATCAAGGAACAATCATGCACGACAGAATTAACAAGAATCGACTTACCATTGGTGACATCAACAGAGAACGACTCAGGTAACTTAGAGCGTGTACAATTCATCAAAGACTCGAATTCCACGGACACAAAACTCTTATCGGCACCAGTATCAAATAGGATCGAAGCATAGAGGTTATTAACGAGAAACATACCATTCACCACGTCATTGTTGTTGTGAGCCTGATTAGCATTAAGATTGAACACTCGTCCACGAGCTGCTGTTTGTTGCTCTTGGTTCTGCTGGGGACAACGGTTACGAAGATGAGTAGTATCTCCACACTGAAAACATGCACGAACGGCATTGATCGGCCCTGGGTTCTGCAGAGGAGGAGCTGGAAGAGCTGCTTGAGCTGGTGGAGCGGGAGCTTGCTGAGCTTGAGGAACAGGATTAGCTTGACGACAATAGGGAGCCGTGTAACCATAGCGGTTACAGATGGTTCACAATCGGCATGCAGAGGTAGTAGGATGATGAAAATTGCATGTCGCACACTTGGGGTAAGACCCAGTGTATTGCTTCTTCGCCTCAGGAGCAGCAGGGTTAGCAGCAGAGTAGCAGGAGCAGGCTTAGCAGCAGAGTTAGCAGCTGGAGTAATAGCATTACATCCCGAGCCCTGAGCTTTCCGTTTCTTGTTCTTGCTGCTACTTGGCTGCTGAGTGACTTGATTTGCAGACTTTGGAGGAGCAGGGGTAGCAAACTATTTATCACGCACATGATTGTTGTTGAGACTAGCTGCGAGACGGTAGACTTCCTCAATAGTTTCTAGCTGAGCTACTTCAATGGAATCACGCATAGCAGGTGGTAGGCAGTTGATGTACTTGGTAATCATCCACTTAGGAGTCGAAACCAAGTGAGGAACGATAAGACTTAGCCGCTTAAATCGGGTGGTATACGCCAAGTTGTCATCACCAACTTGCTTCAAATGCCAGAACTCTTCTTCAAGCTTCAACTGCTCATGGGGAGGACAGAACTCAAGCATCATTAGTTCTCGTACATAGGCTTCTTCATTGGTACGGATGTTCCTCTCATTCGTCCACCACTCCAGCGCTCTGCCTTGAAACATTCCCGTTGCGCTCCTAGTTTTCAAATGTTATGGGCACTCACTGTTGATGAAGGTAACCTCAATGCCGTCAAACCACTCAAGCATTGCGGTCACCCCATCACTGCCCGTGAAAGACTTAGGGTTGCAAGAAACAAAATGTTTGTAGTTGAACTTTGTAGACGTCGACTTCTCCGTCTTAGAGTCCACAGAGGATGGAGGAGTGTTTGATCCTTGGAGCTCAGAGATGATCTTTGGCACGACCCGAGCGATCTGATCGGCCATAAACGACATCATCTTTTTCTGAGACTTCTCCCTGGATTTCCTGAGAGTGTCGGATAGCTTTCGAGACGAAATCTACAGATCCAATACGAGGATCGTATAAGTCTAGATTACGAATTCCCACAATAAAGGTTACACGCATGACAGACTAATGAATCTAGATTTCATACCAGAATCTTACGACCTTCACATGGCACGTTGTACGAAGTTCAGTCAACATGCCAAAAACGCTTATATATAGGAAGTACCAGCGGCGTATCCACCACGCTTCGGGCACATCGCCTCACCACGTATTCGGTGTCATGTTACGTGTCGCAATTACCAAACATAACAGTTCACTCATCATCATCATCATATACCATAGATTGCCAGATAGTTCCACATAGATTATTCAAGTAGATTACATAGATTATCTTGGCAGATCACCATAAATTAACTCAATAAATCAACATAGATTAACTCAGTAGATTAGCACAATAGATTAACATAGAACCTGCTAGGGTACACATAGTTCACACGTAGATTTTTCCATATGCTACATAAATAGTTTTAGAGTTCACATAGATTACATAGACTTTCATAGGTTGCAGGAGTAGAATTTTCATAGATTACATAGTCTGCTCATAGATTGCATAGGCTTTCCACACTAGTCTGCAAACACTAATCTCGTATGGCACTTGGTACGAAAGTTGGTAACATGCCGGAAGCACTTATATATAGGAAGTACCAGCGGCGTATCCACCATGCTTAGGACATGCCACTTCTGTCTCGTACTTCCATGTTATCTTAGTGTTTCATTCCCACAACAACACATCATAATACAATAGTCAATCAAGATTACCACATAGATTACACATAGAATAAGGCTTCATAAATTTAGTTCGATCTGAGATTAGAATTAACGTTTTAGATTGCGGACAACGTGCAAATTTGTGTAAAAACATTTCAAAACAAACGAAGAATCAAGTTCAAAACTTCATAGATAAAACCACATTCATATAAAAGCAATACAGGCTTATAAAACACGAGATTGTTCCGGGTAGAGGAACGTCGACTAACCAAAGTGATTTGAACCCCTTTCGAATTGAGGTATCATGTCCCGACTTACTTAGACAAATACATCATCGATGTTAGGCCTACGATATTCGTCCTTTTGGTCATTTCACCTACCCAATTGATCGGAAGTCACGAGACTTTGGCGAGACTAAAATTAAGGCGTGGGACTAGTTATCAAGGTCTGAGTTTCACCTCTAACTTGACAACATCGTATCCTAACAGCGTCGGTGCTTATCCGCAAATAAGACCTACTAGAATAATATAGAGATTCCCCATCAAGATTTGGATGTCACCCCTGACTTGAGGGCGAATCTCGTGCGAAAGTAAAAACACCGATTAACAGTGTTTTCCAAGTATAAAATGTATATTATGTTATCCTTAGGAAAGGCATGTGAGTTTAGCAGGAAATGTGCTGCTAGGAAGCAGATATGGTAGAATGCATAAGTCTTAAACAACAAGTAAGAGTCAAAGTTCCTAGAACTATAGACTAGGGCAAGTATTCCTACTTAACCTAATTCCCTATAGTTATGGCTCTGATACCAATCTGTCACACCCCAACCGATGGCGGAAACATCGGGGTGCGAGCACTAAGCGTTCAGATTGCTCAAGAAAATTCCATAACACTAAATATTTCAATAGACATTAATAAATTTCATAGTAATTGTCTAAAACAACCATCACAAATGTCAAGCATCAAACGTAACAACATTGTTTCAAATATACCAAAATGTCTAAATTAACTAGGCGACGTTTCTAAGCATCTCCTAGCTTGATTTCCATGCATTCCAAAGCAGCATATTAGCCTGCAACATGTATTAGAATATCAATACAAAAGTATTGGCGAGTAAACAAGTTTGATAATAAAATAATAGATTAAAACAACTCATATCCACAGTGTAAGTAATAAAAATAATTACAACCGTGCTAGTGTCGTAGTCCACGCAGTGATAGCCCAAGAATCCCGATGCTTTAGTGTTTACCCAAGACTCAAGGTAAACTAGAATCCTCCTAACAATACCCCTTGAGAATAATGGGAGAGGTGCACCCCCTATAGCGCTACTATTGTTAAGGCGGAACTAAACACCCCGGATTAAACGTCACATAGCACAAATAGAATACTAGAATGCACAAGTTTTCACAAACACATAGGATAGAGTATAGATTGCCAAAAGAAATTTAGTTTGATTGAATACATGTTACACCCCAAAAGTTTAAAGTAAAAAGGGGATCGAGTATACTCACAGTGTTTGCTTATCAGTCGCAACTGTTATTGGATCAAAGGGAGCTCTTTTGGAGTTAGCCTGATTAGATTACAATAGGATAAGAGCCGGGTAAGATAACGAGACCTCACAAGTGTTGGAACAGTCACCGGATCGAATGGCTGTCCGATCGGATGGTTATCTGATCGGATTGCCGGTCGATCGGACGACACACAATGATGAAGAGATGAGAGGGCTGCCCGATCGGATGGCCATACGATCGGGTCGCCACTTGAGTGAAGTGTATGAACAAAGGGACTTAGGTGGCTGACCGTTCGGATGGTAATCCGATCGGATTGCCACTTGATCTGAGTGCAGATATCAAGGTCGTCCTAATTGGACGGCTGTCCGATCGGACGGCTGTCCGGTCGAGTTGCCGATCGATCGGACTTCCAAGTTTTTGAAAGGTTGTCAAGTGTTTAAAGTTCAAGATAAAAGACAAGTGTCACCTAATAGGGTGGTTGCCCGATCGGATGACGGTCCGAACGGGCTGCCACTCGATTGGGCGACCCTCATTCCTGTTTACCAATTTTGTAAAAATTCTAAGTTTCTAGTTTAACGGTGATGGCACGACACGTATGGTGACAATCAGTAAACTCGTTAGTACAAGGCCGTCCTGATCGCGTGGGAATCACCCCTATCCAATCGGTTGTCTGTCCTTAACGTACTTATGTCAGAATCCGTCTCATGCTCGTCTTCTCCGATAAAACTTAGATCCAAGCCGACTTTAGGCTATGCATCAAGCCCACAGTCTGTTTAGATCCGGTTTCTACCAAAATAAGGCGAAAGTTGAAGAAAGAAGAAGAACATCTCAAATTTTATATGAAAAGCATAGATTTAGCTTAAATTTTATGTAAAAACGCATGAAATACCTTAGATCAGAGCTGAATCTTGCTTAGAATGACATCACATGGCAGTTTGTACAAACCACCATGATGACATCACCCTCAAGAACTCAGATCTGGGAGGTTTCACGGTGAAAATTGTGATTTCAAGTGAGGATCACGTTGTCACACCCCCAAAATCCACACGCGGAGTACCACCGCTTGGAGGCGTGACATGACCAGGATCAAGCCACCAATCATATTGAACATAAGTATATATATATCAAAAGTCATTCATCAATACGATAGGTGTTCACAAAACCAAATATAAACAAGTGTGTAGCGGAAGCATTAATGTAAAACCCAACATAAGTTTAAGTACAAAATGTTATAATGTTTAACAACACATTCACGATCCATGTCCACAACGACTGTGCCTCCCGTGCAAGCTCCAAAAGTACCTAAGGTCCTGCAAGGCATGTAACAGAGAGTCAACAACTAGTTGAGCGAGTTCACAGTTGGTTATTTAGTTATTATGTTCATTTCGTAAATCGTATGTTTGTTTAGAAATCATGTATCGTATGTAATAACATCGCGGCCCTCTAGGCATGTTTGCGAAGATTAGTGGGGGTTTCCCATATGTTCACTAGACTAGGTATATTTGTATCGCGGCCCTCCAGGCATGTTTGCGAAGATTAAAGTATAGTTCGCGGCCATTCCAGGCATGTTTGCGAAGATTGTTCTAGTATCGCGGCCGATCCCGGCATGTTTGCGAAGAGATGTATAAGTATCACTAGTCTAGTAGTATCTACCATTGACCTTCCTCTCACGAGGCCTATGGTATGTAATTCCGATAACTCTTAAGCATAAATAATCAATCAATCAACCCATTCCCAACCCCGGGAATCCCATGCCTTGGTAGAAGTGTGAACTCACCTCGTTTGCTCGGTATGCTAAGTTAAGTGCTCACTATTAATCAGTCAAGTCCTATAGTGCACGTATATTAAATCAGCACATGTTTGTAAGATTTTGCATGCAATCACTATCACAGAAATATCACAGAGTGTTTGACAGTTCATATCATGCAACACAAGCAGATAATTGCATCTATACATGTAACAGAGTTGGTATCTAGCAATTCTAGCAAATTAACTGAGTGAATAAAGTTAATGGAGTTCAATGGAATAACAGAATTAATCCACTTAATTTGGAATAATAAATAATCAGAGTAAGTCAATTAACCCAGTTAATCACTTAACAGAATTGTCATCTAACAGAGTTATTCAAACAATGAGGTTCTCAAAATACATATTTAACAAAGTTAAATAAACTAACTGAGTTACTCAAGTACTTAGTTTAAGTGAATAACATATTTAATGACATAAAGTGTTAACAGTATACAAGTTGCCAAACACACACTAGTGCCGAAAACCCCTTATGTCCGAAATCCCTTAAGTGACCGAAAACACTTAAGAGCCGAAAACACACATTTGGCCGAAATCCCTTAAGTGGGCCGAAAACACTCATTGGGCCGAAAACCCTTATATGCCGAAAACACCCTTGGGCCGTATACACTTGGGCCGAAATCACTTAAGTGATTTCGTCCACCTTCATTTGTGGGGGGTGTTTTCGTGACTATTCATCATCTTCACCAAACTCACTGTAACTTAACCCAGCAACTAAATCTCATTACAGTTACTTGTTTAATCATCTACAAGTCATTTAAATCAATCATTGCTATGTAATGTATAATTTGCCAACATCATATGATACCAGGACCCCGATTTAATCAGTTTATCATTCATTAACATATACTCACTGTTGTTCAAAATATCAAATATACAGAAGGTTCATAGATGATAATTATCTATCAAGCACACAATGATCAATCACATAATAACATATATCAATATACACATACATCATGATTAAACATCCAAATCATACGATATGCAACAAGAAACAACTTGAATCATGAAATCACTAACCAAGTATTAAACAGAGGTTTGCTTCAAATGAGGAACTTCTTTGTGGGTTTTCAAGGATAGAGAGAGAAACAATGTGATAGGATCAGATTTGATAAGTGTGAAACTTCTCAGAGAAGTTTGTTTATAAAATGATTATATATATAAAATATCTCAAGATTGGACACTGGGCCAAGCCCATTTGTGATTTCGTTGGTCATAGTGGACGAAAATACTTAAAGTGTTTTCACCACTTGGGTGATTTCATGAGTATTTGATTTCAGTAAGTTCCAACTTTATTTAACATATGTTTAAATAATAACACCTTATTAACATACAATCACATATAAAAATATATACGGATCACAAGTATAAAATATTAATCGAAATACGATATACCGTATTACAAAGGTAAGCGTTGTGAAACAACGAGTCGTATTAACAAACAACTAAATAATAATAAAAAATTAACGTGCACTAAATGAGAAGATAGAATCTTGGAAACTCGAGTTGTCACATTATCCCCAACTTGAAAGAAATTTCGTCCCGAAATTTAGCATGCGGTTACTGAGGAAGCTAGGTAAGTTATCGTTTACTGGTTTTCCTGGGGTGTCACATCATCCCCCCGTTGATTTGGAATTTCTTCCCGAAATTCTGTAGTAGCTTCAGCCTCAGTAGTAGTTGCATTGTTTTCGAACAACTGGGGATATTTGAGTTCCATTTGGTCTTCGCGTTCCCAGGTAAACTCTGGGCCACGACGGGAGTTCCAACGAACTCGAACAAGAGGTATTCTGGTGTTCTTGAGGACCTTAACATCCCGGTCCGTGATTTCAACTGGTTCTTCGACGAAATGCAATTGTTCGTCGATAGTGAGCTCCTTCAGAGGAACTATGTGGGTCTCATCTGACAGAAACTTCTTCAGATTCGACACATGAAAGACGTTGTGAACTGCACTGAGTTCAGTTGGTAAGTTCAGTCTGTAGGCCACTTTGCCTATCTTCTCTATGACTTCAAATGGTCCAACGTATCGTGGATTGAGTTTGCCTCGTTTGCCAAAACGAACAACACCCTTCCAGGGTGAAACTTTGAGTAGTGCTCGATCCCCAACCTGGAATTCGAGTATTTTCCTGTCTTTATCGGCGTATACTTTCTGACGGTCACGAGCTGCCGCCATGCGTTGTCGTATTTGAGCAATCTTTTCAGTAGTATCGACTACCATTTCTGGACCTGTGATCTGACTGTCACCCACCTCTGCCCAACAAAGAGGTGATCGGCATTTACGCCCGTACAATGCCTCAAATGGAGCAGCTTTAATGCTGGTGTGGTAACTGTTGTTGTATGAAAATTCCACAAGTGGCAAATGTTTTTCCCAGCCTTTGCCAAAGTCAATTACGCACGCCCGAAGCATGTCTTCCAGAGTTTGAATAGTGCGCTCAGACTGCCCGTCTGTCTGAGGATGATAAGCTGTGCTCATGTCTAATCGAGAGCCAAAAGATTTGTGCATTGCTTGCCACATTTCTGAAGTAAAACGTGCATCACGATCAGAGATAATAGATGTGGGCACCCCGTGCCTCGAGACAACTTCTTTAAGGTATACGTCTGCTAGAGTGGAGAACTTATCCGTTTCCTTGATAGCCAAGAAGTGAGCAGACTTTGTGAGTCGATCCACGATCACCCAAATAGTATCATTCCCACGTTGAGATCTAGGTAGGCCAGTAACAAAATCCATGGAAATTTGCTCCCATTTCCATTGTGGTATCTCAGGTTGTTGGAGTGGGCCTGATGGTTTCTGATATTCCGCTTTGACTCTCGCACAAGTCAAACACTTGCTAACGTAAGTTGCTATGTGGGCCTTCATGCTAGGCCACCAATATGTAGTTCTGAGGTCGTGGTACATCTTATCTGAACCAGGATGTACTGAGTAGCGAGACTTATGAGCTTCATCCATTACAAGCTCGCGTAAATTACCATAGAGTGGGACCCAGATGCGTCCGGTTACATAATAGGCGCCATCTGCCCTTTGTTCTAACCGTTGCCTTGAACCGCGTAGGGCTTCAGCCCTGACGTTTTCCTGTTTCAATGCTTCTACCTGAACATCTCGTATCTGTGAAGGAAGACTAGACTGAATAGTGAGTTGCAACGCTCGTACACGCCTAGGTGTAGTATCCTTTCGACTGAGGGCGTCTGCCACCACATTGGCTTTGCCCGGATGATACTTTATAGCACATTCGTAATCGTTCAGTAACTCGACCCATCGACGTTGTCGCATGTTCAACTCTTTCTGCTTGAAAATATGCTCAAGACTCCTGTGATCGGTGTAGATGGTGCACTTGGTGCCATACAGATAATGTCGCCATATCTTGAGTGCAAAAACAACAGCTCCAAGTTCTAAATCGTGTGTAGTGTAATTCCGTTCGTGAATCTTAAGTTGGCGTGAAGCATAAGCAATAACTTTATCCCGTTGCATCAACACACATCCTAGACCTTGGATGGATGCGTCGCAGTAAACTACAAAATCGTCCGTGCCTTCAGGCAATGAGAGGATAGGTGCGCTACAAAGTCTATCCTTTAAGTGCTGAAACGCTATTTCCTGTGTATTACTCCAACGGTAAGCAACACCTTTCTGTGTCAGTAATGTAAGCGGCTGTGCAATCTTTGAGAAGTCTTTGATAAACCGTCTGTAATAACCCGCCAAACCCAAGAATTAGCGTATTTCTGTCGGTGTGCTAGGTGCAGGCCAGTTCTTGATCGAATCTACTTTGGATGGATCGACATGAATCCCATCCTTGGTTACCACGTGGCCTAGAAAGTGGACTTCACGAAGCCAGAAGTCGCATTTTGAAAATTTAGCGTACAGCTGTTCCGTTCGAAGGAGTTCCAGAATAAGTCGTAAGTGCTGTTCGTGTTCCTCCCAATTCTTCGAGTAGATCAGGATGTCATCAATAAAAACAATAACAAACTTGTCAAGGTAGGGTTTGCACACCCTGTTCATAAGATCCATGAAAACCGCAGGCGCGTTCGTTAGCCCGAATGGCATGACCAAAAACTCGTAATGACCGTAGTGAGTTCTGAATGCTGTTTTGGAGACGTCCTCATCCCGGACTCTCAGTTGATGATAACCTGACCTTAGATCAATCTTTGAGTAATAGCTCGACCCTTGCAACTGGTCGAATAAGTCGTCGATACGTGGGAGTGGATAACGATTCTTCACCGTCACCTTGTTCAGTTCGCGATAGTCTATACACATACGAAAGGTACCGTCTTTCTTCTTTACGAATAATACTGGAGCTCCCCAGGGCGAAGAGCTAGGACGTATGAAACCCTTTTCCAAGAGTTCTTGCAATTGCTTAGACAGTTCTTCCAGTTCAGTTGGAGCTAAGCGGTATGGCGCTCGAGCTATAGGTGCTGCTCCTGGAGCTAGCTCGATCTGAAATTCGACCTAGCGATGGGGCGGTAGCCCAGGTAACTCTTCCGGAAACACTTGAGGAAAGTCGCGTACTACAGGAATATCCCCAATCTTTTTCTCCGTCGTCGATGTATCAGTAACGAGTGCTAAAATAGCTATGTGGCCCTTTCGCAGACACTTCTGAGCCTTCAAGAAGGAGATGATGCCACTCACGACACCACTCTTGTCGCCTTGAACTTCGAGAGGTTCTTTGCCAGAACGAGGAATACGAATGATCTTCTCCTTGCATAGGATCTCTGCTTGCTGTTGGGATAACCAATCCATACCGATGACAATGTCGAAACTACTCAGAGTTATAGGAATGAGATCGATAGAGAAAGTCTGACCAGCGAGGATAAGATTACAACCTTGAACTATGTGTGTGGCCTCTAGACTTTTACCGTTAGCTAACTCTACGACATGTTTGGTGTTCAAAAGTGTTGGTGCGCGTTTAAGCATTTGACTAACGTTCAGAGACATATAACTGGTGTCCGCACCCGAATCAAATAATACGGTAACATAAAAGTCATCGAGAAGAAACTTACCCCTAACCACATTAGGATCGTTCCTTGCGTCACTCTGACCAATCACAAATAAACGACCCTTTGCACCATTGTTGTTGTTGTTTCCCCCATTGTTGTTCCCACTGCCCTGATTATTGTTGTTGTTATTCTGATTCTGGTTTAACTGGGGGCAGTTCCACTTGAAGTGACCTTCAGCCCCACACTTAAAGCATGTCTTATTTCCTTGCTGTTGTTGCTGTGACTGGTTTCGTGGAACTGGTGGCTGTTGTTGCTGGTTCTGATTCGCAGGCCTTGAGCTCCTGAAATCTTTAGCGTCATGACCTACTCTTAGACATCTCTGACAGCGGCCTTTACGACACTGACCACTGTGGTGTTTGTTGCACCTGTTACATAGTGGATGAATTCCCCGATATCCACTCTGCCCCTGACTACTAGACGATTGCTGACTCGGACTCTGGTAATCACTAGTCTTGCGCTGCTGTTGTGCCTGAGACTGTACAATAGCTGAACCCCTGCTAGAATCCCCTTCCCATTTCCGCTTGTTGTCACTGGGAACAACAGGAGTAACTGGAGTGGTAGCGGTAGTAGTAGCGTTGATACGTTTAGGCAGCCTGTTCTGTTCCACTGCCTGATCGGTGAGGCGATGAGCTAGCTTGACGATCTGTTGAATAGTGCCAAGATTCGCTGAGGTTACGTGGCTTTGAATCTCCGGCACCAGACCATTGAGATACAGTTCGATACGCTTAATGGGAGGGTCCACCATAGTAGGACACAGAATAGCCAACTCATTCGATCTTCTGGTGTACGCTTCAATTTCTGACCCCGTCATTTTTAAGTGGTAAAACTCTACCTCCAGCTTATGAATATCATCACGGCTACAATATTCCTCTTTAATCAATTCCTTGAAACCGTTCCAAGGTGTGGCGTTAGCAACGGCCAACCCTAACATCTGAACCTGCGCATTCCACCAAGTCAGCGCAATGCCTTCTAGAGTACCAGTGGCGTACTTCACCCTGCGAGCCTCAGGGCATTCACACATTTCAAATACTGACTCGAGCTTTTCAAACCAATGGAGGAGTCCAACTGCTCCTTCCGTGCCACTAAAAGTAGTAGGACGACAGTCCATGAAAGTTTTGAAGGTACAAACAGGTGGTTGACCTCCTGCTTGTGCAGCTGCAACTGCCGCAGCAACTTGTTCGTTAATGAGAGCCGTCAGTTGGGCTTGTGTCATGTTGATACGTCCAGACATGATCTTCATAGCAAATATGACATAAGTGAGAGAGGTTCGCGAGTAGTGCGATAACAGAAGAGATTAAGCACACAAGTGTTCTCATGCAATAGTGTTAAGTTAACTTAAGCATACCCGGAGCAAAGTTCTATGCAATTCTAGCAAGTAGGCAATAAGACATATACCATATTACCTATGATGTTGAGTCTTGCACGTGGAGCGAGGCGTCGTTGTGGATCGTTGAGCACTGTTCTGGTTATAGTCTGGTTTTAATAAAAACGTTTTCCCCTTATTAAAACCGAGTTCTCTATAACCAATGGCTCTGATACCAATCTGTCACACCCCCAAAATCCACACGCGGAGTACCACCGCTTGGAGGCGTGACATGAACAGGATCAAGCCACCAATCATATTGAACATAAGTATATATATATCAAAAGTCATTCATCAATACGATAGGTGTTCACAAAACCAAATATAAACAAGTGTGTAGCGGAAGCATTAATGTAAAACCCAACATAAGTTTAAGTACAAAATGTTATAATGTTTAACAACACATTCACGATCCATGTCCACAACGACTGTGCCTCCCGTGCAAGCTCCAAAAGTACCTAAGGTCCTGCAAGGCATGTAACAGAGAGTCAACAACTAGTTGAGCGAGTTCACAGTTGGTTATTTAGTTATTATGTTCATTTCGTAAATCGTATGTTTGTTTAGAAATCATGTATCGTATGTAATAACATCGCGGCCCTCTAGGCATGTTTGCGAAGATTAGTGGGGGTTTCCCATATGTTCACTAGACTAGGTATATTTGTATCGCGGCCCTCCAGGCATGTTTGCGAAGATTAAAGTATAGTTCGCGGCCATTCCAGGCATGTTTGCGAAGATTGTTCTAGTATCGCGGCCGATCCCGGCATGTTTGCGAAGAGATGTATAAGTATCACTAGTCTAGTAGTATCTACCATTGACCTTCCTCTCACGAGGCCTATGGTATGTAATTCCGATAACTCTTAAGCATAAATAATCAATCAATCAACCCATTCCCAACCCCGGGAATCCCATGCCTTGGTAGAAGTGTGAACTCACCTCGTTTGCTCGGTATGCTAAGTTAAGTGCTCACTATTAATCAGTCAAGTCCTATAGTGCACGTATATTAAATCAGCACATGTTTGTAAGATTTTGCATGCAATCACTATCACAGAAATATCACAGAGTGTTTGACAGTTCATATCATGCAACACAAGCAGATAATTGCATCTATACATGTAACAGAGTTGGTATCTAGCAATTCTAGCAAATTAACTGAGTGAATAAAGTTAACGGAGTTCAATGGAATAACAGAATTAATCCACTTAATTTGGAATAATAAATAATCAGAGTAAGTCAATTAACCCAGTTAATCACTTAACAGAATTGTCATCTAACAGAGTTATTCAAACAATGAGGTTCTCAAAATACATATTTAACAAAGTTAAATAAACTAACTGAGTTACTCAAGTACTTAGTTTAAGTGAATAACATATTTAATGACATAAAGTGTTAACAGTATACAAGTTGCCAAACACACACTAGTGCCGAAAACCCCTTATGTCCGAAATCCCTTAAGTGACCGAAAACACTTAAGAGCCGAAAACACACATTTGGCCGAAATCCCTTAAGTGGGCCGAAAACACTCATTGGGCCGAAAACCCTTATATGCCGAAAACACCCTTGGGCCGTATACACTTGGGCCGAAATCACTTAAGTGATTTCGTCCACCTTCATTTGTGGGGGGTGTTTTCGTGACTATTCATCATCTTCACCAAACTCACTGTAACTTAACCCAGCAACTAAATCTCATTACAGTTACTTGTTTAATCATCTACAAGTCATTTAAATCAATCATTGCTATGTAATGTATAATTTGCCAACATCATATGATACCAGGACCCCGATTTAATCAGTTTATCATTCATTAACATATACTCACTGTTGTTCAAAATATCAAATATACAGAAGGTTCATAGATGATAATTATCTATCAAGCACACAATGATCAATCACATAATAACATATATCAATATACACATACATCATGATTAAACATCCAAATCATACGATATGCAACAAGAAACAACTTGAATCATGAAATCACTAACCAAGTATTAAACAGAGGTTTGCTTCAAATGAGGAACTTCTTTGTGGGTTTTCAAGGATAGAGAGAGAAACAATGTGATAGGATTAGATTTGATAAGTGTGAAACTTCTCAGAGAAGTTTGTTTATAAAATGATTATATATATAAAATATCTCAAGATTGGACACTGGGCCAAGCCCATTTGTGATTTCGTTGGTCATAGTGGACGAAAATACTTAAAGTGTTTTCACCACTTGGGTGATTTCATGAGTATTTGATTTCAGTAAGTTCCAACTTTATTTAACATATGTTTAAATAATAACACCTTATTAACATACAATCACATATAAAAATATATACGGATCACAAGTATAAAATATTAATCGAAATACGATATAACGTATTACAAAGGTAAGCGTTGTGAAACAACGAGTCGTATTAACAAACAACTAATTAATAAAAAAAAAATTAACGTGCACTAAATGAGAAGATAGAATCTTGGAAACTCGAGTTGTCACACACGTAGAGGATGATGTGTAGATAAAAAAAGTACAAAGATCTAGCCTAAAACGTACCGAAATCGATGAGAGAATGAAGAAAAGGACGTGTGCACATGTCTTGGTCGAGCAGAGCTGTCACATCACTGAAAAGGTGATGTGACAGATCTATTTATAGTGTGAAAGAGCCGAGGAGGGAAGGTGTGGTTGGGTCGGGTGGCAGTCCGATCGGACGGCTGCCGTTAGGGTGACGATCCGATCGGATGGCAGTCCGATCGGATGGCCACTCTGGCCAACCCAATCTTTCCGTATTCTAGTCTTTGATTGTTTTTGCGAGTTAGATTAAGCGTTGCGTATTGTTGAGTAATAGAATAACTAGGCTATAGCATACACATCAAGATTAATAGATTCTTCCAGTGACAAGGCTCCAGTCTCTCGTTCAACCAAGAATCAAGTTTTACGAGTCTAAGGAGTCAAGCATCAAATAGATTTAGGCATTCCAACATAGATTTAGACATTCCAATCATAGCTTTAGGCATTCCATTTAGACATTCCACACGTAGATTTAGGCATTCCAAGTATATAGACATTTAGACCTTTCAATCATATAGAATTAGGCAATCCCACATATAGACATTCCCACATTAGGCATTCCAGATAGGCATTCAAGCATATATTTAGACATTCAAATCATATAGAATTAGGCATTACCAACGTAGGCTTAGACATTCCCAGAAAATAAACAATCCAACACAGATCAGGACTAAAATAGCCAACAAGTTAAATCTCAAGGACTAATCTTGACAAGATCCTAAAGTTTAGGGACGCTGGGCGTAACAACCGGGCTGCGCCCCATGTCCCTTCACTCGCGGCCCGCGTAAGACGAAGGGTAGGTCTTCGCGGCCCGCCACAGCCCTAAAAATCTTGTTTTTAATTAAATTTAATAAAAATAAAGGTATTCGGGGTCCGTTTTTGTATTCAGTGTGTATTTTAGGACATATTGGGGTGTCCTAAATATTTTTAAGGTGTCTGATTATTTTGAGGGTTGTTATACAACTCCTTTCCATGGTGAAACTTTTAACAGTACCTTATCTCCAACTTGAAATTCCAACGGTTTACGTCTATTATCTTCATAATTCTTTTGACGGTCTCGTACTGTTTTCAGTCTTTCCTTGACTTGGATAATTTTTTCAGTCGTTTCTTGTACAATTTCAGGACCAGAAAATTGCTTTTCTCTAATTTATGTCCAACATACAGGTGTTCGGCATTTCCGTCCATAGAGGGCTTCAAATGATGCATCATTGATGCTTGTATGATAGTTATTGTTGTAAGAAAATTCTATTAAAGGTAAGTGTTCCTCCCAATTTCCTCCAAAATCTATCACACAGGCTCTAAGCATATCTTCCATAGTCTGAATTGTCCTTTCACTTTGTCCATCTGTTTGAGGATGATAACTTGTACTTAAATTTAGTCTGGTTCCCATTGCCTTTTGGAAACTTGTCCGAAAATGAGAAGTAAAACGACTATCTCTGTCAGACACAATAGATAAAGGAATCCCATGTAATGGAACTATTTCATTCACACACAACTTGGCTAATTGTTCCATACAGAAAGTTTCTTTCATTGGTAAGAAATGCGCAGATTTAGTCAATCTGTCCACAATTACCCAAATTGTGTCATTACCTTTTCGCGTCTTGGGTAATTTGGTAACAAAGTCCATTGTTATCAACTCCCATTTCCAGTTACTGTAGTAATCCTGAAGGTTTCTGATGTTCAGCCTTAACCTGTGAACATGTTAAACATTTTGCAACATAATTTGCTATATCATTTTCAATCCTATCCACCAAATTTTTTTCCTTAAGTCTTGATACATCATGTCACTTCCAGGATGCATCGTATACTTAGATTTATGAGCTTCTTCTAGAATTTGGTTTCGTAGGTTCCCTTGAATAGGTATCCAAATCCTTTTCTTATGGAATCTTCAAATTCCATCTGTTCCTTTTTCTAATTCTTTAATCATCCCTTTCAAACCTTCAGCATCATCCTTGATTGGTGTTTCATGTATCTTTTTCACTTGTTCATTTAAATCTACCTGCAGGTTTAGTCTAAGATCACGTACCCTTTTGGCTTCTCATGGTACTTTTGACTTAAGGCATCAGCTACTACGTTAGCTTTTCCTGCATGGTATTGGATATCACAATTATAATCGCTAAGAATTTCCATCCAACATCTTTTCCTCATGTTTAATTCTGTTTTCCCGAAAACATATCTTAAACTCTTATGATTTGTGAAGATAATGAACTTACTGCCGTAAAGATAGTGTCTCCAAATCTTAAGGGCAAAAACTATTGCTCCTAACTCTAGATCATGTGTTGTATAATTTTCTTCATGCTTCTTATGTTGTCTGGAGGCATAAGCAATTACCTTTTGATGTTGCATCAACACACATCCAAATCATAATTTAGATGCAACACAATAGACTATAAAGTCTTCAGTTCTTTCTGGCAAGGCAAGTATTGGTGCGTTCGTTAATTTTTGCTTCAAAACCTTGAATGCTTCCTCTTGTTTTGATCCCCATTCAAACTTAACTGACTTGTAAGTTAGTTTGGTTAATGGAATGGCGATTCTAGAAAAATCTTGAATGAAACGTCTATAATATCCTGCCAATCCAAGTAAAACTTCTTACTTCTGTTGGTGATTCAGGGACTTTCCATTTGGTAATAGCTTTGATCTTAGTAGTATCCACATAAATTCCTTCATGATTAACTAAGTGTCCAAGAAATTGTACTTTTTGCAACCAGAATTCACATTTTGAGAATTTTGCATAAAGCTTCTGTGACAACTGTGCTCTGTAATCGTTGTGAAATGTAAAACAATGTTAATTATCAATAAAACAATGAGTTTTTGAGTTATTATGTGTGTAATTGTGTTTGATGATTTTACGATTCGATTCGATTCTGATTTCAAGCTTTAAGTCGCTTTATGGAAAGTTATACGCAAACTGGTGCGTAAACGCAGTCAGTTTAACCCGAAAAACACTCCAGAATAGTGAAATAGGCTTAACATACCTTAAATAACCTTCACATAACTTAGAAATAAGTTTTGGATGGGTTGGTGTGTCGAAAACAAGTTTGTTCGATCACAGTGACTATTTGTGTCAAACTGTGAAACTATGCCGATTTGTATAGTAA
Source organism: Helianthus tuberosus (assembly GCA_030545235.1). NCBI lineage: Eukaryota > Viridiplantae > Streptophyta > Magnoliopsida > Asterales > Asteraceae > Helianthus > Helianthus tuberosus. The sequence goes on from CM060407.1 coordinate 125,124,560, forward strand.
CAAACATTCCGGAACTTGATCATAAGTTAAACATACCCCAAATATCCTTTACATAGCTTAGAAATAGGCTTTGAGGGGTTCGGTATGCTAAAATAAACTTATTTGATCAATAGGGACTAAAAGCGTCAAAAAGTGCATAAGTTTGCATTTTCGCGCATATCTTACGTTCTTAATATATCTGGACACCCAAAATTTTTGTAGACACTAAAATATTTTTATTTTAGTGATCGGCATGCAAAAATACCATTCGTCTCTTAATTTGGATCGTTTTCGCGTCCGTTCGAGTTTCGTCGTAATTTGACGAATAACGTGACCGTACGACCAAACGAGCCGACATACGAGAGTTTTCCGAGCATATTTTGTGTCCTCTATACTTTGATCACCTTGTAGGGCCTTGAAAATGGCTTAATGGGTGTTAAAAGTGCCAAAAATGGGCTCAAACACATGCAGGGACCAAAGCTGTCAATGTTGAAACTTATGCTGATCTGTAGATTTCAGGCGGGGTGCGTAAGCCTGTCCCTCAGCTTACGTGGGCCGCCTAAAAGAGCCCAGTTCCAGAAAATCCACTTTCAGCAAACTGTTTGATGTCCAGGGTCTGTTTATGCAAATTTTCTTGTGTGTTAACCAAGTTAACACCTCTCCAAGGCTTCTAATCTGCTCTTAACACTTGTATGGTTGAGATTTTTGCTTGGAAGTTACACAAACAAATGGCATGATCCTGTGAGTTCACAACAACTATAAATAGCATGGCCATTTCATTGTTTCAAGCACCCTTGATCTGATTTCTCTAAGTTGAAGTTACAATACTTCATACCTGAGATTTTAAGATCAAGTTCTCCCTAGCAAGGACCCTTTGTAAGCTTCCTACGTTCTTTTATCGCTTTCCTAGCTTAAAAGTCAAACAGTGTTTGACTTTCAGCTTTGACCAGTCAATGGTCAACGCAAAGTTCGTTTGAACTTCGCAACGTGAGCGTAATCACGATGGTTATAGTCCCTAGTGACTATACCTACTGATTACCACGTTGACTAGGCGTAGTGACGAGTCGTAGTTTCGGTCAAAATGCGCATTTATGCGTATTTTGCAACCAAACTACTCTTGGGTATCAAAACACTTTGTTTTGATATCAAAACCTGCTTTCTAACTTAGTTAAGCATGTTTTAACATGCTTAGCTCGTCACTTTTAGTTTAGTGCTTGTTTAGAGTCGTAAGTCAAGCGGTCTAAACCACCGCTTAGACTTTCGAACTCGATCCGTTTGGTAGATCATTAGGATCCGACCAAGCATGTTTAGTGACCATAGTTGCATAGGGGATAACCTTCCGAGGTTATACCTTATGGTCACATAGTTTAAGTAGTTATATAATAGGTAGTTTGTATGCCTTAGGTAAATGACCAAAATGCCCTTTTCATGCATAATTGGATTTTAAGCATATGTAACCTAAACATTTGTCACCTAACTAATTATGCAACATAATTAATCATGTTTAGGCATATAATACTTGTCATAGGACTAGTTAGACTTCTCGAACGCGCTTTTGCGCAAACGACGCGTTAAAGTGGCGTAAGTCACCTTAATGGGTCGTAACGGGTCAAAAGCACTTAGATTAGGTTCCGATTTATAATATAGGCTTTGTTAAACCATATCATATGAGTTCCATTACTCATTTGGTTTACAAGACCTCATTCTATCCGATCTTCTGATTTAGGTGTCGATTCATTAACTAGGCGATCCGATTAATAGGTGCAACTTGATTTCCTTGGTTTGCCTGAGCTTCGTTGAGTTCTCTAGATCAAGGATACTTTCACTTCGATGTGAGTACATAGTTCCCCTATTTTACTGTTTTCGATTGTTTTGGGGTGATTCATATGTATTAATCGATTTCGAGGTTTAAATAATGATTTCAAAAACGATTTAAATGGTTTATATTAAACTAATAACGATTTCGATAATGTGAACGAACTTGTTGGTTGTAAGTACATAATGAATGACATTCATTAATTTTGGCCGAACCGACCAGTATTAGGTTATGGTACCATAGGATCTGACAAATCCCGTTATCAGACTACACCCATGGTTATGTGTGGGGGTTATGTAGGTAACAACCGAATCTGATGATTGTTAACTTACCCTTTGGTGGTTTGTTAATGCGAGTTTCGAGATAGTCGAGTCATGAAGGTTTGAATGTTATTAGCGAGACGACCAAAAGTAGTTTCACAATTAACACGAGAACAATTTTGGAAACGAGTTAAACGATTTGAAACGACTTAAACGAGATAAACGAATTGGATAAACGATTGGTTTTGGGTAGTGATTAGATAATGGGATGGGTGTAGCATGATAAAAGCATGGTAGATACGCCGCATGTACATCTTATATATAAGTGCTCTTATCATATTATATTTCGTTTCATTATTTAGTTCACTTGGGAAACGATTTTGAAACGATGTCACACAACAAGGTTTTCGAAGTAATATAAACCATACGAGTTTTATTAACGAGTTTTTACGAGATATTTTACGAATTGGTTTACTAAAACAAATGTTTTGGGGTTAAGAATCATGGCTACGAGATTTTATAAACTATAACCAATTTAATTTAAGTTGGTTAATTATGTTGCAATACACTTTTCAAAACGAGGTTTGTACTTTTGACTCTCGTAGTCTAATGAGGTACTGCAACATATAAACGAGCCATGAATCCGATACTCTCATAAAACCTATGTGCTCGCCAGCATTTCTTTGCTGACTTTATTTTTACATATGTTTCAGGTGGTGTTGCATGATGTTGATTGCTAGGAAGCGTGTTCACTTAGGATCTGGACGTGGCCTTAGTGACATAAAAACAATGATAGACGATATGTAACTTCTTTGTGTTGGTTTAAAGACAATATACATTACTTAATAATTTAGTAAAACGAAACTTTTATATCCATGGTTGTGAAACAATAATTATGTTACAACACTCCCCGACGTTTCTGCCACGATTTGTTGTTTTACGTGGTCAGGGTGTGACAACTTCTCCTTTCTCAATAATGTCAGAAGTATGTGTAAATGCTCTGCATGCTCTTCCTTACTTTTGGAGTAAATTAGTATATCATCTATGAAAACAATTATGAATTTATCCAGGTATGGTTTATATATCCTGTGTATCATGTCCATAAATGCGGCTAGGGCATTGGTTAAACCAAATGGCATGACTGTAAATTCATAATTTCCATACTTTGTTCTAAAAAGCAGTTTTAGGAATGTCCTCTTCCTGTACTTTCAGTTGAAGATATCCTGAGCGTAAGTCGATTTTGGAAAAGAATCGGGCTCCTTGAAGTTGATCAAATAGATCATCGATTCTCGATAGTGAGTACCGATTTTTAATCGTAATCTTATTCATATCTCTTTAATTAATACACATACGCATCGATCCATCTTTCTTTTTGACAAATAACACCGGTGCTCCCCATGGGGATGAACTTAGTTGTATAAAACCTTTTTTTCTAGTAATTCGTCTAACTGTTTCTTTAATTCATGCATCTCCGTGGGTGCTAGACGATAGGGTGCTTTGGCAATTGGTGCAGTTCCTGGTATAAGGTGAATTCTAAATTTAACCTCATGATATGGCGGTAATCCAGGTAATTCTTCTGGAAAGACATCTGAGAATTTAGATACTATAGGAATATCTTTTAATTCTTTTCCTTAGTGTTAATGATTACCGAAATTATATACACTATTCCTCCTTTTCGTGAATAGCTTGCAATTTTCATTGTAGAGATGAATTTTGTTGACCTTGTCGGCTTGTCTCCCCTAATTGTGATCCTTTCACCAGTTGGCGTATACATTTCTACAGACTTTTGATCACACAAAATTCGTGCATGATTGGCTACCAACCAATCCATTCCCAATACGACATTGAATCCGGCTAGATTCATCGGTAACAGGTTAATAGTAAACTTATGACTTAAAATTTCTATCTTTCCTTTCTGAAGGATTTCGCTTATTTTGATAGAATTTCCATTTGCCGTCTCCACCAGATAGTCTTGGTGAAGTTTAGTTAATGGTTGATTGAGAAGTTTGCAGAAAGAAGTATTTATAAAACTTTGGTTTACACTAGAGTCAAATAATACTTTAGCATAAACATCATTAACTAAAAACATACCGGCAATTACATCAAGGATCCTCTTAGCTTCTTCTACTGTCAGTACGAAAGCTCTACATTCTTCTTGGGTCCTTCTATTGCCTTTGCTTTGTTCTCTGCTGCTGGAGCTAGTTTTGGGCAGTTTGGCCGGATATGGCCAGCTTCTCCGCAGTTATAGTAGATCCTAGCACTTGCTTTTCTTCTACATTCTTCTTCCTTATGTCGTGGCTTCTTGCACAAGTTGCAGGATACCGCACATTTTCAGGAATGTTTCTTCTTATAGAACTTACAGAAAGGTGAAGAAGATGAACCTGTTCCCTTCCCTTGATAGGAGTTTCCATAACATAATTCTTGAGTAATCCTTTGAGCTAAATTCTTTTTCTGGTTTTCTTCTTGCGTACGTGCCACCTCATCTGTCAGAGTGTTAGCAAGTTCCACTGCTTCTTCTATTGTTTGTGGTCTAGCTGCCTTGACTATATCTCTGATCTCACTGATTAATCCCCAGATATAAAGGGAGATTAATACTGGTTCTGGCGAGGCTAGCGTTGGTACTATTCTAGCATATTCAAAGAAATTTAGTAGTAAATTCCCTGCAATTTACCCCAATCATTCTATGGTTAAGGAATTTATTAGCAATCTGTTCCTTTTCATGAGGGGTTCTTAATTTCCTTTCAACTATTTCCTTAAAGTTGTTCAATTCCATATTGTAAACCATGTCACTTCCCCTTGATTGTAGAATGGTATTCCACCATTCTAGAGCTTCATCCTTGAAAAGATTAGAAGCATACATGATTTTATCATCATCTGCACACTTATTTATTTTTAAGACTGCTTCCGTCTTTTCTATCCAGCGTAAGGCTGAAATGGCTCCTTCGTTGCCTGAGAATTCTATTGGTTTGCATGATAAAAATTTCTTGTAAGAACAACCATGTGAGATGGTTCTCTTTCTTTTTGGAATTGGAGCTTTGATAAGAAGTCTGTGATCCCCATTCACGCTGTGACTTGGCTCGTCGTGAGTATGTTTACTACCTAATATGGTATTATTATTTTCTGCCTTTTTATTAAGAGTATCGATAATAAATGGCATGACATCTATGATTCCTTGAGCTACTATGTATTCTATAGCACTTTTATACAATTGGTTCCCGTTATCATTATTATTCTGGACTTCCTGATTTACTTCATTTGACATCTGAATTGTAAACATTATCAGGTATTAATAATATAGAATAAATTAAACAAACAAATATTCAATCATATTGAACCAAAATCGTCGAGCATTGCGACGTTTACTCTTTTTCATATACTATGCATCAAGTACAAACAAATGAAATTCTAAAGGTTAGTAATTTTATGTATCGATATATATATATATATATATATATATATATGATAAGGTTCATGCGAGAACTACCTTTATTGCGAGAACCGCGAGAACACAACCTAAAATAGCTAAAAAAACCTAACCCCCCCACAAGCTAAATGCTAAAAACTAAAACCCCAAAAAACCTAACCCCCCATCCACCCCCCCAAAAAAAAACCTAAACCCCCCTCCCTCACCCCCTAAAAACCTAAACCCCCACCCCCAAGCTAAAATCCTAAAAACTAAACCTCCCAAAAAACCTAAAAAAATCTAAAAAAAATCTAATTTTTTTTTAATATTTTTTATGTTAAAATCGCTACTTTTAGTAGCAAAAAAAAATTTAATTTTTTTTTAATTTTTATTTATTTTTTTGGCTATCAAAAGTAGCGATTTTTTATAAAAAAATATGGACAAAAAATTTTTTTTCTGTGTTTTTTAGCAATTTTTAGGTATTTTTGGTTGTGTTCACATTGTGTCTCGCGGTTCTCGCAAAAAAATATTTATTTTTTTTAATATTTTTTTATAAAAAAATTATTTAGGTTTTTGGGGTGAGGGAGGGGGGTTTAGGTTTTTTTTTTTTTTTGGGGGGGGGGGGGGGTTAGGTTTTTTTTTAGGTTTTTTGGGGGTTTTAGTTTTTAGCAATTAGCTTGGGGGGGTTATGTTTTTTTTGGGGGGGGGGGGGAGTGGTTAGGTTTTTTTAGGTTTTTTGGGGGGTTTTAGTTTTTAGCAATTAGCTTGGGGGGGTTAGGTTTTTTTTTTTTTTTTTTTTTGGGGGGGGGGGGGGGGGGTTTAGGTTTTTTGGTGATGGGGTGGGGGTTAGTTTTTTTTAGCTATTTTAGGTTGTGTTCACATTGGGTCTCGCGGTTCTCGCAATTAAGGTGGTTCTCGCATGAACCTTACCCTATATATATATAGGACAAAGATACGTTAGGAACCACCCTTTATTGCGAGAACCGCGAGTTCTCGCATGAACCTTACCCTATATATATATAGGACAAAGATACGTTAGGAACCACCCTTTATTGCGAGAACCGCGAGAACCAATGTGAACACAACCAAAAATGCCTAAAAATTGCTAAAAAACACACAAATTTTTTTTATTTTTATAAAAAATCGCTACTTTTAGTAGCTAAAACAAAAAAAAATAATTTTTTTTTGCTACTAAAAGTAGCGATTTTAACATAAAAATATTAAAAAAAAAAATTTACATTTTTTTTTAGATTTTTTTAGGTTTTTTGGGGGTTTAATTTTTAGCATTTTAGCTTGGGAGGGGGATATATATATTATATTTTTAGTGGATATATATTTTTTTTATCGAATTCAAAGAAAATACGTATATATGTATAGTATATTAAGCGGTGGTTATGCATCATTTCAACTTTGAAACGAAAGAAAGAAAAGTCACAACTCAACCTTCTCTTTTTTCGTTTTTTGGGCTTTGGAAAACAAATGTCAGATTTGGGCTTTTGGATTAGGAGATGCCCAACCACATAGAACAAACATTACGAGTAAACTTTTTTTTAACGACAAATTTCTTTTAATCGGTGTCGTCTGTAGGACCTGAACATAAGACCTTCCCATCTCAAATCAAGATATTTAAAGGCTTTGCATTTGTCAATTGACTATCACCCCGTTACAACCAAACCTATTAGGCTAATGTTAACACTTCTAAGCAAAAAAATAGAAGGGCCAGGCTCCTCCCTCTGGCCCCTTATATGTTCTGCCCATGACGACAATATAGCCATACAAGATGTTAATTGGGTGTTTTATCCTTGCATTTCACCTTTTACACGATCGTATACAATCAAAGCAATAGGCGTAAGCCTCACCCTAATAACATTAATTTTAAAAATCTGAAACCTTAAACATTAAAACGTAAAAAAAAAGTCAATTTTTTTTGGTGCAAAAAACTATAACTTTAGATTATCCTAAACATTATCAGAGCAAATTACATAAGGATAGCAGGTAGACGAGCAACAAACTGCGCCGTCATCCCCTTCTGAATTGAAAACCCTAATCTACTAAAAACAAAGTCACGCTCCTGAGGGGTCGAAAAGTTGTTGTGGATCACACGCTGAACTCTAGTCAATTAAAATAATGACGAATAATAGCTGTTTAATAGAATTTATCCAAAAAAATGGAAGCATTTGGCCCCTTTTGTTGTCAACAAAGGCTGAAGACCAGATTCCACTTTTTCAAACAAGGGGTTGGTATTTCAACAAAATTTTGATGTTTTAAAATACATATTTTGTAAATAATTACTTTTTTTTTTAAATACTAACACGTATTAACCGATGCTAATAACTTGGTACTATAACACACCTCTTTTTTTTTTTTTTTTCTCTAGTAGTATAGAAAGGATAGTTTCCTATGCAAATTCTTACATGAGTTTTGAGAGGTCACCAAGCATGATTTTTTCAGGTTCACTTATGATTTTGAGACAACTGGATATTTTAGTAGAGGTTGTACACTTTGTTCATCTCACTTATTCCAAAAGCTCATGATCACTCTTGTGAAGAAGTATAGGCCGATTTACCTTTTAGAGTGTATATTTAAGGTTTTATCTAAACTCCTTGCGGTAATAAGCAAATTATAAGTCAACAACAATCGGTGTTCAGTGAAGTAGATTGTTGTTTGTTGAAGTATAAGCGTCCTTGATGGTCCTCTTATAATTAACCAATTGATTTCATAGACAAAACGGTGAAGATAATTGTTTTAACTTTTAAAGTTGACTTTGACAAGGCATTCAACATGCTTAATCATAACTTTTTTTTGGATTCTATTACCAATTAAATGAGATCGCCCAGAAATGGAGATGTGGGAATAAAGTTTGACTTTCTTTGGGTTAGGTCTCCATTCTCGTTAATGGTTCTCCCACCAAATAATTCAACATTAAAAGGGGAGTTCGACAAGGAGATGCACTCTCTCCTTTTCTTTTCATCTTGGTGAAGGATAGCCTTACTTGCTCGATAAAAGCGGCTTGCGATCTTCATATCTATCAAGGATTTCCTCTCACAAATAGTGGTCTAATCTTGTCTCACCTTATATACGTGGATGGTGTCACTTACACTGGTGAATGGTCCAATGTTAAGTTCGTGAATTTGAACAGGATTCTAAGATGTTTTTATGTAGCACCCAACTTGACAATAAGAGCAAAGTGTATGTGGTGAGAATGGAACGTGATGACATAGCTAGGCTTGCGAATGTTCTAAAAGTCAAGCCTACCAAGTTTCCATTCACTTATATTGGCCTCCCAATTGGAGACAACAAGGCTTTTAAAATTTTGGACTCTGATTATAGAAGAGTTCAGTCGAAATTGAGCTCTTGGAAAGCTAGAAACTTATCGTTTCGTGAAAGAGTTACACTTGTGAAGTCGATTCTCATGAGTACTCCTCTCTACTATTTTGTTCTTTTTAAAGCCTCTAAAAATATCATTAAAGCCAAACCATTGAATATTTGTGGAAAAGTTTTCTTTAGGGTGGAGATGAAATCAATAAAAAAAGTTAGTTGGATCATATGGAGGAAGATTACTTTACTAGATAAAAATTTTGTTATTGTCATTGCCGCCGTTTTAAATAAATACTAATAGTAATGACCAAAGAACTCTATGTTAACAAATATCAACTAATTAATTAATACCAAACAAGTAATGACCAAAGAATTCTATGTTAACAATTATTAACTAAGTAATTAATATTAATATCATATAACAAACGCAAATCTACACATGGGGTATGCATCCACACATGTGAATTGTTTAAAATCACACAAACGTATTATTAATCTCTGTTTTGCAGACGACTTGTTTTTATTTGCTCGTGGTGATGTTCGGTCAGCTCGTTGTATCATGGAGTCGCTTACTCGATTTACTAACATGTCTGGGTTGGTCCCTAGCATCCAGAAAAGCACAGCTTTCTTTTCTAATGTTTCAACTCATGTGAAAGATGCTATTTTGGATATCCTTCCGTTTGAGGAGGGTCTTTTACCTGTCAAATACTTAGGGGTTCCTCTTATTTCATCGAGGCTTCGGGTGAAAGACTGTAGTGTCCTCATTGAACGCTTGGATTCAAGGATTATGAATTGGAAAAATAATTTTTTATCCTTCGCGGACAGACTTCAACTAATTCTTTCGGTCTTGTCGTCTATGCACGTTTACTGGGCTTCGGCTTTTATCTTACCGGTTCGGATTGTAAATGATCTAGAGGCGAGAATGAGGAATTTCTTATGGTCTCAGGAGGGTTCTTTTCATAGAGGGAAAGCGAAAGTTTCGTGGAAAGCTATTTGTGTGCCTAAATATGAAGGAGGTCTTGGTATTCGTCGGGTCGGAGATGTTAACAAGGCCCTCATAGTTTCTCATATATGGAGTATTCTTACGAAGAGAGATTCTCTGTGGGTGCAGTGGATTTACTCGTATCGTCTTAAAGGTCGGAGCTTCTGGGTTTGCAAGGATATTACAAATTGCAGTTGGAGTTGGAGGAAAATCCTTCAACTGCGACCGCTGATTAAGGAGCACATTTGGTCTTCTTTGGGCGCTGGTAATACTATTTCAGCCTGGTATGACTCTTGGTGCCATCTTGGTCCTCTTTCAAGCTTCTTATCGCCTCGGGTTATTACTAGTGCGGGGTTTCGGTTGGATGCAATGGTTTCGGATGTTTATAGAGATGATTCTTGGGCTTGGCCGGCTGCATGGAAGGATTTATTTCCGGTTCTTAATCAGCTAGAGCATCTTCGTCCGGATCAAAACAAGCTGGATCGGTGTTTTGGAAGGATGGTGATGATTTGTTTCATCATTCGTCTTCTACGGTTTGGAACACGTTACGAACTACAGAGCAGGAAGTTGATTGGGTAAAAATTGTGTGGTTTCCTTAGTGCATTCCTAGGCACGCTTTTTTGGTTTGGTTGATTATGCGTCGGAAACTGTTAACGCAAGATAAAATCTTAAAATGGGACTTAGCTAGGAGGAAGAACATGAATATGATGTGCTATCTCTTATGCTATGCGGATGTCGATTCTCATGACCACCTCTTCTTTGAATGTAAATTCTCTTCTCAGGTGTGGAATTTGGTCCGAGTTAAAGTTGATATGGATAATGTAGAGCCTAAATGGTTTTCGATTGTCAATTGGTTAATGGTGAGAAGTCAATCGAAGACGGATGCCGCTTATGTTGCTCGTGTGCTTGTAGGTGCGACTGCTTACATTATTTGGCAAGAGCGCAATGCTAGACTGTTTAAAAATCAAACGCGTCCACCGGATTCCATTTGTAACATAATCCTAAAGACAGTTCGATACAAATTGATGGGAGTGAAATTAAAACCTTGTGCTAATGTCAGACGTTTGTTTGGGAAATGGGAGATTGATGAAGACGTTTTGAAGGACGATGGGGGTTGATTAACTCGTGTGTGTCTTTTGTGTGCTTCTAGATGTTAGTCTAGTCGTTGTCTTTTGTTTTTGATGGCTTGTTTTGGTTTACGCTCTTGAGGCATGTCTCTTGAGTGAACTAGTGAGGATGTCCCCTCTCTACTTGTTTTATTTGTTTGTGAATATATAAAATCACCGGGGTAACCCTTTACCCAAAAAAACATTTCAATTTATGGTAGTTTTTTTAATCTACCATTTTCGCCTTACTTTAATAACAAAAAAAGAAGTTAAAGACAAAGAAAATGGTGGGGTCCACTTGATGACAATATAGTATTTGAAATGTTCATTTGTGATGTATCGGCATAGTTTATTTTAGAGTAAACTGCAATTTTACCCCCTGTGGTTTAAGGCAATTGGCACTCTGACCCCTTCTCTGGAAATAATTGTAATTTGCCTCCCCCCCAACGTTGATGTTATGTCGCAATATTACCCCCTGCTGTCAAATAAGTTAACAGATCTGTTAAATGGAATGTGAAATGACTATGTTACCCTTTCATATTACCCCCTATGGTTTGTTTTACTCTACAATATTACCCCCTCTCTCATAAGCCCTCCACCACCACCACTGCCACCACCTATCACCACTATCGCAGCAACATTAACTAAACCCCCTCCCCCTACAAAAATCACTTTCAGATCATGTAATCCCCCATGCTTCAACAAACGAACTTCCAGATCCTCAAATCCCCAACTCCAATTCCAATGGAAAACCCCCAATTCTTGAACCAAAATAAACCAATCTAGAACTCCTTAACGACTACTCACTTTTAAAAAATGAAACTGGGTTCATTGAATCTGGCGGACTCGTTGACGATGGCGCTAATGGTGGTTGGTGGTGGCTGTTGACGGTGGCGCTGATGGGTGTCGAGGTCGTAGAAGCAGAGGCGGGGGGCGTCGAGGTGGGTGGTGGCGAGAGTGAGTTGTGGGGTGTCGAAGAGTTTCTGGTGGGCGGTGGAGTCCGGTAGTTGTCTTCGATTTGTGTTTGATGTCTCACCGGAAAGCAACCAGACATTAAAACTCCGGCGATATTTCGTTCTCGTCAATGCAGCGCTCAATAGAAGGTATTGTGCTTGTTGGTGCCGAGGGTTTTTGAGAGAAATACCAGGCAATGAAATGAATCAATTGTATGTCGTGGTTCCCCGAAGATATTCCGACAGGGTGTAAATTTGCACAGATTCAAGGTGGTGTTCGCGATGGTGGTGGTTAGCAAACTGGTGGTTGTTTCAGAGGTATGTGGAAACGAGGTGGTGGGGATGGGTTGGGTAATAAATTAATAATAATAATAATAATAATAATAATAAATATGGGGTAAGATTACCCAAATATCCTTATCTATAACAGTCAAACAACTGTTGACTGACGGTATGGGGTAATGTTGCGACAGAACATCAACGTTAGGGGGGGGGGGGCAAATTGCAATTATTTCCAGGGAGGGGGTCAGAGTGTCAATTGGCTTAAACCCCAGGGGGTAAAATTGCAGTTTACTCTTTATTTTAATTGATTCAAAAGTTCGACAATGTCAAAAATTGTCAAGTTTTGGGCCAAAAATGCAAATACAACTTAAGGGGCTAAACCTTAGTTTTCTAAACTCGAGGGACCAAACACATTCCAATCTAAATTCGTAATATGATCATAGTTACTATAAGGTTTATTTATATAAATAATTGTTTGAACCCTAGAAAGAACCGATTGAGCTAAAACTAAAGAACTGATTAATATTAGTTGTTCTTCAACTCCTAAGGCTGGAGGGTGTGGTTGGAGCCCCTAGGGGCTTTATCAGTCCACCTAAGCGTCACGTAGGAGCCATGTCAGCCTGGGGGCTTTATCATGCCCCCCTTTAATTTGCAGGGTGTGGATGGAGCCCCCGTCATGATTACCTAATCATTTATTTTTTTTTAAATTAAATGGCAATTTTAATAACTAGAAAATTAAAAAAAAAACATAATTTCATTAAAAAAAATAAAAACACTACAAAGTCATTAAAAATATATAACTAGAAAATTTATAACTAATAATTTATAACTCGTCGTCTTCGTAGACTCCTCCTTGTTCACGATAAAACCATAGGTGCTCGGTTAGATCGGCTCGAAGGTTATGGTGTGTGTTCCTGGCCCGTATCTTCGCTCGGATAGCTTCTTTCTCAGCGTATGTTAGTATTGGGTTCGTCGGTTGGTTACTTTCATCATAGCTTTCTCCACAAAACGCTCTACCCGAGTCCTCCAATATCATGTTATGCAAAATGATACACGTATACATGATGTTTCTCATTTTACTTTTTTCAAGTATCCTCGACGGCTGGGCGATGATAGACCATATTTTTTTTAACACACCGAAAGCCTGCTCGATATCTTTTCTTGCTGACTCTTGTTTTTTCTTGAAATACTATCTTTTTTTATCATCTGGACACAAAAGAGTTTTTACCAACGTCGCCCACTCGGGATAAATACCGTCTGTGAGATAGTAGCCATCACTCGCTGTGCCGTACGCTAGTTGCCTAATTGCTGTTGTACACTTTGTAGTCCAGAGAAACCAACTTTGCGACTTGCACTTTATGACAACTGGCACTTTTCCATGTAATTTCCGTACAATGTGAACAATAACTTGTGATATATGGTTGTGTATGATGAATTAATGATATGAATGATTCCATGATTTATTTTCAAAGAACTCACAAATACATTGCATGTTGCATCTTACTTATCATTGTTATATGCAACCCGAAACAATTCAATTAGTGCACAGAACAAACTAGCACAATTATCAGATAAACAAGTAGTACTGACGGGAGTTCAGTACTCAGACAGACATCATGTTAGGACATAGAATGAGGCTCAGAACCAAAGTTTATGCTAGATATCTATGTAGGAAAGTATGGGTTATAAAACTGCCTTCCGAGTGACGATTAAGCACTCAAAAGTACTCGAAACACACTCTAAATGAAGAATACTGCAAAATTCAGCAAAAATAAGCATTTAAACATCAAAATAGTATGCAGAAACAAGGTTTAAGTGACCAGAATAACTTGTAAAGTGTCGGGAATGAAAACTGTCATAAAAGGTATCTCATAAGACACTAAACTGCGCAATTTAGCACCTTTACGAACCGGTAACCAAACGAACAATCGGACACTACCCGAAACACCAAAATTGAACTAGGAACATTGTTTTAACATCATGAAGCTAGTTATCAACACTAAACATTATATTACTACTTAAAACACTTAAACACACTTAACACCTAAATTAACACTTGAAATGTAACTAGAGGATGTAACTTGGAATTGAAATGTAACTAGAGGATGTAACTTGAAATGTAACTAGAGGATTGATGTGCACAAAATGCAACATATAAATTACATCAATTGTGGCATAAAACTAACCCTTTTTTAGTACTAATGTTGGAAAAAGTGTGTTTTTGTCTTCCTTTTGTATTTTCAGGATTAAATGAGCTCAAATGAATAAAAAGAAGCAAAAAGGCAGCTAAATCTAACATAAATACAAGAAAAGGAATAAACGTGGCATGCCCGGCCTCCCCGACAGCATCTTCCCAAGCAAAACAAGAGAACAGAAGGCTGAACACGCCCCGTGCTCAATGAGCACGGGGGCGTGCCCAAGTGTCAGCAGAAAAGACAAAGCTGTAGAAGCTTCTATCACCCACCACGAGGGCGTGCCCAGCAGACACGGGGCCGTGGTCAACTCTAAGATTCATAGAATCTGAGGAAATCTTGATAGTACAGATACGCTTCTGCACACGGGGGCGTGCCCAGCGGACACGGGGGGGGGGGGTGGTCAACTAATGCAGACAAACTGCAATTAATGAAGAAAGAGAAGGAAGGTGGACACGGGGCCGTGCCCAATGAAAACGGGGCCGTGCCCGAGTCTCTGTTCAGCCTATAAATAGGGGTGCTTGGCTCATTTGCAAACCATCCCTTGGCACACCACCTCTCTCACACTTCACCCACCACCCACCACCATCACAACACCATCATCCACCACCATCATCCATCGTCTATCATAGAGTGTGTGAGTCGTCTCGGGATCCAAGATTGATCGTAAGAGTTCTTGACAATCAAAGGCCATGTTTACCTAAGTCTCTTACATCACTTGGTGAAGACAAGTGTCTAGTGTAATACTTTTTATTTTTAATCTTTTCGCACTTTTTATTTGGTTATGTATTAATGACTTTAATAACTAGTTTCTTATGTTGAAGGTGATTCTTCCTTATCATTTGTCCGTGGTGTCTTGGCATTATTTTACTGTCTATATAAAATAAAAGATTTTCACCATTCATATCTCCACCGTCTATATGGAGATATGTTGGCTACTTGATCGGGGGTTAAGGGAACGGTTTGGTAAGAGTCTTGCCTTATTCAGTGTATAGATCCTGCAAGAAAAAAAAAAAAAAAAAAAAAAAAAAAAAAGGACCTGGGTCAAATTTAGTAGGAGCTCCTTGAATACCCACCGGTATTGGATGGCGGGGGTCCAAACTCTTTGATCCCCTCATATGTAAGCTACTATTAATACTTTAACCCGGCTACTTAGTATTGTATCCCTGCTGACTTAGACTACTTAGCCGAGGGTAACGTCACCTTCAAAAGAGGGGCCTACCATAATATGCATTAATAACTTAATTAATTATCTTTCAATAATCCGCCCCTTTAGGATTGTATCCTTGCTGACTTAAACTACTGGGTTGAGGGTAACGTCACCTTCAAAAGAGGGGCCTACTACAATAACTAAGATAATCTCTTAAAAAGTGCAAAAGTGCGGAAATAATCAAAGGTTACACTAAACACGAGTCGGAGCCAAGTGATTCATCTTGTCTATCTGTTTTTATTTTTATTTTATTTTTCAGCATTTTAGTTAGTTTTATTTTTCTTATTTAAAAACCTTTTTCTAACTTTTGATTTGATTAGACGTTGAGGATAAACCGGTACTAAAAGCTCTTGTGTCCTTGGACGACCTCGGTATGTTACCAACACTATACTACGCTCACGATGGGTGCACTTGCCCATATGTGTGTTTGGTGTTAGTAAAATATCGTGTTTTATAAATTTAAAACTTGACTAACGTGTAAAAAGGGCTTAAAATATACTTAAATATATATCACACCACACACGCATCAAGTTTTTGGCGCCGTTGCCGGGGACACAAGGATTTTAAGAAAGCTTAAAATTGACGGCCTAATCAGTTTTTCAAAAACCTTTTCCAAACGCGCGTACATTTTTCTGCATTTTAGTTTAGTTTTGCATTTACAGTAGGTTGAACACGGGCCGTGCTCACTGAACACGGGGTCGTGCTGCACATTTTTCATAAAACACCCAGATACAGAGCCTGAACACGGGGCCGTGCTCACTGAACACGCCCCCGTGCTCAACGAAATCAGTAACTTTAATTCAAATGCCCAGATACAGAATCTGAACACGGGTCGTGTCCACTGAACACGGGGAAGTGTCTAGCCTCTGTTTCCGTTTTTATTTTTGTTTTCTGGTCTCTAGACTCTGTTGTGGTCTGCTGAGTGATTCTTATGGTTCAATACTCAGGAGGCTACAACTACACCTATGAGGGGGATGATTATAGGGAAAACTATTGCACAAATTGCGGTAACACTCACTCGGTACAATATTGTAACTTATTTCAACCATCCACTTCATACACCTACTATGAGGAGCCTAGGTACGAGCCATCAACTTCATACACATCCTATGAAGACCAAAGGTATGAACCTTCTCCCTCATACTCATATTTTGATTAACCAAGGTATGAGCCTTCATACTCATACTTTGAGGAACCAAGATATGAGCCACCACCTTCGTATACTTATTATGAGGAACCATGGCGTGAACAACCCACCTCATATGAGTATTATGAAAAACAAAATTACGACCCTTATCCATCATATACTTACAATGAAGAACAATGGTGTGAACCATCTACTTCCTATGAGTATTATGAGGAACAAAGGATCGAACAACCGGATTCAAGCTTTGAAAATCCCGATCCTTACTCTATCACCGAAGTGACCGATAGGATATTAGAACACCTTAAAACTATCGAACGCTACATAAAAGAATCTCGCGCAAGGGAAGAGGAGTCCCGCGCAAGAGAAGAATTAAATAAAGAAGAGATATTTGAAAGTGTAAAAATGGAAGAACAAATAAGTGAAAAACCGACACATGAGTTAAACAACGAAAAAGGTGATTCCGTTAACGTTAAAATTCAAAAAGAGTCTAATTTTGAAGAAATTAATCTCTTGTCACCTTCTTTTGAAAATCATTGTTTAGTACCCACTCATGCTAAGTTTTTAAAAGAGTTAAACACTAACACTAAAATTGACGAAACGGTAAGCATTAAGTTAACTAATGATCAAACCTCGCTAATAAAAATTTGAAATCAACATTACACCGGTTCCATGTTTTTTCAAAATTCATTTATTAGTAACGTCACAATTGATAAAGATCTTTGTGTTAACATAATGCCCAACTACATTTTCGAAAAATTGACTATTAGTGATTTGTCTCCACTTCAAATACCCATTTTTCTATCCAATCGGAAACTAATAAAATCAATCGGCGTAGTTGAGGATGTCTTGGTTCAAACAAATCAAATGGTAATCCCAACCGACTTTGTCATCCTCGATGACGCTCCTCTAGTGTTGGGATGACCTTTTGTAAAAACCCACGAAGCTTTGAAAAACCGGAAGTACAACAATCTATCTATTCAATTAGGGGCATTTAAAAAGAGTGTCGATCTTGAGCGATCAATGAAATATCCATTCGGAAATAATGACCCCCTAATTGAAGATGAAGATGAACCACCCGATACAAGTGAAAAGATTGACCACTTTGTTGAAGAAGAGGTCGCCATAGAACAAATTTTTAAAGTTCTTGATCAAAATGAGCAACCAAATAAGGAGTCTTCTAAAGACCCACCGCTTGAGCTCAAAGAACTTCCAAAAGGTTTGGAATATGCTTTTCTAGACAAAGATAGTAAATCACCTGTAATTATTTCATCTAAATTAGGTAGTTTAGAAAAAGAAAATTTAATTAAACTTTTGAAAAAACAAAAAAATGCAATCGCTTGGAAGCTTGTAGACATTAAAGGAATAAGTCCTTCCATGTGCACACACAAAATTTTAATGAACGATGACTACAAATCGGTAATACAACCACAACGTCGAGTAAATCCAAATGTTCAAGAAGTGGTTAAGAACGAAGTCATCAAATTACTTGACGCCGGACTTATTTATCCTATCTCCGTGCAAGTAGTTACAAAGAAAGGAGGTATGACGGTAATAACTAACGAAAAGAATGAATTCATACCAACGAGAACCGTCGCAGGATGGAGAGTATGTATAGATTATAGACGATTAAATGAAGCAACAAGGAAATATCACTTTCCTTTACCCTTCATTGATCAAATGTTAGAAAGATTATCCAGTCATAAATTTTACTGTTTCTTGGATGGTTTTTCAGGTTACTTTCAAATCCCGATAGCACCCGAAGACCAAGAAAAGACAATCTTCACATGTCCCTATGGAACTTTTGCTTATCGTCGCATGCCATTTGGTCTATGTAATTGTGACAACCCTCATAATTACATGTATCCGTACGATTTATTAACGATAATTAAAGTGCTTGATGACTGTGCTGAATTACTTAACTGCTTTCTGATTACTGCGTCATGCTTACGTGTGCTTGTTAACATACTAGTCTTGTGCACAAAATTGACTAAATAGTCCTGTATGCTTTCCTAAGTGTTGGGAATTAAAAGTGTTACAAAAAAAGATATATATAGGACACTATATGGAATAACTTAGCACTTTAACGGGACGGTATCTAACCGAACAACCGAACATTACTCGAAACACTAAAATATTACCAGAAACATTGTTTCACTTTTTCTGAGCTAGTTATGGTTCCCGAACACTTAAACACATTACATAAGACATGGTACACACTAAACACTAGACATACCACTTTAACCTTCCCCCACTAAGATTTTATAAATCTTCCATAATCTCATCCATAATCTTCTCCTTGGATTCCACAAGATTAATTTAGATCATGTATGTACTACAAGGAACATTTTAACCTTTGGATAAAAGGGTTTAGAGAATTATATATCACCTATCATCTTCAACAATCACCAACACAAAACTTCCCTTCTCCCACAACAAAAGCTACGGCCAAACCCCCTTCACACACACCAACCATTTCCATTTTTAATTCATACAATCCAAGCTTGTCTTGAGGTGCTAGAAGGTGAAAAAGGAGGCTCGGTGCACTCGGATCTTGAAGGACCACCTTCGTTTGCTTTTATCCTCTACATTTTCACTTGTGATCTTCCCTAGCTTTAAGCTAGTTGTAAGCTCCTTGTTAATCCTTATTTACTTCATGTTTTTAGTGGTTAATAGATATGTCTTGATGAAATCATATGAACACTAAAAGATCATGAACTTAAAGCTTGAACATAATGATGAAACAAGATGAAATAATGCTAGTATGATGTTGTTATGTTGATGATGGTACTTGACATGATAAATCTAAGTTAAATAAACTGTAACCTACTGCAAGTGATGTTAAATGTCGTTGTTGATCACTAAACATGTTAACAGAACAAATAGAACTTGCGTTAGAGCGCTATAAGCTGAAAACAGCTTCTGTCCAAACATTTACAGCCAACTTCAGTTGTCTGTAAATAGGTCAATATTTAACGAAAAACTGATTTTGTTGAGTCTATAATGTGTTATTTCGAAATACGGTTCTAATGGCACCGGAATCATAATTTTTGGACTTCGTTTACTATTTTTAAAGGGTCGTTTTTCACAGCAGCAAAAGCTGCGTTTTTACTGCAGAAAATGTGTGTTATGTTTTTCGTCATAACTTGAAATCTGTGTAGAATTAGCTCACGAAATTTGTACTGTAGATGACCACTGATGTCATTGTAATGCTCCAACTAGAATTTCATCAATCGGGCTTATGATGAATTTTAAATAAATTATTCCGTGGACTGCAGTCAGAAAGTGATGAATCTAATTACAGTCCGGTAAATGATTTTTATAAAATATTGGTAATGAATTGGATCCCGATATTTTTACACAGTAATATTTGGATTGTTTAGAACATTGTATAAAAGTTTGGGAATTTTTGGAATAAGTTAACTATTTTATTAAAATACCCAAAAACAGTCCAGTTTTGGATGTTTGAGCTGAGACAATATAACTAGTGTTTTGCATGTCTAAATATCGGTTATGTTATCTGAGAATGATCCAACATGTTACATGTCAATGAAAGTGTTATGTGCAATATTGTATGTTTGCTTTTGAATGGGTATAAATGGGATGTTTATATGGGCGTGAAATGTTAACGTGAGTGCGTGCTATGTGATAGAAGTAATGAGTAGAAAAAACGTACGTAGGATACGTGTTATGCATGAACGAGAAACTGATTGCTATATGTACCTTATTAGGATGTGCTTGATTCCTGTTTATTAGAGTAACTAATCTAACCGAGCAAACCAAGGTGATTTCACACACTCCTAAGGCATGGGATTCCCGGTGGGTTGGGAATGGGATTAAATGGCTATGACAGAACTTGTACTTTCACCACTAATAGACTACTTACCACCGTCCTCGAATTGGGAAGGACGCCAGCGCTAAACCTACGTATTCTTATACGTACCTCTGTCCTCGGATTGGGAAGGACGCCAACGCTAAATCTACGTATTCTTATACGTACCTCTGTCCTCGGATTGGGAAGGACGCCAGCGCTAAACCTACGTATTCTTATACGTACCTCTAGCATCGGATTGGGAAGGACGCCAGCGCTAAATCTACGTATTCTTATACGTACCTCTGTCCTCGGATTGGGAAGGACACCTGCGCTAAACCTACGTATTCAATACGTACCTCTGTCCTCGGATTGGGAAGGGCACCTATACATCTAGTCTAGTGGTTTACAACATGGGGTAGCCCCCACCGTTTATGGTTTGGAAAATAAGGAAAATTGATTTAACCTGTAGTTGCAAACAAACTCATAGTTCTTGAAAAACTACTTTATAACGAACACCTACTGTGAACTCGCTCAACTTTGTTGTTGACTCGTTGTTACATGCCTTGCAGGTCGTTAGATACTTATGGAGCTTGCGCAAGGAGGAGGTCGTTGTGGGATATGGACTGTTATGTCCCGTTCTAATTTAAACTTGGTTAACTAGTTTTGAAACACCAATTATATTGCGTGGTTGGATTTTATCTATTTTAAACACATTGTTCAATATGATTGGTGGCTGGATCCTGGTCAGTCACGCCTCCATGCGGTGATACTCCGCTTGTGGATTTTGGGGGTGTGACAGTAATGCCCCCGCAACCTTCCAACGTTGCATGGTAGCCATCTTCCATGACATGATAGAAAAGACAATGGAAGTCTTCATGGACGACTTTTCTATCTTTGGGGATTCATACGACCAATGCCTCGATAACCTTGAGCGAATGCTATCCCGATGTGAGGAAACTAACCTCGCCCTTAACTGGGAAAAATGCCATTTCATGGTAACGGAGGTTATCATGAAATAGGAATAAAAGTGGAGGTTTATAAGCGAGACTCAGTTAACTCGGTTAATAGATTTTAAGGGAAATAATTAAATACGTTAAAATTGGTGGTTAAAACAAGTTTTCAACTTAAAAGGATTTAAACCGTCAAAATATCAAAGTTACTAGTTAAGGGATTAGTTTTGTAATTAACAGAAACTATAAGATATGCAAGTCAACTAACGGGGTTAGATTTTATGAGAAACTCGATTAACTAAGTTAGTTAAGTTATTTATTAATTATAACTAAGTTAACCCTCATGATTTCTAATAAAAGTGGAGGGGCTTACTGGTCACATTTGGAAAGTTAAGTTGAGGGACTTGTTATGTGAGTTATGAAAGTATAATTAAAAACAGGTAAAAAGGTGGCAGCACAAGGGTTTGAACCAGTGACCTCACCATCAACGAACATCCTAAACACCACTCAGCTACACCCTGCATTGGTGGGAGTCTGGGGAACGGACTCCTTATATCCTTTTGGAACGAATTAAATAAGAAAAAAAAAAGAATGTTGAAACTGCACTTAACAGGACTCGAACCCGGGCAGTTCAACACAACAAACACACGCACACCAGCAGAACAACTCATGTTTTGTGATTGATCCCTTAACGTATTCCTTTTAAACCTACATTGAAACCGAGAATCAGTTTCCTTCTTCTTCGCTATAAACGCAGCCAGCGCAACCTGATCGACTGAATCTATTTTGCGATGTTTAAGTTTCATTTAGGTCCTCTCAAACACGAAATTTTGGTGTAATACGAAACACCCTTTCGAAACGTCCCGTTACTAATGCAATTAATCAAAATCAATTCCATTCAAGTCCACCATTAAAGTTCTCATGAACATCATTTGGGTTTACTCTAATTCGTAAAACTTAAGTTACAAAACTCATATATTTCGATTCTTCTTCTAATCCCACACAAAACCCCACTGAAATTTATCCATTTCATCAACCGAGCATCACGAATTCGATCCGTGAAGATTCTAGGGCTTGGAACTTGTTTTCTTCATATCTTCTTCATACAAAGTCCAATTCAGGTGATTCAAAAGCCTAATCTCATTACTTTTATGAGCTTTACAAAACTCCCCTATCAATTTCTGTGATAGGGGGGGGGGGGGTATCTATAAGAATCGAAATTTGTAGAAATTAGGGTTCTTTATTTCTAAAATTTGGGGCTTTTGATCTTAGGTTATGTTTTCGATGAAATTGATTTTATGCTACTGTTATACATTATATTAGAATGCTATGCTAAATTTTTGAGAATTTTTAGAATTTATTTGGATTCATTATGAATATTGCAAGATTTAAATTATGCTCAAATCATTTAAATATACAAAATAAGTTGATTAAATTATTTTAAATATTTTTGCTGATATTTCAGAATATATATATATATATATATATTTATAATAATTTTTGTATAACTATTTGTAATCATTGGCAACTAAATGGTGTATAAAGTTTATGTATTAATTAAAGCCTTTTATAAATCTATTTATTTTGTATAAAAATACATGTATCATAAAATCAAAATTTTTAATCTTGTAAACTGGTTCCTATTAAGTTTGAATGATTTTGATAATTAATGGATAAATATTATGTATGAACTCTTATTATTACTATAGTTTACCAATCTATTTACTTAGAAAATACAAATACCGATTTAGGGTATTTTTCTAAATATTCACTTTTATATGTTAAGTCCCCAAATAGGAGAACCCAATTTTGTAGGATTATTTTCATTATTTTATGTTATATATATTCAGGACTTTGTATTTAATTTTAGGGTTTTATCGTATTATTAATCAAATCGTGCGGTTTAGCGATTAGAGGATCGAATCTTCGCAAACTGTGAGTAAACTCTCTCCCCCTTTTGTCATTAAATTTTTGGGGTGTATCAATGTGTCTCGTTCAATTGTTTTTTTATCTAAAATCGAGCATGCAAAGTCTTGTATGTCGTATATGCATTACTTGTTGTTGTTGATTGTTTGTTGAGGTTGTTTGTTGAAGTTATTGTTGTTGTTGTGTTAGTCATCATAGTCAATAGTCATTAATTCAGTGGATCCATGGCTGACCTTTCCTCATGACCTGGAGATGTCGGTATCGCCCCATTAGTCTTGGGCTGACCTTTCCTCCTAACTATGGGATGTTGGTATCGCCACAGTCACACCCTTTTTGGGTGTGGGACGCAAGGTGTCAATTTTGGTTTTGGTTTTGGTTTTGGTGTCGGTCTTAGTCTTAATCATTACTCAGTTACTATTTTATGTTCATACTATTTGTGCATTGCTTCCACGTGATTGATTGCATGTTTAATATTTGATTAGTATTTGAAATTAAAAAGGTAAAACATACTACTTTTATTTCTAAATTTTAAAATGGTAAACCTATTTTACTTAACCAGGGTTTACTCGCCAGCTCTTGTAGCTGACCCAAAAAAATACTATTTTACACATGATACTGGTGTAGAGGATTGAAGACTGGACTGGATCAGGATCACGTAGGAACTTTGCCTTAGTAATTAAAAGGACAAGTTGATGTATCATTTGAATATTTGAAACTTATATGAAAAGTGTGACATTAAATCATGACATTATTAATTATGAAAGTTTAATAGTGCCATAAGCTTTGGGCAATCATCATGCCCCGTACCATTCCGCTGCGGGTCAGGGTGTGACAGATTAGTATCAGAGCCAATGGCTATAGGGAATTAGGATAGGTTATTAGACTCTTAGACCTAGACTATAGCCTAATAGGTTTTTATGTGCATTACGTGCTAAATTGTTGTCTTAGCTTATGTTATTAAATTTCATAAGTTTAAAAGATTGTTAATGTCACACACAAATGCATGTGAGCACTCTTAAATGTTATATACTACATGTTACGTGCCTTGCATGATAATACGTGATTTAATTATATGCTATAGTTTATTATTTCAATGCTACACTTCACACACTATACAATATAAACATTAAGTTTCTAATTACTCCATTCATATTTTTATTCATACAAAGTCTAAGTCAATTCAACATTCAATTCATGTCAATTATACTTTATTCTATTTCATTTTGATATTTCAAATTTCACTTAAATTTTTCAATCTCGTCAAAGTGAGTTCTTGTGACGGACATGTATTAACTGGAAGGGTTACGTACCGGTAATCGGGACGTCCTGTCTAGGCTGGCATTTGTATAAATCCAATTAATGGACCAGTTTGCCTACCTGGGGACTAACGATGAGAGTACCGATACCTATTAGGCCAAAGCATGTCACACCAAACGTCATGTGAACTAAAAACACTTTGATATGTCAAACGTGTCCGTGTTAATTCATGGATACTATCCTAAACATCGTTTTAAAACACCCCGAAACTAGAGTCATTTATTTATTCACGATTTTCTTCGGGTTAAGTTGTACGTTAATGGGTAGACATATGAGGACCATGCGAAAGCTCGGTAATTGCGGGTGCACACGTAATTACGAAAGTGACGCACGGAAGTTATACTAAACCCTATGATGTGCCAAACCTATGATTTTCAACATTTTATGATGAAATAATATTTTATCATAAATTTTATTATTTATCATATTCCGTGTGGCTATTATATCGTTTCGTATATAAGCCATCAGAATAAATCTATAATATTCCACGAGATTCTAATGATGCTAAAACAAATCACCCTATCTGTTGTACCTTGTCAAAGGGTTCGACTTTTGCTACCCTTTGATACTCCATAATTTTTCATGTGATTTGTATTCTTGAATTATGGGATTTTCCCTAAATTCCATGATTTCACAAATCCGTGACTCCCCCATTTGAGAAACCAAACACCCACCTTCTGATATGACCGTATGTCTAACTAGACACTCCATCGATGGATCAATCGACCGTACCGTATGACACCCTACTCGTTCCTTACAGTCGAGCCGTACTAGCCAAACCAGAGGATCAAGATAACCAGATGGCATGCGTACGAGCACTCCCCCGATTTCAAGACAACCATGACGCGGTCTGCAGCACGACAACATTTTTATGCGATGAGTCTACTTTGAATGAAACGTTTTGAGTTTCTTTGAACTAATTAAATCAAATAAAGTTTTTTTTGAAATTTTGAACACAAGTGTAATGACGTTGATGTGTTAAAAATGCAACATATAAATTTCATCAAATGAGGCATAAAACTATCCCTTTTTTAGTACTAATGTTGGAAAAAGTGTGCTTTTGTCTTCTTTTTGTATTTTCAGGATTAAATGAGCTCAAATTAACAAAAGAAGCAAAAAGACATCAAAATCTAACATAAATACAAGAAAAGGAACAAGACGTGACATGCCCGACCCCACGACAGCATCTTCCCAAGCAAAACAAGAGATCAGAAGCCTGAACACGCTCCGTGCTCAGCCAGCACGGGGGCGTGCCCAAGTGTCAGCAGAAAAGACAAAGTGGTAGAAGCTTCTATTGCCCACCATGGGGCTGTGCTCAGCGGACACGGGGCCGTGGTCAACTATAAGATTCGCACAATCCAGCAAATCTGCATAGTACAAAGATTCTTCTGCACCACGGGGTCGTGCTCAGCGGACACGGGGGCGTGGTCAACTAAAAAGACAAAACTGCATTAAATGAAGAAAGAGAAGGATGTGGACACGGGGCCGTGCCCGAGCTTCTGTTCAGCCTATAAATAGAAGTGCTTGGCTAAAGCTCAAACCATCCCTTGGCACACCACCTCTCTCACACTTCACCCACCACCCACCACCACCATAACATCATCATCCACCACCATCATCCATTGTCCATCGTAGAGTGTGTGAGTCATCTCGGGATCCAAGATTGATCGTAAGAGTTCTTGACAATCAAGGCCATGTTTTCCTAAGTCTCTTACATCACTTGGTGAAGACAAAGTGTCTAGTGTAATACTTTTTATTTCTAATCTTTTCGCACTTTTTATTTGGTTTCGTATTAATGACTTTAATAACTAGTTGCTTATGTTGAAGGTGATCTTTCTTTATCGTTTGTCCGTGGTGTCTTGAAATTATTTTACTGTCTATATAAAATAAAAGATTTTCACCATTCATATCTCCACGGTCTTTATGGAGGTATGTTGGCTACCTGGTCGGGGGTTAAAGGAACGGTTTGGTAAAGGTCTTGCCATTGTTCAGCGTTTAGAGGTCCTGCAATGGACCTGGGTCAAATTTAGTAGGACCTCCTTCAATACTTAACGGTATTGGATGGCGGGGGTCCAAACTCTTTGACCCCCTCATAAGTTAACTACTATTAATACTATAATCCGGCTATTTAGGACTGTATCCCTGCTGACTCAGACTACTTAGTCGAGGGTAACGTCACCTCCAAAAGAGGGGCCTACCACAATTTGCATTAATAACTTAATTAATTATCTTCCAATAATCCACCCTTTTAGGATTGTATCCTTGCTGACTCAAACTACTGGGGTGAGGGTAACGTCACCTTCAAAAGAGGGGCCTACTACAATAACTAAGATAATCTCTTAAAATAGTGCAAAAGTGCAGAAATAATCAAAGGTTACACTAGATACGAGTTGGAACCAAGTGATTCATCTTGTCTATCTGTTTTTTCTTTTATTTTTATTTTCAGCATTTTAGTTAGTTTTTATTTTTCTTAGTTTAAAACATTTTTCTAAACTTCTTTTTGATTTGATTAGACGTTGAGGATAAACCGGTACTAAAAGCTCTTGTGTCCTTGGATGACCTCGGTATATTACCAACACTATACTACGTTCACGATGGGTGCACTTGCCCATACGTGTGTCTAGTGTTAGTAAATATCGTGTTTTATAAATTTAAAACTTAACTAAAAAGTGTTAAAGGGGCTTAAAATATACACCTAATATATATAACACTCGACTACGCATCAAGTTTTTGGCGCCGCTGCCGGGGACACAAGGATTTTAAGAAAGTTAGGAATCAACGGCCTAATCGTTTTTCTTGTTTTTCATTTTTTTTAGGATTTTTTTTAGTTTTTCAGCTTCTGCAGAACTCAGCACGGGCCGTGCCCGCTGAACACGCCCCGTGCCCAATCATTGGAACTGGCAATCTTGTTTTAAGTCAGACAGTAAGCTGAACACGGGGCCGTGCCCACTCACCACGCCCCCGTGCCCAAGTTTCAGTTACTGAAAACAGAACCGTAAGATCCCGACGGTTGGTAATTTCTGACACAAACATGAGTGATATTGATACTTTTTACTTTCGGCACTCTTATGGTACTATGTGGTGTCAATTATGTGGTGGTAACCATAAAGAATTAGAATGCTTTTTTCTAAATTATAAACCCCACTATATAGACCCATCATTTCCTAGTATCCTTAAGAGGGGCGAAAGTAAAAATAATCCCTATCGCTCCCTCGAATGCGCCCAACCGGATATTCTAGGAGAAATGCTTCTCGATGAATTATTTCAACTAGAAGATCTAATTATTAATTGGTTAAAAGAACTTAGGGAAGATTTCAATAATCTTTTCCAAGACGATAACCAAGAAGAGAGGTTGGAAACGCATTCAAACAACTTCATTGTTTCTAATGATACTTCTAACTCGAGTGAGGACTTGAGCGATAGTCGTCCCTGTGTCGATTGTGCCGTGAAGGACTCCCCATCGACTTCGTTCGATGTATACATAGACCTGAGCGATTCGACATACACCTTCTTTAACGAGAGCTCGGGAAAGGGTTGGACTTGTCCACCTACATATAGCATAGGAATCACCCTCACCGACAACCTCTTGCGTTGTCGTCTCAATCTAGAACAATTAAGGTATCTTAGGCACTTTGGGGTTGTTCCATCCAGTAAGGAACCGCCCGATCCGGAAAAGTTCCTTAAAAATAGACGCACTTCATAAAACAGTCTTCCGACACGGGGCCGTGCCCAGGTCAACACGCCCCCGTGTCCACCAAAAGATTCCCTTCTGACTTTTGTCAGAATACGGACAAAACGTGTCAGGATCTTACCTGCACACGGGGCCATGTCCAGCCGATACGGGGCCGTGTCCAGCCGATACGGGGCCGTGTCCAGCACGCTGTCGTTTCTATAAATGCAGCCAAGAACCCTGCACATTTGGACCATCCAGGGACAGAGATTTGAAAGGATTTTCTGACTTACCATCCTAGGTATGTTCTAAAAGAAGGTTCTTACAAGCATCTTGTCCTTTCCTCTTTTATCTATTGCCTTCTTCTTCTTCTTTCTTGCACCAACAACTCCATTAAAGCTTGATGTCAAGCTTTGTTGTGATGTTTATTGAATTTTTGTTCAAGGAATCTTTCTAAAAATAAGTTACACAACATTGTTTTAAGTTATTTCTGCTCAAAAAGCTTCATAAGTTAAGAAAATAATTTGAAACCCCAAGATTCCTTGTTCTACAAATCTGTAGAAAGTTGAACACGGGGCCGTGCTCATTGAGCACGGGGCCGTGCCCGTGGTACTGTTTCATTAAAACGAACTGTTTTTGGTTTGTTTTCGTAGAATGTCCAGCCAAAACAGAGGAACCTCTTCTGCACACTCAAGGAACAGTTGACGGGAAAGGAGGCCACCGATTGAAGCAACTCTTGTAAGATACGTAATGGCGCTACGTGAAGCACTTGACGAGATGACTTCAGTGGAGGAGGTCCTCATTGACCGTATAAACTATCTCTCGGTGGGGTTGGAAAACAGTTTCCAGGAAATAAACCTCTTGCACCAGAGGTTAAACATTCTGGTAACACCTCCTGTGGAACCAATCCTCCCTCAAGAGGATTGGAACCTCGCACTTGGAATCCAAAATCCTACCGGTTGGGACGACATTCCGGCGGAGCCTCCTCTTGAAGAACTCCAAGAAATTCCGGTGGAAATTACACCTCCTCAACCAAATGCTAATGAGCCCGCTTTTCTTCTCCCTAGGGAGATCGAAGAGTGGCTCGCCGATGTATGAGTTGCCCATACCCGGGGGAAGAAGTTGTCAAGCCACTTTTAACCGAGAGATCTATCTTTTCGGAAATTTTTCTATTAGAATAAATAATAGGCTAGAAACTTCTTGGATTGGATTTCTTGTGTTTCTTTGACCTAACTAGCTAATATTTTAATTTTTAGGACTATTATGTAATTCTCTCTATGATTAATGAATGATGGTTTTAGTTAATTTGGTGTTTTGGATGGTGTTGAAATGAATAAAACACACTTGAGATGGCAAAGGATGCAAGGGAAAATTGAACCAGCACTCCATGCAGGAAAAACAGAACCGTCCGACAAATTTCTTCGTTTACAGCAAGTTCGGCACGGGCCGTGTCCACCCAACACGGCCCCGTGCTGCACAGTCTGCAGAAAAAGACCCAGTTCAGGTAACTGGACACGGGCCGTGTTTACCCAACACGCCCCCGTGTCCAGGCTTCTGTTTCTCTTGCTTTAATTTTGTTACTGGCACTTGAACACGGGGCCGTGCCCGGATAACACGGGGCCGTGTTCAGCGCCCAGTAACACATTTTTTTTTTGCTTTTTCACACCTTTTACACATTCAATCAACCTAAAAACTTATTTTTGGGACACATTGAGGACAATGTGTAATTTAAGTGTGGGGGGGATGCTAAAACCTTGAATCTTGCAAGTCCTAAATACAAGCCTTACACAAAACTCTATTGGAATCGCTAATCACCCCAAATTTTTTCAAAAATTTTCATTTTTTTTCTCTTGTCTAGATTTAACTCGGGAATTTCAAGTTCTAAAAAGGTTATATTTTTACGAATTTACAACCGATAGTGTCGTGATAAAAAGAACCAACATAAGAAAATTATGAAAAGGCATGACAAGCTTAGTTAAAATTTGATTATATATACTTGATCACATAAAAACCCATTCCCACACAAGTGAGTTTTGAGCCTTTATTGAGCATACAATTACATATCATTAGACTAAATGCTCATTTTTCGTTTCTTGTGTGAATAGCCGCTTGGTTCTTACGACTCTAGAACTTGCCATGACAATACATTCCCGGTCCTTACCGACTTAAACCCGAGTAAGTAAATGATGGAGGCATTAGGACTAACCCTTTTTATTTCTACACCATTATTTTTTTTACCACCTACCCAAAATCCCCCTAGTTAGCCCCTTTGAGCCTAAACCTTTTCATTTCATAACCCAAACCAAACACCCTTTTACCCATCAAAACCTTTTTATTTTTAACCCTTTGTTTTAGTAACAAATTCAGTTTTTCGTATGACTTTCAAAAAAAAAAAAAAAAAATTTGATGATGAAGCAAAAGAAAATAAACAAACAAGTTCATCAAAAATAACTTTGTTTGAATAATAGCTTCATCAAAATAAAAGTTACAAAAATAGAAAGTCTTACGAAAACCGACACTTGTTACGCTTTTTAGCCCTTTTTCTACTAACCACTAACCACCAACCCAACCACCTACCTTTAACCCAAGCCTAACCCTTCACCCACAAAGTCCTCTTGATATTTACAAAGGTATATAAGTTAAAAATGAGGAGGATTGATTGCTTGGCAAGCCTATGGTAGGAGTAAGTTCCATGCCGCTCTCGAGTGATCCACAAAAATACATTTTCGGCCGAGTGTTGAGTGATCCCCGTGAGGTATGTGAACTTGTATATAAATAGACTTTTAAAGAAGCATGTTATGCCCTAATAAGTAATTTATCTTATGAAAAGTTTTAAATAAATCATGATGAATAGGATTGTAAATAAATAAAAATTAAATTAAATAAAGAATCTTGGAAATCCCGACACTCTACGACAAGCCCAAAAACCTTCTTCTCTACCCATTCCATTTGGGAGTGTAATAGCCACATATTAAAGAGTTTTGCTTTAGGACAAGCAAAGATTCAAGTGTGGGGGTATTTGATGTGTTAAAAATGCAACATATAAATTTCATCAAATGAGGCATAAAACTAACCCTTTTTTAGTACTAATGTTGGAAAAAGTGTGCTTTTGTCTTCCTTTTGTATTTTCAGGATTAAATGAGCTCAAATTAACAAAAGAAACAAAAAGACATCAAAATCTAACATAAATACAAGAAAAGGAACAAGACGTGACATGCCCGACCCCACGACAGCATCTTCCCAAGCAAAACAAGAGATCAGAAGCCTGAACACGCCCCGTGCTCAGCCAGCACGGGGGCGTGGCCAAGTGTCAGCAGAAAAGACAAAGTGGTAGAAGCTTATATTGCCCACCACGGGGCCGTGCTCAGCGGACACGGGGCCGTGGTCAACTATAAGATTCGCACAATCCAACAAATCTGCATAGTACAAAGATTCTTCTGCACCACGGGGTCGTGCTCAGCGGACACGGGGGCGTGGTCAACTAAAAAGACAAAACTGCATTAAATGAAGAAAGAGAAGGATGTGGACACGGGGCCGTGCCCACTGGACACGGGGCCGTGCCCGAGCTTCTGTTCAGCCTATAAATAGAAGTGCTTGGCTAAAGCTCAAACCATCCCTTGGCACACCACCTCTCTCACACTTCACCCACCACCCACCACCACCATAACACCATCATCCACCACCATCATCCATTGTCCATCGTAGAGTGTGTGAGTCATCTCGGGATCCAAGATTGATCGTAAGAGTTCTTGACAATCAAGGCCATGTTTGCCTAAGTCTCTTACATCACTTGGTGAAGACAAAGTGTCTAGTGTAATACTTTTTATTTCTAATCTTTTCGCACTTTTTATTTGGTTTCGTATTAATGACTTTAATAACTAGTTGCTTATGTTGAAGGTGATCTTTCTTTATCGTTTGTCCGTGGTGTCTTGAAATTATTTTACTGTCTATATAAAATAAAAGATTTTCACCATTCATATCTCTACGGTCTATATGGAGGTATGTTGGCTACCTGGTCAGGGGTTAAGGGAACGGTTTGGTAAAGGTCTTGCCATTGTTCAGCGTTTAGAGGTCCTGCAATGGACCTGGGTCAAATTTAGTAGGACCTCCTTCAATACTTAACGGTATTGGATGGCGGGGGTCCAAACTCTTTGACCCCCTCATAAGTTAACTACTATTAATACTATAATCCGGCTATTTAGGACTGTATCCCTGCTGACTCAGACTACTTAGTCAAGGGTAACGTCACCTCCAAAAGAGGGGCCTACCACAATTTGCATTAATAACTTAATTAATTATCTTCCAATAATCCACCCTTTTAGGATTGTATCCTTGCTGACTCAAACTACTGGGGTGAGGGTAACGTCACCTTCAAAAGAGGGGCCTACTACAATAACTAAGATAATCTCTTAAAATAGTGCAAAACTGCGGAAATAATCAAAGGTTACACTAGATACGAGTTGGAACCAAGTGATTCATGTTGTCTATCTGTTTTTTCTTTTATTTTTATTTTCAGCATTTTAGTTAGTTTTTATTTTTCTTAGTTTAAAACATTTTTCTAAACTTCTTTTTGATTTGATTAGACGTTGAGGATAAACCGGTACTAAAAGCTCTTGTGTCCTTGGATGACCTCGGTATATTACCAACACTATACTACGTTCACGATGGGTGCACTTGCCCATACGTGTGTCTAGTGTTAGTAAATATCGTGTTTTATAAATTTAAAACTTAACTAAAAAGTGTTAAAGGGGCTTAAAATATACACCTAATATATATAACACTCGACTACGCATCAACGTGATTTTTGGTAATACGTTTACAATTTTAACTAGTTGTCAATTATGACTTAAACGTCACAACCCTAATCACTTTCGTAACCAGTGCCTATAGTTCGACACATTCAAGTCTAGGGCACATGGTGACGACAATTTTTTTTTTCCGACCTTAACATTTGATTTTATAAAAATAATAAAACATTATATAATAAATATTTTCAGTAGAATTCACCACTTTAGATCGAAAATATTTTCATGAAACATAACGAAAATATTTTTCTAAATAAACCAAGTTGCTTTTGTACATGAACAATTTAAAATACCAATGTGCTACACTTGGTAAAGTGCATAAATAGTTAACAGAACGAAATAAACGTGAGTTAAGTTAACAAAACTATGGTTTCCTTAATTTTGCTTAGGACCCTTCTACTTTTGTCCGAATCGTAATTATCCCCCGCCATTCGACTTCACGTTTAGTTTTCCCTCATTAACGACTTTACCAGCTGCTCTCACTTCGTATCCTTGGAGTTCGCACTAACGCCAATCGGTACAATTATCAACTCTTAATCAGTACCGTTGATAGCTTGTGCCGTTGTCACAATTTCAACGTTACTATTTATCGTCGTTTTCATCCTTTACGTGAACGTTTTTATGGATCGCTATGTTATGCATTTATGTTATGTTTTATTGCTATTTCATGTTGTTACAGTTTCACATCATTACTCATCGCGTCATACTTTCCCCATAGTTTATGTGACGTGGGTTATCATCTAACTTTTTCATAGACCGACCCTTCCCCCATAACTATGGATGTAGGTACTGCCACCATTTAGTCGCACCCTTTTTTGGGTCCGAGACTCATACAATGGTTGTTTGTGGTTCGGTTGTGGTTATATTATCAGTAAGTTGAGTTGAGTCGTCGGATAGAACAAATCAAAACCGCTAACGAAGCCAATGAAATTTGATAAGGACATGGTGGATACGCCGCTGGTACTTCCTATATATAGGTGTTCTTATCAAACTATCAAAAGCCTCATTAGATTGGTTGAGAAAAGTTCTATGTAAGTTGTGTTTGTGTGTCAATCATGTTTTGAATAACGATGTGCATGAAAAATTTGATAGAGACATGGTGGATACGTCGCTGGTACTTCCTACATATAAGTGTCTCTGCCAATTTTTCAAAAGCAACATTAAACTAATTATGAGAGCTTTAGTTAGTTGTTTGGTTTCCTGAATGGAGATTCAAATTCTATGATTTCACTCATTTAACTCAAATTGTGGCATTTTATGAGATTTTTTTTTCAAGATCCCAAGTTGTGAGACGGATTGCAGTTGGGCATCACATATATACCTCACAGCTCAGTTGCAAACTTTCTCGCGTTACAAGTCATCTTTGGGACATGATTTTCTCTTTAGCTGCAATACATATTTGATACGCCAATCTTGGGCTTCGAGATCGTAATGGTCAAAGAGTCTACGATCGGCTGCCTTATACATAACATTTAACGTTTTTCATTACTACATCCCTGACATCAAAAGCGATTCCTCTATTTGGGTATGCAACTCTTATCAGGAACGCTACTGTCACGGCCCCCGACCCGGTTTGACCTGTTTCAGAAGCCGCGGGACAGAAATCACGTGGTATTTGATTAATTGAGTTTAACAGCGGAAGTTTATTATCAGGATCTTTTTAAAACTGAAATATTTCCCGATTATTTTATTTCACAACTCGGGATAAAACTCCGGTAACTTACAATCATTTGATTTCACAAAGAAATCTTTTATTTTACAAAACATGTTTCTTTATTTTATCCTGAGCCACTTTCTTAAGCTTGTAGTGCTTCACGGCACTTTTCCTGGATCATAACAGATCACCTGAAACATGTTTGAAAAAGGTTTTGTCAGCGGGAAATACTGAGTGAATCATTCTATTTACATAAAATGATGCATAGTTATTAATTACAGCATAGGAGCGATTACAATGGCTTCTATCTTATATTTATCTGGCGCTGTGTCACAATGGTGACATGTCACAATGGTGACGATGGTCATACCACTATTAGGTTAATGAACCTAAATAGTGATGATTATCCCTAGTAGGTCAATGAACCTAACTGGGAGAAAATTAGTAATGTGCACAATACCCCACTAGCCAGTGATTCAAGATATCCACGACTTAGTCCCTGTAATTATAAATTTTGAAAATAATTTGAGGTATTGTAAAATAGTTGATAAAAAGAGAATGACTCACATTGCAGATTTAATTTGAGCAGAGCCTAGCCTACTGATTAGCCTTTTTAACCTAAACTTAATAACAGGCACACAATTATGGGTTAGTAATCAATACAACATTTACGATAACTCACGAGATCAACCCTCACAACGAATGACAAAGTGCGATACTTAAACATCCATTGAATTAACGACGAATGACAAAGCATAAACCCTAATGTGGGCAGCACTTAAACATCCATTGGATAGTTTAATCGATCGGACATTGAATCGTAGCAGCGATCGAGTTATTACCCTGTATTGCGGCGTCGATTAGTGATCCGTGTGTGTTAATTGTGGTAAACAGAATGTAACTCGGTGCCTAAAACGAATTTCTTCGTCGAACGTACGTAGAATATCAAGTGCCAATGTCTGCTATTTATAGCCAAAATTTTACATTGCTTACGGACCGTAAGACTCAACCCTTACGGTCCGTAAGGGACATGAAATTTTTATAGGTTTGCCACGTGTGGGACTAGGCCTGCTGAGTTGACAGATTCGCGAATTTCAATTTTGACAACGAGATTTGAAGATAATCGTGACTAGGGTTTACCCCCCCTGAGCTTTAGGGGCCCTGATCCTGATTCTGATTGTTCTAAAAATTTTAGGGTTTGCGCAGAATCACTTGGGTGTCTCAATTAGGGTTTCCTATTGGACAAATTAAATTAATAAATATGACTTTTGATGAGAGTTGTTACATTCTCCCCACCTTAATAAAAATCTCATCCTCGAGATTTACTGGAATAATTGAGGATACTTTCGCTTCTTTTCTGATTCCAGTTCCCAAGTGTATTAGGGTCCTGTCTTTGAATCCCACTTTACTTGAACTAACACTAATCATTTGTGTTTTGAGAAATTTGATTTTTCTATCTTCTATCTGAAGAGGTTTCTCTACAAACTTTTCGTTTACCTCTATATCTTGGAGAGGTACTACCAAAGATTCTTCTGATAGACATTTCTTGAGATTGGATACATGAAATACATCATGTACTTCAGCTAACTCTCCTGGTAGTTGTAAACGATAAGCAACTGGTCCTATACGTTGGATCACTGGAAATGGTCCTACGTACCTTGGACTTAGCTTACCGAATCTAACAATTCCTTTCCAAGGAAATAGCATTTTGTCTCCAACTTGAACTCCAACAGCTTTCGTCTATTATCTGTATAACTCTTCTGGCGATCTCTAGCCGTCTTCAGCCTTTCCTTCGTGATACTGAATATCACAGTCGTAGTCACTTAGGATTTTCATCCATCTCCTTTGTCTCATGTTTAACTCTTTTTGCCCAAATATATATTTTAAACTTTTATGATCTGTATAGACAGTAAACTTACTTCCATACAGATAATGTCTCCAGATTTTTAGGGCAAAAATTACGGCTCCTAATTCTAAGTCATGAGTCGTATAATTTTCTTCGTGCTTTTTCAATTGCCTTAATGCATATGCAATTACCTTTTTGCGTTGCATTAACACACATCCAAATCCTAGCTTTGAAGCATCACCGTATACTTTAAAATCTCCTGTTCCTTCTGGGGCTAGGATTGGAGCATTTGTTAATTTCTGCTTCAATATTCTAAAGGCTTCTTCTTGTTTAGGTCCCCATTCAAACTTAATGGCTTTACAGGTTAGCTTAGTTAATGGTACAGCTATTTTGGAAAAATTCTTAATAAACCGTCTATAGTATCTGGCTAAACCTACAAAACTCCTAATTTCCATTGCGGATTGCGGAACCTTCTATTTGGTAATTGCTGCTATCTTATCAGGATCTACGTGAATACCTTCATGATTCACCATATGACCTAGAAATTGCACTTCTGGCAGCCAAAATTCACACTTCGAGAATTTGGCGTAAAGCTTCTCTTTTCTTAACAAAGTTAAGAGTGCATGCAAGTGCTGACAATGTTCTTCCTGACTTTTGGAATAAATAAGTATATCGTCGATGAAGATAATTACAAATTTATCCAAATATGGTTTACAGATCCTATTTATCATGTCCATGA
This sequence comes from Helianthus tuberosus, assembly GCA_030545235.1. Lineage (NCBI taxonomy): Eukaryota > Viridiplantae > Streptophyta > Magnoliopsida > Asterales > Asteraceae > Helianthus > Helianthus tuberosus. The sequence goes on from CM060407.1 coordinate 125,161,926, forward strand.
ATGCTGCAGGTGCATTCGTTAATCCGAAGGGCATGATTGTAAACTCGTAATGACCATACCTAGTCCTGAAAGCAGTTTTAGGTATGTCTTCCTCTTGTACTTTCAATTAATGATATCCAGAACGTAAGTCGATCTTAAAAAAAATGTCTATCTTCCTGGAATTGATCGAATAGATCATCAATTTTAGGTGATGGGTATCGATTCTTAATTGTAACCTTATTCAATTCCCTATAATCAATACACATTCTCATCGAACCATCCTTTTTCTTAACAAACAACACTGGTGCCCCCCACGGGGATAAACTAGGTTGTATGAAACTTTTACTTAATAATTCATCTAATTGCTTTTTCAGTTTTAATATTTCTGTGGGTGCTAACTGATAAGGTGCCTTGGCTATCGGTATAGTTCCTGGAATTAGATGAATCCTAAATTCTACCTCCCTATCTGGTGGTAACCCTGGTAACTCTTTTGGGAATACATCTGGGTATTCTGAAACTACAGAAATTTCCTTAAGTTCTTTATCTTTAGTATTAATGATTATTGAAATCATATATACTATTCCTTGCTTTCGTTCATAATTAGCAACTTTCATTACGGATATGAACTTTATGGGTTTACATGGCTTATCTCCTGTAATCATTATTACTTCTCCAGTGGGTGCACATATTTCTATGGAATTCTTATCACAGATAATTCGAGCATGATTGTTTACTAACCAATCCATTCCTAACACAACATCAAATTCAACTAATTTCATAGATAATAGAGGTGCAGAAAATTTACGACTTAAAAGTTCTATTTTTACGTTTTGCAGAACCTTATTTATTTTAACTGAACTCTCATCTGCCGTTTCTACTGTAGAAATTTGCCTAATGTTGGTTAAAGGTAAGTTAAGAGTTTGGCAGAATGAAATATTTATAAAACTTTGGTTTGCACCAGAGTCAAATAATACTTTTGTGTAAACGTTGTGAACTAAGAACGTACCAGCTATCACATCTGGAATGAGTTCTGCTTCCTGAGCAGTCAGTTGGAAGGCTCTTACATTCCTTTTTGCTCCTTCTGCAGGTTTGGCTTTATTGTCAGATGGTTTGTTCAGTTTTGGACAATCTGGCCTAAGATGTCCAGCTTCTCCACAGTTGTAGCAGACTGAAAATTTCTTCCTCCTGCAATCTTCTTCTTGATGTCCCGGAATTTTGAAAAAATTGCAATATCCTTTGCATCTTCCAAAATGCTTCCTTTTGCAAGAACTGCAAAATGGACTAGTGGAAGATTGCCCGTTCCCTCTTCTCTTGAAATTGTTATGGTTACCCGGACGGAATTCTTGGGTAATCTTTTGGGCTACTTCCTTCCTTCTATTTTCTTCTCTTGTCCGTACTAGTTCGTCAGTCAGAGTATTAGCTAAATCCACCGCATCATCAATCGTGCGAGGTTTCGCAGCCTTGACGATATTACGGATTTTGGCAATCAATCCCCAAATATAACGAGAAATAAGTACCGGCTCTGGCGAAGCCAGGGTTGGTACCACTCGAGCATACTCGAAGAATGTCGAAGTATACCCTCGACAATCTACATCCACCATCCGTTGGGTTAGAAACTTATTTGTCATTTGTTCCTTTTCATACTCGGGACAGAATTTTCTTTCTACAAAGCTCTTAAATTCTTCCCAGTTCATAGCATACGCCATCCTTCTTCCTTTTGCTTGTAACACCGTATTCCACCATTCTAGCACTCCTTCTTTGAAAAGGTTTGACTCGTACATGACCTGATCATCCTGAGCACATTTACTTATGGCAATTACTGCCTCGGTTTTCTCTAACCAACGCAGTGCCGCAGTCGCTCCTTCATTGCCTGCAAACTCAGTGGGTTTACAAGCAAGAAATTCTTTGTAAGTGCAACCAGGCGTTGCAGCTTTCATTTTCTTAGGGGAAGGAGCTTTCCGTGGTTCATTCTCATGATTAGTATGATTATTGCCTCCGTTTATGCTATTACTGAAGTTATCTTCAGAAATACGTTTGCTAGGAACGATTTGTTGCGGTTCGATTGGATTTTTAACAACAGCAACGATTGCTGGAATAGCGTTGGCTATCCCTTGAGCAACTATTGCTGGAATAGCGTTGGCTATCCCTTGAGCAATTATTGCTGGAATAGCGTTGGCTATCCCTTGAGCAACGATATTTTTATATCCTGCCTAGTCATATATGGATCCCCCGGTTGTTGCTCAGATTGATTAACTTCATTAACTGGTTCATTATTAGCGTTTTCCATCTGATAATTAATATATATATTTTATTAGTATCAAATAAATAACAATTACACAACACAATTATACAGAGTTCATAACACCAATATAGTCAAAACTATCGATTTCTCGATTTCCATTTATATTTAATAGTATGCATTAATACACACCATTATCTTACAAAGTTTTATTTTAGATTATTTCACTGACTGATTTTTACTATTACTATTACACAACCACAGTTCCATAATCCCCTATCCTTTATCAGATGATATTCTAGTAACGACGTTCCCTCTCATCGTATTTCCAGGAGATTTGTCCCCCAATCTCTTGGATCCTATTCCCAGTATCCATTAGTTCTTCGCCAAAGTGGCGGAGTTCAGCCATATTCTCGTTACTCATTGATGGATTTGGTAAAGGTTCTGGATCGAACTGAGGAAAAAACTTATAGGGATTGTTTTGGAACTGTATTTCATTAGTTAACCATTCGTCTATTTGCGAGTGGATTGAATGGTTTGGAATAGCTGGTTCTAAGTTCATTGGTAGTTGTGTTTCAAGAGAGTGAATAAAAACATTTTCATTAATAGGCTTAATAGTATTATAGCTTGCTAATATAAAATCTAGCTCTTCCTGAGATGGTAACCCCTCAATTTGCCTAGAGCTTTCCCCAATTTCCATTTTCTTAGGCTTGGGTTTCTTGAGAGGTAAAGCGTTGAATTCTATAGGTTCTTCTATGTCTGGTATATATCTATTGAAATCTCTGGAAACCTCTATTCTTACCGGATAGAGATTTAAATTCTGAAGGGCTTCAGACAAATCACTCATGCTGTTTAGCAAAATACACACAATTACTAAAAAAAATCAAAACAAAATTTTATAGAAAAACTTTTAAATATTATTTCATACTGGGTAACTACCAAAACAACTGAAAATTAAAACACACTAAGTTTTATTTGTAAATTTATTTATTTACTGAATAAGGTTTCTAAACTGTAGATAATAAAGATGCTAAAACTTTGAGTCAGATTATTTAAGGATTTGCATTAATTGCTACATTGGCTAGCATATAAAGATCTGCCCATACTGTATACAATTAGTCAGATAATAAAACACATAATCATAAAATAGCAATTAATAAAAATTAAGTATTTTCTAAATACTTAATTGGCTTAAATCAGTGGCTCGATCAGTGGCTCTGATACCACCTTTTTCTGTCACGGCCCCCGACCCGGTTTGACCCGTTTCAGAAGCCGCGGGACAGAAATCCCGTGGTATTTAATTAATTGAGTTTAACAACGGAAGTTTATTATCAGGATCTTTTTAAAACTGAAATATTTCCCGATTATTTTATTTCACAACTCGGGATAAAACCCCGGTAACTTACAATCATTTGATTTCACGAAGAAATCTTTTATTTTACAAAACATGTTTCTTTATTTTATCCTGAGCCACTTTCTTAAGCTTGTAGTGCTTCACGGCACTTTTCCTGGATCATAACAGATCACCTGAAACATGTTTGAAAAAGGTTTTGTCAGCGGGAAATACTGAGTGAATCATTCTATTTACATAAAATGATGCATAGTTATTAATTACAGCATAAGAGCGATTACAATGGCTTCTATCTTATATTTATCTGGCGCTGTGTCACAATGGTGACATGTCACAATGGTGACGATGGTCATACCACTATTAGGTTAATGAACCTAAATAGTGATGATTATCCCTAGTAGGTCAATGAACCTAACTGGGAGAAAATTAGTAATGTGCACAATACCCCACTAGCCAGTGATTCAAGATATCCACGACTTAGTCCCTGTAATTATAACTTTTGAAAATAATTTGAGGTATTGTAAAATAGTTGATAAAAAGAGAATGACTCACATTGCAGATTTAATTTGAGCAGAGCCTAGCCTACTGATTAGCCTTTTTAACCTAAACTTAATAACAGGCACACAATTATGGGTTAGTAATCAATACAACATTTATGATAACTCACGAGATCAACCCTCACAACGAATGACAAAGTGCGATACTTAAACATCCATTGAATTAACGACGAATGACAAAGCATAAACCCTAATGTGGGCAGCACTTAAACATCCATTGGATAGTTTAATCGATCGGACATTGAATCGTAGCAGCGATCGAGTTATTACCCTGTATTGCGGCGTCGATTAGTGATCCGTGTGTGTTAATTGTGGTAAACAGAATGTAACTCGGTGCCTAAAACGAATTTCTTCATCGAACGTACGCAGAATATCAAGTGCCAATGTCTGCTATTTATAGCCAAAATTTTACATTGCTTACGGACCGTAAGACTCAACCCTTACGGTCCGTAAGGGACATGAAATTTTTATAGGTTTGCCACGTGTGGGACTAGGCCTGCTGAGTTGACCGATTCGCAAATTTCAATTTTGACAACGAGATTTGAAGATAATCGTGACTAGGGTTTACCCCCCCTGAGTTTTAGGGGCCCTGATCCTGATTCTGATTGTTCTGAAAAATTTAGGGTTTGCGCAGAATCACTTGGGTGTCTCAATTAGGGTTTCCTATTGGACAAATTAAATTAATAAATATGACTTTTGATGAGAGTTGTTACAGCTACCGCCTTAATCTGATCTTAAGATTCAAGTTCCTAACGTTATTACTAAATCTACCGATATCGTTTATGTCTATGGAAGACCCTGCGCTTCATCCTATACGAGCAGTTTCCTCCTAATTTCGGGTCGAAATTCCCAAAAGTTGGGGAGACTGTAACATCCGTCAAAGTTGGACCTCCGAAATCCGACCCGGATTTCAAAACCGAACCCTTTTAAAGTAAATAAAAATAAGAATTTTTAATAATTTCAATATTATACTATTAGATTAAACCATCACGTATTTCGTTGGTTTAAAATAGGAATAAAAGTGGAGGTTTATAAGCGAGTTATGAAAGTATAATTAAAAACAGGTAAAAAGGTGGCAGCACAAGGGTTCGAACCAGTGACCTCACCATCAATGAACATCCTAAACACCACTCAGCTACACCCTGAATTGGTGGGAGTCTGGGGAACGGACTCCTTATATCCTTTTGGAACGAATTAAATAAGAAAAAAAAGAATGTTGAAACTGCACTTAACAGGACTCGAATCCGGGCAGTTCAGCACAACAAACACACGCACACCAGCAGAACAACTCATGTTTTATGATTGGTCCCTTAACGTATTCCTTTTAAACCTACATTGAAACCGAGAATCAGTTTCCTTCTTCTGCGCTATAAACGCAGCCAGCGCAACCTGATCGATTGAATCTGTTTTGTGACATTTAAGTTTCATTTAGGTCCTCTCAAACACGAAATTTTGGTGTAATACGAATCACCCCTTCAAAACGTCCCGTTACTAATGCAATTAATCAAAATCAATTCCATTCAAGTCCACCATTAAAGTTCTCATGAACATCATTTGGGTTTACTCTAATTTGTAAAACTTAAGTTACAAAACTCATATATTTCGATTCTTCTTCTAATCCCACACAAAACCCCACTGAAATTTATCCATTTCATCAACCGAGCATCACGAATTCGATCCGTGAAGATTCTAGGGCTTGGAACTTGTTTTCTTCATATCTTTTTCATACAAAGTCCAATTCAGGTGATTTAAAAGCCTAATCTCATTACTTTTACGAGCTCTACAAAACTCCCCTATGAATTTCTGTGATAGGGGGGGTTATCTATAAGAATCGAAATTTGTAGAAATTAGGGTTCTTCATTTCTAAAATTTGGGGCTTTTGATCTTAGGTTATGTTTTCGATGAAATTGATTTTATGCTACTGTTATACATCATATTAGAATGCTATGCTAAGTTTTTGAGAATTTTTAGAATTTATTTGGATTCATTATGAATATTGCAAGATTTAAATTATGTTCAAATCATTTAAATATACAAAATAAGTTGATTAAATTATTTTAAATATTTTTGCTGATATTTCAGAATATATATATATATATACGTTCTAGAAATTTTTATAATAATTTTTGTATAACTGTTTGTAATCATTGGCAACTAAATGGTGTATAAAGTTTATGTATTAATTTAAGCCTTTTATAAATCTATTTATTTTGTATAAAAATACATGTATCATAAAATCAGAATTTTTAATCTTGTAAACTGGTTCCTATTAAGTTTGAATGATTTTGATAATTAATGGATAAATATTATGTATGAACTCTTATTATCACTATAGTTTACCAATCTATTTACTTAGAAAATACACATACCGATTTAGGGTATTTTTCTAAATATTCACTTTTATATGTTAAGTCCCCAAATAGGAGAACCCAATTTTATAGGATTATTTTCATTATTTTATGTTATATATATTCAGGACTTTGTATTTAATTTTAGGGTTTTATCGTATTATTAATCAAATCGTGCGGTTTAGCGATTAGAGGATCGAATCTTCGCAAACTGTGAGTAAACTCTCTCCCCTTTTTGTCATTAAATTTTTGGGGTGTATCAATGTGTCTCGTTCAATTGTTTTTTTTTTTTATCTAAAATCGAGCATGCAAAGTCTTGTGTGTCGTATATGCATTACTTGTTGTTGTTGATTGTTTGTTGAGGTTGTTTGTTGAAGTTATTGTTGTTGTTGTGTTAGTCATCATAGTCAATAGTCATTAATTCAGTGGATCCACGGCTGACCTTTCCTCATGACCTGGAGATGTCGGTATCGCCCCATTAGTCTTGGGCTGACCTTTCCTCCTAACTATGGGATGTTGGTATCGCCACAGTCACACACTTTTTGGGTGTGGGACGCAAGGTGTCAATTTTGGTTTTGGTTTTGGTGTCGGTCTTAGTCTTAATCATTACTCAGTTACTATTTTATGTTCATACTATTTGTGCATTGCTTCCACATGATTGATTGCATGTTTAATATCTGATTAGTATTTGAAATTAAAAAGGTAAAACATACTACTTTTATTTCTAAATTTTAAAATGGTAAACCTATTTTACTTAACCAGGGTTTACTCGCCAGCTCTTGTAGCTGACCCAAAACATACTATTTTACACATGATACAGGTGTAGAGGATTGAAGACTGGACTGGAACAGGATCACGTAGGAACTTTGCCTTAGTAATTAAAAGGACAAGTTGATGTATCATTTGAATATTTGAAACTTATATGAAAAGTGTGACATTAAATCATGACATGTTTAATTATGAAAGTTTAATAGTGCCATAAGCTTTGGGCAATCATCATGCCCCGTACCATTCCGCTGCGGGTCGGGGTGTGACATCTTTGACAAGGATTGCAATCAAGCATTTCTAACCCTAAAGGAAATGCTGGTCAATGCACCTATCATGATAGCGCCTGATTGGAAATTTCCTTTCGAAATCATGTGTGATGCAAGTGACTTTGCAGTCGGAGCTGTCTTGGGAGAAAGAAAAGAAAAGCATTTTCACCCAATTTATTATGCTAGTAAAACACTTAACGATGCACAAGAAAATTACACAACAACTGAAAAAGAGTTACTAGCTGTGGTATTTGCTTTTGATAAATTTCGTTCTTATCTTGTTCTTTCTAAAACAATAGTCTATATAGATCATGCAGCCATTCGATATCTCTTCAAAAAGCAGGACGCAAAACCACGTTTGATTCAATGGATTTTACTCCTCCAAGAATTTGATATTGAAATCAAAGACAAAAGAGGAGCTGAAAACACCACAGCGGATCATCTTTCACGCTTAGAAGACCCAGCTTTGGAGGCAACCAAGGACGAACAAATCAACGAAAAATTTCCAACGGAGTCCCTAGAAATGGTGGAATACAAAGAAGAGCCTTGGTACGCCGACTATGCTAACTACCTAGCTAGCGGTATAGTCGCAAAAGGTTGGCCACATCATCAAAGGAAGAAATTATTTGCTGATGTAAAGCACTATTTTTGGGAAGATCCTTATCTTTTCAAAATGTGTGCTGACCAACTCATCCGACGGTGCGTACATGGTAGCGAAGCAAGAAGAATTATCCGCCATTGTCATGAAGGTCCATACGGAGGACATCAAGGTGCCGCTAGTACCGCACGAAAGGTATTTGATTCAGGATTTTATTGGCCAACCATTTACAAAGACGCCCAAAGTCTTGTCAAGACATGTGACGCTTGCCAAAGAACAGGTAATATTTCTTCCAAAAACGAAATGCCACAAAATGGCATTCTTGTTTGTGAAATTTTTTATGTGTGGGGACTCGACTATATGGGACCTTTCCCACCGTCAAAAGGAAACAAATATATACTTGTGGCAGTAGATTACTTGTCTAAATGGGCCGAGGCCGAGGCACTTCCAACAAATGATGGAAGAGTTGTGGTAAGATTTATGAAAAAAATATTCTCTCATTTTGGTACACCTAAAGCATTAATAAGTGATAGAGGTACCCATTTTTGTAACCATCAACTTGAAAAAATCTTAACAAGATATGGGGTCTATCATCGGGTCTCAACGGCATATCATCCTCAAACTAACGGACAAGCCGAAGTGACTAATAGAGGTTTAAAACGAATACTTGAAAAAACCGTAGGGTTAAATAAAAAGGAATGGGCCGATAAATTAGATGATGCTTTATGGGCTTTTCGAACTGCTTATAGAACAACAATAGGTACAACCCCATATAAGCTCGTCTATGGAAAAAGTTATCATTTGCCAGTAGAAATAGCTCACAAGGCCCACTGGGCTATTAAAAATGTAAACTTAGATTTAGAATTTGACGGTAGAAATCGATTTTGTCAATTAAATGAATTAGACGAATTAAGGAATTATGCATACTCAAACTCCGAAATTTATAAGGAAATAATGAAAAACTTGCATGACAAACATATTAAACCTAATGAATTTCGAGTAGGAGATCAAGTTCTATTGTTTAATTCATGACTTCGATTGTTTCCTGGTAAATTAAAGTCTAGGTGGTCAGGACCTTTTTCCATCACCCATGTTTTCCCACACGGTGCAGTAGAAATTAAATCTCAGAATGGAATTCCATTCAAAGTCAATGGCCAACGGCTGAAGCTCTATCAAGGATTCATTGAGGATGAAGAGGAAGAAATCTCGCTTCAAACGGCCGAAGAATAAAAGCATCAACATCATACCTGGTAAGTTACGAACAAACGGGTTGACATCTAAATCGGTAAGTCTTCTAACCAAGTTTTTGGGAAACAAGGGCACTCACACGAGCACTTAAAAAAATTAAACTTTGCTCGGCACGAGGCCGTGTCCGCTGGACACGGGGCCGTGTCTGCGCGACTATCGGGATAAAACCCCTTTTCTCAAACAATTTCTTCATTCCACACGCCCCGTTTCCCCAAAAACTCTCTGGTTCAGGCGATTTTTCCGCAAAATTCCGACGTCTCCTCTACTTCTAACAACATCAAGGTATGATTATATCACCATTAGTAGTTAGATTAAGCACTTGCATGTAGTTAAAACATCAAAAATTTGGGGAAAAATCTAGGGTTCTTGAACTTCATCCGGATCGAACCTCAAATTTTTGCATAAATCTGTTAGCATTAGTTTAGATTAGTGTTATAGGAAGTAAATCCACTTGTATTGTTCATAGATTTACCCGATTTTTCACAAAAAACGCCAAACCCTTGTTTTTGAACCGAAAAAGATAAAATCGAAGGGGTAAACGGTTTGTTTTGGGAAAAACGGCACTTGGGGTTTCATTTTCGGTGAAAACCGCACCTACTGGAACAAAAATTTTCAAGTTTTCGGGACCGGGTCGAAAAATGAAGTTTTTGAGTAACAGACGTCTGGACACGGGGTCGTGTCCGCTGAACACGGGGCCGTGTCCAGCTAGCTGTTTTCAGTTTTCTCCTAAAATTTCACTGTTTCGTGCTAACTTTTGGTGTATTCTTTCAGATGTCGAAGAAATTCACAAGGTTCAATGCAAATGAGCCCGATGCTAAAGCAAGATACTGTCACACCCTGTCTTTTGCGGAAGCGTATGATGTGTGACTAGCTTGTTATCATTGCATTCAATCGTAATAAACAACTACATGATCAAAACGATGTTCATCCATTCATGAAAATTTGAGTATTTCAAACACTTGCTATTTAAGTTTTCAAAACACGACCTTTGACAAGGTTACAATTCAACAAAAGGGGATGACATCTAAACTTGTAGTTTACTTCTAGTTACGACACTTGCGCCCAAGATCCATCCTGTCACCTGAAATACATGTAATTTTGGAAAACATCAACATAAAGTTGAGCGAGTTCATGCGTTTTTGTATTTCACGTTTTTATACTTTGTATGAAAACATAGTATGTATAATTCAAGTCTTTCTTGAGTACCCCACGTACTCAAGTATAATTCCCGTTTTCTTGAGTACCCCACGTACTCAAGTATCATTCAAGTGTTCTTGTGTACCCCACATTTTAAATGATTGTTTATACAAGGACATTAAGGCATGTGAGGACATATGGAGCATTAGTGTTGGCTCCTTTAAGGCATGTGAGCATATGGTGCATTAGTGTTGGCTCCTTTACTGTGTCGATTACCCTCGACTGTGTCGATTAACCTCGACTGTGTCAATTTCCCTTGACTGTGTCGATTACCCTCGACTGTGTCGATTAACCTCGACTGTGTCGATTTCCCTCGACTGGGACACCGAAGCACTCATGAGGTCACATAAGGACCATGAGTGGGGCTCGGCCGTACCCGTTAGATCTAACCCTCGTCCCTAATTAAGTATTAATGGCATCTCAATATTTAGTTTAAGCTCACATGATCTAGTATTTTCTAGGCTTTTCTTAAAGCTCATCATATTGCACTCACCACGAGTGCTTCTCGTATTCTCAAATCATATTGCACTCGGTTCTCGTTCTCACCAAGAGTGCTTCTTGTATTTTTACCCTTTGTAAAAATTATAATATTTGTAACATGTATTTCACCCCCGAGAGTTATAAACCAAAAACAGTTAGAGAAAAGGGGGAGCATGAACTCACAACTTTGCGTTCCTGAGCGTCGTAAACTGTAACACCTGTGCCTCCACGGCCATAAAAAAAATACCGAACCAATGAAATATTATATTTCATACTTGGGATTTGTAAAAATATGTGTATCATTTGCACATATCAATTCTTGTTCAATTTCAAACTCTAAATCGCTTTCTGGAAGGTTATACGCGCACCGATGCGTAAATATAACCAGTTTAATGCAACAAACACTCCGTAATAGTGACATAGGCTTAACATACCTTAAATAACCTTTACATAACTTAGAAATAAGTTTTAAAGGCTTTGGTATGGCAAAATCAAGTTAAATCGCTTACAGGGACTAAATTTGACAAACTGCGAAAGTATGCCAATTTGAACTGTAACAGACATTCCGGAGCATGACCATAAGTTAAACATACCATAAATATCCTTCACATAGCTTAGAAATAGGCTTTGAGGTGTTCGGTATGCTAAAATAAACTTTTGTATCATTCAGGGACTAAAAGTGTCAAAAAGTGCACAAGTTTGCATTTTCGCGCATAACTCACGTTCTGAATACATCCGGACATCCAAAAATTTATGTAAGCATGAATATATTATGCTTTAGTGTTTGGCTTGTCAAAAATCCATTCGTCGCGTCATTTGGATCGTTTTTCGCGCCTATGCGCATTCCGTCGTAATTAAGCGAACATCGCGTTTGTACGACCAAACGAACCAACATCCGGCATATTTTTGAGCATGTTTCATGTCCACAATGTTTAGGCATCATTTTAGGGCCTTAAAGTTGGCTTTACGGGCCTTAGAAGTGCCGGAAATGGGCTTAAACACGTGCAGGGACTGAAACTATCATTTCTGAAACTTTGTTCTGATCTGTGACTGCTAGGCGGCCCGCCTCAAGATCTTAACATCCTCAGGCGGCCCGCGTCAGACCTTCTGACCAGGTTAAATGTTTCTAACAGCAGATTGCAGCTGTTTGATCCACCACCACACATTCTCATTTGTCTAGTCATCTGATAAGGATCACATTTTAGTCACCATAAGGTCCCGACACTTGTACGGGTAGGATTAAGGCACGTTTTCCATGAAACGATCTTAACGGTGGACCTTTTACTATAAATACCCCACCCCCATGCTTCAAAATTACAAGAATTCTGATTTGAGAACCTCTAAGTTGAAACAACTGTTTCATACCTGAGATTCTTGAATCGGGATTAGCATTCGGGGACCCTTCGTAAGTATTCTTTCGTTCTTTTCTTTATTTTATTGCTTTTAGAGTCAGAAAGTCAAACTTTGTTTGAATTTCAGCGTGGACCAGTTTATGGTCAATGCGAAGTTCGTTTGAACTTCGCAACGTGATTGTAATCACGTTGGTCATAGTACCTTGGGACTATGCCCACTGATTACCACGTTGTCTAGGGTCGTAGGGTAGGCGATCTAATAAATCGCCTATACCTTCGAACTCGACCCATTTGGTCGATCATTAGGATCCGACCAAATACATTAGGTGACCATAGTAGGTAGGGAATAACCTTCCGAGGTTATACCCTATGGTCACATCGTTTGAATAGTTGTATGATAGGTACTTTATATGCCTTAGGTAAATTACCAGAATACCCTTTTCATGTATAATTGGTAATTAAGCATATGTAACCTAAACTTTTGTCACATAACTGATTATGTAACATGTTTAGGCATATAACACTTGTCATAGGACTAGTTAGGCGATCCGAACGCGTTTCACGCGAACGACGCGTTAAAGTAGCATAAGCTACCTAAACGGGTCGTAATGGGTCGTAAGCACTTAGGTTAAGTTTCATTTAGTATGTAGGCTTTGTTAAACCAAATGACACGAGTCTCTACACTCGTTTGGTTTACAAACCCTAATACTACCCGATCTTCCGATCTAGGTCCGGTTAATTAACATAGTTACCTATATTAGGTGCCGTTTGATATCCGCGATCTCTAGCATTGTTTGGTTGTCACTCAAGGACTACTGAGCATTCTCAAGTGAGTACATAGACCCCTCTTTTACTGTTTTCCAAACTGTTTTGGGGTGAAACACATGTGCCTACTTGTTACTTTCGTGCTTTCCTGTTTTCACATCATATACTTGCTATGTTCATTAGTACATTTATAGTACATGATTTCATGGTGTTCTATGCTTTGTATGATGACTTTGCATACTTAGTACATTGTTTTACATGACTTTTCTACTTTGTATGATGACTTTGCATACTTAGTACATTGTTTTATACTGCATCTCTGTTGCATATGTTCCAGTAACATATGGACACATTGTTTTACAGCTCTACCCTGTATGTTTACTCTAGCATACTAGGTACATTATCTTCATAAAACATGCTTACATTTTGGTATGACATTTGGTTTGTTTAAACTATACTATACATTCATTAACACCGATCATGCCATTCGTTAGTAGGTAGTGGTACCATAGGACTTGACAAATCCCGTTCCGGACATCCCAGGGAAAGGGGATGAAAGGAATGACCGAATCCGAATACATATTCTCTTGATAACTCACTTTTACATAGTTATCCGTCTGTCTCAAGGCTTGGATGTATGAATTTTCACAATACCGCATAAATGTTCATATTCAGTATAGCATGCATATATCTTACAAAACATAACTTTGATTTAAACCAAGTTTTACTTCAATACTTTGTTTTGTACATTTTTACTTATGGTTTAAGTAGTCTTAATTTTACTTACCATACATATCATTTTGGTTATACATTACTTGACTACTTTTGGACTATAAACATTTGACATGGTTTATACAAGGACTTTTGACTATTGGTTTAAACATAGACTTATTACATTGTTGGTTTGGTTTGATTAAGTGATTAAGTAACGATGCGTGTGTAATATGATACAAGCATGGTGGATACGCCGCTGGTACTTCCTATATATAAGTGTTTGTATGGTATTACATATATCGTAGCGTTATTTGAATCATTTCAGTTTGATACATATAACATTTTATACAAATAACATACTTTTCACAATACATTGTTTTACAAACAACTTAACTTTTACAAACTCATTTTACATGGTTACTCATTTAACCATGCATTATTTTCTTATTTATACATATCATCTGAACTTATTGTTTTTCAAATGATTTACAAAGACAAAGCAAAGTACAAGGTTCATGACTAAACATTTTCTCAAACATAAGTCATGAAACCTATTTTCACAAAACCTATGTATCTCACAGGCATTTTTATGCTGACGTACCATATTTTCACATGTGTTTTTCAGGAGCTGTTGCATAAGATGATCAAGATACACATAGGCAGACTTGGGCTTTAGTGACAATAAAAGATGCAAGACTAGTTAATTATGTTGTATTTCCTTGTTTGCTAAGACATTGTAACACTTTTAATAAATAAAACTAAACTTCAATTACCATGGATTTGAAACAATTAATTCTGTTACAACACTCCCCGATGTTTCCGCCACGTTTTGTATGTTCTACGTGGTCGTGGTGTGACAGAAAAGATGGTATCAGAGCCAATGGTTATAGGGAATTAGGTTATTAGTAATGCTTTGACCTAGTCTATAACCTTCTTAGGACCCTAACGTGAGTTTACTTGCGTTTAGTCATAAAACAATATCGTCACCTATCCTTAGGCGACGACCACAACAAGAACACAATTTTCGAAACCGCTTTGAAAACTAATCATCTGTTCTAGGATGATTGATTGTAAGGTTTAGAACTCTCTATTATATGGTTTTGAACCCCTTTGAGTTTTCAAAACTTCGTCAAGGTTTTGGGTTTTAAATAATGTGAACACATGCAAACTGGAAGGGTGAATGCCTGTATTCTGGGTTTTCTGTCTAGGCAAGCACTTCGTATACATCTCATCAGACGCGAGACCAGTTGTGCTTACCTGGGAATTCTTGGGGTGAGTGTTCACTTATAGGTGAGCATGTCTTCGCGATACATTATTTTTGACCCATTTACTTTGATTAGTCACCGTCTCATTTGTTTGCCTTAGGTAACAAACAAATGATCGCAATTTTCATGCGTTATCATTATGTTTTGATTGTCCAATAATCTTTCACCTGTTTCTCCCTACGCCATTCTTTTTCTTCAAGAATGTCTCTTCATCACGATGACGCCCAGATATCTGAGCAAGCAGCCAAATTAGCTCAGCGAATAGGCGAAGTAGTCCTGAAGACTGTTGAATTAGCTACTGCCATGTATCATCTCCAGGATGAAGCCACTCAAGAGTCACCAAGACAGGCAGGACCTAGTCAGGAGACAACACCATCAGCCAATAAACCAATCGAGGAATCAAAGACCATGGACGAACGATCCCCTAAGAAGTCAAAGAAGCGAAAGGCTTCTCAGAACTTCGCCATGGTCGCTCACAATGGTAAAGCGGTCCCCAACCAACCAGCTCAACCCCCTGCTAGGTGTGTATGGCTTTTCCTATGATACCTACATCAAGGAACTATGTACCTTACAAACTACTCTTGTGATTTCTCTCTTTCAAATGATTGCTCGTGATTCCCTCGAAAATTTTAAGTACTCGTTTCACTCTAAGAAACAAAGTACAGAAAATTAAGTGACATTATGAGTAATCGTGCTTTTCGCACATCTGTGCCTTTAAATCCTTGGTTAGATAACTAAGGGTATTTTCAAATCTCATACCCATTACGTTTTGATTTTTCAACATATACAGTACAGGTATTTCAAAAACAATTTTCATGATCTCAAAACATTTCATATAGTTTGAAAACAATTTTTCTAGATACATTGTCTATGTTATTTCAAAAACATTGGACATGTTATCAAAACCAACCTTTCAAATTTCAAAATATTTCTTATAGTCTGAAGACAATATTAACACAATACATTTTCTTATCAAGTGCATGATTTCGAAAAGCATCATTCATATTTTCAAAAACCTTATACATAATTTCAAAATTCATCTCGCATGATTTTAAAATATTTTTGTAAAAATATCTATCTAATACACCTACTTTATGATTTCAAAATATTATATATAAGGTTTCAAAAACATTTTTTTTTACCCCATGCATAGTCTTCCAAATATATTTTCCTCACACATTTACTTAACCTTCAAATTCTGCTTCATATGTCGCCTTGACATATCTAGCATCTCAACTTCATAAGCATTTTACTTCATGTTTTGACATAAGCGAGTCCAGTGCAAGGTTTCAAAACATCTTCAACTTCTAAAATCCATATGGGATCTTTTTATCTTCATATTTAGACCCTTGTGGATGATCATCATTCAAATCAGAGTCCTTAATTGGATTCTTTATGTACCTTAATTCGAACATTTCGGGTTCTAGTAATCGGAATCGAATTTTTGAATCTTTCTATCTTTATAGTTAGATTCTTGATAATGTTTAAAGTGCCAAATGAAATCCGCTGAATGGATTCCTAGTGTGCTTTAAATGCATGTACGCAATTAACAAGACAAAGTAACAAACAATTTTGTGGTTATGTGACTATGTGTTTATTCATCTTATGTTTTCTTTTATGCATTTTTGTGTTTTTTTAATACTCTGGATATTCGTTATCCAAATCCTCGCAGGATCTTTCATATCTTCATATAAGGGATTCGTAGCAGGATATTCAAAAGGTACTACCTTCAATCCTTAATGGGCTTCTATGTAATAGTTAAGACCCTTGGATTATATAAGTACCGCTCCATGTTTCATAAGAGATCCTCTTAGTGGTCTAGTCAAAAAGATTGATTCACAATTTGGTTAAAGAACGACATCTAGTGATGTAGCATAACAGACTCCTTGATAGTCTATTTAGATCATTTATTGATTTAATTAAAAGGACTCTATGGCGGTCTAGTCACACTCATCACAGGATTGTTCATTTGGTTTTACCCTACATATTATAAAATAGACTGTGCGAACTGTGCAAGGAATTGTCTAATTATGGACGCGTACATAGTTATGAGATACAGTGCACGGTAACCACAGTAAGATTTATTATGTGTAAGAACCGATAGTGACGACAATAACGAAATGAGAACGATGTAATAGAGGTACGGTGGACGCACCAATGACGCTTCATATACTTGTATATAAGTATCCCTCTTACATTGCAATCATGATGTTATTAAAGGTTACTAGAAGTTCAGAACCCTAATCAATATTGTTCGATCTTTTCAACTTCATGTTTTCAAGCTCTCACAAGTTTCCTCTAAATAAATTTCGGGACGAAATTTCCTAAAGTAGGGGAGACTGTAACACCTGTGCCTCCACGGCCATCAAAAAAATACCGAACCAATGAAATATTATATTTCATACTTGGGATTTGTAAAAATATGTGTATCATTTGCACATATCAATTCTTGTTCAATTTCAAACTCTAAATCGCTTTCTGGAAGGTTATACGCGCACCGATGCGTAAATATAACCAGTTTAATGCAACAAACACTCCGTAATAGTGACATAGGCTTAACATACCTTAAATAACCTTTACATAACTTAGAAATAAGTTTTAAAGGCTTTGGTATGGCAAAATCAAGTTAAATCGCTTATAGGGACTAAATTTGACAAACTGCGAAAGTATGCCAATTTGAACTGTAACAGACATTCCGGAGCATGAACATAAGTTAAACATACCATAAATATCCTTCACATAGCTTAGAAATAGGCTTTGAGGTGTTCGGTATGCTAAAATAAACTTTTGTGTCATTCAGGGACTAAAAGTGTCAAAAAGTGCACAAGTTTGCATTTTTGCGCATAACTCACGTTCTGAATACATCCGGACATCAAAAAATTTATGTAAGCATGAATATATTATGCTTTAGTGTTTGGCTTGTCAAAAATCCATTCGTCGCGTCATTTGGATCGTTTTTCGCGCCTATGCGCATTCCGTCGTAATTAAGCGAACATCGCGTTCGTACGACCAAACGAACCAACATCCGGCATATTTTTGAGCATGTTTCATGTCCACAATGTTTAGGCATCATTTTAGGGCCTTAAAGTTGGCTTTACGGGCCTTAGAAGTGCCGGAAATGGGCTTAAACACGTGCAGGGACTGAAACTGTCATTTCTGAAACTTTGTTCTGATCTGTGACTGCTAGGCGGCCCGCCTCAAGATCTTAACATCCTCAGGCGGCCCGCGTCAGACCTTCTGACCAGGTTAAATGTTTCTAATAGCAGATTGCAGCTATTTGATCCACCACCACACATTCTCATTTGTCTAGTCATCTGATAAGGATCACATTTTAGTCACCATAAGGTCCTGACACTTGTACGGGTAGGATTAAGGCACGTTTTCCATGAAACGATCTTAACGGTGGACCTTTTACTATAAATACCCCACCCCCATGCTTCAAAATTACAAGAATTCTGATTTGAGAACCTCTAAGTTGAAACCATTGTTTCATACCTGAGATTCTTGAATCGGGATTAGCATTCGGGGACCCTTCGTAAGTATTCTTTCGTTCTTTTCTTTATTTTATTGCTTTTAGAGTCAGAAAGTCAAACTTTGTTTGACTTTCAGCGTTGACCAGTTTATGGTCAATGCGAAGTTTGTTTGAACTTCGCAACGTGATTGTAATCACGTTGGTCATAGTCCCTTGGGACTATGCCCACTGATTACCACGTTGTCTAGGGTCGTAGGGTAGGCGATCTAATAAATCGCCTATACCTTCGAACTCGACCCATTTGGTCGATCATTAGGATCCGACCAAATACATTAGGTGACCATAGTAGGTAGGGAATAACCTTCCGAGGTTATACCCTATGGTCACATCGTTTGAATAGTTGTATGATAGGTACTTTATATGCCTTAGGTAAATTACCAGAATACCCTTTTCATGTATAATTGGTAATTAAGCATATGTAACCTAAACTTTTGTCACATAACTGATTATGTAACATGTTTAGGCATATAACACTTGTCATAGGACTAGTTAGGCGATCCGAACGCGTTTCACGCGAACGACGCGTTAAAGTAGCATAAGCTACCTAAACGGGTCGTAATGGGTCGTAAGCACTTAGGTTAAGTTTCATTTAGTATGTAGGCTTTGTTAAACCAAATGACACGAGTCTCTACACTCGTTTGGTTTACAAACCCTAATACCACCCGATCTTCTGATCTAGGTCCGGTTAATTAACATAGTTACCTATATTAGGTGCCGTTTGATATCCGCGATCTCTAGCATTGTTTGGTTGTCACTCAAGGACTACTGAGCATTCTCAAGTGAGTACATAGACCCCTCTTTTACTGTTTTCCAAACTGTTTTGGGGTGAAACACATGTGCCTACTTGTTACTTTCGTGCTTTCCTGTTTTCACATCATATACTTGCTATGTTCATTAGTACATTTATAGTACATGATTTCATGGTGTTCTATGCTTTGTATGATGACTTTGCATACTTAGTACATTGTTTTACATGACTTTTCTACTTTGTATGATGACTTTGCATACTTAGTACATTGTTTTATACTGCATCTCTGTTGCATATGTTCCAGTAACATATGGACACATTGTTTTACAGCTCTACCCTGTATGTTTACTCTAGCATACTAGGTACATTATCTTCATAAAACATGCTTACATTTTGGTATGACATTTGGTTTGTTTAAACTATACTATACATTCATTAACACCGATCATGCCATTCGTTAGTAGGTAGTGGTACCATAGGACTTGACAAATCCCGTTCCGGACATCCCAGGGAAAGGGGATGAAAGGAATGACCGAATCCGAATACATATTCTCTTGATAACTCACTTTTACATAGTTATCCGTCTGTCTCAAGGCTTGGATGTATGAATTTTCACAATACCGCATAAATGTTCATATTCAGTATAGCATGCATATATCTTACAAAACATAACTTTGATTTAAACCAAGTTTTACTTCAATACTTTGTTTTGTACATTTTTACTTATGGTTTAAGTAGTCTTAATTTTACTTACCATACATATCATTTTGGTTATACATTACTTGACTACTTTTGGACTATAAACATTTGACATGGTTTATACAAGGACTTTTGACTATTGGTTTAAACATAGACTTATTACATTGTTGGTTTGGTTTGATTAAGTGATTAAGTAACGATGCGTGTGTAATATGATACAAGCATGGTGGATACGCCGCTGGTACTTCCTATATATAAGTGTTTGTATGGTATTACATATATCGTAGCGTTATTTGAATCATTTCAGTTTGATACATATAACATTTTATACAAATAACATACTTTTCACAATACATTGTTTTACAAACAACTTAACTTTTACAAACTCATTTTACATGGTTACTCATTTAACCATGCATTATTTTCTTATTTATACATATCATCTGAACTTATTGTTTTTCAAATGATTTACAAAGACAAAGCAAAGTACAAGGTTCATGACTAAACATTTTCTCAAACATAAGTCATGAAACCTATTTTCACAAAACCTATGTATCTCACAGGCATTTTTATGCTGACGTACCATATTTTCACATGTGTTTTTCAGGAGCTGTTGCATAAGATGATCAAGATACACATAGGCAGACTTGGGCTTTAGTGACAATAAAAGATGCAAGACTAGTTAATTATGTTGTATTTCCTTGTTTGCTAAGACATTGTAACACTTTTAATAAATAAAACTAAACTTCAATTACCATGGATTTGAAACAATTAATTCTGTTACAACACTCCCCGATGTTTCCGCCACGTTTTGTATGTTCTACGTGGTCGGGGTGTGACATAAACTTCACCGGATTTGCTTAATTAACGTCGTAACCTATACGCGTTTTCTTAACGTTAGTCACTAGACTTGCGTCGCACAAGTACAGTCACTCTCTTTTGTATATATTCTTGTGTTAAAAAAATTCTATATTTTTAACTACGTATCTTACTTATATTATTTTCTCTAAAATTAATATAAGTATCTCGTGTTTTGCACTTTGCACCCGAATTATGTATCTTGTATGTTGCATGTGTATTTTTATGTTTATACTCCTCATGAGTGTTTAGTGTATTTTTAAGTCTTAATACACTAGCACGTATAACACATACTATATACACTTAGCACAAAAGTTGGTGATAAAATAATATATATTTTTCTCTCAAAAATATACATACTTATATCCATTTTTATTCTTGAAGAAATCCTCATTTCTTATCACCAAAAATTAGGGAAACCTTGGTAATACTTTAAATACATTTTTAGGGAATACGTTTCTCAAAAACTTATATTTTTCTAAGTGTCAAAATTTATAAAAATTTTGACAGAGTTTCCCCTAAAAATGGAGGTTTCCCATGTTTTCAAAACATGTGTTTATTTTCTTTTAAATCGTCAACAATCATCAACAACAATTATCAACAATAATCATCAACCACAATCACTAATTTCTCCATTTCATGAACTTGAATATTTACAAAAATGTGTAGTAATTTACTAGCACATTTAGTAAGCCTTGTTATCTTTAAAAATAAGTTTAATTTCTTAAAAACTTTATTTTTAAAGAATATGAAGTTTCACAACTTCTAGTCGGTTTTTACGAAAATTATTTCTTTGTTAAAACTTTTGTTACACAAGTGTCCACGCACTTGTTTGTTCATAAAAACACCTCTACTTCATGAAAGATCTGGTTTTAAAACATGGTTTTGTCTTACAGTTGGTCTTTCGAAAATACCACTTGTAGATCTTTAGATCTACTAGTTTAGAACTCCATTTCATAAGATAATTGTTTTTACACAAGTTCATGTTTAGTGTGTAGTAGAGTTTCATCATTTAACCCTTTTCATTCTTAACATATTCTATGTCATGCTTCATGAACATGACTAATCCGGGTTAGATGATGATCCAAGCTACCACAACATAGATCGGCACTAAATAATCACCACAAAACAAGTCTTACAAGTTGTACACAACTCTTATGCTTTTAACCAACATGTTCATCATTTATGTAGACTTTTAGTTTCGATCTTGTGTGTGTTTGATTTCTAACCATTAAATCGCTTATTAACCACTCTAAACAAGAACAAGATGGTGTTTTAGAGTACTTACTACTAGCACAAGGCTAGGGAAGTTCAATAGTGCAAGTGAGGTGGATAAAAGTAAATGGTGAAGGTCCTTCAACTTCCGAAAGCTCCAAGCCTCCTAACTTAGCTTCTTACACCTTGTGTACACTTTGGAATGGTTTGAAGTTGGATGAAAATAGAGATAGTGTGGGTGCTTGTTTGGGCCGTAAGCTTAAGAGGGAGGAAGAGGGAGTTTTTGGTGTGTGTTAAAATGATGAAGATGAGCTTCTAATTCTTATAACCATGTTGAATTATTATCCAAAGTGTAGTATGTCTCAAGAGTACAAGGCAAATCTTACTAGGCAATCTTTATAAGATCATCCAAGATCAATTAAGATCTCACCAATAGGCCTTGTGGCCGTGAGCTAGGTAAGGGGGTGGGGGGGGGGTCTAGCATAGATTTAAATCATATAAGATCAAATAGAATCCAAGGAAGATCTATGGAATATCCAAGGAAGATCTAAGCAAGATCTAAATGATTCTTCCCAAATCCAATGAAAGATTCTTAGAAGATTTAGGAAGGATTATGTAATATTTGAGGGTGGGGGCCACTTGGGCCGTAAATCATATGGGGGGGGGGGGGGGTAATTTGTAACTTGATGGTAAAAATAGGTAATTAGTGGGAGGTTAAAAGTCTAGATATTAGCATGTAGTGTCTTGTGACGGGTGTTAGGGTATTCGGGTACCCTAATTAGCTTAGAAAAATAAAGACAATGCTTCTAGCATTATTTTGGTGTTCCGGGTAATGTCCGGTTGTTCGGTTATATACCGGTTCGTTAAAGTGCTAAATTGCACCTTTTAGTGTCTTTTAAGTGTCCTTTTATAACACTTTCAATTCCCGACACTCAGGGAAGTATTCTGGATGATAAAACGAAATTTCTGCATAAAATTCATATGATTAAATGCTGAATTGAGCTGAATTATACGAAATTATGCACTTAAAGTGCGTTTCGGGTGCTTTTTAGTGCTTATTTTTGCTTTCGCAATGTCTATAAATTAAACCCTTACATGTACTCTTGGGTTTTAATGTACTTTTGTCGTCGGACCTACACCTAGGCCTCAATTCTAATGTCTGACTGCTTTCTGCAGTTCTGTTGACACGATGTGTCTTACCGGTGAGTTTACTAATATTTCTGACGCAACGCTCTCGTTTATGCATAAAGCTATATTTTGTAGTATATATCATGCATGAATTCACTTGTATGGAATTCATAAATTTATTTGTCTGGTAAACCAGATCATGCACAGTCATTTAAGCGCAAATTACTGTTCATCTAGTGTACGGAATGTACGGAAAAGTGACGGTTGTCACAGATACGATGTGCTTCAAACCAGACCGGAGGAATACCCAAGACAAGTGTGCACGGATCTTTTGGGATTAGTGAACCAATGGGACCGCTTCAACAACCTAGTCACTGGGCCGCTGGGAGTAGTCCTCACTACTCGCCTTCGCTCGGTCCACTAATACAATCTGGAATTCTATAGCACATTCGTGTTCAATTCATGGTGCGACCCATTCGATAATGAAGGGTAGAATTCCGATGTGGGGGGACCAAATACTCGATTTCGATGGCACAGTTTGGGTCGATAGTTGGGTTGTATGCGGAGGAAGATGCGGGTAATGAAGAAAACACCGGAGGGTTACGTGAACTGTCAGAAAACGAATGCCAAGCCGCTTGGGCTCAAATATGAGATGGAATATACAACCCAAGTAGCACTAAGAGCACTAAGTTGAGGGACCCTCTTTACCGCTACATCCATAGGGCCCTCACTTACTCTCTTAGCCAGAGGCACGATAGCAGTGGCGTTGTAGGGTTGAGAGATCCGATGGTCCTTCATTGCATTCACACCTGTAGAAACCTTGATGTTCCATACCTCCTGCTCCGCAACATGCATTGGAATCGGCTTGTTACTCCACCAACCCCTATCTTCTTCGGGGGGTGGGGGGTGGGTATATCGTCTCTTCAAACACTTCGTGAACATGCCCAGGTCCTTCCAAAAGAGTCCATGGTCGGGAAGAGTGGACATACACATCTGCCGCTCCATGAACTTGATTTATGAAGCCGAAGATGGGACCGTTAGCTTCCAAAGAGTCCAGGGGCATGCATGGAACCCGTAAGTGGCACTCGTCCTTCATACACCACAGTTTCAACAACCTCCTCAGTACCAGTACCAGCCCCATGGTGATCCGGGCCAATTCTCCTCACAAGGAGGCGATTTCCCTAATTTTAAAAGTTTACATGATTTGTTACAGGAAAACCTCATGTGCACCAGGAACACCTATAACATGGCGAGCAACACGTACACCCGGGTCGGAGCGATTGAGAGAAACATCTCTGACATTCAGGATGACATTGGGAACATCCGGGAGTACATGGCGGGGCACGGAGGAGGAGATGATGATGAGGACGAGGACATGGACTAGGCGGGAGGAGCGGAGTTAGGAGCAGCTGGTTGGTGATCCCACAGGTTAACCCCTTTTATTATGAACAATTTCCGGCCTGCGTGCCGTGTATTGAATAATTTACTTTCCTTTAATTCTTTTTATTTTCTGCATTTGTTTTTCTTTTTAACTTGGTGATGTGGATGTTGAACTATAGTAATTTAGGATGCTTGCTATGGTTTGGTGTAGTGTTTATTGATAAAACAGGTACATACAAGGCTTAGAGTACTAAACATTAGTGCTACTAAAGCCGGGACAGGAAAACCAAAGCCAGAAACCTGTTTTTCGCCATTGCAGATTGTCTACACGGGATCATTTCCAGCCAACACGACCCCGTGCCCACTTCCCCAGACCTGCTGTTTGTTTAATTCTGCAGATTTTTGCCAGACACGGGGTCGTGTCCAGCCAACACGCCCCTGTGTCCACCTTCTGTAAGTTTTCATTACTGGCATCTGACCACGGGGCCGTGTCCAGACGCCCAGTAACACAAATTTTTGTTTTTTCACACCTTTTTACGCATTCAATCAACCTAAAAAAACTTATTTTTGGAACACATTGAGGACAATGTGTAATTTAAGTGTGGGGGGGGGGGGGGAATGCTAAAACCTTGAATCTTGTAAGTCCTAATTACAAGCCTTACACAAAACTCTATTGGAATCGCTAATCACCCCAAATTTTTTCATTTTTTTTTTACTTGTCTAGGTTTAATTTGGGAATTTCAAGTTCTAAAAAGGTTATATTTTTACAAATTTACAACCGATAGCGTCGTGATAAAAAGAAACAACATAAGAAAATTATGAAACAGCATGACAAGTTTAATTAAAATTTGATTATATATACTTGATCACATAAAAACCCATTCCACAAAAAGTGAGTTTTGAGCCTTTATTGAGCATACAATATATATCTTTAAACTAAATGCTCATTTTTCGTTTCTTGTGTGAATAGCCGCTTGGTTCTTACGACTCTAGAACTTGCCACGACGATACATTCCCGGTGCTTACCAACTTAAACCCGAGTAAGTAAATGACGGAGGCATTAGGACTAACCCTTTTTATTTCGACACCATTATTTTTTTTACCACCTACCCAAAACCCCCCTAGTTAACCCCTTTGAGCCTAAACCTTTTCATTTCATAACCCAAAACAAACACCCTTTCACCCACCAAAACCTTTTTATTTTTAACCCTTTGTTTTAGTAACAAGCTCGGTTTTTCTTATGACTTTCAAAAAAAAAAATGATGATGATGATGATGAAGCAAAAGAGAAATAAACAAACAAGTTTATCAAAAATAACTTTGTTTGAATAATGGATTCATGAAAATAAAAAATTCAAAAATAAAAAGTATTACGAAAACCGACGCTTTTTACGCCTTTCGCCCTTTTACTAACCACTAACCCAACCACCTACCTTTAACCCAAGCCTAACCCTTCACCCCAAAAAGTCCTCTTGATATTTACAAAGGTATATAGTTAAAAAGGAGGAGGATTGATTGCTTGGCAAGCTTATGGTACGAGTAAGTTCCATGCCGCTCTCGAGTGATTCACTAAAATACATCTTCGGCCGAGTGTTGAGTGATCCCCCGTGAGGTATGTGAACTTGTATATAAATGGAATTTTAAAAAGGCATGTTATGCCCTAATAAGTAATTTATCTTATGAAATGTTTTAAATAAATCATGACGAATAGGATTGTAAATAAATAAAAATAAAACTTAATAAAGAATCTTGGAAATCCCGACACTCTATGACAAGCCCAAAAACCTTCTCTTCTACCCATTCCATTTGGGAGTGTAAAGCCACATTATAAAGAGTTTTGCTTGAGGACAAGCAAAGATTCAAGTGTGGGGGTATTTGATGTGCACAAAATGCAACATATAAATTACATCAATTGTGCCATAAAACTAACCCTTTTTTAGTACTAATGTTGGAAAAAGTGTGTTTTTGTATTCCTTTTGTATTTTCAGGATTAAATGAGCTCAAATGAACAAAAGAAGCAAAAAGGCAGCTAAATCTAACATAAATACAAGAAAAGGAATAAATGTGGCATGCCCGGCCTCCACGACAGCATCTTCCCAAGCAAAACAAGAGAACAGAAGGCTGAGCACACCCCGTGCTCAATGAGCACGGGGGCGTTCCCAAGTGTCAGCAGAAAAGACAAAGATGTAGAAGCTTCTATCACCCACCACGGGGGCGTGCCCAGTGGACACGGGGCCGTGGTCAACTCTAAGATTCGCAGAATCAGGGGAAATCTTGATAGTAGAGATACGCTTCTACAAGCGGGGGCGTGCCCAGCGGACATGGGGGCGTGGTCAACTAATGCAGACAAACTGCAATTAATGAAGAAAGAGAAGGAAGGTAGACACGGGGCCGTGCCCGAGTCTCTATTCAGCCTATAAATAGGGGTGCTTGGCTCATTTGCAAACCATCCCTTGGCACACCAGCTCTCTCACACATCACCCACCACCCACCACCATCACAACACCATTATCCACCACCATCATCCATCATCCATCATAGAGTGTGTGAGTCATCTCGGGATCCAAGATTGATCGTAAGAGTTCTTGATAATCAAAGGCCATGTTTGCCTAAGTCTCTTACATCACTTGGTGAAGACAAGTGTCTAGTGTAATACTTTTTATTTTTAATCTTTTCGCACTTTTTATTTGGTTATGTATTATTGACTTTAATAACTAGTTTCTTATGTTGAAGGTGATTCTTCCTTATCGTTTGTCCGTGGTGTCTTGGTATTATTTTACTGTCTATATAAAATAAAAGATTTTCACCATTCATATCTCCACGGTCTATATGGAGATATGTTGGCTACCTGGTCGGGGGTTAAAGGAACAGTTTGGTAAGAGTCTTGCATTGTTCAGTGTATAGATCCTGCAAGGATGTTGGTGCATGCGTCTGTCGACTTCGTCTTGTATCAAGTCTTACATTACAATTGTTAGATCAGGGCGCGTTGTATGAGAAATAGGGTAGAATTTATGTGTTTGTGAGCTAATTTCGTTTGAACGTGACATGTAACACCTTCAAACGAAATTAACTAGTTTAATTTCGTTTGAAGTGAACCATATCACCTTCAAACGAAATAGCATCTCCTATATATACCCTACATACGAAATCATTTGTAACTTTCCGGTCAGTGTAACGAAGTGCTGCCGAAGTGTTGTTAGACTGTAAATTGTTATCAAATCAATCTTACAACAGTTTAAAGTGTAAATCTAGCTGAATTGACCTCTACATGTCTGTTTCCGCCTTTCGTATTGAGTTAAACTCTTCTGATAGACTTGTTCGGGTCTGAAAACGATCCTACAAGTGGTATCAGAGCTCAGGAGGAAGAGTTCATACCAATTCAGCTGCATTTTTCTGTTTTCTATACCTTCTTTCACAATTGAACAAGTTTTCACGGTTAAAATTGGACAATTTTCAAATATCATGTGCGCAACACTGTTTTAACAAACCCTAGAAAGTTTCAGAACTAAAATCGACCATTTGCTTGACCAATTGGACCAAAGTATGACCGAAATGATGATGTCATGGTGATTTCGTTTGAAAGAACTTGGCGATTTTGTTTGAGATGGCATCATTTGACTGATTTCGTTTGAAAATCAAGGGTAATTCCGTTTGAATTTGGAATTTCGTTTGAGAAGTTAGATAATCTCGCTTGAAACAGTTATCTTGTTTGAGAATTTCGTTTGAGATAATGTATTCCGTTTGAACTGATTGGTATATTCCGTTTGAGGATCGAATTCCGTTTGAGGGTTTCATTTGAACTAGGCAATCTCGTTTCAAGTGGCAATCTCGTTTGAAGGTTATACAAGTTCAGTGATTTCGTTTGAAATAGTGGGTGTTTCAAACGAAATTAGGTAGATTGATTGAACTGGTATTCCTTTTGAAAGAGTTTGTTTATGAACATTTGAAAATCAAATCATGAGTGAAGAGTTCTCTAACGCGTTTGCTACATCCTCGACTAGTCCAACAGTCATTACTCAAAACATGAACATGGAAAATGAGACTGGAACTACGCAAAAGCCCCCGAAGCTAATGAGCATTGAAGAGTATTACGGTTGGAAAGATCGATTTGAAAACTGGGTTCAAGCTAATCATTTGAGATCTTGGAAGTGTATTTTGAAAAAGTATGTTCTACCACGTACTGATCTGCAAGTTGAGAAAGAAATCTCTGAATTCAATGACAAAGAACGAGACATGTACAGAGCTAAAAAGATGATGATTAGTCTACTTCAGCAAGCCATTAAAGAAGATATCTTTGTATTGCTTCAACATGACAAAACTTCAAAATCAATTTGGGATGCTCTTAAGATCAAATTTGAGGGAAGTGAGAATATGATAAGAAGTAAAAAGGCATTGCTTAAGAAAGAATTTGATCTATTCACAAGTCTGCCAGGGGAAGATACAAAGAAGTTGATTGAAAGATACTGCCACTTAGTGCGTTCTATGTCACTGTTAAGCATAATCAAAGATCGAGAAGAATGGGTTGACAAATTAGCTGATGCTTTACCTCAAAAAGAATGGGGTACATTTTTGATGATTTTGAAGAATATTGGAGTATATTATGGTTTGACAATTTCTCAGTTCATCGAGAAGATTGAGGGTCAAGATCTTGAACAGCAAAAGATTGCGAGGATGAATAATCCAAGTAGTCAACAAGATGTGAAGATGTATTACAAAGGCAGTGTTCAAGAGATTGAAAGGAGTCCTAAAATCCAAACCGCTTTTAGTGCTGGAAATTCATCTGAAAGTGTTGAACAAAGTCCAAACAGCAGCAGTGGATTCTCTTCATATCCAAGTGTAAATCCGAAGAGTTCAACTTCAAGTTTTCATTCTCAAAGCTCAAAAAATGGAAATGGTTGTGTGATACAGTGCAACATTGCATTGAATCTTCCAGAGGGTCAAAGTTTTTCTGAAGAAATTGCGAAAGATCACATGGCGTTACTTGCAACTGTGCTACAATCCTATGAAGGTTTGGTTGCAGGAAGGATCGGAAATCCTATGCTGACAAAAGAGGATTACGATCAAATAGACGCTGAAGAAATGGAGCTCATGGATATCAAATGGTGTCTAGCTAGTATCTTGAGAAGAGCAGAAAAGTTTAAAATGATCACAGGGAGAAATGATTTTCTGGATGCACATGTGTCTACTTTGGGTTTTGATAAATCTAAAGTTACTTGTTTTCGATGCAGGGAGAAAGGTCATTTTAAGAGAGAGTGCAAAAATCAAGAAGCTAGTGGAGCAAAGAATCCTTTTGGAAAAGATGACTACTATCGGAAAGCCATATATCAACAAGTTGCTCATAAACCATATCAACAAAAGGAAATACCAACTGCACATGGGAAAATGATCGAAGATGCAAACAAGAAAGCATATTTTGGCATCATTGATCAAGATGATGAGAAAATGGCTCCAGGATTCAGTTGGGAAAAATATATTTCAGCTGATAGTAAAGCATGTCTAATAAATCAAGATGATGAAAAATTACCTGAAGGGTTCAGCTGGGATAGGTTTGCGGATGAGAATGGGAATTTTAAAGCTTTTATTGCAAAGATAGTTCAAGAGCCTGAATTGTTTACAGAGTGGATGAAAGCGATTGGTGTTCATGTGAAAAATAAAAAAGAAGAATATGTTTCATCCGATGAAAGTTCAGAAGAAACAATTGTTCTTGATCAAACATCATCTGATTCTGTCTCTTCAGATGATCGTGCTGAAAAGACATTAGATTTTGATCAAACACCATCTGATTCTAGTTTTTCAGATGATAGTTCTGAGAAGGAAATAGAGTTTGATCAATCACCAACTGATGACAGTGGTGATGATGAGGAAGAAAGACATATTAATGTTGCAAAAAACTCATCTATCTCCTGAAAGTTTTCAATTATATTTTGCAGATCGCTTGGAGAAACTGAAGGAGAGACGTGCAGCAAAAGAACAAAAGAAAACGAAGAGTGAAAGTGTTGATAAAAAAGAAGAGATTATTCTAAATGAAGAAGTTAAAGCAGAGAAGGTGACTGAAACTGAATCAGTGATTGATGTTGAGAAGGTCATTGAAGTTGAAAAGATTGTGGAAGTCATCAAGCCTTGTTTAAAGTGTTTGGAATCTTGCAAGCAATGTGCAGAAAAAGATGAGAAATTGGTTGAGCTTGAAAAGATGAAAGAACAATTATTGTTCAATCTCAACTACGTGAAAGAATCTTACGATGTGCTGAATAGAACGGTATCTGGTTTACAAAAGACTAACTCAGAAAGAGAAGATGCGTTAACCATGATGAATGCTGTGATGATGACGAAGCAAAAAGCTATAAATCATTACATTGAGGAATGTGCAAAACTGCAGCGGGAGTTGGAAAATGAAAAGATTGAGAATGAGAGAATTAGACGCTTATTACAGAGTTATTCTAGTTCTGATTATCTCATTGATCGAATTTACCCAACTGTTGCAGGTTTTGAAGCATTTAAAGATGAGGAGAAGCCAAAGAAGAAGGATACTGGTAAGAAACAGAGTGTTAGTTATAACAAGTGCCCGCCTCCAATTTGGGAAGGGTATTCGCCTAGAAAACCAAACGAGGGGCAAGTCGAAAAGGCAGTCAATATAAAGTTAAAGTCCGATATAACCGATGAATTACCAGAAAACATTGACGTTGTTTTTACATCGTCTGACACTGATCATGAGTCCGAGTTAATAAAAAAGGTGGCCGATCAGGTGTTGGATACAGATGAGGAGTCGGAGTTAAAGTCTGAGTCAAAATCCGAGTCTGGGTGTTCAAATTCGTCCGACAAAAGTTCGAGTTCATCAGTCAACAGTCAAAAGTCGTCGGTTAAAAGGTTGTACAATAAAGAATTCCTGTTATCAAAATCTAATTTGAATGACAAAGCAATCAAAGTGGCATATACATTGATTGATTTAGACAAATTATATTCTGATAAGGAATTTCTAATAAGAA
Source organism: Helianthus tuberosus (assembly GCA_030545235.1). Lineage (NCBI taxonomy): Eukaryota > Viridiplantae > Streptophyta > Magnoliopsida > Asterales > Asteraceae > Helianthus > Helianthus tuberosus. The sequence goes on from CM060407.1 coordinate 125,193,595, forward strand.
GTGTTAATTTTGAAAAGATCAAAATGGTTTTCAAACTAACAGAAATCAATATTTCTGAAATAAAAGATGTAAATCTTACTGAAAAACCTAAAAAATACACTTCAAGAGTTCAACAACGATTAAACAAGAAAAAGGGTTACGGTTCTGGTTTTCAAAAGAAACCAAACCATAACGGTAATTTCAAAAAGAAAGGTTTAGGTTTTATTTCTCCAGAAAATTATAAAAATGAAAAATATGCCCGAGATTTTAAATCAAAAATGACATTTGTTTCAGGAACAAGCTTGGAAGAAGAAGCAAAAAGCCCATTCTGGAAGCAATCAAACAAAGAATTCCTTGCCAAGAAGCAGGAGAATGTGAAGAATGGAGCTAATCAAAGAAAGGAGACAAGATCCTGTTACAAGTGCAATAAAGCTGGTCACATTGCATGGAACTGTTCTCAAGCTACAAAAACAAAACAGGAAGTCTCTAAAAAACTCAAAGAAAAAGTTGTTGAGAAAAATGAGCCACCAACGAAAAAATTCAAAATTTTTTAAAATTCAACATACGAAGTTGGTGAATGTTCAAAGACTCATTTTTATCAAAAGAGAGCTAAACATGACAACCAAATGTGGGTTGTTAAGAAGTTTTATGAGAAACTTGGCGATGAATCTGATTCCACAAAGTCAGATGAGCCACATGTGGAGGTTAAAGAAGAAAACTCAGTACCGCCAATGGATGATGTTCATTTTCCACCATTGAGGGCTGAGAATTTTAAATCAAAAGTTGGAAAAGTTGAAATCTCAAATCAATTTTATTCTGAAAAGAATGAATTTGATATTGAAAAAGCTTTTAATGGAAATGTTAAAAAGATGTTTGGGAAAATGGTCGAGGGAAAGGCCAAAGGGGTAAAAGATTTTTATGAAACAAAGAAGGCATCTTATTACCCAAGAGAAGTTGAGGAGGAAACATCCAAGTTTGGTGAAGCTTGGATGTCTGTTTTTCATAAGTGATAATTATGACTTGCCGGAGCTCCCAGGTTTGTAAGCGTGGAGCAGGTATCGACATCTTTCTTGGTTGATAATCTTTCAAGTGGTACAGTTGGTAAAGATACAAGTGGTATTTTCTTAAACTGTTATATTTTTCAAGTGGTTGATAAATGAATCTACAAGTGGTTGAAGAAATTTTCAACTGCAAGTGGTAAATCAGGGTCATTAAGTTGAACTTGATTTGACCATACATACAAGTGATTGTTTGGAAAACAATATGATGAACCCTTAACTTTACAAGTGGTAAAATCAACAAAAATTATTTTCCGGAAAAATCATTTTGGTTAAAACAAACTTAAGTGTTTTGAAATCATTATGAGAAAATAGTTTGTTGAAAGGGGGAGTTCTGATTGTTTATGCCAAGTGGATGGCGATTTGAAGCGATTCGATATCGGTTGTCAATTTACTTGTATAGTTTGTTTTCAAATTTACTTTAATGTGTTTGCATTTTAGGGGGAGTAGAAATTTTCAGCAAATCCAAAAACATTTGAAAATTTGAAAAAGTAAAAAACATGATAAAATTCAAAAATGAGTTTTGGTGTCAAAGAAGAGGAAATGATAGTACATCAGTAGACAGTTACAGTATGCTAAAGAAATGTAATGATTATATAGCGTTAAACAGTCTCACTGATGATATGCCGATAGGTTTTTACACATTTAGTAAATTTTTTCGGGATATAAACTTAAATTCAAACTTGCTTATTTTGTGGGGAACACTACTTGGATATATAGGTAACCCCTGAAATCTCGTTTGAAGGGTCCCTCTTTCTGAGATACTAGGTCTATATGCTCAGTGATATCTGGGGTATTATCCCGGGACTTCTGACTTTGCGGAAGCAATGGCCTAGTCCCCGGAGAATACTTTCTGCTTGCTTGAAATATAGCGCCACCCTCAGCATAAAATGATGAGACAATAAAATTGCTAATCAATGCTATTGTAAAAAAGATCCTCTAAAGGGGACACACCAAAAGTCGAGTCGTGATCTCTCTGCTGAACGGTAGTTCTGACCTGAGCTCTCACGGTTTCGTATTGTTTCATAATTTATTCCCTTACAGATATCATCTATGGTATACTCACCTGTAAGACTGAATATTAGGATCTGTATACGGGAGTATATTCAAGAGGTGGGACACATGATTGAGTTTAAGTTCTTAAATCACCTAATTCATATCCTGAATCAGTTGAAATTTGTGTGAAAATTTAAGTGGATCAGTATATCGGCAATCTAAGTGAATTGTTTAATTCTTAATGTGTAACTAAGCTCAACGGTACTTGTGACTTGTCAAAAACTGATATGATCCTCTTACACAAACTCACAAAAACTTTGTCTGTAAATATTTCTTTACTGCATTTCATTTCATTCAAAAATCCAAAAAGATTTTCAGTGTGTTTTAGCATAAAGTTTGAAAAATTCAAAAAGATTTTCGACAACTGATGTTGGAGAGCTGATTTTCAAAATTCTAAATGCTAAACATGATGAGTATGTGGTGAGGGGGAGCTTGTTTTAATTGAGAAAAGTTTTTGAATATTTTTCGGTACAAGTGGTCATCTGAGGTTTCTATCATTGATAAATCATTCTGGTTTATTTTTAGGAAATTTAGAAAGTAAATTTGTCAATATGTTAAAATTGAGAAATTTATTGTGAGGTAGAGTTTGTGCAGGTAGGCCAGGTTACTACAATACTGGAATTGTTGCTGGTGAGGAACTTAAGGAATCCAAGAATTGACTCCGATAACTGAGCATAGAGAGAGCCAGGTTTTCAATTCTTGCACAAGTTGAGGGGGAGTCTGCTAGAGAGAGAAGGATTTAGAGTGAGACAAGAGCCAGGACAAGATTTTGGAAGCCCAAAGGCTGATAAAGATTGAAGACGTTGAAGACTCGATACTTAAGACTCGTCAACATTCGAGGGGGAGTCTGTTGGTGCATGCGTCTGTCGACTTCGTCTTGTATCGAGTCTTACATTACAATTGTTAGATCAGGGCGCGTTGTATGAGAAATAGGGTATAATTTATGTGTTTGTGAGCTAATTTCGTTTGAACATGACATGTAACACCTTCAAACGAAATTAACTAGTTTAATTTCGTTTGAAGTGAACCATGTCACCTTCAAACGAAATAGCATCTCCTATATATACCCTACATACGAAATCATTTATAACTTTCCGGTCAGTGTAACGAAGTGCTGCTGAAGTGTTGTCAGACTGTAAATTGTTATCAAATCAATCTTACAACAGTTTAAAGTGTAAATCTAGCTGAATTGACCTCTACACGTCTGTTTCCGCCTTTCGTGTTGAGTTAAACTCTTCTGATCGACTTGTTCGGGTCTGAAAACGATCCTACAAAGGACCTGGGTTAAATTTAGTAGGACCTCCTTCAATACCCACCGGTATTTGATGGCGGGGGTCCAAACTCTTTGATCCCCTCATATGTAAGCTACTATTAATACTTTAACCCGGCTACTTAGGACTGTATCCCTGCTGACTCAGACTACTTAGCCGAGGGTAACGTCACCTTCAAAAGAGGGGCCTACCATAATATGCATTAATAACTTAATTAATTATCTTTCAATAATCCGACCCTTTAGGATTGTATCCTTGCTGACTCAAACTACTGGGTTGAGGGTAACGTCACCTTCAAAAGAGGGGCCTACTACAATAACTAAGATAATCTCTTAAAAAGTGCAAAAGTGCGGAAATAATCAAAGGTTACAATAAACACGAGTCGGAGCCAAGTGATTCATCTTGTCTATCTGTTTTTATTTTTATTTTATTTTTCTGCATTTTAGTTAGTTTTATTTTTCTTATTTAAAAACCTTTTTCTAACTTTTGATTTGATTAGACGTTGAGGATAAACCGGTTCTAAAAGCTCTTGTGTCCTTGGACAACCTCGGTATCTTACCAACACTATACTACGCTCACGATGGGTGCACTTGCCTATATGTGTGTTTGGTGTTAGTAAAATATCGTGTTTTATAAATTTAAAACTTGACTCATCATCATCATCATACTCAGTTAATCCCACCAATAGCAAAGCAAAGGTAGGGTCTGAGGAGGGTAAGATGTAGACAGCCTTACCTCTACCCCGTAGGAATAGAGAGGCTGCTTCCAGTGAGACCCCCGACTCGATAGTAGTTTTGCATCAAGCCTTGGACATAAGGCACATAACACTCAGCACTCGGGACAAAGACCGATTAGTGAATGTACCCTTTTGTCTCTCAGCTATCAACGCCACCACATGATGCAAAATTAACCGTCCTCAGCTTTTAACGTTATTTTCACGAAGTTAGTAAAATAACGTTAAAATTTGTGCACTTTCACTTTTGCCCCCCGATGGCCCACACATATATACATTATATGCGCATACCGCAAGCGGGGAGTAAAATTTAAAACTTGACTAATGTGTAAAAAGGGCTTAAAATATACTTAAATATATATCACACCACACACGCATCAAGGATGTAACACCTAAATTAACACTTGAAATGTAACTTGAAGGGGGTGTGTGTGTGTTTGTGATTATAATGCAAAAAGATGGAGTAGGAGTGGAATGGAGATTAAAATCGGAGGAGAATGCTTACAAGAAATCTTGAATTGCAGCTGGAATCTATGAGGACGAATGAGAGGATGAGAAGAGTTGAAATGAAGACACAAGGCCCTATTTATAGTTTTTGGGTGAGGGCTTGCGTTGTGTTCAGATGGTCATATCCGGATGGACTCCATCCGGACGGATGAGCTCCATCCGAATGGGTGAACTCCATCCGGATGGATTGGCTCCATCCTAATGGGTGAGCCCCATCCGGGCGGATGGCCCATTCGGGCGGCTGAATTTGGCGTTATAATAATTTCCAACTTTGAGTGTTGCGTAGCGTTTTATCGTGATAAGTCGAGTTAGCGTTTGAGCATTTTGAGCGAGTAACCAATACATATAACATATTTAATCATTTAAACACACAATAACATAAATAAATCCGCATTTCAAGTTTGCGTTGAGTTTGCTTTATGATGAGCATTTATGTAATAAGCGTCTAAATGCGATACTGCGATAAATGAGTGTTATAAAATGCGTTCAAAATATAGTTTAACCCATAGCGATCATCGAATCTCAGGGTACAAGCGTTTACAAGGGAAAAGACGACGAAGTAGGAACAACCAAAAGTTCGAGTTGTTACACTCATGACCAGCTGATGCGTGTGTAGCGTGATATATTTTTATTAATATTTTAAGCCCTTTTTAACACTTTAGTCAAGTTTTAAATTTATAAAACACGATATTCTACTAACACTAAACACACATATGGGCAAGTGCACCCATCGTGAGCGTAGTATAGCGTTGGTAAGATACCGAGGTCGTCCAAGGACACAAGAGCTTTTAGTACCGGTTTATCCTCAACGTCTAATCAAATCAAAATTTTAGAAAAAGGTTTTAAACATGAAAATAAAAACAAAAAATGCTGAAAAATAAAATACAATAAAAACAGATAGACAAGATGAATCACTTGGATCCGACTCGCCTTTAGTGTAACCTATGACGATTTCCGCACTTTTGCACATTTTAAGAGATTATCTTAGTTATAGTAGTAGACCCCTCTTTTGAAGGTGACGTTACCCTCAACCCAGTAGTTTGAGTCTGCAAGGATACAATCCTAAAGGTTTGGAATATTGAAAGATAATTAACTAAGTTATTAATGCGTAATGTGGTAGGCCCCTCTTTTGAAGGTGACGTTACCCTCGGCTAAGTGTTTGAGTCAGCAGGGATACAATCCCAAGTAGCCGGGTTAATGTATTAATAGTAGTTTACATATGAGGGGATCAAGCCATTCGCACCCCCGCCATCCAATACCAGTGGGTATTGAAGGAGGTCCTAGTAAGCTTGACCCAGGTCCTTGTAGGATCTATACACTGAACAAGGCAAGAACCTTACCAAACCATTCCCTTAACCCCCAACCAGGTAGCCAACATATCTCTATATAGACCGTAAAGATATGAATGGTGAAAATCTTTTATTTTATATAGACAGTAAAATAATGCCAAGACACCACAGACAAACAATAAGGAAGTTTCACCTTCAACATAAGAAACTAGTTATTAAAGTCATTAATACAAAACCAAATAAAAAGTGCGAAAAGATTAAAAATCAAAAGTATTACACTAAATGCTTGTCTTCACCAAGTGATGTAAGAGACTTAGGCAAACATGGCCTTTGATTGTCAAGAACTCTTACTATCAATCTTGGATCCCGAGACTACTACACACACTCTAAGATGGATGATGGTGGTGGATGTGGGTTGTAGTGGTGGTGGAGTGTGGGTGAAGTGGGAGAGAGGTGGTTTGCCAAGGGATGCCTTTGAAGTGAACCAAGCACCTCTCTTTATAGCCTGCACAGAAGCCCAGACACGGCCCCGTGTCCATCCTCTTACTCTTTCTTCATTAATTGCAATTTGTCTGCATTAGCTCCACACGGCCCCGTGTCCGCTGGGCACGGCCCCGTGTGCAAAAGCGTATCTGTACTATCAAGATTTGCTTGAATTCTGCGAATCTTATCATTGACCACGGCCCGTGTTGAGCTGGGCGCCCCCCGTGTCGGGAATAGAAGCTTCTATAGCTTTGTCTTTTCTGCAGACACTTGGCCACGCCCCCGTGTCCGCTGGGCACGGGGCCGTGGTCAGCCTTATGTTCTCTTGTTTTTGCTTAGGAAGATGCTGTCGAGGGGTCGGGCATGCCGCGTTTATTCCTTTTCTTGTATTTATGTTAGATTTGGCTCAATATTTGTTCCTTTTGTTCAATTAAGCTCATTTGTTCCTGAAAATACAAAAGGAAGACAAAAACACACTTGTTCCAACATTAGTACTAAAAAAGGCTTAGTTTTATGCCTCAATGGATGTAATTTATATGGTGCATTTTACACACATCAAATACCCCCACACTTGAATCTTTGCTTGTCCTCAAGCAAAACTCTTTATAATGTGGCTCACACACCCAAATGGAATGGGTAAAAGAGAAGTTTTTGGGCTTGTCTTGAGTGTCGAGAATCCAAGATCTTTATTAGGCTTTATTTTTATGCTATTTACAATCCTATTCGTTATGATTTATTTAGAACGTTTCATAAGAGAAATTACTTATTTAGAACGTTCCATTTATATACAAGTTCACATACCTCACGGGAGATCACTCAACACTCAGCCGAAGATGTATTTTTGTGAAACACTCGAGACCGGCATGGAACTCACTTCTACCATATGCTTGCCAAGCAATCAATACTCCTCCTTTTTAACTATAAACCTTTGTAAATATCAAAAGGACTTGGGGAAGGGTTAGGCTTGGGTTAAAGGTAGGTGGTTTTGGGTTAGTGGTTAGTAGAAAGGGCTAAAAGCGTAAAAAGCGTCGGTCGTCGTAAAACTTTTTGTTTTTGTGACTTTTATTCAAACAAAACATTTTTAAACAAAGTTTCTTTGAGGAACTTGTTTGTTTATTGCTAGACTTCATCATTTTTTTTATAAGGAATGTCACATGAAGATCGATCTTTTTACTAAAATAAAGGATTTAAAAATAAAAAGGTTTTAGTGGGTAAAGGGTGTTTGTTTTGTGGGTTTAGAAACGAAAAGGTTTAGGCTCAAAGGGGTTGACTAGGGGGATTTTGGGTAGGTGATAAAAAAGTGAAAAATAATGGTGTTGAAAAGAAAAAGGGTTAGTCCTAATGCCTCCATCACTTACTTACTTGGGTTTAAGTTGGTAAGGACCGGGAATGTATCGTCATGGCAAGTTCTAGAGTCGTAAGAAATCAAGCGGCTATTCACAAGAAACGAAAAATGAGCATTTAATGTGATCAAGTATATCTAATCAAATTTTAACTAGATTTGTCATGCCATTTCTTAACTTTCTTATGTTGGTTCTTTTTATCACGACGCTATCGGTTGTAAATTTGTAAAAATATAACCTTTTTAAGACGTGTTATTACCAAATTAAACCAAGACAAGTAAAAAAAATGAATAGTTTTTTTCTTTTGAAAACATTTGGGGTGATTAGCGGTTCCAATAGAGTTTTGCGGTTCCAATAGAGTTTTGTGTAAGGCTTGTTATTAGGACTTGCAAGATTCAAGGTTTTAGCATCCCCCCCCCACTTAAATTACACATTGTCCTCAATGTGTCCTAAAAAGAAAATTTTAGGTTGATTGAATGCGTAAAAAGGTGTTTAAAAACAAAAAATTATGTTACTGGGTGCCTGGACACGAGCCCGTGTTAATCCGGGCACGCCCCGTGTTCAGATTGCCAGTATCATAGTTTACAAAAGGCTGGGCATGGGGCGTGCTTAGTGAACACGTCCCCGTGTCCAGTTGCCTGAACTGGGCGTTTTCTGCAGAACCTTGAGCACGGGGCGTGTTGGGCTGAGCACGGCCCCGTGCTGAACTTGCTGTAATGAAGAAAAATTGTCGGGTGGCTCTGTTTTTGTGCATGGGGTGTGGGTTCAAGTTTCCCTCAGTAACCTCCACCATTCCGAGTATGTTTTATTCCTGAAAATTAAAACTAAACTAGAAAGCATAAAAGCTAATCTAAACTAAAACTAAGGATAGTTCCGCGGAATGCCTTCGTGGTGCGCCACGTTTATAAGGGTCCTTGGCTAGACCCAAAGTCAGTCATATGATACCCAAGTGGGATGTTTTGAATCCCATGTTGCACCGTCGGAGAGCACCATCCAAACTTTAGTCTATGACTTTCATGTAGTTGATCGGGTCGCCGTATTCTACTCTTTTCCCAACCCCAAACTCCATCTCCTTGTCCCCAACCCTCAATGTTAATGTCCCACCATTCATGTCGACCATTGCGTGGGCGGTGGCTAGGAATGGTCTTCCTAAAATGAGTGGTACTTCGGTATCCTCCTCCATTTCTAGTATGACAAAGTCGGCCGGGAAGACAAAGTCTCCGACTTTCACCAATAGATTTTCGGCGACATCTTGTGGATATTTGATAGACCTATCGGCAAGTTGTATGCTCATCTATGTGGGGCTTGTTTTACGTAGTCCGAGTCGGTCAAATATTGATGTGGGCATAAGATTAATGCTAGCCCCAAGATCAGCTAGCGCATTGCAGATGGGTGATCCCCTAATGGAACAAGGGATGGTGAAACTTCCGGGGTCGATTTTCTTTTGTGGGAGTTTGTTAAGTAGTACGGCGGAGCATTCTTCACTTAAATTAACTAGTTGCAGTGTTTCAATTTTCCTTTTGTGAGTGAGGAAGTCTCTCATAAATTTTGAATATTTAGGCATTTGAGTGAGGACTTCCACAAACGGAAGATTGATGTGCAATTTTTTAAGTAAATTTACGAATTTTGTGAATTACTCATCGGTCTTTTGGCGAAGTAACCGACCAGGGTAAGGTACCAGAGTATTCTTGGTAAGCTCATGATTGGGTGGAGGAGTCGTCTCTTTTTGGGGCACCGGTGAAATTGGGGTTTGGGTAGACAGACTCTTCTCAGTTGGAGGTAGCGGGGCCTCCTCGGGACCTACGGTACGGTTTCTCAATGTGATGAGATATACTTGTGCCTTTGGGTTTGTTTCGGTATTGCTGGGTAACGCGCCTTGTGGTCTCTTGGAGAAATTTTGAGCTAGTTGATTTAATTTTTTTTGAATGTTTTGAATACTAGCTTGTTGATTTATAAAGTTCGATTCCATTTGTTGAAATCGATCCGAGTTTTTCTTTTCGGTGTCGGAGATGAGGCGTGAGACAGTGTCTTCAAGCCTCTCTCATCCCCCTTGTTGTTGTTGAGAGAAATTTTGTGACTCATTTCTTGGTTGTTGAAAGTTTGTTAATTGGTTTTGATTTTGTTGGTTACTACTATTGCCAGGTTCTCTCCAACCAAGGTTAAGGTGGTTACGCCATCCTTGGTTGTAGGTACCCGTTGGAGGACCTGACGGTCTAGGCCTATTATCAATGTAGTTTACCATTTCTGTTTGATTGTCCATTTCTTTCATACAACTCCAATTTTCATGTGGTCCACCACACCCTTCACAAGCCATAACTGAAGCCGTTTTTGCCATTTCTAACTTTTTGATTTTCGAAGAGAGGGCCTCGATTTGGGCTTGTAAAGAAGTGCTTTCATCAACCTTATGGGCGCCCGGGGCAATATATTTTGTGCCTCGAGGAGTGTGCCGCTGAAAATTGTTTTGAGTAATTTCCTCAATTTGATTATAAATTTCATTTGGGCGACGATTACCTAGAAGTCCCCCGGAGCTAGAGTCAAGTGTTTGTCTTGTGTGTGGCACCAACCCATTATAGAAAATGGATACTTGTTGCCATACCGCAAGACCATGATGAGGACACTTTCTTAGTAGCTCCTTGAACCTTTCCCAAGTTTCATATAAGGATTCCCGTCCTCTTGTGAGTATGTATTAATTTCAGTCATTAATTTAGCCGTTTTAGAAGGAGGGAAATACTTATACAAAAATTTTGGGCTAGTTCTTCCCAGGTGTTTACCGATCCAACTGGGAGGGTGTTAAGCCAAGCCTTAGCTCGGTCTTTTAGCGAAAATAGGAACATTCGGAGGTGGATGGCGTTGTTTGATGCTCCGTTGATCCGAAAAGTATCACATATTTCCAAAAAGTTGGTAATATGTAAATGGGGATCTTCATCCGCAAGCCCATGGAAAGTTGCGGAGTTTTGGAGTATTTGGATCAAATGCGGCCGAAGTTCGAAGTTGTTAGCATCGACATTCGGTGCATTGATAGCGGTGCCGAGATTACCTAATGTGGGTCGTAGGTAATCCATTAGGGTACGTTGATCCGCCATTGGAAGTGGGTCCCCCGAAACTTTCTCTTGGCTTTTAGCTTTAAGTCTTTTTCATAGAAAGCGTTCGGGTTCATCTAGAGGTTCTTTTATGTCTTTAATGGAAGTAGAGATCATGCACAGCGTAGGAAGTTCAAGTGCGGCACCTGGGTTCCAAGTCCTGCGATAAAAACAAAAAGATTGTTGGTCAGAACTTTCACCACGACCCCGTGCTCAGCTGAACACGGCCCCGTGGTCGGAGTTACAGTGATTGTTTTCCGGATCCCTATTACTGGAGAGTTCGACACAACCCCGTGCTGCACCAACACGGCCCCGTGCTCAGCTCTCTGTAACTCGGAAAATAAAAACGGCCAGTAACAATGATGGGCACGGACCGTAACCGACCAGGCACGACCCGTATCCGACCAGGCACGGCCCCGTGCTGCAGTCCGCAGAAGCTGAAAAATTAAGAAAAATCCTAAAAAAAAAGAAAAATTAAGAAAAACGATTAGGCCGTTGATTCCAAACTTTCTTAAAATCCTTGTGTCCCCGGCAACGACGCCAAAAACTTGATGCGTGTGAAGCTTGATTTATTTTTATTAATATTTTAAGCCATTTTTAACACTTTAGTCAAGTTTTAAATTTATAAAACACGATATTCTACTAACACTAAACACACATATGGGCAAGTGCACCCATCGTGAGCGTAGTATAGCGTTGGTAAGATACCAAGGTCGTCCAAGGACACAAGACTTTTTAGTACCGGTTTATCCTCAACGTCTAATCAAATCAAAATTTTAGAAAAAGGTTTTAAACATGAAAATAAAAACTAAAAATACTGAAAATAAAATAAAATAAAAACAGATAGACAAGATGAATCACTTGGATCCGACTCGCCTTTAGTGTAACCTTTGATGATTTCAGCACTTTTACACTTTTTTAAGAGATTATCTTAGTTATAGTAGTAGGCCTCTCTTTTGAAAGTGACGTTACCCTCATCCAAGTAGCTTGAGTCAGCAAGGATACAATCCTAAAGGGTTGGAATATTGAAAGATAATTAATTAAGTTATTAATGCGTAATGTGGTAGGCCCCTCTTTTGAAGGTGACGTTACCCTCGGCTAAATGGTTTGAGTCAGCAGGGATACAATCCCAAGTAGCCGGGTTAATGTATTAATAGTAGTTTACATATGAGGGGATCAAGCCATTCGCACCCCCGCCATCCAATTCCAGTTTTATAGCATGATTAGAAAGAATTAAAAATCAAAAGTTCAAAAAGATTAAAAATCAAAAGTTTTATAGCATGATTAGAAAGAATTAAAAATAGGTTTCTCTTGTATTGTTTGATTGATGTGTGTAAAATGCAACATATAAATTACATCAAATGGGGCATAAAACTTACCATTTTTTAGTAGTAATGTTGGAAAAAGTGTGCTTTTGTCTTCCTTTTGTATTTTCAGGATTAAAAGAGCGTAAATGAACAAAAAAGACACAAAAATGCAGCCAAATCTAACATAAATACAAGGAAAGGAGTAAACGTGGCATGCCCGACCCCTCGACAGCATCTTCCCAAGCAAAAACAAGAGAACAGAAGGTTGACCACGGCCCGTGCCCAGCGGACACGGGGGCGTGGCCAAGTGTCTGCAGAAAAAACAAAGTTATAGAAGCTTCTATTCCCGACATGGGGGCGTGCCAAGCTCAACACGGTTGTGGTCAACGCTAAGATTCATAGAATCCAATCAAATATTGATAGTACAGATACGCTTCTACACACGGGGCCGTGCCCAGCGGACACTGGGGCGTGTGGAGCTAATACAGACAAACTGCAATTAATGAAGAAAGAGAAAGTGGATGGATACGGGGCCGTGTCCGGGCTTCTGTGCAGGCTATAAATAGAGGTGCTTGGTTCACTTCAAAGGCATCCCTTGGCAAACCACCTCTCCCACACTTCACCTACACTCCACCACCACTACAACCCACATCTACCACCATTATCCATCATAGAGTGTGTGTAGTAGTCTCGGGATCCAAGATTGATAGTAAGAGTTCTTGACAATCAAAGGCCCTGTTTGCCTAAGTCTCTTACATCACTTGGTGAAGACAAGCATTTAGTGTAATACTTTTGATTTTTAATCTTTTCGCACTTTTTATTTGGTTTTGTATTAATGACTTTAATAACTAGTTTCTTATGTTGAAGGTGAAACTTCCTTATCATTTGTCTGTGGTGTCTTGGCATTATTTTACTGTCTATATAAAATAAAAGATTTACACCATTCATATCTCTACGGTCTATATAGAGATATGTTGGCTACCTGGTCGGGGGTTAAGGGAATGGTTTGGTAAGGTTCTTGCCTTGTTCAGTGTATAGATCTTGAAAGGACCTGGGTCAGGCTTACTAGGACCTCCTTCAATACCCACTGGTATTGGATGGCGGGGGTGCGAATGGCTTGATCCCCTCATATGTAAACTACTATTAATACATTAATCCGGCTATTTGGGATTGTATCCTTGCTGACTCAAACCACTTAGCCGAGGGTAACGTCACCTTCAAAAGAGGGGCCTACCACATTACGCATTAATAACTTAATTAATTATCTTTCAATATTCCGACCCTTTAGGATTGTATCCTTGCTGACTCAAACTACTGGGTTGAGGGTAACGTCACCTTCAAAAGAGGGGCCTACTACTATAACTAAGATAATCTCTTAAAAAGTGCAAAAGTGCGGAAATCATCAAAGGTTACACTAAAGACGAATCGGATTCAAGTGATTCATCTTCTCTATTTGTTTTTATTTTATTTTTATTTTCAGCATTTTTAGTTTTTATTTTCATGTTAAAACCTTTTTCCAAAATTTTGATTTGATTAGACGTTGAGTATAAACCGGTATTAAAAGCTCTTGTGTCCTTGGACGACCTCGGTATCTTACCAACGCTATACTACACTCACGATAGGTGCACTTGCCCAAATGTGTGTTTAGAGTTAGTAGAATATCGTGTTTTATAAATTTAAAACTTGACTAAAGTGTTAAAAAGGGCTTAAAATATTACTAAAAATATATTCACACCGACACACATCAAGTTTTTGGCGCCGTTGCCGGGGACACAAGGATTTTAAGAAAGTTAGTAGTCAACGGCCTAATCGTTTTTCTTATTTTTCTGTTTTTTTAGGATTTTTCTTAAATTTTCAGCTTCTGCAGACTGTAGCACGGGGCCGTGCCTGGTCGGACACGGGTCGCACCTGGTCGGACACGGGCCGCGCCCAGCATCGTTACTGGCAGTTTTTATTTTCCGAGTTACCGAGAGCTGAGCACGGGGCAGTGTTGGTGCAGCACGGGGCCGTGTCGAACTCTCCAGTAACAGGGATCCGGATAACAATCGCTGTAACTCCGACCACTGGGCCGTGTTCAGCTGAGCACGGGGGCGTGGTGAAACTTCTGACCAACAATCTTTTTGTTTTTATCGCAGGACTTGGAACCCAGGCGCCACACCTGAACTTCCTACGTAGTGCATAAGCTCTAGTTCCAGTAAAGACATAAAAGAACCTGTAGACGAAACCGGACGCTTTCTAAGAAAAAGACTTAAAGCTAAAAGCCAAGAGAAAGTTTCAGGGGACCCACTTCCAATGGAGAATCAATGTACCCTAATGGATTACCTACGGCCCACAGTAGGTAATCTCGGCGCCGCTATCAATGCACCGAATGTCGATGCCAACAACTTCGAACTTCGGCCTCATTTGATCAAAATGCTCCAAAACTCCGCGACTTTCTATGGGCTTGAGGACGAAGATCCCCATTTACATTTACCAACTTATTGGAAATATGTGATACTTTTCGGATCAACAGAGCATCAAACGATGCCATCCGCCTCCGAGTGTTCCCATTTTCACTAAAAGACCGAGCTAAGGCTGTGACAACTGCCACTTTCTGCTAATTTACGTACACTTAAAGAAGTCATTTACAATATACAATTATCAGTATTGAATGTCCGAACTGCATGATTACATGACATACACTTAGAATACTCATGGAATACATATTTATGATGCACATGATTCATTTTTATTGATTAGATTTGAAACAATTTAAACAATGCGTAGAAACAACTAGAAAAGCACTTAGCAAACTAGTATTCTGACGAAAACGCAGGATCCGCAGAAACCATCTTAACGATATCTTTAGGACTCAGACGAAAGTCTAACATGAAATATACATTAAACCCTAGCTAGGAATGCAAGGGTTTGGTCTATTACTTTCCCGATGTCCGATAACACTAAAAACTGCCGAAAAGCACTAAAAGCGACAATTTCAACACTTTTCCGCAGAAATTATGCAGAATTCAGCAATTTGATATTTTTGCAACATGTAAAAGTAGTGTTTAACATAGAATTCATATGAGGATACCTTCGGGTACCATCCGAACCATAACCACATCAATTCACACAACTTACACAAGCTTAGCGTTCAAATGACGACTAACAGAAACAACGCCAAACGAATATCCGAACGATATCAAATCTTTTTTTTAGTTACTAGCTAACATTATTTATGACATTATAAGTTAGTTATACCATCTAAACACCTTGTAACACTTGAAAACATATAAACATGAAAACCCCTAAACTTATGCTACATTTTTATAACATTTAAACAACTTAACAACTTAGAAGTAATTCAAGACCCTTCCCCCCCCCCCCCCTCATTATGAACGACCCAAGTGGGTCCCACAACCTTAATAAACTTGCAAAATATCTAGATATTATCTCTAGTTGCAAGTGGTGTTGATCTTGGATGATTAAAGTCTTGGAAATCTTATCATAACTAGATAATTTCTATCATTTTACACCTTGAAAAACACACACATATGCTCTCATATTTCTTCCCCAAAATTCAGCCATTAAACCCTTCAAATCACCTTCCTTTCAAGCTATTTCTTGATGATCAAGATGTACTTCCATGGAGCCTAAGGTGATCTAAGGCATCTCCAAGTTAAAGCAAGCATTTTCATCCATCCAAGAGCTTTCTACCATCTTAATCTTCATCATCTTTGCTCAATATCTTCACTAAGATCTTCCCTAGCCACAAGAGCTAGTAGTGAGCATCCTAAACTTCATTTCATTCTTGTTTTTGTATATATTATTTATGTACAATTTAATATCTTGAATGATCATACAAGAATAAGATGAAAAATACATAAACACAAATCAAAGATCATAATATATAAGTTGTTTATGTTGTGATATGAAACTTATTATTTGATTATTTGAGTTAGTGATGATGAACATGATATGTAAACTTGTTAGATGATGTTTAAAAACATAATCTAACAAGTGTACATGAAAGTATTAAATGGGTTATTTTGAACATGATGATTAAATGGACGAACATAATTTTTGGTGTTGATAAAGTGTATAAATAATTTCAATAAAAATATTGCTTTTACAAGATTTATAAAAAGAAACATACAAGATGGGTTTTGTGTAAAAGTTTGATAAAATTAGAAGTAAAGTATGACTTTTGAACTGGTAGACATATGTAAATATCATACCAAAACCCTAAGTGGTTATGAGTTCATATTGATAAGTTTATGTTATGAATCTCATATGTTTTTGTTTAAGAATGTAATGAGTAAATTGTAGGTGATTTTGAAAAGAAAATGATATGTTTTGATAAACATGACAAAGTTCATATTACAAAGAAACCATGGCCAATTTTTCTTGGAAATCAAGTGTTAGAAAAATTATCATTTTAACAAAGTCTTTACAAGTATACAAGATTAGAAAGTTGGTATTTCTAAAAGCAAAAATGTGTATAAATATATATTTCGGTAAAATATATATATTTTGTAAACATAATAAGTTTGTGCTATGTGTTTATTAATTGTATTAGTTATATATGAAAGTTGGAAACTTGATTATAATGATTCAAATAAATACAAGATACATTTACAAGTAAAGACTTACAAGGATACATATATACACACTTGAAAACAAATTATGGGTGATTCGGATAATCGGATACAACTAATGGACAAATCGGACACTTGAATACAAATTAAACGGACGACAATTCGGACGACGGACGGATCTATAAACATATCGCCATCACGAGGAGTTACTACGACATTTGGGCGATCTTTCGACGCGGATATAATTATACTACCGATAACAAAATCCGGATGTTTATAAACTTATAAAAATTATTATGTTTTCTTATTAACTAATACTTGGTGATTTTTTTTATAAAAATTACTAGATGTTTACAAATGGGCTTATATTTCAAATGGGCTAATCTTTACAAATGGGCATACATTTCACAAATGGGCTTATACTTACTAATGGGCTTATCTTCCTAAAATAAGCTTAACATAAATACATGGGCTAAGCCCAATATCAAAACTCATGGGCTAAGCCCAATACCAAACATATGGGCCAAGGCCCAATAACATTAGGCCCAATAACATTAAGCCCAATACTATTTAGGCCCAATACTATTTAGGCCCAATAACATTTGGGCCCAATAACATAAATTCTTGGGCTAGGCCCAATAACATTAAGACATGGGCTCGGCCCAATGACATGAAAACATGGGCTCGGCCCAATGACATAATTGGTAAAAATACAAGTATACAATTGATTCATATAAGACATAAAATCAAGAGGACAAGATCCGATGATACAACTCACAAGATACAAGATTATATATATATATATATATATATATATATTTGGTGAAATATATATATAACAGTTTAACAATTCATACATCTAATACACAGTTCAACGAATAACAAATACAAACAAGTCTTAATACATATTCAAGATTGAAGACTTTTTTTTTTTTTTTGGGTAAAGGGTTACCCCGGTGATTCTATATATTCACAACCAAATAAAACAAGTAGTGTATAGAGACTACACTAGTTCAATCATGAGACATGCCCCATGACAGTAAAACCAGATCCGAACATAAATCAAACAAAAAACAGCCAAAACAAACACCTAGACACACATCTACACCAGACAAAAACTACAAACTAATCAGCCTCCGTGAATTTAACTTTCTTTTGCAATCTCCCATTCTCCAAGCAGTTCACGCACCCTACTTGTGTTCTTCAATTTTGCTCCCATCAATTTGTATCTCACAGTTTCCAGAATGATATCCCTGACCGTTTCAGGCGGTCTCAATTGGTTTTTAAATAACCTAGCATTCCGTTCTTGCCAAATAGTGTATGAGGCGGCCCCAACCAGAATCTTAGCAACATAAATATCCGCTTTTTTTGACCGCATACGAAGCCATTCGACGATATCCTCCCATCTCAGACACACTGAACTCATCCCCACTTTATTACGAACCATGCACCACACTTGTGAAGAAAATTTACACTAAAAAAACAAGTGAGCGTGAGAATCAAAGTTCTCATAACATAATAAACAGCACATCATATTCATGTTTTTACGCCGAGCCAAATCCCATTGCAGAATTTTGTCTTGAGTCAAAAGCTTACCCTTCATAATCAGCCACATCATAAACGCATGCTTAGGGATACATTGGGCAAACCAAACAATATTGCACCAATCCACTTTTGGTTCTCTATGCCGAACTGAATGCCAAACCGCCGATGAAGAGAATTCATTAATATCACCACCATCTTTCCATAGCAATCGGTCAAGTTTTGACGGTTCCAACTGAAAATTATCGAGCTGAATAAGAACAGGAAAAAGATCCCTCCACGCAACAAGCCAATTCCAGGCACCGTTAGAGAAAACATTAGCCACCGTGTCATCCAAACGAAAATCAGCATCCGTAATAGTTCTTGGCGACAGAAACTCACCAAGCGGCCCCAAATCGCTCCAAAAATCAAACCAAGCTGACGTATTAAGACCATTCCCTAACTCGGACCAAACATGGCTTCGAATAACCGGCCGCAACTGAATAAGCTTCCTCCACGACCAACACGTGTTCGTTGGCGATTTACAAACCCAGAAACTTTTACCCTTAAGCCGATAAGAATGAACCCACTTCGAAACAATACTCCAAATGTGAGACGACATCAGGGCTTTATTCATATCCCCAATACGTCTAATGCCCAAACCTCCTTCGTACTTCGGCGTACAAACAGACTTCCAAGAAACTTTAGCTTTACCTCTACTAAAAGAAGCATCTTGAGTCCATAAGAAGTTTCTCATTCTGGCTTCAAGTTCCTGAATCACCCTAGATGGTAACATAAAAACCGCGGACCAATAAATTTGCATCGACGAGAGAACTGAAATAATGAGTTGGAGTCTACCCGCAAAAGATAATAGTTTGTTTTTCCAATGCGATATACATTTCTCCAATTTTTCAACAAGAACACGACAATCATTATACCTCAATTTAGAAGAAATAAGGGGAACCCCCAAGTACTTCACAGGTAACTTTCCTTCCACAAAAGGCATAATATCCAGAATAGCCTGTTTGACATTATCTCGAACATTACAAAAGAAAACAGTGCTTTTCTGGTTGCTAGGCACTAGCCCCGACATCTTAGTGAACTTAGAGAGAGAGGACATAATACACTCAACTGATTTCACTTCCCCTCTAGCAAATAGAAAAAGATCATCAGCAAAACAGAGGTTTATAATCTGCTGTCTTTCACATCTGTTATGAAACTCAAACGAAGAGTCTATCCGAACAGCATGCTGAAGAATACCCGTTAAAACCTCCATAACAAGAGTAAATAAATATGGAGAAATTGGATCCCCTTGCCTTAGCCCACGGTTACCTTTGAAAAACCCATGCACCGTACCATTTACACAAACCGAAAATGAAGTAGACGACACACAAATCATGATCCATTTCACCATGTTACTGTGAAAACCAAAACCAAGAAGCACACTTTTAAGAAATCTCCAGTCCACCGTATCATACGCTTTCTGAATATCTACTTTAAACGCACATCTGGGAGGACCAACATCTCGATGATAATTATGCATTAATTCTTGCGTTAACAGAATATTATCCGAAAATTTTCTTCCAGGGACAAAAGCCGATTGATTTATGCTGACAATCTCGTTCAGGCCTCCCTTTATCCTGTCTGCAATAATCTTGATAATAAACTTGTAGAGAACATTACAACAAGCGATCGGCCAAAAATCAGTAACAACCATAGGAGTCGAAATCTTTGGGATAAGAACTATCAAAGTATGATTCAATTCCCGAAGCAAGTTACCAGTATCAAAAAAATCTTTAATTGCATTAAACACATCATTACCAATAAGAGGCCACACACTTTTGAAAAACGCCACCGTATATCCATCCGGACCAGGAGCTTTATCATTACCAATAGAAAACATTGCCCTCTTGACCTCTTCCTCCGTTACATGTTGGACCATGTTTGTGGCCACATTATGAGACAAAACTTTCGGAAATAAATCCGGAGCTGGTTGGAGCGAAATATCACCTTGATTCCCAAAGAACTTCTCATAGTGTTGGACAAAAGCTTTATACACATTATCACCTTCATAAAGAGTCCGTCCCTCATCATTTATAACATCAATTCTGCTACAATGGTTTTTGATCTTCAAAGAGGAATGAAAAAATGCGGTATTCATGTCACCCGCTCTCAACCAATCTACCTTAGCTTTTTGTTTCAGAAAACGCTCCTCATCCAGCAACGCGTCTTGAAAATCACGGCTAGTAGCTGATTCTTCAGTCCGGAGATCAACATTTAGCGTATCTTGATCGATCTTTTGCTGAATAACATCTAATCTCATCCGAAGTCTTTCAACTTTCTTGTGAAGGTTACCTTGTTTAAAAAGCAACGAGCGAAGCGGATTTTTAAGAAGTCGAAGTTTCTTGACTACTCGGAATTGGTGCACCCCATCAATGTTAGATTCCCAATGTTTTTTAACAATCTCTAAAAATTCTTGTTTAAAAACCAAAAAATTAGCGAACTTAAAGGACCTCGGTTTCAGCTTCATAGCTTCCGGGATAGATAAGATACACGGGCAATGGTCCGAAAGTCTATAAGGCTTGAAGATAGCAACCGAGTTCGGGTATTCAGCAACAAAAGGAGTGTTTCCCATCACCCGATCAATTTTCTTTAGTAACCCAACACCTTTTTTTGGTTTTTGGTTCCACGTAAAGTGTATACCTGTCCGATTAATATCAACCACTTCAATGTCATCAACACACGCTTGAAACTCCCTCATACCAATCGATATAGAAGAAGTACCCATCGATTTATCTTCTATGTTAAGCGCTGAATTAAAGTCACCCATAATAAACCAAGGCTTATTCGTAACAAAGACTTTATGCATAGAAAGAAGATGCCATAACTCCCTACGAGAAACATAATAATTGTCTGCATACACAAACGAACAGAAAACCATTCTTTTATCCAATTTAAACACAAGTTGGAGGTGCATAACCTGGGAAGATTGAGCCACAATGAAAACATCAAAAATAGCCGGATTCCATCCAATAATAATTCTTGTGCCTTTATCACAACAACCTCCATTCGAAGTCCAATCCCAAGATCGAAAAACTGATGTACACACTTTACCCAAATTAGCCACATCAACATGGGATTCTAAAATTGCACACAAGCTTAAATTGTAGTCCTTCACTGCCTGACGAACCTCCATTTGTTTAAGCGGGCGATTCAACCCCCTTATATTCCAAGCAGCAATACTAACCATCAGTAACTATCTGAGAAGGAGTGCTTGCCCCTTGTTTTTTATTTAAATTAACCGAACCTTGCACCATAAAATCATCCATTTCATTGTAAACCTCGTCAACTTCATCATCGTCCGTATCATCAGGGCACGAACCCGTCACCTTTTTGCTGGTACCCGTATCCGGGTCAACTTCATTCAGAACGTGAAAAGGGGTTAGTCGAGGCCTTTGAAGTTGAGCCATTGTTCCCATTCGGTTTCGTATTTGATACAGGCCGATATTCGAATTTAGATTTTTGTTTATTCACCGGAATACCCGTTTTCTAGCAACTTTCTTACCATGCACTTCGGTATAACCATCCTGATCCACTACCGGAACCTTTTTCACTTGCTTGTTTCTTTGGACATTGCGGTTGTAATCCTCGTGTCTAGCATTACCCGTCCTCATTGGCTTTTTCGGACACATGTCGTTTGAATGACCAAACACACAACACGTAGCACACCGATGGGGGCTCCATTCGTATTCTACATACATAGTCTCTTTGATAAAACCTTCCCCGTCCGGTTCAGGTATTGCCATTGTAATCTCCTCCCGTAAATCCTTATCAGCCGAAATTTCCACCAGAGCTCTAGCATAGCTACTACGTCCCCATG
This sequence comes from Helianthus tuberosus, assembly GCA_030545235.1. Lineage (NCBI taxonomy): Eukaryota > Viridiplantae > Streptophyta > Magnoliopsida > Asterales > Asteraceae > Helianthus > Helianthus tuberosus. Next base: position 125,215,676 of record CM060407.1, read on the forward strand.
AGTCGGTGTACATAGACGTTGTAAACGAATCCAGCATTTTTGGTTCCCCAATAGTAGTAGCTATCAGGCTAAGACCATCTTCCGTATAGGCCGCAATGGGAACCTCATGAATCTTCACCCAGACTTGCACTTTTTTAACTTCTTTCTTTGTATTGGCTCATGTACAAGGCTTCAAGATTGAAGACTTGTACATGAGCCAATACAAAGACCGAAGTGTCTAACAAATCTAGGACCTTTGTAGGTCGTGATACAATTCAAGACAACTGCAAGTAAGGTTACAATTACATACATTTTACGGATGCAATTCTGTGAGTCCATGTCCCATTTTCATCTCAAATACTTTTCAAGCTTTACAACTATCGGGGAAAATACATGTACAATAGTATGATAAGTCAAGGAATGAAACACCTTAGATCATGTGAGAAATTAGGGCCATAACTAAAGCACCATTAATCCAAGTTTGGACCAAGGAACAAAAGGGTTAGATCTAATGGGTTTTGGCGAGTCCCACTCATGGCCATTCGTTTGCTTAGGAGTGCTTTTGTTGCCCTACGACATGGTGTCGATACAATTAAAATCGTCTAGGGTTGGATTGCTTCCTATTTCGTCACACATATTAATGTCCTAGCAAAACATTAATGATCACGATTTCATTGACGCTTTTGATACTTCATTTGATACAAATACAAATACATCTCACATTTTACAGATACATCTTATATCCAGTTTGGATGCAATTACAATTGAGACAAATACATCTTACATACTGTTTTGATACAGATACATCTTATACAGCTAAACTGCATGAACTCGTTCAACTTTTGTTGATGTTTTCAAATTACATGTATTTCAGGGAATTAGTGGACCAATGCAAAGATTTCAGTTCAAGGAAATCAAGTATCAATACTCCATGCCAACTATTGAAGGGTTTGCCTGTTATATACCACCTCTTTGTGGTGATATAGTGGTCAAAGCCTTGACATTTTTAGACTTACATTTGATGTATGAAACAATGACAACTTATTTTCATTTGATGGTTTGTAAACAATGTACTTAACTTATGTTGCGATCTTTTGAACAATTATGACAATGGCATTGGAGCATGTTTTATTCATTTAGTATGTTTACTTATATCGTTATGCAATGAGAACCGAACAGATCACACCCCGCGCTTCCGCTACGAGCGGGTGTGACAGTTTGGTAACAGAGCTTCGATTGTAGTGAACCAGGATTCTTTCTCGAGTCTAGTCTACAATCACCAGGGAACCTCTCACGAAAACAATTTATACAAGAACGAGAAGTTTTCATTGCATAAACATTTTTCATGGTCCACTACAAACAAAAATTCATTTCATAAAAATTAAGCAAGGACATTTCCATGGGTGAAGTCTATGAGAGATAGACACATTACATTAACAGACTATGTACCTACAACACCTTACATTATCAGTGCTTATACATGATAGACACATTACATTATCAGTTTACACATCATAAACAGTTTACAAGTTCAGCATATACAAATTCAACTTATGCAAGATAGAAATCCTTGTTAGACAGGATTTCATGTGATTATATATATATATATATATATATATATATATGATTTATTTATATATGTGTTGTACAAAATATTTTGCCAAGAACAAAATACCTTCGACTTCAAACTCTATTATTATTCTTTACTCACACGATGAAAATATCGACCTCACGTCTACTGTGGAGCTTATGGCGAACATGATTCCTAAGTGAAATCTTAAACTTAATTCCGTAAAATGTGGTTGCTTTCTCGCGAATGCTGAGATGCCTGACCATGATAATGACGACGAGGCGGAGGTGGTAACCTTGGACAACAACTCCATTAGTGAGACGAGGTCCCTGCGACTCATACTAATCAAGATTGATACACTCATGTCCAGATAAGGAAAATGAAGTACTCATCTTGAAGGTGCCCCTTCAGTTGTTATTCAGATTCTTTCCATTTCTATTTCACCTAACGTCGTGCCATTCTGCGAGTAATAACAACGGACGTTGACACGTGAACTATCACGAAGGTCCCTCCTATGTTGAAGGTATATTGGCAATAGTATTCCTTCTCTGACTGACCGTTTGCTCTGAACGAGAGAATGCTAGGGTGACCATGCAAGGCAATTTATTATTACAGGGGCCCACGTCATAACAACTTGTAGTGCATGGAAATTCTGGTGGACTCTACGGGCTAAGCTAATGATCACTATTCATTTAAAATTCTTAAGTTATTACTTGAGATTCAATTCTTCCTATCTAGTAGAACACGAACTGGGGTGGTTAGTATAACACCCTACAATACAATACAATACAATACAATACAATACAATACAATACAATACAATACAATACAATACAATACAATACAATACAATACAATACAATACAATACAATACAATACAATACAATACAATACAATACAATACAATACAATACAGGAAGACGACACATATTTGTTCACACCTAACATTCGATCTATATCATGATTCAGTTGAGACTAGTCATTTAAACAAACAAAACTTGTTAGCCACTCATGGAGGATTTTCCTCAACATTCTCAAAATTCTTGAACATGGGCTGGTTCCATGGTGTCTATCACACTTTACCCTACTTTACCTTACCTTACCTTATCATATTCCACCTTATCATATTTATTGGAAATGATACAATAAATTCCGTCGCTTGACATTTGTCTTTTCCCAAGGAATGGTATGGCATGAGCCATGCTGCAACTCCCTCATTGCATTCTATTCGACATTTTTGGAGATTCTAATAATCTTGCTAGAGCCCGTGAAACTCAAGCACTATTACCACATTTGTCACATGGACAAGTAAGACAAAGGATTTTCTCTACTAAGGATGATCGAGGTCCATAGAGTAGGGAATACATATTATATGGACGAAGACCACTGGTTGGTTTCCCCTCCTCAACGAATTATTTTTCTTTTTCCATTTAGACATATGACCAATACACGTAAGAGGCATTACACCCTTTGGTTTTGGTTATCCACATTATCATTTATTCAAACATGTATCATAATGCGGTCTTGAGGTTTCCATGACCGATTGATTGCATTCTTCATTCTTGGGCACATGATAGACTTTATTTATCCAAATAGTGTGTATTAAAAAGATCATGGCGTGAAAAGAATCAAATGTTTAAGTCAAAAGTTATGTGTTAAAAATCATTGCTTTTACATAAGACATGGTTTATACATGACATTGTTACGCAAAACATTGTTATACATGGAATTTGATGTTGGTATACACAAGACATTTTTGGTGGTTATTTGTAAGTGATGAGACGTGTGTAATATGATAAAAGCATGGTGGATACGCCGCTGGTACTTCCTATATATAAGTGATTATATTATATTGCATATCGTGGTGTTATTTAAACCTCTTCGACAAAGACAAGACATGACATTTTTGCACAAGACACGACATCCTCTACACAAGACATAATATTCTATTTCAAGACATGATATATTTATACACTACATTTCTATTGGTTATTTATTTAACCATACATCATTCTTTTATATCATCTGTTTTTCATATCTATTTTCATATGATTTTATAAAAGAACTCGATCATAACTGGAGCCAATGTTGATGGTTACACTTGATGCTTTCACGGTCTCTCAAGGGTTGTTCCATACTGGGTAACACCCGAATTCAAACACACTGAGTGTTACCCTTCGGGTTTAGCCTCGGAGATCCGAAGCATGACCGCATCATCCCTCCCTACCTCGATCACTCAAACAATAACTCTCGCCATGAGAGAAATGAAGGCAATTGCTTCCATAAACGATTTTGTCACCAGGATGTATGCTGGTAACTTGCCGAAATCCTAAATGCGACAAGTGAGACGTTCATCATGAGGGCAATTGCAAAAGTACTAAGAGTAGCAGTGTCCTGAGACCGGGCGCAAAACAAAGACTAGTAAGACGATAATACTTAAGAAGGGATCAAGCTAGTGAATAAGTGTGTGTGTGGTTAGAACTATGAATATTCCACAAAATCCCAATGAAGTCATGAGTACGTACACTCTACGATCATCATGTATCAATTCTTTTAATACCAACACCGAGCTTAGCTAGTGTCTCTAAATGTTAAGCATATACTCGAATTAGAGTCATGCTGGACACACATTACTATATCAACTTAGCTAATGGGGAATTAGCTGACTCTTGTCAAATCATTAAGAGTCACCGACACATTTTCTATCAACCAAATTCATGCATGTGAAATGAGTTTCATGGCTAGTGACGGGATTGTCCTAGCTACAAATAGGTATTGGGTTATCCTACATCTAAACACAGGGATTGGGTTGTCCTCTACATTTGTACAGTGAAGTCCTTACTACATAGAATTCAAAATGTACTTGGCCTTGAGTCAAGTAAGCTAAACGTCTCCTCAATTCTATAGAATTGGCAAACGGTAAACTAGTCGAGTCTGGAGCTGAAATTCAATATCGATCTCTTACCCGTTCAGTTGGGTAGTTTCGAAGTAGTGGTTGGCATGGATTGGTTATCCGATAACCTAGCCGAAGTCTTCTGTCATGAGAAGAACATTCGCCTACCACTGTCGAACGAAGAGACATTTGTTATTCATGGAGAGAAGCACGACACACCATTGCGGATCATTAATTGCATGAAGGCACAAAAGTGCTTATGGAAAGGTTGTATTGCCTTTCTAGCACTTGTTGTAGACAAGAAGGCCGTTGGGCCACAGCTGACAGATATTCTTGTGATAAAATATTTTCCTGAAGAATTTCCTGAAGACTTGTCAGGACTACCACCATATCGACAAGTCGAGTTTCACATCGACTTGGTAACGGGAGCTGCACCCGTAGCCAAATCTCCATATCGATTAGCACCTTCTGAACCTTGTAGTTGACCGAATAAGGACGTTGTGAGTTCATAACCCCCACTGTTTACCATTATACATCTTTATAAAGGTTTTGGGGGTGGAAAGACATGCAAGTTTTGCAAAAGTGCACAACATTTTGATGAACGAAAATTCATATTTCTAAACCATGTTACAAATGAATTTCCAACTAACTCAAATGGTTTATGAAAGGTTCGAGCTTCTATTTCAAGTTAGACTTACAATCTGGGTATCACCAATTACGAATTCAAGAGGAAAGCATACCGAAAGCGGCTTTTAAAACTCGTTATAGTTATTACGAGTTTCTCGTTATGCCTTTTTGGTTTAACGAATGCACTAGAGGTCTTTATGCATTTAATGAATCGCGTGCGCAAGCCATATCTTGACAAATTCGTCATAATATTCATTGACCACATTTTTTTTATACTCAAGATTGATAGATGAGCACGAACAACATTTGAGAACCATTTTCGAGCTACTAAAGATGGAGAAATTATACACGAAATTTTCCAAGTGCGAATTTTGGATTCGCAAAGTACAATTTCTCGGGCATGTAGTGAACGAGAAAGGCATTCAAGTAGACCCATCGAGGATTGAACCAATTGAGAATTGGGAAGTGCCCAAGACTCCAACCGAAGTCCGACAATTTGTGGGATTGGCGGGATATTATCAGAGATTTATTGAGAATTTTTTTTCCCAAGATTGCTCAACCGCTAATCTCCCTCACACAAAAAAGGCAAGAAATTCACCCCAAGCGAAAAACAAGAAGTAGCATTACAACTTACCCTTAAGATTGGTGCATAGCATTTCAAAATCTTATCACTACCTGACGATACTGTGACACCTGTGTCACTTCAACCATCAAACAAATACCAAACCAATGAAATATTGTATTTCATACTTGGGAGTTGTATAAAAAAATGTGTATCGTTTGCACATATCAATTCTTGTTCGATTTCGGGCTTTAAATCACTTTCTGGAAGGTTATACGCAAAACTGGTGCATAAACGCAATCAGTTTAACGCGACATACACTCTGAAACTGTGACGTGAGACAAACATACCATAAATATCCTTTACATAACTTAGAAATAAGTTTCAAAGGATCCGGTATGGCAAAAACATGTTTATTTGGACTAAAGAACTAATTACGACAAAACTGCGAAACGAACGCTGGTGATCGCCCGGATAATATTTTAAATCCCAAAAATATTCTTTTATGATTAAAATTTTATTTTTAATCAGGTTCGTGTTGAAAAATAAATTAAAACGCCTAAAAACGTTATTTTTCAAGTTTAAGCGCGTACCGTGTGTTTCTACGCGACACAGTGCTTCTACAGCAAAACGCAGACAACGCAGCCAAATCTCGGCAACTAAAATTTATTTCAGTAATATCTTGGCAGGTTTATTTTTATATAATAATAAAAATAATTTAGAACGCCATAAATCGGGATTTAAACGCTAGATAAAATACCTGGTATCCAGTTAAACACCCGTTTTAGCCTACTTATGGCATGTTTATATAAAAAGTTGCACATGGACCCCCTCCCCCATCTAAATTTCGGTCATATCTAGTGTGGCCCCACCAAATTTTTGTAAGATCCTACAAAATATTTCATTTGATCCTTGGTGACACTTGTCTTGCATGCTATCTCTTGAAATCTCTAAACATCTTCTATAAATCTTAGCATAATCTTTCCAACAAGATCAACACTCAACCTTCCTTCTCTCTCCCTCACCCAAACCGTCCCCAACCCTCTCTCTCCTCCATCTTCATCTTCTTCATAACTTCAAGTATTATTCTTCATGTTCATGTCCCTTTCTAGCAACCTTCAAGTTGGTGTGAAGATCTAAAGGGGTTCCCAAGGTGTTGTCAAGTGATTCAAGCTTCCTATCATCAAAATGTCATCCCACAACCTACTTGAATCTTGAAGGTATAACATTTATTTTTAAATCATACTTTAGATTCTTGGTTGTTCTTGATGACTGAAGTTTCTCTTGAATCTTGGGGTTTTCACTAAACTTGAAATCTAAATGAAATGGGTCTTGTTACAAATAAAAATGGTGATGTATATATGTATGTATGAACCGTACATATATATGTGTGTGTGTGAGTCTTGAAGTTCGATTTCTTGTTAAATACTTGTCTATGTTGTTACATGTTCTTAAAGGATGGTAAAAATGCAAGTATTTGCTGATTTATGTATGATATGTTAAATATAAATTGTATCAGCAAATACATCTGAATATATCACATATTTTATGCATCTAAACCCATATAAAAAGATGATGAAATGTTATTATGCTTTAGGCACTTGTACATGTGAAAATATGTTGGTTTAAAGCTCAAGAAGTGATGAAAAATGGTTAAATTACAAAAACTGTTTTAGATCTGGTTATAAACACTAAAAATAATATTATTTGATGTATTATAGTGGCATGAAACTTTGACATAGGTTTGATAGCTTTGCATGTTGTACATATAGCTTAAAAAGTGGTAAATTATGTGAAATTTGCATGATTTATGTGCTTTGTTTAAGACCTGCACTATCATGAGTATAACCATTATTTTATTCAGTAAATAACATGGGTTGTGTCAAATTTTCAAGTCGTTTCGATTTGGGATGGTTCGGGTAATGTTTGATGCAAAGCTATGCGGTAAAACGGTCGAAAATCGCCTTTTCGGAGGATTTTTATTAAACTGTTTTAGATCAGTAACCAAACTGATATATTTGGTATAAAAATAAGTATTTTAACTTATATTAAGTTTACTTGGTGATTGGCTAGTCATACGTGACTTCCGACGCCCAAAAATGTTACCGAAACGCTAAAATAAGTGTTTTTCAACATACACTAGAATGGGTTGTTCATGGGTTATTTTATGTGTTACAATGTGCTATGTGTTTCACAATATGTGTATAGTAATGTGTTAGTGTTGACAAAGTTATAAGTATTACGCTCGAGTGCATAAATACAAATACACCAAGATAATAAAAAATAATAACTTTTTGAGAGGAATCTCAAGGTTATGTGAAAATTCCAAGTATCGGAGAAACTCATATATTTTTGTGAGTTTTGAATATTAAATCATTCTTATCTAATTTAGGACAAATAAACAAATCGTGGGATTGTGTTAACTTATAAAAACGCACCCGAAGGTGAGTACATAGTCCCCTCTTTTACTATTCTCAATGTTTGGGGTGAAGCATGTGTACCTATTTGTTATGTTCATGATTTCAAAGTATAATTGATTATACGTAGTAGTACTTATCTTTTGACAAACTAAATGATTATTTATGGTTTAAACACTGATTTTCAAAGATTATGAAATAAATGTTTGGAATAGTACTTATTTTGTTCACCGGACCGGTTGGTAGTATGATATAGCACTATAGGATTAGACACCCCATTCCTGTTGTCATGGAATGTCTGAAACCAATTTGTTTCTCCAACCAAATAGGGATTGCCTTTGTGGTATTTCTATAGTCTCAAAGGTGTAGTTTGATGCACTAGGTCTGAATGAATTCTTAAATCACACTTTTATTGTATATTTTGATATACTCCCAAAAGTATAGTTTGATATACTCTCATGTGTGGTATTGTACAAAGCCAACATATATATTTTGTTAACAAACCAAAACATATTTTGATATATTATTTATCAAATCCAAAGCATATTTTGATATGTTATTTATAAAACCCAAAGCATATTTTGATATGTTATTTATGAAACCAAAACATAGTTCAATATGTTATTTATAAATCCAAAGTATACTTTTGATATACTACTGAAAATTATTACTTTCTTAAAACCAAAGTATATTCTTATATATACTATAAACCTCTTTATCGAAATATTGTTTTTCAAACAATATACTTTATACAAACTCATTTCACTTACTTATTTAATTTCCTATGTGTTATTATTTTATACCATCTGATTTCTTATAAATGATTTATAAAAGAAAACCTTTTTCAAGGATCATGACTACTCTTATTAAAACATTTTCTTTAAACTCATAAGTCATGAATCCTAATTACAATTAAAACCTATGTATCTCACAGGCATTTTTATGCTGACGTACCTATTTTTACACATGTTTCAGGTACTGCTTGTGATGACTGATGCTACATTTAGGATGGACTCGTGCCTTAGCGACTTTAAAACTTGAAAGATAATAGTTGTACTTATCTGGTTGTACTAAAACAATGAGTTCATTTATTAAATAAAACGAAATTATTTATTCCATGGTTGTGAAACAATAATTCTGTTACAACACTCCCCGACGTTTCCGCCACGTTTTGTTGTTTTACGTGGTTGGGGTGTGACAGATACCGATGACTTTTTTGTATACTGTGATGCATCGCATCAAGTATTGGGTTGCGTACTCATGCAAAAAAAAAGTTATCGCATACGCTTCGCGCCAATTAAAATTTCATGAGAAGAACTATACCACTCACGACCTTGAATTAGGAGCGCTGGTATTCGCTTTGAAAATATGGCGACATTATTTATATGGTACTCAATGTACAATTTTCACGGATCATAAAAGCCTTCGACACATATTCAACCAAACTATGTGTCAATGACGTAGGGTTGAATTACTGAACGACTATGATTATGAAATAAAGTACGATCCAAGCAAGACGAACATTGTAGCAGGCGCCTTGAGCCGCAAGGAATGAGTTCGAACATTGAGAGTTCAAGCACTAGAGAAGATGATTCACAAGCGCTCAAGGAAGAGCATATTCAAGCAGAAACACTTCGAGGCATGAAGGAACAATTAGTGCCGAAAGAAGATGGAACTTTATACCTTATGGGTTGAAATTAGGTTCCATTCTTTGGCGGCCTTCGGGATGATATTTTTGAGGAAGTAAATAGGCCTAAGTATTGAAAGAATACTATTGGTGGCCTAACCTCAAAAGTGATATCGCGACTTATGTTGGAGAATGCTTAACATGCGCAAAAGTCAAAGCTGAATATCAGAAACCCTCGGACTTGTTACAGCAACCCGAGATTCCCGTTTGGAAATGGGAACAAATATCGATGGACTTCATTACGAAGTTACCCAAGACCTCAATAGGTCACGACATGATATGGGTAATCGTCGATAGATTGACAAAGTCTGCACACATCTTGCTAATTCGGGAGTATGATGGCACAGAGAAACTAGCGGAACTCTATCTCAAAGAAATAGTGGCTTGTCATGGAGTGCCTATTTCAATCATCTCAGACCGAGATGATCGTTTTGTTTCAAGAATTTGGAATTCATTTCAACAGGCCTTTGGATCTCATTTAAATCTATGTACGGCCTTTCACCCACAAACTGACGGCCAGAGCGAACGGACAATCCAAACACTCGAAGATATGCTTCGTGTGTGTGTTATGGATTTAGGCGACAATTGGGATACTCATTTACCTTTGGTTGAGTTTTCCTACAATAACAGCTACCATACTAGTATACAAGCTGCACCGTTTGAAGCTTTTTATGGTCGAAAGTGTCGCTCTCCGCTATGTTGGGCGGAAACTGGCGATAAACAGTTAATTGGTCCGGAACTAGTCCAAGAGGCTACGGATAAAATTTTTCAGATCCGAGATTGTATCAAGGCGGCTCGCGATCGACAAGAGAGCGACAAGAGACAGAAACCATTATCTTTCGAGGTCGGAGATAAAGTCTTGTTGAAAGTCTCGCCTTGGAAAGGCGTAGCGAGATTCGGTAAGCGTGGAAAGCTTAACCCACGTTACATTGCACCATTTGAAATCTTAGAAAAGATTGGCACAGTTTCCTACAAGCTGAAATTGCCAGATGAACTTAGCAGTGTGCACGACAAGTTTCATGTGTCGAATCTTAAAAAGAGTCCAACACAAGAAACCATTATCATCACTGCGGATGAAATTCACATTAACGACAAACTCCAATTCACCGAAGAACCTGTTGAGGTCATGGACTGGAAGGTCCAGAAAACACGAAGAAATCGTATCAAGTTAGTAAAAGTCCGTTGGAACTCTCGACACGGACCCGAGTATACTTGGGAACGTGAAGATCAAATCAAAGCCAAATACCCTCACCTGTGTGAGAATACTCCTGCAAAGTGTAACACCCGTGTCACTCCAACCATCAGACAAATGCCAAACCAATGAAATATAGTATTTCATACTTGGGATTTGTAAAAATATGTGTATCGTTTACACATATCAATTCTTGTTCGATTTCAAGCTTTAAATCGCTTTCTGGAGGGTTATACACGCTCTGATGTGTAGATATAACCAGTTTAATCCAACGAACACTCCGGAATAGTGAAATAGGCTTAACATACCTTAAATAACCTATACATAACTTAGATATAAGTTTTGGAAGGTTTGGTGTGGTGAAATCAAAGTTTAATCGCTTACAGGGACTAAAGTTGACAAACTGCGAAAGTATGCCAATTTGAACTGTAACAGACCTTCCGGAACATGACCATAAGTTAAACACACCTTAAATATCCTTTATATAGCTTAGAAATAGGCTTTGAGGGGTTCGGTGTGCTAAAATAAACTTTTGGGTCATTCAGGGACTAAAAGTGTCAAAAAGTGCACAAGTTTGCATTTTCGCGCATAACTTACGTTCTGAATACATCCGGACACCCAAAAATTTATGTAAGCATGACTACATTATATTTTAGTGTTCGCCATAAGAAAAATCCATTCGTCGCGTCATATGGATCGTTTTTCGTGCTTATGCGCATTCCGTCGTAATTAAGCGAACATCGCGTTCGTACGACCAAACGAACCATCACCCGGCATATTTTTGAACATGTTTCATGTCCACAATGTTTAGGCAACATTTTAGGGCCTTAAAGTTGGCTTTACGGGCCTTAGAAGTGTCGGGAATGGCCTTAAACACGTGCAGGGGCTGAAACTGTCATTTCTGAAACATATATGCAGATCAGAAGCCTCAGGCGGCCCGCATTGTGTTTGGCTGATCCTAAAGCGGGCCGCTTCCCACCTTCTGACCAGATTAAGTGTATTTAATCACAAGTTGCACATGTTTGATCCACCACCACATGTTCTAACTTGCTTAGTCACTAGATAAGGATGGAATTTAGCTTCCATAACCTTTCAACAAGTGTACGGACTAGATCTTTTCCCCTTTCCCAAGAAACGATCCTAACGGTTACCCGAAAACTATAAATACCCCACCCCCCATTACTTCAAATGCACTAGAATTCTGATTTTAGAAACTCTAAGTTGAAACCATTGTTTCATACCTGAGATTCTTGAATCGGGATTAGCATTCGGGGACCCTGGGTAAGTATTCTTTCGTTCTTTTCCTTATTTTTACTGCTTTTCGAGTCAGAAAGTCAAACTTTGTTTGACTTTCAGCGTTGACCAGTAATGGTCAATGCGAAGTTCGTTTGAACTTCGCAACGTGAGTGTAATCACGTTGGTCATAGTCCCTTGGGACTATGCCCACTGATTACCACGTTGTCTAGAGTCGTAGGGTAGGCGATCTAATAAATCGCCTATACCTTCGAACTCGACCCATTTGGTCGATCATTAGGATCCGACCAAATATATTAGGTGACCATAGTAGGTAGGGAATAACCTTCCGAGGTTATACCCTATGGTCACATCGTTTAAGTAGTTGTATGATAGGTAGTTTATATGCCTTAGGTAAATTACCAGAATACCCTTTTCATGTATAATTGGTAATTAAGCATATGTAACCTAAACCTTTGTCACATAACTGATTATGTAACATGTTTAGGCATATAACACTTGTCATAGGGCTAGTTAGGCGGTCCGAACGCGTTTCACGCGAACGACACGTTAAAGTAGCATAAGCTTCCTAAACGGGTCGTAATGGGTCGTAGACACTTAGGTTAAGTTTCATTTAGCATGTAGGCCTTGTTAAACCATATCACATGAGTTCCTACACTCATTTGGTTTACAAACCCTAATGCTACCCAATCTTCCGATTTAGGTCCGGTTAATTAACATAGTTACCTATATTAGGTGCCGTTTGATTTCCGTGATCTCTAGCATTGTTTGGTTGTTACTCAAGGACTACTGAGCAATCTCAAGTGAGTACATAGACCCCTCTTTTACTGTTTTTCCAAACTGTTTTGGGGTGGAACACATGTGCCTACTTGTTACTTTCATGCTTTCCTGTTTTCACATCATATACCTGCTATGTTCGTTAGTACATTATAGTACATGATTTCATTACATTTTATGCTATGTATGTCCATTGTGTGCATACTTAGTACATTGTTTTACATTACATTTTGTTGCATATGCTCATCCAGTATATGAACACTTTGACATATTACCCAATACATTTGACAATTGATTTGACATAGACATTTCGGCATAGACATTTTAACATGATTGACATTTGATCATGCATTTCCCACAAAACATAACTTTGATTTAAACCAAGTTTTACTTCAATACTATGTTCTTGTGCATATGGTTTAGTTGATGCTTTTCACTAGCCATACATATCATTTTGGTTACACATTACATGGTTTACATCTTGACATAAACATTTTGACATATTATTCAATACATTTGGCAATTAATTTAACATAGACATTTTACATTGTTGGTTTGGTTTGATTAAGTGATTAAGTAACGATGCGTGTGTAATATGATACAAGCATGGTGGATACGCCGCTGGTACTTCCTATATATAAGTGTTTGTATGGTATTACATATCGTAGCGTTATTTGAATCATTTCAGTTTGATACATATAACATTTTATACAAATAACATACTTTTCACAATTCATTGTTTTACAAAACAACTTATCTTATACAAACTCATTTTACTTGGTTATTCATTTAACCATGCATTATTCACTTATTTATACATATTATCTGAACTCATTGTTTTTCAAATGATTTACAAAACAAAGCAATTAACAAGGTTCATGACTAAACATTTTCTCAAACATAAGTCATGAAACCTATTTTCACAAAACCTATGTATCTCACCGGCATCTTTATGCTGACGTACCATATTTTCACATGTGTTTTTCAGGAGCTGTTGCATAAGATGATCAAGATACACATAGGCAGACTTGGGCTTTAGTGACAATAAAAGATGCAAGACTAGTTAATTATGTTGTTTTTCCTTGTTTGATAAGACATTGTAACACTTTTAATCAATAAAACGAAACTTCAATTGCCATGGATTTGAAACAATTAATTCTGTTACAACACTCCCCGACGTTTCCGCCACGTTTTGTATGTTCCACGTGGTCGGGGTGTGACACAAAGGATGACTCTGCATGAATTTTGGGACGAAATTATCAATAACAAGGGGTGACAACTGCCACTTTCTGGTAATTTACGTACACTTAAAGCAGTCATTTACAATATACAATTATCAGTATTAAATGTCCGAACTGCATGATTACATGACATACACTTAGAATACTCATGGAATACATATTTATGATGCACATGATTCATTTTTATTGATTACATTTGAAACAATTTAAACAATGCGTCGAAACAACTAGAAAAGCACTTAGCAAACTAGTATTCTGACGATAACGCAGGATCCGCAGAAACCATCTTAACGATATCTTTAGGACTCAGACGAAAGTCTAACATTAAATATACATTAAACCCTAGGTAGGAATGCAAGGGTTTGGTCTAATACTTTCCCGATGTCCGATAACACTAAAAACTGCCGAAAATCACTAAAAGCGACAATTTCAACACTTTTCCGCAGAAATTAAGCAGAATTCAGCAATTTGATATTTTTGCAACATGTAAAAGTAGTGTTTAACATAGAATTCATATGAGGATACCTTCGGGTACCATCCGAACCATAACCACATCAATTCACACAACTTACACAAGCTTAGCGTTCAAATGACGATTAACGGAAACAACGCCAAACGAATATCCGAACAATATCAAATCTTTTTTTTAGTAACTATCTAACATTATTTATGGCATTATAAGTTAGTTATACCATCTAAACACCTTGTAACACTTGAAACCATATAAATATGAAAACCCCTAAACTTATGCTACATTTTTATAACATTTAAACAACTTAACAACTTAGAAGCAATTCAAGACCCTTCCCCCCTCATTATGAACGACCCAAGTGGGTCCCACAACCTTAATAAACTTGCAAAATATCTAGATATTATCTCTAGTTGCAAGTGCTGTTGATCTTGGATGATTAAAGTCTTGGAAATCTTATCATAACTAGATATTTTCTATCATTTTACACCTTGAAAAACACACACATATGCTCTCATATTTCTTCCCCAAAATTCAGCCATTAAACCCTTCAAATCACCTTCCTTTCAAGCTATTTCTTGATGATCAAGATGTACTTCCATGGAGCCTAAGGTGATCTAAGGCATCTCCAAGTTAAAGCAAGCATTTCCATCCATCCAAGAGCTTTCTACCATCTTAATCTTCATCATCTTTGCTCAACATCTTCACTAAGATCTTCCCTAGCCACAAGAGCTAGTAGTGAGCATCCTAAACTTCATTTCATTCTTTTTTTTGTATATCTTACTTATGTACAATTTAATATCTTGAATGATCATACAAGAATAAGATGAAAAATACATAAAAACAAATCAAAGATCAAAATATATAAGTTGTTTATGTTGTGATATGAAACTTATTATTTGATTACTTGAGTTAGTGATGATGAACATGATATGTAAACTTGTTAGATGATGTTTAAAAACATAATCTAACAAGTGTACATGAAAGTATTAAATGGGTTATTTTGAACATGATGATTAAATGGACGAACATAATTTTTGGTGTTGATAAAGTGTATAAATAATTTCACTAAAAATATTGCTTTTACAAGATTTATAAAAAGAAACATACAAGATGGGTTTTGTGTAAAAGTTTGATAAAATTAGAAGTAAAGTATGATTTTTGAACTGGTAGACATATGTAAAGATCATACCAAAACCCTAAGTGATTATGGAGTTCATATTGATAAGTTTATGTTATGAATCTCATATGTTTTTGTTTAAGAATGTAATGAGTAAATTGTAGGTGATTTTGAAAAGAAAATGATATGTTTTGATAAACATGGCAAAGTTCATATTACAAAGAAATCATGGTCAATTTTTTCTTGGAAATCAAGTGTTAGAAAAATTATCATTTTAACAAAGTCTTTACAAGTATACAAGATTAGAAAGTTGGTCTTTCTAAAAGCAAAAATGTGTATAAATATATATTTTGGTAAAATATATATATTTTGTAAACATAATAAGTTTGTGCTATGTGTTTATTAATTGTATTAGTTATATATGAAAGTTGGAAACTTGATTATAATGATACAAATAAATACAAGATACATTTACAAGTAAAGACTTACAAGGATACATATATACACACTTGAAAACAAATTATGGGTGATTCGGATAATCGGATACAACTAATGGACAAATCGGACACTTGAATACAAATTAAACGGATGACAATTCGGACGACGGACGGATCTATAAACATATCGCCATCACGAGGAGTTACTACGACATTTGGGCGATCTTTCGACGCGGATATAATTATACTACCGATTACAAAATCCGGATGTTTATAAACTTATAAAAATTATTATGTTTTCTTATTAACTAATACTTGGTGATTTTTTTATATAGAAATTACTAGATGTTTACAAATGGGCTTATATTTCAAATGGGCTAATATTTACAAATGGGCCTACATTTCACAAATGGGCTTATACTTACTAATGGGCTTATCTTCCTAAAATAAGCTTAACATAAATACATGGGCTAAGCCCAATATCAAAACTCATGGGCTAAGCCCAATATCAAAACTCATGGGCTAAGCCCAATACCAAACATATGGGCCAAGGCCCAATAACATTAGGCCCAATAACATTAAGCCCAATACTATTTAGGCCCAATACAATTTAGGCCCAATAACATTTGGGCCCAATAACATAAATTCTTGGGCTAGGCCCAATAACATTAAGACATGGGCTCGGCCCAATGACATGAAAACATGGGCTCGGCCCAATGACATAATTGGTAAAAATACAAGTATACAATTGATTCATATAAGACATAAAATCAAGAGGACAAGATCCGATGATACAACTCACAAGATACAAGATTATATATATATATATATATATATATATAAATAACAGTTTAACAATTCATACATCTAATACACAGTTCAACGAATAACAAATACAAACAAGTCTTAATACATATTCAAGATTGAAGACTTGTACATGAGCCAATACAAAGACCGAAGTGTCTAACAAATCTAGGACCTTTGTAGGTCGTGATACAATTCAAGACAACTGCAAGTGAGGTTACAATTACATACAGTTTACGGATGCAATTCTGTGACCATGTCCCCTTTTCATCTTAAATACTTTTCAAGCTTTACAACTATCGGGGAAAATACATGTACAATAGTATGATAAGTCAAGCAATGAAACACCTTAGATCATGTGCGAAATTAGGGCCATAACTAAAGCACCATTAATCCAAGTTTGGACCAAGGAACAAAAGGGTTAGATCTAATGGGTTTTGGTGAGCCCCACTCATGGCCATTCGTTTGCTTAGGAGTGCTTTTGTTGCCCTACGACATGGTGTCGATACAATTAAAATAGTCTAGGGTTGGATTGCTTCCTATTTCGTCACACATATTAATGTCCTTGCAAAACATTAATGATCACGATTTCATTGACGCTTTTCATACTTCATTTGATACAGATACAAATACATCTCACATTTTACAGATACATCTTATATCCAGTTTGGATGCAATTACAATTGAGACAAATACATCTTACATACTGTTTTGATACAGATACATCTTATACAGCTAAACTGCATGAACTCGCTCAACTTTTGTTGATGTTTTCAAATTACATGTATTTCAGGGAATTAGTGGACCAATGCAAAGATTTCAGTTCAAGGAAATCAAGTATCAATACTCCATGCCAACTATTGAAGGGTTTGCATGTTATATACCGCCTCTTTGCGGTGATATAGTGGTCAAAGCCTTGACATTTTTAGACTTACATTTGATGTATGAAACAATAACAACTTATTTTCATTTGATGGTTTGTAAACAATGTACTTAACTTATGTTGCGATCTTATGAACAATTATGACAATGGCATTGGAGCATGTTTTATTCATTTAGTATGTTTACTTATATCGTTATGCATTGAGAACCGAACAGATCACACCTCGCGCTTCCGCTACGAGCGGGTGTGACAAAGGATTTGCTTAACACTCTCCCAGTTAGATCGGTAAACACCTGGGATGAACTAGCCCAAAAGTTTTTGTATAAGTATTTCCCACCTTCTAAAACGGCTAAATTAATGACTGAAATTAATACATACTCACAAGAGGATGGGGAATCCCTATATGAAACTTGGGAAAGGTTCAAGGTCTTGCGGTATGAAAACAAGTATCCACTTTCTATAATGGGTTGTTGCCACACACAAGACAAACACTTGACTCTAGCTCCGGGGGACTTTTAGGTAATCGCCGCCCAAATAAAATTTATAATCAAATTGAGGAAATTGCTCAAAACAATTTTCAGTGGCACGCTCCCCGAGGCACTAAATCTATTGCCCCGGGCACCCATAAGGTTGACGAAAACACTTCTTTACAAGCCCAAATCGAGGCCCTTTCTTCGAAAATCAAAAAGTTAGAAATGGCAAAAATGGCCTCGGTTATGGCTTGTGAAGGGTGTGGTGGGCCACATGAAAATTGGAGTTGTATGAAAGAAATGGATAATCAAACGGAAACGGTAAACTACATTGATAATAGACCTAGGCCGTCAGGTTCCCCCGACAGGTACCTACAACCAAGGATGGCGTAACCACCCTAACCTTGGTTTGGAGAGAACGTGGCAATAGTAGTAACCAACAAAATCAAAACCAACGAACAAACTTTCAACAACCAAGAAATGAGTCACAAAATATCTCTCAACAACAACAAGGGGGGTGGAAGAGGCTTGAAGACACCGTCTCATGCCTCATCTCTGACACCGATAAGAAGAACTCGGATCGATTTCAACAAATAGAATCGAATTTTAGAAATCAACAAGCTAGTATACAAAACATTGAAAAACAATTAAATCAACTAGCTCAAAATTTCTCCGAGAGACCACGAAGGCGCGTACCCAGCAATACCGAAACAAACCAAAGGCGCAAGTACATCTCATCACATTGAGAAACCGTACCGTGGTCCCGAGGAGGCCCCGCTACCTCCAACTGAAAAGAGTCCATCTAACCAAACCGCAACTTCGTCAACACCCCAAAAAGAGACGACTCCTCCACCAAATCAAGAGCCTACCAAGAATCCTACGGTACCTTACCCCGGTCGGTTACTTCGTCAAAAGACCGATGAGCAATTCACAAAATTCATAAACTTACCAAAACAATTGCATGTCAATATTCCATTTGTAGAAGTCCTCACTCAAATGCCTAAATATTCAAAATTTATGAAGGACTTTCTCACACATAAAAGAAAAATTGAATCATTGCAATTAGTTAATTTAAGCGAAGAATTCTCCGCCTTGCTACTCAACAAACTCCCACAAAAGAAGATCGATCCCGGAAGCTTCACCATCCCTTGTTCGATTGGGGGATCACCCATACGCAATGCACTAGCCGATCTTGGGGCTAGCATCAACCTCATGCCTGTATCAATGTTCGACCGACTCGGACCAGGGAAAACGAGCCCCACAAAGATGAGCATACAACTAGCCGATAGGTCTATTAAGTATCCATAAGGTGTCACCGAAAATCTATTGGTAAAAGTCGGAGACTTTGTCTTCCCGGCTGACTTTGTCATACTAGATATGGAGGAAGATACCGAGGTACCCCTTATCTTAGGAAGACCATTCCGAGCCACCGCCCACGCAATGGTGGATATGAATGCTGGAAAATTAACATTGAAGGTTGGGGACAAGGAGATGGAATTTGGGGTTGGGAAAAGAGTAGAAGACGACGACCCGGTCAACATGAAAGTCATAGACTCACGTTTGGATGATGCTCTCCGACGGTGCAACATAGGATGCAAAACATCCCACTTGGGTATCATATGACTAACTTTGGGTCTAGCCAAGGACCCTTATAAACGTGGCGCACCATGGAGGCATTCAACGGAACTATCCCTAGTTTTAGTTTAGATTAACTTTTATGCTTTCTAGTTTAGTTTCAATTTTCAGGAATAAAACGCACTCGGAATGGTGGAGGTTACTAAGGGAAACTTGAATCCACACCCCATGCACAAAAACATAGCCACCCGACAATTTTTCTTCATTACAGCAAGTTCAGCACGAGGCCGTGCTCAGCCCAACACGCCCCGTGCTCAAAGATCTGCAGAAAACGCCCAGTTCAGGTAACTGGACACGTGGCGTGTTCGCTGAACACGCCCCCGTACCCAGCCTTCTGTTACATTATGATACTAGTAATCTGAACATGGGGCCGTGCCCGGGTCAACACGGGCCCGTGTCCAGACGCCCAGTAACATATATTTTTGTTTTTAAACACCTTTTTACGCATTCAATCAACTGGAAAATTTATTTTTGGGACACATTGAGGACAATGTGTAATTTAAGTGTGGGGGGATGCTAAAACCTTGAATCTTGCAAGTCCTAATTACAAGCCTTACACAAAACTCTATTGGAACCGCTAAACACCCCAAATTTTTTCAAAAACTTTTCATTTTTTTACTTGTCTTGGTTTAAATTAGGAATAACAAGTTCTAAAAAGGTTATATTTTTACAAATTTACAACTGATAGCGTCGTGATAAAAAGAACCAACATAAGAAAATTATGAAACAGCATGACAAATCTAGTTAAAATTTGATTATATATACTTGATCACATTATAAACCCATTCCCACAAAAATTGAGTTTTGAGCCTTTATTGAGCATACAAATATACATCTTTAAATTAAATGCTCATATTTCGTTTCTTGTGTGAATAGCCGCTTGGTTTCTTACAACTCTAGAACTTGCCATGACGATACATTCCCAGTCCTTACCAACTTAAACCCAAGTAAGTAAATGATGGAGGCATTAGGACTAACCCTTTTTCTTTTCAACACCATTATTTTTCAATTTTTTTTACCACCTACCCAAAATCCTCCTAGTTAACCCCTTTGAGCCTAAACCTTTTCGTTTCTAAACCCACAAAACAAACACCCCTTAACCACCAAAACTCTTTTTATTTTAAACCCTTTATTTTAGTAAAAGCTTGGTCATGTGACATTCATTATCAAAAAAAAAAAAAATTGAAGTCTAGCAATAAACAAACAAGTTCCTCAAAGAAACTTGGTTTGAAAATGTTTTGTTTGAATAAAAGTCACAAAAACAAAAAGTTTTACGACGACCGACGCTTTTTACACTTTTAGCCCTTTTCTACTAACCACTAACCCAAAACCACATACCTTTAACCCAATCCTAACCCTTCCCCAAGTCCTCTTGATATTTACAAAGGTTTATAGTTAAAAAGGAGGAGGATTGATTGCTTGGCAAGCATATGGTAGAAGTAAGTTCCATGCCGGTCTCGAGTGTTTCACAAAAATACATCTTCGGCCGAGTGTTGAGTGATCTCCCGTGAGGCATGTGAACGTGTATATAAATGGAATTTTAAAGAGGCATGTTATGCCCAAATAAGTAATTTCCCTTATGAGACGTTCTAAATAATCATAACGAATAGGATTGTAAATAGCATAAAAATAAAGCCTAATAAGATCTTGGAATTCCGACGCTCAAGACAAGCCCAGAACTTCTCTTTTACCCATTCCATTTGGGTGTGTAAGCCACATTAAAAAGAGTTTTGCTTAAGGACAAGCAAAGATTCAAGTGTGGTGGGTATTTGATATGTGTAAAATGAAACATATAAATTACATCAAATGGGGCATAAAACTAACCTTTTTTTAGTACTAATGTTGGAAAAAGTGTGCTTTTGTCTTCCTTTTGTATTTTCAGGATTAAAAGAGCGTAAATGAACAAAAGAAACAAAAATGCAGCCAAATCTAACATAAATAAAAGGAAAATAATGAACGTGGCATGCCCGACCCCTCGACAACATCTTCCCAAGCAAAAACAAGAGAACAGAAGGCTGACCACGGCCCCGTGCCCAGCGGACACGGGAGTGTGGCCAAGTGTCTGCAGAAAAGACAAAGTTATAGAAGCTTCTATTCCCGACACGGGGGCGTGCCCAACTCAACATGGCCGTGGTCAACGCTGAGATTCGCAGAATCCAAGCAAATCTTGATAGTACAGATACGCTTCTACACACGGGACCGTGCCCAGCGGACACGGGGGCGTGTGGAGCTAATACAGACAAACTGCAATTAATGAAGAAAGAGAAAGTGGATGGACACGGGGCCGTGTCCGGGCTTCTGTGCAGGCTATAAATAGAGGTGCTTGGTTCACTTCGAAGGCATCCCTTGGCAAACCACCTCTCTCACACTTCACCCACACTCCACCACCACTACAACCCACATCCACCACCATCATCCATCATAGAGTGTGTGTAGTAGTCTCGAGATCCAAGATTGATAGTAAGAGTTCTTGACAATCAAAGGCCATGTTTGCCTAAGTCTCTTACATCACTTGGTGAAGACAAGCATTTAGTGTAATACTTTTGATTTTTAATCTTTTCGCACTTTTTATTTGGTTTTGTATTAATGACTTTAATAACTAGTTTTTTATGTTGAAGGTGAAACTTCCTTATCATTTGTCCGTGGTGTCTTGGCATTATTTTACTGTCTATATAAAATAAAAGATTACACCATTCATATCTCTACGTTCTATATAGAGATATGTTGGCTACCTAGTCGAGGGTTAAGGGAATGGTTTGGTAAGGTTCTTGCCTTGTTCAGTGTATAGATCCTGCAAGGACCTGGGTCAAACTTACTAGGACCTCCTTCAATACCCACTGGTATTGGATGGCGGGGGTGCGAATGGCTTGATCCCCTCATATGTAAACTACTATTAATACATTAACCCGGCTATTTGGGATTGTATCCTTGCTGACTCAAACCACTTAGCCGAGGGTAACGTCACCTTCAAAAGAGGGGCCTACCACATTACGCATTAATAACTTAATTAATTATCTTTCAATATTCCGACCTTTTAGGATTGTATCCTTGCTGACTCAAACTACTGGGTTGAGGGTAACGTCACCTTCAAAAGAGGGGCCTACTACTATAACTAAGATAATCTCTTAAAAAGTGCAAAAGTGCGGAAATCATCAAAGGTTACACTAAAGGCGAGTCGGATCCAAGTGATTCATCTTGTCTATCTGTTTTTATTTTATTTTTATTTTTCAGCATTTTAGTTTTTATTTTCATGTTAAAACCTTTTTCCAAAATTTTGATTTGATTAGACGTTGAGGATAAACCGGTATTAAAAGCTCTTGTGTCCTTGGACGACCTCGGTATCTTACCAACGCTATACTACGCTCACAATGGGTGCACTTGCCCATATGTGTGTTTAGTGTTAGTAGGATATCGAGTTTTATAAATTTAAAACTTGACTAAAGTGTTAAAAAGGGCTTAAAATATTATTAAAAATATATTCACAGCGACACACATCATTGATCGTATTTGAGTGATATTTGTTTGATGATTTCTTTTGAATTCCATAAATAAATACAAGTAAAAGAAGCTGATTTGAGTTTTGCTCAAGCTCACTGTTGTTTTTCTCATGATTTTTGACCCGTTCAGTTGGTTTGTGTTGAAAACATTTATGTTTCTTAGCAGCGATAGTTCAAAACACTTGTTTTCCAATAATTGATGACGATGGTGCGACAAGGATGGCGGAGGGTAGGTTTTTGACCCGCAACCCCACTTTGCAGCCATGATATTTTGCAAAATTTGAGCCAAACCCTGTTTTTTTCAAGATCCACAGATGGTTTTTTTTTTATTTTTGTTGTTGGTTTTTATATATTTCAGTCGATGATGATACGTATCAACTTATCTGAGACATCTATGAGTCGTCGGGTTTTGGAGTTTGATACTGATGTTGGCGTAAAGAAACTTTTTGTCGTAAAAAATGTATGTCGTAAATTTTTTTTTTAGAACCGAGTCGTAAAAAAATGTTTTTGTCATAAAAAATATTTTTAAAACCGAGTCGTAAAAACTGTTTGTCGTAAAAAAAAATTGTCATAAAAAAAATTAAAATCGCACGTAAAAAAAGTTTAAAACCGGGGCATAGAAAAGTTTTAAAACCGGCGCGTAAAAAATTTTAAAACCGGCGCGTAAAAAATTTTAAAACCGCGCGTAAAAAACGTTTAAACCCGAACGTAAAAAAATTTTAAATAGGGGCGTAAAAAAGTTTAAAACGGGGCGTAAAAAATTATCTGAGACTTTACTGCATGTTTATAAATTTTTTCATTAAAAACAATCTTTTTAATTAATCAACAATCAATAATGGTACCAATTATTGATGGCCTTAGTAAAAAGACCAATTTGCCCTTATCCCACTAAAAAAAAATCATTAATTAAAGCACAATGATTCCACTACATTATTGTCTTTTTATCTTATCCATTAAAACACTTTTGATCAATGGCTTATATTGGTTACTACGGTTTTCACAACTAAAGGTGGTTCTCATTTTACCCAATCCATATATATATATATATGTATATATAAATACGCCAACGTAATCAAAATAAAGACTTTTCGAGAAAATCACGAAGTTATGTGAAAATTCTAAGTATTGAAGAAACATAGGTGTTAATAGACTCATTGGTATTTAAATCGTTCCTACTTTATCTAGGACGTGTAGACCAATTTGAGGGATTGCGATAATATAAAACGCACCCAAAGGTGAGTGTCACTAACCCCTCTTTTACTGTTTTATATATTGTTTTAGAGGAAGAACACGCCTTAAAAGGATAATTATACGTTTTTGTATAAAATATGCCTTTGTATAATCTAAAATATATTTTCGTGAAAAATATGATTTTGAAATAATATGATATGTTTTCATGGAAAACATGGATTTGGAAATGTGTATGATATAAGATTGTTTTCAAGGAAAACGAGATTTTAATTGATATAAAGACGTTTCGATGTGAAACACATGGTATAACGGTGTTTGATTAACATCGTATATTAAATTTGTCTTTCTAGTAGGTATATATATTGTTTACTGAGGCCGACATTTGGGTGATCCTAATTACGGGACACCCAGAACTCACTTTCTTTTAGCCAATTTAATCATTAATAATATGCGTGGGATGGTTGATAGATCTATCGGGTTGACAACCCCGTCGTGACCGGTAGCTCCGTGTCCATATAGCGGCAAATTTTATTCTTTTTAGTGTCTAGCTTGATAATACCCTCACTGTTAATATATAGCTCGTAATCTCTTGCAAACTTACGAATCTGAACGATTGGACTAAAATTAATATATAAACCTTGGAAAGATGATCTGTATAGGAGGTTATCAGAAAACGCTCACGATAGCTGACCCTCGTATTTTGATAAAGGAAATAAAGCTTACTATCTTAACTATAATGTTACTATTAAAAATTCATAGTAAGAAAGTTTTCTTAAAAGAAATTTTTACGAATTTGAATATGTGAACTCACCTTACTTTGTGTTGACACTTGATTTTTACGTGTTTTTCATGTACATGAGTTTAGTTTCGGGATTTTGGCTTGCTTTGTCTTGTGGTTGTTTGATGCAATCTATATCTCTAATAAAGCAAACCATTGGGGGACACATGTCACCCTATGGTTGATGCCAAATAAGCAGCCACATAATCCTTTGAGTTTAAGGGTGTTCAAGGTGAGTTATAGGGTTTCAATTAGGATTTTCGTATGATTTTAGGTTCGATTTCGTATGATTTCATATTCTACCATGTGTTTAGGGTTCGATTTCATAAAATGCAGGTTCAATTTCATACGATTTCATCTTAAACTTTCGTTTAGGGTTCAATTTTATATGGAAGCAACAGTGAGAAGAGTGCAATTTGGCTCGTCACGTTCAAGACATGATTGGGTAAGATTAACCCTAACATTTTTTATTTCAAATTTTCTGATTTTTTTTTGTTCTACGTTCCGATTGAACTTGCGGCTATGTTAATTGGGTTTATCAGATATGATAATGTATCACAGAATATTCAAGAATGGAATGCAATGAATTTTACAACTTCTTTTATTTTTATTTAATTTGGTTTATGCTATTTTACTTATAAAATAGATTAGATTCTTGATTGTATGTATTTGTAATTTTCCCTGACTCTCTTATCCATCTTTTGAGCACATAGGTTGTTGAAAGCAGCAGCGACATTCTTGCTGCTGCAGTGAAAAAGTTAC
Source organism: Helianthus tuberosus (assembly GCA_030545235.1). Classification (NCBI taxonomy): domain Eukaryota; kingdom Viridiplantae; phylum Streptophyta; class Magnoliopsida; order Asterales; family Asteraceae; genus Helianthus; species Helianthus tuberosus. Next base: position 125,241,922 of record CM060407.1, read on the forward strand.
CGTATGAAAAAGGATGATACGAGCTTGATTTACGCGTTCTATTCGGTGCACGAGACCTAGAAAAACTCACACGCGTGATTGTATGATTCACAACTTTGGTTGTATACGTTGATAACATGTTTTTGGTTCACAATTTGACATGTTTATGTGCATTTAGTGTTTTATAGTGATCGGCTTGAATGGTTTGAAGAACGGCTTTCAGAACCCTCCGTTCGATGGGAATGGTGATCGTTGTTTACCGAAGGAAAACTCATGGACTGGAGTTACATGCTCTAATGTAACTAATATTCGCGTGACAGGATTGTGAGTTGACTGCAATATTCTTGATGATCATAGGTTGTTACCGAACCATTTCCAGAGGACACAACTCGATACTACACAATCTCAATGCACTTCTTGGCCCTAAAATAGAGGATTTTATATCATTTTATGGCCTCATGACGTATGGCAGACTTGGTGATGATGGTCCCATTGTTACAAGTCAGGTAATGGAATGTTTTTGTGTTGTTGGGTAATTAATTTATGAAGTGAGAATGAAACGATAATATCTTCTGTTTTATTATTTTTCATGCAGGTGTATGTGCATAGTAAAGTGATGATTGTGGATGACCATATCACGTTAATTGGATCATCCAACAAAAATAACAGGAGTTTGCTTGGGCATAGGGATTCTGAGGTGCAATTTTAGATTTACATTTTACGGTCATAGTGGTTTTTTTTAACAATTCTGTCACACTCCGACCACGTAAAACATCAAATTGTGGCGGAAACGTCGGGGAGTGTTGTAACAGAATTAATTGTTTCACAACCATGGAAATTAAAGTTACGTTTTATTTATCAAACAAGAGTGTTACATTGTCTCAAAATAGGAAATAAAGAGTTCAGAACATAATTAAACTAGTTCTATCTTTATTTTATGTCTCTAAGGCACAGGTCCGCCCTAGTGTCACGATCATCATCCTAAGCAACAGCTCTTGAAAACACATGTGAAAATAGGTACGTCAGCATAAAAATGCCTGTGAGATACATAGGTTTTGTGAAAATAGGATTCATGACTTATAAGTTTAGAAAAAAAATTGTTTAGCAAAAGTCAGTCATGAACCTTGTAAATTGTTTTGTTTTGTAAATCATTTAAAAAGAAATAAGATCAAATGATATGTATAAATAAAAGAATAATGTATGGTTAAGTGTATAACCAAGTAAAATGAGTTGTATAAAGTAAATTGTTTGTAAACCAAAGTCTTGTGAGAATTCGTGTTACTTGTGTAAAATGTATAAGTCCAAATTGAATGATTTAAATAACGCTATGATATGTAATATAATACAAACACTTATATATAGGAAGTACCAGCGGCGTATCCACCATCATTGTATCATATTACTCACATCTCGTTACTTAAGTCACTTAAACAAACCACCAATGTATAAAGTCTATGTTTAGACCAATTGTCAAAAGTCCTGGTATAAATCATATCAAATGTTAATAGTCCAAATGTAGTCAAGTAATGTGTAGCAAATGTTATGTCTGGTATGTAGTGTGTAGTTACATAAACCAAGAGTAAGAATGTACAAAACAAAGTATTTTGAATATATCAAAAAGTTATGTTTTGCAAAGTAATGCATGTTACATTGATACAAACACTTATGTGGTAAGTTAACGCATACATTCAAGCCTTAAGACAGTCGGATAACCCTAAGTCAAGGTTATCAAAAGAAATGTTTTCGGATTCAGTCATTCCTTACATCCAAACAAACCCGAGATGTCAAGAATGAGATTTGTCAAGTCCTATGGTACCAGTACTTACTACCGAGTGGCGTAGCTAATGTTAATGAACGTATATAAGTCCCGTTTGTGCAAACCAAATGTCATAGAAAATGTGAACATGTTATATGAAAACAATGTACTAAGTATGCTAAGTTAACATACGAAGCAGAAAAGTCATGTAAATCAATATGCTAGCATGCTATCAGTCAACATACATAGCAGAAATGTAAAGTAAAAAAATGTACTAAGTATGCTCACAATGGACATACATAGCATGAAATGTAATGAAATCATGTACTATAATGTACGAATGAACATAACAAGCATATGATATGAAAGCATGAAAGGCACGAAAGTAACAAGTAGGCACATGTGTTTCACCCCAAAACAGTTTGAAAACAGTAAAAGAGGGGTCTATATACTCACTTGAGATTGCTTAGTAGTCCTTGAGTAACAACCAAACAATGCTAGAGATCACGGATATCAAACGACACCTAATATAGGTAACTATGTTAATATACCGGACCTAAATCGGAGGATTGGATAGAATGAGGGTTCGTAAACCAAACGAGTATGGAGACTAGTGTAATATGGTTTAACAAAGCCCACATACTAAAATGAAACCTAACCTAAGTGCTTACGACCCATTACGACCCGTTTAGGTAGTATATGCTACTTTAACGCGTCGTTCGCGTAAAACGTGTTCAGAACACCTAACTAGTCCTATGACAAGTAAAATATGCCTTAACATGTCTAATATTGTTACCAAATCAGTTTAGATACCAAAAGTTATGTTACATATGCTTAAAAATGAGTTTTGGCGTAAAAAGGGTATTTTGGTAATTTACCTAAGGCATATATACTACCTATCATACAACTAACTAAACATCGTGACCATAAGGTATAACCTTGAAAGGTTATTCCCTATATACTATGGTCACCTAATGTGTTTGGTTGGATCCTAATGATCGACCAAACGGGTCGGGTTCGAAAGTATAAGTGATTGTTTAGATCGCTTACCTTACGACCCTATTTAAGCACTAAACTAAAAGTGACGAGCTAAGCATGTTAAACATGCTTAACTAAGTTTAGAAAACAGGTTTGGCATCAAAACAAACGGTTTTGATACCTAAGAGTAGTTTTGTTACAAAATACGCAATAACACGCATTTTGGCCGAAACTACGACTCGTCACTGAGTCTTGATAACGTGGTAATCAGTAGGTATAGTCTCTAAGGACTATAACCATCGTGATTACGCTCACGTTATGAAGTTCAAACGAACTTCGCATTGACCATAAACTGGTCAACGCAGAAAGTCAAACAAAATTTGACTTTTAACGCTAAACGAATAAAGAGAACGAAGGAACACTTACAAAGGGTCCCCGAAAGCTTATCTTGATCCAAGTAGCTCAGGTATGAAGTAATGGCTTCAACTTAGAGCTTTTAGATCTGATTTTGTGGGTTTTGAGTTGTGATGGGTTGGGTATTTATAGTAAATGGACAACCGTTAGGATCGTTTATCGAATAACGTGATTTGATCTCAACCCTACATTTGTTGCAACATTATGGTAACTCAAAATGGCCCCTCATGAGCAGGAAAGGGCAAGTGTGGATGAGTTTTGAGTGATTAACAGTTGTAAACAGCTATTAAACTGATCTTATCTGATCTGGGAAGCTGACACGGGCCACGTAAGGGGACTCATAAAACCCACGCGGGCCGCCTGGCCTTTCTGGTCAGAAACCAACTTTCAAAAATGACAGTTTTGGTCCCTGTTATGCATTAAGGCCATTTCCGACACGTTTAAGGCCCGTTAAGCCAACGTTAAGGCCCTAAAATGATGCCTAAACATTGTGGACATGAAACATGCTCAAAAATATGCCAGATGTTGGTTCGTTTGGTCGTACGATCGCGACGTTCGCTTAATTACGACGGAATGCGCATAAGCGCGAAAAACGATCCAAATTGCGTGACGAATGGATTTTTCTCATGCCACACACTAAAATAAAATATTTTAGTGCTTACATAAATTTTTGGATGTCCTAATGTATTCAGAAAGTAAGTTATGCGCGAAAATGCAAACTTGTGCACTTTTTGACGCTTTTAGTCCCTGAATGACCCAAAAGTTTATTTTAGCACACCGAACCCCTCAAAGCCTATTTCTAAGCTATGTAAAGGATATTTATGGTATGTTTATGTAACACCTGTGTCATTTCAACCATCAAACAAATGCCAAACCAATGAAATATTGTATTTCATACTTTGGACTTGTATAAATATATGTATCGTTTACACATATCAATTCTTGTTCGATTTCAAGCTCTAAATCGCTTTCTGGAAGGTTATATGCGCACTAATGCGTAAATATAACCAGTTTAATGCAACGAACACTCCGGAAAAGTGAAATAGGCTTAACATACCTTAAATAACCTATACATAACTTAGATATAAGTTTTGGAAGGTTTGGTGTGGTGAAATCAAAGTTAAATCGCTTACAGGGACTAAAATTGACAAACTGCGAAAGTATACCAATTTGAACTGTAACAGACATTCCGGAACATGACCATAAGTTAAACATACCATAAATATCCTTTACATAGCTTAGAAATAGGCTTTGAGGGGTTCGGTATGCTAAAATAAACTTTTGGGTCATTCAGGGACTAAAAGTGTCAAAAAGTGCACAAGTTTGCATTTTCGCGCATAACTTACGTTCTGAATACATCCGGACATCCAAAAATTTATGTAAGCACTAAAATATTTTATTTTAGTGTTCACCATAAGAAAAATCCATTCGTCGCGTCATTTGGTTCGTTTTTCGCATTCGGGACCAGATTCGATGTATTAGCCGTTGTTTAATTCACAACCACACATTCTAAACTTGCTTAGTCAGCGGATAAGGATGGAATTTAAACACCTAAACACCATGACATTTCAACACATGTATGGATGGAATTTAAACACCTAAACACCATGACATTTCAACACATGTATGGATGGAATTTAAACACCTAAACACCATGACATTTCAACACATGTATGGATGGAATTTAAACACCTAAACACCATGACATTTCAACACATGTATGGATGGAATTTAAACACCTAAACACCATGACATTTCAACACATGTACGGATGGGATTAAGGCACGTTTTCCATGAAACGATCTTAACGGTTCGGGTATTCCTATAAATACCCCATACCCCCCATTGCTAAAATCACTAGAAACTTGATTTGAGAAACTCTAAGTTGAAACATTTGTTTCATACCTGAGATTTTTGAATCGAGTTTAGCATTCGGGGACCCTTCGTAAGTATTCTTTCGTTCTTTTCCTTATTTTACTGCTTTTCGAGTCAGAAAGTCAAACTTTGTTTGACTTTCAGCGTTGACCAGTAATGGTCAATGCGAAGTTCGTTTGAACTTCGCAACGTGAGTGTAATCACGTTGGTCATAGTCCCTTGGGACTATGCCCACTGATTACCACGTTGTCTAGGGTCGTAGGGTAAGCGATCTAATGAATCGCTTATACCTCGAACCCGACCCAGTTTGGTCGATCATTAGGATCCGACCAAACACATTAGGTGACCATAGTAGGTAGGGAATAACCTTCCGAGGTTATACCCTATGGTCACATCGTTTAAGTAGTTGTATGATAGGTAGTTTATATGCCTTAGGTAAATTACCAGAATACCCTTTTCATGTATAATTGGTAATTAAGCATATGTAACCTAAACCTTTGTCACATAACTGATTATGTAATATGTTTAGGCATATAACACTTGTCATAGGGCTAGTTAGGCGGTCCGAACGCGTTTCACGCGAACGACGCGTTAAAGTAGCATAAGCTTCCTAAACGGGTCGTAATGGGTCGTAAACAATTATGTTAGGTTTCATTTAGTATGTAGGCTTTGTTAAACCATATGACACGAGTCTCTACACTCGTTTGGTTTACAAACCCTAATGCTACCCGATCTTCCGATTTAGGTCCGGTTTATTAATGTAGCTACCTATACTAGGTGCCGTTTGATATCCGCGATCTCTAGCATTGTTTAGTTGTTACTCAAGGACTACTGAGCAATCTCAGGTGAGTACATAGACCCCTCTTTTACTGTTTTCCAAACTGTTTTGGGGTGGAACACATGTGCCTACTTGTTACTTTCATGCTTTCCTGTTTTAACATCATATACTGCTATGTTCGTTAGTACATTATAGTACATGATTTTATGACATTTCATGCTAGGTGTGCCCAATTGTATGCATTACTTAGTACATCGTTTTACATGACATTTTGACACAGACATTTGATATAGACATTTCGGCATAGACATTTTAACATGATTGACATTTGATCATGCATTTCCCACAAAACATAACTTTGATTTAAACCAAAATTTACTTCAATACTTTGTTTTTGTGCATATGGTTTAGTTGAGACATTTCACTTGCCATACATGACATCTTGACATAGACATTTGACATGGATATTTGACATAGACATTTGACATGGATATTTGACATAGACATTTTGATATGATTTACATCTTGACATGAACACTTTGACATATTACCCAATACATTTGACAATTGATTTAAACATAGACTTCTTACATTGGTTGGTTTGGTTTGATTAAGTGATTAAGTAACGATGCGTGTGTAATATGATACAAGCATGGTGGATACGCCGCTGGTACTTCCTATATATAAGTGTTTGTATGGTATTACATATCATAGCGTTATTTGAATCATTTCAGTTTAAGACATAGAACATTTTATACAAATAACATACTTTTCACAAGACATTGTTTTACAAACAACTTATCTTATACATACCCATTTTACTATGGTTATTCATTTAACCATACATTATTCACTTATTTATACATATCATCTGAACTCATTGTTTTTCAAATGATTTACAAAACAAAGCAAATTACAAGGTTCATGACTAAACATTTTCTCAAACATAAGTCATGGAACCTATTTTCACAAAACCTATGTATCTCACAGGCATTTTTATGCTGACGTACCTATTTTCACATGTGTTTTTCAGGAGCTGTTGCATAAGATGATCAAGATACACATAGGCAGACTTGGGCTTTAGTGACAATAAAAGATACAAGACTAGTTAATTATGTTGTATTTCCTTGTTTGTTAAGACATTGTATCACTTTTAATCAATAAAACGAAACTTCAATTTCCATGGATTTGAAACAATTAATTCTGTTACAACACTCCCCGACGTTTCCGCCACGTTTTGTATGTTCTACGTGGTCGGGGTGTGACAGAAAAGATGGTATCAGAGCCAATGGTTATAGGGAATTAGGTTATTAGTAATGCTTTGACCTAGTCTATAACCTTTCTAGGACCCTAACACGAGTTTACTTGCGTTTAGTCATAAAACAATACTGTCACCTATCCTTAGGCGACAACCATAACAAGAACATAATTTTCGAAACCGCTTTGAAAACTAATCATCTGTTCTAGGATGATTGATTACTAGGTTTTGAACCTTCTATTGTAAGGTTTTGAACCCTCTGTTATAAGGTTTTGAACCCCTTTGAGTTTTCAAAATCTCGTCAAGGTTTTGGGCTTTAAATAATGTGAACACGTGCAAACTGGAAGGGTGAACGCCTGTATTCTGGGTTTTCTGTCTAGGCAAGCACTTCGTATACATCTCAACCAGACGCGAGACCAGTTGTGCTTACCTGGGAATTCTTGGGATGAGTGTTCACTTATAGGCGAGCATGTCTTCGCGATACATTATTTTTGACCTATTTACTTTGATTATTCACCGAGGTCGTTTGTTGCTTTGTAGTAACAAACAAATGACCACTATCCATTGCTTTCATCAAATTTGTTTCATCTCATTCTTTTCGTCTAATTCTCTCACTCGTTTCCTTTCATGTTTCCTCTTTTAGAATGCCTCCTCGACGCGAAAACCAGATAGCGACTGCCGAGCTGGCAGAAATCATTGCGCAGCAAATGGCTGCTCAATTCCCAAACCTCTTTGCTCAATGGAATCAAGCCAACAACAACAACAATGGTCCATGCAATTTCAAGAGTTTTAACTCGGCGAAACCACTCAAGTTTAGTGGTTCTGAGGGAGCGACTGGGCTTCTTCAATGGTTCGAGAGCATTGAGAATACTTTCCGCCACGTGCAGTGTCCTGACAATCGCAAGGTCGAGTTTGCTTCGAGTGTGTTCCAGAAGAGAGCCCTTACGTGGTGGAACGGGGTTATGAGAGATCGTGGTGCAGAGGTTGCTCTAGCACAGACATGGGCTGAACTTAGGGCCCTTATGATGAAGGAATTCTGTCCTCGACACGAGATCGGGGCTTTGGAAAGGGAATTCGACAATCTGGAGCAAGACAGCGGTGAGCATCGAGCCTACACGGACCGTTATGAGGAGTTAAGTCTGTTATGCCCAAACATGGTCACGCCTTTGGATAAGGCAATCGAAAAGTACATTGATGGCCTCCCTGATTCAATACAAGACATTTTGACTGGTAGCAACCCTACTACAGTTAGACAGGCCATTGAGCTATCTGCAACCTTGACTGAATCAAAGATCAGGAAAGGTAAACTTTTCCGAAAAGGTGACAAGAAGCCGGTCGAAGAATCGAAACCAATCGAGGAATCAAAGATCATGGATGAACAGACTGGATCTCCTAAGAGGTCAAAGAAGCGAAAGGCTTCTCAGAACTTCGCCATGGTTACTCACAATGATCAAGCCGTCCTCAACCAACCAGCTCAACCCCCTGCCAGGAAACCCTACAACGGAACTGCACCCTTGTGCAACCAATGTGGCCTACATCATCATGCTGGGGTGAAGTGCCGCACATGCCAAATTTGCGGACTTATAGGTCATACAGCTAGGGTTTGCCCAACCGCAGTTGCACCAAATCAAGCTGGCAACAATCCTGCTCAAGCTCGTTTTCCACCGGGATGTTGCTACAACTGTGGCGAGATGGGCCATTTTCGTAGGAATTGCCCAAGGCTTGCTAATGCAAATCCAGCGCAGGGATGAGCATATGATCAACCAGAAGACAACATCATTTAGAAATAATCACGTCTTATGTATTATTTTCTTTTGTTGTCAAGATCCAAGAAACAGTTGTTATCGTTGTTTATAAATAAATCTTATACATTGCAATGTATTTATGTGATTGTATGTATAAACAACATATCCCCTACAATACCGACAATCAGGGAACCGCATTCCTTGAAGAACAGACTACTCCCAAATTTCTTCCATTGTATGATCTCTTGCGTTTTTCACGAAAATCCTAAGTACCCGTTTCTTCCAAGAGAAACGAAGTACGAGGTGCCAAGTTAATAGCAATCAATAACAAGATAATAACAATTAAACAACTATGTGATTATGTGCTTATGAACATTACAAGACAAACTGTGCGGACTATGCAAGGAATTACGTAATTATGGATGCATACATAATTATGGAATTTAGTGCACAGAAACCACAGCGAGCTTTGTCATGTACCTAGAAGTTAACCCTATTCATTTCCAATTCTGATGAAGTATCCGTTGAGGAAAAATGAACTAGCTATTCATTTTTCACTTCTGAAGAATATCCGTTGAGGAAATGAATATCCGTTTATCCTTCATTTCCAATTCTGAAGAATAACCGTTGAGGAAAATGACTCCGTTTGTGCATTTTCGTTCTGAAGAGTATCCGTCGAGGGAAATGAATATCCGTTTATCCTTCATTTCCAATTCTGAAGAATAACCGTTGAGGAAAATGACTCCGTTTGTGCATTTTCGTTCTGAAGAGTATCCGTCGAGGGAAATGAATATCCGTTTATCCTTCATTTCCAATTCTGAAGAATAACCGTTGAGGAAAATGACTCCGTTTGTGCATTTTCGTTCTGAAGAGTATTCGTCGAGGGAAATGAATATCCGTTTATTTAATCCTTCATTTCCGAACCTGAGGAAACAACCGTTGAAAATGACCCCGTTAGTTCATTTTCGTTTCTGAAGATTTGTCCGTTGAGGAAACGAATATCCGTTTGTCTATCATTTTCATTTCCGTTTCTGAGGAAGCAACCGTTGAAAATGACTCTGTTTGTTCATTTTCGTTTCTGAAGATTTGTCCGTTGAGGAAATGAATATCCGTTTGTCTATCATTTTCATTTCCGTTTCTGAGGAAGCAACCGTTGAAAATGACTCTGTTTGTTCATTTTCGTTTCTGAAGATTTGTCCGTTGAGGAAATGAATATCCGTTTGTCTATCATTTTCATTTCCGTTTCTGAGGAAGCAACCGTTGAAAATGACTCTGTTTGTTCATTTTCGTTTCTGAAGATTTGTCCGTTGAGGAAATGAATATCCGTTTGTCTACCATTTTCATTTCCGTTTCTGAGGAAGCAACCGTTGAAAATGACTCCGTTTGTTCATTTTCGTTTCTCAGAATTGTCCGTTAAGGAAATGAATCCCCGTTTGATTATTCCTTCATTTCCGCCTCTGAAGAATACTCGTTGAGGAAAATGACTCCGTTTGTTCATTTTCATTCTGAAGAATGTCCGTTAAGGAAATGACAGGATTATGCTTCACATATCTCTGGTGGTTATCTGACACAAAGTCACAAATAGACTCCTACGAATCAATTTCGGGACGAAATTTCCTAAAGTAGGGGAGACTGTAACACCTGTGTCATTTCAACCATCAAACAAATGCCAAACCAATGAAATATTGTATTTCATACTTTGGACTTGTATAAATATATGTATCGTTTACACATATCAATTCTTGTTCGATTTCAAGCTCTAAATCGCTTTCTGGAAGGTTATACGCGCACTAATGCGTAAATATAACCAGTTTAATGCAACGAACACTCCGGAAAAGTGAAATAGGCTTAACATACCTTAAATAACCTATACATAACTTAGATATAAGTTTTGGAAGGTTTGGTGTGGTGAAATCAAAGTTAAATCGCTTACAGGGACTAAAATTGACAAACTGCGAAAGTATACCAATTTGAACTGTAACAGACATTCCGGAACATGACCATAAGTTAAACATACCATAAATATCCTTTACATAGCTTAGAAATAGGCTTTGAGGGGTTCGGTATGCTAAAATAAACTTTTGGGTCATTCAGGGACTAAAAGTGTCAAAAAGTGCACAAGTTTGCATTTTCGCGCATAACTTACGTTCTGAATACATCCGGACATCCAAAAATTTATGTAAGCACTAAAATATTTTATTTTAGTGTTCACCATAAGAAAAATCCATTCGTCGCGTCATTTGGTTCGTTTTTCGCATTCGGGACCAGATTCGATGTATTAGCCGTTGTTTAATTCACAACCACACATTCTAAACTTGCTTAGTCAGCGGATAAGGATGGAATTTAAACACCTAAACACCATGACATTTCAACACATGTATGGATGGAATTTAAACACCTAAACACCATGACATTTCAACACATGTATGGATGGAATTTAAACACCTAAACACCATGACATTTCAACACATGTATGGATGGAATTTAAACACCTAAACACCATGACATTTCAACACATGTATGGATGGAATTTAAACACCTAAACACCATGACATTTCAACACATGTACGGATGGGATTAAGGCACGTTTTCCATGAAACGATCTTAACGGTTCGGGTATTCCTATAAATACCCCATACCCCCCATTGCTAAAATCACTAGAAACTTGATTTGAGAAACTCTAAGTTGAAACATTTGTTTCATACCTGAGATTTTTGAATCGAGTTTAGCATTCGGGGACCCTTCGTAAGTATTCTTTCGTTCTTTTCCTTATTTTACTGCTTTTCGAGTCAGAAAGTCAAACTTTGTTTGACTTTCAGCGTTGACCAGTAATGGTCAATGCGAAGTTCGTTTGAACTTCGCAACGTGAGTGTAATCACGTTGGTCATAGTCCCTTGGGACTATGCCCACTGATTACCACGTTGTCTAGGGTCGTAGGGTAAGCGATCTAATGAATCGCTTATACCTCGAACCCGACCCAGTTTGGTCGATCATTAGGATCCGACCAAACACATTAGGTGACCATAGTAGGTAGGGAATAACCTTCCGAGGTTATACCCTATGGTCACATCGTTTAAGTAGTTGTATGATAGGTAGTTTATATGCCTTAGGTAAATTACCAGAATACCCTTTTCATGTATAATTGGTAATTAAGCATATGTAACCTAAACCTTTGTCACATAACTGATTATGTAATATGTTTAGGCATATAACACTTGTCATAGGGCTAGTTAGGCGGTCCGAACGCGTTTCACGCGAACGACGCGTTAAAGTAGCATAAGCTTCCTAAACGGGTCGTAATGGGTCGTAAACAATTATGTTAGGTTTCATTTAGTATGTAGGCTTTGTTAAACCATATGACACGAGTCTCTACACTCGTTTGGTTTACAAACCCTAATGCTACCCGATCTTCCGATTTAGGTCCGGTTTATTAATGTAGCTACCTATACTAGGTGCCGTTTGATATCCGCGATCTCTAGCATTGTTTAGTTGTTACTCAAGGACTACTGAGCAATCTCAGGTGAGTACATAGACCCCTCTTTTACTGTTTTCCAAACTGTTTTGGGGTGGAACACATGTGCCTACTTGTTACTTTCATGCTTTCCTGTTTTAACATCATATACTGCTATGTTCGTTAGTACATTATAGTACATGATTTTATGACATTTCATGCTAGGTGTGCCCAATTGTATGCATTACTTAGTACATCGTTTTACATGACATTTTGACACAGACATTTGATATAGACATTTCGGCATAGACATTTTAACATGATTGACATTTGATCATGCATTTCCCACAAAACATAACTTTGATTTAAACCAAAATTTACTTCAATACTTTGTTTTTGTGCATATGGTTTAGTTGAGACATTTCACTTGCCATACATGACATCTTGACATAGACATTTGACATGGATATTTGACATAGACATTTGACATGGATATTTGACATAGACATTTTGATATGATTTACATCTTGACATGAACACTTTGACATATTACCCAATACATTTGACAATTGATTTAAACATAGACTTCTTACATTGGTTGGTTTGGTTTGATTAAGTGATTAAGTAACGATGCGTGTGTAATATGATACAAGCATGGTGGATACGCCGCTGGTACTTCCTATATATAAGTGTTTGTATGGTATTACATATCATAGCGTTATTTGAATCATTTCAGTTTAAGACATAGAACATTTTATACAAATAACATACTTTTCACAAGACATTGTTTTACAAACAACTTATCTTATACATACCCATTTTACTATGGTTATTCATTTAACCATACATTATTCACTTATTTATACATATCATCTGAACTCATTGTTTTTCAAATGATTTACAAAACAAAGCAAATTACAAGGTTCATGACTAAACATTTTCTCAAACATAAGTCATGGAACCTATTTTCACAAAACCTATGTATCTCACAGGCATTTTTATGCTGACGTACCTATTTTCACATGTGTTTTTCAGGAGCTGTTGCATAAGATGATCAAGATACACATAGGCAGACTTGGGCTTTAGTGACAATAAAAGATACAAGACTAGTTAATTATGTTGTATTTCCTTGTTTGTTAAGACATTGTATCACTTTTAATCAATAAAACGAAACTTCAATTGCCATGGATTTGAAACAATTAATTCTGTTACAACACTCCCCGACGTTTCCGCCACGTTTTGTATGTTCTACGTGGTCGGGGTGTGACAGTTTAACTTATGGTCATGTTCCGGAATGTCTGTTATAGTGCGAATCGGCATACTTTCGCAGTTTGTCAAATTTAGTCCCTGTAGGCGAATTAACTTGTTTTTGCCATACCAAAGCCTTCAAAACTTATTTCTAAGTTATGTAAAGGTTATTTAAGGTATGTTAAGAATATGTTGATGTTCCAGAGTATTTTTCGCATTAAATTGATTACGTTTACGCACCAGTTTGCGTATAACTCTCCAGAAAGCAATATAGAGTTTGAAATTGAACAAAAGTCAAAACATGAAAAATGTAAAACATAACCAAACAAACATTGGGATCAAATAACATTGTTTTATTGATAATTGAACTGTTCACAATGATTACAAGCACAGATGTTACAGTCTCCCCTACTTGTGGAAATTTCGTCCCGAAATTTATTTAGAGGAAACTCGTGGGAAAAGATGTGGGTACTTCGCCTTCATTTGATCTTCACGTTCCCAAGTAAACGCGGGTCCACGTTTAGATTCCCAGCGAACTTTGACCAAAGGAATGCGCTTGCGTTTGAGCCACTTGACTTCACGTTCCATGATTTCCACTGGCTTCTCAACAAATTTCAGTGTTTTATCAACACGAATTTTGTCAAGTGGTATGTGGAGGTTCTCATCAGCTAAACACTTCTTGAGATTGGACACGTGAAAGGTTGGATGAACATTTCCAAGTTCAGGAGGTAACTCAAGTCTGTAGGCTACCTTACCGATTCTTTCGACGATCTTGAATGGTCCAACGTATCTAGGTGCAAGTTTTCCTTTCTTTCCAAATCTGATCACACCTTTCCAAGGTGAGACCTTAAGTAATACATGATCACCGACTTGAAAATCCAAGGGCTTGTGTTTTGGGTCCGCGTAACTCTTTTGACGGCTTCTAGCTGTCTGAAGGTTATCACGAACTTTCTTAATCTTGTCAGTTGTCTCTAAAATGAGGGCAGGTCCAGTAAGCTAAGCCTCACCGATCTCATTCCAGCAGACTCAAAATATTTTGAAAACAGTAAAAGAGGGGTCTATGTACTCCAAAACATTTGTTATGATATGAAAGCATGAAAGGCACGAAAGTAACAAGTAGGCACATGTGTTTCACCCCAAAACATTTTGAAAACAGTAAAAGAGGGGTCTATGTACTCACTTGAGATTGCTTAGTAGTCCTTGAGTAACAACCAAACAATGCTAGAGATCACGGATATCAAACGGCACCTAATATAGGTAACTATGTTAATATACCGGACCTAAATCGGAGGATTGGATAGAATGAGGGTTCGTAAACCAAAGGAGTATGGAGACTCGTGTAATATGGTTTAAAAAAGCCCACATACTAAAATGAAACCTAACCTAAGTGCTTACGACCCATTACGACCCGTTTAGGTAGTTTATGCTACTTTAACGCGTCGTTTGCGTAAAACGCGTTCAGAACGCCTAACTAGTCCTATGACAAGTAAAATATGCCTTAACATGTCTAATATTGTTACCAAATCATTTTAGATACCAAAAGTTATGTTACATATGCTTAAAAATGAGTTTTGGCGTAAAAAGGGTATTTTGGTAATTTACCTAAGGCATATATACTACCTATCATACAACTAACTAAACATTGTGACCATAAGGTATAACCTTGGAAGGTTATTCCCTATATACTATGGTCACCTAATGTGTTTGGTCGGATCCTAATGATCGACCAAACGGGTCGGGTTCGAAAGTATAAGCGATTGTTTAGATCGCTTACCTTACGACCCTATTTAAGCACTAAACTAAAAGTGACGAGCTAAGCATGTTAAACATGCTTAACTAAGTTTAGAAAACAGGTTTGGTATCAAAACAAACAGTTTTGATACCTAAGAGTAGTTTGGTTACAAAATACGCAATAACACGCATTTTGGCCGAAACTACGACTCGTCACTGCGTCTTGATATCTATCGTGATTACGCTCACGTTATGAAGTTCAAACGAACTTCGCATTGACCATAAACTGGTCAACGCAGAAAGTCAAACAAAGTTTGACTTTTAACGCTAAACGAATAAAGAGAACGAAGGAACACTTACAAAGGGTCCCCGAAAGCTTATCTTGATCCAAGTAGCTCAGGTATGAAGTAATGGCTTCAACTTAGGGCTTTTAGATCAGATTTTGTGGGTTTTGAGTTGTGATGGGTTGGGTATTTATAGTAAATGGACAACCGTTAGGATCGTTTATTGAATAACATGATTTGATCTCAACCCTACATTTGTTGCAACCTTATGGTAACTCAAAATGGCCCCTCATGAGCAGGAAAGGGCAAGTGTGGATGAGTTTTGAGTGATTAACAGCTGTAAACAGCTGTTAAACTGATCTTATCTGATCTGGGAAGCTGACACGGGCCGCGTAAGGGGACTCATTGATGCGTGCGAAGTGTTACTTATTTTAGGTGTATATTTTAAGCCCTTTTTAACACTTATTTTAGCCAAGTTTTAAATTTATAAAACATGATATTTCACTAACACTAAACACACATATGGGCAAGTGCACCCATCGTTGAGTGTAGTATAGCGTTGGTAAGATACCGAGGTCGTCCAAGGACACAAGAGCTTTTAGTACCGGTTTATCCTCAACGTCTAACCAAAATAAAAGTTTAGAAAAATGTTTTAAACTAAGAAAATTAAAAACTAACTAAAATGCTGAAAATAAAAATAAAAGAAAAACAGATAGACAAGATGAATCACTTGGTTCCGACTCGTATCTAGTATAACCTTTGATTATTTCCGCACTTTTGCACATAATTAAGAGATTATCTTAGTTATTGTAGTAGGCCCCTCTTTTGAAGGTGACGTTACCCTCACCCCAGTAGTTTGAGTCAGCAGGGATACAATCCTAAAAGGGTGGATTATTGGAAGATAATGAATTAAGTTATTAATGCAGTATTGTGGTAGGCCCCGCTTTTGGCGGTGACGTTACCCTCGGCTAAGTAGTCTGAGTCAGCAGGGATACAGTCCTAAATAGCCGGGTTATAGTATTAATAGTAGTTAACTTATGAGGGGATCAAAGAGTTTGGACCCCCGCCATCCAATACCGTGAAGTATTGAAGGAGGTCCTACTAAATTTGACCCAGGTCCATTGCAGGACCTCTAAACGCTGAACAATGGCAAGACCTTTACCAAACCGTTCCCTTAACCCCCGACCAGGTAGCCAACATATCTCCATATAGACCGTGGAGATATGAATGGTGAAAATCCTTTATTTTATATAGACAGTAAAATAATGCCAAGACACCACGGACAAACGATAAGGAAAGATCACCTTCAACATAAGTAACTAGTTATTAAAGTCATTAGTACAAAACCAAATAAAAAGTGCAAAAGATTAGAAATAAAAAGTATTATACTAGACACTTTGTCTTCACCAAGTGATGTAAGAGACTTAGGCAAACATGGCCTTGATTGTCAAGAACTCTTACGATCAATCTTGGATCCCGAGACGACTCACACACTCTACGATGGACAATGGATGATGGTGGTGGATGATGGTGTTGTGATGGTGGTGGGTGGTGGATGAAGTGTGAGAGAGGTGGTGTGCCAAGGGATGAGTTGAAATGAAACCAAGCACTCCTATTTATAGCCTGTACAGAAGCCTGGACACGGCCCCGTGTCCACCCTTTTCTCTTTCTTCATTAATACAGTTTGTCTTTATTAGCTCCACACGCCCCCGTGTCCGCTGGGCACGCCCCCGTGTCCGTCTGACACTCTCTCTCTTCATTAATTGTAATTCGCAATTACAATTAATGCGCCTGCTGTACTTTCGCCACGCCCCCGTGTCCGCTGGGCACGGCCCCGTGGTGGGCAATAGAAGCTTCTACAGGTTTGTCTTTAGTGCCAGAGCTGTCCATCCTGAGCACTGCCCCGTGCTGATCTGGGCACGGCCCGTGCTGAGCTGGGCATGCCCCGTGCTCAGCTGGGCACAGCCCCATGCTCAGCTTTCTTCTTGTTTTTGCTTTGGGAGATGTTGTTGAAGGGGGTCGGGCATGCCACGTTTGTTCCTTTTCTTGTATTTATTCTAGATTTAGCTGCCTTTTTGCTTCTTTTGTTAATTTGAGCTCATTTAATCCTGAAAATACAAAAGGAAGACAAAAGCACACTTTTTCCAATATTAGTACTAAAAAAGGATAGTTTTATGCCACAATTGATGTAATTTATATGTTACATTTTGAACACATCAAATACCCCCACACTTGAATCTTTGCTTGTCCTCAAGCAAAACTCTTTAATATGTGGCTATTACACTCCCAAATGGAATGGGTTGAGAAGAAGGTTTTTGGGCTTGTCGTAGAGTGTCGGGATTTCCAAGATTCTTTTAATTTTATTTTTATTTATTTACAATTCTATTCGTCATGATTTATTTAAAACTTTTCATAAGAGAAATTACTTATTAGGGCATAACATGCCTCTTTAAAATTCTATTTATATACGAGTTCACATACCTCACGGGGATCACTCAACACTCGGCCGAAGATGTATTTTAGTGAATCACTCGAGAGCGGCATGGAACTTACTCCTACCATAGGCTTGCCAAGCAATCAATCCTCCTCCTTTTTAACTATATACCTTTGTAAACATCAAGAGGACTTTTTGGGTGAAGGGTTAGGCTTGGGTTAAAGGTAGGTGGTTGGGTTAGTGGTTAGTGGTTAGTAGAAAGGGCGAAAAAGCGTAACAAGCGTAACAAGCGTCGGTTTTCGAAAGACTTTTAATTTTTGCAATTTTTGCAATTTTTTTTTTATCTTGATGAAGCCAGTATTCAAACAAAGTTATTTTTGATGAACTTGCTTTGTTTATTTATTTTGCTTCATCATCAACACATTTTTTTTTTTTTTTGAAAAGTCATACGAAAAACCGAGCTTGTTACTAAAACAAAGGGTGAAAAATAAAAAGGGTTTAGGTGGGTGAAAAGGTGTTTTGGTTTGGGTTAAGAAATGAAAAGGTTTAGGCTCAAAGGGGTTAACTAGGGGGATTTTGGGTAGGTGGTAAGAAAAAAAAAAGAAAAATAATGGTGTAGAAATAAAAAGGGTTAGTCCTAATGCCTCCATCATTTACTTACTCGGGTTTAAGTTGGTAAGGACCGGGAATGTATCGTCGTGGCAAGTTCTAGAGTTGTAAGAACCGAGCGGCTATTCACACAAGAAACGAAAAATGAGCATTTAATTTAAAGATATTATTTGTATGCTCAATAAAGGCTCAAAACTCACTTTTGTGGGAATGGGTTTTTATGTGTTCAAGTATATATAATTAAATTTTAACTAAGCTTGTCATGCCTTTTCATAATTTTCTTATGTTGGTTCTTTTTATCACGACGCTATCGGTTGTAAATTTGTAAAAATATAACCTTTTTAGAATTTTGAAATTCCCAAATTAAACCTAGACAAGTAAAAAAAATTGAAATTTTTTTTGAAAAAATTTGGGGTGATTAGCGGTTCCAATAGAGTTTTGTGTAAGGCTTGTTATTAGGACTTGCAAGATTCAAGGTTTTAGCATCCCCCCCCCCACACTTAAATTACACATTGTCCTCAATGTGTCCCAAAAATAAATTTTTAGGTTGATTAAATGTGTAAAAATGGGTTAAAAACAAGATTTTATGGTACTGGGCAGCTGAACACGGGGTGGTGTTGGCTGAGCACGGCCCAGTGTCCAGACTGCCAGTACCAAAAGTAAACAGAAGGCTGGGCACGGGGGCGTGTCCAGTGAGCACGACCCCGTGTCCAGGTACCTGAACTGGGCATTTTCTACAGAACCTTGGGCACGGGGCGTGTTGGGGTGAGCACGACCCCGTGCTGAACTTGCTGTAATGAAGAAAAATTGTCGGGATGCTCTGTTTTTGTGCATGGGGTGTTGGTTCAAGCTTCCCTTATCATCCTTCACCATCCCGAGTGTGTTTTATTCCTGAAAATTAAAAACTAAACTAGAAAACATAAAGGTTAATCTAAACTAAACTACGGATAGTTCCGCGGAATGCCTCCGTGGTGCGCCACGTTTATAAGGGTCCTTGGCTAGACCCACCTTATCAGGTGGTTCTGGCTCATCTTCAATTAGGGGGTCATCAATGCCGAATGGATATTTCATTGATCGCTCAAGGTCGACACTTTTTTTGAATGCCCCTAATTGAAGAGGTAGATTGTTGAACTTCCGGTTTTTCAAAGCTTCGTGAGTTTTTACAAATGGTCGTCCCAACACTAGAGGAGCGTCATCGAGGATGACAAAATCGGTCGGGATTACCATTTGATTTGTTTGAACCAATACATCCTCAACTATACCGATTGATTTTATTACTTTCCGATTGGATAGAAAAATGGGTATTTGAAGTGGAGAAAAATCACTAATACTTAATTTTTCGAAAATGTAGTTAGGCATTATGTTAACACAAAGATCTTTATCGATTGTGACATTACTAATAAACGAATTTTGAAAGAAACATGGAACCGGTGTAATGATAATTTCAAATGGGTCTTCTTTTATTAGTGAGGTTTGATCATCAGTTAACTTAACACTTACCGTTTCGTCAATTTTAGTGTTAGTGTTTAACTCTTTTAAAAACTTAGCATGAGTGGGTACTAAACAATGATTTTCGAAAGAAGGTGTCAAGAGATTAATTTCTTCAAAATTAGACTCTTCTTGGATTTTAACGTTGTTGGACTCACCTTTTTCGTTGTTTAACTCATGTGTCGGTTTTTCACTTATTTGTTCTTCCATTTTTTCATTTTTAGTTATCTCTTCCTTTTTTAATTCTTCTCTTGCGCGGGACTCCTCTTCCCTTGCGCGAGCTTCTTTTATACATCGATCGATAACTCTAATGTGTTCTAAAATCCTATCGGTCACTTCGGTTATAGAAAAAGAATCATTATTTTCTAAGCTTGAATCCGGTTGTTCGACCCTTTGTTCCTCATAATACCCATATGAAGTTGATGGTTCACACCATTGTCCTTCATTGTAAGCATATGATGGATAAGGTTCGTAATTTTGTCCTTCATAATACTCATATGAGGTGGGTTGTTCACGCCAAGGTTCCTCATAATAAGCATATGAAGGTGGTGTCTCATATCTTGGTTCCTCAAAGTATGAGTAAGAAGGCTCATACCTTGGTTCATCAAAATATGAGTATGAGGGAGGAGGTTCATACCTTTGGTCTTCATAGGATGTGTATGAAGTTGATGGCTCGTACCTGGGCTCCTCATAGTAAGCGTATGAATTGGATGGTTGATACGAGTGATTATTTTGAATCGAACGTGTATTACGACAATTAGTGCAATAATTACCCCTATAATCATCCTCATCATAGGTGTAGTTGTAACCTCCTGAGTATTGATCCATAAGAATCACTCAGCAGACCACAACTGAGTCTCGGGACCAGAAAATGAAAACAAAGACTGAAACAGAAGGCTGGACACGGCCCCGTGTCTGGTGAACACAGCCCCGTGTACAGGATCTGTATCTGGGCGTTTTAATTAAAGTTACTGGTCACGTTGAGCACGGGGGAGTGTTCAGTGAGCACGGCCCCGTGTTCAGACTCTGTATCTGGGTACCTAACTAAAAATATGCAGCACGGGGGCGTGTTCAGTGAGCACGGCCCCGTGTTCAGGCTACTGTAAATGCAAACTAAACTAAAATGCAGAAAAATGTGCGCGCGTTTTGAAAAGGTTTTGAAAAAACTGATTAGGCCGTCGATTTTAAACTTTCTTAAAATCCTTGTGTCCCCGGCAGCGGCGACAAAAACTTGATGCGTGCGAAGTGTTACTTATTTTAGGTGTATATTTTAAGCCCTTTTTAACACTTATTTTAGCCAAGTTTTAAATTTATAAAACACGATATTTCACTAACACTAAACACACATATGGGCAAGTGCACCCATCGTTGAGTGTAGTATAGCGTTGGTAAGATACCGAGGTCGTCCAAGGACACAAGAGCTTTTAGTACCGGTTTATCCTCACCGTCTAACCAAAATAAAAGTTTAGAAAAATGTTTTAAACTAAGAAAATTAAAAACTAACTAAAATGCTGAAAATAAAAATAAAAGAAAAACAGATAGACAAGATGAATCACTTGGTTCCGACTCGTATCTAGTATAACCTTTGATTATTTCCGCACTTTTGCACATAATTAAGAGATTATCTTTGTTATTGTAGTAGGCCCCTCTTTTGAAGGTGACGTTACCCTCACCCCAGTAGTTTGAGTCAGCAGGGATACAATCCTAAAAGGGTGGATTATTGGAAGATAATGAATTAAGTTATTAATGCAGTATTGTGGTAGGCCCCGCTTTTGGCGGTGACGTTACCCTCGGCTAAGTAGTCTGAGTCAGCAGGGATACAGTCCTAAATAGCTGGGTTATAGTATTAATAGTAGTTAACTTATGAGGGGATCAAAGAGTTTGGACCCCCGCCATCCAATACCGTGAAGTATTGAAGGAGGTCCTACTAAATTTGACCCAGGTCCATTGCAGGACCTCTAAACGCTGAACAATGGCAAGACCTTTACCAAACCGTTCCCTTAACCCCCGACCAGGTAGCCAACATATCTCCATATAGACCGTGGAGATATGAATGGTGAAAATCCTTTATTTTATATAGACAGTAAAATAATGCCAAGACACCACGGACAAACGATAAGGAAAGATCACCTTCAACATAAGTAACTAGTTATTAAAGTCATTAGTACAAAACCAAATAAAAAGTGCAAAAGATTAGAAATAAAAAGTATTATACTAGACACTTTGTCTTCACCAAGTGATGTAAGAGACTTAGGCAAACATGGCCTTGATTGTCAAGAACTCTTACGATCAATCTTGGATCCCGAGACTACTCACACACTCTACGATGGACAATGGATGATGGTGGTGGATGATGGTGTTGTGATGGTGGTGGGTGGTGGATGAAGTGTGAGAGAGGTGGTGTGCCAAGGGATGAGTTGAAATGAAACCAAGCACTCCTATTTATAGCCTGTACAGAAGCCTGGACACGGCCCCGTGTCCACCCTTTTCTCTTTCTTCATTAATACAGTTTGTCTTTATTAGCTCCACACGCCCCCGTGTCCGCTGGGCACGCCCCCGTGTCCGTCTGACACTCTCTCTCTTCATTAATTGTAATTCGCAATTACAATTAATGCGCCTGCTGTACTTTCGCCACGCCCCCGTGTCCGCTGGGCACGGCCCCGTGGTGGGCAATAGAAGCTTCTACAGGTTTGTCTTTAGTGCCAGAGCTGTCCATCCTGAGCACTGCCCCGTGCTGATCTGGGCACGGCCCGTGCTGAGCTGGGCACGCCCCGTGCTCAGCTGGGCACAGCCCCATGCTCAGCTTTCTTCTTGTTTTTGCTTTGGGAGATGTTGTTGAAGGGGGTCGGGCATGCCACGTTTGTTCCTTTTCTTGTATTTATGCTAGATTTAGCTGCCTTTTTGCTTCTTTTGTTAATTTGAGCTCATTTAATCCTGAAAATACAAAAGGAAGACAAAAGCACACTTTTTCCAATATTAGTACTAAAAAAAGGTTAGTTTTATGCCACAATTGATGTAATTTATATGTTACATTTTGAACACATCACTCATAAAACCCACGCGGGCCGCCTGGCCTTTCTGGTCAGAAACCAACTTTCAAAAATGACAGTTTTGGTCCCTGTTATGCATTAAGGCCATTTCTGACACGTTTAAGGCCCGTTAAGCTAATGTTAAGGCCCTAAAATGATGCCTAAACATTGTGGACATGAAACATGCTCAAAAATATGCCGGATGTTGGTTCGTTTGGTCGTACGATCGCGACGTTCGCTTAATTACGACGGAATGCGCATAAGCGCGAAAAACGATCCAAATTGCGTGACGAATGGATTTTTCTCATGCCAAACACTAAAATAAAATATTTTAGTGCTTACATAAAAATTTGGATGTCCGGATGTATTCAGAACGTAAGTTATGCCCGAAAATGCAAACTTGTGCACTTTTTGACGCTTTTAGTCCCTGAATGACCCAAAAGTTTATTTTAGCACACCGAACCCCTCAAAGCCTATTTCTAAGCTATGTAAAGGATATTTATGGTATGTTTAACTTATGGTCATGTTTCGGAATGTCTGTTATAGTGCGAATCGGCATACTTTCGCAGTTTGTCAAATTTAGTCCCTGTAGGCGAATTAACTTGTTTTTGCCATACCAAAGCCTTCAAAACTTATTTCTAAGTTATGTAAAGGTTATTTAAGGTATGCTAAGTATATGTTGATGTTCCGGAGTATTTTTGGCATTAAACTGATTACGTTTACGTACCAGTTTGCGTATAACTCTCCAGAAAGCGATATAGAGTTTGAAATTGAACAAAAGTCAAAACATGAAAAATGTAAAACACAACCAAACAAACATTGGGATCAAATAACATTGTTTTATTGATAATTGAACTGTTCACAATGACTACAAGCACAGATGTTACAAATTCAAAATAAACAATGTTATATTGAAGAAAAAACTCTTTTTGCTAAGACAAATTTTTGCATCAGATTGGGGTTCTTATCGAAGATAGAGAATTTACCGAATCAACGATGAATGGAGAATCTTGGAGTGCCGGGAAATTCGCTAATAGTCTCCGGCTTCCTCTATGGTCTGAACATCTTGGTCTTCACGGTGAAGAGGTTAGTGCCATTTTACCTACTTAAAAAAGGTAATAAAAACCTTTTTTTTTCCATCAAGCCTCTTCATTTTGTTTCAGATAAGTTGTATTAGAGACCCTGTGACTGAGAGCACATACAAAGATTTGTGGTTAGCAACTGCAAAGGTAAAAAATCATGGAACAAAAGCATATAATAATTTCTTTGTTTATTTTTTTTCATTTGATCTTCAAGTGATAATGTTAATGTTTGGCAGGAAACTCCCAAATTTGATCTTCAAGTGATAATGTTAATGCAATTGGGTGATGTTTGGCGAGTAGGCCAACTTGGTCAACCGGGTCAGGCGCGGTCAAAGATGTTCAAATGGTCAACGTGTGTCAAATTCTGTCAACCTGGTCAATCGTTGTCACAGATGGTATCGACTCACTCTTATAACTATTTATACATACCTACATTTAATATAAATATCGTCATACGACACGTGTGGGTTGAATGAGCATAAATGATATTACTCGATTTCACTAAAACTTTAATTTGAACAAATACATAACATTAAGACATTAAGCACAAATATATAAACGAACCAACCAATATTTGTTTCTTTTGACATGTCATCATTACCTGTGCTACCATGTTATTAGTTTGATCTAAATGCATCAAAGTTTTTGCTAATCGTCAGCTTCATTTCCACTACTTTACCATATTGTCATTGAATATTTGATTTTCTAAAATACTTTTGACTTTCGTGGTCAAAACTTTTTCTTTCAAATACATATTTTGATCCTTATAACAAAGCTTTTTCCAAAGAATTGACTTATATCCGAGCTATATTGATGAAAAATAATCTTCTTAAATCGCTACTGAATGTGGAGAGTCACATGCTCGCTGTGGGTACATTTAAATGTAATCTTATATAACAACTAAGGTCTATTTTAAATAGCGTCTTGGTAGTTACAAAATGAATAATCAATCAACATTGAAGTTGTCATATACTCATATATGTTACTGAAAGTAGAGAGTCACATGCTCCCTGTGGATACACACATATATGGTGGATATAAGATGATTTTAGGGTGATATTATTATTGTATTTGTAGGTGGCTTTTGGTCTATAAATTAGGATTCGGGGTGCCCGGTGCGATGATTGCGTTGTCAGCGTCGTCTTGGTTTCTTGTGATCGGAGAATTTATTTACATTTTTGGCGGTTGGTGTCCTTATTCATGGAAATGGTTTACAGTTGCTGCATTTAAAGATTTGGTTCATGTTGTGAAGCTTTCAATATCATCTGGTGTTATGGTCTGGTAAGTAGTGAATAATATTGATGATTAATTATTCCATTTGAATTGTCATATTGACTTTGAAGTCAAACTTCTTGCTTCAGAAATTCAGTTTTGATACTTCTTTTAAACATGAAAATTGAAAAAGAAATATATCTTTGTATTATTTGCATTAGAGAGTCCAGTTAGTAATCACAATGTTTTTAGAGTTATTTTTAAGCCTCAAATTGATGTTGAAAGGAAGACAGTTTGACCCTAAAAATCAATTTCAATTTCTATATGATGTTGAGTACAGACCTGATGAACAAATACTTTTGACTTTCGTGGCAAAACTTTTTCTTTCAAATACATATTTTGATCCTTATAACGAATCGGTTGGACCACCAAAGTTAAATTTTGTTTAAACCTAAAAACATAACCACCCTCTTTCTTCATTGTTCCCTTTTGTCAGCTTAGAGCTATGGTACAACGCGGTGCTGGTCTTACTTGCTGGATACATGGCGAATGCAGAAGTTGCCATTTCTGCCTTTTCCATATGGTACATACCTCACTTTTTATCTTTTTAAAAATTAATATATACATATAATTATTTAATATCCGAGAGTTAATTTTGAAATTTTGCAGCTTGAACATCAATGCATGGGAGTTTATGATAAGCCTCGACTTCTTAGGCACTGCATGGTAATAAAAAGACCCGTAAATGTGGATATGTATGGTTGAACATGTTAGTTCTTAATTGAACAGTTTGACAGTAAACCCGACCTGGCATGTTTGGTCCCATATTATTTTCAGTATTGCTTTAGTAATTGAACATTATGAATTGTGAGTAGGGACAAAAATGTATATTCCACGAATCTGTCTACAAGGATTTGAATAATTTTCTTCTTTTTTGGTCTTCCAATGTATGTGTTTTTACATAGTGTTATATTTTGAACATAAATAACCAGTTTTTGGTTGAAACCCGCGTATCACGCGGGCAATAACCTAGTGGTTTAATAAAATAATGTTTGGACAACTTTTAAAACTACTTTTGAGACCATGTGTATTAAGATCCATAATGATCAAACTAAAATGATGTGGTTGTGGTTTATGTTTAAACACTAAACTTTAATTTTATGTTTTAAATAAGTTTCATGTCCAAAAATTTATATTGCATCTTCCATTAAGACAGTTAAGGGTACTAACCTTCGTCACCGTCATGTTTATATTTCTACTGTGACGTTTTTAGGGTGTGATAAAACCGTCTTTTCAGTTACTGTGTATTTTTACTATTTTTGTTCAGCTTTTTATGAGTTTTTAGGGTCATAGACTTTCCATCTCCCAAGTTTGGCGTTTTTTAATGGCTTTAAGTAGTTTTTGGCGTTTTTTCCATTTTTAGCTTTTAATAATACTTCTGCAAATTATTTTTATTATAGTTTGGGAGTTTTTGGCGTTTTACTGCATTTATGGCGTTTGACAAGCATTATGACTGTTTGGCGTTTTATTAATATAATGTATTTTTTTATTCTAAGTTGAAAAATACATAACAAAAAATAGAAAAAGAAAATTAAAAAAATAAAGATAGAAACAATTCATCTTCCAAATCTTCACTGTCATCAGTCTCTTTCTTCTTTGAAACATGTTCACTGGCGGTTTGGCTTTGTCATGCTTGTGTTTTTGTGGCCGTTTGGAAAGACAAAATGACATAAGTTTTTTCTTTGAATATGTATCTTCAAACAACTCATCAGTGTCATTCGTCTTTTCATGCCATTATAATATTCATCAATAACAAAAGCCAAAAAATTACATAAGTCTGACACCAGCATCTTTTTGTTTATGATTTGTCCATCTCATGCAGCAAAATGTTATTTGAGTCACAGCACCTCAGGGAAGAATGCATTCTCCGTAACTTGGCGTAGAACAATATTGAATATACAAGAAACGATATTTGTCATTTTTGGCGTTTTACTGAGGAAATAGTGTATCTGAAAGAAACGTCGATTTTTTTGGAATCTTTGATGTTTGAGTGTTTTGGCATTTTCTAAGATGATTGGTATATAGTAAAATATGGCGTTTTTTGAGTAGGTGTGTTTGATGTTTTGGGGATTTTGGCGTTTGTAAGATGAATGGTATATAGTAGAAAATATGGCGTTTCAGGTTCTGGGGGGTGTGTTTTTATGTCTGGGATGTTTTTGTTTATATAGGGATGTGTTTTGGTCCGTAATGACGTTTTATTCATTAGTATGGCGTTTTGGTATAGAAGTGTAAATACCTTTTTACCCTTAACGAAGCGTGTCCACGTAATAAAATTGATGTTATTTACGAAAAGAGTAAATTACAAAAATAGTCCTTTTTGTTTACACTAGATTGCAAACTATGTCCTTTGTCTTCAAAAAGTACAAAAAAAACGTACTCGATGTTTGCAAATTCTTACACGTTATGTCCTTTACCCCTAACTCAGTTAGTTTTTAAAGTTAAATTAGGGTAGATTGGTAATTTTACTCTTTTATTTATAATATATTTAAGAAATAAAACAAAAAAATTAAAAATATATAATATATAATAAAATATATATAAAGAACCCCTCTGTCTCAACTCTCTCTCTCTCTCTCTTCCTTTCCCTCAACTCTCTCTTCCCCTCTCTCTCTAACTTCATGTATCAGAGCACACAATCTCCAAAGATTAATTTCCGGTGAACTCCTTCATTCTCCGGCGAGATCCTTATCTTCTCCGGCGAGCTATTCCAGTCTTTCCAGTTTCAGATATGTTCTTCATCTTCTCCGAATCAATATTCCGATCAGAATCATGCTATGTGTTTAATCTCCGATCAAAATGGTTTCTATGGTCGATTTTTTCCATCTCATGGTGATTTTTCTTCATTTATCCATATTTCTTTCTCAGTCTCAATTTCATGGTGATTGATTTTTTTAATGGTGATTTTTTTCAATTTCATGGTGTATTCTCCCAACCGATACATTGACGATTGGTTCGTATGGTTAACCACGGATTCGTGGTGGTTTGTTTAGTGGTTCATATGGTGCTTCTAATTCTAGGGTTTAGGATGGATTTGATGTTTTGTGTATGGACTTTTTGAGACAAATAGGGATGAATGTGACTTACGTGTACCATCTTTTCTTCACCCTAATGGACAGTATTCCAACTGATCACCATTCTAACCCCAAATCTCTGGGTAGTCATCGCACCATCGTAGGCATCCGACGTCTCCGGCCATTCATCAACAGAAAGTGACAGTGGGTTTAGGTTATTCCAGATTTGGGGGGAGAAAATAATGGTGGTGTTAGGTTTTTCTAGATTTGATTTTTTATTTTGATTTTGGGGAGAATACAGGTCAAAATTTGGGTTTATGAGCTTGATATTGTGGTAAATTGCAAAAAATTAATGGTTGCAGATCTCAATTCTAACTTGAAGATAATTGAATTTTGATTGAATAATCATATATGAGCAAAACTGATTAATCAGAATAGTAGGGGAGAGAGAGAAGAAGTGTTATGATGGTGGTGGTGTGAGATGGTGGTGGACTGGTGGTGACAGTACTGGGTGGGTGAGTGAGAGAGGAGAGGAGAGAGAGAGATATATCTGTATGTTTGAAAGAAAAGATAAACTTTTATATGTTTTTTTTATTTTTTATAATATTGTTTTATAGAAATAAATGGTAAAAAGTTTAATTGGGGTCCACTTGGTCAGATTTAATGTTAAAAACTAACTGAGTTAGTGGTAAAGGACATAACGTGTAAGGATTTGCAAACATCGAGTACGTTTTTTGTACTTTTTGAAGACAAAGGACATAGTTTGCAATCTAGTGTAAACATAAAGGACTATTTTTGTAATTTACTCTTTACGAAAACACCACCGCGCCAATCTAGTTCATAGATTGTTTTGATCGGACGATCCATAAGCGTTCACACCGTTCTCACACTTTCTACCGTTTTCTCTAAATCCCGACCCTATATATATATATATATATGTAAATATATATACGCAAACATAATCAAAATAAAGACTTTTCGAGAAAATCACAAAGTTATGTGAAAATTCTAAGTATTGGAGAAACTTAAGTGTTAATAGAATGATTGGTATTTAAATTGTCCGTACTTAATCTAGGACGTGTAGACCAATTTGAGGAATTGCGATAATATGAAACGCACCAAAAGGTAAGTGTCACTAACCCCTCTTTTACTGATTTATACTGTTTTGAAGGAAGAAGACGCCTTAAAAGGATAATATGATATGTTTTCATGGAAAACATGGATTTGGAAATGTGTATGATATAAGATTGTTTTCAAGGAAAATGGGATTTTAATTGATATAAAGTCGTTTCGACGCGAAACGCAGGATATAACGGTGTTTGCTTAACACCGTATATTAAATTTGTGTTTCTAGTAGGTTACTGAGGCTGGCATTTGGGTGATCCTAATTACGGGACACCCGGAGCTCACTTTCTTTTAGCCAATTTAATCATTAATAATATACGTAGGATGGTTGATAGATCTATCGGGTTGACAACCCCGTCGTGACCGGTAGCTCCGTGTCTATATAGCAGCAAATTTTATTCTTCTTAGTGTCTAGCTTGATTATACCCTCACTGTTAATATACAGGTCGTATTGTCTTGCAAACTTACGAATCTGAACGATTGGACTAAAATTTAATATATAAACCTTGGGAGGATGATTTGTATCGGAGGTTTTTAGAAAACGCGCACGATAGCTGACACTCGGATTTTGATAAAGGAAATAAAGCTTACTTTTTAACTATATATGGATGTTACCATTAAAAATTCATAGTAAGAAAGTTTTCTTAAAACAAATTGTTACGAAACTGAATATGTGAACTCACCTTGGTTTGTGTTGACACTTGATTTTTACGTGTTTTTTAGGTACATGAGTTTAGTTTCGGGATTTTGGCTTGCTTTGTCTTGTGGTTGTTTGATGCAATGGTTTAATAAAATAATGTTTAAAGAACTTTTAAAACTACTTTCGAGATCGTGTGTATTAAGATCCATAATGATCAAACTAAAATGATGTGGTTGTGGTTTATTTTTAAACACTAAACTTTAATCTGATGTTTTAAATAAATTTCATGTCAAAAAAATTTATATTGCATCGTCCATTAAGACACTTAAGGGTACCAACCCCCTTCACCATCATGTTTGTATTTCCGCTACGACATTTTTAAGGTGTGACAGAACTTGGTATCAATGCCAATGGTTGTTAGCAAACTATGTGTTTTCTCAGAAAACTCTAGATTTCAACCAACTTTCGCCGCAACGTGCATAGGGTTTCACTAGTTATCACAAATAATTATCCCCTTTCTCCTTTTCTAGTCAAACAACAACAACAACAACAACAACCATACCAAGTAAATCCCACAAATAGCAAAGCTACTTATAGGGTCTGGGGAGGGTGGGATGTAGGCAGACCTTGCCTCTATCCATATGGATAGAGAGACTGCTTCCAGAGAGACCCTCGGATCGAGAACGAACAACAAATCAACACACCAAGTCAAAGAATATAGAAATAAGAAGTCCCTCATACCAAGAAATTGATCCGAGTGACACAATATAATGTAAATCATGTATAATAACATGCATACAACATCATTTGGACATGGCAATCAACGGAAAAGTCCCTTAAAGAGTAAGAAAAACCTACCTCCTTAAAATACACCTAAGACCTTACTCCAATATCTTCTAGAAGTCCTTAACCCTAATCCTACGCCTCCACGAAGTTCTATCTTGGACCATGTCCTCAGAAAGATGCAACTCTACTAAATCATGCCTAATCTGCTCATCCCATGTCAGTTTGGGTCTGCCTCTTCATCTCCTCCCCTCGACAGTAAGAGTTTCCACTACTCTAACTGGTGCCGTCGTTTCCCTCCGCTTCACATGCCCAAACCATCTCAATCTCCCCTCCTTAATCTTCTCCGATATACTAGTCACTCCTAATCTTTCTCTAAAAACCTCATTTCTTATCCGATCTAACCTCGTGTGTCCACTCATCCACTTCAGCACCCTCATCTCTGCTACCTCCATCTTACGCGCTTGCGTCTCCTTTTCTAGTCAATCAATTTTAAAATCAAACCGGTAAGATTACATTGAAATATATCTAGAACAATATATTCTATTGTATAACCCGCAGCGCTTACTACTCAAACTTTGACCATTAGATTATATCATGCCTAAAATACTTATTTCAATATCATATTATACTCTAATAAAAACAAGATCCGTTATTAGCTGTCACAGAGATAAGGATAAGATGATGCGTAACCCGGTGGGTCATCGTGTTCCGGACCAGGTCCAAGTTCCCGTACTCCATCCACTTTATATCTATGTGAAAAAATAAAAAAAGATCTGGTTGAGGTTAGGTTAAAGATGGTGAAGGATCGGAAGGTTGGTGTAGCAATGGATTTCTCAAAGAGCAGCAAATCAGCCCTGAAATGGGCGATGGATAACTTAGCTGATAAGGGTGATACGTTCTACATCATCCATGTTAAACCTCACTCTGGTGATGAGTCCCGGAATCAACTGTGGGATGCTACTGGTTCTCGTAAGTACTCTCTTGCTTTCAGTTAAGTTTTTTTCTTGTCTGATTTTGATGATCTGATGATAGCGTTGATTCCACTGGTGGAGTTTCGGGAGCCGGAAGTGATGGCCAAGTATGATGTCAAAATGGATGTTGAAGTTCTGGACATGCTTGATACAGGAGCAAGGCAAAAAGAGGTGTCATAAACAAAATTCATTACTAAATAATAATTAGGGTTATTAACGAATCAAGTCTAAGCTCGTTTATAAACTGAGTCAACTCAGCTTGGCTTGCTTTGCTTTGCTTTGCTTTGTCTCGGTTCTAGTACTAACTTTACCAATAGGGTTAGCTCCTTATGTGTTAGTTGGTTGGTTTTCAGATTCATGTGGTGGCAAAATTGTATTGGGGAGATGCAAGAGAGAAACTGATGGAAGCCATTGAAGATCTGAAACTAGATTCTTTGGTTATGGGTAGCAGAGGACTCAGCGGTATCAAGAGGTATGTAATTCTTGTTACTGGTTTGGTTTATTTTCTTCTTCATACTGATTGTATATATTATATATCTATCTAGTAATTAAAATGTTTGGTTAATTAATATTGAAGGATAATACTGGGGAGCGTGACAGATTATGTGATGACAGCTGCACCATGTGCCGTGACAATTGTCAAGGATCCCGACACATTCAACAAGCACTGAATTTGTTTTGTTTTGTTGTCTTGTGGTGTTGCTTTCGGGTTTCATCCCCTACTACTACTACTGCTGCATCAAATCATGGTTTGCTTGCCTGCCTGCCTAATAAATTATCATCGTGGATGTGTGATGCTTTTTATTTCCAACTTCAAGGGATTGTGCCAATTTTTATTTTTATCTTGCTTTAAATAAGACTTCACGGTTTTATTCGATACAAGTTACAACTGGTTTGATGAAACTTCTAGGCCGTATTTATAACCATGATTTTAGAAACGCTAAACCAAACTGGCCATTTAAAATTGTTGTATTCTTCTTATTTTATTCACAACTATCACTTATTTGATTAGGGTAAATTGCATTTTACGTCCGTTAAGTCTGAGCAAAATTGCAGATGTTCTTTAACTAATGATATTACACTGAATGTCCTTTATGTTAAAGTTTCTCACATTTGGTGCCCTTTTTACTTAACCTAGTTAATTTTTCTGTTTACTCTTAACATGTGCCAGTCACATGAGGGCATAATGGTTGTTTTCGCTTAATAAATAAAACAAAAACAAAAAAAAAATTGTTTGTGAAACTTGGAGAGGAGATATTTTAATTAAAAATGACCATTATACCTTTACGTGAGTGGGCATGTTAAGAATTAACACAAAAAGTTAACTGGGTTAGAGCAAAAGGACGGCTCATGATGAGAAATTGTAACATAAAGAAAATCCAGTGTAATTTCATTAGTTAAAGGACAGCGTCTACAATTTTGCTCAAACTTAAAGGACGTAAAATGCAGTTTACCCTTATGATTATAAAGAAAGTTGAATACAAGACTCAAGAACCCAGATTACCAGTACTCTCCCACAATCTAACTTTAAACTTACACGGTTATGATTGTTGTATTCTTCCTGTTATTACGAAGTATCATTTATTATGATTATAAGTTAAATACGAGACGCAAGAACACTAATTACAACTCTCCCAAAATCTAACCCAAGAAATTACAACGTAAAGAGAATGTACAATGTGACGTATACAGAATGTACAGTGTGCCATAAATCGAGGAACTCTTATGAGTTACGACTCTAAATTGCAACATCAAAGAGAAACCATTTATATTTACACAAGAAATCAAACAATACTAAGAGAATCTCCTCTAAAATTTGTGCCAATGGCCGACTGAACAAGTCGAGATTAGCTAGACGCATTTTTAGACTGTGTATCAAACAACACGTTACAACTTTTTTAGTAAATATTATTTTCTAACAAAACAATACGATACTCCTGTTAGAGTTAATGCAATTCTTGATTTTGTGCTTTGAATTTTTCAAATATAATAAAGCAAACAAACGTTATCGTGCTTTAATAAACCGATGGACCTAATATTTGAAAGAAAAAAAAAACGATTATAATGAAGGTGCATTGTGGAGAAAATGTTAAAGGCGTGGATCTGGTCCCTACGACGAGCGGTATTGGAGGGTGAGTAGTATTTTTTTCAAAAATTTAGCCCTCAGGTCTTCCCACGTAGTTATAGAATTCTGGGGCAGAGTGTCAAGCCATGTGGCAACTCGACCGTTGAGCGAGAATGGAAAGAGACGTAAATAAACCGCCTCAGGAGCAGCATGATGAATGTTGAATGTGGTGCAGATACGGCTAAAGCGCGTAATATGACCTGGTGCGTCCTTGTCATCTAGTCCGTTAAATTGAGTAGTGTTCGAGATGGTGGTCATAGCATGAGATGGAATCTGCCACTTTTGAGTGGAAGTGATGGCAGGTTCAATGATAGGGGATCGGCCCTCTGTGAAATCGGTGTTGGCGCGCTGGTGGATGGTTTGCCGAGCTGGCTGGTCTCCCATGTCAAAAGTAAGAGGTGGAACAGGAACGTATACCTTTTTTCGTTGAATTTACTCACGCGCTCTTTGTGCTTGGACAGACGCTCGTGAAGGTCTCTCTCGAACTCTAAAGAAGTTGTGTCGGGTGATCCTTATGAACGAGTATGTGGCACGCACTATAAGAGAAAACCACACAATAATCACTAAACCTAAAGGCACAAATTGCAATCAAGCAATCCCTAATGGTAAGCAATTCTAGAAAGTAGTAAAAAGCTAGAAAAACAGTTCAGATATTGCAAATAAAGTGCCAAAAATAAGTCCCCGACAACGGCGCCAAAAACTTGATGTGTGCGAATGTGTATGTTATTTCTGGCCAAGTTTTAAAAGATGGAATTACCTAAAAACTACACACAAACGACAAGTGTACTGGACGTATATAGTAAAGCAAGTAAGACCGAGTTTCGAACCTAGGAACTTTAATTTAGCAACTCCAAAACTCGACCTAAACCGAATTAATAGCCTTAAATTGATTTATTTTAATTAGGGTTTTTTTATTAACTAATAACCTGAATTATACTAACAAGAATGAAGACGGATATGAGAGCAAATAGTAAGCACGAGTGTAACTAGTAACGATGAACAAACCACTTAGGCAAGACTTCTACGATTAACAATTACCATGTTTTCTGATTTTAGGCCGACTATCCTCTTCTTAGATAGGACAAATCCTATAGTAATTAGACAAGATGAATGTGACCCACACACAAAAGCCTAAAAACTGATCTTTGACGCGCAATCAGACAGTGAATGAAGTGCTAGATTGAAACGACTCGACCTATCAAAACCGAATCACACAACTATAGACATGAAAAAGTAACACACTTTAACACCTTTTAATTGTGAAGCCAGTTTTACATTGATACACCGAAAACCTAGAATCACCTAGACGCGAATAAATAAAAAGACCCCGAGCTATCGGGTGTCTAAAACTACCAAAAAACGACTAAACAAATCCTAGCAATCCCAAATTATATTTCTATTCAAAGGGAATTGGATGCACACTTATGTCTATTGATTTTAATTGATTAAGTTACCTATATTATCTCTGATAATAGGGTTAAAACGAGAATTGGTCAGATTAACGAATTAACTAATAATTTTTTAGTACCTATGGTGAATTTCTTCTTTACAAACACATCAATAATGAAACCAATCAATAACAATCAACAAATAATAGAACACATGATCATAACCAGCAACGGTCAAAACTATTTTAAATCAAACACATGAAACTTGGATAAAAAGTTAAACCGAAAGAAGTCAAAACATGCAATTAGTTCATCAAATCTAGGTAGCTCTAAATGTCTAGCCTCTAATCACGTTCAAAAACAATAAATAATGATTAAAAGTGTGAAACATAATAATCATCAGAAATTATACAAGATAAAATCGAATAGTACGACTCACAGATTGCGAATACACGAAATCTTAATGCCCCTATTTCCTCTTATATGCCCTTCGTCTCCTTATATGCTCCTCATTCTTCAAATATGTATTGTAACATACAAAACTTTTTATAACCACAATGTAGTAAATACTATGACTTTAAGGTGGGTTAATTTTCTTTTTATTTTTCTAAAATCTAAAATTTAAATGTTCTTTTGGTTTTTTTTTGGAATGTGACTTTCTATGTACTGGACCTATTGGTCACCGGGTTCATATCAAAGACATTCCCCCGTCAGCCCCGCACTCTCGGACGCGATGTTCGATCGGGCCCCGGCCGCCGCGCAAGCTGACTTCCGCCCGGAAACCATACTGCCCCCACACGAGAGACTCGCTGGGGTAACAGCTGGGTAAAACCGGGTTGCCCTCAAGACCGCACCATTCCTCGGTAGGATACGATCCATCATTGGGACGTCCCCCCCTAAGACCACAGTGGGAGTCGAACCGGTGACCTCCCAAAGGAGGAGCCGGCCCAACATACCCAATGGGAAACCACTGGGCCACGGAGGGAGGATATAAATGTTCTTTTGGTTAACCGACAAAACAAAAGAAAATGTATAGAATAAGATAAATTAATCAAACTTTACACCCATTATCCCTTCCACTTTTATTAACGCGCCTTCGCATTTTCATTTTCAGTCACTGAATCAATTGATGGGGTACGGTACTAGACCCGACCCAAGCGGTCGGACTTCCCGTTACTCGTTGCTTTTATATCAATTATTTATTATTGTTGCTTACTAACCCAACCGCGAGGCCCAACACGATGTAGTTTACACTACTTTGGGCTGGGGCTTGTAGAGATAACCCCTAACTGGGCCTGGCCCATTGAGGTTAGGGGAGGCCCATATCCCCTATATAAAGAGGTCTTCACCTCATTATTAGGGTAGATGAAAGGGAGCCGCCACACTTTTTGTTACTGGAAACAGGGGATTCTTTCCCCTACCGGTCATCTCTACAGCTCCACTTTCTTCCCTTCTTCATTGCAGATCTAGGTTCAAGAGGAAGAACAAGGTGTGATTCTCACCCACTCAGAGAAATCGGTCCAATCATCCCGGCGGTGATTCCGTGTTTCTTCATTGGCGCCCACCGGTTCGAAATCTAAATCCATGAATCACAACTCGTTTTTTTTTTCATGTCAATCTTCAGATCTGCATTCTTGGAGTCCCACTCTTAATTTTAGGGTCGAGAACTCCATTAATGTGCTCATCCAAACTCTAAAAGAGTTTAGAACTTTCAGATCTGGTTTTACACAAAATATCCGGGTAAAAACTAAAACTCTGGGTTCTCTTTCAGTTACACCCCTTTTTCGGCACGAAAATCAATAACCGGAAATTATTTTCCACCCCCTTTGCTTTTTCCAATTACCTGATGTATTTAAGCAGCAACTGCGTTATTCTCAAAACATATTTTGGTGAATAAAAAGTGGGGGAAAATGATATACATATAACACATTCAAAAGCATTAAGTTCGTTTATTATAAAAAAAACAACAAACAACAAACAAAAGAGGGGTATGGCAGCCTGTAAAAGTGTGGCAGCCTTTTAAAAAGTGTAATTTGCAAAAGCAAATATACAATACATGCTCCACATGGTACAACTCCTAATTGCATGTCTTTCCTTTATGGTACAAACATTTCCTGACATTAGAGGCAACACAGTGCACCAGTTGTCCTCAACTTTATATACAGGTTTTTGTCCTTATTATAAGGGAGACATGGACCTTTTTCAAGATCACGCTCACAAACGGTGGCACAACGTTTCCGTCCCCGCGCAATCGGCCATGTTCGTCAACAGCCGGCTCGTTAACAGAGTCCGGCCGCACGTCCATGTGTCACCAACGCCCATAGTGCGCCCTGTTTGTATTACTCGCGCTTCAAACCCCCGGCATCAACAACGTCGCGCGCAACCACTAGCCATCTTCGGCATTAATCACGCAGCGCGCATCAATCAAACTGCCGCCTCCCGTATCAGACACGTCGCGCGCATCAAAACCGCCTGTCATCTACAGCATTAATCATGTCGCGCTCAACAAATCACATGTCATCTACATCATCAATAACGTCGCGCACAACCACTAGCCATCTTCGGCATTAACCACGCCGCGCGCATCAATCAGACTGTCGTTTCCCGCATCGAAACACGTCGCGCACATCAAACCCGACTGTCATCTACAACATTAATCATATCGCGCGCAACAAATCACATGTCATCTACATCATCAATCATGACGTGCGCAACAAGGATGAACTAGTTTTCTCCGACATGTAACGCAAGTGAGCTTCAAACAAGGTACTATTTTGCCTTCATCTCTATTTATGTCTCAAACAATTACAACCCCATCACGCGCGAGCAAGGTCTTCATGCGCAGATACGGTCCCGCCGTCGCGTGAGTAAACATTCATGCGCGGGGCACGGTTACGCCGCGTGACTAAGCTTTCACGCGCGAGCAAGGTCTTCATGCGCAGATACGGTCCCGCCGCATGGGTAAACCTTCATGCGCGGGCACGGTTATGTCACATGACCAAGCTTTCATGCGCGAGCAACTTCTACATGCGCGGACACGCCCACCGCGCGATCATGCTTTGTCTACCATGACGCAGCGTCAAGCGAGTGTAAACCTTTTCCCGCTAGAAGACGTCATCTCATGCATGCTAGTCTCGCGCCCTTTTTAAAATTTAAATGAATTTGAGACTCTCTTTTTTTAAGACTTTTGTTTTCTAAAAAGAGGATAATGCATGACATTTAATACAATGAAAGGACAAGTCAAGAATAAATACTCCATCATGATGTCAGCCTTCGTGTGCACTTTTTGTCTTCAAATCCAATTTAATAGTAAATATAAGACCATTTGCAAAAAGTTCCATTCTTTGTCAAGTTTTTATCGAAAACGTGATGGAGTACATTATTCCTATATATTGTGCTTGTATTGGTTATATACAACCAATTTTAGTAGCAAGAGATTAGCATAATGTAACACTCTTATGAGGGTAAAAATTGTTTTCATGAATTATAAAATAAGAATACATAGAACAAGCTCCTTTACTTACGAGTACATAAGTCGCCTCGCGCATGCTCCTTTACATACGAGTACGTAAGTCGCCATTAGAAAAGTACATCTTTAATCCTTTTATTGATTGACACTTATGTAATTAACCAAGTCAGAAGACCACTATCTTGTCACAACTTACAACATTTCTCATAAATGGCCACGTGCGTTTCTATACATGTTCGCCATCACAACTTGAATTATTTTTAAGTGAAACGACTTTTAAAATTATAAATGTTGTAAATTGATTGTTACATTAATTTTAAGTGTCTTGAATCATCAAAATATAAATGCAATAGCCTGACACGTATATTTATTGTAACGAATATATGTACAAGCATTTATTTTAACTAGCATGATATGATCGTCTATGACTGTACAACTAGTACGGCTTAAGAAAATCATTTATGCTGATAAAAAGACATCCGTAAATCATTGTTTTTTCGAGATGATCAAAACGATATAAATACCATGGTCGCGACACAGTACCACCGTGGAGTAACCACATCAAAGACTTGGTAAAACTTATACTCCTTATTTGAAGGCTCGGTTTGGTAGAAACTCATGTATTCATGCCGGTCCCTTACACGGACTCGACTATTTACTTTGCTTTTTCAATACTACTAACGTTTTTTAGCAGCTACAATTAACAAAAGGACTAGCATGGTTCAACACCATTCTGAAGTTCGAAGTTGCTTTCACATATTGTGAAGTATGGATGCATAAAACAAACTCCTCCTAAGGACAACGTTTTGGTACAGTGATTTTCGTATGCCAAACACTTTATTATAGCTTACCTTGTCAAGTCATTCGCAGGTTTGGCCATACATTCAATCGGGAAAACGCGGCGAGCAATCCTCACGCACACCGATGAAGGCTTAAAAAGGTGCAAGACATACGAGCACGTAAGTCGCCGGCAGGCGTATGCTCTTCAACATACGAGCACGCCGGTCTCCAAGCGAGTCTGTTGCTCTTCAAACGAGCATCTCAGCCTCCATGCGAGCCTGCTACTCTACTTTGAGCACGTAAGTCGCCATCCGCGCATGCTCCTTTACATATGAGCACGTAAGACGCCTCGCGCGCAAGCTCCTCTACATACGAGCACGTAAGTCGCTATACGCGCATGCACCTTTACATATGAGCACGTAAGACGCCTCGCGCACAAGCTCCTCTACATACGAGAACGTAAGTCGCTATACGTGCATGCTCCTTTACATATGAGCATGTAAGACGCCTCGCGCGCAAGCTCCTTTACATACGAGCACGTAAGTCGCCACACGCGCTTGCTCCTTTGCATATGAGCACGTAACCCACCACTCGCGAATACCCCCTTACATATCAGCACGTCGGCCTACATACGAGTTTGTTGTTATACATACGAGCATCTCAGTCTCCATGCTAGCCTGATGCTCCACACATGAGCACATAGGTCGCTGTACGCGCATGCTCCTTTGACATGAGCACGCCAGTCTCCAGGCGAGCTTACTGCTACATATGTAAGCACGTTAATCTCCATGCGGCCCTGCTGCTTTACATACGAGCGTGTGGGTCGCTCGCGTGCGCATGCTTAGCCATATATGAAAACGCTTACAAAACGTAAACTGTGCTACAAATGAACGCACCACTTTGGGTATACGTAAAAACACATTGGCTAAAATAAAGTTTCGCTTACACCTACAATCTTCAAGACAAGCCACATCCCCTTGCTTCGCGCCACATTGTTGTTGTGGCACACCGGAGGATTAGCGCAGGCTCGGGTTTCCACTTCATTATCCTGACGCAACTTTATGCCAATTCTCATTCGCGATAACTTGCTCAGAGTGGATTAACACGTGCAAATATTGTAGACAGCAATTTACGCAGATTCAAACACTATATATTTACGTATGCTTCATGGCCTAAGACACGCGCACCATGCGAAGTCACCAAAAGGTGAATATTTTAGAGTAGCCACACGACTGTGTGCACACTGCTAGAGCTTGGCCTCACTCGCCTGACAAGACGAACCGTCAGTGTCAGCATGATGATCGTCGTGTCAGTAGTCAACTCAAGGGTCGCCATCAAACGACATTTGCACCAACCTGTCAGAATCCAAAATTCGAAGAATTTCCCGCTTAAACTTACAACGAGACTTCATACTGAAGCTAGCAAGGGTTGCGCCGCATGCATCATCAGTCGATGATCATGCGCGCCAACCCTCAGAAGCAACACCTATCAGTAAGCAAGCCTGGTGGCCGCGCCGTAGTAATTGACAAACACTTACACGCGCGCCGGCTACCATGACCTAACAAATGCTTTACAGACCAACACACTTTCTTTTTTCTGAGTCCAGAGCTCCAACCATTTACTTCGCGCATGGAAGCAGCACTGGACTGGGGGGACTTGAAGGGTTATGGTCCCAAAAAGCCGCGCTGACCAATCAGGCCGCACGCAGGACCATACTCCTTATACATTAATCTGACTAATCAAGAAACACCCTGAATGAAGGCCCTCAATGCCTATACCTCGTGCAAGCTGCTTGGACACTCACCAAAGACCGCGCGGCATAAGAGTAAGCCAATAAACGTCTAACAGGCTATATTCTATCGTGTTCCACGATCACCAATCATGCAGGAGACAGAAGGTACACAAGGACGCCTACATGGCACCAATCAGGGGGCGGCGACAACTGCCCCATGATCTCCACTCACCGGCTGATGTCAGAGAGACAACAAGGACGACCATCCGGACACGTGGCTCCAATCAAGGTGCGCCAGCACCGGAAATCTTCTAGAAGACACTAACAGCTACCACAGAAGAGACAAGACGGATATTCCTTGTTGTCGCCTTCAGGCCCAAGGCCCATCAGCCCATCTCTTTCTACACCACGCCGGCTATAAATAGGGACATTCACACACAGGTTAAACCGCTCTGTTCTCTACTCTCTCACTCTAACCACACTCAACCGTCAAAACTTAGCCAGTTCCAAGACTCGTGCACAAGACCTAACCACGTACACGCAGCCTTGACAAGTTCATGGCAATGCGCCAGCACAATTAGCAACTCCCCGCGATCAATCAGCGTGCGCCATGTTTGCCAAACCAATTTCCACGATGAGCAATCGAGGGATAGTCACTGCTCCATTATCTCTACTCACAGCGAAAGACAGTCGCAACAAGCATGGCCAACAACTTTCCCACACCCGGGCGACAGGTAAGCCTAAAACTCAATCCTCACTTTCGAGCACTCCTAACAAGTCTAGTACTCCTACCACGCTTGCACGCGGGAGCAGCACTAGACTGGGGGACTTGATGGGGTACGGTACTAGACCCGACCCGAGCGGTCGGACTTCCCGTTACTCGTTGCTTTTATATCAATTATTTATTATTGTTGCTTACTAACCCAACCGTGAGGCCCAACGATATGTAGTTTACACTACTTTGGGCTGGGGCTTGTAGAGATAACCCCTAACTGGGCCTAGCCCATTGAGGTTAGGGGAGGCCCATATCCCCTATATAAAGAGGTCTTCACCTCATTATTAGGGTAGATGAAAGGGAGCCGCCACACTTTTTGTTACTGGAAACAGGGGATTCTTTCCCCTACCGGTCATCTCTACAGCTCCACTTTTTTCCCTTCTTCATTGCAGATCTAGGTTCAAGAGGAAGAACAAGGTGTGATTCTCACCCACTCAGAGAAATCGGTCCAATCATCCCGGCGGTGATTCCGTGTTTCTCCAGGATCCGAAGATGATCTTATTTGAAATCAACCCTAGCCATAGCCTCACTTTGTATCGTACACAATCTCTGCACAATAGAAAACACCGACGACTGTTCGTAGTCCGCCACCATCTTGCCCGCACCTTCGTTGTCGCGCTTCAACCTCCGCACCTGCGTTGCCGTGATCAATTGCCACACCAGGTAACATTCTCTTGAATTTTGTTTTATTCAGATCTTGTTCTGAACGCTTGTTAATATGTTCGGCTACCTTCACAGCCCAGTTTCGAAACCATCGTGCCTTCGCACCGCCTCACTCGTTTCTGATTTCTCGTCTAAGGCTTCGCTCTATTCAGTTTTGTTCAATCTATTATTGAGGTAATCGTCTACTTCTTGGTTTTGGTCTGTTGTGATTAACATGTTTGAATATGGCGTCATAATTTTGATCTTTGTCTGGAAAACTTGGGACTTTGGGTTGGTCTCCACCGACATGGTAATGAGAGGGAGGGAAGTTGATTGTGTATATATGTGTTGCGGTGTGTGTATTGATATGCGCAAAATACAACATATAAATTATATCAAATAGGGTATAAAATCAACCCTTTCACGTACTAATGTTGAAAAAAAGTGTGTTCCTTGGTATACTTTTGATTTTCAGGATTAAAAGAGTTTAAATGTACAAAATGAACAAATTAACGACAAAAACCAACATAAATACAAAGGAAGAGAAGTTGACACATTATACCTACCCTCCAAGTTTCACCCTAAGACCAAAACAACAAATCAAAAGACAAGCACGGGGTCGTGCCACTAAGGCATGGGGTTGTGCCCCACTCCAGAGTCCATGAAGAAAAAGACAAACAGAAGCAGACAAGAGACACGAGGTCATGTACCATGAACACGGGCCGTGGTCAACTCCCAGATATGCAAAATCTCCTATAGTACAACAAATGCAAGACCACGGGGT
This sequence comes from Helianthus tuberosus, assembly GCA_030545235.1. Taxonomy (NCBI): domain Eukaryota; kingdom Viridiplantae; phylum Streptophyta; class Magnoliopsida; order Asterales; family Asteraceae; genus Helianthus; species Helianthus tuberosus. The sequence goes on from CM060407.1 coordinate 125,285,561, forward strand.
TGTGTGTGTATACAGACTGACACAACATTAAATGAAGACAAGAAAGAAGAAGACACGGGGCCGTGACACTCACCTTTGGGTGCGTTTATTTAATTGCAATCCCTCAAATTGAATCTACATATCCTAATTTAAATAGGAATGATATAATAACCAATTATTCTACAAACAACTAAGTTTCTCATATACTTAGAATTTTTACATAACTTTAAAGTCTTTGTTTTGATTATGTTGGCATATTTATATATATATACGTGTATATATATATATATTAAGATTAAGATTTTCACGATTTGAATGATTTTATTGGTGACCCTTATTATGTTATATCCGTTATCGCACCCGTTTATACACAATATATCTTCGATGTGCGCTTCGTAATATATTTGCAAAAATGTGAACATATTATCATACATCGTTATACACGTATTACATCATTTCACAAATTTTAACAATCTCAAACACTTAAACACTAAATAACTCATCAGGTTAACCTAGGCATCATCTTCATGCTCAACACAATTTTACACACATAACGTGACTTTTGACCTAGTTTACCGTTTTCATCGCATAAACGCATAAACATAGTATTAATTCATATCATCATGTATTCACTTAACATATCACATTATTCATACTCATATTCACATATCACTTGTCAAACATAAACTTCACCCGTGAATAATTCATTTTTGCGTACGTCGAAATATGCGCATTTTAACGTTTTCGGTAACGTTTTCGGGCGTCATAAGTCATGTATGACTAACCAAACACCAAAGATACTTAATATAAGTTAAAATACTTATATTTTTTATAAATATATCAGTTCACAATCTGATTTAAAACAGTTTTGCAAAAACCACTTTAAAAGCCGATTTTTACCGTTTTTAACGCATAGTCTTGTACCGAACTTTACCATAACCATCCCAAATCGTCATGACTTGATATTTTAACACAACACATGTTATTTACTGATTAAAATGGTGGTTATACTCATGATAGTGCAGGTCTCATGTAAGACACATAATTCATTTTTGTTTAACAAAACACTGATTTTAACATTTTGAAACCATTTTTGTTTGGTCAGCCGTGAGGGTTTCAGCGTATTCCATCAACATTTTTTTCAAATTTTTTTTATTTTAACAATTTAAAACAAAAGACACATTTTTTCATTTTTTTTATTTTTTATTTATATTTATTATTATTATAAACCATCACTTCCTGTTTTCAACCACAAGAATCCTCCTCCTGTGCCAGACTGCTCCATTCACCATGTGGTGTGCGTTCGGCGTGATATATTTTTATTGATATTTTAAGCCCATTTTACACATTAGTCAAGTTTTAAATTTATAAAACACGATATTCTACTAACACTAAACACACACTTGGGCAAGTGCACCCAAACGTGAGCGTAGTCTAGCGTTGGTAAGATAACGAGGTCGTCCAAGGACACAAGAGCTTTTAGTACCGGTTTAACCTCAACGCCTAATCAATCTAAAATTTTGAGAAAAGGTTTTAAACATGAAAATAAAAACTAAAACTGTAGAAATAATAAAAACAGATAGACAAGATGAATCACTTGGATCCGACTCGCCTTTAATGTATCCTTTGATGATTTTCGCGCTTTCGGATTTTTTAAGAGATTATCTTAGTTATAGTAGTAGGCCCCTCTTTTGAAGGTGACGTTACCCTCAACCCAGTGGTTTGAGTCAGCAAGAATACAATCCCAAAGGTTCGGAATATTGAAAGATAATTAATTAATTAATGCGAAAAGTGGTAGGCCCCTCTTTTGAAGGTGACGTTACCCTTGGCTAAGTGGTTTGAGTCAGCAGGGATACAATCCCAAGTAGTCGGTTTAATGTATTAATAGTAGTTTACATATGAGGGGTTCAAGCCATTCGCTCCCCCGCCATCCAATACCAGTGGGTATTGAAGGAGGTCCTAGTAAGCTTGAACCAGGTCCTTGCAGGATCTATACACTGAACAAGGAAAGAACCTTAGGAAACCATTCCCTTAACCCCCGAGCAGGTAGCCAACATATCTCTATATAGACCGTAGAGACATGAATGGTGTAAATCTTTTACTTTATATAGACAGTAAAGTAATGCCAAGACACCACGGACAAATGATAAAGAAAATTCACCTTCAACATAAGAAACTAGTTATTAAAGTTATTAATACAAAACCAAATAAAAAGTGCCGAAAGATTAAAAATCAAATGTAATACATAAAAGACTTGTCTTCACCAAGTGATGTAAGAGGCTTTGCCAAACATGGCCTTTGATTGGCAAGAACTCTTACGATCAATCTTGGACCCAAGACTACTACACACTCTAAAGATGGATGATGGATGATGGTGGTGGGTGTTGGTGGTGTAATGGTGGTGGAATGGTGGCAAAGTGGGAGAGTAGTGGTTTGCCAAGGGACGCCTTTGAAGTGAACCAAGCACCTCTATTTATAGCCTGCACAGATGTCACACCCCCAAAATACCACACGCGGAAACCCCGCTAGGCGTGTGACGTACCAGAATCTAGCCACCAATCACATCGAACTAAGATCAAGTTATAAAACAAAGTTTCCATTCATTAATATAAAACATTTATAACATATCCAAGTTTAACATCTTCAACGGAAGCAAATAGTTAAACACTGTTTAATCGTTTCAAAAACCAATATACGTGAAATCATTAAATAAGTCTTGTAAATCCAAGCAGTACGACCCATAACCACTCCAGCCATCCAGACAACAAGTTCCTTTTCCATAGTACCTAACGACCTGCGAGCATGCAACAAGTGTATCAGACAACGCTGGTGAGTTCATAGTTTTACGAAAACATTGGTTACCAAGTGTTTAGTTTAGTTCATTGATTTTAATGTTGATAATAACTCGAATACAAGACGGCTCCAGATTTATTTTGCCCTTTCCCCAATGCTCCTATCAAAGCATTAGGCATGACTGGGTCATTAGTTCACACCCGTCCTCTCAGGTACGGGGTGAGGGTGCCAAACCTAGATAGTGCTTCCAACTAATACCCCATTACCTCTCAGGTAACAAACAAGATGGGACTTAAGGGTGATAGGATGAGTGTATTATCCAACAATCCAGATTTTTCCCACAAGACGTATTCCTCTCAGGAATACCCAATTGATTTACCCAAAAACCCATTCCTCTCAGGGATACTCAATGACTGTCCCAACCACCGGGACGCATGCTCAAGAGGAATGAACTCACCTTTAATTTGCTCGGTATGTTAAATTACCCGTCCAAGTTGGTCAACCCAAACCCTACCGTGGTTACCAATCAACATTAGTTACATAATCAAACAAGTCACGTATTTATACACAGTAAGTCATGTATTCCTACACAGTTTGCATCCATCACAAGATCACTATATAACATATATCAATACCCAGTTCTATACATGTTCACATCTCATGTGATTATCACCTAACAATCTACAACAGATGGGTGTTTTAACTACACAAGTCAGGTTTCTTATTCTTAGTCCAATTTATGTCATGCAACAAGTAGCTTTTGCAAACACAAGTGTATACCAACCATAAAAATTACAAAACTGTTTACTGTTCTGATCAGCCCAAGGCACGGCGAAGAAACCTGTCAACGAAATATATATTCTTCGTTGAAATCACAGGTGACGAAATACCTATCCTTCGTCGAGGTCTCCTGCGACGAAGAACCCATCTTTCGTCGAGACTACACGTGACGAAATACCCATCTTTCGTCGTGATTCGGGGTGACGAAGTATCATAGAGATTCGTCAAGATCACATAATAACTGCTAACACTTTTCCAGCGGGGTTAACGAATCAAACATCAGTTTCTTTTCAAGTTCTACAAACCCTAACTACTGATCAATCATTAACTACACAAAATATAACAGTTTCCTTAAATCATGCAATTCTAATCAAACCCTAATCATTGAAATACATAAGGATCATCAACACATCCATTGTACCAACCCTAATGGCGTGATTAACATTCAAGCGGCCGATCATCAATATGACATTATATAAACAAGATTTTACTCATTCAAACAAACTCATCACAATAAGAATTCACATATAATCACGTTAATCCGATTTACACTCTCAGTTTCCGTATCATCTTAACTCCTAACTAAACATCACAAAAGAACACAAATCAATCAAACAGTGACTTACTAACCGTGATATCGGGTATTTTGATAAACCAAGGTGGAAGGCTTCGAGGTTAAACAATTGTCGCCGCACAGGGAGGAAGGAACAAGAGAGAGTTTTAGGGTTTCTGTTTTACGTCTAAGCAGTTACAAGGGTTATACATAATCTAAACAATTGGGCCGTGAAACAGATTGGGCCAAAGCCCCCATCCGACGAAACTCTCCTTCGACGAAGATCCTTTTTCGTCGAGATTAATGATGGAGAAAAATCCCATTTTTCGTCGGGGGAGATTAGTGGCGAAGAACCCTAATTAAACTATAATCAACACCACATGTATTACATAACTATTAATCAATCACAAAAACTACACATTTAACATTTAACACCCAAGCATAAAACATTAATCATTCAGATAAACCACACGACACCACGTAAATCAAATTGTAAAAAGAGGATTGTGAAGTCAGTGATGTGTATGGGAAAGACCTTGAAATCTCGGATTGTCACATCATCCCCAACTTGAAAGAAATTTTGTCCCGAAATTTGACAAGTAAACCAAAACAACAAGACGTTAACTCAGGATGTCTGTGGATTTTCCGCGGGTACCACATCATCCCCAACTTGAAAGGGAATTTCGTCCCGAAATTCACCAGTTACTTCAAATTTAGATTTGTCAGTTGGGAATAAGTGAGGGTACTTGAGCTTCATCTGATCCTCGTGCTCCCTTGTGAACTCCGGTCCACGTCTTGAGTTCCAACGAACTCTCACAATTGGTATACGACTATGCTTACGAACCTTGACCTCCCGATCCATAATTTCTATTGGTTCCTCGACAAACTGCAATTTGTCGTCAATTCTCAACTCTTGAAACAGTACAACAAGTGTTTCATCGGACAAACACTTCTTTAATTGTGAAACAAGGAAAACATCATGAACGTTACCCAGCTCGGTAGGTAACTCGAGCTTGTACACCGCCTTACCAATTCGTTCCAGAATTTTGAATGGCCTAACGTAACGCGGATTAAGCTTGCCGCCCTTCCCAAAGCGCACCACACCCTTCCAGGGTGAGACTTTCAGCATAACACGATCGCCTACAGCTAACTCCAAAGGCTTCCTACGCTTGTCAGCGTAACTTTTCTGATGGTCGCAAGCTGCTGCCATACGGTTTCTGATATGGACAGTCTTTTCGGAAGTTTCAAGAACAAGTTCCGGACCTTTAACTTGGCTGTCACCCACCTCAGCCCAACAAAGAGGAGAACGACATTTCCGGTCGTACAACGCTTCAAACGGAGTTACCCAGATGCTAGTATGGTAACTGTTGTTGTAGGAGAACTCGATCAATGGCAGGTGTTTCTCCCAGCCTTTACCAAAATCGATCACGCATGCTCGCAGCATGTCTTCAAGTGTCTGAATGGTTCGTTCGCTTTGACCATCCGTCTGTGGGTGATACGCAGTACTCATGTCAAGACGTGAGCCGAACAATTTATGCATCGACTGCCATAAATCAGATATGAAATGTGGATCACGATCAGAGATAATAGAGGTTGGCACCCCGTGCCTAGAAACCACTTCCTTCAGATAAACAGCAGCAAGTTGTGAGAACTTATCAGTTTCCTTGATCGCAAGAAAGTGTGATGATTTCGTGAGATGATCGACAATCACCCAAATGGTATCGTTCCTGTTTTGAGTTCTTGGTAACCCAGTGACAAAATCCATAGCTATTTGTTCACATTTCCACATGGGTATTTCGGGTTGTTGAAGCAGGCCTGAGGGCTTCTGATACTCTACCTTGACTTTCGCACAAGTCAAACACTTACTCACATATGTCGCGATGTTGGCTTTCATCTTCAGCCACCAGTACAAAACTCTGAGGTCCTGATACATCTTATCTGTTGGTCCCGTTGCACAGGATCTAATCGTAATGAACAAGATGAATCGACTTTGTCTAATGTGCGGAATCCATTATAACAAATCACAGATGATCAACACAGAATTCAACAATTAAACACGGTATGTTCTTTCTATTAGTTGTTCTGAAAGTACAAAGCTCCGGTAGAAGACAGACACTGATCAGTTTCTCTCTAGAGTCAAAAGTCCTAAAGTAATACCCGGATGAGGTATTTATAGGCAACTCAGGAAGTTGTGAGTGTTGTTCGTTCGGATAGCAAGCTATCCGATCGGATGACATCCTGTCCGAACGGATAACAAGCTGTCCGATCGGATGAGTGTTGTCCGATCGGATGAGTGCTGTCCGATCGGATGACACTGGTCAACAAAAGTCAACACTTTACAGTTAAGCCCCGTTTCCTGAGTTGTCTTTCTATCTACACATATACATTACATAATTGTTTACAAAGACACATATACACAAAACATGACTACATGCTGACGGAAGCTACAGACGTATGCACTAACAGACTCCCCCTCGGATGTAGCTGTAGTTCCTTCCAGCATAGTCTGTAATTCCTCCTATTGCGTCTTCGTTCACGAGCTCTCTGTCTTCTCTTTTCTGCCTTTTCTTCTAACATTATACGTCTTTTATGCCTTCCTTCAGTTAACCACCAGTTTCTATAAACTGGATCACCATCACGCTTCCGATCCCATTTGGGAATCTTGTTCTCTTCTGATTCAATAGGTGTTTGATCTGTTGGAGGCACTTTTCCCAAATTTCGTTTGCCCAATTCAGCAGCTCTTTCAGCAATCTTTTTAGATCTTTGTTCACGCTTGTACTTTTTCAGGAATTCATCAATCTCCAGATCTCTCCATTTTGTCTTCCAGTATCTTCCTGAATTGATATCTTGTGTAAAACATACATCTACAACTGTTTGGTATTGCTGTGCTTGAACTTTGTCTCTCTTTTCATAAATAATCTTGTTGTAGAACAAGCAATCGATATCCTTCTTTGAACAGTTAACAAGCCACATTGGATCCAAAATACTTATTCTTCGAGACTTTGCTATGGACTTGCCATAGAGAGAGATAACTGCCTCAGCGGTCGTTTCGTTGTACATCCAGCCTTGAAATAAATCATGGAAGTCTTGCTCAATGTCTCTGAGAGGCATATTCTTCAAGCATCTAGGCGGCTTTACATCCAAAGAAATATCTTTTCTACCATTCTCTAGATATGTGACAATCTGCTTTGGATACTGTGGCTTCCAATCAGGATAACCATTCTTTGCTTGCAATTTGATGTAGTTCCACAAATCTTGATCATGTTGTCTAACTTCTGGACCATAGTAGAACTGCTTGATATTCTTTGTTTTCACCAACTCATCCACATCCCACCACGGTAAAGAACTGATATCTGACAGAAATTCGAAGTACTGAACTCCGTCTTCCCGTCTGATAGCATAGACTTTAAGATCTTCAAGATATCCCCATGATAGAATATCTCCCCATGAAATATTTTTGTCATGTGTGAAATACTGAAGAGCTCTAAGAGTTTTTCTTTCTTTGGGCATAACTTTGAACCACCTTTTTCGTTCTTCAGCAAGAATTTCTCTGGGAATTGTTTCTGGAATACCTTCGGTAGAAACTTTTTCAACAATTTTCCTTCTGATTTCATCTTCATTTCTATCTTTGAACATTTCAGCAAGTGACGGAAATGTTTCATCAATTCCAGCATAATGAAAATCAGTATCTTCATCAGATGAATCTGAAGCATCTTCAACAATGACATCATCGTAATGATCAGCTTCATGAGCATATCTTGGCTCAAAATCTTTCTCTGGAGGCTGAGGAATCTCATCCTCAATATAAAACTTGAACTTTCCATCTTCCAAACCCAACTCTTCTAACATTTCATCTCTAGTTCTCTGAACCTCGATCTCACCTTCATATTTCTCATGTAAGTAGATAAAAGTAGGGTTTGTTAGAAATACATGGTCTGCATGTTGTTTTCCAGATGATGAGGCTTCATGTTGAGTATCATCTTCCTGTTCGTTAATTTTATCATTCAGCAACTCTTCAATCATTTCTTGAACATTGGGATTATTGATTAACAAGCCAGAAGACCCTTGATCATTATCATCATTTTTCTTCTCATCATCATCTTTCTTATCATCTTTCTGAACAAACTCTTCTTTATCATCATTTTCATCTTCATTCTCTTCATCATCACCAAAAATTTCAAAATCAGAATCACTAACATCTTCTCCACGTGCTTTCTTTGCTTCTTTTCGCCTCTCCTCAATTTCCATTCTGCGAACAATTCCTGATATGTTGTAAGGCACTGTAGAAGCTTTTCCAACAAGAACGAATTGCTGTGTCTTCCATTCTAGCAACAACACTTCTTTGGCCTTTCTCTTCTTTTGAATAGCAGCAACTCTTCGAATAACTTCATCAGTATCAATGAATAGAGAAGACTCACCAACCATCATAAAGTTTTGATTCTGTTCATCTTCAGCATCTTGTTCTAGAATATCTTCAACAACTTGCTCTTCAACTTGTTCTTGAATATTATCTACATCAACCATTTCAATGTCAACTTGACTAGAAGACCCACCAGCTTCTTGAACTTCTTCAATTACGCTTTTGTTCTTTTGAGTGGCATCTTCAGCTAGTCGTCTTTCTCGTTCAATTCTTCTATCCTCTACCTTTTTAACTTCAAGATCATTAAAAGTAGCATGGACATCAATCTTCAAGTGACTTTCCATCACCGCATATAACATGTTAAGCTGGTTGTCTTTCATTACTTTATCAGCCTTTATTGCTTCCATCTCCAACTTTATAGCCTTCATTTCATTTGATGAAGCTTCACTCATTTCAGTGAGAAGCTGATTAAGTGTCTGATTCACATCTTGAAGATTCTTTATCTTCACATTTAATGACGAAATTTCTGCTGTCAATAATTCAAACATTTTAGAATTATCACTGTTGTCATCCTTCAATTCATTTATTATCTTCTCTTTTTTCTATCAGCACCGTCCTGATTTGATCATGAGCTTTCATCAGCTGATTAACTTGCTTCTTTAAAACATCACGTTCTGCTTCAGCTTTGTCTTTAGCCTTTTCGAGAGCAGCAACTTTCTTCAGTAATTCTTTTACAGCTTCATTATTGAACATGTCGTAATCATCTTTTGGAATATCTTCACTAAAAACTCCAGTTGCAGGTGGAAGATTGCCAAAAAAATCATCCTCAGTCACTTTAACATAATCATCGTGACCAACTTTCTTTTTAACCTCTGGTTCTTGAGCCTTTGATGATTCAGCATGCTTTTTGCCTTTTCCTCCTTGATCTTTTTGAGCTTTAGCTTCTCCTTTCTTTGCACGCACGCTTCTCGGAATAACTCCAGTTTGAACAGCTTTGCGCTTCTTTATTTGTTTCTTTGGTTGATCCGGTTCAAAAGAAGAGTCTTCCTCATCTGATACGTTTTGTTTCTTTGTAGGATTTTTCTTCAGTTGTGCTTTGCCTCTACCAAGTGTAGTTGGATCAAGTTCTGATTCTGACCTGTAGCTTCAGAATCTTCATCACTTGAGACATCTTGAACAACACCTTCAGGTTCTTTGCCTTTGAAACCTTTAGATTGAACACTTGAACCTTTCTCTTTCTGAGCAGCAACATCCTCATTCGTTTTCAAAAAGCTTTCAAAAGATTGTGACAGCAACTCAGCTCCTTCTTGAATAACTGCAGACGGTTCCAAAACTATGTCATCCACCAATTTCTGCTGTGGTTCTGCAAAATAGACATAGAAGATGTCATTAGAATAATATAACATTTTAAAATTCTAACTTCTCTTATTACTCCCCCTTTCACTGTACCCTTAATAACAATCTTAGGAACTGGTTCCTTTGGAATCGGAACTGAAGGAGATGACTTGGGAGTTCTCTTTCTCTTCCCGTCTTTTACACACCACCATCTAGTATTCTTTTCAGAAAACAAACTCATTTTCTCATTTTCATTGTCAGACTCACCATCTTGATGTCTCCAAGCATCATTCTCTGGAGCAACATAAGCTGGTCTACTAATTTTGCATATCATCCTTTTTGCTCCTATGTTTGGACCCTTAGTAAGTCTGCTTATTGTCTCTGCTATCATGTGTCTTAGTCCCAAAATATCATCATCACTTTTATCAAGATCCTTGAACTTATCATCAATCAACATCTAAACAAAGCGAGGATACATAATGTACTTCTTGTTTTCAGCCTTTGCATTTTCAGTCATGTAATCAAAAATCACTTGAGAAACATTATATGGGCGTTTCAACACAAGGCAAGTGACAATGTTCATGATATAGTCAGAAGCTTCATCATAGGCACCCTTCCTGTGTGATAAAGCATGAATAACACAGTGTACCAAGAACTTGTAAGCATTACTGAAACTTGTTTTCAAGATCTTTCCATTGACACTTCCTGTGTACCCCATTCTTCACCACAAACCTTTTGCTAGACGTTCAGAGATAATGGTTGGATCATTATCAGAATCACGTAAGTCTAACACACGTCTTACATCACCAACTGTTATTTTAATCTCTAAATCTATTTTATTTCCCTTCTCATCTCTCTTTGTTACTGCAGAGTAGATTGTTTTATCTTTCTCTTCGTATCGTGCAGAATTCCAAAAACATCTAACATGTGATTCGTAAACTAAGGTTTTATCAGTTAATGCCTTAGCAATTCTGCTCCCTCTCAAGAATTTTGCAACCTCTTCAATTACTAATTTCTCTGTATATTCTTTTTCTAACAGGTAGTAAATGTTATGCGTTTTCTCCCAGTCCTGCAGAAGAATACTTGGAATTTTATCAAAAATTTTCTAACACTGAAGATTTCACTCTACCTAGTGCAGAGACTCGGATGGCTATCCGACCGGATGATCATCAGTTCGGATTGCCTTTTGAATAGCTTGAATGGCATATCCGATCGGATTGTCATCCGAGCGGATTACCTTCTGAATGAGTTTGACTTTTGCTGTCCGGTCAGATTTCTATCCGACCGGATTGCTATCCGAGTCTTGTGAATGAAATGGTTGTCCGATCGGATGGTCATCCGATCGAATTGTCATCCGTATCATGTGAGTGCTTTGTTATCCGATCGGATGGTCATCCGATCGGATTGTCATCCGAGTCATGACAGAAGATGCACAGACTTCAAGAATCAAGTGATGGAACTGATTGCCATCCGATCGGATTGTCATCCGATCGGATTGCTATCCGATTCAAACATTGGCACAAATTTCAAGAAATAAATGATGGAACGGATTGTCATCCGATCGGATTGCTATCTGATTCAAACAACAGTTCAAGAACATTCTAGAAACATCAAAATTTTTCTAAGGCAAATCCTCAAATTGAACATAGATCTACACAGAGAATCTCATCGTGAACAAAACCCTATGTTCAATGTTGTCTAAAACGTCCTAATCAGGGTTTAATTCGACAAAAACTCAACCGACATCCGTAACGTCCTAACATCAGATGTACTTGGTTTTAGCATGTTATGACACAAATTAAACCGAAAAAACTATAGATCTAATCATTCCGAACACAACCCTATGCTTAAATCTCATCAAAACAGACTCAAACTACCTAAATTTGTCCTAAACCCTCCGACAGTGACGTCATCGTCAAGAACATTCAACAAACATCGAATTTTAACAGTTTTGAGTAAGAATTACATACCTTTGCCATTGTAAAAGTTGTGTAAACCAACGATCCAAAGATTCGTGCAATGAAATCCGAAGAAAATAAGATCAAAAAATCAAAGTGTGTGAGAGAGAAAGAAGGTTGTCCGAGCGGGTAAGCTTTGACTGACCTTTGACCCCCTATATATAGTGACGCATGAGTCGGATGGTCATCCGACCAGATTGTCATCCGATCGGATTGCTATCCGAGTGAGGCACACTACTTGTTTTTTTTTTTAAACTTTGACTTTTTGACCGTTTAACATTTTCTCAAATTTTATCAGTTTTTAGAAATCCACTTAGGTATCTAGGTCCAAATTAATGACCCAAGGTACTTAATTTACCAACCAAGTCTAACTTAATGACCTTGGTTGACCCGATTCAAAGAATACTGACATTTTCTTTATTCGTGTTCAACCATTTTTTAGAAAAATTACAAGTTTCAACTTAATGAACTTGTTTTGACTTTTCAATTTCATGATTAGCATGATTAGCTCCAAACTCATCTTCCAGCTCAGTAACTTCCTGCATCTTTCTCAAACTGTGAATCTGAAGATCAGCTCTCCACTTTGGTTTGTCGGAAAATAACGCAGAAATTTAAAATCTTTTTGGATTTTTAATAAAGTTTCTAAACTAGAAATGAAATACAAAAATAAAATGCAGTAAATGTAATCTATTTATAGACATATTTTTGGTGAGCGTGTTAGGGAATCATATCAGCTATTCGATAAGTCACAAGTACCGTTAAGCTTCAATTCATATTCTGAATTAAACAATTCACTTAGATTGTCGATATACTTATCCACTTAAATTTTCACACACATTTTAATCTGTCCAGGATACGGATTTAGTATTTTAGAGACTTAAACTTATACATGTGTCCCACCTCTTGAATATACTCCTGTATCCAGATCCCAATATTCAGTCTTACAGGTGAGTGTACCACAGATGATATCTGTAAGGGAATAAATTATGAAACAGTACGAAGCCGTGATAGCTCAGGTCAGAACTTCCGTTTAGCAGAGAGATGACGGTTCGACTTGGGTGGGTCCCCTTTAGAGGATCTTTTTTTACAGCAGCATTGATTAGCAATTTTATTGTCTCATCATTTAATGCTAAGGGCGGCGCTATATTTCAAGCATGCGGTAAAGTATTCTCCGGGGACTAGGCCATTGCTTCCGTAAAATCAGAAGTCCCGGGATAATACCCCAGATATCACTGAGTATAAAGACCTAGTATCTCGGAAAGAGGGATCTTTCAAACAAGATTTCAGGGGTTACCTATATATCCAGGTAGTGTTCCCCACGAAATAAGCAAGTAAGATTTAGGTTTATATCCCGAATAAACCTACTAAATGTGTAAAAACCTATCGGCACATCATCAGTGAGAGTGTTTAATGCATTTAAACTTTCCATTTCTTTAGCATACCGTAACTGTCTAGCTGATGTACTATCATTTTCCCTTTTTACACAAGCTCTTTTTGAATTTTATCATGTTTTTGGGTTTTGGAATTTTTTTATTGTTTTTGTATTTTCTAAATTTTTTATTGTTTTTGTATTTTCTAAAATTATAACCTTTCTCCCCCTAAAGACCAAAACAAGTAAAAAATCGACAAACCATTGCAGATTGCTTTTCAACATCATATACAGTGGTACCTTCATCAACGCCAACGATTTCCTCCGCATCCGATAGTAACTTCATACCATTAAGTTTCAAAAGATATTGAAAACGTGTTTTGTCAAATGCTTTGGTATGTAAATCAGCTTTTTGTTCATCGGTGTGGATTTTTTCTATTCGCATCAACTTCTTCTCGAAACAGTCTCGGATGAAGTGATGATGAATTTCAATGTGTTTCGTTTTAGCGTGATGAACAGGATTTTTTGTTATGTTTATAGCTGCCTCATTATCAACAAAGATAAGGGAGTTAAGAAATTGCAAACCGTAGTCTCGCATCTGTTGCTGGATCCACAAGATCTGAGAGCAGCAGCTGCTAGTAGATACATATTCGGCTTCACATGTGGATAAAGCTACAGAGGTCTGCTTCTTGCATTGCCAGGTGACCAATCGTGGTCCAAAAAACTGGCACCCCGCTCTTATTGATTTAGCGTTGACTTTGCAGCATCCGAAATCGGAATCAGAATATCCTTCGAGCGTGAAATCGCCTACTTTTGGATACCACAACCCCAGTGATGGAGTTCCTTTCAGGTAGCGTAGAATCCTTTTCACAATTACCATATGTGAGGCTCTAGGATTTGACTGAAACCGAGCTGCGAGGCAAGTTGGATACATAATATCCGGTCTTGATGCCGTCAAGTACATTAACGAACCGATCATGGAGCGATACAGTGTTTCATCCACCTTCTCTCTGGTGAGATCAGGGTTTATTCCATGGTTCGTTGCTAATGGGGTGGACATAGGTGACATTCCTGACATCCTGAATTTCTCCAAAATATCATGAACGTATTTTGTTTGATGTATGAACGTTCCCTCGGGTAGTTGATCAACCTGAAGCCCCAAGAAGAACTTCATCTCACCCATTGATGACATTTCAAACTTCTGCTTCATAACCTTTTCAAAATCTTTGCAGAGTTGTTCATTTGTAGACCCGAAAATTATGTCGTCCACGTAAATTTGGACTATCAGAAGATGCCCGTCGACTTCTTTTGTGAACAGAGTGGCGTCTATCTTTCCTCGGAGGAAGTTGTTGGCTAACAGATGTTGAGACAAGGTCTCATACCAGGCTCTCGGGGCCTGATGTAAGCCGTATAACGCCTTATCCAAGAGATAAACTTTATCTTTGTGAATTGGGTCGGTAAAGCCCGGTGGCTGTCCGACATAAACCTCCTCTTTCACCTTGCCATAGAGAAACGCCGACTTCACATCTAGCTGAAAGACTTTAAATCCTTTCCATGATGCAAATGCTAGGAAGATTCTGATTGCTTCAAGTCTAGCAACCGGAGCATACACTTCAGTGAAATCAATACCCTCCTGCTGACTGAAACCCTGGACTACAAGTCGAGCTTTGTTGCGAATAATTACTCCTCGATCATCCCTCTTACATTTAAACACCCATTTGGTGTTGATCTTCCTGTAACCATCAGGCAAATCCACCAATTTCCAGACTCCCAACTTCTCAAATTAACTTAGCTCCTCTTGCATAGCATTGACCCAGGAGTCTTCTGTCAAAGCTTCCTTATAGGTCCTTGGTTCAATCTGTGAGATAAAACAACTAAGTGAAAACTCAGTTTGTAAAGGAGTAACAGTAGAATAAAAACAAGTAAGGCCATGGTCAATTTGTCTTCTGGTTCGGACTCCTGATTGCAGCTCTCCAATGATTAACTCTTCTGGATGATATGAAAGAGTTCTTGGCATCACCTCACCTGAAACATCTACCTCTCCTTCCAAATTTGTAACATTTTGATTTGAAACTTGTTCACTGACTGGAATAGTTTGATTTGAAATCTGGATTTGCTCCCCCTCAGAATCTGAATCACCACTATCGAAAACTGGTCTATCATCAGATTCTAAATTATCGTTGACTGCCGTCTGATTATCCGGAGCATGTTCAGGTTCTGAAGATTGTGAAATCTCATCATGTTCACCAGCATTGCTTGGACCTGCTTCATCATCATTTGAAGTTTGCCGTTGACATTTAGATAACTCAGCTGGGAACCTTTCTTGTGATGACTCATACTCTCTTAGAATATCCAACTCGTCAAAGAACTCTGGTTCTTCCTCCATGTCGAAGGAATCCCACAAAGTATCATAATTGAAACGCCATGAGTCGCCGGGATTCTGCGGTGGCATTGAATGGCCCTGACATTCAACATTGTATGCTTCAATGATCCGCTTTAAACTTGGAACAAAGACTCGTTTTTGTGGACTAGAATAACCCACGAATATTCCTTCAATGCTCTTTGGACCAAACTTCCCAAAAGGCTCTAAAACAGTTCAGGGAGACCCAAACGGTTCCAGATACTTCAGGTTAGGTTTGCGGAGATTTATCAGCTCAAAACACGTCTTGTTGAATTTCTTTACTGTGAGAACCCGGTTGAGAGTATAACAAGCGGCTGATACTGCTTCTGCCCAAAATTTGATTGGTAGCTTTGAATCAGCAAACATTGTTCTGGCCATTTCGATTAGTGTCCTATTCTTTCGTTCTGCTACTCCATTTTGTTGTGGAGTATAAGGAGTACTAAATTCATGTAATATTCCTTTCTCATCACAAAATCCATTCGGTTGTTCTTAAACTTTGTACCGTTGTCACTTCTGATTCTTCTGATACGAGCTTGGTACAAATTTTCAATTTTTCTGAACAACGCCATCAAACTTTCGAAAGTCTCATCTTTAGACTTCAAGAATGATACCCACGAAAATCTGGAATAATCATCAGTAACCACAAGACAGTAAAGATCTCCTGTAATACTTTTGACATTCACAGGACCAAACAAATCCATGTGAAGTCTTTCCAGAGGTCTTGAGACTGAATTGACTTGCTTTTTAGGGTGTGACTTTTTCTTCTGCTTGCCTTTGATGCAACTAATGCACTCCCCTTCCAGATGAAAACCTTTAATGTGAACACCCCGAACTAAATCATTATGCACCAGGTGATTCATTTTTCGTAGGTGAATGTGGCCCATCTTGCGATGCCACAACTGCGATTCTTTCTCCGTTGCTCTAGACACAAAACAATGAGCCTGACCCGTGGTTGTAGTAGCTACACTCATATCCAACACGTACAGATCATTGACTCTTTGTTCCCTCATGATAATCCATTCTTCAGGGATAACAAATCCTAGCTTCAAGATCAAACATTCTTTGTCTGTGAAGTGAGTGGTATACATCCTGTCACAAATCTGCAAACCCTACATAACCTCCATTGAAATTTCTAACATCATACAGCAACACTGTCTTCCCTGTCATGTGCCGAGAAGCTCCACTATCCATAATCCAACGTGAAACGGATCTTGGAAGCTCCTTCACATATCACAAATATTTAGTGAGATTTTGTAGCCACCCAAGCCTCTTTTGACTCGGGTAACTTGACATTAATGTGTGTTTTAGCTGTGTAAAGTGGCGGAAAATTCATATCATTTATCTTCAAGCTCTCTTCAGACCCAATCTCAACCTCTTTGTGTAAGGAGAAATCATTTTTCAGAGGTTGACTAGATGATTGGTCTTTCTTTACCACATACTTCTTTTCAGAAGTCGATTTTTGTTTTTCTAGTTTCTCATATAAATCTAAGGGTACATACATCTTTTTGGTTGAAGATGATGATTTTTTAGTCTCAGGCACCTTTGGTTTTGTAGAACTTGCATTCTCTTCAACAGATTTTGGCTTCCACGCATGTTGAGATGACGCAACCCGTTTGTAAAATTTGTCATTTTTATTTACCGACTTCTTTACGGGTTCGTTTTTCTTAACTGACTCTTTTGAGGTTTTAATTTCGACATTTTCTTTCTTCAAAAACTTTTTCTCAACAAACATTGGAGCTTTTCCTTTTACATCATTTTTTCTTTTCAGATTCTCGACAACTTCAGACTTAGGCTTCAAGTTGGTGCACTTTCGTGCAATATGTCCAACTTGATTGCATTTGAAGCATGTTCGGGTGTCAACTACCCGACTTGTGCCTTCAGACTGAGACTGTGAGGCCTTCTTCTCAAAAAACTCTTTGTTTGATTTTGAAAAAATCTCAGATTCTTCATCAGAAAGTGAACTTGAACTATTCACAAACACCTTTTTCTCAGCAAACCTTCTGTTTTGAACATTCTTTTTCTGATAATTCTTACCACCCTGATATCCACCCGACCATTTGTTTCGGTTGTTGTTAGAAAAACGTGGTGGAATGATAGGTTTTTTGTAGTAAGCTTTATCTTTCTCAAAATTTAATTGCCTCTTTGAATTTCTCAAACCTTCGATTTCTGATATATCAATCTCAATCAATTTAAAAACATTTCTCAATTTTCCCACATTCACATTTTCTAAAGGAAATTCAAGATCCGAATACAACTTATCAGATCCCGCCATTTTATACATCACAACAGTAGGTTCATCATTTAAGTTGTTTTTGGATTTTGATTTCGGAATGTATTTGTCCAGAAAACATTCATCATCATCATCAGCTGAATCGCTATCAGACTTCAAAACACTTTCAGCCATGCTTTTAACAATATCAGTTTGAACACTATCATTAGATGATGATGAGGAAAATGTCACATCAATTGACTCTAGAAGTTTTATTTCATTTGTTTCATCATTAACCAACCCAGATTTCTTCTTTGAGAAATTGTTTAGAACTGGTGGTGGAACCTGATGATACCCCACCCCAGTTCCATCAGCATATAAATCTTCACCTGCTTTGTTTTTCCCGATGGGTTTGGGAACAATGTGTTGTAAAACAAAGCTTGCGGAGCTGTAACTGTTCAGCTTCAACTGGATGCGTTCATTTTCAATTTTAACTTCTTGAAATTGAAGTTTCAACTTAGCAATTTCATCCAGTTGTTGGTTGATTAATTCTTCTTTAACCCTCAAAACACCTTGCAATTGACAATTTTCTTTGTATGTTTTACCGTTTCTATCATCAGAATCTTTCACCGTGCGTTTTAGCTTCTCAAAACTTTCAGAAATTTGACGATTTTCAAGAATTAGTTTTTCATTTTCTTTCCTAACCTTTTCTATGTCAATTTTATCAGTTTCGATTTTCTCACTCAGTTCTCTTATTCTATCAGTTGAAGCTTTCAGTATTTTGTCACGGTTCAAGATCCTCAACATCTCTGACTCTTTTTGTCAGATCCTCAACTTTCTTACCATTTAGATAAGTGATTGTACTACAAACTTTGCACTCTTTCATGCAATTTTTGCAGTCAATGTCACCATTAACTTTCTTACCTGGCGCATTTGTTGACGCATTTGAACTGACCTGGCTTTTAGACTCAGATACGGACTTAGAATCTACCTCAAGTTCCTTAGCAGCCAGCACTTTGTCAGCCATCTTTCCCAAGTTTTCAGCTATCAACTCCTGTGAAGTATCAATGATCCCATCATCAATCTTCTTTGACTTTTCTTCTCTTTTGTTTTCTTTCTCTTCTCCACTTCCCCACCATTTTCTTTGCCAACCCTCTTCTTCTTCAACAATTTGTTGAATTATGGTTTCAAGATCGAGGGTCTTATAGTCAATAGCAATGTTTCCCATGGGGTCAAGATAACATTCTTTGTCTGGATCCCATCTCTTTGCCCTTTTTGCTTCAGTATATATATCAGATATTCTGATCATTCTGTTTTGAGCTATCATTTTTCTATTGACATACTTCTCTTGTTCATTTCTGTTGTCTTTAAAAGGAACAGGTTCAACAGTCTTTGCCATAAAAGCATATCCAACCGCATCCTCCTCTGGTAACAACTCGCTCCAGTCAAAACCTTCATCGTCATGAATCACAGCAAGAGCTCTGGATTTTTCTTTATTATCCTCAAGTTGTTTCATTCTAGGCGGTTCTGATTTATTCTGATGATAAATCGCTTTCTTGTAGTAATCTTCTTTGAACGGATTTTCAGAATCATCAGCATAAGCATTCCGGCACTCTCTTTTAAAATGACCTTTCTGTTTACACTTGAAACAGGTCACTTTTGTCTTGTCAAAGCCTAACTTGGTAGATGGTCCACCAATAGACTTTCTTCATGTAATCTCCATAAAACGTTGTGCCCTTCTCACTGCACTGGCCATACACCACCTTATGTCGATCAATTCCATCTCCTCGGGATCTATTTGATCGTTGTCTTCTTTAGTTAGGTTGGTGTTGCCTATCTTGCCTGCCACAAGGCTCTCATACGACTCTAGCACAGAAGCTAAGAAAACCATTTGTTGCTTTGCAGACTCTTCACTGAAGTTTTGAGCGTTCTTTAAATCCACCGCGATGTTGCATCGAAATAAGTTCTTTGCAGCCGATTGGTTTGAAGTTGATGAAGAGCCACTGTGAAATCCACTGCTTGTACTCTCTTTGCTAGATGTGTTGGAATTTTCAGCAGAAAAAGTTGTCTTGGGAGACGCATTCTTCGGAATCATGCTTTTTGGATAATACAGCTCCAAATTCTGCTGATATGACGTGTGATTGACTTTGTGTGTTTTCTTTATCTCAAGCTCGTGACTCTCTAGTCTTTCAATCAACAAATCAACTGTAAGATCCTCAGTCTTGATCGTATTCTTCAACATCAAGGCATAGTATTGCCAATCCGTCTCATCTGGCAATGAATCAAACAATTTGTCGACTAACTCTTCTTGAGAATACATAATTCCATGTCTCGCCAGCTCCAACTTCAAGTGCCCAAACCTCTCAATCATCTTACAAACTGATTCATTTTTTAAACAACCAAATAAATCAAACTCTTTTCTTAGTAGTTTCTTTTTGTTTTTCACTATTTCTACACTTCCCAAGCATTTTACTTCCAACTTTTTCCACAGATCTTTAGCATTGTTATACTCGATTAAAGATATTATATCTTCTCGGACAGACTGAAACAGCAACGCGATGCACTTTTGCTCGGCAACAAAAACTTCTATTTCTTCAGTTGATGTCAAGTTTTCACCATTTTTTCCTCCATCACTGTATCCATTCTTTAGACTTTTCCAGCTGGTATAAGCAAATACCTTTAACCATTCTTCAAATTTCTTGGCCCACCAACTGTACTCTTCGGTCACCATCAACTTTGGGGGTTTGTTATATGTTCCGTATGCACTTTCCACACCTAACGCATCCGTCAAAGTTTTCTTTGCATTCGGCGTGTTCTCATTGGTGTTGCTAGAAGTATCATCTCCAGAGTTTCCAGCAAAGGCATACATATCACTAAAAGGATTCATGAATTCGTCTATATTTCAAGTACCTGAAACAGTCAACAAACACTTAGAAAATTTTTACAAATTTCAAAAATTTCAAAATAAAACTCCTGGATCGGATGGTGATCCGATCGAGTCACTATCCAAACGAGTGACACACGCTATCCGACCGGATGGTAATCCGCTCGGATGTTCGTTCATTCGAGTGAAAAACTTGACTTTGAAAGTTGACTTTTCAACCTTTCACCACTCGGATGGTGATCCGACCGGATGACAGGTTTAGAAGTGAAAATGAGATTAAGAACTTTCAAATCCTATCCGATCGGATTGCTATCCGATCGGGTGAGATGATGACGTAAGCTGATGTTCTTGATCAAACTGAATCACACCACTCGGATAGTAATCCGAGCAAGTAACACTGATGATGTCAGCAAGCAACTAGTAGATACTAACTATTCCAATCCGTTCGGACAGCTGTCCGAGTGAATGGATGACGTCAGCACATATGAACAGCTAAACATGATTTTTGATGAATTTGATCTAGTTTTAGGTTGAATTTGATTATGAAACTTAATAGGATTATACTTTGATTGATTGCGAATCAAATGATATCGATTTTATCAATTTTTAACCATGGATTCACGTTCAATTTTAAGTTTTTCTAATTTTATGGTGACAAACTGAGAAATGATGCAAGAAATGAGTAGAAAGAGAAGAAATATGTCAAATCTCTGGTGAAATTTGACTCTGATCGGCAAGTGAAACTCAAATTCCAGTGAATTCGGTGTCGTTGATCTCGATTCAGCTCACGAGATGCTCTGATACCACTTGTTGGTCCCGTTGCACAGGATCTAATCGTAAGGAACAAGATGAATCGACTTTGTCTAATGTGCGGAATCCATTATAACAAATCACAGACGATCAACACATAATTCAACAATTAAACACGGTCTGTTCTTTATATTAGTTATTCTGAAAGTACAAAGCTCATGTAGAAGATAGACACTGATCAGTTTCTCTCTAGAGTCAAAAGTCCTAAAGTAATACCCGGACGAGGTATTTATAGGCAACTCAGGAAGTGGTGAGTGTTGTCCGTTCGGATAGCAAGCTATCCGATCGGATGACATCCTGTCCGAACGGATAACAAGCTGTCCGATCGGATGTCAATCCGATCGGATGACACTGGTCAACAAAAGTCAACACTTTACAGTTAAGGCCCGTTTCCTGAGTTGTCGTTCTATCTACACATATACATTACATAATTGTTTACAAAGACACATATACACAAAACATGACTACATGCTGATGGAAGCTACAGACGTATGCACTAACATTATCCGAACCTGGGTGAACAGAGTATCGGGACTTGTGCGCTTCGTCCATCACCAGCTCCCTAAGATTTCCAAACAAAGGAACCCATATCCGTTTCATAAAATAGTATATGCCGTCAGATCGTTCCACGAGTCACTTCTCCATGCCTCGTAAATACTCCTCTCTAATGTTCTCTTCCTTCAACGCTTCAGCCTGAGCCAAACGAATCTGTTCAGGAAGATTTGAGTGAATAGTAAGCTGTAAGGCTCGCACACGTTTGGGTTTTGTCTCCTTTCGGCTAAGGGCATCAGCTACAACGTTAGCCTTACCTGGGTGATACTTGATTGCACAATCGTAGTCATTCAAGAGTTCCACCCAGCGACGCTGTCGCATATTCAATTCCTTCTGGTCGAAAATATGCTGGAGGCTTCTGTGATCGGTGTAGATAGTGCATTTGGTACCCTACAGATAGTGCCTCCAGATTTTCAACGCGAAAACCACGGCCCCCAACTCCAAGTCGTGAGTCGTGTAATTCTTCTCATGAACCTTCAGTTGTCGAGAAGCATAAGCTATCACCTTCTCGCGTTGCATCAGCACGCAACCGAGACCCTGAATAGAAGCATCACAATATACTACAAAATCTTCGGTACCTTCAGGTAGAGACAAGATCGGCACACTGCAGAGTTTCTGTTTCAACAACTGGAAGGCATCTTCTTGTTTCGTTCCCCATAATTATACAACGCCTTTCTGTGTCAACGAGGTGAGAGGTTGAGCGATCTTCGAGAAGTCTTTAATAAATCTTCGATAGTACCTAGTGAGACCATGAAATTGTCGCACCTCCGAAGGATTCTTTGGTGCCGCCCAATTTCTAATAGCATTGATCTTTGCAGGATCCACGTGTATCCCTGATTCATTAACAATGTGGCCAAGAAAGTGTACCTCTCGAATCCAGAAATCACACTTAGAGAATTTCGCGTAGAGTTGCTCCTTCCTCAGGAGCTCCACGATAAGACGTAGGTGCCGCTCGTGATCCTCCTTGCTCTTAGAGTGGATCAGAATGTTGTCGATGAACACGATAACGAAATCGTCAAGGTACGGCTTGCACACACGATTCATGAGGTCCATGAAGGCCGCTGGTGCGTTCGTCAACTCTAATGGAATAACCAAAACTCATAATGGCCATACCGCGTTCTAAAAGCTATTTTTGGAACATCCTCCTCTCGGACTCTCATTTGATGATAGCCTGATCTTAAATCGATCTTCGAGTAAAAACTTGACCCCTGCAACTGGTCAAACAGATCATCGATACGCGGTAAAGGATAACGGTTCTTGATTGTCACCTTGTCGAGTTCCCGATAATCTATACACATACGAAAGGACTCGTCTTTCTTCTTCACAAACAAAACTGGGGCTCCCCAAGGCTAAGAACTAGGTCGGATAAAACCTCTATCCAACAGTTCTTGGAGTTGATTCGACATCTCTTGCAACTCTCCTAGTGCAAGACGATAAGGAGCTCGAGCAATCGGAGCTGCTCCTGGCATAAGGTCAATCTGAAATTCCACCTGACGATGTGGAGGTAAACCAAGTAACTCTTCAGGAAATACGTCAGAAAACTCACAAACAACTGGAAGTTCCTCGATCTTCCTTTCTCCGGGTTGAGTATCAGCAACAATAGCTAAAATAGCAGGGTAGCCCTTTCGCAAACACTTCTGGGCTTTCATCGCTGAGATGATGCCAACCATTGAACCACTACGATGACCTTGAACTGACAAAGATTCTCCACCAGGAAGAGGGATACGCACGACCTTCTCTTTATAGAGAATTTACGCTTGATTCTTAGATAACCAATCCATACCAACTACCACATCGAAGCTTCCAAGAGTAACGGGGAGTAGGTCAATGTCGAACGCTTGACCCATAAGATCGAGTTTACACCCAAGAAGGACGTGTGAAGCTTCAATCGATTTGCCATCGGCTAATTCTACAACGTGCTTGTTTACAAGAGGTATAGGACTCAATCCTAACTGACGACTGAACCCCAATGATACATAACTCCAATCGGCAACATAGTCGAATAAAACAGAAGCAAATAGATTGTTTACAGAAAACGTACCGGTCACAACGTTGCCATCATTACGAGCTTCCCTAGCACCAATAGTAAACACTCTCCCACGCGCGTCGTTCCCACCATTGTTCCCGTTGTTGTTATTCCTAGTGTTGTTGCAAGCATTCTGATTCAGTTGAGGGTTATCTCGCCTGAAATGACCCTTGTCACCACACTGAAAACACCCCTTATGATTTCCCTGATTCTGTTGAGGGTGTTGCCTCTCATGTTGTTGCGGATGCTGTTGCTATGGGGGTTGCTGCTGCTGTCTTGGGAGTGAGACCCTGCAGTCTCTAGCCATATGGCCTACCTTGTTGCATCTGTGACATACCCGGGTGCACGGCCCGCGATGGTGGAAGTTGCACTTGTTACACTTTGGTTGCTTTCCCGCATAGGAGCCCTGATTCGAATTGTTGCTCTGATTCTGATTCACAGAAGATGACTGGCTGAAGTTGCGGTTGATACTGTTATTTGGCTTCTTCTGTGTCTGATTCGAGTTGGACGCCTTGTCCACATCATTCCACTTCTGTTTGATGTCAGTAGCAGGTGTAGTAGCTGTAGTGGTAGTACTAGAAACACGCGGTGGTAGCGAGCCACGCTCCACCTCCTGATCTGTGATCATGTGAGCTAGGCGGATGATCTGAGCTAAGTTATTGAGGTTCGCTGCAGTAACCAAGCCCTTCACTTGTGGGGCTAATCCTTTGATGTACAGTTCGATTCTTCGGTGTGGAGGTCGTGATAAGTTTGGGCACATATTAGCTAACTCATGAGACCTCTTTGTGTATGCCTCAATCTCAGACCCCACCATTTTCAGATCATAATACTCGTTCTCCTGTTTCTTCACTTCATCGCGAGGGCAGCACTCTTCACGCATTAGCTCCTTAAAATCGTCCCACATAGTGGAATTTGCCATCTCAATGCCCAGCATTTGGACTTGGGCATTCCACCAAGTCAAGGCACCATCCTCGAGTGTGCCCGTAGCATACTTCACTCTGTCCCCAGCAGGACAGTTACTCATCGCAAACACCGACTCTGCCTTCTCAAACCAACCCAGTAGTCCCACAGCCCCTTCAGTCCCACTGAATGTCTGAGGCTTACAATCCATGAACGTTTTGAACATACAAGCAGGCGGATTGTTTTGATTCTGATTTGCTTGTTGACCTAAGGACGAAAGAAAATACAACATACGGGTAAGAGTTGTGTACGCGACACAAGAATAAAGAGTAATTGGCACATATCGTACCAGCTTGATAGGCTGCCAAAGCCTCAGCCACACGGGTGTTAATCAAATTTGTCAACTCAGCCTGAGTCATCGCAATGTGACCACGTCCATGACCTCGTCCGCTCATGATTCTATATAAGAGAAGGAGAAGGGTTAAGAGTCGAGATAAGGTAGGAGTTAAACATCACGATGACTTCTACGGACTACTAAGTTACATCAGACAACAGATCGGAACCCCTTTCACACTCGTTAGCTCTCACAGGGACTCAAATGAACCCCACATTATTATTATGTGTGCACCCATAATAATTATGCGATTTTCATTTTTATCTCAGCTCCTCCCAACTCATGCTAAAAGGTTCCTCAAGTTCTCGCAACAAGACAAAACACCACAACATAAACCACAAAAATCTAACGGGATATCACACTGTGACTCTATCAATCACATAACTCGGGTAAATACACATGAATTTAGTCTGAAATGCTAAGTGTGTGCAATCGCATGCAACATCATACATAAGTGTATACTAGATATACTAGGCAATAAATAAACGAGAGACGAACCTTGCAATCTGGAGCTGAGTGTCATGGTCGATTTCAAATCTGTTCGGTTATAGTCTGGTTTTATTAGAACGTTTTAAAACCTAGTTCACTATAACCAGTGGCTCTGATACCAAACTGTCACACCCCCAAAATACCACATGCGGAAACCCCGCTAGGCGTATGACATACCAGGATCTAGCCACCAATCACATTGAACTAAGATCAAGTTATAAAACAAAGTTTCCATTCATAAATATAAAACATTTATAACATATCCAAGTTTAACATGTTCAGCGGAAGCAAATAGTTAAACACTTTTTAATCGTTCCAAAAACCAATGTACGTGAAATCATTAAATAAGTATTGTAAATCCAAGCAGTACGACCCATGACCACTCCAGCCTTCCAGACAGCAAGTTCCTTTTCCATAGTACCTAACGACCTGCGAGCATGCAACAAGTGTACCAGACAACGTTGGTGAGCTTATAGTTTTACGAAAACGTTGGTTACCAAGTGTTTAGTTTAGTTCATTGATTTTAATGTTGATAATAACTCGAATACAAGACGGCTCCAGATTTATTTTGCCCTTTCCCCAAGGCTCCTATCAAAGCATTGGGCATGACTAGGTCATTAGTTCACACCCGTCCTCTCAGGTACGGGGTGAGGGTGCCAAACCTAGATAGGGCTTCCAACTAATACCCCGTTACCTCTCAGGTAACAAACAAGATGGGACTTAAGGGTGATAGGATGAGTGTATTATCCAACAATCCAGATTTTTCCCACAAGACGTATTCCTCTCAGGAATACCCAATTGATTTACCCAAAAACCCATCCCTCTCAGGGATACACAATGACTGTCCCAACCACCGGGACGCATGCTCAAGAGGAATGAACTCACCTTTGATTTGCTCGGTATGTTAAATTACCCATCCAAGTTGGTCAACCCAAACCCTACCGTGGTTACCAATCAACATTAGTTACATAATCAAACAAGTCACGTATTTGTACACAGTAAGTCACGTATTCGTACACAGTTTCCATCCATCACAAGATCACTATATATCATATATCAAATACCCAGTTCTATACATGTTCACATCTCATGTGATTATCACCTAACAATCTACAACATATGGGTGTTTTAACTACACAAGTCAGGTTTCTTATTCTTAGTCCAACTTATATCATGCAACAAGTAGCTTTTTCAAACACAAGTGTATACCAACCATAAATATTACAAAATTGTTTACTGTTCTGATCAGCCCAAGGCACGGCGAAGAACCCTGTCGACGAAATATATATTCTTCGTCGAAATCACAGGTGACGAAATACCTATCCTTCGTCGAGGTCACCTGCGACGAAGAACCCATCTTTCGTCGAGACTACACGTGACGAAATACCCATCTTTCGTCGTGACTGGGGGTGACGAAGTATCATAGAGATTCGTCAAGATCACATAATAACTGCTAACACTTTTCCAGTGGGGTTAACGGATCAAACATTAGTTTCTTTTCAAGTTCTACAAACCCTAACTACTGATCAATCATGGACTACACAAAACATAACAGTTTTCTTAAATCATGCAATTCTAATCAAACCCTAATCATTGAAATACATAAGGATCATCAACACATCCATCTTACCAACCCTAATGGCGTGATTAACATTCAAGCGGCCGATCATCAATATAACATTATATACACAAGATTTTACTCATTCAAACAAACTCATCACAATAAGAATTCACATATAATCACGTTAATCTGATTTACAATCTCAGTTTCCGTATCATCTTAACTCCTAACTAAACATCACAAAAGAACACATATTAATCAAACAGTGACTTACTAACCGTGATATCGGGTATTTTGATAAACCAGGGTGGAAAGCTTCGAGGTTAAACAATTGTCGCCGCACAGGGAGGAAGGAACAAGAGAGAGTTTTAGGGTTTCTGTTTTACGTCTAAGCAGTTACAAGGGTTATACATAATCTAAACAGTTGGGCCGTGAAACAGATTAGGCCAAGGCCCCTATCCAACGAAACTCTCCTTCGACGAAGATCCTTTTTCGTCGAGATTAATGATGGGGAAAAATCCCATTTTTGTCGGGGGAGATTAGTGGCGAAGAACCCTAATTAAACTATAATCAACACCACACGTATCACATAACTATTAATCAATCACAAAAGCTACACATTTAACATTTAACACCCAAGCACAAAACATTAATCATTCAGATAAACCACACGACACCACGTAAATCAAATTGTAAAAACAGGATTGTGAAGTCAGTGATGCATATGGGAAAGACCTTGAAATCTCGGATTGTCACAACAGAGACCTGGCCACGGCCCCCGAGGCCAACTTTTTCTCTTCCTTCATTAAATGCAGTTGTTAGTAGAGGGCCCCACACGGCCCCGTGTTCAGCGAGAACGACCCCGTGGGCAGAATCGTATCTGTACTATCAAGATTTTGCAAGATTCTGCATATCTTAGCGTTGACCATGCCCTGTGTCGAGCTGGGCACGCCCCTGTGGTGGGCGTAGAAGCTTCTACAGCTTTGTCGTTTCTACAGGCTCCTGACCACGCCCCAGTGTCCAGTGGGTACGACCCCGTGGTCAATCTTCTGTTTCTTTGTTTTTTTTTCCGGGATGTTGCTGAGGGGTCGGGCATGTCACGTTTATGTTGGTGCATGTCACGTTCATGTTTTTTCTTGTTACATTGTAATTTGTACGGTCTTTATTTACGGTCTGTATAGTTTCGGTCGAGTCAGCCAAGTCAAGATATCCTCCTATCTTGACTTAGCACGATGTTTACTTTGTTAGCATTGTAAAACAGTTTGCATGTGTGCAACTGTTAGTGTTTTGATCTTACCGTTATGTTGTCTGCAAGTTATTGTCTGTATGAAGGTTCCCCATGAAGAATCCTTAGTCTTCCTGGGATGGCATGTTTCACGAATATTGTTTCTTATCAAATTTGTCACACCCCAACCGATGGCGAAAACATCGGAGTGAGACGAAATAGATTGCAAAAGACTTCATAACGCTATTTTGTGTCAAGTATTTGATAATTACATTTTACATGGTTTGAACTAGAATACCACAAGATTAAATTAAATAATGCACAATAAGTATTTAAATAATTAAATTTTATTTCATTGATAATTAATTTTTACAAGTATTTGAAATAGCATACAACATGTTTGAAAATAAACTACAGTACAACAAGTATTCGAGTCTAAATGTGTTTCTAGGCAATCCTACTAGATTCCTTGCATCATCCAAATCCTGCAATACATGTTAAAGCATAGATCAATACAAACAGTATTGGCGAGCATACAGGTTTGAGTATAAGTATGAAAA
This sequence comes from Helianthus tuberosus, assembly GCA_030545235.1. Lineage (NCBI taxonomy): Eukaryota > Viridiplantae > Streptophyta > Magnoliopsida > Asterales > Asteraceae > Helianthus > Helianthus tuberosus. The sequence goes on from CM060407.1 coordinate 125,314,699, forward strand.
TGTTTTAAACAGATTTGTCACGACAATAACTAAGCATAAGCATATAAATTTAAACACGTATGATTGCAAGTATAACACGTAGGAGCATATATAGAGATTATTTGTATAAAATTTTAGCATGTATGTGTATTTGATTCAAAGTACATGTATTGCATCCCAAATGTAATAAAGCGTAAAAAAGGATCGAGTATGCTCACAGTGGTTGCGTATAAGAATTCCTTGTAACGCACGAGTAAAGATTGAGAAATCCAAAAGAACGAAACGAGTACCCTAAACGTTAAAATACCATATAAGAATCTAGTTAATATTTATAGATTAAATCTCATCCTAATATTCATTATTTACAAATTGATTAATAATTTGTATTATATAATACTTGAATAATAGTTTGATTTATTTACTTTGTTATTATAAAAAAACATACTGATTAAATGCAATGTTTGATTTTTGATAACATTATTTGATTCATGACTAAACTGGTTTATTATTTATCAATAAATACTATTTTTAGATATCTATATATAATCTAAAATTTAGTTGCATGTTCTATTTTAAAATCAACATTTATGAAGTTTTAAATGCAATACTAAATTGAAATTGAAACTAAATCTAGTTGCATGTTCTATTTTAAACTGAAACTGAAAACTAAATACTAAATAGCTAAATATTGATTAAAATAAACTTAATACTAAATAGCTAAATGTTGATTAAAATAATATATTACAAAATCATAAGTCCACCTACATCCCTTATTGCTTTTAATTAGGGGTTTGAACATCTCAACCTCTGAAGCTGTGGAATCGATCATCCACAAACAAACCCCTTCTCGAAACCCCTTCTCGATGAATTTTCACGGAAATCAGCAATTTATCCCCAAATTTCGTCTTCAATTCTTCACAAAATTCACTAATAATCGGTGAAAATGGGGAACTCCTTTGGATGTTCAACCTTCGGTGAATGGTTGGTGTCGGCTGCCAGAGATGGAGACTTCGTTGAGGCGAAGATGCCTTTTCACCTTGCCGCTGCTAAAGGCGATAATGATGTATGAGTTTATCGCTTCTCACCTGTTTATTTTGTGTTTAATTCTTGATAATGGAGCTGATGTTAATTCTAGGAATTATTGTGGTCAGGTAATCATTCTTCGGTTTCGAAATCGACATGGACATCCAATATTAGCTCCAAAGATATGCTCACCGAAGTTCCGAGCGATCCCCTGTTCTTCCTCGATAAATCCAAAGGTCAGATTAATAGCTTAATTACTTGGCTTAATTACAGCTTAATTACTTGGATATTAACAGTTTAATTAGTTGGTCATTATTCTAAATTGAACGAATTTCTATTGTCCGTAAAACTGTTAATTTCTGGTCTGTTTATTTTTTTTTTTGGCTAATATATGTATCTGGATTGTAGAAGTTAAATATATACCACCTCATATTTGAAAAAAAGATTTATTTTGGATGTTTATGTAGTGGTTTGTGTTGTAATATTAAATTTTGCCAAAATATGAAAGTTGGATTATTTTCAACTACAAACGAAAAAGTCCAAAGTGAGTCATTAATCAAGATCCAAATTTAAAGTGAGAATATTGATATTTTATGATCAGCTGACTGCAGTGCATGGTGAGTGTTCATATTCAAGTGTTTTAACAGTTTAAGTTGAAGTCATTTAAGTTTTACAGCATCAAGGTTCATTTTTCTTACTGTCTGTGTTTGACTCACTGACTTTTAATCTTTCATATCCTTGGTAAAAAGGAAATATATAGTATTAAAATGAGATTTCACTTATTGAGACATAGATAGTTAACTTGTGTTATATATAATTGTTAACGAGTAATAATGTAAAATAAGTAAATGGCTAACCGGTGAATGTGAATATGTCTCCTGCAACTTTTTAGTACAGTACACGGGATTATTAAACAGCTAATAATGTATATTGGACGTTAAGTTTAAAAACTGTTTTCTTTCTGGGAAGGTGAATGGTCTAAATTTCAATTATATGAGCTCCACCTTCCCTATTGTTGATTTCTGGTCTTAATTACAGCTTAATTACTTGGATATTAAAAGTTTAATATACAACAATTGGACATTAATTTTAAAAATTGTCTTCTTTCTAGGAAGGTGAATGGTCTGAATTTCTATTATATGAGCTCCACCTTCCCTATTGTTGTAGGCCCATATTCAGACTTGCTACTCTACTATCATGGCTAGCTCTCTTAGTGTGAATACACCGGGAATTGGTGTTGGCAACCAAATGGTCCTTGCTGACCTCCGTGAAGGGAGTACCGGCCCCATCACGGTTATGGTTTGCAGAAAGTGGGACGTCACAAGTGTCAATGGACGCTACATGAGCACCGACTATGTCGTCAGTGATATAAAGGTAACTCTCACCCTTTTAACCCCCGTACCCTTTCCCGTTTACGAGTTTCATCGTTATTGAAAGTCTGCTGTTTGGTTTGCACAGGGAGGTGTGATGCATTGTACCGCCTGGAATAACATTGCACACTACTTCTTTGACAAGCTCAAAGAGGGCGGGATATATTTACTCAAGGGTTTTATAGTCCAGGGCACCGATCAATACCGGATTCTAAAAGACAGCCCCTTTGTTATCGGGTTGAATGGCTCCATGACTGTTAAGAGGGTTGACGATGCCAGTGGTTCATTTACGCGCTACCCATTTTTACTTACGCCGTTTGAGGACCTCGAACCAACAGAGGGCAAGTATTTTGTAGGTATGTTTACTCTCCTCATGCTGGTGTAACGGTTGTTTGCTTTTCTTATATAAAAAAAATGGTCTAATAAAGGTTAGAGTACTTATTGGTTACTAACTAAACAGTCATGTTTGTAAATTGCATATTCCATTATTCCCTGCATGTTTATATTTGAATTTTGAATAGTAGCATTTACAAAAATGAGTGGCTTATTACATTGTTTTGTGGGCCTATTGATAGCTTATTATTTAGACCCCATTGATAGTTGGGGCTTGAGAGTTCATTTTATTCATAATAATTAGTATACTGGCTAACATCTATCTATGTATTTATGGAATTATGGGTTACCACAGATAGTTACTTAATGTGTCCCCAGTGATAAAAGTTGGTTACAAAGACAACTATGGTAGGTACAACTTAGAAGTTGATTTTCTTGCATCAAAACACAACATAATCCATTTGCATAATCGGACATATGGTCGTTTAATTTACATATTGATCAGCTATAATACTCGCAAAATACAAGAACTTGCTACCAAGGTTTTTATTAATATTTTGAGTACAAACCAGGTCAACTTTCAAAAAATATAAAAAAATATATTAAGAATGTTCTGTAGGTGGCGAATTCAACCCATTTACTTATGAACAGGTCGACCCAAACAAGTTAAAAGTTGCCCAATATCCATTATGATAGCAGCACAGATCGACTCAGCCCAAGCCATTTTTAACCAACACTAAAAATGACCCGTTTCACAGCTGAACCCCTTTTTGACCAATTACCCAAACAAGTATCGGCCTATGTTGTAGTGTGGCCATGGGTAGGACCGTATTTAAGGTTTAGACGAGCTACACAATTATCTATTTATACAATAGAAACCAGTGAGGAAACAAGTTAAACTACAGATTTCCCTGCACAAGCCATCAGTTCTGCCTTTGCACAAGCCAGTGAGGACCGTATTTAAGTTTTAGACGAGCTGCACAATTATCTATTGACCCATTCATTTATTTTATAAACTGATTGATTCAGGTTATGTTAAATTTTTCACCAATCAAAACAAGGAATAGCTACAACAAAGTGGTCAAATGGGTTGAAAGTCGCCCAAAGTATATTTTAATTCATAGAACCTCAGATGGTTTTGTTCAGAAAAGTGCAAATTTTAATTAATTAGGTAGGGCCTGCACTTTGCGATCTTAACCACTCTACCTAACTGACATAAAATACACCCCAAAATGACCCGTTCGTAGAACTGCAAAGTGCAAATTTTAGTAACCTTTCTCACTACAACATAGTCACCAATTGCCAAGCTTAGTTCCTTATTAGAAGAAGCTTCAAACCTATGCATTGCCTGCATAACATCAACACAATTTAATTTATTAGGTAGGGCCTGCTACATTTACGTCTCACTTGACATTTCAGAAAGAAAATTCACAAGAATGGCCCATTTCATTAGATTGCATGTTCCATTTTCCTCAAACAAGGTAAACCTATTTATTATTTTGCCACCGTTATCATTAAAAATGCATTAATGGTATTGATGTGGGATTTTGGATCCACAAGGTTCTTTCTTTCATTTGTCATCATTTGACCTGGTAGCGTTTGATGTTTGAACAACGGTCAACATTTAAATATGGTGCGATTAGAGAAATGGGAAATTACCTCGACCAAAAAGTACTTTGTTTTATCCGACATAAGACTGGACGGTACTGTAGGTGGGGCCGATTATCTCCTTTGTTTATCAGAGACCATCTATCAAGAAGTTCACATCATCACACAAACAAAACCGGATATACGGGACAAAACTGCCACCTCAAGCAGATTGTTAGCACTAACCTCGGCTTCAATCTGGTGTAGAATAGCAGCTACTCTCTGGTGATACGTTCTTTCTCCTTCAACCTTCAAGTGCATTAAAAATTCTCTTAGAAGTTGGAACATTTAAACGTTATTCTTCCAAGTAAAAATTCGCCTGCACGCGAACTATTGAAACAGAAAACCCAAAAACCAAACCATATCCGTACGAGAAATAACCGAACGAATGGTGAATTCGGTTTTTAGTTCGATCCCTAATCGTATCCGAATATAAATTCAGAATCCGGGTTCCACAAATCTTGCTTATTCGGATAACCAAACTGGATGAAAACGAATAAACCAGATATTAACTGGTTCGATCAGATAACTGAACCGAAGAAATTAGTTTATTCTGTTGAATTTGGCTCAAATTTGGCTCGGTTAGACTATTAGACACATTTCTAATTCAGACTAATTTTCGTTGCACTGCAGATGTTATCGGATATGTTACTGAGGTGGGGCCGCAGTCTGTGAAAGCATCGGGTGCTCGCGCGGTTGAGTTCAACCTAACCAACGAACGGTAGGTGCCTCATCCTTATTGTCCGTTTGGTCTTTCTTTTTCCCTAACTTAAGTCTTTAAATTTTTAGGCTTTTTTTTATTCTCACAGCAATCGCCGAGTTAGAGTGACGCTGTGGGGTCATCTGGGTGATACTATGATTAAGAAGAAGGACGAAAACCCAGCTGTCTATTCTCTAATCCTGACTTCCATGAGTGCAAAGTTTTACCTGGGTACGATTGTTTTTCGACACGTGAATTATTATGCGTACTACTTCAAAACTCTTTACCTAACTTAACACAATGCAGGCGTCCTTGGTTTGTCCAGTTCATCGTCAACTATGCTCATTGATTCCTCCGATGTACCCGCACTGCAAACTTTTAAGTCGTCTGTTAGGTATTGGTACAGCCTTTGTCACACACACTTTAATTACCTGTTTTTATACGTTTATTGCTCTGGCTGAATATGAAACTATGCTTCCCAGCTGTGTTGCTATTGGAGATACTAGCGCTCCAGTCACCGAGGATGTGGTCTGTGTTGGTACCCTACAAGAGCTTGTGGACAGAGTTCGTGCCAACAAATCCAAAAAGAAGGTATTTATCCCAACTGGCGTGTCTTTTTGTTTGAAATCAAGACCTTTAATAGATAGAAAAGAGCATGTATCTACCAAACAAAAACATTTTAATCCGATTCAACCAGTAAACCAGTACTTTAACCGATTCAATAACCAATCCCTTTTCTAAAAAAACTGGCTTTATCAGCTAACAAGAAACTAAAAGAAATGATTAACCAACTTTATGAACTTTAAATCATCCTAATGATTGGTTGATAGTTACAAATTAAATCAAACAAAACCTTTTTCATAGGTTCAAAACTATATATTTGACAAAGGGTGTGTTGTTGTGATGGTAACGGCAACATGGTGGTGCTGGCTTGGGTTGGTAGGGGGAATAAATGCTGAACTGGTACACACACTCTCCATTAAAACCATTCGTACATACTAAATTTTATAGAATATAATTTAATAAACTCTCATAGCCTCTTTTATTTTTTTTTTAACTTTTGTATTTTTTTTAGTTTGTTCAAGTTAATTAATACCTCATTCCATCTTCACCAGCCTTAAATTAAAACATCAGAAGATGACCAAAGTATGTGAATACAACCATTATTCTGTACAAAACAAACAAGATCATAATTAGCATATGCTTTAAATTTCAAGATTCACCACCACCGCCGGCGCCGGCGCCACCGTATCGTCACCGTGAACCACCACCGTTGGGCTCACACCAATCTCATTTCTTCAACCTTTAATCAAAAAAAAATCCCAAGAAACATCTAAGGTTCTTGATTTTTATTGATCCTCTACTAAACAGAACTGTCTAACCTACCAAGTGTATGGAAATAGGGATTACCCTCCCCGACATAACCTGCCTATGGGCCTACTATGTGTGGAAACACCGTACATACACCCCCCTCCCACACCCTGTTTGCCTAGCTGAACTAGCCCTTGTATTTTGTTCGTTGTAGGCCATCCTTTTCCGGAACGTTGTAGAGATTACGTCTATTAGAACCAAGAACAGCTGGTATATTTTCGCGTGTTCCGGTAGCCAGTGTCGTAAGGGACTAACGAGAGAGGACGGTTACTTCATTTGCAAGGCGTGCAAATCCAAGGTTGACTATCCAAGGACAAGGTATATACTTCAACATCTCATGCACAAATTCATTACTTTGTTCCCCTTCCCATATGATGCCATGATTCTTTGTTGTCCGGGGTGATTTGGTGCCCTTCTACCTTCACCGCCAAAGAATTTTGGCCCCGCCGTAACATTGTTATTGATCTACTATACCCTGCTAGGTTTCGGATTCAGGCGGATGTAACTGATGGAACGATGAGCACCGTTGTCACCCTCTTTGATGAAGTTGCTGAGTAGTTGGTTAAGAGGACCGCAAAATCCTTGGTAGAGGAACAGTTGAAGGTATGCGCACTACTCATTGCAAGGTGGTTTTGAAGCATATGTGAATTTGCTACGATAACTTTTCTGGTTTGTATTTGGTATGCAGGATACTTCTATTGATGCTCCCATACTACCCTCCGCCCTCGAAGCCCTTATTGGAACAAAACACACTTTTGAGATTAAGAGCCATACATACTACCGTTATGGAGAATATGAGAGCTTCAATTGCGCGAAGATTGTTGGTCCTGGTATGGATGATACAGATGGGAGCGTTAATGTTGTTGCGTCGGATTTGGGTGCAATACCATCTGACTCCCTAAAGCGTGGTTCAAACCTCCCGCCCCCGACCCCCGGAACTAGACGCAAACTTAGAAAGTTGTAAGTTACACCTATCAATCGTTCCCTGTTTCGAATGTTTACATGTTGGAACTTTGCGCCAATACATGCATTCCCATGTTTCTTTGCAGATACGTTGAAGAATCTGATGACGATGATGATGGGGTGTCCGTTGACCGTGTGGATGTTACCGATGTGGTAGACGATAGTGGGGATGCTAAGAAGGGTTCCCGCTGATATGGCGATGGTCATTTTTGATCTTCTTCAAGTGTTTGCGCTCTTGTGACTTTCTCTTTTATGGATTCAAATAATGTGGCGACACCTATGACTTGTGCCCACACCAAAACTGTGATGTTTTTCTATTGCGCGATATATGTTATTTTTCCGCCTTACCAGTCTCTCTGGATTTATGAAAACAATTCAGCCACGTATTTACGATGAACGAAAATACTCCGCCTAAAAAACAATGGTAGAGTCCAAATAGGATCATAATATGCCACCTACGAACATACGTTTCCAAATACGTTTAACCAACCCTTTTGTTACATCTTTAAAGTCACATATAACTTTCAATCACCCTAAAAGGGTTCTATAAATGTTTGTTCAGAATGATGCATCCTCCAATAGAATAATACCAATGAACAACGTAAAATAAGTTTTGGAATCATATAAGACCTACATGAATTTTTATCTAAGGTGTTGAATAAAGGATATAGATGAATGCAAATGTACAAGCGATAACCGTGTCATTCTACAATCTTTGTGAACACCTACCTGGAAGTCTGCATTACAAACAACAACGAAATAAGCAAATTATGACTTGTGCTAAACAAATACCTTACGACATATGACCTTTTCCGTCTGACTGTACCTGTATCTGTTATTTGAGTAAAAAAACAGGCGCGTGCCCAACAATAAGTATAATATTTAAACCAGCTTTAACATGCATTCTTTAAGAGTTATTTGCGGTATATTTTGTGCCTTTTCCTTCACATCTACTTGCTTTGTTTTACCCCCCCCCCCCCCCCGCGGGGACATGTATGAATGCTTCTTTTTGGACGATGTATTATGTAACATTGTATGCAACATGCAGCTGCCTGTGCGCCCCTTCGTGATGCTCGAAGCCTCTTTCACCTTTCATACACATTCACGTGTTATGCCTAATGGGTTGATCCAATACGTTTGTGGGCTAAAACTGCTTGACCAGGCTGGAACAGACAGAGGTATGAAACTTTTAATTACAGTGTTACCCCCGACCCCGCATATGGAGTTTTAAATACTGAATTCTACCCCTTCCTGTTCCCTCATAAAAGACGAGGTTAGCAGGTTATGGCCTGCTGCTCCTGGTGTGGTTAGTAATTCGATACAAGCCCGCCTTTGTTCCCATACGTTGTCTGACGGAAAGATACAAACATATTTCGGTCTTACATTGATTAACAGCTGTAGCGATGCTACCATCGTGGGTAGCAAACATTCTATCCATATACAAAGTCGTAATTATGTGGGCCTTGGTGGGAAGGCCGTGACATACTGTGGGCCTACCCTATCTAGCATAAATGCATCTGCTTCCTCTGCTGTCCCCAACGCAGGTTACCTATACTGTTCGTGAAAACGGAATCATTTAGCCATCATGTTCGCTTACCGACATGCGTGCACGCACAAATTACAGCTCTAATTAGGCTGCAGACAGTTTAAGCCCTCCAATTTTGATGCCACTGCTATCAAGCCGCGCTCAATGGATTGGAATTTACTTTCATAGTTAGTTATTTATACGTTTTCTACCTACTATGTTGTGTTTACTCTATCTGCATATTCTGTGTCTGTTACAGGTGACACTCAAATACAACCGCCAGTTGTTACAGTGGCCACTGGTACTACCGCTAGAGTGGGCACAGGAGAATCAATAAAAGGTCGTCCCCATATTTCCTCATCAACGTCCCTCTGGGACGCAGTACGCCTATTCATACTTTTTGGGTTGCACACTTACATTATCCCTCATCCCACTACGAGCCCTACATAATAGTTGTTCTCTTAACATATGTTACAGGTAAAAGCATCATGCGGAGCGATGCAGTGCAGATGCGGCCTGTTTTAGGTCCACCAACAACATATTCTCCCTCCGTATATGCCCAAGGTCTACACCGTTATCTACGATGTTTACTACTATCCTTTTATCATTTCCGTAACTATTACGTTTTTTTCAGATAATATTTACTGCACACCACAGAATTCTCATCAGAATGTAGCGGGCCCATCGCGTCTGTGTCCTTCTCGCCCTAAAAAAACAGAAGGTAAAGCTCCATCCCTACCCTGTACCCGAATATGCTTTTACCCGTCTATCATCCAGCATAGGAATAACATTGCCATATTTTATTATGTTACCAGGTGTCCGTATTCGCACCCCACGTAGGGCAGCGTTTGCATCAACAGGTATTGTCCAACCCTATTTTCTTACCATGCACGTTTTGTTCCCTTTTGCATCTGACTTTACTCTGCTGTTTGATACGCTGCTCTCAATCCGTACGTTGTACTAAGTTTACCTGCTACAAATATTATAGGTGCGCATGTTAAGTACCAAAGCCTTGGCCGTCCAACCTTCACATGCCATAATTGTGCAGCGATCATGTGGTATGAAGAGAGGAATAAAAATACAAAGTCGTCTGATGGGACGACTTTCTCTTCGTGCTGCCAGGATGGCAAGGTTTTGCTTGCTCGCCTTCTTGATGCTCCTGAACCAGTAAGATCATTACTTGATTGTAACGACCCGGAGACAGTTAGATTCAAAGAACATATTAGAGTGTACAATAGCATGTTCTGTTTCACATCATTTGGGGGAAAGATTGATCATGCTATAAACAGTGGTCGAAGCCTATACACCTTCCGAATAAGCGGTCAGAACTACCACCGAATAGGAGCCATGTTGCCAGTTGAAGGTGAACAACCCAGATATGCTCAACTATATTTCTACGACACGCAAAACGAAGTCAAAAACCGTATGGCTGCTTTGTTTGGCCAGACCCATTGTCACAACACATGTGATGAAGCAATTGTTGCGTCCCTCATCAGAATGTTAGACAACCACAGTTCTTTGGCTAACGCCTTCCGAATGGCGTGCGACTGGTGCACTCAGAATGAAAGCAACAATTGTCAGCTACGCTTACTAGGCCAAATAATAAACAATCCACAGTACAATCGCCCTAATGTGTCTGAAGTTGATGTTCTTATCACAAACGACTTTGGGGAAAATACCGAGCCACGTGATGTTATCGTCAGTACAAAGAACGGCGCGCTTCAACGGATATCAGAATTACATCAGCTTTACATGCCTTTGCAGTATCCGTTATTGTTTCCGTACGGAGAGACCGGGTTCCACGAGCGAATACGCTACCATGACAACACCAGACGTCGGCCGACTAAACGACAATGTGTCACGATGCGGGAATACTACTGCTACAGAATCCATTATCGCAACAATGAAGGCACCACCCTGTTAAGAAGCGGTCGTTTATTCCAACAATATTTGGTTGACTCATATGCGGCCATCGAAGAACAAAGGTTGCGATGGATGAGGAATAACCAAAATGAGCTGCGTGTTGAACTCTATCATAATGTTTGTGACGCTGTGACGCGTGGGGATACAAATGCTGAGGCTATCGGACAACGTATAGTTTTGCCGGCAACCTTTACGGGCAGTCCAAGATATATGATCCAAAATTACCAAGACGCCATGGCTCTGTGCCGTGCTTTTGGGAACCCCGACCTGTTTGTAACATTTACAGCTAACCCAAAATGGCCTGAAATCGAAGACATGTTATCTCTCATATCAGGACAGAAGTCTCATGACCGTGCAGATGTTGTATCACGTGTTTTTAAGCTAAAGCTGACCTTCTTGATTGAAGATATTATGAAGAAACAAATCTTTGGCAACTGCAAAGCAGGTAAAGTTTGTAATGCCTCGCCTCTTTCTTTTGCAATCAATTCTCCCACAAATACTAACCTTTTTTAGCTTTATAATTTTCCCCTTTTTTCCCTCTCTGTCTTGAATCTTTGTCCCCCTGGTTATATACAGTTGTTTACACAATTGAGTTTCAAAAACGAGGCCTACCGCACGCGCACCTTTTATTGTGGCTTGAACATTCTGCCGCGTCTCGCACGCCTGCTGGTATAGATGATTTGATTTCAGCCGAGATCCCATCGAAAATTGACGATCCATCCGGCTATAAGGCTGTAACAGATTACATGTTGCATGGTCCATGTGGGAATGATGCGCGCAGTGCTCCGTGTACAACAGATGGAAAATGCATGAAACACTTTCCGAAACCATTTTATCGAGAAACGACAATTGACGAAGACGGTTACCCGGTTTATCGACGACGAGATACCAAGATTTTCTTTATGAAGGGCAAAACAAAGCTTGACAACCGGTTTCTCGTTCCATACAACCGTTATCTCCTCTTAAAGTACGAATCGCACATCAATGTTGAATGGTGCAACCAGTCCCGAGCAATAAAATACCTGTTTAAATACTTAAACAAGGGGCCAGACAGGGCTACAATGGTTGTTCAGGAAAACATTGGCAATGATGGTGAAAGCCGTACACAACAGATTGTTAAGGTCGATGAGATTAAAAACTATTTGGATTGCCGGTACTTATCGCCGTGTGAAGCTGTGTAGAGAATGCTTGCATTTCCTATACATTACTCATTCCCATCCGTCATGAAGCTAACGTTCCATACACCTAACCAACATCTACTCACGTTACGTGATTCGGACAACTTGCCAGCCCTGTTAAACCGGGACGGGATACGAGACACAATGTTCACCCAATGGTTTGCGCTGAACAGCAGAGATGCAGCGGCAAGAAAGTTTACGTACGCCGAGATACCAACAAAGTATGTGTGGCAAGAGGATAACAAGGTATGGAAAACGCGGTTGGAGCGGACAGCCATTGGGCGGATTGTGTATTGCAATCCAGCAACTGGGCCAAAGTATTATTTAAGGATGTTGTTGGGAATTGTGAGAGGGCCCTGAAGTTTCGAAGAAATAAAAACGGTCGACGGAGTCGTGTATGAAACGTTCAAAGAAGCCTGCTATGCGTATGGCTTACTTAATGATGACAAGGAGTGGAATGACACTCTTTCAGAGGCTAAATTATGGGCGTCCGGTTCCCAGCTACGGGAATTGTTTGTTACCATGTTGTTGTTTTGCGAAGTGAACCGCCCAGCACAACTGTGGGCACAGAATTGGGAGATACTATCTGATGATATTTTGTACATGAAACGTAGGCTCTTCATGTTTCCGGGATTACATTTATCGGACGACCAGCTTAAGAACTACTACCTGATTGAATTAAATGAACTATTGGAGAAAAATGGAAAATCGTTGGTGGATTTCACAGATATGCCACAACCAGATACGTCGCTCCTCGATAAGATGGATAATCGTCTAATCAGGGAAGAGTTGAATTACAATAAAAAAAAGTTGACCGACGAACACGATCAATTATATGCATCACTCAACACGGAACAAACGGTCATATACGACACAGTCATTGATTCTGTTACCACCCGACAAGGAGGGTTTTATTTCGTGTATGGTCCGGGTGGGATAGGCAAGACTTTCCTGTACAAAGCCATCCTGTCACGCTTAAGATCGATGGGCCTGATTGCCCTTGTGGTTGCATCTTCAGGTAAAAAAAATTCTGTAATGTTGTATAATTATTCTCGTGCTACATAATGTATGTGGTTGCGTACGCAACTCCATTTTTACTCACTTTACCTATCCCCGCACGTCAGGTATCGCGACCCTTCTATTACCCGGTGGTCGGACAGCTCATAGCCGCTTCGCTATCCCTTTAGAATTACTTCACAGTAGCACGTGTGCCATCAAACAAAATACCCAGTTGGCACACCTTTTACAAGAGGTAAGGTTAATCATCTGGGACGAAGCACCAATGATGCAAAAATATGCCTTTGAAGAACTTGATAAAACACTTAGAGATATCTTGGGGGTTTTGTACCTACGCAAACAGGGAACGTGTGTTTGGTGGCATGCCTGTCTTGCTTGGTGGTGATTTCAGGCAAATCCTTCCCGTCATCCCAAAGGGAAAAAGAGAAGATGTTGTTCAGGCATGCATAAATAAATCGTACCTGTGGAAAAGTTGTGAACTCTTCACTCTCCACCGTAGTATGCGTGTCAACGAATACACCTCAACAGGTGTGATAGACATGGATAGGCAACATTTCAACAAATGGTTGTTAGAAATCGGTGATGGAATCGTTCCCTCAAAAGCCAAAGAAGGTGAAGATGAGTCAACCTGGATCGAGATACCCACCAGGTTCATCGTTGATAGTTGTGGTCTTCCTGTGGCCTCGATTGTTAACGCTGTCTTCCCGTCGTTTACAGAAAGGCAGGGCGATGACGATTTTTGTGTGAAAGAGCAATACTAACCCCACGCAATATAGACGCGGAAGAAATCAACGATTACATGTTTGCACAATTGAGACGAACTACAAAGACCTACAAGAGCTCTGACGAGATATGTCGCGCATCCACGGATGTATTAGAACAGGAACAACTCTATCCGTCTGAATTCCTGAACTCTTTGACATTCCCAGGTACCCCCCCCCCCCCCCTCCCCGGTACTAAAATATTAGTTACAAACAAAAAAAAATTTATTAGTTAAATTCTTTAATTATTTAACATTATTAGGTATGCCACCGCACGCTTTGCATTTAAAAGAAGGCCTCCCTATCATGCTTTTAAGAAATGTGAACCCCTCGCAAGGCTTATGTAATGGCACCCGTCTTATTATCACAGACCTTGGGAAATTTGTTATCAAGGCTAGGATACTTACTGGGTCAAATCGTGGAGATACTGCATTAATACCGAGGATAACCCTTTCATCCACGAAATCAAAATGGCCATTCATTATGAAAAGACGCCAGTTCCCAGTGAAACCATGCTATGCAATGACCATTAATAAAAGTCAAGGCCAATCATTAAAGTTGTTGGTCTCTATTTGCCCCGACCTGTGTTTAGCCATGCCAGCTTTATGTCGCTCTTTCAAGGGTTACGACACCTGAAGGTTTAAAGATTGTCATCGTCGGGGAAGGCAACGGTGGCATGAAGAACCATACCAGAAACATCGTTTACAAAGAAACGTTTAACAATTTGGCCACATCAGATCGGACGCAATAAACAATACTTGCCCTACCGTATATTTTTGGACTACAAAGAAACTTTTATCGCCTTTATCGCCGTTAATCCAACATAATAACTGATGCATGCCCTAAACCCAATTTTTGTTTGCTATGTCCCAAACACAACAGCTATATACGTGCCACGTTGAGTATTATGCGTGTACCCTCCGACAACCAACTATCCACGTAGTCTGCCAATAACGACAGCGCAACAGCTATATATGTGCCACGGGTGGTGGGAATTTAAGTCTTTCCAGTTTCCGCTAAATTTTGAAAACTCATATTCTTTTTATTTCTTAGTTTTTTGTTTGTTTATTTAATTCAGATACATGGGTTGGTTGGTTTATTTGTCTATTTTAGGAAGAAAAAGCAACGATGATTCAAAGACTACTGTTTGTTGCTGGTTTGAACACATTGACACAAACACATTTTGGGACACGGTTGCCAGCTGTCGTTGGGGGGGGGTCATACACTTTCGTGCCTACTACTATTTCAATCATTTTGGTTGGTCAATATAGCGACATCGTGGATCCTCAAGAGGTGGTTACACACTTACACATCAACCTTTTATGAAACTTATAGTGTTTCGTTTAATATTACATCCAATTCACTCCCACATGTTGATGATTATATAGAAATTTGAGAGGATTATGAGAGGGACTCAAGGAGCTCTTATTGTTGCTTCAACTCTTCAAATTGTGCTTGGTTTTAGTGGACTTTGGCGTAATATCACACGGTTAGTTTTGAATCATGTGCAGGCCTGGTAGTTTATTATTATTAAGCATTTTTTTAAATAGTGCCTTTCTTTGTTTTGAAGCTCTTAAAAGTAATACTTCTGTTTGATTATAATTCTTAAAAGTAATTTTGTCATTTGACACATACATAATATGTTGCCGCTGCTAAAGGCCATAATGATGTATGAATTTATCGCTTTTCAGCTGTTGATTTTGTGTTTAATTGTTTAATTTGGTGTTTATGTTGTTTTTTTTTGG
The DNA here is from genome assembly GCA_030545235.1 of Helianthus tuberosus. Lineage (NCBI taxonomy): Eukaryota > Viridiplantae > Streptophyta > Magnoliopsida > Asterales > Asteraceae > Helianthus > Helianthus tuberosus. The sequence goes on from CM060407.1 coordinate 125,330,234, forward strand.
TGTTTTGTGGTTTTAGATTGTTGCATTGCTGCTTGATAATGGAGCTGATGTTAATTCTAGGAGTTATTGTGGTCAGGTAATCATTCTTCGGTTTCGAAATCGACATGGACATCCAATATTAGCTCCGAAGATATGCTGACCGAAGTTCTGTCGTATTTCACGCAACCATCAATACCGGAGAAGACGGAGCGTATCCGGTACTTATTCAGCCTTCATAGTTCATATTATCATGCATTTTAAAAAAATTATGAAATGGTTTTTGTTTATTTTGCTAAAATTGGTTTTTTTTTTTTTCATTTTTTCAGGAATTTTATATCAGACATATAGATGGAAGCCCGATTAGTTCAGAAGCCGAAAAGCAACGAGTGATCATGTGTTTAAAATTCGCGGTTGAAAGAAGGGCACCCGAGGGTGTGCATCTCGAGCTATTCAAACCCGACAAACCCGGGCTGTTGGCCCAACTGACACGAACGTTTAGAGAAAACGCGATGAACGTAACACAGGCCGAGTTATCTACAACAATGGGTATGGCTCTAAACATTTTCTATGTAACGGACGCGATTGGAAACCCGGTATTACTTGGACATTATTGCTTGATAATGGAGCTGATGTTAATTCTAGGAATTATTGTGGTTATGCTGTTTTTTTTTTTTTTTTGGTGTTTTGTGGTTTTAGTTTGTTGCATTGCTGCTTGATAATGGAGCAGATGTTAATTCTAGGAATTATTGTGGTCAGGTAATCATTCTTCGGTTTCGAAATCGACATGGACATCCAATATTAGCTCTGAAGATATGCTGACCGAAGTTCTTGTCACACCCTGGCTTTGCGGAAGCGTGGTTAATTTGGTGTGACTTCTTAATACCATAGCTCAACCATAACAAAGCTATATGAAATAAAATCATGCAAGATCATCCATTTGAATAAGTTTTAAAACCAGAGTAACATACCATTGTCTTGGAGACTTACAACATCGTAACATAAAACATTGTCTTGAACAACATAAACATTAACATGAAATAAACGCAGTTTAAGATTTGTGACTTGTCCAGGAAAGAGTCACATTTCCTAAACTGGGATGACCTTGGAACCCTTATGCAGCGGGAAAACATAACATACCGCGCCAGATCTTTAATTTCCTGAAATACATGTAAGTTGAAAAATCAACAATAATGTTGAGCGAGTTCATGTGTAAGTGAGTAAGTAAACCTTTGTGAGTATAAAAATAGTCTTGGTATGTAGCAAATAAGGGAATTGAGATCACCAATGGTTTGCAAAGCCACTGATATATGTGAAGTGCAAATAGGGAGACTCAAACCTAGCAGATTTCGCCACGGCATTAGTATGTGGACAAAGTCACCCCAAGGTCCGTTTCTAGTTTGGCCTGGGGCTGGGCTCGCTACACCCAGATAGATCTACCGCTCCTGTCCCTCGGTCCCGCCATGAGGACTAATGGCCTCATGTTGCTCCTACCCACTCACATGATCTAAGTAGTAAACCTCCTTACGCTAACCATACCATGTATAAAATACTCGTAATCATAGTAACATGTATTTCACCCCCGCAGTTAAGAAAACTGAAAACAGTTAGAGAAAAGGGGGACATGAACTCACAGTCGGTGCGTCTCTACCAAGTATGCCTCCAAATCAAGTAGCTGTGTGACGACCTACACGTACTAACTCTATTAGACGGACGGCCGTGCCTTTAGCTTTATGGTTTAAGTTTTTAGGAAATAGTTAGACAACTATTTCGTGTTTACATTCTGTATATACTTGGTAGTTATTCTCCTTCCCAAGGATGGGGGATTCAATACATGTGCGTTCAAATTATATCATTAAGTCTCACTTAATATATATATATATATTTTCAATTCCAAAATATAAGTATTTTTCTCAAAAATATTATATTTTCATTTCACATAATTTTTCTCCAATAATACGTTGTTAAAATACGCGTTCATAAATATTTCCGTAAGTGCGTAAGTTAAGTTTTAACTATCGAGTGGTAATATAATTACCGGTGTAACTTATATATTCATGGTGAAAGCGTTCGTATTATTTTGGATTCGTTAACGTTCGTAAATATTATTTTTACTCTAAAAATAATATTTATGTATTTTCACAAAATAATCATAAACAGTGTGTGAAAAATATATATTTATCACGTTAAATTTTGTGAAAATCCCACCTCCGAATATTTAGTAAATAAATTCATGGCGAAATTCATATTTCGAAAACATGTCAAAAATAATTCTAACACTTGTAGTGTAAATAGTTCTAAGTGTTAGGTTTTTAGAAAAATTTCGCCAGAGTTTCCTCTGTAACTGGAGGTGGCCACGCTTTCAAGCGTATCATTTTCTTTAACAAATCAACTCAACAATTTTCTTTATTTGATCAGAACAACTTTCATCACAACAACTAATCAACATATGTGTAAATTGCCAAAAATTACATGAACTTGCAGTTTTCCCAAAACTGTGGTGTAAATCCCCTTAAATTTAGTAGATCTTCATATAAGGTAATTTGATCTTGTAAAAACCTCGTTTTTAGAGAAAATCCATCTTTACAACTTCCAGTCATCTTTTACAAAAATTGTTATTTTGTCGGATCTTTTCATTTCATAAGTGTTTACACACTTGTGGTTTATAAAAATCATTCTTGTTAGTGTAAGATCCATTTTTAGAAAGCATGATTTCTTTAACGCTTGGTCCTTTGAAAATACCACTTGCAGATACGTAGATCTGCTAGTTTTAAACACTATTCCACAAGTAAAACATTTTTACACAAGTTCATGTTTCATGTGTGGTAGAGTTTCACCTTTTAACCCTTGTTACTTCTAAAATAGCCTTATGTCATGATCCAAGAACATGACTACACCGGGTTAAACGATGATTCGAGCTACCACAACATAGATCGGGTCTAAATAATCACAACTTTCAATTACTACAACATTTACACAACATGTGAGTTTTTATCCAACACTTATAGCATTTTTAGTGGACTTTAAAGTATCATCTTGTAAGATTTCGAGTTTTAACCGTTACAATTCGTATTAACCACTTTAGATTAGTTCAAGAAGGTGTTTTAAGCAACATACCACTAGCTCGAGGCTAGGGAAGAATCTATGCGAAAAACGCGTGGATAAAAGCTTGAGAGAGAGGTCCTTCAAACTCCGAGTGCACCAAGCCTCCTAATACGTGACCCTTAACACTTGTATGGACTTAGAATTGCTTGAACAAGAACCGAAAAATTGATGGATGGATAGGGGATGTTCGGCCGAAAGCTTGAAGGGAGGGAGAGAGTGGTGTGTTTGTTGATTAAGTGGTGGAATGTTATGTTGTGTTAATGCTCCTTCTTATAGACAAATAGTGTAGGTATTAACCAAAGGTTCATATGTTACTTAGATATTAGGCAAAGGTGATTAAAATAATCACAAAGAGTACAAAGTGTGTTCCCCCATGGTTGGGGACGGTTAGGAGGGGGGTAAGCTAGTTCGATTCCAAGTATTAGTTAGGTTATAGTTAAGTTAAGTAGGTTAGTCAAGCACTTAACTTGGTTAGTAGTGTGTTATGCATTAATGCGGGTGCTAGGGTATTCAGGGACCCTAATTGACTTAGAAAAAGATAAATAATGAAAATAACAATATTTTCATGTTTCGGGTAACGCCCGGTTGTTCGGTTGGATAGTAATCCGTTAAAGCGCTTAATAAAGCTTTAAAGTGTCGTTATTGTTATTTTTAGTGACACAACTCATTTCTGACACTTTGGAAAGTGTCTAGTAATATTTTTCTCATGTTTTGGCACTTTATTAGTTAGCTAAAAGCTGAATTATTATGTAAAGTGCTGAGTTTTGTACTTAGAGTACGTTTTAGGCACATCCAGTCATTGTGACTTATTCCTAGAGACGCAGTTCTACAACCCTTGTATCCCTACACTCACCACTAGTGTAGCAAAATATTTCTGGCTCATACAGGCCTTTAGAGGCAGTGTTTGCCTGATGCTGGCTTTATCAGCATGTTCAATAGGTTATCCGTTATAGTGCTACTGTGCTTTTTGTGCATCATGTTTGTCACTAAGGCTCAGCATGTAAATAATGTAGTGACAGCAAGCAAGTATGATGCAAGTAAGTACATGTATCAGTATTCAAGTAGCGGTTTATTCACAAGTTCAAGTAAGCACAGTAATTCAGCAGTAATTAATTACTAATTAAGTCGTACGGATACCTGGTTTAGTGCGGGTTGTCACATTCTCCCCCCGTTAAATAAATTTCGTCCCGAAATTTAAGTTCTGCTTGTCGATGCAGGGTTCTTAGGAAAAAGGTGGGGGTATTTCTCTTTCATCCGGTCCTCACGTTCCCAGGTGTATTCAGGACCATGTCTGGCATTCCAACGAACTTTGACGAGCTTGACACTGCTCCGGCGGGTCTTGTTAACTTTCCAATCCGTGACCTTAATAGGTTCTTCAACGAAGTGGAGCGTGTCGTCAACATGAATCTCGTCGGTGGGAATGGCAACGGTGACTTGAGTTGGACTTTTCTTTAGATTGGATACATGAAAGGTGTCGTGAACACCATTCAGTTCAGCAGGTAGGTCCAACTTGTATGCTACTAGTCCTATTCTTTCCAGAATTCTGAAGGGACCAATGTAGCGCGGATTTAACTTCCCACGCTTTCCGAAGCGTGCCACACCCTTCCAGGGTGAAACTTTCAATAACACCATTTCTCCAACCTGGAATTCCACATGTTTCCGGTTTAGATCCGCATAGGCCTTCTGTCTGTGGCGAGCTGCTTCGATGCGTTTAAGAATCTGCGCGATCTTGTCTGTCGTCTCTTGGACGATTTCGGGACCAGCAAGCTGCCTATCACCTGCGTCAGCCCAACATAAGGGTGATCGGCACTTGCGTCCGTAAAGGGCTTCGAATGGCGCGACACCAATACTGGTGTGGTAGCTGTTGTTGTATGAAAATTCGACCAAAGGCAAATGTTTATCCCAGCTACCGCCCAAATCCATAACACACGCTCTCAGCATGTCTTCCAAAGTCTGTATCGTTCGCTCGCTCTGACCGTCAGTTTGTGGATGAAACACAGTGCTCAGATTCAATTGGGAGCCAAAGGCTTCTTGGAAGGATTGCCATATCCTTGACACAAACCTTCCGTCTCTATCAGAGATGATTGAGAGAGGTACTCCATGGCGCGCGACGATCTCTCTCATGTAAATTTCAGCCAATTTGCTAGTGTTATCCTTCTCTCTGATAGGTAAGAAGTGTGCTGACTTCGTTAATCGATCCACTATCACCCAAATAGTGTCGTGGCCTCTTGGCGTTCTTGGCAATTTCGTAATAAAATCCATTGAGATTTGTTCCCATTTCCACTTGGGAATCTCAGGTTGTTGTAGAAGTCCTGAAGGCTTCTGGTATTCCGCTTTCACCTTAGCACACGTTAGACAATTGCTTACATAAACAGCAACATCGCCTTTCATCCTAGGCCACCAATAATAATCTTTGAGATCCTGGTACATCTTATCCGCTCCAGGATGGATAGAGTACCGTGATTTGTGAGCTTCATCAAAAATAACTTTCCTTAAACCACCAAACAGAGGAACCCAAATCCTTTTCTCGAAGCATAACGTTCCTTCCTCGTTTGGTACCAGTAGCTTCTCCATCCCACGGAGATATTCTTCTTCAAGGTTTCCTTCCTTGAGAGCTTCTTTCTGCGTGGCACGAATGCGCAAGGAAAGATCGGTTCGGATAATCATTTCTAAAGCTCTAACCCTTATGGGCTTGATCCTCTCCTTCCGTCTTAGGGCATCGGCGACCACGTTCGCCTTCCCTGGATGATACTTTATCTCGCAGTTGTAATCGTTCAGCAACTCAACCCATCGTCTTTGCCTCATATTCAACTCCTTCTGGTTGAATATGTGTTGTAGGCTCTTGTGATCTGTAAAGATTGTACACTTTGTACCATAAAGGTAGTGTCTCCAGATCTTTAATGCAAAAATCACTGCGCCAAGTTCCAAATCATGTGTGGTATAGTTCTTTTCGTGCACTTTCAGTTGACGTGATGCGTAAGCAATAACCTTTTGGCGTTGCATCAACACGCAACCCAATCCTTGGCGTGAGGCGTCACAGTATACCACAAAATCATCTGTACCTTCCGGTAGTGCTAAGATTGGCGCATTGCAGAGCTTATCCTTCAGTATCTGGAATGCTTCCTCCTGTTTGATTTCCCAATCAAACTTCTTATCTTTCTGCGTGAGGAGCGTCAATGGTTGGGCGATTTTTGAAAAATCCTCAATGAACCTTCGATAGTAGCCAGCCAAACCCAAGAATTGTCGCATCTCGGTTGGCGTCTTTGGCGTTTCCCAGTTCTTGATCGCTTCGATCTTGGTTGGATCCACGTGGATTCCATCTCCATTTACCACGTGCCCAAGGAATTGGACTTCACGTAGCCAAAATTCGCACTTGGAGAATTTGGCATACAGCTGTTCTTTCTTCAGCAGCTCCAAAATAGCTCTTAAATGTTGTTCATGCTTGGCCTTTGTTCTTGAATAAATCAAGATGTCGTCGATAAACACAATCACGAACTTGTCCAAGTACGGCTTGCAAACTCTATTCATCAAATCCATAAAGACTGCAGGTGCGTTTGTCAAACCAAACGGCATAACAAGGAACTCGTAGTGTCCATAACGAGTTCTGAAGGCTGTCTTTGGGATACTCTCCTCTTGTATCCTTAACTGATGGTATCCAGATCGAAGATCGATCTTTGAATAAAAGCTTGAGCCTTGCAGTTGATCGAATAGATCATCAATTCTTGGCAGAGGATACCTATTCTTGATCGTCAGCTTGTTCAGCTCCCGGTAGTCGATGCACATACGAAAACTACCGTCCTTCTTCTTGATAAACAGGACCGGAGCTCCCCAAGGCGAGAAGCTTGGTCGGATAAATCCCTTGTCTAACAACTCTTGAAGTTGTGTCGACAGTTCCTGCATCTCAGACGGAGCAAGTCTGTAAGGTGCCTTAGCCACAGGTGCGGCGCCTGGAACTAAGTCAATGCGGAACTCTACTTGTCTCTGAGGTGGCAGTCCAGGTAAGTCCTCTGGGAAGACTTCTGGATATTCCCTCACGACAGGGATGTCTTCGATTCTTGGCTCAGCAGCCTTCTTATCCACAATGTGTGCCAGGAAGGCAACACATCCCTTCTGCAAACACTTTCGCGCTTTCAGGCAGCTGATAATTCTTAACGGCGTATCACGCTTCTCTCCGTGAACCACAATTGTCTCGCCATCTTCGGTTGGGATACGAACAATCTTTTCGTGACAAACTATCTCCGCCTTGTTGCCTGATAACCAATCCATTCCTACCACCACGTCGAAGCTTCCCAACTGGACTGGTAGTAGATCCAAAGCAAACTCACGTTCTCCCAATTCAATCACACAGCCTCTGATAACTTCATTGGCTTCTACTAACTTCCCATTGGCCAATTCGATTGAGTAGGGAATATCCAACTTATTAGCGGCTAACCCAAGCATATTCTTAAATTCTAACGACACGAAGCTATAATCGGCACCAGTATCAAATAAAACGGATGCATAACGTTGATTTACAGGGAACGTACCAGTAACAACATTGGGGTCCTGGCGCGCTTCCCTAGCTTCGATTTGGAACACTCTTCCACGGGCTTGGTTTAACTCTGGGCAGTTCTTCTTAAAATGCCCGATATCACCGCAGTTAAAGCATCCAAGTCTTTGCCCGTTTCCACCTCCATTTCCAGCTTGGTTGTTATTTTGGTTTGCATTGCCAGCCTGATTCGCAAAGTTGCCTCGATTCCCGTTTCCTCCATAGTTTCCTTGTGGGCGATTACCACCACGATTATTATTCCTATTCCTAAATCCTCCTTGGCCTCCCCGGCCAGCACTAGCCCAACAAGAATCCTTCAAGTGGCCCGGCTTTCCACATGCTTCGGATACTTTCACACTACACTGGCCAGTATGATGGCGTTGACAGGTATTACACTTGGGCTGGGTGCCCTGATATCCTTTTCCTTTCTTTCCACTACCAGCTGTAACCTGAGCTGGCGTGCCTGATCCTCCTTTCTTAACCGCCACACTGGCGCCCTGCTTGAAGTTTGAGAACTTCCGTTTGTTACCTCCTGATGACTCGACATGAGTCTCTTTCTTCTTAAGCTCAGCATCATCAAACTTGTTCAGGCGAATAGCCTCCTCTGTGAGAGCCACGCTCAAATCGATCGCTTCAGTAATGGTCGCAGGCTTGGATGAGGTTACCATGCTTATGATTTGAGGAGCTAATCCCCAAATGAAACGTTCAATCCGCTTGAACTCTGGCTTTGCGGAAGCGTGGTTAATTTGGTGTGACTTCTTAATACCATAGCTCAACCATAACAAAGATATATGAAATAAAATCATGCAAGATCATCCATTTGAATAAGTTTTAAAACCAGAGTAACATACCATTGTCTTGGAGACTTACAACATCGTAACATAAAACATTGTCTTGAACAACATAAACATTAACATGAAATAAACGCAGTTTAAGATTTGTGACTTATCCAGGAAAGAGTCACATTTCCTAAACTGGGATGACCTTGGAACCCTTATGCAGCGGGAAAACATAACATACCGCGCCATCTCACACCCCGACCACGTAGAACATACAAAACGTGGCGGAAACATCGGGGAGTGTTGTAACAGAATTAATGTTTCACAACCATGGAAATTTAAGTTTCGTTTTATTAATCAAGCATGAGAGTTTACATTGTTTAAACAAGAAACAAAGGGTAAATAACATAAGTAGCTAGTTCTTGTCTCGTTTTAAGTCACTAAGGCACAGGTCCGCCTAAGTATGTCTTGATCATCTTATGCAACAGCTCCTGAAAAACACATGTGAAAATAGGTACGTCAGCATAAAAATGCCTGTGAGATACATAGGTTTTGTGAAAATAGGTTTCATGACTTATGTTTGAGAAAATGTTTAGTCATGGACCTTGTAAATTGTTTTGTCTTGTAAATCGTTTGAAAATCAATAAGTCCAGATGATATGTATAGATAAAAGAATAATGTATGGTTAAATGAATAACCATGTAACTGAGTTTGTATAAGATAAGTTGTTTGTAAAACAATGTCTTGTGAAAAGTATGTTATTTGTATAAAATGTTATATGTCTCAAACTGAAATGATTCAAATAACGCTACGATATGTAATACCATACAAACACTTATATATAGGAAGTACCAGCGGCGTATCCACCATGCTTGTATCATATTACACACGCCTCGTTACTTAATCACTTACTCAAACCAAACTATCAAGATGAAATGTTTAACAAGTGTAGAAATGTTCATGTATAGTCAAATACGGTTCACATGGTTCACTGATACAAACGGTTCACAGATACAAACGGTTCACAGATACAAACGGTTCACAGATTACAAACGGTTCACAGATATCAACGGATCACATAGTCAAATGATTACAACGGTTCACATAGTCAAATGTTTACAACGGTTCAATATGTAGTATAATGTGTTCATATGCTGGATAAGCATATGCAACAGAAAAGCAATGTAAAACAATGTACTAAGTATGCACACAATGGACATACGTAGTATGAAATGTAATGTAGAACGATGTACTAAGTAATGCACACAATGGGCACACCTAGCATGAAATGTAATGAAATCATGTACTATAATGTACTAACGAACATAGCAGGTATATGATGTGAAAACAGGAAAGCATGAAAGTAATAAGTAGGCACATGTGTTCCACCCCAAAACAGTTTGGAAAACAGTAAAAGAGGGGTCTATGTACTCACTTGAGATTGCTCAGTAGTCCTTGAGTAACAACCAAACAATGCTAGAGATCACGGAAATCAAACGGCACCTAATATAGGTAACTATGTTAATTAACCGGACCTAAATCGGAAGATTGGGTAGCATTAGGGTTTGTAAACCAAATGAGTGTAGGAACTCATATGATATGGTTTAACAAAGCCTACATACTAAATGAAACTTAACCTAAGTGCTTTCGACCCATTACGACCCGTTTAGGAAGCTTATGCTACTTTAACGCGTCGTGCGCGTGAAACGCGTTCGGACCGCCTAACTAGTCCTATGACAAGTAGAATATGCCTATACATGTTACATAATCAGTTATGTGACAAAGGTTTAGGTTACATATGCTTAATTACCAATTATACATGAAAAGGGTATTCTGGTAATTTACCTAAGGCATATAAACTACCTATCATACAACTACTTAAACGAAGCGACCATAGGGTATAACCTCGGAATGTTATTCCCTATATACTATGGTCACCTAATGTATTTGGTCGGATCCTACTGATCGACCAAATGGGTCGAGTTCGAAGGTATAGGCGATTTATTAGATCGCCTACCCTACGACTCTAGACAACGTGGTAATCAGTGGGCATAGTCCCAAGGGACTATGACCAACGTGATTACACTCACGTTGCGAAGTTCAAACGAACTTCGCATTGACCATTACTGGTCAATGCTGAAAGTTAAACAAAGTTTGACTTTCGGACTCGAAAAGCAATAAAATAAGGAAAAGAACGAAAGAATATTTACCCAGGGTCCCCGAATGCTAATCCCGATCCAAGAATCTCAGGTATGAAACAATGGTTTCAACTTAGAGTTTCTCAAATCAGAATTCTTGTAAGTTATGCAATGGGGGGCATGGGGTATTTATAGTATTCGGTGCACCGTTGAGATCGTTTCATGGAAACCGTGATTCGATCCCATCCGTACACTTGTTGGAAGGTTATGGAAGCTAAAATTGATGCTTATCATCTGACTAAGCAAGTTAGAACATGTGGTGGAGGATCAAACAGCTGCAACTTGTGGTTAAATGCATTTAATCTGGTCAGAAGGACTGACGCGGGCCGCCTAAGATTTAAGCTTGGCTGAGGCGGGCCGCCTAGCTCTTCAGATCAGAAAACAAGTTTCAGAAATGACAGTTTCAGTCCCTGCACGTGTTTAAGGCCATTTCCGACACTTCTAAGGCCCGTAAAGCCAACTTTAAGGCCCTAAAATGTTGCCTAAACATTGAGGACATGAAACATGCTCAAAAATATGCCGGGTGTTGGTTCGTTTGGTCGTACGAACGCGATGTTCGCTTAATTACGACGGAATGCGCATAAGCGCGAAAAACGATCCAAATGACGAAACGAATGAATTTTTGGCAAGCCAAACACTAAAGAATAATATAGTCATGCTTACATAAATTTTTGGATGTCCGTATGTATTCAGAACGTAAGTTATGCGCGAAAATGCAAACTTGTGCACTTTTTGACACTTTTAGTCCCTGAATGACACAAAAGTTTATTTTAGCATACCGAACACCTCAAAGCCTATTTCTAAGCTATTTGAAGGATATTTATGGTATGTTTAACTTATGGTCATGCTCCGGAATGTCTGTTACAGTTCAAATTGGCATACTTTCATAGTTTGTCAAGTTTAGTCCCTGTAAGCGAATTAACTTGTTTTTGCAATACCAAAGCCTTCAAAACTTATTTCTAAGTTATTTAAAGGTTATTTAAGGTATGTTAAGTATATGTCACTATTCCGGAGTGTTTGTTGCATTAAACTGGTTATATTTACGCATCAGTGCGCGTATAACCTTCCAGAAAGCGATATAGAGTTTGAAATCGAACAAGAATTGATATGTGTAAACGATACACATATTTTTACAAATCCCAAGTATGAAATACAATATTTCATTGGTTGGGCATTTGTTTGATGGTCTCAGTGACACAGGTGTCACAGTCTCCCCTACTTTAGGAAATTTCGTCCCGAAATTAATTCGTAGGAGTCTATTTGTGACTTTGTGTCAGATAACCACCAGAGATATGTAGGACATAATCTGGTTATTTTCCTCAACGGATAATTTTCAGAAGCGAAAATGAACGAACAGAGTCATTTTCTTCAATGGTTTCTTCGGAAATGGAAAATAAATGAGTTAATTAAACTGATATACATTTCCCTCAACGGATATTCTTCAGAAGCGAAAATGAATGGATGATTCATTACTCCTCAACGGGTTCTTTGTCAGAAATGGGAATGAAGGAATAATCCACGGATATTCATTTCTCTCAACGGATATTCTTTAGAACGAAAATGAATAAACGGGGTCATTTTCCTCAACGGTTTATTCTTCAGAATTTGAAATGAAAGAATAATCAACGGATATTCATTTCCTCAACGGATAATCTTCGGAAACGAAAATGAAATAACGGAGTCATTTTCAACGGTTGTTTCCTCAGGTACGGAAATGAAGAACTACACAACGGATATTCATTTCCTCAACGGATAGTCTTCAGAAACGAAAATGAACTAACGGAGTCATTTTCAACGGTTGTTTCCTCAGGTACGGAAATGAAGGACTACACAACGGATATTCATTTCCTCAACGGATATTCTTCAGAACGAAAATGAATGGATAATTCATTTTCCTCAACGGTTATTCTTCAGAATGGAAATGAAAAGATAAACAACGGATATTCATTTCCCTCAACGGATATTCTTCAGAAGTGAAAAATGAATAGCTAGTTCATTTTTCCTCAACGGATACTTCATCAGAATTGGAAATGAATAGGATTAACTCTGGATACATGATAGAACTTGCTGTGATTTCTGTGCACTAAATTCCATTATTATGTATGCATCCATAATTACGTAATTCCTTGCACAGTCCGCACAGTTCGTTTTGTAATGTTGTGGGGAAGAATATAACACTTGTGATGACGGTGACTAGACTACCATAGGGTCCTTTTAATTAGATCCACAGAGGATCTTCTTAATTAGGCCACTAAGGAGTCCTTTCAGCTATATCATCATATGATATCCCTAACCAGATTTTTGGATCAATCTGTTTAACTAGACCACTAAAGGGGTCTAATTATGAAGTAGTACATTATAATCCAAGGGACTTTAACTACAACGTAGAAGTCCATTTAGGATTTAAATAGTACCTTTGGGTATCCTACTATGAATCTCTTGCACAAAGATATGTAAGATTTTACGAGGATTTGAATAACATAAATTGGATCACATGACACATAAAGGATAACACATAAGCACATAACCACATAATTGTTTAATTGTTATTATCTTGTTATTGATTGTTATAACTTGGCACCTCGTACTTCGTTTCTCTTGGAAGAAACGGGTACTTAGGATTTTCGTGAAAAACGCAAGAGATCATACAATGGAAGAAATTTGGGAGTAGTCTGTTCTTCAAGGAATGCGGTTCCTTGATTGTCGGTATTGTAGGGGATATGTTGTTTATACATACAATCACATAAATACATTGCAATGTAAATAAAAGATTTATTTATAAACAACGATAACAACTGTTTCATAGATTGTGATAACAAAAGAAAATAATACACAAGGCTCGATTATTTTCTAAACAGCGTTATCTTCTGTCGGTCAGATACTCATCTCTGCGCTGGATTTGCATTAGCAAGTCTTGGGCAATTCCTACTAAAATGGCCCATCTCGCCACAGTTGTAGCAAGACCCTGGTGGAAAACGAGCTTGAGCAGGATTGTTGTTAATCTGATTTGGTGCTGCTGCTGTTGGGCAAACCCTCGCTGTATGACCTATAAGTCCGCAAATTTGGCATGTGCGGCACTTCACACCAGCATGATGATGTAGGCCACATTGGTTGCACAAGGGTGCAGTTCCGTTGTAGGGTTTCCTGGCAAGAGGTTGAGCTGGTTGGTTGGGGACGGCTTGATCATTGTGAGCGACCACGGTGAAGTTCTGAGAAGCCTTTCGCTTCTTTGACTTCTTAGAGGATCCAGTCTGTTCATCCATGGTCTTTGATTCCTCGATTGGTTTCGGTTCCTCGACCAGTTTCTTGTCACCCTTTCGGAAAAGCTTATGTTTCCTGATCTGCGATTCAGTCAAGGTTGCAGATAACTCAATGGCCTGCCTAACAGTAGTAGGGTTGCTACCAGTCAAAATGTCTTGTATTGAGTCGGGAAGGCCATCAATGTACTTTTCGATTGCCTTATCCAAAGGCGTGACCATGTTTGGACATAACAGACTTAACTCCTCATAACGGTCCGTGTAGGCTCGATGCTCACCGCTATCTTGCTTAAGATCATCAAATTCCCTTTCCAAAGCCCTGATCTCATGACGAGGACAGAATTCCTTCATCGTGAGAGCCCTAAGTTCGGCCCATGTCTGTGCTAGAGCAACTTTTGCACCTCGATCTCTCATAACCCCGTTCCACCACGTAAGGGCCCTCTTCTGGAACACACTCGTAGAAAACTCGACCTTGCGATTGTCAGGACACTGCACGTGGCGGAAAGTATTCTCAATGCTCTCGAACCATTGAAGAAGACCAGTCGCTCCCTCAGAACCACTAAACTTGAGTGGTTTCGCCGAGTTAAAACTCTTGAAATTGCATGGACCATTGTTGTTGTTGTTGGCTTGATTCCATAGAGCAAAGAGGTTTGGGAATTGAGCAGCCATTTGCTGTGCAATGATTTCTGCCAATTCGGCAGTCGCTATCTGGTTTTCGCGTCGAGGAGGCATTCTAAAAGAGGAAACATGAAAGGAAACGAGTGAGAGAATTAAACGAAAAGAATGAGATGAAACAAATCTGATGAAAGCAAGGGTAGTGGTCATTTGTTTGTTACCACAAGGTAAACAAACGACACACAGTGACTAATCAAAGTAAATGGGTCAAAAATAATGTATCGCGAAGACATGCTCGCCTATAAGTGAACACTCATCCCAAGAATTCCCAGGTAAGCACAACTGGTCTCGCGTCTGATGAGATGTATACGAAGTGCTTGCCTAGACAGAAAACCCAGAATACAGGCATTCACCCTTCCAGTTTGCACGTGTTCACATTATTTAAAACCCAAAACCTTGATGAGATTTTGAAAACTCATAGGGGTTCAAAACCATATAACAGAGAGTTCAAAACCTTACAATAGAGGGTTCAAAACCTAGTAATCAATCATCCTAGAACAGATGATTAGTTTTCAAAGTGGTTTTGAAATTTATGTTCTTGTTGTGGTAGTCGCCTAAGGATAGGTGACGGTATTGTTTTATGACTAAACGCAAGTAAACTCGCGTTAGGGTCCTAAGAAGATTATAGACTAGGTCAAAGCATTACTAATAACCTAATTCCCTATAACCATTAGCTCTGATACCATCTTTTCTGTCACACCCCGACCACGTAGAACATACAAAACGTGGCGGAAACATCGGGGAGTGTTGTAACAGAATTAATGTTTCACAACCATGGAAATTTAAGTTTCGTTTTATTAATCAAGCATGAGAGTTTACATTGTTTAAACAAGAAACAAAGGGTAAATAACATAAGTAGCTAGTTCTTGTCTCGTTTTAAGTCACTAAGGCACAGGTCCGCCTAAGTATGTCTTGATCATCTTATGCAACAGCTCCTGAAAAACACATGTGAAAATAGGTACGTCAGCATAAAAATGCCTGTGAGATACATAGGTTTTGTGAAAATAGGTTTCATGACTTATGTTTGAGAAAATGTTTAGTCATGGACCTTGTAAATTGTTTTGTCTTGTAAATCGTTTGAAAATCAATAAGTCCAGATGATATGTATAGATAAAAGAATAATGTATGGTTAAATGAATAACCATGTAACTGAGTTTGTATAAGATAAGTTGTTTGTAAAACAATGTCTTGTGAAAAGTATGTTATTTGTATAAAATGTTATATGTCTCAAACTGAAATGATTCAAATAACGCTACGATATGTAATACCATACAAACACTTATATATAGGAAGTACCAGCGGCGTATCCACCATGCTTGTATCATATTACACACGCCTCGTTACTTAATCACTTACTCAAACCAAACTATCAAGATGAAATGTTTAACAAGTGTAGAAATGTTCATGTATAGTCAAATACGGTTCACATGGTTCACTGATACAAACGGTTCACAGATACAAACGGTTCACAGATTACAAACGGTTCACAGATATCAACGGATCACATAGTCAAATGATTACAACGGTTCACATAGTCAAATGTTTACAACGGTTCAATATGTAGTATAATGTGTTCATATGCTGGATAAGCATATGCAACAGAAAAGCAATGTAAAACAATGTACTAAGTATGCACACAATGGACATACGTAGTATGAAATGTAATGTAGAACGATGTACTAAGTAATGCACACAATGGGCACACCTAGCATGAAATGTAATGAAATCATGTACTATAATGTACTAACGAACATAGCAGGTATATGATGTGAAAACAGGAAAGCATGAAAGTAATAAGTAGGCACATGTGTTCCACCCCAAAACAGTTTGGAAAACAGTAAAAGAGGGGTCTATGTACTCACTTGAGATTGCTCAGTAGTCCTTGAGTAACAACCAAACAATGCTAGAGATCACGGAAATCAAACGGCACCTAATATAGGTAACTATGTTAATTAACCGGACCTAAATCGGAAGATTGGGTAACATTAGGGTTTGTAAACCAAATGAGTGTAGGAACTCATATGATATTGTTTAACAAAGCCTACATACTAAATGAAACTTAACCTAAGTGCTTTCGACCCATTACGACCCGTTTAGGAAGCTTATGCTACTTTAACGCGTCGTGCGCGTGAAACGCGTTCGGACCGCCTAACTAGTCCTATGACAAGTAGAATATGCCTATACATGTTACATAATCAGTTATGTGACAAAGGTTTAGGTTACATATGCTTAATTACCAATTATATATGAAAAGGGTATTCTGGTAATTTACCTAAGGCATATAAACTACCTATCATACAACTACTTAAACGAAGCGACCATAGGGTATAACCTCGGAAGGTTATTCCCTATATACTATGGTCACCTAATGTATTTGGTCGGATCCTACTGATCGACCAAATGGGTCGAGTTCGAAGGTATAGGCGATTTATTAGATCGCCTACCCTACGACTCTAGACAACGTGGTAATCAGTGGGCATAGTCCCAAGGGACTATGACCAACGTGATTACACTCACGTTGCGAAGTTCAAACGAAATTCGCATTGACCATTACTGGTCAATGCTGAAAGTCAAACAAAGTTTGACTTTCGGACTCGAAAAGCAATAAAATAAGGAAAAGAACGAAAGAATACTTACCCAGGGTCCCCGAATGCTAATCCCGATCCAAGAATCTCAGGTATGAAACAATGGTTTCAACTTAGAGTTTCTCAAATCAGAATTCTTGTAAGTTATGGAATGGGGGGCATGGGGTATTTATAGTATTCGGTGCACCGTTGAGATCGTTTCATGGAAACCGTGATTCGATCCCATCCGTACACTTGTTGGAAGGTTATGGAAGCTAAAATTGATGCTTATCATCTGACTAAGCAAGTTAGAACATGTGGTGGAGGATCAAACAGCTGCAACTTGTGGTTAAATGCATTTAATCTGGTCAGAAGGACTGACGCGGGCCGCCTAAGATTTAAGCTTGGCTGAGGCGGGCCGCCTAGCTCTTCAGATCAGAAAACAAGTTTCAGAAATGACAGTTTCAGTCCCTGCACGTGTTTAAGGCCATTTCCGACACTTCTAAGGCCCGTAAAGCCAACTTTAAGGCCCTAAAATGTTGCCTAAACATTGAGTACATGAAACATGCTCAAAAATATGCCGGGTGTTGGTTCGTTTGGTCGTACGAACGCGATGTTCGCTTAATTACGACGGAATGCGCATAAGCGCGAAAAACGATCCAAATGACGAAACGAATGGATTTTTGGCAAGCCAAACACTAAAGAATAATATAGTCATGCTTACATAAATTTTTGGATGTCCGTATGTATTCAGAACGTAAGTTATGCGCGAAAATGCAAACTTGTGCACTTTTTGACACTTTTAGTCCCTGAATGACACAAAAGTTTATTTTAGCATACCGAACACCTCAAAGCCTATTTCTAAGCTATTTGAAGGATATTTATGGTATGTTTAACTTATGGTCATGCTCCGGAATGTCTGTTACAGTTCAAATTGGCATACTTTCGTAGTTTGTCAAGTTTAGTCCCTGTAAGCGAATTAACTTGTTTTTGCAATACCAAAGACTTCAAAACTTATTTCTAAGTTATTTAAAGGTTATTTAAGGTGTTTTAAGTATATGTCACTATTCCGGAGTGTTTGTTGCATTAAACTGGTTATATTTACGCATCAGTGCGCGTATAACCTTCCAGAAAGCGATATAGAGTTTGAAATCGAACAAGAATTGATATGTGTAAACGATACTCATATTTTTACAAATCCCAAGTATGAAATACAATATTTAATTGGTTGGGCATTTGTTTGATGGTCTCAGTGACACAGGTGTCACACGCCAGATCTTTAATTTCCTGAAATACATGTAAGTTGAAAAATCAACAATAATGTTGAGCGAGTTCATGTGTAAGTGAGTAAGTAAACCTTTGTGAGTATAAAAATAGTCTTGGTATGTAGCAAATAAGGGAATTGAGATCACCAATGGTTTGCAAAGCCACTGATATATGTGAAGTGCAAATAGGGAGACTCAAACCTAGCAGATTTCGCCACGGCATTAGTATGTGGACAAAGTCACCCCAAGGTCCGTTTCTAGTTTGGCCTGGGGCTGGGCTCGCTACACCCAGATAGATCTACCGCTCCTGTCCCTCGGTCCCGCCATGAGGACTAATGGCCTCATGTTGCTCCTACCCACTCACATGATCTAAGTAGTAAACCTCCTTACGCTAACCATACCATGTATAAAATACTCGTAATCATAGTAACATGTATTTCACCCCCGCAGTTAAGAAAACTGAAAACAGTTAGAGAAAAGGGGGACATGAACTCACAGTCGGTGCGTCTCTACCAAGTATGCCTCCAAATCAAGTAGCTGTGTGACGACCTACACGTACTAACTCTATTAGACGGACGGCCGTGCCTTTAGCTTTATGGTTTAAGTTTTTAGGAAATAGTTAGACAACTATTTCGTGTTTACATTCTGTATATACTTGGTAGTTATTCTCCTTCCCAAGGATGGGGGATTCAATACATGTGCGTTCAAATTATATCATTAAGTCTCACTTAATATATATATATATATTTTCAATTCCAAAATATAAGTATTTTTCTCAAAAATATTATATTTTCATTTCACATAATTTTTCTCCAATAATACGTTGTTAAAATACGCGTTCATAAATATTTCCGTAAGTGCGTAAGTTAAGTTTTAACTATCGAGTGGTAATATAATTACCGGTGTAACTTATATATTCATGGTGAAAGCGTTCGTATTATTTTGGATTCGTTAACGTTCGTAAATATTATTTTTACTCTAAAAATAATATTTATGTATTTTCACAAAATAATCATAAACAGTGTGTGAAAAATATATATTTATCACGTTAAATTTTGTGAAAATCCCACCTCCGAATATTTAGTAAATAAATTCATGGCGAAATTCATATTTCGAAAACATGTCAAAAATAATTCTAACACTTGTAGTGTAAATAGTTCTAAGTGTTAGGTTTTTAGAAAAATTTCGCCAGAGTTTCCTCTGTAACTGGAGGTGGCCACGCTTTCAAGCGTATCATTTTCTTTAACAAATCAACTCAACAATTTTCTTTATTTGATCAGAACAACTTTCATCACAACAACTAATCAACATATGTGTAAATTGCCAAAAATTACATGAACTTGCAGTTTTCCCAAAACTGTGGTGTAAATCCCCTTAAATTTAGTAGATCTTCATATAAGGTAATTTGATCTTGTAAAAACCTCGTTTTTAGAGAAAATCCATCTTTACAACTTCCAGTCATCTTTTACAAAAATTGTTATTTTGTCGGATCTTTTCATTTCATAAGTGTTTACACACTTGTGGTTTATAAAAATCATTCTTGTTAGTGTAAGATCCATTTTTAGAAAGCATGATTTCTATAACGCTTGGTCCTTTGAAAATACCACTTGCAGATACGTAGATCTGCTAGTTTTAAACACTATTCCACAAGTAAAACATTTTTACACAAGTTCATGTTTCATGTGTGGTAGAGTTTCACCTTTTAACCCTTGTTACTTCTAAAATAGCCTTATGTCATGATCCAAGAACATGACTACACCGGGTTAAACGATGATTCGAGCTACCACAACATAGATCGGGTCTAAATAATCACAACTTTCAATTACTACAACATTTACACAACATGTGAGTTTTTATCCAACACTTATAGCATTTTTAGTGGACTTTAAAGTATCATCTTGTAAGATTTCGAGTTTTAACCGTT
Source organism: Helianthus tuberosus (assembly GCA_030545235.1). NCBI lineage: Eukaryota > Viridiplantae > Streptophyta > Magnoliopsida > Asterales > Asteraceae > Helianthus > Helianthus tuberosus. The sequence continues at coordinate 125,350,505 of CM060407.1, forward strand.
ACAATTCGTATTAACCACTTTAGATTAGTTCAAGAAGGTGTTTTAAGCAACATACCACTAGCTCGAGGCTAGGGAAGAATCTATGCGAAAAACGCGTGGATAAAAGCTTGAGAGAGAGGTCCTTCAAACTCCGAGTGCACCAAGCCTCCTAATACGTGACCCTTAACACTTGTATGGACTTAGAATTGCTTGAACAAGAACCGAAAAATTGATGGATGGATAGGGGATGTTCGGCCGAAAGCTTGAAGGGAGGGAGAGAGTGGTGTGTTTGTTGATTAAGTGGTGGAATGTTATGTTGTGTTAATGCTCCTTCTTATAGACAAATAGTGTAGGTATTAACCAAAGGTTCATATGTTACTTAGATATTAGGCAAAGGTGATTAAAATAATCACAAAGAGTACAAAGTGTGTTCCCCCATGGTTGGGGACGGTTAGGAGGGGGGGTAAGCTAGTTCGATTCCAAGTATTAGTTAGGTTATAGTTAAGTTAAGTAGGTTAGTCAAGCACTTAACTTGGTTAGTAGTGTGTTATGCATTAATGCGGGTGCTAGGGTATTCAGGGACCCTAATTGACTTAGAAAAAGATAAATAATGAAAATAACAATATTTTCATGTTTCGGGTAACGCCCGGTTGTTCGGTTGGATAGTAATCCGTTAAAGCGCTTAATAAAGCTTTAAAGTGTCGTTATTGTTATTTTTAGTGACACAACTCATTTCTGACACTTTGGAAAGTGTCTAGTAATATTTTTCTCATGTTTTGGCACTTTATTAGTTAGCTAAAACCTGAATTATTATGTAAAGTGCTGAGTTTTGTACTTAGAGTACGTTTTAGGCACATCCAGTCATTGTGACTTATTCCTAGAGACGCAGTTCTACAACCCTTGTATCCCTACACTCACCACTAGTGTAGCAAAATATTTCTGGCTCATACAGGCCTTTAGAGGCAGTGTTTGCCTGATGCTGGCTTTATCAGCATGTTCAATAGGTTATCCGTTATAGTGCTACTGTGCTTTTTGTGCATCATGTTTGTCACTAAGGCTCAGCATGTAAATAATGTAGTGACAGCAAGCAAGTATGATGCAAGTAAGTACATGTATCAGTATTCAAGTAGCGGTTTATTCACAAGTTCAAGTAAGCACAGTAATTCAGCAGTAATTAATTACTAATTAAGTCGTACGGATACCTGGTTTAGTGCGGGTTGTCACAGTTCTGTCCTATTTCACGCAACCATCAATACCGGAGAAAACGGAGCGTACCTGGTACTTATTCAGCCTTCATAGCTCATATTATCATACATTTTAAAAAAAATTATGAAATGGTTTTTGTTTATTTTGCTAAAATTGGTTTTTTCCCCATTTTTCCAGGAATTACCAAACGATTTTCAAATAATATTTTAACCAATTAACTCAACCATTTTATTTAATAATATAGATTTATATATATATAGACTTCTCATATTCAGATTCCATAACATCAAAATATATGTTATCATCATTTATTATTATTATTTGTTATCATTAATGCAATTAGATGTGTGAGCAACTTTACACCTGATGACTCCTCATATTCAGATCCTATAACATTTTTGCATTTAAACTTTCATTAAAATGAAAACTGCCACAGGTCATCCCAAGAGCCTACTTATCATGTCTCTATAAATACACCGCCACAGTCAAGCATCCTCCCTTTCATTATGCAACCTGTGCCTAAAAATCGGAAGACACCTGCCAACATGAAGAAAACCACTGCTTTTGCTAACTGTTCAGAAAGTTTGGCGACTCTTGAAGAAATATTACACCATGGTCGAGAAAATAAGAAACACACGGTATCAAAACTTTCTATAATTTCGATTGTTTCCCCCGGCATTATTATTATCCATACATTAAATATGTTTCTTCTAATCCATGCAGAATGCTGAGTTCAATTGTCGTGTGGTGATTAAAGGCGTACGTAATAGCGAAGAGTGGTTCAGACTTATGTGTGGAGGAGGAAAATGCATGAAAGGTGTATCGCGTGATCACGAGGAGCTGTGGTGTGCTGGCTGTGAAAATCCAGTTATGTTTCCCCAAGCAAGGTTCGGTTTTGGTATTCTATAGTTATGTGCGTTGGCAAACGCCTTTATACACTTTCACATCTGAAAAAAAAACTTTCAACAGGTTCCATCTTGAACTTGATGTGCTCGATTCCACAGCAAATGCGGTCATCGTGTGCTTCGATGACACTGCACAGATTCTAACAAGCACCACTGCTCAGTCTATACTCAATGTGGAATCGGGTCTCTCGCATATCTACACCGTTTATTCCGAAAGCATCCAGGATAGCTTCACTCCAGTCATGATACAGAACTCTAACGGTAGCATCTCAACGCTCCCAAACTGCTTACACTCACTTGTGGGCACCACCCGAACCATCCAAGTTGATACATCCACATACTACCATCATGGGGCCTTTGAGAGCTTCAACTGCAAGCGTGTGCTCCCAGACGAAACCAATTGTGAATCCGTTGGATCTACCACTCCTACTCCCATGACTAGGAAGGGTAAAAGGGTGATGACAATACCAACACCGGTTAAGCTCAAAGAAACAATCAGAAAGTACATGTAAGTTTCTATATATACTTTTGACTTGCCAAATTCCAAGAACCACATAACTACATATCCATTTGTGTCGTGTTTAAGTAAATGTTCAAAATTGAATATTATATGATACAAACATCATGTTTATTTCTTTATGACTAACTATAAACAAGTACAATTACACCATTGGTTTTGTTATGTGCTTTTTCGATTTGAGAACGCATACGACCCCATCGCTTTAGTGTTGAAATGAATTGTAATGGAACTTACCCGCGGCAAGTTGGCAACGCGCGGGCATTACCACTAGATTCCCACATTCCGTAAGGTTACCTTTCTTTATGTCGATTATGATGAAATTTGTAGTGAGTTTGTTTATGCTTTTTTGTTCGTTTGGATATTTAAGTTAAATCATTAGTTTATGCTTTTTTTCCCCTATTTATACATGGGAATTTCAACGAGCTTGAACTGCAGTTCATAAATGGGAATTTACTTGAATGGAGTTACATTCAATCAAGTTTTAATTACAAAATAATGGAATATGAACTACTAACATATACATCATCCAAGTTAAAGTTCTGTCTAACATTTCCTTTCTTTCTTTCACAGCCCTACTTATGAAGGTTCTGATTCAAATGGTTCTGTGGGTAACTACTAAGGGGAACGTCGACTACATGGCCATGCATTAGCGGCAGAAGATTTCGTGAATTATTGAATAAAACCGGAAGCTTTGTGAACTCCTTTAAGTTTTTTTCCTATAATGTATGTTTTTAGACTTGGCATACATGTTTGTTCTTAAACAGATTCCGCAAACAAAGTTTCCTGTGCTATGCACGCCTTAAATGTTGTGTGGCCGGCTTATGGTACAAGCTCTTATCACGTTTTGTATGGCTTCTCTTACATTGTCTTTTGGCTAATTATCTTTTATCCATACATAAACATTTTCCCCAAACACACAACAAAATGAAGGACACTAACTATTGGTCATGCCGAGCATCGCACGGGCCTACCCTCTAGTTTAGTTAATAATAAAATGTTTCTAGTAAACTTAATGTGCTTTAGGTTTTTATTTCATAAATACATTAAATCACCCATTGTCTTCTTCGTTGAAAACAATACCCAACCCAACAAAACATCAAGAAACCCAACTGTTATGAGTTTTATATTTATTTTCTTTTATACAAGTCTACAGCCCCTTTATATAAACAAAAAAAAGAATTAACGAGAGATGATAGACAGTAGCATACCGAACCGTGGAACGATGATCCGTAAGTTCCGTCGAGCTCCGACGTGCGTCCACGATGTTGACTGTCTTTGACCCGCTTGACCGAAACCAAAACGGATCCCGAACAAGGACCGTACCGAGTCTGACCCGAACCAAGACCCGATGTTCTAGGACCAAACAAACCGAAACTCGAATTGAAACTGAATCGTGACCCGAAAACGAATTAGAACTCACCGGAAAAGAACGCCAGAACCGTCGTCTTCGTCGTCGCCGCACAGCAATAAGCTGGCTGCAGATTTCCCTTTTGGCACTCAAATATGTTTAAAACTTCTTTTCCTTTTGATCTCTAGCGCTTCATATATTAATATTGTTATAATGTTTCACTAGTAATTCAAAGTGTATTATGAAATACCCAAGCATTGGCTGGGAATTGTGACATCAGCCGCAAGTTGCCTTCACATTCCTTTTTTTTTTTTTTTTTTTTTTTTGCAACTTTATGCTTGATTAAAGGTAATATTATGATGTATATTATATAATATTAATATATGCTATGAATATAGTTTATGTGTATAAGTGTTTAATTTACATATAAATCGTGAAATTAAGCATTTGTATAATAACAATGAAATAAAAGCATAGGTTATGTATAAAGACGTATAATCAAGTGTTCACATGTAATTAGCGTCTAAAGTCATGTATTTCTTTACGAGAAGCACGAATATGTAACGAATGAATGTATGAATCAAATGTCTAAACGGGTTTAAATGTACAAGCAAGATTAAATAAACGAGGTATAATTTGTATGAGCTACTAAATTTTATTACGATCGAAGTTACGAATTACGAAAATAGAAGCGAAATACGAATACGATACGGATGTAAGTTTCCAAAAATAGGTACATGAGTAATCTTTTCTAATTAAAGTAAGTTTCAAAATGCGAGGCGTTACAAAATTGTTCACCACGAAGAATCATTCTTCGTGGTGATAGAGTGTTCGTTGGAAGGCTCCATGAAGATTTCATTCTTCGTGGGCCTGGTGACTGTTCGTGAGCCCAGTAACCTTCTTCGTAGGGTTACTGGGTGTTGGGCCTATAAATAAAGACACTTGTTTCACAGTTCAGTAAGAGAGTCCCTGTGAAGTTGTAAGCACTGTGTGTATGTGTTGTACTGATTCTCTTCACTTAATCAAAGCTTGTGAATCTTTGGTCACTTGTGTTTGTTTTACTTTGCTTTGGTTTGCATAACTACGTGGATTTCGCACTCGTTTTTGTGTTAACAAATAAGTAGGTTATCTTGATCCTCTAAGTGGACCTATAGTTTATTCTTTTTCTTTGTATTTATGTTGGTTTTGGCTGTATATTTGTTCCTTTTGCTCGTTTAAGCTCAATTGATCCTGCAAATTCAAAAGGAAGACCAAAACATACTTTTTCCAACATTAGTACTAAAAAAGGGTTGGTTTTATGCCTCATTTGATGTAATTTATATGTTGTCTTTTGCACACATCAAATACCCCCACACTTGAATCTTTGCTTGTCCTCAAGCAAAATCTCTTTAATATGTGGCTTACACACCCAAATGGAATAGGTAGAAGAGAAGTTTTGGGCTTGTCTTGAGTGTCAGGAATCCAAGATCTTTATTGGGTTTTATTTTTATTTTATTTACAATCCTATTCGTTATGATTTATTTAGAACATTTTATAAGAAAAATTACTTATTTGGGCATAACATGCCTCTTTAAAATTCCATTTATATACAAGTTCACATATGTGACAACCATCACCAAACCAGGTATCCGTACGAATTAATTAATATTTAATTACTGCTTAATTACTGTGCCTGCTTACAACCGTGGTCAAACTGCTTACTGATTTCTGATACATACATACTCATGCATCACACTTTATACTGTCACTCTATTACTTACACACAAACATCAGTGACAACCTTGATGCACAAAAGCACAGTGAGCACACTATACGGATAACCCAGTAAACATGCTGACATAGCCAGCATCAGACAGTTACTGTCCCTGAGGCCAATATGAGCCGGGAATAGATTACTACACCAGTAGGGAGTGTAGGGAGATGAGGATTGTAGAATTGCGTCACTAGGTGATATTTATAGTGACCGGATGTGCCTAAAACGTACTTTAAGTACAAAATTCTGCACTTTAAATAAAAACTCAACATTTAAAACTAACTAGTAAAGTGCAAAAACTTGGGAAAATAATACTAGACACTTTCCAAAGTGTCGGGAATAAATTGTGTCACTAAAAAATAATATTAACGACACTTTAAATGCTTATTAAGCACTTTAACGGACCAATATCCAACCGAACGACCGGACTTTACCCGGAATATAAAAATATTGTCATTGACGTTGTTTTCTTTTTCTGAGCCAGTTAGGGTCCCCGAATACCCTAACACCCGTTATATTAAACTACACACTAGTAAACTATATAAAGTTCCTAATTAACTAAACTAAATATAACTTTATTAAGCTAGTTGAAATCCAACCATGTGCCAACCCCCCCCCCCCCCCAAACGATCGGTTCCCCCATGTGAGACACACCATACATTTTCGATTATTATATTGTTTGTTGTCTCATATCTACTAAGCATAATACATAGTGGATAATTAGAATGGGTAGTTTATAAATTTAACCTAAGGAACCACCCACCACTTCTCATAAACAATTAACAAAAATTGGCACTCCCTTTCCCTCTTGCTACCATCGGCCGAGAACCACAAGCAACATCCTACCATCATTCAATTTTCATATTATAATTCCATCTACATACAAGTGTGTTAGAGTTCATACAAGGAGACCCGGTGCTTACGGATTGCCAAGGACCTCACCACAATGCTATTAACCACCCGTTTTTCGACTAGTTTCTTCCCTAGCCTTGAGCTAGTAGTAAGTGACTCTAAACACCCTATTGTTCATATCTAAAGTGGTTAATAAGAAATTTAACGGGTAAAAATTATGAACACTAGAGATCAAAACTAAAAGTCTACTAAAAATAATAAACATGGTGGTTAATGAATGAATGTTAGTGTAAAACTTTTGAAACTCGTTTTGTTATGATTATTTATTGTTGTTGATTGCTAATGTTGGAATAGATCGTCATCAAACCACGCTAGATCATGTTCATGGAACATGATCTAGCCTTATGTTAAGTCATAAAGTTATTAGATGACGGACCCTTTCAAACCTAAACATGAACTTGTGTAAAAACAATTTTTCTTATGAAATGGAGTTCTAAACTAGTAGATCTAAAGATCTACAAGTGGTATTTTCGAAGAACCAACTGTAAGACGAAACCATGTTTTAAAACCGAATCTTTCCTAAACTAAAGGTGTTTTTATGAACAAACAAGTGTGTAGACACTTGTGTAACAAAAGGTTTTAAGTGAGACTCATAAGTGTGTATTTTGACAAGGATATTATTTTGGAAAGTTATATGGAATAAAATATAATATTTTTGGGAAAAAATATTTATATTTTGGAAGTAAAGTATTTTGGACAAACGAAATAAAATATATTACATTAAGTGAGACTTAATAATATATTTCGAAGTTATACGAACGCACATGTATTAAAACCCCCATCCTTGGGAAGGAATATATTTACAAAATAATTACGAAGTGTAATTACGAAATAGTTGCCTAACTATTTCCCAAAGACATTAAACCTTAAGCCAAGGCACGGCCGTCCGTCAAATAAAAGTTAGCACGAGTAGGTCGTCACGTAGCAGGTTACTTTGGGTCGGACCATTTCGAGACGCACTTCAGTGAGTTCATGTCCCCCTTTTCTCTTAACTGTTTTCAGTTTTTATACTTCGGGGGTGAAATACATGTTACAATTATTAAGGACATTTTTATACACGGTATGGTTAGCTTAAGGAGGGTTAGGACGTACAGATCATGTGAGTGGGTAGGTGGAACTAAAGGCCATTAATCCTCGTTGTAGGACCGAGGGACATTAGTGATAGATCTATTTGGGTGTAGCGAGCCCCACTCCTGAGCCCGCTTAATGGACCAGGTGGTGACTTTGTACCTGACGCAAAATCCGCTAGGTTTGAGTCTTCCTGCATCACTTCACACATATCATTGGCTTTGCAACCCAATGGTGATCTCTTTTTCCTTATTGCTACATACCAGGGACATTTTTACATCGGGACGTACTTAAACATTTTTACATCGGGACGTACTTAAACCTTTTTACATTGGGACGTACTTTAAAGGTTTTACATACTCACTTTCACATGAACTGGCTCAACTTTATGTTGATTTTTCAAACTACATGTATTTCAGGAAACTAACGGATCTGGCACGGTATGCACGTACTTTCAAGCTGCGTTTGAATAAAGAAGTCATCCAGGGTTTAGAAGGTGTAACCTCTTCCTGGACGGGTTACATACCCCTAAACCTAGTATTGTTTAAAGTCTTTTGCTAACTTTTTATAAACTCAATTAAATCAAGTTAAGGCTTGTAACTTATTTTGTGATTGTTGAAAATGGGATTTTTCTAACTTTATTAATTGATGAATATCTCATGTTGTTTTTTTATCATATAGCATTGTTATGATTGTTGCTATGGTATTAAGAAGTCACACCAAATAAACCTACGCTTCCGCAAAGCCAGGGTGTGACAACATACCTCACGGGAGATCACTCAACACTCGGCCGAAGATGTATTTTTGTGAAACACTCAAGACCAGAATGGAACTTATTTCTACCATATGCTTGCCAAGCAATCAAACCTCCTCCTTTTTAACTATAGGACTTTATAAATATCAAGAGGACTTGGGAAAGGGTTAGGCTTGGGCTAAGGGTAGGTGGTTTTGGTTAGTGGTTAGTAAAAAGGGCTAAAAGAGTAAAAAGCGTCGGTCATCGTAAAACTTTTTGTTTTTGTGACTTTTATTCAAACTAAGCATATTCAAACAAAGTTTCTTTGGGGAACTTGTTTGTTTATTGCAAGACTTTCATTTTTTTCAACATAGGAAACGTCACAAGATAACCGAGCTTTTTACTAAAATAAAGGGGTTGAAAAGAAAGAGGTTTTTGGTGGGTAAAGGGTGTTTGTTTTGTGGGTTTTGAAATGAAAAGGTTTAGGCTCAAAGGGGTTAACTAGGGGGATTTTGGGTAGGTGATAAGAAAAATTGAAAAATAATGGTGTTGAAAGGAAAATGGGTTAGTCTTAATGCCTCCGTCATTTGCTTACTTGGGTTTAAGTTGGTAAGGACCGGGAATGTATCGTCGTAGCAAGTTCTAGAGTCGTAAGAACCAAGCGGCTATTCACACAAGAAACGAAAAATGAGCATTTAGTTTAAAGATATATGATTGTATGCTCAATAAAGGCTCAAAACTCACTTGTTGTGGGAATGGGTCTATAATGTGATCAAGTATATATAATCAAATTTTTATTTTGTCATGCCTTTTCATAATTTTCTTATTTGGTTCTTTTTATCACGACGCTATCGGTTGTAAATTTGTAAAAATATAACATTTTTAGAACTTGTTATTCCTAAATTAAACCAAGACAAGTAGAGAAAAAAATGAAAATTTTTGAAAAAAAATTGGGGTGATTAGCAGTTCCAATAGATTTTTGTGTAAGGCTTGTTATTAGGACTTGCAAGATTCAAGGTTTTCGCATCCCCCCCCCCCCCCACCACACTTAAATTACACATTGTCCTCAATGTGTCCAAAAAATAAGTTTTTAGGTTGGTTGAATATGTAAAAAGGTGTTGAAAAACAAAATTTTATGTTACTGGGCGTCTGGCCACGGCCCCGTGTTGGTCCGGCATGGCCCCGTGGTCAGATCGCCAGTAACAGAATTTAACAGAAGGCTGGACACGGGACATGTTCAGTGAGCACGACCCCGTGTCTAGTTACCTGAACTGGGCAAATTGATGCCGAGCCTGGGCACGGGGCGTGTTGGGCTGAGCACGGCCCCGTGCTGAACTCGCTGTAATGCTGGAAAATTGTCGGGAAGCTCTGTTTTTGTGCATGGGGTGTGGTTTTAACGTTCCCTTGGTAACCTCCACCTTTTCGAGTGTGTTTAACCATTACAACATCATCCAAACACCATTTAATAATTTAAACCATCATTTATTTAAAAAGTGTAAGATACATAGTTTCTAAAAATAAAAAGTACAAACTAAAAACTAAGATAGATAGGTAGGTCCTAGAATGCAAGAAATTTTTAAACCACAAAGAAGTTCTATCCTTAATGTTTTCATTATAAGAACAACAAAAACCCGAAAAATGATTTTTCCGATTGAACAAGGCTTTTAGAACTTCTTCCCGGAGGATGCTCCTCACACATCGTTAAGCCATTTCTATATCTCCCGAGGGAGAAGGAAGACGGGCTCATTGTCCACCTCATGTGGAGGAGATGCAATCTCCACCGGAACCTCATGTAAGTTGTCTAGAGGAGGTTCCGGGGGAATGTCGTCCCATCTGGTGGGATTAACAACATCTTGTGCCAAGTTCCAATCTTCTTGTAGGAAGATTGGTCCCGTAGGTGGCATTGCAGGAATGTTCAACCTTAGGTGCAAAAGGTTGATTTCTTGGAAGCTACTCTCCAGCCCCACTGTTAGATAGTTGATATAGTCAATAAGAACCTACTCCACGGATGTCATCTCATCGAGTGCTTCTCTTAGCGCCATTACGTAACGCACAAGGGTTGCTTCTATCGATGGTCTTCTTTCTCCAAGTGTAGCGCCATTACGTAGCGCCATTACAAACTTCACCATGAATTTTTATTACAAAATCTCCAAGTGTCGGAGGTGGGATTTTCATAATTAAAACTTGTTAAAATATATATTTAGTATATATTTTTCATAATAGCACTTGTGTGAATTTTTATGATTATTTTGTGAACTACATAAATATTATTTTTAGAGTAAAAATAATATTACTGGAATACACTGAATATTCACGGCTCCAAAATAATACGAACGCCTTCACAATAAGTATTTGAGTTACACCAGTATTATTTATACCACCCGACCCTTACAACGTAACTTACGTATTTTCAGAAAATACTCATAAGTGTGTATTTTGACAAGGATATTATTTTGGAAAATTATTTGGAATAAAATATAATATTTTTGGAAAAAATATTTATATTTTGGAAGTAAAGTATTTTGGACAAACGAAATAAAATATATTACATTAAGTGAGACTTAATAATATATTTCAAAGTTATACGAACGCACATGTATTAAAACCCCCATCCTTGGGAAGGAATATATTTACAAAATAATTACGAAGTGTAATTACGAAATAGTTGCCTAACTATTTCCAAAAGACATTAAACCTTAAGCCAAGGCACGGCCGTCCGTCCGTCTAATAAAAGTTAGTACGTGTAGGTCGTCACGCAGCAGGTTACTTTGGGTCGGACCATTTCGAGACGCACTTCAGTGAGTTCATGTCCCCCTTTTCTCTTAACTGTTTTCAGTTTTTATACTTCGGGGGTGAAATACATGTTACAATTATTAAGGACATTTTTATACACGGTATGGTTAGCTTAAGGAGGGTTAGGACGTACAGATCATGTGAGTGGGTAGGTGGAACTAAAGGCCATTAATCCTCGTTGTAGGACCGAGGGACATTAGTGATAGATCTATTTGGGTGTAGCGAGCCCCACTCCTGAGCCCGGTTAATGGACTAGGTGGTGACTTTGTACCTGACGCAAAATCCGCTAGGTTTGAGTCTTCCTGCATCACTTCACACATAGCATTGGCTTTGCAACCCAATGGTGATCTTGTGACACCTGTGTCACTGCGACCATCAAAAAAATACCAAACCAATGAAATATTGTATTTCATAGTTTGGACTTGTATAAATATGTGTATCTTTTGCACATATCAACTCTTGTTCGATTTCAAGCTCTAAATCGCTTTCTGGAAGGTTATACGCGCACTGATGCGAAAATATAACCCGTTTAATGCAACGAACACTCTGGAATAGTTAAATAGGCTTAACATACCTTAAATAACCTTTACATAACTTAGAAATAAGTTTTGAAGGCTTTGGTATGGCAAAATCAAGTTAAATCGCTTACAGGGACTAAACTTGACAAACTGCGAAAGTATGCCAATTTGAACTGTAACAGACATTCCGGAACATGACCATAAGTTAAACATACCATAAATATCCTCTACATAGCTTAGAAATAGGCTTTGAGGTGTTCGGTGTGCTAAAATAAACTTTTTGGGTCATTCAGGGACTAAAAGCGTCAAAAAGTGCACAAGTTTGTACTTTTGCGCATAACTTACGTTCTGAATACATCCGGACATCCAAAAATTTATGTAAGCACTAAAATATTTTATTTTAGTGTTTGGCTTGAGAAAAATCCATTCGTCGCGCAATTTGGATCGTTTTTCGCGCTTGTGCGCATTCCGTCGTAATTAAGCGAACATCGCGATCGTACGACCAAACGAACCAACATCCGGTATATTTTTGAGCATGTTTCATGTCCACAATGTTTAGGCAACATTTTAGGGCCTTAAAGTTGGCTCTACGGGCCTTAGAAGTGTCGGAAATGGCTTAAACACCAACAGGGACCAAATCTGTCATTTTGGAAACTTTCTGCTGATCAGACAGGCCAGGCGGCCCGCGTAAACCCAGGCCTATCCTTTACGCGGCCCGCGTCAGTGTATCAGACCAGATTCAATGTTTAAACAGCCTGTTTGCAGCTGTTTTGCACTCCTAATCTCTTTTCCACATGTCAATTCCTTATGGTGAGTGGCCATTTGACATACCATAACATTCCAACACATGTACGGGTGGGATTCGAGCACGGTTTCCATGAAACGATCTTAACGGTTACCTGAAAACTATAAATACCCATCCACCCCCATTGCAAAACCCACAAGAATCTGATCCTAGAAGCTCTAAGTTGAAACCATTGTTTCATACCTGAGCTACTTGGATCACGATTAGCATTCGGGGGCCCTTCGTAAGTATTCCTTCGTTCTTTTATTGTTTTTTGAGTCCGAAAGTCAAACCTTGTTTGACTTTCTGCGTTGACCAGTTTATGGTCAATGCGAAGTTCGTTTGAACTTCGCAACGTGATTGTAATCACGATGGTTATAGTCCCTTGTGACTATGCCTACTGATTACCACGTTGTCTAGGGTCGTAGGGTAAGCGATCTAATAAATCGCTTATACCTTCGAACCCGACCCATTTGGTCGATCATTAGGATCCGACCAAACACATTAGGTGACCATAGTATATAGGGAATAACCTTTCGAGGTTATACCTTATGGTCACGACGTTTAGCTAGTTGTATGATAGGTAGTTTATATGCCTTAGGTAAATTACCAAAATACCCCTTTGATGCCAAAATTCATTTTAAACATATGTAACATAACCTATGACTTCTAAACTGATTTATCAACAATATTAAACATGTTAAGGCATATTTTACTTGTCATAGGACTAGTTAGGCGGTCCGAACGCGTTTCACGCGAACGACGCGTTAAAGTAGCATAAGCTACCTAAACGGGTCGTAATGGGTCGTAAGCACTTAGGTTTGGTTTCATTTAGTATGTAGGCTTTGTTAAACCATAAGACACGAGTCTCCATACTCGTTTGGTTTACGAACCCTCATTTTATCTAAATCCTCTGACTTAGGTCTGGTTTATTAACATAGTTACCTATATTAGGTGCCGTTTGATTCCGTGATCTCTAGCATTGCTTGGTGGTTATCTTAGGACTTCTGAGCAATCTCAAGTGAGTACATAGACCCCTCTTTTACTATTTTCCAAACTGTTTTGGGGTGAAACACATGTGCCTACTTGTTACTTTCATGCTTTCCATGCTTTCACATCATATACCTGCTATGTTCGTTAGTACATTTTAGTACATGATTTCATTACATTTCATGCTATGTATGCCCACTGTGTGCGTACTTAGTAGATCGTTTTACATTACATGCTATGTATGCCCATTGTGTGCGTACTTAGTACATCGTTTTACATTACATGCTATGTATGCCCATTGTGTGCGTACTTAGTACATCGTTCTACATTACATTTCATGCTAAGTATGTCCATTGTGTGCATACTTAGTACATTGTTTTACATTGCATATTGTTGCATATGCCCATCCAGCATATGAACACATTATATTACATTTTGAACCGTTGTAACCATTTGGCTATGTGAACCGTTGTAACCATTTGACTATGTGAACCGTTGTAACCATTTGACTATGTGAACCGTTATAACCATTTGACTATGTGAACCGTTGTAACCGTTTGATCATTTGAACCGTTTGTAGCTATTGAACCGTGTGACTCGTAATTGACTATACATAAACATTTCTACAATTGTTAAACATTACATCTTGGTGGTTTGGTTTGAGTAAGTGATTTAAGTAACGAGACTTGTGTAATATGATACAAGCATGGTGGATACGCCGCTGGTACTTCCTATATATAAGTGTTTGTATGGTATCACATATTGTAGCGTTATTTGAATCATTTCAATTTGAGACATATAACATTTTATACAAACAACATACTTTTCACAAGACATTGATTTACAAACAACTTATCTTATACAAACTCATTTTACATGGTTATTCATTTAACCATACATTATTCTCTTATTTATACATATCATCTGATCTTATCGTTTTTCAAATGATTTACAAGACAAAGCAAATTACAAGGTTCATGACTAAACCTTTTCTCAAACATAAGTCATGAATTCTGTTTTCACAAAACCTATGTATCTCACAGGCATTTTTATGCTGACGTACCTATTTTCACATGTGTTTTCAGGAGATGATGCGTAGGACTTATCAAGACATACTTAGGCGGACCTGTGCCTTAGTGACTTAAAACGAGACAAGAACTAGTTAATTTTTGTTATATACTCTTTGTTTCTTGTTTAAAACAATGTAACTTTCATGTTTGATTAATAAAACGAAACCTCAATTGCCATGGATTTGAAACAATTAATTCTGTTACAACAGTCCCCGACGTTTGCGCCACGTTTTGTATGTTCTACGTGGTCGGGGTGTGACAGATCTCTTTTTCCTTATTGCTACATACCAGGGACATTTTTACATCGGGACGTACTTAAACATTTTTACATCGGGAAGTACTTAAACCTTTTTACATTGGGACGTACTTTAAAGGTTTTACATACTCACTTTCACATGAACTCGCTCAACTTTATGTTGATTTTTCAAACTACATGTATTTCAGGAAACTAACGGATCTGGCACGGTATGCACGTATTTTCAAGCTGCGTTTGAATAAAGAAGTCATCCAGGGTTTAGAAGGTGTAACCTCTTCCTGGACGGGTTACATACCCCTAAACCTAGTATTGTTTAAAGTCTTTTGCTAAGTCTTTATAAACTCAATTAAATCAAGTTAAGGCTTGTAACTTATTTTGTGATTGTTGAAAATGGGATTTTTCTAACTTTATTAATGGATGAATATCTCATGTTGTTTTTTTATCATATAGCATTGTTATGATTGTTGCTATGGTATTAAGAAGTCACACCAAATAAACCCACGCTTCCGCAAAGCCAGGGTGTGACAGCTTGGTATCAGAGCCTCGATCATAGCGAACTAGGATTTATTCTCGAGTCTAGACTATGATCATCAGGGCTCTCATGAAAATGTTTTCAAACACTTTTACATTGCATACACTATACGTCTAGATCCAGGAAACAGACCTTTTTACAAACAAAAAGGCACAAATACACATTCCCAAATTTAAATTTATAGCTCAGCTGGGGAGACTGAGGGAGTCCAGTCGGGGAGACTGGGGAAAAATTAGGTCGGGAGACCAGGAGAAATTAGGTCGGGAGACCAGGAGAAATTAGGTCGGGAGACCAGGAGAAATTAGGTCGGGGAGACCAGGAGATTAGTCTGAGAGACTAGGAGATTTTAGTCTGAGAGATTGGGAGATTTTAGTCTGAGAGGCTGATGTAGCGCGTAATATGGAAACGAAGATCAAACACGTTGATTCTAAGAATACCCGTGTGTTCTTCCCCAACCCCCAAGATTCCACCCAAAAGGCACGAAATTTGAAGTGAAAAAATTGATTATCTCAAAATTCAAGTCTGATCATTCGTATTACTAGATGGACATATAAATAGAAACCAAAATTCGAAATGGGCCTAAAAAAGACAACGGGCCAAACACAAGCCCAAAAACAAAATGCCCAAAATACTTCAAAAAACATAAAAATATAAATAACTACTAGAAATAAGTGTTTTTTTTGGCCCGGACGATGACCCAAACCGCCATAGGCATTTGCATCAAGATGAAGCTTGTTCTCACGTTCGTTTCGCCTGGTCGCACGCCAAAAACGGACCCCCGTAGCCCAAGTTAGAGCCATTTTAGTGAAGCCCCTTTTGTTACGCGATCTTGGGCCTCCAGATACAAGATGGCCCGCTCCTCCACCCTAGGGCCCGCATCAGAGGCTAGGAAGTTCAGTCTGAGAGGCTGAGAGGATAGTCTGGGAAAGACTAGGATGATTACGTGCTTCATTGTTACTGCTTAATTGATGATTATTGATATACGTGCACATATGGTGAATGATTGCATACACTAATTGTTAATAACTACTATGGGTAAACGTACCATGACTATTATGAACCAGCACACACATCGCACTACTTAGAAGGCGAGTTATCAGACATTGATAACCCTACAGCTGCCGCCACAGACGATGAGACTACATCTGCGCCAGAGGCATTTACGGCAAACACTGAGAGTGATCCTGACATGCCGACCAAGGACGAGGACGACTTCCAACAGTCTGCGCTACCAAGCTCTGGTAGTACATTGCCCTTGCTGGTGGCTTCCCTGACAAGAACCCTTCTGTCACTCATGTTTCAGTCCATGACCACTTCATCACTGGCCATCCCGATGGTGAGCACACTATGGATCCGATCCTAGACAATGCGCCTCTTGTGGACATCCCTTCCGAAGGATGGTTACTTGACGAACAATTGATAACGATATTGACACGATATTGATGGTCCTTCCGATAACGCCCATGACGATAGAAATTTAGACAAGGACACTGATACTAACTTCACTTCTTAAGACCCCTGTTAACAAGCCATCCTCTGGTTCTAGCATGCATTCAGACTCCTTTGAGTCTGTGATACATGCAACCTTACAAACAGCTGGAGTACAGCATTCTACTACTGACACAAGACGACGACGACATGGCTGCTGCACTATCACCTGCTCGAGGCACCGCACCGTTACACGACCCAGGGCCTGCTGCTGAGCTAGCTTCTGCACTTTTTGGGTCAGTCTGATGTTACAACTGCTGGCCCTACACCCTTGCTTGATTGTGACCCTGATACTTTTGGTTTACTAAGACATTACGCCCCTTACACCCGACCCAGTACCTGCACCTAATGATCTCCCTATCGGATGAGACGTTTGCCCCTGCACCTTCACCTGCTGATGTTGCTCCTATGGAGACCGACGTCCATTGCGCCAACGCGCCTATCGCTTTCTTTCAAGACATACCTGCGTCCCGGAAAGGTACTTCAGGTCAGCACCCGCATAACGATTCATCTGCTACAGCAGCATTTTCTATGGCCTTACAGGCCGCACCGTTTACTCCTTTCACCCCTACATCGCTGTACGAGCCGATTTGATGGATCCTATAGTACACTATGCAGATTTTAGACCCTGACTATCCCTCACGTAGTGGAGGCCACATACGAGATGAGCTGCTCCTGTAACACCAACTACGGTTGAGGATACAAGTCGCAGAATGTTGGAGCTTGAGCTAACGCCACAATTGGCAACTTCAAATACAAAGCATTACATAACCGAAAACATGATTTAAGTGACTACATCACAAGACAGCATATTGCCTGAAAAGTTTATGTAAGACACCCCGTCCTCCACCCTGTCTATTGCTAGCATACTTTGATTCGTCACGTACATCAAGGTTCCTTTTGCGCTCTCGACCGTTGCTATTACACCGTTCCCAGGATTCTGATACTTATTTCTTTACTATCGAGCGGCAGAACAAATAATTAATTCAACGTATATACATGCTCGAGGATGGACTCACACATGTTAACAGTTTACTTTTCTTTCCTCCTCCACCTCAGTCATCAGTATAGTTGGTTTCTGGATTATGCGGATTGCATTACACTTGGGTAAGGACAATAATGATAAGCTGGGATAGCAGAGATTTTTGAGGACCACTTCTGGTTACAAAATTTTGATGCACTAATATACTTATTGGATAAGGGTAGGGTGACCCTGTGTCCCTTTCGATGTGATACATTTTGTTAGACACAGTGATTGTGGCCGAAGGATAATGAAAACCCAATCGTCTTTAAACACGCGACAACATTTTGTGGCCAATAACCTATGAAAGCTCAGTCGCTAGGTCTTCGCTAAGCACGTCATTGATCTATGTGTGTGTGCTATCATTATAATACTACGTGCTTACTTGCTATGCTCACATTAAACCTAATTACCAAATTACTTGGTCTTACTATGATTATACCATTACTTGATTGGTTGATATGGTAACCTGTTATGTGTATGTACTTATGACCACTAAACAACCAAATGCACGCACGAAGCAAATTAGACCTGACCTAACCGACCTTCTTCTAGGAAGATGTCGACTCAGGGGAACACCGATATCAACAACCCTCTACCGACAACAAAGGCAGAAATGCAAGAGCGCCTCTTACAGGCCATCACATGGTACGAGGCCCGTCGCTTCGATTGCAGCGGAGGTACCTCGGGAAATAACCTCCTCAACGGCTGCACCTACAAGCAGTTCTTGGACCACAAACCTCGAGAGTTCAACGGCACTGGGGGTGCCTTAGCCTTCGTGCGCTGGGTTGAAAAGACAGATTTTGTTTTACGATTGAGCGAATGTGACCCCGAACATCAAGTCAAGTATATAACTGGACTATTGGTGGATGAGGTTCTGTCATGGTGGAACCATCTAGTTCGGACAATGGGCGAGACCGCTGCGTATGCTATGACGTGGGACGAACTAAAAGATCTGATGCGTAAGAGATATTGCCCGAGGGCAGAAGTCCAGAAGTTGGAAACAGAACTGTGGAACTTGAAAATGGAAGGACCAAAGATAGCGGAGTATGTGCAGAGATTTAACGAATTATCACAAGTTGCCTTACTCCTGGGGGCACCAGAGTTTAAGAGAATTGAACAGTTCATAAGGGGATTGGCACCCCAGATTCTAAGCCTGGTAACAACATCAAAACCTTCAACGATCACCGAGGCTATCAATATAAGCATAACACTCACGGAAGAAGCAGTTAGACGAGGAGAATTTTCTACTGCGGAGGAGAAAAAGGAGACTGCTATAGAGGCATCTGGGGATAACAAGAGAAAGCTCGCAAATTTCAATATGGTTACTCGGGTAAGTAACAAGAAGAAGGCCAAGAAGGGAAAATATTACAAGGGTATCCTACCTAAGTGCTGCAATTGTTTACGTTATCATGTCGGGCGATGCAAATATGGAAATTGTGGTAACTGTGGCAAGGTGGGACATGTCAAGGAAACTTGTTGACAAAATACTAAACATAGTATTGGGGGCTAAGACGGTAGTGAGAATCACGAAGGGGACAACGACAATGATAACTGTCGAGGCAGAATGAGTGATAATCAGAAACGTGCTCGAGGATGTTTAAACTGTGGAAGCAAAAAGCATTTCAGAAGATATTGCCCTAAAAACAATCAGGCACAAGGATGAAAGCTCCCCACTGGAGCTAGGGAGACACGCCAGGGATCCAAGCATGGATATTGGTACCTCCCATATTACGCAATATTATGCATCTGTATTGCCAAATACTGTTGCAAATTTTACGATTCGCACTTCTAGAGTTCGAGAGCATGATTGGTTTAAGTAGCGAGTAAGTATATATTCCAGTACC
Source organism: Helianthus tuberosus (assembly GCA_030545235.1). NCBI lineage: Eukaryota > Viridiplantae > Streptophyta > Magnoliopsida > Asterales > Asteraceae > Helianthus > Helianthus tuberosus. The sequence goes on from CM060407.1 coordinate 125,370,228, forward strand.
CATTAGAACTAGCTTAGGGGAAGCTAGTGGAAGCCAACGCAGTAACTGGAATCGGCACGATAGAACCCGGAGAGCGTAAGTTTACGCTAGATCTATTGCCAGTTGAGTTGGGAAGCTTCAACGTGGTAATTGGATGTATTAGTTGGCAAGCGATCGAGCGGAGGTTGATATCCGCACCTCGATGACTAATGAAGGAACGATTGTGACTCACGAAGCAGGATACGCCACCACCGATCATGAATTGCTTAAGGCACGAAAGTTGTTGTGGGAAGGATGTGTTGTTTGCCGGCTCATGTCGGGGACAAGGGAGCTGAAGAACTAAAACTTAACGATACCCCTGTGATCGGAGTATACCCTGAAGTCTTCCTCGAAGACTAGCCAGAATTATCTCCTCAACGACAAGTCGAATTTTCGCATCGATTTAATCCCAGGCACCGCGCCTGTAGCCGATGCATCGTGGAGACTTACACTCCCAGAGATGCAAGGATTGACAGTGTAACCTCAGTGGTTGATAAAGAAGGAAGATAACAGACCAAAACTTTTGTTTTGGATAACCTCAGTTCTGCTCGCCAAAAGAAAGGACGAATGACTTTTAAATGACTGGGAGTCGGACGAGCTAGCCAACCAGAGTCGGTGGCACTTGCTGAGGAATTAACGAACCTCTTACATAACTGACTGTAAGGACCCAAACTACTATTACACGACTAGTCGATGATCGAGGGTCGTTAGCAGTGAATTCGGGAGGAAAGTATACCGGGAAGATTGTGGGAAAATGACTTGTTTTTAGACGAACACCAAAATAGTGCTTCCTACACAATGCACAAACCAGATCTACACGGGACACGAAATCTGGAGGATTTAGAAGACGTATATTTAGGACCTTGGGAACCCAGGTCCACACTCGTAAAGTTTTTTTATTTAGGAACCATATCTGTCAACTCAATCAACCATCATTAACATGGCGCATATGCCAGTTCCATTGACCCAACAGAGAGTACTTGGATTTCTTTTGCTTCTGACGAGTAGATGGTTGCATCTCTACTCCTCTTAATGGTAGTTGCATCACACAAATTTTCTTCGCGGAGAGCGAACACACATTTATTCGATACTTGGTCATCTCTTCATTTAGCAAGCACTTATTGTTTCAGTACTCGGAAACTTTCATGACACACATGCATCATTTGCTATGCATGTGGTTTTGTTTCGAACAAAGACTTCATTGGAATTTACATATTATTTGCTAAGCCTAATTACTGATTCCTGATTCGAGTAACCTACATTATTGTTATTGTTGGCTCTTTTGTTACCAAGCCAACACACCTTCTTGAAACCGCTTTCTTTCAAGCTACATTCATGGTTTATTTTGCTACCATGCTGAGAATTCCTTGTTGATACATACGTTTATTGTCGGGTTATGTTGAAACCAAATTCAATTGCTTGAACTCATCCAGTTCACAGGTTTAACTTGAAATGCTATATGATGTATTGGGAGCATCATATTAAACTATTTTTGCAAAGATTCTTTCATTTCGATTCGTAGTAGATTTGGTTGGTCTACGACTCCACTAAAACGTTTGATTTGTTTCGATACCTTGCGGTGATATTTTCACAAAATTGAAGCTTGCGCTAATTTGGTTACTCACTTCGTACACGGATTTAATTCCCTATTTAGTTGTTAACAATCCATTTTGGATCTTCACGATCAAAGCGGTCTCAACACAATTGTGTGTTAAGGCAATGGTACATACATTCATTTCATAAGCACAATGTACCTCCTAACGATTCTTTCGTTGTCAACCAAATGCCTTGCGATACTTATTACTTTTCATCTTCGATTGGAAATAGTGGTTCTTTGATGTTCCGTATTTAATTGGAAAATCTGTAACATGGTATAAATCACATCTTCAGATTGCCTCAGTACACTTTCATTTGATTTCAAACGCGGTGAACTTGTTCAGTCACCACTATTATTGGATAATGCGATTACGAAACCTTGTGGTGTCATCATAAACTTGTAGCTTATGCTAATCATGGTTAACCGTTTTCACATGAGACCACACATACTTTTGTTTGAATTATCATTTAAACATTTCTGATGCAACTACGAATCAAGACAATGATACACCAAATTCACTTGTATTCCATTCGGTGTATCTTCACCATTCAAAAATGTCAACACACTAAACCTTACCAGACATTTATTCAGGAGTTGACAGATCATTTTACTATTACATTGAGTTGCTACTTTTGAGTTCATATAGCGGGTGCTATGGTTTGTGAAAACTCGTTTGCATATTGCAACCGATCGATTAAAAACCATATTAGTCAAAACTCCACTTTTGTGGAACCCCTGCTAGCTGGATTACACTAGACTATACGCCAAATGCGTCTTGTACCTTTGACATCCAATGCTAGAAGCACACACCTTTCAACCCTAGGATTCGGGTTGTTATATATATTCTGGGACTCACCTAATGTGAGTAATGTTTGTTTCTATTTGATGATTACCTACTTCGATATTATTCATATACATACGTGTGTAACTTAACCATAAGGAGTAGGGTAGTACAAATTTCGAGGACGAAATTTCTTTAACGGGGGGAGAATGTGACAACCCTCACCAAACCAGGTATCCGTACGAATTAATTAATATTTAATTACTGCTTAATTACTGTGCCTGCTTACAACCATGGTCAAACTGCTTACTGATTTCTGATACATACATACTCATGCATCACACTTTATACTGTCACTCTATTGCTTACACACAAACATCAGTGACAACCTTGATGCACAAAAGCACAGTGAGCACACTATACGGATAACCCAGTAAACATGCTGACATAGCCAGCATCAGACAGTTACTGTCCCTGAGGCCAATATGAGCCGGGAATAGATTACTACACCAGTAGGGAGTGTAGTGAGATGAGGATTGTAGAACTGCGTCACTAGGTGATATTTATAGTGACCGGATGTGCCTAAAACGTACTTTAAGTACAAAATTCTGCACTTTAAATAAAAACTCAGCATTTAAAACTAACTAGTAAAGTGCAAAAACTTGGGAAAATAATACTAGACACTTTCCAAAGTGTCGGGAATAAATTGTGTCACTAAAAAATAATATTAACGACACTTTAAATGCTTATTAAGCACTTTACCCGGAACATAAAAATATTGTCATTGACGTTGTTTTCTTTTTCTGAGCCAGTTAGGGTCCCCGAATACCCTAACACCCGTTATATTAAACTACACACTAGTAAACTATATAAAGTTCCTAATTAACTAAACTAAATATAACTTTATTAAGCTAGTTGAAATCCAACCATGTGCCAACCCCCCCCCCCCCCAACGATCGTTCCCCCATGTCAGACACACCATACATTTTCGATTATTATATTGTTTGTTGTCTCATATCTACTAAGCATAATACATAGTGGATAATTAGAATGGGTAGTTTATAAATTTAACCTAAGGAACCACCCACCACTTCTCATAAACAATTAACAAAAATTGGCACTCCCTTTCCCTCTTGCTACCATCGGCCGAGAACCACAAGCAACATCCCACCATCATTCAATTTTGATATTATAATTCCATCTACATACAAGTGTGTTAGAGTTCATACAAGGATACCCGGTGCTTACGGATTGCCAAGGACCTCACCACAACGCTATTAACCACCCGTTTTTCGTCTAGTTTCTTCCCTAGCCTTGAGCTAGTAGTAAGTGACTCTAAACACCCTATTGTTCATATCTAAAGTGGTTAATAAGAAATTTAACGGGTAAAAATTATGAACACTAGAGATCAAAACTAAAAGTCTACTAAAAATAATAAACATGGTGGTTAATGAATGAATGTTAGTGTAAAACTTTTGAAACTAGTTTTGTTATGATTATTTATTGTTGTTGATTGCTAATGTTGGAATAGATCGTCATCAAACCACGCTAGATCATGTTCATGGAACATGATCTAGCCTTATGTTAAGTCGTAAAGTTATTAGATGACGAACCCTTTCAAACCTAAACATGAACTTGTGTAAAAACAATTTTTCTTATGAAATGGAGTTCTAAACTAGTAGATCTAAAGATCTACAAGTGGTATTTTCGAAGAACCAACTGTAAGACGATACCATGTTTTAAAACCGGATCTTTCCTAAACTAAAGGTGTTTTTTGTGAACAAACAAGTGTGTAGACACTTGTGTAACAAAAGGTTTTAACAAAGAATTATTTTGGTAATATTTGACTAGAAGTTGTATAAATGCATCTTCTTTAAAAATAAGATTTTCAAGAAACCGATTTTATTTACAAAGATAGAAAGATCTACTAAGAATATTGGAAGATTACTACACGGTTTTACATAACCCACAAGTTCATGTGTTTGCGACTTACGTATATTTTTGACTAGTTTAGTGTTGAAATATGGTTTGTTGATGTTGGGAACATTGTTGGTTGAATTTATAAAAGAAAATGATACGCTTGAAAGCGTGGCCACCTCCAGTTACAGAGGAAACTCTGGCGAATTTTTTCCAGAAATATAACACTTGGAAAATATTTTTACGACAAGTGTTATGAATATATTTTCGACTTGTTTCTCCAAACAAACTTCGCCATGAATTTTTATTACAAAATCTCCAAGTGTCGGAGGTGGGATTTTCATAAATAAAACTTGTTAAAATATATATTTAGTATATATTTTTCATAATAGCATTTGTGTGAATTTTTATGATTATTTTGTGAACCACATAAATATTATTTTTAGAGTAAAAATAATATTACTGGAATACACTGAATATTCACGGCTGCAAAATAATACGAACGCCTTCACAATAAGTATTTGAGTTACACCAGTATTATTTATACCACCCGAACCTTACAACGTAACTTACGTATTTTCAGAAAATACTCATAAGTGTGTATTTTGACAAGGATATTATTTTGGAAAATTATATGGAATAAAATATAATATTTTTGGGAAAAATATTTATATTTTGGAAGTAAAGTATTTTGGACAAACGAAATAAAATATATTACATTAAGTGAGACTTAATAATATATTTCGAAGTTACACGAACGCACATGTATTAAAACCCCCATCCTTGGGAAGGAATATATTTACAAAATAATTACGAAGTGTAATTACGAAATAGTTGCCTAACTATTTCCCAAAGACATTAAACCTTAAGCCAAGGCACGACCGTCTGTCTAATATAAGTTAGTACGTGTAGGTCGTCACGCAGCATGTTACTTTGGGTCGGACCATTTCGAGACGCACTTCAGTGAGTTCATGTCCCCATTTTCTCTTAACTGTTTTCAGTTTTTATACTTCGGGGGTGAAATACATGTTACAATTATTAAGGACAATTTTATACACGGTATGGTTAGCTTAAGGAGGGTTAGGACGTACAGATCATGTGAGTGGGTAGGTGGAACTAAAGGCCATTAATCCTCGTTGTAGGACCGAGGGACATTAGTGATAGATCTATTTGGGTGTAGCGAGCCCCACTCCTGAGCCCGCTTAATGGACCAGGTGGTGACTTTGTACCTGACGCAAAATCCGCTAGGTTTGAGTCTTCCTGCATCACTTCACACATATCATTGGCTTTGCAACCCAATGGTGATCTCTTTTTCCTTATTGCTACATACCAGGGACATTTTTACATCGGGACGTACTTAAACATTTTTACATCGGGACGTACTTAAACCTTTTTACATTGGGACGTACTTTAAAGGTTTTACATACTCACTTTCACATGAACTCGCTCAACTTTATGTTGATTTTTCAAACTACATGTATTTCAGGAAACTAACGGATCTGGCAAGGTATGCACGTATTTTCAAGCTGAGTTTGAATAAAGAAGTCATCCAGGGTTTAGAAGGTGTAACCTCTTCCTGGACGGGTTACATACCCCTAAACCTAGAATTGTTTAACGTCTTTTGCTAAGTCTTTATAAACTCAATTAAATCAAGTTAAGGCTTGTAACTTATTTTGTGATTGTTGAAAATGGGATTTTTATAACTTTATTAATGGATGAATATCTCATGTTGTTTTTTTTTTTATCATATAGCATTGTTATGATTGTTGCTATGGTATTAAGAAGTCACACCAAATAAACCCACGCTTCCGCAAAGCCAGGGTGTGACAACATACCTCACGGGAGATCACTCAACACTCGGCCGAAGATGTATTTTTGTGAAACACTCGAGACCGGAATGGAACTTATTTCTACCATATGCTTGCCAAGAAATCAAACCTCCTCCTTTTTAACTATAGACCTTTATAAATATCAAGAGGACTTGGGAAAGGGTTAGGCTTGGGCTAAGGGTAGGTGGTTTTGGTTAGTGGTTAGTAAAAAGGGCTAAAAGCGTAAAAAGCGTCGGTCATCGTAAAACTTTTTGTTTTTGTGACTTTTATTCAAACTAAGCATATTCAAACAAAGTTTCTTTGGGGAACTTGTTTGTTTATTGCAAGACTTTCATTTTTTTCAACATAGGAAACATCACAAGATAACCGAGATTTTTACTAAAATAAAGGGGTTGAAAAGAAAGAGGTTTTTGGTGGGTAAAGGGTGTTTGTTTTGTGGGTTTTGAAATGAAAAAGTTTAGGCTCAAAGGGGTTAACTAGGGGGATTTTGGGTAGGTGATAAGAAAAATTGAAAAATAATGGTGTTGAAAGGAAAATGGGTTAGTCTTAATGCCTCCGTCATTTACTTACTTGGGTTTAAGTTGGTAAGGACCGGGAATGTATCGTCGTGGCAAGTTCTAGAGTCGTAAGAACCAAGCGGCTATTCACACAAGAAACGAAAAATGACTATTTAGTTTAAAGATATATGCTTGTATGCTCAATAAAGGCTCAAAACTCACTTGTTGTGGGAATGGGTCTATAATGTGATCAAGTATATATAATCAAATTTTAATTTTGTCATGCCTTTTCATAATTTTCTTATTTGGTTCTTTTTATCACGACGCTATCAGTTGTAAATTTGTAAAAATATAACCTTTTTAGAACTTGTTATTCCTAAATTAAACCAAGACAAGTAGAGAAAAAAATGAAAATTTTTGAAAAAAAATTGGGGTGATTAGCAGTTCCAATAGATTTTTGTGTAAGGCTTGTTATTAGGACTTGCAAGATTCAAGGTTTTCGCATCCCCCCCCCCCACACACACACTTAAATTACACATTGTCCTAAATGTGTCTAAAAAATAAGTTTTTAGGTTGGTTGAATATGTAAAAAGGTGTTGAAAAACAAAATTTTATGTTACTGGGCGTCTGGCCACGGCCCCGTGTTGGTCCGGCATGGCCCCGTGGTCAGATCGCCAGTAACAGAATTTAATAGAAGGCTGGACACGGGACATGTTCAGTAAGCACGACCCCGTGTCTAGTTACCTGAACTGGGCAAATTGATGCCGAGCCTAGGCACGGGGCGTGTTGGGCTGAGCACGGCCCCGTGCTGAACTTGCTGTAATGCTGGAAAATTGTCGGGAAGCTCTGTTTTTGTGCATGGGGTGTGGTTTTAACGTTCCCTTGGTAACCTCCACCTTTTCGAGTGTGTTTAACCATTACAACATCATCCAAACACCATTTAATAATTTAAACCATCATTTATTTAAAAAGTGCAAGATACATAGTTCCTAAAAATAAAAAGTACAAACTAAAAACTAAGATAGATAGGTAGGTCCTAGAATGCAAGAAATTTTTAAACCACAAAGAAGTTCTATCCTAAATGTTTTCATTATAAGAACAAAAAAAACCCGAATAATGATTTTTCCGATTGAACAAGGCTTTTAGAACTTCTTCCCGGAGGATGCTCCTCACACATCGTTAAGCCATTTCTATATCTCCCGAGGGAGAAGGAAGACGGGCTCATTATCCACCTCATGTGGAGGAGATGCAAAATCCATTTCTATATCTCCGGAGGAACCTCTTGTAAGTTGTCTAGAGGAGGTTCCGGGGGAATGTCGTCCCATCTGGTGGGATTAACAACTTCTTGTGCCAAGTTCTAATCTTCTTGTGGGAAGATTGGTTCCGTAGGTGGCATTGCAGGAATGTTCAACCTTTGGTGCAAAAGGTTGATTTCTTGGAAGCTACTCTCCAGCCCCACTGTTAGATAGTTGATATGGTCAATAAGAACCTACTCCACGGATGTCATCTCATCGAATGCTTCTTTTAGCGCCATTACGTAACGCACAAGGGTTGCTTCTATCGATGGTCTTCTTTCTCTGCGACTGTTTCTCGAATAAGCTGAAGATGTTCCGCTGTCCTGGCTCGACATTCTAAGAAAACAAGTTGAAAAGTTCAAAGTAATGGAACAGTAACTCCGGCCATGGCCCCGTGTTCGCTGGCCACGGCCCCGTGGCCACCATTCTGCAGATTTTTGAATCAAGGAATCTTATTGTTTTAAATCATTTTTCTGACTTTTGAGACATTTCTAAGCATAAATAACTTAAAACAGTGTCATAAAACTTATTTTTAATAAAATTCCTTGGTTAAAAACTTAGCAAATATCACAATAAAGCTTGAAGACATGGAAGTTTCAAGCTTTAATGGAGGTTTGAGGAGTTTTTGGAGAAGGAAAGAGACAAAAGTGGTAAAGACAAGATGGTTGTTGAGAACCTTCTTTGGAATATACCTTGTAGGGTATGTGTGAAGATCCCAGCAGATCTTGGTCTTTGGAATGGGTTCAAATGTGCAGGAATCATGCTGACTTTATAGAAAACGACAGCTCGCTGACCACTGCCCTGTGTTGGCTGGACACGGCCCCGTGGTCAGACAAGACTCTAACACATTTTGTCTGTATTCTGAACACGGGGCGTGTTAGCCTAGACACGACCCCGTGGTCATTTTTTAGGTGGGAACGGGGCGTGTTGACCTGGACACGGCCCCGTGGCTAGAGAGTTTTATGAAGTTGTCTTATTTTAAGGAATTTATCCGGATCGGGTGGTTCCTTACTGGAGGGAACAACACCGAAGTGCCTAAGGTACTTAAATTGCTCCTGATTTAAACAAGAACGCAAGAGGTTATCGGAAAGGGTAAAACCTAAGCTAAATACCGGTGGGCAAAACCGACCTTTATTCCCCTTATCCGGGCTCTCGTTAAAGAAGGTGTATGTCGAATCGTTATTGTACAAATCCTAGTTCGTGACCCTCCTTGGTTGTTTTTACATCAGGTGAAGTGGTGAACATTCAAAGGGTTCCTAAATGGAAGCTTGCTCTTCCTACCCCATACATGACATCCATGATAACTCGAGGTGCCTAAATGAAGATCCTAATCTTCTACCTCCTACATGAATTATTGGACTAAATAATATGTAACCTAGATATATATATACTCATTCGAACCTTTAATGTTGAACTTGTGTTTATATGTTAAAGTAGTAGAATATCATCTAAGACTTAGAACCTTGATATGATTCTAATGGGTGTACTACCCATGAAATACAATATAACCCTAGTGGTTACATAGTGACATATAAGAGTATAAGTTAAAGATGATTATTTTTATATTGTACCTTATGCTATGTTAAATCCGAATCCATAATCTTCCGTTAAACGCCAAACTCACACACCTATGTTTCCTCGTGTAGAAGGACTAGGTGCTCCAAACTAATCCATCCACCAACTCACTTGCGGGATTTCAAGTAGGAAAGCTTGCAACCACTGTGAGTATACTCGATCCCTTTTTTCCCCTTTACACTTTGGGATGCAACATGTATAATTATGCAAACAACTTTTAAACTAAACATACTCAATCCTTGATCAAGCATGAAACTAATGTGACTTACTTGTTATTCTCGTATGCTATGTGAACGATTTGGAACGTTATATGCTCATTAAATTTGCTCGCCCACCTTAACAATTATAGCGCTATAGGATTAACGCCCCGCCCGTTATACTTTTGGGTATTGTTAAGTTAAACATTACCACCCCGCTAAACTTTTGGGATTAGGCTATTTTATGCGTTGTATTCTAGGGTTTGATCATATTGTACGCCAAAATTGCATACTAGTAATCACATATTATGAATCATGTTGGATTTGAGTTTTTATTCTATTATGCTATGTAAACAAACTTGTATACTCGCCCTTGCTTTTGCATTGAAACTCTATTTTAATACATGTTGCAGGTTAAATTGTTGAAGATAAGTTGTTTGTATAAGAAAAGTTGTTTGTATCTCGGATGTTGCAGGTTAAATTGTTAAAATATGCTCAAAAATATCACGGATGTTGGTTCGTTTTGCCGTACGGTTGCGTTGTTCGGTTAATTACGACGAAACACGAACGGACGCGAAAAACTATCTAAATTACGCGACGAATGGAATTTTATCATGCCAATCACTAAAATTAAATATTTTAATGATTACATAAATTTTTGGGTGTCCGGATATATTCAGAACGTAAGATATGCGCGAAAATGCAAACTTATGCACTTTTTAACGCTTTTAGTCCCCGTTGATCAAATAAGTTTATTTTTGCGCACCAAACACCTCAAAGCCTATTTCTAAGCTATGTAAATGATATTTAGGGCATGTTTAACTTATGATCAAGTTCCGTAATGTTTGTTACAGTACAATTCGGCATACTTTTGCAATTTGTCGAAATTAGTCCCTATAAGCGAATAAACTTGATTTCGACACACCAAACCTTCCAAAACTTATTTCTAAGTTATGTAAAGGTTATTTAAGGTATGTTAAGCCCATGTCACTGTTCCGGAGTGTTTGTCACGTAAACTGATTACATTTATGCATCAGTTCGCGTATAACTTCCCAGAAAGCGATTTAGAGCTCGAAATCGAACAAGAATTGATATGTGCAAATGATACACATATTTATACAAATCCCAAGTATGAAATACAATATTTCATTATTTGGTATTTGTTTGATGGCCATGGAGGAACAGGTGTCACAACATATGCTTAAAATGAATTTATGCGTAAAAAGGGCATTTTGGTCATTTTCCTAAGGCATATAAATTACCTATCATACAACGAACTAAACGAAGTGACCATAAGGTATAACCTTGGAAGGTTATTCCCTATACAACTATGGTCAAAAAATATGTTTGGTCGGATCCTAATGATCGACCAAACGGGTCGGGTTCGAAAGTCTAAGCGGTTGTTTAGACCGCTTATCTTACGACCCTATATAAGCACTAATCTAAAAGTGACGAGTTAAACATGTTAAAACATGTTTAACTAAGTTAGAAAACAAGTTTGATATCAAAACAAAGGGTTTTGATACACAAGAATAGTTTGGATGCAAAATACGTATAATCGCGCATTTTGACCGAAACTATGATTCGTCACTATGCCTAAATAACGTGGTAATCAGTAGGTATAGTCACAAAGGACTATAACCATCATGATTACGCTCACGTTGCGAAGTTCAAACAAACTTCGTGTTGACCATTGACTGGTCAAAGCAGAAAGTCAAACACTGTTTGACTTTCGTGCTTAAAAACGCATAAAAGCATGAAGGAAACTTTCAAAGGGTCCAAGACTTGAAGATTTCAACTCAAAATTTCTCAGGTATGAAGCTTCACAAGGAGAGCTTCAACTTAGAGAAGGAAGTTGAGAATAAATGTGTGGAAGATGAAGTGAAAAATGGTGGGTTTATATAGATTTTAAAGAACCGTTAGGATCGTTCCTCGATAATTGAGCTTCGATCTGGACCATCCATGTGTGGCACATTGTTTTGGAATACTAGGAGTGTCCAAAATCATCACACGTTATTGAAAAAGTTACACTAAAGCCCCTGAAATTCAACCTGGGTGTCAAAAATGGGTTTTCTATCCTGATGAGGCTGTGGCGTGCTGCCAGAGCACAACCATTAGGCTGTGGCACAGCGCCACCACATGCCAGCTACCAGAAAGTTTGCCAAAATGGCAGAAATGGTCCCTGCAACACTTTTAAGCCATTTTCGACACGTTTAAACCCTATTAACACATTTTCAAGGCTCAATAATGAAGTTTAAGCATATGGAACATGAAATATGCTTGAAAAAATCTCAGATGTCGGTTTGTTTGGTCGTACGGTTGCGTTGTTCGGTTAATTACGACGAAACACGAACGAATGCAAAAGAGGATCCAAATTACGCGACGAATGGAATTTTAACATGCCAATCACTAAAATAAAATATTTTAATAATTACATAATTTTTTGGATGTCCGGATATAACCAGAACGTAAGATATGCGCGAAAATGCAAACTTGTGCACTTTTTGACGCTTTTAGTCCCTGTTTGACCACAAAAGTTTATTTCTTGCACACCGAACCCCTCAAAGCCTATTTCTAAGCTATGTAAGGGATATTTATGGTATGTTTAACTTATGATCAAGTTCCAAAATGTTCGTTACTGTTCGATTCGGTAAACTTTTGCAATTTGATGCAAATAGTCCCTGTGATCGAATAAACTTGATTTCGACACACCAAACCCTCCAAAACTTATTTCTAAGTTATGTAAAGGTTATTTAAGGTATGTTAAGCCTATGTCACTATTCCGGAGTGTTTTTTGCATTAAACTGATTACGTTTACGCATCAGTTCGCGTATAACTTTCCAGAAAGAGATTTAAAGCCCGAAATCGAACATATTTATACAAATCCCAAGTATGAAACACAATATTTCATTGATTTGGTATTTTTTTGATGGTCGTAGAGGCACAGATGTTACATCAGGCCTGTTTGACCTTGGGTATTTTTACACAATACGAATCATTCAGTTTCGGAAAATCTTTGTCATTTTTCACAAAAACTTTTTCATTCTTGTTTTCAACCATATTGGTCGAATTGATTTTCCTTTTCTCATTCACAGAAGTATTGTGTTTCTTTACCACCCAAATTTATCCTTTTAAAACGTTCTTTTTATAAAATCGTGAATCGTTTTGAATGTTTTGCTTTGAAAAATCAACCTTTGGTTTCCAGATTTGTTTTGGTTTTGATATATCAACCTTTTGTTTCCAAATCTGTTTTGGCTCAAATTTGGGTGACTTCTGTTTCACATCCTCAGATTTCTTTCTATCCTTTTCAACATCAACAGGCTTCAGATTTGGACATTTATGACCAACATGTCCAACTTGTTGACATTTAAAGCATGTTTTCTTCGAAACATCTTTGGCCTGTTGTTGTTGTTGTTTCTTTCGAGCATAGAATTCTTCATTAGTCTGTTAACCAAATCGGAATTTTTTCTCTTCTTCTGAACTTGTTCCATGAACAAAGTACATCTTTTTCTGAAATTTTGTCTTTTCAAATGTTTTCTTTTGATTGTGTTTCTTTTTATAACCTAAACCGGCCTTTGTGTTTTTCTTTTTGTACCCTGGTTTGTTATAAAAAGTTTTCTTGCTTGCTTTGTCGGAAAATTTGTCAATTTCAGATTTTTCGATCTCTACCAACTTAAAAACTTTGTCAATTTTTCCGAAATCACATTTTGAATCAGAAATTCAACAACTGAGAATAATTTGTCCGATCCAACCATATAATCTGCCAATCTAATTGAATCACTAGTCTCATTTGCTCATGTGACATTTGTGCTCTTGTAAACATTGTACGATTCAAAACAACTTCATTATCAATAAAACATGGTGTTTTGATTTCAAGATTTTGTATTTTCATATGACAATTGCACGTTTTAAGTTCTTGTTCGATTTCGAGCTCTTAAACCTTTTCTAGAAAGTTATACGTAAACTATTACGTAAACGTAATCAGTTTAACATAACATGCACTCAGGAACAAGGTCATAAGCTAAACATACCCTAAATACCCTTAACATAACTTAGAAATAAGTCTTGGAGGGTTTGGTATATGAAAAACATGCTTATTTGATCACAGGGACTAAAAGTGACAAACTATGAAAGTATGTCAATTCGCGTATATTCTGCATTCAGACCATATACGCACATCCAAAAAAATTTGTAATCAGTAAAATCTTGTATTTTAGTGATAGGAATGCAAAAATATCATTTGTTTCGTAATTTAGATCGATTTCGAGTCCGTATGAGCGTTCGTCGTAATTAAGTGAAAAACGCAACCGTACATCCGAACAAACCGACATCCATGATATTTCCAAACATATTTCAAGTTCCCTATGCTTTAACGTCCTTGTAAATCCTTGATATTTGGTTAACAGGGGTTAAATGCGTCAAAAACAAGTTTATAAGGTTGCAGGGACCATTTCTGCCAAAACTCAATTCTGCCTTTATCTGACTCGCGGGGCGCGAGAACCTTGGCTCTTTGGGTTGTGGGGCGCGAGAGCATGAGCTGGGCAGAATCATTTTTGCTGCATCAACAACAATGTGGCAGCCCCATGTTTCATGTTTTGGAGGCCAAGTAAACGAAATTGCCACCATTTAATCTGCTACTAACATGTGTCCAAGCCACCCTAGGATCATGACAACAAATGGGACACTTGTGATGATATTATGGCTTCATGAACACTATAAATAGTACCTCAATTTGCTTCAATCCTTGCTCATTTCCATGGTTCTTCTCTTTAAGCTCTAAGTGGAGTTGCTACCTTATTAGGAGGCCTCCCATCTGAGTTTTTCTAGTCTTCTTTTCATCCTAGAACACAAGTAAGTGTTCTATCTAGTCTTGTTTATTTATTTTCAGCAATCATAAAGCTGAAAGTCAAACAGTTTGACTACCGTTTGACTTTCGGTTATGACCATGAATTGGTCAAGTCAAAGTTCAATTGAACTTTGCAACGTGCTCGTAATCACGATGGTTATAATCCTTTGCAATTATACCTACTGATTACCATGTTGACTAGTCGAAGTGACGAGTCAAATTTTCGGTCAAAATGCACAAATATGTGCATTTTACGACGAAACTATTTTCGGGTATCAAAACACTTTGTTTTGAACACTTTGTTTTGATACCAAATCAGTTTTCCAACTAAGTTAAACATGTTTTGACATGTTTAACTCGTCCTTCTAGTTTAGTGCTTATTTAGGGTCGTAAGTCGAGCGGTCTTAACCACCGCTTTGACTTTCGAACCCGACCGGTTTGGTCGATCTTTAGATCATACCAAACATATATTTATGACCATAGTTGTATAGGTAATAACCTCCTAAGTTTATACCTTATGGTCACTTCATTCGGTTAGTTGTATGATAGGTTGTTTATATGCCTTTAGAAAATGACCAAAATGCCCTTTTTGCGCATAAATTCAATTTAAGCATATGTAACCTAAATTTTAGCACTTAAACTGATATTGCAACATTATTAAACATGTTTAGGCATATAAGACTTATCAAAGGACTAGTTTGACCATCCGAATACACATTTGTGCAAATAACACGTTAAAGTAGCGTAAACTACCTTAACGGGTCATAACGAGTCAAAAGCACTTAGGTTTCATTCCAATTCAGAATGTAGACTTTGTTAAACCATTTCATATGAGTTCCAACTCTCATTTGGTTTACAAGACCTCATTCTATCTGATTCTCCAATTTAGGTCCCGATTCTTTAACATAGTTATCCAATACTAGGTGCCACTTGATTCCTTGATTCCGCGAGCTTTGTTAGTTCATTTGATTTAAGGATACTTTGCAATCTCAAGTGAGTACATAGTTCCCCTATTTTATGCTTTCAGTTGTTTTGGGGTGATTCATAAGTGCTAAACTAGTTTTCAAGTTTTCGAAACAAAGACTATGGTTTAAATAAAACACGACGATTTCAATAATGTGAACGAACTTGTTGATGCGTGTCACACCTGTAGGATCGTTTGCACGACCAATACGAGTCGTTCAGAAGAGTTCTTGTCAATACAAGAGACGGAAACTAACGTATCGACTTTGAAACAACTTGATATTCACTCTAATTGTCTTTTTTATTGATATAACAGCTTTTTACAACGAGTAGACACTTCAGCAGCACTTCGGCTCTGGAATCAGAAGATACAAACGAAATGATCAAGACCACTATATATAGGCAAGGGATTTCATACGAAATGGTATGACTTCATTTCGTACGAAATGGATCAAGTCCACTTCGCACGAAATGGCCATTTCATGTTAAATGTGCTTTCAAGCCATTTCCTATTTTCCTCGAACAACGTGTCCTAGATCTATCATTTCTATTACAAGACTCGATACAAGACGAAGTCGACAGACATATGCACCAACAGACTCCCCCTTGGATGTCAACGAGTCGTCAGTACAAGCCTTCAGTATGTCGAGTCTTCAATCTTTATCAGTCTTCATGCACTTCCAAAGTATCTTGACAGTGTAAAACATCCTCAATCTTTTCTCTTTTCCAGAATCTCAAACTGACTCTATCCTTTCTCTAATTCTCTTGATCAGATCTCTTGATTCCTTAAGTTCTTCAGCATCAGCAGCTAATCTCCCCCTTGAATGTTGATCTACTAATCTTTACCATCAGGATACGAAACTGGCTCTACTATCTTCAGACTCCCCTTTGCTAGCAGACTCCCCCTTAAATTGTTCCGGGATCGCAATGTGACCTAGCTCTTGTTTTAGAATCGAAACCTGGCTCACACTCTGCTCAGGCTTAGACACGGGGACCTGCACAAACCTCTACCTAACAATAAGATTCTCAATAGACAAGATTTAACAATTTTAGAATTCCTGATTAACCACTTATAGCTGACTCATTTAAATTTGACATTTTTATAAAATTTTGAAACCATTTAATCATTTCAAAATCTTTTCTCATTTTAAACAAACTTTCCCAAACCTTTTGTTCATCATGTTTAGCACTTGGAATTTTGAAAATCAGCTCTCCAATATCAGTTGTCGAAAATCTTTTTGGATTTTTTCAAAAATTTATGCTAAAACACACTGAAAATCTTTTTGGATTTTGATATTAATGAAATGCAGTAAAGAAATATTTACAAACAATCTTTTTATGAGTTTGTGTAAGAGGATCATATTAGTTTATGAGACAAATCACCAACACCGTTAAGCTCTAAACATTTTAAGTTCTAAACGATTCACTTAGATTGTCAGTATACTAATCCACTTAAATTTTCACACAAAGTTCAACTGTTTCGAGATACGAGATTAATGTTTTAAGCACTTAAACTTATTCGCGTGTCCCACCTCATAATATACTCCCGTATCCAGACTCCTATATTCAGTCTTACAGGTGAATGTACACTAGTGATATCTGTAAAGGGGTTAAATGCGAGACCATGAGAGCTCAGGCTATTGCTTCCGCAAAATCAGAGAGATGATGGTTCGCTTTTCGGTGGGTTCCCTTTAGAGAATCTTTTATTTACAACAGCACATGATTAGCATTTTTCAATGTTTCATCATTTTTATGCTGAGGGCGAGCTTTAAGATTAAAGCAATATAAAGTATTATACGAGGACTAGGCTATTGCTCCCGAAAAATCAGAAGTCCATGTATAATACCCTAGATATCACCACGCACAAAGACCTAGTATGTCAGAAATAGAAAGCCCTTCAAACAAGATTTTAGGGGTTACCTATATATCCGAGAGATGTTCCCCACGAAATAAGCAAGTTTGATATTTAGGTTTATATCTCGGACACAATCTACTAAGCGTGCAAAAACCTACTGGCATATCATCAGTGAGACCATTTATCACATTTGACTTTCCAATTCTTTAGCATGCTGTGATAGTTCACTGATGCACTATCATTTCCTCTTTTTCTCAACAAAACTCATTTTTGAATTTTTCATGTTTTTGACTTTTTCAAATTTTCAAAATTTCTAAAATTTTTACTCCCCCTAAAATCAAAAATATGTTTCAATTTTGGATTTTCAGGGAAAAATTTGAAAACAAACTGTACAAATAAAGTGACAACTTTTGTGAATTGCTTCAAATCGCCATTCACTTGGCATAAACAATCAGAACTTCCCCTTACAACAAACTATTTTCCCATTAAGATTTCTAAACACTTAAGTTTGTTTTAATCAAAATGGTTTTTCCGGAAAATAAGTTTTGTTGATTTTCACAAACCACTTGTAGGTTAGGGGTTTCATCACATTGTTTCTCAACTATTTGAATGAAAGTTAAATCAAGTTCAACTTAATGACCTTGATTAACCACTTGTAGGTGAAAACCTCTTTTTTAACCACTTGTAGGTACATACACTTGTATGTTCTCATCAATCAATACCACATGTAAATATGACAATTTTAGAAATACTACCACTTGTAAGTCGAAATATCACAAATGTGAATTTCTCAAGAAAGATGCCGATTCCTACTCCACAATTACCAACCTGGGAGTTCCGGCAAGTCAGAATTTTTACATATGAAAAACAGACACCCAAGACTGACTATCTTTGGGTGTAACCTTTTCAGTTTCACTTGGGGTTTGAACATTTTTTTTTCTTCATAAATATCTTTTACCCCTTTGGCCTTCCCCTCGACCATTTTCCTAAAAATATGCTTCACTTTTCCATTAAAAACTTTTTCGACATCAAATTCTTTCTTTTCAAAATAGAATTGATTCAAGATCTCAACTTTACCAATTTTTTGTTTAAAATTTTCAGTCCTCAATGGTGGAAAGTTGACATAATCCATTGGTGGAACTGAATTTTCTCTTTTTACCTCTACTTGTGGCTCCTCTGACTTTGAAGAGTCAGATTCATCGCCAGATTTAACATATGTTTTCTTAACAACCCACATTTGGTTGTCAAGATCCACCCTTCTTTTGTAAAACTTTGCGAACATTCACCAACTTCATATGTTGAGTTTTTTAACACTTTGAATTTTTCAGTTGGTGGTTCGGTTTTATCAACAACTTTTTCTTTTAGTTTAGAAACAACTTCCTGTTTTGTGTTGGTTGCCTTTGGACAGTGCCAGGCAATGTGACCAACTGCTTGACATCGATAACAGGTTCTTGTTTCCCTCTTTTTCTGAGCAACATCCTTCCTCATTCCCTCTTGCTTCTTAGCAAGGAATTCTTTGTTCGATTGCTTCCAGAATGAGCTCTTTTCTTCTTCCTTCGAGCTTGCTCCTGAAACAAATACAGTTTTTGGTTTATAAGTTTTCTCATTTTTATGATTTTTCGGTGGAACAAAACCCAATCCCTTCTTTTTGAAATTACCGTTATGGTTTGGTTTCTTTTAATAACCTGAACCAGAACTGTAACCCTTTTTCTTGTTTAACCTTTGTTGAACTCTTGAGGTGTAAGGTTTAGGTTTTTCAGAAAGATTTACCTTTTTTATTTCAGAAATATTAATTTCTGTTAATTTGAAAACCTTTTTGATCATTTCAGTTTTCACACCTCTTATTGGAAATTCCTTATCAGAATATAATTTGTCTGAATCATTCAAAGTATAGGAAACTTTGAATGTTTCGTCATTCAAATTATTTTTTGATAACAGAAATTCTTTATTGTAAACCCTTTTGACCGATGATTTTGAACTGTTGACCGACGAACTCGAACTTTCAGACTCAGACTTTGACTCTGACTCTTCATCTTTATCCAACACCTGATCGGCCACTTTCTTTATTAACTCAGACTCATGATCAGTGTCAGACGATGTGAATGTGACATCAATGTTGTCTGGTAACTCATCAGTTGTTTTGGACTTTAACTTTATATTAACTGCCTTTTTGACTTGTTCCTCATTTGGTTTTCTGGGAGAATAACCTTCCCAGATCGGAGGCGAACACTTGTTATAATTTTCACTTTGTTTCTTACCAGTATCCTTCTCTTCCGGTTCCTTGTCTTGAAAGGCTTCAAAACCTGCAACAGTTGGATAAATTCTGTTAATCAAATAATCAGAACTTGAATAAATTTGCAGTAATCGTCTGATTCTTTCATTCTCTATCTTTTCAGTCTCCAGATCCTGCTTCAACTTTGCACATTCTTCAATATAGTGATTGATAGCCTTCTGCTTAGACATCATCACTGCATTCATCATGGTTAAAGCATCTTCTCTTTCAGAATTTATCTTTTGTAGACTATTCACTGTTCTGTTCAACACATCATATGACTCTTTCACATAATTGACATCGAACAGTAACTTTTCTTTCAACTTGTCAAGTTCACTATACTTCTCGTCTTTTTCTTCACAATGTTTGCACGGTTCCAAACACTTTAGACAAGGTTTTGTGACTTCAACAATCTTTTCAACTTCGATAATTTTTTCAACTTCGACTATCTTCTCAGCTTCAACTATCGTCTCAGCGACTTTAACTCCTTTACTTTGTTCAGAATTCTCTTCCTGAGCAACATTCTTGCATATTTTCTTTTTCTGTTCTTTTGCTGCTCTCTTCTCCTTCAGCTTCTCCAATCTATCTGCAAAATAAAATTTAAAACTTTCAGGAGATAATAGATTTTTTCCAATGTTTATTTGTGTTTCTTCTTCATCATCACTGCTATCAGATGACGATTGATCAAACACTTGGGTCTTTTCTGAACTATCGTCTGAAGAAACAGATTCTCCATCTTGGCTTTTCTCACTGTTATCAAACACACTCATCCATTCTTTCATCAAATCTTGTTCTTGGACTATTTGTGCAATGAATGCTACTAGCTTTGAATCAGGCGGAATGTATTTATCCCAGCTAAAACCTTCTGCCACTTTTTCATCATCTTGATCAATTATACCAAAATAAGCTTTCTTTGTTGACTCTTCGATCGCCTTCTTAGCATGTGCAGTTTGTGGTTCTTGTTGTTGATACGGTTGTTGAGCAACTTGTTGATATATAGCTTTCCGATAATAATCATTATTTCCAAACAGATTCTGAGCTCCTCCTGCTTCTTGATTGGTAAATTCCCTCTTGAAATGTCCTTTTTCCCTGCATCGAAAACAAGTAACTTTAGATTTATCAAAACCCAAAGTAGAAACATTAGCATCCCTGAAATCATCTCTTCCTGTAATCATCTTAAACTTCTCAGCTCTCCTCAAAACACTCGCTAAACACCACTTAATATCCATAAGCTCCATCTCTTCAGCATCGATCTGATCGTAATCCTCTTTTGTCAGCATAGGATTTCCGATCCTTCCAGCAACCAAACCCTCATATGATTCTAACACTGTAGCTAGTAATGCCATATGACCTTTAGCGACTTCTTCAGAAAAAATTTGACCATTCTGAAGATGCAACGCGATGTTGCAGTGTAACACATGACCATTACTACTGTTTGAGCTTTGGAACTGATGACTTGAGGTTGAGACATTAGGGTTAAAACTTGAGTATGAAGAAAAACCACTGTTGCTGCTTGGACTTTGATTAACTGAACCGGATGAATTTTCTACTCTGAAAGCAGTTTGGACCTTTGGACTTGCTTCAACATCCTGAACAACCCCTTTGTAATACATCTTGATGTCTTGTTGACCACTTGGATTGTTCATTCTAGCAATCTTTTGCTGTTCTAGGTCTTGTCCTTCATTTTTTTCAATGAACTGAGAAATTGTCAATTTATCATATTCTCCAGTGTTCTTTAAGATCATCAGATATGTACCCCATTCTTTCTGAGGTAAACCATCAGCTAATTTGTCAACCCATTCTTCTCGATCTTTGTTGATATCCAAAAGAGACATTGATCTCACTAAATGACAATATCTTTCGATTAGTTTCTTTGAAGTTTCACCCGGCAAACTCGTAAACAAATCAAATTCTTTCTTTAACAATGATTTCTTACTCCTGATCATCTTCTCACTTCCCTCAAACTTAATTCGAAGTGCTTCCCAAATCGAACGTGAAGTATTATCATGTTGAAGTAATATGAAGATGTCTTCTTTCACAGCTTGCTGGAGTAGACTAATCATCATCTTTTCTGCTTTGTACATGTCTCGTTCTTTGTCCGACAACTCAGAAATAGTTTTAATAACACCCACATCTGTACGAGGTTTAACATACTTCTTCTCAATACATTCCCAAGACCTCAAATGATTTGCTTGAACCCAATTTTCAAATCTATCTTTCCAACCATAATATTCCTCAATGCCCATTAACTTCGGAGGTTTTTGCAAGGTTCCTGTTTCATTTTCCATGTTCATGCTCTGAGCAATGGTAGCAGGAGTACTCGGGGCAGTAGCAAACGCGTTATAAAATTCCTCTTCCATGTTTTGGTAACAAGTTTCACAAAATCAGCTTTTCAAACGAAAAAGCACAATTCAAACGAAATGGAACTCTTCACACGGAATGGAGATCTTCAAACAAAATGGAATCTTTGTTGCGAGATGGTTTTTTCGTACGAAATGGATGATTTCGTATGAAATGACTAACTTTCAAACGAAATGGCAATCTGGTGCGAAATGAAATCTGATTTCTTGCGAAAAAAGAGAAACTTTCACGCGAAATGACACACTCAAACGAAATAGAAACCCATTTCGTGCAAAATGAAGAAACCGATGCACAGTTTCAAGCGAAATGGATCACAAAAGTGATTTCGTGCGAAATGGGGAGTTTATTCCGTGCGAAATGATGCTGATGTCATACTTTCGATCAGATTTTTTGTCAAATTGATCTGGTTCTTATGACAACTGGCACCAAACTAGTAACTTCCGTACACTTTAATTATTATTTAATGACTGCAATTATGTGCTTAAATGTCAACATCGTTTGATTTCATACTATACAAGTGAATTCATGCACGTTTTATACTACAAAATATTGCTTTATGCATTAACAAGAGCGTTGCGTCAGAAATACTAGTAAACTCACCGGTAAGACACAATGTGTCAACAGAACTGCGGAAAGCAGTCAGACAAAAGAATTAAGGCCTAGGTGTAGGTCCAATGAAAAGAATACATTAAAACCCAAGAGTACATACAAGGGTTAATATATAGACCATCAGGAAGCTAAAATAAGCACTAAAAAGCACCCGAAACGCACTTTAAGTGCGGAATTTTAATAAATTCAGCTCAAATCAGCTTTTAAACATATAAATATCATGCAGAAATTTTGTTTTATCATCCAGAATACTTCCCTACGTGTCGGGAATTAAAAGGGTTACAAAAGAATACTTAAAGGACACTAAACAGTGCAATTTAGCACTTTAACGAACCGGTATCTAACCGAACAACCGGACACTACCCGAAACATCAAAATATTACCAGAAGCATTGTTTATTTATTTCTGAGCTAGTTAGGGTCCCCGAACACCCTAACACACTATATATTATATAACACACCATAACCATTAACTAAACACTTGTTACTTAACTAGATCACTAACTAAACATTGAAATCCAACAAGACACCCCCCCCCATGGGGACGGTTACATGGAGACTCACAAACATGATTTCTTTGATTATTAAATTAGATTATGTTGGCTAAATTGGAGCATAATACACAAGGGATAAATGGTGATGATGGTTATTAAAAAGGTACATGAGACCACCACACTTCATTCTCACAACAACATTTAGCAAACACACTCTCTCCTTCTCTTCTCTTCTTTCTTTGTTTCGGCCGACCCCAAACCACACCCTCATCATCATCATTCAAGCATGTTCATCCATTTTACTTGCATACAAAGGTGTTAAGGGTCATACAACGAAGCTTGGTGCTCTCGGAAGTGGAAGGACCATCTCTATTTGGTATTAACCACCTCATTTCTACTCTTGATCTTCCCTAGCTTAAAAGTTAGTAGTAAGTCTCTTGAATCCTCATTTACTTCATGTTTAGAGTGGTTAATAGTTGAATCATAATGATAAACTTCAAGAGCATTAAGAAACAAGAGAATGAAACCTTAACATAAGCTTTAAATATAAAGAAATCAAGTTGTTTAGTGTTGATATACTCGTTGATGGTTGATTGTTTGTAGAAATGATGTTGATCATCATGTAGTCTTGCTAGATCATGATTAAAAACATAATCTAGCAAGATGAGGGGATGAACATGTCAAAGGTTATGAATCATTCTCACAAAAAGTCATGAACTTGAATAAATATGATGTTTCTTGTAAAATGATGAACAAGTAAGTTTAAAGACTTGTAAATCTAAATATTTCAAGTATGATTTACCAAGAAACCAAGTTAAAAATACAAGTTTCACTAAATCTTGGTTCTTACATAAATAAACATCATTTTTAGCGGTTAACAAAGTAAAGAAACACATGTGAAACAAGAAAAATACATGAAGAAGTATTTTTAGAAAACATGAACATAAGTTATAAAGAATGATATTCTTTAAAAATGGAGTTTTTAAAGAAGCAACCACACTTTAAAGGGTAACAAGACTTACTAAATACACTAGTAAGTTACTACACATTTTTATAAATTTTCAAGTTCATGAAATAGAGAAATTAATGTATATTGTTGATGATTGTTGTTGAAATTGATTGATGATGATTTTAAAAGAAAATAAACACATGTTTCGAAAACATGGGAAACCTCCATTTTTAGAGGAAACTCACTTAAGAAAATATGAGTTATTGAGAAACTTATTCCCTAAAAATGTATCTAAAATATTTACCAAGGTTTCCCTAATTTTTGTGTTAAGAAATGATGATTTCTTCAAGATTAAAATTGATACTAAGTATGTATATTTTTGAGAAAAATATATATATTTATTGATCACCATTTTTTTTTTGTGCTAAGTGTATGTAGTATGTATTATACGTGATAGTGTATTAGGACTTGAAAATACACTAAACACTCTTGAGAAGTAAAAACACAAAAATATACATACAACATACTAGATACATAATTCGGGTGCAAAATGCAAGAAACTTATATTTATTTTTGAGAAAATAATATAAGAAGACACTTAGTTAAAAATAAAAATTATTTTTAACACAAGAAAACATATACAAAAGATAGTGACTTGTACTTGTGTGATACAAGTCTAGTGACTAACGTTAAGGAAACACGTACAGGTCACGACGCTAATTAAGCAAATCCGGTGAAGTTTACGACGCAAGGAATGCAAAGTTGTGAGTTCATGCTCCCCCTTCTCTTTTAACTGTTTTCAGTTTTATAACTTCGGGGGTGAAATACATGTTATAAATGTTACAATGTTTACAAATGATATGATGGATACAAAAACAAGAAGCACTCTTGGTGATAACTAGTACCAAGTATGATGCGTTTTAAGGAATGATACGAGAAATCGTGTCACGAATAGGGTACCATAAGCACCATTAATCGTGTACATACTAAGACCGCAGAACAAAAGGTTAGATCTAACGGGTGTCCGTGCAGCCACACTCTCGGTGAACACTAGTACCGAGTAGTGCTTTTGTGTCTCCGTCGTGAATCGACAACTAGAAAATGCCTATGGTTTGGTGACTTCCTATGTCGTGTCGCATGTTAATGGCCTTGCAACCCATTAACTATACAAGAATACTTTAATTGTACGAAGTTCGTACACAAGAATACTTTATTTGTACGAAGTTCGTACACAAGAATACTTTATTTGGTTCATACCACAAGAATACTTTATTTTTACAAGATACTTATCATGTTTTCATACAAAGTATACAAACGTGTTCAATACAAAACTGCATGAATTCACACCAACATTATGTTGACGTTTTTCCAAAACTCACATGTATTTCAGGTAACTAAGATGGATGTTCGCGCGGTCTTACTCATGCTCTTGGATGTCGTTATGTTTTAGCTTGAATAAAGTTGTAAACTTTCAGACAATATGCGGTCTTACTCATGCTCTCAGATGTCGTTATGTTTTAGCTTAAATAAAGTTGTAAACTTTCAGACAATATGCGCTCTTTTGATGTAAACGCTTAAACTATGTTTTCGGTTATGTAATGATTTGGCATTTGAAGTTATTTTTTTGAGCATGTAGTATGTTTACCTTTTGTATGCAATGAGAACCTTTCATGATCACACCTCGTGCTTCCGCCGCAGAAAGGGGTGTGACAGATTGGTATCAGAGCTACGATTGTAGTGAACCAGGATTCCTTCTCGAGTCTAGTCTACAATCTCTAGGATCCTTTCACGAAAACAGTTTTTCAAGGAGTTTTCATTGCATAAAATGTCCCGCGACATCCACTACCTGAAACTGTTTACAAGAGTCAAGAAAAGACACTACGAGACTTAGGGTGCACAAGAGTAGCACTTGTCTTTGACTGAGAAATTACTTGCAATTATGTGTGATAATTAGCATATACATATACTAGAAGTAGAATGTCACCAGTATACGTGACTTTACCTGAAAACAATGGCCTATCTGAAGGAAGAAATACGAGAATGAAACGAACTGTGCGGACTGTGCAAGGAGTTACGTAATTATGGATGCATACATAATTATGGAATTCAGTGCACAGAAATCACGGCAAGTATTGTCACATATGGATTCCCTCAGTGCAAGAAAAGGTCAAATGTGAACACCGGCTTATTAAATACTCTGGTAGAGTAATAATTGTTGGATGTCACTTATGTGGTATATACCTGTGAATATATATACTACTACTATCTAGTTTGATGATATCAAACAAATGTCTAACCCTGTTGTGTTATGTTCTGTCAGAACATGGCACCCAGGAAAGCTGTGAATGCTCGTGATCAACCTCCTCCTTCCCCACTGCCAAGGACTGCTGAAGAGCTCAACGCTCTACTGGAAGAAAGGATCTCCGCTGCTATCACCCAATACGAGGCAAACCGAACTCAAGACAGTGGCGGCCCAAGCAACGCTAGACGTAATGGGAATGGAGATTCATCTGGAGGCAACGCAGCTCAAGGTAACCTTAAGACAATTTGCTAAGCATGAGGAAATTTATGAACGGTCTTGGTTTCATTATTTCTTCGATTGCTCACGTGTGAGTTGGTTGAATCGATTATAGGCTGCACCTTCAAGCAGTTTCTCGACTGCAAACCAATGAACTACGACGGCGCAGGAGGTGCAGTAGCGTTTGTACGCTGGACGGAGAAGACTGAAGCTACCATCCATATGAGCAAGTGTACCGCTGATCAGCAAGTCACCTTCGCTACTGGGTTGTTTGTTGATGAAGCTCTGACTTGGTGGAACTTGCAAGTCCAAACCTTGGGCGATGATGCCGCTTATGGCCTAACTTGGGATGAACTGAAGGAAAGAATGAGATAGAAGTATTGCTCTCGTGCTGAACTCCAAAGACTGGAAACGGAGTTCTGGCACTTGACCATGGAAGGTGCTGACATTAATGGTTATACTCGAAGGTTCCACGATCTGTCTAGAGGGCTTTCCTACATGGTGACTCCCGAATTTAAGCGCGTTGAACGCTACATTTGGGGATTGGCCTCAGAATTTCGTGGCATGGTAACTTCGGCCAAACCTCAAACGATCATGGAGGCTGTAACTCTGGCTGTCAGCCTTACTGAAGACTGTGTTCGAATGAAGAAGCTGTCGCTGAACCCAACAGAAAAGACTGAGACGCAAGCTGAGTCATCTGGTGACAAGAAAAGGAAGCATGTGAATCTGAGCCAAGTAACCCGCAACAACAGCAAGGGTTCCAACAAGAAGCGTGACACTAACCCGCTTCAGGAGGCGAAAACTCTTGCAAACATGAATGATTCTTCTACCAAGAGATACCTGGGCACTCTGCCCATTTGCAACAATTGCAAGCGTCACCACGAAGGGGTTTGTCACATTCCAAAATGCGACAAGTGCAGAAAACTGGGTCACCATACTGAGGACTATTGGGTAAAAGGAAAGAACGGGAATGGAAACCGCAACAATGGTGGAAATGGAAATGGCAATGGTAACCAGAATGGCAATGGAGCTGGGCGAAACCAAGGATGCTTCAGTTGTGGAAGCAATGATCATTTCATGAAAGACTGGCCAAAAGGAAACAACACTCAGGCACGAGCATTTGTGATTGGGGCAAGGAATGCACGCGAGGATCCCAATGTGGTCACCGGTACGTTTCTCATTAACAATCACTTTGTATCCGTATTATTTAACACTGGTGCCGACTATAGCTTCATGTCTGTGGAATTTAAACGCATGCTTGGAATAGAATCTAGTAGATTAGATATTCCTTATTCTATAGAGCTAGCCAATGGTAAACTCGTTGAATCGGGCGAAGTTGTTAGAGGCTGCACATTAGAGCTTGGTGAATGAAGATTTAGCTTCGACCTCTTACCTATTCAATTGGGTAGCTTCGATGTAGTGGTCGGAATGGACTAGCTGTCCAAGAACAAAGCTGAAGTTGTTTGTCAAGAGAAAATCGTTCGCATCCCGCTGGCGAATGATGAAACTCTCATTGTACATGGAGAAAAACGAGACGCGCCTCTACGAATCATCACTTGCATGAAGGCACAGAAGTGCTTAAGGAAAGGATGTGTCGCTTTCCTGGCACATGTTGTAGACAAGAAGGCTGAGGAGCCGAAACTCGAAGACATTCCTGTGGCGAAGGAATTCCCTGATGTTTTTCCCGAAGATCTGCCATGACTACCTCTGCAACGACAAGTCGAATTCCGTATAGACTTGGTTCCAGGAGCCACTCCTGTGGCCAAGGCACCCTATCGGCTTGCACCATCCGAAATGCAAGAATTATCTACACAACTCTAGGAGTTGTTGGATAAAGGATTCATAAGGCCAAGCTTCTCACCTTGGGGAGCTCCAGTATTGTTCGTGAAGAAAAAGGATGGAACTCTGCGGATGTGTATCGACTACAGAGAACTGAACAAGCTCACTATCAAGAATCAGTATCCATTGCATAGGATTGATGACTTATTTGACCAGTTACAAGGATTGAGCTACGATTCCAAGATCGATCTTCGATCTGGATACCATCAGTTAAGGATACAAGAGGAAAGCGTACCAAAGACTGCATTCAGAACACGTTATGGGCACTACGAGTTTCTTGTGATGCCATTTGGGCTGACGAATGCACCAGCGGTCTTTATGGATCTGATGAACCGCATATGCAAACCATATCTCGATAAATTCATGATTGTATTTATCGATGATATCCTGATTTACTCGCAAACAAGAGAAGAACATGAGCAACACCTCAGAACTATTCTGGAACTACTGAAGAAAGAGAAACTTTATCCGAAATTCTCGAAGTGCGAATTCTGGATTCGCGAAGTACAATTTCTTGGTCACGTTGTGAACGAGAAGGGCATTCATGTAGACCCATCCAAGATTGAAGCAATAAAGAATTGGGAAGCCCCCAAAACCCCGACTGAAGTTCGACAATTTTTGGGCTTAGCGGGCTATTATCGGCGATTCATCGAGAATTTCTCAAAGATAGCTCAACCGCTAACGACCCTTACACAGAAAGACAAGAAATATGACTGGGGTTACAAACAGGAAGAAGCCTTCCAGCTACTTAAAAACAAGCTATGCGATGCACCGATACTATCATTACCCGAAGGCACTGAAGACTTCATGGTATACTGCGACGCTTCACGACAAGGTTTGGGTTGCGTGCTTATGCAGCGCCAAAAAGTCATCGCTTACGCTTCAAGACAATTGAAGGTTCATGAAAGAAAGAGTTAATTACATAGTTAGTCCCTGTGGTTTGCAAAAGTAACATAATTAGGTACTAATAGTTTAAAATCACATTCTAGGGTATTAACTTTTTATTTTGTAACGTTTAGAGGTATTAACGTTATTTATAGGTTTAAAATCACATTCTATAAGTACCTAAGTATGTTATTTTGTGTAAACCATTGGGACTAACTATGTTAATACTCTAGAAGTTAATACCTTCAAACGTTACAAAATGAAAAGTTAATACCCTAGAAGGTGATTTTAAACTATTAGTACCTAAGTTTGTTATTTTGTGCAAACCACAGGGACTAACTATGTAATTAACCCTGAAAGAAACTATACCACTCACGACCTGGAGCTAGGCGCAGTGGTATTCTTCTTGAAGATCTGGCGACACTATCTATATGGTACTCGATGTACAATCTTCACATATCACAAAAGCCTACAACACATATTTGATCAGAAAGAACTAAACATGCGGCAGCGACGTTGGGTCGAGTTGCTGAACGATTATGACTGTGAGATTAAGTACCATCCTGGAAAAGCAAACGTTGTAGCAGACGCACTAAGTCGAAAAGAAAGGGTTAAGACCCTAAGGGTTCGAGCGTTAGAAATGACTATTCGAACGAACCTCACTGCACGTATTCGTGATGCACAACAAGAAGCCCTTAAGATGGAAAACCGTAAGGCTGAATACCTCCGGGGTATGTTGAAATATATGGTGCAAAATGAAGAGGGAGCCTTATACTTTAAGAAGCGTATTTGGGTTCCGCTCTATGGTGGCATACGAGAAGTCATCCTTTAGGAAGCGCATAAATTGAGATACTCGATCCATCCAGGATCGGACAAGATGTATCAAGACTTAAAAGAATACTATTGGTGGCCGAGACTCAAAAGCGACGTTGCTGTCTATGTTGGAAAATGCCTAACCTGTGCTAAGGTAAAGGCCGAATATCAGAAACCGTCCGGCCTACTACAACAACCAGAGATACCCATGTGGAAGTGGGAGCAAATCTCAATGGACTTCATAACGAAATTACCCAGGAACCCGAGAGGGCACGATATGATATGGGTGATAGTCGATCGGTTAACGAAGTCAGCGCACTTCCTACCGATCCGAGAAAAAGACAGCACTGGAAAGCTTGCTGAGATATACTTAAAGGAAATTGTGGCACGTCATGGGGTACCTATCTCAATCATCTCGGACAGAGATGGACGCTTTGTCTCAAGGATCTGGCAATCCTTTCAGGAAGCCTTTGGATCGCAGCTAGATCTAAGCACGACATTCCATCCGCAAACCGAGGGCCAGAGCGAACGAACTATACAAACATTAGAAGATATGCTTCGTGCATGTGTCATGGACCTAGGCGGCAGCTGGGATACTCATCTATCCTTAGTTGAGTTTTCCTACAATAACAGTTATCATACAAGCATAAAAGCCGCACTGTTCGAAGCTCTGTATGGCTGCAAGTGCCGATCGTCCTTATGTTGGGCAGACGCTGGAGATAAATGTATGGTTGGTCTTGAACTTGTACAAGAGAAAACCGACAAGATTATGCAGATCTGAGAGCGCATTAAGGCAGCTCGAGATCGACAAAAGAGCTACGCGGATCGAAGACGGAAACCATTAGAATTTGAGGTGGGAGACAAGGTGTTGTTAAAAGTCTCACCTTGGAAGGGTGTAGTCAGATTTG
Source organism: Helianthus tuberosus (assembly GCA_030545235.1). Classification (NCBI taxonomy): domain Eukaryota; kingdom Viridiplantae; phylum Streptophyta; class Magnoliopsida; order Asterales; family Asteraceae; genus Helianthus; species Helianthus tuberosus. The sequence continues at coordinate 125,401,245 of CM060407.1, forward strand.
GAAAGCGTGGAAAGCTGAATCCACGATACATCAGACCATTCAAGATTCTAGAAAGAATTGGTGCCGTGGCATACAAGTTGGAATTACCGGAAGAACTTAATGGAGTACATGATACATTCCATGTGTCCAACCTCAAGAAGAGTCCAACACAAGAAGACGTGATCATCCATGCGGATGAAGTACATATTGATGATGCCCTCCGATTTACAGAACAACCCGTTGAGGTTACCGACTAGAAAGTCAACAAGACCAGGAGGAGCAGTGTGAAACTTGTCAAAGTACGTTGGAACTCTAAGCACGGACCCGAGTACACGTGGGAACGTGAAGACCAGTTCAAAGAAAAGTATCCCCACCTGTTCAAGAAGACTCTTGCGAGAGTTAGTTCAGCCTGAATTTCGGGACGAAATTCTTTTAACGGGGGGAGACTGTGACAACTCGCACCAAACCGGTAACTTCCGTACACTTTAATTATTATTTAATGACTGCAATTATGTGCTTAAATGTCAACATTGTTTGATTTCATACTATACAAGTGAATTCATGCACGTTTTATACTACAAAATATTGCTTTATGCATTAATAAGAGCGTTGAGTCAGAAATACTAGTAAACTCACCGGTAAGACACAATGTGTCAACAGAACTGCGGAAAGCAGTCAGACAAAAGAATTAAGGCCTAGGTGTAGGTCCAACGACAAGAGCACATTAAAACCCAAGAGTACATACGAGGGTTAATATATAGACCATCAGGAAGCTAAAATAAGCACTAAAAAGCGCCCGAAGCGCACTTTAAGTGCGGAATTTTAATAAATTCAGCTCAAATCAGCTTTTAAACATATAAATATCATGCAGAAATTTCGTTTTATCATCCAGAATACTTCCCTACGTGTCGGGAATTAAAAGGGTTACAAAAGAATACTTAAAGGACACTAAACGGTGCAATTTAGCACTTTAACGAACCGGTATCTAACCGAACAACAGGACACTACCCAAAACATCAAAATATTACCAGAAGCATTATTTATTTATTTCTGAGCTAGTTAGGGTCCCCGAACACCCTAACACACTATATATTATATAACACACCATAACCATTAACTAAACACTTGTTACTTAACTAGATCACTAACTAAACATTGAAATCCAACAAGACACCCCCCCCCCCCTATGGGGACGGTTACATGGGGACTCACAAACATGATTTCTTTGATTATTAAATTAGATTATGTTGGCTAAATTGGAGCATAATACACAAGGGATAAATGGTGAGGATGGTTATTAAAAAGGCATATGAGACCACCACACTTCATTCTCACAACAACATTTAGCAAACACACTCTCTCCTTCTCTTCTCTTCTTTCTTTGTTTCGGCCGACCCTAAACCACACTCATCATCATCATTCAAGCATGTTCATCCATTTTACTTGCATACAAAGGTGTTAAGGGTCATACAACGAAGCTTCATGCCCTCGGAAGTGGAAGGACCATCTCTATTTGCTATTAACCACCTCATTTCTACTCTTGATCTTCCCTAGCTTAAAAGCTAGTAGTAAGTATCTTGAATCCTCATTTACTTCATGTTTAGAGTGGTTAATAGTTGAATCATAATGATAAACTTCAAGAGCATTAAGAAACAAGAGAATGAAACCTTAACATAAGTTTTAAATATAAAGAAATCAAGTTGTTTAGTGTTGATATACTCGTTGATGGTTGATTGTTTGTAGAAATGATGTTGATCATCATGTAGTCTTGCTAGATCATGATTAAAAACATATTCTACAAGATGAGGGGATGAACATGTTAAAGGTTATGAATCATTCTCACAAAAAGTTATGAACTTGAATAAATATGATGTTTCTTGTAAAATGATGAACAAGTAAGTTTAAAGACTTGTAAATCTAAATATTTCAAGTATGATTTACCAAGAAACCAAGTTAAAAATACAAGTTTCACTAAATCTTGGTTCTTACATAAATAAACATCATTTTTAGTGGTTAACAAAGTAAAGAAACACATGTGAAACAAGAAAAATACATGAAGAAGTATTTTTAGAAAACATGAACATAAGTTGTAAAGAATCATATTCTTTAAAAATGGAGTTTTTAAAGAAGCAACCACACTTTAAAGGGTAACAAGACTTACTAAATACACTAGTAAGTTACTACACATTTTTATAAATTTTCAAGTTCATGAAATAGAGAAATTAATGTATATTGTTGATGATTGTTGTTGAAATTGATTGATGATGATTTTAAAAGAAAATAAACACATGTTTCGAAAACATGGGAAACCTCCATTTTTAGGGGAAACTCTGTCAAATTTTTTATAAATTTTGACACTTAAGAAAATATGAGTTATTGAGAAACTTATTCCCTAAAAATGTATCTAAAATATTTACCAAGGTTTCCCTAATTTTTGTGTTAAGAAATGATGATTTCTTCAAGATTAAAATTGATACTAAGTATGTATATTTTTGAGAAAAATATATATATTTATTGATCACCAATTTTTTTTGTGCTAAGTGTATGTAGTATGTATTTATACGTGATAGTGTATTAGGACTTGAAAATACACTAAACACTCTTGAGAAGTAAAAACACAAAAATATACATACAACATACTAGATACATAATTCGGGTGCAAAATGCAAGAAACTTATATTTATTTTTGAGAAAATAATATAAGAAGACACTTAGTTAAAAATATAAATTACTTTTAACACAAGAAAGCATATACAAAAGATAGTGACTTGTACTTGTGTGATACAAGTCTACTGACTAACGTTAAGGAAACACGTATAGGTCACGACGCTAATTAAGCAAATCCGGTGAAGTTTACGACGCAAGGAATGCAAAGTTGTGAGTTCATGCTCCCCCTTCTCTTTTAACTGTTTTCAGTTTTATAACTTCGGGGGTGAAATACATGTTATAAATGTTACAATGTTTACAAATGATATGATGGATACAAAAACAAGAAGCACTCTTGGTGATAACTAGTACCAAGTATGATGCGTTTTAAGGAATTATACGAGAAATCGTGTCACGAATAGGGTACCATAAGCACCATTAATCGTGTACATACTAAGACCGCAGAACAAAAGGTTAGATCTAACGGGTGTCCGGGCAGCCACACTCTCGGTGAACACTAGTACCGAGTAGTGCTTTTGTGTCTCCGTCGTGAATCGACAACTAGAAAGTGCCTATGGTTTGGTGACTTCCTATGTCGTGTCACATGTTAATGGCCTTGCAACCCATTAACTATACAAGAATAATTTAATTGTACGAAGTTCATACACAAGAATACTTTATTTGTACGAAGTTCGTACACAAGAATACTTTATTTGGTTCATACCACAAGAATACTTTATTTTTACAAGATACTTATCATGTTTTCATACAAAGTATACAAACGTGTTCAATACAAAACTGCATGAATTCACACCAACATTATGTTGATGTTTTTTCCAAAAACTCACATGTATTTCAGGTAACTAAGATGGATGTTCGCGCGGTCTTACTCATGCTCTTGGATGTCGTTATGTTTTAGCTTGAATAAAGTTGTGAACTTTCAGACAATATGCGGTCTTACTCATGCTCTCAGATGTCGTTATGTTTTAGCTTGAATAAAGTTGTAAACTTTCAGACAATATGTGGTCTTTTGATGTAAACGCTTAGACTATGATTTCGGTTATGTAATGATTTGGCATTTGAAGTTATTTTTATGAGCATGTAGTATGTTTACCTTTCGTATGCAATGAGAACCTTTCATGATCACACCTCGTGCTTCCGCCGCAGAAAGGGGTGTGAGAGTTCTAGGTTGATTTTAGGTCCAATTCTTTCAAGGCTTTGTTAAAACAGTGTTACGCGTGTTATGTGAGAAAATTAGCCCATTTTAACCGTGAAAACTAGTTTAATTTTGAAAAGATGGTGTTGAAGTCAGAAATAAGATGAAATCAAGTTGAATTTGGTAAGAACTCCTCCTCCTGAGCTCTGATACCACTTGTAGGATCGTTTGCACGACCAATACGAGTCGTTCAGAATAGTTCTTGTCAATAGGAGAGGCGGAAACTAACGTATCGACTTTGAAACAGCTTGATATTCACTCTAATTGTCTTTTTGATTGATATAACAGCTTTTTACAGCGAGTAGACACTTCAGCAGCACTTTGGCTCTGGAATCAAAAGATACAAATGAAATGATCAAGACCACTTTATATAGGCGAGACATTTCGCACGAAATGGTATGAGTTCATTTCGTACAAAATGGATCAAGTCCATTTCGCACGAAATGGCCATTTCGTGTGAAATGTGCTTTCAAGCCATTTTCCTATTTTCCTCGAACAACGTGTCCTAGATCTATCATTTCTATTACAAGACTCGATACAAGACGAAGTCGACAGACATATGCACCAAGAACACCCCGACAGCGTAAAACAACAAACCACGGCGGAAACGTCGGGGAGTGGAGCGACATAATTATTGTTTCAACAACCATGGTAATTAAAGTTATGTATTATTGAGATTAAAGTTTACATTGTCTTAGAATTTAAACAAAATATAACATAATTAACTGTCTTTTAAGTCACTAAGGCACAAGTTCGCCTAAGTGAAGCACAAACATCATCATGCATTAGCACCTGAAACACATGTAAAAATAGGTACGTCAGCATAAAAATGCCTGTGAGATACATAGGTTTTGTTTATGCAAGATTCATTACATGTAATTAAAAGAAGAGTTTTACAAAAATGTAGTCATGAACCTTATAAAATGTTTTCCTTTATAAAATCATATGAAAATCGATGTGAAAATCAAATGATAATAAAAGGATAATGCATGGTTAAATGAATAACCAAGTAAAAGTGAATTTGTATAAAATATGTAATTTGTAAAACAATGTCGTGTTCTTGTATAAAATGTTTCATGTCTTGTCAAGTGGTTTCGATAACTCAACAATATATAATATAATATAATAAAGCACTTATATATAGGAAGTACCAGCGGCGTATCCACCATGCTTTTATCATATAACATATAGCCCCGTTACATAAGTCACTTATCAATAACCAACCAAAATGTATTGTTCAATGTCAAAATGTTTATGTGTAAACCATGTTCAATGTCATGTGAGAAATGTATCATGTATAACCAAATGTAATGCATAGCAAGTAGAAAGTATCTACTCAAACTATGTCATAATGTCAATGTGAAAACAAATGTCATGTATGGTGAGTAACTAGTAATTACTCAACCCCATAGGAAAATGTACAAAACAATGTTTTTGAATAAACCTAAGTTTAAATCAAATGTTATGTTTTGTAGAAAACAACGCTTTATGATTACAAACATTTATGCAGTAATGTTAATCGCATTGCGACTGTGGCGACAAACCCTTAAACAAATTAAAGGTTTATCTAAATTATGTATATCGGATTCTGTCATTTCCAACTTCCAAACAAACCTAGGAAGTCGGAAACGGGATTTGTCAAGTCCTATGGTACCATTACATACTACCGAGCGCTGTGATCAATGTTAATGAATGTATTATTATCCCGATTAAACATACCAAATGTCATAACCAATGTAGCATGTGAAAACCATGTACTAAGTATGCTAAGTAAACATACATAGTAGACATGTTATGTAAAACAATTGTGCTAGCATGCTCAGTAAACATACATAGCGGAAATGTCATGTAAAACAATGTGTCCATATGCTAAGTAAACATATGCAACAAATGTCTAAGAAATCAATGTGCTAGCATGCTTAGTAAACATACATAGGAAAACATAATTGAAAGCATGTACTATATGTGTACTAGGTGAAACTAGCATGTTTATGTCATAACAGCAATGAAAGCACGAAAGTAACAAGTATGCACATGTGTATCACCCCAAAGTATTTGAAAGCGGTAAAAGAGGGGAACTATGTACTCACTTAGGATTGCTTATTAGTCTTGAGAATAAGACCAATTTAAGCTCCAAGGATCACAGAATCAACAAGGCACCTAATATGGGTAACTATGTTAATAATCGGATCCTAAATCGGGAGATAGGATAGAATGTGGTTCCATAAATCAAATGAGTATTTGAACTCATATGGCATGATTTAATAGAGCAAACATTCTGATTTGAAAGTCTACCTAAGTGCTTTTGACCCGTTTCGACCCATTATGGTAGTATAAGCTACTATAATGCGTCGTTTGCGTAAAACTATGGTCGGATGGTTATCAATGAGCTAGGTCAAGTCTTACATGCCTAATTATACCTAAACATGTTACTAAATCAGATTAGATGTCAAAAATATGTTCACATATGCACAATATGGATTTATGCTTCAAAAGGGCATTTTGGTCATTTCCTATGGGCATATAAGCTACTTAACAACCAACTAACCAATCCTAGGTGATCATAAGGTATAACCTCAGGGGTTATTCCCTATGCAACTATGATCACTAATCATGCTTGGTCGGATCCTAATGATCGACCAAACAGGTCGGGTTCGAACGTCTAAGCGGTTGTTTAGACCGTTTAGCTTACGACCCTAAACAAGCACTAAACTAGTAGTGACGAGTTAAACATGTCAAAACATGTTTAACTAACTTAGAAAACTGATTTGGTATCAAAACAAAGTGTTTTGATACCTAAAAGTAGTTCCGTTGCAAAATGCGTGCTAAAACGCATTTTGACCGAAACTTTGACTTGTCACTACACCTAGTTAACGTGGTAATCAGTAGGTATAATCACTAAGGATTATAACCATCGTGATTACAATCACGTTACAAAGTTCAAACGAACTTTGTGTTGACCATTGACTGGTCAAAGCTAAAAGTCAAACACTGTTTGGCTTTCACGCTAGAAAAGCGACAAAAGCACGAAAGAAGCTTACAAAGGGTCCAAGCTAGGGTGAACTTGATCTTAAAATTCTCAGGTATGAAGTTATAAACTTCAACTTAGAGAAAATCAGATCAAGGGTGAGGAAAAATGAATGAATGGCATGGCTATTTATAGTTGTTGTGAACTTACGAGATCAAGCCATGTGTTTATGTAACCTCCAAGCAAGAAATCTCAGCCCTACATGTGTTAGGGGCCAGCTAATTTACTTAGGGAGGTGTTAACTTGGTTAACACACAAAGAAAATGGCAGAAACAGCCCCTGATCTATCAACATAATGATGAAAATCAATTTCTGTCGCTTGGCCTGCGCTCGCGCCCCGCGTAAGATGGGGTCTGGGCTTACGTGGCCCGCGACCTCATTTCTGATCAGCCAAAGTTTCAGCATTTACAGCTTTGGTCTCTGCACTTGCATATGCTCATTTTTGGCACTTTTAACCCCCGTTAAGCCATTTTCAAGGCTCTACAAGGTGGTAAAAGTATAGAGGACACAAAATGTGCTCGGAAAACTCTCGGATGTCAGTTCGTTTGGTCGTACGGTCGCGTTATTCGTCTAATTACGACGAAACTCGAACGGACGCGAAAACGATCCAAATTAAGCGACGAATGGTATTTTTGCATGCCGATCACTAAAATAAAAATATTTTAGTGTGTATAAAAATTTTGGATGCCCAGATGTGGCCAAAACGTAAGATATGCGCGTAAATGCAAACTTACGCCGTTTTTGACACTTTTAGTCCCAGTAAGATCAAATAAGCATATTTTTGCACACCGAACCACTCAAAGCTTATTTCTAAGCTATGTTTAGGTTATTAATGGTATTTTTAGCTTATGATCATCTTCCGGGCTATATGTTGCCTTACGAAACGGCAGACTTTTGCAGTTTGACGCAAATAGTCCCTGCGAGCGAATAAACTTGTTTTTGCCATGCCAAACCCTTTAAAACTTATTTCTAAGTTATGTAAAGGTTATTTAAGGTATGTTAAGCTTATGTTGATGTCTCGGAGTGTTTTTCGCGTTAAACTGATTACGTTTACGCATCAGTTTGCGTATAACTTTCCAGAAAGCGATATAGAGTTTAAAGTCAATCAAAAATCAAAACGTGCATAATGTCAAGCATAAAAAACAAACATTAGGATCAAAACACATTGTTTTATTAATATTGAATTGTTCAGAGTTTGTTCAATGATTACACAAGCACAGATGTCACAATGCGTTAATTCATAACACGAATGACATTCATTAACATTGATCAAGCCGACCAGTAGTATGTTATGGTACCATAGGACTGACAATCCCGTCATCGGGCTATCCACTGGATTTGGTGGATAGTTTGGGATAACTACAGAATCTGTTAATTTAACAAACCCTTTGGTGGTTTGTTAGTCGAATTAAAGATACCCCTTGGGTGGTTTAGACGAGTCACAAAGGTTTGAATGTATTCAAATAGAACGACCAAAAGTTTTCACAATTAAAACAAGGACGATTGACGATTGATTTATAACATGGATGAATAATGATTTGGTTTATAACACGGACGAATAACAAATGGTTTATAACACGAACGAATAACAAATGGTTTATAACATGACGATATGGACGATTGGTTTATGGAAAGTGATTAGATAACGAAACGGGTGTAATGTGATAAAAGCATGGTGGATACGCCACTGATACTTCCTATATATAAGTGCTTTTGTCATATTTAATCAAATAAAACGAAACTTCAATCACCATGTGTTGTGAAACAATTTATCCTGTGACGTGACTCCCCGACGTTTCCGCCGCGGTTTGTTGTTTTACGCAGTCGGGGTGTTACATCTCATATTTTGAATTCTTCAGATAATTTTTATGAAAACTTTCCTCATCTTCAATTTGTGATTCAGAATTATCATTTTTGGTAGAATCTTCTTTCAAAACACTTTCAACAACCTTACTTACCACCTCTAAATCACCAACATCATTAGATTTGGAGTAAGTCACATCAATGTTTTCAGGTAATTGATCAACCATTTCGAAAGCCTTTGCCACCGTCTCATCATCATAGCAAGTATATTTTTTCTCCAATGGTGGTGGAACCTGATGATATTCTAAACCTATTCCTTTTTTATTCTTTTCAGAATCGTTATCATCCGGTTTAATGTTGAAAACAGGGCCGTCCCCGAAAATGATAAAAAACTTTTGGGCCTCGTGCGAGATAAAAAAAAATTGGGCCCTCTCCTTATTATATAAACTCATCAATCATATATCAAAAAAACCACAATACGGCGATAATTGTTAAAGAAAAATAAACAAAACAAAAGTAGTGTAGTAAAAACAAGTGTAATATGTGTAAACATATCCAAATTAGTTTGAAAATACGAACATTTGTATACAAATAAAATTAATAGAACTAAATATTGAGTTCTTCTAAGTTTATTTGGTAAATGGTTATATGCGAAATAAAAAACCTAAATATTTAAACAAGAAAACATGTAAAATTTATTATATAAATAGTTAAATGAGAAGAAAAATAAAAGAACTTGCAAATTTATGGACGCCCAAATTTAGATGTTAATATAAAAAATTAAACTAAAAAATAAGCTAGCAAAAGTTGCTGCAATTGGTGTAAGTGGAGAAGGCTAAAATTAGCCCCTTGAGGCCCAAAGCTACAAACAAAAACAAAATATGAAGTTGCCAAAATAAAAGAAGCAGGATTCGAACCTAGAATTGCCAACTCTCAAGAAATTTCCGTATCCACTTAGCTAAATTTGAGTTTGTTTAATTTAAACTACAAAAAGTCTATATATATGTTTTATAATACTTGTTTTTAAACAACTTTGGGCCCCTAGATGTTTTGGGCCCTGTGCGTCGGCACCTCTCGCACAGGCCCAAAACCGGCCTTGGTTGAAAATATGTTCAAGAATATTTGAAGAAGCATGATAACTTTGAAGTTTATTTTTTTTTGTTCCAATTCAGCCATTTGACATTTAAGCTCAGCAACGTCATCATTATATTGATTTAAAACCAATTGTTTTCCTTTATATCTGGCTTCAAGGAATCTTGTCGTTTCAGAATATTTTACAACTTTTTCTTGAAGACGTTTAACTTAACTTGACTTTTTAAAGTTTCATATGCTTCTTTTGTTCTATGCTATGAGTATTTCATCACATCATATTCTTTTTTCATTTCTTGAACAACATTTTCTTTTTGAAAACATTTTTCACTCTCTGCTGAACACTTTTGCTTTAAAAACTCATTTTCTTTTTCCAGAACATTACATTTTTGTGTCAGCTTTTCTTCTGTTTGTTTCAAAATGTTTTCATTTTCAAATATTTCTCTACATTTTTCTTTGAAATTCTTTTCAATTTTAGTAAATGCAATGTTTCTGGATCTTGAATTTTCATCCTTCTCAGTACAAGCACTGCATGTTTCCATGCATTTCCTGCACTGCTCATCATTTTATTATCATATTTGTTATTATTTTCATCATTTTTATCGATTGAATTATCCTTGCTTGACGACTCGGAAGATTCAATTTGAGTTTTTACCTCAGTTTTTTTCCGACATCACAACTTCTTCTACCGTCGTCTTCTGATTCTCATCCATCTTCTTTTGACATTCATCAATGGCTTCTTCCACTCTCTTCTTTGTTGTCTTTCCTAGACTCGCATACAACACTTCTTTTATGCGTTTCTCCATTTGTGCAACATAATTTTTATCTTCTTTCTTCCTCGAATAAAGCTCTGCAGCAGTAGGAATAACAACAAGCAATGCATCAAAATTTACACTCTTTGGATCCACTACAGGATTTCCTTGAGGATCTATATAACATTTCCTCTGCTCATCCCATCTCTTGGCTTGTTTTACCTCTTTGAATGCTACAGACATATCATCCAATCTGCTCTGTGCAATTCGATATTCTCGATTGTATCCTACCTCAGCAACCAACGCATGTCCCTCTTTTGGAATGTACTTGTTCCAATTGAAACCTTCGTCATCTTGGATCACCACCAAAGCTTTCTTTCTTTCTTTCGAAGAACCTCATCAATTTGTGCTCAATTCATCTTTGGCAGTTGTTCATTGGTGCGGTGGTATATTGCCTTTTTGTAGTAGTCATCATGAAATGGATTCACACTTTCATCAACACCTTGATTTAAGCATTCTCTCTTGAAGTGTCCTTTCTGTTTACATCTGAAGCAAGTAACATTGGATTTGTCAAATCCCAGTTTCGTTGTTGGACCTTCAAGACATTGCATCCCAGTAATCTCCATGAATCTTTGAGCTCTCCTGATTACACTAACCATGCACCATCTGATATCTATGAGCTCCATCTCTTCTGGATCAATCTGAATCCTCTTTTGTCATGTTTGGATTTCCAATTTTACCCGCCACCAAACTTTTGTAGGATTCCAGAATCGTTGCTAAAAAGATCATCTGTTGCTTGGCTGGATCAGCATTCATATTCGGAGAATCATTCAAATTCAGGGCAATGTTGCATTGAACCACATTTGATTTGGAATAGTTTGATGCTGAAGATGAATGATAACCAGAATCATAATTTGAAGAACTTCCTTTTGGTGAATCATTTGAACTTTCAGCACTATAAGAAGTACCAATCTTTGACGATTGATTGTTCGATAACATGCTTCCTCGGTAATACAGATTCACAGTTTGCTGATAATTCCAACTGTTCATCTTGTTTTGTTTCTGAAGTTCTAGCTCATGTCCTTCCAGCTTTTCAATCAACGTGTCTAAAGTTATCTCATCAAACTTTGAATCATTTTTCAGAATCATGAAAAAGGTTTGCCAATCATTTGCATGCGGTAATGCATCAATAAGGTTGTGAATGATTTCTTCTTTGTCTTTTTTGATATAGAATCTTTCTAGCTCAATTTTCAAATGACAGAATCGTTCTATCATTTTTCGGACAGTCTCACCCTTCAGACAGTTGAACAGATCGAACTCTTTCTTAAGCAGTGATCTTTTGTTTCTCTTTATCTCTTTTCCACCTTCAGCTTTAACTTTCAGTGCCTCCTACATGGATTTTGACGTTTCATTGTGTTGGAGTAACGAAAGAATATCATTTGTAAATGATTGTTGTAACAATTCAATCATTTTTTGTTTGTTAGAGAATACCTTTTTATCCTCATCTTCATATAGTTCAAGTGGAATTTATTCTTGTTTATCATTTTTAGGTTTGCTATATCCAAATTTTAACAAAAACCAATTTTCATAATCATAGGCTTTCACCCAATTCTCAAATTTGTCTTTCCACCGGTTATAATCTTCTATGTTCAAAGCTTAGGTGATCTTTGATGATTTCCGTACATATTATCAAAGTTTAAACTTTCTGAAATAGCATTTGAGATGCTCTTTGGTGCGGATGTTGTTTCGGATGTGAAAGCATTGTAGAAATCGTTATAAAATTCCTCTTCCATGACTTTGGGATACTTGAGAATCACCTGCAAACAATCAACACAAAATCAGATAACTTTGAAAAACAAACAACTTTAAACCTTGATCCGCGCGGATGTAAGTATGTTGATTCACGCGGATGTACAATGTTGATCCGTGCGAGCTTATAAACTTGGTTCGTGTGAGTTATACTTGACCTTGATCCGCGCGAATTGACTGAGACCAGATTCGTGTAGATGTATAAAGATAGATCCGTGCGTATATTAAATGGACAGATTTGTACAAACCTATACTACCAGATCCGTGCGGATATACACTACGCACAAACATGTTTCCTTTTTCATAGTTGGTCAATGATTTTTTCAAAGTTTTAGCTCGAATTCAGATCTGAAACTTTCAAGGGTTGTTTAGAACGCGATTCGCACAACATATTTAAAAATTAGCTGTTTTTAACCGTGGATTCAATGTGAATTTGTGTTTTAAACTTGAAAAAGAAGTTTAGAAGAAGAATGAGTTGAAAATGATGAAATTCAGCTCTGATTTGCTTGAATCTTCTTGTTTCTTGTATTTTTAGTCCTTGCAATCAATTTCCTGCTCTGATACCACTTGTGGGAACGTGTTTGGACCGATTCCAATGCGCTTGAATATACATTTGATTGCGTAGATCTCGTATCTTGTGCGGAATCAAAGAATGAGAGTGGATTGAACAAGAACAAACTAATTATAATTGGTTTCTATTGATCGTATAGAATTACAAAACCACGAAACCACTTTAACAGAGTTTCCCCTCTCTAGCCAAAGATATGTAAATGACAAGACAACAAGACCCTATTTATAACCTATCCAGGTCCGCACAAGACTTTAATCACGGATGAACATCAGATGCGGATCAACTATATGCCGATGGACTGCTATGCGCGGATCAATATAACTGTGGATGGACCATCTTGATGCGGATCAAGCTTAAATAATACTGCTCTTGATCCATGCGGATAGACATTGTATAGGTCCGTGCGGATCTAGTGTTTTCTAACATACACAACACTTAACCTAGACTTGTTCACATTATCTGACTAACTACGACTCGACATTTAACACTCAAGCACGTGATTGACGGAAGCGATAGACATATGCATTCATCATGTGCATCCATAATTGTTACTCGAAAAAAAGTTTTTTTTTTGTAACGAAATATAGCGATTTTTTTAAATATTAAAAAAATTGTGTGTTTTTTAGATTTTTTTATTTATTTTTTTGTGTTCCCATTGGTTCTCGCGGTTCTCGCAATAAAGGTGGTTCTCGCATTAACCCTAACCCCCCCCCCCCACACACACACATATATATAGGGGATGGTTCAAATGAAAACCACTTTTATTGTGAAAACTCGAAAACTAACTAAAAAAAGCCTAAAAAAACACAAATTTTTTTTTTCAATTTTTTTTTTTAAAATCGCTAGTTTTTATATATGAAAAAAAAAACTTTTTTTCAAAAAAAAAAAAATTGTAGTACACATGTGTTACACATGTGCACTACACAAAAATTTTTTTTTTTTTTTTTGAAATTTTTTTTATATAAAAAAACCTGCGAAAATTAATATGCAAAAAAAAAAAAAAAATTGGCATGTTTTTTTGGCTTTTTTAATTAGTTTTCGAGTTTTCACAATAACTAGTAGTTTTCATTTGAACCTTCCCCTATATATATATAGTGTGAGGTTCATTGGGGAACACTAAAAAAGTGGGGAACAGGGGGGAACTGGCTCGCCGAACCCTTACTAGGATCTCTTAACCCTAAACCCTAAATCATAACCCCTAAACCCTAAATATATTAGGGTTTGGATTTTAGGGTTTAGCTTTAGGGTTTAGCTTTATGGTTTAGGTTTAGCCTTTTAGGGTTTATAGTTTAGATTTTACGGTTTAGCTTAGGTTTTAGCCTTATATTTTAGCTTTAGGGTTTAGAGTTTAGGAGTTAGGATTTAGGGTTAAGAGATCCTAGTTAGAGTTCGACGAGCCGGTTCCAAAGCCGCTGGATTGAGTCCAATCGGAGTTCGTTTGAGTCGGTTCCCCGCTCTTCCCCACTATTTTAGTGTTCCCCAATGAACCTTCCCCTATATATATATATATATATATGGAGGAGTTCATGCGAGAACCACCCTTATTGCGAGAACCGCGAGAACCAATGTGAACACAACCTAAAATAGCTAAAAAAACATAACCCCCACCGCCCAAAAAAAACCTAACTCCCCCCCCCCCCCAAGCTAAATGCTAAAAACTAAAACCCCCAAAAAACTTAAAAAAAAACCTAACCCCCCCCCCCACCCAAAAAACCTAACCCCCCCCCCCCCCCCCAAAAAAAAACCCTAAACCCCCCCACCCCCCCCCCCCCCCAAGCTAAAATGCTAAAAACTAAACCCCCAAAAAACCTAAAAAAAACCTAAATTTTTTTTAAATATTTTTTATGCTCAAATCGCTACTTTTAGTGGCAAAAATTTTTTTTTTGCTTCGAAAAGTAGCGATTTTTATATAAGAAATATTAAAAAAAAAAATTGTGTGATTTTTAGCTATTTTTATGCATTTTTTGTTGTGTTCACATTGGTTCTCGCGGTTCTCGCAATAAGAGGTGGTTCTCGCATGATCTTCTCCCTATATATATAGGGAGGAGTTCATACGAGAACCACCCTTATTGCGAGAACTGCGAGAACCAATGTGAACACAACCTAAAATAGCTAAAAAAACCTAACTCTCACCTAAACCTAAAAAAACCTAAACCCCCCCCCCCCCCCCCCCACAAGCTAAATGCTAAAAAATAAAACCCCTAAAAAACCTAACCCCCCTCCCCAAAAAACCTAAACCCCCATCCCCCACCCCCCAAAAACCTAAACCCCCCCCCCCCCACCCTCCCCCCCCCAAACTAAAATGCTAAAAACTAAACCCCCAAAAAACCTAAAAAAATCTAAAAAAAAATTTTTAATATTTTTTATGCTCAAATCGCTACTTTTAGTGGCCAATTTTTTTTTTTAATTTTTTAATTTTTTTTTTTGCTTCGAAAAGTAGCGATTTTTATATAAAAAGTATTAAAAAAAATTTGTGTGATTTTTAGCTATTTTTAGGCATTTTTGGTTGTGTTCACATTGGTTCTCGCGGTTCTCGCATGATCTTCTCCCTATATATATATATATATAGGGGAATGCTAAAATGAGAACCACCTCGAGTTGTAAGAACCGTGAGAACTACACCATACGGGGCGCGGTGGACCAATTTTTTTTCATAAATGTAGATGCATGTATAAAAACAACATTTGTAAAAAAAATTTCAAAAAAAAAATGTCGTGTGTGTAGTTTTGAGCGCCACAAGTTTGTGTTTACGGGACCCGTAAATCTGGCCGGAAAATTTACGGGTCCCGTAAACACAAACTTGTGGTGCTCAAAACTACACCCACGACAGTTTTTTTGAATTTTTTTTTTTACAAATGTTTTTTATACATGCATCTACGTTTCTAAAAAAAAAATTTGGTCCACCTCGCCCCGGATCAAAAAGTTCTCGCGGTTCTTACAACTCGAGGTGGTTCTCATTTTAGCGGAAACTTATATATATATATATATATATATATATATATATATATATATATATAAGTGCCACGGAGGGGCGTTGACCACGAAATTTTTTTTACACCTAGATCCGTATATTTTAAGACCGGGTGTAAAAAAAAATTTCAAACGGTGCGCCCGAGGGGGTAGTTTTTTACACCCAAAGTTTGGTGTTTTTAATTTTTTTTTCTTTTTTCTTTTTTTTTTTTACAAACTTTGGGTGTAAAAAACTACCCCCTCGGGCGCGCCGTTTGAAAATTTTTTTTTACACCCGGTCTTAAAATATACGGATCTAGGTGTAAAAAAAATTTCGTGGTCAACGCCCCTCCGTGGCTCTTGGTTCTCGTGGTTCTCATAACTCGTGGTGGTTCTCATTCTAGCGGCTCCCTATATATATATATATATAGGACAAGGATCCGTTAGTAACCACCTCTTATTGCGAGAACCGCGAGAACCAATGTGAACACAACCAAAAATGCCTAAAAATAGCTAAAAATCACACAATTTTTTTTTTAAATATTTTTTATAAAAAAATCGCTACTTTTCAAAGCCAAAAATTTTTTTTTTAAAAAAATTTATTTAAATTTTTTTTTTTTTTGCTACTAAAAGTAACGATTTTAACATAAAAAATATTTTAAAAAATTTAGATTTTTTTAGGTTTTTTGGGGGTTTAGTTTTTAGCATTTTAGCTTGGGGGGGTTTAGGTTTTTTTTTTGGGGGGGGGTGGGGGAGGGGGGTTTAGGTTTTTATTGGGGGGGGGGGGGGGGGGTGTGGTAAGGTTTTTTTTTAGGTTTTTTGGGGGTTTTAGTTTTTTGCATTTAGCTTAGGGGGGTTAGGTTTTTTTTGGGGGGGAGGGTGGGGGGGGGGGGTTAGGTTTTTTTAGGTTTTTTTTTAGCTATTTTAGGTTGTGTTCACATTGGTTCTCACGGTTCTCGCAATAAGGGTGGTTCTCGCATGAACCTTACCCTATATATATATATACTACAACTAATTATAAAAATATAGTTAATCAATCAACTAATATAATGTATAATAATCGTCTTATCGACTTATGGTTCAGGCCTCATAAGTTTCGAGTTACGCGAGTTATGCTATGGCTCAAACGGTTTGGGTCGGTTCAATCACAATATGGATTTGGCTTTGAATACTCGCTTGTGTAACATAAACTTGATAAGTATATAAATAATTCATCAAATGAAATTAGTGTATAATTTGATTTATAATAGTGAAAACGAGCCATTTTTACCTCAAGATTACGGGCTGTCACAATCACAAATGGTCCCTTCACTTTCCTTCATTCTTTCTACTTAATGCCCTTTTTATCTAAGTTATTTAAACTAGTTTAACCACTCAAGCCATATACACGAAAACTTATTAGTAAACTAAACATTTGGGTTTTTGGGGCGTTATACAGTACATTTGGTCTTAGAGCATGCACATCCCTTCCATTGTATACAAACCCGTAATTTAACTAAAAATCACTATTTTTGATTTTTTAGTTCATTTATAAAAAACTCTCACATCTCATTATCTACGTATATCTCATACTCCTAAACTATATCAATAAATACTAAATTACACCTTAAGCCACGATTTGAACCTTAGGGACTGTTTGTTTCAGCTCTTAATGGTTTAAACCTTCTACTGGTTCAACACTTATGGGATCAGACTGTTTGTTTCACAAGCAGATGTATGAATGGTTTAGACATTTGTCTCTGAGTGGTTAAGCATTATACTGAGTTAGAATGGTTAAGACCCCTTATCTGAATTTGTTAGACATTTCCCTTTAAATGGATAAGCATTATACTATCTAAATTGATAAGGCTGGAGGGTGTGGGGGCGCCACCCAAGCCAGCTGGGCATCTATAGCGCCCCAAGGCGCTATCGGACCATACCCCAGGCGCCATGGAGGGTCGCCATTCAACTCTCGCCCACATGATAACGGGCTGGAATTGCGTTGATCGAGGAAGAATGGTCAAAATGACCGTTGTCAAACGGTCCATTATTAAAAAAAAAATCTTTTTTTATTTTATTATATATATTAACCTATCCTAAACTAAAAAACTCACCAATCACAACCAAAACACACACCAATCACAACTAAAACACACATCAATCACAACTAAAAAATGTCTTCTTCGAGCTCCTCATCCGACGGTGTTCTTGACGATATGGTTATCGCCATGACGCAGGAGGCGATTAATTATTTGTGAGAAGAAGCCGGATCCTCTGCATCGCGTACCAGACAACCGCCTATTGAACGTAATCGGTTAGCTGCTTATGAACATCTAGTGCAAGATTATTTTTGTGAAACTCCTTTGTACGATGATGTTCAGTTTAAGCGTAGGTTTCGTATGAGCCGACGACTACTCGTTAAAATTTCCAATGATCTTGCGGGCAAATCCCCTTTTTTTCACGCAAAGGGTAAGTGCAAGTCGCAAAGTTGGTTTCTCTGGACTACAAAAGTGTACAGCAGCAATTAGGCAACTAGCCTACGGCACAGCGAGTGATGCGTGGGATAAGTATTTAAGGATGTTATCAAGAATGTGTCGTGAGTCTCTTGAAAATTTTTGTTAAGGTAATTTTTATTAACACTAGTATTTATTATTTTTATTTACGTCGTTATTATTTTTTAATTAGCAATAATTTATTAGGTGTAATCTCTCTGTACGGGAGACGATATTTGAGGATGCCAACCGCAGCCGACGTTCCATTTCTATACGAGGCCCATCAGCGAATGCACGGGTTTCCTGGAATGTTGGGAAGTCTTGATTGCATGCACTGGGAATGGGGGTCATGTCCAACCGCTTGGAAAGGGCAACATCATCGTGGTGACCACGATGGTCCTACCCTAATATTACAAGCAGTCGCTTCTCAAGATTTATGGATTTGGCATGCGTACTTTGGCATGGCTGGTACGAACAATGACATTGCAATTTTAATGTCCTCGAATCTATTCGTCGATGTCATAGACGGTGTTGCACCAGATACTTCATTCTATGCAAACGACGTGCAGTATAAGTATGGCTACTATCTCACAGACGGTATTTATCCTGAGTGGGCGACGTTGGTAAAAAAGTCTTTCGTGTCCAGATGACGAAAAAAGATTGTATTTCAAGAAAAAACAAGAGTCAGCAAGAAAAGATGAGCGGGCTTTCGGTGTGTTAAAGAAAAGATGGTCTATCATCGCCCGGCCGTCGAGGATACTTGAAAAAAGTAAAATAAGAAACGACATGCATACATGTATCATTTTGCATAACATGATATTGGAGGACTCGGGTAGAGCGTTTTGTGGAGAAAGCTATGATGAAAGTATCCAACCGACGAACCCAATACTAACATACGCTGAGAAAAAAGATATCCGAGCGAAGATACGGGCTAGGCACACACACCATAACCTTCGAGCCGAGCTGACAGAGCACCTATGGTTTTATCGTGAACAAGGAGGAGTCGACACAGACAACGAGTAGTGTTTCTATTTTTTTAATGAAATTATGTAGTGTTTTTATTTTTTTTAATAAAATTATGTAGTGTTTTTATTTTTTTAATGAAATTATGTTTTGTTTTTATTTTCTATTTAAAAAAATAAATATTTAAATAAATAAATAATTAGGTAATCATGACATGGGGCTCCATCCACACCCTGCAATTTAAAGGGGGGCATGATAAATCCCCTGTGGTGACATGGCGCTGACGTGGAGCTTAGGTGGTGTAACACCCCAATCGCGTAATACAACAACACGCGGCGAAAATATCGGGGAGTCACGTTACAAATTGCTCACAACTACTGGTACTAAATTGTTTCAATATTATTAACATCGTTTTACAAACAAAGAATACATGTAATTGTCTTTTGATTAAGAAGTCTAAGGCCCTGAATGCAGTCCTATGCGTTGCATGCTTGAATAATTGATAACCTGAAACATATGTAAAAATAAAGTCAGCATAAAAATGCCGGCGAATACATAGGTTTTGTTAGCCAAATTAATGGCAAAACATTTGGCATTGCAATACTTTGGCAACTACGAGAGTTTTCGATTTGAAATAAATTTTGAAGCCAGAGGATGGCAAAAGTTTAGTATTGCAATACATAATCTTGATTATGAAAACTCGTGGCAAATAGTTTTGTATATGGCAATATGATTATTACTAAGTAGTTTTTATGCCATTTGAAATTGTATATTGTAATCTCGTTGAAATCATCGTAAAACTCTTTAGTGTGTTATTAGAAATCCAATCAAGGATTAGTAATAACTATTTTGAAATTTATCGGATAAGTAGTATATTTAAATATACTTTAGTTATGAAATAGTTAAACAGATAGTATATCAAAATATACTTGGGTTTCTGAAATAATAGATTTGGTAGTATATCACAAGTATACTTTGGTTTAAAAATGAAATAAACATTGGTAGTATATCAAATTATACTTTAGTTAGTAAATTGCAAAGTCGGTAGCATATCAAACTATGCTTTTGTAAACAATAGCATATCAAACTATACTTTGGTGAATAATAGCATATTAAACTATACTTTGGTAGAACAGTAGCATATCAAACTATGCTTTGGTGAATAATAACATATCAAACTATACTTTGGTAGAACAGTAGCATATCAAACTATGCTTTGGTAAATAACAACAAAAATCCTAAGTCCTAATGGTGATTCGGGATAACGCCACGAAGGGTAATACAATAAGCACACTTATATATAGGAAGTACCAGCGGTGTATCCACCATATGCTTATTGTATTGCTCTAGTTTCGTTATCTAAATCACCGACAATCTACACAATAACCACAACCATCGTCTCGTAAAGTATTTCTTAAAAATCTCACTTTGAAGATCTAAGACTGTACTTCAAATATCCTATGAGAATCTAACTATGAATATAGATAGATCTTTTAAGGATTTGGATAAATATCGTATTTGCATAATCGGAATAATACACATAAAAGCACTTAGTAAACACATATATGTCATACATTAGGAAAATAAATCGGTTACACTTATGAATCACCCCAAAACATTTGAAAACGGTAAAAGAGGGGAACTTTGTACTCGCCTGGGATTGCGTGTAGGTCTTGTTCAAATGATGTAACAAAGCTCAAAGGATCAAAAGTTCAAATGGCGAAGTGGTTCATAGTGTATCGGATACTATGTTAGTGTAACGGGACACAAATCGAGGAATCGGATAGAATGAGGTATTGTAAACCAAATGAGTGTTGGAACTCATATGATATGGTTTAACAAGCCTACATTCTGGGTTGAAACCAATCCTAAGTGCTTTTGACCCGTTATGACCCGTTAAGGAAGTTTACGCTACTTTAACACGTCATTTGCGTGAAAACGCATTCGGATGGTCTAACTAGCCCTATGACAAGTATTATATGCCTTAACATATATAATTATGTTATATATCAGTTTAGATGTCAAAACATGTGTTACATATGCTTAAAATGAAATTATACGCATAAGGGCATTTTGGTCATTTTCCTAAGGCATATAAACTACCTATCATACAACTAACTAAACGAAGTGACCATATGGTATAACCTTGGAAGGTTATTCCCTATACAAATATGGTCACAAAATATGTTTGGTCGGATCCTAACGACCGACCAAACGGGTCGGGTTCGAAAGTCTAAGCGGTTGTTTAGACCGCTTTACTTACGACCTCATACAAGCACTAAACTAAAATTGACGAGTTAAACATGTTAAAACATGTTTAACTAAGTTAGAAAACAAGTTTGGTATCAAAACAAAGTGTTTTGATACCCAAAGATAGCTTCGTTGCAAAATACGCATAAACATGTATTTTGACCGAAATTATGGCTCGTCACTACGCCTAATCAACGTGGTAATCAGTAGGTATAGTCACAAGGGACTATGACAATCGTGATTACGCTAACGTTGCAAAGTTCAAATGAACTTTGTGTTGACCAAAGACTGGTCAAAGCAGAAAGTCAAACACTGTTTTACTTTCATGCTTAAAATGCATAAAAGCATGAAAGAAGCTTATAAGAGGTCCAAGCCTTGAAGATAGAACAAGAAAACAAGAAGAAAGGAGCCTTCAACCAGAAGGGATAGCTCCTATTGTGCAGAAGATGAAGAAAACTCAGATTGTGCAAGTGAAAGTGGAGAAAATGGTGGGTATTTATAGATTTCGGACAACCGTTAGGATCGTTTCTCGAAAGTTGAGCATCAATCTGAACCATCCAAGTGTTACCCACTGATTTACAATACTAGGGGAGTCCAAAACCAGCTCAAGGTTTGTTAAATCCATGTCCCAAAACCCAGAAACCAGCTGTTGATTGCAAAAACAATGAATCTGCCCAGATCAGTCTCTGGCGCCACGCCAGATGTCGCAACCCCCGATCCCTGATTCCCGAGAACATGCGGACGCGAGCTCAGAGTTTGGTGGTATCAGGTTTATTTAGTCTCGCAGCGGAATTTACATCAGGACCGTAGTTGGGAAATGTTTATCAGAGTAAAACCACCATATTTAATATTAATAAACACATGGGTAAAACCCAAGTTTCTTATTACAATACATTTATAGGGATAAACCCTATTTTATTGAATTTAAAACATCGTTTATTAGGTAACTTTTATAGCCACATTTTTCCCAAGCCTTCAGTGCTCTCCAGCTGGCTTTTTAATAATTGGCTTTCACATTGGGTTACCTGAAACGCGTTTTAAAAACATTTGTCAGTCGGAAATACTGGTGAGTGAATCCCAGTTTAATCAAGAAACATTTAATTAAAACAGTATCGAGGAGGATTACAATGTTTATGTCTACACAATTACTCCAATTGGTACTATCAATCCACTGACTTGTGGGTCATATTACACATTGGCTAACTCATTGTCCCAATGGTAACGTACTGTCATACTCGACTTACTACTCGCAGGTAGTACAAATTTTGTATACAAAACCCCAACATACCGGACAGTAATTGAAGACTACAAAGACTCAATCACTGCTTAATTACTTTGTAAAACATTTAAGGTTTTGTAAAAACTGTTAATAAAAAGGAGATTACTCACATTGCTGTCTTAGGCTTTTCGTAAGGGTTTCCTGGCTATAATCTATAATTTATACAAATGTACATTGGTTAGTATCATAACCCTTTGAAAATATTAATAATACCCTCCCCGAGACGGCATTCCAACAACTACGTCGGGCAGAACCACGACAGTTGTTACGGAACCCTAAATCAACCGGGCAGCGTAACTATTATGAAACTGGGGTTATAATACTTACAACGGAGCAGAACCTCGCTAATTAGGGGTATAATACCCGAAATATTATAACTTCTCTACAGAATTTCGAGATTGAAAGAAAGAAATGAGCGACGGAAATCGTAAACTGATGCTACCTATTTATAGTGCTAAAATCTGTCCTTCACGCGGCCCGCGTCAACACGCGGTCAACATATAGCTTTGCCTGATCACCAAGTAGGCTCGACACGATGTCGACACGTGTCGGCTCAGGGATTTGCCACCATTTGGAACACGCGCGGCCCGCGTTAATGTAAGCTTAAGCTTACGCGACCCGCTTGAACTTAAGAATTCAGCGGAGTCCGGTCAATACTTTCATACGGCCCGCGTAATAGCATGGGGTGGGTCTACGCGGCCCGCCTCAGCTCTATATTTCATGTTTTTCATTTATTTAATAAACTATAACATATATCGGGCTCGGTTTTCACATACGGGGTGTAATATAAGATATATGGGGACATTTTATAATATACTAAGGCGTCTAAAATATTTATGAGGGCGATGGTTTACCGAGGGTTGTTACATTCTCCCCACCTTACTTTAGAGCTCGTCCTCGAGATCTACTGAAATAAATGCGGATATTTCCTTTTCATTTCCGACTCGAGCTCCCACGTGTATTCAGGTCCTCTTTTGGAGTCCCACTTCACTTTGACTAGAACTAGTCTTTTGTGCTTGAGATTCTTGACTTTCCTATCTTCAATTTGTAGAGGTCTTTCTACAAACTTGAGTTGTTCATTTACCTCTATATCCTTAAGAGGTACTATCAATGATTCATCGGCTAAACACTTTTTAAGATTTGATACATGAAACACATCATGTATTCCTGCCATTTCCTCTGGCAGTTGTAGCTGATAGGCTACAGGCCCTATTTTTCTAATAATCTTGAAGGGTCCAACATACCTGGGACTTAGCTTTCCTCTTTTGATGAATCTCACCACTCCTTTCCAAGGAGAGACTTTCAACAATACTTTATCTCCTACCTGAAATTCCAACGGCTTACGTCGTTTATTAGCATAGCTCTTTTGTCGATCACGTGCAGCTTTCAGTCGTTCCTTGACTTGAATAATCTTGTCAGTTGTTTCTTGCACTATCTCAGGTCCAAATAATTGTTGTTCCCCAATTTCTACCCAACAGACTGGGGTTCGACACTTTCTTCCATAAAGTGCTTCGAATGGTGCAGCATTGATACTTGTGTGATAACTATTATTATAAGAAAATTCTATTAAGGGTAAGTGATCGTCCCAATTACCTCCAAAATCAATTACACAAGCTCTAAGCATGTCCTCCATTGTCTGAATTGTCCTTTCACTTTGTCCATCTGTTTGAGGATGATAAGCTGTGCTTAACCTTAATTTGGTTCCCATTGCCCTTTGGAAACTTGACCAAAAACGAGAGGTAAATCTACTATCTCTATCAGAAACAATTGATAAAGGAATGCCATGTAAAGAAACAATTTCATTTACATATAATTTAGCTAATTGTTCCATACTAATTGTTTCCTTCATTGGTAGAAAATGAGCTGATTTGGTTAATCTGTCTACAATCACCCAGATTGTATCATTTCCTTTCTTAGTTTTGGGTAATTTAGTAACAAAATCCATTGTTATTAATTCCCATTTCTAGACTGGCATTTCTAATTGCTGTAATAAACCTGAGGGTTTCTGATGTTCAGCTTTAACTTGTGAACAAGTTAAACATTTAGAAACATAAGTTGCTATGTCCTTTTTCATTCCTATCCACCAGAATTTTTTCCTTAAATCCTGGTACATTTTATCACTTCCTGGATGCATCGTGTATTTAGACTTATGGGCTTCTTCTAATATACGATGGCGTAGATTTCCTAATTTAGGTATCCACATTCTCTTTTCATGGAATCTCCATATTCCATCTGTTCCTTGTTTTAATTCCTTTAACATACCTTTTAATTTTTCAGAATCATCCTTGATTACTGATTCTTGTGCTTCTCATATTTTATCATTTAAATCTACTTGCAGATTTAATTTAAGAGAACGTTGTCACACCCTGGCTTTGCGGAAGCGTGGTTAATTTGGTGTGACTTCTTAACACCATAGCTTAATCACAACAAGCTATATGAAATAAAAACCATTGAAGATCATCCATGGATTTAAGTTTTAAAACCGAAGTAACATAACATTGTCTTAGGGACTACAACACCATAACATAAAACATTGTTTTGAAAGACATAAACATCAACATGAATAAAACGCAGTTTAAGATTTGTGACTCGTCCAGGAAAAAGTCACATTTCCTAAACCGGGATGACCTCGGAACCCATATGCAGCGGGAAGACACAACATACCGCGCCAGATCTTTAATTCCCTGAAATACATGTAAGTTGAAAAATCAACAATAATGTTGAGCGAGTTCATGTGTAAGTGAGTAAATAAACCTTTGTATGTATAAAAGCCCTGGTATGTAGCAAATAAGGAAAAAGAGATCACCAATGGTTTGCAAGGCCATTGATATGTGTGAAGTGCAAGTAGGAAGACTCAAACCTAGCAGATTTATGCGTTGGGTACAAAGTCACCCCGAGGTCCGTTCTGTTTGGGCCTGGGGCTGGGCTCGCTACACCCAGATAGATCTACCGCTCCTGCCCCTCGGTCCTACCCTGAGGATTAATGGCCTCAAGTTTCTGCCTACCCACTCACATGATCTGAATAATAACCCTCCTTACGCTAACCATACCATGTAAAAGTACTCGTAATCATAGTAACATGTATTTCACCCCCGCAGTTTAGAAAACTGAAAACAGTTAGAGAAAAGGGGGACATGAACTCACAGTGGTGCGTCTCTACCAAGTATATCTCCTGATCAAGCAGCTGTGCGACGACCTACACGTACTAAATCTATTAGACGGACGGCCGTGCCTTAGCTTAAGGTTTAAGTTTTTGGGAAATAGTTAGACAACTATTTCGTGTTTATATTTTTTGTAAATACTTGGTAATTATTCTCCTTCCCAAGGATGGGGGATTTAATACATGCGTGCTCGTAAAATTCGAAATACATTATTAAGTCTCACTTAATATATTTTATTCCTTACTTCAAAATATAAATATTCTTCCCAAAATAATACTTTGACAAAAATACGCGCTCATAAATATTTTCTTAAAATGCGTAAGTTACGTTTTAAAGATCGGGTGGTAATAATTATACCGTTGTAACTTATTATTAATTATGAAGGCGTATGCATTATTTCTGGAATCATTAGTACTTGGTAATATTATTTTTACTCTAAAAATAATATCCGTATATTTCACAAAATAATCATAAACATTTTACAAGTGATGCTATGAAAAACATATATTCTAAATATATATATTTCAGGTTTTATTTTGTGAAAATCCCACCTCCAACACTTTGTAAATAAAGTTATAGCGAAATTTACGTTTTGAAAACAAGTCAAAAATATATTTACAACACTTGTAGTGAAAATATTTCCAAGTGTTAGGTTTTTAGAAAAATTTCGCCAGAGTTTCCCCTGTAACTGGAGGTGGTCACGCTTTCAAGCGTATCGTTTTCTTTTATTATTCAAATCAACAATTTCCTTATTCTCAATAACAACTTTCCAAAACATCAATTAGTCAAAATATATATATAAATCGCAAAAATTACATGAACTTGTGGTTTATCCAAAAATGCGTGATAAATCCCACTATTTTTAGTGGATCTTTGCAATAATCTACTTGGTTTCGTAAAAGCCTCGTTTTTAAAGAAATTTCATCTTTACAACTTCTTGTAAAATTTGACAAAACTAGTTCTTTGTCGAAACTTAGTGTTACACAAGTATTTACACACTTGTGTGTTTGCTAAAATCATTCTTGTTTATTAAAGATCCGTCTTTAAAAGTATGTTTTCTCTTGACACGTGGTCCTTTGAAAATACCGTTTGTAAATCCGTAGATCTACTAGTTTTAAACACTATTTCGTAAGTAAAGTCGATTTTACACAAGTTCATGTTTAGTGTGTGGTATATTTTCATCATTTAACCCTTTGTACACTTAAACAAACTCTATGTCATGATCCATGATCACGACTAATCCGGGTTAGATGATGATCCGAGCTACCACATCATAGATCGGCACTAAATAATCACACAAAACAAATCTTACAAGATTTACACAACCCTTGTGCTATTAACCAACATTTTTATCATTTTAGTAAACTTTTAGCATGTCTTCTTGTATGTTCATAGATTTTAACCGACAAAGTTCTTTTTAACCACTTTAAAATAGATCGAGAGTGTGTTTAAAGCAACTTACTACTAGCTCGAGGCTAGGGAAGAAACTAGTCGAAGAATGAGTGGATAAAAGCAATAGGGTGAGGTCCTTCGCGTTCCGAATGCACCAAGCTTCTTTGTATGAGATCCTTAACACTTGTATACCCTTGGAATGACAAGATCAAGATCGAAAGGTGGCGGTGGGGGTGCTTGTGTCTTTGGCCGAGAGTGAAAGAGAGGGAGAGAGAGTTTTGTTGAGAGTTGAGTGATGGAAAGAATGATGTGTTTAGGCTTGAACTTATAGGCAATTTACTACATACTTAACCAATGGATCATATGCTTTCTTGATATGGGACCAAGATGATTAAATTAATCAACAAGTTCAAGGGGTGTCCCCCTTGGGGACGGTTCGGTTAGAGAAGGGGGGGGGGGGTCTTGGTTCAATCTCAACCATGTAGTTAGGACATTAGTTAAGTTAAGTTAAGTTAGTTTAGGGATTAACCCGGTTACTAATGCGTTATGCATTACAGCGGGTGTTAGGGTATTCAGGGACCCTAACTGGCTCAGAAAAAGAAAAACAATGTCAATGTCAATATTTTTATGTTCCGGGTAAAGTCCGGTTGTTCGGTTGGATAGAGATCCGTTAAAGTGCTTAACAAAGCTTTAAAGTGTCGTTATTATTATTTTTAGTGACACCACTTATTCCCGACACTTTGGAAAGTGTCTAGTAACATTTTTCTCATGTTTTGGCACATTATTAGGTAGCTTAATGCTGAATTTTTATTTAAAGTGCTGAATTTTGTACTTAAAGTACGTTTTAGGCACATCCGGTCACTGTGATCTCATTCCTAGTGACGTAGTTCTACAACCCTTATATCCCTACACTCACCACTAGTGTAGGAAACTATCTCAGGCTCTTACAGGCCTTAGAGGCAGTACCTGCCTGGTGCTAGTTATGACAGCACGTTTAATAGGTTATCCCTTCATTGTGCTACTGTGCTTTTGGTGCATCAAGGTTGTCACAAAGGTGCTGTAAGCAAAACACGGAGTGACAGCAAGTAAAGTATGATGCAAGTAAGTTCATGTATCAGCATTCAAGTAGCAGTTTATCCACAAGTTCAAGTAAGCACAGTAATTAAGCAGTAATTAATTATTAATTAAGTCGTACGGATACCTGGTTTAGTGAGGGTTGTCACATTCTCCCCCCGTTAGAAAATTTTCGTCCCGAAATTTTAAGTTCTGCTTCTAGAAGCAGGGTTCTTGGGAAATAGGTGGGGTATTTCTCTTTCATCCGGTCCTCACGCTCCCAGGTGTATTCAGGACCATGTCTGGCATTCCAACGAACCTTGACGAGCTTGACACTGCTCCGGCGGGTCTTGTTTACTTTCCAATCCGTAACCTCAACAGGTTCTTCAACGAAATGGAGCATGTCGTCAACATGAATCTCGTCGGTGGGAATGGCAACGGTATCTTGAGTTGGACTTTTCTTCAGGTTGGATACATGAAATGTATCGTGAACTCCATTCAGTTCAGCAGGTAGGTCCAGCTTGTATGCTACTAGCCCTATTCTTTCCAAAATTCTGAAAGGGCCAATGTAGCGCGGATTCAACTTCCCACGCTTTCCGAAGCGTGCCACACCCTTCCAGGGTGAAACTTTCAATAAAACCATATCTCCAACTTGGAACTCCAAATGTTTCCGGTTTGGATCTGCATAGGCTTTCTGTCTTTCGCGAGCCGCTTCGATGCGTTTTCGAATCTGCACAATCTTGTCTGTCGTCTCTTGGACGATTTCGGGACCAACAAGCTGCCTATCACCTGCGTCAGCCCAGCATAGGGGTGATCGGCACTTGCGTTCGTAAAGAGCTTCGAATGGCGCGGCTTCAATACTGGTGTGGTAGCTGTTGTTGTATGAAAATTCGACCAGTGGCAAATGCTTATCCCAGCTACCGCCCAAATCCATAACACATGCTCTCAGCATATCTTCCAAGGTCTGAATAGTCTGCTCGCTTTAACCGTCGGTCTGAGGGTGAAATGCCGTGCTCAGATTTAATTGTGAGCCAAAAGCATCTTGGAAGGATTGCCATATCCTTGACACAAACCTTCCGTCTCTATCAGAGATGATCGAGAGAGGCACTCCATGACGTGCGACGATTTCTCTCATGTATATTTCTGCCAGTTTGCTCGTATTATCCTTCTCCCTGATTGGCAGGAAGTGTGCGGACTTTGTTAGGCGGTCAACTATCACCCAGATAGTGTCATGGCCTCTTGGCGTTCTTGGCAACTTTGTAATAAAATCCATGGAGATTTGTTCCCATTTCCATTTGGGAATCTCAGGTTGTTGCAGAAGTCCTGAAGGTTTCTGGTATTCCGCTTTCACCTTAGCAAACGTTAGACACTTGCTCACATAAACAGCAACATCGCCCTTCATCCTAGGCCACCAATAGTAATCCTTGAGATCTTGGTACATCTTATCCGCTCCTGGATGGATAGAGTACCGCGATTTGTGAGCTTCATAAAAAACAACTTTCCTTAAACCACCAAACAGAGGAACCCAAATCCTTTTCTCAAAACATAA
This sequence comes from Helianthus tuberosus, assembly GCA_030545235.1. Taxonomy (NCBI): domain Eukaryota; kingdom Viridiplantae; phylum Streptophyta; class Magnoliopsida; order Asterales; family Asteraceae; genus Helianthus; species Helianthus tuberosus. The sequence continues at coordinate 125,431,205 of CM060407.1, forward strand.
CGTTCCTTCCTCGTTTGGTACTAATAGCTTCTCCATCCCACGAAGATATTCTTCCTCAAGATTTCTTTCCTTAAGAGCTTCTTTCTGCGCGGCACGAATGCGCAAGGAAAGATCGGTTTGGATAATCATTTCTAAAGCCCTAACCCTTATGGGCTTGATCCTCTCTTTTCGACTTAGGGCGTCGGCAACCACATTCGCCTTCCCTGGATGATACTTTATCTCGCAATCGTAATCATTTAACAACTCAACCCATCGTCTTTGTCTCATATTCAACTCCTTCTGGTTGAATATGTGTTGTAGGCTCTTATGATCTGTAAAAATTGTACATTTCGTACCATATAGGTAGTGTCTCCAGATCTTTAAAGCAAATATCATTGCGCCTAGCTCCAAATCGTGCGTGGTATAGTTCTTCTCATGTACCTTCAACTGACGTGATGCGTAAGTAATAACCTTCTGGCGTTGCATCAACACGCAACCCAATCCTTGACGCGAGGCGTCACAGTATACCACGAAATCGTCAGTACCTTCCGGTAGTGCTAGGATTGGCGCATTGCAGAGCTTATCCTTCAACAGCTGAAATGCTTCTTCCTGTTTGATTCCCCAATCAAACTTCTTATCTTTCTGGGTGAGGAGCGTCAATGGTTGAGCGATCTTCGAATAATCCTCAATGAACCTTCGATAGTAGCCAGCCAAACCCAAGAATTATCGAATCTCGGTTGGCGTCTTTGGCGTTTCCCAATTCTTGATCGCTTCGATCTTGGTTGGATCCACATGGATTCCATCTCCATTTACCACATGTCCAAGAAATTGGACTTCACGTAGCCAAAATTCGCACTTAGAGAATTTGGCATACAGCTGTTCTTTCTTCAGCAGCTCCAAAATAGCTCTTAGATGCTGTTCGTGCTCAGCCTTTGTCCTTGAATAAATCAAGATGTCGTCGATAAACACAATCACGAACTTGTCCAAGTACGGCTTGCAAACTCTATTCATCAAATCCATAAAGACTGCAGGTGCGTTTGTCAACCCAAACGGCATAACAAGGAACTCGTAGTGTCCATAACGAGTTCTGAAGGCTGTCTTCGGGATACTCTCCTCTTGTATCCTTAACTGATGGTATCCAGATCGCAAATCGATCTTTGAGTAATACCTTGAACCTTGCAGTTGATCAAACAGATCATCAATTCTTGGCAGAGGATATCTATTCTTGATCGTCAGCTTGTTCAGCTCCCGGTAGTCTATGCACATTCGAAAACTACCGTCCTTCTTTTTGACAAACAGGATCGGAGCTCCCCAAGGCGAGAAGCTTGGTCGGATACATCCCTTGTCTAACAACTCTTGAAATTGTGTCGATAATTCTTGCATCTCAGACGGGGCAAGTCTATAAGGTGCCTTAGCCACAGGCGCGGCGCCTGGGACTAAATCGATGTGAAACTCCACTTGCCTCTGAGGTGGCAGTCCAGGCAAGTCCTCCGAGAAGACTTCCGGATACTCCCTCACGACAGGGATGTCTTCGATCTTCGGTTCTGCAGCTTTCTTGTCTACAATGTGTGCCAGGAAGGCAGCACATCCCTTCTGTAAACACTTTCGCGCTTTCAGACAGCTGATAATTCTTAACGGCGTATCGCGCTTTTCGCCATGAACCACAATCATTTCTCCATCTTCGGTCGGGATACGAACGACCTTTTCGTGACAAACAATTTCTGCCTTGTTGCTTGATAACCAATCCATTCCTACTACCACGTCAAAGCTCCCCAGCTGGACTGGTAGTAGATCCAAAGTAAACTCACGTTCTCCCAACTCGATTGCACAACCTCTGATCACTTCATTGGCTTCTACTAACTTCCCTTTAGCCAATTCGATTGAGTAGGGAATATCTAACTTACTAGCGGCTAAACCAAGCATATTCTTAAATTCTAATGATACGAAGCTATAGTCGGCACCAGTATCAAATAAAATGGATGCATAGCGTTGGTTTACAGGGAACGTACCAGTAACGACATTGGGATCCTGGCGCGCTTCCCTCGCTTCGATATGGAACACTCTTCCACGGGCTTGGTTCAACTCTGGGCAGTTCCTCTTAAAGTACCCGATATCACCACAGTTAAAGCATCCAGGTCTTTGTCCGTTTCCACCTCCATTTCCAGCTTGGTTATTCCTTTGGTTATGATTCACAGCGCCTGCTTGATTCGCATCGTTGCCTCGATTCCCATTACCTCCATTGTTTCCTTGTGGGCGATTTCCAATTCCACCCCGGTTATTGTTTCTGTTTCCAAATCCTCCTTGGCCTCCCTGACCAACAGTGGCCCAACAAGAATCCTTCAAGTGGCCAGGTTTCCCACACGCTTCACATATCTTCAAACCACATCGGCCAGAATGGTGACGCTGGCAGGTGTTGCACTTGGGCTGGGTGCCCATATATCCCTTTCCTTTCTTTCCACCACCAGCTGTAACCTGAGCTGGCGCGTTTGGCTCTCCTTTCTTAACAACACCACTAATGCCTTGTTTAAAGATCGAGAACTTTCGTTTGTTACCTCCGGATGACTTGACGTGAGTCTCTTTCTTCTTTGTCTCGATCTCACCAAACTTGTTCAGGCGGATAGCCTCCTCAGTGAGAGCTACGCTCAAATCGATTGCCTCAGTAATTGTTGCAGGCTTGGAGGAGGTCACCATGCTTATGATTTGAGGAGCTAATCCCCAAATGAAGCGTTCAATCCGCTTGAATTCTGGAGTGACCATATAGGGTACCACATGCGACAGGTCGTGAAACCTCTGAACATATTCCGCGATCTTCGGACCTTCCATCTTCAAATGCCAGAACTCAGTTTCCAATCTTTGGATTTCAGCGCGAGAACAATACTTTTTGCGCATTAGTTCCTTCAGTTCGGTCCATGTTAGTGCGTAGGCAGCAGCTTCACCAAGTGTCTGTACTTGCAAATTCCACCAAGATAGGGCTCCATCCAGAAATAGCCCAGAAATGTAGGTGACTTGCTGGTTTGGTGCACATTTGCTCATGCGGAGAACAGATTCAGTCTTCTCGGCCCAACTAACAAATGCGACAGCACCTCCGGTGCCATCAAAGTTGACAGGCTTGCTGTCTAGAAACTGCTTGTAGGTGCACCCTGCACATACGTTACAACATATGAATGGCATTAGCATCCTTGCTAGAGATATCCAATTAGATCATGGTATGTCTTAATGACTTAGTATTACCATGAGGTGGATTGTTGTTGCCATTGTTGTTTGAGTTGCTTCCGCTGGGTCCTCCTTGCGAGGCGGCGTATTGCGCGATGGCAGCAGCGATGACTTGTTGGAGTTCTACCTCATTGGTAGGCATCGACGTTTGACGTCTCGGTGGCATCTTCTAAAAGATGGGTTCACGTCGGTCAGGCCATAATAAAGCGTACGTATATAATGATAGTAATAGTACATAACATCTCATGTTATAATCATATCAATCACACAACATCCCATGTTATAAAACATAAATAATCAATCAAAACATCACATATGATGAGAATACTGCGATTGTATTGCCAAACTCGAGACCACATGGTAGAGTGTACAAGTACATAATAGTGTCATACATCATCATCGACTAAGGGCTACATCACCCCAGTCCAAAAGAATATCAAATCAGTGTCAATACATCCCATATACATGATCAACAAAAGTCAGAATCAGAATGCAGTCTCCAAAAATGCTGTGTGGTCAGAGCAATCGCCGTCTTCTCACCAACGTCTACCCATGCTGTACTAAAGATGCCCTAAACTGATGGTGGTGGAGGAGGGGGAAAATGGGTGTAGAACAAACGTCGCAAATGGAGCCAGTCCTCCTCCATGGCTCTCTGGGTACGCAACCAAGAAGCAACCTGCTGCTCAAGTGCCAAAAGGCGTGCAGCATAGTCAGGTAACAATGGTCGAGGGTGCTGCGAAGAAGCAGGGTGGGTCTGACCCTGACACTGGCACGGCGGTGGCTGAGCTCTCTCAAGCTCCTGAATGCGCCGTGTGAGTGCCTCCTGCTGGACAACAAACGATATCAGAACGTCCTCAATAGTATACCCCATATGGAAAGGATGGTAGGGGTCGGTCGATGGCATAACAGAAGGTGACGTCCAGAGAAATGGCTCGCTGGCTGGGTCAAAAGGTGGCACAAAGAATGGTGGTACAGGAGGAATAGCAGATGAAGACTGTGGCATAACTGGGATATATGTCGGCACATGTCCAACGGGACGAGCCGAGGAACCCTCTCCAGGTCGAGCTGGAGGTGTGTACTGTGCAAATGAAAAAGACAAATCAACGTGACGTGCATCGGTGGTATGAGGAGGAATAGGTGGAAGCTCATCATCCGCAGGAATCCACCCATGCTGGGCGTGCTCATCTCGTGGGTCAATCTGTGCCTCAAAAAGTGCTCGATCAAACTGTACAGGCATAGGGTCAAGGTGGGGTGCAACAAGAGGGTCAACAGGTATATCAGCGATAAGTGGGGGATCAACATGATCAGCAGCAATAACATGGTCACCCTCCAGTAGTGGTGCATCAGCAGGGTGATCATCAATGGGTGGGTCAGCAATCACAGGATCAATAGGTATGCCAGCATGAGCAGGGTCATGCTCAAGCACTGGGTCAGGAGCAGCTACTGGCTCGAGGGCCATGGCAGGCTCGGGATCAACGAACTCCATATCAAAATCTGAATGATCAGCGAATACAGGGTCAACTGGGTCAACCATAGGCTGATCCAAGTGGATGAACTCTATCTCCCGGTCCGGGTCAAATCCAGGGGAAAAACAGGGTCTGAATCCTCATAGAGGTCGTGATCGAAGGCAAATCTAGGAGCAGAGGCAGCAGATGATGCCCTGTCAGGATCTGAACCATGTGAATAGTGTTGTACGCTCCGAGTGTGTGACGGTGCGGAGGCCACAGACTCGAAGGAGTCTGGAGCGGGTGAGTGTGCAGGTGACCCCTCAGCTGGAGCATCTGCGAGTAACAAAAGACCACCGTCAGCTAGAAGGGCCTCGCCCTCAACATCATCCTCCAGGGGCTCATCATCAAATAGATCAACGTCGTCGTCAACGTCGGCGTCGAGGAGCATATCGAAGCAGGATAAACGGCCAAAGGTATGGGAGCAGGGACCTCTACGAGTGGTAGGTACCCAGCAAAAGGACCATCAGCGGGCTCATCGACAGCGTCGGGCAGCGTAAAGGGCTGAAAGTCGTCCTCGTCTGTGCTGGTAACATCTGATGTGTGGGCCTCGTGCTCTGAAGACTCTAAGTCGTCTGATACTATGGGTCTAGGGTCCGTGGTGTCCGAATCACCTGTGCCGGGCGAGTCCATGGTGTCTGTAACACAAACACAAATATGTACAAATAATCAATCATACAATCAGATAAGCACAATAGTCACCAAGTAAGCAATCAAATGATTCTCCTAGTCCCACTAGCCTCCCAGCCTCTCAGACTGCTCTTCCTAGTCCTACTAGCCAAATTCTCCCAGCCTCTCAGACTGCTCTTCCTAGTCCCACTAGCCTATTCTCCCAGCCTCTCAGACTGCTCTCCCTAGTCCTACTAGGCAACTACCTCGGTCTCCTAGACCGAGCCTCGGTCTCCTAGACCGAGCCTCGGTCTTCCAGACCGAGCCTCAGCCTCCCAGACTGAGCCTATAAATAATAAATAAATGTGCTCAACATTTGTTTGTAAAAAGTTTTGGATCTGGACTTGAGTGGTATGCAGTGTAAAAATGTTTTCGTGAGAGCCCTAGTGATCATAGTCTAGACTCGAGAAGGAATCCTAGTTCGCTATGATCAGAGCTCTGATACCAAGCTGTCACACCCTGGCTTTGCGGAAGCGTGGTTAATTTGGTGTGACTTCTTAATACCATAGCTTAATCACAACAAGCTATATGAAATAAAAACCATGCAAGATCATCCATAGATTTAAGTTTTAAAACCGAAGTAACATAACATTGTCTTAGGGACTACAACACCATAACATAAAACATTGTTTTGAAAGACATAAACATCAACATGAATAAAACACAGTTTAAGATTTGTGACTCGTCCAGGAAAAAGTCACATTTCCTAAACCGGGATGACCTCGGAACCCATATGCAGCGGGAAGACACAACATATCGCTCCAGATCTTTAATTCCCTGAAATACATGTAAGTTGAAAAATCAACAATAATGTTGAGCGAGTTCATGTGTAAGTGAGTAAATAAACCTTTGTATGTATAAAAACCCTGGTATGTAGCAAATAAGGAAAAAGAGATCACCAATGGTTTGCAAGGCCATTGATATGTGTGAAGTGCAAGTAGGAAGACTCAAACCTAGCAGATTTATGCGTTGGGTACAAAGTCACCCCGAGGTCCGTTCTGTTTGGGCCTGGGGCTGGGCTCGCTACACCCAGATAGATCTACCGCTCCTGCCCCTCGGTCCTACCCTGAGGATTAATGGCCTCAAGTTTCTGCCTACCCACTCACATGATCTGAATAATAACCCTCCTTACGCTAACCATACCATGTAAAAGTACTCGTAATCATAGTAACATGTATTTCACCCCCGCAGTTTAGAAAACTGAAAACAGTTAGAGAAAAGGGGGACATGAACTCACAGTGGTGCGTCTCTACCAAGTATATCTCCTGATCAAGCAGCTGTGCGACGACCTACACGTACTAAATCTATTAGACGGACGGCCGTGCCTTAGCTTAAGGTTTAAGTTTTTGGGAAATAGTTAGACAACTATTTCGTGTTTATATTTTTTGTAAATACTTGGTAATTATTCTCCTTCCCAAGGATGGGGGATTTAATACATGCGTGCTCGTAAAATTCGAAATACATTATTAAGTCTCACTTAATATATTTTATTCCTTACTTCAAAATATAAATATTCTTCCCAAAATAATACTTTGACAAAAATACGCGCTCATAAATATTTTCTTAAAATGCGTAAGTTACGTTTTAAAGATCGGGTGGTAATAATTATACCGTTGTAACTTATTATTAATTATGAAGGCGTATGCATTATTTCTGGAATCATTAGTACTTGGTAATATTATTTTTACTCTAAAAATAATATCCGTATATTTCACAAAATAATCATAAACATTTTACAAGTGATGCTATGAAAAACATATATTCTAAATATATATATTTCAGGTTTTATTTTGTGAAAATCCCACCTCCGACACTTTGTAAATAAAGTTATGGCGAAATTTACGTTTTGAAAACAAGTCAAAAATATATTTACAACACTTGTAGTGAAAATATTTCCAAGTGTTAGGTTTTTAGAAAAATTTCGCCAGAGTTTCCCCTGTAACTGGAGGTGGCCACGCTTTCAAGCGTATCGTTTTCTTTTATTATTCAAATCAACAATTTCCTTATTCTCAGTAACAACTTTCCAAAACATCAATTAGTCAAAATATATATATAAATCTTAAAAATTACATGAACTTGTGGTTTATCCAAAAATGCGTGATAAATCCCACTATTTTTAGTGGATCTTTGCAATAATCTACTTGGTTTCGTAAAAGCCTCGTTTTTAAAGAAATTTCATCTTTACAACTTCTTGTAAAATTTGACAAAACTAGTTCTTTGTCGAAACTTAGTGTTACACAAGTATTTACACACTTGTGTGTTTGCTAAAATCATTCTTGTTTATGAAAGATCCGTCTTTAAAAGTATGTTTTCTCTTGACACGTGGTCCTTTGAAAATACCGTTTGTAGATCCGTAGATCTACTAGTTTTAAACACTATTTCGTAAGTAAAGTCGATTTTACACAAGTTCATGTTTAGTGTGTGGTAGAGTTTCATCATTTAACCCTTTGTACACTTAAACAAACTCTATGTCTTGATCCATGATCACGACTAATCCGGGTTAGATGATGATCCGAGCTACCACATCATAGATCGGCACTAAATAATCACACAAAACAAATCTTACAAGATTTACACAACCCTTGTGCTATTAACCAACATTTTTATCATTTTAGTAAACTTTTAGCATGTCTTCTTGTATGTTCTTAGATTTTAACCGACAAAGTTCTTTTTAACCACTTTAAAATAGATCGAGAGTGTGTTTAAAGCAACTTACTACTAGCTCGAGGCTAGGGAAGAAACTAGTCGAAGAATGAGTGGATAAAAGCAATAGGGTGAGGTCCTTCGCGTTCCGAATGCACCAAGCTTCTTTGTATGAGATCCTTAACACTTGTATACCCTTGGAATGACAAGATCAAGATCGAAAGGTGGCGGTGGGGGTGCTTGTGTCTTTGGCCGAGAGTGAAAGAGAGGGAGAGAGAGTTTTGTTGAGAGTTGAGTGATGGAAAGAATGATGTGTTTAGGCTTGAACTTATAGGCAATTTACTACATACTTAACCAATGGATCATATGCTTTCTTGATATGGGACCAAGATGATTAAATTAATCAACAAGTACAAGGGGTGTCCCCCTTGGGGACGGTTCGGTTAGAGAGGGGGGGGGGGGGTCTTGGTTCAATCTCAACCATGTAGTTAGGACATTAGTTAAGTTAAGTTAAGTTAGTTTAGGGATTAACCCGGTTACTAATGTGTTATGCATTACAGCGGGTGTTAGGGTATTCAGGGACCCTAACTGGCTCAGAAAAAGAAAAACAATGTCAATGTCAATATTTTTATGTTCCGGGTAAAGTCCGGTTGTTCAGTTGGATAGAGATCCGTTAAAGTGCTTAACAAAGCTTTAAAGTGTCGTTATTATTATTTTTAGTGACACCACTTATTCCCGACACTTTGGAAAGTGTCTAGTAACATTTTTCTCATGTTTTGGCACATTATTAGGTAGCTTAATGCTGAATTTTTATTTAAAGTGCTGAATTTTGTACTTAAAGTACGTTTTAGGCACATCCGGTCACTGTGATCTCATTCCTAGTGACGTAGTTCTACAACCCTTATATCCCTACACTCACCACTAGTGTAGCAAACTATCTCAGGCTCTTACAGGCCTTAGAGGCAGTACCTGCCTGGTGCTAGTTATGACAGCACGTTTAATAGGTTATCCGTTCATTGTGCTACTGTGCTTTTGGTGCATCAAGGTTGTCACAAAGGTGCTGTAAGCAAAACATGGAGTGACAGCAAGTAAAGTATGATGCAAGTAAGTTCATGTATCAGCATTCAAGTAGCAGTTTATCCACAAGTTCAAGTAAGCACAGTAATTAAGCAGTAATTAATTATTAATTAAGTCGTACGGATACCTGGTTTAGTGAGGGTTGTCACAAACGTACCCTTTTTGGCTTTTCATGATACTTTCGGCTTAAAGCATCTGCCACTACATTTGCTTTTCCTTCATGATACTAGATATTACAATCATAATCGCTAAGAAATTCCATCCAGCGTCTTTGTCTCATATTCAACTCCTTTTGCTTGAAGATATACCTTAAACTTTTATGATAAGTGAATATGGTAAACTTACTACCATAAAGGTAATGTCTCCAGATCTTAAGAGCAAAAATTATAGCTCCTAATTCTAAATCATGGGTTGAATAATTCTCTTCATGTTTCTTAAGTTGTCTAGATGCATAAGCTATAACCTTCTGTCGTTGCATCAATACACATCCATAACCTAATTTAGAAGCATCACAATAGACTACAAAATCTTCATTTCCTTCTGGTAATGCTAATATGGGTGTATGGGTTAATCTTTGCTTAAGAATTCTAAAGGCTTCTTCTTGTTTTAATCCCCATTCAAACTTAACAGATTTACAGGTTAGCTTAGTTAAGGGAATGGCTATTCTAGAAAAATCTTGAATAAATCTTTTATAATAACCGACCAATCCTAAGAAACTTCTAACCTCAGTTGGTGATTCAGGGGTTTTCCATTTAGTAATTGCCTCGATTTTTGTTGGATCTACATGAATTCCTTCATGATTGACTAGGTGTCCAAGAAATTGTACCTGTTCTAACCAAAATTCACACTTAGAAAATTTAGCATAAAGCTTTTCCTTTCTTAACAAACTTAAAAGTGCGTGCAAATGCCTTGCATGATCCTCTTTATTCTTAGAATAAATTAGAATGTCATCTATGAATACAATTATGAATTTATCCAAATATGGCTTACATATTCGGTTCATCATGTCCATAAATGCAGCTGGGGTATTGGTTAAACCAAATGGCATGACAGTATATTCATAATGACCATACCTCGTTCTGAATGCGGTTTTAGGAATGTCCTCTTCCTGTACCTTTAATTGATGATATCCTGACCTTAAATCGATCTTAGAGAAAAATCGAGCTCCTTGCAGTTGATCAAACAGATCATCGATTCTCGGTAATGGGTACCGATTCTTAATCGTGACCTTGTTTAATTCACGATAATCAATGCACATACGCATTGATCCGTCCTTCTTTTTAACAAACAGTATCGGCGCTCCCCATGGCGACGAACTTGGTTGTATAAATCCTTTTTCTAACAATTCGTCTAGTTGTTTCTTCAATTCTTGCATTTCTGCAGGTGCCAAACGGTAAGGTGCTTTGGCAATTGGTGATGTTCCTGGTAGCAAATGAATTCTGAATTCAACTTCTCTGTCTGGAGGTAGTCCTGGTAATTCTTATGGAAAGACATCTGAAAACTGAGATACTACTGGAATATCTTTTAGTTCTTTCCTTTTAGTGTTAGTGATTATAGAAATCAAATACACTATAGAACCTTTTCTTATACAACTTGCAGTTTTCATTGCAGATATGAATTTTGTGGATCTAGAGGGCTTATCTCCTTTAATTGTGATCATTTTACCTTTTGGTGATTTTATTTGGATTAACTTTTGATCACATAAAATATTGGCTTTATTGGCTATTAACCAATCTATTCCTAAAACAATATCAAATCCTGCCAGATTCATGGGATAAAGATTTGCAATAAATTTCTGATTTGAAATTTCTATACTTGCTCCCTGCAAGATTTCAGAAATTCTAACGGTTTCTCCATTAGCGGTTTCTACTAAACATTCTAATGGTAGTTAGTTAATGACTGATTTAAAAATTTGCAAAACGATGTATTAATAAAACTTTGGTTTGCACCAGAGTCAAATAATACTTTAGCAAAGATATCATTAACTAAAAACGTATCGGCTATGATATCTGGAATTAATTTGGCTTCATCTGCAGTTAGAACAAATGCTCTAGCATTTTTAGTATTTTTGTTGTTTGCAGCTGGGGCCAATTTCGGACAATTTGGCCTGATATGACCTTTTTCTCCACAGTTGTAGCAATATCCATTACTGGATTTCTTCTTGCAATTTTCTTCCTTGTGTCCTGGCATCTTGCAATAATTGCAGAGAGTGGAGCATTTTCCCGAATGATTTTTCTTACAGTTCCTGCAGTATGGTGCAGAGATAGAACCTGTATTCCTACGATTGTAATTCCCCGAACGGAATTCTTGAGTAAGCCTTTGGGTTAGGTTCCTTCTCTGGTCTTCTTCTCTAGTACGGACTAATTCATCAGTCAAGGTATTTGTTAATTCTACAGCTTCTTCTATGGTTTGTGGTCTAGCTGCCTTGACTATGTGTCTAATCTCTCCAATTAATCCCCAAATATAACGAGAGATTAACACTGGTTCTGGTGAAGCAAGAGTTGGCACTATTCTGGCATATTCAAAGAATATCTTAGTGTACCCCTTACTATCTACACTAGTCATCCTAAGATTTAGGAATTTGTTTGCTATCTGTTCTTTTTCATTGGGTGGGCAGAACTTCCTTTCTACCTTGTTTTTAAATTCTTCCCATTCCATATTATAGGTTCGATCACTTCCTCTTGTCTGGAGGATAGTGTTCCACCATTCTAATGATGCATTCTTAAACAGATTAGAAGCAAACAATATCTTATCTTCTTCAGCACACTTACTTATCCTTAAGACTGCCTTAGTCTTTTCTATCCAGCGTAAAGTTGCAATGGTCCCTTCATTGCCTGAGAATTCTATTGGTTTACAGGACCAGAATTCTTTATAAGAACAACCGTTAGGCACAGTTCTTCTTCTTTTAGGAATAGGCATTTGAAGTATAGGCCCATTGTTCACGCTGTTTTCTGGTTCAAGTGGTCGCTTACTGCTATGTTTACTTTTGTTATCAGCATCCTTAATAGTTTGAAGTATAAATGGCATTGCATCTATAATTCCCTGTGCTACTATGTGTTGGATAGCACTATTGTCCACTTAGTTTCCATTGTTATTGACACTCGGATTATCATTAACCACGTTAATGTTACTCTGGTTATCGTTATTTAGATTTCCTTGATTTCCTTCGTCGGCCATCTGAATTTTAAACATTTATCTCATATTAATATCACAAGATAGTAAGTAATATAGTTGATCACATGTCACACAATTTAACCAAAAAATGTAGATCATTGCTACTTTACTCTTTTCATATACTTATGCGTCTATTACACACTAGTACAGAAATGAAGATTACAATACCAACAGAAATAAAATAGTAATATGCATCCGTACACATATATTTTTATTTTATTTTTATTTTTTAGGGTTATTAGATTTTATCACCCCCAACTATTGTCTATTGGTCGCTGCCACCCCCAACTATCACTTTGACGCCCGTCACCCCCAACTTAACACTTAGTATGTTCTGTCACCACGTCGTTAACCGATCCCTAACTTTTGAACCTGTTACTACACATTTTGGAGTGTCATAGGGATCTTGGGAAGGTTTTAGGGATCTTAGAACACCCCCAAAAGTATAATAACAGGATCAAAAGTTAGTGATCTGGTGACAGAACACACTAAGTGTTAAGTTGGGGGTGACGGGAGTCAAAGTGATGGTTGAGGGTGGCAGCAGCCAATGGCCAATAGTTAAGGGTGATAAAATCCAATAACCCTATTTTTTATTATTATTACTACCGCTTCCTCCATTCTAACATTCATGGATATGGATTTATTCAAAAATCCATATTGCGCTCATCGTATTTCCATACGAGACGCTCTCCCACCTGACGCATTCTCTCACTGCTCTCTAAAATTTCCTCCCCGAAAGTCCTAAGTTCTTGAACGTTTTCTGCACTCATTGGGGGTGCAGGTTCTCGGACTGGGTTTGGAATCTGGGGTGCATTTTCCTGATATGGGGGTGACAATTCCTGAAATTGGTAAGGATCCTCTAATATCTCCCTAATATAATCATCTTGATAATAGGGGTCTAAAGGGTCCATACCTGGGTAAGCTTCTATGTTCTGTATGGGTGGATAATCCTGGATAGGGTAACGTTGCACAAAGTCTCTATTGTCGTCCCACCAGGGGTCATAATTCGGGTCTATGGGGTTTGGTGCAGGCACTCTAGGGATTTCTTCTGGGTTAAAGTTGTGCATCTCCACTTGGTTTTCCTGATTTTCTATTTCCATGGGCTGTTCTGGGTTTTGTGGTTGTGGGGCTACTAGTTGTTCCAGACCTGGGTCAGCAGCAGTTGTAGCTAAGATATGGAAATTTGCTAGGCTTCTATTTAGCATATCTTGAGTATGAGCATCTGTCTCTCTCTTAATAGCTGCTAAAGCCCTTTGCTGTTGCAATTTTCGCATTCTCTTCCTATGAGCAAAAGCTTCTTTACTGAACCATCCTCGTTTCTTAGTAGGAAATGGTTCTTCAGACTGAGCTCTAAAGGCAAATATTCCTTCTTCCTGATCAGTAGTATACCCAGAGAGGGCAGGCTGTGATGATGTACCTTCACTCCTAGGTGAATCAGCTAACTGACGATTCACTTCAGATGGTCCTTGATCACTCATACTGAAAACTAACAGATAGTCAAATAACACATAACCAATAAATACAGTTATGCACGTATTTCCATAATTATTTCCTAACACATAATTTAGAATTTAAGTGTCAGCAGAACACTTCTTTGGCTCAGACCAGTGGCTAGGCTCTGATACCACCTTCTGTCGCACCCCCGATCCCTGATTCCCGGGAACAGGCGGACGCGAGCTCAGAGTTTGGTGGTATCAGGTTTGTTTAGTCTCGCAGCGGAATTTACATCAGGACCGTAGTTAGGAAATGTTTATCAGAGTAAAACCACCATATTTAATATTAATAAACACATGGGTAAAACCCAAGTTTCTTATTACAATACATTTATAGGGATAAACCCTATTTTATTGAATTTAAAACATCGTTTATTAGGTAACTTTTATAGCCACATTTTTCCCAAGCCTTCAGTGCTCTCCAGCTGGCTTTTTAATAATTGGCTTTCACATTGGGTTACCTGAAACGCGTTTTAAAAACATTTGTCAGTCGGAAATACTGGTGAGTGAATCCCAGTTTAATCAAGAAACATTTAATTAAAACAGTATCGAGGAGGATTACAATGTTTATGTCTACACAATTACTCCAATTGGTACTATCAATCCACTGACTTGTGGGTCATATTACACATTGGCTAACTCATTGTCCCAATGGTAACGTACTGTCATACTCGACTTACTACTCGCAGGTAGTACAAATTTTGTATACAAAACCCCAACATACCGGACAGTAATTGAAGACTACAAAGACTCAATCACTGCTTAATTACTTTGTAAAACATTTAAGGTTTTGTAAAAACTGTTAATAAAAAGGAGATTACTCACATTGCTGTCTTAGGCTTTTCATAAGGGTTTCCTGGCTATAATCAATAATTTATACAAATGTACATTGGTTAGTATCATAACCCTTTGAAAATATTAATAATACCCTCCCCGAGACGGCATTCCAACAATTACGTCGGGCAGAACCACGACCGTTGTTACGGAACCCTAAATCAATCGGGCAGCGTAACTATTATGAAACTGGGGTTATAATACTTACAACGGAGCAGAACCTCGCTAATACCCGAAATATTATAACTTCTCTACAGAATTTCGAGATTGAAAGAAAGAAATGAGCGACGGAAATCGTAAACTGATGCTACCTATTTATAGTGCTGAAATCTGTCCTTCACGCGGCCCGCGTAAGGTAAGGCTAAGCCTTACGTGGCCCGCGTCAACACGCGGTCAACATATAGCTTTGCCTGATCACCAAGTAGGCTCGACACGTGTCGGCTCAGGGATGTGCCACCATTTGGAACACGCGCGGCCCGCGTTAATGTAAGCTTAAGCTTACGCGGCCCGCTTGAACATAAGAATTCAGCGGAGTCCGGTCAATACTTTCATACGGCCCGCGTAATAGCATGGGGTGGGTCTACGTGTCACACCCCGACCGCGTAAAAGATACAAAACGCGGCGGAAACATCGGGGCGTTTCGTAACAGAATTAATTGTTTCATAACCATGGCATACAAAGTTATATTTTATTTATTAAACAAGAGTGTTACATTGTTTCAACAGTAATCAAAGAGTTTATAACATAATTAAACATAGTCTATCTTCGTTTTTAGTCTCTAAGGCACAGGTCCGCCCTAGTGTCATGATCAACATCCTACGGAAAAGCTCCTGAAAACACATGTGAAAATAGGTACGTCAGCATAAAAATGCCTGTGAGATACATAGGTTTGTGAAAATAGGATTCATGACTTGTGTTTAAGAAAATGTTTAGTCATGAACCTTGTAATTTGCTTTGTCTTGTAAATCATTTGAAAAACGATAAGATTAGATGATATGTATAAATAAATGTAAGGTTAAATGAATAACCATGTAAAATGAGTTGTATAAGATAAATTGTTTTGTAAAACAATGTCGTGTGAAAAATATGTTATTTGTATAAAATGTAATATGTCTATACTGAAATGGTTTAAATAACGTTGCGCTATGTAATATTATACAAACACTTATATATAGGAAGTACCAGCGGCGTATCCACCATGTTTGTATCATATTACACACGCCTCGTTACTCAAATCACTTACCCAAACAACCACCAATGTAACTTGTTCATGTACAAACCAATTGTCAAGGGTTATTGTGTAAACCACATCAAAATGTCTATGTCCAATGTAAACCACCAAATGTGTATATCAATGTCAAAATGTTTATGTTCAATGTAGATCATGTAATGTGTAACCAAAATGTCATGTATGGTAAGTGAAATATATCAACTAAACCATATGTAAAATGCACAAAACAAGGTATTGAAGTAAAACATAGTTTAAATCAAAGTTATGTTTTGTGTAATAAATGCATGCTGTACTGATACAAACATTTATGCGGTATTGTTAAAATGCATACATCCAAGCCTTGAGACTGTGGCGATAAACCCTTAAACAAATTAAAGGTTTATCTAAGTTATGTATATCGAATTCGGTCATTCCTTTCATCCCCATACCCAGGATGTCCGGAACGGGAGTTGTCAATTCCTATGGTACCACTACCTACTAACGAATGGCATGATCAATGTTAATGAATGTATTGTTCCATGTTAAACAAACCAAATGTCATACCAAAAATGTAAGCATGTGAAAACAATGCACTAAGTATGTAATCCAATGAACATACGTAGCGTGAAATGTAATGTAAAACGATGTACTAAGTAATGCACACAATGGGCACACCTAGCATGAAATGTAATGTAAAACGATGTACTAAGTAATGCACACAATGGGCACACCTAGCATGAAATGTAATGTAAAACAATGTACTAAGTAATGCACACAATGGGCACACATAGCATAAGATGTAATGAAATCATGTACTATAATGTACTAACGAACATAGCATGTATATGATGTGAAAACAGAAAAGCATGAAAGTAACAAGTAGGCACATGTGTTCCACCCCAAAACAGTTTAGAAAACAGTAAAAGAGGGGTCTATGTACTCACTTGAGATTGTTCAGTAGTCCTAAGATAACCACCAAGCAATGCTAGAGATCTCGGAATCAAACGGCACCTAATATAGGTAACTATGTTAATAAACCGGACCTAAATTCGGAAGATCGGGTAGCATGAGGGTTTGTAAACCAAACGAGTATTGAGACTCGTGTAGTATGGTTCAACAAAGCCTACATACTAATTGAAACCTAACATAATTGTTTACGACCCATTACGACCCGTTTAGGTAGCTTATGCTACTTTAACGCGTCGTTCGCGTAAAACGCGTTCGGACCGCCTAACTAGCCCTATGACAAGTGTTATATGCCTAAACATGTTACATAATCAGTTATGTGACAAAGGTTTAGGTTATATATGCTTAATTACCAATTATACATGAAAAGGGTATTCTGGTAATTTACCTAAGGCATATAAACTACCTATCATACAACTACTCAAACGATGTGACCATAGGGTATAACCTCGGAAGGTTATTCCCTACCTACTATGGTCACCTAATGTGTTTGGTCGGATCCTAATGATCGACCACATGGGTCGGGTTCGAGGTATAAGCGATTTATTAGATCGCTTACCCTACGACCCTAGACAACGTGGTAATCAGTAGGCATAGTCCCAAGGGACTGTAGCCAACGTGATTACACTCACGTTGCGAACTTCAAACGAACTTCGCATTGACCATAAGCTGGTCAACGCTGAAAGTCAAACAAAGTTTGACTTTCTGACTCGAAAAGCAATAAAATAAAGAAAAGAACGAAAGAATACTTACGAAGGGTCCCCGAATGCTAATCTCGATTCAAAAATCTCAGGTATGAAACAAATGTTTCAACTTAGAGTTTCTCAAATCAAAATTCTAGTGATTTGAGCAATGGGGTGATGGGGTATTTATAGTTTTCGGTCCACCGTTAAGATCATTTCATGGAAACCGTGCCTTAATCCCACCCGTACAAGTGTCGGGACCTTATGGTAGCTCAAATTGATCCTTATCAGCTGAATAGGCAAGTTGTAAGCTTGTGGTTGTGGTTAAAACAGCTGGAACATGCTGACTGTTCGTTATTATCTGATCAGAGAGGCGGACACGGGCCGCGTGAGAATTCACTCAGATGTTACGCGGGCCGCCTGGCCTGCACAGATCAAAAACAAGTTTCTGTTTTGACAGTTTCAGTCCCTGCACGTGTTTAAGGCCATTTTCGACACTTCTCAGGCCTGTAAAGCCAAATTTAAGGCCCTAAAATGATGCCTAAACATTGTGGACATGAAACATGTTCAAAAATATGTCTGATGTTGGTTCGTTTGGCCGTACGAACGCGATGTTCGCTTAATTACGACGGAATGCGCACAAGTGCGAAAAACGATCCAAATGACGCGACGAATGGATTTTTCTTAAGCCAAACACTAAAGCATAATATAGTCATGCTTACATAAATTTTTTGGATGTCCGGATGTATTCAGAACGTAAGTTATGCGCAAAAGTGCAAACTTGTGCACTTTTTGACACTTTTAGTCCCTGAATGACCCAAAAGTTTATTTTAGCATACCGAACCCCTCAAAGCCTATTTCTAAGCTATGTAAAGGATATTTGTGGTATTTTTAACTTATGGTCATGTTCCAGAATGTCTGTTACAGTTCAAATTGGCATACTTTCGCAGTTTGTCAAGTTTAGCCCCTGTAGGCGAATTAACTTGTTTTTGCCATACCAAAGCCTTTAAAACTTATTTCTAAGTTATGTAAAGGTTATTTAAGGTATGTTTAGTATATGTTGATGTTCCGGAGTATTTTTCGCATTAAACTGGTTACGTTTACGCATCAGTTTGCGTATAACTCTCCAGAAAGCGATATAGAGTTTGAAATTGAACAAAAGTCAAAACATGAAAAATGTTAAAACACAACCAAACAAACATTGAGATCAAATGACATTGTTTTATTGATAATAGAACTATTCATAATGATTACAAGCACAGATGTTACACTACGCGGCCCGCCTCAGCTCTATATTTCATGTTTTTCATTTATTTAATAAACTATAACATATATCGGGCTCGGTTTTCACATACGGGGTGTAATATAAGATATATGGGGACATTTTATAATATAATAAGGCGTCTAAAATATTTATGAGGGCAATGGTTTACCGAGGGTTGATACACCAGAGGCCTGTCGCGCCCCGCCAGAGACCAAAAACATAGAATGTCAGAAATGGTCCCTGCAGCTCCAAACTTGATTTTTCAACACGTTTAGCCTCCGTCAACCCATTTTCAAGGCGCAATAATGAAGTAAAAGTATAGGGGACATGAAATATGCTTGAAAATATCTCGGATTTCGGTTCATTTGGTCGTACAGTTGCGTTGTTCGGTTAATTACGACGAAACACGAACGGACGCGAAAAACGATCCAAA
This sequence comes from Helianthus tuberosus, assembly GCA_030545235.1. NCBI lineage: Eukaryota > Viridiplantae > Streptophyta > Magnoliopsida > Asterales > Asteraceae > Helianthus > Helianthus tuberosus. The sequence goes on from CM060407.1 coordinate 125,450,348, forward strand.
TTACACGACGAATGGTATTTTTGCATTCCAATCACTAAAATAAAATATTTTAATGATTACAAAATTTTTTGGGTGTCCGGATATGTTCAGAAAGTGAGATATGCGCGAAAATGCAAACTTATGCACGTTTTGACGCTTTTAGTCCCTATTGATCAAATAAGCATATTTTCGCATACCGAACCCATCAATGCCTATTTCTAAGATATGTAAAGGATATTTCGGGTATGTTTAGCTTATGATCAAGTTCTGTAATGTTCGTTACAGTACGAATCAGAAGACTTTCGTAGTTTGCCGTAAATAGTCCCTGTGATCGAATAAACTTGTTTTTGACACACTAAAGCCTTCAAAACTTATTTGTAAGTTATATAAAAGTTATTTAAGGTATGTTAAGCCTATGTTACTGTTCCGGAGTGTTTTCCGCATTAAACCGATTACGGTTTACGTACCAGTTTGCGTATAACTTTCCAGAAAGCGATTTAAGACTTGAAATTGAACTTAAAATCAAAACGTGAAATTGTCAAACATAAAAAGAAAACATTGAGACCAAAATACATTGTTTCTTTGATAAGAGATGTTGTCCTACATCGTGTGGTGTTTATGGAGTACAAGTGTCACAGTCTCCCCTACTTTAGGAAATTTCATCTCGAAATTTATTTGCAGGAGACCGTAGAGTGTAATTGAAACAACAGATGGATAAGCAAATTGCTAGATCCAAAAGATGCGGAGCATCATTTGGTTTTGGAAGTTTTTTAGGGGATTCAAAATGTGATTTGGGATATTCAAAGTATCTCAAGGTATTCAACCTTTGAAACTTGTGAATTTAAGGAAAAATTCGACCAGTGTTCAAAATTTGTTTGGGTATGGCACTATGTTATACTAAGCTCTTAGTGTAATTCCTAGTAAACAAAGGGGTGTACATTCAAGCCCTACACGTACACGATTTCTAACATTCCACGAGGTACATCCAATGCACCATGAGCATCTCATGCATAGGAGACGGGTCAACATACCTATGGCATCAAGATCGTCGTCTTTAACACCATAATATACTCCCGGTCGGCTTGATTTAAGTTAATGAATGTACTTGTTTTTGTTTATTGTAAATAACCACACAAATAAAAAATAAGCACATAATCACATAATGGTCCAAGATAACATAAAATCACCAAGTGATCTCTGCAACGTTCTGAAGAATAACACAGTAAGAACACTTATATATAGGAAGTACCATCGGCGTATCCACCATGTTCTTATTGCATCATACTCCTCCCGTTACCTTAATCACTCTAGATTTTATGCCACCATACTTAACAAGGCTTACTATGATTCTCATGCGTCGAATCTCATAATTAAGTGTGCACCCATAATTACTCGTTTCGTCGCATGGTTCACATAGCTTCTCTTGTTAAGCGAGGGTAAACAAATAATAAGGTTGAACTATCGTCTAAATCAAATAAACACCGTCACAACATAACATCTGTCAAATTGAATCGTGTTTCATACTAGCAATGATAACACTACTTGTTTTGCATACAACAAATTTAGTAGTGGGTATTTTATCCTAGTACAAATGTTTATATATGTTTCATACTAACCAAACAGGTAGAGTGCAACATATACTAGTAATGCATTGTCATCATATTGTAAGCATATCGAGAAAATGTTTTCAAATCATGCGCTAGGTATGCTAAGTTAACACACTAAGTAAAATGTATTTGAAAATTAGTGTACAAAGCACATTAGGTCAACATACGAAGCAAATTGTATTTATAATCATGTACTATACATATTACATAAATAAATCATGTATGTAATGTAATGTCATGATCACAAAATAGTATCAACTTGTTCATAGTATTCGTATCGATTGTGTTACCAAGTTCGCATGAATGCACTAGAGTGTAATCATGGTATGCTAATTTACAAGATTTAGTTCCTAAAGAACGGAATCCTGAAAGTCAGCATGTAGTTGTAATCACACATTATGTAATCACATTAGAGTTTGTAATTTGGAACATGAATAACAAGGATAAAGATAAACTTCTTGAAATTTATATTGTCATTACAAACATAGTTGAAATATGTACATTGTTTTCGGAAATAAACAGAAAATATAGAGGTTCAAAGGATCATAAGTGCTTGATCATTAGCTTGAGCCTCATTAACGTTGAACACTCGTCCATTAGCATTCGCAAGCTTGGGGCAGTTTCGCTTGAAATGATTTAAATCACCACAATTGAAACATGCTCGAGGGCGAGTTTGAGTAGGGGCTGTTCGGTTCTGGATACGACAGGTCACAGCTAGATGTCCAAATAAACCACAGATTGTACATTGGTGACAAGGAGAATTTGACGCGTGATGATTGTTGCAATGATTGCACCGAGGTTGCTTCTCACAATAAAATCCCTTAAAGGGTACTGAGTTTAGTGGACTGGTGCAGGAATTGCAAAATTCTTTGAAGCCTTGCGCTTCTTAGAATTTTTAGAAGATTCGGCCTTTGTTCTTTTGAATTCCCTTTAGTAGTTTCAATGTTTCGTTTCTTGTACTTAGAAAACATAGTGTTATCTTTAGGGCTGTAAACGAACCGAACGAACACGAACAAGACATTGTTCGTGTTCGTTTGTTAAAAAGTATATGTGTTCGCGAACCGTTCACGAACACTTATCAAACGAGATTTTCTGTTTGTGTTCGTTTGTTAAGGAAATTAACTTGTTCGTGTTCGTTTGTGTTTGTTTGTTAATTTTAGGCAACGAACGTTGACGAACACAAATGAGCACAAACTAATGTTCATGAACACGAATGGAAATAAATGAACACAAACAATCGTTCATGAACATAATACATAATACACTGACACTTATTAAATATTTAATTTGTCAGAATTTTGATATATTTAAATAAATATAAAAGCTAAAAATACTAATGAACTATCAAACACAAACGAACACGTTACCAAACGTTCACGAACATAAACAAACGAACGCGGCCTCTGTTCATGTTTGTTCATTTAACTAAACGAACGAAATTTCTTGTTCGTGTTCGTTTGTTTAATAAACGAACGAACATAAACGAACTTCCCGCCGAACGGTTTACGAACTGTTCACCGAACGTTTGGTTCGTTTACAGCCCTAGTTATCTTTGACTTAGTAAAATCTTGTTCATAAGTCTCGATTTTGTATTTAGAAAATATAGTGTTGTAGTTTTTGTTTTTGAAATAGGAATTGTTTGAGAAATAAACTTGTGTAGTATATTTGGATGAGAGAGTACAAACCAAGTTAATGGTTTGTGTTTATAAATTCTTTTACTATTTAAAAATTTATTGTTTTTAAGATAAAATGTTTTAAATTAAATTTTTTAAAATAAAGAAACTTTGTGTTTGAAATTTTGAAAATTCTCATCCAAATGGTAAAATTTGAAAATTTGAAAAACAAAGGTAGTGTTTCGAAAATGAAATATGATCTCATAGTGTCGTGAAATGAAATGAAATTCATTTCAATCATCTTGAATCAAACATATTACCAAAGGTAATTTGATGAAATAATATTGTGAAAGGAAATTTGTTTCGATTTTCTTGAATACCAAACGTATTACTGAGGGTAATATAAATGAATAGTGATACAAAGGTCGTTTAGAAATAGTTCGACATGGTCAGGATGGATAGGTTTTTGTAATGTTTCACGAAGACATGCTTTAGCCTATAAGTGGATACTCACTCTAAGAGTTCCCAGGTAAGAGTGACTGGTCCGATAATGCGGATTTGTACGAACACTCTAGCCTTAGACAGAAAACTCGGGGTATAGGCATCCACCCTTCCAGATTGCATGTGTTCACATTATTAAAACCCAAGATTTCGATGAAAAATGTTTGAGAAAAACATTTAAGAAATCTTTTGATACAAATCGTTTGAGATAAAACATGTTGTGAAATATTTTGACGAAAACGTTTGAGAAAATATTTTGAGGAATATTTCGATGAAAACGTTTTGAGAAAATATTTTGAGGAATACCTTAAGGCATAAAGCCTAAGGGTTTTAGGATTAATCATCTAAGGTTTGATGATTTGTAAATCATAGAGTAGTTGTGGCACGAATAAGGATGAGGATTTTGGAAAGAGTTCCTAAGTCTACTTACGTTTGGGTCCTAGGAAGGTTATAGACTAGGTTTAAGGCATGCTAATAACCTAATTCCCTATAACCAGTGCTCTGATACCAATCTGTAACACCCCAATCGCGTAATACAACAACATGCGGCGGAAATATCGGGGAGTCACATTACAAATTGCTCACAACTACTTGTACTAAATTGTTTCAATATTATTAACATCATTTTACAAACAAAGAATACATGCAATTGTCTTTTGATTAAGAAGTCTAAGGCCCTGAATGCAGTCCTATGCGTTGCATGCTTGAATAATTGATAACCTGAAAGATATGTAAAAATAAAGTCAGCATAAAAATGTCGGCGAATACATAGGTTTTGTTACCCAAATTAATGGCAAAACATTTGGCATTGCAATACTTTGGCAACTACGAGAGTTGTCGATTTGAAATAAATTTTGAAGCTAGAGGATGGCAAAAGTTTAGTATTGCAATACATAATCTTAATTATGAAAACTCGTGGCAAATAGTTTTGTATATGGCAATATGATTATTACTAAGTAGTTTTTATGCCATTTGAAATTGTATATTGTAATCTCGTTGAAATCATCGTAAAACTCGTTAGTGTGTTATTAGAAATCCAATCAAGGATTAGTAATAACTATTTTGAAATTTATCAGATAAGTAGTATATTTAAATATACTTTAGTTATGAAATAATTAAACAGATAGTATATCAAAATATACGTGGGTTTCTGAAATAATAGATTTGGTAGTATATCACAAGTATACTTTAGTTTAAAAATGAAATAAACATCGGTAGTATATCAAATTATACTTTAGTTAGTAAATTGCAAAGTCGGTAGCATATCAAACTATGCTTTTGTAAACAATAGCATATCAAACTATGTTTTGGTGAATAATAGCATATCAAACTATACTTTGGTAGAACAGTAGCATATCAAACTATGCTTTGGTGAATAATAACATATCAAACTATACTTTGGTAGAACAGTAGCATATCAAACTATGTTTTGGTAAATAACAACAAAAATCCTAAGTCCTAATGGTGATTCGGGAAAACACCACGAAGGGTAATACAATAAGCACACTTATATATAGGAAGTACTAGCGGCGTATCCACCATGTGCTCATTGTATTACTCTAGTTTCGTTATCTAAATCACCGATAATCTACACAATAACCACAACCATCGTCTAGTAAAGTATTTCTTAAATATCTCACTATGAAGATCTAAGACTGTACTTCAAATATCCTATGAGAATCTAACTATGAATATAGATAGATCTTTTAAGGATTTGGATAAACATCGTATTTGCATAATCGGAATAATACACATAAAAGCACTTAGTAAACACATATATGCCATACATTTGGAAAATAAATCGGTTACACATATGAATCACCCCAAAACATTTGAAAACGGTAAAAGAGGGGAACTATGTACTCGCCTGGGATTGCGTGTAGGTCTTGTTCAAATGATGTAACAAAGCTCAAAGGATCAAAAGTTCAAATGGCGAAGTGGTTCCTAGTGTATCGGATACAATGTTAGTGTAACGGGACACAAATCGAGGAATCGGATAGAATGTGGTATTGTAAACCAAATGAGTGTTGGAACTCATATGATATGGTTTAACAAGCCTACATTCTGAGTTGAAACCTATCCTAAGTGCTTTTGACCCGTTATGACCCGTTAAGGTAGTTTACGCTACTTTAACGCGTCATTTGCGTGAAAACGCATTCGGATGGTCTAACTAGCCCTATGACAAGTATTATATGCCTTAACATATCTAATTATGTTATATAATCAGTTTAGATGTCAAAACATGTGTTACATATGCTTAAAATGAAATTATACGCATAATGGCATTTTGGTCATTTTCCTAAGGCATATAAACTACCTATCATACAACTAACTAAACGAAGTGACCATAAGGTATAACCTTGGAAGGTTATTCCCTATACAACTATGGTCACAAAATATGTTTGGTCGGATTCTAACGATCGACCAAACGGGTCGGGTTCGAAAGTCTAAGCGGTTGTTTAGACCGCTTGACTTACGACCTCATACAAGCACTAAACTAAAAGTGACGAGTTAAACATGTTAAAACATGTTTAACTAAGTTAGAAAACAAGTTTGGTATCAAAACAAAGTGTTTTGATACCCAAAGATAGATTCGTTGCAAAATACGCATAAACACGTATTTTGACCGAAACTATGACTCGTCACTACGCCTAATCAACGTGGTAATCAGTAGGTATAATCACAAGGGACTATGACCATCGTGATTACGCTCACGTTGAAAAGTTCAAACTAACTTTGTGTTGACCAAAGACTGGTCAAAACAGAAAGTCAAACATTGTTTGACTTTCATGCTTAAAATGCATAAAAGCATGAAAGAAGCTTACAAGAGGTCCGAGCCTTGAAGATAGAACAAGAAAACAAGAAGAAAGGAGCCTTCAACCAGAAGGGATAGCTCCTATTGTGCAAAAGATGAAGAAAACTCAGATTATGCAAGTGAAAGTGGAGAAAATGGTGGGTATTTATAGATTTCGGACAACCGTTAGGATCGTTTCTCGAAAGTTGAGCTTCAATCTGAACAATCCAAGTGTTACCCACTGATTTACAATACTATGGGAGTCCAAAACCAGCTCAAGGTTTGTTAAATCCATCTCCCAAAACCCAGAAACCAGCTGCTGATTGCAAGAACAATGAATCTGCCCAGATCAGTCTCTGGCGCCCCGCCAGAGACCAAAAACACAGAATGTCAGAAATGGTCCCTGCAGCTCCAAACTTGATTTTTCGACGCGTTTAGCCCCCATCAACCCATTTTCAAGGCTCAATAATGAAGTCAAATTATAGGGGACATGAAATATGCTTGAAAATATCTCGGATGTCGGTTCGTTTGGTCGTACGGTTGCGTTGTTCGGTTAATTACGATGAAACACGAACGGACGCGAAAAATGATCCAAATTACACGACGAATGGTATTTTTGCATTCTAATCACTAAAATAAAATATTTTAATGATTACAAAAATTTTTGGGTGTCCGGATATGTTCAGAAAGTGAGATATGCGCGAAAATGCAAACTTATGCACGTTTTGACTCTTTTAGTCCTTATTGATCAAATATGCATATTTTCGCATACCGAACCCCTCAAAGCCTATTTCTAAGCTATATAAAGGATATTTAGGGTATGTTTAGCTTATGATCAAGTTCCGGAATGTTCGTTACAGTACGAATAAGAAGACTTTCGCAGTTTGACGCAAATAGTCCCTATGATCGAATAAACTTGTTTTTGACACACTAAAGCCTTCAAAACTTATCTGTAAGTTATATAAAAGTTATTTAAGGTATGTTAAGCCTATGTTACTATTACAGAGTGTTTTCCGCATTAAACTGATTACGTTTACGTACCAGTTTGCGTATAACTTTCCAGAAAGCGATTTAAGGCTTGAAATTGAACTTAAAATCAAAACGTGAAATTGTCAAACATAAAAAGAAAACATTGAGACCAAAAATACATTGTTTCTTTGATAAAAGATATTGTCCTACATAGTGCGGTGTTTACGGAGCACAAGTGTCACAGGTGGCATGATAAAGCCCCATGGGGGCTCCAACCACACCCTATAGCCTAAGACATTTGCCTTTAAATAAATAATCATTATATTGGTTCTTAATAATTTAAAGAGCAAATTGCCAAAATCGTTCCTGAGGTTTGGGCATATTTGACATTTTCATACAAAACAACTTTTTTGTACAATATAGTCCTTCACTTTTGGGATTTTTTGCCATTTTCATCCAAACATCTAATTTGCTTTATTTTTTCTATCAATCATTTGGATGAAAATGGAAAAAAATCCCAAATATCAGGGACGATTTTGACAAAAAAAAAGGTCAGACGTTTGGATGAAAATGACAAAACATCTAAAAAAAGAAGGACTATATGGTACAAAAAAGTTGTTTTGGATGAAAATGGTAAACATGCCCAAACCTCGGAGACGATTTTGTCAATTTACTCTAATTTAAATCTCTTACTAATTCAATATTGGTGCTGCTAAATGCACTCCCATTTTTTTAATTTTAATGGTTGCACTCCCCCCCCCTGAAGTTTGTAAATAAATACAATCAACCCCTATATTTTATATTTTTTGAAAAATTGTATTAGGAAATATCCCTATTTTTTCTAGAGGTTTATCTGCTTGGCATAATTTAAATATTTAAATATACATGTGAATACATAACAATTCTATCAAAAAACCAGATTGAAAGAAGGAGATTAAGAAAAAGCTTGAAAAACCAATTTTTTCAACTTTGATTTTCATCATTGTTCAACGTCGTTTGGTATAAGTGTGTTTCGATAAGCTTCGGTGTGGACACGATGTATTTGGTGTGAAGAAAATTGATTTGGTGTTATTCAGTTACTTGTGACGATTTGACGTGATGCAAAAGCCAATTTTTGACAACTATTTTTAGTTTTGACAAAATAAAACAAAACTTATTGTGACAAAGGGATTTAGTCACAAAAGGCTTTTTATTAGTAAAAGTTTTAGTGACAACAAGGGATATGGTGACAGAGTTTTAGTGACAATTATTTTTAACTGGTGAATTTTATTTGTGAAAGATTACATTTTTTATATTGGTACCTTGATGAAAAGTTCGTGGAAAAAAAAACAAGAAATGCTGAAGAAAAGGTTTGTGTGGGCAAACATAGAATCGTTGACAGATCAATACAATAGATACAAGTATTTGATCGATGAACTTCAATCGGTGGGTGTTGAAGTTGAAAATTCATAAATTATGAACACGTTTCTAAATTCGCAACCATGTGTATGGCCTCTTTTAGCTACAACCATCCTAAGACAAGAAATATGAAAACTATTTTGAAGGGGTATTGTTTCAAATTCATATCATTTAACTTTAAATAATTAAAACAATATACAACAACAACAACAGATAATATATAAAAAGTAAAGGGTGAAATTTGAAAAATTAAAAAAAGAGTAAACTGCCATTTTGGTCCCTGAGGTTTGGGCAGTTTTGCCACTTTAGTCCAAATCTCAAACTTTTTGCATCTGGGTCCCTGTAGTTTCAGTTTTGTTGCCATTTTAGTCCAAAAGTGAAATCAGCTCAAATTCCTCAAATTAAATCATGATGTTTTGTCATTTTCCTCAGGGGTAATTTAGTCATTACAAGTATTATTTTAACAAATTATTAATTAAAATAATTAAATTAATTAATCGCATCATTCAATTGTCCCCATAAAAAACACATACACAGATCAACGCATGATTGTTAACTTGTAAATGCCTCAAAAGAAACCCATCATTCAATTCGGTGAACAACAACAACAACATTTTTCTGATTCAAAAACCCCAATTTCAAAACTCAAATCAAATTCTTATCTAATTACAATGAACTTCAACACCCATAAACCACAGTGCAAAAAGCTCTGTTTTTTAACCATCAAAATCAACCTAACCTCATGAAAAAACCACCACAATAGAAGAACCCACAAGTCTTTAATCTGTTGTTCATCTTCTGAAGCTCTTTTAGCCACAAAGGTAGTTGCGTTAAAGCTCTTGAAGCTTAAAACCCCTTCAAGGGTTGTTATCCTCCTCTGTTTTCCTTCAATCTATCTTTTTCGTTAAATTATCATAAAATTTTCTATCTTTATCTACTTCTCTTGATATTTGTTGCCATTAATTTTTTTATCTACTTTTCTTGACAAACACACACAGCCGCCAAGGCAGGTCCTCAATAGGGTTGGATTTCATGTGCTTTAATATCTTACTTCAAAAAAAAAGATCTTTTATCCTGCCGTCGTCGTTCACAATCACCACCAATACTTGATCTTCGAAACCAGATCTGTCTTGTTTTAGGACCAAGATTGGAAGGGTTTGAGAGAAGAGGGAATGCTCCAGGTTAGGGGGTCGATTAGGGGGGAACTTATGAGAATTAGCTCATAGTTTGATAGATTCATGGCAAAGATGATATGAATGGCATGAAGAAAAAGAATGGAGAGAGAGTGAGTAATCTGGGTGAGTTTCTTTCTGGAAAAGTGAAGGGAAAGAGAGGATGAAGACTATGAAAAAGAAAAACATTATTGTTTTAATAAAATGTTTAAATAAAATAAAAAGGAAATGACCATTTTGCCCCTGAAGAAAAGGACAAAATAATAGGATTTAATTTGAGAAATATGACTGATTTCATTTTTGGACCAAAATGGCAATAAAAGTGAAACCACAGGGACCCAGATGTAAAAGGTTTCAAATTTAGACTAAAATGGCAAAAGTGACCAAACCTCAGGGACCAAAATGACAGTTTACTCTTAAAAAAATAATATTTTTAAAAAGAAAAATATAAAAAGAAAAAATGAGGGTGCATTTACAAACAACCCCTTGTTATTTTCTCCAAGAGAGCAGGTGGTATAGTTGTAACAAGTAAAAAGGTTGGTGTTGACAACAAACAATACTCACCACCTACTACTTCTTCTGCCAAAAAGGGGTTGGTTTATTTCACAAGAAAAACAAAAATCTGTGTATGGCGTTGTATACAACGATTACGGATGCAATCACTGAATACAGCGGACTATCACCGACGGCCTTCTTCACCATATCGGCGATGATGGTTGTCGTCTATAAGATCGTATCCACGATGTTCGTCGCAGCAGATGACTACGTGGCCGTCAAGCGTGAGCAGCAATTCACCCTGCGTGAACCGGTGCAAATTGGAAGCATCACGGAGGAGGAATTGAGACCGTACAACGGTTCAGATCCGAATAAACCCTTGTTGATGGCTATCAAAGGAAAGATCTATGATGTTTCTCGCTCCAGGTTATTACTTTAGTTTTCTTAATTGCTATGTTTTCGTTGTCAACTGGATTAGATCTTTAGCTATGATTCTCAATATTCATTATTTATGTACTAGAAGATACTATAATGAAAATGCTATTTTTTTAAATGTATTTAGGGGTTTATGAGGAGATGAAATTGTTTGTTAATTTAGGGGTTTATTTTGGGCTCATTCTATACGCACCCCCCCCCCCCCCCCCCCCCTCTTCCTGATTATACCCCCTTGTGAGAGGAAAACTGTCGGTCCCACGCAGGCCCCACCTGTAAGTATGTGAGAGGAGGGGGTGAAAAAAGTAAATAGGGGGTGTAGAAAGTAGCACCCTTATTTTGGTGTTAATTTAGGGCATGTTTGGCTAAGCTTTTTGAAACAACTTATTTATTGACTTAATTGGAAAAAGTCAGTATGAAAAGACTTATTATACACCCTCGTTGCCAAACATCATTTTAGAGCTTATGGCTTTTTTAAAAGCCAATAAGTCAATAAGCTGTTTCAAAAAGCTTAGCCAAACATGCCCGTAGCCCACTGGTATCTTGGTCTGTTAAAAGGGTGCCCCATGTCTAGGCTCCGAGCCCTGTGAAGTAGAAATAGAAGTAGATTAGATAGGTGTGTGAGTTGCGGTTTAAAAAAAAAAGGATGGTGTAAGATTACCTCCTCTAATTTCACTAAAGACTAGAGTCAAAACACACAACGTTCATAGTCTACATTGGACAGGGGGTATAGTATATGCATGTCAATTCCAAGAATACTTTGCTTTATGATCACCACACCACTTTGCTCAAACAAGATGCCATACTAACTGATACTCTAAACAAATGTTTCAGGATGTTCTATGGTCCTGGTGGACCATATGCATTATTTGCTGGTCGTGATGCTAGCCGAGCCCTAGCTTTGATGTCATTCGAGCCTTCTGACCTAACCGGGGATATCAGCGGTCTTGGTGCATCCGAGCTTGAAGTGTTGGAAGACTGGGAGGCTAAATTTGAGGAGAAGTATGTGAAGGTTGGGGAGTTAGTCTCAGAAAGACCATCGACGACGACTGAGGACGAGACTAAAGAGGATTAGGATCCAGTTGATGATGATAATTATGATGATTACATTATAGTTTATGATGTTTAAACATGTGAGAATATAATTTGTGTGTATTTAGAGATGAATGGCCCTTCAAAACACATACGTTAGTTATGTTAATTCCTAAAATTTTATTATACTTATCTCAAGTTTAGCTCATGGTGACAGATCTTTCATTGTGATAATGTTATTTTGGTAAATTTGTTAAATCTTTTACTAAAACATAATAGCACATAACTCGTTTGTTCTATACAGAGTGTAAATAAGTTGAGTCAAGTCTGAACTTGTCTAAAGCGCAGCTTTGCTTGTTTAGCTTATGCATGCACATATAGAGCCTCATGTCACAGGCCAAATATTTGAAGGTCGCAATGTTGTGGGCTGTGTTTGAACGCTTGGGTTACTAGCTAGTCCTGGACTTTATCGGGGGACGGAGTCAGTGTCAAGGAAGAGCTGTATGTGCCTAGTCGTGCAAACGACGAACGCACCACTGGTCGAGAGCTGGCGCCGCTCTCCTGATGAGTCCAAGGCAGGACGAAACCAGTGACCCACACAAAGAAGCGGGATGGATTGGCTTGTCCCCGGGGACTTGGGGACGCCACATGGGGGTCGAAAAGTAACCCCGTGACAACTTGGTATCAGAGCAGAACGATTCTCGGATACGTTGGAACGTGACTCTTAACCAAATGAGCTTAACATTTAGAGTATGGTTGCGCAATGGTGGTGGGAGAAGACCAAATATGGGTTTGCTTGGCAAAGGTCTTTGTACTCCGCGAGTATGGGATCGTGAGAGCCGCTCAAGTATAGTTGCAGTGATGCCCTCCGTGTTATGTTCAAAAATCTACGGTCCAAGCAGCGCCGTAAAAAGAGGAAGTTTTGTGAAAGTTGCTACAACTATTCAGGTCCCCGTATTCCTGAAACAAGGTGAATCATCGGCACCAAATCCGATGCTGCGGACGTCAACTCCACTTATAACCAAAACTGACGTACTATATTGAACATGCACGACAGAAGATCATTGTTGTGCTTCCGGGTGTCCTACCCTCCTAAAGTGAATTATGCTCAACATAAGGGGATCATGCATTGTCAAGTATGCGAGCTGGTATGGGACGGCGAGCATGCACGAGGACATGCATGAAATGGTGGTGGGAGAGTGTCACGGGCCAAATAGTTGAAGGTCGCAATGCTGTGGGCTGTGCTTGAACGCTTGGGTTACTAGCTAGTCCTGGACTTTATCGGGGGACGGAGTCAGTGTCAATGAAGAGGTGTACGTGCCTAGTCGTGCAAACGACGAACGCACCACTGGTCGAGAGCTGGCGCCGCTCTCCTGATGAGTCCAAGGCAGGACGAAACCAGTGACCCACACAAAGAAGCGGGATGGATTGGTTTGTCCCGGGGACTTGGGGACGCTACACGGGGGTCGAAAAGTAACCCCGTGACACTCAACTCTACACCTAGAACTCGAGATAAGCTCACTAATAAATTTTCAAGCTTAAACTTTCCATAGGGGCTCTGCATGTTTATTACCTATTAAATATTTTCTTCATATAAATCTATAAATATTTTACATCATTTATGGTTACATTTTATAGTATATATCTATAGTAATCATAATTTTATATAGAGTAAATTACAAGCTGTCTTTATGTTTATACAAAATTGCAAGCGCTGTCTTTTAGCGCAAAAGTTGACAAGTTTTGTACTTAATTGTTTTGTTCAAAAATTACCGAAGCAATTAAGTGATCAAATTAGTTTGTGAGGTAGTGTGCTAGCAATGCTTGTGAAAAATATGTTGGTTTGTTCGTTTGTAAAAACAATTTCAGGATATAGCCTAAGGATATGAAACTATATCAACAATCAAACAATGAGCCGAAAAAATAAAAATGGACACGGGATATACGAGGAAAGCCCTTGATCAATCTAGATCTCCGGCATAAAACCTCGGGAGCTGACAATCGTCGGCTGCCTTGTTCTTCTTATTACTTGAATGTTCAGGATACAGTACAGGATAATGCTCAGATCGCTACTAAGTGATACAACGATTGTAGGTGATGAGTGTTAGTGCGTGATTGCTAGAGAAAGAAGTAAGAGTTCGAGAGCAGAAAGTGAAGTGAAGTGTTCCTACAATCTGGCATTCCTATTTATAGTTACAAGTGTCAAACAAATTCTCCTATAAACTAGGGATGCTCCGTAATATTCCTTTCTGAATGTTGGTGACCTATTCTTTCGGCTTCAACGTTTATTTTCCAACCAAATGGAGCGAGTCTTCAGGAGAAAGAGTCCACGTGAACGTTATGATCCTGCATCCATGACCTGCAAGTAAATAATTAGTAACTGCCAGGATACTGTATCAGGATGTTGCCAATATCCTGATCAGGTATCCTGATTATAATCAGAAATAATCAAGTCAAGATATAATTTCAGGATATGGGTTCAGAATTCCACCCATAACAATTATCCCCAAAAATATATCGGTTGGGATCCCCAAATTCAAACGGATATATTTTTCTCTTTCCTTGCGTCGATCGAGGCAATTAATAGGATACGACGATTGATGTGACAGTGTGCAACTTCCCACCCGAAATTCACTCATTATACCCTATCTTAGGCCTATATCTTCTCAACTTCCTTTAGATATTCATCAGCATAATTCCAGAATTCTCAGGTATCACCTCCCTCTCTTCTTTTCTCTTTTCTCTGTTTTACCTTCCATTCCCTCATGGCCAGTCGAACACGATCACACACAGCCGATTCCATTCCGACATTCGAGGAGCAAAACCTCCTCAAGGTGACTGAGAAAGAAGTTTGCTCTTTCGATAATGCTGACATCACCGCTCTGAAAGCCTCCGGTGCTTTTCCCGCCGGAGCAATCATTCGACCGTTTGATCGAAATATCCGATCAGACGTGTCTTCTGATGAGTGGATTTGTTTATTGGCTTACCCCTTTTCCATAGGACTTCGATACCATTTTCCAGACTTTATCATGCGTTTCTTTCACCTCACTGGTCTCAGTTTTACCCAGACTATGCCGATGGTTTAGCGAGTTTTGGTGGTACTAGGCCAGATCAAGACCCATCATATTCCCGATCTTTGTATTGAGGATCTTCCTATTTCTTACCGTCTTCGGTTTCATGGTTCTAGTCGATTCCTTCTTTTTTCAACTTTCAAAAAACCCTCTCATCCTCAAAGCAACTAAAAACGAGGATGAGTGGAAACGAAAGTTCTTTTTGTCAAAAGGGATTCCATTGACAAGGGTGTTGACTTTCCGGTGAAGTGGTTGACCACTGGTAGGATCTAGGGTTTTAGATATATCCCCAAATATATCATGTTATTGTATCCTAAACTAATATTCTTATTTTTTGTGCAACAAATTTTAAAGAATTAGCCCCTTCCGGCGCTGAATCGGAGCAAAGAATCAAAGCTATCTACCAACTCCCGGAGAGTGACAGAACCTTTTCCCTGTTTTTTACAAGTTCAAGCCAAAAATCTAGCTCCGAGATGTCTGGTAAGGACTGTAACGCCCTGCTTATTTGTACTTTCTATATTTAGCAAGTCTTGCTTGTATTTCTATTTTTGGAAACTTGTTTCCTTTTGTAATCGTATTTCGTTTCAAACCGTTGTAAATCCGAGACTTTGATCGTAATAAAATGAATCTTTTATATGGAATACTATTTTTTTTTATACATGCTTATACGTGTTGCAATACTCGGGTTATACGTTACCAATCTCGAATGCATACACGTGACCAATACTCGACATACTAGTACTCCTAACTTATACGTACTTGTTAACTATCAAATACGTGGTTAAAATCTAATAATAATAATAATAATAATAATAATAATAATAATAATAATAATAATAATAATAATAATTCTAGAAATATAATAATAATAATAACTCTAATAATTAAATAATACTATACTAATTATGAACGTAGTTACATGGAAAAAAAATAAGAAAATAAGTAAAAGAAAAAAAAAAACAAAAAGAAGAATGCACAGTCCCTATGATCGAACTTATGCCTGGTTTATTATTTTTTTTTTAAATGTGCAATTCACCTAATTAATGTATTCTAATAGTTAATTAAATAAGCATTACCCTAACATTGTATGAAATGTTCAACACCTAACTTATATAGTAGTTTGTCAAAAAAAAAAAAAAAATTAATAATAAAACATAGCCACAACCCCAGGTCCGATCGCAGCTACCTGCATGTTTAATGTCTTGTTCTTGT
The DNA here is from genome assembly GCA_030545235.1 of Helianthus tuberosus. Lineage (NCBI taxonomy): Eukaryota > Viridiplantae > Streptophyta > Magnoliopsida > Asterales > Asteraceae > Helianthus > Helianthus tuberosus. Next base: position 125,466,623 of record CM060407.1, read on the forward strand.
TTTGATGTAAACTCTTAATTACTTGCTTTTGACCTTCTCTCATGTACAATAAACAATATATATTATTAATACATGATACATCCTACCAATATGTAACTTATATGTTAAATAAAAAAAATAACAAAAAAAAAAAAAATAACAATAACAATGAAGAGTATGCAGCCATGCGACTGCAGCCAATTATGGCAGACTTTAATTGTTTTTTTTAGTGCTTAAACCCCCAACTACTTGGATTAAATGCAACCCAACTTTAACCCTAATCCTTCCCTATAAATACCCATCTCCTCCAAGCCATTCTACACTTTCAACACTCTCAAATCTCTCCAAAATCACTCTCAAGTTCTTGCAAAATTCTGAAATTCGGACAGATTCATACCTCCATACAAAAGTGAGCATAACTTGCTCAAAACTCAACCAAATTACTTGATTCTTCTTCCTACTTGCTTGGATAATCATTGGGTTCGATTCCTTGAATTCTCCTTGGAGAAATCAGACCTGGAAACGCCCTGAAATTGCCCATAAACTTTCTGTTTTGTTTCAAACTCTTGAATACTTCAAACAAGCTTGTGTTCTTATGCTTCTAGTCCATAACATGACTAGTAAAGCTAAACCAAGGTTGATTTACACTTAATAGGAGTGTCTAAACACTCTAAACTTTCTGTTTTAATCAAGTTAATAGCTTGCAAGTGGTGCCAAGTCTTGGACATGAAAATAGTGTGACTACTTGGCTAGCCTAGGCTAACCTACATAACAAGTTCACACATCACTTGATGTTTTGCTTAGTTAGTTGTATTATTTCTTGTACATATCTATGAGGTTCCTAAATGGAAGGTTCGCCTTCCTACCTCCTACATGACCTATATATTAACATATCATTCGAGGTACCAAAGTGGAGGATTTCACCTCCCACCTCCTACTTGACTTATATGACACCAAGAGGTACCAAAGTGGAAGGTTCAACCTCCCGCCTCCTACATGACTAAATATATTAAAACGTATATATTATGACTATAATAAACCCAAAACCGAACCTTTGGTGGTGATTATGTAATCCCTTACCAAGTTAGTAAGTTTATCACTATGTGTATAGTTCCTTGTCACGATTCTAATAGGTCTTGAACCTATGAAATCACATACAATCCTTAGGGATTTCCATAGTGTCAGGACAAGTGCTAATGCCATAGTGAATATTTTCATAATAATTACTTTGTCACTTCTTTGAATCTTAAGTCCGAATATTCCATCTTCTTTCCAAGTTACTCATACACCTTGACTTTCCTCTTGTAGGATAACTTGGTGTTCCCTCCATCAACTTACTCTCGGATTCTCAAGTTCAAGACTTGCAAAACCGTGAGTACACTCGACCCATTTACTTTTAAAACCACTTTTGGGTTGTAACATGTTACCTTACAAAAATTACACTTACACACACACTTAGGGCTGCAAACGAACTGAACTTTCAGCGAACAGTTCATGAACCGTTCGGCGGGAAGTTCGTTTGTGTTCGTTCGTTTAATAAATGAACGAACACGAACAAAAAATTTCGTTCGTTTAGTTAAATGAACGAACATGAACAAAGGCCGTGTTCGTTCATTTGTGTTCGTGAACGTTCGGTAACGTGTTCGTTTACGTTCGTTTGTGTTCGTTTGTTTATGTTCGTTTGTATGTTCGTGTTCGTTTGTGTACAGGAATATATATATATATATATATATATATATTATTTTATTACCTAACTTATATTATATTATATTGTATGGCCCAACTTATATTTTATTGGTTATTTGTTAGATATTTCATTATCACATAAGGTCCACCAGATATACAATTGAAAGTTTGAAAGTACAAAAACCCTAAGCATTATCAGCGCCGTTCCAGATTCTGGATCCCATTTTCTCCGCCATCGACTAAGCGTCGCGCTCTCCCCCGCTCCCTTCGTCGTTCCTCTGTCAATAACCATCGTTCAACACCGTTCCCACTCATATATGTTCGTTTGTGTTTGTTTATGCTCATTAACGTTTGTTTGTGTTCGTTTGCGTCCGTGTGCGTTCATGAACGTTCGTTTGTGTTCGGTACCTAAATTAACAAACGAACACAAACGAACACGAACAAGTTCATTTCCTTAACAAACGAACACGAACAAAAAATCTCGTTCGGTAAGTGTTCGTGAACTGTTCGTGAACACATGAAATCCTTAACAAACGAACACGAACAAGGCCGTGTTCGTGTTCGTTCGGTTCGTTTGCAGCCCTAACACACTTAACATGCTTTATGAACTCAATCCGTTATACATGCTACTTGTTATGCTTGATAATACATGCTTTATACTATGTTATACCCTCGCTTAACAAATATAGCGCTATAGGAGTAGCACACCACCCGACGGGGGGTTTGTTAGGTCATTATACTATACGGTCTCGTCACTTTTGTGGCGAGGGATGCTAAATACTAGTGGACACTTTGGGTTAAAACGTAATGTTATGCATGCTAGTTACCTTGTATATAAATTGCCATGTGGATTCGAGTAAAATGCTTTTATACTTATGCTATACTTATTCAAACCTTGTGTATTCGCCTTTGCTTTTGCATTGAAGTTTAATTTAACATGTTACAGGTTGATGATGATGATATGAAACGAAGTAGCGTTGATGCCTAGATACACATATAGACGTTTAGGTTTAAATGTTGTATCAATTTTGCTTATGTTGTTATGTATTTCTTTTGAACTTGTTGTTATTTGAAGCTTATGTAATGTTGACAATTTGAAGTTATGAAATGAAATGGGAATTATTTAATTATCGTCACATAAGGGTTATGAAGTCTCTTGCAATCTTCACACTTCGTCTCATCCCGATGTTTCCGCCATTGGTTGGGGTGTGACAGATTGGTATCAGAGCCATAACTATAGTGAATTAGGTAGAATTGCCATGTTCGACCTAGTCTATAGTAGGAACCATATTTTTGACCATTCTTGATACTTGCTTAAAACGTTATTCTTCCTTCTTTGCTCCTTTCTCTTCTTTTGGTCTTAATGCTTACATTATGTCTTTCCTAAGACAATTTACACAATACACTTGAAGACTTGAAGACACTCTTTATGCAAAGGAGACGAGTTACCAAAATAGGCGTGAAACCCGCAATTTGGTAACGACCCTCATTCCGCTTGTTCTTATTTTTGCACGAAATTTCGCCATTTAGCTAGGAGTGAAATCCACATCTAAATGGTAAATTTCCAATTCAAACTCTAGTGGACCCTCGTCAAAGTGTTGAAATTATATTTTGACCCGGCGAGTACTAACCACATTAGGGTACGAAATCGTCAAGTTAGGGGTGAAACCCGCACCTTGTCGATTAAGTCCCATTCCTTGATTTTCGTTCTCGCCAAAGTTTCGATTGTTTCAATCAATTAGAGACGTGTAGTAACTGGAAGGGTAAGTTACCGTTAATCGCTTCTCGACGAGAGTGTCTTATCTATAGGCCAAAGCACGTTTCTCTAATTTGAAAGGGCTTTCGATTCACTTTGGAATAGTCGACGTTTCTCTACCCGAAACAATCCTATGTTTTATGAGCCTCTCTTTTATGTGATTCAATTTATATGTGATTTTATACTTGTACCTCGTTCGTTTCAAAAACCGTTACACAGTTCGCACGTCTCGCGCAATTAAAAACGATAATAATTCTCGTGAACAAACTAAATTTATACTCTTTTCATGCATACATACGTGTTTATACCTGTTGAATACTTGTTAAAATCATGCTAATTATGTGAACCTTACATGATACGTCATACTTACATGTTTAAAACTTGACAACTTATTTTGAATTTATGATCAAGTCTCATCCTTTCCTCCTCTTTCGATCTTTTAGATGTCGTCCAACGGTGCATCAAAGAGAACCAAGTCAAAGAAGGGTTCAACTTCCAACACCATGTCACAAAAGGATTGCATGAGATTCATGGCCAAGCAATTTGCTAAGGTCCTACCCGACATTGTTAGCAAGATTCAGCCAAACACCGATTCACCGCATGGCTCTGTCGACTCAAAGGCAGACAAACCCAAATCGACCTTCCAGTTTAAGCAATTCATGGCTTGTAAACCCTTAGAGTTTACTGGCAAAAATGGCGCTACCGCCATGATGAACTGGTTTGATGCAATCGAGCTTACCTTCCTGCAAAGTGGCTGCCCTGATGAACTAAGAACTTTGAACGCAACTGGGGTGTTTCGTGAAAAGGCACTCGAATGGTGGACAACAGAACGCAACAAGAGGGGAAACGAGGTTACACATGCTATGCCTTGGGGCAATTTCAAACAGCTTATGAGAGACCACTTCTATCCTCCTCACGAACTCCAAAAATTGGAGAACGAATTTTGGAACCTTACTCAGAAGGGGAGTGACATGGATGGCCTGATTACGCGCTTTAAACAACTCAGTGTCCTCTGTCCTGGACAAGTTGAGACCGTCCCCAAGACCATAGCCAAATTCGTTCGTTGTGTTGCACCTTCCCTGACAAACCACCTTGCCTCTGCTAATCCCCAAACCATCGAAGATGCTTTTCATATTGCCACCGAACTTAACAACAACTGCGTCCTTCATGGAACCTTTGACAAGGTTTCAACAAAGAATGCACGCCAAGCTACAATCGACACTGCTACTGATGAGCCCTTACCCTCCCAATCGTCCAAGAAAAACCAAGGCAAGAAGCGGAAGGCTTCAAGCCAAAATTACGCGGTCGTCACTCCGCCAAACCCACAACCTTTGCAAACCGTACCCGCCGCTAATCCCACAACCCTTGGACCACAAGAAAACTACGTTGGGTCGTGGCCCAAGTCCAACCAATGCTCTTACCACCATCCTACTGGCACCCCCTGTCGCAAATGCTACACCTGTAACAGACTAGGGCATTTTGCCAACCGCTTTCGCAGCAACCTGAGGCCCGATCAAAATCAGGCTATGGTAGCTCAACACCCTAACCCCAATCAAGCACGAAACCAAGCCACTCGTGTGCGAGCATGTTATAAGTGTGGTGATGTCAACCACATGGCAGACGTCTGTCCTCAGCGAAACCAGCCACGACAGCAACAACCACAACAACAACCACAACAACAACCACAGCAACAACAGCAGCAGCAGCACCAACCAGCTCAACAACCCGCTCGAGACCGAGCCTTCCTCCTCACTACTGCTCAAGCTCAAAATGCGAATGATGTCATTACTGGTACGTTCCTTGTGAACCATATTTATTCTTCTTGTCTATTTGATACTGGCGCCGATAAAAGTTTTGTGTCGTTAGAATTCGAATCTTTGCTTAAGTGTAAATGCTCCAAGTTGCCAAAATCTTTCACTGTCGAGGTCGCTAATGGTATAACCGTCGCTGTCGATTCCGTTCTCTCCAATTGTTCTTTAATCCTTAACGATCATACGTTTTCAATCGATCTCATACCTATGCAAATGGGTAGTTTCGACGTCATAGTAGGTATGGACTGGCTTAGGCGAGTTCGCGCTTAAGTTGTCTGTTCTGAGAAGTTTATTCGCCTACCTCTTCCAAACGGTGACTCCCTACACGTCTATGGTGAAAAGCCTTCTCAAGGCCTTAAGCTTATGTCGTGTATCAAATCAAACAAATGCTTACGCAAGGGTACCTTCGCCTTTCTCGCCCACATTGTGGAAAAGAGGGACAAAGGCCCAAGCATAAGCGACGTTCCCATTGTACGTGACTTCCCTGATGTTTTTCCCGACGATCTTCCTGGTCCGCCTCCTGCTCGTTCCGTCGACTTTCGAATCGATTTAGTGCCTGGCGCAACGCCTGTCGTTAAATCTCCTTATCGCTTAGCACCCTCCGAGATGCAAGAACTCTCGAGTCAACTCCAAGAGCTTCTTGATAAAGGCTTTATACGCCCTAGTACTTCTCCTTGGGGCGCTCCCGTTTTGTTTGTCAAAAAGAAAGATGGGTCATTTCGAATGTGTGTTGACTATCGTGAGCTCAACAAGCTTACTATCAAGAACCGATACCCTCTTCCGCGCATCGATGATCTCTTCGACCAGTTGCAAGGCGCGACCTGCTTTTCAAAAACCGATCTTCGTTCTGGGTATCATCAACTTCGAGTTCTCGAGGAAGATGTGCCTAAGACCGCCTTCCGTACACGTTATGGTCATTACGAATTCGTGGTCACGCCCTTTGGTTTGACCAACGCGCCTGCTGTATTCAAGGATTTGATGAACCGTGTGTGCAAAGCGTACTTGGACCGTTTCGTGATCGTTTTCATCGACGATATTCTCATCTATTCCAAAACACAAGAAGAGCATAAACGACACCTGCGTCTTATCCTCGAACTCCTTCGTGCTGAACGTCTATACGCCAAATTCTCCAAGTGTGAATTTTGGTTAAAAGAAGTTCAATTCCTTGGTCATACTGTCAATGAACTTGGTATTCACGTTGACCCCGCTAACATCGAAGCTGTGAAGAATTGGATCACACCTAAATCTCCGTCCGAAATTCGTTCGTTTCTTGGTCTTGCTGGTTACTATCGTCGCTTTATCTCCAACTTTTCGAAAATCGCCGTCCCTTTGACCTCCTTGACTCAAAAAGATAAACCTTTTGTTTGGGGTCCCGAACAAGAGGAGTCTTTTCAAATGCTCAAGGACATGCTATGCAATGCTCCTATCCTCACACTTCCTGATGGAAACGACGACTTCGTCGTATATTGCGATGCTTCCCGCCTTGGCCTTGGTTGTGTGCTTATGCAACGAGACAAGGTCATCGCTTATGCGTCAAGGCAACTCAAAATACATGAGAAAAACTATACTACTCACGACCTTGAACTTGGCGCAGTTGTTTTTGCGTTGAAGATTTGGCGACACTACCTTTATGGTACTAAGTGTGTGGTCTTCACCGACCATAGGAGCCTTCAACACATCTTTGACCAAAAAGAACTGAACATGCGTCAACGTCGTTGGGTGGAACTATTAAACGACTACGACTGCGAAATCAAATACCACCCAGGTAAAGCGAACGTAGTAGCATACGCCCTTAGTCGTAAAACTCATGTCAAAAGTATCCGTTGTTTCCAACTCGTCCACGATCTTCAGAATCGCATACGTGAAGCTCAATATTCGTCTGTTAACGAGGGTAACCTCTACAACAAGATGCAATGTGGTGCTGAAAACAGTCTCGTGTCCAAACCTGATGGTATTTTATACTATCTCAATCGTATCTGGATTCCTAATCGCGATAATCTTCGCAAGTTCCTGATGAAGGAGGCACATAACACGAAGTATTCTATTCACCCTGGTGCCGACAAGATGTACCATGATATGCGTACGTCCTATTGGTGGCCTGGAATGAAGAAGGATATAGCCACTTTCGTCTCGAAATGTCTCACGTGTTCAAAGGTGAAAGCTGAACATCAACGTCCCTCTAGCTTACTCGAACAACCAAGGATTCCTATCTGGAAATGGGAGAGCATTGCCATGGATTTTATCACTAAGCTCCCCCGCACTTCTTCTGGCCATGACAGTATTTGGGTGATCGTTGATCGATTAACCAAGTTAGCTCACTTTCTTCCCATCCGTGAAGATTTCAAAGTCGCAAAATTGGCCAAAATCTACACTGATGAGATCATCTGCCGCCATGGTATTCCCGTTGACATCATTTCCGATCGTGACGCTCGTTTTACGTCTCGCCTTTGGCAAACTTTTCAATATGCTATGGGTACTGAACTTAACCTTAGTACTGCCTTCCATCCTCAGACAGACGGTCAAACCGAGCGTACTATCCAAACCTTAGAGGATATGCTTCGTTCATGCGTAATAGATTTTGGTGGCAACTGGGATACACACTTGCCCTTGGTCGAATTCTCGTACAATAACAGTTATCACACGAGTATTAAAATGGCACCTTTTGAAGCATTGTATGGTCGCAAGTGCCGTTCGCCTATTTGTTGGCACGAGATTGGTGACGCTCAAATCACTGGTCCCGAGCTCATACAAGAGACGACGGACAATATTTTACAGGTTCGAGACAACTTACTGAAAGCCAGGCACCGACAAAAGATCTACGCCGATGAGGATCGCAAACCGATGGAATTTGAGACAGGTGACTTCGTGCTTCTCAAGGTATCCCCTTGGAAGGGCGTGGTTCGATTTGGAAAGAAAGGGAAACTCGCACCTCGCTACGTTGGTCCTTTCAAAATTCTAGAAAGGATTGGCAAGGTTGCGTATAAACTGGACCTGCCTGAAGAACTCAACAATGTACACCCTGTCTTCCACGTATCCAACTTGAAGAAGTGTCTAGCTGACGAAGGACTGCACGTCCCTCTCGAAGACTTACAAGTCAACGAAACACTTCACTTTGTGGAAAAACCGGTCGAAATCATGGACCGAGGAGCCAAGCAATTGAGGCGCAGTCGAATTCCTATTGTCAAGGTTCGATGGGAAGGAAAACGTGGCGCTGAATTTAATTGGGAACTCGAGAGTGATATGAAGGCGAAATATCCACATCTTTTCCCTAAGTCTTCCTCAATTTCGGGACGAAATTCCCTAAAGGAGGGGAGACTGTAACGCCCTGCTTATTTGTACTTTCTATATTTAGCAAGTCTTGCTTGTATTTCTATTTTTGGAAACTTGTTTCCTTTTGTAATCGTATTTCATTTCAAACCGTTGTAAATCCGAGACTTTGATCGTAATAAAATGAATCTTTTATATGGAATACTATTTTTTTTATACATGCTTATACGTGTTGCAATACTCGGGTTATACGTTACCAATCTCGAATGCATACGCGTGACCGATACTCGACATACTAGTACTCCTAACTTATACGTACTTGTTAACTATCAAATACGTGGTTAAAATCTAATAATAATAATAATAATAATAATAATAATAATAATAATAATTCTAGAAATATAATAATAATAATAACCCTAATAATTAAATAATACTATACTAATAATGAACGTAGTTACATGGAAAAAAAAATAAGAAAATAAATAAAAGAAAAAAAAACAAAAAGAAGAATGCACAGTCCCTATGATCGAACTTATGCCTGGTTTATTTATTTATTTTTTTTAAATGTGCAATTCACCTAATTAATGTATTCTAATAGTTAATTAAATAAGCATTACCCTAACATTGTTTGAAATGTTCAACACCTAACTTATATAGTAGTTTGTCAAAAAAAAAAAAAAATTAATTAATAATAAAACATGGCCACAACCCCAGGTCCGATCGCAGCTACCTGCATGTTTAATGTCTTGTTCTTTTTTTGATGTAAACTCTTAATTACTTGCTTTTGACCTTCTCTCATGTACAATAAACAATATATATTATTAATACATGATACATCCTACCAGTATGTAACTTATATGTTAAATAAAAAAAATAACAAAAAAAAAAAAAAATAACAATAACAATGAGGCTGTATGCAGCCATGCGACTGTAGCCAATTATGGCAGACTTTAATTGTTTTTTTTAGTGCTTAAACCCCCAACTACTTGGATTAAATGCAACCCAACTTTAACCCTAATCTTTCCCTATAAATACCCATCTCCTCCAAGCCATTCTACACTTTCAACACTCTCAAATCTCTCCAAAATCACTCTCAAGTTCTTGCAAAATTCTGAAATTCGGACAGATTCATACCTCCATACAAAAGTGAGCATAACTTGCTCAAAACTCAACCAAATTACTTGATTCTTCTTCCTACTTGCTTGGATAATCATTGGGTTCGATTCCTTGAATTCTCCTTGGAGAAATCAGACCTGGAAACGCCCTGAAATTGCCCATAAACTTTCTGTTTTGTTTCAAACTCTTGAATACTTCAAACAAGCTTGTGTTCTTATGCTTCTAGTCCATAACATGACTAGTAAAGCTAAACCAAGGTTGATTTACACTTAATAGGAGTGTCTAAACACTCTAAACTTTCTGTTTTAATCAAGTTAATAGCTTGCAAGTGGTGCCAAGTCTTGGACTTGAAGATAGTGTGACTACTTGGCTAGCCTAGGCTAACCTACATAACAAGTCCACACATCACTTGATGTTTTGCTTAGTTAGTTGTATTATTTCTTGTACATATCTATGAGGTTCCTAAATGGAAGGTTCGTCTTCCTACCTCCTACATGACTTATATATTAACATATCATTCGAGGTACCAAAGTGGAGGATTTCACCTCCCACCTCCTACTTGACTTATATGACACCAAGAGGTACCAAAGTGGAAGGTTCAACCTCCCGCCTCCTACATGACTAAATATATTAAAACGTATATATTATGACTATAATAAACCCAAAACCGAACCTTTGGTGGAGATTATGTAATCCCTTACCAAGTTAGTAAGTTTATCACTATGTGTATAGTTCCTTGTCACGATTCTAATAGGTCTTGAACCTATGAAATCACATACAATCCTTAGGGATTTCCATAGTGTCAGGACAAGTGCTAATGCCATAGTGAATATTTTCATAATAATTACTTTGTCACTTCTTTGAATCTTAAGTCCGAATATTCCATCTTCCTTCCAAGTTACTCATACACCTTGACTTTCCTCTTGTAGGATAACTTGGTGTTCCCTCCATCAACTTACTCTCGGATTCTCAAGTTCAAGACTTGCAAAACCGTGAGTACACTCGACCCATTTACTTTTAAAACCACTTTTGGGTTGTAACATGTTACCTTACAAAAATTACACTTACACACACACTTAACATGCTTTATGAACTCAATCCGTTATACATGCTACTTGTTATGCTTGATAATACATGCTTTATACTATGTTATACCCTCGCTTAACAGATATAGCGCTATAGGAGTAGCACACCACCCGACGGGGGGTTTGTTAGGTCATTATACTATACGGTCTCGTCACTTTTGTGGCGAGGGATGCTAAATACTAGTGGACACTTTGGGTTAAAACGTAATGTTATGCATGCTAGTTACCTTGTATACAAATTGCCATGGGGATTCGAGTAAAATGTTTTTATACTTATGCTATACTTATTCAAACCTTGTGTACTCGCCTTTGCTTTTGCATTGAAGTTTATTTTAACATGTTACAGGTTGATGATATGAAACGAAGTAGCGTTGATGCCTAGATACACATATAGACGTTTAGGTTTAAATGGTGTATCAATTTTGCTTATGTTGTTATGTATTTCTTTTGAACTTGTTGTTATTTGAAGCTTATGTAATGTTGACAATTTGAAGTTATGAAATGAAATGGGAATTATTTAATTATCGTCACATAAGGGTTATGAAGTCTCTTGCAATCTTCACACTTCGTCTCATCCCGATGTTTCCGCCATTGGTTGGGGTGTGACAAGGACATTTGTGCTAAATATTCCTGTACACATTTAAATTAATTATGATAGTAAGATATTCAAAAGTTTAGAATTTTTTCCGTTTGTGCAGCACCAGTCAAGATTCCTGAAGTCTTTGATCTCGAAGAATTGGACAGTCATTCCGGTCCTGTTGCTGTGAAGAAAGAACCAAGCCCCAAACCTGTCGCTTCGTCCAAGCCCACCAGTTCCAAAGCTGCTACCATCCCTAAGCCTTCTCCGGCCACCAAGCCCGTGCCTCCAGTGCCCGTAAAAGGAAGAAAACAGACTCCCCTGCTACCCCTGAAGCTTTTCCTTATAAGAATCACGGATTCGTTGAATACAGTAGGTTCATGACTTCCTTTCTCAACCAGGTAAATATTCTTATCCTGCATCCTGCACATATATGCTGAACTGATATTCTGATTAAATAATTCATATTGATACCTGTGTTCTTGATTGTAGGGCCTTGAGCGCCTGATGAATCTATACGAGGAAGCTTGCGAGGTCAACAAGATGCTGGAGGCCAAGTTAAAGAAGGCTGAAGTTACCATTGCTAACCAGGGGATGATCGATGCCGCCAAGTCATAACATTACGAAGACAAGTTCAAAGCGATGAATCAGGAGCATCAAGCTGCAATGAAGAAGGCTACCCAGGAGGCTCAGGCAAAGCTCTACGCCTTCTAGACCCAGCACGAGCAGGATATGATCTCTTACAGGGAGGGCCTTAAGAGCTCCGTTGTGATTTCCCTCCTCCAGGGCAGGTTGAAGATGGCCTACGAAGCCAAAGTTGTGGGCTTTGAATGCCCAACTTGGACCATCGATGCCTGAGAGACGAAATTGAAGGATCTCCGCGACGCTCCTATGGAGTATCCTGCTAAGCCTGTGGTCGAAAAGTCTTCTAAAACGGCTGAGATAGCGGTTGGTGCTGATAAGGATGTTGGGGCTGATCTTAGACCGGATGCTGGCGGTGAAGCTATGGTTGATGGAGGTGCTGCTGCTTGAAGGCAGCTAAGTGAGCGATGATGGATGTTCATGCCTAGGCCGGAGCCCACTTTTTTAAGTCTTTAGGTTGAATGTCTTTTGAACAATTTACTTTTTGTGTTGAACAATTTTAATTTTCTGCACTTTAGACAATATGATGGCCAAAGGTGGAGGGATCCTGAGTTTCAGGACGAAGCCCTTGGTTATCACTGTTAATATGCTTTTAAAACTTAATTGCATTCTTGGTGTATGGGTCTCGTTTTGAGATGAAGCCAATGATGCAATCTTTTAGTATGTTAATAACAAACTAACCTTTTAGCCTTATCCGTTGTTGCTATATTTTTATCTTTGAAAGTTATACTTTGTGTATCATATTCTTTCATAAATTGTTTTCTCTTTTGTTTTGAAAATTATATTCTAAATATTCTGACCAAATATCCTGGTCAGGATACTGATATTATGCTTAGTACCTTTGTTAAAAATATTTCATTAGAACTTTGTAAAACATAACTTTAAAAACTCAGGTCATTTAGATAAGGCTTTTAATATTTGGAGAATAAAAAACCATAGCAGAAACACTTAGGAAATAGATTCCAACTTCATCCTTCGATCTATTTGCAATGTTCCATCATGGATGTGCCCTGTCAGAAACACTTAGGAAAAAGATCTCAGTTTCATTCTTCGAACCATTTGCAATGTGCCCAACATGGATGTCCCCTGTCTGTGCAGGAAATGACATATTTGAATACTTAGAGTCTAAACTTCGCAACTTTCCATTCATAAAAGAATGTACATGTGACAACCCAAACTTTCAAGGTTAGTAACGTTTGATCTTGTAATCTTAGCTTCTCGTAATTCTCTCCTTTCCACGCTCTTGTTACATTAAACGTCTTATTTAACTTCTTGTTATGTGAAACTCGTCAATTGTGAATCTATGTGGTTTCAACTAAACGTGTGGTTGGATTCGTTTAGTGTTTGATGTTACTTAGGAGCCGCGCATAAACATTGGGCCGAGAGTGGGTCGGACCACACTCACACACACCTTAGTCCTCTATGTATCTCGGTCCACACTAGAACCTCCTAATAGCCCGGCCCACCTAGAAGCCCAATCGTTTAGTAAAACAAAAGTGGGATTTGGCAGCCTACTTGATCCTCCGATTTTATTCATATAGATAGGAGTCCATGCACTATATGGTATACAAGAAAGAAACCCTATCACGTTTCCTTTTGAGTTCGATAATCAGCGATTGGAGAACTCCCCCTCTTCGCAACTGATTGTGCTTGTACGCCCTCATCAAACCATGGTTGGTATTATTATCAATCACTCTAAATCTGCAAGAATGTGTTAAATTGTATGTATAGACCTTGTTTATGTCTTGTGACTTGAATGAAATTGTTAAAGTATTATTGTAGGGTCAGAATTGTATGTTTGATTATAATATATAGGTTAATGCAAATTAAAGTTGTCACTAAATTCACAAAAAATCATGCAACCGATTATGATATACCATAGTCTTTAGTGGTCCAATGCATTTGAAGGAAAGTGGTCTGACAACGTGATAACCTTGAATATAATGGCGGCTCATGTGATCCTATTAATATTGTCGGTAATAGTTGATAGTATTATGTGAATTAATTTATTTGAGGTGATATTTACGAATACAAACTGAAAACAAATAATCATGCATTAATCGGATGACTGCAATGATAATGATTGCACGAAATCGGAGGTTGTTATGGTGAATTGATGAATCGGGTTGATAGTAAAACTTGAATGTCGATGAACTGTTTGATCTATGTTGCATGATGTTGAACAAATTCATAATAACTAACTGCTAGAAGGGATTATATGATAATGATTCATGATGATCTAGTATTGTTTCCTTTGGGTAGATTTTTGATAAGTTTTCGGATATTAACAAGCGGTGATTATAAATTAGGTGAATTAGTATGGGTGGGGTATTGTTTTGGGTACTATGTGATTAATCGGATCACCTTAGCAATTAAAACACAAGTGTAATGGGATTGGGCTGCATGACCTCGGGTCACCAGCCAGGCCCGCGCCACTATTTGCATCACACACATTTAATGGGCCACACACTTTTCGGGTTATGCATGTGCGGGCTGCTCATCTGTATTAGAACGTGTATTCATAAAGGGACTTTAAACTTGATACCCGAACCACACAATAAGAACTAGCCGCACACTTAAGTGTGGGCTACATACTCTCGTTGGGCCTTAGAATAAATGGGCTACATTCCTGTGTAATGAACTTTATGGACGATTAAGGGTATGTTTGCACAATTAGTTTGTAATGTAAACTTGTATGACGTTCAAATATTTGTCGTGTGATTTTACGATGATAACGGACTAATTTATGCATGATTAACTTGTATGACGTGCATGATGATATGTGCTTTATTGTTCACTACTGTGTTATATAATACGTGATTAATGTGTGTTCAAAACTGACTATCACATGGTAAACATATTAGGATTTGGTTGATCAACTTGAATACGTGAATAAACATACTGAGCAAACCAAGGTGAGTTCACACTTTCCACAAGGCATGGGATTCCCAAGGGTTGGGAATGGGTAAAAGATTTAAACTGAAACTGTGTGATCTCCTGGTTTGGAACATGTACACACCCTCTGTATTGAAGGGTGAAAACATGTGATAAGGAATTGATTTGGAACCTACGTAATCTCCTGGTTTGGGGATTTCGTACACACCTTCTTTATTGAAGGGTGACAACACGGATACTAGACTAAAATCTCTATCATGAAGTCCCTCCTTTTATATCGACTTAATCGCCGGGCCAATGGCGAGCGGGTCATTAGTTAGATAGCGCTATTTAGGTTTGACAAGCCTCACACCGTGCCGCAGAGGACGGGCGTGAACTAATGGATATGGGCACGTCAATGATGATAGACATTGACGCTAGGGCACCAACTTACTTCAGTCAGTAGTCGATATGGTAACGGGTCTAGTGGATAACATGGGGTAGCCCCCACTGGTTATGGTTTGGGAAACAGGGAATTGATTAACTATTGGTTTTTGAATGAACATGTGGTTTTTGAAACAACTTAAAACTGAACAACCAACTGTGAACTCGCTCAACTTTGTTGTTGACTCGTTGTTACATGCCTTGCAGGCCTTTAGGTGCATATTGTTGGAACTTGCTGTCTGGGATGCTGGAGTGGTCATGGGTCGAGATACATGGAAACGCGAGATGAACTTAATGGCTTTCACACACTTGGTTTATGAATTTCTTAATTAATGTATTATGCTTCCGCTGAACGTTAAGTAATGTTTTGTAACACTTCTATCAATAATAAATGAAAGTTTTATTTGGAATAATTGTTATGAGTTCAACATGATTGGTG
Source organism: Helianthus tuberosus (assembly GCA_030545235.1). Classification (NCBI taxonomy): domain Eukaryota; kingdom Viridiplantae; phylum Streptophyta; class Magnoliopsida; order Asterales; family Asteraceae; genus Helianthus; species Helianthus tuberosus. The sequence goes on from CM060407.1 coordinate 125,482,302, forward strand.
GCTTGGATCCTGGTATGTCACACGCCTAACATGGACATTCCCTAGGTGGTATTTTGGGGGTGTGACAGATTGGTATCAGAGCCATTGGTTATAGTGAACTTGGTTTTAAAAGGGGAAAAACGTTTTCATAAAACCAGACTATAACCGAACAGTTCTGAAAGCGTGAACACGACCATGACACTCAGCTCCAGATTGCAAGGTTCGCCTTTCTTACTTGTTGCATACATTACATGGCTAGTACACATTGGTTTATGACGAAACATGTGAACACACACTCATCACTATAGCATGATGACATGGATTGCTTGCTTACCTTATGATGCGTTGATAGTATACCATAATCTTTGGATTCCTGTGATTTTATTACCTTGACAACCTTCGTTTGACATTTGAGTTTGAAGAACCATTTGACATGAGTTAGGAGGAACTGAGATGAGCATGCAAATCACAATATTATTGTGGGTGCACACATAATAATAATGTGGGGTGCATGCGAGTCCCAGTGAGCCCTAGCAAGTGAAAAAGGGGTTCTGTTCTGTTATCTAATCAATGAGAAATGTAACAAACCTATAGGGGTCATAGCAGTGGTTGTCCCTTACTCGAACGTGAACTTTTCATTCATCTAGGGATTCATTCGAATCACGATGCTATCGAGTATTACTTGAACACCCATCTGAACGCCTAGCGAACGGTGTAGAATGTTAGGTGCTTGTACGAACATCCCTGAGTTGGATGTTGCAGCGTCGAATGATTGGTCGATACCTTTCTCACTCCACTTCATTGGCGGGAACTCAATGTATTGACATCGTAGCTCCCGAAGTGCGATCACTTCTGCAACACTCTCGCAACATACCGTGTAATACTCAATCAACTTGCTAGATCGATGGACAAAAGGATAAGCGTAGTACTTTACCGACTTCAGTATTTGGACGACCCTGATTACCAGCAACGAACTCCAGCAGATTGACCTCAACCAAATCCTTAATCCTAGTAAGCGACTTATGGGAGTCGACTCTTACGAATCAATCGAGTCACGGAATGTGTAACTTCCCACGCAGTGAGTAGTGCCTTAGGACGCGACACGGAATGAGACAATATGGACCCTGTGGTTGAAAGATCGTAGGGCCCCGTTTTAAGCAACGACTGTCACACCCTGGCTTTGCGGAAGCGTGGTTAATTTTGGTGTGACTTCTTAATACCATAGCTTAACCATAACAAAGCTATATGAAATAAAATCATGCAAGATCATCCATTTGATTAAGTTTTAAAACCAGAGTATCATACCATTGTCTTAAAGACTTACAACATCATAACATAAAACATTGTCTTTAACATCATAACCATTAACATGAAATAAACGCAGTTTAAGATTTGTGACTTGTCCAGGAAAGAGTCACATTTCCTAAACTGGGATGACCTTGGAACCCTTATGCAGCGGGAAAACATAACATACCGCGCCAGATCTTTAATTTCCTGAAATACATGTAAGTTGAAAAATCAACAATAATGTTGAGCGAGTTCATGTGTAGTGAGTATGTAAAACACTTGTAAGTATAAAATTTCCCTGGTATGTAGCAGTGTAAGGAAAAAGAGATCACCAATGGTTTGCAAGGCCATTAGTATGTGTGAAGTGCAAGTAGTAAGACTCAAACCTAGCAGATTTCGCGTTGGGTACAAAGTCACTCCAAGGTCCGTTCTGTTGGGCCTCTCTGAGGTCCGTTCTGTTGGGCCTAGAGTTGGGCTCGCTACACCCAGATAGATCTACCGCTTACGTCCCTCGGTCCTACAATGAGGATTAATGGTCTCCAGTTTCTGCCTACCCACTCACATGATCTATGTAGTAAACCTCCTTACGCTAACCATACCATGTATAAAGTACTTGTAATCAAAGTAACATGTATTTCACCCCCGCAGTTAAGAAAAACTGAAAACAGTTAGAGAAAAGGGGGACATGAACTCACAGTCGGTGCGTCTCTACCAAGTACTCCAAATCAGGCAGCTGTGCGACGACCTACAGGTGCTAATTCTATTAGACGGACGGCCGTGCCTTAGCTTTATAGTTTAAGTCTTTGGGAAATAGTTAGACAACTATTTCGTGTTTACATTCTGTATATACTTGGTAGTTAATCTCCTTCCCAAGGATGGGGGATTCAATACATGTGCGTTCAAATTAAATCATTAAGTCTCACTTAATATATATACATATTTCCAATTCCAAAATATAAGTATTTTTCTCAAAAATATTATATTTTCATTTCACATAATTTTTCTCCAATAATACGTTGTTAGAATACGCGTTCAAAAATATTTCCGTAAGTGCGTAAGTTACGTTTTAACAATCGAGTGGTAATATAATTACCGATGTAACTTATATATTTATGGTGAAAGCGTTCGTATTAATTTGGATTCGTTAACGTTCGTAAATATTATTTTTTTTTACTCTAAAAATAATATTTATGTACTTTCACAAAATAATCATAAACAGTGTGTGAAAACATATATTTATCACGTTAAATTTTGTGAAAATCCCACCTCCGAATATTTAGTAAATAAAGTCATGGCGAAATTTATATTTCGAAAACATGTCGAAAATAATTCTAACACTTGTAGTGTAAATAGTTCTAAGTGTTAGGTTTTAGAAAAATTTCGCCAGAGTTTCCTCTGTAACTGGAGGTGGCCACGCTTTCAAGCGTATCATTTTCTTTAACAAATCAACTCAACAATTTTCTTTATTTGATCAGAACAACTTTCATCACAACAACTAATCAACATATGTGTAAATTGCCAAAAAATTACATGAACTTGCAGTTTTCCCAAAACTGTGGTGTAAATCCCCTTAAATTTAGTAGATCTACATATAAGGTAATTTGATCTTGTAAAAACCTCGTTTTTAGAGAAAATCCATCTTTACAACTTCCCGTCATCTTTTACAAAAAACTGTTATTTTGTCGGATCTTTTCATTTCACAAGTGTTTACACACTTGTGGTTTATAAAAATCATGCTTGTTAGTGTAAAATCTATCTTTTAAAATACATGATTTCTTTGATAGTGGTTCTTTGAAAATACCACTTGCAGATACGTAGATCTGCTAGTTTTAAACACTATTCCACAAGTAAAACATTTTTACACAAGTTCATGATTCGTGTGTGGTAGAGTTTCACCCTTTAACCCTTGTTTTATTCAAAACAACCTTATGCCATGATTCGTGATCTTGACCAAACCGGGTTAAATGGTGATCCGAGCTACCACAACATAGATCGGGTCTAAATAACCACAAATTTCAATTACTACAACATTTACACAACATATAAGCTTTTAACCACTATTATTAGTGTTTTTAGTAAACTTTAAAGCATCATCTTGCATGTTAACGAGTTTTAACCGATACAAATCCTTTTAACCACTTTAGAATAGATTGAGAAAGTGTTCTAAGCAACATACCACTAGCTCGAGGCTAGGGAAGAATCTTGACGAAAATGGCGTGGATAAAAGCAAGAGAAAGAGGTCCTTCAAACTCCGAGTGCACCAAGCCTCCTAATACGTGATCCTTGAAGCTTGTATGATCTTGTGATGTGAAGATGGAAGCCGAAAATGGATGTATGGGGAGGGGGGGTGTTCGGCCGAGAGTTCTAGAGGGAGAGAGGAGAGTTGTGTTGTGTGAAAGTTTAAGTGAAAGACCAAGTGTGTTTAGTGAGCATCTTATAGACATTTAACAAGTGCATTACCCAATGGATTATGTGCACCCTAGATATTAAACATACTAAGATTATAATAATCAAGATGGTACATTGGGGGTCACAATGTGACCGAGTTTGGCCAAGGGGGGGGGGGGTCTCCTAGTCCATTTCCAACTAAAGGTTAAGTATTAGTTAGGTTAAACCAAGTTAGTTAAGTAGTTAACTTGGTTAGTTGTGTGTCATGCGTTACAATGGGTGTTAGGGTACTCAGGGACCCTAACTGGCTCAGAAAAAGATAAATAATGAAGATAACAATATTTTCACGTTCCGGGTATAGTCCGGTTGTTTGGTTGGATAGTAATCCGTTAAAGCGTTACTAAAGCTTTAAAGTGTCGTTATTACTCTTTTTAGTGACACTACTCATTTCTGACACTTTGGAAAGTGTCTAGTAATATTTTTCTCATGTTTTGGCACTTTATTAGGTAGCTAAAAGCTGAATTGTTATGTAAAGTGCTGAATTTTGTGCTTAGAGTACGTTTTAGGCACATCCAATCATTGTATCTTATTCCTAGAGACGCAGTTCTACAACTCTTATATCCCTACACTCACCACTGGTGTAGCAAAATATCTCAGGCTCTTACGGGCCTTAGAGGCAGTGTTTGCCTGATGCTGGCTTTATCAGCATGTTCAATAGGTTATCCGTTATAGTGCTACTGTGCTTTTTGTGCATCATGTTTGTCACTAAGGTTCAGTCATGTAAATAATGTAGTGACAGCAAGTAAAGTATGATGCAAGTAAGTACATGTATCAGTGTTCAAGTAGCAGTTTATTCACAAGTTCAAGCAAGCACAGTAATTAAGCAGTAATTAGTTATTAATTAAGTCGTACGGATACCTGGTTTAGTGCGGGTTGTCACAACGACAGTAGAGGCAACGGTCACGGAAACATCAAGGAACTCGTAATCATAGCTTACAGTATGGAAACGAAGTTGACCTCGACAAGGATTGACTGTGTTAAGTCAAAGTGCCAATATCCAAGGGAACAAAGACGGTACTAGGAATTCTCGCAACGAAAACAACAACACTGGAAATGATACGTACGGAAGGGTATTTAGGATTGGCGTAGGTGACGGCAATCATAATAGCAGCATGGTAACTTGTATAAGTAGCCCTGTTTTAGTCAACCCTGATGCTTCTTGAAACCGAACCTGTGGTGGTAGCAACTGATGGCAAGTCAAATGGAACCTCATATGTTCGTTGGGATGTAAACTCGACCTTGTGGGACAAGTGTTCGACGTCAACCTTCTTTCTGTCATCCTTGATAATTTGATGCAGTAGTTAGTATGGATTGGTTATCCATACATCGCGCAGATATACCCTACGAGAAGAAAGCTTTGCATACCCCTCTCCCTAGTGGAGAATCGTCATCTGTTCCAAAGTACCAGAGTTGTGTAGAGGTTAGCATCAATTCTGCAATGAAAGCCCAAAAGTATCTACGAGGGGGGGGGGGATTACCCCGCTGTGTTAGCAATTGTTTCTGATTGTCAGGTTAAGGAAAATAGGATCGGGGATCCACCAATTGTTCTTGACTCCCCTTGGTATACTACTCGAGGAACTTTCAGGTTTACTTTCACAACTGTTAGTCGGAATCTCAGTTGATGTCACGACAGAGGCAGCTCTGAATACTCGTACATTGTACCATCTTGCCTCGAGCCCCAGTTATATCCGTGAAGATGAGCCTCTTCGTATGTGTACTGATTATCCAGAACCTAACAAGGAGACGGCTAAGAACCGTTTGCCTCGATCATGTATTGGCAACCTGTCTACCAGTGCGAGGGTCAAGCTTCCATTCGAGGAATGACTAACGAATGAACTATCATCAGATGGGAGTCCAGAGGGGAGAATGTTCCTACAACGGCATATCAGACGCAGGGCGGCCATTGTGACGTTGTATTCCAAAACCTCTGGGCTAATCACTACACCGGCAGCTGCATGGATCACATGAATCGATTATGCTTATTGACAACGTGTTGAATCATTTCCAGGAGGAAGGAACATCATAGACGACATATGTATCTTATTTTAGGGCTCCTGAGGAAGGAGCCATTACATGCGAAGTCTTGTTTAGTGTAACATCTAGATTTGAAAGATGCATTTGATCATGTAACCAACAAAGTGGGAATGGCGCGACACCAATACTGGTGTGGTAGCTGTTGTTGTATGAAAATTCGACCAAAGGCAAATGCTTATCCCAGCTACCGCCCAAATCCATAACACATGCTCTCAGCATGTCTTCCAAAGTTTGTATTGTTCGCTCGCTTTGACCGTCAGTTTGCGGATGAAACGCAGTGCTCAGATTCAATTGTGAGCCAAAGGCTTCTTGGAAGGATTGCCATATCCTTGACACAAACCTTCCGTCTCTATCAGAAATGATTGAGAGAGGCACTCCATGGCGCGCGACGATCTCTCTCATGTAAATTTCAGCCAATTTGCTCGTATTATCCTTCCCTCTGATAGGTAAGAAGTGTGCTGACTTCGTTAATCGATCCACTATCACCCAGATAGTGTCATGGCCTCTTGGCGTTCTCGAAAATCCATTGAGATTTGTTCCCATTTCCACTTGGGAATCTCAGGTTGTTGCAGAAGTCCTGAAGGCTTCTGGTATTCCGCTTTAACCTTAGCGCATGTTAAACATTTGCTCACGTAAACAGCAACATCGCCTTTCATCCTAGGCCACCAATAATAATCTTTGAGATCCTGGTACATCTTATCCGCTCCTGGATGGATAGAGTACCGCGACTTGTGAGCTTCATCGAAAATAACTTTCCTTAAATCACCAAACAGAGGAACCCAAATCCTTTTCTCAAAACATAATGTTCCTTCTTCGTTTGGTACCAAAAGCTTCTCCATCCCACGGAGATATTCTTCTTCAAGGTTTCCTTCCTTGAGAGCTTCTTTCTGCGCGGCACGAATGCGCAAGGAAAGATCGGTTCGTATAATCATTTCTAAAGCTCTAACCCTTATGGGCTTGATTCTCTCTTTACGACTTAGGGCATCGGCGACCACGTTCGCCTTCCCTGGATGATACTTTATCTCGTAGTCGTAGTCGTTCAACAACTCAACCCATCGTCTTTGCCTCATATTCAACTCCTTCTGGTTGAATATATGCTGTAGGCTCTTGTGATCTGTAAAGATCGTACACTTCGTACCATAAAGGTAGTGTCTCCAGATCTTTAAAGCAAAAACCACTGCGCCGAGCTCCAAATCGTGTGTGGTATGTTCTTTTCATGCACTTTCAACTGACGCGATGCGTAAGCAATAACCTTTTGGCGTTGCATCAACACACAACCCAGTCCTTGACGCGATGCGTCGCAGTATACCACAAAATCATCAGTACCCTCTGGTAGAGCTAAGATTGGCGCGTTACAAAGCTTATCCTTCAGTATCTGGAACGCTTCATTCTGTTTGATTCCCCAATCAAACTTCTTATCCTTCTGCGTAAGGAGCGTCAATGGTTGAGCGATCTTTGAAAAATTCTCAATGAATCTTCGATAATAGCCAGCCAAACCCAAGAATTGCCGAATCTCGGTTGGCGTCTTTGGCGTTTCCCAATCCTTGATCGCCTCGATCTTGGTTGGATCCACGTGGATTCCATCTCCATTTACCACGTGCCCAAGGAATTGCACCTCTCGTAGCCAAAACTCGCACTTAGAGAATTTGGCATACAGCTGTTCCTTCTTCAGCAGCTCTAGAATGGCTCTAAGATGCTGCTCGTGTTCAGCCTTCGTCTTTGAATAAATTAAAATGTCATCGATGAATACAATCACGAACTTATCCAAGTATGGCTTGCAAACTCTATTCATTAGATCCATGAATACCGCCGGTGCGTTTGTCAAACCAAATGGCATAACGAGGAACTCGTAGTGCCCATAACGAGTTCTGAAGGCTGTCTTCGGAATGCTTTCCTCTTGTATCCTTAACTGATGGTATCCAGATCGAAGATCGATATTTGAATAAAAGCTTGAACCTTGAAGTTGGTCGAACAAATCATCAATTCTTGGCAGAGGGTATCTATTCTTGATCGTCAGCTTGTTCAGCTCCCGGTAGTCGATGCACATACGAAAACTACCGTCCTTTTTCTTGACAAACAGGACCGGAGCTCCCCAAGGCGAGAAGCTTGGTCGGATAAAACCCTTGTCTAACAACTCTTGAAGTTGTGTCGACAGTTCCTGCATCTCAGACGGAGCAAGTCTGTACGGTGCCTTAGCCACAGGCGCGGCGCCTGGAACTAAGTCGATGTGAAACTCTACTTGCCTCTGAGGTGGCAGTCCAGGTAAGTCTTCTGGGAAGACTTCTGGATACTCCCTCACAACAGGGATGTCTTCGATCTTTGGCTCAGCAGCCTTTTTATCCACAATGTGTGCCAGAAAAGCAACACATCCTTTCTGCAAACACTTCCTTGCTTTCAAGCAGCTGATAATCCTCAACGGCGTCTCACGCTTCTCTCCATGAACAACAATGGTCTCACCATCATCGGTTGGGATACGAACAACCTTTTCGTGACAAACTATCTCAGCTTTGTTGCCTGATAACCAATCCATTCCTACCACCACGTCGAAGCTTCCCAACTGGACTGGTAGTAGATCTAGAGCGAACTCACACTCTCCCAATTCAATCACACAACCTCTGATAACTTCATTGGCTTCTACTAACTTCCCATTGGCCAATTCGATTGAGTAGGGAATATCTAACTTATTAGCGGCTAACCCAAGCATATTCTTAAAGTCTAACGACACGAAGCTATAATCGGCACCAGTATCAAATAAAACGGATGCATAGCGTTGATTTACAGGGAACGTACCAGTAACGACATTGGGGTCCTGGCGCGCTTCCCTTGCTTCGATTTGAAACACTCTTCCACGGGCTTGGTTTAAGTCTGGGCAGTTCTTCTTAAAATGCCCGATATCACCGCAGTTAAAGCATCCAAGTCTTTGCCCGTTTCCACCAGCTTGATCATTCCTCTGATTACGATTCACGGCGCCCGCTTGGTTAGCATTGTTGCCTCGATTCTCGTTACCTCCATAGTTTCCTTGTGGGCGATTTCCATTCCCACCCCGGTTGTAATTTATGTTTCCGAATCCTCCCTGACCAGCAGTGGCCCAACAAGTGTCCTTCGAGTGGCCACGTTTCCCACATGCTTCGCATACTTTTGGCCCGCAATGACCAGAATGGTGGCGCTGGCAGGTGTTGCATTTGGGCTGGGTGCCCATATACCCTTTTCCTTTCTTTCCCCTACCAGTTGTAACCTGAGCTGGCGTGTCTGATCCTCCTTTCTTAACCACCACGCTGGCGCCCTGCTTGAAGTTCGAGAACTTCCGTTTGTTACCTCCTGATGACTCGACGTGAGTCTCTGCCTTCTTCGTCTTGATCTCATCAAACTTGTTCAAACGAATAGCCTCCTCAGTGAGAGCTACGCTCAAATCAATCGCCTCAGTAATAGTTGCAGGCTTGGATGAGGTTACCATGCTTATGATTTGAGGAGCTAATCCCTAAATGAAGCGTTCAATTCTCTTGAACTCAGGAGTGACCATGTAGGGTACCACATGCGATAAGTCATGGAACCTTTGAACGTATTCTGCGATCTTTGGACCGTCCATTTTCAAATGCCAAAACTCGGTCTCCAATCTCTGGATTTCTGCGCGGGAACAGTACTTTTTGCGCATAAGTTCCTTTAGTTCGATCCAGGTCAGCGCGTAGGCAGCAGCTTCGCCTAGTGTCTGAACTTGTAGATTCCACCAGGATAGGGCTCCGTCTAGAAACAACCCTGAGATATAGGTGACTTGCTGATCCAGCGCGCACTTGCTCATGCGAAGAACAGATTCGGTTTTCTCAGCCCAACGAACAAAGGCGACAGCACCTCCTGTGCCATCAAAGTTTACGGGCTTGCAGTCTAAGAACTGCTTGAAGGTGCACCCTGCACATTCATTATAACATACGATCGGCATTAGCATCATTGCTAAAGATATCCAATTAGGTCATGGTAGGTCTAAATGACTTAGAATTACCATGTGGTGGATTATTGTTGTTGCCAGTGTTGCCAGAGTTGCTTCCACTAGTCCCTCCTTGAGAGGCGGCGTATTGTGCAATGGCAGCAGCGATAATTTGCTGGAGTTCTGCCTCATTGGTAGGCATGTGTGTCTCACGTCTTGGCGGCATCTTCTAAAAGATGGTTTACGTCGGTCAGGCCATAGTAAAACGTACGTATATAGTAATAGTAATAGCACATAACATCTCATGTTATCAATACATCACAAATACCAATCACACAACATCCCATGTCATAAAAATATAAATAAGCAATCAAGCGAATCAAATATGGTGAGAATACTGCGATTGCCATATATCGAGACTTACTATGTGGTCTCTGGGTACGCAACCAAGAAGCAACCTGCTGCTCAAGTGCCAAAAGGCGTGCAGCATAGTCTGGAGGTAAGGGTCGAAATGGCTGCAGAGGAGAGTGTATCTGACCATGGCACTGGCATGGTGGCAGCTGAGCTCTCTCAAGCTCCTGGATGCGCTGCGTGTGTGACTCGTGCTGGGCGACAAAAGACATCAAAACGTCCTCGATAGTATACCCCATGTGGAAAGAATGGTAGGGGTCAGTAGGTGGCATAGCAGAGTCTGGTGCCCAAAGGAACGGCTCACTGGTGGGATCACAAGGTGCCACATGAAATGGAGCATCAGAGGGTTGAACAGATGACATCTGGGGCATGAAGGGGATAGACATCGGTACATGCCCAAAAGGACGGGCTGAAGAACCCTCTCCAGGCCTCGCTGGAGGTACAAACTGCGGAACCTGAAAAGAAAAATCAACATGTCGTGTATCAGGGATCTGAGGGGGAAAAGGTGGAACATCCTCATCAGCAGGTATCCAATCGTGCTGTGCATGCTCATCTGGTGGATCCATGTGTGTCGCAAACAGTGCATGCTCGGGCTCTAGTGGGATGGGATCAGGTGGGGGAGCAACAAAAGGGTGAACAGGTGCAATGTGCTCAACAGGATGGTCAACAGGTATATCAACAACATGTAGAGGAACAACAGGATCAACAACAACATGATCGCCCCCTAACAAAGGAACATCCACGGGGAGATCATCAACAGGTGGGTCTGCTATAACAGGCTCAATAGGGATGCCAGCATGTACGGGGTCATGCTCAAGTATGGGGTCTAGAGCGGCTGCCTGCTCAGGGGCGACGGCAGGCTCGGGATCATCAAAAGCCATCTCGAAGTCAAACTCGGGGTCGATAGGATCTACTGGGTCAGCTGGATCCTCCATGGGCTGATCCATAGGTATAAACTCGATATCATGATCTGGGTCGTATCCCGGGGGAAAGATAGGATCAGAATCCTCTATGTCATCATGGTCAAACGCAAAGCTGGGAATAGGTGCAACAGAGGATGCCTGGTCAGGATCAGAATCATGCGCAAAGTGCTGTGCGCTCAATGTGTGAGAAGGTGCGGATGCCACAGACTCGAAGGAGTCTGGGACAGGAGAATGTGCAGGCGAATCCTCAGCGGGAACGTCAGCGATCATCAGAAGATCATCCGCAGGAAGAAGGGCCTCGCCCTGGATCTCATCCTCAAAAGGCTCCTCCTCAAACAGGTCAACATCGCCGTCAGCCTCGGCGTCAAGAGGGAAATCATATGCTGGATAAACGGCTAAGGGTATAGGAGCCGGAATCTCTACTAGGGGTAGGTACTCAGCGGGAGGGTCATTTGCAGGCTCATCAGCACCATCGGGTAGTGCGAAAGGCTGGAAATCATCCTCGTCAGTACTGGTATAGTCAGACGTGTGCACCTCGTGCTCGGAGGATGTGAGGTCATCAGATACGATAGGTATGGGTCCAGTGTTGTCCGAATCGCCAGTACCGGCTGAATCCATGAGTCTGTAACATAAACACAAATATGCTCAAATAATCAGTCATACAATCAGATAATCACATAAGTCACCAAGTAAGATATCACATAATTCTCCTAGTCCCACTAGCCTCCCAGCCTCTCAGACTGCTCTTCCTAGTCTCACTAGCCAATTCTCCTAGTCCCACTAGCCAATTTCTCCCAGCCTCTCAGACTGCTCTTCCTAGTCCCACTAGCAATTTCTCCTAGTCTCACTAGCCAACTACCTCGATCTCTCAGACCGAGCCTCGGCCTCTCAGACCGAGCCTCAGCCTTTCTAGGCTGAGCCTATAAATAATAAAATGTGCTCAACATTTGTTTGTAAAAAGTTTTGGATCTGGACTTGAGTGGTATGCCGTGTAAAAATGTTTTTGTGAGAGCCCTAGTGATCATAGTCTAGACTCGAGAAGGAATCCTAGTTCGATATGATCAGAGCTCTGATACCAAGCTGTCACACCCTGGCTTTGCGGAAGCGTGGTTAATTTTGGTGTGACTTCTTAATACCATAGCTTAACCATAACAAAGCTATATGAAATAAAATCATGCAAGATCATCCATTTGATTAAGTTTTAAAACCAGAGTATCATACCATTGTCTTAAAGACTTACAACATCATAACATGAAACATTGTCTTTAACATCATAACCATTAACATGAAATAAACGCAGTTTAAGATTTGTGACTTGTCCAGGAAAGAGTCACATTTCCTAAACTGGGATGACCTTGGAACCCTTATGCAGCGGGAAAACATAACATACCGCGCCAGATCTTTAATTTCCCGAAATACATGTAAGTTGAAAAATCAACAATAATGTTGAGCGAGTTCATGTGTAGTGAGTATGTAAAACACTTGTAAGTATAAAATTTCCCTGGTATGTAGCAGTGTAAGGAAAAAGAGATCACCAATGGTTTGCAAGGCCATTAGTATGTGTGAAGTGCAAGTAGTAAGACTCAAACCTAGCAGATTTCGCGTTGGGTACAAAGTCACTCCAAGGTCCGTTCTGTTGGGCCTCTCTGAGGTCCGTTCTGTTGGGCCTAGAGTTGGGCTCGCTACACCCAGATAGATCTACCGCTTACGTCCCTCGGTCCTACAATGAGGATTAATGGTCTCCAGTTTCTGCCTACCCACTCACATGATCTATGTAGTAAACCTCCTTACGCTAACCATACCATGTATAAAGTACTTGTAATCAAAGTAACATGTATTTCACCCCCGCAGTTAAGAAAAACTGAAAACAGTTAGAGAAAAGGGGGACATGAACTCACAGTCGGTGCGTCTCTACCAAGTACTCCAAATCAGGCAGCTGTGCGACGACCTACAGGTGCTAATTCTATTAGACGGACGGCCGTGCCTTAGCTTTATAGTTTAAGTCTTTGGGAAATAGTTAGACAACTATTTCGTGTTTACATTCTGTATATACTTGGTAGTTAATCTCCTTCCCAAGGATGGGGGATTCAATACATGTGCGTTCAAATTAAATCATTAAGTCTCACTTAATATATATACATATTTCCAATTCCAAAATATAAGTATTTTTCTCAAAAATATTATATTTTCATTTCACATAATTTTTCTCCAATAATACGTTGTTAGAATACGCGTTCAAAAATATTTCCGTAAGTGCGTAAGTTACGTTTTAACAATCGAGTGGTAATATAATTACCGATGTAACTTATATATTTATGGTGAAAGCGTTCGTATTAATTTGGATTCGTTAACGTTCGTAAATATTATTTTTTTTTACTCTAAAAATAATATTTATGTACTTTCACAAAATAATCATAAACAGTGTGTGAAAACATATATTTATCACGTTAAATTTTGTGAAAATCCCACCTCCGAATATTTAGTAAATAAAGTCATGGCGAAATTTATATTTCGAAAACATGTCGAAAATAATTCTAACACTTGTAGTGTAAAGAGTTCTAAGTGTTAGGTTTTAGAAAAATTTCGTCAGAGTTTCCTCTGTAACTGGAGGTGGCCACGCTTTCAAGCGTATCATTTTCTTTAACAAATCAACTCAACAATTTTCTTTATTTGATCAGAACAACTTTCATCACAACAACTAATCAACATATGTGTAAATTGCCAAAAAAATTACATGAACTTGCAGTTTTCCCAAAACTGTGGTGTAAATCCCCTTAAATTTAGTAGATCTACATATAAGGTAATTTGATCTTGTAAAAACCTCGTTTTTAGAGAAAATCCATCTTTACAACTTCCCGTCATCTTTTACAAAAAACTGTTATTTTGTCGGATCTTTTCATTTCACAAGTGTTTACACACTTGTGGTTTATAAAAATCATGCTTGTTAGTGTAAAATCTATCTTTTAAAATACATGATTTCTTTGATAGTGGTTCTTTGAAAATACCACTTGCAGATACGTAGATCTGCTAGTTTTAAACACTATTCCACAAGTAAAACATTTTTACACAAGTTCATGATTCGTGTGTGGTAGAGTTTCACCCTTTAACCCTTGTTTTATTCAAAACAACCTTATGCCATGATTCGTGATCTTGACCAAACCGGGTTAAATGGTGATCCGAGCTACCACAACATAGATCGGGTCTAAATAACACAAATTTCAATTACTACAACATTTACACAACATATAAGCTTTTAACCACTATTATTAGTGTTTTTAGTAAACTTTAAAGCATCATCTTGCATGTTAACGAGTTTTAACCGATACAAATCCTTTTAACCACTTTAGAATAGATTGAGAAAGTGTTCTAAGCAACATACCACTAGCTCGAGGCTAGGGAAGAATCTTGACGAAAATGGCGTGGATAAAAGCAAGAGAAAGAGGTCCTTCAAACTCCGAGTGCACCAAGCCTCCTAATACGTGATCCTTGAAGCTTGTATGATCTTGTGATGTGAAGATGGAAGCCGAAAATGGATGTATGGGGAGGGGGGTGTTCGGCCGAGAGTTCTAGAGGGAGAGAGGAGAGTTGTGTTGTGTGAAAGTTTAAGTGAAAGACCAAGTGTGTTTAGTGAGCATCTTATAGACATTTAACAAGTGCATTACCCAATGGATTATGTGCACCCTAGATATTAAACATACTAAGATTATAATAATCAAGATGGTACATTGGGGGTCACAATGTGACCGAGTTTGGCCAAGGGGGGGGGGGTCTCCTAGTCCATTTCCAACTAAAGGTTAAGTATTAGTTAGGTTAAACCAAGTTAGTTAAGTAGTTAACTTGGTTAGTTGTGTGTCATGCGTTACAATGGGTGTTAGGGTACTCAGGGACCCTAACTGGCTCAGAAAAAGATAAATAATGAAGATAACAATATTTTCACGTTCCGGGTATAGTCCGGTTGTTTGGTTGGATAGTAATCCGTTAAAGCGTTACTAAAGCTTTAAAGTGTCGTTATTACTCTTTTTAGTGACACTACTCATTTCTGACACTTTGGAAAGTGTCTAGTAATATTTTTTCTCATGTTTTGGCACTTTATTAGGTAGCTAAAAGCTGAATTGTTATGTAAAGTGCTGAATTTTGTGCTTAGAGTACGTTTTAGGCACATCCAATCATTGTATCTTATTCCTAGAGACGCAGTTCTACAACTCTTATATCCCTACACTCACCACTGGTGTAGCAAAATATCTCAGGCTCTTACGGGCCTTAGAGGCAGTGTTTGCCTGATGCTGGCTTTATCAGCATGTTCAATAGGTTATCCGTTATAGTGCTACTGTGCTTTTTGTGCATCATGTTTGTCACTAAGGTTCAGTCATGTAAATAATGTAGTGACAGCAAGTAAAGTATGATGCAAGTAAGTACATGTATCAGTGTTCAAGTAGCAGTTTATTCACAAGTTCAAGCAAGCACAGTAATTAAGCAGTAATTAGTTATTAATTAAGTCGTACGGATACCTGGTTTAGTGCGGGTTGTCACAACGACAGTAGAGGCAACGGTCACGGAAACATCAAGGAACTCGTAATCATAGCTTACAGTATGGAAACGAAGTTGACCTCGACAAGGATTGACTGTGTTAAGTCAAAGTGCCAATATCCAAGGGAACAAAGACGGTACTAGGAATTCTCGCAACGAAAACAACAACACTGGAAATGATACGTACGGAAGGGTATTTAGGATTGGCGTAGGTGACGGCAATCATAATAGCAGCATGGTAACTTGTATAAGTAGCCCTGTTTTAGTCAACCCTGATGCTTCTTGAAACCGAACCTGTGGTGGTAGCAACTGATGGCAAGTCAAATGGAACCTCATATGTTCGTTGGGATGTAAACTCGACCTTGTGGGACAAGTGTTCGACGTCAACCTTCCTTCTGTCATCCTTGATAATTTGATGCAGTAGTTAGTATGGATTGGTTATCCATACATCGCGCAGATATACCCTACGAGAAGAAAGCTTTGCGTACCCCTCTCCCTAGTGGAGAATCGTCATCTGTTCCAAAGTACCAGAGTTGTGTAGAGGTTAGCATCAATTCTGCAATGAAAGCCCAAAAGTATCTACTAGGGGGGGGGGATTACCCCGCTGTGTTAGCAATTGTTTCTGATTGTCAGGTTAAGGAAAATAGGATCGGGGATCCACCAATTGTTCTTGACTCCCCTTGGTATACTACTCGAGGAACTTTCAGGTTTACTTTCACAACTGTTAGTCGGAATCTCAGTTGATGTCACGACAGAGGCAGCTCTGAATACTCGTACATTGTACCATCTTGCCTCGAGCCCCAGTTATATCCGTGAAGATGAGCCTCTTCGTATGTGTACTGATTATCCAGAACCTAACAAGGAGACGGCTAAGAACCGTTTGCCTCGATCATGTATTGGCAACCTGTCTACCAGTGCGAGGGTCAAGCTTCCATTCGAGGAATGACTAACGAATGAACTATCATCAGATGGGAGTCCAGAGGGGAGAATGTTCCTACAACGGCATATCAGACGCAGGGCGGCCATTGTGACGTTGTATTCCAAAACCTCTGGGCTAATCACTACACCGGCAGCTGCATGGATCACATGAATCGATTATGCTTATTGACAACGTGTTGAATCATTTCCAGGAGGAAGGAACATCATAGACGACATATGTATCTTATTTTAGGGCTCCTGAGGAAGGAGCCATTACGTGCGAAGTCTTGTTTAGTGTAACATCTAGATTTGAAAGATGCATTTGATCATGTAACCAACAAAGTGGGAATACACGTGGATCTTGCTAGGATCCATTTTGCTTGAAACTGATCGACATCAAGGATTCCTTCGGGGATGCAGCGATTTCTTGGTTTCGCTGGATACTATCGTAGAATCATCACGGGATTTTCGAAGATTGCGCAGCCTTAACCTCTTTAGCACAGCGGGGAGCTGTGAACTCATGGGAACCAAAATAGGAGGACGTCTTCTCAGCTTTTGAAACCCAACCCTGTAACGCACTGAGCATCACTTCTATCCAAGGGTACTGATAATCTGGCGGTATACCATGATGGTTCGAATCAGAGTCCCAGTTACACACCGATGCAACATGAGAGGGCGATGGCTTACGTGGTGGACTTACAGGAAGAAGTGCACGAGTCACGACCTGCGGTGGAAGCCGTAGTCTTTGGATTTAAATTGGAGGCATTACTTGGACGGTACCGAATGCACTACTTTGACCGATCACAAGGGCCTCCCGTGTACCTTGGCTACGAGAGAGTTAAATCAGTTAATGGCATTGCTAGATGGAACTTTTGAATGAATACGATCGTGAAACCTGGATGTGCACGAGCTTTGTAGCTCGCTATCCACTCTAACATACCTGATCAGACTCGCCTTATTCAAATTGAAGAACTGGAGGACGAGAGTTCTCAAGATTGACCCATGTGGGGCATGGGTAAGCAACCTTTGGCTGGTCGAACGATATTTGCTACTTCATGGAACGGATATGGACCTCACTATATAGCAACCTTAGGGAACTGGTGCATGCAAAGCACGCGGGCCATAATATCCTATTCATCGGAGTTTTGATGGGATGTATTGAAACCAGGAGACCATATGCAGGTGACCGGGCCTGAAGGCCCACGCATGGAAAAGAAGTTTGACATGTGGTAAAGTCAAGGTGGGATTTTAGCAACCAGAAACGCATGTATGGAAATGAGAACAGACTGCCATGGATTTTGTCGCTAGTCTACTAACAACCCGAAACGGAAACAATATCACCTGGGTGATCGTTGATTGTCTCACGTAACCAACACACTCTCTTGCAATCAAGGGGATTCACGAGTCTTCACAAGCAGTGAATGTTTCTCTGAGAGAGGCGGCTTTTAGGCATGAGGTGCCAACTCCTGTTACCTCTGGTTTTGATATATGCTTGATTTATAACAGGCAACGCACAACACCCTTGGCTCACATCTAGACATGAGCATTGCTTATCACCGCTCGAAAAATGGTAAGAATAAGCGAACCACCCTGACACTTGAAGACATGCTGCGAGCATGTGTGTGATTGACTTAGTAAAATTGGAAGGATACCTGCCTTTGGCTGAGTTCTACTGTAGCAGTTATCATTCTGGTATTCAGACAACTCTGTTTGAGGCATTGCAAGGACAGTAACGCTAATCTCCTTGTTAGATTAAGGTCCTCGAGACTCTTGGGAAGATTGCTTAGATCGGAAACTGACATGTGCGTATATATACATAATTTTGCAATGAAATTACACACGATTTGGTTTTAAATTTATAAAAGTGATTATTACTTTTACATCAAAACACATACGAAAGAGGCAAGTGTACCCCATCATATATGTAGTAAAGTATCGGTAAGAACCAAGTATCAATCCAAGGAAATGGGCGGAGAAATAATACTAGACCTTTGTCACTAAACTACCGGTAAAAACATAAGTTGTTTGATTTTTTAATAAACTAAAGTAAGCATAAACAACTACTTATAAAACATAGTAGAAAATAGATAAATAGCCTTGCTTAATACACAACCCAAGTATGTCAACTAAGTCGGTTTTGGCACTAGAAGCATTCGGTCAATTTTCCATTTTAAGACAATTAGTATCCCTTTCGGGAATCCTAACATGACAATCATTCGGAAAGCTAAAACGATAAACACACTTTAACCACCTAAAACTGTTCTTTAACGTGCAATTGATAAATGTCTATGAAAATCTCTTAAAAATAAGTTAGTCATCCGTTAGGAGTTTTCTAACCGCACTTAATCAAGGAAAGCGACACCGATAAACACAATGCAACCACCGAGACAAGCATAAACTAGATTAAATCACAACCGAGTTTATTTTACAAATCTTACACATAAATTCACCAAGATAGCAATTTTGGCCTAAACTACTAACTAAGTTAACAAATCATGGCAAGAATTCATAACGACACCATTTAACCCGTTTAGGTCCTTACGTGACGGCAAGCTTTCTTGATTAACAACAATTACATTTTATTAAATCACTAACCATTTCTAGTATCATGATGCACACATTTAAACCAAGCTAAACTAGTTAACCAAGTTCAAAGTTAATACAAGATTAATTAAGCTTCATTTTTCAACTATCTTAACTAACCAAATACCAATCATCCAACACAATTACTTATAATCAAGAAATCAATATCAATAACAAGGTTGCAAACTAATCATCAAAGATTAACATAGAAAATACTTCCAAATGTCATTACAAACAAAGATTAACACACTAATGGTTATAATCAAGTAAGGGATTGTTGTGTTTTTGCCCAAAGGCTACCAAAATACATAAACATTAATCTAAATGCTTGAAAGA
Source organism: Helianthus tuberosus (assembly GCA_030545235.1). Classification (NCBI taxonomy): domain Eukaryota; kingdom Viridiplantae; phylum Streptophyta; class Magnoliopsida; order Asterales; family Asteraceae; genus Helianthus; species Helianthus tuberosus. The sequence continues at coordinate 125,501,667 of CM060407.1, forward strand.
TTAACAAAATCATGGAAAGATTAGAAAACCAAACCATAAACAAGCATAAGATTAAGAATCTGGAAGATAACGAAGCTAATCGGCATAATGTGGCTTGAATCCGGGTGAAAGCAGAAGCCTCCGGAGCCTGAAAATCGCCAGAATCGCTTCCAAAATGTCCAGTGTTACGAGCAGAATGTTTCTGCAGGTTTTTATATAATTTCGATGTCGCACGGTCGTGCGTCCTGTTGCACGACCGTTCACTTTATGCATTATTGGAGATATGGTGCACCATACTGCATGACGTCACAGATCTTGACCGGTCTTCGGTCTCGCACGACCGTTCTTCATATGGCACGACCGTGCGTTTCTGGGATCTTGTTGCACGGACTGATGCACTGGTCGTTCATCACCGGGGTTTGGCTGAACATCGGATCCGATGGGGTGCAATATATGGCACGACCGTGCGTCACCGGGATTGACTTGCACGCCGAGTTGCACACTCGTTCACTTCCGGGCTGGCTTTCATTTGTCGGAGATGCACGGTCGTGCATTAGGTCGCACGACCGTTCCACTCGCCCAGGTCAAAATTCTAACAGAATCTTCGCAGCTTTTTCGTTTTGTCCGGAAAGTCCTCGTTTTTGCTATCATCTTGTCTGGTATGCTGTTTTAGGCCTATAAACAAAAGTATACATAATTAAGTATCTGAATGACGGTTTTACGGCCGAAAACGCATAAAATGGGGATAAAATGGGGGACTAAAATATGTGTAAATTAGCGAATATCAAATCTCCCCACACTTGAACCTTGCTTGTCCTCAAGCAAGCTAAACTAAAATGCAATAAAAGATAGAATCAAACAAGAATGATAAATTACACACTACTTTATTGAAAACAACTATAAACGGTTAGTCGATTTTTCGAAAGACAACATCAAAAGACTCAAACCCAACAAGCATATGCAAATATATAGCAACAACCAAAAAGCCGTGACTTCACATTTAATTGACTCAACATGTTAATCTTCACACAACTCACAATGTTCACACACACTCGGTTTTATTTATGAAACATACATAAAATGTGTACGTGCAAACACTCAATGCCTCGTCAATGAAATGTGCAATATCATAAGCTTGTAATAAGATCTCGTCTCCACCAACTAACATGCGAAAAAGTGTAAATCAAGAGGTCTTTACGGGTTGTAACGTTAGGCTTGGGCGAAGGGTATGGAAATGGATATTTAAAGTGGCGAAAACGGTTAAAACTCGGTAGTAGCGTTTAACTAGCAACAAACAATACAACTATACAAACAAATGCCCTAAAAAAACGAATATTGCGCAATCGAGCTCATCAACGAAATTTTAACATTTAAGCATTCAAAATTGCTCGATTTTTGTCAACTTCACCCTATTTTAGGGTGTTTTATTTTCTTTTATTTTCTTTTTTTTTCAAACTAATTATACAATAAACTAAAACAAACGCTAGCTAAACGATTATTTTGACCGAGTTTCAACACAAAAGGGTTTAAAACATAAAAAGGCTAAATTTGGCTAAGTGGGCGATAATGTGGGTAAACAAAGGTAAACGGGAAGGCTCGACATGGTTAATCCTAAAGGTAATATAAGGTTTAGGGGAAGCACAACACAAAGAACAAGGTTTACAACAAAGGGGTAATCTAAGTGCCTCCATCACTTCTACACAATTCCGCAAGTTCATGGTCTTAACAAGCATACTAGTGACAAGTTCTAAATTACACATAACATATGGCTCACTCCTATATCCGAAATGAACAAATATATAACAATATCAAGGCTCAAATATGCTCACGTAATGGAAGGAATGAGTAAAACTGTGAAAACTATCATGCAAGTCTTTCTTTGTTTGTCACGCTTTCCGGTTTCCTTTTTCAAAAATATTTTGCTTGTCGAGTTTTTATCAAGTCCGAAGCTTTCTAAAACACAACCAACTGGTTTATTTACTAAAATATATACAAAATACAGGTATTTTTGAATGATTTTTCTGATTTTCTGATTTTTTTTATATAGAGGAGAAACAAAGTTAACCCCCTCCCCACACTTGAACTTTGCATTGTCCCCAATGCGAGACCCAAAATATAGAGAAAAGGATAATAGTACTCCCCTCAAGATGATGTCTGATGAAACGAGACTTCCAAAGCTGTATCTGTCATGTGCTCCAGTCCAAGATATGTCGGATCTGCAAGTATGTCACATATACACCAAAACAGAACAGAAACAAAGTAAACACAAATAAACCATAATGTACATAAATAGAAATACTAGAAATCCCAACAAAGAGATAACATAAAAACTAAAGTAAAGAGTCTGAAAAATAAAGCGTACATAACCGAGGGTTTTTGACATAACAAATAAAATAAACACCCGAAATAAACAAAGTACGGAAAAGATAAAACCACAAACTACCCACTCCACCGACTCCTACTCGTCATCACCATCATCGTCTCTCGTGAAGGACGGGCCCGCATCACCATAACCAGGTGGGTTCCACGGTGGGAACTGTGGAGGATGCTGAAAGTAATCGGGATAGGCATGATGCATCTCCCCGAATAAGTATGAAAATCCAGCACTCACCCCCTGCTATAAACTGTCCTGGTTCTGCCTAAGCTGATCCCGAGTGGCCCTGAGCTGATCCTGACTAGCCCTGATCTGTTCCTGACTAGTCCTAATCTGGTCGATATAAGTCCCATGCTGCTCCTGCGTAACTCGCATCTGTTGGAACTGCTGGTAAAACTCGGGCCACTCCTGATGCTGGTGGTAATCATGGTGCTGCGGCGAATGTGGTGGTGTATGTGGTGGTCCATGCTGCTCCTGATGCACCTGATCATGCATCTCCTCATCCTCGTCTTCCTCCTCAGGTGGAGGCAACGGGTCCCAGACCTCGTTGTTTAGACCCCTCAATCTATCCCCCCGATCTGTTTCAACAATCAATCCCATCGCCTTCAGTGACCTAGTATCAACATAAACACCATCGGTCACATGAGTGAGACTCTCAAGCACCTCATCAGTCATCAAGCCTAAGTTGTAGGCTATTTCGGTCACATATTGACCGTCGTGTATTTGACTATTGGGTGTCCGCCCTGAGCTCTTCACAAAGTATTCAGCCATCCTTGCGGCTAGGTTGATGTGTACTCCATCAACCAGCGCGTAAAGAAAAATCAAATCCGGTGTTGGACAGTTCCCTAAACTATCCATGCGGCCGCAAATGGTGTGGCTAAACACATGATGCATCACTCGAACCAACGGGTCTTTCAATCTCGAAGCTTTAGACATTCTCGGGTTGTAAGGGTCACCATTTGCATTTTCAGCCCAAAACAAAACCCGTGCTGCATCAGATGGAAAAGTGAACTGATCCGTGAAGACATCGGAATCCATGTCTTCTCTTATGTAAATCCTGAGCCTCCTACCTAATCGACCCACCGACCAACTATGCAATTGTCCACCCAACCTGAAAGCTATCCGCTCCTTGTAGCGGAATTTGGGTCTTCTATGAGCAACTGGTTTTTCGTAGGCATATGTAGAGAAGAAATCTATTGTTAGCTCACGGTAGACGGGTCGGTTGATACCGATCAGATTCGCAAGTGGGATAGTGAGCATGCTGTCAAGTCTGTCATACTGATTTAGCTCCCTCATAACTTCCCAATCCAGCCACCAGGGGACTCCGAATTGCCCTCGCCTTCTCCATAAGGCGTCACGTCTCAGGATACAAAGAGCTTCTCGCTCATCATCGGGGTTAAATTGCAGGAAAGGGTGATCCATCTGTATGGGGAATATTGTTAGAAAAATGGGAACAGGAAAATTTTTAATCAAAAACAGCCGAGCAGACAATTATGAAGAAACTGTCATTCTGATCTGGGCCTGTGGCACGGACGTGCGACGAGACGCACGGTCGTGCGTCGCCGAGAACAAACACCAATGGCCCAAATATGTCGGATCTGCACGGCGTGCGACCAACGGCACCACCGTGCAACACCGAGACAACAGCAGATCATCGTGAATAACCGGCAATGCACGACCATTCCATCCATAGAACATCCGTGCGACCTTGTTTCTGCAGTTTTCAAACCCTGAACTCCAAATAGCCTGATTTTTTCAAAATCAACAACTTTTTTGTACAAACAGGGGTCAGAAACTCAACCGGATGTTCACGATACGCACGATTCAAACAAGGGTTAGGGTTTCATTTGTATTTATGAAGAGAACCCTAAAAAGCCTTGAAGAATCGGATGAATCTAACCTAGAAAGCGAAGAAACAGAAAATCTACATGAAGGAACGTACCGTGCGAAGTAGGGTGTGAAATCGTGCGAAGAACCGTGCGATTTGAAGTAATATCGCTCTGGAACGGTCGCAGATGGTTAGGGTTCGCGAATGAAGGGAAAAGAAGCAGATGGGGGTTTTTATAATGTGCAAAAGACCAAACTGCCCCTGCCTCACGCACGGTCGTGCGACAGCTCGCACAGTCGTGCGCTACCTACATTTTTCAAACCTGCAAGCTTTTCTCGGAGATGCACCGGTGGTGCGACTCACCGTGCCGGCCTGCTCGGAAACGCACGGTCGTGCGATTCGTGGCATGGTCGTGCAACAGCTGCAAATCAGAATTTTCTGCAGAAGCCATTTCCAGCAACTGTTTTGGTCGTTTTTCGCCATTTTTTCAACACGCCAACTGTTTTAACAATATTGCAACACAGAACCTTCGCTCGGCACGTATGAAAATTATACAAACTAACGGAAACTACCTAACTAACCTAAATTACGCTAAAACAAGAAAAACACCTAAAAAGACGATACTACCCCTAAAGCGCAAAATACGCTCTTGCTACATTTTTGATCCGCGAGTCAGTAGCGTAGACTCATGCTAAATTTTTGTCGGCGAGTCGATAGCAAGACTCATGTCCCCACACTTGTTACATGTGCGGGCCATTACCACGCCCCTTCGGATTCTGCTCTGTATTGCCCGGAAGACCACCTGGGGGTCTCTTCGACATCATTTTTGCCAATTAGCCCACTTGATTCTCGATGGTTTGTATGGAAGCCTTTTGACTCCGCATTTCTCCTTCGTTGACTAAGAACCGCTCCTCATACTGCTGATATCATTTCTCAGAAATTTGATTAGCATTGTTGGAGTTGTTCAGCAGTTGTGCCATCATTTCCTCTAGCTTTGCGTTACTTTGAGAGGCGTGTGGCTGGGAACTGCTTCCTGAGCCTTGATTATGATACTGTGGCTGGAAGGATTGACCTTGAGATTGTTGTGGTGCAGGAGCATGTTGAGCAAATCCGTGTGCATTTTGGTTCCCAGAACCAGATTTCCACCCAAAGTTTGGGTGATTCTTCCACCCTGGATTGTACGTGTTGCTATAGGGGTTATTTTGGGGCCTGATTTGATTGCCCATGTAGTTCACCTCCTCGTGTCCTGTAAACATAACACCCTGCTCACACGTACCTGGCACGTGTGCAACCCCGCACTGATCACATGATGGTGATTGAATTCGCGAGACATTCTGAGACTTATCAATTCTTGCTGCCAAGGCTCCAATTTGTGCAGTAAGAGCCGTATATGTATCCACAGCATGAACTCCGGAAGTGGATGATGTCTTATTCCGCGCTCCACCGTGGCGAGAACTTGACTTCAACGCAGCTTTCTCTATGATCGCGTAAGCTTCAGTTGGTGTCTTCGTTCCAAGATCGCCTCCTGCATACACGTCTAAACGCTCCTGCGAGTCATAATTGAGTCCCTGATAAAAGGTCAGTACTAGTTGCCTTTTGGACAACCCGTGGTGTGGGACATCAATTAAAAGATCTCTAAACCTCTGCCAAGCTGCATGTAGAGATTCTCCGTCGTCTTGCTTGAACGTTATGATACGGTTCCTTAATTTAGTCGTCTTTTCTGGAGGAAAATATTTCTGCACAAATAGTTCTGCCATCCCGGCCCAAGTGGTGATAGATCCTGCCGGAAGTGACAAGAGCCAAGCACTGGCTTTGCCTCTCAATGAAAACAGAAAGAGCCGCAAACGGATCGCGTCCTCAGAAACATCTCCTATCTTGAAAGTCGAGCACACCTCGAGAAACTTTGCGATGTGCCGACCCGGATCATCATGATCCTTCCCATCAAATTGCACCGAGTTTTGTATTATATTGATGATGCTGGATTTTATCTCGAAACTCGGTGCTGCTACCGTCGGTCGGGTGATGCTCGGTAGCAAGCCTTCTCCTCCGGGCTGGTTTGTTTCATTCAAAGGTCTGTCATCATCCGCCATGGTTGCGTTTCCTGCTGCCCCTGAGCCCTCGGCTTCAGCGGGTACCACCTGCTCCTGTTCACCAGATGCGAGTAGCAGCCCAACCGCACGAGATCACTCACGAAGACGTCTCCTCAGATCACGCTCAGGTTCGTCTGACGGCTCAACAGGATCGGGAGCGGGTGTTGAGAACATCAACCTGCAAACGAAAATTTGACACAATGAATATTTTATTAATATAATAATGATGTCCCCCCCCCTTTTTTTTGCTGAAAAGAAACAGAATATTATTTTAAATGGGCTGAAAATTTTATAAAAATCCGAAAATGGGCCCGAAATTTTATAAAAATCAACACAATAAAAATAATCGAATCGGCTAATACAAAAATGATTTTAAGGTGCCGAAAACCCAAAGAATAAATGAATAAATAAATCCGGATCGAATAAATAAATAGAACAAAAATATAAATATGACTTGGAAAACGAATAAATCGAATTAAAAGCAAGAAATATTAACAAATAAATAAACAAATAAAGAATCAAGAAAGTATACACAAATATTAACAAGTATATACGCCGATAACATAATGACTCGGGTCGTTCCTAAAACTCGCCATCTCCCCGGCAACGGCGCCAAAAACTTGACGTGTGCGTATATATACATAATTTTGCAATGAAATTACACACGATTTGGTTTTAAATTTATAAAAGTGATTATTACTTTTACATCAAAACACACACGAAAGAGGCAAGTGTACCCCCATCATATATGTAGTAAAGTATCGGTAAGAACCAAGTATCGATCCAAGGAAATGGGCGGAGAAATAATACTAGACCTTTGTCACTAAACTACCGGTAAAAACATAAGTTGTTTGATTTTTTAATAAACTAAATTAAGCATAAACAACTACTTATAAAACATAGTAGAAAATAGATAAATAGCCTTGCTTAATACACAACCCAAGTATGTCAACTAAGTCGGTTTTGGCACTAGAAGTATTCGGTCAATTTTCCATTTTAAGACAATTAGTATCCCTTTCGGGAATCCTAACATGACAATCATTCGGAAAGCTAAAACAATAAACACACTTTAACCACCTAAAACTGTACTTTAACTTGCAATTGATAAATGTCTATGAAAATCTCTTAAAAATAAGTTAGTCATCCGTTAGGAGTTTTCTAACCGCACTTAATCAAGGAAAGCGACACTGATAAACACAATGCAACCACCGAGACAAGCATAAACTAGATTACATCACAACCGAGTTCATTTTACAAATCTTACACATAAATTCACCAAGATAGCAATTTTGGCCTAAACTACTAACTAAGTTAACAAATCATGGCAAGAATTCATAACGACACCATTTAACCCGTTTAGGTCCTTACGTGACGGCAAGCTTTCTTGATTAACAATAATTACATTTTATTAAATCACTAACCATTTCTAGTATCATGATGCACACATTTAAACCAAGCTAAACTAGTTAACCAAGTTCAAAGTTTACTAATACAAGATTAATTAAGCTTCATTTTTCAACTATCTTAACTAACCAAATACCAATCATCCAACACAATTACTTATAATCAAGAAATCAATATCAATAACAAGGTTGCAAACTAATCATCAAAGATTAACATAGAAAATACCTCCAAATGTCATTACAAAAAGATTAACACACTAATGGTTATAATCAAGCAAGGGACTGTTGTGTTTTTTCCCAAAGGCTACAATAATACATAAACATTAATCTAAATGCTTGAAAGATTAACAAAATCATGGAAAGATTAGAAAAAACCATAAACAAGCATAAGATTAAGAATTTGGAAGATAACGAAGCTAATCGGCACAATGTGGCTTGAATCCGGGTGAAAGCAGAAGCCTCCGGAGCCTGAAAATCGCCAGAATCGCTTCCAAAATGTCCAATGTTACGAGCAGAATGTTTCTGCAGGTTTTTATATAATTTCGATGTCGCACGGTCGTGCGTCCTGTTGCACGACCGTTCACTTTATGCATTATTGGAGGTATGGTGCACCATACCGCATGACGTCACAGATCTTGACCGGTCTTCGGTCTCGCACGACCGTTCTTCATATGGCACGACCGTGCGTTTCCGGGATCTTGTTGCATGGACTGATGCACTGGTCGTTCATCACAGGGGTTTGGCTGAACATTGGATCCGCACGGGGTGCAATATATGGCATGACCGTGCGTCACCGGGATTGACTTGCACGCCGAGTTGCACACTCGTTCACTTCCGGGCTGGCTTTCATTTGTCGGAGATGCACGGTCGTGCATTAGGTCGCACAACCGTTCCACTCGCCCAGGTTAGAATTCTAACAGAATCTTCGCAGCTTTGTCGTTTTGTCCGGAAAGTCCTCGTTTTTGCTATCATCTTGTTTGGTATGCTGTTTTAGGCCTGTAAACAAAAGTATACATAATTAAGTATCCGAATGACGGTTTTACGGCCGAAAATGCATAAAATGGGGATAAAATGGGGGACTAAAATATGTGTAAATTAGCGAATATCAGAAACCGTTTGGCGGCGACACGTGTGTCACACCCCGACCGTGTTAAAACAACAAAACCATGGCGAAAACGCCGGGGAGTGTCGTGGCAGAATTATCATTTCATAACCATGGATACAAAAGTGTTTCGTTTTATTGATAATATTAAACATTAACATTGTCTTAACACAAACATACAAGTTACATATCGACTAATATTGTTATTATGTCACTAAGGCTTCGTCCAGATCCTATGTGACTCATGCATCCTAGTAATCATCATCAAGCATCAATACCTGAAACATATGTAAAAACAAAGTCAGCAAAGAAATGCTGGCGAGTACGTAGGTTTTATAGGAGTGTCGGATTCATGGCTAGTTTAAATGTTGCAATACTTTGTTAAAAACCTTGTTTTGAAAAGAGTATAATATTGCAACTTAATTAACCAACTCAAATCAAGCGGGTTATAGTTTATAAAACCTCGTAGCCATGATTCTTAACCCAGAAACATTTGTTTTAGTAAAGCAATTGTAAAATATCTCGTGTTAAATCGTTAATAAAACTCGTTAATAAATCTCGTTAATAAAACTCGTATGGTTTATATCATTTCGAAAACCTCGTTTGTGTGACATCGTTCCAAAATCGTTTACCCAAGTGAACTAAATAACGCCACGGTATGTAATATGTTGAAAACACTTATATATAAGAAGTACCAGCGGCGTATCTACCATGTTTTCACCACATTACACCCGTCCCGTTATCTAAACACTTAACCAAAAACCAATCGTTTATCCAACTCGTTTAATCTCGTGTGAATCATTCCCAAATCGTTAATTCGTTTAAATCGTTTAAATCATCCTCGTTTTAAGTGTGAAAACTATTTGTGGTCGCCTCGCTAATAACATCCAAACCTTCGTGACTCGACTATTCGCTCTCGCATTAATAAACCACCAAAGGGTAAATTAACATTCAAATTCAGTCATTACCCACCTAACCCACACATAACCTTGGGTGCAGTATGATAATGGGATTTTTCAGATCCTATGGTACCATAACCTAATACTGGTCCGCTTGATCAATGCTAATGAATGCCATTCGTTATGTAAATACAACCAACTAGTTTATTCACTTTATTGAAATCGTTATTAGTTTAGTATAAACCATCTTAATCGTTTTTGAAATCATCGTTATAATATCGAAAATCGTTTTGAAAACCATCGTTAAAACCTTGAAAACATTTAGCACATATGAATCACCCCAAAACAATTGAAAACAGTAAAATAGGGGAACTATGTACTCACTTGGAGTGCAAAGTATCCTTAATCAATAGAACTTCAACAAACTCGAGCAAACCAGAGAAATCAAACAGCACCTAGTAATCGAATCACTAGTCAAACAATAGACACCTAAATCGGAAAATCGGACAGAATGAGGTCTTGTAAACCAAATGAGTGTTGGAACTCATGTGATATGGTTTAACAAAGCCTACATCCTAAATTGGAACCTACCCTATGTGCTTTTGACCTGTTGCGACCCATTAAGGTAGCTTACGCTACTTTAACGCGTCGTGCGCGCAAAAGCGCATTCGAGACGTTTAACTAGTCCTATGACAAGTATTATATGCCTAAACATGTTTAAATATGTTGCATAATCAGTTACATGACAAAAGTTTATGTTACATATGCTTAATTACCAATTATGCATGAAAAGGGCATTTTGGTCATTTACCTAAGGCATATAAACTACTTATCATACAACTACATTAAACTAGGTGACCATAAGGTATAACCTCGAAAGGTTATTCCCTATGCTACTATGGTCACTAAATATGTTTGGTTGGATCCTAATGATCGACCAAACGGGCCATGTTCGAAAGTCTAAGCGGGTGTTTAGTCCGCTTGACTTATGACTCTACACAAGCACTAAACTAAAAGTGACGAGCAAAACATGCTAGAACATGTTTAGTTAAGTTAGAAAACAGGTTTTGATATCAAAATAAACGGTTTTGATATCCTAGAGTAGTTTGGTTACAAAATACGCATAAACACGCATTTTGGCCGAAACTACGACTCGTCACAATGCCTAGTCAACGTGGTAATCAGTAGGTATAGTCACAAGGGACTATAACCATCGTGATTACGCTCACATTGCAAACGCTCACGTTGCAAAGTTCAACGGAACTTTGTGTTGACCATTGACTTGGTCAAAGCTGAAAGTCAAACTTGTTGACTTTCATGCTTGAAACATAAGAACAAGCAAGAAGAGGACTTACAAAGGGTCCAAGAGGGTGTTTGATTCAAAATTACTCAGGTATAAGGTGTTAAAACCTCAACTTATAGCAGAGATTGAATCAAGGTGTGAAAAACCCAAATGAGGGAGCTTGCTATTTATAATAAGTTAGGATCAATAGGATGATTCCAAGTGGTTTGAGGGAGTGATCTTGGCCATACATGTGGGTTGATGGTATTAGAATACCATGGGAGTCGAAAACCAGCTCCAGGTATTGCAAATATTACATTAAAACCCCTGAATTCAGCCCAGATTGTTGTTTCTGAACTTTCTATCTGGCAAGGCCACACGGCCCGCGTAAGATGTGGCTTGGGCTTACGCGCCCCGCCTGGGCCATCTTTGGCAGATTGTCAAAACAGGTCCCTGCACTTCAGAATCATGCATTTCGGCTCATTTTTTACACGTTTAAGCCCCATTAACCTCATTTCAAGGCTCTAAAATGAAGTTAAAGTATAGGGAACTTAAAACATACTCAAAAATATCTCGGATGTCGGCTCGTTTGGTCGTACGGTTGCGTTGTTCGGTTAATTACGACGGAAGTCGTAACGAACGCAAAAACGATCCAAATTAAGCGACGAATGGAATTTTATCATGCCAATCACTGAAATAATATATTTTAATGATTACATAAATTTTTGGATTTCCGGATATATTCAGAACGTAAGATATGCGCGAAAATGCAAACTTGTGCACTTTTTGACGCTTTTAGTCCCTGAATGACCAATAAAGTTTGTTTTAGCATACCGAACCCCTCAAAGCCTATTTCTAAGCTATGTAAAGGATATTTAGGGTATGTTTAACTTATGATCAAGTTCCAGAGTGTTCGTTACTACACAAATTAGTATAGTTTTGCAGTTTGACACAAATAGTCCCTACGATCAAACAAAGTTGATTTCAGCACACCAAACCATTCAAAACTTATTTCTAAGTTATGTGGAGGTTATTTTAGGTATGTTAAGCCTATTTCACTATTCCATAGTGTTTGTCGCGTTATACTGACCGCGTTTACGCACCAGTTTGCTTATAACCTTCCAGAAAGCGATTTAAAGCTTGAAATTGGAGTCGAATCTAATTGAAAATTCACCAAACACAAATACACACATAATAACATCAAAACACATATAGTAACAACAAATCACATTGTTTTATTAATAATCATCATTGTTTTACATCGTACATCGATTACAGAGTACAGTTGTCACAGCGTGATCGTCAGAAAAGTTGATAAGCTTAGGAAACACTGGGAGTTCACTGTAGGCGATTGTATCATGTTGAAAGTCTCACCCTGGGAGGGTGTGGTACGCTTGGGAAGCGTGGCAAGCTAAATTTACGTTACGTTGAGTCATTTGGAATTCTGGAAAGAATCGGTCACATGGCCAACAAACTCGTGTTACCCGACGAATTGGGTAACGTACACAATGTCAGTTATGTCTCGAACCTAAGGCAGTGTTTGATGAAACACTTGTGATACCTTTATTAGACGAGTGCAAATGTCGAAGAACCCATCGAAATCATGGATCGGAAAGTTAAGGTTTGTAAGCATAGTCGGAATTCCAATTGTGAGAGTTCGTTGGAACTCAAGACGTGGACCGGAGTTCACGTGAGAACGTGAGGATCAGATGAAGCTCAAGTACCCTCACTTATTCCCAACCGACCAATCTAAATCTGTTGCAACCAGTGAATTTCGGGACAAAATTCTCTTTCAAGTTGGGGATGATGTGGTACCCATGGAAAAATCCACAGTCATCCTGAATTAACGTCTTGTCGTTTTGGTTTACTTGTCAAATTTTGGGACGAAATTTCTTTCAAGTTGGGGATGACAACCCGAACTTTCAAGGTTAGTAACGTTTGATCTTGTAATCTTAACTTCTCGTAATTCTCTCATTTCCACGCTCTTGTTACATTAAACGTCTTATTTAACTTCTTGTTATGTTAAACTCGTCAATTGTGAATCTATGTGGTTTCAACTAAACGTGTGGTTGGATTCGTTTATGTGTTTGATGTTACTTAGGAGCCGCGCATAAACATTGGGCCGAGAGTGGGTCGGACCACACTCACACACACCTTAGTCCTCTATGTATCTCGGTCCACACTAGAACCTCCTAATACCCCGGCCCACCTAGAAGCCCAATCGTTTAGTAAAACAAAAGTGGGATTCGGCAGCCCACTTGATCCTCCGATTTTATTCATATAGATAGGAGTCCATGCACTATATGGTATACAAGAAAGAAACCCTAGCACATTTCCTTTTGAGTTCGATAATCAGCGATTGGAGAACTCCCCCTCTTCGCAACTGATTGTGCTTGTACGCCCTCATCAAACATTGGTTAGTATCATTATCAATCACTCTAAATCTGCAAGAATGTGTTAAATTGTATTTATAGACCTTGTTTATGTCTTGTGACTTAAATGTTAAAGTATTATTGTAGGGTCAGAATTGTATGTTTGATTATAATATATAGGTTAATGCAAATTAAAGTTGTCACTAAATTCACAAAAAATCATGCAACCGATTATGATATACCATAGTCTTTAGTGTTCCAATGCATTTGAAGGAAAGTGGTCTGACAAAGTGATAACCTTGAATATAATGGCGGCTCATGTGATCCTATTAATATTGTCGGTAATAGTTGATAGTATTATGTGAATTAATTTATCTGAGGTGATAATGGGCATGTTACTTTACGAATACAAACTGAAAACAAATATTCATGCATTAATCGGATGACTGGAATGATAATGATTGCACGAAATCGGAGGTTGTTATGGTGAATTGATGAATCGGGTTGATAGTAAAACTTGAATGTCGATGAACTGTTTGATCTATGTTGCATGATGTTGAACAAATTCATAATAACTAACTGCTAGAAGGGATTATATGATAATGATTCATGATGATCTAGTATTGTTTCCTTTGGGTAGATTTTTGATAAGTTTTCGGATATTAACAAGTGGTGATTATAAATTAGGTGAATTAGTATGGGTGGGGTATTGTTTTGGGTACTATGTGATTAATCGGATCACCTTAGCAATTAAAACACAAGTGTAATGGGATTGGGCTGCATGACCTCGGGTCACCAGCCAGGCCCGCACCACTATTTGCATCGCACACATTTATTGGGCCACACACTTTCCGGGTTATGCATGTGCAGGCTGCTCATCTGTATTAGAACGTGTATTCATAAGGGGACTTTAAACTTGATACCCGAACCACACAATAAGAACTAGCCGCACACTTAAGTGTGGGCTACATACTCTCGTTGGGCCTTAGAATAAATGGGCTACATTCCTGTGTAATGAACTTTATGGACGATTAAGGGTATCTTTGCACAATAAGTTTGTAATGTAAACTTGTATGACGTTCAAATATTTGTCGTGTGATTTTACGATGATAACGGACTAATTTATGCATGATTAACTGGTATGACGTGCATGGTGATATGTGCTTTATTGTTCACTACTGTGTGATATAATACGTGATTAATGTGTGTTCAAAACTGACTGTCACATGGTAACCATATTAGGATTTGGTTGATTAACTTGAATACGTGAATAAACATACCGAGCAAACCAAGGTGAGTTCACACTTTCCACAAGGCATGGGATTCCCAAGGGTTGGGAATGGGTAAAGGATTTAAACTGAAACTGCGTGATCTCCTGGTTTGGAACACGTACACACCCTCTGTAATTAAGGGTGACAACATGTGATAAGGAATTGATTTGGAACCTACGTAATCTCCTGTTTTGGGGATTTCGTACACACCCTCATTATTGAAGGGTGACAACACGGATACTAGACCAAAATCTCTATCATGAAGTCCCTCCTTTTATATCGACTTAATCGCCGGGCCAATGGCGAGCGGGTCATTAGTTAGATAGCGCTATTTAGGTTTGACAAGCCTCACACCGTGCCGCAAAGGACGGGCGTGAACTAATAGATCTGGGCACGTCAATGATGATAGACATTGACGCTAGGGCACCAACTTACTTCAGTCAGTAGTAGATATGGTAACGGGTCTAGTGGATAACATGGGGTAGCCCCCACTGGTTATGGTTTGGGAAACAAGGAATTGATTAACTATTGGTTTTCGAATGAACATGTGGTTTTTGAAACAACTTAAAACTGAACAAACAACTGTGAACTCGCTCAACTTTGTTGTTGACTCGTTGTTACATGCCTTGCAGGCCTTTAGGTGCATATTGTTGGAACTTGCTGTCTGGGATGCTGGAGTGGTCATGGGTCGAGATACATGGAAACGCGAGACGAACTTAATGGATTTCACACACTTGGTTTATGAATTTCTTAATTAATGTATTATGCTTCCGCTGAACGTTAAGTAATGTTTTGTAACACTTCTATCAATAATAAATGAAAGTTTTATTTGGAATAATTGTTATGAGTTCAACATGATTGGTGGCTTGGATCCTGGTATGTCACACGCCTAACAGGGACATTCCCTAGGTGGTATTTTGGGGGTGTGACAGTACAAACACAATCATGGTTGATGTCACATCTTTAGAATTTGTCAATAATTTTAGTTTTATTGGGGATAAACCCTTGTTTTCGTGCGCTATAGGCGGCATTGTATAAACTCCAAGACTTAGAAAGGTAAATACCTTTAAACCTTAGAGAGTATAAAGATACCCTTTCGTGAGAGAGGGTGATCAATCCTCATATACCTTAAGGATCCAGGATATAGCCAATAGTAACGAAATTGTCAGCCACTGTTACATAAACTGGTCCCGCTATCTTGAACTATTCCTGGATGACTTGCGCTCCAGGCGAGGTGTTTAAACCTAATTCGAGAGAAAGGTGAATACCTTTAAAACTTTAAAGGGATAAGGATCCCTTAAATGTGAGAGAGGGGGCCAATTCTCTAATCTTTCGATTTATCTTGAGTATATATCCTGGAGTAACATACCGAAGCATATTCTGCAAAACACCGTTAAACTAAGGTGGTTGTTAGCTTGGCTAACATCCCTCCGATGCTTAAGTCAGTATTGGGTTTCAAAGAATAATAAATTAAATAAACATATTAAAAAGAAATAGAATCCATAACATCCTGAGTTAGAAATTAAATTCTAAACTCACTTGAAATAGGCTTTAAGGTGTATAGCATTCTAGGATCTTGGCAACATATCCCTCTCCATATTCTTGAGTCGGTATGCTCCTTTTCCAGACTTTGATTCAATTTCTTAGGGTCCATCCCATTTTGGGGCTAACTTTCCATCAGCAAGGTTGGTTGTATTTTGAAAAGCTTTCCTTAGAACCCAATCTCCAACTTGAAATCTCCTAGTCCTTAAATTCTTGTTATATGATTTGGATATCCTCTGTTGTTATGCTGCCATCCTTAGTTTTGCTGCATATCTTGTTTCATCAACAGTATCCAATTCTTGGCATAAGACTTCAGGATTTGATTCAGGATCCTGTAAGCATGATCTGGTCGTAGGTATCACCATTTCCGTCGGGATCATTGCTTCTGCCCCAAACACCAAAGAAAATGTGATTTGCCCAGTAGCATTCTTCACAGTTGTCCTATCAGCCCATAGGACAAATGGTAGTTCTTCTGCCCATCTTCCTTTTTTAGCACCTAACCTCTTCTTCAAGTTGTTGACAATTATCTTGTTCGAGGATTCTGCCTTTCCATTTGCTTGAGGATGTACTGGAGTTGATGTGATCATCTTGATTCCCTAACTTTTTCAAAAATCAGTAGTTCTTTTGCTAATGAATTGGGAGCCATTATCACAAATTATTTCGGCCGGTACCCCAAATCTTGTCAAGATATTCCTCTTTATGAAGGATACCACTTCTTGATCCCTGACTTGTACAAAGGCTTCTGCTTCAACCCATTTGGAGAAATAATCTGTCATTGCCAACATGAAAACCTTTCCACCTGGAGCTTTTGGAAGTTTCCCCACTATATCCATACCCCATTTCATAAATGGCCAAGGGGATACAATAGGGTATAATGGCTCAGCAGGCTGATACAGTATATTGCTGTGTCTCTGACAAGCATAACACTTTCGAGCATACTCTGTAGCATCCTTTCTCATAGTCGGCCAGTAGTATCATGTTCTCAACACCTTCGAGAACAAAGATCTGCCCCCAATATGGTTGCCACAGTCTCCTTGTGTATATCCTGAAGTACCTCCTTGGTTTCTGGATCTTCCAAGCACCTTAGGTATGGACCTGCAAGGGATTTCTTATACAAAATATTATTTATAATAGTAAAACGGGATACCTTCATTCTGAAAGCCTAAGGATTTTCATCATTTGGGATATCTCTTTTTTCAAGATATCTCAAAATTGGAGCCATCCATGATTCATGATTCTTCTCAGGATATTCATCACCAGGGTCCTGGATACTTGCTACCTCCTTATCCTGAGATTTGAAGTGTTCCATCGCAGGATACAGGATATGTAGTATTGGTATCTGAGTTCCTTCCGGTATCTGAGTTCATCACCTAGTTGTTGTACTTCTAGGTCAACTTCATTTTGAATATCACTACTAAAATCAGCCACAAAGTCTGCTAAAGCCTAAGACTTTATAGCATTTCTAGGTTCATATACTAAATCGTATGCACTTAGTTTTAGGGACTTTTTAGCCATTCTGCTATACATTTCAGGTTTTCTAAGCACATTTTTAACAAGATAATTAGTTTTTATATTCCTATGTGTTTCAAAATAATGTCTAAGCTTAGTTGATGCCATAACTAGAGCTAATATCAATTTTTCTAGGTGTGAGTATCTAGTTTCAGCATCTAATAAACTTTTACTAACATAATAAACAGGATACTGCTGACCTTCATGATCCTTTACCAGAACTGCACTTACTGCACTCCCTGATACTGCAAGATATAGGGATAAGGGTTCACCATCCTCGGGCTTCATCAGCAGAGGTGCACTTGAAAGATACTGCTTCAATCCTTGTAGGGTAGCTTCGTGTCTTTCTCCCTATTCGAACCATTTGTTCTTCTTCAGAATATCATAGAATTCCTTGCATTTTTCTGAGGATCTTGATATGAACCTGTTCAACGCCGCTACTCGTCCTGTCAACCTTTGCACGTCTTTCATGTTGGATGGTGATTTGAGATCCAGGATAGCTTTAATATGTTCTGGACTTGCTTCTATTCCCCTCTTAGTCACCATATATCCTAAAAATTTTCCTGCCCCCGCTCCGAAATGGTAATTAGCAGGATTTAGCTTCATATTGTATTGGTCCAGGATATCGAAGGCACATTCAAGATCCTGGAAGTTATCCTCCACCTTCTTGGATTTTACCACCATATCATCAATATACACCTCCTTAGTGTCCCCCAGTTTGTCTTTAAACATCATATTCACTAGTCTCTGATATGTTGCACCTGCATTTTTCAAACCAAAAGGCATGGCATTATAACAGTATATACCTGTTGGTGTCATGAAAGCTGTATCTTCCTGATCGAATGGCTCCATCTGGATTTGCTGGAATCCTGAGGATGCATCCATAAAGGTCAACATTTCATGACCGGTGGTTGCATCTACCATCGAGTCTATATGAGGTAAGGGGAATGGGTCTTTAAGACAAGCTTTGTTGAGGTCTGTGTAGTCTACACAAACTCTCCATTTCCTATTTTTCTTTTGAACCACCACCACGTTTGCAAACCACTTGGGGAATTTGACTTCCCTAATTATCTTGGACTTTAATAATCTTTCAACCTCTTCCTGTATGATTGCATTTCATTCGGGAGCAAATTTTCTTCTCTTTTGCTGAACGGCCTTGAAAGACCTGTCAATTCCAAGCTTGTGAGTTATAATATCTTTTGAAATACCTGTCATGTCTTCATGCTTCCATGCGAACGTGTACATCCTGCATTTTAGAAAACTAGTAAGCTGATTCTCAATATCCTGAGGGATATTAGCTCCTACAAGCACCGAGATATCTGGATTATCCTGATCCATGATAATTTTCTTAACATCCTGCTCCGAGGCTTCCATGATATTCTGGGCCTGTATCTTTAATTGTTATCCTTCTTTGGACTTTTATTCTATGTTTTACATTTCAGTTTAATTTCTTCGCATTAACACCGCAACTTCAGTGTTGGTGGTCGCTGGCAGTAGTGTGATATTAGTGCTCGCCCCCGCCGCAACGCGGGGGGGGGGGGGAGTGCTTAATACTAGTTAACATCAAATAACATGATTGTGTGAACCCGCGTCTATTTTCCCTGTTTGACAGGTTCATCGTAATCTATATATAATATATATCATTACCACTATATAAACCACATTACAACAACCATTGCATCAATATGTTTCAAATTATATTTATACAAGATTTTTGCTAAATTAATTAGATTATTATAAATAATAATAATAATTTACAAATAAAACAACACAACTTTGAATGGATCAAACCGATTGAATATGGTAAGATAATGAAACCATTATTTGATTAGGGTACAACCACTTAAGCACAATTTACAACATACATGCATACAAGACAGATTGAATTTGGTAAGGTAATGAAACCATTATTTGATTAAGGTACAACCACTTAAGCACAACTTACAACTAATATTTGATTAAGGTACAACCACTTAAGCACAACTTATAACCAAACACTTAAGCACAACTTACAACCAATATTTGATTAAGGTACAACCACTTAAGCACAACTTATACCAATATTTGATTAAGGTACAACCACTTAAGCACAACTTACAACCAAACACTAAAGCACAACTTACCACAAATATTTGATTAAGGTACAACTACTTAAGCTCAACTTACAACCAAACATGCATACAAATATTTCAAATAAATAGTATATAAATTATCTCTAAAAAATATATAGATTTAATTAAAAGTTACATAGAAAATTCCAATTCATTGTATACGAATTTCATATTGCTATGCAATACTTTTCTAAGATTAGATATGATATTTTAATAGGCTTTACAAGTTTTATCAGTTTCCATGAAATGCACTTCAAAGATTTCATAAAAATAATCATAACAAGTATAACGAGCCCATTAAAGCAACTCATTTTACATTTGTCACCCACTATTAAAGCATGTACTTTTCATGTCACTCAAGGGTCTTCTATAAATCACCGGCGGATCCAGTAATTTTTTCTGCCGAGTTCCTTTTATTAGATTTTCACTAATTCTCACTATTTATTTTAAATCATATAAAATTTCCACTATTTTTTTTTTCATTTTTTCCAAACCGAGGAGGTTCCCGAAAACCCTCAAAACACCCCTAGATCCGCCATTGCTATAAATCATCTCTCTTCTTCTCTATTGATTCTAATACACACGCACTATAAAAACCTTTTCTGTGTTACCCACGGGACCATCACAACATATAAAACTAGGGGTGTCAACATGTGATATGACCCAAATCTAACACGAAAAAAAGGGTTTGGGTCGGCTCACACAACCTTTTTTCTAAAAAAATTAACACAAACACAATCCGTTTAAAATACTGGTCAACCTGATTATTGAACATGACATGTTAAAAAGTGAGTCTAGGGAAACATGTGGTTGGATTGAATCCTTCGCGATGAAAATTCCCTTCAAGATGGACCTTTACCCGTTTAAGAAGTTAATGTTTTGATTCAAAAGAGAGAAAAATTTTTAAATTTAAAGTTAAATATTTTGATCTTTAATTATTTAAATAACTGTTAATTTTTAAAAGTGAAATTAATTTCTCTTTTCAACCTTTTTAATCTATTATTCAGTTCTAACAGGGGCTGTTTGGTAGCCTCTTAATGGCCATTCAGATGCTACCTCTTAATGGTTTAAAACCTCTAAATGAATAAGAGATAAGAGGTAACCTCAAGTCTGAATGGTTAAGAGGTAACCTCTGAATGGTAAATCATCTCATGTCACATACTTCTACCTTATCATTGGTAAAATTCTTAAAGGTTCCATTAAAAGGTAGCCTCTTAATGACCATCCAGAGGCTACCAAACTATTTTTTAATTATCAACTCTAACGGTTAACATTTTTTATTCTTCAACTATTTAATCTAATATTCAGTTCTAACAATTTTATCTTTTTAATTGTCTACTCCAACGGTTAACATTTTTTTATTCTAACTGCATGCGTAGTGGAGGTTATCAAGAGATGAATGAAGGCTTATGGCTCCCATAGCGCCAGGAAACCCTTGGCATTATGGAATATAAATTTTGTGGAACGCGATGGTGATAAGGGGATGATGTTGGATGAACATGGGTGAAGGTGAGTTGAGGAATGTATTTTGTGGGATATGTGGTAGGGATTATGTGATGTTAACCACTACACTCAAATGTTATGAGATGTTACGTGAGGTTATATTGGATGAATGGGTGTTATGGGGCGTTACCACTACACATGGCCTAATCTCGAGCTAAGTGGCATTTATGATAGTGTATGAGAAAAATACATTTTGAGGTTTTATTGGTTAGATTTTTGGGTGTTTAGGTTTTTTAGAGTAAATTACAAAAATCGTCCTTTATGTATGTCTTTTATTACAAACTGTGTCCTTTATCTTCAAAAATTACAAAAAAAGTACTTGATGTTTGCAAACCATTGCAAGTTATGTCCTTTAGCCCTAACTCAGTTATTTTTTATGGTTAAATCTGACCTAGTGGTCCCCACATAAGGGTATTTTGGTCATTTTACTTTAATTAATAAAATAAAGAATTTTGATTATATATTAAACAAATACATACATTCTCTCTATCTCTACACTCCTTCTCACTCTAACCACCACCCACCACCACAACCACCCGACCACCACCCACCAGCCGCCGCCGCCACCACCACCTCTCCCACCGCCTGAGAAACTCTCCTTCCACCTTCTTCTTCTTCTTTTCTCTCTCTCTCTCTCTCGATGGATGCAGCAGCAGGGGACTCCGTTAAATCACACATAAAATCATTAACAAACAGTGAAATTAGCTCCAAATCAGACTCAATCAGTTCAATAAACAACAGACCAGACTCAATCAGGTCAATTCCAACAACCGACAATGACGGCCCCACCACCATCATCGCCGCCGACGACTACCACAACCACAACCAACAACGTTCGTATTTATTGCTCTGTTTCATATATATGTTGATTTAAATCCCCTTGTCTCTTCTTTATTTTCCACGGTTCCAATTTAATTCCCACTTCCTTTTTCGATCCCCACTTGTTGTCAACGTAATTCCTTTTTAATTTGTATCTTGTACACCAATTCCCTCTTTTTGCATTACATATTAGACTTTCAAGGTGCAGTTGGTGGTTGTAGACGGTAGGTAGTTGGGGTTTCGAATGTGACACCAGGCTTTTCAGGTCGTACTATACAATTGTAACACGTGTTGTGAATAGATAAAAAGGCTGTATTTGACTGATTATGATGTTTATATATGATATTTAATGTGTTGGTAAATCCAAACATTGGTAAAAATTATGTTGGCAACGATAAAATAAACGTTTATCGCGTAATGATTAAAATGCGAAACGAACGTCGGTGGCCACCCGATCAGTGTTAAAATCCTAAAAATAGTCTGTTATGATTAGAATGGTAATTTTAATCATGTTCGCGAGGAAAAATAAATTAAAACGCTAAGAAACTCTATTTTTCGAATTTAAGCGCGTACCGCGCAATACTGCGCGCATTAGACAAAATACTGTCAACGCAGCCAGTCAAGGCAACCAATAATTATTTCAGTAATAATTTTATGTGATTACTTTTATAGAATGATAAAAATAATTTAAAACGCACTAAAACGGGGTTAAAACGCTAGAGAAAATACCCGGTATCTAGTAAAATACTAGTTTTGATCCATATATTTGTATATATATATATATATCTGTGTGTGTGTGTGTGTGTATGTATGCGTGTATGGATATGAGAGAAAACACATGTGGCAGCCATGCAAAAGGTTTTGACTCTCTCTCTCCTCCATTTGTGGCCTTAGAAGTTGTGCGAATGATTAGTGTCATGCAAATTTCCATCATATCTTATAAAATCTTTCAATAACCAAGAAAACTCATTTAAAAAAATCATTCTCTCTCTCTACAATAAGCTACGGCCGAACACTCCCATCTCTCACTAAACTTTGAATTTTCAATCTTGTTCTTGAATATTCAAGTCCATTTGATGGTTTAGAAGTGATTTCAAGGTGTTTCAATCAACAATCAAGTCCCATATCATCAATCTTTGCTAAAAATCATTCAAGAACTTGAAGGTATAAAATTTATTTAAAAAAAAAGTAGTTTTTGATTCTTGATGATCTTGATGATGATGGAAGTTTCTCTTGTTCTTGAGTTTAATCACAAACTTGAAACTTAAAACAAATGGATTTTTGAATAAAATAAAAAACGGGTGTATCTATGTATGTATGTGTGGCCGTGAGTGTGTGAGTGTGTGTAGATGTTTATATTTTTTTTTATTGAAAGATTCTTGAGTTACATGATTACTTGAAAAGTATGATTGCATGTAAGAATCAATATGTGGCATATAAGAATGTTCTAAAGGTGATTCAAGATTTGAAAATTACATGATGAAAAGTGAACTTTTGGAAGTTCATATGTGTATATGTATTTCGTATATATGTATGTATATATATGTATGCATGAATGTAAAAGTTTGTCGTATATATTCTTAAATGTGAGGGATATTAGCATTTATGTATGAATGATTGGATGATCATGATGATGTTTGTGTTATGTTTTGTAAGAACATGACACTAATGTGTTCTTAAGTATGATTAAAACATAAATGATGATGATGCTGTTGTATGAGTGCATTAGATGCACATATGTGGACATACATGACGATATGAAAGCATCAAATGATCATTTCAGCATGATTTGATAAAAAATCAATTTTGATCAGAATATAAACACTAAAATAATATTATTTTGAAGTGTTTGATGATATAAAAATTTGACATAAAGTTTGCTAGTCTTGCATGTTGTACTTGGTGCATTAGGAGTTGTAAAATACGTGAAATCGCATGATTTATGTGACTTACACAAAAACTGCATTAATCTGATTATGATCACTATTTTAATCTGTAAATAACATGTATTATGTTAAAATATCAAGTCATTCCGAGTTGGGATGGTTATAGTAACGTTTGATGCAAAACTATGCGGTAAAATGGTCAAAAATCGGCTTTTCGAACGATTTTTATGAAACTGATTTAGATCAATAAGTAAATTGATATTTTTAGTTTAAAAATAAGTATTTTAACTAATTTTAAGTTTACTTGGTGCTTGGTTGGTCATACGTGACTTCCGACGCCCGAAAACGTTACCGAATCACTAAAAATACGCGTTTTACAATGAACACTAGTATGGGTTATTTTTGGGTGAACCTTATGTGTTAAAATGTGTTATGTAATTTAAATATGTGAATATGGAAATATGATAAGTTTTGACATAATAGCGGGAAATTTAGGCTATGCATGTATACTTGTACGTTTAGAACGGTAGAATCGGTAAAATTGCGTTAAATGTATAACTTATTTGTCGAGCATGAAAATTGATACATATAAGTTATTTTATGTATGCTTGCCTTAAAAATGACAAAATAGATAAGTTAACAAGATTACGCATGTTAGGATATTGATTTATGTGTACGTTTATGTATATATATTACGACGCGCAAATCGTAGATATATTACGAATAAACGGATGTGTTAATGGATTTACATGATAACGGTCACCAATAAAATCGTTCAAGTCGCAAAATAATAAATATATATATATATATATATATATTAATGTGCCAACATAATAAAAAACGATAACTTTTCGAGAAAATCTCAAAGTTATGTGAAAATTCTAAGAAACAGAGAAACTTAGGATTTTTGTGATATACTGATTTATAAATCATTCCTACGTATAATAGGATGTGTAGAAATCAATCTGTGGGATTGCGCTATTTAAAAATACGCACCCAAAGGTGAGTGTCACTAAACCCCCCTCTTTTACTGTTTTGTATATGTTTTGGGGGAATAACACGCCTAAAAAGGGTTTAATAATGTTTTTGGAATAAAACATACCTTTTGATATAAATTATATATTTTCGTTGACAATATATGGATTTTGATAAATTATATGTTTCGTAACGAAATGCTTTTGGTGAATATATGTTTCGGGGAGAAACTGGGATTGTATGGCGTTTCAAAGAAAACGACCGTTGTTGTTGGGTCGGGTTTGCTTGGTCCAAGGGATTTCAGTAAATTCGTACAACTAATTATATTAAATTTGTCATATTAGTAGGATATATGTATTGTACGTGAGGCAGGCATCATGGATGGTCTCGATATGGACCATGCGCTAATGGTGCCGTTTAACCATTTAAGTATTGCACGCGAGGAATTGTTGGTAGATCTATCGGGTTGACAACCCCGTCATGACCGGTCGCCCCGTGTCAAGTCAAACGACGAATTGATATTCTGTTTATAGTCTAGCCTTGATTATCCCTACATTGTAAATATATGGTTCGTAATGTCTAGCTAACTTACGAGTCCAAACATTTGACGCTATAAATTTAATATGTAAACTTGGGAAGATGCCCTATTTCGGAGGTTTCAGCAGAAAAACCTACGACGGTTGACCCATGGATTTTTATGAAGGAAAAGAATTGACTTTCGAAAATTATATGGATGTTTTATAATAAACACATAATTAGAAAGCTTTTTCCTTGGGATCAAATTGTTTAAATTTGAATATGTGAACTCACCTTCCTTTGTGTTGACACTTGATTTTAACGTGTTCTTCAGGTACTAAAGTTTGGCTTCGGGAATCATGGCGTATCTTGTGGTTTTTGATGCATGCTTTGTCATTTGATATGTTGGACTAACTTTTAAAACTTTCTGGGACAAATGTAATAAGATCCGTGAGGATCAAAACAACTTAATCATGTCGTGGTTGTGTAACGTTTTGAAACTTTATGTTTAAAACTTATGTTTTAATTAAGTTAATATGTCAAACAATTTAATGCATCGACCATCATGATATAAATGGGCACCAACTTCCGTCACCACTATGTTTTATATTCTGCTGCGATGTTTTTGGGGTGTGACAGAAGTTGGTATCAGAGCCAATGGTTGTTAGCGAACTAGATGTTTTCGGGGAAAACTCTAGACTTCAACCGGAGAATTTTGAGATTTAAGTCCAAAATTCGCGAAGCCATAATTTTGAATAAACATTAAATTTTTATCATGTATGAAAACCATTGCGTGTCTATATGCATATGTGATTATCTGTTTATTTGGGCCTTATGTGTTATTTTTCATTTGAACACACACTTACTTTGTATGGTTACGTTACGTCACGTCTCGGCCTATAGAGCCATTAATAGTCCTGCTCACTAATATTGTCGAGCCTACACTTGAGATTCCTCTGCCCGTCGTTATAGAGTCGACTATTCCGCTAATCGAGTCACGTGTTTTGCTACACCTTTTTTAGTCTACACTCGTCGTAGGAAGAGGACTCGACCCATTGGAGAGATCGCATCGACTTCGAGAGCTGAGACAACATCCGCTTTGAAGAAGCAGAAGGGGAATTGGGTCAATCGCTCTCACTGCGATCGTCAGTTCGTCACGTTATACTGAGACTTGGAGACGACAAAGGGCAAGATGAAGGACTTAGAAGGACAGATGGACTGGTATGATAAGCTTAAGGACTTGGATGACAGTGCTAGGGATTAGATGCACTAGAGAATAGTTGAGCTAGAAGAGCTTGTTAGGAAGATGTTGGACTTCCTGGGTTTAAAGCGTTAGTTGTTGTGTGTAGTTTCTGTTATTTTGTGTGTCACTTTTGAAGCCCTCTATTTATGTCTTGTATGCCAGATTTTTGGATATTATGTAGAAATTTTGTTTGAACTTGTTATGGGTGTTGACGTAGACATGCCAAAGGTGGTTAGTTGTGTACTAAAAACAAGTTTATTAATTTCTATGATGAATATCGGTTGGATTACTTTTGGTTTAAAATTTTTCTCATTAATATGTGGATATTATACATGCGCAATGTTTGGTCCATTAACATTTAATGATTGAATTATTTTTGGATATCGTCTTATGTTAATTATTACTGATGTAATAATAGAAACAACGAAATGCCGCCAAAAGCAAGACAAGGTTCTGGACTACCTACCACCCCGGAAGAGTTGGCACAACACATAGCCCAACACGTTAATACTGCCATGGAATAGCGCGATGCTAACCAGAATAATGGCCAGGAACGTGGACGTGGTGCTCATGGGCATGGTCTTGGTGGGACACGGATCAAAAACCCTTCAGGTAATATAATGATCGAAAAGTTTTAGTAGTTCCTGTGTTATGATATAATCGGAGCGTAATCCTGATTTTTCATTAACCTTGTGAACAGTACATAAATGTACACATAAAACAATCCAGGGTTGTAACCCAAGATCATTTACTGGTGCCCTATGCAATGACGAGGCAATGGTATGCGTGATGTCAGGCCGTCACAGCGGGTCGACCATTCAAATAATTCAGCATTCCGAGCCTAGATCTAGGGATTCGCGAAAGCGAAAGTCTGAGAGTTAAAGAAAGGATATCGATGAGAAGAGTGATAAGATACGAAGTTTGGGGAAAGCGTTTGTGGTTATCTCTAGTGGTTTGGGAAAGGATAATGCCAGGAATGGCAGGAGTGGTCCTGAGAAGAAGACTCACGGTGATGAGCAAGGTAAGTGCGCCAGATGTGGTCAAACTGGCCATGTTACCCGCGAGTGCTATGCTAAAAGTTCTTTGGAGGGGCAAAGCTTGAGGGATGCTCCCAGTACGGTGAACAGGGACATTTCAGGAGGGATTGTCCTAAGGCAAAGGGTCAGAATGCCAGGAGTAGAGTGTTCGAGCTAAATGCTGGAAAGGCACGTGACGATCCTGCTGTTGTTACTGGTATGTTTTTGATCAATAACCATTCTGCGTTCGTACTCTTTGATACCGGAGTTGACTTGAGTTTTGTTTCGAAAAACTTTGAACCATTTTTGTGTTCACCAACAAGTAAGCTAAGTAAGAAGTACTCGATAGAACTAGCAAATGATAAACTGATAGAAACTAGCGAGGTCATTCACGGTTGTAGTATTTAGTTAGGTGATCATAGTTTTAGTGTCGATTTATTTCCAGTGGATCTGGGGAGTTTCGATGTAGTTGTGGGAATGGATTTGGCTTTCCAAGACAAAGCTGAGAATATTTGCTCGGAGAAGCAAGCTAGGATACCTCGTTCTGATGGTGGTGAGGTGATAGTTGTTCACGGAGATCAATCGAGTCGAGTGTTGAGTGTTGTCAGTGTTATGAAGATGCTCAAGATTTTGCGAAAGGGTTATCCTGCGTTCTTAGTTAACGTGGTGGATACGAAGGCCGAATGTAGGAAGATCAAAGAGATTCCTATTGTTCGCGATTATCCAGAAGTTTTTCCTGAAGACTTACCTGGATTGCCCCCTGCAAGGCAGATCGAATTCCGAATTGATCTGGTACCCGGTGCTGCACTGATTGCAAAATCTCCTTATAGATTAGCACCGTCAGAAATGAAAGAATTGTCGAATCAGCTTCAAGAGCTACTAGACAAATGTTTCATTCGACCAAGTTTTTCGCCTTGGGGTGCACATGTTTTGTTCGAGAAAACGAAGGATGGATCCTTCAGGAGGTGTATTGATTATAGAGAGCTGAACAAGTTGACTATCAAGAATCGGTACCCTTTACCGAGGATTGACGATTTATTTGATCAACTACAGGGGTCTAGTTACTACTCGAAGATTGACCTGCGTTCAGGATATCATCAGTTAAAGGTTGCTAACGAAGATGTTCCGAAGACTGCTTTTCAAACATGATATGGCCATTACGAGTTTTTAGTCATGCCTTTTGGATTAACTAATGCGCCCGCAGTGTTTATGGATCTCATGAACAGGGTATGCAAACCTTAATTTGGATAAATTCGTGACAGTATTCATCGACGATATACTTATCTATTCACGAACCAAAGAAGATCATGAGCATCATTTGAAGTTGATTTTGGAGTTGCTGAAGGAAAAGAAGTCGTATGCCAAGTTCTCTAAATGCGAATTCTGGATTCGGGAAGTTCATTTTCTCGGACATGTCATAAACGAGAAAGGTATACACGTGGATCCGTCGAAGATAGAGGCGATCAAGAATTGAAAAGCGCCAAAGACTCCGTCGGAGGTGTGACAATTCTTAGGGCTTGCTGGGTACTACCGGATATTCATTGAGAATTTCTCCAGATTAGCGCAGCCTTTGACGCTATTGACCCCGAAGGAAAAGCAGTTTGATTGGACGAGAAAGCAGAAGGAAGCTTTTCAGACGTTTGAGGAAATGTTGAGAGCGTGTGCGATTGATTTCGATGGAAGTTGAGATACTCACTTGCCGTTGGCAGAGTTTTCTTACAATAATAAGTTACCATGTTAGTATCAAGACCGCTCTGTTTGAAGCCTTGTGTTACACCCTGACTTTTGCGGAAGTGTGATTACGTGTGACTTGCTTAATATCATTGCATTCAACCATAACAAACAACTATGTGATAGAAACCACGATGTTCATCCATTTAAGTTTCAAAATAATACAACCATCATTGTTTTAAATCCAAACACATACTTCAAGTTTAGAATACAACACAAACAAAGTTTTAAGTTCCATAAAGGACTTTATCAAAAGACACTAAATAAACTAGGCTTTGAACCATGTATCTTATCAAGGATAAAATACACGATTCAAACCCTTCAATGCAGGATGACATCATTTATTGAGGACACAACTTGAAAATCCTTGTACGCCCGCCAGATCCATAATCAATTCCCTGGAACACATGTAGTTTGAAAACATCAACAAAAGTTGAGCGAGTTCATGTGTTTTGTATGTGAGCTCGTAATAAACTTGTAATCATTGTAAGTATGTATTTTGTACACCCGATATGAAAGCAACAAGAAAACAGATCAATTAATGATTTGCAAGGTCATTAATATGTGTGCAGTGATGCAGGAAGGCTCAGACCTAGCAGATTTTGTACGGGGCTTCCGGCTGGAAGACATAGTCACCTCATGGGCCAAATCCCGGTCCCAAGGGTGGGGCTCGCAACACCCAAATAGATCTATTACTCATGTCCCTCGGTCCTTATACGAGGATTAATGGTCTTATGCGTTGTACCCACCACTCACATGATCTAACAGTTCATTCCTTAGCTAACCATACCATATGTAAATGTTTGTAATAATTTGTAACGTGTACTTCACCCCTGAAGTTATAAAACTGAAAACAGTTAAAAGAAAAGGGGGACATGAACTCACAGTCTTGCGTTGTACCCACCACTCACATGATCTAAGAGTTCATTCCTTAGCTAACCTACACACGTGCTATGGTTAATTAGACGGATGGGTCGTGCCTTGACTTTTGTCTTATTTGTTATGACTTAGCATATTTGAGTTACGTTTCTTTGTGTCATAATATTATCCCAAAGTATATAATTATTTGTTAAAATAGTAAAGATTTTAACTTAAATTATATTTATTAATTATTGGAATATTAGTTAAAATAATATATTTTAACTTGACACATTATGTATTTATACATATATATCTTTCCCCAAGGATGGGTATACTTACACTTGTATTCTTAGACTTGTGTATTTTGCCAAGTATTGGTGGCGTATTCTGGCTTATTTATACGTACGAGAATACATATTTTCATTGTATTTATTAAGTATTCTTATACTTAATTTTGTATATAATTTTCCGGAATATTATTTTCAACCAATAAAATCACCAATTTATATTCTTAAAATATATATTTTAAGAAAACTTTTGTAGGAAATTATTTATAATTCTCCCTTGGCAAAAATATTCATATTTTCATATAAACCTCAAAAATAATATATTTTCAAGTTTAACTTAGAAAATATTCATAAATTCATTTTTCACCCAAAAATAATATATTCTAAATTTGTTTAAGAAAATATATATTTTTCTCAAAAATAATATATTTCTAGTAATTCAAGAAAACATATATACTTCTCTTTACCCAAAAATAATATATTTCCTTCTTGTAAAAAATATGATATATTTTGTAATAATTATAAAATCATATTTTCGTTTTCTAGTTTTCCAAAATACCGTTTACCAAAATATACTTATGAATTTAATTCCGGAATATTTTGTAGCTTATATTCCTTGTTCGGTTTGTCCAATTTTTTGGTATAAATTATACATTTATTTTCTTGGGATTTTGGTAACATTTTGTGTTATAATTCTTGGTATTTTGGTGAGTTATATTATTTCAAGTCCAAAAATAATATAACTAATACATATAATATACAAGTAATCACACAAATTGTGACATCTAAATATATATTTTCCTAAAAACATATTTAGTCACTTTTATTTAACAAAATCAACCTCCAATATTTGTAATTTTTTTGTAACAAAAATTATGGCAAATTTTATTTGAAAGATCATGGTTAAAATACACTTGTTTAAAAATATTTTTATAAGTGTTCAAATTCTAGAAAAATTTTGCCATAGTTTCCCCTTAAAAATGGAGGTTTCTGTGCTTTCAAAGCATATCATTTTCTTTTAAAATCATCACAATTCATCAACAAATCAAACAATACTTACCATAAGCCTAAAATCATGCCATTTACACTACTTCATGAACTTGAAATTTTGTAAAAAATTGTAGTAACTTAATATGGTGTTAAGTAAGCTTAGTTACCCTTTAAAGTGTGGTTATTTATTTATAAATCACCTTCTTCAAGATTTTAGACTTTCACAACTTGTAAATTGATTTTCTAAAAATATTTCTTCTTGAATTTTTCTTGTTAATAGCATGTTTCTACACTTGATTAATCACTAAAAATGTCATTAGTTTCTTTAAAAACCATGTTTATGTAAATCTTGTAAGCAAACTTAGTTTCTTAAGAAAACAAGTTTTGAAATCATCCATGTTCATGACTAAAACATGTTTCATACTTCATAATTCAAGAAAAACACTTAATCTTTCAAGTTCATGTTTCCATATAAGGATGATCATCTTGATTCATCACATAATCATCCTCTCACTTGCTAGATCATGTGTTTAATCACAATCTAGCAAGTTTCATATGATGTTTAACTTCATAAACACAAACAATCAACAATCAAGAAGCATACAAA
Source organism: Helianthus tuberosus (assembly GCA_030545235.1). Taxonomy (NCBI): domain Eukaryota; kingdom Viridiplantae; phylum Streptophyta; class Magnoliopsida; order Asterales; family Asteraceae; genus Helianthus; species Helianthus tuberosus. The sequence goes on from CM060407.1 coordinate 125,533,863, forward strand.
CACTTAAACAACATAGATCATGATGATTTAGAGCTTTATGTTAGTGATTATGTTCTTGATCTTTGATGTTCTTCATGATTAGTCTTTTACATACACTTTTAACCAACATAAAAAGATGTAAAATGGGATTAGAAGGGCCTTACTACTAGCACAAGGCTAGGGATGAGATTCAAGAAGATGAAGATGATAATCTTGGTGGTTAATAGCACTAAAGAGAGGTCCTTCAAGCTTCAAGGTCACCAAGTGTAATACCCCGAACCTTAATGTACTGGTTATAAACATATGAATTATGTTATTTATATTTCATATATTGATTAACGAGTAAGATGATTATGCGAAAGGTGAAATATCTTGACAAGCCTTGGCTAATATATGAGACCGTTTAATATTAATAATTAAATATATTATTTTTGAGCTTACTCAATTTTTAATGAAACTTAGGTTAAAACGTAGATAAAAATATGCTCGTTCTAATGACGTATTCGTCGTTTTATAAAATGTCATATTTTAAAAGTTATACGAGAAAAACGAGTGAAGCAGCTGAATTAATATGTATAAGCAAGCAAGCTAGCAGGTCAAGCAGGCAGGTAGGCACGTCAATTGAATCCCACATCGACCAGAAAGTATTTTGAGGTGCTAGCTTGCTTGCTTTAAATAAGAGTCTCAGTAGTTTGTTTAGGTACCAGTTTCTTTAATGGAAACGCTCTAGTATAGAGAATCCCGAGTATACGATACCCCATTGGGTGTTGTTAATAGTCGCTTTTGGAGCGTGAGTAGGAGCAGGAGTAGGGAAACTCTACATCAACGTACCGTAGATAGTTTTAAGGTATGCTCTCGTTTACGTTTATGTTTAGTTATTTATTATTAAATTTTAGTAGTTAATAGGAGTATTATTATTAGTAGTAGTGGTAATGTTAGTATTATTTTTAGGTACTAGGGTTATTGTCAGGGGCGGGTATTGGGTAGCCTAGCCTTAGTTAAGCATAGTCTGATCAACCATGCTTAAACAAGGCAGCACTAACCAATATCCAACCATGATAATGACTAGTTAGGTGTACTATTACCTAACCTAGGATTATGTAATTCTGTCAGGACCTTGAGACATAACCCAGTCGTACTAGCGGCTGTTAAGAAATTGCTAATCAGGTGAGTCATCATACTTGTCTTTTAAACTGTGATAGTATACTCGTCCATAACTGGTAATAATGAGAATGCTGCAGTATGCATGTGTCAGTAGGGGTATATGGGATCCTATTATGCTTAATGAGGTGTGTCACTCTGGGAAGGGTAATAAGGTGTTGTACCCACAGGCACTTCGTGCTTATAAGGTCCAGCGACACACACTCATACCTATGTGACGGCCGTAGGGGGACACAGCTGGAGGACCAGTATGTCTCTTGTACGGTGGTTTGTGACAAGTCAAATGTGACCTATAAGGTTTAATGAGGCCCAACCTGACTATAATGTGGTCACATGCCCATATTGTGTATGCATATAATGTAAACTGTGGTCTGTCTTTATAAAAATTGTATAGTATGAGCTCACCAGTATATATCTGACGTCGTTTTGAGTATACTTATCTCATGTGAGTTATGAGGAAAGCTATAGGAACTACTTGACAGTTGTGGAGTTTTAGAAGATCAAGGAGTTCTTAGTTGCCAAAAGTTTGTAAATAAATAAAGTGTTGTACTCAGACTATTATAAGTTTTAATGAAAGTTTAGTTTGTTTCCGTTGTAAGTGTATCAATTGTGCACAATCACCCGGGTTACGGGGTGAGTGTTACAGTTGGTATCAGAGCCTAAGGTTTTAGCAAATTAGGTATTGCAGGAATGCCTAAGCTTTAACCAGTAGTTCTCTAAAGATTAATAACACACTCAGACTAGGCCAAATAACATGTTCTCAGGATAAGTACTTGCATAGTCAATTGAGTGACGCTAGAAGAAGTAAACTATGTTGTGCCTTTTTATGTGCTATATATATCTCTATGTGATGTATATAGTTGTTGTATTATAATGATGTATCATACATACTAGTAACTCTTTATACTCATATTCCTATAGGAAGGAGACAATGTCTTAACATAGAGATGAACAAGGGTTTAGAAATAATCAGAATAACAGAAGGAGAGAGGAAGGTTCTTATAGGACTCGAACTCCCTCTCACAGTGTCAGGTCCCGGTCTAGTACAAGCATGCGTCTAAATACTGAGGATATCCATAATATACCTGTGGAAGTGGCTAAGGTAATGAAGAATGCACAAACCGGTAATGTTAACCAATCTGGAGAACGACATAAAGAAAGCTCAGCAGCCTCCACACCAGTACAAAGGGAAGGAATGGGCGAAAGGAAAAACACTATTGCAACCATGCCACTAGAAGGAAAAGGTGAATATTCTAAATCAAAGGAATGTACTTATAAGCACTTCATGTCCTGTAAACCTCAGTCCTTTGACGGAAGAAAGGGAGCACTAGAAGCTCAAGACTGGCTCAACAGAATGGAGTCAGTATTAGACATATGTGAGTGTGATGACCGCAACAAAGTACGGTTCGCCGTACATATGTTTGAAGCTGAAGCCCTTCACTGGTGGAACATTGTGGTCCGAACTAAGGAAAAAGAAAAGGTTAAGGAGATGAAGTGGGAGGAGTTTATTCATAAGTTTCTTGCTAAGTATTGCCCTCCCAGTGAGACTAAGCAACTGGAAGTGGAATTCTTTCAGTTAAAAATGGGAAATAAAACCTATCGAGAGTATGTTTCTCGTTTCAACGACATATCTCGACTGGTTTCTTATTTAGCATTGATCGAGGAGCAACTGATCAATAGGTTTATTTGGGGTCTACCCTCTGAAATGAGGGTGTTTATCAAATCCAAATTGTCACACCCCAACCGATGGCGGAAACATCGGGGCATGGCACTGAGCGAAACAGATTGTCCAGAAGTTTCCATAACAATTAACAATACCATTCAATTTAAATAATACGTCCCATACCGTACCTCAAACAGTAAAATAATTATTATAGACAAAAATCCAGGCAAATATTCTGTTCTGACGACTCAGATTCATACATAAATGGTTTATTTATTGGTTTCTAGGACCTTTTTCCTAGCTTCGATTTCATCACAGCACAGATAGCATCCTAGACCTTTCCTAGCCTCAAGTTCACAGCATGCTAAGCATGTAAACTTCCTAAGCACCTGTCACATACGTTAAAATAAAGTCAATACATAAAATGTAAAGGTGAGCATACAAGTTTGATAATAGCATATAGAGTTCGAATTCGTTTACGCATAACCAGCACGTACACATAGTGAAATGAAGCACGTTAGTTATCGACATAGATCCACCGATACCAATGACTGCGGGTTGACTGCCAAATGCAGTTCGCAATACATGATTACCACCATAATCCATGCAAGTAATTGTCCTTAACAACCCCCGTGTGAACGGGTGCTGAGTCCAAACTATAGTACTATCGTTGCTAAGGCAGGTAGACAGCATTCCATGTGTAAACATAACAAACAAGCATTCATAAGCCATGTATAACATGCATTAATGGTTAGCGTTCAAATAGTATTGAGTAGTGTGGTTGTTGTAGTTTGAATATTCCATTCTGGTTGTTCCGTTCGTCCTACACTTGGTCGTTTTGATGGTTTGTCGTTATGTCGAGACGTTTTGACAACGTGTTAACCAACAGAACCCCCCAGTTTGACCCCGATGTCCAACCCGACCAGGAATCACCCTAGTTTGGCCAGTTACCGGCTCGAGACGGTTGTTCTTGATTAACCCGAAATCGGTAGACTCGTGGGTAGAATCCAGATCTTGAGCTAGTACAACACTACGATTGAGTAGAAGACTAGACCAGGGTCGGATCCTATCGGCTTTGAGTACATTGAGTGCAAAAGAGTTGAAAGAAAGTTAGAAACCATCTTTCAATCCTTTTTCACCATTCTTGTTTCGAGATCTTTACAAGATCCTTGTGTAATCGGGTGGAAATCGGTTAGATCTCGGTTGTTCTTGGTGGATTGAAGTCAAAACATGAAGTTCTTGAAGAACACATGATGACGTCATCCTAGAACACCCGAAATCTAGTGATTTCACGGTTAAAAGTTAAGATTTAAAAGGTAGAAAGGTGTAGGAGTGCGTGTAGATCAAGAAAGTACAAGATTTAGGACGAGATCTTACCTTGATCGAGAGAAATCGAAGAAAAGGTGGGGAGCATGAGCTGTTCGGACAGAGGGTTTCCAAAAGTAGAAAGGATGACAATGACAGGGGTATTTATAGGATTCCAAAAGAGGAAAGGGCTGTCCAATCGGAGGGCACACCGCTCGGATGACTTATCCGGTCGGATGATATTCCGGTCGGATGGCACCTGGCCTGTGGCATTGTGGCTATCCGGTAGGATGGCTATCCGGCTGGATGGCACTTGGTTCGAATGTTTGCCGCGACGATTTTTGCTGAGTCGATTTCAATTGCGAGCGGTTCGATACGATAGGGTTTCCTAGTTACATTACTTTCAGTCCCAATCACTCATATCGAGCACTATCCCTTCTCCACTAATTATCATAGTTTGATTGTGATTCGAGTTCGATGTCGATTGAGTTCGATTGCGTTTCGATTGATTACCACAACACAACATAAATAAACATGCACAAGTAACACATAAAGCACACACACGTATAACAATAACCCATAAGTATAGATCGAGTTGCAAATCAGTGTCGATTTGATTAGCATAGTTTGATTATCAGTTGATTAACTTTATCGCATTGTTACTTCCTATAGTTCACAGTCGTAAGTCATTTGAATAATACATCGATGGCTTGTAATTAACAACACTTACTCCACATAATACAAATAAAATAAAGAAATTTCTATAAATCAAGTTCGTATCATCGGTCGTTGACTTTGACCTTGACTATGACTTTGACTTGTGAAAACACGGGGTGTTACAGCCTCCCCTTGTTTAGGGAATTTCGTCCCGAAATTGGGCTGGAAGCTGTACAATGCCGTGAATCACGTTTGAGAACTCTCTCTTTCTAGACTTTCTCTTTAAACAACTGTGGGTACTTTGCCTTCATGTCGCTTTCGAGTTCCCAAGTGAACTCTGCACCTCGTTTGCCTTCCCATCGGACTTTCACAATAGGAATGCGCGAGCATCTGAGTTGCTTGGTTTGGCGGTCCATGATTTCGACAGGCTTTTCCACGAAATGTAATGTTTCGTTCACTTGCAGATTATCGAGAGAAACGTGTAAGTCGTGGTTGGCTAGGCACTTTCGGAGGTTTGACAGGTGGAAAGTCGGGTGGACATTACTAAGTTCCTCCGGTAGTTCGAATCTGTAGGCAACTTTTCCAATCCTTTCCAGAATTTTAAAAGGTCCAACATATCGAGGCGTGAGCTTTCCTTTCTTGCCGAATCGGACCACACCCTTCCAAGGTGATACCTTTAGGAGTACGTAGTCACCAACGTCAAATTCAAGGGGCTTGCGTCGTTTATCGGCATAACTTTTCTGTTGATTCCGAGCTTTTACCAGGTTGTCTCTTATTTGGAAAATTTTGTCTGTCGTTTCTTGTAATAGCTCAAGACCGGTTAATTGTAAATGACCGATCTCGTGCCACACAATTGGCGATCGACATCTTCTTCCGTATAAAGCCTTGAATGGTGCCATTTGAATGCTAGAATGATAGCTGTTGTTATACGAGAATTCGACTAACGGCAGGTATTTATCCCAATTACCACCGAAGTCTATGACACACGAACGGAGCATGTCTTCAAGAGTACGAATCGTTCTTTCAGTCTGACCGTCGGTTTGAGGGTGGAAAGCGGCACTTAGATTGAGCGACGTATCGAGTGCCGTTTGAAACGTTTCCCACAGTCGCGAGGTAAACCGAGCATCACGATCGGAGATGATGTCACGAGGCATCCCATGATTACAAATGATCTCGTCGGTGTAGATTCGGGCTAATCGTTCTACCTTGTAGTCTTCCCGTATTGGCAAAAAGTGAGCTGATTTAGTCAAACGTGTGACAACCGTCACTTTTCCATACATTCCGTACACTAGATGAACAGTAATTTGTGCTTTAATGACTGTACATGATCTGGTTTACCAGACAAATAAATTTCTGAATTCCATGCAACTGAATTCATGCACATTTGTGCTACAAAATATAGCTTTATGCATAAACGAGAGCGTTGCGTCAGAAATATTAGTAAACTCACCGGTAAGACACATCGTGTCAACAGAACTGCAGAAAGCTGTCAGACATTAGAATTGAGGCCTAGGTGTAGGTCCGACGACAAAAGTACATTAAAACCCAAGAGTACATGTAAGGGTTTAATTTATAGACATTGCGAAAGCAAAAATAAGCACTAAAAAGCACCCGAAACGCACTTTAAGTGCATAATTTTGTATAATTCAGCTCAATTCAGCATTTAAACATATAAATATTATGCAGAAATTTCGTGTTATCATCCAGAATATTTCCCTAAGTGTTGGGAATTGAAAGGGTACAAGAAGGGTACTTAAAAGACACTAAAAAGTGTGATTTAGCACTTTAACGAACCAGTGTCTAACCGAACAACCGGATAATACCCGGAACACCAAAATAATGCTAGAAGCATTGTTTTTATTTTTCTAAGCTAGTTAGGGTCCCCGAATACCCTAACACACTATATATTTAATAACACACCATAAGGCACTAACTAAACATTTGATTTCTAACTAATCACTAACTAGTAGTTAGAAATGTTACACTTACCCCCCCCCCCTTTTTGGTTGGACGGTTGGGAGACCAAAATCCCTCATGGGATTTCTTTCTTATATTTTAATGGATTGTGTTAGTCCTTCATGGAACACATTATCCTTTGGGTATGGAAATGTTGGAAGTCATTGCTTATAAACCACAAGACCTTGCACCAATGACATTCATCTTCTCCAACAAACAAAAAAACCTCCATTGGCCCTCCATACCTATGGCTCCATCTCTCACACTTCACACCTCAATTTTCACTTCAATATCAAGCATTCTAAGGTGACTCCAAGGTGTAAGAAGGTCACTAACGAAGCTCGGTGCAAGCGGATCTTGAAGGACCTTCACCATTTGCTTTTATCCACCTCATTTGCACTCTTGAACTTCTCTAGCCTTGAGCTAGTAGTAAGTGTTCTAAAACACCTTCTTGATCTTGTCTAGAGTGGTTAATAAGAGATTTGTCGGTTGAAAATCATGAACATACTAAATCACCAACTAAAAGTCTATTAAAGTGATGAATATGATGGTTAATAGATGGATAATTGTGTAAAACTTGTTAAACTTGTTTTGTGATGATTATTTTGTGTTGTTTAATGCTAGTAGTAGTTCGGATCGTCATCTAACCCGGCTAGGTTATGTTCTTAGAACATGAGCTAGTGTATGTTAAAGTATAAAAAGGACTAGATGATGAACACTACTACTATTAAACATGAACTTGTGTAAAAACAATTTATCTTATGAAATGAAGGTCTAAACTAGTAGATCTAAAGATCTACAAGTGGTATTTTCGAAAGACCAACTGTAAGACAAAACCATGTTTTAAAACCAGATCTTTCATGAAGTAGAGGTGTTTTTATGAACAAACAAGTGTGTGGACACTTGTGTAACAAAAGTTTTAACAAAGAAATAATTTTCGTAAAAACCGACTAGAAGTTGTGAAACTTCATATTCTTTAAAAATAAAGTTTTTAAGAAATTAAACTTATTTTTAAAGATAACAAGACTTACTAAATGTGCTAGTAAATTACTACACATTTTTGTAAATATCCAAGTTCATGAAATGGAAAAATTAGTGATTGTTGTTGATGATTGTTGACGATTTAAAAGAAAATAAACACATGTTTTGAAAACATGGGAAACCTCCATTTTTAGGGGAAACTCTGTCAAAATTTTTATAAATTTTGACACTTAGAAAAATATAAGTTTTTGAGAAACTTATTCCCTAAAAATGCATTTAAAAGTATTACCAAGGTTTCCCTAATTTTTGGTGATAAGAAATGAGGATTTCTTCAAGAATAAAAATGGATATAAGTATGTATATTTTGATAAAAATATATATATTATTTGATCACCAACTTGTGTGCTAAATGTATATAGTATGTGTTATACGTGCTAGTGTATTAAGACTTAAAAATACACTAAATACTCATGAGGAGTATAAACATAAAAAAATACACATACAACTTACAAGATACATAATTCGGGTGCAAAGTGCAAAATACAAAAAGCTTATATTTATTTTGAGAAGATAATATAAGCAAGACATTTAGTTAAAAATATAAAATATTTTTAACACAAGAATTTATACACAAAAGAGAGTGACTGTACTTGTGCGACGCAAGTCTAGTGACTAACGTTAAGAAAACGCGTATAGGTTATGACGTTAATTAAGCAAATCCGGTGAAGTTTACGACGCACAGGAACGCAAAGTTGTGAGTTCATGCTCCCCCTTTTCTTTAACTGTTTTTGGTTTTATAACTCTCGGGGGTGAAATACATGTTACAAATATTATAATTTTTACAAAGGGTAAAAATACAAGAAGCACTCTTGGTGAGAACGAGAACCGAGTGCAATATGATTTGAGAATACGAGAAGCACTCATGGTGAGTGCAATATGATGAGCTTTAAGAAAAGCCTAGAAAATACTAGATCATGTGAGCATAGACTAATACAAAAGATGCCATAAAGTCTTGGTGAATACTAGTACCAAGCCATTAAAAACATTCATTAATTAGGGACGAGGGTTAGATCTAACGGGTACGGCCGAGCCCCACTCATGGTCCTTATGTGACCTCTTGAGTGCTTCGGTGTCCCAGTCGAGGGAAATCGACACAGTCGAGGTTAATCGACACAGTCGAGGGAAATTGACGCAGTCAAGGGAAATTGACACAGTTGAGGGTAATCGACATAGTTAAAGGAGAAAATACTAATGCTCCTATGTCCTCACATGCCTTAAGGGAGAAAACACTAATGCTCCCTATGTCCTCACATGCCTTGAAGGAGAATATACTAATGCTCCCTATGTCCTCACGTGCCTTAATAAACAAACATTTAAAACGTGGGGTACACAAGAAAACTTGAATGATACTTGAGTACGTGGGGTACTCAAGAAAACGGGAATTATACTTGAGTACGTGGGGTACTCAAGAAAGACTTGAATTATACATGACAAATACTATGTTTTCATACAAAGTATAAAAACGTGAAATACAAAAACGCATGAACTCGCTCAACTTTATGTTGATGTTTTCCAAAATTACATGTATTTCAGGTGACAGGATGGATCTTGGGCGCAAGTGTCGTAACTAGAATTAGACTACAAGTTTAGATGTCATCCACTTTTGTTGAATTGTAACCTTGTCAAAGGTTGTGTTTTGAAAACTTAATAACAAGTGTATGTAATACTCAAATTTTCATGAACGGATGAACATCGTTTTGATCAAGTAGTTGTTTATTACGATTGAATGCAATGATAACAAGCTAGTCACACATCATACGCTTCCGCAAAAGACAGGGTGTGACAAAACGGTCGACCACAACCCAAATGCTGTGGTGACCTGATGACGTGTGCGGTAGCTTGGTTATAAAGTCCATAGCTATACTTCCCACTTCCACATGGGAATTGGTGGTTGTTCGAGTAAGACATAGGGTCTTTGATGCTCAGCCTTGACTCTAGCACAAGTTAGGCATTTTCCGACGTAGAGAGCAATATCTTTTTTCATGCCGGGCCACCAGTACTTGTAGCGAAGATCCTGTTACATTTTGTCGGCACCGGGATGAATAGAATACCGGGATTTATGGGCTTCGTCCATCAAGATCTGTCGCAAATTGGTTCGTTTGGGAATCCAAATTCGGTCCAGAAAGTGGAATATCCCATTCGACTTGCTCACAAGCTGGGCTCCATCGTGGTAGATTCTTTCTTTCTTCAGGGTGTGTTCGTTAAAACACGCGTGTTGAGCGTCGCGGATGAGGGTTTCGAGATCGTGTTAGGCTTGAACATTACGAGTGCTAAGCAGATAGCTCCGTCTGCTAAGTGCGTCGACAACAACATTTGCCTTGCCTGGGTGATAACGGATCTCACCGTCGTAATCGTTGAGAAGTTCTACCCATCGGCATTGACGCATATTAAGTTCCTTCTGATTAAAGATATGTTGCAGGCTCCTATGATCGGTGAAGATCGTACACTTGGTACCATACAGGTAGTGTCGCCAAATCTTTAATGCAAAAACAACTGCGCCTAGCTCGAGATCATGGGTTGTATAGTTCTTCTCGTGGACTTTGAGCTGACGAGATGCGTAAGCTATGACCTAGTCCCGTTGCATGAGAACACAACCAAGACCAAGGTTGGAAGCATCACAATAGACAATGAAATTATTGTTTCTGTCGGGCAATGTGAGAACAGGAGCGTTGCGAAGCATGTGCTTGAGGGTTCGAAAGGCAGACTCTTGTTCAGTTTTCCAAACAAAAGGCTTGTCTTTATGCGTGAGAGAGGTAAGCGGCACAGCGATCTTTGAGAATCCCTCGATAAATCGTCGATAATAGCCCGCTAGTCCGAGAAAAGAGCGGACTTCAGACGGGTTCTTAGGTGTAACCCAGCTCTTAACAACTTCAATCTTCGCAGGACCGACGTGAATACCTTGACTATTAACAATGTGACCCAAAAACTGAACTTCCTCCAACCAGAATTCGCACTTGGAGAACTTGGCATAGAGTTGGTTCCCCTGGAGTAACTCAAGAACCAAACGTAGATGTTGCGCGTGTTTGGCTTTCGATTTGGAATAGATCAAGACATCGTCAATGAATACGATGACGAAACGGTCGAGATACGGTTTACACACACGATTCATCAGATCCATGAAAACCGCTGGTGCGTTGGTTAAACCAAAAGGCATGACAACAAATTCGTAATGGCCGTAACTGGTGCGAAACGCAGTTTTGGGTATATCCTCCTTTTGTATACGCAGTTGATGATAGCCTGAACATAGGTCGATCTTCGAGAAATACGTAGCACCTTGTAGTTGATCAAACAAATCGTCGATGCGAGGTAGGGGATAGCGGTTCTTGATAGTTAACTTATTCAATTCCCGGTAGTCAATGCACATCCTGAACGACCCATCCTTCTTTTTGACGAAAAGGACTGGCGCGCCCCAAGGAGAGGTGCTCGGGCGAATGAAGCCTTTCTCAAGTAATTCCTGGAGTTGGTTTGAGAGTTCGCGCATTTCGGACGGCGCGAGTCGGTAGGGAGCTTTGGAAACAGGATTGGCTCCAGGCATGAGGTCGATACGAAAGTCGATATCACGACTTGGCGGTAGTCCGGGAAGATCCTCTGGAAAAACATTAGGAAATTCTTGAACCACAGGAACGTCTTTCACTTCCTTCTTTTCTTTCCTTTCCTTCTCCGCTACTACAATGTTAGCCAAGAAAGCCCTATATTCCTTGCGAAGATACTTCCTAGCTTGAACACATGACATAAGCTTGAGACCTTTCGAAGTAGTGTCGCCGTAAACGCACAATAAGTCACCATTCGCGAGAGAGAATCGAATCATCTTGTCGAAGCACACCACTTCAGCATGGTTTTCGCGAAGAAAGTCCATGCTTACTATGACGTCAAATCTTCCGAGTTGCATCGGAATAAGGTCGATTGGAAAGATGTGATTGTCGAGCTCAAGAGTACAATCACGAAGAACAGAATTCACGGCGACGGTTCTTCCGGTAGCGACTTCAACATCGAACGTTGAGGAGAGTTGGGAGCATTTACGACTAAGGAGTTTCTCGAATTCGAACGACACAAAGCAATTATCGGCTCCAGTATCAAACAAACATTAAGCATAAATACCATTCACAAGGAACGTACCATTGACCACCTTGTTGTCGGCCTAGGCTTGACGCACGTTGATGTTGAAAGTTCTGGCGCGTGCGGCCTGTTGTTGCTGCTGCTACTGTTGTTGTTGCTGCTGAGGCTGCTGTTGCTGGGGCTCTTGTTTCACGACCCTGTTTGGGCACATGTTGGCGAAATGGTTCGGGTCGCCACATGCGAAGCAGGCTCTGGCTTTGACCGCGGGTGCCGGAGGAGCTTGTTGAACCTGTGGGGCGGTGAGTAGAGCTTGATGAGCAGGAGCTTGTCGAATACGGCAGTTGGCCGTAAAATGACCGTATGTATTGCAATGAGCACAAAAACGGCAAGCAATGGCAGTCGGGTGGTGGTAGGTACAAGTAGGGCAGAGCGGGTGTGGCCCAGTGTATGCACGCTTTGCAGGCGGTGCATTAGCCACAGGCGCCGCTACTTGACGTTGTTGGGCTGGTACAGCTTGAATCGGTGCAGCAGTGAACGCACAGTTCTTGTTGCTGGAGCTGTTCTTTCTCTTGTTCTTCCTCTTGTTGCTCGATGTGGTGGGTTCAGCAGTCGGTGCGATAGTAGTAGCTTGATGCAGGTGCTTCGGAGTTTTATCCCAGACACCAGCCTTGACCCTCTTGTCATTGATTTCGGCGGCCAGTAGGTAAGCCACTTCGATCGTCTTAGTCTTAGCCGCTTGCACGAAATCTACGACGCAGTCGGGAAAAGCTCGGATGTACTTCTTGATTGTGATCTCCGGAGTCTTGACTTGGTCGGGACAGATGATGCTGAGCTGTTTGAAACGAGCAGTGAGAGCAGTGATGTCACCCTCATGTTGATGTATGTGCCAAAATTCATCTTCTAGCTTTTGACGTTCGTGAGGAGGGTAGAATTCCTCTAGCATGACTTCCTTGAGCTCGTCCCATGACAGTCTGTAGGCTGCATCGTTCCCTCGCTTGTTCCTCTCGGCCGTCCACCAGTCTAGTGCACGGGACTGGAAAACGCCGGTAGCATTCAGAGTTCGGAGGTCATCGGGGCAACCACTCTGCCGTAGAGTGACCTCAATGGAATCAAACCATTGGAATAGTGCAGTAGGACCTCCCTCGCCTGTGAATTCCTTTGGCCCACACGACTTGAACTGCTTGAAATTGAAGGACTTGGTGGTAGCTTTAGGAGCTTCGGTCCTCGACTCCTCAGATGATTTGCTGGCATTCTTGTAAACATCACTCACAGCCTTTGCTACACTTTTAGCGATGATGGCAGCAAGGCGTTTATCCCTCTTTTCTTGACAAGAAAGTGTGTGATGGGATCCTGATGACATTGTCTGCAACAGACATCGTCACGGGACTCAACACATTGTATTCGAATCTCACCTCACACGTCTACTACTTACTCAAGCTCAGGAACACATAAACACATAGAGCACAAAATCGCATAAACACATAAGCACGTAGAGCACATAATCACATAACACGTAAGGCACAGAAGCAAGGGAGCACATACGCATTTAATCACTAGAGGCAGTCAGAAAACAGAAACCTATTATTCAAAGTCTGCGATCGTTCGAGAATGGCATAGTATAAGCGTATATCATAGTATAAAGTTGACTATAATTCAATGATTTGTTAATGTTTTAGGATAGAAATGTAGTGCGAGTCGTGTGTGTCAATCGAAGTGAAGGCACAAATCGAATAATTCTTCCAAAATTACGCACATAAACAGGTAAATGCACATAAACACATAAAATTGATGAATTATCAGAGTCAGTAGTAGCGGGCTCAGATTCAAAACACATAAAAATCGAGAGATAGATTGTCTGCGGCTAGTAGACTTGACTAACCAAGGTGGTTCAACTATTCACAAGGACTTGTCATTCATGTCTGACCTTCAGAACTGTGCTTTTGCCTCGATTCTTGGGCGTTTGGCACATACCCCGTTAGTCATATCAAGACTTCAGGTCATTGGAGTCCGTCTAGACCTTGGTGAGAGTTTTGTAAAATGTGCGGAACAAGTCGTCAAGGTTAGGGTTTCACCCCTGGCTTAACAACTTCGTCCCTGTTTTTGATAAAATGGAGGAGATTATTCATCAAAATATGGGTTTCACCCCTGATTTGGTATAATTCCCCCGCTGAACAAGCGTTCGTTATTGAAAAGACTGAAGAGATCATTGATAAGTTGACAAAACAGCATTGATTAAGCAATTTAGTCGGGAGTTTGTGGTTTTCACACCTAATCTCGACTTTATCGCCCATTTATAGTTGATAATTCGAGTGTAGTGATTGTGTAGTATGAGCGAGAATAGCGAGGAATAAGCTCGTACATAATCCCTACTGGATGTACTCAAGTCGGTCTGTTGGTTCCTAACTATAGTCTAGGTTTCTAAGACTTCGACCCGGACTAGGTCGAGTCTTGCCTAATTCCCTATAGTTATGGCTCTGATACCAATCTGTCACACCCCAACCGATGGCGGAAACATCGGGGCATGGCACTGAGCGAAACAGATTGTCCAGAAGTTTCCATAACAATTAACAATACCATTCAATTTAAATAATACGTCCCATACCGTACCTCAAACAGTAAAATAATTATTACAGACAAAAATCCAGGCAAATATTCTGTTCCAACGACTCAGATTCATACATAAATGGTTTATTTATTGGTTTCTAGGACCTCTTTCCTAGCTTCGATTTCATCACAGCACAGAGAGCATCCTAGACCTTTCCTAGACCTTTCCTAGCCTCAAGTTCACAGCATGCTAAGCATGTAAACTTCCTAAGCACCTGTCACATACGTTAAAATAAAGTCAATACATAAAATGTAAAGGTGAGCATACAAGTTTGATAATAGCATATAGAGTTCGAATTCGTTTACGCATAACCAGCACGTACACATAGTGAAATGAAGCACGTTAGTTATCGACACAGATCCATCGATACCAATGACTGCGGGTTGACTGCCAAATGCAGTTCGCAATACATGATTACCACCGTAATCCATGTAAGTAATTATCCTTAACAACCCCCGTGTGAATGGGTGCTGAGTCCAAACTATAGTACTATCGTTGCTAAGGTAGGTAGACAGCATTCCATGTGTAAACATAACAAACAAGCATTCATAAGCCACGTATAACATGAATTAACGGTTAGCGTTCAAATAGTATTGAGTAGTGTGATTGTTGTAGTTTGAATATTCGTAACGTATGTAACACCCAAAAGTGCGTAAAGCAAAAAGGGATCGAGTATACTCACAGCAGTTAATGGATTGAAGGGAGCGCTTAGCGAGTAAGGTTAGCCTGAATAGATAGCATAACGATAAGTGACGCGTAAAACGGTACAAAGTGTGAGAGGGTCGGATAGTGGTTTGATCGGATGGTAATCCGATCGGACAGCAATCTGTGCTGATAGCAATCCGTTCGGATGGTCATCCGGTCGGACAACTTGTCCGGTCGGATGACGATTCGAGTGGATTGTTTCTTCCTATAAGAAGAATGTGTTTGTGTATGATGGCTTGACTTTTGAAGTTTTCGTTGTAGCATTTCGAAAGCATTGAAGTATCTCTATCCATCCAGTCGGTCGATCGGATGGTTAGTCGTGCGGATGACAATCCGTTCGAATGGTCATCCGGTCGGACGGCAACTTAGTGGTGAGATTACTTAATGAAGGCAAGTTCACAGCAGAAGTGTCACTCGATCGGATGTCCATCCGATCGGGTGGCAACCCTGTTAATGAACAGGTTGAAAATTGTTTAAGTCCTTAAAGCCTTAGTATCTCATGATCCGAAGAGTAATCCCATCAGATGGTCGTCCGATCGGATTGCGATTCGTTCAATACTCAAACTTCAAATGAGGTTGTTTAAAGGTGGGACCTAAGTGTGATCCGTTCGGATGGCAATCCATTCGGATGACCCATCCGATCGGACAGCGGTCCGGTCGGACAGCATTCCGTTCCGGTTGTTCCGTTCGTCCTACACATGGTCGTTTTGATGGTTTGTCGTTATGTCGAGACGTTTTGACAACGTGTTAACCAACAGAATCCCCAGTTTGACCCCGATGTCCAACCCGACCAGGAATCACCCTAGTTCGGCCAGTTACCGGCTCGAGACGGTTGTTCTTGATTAACCCGAAATCGGTAGTCTAGTGGGTAGAATCCAGATCTTGAGCTAGTACAACACTACGATTGAGTAGAAGACTAGATCAGGGTCGGATCCTATCGGCTTTGAGTACATTGAGTGCAAAAGAGTTGAAAGAAAGTTAGAAACCATCTTTCAATCCTTTTTCACCATTCTTGTGTAGAGATCTTTACAAGATCCTTGTGTAATCGGGTGGAAATCGGTTAGATCTCGGTTGTTCTTGGTGGATTGAAGTCAAAACATGAAGTTCTTGAAGAACACATGATGACCTCATCCTAGAACACCCGAAATCTAGTGATTTCACGGTTAAAAGTTAAGATTTAAAAGGTAGAAAGGTGTAGGAGTGCGTGTAGATCAAGAAAGTACAAGATTTAGGACGAGATCTTACCTTGATCGAGAGAAATCAAAGAAAAGGTGGGGAGCATGAGCTGTTCGGACAGAGGGTTTCCAAAAGTAGAAAGGATGACAATGACAGGGGTATTTATAGGATTCCAACAGAGGAAAGGGCTGTCCGATCGGATGGCACACAGATCGGATGACTTTTTTGGTCGGATGACATTCCGGTCGGATGGCACCTGGCCTGTGGCATTGTGGCTATCCAGTCGGATGGCTATCCGGCCAGATGGCACTTGTTCGAATGTTTGCCGCGATGATTTTTGCTGAGTCGATTTCGATTGCGAGCGGTTCGATACGATAGGGTTTCCTAGTCAAATTACTTTCAGTCCCAATCACTCATATCGAGCACTATCCCTTCTCCACTAGTTATCATAGTTCGATTATGATTCGAGTTCGATATCGATTGAGTTCGATTGCATTTCGAGTTTGATTGCGTTTCGATTGATTACCACAACACAACATAAATAAACATGCACAAGTAACACATAAAGCACACACACGTATAACAATAACCCATAAGTATAGATCGAGTTGCGATTCGGTGTCTATTTGATTAGCATAGTTTGATTATCAGTTGATTAACTTTATCGCATTGTTACTTCCTATAGTTCACAGTCGTAAGTCGTTTGAATAATATGTCGATGGCTTGTAATTAACAACACTTACTCCACATAATACAAATAAAATAAAGAAATTTCTATAAATCAAGTTCGTATCATCGGTCGTTGACTTTGACCTTGACTTTGACTTATACTTGTGAAAACACGGGGTGTTACACAAATCCCCCAAGAGTTTTGCAGAAACTGTTGAGGCTGGCACTGTCATGGCTGTTGAGATGATTCTGTGGTAGGCTGAATCTCCCGCACCAAAAAGGAAGTGGGAAGAAAGAAAGGGGGACACCCGGAATAACAACTTTAAAAGGCCTAAAATATTTCCTCAATGTCAAAATTGCAAACGCTTTCATACGGGGGAATGTCGTTTTCCTTGTCCAAATTGTAAAAAGACGGGTCAGGCTCTTCAAGAATGCAAGGAAAAGAAGAAGTTTTTCAAATGTGGAGACCCTAACCACATGAGATCTGAATATCCCGAACTCAAAAGAAATGATAGGACACAACCAAATCAGCCAAAAGGGCGGGCATTTATACTCACCACGGAAGAAGCCAAGACCAATACAGACGTTATCATGGGTACGTATCTCGTAAATGATGTATATGCGTGTGTGTTATTTGATACCGGTGCAAATAGAAGTCTAGTGTCGACTACCTTTAGACCTTACTTGAACCAGGCGTCCCAAAACCTAGATCATGCCTTTACAGTAGAAATGGCTGATGGAAGTCAAAGAGAGATAGTTGGCATAGTTAAGAATTGTAAAATAAGCTTAAACAACCATGTTATCCCTATAGACCTAATGCCTATGGAACTTGGAGAATTCGACATAGTCATAGGAATGGACTGGTTCACACCATATCACGCGGAAGTTATATGTGACAAAAGGATCGTTCGACTTCGATTACCCAACGGCAAACAACTAACTCTATCAGGATACCTCACTGACAAGACTAAGAACCTCATCACGATAGCACACGCACATAAATGCCTAAGGAAAGGGTATGTTGCCTTTTTAGCATATGTCGTAAACACTACAGAAATGCAGAAGGTCGAGGACGTGCCAGTAGTACGAGAATACCCCGAAGTGTTTCCCGATGAGCTCCCGGGACTACCATCGGATAGACAGGTTGAGTTTCGCATTGACCTAGTTCCCGGTACATCACCGATTGCTAAGTCGTCGTACAGACTAGCCCCGACAGAAATGCAAGAACTCAAGAAGCAACTACAAGAGTTGCTTGACAAGGGGTTTATCCAACCTAGTTCGTCGCCATGGGGAGCACCCATCTTGTTTGTCAAGAAGAAAGATGGGACGATGCGCATGTGCATCGATTATAGAGACTTGAATAAAGCCACTATAAAGAATAAATACCCTTTGCCCAGGATCAACGACTTGTTTGATCAATTACAAGGGGCAAGCTATTTCTCTAAAATAGAATTGAGGTCTGGATACTATCACACCCCCAAAATCCACACGCGGAGTATCACCGCTTGGAGGCATGACATGACCAGGATCAAGCCACCAATCATATTGAACATATAAGTAATAAGTAAAAGTAAATGTAATCCATCACAATACGATTGATGTTCCATCAAAACATAGTATAAGTAGCGGAAGCATAGTATGAAAATCCAACACAAGTCTTAAGTTTAAAGAATCATAAAGTTTTCATCAAAACATCCATAATCCGTGCCCACAAAGACCGCGCCTCCCGTGCAAGCTCCATGAGTACCTAAGGTCCTCCAAGGCATGTAACAGAAAGTCAACAACAAAGTTGAGCGAGTTCACAGTTGGTTGTTCAGTTATAGTAATCGTATTGTAAACCGTATGTTCATTTAGTGAACCATGTCTCGTATGTATTTGTATCGCGGCCCTCTAGGCATGTTGGCGAAGATTGGTGGGGGTTTCCCATGTTTTCTAGACTAGGTATATTTGTATCGCGGCCCTCCAGGCATGTGTGCGAAGTTTAGTATTCGTATCGCGGCCAACCCAGGCATGTGTGCGAAGTTAAGTATTCGTATCGCGGCCAACCCAGGCATGTGTGCGAAGTTAAGTATTAGTGTTAGTATCGCGGCCATTCTAGGCGTGTGAGCGAAGAGTAGTATTTGTATCACTAGTCTAGCAGTATCTACAAGTAGCCTGCCTCTCCCGAGGTCAGTGGTACGTAATTCCAGTATCAATGTGTGTACAAGTAATCATCCAAACCCATTCCCAACCCCGGGAATCCCATGCCTTGGTAAGAGTGTGAACTCACCTTGGTTTGCTCGGTATGCTAAATTATGTGCTCGCAAGTAATCAATCAAGTCCTATAGTTATGCAGGTATTCACAATCAGTTTACATCCACATAGTTCACGTATATAATATAGTCATACAGTGTAATTCAAGTAACAAGCACCACATAACATTTAGCAGTTGTTCATGTTCAGTCAATACATTACATTGGTCACATATATTCACAATGTGTATCATAGTAAGATCATGGTTAAACAGGTAACAGTCACTTTATCTTGCAAATCACAATAATAGATGATTTACGGTACATGCTAAACACATCAGATTAGATTAACAACCTAACTGTTTTATACATCGCTCACTACCCAACCCTATTTATGGATCTCATGCTTTACCATATCATCAAGTTCTATCAACATGCAAATATTCTAGTTCATAAGTATGACATTTAATATCACAAGCATCATGCATCCGTTTACAAATGTTGGATTGGTTGCTTACTGTCTCGGCGAAACACCCATGTGTTTCGTCGAGGCTGGTCATGGCGAAACACCCATGTGTTTCGTCGAGATCATTCACATAGGAGTGTCACTTTGTTTCGCCAACCCGTACGTTTCGTCGACATGTCCAGCAGTTATACCATCTCCGAAATACGCAGAGTTCCAATCATTCTCTAATCATTAACCATAATCACTATCAGCCGTATAACTACTGTCATCATCGCATATTCATCATTCACAAATATTATCATCAATATCCACCGGTTCACAATTAACATCACACTCAACATGGAAATTATCATCATTTAACATTAACATCCAATTCCTACAGTTTATCATCGTCGATCATCAGTAGTACCCATCATTTAAAACAAATGTCCAAGCAATTTAATTCCCTAATTCTAATTCCAAAAAGTCTATGATAACTTATGTAACCTATCAGGAATATTATCAATATATCTAAATATTGTCGGCCATTAATCAATTAAATTGTTCACAAGTGTTTGTTGGTATTAATTGTTCAAACAGAGATTCACGTGAGCATGTGAGTTAAGTTCTTGGTGCATGTGATTTGAATCAAAGTTTCATGTGGTGACAATCAATTCAAGAGATAAGATTTAACAAATTCGGTCCAATTGGATTGTATTAATATCTCGGCCCAACAAAGCAGTTCCATGTTCCCTTCAACCCTAATTACCTACCAGGTTCTACTTTCTTTTACAACCAATCAAACAGCAGGATCATTCCAACCATAAATCAACATCATGCAATTCTAATTCATGAACTCATTCTCATACTTTCATATAACCTAGTCATCATAGATCACACGTATACACTTTGTGTTAATTAGGCACACATATAAACAAAATTTAAACGAACAAGATTCAATACGAATTTAATTTACTAACCACAAGCTTGATCCAATAGATTGATGTTTCGAAGAGAGGGGGGTTTCTCCTGCCGTCGCACACACCAATGAGAAATAGGGTTTTATTAGGTTGTGTTTTGTTGTGATGCAATTTGTGAGGCATGTGAATTATACGTATGCTTAGTTATAGATTGAACAACATTAGTGGGCCGATTATCTATAAGCTAATTAACATACAAATGGGCCAAGCCCACTCTTGTTTTTGCCGGCTTCATGTTGGACGAAAACACTTAGGTGTTTTTGTGGGGAGGGTGTTTTCGGGTGGGGTGTTTTCGGCTAGAGGGTGTTCGGTCAAAGTTCCATTTCTAATTACACATAACACCATATTAACATGAAACATATTCTTAACATACACTCAAATGTAATGCACACCATATATATAACACTTAACACCCACCATATATAACATACTAACCACAATTTGATTTAACATATTACAAAGGTGTATAGTTGTGAAACAAACAAGTCATGTAAACAAACAACTTAAACAGTTAACGTGCAATTAAATGCGAAAATGGAATCTTGGAAACTCGAGTTGTCACATTATCCCCAACTTGAAAGAAATTTCGTCCCGAAATTTAGCATGCGGTTACTGAGGAAGCTAGGTAAGTTGTATCGTTTACTGGTTTTCCTGGGGTGTCACATCATCCCCCCGTTGATTTGGAATTTCGTCCCGAAATTCTGTAGTAGCTTCAGCCTCAGTAGTAGTTGCATTGTTTTCGAACAACTGGGGATATTTGAGTTCCATTTGGTCTTCTCGTTCCCAGGTATACTCTGGGCCACGACGGGAGTTCCAACGAACTTGAACAAGAGGTATTCTAGTGTTCTTGAGGACCTTAACATTCCGGTCCGTGATTTCAACTGGTTCTTCGACGAAATGCATCTGTTCGTCGATAGTGAGTTCCTTCAAGGGAACTATGAGGGTCTCATCTGACAGACACTTCTTCAGATTCGACACGTGGAAAACGTTGTGAACTGCACCGAGTTCTGCTGGTAGGTTCAGTTTGTAGGCCACTTTGCCTATTTTCTCTATGATTTCGAATGGTCCAACGTATCGTGGGTTAAGTTTACCTTGTTTGCCAAAACGAACCACACCCTTCCAGGGTGAGACTTTGAGTAGTACCCGCTCCCCAACCTGGAGCTCGAGTGGTTTCCTGCCCTTATCGGCGTAGCTTTTCTGACGGTCACGAGCTGCCGCCATTCATTGTCATATTTGAGCAATTCGTTCTGTTGTGTCTACCACAAGTTCTGGACCAGTGATCTGACTATCTCCCACCTCTGCCCAACAAAGAGGTGACCGGCATTTACGCCCGTACAATGCCTCAAACGGAGCAGCTTTAATGCTGGTGTGGTAGCTGTTATTATACGAAAATTCCACAAGTGGCAGATGCTTTTCCCAGCCGTTGCCATAGTCAATCACACATGCCCTAAGCATGTCTTCAAGGGTCTGGATGGTGCGTTCAGACTGCCCATCCTTTTGCGGGTGATAAGCTGTGCTCATGTCTAATCGTGAGCCGAAAGATTTGTGCATCGCTTGCCAAAATTCTGATGTGAAACGTGCATCACAATCGGAAATAATAGAGGTGGGCACCCCGTGCCTCGAAACCACTTCCTTCAAGTAAACGTCTGCTAAAGTAGAGAACTTGTATGTTTCCTTGATAGCCAAGAAGTGTGCAGATTTTGTGAGTCGGTCCACGATCACCCAAATAGTATCGTTACCACGTTGAGATCTAGGCAGGCCAGTAACGAAATCCATGGAAATTTGCTACCATTTCCATTGTGGTATCTCTGGTTGTTGGAGTAGGCCCGATGGTTTCTGATATTCCGATTTGACTCTCGCATAAGTCAAACACTTGCTAACGTAAGTTGCTATATGAGCTTTCATGCTAGGCCACCAATATGTAGTTTTGATATCATGGTACATCTTATCCGAACCAGGATGTACTGAGTAGCGAGACTTGTGTGCCCCTTCCATCGCAAGCTCTCGTAGGTTGTCATAGAGTGGGACCCAAATGCGTCCTGTTACGTAGTAAGCACCGTCTTCCTTTTGTTCTAATTGTTGCCTTGAGCCGCGTAGGGCTTCAGCCCTGGCGTTTTCTGGTTTCAATGCTTCTACCTGAGCATCTCGTATCTGAGAAGGAAGGCTAGACTGAATAGTGAGTTGCAACGCCGTACACGCCTAGGTGTAGTATCCTTTCGGCTGAGGGCATCGACCACCACATTGGCTTTGCCCGGATGGTACTTGATGGCACATTCGTAATCGTTCAGTAGCTCGACCCATCGGCGTTGACGCTTGTTCAATTCCTTCTGCTTGAAGATATGTTCGAGACTCCGGTGATCGGTGTAGATGGTGCACTTGCTACCGTACAGGTAATGTCGCCATATCTTGAGCGCAAAAACAACAGCTCCCAGCTCTAAATCATGTGTAGTGTAATTCCGTTCGTGAATCTTAAGTTGGCGCGAAGCATAAGCGATGACTTTATCCCGTTGCATCAACACACATCCAAGACCCTGGATAGATGCGTCGCAGTAGACTACAAAATCGTCCGTGCCTTCAGGCAATGAGAGGATAGGTGCACTACAAATTCTATCCTTTAAGTGCTGAAACGCTGTTTCCTATGTATTACCCCAACGGCAAGCAACACCTTTCTGTGTCAGTAGTGTAAGCGGCTGTGCAATCTTTGAGAAGTCTTTGATGAACCGTCTGTAATAACCCGCCAAGCCCAAGAATTGGCGTATTTTGGTTGGTGTGCGAGGTGCAGGCCAGTTCTTGATCGAATCTACCTTGGATGGATCGACATGAATCCCATCCGTGTTTACCACGTGGCCTAGAAAGTGGACTTCACGAAGCCAGAAGTCGCATTTTGAAAACTTGGCGTACAGCTGTTCCGTTCGAAGGAGTTCCAAAATAAGTCGTAAATGCTGCTCGTGTTCCTCCTTACTCTTTGAATAGATCAGGATGTCGTCGATGAAGACAATAACGAACTTGTCAAGATAAGGTTTGCACACCCTGTTCATAAGATCCATGAAAACTGCAGGTGCATTTGTTAGCCCGAATGGCATGACTAGAAACTCGTAGTGGCCGTAGCGAGTTCTAAATGCTGTTTTGGAGACGTCCTCGTCCCGGACTCTCAATTGATGATAGCCTGACCTCTGGTCAATCTTCGAGTAATAGCTCGACCCTTGCAACTGGTCGAATAAGTCGTCGATACGTGGAAGAGGATAGCGATTCTTCACGGTCACCTTGTTCAGTTCGCGGTAATCTATGCACATGCGGAAGGTACCGTCTTTCTTCTTCACAAATAATACTGGAGCTCCCCAGGGCGAAGAGCTAGGACGTATGAAACCCTTTTCTAAAAGTTCTTGCAATTGCTTAGATAGTTCTTCTAGTTCAGTTGGAGCTAAGCGATAAGGTGCTCGAGCTATGGGTGCTGCTCCTGGAGCTAGCTCGATCTGAAATTCGACCTGGCGATGAGGCGGTAGCCCAGGTAACTCTTCAGGAAACACTTGAGGAAGGTCGCGTACAACTGGAATATCCTCTAACTTCTTCTCTTTCGTCGATGTATCTGTAACGAGTGCTAATATAGCAGTGTGACCCTTTCACAAACACTTATGCGCCTTCAAGAAGGAGATGATGCCACTCACGACACCACTCTTGTCGCCTTGAACTTCGAGAGGTTCTTTTCCAGTACGGGGAATGCGAATGATCTTCTCCTTGCATAGGATCTCTGCTTGCTGTTGGGATGACCAATCCATCCCAATGACGATGCCGGAACAACCCAAGACTATGAGAATGAGGTTGATGGAGAATGTCTGACCAGCTAAGACGAGGTTACAACCCTTGACTACCAGAAGATTGCTGACCAGGGCTCTGATAGTCATCAATCTTTCGCTGCCGTACCTGGGACTGAACTGAAGTTGAACCCTTGCTGGAGGTTCCATCCCACTTTCGTTTATTGTCACTAGGAATAGCAGAAGTAGTAGTAGCAGTAGCACCAATACGTTTAGGCAGCTTGTTCTGTTACACTGCCTGGTCTGTGAGACGATGCGCAAGACGAGTAACATCCTGGATAGTAGGAAGGTTAGCAGAAGTCACATGACTTTGAATCTCTGGTACTAAGCATTTGAGGTACAGCTCAATGCGCTTGATGAGAAGATCCACCATAGTTGGACACAACACTGCCAGTTCGTTGGATCGTTTCGTGTACGCTTCTATCTCTGACCCCATCATCTTCAGGTTAAAGAACTCCACTTCCAGCTTGTGGATGTCATCACGACTACAGTATTTACATTTGATCAGTTCCTTAAAATCATTCCATGGGGTGGCATTAGCAGCCGCCAGCCCCAGCATCTGAACTTGCGCATTCCACCAAGTTAGCGCAGTGCCTTCGAGAGTACCAGTGGCGTACTTCACCCTACGAGCCTCAGGGCATTCACACATCTCAAAAACGGACTCGACCTTTTCAAACCAGTGGAGGAGTCCAACTGGTCCTTCCGTGCCACTGAAAGTAGTAGGACGACAGTCCATGAAAGTCTTGAAGGTGCAAACAGGTGGCTGAGCGTGTTGACTTGTCGTGTGCGTAAGAGTAAACATACTTGAGCACGGGGGTTGGTTTAGGAGAGTAGGATCTAAAGATCCTAGAGTAAGTGGTGATGGCAGGCTATACCTCCTGCGTGGGCAGCTGCGAGTGCTGCAGTAACTTGTTTAGTGATCAAAGCCGCCAACTGGGCTTGAGTTAGATTAACGCGTCCACTCATGATTTTCATATCAAAGGAAACATGAGTGAGAAAGGTTCGCGAAAGTGCGATGACAGAAGAGAGTAAGCACACATGTATTCTCAAGCAATAGGGGTTATGTGTATCTAAGCATACCATGAGCAAAGTTCTGTGTAATTCTAGCAAGTAGGCAATAAAACATATACCATATTACCTAGAATGTCGAGTCTTGCACGTGGAGCGAAGCGTCGTTGTGGATCATTGAGCACTGTACAGGTTATAGTCTGGTTTTAACAAAACTTTTTCCCTTATTAAAACCAAGTTCACTATAACCAATGGCTCTGATACCAATCTATCACACCCCCAAAATCCACACGCGGAGTATCACCGCTTGGAGGCGTGACATGACCAGGATCAAGCCACCAATCATATTGAACATATAAGTAATAAGTAAATGTAATCCATCACAATACGATTGATGTTCCATCAAAACATAGTATAAGTAGCGGAAGCATAGTATGAAAATCCAACACAAGTCTTAAGTTTAAAGAATCATAAAGTTTTCATCAAAACATCCACAATCCGTGCCAACAATGACCGCGCCTCCCGTGCAAGCTCCATGAGTACCTAAGGTCCTGCAAGGTATGTAACAGAAAGTCAACAACAAAGTTGAGCGAGTTCACAGTTGGTTGTTCAGTTATAGTAATCGTATTGTAAACCGTATGTTCATTTAGTGAACCATGTCTCGTATGTATTTGTATCGCGGCCCTCTAGGCATGTTGGCGAAGATTGGTGGGGGTTTCCCATGTTTTCTAGACTAGGTATATTTGTATCGCGGCCCTCCAGGCATGTGTGCGAAGTTTAGTATTCGTATCGCGGCCAACCCAGGCATGTGTGCGAAGTTAAGTATTCGTATCGCGGCCAACCCAGGCATGTGTGCGAAGTTAAGTATTAGTGTTAGTATCGCGGCCATTCTAGGCGTGTGAGCGAAGAGTAGTATTTGTATCACTAGTCTAGCAGTATCTACAAGTAACCTGCCTCTCCCGAGGTCAGTGGTACGTAATTCCAGTATCAATGTGTGTACAAGTAATCATCCAAACCCATTCCCAACCCCGGGAATCCCATGCCTTGGTAAGAGTGTGAACTCACCTTGGTTTGCTCGGTATGCTAAATTATGTGCTCGCAAGTAATCAATCAAGTCCTATAGTTATGCACGTATTCGCAATCAGTTTACATCCACATAGTTCACGTATATAATATGGTCATACAGTGTAATTCAAGTAACAAGCACCACATAACATTTAGCAGTTGTTCATGTTTAGTCTATACATTACATTGGTCACATATATTCACAATGTGTATCATAGTAAGATCATGGTTAAACAGGTAACAGTCACTTTATCTTGCAAATCACAATAATAGATGATTTACGGTACATGTTAAACACATCAGATTAGATTAACAACCTAACTGTTTTATACATCGCTCACTACCCAACCCTATTTATGGATCTCATGCTTTACCATATCATCAAGTTCTATCAACATGCAAATATTCTAGTTCATAAGTATGACATTTAATATCACAAGCATCATGCATCCGTTTACAAATGTTGGATTGGTTGCTTACTGTCTCGGCGAAACACCCATGTGTTTCGTCGAGGCTGGTCATGGCGAAACACCCATGTGTTTCGTCGAGATCATTCACAGAGGAGTGTCACTTTGTTTCGCCAACCCGTACGTTTCGTCGACATGTCCAGCAGTTATACCATCTCCGAAATACGCAGAGTTCCAATCATTCTCTAATCATTAACCATAATCACTATCAGCCGTATAACTACTGTCATCATCGCATATTCATCATTCACAAATATTATCATCAATATCCACCGGTTCACAATTAACATCACACTCAACATGGAAATTATCATCATTTAACATTAACATCCAATTCCTACATTTTATCATCGTCGATCATCAGTAGTACCCATCATTTAAAACAAATGTCCAAGCAATTTAATTCCCTAATTCTAATTCCAAAAAGTCTATGATAACTTATATAACCTATCAGGAATATTATCAATATATCTAAATATTGTCGGCCATTAATCAATTAAATTGTTCACAAGTGTTTGTTGGTATTAATTGTTCAAACAGAGATTCACGTGAGCATGTGAGTTAAGTTCTTGGTGCATGTGATTTGAATCAAAGTTGCATGTGGTGACAATCAATTCAAGAGATAAGATTTAACAAATTCGGTCCAATTGGATTGTATTAATATCTCAGCCCAACAAAGCAGTTCCATGTTCCCTTCAACCCTAATTACCTACCAGGTTCTACTTTCTTTTACAACCAATCAAACAGCAGGATCATTCCAACCATAAATCAACATCATGCAATTCTAATTCATGAACTCATTCTCATACTTTCATATAACCTAGTCATCATAGATCACACGTATACACTTTGTGTTAATTAGGCACACATATAAACAAAATTTAAACGAACAAGATTCAATACGAATTTAATTTACTAACCACAAGCTTGATCCAATAGATTGATGTTTCGAAGAGAGGGGGGTTTCTCCTGCCGTCGCACACACCAATGAGAAATAGGGTTTTATTAGGTTGTGTTTTGTTGTGATGCAATTTGTGAGGCATGTGAATTATACGTATGCTTAGTTATAGATTGAACAACATTAGTGGGCCGATTATCTATAAGCTAATTAACATGCAAATGGGCCAAGCCCACTCTTGTTTTTGCCGGCTTCATGTTGGACGAAAACACTTAGGTGTTTTCGTGGGGAGGGTGTTTTCGGGTGGGGTGTTTTCGGCTAGAGGGTGTTCGGTCAAAGTTCCATTTCTAATTACACATAACACCATATTAACATGAAACATATTCTTAACATACACTCAAATGTAATGCACACCATATATATATATATATATAACACTTAACACCCACCATATATAACATACTAACCACAATTTGATTTAACATATTACAAAGGTGCATAGTTGTGAAACAAACAAGTCGTGTAAACAAACAACTTAAACAGTTAACGTGCAATTAAATGCGAAAATGGAATCTTGGAAACTCGAGTTGTCACAGATACCACCAAGTGAAAGTTGCAGTAGAAGACATACCTAAGACTGCCTTCAGGACTAGGTATGGTCATTATGAATTTTTGGTAATGCTATTTGGATTAACCAACGCACCTGCAGTGTTCATGGACCTCATGAACAGGGTTTGTAAACCTTACCTCGATAAGTTTATGATCGTTTTTATTGATGATATCCTTATCTACTCTAAGAATGAGGCAGAACATGAACAACACCTGAGAGCAGTCCTTGAATTGCTCAAGAAAGAAAAACTCTATGCAAAGTTCTCTAAGTGTGAATTTTGGATACGTGAGGTGCAATTCCTAGGCCACGTGATAAATGAATGTGGAATACAAGTTGACCCTGCAAAGATCGAGGCCATCAAGAAATGGGAAGTACCGAAGAATCCCACTAAAATCAGAAGATTTCTGGGGTTAGCAGGATACTATAGAAGGTTTATTCAAGACTTCTCAAAGATTGCAACACCATTAACCACACTAACCCAGAAAGCCTCTAAGTTTAATTGGGGACCTAAACAAGAAGAAGCCTTTAACACGTTAAAGCATAAATTATGTAGTGCCCCAATACTGTCACTTCCTGAGGGAATAAAAGATTTTGCTGTCTACTGTGATGCATCTCACTATGGTATGGGATGTGTACTCATGCAAAGAGGCAAAGTGATTCCTACGCCTCTAGACAGTTGAAGATTCATGAACGGAACTACACAACCCATGATTTGGAACTTGGTGCCATAGTGTTCGCATTGAAAATTTGGAGGCACTATCTTTACGGTACAAAGTGCACTATCTATACTGACCATAAAAGTTTAAAACATATATTTGAGCAGAAGGAGCTCAATATGCGTCAGAGACGATGGATGGAGTTATTAAGTGATTACGACTGTGAGATCCAATACCATCCAGGTAAGGCAAACATAGTAGCAGATGCTCTAAGTAGAAAAGAGAAACCTCAACCAATAAGAATTCGTGCAACCAGAATAGAGCTTAAAACTAGTCTCTTAGATCAAGTTAAGAATATACAACAGGAAGCCTTAAAAGAGAATCATATTGTAAAAGAAAGAATGATTGGGAGACTGAAGCTACTGATAATGGGAAATGATAATATCCTTAGGTTCAACAATAGGATATGGGTTCCTAATTTTGGAGGACTGTAGGATACAATCTTAGAGGAAGCTCATAAGTCTAAGTATTCCATTCACCCTGGCAGTGACAAGATGTATAAGGATTTAAGGAGAGATTATTGGTGGCCAGGAATGAAGTGATCTATTGCCCATTATGTGGAAAAGTGCCTTACATGCCTTAAGGTGAAGGCAAAACATAAAAAACCCTCTGGATACTTGCAACAACCAGAGATTCCAGAATGGAAATGGGAGAAAATCACCATGGATTTTATCACGAAGCTCCCAAGGTCAAGTCACGGTTATGATACTATTTGGGTAATAGTGGACAGACTGACCAAGTCTGCACACTTCGTGCCAATTCATGAGGACTATAAGATGAACAAGCTAGCTCAAATTTACATCAAAGAAATAGTCTCCCGACATGGGGTGCCTGTATCGATCATATCAGACAGAGATAGTCGTTTCACATCTAAATTCTGGTAAAGTTTCCAACAAGAGTTGGGAACCAAGCTTAATCTAAGCACTGCATATCATCCTCAGACGGATGGGCAGAGTGAACGGACTATTCAGACATTAGAAGATATGTTTCGGGCTTGTGTAATTGATTTTGGTGGAAGTTGGGACACTCATCTACCACTCATCGAATTCGCCTACAATAATAGTTATCACGCCAACATCAAAGCTGCACCTTATGAAGCTTTATACGGAAGAAGGTGCCGAACTCCTATCTGTTGGACGGAAGTAGGGGAAAGTCAACTATCAGGACCAGAAATCATTGTGGAGACCATAGAAAAGATCCAGGAAATAAAAGAAAGGATGAAAAGTGCTCAAGATCGACAAAAGAGTTATGCAGATCAGAGGCGTAAACCCCTAGAGTTCCAACTAGGGGATAAAGTAATACTTAAGGTATCACCTCTGAAAGGATTGATTCGGTTTGGAAAGAAGGGAAAGTTGAAACCCCGATACATTGGGCCGTTTGAAGTAACAAGCAAAGTAGGACCAGTGGCTTATTGGCTAAAACTTCCTGAACAGCTGGCAGGAATACATAATACTTTTTATGTATCAAATTTAAGGAAGTGCCTAGTGGACGAAGCCCAACAAATACCCCTGGAAGACGTACAGGTTGACGATAAACTCAACTTCATTGAAGAACCACTACAAATCGAAGATAGGAAGGTTAAAAAGTTACGCAAGAAGGAAATCCCGTTAGTCAAAGTCAAGTGGAACGCACATCATGGACCCAACTTTACATGGGAATTAGAAAACATAATGAAAGATAAGTACCCTCATCTTTTTAAGTGATGACAAATTTCGAGGACGAAATTTTTGTAAGGAGGGAAGGATGTAATACCCCGAACCTTAATGTACTGGTTATAAACATATGAATTATGTTATTTATATTTCATATATTGATTAACGAGTAAGATGATTGTGTGAAAGGTGAAATATCTTGACAAGCCTTGGCTAATATATGAGACCGTTTAATATTAATAATTAAATATATTATTTTTGACCTTACTCCATTTTTAATGAAACTTACGTTAAAACGTAGATAAAAATATGCTCGTTCTAATGACATATTCGTCGTTTTATAAAATGTCATATTTTAAAAGTTATACGAGAAAAACGAGTGAAGCAGCTGAATTAATATATATAAGCAAGCAAGCTAGTAGGTCAAGCAGACAGGTAGGCACGTCAATTGAATCCCACATCGACCAGAAAGGATTTTGAGGTGCTTGCTTGCTTGCTTTAAATAAGAGTCTCAGTAGTTTGTTTAGGTACCAGTTTCTTTAATGGAAACGCTCTAGTATAGAGAATCCCGAGTATACGATACCCCGTTGGGTGTTGTTAATAGTCGCTTTTGGAGCGCGAGTAGGAGCATGAGTAGGGAAACTCTACATCAACGTGCCGTAGATAGTTTTAAAGTATGCTCTCGTTTACGTTTATGTTTAGTTATTTATTATTAAATTTTAGTAGTTAATAGGAGTATTATTATTTAGTCACTTTTATTTAACAAAATCAACCTTCAATATTTGTATTTTTTTTGTAACAAAAATTATGGCAAATTTTATTTGAAAGATCATCGTTAAAATACATTTGTTTAAAAATATTTTTTTAAGTGTTTAAATTCTAGAAAAATTTTGCCATAGTTTCCCCTTAAAATGGAGGTTTCCATGCTTTCAAAGCATATCATTTTCTTTTAAAATCATCACAATTCATCAACAAATCAAACAATACTTACCATAAGCCTAAAATCATGCCATTTACACTACTTCATGAACTTGAAATTTTGTAAAAATTTGTAGTAACTTAATATGGTGTTAAGTAAGCTTAGTTACCCTTTAAAGTATGCTTATTTATTTATAAATCACCTTCTTGAAGATTTTAGACTTTCACAACTTGTAAATTGATTTTCTAAAAATATTTCTTCTTGAATTTTTCTTGTTAATAACATGTTTCTACAGTTTCCATATAAGGATGATCATCTTGATTCATCACATAATCATCCTCTCACTTGCTAGATCATGTGTTTAATCACAATCTAGCAAGTTTCATATGATGTTTAACATCATAAACACAAACAATCAACAATCAAGAAGCATACAAACACTTAAACAACATAGATCAAGATGATTTAGAGCTTTATGTTAGTGATTATGTTCTTGATCTTTGATGTTCTTCATGATTAGTCTTTTACATACACTTTTAACCATCATAACAAGATGTAAAATGATAATCTTGGTGGTTAATAGCACTAGAGAGAGGTCCTTCAAGCTTCAAGGTCACCAAGTGTAATACCCCGAACCTTAATGTACTGGTTATAAACATATGAATTATATTACTTA
This sequence comes from Helianthus tuberosus, assembly GCA_030545235.1. Lineage (NCBI taxonomy): Eukaryota > Viridiplantae > Streptophyta > Magnoliopsida > Asterales > Asteraceae > Helianthus > Helianthus tuberosus. Next base: position 125,566,315 of record CM060407.1, read on the forward strand.
TATTTCATATATTGATTAACGAGTATGATGATTGTGTGAAAGGTGAAATATCTTGACAAGCCTTGGCTAATATATGAGACCGTTTAATATTAATAATTAAATATATTATTTTTGACCTTACTCCGTTTTTAATGAAACTTAGGTTAAAACGTAGATAAAAATATGCTCGTTCTAATGACATATTCGTCATTTTATAAAATGTCATATTTTAAAAGTTATACGAGAAAAACGAGTGAAGCAGCTGAATTAATATATATAAGCAAGCAAGCTAGCAGGTCAAGCAGGCAGGTAGGCACGTCAATTGAATCCCACATCGACCAGAAAGTATTTTTAGGTGCTTGCTTGCTTGCTTTAAATAAGAGTCTTAGTAGTTTGTTTAGGTACCAGTTTCTTTAATGGAAACGCTCTAGTATAGAGAATCCCGAGTATACGATACCCCGTTGGGTGTTGTTAATAGTCGCTTTTGGAGCGCGAGTAGGAGCAGGAGTAGGGAAACTCTACATCAACGTGCCGTAGATAGTTTTAAGGTATGCTCTCATTTACGTTTATGTTTAGTTATTTATTATTAAATTTTAGTAGTTAATAGGAGTATTATTATTAGTAGTAATATTATTATTAGTAGTAGTGGTAATGTTAGTATTATTTTTAGGTACTAGGGTTATTGTCAGGGGCGGGTATTGGGTAGCCTAGCCTTAGTTAAGCATAGACTGATCAACCATGCTTAAACAAGGCAGCACTAACCAATATCCAACCATGATAATGACTAGTTAGGTGTACTATTACCTAACCTAGGATTATGTAATTGTGTCACGACCTTGAGACATAACCCAGTCGTACTAGCGGCTGTTAAGCAATTGCTAATCAGGTGAGTCATCATACTTGTCTTTTAAATTGTGATAGTATACTCATCCATAACTGGTAATAATGAGAATGCTGCAGTATGCATGTGTCAGTAGGGGTATATGGGATCCTATTATGCTTAATGAGGTGTGTCACTCTGGGAAGGGTAATACGGTATTGTACCCACAGGCACTTCGTGCTTATAAGGTCCAGCGACACACACTCATACCTATGTGACGGCCGTAGGGGGACACAGCTGGAGGACCAGTATGTCTCTTGTACGGTGGTTTGTGACAAGTCAAATGTGACCTATAAGGTTCAATGAGGCCCAACCTGACTATAATGTGGTCACATGCCCATATTGTGTACGCATATAATGTAAACTTTGGTCTGTCTTTATAAAAATTGTATAGTATGAGCTCACCAGTATATATCTGACGTCATTTTGAGTATACTTATCTCAGGTGAGTCATGAGGAAAGCTATAGGAACTACTTGACAGTTGTGGAGTTTTAGAAGATCAAGGAGTTCTTAGTTGCCAAAAGTTTGTAAATAAATAAAGTGTTGTACTCAGACTATTATAAGTTTTAATGAAAGTTTAGTTTGTTTCCGTTGTAAGTGTATCAATTGTGCACAATCACCTGGGTTACGGGGTGGGTGTTACACCAAGATCCTTAGTTAAGCTCCTAGCACCTTGGGATCACTTGTAAATGGATGAAGATGAGGTGTAGATGGTGGTGGTGCTCTTGTTCTCGGCCGAGAGGGGAGGAGGAAGAAGGAGAAGGCTGAGTGGGGTGTTTGTGAGGAAATGAGAAGATTATGAAAGACTTATGGTCTATATAAACTTGCATCCAACATTGCTTAATCCTTTGATTTCCATGTCTCTAAAGTATCAAACAATATCAAATAAATAATGCAAAGAAAATCAAGGGTGGGGGCCACCCTTAAACCATCGCCAATGGGGGGGGGGGGTCTTGGTTAGCTTGTAATGGATAGTTAGGAAACAAGTTAGATTCTAAGTGATTAACTTAGTGTTTTAGTTGTTATGTTGTTATAATAGGTGTTATGATGTCCGGAGACCATAACTAGCTCGGAAATGATAAAACAATGCTTCTAGTGAAAATTTGGTATTTCGGGTAGGGTCCGGTTGTTCGGTCGGTTACCAGTTCGTTAAGGTGCTAAACTACGCAGTTTAGTGTGCTTTATGTTACCTTTTGTGACAGTTTTGATTCCCGACACTTAGGGAAGTATTCTGGACCATTAAACAACAATTATGCATAATATTTAGTTGTTTAAATGCTGATTTTTGCTGAATTCTGCAGTTTATGTGAGTTTTAGGCACTTTCCGACACTTAAACTATCACTAGGAAGGCATTTTTATGATTCTTACTTTCCTACACACTATACTAGTGTAACTCTTGTTTTCTGGCTCATTCTGTGTCTCAATACCATGCACGTCTAAGTACTGAACTCCCGTCAGCATTTCTGATTTGTCTGATAACTGTGCTAACTTTGTTTCGTGCATCATTTGAATCATAAAGTGTTGCATGCAATAATGATAATGATATGACATCATGCAATATGTGATGCACATGTATGTATTATGACAATAATCAAAAAGCATTCATGTCATTCATTTAAATCAGCACAGTCATTAAAGCACTAATTACTGTTTAATCAATGTACGGACACATGAAATTTCGACAGTTGTCACATTCTCCCCCCGTTAAGAAAATTTCGTCCCGAAATTTTAAGATGTGCTATTGGTTGCAGGGGAGTTAGGGAACAAATGTGGATACTTTGCTTTCATACGATCCTCACGCTCCCAAGTAAACTCTGGGCCGTGACGTGCATTCCAACGAACCTTGACGAGCTTAACACTACTCCTCCGAGTCTTATTAAGTTTCCAATCCGTAACCTCAATAGGTTTTTCAGTGAAGTGGAGTGTGTCGTCTATGTGCACTTCATCCGCAGGGATGATAACTATCTCTTGAGTTGGACTTTTCTTCAGGTTAGATACATGAAATGTATCGTGAACACCGTGTAGTTCCTCTGGTAGTTCCAACTTGTATGCTACGGTACCAACCCTTTCCAATATTCTGAATGGCTCAATATAACGTGGTTTAACTTGCCACGTTTCCTAAAACGCACTACACCTTTCCAAGGTTAGACTTTCAGTAAAACCATATCCCCTACTTCGAATTCCAAAGGTTTTTGTCTTTAGTCTGCGTAACTCTTTTTCCGATCACGAGCCGCCTTGATGCGCTCTCGGATCTGCATGATCTTATCAGTCGTTTCTTGGACCAGTTCGGGGCCAACCATCTGTCTATCACCAGCATCTGCCCAACATAACGGTGAACGGCATTTGCGTCCATAGAGAACTTCGAACGGTGCGGCTTGAATACTTGTATGGTAGCTGTTGTTATAGGCAAACTCAACCAGAGGTAGATGAGTATCCCAACTGCCACCCAAATCCATTACACTTGCATATCTTCTAAGGTCTGAATAGTTCTTTCCCTCTGTCCGTCCGTCTGCGGGTGAAAAGTTGTACTCAGATTTAACTGAGAACCAAAAGCTTCTTGAAAGGATTGCCAAATCCTTGACACAAACAGTCCATCTCTATCAGATATTATCGAGATAGGCACTCCATGACGTGCCACTATCTCTCTGAGGTAAAGCTCAGCTAACTTCCCTGTGCTATCTTTCTCTCGAATCGGTAGGAAATGCGCAGACTTCGTCAATCGGTCCACTATTACCCAAATTGTGTCATGACCTCTGGGAGTCCTGGGTTTTGTGATGAAGTCCATCGAGATCTGTTCGCACTTCCACATGGGTATTTCCGGCTGTTGCAGCAGACCTGAGGGTTTCTGATACTCGGCCTTCACCTTGGCACAAGTTAGGCATTTCCCAACATAAATGGCAACATCACTCTTAAGTCTTGGCCACCAATAGTAATCCTTCAGATCTTAGTACATCTTTTCCGATCCTGGATGGATCGAGTACCTCGATTTATGAGCTTCATCAAAAATAACTTCTCTAATACCACCAAAAAGCAGAACCCAAATACGTCCCATGAAATACAAGGTTCCTTCCTCGTTAGGCATCAACTTCTTCTCCATTCCTCGAGATATTCAGCCTTAATGTTCTCTTTCTTAAGAGCTTCTTTTTGCGCCACACGAATACGCAAAGTGAGGTCCGTTTGAATAATCATCTCTAAAGCCCTAACCCTTATGGGCTTGATTCTTTCCTTTCGACTTAAGGCGTCTGCTACCACATTCGCCTTTCCAGGATGATACTTGATTTCGCAGTCATAATCATTTAGCAACTCAACCTATCGCCGCTGTCTCATATTAAGCTTTTTCTGATCAAATATGTGCTGAAGGCTCTTGTGATCTGTGAATATAGTACATCAAGTACCATACATATAATGTCATTAGATCTTCAACGCGAATACTACTGAGCCTAATTCCAAATCATGTGTGGTGTAGTTCTTCTCATGGACCTTCAGTTGGCGTGAAGCATAAGCGATAACCTTCTGGCATTGCATGAGCATGCAACCCAATCCCTGACGTGAGGCGTCACAATATACCACGAAGTCGTCGGTGCCTTCGGGTAGGGATAATATAGGTGCATCGCATAGCTAGTTCTTGAGCAGCTGAAAAGCTTCTTCTTGATTATCTCCCCATTCGTATTTCTTATCCTTTTGAGTCAGGGAGGTCAACGGTTGGGCTATCTTAGAGAAATTCTGGATGAACCTGCGATAATACCCTGCTAAGCCCAAAAATTGTCGGATCTCGGTCAGTGTCTTCGGAGTTTCCCAGTTCTTGATTGCCTCGATCTTTGTGGGATCCACATGAATACCATTCTTGTTTACCACGTGACCGAGGAACTGTACTTCGCGTATCCAAAACTCGCACTTTGAAAACTTAGCGTAGAGCTTTTCCTTCTTTAGCAGCTCTAGGATGGCTCTGAGGTGTTGTTCATGATCTTCCTTCATCCGCGAATAAATCAAAATATCATCGATAAATACGATCACAAATTTATCGAGATATGGCTTGCAAACCAGGTTCATCAAATCCATAAACACTGTCGGTGCATTAGTCAACCCAAACGGCATCACTATAAACTTGTAATGTCTGTAACGAGTTCTGAAGGCAGTCTTCAGTATACTTTCCTCTTGAATCCGCGGTTGATGATAACCCGGTCGAAGATCTATCTTGGAATAGTAGCTTGATCCTTGCAGTTGGTCGAATAAATCATCAATCCTCGGCAAGGGATACCGATTCTTGATGGTTAACTTGTTCAACTCCAGGTAGTCGATACACATTCCAAAGCTACCATCCTTCTTCTTGACGAACAGTACTGGAGCACCCCAAGGCGAGAAGATCGGCCTTATGAATCCATTGTCCAGTAACTCCTAAAGCTGCGTGGATAACTCTTGCATCTCTGAAGGCGCAAGTAGATAAGGTGCCTTGGCTACAGGCGTGGAACCTGGAACCAAGTCAATGTGGAATTAGACTTGTCGTTGTGGCGGTAACCCTGGCAAGTCTTCGGGGAAGACTTCAGGATATTCCCTTACCACAGGGATATCTTCTAGCTTTGGTTCTTCGGCTTCCTTATCCACAACATGAGCTAAGAAGGCAACACATCCTTTACGTAGACACTTTCGCGCTTTCAAACAACTAATAATCCGCAAGGGCGTATCATGCTTCTCTCCGTGGATCACGATCATCTCTTCATTCGCCATCGGGATGCGAATGATCTTCTCATGGCACACAATCTCAGCACGGTTGCTAGACAACCAATCCATCCCAACTACGACATCGAAACTTCCCAAGTCAACTGGCAGAAGATCTATCTGAAACTCACGCTCTCCAAGCTCTATAACACAGCCTCTAATCACTTCATTAGCTTCTACTAGCTTTCCATTAGCCAGTTCTATTGAGTACGGGGCGTCTAGCTTACTTGCTACTAAACCAAGTATATTCTTAAATTCTAGGGATACGAAGCTATAATCGGAACCAGTATCAAACAGCACAGATGCATAACGTTTATTAATAGGGAACGTACCAGTAACCACGTTTGGATCCTGGCGTGCTTCCCTAGCTCCGATGGTGAACACCCTTCCACGTGCCTGATTATTCTTGGGGCAGTCCCGCTTAAAGTGCCCTACATCACCGCAACCATAACAGCCTTGGCCACATCCATTTCCATTACCACCCTGATTATTGTTGTTATTGTGTCCACCACGATTTCCATTTCCCGCCTGGTTCCCGTTTCCACCACGGTTACCATTACCATTCCCATTTCCTCCTTGCCCTCCATTTCCACGACCCGCTCCAAACCAACACATTTCCTTAGAATGACCATTCCTTCCACAGTTACCACACTTCCTATACTTGTACTGACCGGCATGATGAAACTGGCATACATCACACTTTGGTAGAGTACCCATGTACCCTTTTCCATTGTTCTCAGCATTTACAGTGCCAACTTGTGTCTCAACTGGCGGATTAGAGTCTCTGTGCTTGTTGGCACTGTTGTTGTTATTCGCCCGAGTACCCTTCTTGAAATTTGTAAACTTTCTCTTGTTTTCCCCAGACGACTCCACATGAGTCTATTTCTTCTTTGCTTCAGAAATCGAGAACTTTCCCAATCTAACGGCTTCCTCAGTCAGTGCCACACTCAAGTTGATTGCCTCAGTAATAGTTGGTGGCTTGGAAGCTGTCACCATGCTCAGAATTTGAGGTGCCAATCCCCAGATGAAACATTCTATCCTCTTAAACTCTGGCTCAACCAAATAAGGAACCACTCTGGACAAATCATGAAATCTCTGCACATACTCAGCCACCTTTGGACCTTCCATTTTCAAGTTCCAGAATTCAGTTTCCAACTTCTGGATCTCCGCTCGAGAACAATACTTCTTACGCATCAACTCTTTTAGTTCATTCCATGTCAAAGCATACGCAGCAGCCTCACCCAACATCTGAACCTGAAGGTTCCACCACGACAATGCTCCATCCAGAAACAACCCAGAAATGTACGTGACTTGATGCTCTGGGGCACATTTGCTCATTCTTAAAATAGAATCCGTCTTCTCTACCCAGCGCACAAAGGCTACGGCACCTCCAGTGCCATCGAAATTCAGGGGCTTGTAGTCTAAGAACTGTTTATAGGTGCAGCCTGCAACACAAGCAACATCATTCACAGAAAGCATTAGCAAAGCACACTTGGAAATGTCCAAATGAATTGTAATGTGTCTTAGGTGACTTAAACATTACCATTTGGTGGGTTATTCCCTGAGGTACCTCCGTTGTGTTTGGAGCAAAGGGCCTCATGCTGTGCGATGGCCTATGAGATGCGCTCTTGTAATTCCACCTTTGTCGTCGGCAGAGGGATGTTGGTATCGGTATTCCTTCGCGGCGGCATCTTTCTTCTAAGAAGAAGATCGGATAGGTCAGGTCTTATTCGTTAAATAAATAAATAATTGTCTAGAGGTCATATGTACATATGTACAAGCAATCATCATATCAAACAATCATGCAACAACACAATCATAACATGAACATGTAATCCAACAACGTGTTTAGTGAGAACATGACGATTGAGCTTTCATTAATTACCAACCACAAATCACATTGTTCACAAGTGTATCATATGAAAAGGGACATAGGATCACACTACCCTTGTCAAATGAGTCTGTCAATATACAAAAATCACATAGTTAAAAGTGGTCTTCAAAAGTCTTCACAATCTCGGCTCAATAGTAGTGCTCTCACCAAAAGTAATGCATCTGCATAAAACCAAAAACCTACTGTGCTGATGGTGGAGGAGGAGGAGGGAAGAAAAGTAAACTGCGAACATGTGCGAGCTCCTCCTCGAGCTCGTAGACACGACAAAGCAAATAGCTGATCTGCTGCTCGACAATAAGGAAACAAGCAACAAAACCCTAAATGGGTGTAGGAGCAGCAGATGGATGTGCAAAAGGGGATGACAATGAATGTGGAGGGACAAAAGTAGACTGGCAGGGACAAGGTGGAGGACGTGGAGGAGTCAGCTCAAGCTCCAAAACTCTGCGACTCAAGATCTCAAACTGTAATTGTAAAGACAAAAGCAACTCATCCCGTGTGTATCCAACGAAATGTGAGGGATGGTAGGGGTCTGAGATCGGCATGGTATATGGGGGAACCATCGGAATGGCTCGTTAAGCGATTTAGATGTGAAAGGAGTGAATGGTGTCGCCTGTGGGATTGGAGGAAAAGCTGCTGAAGCAAAAGGGTCATAACTCGGGGGCTGGCCCGAAGTACCTTCCCCTGGACGGGGTGCAGGGATGTCCTATAAGAAAACAATCGGTAAATCAGTGCGGTGAACATCAAACTCTACAGGAGGGAGGGGAGCAACATCAGCGGGTGGGGGTGGAGGAATGAATGGCTCAGCAAGAGGAAGATCAACAGGTGCAGGTATCGGATCTGGAACAAGGGGTGCAATATCTGGTAATCCAAACGGGACATAGTCAGGATCAGGAATCGGCTCAGGGTCAATAGGTGCAATGTCAGGCTGACCAAAAGGAACAGGAGCTAGCTTAGGGGCAGGCTCTGGATCGTGTGGAGGTGTGGGGACACGAGCAGGGGATGGTGCAGCAGACATAGTGGTGTCGTCATCAGAATCGGTGGCATAACACTGCAGTCCTGCCGCCTGCACGGCTGAGGATGTCACAAACTCAAAGGAGTCTAAAACCGAGTGCAAACTGGAGTCAGAAGATATCTCAATGACAGGAACAACAGGAGGTGGTACAGCAACAACATCCTCATCAATCTCCTCGTCGCCCTTGGCGTCAGCTGGGGGACCGTCTACAAACAAATCGACATCATCATCGAACAAGTCATCGAAAGGCCAATCCTCGGGAGGAATGACCACAAGAGGAACGGCATCAAGGATCAGAGCCACAATGTGCTCACCAACGGGGTGACCAATGATGAGGTAATCATGGACAGAAGCAGGAACATCGAAATGATCCTCAACGGGGAAACCATAAGCAATAGGTAAATCATCACCAAAATCTGGTAGTGCGAATGGCTGGAAGTCGTCCTCATCCTCAGACAGCATATTGGGATCACTCTCGGTGTCTGACATAAATATCTCTGGCTCGGGCATAATCTCATCATCCGAAACGACAGCCATCGGGTCATGGGCGTCAGATAACCCACTCTCTGAGGATGACATGATGCCTGTAACATAACAACCATAACATGTGCATATATATTAATCACTAACACTCAGTAGATGCAAACAAATACAATCATCACCTAATCATGTATTCACATTATCCTTTATGAAACTTTTCTATCTTTCCTAGTCTACCCCATGCAGACTAAACCACCAATGTGACCTTGCATTGTGTTTCTTGTCCTTCTTTTTGTAAAATGTTTGTTCCATGGATCTTGGCGTTTTGTGTATGCAACGAAAAACATGTTGTAAAAACATTTTCATAAGAGAGCCCTAATGATTGTAGTCTAGACTCGAGAAAGAATCCTAGTTTGCTACAATCGAAGCTCTAATACCAAATTGTCACACCCTGACTTTTGCGGAAGTGTGATTACGTGTGACTTGCTTAATATCATTGCATTCAACCATAACAAACAACTATGTGATAGAAACCACGATGTTCATCCATTTAAGTTTCAAAATAATACAACCATCATTGTTTTAAATCCAAACACAGACTTCAAGTTTAGAATACAACACAAACAAAGTTTTAAGTTCCATAAAGGACTTTATCAAAAGACACTAAATAAACTAGGCTTTGAACCATGTATCCTATCAAGGATAAAATACATGATTCAAACCCTTCAATGCAGGATGGCATCATTTATTGAGGACACAACTTGAAAATCCTTGTACGCCTGCCAGATCCATAATCAATTCCCTGAAACACATGTAGTTTGAAAACATCAACAAAGGTTGAGCGAGTTCATGTATTTTGTATGTAAGCTCGTAATAAACTTGTAATCATTGTAAGTATGTATTTTGTAAACCTGGTATGAAAGCAACAAGGAAACAGATCAATTAATGATTTGCAAGGTCATTAATATGTGTGCAGTGATGCAGGAAGGATCAAACCTAGCAGATTTTGTACTGGGCTTCCGGCTGGAAAACATAGTCACCTCATGGGCCAAATCCTGGTCCCAAGGGTGGGGCTCGCAACACCCAAATAGATCTATCACTCATGTCCCTCGTTCCTTATACGAGGATTAATGGTCTTAAGCGTTCTACCCACCACTCACATGATCTAACAGTTCATTCCTTAGCTAACCATACCATATGTAAACGTTTGTAACAATTTGTAACATGTACTTCACCCCCGAAGTTATAAAACTGAAAATAGTTAAAAGAAAAGGGGGACATGAACTCACAGTCTTGTTTCTCGTAACTCGGTAACTCAAAGCTTTCCTTGTGTCGCACGACTACCTACACGTGCTATGGTTAGACCGATGGGTCGTGCCTTGACTTTTGTCTTATTTGTTATGACTTAGCATCTTTGAGTTACGTTTCTTTGTGTCATAATATTATCCCAAAGTATATAATTATTTGTTAAAATAGTAAATATTTTAACTTAAATTATATTTATTAATTATTGGAATATTAGTTAAAATAATATATTTTAACTTGACACATTATGTATTTATACATGTATATCTTTCCCTAAGGACGGGTATACTTACACTTGTATTCTTAGACTTGTGTAATTTGCCAAGTATTGGTGGCGTATTCCGGTGTATTTATACGTACGAGAATACGTATTTTCATTGTATTTATTAAGTATTCTTATACTTAATTTTGTATATAATTTTCTGGAATATTATTTTCAACCAATAAAATCACCAATTTATATTCTTAAAATATATATTTTAAGAAAACTTTTGTAGAAAATTATTTATAATTCTCCCTTGCCAAAAATATTCATATTTTCATATAAACCTCAAAAATAATATATTTTCAAGTTTAACTTAGAAAATATTCATAAATTCATTTTTCACCCAAAAATAATATATTCTAAATTTGTTTAAGAAAATATATATTTTTCTCAAAAATAATATATTTCTAGTAATTCAAGAAAACATATATATTTCTCTATACCCAAAAATAATATATTTCATTCTTGTCAAAAATATGATATATTTTGTAATAATTATAAAACCATATTTTCGTTTTCTAGGTTTCCAAAATACCATTTACCAAAATATACTTATGAATTTAATTCCGGAATATTTTGTAGCTTATATTCTTTGTTTGGTTTGTCCAGTTTTTTGGTATAAATTATATATTTATTTTCTTGGGATTTTGGTAACATTTTGTGTTATAATTCTTGGTATTTTGGTGAGTTATATTATTTCAAGTCCTAAAATTATATAACTAATACACATAATATAAAAGTAATCACACAAATTGTGACATCTAAATATATATTTTCCTAAATACATATTTAGTCACTTTTATTTAACAAAATCAACCTCCAATATTTGTAAATTTTTTTTTTTGTAACAAAAATTATGGCAAATTTTATTTGAAAGATCATGGTTAAAATACACTTGTAAACACTTGTTTAAAAATATTTTTCTAAGTGTTTAAATTCTAGAAAAATTTTGCCATAGTTTCCCCTTAAATATTTTTCGACTAAAGACCCATGTTTCGTTGTATTGGGTCTCGACGAAAGACCAAAGTTTCGTCACTATTAGAATGCAAAGTCCGTCGAGATGGCACATGGTTAGAACAGTGGATTGTGGTGATGTGTATGTTAATAAGTATTGGTGATTATTGACTGATCTTAGTTGGTCCAGTTGAATTCATATTAGTAGCAAAATTGATAAAATCATTTAAAGGCTGTCGGCCATAGTTTTGATATAATCCAAATGGTTGAATCGGTCCAATTAGATACCTATTAAGTGGAGCAGCCCATGTGCTAAAAAGAATATGCCTCGTGAAGCTTGATCAAGTGGCTGCTTGGTTCAATACTTGATAACAGTAACAATTCCATGTAACGACTTAATGATCGGCCCAATCATATATCTTTAGCGGTCAAATTATACTTGTGATTGCCAGAAGAGTATATCAAGGTTGCATGTAAAGATCTACTATACACATTAATCCTTGTCGGCCATTGACTACATATTCCTTGTGCATTTAGTTGCGAAGTTAATTTTGTTGTTGAATGATTATTGTCTGCCTGTTAACGATGTTAATTATGATTGAGGAAACATGACTTGCTTGTGATAAATATCTCACTTAACTGTTATGCACTATCATGAAACATGTATGTGACTAGTGAACTTATCTGTTATGTGTGTTATGAATGATTGCTATCTGTTGTGCAATAATCCTTGCTACGATTTCACACTATGAACATACGTGAACTATGTGAATGTAAACTGATTTCGTGTACATGAACATCATAGGCATTGACTGATTACGTGTGAACAAGTAACTAATCCTACCGAGCAAACCAAGGTGAGTTCACTGCTCTTTTTCCAAGCATGCGTCCCGGGGAGGGACATCTGGTAAATATTCCGGGGAGGAATATTGGGTAATGGGTTTGACTGGAACGTTAAACCGGAATGTTGGTTAATACACGTCTATATCTATCACTCAAGTCCCTCCTACCGATTGTTGCCGGGGAGGCAACGGGGTATTAGTTAGTAGCGCTACTTAGGTTTGGCACCCTCACACTGCACCAGGGAGGTCGGTGATGAACTAATGACCCCCATCTTGACCATTGCTTTAATAGAGGCAATGGGGTTTAGGGCAAATAATCTGGAGCCATCTGCGGTAAGTGTATGATTAACAACAATGCATCTGTGAAACGTTTTAATCTGGTAACTGGTATCTAAACACATTAACAAAACTTTGAACTCACCAGCGTCGTCTGACACACTTGTTTGCATGCTTGCAGGTCTATAGGTTTATATCATTTGGAACTTGTTGTCTGGGATGCTGGAGTGGTCAGGGGTCGAGATACTTGGAATTGCAAGACAAGTCTAACGGTTTTGTACATGTGGTTTATGAAACGCTTAACAAATGATTTATGCTTCCGTTGTATACGATGAATTACACTTAACATTTTGTATCACTTTATGATAATGAATGAAAGTTTTATTTAAATATATTTATGAGTTCAATGTGATTGGTTGCTAAGATCCTGGTACGTCACACGCCCCGCGGTGTTCCCGTAAGTGGTAATTTGGGGGTGTGACAGTTTGGTATCAGAGCCACTGGTTATAGTGAACTTGGTTTTAAAACGTTTTTTTTTAACCAGACTATAACCGAACAAGTTCTGAATACGACCATGACACTCAGGTCCAGACTGCAAGGTTCGTCTCTCGTATACTCATTGTACTGCATAACTAGTGAACACTTACATATGATATTGCATGAGATTGCACGTTTAGCACAACAGTATGAATTCATGTATTACTTACAGGTGTTATGTGACTGATAGGGTGGTATTTCCCTAAACATTCATGACTCACGTTTCGTGATGCTCTTTGTTTGACATCTGAGTTTAAGGAACCATTTGACATGAGTTAGGAGGAACTGACATGAGCATGCAAATCACAATATTATTGTGGGTGCACACATAATAATAGTGCGGGGTGCATGTGAGTCCTAGTGAGGCTTAACAAGTGAAAAAGGGGGTTCTGCTCTATTATTTAATCAATGTGAAACGTAACAAGTCTATAGGGGTCATAGCAGTGAATGTCTCCTACTTGAATGTGACCTTTTCACCTCTCTCTGAATTCTTACGAATCTTGATGCTATCGAGTATTACCTGAACACCCATTTGAACGCCTAGCGAACTGTGTACAAGATTAGGTGTTGGTCCGAACGTCCCTAGGTTGGATGTCGCAGCATCGAATGATTGGTCGATACCTTTCTCACTCCACTTCAGTGGTTGAAACTCAATGTGTTGACGTTGTAGCTCCCAAAGTGCGGTCACTTCTGCAACACCCTGGAAACACACCGTGTATTACTCAGTCGACTTGCAAGAACGATGGACAAGAGAGTGAACGTAGTACTTTACCAACCTCAGTATCAGGACGACCTTGGCTACCGGCAACGAGCAGCAGCAAATTAACTTCAATCGAACTCTAAACCCTAGTCAGCGACTCATGGGAGTCAACTCTTACGAATCAATCGGGATATAAGCAATGACAACAGATTATAGTGTGGAATGTGTGTCTACCAGCATAGTGAGTAGCGCGTTAGAGTGTGGCACAGAATGTGAAAAGATGGGCTTGGTGGTGCAAGACCGTAGAGCTCCGTTTCGAGCAACGGCATTAGAGGCAACAGTCATGGGAACATCAAGGTACTCGTAATCGTAGCCTTCGGTATGTGAATGAAGGTGCCTATGACATGGATGGGCCATTGTTAAACCAAGACGACAACAACCAGGGGAACGACGACAGTACTGGAAATTCTCGTAGCGAAAACAATATGATACTCATGTAAGGGCACTTGGGGCTGGCGTGGGCGATGCCAGGATTACAGCAACATGGTGGCCAGCACGTTCTTGGAAGCTAATCGTTTCGTTCCTGTTCTGTTCAACTTTGGTACTTCCTGAAACCAGACCTGTTGTGAAATCGGCTGATGGCAAGACAATTGAAGCCTCGTATGTTCGTTGGGATGCAAAATCGACCTTGTGGGACAAGTGTTCGACGTCGACCTTCCTTCTGCTATCCTTGATGGTTTCGGTGTAGTAGTTGTGTAAGTTGGTTATCTAGATATCGCGTAGATATACCCTGTGGGAAGAAAATTTTTGCGTCGCTTTATACTTTGAAGTGCCAGAGTGGGGTAAAGGTTAGCATCATATCAGCAATGAAAGCCCAGAAGTGTCTAAGGAGGGATTACCCCGCTATGATAACAACCGTTACTAATGTTAAGGCTAAGGAAAAGAGGATCGAGGATCCACTAATTGTTCGTGATTTACCTCGGTGTGCTACCCGAGGAACTTTCAGGTTTACTTCCACGACTGCAGGGAAGAATCTCAGTTAGATCCCGTGCCAGAGGCAGCCTTGATTACTCGTACTCTTTATCGTCTTGCACCAGGGGGGTTGCAAGAACTGTCTAATCGACTGTAGGAACTGTAGGACAGGGGTTTTATCGGACCTAGTTATAGTGTGGGGAGCCCCAGTTATATCTGTGAAGATAAACTTTATCGTTGGACATGTGTACTAATTATCGAGAACTCAACAAGGTGACAGCCAAGAACCGTTCGCCTCGACCATGTATTGACAACCTGTTGACCATTTGCGAGGGTCAAGCTCCCATTCGAGGATTGAACAACGAACGAGCTATTGTCAGACGGAAGTCTAAGGGGAGGATGTTTCTGAAACGGCATACCGAACGCAGTACGACCATTACGACCTTGTATTTCACGACCCTTCGGTTAATCAACACACCAGTAGATTTATGGATCACATGTGTAACATCTGTGCTTGTAATCATTGTGAAAAGTTCAATTATCAATAAAACAATGTTATTTTATCCCAATGTTTGTTTGGTTGTGTTTTACATTTTTCATGTTTTGACTTTTATTCAATTTCAAACTCTATATCACTTTCTGGAGAGTTATACGCAAACTGATGCGTAAACGTAATCAGTTTAACGCGAAAAATACTCCGGAACATCAACATATGCTTAACATACCTTAAATAACCTTTACATAACTTAGAAATAAGTTTTGAAGGCTTTGGTATGGCAAAAACAAGTTAATTCGCTTACAGGGACTAAACTTGACAAACTACGAAAGTATGCCAATTTGAACTGTAACGAACATTCCGGAACATGACCATAAGTTAAACTCACCTTAAATATCCTTTATATAGCTTAGAAATAGGCTTTGAGGGGTTCGGTGTGCTAAAATAAACTTTTGGGTCATTCAGGGACTAAAAGCGTCAAAAAGTGCACAAGTTTGCATTTTCGCGCATAACTTACGTTCTGAATACCTCCGGACATCCAAAAATTTATGTAAGCACTAAAATATTTTATTTTAGTGTTTGGCATTAGAAAAATCCATTCGTCGCGCAATTTGGATCGTTTTTCGCGCTTATGCGCATTCCGTCGTAATTAAGCAAACATCGCGATCGTACGACCAAACGAACTGACATCCGGCATATTTTTGAGCATGCTTCATGTCCACAATGTTTAGGCATCCTTGTGGAGCCTTAAAAATGGCTTAACGAGCCTTAAACATCTCGGAAATGGCCTTAATACGCAACGGGGACTGAAAGGGGGACATTGGAAAGTGTTTGCTGATCAGGTGGACCTTAGCGTGACACCTAGCCCCCTAGGCGTCACGCGAGGCCCCTTCTGATCAGAAAAAGTCATTTTTTTCAGCTATTAACATCCCTTAACCACTCCAAAGGCCAATGCCATGTGTCAAACTCTTGTGGTGGGGGCAAAATGAGCTACCACAACATTCCTACAAGTGTAGGGATGTGATCATTCCCTCTTCTCCAAGAAACGATCCTAACGGTGAACCGAAATCTATAAATACCCACCTCAACTTCACTCATTCCTCACAAGAATCTGATTTGAGAAGCTCTAAGTTGAAACCTTTGTTTCATACCTGAGCTACTTGAATCAAGATTAGCATTCGGGGACCCTTTGTAAGTGTTCCTTCGTTCTTTTATTGCTTTTCGAGTCCGAAAGTCAAACTTTGTTTGACTTTCTGCATTGACCAGTTTATGGTCAATACGAAGTTCGTTTGAACTTCGCAACGTGAGCGTAATCACGATGGTTATAGTCCCTTATGACTATGCCTACTGATTACCACGTTGTCTAGGGTCGTAAGGGTAAGCGATCTAATAAATCGCTTATACCTTCGAACCCGACCCATTGGTCGATCATTAGGATCCAACCAAACACATTAGGTGACCATAGTATATAGGGAATAACCCTCCGAGGTTATACCTTATGGTCGCTTCGTTTAAGTAGTTGTATGATAGGTAGTTTATATGCCTTAGGTAAATTACCAAAATGCCCTTTTTACGCCAAAATTCATTTTAAGCATATGTAACATAACTTTTGGTATCTAAACTGATTTAGTAACAATATTAAACACGTTAAGGCATATTTTACTTGTCATAGGACTAGTTAGGCGGTCCGAACGCGTTTCACGCGAACGACGCGTTAAAGTAGCATAAGCTACCTAAACGGGTCGTAATGGGTCGTAAGCACTTAGGTTAGGTTTCATTTAGTATGTAGGCTTTGTTAAACCATATGACATGAGTCTCCATACTCGTTTGGTTTATGAACCCTCATTCTATCCGATCCTCCGATTTAGGTCCGGTTTATTAACATAGTTACCTATATTAGGTGCCGTTTGATTCCGTGATCTCTAGCATTGCGTGGTGGTTATCTTAGGACTTCTGAGCAATCTCAAGTGAGTACATAAACCCCTCTTTTACTGTTTTCAAACTGTTTTGGGGTGAAACACATGTGCCTACTTGTTACTTTCATGCTTTCCTGTTTTCACATCATATACCTGTTATGTTTGTTAGTACATTATAGTACATGATTTCATTACATTTCATGCTATGTATGCCCATTGTGTGTATACTTAGTACATTGTTTTACATTACATTTCTGCTATGTATGTTGACTGATATCATGCTAGCACATTGATTTACATGACTTTTCTGCTTTTTATGTTAACTTAGCATACTTAGTACATCGTTTTCATATGACATGTATGCAATTTCTATAACATTTGGTTTGCACAAACGAGACTTTTATACGTTCATTAACATTTTCTACGCCGCTCGGTTGTAAGTAGTGGTACCATAGGACTTGACAAATCCCATTCCTGACATCTCGGGTTTGTTTGGATGTAAGGAATGACTGAATCCGAAAACATTTCTTTTGATAACCTTGGCTAAAAGGGTTGTCCGACTGTCTCAAGGCTTGAATGTATACGTTAACTTACCACATAAATGTTTGTATCAATGTAACATACATTACTTTGCAAAACATAACTTTTTGATATATTCAAAATACTTTGTTTTGTACATTTCTACATTTAGATTATGTGACAATACTTTACTTACAATACATAACATTTGTTACACATTACTTGACTACTTTTGGACTTCTTAACATTTGACATGGTTTATACAAGGACTCTTTGACAATTGGTTTAAACATAGACTTATTACATTGGTGGTTTGTTTAAGTGACTTAAGTAACGAGATGTGAGTAATATGATACAAGCATGGTGGATACACCGCTGGTACTTCCTATATATAAGTGTTTGTATTATATTATATATCATAGCATTATTTAAATCATTCAATTTGGACTTATACATTTTACACAAGTAACACGATTTTCACAAGACTTTGGTTTACAAACAATTCACTTTATACAACTCATTTTACTTGGTTATACATTTAACTACACATTATTCTTTTATTTATACATATCATTCGATCTTATCGCTTTTTAAACGATTTACAAAACAAAACAATTTACAAGGTTCATGACTGACTTTTGATAAACAACTTTTTCTAAACTTATAAGTCATGAAACCTATTTTCATAAACCTATGTATCTCACAGGCATTTTTATGCTGACGTACCTATTTTCACATGTGTTTTCAGGAGCTTTTGCGTAGGACGATGATCGTGACACTAGGGCGGACCTGTGCCTTAGAGACTTAAAATGAAGATAGACTTAGTTTAATTATGTTATAAACTCTTTGATTCCTGTTTAAAACAATGTAACTCTTATGTTGATAAATAAAATACAACTTTGTATGCCATGGTTATGAAACAATTAATTCTGTTACAACACTCCCCGACATTTTCCGCCACGTTTTGTATGTTATACGTGGTCGGGGTGTGACAACATGAATCAACTGAGTTAATTGATGACGTTTCGAATCATTACCAGGAGAAAGGAACACCATGAACGGCACTTGTATCTTATCTTAAGAGCTCCTAGGGGAGGAGCAACACCACGCGAAGTCTGTCGAAGTGTGACTTCAGGATTCGAGGAGTACACTCTCTTGGTCACGTAGTCAATGAATTGGGAACACACGTGGATCTCGCTAAGATCCATTCTAGTAGAACTTGATTGGCACCAAAGAGTCCTTCGGGGATACAGTAACTTCTTGGTCTAGCTAAATTCTATCGCAGACTCATCATAGGACTTCCGAGGATCGTGCAGGTTTAATTCCTTTAACACAATAAGGTGTTGTGTATTCACGGGAGACAAAACAGGAGAACGTCCTTTCAGCTTTTGAAACCCAACTCCACAATGCACTGAGCATTGTATTTACCCGAGAGTACGGGTGACCCAGTGGTATACCATGATGGTTCGAATCAGAGTCCTAGTTACACACTGATGCAACACGAGAGAGTAATAACCTATGTGGTGGATTTACAAGAAGAACTACACGACTCACAACCTGCGGTGAAAACCGTGGTCTTTGGATTTAAGTTGGGGGCATTATTTGGATGGTACCAAATGCATTACCGAGACCGATCACAAGGGCCTCCCATGTATCTGCCTGTTGACGATGTTAATTATGATTGAGGAAACATGACTTGCTTGTGATGAGTATCTCACTTAACTGTTAAGCACAATCATGAAACATGTATGTGACTAGTGAACTTATCTGTTATGTGTGTTATGAATGATTGCTATTTGTTGTGCGATAATCATTGCTACGATTACACACTATGAACATATGTGAACAACGTGAACGTAAACTGATTCCGTGTACATGAACATCATAGGCATTGACTGATTATGTGTGAATAAGTAACTAATCCTACCGAGCAAACCAAGGTGAGTTCACTGCTCTTTTTCCAAGCATGCGTCCCGAGGAGGGACATCTGGTAAATATTTCGGGGAGCAATATTGGGTAATGGGTTTGAATGGAACGTTAAACCAGAATGTTGGTCAATACACTTCTATATCTATCACTCAAGTCCCTCCTACCGATTGTTGCCGGGGAGGCAACGGGGTATTAGTTAGTAGCGCTAATTAGGTTTGGCACCCTCACACCGCACCGGGGAGGTCGTCTATGAACTAATGACCCCCATCTTGACCATTGCTTTGATAGAGGCAATGGGGTTTAGGGCAAATAATTTGGAGCCATATGCGGTAAGCGTGTGATTAACAACAATGCATCTGTGAAACATTTTAATCTGGTAACTGGTATCTAAACACGTTAACAAAACTTTGAACTCACCAGCTTCGTCTGACACACTTGTCTGCATGCTTGTAGGTCTATAGGTTTATATCATTTGGAATTTGCTGTCTGGGATGCTAGAGTGGTCATGGGCCGAGATACTTGGAATTGCAAGACAAGTCTAACGGTTTTGTACATGTGGTTTATGAAATGCTTAACAAATGATTTATGCTTCTGCTGTAGACGATGAATTACACTTAACGTTTTGTATCACTTTATGATAATGAATGAAAGTTTTATTTAAATATATTTATGAGTTCAATGTGATTGGTGGCTAAGATCCTAGTACGTCACACGCCCCGCGGTGTTCCCGCAAGTGGTAATTTGGGGGTGTGACAATTAGTCTTTTACATACACTTTTAACCAACATAACAAGATGTAAAATGAGATTAGAAGGGCCTTACTACTAGCACAATGCTAGGGATGAGATTTAAGAAGATGAAGATGATAATCTTGGTGGTTAATAGCACTAGAGAGAAGTCCTTCAAGCTTCAAGGTCACCAAGCTCCTTAGTTAAGCTCCTAGCACCTTGTGATCACTTGTAAATGGATGAAGATGAGGTGTAGATGGTGGTGGTGGTGCTCTTGTTCTCGGCCGAGAGTGGAGGAGGAAGACGGAGAAGGTTGAGTGGGGTGTTTGTGAGGAAATGAGAAGATTATGAAAGACTTATGCTTTATATAAAATTGCATCCAACATTGCTTAATCCTTTGGTTTCCATGTCTCTAAATTATCAAACAATATCAAATAAATAATGCAAAGAAAATCAAGGGTGGGGGCCACCCTTGAACCATCGCCAATGGGGGGGGGGTCTTGGTTAGCTTGTAATGGATAGTTAGGAAACAAGTTAGATTCTAAGTGATTAAGTTAGTGTTTTAGTTGTTATGTTGTTATAATAGGTGTTATGATGTTCGGGGACCATAACTAGCTCGGAAATGATAAAACAATGCTTCTAGTGAAAAATTGGTGTTTCGGGTAGCGTCCGGTTGTTCGGTCGGTTACCGGTTCGTTAAGGTGCTAAACTACGCAGTTGAGTGTGCTTTATGTTACCTTTTGTGACAGTTTTGATTCCTGACACTTAGGGAAGTATTATGGACCATTAAACCATAATTCTGCATAATATTTAGTTGTTTAAATGCTGATTTTTGCTGAATTCTGTAGAATTCTGCAGTTTATGTGAGTTTTAGGCACTTTCCGGCACTTAAACTATCACTAGGAAGGCAGTTTTATGATTCTTACTTTCCTACACACTATACTAGTGTAACTCTTGTTTTCTGGCTCATTCTGTGTCTCAATACCATGTCTGTCTAAGTACTGAACTCCCGTCAACATTTCTGATTTGTCTGATAACTGTGCTAACTTTGTTTCGTGCATCATTTGAATCATAAAGTGTTGCATGCAATAATGATATGATATCATGCAATATGTGATGCACATGTATGTATTATGACAATAATCAGAAAGCATTCATGTCATTCATTTAAATCAGCACAATCATTAAAGCACTAATTACTGTTTAATCAATGTACGGACACATGAAATTTTGACGATTGTCACACCTTGTATGGAAGGAAGTGTTGATCGCCACTTTGTTGAGCTGAAGTCAACAAGAAGCATTTTACCAGACCTAAGCTTATCCAAGAAACCAGTGACAGGGTTTGCCTAGATCAAGGGAAGGTTAAAAGTCACCATCGATCGATAGAAGAATTACGTGGACAATCGAAGGAAACTATTGCAATTTCAGGTTGAAGATTGTGATTTGTTGAAGGTGTTACCTTGGAAAGGTGCTAATAGGTTTAGCAAAAAGAGAAAAGCTGAGCCACATTGATTAGGTCCTTTCGAGAACCCATCTTGAGTTGGATCAGTCGCTTATAGGCTCAAGGTACCATAGGGATTGAGTGGAATACATGATGTGTTTCATGTATCCAGCCTGAAAAAGTGTATAATAGATGATACACTGACTATATTCTTTGATGAGGTTTACTTAGGTGATAAACAGAAGTTTATCGAAGTACCTATTGAAATTGTAAATTTGGTTAGAAGAGTTATGTTGATAACCAGAAAGACGATTACAAATTCCTAACAGTATATGCGATCTGTTGATTGGGCAATTTGTGGAGAGAAGATATTTGAAATAGATGCGAACCTGAAATGAATCGTGTGTAGACTCAGACTACCTCAGGTATAGGACAACATATATGTGGTTACACATATGTCAAACCTGAAATGGTGGAACACTGACTTTACCCTTTCTGATTAAGTACTCGTAAACGATGAACCTTGGAAAAGGTAGAGAGCGTTGAGACGAGAAATTAGGAAATGAGATTATATAATAAAGGTCTACGGGGATTCTTCGTAAGAATCAAAGTTTCTCACAGAAACTACAAGACCATATTCAATAAGACTGTTCTTACTATTTCCACCGAGTGCGAAAACAAAAACCTGTAGAGTAAAATTTCGGGGACGAAATTTCCTAAACAGGGGGAGACTGTGACACCCGACTTTTCAGGCCGTACCATACAATTGTAACACGTGTTGTGAATAGATAAAAAGGCTATATTTTATTGATTATGATGTTTATATATGATATTTAATGTGTTGGTAAATCCAAACATTGGTAAAAATTATGTTGGCAACGATAAAATAAACGCTTATCGCGTAATGATTAAAATGCGAAACGAACGTCGGCGACCACCCGATCAGTGTTAAAATCCTAAAAATAGTCTGTTATGATTAGAATGGTAATTTTAATCATGTTCGTGAGGAAAAATAAATTAAAACGCTAATAAACTCTATTTTTCGAATTTAAGTGCGTACCGCGCGATACTGCGCGCATTAGACAAAATACTGTCAACGCAGCCAGTCAAGGCAAGCAGTAATAATTTTATGTGATTATTTTTATAGAATGATAAAAATAATTTAAAACGCACTAAAACGGGGTTAAAACGCTAGAGAAAATACCCGGTATCTAGTAAAATACCAGTTTTGATCCATATATTTGTATATATATGTGTGTGTATGCGTGTATGGATATGAGAGAAAACACATGTGGCAGCCATGCAAAAGGTTTTGTCTCTCTCTCTCTCTCTCCTCTATTTGTGGCCTTAGAAGTTGTGTGAATGATTAGTGTCATGCAAATTTCCATCATATCTTATAAAATCTTTCAATAACCAAGAAAACTCATTTAAAAAAATCATTCTCTCTCTCTACAATAAGCTACGGCCGAACACTCCCATCTCTCACTAAACTTTGAATTTTCAATCTTGTTCTTGAATAATCAAGTCCATTTGATGGTTTAGAAGTGATTTCAAGGTGTTTCAAACAACAATCAACTCCCATATCATCAATCTTTGCTAAAAATCATTCAAGAACAGTATAAAATTTATTTTAAAAAAACTTGTTTTTGATTCTTGATCATCTTGAGGATCATGGAAGTTTCTCTTGTTGTTGAGTTTAATCATAAACTTGAAACTTAAAACAAATGGGTTTTTGAATAAAATAAAAATTGGTGTATCTATGTATGTATGTGTGGCCGTGAGTGTGTGTAGATGTTTATATTTTTTATTTTTATTGAAAGATTCTTGAGTTACATGATTACTTGTGTGACATCCCACATCGGTTGTGAAGGGGAACAAAGGCTTCCTTATAAGGGGCTGGATATCTTCACCATCATGACGCGTTTTGAAAACCGTGAGGGGCAGAAGCCGGGGGTGTGCTGGCCGCCGAAGCGGACAATATCATGGTGCGGTTACGCTGGGCTGTTACAGATGGTATCAGAGCCAGGGCTGGACCGGTGGTGCCAGGTCCTGCGAGGACGCTGGACCCCTTAAGGGGAGTGGATTGTGACATCCCACATCGATTATGAAGGGGAACAAAGGCTTCCTTATAAGGGGCTGGATACCTTCACCATCATGACGCGTTTTGAAAACCGTGAGGGGCGGATGTCGGGGGCGTGCTGGCCGCCAAAGCGGACAATATCATGGTGCGGTTACGCTGGCCTGTTACAACTTGAAAAGTAGGATTGCATGTAAGAATCAATATTTGACATATAAAAATGTTCTAAAGGTGATTCAAGATTTGAAAATGACATGATGAAAAGTGAACTTTTGGAAGTTCATATGTGTATATGTATTTCGTATATATGTATGTATATATGTATGCATGCATGTAAAAGTTTGTCATATATTCGTAAATGTGAAGGATATTCGCATTTATGTATGAATGAGTATGAATGATTGGATGATCATGATGATGTTTGTGTTATGTTTTGTAAGAACATGATACTAATGTGTTCTTAAGTATGATTAAAACATAAATGATGATGATGATGTTGTATGAGTGCATTAGATGCACATATGTGGACATACATGATGATATGAAAGCATGAAATGATCATTTGAGCATGATTTGATAAAAATCAATTTTGATCAGAATATAAACACTAAAATAAGATTATTTTGAAGTGTTTAATGATATAAAACTTTGACATAAAGTTTGCTAGTCTTGCATGTTGTACTTGGTGCGTTAGGGGTTGTAAAATACGTGAAATCGCATGATTTATGTGACTTACACAAAAACTGAACTAATCTGATTATGATCACTATTTTAATCAGTAAATAACATGCACTGTGTTAAAATATCAAGTCATTCCGAGTTGGGATGGTTATAGTAACGTTTGACGCAAAACTATGCGGTAAAATGGTCAAAAATCGGCTTTTCGAACGATTTTTATGAAACTGATTTAGATTGTAACATCTGTGTTTGTTATCATTGTGAACAGTTCAATTTTCAATAAAACAATGTTATTTGATCCCAATGTTTGTTTGGTTGTGTTTTTACATTTTTCGTGTTTTGACTTTTGTCCAATTTCAAACTCTATATCATTTTTTGGAGATTTATACGCGAACTGGTGCGTAAACGTAATCAGTTTAATGCGACAAATACTCCGAAACTTCAACATATACTTAACATACCTTAAATAACCCTTACATAACTTAGAAATAAGTTTTGAAGGCTTTGGTATGGCAAAAACAAGTTAATTCACTTACAGGGACTAAACTTGACAACCTGAAGCTTTGTAACGGTTAATTATGCTCACTAGAATGCACGATATAAATTTCATAAAGTTTCGTTATCGTACGAGAAAGTTATGATCAAATCCGTGTACAAGGGGTTAAAGCGTCAACGTTGAAGTTTTATGACTTTTCGGGTAACAATAAAGTTAACCGAGGGCTAAACAAAGTGGGTAAATGTCTTAAAGCCCTTATAAGTCAATTTAGAGGGCTCATTGTGCAAAACAAGACATGAAAACGACCTTTAGAAGGGCCAGGGACCAAAACTGCAATTAAGAAAAAATTTTGTTGGATGACACCATGGGCTCGCATAGCGCGAGCACTAACCATATGTGCAGTCGCGCTACGCGACTGCCTTATCTGGACAGAATGTTAAATTTCTTGGATTTTCTTGGATTCTTGTCTGCCATAGCCCTTGTAAACGACCTTTGAACGATTTTCCTCATCTTGCTTGGCCCCTAAACACCCCCTAAACATCTAGGGACACTTGTTAAGATGTTGTGGTCACTTGTAGACTTGTGTGTCAACAAATTGTGGTGTTGAAATCACTATAAAAGGCCCCTTTGTTGCAACCAAGTTCTTCACACCTTCATTCAGCTTTCTGATCATTTCTGGAGCACAAGTCTTCTCTCAAGTGATCTCTGGTCATTCTTAGGACTCTTGTAAGTTTGCCTAACCTTCCTTAGTTTAAGTTTTAGCTTAGTTTAGCTTAAAAGTCAACCGTCGTAATTAACGGTTGACTTAACGGTTAATCACTAATGGTCCAGTGATTAGTCGGATCAAAAGTAGTTATAAGTTGGTAATTATGTGGGTAATAAACCCTCCAAAGGATTCCCCCTGATTCCCATTCTAACTAGGTCAAAAGTCGGGTCAAACTTGCTTATAAAAAGTCAACAGAATTGTTAATTTCTAATTTATGCATAATTAGCAATGTGGAACATATACAACCTATTTGATCAGTAATATAACTTAGTAATTAGTGTAAAAACATGTCCAAACCTGTTCAACCCGACAATTTCCTGTTTAGACCCGGTTCGGAACCGAAAGTCGCATAGTTTGACTTTTACTTTGACTTTCAGTTCTGACCCGTTTAGGCATGTTTTAGAAATGCCTCAGAGCTTTAATTGGAATAAGTTACATACTAGTATAACCCTCTATGATTATACACCTTGGTTCATTAGTTATCCAATTAATATGCATATTTCCGTTAATTGCTCATATGTTGACCATTATGCCCTTTTTACCTTAAAACGTGATTTTTGAAAATGTAAAAGAGTAGAAACCTTTGTTACTGAAATATAAACTTGTACCCAAAATTTGAGATCAATTGGTGGTGTAGATTGAGAGTTATGCTCATTAGCGCAAAATGAAAGCTTTATGTTAATTAAATGGCGTAATTAGCGTATAGCCCAGTTAAGCCTACTTTTTGATATCAAACTTATTACCCCCTGATGTAATATATTATTTTGGGATTTTTGAAAATTTTTAATTAATTTTAGGCCGAGCATAACTCATAGTCATAGGCTTAATCCGGTAATTGTCGGTTTTGCCCTTACGGGCCATAAAATGAGTTTTACATATCTAAACGACTCCAAAACTTTTGCTACTGATTCTAAATGATAAATAAATTATTTTAAGCCTCCTGGAATAATAAAAATATCAGCTTTATGTATATAACCCGGAAACGGCTCCTAATCGCCTTTCTAAGCGTTTTTAACGCATAGTATGTACTAGAACCATTTTAGACATACAAGGGTTGATACCTACTGATATTTTAGGTAAATTATAATGTTTTAACAGTAAGCAAAAGTTGTTTAACTCAGACTTCAGTTTTGAGCTTCACGGCTTTTGTGAAATTACCAAAATGCCCTTACGGGGCATAGTTTGTGTTTAAATACGTTTTGGGCATAATGAAAGACATCTTACTGATGTCACAACATATTTGGGGCATAATTAACTTAGGAAACCTGTATATGGCTCTTACGGATACCCGTTACGCTTGTTACGCATTAGGTTCGGTTTATATAACTAGTTTACATAAATTAGCCGAAGCGGGTCAAACCTTATCGGTTTTATCTCAAAATTCAGAGCGTGTATGAAATACCCATATTAAACAAGTCTTCAAACTTGTCAGGTCTAAATCACATTCTATCCGATCTTCCGACTTAGGTCCGGTTTATTAATGTAGTTACCTATATTAGGTGCCGTTTGATATTCCGTGATCTCTAGCATTGCTTGGTGGTTATCTTAGGACTTCTGAGCAATCTCAAGTGAGTACATAGACCCCTCTTTTACAGTTTTCCAAACTGTTTTGGGGTGAAACACATGTGCCTACTTGTTACTTTCATGCTTTCCTGTTTTCGCATCATATACCTGCTATGTTTGTTAGTACATTATAGTACATGATTTCATTACATTTCATGTTATGTATGCCCATTGTGTGCATACTTAGTGCATTGTTTTACTTTACATTTCATGCTATGTATGTCCATTGTGTGCATACTTAGTACATTGTTTTACTTTACATTTCTGCTATGTATGTTGACTGATAGCATGCTAGCACATTGATTTACATGACTTTCTGCTTTGTATGTTAACTTAGCATACTTAGTACATTGTTTTCATATAACATGTTCACTTTTGCTATGACATTTAGTTTGCACAAACGAGACTATTATACGTTCATTAACATTAGCTACGCCGCTCGGTAGTAAGTACTGGTACCATAGGACTTGACAAATCCCATTCCTGACATCCCGGGTTTGTTTGGATGTAAGGAATGACTGAATCCGAAAACATTTCTTTTGATAACCTTGACTGAAAGGGTTATCCGACTGTCTCAAGGCTTGAATGTATGCGTTAACTTACCACATAAATGTTTGTATCAATGTAACATGCATTACTTTGCAAAACATAACTTTTTGATATATTCAAAATACTTTGTTTTGTACATTTCTACATTTGGATTATGTGACAATACTTTACTTACAATACATAACATTTGATACACATTACTTGACTACTTTTGGACTTATAAACATTTGACATGGTTTATACAAGGACTTTTGACTATTGGTTTAAACATAGACTTTATACATTGTTGGTTTGTTTAAATGACTTAAGTAACGAGATGTGAGTAATATGATACAAGCATGGTGGATACGCCGCTGATACCTCCTATATATAAGTGTTTGTATTATATTACATATCATAGCGTTATTTAAATCATTCAATTTGGACTTATACATTTTACACAAATAACATATTTTTCACAAGACTTTGGTTTACAAACAATTTACTTTATACAACTCATTTTACTTGGTTATACATTTAACCACGCATTATTCTTTTATTTATACATATCATTCGATCTTATCGCTTTTTAAACGATTTACAAAACAAAACAATTTACAAGGTTCATGACTGACTTTTGATAAACAACTTTTTCTAAACTTATAAGTCATGAATCCTATTTTCACAAACCTATGTATCTCACAGGCATTTTTATGTTGACGTACCTATTTTCACATGTGTTTTCAGGAGCTTTTGCATAGGATGATGATCGTGACACTAGGGCGGACCGTGCCTTAGAGACTTAAAATGAAGATAGAACTTGTTTAATTATGTTATAAACTCTTTATTTCCTGTATTGACAATGTAACACGCTTGTTGATAAATAAAGTACAACTTTTAATGCCATGGTTATGAAACAATTAATTCTGTTACAACACTCCCCGACGTTTTCCGCCACGTCTTGTATGTTATACGTGGTCGGGGTGTGACAGAAGAGTTGGTATCAGAGCCAATGGTTATAGGGAATTAGGTTATTAGTAATTCTTTGACCTAGACTATAACCTTTCTAGGAACCTAACACAAGTCATCTTGTGTTTAGATCTTAAAACATGCACATCACCTATCCTTAGGTGATTATCAAAACAAGAACCCAATTTTCCGAAACGATTTTTGAAAAACAATCTTCTGCTTTTGGATAATTTATTACATGGTTTTGAACCCTCTTTTGTAAGGTTTTGAACCCTTCCAGTTTAACTAAAACTTTTGGCTTTATGCCTTTGAATTTTCAAAATCTCGTCAAAGTTTTGGGTTCTAAATAGTGTTCACTTATAGGCGAGCATGTCTTCGCGATACATTATTTTTCACCCATTTACTTTGATTAGTCACAATGTGTCGTTTGTTTACCTTGTGGTAACAAACAAATGACCACCATCTTTGCCATTATCAATTTTTGCATCGTCTCATTCTTTTCACCCAAACATCTCACTCGTTTCCTTTCATGTTTCCTCTTTTAGAATGCCTCCTCGACGCGACAATCTGATTGCGACTGCCGAACTGGCAGAAATTATTGCGCAGCAGATGGCTGCTTAATTCCCAAATCTCTTTGCTCAATGGCACCAAGCCAACAGCAATAACAATGCTCCATGCAAATACAAGGATTTTAACTCGGCTAAACCACTCAAGTTTAGTGGTTCTGAAGGAGCGACTGGGCTTCTTCAATGGTTCGAGAGCATTGAGAATACTTTTCGCCACGTGCAGTGTCCTGACAATCGCAAGGACGAGTTTTCTTCGAGTGTGTTTCAGAAGAGGGCTCTCACATGGTGGAATGGGGTTATGAGAGACTGGGGTGCAGAAGTTGCTTTAGCACAAACTTGGGCTGAACTTAGGGCCCTTATGATGAGGGAGTTCTGTCCTCGTCATGAACAACGAGCGTTGGAGAAAGAGTTTGAGGACTTGAAACAAGACAGTGGCGAGCACAGGGCATATACTGATAGATTTGAGGAGTTGAGTCTGCTTTGCCCACAAATGGTTACCCCACTCGACAAGGCTATCGAAAGGTACATCGACGGCCTACCTGACTCAGTACAAGACATCATTACTGGTATTAACCCTGCCACTCTCCGTCAGGCGATCGAGTTAGCAGCGACATTGACTGAGTCGCAGGTTCGAAAGGGAAAGCTGCATAAAAAGGGTGACAAGGGAAAGAAGCAGGCGTCTGACAAGGGGGATAGCAAGAAAGGTCAAAACAAGAAGGGAAAGAATTCTGGAGGGTCTAGGAAGCGCAAGGCTTCCCAAAACTATGTCGTTACTGCACAGGCCCAAGCTGCACCAAATCAGCCTGCGCAGCCACTAGCCAAGAAGCCTTATCTTGGCAATGCACCTTTGTGCAACAGGTGTAACGGCCATCATCCACCACACCTCCAGTGTCGTCAGTGCACCAACTGCGGAAGATCTGGTCATCTTGCCGCTACTTGTCGCATTCCTGTTAACCAGAACCAGGCAGTTCAGAACCAAGCCCAACAAGTTGCTCAGCCTCTTGCTCAGCAACAAGGTCAAGCTGCACGACCTCATTTTCCTCCTGGTTCGTGCTACAATTGTGGGGATCTGACCCACTACAGGAACCGGTGCCCAAGGCTAGCCAACCAGAACCAGAATCCAAATCAGAATCAGGCTCCGGCTCGAGGTCGAGTCTTCAACATGAATGCTCAAGAGGCACAAGCAGACAATGAAGTGGTGAACGGTACGTTCTTTATTAATAATCAGCCTGCATCTGTTCTCTTTGATTCGGGTGCCGATAAGAGTTTTGTGTCATTATCTTTTGAGCCAATGCTTCGCGTGTCTAGAACGAAACTAGGTAAACCTTTGACAGTAGAAGTTGCTAGTGGTGAACCCATTGTTCTCGATTCTGTTCTTCGCAACTGCCAGTTAAACCTTAACGATCATCTTTTTCCTATTAACCTCACGCCTATGCAACTTGGAAGCTTCGACGTCATTGTGGGTATGGATTGGTTATCCAAGCATCAAGCAGAGATAGTTTGTTCTGAGAAGATTGTTCGTGTGCCGCTTTCGACAGGCGAGATCCTACAGGTTCAAGGTGAGAAACCTTCCGGTGGTCTCAAACTCATGTCTTGTTTTAAAGCTCGGAAGTATCTGCGAAAGAATTATGTGGCCTTCTTGGCACATGTCACAGCAGATAAAGGCAAGGGTAAGTCTATTTCAGATATTCCTGTCATTCGGGATTATTATGAAGTTTTCCCTGAAGAGTTACCTGGTCTACCTCCAGCACGCCAAGTCGAGTTCCGTATTGATCTCATACCTGGTGCAAATCCCATTGCCAGAGCTCCATATCGTCTTGCACCATCTGAGATGCAAGAGTTGTCTAAGCAGCTTCAGGAGCACTCTGAGAAAGGTTTTATCCGTCCTAGCTTTTCACCTTGGGGTGCTCCCGTTCTTTTTGTCAAGAAGAAGGATGGATCTTTTAGGATGTGTATCGATTATCGTGAGCTTAACAAGCTTACCATCAAGAATCGATATCCCCTACCGCGCATAGACGATCTCTTTGATCAGTTACAGGGCGCGTCTTATTTTTCGAAGATTGATCTGCGTTCCGGATATCATCAACTTCGTGTGCATGAAGAAGATATTCCCAAGACAGCGTTCCGTACTCGGTATGGGCACTATGAGTTCACAGTCATGCCATTCGGTTTGACTAATGCTCCTGCTGTTTTCATGGACTTAATGAATAGGGTCTGCAAACCTTATTTGGATCAGTTCGTCATTGTTTTTATTGACGACATCTTGATTTACTCTAACACGCTAGCTGATCACGAGCAACATCTTCGTCTTACTTTGGAACTCCTAAAGAAAGAGCAACTTTTCGCCAAATTCTCCAAGTGTGAATTTTGGCTTAAAGAAGTTCAATTTTTAGGACATATTGTCAACAAACAAGGTATTCATGTAGATCCCTCCAAGATCAGTGCGATCAAGGATTGGGATACTCCTACTACTCCTACTGAGGTTCGTTCTTTTCTTGGTCTAGCGGGTTATTACCGCCGCTTTATTGAGAACTTCTCAAAGATTGCAGTTCCTCTAACTGCTCTAACTCAGAAGAACAAGCCCTTTGAGTGGGGATTCAAACAAGAGGAAGCTTTTCAAAACTTGAAGCAGAAGCTTTGCGACGCGCCTGTTCTGACTTTGCCTGAGGGCAATGATGATTTCGTCGTTTATTGTGATGCATCTAAATTGGGTCTTGGTTGTGTTCTGATGCAAAGTAACAAAGTCATAGCATATGCATCGAGGCAGTTGAAGATACATGAGAAAAACTACACCACTCATGATCTTGAGTTGGGTGCAGTTGTTTTCGCTCTAAAGATCTGGAGACACTATTTGTACGGTACAAAATGTGTGGTTTTCATGGACCACAAAAGTCTTCAGCATATCTTCAATCAGAAAGAACTCAACATGAGGCAACGACGTTGGGTTGAGCTTTTAAACGACTATGACTGTGAAATTCGCTACCATCCTGGTAAGGCGAATGTCGTAGCTGATGCATTGAGTCGTAAGGAACATACTAAGCTTCATTGTGTACGTGTTCAATCTGTTATTCAAGCTCGATCTGATATCCAAGCACGCATTTCTCAGGCTCAACAATCTTGTGTTTCACAAGGTTTGATGGATAAGGAATTTCCCTATCACATAACACCTGATCTAGAACTGAAGGACAATGGATCGTATTACTTCATAGACCGTTTATGGGTCCCAAGCCTAGATAACCTTCACACCTTGCTTATGGATGAAGCCCATAAGTCTCGCTATTCTGTTCATCCTGGCTCAGATAAGATGTATAAGGATCTTCGTATTCAGTATTGGTGGCCTGGTATGAAGAAAGACATTGCCTTATATGTATCAAAATGCCTTACATGTCTTAAGGTTAAGGCTGAACATCAGCGTCCTTCTGGTTTATTGGTGCAACCAGAGATCCCAGTTTGGAAATGGGAAAACATTACTATGGATCTTGTTACCAAACTTCCACGCACAAAGAAAGGTCATGATGCCATCTGGGTAGTCGTTGATCGTCTTACTAAGTCAGCACATTTCTTGCCAATTCGTGAGGACTTTCCTGCTGACAGACTTGCTAAAATCTATGTGGATGAAATTGTAGCTCGACATGGTGTTCCTTTGAACATCATTTCTGACAGAGATGCTCGTTTCACTTCTCATTTTTGGAGAACCATGCAATCTGCTATGGGGGCCCAACTTAACCTGAGCACAGCTTATCATCCGCAAATGGATGGTCAATCTGAAAGAACAATCCAGACTCTGGAGGATATGCTTAGAGCTTGTGTGATCGACTTTGGTGGTAGTTGGGATTCACATCTGCCGTTAATTGAATTCTCCTACAACAACAGTTATCACACCAGCATCAAAATGGCTCCTTTCGAGGCTCTCCATGGTCGAAAATGTCGTTCACCAGTCTGCTGGAATGAGATTGGCGAGGCTCAACTTACTGGACCTGCCCTCATTTTAGAGACAACTGACAAGATTAAGAAAGTTCGTGATAACCTTCAGACAGCTAGAAGCCGTCAAAAGAGTTACGCGGATCCAAAACGCAAGCCCTTGGAATTTCAAGTCGGTGATCGAGTATTACTTAAGGTCTCACCTTGGAAAGGTGTGATCAGATTTGGAAAGAAAGGAAAACTTACACCTAGATACGTTGGACCATTCAAGATCGTCGAAAGAATCGGAAAGGTAGCCTACAGACTTGAGTTACCTCCTGAACTTGGAAATGTTCATCCAACTTTTCACGTGTCCAATCTCAAGAGGTGTTTAGCTGATGAGAACCTCCACATACCACTTGACGAAATTCGTGTTGGTAAAACACTGAAATTTGTTGAGAAGCCAGTGGAAATCATGGAACGTGAAGTCAAGTGGCTTAAACGCAAGCGCATTCCTTTGGTCAAAGTTCGCTGGCAAGCTAAACGTGGACCCGAGTTTACTTGGGAACGCGAAGATCAAATGAAGGCGAAATATCCACATCTTTTTCCACGAGTTTCCTCTAAATAAATTTCGGGACGAAATTTCCACAAGTAGGGGAGACTGTAACATCTGTGTTTGTTATCATTGTGAACAGTTCAATTTTCAATAAAACAATGTTATTTGATCCCAATGTTTGTTTGGTTGTGTTTTTACATTTTTCGTGTTTTGACTTTTGTCCAATTTCAAACTCTATATCATTTTTTGGAGATTTATACGCGAACTGGTGCGTAAACGTAATCAGTTTAATGCGACAAATACTCCGAAACTTCAACATATACTTAACATACCTTAAATAACCCTTACATAACTTAGAAATAAGTTTTGAAGGCTTTGGTATGGCAAAAACAAGTTAATTCACTTACAGGGACTAAACTTGACAACCTGAAGCTTTGTAACGGTTAATTATGCTCACTAGAATGCACGATATAAATTTCATAAAGTTTCGTTATCGTACGAGAAAGTTATGATCAAATCCGTGTACAAGGGGTTAAAGCGTCAACGTTGAAGTTTTATGACTTTTCGGGTAACAATAAAGTTAACCGAGGGCTAAACAAAGTGGGTAAATGTCTTAAAGCCCTTATAAGTCAATTTAGAGGGCTCATTGTGCAAAACAAGACATGAAAACGACCTTTAGAAGGGCCAGGGACCAAAACTGCAATTAAGAAAAAATTTTGTTGGATGACACCATGGGCTCGCATAGCGCGAGCACTAACCATATGTGCAGTCGCGCTACGCGACTGCCTTATCTGGACAGAATGTTAAATTTCTTGGATTTTCTTGGATTCTTGTCTGCCATAGCCCTTGTAAACGACCTTTGAACGATTTTCCTCATCTTGCTTGGCCCCTAAACACCCCCTAAACATCTAGGGACACTTGTTAAGATGTTGTGGTCACTTGTAGACTTGTGTGTCAACAAATTGTGGTGTTGAAATCACTATAAAAGGCCCCTTTGTTGCAACCAAGTTCTTCACACCTTCATTCAGCTTTCTGATCATTTCTGGAGCACAAGTCTTCTCTCAAGTGATCTCTGGTCATTCTTAGGACTCTTGTAAGTTTGCCTAACCTTCCTTAGTTTAAGTTTTAGCTTAGTTTAGCTTAAAAGTCAACCGTCGTAATTAACGGTTGACTTAACGGTTAATCACTAATGGTCCAGTGATTAGTCGGATCAAAAGTAGTTATAAGTTGGTAATTATGTGGGTAATAAACCCTCCAAAGGGTTCCCCCTGATTCCCATTCTAACTAGGTCAAAAGTCGGGTCAAACTTGCTTATAAAAAGTCAACAGAATTGTTAATTTCTAATTTATGCATAATTAGCAATGTGGAACATATACAACCTATTTGATCAGTAATATAACTTAGTAATTAGTGTAAAAACATGTCCAAACCTGTTCAACCCGACAATTTCCTGTTTAGACCCGGTTCAGAACCGAAAGTCGCATAGTTTGACTTTTACTTTGACTTTCAGTTCTGACCCGTTTAGGCATGTTTTAGAATTGCCTCAGAGCTTTAATTGGACTAAGTTACATACTAGTATAACCCTCTGTGATTATACACCTTGGTTCATTAGTTATCCAATTAATATGCATATTTCCGTTAATTGCTCATATGTTGACCATTATGCCCTTTTTACCTTAAAACGTGATTTTTGAAAATGTAAAAGAGTAGAAACCTTTGTTACTGAAATATAAACTTGTACCCAAAATTTGATATCAATTGGTGGTGTAGATTGAGAGTTATGCTCATTAGCGCAAAATGAAAGCTTTATGTTAATTAAATGGCGTAATTAGCGTATAGCCCAGTTAAGCCTACTTTTTGATATCAAACTTATTACCCCCTGATGTAATATATTATTTTGGGATTT
Organism: Helianthus tuberosus; assembly: GCA_030545235.1. Lineage (NCBI taxonomy): Eukaryota > Viridiplantae > Streptophyta > Magnoliopsida > Asterales > Asteraceae > Helianthus > Helianthus tuberosus. Next base: position 125,602,165 of record CM060407.1, read on the forward strand.
TTGAAAATTTTTAATTAATTTTAGGCCGAGCATAACTCATAGTCATAGGCTTAATCCGGTAATTGTCGGTTTTGCCCTTACGGGCCATAAAATGAGTTTTACATATCTAAACGACTCCAAAACTTTTGCTACTGATTCTAAATGATAAATAAATTATTTTAAGCCTCCTGGAATAATAAAAATATCAGCTTTATGTATATAACCCGGAAACGGCTCCTAATCGCCTTTCTAAGCGTTTTTAACGCATAGTATGTACTAGAACCATTTTAGACATACAAGGGTTGATACCTACTGATATTTTAGGTAAATTATAATGTTTTAACAGTAAGCAAAAGTTGTTTAACTCAGACTTCAGTTTTGAGCTTCACGGCTTTTGTGAAATTACCAAAATGCCCTTACGGGGCATAGTTTGTGTTTAAATACGTTTTGGGCATAATGAAAGACATCTTACTGATGTCACAACATATTTGGGGCATAATTAACTTAGGAAACCTGTATATGGCTCTTAAAGATACCCGTTACGCTTGTTACGCATTAGGTTCGATTTATATAACTAGTTTACATAAATTAGCCGAAGCGGGTCAAACCTTATCGGTTTTATCTCAAAATTCAGAGCGTGTATGAAATACCCATATTAAACAAGTCTTCAAACTTGTCAGGTCTAAATCACATTCTATCCGATCTTCCGACTTAGGTCCGGTTTATTAATGTAGTTACCTATATTAGGTGCCGTTTGATATTCCGTGATCTCTAGCATTGCTTGGTGGTTATCTTAGGACTTCTGAGCAATCTCAAGTGAGTACATAGACCCCTCTTTTACTGTTTTCCAAACTGTTTTGGGGTGAAACACATGTGCCTACTTGTTACTTTCATGCTTTCCTGTTTTCGCATCATATACCTGCTATGTTTGTTAGTACATTATAGTACATGATTTCATTACATTTCATGCTATGTATGCCCATTGTGTGCATACTTAGTACATTGTTTTACTTTACATTTCATGCTATGTATGTCCATTGTGTGCATACTTAGTACATTGTTTTACTTTACATTTCTGCTATGTATGTTGACTGATAGCATGCTAGCACATTGATTTACATGACTTTCTGCTTTGTATGTTAACTTAGCATACTTAGTACATTGTTTTCATATAACATGTTCACTTTTGCTATGACATTTAGTTTGCACAAACGAGACTATTATACGTTCATTAACATTAGCTACGCCGCTCGGTAGTAAGTACTGGTACCATAGGACTTGACAAATCCCATTCCTGACATCCCGGGTTTGTTTGGATGTAAGGAATGACTGAATCCGAAAACATTTCTTTTGATAACCTTGACTGAAAGGGTTATCCGACTGTCTCAAGGCTTGAATGTATGCGTTAACTTACCACATAAATGTTTGTATCAATGTAACATGCATTACTTTGCAAAACATAACTTTTTGATATATTCAAAATACTTTGTTTTGTACATTTCTACATTTAGATTATGTGACAATACTTTACTTACAATACATAACATTTGATACACATTACTGGACTACTTTTGGACTTATAAACATTTGACATGGTTTATACAAGGACTTTTGACTATTGGTTTAAACATAGACTTTATACATTGTTGGTTTGTTTAAATGACTTAAGTAACGAGATGTGAGTAATATGATACAAGCATGGTGGATACGCCGCTGGTACCTCCTATATATAAGTGTTTGTATTATATTACATATCATAGCGTTATTTAAATCATTCAATTTGGACTTATACATTTTACACAAATAACATATTTTTCACAAGACTTTGGTTTACAAACAATTTACTTTATACAACTCATTTTACTTGGTTATACATTTAACCACGCATTATTCTTTTATTTATACATATCATTCGATCTTATCGCTTTTTAAACGATTTACAAAACAAAACAATTTACAAGGTTCATGACTGACTTTTGATAAACAACTTTTTCTAAACTTATAAGTCATGAATCCTATTTTCACAAACCTTTGTATCTCACAGGCATTTTTATGCTGACGTACCTATTTTCACATGTGTTTTCAGGAGCTTTTGCATAGGATGATGATCGTGACACTAGGGCGGACCTGTGCCTTAGAGACTTAAAATGAAGATAGAACTAGTTTAATTATGTTATAAACTCTTTATTTCCTATATTGACAATGTAACACGCTTGTTGATAAATAAAGTACAACTTTTAATGCCATGGTTATGAAACAATTAATTCTGTTACAACACTCCCCGACGTTTTCCTCCACGTCTTGTATGTTATACGTGGTCGGGGTGTGACATAGATCAATAAGTAAACTGATATTTTTAGTTTAAAAATAAGTATTTTAACTAATTTTAAGTTTACTTGGTGCTTGGTTGGTCATACGTGACTTCCGACGCCTGAAAACGTTACCGAATCACTAAAAATACGCGTTTTACAATGAACACTAGTATGGGTTATTTTTGGGTGAACCTTATGTGTTAAAATGTGTTATGTGATTTAAATATGTGAATATGATAATATGTTAAGTGTTGATATGATAGCGGGAAATTTAGGCTATGCATGTATACTTGTACGTTTAGAACGGTAGAATCGGTAAAATCGCGTTAAATGTAAAAATTATTTGTCGAGCATGAAAATTGATACATATAAGTTGTTTTATGTATGCTTGCCTTAAAAATGACAAAATAGATAAGTTAACAAGATTACGCGTGTTACGATGTTGATTTATGTGTACGTTTATGTATATATATTACGACGCTCAAATCGTAGATATATTACGTATAAACGGATGTGTTAATGGATTTACATGATAACGGTCACCAATAAAATCGTTCAAGTCGCAAAATCTTAAATATATATATATATATATATGGACTCATATATATATTAGCGTGCCAACATAATAAAAAACGATAACTTTTCGAGAAAATCTCAAAGTTATGTGAAAATTATAAGAAACGGAGAAACTTAGGATTTTTGTGATATATTGATTTATAAATCGTTCCTACGTATAATAGGACGTGTAGAAATCAATCTATGGGATTGCGCTATTTAAAAATACGCACATAAAGGTGAGTGTCACTAAACTCCCCTCTTTTACTGTTTTGACTTTTGTATATGTTTTAGGGGAAGAACATGCCTAAAAAGGGTTTAATAATGTTTCTGGAATAAAACATAACTTTTGATATAGATTATATATTTTCGTTGAAAATATATGGATATGTTTCGTAACGAAATGGTTTTGGTGAATATATGTTTCGGGGAGAAACTGGGATTGTACGGCGTTTCAAAGAAAACGACCGTTGTTGTTGGGTCGGGTTTGCTTGGTCCAAGGGATTTCAGTAAATTCGTACAACTTCTTATATTAAATTTGTCATATTAGTATGATATATATATATATTGTACGTGAGGCAGGCATCATAGATGGTCTCGATATGGACCATGCGCCAATGGTGCCGTTTAATCATTTAAATATTGCTCGCGAGGAATTGTTGGTAGATCTATCGAGTTGACAACCCCGTCGTGACCGGTCGCCCCGTGTCAAGTCAAACGACGAATTGATATTCTGTTTATAGTTTAGCCTTGATTATCCCTACATTGTAAATATATAGTTCGTAATGTCTAGCTAACTTACGAGTCCAAACATTTGACGCTATAAATTTAATATGTAAACTTGGGAAGATGCCCTATTTCGGAGGTTTCAGCAGAAAAACCTACGACGGTTGACCCATGGATTTTTATGAAGGAAAAAGAATTGACTTTCGAAAATTATATGGATGTTTTATAATAAACACATAATTAGAAAACTTTTTCCTTGGGATCAAATTGTTTAAATTTGAATATGTGAACTCACATTCCTTTGTGTTGACACTTGATTTTACTGTGTTCTTCAGGTACTAAAGTTCGGCTTTGGGAATCATGGCGTATCTTGTGGTTGTTGATGCATGCTTTGTCATTTAATATGTTGGACTAACTTTTAAAACTTTCTGGGACAAATGTAATAAGATCCGTGATGATCAAAACAACTTAATCATGTCGTGGTTGTGTAACGTTTTGAAACTTTATGTTTAAAACTTATGTTTTAATTAAGTTAATATGTCCAACAATTTAATGCATCGACCGTCAAAATATAAATGAGCACCAACTTCTGTCACCACTACGTTTTATATTCCGCTGCGACGTTTTTGGGGTATGACATCGAATGGGTGTTGGAAGGGAAAGGGTGGTGGTTCTGGAGATCTTGAAGGGAAGGAGTTGGTGGCGGTCGGCGGCAGGTGGGTGGTAAGTTATGGTGGCAGCGGTGGAAGTATTCTTAGCCGACTGTGAAGTTAGAGAGTGAGAGAGAGAAAGATAATCATAGCTGAAAGAGAGAGAGAGTGGGTGATCTGAATTATTTATTTTAATATTTAAGGTAAAGATGACCAAAATACCCTTATGTGGGGACCACTAGATCAGATTTAACCATAAAAAATAACTGAGTTAGGATTAAAGGATATAACTTGCAAGGGTTTGTAAACATCGAATACGTTTTTTTTGTAATTTTTGAAGATAAAGGACACAGTTTGCAATAAGCGACATACATAAAGGACGATTTTTGTAATTTACTCGTTTTTTTAAGTTTTTGGGGAAGGGGGGGGGTGTTTAGGTTTTTTTTTAAGGTTTTTGGGAGGAGGGAGGTAGGTTTTTTTTTAGGTTTTTGGGGGGTGAGGGTTAGGTTTTTTTGGTGAGGTATAGTTTATTTATTTATTTTTTTATTATTTTTTTTTTTGCAGGGGGAGGGGGTGGGGGTTTAGGTTTTTGGGTGGTGGTGGGGTGGGTGTTTAGGTTTTGGATGGTGGTGTAGTGAGTTTATGTTTTAGGTTATTGGACACTTGTCACTCTATAAATCCTTCTTACAATTAGGAGTATTTGTACACTAACTTAACCCATAGTATTATATCAAATATAGCGGTGCGACATTTCAACTTGTTCGTTTCTCACACTTTTACAGGGTACGTCACAACACCTTTTACCTCTTTTATAAGTTATTGAAAGTCATCAAAGCAACGTCAATGTTTATTCTTCTGATGAAAACGCGTATGATAACATCCCGTCGCACCACGCATGTTTGTTTTAATCTATTTAACTAAAAAAATGGTCTAAATAGTAATATTAAAAATTGTCTCTTATAATCATTGCATAATTCTTCTGCCTAACGTTTACCCCTCTCCTGTAACATTATTCCTGGATAAAACAAACTTTATTATTATTATTATTATTATTATTATTATTATTATTATTATTATTATTATTCACACACCAAAACTCCATTATTGTTATTATATCAACAAAATTGAAGCTCCGTCAATGGCGATTTGCAATTTTTTTTATAACTGACTCAATATCTGCAACAAACAGAATATCGTAGGCACAATTACTTCTCTTAAATGTCGAATCATCAACCAAATTCAACATATTTCAGATGCTTAGATTCACTTCAAATCACTAATTTATTATCTTATTGTTTCACATTTGTTGCAGCTGCTACTGCATGGAAGGATTTTAACCTAAACCGGACCTCGGAGCTTCGATTATTCACTATCTAGGGTTTTATTTCAAGTGAGTTGTTCATATCTCTCATCGATCACATGAATTGTACGCCGATTTGTGTTTCTCGTGTTTCTGTTGGTTAAAATTAACATCATGCAGTTTAGGTTTTAGTAATTTGTTTATGGTTTACATGAATTTGATGTTTTGGTAGCTTGATTGGTAGTGTTTGGAGTTTGATTTGTGAGATTAGTGGATAGTTAGGGTTTGATTTGTGAGATTAGTGGATATTTAGGGTTTGGTGTATGGGGACTCAAACGATGGGGTCGAATGGCGGCGGAGCGCAGAAGTCTATGTTGGATGGATTGTCAAGGCAGGGGTCATTGTATAACCTAACATTGGATGAGGTTCAACAGCAGTTAGGGGATTTAGGGAAGCCTTTTAATAGTATGAATTTGGATGAGCTTTTGAAGAGTGTTTATAGTGCTGAGACTAATCAAGGAACGAGTAGTAACGCGGTTAATTATACGGAGCTCAATTCGGGTGTGACGAAGAAGACGGTTGATGAAGTGTGGCAGGATATACAACAAGGTCAGAGGAAGAAAAAGAACGATAGCGATGACGATGGGAGTAATGTTAGTAAGGGCGGTAGTTTTAAGAGCGGTGACGGAAAGCGACAGCATACTCTCGGTGAGATGACACTTGAGGATTTCTTGGTCAAAGCGGGGGTCGTGGCCGAATCTTCTCCCGGGAATGTGAACGAAGAAGGGAATCTTGAACCGCTAGAAACGCAGTGGATAAGCTATCAAAGTCATGCAGTTCAGCAGCAGAATGTGATTATGGCGGGTCATTATCAAGTTCAACCATCGGTTACGGTTCCTGGTAACTCTTTGATGGATGTGGGTTATATGTCTCCAACCTCTTTAATGGGTAGTTTATCGGACAGACATATGTCTGGAAGGAAAAGGTTTGCTTCTGGAGATGTGATGGAGAAGACGGTTGAAAGAAGGCAAAAGCGAATGATAAAGAATAGGGAGTCTGCTGCACGCTCACGAGCAAGAAAACAGGTAGTGAATTCAGTCGGTTAATGTTTTGTTTTTTTTTGTTTTTGGTTTTTTTTTTGTTATTTTTTTTTTGTTATTTTTTTGTGTTGTAAATATGTGATGAGAGAGTGGTGTATGGTTGAACAGGCATATACCCATGAGCTGGAGAACAAAGTTTCACGTTTGGAAGAGGAGAATGAAAGACTCAGGAGGGAGAAGGTATTTCTGTTTCTTGGAACTTTTTTCCCATCGGTTAGTTAGTTAGTTAATTGATTATGCTTCAAGTTAGTATCTTTCACATGTTACATAATTCTTCCAACACGTTGTCTTTCCCATATTGGTCAAGAATGTCAAATGTCCAATTTTCAACAAAAATAGGTGCATCTGTGTAGCATGATGGGTTAGAAGGAACATTTTAAGATATTTGTAGCATGACCTTAGGATACTCAAGTACATATATGTCATAACAAAAGATGTGGTGAGACTGCTTGGGCAAGGATAGTTAAAACCAGACTCTAAGAAGGTGAGTTAACTCAGTGATAATATTTTTAAACAAAATTGTAGCATCTCTTTTTGAGTCATGGTATAGCTAACAATGATATATATATATATATTTGGTAAGAAAATTGTCTTATAATGCTAGTGACATGCAAAATGTGGCATCTCTAGTGAGACAACTTTTGTTTGGAAAAACAAACGTTGATCTCACGCCAAAGCATATGTTATATTGCCAGTGCTCATGATATAATTTGTATTTTGAGGTGGCAATTTCAACCCGTTTACTAGAAACATTTGAACTCAGGTTGTATATCATTCATAATGGGTCAAACATGTAAAATAGAAAAAATAGCTAAAACTCATATAAGGTAAATGGGTGAATATGGCTTTAATTTCTTTTATTGCTTACAACCTTCTAAAATTATATATTTAAAGAGGTTAAATTAATATTTAACAGTATATTTTATTGTATTAATACGTCAAGTATTTGTACAATTTAAAGACATGACAAAAAGTTTACAAGACAACTTGCAAATGGTCTTACTTAGTTACATGCATGACATCTATGGACCAACTCAACGGATAATTTTATAATCAAGACAGTTTCCCAGATGGGATATTCTACATTTCTACCATATTCATTAAAAAATAACTAGCAGGATGCCCGCGCGATGCGGCGGGAGCGACACATCGCATTGCGATACTCGTTTTTTGTAGTTTTCTTAGTCATATAATATTTATTGTAGCATTATTGTGATAGATATACATCAAAAGCGAAGGAATCGGGTAATCCATTTCATTGTGTTGTGCATGGTTCGGTCGGTTCGATTACTATCCTTAATCGAAGCCAAAACCAAAGTTATCGGTTAGTCTATTTTATTAACCAATCGATTTTCGGTTAATCACTTTTGTTTATTCGGTTTGATTGATGGTTTTTTGCTTTGGTTCATTTAATTTAAGTTAATAGCAAAAACCAAATTTGGGCTAAAACTTTTGCTTATAAATATATGAAATTGAAGTATAAATACATAAAATGAAAGTATAAATATATGAAATGGAGATATAAAATATGAAATATATGAATCGATGGTATAAAAGCTCGAAATATATGAAAATATGAATTACTTGGTTAGGTTTAGCTAATTTTGGTTAAACGAGAGCACGGAATTATTGATAACCAGTTTTTGGTTAATTCGGTTTTCAGTTTTCAGCTTATTCAGTTTTTGGTTGATTTCGGTTCGGTTTCGTCTGTTTTCGGCTTGGTTGAGGTTAACACTTTAGTTATTGCTCACCGATAACGATTTTGGTTAATAACCGATAGGTGTGTGTGCGATGCGGTGGGAAACACAGACATTGCCACAATGTGCGTTGTTCGGTTGGTTACATCATTATCCTCAACCGAAATCGAGGTCATCGATTAGTCTGTTTTATTAACCAATCTATTTTCAGTTAATCGGTTTGGTTTATTCGGTTAGATTGACGATTTTTGGTTTGATTCATTTAATTTTGGTTAATAGTCAAAACCAAACTTGGCTAAAACTTTTGATTAATAATGTATGAAATTTAGGTGTATGAATGGATGTATAGGTACATGAACTGGAGGTATAAAAGCTAGAAATATATGAAAATATGAATGGTTCGGTTCAGTTAATTAATGAGGGTATAAAAAAAATCGATAACCGTTTTTTGTTAATTGGGGTTTTGGTTCATTAGTTTTCAGTTAATTCAGTTTTTTGGTTGATTTTGGTTCGGTTTCGGTTAACGATTCAGTTATTACTCACCTTAAACATTGTTAATCACGTAATATATCAATTTTTTTAATTAAAAAAAAAACTATAGCAATAATATTTTCAAATTAAAGAGAATAAAATACCCGTGTTTAATTAAAAAAAAAAAACTATATCAATACTATACTCAAATTAAAGAGAATAAAATACTCTTTTATATAGTGTAATTAAAAAAAATTAACGTACCAAAAAGTTAAGACCGTTTAAAACTCGTGGGGGCAATTAGTTTTTTTAGGGGATAAATTGTAACTACTAACTAATTATCTATAATTTTGTTGAAGACGAGGGATTAAAGTGTAATCAAAATGAGAGGACTAAATTGACGGTATTTAATTACTTGACATTCTGTAGTTATTAAACATTGTGGGATAATGACTAAGTACGTTGGGCTTTAATAATAACTTATACACTAAGGGGCTGTTTGGTAGCCTCTGAATGGTTATTAAGAGGCTACCTCTTAATGGAACTATTAAGAATTTTACCAATGAAAAGGTAAAAGAATGTGACATGTGATGATTTACCATTCAGAGGTTACCTCTTAACCATTCAGACTTGAGGTTACCTCTTATTCATTCAGAGGTTTTAAACCATTAAGAGTTAGCATCTGAATGGTTATTAAGAGGCTACCAAACAGCCCCTAAGGCATCATCTACTTGTACCTTTTAATCCATACGTCAATACTAACCAAGACAACTATCGAAACGTTGACAAAAATGAGTAGGTCGTCACGGTACTTTTGGATTTTTGTAAAACATTATAGTTTATAGGATATGGCAAGAATACGTAAAAGAATTATAAGTTTGTTGTGGAGGGAGAAAAATGTAACTAATTACCCATAATTATGCTAAAACTCAAGGATTTAAGTGTAATAAAATAGGGGGCTAAAATATAATTATTGTTTAAAAGACCAGTTTACCCTCATTTTAGGGGTGTATTTATAATTTAAGAGGGAAAAAGTTCTTTTTTTTTTGGTATCTTAAAATGCCTCTCCCTCATGCATTATAATATAGTATAGATATACCATATCTTCTATAGTTATGAAAAAAAAAATATTTTGTATCTTGTAGTGAAATATGAATAGAAAGGGAAAAAAACTGATATCGTATTAATGTTGTGTTAATAAATTCTCATTTTCATATGGCATCTACTTGAAACTAGTAGAAGAGAATTTATTAACACAACAGAACTTTGTAGTTGTTTTGTCAAGCATTATGAAGTATATAGATTAGCGTTATATGTTCTATTTTATTGGAATTCGGTCTTAGGTTCATCTAGGTAGGATGTTTGATTTGGATTTTCAATTTATCTTTCTAGAAATTTAGTGATAGACACCGGAAAATAAAGGGCCGATTTATTGAAATAATGAGATAGTTGGCCTGATTCTAGATGGCTAATCTCCAATGCAAAAACACTTAGATAATCAAACTAAACAAGACATAGAAAACTATGGCAGAGATGACTTGGGAACAATGGAGAGCATTCGATGTTTATGACTAAAGTTTCTTGATAAGTTTCTGTGAAATTGTAATTTGGTTTGATATAGTTTTTTGGTGGCTGTAATATGTTTACCTAGTGTCTTACCAGGTAAATTTCAAGTAACGAATAAAATTAGTTGGCCGTTCAAAAAAAAAAAAAAAAAAAAACTAATCCTAAAGTTTAGCCCTTAAATTCAGCCCTTTGACTCATTCTTGACTTTCACTCCAATAGCAGTCAACCCCCCATTAATTCAGCCCTAAATTTTTGCTCTTCATTGACTGGGTCATGGTAATTGAACTGGGACCTGTTGGACCCAGACGGGTCAACCCGCTGTATTCTTGCCTTGTGAACTTGAAACAAGTGAAAATTCGGATAAATACGGATACGATAATGGACAAATGGACGATAAATTTATTTAGATTATTTGTACATGCATGCTACATTTATTTTCATCTCCATGGTCCTGTGCAAGTCCTTTTTAGTTTTAGTGATTCCTATGTAGTTCTTCGAAAACCTGAACTGATATTTATATTAAGTTCGAATTTTAATACTCCTTGTTCAATGTGATCAACAGATTTTATTAGCATTAAATTATATATGTTATCCAAATGATGATCACTGACCAAGATAGTCTCTATTTGCAGGACGTGGAGAAGGTAACACCGTGGGTCCCACCACCCAAACCAAAGTATCAGCTCCGAAGAACTTCCTCCGCTCCTTTCTGACGGCTAGCTAATCTGGTCAGTGGTCCTGAATTTGTGATCTTGGTCATGGGCTCTGAGTCATGAAAATTGTTCTGCGGCAATGAAAGTGAAAGGCTTGTAGACCTTCCTTTTTATAGCAGGGAAGCTTTGGTGTACCTTGGTCAACTCTTTTTCATTTCCATTTAAATCTTTATCAGATGTCATTATGGATGATGTACGCGTTGTGTTTTTTGCTACTTTTCGGTTTTAGTTTGTTTTATACCTAGTTTCAAGCAGTTTCTTGTTTAATGTATTGTCCAAGGATGATCTTATGTACATGTGATAGTGTTCTGATAGTGTGTCGTTGGTTGACTTAACTTCAAATGTTTGTTCTTAGTTTCCTCACGGTTTGTGGGTTAATCTTGGTTCATCAAGCTAACTAAGGTTCACAGGTCAACTATGGTTCATCTTGCCAACCATATTTAAGAACTAACCGATCAGCTTTCATTTTGACGCATGAAAAACACCATGCAGATAAATCGCAGAAAATTTCATTTCATACACATACAATGGTCCGGTCCAATCAACATCATCAAATAGAACAAAACAAAAAAGCCTGAAAACAGTTAAGGAAAATAATCTGTACTGAATATGTTTGATCACAGAATTGCAGTTCTCTTCTAATAGTTTGGAAACAGAATGGCTGAATTTACAACTGAATTGTATTTAATCTGTAAAAGGCTTCTGCATTCGTCTTCCACATTCTGAAGACACCCGAAATAGCCACTGCAAACACAAAATACACACATCATCATGTCTTATAACTTAGGTTGGGTTAACTCGCAGAAATTACTATACAACAACAATCTAAATTTTTAAGGTAATGATTTGGACGGTTGTAAGCATTGAAAATACACCTTATGCAACTTTCAACCCATTCGACCTATTTCCCTCCATCTAATTTGTTTGGTTTGACTCATCTACAATTAGCAAATTTTATGACTTGTTATAGCACAAACTAAAACTAACAAATTTAATGACATAATGTCAATTAGTACTATAAATTTATGATTACACAAACTAAATTACTGTAGTAACAATAACATTTTTAAGATCAAATATAGTCGCACAAACTTTTGACCTATTCGACCCGTTTCCCTTCATCTAATGACCGAACTGGCCCATTTGAGATAAAAAACAAACACACAAACTTGCCAGCTGAAATCCAATATAACAAGTAAAAGTAATAATGATCACCTCTATACTTGATGCGTAGTTTCGGTTTCACGAGCGAATATCTCCTCATCACGTTTCTCAGGCTCAAAAATAAACGGAGACGGTTGAATATCAAAGTCAACAATTCCCTCCTTGCCTTTTGAGTTTCCCTCCAGTTCATCATAATGCAGATTTTGTAGAATTTCAGGAAGTGAAATCCCCTCTGATTCTCCAAACTTATTTCCCATTTCAATGTCGATTTTTTCCTTTGAGGTTCGAACATTATCTGTACCTGTTTCCTCAGCTACCATGTTTTCAACTTCACACGCAAACGCCCGAAAATTATTCAACGAAGGAGAGATTTTTGATAGAAAGACTTCTTGAAGGTTCCTTATTATTCCCCTGTGATACGGATTCTCCTTCTTATCGTATCGATATCGGAAGTTTTCATATGTTGTCTGTATTAAGAGCAACGTTTTCATATAAAATAGAGTATAATTAAGATCAACAAGTCTTGATACAGATTTATAGTTTTTGAACAAATGATCACCTGGTTTGTGCAAATGAGATAAAAGTGGAAAACCGAAAGCCCGCCCACAAACCAAACGGTGATAAAGCAGTATCCAATGAGGACATCTGATAAGATGTCCTTTTGCATAGCCTTCAAAACGCCCTCTTTGTTTTGAGCGATATGGACCCACGAAAAGCCGAACACATATAAGCACAGGACAGTTGATGTTGATATGAACAAGTAGAAGAACCGATAGTTACGCTGCAACAATAACATTATATCATATATGATGAGTTGGTTCAAACCCATGCAGTTAATGCGGTAAAATATCGGATATTGGTCAGGGACCAATATTTGAGATAAAGGTTATCACGGTGGGGTATCAGTAATTTTAATATCATGCAGAATTTATCTACATAGCAATGTAACACTAACAATTCAGTATATTCTCCAACCATTAACAAATTAACCTTCTACAACTTGTAAAACACTAACAATTGTAGACTTAAAACAGTAACATTTAACACTAACAACTAACAATTAAGACTTAAAACACTAATAGCAGCAATAAGAAGAAAGATGAATGGTAGAACTAAAAAGAACGATACTGAAATCGGGAAAATCAGTGATATATCGGTCAAATATCGCCCATTTGACCCGTTAGAGATAAAACATAAGCTGAATCTATCCATTCGCTAAATTCAATCAACTTACCAGTCCAATGCATTGACCGACCCATGGACAATGATGGTCAAACTTTTGAACACAGTTGTTGCAGATGGAGCAATGGGAGGCACGCGGTGGACGATAAAGCATACACGTGTCACAGTATTTGACGTTAACCGGATGACCGTTCACAATAACTTCTTTTGTTCTTGGTAATCTCAAATGAGGAGTTTTGTCATTGATCCACTCCATTGAAGGTGTGTTCATATCAAATGCTTCCTCAGATTCGGGTGGTTTTGTGTTTCTTGGGATTATTCCCGGATCTCTACTCGATGTCATGAGAAGAAATAATATATCCTGTGGGCCCACAAATTGTTAAAGAGGTAATTCAGTAAAATAAATAGATTCAAAAATTCATTCTTATATGTTTGCATGATCTAAAGTCAATACTCAAATGTTATAAATTATAATGAGCACCTTGATCATTAGTTTCTTTCCTGCTTAGGAAATAAAGTAACTGAAAATATTTTGGCTAAAAAGACATTCTTTTATAATATCAAACTATAAATTATGAAATATGACCATTACATTCTCTTAATAATAATTTTTATAAATTTGTTAAGAACTTTAAAAAGAGTTATCGTAAAAATCTTTTATAGATTTGTTAAGAACTTTAAAAAGAGTTATCTAATTATTCTATAATTATCTTTTCCATATTATTAACAAATAAAAGTTTGAAAACAAAGACATTCTTTTAGATTATAAAACTGTATACTTTGAAATATGACCATTTATTGTCACTTGATAATAATCTTTTATAAACTTGGTAATAACTTCTATAAAAAGTAAAGTAATCATCTAAAACTTCAATGATGATCTTATTCATGTTATTTTGAAATATAATCAATTTCATATAAACACCATGCATTTTGAGAATTAAGTTAAAAAAAAAAAATCAAGATTTTGCTTACCAAACAAGTGAGAAATGCTGCCACAAACAGCACAATGTACCAGTAATCACTATCTTTGCCATCTTTCTCATTGTCATTAATGTTTTGATAAACTCTAATACAAAAGCATAAAGCAGGGCCTCCGATCAAGACTATGGTCAAATATAAAGAAGACACATCAGGACCGAAGATCAATCGTCCCCAACAAAAGAATCTCTGAAATAGTCACAAAGAAATGACTAGTTAGGTATAAAATATTAAAATCGTAACACCATTATTTCAAACTATCAATATTTTTTTTTTGTGCAAAATAAGCACCAATATCAGTCAGATACAACATTTCTTGAAACCATACATGATATTATAATATTTATGTTGAGAAGTATTGGCTTTATATCAAATTTGAAGTTGAAATTTTCTTTGAAGATGGTTTGCACTTTCTTGTACAGACTCTGAACAAAACATTAGTACAGGTGAACATGTTTTAGAACACTTACTTTATACAATATTTCTTGAAATCATAAATGATGTTATCGAAATCTCTTGAAAAGTATTGGTTTTATATCAAATTTGAAGTTTAAATTGCTTAAAAATGGTTCGCGCTTTTCTTGTACCGATTCTGAAAAAACATCAGTTTAGTGAACATGTTTTAGGAACACTTGATTTATACAATATTTCTTGAAATCATACATGATGTTATCTGAATATCTTAAAAAGTAAGATCTTTATATCAAATTTGAAGCTAAAATATTCTTTAAAAAAGGTAGAGATTTTTCTTGTACAGATTCAGTTTAGGTGAACAGGATTTACACAACATTTCTTGAAACAATACATGATGTTATAAATTATGTTGAAAAGTAAAGGCTTTATATCAAATTTGAAACTTGATTTTTATGTTAAAAAATATGCACACTTTTCTTGTACAGCTTCTGAGAAAACATCATCAATTTAGGCAAACATGATTTAGGAACACTTAATCTAACTCAAGAAAACAAACAGGCTGCACAATAATGTCAAAAACAACACAGTACCCTTCATCTTCTATCAATTATTGTCTTTTTTTCATTAATCTGCAAGATAGTTTTTGCCCCACGTATGATAAAAACATACCCATGGTTTCACTCTTCACAACTTGAAGCTAAAAGAAACAATCAAATTCAAAATCAAAAGGTTTTTTTTTTTTTTTTTTTTTTTTTTGAGGGAGGGGGGGGAGGGGGAGGTTAAGATGATACAACTTACATTGCTTCCTTTCCAAGCCTGATAGAGTCTTATGGGGTTTTGATTCCCTTGTTCTGCCATGAATGTTTGAGAAGAGTAGTTTGGTTCCTGGTGTGATTAACTGAAAACCCATGTGGAAAACATCAAAGAAATCATGAACCCCCTTTGACTAAACAACATTCAATACTTGAAAGAAAGAAAGAAAGAAGTTGAATGGATGAACGGAGTTACCCAGAAACTCGCTGCTGTCTCTCTCTCTCTAGAAAAAGCTGATTCGGCGGATGTTCCAACTTTGTAGCGACATTCCCGCGGTTGCCTTTTAGGCTTGCTCTTTCTTTTTCTTTATCTTTTTGCAACTTTTTAATTTATTAATTCAGTCCATTCATTATTGACCAAACTACAGGTTTAGTACCTCAAGAATGCAATTTATGCTTTTGGTGGTTAAAATGTTAAGGGTTTGACTATTATGGAAGTATTCACTCATATTTTTAGGAAAAAAAAATAGGGATTTCTGCTTTTTGATACCCTCATCAGAGTTGGAACTTATGGAATCGATCACATACGTCAGATAATAAACAAAGAGGATGAAGATGAGAGTGACGATGGTGTGATGATTTAGATTGGACGACAATGAAGATGAACCGTGCCAAAATTAGATAGTCATACTTTTATAAGAGTTTATTAGGATTCAACTAAAGACGAATCCTATTAATATAAAAAAAAAATTAGAAATGATGGGTTTAAATTGAGCCACTCCCGAAAAATGGTGGCACGTTTCAAAAACTTCTAAAAGCAAATAATATCAATGGTCGACTTTAATAGTTACATTTAGGGGTCAATGTGAGATAAAAACAGAGTTTGGGGTCAAAAATGTAACTAAACTTTTATATTCAATTTGTTTGCTTTTATTCAATTGTTTATTCGGTCTGTTTATTTTTTTATTCAAACCAGAAAAAAGAAGCATCCGATCGTGAGGGCACAAAGTGTCCCAACCAACTTAATAAATTAGTAAATTACCATTCCATGTGTCCCCTGCAGCGAACACCTTTTTGAAGTTTTAACTCTCTATAAATATTGTATTTTTCCGGATAATTTATAATAGTAAAAATCATTAATTTGTTGACAAGTATTCAGCTATGTTTTTATGATTTTTCAAGTATTTAGACTAAATTACATAAATTGTCGTTTATTTATATACTAAATTACATTTTTTTGTCCTTTGTTTTTAAAAAACACACAAAATGTTCTTTAATTTCTAAGTTTTGAACGCTCTTTATCTTTTAAACTAATTGATGTTAACTTTTTAGTTAGCTTTTAGATAAAATGACAATTTTGCCCTAAGGACATAATTGAATTTTATTTATAAAGGATATGACCTGTAATTTACTTAAATTTTTTTTCTTTTTTTTATTTTCTTTTTTTTTCTTTCTTTTTTATTTTATTAAATTTATCACTATTATTTGTAAAACCCATAACAAATCATACATGTATATTTAAAAAAGTTTAAATTTTACATACAAAAATGCTAATCACAAAATGCCAAACATAATTCATAGTAATTCTAGACTTAAAAGTATTCAAAGGTGTGTTTCTAACATTTAACAATTTTGCAATTAACCAAAAACAACTAAATATGTGCGGAAACTTCGACGTTATATGTGTTCGATTCTTGAACGAGCTTGATCCATCGACATGCCGCATATTAAAGGCCTAAACAACATTTAAAAGTTTTAAATGCTAGCAAAAACACATAAATTACTCACAAAACAAAAATAAAAATTTTAAACAACCCGCCGTAAGCTACGGACTTCAGACTGTAGCTTACGATCCATATACACATTCCGGACAGAAGGTCCAGGGCGTAGCCTACGGCCCCAAGCCGTAGGTTACGGTCAGTTCTGCTGAAACTTTATTTCCATTTTGCCCTTGATACTAAAACGACCATAACTTTCCATCCGATCATCCGTTTAACCTCACGTTTCTTCCTACGTGATCATAATTTGATCCTTTATCATTGGACTCGAAATCCAACATACGGATTAACAAAATTCTTAACTTATAAGCTTTCGGCTAAATATTTATTTACGAATTATTTGACCCGTTTATGATTTTATCAATCAAACTCGTTTGAATTCATTTAAACTCACGTGAACATCATAACTATGAATGTTTCCTATTCCTAGGGTTCTATCCATGGGATTTATGCATCCGTTATCCGGTATGCGTTTTAATTATTCAACCCGTTCAACCATGAATAGTTAAACTTTATTAACACAATTTCCTTATGCGAACTTGTTTATCTTTTAGTCATAACTCGCAATCCAAGTCTTTTGACTTTTAGTCCGTGTTCCCATTTCTTGGTTTACGCATATATTTGAAGTCCTACCCATTATCCAGATATTATACCGAAGTAATTATTTATGCAACCATTTCGGTATGCATTAAGACTTCATTTTGACCCGTTTGGTTATTTTAGTGAAATTATCGCTTTCATACAACCAAACCTTTATCTTTCTATCATTTTGACCCGTTTGGTTAACTTAGCGAAATCCATCGCTTTTATACAACCAAGCCTTTATCTTTCTATCATTTTGACCCGTTTGGTTAACTTAGCGAAATCCATCGCTTTTATGCAACAAAACATTTATCTTTCTATCATTTTGACCCGTTTGAATGTTTTAGTGAAATCCATCACTTTCGAACATTCAAACTTATCGTTAACTCATTATTTAACTTTCCTGTTTATCCATACGAAATGCACCGCATGTGCACAAACCAAATTTTTACAACTAATCTATAATAATCGATCATATGCTAATACAATTCAAACTAAGAAATTCTACGAAGTATAAAGCTACGTACCTTTAAAGCTTCTCCTTTAAACGTGCGTTAGCTCCGGCTTGACTTCCCGAAGCTTTACCCGAGTTACCTATTAAGTGTAACCCATTATAATTAGAACGTTTTTATCCATCGCTATGGCATGTAACTTGCCCAAGCTTTCAATCATGGGTTCTAATTAACAATTTTCGTTTAATATTCAAAACAGTAGTTCTTTTAGGCGTTTCATCAAACACCTTGTATGCATGAAGTTTTAGCTAACCATTTTAGTTCATTCAAGCCATGGCTAACCAAGAAATCCAACTCAATAAGTCCAATTTACTAATCACAATCCATAGTAACATGAAATTTTAACAACTCATGCTATTAGACTCTCTATTTACACAAAACATGGGGGTTTCTCATACAAACATCAAAACCCACTTCCATTATTCAAACATAATGACTTTAACACAAGAATTCATATAATTTTATCAATTATTTTCAGTTAGGACTAATCCTACACTTAAATACCCTCCATAGGTCACAACATCTATCTATTTGATCATGGGTTTAAATCCTAAATTTTTACCAAAGATCAAACATCAGAAAAACAGAAATTGCAACTTACTTAGTGTTAGACAAGTGGGGATGTTCGATATTCTTGATTCGAACACGAATTCTAGACCGAATTTACCCTTCAATTGATCAATTTTGCTGACTTTAGGGTTTCGGTGGTTCTTGCTCACCCCTGGTCGCGCACACACACTTTTCAGTGTGTTGTGTTTTTAATTTATTTGTTATATAAATTCATTAGTTTGCTCTATTTACAATATTAGTCCCTCCATTCTTTTTAACTAAACATTTTTCATTAATCATAATATATTAGTTAACTTAACTTAGTTACTTAACCTTGGTTAATTATGATTTAATATTTTTTTGGGTGTTACAAATCCACCCCCCTTAAAGAGGTTTCGTCCTCGAAACTAAAATACGTACCGAGTAAGGAGGGGTAGAGCCGTCTCATTTCTTCTTCGGACTCCCAAATGGTGTCCGATCCTTTTCGATGTTCCCATTTGACCTTCACTTGGTCAATTTCCTTATTCCTTAAGATTTTGACATTTCGGTCCAGAATTGCGATAGGTTTTACGACATAATTTAGTTTATCGTCTACTTCAATGTCGTCGTAACGAACGTAGGCCGCTTCATCGGCCAAACACTTTCGGAGATGTGAAACATGGAAAGTTTTATGTATGCCACTTAATTCCTCAGGTAATTCCAAATAGTATGCAACCTTGCCAACCTTGTCAATTATCTTGAGAGGTCCAATAAACCTTGGACTCAATTTTCCCCTTTTTTCTGAATTGTCTACTTCAATGTCGTCATATCAGAGTTGACCATTCCGTAGTATGAGACACGAGCCCCTGTTACACCTATAAAATATGAAAGACAATTGTAGTGTTTAGTTGTTTCTATTTTCAAGACAATGTAACATATTTAATCAATAAAACAAAACTTCAAATACCATGTGTTGTGAAACAATTTATCCAGTGACGTGACTCCCCGACGTTTCCGCTGCGGTTTGTTATTTTACAAACATTTCCGCCGCGGCAGAAAACCTTATCGACTCTCGAAGTCGGACGAGATATTGCAATATAACAAACATTTCTTTTTGTAAAACCGAGTACTAAATCAATTTAAAAGAAAACTTCGTATGGTTTATATCTTTAAGTGAAAAATCTTTGCATGACATCGTTTAAAAACATTTGTCCAAGTGATCTAGATAACGCTACGATATGTAATACGATAAAAGCACTTATATATAGGAAGTGCCAGCGGCGTATCCACCATGCTTTTACATATTACACCCGTCTCGTTATCTAAATCACTGAAGAAACACTGGTTTAATTGACCAGAATCAACTGAAACAGGGGGTTTGAATCTGCATAAAAGGGTTAAATCTTCTCGTCCGATTCGTGGGTGGTTAATCTTCTTCCTCTAACAATCACTGCAAAACAACAGCCGTTAGACTCGCCACGGGGAGAATTGGGGTTCTCTCCGTGACCACCCTCCGGCGTGAGAATAAGTACAGGTTTTGATGAAGAAGAAGAAGTGAAAGTGAAGTGAATGTAACTTGAGAATTGTACCTGAATTATCCTTCTATTTATAGCCAAAGTTTTGGGTGGGAAAACCTGTTGGTGAAAACTTGACGGAAGATACTTTTCCGTAAGCGGTTACGTTTCCTTCCCGTTAATCGCTAAAGATTGTGTGTGTGCACACGGATCGCGATTTTGATCAACGGTTAGGGTACTGCCACGTGGAAAGTGGACAAGTATGGATTTCTATTCAATTCTGTGCCATTATCGTGGCTTTGAGGGAGCCTGGGACGATGCCAGGTGGCCATTCGGTTATAACCGAATGGTGGTGCACGATGGAGCCTTCTAGAATAATACAGCTGTAATCCTGTGTGGCTGTTCTTCATATTAATTGTGTGGTATCAGAGAAGTTATTTTTATCCAAGTTTGGATGTTAATTATGCGGAAGTGTTTGTTAGGATTTTTATTCTTCCTGTTATGGAGATCGGCCAAGGATTTGTTAGTTTCCTTTTGACGCGCAGGTGTTGATCATTGTTTTCTTTCTAAGTTCTCTTTGTAGGACCAGTGCGCGGCCGCGCAAGGTCTAAAGAGGGTTTATTGCCAAGGTTATAGTATGGTCCCAAGTACTTGAAGCAAGGTTTTTGGGACCTTACCCCTTCAAGTCCCCCCAGTCTAGTGTTGCTCTTATGCAAATAAGTGGAGCACTGGACTATGAGAGATGGGTGCTTTTTACTGTAGAGTTTTTGGCGCGAAAATGGGCAATCTTCTTGGGAAAGATACTCTTATTTTGAAAATCTTGTCTTTGGAAAAAATGGAAATCTTCGTGGAGAAGATATTTGTATTTTTTCTTTGTTTTGAACTGTTCAAGAGAAGCTTTTTTAATCATGAGCTGACTGCTGTTTACGTCATCGTAAAAATGTATTTTTTTATTACCTCTTCGTCTTCTAACTGAACTGTAGCCTTGGGAATATGTGCGGGCTTGTCAGGGATCATTTAATGTGATATGACGATTGCAGTGGCAGCGCCGTTTCTGAGGGGAGTAATTTGACACTTAATCATCACAAGTCCCCTTTTGCTTTCCGGCCTATATATTCATTTTTAGTGTGTGGATATTTTCCCCAATTTGGAAAAATGAGGGCTAGGCGACAATGTCGACGTCGGAAGATTTCCGAAATCCTCAAGGTTTTCGATGCTGCTGATGGTCTGCTTCTCCTTTCCGGCCTGACTACTGGAACTGTTGCCGGAGACGAAGGTGTTCGTAGAGTTGTTCGCCCGGAGTTCTCAAGGAATCCTGCCTTCTCTCATCTTGCCGATGATAATAACGAGGGGGTTACCAGACTGTCGGCATATGCCGTAACTCGGGCATTTCCGGCTGATTAGAGAGGCCGTTGTTCGATTGTGTACCAACGGCGTCGCCGTGGTCCCTGTTCAGCTCCTCCGGCCGAGATTCCGACCGGTGATCATGTGGTTGCTCCTGTTGTGAGTGATGAGGAGGGTGTAAACCCTTGGATTGTTGATCCTTATCCTATCACCTGCTATGGTGAAGTACTGCACACCCCGTTGGGTGTTTTGGATATGTTTCCTGGTGTGTAATTTGTTTATTTTGCCTCTAATGTTTTGACACACTGCCGTGTTTTGTAAATTTTGTTAATGCGCTTGTTGCACAAGTAACTTTTTGATGCACTGCTACGCATATATGTTTTTTGTTGTTGCGCGTGGCGCACTAGTGATATAAGTTGTGTTTGAATTACAATATGTTGCATGTGTATAATTACTTTGTTTAGGTAAAGCGAATAAGGATGGTATTGAGCTCATGTGTGAACGTAGGTCTGGACTGTGCGCGGGACATGTGCCCGTCAGACCGTTCATGAGACTTGCAATGTTTTACCATATTGTTTTCGCGTGTACCAAAAGGAATTACATGCATTTTGTAATAAACAATAAAATATATAAGGAGAATCTTTGTATTGATAAGGCGCGGGGCCGATGGATACAAAGTGAATAATTAGAATAAATGCATTGCCTGCATAAGTGTCTGTCTTTCTGCGCCGGATGGTTTGGTTGATCACATGTAGCACCTGCGCAGCTGCTGCGCTTTCCAGGTGCGGGGCACGTCTGTTCCGTCGAGCCTCTTTAAGGTGTATGCCCCTTTGCCCAGGGCTTCATGGATGATGTACGGCCCTTCCCATTTAGGTGCTAGTTTTCCTGGCTTTTCCGCATTGGACGCTTCGTTGTCGCGCAGGATGAAATCTCCTGGAACGAAGGTGCACACGCGTACACGCACGTTGTAGTATTTCTCTAATTTAGATTTATACCTTGCTTCTGTGATGGCTGTGTTCTCGCGCCTTTCCTCAAGAAGGTCCAGATCCATTCTTCGTTCTCTTTCATTATCTTGTTTTTCCATGGCGATCATGCGTGGCGACGGGAGGCCGATTTCTGCTGGTATTACTGCTTCTGAACCATATGCAAGGCTAAATGGAGTTTCGCCTGTACTAGTTTTTTTGGCATGGTGCGATGGGCCCATAAGATGCTAGGGAGCTCATCTACCCATCCCCTACGTGCAGTTCCCAATCTTGCCTTGATGCCATCTACTATTTGTTTGTTCACGCTTTCAACCCGCCCATTTGCTTGTGGGTGCGCCACAGAGGCAAAGCTGTGCTCGATTTTCATTTCTTTAAACCATTTCTGGAGGTCTTTCGAAGCAAAGTTTGTGCCATTATCGAAAATGATGCGTAATTACAACCCGAATCGACAGATAATATGTTCCCATATGAACTTGCGAATTACCATTGCTGTGGTCGATGCTAACGCCTTAGCCTCCACCCATTTGGTGAAGTAGTCAACTGCCACTACGATGAATTTAACTGCGCCTGGCGCGTCGGGGAAAGGACTGGCGAGGTCGATACCCCATTGTTGAAAAGGCCATGCCGAGGTGACTGGGACTAGAGGATTTTTTGGACGGAGGGTTTTTGGCGCGTAACGCTGACATGCTGCGCATTTGCGCAATAGCTCCACTGCATCCACATGCATTCCTGGCCAATAATAGCCTGCATTCATTATCTTTGCCACTACCATGCGTGGTCCGGCGTGAATCCCACATAATCCTTCATGGATTTCTCTGACTAAATATTGTGCATCCGTTTTATCGACACAGTGTAGGAGTGGACCCATGAATGATTTTCGATATAAGATACTGTTTTCCATTTCGTAGTTCAGCGCTTTGCTGGATTTTCCTAGCCTCCGCTTTTCCCTCTGGTAGTTTGCCATGCTGTAAGTATGTAATGATCGGGGACATCCAGGATGGATTCCCGACTCGATGATATTCACTTGTCTTAGGGGAACAGATGGGTTTGATAATACCTCAATGCGAACTTCCTTTGCGAGATGTTTGAAGCTGGTGGCGGCCAGTTTGCTTAGTGCATCTGCATGCTTATTTTCACTTCTGTTGATATGGACTATCTTGAATGTTTGGAACTGGCTGATAAGCATTCGTGCTTGTTCCAAATATAAAGCCATTGCTTCGCCCTTAGCGTTGTAGTGACCATTGACTTGTTCTGCCACTAGTTTTGAATCGACGTGCGCTTCGAGATTTTTTGCTCCCATTTTAAGTGCCAGACGGAGGCCCGCAAGAATTGCTTCGTATTCTGCCTCATTTTTTGTACTTTTGAAATCTAGGCGTATTGCGTATGTGAGCTCGTGATTGTCTGGGATAACCAGTCGGGGGCCTGCGCCGTCATCGTTGGAGGCACCGTCTGTGTGCAACGTCCAAACCCTATCGTCGAAGACTGGAATAGGGTTTTGGATTGCCTCGCATTCTTGTATTTTGTCAACGGGAACTTCGGTGGCGAAGTCCGCTAATACTTGTCCTTTGATTGCCGGTCGGGGTTTGTATAGGATATTGTATCCTCCTAGCTCGATGGCCCATTTGGCCAAACGCCCCGCGACGTCGGGTTTGGACAGAATTTGACCTAGATGATAATTAGTGAGTACTGTAATAACATGACCAGAGAAATACCGGCGTAGTCTTCGTGACGCGTGCACCAGTGCGAGGACGAGTTTTTCTATCATAGAGTAGCGTGTCTCTGGGCCAGTTAGCATCTTACTAATGTAGTATATCAGAGTTTGAACGCCATCTCTTTCTACCATTAATACCGCACCAACTGCTACTTCTGCTGCCGACAGATATAGGATTAACGGCTCCTCCTCTCGTGGTGCTGTTAAAGTTGGTAACTGGATCAGACATTCCTTCATTTGTTTGAAGGCTTTCTCCGCTTCTGGTGTCCATTGAAAATGACTCTTCTTGGCGCAATTGCGCAACGTGCCAATGAACGGATAAGATTTCGCGGCGTGATTTGCTAGGAATCTGTTTAGTGCCGCTAGTCGTCCCGTGAGTCGTTGTATTTCTTTAACTGTTGCTGGTGATGGCATTAGTTGGATGGCCTGTACTTTCTCCGGGTTGACCTTGAAACCATCTCTGGTTACTATGAACCCTAGAAATTTGCCCTCCTCCATTCCGAAGGAGCACTTTGTTGGGTTCAGTTTTAGATTGACGCTGCGTAAAGAGTCAAACATGCGCTGAATGTTTGCGAGCATGGTTTCTTCTTCTTAGCTCATGATGACGAGGTTATCCATGTAAACTTCCACTATTTTTCCGATGTCTTTCCCGAAAACTCTATCCATCAAGCGTTGGTAAGTGGCCCCTGCGTTGCGGAGACCAAAAGGCATTTTCGTATAGCAAAAGATACCTTTATCTGTAAGGAAGGCCGTCTTGTCTTCATCTTCCTCTTTCATCTGTACTTGATGGTAGCCTTTATAACAATCTAGAAAACACTTCCAGCGGAAGGATGCTAGAGAATCGACTTTCTTGTCTATTTTCGGAAGTGCATAACAGTCTTTCGAGCAGGCTTTGTTGAGGTCTTTGAAGTCGACACACATGCGCCACCCACCATTGTGTTTTTGTACCATTACTAGGTTGGCTACCCAGGTTTGGTACTGTACTTCGCGCAGGATCCCGGCGTTAAGCAATTTTGTTACTTGCTCGTTCATTGCTTCTGCCTTTTCTGCGCTGAGACTGCGCCTTCCTTGCTCGACGGGTTCTGCTGAGAGTCGGACGTGTCACACCCCGACCACGTAAAACATCAAATCATGGCGGAAACGTCAGGGAGTGTTGTAACAGAATTATTGTTTCACAACCATGGCATTTAAAAGTTATGTTTTATTCATCAAACAAAGAGTTACATTGTCTTAAAATAACTGTAACAAAGAGTACATCACATAATTGAACTAGTTCTATCTTCATTTTAAGTCTCTAAGGCACAGGTCCGCCCTAGTGAGTCACGAACATCCTAAGCAATAGCTCCTGAAAACACATGTGAAAATAGGTACGTCAGCATAAAAATGCCTGTGAGATACATAGGTTTTATGAAAATAGGATTCATGACTTGATTTTGAAGAAATGTTTAATAAAATCAGTCATGAACCTTATTAATTGTTTTGTTTTATAAATCATTTGAAAAACGTTAGCAAAATCGGATGATATGTATATATAAAAGAATAATGTATGGTTAAATGAATAACCAAGTAAAATGAGTTTGTATAAATTGAGTTATTTGTAAAACAATGTTTAAGTGAAAATATGTTGTAAATGTAATATGCATAACTGAAACGGTTTAAATAACGCTACGATATGTAATACCATAAAAGCACTTATATATAGGAAGTACCCGCGGCGTATCCACCATGCTTTTATCATACTACATGTCGCCTCGTTATGTAAATCACTTACCCAAACAAACCACCAAAATGTAATGTTTAAACCAATTGTCAAATGTTTATGAGTAAACCAAGTCTATTGTCAATGTAAACCATGTAATGTATAAGCAAAAGTCATGTATGGTAAGTAAAATGAGACTACTTAAACCACAAGCAAAAATGTACAAAACAAAGTATTTTAGATAAATCAAAAGTTATGTTTTGTAAGATAAATACATGTTTTACTGATACAAACACTTATGCAGTAAGTTAACACATACATTCAAGCCTTGAGACAGCAGGATAACCTTAGAGTAAAGATTATCAAAGAAAAATGTTTTCGGATTCAGTCATTCCTTACACCCAAGCAAACCTAGGATGTCAGGAACGGGATTTGTCAAGTCCTATGGTACCATTACTTACTACCGAGCGGCGTAGTTAATGTTAATGAATGTAATTTAGACCCGTTGAACAAACCAAATGTCATACCAAATGTAAACATGTAATGAAAGTAATATACTAAGTATGCTAAGTTAACATACAAAGCAGAAAAGTCATGTAAATCAATGTGCTATCATGCCAAGTAAACATACATAGCAAAAGAAGATGTTATGTAAATCAATGTGCTAGCATGCTAAGTAAACATACATAGCAAAACAAAATGAAATCATGTACTAATAGTGTACTAATGAACATAGCAAGTATATGATATGAAAACATGGAAAGCACGAAAGTAACAAGTAGGCACATGTGTTTCACCCCAAAATGTTTGAAAAACAGTAAAAGAGGGGACTATGTACTCACCTGAGATTGCTCAGAAGTCCTAAGATAACCACCAAGCAAAGCTAGAAGATCACGGAATCAAACGGCACCTAATATAGGTAACTACATTAATAAACGGACCTATTCGGAGGATCGGGTAGCATGAGGGTTCGTAAACCAAATGAGTGTAGGAACTCATGTAATATGGTTTAACAAAGCCTACATACTAAAATGAAACTTATCCTAAGTGCTTTTGACCCGTTACGACCCGTTTAGGTAGCTTATGCTACTTTAACGCGTCGTTCGAGTAAAACGCGTTTGGACCGCCTAACTAGTCCTATGACAAGTAAAATATGCCTTAACATGTCTAATATTGTTGCTAAATCAGTTTAGATGTCAAAAGTTACGTTACATAGGCTTAAAATGAAATTTGGCGTAAAAAGGGCATTTTGGTAATTTTCCTAAGGCATATAAACTACTTATCATACAACTACTTAAACGATGTGACCATAAGGTATAACCTCGGAAGGTTATTCCCTATATAACTATGGTCACCTAAAGTGTTTGGTCGGATCCTAATTGTCACACCCCAACCGCGTAAAACAACAAAGCGCGGCGGAAACATCGGGGCGTGTTGCAACAGAATTATCGTTTCATAACCATGGATACAAAAGTGTTTCGTTTTATTGATAATATTAAACATTAACATTGTCTTAACACATAACAAACAAGTTTTATATAGACTATCATAGTTTTATGTCACTAAGGCTTCGTCCAGATCCTACGTGACTCATGCATCCTAGAAATCATCATCAAGCATCAATTCCTGAAACATATGTGAAAACAAAGTCAGCAAAGAAATGCTGGCGAGTACATAGGTTTTATAGGAGTATCGAAATCATGGCTCGTTTAGATGTTGCAATACTTTATTAAAAACCTTGTTTTGAAAGGAGTATAATATTGCAACTTAATTAACTAACTCAAATCAAGCGGTTTATAGTTTATAAAACCTCGTAGCCATGATTCTTAACCCAAAAACCTTTGTTTTAGTAAAGCACATTGTAAAACATCTCGTAAAGCTTGTTAATAAAACTTGTTTGTTACTTCGAAAACATTGTTGTGTGACATCGTTTTGCTATCGTTTACCCAGGTGTACTAAATAACGCCACGGTATGTAATATGTTGAAAACATTTATATATAAGAAGTATCAGCGGCGTATCTACCATGCTTAGGGGTGTACAAAATGCTCGAAGCTCGCGGCTCGCTCGAAACTCGCTCGAAAAATGCTCGAAAAAAGCTCGACTCGAAAAAGCTCGATTTGCTATCGAGCCGAGCCGAGCTGGCTCGATTTGTAAACGAGCCGAGCTCGAGCTAGGGTGATCGGCTCGTGGCTCGGCTCGCAGCTCGACTCGTTGGCTCGGCTCGTTGGCTCGGCTCGATAACTCGACTCGTGGCTTGATAAACATATGTTTTATATAATAAATATTAATTAATAATAATAATATACACAATTATTAAAGCTGGCTCGGCTCGATAACTGGACTCGTGGCTCGGCTCGGTAACTCGACTCGTGGCTTGAACGCAACAATATGTGAAAATTATACAAAAGAAAAGAAAATCGAGCTGGCTTGTCGAGCCTCGAGCTAGCTCGAGTTTTTTCGAGTCGAGCTCGAGCTAAAAAAACTAGCTCGTTTTCAACTTTCGAGCCAGCTCGGCTCGGCTCGAATGCTATCGAGCTCGAGCTCGAGCTAACCCTGGCTCGGCTCGGCTCGGCTCGTTTACACCCCTAACCATGCTTTCACCATATCACACCCGTCCCGTTATCCAAACACTTAACCAAAGACCAATCGTTTACCCAAATCGTTTAACATTGTTTACTAATCATTTATAAATCGTTTACTTGTTCAAATCGTCCCAATTCGTTTACTTGTTTAAATCGTCCCAATTCCTTTACTTGTTTAAATCGTCCTTGTTTTAATTGTGAGAACTCATATATGGTCGTCTCGCTAATAACATTCAAACCTTCATGACTCGTTCATCGTTCCACTCGCTCTCGCATTAACAAACCACCAAAGGGTAAGTTAACAATTATCAGATTCAGTCGTTACCCACAACCCCCACACATAACCACGGGTGTTGTAAAATAACGGGATTTGTCAGATCCTATGGTACCATAACCTAATACTGGTCGGCTTGATCATTGCTAATGAATGTCATTTGTTATGTAACCCAACCAACAAGTTCATTCACATTATTGAAATCGTTATTAGTTTTGCATAAACCATTGAAAACCGTTTGTGAAACCATCGTTATAACATCGAAAATCGTTTGTGAAACCATCGTTATAGCCTTGAAAACATTTAGCACATATGAATCACCCCAAAACAATTGAAAACAGTAAAATAGGGGAACTATGTACTCACAGTAGTGCAAGGTAACGTTAATCAATAGAACTTCAACAAACTCGAGCAAACCAGTGAAATCAAACAACACCTAGTAATCGAACCGCTAGTCAAACAACAGATTTCCTAAATCGGAAGATCGGACAGAATGAGGTCTTGTAAACCAAATGAGTGTTGGAACTCAAGTGATATGGTTTAACAAAGCCTACATCCTAAATCGGAATTTAACCTAAGTGCTTTCGACCCATCGTGACCCATTAAGGTAGCTTACGCCACTTTAACGCGTCGTGCGCGCAAAGCGCGTTCGGAACGCCTAACTAGTCCTAAGATAAGTAAAATATGCCTTAACATGTCTAATATTGTTGTCAAATCAGTTTAGATGTCAAATGTTATGTTACATATGTTTAATTACCAATTATACATGAAAAGGGTATTCTGGTAATTTACCTAAGGCATATAAACTACCTATCATACAACTACTTAAACGTCGTGACCATAAGGTATAACCTCGGAAGGTTATTCCCTATATACTATGGTCACCTAATATATTTGGTCGGATCCTAATGATCGACCAAATGGGTCGGGTTCGAAGGTATAAGCGATTTATCAGATCGCTTACCCTACGACCCTAGACAACGTGGTAATCAGTAGGCATAGTCCCAAGGGACTATAACCATCATGATTACAATCACGTTGCGAAGTTCAAACGAACTTCGCATTGACCATAAGTTGGTCAACGCTGAAAGTCAAACAAAGTTTGACTTTCAGACTCGAAAAGCAATAAAAGAACGAAAGAATACTTACGAAGGGTCCCCGAATGCTAATCTAGATCCAAATAACTCAGGTATGAAACAATGGTTCCAACTTAGAGTCTTTTAGATCAGATTCTTGTGAGTTTAGAAGTGAAGTGGGTTGGGTATTTATAGTATTCGGAGAACCGTTAAGATCGTTTCTTGGAAAAGGGGGCATGATCAAGGCCGTACACTTGTCGTAAAGTTGTGGTAAGTCATTTGGCACTCACCATAGGGTTTTGACAAGTGTCCTTGGCCTTTGGAGGGTGTTAAGGGCTGAACAAATGAGTTTATGCATTTTTTATATATTTTTTTAATCATTTTTGCAGTTTTGCAGTTTTGGTTCCTGTGCGCGTATCGTCGTGTTTTGGCACTTCTAACACCTGTCAAGCCCATTTTTAAGCTTCACAAGGATTTTAAAGTATAGGGAACATGAAACATGCTCAAAAATATCTCGGATGTCGGTTCGTTTGGTCGTACGATCGCGATGTTCGCTTAATTACGACGGTATGCGCATAAGCGCGAAAAACGATCCAAATGACGCGACGAATGGATTTTTCTTATGCCAAACACTAAAATAAAATATTTTAGTGCTTACATAAATTTTTGGATGTCCGGATGTATTCAGAACGTAAGATATGCGCGAAAGTGCAAACTTGTGCACTTTTTGACACTTTTAGTCCCTGAATGAGCATAAAGTTTATTTTAGCATACCGTACCCCTCAAAGCCTATTTATAAGCTATGTAAAGGATATTTAGGGTATGTTTAACTTATGATCAAGTTCCAGAATGTTCGTTACTGTGTAAATCCTCATAGTTTCACAGTTTGACACGATTAGTCCCTGTGATCGAATAGACTTGTTTTCAACACACCAAACCATTCAAAACTTATTTCTAAGTTATGTAAAGGTTATTTAAGGTATGTTAAGCCTATTTCACTATTCTGGAGTGTTTGTTGCATTAAACTGGTTATATTTACGCATCTGTGCGCGTATAACCTTCCAGAAAGCGATTTAAAGCTTGAAATCGGAATAGAATCGAATTGTAAAATCACCAAACATAATTGCACACATAATAACATCAAAACACATTGTTTTATTAATAATCAACATTGTTTTACATCGTACATCGATTACAGAGTACAGTTGTCACAGTCTCCCCTACTTCAGGAAATTTCGTCCTGAAATTTTAACTAGAGGAAGCTTGTGAAAACAAATGCGGATACTTCGTCTTCATCTGGTCCTCACGTTCCCAAGTAAACTCAGGACCACGTTTGGATTCCCAGCGAACTTTAACCAAATGAATCCGTTTGTTCTTCAACTGTTTGTATGTACGTTCCACTATCTCCACAGGTTTCTCGACAAAGTGCATCGTTTCATCTACGTGGATCTCGTCGAGAGGAATGTGAAGATCAGCGTCAATTAAACACTTTCGCAAATTGGACACGTGAAAAGTCGGGTGAACATTTCCAAGCTCTGGAGGTAGCTCTAGTCGATAGGCAACCTTTCCAATTCTTTCAACAATCTTAAATGGTCCAACATATCGTGGTGCAAGTTTTCCTTTCCTTCCAAATCTCATAACTCCCTTCCAAGGTGAAACCTTGAGTAGGACACGATCTCCGACTTGAAATTCTAAGGGCTTGCGTCGTAAATTCGCATATCTCTTTTGACGTAATCTAGCCGTCACAAGATTATTGCGGATTTTCTTGATCTTGTCTGTTGTTTCCAGAACGAGTTCAGGTCCAGTAAGCTGAGCTTCACCGGTCTCGTTCCAACAAACAGGTGAACGACATTTTCGACCGTAGAGAGCTTCGAATGGTGCCATTTTAATACTAGTATGATAGCTGTTGTTGTAAGAAAACTCTATCAGTGGCAGATTAGAATCCCAACTACCACCAAAGTCTATTACACATGCTCTAAGCATATCCTCCAAAGTTTGAATCGTTCTCTCGGATTGGCCATCTGTTTGGGGATGATAAGCAGTGCTTAGATTCAGTTGGGTTCCCAAAGCAGATTGCATGGCCTTCCAGAAATGAGATGAAAATCGAGCATCACGATCCGAAATGATGTCCAAAGGAACACCATGTCGTGACACAATTTCATCGACATAAATCTTTGCAAGTTTATCAGCAGAATAATCCTCGCGAATCGCAATAAAATGAGCTAACTTCGTTAATCGATCGACCACAACCCAAATAGCATCGTGACCTTTAGATGTACGCGGTAATTTAGTGATGAGATCCATCGTAATGTTCTCCCACTTCCAAACCGGTATTTCTGGTTGTACAAGCAAACCAGAAGGTCGTTGATGTTCGGCCTTGACTTTGAGACAAGTTAGGCATTTCGATACATACAAGGCAACATCCTTCTTCATACCAGGCCACCAAAACTTAGTACGAAGATCCTTGTACATTTTATCAGCACCAGGATGGATAGAATATCGAGATTTATGAGATTCATCCATTACCAAGGTGCGAAGATCGTCCTGATTAGGAATCCACAAACGATCCATGAAATAGAGCAATCCATCGTCTTTCGCTTCGAGTTTAAGCTCAAGTTGATGTGGTAATTCATTACTATCAAATTTTGTGAAACACAAAATTGCTGAGTTTGAAGAACACGAGTTTGAAGATCGGATAGCCTTTGAACAGAATGAAGCTTGACTCGTTCTTTTCGACTAAGCGCATCGGCTACGACATTCGCCTTACCAGGATGGTAGCGAATCTCGCAATCGTAATCGCTCAAGAGTTCAACCCAACGTCGTTGCCTCATATTCAGCTCTTTCTGATTAAGAATATGCTGGAGACTTTCGTGGTCTGTGAAAACCACACACTTCGTTCCATAGAGGTAGTGTCTCCAGATTTTAAGCGCAAAAACCACAGCTCCTAACTCAAGATCATGAGTCGTGTAGTTCTTCTCGTGAATTTTCAGCTGTCTAGATGCATATGCAATAACTTTACCTCGTTGCATGAGGACGCAACCTAGGCCTAAGTTGGATGCATCGCAGAAGACAACGAAATCATCGCTTCCCTCGGGCAGAGATAGAACGGGAGCATTACATAACTTTTGCTTCAGCGTTTGAAACGCTACTTCTTGCTTGGGTCCCCACTCAAAAGGCTTTTTCTTCTGAGTCAAAGCAGTGAGTGGAACCGCAATCTTCGAGAAATTTGAAATGAATCGCCGATAGTAACCAGCAAGACCAAGGAAAGATCGAATCTCTGTAGGCGTCGTCGGTGTATTCCAGTCCTTAATTGCAACAATCTTGGATGGATCTACATGAATACCCTGCTCGTTGACAATATGACCCAAGAACTGAACTTCTTTAAGCCAGAATTCACATTTGGAGAATTTAGCAAAAAGTTGTTCCTTCTTCAGAAGTTCCAATGTCAAACGAAGGTGTTGCTCGTGCTCGGCTCGAGACTTTGAATAGATCAAGATGTCATCAATAAAAACAATGACGAACTGATCCAAATAAGGCTTACAGACCCTATTCATTAAGTCCATGAAAACAGCAGGAGCATTTGTCAAACCGAAAGGCATGACCGTGAACTCGTAATGCCCATATCTTGTGCGAAAAGCAGTTTTGGGAATATCTTCTTCGAGAACACGAAGTTGATGATACCCAGAACGCAGATCGATCTTGGAAAAGCATGAAGCACCCTGCAGCTGATCGAGGAGGTCATCAATTCGAGGTAGGGGATATCGATTCTTGATGGTGAGCTTATTAAGCTCACGATAATCGATACACATTCGAAAAGATCCATCTTTCTTTTTCACGAAGAGGACAGGAGCTCCCCAAGGCGAAAAGCTTGGTCGAATGAATCCTTTATCAGATAACTCTTGGAGCTGCTTCGATAATTCTTGCATCTCAGATGGTGCAAGTCGATAAGGCGCTTTTGCAATCGGGTTGGCGTTGGGTACAAGGTCAATATGAAACTCGACTTGACGAACTGGAGGCAAACCAGGCAGTTCATCAGGAAACACCTCTGGATAATCCCGAACAATCGGAATATCCTGAATACTCTTGCTCTTGTCTTTCTCCTCGGTGACATGTGCCAGAAAAGCAACATATCCCTTCTTTAAAAACTTTTAGGCTTTCGTACACGACATCAGCTTCAAACCATCTGATGTTTTTTCGCCATGAACTTCCAGAACATCGCCAGAAGACAAAGGAATACGAACAATCTTGTCGAAACAAACCACCTCAGCATGGTGTTTGGTTAACCAATCCATTCCAATGATAATATCGAAACTCCCAAGTTGCATCGGTATGAGGTTAATAGGAAAAATATGGTTATCAAGGTTCAACTGGCAACCATGAAGAACAGAATCGAGAACAACAGGTTTACCAGTGGCAATCTCAACAGATAAGCGTTTCCTCAGTTTAGTTCTAGGTATCGCAAGCAAAGGCTAGAATGATAATGAAACAAAACTTCATCGGCACCAGAATCAAAAAGAATAGATGCAGGTCGATTGTTAACAAGAAACGTACCGTTGACAACCTCGTTGTCGGCCCTTGCTTCGTTTGCATTCAAGTTGTACGCTCGTCCTCGAGGGGGATTCACATTGACGTTGACGTTTGCATTCGGGTTTGCGTTAGCATTTGCGTTTGCATTCATCAGTCTTGGACAGTTGTTGCGGAAGTGACCATACTCTCCGCAATTATAACATGACCCCGGTGGGAATCTCACAACATTTCCCTGACCCGGAGCTGGAACCTGGGCAACCTGATTTTGTCCAAAACGACAAACGTTTGCCAAATGCCCAAGTTTACCACACATCGCGCATTGTCTGCAAGCTTGTTGTGCAGCGTGATGACCGTTGCAACGTGCGCAATGAGGTGCGGTACCAGCATACGCTTTCTTTGCAGGTGGCTGAGCTGGTTGAAAACATGTTTAACGAGGTTTGAAAACAGGTTTGATATCAAGACAAAGGGTCTTGATACCCAAAAGTAGTTTGGTTAC
The DNA here is from genome assembly GCA_030545235.1 of Helianthus tuberosus. NCBI lineage: Eukaryota > Viridiplantae > Streptophyta > Magnoliopsida > Asterales > Asteraceae > Helianthus > Helianthus tuberosus. The sequence goes on from CM060407.1 coordinate 125,637,335, forward strand.
AAAATACGCAAGAATACGTATTTTGGCCGAAACTACGACTCGTCACTGAGCCTAGACAACGTGGTAATCAGTAGGTATAGTCACTAGGGACTATGACCATCGTGATTACGCTCACGTTATGAAGTTCAAACGAACTTTGCATTAACCATAAACTGGTCAATGTAGAAAGTCAAACAAAGTTTGACTTTAATGCTAAAACGAATAAAATGAACAGATGAATACTTACAAAGGGTCCCCGCAAGTTTGATTTTCCAAGTATTTCTCAGGTATGAAGTGTTTCACACTTCAACTTAGAGAAAATCTCAGAAATCAAGTGGGTTGCAACAAAAGGGGTGGGGGGTATTTATAGGAAATCTAGAACCGTTAGGATCGTTCCTCGATTCCCGAGCCTTAATCTCAGCCGTACACCTCGTGCCCACTGATTTACAAAACCAAGGGAGCCCCTAGAATTGCTCAAAACCATTTGAAAAAGTGGGATCAAGCTGGAAATAGCTGGAATCAACATTCTGATGTTTTGGGGATGCTTTACGGACCATAAGAGGGTCCATATGGTCCGTAAGGACCTGGTTAGCTGGCAGTAAGTTTGGTAAAGTGGCAGAACATGCCCCTGAGTCTCCGAACTTGATTTTTGATGCGTTTTGACACGTTTAATCCCCGTTAACCTCACTTAAAGGCTCAAATACGAAGTTAAAGTATAGGGAACTTAAAATATGCTCAAAAATATGTCGGATGTCGGTTCGTTTGGCCGTACGGTTGCGTTGTTCGGTTAATTACGACGGAAGTCGTAACGGATGCAAAAATGGTCCAAATTGCGCGACGAATGAATTTTTCTTATGCCAAACACTAAAATAAAATATTTTAATGCTTACATAAATTTTTAGATGTCCGGATGTATTCAGAACGTAAGTTATGCGCGAAAATGCAAACTTATGCACTTTTTGACGCTTTTAGTCCCTGAATGAGCATAAAGTTTATTTTAGCACACCGAACCCCTCAAAGCCTATTTCTAAGCTATGTAAAAGATATTTAGGGTGTGTTTAACTTATGATCAAGTTCCGGAATGTTCGTTACAGTTCAAATCGGCATACTTTCACAGTTTGTCGAATTTAGTCCCTGTAAGCGAATAGACTTGATTTTGCCATACCAAAGCCTTCAAAACTTATTTCTAAGTTATGTAAAGGTTATTTAAGGTATGTTAAGAATAAATTGATGTTCCAAAGTGTTTGTTGCATTAAACTGATTACGTTTACGCACCAGTTTGTGTATAACTCTCCAGAAAGGGATATAGAGTTTGAAATTGAATAAGAATCAAAAGATGAAAATTGTCAAACATAAACAAACAAATATTGGGATCAAATAGATTTATTTCATTTATAACTGAACTGTTTACAATGATTACAAGCACAGATGTCACAGTCTCCCCTACTTGTGGAAATTTCGTCCCGAAATTTATTTAGAGGAAACTTGTGAGAATAGATGCGGATATTTCGTCTTTATTTGATCTTCACATTCCCAAGTAAACTCAGGTCCACGTTTAGATTCCCAGCGAACTTTGACCAAAGGAATGCGCTTGTGTTTAAGCCATTTGACTATACGGTCCATGATTTCCACTGGTTTCTCAACAAAATGCATCGTGTTATCCACATGAATTTCATCAAGCGATATGTGGAGGTTCTCATCAGCCAAACACTTCTTGAGATTGGACACGTGGAAGGTTGGATGAACATTTCCTAGTTCAGGAGGTAACTCAAGTCTGTAGGCTACCTTATCGATTCTTTCGACGATCGTGAATGGTCCAACATATCTAGGTGCAAGTTTTCATGTCTTTCCAAATCTGATCACACCTTTCCAAGGTGAGACCTTAAGTAATACACGATCACCGACTTGAAATTCCAAGGGCTTGCGTCGTCGGTCCGCGTAACTCTTTTGAAGGCTTCGAGCTGTCTGGAGGTTATCACGAACTTTCTTAACCTTATCAGTTGTCTCTAGAATGAGGTCAGGTCCAGTAAGCTGAGCCTCGCCGATCTCATTCCAGCAGACTGGTGAACGACATTTTCAACCATAGAGAGCCTCGAAAGGAGCCATGTTGATGCTGGAGTGATAACTATTGTTGTAGGAGAATTCAATCAATGGAAGATGTGAATCCCAACTACCACCAAAATCGATCACGCAAGCTCTAAGCATATCCTCCAAAGTCTGGATTATTCTTTCAGTTTGGCCATCAGATTATGGATGATAAGCTGTGCTCAGATTAAGTTGGGTCCCTATAGCAGATTGCATGGTTCTCCAAAAACGAGAAGAGAAGCGAGCATCTCTATCAGAAATAATGTTCAAAGGAACACCATGTCGAGATATGATTTCATCCACATAAATTTTGGCAAGCTTTTCAGCAGATAAATCCTCACGGATTGGCAAGAAATGCGCTGATTTAGTAAGACGATCAACAACTACCCAGATGGCATCATGACCTTTCTTAGTACGCGGAAGTTTAGTAATGAGATCCATAGCGATGTTTTCCCATTTCCAAACTGGGATCTCTGGTTGCTCCAAAAGACCAGAAGGATGTTGGTGTTCAGCCTTGACCTTAAGACAAGTAAGGCATTTTGAAACATACAAGGCAATGTCTTTCTTCATACCAGGCCACCAATACTGAGAACGAAGATCCTTATACATCTTATCTGAGCCAGGATGAATAGAATAACGAGACTTATGAGCTTCATCCATAAGCAAGGTGCGAATATCATCTTGGCTTGGGAACCACAAATGGTCCATGAAATAATACGATCCATCGTTCTTTAGTTCAAGATCAGGCTTACTGTGATAGGGTAATTCCTTACCCATCAAGTCTTGTGAAACACAAGCATGTTGAGCCTGAGAGATGCGGGCTTGAATATCAGATCGAGCTTGAATATCAGATTGAACACGAACACAATGAAGCTTGACACGTTCTTTACGACTCAAAGCGTCAGCCACGACATTCGCCTTACCAGGATGGTAGCGAATTTCACAGTCATAGTCGTTTAGAAGTTCAACCCAACGTCTCTGCCTCATGTTGAGTTCTTTTTTATTGAAGATATGCTGAAGACTTTTGTGGTTAGTGTAAACCACATATTTTGTACCATACAAATAGTGTCTCCAGATCTTAAGAGCGAACACAACTGCACCCAACTCAAGATCATGAGTGGTGTAGTTTTTCTCATGCACCTTCAACTGTCTCGATGCATATGCTATGACTTTGTTCCTTTGCATCAGAACACAGCCAAGTCCCAAATTGGATGCATCGTAGTACACGACAAAATCATCATTGCCTTCGGGCAAAGATAGGATAGGCGCATCACAAAGCTTCTGGTTCAAGGTCTGAAACGCTTCTTCTTGTTTAGAACCCCATTCAAAGGGCTTATTCTTCTGAGTTAGAGCAGTTAAGGGAACTGCAATCTTCGAGAAATTTTCGATGAAGCGGCGATAATAACCCGCGAGACCAAGAAAAGAACGAACTTCGGTAGGAGTAGTAGGCGTATCCCAATCCTTAATCGCACTGATCTTGGAGGGATCTACATGAATACCCTGTTCGTTGACTATATGACCCAAAAATTGAACTTCCTTAAGCCAAAATTCACACTTGGAGAACTTGGCGAAAAGTTGCTCTTTCTTTAGGAGTTCCAGAGTAAGACGAAGATGTTGCTCATGATCAGCTTGCGTCTTAGAGTATATCAAAATGTCATCAATAAAAACGATGATGAACTTATCTAAATACGGCTTGCAAACCCTATTCATCAAGTCCATGAAAACAGCAGGAGCATTAGTCAAACCGAATGGCATAACTGTGAACTCGTAATGCCCATAACGAGTGCGGAACGCTGTCTTGGGAATATCTTCTTCATGCACACGAAGTTGATGATACCCAGAACGCAGATCAATCTTCGAAAAATAAGAAGCACCTTGTAATTGATCAAAGAGATCATTAATGCGAGGTAGGGAATATCGATTCTTGATGGTAAGCTTGTTAAGCTCACGGTAATCGATGCACATCCTGAAAGATCCATCCTTCTTCTTGACAAAAAGAACGGGAGCACCCCAAGGTGAAAAACTAGGACGAATAAAACCTTTATCTGAAAGCTCCTGAAGCTACTTAGATAATTCTTGCATCTCAGACGGTGTAAGATGATATGGAGATCTGGCAATAGGATTTGCACCAGGTACAAGATCAATACGGAACTCGACTTGGCGCGCTGGGGGTAATCCAGGTAACTCCTCAGGAAATAGCTCCGGATAATCCCGAACAACAGGGATATCTTGAATAGACTTACCTTTGCCTTTATCTTCTACTGCGACATGTGCCAAGAAGGCCACATAATTCTTTCGCAGATACTTTTAAGCTTGAAAACAAGACATGAGCTTGAGACTACTAGCAGGCTTCACACCACGGACCTGTAGGATCTCACTTGACGAAAGTGGAATACGAACAATCTTCTCGAAACAAACTACCTCTGCGTGATGCTTGGCTAACCAATCCATACCCACTATAACGTCGAAACTCCCAAGTTGCATTGGCGTGAGGTCGAAAGGAAAAAGATGGTTGTTAAGGTTCAATTGGCAATTGCGAAGAACATAATCGAGAACAACGGGATCACCACTAGCAACTTCTACTGTCAAAGGCTTACCTAGTTTCGTTATAGACATGCGAAGCAATGGCTCAAAAGATAATGACACAAAACTCTTATTGGCACCACAATAAAAAAGAACAGATGCAGGTTGATTATTAACAAAGAACGTACCGTTAACCACTTCATTGTCTGCTTGCGCCTCTTGTGCATTCATGTTGAAGACTCGACCTCGAGCCTGAGCCTGAGCTGGATTCGCATTCACCAATCTTAGACATTGATTACGGTAGTGGGTCAGATCCCCACAGTTATAGCAAGAACCTGGTGGGTAGTGTGGTCGTGCAGCTTGACCTTGTTGTTGAGCAAGAGGCTGAGCAACTTGTTGAGACGGGTTCTGAATTGCCCGATTTTGATTAGCAGAATGCGGCAGGTGGCAGCAAGATGACCAGGTCTTCCACAGTTGGTGCATTGACGACACTGGAGATGTGGTTGATGGTGACCGTTACACCTATTGCACAAAAGTGCATTGCCAAAGTATGGTTTCTTGGCAAGTGGTTGCGCAGGTTGATTTAGTGCAGCTTGAGCCTGTGCAGTAACGGCGTAGTTTTGGGAAGCCTTTCACTTCCTAGTACCCTTTGAAGAACCAGAATCCTTACCCTTCTTGTTTTTACCTTTCTTGCTATCCTCTTTGTCAGACGCCTGCCTCTTACCTTTCTTGTCACCCTTTTTGTGCAGTTTTCCCTTTCGAACCTGCGACTCAGTCAATGTCGCAGATAGCTCGATTGGCTGACGGACTGTGGTAGGGTTACTACCAATAACGATGTCTTGTATGGAGTCAGGCAGGCCATCGATATACCTCTCGATAGCCTTCTCGAGTGGGGTAACCATTGTTGGGCATAACAAACTCAGCTCCTCATACCTATCAGTATACGCCCGGTGCTCGCCACTATCCTGTTTCAGATCATCAAATTCCCTTTCTAAAGCTCGCAGTGCATGACGAGGACAAAAATCCCTCATCATAAGTGTCCTAAGTTCAGCCCATGTTTGTGCTAAAGTGACCTCAGCACCACGGTCTCTCATAACCCCGTTCCACCATGTGAGAGCCCTCTTCTGAAACACGCTTGATGCAAACTCGACTTTTCGATTCTCAGGACACAGGACGTGACGGAATGTACTCTCAATGCTCTCGAACCATTGAAGGAGCCCAGTTGCCCCTTCAGAACCACTAAACTTGAGTGGTTTGGCCGAATTAAAACTCTTGAAGTTACAAGGAGCATTTTGGTTGTTGTTGGCCTGGTTCACCTGAGCAATAATGTTTAGGAGTACTGCAGTCATATGCTGCGCCATGATATCTGCCATTTCGGCATTTGATAACGGGTTTTCACGTCTAGGAGGCATGCTAAAAAGAGGAAACGAGTGAGATGATTAGATGAAAAGAACGAGATGAAACAAAATCAACAAAGGTAAAGATGGTGGTCATTTGTCCGTATCACAAAGCAAACAAATGACACCCAGTGACTAATCAAAGTAAATGGGTCAAAAATAATGTATCGCGAAGACATGCTCGCCTATAAGTGAACACTCACCCCAAGAGTTCCCAGGTAAGAGTGACTAGTCCGATTATGTGGATTTGTATGAATACTCTAGCCTTAGACAGAAAACCCAGGGTATAGGCATTCACCCTTCCAGTTTGCACGTGTTCACACTATTTAGAACCCAAAACTTTGATGAGATTTTGAAAACTTGGAAGGCACAAGGCCAAAAGAATCATTCAAAAATGGATGGTAATTTCAAAATCATTCTGAAAAATCAAATAGTTCAAAACCATATAATAAATCATTTAAAAACAGATGATTGATTTTCAAAAATCGTTTCGGAAAATTGGGTTCTTGTTTTGGTGATCACCTAAGGATAGGTGAAGTGCATGTTTTTAAGATCTAAACACAAGATAACTTGTGTTGGGGTCCTAGAAAGGTTATAGTCTAGGTCAAAGCATTACTAATAACCTAATTCCCTATAACCATTGGCTCTGATACCAACTCTTCTGTCACACCCCGACCACGTAAAACATCAAATCGTGGCGGAAACGTCGGGGAGTGTTGTAACAGAATTATTGTTTCACAACCATGGCATTTAAAAGTTATGTTTTATTCATCAAACAAAGAGTTACATTGTCTTAAAATAACTGTAACAAAGAGTACATCACATAATTGAACTAGTTCTATCTTCATTTTAAGTCTCTAAGGCACAGGTCCACCCTAGTGAGTCACGAACATCCTAAGCAATAGCTCCTGAAAACACATGTGAAAATAGGTACATCAGCATAAAAATGCCTGTGAGATACATAGGTTTTTTGAAAATAGGATTCATGACTTAAGTTTGAAGAAATGTTTAATAAAATCAGTCATGAACCTTATTAATCGTTTTGTTTTATAAATCATTTGAAAAACATTAGCAAAATTGGATGATATGTATATATAAAAGAATAATGTATGGTTAAATGAATAACCAAGTAAAATGAGTTTATATAAATTGAGTTATTTGTAAAACAATGTTTAAGTGAAAATATGTTGTAAATGTAATATGCATAACTGAAATGGTTTAAATAACGCTACGATATGTAATACCATAAAAGCACTTATATACAGGAAGTACCCGTGGCGTATCCACCATGCTTTTATCATACTACATGTCGCCTCGTTATGTAAATCACTTTCCCAAACAAACCACCAAAATGTAATGTTTAAACCAATTGTCAAATGTTTATGAGTAAACCAAGTCTATTGTCAATGTAAACCATGTAATGTATAAGCAAAATTCATGTATGGTAAGTAAAATGAGACTACTTAAACCACAAGCAAAAATGTACAAAACAAAGTATTTTAAATAAATCAAAAGTTATGTTTTGTAAGATAAATACATGTTTTACTGATACAAACACTTATGCAGTAAGTTAATGCATACATTTAAGCCTTGAGATAGCAGGATAACCTTAGAGTAAAGATTATCAAAGAAAAATGTTTTCGGATTCAGTCATTCCTAACACCCAAACAAACCTAGGATATCAGGAACGTGATTTGTCAAGTCCTGAGGTACCATTACTTACTACCGAGCAGCGTAGCTAATGTTATTGAATGTAATTTAGACCCGTTGAACAAACCAAATGTCATACCAAATGTAAACATGTAATGAAAGTAATATACTAAGTATGCTAAGTTAACATACAAAGCAGAAAAGTCATGTAAATCAATGTGCTATCATGCCAAGTAAACATACATAGCAAAAGAAGATGTAATGTAAATCAATGTGCTAGCATGCTAAGTAAACATACATAGCAAAACAAAATGAAATCATGTACTAATGAACATAACAAGTATATGATATGAAAACATGGAAAGCACGAAAGTAACAAGTAGGCACATGTGTTTCACCCCAAAATGTTTGATAACAGTAAAAGAGGGGACTATGTACTCACTTGAGATTGCTCAGAAGTCCTAAGATAACCACCAAGCAAAGCTAGAAGATCACAGAATCAAACGGCACCTAATATAGGTAACTACATTAATAAACGGACCTATTCGGATGATCGGGTAGCATGAGGTTTTGTAAACCAAATGAGTGTAGGAACTCATGTAATATGGTTTAACAAAGCCTACATACTAAAACGAAACTTATCCTAAGTGCTTTTGACCCGTTACGACCCGTTTAGGTAGCTTATGCTACTTTAACGCGTCGTTCGCGTAAAACGCGTTTGGACCGCCTAACTAGTCCTATGAAAAGTAAAATATGCCTTAACATGTCTAATATTGTTGCTAAATCAGTTTAGATGTCAAAAGTTACGTTACATAGGCTTAAAATGAAATTTGGCGTAAAAAGGGCATTTTGGTAATTTTCCTAAGGCATATAAACTACTTATCATACAAGTACTTAAACGATGTGACCATAAGGTATAACCTCGGAAGGTTATTCCCTATATAACTATGGTCACCTAAAGTGTTTGGTCGGATCCTAATGATCGACCAAATGGGTCGGTTTCGAAAGTATAAGCGATTGATTAGATCGCTTACCTTTACGACCCTAGACAAGCACAATTCTAAAAGTGACGAGTTAAACATGTCAAAACATGTTTAACGAGGTTTGAAAATAGGTTTGATATCAAGACAAAGGGTCTTGATACCCAAAAGTAGTTTGGTACAAAATACGCAAGAATACGTATTTTGGCCGAAACTACGACTCGTCACTGAGCCTAGATAACGTGGTAATCAGTAGGTATAGTCACTAGGGACTATGACCATCGTGATTACGCTCACGTTATGAAGTTTAAATGAACTTCGCATTGACCATAAACTGGTCAATGCACAAAGTCAAACAAAGTTTGACTTTAACGCTAAAACGAATAAAAAGAACGAAGGAATACTTACAAAGGGTCCTCGCAAGTTTGATTTTCCAAGTATTTCTTAGGTATGAAGTGTTTCACACTTCAACTTAGAGAAATTCTCATAAATCAAGTGGGTTGTAACAAAAGGGGTGGGGGTATCTATAGGAAATCTAGAACCGTTAGGATCGTTCCTCGATTCCCGAGCCTTAATCTCAGCCGTACACCTCGTGCCCACAGATTTACAAAACCAAGGGAGCCCCTAGAATTGCTCAAAACCATTTGCAAAAGTGGGATTAAGCTGGAAATAGCTGGAATCAACATTCTGATGTTCGGGGGATGCTTTGGCTCCTCCTTCCAAATAGAACTCACGCTAAATCATACACAATTTTATAATTAGATAAAACAATTAATAACACTAATAACAAAACTTAGAATATACCATTGTAACAACTTACAGTGCTATTATCACGAATGACAGAAGCTGTAAGCCCAGCAGCAGATGACTTGATAATACCTGTCAAATAGAACTTTGCCAATGATGCAAAAGAGACTTTTCCATCACTTATGCTCCAGAATTCATGCATACGCCACCAACTGCAGTAAAAAAATCCAATATATGGAGTGTTGGAAATCATTATAACTAATCCAATTGAACACCAAACCAAAAAATAACCATAAATCATATATATATTCTAAGAACAAAATGTTGAATTGTCAATCATAAAATAAATAAATAAATGTAATATAAACCTAATCTATCAATCGAAAAACATAAATCATATATATTTTTCTTCAAATCAGATCTAATCGAAAACAATACATGATCCTAGTCAGTTGTTCAAGCAGAAGTAGCAGTTCGAAATCATTATAACTTTTCCGATTAGATCAGATTGGACGAAGGATCTGACAGTTTTTAAAACATAATAACAAAATACATAACCCTAAGCTACAAATCAAACGAAAGGAGAAGGCCACCGTGTAAAAATCATAAATAGCACTTGAATAACACACCTGGAACAATGGAAGGAAGAACATACCGATCGAAAATAAGACATGATTTGCCAGCCCTACTAAAAACCACCTTAAAACACTTTCTATAATTATTAACCACCTAAACATACTTTTTCACCAACTTAACATATCTTTTGCATACCAACATGTATCCTTATTCATATACATTTCATACCAAAAAATCTACAACATTTTTTTCTCAAAATATCTATAAACATTTAGAGAAGAGAGTTAGTCAAAGTAAGTCAACCTGTAAGAAAACATCAGTAGGCAATCGGAGCTACTTAACAGTCCAGTACGCAAACTTATCCAAAAACGTCTTCGGAACTTGATGCTTCTTCAGATCAATCGACAGATCCGCTTGATACGTCTCCCACGGCTACAATTAACACTCAATTTAGATAACAATCTACTGTATTATGAATTAATGATCAATTAACCCTAAAAAATCATATATCATTAACAAACTAAAAACATACCCTACAATAATTCCACTTTCACTCCGTACTAAAACAATTGAATACCTTAACCAAAATAAAATGAATGAGAACAAAATTGAAGGTTAGGGTTTTAACCTTCAAAAATGATTAACATGATTAGAATCATAAAACACAGGAATCAAAAATAATAAAACTAAAAACAAAGAAACATTCTTTGACTGGATTAATAGGATTGATTTGTCTGAAGAAGATGATGATGCAGAGGTTTGGTTAGGGTTTGCAAAGAAAAGTAAATTGAAAGATGAAATGCGTAGGGGATTAACATACCTCAAAGAATCGAATAAGCGGCTTCAATGGATAAGAGAAAACACAGAGATGGAGAAGAACGAAAGCAGCGATGAACTATGTTAGGGTTTACAAAGAGCTTCAGATTTAGGGTTTGTGAAAATATGGAATTGTGTGGAGGAAGAAAGCGCTCAAAAAATATAAGGGATCCGTTTTCAAATTTGAAAAACCCATACATCTGACCCGATAATAAACGGATCCCGCGTACCACATTTTTTTGGTTTGTGTTTTGACAATTTTGGTTTGTTTACAAAGAGATTATATGAATTCCCTCCCAAAATCAAGGTTCACTAAACCAATGGATGCCACATAAGCAAAATGGCTCCACCATTCAAGGACACATAGCCGGAATCATCTCATTTATTAATATATATAGATATTCCCTTTGTAAACATTGTAGTCCACGTCTTCCAGCTTCAACGTCCATATTCCAACAGATTGGCCGGAGTCTTTGGGAGAAGAAGCCCACTTGAACGTTATAAACTTGCTTCATCAATCTGCACGTGAATTAATTAGTCACTACCAGGATACTGCATCAGGATGTTACCAATATCCTGATCCGGTATCCTGATCACAACAAAAGGAACATAGTCAGAATATTATTCAGGATATATAAGCGGAAAATCACCCATAACAATTGTCCCCAAAATATATCTGTTGGTATACCAATTCCAACGGATATATTTTAAAACTTATCTCGTGAATCGAGGTTATTAAGTTGAAACGACGGTTGAGATGAAATTGTGCAACTTCCAATGCGGTTTACACTCAATGGCTATCTATTACGCCCCTATATCTTCTCTCTTTCTATTTGAAAACCAAATATCTTCAACAGAATCTCCAGGTAATCATTCACTCTTCCTTCCTCTCTTGCTAATTTCTTCATTTTATTCCTAATGGCTACTAGAACCTGTTCTCATATTGGTGAATCGATGGAGACCTTCGTCCAACAAAACCTTCTCAGGAACCCTGAGAAAGAAATCTGTACCTTCGATAATGCAGATATCGCAGCGTTGAGAGCCTCCGGCAGCATTCCAGACAGTGCAATTATCAGACCGTTCGACCGGGCAGTTCGATCGGACGTTTCGTTTGTCGATTGGGTCTGTTTTCCGGCATATCCTTTCTTGCTAGGCCTTCGGTATCCTTTCCCCGAATTTATGATGCAATTCTTTCGAACCACCAGTCTTTGCTTCGCCCAAACAATGCCCATGGTTTGGAGAGTACTGATCGTACTTAACCAAATCAAAAACCTTCACTTTCCTGACCTCTATATCGAGGATATTCTGATCGCCTATCGTCTCCGATCATATGGTTCTAGCTGGTTTTTTCTCTTTTCTACTTCAAGTAAACCCCTCATTCTCAAGGCTACCAAAAATGTGGATGGATGGCAATGGAAGTTCTTCTTCGTTAAGCGAGATTCCATCGATGAGGGTGCTAGCCTCCCGATGGAGTGGTTAACCACCGGTAGGGTTTAGGGTTTTTGGAATATCCCCAAATACATCTTGAGCCTATATCCTGTGCTGATACTCTTTTAGTTGGCCCTTATGCAGTGAACTTCAGAGAAGTAGCCCCTCCTACTAAGGAATCTGAAAGGAGAATCAAAGCGATTTACCGGTTACCTGAAGGTGATAGGAGCTTTTCCACACATCTCCCAAGTTCCAGTCAATATTCATCGTCTGACATGTCTGGTAAGGGTTATTCTGCAAATGATTGATTAGCTTAATATAATGAAAAAGTAGAAAAGATTTAGAACTTCTCCTTTTATGCAGCACCAGCCAAAATCCCATAAGTTTTTGACCTTGAGGAGTTGGACAGTTACTCCGATCCTGTCCTGGTCAAAAAAGAGCCAAGTCCCAAACCTATTACTTCATCCAAGACCACCAGCTCTAAATCAACCGCCATTCCCAAGCCTTCACCAGCTACTAAGCCCCGGGCCTCTAGTTCCCGTAAGAGGAAAGAGACTGATTCGCCTGCCACTCCTGAAACATTTCCCTACGAGAATCACGGGTTTGTCGAGGCAAGTGGGTTCATGACTTCTTTTCTCAACCAGGTATAGATTCTTATCCCGTATCCTGCATATATATATCAAACCAATATCTTGGTTAATATACAATAATACCTGCGTTTTTTGTTGTAGGGCCTCGAACATTTAGTTCACTTGTACGAAGAATCCTGCGGGCTCAACAAGATGCTCGAGTCCAAATTGAAGAAAGCCGAGGTCACTATTTCCGACCAAGGTATGATCGCCGCTGCTAAATCTCAACATTACGAGGATAAGTTCAAGGCTATGACCCAGGAACACCAGGCTGCCATCAAGAAAATTACTCACGAAGCCCAAGCCCATCTTGACGCCGCCCAAGCCCAACATGAACAGGATATGGCCTCTTACCAGGAAGGCCTTATGAGCTTCGTCGTTATCTCCCTTCTTCAGGCTAGGCTAAAAATGGCTTACGAAGCCAAGGACCTGGGCTTCGAATGCCCCTCTTGGAATGTCGACGCCTGGGAGACAAAGCTAAGAGGTCTTGGCAGTAATCCTGTGGAGCATCCTGCTAAATCTGTAGTTGAGGGGTCTTCCAAGGCGACTGAAAAGCTAACTGACGCTGGTGGCAATGCTGAGAAGGATGTTCGAGCTGATCCTGAACTGGATGCTGGTGAAGGTGTGATGGATGAAGAGGGTGTTGCCCCTTGAATCGGGCGATGATGGATATTGTCGCCGAGGCCGGAGCCCACTTTTTTAAAATTGGTGGTTTATGGTTGTTTGAACAATTTCCCTTTCTTGTTTGTTAAACAATTTTAATTTCCTGCATTAAAACAATATGATGGCCAAAGGTGGAGGGATCCTGAGTTTCAGGATGAAGCCCTTGGTCATCAGTAGTATCGTTTATTTTGAACAATATAACAGTTGGAGGCGGATGGGTCTCGGTTTGAGATGAAACCTTCAACTGTTAAGTAAATACGGTAGAAAACTAACTGTGCTTTTGGTGGATGGGTCTCAGTTTGAGATGAAACCAAAAGCACGATCTTTTGATATGCTAATAATATAACCTTTTTATGACCTTATCTATCATTGTCCTTTTTCAATTCTTGTTATGCATTGCTTAGTTTGAATACAATTTCAATGTTCCAAACTTAGTGTAATATTTCAAATGTCCTAACCAAATATCATGAAAATATCTTGATCAGGATATTCGCAAATATCCTATTAAGACTTTTGTCAAATAGGGTTTTTACAACTCAAACAATTTAGATAACGTTTTCAAAGAAAAATGATAGTTCACTTTTATTTTACAAAGCTTGTTTCAATAATAGATGTTTGACTCAAGTATAGTTTCAATTTTTCAATCTAATTACCATGCCTTAAACATTCTGAGCAAATTCCCTGAAATATATCCTGAAAATATATCTTGAAATATATCCTAAGGATATATCCTGAAAATAAATCCTGAGAATATATCTTGATCAGAATATCTTTAATCTAAGTATTATACTCATAAATGTTTTAATCAAACTTTCGTCAAATATAGTTCCAGAAATTTAGACAATTTAGATAAGGCTTTTAAAGGAACAAAAAGGAAAGATCATACTAGATACAGAGTATAACACTATCCTCAGACTTCAATCCTTTTGCAACTTTTCCACCGGAGATGTCCCCAGTCTGGGACACTTAGTGAACTAAGCCCAAACTTGATCCCCTGAGTTCTCCATAATGCCTTAGTAGGATGTCCCCTGTGCATTATGTTTTTGAATACTTAGAAATTTTCTAGACTTCAACTGCAACTGTTTGTATAATTTTTATGTTACAGGGGATAAACCCTAAAATATCCTGGAGATATATCCTTAGTGTTCTGGGGACAATCCCATAGGTATTCTGGGGAAAATCCCAAGTTTTCGTGCGCTACAGGCGGGAGTGTATAAACTCCAAGACTTAGAAAGGTGAAAACCTTTAAGCCTTAGAGAGTATGAAAATACCCTTTCGCGAGAGAGGGTGATCAATCCTCATATACCTTAAGGATCTAGGATATAGCCAATGATAACGAAATTGTCAGCCACTTTTACATGGACTGGTCCCGCCATCTTGAACTATTCCTGGATAACTTGCGCTCCAGGCGGGGTGTTTAAACCCAATTTGATAGAAAGGTGAATACCTTTAAACCTGTGAAGGGATCAGGATCCCTTAAACGTGAGAGAGGGGGCCAATCCTCTAATCTTCTGAATTATCCTGGAGTCATATCCCGAAGCATATTCTACAAAACAACCTTAAACTAAGATGGGTGTTAGCCTGACTAACACCTCTCCGATGCTTAAGTCAGGGTTCAAAATAAAATAGAATAATATTTAAGAGAGATAGAATTCATACCATCCTGAGTTAGAAATTAATTTCTAAACTCACTTGAAATAGGCTTTAAGATGTATAGCATTCCAGGATCTTGGCAATATATCTCCCTCCATATTCTTAAGCCGGTATGCTCCTTTTCCAGATTTCGATTCAATCTCATAAGGTCCTTCCTACTTAGGAGCTAACTTTCCATCGGCGGGATTAGTAGTATCCTGAAAAGCCTTCCTTAATACCCAATCTTCAACTTGAAACCTCCTAGTCCTTATATTCTTGTTATATGCTCTGGATATCCTCTGTTGATATGCTGCCATCATTCGCTTTACCGCATCTCTTGTTTCATCAATAGCATCCAATTTTTGGCATAGGGCTTCAGAATTCTGCTCAGGATCCCAAAAGTTGGATCTTGCTGTAGGTATTACCATCTCTATCAGGATTACTGCTTCTGCTCCAAATACTAAGGAAAATGGAGTTTGCCCGGTTGCACTTTTCACTATTGTCCTATCGGCCCATAAAACAAAGGGTAATTCTTCTGCCCACCTTCCTTTCTTAGCTCCTAGTCTCTTCTTCAAATTGTTGACAATTATCTTGTTCGAGGATTCTGCTTGTTCGTTGGCTTGAGGATGCACTAGTGTGGATGTAATCATTTGAATTCCCCAACTCTTACAAAAATCGGTTGTCCTCTTACTTATAAACTGAGAACCATTGTCACAAATTATCTCAGCTGGTACCCTAAACCTAGTCAGGATATTCCTTTATATGAAGGATACTACTTCTTGGTCTCTGACTTGAACAAATGCTTCAGCTTCAACCCATTTAGAGAAATAATCAGTCATTGCCAGCATAAAGACTTTTCCTCCTGGAGCCTTTGGCAATTTTCCTACTATATCCATTCCCCATTTCATGAATGGCCAAGGGGAAGCAATAAATTATAGTGGTTCAGCAGGCTGATGTAATATATTACTGTGCCTTTGTCATGCATCACATCTTCGAGCATATTCTGCTGCATCTTTCCTCATCGTCGGCCAATAGTATCCTGTTCTTAATACCTTTGAGAAAAACGATCTGCCCCCAGTATGGTTACCACAATCCCCTTCGTGTATATCCTGAAGCACTTCTTTGGCTTCGGGATCCTCCAAGCACCTCAGGTATGGTCCTGCAAGAGATTTCTTATACAAAACATCATTTATAATAGTGAATCGTGATACCTTCATCCTAAAGGTCTTAGGATTCTCATCCTTTGGGATGTGTCCTTCCTTGAGATATCTCATGATTGGAGCCGTCCAGGACTTAGGATCCTCCTCGTGATACTCATCATCAGGATCCTGGATACTTACTACTTCCTTATCCTGAGATTTGAGAAGATCCATCGCAGGATACAGGATATGTAGTATTGGTATTTGGGTTCCCTCCGGTATCCTGACTGATGATCCTAGATTTGCCAAGGCATCTGCTTCAGCATTATCCTCTCTTGGTACCTGTTCAAGTGTAAAAACATCGAAATATCCTGCTAATTTTTTGAGAATTTCGAGATACTCGATTAACTTCTCACCTTTAACTGCATAGAATCCATTAAAATGATTAGTAATTAACAGGGAATCGACAAACACTTGTAAACTTTTAATATTCATATTCCTGGCCAACTCTAATCCTGCAATCAAAGCTTCATATTCTGCTTCATTATTAGTGGCAGGAAATTCACACCTAATAGCCTAGGGAAATATGTCCCCCTGTGGCAATTTTAGTAGTATACCCAATCCTACACCTCTTACATTAGATGCACCACCAGTATATAATGTCCAGGATTCTAGATTTTCTCCTAGCTGTTGTACTTCTAGGTCTACTTCATTTTGAATATCACTACTGAAATCAGCCACAAAGTCAGCTAGAGCCTGAGACTTTATGGCATTTCTAGGTTCATATACTAGATCATAGGCACTTAATTTTACAGACCATTTAGCCATTCTTCCTGACATCTTAGGTTTCCTAAGCATATTTTTAACAGGATAATTAGTTTTAACATGAATCCTGTGTGTCTCAAAATAGTGTCTAAGTTTTGTCGATGCCATAACTAGAGCCAATATTAATTTTTCTAAATGAGAATATCAAGTTTCAGCATCTAATAAACTTATGCTAACATAATAGATAGGATACTACTGACCTTCGTGATCCTTTACCAGGACAACACTTAGCGTGTTCCCTGATACTGCAAGATATAGGGATAATGGTTCACCATCCTCGGGCTTCATCAATAGTGGTGCAGTTGAAATGTACTGCTTTAATTCCTGTAAGGCTGCTTCATGCTTCTCTCCCCATTCGAACTTCTAATTCTTCTTTAGGATATCGTAGAATTCCTTGCATCTTTCCGAGGATCTTGATATAAACCTGTTTAGTGCTGCTACTCGCCCTGTTAATCTTTGTACATCTTTCATGTTTGAAGGTGACTTGAAATCCAGGATAGCTTTGATTTGTTCTGGGCTTGCTTCGATCCCTCTTTTAGTCACCATGTATCCCAAAAACTTTCCTGCCCCCACTCCAAAATGGCATTTGGCAGGATTTAGCTTCATATTGTATTGATCCAGGATATCAAATGCTCCTTCAATATCCCGGAGATGATCCTCAGCCTTCTTGGATTTTACTACCATATCATCAATGTACACCTCCATGGTGTCCCCCAGTTTGTCTTTAAACATCATGTTCACCAATCTTTGGTATGTTGCACCTGCATTTTTCAAACCAAAAGGCATAGCAGTATAACAAAAAATACATGTTGGTGTCATGAAAGCAGTATCCTCCTGGTCCGAAGGTTCCATTTGTATCTGCTGGAATCCTGAGGACGCATCCATGAAGGTTAACATCTCGTGACCGGCAGTAGCATCCACCATTGAGTCGATATGAGGCAGGGGAAATGGGTCTTTAGGACATGCTTTGTTCAAATCTGTGTAATCTACACAAACTCTCCATTTCCCATTTTTCTTTTGCACCACAACTACATTTGCTAGCCATTTGGGAAATTTAACTTCCCTAATCATCTTGCTCTTTAATAATCTTTCAACCTCTTCCTGAATGATCGCATTCCGTTCTGGAGCAAACTTCCTTCGTTTCTGTTGGACAGGCTTGAAAGACCATCAATTCCGAGCTTGTGAGTTATAATATCCTTGGAAATACCTGTCATATCCTCATGTTTCCATGCGAATGTTGACATCATGCATTTCAAAAAGTTAGTTAATTGATTTTTAATATCCTGAGGGATATTGGTTCCTACGAGCACTGAGATATTTGGATTATCCTGATCCAGGATAATTTTCTTAACATCCTGCTCTGAAGCCTCCAAGATATCCTGGGCCCGCATCTTTAATTGCTATGCTGCATTGGGTTTGGTTGAGGATTTCATCGAGGAAGAATAACACTCCTTCGCTTCTTGTTGGTCACTTTCCACTTTGACAACCCCCCAAGGCGTAGGTATATTGATGCACTGGTGATAGGTAGATGGCACAACTTTCATATCATGGATCCATGGCCTACCCAATATAATATTGTAGTAGGATAAGGAGTCCATGACACAGAAGCATTGCATTGAGTTGACCCCTTCAACATATACAAGCAACTTTATTTCTCCCACGGTATTCCTGGCTTCTCCACTGAACCCAACAAGCACAGTGGATTTCGAAGTAATATCCATCGGGGATACATTCATCCTCTTCAGTGTTTCCAGCTGAATTATGTTGATGGAGCTGCCATTATCTACCAGTATCCTGCGCACAAAATGATTAGCAACATATAAAGTTATTACCAAAGTATCATGGTGAGGGTCCTGGATAGTATCCCTGTCATCACTGTCGAACGTGATCACTTTATCAGTTGTGAGGGTTGACATCCTGGTTGGCTTATCTCCCCTTTCTGCCTTAGCCTCCTTTGCATGTCTGTTTGCAGCAGAGTATGAAGTCCCACAAATGTTGGATCCTCCTGAAATGAAGTTAATTATCTTGGCATCTGCAGGAGGTGATGCTGCACATTCAGGATCCTTCTCAGTATCCTGACTCTTATTCTTCTTTCTTCCCAGAAGATCCTTCAGATATCCTTTGCTCAGTAGATAACTTATTTCTTTCCTCAGGGTAATGAAATCTTCTGTAACATGTCCAAAATCCTCATGGAAGGCACACCACTTGGATTTATCCTTCCAATCAGCTTTCTGTTGGTTCTTCCTAGGCCACCTTGCTTTGTCTCCTAAACCCTGCATAGCATACATCAGTTCAGGTATATTAACATAAAAACAATATTCTGATAACTCAGGATACTCCTCAGGATCCTCGTCTTCTGCAGCATTCACTTTCTTGTTGTCATTCCTGCCATATGGCTTAGAGCGATATGGTTTGTACGAGTATTCTGACTTCCTGTTGGTTGAATCATAGGTTGTGGATGAATTCATCCTCTCTTGCATCTTTTTGTCATCCTCCAGTCGAATATATCTTAAAGCTCTGTTCCAAGCTTCATCCAGGTTCCTGCAGGGATTCATTACAAGATCCTGGTAAAATTGAGAATCTTTTTGCAATCCCATTTTGAAAGTCTGCATAACTGTTGCAACATCAAGATGTGGGATATCAAGAGATTCCCTGCTAAACTTGTTCACATAATCTCTCAAGGATTCCTGAGGTCCTTGAGTTATCCTGTAGAGATCACTGGTTAGTTTTTCAAAACTTCAACTACAAGAAAATTGACTATTAAATAAATTGACTAAATGAGCAAATGATGTAATCTAATGAGGAGGAACATTTAAGAGCAATTTTAGGCTGAGCCTGTTAAGGTAGAACCAAAACCCTTGCAGAGGCATGCTTCCTTGAGATCTGGAGGGATAGGGTTGATTTCCATCCTTTCCCTATACTGGGCAATATGCTCTTCGGGATCCGTAGTTCCGTCATAGAGCTTCATGTTGGGGGTTTGAAATCTTTTTGGGATTTTAGCATCACAAATAGGATATGAAAACCGGGATATCCTGTGGCTGTCTTGGGACACTTCTGGAATTGGCTGGACCACCCCAGGTACACTGGATATCATGTCCTTCAATTTCTGAAGCTCCCTAGAAAATGTCGATGTCATACCTGCATCCTGCAAAGACCCAATACCATTAGTAGCAAGAGTATTATTATTATTAGACACGTTACCAGTCTGAGGATTCTGGCCATATCCTGAAGCATATCCTGAGCTTCTCACAGTTGACACCCTAACCAAAGAGGGTATCTCAGGAGTATGATTCTGAGAATGGCTAGGCACAATATTCCCCCTGTTATCCTCAGCATATACTGCAGAACTGAAGTTCAAGGCTCTGGGCTGCATGGGAGTGACAGTATCCTCAGCGGGCCTGCTTGAGCTGGATTTCAAGAGTTGTATCTCTCTCATCAGCATTTGGTTAGTCTCCTGTTGTTGCTTTATCTGATCCTGTATACTACCAAACAGAGTTAGAATTTCATCATTAGAGGCCAAAATAGGAGCAGATCCATGAATATTCCAAGTGGGGATAATATCCTGAGGCTGTGAAGAAGCTTGCGTCCTTGGAGGAGGTGGTGGAAGCACCGAACCAATCGCTGCAGATGTTGTAGCAGATACGGTAGAAGAGCTCATGTTTGATCTTGAGGCCATTGAAAATAGTGTAGCAAAAAGTTTTAAAAATAGAAAACCAAGTAATGATTTTACAAAAGCTTTTAGTAGAAATTGCACCACTCGCCCCACGGTGGGCGCCAAATTGTTTTGGTCAAAAATTACCAAAGCAATTAAGTGATCAAATTAGTTAAGTGAGGTAGTGTGCTGAGAATGTGTATCGAAAATATGCTAATTTAGTTGTTTGCAAAAACAGTTTTCAGGATACGGCTCATGATGTCGAGCTGTATCTACAATCAAACAATGAGCAAAAATGTAAAGGGTGACACGAGATGTACGAGGAAAGCCCTTGATCAATCTAGATCGCCGGCACAAAACCTCGGGAGCTGACAATCGCAGCTGCCTTGTTCTTCTTATTACTTTGAATATCAGGATACAGTGCAGGATATAATACGGATCAACTAAGTGTTACAATGCAATGCGATTTGAATACAAGTGTAAGTGTATTGTGAGTGTCTGCCACTAGAGAGCAAGAGAGTTCGAGAGATTGTGTGTCCTTATCTGATCCGATCAATCCTATTTATAGTAAAACAAAACTAACTAACTAGCCTACAATTTCCGGGATATAACGAATATTCCCTTTGTGAACGTTGTAGTCCACGTCTTCTGGCTTCAACGTCCATATTCCAACAGATTGGCCCGAGTCTTTAGGAGAAGAAGTCCACTTGAACGTTATAAACTTGCTTCATCAATCTGCACGTAAATTAATTAGTCACTACCAGGATACTGCATCAGGATGTTACCAATATCCTGATCCGGTGTCCTGATCACAACAAAAGGAACATAGTTAGAATATTATTCAGGATATATAAGCGGAAAATCACCCATAACAATTGTTACACTTTAGATGAAGTCTGTTTATTGGTACACAAAGCGGATGACAAAATCAATAAAAACTACCACTTTAGGGTAACAACAGACACAAAGTAGCTATTCATATGTTTTGTAACCACCTGCTCACCTAAACCCAATGTCTTTTGTAACTAAACCAATTGTGTGGCTATTAAAGCTGATATAATTACCTGCTAAACTATACCATGCCTTAAAACAACTTTTAATTTGAAATTACTATGGGTAGAAAAGACAAAAGCACGGTGTAGCAGCGCGTGCCTGGAAAACAACTAGTTATAACTTAAAAAGAAAAACTAGCATAAGATTTTATAATTTAATATAGTTATGTGATACACATTTGTGTTTTTTAAGTAAATTTTGGTTTTAATACATTAATTTCAGAAAAAAAGATAACAAATCTGGGTTGAACGAGCCGTGTTCGGGTCAACCCACAAAACTTCGGGTCGTGGTCGGGTTCATATGTATGATACGATTTTCGGGTTCGGTTCGGGTTCGGGTTCGTGTAAAATTTTTGGGTTCGGGTCGGGTTGAACCTGCCAACCCGCGAACATGACCCGTTTAGCACCCCTAGTGTATAATGATTTTTAACACAAAACATGTAAGTTCAAAGTGAAACGAATCACGCAAAAAATTAGTAAACACACAGTATAACACAATTAGTTTCCACAAAGCTAATGAATATATCCAATACAAGTTAAGATATAATGGCTATGTGATTTAGTGGAAAAAGCTAATTGTACCATGATTTACACCTCCTTACAGCGGTGGTGTTTAACTCTGAGTTAGGATCCTGTGCAAACTATTCTATCACTATATACAATATACAGGAATTAAGGTGGACCAAGAAGATGATAGGAAATACATACATGTTTAGTGGTGTCACTCTTGCCCGGCCCTGTCTCAACTGTGCGCCTGTCGAGGAGTACAATTGTAAAAGTTATACAAAAATATAATGGAAATTCAAGACACTTCAAAAGGGAATATTAACGGATTTAAACTCAAGGATACCTAAGTGAGTCTGCATCTGAGTTTAAATAAGAACTTGAATTGGAAACTGAAATAAAATAAAATAAAATAAACAAAAGCAATATAATTAACATATCCTACACTTCCCAAAATACCAAAAACAAACAGATAGTACAGTTTAAGGTTGTTTGTTGATCCTTACCTTGGCCAAAGAATATCTTTATGAATTCATCATCATCATCCGAAGAAGAAGAATACGCAGTAAATTGCGATTTCAAAGCAGCTTCTAGCTTGGCCACCACTTCAGCCATGGTAGGTCGTTTATCAGGGCGTTCATACAAGCATTGCAGAGTAATATCCTGAAAGATACGCAATCCATCACCCGTAATTCTCCCCCTAAGACCACGTTCAATAACCCTGTGTGCAACCTCTTCTCGGATACATTGTTGCGCCCATGACACCAACCGCTTTTGTCGACCAGACACCACAAAATCTAAAGGCCGCCGACCACAAAGCACTTCCAGCAACACCATGCCATATGAATACACATTAGTCTTAGTCGACAATTCCCCCATCTTACGATAGTGAGGATCCATATACCCTCATGTCCCCTTCACACTAACAACTATCTGCATATCAGGCTGATTACCTACACACTTTTTACACAAACCAAAATCCGATATTCTAGGTTCCCAATTCTCATCCAACAAACTATTAGAACTCTTCACATCACGGTGTATAACTATTTCATTAATCCTAATCCCCATGTGAAGGTACTCCAATCCATATCCAACACCTATGCAAATCTTGAGCCGTTGCTCCCAACTCAAAAAGCAACAGTTTCCACTCTTTTTATACGTAGATATCTCAAAATCCTTGGATTCAGAATGAAATTCTATGAATCTTAACAAATAAAATAAGCATAAATGAAAGGGGGGAAACATACTTGAGATCCATTACGACTAAACTGCTTAATAGCAATCCAAATACCTATTGCCATGGTGAGCTTCATTGATGACACCGACGACGTTAATAACTTCTCTATGAACACAACTGAATCATCCTCCACCGATCAGAAGCAAATGATTGAACCCCTAATCACGTGACTTCTGATATTAGAGGGAGGGAAATTAGATTAGGGTTTGTAAAGTGATGAAGGCGTGGGAGCAGAGTTAGGTGGAATATGAATGAGCGATTGATTTTGAGACTGTATTCAAAACCCCAATATGTTGAGAGCCAAAATATCTGCCCGCCCACACAAATCATATCCCGCTTAATTATTTTTCACACGTTGCCACCGCTAAAACGGTGGCAATTCAAACATACCATTTAATTCTTTTTATTTGTCATGATTTAGCCACCTAATTTGTAAAGCGGGTTTAATTTACATTTTGGTGAGAAATCGGTCACTAAATTTGCTATCGTTTTTTCTCGGTGGCAAATTCTGGTGACAATTGCCCATTATTCTAGTAGTGGCCGCTGGTACTTCTTATATATAAGTGTTCTTATTTTATTACTCTTGTAGCGTTATCCACATCATTTTAGGATTTTGTGTACGATTGCCTCAATGTTCGATTATCCAAATCCTTATAGAATCTCCCATATCTTATTATGTTGGATTCATAGAAGGATATCTAAAGTATTATTATGAATCATTGACTTGATTTATATAATACTCACACAAGTTTTGATTTATTTCAAAACAGTTATTATTAATCCTTGATTGAATTTCTAATAACTCATTAACGAGTTTTATGATGATTTAAACGAGATCACGATGTACAATTTCAAATGTCATAAAAATAACTTAGTAATAATCATATTACCATATACAAAACTATTTGCCACGGGTTTTCACAATCAAGATTATGTATTGCAATACTAAAATTTTGCCATTCTTTGGCTTCAAGATTTATTTTCAATTGACAGCTCTCGTAGTTGTCAAAGTATTGCAATATCAAATGTTTTGCCATTTATTTGGCTAATAAAACCTATATACTCGCCGGCATTTTTATGCTGACTATTTTTCACATATGTTTCAGGTTTTCAACTATTCAAGCATGCAAAGCATAGGACTGCATACAGGCCTTAGACTTCTTAATCAAAAGACAATTACATGTATTCTTTGTTTGTAAAATGATGTTAATAATATTGAAACAATTTAGTACCAGTAGTTGTGAGCAATTTGTAACGTGACTCCCCGATATTTCCGCCACGTGTTGTTGTATTACGCGATTGGGGCGTTACAGATTGGTATCAGAGCACTGGTTATAGGGAATTAGGTTATTAGCATGCCTTAAACCTAGTCTATAACCTTCCTAGGACCCAAACATGAGTAGACTTAGGAACTCCTTCCTAAAATCCTCATCCTTATTCATGCCACAACTACACTATGATTTACAAATCATCTAGCCCTAGATGATTTATCCTAAACCTTAGGCTTCATGCCTTAAGGTGTTCCTCAAAATGTTTTTCTCCTAAACATTTTCATTGAAATATTTTTCAAAATGTTTTCTCAAACATTTTCGTCAAAATATTTCACAAACATGTTTGTCTTAAACAATTTTTATCAAAAGATTTCTCAAGTGTTTTTCTCAAACGTTTTTCATCGAAATCTCAGGTTTTAATAATGTGAACACATGCAATCTGGAAGGGTGGATGCCTGTACCCCGAGTTTTATGTCTAAGGCTAGAGTGTTCATACAAATCTGCATTATCGGACCAGTCACTCTTACCTGGGAACTCTTAGGGTGAGTGTTCACTTATAGGCTAAAGCATGTCTTCGTAAAACATTATAAAAACCTATCCATCTTGACCACTTTAAATGATTTCTAAACGACCTTTGTGACACTACTCATTCATATTACCCTCGGTAATATGTTTGCTATTCACGATAATCGAAACAAATTTCCTTTCATAATACTATTTCATCATATTACCTTCGGTGATATGTTTGATTCGAGATAATTGAAATTTCATTTCATTTCACAACACTATGAGATCCTATTTCATTTTCGAAACACTACCTTTGTCTTTCAAAATTTCAAATTTTTACCATTTGGATGAGAATTTCAAAATTTTAGACACAAAGTTTCTTTATTTTAAAAATTAAATTTAAAACATTTTATCTTAAAAACAATAAAAAAAATTAAACAATAAATGAATTTTTAACATAAACCATTAACTTGGTTTGTATTCTCTCATCCAAAAATATTATGAAAGTTTATTTTTCAAACAACTCTTGTCTCAAAACAAAATCCACAACACTATATATTCTAAGTACAAGAACGAGACTTATGAACAAGTTTTTACTAAGTCAAAGATAACACTATGTTTTCTAAGTACAAGAAATGAAACATTGAAACTACTAAAGGTAATTCAAAGGAAACAAAGGCCGAATCTTCAAAAAAAGAATTTCTAAGAAGCACAAGACTTCAAGGAATTTTGCTATTCCTGCACCAATTCCACTAAACTCAGTACCCTTTATGTAACACCTGTGCCTCCACGGCCATCAAACAAATACCAAACCAATGAAATATTGTATTTCATACTTGGGATTTTTAAAAATATGTGTATCATTTGCACATATCAATTTTTGTTCAATTCCAAACTCTAAATCGCTTTCTGGAAGGTTATACGCGCACCGATGCGTAAATATAACTAGTTTAATGCAACAAACACTCTGGAATAGTGACATAGGCTTAACATACCTTAAATAACCTTTACATAACTTAGAAATAAGTTTTGAAGGCTTTGGTACGGCAAAAACAAGTTAATTCGCTTACAGGGACTAAACTTGACAAACTGCGAAAGTATGACGATTCGTACTGGAACAGACATTCCGGAACATGACCATAAGTTAAACACACCTTAAATATCCTTTACATAGCTTATAAATAGGCTTTGAGGGGTTTGGTGTGCTAAAATAAACTTTTGGGTCATTCAGGGACTAAAAGTGTCAAAAAGTGCACAAGTTTGCATTTTCGCGCATAACTTACGTTCTGAATACATCCGGACATCCAAAAATTTATGTAAGCACTAAAATATTTTATTTTAGTGTTCGGCATAAGAAAAATCCATTCGTCACGCATTTTGGATCGTTTTTCGCGCTTGTGCGCATTCCGTCGTAATTAAGCGAACATCGCGTTCGTACGACCAAACGAACCAACATCCGACATATTTTTGAGCATGTTTCATGTCCACAATGTTTAGGCATCATTTTAGGGCCTTAAAGTTGGCTTTACGGGCCTTGGAAGTGTCGGAAATGGCCTTAAACACGTGCAGGGACTGAAACTGTAATTTCTGAAACATGTTGGCTGATCAGGCAGGCCAGGCGGCCCGCATTATACTTGCCTAATCCTGAATCGGGCCGCGTCCGACTATCAGACCAGATTAACTGCATTTAACAGCAGATTGCAGCTGTTTGATTCTGACCCACACATTCTCAATTGTCTAGTCAGCTGATAAGGATCACATTTTAGCTACCATAAGGTTCCGACACTTGTACGGATGCGATTAAGGCACGATATTTGACAAACGATCTTAACGGTTCTTCGAAAACTATAAATACCCCATCACCCCAACTTCATAAATCACTAGAATTTTGATTGAGAAACTCTAAGTTGAAACCATTGTTTCATACCTGAGATTCTTGAATCGAAATTAGCATTCGGGGACCCTTCGTAAGTATTCTTTCGTTCTTTTATTGCTTTTCGAGTCCGAAAGTCAAACTTTGTTTGACTTTCAGCATTGACCAGCTTATGGTCAATGCGAAGTTCGTTTGAACTTCGCTACGTGATTGTAATCACGATGGTTGTAGTCCCTTGGGACTATGCCTACTGATTACCACGTTGTCTAGGGTCGTAAGGGTAAGCGATCTGATAAATCGCTTATACCTTCGAACCCGACCCAGTTTGGTCGATCATTAGGATCCGACCAAATACATTAGGTGACCATAGTTTATAGGGAATAACCTTCCGAGGTTATACCTTATGGTCACATCGTTTAAGTAGTTGTATAATAGGTAGTTTATATGCCTTAGGTAAATTACCAGAATACCCTTTTCATGTATAATTGGTAATTAAGCATATGTAACCTAAACTTTTGTCACATAACTGATTATGTAACATGTTTAGGCATATAGCACTTGTCATAGGACTAGTTAGGCGGTCCGAACGCGTTTCGCGCGAACGACGCGTTAAAGTAGCATAAGCTATCTAAACGGGTCGTAATGGGTCGTAAACACTTAGGTTAAGTTTCGTTTTAGTATGTAGGGTTTGTTAAACCATATTATACGAGTTTCAATACTCGTTTGGTTTACGAAACCGCATCCTATCCGATCTTCCGATTTAGGTCCGGTTTATTAACATAGTTACCTATATTAGGTGCCGTTTGATTCCGAGATCTCTATCATTGTTTGGTTGTCACTCCAGAACTACTGAGCAATCTCAAGTGAGTACATAGACCCCTCTTTTACTGTTTTCCAAACTGTTTTGGGGTGAAACACATGTGCCTACTTGTTACATTCATGTTTTCCTGTTTTCACATCATATACCTGCTATGTTCGTTAGTACATTATAGTACATGATTTCATTGCATTTTATGCTATGTATGCCCATTGTGTGCGTACTTAGTACATCGTTTTACATTACATTTTATGCTATGTATGTCCATTTAGTTCATACTTAGTACATTGATTTACATGACTTTTTCTGCTTTGTATACTTAGTACATTTCTTATTCATCACATGCTTACATTTTGGTATGACATTTGGTTTGTTTAAACTATACTATACATTCATTAACACCGATCATGTCGCTCGGTAGTAGGTAGTGGTACCATAGGACTTGACAAATCCCATTCCTGAAATCTCGGGTTTGTTTGGACGTAAGGAATGACCGAATCCGAATACATATTCTTTTGATAACTCATTTTTACATAGTTATCCGACTGTCGCAAGGCTTGGATGTATGAATTTTCACAATACCGCATAAATGTTCATATTCAGTATAGCATGCATATATTTTACAAAACATATCTTTTGATTTATTCAAAATACTTTGTTTTGTACATTTTTTTCTTATGGTTTAAGTAGTCTTATTTTACTTACCATACATAACATTTGTTACACATTACTTGACTACATTTGGACTCTTTAACATTTGATATGGTTTATACATAGGGCTGTTCATAAAGCTCGCGGCTCGTAGCTCGGCTCGTAGCTCGCTCGAAAGAAGCTCGAGAAAAACTAGCTAAAAAACTCAATTTAAGATGACATGAACCAAGCTGGCTCATTTTATAACCAAGCCCAGCTCGAGCTAAGCTCGGCTCGGCCCATGGCTCGGCTCGTTGGCTCGTTCTTAGGCTCGTTTAACTCCGACGTAAAGCTCAAGCCAAGTTTAGCCGCCTGAATTAATTTCGAGCTTGAGCTCGACCCCACCCTGGCTCGACTCGGCTCGACTCGTTTACATTTGTTACACATTACTTGACTACATTTGGACTCTTTAACATTTGATATGGTTTATACAAGGACTTTTTGACAATTGGTTATACATAAACATTTTACTTTGGTGGTTTGGTTTGAGTGAGTGATTTAAGTAACGAAACATATGTAATGTGATACAAGCATGGTGGATACGCCGCTGGTACTTCCTATATATAAGTGGTTGTATGGTATTACATATAGTAGCGTTATTTGAATCATTTCAATTTGAGACATATAACATTTTATACAAATAACATACTTTTCACAAGACATTGTTTTACAAAACAACTTATCTTATACAAACTCATTCTTACTTGGTTATTTATTTAATCATACATTATTCTCTTACTTATACATATAATCTGATCTTATTATTTTTCAAATGATTTACAATGACAAATCAAATTACAAGGTTCATGACTAAAAATTTTCTTAAACAATAAGTCATGAATCCTATTTTCATAAACCTATGTATCTCACAGGCATTTTTATGCTGACGTACCTATTTTCACATGTGTTTTCAGGAGATGATGCATAGGACTTATCAAGATACACTTAGGCGGACTTGGGCCTTAGTGACAATAAAAGATGCAAGACTAGTTATTTATGTTATGTTTCTTTGATTGTCAAGACATTGTAACTATTTTAATCAATAAAACAACATTTCAATTTCCATGTGTTATGAAACAATGATTCTGTTACAACACTCCCCGACGTTTTCCGCCACGTTTTGTTGTTCTACGTGGTCGGGGTGTGACAGAAAAGTTGGTTTCAGAGCTCATGGTTATAGGGAATTAGGTTATTAGTAATACTTTGACCTAGTCTATAACCTTCTTAGGACCTTAACGCGAGTTTACTTGCGTTTAGTCATAAAACGATACCGTCACCTATCCTTAGGCGACGACCTCAACAAGAACATAAAATTCAAAACCGCTTTGAAAACTAATCATATGTTCTAGGATGATTGATTACTAGGTTTTGAACCCTCTATTGTAAGGTTTTGAACTCTCTATTATATGGTTTTGAACCCCTTTGAGTTTTCAAAATCTCGTCAAGGTTTTGGGTTTTAAATAATGTGAACACGTGCAAACTGGAAGGGTGAATGCCTGTATTCTGGGTTTTCTGTCTAGGCAAGCACTTCGTATACATCTCATCAGACGCGAGACCAGTTGTGCTTACCTGGGAATTCTTGGGATGAGTGTTCACTTATAGGCGAGCATGTCTTCGCGATACATTATTTTTGACCCATTTACTTTGATTTGTCACCATCTCATTTGTTTGCCTTAGGTAACAAACAAATGATCACAATTTTCATTCGTTACCATTCTGTATTGATTATCCAATAACCTTTCACTTGTTTCTTCCTATGTCTTCCATTTTCTTCAAGAATGTCTCTTCATCACGATGACGCCCAGATGTCCGAGCGAACAGCCAAATTTGCCCAGCAAATAGGCGAAGTGATTCAGAAGACTGTGGATCTAGGCATTGCCATGGCTCGTCTCAACAATGAAGTCTCTCGTCTCGACAATGAAACCACTCAAGAGCCACCAAAGGAAGCAGAAGTCAAGCCAGCACCAAAATCAAGGAAGCGTAAGGCTTCAAGGAAACCCGCAGCGGTTACACCTAATCAAGCGAGACCTAGCCATGAGGCAAGGCCACCAGCTAGGAAGCCATACAATGGAACTTCACCCCTGTGCAACCAATGTACCCTTCATCATCACCCTAGTGTGAAGTGCCGTGAATGCCAAATTTGTGGACGTAAAGGTCATACAACAAAAGTTTGTGTTGCAGCAGTACCAAATCAAACAGGACCCATCCGGGTGGCAACACAACCTGCTAAAAAGCAATACAAGGGAACAGCACCAATATGCGACAAATGTAATGCACACCACTTAGCTCACCTACAGTGTCGTTTGTGTGCATCATGTGGGCGAATTGGTCACCTAGCAAGTGCTTGTCGATTTACCCCAAACCAAAGTGGTCCAAACCAACCACAAGTCGACTCTGCTCAAGCTCGTTTCTCACCAGGGTCTTGCTACAACTGTGGCGAGATGGGCCATTTCCTAAGGGATTGCCCAAAGCTTGCTAATGAAAATCCAACCCACGAATGAGCAATTGGCTGATTTGAAGATGTTGCTGTCTCATGCTTTTGTTCTTTCGTTTTCTTGTAATGTGAAACAATATGTCTTGTTCATAAATAAAAGTTGTTGTTCGCAATTCTGATATACAAGTGTGATTACATGTGTGTATGACTTTTCCTATGATACCTACATCAAGAAACTATGTACCTTGCAAACTACTTTTGTGATTTCTCTCTTTCAAATGATCGCTCATGATTCCCTCGAAAATTTTAAGTACTCGTTTCACTCTAAGAAACAAAGTACAGAAAATAAAGTGACATTATGAGTAATCATGCTTCTGCACATCTGTGCCTTTGAATCCTTGGTTAGATAACTAAGGGTATTTTCAAATCTCATACCCATTACGTTTTGATTTTTCGACATACACAGTACAAGTATTTCAAAAACAATCTTCATGATCTCAAAACATCTCCTATAGTTTGAAAACAATTTTTCTAAATGCATTGTCTATGTTATTTCAAAAACATTGACCATGTTATCAAAACCAACTTCCTAATTTCAAAATATTTCATATAGTCTGAAGGCAATATTAACACAGTACATTTTCTTATCAAGTGCATGATTCAAAAGCATCATTCATGTTTTCCAAAAACCTTATACATAATTTCAAAATTTGTCTTGCATGATTTTAAAACATCTTTGTAAATATATCTACCTAATACACCTACTTTATGATTTCAAAAGTATTATATATAAGGTTTCAAAAACGTTAAACACATTTTTTTTTTCTTAAAAGAACCCCATGCATAAGTTTTCAAAAATATTTTCCTCATACATTGACTTAGCCTTCAAATTCCGCTTCATATGTCGCCTTGATATAGCTAGCATCTTAACTTCATAAGCATTCTTACTTCATGTTTTGACATAAGCACATCAAGTGCAAGGTTTCAAAACATCTTCAACTTCTAAAAATCCATATGGGATCTTTTTATCTTCACATTTAGATCCTTGTGGATGATTATCATTCAAATCAGAGTCCTTAATTGGATTCCTTATGTACCTAAATTCGAACATTTCGGTTCCTCATAATCGAAATCGAATTTTTTTTAAGATCTTTCTATCTTTATAGTTAGATTCTTGATAATGTTTAAAGTACCAAATGAAATCCACGAGATGGATTCCTAGTGTGCTTTAAATACAGGTACTCTGTTAGCAGAACAAACTTCTAGTTAAACAATTTTGTGGTTATGTGACTATGTGTTTATTCATCTTATGTTTTCTTTTATGCATTTTGTGTTTTATACTCTGGATATTCGTTATCCAAAATCCTCACAGGATCTTTCATATCTCCATATGAGGGATTCGTAGCAGGATAGTCAAAAGGTACTACCTTAAATCCTTAATAGGCTTCTATGTAATAGTTAAGACCCTTGGATTATATAGTACCACTCCATGATTCATAAGAGACCCTTTTAGTGGTCTAGTCAAAAGGATTGATTCACAATTTGGTGAATGAACGACATCTAGTGGTGTAGCTGAACAGACCCCTTAATAGTCTATTTAGATCATTAATTGATTTAATTAAAAGGACTCTATGGCGGTCTAGTCACACTCATCACAGGATTGTTCATTTGGTTTTCCCCTACACATTATAAAATAGACTGTGTGAACTATGCAAGGAATTGTCTAATTATGGACGCGTACATAATTATGAAATTTAGTGCACAGAAACCCAGTAAGGTTTATTATGTGTAAGAACCGATAGTGACAACAATAACAAAATGAGAACGATGTAATGGAGGCATGGTGGACGCACCAATGACGCTTCATATACTTGTATATAAGTGTCCCTCTTACATTGCAAGCATAATGTTATTAAGGTTACTAGAAGTTCAGAACCCTAACCAATGTTGTTCGATCTTTTCAACTTCATGTTTTAAACTCTCACAAGTTTCCTCTAAATAAATTTCGGGACGAAATTTCCTAAAGTAGGGGAGACTGTAACACCAGTGCCTCCACGGCCATCAAACAAATACCAAACCAATGAAATATTGTATTTCATACTTGGGATTTGTAAAAATATGTGTATCATTTGCTCATATCAATTTTTGTTCAATTCCAAACTCTAAATCGCTTTCTGGAAGGTTATACGCGCACCGATGCGTAAATATAACCAGTTTAATGCAACAAACACTCCGGAATAGTGACATAGGCTTAACATACCTTAAATAACCTTTACATAACTTAGAAATAAGTTTTGAAGGCTTTGGTATGGCAAAAACAAGTTAATTCGCTTACAGGGACTAAACTTGACAAACTACGAAAGTATGACGATTCGTACTGGAACAGACATTCCGGAACATGACCATAAGTTAAACACACCTTAAATATCCTTTACATAGCTTAGAAATAGGCTTTGAGGGGTTTGGTGTGCTAAAATAAACTTTTGGGTCATTCAGGGACTAAAAGTGTCAAAAAGTGCACAAGTTTGCATTTTCGCGCATAACTTACGTTCTGAATACATCCGGACATCCAAAAATTTATGTAAGCACTAAAATATTTTATTTTAGTGTTCGGCATAAGAAAAATCCATTTGTCGCGCATTTTGGATCGTTTTTCGCGCTTGTGCGCATTCCGTCGTAATTAAGCGAACATCGCGTTCGTACGACCAAACGAACCAACATCCGACATATTTTTGAGCATGTTTCATGTCCACAATGTTTAGGCATCATTTTAGGGCCTTAAAGTTGGCTTTACGGGCCTTGGAAGTGTCGAAAATGGCCTTAAACACGTGCAGGGACTGAAACTGTCATTTCTGAAACATGTTGGCTGATCAGGCAGGCCAGGCGGCCCGCATTATACTTGCCTAATCCTGAATCGGGCCGCGTCCGACTATCAGACCAGATTAACTGCATTTAACAGCAGATTGCAGCTGTTTGATTCTCACCCACACATTCTCAATTGTCTAGTCAGCTGATAAGGATCACATTTTAGCTACCATAAGGTTCCGACACTTATACGGATGCGATTAAGGCACGATATTCGACAAACGATCTTAACGGTTCTTCGAAAACTATAAATACCCCATCACCCCAACTTCATAAATCACTAGAATTTTGATTGAGAAACTCTAAGTTGAAACCATTGTTTCATACCTGAGATTCTTGAATCGAAATTAGCATTCGGGGACCCTTCGTAAGTATTCTTTCGTTCTTTTATTGCTTTTCGAGTCCGAAAGTCAAACTTTGTTTGACTTTCAGCGTTGACCAGCTTATGGTCAATGCGAAGTTCATTTGAACTTCGCAACGTGATTGTAATCACGATGGTTATAGTCCCTTGGGACTATGCCTACTGATTACCACGTTGTCTAGGGTCGTAAGGGTAAGCGATCTGATAAATCGCTTATACCTTCGAACCCGACCCAGTTTGGTCGATCATTAGGATCCGACCAAATACATTAGGTGACCATAGTTTATAGGGAATAACCTTCCGAGGTTATACCTTATGGTCACATCGTTTAAGTAGTTGTATGATAGGTAGTTTATATGCCTTAGGTAAATTACCAGAATACCCTTTTCATGTATAATTGGTAATTAAGCATATGTAACCTAAACTTTTGTCACATAACTGATTATGTAACATGTTTAGGCATATAGCACTTGTCATAGGACTAGTTAGGCGGTCCGAACGCGTTTCACGCGAACGACGCGTTAAAGTAGCATAAGCTATCTAAACGGGTCGTAATGGGTCGTAAACACTTAGGTTAAGTTTCGTTTTAGTATGTAGGGTTTGTTAAACCATATTATACGAGTTTCAATACTCGTTTGGTTTACGAAACCGCATCCTATCCGATCTTCCGATTTAGGTCCGGTTTATTAACATAGTTACCTATATTAGGTGCCGTTTGATTCCGAGATCTCTATCATTGTTTGGTTGTCACTCCAGAACTACTGAGCAATCTCAAGTGAGTACATAGACCCCTCTTTTACTGTTTTCCAAACTGTTTTGGTGTGAAACACATGTGCCTACTTGTTACATTCATGTTTTCCTGTTTTCACATCATATACCTGCTATGTTCGTTAGTACATTATAGTACATGATTTCATTGCATTTTATGCTATGTATGCCCATTGTGTGCGTACTTAGTATATCATTTTACATTACATTACATTTTATGCTATGTATGTCCATTTAGTTCATACTTAGTACATTGATTTACATGACTTTTTCTGCTTTGTATACTTAGTACATTTCTTATTCATCACATGCTTACATTTTGGTATGACATTTGGTTTGTTTAAACTATACTATACATTCATTAACACCGATCATGCCGCTCGGTAGTAGGTAGTGGTACCATAGGACTTGACAAATCCCATTCCTGAAATCTCGGGTTTGTTTGGACGTAAGGAATGACCGAATCCGAATACATATTCTTTTGATAACTCATTTTTACATAGTTATCCGACTGTCGCAAGGCTTGGATGTATGAATTTTCACAATACCGCATAAATGTTCATATTCAGTATAGCATGCATATATTTTACAAAACATATCTTTTGATTTATTCAAAATACTTTGTTTTGTACATTTTTTTCTTATGGTTTAAGTAGTCTTATTTTACTTACCATACATAACATTTGTTACACATTACTTGACTACATTTGGACTCTTTAACATTTGATATGGTTTATACAAGGACTTTTTGACAATTGGTTATACATAAACATTTTACTTTGGTGGTTTGGTTTGAGTGAGTGATTTAAGTAACGAAACATATGTAATGTGATACAAGCATGGTGGATACGCCGCTGGTACTTCCTATATATAAGTGGTTGTATGGTATTACATATAGTAGCGTTATTTGAATCATTTCAATTTGAGACATATAACATTTTATACAAATAACATACTTTTCACAAGACATTGTTTTACAAAACAACTTATCTTATACAAACTCATTCTTACTTGGTTATTTATTTAATCATACATTATTCTCTTACTTATACATATTATCTGATCTTATTGTTTTTCAAATGATTTACAATGACAAATCAAATTACAAGGTTCATGACTAAACATTTTCTTAAACAATAAGTCATGAATCCTATTTTCATAAACCTATGTATCTCACAGGCATTTTTATGCTGACGTACCTATTTTCACATGTGTTTTCAGGAGATGATGCATAGGACTTATCAAGATACACTTAGGCGGACTTGGGCCTTAGTGACAATAAAAGATGCAAGACTAGTTATTTATGTTATGTTTCTTTGATTGTCAAGACATTGTAACTATTTTAATCAATAAAACAACATTTCAATTTCCATGTGTTATGAAACAATGATTCTGTTACAACACTCCCCGACGTTTTCCGCCACGTTTTGTTGTTCTACGTGGTCGGGGTGTGACACTTTAAGGGATTTTATCGTGGAAAGCAACCTCGATGCAATCATTGCAACTATCATCACACAACAAATTCTCCTTGTCATAGTGTACAACCTGTGGTCTATTTGGACATCTAGCTGTGACCTGTCGTATCCAGAACCGAGCAGCCCCTACTCAGACTCGCCCTCGAGCATGTTTCAGTTGTGGTGATTTAAATCATTTCAAACAAAACTGCCCCAAGCTTGCCAATGCTAATGGACGAGTGTTCAACGTCAATGAGGCTCAAGCTAATGATCAAGCACTTATGATCATTTGAACCTCTATATTTTCTGTTTATTTTCGAAAACAATGTACATATTTCAACTATGTTTGTAATGACAATATAAATTTCAAGAAGTTCATCTTTATCCTTGTTATTCATTTTCCAATTACAAACTCTAATGTGATTACACTATGTGTGATTACAGCTACGTGCTGACCTTGAGGATTCCGTTCTTTAGGAACTAAATCTTGTAAATTAGCATACCATGATTGCACACTAGTGCATTCATACGAACTTGGCAACACGATCGATACGAATACTATGAACAAGTTAATACTATTTTGTAATCATGACATTACATACATGATTTATTTATCTAATATGTTTAGTACATGATTATAAATAAAATTTGCTTCGTATGTTGACTTAACGTACTTAGTACATTATTTTCAAATACATTTTTGCTTAGTGTGTTAACTTAGCATACCTAGCGTATGATTTGAAAACATTTTCTCGATATGCTGACATTATGATGACAATGCATGATTAGTATATGTTGCATTCTACCTGTTTGGTTAGTATGAAACATATATAAACATTAGTACTAGAATAAAATACCTACTACTAAATTTGTTGTATGCAAAACAAGTAGTGCTATCATTGCTAGTATGAAACACGATTCGATTTAATAAATGTTATGTTGTCATGATGTTTATTTGGTTTAGACGATAGTTCGACCTTATTATTTATTTACCCTCGTTTAATAAGAGGAGCTATGTGGACCATGCGACGAAACAAGTAATTATGGGTGCACACTTAATTATGAGATTCTATGCATGAGAATCATAGTAAACCTTGTTAAATATGGTGGCATAAAATCTAGAGTGATTAAGGTAACGGGAGAAGTATGATGTGATAAGAACACGGTGGATGCGCCAATGGTACTTCCTATATATAAGTGTTCTTATTGTGTTATTCTTCAGAACGTTGCTGAGATCACTTGGTGATTTTATGTTATCTTTGACCATTATGTGATTATGTGCTTATTTGATATTTTCATGGTTATTTACAATGGACGATGACGAGTACAATCATTAACTCAAATCGATCAGACCGTGAGTATATTATGGTGTTAAAGATGACGATCTTGATGCCATAGGTATGTTGACCCGTCTCCTATGCATGAGATGCTCATGGTACATGGGATGTACCTCATGGGATGTTAGAAACTGTGTACGTGTAGGGCTTGAATGTACACCCCTTTGTTTGCTAGGAATTACACTAAGAGCTTAGTGTAACATAGTGCCATACTCAAACGATTTTTGAACACTGGTCGACTTTCTCTTTAAATTCACAAGTTTCAAATACCTTAAGATATTTTGAATATCCCAAATCACATTTTGAATCCCCTAAATTTCCAACACCAAATGATGCTCCGCATCTTTGGGATCTAGCAATTTATTTATCCATCAGTTGTTTCAATTACACTCTACTGTCTCCTTCGAATAAAATTTCAGGACGAAATTTCCTAAAGTAGGGGAGACTGTGACACTTGTGCTTCGTAAACACCGCACGATGTAGGACAATATCTTTTATCAAAGAAACAATGTGTTTTTGGTCTCAATATTTGCTTTTATGTTTGACAATTTCACGTTTTGATTTTTAGTTAAATTTCAAGCTTTAAATCGCTTTCTGGAAAGTTATACGCAAACTGACGCGTAAACGTAATCAGTTTAATGCGGCAAACACTCCGAAATAGTGACATAGGCTTAAAATACCTTAAATAACTTTTATATAACTTATAAATAAGTTTTGAAGTCTTTGGTGTGTCAAAAACAAGTTTATTTGATCACAGGGACTATTTGCGTCAAACTGCGAAAGTCTTCTGGTTCGTACTGTAACGAACATTCTGGAACTTGATCATAAGCTAAACATACCCTAAATATCCTTTACATAGCTTAGAAATAGGCTTTGATGGGTTCGGTATGCGAAAATATGCTTATTTGATCAATAGGGACTAAAAGCGTTAAAAAGTGCATAAGTTTGCATTTACGCGCATATCTTACGTCCTGAACATATCCGGACATCCAAAAATTTTTGTAATCATTAAAATATTTTATTTTAGTGATTGGAATGCAAAAATACCTCTCATCGCGCAATTTGGATCGTTTTTCGCGTCCGTTCGTGTTTCGTCGTACTTAACCGAATAAGGCAACCGTACGACCAAAAGAACCGACATCCAAGATATTTCCAAACATATTTTATGTTCCCTATACTTTAACTTCATTGTAGAGCTTTGAAATGGGTTTAACGGGTGTTAAAAACATCAAAAATCATCAAAATCATGTGCAGGGACCTGTTCTGCCATTTTTTTTGAAACTTCAGAAGGAGGAGCTAGGTTTACGGCGAGGGTACCTAGGCGTACGGCGAGACCCCTGTCTAGACATAAACATTGAATCTGGTTAAAACAGTCTATTCTCATGGTTTTAACCCCTGATTTAGCATACCACTTGCTTGCTTTTGAACTCCCATTGTATTCTAAACTATGTGCCACAAGTGCATGGCTTGGATTAAGCTTTGATACTTACAAAAACACTTGTCAAGATCTTGTTAATTCAAGTTCTCCTATAAATACCCACCTTGTTCATTCTCATTCCTCACACAAATTGATTCTAATCTGCTCTAAGTTGAAGTTTAGGCTTCATACCTGAGTATTTTGAATCAATTCTTCCTTGCTTGGACCTTTTGTAAGCTTCTTTCATGTTTGTTTATGCTTTTCAAGCATGAAAGTCAAACAATGTTTGACTTTCTGCTTTGACCATGAATTGGTCAACACAAAGTTCGTTTAAACTTTGCAACGTGAGCGTAATCACGATGGTTATAGTCCTTTATGACTATACCTACTGATTACCACGTCGATTAGTCGAAGTGAGGAGTCAAAGTTTCGGTCAAAATACGTGTTTATGCGTATTTTGCGACGAAGCTATTTTTGGGTATTAAAACACTTTGTTTTGATATGAAACTTGTTTTGTAACTTAGTTGAACATGTTTTAACATGTTTAACTCGTCACTTTTAGTCTTGTGCTTGTTTAGGGTCGTAAGTCAAGCGGTCTTGACAACGGCTTAGACTTTCAAACCCGACCCGTTTGGTCGATCGTTAGGATCCGACCAAGCATATTTTGTGACCATAGTTGTATAGGGAATAACCTTCCAAGGTTATACCTTATGGTTACTTAGTTTAATTAGTTGTATGATAGGTAGTTTATATGCCTTAGGAAAATGACCAAAATGCCCTTTTCATGCATAATTTGATTTTAAACATGTTAGGGCATATAATACTTGTCATAGGACTAGTTAGGCATCTCGAACGCGCATTCGCGTGAACGACGCGTTAAAGTAGCGTAAGCTACCTTAATGGGTCGTAACGGGTCGTAAGCACTTAGGATAGGTTCCGATTTAGAATGTAGGCTTTGTTAAACCATATCATATGAGTTACAATACTCATTTGGTTTACGAGACCTCATTCTACTTGATCTTCCGATTTAGGTGTCGATTTTATTAACAAGCTATTCGATTACTAGGTACCACTTGATTTCCTTGGTTTGCCCGAGCTTTGTTAAGTTAGACCGAGGATACTTTGCATTCAATGTGAGTACATAGTTCCCCTCTTTTACCGTTTTCAAATGTTTTGGGGTGATTCATATGTGTAACCGATTTGTTTTCCAAATGTATGGCATATATGTGTTTACTAAGTGCTTTTATGTGTATTATTCCGATTATGCAAATACAATGTTTATCCAAATCC
Organism: Helianthus tuberosus; assembly: GCA_030545235.1. Classification (NCBI taxonomy): domain Eukaryota; kingdom Viridiplantae; phylum Streptophyta; class Magnoliopsida; order Asterales; family Asteraceae; genus Helianthus; species Helianthus tuberosus. The sequence goes on from CM060407.1 coordinate 125,677,936, forward strand.
TTAAAAGATCTACCTATCTTCATAGTTAGATTCTTATAGGATATTTAAAGTACAATCTTAGATCTTCCTATCTTCATAGTGAGATTTTTAAGAAGTACTTTACGAAACGACGATTATGGTTTATGTGTAGATTGTTGGTGATTTAGATAATGAAACTAGATAATACGATAAGCATATGGTGGATACGCCGCTGGTACTTCCTATATATAAATGTGGTTATTGTATTACCCTGCGTGGCGTTATCCCGAATCACCATTAGGATTTAGAATGTTGTGATACGATGATTCAATGTGATCGAGATCGAATCCTTTTAGCATCAGTTTATCTTTATATATTGATACTTGTAGGATGTTTAAAGTGCTAACATTGGAGTCCATTTGGATTCATTGTGTACTTTAATGCATGTTTACATGTTGTTGACAAGTTGACGATTTTGTGTTTTTGTGGTAGTTGTGATTTAGATAACGAAACGGGTGTAATAAAATAAGAACATGGTGGATACGCCGCTGGTACTTCCTATATATAAGTGTTCTTATTTTATTACTCTTATAGCATTATCCAAATCATTTTAGGATTTTGTGTACGATTGCTTCAATGTTCGATTATCCAAATCCTTGTAGAATCTCCCATATCTTATTATGTTGGATTCATAGAAGGATATCTAAAGTATTATTATGAATCATTGACTTGAATTATATAATACTCACACAAGTTTTGGTTTATTTCAAAACAGTTATTATTAATCCTTGATTGAATTTCTAATAACTCATTAACGAGTTTTACGATGATTTAAACGAGATCACGATGTACAATTTCAAATGGCATAAAAATGACTTAGTAATAATCATATTGCCATATACAAAACTATTTGCCACGAGTTTTCACAATAAAGATTATGTATTACAATACTAAATTTTTGCCATTCTTTGGCTTCAAGATTTATTTTCAATTGACAGCTCTCGTAGTTATCAAAGTATTGCAATATCAAATGTTTTGCTATTTATTTGGCTAATAAAACCTATGTACTCGCCGACAGTTTTATGCTGACTATTTTTCACATATGTTTCAGGTTTTCAACTATTCAAGCATGCAACGCATAGGACTGCATACGGGCCTTAGACTTTTTAATCAAAAGACAATTACATGTATTCTTTGTTTGTAAAACAGTGTTAATAATATTGAAACAATTTAGTACCAGTAGTTGTGAGCAATTTGTAACGTGACTCCCCGATATTTCCACCGCGTGTTGTTGTATTACGCGATTGGGGAGTTACACTTCGAACCATAGAGGTAGTGTCTCCATATTTTGAGAGCAAAAACTACAACACCTAACTCAAGATCATGAGTTATGTAGTTCTTCTTGTGGATTTTCAATTGTCTTGACGCATAGGCTATGACTTTATCTCTTTGCATGAGAACACAACCAAGCCCTAGATTCGATGCGTCACAATGGATAATGAAATCGTCGTTGCCATCAGGTAAAGATAAGACAGGAGCATCACAGAGTTTTGTTTCAATGTTTGAAAGGCTTCCTTTTGTTTGGGTCCCCACTCAAAAGGCTTATTCTTCTGAGTCAAAGTAGTGATAGGAACCGCAATCTTTGAGAAGTTCGTGATGAATCGTCGATAGTATCATGCAAGACCGAGGAATGAGCGAACTTCTGTGGGAGTAATGGGTGTGTTACAATCCTTGATCGTAATGATTTTGGAAGGATCCACATGTATACCTTGCTCATTGATAATTTGACCCAAAAACTGAACTTCCTTAAGCCAAAATTCACACTTAGATAACTTGGCAAAGAGTTGTTCCTTCTTTAGGAGCTCCATTATCAGACAAAGATGTTGTTCGTCATTGGCTTGAGACTTAGAATAAATAAGGATGTCATCGATGAAAACAATGATGCACTTGTCTAAATAAGGTTTATAAACCCTATTTAGTAAGTCCATGAAGACGGCTGGAGCATTTGTCAAACCAAAAGGCATGACGGTGAACTCGTAGTGGCCGATCTCATGCGGAATGTAGTCTTGGGAATATATTCTTCGAGTACACGAATCTGATGATACCCAGAACGCAGGTCAATTTTTGAAAAACGTGTAGCACCTTATAGGTGATCGAAGAAATTGTCAATACATGGTAGGGGATATCGATTCTTGATCATGAGTTTGTTGAGCTCACGATAATCGATACACATTCAGAAAGATCCATCCTTTTTCTTCTTCAATAGAACAGGAGCGCCCCAGGGTGAAAAGCTTGGACAGATGAATCCTTTGTCAGATAACTCCTGAAGTTGCTTCGACAACTCTTGCATCTCAGACAGTGCAAGACGGTAAGATGATTTAGCAATCGGGTTGGCACCAGGTACCAGATCAATATGAAACTAAACTTGACATGCTGGAGGTAAACAAGAAAGTTGTTCAGGAAACACCACAAGATAATCTTGAACAATAGGGATAAATATTCTTGCTCTTGCCTTTCTCCTCTATGATATGTGCCAAGAAGGCCACATAATTCTTTCGTATGTATTTTTTGGGCTTGAGTACATGTCAAGAGTTTCAAGCTACTCATGGGTTTCTCTCCACGAACCTCTAAGACTTCACCAGACGAAAGAGGTATACGAACAACCTTGTCGAAACAGATCACCTTAACATGGTGCTTGGTTAACCAATCCATTCCTATGATGATATCGAAACTTCCTAATTGCATTGGCATGAGGTCAATGGGAAAAAGTGGTTATCAAGGTTTAATTTGCAATCTTGAATGACAAAGTCGAGCACAAAGGGTTCACCACTAGCAATTTCCACTGTTAAGGGCTTTCCTAGTTTAGTTTTAGGCATCGAAAGAAAAGGTTCAAAGGCTAGTGATACAAAGCTTCTATCGGCACCCGAATCAAAAAGAACAGAAGTAGGGTGATTGTTAACAAGGAATATACCGTTAATGACTTCGTTATCAGCACGAGCCTCGTTGGCGTTGATGTTGAATGTGCGTCCACGAGCTGGATTCGCATTCACGTTCACAAGTTTCGGGCAGTTGTTTCTGAAGTGACCCATTTCACAGCAGTTGTAGCAAGAACCAGGTGGGATTGGGGGTCTAGCAGGGTTTCCTTGAGGTTAAATGGGGTTCTTGCAGCTTGGTTCGGAGCAGACTGACAAATATTGGCCACATGGCCGAGTTTTCCACACGATGTGCATTGATGACATGTCCTATGATAAGTATTAAATGCCAAAACATGTTTGAAAATGTTGTATCATCAGTTTGTATGTCAAAAATTTGATTACATATGCTTAAAATGAATTTATGCGAAAAAAGGCAATTTGGTCATTTTTAAAGAACATAAGAGCGACTTATCATAACACTAACCAAACGACGTGACCATAAGGTATAACCTCAGTAGGTTATTCCCTATACAACTATGGTCACAAATATATGTTTGGTCGGATCCTAAGATCGACCAAACGGGTCGGATTCGAAAGTCAAAGTGGTGGTCAAGACCGCTCGACTTACGACCCTAAATAAGCAATAAACTAAAAGTGATGAGTTAGACATGTCAAAACATGTCTAACTAAGTTGCAAAACTGATTTGGTATAAAACTTAGTGTTTTGATACCCGAAAATAGTTCCGTCGTAAAATGCACATAAAGTGCATCTTTGACCGAAACTTTGACTCGTCACTTCGACTAGTAAGCATGGTAATCAGAAGGTGAAATCGTAAGGGGTTATGACCTTCATGATTACGATCACATTGCAAAGTTCAATTGAACTTTGACTTGATCAATTATGGTCAGAACCGAAAGTCAAACATAAAGTCAATTGTTTGACTTTTAGCTCAAAATAAGCTAATATAATGAACAAGACTAAGGAAGAACACTTACTTGTGTTCTAGGAAGGCAAGAATACTCAGTAGGAGGCCTCCAAAAGGAAGTAAACTCCAATTTTGAGCAGATAGGAGAAGAAGAAGGAAATGAGCAAAGAATGTGAAGATTTAGCTTGGTTTATATAGTTGTTTTAAAGCCATAAGATCATCACAAGTGTCCCTTGTGTTGGCATGATCTTGTGGAGGCTAAAACACATGTCAAATGCAGATTAAATGGTGGCAAATTCGTGTTCTTGGGCTCCAAGGCTTGTAATATGGAGCTGCCAGGTAGCTGCTGTTGCAGCTGCAAACTTTCTATCTAAGACAGAGGGTCGCGCTACGCGACAGGGATATCCCCCCGTCGTCGCACCCCACCAAGCCCCCAACTGAGTTTCGAAAATTGGTAGAAATGGTCCCTGTACTAAATTTGATGTGTTTTTACACTTTTAACCCCTTTTAACCCACTTTTCAAGTTACATAATGTCACACCCCGACCGCGTAAAACAATAAATCGCGGCGGAATCGTCGGGGAGTGTTGTAACAGAATCATTGTTTCAAAACACACGGAAATTTGAAGTTTCGTTTTATTAAACATTAAATATTTACATCGTCTGGAAATCTAAATAAACAATTTAAACATAGTCTATCATTGTTATTAAGTCACTTAGGCCTCGTCCAATCCTATGTGAGCATGCATCCTAGCAATCAACATCATTCAACAACACCTGAAACATATGTGAAAACAAAGTCAGCAAAGAAATGCTGGCGAGTACATAGGTTTTTGAGAGTGTTGGATTCATGGCTAGTTTACATGTTGCAATACTTAATTAAAAACCTTGTTTTGAAAAGTATTGTATTGCGACATAATTAACCAACTCAAATCAAGTAGGTTATAATTTATAAAATCTCGTAGCCATGATTCCTAACCCAAAACATTTATTTAATTAAATCAAATTGTAAAACATCTAGTAAAAACTTGTTAATAATTCTCGTTAATAAAATTCGTTAATAAAACTCGTTAATAAATCTCGTTAATAAAACTCGTTAATAAATCTCGTTATAAAACTCGTATATAAATCTCGTTATAAAACTCGTATATAAATCTCGTTATAAAACTCGTATATAAATCTCGTTAATAAAACTCGTTAATAAATCTCGTTATAAAACTCCTATGGTTTATATCATTTTGAAAACTTCGTTTGTGTGACATAGTTTCAAAATCGTTTACCCAAGTGAACTAAATAACACCACGGTATGTAATACGATGAAAACACTTATATATAGGAAGTACCAGCGGCGTATCCACCATGCTTTTATCACATTACACCCGTCCCGTTATCTAAACACTAACCAAAAACCAATCGTTTACCCAAATCGTTTAATTTGTTAAAATTGCTTTAGTCGTTTAAATCATTCTCGTTTTAAATTGTGAAAACTACTTTTGATTGTCTCGCTAATAACATCCAAACCTTTGTAACTCGCCTATCGCTTCTGGCATTAATAAACCACCAAAGGGTAAATTAACAATCACAGATTCAGTGGTTTCCCACCTAACCAACACATAACCATGGGTGCAGTCTGATAACGGGATTTGTCAGATCCTATGGTACCATAACCTAATACTGGTCGGTTCAGCCAAAACTAATGAATGTTATTCGTTATGTAAATACAACCAACAAGTTTGTTTACTTTATCAAAATCGTTATAAATTTTGTATAAACCATATCATTTATTTTTGAAACCATCGTTAAAACCTCGAAAACATTTAGCACATAGGAATCACCCCAAAACAACTGAAAACAGTAAAATAGGGGAACTATGTACTCACCTGAGAATGCTTAGAGGTCTTGAACAACAACCAAGCAAAGCTAGAGGGAGCACGGAATCATTCGGCAACCTAATAACTATATAAATAAATCGGACCTAAGTCGGAAGATCGGATAGGATGAGGTTTTGTAAACCAAATGAGTATTGGAACTCATATGACATGGTTTAACAAAGTCTACATTCTAAATCGAAACCTAACCTAAGTGCTTTCGACCCATTGTGACCCATTAAGGTAGCTTACGCTACGTTAACGTGTCGTTCGCGCAAAAGCGCGTTCGAGACGTCTAACTAGTCCTATGACAAGTATTATATGCCTAAGCATGATTATATATGTTGCATAATCAATTAAATGACAAAAGTTTGTGTTACATATGCTTAATTACCAATTATGCATGAAAAGGGCATTTTGGTCATTTACCTAAAGCATATAAACTACCTATCATACAACTAATTAAACCTAAGTGACCATAAGGTATAACCTCGGAAGGTTATTCCCTATGCAACTATGGTCACTAAACATGTCTGGTCGGATCCTAATGATTGACCAAACAGGTCGTGTTCGAAAGTCTAAGCGGGTGTTTAGTCCGCTTGACTTACGACTCTACACAAGCACTAATCTAAAAAGTGACGAGTTAAACATGTTAAAACATGTTTAGCGAATTTAGAAAACATATTTGGTATCAAAACAAACGATTTTGATATCCAAAAGTAGTTTGGTTACAAAATACGCGAGAATGCGCATTTTGGCCAAAACTACGACTCGTCACTGAGCCTAGATAACGTGGTAATCAGTAGGTATAGTCACTAGGGACTATAACCATCGTGATTACGCTCACGTTATGAAGTTCAAACGAACTTCGCATTTGACCATAAACTGGTCAATGCAGAAAGGCAAACACAGTTTGACTTTCACGCTAAAAACACGTAAAAGGAACGAAGGAATACTTACAAAGGGTCCCCGCAAGTTTGATTTTCCAAGTATTCTCAGGTATGAAGTGGTTAACACTTCAACTTAGAGAAATTTCAGAAAATCAAGTGGGTTTTGAGCTAAAGAGGTGGGGGGTATTTATAGGAAAACTAGAACCGTTAAGATCGTTCATCGTAAAACGTGCTTTGATCTGGATCGTACACATGTGGCCCATGGTTTTGGGATACTAGGGGTGCCCCAAAACCAGCTAACGGTATTGAAAATGTTACAAAATAGACCCCAAAGTTCGACCTCATTGCTGAAAAATGCAGAAAATCAACTTTCTGTCCAGATCAGGTGCTGGCGCTACGCCACGGGATAGGCAGAAGCTGGTGGTGTAGCGCCACCAGGTAACAGCTCCAAACTTTTTGCTAAAATGGCAGAAATGGTACCTGCACATGTTTAAGGCCTTTTTCGATGCGTTTAAACCCCGTTAACCCCATTTAAGGGCTCTAAAATGAAGTTAAAGTATAGGGAACATGAAACATGCTCAAAAACATCTCAGATGTCGGTTCGTTTGGTCGTACGTTTGCGTTATTCGGTTAATTACGACGGAAGTCGTAACGATCGCAAAAACGATCCAAATTAAGCGACGAATGGAATTTTATCAAGCCAATCACTAAAATAAAATATTTTATTGATTACATAAATTTTTTGATGTCCGGATATATTCAGAACGTAAGATATGCGCGAAAATGCAAACTTGTGCACTTTTTGACGCTTTTAGTCCCTGAATGATCAACAAAGTTTATTTTAGCATACCGAACCCCTCAAAGCCTATTTCTAAGCTATGTAAAGGATATTTAGGGTATGTTTAACTTATGATCAAATTCCGGAATGTTCGTTACAGTACGAATCGGCATACTTTCACAGTTTGTCGAAACTAGTCCCTGTAAGCGAATAAACTTGATTTCGGCATACCAAACCATCCAAAACTTATTTCTAAGTTATGTAAAGGTTATGTAAGGTATGTTAAGCCTATTTTACTATCCCAGAGTGTTTGTTGCGTTAAACTGATTACGTTTACGCATCAGTTCGCGTATAACTTTCCAGAAAGCGATTTAGAGCTCGAAATCGAACAAGAATTGATATGTGCAAATGATACACATATTTATACAAATCCCAAGTATGAAACCCAACATTTCATTGATTTGGTATTTGTTCAATGGCCGTGGAGGCACAGATGTCACAGTCTCCCCTACTTCAAGAAATTTCATCCCGAAATTTAATTAGAGGAAACTTGTGAGAGCTCGAAACATGAATTCGAAAAGATAAAACAACACTGGTTAGGGTTCTGAACTTCTAGTAACTTTAAATAACATTATGCTTACAATGTAAGAGGGACACTTATATACAAGTACATGAAGCGCCATTGGTGCTTCCACCGTACCTCCATTACATTGTCCGCGTTTCGTTATTGTTGTCACTATTGGTTCTTACACATGATAAATCTTACTGTGGTTTCCGTGCACTGAATTTTTATAATTATGTACGCGTCCATAATTACGTAATTCCTTGCATAGTCCACACAGTGCATTTGATAATGTGTAGGGGAAAACCAAATGAATGAACCTGTGATGAGTGTGACTGGACCACCATAGGGTCCTTTCAGCTGTATCATCACATGCCATTCTTAACCAGATTCTGAATCAATCTTTAACTAGACCACTCAAGGGTCTCTTTTCGAATCATGGAATGGTACTATATAACCCAAGGGTCTTAACTACCACGTAGAAACCCATTAAGGATTTAAGGTAGTACCTTTTGAATATCCTACTATGAATCCCTCATATGAAGATATGGAAGATTCTATGAGGATTTGGATAACGAAAATCGGATCACACAAAAACATAAAGGAGAACACATAAACACATAATCACATAATCGCATAATTGTTTAATTTGACCTTTAATTTGTTATCTTTGGACACGGGTATTTAGAGCACACCAGGAATCTAATCCATGGATTTCATTTGGTACTTTAAACATTTTTCAAGAATCTAACTATGAAGATAGGAAGATCTTAATAGGAATTCGGTTTTGTCCTTATTGAATCGTAATGTACGTATTAAAGCATACAATGAATTCAATTAAGGACTCCGATTTGAGCGATAAACATCCACAAGGATCCTTAAAATAGGGTAACCTATCACCTTTCGTTTCGAGTTTAAGCTTGAGTTGAAGTGGTAGCTCATATTTCAATAAGCCTTCGTTTACACAAGATCGTTGTGCTTGAAGGACACAAGATTGAATATCAGATAGAGTTTGAACAGAATGAAGCTTGACTCGCTCCTTTCGACTAAGCGCATCGGCTACGATATTCGCCTTACCAGGAAGGTAGCGAATCACGCAATCGTAATCGTTCAAGAGCTCAACCCGTTGTCATTGCCTCATGTTCAGCTCCTTTTGATTAAGAATGTGCTGGAGACTTTTGTGGTCTTGTGAAAACCACGCACTTCGTTCCATAGAGGTAGTGTCTCCAGCTCCCAACTCAAGATCATGAGTTGTGTAGTTCTTTTTGTGAACTTTCAATTGTCTAGATGCATATGATATAACTTTACCTCGTTACATGAGAACGCAACCAAGGCCTAAGTTGGACGCATCACAATAAACAACGAAATCGTCGTTTCCACCGGGAAGAGATAGAACGGGAACATCACACAGCTTCTGCTTCAGCGTTTGGAACGCTTCTTCTTGCTTAGATCCCCACTCAAAAGGCTTATTCTTCTAAGTCAAAGCAGTGAGTGGAACCGCAATCTTCGAGAAATTTGAAATGAAACGTCGATAATAACCAGCAAGACCAAGAAAAGATCGAATTTCTGTAGGTGTCGTCGGTGTATTCCAGTCCTTAATAGCAGCAATCTTGGATGGATCCACGTGAATACCCTGCTCATTGACTATATGACCCAAGAATTGAACTTCTTCAAGCCAGAATTCACACTTGGAGAATTTAGCAAAAAGTTGTTCCTTCTTCAGGAGTTCCAATGTTAAGCGAAGGTGTTGCTCGTGCTTGGCTCGAGACTTCGAATAAATGAGAATATCGTCGATGAACACAATAATGAACTTGTCTAAATAAGGTTTGCAGACCCTATTCTTTAAGTCCATAAAGATAGCTGGGGAATTTGTCAAACCAAAAGGCATGACTGTAAACTCGTAATGCCCATATCTCGTGCGGAAAGCAGTTTTGGGAATATCTTCTTCGAGAACAGGAAGTTGATGATACCCAGAACGCAGATCGATCTTGGAAAAATAGGTAGCACCTTGCAGCTGATCAAAGAGATCATCAATTCAAGGTAGGGGATATCGATTCTCGATGGTAGGCTTATTAAGCTCACGATAATCGATACACATTTGAAAAGACCCATCTTTCTTCTTCACAAAGAGGACAGGAGCTTCCCAGGGCGAAAAGCTCAATCGGATGAATCCTTTATCAGATAACTCTTGAAGCTGTTTTGATAATTCTTGCATCTCAGGCGGTGCAAGACGATAAGGTACTTTCACAATCGGGTTGGCATTAGGGACAAGGTCAATATGAAACCCGTCTTGACGAACTGGAGGTAAACCAGGCAGTTCATCAGGAAACACCTCTGGATAATCTCGAACAATCGGGATATCCTGAATACTCTTGCTCTTGTCTTTCTCCTCGGTGACATGTGCCATAAAGGCAACATATCCTTTTCGTAACTTTGGGCTTTTGTACATGACATAAGTTTCAAACCAACAGATGGTTTCTCGCCACGAACTTCCAGAACATAGCCAGATGAAAGAGGAATACGAACAATCTTATCGAAACAAACCACCTCAGCATAATGTTCAGTTATCCAATCCATCCCTATGATAATGTCGAAACTCCCAAGTTGTATCGGTGTGAGGTCAATAGGAAAAAAGGTGATTATCAAAGTTAAATTGACAGTCGCAAAAAACAGAATTGAGTACAAGAGGTTTACCAAAAGTAATTTCGACAGATAAGAGTTTCCTTAGTTATCTAACCAAGGAATTAAAGTGATTACTCAAATTGTCACTTCGTTTCTTAAAATGAAGTGAGCACTTAGAATTTTTGAGGAATTCACGAGCGATCATATGAACGAGAGAACTACAAATACGGTTCTTTGGTGTAGGTATCGTAGGGGTATGCCATACACACATGCAACTATATTTGTACATCAGAATTGCAACTAAAGATTTATTTATAAACAAAATCGATTGTTTCCGAGTTCAAAGGAAAATACTAGAAACATAAACATAAGATTCGGATTATTCAAAGTAGCAGCTTCTTCTAATCGGCCAAATGCTCATCCGTGGGTCGGATTTGCATTAAAAACCTTTGGGTATCTGTCCCTGACATAACCCATCTCGCCTTAGGTGTAGCAAGTACTAGGAGGAAAATGAGCCCGTGCTGGATCAGCTTGAAATTGAACGGGGTTCTGAAAAGCTTGGTTTAGCACAGTGACTGAACGACAGTCTCATGCCAAATGACCGATGAGTCCACAGTTGAAACATTTCCGACATTTGACACTAGCATAGTGGTGGAGGTTACACTGATTGCACAAAGGAGCAGTTACTAAGTACGGCTTCTTGGCTGGTGGTGCTGCTACCTAGCTAGGTTTTGCTTGATTTGGTGTAACGGCTACGGGATCCTTTGGAGCTTTACGCTTCTTTGACTTTTTCGAAGGCGCGGCTCCTGCTTCTTTCGATGCTTCTTGGGTGGCTTCATTATTGAGACGAGACATGGCGATACCTAAATCCACAGTCTTCAGGATTACTTCGCCTATTCGCTGGGCAAATTTGGCAGTTTGCTCGGACATTTGAGTGTCGTTGCGATGAAGAGACATTCTAGAGGAAATGAAAGACATAGGAGAAAACAAGTGAAATGTTATCGGATAATTAAAACAGGACAACAACGCATAAAAATTGCGATCATTTGTTTGTTACCTAAGGCAAACAAATGTGACGGTGATTAATCAAAGTAAACAGGTCATATTAATGTATCACTGAAGACATGCTCACCTATAAGTGAACACTCACCCAAGAGTTCCCAGGTAAGAGTGACTGGTTCGATACTGCGAATTTGTACGAACACTCTAGCCTTAGACAGAAAACTCAGGGTACAGGCATTCACCCTTCCAGTTTGCACGTGTTTACATTAGAAGACCCAAACTTTGACGAGATTTAGAGGGTTCAAAACCTAGTAATCAATCATCCTAGAACAGATTATTGGTTTTCGAAGCGGATTCAAAATTTGTGTTCTTGTTGTGGTTGTCATCTAAGGATAGGTGACGGTATTGTTTTAAGATCTAAACACAAGGATCTTGTGTTAGGGTCCTAGGAAGGTTATAGACTAGGTCAAAGTATTACTAATAACCTAATTCCCTATAACCATGAGCTCTGATACCAACTTTTCTGTCACACCCCGACCGCGTAAAACAACAAATCGCGGAGGAATCATCGGGGAGTGTTGTAACAGAATCATTGTTTCAAAACACACTGAAATTTGAAGTTTCGTTTTATTAAACATTAAATATTTACATCGTCTGGAAATCTAAATAAACAATTTAAACATAGTCTATCATTGTTATTAAGTCACTAAGGCCTCGTCCAGTCCTATATGAGCATGCATCCTAGCAATCAACATCATTCAACAACACCTGAAACATATGTGAAAACAAAGTCAGCAAAGAAATGCTAGCGAGTACATAGGTTTTTGAGAGTGTTGGATTCATGGCTAGTTTACATGTTGCAATACTTAATTAAAAACCATGTTTTGAAAAGTATTGTATTGCGACATAATTAACCAACTCAAATCAAGTTGGTTATAATTTATAAAATCTCGTAGCCATGATTCTTAACCCAAAACATTTATTTAATTAAATCAAATTGTAAAACATCTCGTAAAAACTTGTTAATAATTCTCGTTAATAAAATTCGTTAATAAAACTCGTTAATAAATCTCGTTATAAAACTCGTATATAAATCTCGTTATAAAACTTGATAATAAATCTCATTAATAAAACTCGTTAATAAATCTCGTTATAAAACTCGTATGGTTTATATCATTTCGAAAACCTCGTTTGTGTGACATCGTTTCAAAATCGTTTAGCCAAGTGAACTAAATAACGCCACGGTATGTAATACGATGAAAACACTTATATATAGGAAGTACCAGCGGCGTATCCACCATGCTTTCATCACATTACACCCGTCCCGTTATCTAACCACTAACCAAAAACCAATCGTTTACCCAAATCGTTTAATTCGTTAAAATCGCTTTAGTCGTTTAAATCATTCTCGTTTTAAATTGTGAAAACTACTTTTGATTGTCTCGCTAATAACATCCAAACCTTCGCAACTCGCCTATCGCTTCTTGCATTAATAAACCACCAAAGGGTAAATTAACAATCACAGATTCAGTCGTTACCCACCTAACCCACACATAACCATGGGTGCAGTCTGATAACGAGATTTGTCAGATCCTATGGTACCATAACCTAATACTGGTCGGTTCGGACAAAACTAATGAATGTTATTCGTTATGTAAATACAACCAACAAGTTTGTTTACTTTATCAAAATCGTTATACATTTTGTATAAACCATATCATTTATTTTTGAAACCATACTTAAAACCTCGAAAACATTTAGCACACATGAATCACCCCAAAACAATTGAAAACAGTAAAATAGGGGAACTATGTACTCATCTGAGAATGCTTAGAGGTCTTGAACAACAACCAAGCAAAGCTAGAGGGAGCACGGAATCATTCGGCAACCTAATAACTATATAAATAAACCGGACCTAAGTCAGAAGATCGGATAGGATGAGGTTTTGTAAACCAAATGAGTATTGGAACTCATATGACATGGTTTAACAAAGTCTACATTCTAAATCGAAACCTAACCTAAGTGCTTTCGACCCATTGTGACCCATTAAGGTAGCTTACGCTACTTTAACGTGTCGTTCACGCAAAAGCGCGTTCGAGACGTCTAACTAGTCCTATGACAAGTATTATATGCCTAAGCATGATTAAATATGTTGCATAATCAATTAAGTGACAAAAGTTTGTGTTACATATGCTTAATTACCAATTATGCATGAAAAGGGCATTTTGGTCATTTACCTAAGGCATATAAACTACCTATCATACAACTAATTAAACCTAAGTGACCATAAGGTATAACCTCGGAAGGTTATTCCCTATGCAACTATGGTCACTAAACATGTTTGGTCGGATCCTAATGATTGACCAAACGGGTCGTGTTCGAAAGTCTAAGCGGGTGTTTAGTCCGCTTGACTTACGACTCTACACAAGCACTAATCTAAAAGGTGACGAGTTAAACATGTTAAAACTTGTTTAACAAATTTAGAAAACAGATTTGGTATCAAAACAAACGGTTTTGATACCCAAAAGTAGTTTGGTTACAAAATATGCGAGAATGCGCATTTTGGCAGAAACTACGACTCGTCACTGAGCCTAGATAACGTGGTAATCAGTAGGTATACTCACTAGGGACTATAACCATCGTGATTACGCTCACGTTATGAAGCTTAAACAAACTTCGCATTTGACCATAAACTGGTCAATGCAGAAAGGCAAACACAGTTTGACTTTCACGCTAAAAACGCGTAAAAAGAACGAAGGAATACTTACAAAGGGTCCCCGCAAGTTTGATTTTCCAAGTATTCTCAGGTATGAAGTGGTTAACACTTCAACTTAGAGAAATTTCAGAAAATCAAGTGGGTTTTGAGCTAAAGATGTGGGGGTTATTTATAGGAAAACTAGAACCGTTAGGATCGTTCATCGTAAAACGAGCTTTGATCTGGATCGTACACATGTGGCCCATGCTTTTGGGATACTAGGGGTGCCCCAAAACCAGCTAACGGCATTGAAAATGTTACAAAATAGACCCCCAAGTTCGACCTCATTGCTGAAAAATGCAGAAAATCAACTTTCTGTCCAGATCAGGTGCTGGCGCTACGCCACGGGATAGGCAGAAGCTGGTGGTGTAGCGCCACCAGGTAACAGCTCCAAACTTTTTGCCAAAATGGCAGAAATGGTCCCTGCACATGTTTAAGGCCTTTTTCGATGTGTTTACCGTTAACCCCATTTTAAAGTTCTAAAATGAAGTTAAAGTATAGGGAACATGAAACATGCTCAAAAGCATCTCGGATGTCGATTCGTTTGGTCGTACGGTTGCGTTATTCGGTTAATTACGACGGAAGTCGTAACGAACGCAAAAACGATCCAAATTAAGCGACGAATGGAATTTTATCAAACCAATCACTAAAATAAAATATTTTAATGATTACATAAATTTTTGGATGTCCGGATATATTCAGATCGTAAGATATGCGCAAAAATGCAAACTTGTGCACTTTTTGACGCTTTTAGTCCCTGAATGATCAATAAAGTTTATTTTAGCATACCGAACCCCTCAAAGCCTATTTCTAAGCTATGTAGAGGATATTTAGGGTATGTTTAACTTATGATCAAGTTCCGGAATGTTTGTTACAGTACGAATCGGCATACTTTCACAATTTGCCGAAACTAGTCCCTGTAAGCGAATAAACTTGATTTCGGCATACCAAACCATCCAAAACTTATTTCTAAGTTATGTAAAGGTTATTTAAGGTATTGAAGGGGTAAGGTCCCAAAAACCTCATATAAAGTACTTGGGAACACACCACAACCTTGTCTTTTCAGTCCCTTTTTACCTTGCGCGGCCGCGCATTGGTTTTAAGGAAAGGGTTAAGACAAATAAAAGTCAACACTTGCGCGCCCAAAGGAAATCATAAAGCCTTGCACCTTTCCTCCATAAAACAAAGGATAGAAATCCTGAGTTAGACACTTCCGCTTAATATCCAGACTTGGATATCATTTACCCAGACTTGGGATTTATGTAGCTAATTCCACACGATAAGGAGTCACACCAGATTACAGCAGTAATCTTCTAGAAAGTTTTCAATCGTGCACCACTAAGACGGTTATAACCGTCTGGACACGTGTCGCCACCTCAGGCATCCCTGAAGTCACAATGATAGCATGTAATTGGAGAGCAATCTCCACTTAATCACTTTACACATGGCAAATCCCCAGCCATCGATCTAAACCACGATCCGTGTGCATTCACGTCGGATCAAGAAGCTTGACGGAAGGAAATGCAACCGCTTATGGGGTTAGCATCTTCCGTCAACTTTTCACTAACGGGTTTTCCCGCCCAAAGACACCCGGCTATAAATATGAGAACTATTCAGGTATGAAATTCAAGTTACACACACTTCTCAAATACTTTTTCTTCTTCATAACCCATACTTATTCTCACACCGGATTCGGGTCAAGGAGAGAACCCCTTTCTCCCCTTGGCGAGGCTAACGGTGCTTCTTTTTTGCAGAGTTATCAGAGAAGGAGATCGAGTGTAATCGAACCAAACGAGAGAGAACGAACCCCCTTTATGCAGATCCAAACCCCCTAGATATTCCGATCCCGGTCGTTTATCTAGTGTTTCTTCATTGGCGCCCACCGTTTTTCTCTGTTTCACCCGTTTTTCTCTTGTTTTTCGATTCATTTCATTGATTCCATTTGATCATGGAAGAGACATCAGCTCACCGTCAAACCGGCCCTCGGCCGAATTTTGGTAACAACGTCCAAACTGAAGGAATTCCGGAGGAAGTCTCCGATGATAATGAGTTCCAATCCAATCGAGGAAACGAACCTATCACTCCAGGAATGTTACCAGCGGATCCTGTTCAACAATTTTACCACCAGGAGAAACTCCAATCTCCTGGTACGTCAGGTCTCAAGGGGCACTAAACGCAGTATACACACAGCTGTGTGCACAGACTGCTCCCCTAACTCAATCACGGAGACCAGGATCTCGTGCTAATGCTTCCCAACGGGAGGATTCAACTTACGAGAATACATAAGTTTACTCCAGATCTGCTTCAAAACATGAGTACACTCAGTCAGGAAGTCATCAGAGAGAGTATCGTGACGAAGCACACCCCCATCGCAGACAATCAGTCCATTCCAGGCTGGGTCCTCAATGAAACACTCACACCGATGAATCTGATCCAACCTATCGTGTGAGTGAGAATACCAGTGTGTTTAACCGCCTGCAGCCCAATCACAACAAATGCAGACCTCGTGCGGTTTACAACCCGGAGGCCGAGCATAATTATGATTTGATTTACCGCCCGACGGAAGCAGCGGAAAATTCGAAATTCATCATGGAAATAGCTCTCGCACAGCTTGAGAAAGCAAAATTACCATCTAATGTGGGAAAATTCAACGGGTTGACAGACCCAGATGATCATTTAAGAGTGTTTACCAGCGCAGGTCTGGTTGGGGGCTGGACCCTCCCATTATGGTGCCATCTGTTCGTACAGACCCTAATCGGCGCAGCGAGAATCTGGTTCGATAATTTGCCAATCGGACAGATCACATCGTGGAAGAATCTGCGTGAAAAGTTTCTGACACATTTTAGCCAACAACGGCATTCTATTCACGATACATCTGATGTCATGAACATTTGGCGTCATGACGACGAAAATCGGGAGGATTTTATCACCAGGTACAACAAAGAGGTACTGGAGATTGGCGGTGTTCATGAACAACTAATCCGCGCTCAATTCAAGTACGCGGTTAGGTGCGATGACATGATTAAGGTCTTATCTGGAACAGAAGGCCTTCCAAAAAGTTGGGAGAAGGTGATGGCGGCAGCCAAGGTTTACGCGCAAACCGAAAAGAACCTTTCCACAAACAGGCCACCACCACCACATAATAGACCCGCGGACTTAAGCTCAACTGGCGAGAGAAAATTTAAGAAATCATGGCGCGAGTCTGGCTCAGGAAATCGCTCATCTGAAGATGCCCGAGCAACGATCAACAAACTCACCGCACAGAGGGAGTCTAAACAGGAGAATAGGGAGAGGCAGTGGACTCCCCTAATTAAGACCCCGGCGGAACTCTTGAGCACCGAAGACTATCAATTCAAACCTCCGATCCCCATGAAAAATAAGCGTGGATAAGACCCTGCCCAATATTGCGAGTATAACAAGGACAGCGGGCACACCACTAACAATTGCATTTCTTTACGCACAGAAATAGAGAAAGCCCTCAAAAGCGACGAGCTCACACATTTGCTCCAAAATGTGCGCAAAGAAATAAAGCAGATAACTCGGGGTGAGGAGGGCCCAAGCAAAAGGGCAAAAACTTTAGAGACAACTCTATGAATTCACCGCGGGAAAACATGATTTATCAAACGAAGCGGGAAAATTAGAGTAAGTTAAGTTTCATATATTTATTTTAGCAAACTTTGTAATGGCCTCTGTGCCCTATCCCTAAATAAAAAGCAAAGTTTCTATTATTCTTGTGTTTCTTACAAAGTGCATGCAATTTCTTTTGGTAAGCGCAAAAACATTATGGTAAACACAAAAAAAACAAATCTCATGAACAGTCAGTGATCATATCACACAAGACTATACGTTCACACATAAGCATTACACCAACTTCATTTGCCTTACCTAATCAAAGCAATGGTGTCCATGCAAAATATTGTAAATCATCAAACAAACGAATAGAAACATCATGCTATTCTCAGCGTACAAATACGCCCTAAAAACTATCAAACACGGCATTGTTTTAGTTACTTGCGCAACGGCGCACCAAAAAGAAAATTGTTCAATACACTTTTCAACCTACGCTAAATCTTCACCCTCATCCGGAAAGATTTCCTTTAGTTGTGCTACGTGATCATCAGATTGCAGCGCAACATTTATCAGATCCATAACCGGAAGTTGCAAGTTGTTAAATTTTGTCTTTAAGGCAGCAAGGACAGCACCAGTATCCACGCCAAAAGTTGCAGATCTACTAACATCCCAGTCAACCTTTAAAGCGCTATTTACATGATGAGAACATTCAGCATATCCATGGGCGTACCCATCTCTTCGCGCAGCAACCACTAAACGCGCAACGGTTTTATCCAGCTCTTCAGAATTTAGCACTGACTCAGCAACCTGCGGAAGTAGGAAAGGGTGAATAACAAGAAAGCGCATAAACAGTTCCACAACAGAAAAGAACAAGCAACTTACACAAGCAATTCCACGATCTTTTAACCACGCCATATCACTCTTTAAAGGCTCAAGCTCGCTCTCCGTCGTGGTTCGCGCCGTTTCAGAGTTTTCCAATTTTTCTTCAGTTTCGGTCAAACGGCGAGAGGTTTCAGCCTTTTCAGAATGCGCAAGCTCCAGATCCTTTTTAAGTTGTTCCTGGCCAGAAAGCAAAGCAGTAAGTTCTTCTAACTCTTTATCTCTAAGGGCAAGAGTGGCGCAAGCTCGTACCTCTCGTTGCTCACTGCGCTCCCTATGAGAACGCGCTTCTTCTAAAGCAGCTTCCGCATCAGCTTTCTCCTTTTTCAACCTTTCTATCTCCGCATCTTGTTTCTTCAGGTTTTCAATCTCAGCTTTGAGATTATTGATGACATTACGAAGATTTACCTTCTCAGCATTATCTTTTTCGCAAATTCTCTTCCAGTTTTTGCGCTCTTCGGAAAGGAGGGCAGCTTCAGCTTCCGCTTTCCTCTTCCAACCAGCAACAGACCATTCCTCGGTTTTACGATCGGCCTCAAACTTGGCTTGGTCAGCTTCCAATTTAGCTTTTAGCTGAGCTAAGCGCCTTTCACCACCAGCAAACTTCTTCTAGGAAACCTTAAAAGCTTCCCAATCTTTATGCATACTATACCACTCACGCACTATGCGATGAGTGGTAGAAGCATGAGAAGCAGTCTCCTCAAGGTAAGCTTGATAAGCTTGTTCATAAGACCGGCTTTCTTGAAACTTGATCTCCCCAGGCGGGAATATTCCCTGCAGCCAATCTCGATACACATGCCAATCCGAGAAAGTGTCACCTTTCTTCAAATTCCAAACAGGGGCATGAGGCTCAGCAGCATCTTTCTCCGAGTAAGTCCTGTAATAGTAATCCCCCAGGGTTTCCTCTAGGCAGATTGGAGAATGTTTATCAACATCAGCAAATGCGCATTGCTCCTCAACAGTAACCTTCTCAACACGCTCAGGCATAGCATCAGAAGTTTTAGGGGAAGAAGTTGAAGTAGGAATTTTCTCAGCAGTTTGTTCTTTCCCCAGGTCTTGAGCAACAGATTCAGGGGTTCGAGGATTACCAGCACCATCCACAACCCCTGGATCAACAACTTGTTCAACTTCTGCGGTAGCATCAACAGGCTCTTCAGCCTCAATAGTCTTCTCAGCACCACCTTCAGGGACCTCTGTAGTCTTTAACTGATCAGCAATGGAGGCACGTGGAGGAGAAGGTGGGAGTTCTTCATTGACCACAGGATGTGGCTCTGTGGAAACAGGGGAAACGGGAACCTCTAAAAAAATAACAAAGTTTGTAAGGATTTAATGCGCATAAGGAAAAGAAGTAAAGACAACACCTACCAGGAGCAGATTCCGAAATGAAAGCATCCAGATTGCCCTTCCTGGTAATTTTCTTCTTCTGGATCTTCTTAGAGGGCTGACCCTCAGCATCAGTATCAGCTTGTTTCCTTTTACCAGCCTTCCTGTGCACCAAGTGTTCAGGACTAGATTCCAAGTCAATGGGATCATTTGGGTTGGATGGAGGGATATCAGCAGTATCTCTCGGTTCCGGTTTTCGCCTCCTAACGATAACTGCAGGCGTAAGACCCTCCAGAGAATCAGAAACCACCACATAATCACACCAGGAGTCAGAGGAACGGCGCATACCTTTCTTCTCTCCAACATTCTTTGTTTTCAAAAATTGAGCTTTATCGGCTTCGTTCCTCTTTGGCGCAGAAGTAGAAGTCACCGCGCGCCTTTTCCTCTCAGGGCCTATGCCCAAGTTTGACAACTCACCTACGAAATCATAAAAAAACATTTTACTCAAAAGTGCAAAAATCAAACAGTAAACCAATATGCACATAACCTACCAGCGCCAGCAGCAGGCTGAGCAGACAGATCCGCATCCCGCGGAAGAACAAAGTTTCTTACAATACGATGGTACCAAAGTTCCTCATCAGGTTTCTTCTTAATGGTACCCATTCTTCCGCCTTCTCTCTTGAACGCGACAACATACAGCGAAACAACTACAAGAGAAGAAAGGCAAGTTCAAAAAAAAAAAAAAAAAAGAGAGAAAAAGAAGAAAGGGGAGGAAAAACCCCCAAACTTACTGTGACCATCCTCCGTATATACCGGCTTGTCGTCACGGTCCATCTTCCAATTCAAGCTCATACTGGCACCAACAAGGGCTTTCTCCTGTAAGGCGATGTCGGGAACGTCTTTCAGATCTTGATACCAGTTCTCGTCAACAGGGGTCTGAATTGTTTTGACAGGGACATCTTCTTTCCCCCTTAAAACCATCCTCACCGGAATCGCTCCGGCTTTGATAAAGAAAAATTTTTGCTTCCAGTCATGGAAGGACTTTTGAGGATGTTGCAAAATCTTCTTCGCAGATGCTCTCTGAACAAAAGAATAAAACCCTTGAATACAATGCATTTGGTAAAAAACCCTAAATCGAGGAACTGTCGGCTCGATATGCATCGTTCGGCACACAAACTCGAAATGTCGAACCATAACCATGCCAATAGGGTTCAATTGGGAAATATGCAACTTGTAATACTCAAGGATTTCAAGTAAAAATCTGGTCACAGGCAAACGAAAGTTGCCTTCGCAGAAAAAATCCCAGAAAAGGGTGATATACCCAGCCGGAGCATCCGCTGCTGTCTGCCCCTCTTCAGGGTACAGAGCACCCCAGTTCTCCGGAAACTTCAAATTCCGAACCAAACCATCAAAGGTCGCTCTAGGCCACTTTAACGATGGAAGTTCAGTAGACATTTCTTCAGATAGGTCCTCTTGGTGTTCTCCGGTTGACATAAGAAGAAGAAATGATAAACCTTTTCTTGGATGAAGAAAGGAAGAAGAAAAGTTTTCAAAAAAAAGCAATGATTAAACAGAAAGAGGGCAACTCAAACAGACTTATATACTCACCGCAATAAATAGCATCGGTAACCGCTATAGCACCTTTTCCGGATATCACAGTTACCCAAGCAACAGAGCGAGTGAGACTCAACGCAAACGCGAGTACACGCGCGCGTGCAAAACACGAACAGCAAGGGACAACTAACAGCGACAGCCTGTCACTCAGTCTTTACTATACCGGTCCCATCAAAAGTCAAATATTTTCAAAAATCTTTATAATAAACAAAGAGAATCTTCTTCCGGAAGTTTCCCTACCTTCATGATAAAAACACCTTTCCTCTCATAAGTCCAGTGCTCCACTTACTTGCATAAGAGCAACACTAGACTGGGGGGACTTGAAGGGGTAAGGTCCCAAAAACCTCATATAAAGTACTTGGGAACACACCACAACCTTGTCTTTTCAGTCCCTTTTTACCTTGCGCGGCCGCGCACTGGTTTTAAGGAAAGGGTTAAGACAAATAAAAGTCAACACTTGCGCGCCCAAAGGAAATCATAAAGCCTTGCGCCTTTCCTCCATAAAACAAAGGATAGAAATCCTGAGTTAGACACTTCCGCTTAATATCCAGACGTGGATATCATTTACCCAGACTTGGGATTTATGTAGCTAATTCCACACGATAAGGAGTCACACCAGATTACAGCAGTAATCTTCTAGAAAGTTTTCAATCGTGCACCACTAAGACGGTTATAACCGTCTGGACACGTGTCGCCACCTCAGGCATCCCTGAAGTCACAATGATAGCATGTAATTGGAGAGCAATCTCCACTTAATCACTTTACACGTGGCAAATCCCCAGCCATCGATCTAAACCACGATTCGTGTGCATTCACGTCGGATCAAGAAGCTTGATGGAAGGAAATGCAACCGCTTACGGGGTTAGCATCTTCCGTCAACTTTTCACTAACGGGTTTTCCCGCCCAAAGACTCCCGGCTATAAATATGAGAACTATTCAGGTATGAAATTCAAGTTACACACACTTCTCAAATACTTCTTCTTCTTCTTCATAACCCATACTTATTCTCACACCGGAGTCGGGTCAAGGAGAGAACCCCTTTCTCCCCTTGGCGAGGCTAACGGTGCTTCTTTTTTGCAGAGTTATCGGAGAAGGAGATCGAGTGTAATCGAACCAAACGAGAGAGAACGAACCCCCTTTATGCAGATCCAAACCCCCTAGATATTCCGATCCCG
The DNA here is from genome assembly GCA_030545235.1 of Helianthus tuberosus. NCBI lineage: Eukaryota > Viridiplantae > Streptophyta > Magnoliopsida > Asterales > Asteraceae > Helianthus > Helianthus tuberosus. The sequence continues at coordinate 125,700,772 of CM060407.1, forward strand.
GTCGTTTATCTAGTGTTTCTTCAGGTATGTTAAGACTATTTTACTATCCCGGAGTGTTTGTTGCGTTAAACTGATTACGTTTACGCATCAGTTCGCGTATAACTTTCTAGAAAGCGATTTAGAGCTCGAAATCGAACAAGAATTGATATGTGCAAATGATACACATATTTATAAAAAATCCCAAGTATGAAACACCACATTTCATTGATTTGGTATTTTTTTCGATGGCCGTGGAGGCACAGATGTCACACATAAAGGCGTTAAGGCATAAGTAACTTGGATTCTGCCCAAAAATGTCGTGGATGTCAGTTCGTTCGGTTGTACTGTTGCGTTTTTCGCTTAATTAGGATGAACGCTATAACGAACACGAAAACGACCGAAATTTCGCAACAAGCGATATTTTTGCATTCTTATCAATAAAATACAAGACTTTAATGATTACAAAAAATCTTTGGATGTGCGTACATGGTTCGTATTCAAAAATACGAGAATCGGCAGACGTTCGCAGTTTGTTACAAATAGTCCCTGAGCTTAAATAAGCATGTTTTTGCCACATCGAACCCCTCAAAACTTATTTCTAAGTTATGTAAAGGATATTTAGGGTATGTTTAGCTTATGTCATTGTTCCGGAGTGTTTGTTGCATTAAACTGTTTATGTTTGCGTAATAGTTTACGATTTATCTTCCAGAAAATGTTTGAGTGATTGAAATTGTAGAAGGACTAAAACGTGCAAATGTCACATGTAATTATACAATCCCAGAAATAAGACACAATGTTTCATTGAATACAAAGTTGTTTGGAGTTGTACAATGATTGAAAGACACAAATGTCACAGTCTCCCCTACTTTAGGAAATTTCATCCCGAAATTTAATTTGAGGAAACTTGTGAAAACAAATGTGGGTATTTCGCCTTCATTTGATCCTCTCGTTCCCAAGTAAACTCTGGGCTACGTTTGGATTCCCAGCGAACTTTAACTGTTGATATAAGTTTGTGCTTGAGTTTCTTGACTTCACGGTCCAATATCTCCACATGTTTCTCGTCAAAGTGCATAGTGTCATCAACGTGAATTTCATCGAGGGGGATGTGGAGATTTGTATCGGCTAAACACTTTTTCTTATTGGACACGTGGAATATTGGGTGAATATTTCCAAGTTCAGGAGGTAGCTCAAGTCGGTAGGCCACCTTTCCGATCCTCTCAACGATCTTGAATGGTCCAACATATCGTGATTCAAGTTTTTCTTTTTTTTCCAAATCTAACCATGCCTTTCCAAGGGTATTCGTTGTTTCCAACTCATCAACGATCTTCAAAACCGCATTCGTGAAGCTCAATATACATCTGTTAATGAGGGTAACCTCTACAACGAGATGCAATGTGGTGTGGAAGAGAGTCTTGTGTCTAAATCCTATGGCATTTTATATCATCTCGATCGCATCTAGATTCCTAATCGTGATAACCTTTGAGAATTTCTTATGAAGGAAGCACACAAATCGAGATATTATATTCATCCTGGTACTGATAAGATGTACCATGACATGCGTACGTCCTATTGGTGGCCTGGAATGAAGAAAGATATTGCCACCTTCGTTTCGAAATGTCTCACGTGTTCCAAGGTTAAGGCTAAACATCAACGTCCCTTTGGCTTGCTCGAACAACCAGAAATCCCTGTTTGGAATTGGGAGAGCATTGCGATGGACTTTATTACTAAACTTCATTGTACTTCTTCTGGTCATGACAATATTTGGGTGATCATTGATCGATTGACCAAATCTGCTCATTTTCTCCCCATTCGTGAAGATTATAAAGTCGAGAAATTGGCTCGTATCTACACGGATGAAATCATCTGTCGTCATGGTATCCCCATTGACACCATCTCTGATCGTGATGGTCACTTTACTTCTCGTCTTTGGCAAACATTTCAATCCGCTATGGGTACCCTTCTTAACCTTAGCGTCGTTTTTCATCCTCAGTCTAACGGTCAAACCGAGCGTACTATCCAAACTGTAGAGGATATGCTTCGTTCATGCGTAATTGATTTTGGTGGCAACTGGGATGTGCACTTGCCTTTGATCAAATTCTCGTACAATAACAGTTATCACGTGAGTATTTAAATGGCACCTTTCGAGGCATTTTATGGTCGTAAGTTCCGTTCACCTATTTGTTGGCACGAGATCGGAGAAGCTCAAATCACCGGTCCCGAGCTTATACAAGAGACAACGGACAAAATTTTACAGGTTCGAGATAACTTGCTGAAGGCCAGAAGCTGACAAAATATTTATGCTGACAAGCGTTGTAAACCTTTAGAATTCGAAGTAGGTGACTTTGTACTTCACAAGGTATCCCCTTAGAAGGGCGTGGTTCATTTTGGTAAGAAAGGGAAACTCGCACCTCGCTACGTAGGTCCTTTCAAGATTCTCGAAAGGATTGGCAAGGTAGCGTATCGACTGGACCTACCTCAAGAACTCAACAATGTGCATCCTACATTTCACGTCTCCAACTTAAAGAAATGTCTAGCTGAAGAAGGACTTCAAGTTCCACTCGAAGATCTTCAAATAAACGAGACCTTACACTTCATGGAAAAACCTGTCGAGATCATGGACTGAGGAGTCAAGCAATTAAGGCGCAGTCGAATTCCTATCGTTAAGGTTCGATGGAAAGGAAAACGTGGTTCCAAGTTTACTTGGGAGCTCGAAAGTGATATGAAGGCTAAGTATACGCATTGATTTGTTGCATCTTCCTAAATTTCGGGACGAAATTTCCTAAAGGAGGGAGACTGTAACGCTCCACTTTTTGTAACTTTCCTTGGTTAGAAAGTGTTTCTTGTATTTCTATTTCGGGCAATTTGTATTCCTTGTAATCGTCTTTTTTTGTACCGTTGTAAAATCCGAGACTTTGATCGTAATGAAATCCATTGTTTTATACAAATTATACCTTACTTATTCGTTATACTTATACATTTTAATTCATTATACATTTGATATCTTATTCGTGAATCTTGTAAACGTGTGATAAACTTGCAAACACATATCGTATATACGTAAATCATATGTTTCACTCATGCTTATACATCATCCCGACATTTACGAAATACTTAACCATGATTAACACACTTGTCTAGTGCTTGATTAATGATTATTCATGTGTTTGATTACTTAGAATAACTTGTAATATGCATTACACCTCAATACATAACATACATGGAACAAGAAGGGCCAAACTTCTCAAAAAAATATAAAAGTTCCATGGATGGAAGCCGCCGCACCCCGCGGCATCCCCACCCCACTTCCGTCGCGGGCCACCAAGGGCCTTGATCCGCAGAAAGATGATTTCAGCGCTGAGATTGGTCAGAATTGTGTTCGTTTAGTCATTAAACTCACCTAATTGCATTTATAACTCACCTAACTCAAACCCTAAACCCTCCACTATATAACCAACCTCTTCCACACTCTTTTACCACTTTACAAGCACTAATCACTCTAAAAACACTCCTAAATATCATCAAATTTCCAGAAGATAATCAGAAAGTTCTAGTGATTCTAAGTGAGTTCTAACTAACTTCTAATACTATTTTCTACTCATTTCTTCTTTCCTAGCACTTGGATAACCTCTAAGAAGGTTTTCACAAGATTACTTGGGTAATCTAAGGTGAAACCTCATCACATTTGAGGTCCAAAGTGCATAAAACTTTCTGTTTTGTTATATGTTCTTGTTTGTTCATTTTTATGTTAATGACTTGATGGAATCTTATGCCCTTCAAGCTCACAATCAAGTCTATGATTGTGGATTTGTGTTAGGGTGATCACCATCAAAGTTATGAGTTCAAACACTCATTTTAATTCTGTTTATACATGACAAATCAATGATGAAAATAAGCACAAGTCATCATCTTTCATATGATGAACTTGTGAAGTGTGAACAAATAGAAGCTTGGACTTTCCAAACTAAGTTCCACTCCTTCATTTGAACCTTGTGTATGAACACTCTTGTGACTTACTAGAAACAAAGTACCTTAGCCCCGTCTAGCCTCCCTTACTTAGTTCATTCTTTCCATGATATGTTGGCACACCCGGGTTGTAGTATACTTGGGCACTTGAGCTTATTAGATAGGTTTATTTTCTTGTTATTCATCACCCTCTGAACCATCTTCATGATGGTTTGTGTAGTGGTGAATCATGTAATGAGGTTTTAACCTCCATGCTTGATAATACTTGATACTACATGATATTCTTTTATTGGACATAGTTTAGGTTATATTATTACCTTATAAACATACATATAATTATATAAAACATGGTTGAATTTGTGATGATAATCAAGCCATGATTGTTCGTCATAAACATAGGCTAATATATTTAAGATTCTAAGTTACTTGTTATGATTCTAGTGGGCAATTTGGGACCCATGAAACCACTTAATATAGTGTCATAACGAGCTCTTAGAACTAGATATTATTTTCGTATACATACTTTTGATACTTTAAATTCCTGAAGGGGTATGGTCCCAAAAACCTTGCGTAGGCATATTTGACCATACCAAAACCTTATCCCAAAAACATCTTGAGCAAAGGCCCGGCACGGATGCGCAACGGTCCTAAATGGGATTTGGGAAGAAACAATTCAAAGAATATGGTCTAAGAAACCTCGTGCAAGATCATAAGGACATACCATGGTCCTATTCTAAGAACACCTTTAACAGAACCCTGCGCGGCTGCGCAACGGTTCTAAAACAAAGATATAGAAGAAAACAATCTTCGATAACCGTACGCCGGAGAAAGGGTAAAACTAACCTTCAACTAACACCCTTGCGTGGGCTCGCCCAAGAGTATAGTTAGACTTGAAGACAAGATCCTAAACATCTCCGAGCGCCTGGAACCAAGACTTGAACAAAAGTATTTTCTCTGTTACAACAGAATATACATGTGGCAAGGGCATAAAGGTTTACAGCTGTAGATCTTCTAGAAGGTTGTTAATACTCATCTTGCACAGCCATTCGGTTATAACCAACTATGACGTGGCACGATCTGGAACGATCATTTGATCATGGTGATGGCACTCCTTTAGAGACCAATCTACAACAAACCCACTTTCCACGTGTCGACTCCCTAGCCGTCAATCACACTCATGATCCGTGTGATTAAACATGACATTAACGATCGACGAAAAGGAGAGTAACCGCTTACAGAAAATGCCTTCCGTTATCTCTCCATCACACCATTTTCCACCCAAAACCGGTTATAAATAAGATATTGCAGGTATGATCTCACAAGTTACTTTCACTTCACTTTTACAACTTCTTCTTCTTCATCGAGATCACTGTACTTATTCTCACGCCGGAGGGTGGTCATGCAGAGAACCCCCATTCTCCCCGTGGCGAGTCTAACGGCTTTCTGTTTTACAGCGATCACCGGAGAAGGAGCTCAGTCAAACCCTCGAATCAGGCGAGAGGATTAACCTTTTTATGCAGAAACTAAACCCTTGGTCTTATTGATTCCGGTCATTCCAACCACTGTTTCTTCATTAGCGCCCACCGATTCTTCAATTTCCATTTGCATCTTCTCGTTTTGATTCATTTCTTTTCATTCTCAGTACTCTATGGCAGAAAATCCGTCAAACCATCCACTAGGCACTCGACCAGAAAACAGGAGCAATTTTGCTCCTAATCTCCGTGTCGAGGGAATTGTGGAAGAAGCATCCGATGATAACGAAGTCCAGCACGACGTTAATCATCTGAATGATCCTGTTACACCAGGAGCACAACCAGAAATCCCGATAAGCTCAATACTACCTCCTGGTGAAACTCCGATTTCGTGGTACATAAAGTCTCAAGGTGCGATAAACGCAGTCTATGCACAACTCTGTGCCCAAGCTGCTCAACCTGCAACACAATCACGTAGATCTGCACCTCAGGTGCGAGCTCCCTCTGCACCTCGAGTGTTGCACTATGATGCACCATCGCACATGTCCGTAGATGATACGGAAGTCTATTCCAGATCTACCGCTAAGTATGAATCCAATCACTCTGAATCCAGGAGACAGAATCACCGTGATGAACAGTATTCTCACAGACGTCAGTCAGTTCATTCACGGTTGGGCCCGCGTTCATACCAAAAGCGGGACACCCAAACCGACGAGTATGACAGGACGTACCATGAAGACACAACACGAGCGTTTTCAGTCGATTACAGAGAGATCATGCAAACTACAAGCCAAAAATCCACGCAGTCTACAACCCAGAAGCGGAGTACGATTACAATCTGATTTACTGACCAGCAGAAGCTGCTGAAAACTCAAAGTTTGTCAAGGAAATCGCACTAGCTCCCCTTGAGCGGGCGAAATTACCCTCAAATGTTAGGAAGTTTAACGCATTATCAGATCCTGATGACCACCTGCGTGTGTTCACTAGCGCAGGATTAGTCGGAGGATGGACACTACCCATGTGGTGTCGTTTGTTTATCCAAACTTTAACAGGCGCAGCACGACTATGGTTTGACAATTTACCAGTAGGAAAGTTGACGTCCTGGGTAGATTTAAGGGAAAAGTTTCTAGTCCATTTTAGTCAACAGCACAGATCCATTAGAGACTCAGCAGATGTCATGAACATATGGAGAAGAGACAATGAAAGCTTAGAAGATTTCATAACTAAGTACAACAAAGAAGTACTCGAAATCGGCGATGTACATGAGCACCTAATCGGCACGCAATTTAAATACGCGGTAAGGTGTGATGATATGATAAAAGTCCTGTCAGGAACTGAAGGCCTGCCAAAAGGTTGGGAAAAATTGATGGCCGCTTCCAAAGTCTATGCTCAAACAGAGCGTAATCTAAGCTCCAACAGGCCACCACTACCACAGAACCGCCCACAGGACATGAGTGGGAACAGTGGTAAAAAATTCAAGAAAAACTGGAAAGACTCAGCTTCAGGCGCGTACTCCTCTGATGACGCACGCACAACGATTAACAGGATAATAGCACAGAAGGAAGCTAAACAGGAGAACCGGGAAAGGCAGTGGACACCTCTTACCAAAACGCCGGCGGAAGTGCTTAGCACTGAAGATTACCAATTCAAGACACCCCCGCAGATGAAAAACAAAAGAGAACAAGACCCAAACCTTTACTGCGAGTACCATAAAGACAACGGCCACACCACTAACAACTGCATCAATCTCCGCACGAAAATAGAAAAAGCACTGAAGAGTGGGGAACTTACCCACTTGGTTCAAAACGTGCGCAAGGAAATCAAACAGATAACGCACGGAGACGAAGGGCCAAGCAACAAAAAAGCCAAACAAACCTAAGGGCTCATGGCAGTTCAGCGTGCATAGTTCCTTTATAATTGGCAGGTTCTTCAACTTGTCAACTTATGATACAAGGACTATTCCGTGCGCAGTAAATTAAGTCTCAGTATTTATCCTAAAACAACTTTGTAATACATGGCCCATGCGCCCTATCCGAATCAATACAAAGTTCGTTACATTTTTGTAACTGGCATGTATTAATCATATAATTAATGACTTGAATTAATTAATAATTGTTGGTAACTGAATCATTTTGATGTTATAAAAGAGATGGATGTCAGTCACCGGTTTCACACACAAGCTCGATTCTGATTAGGAGCACAATGGTCGCAGCCGTGAAGAAAAAACCACTACCATGACGCCAACGCCTTCCTTGCGTTCTGTTCTGAGTTACATCCCAACTGAGCACCAACAACGCAATCGTCACTACGCATCACCATAACTCTCCCTGCCCTTTGGAGTTCTAACCGTTGAATTCCCACCCTGGTTTCGATCACATCAAAGGTAATACACCAATTTGTTTGCTATGAAAACCGTTAATGAATTTAAGAAAGTTTTAACCATTGTTCAACTTAGATATACAACTTAATGAGGGAACGAAGCAGGTTTTGATCATTCCAAGATGATGAAAGTGATTACTTATTTGATTGTGGCGGTCATTCCAGAAACGGAAGTTTTGCCTTGGTTGGTTAGGGTGGATTCCAAAGAAAGTTAATTGTTTTTATGGCGGGTAGTTTTGAACCGAATACCTACACGGATGAGAAGGAAAGTTAATGTGTGATGTGCTTTAAGGTGAGGGAGTTGGCTGATTGTTTAATGTGACCATTTAAAGGTACCGGATCCGGCATGGGAGAAATTGGAAAGTTTCAGCTTTTCAAATTTTTCTATCTAACTTTTTGTATTGTATGGTTGGCCCTCTTGTGTCTATGGGGTTGGCCTTTTCACTTTTCTTTCCTTGTTGCTTAATTTTTGGCTAAGCCCCTTGCTTAGCCTTTAATAAAATCGCTTTTCCAAAAAAATATTGATAGTATTAGTGATGATGATCAAGAAGATGATTGGTACAGTGGGAACCATACTTCATATATACATACGGGTTGAACAGCAACACGAGTTGTTAATATTATGAATACTTGATATTTCTACTTAATGTTGATATTTCTTCTTTCAGTGTAATCATAATAAAAATCTTATTTATTAAAACTTATATTGTGAATACTTGATATTTCTACTTGATGTACCACAACAAATAATTATTAGACATACCTGTTTCGTTGTAAAACACAAAAAAGACGGTTTAATAGAATATTGTATTAGACATACCTGATTTTATTGTTATAATATTGTTCCGCTAAAATCATCAACCGAAGTGTTGTGGTCCCGCTGCAACGCGTGGACGCCCCGCTGGTTGTAAATAACCCTTTTTATTTTGCAATGCATACATGTTTCTGGTTGTTGAAAATGTCCACTAGTTTATTAATCTAGACTGAGCACACACATGTTTCTAGACTAGGACTAAATCAGTTAGGATGGGCCGGGCCAGCACTGCACATCTTTGGGCTATAGTGCATAAAAAAGACGGAAGGAGTGAGGAAACTGCGAAAAAGATTCTGTAATGACATGGGTCAACTGCAATTATATTCCCTGTTCTTCAGTGCAAGTTCACCATTCATTTCCAAGACAATTACCTTTTCCGATCGATCTAGAGAACACAGACACAATCCAAAAACCCCACAAAAATGGGAGCAATTGTGAACCTGTTGGTGTCTGATATAATCATGTCTTTCATGTGGGTCTGGTCGAGTGTCTTAATCAAGATTTTTGTCCACAAAGTTATGGGGTTTAGCCACCATGACACCACTGGTGAACTGTTTAGGTATTCGATTTCGATTGTCAACATGTTCTTGTTTGCTTATCTTGCTAAGGTTACCAATGGTGGGGCCTATAATCCCCTCACTGTGTTGTCATCTGCTATTTCTGGGAGTTTTAGCAAGTTTCTTTTCACTGTTGGTGCAAGAATCCCGTTTCAGGTTGGTTCATTCTCATTCTTATATAGTTATATAATTTTATGATGTTTTCTGCTTTGGATAATTGGATTACAGTTTGTGAGCCACAGATTTCTGAAAAAAGGTGCAAATTAGGGATTTTGTTGTTTGATTTAAAGCTTGTGTGACCTACTAGATATCTTGCATCAAACTAACACTGAAGCGAAAAATAATGAAGAAGATGCACACAATCTTGAAAAAAAAATCATAAAAATATAGAAAGTAAGAAAAATCGTATTGCCCCACTCAAGCACGCCTAACTGTAGAGTTATATTCTTATCCACAACCACTGCCCCTAAAACTTGTCATTGGCGGGGCACATCTTATGACCATAGCTTTCAATAGCGCTGCTGGTGGTGACCGCTATAGCGAATAGCGTAGCGTATAGGTGAAGGGTCGCTACAGGGTCTGTAGCGATAAATAGCGGATTATTTTTATTTTTTCATTGATGGCGTATTTTTAGCACTTTTATACTGTGTGTTAAATATAGTTTTTATTTTTTTTTATTTTTTTTATTTTCTACCCCTTCATCTCTAAACATGAAATAGCCGGTGCTATTTCGTCGCTATCGCTACGTAGCATATAGGTAGCCTGTCACTATGGTCTGTTATTCGTCATTGACAACTATGCTTATGACCCAATATTTTTCTTGTGGACAAAACATGATGATGTGGGATTCACCTAAGGTGTTGTCACATCGGAAATAGAAAAAAAGAACTGATCTATATATATGTGTACACTGCATCACCCGGGAAAACGAGAGGGAGAAGAAAGGAAAGAACTTTGTCACACAAGACGTAGTCAAGGATAAGAGGGTCGGTGGCCGACAAAGATGGCGGTAGTAGTGGAGAGGAATAGTAAGGGAGAGGAGAATACTTAATAGAATAAAGAAAGCCCCTTATGGTATTGTGTTTTATTCATCAACGATTATAGGAGTACCAAAGGGCTTGTAGCCTAGCGGTATCAAGATGTGTAGTAAAGGTGTTCCTCCCCAAATGGTTGAGGTATCTATTCCCATGGTGAACATTGGTGTAGACTTAGGAGTAGTTTTAGGGTGTTTGATTTAGTGCATACCTTTCATGTAAGTTCTTAATTTTTTTTGTTTCTATTTACAGCAACATATATAATTTTGTTTTTTGGATTTAAGTTTATTGTATTTGTTTTAAATGATTGGTGAATGACATATTTACCCTTTTGAAAACAGTCTTCTGCTTGACGCATGACCAACTTGGCAGGTCTTCTAATTGAACCATTTACTATGTGCCTAAAGTTTCAAACTTCTTTAGCATGAACCAGCTATCTAACCCATGTCCTTGTTTCCTTGTGATTTTGAAGGTGTTTGGATCAATAATGGCGGTCCGGCTTATCCTACTTACATTCCCAGGAATAGGCCGTGGGCCAAAACTGACTGTTAGTCTCCATCAAGGGGCATTGACCGAAGGGTTGTTGACTTTCACAATTGTGTTGATTTCACATGGACTTTCTACAAAAATACCCGGAAGTTTTTACACGAAAACTTGGATCAGCAGTGTCTCAAAACTTGCTCTTCATATACTCGGAGCAGATCTAACCGGTGGAGCTATGAACCCTGCTTCTGTAAGTACTCATGTCAACTTTTTACGCTACAAAGCATCATCATTTTAAACACACATCTCTATTTATAAAAGGGTATTTTAAAACATTTAACTAATACGGTTGGTTTCAGGTAATGGGATGGGCATATGCACGCGGTGATCATATAACCAAGGAGCATTTACTAGTATACTGGCTTGCACCTATTCAGGCAACTCTATTGGCAGCATGGGCGTTTAGGTATCTTGTACGCCCATCAAAACAAGACAGAGAAAAGAAGACTAATTAACATTGAAAATAAGATATTCTTATTGATGATCCCATGAAGTTGACTTGTGGTCAAACTTGAATTTTCGACTTAATCATCAATGCATGCACGTACTTGTAACATTAAGATTACTCGAATTGGTTGTTTCTATCGTGTAGATAACATTTCTAAACTATACGTCTTGGTTTTAAAACTCGAAAATCACGAGTCGAAGACCAACCGTAAAGCCTTTTGGTTATGTTCATATATTTGTTAAATGAATGCAGCCTGTAATTTATTTTTTCATTTTAAAATAAAATTTAAACTCTAAATCTTGATTGTATTTTTGTACTTGAAACAATCATATTTTCTTACCCTGTTTACTACCAAACCAATATGAATCATATTTTAAACTCAGCAGCGGATCCATGATATTTCGCAAGTGCAAACACAAAATGAGTTATGCTATCCCGCCTAGGCTCCGATTAATCGCTAATCGGACGTTCACCGAGTATTGGCTGATTAACTGCTAGGTGGTCAACAGTGATCCTATTCTGGCCAAATTTCGATTAAACCTTATAAATTCCCTCAAGTTACTTAAAAAATAGATTAAGGAGAGGTTAAAACATATCTACTTAAAAAATTACATATAAAAATGTGTGTATATAAAACTAAAAATTGCATATACAAATCCCAATAATCCATGTTACTCCCAATTAATCACTAGTCGGTATCTCATCTACCGATTAGCGCCTCCCAATTCTTAAAATACTAGTTATGTTAGAATAGGTGAGGTGACAACATGTCGGGTCATAATAGGTTGGGTTAAAAAAAATTGCACTTATTCATAGCAAACTCCCTGGATGTCACGACTTTAACTAATAATACGGGCAACCAAACTAACACTAAATCATCTTCTTATCCTATTTACTAACAACCAATATTTATTTATACTCACTCCATGACATTTCATTTGACTTATGTTATGCAAATGTTTTGACTTCGAGTCGGAGGTTTCACTGGAAGTAGCCTCTCTATTCCTATGAGGTAGAGGTAAGGTTGTCATCTTACCATCATCAAACCCTACCTTAGCCTTGCTATTAGGGAGGTTTATTGAGTATGGTGGTGATGATATGCAAATGCTTTGACTTGTAACAAGTTTTTATGGTTAGAAAAATGTTTGCATGTTAAAAGCATTAGAAACTGCATGGTTGTAAAAGTCCCGCCTAAGCTCTGAGTACTCGGTCCCCGAGTACTCGCTACAAGTTAGGCTGCCGAGGCCCGATTACTGTATGCATAGGCCAATTACTCCCCGAGTAATCTCCGCCTAGGCCGAGTACTCTCAAATCCGACTAGGGAGCGCCTAACGACTTTTGCAACCATGATTATAACCAACTATTCCCATTATATTAAATAGCTATCAAACAACATTAGAACATGAATTCATCAAAATTATCAGTGTATCTTTTTACACAACAATCATGCTCAATCAAAACACCATGACTTCCTTTGATTCATTCCTCTACAAAAACATAGTAGCATCTAGTAAACAAGCTGAGGATCCAACTCTGCAATATCAACCGATCCCGATTCAATCGGTTTCATCAGGTACGCAGCCAACAGCTCCGAAACCAAACCAGCAATATGTGGAACCCTCTTCAAATTCTTCACCAATGGAATGTCATCAGTCTCCCCAATCGCTATGATCTTGGAGTTAAGGTCAGCCATGCGGTCCAGTTTCCTCTTGAACTCAGGGTTTTCTACATCCAGTACAGCTGGGAAGATCCTTGCTGTCGTGCGGTTTGTCTGCAATACACAAAAACCATATTTTAAGACCCTAAACGACCCAATAACCCGTTACCCAAACGGGTCAATATGGATAATGTATGTTGTATAGACAAACCTCAATGATGACATGCATGTCAAACTCCTTTGTGTCCAGCCCAATACCTTCATAGAAAGCAGTTCTTTGGGTATCGTTAAGATACATGGTAACATACACCTACGTCCCGAATACAATATCGATAACAAAATCCTTTCGGCTTTATAGAGTAAAATGCCATTTTTGTCCCTAAGGTTTGGCCAGTTTTGCGACTTTCGTCCAAAGGTTTGTTTTTCCGATCCGGATCCAAAAGGGTTGAAATCTTTGCCATTTTCATCCGGCTCGTTAACTCCATCCGTTTTTCTCTGTTCAGTCAGGGGTATTTTCATCTCTTTTGTTAACTTAAAGGGCAATTCGGTCTTTTGAATACTTGTACATAAAGTGAAAAAGACCGAATTGCCCTTTAAGTTAACATAAAAGACGGAAATACCCCTGGCTTAACAGAGAAAAATGGATGGAGTTAACGAGCCGGATGAAAATGGCAAGATTTCAACCCTTTTGGATCCAGATCGGAAAATAAACCTTTGGACGAAAGTCGCAAAACTGGCCAAACCTCAGGGACAAGAATGACATTTTACTCCGAGTTTACAGAAATAACTAAGAAATCGAAAAGGGAAAAGGGTGTACAGATAAGCAGAAGAATCTAGCCCAAAGTTTAGCTTTCCAGTCATTAAGGAACTGAGGCTGGGCCTTCATGAGTGCGGAAAAGAAGTCACCGTGTCGGTTTTCATCTTGACACCAGTTCTCGAAGTACTTGAAAATGGGGTAGCATTGGTACTGAGGGTTGGCTTTTAGGTGCCGGTATATGGTGATGTACCTCCAGTAGCCGATCTTTTCAGACAGATATGTTGCGTAAAATATGAATTTTGGCTTGAAGAAGGTGTATTTTCTTGCTTTTGTCAAGAATCCTAAGTCCAATGCCAAGTTGAAGTCTGATAATCCCTTGTTTAGAAACCTGCACCAGTTTATACATTGTTGAGTTTATATAGTACCAAATCTTTATACGCGAGTACTAGTGTTAAAACGGGTCAGGCGGGTGGGTTGGATAATAAGTTAAAATGGGTTCAAATTTGAAAGTCATATTAGAACAGACCAAGGTGGGTTTGGTTGAGCCATAAACAACATTTTATAGTAAAAATAGACTTTAGGTGACTTTCAACGTGTCAAAAAACCATTTTGACCAGTTCCCTTTTAGCAAAAAAGATTTAATCAACCCGCATGACCTGTTTGAGATAAAAACAAAAACCAAATAACCCGTTTATATTATAGGTAAACGGGTCCAAATTTCCGCATAAAGTTTTGGACTTTTTATTGCCATATACATACCCGGCATGGCGGGCTTCATCCCTTGACATGAGGGAGAAGATCTCTGCAACCACTGGGTTTGTTTTCTGCATATTAAAACAAGATTTAATTGTTAGTCTTGGATTGATCACTAAACCATCCAACCAAATCAACTCGAGAACACACACAGCCGACACCATTTGAACCCACAACCACCTAACTACCTTAGACGCCAGTCAACCCATAAACCAATTAAGGTCAACTACAGTCTTTAATCCTAAAGCTATGAACTTTATGCCATTTTCATCTCCTACTACATCCGGTAATTCGTACTGCAGGGGTGTGAATGGGTCGGTTTTAAACTCAAACCAAACCAAAACCAATCATTTTGGTTTTGGGGAACCGTTCGGTTATGGGTCAGTTTTCGTATATTAGGGCTTATGTTTGGTCCTGAAAAAATTTGGTCTATATTCGAAAATAATGAATTTGGATCCGAAATTTTGGCCAAAAGTGTTTATGAAATACTAACCACACATTAATAAATTTTGGCAAAAAATCCAGAAACAATCATTCAAACAAAGTTCAATGCAGTTCAGTTATCTAAGTAACCATAACCGAAACCGAACCGTGACTTGAGTTATTTCGGTTTCCGTTCAATGAATCAGTTTTTTCCCCCTAAATATCATATACTCTTACATGAATGCAGGCATGATATTATTAAAAAGTAAAAAGAAATACCTTAAGTCTTCTACCAAGCTCCTTGTACAACAAAAAGCCAGAAAACTCAGCAGTACAAGACCTCTCAAGAAACTCAACAAAGATCTGCCTAAGTGGGCCCTGAATCTCATCCGCAGCCTCCTTAAACTCCTTATTCCTGACAAAATGGGTCTGGTTATAATCTGTTTTAAACTCCTGCAACAAGGCTTCAAACTCAGCCTCATTCAGGTTCTTGTTCATCTCCACGTTGAACAGCTGCTCCATTTCATCGAAGTCTGTCGTGTAGAACCTTGGTGCAAGTAGTGTTTCCTTAATCGCCTTCTTGTTCTTGTTCTTTCCGCTGCCGGAGGGTTTGCTGGGAGTGGTGGTGGTGGCCGCGGACATGCGGATGGTGGAGATTCGCCGTGGCAGGATGGTGGTGCTGTGGCAGTAGCCGATTTTGGAAACGGGTTTGAGCAGTGCGGCCATCTCGGTTGCCATTGGTGGTTGGTGTTTGAGTAATGGCCATTGATTATGTATAGAGAGAGATATGGGTGAAGTGAAAGCGATGGCAATCTGGAATCTCATCCAAGGAAATCTGGGATTATGAATGGAAAATTGACACGTTGGTGGGGTGAGGATGGAACTGATTTTTGTTAGATGTTCTTTGGTTGGAATAAATTATGAATCTAGTCTTATATTTTGTGGCTGTGAAATGTCCATAGCCTTTTTGTTTATACTGCCGGGGGTGGGGCGGTAGAATCCAGGCAATGCTGGCTAACCCACTTTGTGTCAGCGTTGTCCTGCCAGCGTTGGTAATGGTAATGGAAACAAGAACGGAAATAGTAATGGTAATGGGAATCGGAATGGAACTGAGAACGGGAATGGACGCGGTCAGTGATGCTATGGTTGCGGCAGTAAGGATCATTTCAAGAAAGACTGCCCAAATGAAAATAACGCTCAAGGAAGAGCCTTTGTCATTGGAGCAAGGAACGCCCGCCAAGACCCTAATGTGGTCACCGGTACGTTTCTTAACAACAATCAGTTCGCGTCCATATTGTTTGATATCGGTGCCGATTTTAGCTTTATGTATGTGGAATTTAAAAATATACTCGGCGTTGAGTCTAGTAGGCTAGATGTTCCTTACTCGATAGAATTAGCCGATAGTAAAGTTGTTGAGTCGGGAGAAGTTGTTAAAGGGTGTTTATTGGAGCTTGGTGAGCAGAATTTTAGCATCGATCTTTTACCCGTCCAATTGGGTAGCTTTGATGTAGTAGTTGACATGGATTGGCTATCAGAGAATCAAGCTGAAGTGGTATGTCATGATATTATTCGCATTCCGCTTGTGAACGAGAAATTGTCACACCCTAAAATTTCAACAGAAAGATGGCACTTTTGATCAAGATTTTCGAACACAGGAGCCAGGCCATGCAACGTACTATTTATAGCTGAAATTTGAGCCTCTCGCAGCCCGCGTAAGCCTGAAGGGAGTCCTACGCGGCCCGCGAGGGCCACCCTAGCTACGGCTAGGGCTGCCGTGTCAACCCCTAGACCTGCCACGGGTGTGACACGTGGCCTAAAGCTTATCCGGAGACTATTCAAGTTGTCGCGTCCCGCGTAAGAATTGCTTAACTCTTACGCAGCCCGCGACCAACATATAAATTTTGATTTTCTTGGTTTTCCATGAAATTTAGAGTTTTAGGGGTCCGGTTTCTACTTACGGAGTGTTTTGGGACATTTTTGCAGGTCCTTACACCTTAATTAAAATCTCGTCCTCGAGATTTATTGAAACAGGTAAGGATATTTTCGTTTCATTTCTGATTCCAGTTCTCACGTGTACTCGGGTCCTCTTTTCGAATCCCACTTTACTTTGACTAGCACCAGTCTTCTGTGTTTGAGGAACTTGACCTTTCTGTCTTCTATTTGAAGAGGTTTCTCTACGAATTTCAACTTTTTATTTGTCTCTATGTCTTGAAGAGGTACTATCAGTGATTCATCAGATAAACACTTCTTGAGATTAGATACATGAAACACATCATGTACCCCGGCTAATTCTTCTGGTAATTGTAACCGATAGGCTACTGGTCCTATTCGTTGGGTAACTGCGAACGGTCCTATGTACCTTGGACTTAGCTTTCCTCTCTTACCAAATCGAACTACTCCTTTCCAAGGAGATACCTTTAAAAGTACCTTGTCTCCAACTTGGAATTCTAGCGGCTTGCGTCTATTGTCAGCATAACTTTTCTGGCGGTCTCGAGCCGTTTTCAGTCTTTCCTTGATTTGAGTGATTTTATCGGTGGTTTCATGTACGATCTCAGGACCTGATAATTGACTTTCTCCTATTTCTGCCCAACAAACTGGGGTTCGGCACTTTCGTCCATATATTGCTTCGAACGGGGCAGCATTGATGCTTGCATGATAACTATTATTATAGGAGAATTCAATTAATGGTAAATGGTCATCCCAATTTCCACCGAAGTCGATCACACATGCCCTGAGCATGTCTTCAAGGGTTTGGATCGTCCTTTCACTTTGTCCATATGTTTGGGGATGGTATGCAGTACTTAGATTCAAGCGTGCCCCCATAGCTTCTTGGAAACTTGTCCAAAAATGTGAAGTGAAACGACTATCCCTATCTGACACAATGGAGAGTGGGACTCCGTGTAAGGATACTACTTCATCTACGTATAACTTAGCCAATCTCTCCAAGCTAAAGGTTTTCTTCATTGGTAGGAAATGAGCGGATTTGGTTAATCGATCTACAATCACCCAGATTGCATCGTTACCTTTCCTGGTCTTGGGTAGCTTAGTAACAAAATCCATTGTAATTAGTTCCCATTTCCATACAGGCATTTCTAACTATTGAAGTAACCCTGAAGGTTTCTGGTGTTCTGCCTTAACTTGCGAACAAGTTAGGCACTTAGAAACATATCTGGCTATGTCCCTTTTCATTCATATCCACCAGAAGTTGTTCCTTAAATCTTGATACATCTTGTTATTACCAGGATGCATCGTATACCTAGATTTATGGGTTTCCTCTAAAATCTTATCTCTTAAATCTCCTTGCCTAGGTACCCAAATTCTTGTCTTATGGAATCTCCAAATTCCATCAGCCCCTTGTTCTAGTTCTTTTATTCGTACTTTCATTCCTTTAGCATCATCCTTGATCGTTGTTTCCTGTACATTCTTCAATTGTTCCATTAAATCTAACTATAGATTTAATCTAAGAGCACGAACTCGCCTTTGCTTCTCATGATACTTACGACTTAGGGCATCTGCTACTACATTTGCCTTCCCTTCGTGATATTGAATATCACAGTCGTAGTCACTTAGAATTTCCATCCATCTCCTTTGCCTCATGTTTAAATCTTTTTGCCCAAATATGTATCTTAAACTCTTATGATCTGTATAGACAGTAAACTTACTTCCATACAGATAATGCCTCCAACTCTTAAGGGCAAAAATTAACGAGAGGGTACGTAGGGAACATGGCTGACCAAGCTCCTTTTTCTAACGATTGAAAAAAGAAAGAGGCCGGTGTTCTTCCCAACTGCTCCAATAAACGTGCCTACACCCCATCCCGTCTGGAGAATGATATGATTGACCGAGAGTACTTATGAAACCCGGCACTGAACTAAGGGTTTGATCTGCGGCCTCCTGAACTGTTCGCATCGCTCTCTTCGGTTCAAGCGAAGGCTATAATTACAGTTCAGATCGACTTCCTAGCGTACGGAATACGGAATGGATTCCAAAGCCCCTCTGTTTTAGCTTAGGCTAACGGCACCGATTCCTAGTGCTATAACAGAAACTGCCCTTAACGCGCAAATCAAAGCCCTCACAACACTCGATACCTGCTCCCGCTTATTGATTAGGGTGAGCCACTCAAGTCCCTTGTCACTCGTCCCTCTTTTACGTTTACGAAAATACCGGGCTTTATGCTTTTTTCGGAAACTAAACTAAAGTAGCTCGTCAACCTAAAAACAGAGGACTTCCCTCACTACGAAAGGTGTCCCGTGGATGCCGTACTGATATATCTCCTATTTGTTCTGGATCAAGTCATGAGTCGTATAATTTTCCTCGTGCTTTTTCAATTGTCTTGATGCATACGCAATCACCTTTTTGCGTTGCATTAGCACACATCCTGATCCTAGTTTAGAAGCGTCACAGTAGACTTCAAAATCTTCTGTCCCTTCTGGTAAGGCAAGGATTGGGGCATTTGTTAATCTTTGTTTCAAGATTCTAAAGGCCTCTTCTTGCTTGGGTCCCCATTCAAACTTAACTGTTCTACATGTTAGCTTAGTTAATGGAACAACTATCTTAGAAAAGTCTTTAATGAAGCGCCTATAATATCCGGCTAACCCTAGAAAACTTCGAACTTCGGTTGCTGATTGTGGGACCTTCCAATTGGTGATTGCTTCTATCTTGGAGGGATCCACGTGAATACCTTTGTGATTCACCATGTGTCCTAAAAATTGCACCTCTTGTAGCCAAAATTCACACTTCGAAAATTTGGCGTAAAATTTTTCTTTTCTTAACAAAGTTAAGAGTGCATGTAGGTGCTCACAATGTTCATCCTGGCTTTTGGAATAATTAAGTATATCGTCGATGAAGACAATTACGAATTTATCCAAATACGGCTTACAGATCCTATTCATCATGTCCATGAATGCTGCAGGGGCATTCGTTAGTCCAAAGGGCATGACTGTAAACTCGTAATGACCATACCTAGTCCTGAAAGCAGTTTTAGGTATGTCTTCTTCCTGTACCATCAATTGATGATATATAGAGCGCAAGTCTATCTTAGAGAAATATCTAGCTCCCTGAAGTTAATCGAAAAGATCATCAATCCTAGGTAATGGGTATCGATTCTTAATTGTAACCTTGTTCAATTCCCTATAATCGATACACATTCGCATCAAACCATCCTTCTTTTTCACAAACAACACAGGTGCTCCCCAAGGGGATGAACTAGGTTGTATGAATCCCTTACCTAACAATTCGTCTAACTGCTTTTTCAGTTCTAACATTTCGGTGGGTGCTAACCGATAAGGTGTCTTAGCTATTGGTGTAGTTCAAGGAATTAGATGAATTCTAAACTCTACTTCTCTTCTGGAAATACATCCGGGTATTCTGACACTATTGGGATTTCCTTAAGTTCCTTACTTTTAGTGTTAATGATTACCGAAATCATATACACTATTCCTTGTTTTCGTTCATATCTAGCAATTTTCATTACTGAAATGAAATTCATTGGTTTACGTGGTTTATCTCCTGTAACCACAACTATTTCTCCTGCGGGTGTATGTATTTCTATGGAATTCTTATCACAGAGGATTCGAGCATGGTTGGCTATTAACCAATCCATTCCTAACACAACATCGAATCCAGCTAAATTCATAGGCAGCAGATTTGCAGAAAATTTATGTCCTGAGAGTTCTATCCTTTCCTCTTGCAGAACCTTATCTATTTTAACAGAATTTCCATCTGCCGTTTCTACCGTATAGATCTGCCTAAGTTTGGTTGGAGGTTGCTTAAGAGCTTGGCAGAATGAAGTATTTATAAAACTTTGGTTTACACCAGAGTCAAATAATACTTTTGCGTAAACATCGTGTACAAGAAACGTACCAGCTATCACATCCGGAATCAGATCTGCTTCTTGTGTAGTCAGCTGAAAGGCTCTGGCATTTTTCTTGTTGGTTCCTTCAGCAGGTTTGGCCTTGTTGTCAGCTGGCTTAGCCAATTTGGAGTATTCAGGTCTAAAATGCCCAGCTTCTCCGCAATTGTAGCAGATCTTTGATTTCTTCTTGCACTCCTCCTCTCGGTGCCCCGGTGCTTTGCAGAAATTGCAATTTTCCTTACATTTTCCAAAATGTTTCTTTTTACAATTTCCGCAAAATGGCGGTATGGAAGACTGCCCGGTTCCCTTTCTCTTGAAATTACTATTATTATTACCCACCCGAAATCATTGGGTAATCCTTTGGGCCAATTCCTTTTTCCTGTTCTCTTCTCTTGTGCGCACCAGTCCGTCAGTCAAGGTGTTGGCCAGTTCGACCGCATCGTCAATTGTGTAGGGTCTCGCAGCTTTGACTATGTCACAAATCTTGCTAATTAGTCCCCAAATATAGCGAGAAATAAGCACCGGTTCTGGCGAGGCCAGAGTTGGTACAATTCTAGCATACTCGAAAAATTTCGAGGTATACCCCCGACAATCCACGTCCACCATCCGGTGGTTCAGGAACTTGTTTGTCATTTGTTCCTTTTCATATGAGGGACAAAACTTTCTTTCCACCAACTCCTTAAATTCTTCCCAACTCATGGCATAAGCTACATCACTTCCCTTAGCTTGTAGCACCGTATTCCACCATTCTAATGCCTCTTCCTTGAAAAGGTGGGATGCGTACATAACCTTGTCTTCCTCTGCGCATTTACTGATCTTGATTACTGCCTCGGTCTTTTCTAACCAACGCAGTGCGGCCGTCGCCCCTTCATTGCCTGCAAATTCCACTGGCTTACAGGTAAGAAATTCCTTATAAGTGCAACCAGGTGTTGCAACTTTCATTTTCTTAAGTATTGGGGCTTGAACCACATTATTGTTGTTATTGCCGCCTCCATTCACACTGTTACTGAAATTATCATCTCGAGTGCGTTTACTATGGTTGGCTTGAGAAGGTTCAACGGGGTTCTTAACAGCAGCGACAATTGCAGGGATAGCGTTGGCTATTCCCTAAGCGACGATATTTTCTATATCTTGCCTATTAAGAAAATGATCTTCATTATTTTGTTCGGATTGGTTAACTTCGTTTGCCAGTTGATTTTCCGTGTTTTCCATCTGAATAATTAGCAAGATATATACATAAATTATTGTCACACATAGGATAACAATTAAACACAATAAGGCAATCACAACACGATCAACACATATAGCCAAAATCGTCGACCTTGCGACATTTATATATTTTTTTTATAATAGTATGCATCAATACACACTATCTATTTTACAAAAGTTTTATTTTAGTTATTATTATACATTTTATTATTATTATTATTATTACATATATATATATATATATTTATATTTATATTTTATATATTTTATATATATTTTTTTCTACATATTATTATTATACAACCATACAACCACAGTTAGCTGGCCTTTCAGAAACGACACTCCCTCTCGTCGTATTTCCAGGTGATGTTTTCCCCCACTTCACGAATCCGGTTTCCCGCGTCCACCAGTTCCTCGCCATAGCGGCGTAATTCGGCAACGTTCTCGGCGCTTATAGGTGGGAATGGTGCAGGTTCAGGATCAAACTGGTGAAAGTAAACATTGGGGTTATTCATGAAATTCTGAAAATGTCAGTCGCTCGTCCACCACTCTTCCAACTGCCCTGTAAAAGGTTGGGGGTTGATAATAGGGTTCGGAATAGCAGGTTCCAAATTAATTGGAAGTTCAGATTGGGCTGGGAAATTGAAAAGGGTTTCGTCGGCAGGTCCGATGAGGTCACAATTTGCAAGTTTTCGATCAAGCTCCTCCCAAGGTGGCATTTTCTGGGCTTGCCCGGAACTCTCCCCAACTTCCTTTCCTTTTCCTTTGTCTTTTGGATCCTCTGTCTTTTTCACCTTTTGGGCTGCTGGCTTCTTCCTTCGTCCTCGCTTCCAGTACAAGATTCTTCTCCTCTTTTTAGGCTTGGGTTCCTGGGGCTGGGCGTGGAACACTAGTGGTTCCTCAGTATCTGCTTGATAGCCGGATTAGGTTCCTATTGTATCCATATCGGTGGTATGGATTGTAAAGTTTCGGAATGCCTCCGACAGTTCATTCATGCTGTTAGCATACATGAAGAAACACAAAAATTCAAGTTAAAGTTTTATTTATTAAATTAAATTGACACAGAATCACAGAATAGCAATCTGGAAAAGTAAGTATCTTCAAATACTTAATTGGCTTAGTTCAGTGGCTCTGATACCACCTTTTTCTATCACGGCCCCCGACCCAGTTTTACCCGGTTCAGAAGCCGTGGGACAGAAACCCGTGGTATTGGTGTTTAATTTGGCAGCAGAAATCTTAACAGGATCATTTAAACTGAAAACACCCATTTATTTTATTTCCAAATTTCGGGACAACCCCGTATTTTTACAATAAAGGAATTCCACTGGGAAATCCCTTGGTTACAAAAACATGTTTATTTATTTACTGAGCCACTTCCTTCAAGCTGTAGTGCTTACACGACATTTTTCTTGGTTCACAGTAAATCACCTAAAACATGTTTAAAAAGATTTTATCAGCGGGGAAATACTGACGAGTCATTCAATTTGCACAGAAATGACACATTGTTACAAATTACAGCATTAAGGGTTTTTATATTTGCCCCTATCTTATAATTAGCTGGTTCAGCTGTCACTCGACCGAATCTATGACTGTGGACATATCACTAATTAGGCTCGCCCACCTAAAGTGATAAATCGTTAGTAGTAATGTGCACAAAACCCCCACTTACTGCCAGTAATTACAGATTAGCAAAGACTTAATCACTGCAAAGTATAACTGGAAAACATTTAGGGTTTTGCAAAGCAATTTGATAAAACGAGAATGACTCACATTGCAAGTTTAGTTAGATAGAGTTTTGCCTACTGATTAAGCTTGGTACCCTAGTTAAAATAACAATGCACACGAAACTAGGTTAGTAACTTAATACAACATTTACGATAAGCTCACGAAATCAAAACCCTCACGACGAATGACAAAGTATAGCCCGAATTCGGGCAACACTTAAACATCCATCGGATCGGTTTCAATCGATCGGACATTGTATCGTAGCAGTGATCGAGTTATTACCATGTAATCGTAGCAGCGTTTCCCTACTTTAACGTGTGATTTCAACAGAAAGATGGCACTTTTGATCAAGATTTTCGAACACAGGAGCCAGGCAATGCAACGTACTATTTATAGCTGAAATTTGAGTCTTTCGCGGCCAGGGTAAACCTGAAGGGAATCCTACGCGGCCCGCGAGGGCCACCCTAGCTACAGCTAGGGCTGCCGTGTCAACCCCTAGACCTGCCACGGGTGTGACACGTGGCCTAAAGCTTATTCGGAGACTTTCATGCTGTCGCGCCCCGCGTAAGAATTGCTTAACTCTTACGCTGCCCGCGACCAACCTATAAATTTTGATTTTCTTGGTTTTTCATGAAATTTAGGGTTTTAGGGGTCTGGTTTCTACTTACAGGGTGTTTTGGGACATTTTTGCAGGTCCTTACATATGATTAGTAACATAATATTATAGTCTAAATCATAGTGAAAGTAATTAAAGTTTAAAACATAGTTAAGAATAGCGGAAGCATTAAGTGCATAAATCCATAAGATAGTTTAAGACATAAGTTTTCAAAATGGGAATCCAATAAAGGATTCTAGACGACCACTACACTTCTCCAGGCAAAAGCTCCAACGTGCATCTACGGACCTGCAAGCATGTAGTAGTGTGTCAACATAAAGTTGGCGAGTTCACGGTTTAAAACGTTTACTTGTTTTATCCAAAAACATTAGTTATTAAGTTACCAGATGTAAATCACGTCATGGGGAACTACCCCATTATGTAAGCTACTAAACTGTGTAGTACCAAAACTGCGACTGTAGTGCTGGTTGCCCCAGATTAATGTCTATCATCATTAATCGGTTATAAGGCCATACTAGTTCACTCCCGTCCTCAACAGGCCCGGTGTGAGGTTTGTCAAACCTAATAGCGCTATCAACTAATATCCCGTTCGCCATGCCAAGCGACTAATCGGTATAAGTATCGGGGACTTCATGATAGAGTTTCGTTTTGTATGCTAAGACATGAATTATGAGTATACGTTTAATTGTTATTCCGTTTCCTCGGAATATTAGGTTCCCAAATCCACCGAGAATGCATGCTTTAATGTGTTAGTGTGAACTCACCTTTGATTGCTCGGTTTGATAGAGTTTTTATCCTAAGTTGGTTAACCTCGTCCTATTTAAGGTTACCGATCATTAGAACCGTATACAAGTTGCCACGTATAGCATACATATATTTAATCAGGTAGTGTACGAGTAGATGTAAGTATACATAATCAATTAATAATCGACAGTTTAGTCATAACAGGGGATGGTGAGCGGCTTATAAAAGCATTTGGGCTCATTCAGTGTGCGGCCCAAAATGAGAGTGTGTGGCCCACTAAAATAAGCCCCACACATTGGACTGCGCGGCCCACACTGGAGTGTGCAGCCTGCTTGACAAATGTGCGGTCATGTAGAGTCTAGTTGTATGTCGTGTATTAAGCAGTTGTACATATGGACGGTGTGCGGTTTCTGGTGTGCGACCTGCAACAACTTCTTGTACATTGTGCATTAGGGGTCGTACACTTGGGAGTGTGCGACCCTTACAAGTGTGCGGTGTGCATTGGACTGTTGTACCATACGCATTTCATGTTGTACATTCTAAGTGTGCGACTATATTTATCCAAACAGTTGCAATCCTTCAAGTTTTCAGATCAAACAAGCAAATCACCTCATAATATTTCAAATCATTCTTCCTAATATCATAATATCTATCATTTCGTATCAGCAGGCCTATGCATTCATCAACTACTCATTTGATTGAATCATCATTATTATCAATACAGTTTATACCCATCAAAGTATCTCTAAATCCTTGCCCTTTTGAACATCATTTATTAACAACGCACACTTTTTTAAGATTTAGTGAAAACAGGGAATACATGTATCAATCAAAACCACTTATGAATCATCATCATTCTTTTCATCAAATCATGAAATCGAAACAGTGGACATATGTACACTTTTTCACCTAATCATCTCATATGAATTCAAAGCATATTCTAGCATCCTAACCCTTTTGAATATCATGACTTGATTCAAAACATCGAAAGGAAATTCCTTCATAAAACAGTAACATGTATCAACCAATTCTAGCACCTACTAACATAATCGTTCATGGATCCTTACTAATCATGTGTCATCATATCTTGAAACAAAATAGTGAAATCACTTCGTCCAAACAATGCATTATTTTCAATCACCCCTAAACAAAATGAACATAATCATGCTAGATTTACATTATTTTACCACATACAAGATCCTTAGTTCATTTATCATAACACAAAGGTTTTCGGAATTCATATGCTCACTATATCTCCCATTTTCGCTATAGGTGGGATTATACTGGGTATGGTTGTTGTTGTTGTACTATATATCCCATTTCATAGTTTTGACACAAAGTGTCACAACATTTTATGAACCATTTAGAAGCAAATCATCACAACAAGAACGTCTTTTATACATGATCATTTACAAGAATAATCATGGACATTAAAGCACTAATTTTATTGACCTTTAAACGGAGAATATAGAAGAAAAGAAGAAGAAGAAGAGTGTGCGGTCAAGAGAGGAGGGACCCTTGGAGGATTTCCAGAAAAGAAGATGAATGGTTGTAGGTGTTTACTCGAGTTCTTCAAGGAGAATGGGAAGATATCCAAAAATGGCAATATTTCTAATTTGGGGAGAGAGAGAGAGAGAGAGAGAGAGAAAGGAGGCTGCAAATGAAATGTTTGTGGTAAAGGTTTCTTGGGTTTAGGACAATGTGCACATTTATACATGTGCTGAAGATGTCGCACACCATGTTGGTGGAATCCAGCTGTCAAATCAGGTCGTACACATGCACAAACCTTGAGTGTGCGGCCTGAATTTCATAACCACAATGGTTGTGAGTGTGCGACAGGAGTGTGAGCGCATAATGTCTATCACTTCCGTCAATCACGTACCTACTTAATCAGATGATACAAGACTGATGTTGAACACAGAAAAATCAAAGTTTATGTATACTGAAGTCCATTCGGATGAATGTGCAATCTGTTCATCCGGAAACTCAAAGATTTAGTCCATCCGTCCGGATGGAGGCCATCCGCTAGGTGCTCTCGTCCGGATGAGCATTGCCTATATATATGTGTATTGAGTCTTGTCATTTGATAACTTTGTGACTTGAGTGGGGAAACTCTGTTAATTTGTTTTCATGGTTGTAAACTGTCAAATCAGTAATAGAAAACATCTTATAATTACTTCTTTGTGTCTAATCCACACACGTACTTGGATTCTGCACAAGATACATGTTCATCGCATTCATTAGTCAAGGAGTTGATCCTCGGAGTGAATCCACAAGTAGTATCAGAGCGGGTTATTGTCTGCACAGATTGAAGACACGAAGATTGAAGCTGATTCATCATCATCAGAGCTGAATTCATTATCTCCTATTCATTTCTTCTTCTACACATTCTTTTTGAACTTAATTTCAGATCTACGAAGTTTCTACAGTTAAAATTGACTAAATTTTGAATATGTTATGTGAAAAATGTTTTTGAACAATCCGTCAAAATTTCAGATCAAAATTCTAACAAAAACGATCTCAAATCATTGAAAACATGGTTGTTCTTGTTCAATAATGTTCGAACGGATCCACATAGTCAATCCGTCCGGATAGCCATTAAGTCCATCCGTCCGGATAGACTCATTCCCCATACGTCCGGATAGACTTATTTCCCTTACATTCGGATAGCCGTTACTCCCATCCGCCTGGATAGACATATTCCCATCCGGACGACCAGAATCCATCCGGACATCTGTCCGGATAGACTCATTACCCATACGTCCGAATAGACTTATTTCCCTTACATTCGGATAACCGTTACTCCCATCCGCCTGGATAGACATATTCCCATCCGGACGACCAGAATCCATCCGGACGAATAGACCTATTCGGACATATCCCATCCGTCCGAAACGACAGTTTGTGTTTGTTTAATTTCAAGTTTGATCAAGTGTTTGATTGTGTGTTTGCAAGTAATCATGGCTGAAGAATTCTACAACACGTTTCTGAAACAACAACTGAAGCAACACCCGTGACAAAGACTGTTTTTAAATGTGATTTCTGAGAGTTTGAAATATGATAGTGTGTACGGAAATCATCAACGACCACCGAAACTAATGAATATAGAAGATTATCACTGGTGGAGTACTAGATTTGAAAACTGGGTGAAGGCTTATGCTTATGAGAGTTGGATTATGTTGACTTTCGGATATGAAAAACCGGTGACCGATAAAAATGAATTACTTACAATTAAACAATTTTCAGAGATTGATAAAAATAACCACTCTAATGAACTAAAAACGATAACATTATTGTAACAATCTGTTAGAGAGGATATCTTGTTTTTACTTCAACATGGTGAAACATCTAAGTTGATGTGGGAAGCTTTGAAGCTGAAAGCCGAAGGAGGCAAAGATATCAAGAAAACCAAAATTTCTCTGCTGAAAAAGGAATTTGATCTATTCGGATGCATGAAAGGAGAAACTGTTCGGAAAATGATTGAAAGATTATGTCACTTGAAGATCGAGCTGGAAAGGTTTGGAATCAATAAGGACAGAGAAAAGATTATTGATAAATTGGTCGAGGCATTGCCGCATGTTGAAGATTGGAAAACGTTTGTGATAGTGTTGAAAAATGATGCTAAGTTTGATGAGATTACTTTGGATGGTTTGATTGAAAAACTTGAAGGACATGATCTAGAGTTACAAAAACAAAACAAAATGTCCAGTTCCAGTTATCAGTAGAATGTTGATCTATACTACCGAAGAAGTATGCTGCTGAACAATCAGTCACCAAAGATCGGTACAACATTTAGTACTGACAATGCTGATGATTCTTCAGAGCAAATCTCTGAGTTATAATTCTGGATATCATTCATCTTCTTGTTCATCAGCTAAATCTAATCCGAGTCAGAATTGGAAAGATTCTCCAAACTTGAACACTGATTTTGCTAGACAGCACATGAGTTACTTGGCTTCCGTTCTGGAATCCTATGAAGGTCTGATCGCAGGGAAGATAGGTAATCCAAACATGAAAAAGGAAGATCACGATCAAGTTGACACGGAGGAGATGGAGCTCATGGATATTCGTTGGTGTATGGCGAGCGTAATCAGGGGGCTCAACGGTTCATGGAGATTACTGGGAGAAAGTGTCTTGAAGGTCCCAATATGAAGCTGGGATTCGACAAAGCAAAAGTCACTTGTTTCAAGTGCAAACAGAAGGGACACTTTAAGAGAGAATGCACAAATCGTCAAGCTAATGATAGCGTGAATCCTTTTCAAGAAGATTACTACAAGAAAGCCATCTATCATCGCAACAACGAGCAACAGTCAAGAAAGAAGATTGAGGAAGGATCATCTAAAGAAAAGAAATAAGCTATGCTGACTATTCATGATAACAAAGCCGAACCCAGGACATTTCATGAGGATGAAGGATTTAATTGGAGTAAATACATAAAGGATGATAAAAGGGCGTTGGTTGCTAAGTTCAAAGAGAGCCGAGAAGAAAATCATGCACAAGCGTATTTGAGTGAAGTGTATAAAGCATTCATAGAAGGAAAGCGAGCAAATAGATGGGATGCTAAGAGAGAATGTTTTATTGATCCTCAAGGAAACCCGACAGTTGATCCTGAAAAGGTAGATTTTGAGGCACTTGTTGCTGCTATTCCAACTGTGGAAGTTTGTTGTCAAGGGCTTGAAGAAATTCCTAACTACAGACAAAAAGTAGAGGATGGCATAAAGAAGGTGATGTATGCCAGTGTTGAAAAGAAGAAAAACACGGTAGAGGAAATTGTTGGTGAAAGACAGAAGATGGTTGATGAGTTGAAGAAAGCTGATGAGAAGGTAGAGGAAGCTGTTGCTGAGAAACAACAAGTGTCTGAAGAAGATCAGAATAAAAAAGCAAAAGAAGCCACGGTGCCAGAAATAGAGGTAATAATTCAAACTGGTTCTTCTGTATCATCAAATAAAATTGAAACTAAAACTAATGAACAGTGCAAGAAATGCGTGGAAACATGCAATGCTTATACTGAAAAGGATAAAAATTTGAGATCCAGAGACATTGAGTTTATAGTAAAATAGAAAAGATTTTCAAAGAAAAATGTAATGAAATGCTTGAAATGAAAAGTTTTTGAAAGAAAAAGAAAAAGAGCTAACACAGAAATGTGAAAATCTTGAAAAAGAAAACAAAGTTTTGAAACAACAGTGTTCAGCTGATTGTAACGAATGTGTTCAAAAAGATAAATTTATTCAAGAGTTACAAAAAGAATATGATGGAATGAAATTGTCATATCATACGGTAAAAGAAGCTTATGAAACTTTGAAGAGTAAAGTCAAAAGTTTGGATGATAGATTGTCAGCATGTCAGAAAACAACTAAATTTCTTGAAGCAAGATATGAAGGAAAACAACTGGTTCTAAATCAATAGATTGATAATGTTGCTAAACTTAAACAAGAACTGACTGAAAAAGAAACGTTGCTTAATAAACTTCAAAGTTATCATGCTTCTTCATACATTCTGGAACGCATTTTCAACATCACACCAGATGGTTAAGAGTCTGAAAAGAACAAAAAGGGAATTGGGTCAGAATACCATCTGGTTCCACTACCGTTGGAGAATAATTATACATTCTATGATGGCGAAAAGGTGGAAAAAGCGATAAATATGGTTGACCAATTACCTGAGAACATCGATGTGACTTACACCAAATCTGATGATCTTGGTGATTCAGAGGTGGTAGGTAAGGTTGTTGAAAGCGTTTTGACAGAGGATTCTACCAAAACAGATAAGTCTAATCACATGATGAAGATGAGGAAAGTTTTCATAAAAATTATCTTAAAAATTCAAAACCTGAGAAAGATGCGAATGATGATTCAAAAGGATTGGCATATACCATGATTGGATCGGACAAATTATTCTCAGATATTGAGGTACCGATTCAGAATGTGATTTCGGAAAAGATTGACAAGGTTTTCAAATTGGTAGAAATTGAAAAGCCTAAAATTGCAAAATTTGCTGGTAAGAGCAAAGAAAACTTTTTATAACAAACCTAGTTATAAAAAGAAAAACATGAAGGCTGGGTTGGGTTATAAAAAGAAACAAAATCAAAAGAAACGATTTGGAAAGACAAATCTTCATAAACAAACGAACTTTGTTCACGGAACAAGTTCAGAGGAAGAGAAGGAACTCCAATTTAGACGAAACAGTCTAATGAAGAGTTCTATGCTCAGAAAAAGCAACAACAACAGGCCAAAGATGTTTCAAAAATAACATGTTTTAAATGTAGTAAAAAATATATTAAATCCCTAGTGGGAAAACAAGTATAATAGTTAACACTTTCCGGAGAAATTTAACGAACTTAAAAGTGTCTGTTTTGGACCTTAAATGGCAATTTTTCGCAGGATTCAGAATCCGACAAATTATACAAGTCCAGAAATGTTGTTAAACATCAAAAACAACTTAAAAAGCATTGGGGATATCATTAAAACACAAAAACATATATTACCTTATAAATTACATAATTTAATTTATAGCGAACTGACAACGAAACAAGCACCGAACAATTATCTGAACACTACCAAAACACCAAATATGGACTAGTAACATTGTTTTAATGTTGTAACACTAATGTTGGCCATATAACACTTAGTTACACAGAAAACACCTAAAAACACTTAACCCCTAATTAAACCCCCGATTTACCTTAAAGTCACTCAACTATCAAACTTTGGCACAACCCCCCCTTATTTTGACGATTCAAAGAGGGCCCCACAAGCCCCCTAAATGTCTCATGTTATGGAGAAAAGCATGTTGGACAATTAGGTTTATAAAGGAAAGATTGGATCATGCATGAAGACTTATAATTCACCTCTCATTCTCACAAACTCACTTACCATTTTCAAAGCACCAAACTCTTTCTTCCTCCCTCATACATTCGGCCAAACACACACACAAATCACCTCCACTTTCTCTTGTTCTTCAAGCCATTCCAAGAGTTCACAAGGGTGTAAAAAGGTTATCTAAGGAAGGTTAAAGTGTTGGAAGCTCAAGGACCACTCAAGGAAGCTATTAACCACCATCTTCATCCTCTTATCATCTTCTTATTCTTGTTGCCTCTTCCCTAGCCATTAGTGTTAGTTGTTAGTCTTCTAATCCCTTGTTTTGATGTTCATTAGTAGTATAATGACGATGTACAAGTTAAACCATCAAGAAAACCAAACTTTAAAGTATGAACATGTAAAGAAATAACAAGATCTAACATGAATAAGTAATTTTTGGTGTTATATGAAGATTTTTATGAAGTTGTTGTTGTTTGTTTTATGATTTGGATGAAATCCACCACATGCATGCTTGTTAGAAGTGTAGATCTAACAAGTATACACATGGATCTTGAAAGATCCATGATCAACATGTTAGTAGACTTGAAGATCTTGAAATATGAACTTGTAAGTGTGTTTAAAATGAAATGTTTATGTTTATAAACTTACTAACAAAGTGGATGAAGAAGTTTTCAAAAATAAGTTTCTACAAAGTTTGTAAAATTTAACAAATAAGTCTTGTTTCAAGTAGATCTACATTTTAAAAGTATGGATCTTAATTACTACAAGTTCATATGAAATTTCAAGTGTGTTAGCATGAAAAGTATGGATGATTTTGTATAATGTTACTTGCAAGATTGTTGTTGGACGATTGTTCAGTTTTTAAATGAAAATAAACATATGTTTTAAACATGGGAAAACCTCTAATTTTAGGGGAAACCATGTCAAAATTTTTGTAGAATTTAAATAGTTAGAAAAATATATTTTTACAAAACTTGTTAAAAGAAATATGTTCAAAGTGTTTAGCCATAATTTTTCCTAAATTTTTATTCAATAGTGTTTTTCTTAAAGATTAAAATGGATATAAATATATATAATTAGGGCAAGTTATATATATTTAGTAGTCACCCAAAATTTGTGTGTTTATGTGTATATTATGTGTAATATTTACTAGTATACAAGTAGGGTCAAAACTACAAAATACACACAAATGAATACAAATATAAAATACACCCAACAATAACACAAAATACAACTACGTATAAAAACACTTATACTTGCCCAAGTGGGTGTATGGACAAAATTACAAAATATATACTTATATATATATATATATATATTCCCTTACCAAGAATTATGGACTTTGGACATATGGACAAATACATATATATGAAGAAGCAATATATATATATTTAACAAGTGTGATAAATATATATATTAAACAAGCCTTAAAAATATATTATTTTTAAGAAATATAAATTCCGGAAAGTATAAGATCACAAGAAATGATTTTTGACATTAAACACAAAACAGATAAGTGTTTACACCTAAATAAATGTATACTTGACTAAGTATACATTTGGTAAAATTACAAATATATTTATAATAAAATAATATTGAAAATATTATTTACTAAAAGTATAAATCGACGTTGACTTGGTCAAACAAATAGAAGGACAAGAATACACAAAATCATACAAGAATACATATACAAAGATAAGTTAAAAATATATTATTTATTTTTAACTCGACGAACGGGTGAAACCCGACTACCATGGGCACGACCCACACATGTCTCGGACATGCACATCTTACTCGTGCAAGACACGAAGCCACAAGAGGAACTAGATCCGTTAACACAACTCACAAGTATACAAAACTATATATATTTTGAAAAATATATAATAACAACTCTAGAACATATAAACCTATGACAAAGAAAATACCTAAACAAGATGGATAACTTGTACGTAGTAATCATAAGCTTAAGTGATTAACATATTTAGGACACTTATAAGTCACGTCGCGAAGCAAGAGGAGTACCGGTGAAGTTATTACGCATCAAGACGCAAAACTGTGAGTTCATGTCTCCTCTTTTAAACGTTTTCTAGATCTCTAAACTTTTGGGGGAAATACATGTACAAATAGTATGCTAGACTAAGGAAATGAAACAACTAGATCATGTGCGAATACGGTTTTACTTAAGCACTATTAATCTAAGTTTAGACCAAGGAACGAAAAGGGTAGATCTATTGGGTTTTGACGAGCCCCACTCTTGGTCCACATTGACCCACACGGAAGAGTGCTTTTGTGTCCCAGTCTAAGGGTAATCGGCACAAAAATCGTCACGGTTTGGATTGCTTCCTATGTCGTCACACATATTAATGTCCTCGCGAAACATTAATGATCAACGTTTTCATTTATGTTTACATACCGCTTTTCATACAAATACATCTCACATTTTACAAATGTACATTTAATACAAAATTAACTGTATGAATTCACCAACTTTGTTGACGTTTTTCAAACTTACATGTATTTCAAGAAATTAGTGGAATCTTTGCTTCAAGAATTCAAGTGTGTTAACTCCATGCCACTTTTGAAGGGAATGTTCGTTATATCCCGCTTCCTCGCGGTGATATGAGGATCAAACCTAACTTTTAAAAATCTAAACTATGTTGTTAACTTTTAAAACTTAATTCCTTTTGGAAAGTGATGTATACAATATTGTTAACTTTGTTTGTCTTATGAAACTTATGGAATGGCATTTGGAGTTTATTTTAAATCATTTCGTATGTTTGCTAATTCGTATGCAATGAGAATCAATCACGATCACACCTCGTGCTTCCGCCTATGACCGTGTGTGACACCCAACAATACCAACAACACGTTGATAACACTCGCCACAATTTAAACGCCTGCCAACACAAGTGGCGTGAACTAAAACCGAAGCTGGATCAGTTTAAAGTTTGTTTCGACTGTGTCCAGCCTCGACGATCAAATGGAGATCGCGAAGACCGAGTGGAGGCACGACGGGAATCCGGAATTTAAGTGGGTTACCCACTTTAATATTTATAGAACTTTGTAATTTTTTTGGAATTATTAACTACTTTATTT
The DNA here is from genome assembly GCA_030545235.1 of Helianthus tuberosus. NCBI lineage: Eukaryota > Viridiplantae > Streptophyta > Magnoliopsida > Asterales > Asteraceae > Helianthus > Helianthus tuberosus. The sequence goes on from CM060407.1 coordinate 125,735,613, forward strand.
TAATTTTTTAGGATTTAATAAGTAGTTTTTTTTTTAAATTAGGATGTTATGTATTTTTTTAAATAATATAAGTTTGTATTTTATTTTATAAATCTATAGTATATAAATAAAATATAAAGCCAGCCAACATGGCACCCCAACGCCGCTAACCCACGCCGCTTTCACACCCCACTTTTTTGGGGTGGTCCGGTGGAGCCTACAATCGCCACGTGTCGAGCAAAGCCCCCAACCCAAGCCCCCCACACCCTGTAGCCTTAAAACTAGTGTGTGTGGGGGTGCGTTTTTTAGGGGATGGGGTGTTTAGGTTTGTAGCGAGTTTTGGATTGGTACCGGTTTGGTTCGTTATAGTATCGTTATGATACTAACACTCTAGTTACCATAAGGGGGCGTTTGGTTCGCATGAATCCAATGGAATTTAAAGGAATTGAAATTTGAATTCCATCTCTTAATATGTTTGGTTCACAATATTTGATGGAATTGGAATCTCAATTCTAATCTTGATGTGTTTGGTTAACAATGGAATTGGAATTGGAATTAGGCATGAATTCCTTTAAATTCCTTTAACTAAATGAATTCAAAATCCTTCCTATAAGTGAAGGAATTAAAGTAAATTCATTGGAATCTTCGACCGTTTCGACCTAAACGGTTTCGACCCGCACCATTTCGACCCGTACCCGTTTCGATCAGAATCGTTTCAACCCGTACCATTTCGACGCGAACCCTTTCGAATCGAACCATTTCGACACTAACCGTTTCGACACGAACCTTTCCGACCAGTACCTTTTCGACGCGAACCATTCTGACCCGTATCGTTTCGACCTTGACTGTTTCGACGCGAACCGTTCCGACCCGAACCGTTTCGACCCGTACCGTTTCGAAAAGAACCGTTTTGACGCGAACCGTTTCGGCGCGAACGGTTTTGGCCCATCACGTTTTGAATCGAACCGTTTCGACCCGTACCGTTTCGACACGAACCGTTTCAACCCGTGCCGTTTCGAATCGAACCGTTTCACCCTGTACCATTTCGTCGCGAACGGTTTCGATCCCTACTGTTTCGAATCGAACCGTTTCAACACGAACCGATTCGACGCGAACCGTTTGGACTTGTACCGTTTTGACCTGAACCAGAGGTTGTGGGTGATGGGGTGATGGATTCCAATTCATTTGACAACCAAACACAACAAAAATGGAATTAATATTCCAATTCCAACAATTTCCAATTCCAATTGAAACGTTTAAATTTCAAATCCAATTTCCTCAAATTCTAATTCCTATACAAATTCCAATTACAATTACAAAACATCCCACGAACCAAACGCCCCCTAACAGATATAACTAACATGATATTTTACATCGATTAAAGATAAACCACATAACAATTGTGTACAATAAGTTTACATTATATAGAATACAATATTACAAATGAGTATCACATATATGTATATAATTACAATAATGATCTAAAATCCCTCGTAAGCTACGGGTGTGGAGCGACTTGTAGCTTGAAACATATAATAAAGCCGACAACAGTTTTGTAAATATATCAACAGTTTGATCACTTATTGATATGAATTGCACACAAACTTTCCCTTATAATAAAAAATCTCTAAGCCGGCGATGGTTTTGTAAATATATCAACAATTTGATCACTTGTTATTTATATATTTTATACATCAGTATATAATAGAAAGTTTATTTAGGTAGGAAAACTAGGAAGTAATCTTGACCATCTATTTATTAATCAAGGAATAAAATTAAATGAGTAAAATTGAAGAAAAAAAAAAGAGTCGCGTGGGTTTGTCTAGGGGCATTCTAGTCAATCCAAAGCAATAGTTTATCTCTCCTCCAATTCCCCCCATTTTTTAAACTTTAATAACTCTTTCATACGACATTATTTTTCTATAAAAATTGCACAAAAAAACCCGTTTTTATCTTTAAAACAAGTATACTATTGCTATATTTTCGAAACAAAATTCGAAAACCCAGTTGCGTAAAACGCAATGGACAAAAAGCGTAAAAAATAACTTTTTTTTTTCTAAAACGCAATGGACAAAAAAATAAAGAAATGTCTTATTTTTAAAATGCAATGGCCAAAAACACAAAGAAATGTCTTTTTTCTAAAACACAATTGCCTATTTCACAAAAGAAAATGTTTTTTTTCTAAAACGCAATGAACTGAAAACTCATAAAAATGTGTTTTTACCTAAAACACAATGGCCTAAATACACTTCAAAATGTGTTTTTCTAAAACGCAATGGACCAAAAAACGCATAAAAATGAGTTTTTTTCTAAAACCCAATGGCCTAAAAACACAAAAGAAATTGTTCTTTCTAAAACGCAGTTGACTAAAAAGACATAAATATGTGTTTTACCTAAAACGCAATGGATTAAAAATACTTCAAAATGTGTTTTTTCAAAAACGCATTGGACAAAAAAAAAACACATAAAAATGTCTATTTTTTTAAAACGCAATGGCCTAAAAACAAAAAAGAAAGTGTTCTTTCTAAAACGCAATGGTCTAAAACCAGTTGCGAACCCAGAAATTATTTTTTAGGGGTGCGAACAAAGGGTTCAACCAAATTTTCAAGAGGTCCGGTCGGGATTTTTATCACGAAAATACACTAAATTTTTTTTTCAAGAGGGGCTCCCGCCCACCCAAGCCAAAGCTTGGGCCTGCCCTTGACTAAAACATATAAAATGTGTTTTACCTAAAACGCAATGTACTAAAACACAATAAAATGTGTTATTTCTAAAACGCAATGGACTGAAAATACAAAAAAAAACTATTTTTTCATTCCTTTGTAAGACGCAATGACTAAATTCAAAAACCCTGATCGTAAAAATGCAATTCAAAATTTTCTTACATAGATCGAAGCCGGTTTCTTCAGATTTCTTCAACGATTGACGAAATTTGAATGCTAGAAACACCTATCAGCGATCGAATAGAACAAATCGAGTGATTCGCTTCAAAATCACTGGAAAAGTGAGATATTATATGAAATTAAACTGTGTTTCTTCAAAAAAGTTGAAGAACACGTTGATTGGATGTTTGAATCATTGATTGGTGACGAAAATCGCACTATAATGTAGTGATTATTGAGATAGAAAGTGAAGAAAATGTGACAACTGTCACTTTTCCGTACATTCCGTACAGTAATTAGACAGTAATCTGTGTGTTAAGAACTGCGCATGGTATAGTTTACAAGACAAATGAATTTCCGATTACTGTTATATACATACAATGGCATTTCATGTTGCAAGACTTTTATCATTACTACATGCAACACGATATAGTTCTAATAATGCACAGAACAGAATTGGCACCATTATCAGGCAAACTAAAAGCACTGACGGGAGTTCAGTACTTAGACATACATGATGTTAAGACACAGAATGAGCCCCAGAACTAAGTACTACCCTAGTATGGTGTGTAGGGAAGTAAGGACCACAAAACTGCATCCCTAAGTGATAGTTTAAGTGCCGGGAAGTGCCTAAAACTCACCAAAAGTGCAGAATTCTGCATAATTCAGCAAAAATCAACTTTTTAACAAGCTAGTTTCATGTAAAAATATGACTAAATGGTCCGGAATGCTTTCCTAAGTGTCGGGAATTAAAAGTGTCACAAAAGGGTACTTAAAGATCACTAAACGGAATAGTTTGACACTTTAACGAGCCAGTATATAACCGAACAACCGAACATTACCCGAAACACCAAAATTATACTAGAAGCATTGTTTTAATGTTTCTGAGCTAGTTATGATCCCCGAACACCCTAACACACCATATAACATATCAAATGCATGAACACTAATCAATACACTTAAGACCTAACTATCTAATCTAAATACCCATTAAAATCTAACCAAGACCCCCCCCCCCTAGATGGGACGGTCACCATGTGGCCCCCACCAAGATCCTCTCTTGATCTTCCTTAGATTGCCTAAAGATTGTGTAGTGTACTTAATGAACACATGACCCATTGGGTAAAAGGTTAACATGAATTATAAGAAGGCATGAGCTCCCATTCTCACACCACACTTCACACCACTACTCACCTCCTCCCTCTCCCTTGGCTCTCGGTCATACACAACAACAACAACATCATCATCATTCATCAATTATCATCCAATATCAAGTGTACACAAGGTGTAAGAAGGTGTCTAAGGAAGTGTGGAGCTTGTGGATCTTGAAGGACCTCTTCCAATAGCTTTTATCCAACACATTTATCATCTTCTTCATCAAGTGTTCTTCCCTAGCCTTTGTGCTAGTAGTAAGCTTCATATCATTTGATTTTACTTCATATTTTGATGGTTAAAAGATGATGAACATTTTTAAACTTGATGAACACTAAAGAACATAATCATGAATCTTTAACATAAGCTTATTAACTTATGAATACATGTTGATTTGTGTTGATTTGCTTCTTGATGATTGATGATTTGTGTTAGTGATGTTAGACATCATACGAAACCTACTAGATTGTGATTTAACACATGATCTACTAAGTTAAGGTGGTGATCTTGTGAAAGACCAAGATCATCATGCTTTATGTTTTCATGAACTTGAAAAATGAACATGATTTTATGAATGACGAAACATGTAACATGATTACTAGACATAAACTTGAATGATTTCAGAAATAGTTTTCCAAAGAAACCAAGTTAAATCACAAGATTTACATGAACATTGTTTTTAAAGAAACTGACCATGTTTCTAGTGGTGAAACAAGTATAAGAATACATTGTCTACAAGAAAAATTCAAGAGAATGATTTTTGGAAAAATCAGCTAGTAAGTTGTAAACACCTAAATCTTCCAAGAATGAGATTTTTAAAGAAGTAAATACACTTTAAAGGGTAACTAAATCTACTAAACACACTACCAAGTTACTACAAGTTTTTATGAAAGTTCAAGTTCATGATTATTATGTAGATAGCATTGTTTTAGCACTCGGTAAGTGTAGATTGATTGTTGATTGTTTGTGATGATTTTGAAAAGAAAATGATATGCTTTGATATCATGGACACCTCCATTTTTAGGGGAAACTATGGCAAAATTTTCTAAAAATATAAACACTTAGAAAAATATTTTCTAAACAAATATTTACAAGTGTGTTTTAACTATGGTTTTCAATATAAACTTTGCCATAGATTTTGTTACAAAAATACAAGTATTGGAGGTTGGTTTTTATAAATAAAAATGGATAAATATATATTTAGAATATATATTTACATTAAAGACACATTGTGTGTGATTATTTGTATACTTTGTGCTTTAGTTATATTATTTTAGGATTTAAAGTAATATAACTTAACAAAATACCAAGAGTTTACAATCCAAAATAATACCAAAAATCATAAGGAATATATATATAAGTTACACACAAAATATTGTGGAACCGAATGATAAAATGTAACATACAAAAATATTCCAGAAAATGCGTTTATGAACACATTTTTGGTAAAATGTTATTTTGGATACAAAAGAAATGAAAATATGATTTTTATTATTATTATCACAAAGTATATCATATTTTCGACAAGGAGAAAATATATTATTTTTGGAAGTAAAAATATATTTTCTTGAAATATTTAGAAGATATATGATTTTTGGGAAAAATATATATATTTTCTTGGAAGACATTATTTGTGGAAATTAATATTGGATATTTATTCAATATTCCAGAATAAACAAGTATGAGCATGCAAATATACATGTATGAGATACCCCAACCTTGGGAAGGAAATACGAAAATAAATACTTGAAAAGTATTATTACAAGATATTGTTTAACAATTATTCCAAAATCAAATGTAATTTAAAGTTAAAATAATTATTATTTTAACAAGTAATTATAACTTGGAATAATATTGAGGACATAAAAGAAACGTAACTCAAAAACGTGAACACTAAGGCAAGGCAAGGCAAGGCACGGCCCGTTCATCTAATAGACCCTAGTACATTGTAGGGAGTCGTGTTTGCTGAAGAGATTTGAGTTACGAGTACCGAAGACGCAAAACAGTGAGTTCATGTCCCCCTTTTCTCTTAACTGTTTTTGGTTTTATAACTCTCGGGGGTGGAATACATGTTACGAATGTTTAAACGGTATGAAATGACTATGAAATGAACTATTAGATCATGTGAGCATAGACTAAATTTGGAATGCCATTAACTCTTAATTAGGGACGGAGGTTAGATCTAACGGGTACGGCCGAACCCCACTCATGGTACTTGTGACCACTTGAGTGCTTCGGTGTCCCAGTCGAGGTGAATCGACATAGTCGAGGTGAATCGACATAGTCGAGGGAAATCGACAAGGGTATAAGCCTACTCATTTCGAGTGCTCCCTATGTCCTCACATGCCTTAATGTCATTATAAAACATTTATTTGGTATGTTCATACACGCTTTTCATACCTGTTTTCAAAGGAGTCTCTCAAAGGTTTACAAGTTTGCCAGTACTCACACAAAACGCATGAACTTGCTCAAATTTTGTTGATGTTTTCCAAAATTACATGTATTTCAGGTAACAAGTTGGATCTTGAGCGCGGGTGTTGTTTCTAGATGTAAATTCCAAGTTTAAGATGTCATCCACTTTTGTTGAATTGTATCTGAGTCGAAGGTTGTGTTGTTTGAAACTTAAATAACTGGTATTTGTAATACTTTTATTTAATGAATGGATGAACATTGTTTTGATCATATAGTTGTTCATTATGATTGAATGCAATGGTATTAAACAAGTCACACATCATACACTTCCGCAAAAGTCAGGGTGAGACAGTTTTTATTTAATGAATGGATGAACATCGTTTTGATCATATAGTTGTTTATTATGATTGAATGCAATGGTATGAAACAAGTCACATATCATACGCTTCCGCAAAAGTCAGGGTGTGACAGAAAAGGTTGAAGATGGTGGGTTTTGAAAATGGTGGGTTTTGAAGTTACAGAGAGAAGAAGAGAGAAGATTGGATAAAATTGACTAAAATATCATTCCTCTTTATTTTAAATTTTGGCACATGTCATAATTCTATTGCTTATGCTTCATATCCTTCCTAGCCAAAATAAACTTCCTATTTAATCCTCTCCCTATATTTTATTTATTAAGTCATAATACATGAGGAATAGTAACTTCTTTTGTATTATTTTTTGCTTTTTTCGTATATAGTAAACTTTAAGATTTTTCATGAGTAAATTACCTTTTTGGCCCCTGTGGTTATATCACTTTTACTATATTAGCCCAAAATAAGAATTTTTAACATATATGCCCCCATGGTCTCTATAACTAACCATTTTGGCCCCTAAGTCTAGAGATCATGGGGGGTCAAAATGGTTAGCTATAGAGACCATGTGGGCCAAAATGGTTAGACTTCAGGGCCAAAATGGTTAGTTATAGAGACCATGGGGGCAGATATGTTAAAAATTTTTATTTTGGGCTAATATAGTAAAAGTGATATAACAACAGGGGCCAAAAACGTAATTTACTCATTTTTCATTTTTGTAACAAAACTTTAGTTTTGTTATAATTTTGTGATAAAGGTTAAATGAGTTTAGTTTTTGTTTTACGTTTTTTCTCCGGTTTGGTCGTCGTTTGATTGTTACTTATCACAGTGTGTGGTGGTCACATTTGGTCCTTCAGGTTTTTAAACCCCTCAAAATTTTAATGCGTGTTGGTATACATTCACTGTTAGAAGTTCGTGGTTTTGTTTTACGCTTTTCCTGATTTTGGTCGTTGTTTGGTTGCTACTCGGCATGTTTTACGCCTCCCGCTCCGCAACATGGCAAGGTTAAGACTACTTGATATGAATTGCACACAAAGTTTCCCTTATTACACTTTTTTCTCTTATTCTACTTCAAAATGGTTTGCCCAAGCATCAATGACATGGTTAGCTGAGAGATAAATTGCGCCAAGATTATCACACCAGAAAGTATGAGCAAACATTGTATTTATATTTAGGGGCGGACCCAAGGGAGGGGGCGAGGGGGCGGGCACACTGTCACACCCTCAAAATCCACAAGCGGAGTAATACCGCGAGGCGTGTGACTGACCAGGATCATACCACCAATCATACTGAACAATTAAGTAAGGTAAAGTAAAGTAAAACCATTGCAAACAAAACGTTTAATGTTCACCAAACCACAGTCCAAAACCAAGTTTAAAAGTTAGCGGAAGCATAAATTATTAAACCCATAAAGCAGTTTAAAAGCATAAAGTTTAAATGTTAGGAATCCAACAGTTGGTTCCTTGCCACAACGCCCACTCCTCGTGCAAGCTCCAGCCATGTACCTAACGACCTACAAAGCATGCAGTAGTGTGTCAACAAAAAGTTGGCGAGTTCACAGTTGGTTGTTCGTTTTAATGTTGTTCCAAAAACCAAAAAGTTGTTAAGTTTCCTGTTCTTTATAAAAACATGCCATGGGGAGCTACCCCACTGTTTTAAACCACTAGACCCGTTACCATATCGACTACTGACTGTAGTTATGTTTAGTGCCCCGTGTCAATGTCTATCGTCATTGACTAAGTGTCAAAGTATATTAGTCCACGCCCATCCTCTACGGCACGATGTGAGGCTTGTCAAATCTAATAGCGCTATTTAACTAATAACCCGTTCGCCATTGGCCCGACGATTAAGTCGATACAAAATATGGAGGACTTAAGATAGAGTTGTTATCTAGCAATCTAATGACATGAATTATAAAAGGTTGTTGTCATACCCAAGGATGACGGTAATATGTATTCTATCCAAGGAGAATACGCAGGTTACATCCCACCCAAGGGGGATAGTTGTTGTTTAACCCATTCCCAAACCACCAGGAATCCCATGCTTTGAAGAAAAGTGTGAACTCACCTTCGATTGCTCGGTTGGTCTCTTAAAATGGTTAGAAGTCAAAGTAGGTCAATCACGTCCTATTACGATTATCATTTAGTTTGTTAGTGTGTTCAAGTAAGGCACAAAGCTCCTACACGTGTCTAACACGTACCATGCATTCACTATAACAATTTACGCACATACACATATTCCACATATAACTACTCATGATCAAGCACTCAATACTTCACATAACACTTTCGTTGACATTAAGCAAGTTGGATAATTATCAGATAGCATAAACGACATTTAGATACGCAAATAACAACTTATCACGTTTTAGCTCTTACGTCCAGAACTAGGTTGTTTTCGGTTATTTTTATAAAATAGTTATCTTAATCCAAAAATTCTAAATAATTTACAGGATGTTCTAAACGGTCCACTTCACCTTGTGTAAAAATGTCAAAACCTAATTTATTACCGATTATTTAATAAAAATCATTTACTGGGCTACAGTCAGATTCGTCACTTCTGACTGCAGTCCACGGAAAAATTCATTTAAAATTCATCGTCAGCCCGATTGGTGAAATTCCTGTTGGAGATTTACGACCACATCCGTGCCCAGTTACTGTATGAAAATAGCAGCCTAACACTGTCCAGATTACAAGTTATAATGAAAAGCGTAACACGTATTTTCTGCAGAAAAAACACAGCTTTTGCTGCTGTACAAAACAGGCCTTTAAAAACAGCAAACAACCTCAGAAAAATGTGATTCCAGCGCCATTTGAAGAGTTTTTCGAAAACGTATGATTTAGACTTCAGAAAATCAAATTTTCGATCTATAACGACCCATTTACAGCCAACTGAAGTTGGCTGTTATCGCTAATCAGCAATCTGTTTTTCATTTAAACGATACCGAAACACATGAATATGATCACGACACTTCCTAATAACAACTAACAAGAGATTAACCAATGATTATCACTTGAGCACATTAATAATCACACAACCCTAGATATAAGATATCATAATTATCGCAAAAAAACGCAGTCAATGATCATGTATGCATGCGTATCATCAATTAACTCAAACAATAGCATAATCACCCGAAACTAATTATGAAATCAGTATCCGTTTATCATACAAGACTCAAGATCACAGCCATGTCTACACATAAACACACCATGAACCGCAATCTAATCAAGAACACTAACCTTGGAGCGGAGTAAAGGAACTAACGAAGATGAGAGGTGAACAAGAGGCTGGATTTCGAACCAGGGGGCTCCTGCCGTCGCACACCAAGGGGGTAGGGTAGGGTTTCTTATTTTTTTTTCTCATGCATAAACGTATTTAATTAAAACATAGGGGTGTTTGGGCTTAATGGGCTGCAAAGAACAAGAGGGTGTGGGTTGGGGTTATAGTTTCGCACAAGGGGGAAATGGGGTGGGGGTTTGGGCCGGTTTGTTGCGCAAGGGGGAAGGGTTTTGGGTTGGGTTTATAAAGTGGCGGTTTCGCGAGTTTCGCAAAATAACTAAATGAGATGTTCCGTGTCGCAATTTAACCTACTACAATATCTCGTTTCACAAAAAAACGTATCACAATATTTCAGTTTCGGGTTCCAATTTCACGTAATTCACTTTACACATTACCAAGCACACAATCGTTCGAATAAAATCAACCACCATATTCAATTCAACTAACGTACATGTAATTACACAGTAAAACGAAACGTTCAGGGATTTATACGAGTTGTCACATCATCCCCAAGTTGAAAGAAATTTCGTCCTGAAATTTAGCACATAGTCACTAAAGAAGCTAGTTGTGTTGTGCGTTTTCCTGGGGTATCACACACACCCCTTAAAAATCAGTGTATTTTATAGGTAAAAATCTCTATCGCACCCCTTGAAAGTTTGGTTAAAACCCCTTGTTCGCATCCCTTGAAAATAATTCATGGGTCCACCACTGTTTATATTTAGTTCTCAAAGAAGAGTTCCAACCAAATTAATTCAACAAGAGTGTCATCAAAGGCTTTGTATTCGGATTCGGTGGATGGAGGATTGTTCGTTACTTACGAGCGCTCCATGAAATAAGATTGGAACCCAAATAGATGGCAAAATTCCCATGGATTGGTAGTCGTTTGAGCACTGGGCCCACTCAGCATCTGGGAAAAGGCCGATACAGAGGAGTTAAAAGATGAGGAAGTGTCTTGCTAGTGAATATTGGTAAACACTTGGAGTGTTGATTCAGAGTCATGTCTCATGAGCAAGTCGTTACCAAGAGTGCCCCTTAAATACCTTTAAACCCGTTTTATTGCAGACCAATGTTGTGTTGTTAGAGTATGCATAAACTGACAGACTTTGTTGACTGCAAAGGTAATATTTGGCTTGAATTGTAATATATTGAAGGGTACCAACAATTTGACGATCAAATATACCGGGCCACAAAGAGAGGTGTCGTCTCATAGGTTAGGGAATGGGTTTAGATTTGTATAGGCTTGCGCTTTGGAAAGCCTCTTAGACATTTTTGTTAAGATAGGAGAATGTTGCGACCCTATGGAACAACTTCAACACCTAGAAAGTAATTTAGGATAGCAAGATCCTTAGGGTGTAAGGGGTGCATGCCTAATAAGATAGTGGGAAATTTTTATCCACCCAATCATATTGTGTCATGTCATTTCGCCTCTTATTCTCCCCTCTTGCCCAAAAAACATAGGGGGTGGTTTCTCCCAAACCATTTAAAAAAAAAAAAAAAAAACATGGTTGGTTGAATCAAGTCCCCAATAGTCAAATCAAGGCATCCATCCTTCTCCCCGCAAGCGGCAACCTTTCCCCGATTGATCTCCTCCCCACGCGGCATATATAGGTGGCGGCGGTGTTCCCCGAGCGACAAAGGGGCTTGCTGCACCCCTTGCCGCGACCACACCGTACACCCTTAAGGCAAATTTTGAACCGAGTTGTATGATGAATTTGTTGATGGCTTCTATATTATTTTCGGTAACAATAATATCATCAACATAGACTAACATGCAGATAAGTGTTACCCTAGATGAGTAAATGAAAAAAGCGGAGCCTGTTTTTGTTTTTGAACATGTGAAACCCAATGTAAGCAAGGCATGTGAAAGGCGATGATGTTGGTTTAATATGTCTTAACAACATTTAGCAACACTGCTAGTGGTGGCTTGAAACAACTTCTTGTTGATTCTATTATTATTAAGTTATTCCTTTTGGTGATATATTAATAGAGAAAGGAAATAAATGTCACTTGGGTAGACTGGATTCAAAATCCATTGCTTGTCATGTAATCTTTTTCATTGTTTCCTTGTACCTTTTTGCTTGATATGAAATTTCTGCTAAATGATAATAAGGTTTATTTTCTTGTTATCAGGAAAAATGCTTACCAATTCAAGCAATATTCTATCTCATTGTTCCAAGTCAAATATCCTCCTCTCTTTGAGATAAAATAAAAAATCAGTTTTTTACTTGCTGCAATCGAACACATTTTTTTAGAAATGAAAGGAGACACACATTGTAAGGTCAATTGTAAGGCCATGTGTTGTGGGCATTCTACACCCACCTGCCACATCATCCTCTTTAAAGCCCCTCCCAAGCTCACAACACATGGTGTTAGTTTGTACTTTGTAGCATATTGTTGTGTTCTCTCATATTTCTATTTAAGCAACCATCCTTCAAGCACTTTAGCTTACCTTTTCCAATACTAAAAACACATACATCTCATAAGTGATTATTCATATCAACAATAGTTCATGTAGTTGTACTCTACTGTGTAAACATTCTATAATTGTTCACTTCCTTAATAGTCGCAGAAGAAGTTAAAAATGATCTCTAACATAAGACGATTGTACTTCCTTAGGTGGTGTTTGTTTTTCTAGAAAAGATCTGCGCAGGCTCTTCTGTCTGTGCCGCGCAGACTACGCACAGACGTTGTCATCTGCAGACTGTTTGTTTTTCCGAAGACGTTAAAAAACGTCTGCGCGAGCTCTTCTTGGTGCTGACTTGGCCCAGCCACTTCCAAGATCTTCTAAGGTCTGCAGAGGGTTAAACACCACCACCGCCCACTGCCACCACCATCGTCCATCACCACCACCATCCACCACCCACACTGTCCATCACCACTACCACCGTCTACCACCACCCATCGTCCACGTCCACCACCGTCCAGCACCACCACGACCACCCACCACCACTGTCCGTACACCAATACCAGTTTATTTTAGAAGTCTATATACGTTAAAAAACCAACAGTCTTCTTCTTGCAGACTGCAGAGGTTTGGTCCACCCCTTCTTCTACAGATGTCTGCAGAATTGGTCCGTAGACTGTAGACATTTTACCTCTTAAGAAACAAACAACACCGTAATCTGTATTATTTTAGAGAGAAACATAGTGCAAAAGAATTCTTCATCAGAAACCATAGTACTTCCTTAATCTCTATGATTGTACTTCCTCGAGTTCGGATTAAAAATCATCAATAATAATTTATAATTAAAAAGGTTTCGTTGACTCATTATGATTTCTTAACCATAATGACAGGCCCTAAAAACAGGTTTCAGAATTTAACAATTAAATTTCATGGATCCTTTTATACATAACTCAAACCGATAACACATAAAACTGTCTTGATTTCCTATCTTTACATAACAAATTAAACATTACCAGTACCACAACCAGACCACTTTAAAGTACAAGTCTTTATAGCAGATTTTGACCATCTCTGCTGCAGTCAAACGTTTGACCTAAATTCAATCACAGTTGGTTGATACAATAAATTAACAAAACAAACCCACTAGACCACAACAAAAGCTAAATTTGAGTATATATACCTATGTTCTCAACAAATATACCACACAAAATTTAATCTTTTGTCGACTTCACCATTCAATTATTATCATTTTCTACTTGCTTTGTGAGCACAAGTCCGCTAACTCGATGTGCTGATCTCCTTCCCGTTTTCATTAAGATGTCGTTTTAATCTTCTGAGCCAAATTTCGTAATCCATTGGATACGGTGTTCCACATAGACTATCGACATAATCAGCAAACGCTTTTAAAACCGCAGATATGTCCCCGAGCTTTTGCTGAATTACCCGTTTTGACCAAAAACTATCTCTCCATTCCAACGCCCCTTCAACTGAATCTAACTCGGGCAATTCCCCGCCCGACGAAAAATAAAGCAAATAAACGAGACTTTCTGCATCAGACGCGGAACATAACTTCCCTTCTTGAAGCGCGTATGTCGATGAAAAATGAAGATTCATAGCGGGCCGGTCTCTTTCCTCCAAAATGGCGTGACCCCACCCGACTAACACAAAGTAAGGTTGTTGCGTTGTACTTGACGTTACACATATTATGTTTTCGGGTCTAATGTCGCCATGTCTAATGCCAGCAGTGCCAGCTGTCGATAGAGCCGATAAGCAATCGTGACAACATCTAATAGCTTCATCTGACCCGAATTGACCCAACCTGATCATGTCGGCTACTGTTTTGCCAACCGGGCTCGTGATCAGAACCGGCGTCCCGCACCACGGGTTGTCGCAGTTCCCGCTCGGGCCAGGTTTTCGACATGGTCCAGGGTGTATTATCTTACCCGACATGACGAATTGCGGTAAATATTTGCTGGATAAACCATTTTGTTTCATAACTGAAAATACTTTTGTTTGTCTCTGTACTTGATACCATAGTTTCATATCTTCCCATGCGGGTTCAAGCTGAGACGGGTGTGAACCGACGTATAAAAACAAACTTTTTCCCAGTTCTTCGGTTAACGAAACAATGTAATATGGCATTTCACCGTCACTCAAAACTTCAATAATCTGATAACTTTTCTGCCGATTTGAATCTTCGACAAACAAAACGGACCCCACTTCTAGTTTAACCGATTTTCGAGGCTCGATGTTGACGGGTTCTTCTTGTACTTCAACGATTTCTGGTGAAACGCTGCGTTGTTGGAGTTTAAATAAACCGTTTCCGTTTGTTCCGATATCCATTTCTCCCAACCGTCTTTCGATTCTTCTTGCTTGGAGACGCGAACTATGATCAGCAGCTAAATCCTCAATTGAATTTTTCGGCATTCCGACGTACTGCATCATTGAATGATAAGTCGCAAAAAGTACCTGTAACGCACCGATATCCCCCCAATTGGCGTTCCCGAGCTTATTCCAGATTCTATCGAAAGGGGTGACGGAAACCCGTGAATAATTCATGATCCATTCAGCAGCACACTGATAAACATTATTGACATCAAAATCGAATTTGGTCAAATCTCCTTCGATTTTCACAACGCCACCGTACTGACAATCGGTTAGAATAACAAAAACCGAATCTAAAACCGAAGGGTTTCTTGATCTACGGATACTTCTCGATAACAAGATTCGTAAGCCGTAAAACAGAGCTTCACCCAAAATCGACAGGGACGGAACCGTAATTTCACCTTCCTTCGTAAGGCTTCCGATCTCGGGCCTTAAAAGTGCTATTTCAAGAATATCGTGCCATTTACCATGCGGGTGTCTCGGGTTGTTGACCATGACAGCAGTGGCACAAAGACCGCCAAGTTTTCCGTTAGCGATCGCTTTTTCGGCTTGATAGAATTTGAAATTCGCATCGTAAAGACATGCAACGGTTAAAGGCGAGGGTTCGTCTTGGTCCCAAAACGCATCCCATAAGCCTTTTACGCTTGCATGTAGGAAATCTTCTAATGCAAGAAATGCAGTAGCTTCCATGGTGCTTGATGCGGATGCATAAGCAGCACTGGGCATTCGAATTAGTTGCTGAAACGAAACGCTTTCTAATGCGTAATCGAACTTTTGGAGACTGATTAAATCGAAAGGAACATCAAAGTCGAATGAGTTTTCTGATAAAGTTTGAAACCAGTCTTCGAGATTTGCGATAAAGATCTGACTGTCAGTGAATCTATGGAGAAACTGTTCCCGAACCCTACCACCTGAAGAAATACTTGACTTTCTCGTCCCTGACACTACTGATTCCTGGTCCGTTGACCCACCTGCATATGATAGACATGGTCAATCTTCACATTTTGACTTTTTGCTTGTAGCTAACCTCTATAAGGCAAAAGATAAAAAATCTATAAATGCATTGATTGCAATATAATCAACGTGATTCACTAACTAACTTCCTCATCCAAAAGATATGATAATAAGATACTATGTTTGGATCAACTAAAAAAGAGCAAACAAGTTTGATAGGAACTTCAGGACTTAATGCAAGAAAAATGAGTTTGGCCTCCAGCCGTAAAATAAAGGTCACAGAATTTTCCACTCTAGTTCATCAGAAATTTTGATATTTGTGATAAGCCATAAAAATCATTAGTAATATCGTATATTTTTCACACAAGTGAGGATAGGAGATGCGGGTGAGAGAAATGATACCCTAATACTTGTAAATGAAAACAGGTATTTTTGATTCGTGAAGTTAGATGAAAAGCCTATAAGATATTAGATATCTTTAGTAGGTGCAGATGGCTTACTAGAAACATGAACTATAACAACATTACTGTGGTTCCAAAAACCAATAACAATGACACTATCTGTAGCCATAATGCCTTTTCTTATGTCAGTATACTTTACAGAGAACTAGACATCAAAATTCATGGTACTCACAAAAACAATGATTAAGAGTAGATGTGGAAAATGGGGGGGGGGGGGGGGGGGGGGGGGGAGCTTCGGTACCGGTACCGAAAAACAGGGAAAATTGGTACCGGTACCCGTGCCGCATATACCGGTTCGGTATCAGTACCGGTATTTACCGGTGTTTTACCCGTAAATACCGGTACCAAAAAAACGGGGAAAATGGGTACCGGTACCGAATATACCTAGTACAGTACCAAATGCTCGTCCCTAGTACTCAAAACGGGTGTTGGAGAGTGTCAGATACAAATTGATGGGGCTCAGATTCAAGAACACGTCTAGAGTTCGGGAATTACTCAAGAAGTGGGACATTCATGGAGCTGATTTGCTTACGGACAATGGATAATGGATGATTTCGGATAATTAGGGTGTCCTTCTTGGCTAGATAGGTTGTCTAGAGGTTGTTTTGCTTTACTTTTTGTTGTTTTTCTTTGAGTTACTTTCATGGGGGTATGTCCCATGTTTGAACTAGTAAGGATTCTCCTTACTTCTTGTTTTATTTGGTTGTGAATATATAAAATCACCGGGGTAACCCTTTACCCAAAAAAAAAAAAAAACGGGTGTTTTTGTTTTGGGTTGGGTTGACCCGAATCACTTTTTGTCTGAAATTCTGAACTTGTTTATAAAATTTGTGATTTAGGAGGTCTTATGCTTAAAAAAAAATAACCGCGACATATGACCAATTTGATATGTTTCGATTTAAGCTGATTCTTTCAATTTTACCTGTTGATAAAATGAACCCATTTATAAGTAAATGGATTAAAAATGATACCTCCTATTGAAAGAACTAATTTTTTTTTCACAGGTAAGGCCCGACTTCCCGTGACATCCACATAAATAAAGTGCTTCAGTAAAATAGGATTATAACACCAATAACCCATTCATGCTTGAGATAACCTATAAAAGCACACAAGAAGCTCTAGGCTCACGTTTACTAAGCACAATTATAGAAATTCTTTACCTTCTAATATACTCGACCCACAGGAAAGCAGCATTCGCCAAAACTGAGAAGGTGCATTACTTGGTAAGGTATATGCAACCTCTTGATACATGTAGATTTTTGGATTTAACATCCCTTTTTAAGTCTATTTGCAAAATTTCATTCATGCAACATATCTTCACTATGCAAACAATTTCAATGGCAAGTACCAGTGATGATGAATGAGACACCTTTATAAAGGCAAACCTAGGGTTTATAATTGTTACTTCTTTTGTATGATAAGATCTTGGGTCTTTTTACAAACATACCATAAACAAAATGAAGCAATAGATGTAATACTGAAAAAGATGGGATAAGAATATACAACAAGTATATAGAGATCTAATAAACTAAGATAGAAAACTCTTCACAAGTAACCCTAAAATCAGTACAGTATATTTCCAACATTAGTCTAAAATCATGCATGGCATCCCTTGACAGTAACAATCCTTATATTCCAAACTAAAAAAAATTCAGTTTACAAAAAAAAAAAAAAAAAATGCATTCAGGGACCAAAAGCTAACTTTAAAGTTTAAAAGGTGAACCCCTGGGTGGTGCCCATCCACGCACTCCTATCTCACAGCTTAGGTATACTCCACCTGTGCAAATCTCTGTTTACAACTTCTTTTCTCAACCTTGGCAACCTTCAGCTCTCCTAAAGACCTAGTTTCATCAATCTCTAAATCCTACTTGTAATTATGAAGAGAGTGTAGCGTTTCACAAGAGCCCAATAGAATTGTAACTTAGGTAATCAACCAAGATGCTTAGCACAAAAAAAAATTAAAAAAAAAATCACTAGGGATATAACCCCATGCTTCGAGTTTTCTAGCAACTCATAGAAGATTACTTCCAAAAGGCACAGTTGAACTTGTTCCGGCGGCTAGTCCTAATGCCATTCTTGACATATTACCGGACTGAGTCCTAAAAGCATATTAATGGGCCGAGTCCTAGCAGCATGTAAAGCTGAATAACTAACAAGGGAGGGAACAGGTGAATAAGCAACATAAAGCACAAAATGGGTGCAACTTTTCATCATCATAGAGTTACTACTGAGTTACAAATCATGTTTTGGCTAAATTAACAATAGACTGTCTCTAAATTGGAGCAAGTTGTAACTTAAACAGGTATGCGTTGGTCCTTGCAGACTTTCTAAGAAATTCAATGAAAATGCATATCAGTTGTAGCTGCCAAGCCTTATCTAGACTTGTTCTAAACTTTTGTATGTTAAGCACCATATCTTTCAAGATATTTCCACGTCCTTTAAAATCAGGTTGAGCTTTCTCCAAACCGAGCACGGATTATTGAGGCGGCTAGTTTGTAGAATTTTAATTATGTTTTCTTTTTATTATTGTTAGCTACCTATTGCTTTTGTTTCTATTAATATAAGCCTACGAAATTAGGTACTAATATTAGAGCAAATCACGAAAGTAACCAATTTTCCTGAGTGTGTTATACATACCTCTATACTCATATCTCTATCTTTACTCACGTATCATTTTTAGTCTGAAACTTGTAAGATCTGGTTTGCATATCATTTATTATGGGATATGGAAAGTCGTTTTTTAGGAATGGTACAAAAAACCCTGAATTTGATTAGCCTAGCATATATTTCTGGTATTTTATTTGTATTATTATCGAACGTAAAAGCTGATAGTGATAGTGATACATGAGTAAAAATAGATAAGCGAGCAAAGATTCGCGTATCCCATGCTTGTATGAGTGAAATTGTTCCAAAATGACCATAAAGGTATAAGGGCACACAGAGTGCGTTCCCCTATTCGTAAATCGGTGACAATGGGGGTTGAAAGCATGGAATTTTTATGGGAGAAACGCAAAGATGAAAAACAATCAATAGGGGAAAAGGAGTCGTAGAAAATGGGAACAACCGTCCCCCCGAATCGGGGAAAAACTGAATTGAGCCGGGGAAATCCGGGACGACTCTATCTACCCTAACACACTTAAAAAATGGCTACATTTTATTCTCTATTAATATTATGACAGTTGCTAGCCGCCATAAGAGCTACAAGAACAGGTATGCGTTCAATTGTTAACCGATGAAAAATGTGTAAACATCTATAAGAATCTGATGTGATTTTTCTCCATCTAAGAAACAAACTAATGCAATTTGACTATTTCCACCAAAGAAAGGCAATATTGCTTTCACTTCATCTGTTTCATCCGCCCGAAATTTCTAACCACAGTATCCAGCAAACACACCCTAACAAGAAGATCTAATTTCAGCAAGTATTCTTATTCAATAGTGCAGGTAACAGGTTCCAACATCAACTTCATGCCCTAGACTAACTTAGGTCAAAATTTCTTCTAGTGTTTTGCAGATAATTATGAAACAATTTGCCTCTACTCACCCTAGATTATGGATCTGTGTGTTGTTATTTCTGATAAACAAACACCTAACCTCAAACAAAACGAAACAATTCATCAATAAAACCGTCACGTATGGCAAATTAGGTCAAGAAAAAGCAGTCAAATGTAGATCAATTTCGAAGGAAAAATAGAAATATAAGAGTTGTAGAGATGAAATTGAGTACCTTCCATGATGAAGAAATCGAAAATTGAGGTGATTTAGCAGCAGCAGGCAGATCGTGTATGCATCACAGTAGTCAAAAATCGGTCCACCATCAAACTCGTCTCGTCTGCTCCATTACTATTATCTTTTATTATTTCTTCTTGTATTCTTTTTATTTCTTCTTGTATTCTTGTATTGTATTAACGAGTTTTATGAGTTTCAGTGAATTATTAACTTATTGGCTGTTTTAGGTTTAAAGAATTCGTCGCGTTACAGCGAATTTCTTTTTTTATTTAGTCTATGTTTACATGTGTTTTGAAATCATTACCAGCGTGTTGCGAACAGACTGCTGACAAGAATAAAAATAAAATTTAGAAAAAAAACACTAAAAGATAACCGAAAGAAAATCAACCAAAATAGTTGTATGGTAACGATGTTGTTCGTATGAAACCCGTGGTCAGAGATGACCAAATTGTTCTAGGTACCGGTACCAAGTTTGCCGAACCGAAAGATCTTAAGTACCAATTTGGTACCGACTTTTGGCGTTCCTGGTACCGGTTCACTACCGTTTTTTACCTTCATATACCGGTACCGTAACCGGTATTTTCGGTGTCATTACCGATTCTGTATCGGTTGGCACCGAGCTCATCCCTACCCCTGAAACTAAAAAAAGAAAAAAATTTAAAGTTGAAGAAAATAAAAAAAGTTGTACGATACCGTTGTTCGTACAGTAACCGTGATCAAGGATGAGCAAATGGTACTAGGTAGCAGCACTGAATTTCCCGAACTAAAAGATTTCCAATATCAATTCGGCATCAACTTTTGTCGTTTTCTGTATTAGTGCCGGTTTTTACCTTCATGAAAATAACTATTATTATAATATTAAAATAATAGAAGTATTAAAAAAACTATATATTATTATAATATTAAAATCAATATTCATTTCAATTCTATGTGTTTGGCATTATGTCAGGGAAAAGTCAATAAGTCACTTTATTAGGTGCTGTTTGTTTTTTCAGAGGTAAAACATCTGCAGTCTGCGGACCACATTTGCAGACATCTATAAGTCACTTCATTAGGTGATGTTTGTTTTTTCAGAGGTAAAACATTTGCAGTCTGCGGACCACATCTGCAGACATATGTAGCAGAAGAGGTGGACCAAACCTCTACAGTCTGCAAGAAAAAGACTGTTTGTTTTTAACTTCTGCAAGATGCTGAATTAAACTGAAATATAAATAAAGTGATTTATTAAAGTTAAAAGAGTTTTCCAACATTCATAAAATCAAAACCAAACCGTTACCAATGATTTGGTTTAATTTGACGGTTTATGTGTATAGAAACAAAGAAGCAACTATGTTTCGACAATTAAAATTCAAAAGACCGAATCCATGTATTCTTAAGCAAATCGCAAATATGCACCTAATCCAACTTAAAAAAAAAAAAAAAACTAAAAGCTCATGTAAAACATAAAAAACTAAATAGATGAAAGTCCTATGGTTCGTTCAGTTTTTTCCGATTAGTTTAGAGTATAAGCCATAAACCAAACCATTTATATGGTTTAAAAATTTCTATAACAATTAACCAACTGAATTTAAATAAAAAAAACCAACGACTGGTTTAGACAATTTAAATCCAACCAGCTATTTTGTTTGATTGGCCCAAAGATTGATGCTAATTGTGGGGCTCATTGGATTGATTAGAATTCAGAAGAAATAATTATTTTGGAAGTTGTGATATATGAACAAAATTTACTATTTGGAATAATTGCATTTCTAGATTCAGCGAAGCACTCATTTTCAGTGCTGATCGATGCGGCTAAAAGGAAGGAGAGAGGAGGAGTGGCGGCGCCGGCGGTGAGGAGGGAGGTGTCAGCTAGGGTGGAGGAGAAGGTGTGCTAGGGTTTGTGTGTTTTTTTGGGGTTCGGGATGAAATGAAACATAAGAAGAGGTGAGAAGAGGACATCCTAAGTTTGCACCAAAAAGAGGACGCACGGACCTTTTTTAATGAAAGGTCTTCGAGAAACAAACTGTAAGGCTCTAACACGTTTTAACCAAATGACGTAGCGGAAATACGAACTTAAAAATTTCTTTTATTATATTCATTCTAACATACTTGGAAATACGTTAAATCACTCTTTTACATTAGATGCATTAATCATTTCTATAAGTTAAATAAAACCTGACATACTTATATTAAATTACGTGACCACACACACTCGTACAATCTATGTCTTGACTCGATCTTCAACTGCTTACACTCCATGATGAAAATCCATAATTTTGTACAACCTGCGGACACTACATACAATCACATCGTTAGCAACCGGTGACATCATACATAAGTTTTAAACATGCATAATTAGACGTCAACATCTCATGCTTTCGCTTATGTTAATCCATTTGTCCATCCATTCGAACACCATCGTTGGATTTCAGTGTCAAACCTTCAACTTCCATTATTGGTATACCTGCACTTCCATTTCATTCTCAATAGAAAAATGGTTAGCATCGTTAGATTTCATTCATATGAATAAGTCCACGTATACGCATAAACAAGTCTCATTCGTTCATGCATATAATTAAATGCCAATTCATGCATAGATACCTTTCTATTCGTACACATACTTACAATTTACATCTTACACAATATTACATGCAAGTCCTAAACATACACGCCTATGCATGTAAATCACATACACATAAATCTCCATACTTATGCGTTCATAGTCATACTCACCTACGATTCCAATTACTTACATACAATCAAACCGATACCCACATGTATAACTACTTATTTCATCCTTATGCATACCCACAAGCAAGTTCCCTTCTTTCCCATACTTGATAGAAACTCTTTCTTAAGTTTGGGTTGTATTTCGGAAACTTAAAAATGGGTTCCAAACTCACCCATACCTCACACAACTATTTGGTAAGGTTAGAGTGCATGTCGGGGGTCTAACGGGGCTTAGGAATGGGTTTATAGGGCCCGAGAATCGAAGAAAACATAGAAACAGACATAACTGCGTCGATGGGGGCATAGACAGCAACATAGGGCGTCGGCCAAAACCGGCGACGCTGGTATCGGCTTCGGCGACGCCCCTCTGCATGTCTGTTGTCCGTTTTTGCTTATTTTCACTGTTTTGACCCCCGTTCGTTCACCCCGAACGTCCCAAAACGTAAAATAACATTTTTCCAAGCCCCCAAATCATTCTAATACTAACACTCATGTCACACCCCAACCGATGGCGGAAACATCGGGGTGCGAGCACTAGGCGTTCAGATTGCTCATGAGATTCCATTACACTAAATAGTTTCATTATAAATTAGATTGATTCAACATGGTCTAAAACCAAACAACCATCACAAGGTATCAAAGTACATCAAGTCTCAAATATTGTTCAAAAACTTAATTAACTAGATGAGTTTCTAAGCATCTTCCTAGCTTGATTCCAAGAGTCCTAGCATCCTGTCAGCCTGCAACATGTATTAAAATAAAGTCAGTACAAAACGTACTGGCGAGTATACAAGTTTGAATAGTAGCATACTAGATTTAAACAACTCATATCCGTATGTAAGTGTAACAAAATAGTTTCAGCCATGCTAGTGTTCGCAGTCCAACAAGTGATAGCCCAAGTATCCCGATGCTTTGTTGTTTTCCCAAGTCTCAAGGAAAACTAGAATCCTCCTAACAATACCCCCGAGAATAATGGTGAGGTGTATCTCCTGTAGCGCTACTATTGTTAAGGCGGTACTACACACCCTGGATTAAACGTTCACATAGCACAAATAGAATACAAGAATCACAAGTTTCATACACACGCAGGATAGAGTTTAGTTTGCAAAAAGTCTCAAGTATCGTAGTTTAGTAGAATACATGTTACATCCCAAAGTTTAAAGCAAAAAGGGATCGAGTATACTCACAGTGATTGCTTAACAGATTAACCGTTATTGGATCAAAGGGAGCTCTCTAGATTTAGCCTGATTAGATTGCAACGAATAAGTGTCGGACAAAACAACGAGATTGCACGAGCCTCAAGAGTCAAGCACCAAAGTATATAGAGTTAGGCATTCCAAGTATATAGATTTAGACATTCCAAGTATCTAGATTTAGGCATTTCAAGCATTTAGATTTAGACATTCCAAGTATCTAGAATTAGGCATTTCAAGTATATAGTATATAGCATAGAATTCACCAAGTACCAAAAGTATTAATGACTACATAGTTCAGGGACTAAAATTGACATTAGGTTAGGTCCAGGGACTAAACTTGCCAATAGTCTAAAGTTTAGGGACGCAGGGCGTTACAGTCTCCCCTCCTTTAGGAGATTTCGTCCCCGAAATCTTAGAGGAAGACTGCTCGAAGAGCTGCGGATACTTGGTCTTCATCTCACTTTTCAATTCCCAAGTGAATTCGGCGCCACGCTTTCCTTCCCATCGAACCTTGACAATGGGAATTTTGTTGCGCCTCAATCGCTTGACTCCTTGATCCATGATTTCGACCGGTTTCTCCACAAAGTGTACATCTTTGTTTATTTGCAAGTCTTCTAGGGGGATCTGCAGTTCCTCGTCGGCCAGGCATTTACGTAGATTGGATACGTGGAACACTGGATGTACGTTGTTTAGCTCTTGTTGCAGGTCGAGTCTGTACGCTACCTTACCAATCCTTTCGAGTATCTTGAAAGGACCCACATAGCGAGTAGCGAGCTTTCCCTTCTTACCAAAACGAACTACTCCCTTCCAGGGAGATACCTTGAGAAGGACTCGATCACCAACATCAAATTCCAGAGGCTTACACCTATTATCAGCATAGCTCTTTTGTCTGCTCCTCTCCTTGATCAAGTTATCACGGATCTGAAGAATCTTATCCATTGTCTCTTGGATGATTTCAGGGCCAGTAAACTGCTTGTCACCAATCTCATGCCAGCTGAGAGGAGATCGGCACTTGCGGCCATACAAAGCTTCGAAAGGAGCCAGCTGTATACTGGAATGATAGTTGTTATTGTACGAGAACTCAATCAATGGTAAATTTACATCCCAGTTACCACCAAAGTCGATGACACAAGAACGGAGCATATCCTCTAGGGTCTGAATAGTGCGCTCGGTCTGTCCATCCGTTTGAGGATGAAAAGCCGTGCTTAGATTCAAATGAGAGCCCATAGCGGATTGAAAGGTTTGCCAAAGACGTGAAGTAAAACGACCATCACGGTCCGAGATTATGTCAAGAGGTATGCCATGACGGCATATAACCTCATCAGTATAGATTCGAGCAAGTTTCTCCACTTTATAATCTTCACGAATAGGAAGAAAGTGGGCTGATTTGGTCAAACGATCAATATCACCCAGATACTATCGTGACCGGAGGGTGTTCGAGGTAGCTTGGTAATAAAGTCTATAGCGATGCTATCCCATTTCCAAACTGGGATTTCGGGTTGTTCTAAGAGTCCTGAAGGACGTTGATGTTCAGCCTTAACCTTCGTACAAGTAAGGCATTTGGAAACATATACAGCAATGTCCCTCTCCATGCTAGGCCACCAATAAGTTGCACGCAAATCATGGTACATCTTATCAGCGCTCGGATGAATAGAGCAATGGGATTTGTGAGCCTCATTCATAATGAGCTCAAGGAGATTATCGCGATCCGGTACCCAGATGCGATTGAGGTAGTATTGGAGTCCATTAGGTTTAGTTTCAAGTTGTTCAATCTTAGCGCCTTGGATTTCCACTTCTAGACTTCCTTCATTAGCTGATGAATACTGAGCGTCACGAATATACGCATGGAGATCATTAGAAATACGAATAGCATTCACATGAGTTTTACGACTAAGAGCATAGGCCACTACATTAGCCTTGCCAGGATGATAGCGAATTTCGCAGTCGTAGTCGTTAAGCAATTCCACCCAACGCCTCTGTCGCATGTTCAGTTCCTTCTGGTCAAAGATATGTTGAAGGCTCCTATGGTCAGTGAAAACCACACACTTAGTACCATATAGGTAGTGTCGCCATATCTTTAACGCAAACACAACTGCACCAAGCTCCAGATCGTGAGTAGTATAGTTCTTCTCATGCACTTTGAGTTGACGGGAGGCATGCGGGATCTCTGCTTTTGTTTTGGAAGGTTTTGCTAATCTTGTAAATGTTTCAGCAGTTAAGCTGTTTATTTGAAAAGAATCACCTTGGATGAGTACATGAGCATCATCGTTTCCAAATTTCTTTTGAAAATAATAACTTAAGAACCTTGGAAATAATAAAAATGATTTTGCAGAAACATTTTTGACCAAGTCATCAAAGATTTCCTGGGAGTAATTAAAATTTTCATTTTGTAAATGGCATATTCCAGGTATTGAATCTTTAATGGTATCTCATTAAAAGTAGTTGTTTTATTTGAAACACACATCAAGAGGGTATGGAATAAAAATCTTGTTGCAGGGGGAAAGTTACCTTTGCATACCCCCTCTCAAGAAAATCAATTTGATACTCGTTTTTGGGAAAGAAAGTTTTACCTTGCTGATCATCGAGTTCAAATACTTCTGAAATGGATTGTGGGGTGATGTGAACCTTTTTACCCATTATTGAGGAATTAATGGCTATGACTGTCTCACCTTGGGTTTCAAGTGTGGCATTTTTCCAAAATTCTCTTTGGGTTTTTAGGTAAATTGGAGCATCTGTTGTCAACAAAGTTTTGTACTTTGAAGATGACATAGTATCAATGATGGAATCGTAGGTATCGATGGTACCGGGTTTGTGAGGAGACCCTGATAGTTGTGAGGAGCTTTGTATGGAATTTCAATGGGTGTGGTAGCCATTTGAGTGGCCTTTTTGGATGATTTTTCAGTGGGTTTCTTTGATTTTGTCATTTTGAAGAAGAAGAACGATGAATGATTTGAGAGAGAAAAGGATGATAACTGCTTTGAGAAAGGAATTTTTGTGAATTCGATTCGATAGTAAAAACCCTGTTTGGTGGTTTTGTTCAGGGTTTTATAGTGGAAAAAGTGAATGCTGACGTGGCAGCGGTTACAAAAGATCTGACCGCTATGTACTGTCCACGTGCCAACCCCTGATGAATTGAAGGATAAGTATTTTATGAAAACCACTGATGGAACAAGATTAGTGGTTGCAACGCTAATAATGAAAGCAGTGGGTGATTTTTACTATTAGTGGATAGCATATCAGTGGATAAAAACACTGATTTTGAACAACAGTGCTTATCAAGGAAATGAGAGAACAGGGGTTGACTTTCAGCAGTGGACAGATTTTTAAGCAGAACAGATGTTTGAACAAAATAGTGGTTATGGCAGACTTTTAAGGATTTAATGAAAAATTCATTTTTTAGCTATTTTTTAAGGATGGATTTTTGATTTTCTGAAAACATTTTAATGTTTTTATTCATAGAAAAATAGGTTTTTGCCTGTTATTCCATGTTCAACATGCCAATCCTAGAGATCAAGCTTTCAAAGGTGGATGTGTCTAATGCTTTGGTTAGCACATCTGCCAGCTGATCTTTAGTTGGAACATGGTGCAGAGAAATCAAACCTTTTTCATAGCAATCCCTCACAAAGTGATGTCTGATATCAATGTGCTTGGTGGTTGAATGGGAAACTGGATTTTTGATGATATTTTCTGCTGCCTGACTGTCCAACATGAGAGGTGTCTTTAGGGTAGTGATACCAAAATCCAGCAATTGATTTTGAAGCCAAAGCAGTTGGGCTGTACAGCTTGCAGCAGCTATATACTCTGCCTCAGCAGTGGATGTGGAAACAACTGCTTACTTTTTGCTTTGCCAAGACACTAAGCAATTGCCTAGGAATTGACGCCCTCCTGAAGTGGACTTCCTTGTCTTGTCACATCCAGCAAAGTCACTATCTGAGAAACCTGAAAGCTCAATTTTACCATCAGCTGGATACCAGATACCAAGTGTGGGAACACCTTTTAGGTATCTGAATATCCTTTTTACAGCTATAAGGTTTGATTTTCTAGGGGTTGACTGGGATCTTGCACAAACACATTTTGCAAACATGATGTCTGGCCTAGATGCAGTTAGGTACAATAAAGACCCAATCATGCTTCTATATAAAGTTTGATCAACCAAATCATCCTTTTCATCAGACATGACTATTTTATTGATTGCAATGGGTGTACTGCATGGCTTACAATCATCCATCTCAAATTTCTTTAAAAGTTCTTTGGCATATTTGTCTTGATGGATAAAAGTGCCATTTTGCAGTTGCCTTACTTGGAGACCACGAAAACACTGGAGTTCACCCATTGCACTCATTTCAAACTCAGCTGTCATGAGTTTCCTAAACTCTTCACACATTTTGTTACATGTGCTTCCAAAAATGATGTCATCCACATAAATCTGGACAATAATCAAATCCTTTCTTCTCCATTTTAGAAACAGTGTTTTGTCTATTTTACCTCTTGTGAAACCAATGGAAAGTAGAAAGGTGGAAAGAGTTTCATACCAGGCCCTTGGTGCTTGTTTCAAGCCATACAAAGTTTTATTTAGCTTGTAGACATGATTTGGATTAAATGGATCCTCAAAGCCTGGAGGTTGACAAACATAAATCTCTTCTTGAATCTTACCATAGAGGAATGCACATTTGATATCCATTTGATACACCTTGATGTTGTGGTTGACAGCAAAGGCCAGGAATAATCTGATAGCTTCAAGTCTTGCTACAGGGGCAAATGTTTCATCATAGTCAATGCCCACTTCCTGTCTGAACCCTTGAACCACAAGCCTGGCTTTATTCTTGACAACAATACCCCTTTCATCAGTTTTATTTTTGAAGACCCATTTTGTGCCAATAGGACTCACACCCTCTGGCAATGGTACAAGCTCCCAAACTTGTTGTCTTCTAAACTATTGGAGCTCCTCTTGCATGGCTTCTACCCAGCTGTTGTCTTTTAGTGCCTCTTGGTACTTGACTGGCTGATGAAGAGATAGGAAACCAGCAAAAAGACAAATGTTTTGGGATTGACTTCTTGTGAGCACCCCTTCATTGATGTTGCCAATGATTTGGTCAGGTGGATGAGATTTCAAGAAGATAAGATCTCCTTGGTATGGAACAATGGCATTAAGTGGGGAAGGCTGCAGATGTGAATCATCTGAGCTAACCACTGCTGGTGACTTTGATGATCCAGCAGTGGCTTCAAAAGGTGGTGGAATAGGAAGTAATGGTGTGAACACATGCTGACTTTGATCCACTATTTGAGGACTTTTATCAACAGTGTTTGATGATGTGGAAGCAGGGGTTGATGGCTACTTTGGTCAACAACTGTTGAGGTAGCAGTGGTTGAACTTTGACAGCTGTTTTGAACATTTGTTGCTCTACCATTTGATGCAGACTTTTGTTGTGGAATGATGATTTCATATCCATAGTCCGATGATGAGTTTTCTGATGGACCTGCATTGTTAGACTTGACAGCAACACTTTCAAATGTGAATTTATCAAGATGAAATAAATCTGTAGGATTTGCTGGGATTTTCATTGATGAAAGTTCATTGAACTTTACATTCAAAGTCTCTTCCACTGTCTTAGTCCTTGTGTTAAACACTTTGTAGGCCTTAGCAGTGGTTGAGTATCCCAGATGATAACCACAATCAATTTTGGCTGCAAACTTTGAGATATAATCTTTTAAGTTTAAAATGAAGCATGGGCAGCCAAAAACTTTAAAATGCGAAATCAATGGCTTTATTTTATACAGCAATTCATAGGCAGTCTTTTGATGCCTGGGGTTGATTAAAACTCTGTTTTGGACATAACAAGCAGTGTTTACTACCTCTGCCCAAAAAGTTAATGGCAAACCTGAATCAGCAAGCATGGTTCTGGCAGCCTCAATCACAGTCCTGTTCTTTCTCTCAACAACCCCATTTTGTTCTGGTGTCCTTGGAATGCTGTACTGCCTTACAATTCCTTTTGACACACAGAAATCATCTAACTCCTTATTTCTGAACTCTGTGCCATTGTCACTTCTGAAGATTTTTACTGACAAGTTAAACTGCTTTTCAACCTGTTTCACAAAGTCTTGCAGAATGCCCGCAGTCTCATCTTTTGAGTGTAAAAAGTAAGTCCATGTAAACCTAGAAAAGTCATCAACAATAACCAAACAATATCTCTTTTTCTTAAGACTCATGACTTTAACTGGGCCAAACAAATCCATATGAAGCATTTGCAAGCATTTGGTTGTTTTGGACTCTTCAATTGATTTGTATGAGCTTTTATGTTGTTTTCCTTTTAGGCAGGAAACACAATGCTCAGGACAGGTGAACAGTTTTTGAGGTAAACCTCTTACTAACCCTGTTTTGAAATAACAGTGATTGTCTTGAGATTTGTGTGCACCAATCTCCTGTGCCATAATTCTGTCTCTTTGGTTGAGGCAGCTGAGAACAGACAGGCATCAGTCTTGGGGCTCTCTTTTGACATATCCACCACATAAACATTGCCACTTCTTTGAGCAACAAGTTGGGTTTTTCCATTTTTTATTATTGCTTCAATCTTTTCAACCATTTTTGGTCCAACAATCCTACAACAATCCTTTGTGAAAAATGAGCCATAGGCCTTATCACTCATTTGAGAGACACTCATGAGGTTGAATTTTAGATTGTCTATTAGATTGACATTTTCAAATTTTACATTACCAGACTGTACTGTACCAGACCCCAGAACTTTCCCTTTACTATTATTACCAAAGGATATATCACCCCTCCATGAATTTTGAAATCTTTGAGTGGCTTTACATCCTGTCATGTGCCTGGAGCCTCCACTATCTGCATACCAAAGGCTATCTAAGCATGCAGAAGCTCCCTGCGGATGAAGTAAAAGGATTAGTTCATTAGGGTCTCCAAAGCCAATAAGGCTTTGGATGGGGTCTCAACAGTGTCAGGGATGAGTTCAGGTGGATGGACAGTGGTTAGCTCAGGGGTTTGAACATTATTGGGAATGTTTTTCTCTAACCACTGTTGGGGGTCTTGACCAATCACCTGCTGATAACCAAAAGGATACCTGTTCACTCTTGGTTTAGAAGGATTTTTGTAAACCTCATAAACATGTGGGATCCTTTGGTATGGTGGTTGTTCCTTACCTCTTCTGTATTGATTGGCAGGGGGTGCATCAGTCACCTGAACATCTCTTTTGACCGATGTTTGGTTCAACTGTTTTGTGACAGCTGTTTGAACTGGCACAAACAGTGGTTGATTCTTGGTGAATTTGACAGATGATGTTGATGAACTCAAGGATGTTTTTGCAGTGTACTCATTCTTTTTTACATCAAAGTTTTTGAGATACACACATTCTTGAGTTTTGTGGTTTGATTTACCACAGATGGTGCAGCTCTCAGCAAGAACAATGACACTTGTTTTGTTGATATCATATGCTTTTAGATGAAAACAGTCTTTTGTTAGATGGTTCTTCTTTTCACAGAAATCACAAAACAAGTTTTTAATTTTTTCCTTTTCTTTTCTTCTTCTCAGACTCCTTAGCAACATAGTTTTGAACCACTATTGGGATGTCTTTGAGAGGAATGACCTTTGCTTTAGGAGCTTTTACACCATCAGTGGTTGTGAAGTCCATTGGTTTGAAATTCTCAAGAATGTCACACTCATCAGACCATGTGGGTTTAAATTAGTATTTCTCAATTTCCTCAAAAGTTGAGGATCCCACAGATCTTTCCAGAGTGATTTTGTTACCAAGTTTGTCAGTTATCTTAACTTCTTGGCCATTCTTGTTTGTTGGTGTTATTTCAACTGAACCAGCTTGTTTAGCAACAGTGTTTTCAATTTCATCATATTTTCTAAACCCTATGCCAAATTTTACATTGCTTTCAAGCTGTTTTTCTAACATTACCTCATAACCTTTGCAAGATTCCACCCATCTTTCACAAGTGATTTGGGTGGATTCCAACTCCTTTTTGCAAACTTGATATTTTTCTACCATAGTTTGGTTCTTGGTTATGCTTTGCTCTTCTTTTAGACTGCAGATTTCTTTGTCTTTTTCAGCCAATTTGTTTTTAAGTTCTTTTAAAGACTTTTCAAATTTGACCTCATCATTCAACACTCTATCCCTAAGGTTTTCATTCACCTCTTTAATGTTAGCAAATGTTATGATGCATTTGTCTGAACACAGATTTTCAAGAACCTGAGATGATACCTTAGCTGTAGCCATCATGGCATAATTACATTGACGATCATTTTCTTCATCAGCTCTCTCTTCTTTCTCACCTTCTTTCTTCTCTTCCTTTTCTTCTTCTTTGGACCAGGGGTCAAACAGTGGTTCAGTCAGGGTTTCTGAATTTTCTCCCAGCAGTAGTTCACCAGCAACAACAGTAACCACTGCTTCAGCAACTTCATCCACTGTTTCAGCACTTGTTTTCCCTTTTTCAGCATCCAGCTCTTCTGGTATTGACTCTAATGCAACAACAACAACAACAACAACAACAACCATACCCAGTAAATCCCACAAATAGCAATGCTAGTTATAGGGTCTGGGGAGGGTGGGATGTAGACAGAGTCCTTGCCTCTATCCATAGGGATAGAGAGGCTGCTTCCAGAGAGACCCTCGACTCGAAAACGAATAGCAAACCAACACACCAAGTCAAAGAGTATAGAAAGAATATAGAAATAAGAAGTCGCCCATACCAAGAAAGTGAACAGAGTGGCACAATATATTGTAAATCATGTAAAATAGCATACACCATCATTTATGCATAAACACAAGAAGGCAATCACCGGAAAAGTCACTTAAAGTATAAGAGAAACCTACGTCCCTGAAATACACCTAAGAGCTTACTGCCATATCCTCTATAGGTCCTTAACCCTAATCCTACGCCTCCACGAAGTCCTATCTTGGACCATGTCCTCAGAAAGATGCAACTCTAGTAAATCATGCCTGATCTGCTCATCCCATGTCAGTTTGGGTCTGCCTCTACTTTTCTTCCCCTCCACAGTAAGAGTTTCCACTACTCTAACTGGTGCCGTCGTTTCCCTCCACTTCACATGCCCAAACCATCTCAATCTCCCCTCCCTAATCTTCTCCGATATACTAGTTACTCCTAATCTTTCCCTAAAAACCACATTTCTAATCCGATCTAACCTCGTGTGTCCACACATCCACCTCAGCATCCTCATCTCTGCTACCTCTATCCTGCGCGCTAATGCCATAAGACAAAATTCATCATTAGAAGCATCATTAGTAGCATAGAGTGCAAAATTTTCATCACCTAGCTCATCAGTTAAGTTGCTCCAGTCAACAAAGCCTTGGGTGAAAAAGCTTTGCTGATCTGGTTAAACCACTGCTGGGGGTGCAGCTTGTTGTGGTGCAGCTGGTTGCACTTGAACCTGAGGTACAGGAGCCTGGACATACTGCATTTGAGGGACAGTGGTTTGAACATAATGCACAGGAACAGGGTTTGCATAATGAGCAGTGTTTACATGGGCAACAGGGGTATAATGGGAATAGTGCACAGTGCTTTAGTTTTGTGGTCTAGGGTTTGAGCTGGGATAAGTAACAATTGGACCAGCAGTTTGACTCCTACATTCCCTAGCAAAGTGTCCTAGCCTATTGCACTATAGCACCTGATCTTAGACTTATCCAACCCCACTTTTAAATTCCCATGTAACCCTAGGAATTTTATCCCTGTCCTTTTATAAAATTTGCTTCTTCTTACACTAAGCAAAGCCAATTGATGCAAAATGTCCATTTCTTCAAGATTAGTTGGATCAAAGTGCTGTAAGTCATTGAGTTTAAAGCTCAAGTTATCTGACATCTGGTTTTCACAATTAGTAGTAAAAGCATAATTTGCAGAGTGAGAATCAGAGTTGTTAAAGTTTCCACCAGCAGTTATGTCAATGTAATGATCATAACTCTGATCCTTACTACTACTACTACCAGATTCTTCCTGACCAAAAAGAGCTGTGCTGCCAAATGAGTAGTCATCAGCAACTTTTCCAGACTCTTGCAACTTCTTTTTCTAGTTTAACTCCCTTTCATAGGTCAGGAGTCTACCATGAAGTTGGGTCAGTGTCAGATCTTTGAACTCAGCAGAGTTTCTGGTTACAAAGGCAATTGTATCCCATTTTTCAGGTAGTGATCTAAGAAACCTGCTATTTTGTGTAGAGTTAGCAAATACAGCCTTAACAAGTCTTAGCTCACTAATGAGACAACTGAATCGCTCAAACTGTTGGGTTAATGATTCACCCTTAATGTGACAAAAGGTTTCATACTACTGATTCAGAATTTCCCTATTATTCTCAATTACTTCTTCAGTTCCCCCAAATTGTTCCTTAAGTGCATCCCACAATTCCTTGGCACTGTTACAGTGTAACAGCCCAGCATAAATTTCATTGGGTAATGCAGATGCAATGATGCTAAATGCTTTGGCATCCAGTTTGAACTTTTGAAAATAAGTTTCAGTATAGTTTTTAGGTTTTTTAGGTTCGAACTTCTTTGTATCCCCATAACTTGGCACCATGGGAACATGTGGTCCAAAAACAACAGATCTCCAACATCCGGTATTCTATTGAGCAAGGATGTGACCCATCCTTCTCTCCCAGATGTTGTATTCATTACGTTTAAGCATGGGTGGTTTGAAAAGTGAACCGATGTTATTCTTATCATCTTGTGATTGTGACGTCATCCTGGTCGTTTTACAAGCACTGATTAATCAACTTTGAACGTGATTAAACCTTACTCTGTTTTTCAACAAAACGAACAACTATCAGTATCAACGATTGTGAGCTGAACTATTTATGTCAAAATGATTGTTAAATCAAATTTGACTGTCCGAGCTCTGATACCAATTGTTAGGGTCTGAGTTTGGATTGATTGTGTTTTATGTTTGATTTAAGATGAAAGATGAACAAGTAAATGCAGCGGAATTAAGATGGAAATAAACTTTGCACACAATCAAACAGGAGAATTGCTTTTAACACACATTTTCACATAGAACCGAATGATTGAATTTATTTCAACTACGATTACAATGCATGCATGTAACAAACTCCCCCTCAGCCTGAGCTCACAGTGTTTGTTCGTACATGAAGAAAAGTGGTGAAGAGCTAATAGAACAGTACAGGGTACTGTTCTATTTATAGGCACACCCAAACTACTGTGGCATCTTTGCTGACGTCACCATGAAAGTGACATCTAACCTCCTAACAAACTGTAACAACTGATGTAATACAAACACTGCTATGCTATCTACTGTTTACAATACATTACATAAGAAAAGACTAAACTACTGCTTTATCCTTCCACTGTTGTGACTTCAGCAGTACTTGATAACTTCAGCAGTGCTTGACCCATAGCAGTAGATTGATCAACAGGGCTTTAGTCTTCATCAGCCTTTAACTTGGTCAGCAGTTGTAAATCAGCAGTTGTTGTAAAGGATCAGTGGACGGAGGTCATCAGATGTTGAAACCACTTTCAAGGGGAGAGATTGTAAATATAACTTCTGCTTATTTTAGATCCACTGCTCTGATCCAGTTTTGGCTTTAATTATCTGTTCCTTTGATAGGGTTCAATCCCAACAACATAAAAATCAAGGAGCGGGACTAGTTTTCAAGGTCTGAGTTTCACCTCTATCTTGACAACATCGTACCCTAACATCGTCAGTACTTATCCGTAGACAAGACCTACTAGAATAATATGGGGATTTTCCATCAAGGTTCAGATGTCACTCCCGTCTTGAGGGTAAATCTCGTGCAAAATACAAACACTGAGTAACAGTGTTTTTGAAGCATCAAGTGTATGTTGTATCAGCCTTAGGAAAGGCGTTGTAAACTTAGCAGGGAAGTGTGCTGCTAGGAAGCATTTACGGCAGAATGCATAAGTCTTAAACAACAGATAAGAATCAAGATTCCTAGAACTATAGACTAGGGAAAGTATTCCTACTTATCTTAATTCCCTATAGTTATGGCTCTGATACCAATCTGTCACACCCCAACCGATGGCGGAAACATCGTGGTGCGAGCACTAAGCGTTCAGATTGCTCATGAGATTCCATAACACTAAATAGTTTCATTATAAATTAGATTGATTCAACATGGTCTAAAACCAAACAACCATCACAAGGTATCAAAGTACATCAAGTCTCAAATATTGTTCAAAAACTTAATTAACTAGATGAGTTTCTAAGCATCTTCCTAGCTTGATTCCAAGAGTCATAACATCCTGTCAGCCTGCAACATGTATTAAAATAAAGTCAGTACAAAACATACTGGCGAGTATACAAGTTTGGATAGTAGCATACTAGATTTAAACAACTCATATCCGTATGTAAGTGTAACAAAATAGTTTCAGCCATGCTAGTGTTCGCAGTCCAACAAGTGATAGCCCAAGTATCCCGATGCTTTTTTGTTTTCCCAAGTCTCAAGGAAAACTAGAATCCTCCTAACAATACCCCCGAGAATAATGGGGGGGGTGCATCTCCTATAGCGCTACTATTGTTAAGGCGGTACTACACACCCTGGATTAAACGTTCACATAGAACAAATAGAATACAAGAATCACAAGTTTCATATACACA
The DNA here is from genome assembly GCA_030545235.1 of Helianthus tuberosus. Taxonomy (NCBI): domain Eukaryota; kingdom Viridiplantae; phylum Streptophyta; class Magnoliopsida; order Asterales; family Asteraceae; genus Helianthus; species Helianthus tuberosus. The sequence continues at coordinate 125,772,105 of CM060407.1, forward strand.
CAGGATAGAGTTTAGTTTGCAAAAAGTCTCAAGTATCGTAGTTTAGTAGAATACATGTTACATCCCAAAGTTTAAAGCAAAAAGGGATCGAGTATACTCACAGTGATTGCTTAACAGATTAACCGTTATTGGATCAAAGGGAGCTCTCTAGGTTTAGCCTGATTAGATTGCAACGAATAAGTGTCGGACAAAACAACGAGATTGAACAAGTGTCGGATTAGTCACTGGATCAGATGGCTGTCCGATCGGATGGCCATCCGATCGGATTGCAAGTCGATTGAGTGATAAGTGTGTGAAGGAACAGATGGCCGTCCAATCGGATGGCTATCCGATCGGGTTGCCACTTGATTCAAATTATCAAAAGTGTGAAGGGAACGGATGGCTGTCCGATCAGAAGGCTATCCGATCGGGTCACCACTCGATCCAAGTTCAAGATTCAAGGTTGCCTCGATCGGATGGCTGTTCGATCGGATGGCTATCCGATCGAGCTGCCACCCGACGATTTTGACTTCAAGTTTCAAGAATGTTAAGGGCAAGTGTCACTCGATCGGGTGGTTGTTCGATCGGATGGCTATCCGATCAGATTGCCACTCGATCGGGTTACCTTGTCCCGTTCTAAATTTTGTAAAACTCTAAGTTTCTGATTAAGCAATGATGACGTGTTACGCATTAAGACAACGGTAAACTCATAAGTTGTTCAGCCGATCCGATCGGTTGGGAATCACCCCAGTCTATTCGGTCGTCATTTCATGATGATATTTATGTCTGAATCCGTACTCTGGTCATCTTCTCCAATAACAATCCTTTTCCAAGCCGACTCTAGACTAATAATCAAGTCTACAGTCCGTTTAGATCCGGATCTTACCGTTTTATGTAAAAGTTCAAGAAAAGATGAAGATAAACAAAGGTTTTAGCTTGAAAAGTTTAGATCTAGCATAGATTTAGTGTAAAACACATGAAATTCCTTAGATCTAAGCTAGATTCTATCAGGAATGACATCATATAGTAGTTTGTACAAACAACCATGATGACATCATCCTTAAGAACTCAGATCTAAGAGATTTCACGGTGAAAAGCCAGATTTCGAAGGAGAATCTCGTAGAGAATGGTGTGTAGATCAAAGATGTACAAGAATCTAGCGTGAAACGTACCGAAATCGCCAAGAAATGGAGGAAAAGAAGCGTGCGTGCGTCTGGTCGAGTGAGGCTGTCACATCAGTGAAAATGGTGATGTGACAGGCTTATTTATAGTGTCAGAGAGGAGAGGAGAGGCGGTGTGCACGGATCGGATGGCTGTCCGATCGAGTGGCCATCCGATCGGGTGGTCATCTGATCGGATGGCTATCTGATCGGATGGTCATCCGATCGGATTGCCACTCGGTCAATCCCATCTTTTCCGTTTCACCGTCTTCGATTCGATTTACGAGTTAGATTAAGCGTTGCGTATTATGGAGTAATAGTACAACTAGATTATAGGCAATAGCACAAAAGTTTTCAAAGTTTCATAGTTTCAGCCAGTGACAAGACTCCAGTCCCTCGTTCAACCAAGTCTCAAGTTTCACGAGCCTCAAGAGTCAAGCACCAAAGTATATAGAGTTAGGTGATGTGTGTAAAATGCAACATATAAATTACATCAAATGTGACATGAAACTAACCCTTTTTTTAGTACTAATGTTGGAAAAAGTGTGTTTTTGTGTTACTTTTGTATTTTCAGGGTTAAAAGAGCTTAAATGAACAAAAGAAGCAAAAATGGAGCTAAATCTAACAATAATACAAGAAAAGGAATAAACATGGCATGCCGGACCCCTCGACAGCATCTTCCCAAGCAAAAACAAGAAGACATAAGGCTGAACACGCCCCATGCTCATTGATCACGGGGGCGTGCCCAAGTGTCTGCAGAAAAGACGAAGCTGTAGAAGCTTCTATTTCCCAACACGGGGGCGTGGCCAGCGGACACGGGGCCGTGGTCAATGCCAAGATTCGCAGAATCTTGGCAAATCTTGATAGTACTGATACGCTTCTGCACACGGGGTCGTGCCTAGCGGACACGGGGGCGTGGTCAACTAATGCAAACAAACTGCTATTAATGAAGAAAGAGAAGATGGGTGGACACGGGGCCGTGCCCAATTAACACGGGGCCATGTCCGGGCTTCTGTGCAGGCTATAAATAGGGGTGCTTGGCTCACTTGCAAACCATCCCTTGGCAAACCACCTCTCTCACACTTCACCCACCCACCACCACCATCACAACCCACATCCACCACTATCATCCATCATCCATCATAGAGTGTGTGAGTAGTCTCGGGATCCAAGATTGATCATAAGAGTTCTTGATAATCAAAGGCCATGTTTGTCTAAGTCTCTTACATCACTTGGTGAAGACAAGCATTTAGTGTAATTCTTTTTATTTTTTTATCTTTTCTCACTTTTTATTTGGTTATGTATTAATGACTTTAATAACTAGTTTCTTATGTTGAAGGTGAATCTTCCTTATCATTTGTCCGTGGTGTCTTGGCGTTATTTTACTGTCTATATAAAATAAAATATTTACACCATTCATATCTCCACGGTCTATATGGAGATATGTTGGCTACCTGGTCGGGGGTTAAGGGAATGGTTTGGTAAGAGTCTTGCCTTGTTCAGTGTATAGATCCTGCAAGGACCTGGGTCAAGTTTAGTAGGACCTCCTTCAATACCCACTGGTATTGGATGGCGGGGGTCCGAACTCCTTGATCCCCTCATATGTAAACTACTATTAAAACTTTAACCCGACTATTTAGGATTGTATCCCTGCTGACTCAAACTACTTAGCCGAGGGCAACATCACCTTCAAAAGAGGGGCCTACCACATTATGCATTAATAACTTAATTAATTATCTTTCAATAATCCAACCCTTTAGGATTGTATCCTTGCTGACTCAAACTACTGGGTTGAGGGTAACGTCACCTTCAAAAGAGGGGCCTACTACTATAACTAAGATAATCTCTTAAAAAGTGAAAAAGTGCGGAAATAATCAAAGGTTACACTAAAGGCGAGTCGGATCCAAGTGATTCATCTTGTCTATCTGTTTTTATTTTTATTTTTCAGCATTTTTAATTTTAATTTTTATGTTTAAACCTTTTTCTAAAATTTTGATTTGATTAGACGTTGAGGATAAAACGGTACTAAAAGCTCTTGTGTCCTTGGACGACCTCGGTATCTTACCAACGCTATACTACGCTCACGATGGGTGCACTTGCCCATATGTGTGTTTAGTCTTAGTGAAATATTGTGTTTTATAAATTTAAAACTTGACTAAAGTGTAAAAAGGGCTAAAAATATAACTATAAATTATATACACACCGACACACATCAAGTTTTTGGCGCCGTTGCCCGGGACACAAGGATTTTAAGAAAGTTAGGAATCAACGGCCTAATCGTTTTTTCTTATTTTTCTGTTTTTTTAGATTTTTGTTAGATTTTCAATTTCTACAGAGCTCAGCACGGGCCGTGCCTGGTCGGACACGGGCCGTGCCCAGCATTGTTACTGGCAGTTTTAATTTTCTAAGTTACAAAGAGCTGAGCACGGGGCCGTGTCGGTGCAACACGGGGCCGTGTCGAGCTCCCCAGTAACAGGGATCCGGAAAACAGTCACTGTATCTCCGACCACAGGCCGTGTTCAGCTGAGCACGGGGCCGTGGTGAAACTTCTGACCAACGTTCTTTTTTGTTTCTATTGCAGGACTTGGAACCCAGGCGCCACATCTGAACTTTCTACGCAGTGTATGAGCTCCAGTTCTAGTAGAGACATAAAAGAACCTCTAGATGAACCCGAACGCTTTCTAAGAAAAAGACTTAAAGCTAAAAACCAAGAGAATGTTTCGGGGGACCCACTTCCAATGGCGGATCAACGTACCCTCATGGATTACCTTCGGCCCACCGTGGGTAATCTCGGCGTTGGTATCAATGCACCGAATGTCGAGGCCAACAACTTCAAACTTCGGCCGCATTTGATACAAATGCTCCAAAACTCCGCAACCTTTCGTGGGCTTGCGGACGAAGATCCCCATCTACATATCACTAACTTCTTGGAAATATGTGATACTTTTCGGATCAATGGAGCATCAAATGACGCCATCCGCCTTCGAATGTTCCCATTTTCACTAAAAGACCGAGCTAAGGCTTGGCTTAATAACCTCCCAGTTGGTTCGGTAAACACCTGGGATGAACTGGCCCAAAAGTTTTTATATAAGTATTTCCCTCCTGCTAAAACGGCTAAATTAATGACTGAAATTAACACATATTCACAAGACGACGGGGAATCCTTATATGAAACTTGGGAAAGGTTCAAGGAGCTACTAAGAAAGTGACCTCATCATGGTCTTGCGGTATGGCAACAAGTATCCACTTTCTATAATGGGTTGTTGCCACACACAAGACAAACGCTTGACTTTAGCTCCGGGGGACTTTTAGGTAATCGTCGCCCAAATGAAATTTATAATCAAATTGAGGAAATTGCTCAAACCAATTTTCAATGGTACACTCCCCGAGGCACAAAATCTATTACCCCGGGAGTCCATAAGGTTGATGAGAGCACCTCCTTGCAAGCCCAAATCGAGGCCCTTTCTTCAAAAATCAAAAAGTTAGAAATGGCAAAACGGCTTCGGTTATGGCTTGCGAGGGGTGTGGTGGGCCACATGAAAATTGGAGTTGTATGAAAGAAATAGATAATCAAACAGAATCGGTAAACTACATTGATAATAGACCTAGGCCGTCGGGTCCTCCAACGGGTACCTACAACCAAGGATGGCGTAACCACCCTAACCTTGGTTGGAGAGAACCCGGCAATAGTAGTAACCAACAAAATCTAAGCCAACGAAGAAACTTTCAACAACCAAGAAACGAGTCACAAAATTTCTCTCAACAACAACAAGGGGAACGGGAGAGGCTTGAAGATACCGTATCTCGCCTCATCTCCAACACCGAAAAGAAAATCTTGGATCGATTTCAACAACTAGAATCGAACTTTAGAAATCAACAAGCTAGTATTCAAAACATTGAAAAACAAATAAATCAACTAGCTCAAAATTTATCAGAGAGACCACAAGGCGCGTTACCAAGCAATACCGAAACCAACCCAAAGGCGCAAGTACATCTCATCACATTGAGAAACCGTACCGTGGGTCCCGAGGAGGCTCCATTACCTCCAACCGAAAGGAGCCGATCTAGCCAAACTACAACTCCACCGGCACCCCAACAAGAGACGGCTCCTCCACCAAGTTAAAAGCCCATCAAAAATCCTCCGGTACCATACCCCGGTCGGTTAATTCGCCAAAAGACCGATGAGCAATTCACAAAATTCGTAAATTTACTAAAACAATTGCATGTTAATATTCCATTTGTTGAAGTCCTAACCCAAATGCCTAAATATTCAAAATTTATGAGAGACTTCCTCACTCACAAAAGGAAAATTGAATCATTGCAATTAGTTAATTTAAGTGAAGAATGCTCCGCCTTGCTACTCAACAAACTCCCGCAAAAGAAGATCGATCCTGGGAGCTTCACCATCCCTTGTTCCATTGGGGAATCTCTCATCCGCAACGCACTAGCCGACCTTGGGGCTAGCATCAACCTCATGCCCGCGTCAATGTTCGACCGACTCGGCCTAGAAAAACAAGCCCTACAAAAACGAGCATACAACTCGTCGATAGGTTCGTCAAATATCCACAAGGTGTCGCTGAAAATCTATTGGTTAAAGTCGGCGAATTTGTCTTCCCAGCCGACTTTGTCATACTAGATATGGAGGGAGATACCGAAGTACCACTCATCTTAGGGAGGCCATTCCTAGCTACGGCCCACGCAGTGGTAGACATGAATGGTGGAACACTAACATTAAGGGTTGGGGACAAGGAGATGAAGTTCAGAGTTGGTAAGATAGTAGAAGACGATCACCCGGTCAATTACATGAAAGTCATAGACTCAAGTTTGGATGATTCTCTCCAACGGTGAAACATGGGATGCAAAACATCCCACTTGGGTAACATATGACTGGCTTTGGGTCTAGCCAAGGACCCTTACAAACGTGGCGCACCACGGAGGCATTCCGCGGAACTATCCTTAGTTTAGTTTAGATTAATTTTTATGCTTTCTAGTTTAGTTTTAATTTTCAGGAATAAAACACACTCGGGATGGTGAAGGATACTAAGGGAAACTTGAACCAACACCCCATGCACAAAAACAGAGCCTCTCGTAATTTTTTCTTCATTACAGTAAGTTCGGCACGGGCCGTGCTCAGCCAACACGGCCCCGTGCTGAAATGTCTGCAGAAAATGCCCAGTTCAGGTAACTGGACACGGGGCCGTGTTCACTGAACACGCCCCCGTGCCCAGCTTTCTGTTACTTTTTGATGATTTTTGTTCCTGGCAACCTGAACACGGGGCCGTGCCCGGACACCACGGGCCCGTGTCCAGATGCCCGGTGACATAAAAATTTGTTTTTAACACACCTTTTACACATTCAATCAACATAAAAACTTATTTTTGGGACACATTGAGGACAATGTGTAATTTAAGTGTGGGGGGGGGATGCTAAAACCTTGAATTTTGCAAGTCCTAATTACAAGCCTTACACAAACTCTATTGGAACCGCTAAACACCCCAAATTTTTTCAAATTTTTTTCATTTTTTTTACTTGTCTTGGTTTAATTTGGGAATTACAAGTTCTAAAAAGGTTATATTTTTACAAATTTACAACTGATAGCGTTGTGATAAAAAGAACCAACATAAGAAAATTATGAAACGACATGACAAATCTAGTTAAAATTTGATTATATATACTTGATCACATAAAACCCCATTCCCACAAAAAGTGAGTTTTGAGCCTTTATTGAGCATACAAATACACATCTTTAAACTAAATGCTCATTTTTCGTTTCTTGTGTGAATAGCCGCTTGGTTTCTTACGACTCTAGAACTTGCTATGACGATACATTCCCGGTCCTTACCAACTTAAACCCAAGTAAGTAAATGATGGAGGCATTAGGACTAACCCCTTTTTCTTTCAACACCATTATTTTTCTTTTTTTTACCACCTACCCAAAATCCCCCCAGTTAACCCATTTGAGCCTAAACCTTTTCATTTCTAAACCCACAAAACAAACACCCTTTACCCACCAAAACCCTTTTTTATTTTAAACCCTTTATTTTAGTAACAAAGCTCGGTTTTCTTGTGACTTCCTTAAAAAAATGATGATGAAGTCAAGAAATAAACAAACAAGTTCATCAAAAAGAACCTTTTTTGAAGAATTTCTTCATTAGAATAAAAAAGTCATAAAAATAAAAAGTCTTACGAAAACCGACGCTTTTTACGCCTTTTCGCCTTTTTCTACTAACCACTAACCCAACCACCTACCTTTAACCCAAGCCTAACCCTTCCCCAAAGTCCTCTTGATACTTACAATGGTGTATAGTTAAAAAGGAGGAGGATTGATTGCTTGGCAAGAATATGGTAGAAGTAAGTTCCATGCCGCTCTCGAGTGTTCAACAAAAATACATATTCGGCCGAGTGTTGAGTGATCCCCCGCGAGGTTTGTGAACTTGTATATAAATGGAATTTTAAAGAGGCATGTTTTACCCAAATAAGTAATTTCTCCTATGTAAGGTTCTAAATAAATCATGACGAATAGGAGTATAAATAAAATAAAAATAAATCCTAATAAAGAATCTTGGAATCCCGACACTCTATGACAAGCCCAAAACCTTCTCTTCTACCCATTCCATTTGGGTGTGTAAGCCACATTATAAGGAGTTTTGCTTGAGGACAAGCAAAGATTCAAGTGTGGGGGTATTTGATGTGTGTAAAATGCAACATATAAATTACATCAAATGTGGCATGAAACTAACCCTTTTTTTTAGTACTAATGTTGGAAAAAAGAGTGCTTTTCAGGGTTAAAAGAGGTTAAATGAATAAAAGAAGCAAAAATGGAGCTAAATCTAACAATAATACAAGAAAAGGAATAAACGTAGCATGCCCGACCCCTCGACAACATCTTCGCAAGCAAAAACAAGAAGACAGAAGGCTGAACACGCCCCGTGCTCATTGAACACGGGGGCGTGCCCAAGTGTCTGCAGAAAAGACAAAGTTGTAGAAGCTTCTATTTCCCAACACGGGGGCGTGGCCAGCGGACACGGGGCCGTGGTCAACGCTAAGATTCGCATAATCTAGGCAAATCTTGATAGTACAGATACACTTCTGCACACGGGGTCGTGCCCAGCGCACACGGGGGCGTGGTCAACTAATGCAGACAAACTGCAATTAATGAAGAAAGAGAAGATGGGTGGACACGGGGCCGTGCCCAATGGACATGGGGCCGTGTCTGGGCTTCTGTGCAGGCTATAAATAGGGGTGCTTGGCTCACTTGCAAACCATCCCTTGGCAAACCACCTCTCTCACACTTCACCCACCCACCACCACCACCATCACAACCCACATCCACTACCATCATCCATCATAGAGTGTGTGAGTAGTCTTGGGATCCAAGATTGATCGTAAGAGTTCTTGACAATCAAAGGCCATGTTTGCCTAAGTCTCTTACATCACTTGGTGAAGAAAAGCATTTAGTGTAATACTTTTTATTTTTAATCTTTTCGCACTTTTTATTCGGTTATGTATTAATGACTTTAATAACTAGTTTCTTATGTTGAAGGTGAATCTTCCTTATCATTTGTCCGTGGTGTCTTGGCGTTATTTTACTGTCTATATAAAATAAAAGATTTACACCATTCATATCTCCACGGTCTATATGGAGATATGTTGGTTACCTGGTCGGGGGTTAAGGGAATGGTTTGGTAAGAGTGTTGCCTTGTTCAGTGTATAGATCCTGCAAGGACCTGGGTCAAGTTTAGTAGGAACTCCTTCAATACCCACTGGTATTGGATGGCGGGGGTCCGAACTCCTTGATCCCCTCATATGTAAACTACTATTAAAACTTTAACCCGGCTATTTAGGATTGTATCCCTGCTGACTCAAACTACTTAGCTGAGGGTAACGTCACCTTCAAAAGAGGGGCCTACCACATTATGCATTAATAACTTAATTAATTATCTTTCAATAATCCAACCCTTTAGGATTGTATCCTTGCTGACTCAAACTACTGGGTTGAGGGTAACGTCACCTTCAAAAGAGGGGCTACTACTATAACTAAGATAATCTCTTAAAAAGTGAAAAAGTGTGGAAATAATCAAAGGTTACACTAAAGGCGAGTCGGATCCAAGTGATTCATATTGTCTATCTGTTTTTATTTTTATTTTTTTTCCAGCATTTTTAGTTTTAATTTTTATGTTTAAACCTTTTTCTAAAATTTTGATTTGATTAGACGTTGAGGATTAACCGGTACTAAAAGCTCTTTTTGTGACATCTGTGCTTGTAATCATTGTATAAACTCTGAATTGTTCAGTTATCAATAAAACAATTTGATTTGACCCCAATATTTGTTTATTTATGTTTGACATTTTGCACGTTTTGATTTTTGTTCAATTTCAAACTCTATATCGCTTTCTGGAGAGTTATACGCAAACCGATGCGTAAACGTAATCAGTTTAACGCGACAAACACTCCAGAACATCAACATATGCTTAACATACCTTAAATAACCTTTACATAACTTAGAAATAGGTTTTGAAGACTTTGGTTGGTATGGCAAAATCAAGTTTATTCGCTTACAGGGACTAATTTTGACAAACTACGAAAGTATGTCAATTCGTACTGTAACGAACATTCCGGAACTTGATCATAAGTTAAACATACCCTAAATATCCTTTACATAGCTTATAAATAGGATTTGAGGGGTTCGGTGTGCTAAAATAAACTTTTAGATCAAACAGGGACTAAAAGCGTCAAAAAGTGCATAAGTTTGCATTTTCGAGCATATCTTACGTTCTGAATACATCTGGACATACAAAAATTTTTGTAATCATTAGAATTTCTTATTTTAATGATTGGAATGCAAAAATACCATTCGTCGCGCAATTTGGATCGTTTTTGCGTCCGTTCGAGTTTTCGTCGTAATTAACCGAATAACGCAACTGTACGACCTAACGAAATGACATCCGAGATGTTTTTGAGCATATTTCATGTTCCCTATGCTTAAACTTCATTATTGAGCCTTGAAAATGGGTTAACGGGGTTTAAACGCATCAAAAATGGCTTAAAAGTGTTGCAGGGACCATTTCTGCCTTTTTGGCAAAGTTTCTGGACCTGGTACATGGTGGCGTCACGCCACAGCCTTATGGCCAAGTGGTGGTGGCACGCCATGTCACACCCCGACCACGTAAAACATCAAATCGTGGCGGAAACGTCGGGGAGTGTTGTAACAGAATTATTGTTTGACAACCATGGCATTAAAAGACATGTCTTATTTATCAACAAAAGGATCACATTGTCTTAAAACAACTGAAACAAAGAGTACATAACAAAATTAAACTAGTTATATCTTTATTTTTAAGTCTCTAAGGCACAGATCTGCCCTAGTGTGTCACGAACATCCTATGCAACAACTCCTGAAACACATATGAAAATAGGTACGTTAGCATAAAAATGCCTGTGAGATACATAGGTTTGTGAAAATAGGATTCATAACTTAGGTTTAAAGAAAATGTTTAATAAAAATAAGTCATGAATCTTGTTAAGTGTTTTCTTTTGTAAATCATTTGAAAAGCGATAGAAATCAGATGATATGTATAAAAAAAGGATAATGTATGGTTAAATGAATAACCAAGTAAAAATGAGTTTGTATAAATCAAGTTATTTGTAAAAAAAAAATGTTTAAGTGGAAATATGTTGTAAATGTAATATGTCTAAACTGAAATGATTTAAATAACGCTACGATATGTAATATCATACAAGCACTTATATATAGGAAGTACCAGCGGCGTATCCACCATGCTTGTATTATATTACACATGCATCGTTACCTAAATCACTTAAACAAACAAACCACCAATGTATAAAGTTTATGTTTGAACCAATTAAGAATGTTCTTGTATAAACCATGTCAAATGTTAAAAGTCAAAAGTCAAAATGTAATCATGTAGTATGTAACAAATGTTATGTATGTTAAGTAATATGTGATTATCTAAACCAAATGTAAAAATTTACAAAACAAAGTATTTTGAATATATCAAAAAGTCGTGTTTTGCAAAATAAATGCATGATTTACTGATACAAACACTTATGCGGTAAGTTAAACGCTATACATTCAAGCCTTGAGACAGTAGGATAACCTTAGAGTAAAGGTTATCAAAATAAATGTTTTCGGATTCAGTCATTCCTTACATCCAAACAGACCTAGGATGTCAGGAACGGGATTTGTCAAGTCCTATGGTACCACTACTTACTACGGAGCGGCGTAGCTAATGTTAATGAACGTATTTTAGTCCCGTTGTACAAACCAAATGTCATACCAAATGTAAACATGTTATGAGAAAACAATGTACTAAGTATGCTAAGTTAACATACAAAACAGAAAAGTCATGTAAATCAATGTGCTAGCATGCTCATTAAACATACATAGCAGAAATGTAATGTAAAATAATGTACTAAGTATGCCAAGTAAACATACATAGTATAAAATGTAATGTAAATCAATGTGCTAGCATGCCAAGTAAACATACATAGCGAAAGAAGAAGTAATGTAGAACAATGTGCTAGCATGCTAAGTAAACATACATAGCAAAACATAATGAAATCATGTACTATAATTGTACTAATGAACATAGTAAGCATATGATGTGAAAACAAAGAAAGCACGAAAGTAACAAGTAGGCACATGTGTTTCACCCCAAAACATTTGAAAACAGTAAAAGAGGGGACTATGTACTCACTTGAGATTGCTTAGAAGTCCTAGAATAACCACCAAGCAAAGCTAGAAGATCGCGGAATCAAACGGCACCTAATATAGGTAACTATGTAAATAAACGGACCTATTCGGAGGATCGGGTAGTATGAGGGTTCGTAAACCAAATGAGTGTAAGAACTCATGCAATATGGTTTAACAAAGCCTACATACTAAAACGAAACTTATCCTAAGTGCTTTTGACCCATTACGACCCGTTTAGGTAGCTTATGCTACTTTAACGCATCGTTCGTGTAAAACGCGTTTGGACCACTTAACTAGTCCTATGACAAGTAAAATATGCCTTAACATGTCTAATATTGTTGCCAAATCAGTTTAGATGTCAAAAATTACGTTACATATGCTTAAAATGAAATTTGGCATAAAAAGGGCATTTTGGTAATTTACCTGAGGCATATGAACTACCTATCATACAACTACTTAAACGTCGTGACCATAAGGTATAACCTCGGAAGGTTATTCCCTATACAACTATGGTCACCTAATGTGTTTGGTCGGATCCTAATGATCGACCAAACGGGTCGGGTTTGAAAGTATAAGCGATTGATCAGATCGCTTACCTTACGACCCTACATAAGCATTAAACCTAAAGTGACGAGCTAAACATGTTAAAACATGTTTTAACGAGGTTTGAAAACAGGTTTGGTATCAAAACAAACGGTTTTGATACCCTAGAGTAGTTTGGTTACAAAATATGCAATAATACGCATTTTGGCCTAAACTACGACTCGCCACAATGCCTAGATAACGTGGTAATCAGTAGGTATAGTCACTAGGGACTATAACCATCGTGATTACGCTCACGTTATGAAGTTCAAACAAACTTCGCATTGACCATAAACTGGTCAATGCAGAAAGTCAAACAAAGTTTGACGTTAACGCTAAAAACGTAAAAGAACAAAGGAATACTTACAACAGGTCCAAGAACGGAAGTTTTGATCCGATTACTCTCAGGTATGAAGCAATTACTTCAACTTAGAGAGATGAAATCAGATCAATGTGTGAGTTTGAAGTGAAGGGAGGTGGGTTTATATACAGTTTGGAGGACCGTTAAGATCGTTCGTCGAATAACGTGCTTCGATCTAGGCCGTACACATGTGCCCATGGTTTTGTGAAACCATGGGAGCCCCTAGGATGGCCCATAGTAAGTTAAAAACCATGTGCAAGTGAAAGAATGAGTTGGAAATAGCTGGAACCAGCTGAAAAACGATTCTGTTCAGATCTGTAGATCCTCGCGGCCCGTGTAGCATACATGCAGAGCTTACGCGGCCCGCCTGGGAGTCACAGATCAGCAAACAGTTTCCATTTTGACAGTTTCAGCCCCTGTAGTTGTTTTAGCTCATTTCCGATACTTCTAAGGCCTGTTAAGCCAACTTTAAGGGCCTACAATTATGCATAAACATTGTGGACATGAAACATGCTCAAAAATATGCCGGGTGTCGGTTCGTTTGGTCGTACGATCGCGATATTCGCCTAATTACGACGAAATGCGCACGAACGCGAAAAACGATCCAAATTGTGCGATGAATGGATTTTTCTTATGCCAAACACTAAAATAAAATATTTTAATGCTTACATAAATTTTTGGATGTCCAGATGTATTCAGAACGTAAGTTATGCGCGAAAATGCAAACTTATGCACTTTTTGATGCTTTTAGTCCCTGAATGAGCATAAAGTTTATTTTAGCACACCGAACCCCTCGAAGCCTATTTCTAAGCTATGTAAAGGATATTTAGGGTGTGTTTAACTTATGGTCATGTTCCGGAATGTTCGTTACAGTTCAAATTGGCAGACTTTGGCAGTTTGTCGAATTTAGCCCCTGTAAGCGAATAAACTTGATTTTGCCAAACCAAAGCCTTCAAAACTTATTTCTAAGTTATGTAAAGGTTATTTAAGGTATGTTAAGCATATGTTGATGTTCTGGAGTATTTTTCGCGTTAAACTGATTACGTTTACGCACCAGTTTGTGTATAATTCTCCAGAAAATGATATAGAGTTTGAAATTGAATAAAAACCAAAACATGAAAAATGTTAAACATAAACAAACAAATATTGGGATCAAATAACTTTATTTCATTGATAACTGAACTGTTTACAATGATTACAAGCACAGATATCACAGTCTCCCCTACTTGAGGAAATTTCGTCCCGAAATTTATTTATAGGAAACTCGTGAGAAGAGATGCGGATACTTCGCCTTCATTTGATCTTCACGTTCCCAAGTAAACTCGGGTCCACGTTTAGATTCCCAGCGAACTTTGACCAAAGGAATGCGCTTGCGTTTAAGCCACTTGACTTCACGATCCATAATTTCCACAGGTTTCTCAACAAAATGCATCGTGTTATCAACACAAATTTCATCAAGCGGTATGTGGAGGTTCTCATCAGCTAGGCACTTTTTGAGATTGGACACATGGAAGGTTGGATGAACATTTCCAAGTTCAGGAGGTAACTCAAGTCTGTAGGCTACCTTACCGATTCTTTCGACGATCTTGAATGGTCCAATGTATCTAGGTGCAAGTTTTCCTGTCTTTCCAAATCTGATCACACCTTTCCATGGTGAGACCTTAAGTAACACACAATCACCAACTTGAAATTCCAAGGGCTTGCGTCGTCAGTCCGCGTAACTCTTTTGACGGCTTTGAGCTGTCTGAAGGTTATCACGAACTTTCTTAACCTTATTTGTTGTCTCTAGAATGAGGTCAGGTCCAGTAAGCTGAGCCTCACCAATCTCATTCCAGCAGACTGGTGAATGACATTTTTGACCATAGAGAGCCTCGAAAGGAGCCATGTTGATGCTGGAGTGATAGCTGTTGTTGTAGGAGAATTCAATCAATGGAAGATGTGAATCCCAATTACCACAAAAATCGATCACACAAGCTCTAAGCATATCCTCCAAAGTCTGGATTGTTCTTTCAGTTTGACCATCAGATTGCGGATGATAAGCAGTGCTCAGATTAAGTTGGGTCCCCATAGCAGATTGCATGGTTCTCCAAAAACGAGAAGAGAAACGAGCATCTCTGTCAGAAATAATGTTCAAAGGAACACCATGTCGAGATACGATTTCATCCACATAGATTTTAGCCAGATTTTCAGCGGATAGATCCTCACAGATTGGAAAGAAATGCGCTGATTTTGTAAGACGATCAACAACTACCCAGATGGCATCATGACCTTTCTTTGTGCGCGGAAGTTTGGTAATAAGATCCATAGCGATGTTTTCCCATTTCCAAACTGGAATCTCTGGTTGCTCCAATAAACCAGAAGGATGTTGATGTTCAGCCTTAACCTTAAGACAAGTAAGGCATTTTGAGACATACAAGGCAATGTCTTTCTTCATACCAGGCCACCAATATTGAGTACGAAGATCCTTATACATCTTATCTGAGCTAGGATGAATAGAATAGCGAGACTTATGAGCTTCATCCATAAGCAAGGTGTGGAGATCATCTAGGCTTGGGACCCACAAACGGTCCATAAAATAATACAATCCATTGTCTTTAAGCACAAGATCAGGCTTAATGTGACAGGGTAATTCCTTACCCATCAAGTCTTGTGAAACACAAGCATGTTGAGCCTGAGAAATGCGAGTTTGGATATTAGATTGAGCACGAACACAATGAAGCTTGGTACGTTCCTTACGACTCAATGCGTCGGCCACAACATTCGCCTTACCAGGATGGTAGCGAATTTCCCAGTTATATTAGTTTAGAAGTTCAACCCAACGTCGTTGTCTCATGTTGAGTTCCTTCTGATTGAAGATGTGCTGAAGAATCTTGTGGTCAGTGAAAACCACACATTTTGTACCATACAAATAATGTCTCCAGATTTTGAGAGCGAACACAACTGCACCTAACTCAAGATCATGAGTGGTGTAGTTCTTCTCATGTACCTTCAACTACCTCGATGCATATGCTATTACTTTGTTCCTTTGCATCAGAACACAGCCAAGTCCCAATTTGGAGGCATCACAATACACGACGAAATCATCATTTCCCTCAGGCAAAGTCAGAATAGGCGCATCACATAGCTTATGCTTCAAGGTCTGAAACCCTTCTTCTTGTTTAGAACCCCATTCAAAGGGTTTATTCTTCTGAGTTAGAGCAGTTAGAGGAACTGCAATCATTTTTAAGAAGTTTTCGATGAAGCGGCGGTAATAACCCGCGAGACCAAGAAAAGAACGAACTTCAGTAGGAGTAGAAGGCGTATCCCAATCCTTAATCACACTGATCTTGGAGGGATCTACGTGAATACCTTGTTCGTTGACAATATGTCCTAAAAATTGAACTTCCTTAAGCCAAAATTCGCACTTGGAGAATTTGGCGAAAAGTTGCTCTTTCTTCAGGAGTTCCAGAGTAAGACGAAGATGTTGCTCGTGATTAGCTTGCGTCTTAGAATATATCAGAATGTCATCAATGAAGACGATGATGAACTTATCTAAATAAGGCTTACAAACCCTATTCATCAAGTCCATGAAAACAGCAGGAGCATTAGTCAGACCGAATGGCATGACTGTGAACTCATAATGCCCATTACGAGGTCGGAAAGTAGTCTTGGGAATATCTTCTTCATGCACACGAAGTTGATGATACCCAGAACGCAGATCAATCTTCGAAAAATAAGAAGCACCCTATAACTGATCAAAGAGATCGTCAATGCAAGGTAGGGGATATTGATTCTTGATGGTAAGCTTGTTAAGCTCACGGTAATCGATGCACATTCTGAAAGATCCATCTTTCTTCTTGACAAAAAGAATGGGAGCACCCCAACGTGAAAAGCTAGGACGGATAAAACCTTTATCAGAAAGCTCCTGAAGCTGCTTAGACAGTTCTTGCATCTCAGACGGTGCAAGACGATATGGAGATCTGGCAATGGGATTTGCACCAGGTACGAGATCAATACGGAATTCGACTTGGCGTGTTGGGGGTAATCCAGGTAACTCTTCGGGAAACAACTCAGGATAATCCCGAATAACATGGATATCTTGAATAGACTTACCTTTGCCTTTATCCGCTACTACATGTGCCAAGAAGGCCACATAATTCTTTCGCAGATACTTCCGTGCTTGAAAACAAGACATGAGCTTGAGGCTACTAGCAGGTTTCTCACCACGAACCTGTAGGATCTCACCTGTCGAGAGCGGCACACGAACAATCTTCTCAAAACAAACTACCTCTGCGTGATGCTTGGCTAACCAATCCATACCCACTATAATGTTGAAGCTTCCAAGTTGCATTGGCGTGAGGTCAATAGGAAAAAGATGGTCGTTAAGGTTTAACTGGCAGTTACGAAGAACGGAATCAAGAACAACGGGTTCACCACTAGCAACTTCTACTATCAAAGGCTTTCCTAGTTTCGTTCTAGACACGCGAAGCAATGGCTCAAAAGATAATGACATAAAACTCTTATCGGCACCTGAATCAAAAATAACAGAAGCAGACTGATTGTTAACAAAGAACGTGCCGTTCACCACTTCGTTGTCTGCCTGCGCCTCTTGTGCGTTCATGTTAAAGACTCAACCTCGAGCCTGAGCCTGAACTGGATTCGCATTCACCAATCTTGGACACTGATTACGGTAGTGGGTCAGATCCCCACAGTTATAACAAGAACCTGGTGGGTAGTGAGGTCGTGCAGCTTGACCCTGTTGTTGAACAGGAAGCTGAGCAACTTGTTGAGCCGGGTTCTGAGCTGCCTGATTCTGATTGGCAGGAATGCGGCATGTGGCAGCAAGATGACCAGGTCTTCCACAGTTGGTGCAATGACGACATTGGAGATGTGGCTGATGATGACCGTTACACCTGGTGCACAAAGGTGTATTGCCAAGATAAGGTTTCTTGGCAAGTGGTTACGCAGGCTGATTTGGAGCAGCCTGATTTGCCTGTGCAGTAACAGCGTAGTTTTGGGAAGCCTTTCGCTTCCTAGAACCCTTCGAGGAACCAGAATCCTTACCCTTCTTGTTCTTACCCTTCTTGCTTTCACTTTTATCAGACGCCTGCTTCTTACCCTTGTCACCCTTTCTATGCAGCTTACCCTTTCGAACCTGCGACTTAGTCAATGTCGCTGCTAACTCGATCGCCTGACAGACTGTGGTAGGGTTACTACCAGTAACGATGTCTTGTACGGAGTCAGGTAGGCCATCGATATACCTCTCGATAGCCTTCTCGAGTGGGGTAACCATTGTTGGGCAAAGTAAACTCAACTCTTCATACCTGTCAGTATACGCACGGTGCTCACCACTATCTTGTTTCAGATCATCAAACTCCCTTTCTAGAGCTCGCAGTTCATGATGAGGACAAAACTCCCTCATCATAAGAGCCCTAAGTTCAGCCCATGTTTGTGCCAAAGCAACCTCAGCACCATGATCTCTCATAACCCCGTTCCACCATGTGAGAACCCTCTTCTTAAACACGCTTGAAGCAAACTTGACTTTCCGATTCCCAGGACACAGGACATGACGAAATGTACTCTCAATGCTCTCGAACCATTGAAGGAGCCCAGTTGCTCCCTCAGAACCACTAAACTTGAGTGCTTTAGCCGAATTAAAACTCTTGAAGTTGCATGGAGCGTTTTGATTGTTGTTGGCTTGGTTCACTTGAGCTATAATGTTTGGGAGTACGGCAGCCATATGATGCGCCATAATATCTGCCATTTCGGCATTAGATAGCGGGTTTTCACGTCGAGGAGGCATTCTAAAAGAGGGAAACATGAGAGGAAACGAGTGAGATGATTAGATGAAAAGAACGAGATGAAACAAAATCAACAAAGGTAAAGATGGTGGTCATTCGTTCGTATCACAAAGCAAACAAACGACACACAGTGACTAATCAAAGTAAATGGGTCAAAAATAATGTATCGCGAAGACATGTTCGCCTATAAGTGAACACTCACCCCAAGAGTTCCCAGGTAAGAGTGACTGGTCCGATTATGTGGATTTGTACGAACACTCTAGCCTTAGACAGAAACCCAGGGTACATGCATTCACCCTTCCAGTTTGCATGTGTTCACACTATTTAGAACCCAAAACTTTGACGAGATTTTGAAAACTTGGAAGGCACAAGGCCAAAAGAATCATTCAAAAATGGATGATAAATTTTCAAAATCAATATGAAAAATCAAAAAGGGTTCCAAACCATATAATAAATCATTTAAAAATAGATGATTGATTTTCAAAAATCGTTTTGGAAAAATTGGGTTCTCATTTTGGTGATCACCTAAGGATAGGTGAAGTGCATGTTTTAAAATCTAAACACAAGATAACTTGTGTTGGGGTCCTAGAAAGGTTATAGTCTAGGTCAAATCATTTCTAATAACCTAATTCCCTAAAACCTGGCTCTGATACCAAACTCTTCTGTCACACCCCGACCACGTAAAATATCAAATCGTGGCGGAAACGTCGGGGAGTGTTGTAACAGAATTATTGTTTCACAACCATGGCATTAAAAGACATGTCTTATTTATCAACAAAAGGATCACATTGTCTTAAAACATCTGAAACAAAGAGTACATAACGAAATTAAACTAGTTCTATCTTTATTTTTAAATCTCTAAGGCACAGGTCCGCCCTAGTGTGTCACGAACATCCTATGCAACAACTCCTGAAACACATGTGAAAATAGGTACGTCAGCATAAAAATACCTATGAGATACATAGGTTTTGTGAAAATAGGATTCATGACTTAGGTTTAAAGAAAATGTTTAATAAAAATAAGTCATGAATCTTGTTAAGTGTTTTCTTTTGTAAATCATTTGAAAAGCGATAGAAATCAGATGATATGTATAAAAAAAGGATAATGTATGGTTAAATGAATAACCAAGTAAAAACGAGTTTGTATAAATCAAGTTATTTGTAAAAAAATGTTTAAGTGGAAATATGTTGTAAATGTAATATGTCTAAACTGAAATGATTTAAATAACGCTACGATATGTAATATCATACAAGCACTTATATAAAGGAAGTACCAGTGGCGTATCCACCATGCTTGTATTATATTACACATGCATCGTTACCTAAATCACTTAAACAAACAAACCACCAATGTATAAAGTTTATGTTTAAACCAATTATCAAATGTGCTTGTATAAACCATGTCAAATGTTAAAAGTCAAAATGTAATCATGTAGTATGTAACAAATGTTATGTATGTTAAGTAATATGTGATTACCTAAACCAAATGTAAAAATGTACAAAACAAAGTATTTTGAATATATCAAAAAGTCGTGTTTTGCAAAATAAATGCATGATTTACTGATACAAACACTTATGCGGTAAGTTAAACGCTATACATTCAAGCCTTGAGACAGTAGGATAACCTTAGAGTAAAGGTTATCAAAAGAAATGTTTTCGGATTCAGTCATTCCTTACATCCAAACAGACCTAGGATGTCAAGAACGGGATTTGTCAAGTCCTATGGTACCACTACTTACTACCGAGCGGCGTAGCTAATGTTAATGAACGTATTTTAGTCCCGTTGTACAAACCAAATGTTATACCAAATGTAAACATGTTATGAGAAAACAATGTACTAAGTATGCTAAGTTAACATACAAAACAGAAAAGTCATGTAAATCAATGTGCTAGCATGCTCATTAAACATACATAGCAGAAATGTAATGTAATGTAAAATAATGTACTAAGTATGCCAAGTAAACATACATAGTATAAAATGTAATGTAAATCAATGTGCTAGCATGCCAAGTAAACATACATAGCGAAAGAAGAAGTAATGTAGAACAATGTGCTAGCATGCTAAGTAAACATACATAGCAAAACATAATGAAATCATGTACTATAATTGTACTAATGAACATAGTAAGCATATGATGTGAAAACATAGAAAGCACGAAAGTAACAAGTAGGCACATGTGTTTCACCCCAAAACGTTTGAAAACAGTAAAAGAGGGGACTATGTACTCACTTGAGATTTCTTAGAAGTCCTAGGATAACCACCAAGCAAAGCTAGAAGATCGCGGAATCAAACGGCACCTAATATAGGTAACTATGTAAATAAACGGACCTATTCGGAGGATCGGGTAGTATGAGGGTTTGTAAACCAAATGAGTGTAAGAACTCATGCAATATGGTTTAACAAAGCCTACATACTAAAACAAAACTTATCCTAAGTGCTTTTGACCCATTACGACCCGTTTAGGTAGCTTATGCTACTTTAACGCGTCGTTCGCGTAAAACGCATTTGGACCGCTTAACTAGTCCTATGACAAGTAAAATATGCCTTAACATGTCTAATATTGTTGCCAAATCAGTTTAGATGTCAAAAATTACGTTACATATGCTTAAAATGAAATTTGGCGTAAAAAGGGCATTTTGGTAATTTACCTAAGGCATATGAACTACCTATCATACAACTACTTAAACGTCGTGACCATAAGGTATAACCTCGGAATGTTATTCCCTATATAACTATGGTCACCTAATGTATTTGGTCGGATCCTAATGATCAACCAAACGGGTCGGGTTTGAAAGTATAAGCGATTGATCAGATCGCTTACCTTACGACCCTACATAAGCACTAAACCTAAAGTGACGAGCTAAACATGTTAAAACATGTTTTAACGAGGTTTGAAAACATGTTTGGTATCAAAACAAACGGTTTTGATACCCTAGAGTAGTTTGGTTACAAAATACGCAAGAATACGCATTTTGGCCGAAACTACGACTCGCCACTATGCTTAGATAACGTGGTAATCAGTAGGTATAGTCACTAGGGACTATAACCATCGTGATTACGCTCACGTTATGAAGTTCAAACGAACTTTGCATTGACCATAAACTGGTCAATGTAGAAAGTCAAACAAAGTTTGATGTTAACGCTAAAAACGTAAAAGAACGAAAGAATACTTACAACGGGTCCAAGAACGGAAGTTTTGATCCGATTACTCTCAGGTATGAAGCAATTACTTCAACTTAGAGAGATGAAATCAGATCAATGTGTGAGTTTGAAGTGAAGGAAGGTGGGTTTATATAGAGTTTAGAGGACCATTAAGATCGTTCTTCGAATAACGTGCTTCGATCTAGGCCGTACACATGTGCCCATGGTTTTGTTAAACCATGGGAGCCCCTAGGATGGCCCATAGTAAGTTAAAAACCATGTGCAAGTGAAAGAATGAGTTGGAAATAGCTGGAACCAGCTGAAAAATGATTCTGTGCAGATCTGTAGATCCTCGCTGCCCGTGTAGCAAACTTATGCACTTTTTGACGCTTTTAGTCCCTGAATGAGCATAAAGTTTATTTTAGCACACCGAACCCCTCGAAGCCTATTTCTAAGCTATGTAAAGGATATTTAGGGTGTGTTTAACTTATGGTCATGTTCCAGAATGTTCGTTACAGTTCAAATTGGCATACTTTCGCAGTTTGTCGAATTTAGCCCCTGTAAGCGAATAAACTTGATTTTGCCATACCAAAGCCTTCAAAACTTATTTCTAAGTTATGTAAAGGTTATTTAAGGTATGTTAAGCATATGTTGATGTTCCGGAGTATTTTTCGCGTTGAACTGATTATGTTTACGCACCAGTTTGCGTATAATTCTCCAGAAAACGATATAGAGTTTGAAATTGAATAAAAACCAAAACATGAAAAATGTTAAACATAAACAAACAAATATTGGGATCAAATAACTTTATTTCATTGATAACTGAACTGTTTACAATGATTACAAGCACAGATGTCACACGCCACCACCATATCTGGGCAGAAACTCATTTTCAGCAACAGCAGGTCCATTTTCAGCATTTAACTTGAAGTTTAGGGTCTTTTTTGTAACATTTGCAATATCGTGTGATGGTTTTGGACACCCATAGTATTGTGAAACAATGGGTAACACATGGAGGGTCCAGATTAATGCTCAATTATCGAGGAATGATCCTATCGGTTTTGAGAAATCTATATAAACCCACCTCCATTCATTCCAAACCCACACAATTGATCTCAAATTCATTCTCTAAGTTGAAGCTCTCATAATGAAGCTTCATAACTGAGAATTTTTGAGTTCAAACCTTCCTAGCTTGGACCTCTTGTAAGTTTCTTTTGTTCTTTTAGGCGTTTATTAGCACGAAAGTCAAACAGTGTTTGACTTTCTGCTTTGACCAGTTTATGGTCAACACGAAGTTCGTTTAACTTCGCAACGTGAGCGTAATCACGATGGTCATAGTCCTTTGTGACTATACCTACTGATTACCACGTTATTTAGGCATAGTGACGAGTCATAGTTTCGGTCAAAATGCGCATTTATGCGTATTTTGTAACCAAACTATTCTTGGGTATCAAAACCCTTTGTTTTGATATCATACTTGTTTTCTAACTTCGTTAAACATGTTTCAACATGTTTAACTCGTCACTTTAGGTTTAGTGCTTATATAGGGTCGTAAGATTAGCGGTCTAAACAACCGCTTAAACTTTCGAACCCGACCCGTTTGGTCGATCATTAGGATGCGACCAAACATATTTTGTGACCATAGTTGTATAGGGAATAACCTTCCGAGTTTATACCTTATGGTCACTACGTTTAGTTAGTTACATGATAGGTAGTTTATATGCCTTAGGAAAATGACCAAAATGCCCTTTTTGCGCATAAATTCATTTTAAGCATATGTAACTTAAATTTTGACATCTAAACTGATTAGGCAACATTATTAGATATGTTAAGGCATATATTACTTGTCATAGGACTAGTTAGGCGGTCCGAACGCGTTTTACGCGAACGACGCGTTAAAGTAGCGTAAGCTACCTAAACGAGTCGTAATGGGTCGTAAGCACTTATGATAGGTTCCGTTTTAGAATGTAGGCTTTGTTAAACCATATTACATGTGTTCCTATACTCATTTGGTTTACGAAACCACATTTTATCCGATCTTCCGATTTAGGTCCGGTTTATTAACATAGTTACCTATATTAGGTGCCGATTGACTCCGTGATCTTTCTAGCATTGCTTGGTTGTTATCCAAAGACTATTGAGCAATCTCAAGTGAGTACATATTCCCATCTTTTACTGTTTTTCAAACATTTTGGGGTGAAACACATGTGCCTACTTGTTACTTTCGTGCTTTTCATGTTTTTACATCATAGGCTTATTTATGTTCATATAGTACATGTATAGTACATGATTTTATCCATGTTTTTGCTATGTATGTTTTATTAACATGCTGGTACATTGATTTATTAAACACACTTGTTTCATATGTTCATTTCAGCACATGTACACATTGTTTTACATCATATTCATGCTATGTATGTTCATTTATTGCATACTCAGTACATGGTTTTCACATAACATGCTTACATTTGGTATGACATTTGGTTTGTTTAAATGGGACAAAAATACGTTCATTAACATTGGCCATGCCGCTTGGTAGTAAGTAATGGTACCATAGGAATTGACAATTATAACAACCCTCCTTAATATTTTTCGACGCCCTAATATATTTTAAGATACCCCTATATGTCTCTAAATATACAACGTATGTGAAAACCGAGCCCAAAATATGAAATACCATAAAAAATAAATTAAAAATAAGAAAAATGGAGTTCTCGCGGGGCGCGTAAGCCACCCCTTGAGCTTACGCGGGCCGCGACAGCTATAGGATCAGATCGCACCCGGTGTTGACACGTGTCAAACGCGTGTTGAACCTATACGTATGACCGGATCACCTACGCCTAGACCTCCCTATTATGCGGGCCGCGTAGGCCTTAGCCTTACCTTACGCGGGCCGCGAGAGACTTGAATTTCAGCCCTATATAAGAGGGCATCAGGCCTTCAGTAAAACTCGTTCATTTTCTTTTCTGTATCACGAATTTCTCACATAGTAGGCATAATCTCCAAGTATAATACCCCCTAATTAACGAAGTTCTGCCCCGATGTAAGTATTATAACCCCGGTTACGTATTAGATACGCTGCCCGATCGATCCAGGGTTCCGTAACGACTGTAAGGGTTCTGCCCGACGTAGTCGTTGGAATGTCATCTCGGGGAGGGTATAACTAATGTAAATATAAAGGTTTATTATACTAACACGTGTGCATTGTGTAAATTATAGATAATTCCCAGGAAATCCTTACAGAAAACCTAAGACAGCAATGTGAGTAATCTCCTTTTTGTAAATTGTTTTTACAAAACCTTAAATGTTTTACAATGTGATTAAGCAGTGATTGAGTCTTTTTAGTTCTTCAATTACTGTCGATATGTTGGGGTTTTGTATACAAAATGTGGAACACGTTACCATTGGACAACGAGTTAGCCAATGTGTAATATGCCCCACCAGTCAGGATTGACAATAGTGAATGAGTAATTGTGTAGAAATAAACAATGTGATTGCTCTCAATACTGTTAATGGATGAAACTCTTCTTGATTAAACTGGGATTCACTCACCAATATTTCCCACTGACAAATGTTTTTAAAACGCGTTTCAGGTAACAAAATGTAAAAGCCAAATTAGAAGAAAACCATCTGGAGAGCACTGACGGCTTGGAAAAATGTGGCTATAAAAGTTACCTAAAAGACGATGTTTTAAATAAAATAGGGTTTATCCCTATAAATATGTTGTAATAAGAAACTTGGGTTTTACCCATGTGATTATTAATATAAAATATGGTGGTTTTACTCTGATAAATATTTCCTAACTACGGTACTGATGAAATTTCCGCTGCCAAATTGATAAACAAATGATACCACCAAAACTGGACTCACGGCCGCCCGTTCCCGGGACAGATAGGGGGCGGGGGTTGCGACAGAAGGTGGTATCAGAGCTAAGCCACTGATTCAGCCACAGAAGTGTTCTGCTGACATCAATATATTATTTAAACTGTTAGGAAATTAATTATGAAAATACGTGCATATCTGTATTTTATTGTTATGTGTTATTTGACTATTTGTTAGTTTACAGTATGAGTGATCAAGGACCCTCAGACGTGTATCGTCAATTGTCTGAGTCACCTAGGAGTGAAGGTACCTCTTCACAGCCTGCCATCTCTGGGTATGCCGCTGATAATGAAGAAGGGATGTTTGTCTTTAAGGCTCAGTCTGAAGATCCATTCCCTCAGAAAAAGAGAGGATGGTTCAGTAAGGGAGCATTCGAGCGTAGGAAAAGAATGCGAAAGTTGCAACAGAAAAGAGTCCTAGCAGCCACTAAGCGAGAGTCAGATGCCCATACACAGGATATGCTTAATAGAAGCCTATCTAATTTCCATATCCTAGCAACAACAGCTGCCGACCCAAACCTGGAACAACTAGTAGCCCCACAACCCTTACCTTTGTTCCCCACTCAGCCGATGGAGATAGAGAATAACCCTGAAAATCAAGTAGAAATGCATGATTTCAACCCTGAGGAGATACCTAGGATACCAGCCCCTAATCCCTTAGACCCGGATTATGATCCATGGTTCGATGATCATAGGGATTATGTGCCACGCTACCACCTAAATGACGAACCCATGCCGAACTTAGCAGCCTATCCAGGTCTGGACCCTCTAGATCCCTACTACTACGATAACGATGAATACATTAGGGAGATCTTAGAGAATCCGTACCCTCAGGCGAATCCCATGCCCCAGTACCCGGACCCAGTACCAGCACCTGCACCCCCAATGAGTGCAGATAATGTGCATGAGCTCCGAACTTTCGGAGAAGAGATCTTGGAGAGTAGTGAGAGGATGAGGCAGGTAGGAGAGCGACTCGTCTGGAAGTACGACGAGCGCAATATGGATTACTGGATGAACCCAGACCAGTAAAGGAGGTAGTGGAGTTGGTAATAATAATAATATAATAATATATAATATGTTTGTATGAAAAAAAATAAATATAATATATATGTGTAATAATAATAATAAATGTTGTAGTATAGACCACTCTGTGGTTAGCGATGCATAGTAGTATTGTACTGTAATTTTTAATTTCTAGTATTGGTTTGTATTAGAAGCATAATATAATAGAAAAGAGTAAAGTCGCAATGCTCGACACTTTTGGTTAATATGTGTGTTATGTGGTTGTTACCTAAATTATTAATTATTTTGTGATATTAATAATTGGTAAATGTTTAAAATCCAGATTGTGACACCTGAGGAAAAATCCACAGTCATCCTGATCTAGCACCTTGCTGCCGTGGATTGCTTATTAAATTTCGGGACGAAATTTCATTCAAGTTGGGGATGATGTGACAACCCGAGATCGCAAGGTCCCTTCTAGCTATTGTTTCGCAATCTTGTTTTCATAGACATGAAAATTGAGTAGTTAAATTATGCTTTGTGGTTGCATAATATTCGATATGGTGCATTTGATTTATGGGAATAATAGGATTTAAATTGATGGGATAAGGTTTCAGCCACTCACCTCTTGATTCAATGATTGTAACCATGTGCTAATGTCCAACAACTTTGATCGATCCACTTGTCTGACACATTGACTTTGATTAGAATGCATGGACCCATAATATCATTCAACCCAAGAGGTTACATGTGATGTTTGACAGTAACCGTGAGCCCATGTGATTATTTTATGTGCGGCCCAATTCCCCACCACAACTAAACTCGGCCCAGCCTCCCTTATGTATACGTAAATCATGTGCATCAGTGCATAACACATTGAAAACCCTATATTCTCCAAATCATCGACGGCAGTGCATAGAGTATCATCACCGAAGCCCTTCTTCTCTCGTGAATCGCGAGGATGGTGGACACAACCCCCCTCGAGACATCATCCTATTTGATCAAGTGTTTGGTTAGTGAATCCATGTTTACGTTAATCCTTGATTGGTGATCTCGTTTATGTGTAATCTTGTCTAACGAATATTATGTGTGTGTTCGATGTGTATATGTGGTAATAAGATCCATGATGAATAGATATGATCATGAATGTTGTTATTTGAGCCATAATATGTTATATTAAGTGCAATGCTTACTAGATTACAATTAATTTGAGATTTCATAGGGAACCATATTTGATTAGATATGTTATGGAATTAACACAAAACTTAGGAACTGTGGATGATAATAAATCGATTACATTGAAGATATATGCAGTAGGGTTTGTTAATTATGTATTGATATTGGTTAAAGTGATAGGAATGATAATTGATGAATTAGAATGGGTGATGATTGTCTGTTTATGTATGCATATTGAATGAAGTTGCTTGGACATATTCTACAACACTCAAATGGTCGTCAGTATCACATGAGGGTGGGTCTAATCAAATGATAGTTCTCTCAAGATTATATGACAAAAGTTTAAAGGTCCAATTAGGTTGGCCATATGTGATATTAATGATGATGCTCATATGCAATGTTGAATGGGTTAAATGATTAATTATCTGTGATGGCATGTGCATCGATATTTGGTGAATCAAGTCACAAACAGGTTATCCAATTCTAGGAACATATAACACTTTTTGGGGGTTAGCAAATATGGGACGTCCATGATTGCTGTTTTAATATTAGACCTAATTAATGGGTTGAATTAGATATTGGTTAAATGAGAAGTGGGGACTGTAAAACACATAAAGGTAATATGGACTTGATCACTCGTTAACCTTAATAAATTAATCTGGGCCGTAGGCCATGAGTTGGGTTTCGGCCAAACAAACCTGGGCCACACTCACATACGTACACCGATAAAGTCTAGTGGGCCACACCTTAATTTGGATGAGGTAATAAACTGTCAGGTTTGGTTAGTCGACTATGTTTGTGATACGAAATTACTTGTGGTCCGAATAATTAGTGTGTATTATGTGTAATGCATGCGGTTGAACCTGTGATATGAACTTACGTGAACTGCTACGCCATATGTGCCGCAAAATGTGCAATATGTGTTTACAACTTGTTAGAATAGTGGATTTTTGGTGCATGAGTCTGATTGCTATCGGTAACTGTTTTAGGATTGTTTTGAGCAACTGATCACGTAACTAGTCTTACCGAGTAACCTAAGGTGAGTTCACTACATTCGAGCATGCGTCCCAGTGGTTGGGGACAGTCAGTAGTTTGGGTAAAAACAGGTATATTGGTTAATATTCTCACCTATCATTTTTGTAAGTCCCTTATTCGGGTATTAGTTGGTAGCGCTACTTAGGTTTGGCACCCTCAAACCGCTCCTGGATAGGACGGATGTGAACTAATGACCCAGTCGGGCCCAGTACTAGATAGGAGTACGTGGGATAGGGCAGTCATGTACATCAGGAGCCGTCTTGTTCGGAATTGAGATATTAACAATATTACTTGCATTGGTTATTGAACTGTTTTACATACAACTGGTAACAAACGTTTTCTAAAACTGTGAACTCGCCAGCTTTGTCTGATACACTTGTTACATGCTCGCAGGTCGTTAGGTACTTGGGAACAGGAACTTGCTGGCTGGAGGGCGTGAGTGGTCATGGTGGCATTGATGGGTTTATTTATCAAACATTTATTTACTATGGTTGTTGGAAAGTATTTACATTATGTTACGTTAACGCTTCCGCTGAGCTTGATGGTTTTCGAATTACTTATGTTTGGATTTTATTACTATTAAACGGTGAAACTTTATTTTAAACTTATGGATTCAATGTAATTGGTGGCTCATTACTAGTGGTCACACGCCTAATAGGGACACTCCCTAAGTGGTAATTTGAGGGTGTGACACAGATGCACGACTAGGTAAATCAGGAAAACCAGAATAACGATAACCAGAGTAACATTAACTTGGATAATGAGAATTCGAACAACAATAATGGAAACCAAGTGGATAACAGTGCCATGCAGCATATATTGGCACAAGGGATAATAGATGCAATGCCATATATTATCAAAACAGTCAGGGAAGCCGAAAAAAAAGTAAACATGATAGTAAGCGACCCTCTGAACCTGAAAATAACGTGAACAATTGACCTGTACTTCAAACGCCCTTTCCCAAAAGAAGAAGAACCGTGTCTTGCGGTTGTTCTTATAAAGAATTCTGGTCTTGTAAACCAATAGAATTCTCGGGCAATGAAGGGGCCGTTGCATCTCTACGCTGGATAGAAAAGACTGAGGCAGTCTTAAGAATAAGTAAATGTGCTGAAGAGGATAAGATAATGTTTGCTTCCAATTTGTTTAAGAATTCAGCACTAGAATGGTGGAACACTATCCTCCAGCCTAGGGGAAGTGATAGGACTTACAATATGGAATGGGAGGAGTAAAAAAACATGGTAGAAAGGAAATTCTGCCCTCCTAATGAAAAAGAACAGATAGCAAACAAATTCCTAAACCTTAGGATGATTGGAGTAGATAGTAAGGGTTATACCACATTATTCTTTGAATATGCTACAATAGTACCAACCCTTGCTTCACCTGAACCAGTTTTAATATCCCGTTACATCTGGGGATTAATTGGGGAAATTAGTATGTAGTCAAGGCAGCTAGACCTCAAACTATAGAAGTTGTAGAACTAGCAAACAACTTGACAGATGAATTAGTTCGTACACGAGAAGAGGATCAAAGGAGGAACCTAACCCAAAAGCTTACTCAAGAATTCCGTTCTGGAAATTCTAATCGTGGGAGAAATGTAGGTTCTACCTCTGCACCCTACTGTAAGTATTGCAAAAGAAAACATTCAGGAAGATGCTCCATATACTGTAACTTTTGCAAAATATCTGGACACAAGGAGGAAGACTGCAGGAAGAAACCTAACAACAGGATATGCTACAACTGCGGAGAACAAGGTCATATCAAGCCTAACTGTCCAAAGTTAGCTCCAGCCGCGAATACCAAGAATACTAAAAATGCTAGAGCATTTGTTCTGACTGCAAAAGAAGCAAAGATGATCCCGGATGTGATCACTGGTACGTTTTTAGTTAATGATGTTTTTGCTAAAGTATTATTTGACTCTGGTGCGAACCAAAGTTTTATTAATACTTCATTTTGCAAACTTCTTAATCAATCATTAACTACACTCCCACAAGAATGTCTAGTAGAGACAGCAAATGGGGAAACCATTAAAATTTCTGAAATCTTGCAGGGAGCAAGAATAGAAATTTTAAATCAGAAATTTATTGCAAGTCTTTATGTAACATCCGTCAAAATGGGTTTTCAAAAATCCGACCCGTTTTAAAATTCGAATCCTAACTTTTAAAACCTCGGGAAATTTTTCGCGAAATAAATCATCGTTGAAGGATTTATTCTTTAATCTAATTAATTAGGTTGTTTAAATTATTTATATTGTTTAATTAAATAATTTAATTAAAACTTTTATTTTTTTATATGATTTTAACTTAACTTGGTTAACTATGTTAGGTTGTCAAGTTAGTTTCTTTTTAAAAATTCTAACTTAAACAAAGTAATCTAACTAATTTATTAACTATTCAAAGTTAAGGGGCTCAAGTGCAAACTTTTGAAACTTAATTGAAAAAGAAAGCATAAAAACGGTGGAGTAGGGATTCGAACCCGGTTCCACACGCTAAACAAATAAACCCATTAACCACTCCGACAAGCCTTCATATTGTTAAAACATCTTACCTTTTAAAATTTAAATAAGCGAAAATATCGATTCATTTCAAACAATTGCCGCCAAAGTTGACAGCGAGGACGTCAACTGTTTCCTTTTTCTTTTCGTTGATTTTTCGTTCCTTTCCTATTAAGTCTGATTTTCCGAATCAATTCCGCGTTTCCCTTTTTACAAATCAATCAAAGATGGTTTCCAAGTTTAGGAGATTTGCAAAGACCCTATATAAACCGAACCATCATCACCGTTTGCACCGGCAATCGATCCTCTCGACACCCTTTCACTTACTCACAAACACACTCTGAACTCTCTCTGTCTCTTACATCACTCAGCCGGAACAAGTTCAAGCTCACCGGAGTAAACTGCACGTCGCCGAAGTTCGCAACGGAAAACAATACGAGTTTATCACTTTCGTTTCGATGACGCGAACCGAGCTCGCCGGAACCCGGAATGATGCCGAAGTTTTACGTCGGAACTCGACTCGAGTCGTCACTATTCGGTATACGTTCTTATCCTTTTTGTTCTGCTCGTTAACCTTCTGTTACAATACAATGAATCCACATTTCATTTGAATTGAGAAGAAAAGGACTTAAGTTATACAAACAGTGCGTATGGTTGTTCTGGTTTAACAAAGAAGATAACTTGTTGATTTCGTTTAAAAACAATGATATTCTTAAGTAATCACAAGGTAACATGTAGATCAGTTGGTTGGGGGGCTGTGAAACAAGCCGAACGGTCACGGTTTCGATCCCGGACCCTTATTTTTCGCTGCAAATTGTTGTCTTGTTTTAATGAACCAGTCAATGCAATAATAGTTTAATTTTTTTTTTTTTTTTTTAAAACTGATTGTACATATATATATATATATATATATATATATATATATATAATGAAATTATCTAAAAAGAAGACTATCTATCTCTTATACTAAAGCAAAATAATGGTTGACTATTTGACCTTGATGTGGCTATTCTCTTTGGCCAGAGAATTGGGTTTTTGAGCGGAAAAATGATTTTCCTCCTTTCTCCTCATTTGTGAAACCGCCTAATGAAGAAAGTTTATATGGAAACCTAATTAATAATTAATTCTCAATCAATCAGTTGAAATTCCTCTATCTTCCTCTACACGCTTCTCAATCATCCTCTCCTTTTTCTTCTGCTTTTGTGAGTTCTTGGATAACATAGTAGATGTTGAAAGAAGATGCAAATGGTTGAGAAGTTTATCCAATTCTTCAGGTATAATTTTTATCGCTTAATGTTTCCGTCAATCTTAATTAGGGTTTTTTTAATCTCTCCTTTTTCAACCAATCACTGATGTTGAGTACAGATGTTTCGTTGAAGGATCAGTTACATGGTGGTGAGGCGACGCATACGGTGGTGGATGTGATGTAGGAGGTTGATACGGTCCAGCCACAGCCGCAGTTACCACTTCTGCGTGAACCTTCTTCAATCTGAATGAAGAAAGCAACAATAGGTATTTTTAAATCTCGATCTTTATTTTTATTCTACAAATTGATTCACTAGAACCGGGTTTTGAAATTCCTCAGGTGTGTGGATCCGGTTTCGTTTGGTTTAATCTTAGTATGTGATATCTATTCTAATATTTTTCTTCGTTTTGTATCAATATTTAGATCAATATAGTGGTGTGGGATCACGTCCTCCAAAGTGTGAAACACGTGGATTTTAGAGCGTTTGTCATTAAAATAAAGAATCTATAAACAGAAATATAGGTAGAATTAGCAAAATGAAAAAACAAGGGAACCGACAAATGGCCCAAATGAAATTATTCTTTTGACTGCAGTAGCAATCCATGCAGCTTTTGGCATTTTAAATCTTCACCATGTGGGAATATTATCGGAAAACCTTGAGCAAACATTTGATTTTTACCGGAACCTATTCCTATTGGGTATGTGGTGTTTTTCTTTTCTAGACCATAATTTAATGTATCGTTGTCTTTCTGGTTTATAAAAACTAACCATTATAGGTTGTATATAACCAGGTGTGTGAAGATAAAAGAGGCAAGACCTCATGATAAGCTCCCATATAGGAGATGCATGACTCTGGGTTGATTCTAAGATGATTCACTTGATGGAACTGCCAAATCCTGACCCTCCAACAGGCAAGCCCCAGCATGGAGGGCGAGATCGTCGTGAATTTTTCGCAAGAACACTAAGGTTTGTTGTCTCTTATTTCACAAGTATATTTTGATTATAGACGTAGTCATTTTTTTTTTCAATTAGAGACCCAATTTCACATGTTATTTAAATTTTCCCACCATTTGGTATAAATTATTCATCATTCAAGAATGTCGGCATAATTAATATATTCTTTATTAAATAGATGTCTAACTTCACGTTGTGACTAAACGTTTACTGCATAATTGAGCTAATTAATAAACAAATTACTTCAAAATGTAATTATATAATTGTGAATTGTAAATTCACTCATTAATTTGACAAAAGCGTTGTAATATAGGAATAAACGTCTTCATCTCAACAGAGTGGTGGGTGAGGTCCACACACCAACTAAAACTTTTAAACTACTTTACCATAATCCTCCTGATGTATCTTGATTATGTTCTCTTTTTAGAACAAAAATGAAACAAAAGTTATATTTGTATATATAAATAGTTCGATACACAAAATTTATATCACAACTATTTATTCACCAGTTGGTATGGATTTCACAGAATTGGTATTACTAACATCACACTTTTAGATTAAGGCATGGATTTTCAAATCAAGCAAAGTTTGATCTATATGTCATCAGTCAGTCAATCTTTCTGATATACCCAGTAAAAAAATTCAAAAAAATAAATTTTTTTGTTGAAAATCAAATTAATTTAATAACCTTAAGAGATAAAGAGAGAGATGAAGGTCATGTTTTGAGATGACATTAATGAAGCAAGCTTATCTTCATCAAGTTACAAGAATGATAACTGTCCTATTGCATATACCTGGGACACCCAAGAAATATCTTTTATCTAATTTATACTCGAGTTGATTATAAGTTTCGTTCATGTGTTTATACCCAAGTTATGGATTATGTCTAAAAGTTTCAATTGCAAATGACAAAACGATATTAGGCTTCAAACTTTGCATTGACATTTGAAAAGTTCTTATTTTGTTGGTTTACCGTCATTCTCTAATTTACTAATGCTATATTATTACAGCAAGCTGCTATTGCAATTGTCATGGATGTAGATGCCACCTTGGGGAAGAAAAAAGTTGCAGAGCAAATGGGTTTTACATGGTCTACATTGACCTTTTGAATGAGGACCTTCATGAACATCAGGTTTGGTTTGGTTAGGTTTGATTCTTATTTCAATTTTTTTTTGTCTATTACAGTTGACATTTTAGGCTTATTTGTTCTAATTTTTACTGATTCTGACTAAAAAGGGATTTGGATATTAATAGTTTGATTCTGCTTGGTTTTTTGTTAGTTCTTAAACTTTAGTACGTAGAGTTTGCCCACCAGATGTTTTAAAAGACATTAATTATGTTTAAATTTTCATTTTAAAGTTTTTTTGGTCTAATTTTTTTACTAACTTTTTCAATGCAGTGCATTCTGATTGCTTTGAACCTGCTTCTTAACCAGATATTTTTCAACTCTATCCTCTCGGATCGTTATTGATGTTCTCGATCATATATATCCGTAATGTTTGTCGTTTATTTCTTCTGAAGTAATTTATCGTGTTTGAGATTTTGCGTGATTTTAATTTATCATTCATTCATACATATGTTCATCATTTAGGTTTTAAAAAATTAAACCCTATTTGGTGATTTTGATAAGATATGGAAACATAATTTTGGTGTTTTATTGGTGATCTTATTTTTTTATTGATTTCAATTATTGTTTAGGTAAATATCTCAGTAAACTTTTTGAGCTTTTATTTCAATTTGCTTTCTATTCGTTGATCGAATGAATCATTCCTTTAATATAATTCCATGGATCCAAATGAAATGATTTTATTATACATTTGAATGGAATAAACATTTACATTGTATTTTATTATCTGAACCTAATTGATCCTTTGGTATACAAGGTTCATTGAAATTAACCTGGTCACAAGCATGTTTGCTTGGTAAACTACGCCCGACGTTCGATGCAATGATTCCGCTCTAATTAGTGCAGATACCTTATCTATTTCGATGACTGAAACAACCATTGAATATTGGTTTATTAAGATAAACAAAAACTCAATCCATTATGTGTCCTCAATTTTTTTTTTGCTGTTTAAGAACAAAAAAAATATGGATTGCATTACTATTGTAATATGAAACCTATTGCAATGTTTTTTTTTGGCTAAATTTGTTGCATATAGGAATTGTTTTAGTAACATAAACAGCATGGTAAAGTTCATAGTTTATGATAATAAGTTTTCCTATTTATATTATATGAGTTTGGAGGATAAAAACAAATTAGTTTTGAAAAAAATGAAAACAACGCATATATTTGAATTGACAGTTTCACTATTGTTAAGATATGGAAAGTGTTGTGGGATATTATAAAGTGGATGCCCAATAGAGAAGCCTTGTGATGAACTTGATGCAAGTTGTATGAAGCATGATGCCTTGCATTTCAGCAAACAATAGTGAGTATCATCACTCTTTTTATGGTTTTATATAATGATTTTAAATAACCATTACCGAATTTAAGATGAAATTGGCCATTTGAAAGAAAAAAAGTATCCGCTAAGTGCTGGTTAAATTGTAAATATCCTTAGAACTTTATGCAAAAGTTCTCATTATTATTGGTAGAATCAGTGTCTTAAAAAATTCTAACATTTTGATTTTTTTTAGTAGACTTAAAACTAATTTATATGTAATTATTGGGATGATGGCTATTAAACTAGCAAAAATAATGACATTAAGGCTTTTGTTATGGTCCCTTGAAAGACAACGATGTTAAAGGTTTGTTTCTCCTAGATGTGGTCAAATGGGTGAATTGTATACTTGGTCTGAGCTGTTCTGCCCGTTGACCCATTTTGATATAGTTTTTTTTTTACAAATATATCATTTGGTTTGACTCGCTAGAGATTAAACATAAACTTTGTCAACCCATTCATAATTATATAGGTTGAAAATGTCACTTTTTAACTTTAACTTTTGTTTCAGAAATTAAGGTTCCAACTGCCATATTTGAAGGCAAGCTTGACCAGTTACACCCACAAGAAGAAGTCAAACATGGAACCTTAATTAGAAAATCAAGAAGTAAGTTCCATGATTTATGGTAAAAGATAGGAAGGGTTATATTTTTCTCTGTTTAGGGTTAGGGTTTTAAAGTTCAGTGAATAAAATAGTTTTTGACAAAAGCTAGATTGGGAGCTTTGTGAAGATATTCAAAGGTGTTGGTCATGGATGGGCTTCAAGATATAGCGAGGATAATGAATCTGTTGAGAGGAGTGCTGAGGTGGCCAAGCATGTGATTTTTTAAGCGGGTCGAGTGGTTATTTTTCCTATCTCATTTATGAAGGTGTAACATGATATACTTGAAGCCAAGAACCTTACACTCTCATTCATCATTGTAAAGCATTGTGCTTTGGAGTAGAATGACGAGTTAGCTTCTGAACTTGGAGACTTTACTTGATGATAGCGTGGGGCAAAATGTCGAGTTGGAATTTGAAAGGAGTGGCACGTCTTTGACCGTTCAGTTGGTGGTGAGAAACCGACCTTTACATCCAGGTTATATGCTTTACATTTATCATGTGTTCTTTGTTTCAGGCTGAAGCCTTACACTCAATAATTCTTTCGGAGTTAGGAGTGGCACGTCTTTGTGATGTACATTTTAGATGTGAGATTTTTAACCTGTTTACCTACAAAAGTGTTGACTTAAGTTACGTTGTATGTCTAATTAGTTTGACGGTTTCAGGTAAAAGCTTTAACCGAATAGGAAACCATTTGAAAGTCTCAATAAGAGTACACCTAGCTGAGTAGCCGTAGAATAATCATTTTTGTTACTTGAACGATTTGATAAACTTATCTCTATTTTTTTATTGCCAGCAAACTTGATCAGATATTAATGGTACGTTGTCAATTCATAGGCAAGTGCTAAGTGATATGGTGGGTTTCCTTTATAAAATTTATATTTTTCAATTTGTTGTTATGATCCTTGTGTTGGGCGTTTTTTGGCAGCGGAGCCGCCAGTGAAGGCGGCTGACCATACGGGACATAACGATATCAGGTTTGGTCCGACTCTTTAGGCGCGTTTATTTGATTATACGTCAAGCCGATCTCTTTGAAGAGCGGTGGTTAATCAATTGCATTGACAAATTATATTTTTGGTTGCATTAAAACATTAATAGTATAGTTTCGACTCAGTTTTTTTAATCTTCCTTTTGATCTTTTCCTTATCTAACCTTAGGAGGACATGCTAAAGAATGTAAATAATCAAGGAACAACCATCCTCCATAATCTAAAGGTAGATTATACTTTGGGAGATTTCGAGGTAAATCAAAATATTCATTTTGTAGAATATTTCCAAGTTTTGTATTTAGTTATAACAAAGTTATGCCATAATGCAATACAATACTGTCACACCCCGTATTTCCACGTGTCACCGGTGGGCCCGGTGGGGGAGTATCGTGACGTGGTTGGCAACATAATAGTCAAACAACACAATATTTAAATGCACAGCGGAAGCAAAATATAGATCCAATTCAACAAAACAATATTGTAATATTAAGTATCACAAATAGTCGAATATAAATCCACAGGTAGATCAAAATAAAAGGAAACAATGTTCAACAGTCGATGACATCCAAGCTTGCGAGACTTATTGTGGATGCTAGGAGATTAGTCAGCCTATTACGCGTAGTACATGCACTTAACCTTTTTGAGAAAATACGTCAGTTTACACTGGTAAATACAATCAACCGACTCATTTTGAAAAGAGTTTAAGAAAATGCATTTAAGGCACAAGGCACAAATAATATTTTATAACTTGGGATAATTATGTAGAAATAATGCTTGTAAAGGATTCACATGTTTCTTATGCGTTCAGTAGCCGGATCGAGCCGGGTTAAAGATCAATAGACACACCACATTATGTATATGAGACACTGACAGGTGTACGCCTACACCTGAGTGCTAAGGTCGTGGCCATTTCGTAAAATGATGCCAGGGATATCCGGGACATGGTCATTAACCCCCCCAAAGGCTTTAAGCAACAAAACAATTTAAACGGTGCATCTCGATAATACTTAACCCCCAAAACGATTAAGGTCGAATGCCCGACCAAGCGGTATTTTATATACCGTACCCCAAGCCCGTATAGGGAAAATAAGTTAAAAGTATTTACCTGAGCAAGTATAAATCAAATCAGCGAGTGCAAATATCTTTTACTGGTTCTCCTAATCTGGAACGAAGGTTTATAATAACCTATTAGAATCCGAACGGGTCTTTAGTTAAGCTTAAGCTTAGACCGGTTAGTTTTAAAGATACGGTTCGTACGCACGATGTAACAACTGTGCTTGTAATCACTATGAACAGTTCTGTTATCAATAAAACAATGTTATTTGATCACAATGTTTGTTTTGTTATGTTTTACATTTTTCATGTTTTGACTTTTATGTAATTTCAAACTCTACATCGCTTTCTGGAGAGTTATACGCAAACTAGTGCGTAAACGTACTCAGTTTAATGCGAGAAATACTCCGGAACATCAACATATACTCAACATACCTTAAATAACCTTTACATAACTTAGAAATAAGTTTTGAAGGCTTTGGTATGGCAAAAACAAGTTAATTCGCTTACAGGGACTGAACTTGACAAACTGCGAAAGTATGTCAATTTGAACTGTAACGAACATTCCGGAACATGACCATAAGTTAAACACACCTTAAATATCCTTTACATAGCTTAGAAATAGGCTTTGAGGGGTTCGGTGTGCTAAAATAAACTTTTGGGTCATTCAGGGACTAAAAGTGTCAAAAAGTGCACAAGTTTGCATTTTCGCGCATAACTTACGTTCTGAATACATCCGGACATCCAAAAATTTATGAAAGCATGACTATATTATATTTTAGTGTTCGTCATAAGAAAAATCCATTCGTCGCGCCATTTGGATCGTTTTTCGCGCTTGTGCGCATTCCGTCGTAATTAACCGAACATCGCGACCGTACGGCCAAACGAACCGACATCCGAGATATTTTTGAACACATTTTAAGTTCCCTATACTTTAACTTCATTTTAGAGCTTTGAAATGGGGTTAACGGGCCTTAAACGTGTCGGAAATGGCTGAAACAAGGTGCAGGGACTGAAAATGAAATTCTGCCAAACTAGGTGCTAGCGCACCGCTACAATATAAGTGTAACGGTGCGCTAGGGGTCTGCAGACCAGATTCAATGTTCAGAACAGCCTGTTTGCAGCTGGTTTCCACTCCCATTTCCCTTGCCAAGTGTTGATACCTTATGGTGAGTGGCCAAATTAGTCACCATAACATTCCGACAAGTGTACGGTATTGATCGTGCCTTCTTTTCCATGAAATGATCTCAACGGTTCACCGAAAACTATAAATACCCCATTACCCCAACCTTATTTCTCACTAGAATCTGATTAATTGTGTTCTAAGTTGAAACCTTTGTTTCATACCTGAACTATATTGATCTAGATTAGCATTCGGGGACCCTTCGTAAGTATTCTTTCGTTCTTTTCCTTATTTTACTGCTTTTCGAGTCAGAAAGTCAAACTTTGTTTGACTTTCAGCATTGACCAGTAATGGTCAATGCGAAGTTCGTTTGAACTTCGCAACGTGAGTGTAATCACGTTGGTCATAGTCCCTTGGGACTATGCCCATTGATTACCACGTTGTCTAGGGTCGTAGGGTAGGCGATCTAATAAATCGCCTATACCTTCGAACCCGACCCAGTTTGGTCGATCATTAGGATCCGACCAAACACATTAGGTGACCATAGTAGGTAGGGAATAACCTTCCGAGGTTATACCCTATGGTCACATCGTTTAAATAGTTGTATGATAGGTAGTTTATATGCCTTAGGTAAATTACCAGAATACCCTTTTCATGTATAATTGGTAATTAAGCATATGTAACCTAAACCTTTGTCACATAACTGATTATGTAACATGTTTAGGCATATAACACTTGTCATAGGGCTAGTTAGGCGGTCCGAACGCGTTTCACGCACACGACACGTTAAAGTAGCATAAGCTTCCTAAACGGGTCGTAATGGGTCGTAAACAATTATGTTAGGTTTCATTTAGTATGTAGGCTTTGTTAAACCAAATGACACGAGTCTCTACACTCGTTTGGTTTACGAAACCTCATTCTATCCAATCATCCGATTTAGGTCCGGTTATTAACATAGTTACCTATATTAGGTGCCGTTTGATTCCGAGATCTCTAGCATTACTTGGTGGTTATCTTTAGACATCTGAGCAATATCAAGTGAGTACATAGAACCCCTTCTTTTAAATGTTTTCAAGGTGTCTATGTGAGTACATAGACCCCTCTTTTACTGTTTCCAAACGTTTTGGGGTGGAACACATGTGCCTACTTGTTACTTTAATGCTTTCCGTTTTCACATCATATACATGCTATGTTCGTTAGTACATTATAGTACATGATTTCAATACATTTTATGCTAGGTGTGCCCATTGTGTGCATTACTTAGTACATCGTTTTACATTACATTTCTGCCAAGTATGTTGACTGATAACATGCTAGCACATTGATTTACATGACTTTTCTGCTTTGTATGTTAACTTAGCATACTTAGTACATTGTTTTCATATGACATATATACAACTTCTATGACATTTGGTTTGCACAAACGGGTCTTTATTACGTTCATTAACATTTGCTACGCCGCTCGGTAGTAAGTACTGGTACCATAGGACTTGACAAATCCCATTCCTGACATCCCGGGTTTGTTTGGATGTAAGGAATGACTGAATCCGAATACAATTCTTTTGATAACCTTGACTGAAAGGGTTATCCGACTGTCTCAAGGCTTGAATGTATGCGTTAACTTACCACATAAATGTTTGTATCAGTGTATCATGCATCACTTTGCAAAACATAACTTTTTGATATATTCAAAATACTTTGTTTTGTACATTTTACTTATGGTTTAAGTAGTCTTATTTTACTTACCATACATAACATTTGTTACACATTACTTGACTACTTTTGGACTATCAACATTTGACATGGTTTATACAAGGACTATTAACTATTGGTTTAAACATAGACATTATACTTTGTTGGTTGGTTTAAGTGACTTAAGTAACGAGATGTGAGTAATATGATACAATCATGGTGGATACGCCGCTGGTACTTCCTATACATAAGTGATTGTATTATATTGCATATCATTGCGTTATTTAAATCATTCATTTTGGACTTATACATTTTACACAAGTGACATGTTTTTACAAGACTTTGGTTTACAATACAATTTATTTTATACAACTCATTTTGCATGGTTATTCATTTAACCATACATTATTCACCTATCTATACATATCATCCGAACTTATTGTTTTTCAAGCGATTTACAAAACAAATCAAATTACAAGGTTCATGACTAAACATTTTCTTAAACTTAAGTCATGAATCCTATTTTCACAAAACCTATGTATCTCACAGGCATTTTTATGCTGACGTACCTACTTTCACATGTGTTTTCAGGTGCTTTTCCGTAGGATGACGATCATGACACTAGGGCGGACCTGTGCCTTAGAAACTTAAAAATGAAGCTAGACGATGTTTAATTATGTACTAAACTCTTAAATTCCTGTTTGAAACAATGTAACACTTATGTTGATAAATAAAATACAACTTTGTTTGCCATGGATTTGAAACAATTAATTCTGTCGCGACACGCCCCGATGTTTCCGCCGCGATTTGTTGTTTTACGCGGTCGGGGTGTGACAGAAGAGTTGGTATCAGAGCCAATGGTTATAGGGAATTAGGTTATTAGTAATGCTTTGACCTAGACTATAACTTTTCTAGGACCCTAACACAAATTAGTTGTGTTTAGATCTTAAAACATTTACATCACCTATCCTTAGGTGATTATCAAAACAAGGAACCAAAATTTTTCCGAAACGATTTTTGAAAAACAATCATCTGTTTTTGAATAAATTATTACAAGGTTTTGAACTCTCTTTTATATGGTTTTGAACCCTTTTCAGTTTGGTTTTTGGCCTTGTGCCTTCAAATTTTCAAAATCCCGTCAAACGTTTTGGGTTTTAAATAATGTGAACATGTGCAAACTGGAAGGGTGAATGCCTGTATTCTGGGTTTTCTGTCTAGGCAAGCACTTCGTATACATCTCATCAGACGCGAGACCAGTTGTGCTTACCTGGGAATTCTTGGGATGAGTGTTCACTTATAGGCGAGCATGTCTTCATTATACATTATTTTTGACCCATTTACTTTGATTAGTCACTGTGTGTTGTTTGTTTGCTCTGTGATACGGACGAATGACCACCATCTTTGCTCTTGTTGATTTTGTTTCATCTCATTCTTTTCATCCAATCATCTCACTCGTTTTCTTTCATGTTTTCCTCTTTTAGAATGCCTCCTCGACGCGATCCTCGAACTTTTACTATTGAAGAGATCGCAGCCCTGGTTTCTCAGCAAGTGGCTGCTGTACTTCCCGGGGTTGTAACTCAAGTCCACGATATATTTAACAACAACGGCAATAACAACAACAATAACGCACACTGTAATTTCAAGAATTTCAATTCTGCGAAGCCGCTTAAGTTTTCTGGGTCGCAAGGAGCAACTGCGCTCCTACGGTGGTTTGAAAGTATCGAGAGCACATTCTTACATGTGCAGTGTCAGAATGCGCGTAGGGTTGAATTTGCTTCAAGCGTGTTTGAGAAGCGAGCGCTTACCTGGTGGAATGGTATTAAGCGCGATAGGGGTGCCGAAGTGGCGTTGGCACAAACATGGGAAGAGCTTCGGGCTCTCATGATGAAGGAGTTTTGTCCCCGTCATGAAATTCGAGTTTTGGAACGAGAGTTTGATGACTTAAAGCAAGATGGGGCTGAACACCGTGCATACACGGATCGTTTTGAAGAACTCAGTCTATTGTGTCCCACCATGGTTACCCCTCCGGATAAAGCGATCGAGAGGT
The DNA here is from genome assembly GCA_030545235.1 of Helianthus tuberosus. Lineage (NCBI taxonomy): Eukaryota > Viridiplantae > Streptophyta > Magnoliopsida > Asterales > Asteraceae > Helianthus > Helianthus tuberosus. The sequence continues at coordinate 125,815,554 of CM060407.1, forward strand.
ATATTGATGGGCTACCCGATTCTATTCTGGAGATTTTGACTGGTGTTAATCCTACTACCCTTCGCCAAGCTATCGAGTTGTCTGCTACCCTCACTGAGACTCTAGTCAGGAAGGGTAAACTCACCCGCAAGGGTGATAAAAAGAAGGAGACTAATTCTGAGAAAAACAAGAATAAGGGTAAGGGTAAGGAAGGTGAAGCATCAAAGAAATCAAGGAAGCGAAAGGGTGCCCAAAATTTTGTTGTTACTGCACAGGCTCAAGCTGCACCAAATCAGCCTGCGCAACCACCTGCCAAGAAGCCTTATTTTGGCAATGCACCTTTGTGCAACAGGTGTAACGGCCATCACCAACCACATCTCCAGTGTCGTCAGTGCACCAACTGCGGAAGATCTGGTCATCATGCTGTCAACTGCCGCATTCCTGTCAATCAGAACCAGGCAGTCCATAACCAAGCTCAACAAGTTGCCCAGCCTCTAGCTCAGCAACAGGGCCAAGCTGCACGACCTCATTTTCCTCCTGGTTCGTGCTACAATTGTGGGGATCTGACCCACTACAGGAACCGGTGCCCAAGGCTAGTCAACCAGAACCAAAATCTGAATCAGGCTCCGGCTCGAGGCAGAGTCTTTAACATGAATGCCCAAGAGGCGCAGGCGGATGATAACGTGGTGAACGGTACGTTCTTTATTAATAATCAGCCTGCATCTGTTCTCTTTGATTCGGGTGCCGATAAGAGTTTTGTGTCATTGTCTTTTGAGCCGATGCTTCGCGTGTCTAGAACGAAACTAAGTAAATCTTTGACAGTAGAGGTTGCTAGTGGTGAACCCATTATTCTTGATTCTGTTCTTCACAACTGCCAATTGAATCTTAACGATCATCTTTTTCCTATCGATCTCACGCCTATGCAACTTGGAAGCTTCGACGTTATTGTGGGAATGGATTGGTTATCCAAGCATCACGCAGAGATAGTTTGTTCTGAGAAGATTGTTCGTGTACCGCTTTCGATAGGCGAGATTCTGCAGGTTCAAGGTGAGAAGCCTACCGGTGGTCTCAAACTCATGTCTTGTTTTAAAGCTCGGAAATATCTGCGGAAGAACTATGTGGCTTTCTTAGCACATGTTACAGAAGATAAAGGCAAGGGTAAGTCTATTTCAGATATTCCTGTCGTTCGGGATTATTCTGAAGTGTTCCCTGAAGATTTACCTGGTCTACCTCCAGTACGCCTAGTCGAGTTCCGCATTGACCTCGTACCTGGTGCAAATCCCATTGCCAGAGCTCCATATCGTCTTGCACCATCTGAGATGCAAGAGTTGTCTAAGCAGCTTCAGGAGCTCTCTGATAAAGGTTTTATCCGTCCAAGCTTTTCACCTTGGGGTGCTCCCGTTCTTTTTGTTAAGAAGAAGGATGGATCCTTTAGGATGTGTATCGATTATCGTGAGCTTAACAAGCTTACCATCAAGAATCGATATCCCTTACCTCGCATAGACGACCTCTTTGATTAGCTACAGGGCGCTTCTTATTTTTCGAAGATTGATCTACGTTCCGGATATCATCAACTTCGGGTGCAAGAAGAAGACATTCCGAAGACAGCATTCCGTACTCGTTATGGGCATTATGAATTCACAGTCATGCCATTCGGTTTGACTAATGCTCCTGCTGTTTTCATGGACTTAATGAATAGGGTCTGCAAACCTTATTTGGATCAGTTCGTCATTGTTTTTATTGACGATATCTTGATTTACTCTAAGACGCGAGCTGATCACGAGCAGCATCTTCGTCTTACTCTGGAACTCCTAAAGAAAGAGCAACTTTTCGCCAAATTCTCCAAGTGTGAATTCTGGCTTAAAGAGGTTCAATTTTTAGGACATATTATCAACGAACAAGGTATTCATGTAGATCCCTCCAAAATCAGTGCGATTAAGGATTGGGATACACCTTCTACTCCTACTGAAGTTCGTTCTTTTCTTGGACTAGCGGGTTATTATCGCCGCTTCATAGAAAACTTCTCGAAAATTGCAGTTCCTCTAACTGCTCTAACTCAGAAGAAAATGCCCTTTTATTGGGGAAACAAACAAGAGGAAGCTTTTCAACACTTGAAGCAGAAGCTTTGCGATGCGCCTGTTCTATCATTGCCTGAGGGTGATGATGATTTTGTCGTGTATTGTGATGCATCGAAATTGGGTCTTGGTTGTGTTCTGATGCAAAGGAACAAAGTCATAGCCTATGCATCAAGGCAGTTGAAGATACATGAGAAGAACTACACCACTCATGATCTTGAGTTGGGTGCAGTTGTTTTCGCTCTAAAGATCTGGAGACACTATTTGTACGGTACAAAATGTGTGGTTTTCACTGACCACAAAAGTCTCCAGCATATCTTCAATCAGAAAGAACTCAACATGAGGCAGCGACGTTGGGTTGAGCTTTTAAACGACTATGACTGCGAAATTCGCTACCATCCTGGTAAGGCGAATGTCGTAGCTGATGCATTGAGTCGTAAGGAACGTACTAAGCTTCATTGTGTACGTGTTCAATCTGTTATTCAAGCTCGATCCGATATTCAAGCACGCATTTCTCAAGCTCAACAATCATGTGTTTCACAAGGTTTGATGGATAAGGAATTTCCTTACCACATAACACCTGCTTTGGAACTGAAGGACAATGGATCATATTACTTCATGGACCGTTTGTGGGTCCCAAGCCAGGATGACCTTCGTACCTTGCTTATGGATGAAGCCCATAAGTCTCGTTATTCTATTCATCCGGGCTCAGATAAAATGTATAAGGATCTTCGTATTCACTACTGGTGGCCTGGTATGAAGAAAGACATTGCCTTATACGTATCCAAATGCCTTACTTGTCTTAAGGTTAAGGCTGAACATCAGCGTCCATCTGGTTTATTGGAGCAACCAGAGATCCCAGTTTGGAAATGGGAAAACATTACTATGGATCTTGTTACTAAACTTCCGCGCACAAAGAAAGGTCATGATGCCATCTGGGTAGTCGTTGATCGTCTTACAAAGTCAGCACACTTCTTGCCAATCCGTGAGGATTTTCCTGCTGATAGACTTGCTCAAATCTATGTAGATGAAATTGTGGCTCGACATGGTGTTCCTTTGAACATCATTTCTGACAGAGATGCTCGTTTCACTTCTCATTTTTGGAGAACCATGCAATCTGCTATGGGGACCCAACTTAATCTAAGCACAGCCTATCATCCGCAAACGGATGGTCAATCTGAGAGAACAATCCAGACTTTGGAGGATATGCTTAGAGCTTGTGTGATCGATTTTGGTGGTAGCTGGGATTCACATCTTAAATTGATTGAATTCTCCTACAACAACAGTTATCACACTAGCATCAAAATGGCTCCTTTCGAGGCTCTCTATGGTCGAAAATGTCGTTCACCAGTCTGCTGGAATGAGATTGGCGAGGCACAACTTACTGGACCTGCCCTCATTTTAGAGACAACTGACAAGGTCAAGAAAGTTCGTGATAACCTTCAGGCAGCTAGAAGCCGTCAGAAGATTTACGCGGATCCAAAACGCAAAGCCTTGGAATTTCAAGTCGGTGATCGAGTATTACTTAAGGTCTCACCTTGGAAAGGTGTGATCAGATTTGGAAAGAAAGGAAAACTTGCACCTAGATACGTTGGACCATTCAAGATCGTCGAAAGAATCGGAAAGGTAGCCTACAGACTTGAGTTACCTCCTGAACTTGGAAATGTTCATCCAACTTTTCACGTGTCCAATCTCAAGAAGTGTTCAGCTGATGAAAACTTCTCCATACCACTTGACGAAATTCGTGTTGGCAAAACTCTGAAATTTGTTGAGAAACCAGTGGAAATCATGGAACGTGAAGTCAAGTGGCTTAAACGCAAGCGCATTCCTTTGGTCAAAGTTCGCTGGGAAGCTAAACGTGGACCTGAGTTTACTTGGGAACGCGAAGATCAAATGAAGGCGAAATATCCACATCTTTTTCCACAAGTTTCCTCTAAATAAATTTCGGGACGAAATTTCCACAAGTAGGGGAGACTGTAACAACTGTGCTTGTAATCACTATGAACAGTTCTGTTATCAATAAAACAATGTTATTTGATCACAATGTTTGTTTTGTTATGTTTTACATTTTTCATGTTTTGACTTTTATGTAATTTCAAACTCTACATCGCTTTCTGGAGAGTTATACGCAAACTAGTGCGTAAACGTACTCAGTTTAATGTGAGAAATACTCCGGAACATCAACATATACTCAACATACCTTAAATAACCTTTACATAACTTAGAAATAAGTTTTGAAGGCTTTGGTATGGCAAAAACAAGTTAATTCGCTTACAGGGACTGAACTTGACAAACTGCGAAAGTATGTCAATTTGAACTGTAACGAACATTCCGGAACATGACCATAAGTTAAACACACCTTAAATATCCTTTACATAGCTTAGAAATAGGCTTTGAGGGGTTCGGTGTGCTAAAATAAACTTTTGGGTCATTCAGGGACTAAAAGTGTCAAAAAGTGCACAAGTTTGCATTTTCGCGCATAACTTACGTTCTGAATACATCCGGACATCCAAAAATTTATGAAAGCATGACTATATTATATTTTAGTGTTCGTCATAAGAAAAATCCATTCGTCGCGCCATTTGGATCGTTTTTCGCGCTTGTGCGCATTCCGTCGTAATTAACCGAACATCGCGACCGTACGGCCAAACGAACCGACATCCGAGATATTTTTGAACACATTTTAAGTTCCCTATACTTTAACTTCATTTTAGAGCTTTGAAATGGGGTTAACGGGCCTTAAACGTGTCGGAAATGGCTGAAACAAGGTGCAGGGACTGAAAATGAAATTCTGCCAAACTAGGTGCTAGCGCACCGCTACAATATAAGTGTAACGGTGCGCTAGGGGTCTGCAGACCAGATTCAATGTTCAGAACAGCCTGTTTGCAGCTGGTTTCCACTCCCATTTCCCTTGCCAAGTGTTGATACCTTATGGTGAGTGGCCAAATTAGTCACCATAACATTCCGACAAGTGTACGGTATTGATCGTGCCTTCTTTTCCATGAAATGATCTCAACGGTTCACCGAAAACTATAAATACCCCATTACCCCAACCTTATTTCTCACTAGAATCTGATTAATTGTGTTCTAAGTTGAAACCTTTGTTTCATACCTGAACTATATTGATCTAGATTAGCATTCGGGGACCCTTCGTAAGTATTCTTTCGTTCTTTTCCTTATTTTACTGCTTTTCGAGTCAGAAAGTCAAACTTTGTTTGACTTTCAGCATTGACCAGTAATGGTCAATGCGAAGTTCGTTTGAACTTCGCAACGTGAGTGTAATCACGTTGGTCATAGTCCCTTGGGACTATGCCCATTGATTACCACGTTGTCTAGGGTCGTAGGGTAGGCGATCTAATAAATCGCCTATACCTTCGAACCCGACCCAGTTTGGTCGATCATTAGGATCCGACCAAACACATTAGGTGACCATAGTAGGTAGGGAATAACCTTCCGAGGTTATACCCTATGGTCACATCGTTTAAATAGTTGTATGATAGGTAGTTTATATGCCTTAGGTAAATTACCAGAATACCCTTTTCATGTATAATTGGTAATTAAGCATATGTAACCTAAACCTTTGTCACATAACTGATTATGTAACATGTTTAGGCATATAACACTTGTCATAGGGCTAGTTAGGCGGTCCGAACGCGTTTCACGCACACGACACGTTAAAGTAGCATAAGCTTCCTAAACGGGTCGTAATGGGTCGTAAACAATTATGTTAGGTTTCATTTAGTATGTAGGCTTTGTTAAACCAAATGACACGAGTCTCTACACTCGTTTGGTTTACGAAACCTCATTCTATCCAATCATCCGATTTAGGTCCGGTTATTAACATAGTTACCTATATTAGGTGCCGTTTGATTCCGAGATCTCTAGCATTACTTGGTGGTTATCTTTAGACATCTGAGCAATATCAAGTGAGTACATAGAACCCCTTCTTTTAAATGTTTTCAAGGTGTCTATGTGAGTACATAGACCCCTCTTTTACTGTTTCCAAACGTTTTGGGGTGGAACACATGTGCCTACTTGTTACTTTAATGCTTTCCGTTTTCACATCATATACATGCTATGTTCGTTAGTACATTATAGTACATGATTTCAATACATTTTATGCTAGGTGTGCCCATTGTGTGCATTACTTAGTACATCGTTTTACATTACATTTCTGCCAAGTATGTTGACTGATAACATGCTAGCACATTGATTTACATGACTTTTCTGCTTTGTATGTTAACTTAGCATACTTAGTACATTGTTTTCATATGACATATATACAACTTCTATGACATTTGGTTTGCACAAACGGGTCTTTATTACGTTCATTAACATTTGCTACGCCGCTCGGTAGTAAGTACTGGTACCATAGGACTTGACAAATCCCATTCCTGACATCCCGGGTTTGTTTGGATGTAAGGAATGACTGAATCCGAATACAATTCTTTTGATAACCTTGACTGAAAGGGTTATCCGACTGTCTCAAGGCTTGAATGTATGCGTTAACTTACCACATAAATGTTTGTATCAGTGTATCATGCATCACTTTGCAAAACATAACTTTTTGATATATTCAAAATACTTTGTTTTGTACATTTTACTTATGGTTTAAGTAGTCTTATTTTACTTACCATACATAACATTTGTTACACATTACTTGACTACTTTTGGACTATCAACATTTGACATGGTTTATACAAGGACTATTGACTATTGGTTTAAACATAGACATTATACTTTGTTGGTTGGTTTAAGTGACTTAAGTAACGAGATGTGAGTAATATGATACAATCATGGTGGATACGCCGCTGGTACTTCCTATACATAAGTGATTGTATTATATTGCATATCATTGCGTTATTTAAATCATTCATTTTGGACTTATACATTTTACACAAGTGACATGTTTTTACAAGACTTTGGTTTACAATACAATTTATTTTATACAACTCATTTTGCATGGTTATTCATTTAACCATACATTATTCACCTATCTATACATATCATCCGAACTTATTGTTTTTCAAGCGATTTACAAAACAAATCAAATTACAAGGTTCATGACTAAACATTTTCTTAAACTTAAGTCATGAATCCTATTTTCACAAAACCTATGTATCTCACAGGCATTTTTATGCTGACGTACCTACTTTCACATGTGTTTTCAGGTGCTTTTCCGTAGGATGACGATCATGACACTAGGGCGGACCTGTGCCTTAGAAACTTAAAAATGAAGCTAGACGATGTTTAATTATGTACTAAACTCTTAAATTCCTGTTTGAAACAATGTAACACTTATGTTGATAAATAAAATACAACTTTGTTTGCCATGGATTTGAAACAATTAATTCTGTCGCGACACGCCCCGATGTTTCCGCCGCGATTTGTTGTTTTACGCGGTCGGGGTGTGACACACGATTAAGCGAAGATCAGATAGAATGTGATTTAGACCCGACAAGTTTGAATACTTGCTTAATATGGGTATATTATACACATTCTGGATTTTGAGATAAAACCGATAAGGTTTGACCCGTTTCGGCTAATTTATGTAAACTAGTTACATAAACCGAACCGAACGCGCAAGAAGCGTAACGGGTATCCGTAAGAGTCCTAAACAGGTTTCCTAAGTTAACATGCCTTAAATATGTTGTGGTATCAGTAGGATACCTTCCATTATGCCCAAAACGAGTTTAATCTCATATTAAGCCCCGTAGGGGTATTTTGGTCATTTTAAAGGCTATAAAAGGAATTAATTAAGTTTCTGTGAACCGGGTCTGAATACATCAGTAAAATGGCTTAGTTTATCAGGTCATATCATTTGGTAATAAGTCTTATGTGACAAAATGTTTTTAAACTCAAACTATGCGTATAATACGCGTATAAAGTCGTTTTAAGCGATGTACGGGTTAAAATATGATTCTGAGTTTTCTGATCAAATAAACAGGTCCAAAACACTACATTTATTATTTAAAATCAGTAGCAATTGGATTGGCGTTAAAAGGATTTGTAAAACTCATTTTATGGCCTAAAAGGGCATATTCGGTATTAACCGAATCAAGGCGATAAACCTAGCTTATGATCAGTTTAAAAATAATTAAAAATCTTCAAAAATCCCAAAATATTATATTACATCAGTGGGTAAAATGTTTGGTGTCAAAAATTGGGTTTAGATAGGCTTTACGCTAATGACGCCGCTATATTACTAAGAAGCGTTCTAATTACGTCATTAAGCATAACTCCTAATCTAGACCTCCAACTGATGTGAAATTTTAGGTACAAGTTTAATAATCAGTAACTAAGATTATTGTACTTTCACATTTCCAAAAATCTCGTCGTATGGTCATAAGGGCATTATGGTCAATATTTAGGCAATTAACGGAACGTTGGACAATTAAGGATTCGAGTGGTATAAACGCAGAGGATTATACACACATGTAACTAGGTCCAAATGGAACTTTAAGGCATGTATAAACCTATCTAAACCGGGTCAGAACTGAAGTCAAAGCAAAAGTCAAACTTTTGCGTCTTTCGGTTCCGAATAGGTTCAAAACAGAAAGTTGTCGAATCAAACAAGCTTAGACAAGTTATTATACTTATTATCAAGTTATATGAATGATAAAACAGGTCACACGCCTTTTACATTGTTAAATATGCGATTAATGTTTTTGTTGACTTTTTCGTAAGAAGTTTGACTCGACAAACTACCTAGTTAGGTTTGGAATAAGTGAGTGCCCTTTTAGGGGTTTATTACTCACATAATTACCAACTTATAACTACCTTTAATTCGAGGTATGACTGAGTCATTATTAACTAATCTTGAAGTCAAACCGTAGTTACGACGGTTTGACTTTTAGCTAAATAACTAAGCTAAATACTAAAAGAGAAGGTTAGGCATACTTACTAGTGACCAATGAAGGATTTGGAAGGCTTGTGTCTGCTGTTGTGCTCCTCAAAATGTCCAGAAGTTGATGTAGGAATGAATGCAAAGAATGTGGGTCTTATATAGTGTTTAATCACACTTGGATCATTGACACATGAGTCTAGAAGTGTACCCATGACACCAACAAGTGTCCTACAAGCTAAAAACCATCTTAGGGCAGCCCAAGGTATCAAAAATATGCATGTAAGTCGGTTAAAAGAGCTGCAGGACATCTATGCATGTTTTCTGATCAGACAAGGCAGTCGCGTAGCGCGACTGTCGGGGTGTTTCATGCTCGCGCTACGCGAGCGTGTGTACGACCAGCTCAACAAGTTTCAATCATTTGCATTTCAGTCCCTGATCCTTATAAACATCGCTTTCACTTGGTTTCTTGCATTAAGGGGCTTTAATATTAACATATAGGGGCTTTAAGGCTTATACCCTCTTTGTCAAGTCCTCGGGTAACTTTGTGATCACCCGAAAAGCCCTAATTTTCAATGTTGACGATTCTAACCCTCACACACGAATTTTATCATAACTTTCTCATACGGTAACGAAACTTGGTGAAATTTTTATGGTGCATTCTAGTGAGCATAATTAATCGTTACAAGGCTTCGGGTTTGCTAAAAGGTCACTCAGAGGTATATCTTAAACATGTTGACACATTTAACCCCTATAGTTTGTAATCTCTCACTTTCTTTCACAATTCGCTTCGTATGATCCATGATCCATTCGTTTAAGGTTATAAACATCATGTAGGGTTATTGTAAAGTATATTTATCCATTGTGGACACTTTGAACCCTTTTATATACATAGTTTCATTGTTTGTCAACTTTAGTCCTTCAAGAACATTCTTTCACACGTTCAAACCTATGACACGTGTCAACACATAATAGGACGTAAATTTTCGAGGTGTTACAAATACTAACAAAAAAATGAAAGATATCCTCTAAGGTGGATCTTTTACAGTGGTTATTCGCTATGTTTTAATTTTCTTGCTTTTGGTCAATTAAAGATGCTAACATTAGTTAGCATGAATTCTCGGACCCTTTGTGATCTTTTACAGTGATTATTTGCTATAATTTAATTTTCTTGCTTTTTGAAGTCAATTAAAGATGCTAACATCAGTTAGCATTACACGTTTTGTAGGTAATTTTATGGAGCTACACATATTGGTGGTTGTTTAGGGGAGTTAACGGGCTCTCATATTCATCGCTTTTCATGGAGGTAAGTTGATTTCTTATATCATTTCATATCATTTTTGTTGAGCTGGGTAAAAGGTCAAGATGGGCTGAGCCAGGTTGGTGACCTGTTCAGTACAATTGACCCGTTATAATATATATTTGCATTAAAGGCATCATGCAAGCTGGTTGGATGATCGTCTTTTTTCAAATAATTTGACCCGTTATAATTAGTTTTCCAGTTGAGGATAACCATAATGTAGTGAATGTAGAAAGCATATTGTTATCATTCTAAAGTTTTGTTTGGTGCTTTAATATTTGGTGCAGAAGGTATCTATCCGGCAACCCTTAGACGTGAAGCCCAACTTTGGAAAGGTCTAGAATAAAAATGATGATCTACATGGGCTTCAATGCCGGTAGATATTATATGCTTATGCATTTTCGGTTTTCCTATAGCTTTCTACTTTGATTCGTGATTTATTGTGTAAATGAAATCACTTAAAGTTTCAACCAATTGTTTAGTTTTTGGCATGAAGTTTGTGGACTTGGGATTAAACTCACATTGAATGTTTATTTGCTGATAGGTATTGCTGGGTTTGGTGGTAAATGCAGGTTATTGGACTTGGGTTTGACTTGAATGATGGCTAGAAGCTTAAAGTTTGTTGCTGATGCGTATGAAAGCCGATAGAGTTTTGAAGATTGATTTTTTTTGTTTGAACTGTATTTAGTCTTGATTTTGGTTGTTTTCGTTTATTTTTTGTTTGGATTTTGAATAGGTTTTATGTTTGTAATACTTGGGTTGTGTGTGGTCGTGAATAGAGTTAGAAGTAGTAATTGTTATTGGTTAGAGTGGTTGGGGTAGGGGTTTGTTAAAACCCGTTCTGTAAGGCCTTAGGCGTTTTTGAGGTTGGTGTTCTTGGGGTATGTCTCGGAAGACCCAATGCTCTTTAGGTGTAACTATTATTTTTTAATTTTATTAATAAAGTTTTGACGGGGTGCCGTCCCCGTTTAGAAAAACAAAAGATTGAATTAATTACTTTAGTTGCATGCCTAATTTGAGGTTTTCTTTGTAAATAGGCTTCCTTGATTTTTTTTATGGTATGGGATGAGTCGGGTTGGGTTGACACGCAAACACAACTCCGATCATCGGATATTGCAACTAGATACAATGTTGGGGCCTTTTTGTTTCTACTCTTAGGGGAATCATTGCTTATGTAATGTGGAAGGCCTTTAGCACTAATTCGAGGTTGGATCATTATTTATTTTATATCCATGGTAAAATTATGTTTACGATCAATATACATAACTTCAGGATGTCAAAGAGAAGCACTCAGTTACTCTCTTATAGCTCAATATCATCAGGATGTAATAAAGTATTTACGTATTAAAGTATAATTTTTTTTGTTGTTTAGCCACCCGTGTATTACACGGGAACTTAGACTAGTTATTGTTTATTTAAATAAGTTCTCTTTTTTATAATAACCAAAGTACCAAACAAATTACTTTAGACTCTTTTATATCATTAATAATAACGTGATAAAATAAAATATCTAATTAAATAAATTGTAGACTTTGTGTTTGGAATTATATTTAAGCATTCAATATTAATAAGATCGTCACATCTAGGATACTCGCTCTTGTTCATTCTCTTGGATTGTTCCAATCATACTCGTGCGTTACTTACAAGAAATCGCAACGCAACCAATGTGAGTATACTCGATCCCATTTTTATTTTTAACACTTTTGGGTGCAACATGTATTCTATACAAAAACATGCAACTCTTGAAACTTGTTATATGCACACTCTATCCATTTTTAAACATGAAACAATTTGATTCTTGTTAATCTCGTATGCTATGTAAACTTTTCGTGTCTATATGCTCATTAACCTGGCTAAACTTATTAAACTTGTGAGACTTCTTATACTTATTAAACTCCTATGCTATAGGAGTACGCACCGCCCTTGAGTGAGTCTTAGGGTGTTTGCGTTGGAAACTTGGGTTTGACATATAATGACACCGTTTCAGCATATTAGTAACTTGTATCATCTTATTCATGTTGGATATGAGCATATTTAAACATTTTATTCTACTATGCTATATATCAAACTTTTATACTCGCCAACATTTTTTGTTGATTTTATTTTAATACGTGTTGCAGGTTGATAGACGAAGTGATCAAGAAAACAAGGTAGGATGAACCTAGAAACCCATTTTAGAATAAGCAATGTTTTGAATTATTTTGTTGCAATTTGTCTTATTTGGAAACAATGTACGAATTTTAGCATTTTATGAAATTTGAATTAAACTATATTGTCACAATAGTGTTATGATGCTTTTGAGCGATTTGTTCGTCTCATCCCGATGTTTCCGCCACCGGTTGGGGTGTGACACTTTACCCCATGAATCTGGCAGGATTTGATGTTGTGTTAGGAATAGATTGGTTAATAGCCAATAAAACCAGTATTTTATGTGATCAAAAGTCAATTCAAGTAAATTCACCAAGGGGTGAAAATATCACAATTAAAGATAATAAGTTCTCTAAATCCATAAAATTCATCTCTGTGATAAAAACGGCAAGTTATATAAGGAAAGGATCATTAGTGTATTTGATTTCTATAATCACTAACACTAAAGGAAAAGAATTAAAGGATATTCCAGTAGTATCCCAGTTTTCAGATGTATTTCCAGAAGAGCTACCATGGCAACCTCCAGACAGGGTAGTTGAATTTAGAATCCATTTGATACCAGGAACCGCACCAATTGCCAAAGCACCTTACCGTTTGGCACCAGCTGAAATGCAAGAGTTGAAGAAACAGTTAGATGAATTGTTGGAGAAGGGATTCATACAGCCAAGCTCATCGCCATGGGGAGCACCGATTTTATTCGTAAAAAAGAAGGACAGATCAATGCGTGAATTAAACATAGTCACGATTAAGAATCGGTATCCCTTACCAAGGATAGATGATCTGTTCGATCAATTGCAAGGATCGATTTAAGGTCATGATATCATCAATTAAAGGTACAGGAAGAGGACATTCCTAAGACCGCTTTCAGAACAAGGTATGGCCATTATGAATTTACTGTCATGCCTTTTGGTTTAAGCAATGCCCCAGCTGCATTTATGGACATGATGAACCGAATATGTAAGCCATATTTGGATAAATTCATAATTGTCTTTATAGATGATATTCTTATTTATTCTAAAAGCAAGGTGGAACATGCAGCCCATCTTCACGCACTTTTAAGTTTACTAAGAAAAGAAAAGCTTTATGCTAAGTTTTCGAAATGTGAGTTTTGGTTAGAACAGGTACAATTTCTTGGACATCTAGTCAATCATGAAGGAATTCATGTAGATCCCACCAAGATCGAGGTGATTACCAAATGGAAAACCCCTGAGTCACCAACTGAGGTTAGAAGTTTCTTAGGATTAGCTGGTTATTATAGAAGATTCATTCGAGATTTTTCTAGAATAGCCATTCCCTTAACTAAATTAACCTGTAAATCCATTAAGTTTGAATGGGGACCAAAACAAGAAGAAGCCTTTAGAATTCTTAAGCAAAGATTAACCCATACACCCATACTAGCGTTACCAAAAGGAACTGAAGATTTTGTAATCTATTGTGACGCTTCTAAGTTAGGTTATGGATGTGTACTAATGCAACGTCAAAAGGTTATAGCTTACGCCTCTAGACAACTTAAGAATCATGAAGATAATTATTCAACCCATGATCTAGAGTTAGGGGCTATAATTTTTGCCCTTAAAATTTGGAGACATTACCTTTACGGTAGTAAGTTTACCATATTCACCGACCATAAGAGTTTAAGGTATGTTTTTGGGCAAAAGGAATTGATCATGAGACAAAGATGCTGGATGGAGATACTTAGTGATTTTGATTTTGATATCCAGTATCATGCAGGAAAGGCAAATGTAGTTGCTGATGCTTTAAGTCGAAAGTGTCATGAAAAGCCAAAAAGAGTACGTTCTCTTAAGTTAAATCTGCAAATAGATTTAAATGATCAGATTAGAAAAGCACAAGAATCAGTAATCAAGGATGATACTGAAAAATTGAAAGGAATAATTAAGGAACTAGAACAAGGAACAGATGGAATTTGGAGATTTCATAAGAAAAGAGTGTGGATACCTAAATTAGGAAACCTACGTCACCGTATATTAGAAGAAGCCCATAAGTCTAAGTATACGATGCATCCTGGAAGTGATAAGATGTATCAAGACTTAAGAAAGAATTTCTGGTGGATAGGAATGAAAAAGGATATAGCAGCATATGTTGCAAAGTGTTTAACCTGTTCATAAGTCAAAGCTGAACATCAGAGACCCTCAGGTTTATTGCAACAGTTAGAAATTCCTGTTTGGAAGTGGGAATTAATAACAATGGATTTTGTTACTAAATTACCCAAAACAAGGAAAGGTAATGATATAATCTGGGTGATTGTAGACAGACTAACCAAGTCAGCTCATTTCCTACCAATGAAAGAAACTTTCAGTATGAAACAGTTAGCTAAATTATATGTAAATGAAATAGTTTTATTACATGGAATTCCTCTATCAATTGTTTCTGACAGAGATAGTCATTTTACCTCACATTTTTGGACAAGTTTCCAAAAAGCAATGGGAACCAAGTTGAATCTAAGCACCGCTTATCATACCCAAACGGACGGAGAAAGCGAAAGGATAATTCAGACACTGGAAGACATGCTTAGAGCTTGTGTAATTGATTTCGGAGGTAATTGGGACGATCACTTACCATTGATAGAATTTTCTTACAATAACAGTTATCACACAAGTATCAATGCTGCACCATTTGAAGCACTTTATGGACGAAAGTGTTGAACGCCAGTCTGTTGGGAAGAAATTGGAGAAAAGCAACTATCTGGACCTGAGATAGTACAAGAAACAACAGACAAAATCAATCAAGTCAAGGAACGACTGAAAGCAGCATGAGATAGACAAAAGAGTTATGTTGATAACAGACGAAAGCCATTGGAATTTCAAGTAGGAGATAAAGTGTTATTGAAAGTCTCTCCCTGGAAAGGAGTGGTAAGATTCATCAAAAGGGGAAAGCTAAGCCCCAGGTATGTTGGACCTTTTAAGATTATTAAAAGAACAGGGCCTGTAGCCTATCAGCTACAACTGCCAGAGGAAATGGCAGGAATACATGATATATTTCATGTATTGTTAGTGCATACGTCTGTCGACTTCGTCTTGTATCGAGTCTTGTACAAAATATGTTAGATCAGGGCACGCTGTTCGAGATAGAAGATTTAGAGGTAATTCTGCTTAAGACATGTAATTTCGCTTGAATGTGACATGTACCATTTCAAGCGAAATCAGGTGTGTTAATTCCGCTTGAAATGGCATGTGCCACCTTCAAGCGGAATCAGAAGTCTATATAAAGGCCTCTCAAGCGAAATTATGAGTAACTTTTGTGATTTCCGGTACCGAAGTGCTGCCGACTTGCCGATTGATTGTAAACTGTGATAAATCAATATACAAGGCATTTTATAGAGTATTAAGCTGTTTTTCACATCTGTTTCTTAGTTTCCGCCTCTGAAACAGATTAGAACTCTTCCGGTTGAATCGTTTGTGTCACATCTCGATCCTACAAGTGGTATCAGAGCTCAGGAAGAAGAGTTCTTGCCAAAACAGTTGAAATTTCTTACTTCTACACCTTGTTTTTAAAATTGAACAAGTTTTTACGGTCTAAATGGTTTGAATTTCACACATTTTAAGCGAAACAGTGTTTTAACTAATCCTGGAAAGTATTGGACCCTAATTCGATTTAAAACTGGTAAATTTACTTAATTCCGCTTGAAAATCAGATCGAATTTGTGACGTCAGCAGCATTTCAAACGAAATCAGCAATTTGATTCCGCTTGAAATTGGTCTGATTTCGCTTGAAACAACCTTATTCCGCTTCAACTATGTGATTCCGCTTGAATCATTCCAAGCGAAATTAGTGATTTCGCTTCAAATTAGCTATTCCGCTTGAAAGTTGTGTGATTTCGTATGAGAGGTTATTCCACTTCAAGTTGATTCCGCTTGAGTGTTGATTCTGTTGAACTTGTGATTTCGTTTGAAACTTGTGTTTGTGAGAAATTTTTTTTTTTTGCCAAAACATGGACGAGGAATTCTACAATGCGTTTGCTACTCCGGTTGCACCAGTCACTTCTGCTGAAACTTTGTACAGTGAAAATGAGACAGGAACTTATCAAAAACCGCCTAAGCTAATGTACATTGAGGATTTTCAAGGATGGAAAAATCGTTTTGAAAACTAGGTGCAAGCTTATAAATTTGACGCATGGTGTTCATTGTTGAAAGATTATGAGAAACCAAAGAATGAACGCGGGATTGAAAAAGGTATTGATGACTATTCAGAGAGTGACAAATTGAAATTTACAAGTGAGAAAATGATGATCAGTATTCTTCAACAATCGATTAAGGAAGATATCTTTGTTTTGCTCCAACATAATGGTACGGCTAGATCAATTTGGGAAGCATTGATTCAAAAGTTCAAAGGAAGTGCAGATATGATTAAAAACAAAAAGGCTTTATTGAAGAAATCATTTGATATGTTTACAGCTTTTGACCATGAAACAACAAAGCAAACCATTGATAGATATTGTCATCTGGTATTGGAAATGGGAAGATTGGATATAAAGAAAGATGATGATGAATGGGTTGATAAACTACCCGAAGCGTTACCACAAAATAAGTGGGGAACTTATTTGATGATTTTGAAACACATGAGGAAGTCTCAAGATATGAATTTGGCACAATTTATTCAGAGAATTGAAGAGCATGAATTGGATATTCAGAAAACTGCTATCATGACAAATCCAAATGCTCAACAAGATGACAGTTTGTATTTTAGAGGAAACAAGTTTGAGGCTACCCCTAGCCCTAGTCCAAAGATCTAAACTGGTTTCAGTGCTGGCAGTTCGTCTGGAACAAAGGGTAGTAACGTGACACAGAGTGGTGGATCTTCATCTTCATATTCAAGCTTTGATCCAAATCAGACAACATCAAGTCCTCAATGACAGAATTCAACAAATCTTCAATGCAACGTTACTTTGAATATTCAAAATGGTCAAAATCTGTCTCCAGAAACAGCAAAGCAACACATGGCATCACTCGTTGCTATGTTGGAATCTTATGAAGGTTTGATTGCTGGCAAGATTGGAAATCCGATGCTTACAAAAGAAGATTATGACCAAATTGATGCTGAGGAACTTGAGTTGATGGATGTGAAGTGGTGTTTGGCTAGTGCTTGGAGGAGAGCAGAAAAATTTCAACAAATTACTGGTAGACATGAGTTTCGGGGAATGGCTACTTCTCCTTTAGGTTTTGACAAATCAAAAGTGACTTGTTTTCGTTGCAAAGGTAAAGGTCATTTTAAGAGAGAATGTACAAACAAAGAAGCAACCGGGAATCAAGAAAAGAATGATTATTATCAGAAATCAATTTTTCATCAGATTACTCAACAAAAGGAACCACAAACTGCACATGCACGTTCCATTATAGATGAAAACAAGAAAATGATCGAAGCAGCAAATAAGAAAGCTTATTTTGGTATAATAGACCAGGATGATGAATTTGTTGCAGAGGGATTTAGCTGGGATAAATACATTCCATCTGGTTCAGGTATTGTTGCTAGAATTCAGGGTGAAGATGAGACTAGTCAAAAAAGAATCCCAATATTTCCAGATCTTGGAAGTGATATTGATACTGATGATGAAGAAGAATATCTCAACAAAGCTAGAAAAGGCATAGATCCTGACAGCTTTAATTTGTTTTTTGCAGATAAAATGGAGATGCTGAATCAGAAGAAGATTGCCAGATTGAGGAAAGAGCTGGAAGCAGCAAGAATGCTAGCTGATGAAAAGGCAAAGACAGAAGCTGGAGAAGCAAATGTTGAACCAGCAACTGAGAAATTAGTAGAGAAAATTGTTGAAGTGGAGAAAGTGGTGGAGAAAATAGTTGAAGTCGAAAAAATAGTCGAAGTTGAGAAAATTATCGAGATTGAAAAGATAGTTGAAAAAGTGGTTGAAGTTGAAAAACTGTGTTTGAAATGTTCAGAATCTTGCAAAGTTTGTGAAGAGAAAGATGAGAAGATTGTTGAATTAGAAAAGATTAAAGAAGATTTACTGTCTGATGTGAAGTGTATAAAAGAATCATATGATGTGCTGAACAGAACAGTTGATGGTCTGAAAAGGACAAATTCTGAAATTGAAAAAGCAATGGAAAAAATGAGCTCAACATTAATGATGAAGCAGAATGTCATTAATGCATACATTGAAGATTGTGCAAAGCTAAAACAGGAGTTGGAACTTGAGAAGATTGAGAGTGAAAGGATTAAACGATTACTGTTGAGTTATACTACTTATGATTATTTGATTGATCGTGTTTATCCTACTGTTGCAGGTCTTGAGGCTTTCAAGAAGGAAAAGACTGTAGATACTGATACTGGTAAGAAACAAAGTGTCAAGTATAACAAATGTCCGCCCCCGATCTTTGAAAGTTATTCTCCCAGAAAGCCAAATGAGGAACGTGTAAAAAAGGCTCTAAACATCAAGTTGAAGTCTGAAACCATTGATGAGTTACCAGATAACATTGATGTTACATTCACAGCGTCTGACATTGATCATGAGTCTGAATTATTAAAGAAAGTGGTCGATCATGTGTTGGATACGGATGAAGAGTCAAAGTCAGAGTCTAAGTCTGAAAGTTCGAGTTTGTCAGAAAAGAGTCTGAATTCACCGGTTAAAAGGGTTTACAACAAAGAATTTCTTCTATCAAAGAATAATTTGAATGATGAAACATTCAAAGTAGCATATACTTTGTATGATTTGGACAAATTATTTTCTGATGAAGAATTTCCTATAAGAGGTGTTAAACCAGAATTGATTAAACAGGTTTTCAAATTAACAGAAATTAACATTACTGAATTAAAAGATGGAAATCTTTCTGGAAAACCTAAATCTTACACTTCAAGAATTCAACAAAGAGTTAACAAGAAAATGGGTTACGGTTGTGGTTATAATTTTCAAAAGAAACCAAACCACAACAGTAATTTTAAAAAGAAAGGTCTTGGTTCTTATTCCTCCAGAAAATTATAAAAATCAGAAAACTTATCAATCAAATACTAAATTTGTTGCAGGAGGAAGTGCTGAAGAAGAGCAGAAGAAACCATTCTGGAAACAATCAAATCAAGAGTTTCTTGCTGAAAAGAAAAAGCATGGTCTGAAGAATTCTAGAAAAAGAATTGATAGAAGAGTTTGTTTTAATTGCCAAGAAGTTGGTCATATTGCTTGGTATTGCACAAAGCAAACCAACAACAAACAGGGAGTTTCTTCAGACTCAAAACTGAAACAAAAATGTGTTAATGATGAGAAACAATCAACTAAGAACTTTAAAGTGGTAAAAAATTCAACTTCTGATGATAGTGAAAACTTAAAACGTTTTTACAAAAGAAGAGTTGATTTAAACAAACAGAAATGGGTTGTTAAGAGTTTGGAGAGTAGTTCTGACAATGAATCTGATTCCACAAACTCAGAGGAGTCATTGGTTGAGAAAAAGAATGAGAATTCCATTCCTGAGTTGAATGATGAAAATTTTCCAAAATTGTCAAAGGAAAATTTGAAGTTGAAAGTGGGAAAGGTTGAGATTTCAGGTCAATTCTTTGCTGGTAAGGAAGAATTTGATGTTGAAAAGGCTTTCAATGGGAAAGTCAAACATATTTTTGGTAAAATGGTTGACAGGAAGGTTAAAGGTGCAAAAGAATTTTATTGAAGAAAAGCAGGTTGGAGTGATGATGAGGTAGAATCACCCAAGGCTGGCCAGGCTTGGGTGACACCATTTTCTAACTAAAAAAAACCTGACTTGCCGGAACTCCCAGGTTGGTAATTGGGGAGTAGGAATCAGCATCTTTCTTGAGAAAGTCACAGGTTGGTAACTGTGATATTTCGATCTTCAAGTGGTAAATCAGGGACATTAAGTTGTATTTGGTTTTCTACAAGTAATATTTGTTGATAGATTTTAAATCTCTAAATCTTTACAAGTGGTTGAAAAAAACAATGTGATGAATTAACCCCAATTTTACAAGTGATAAAATCAACGAAACTTATTTTCCGGAAAAACCATTTGATTAAAACAAACTTAAGTGTTTTGAAATCAATGGGAAAATAGTTTGTTGTAAGTGGGAGTTCTGATTGTTGATGCCAAGTGGATGGCGATTTGAAGCAATTCACAGCAGTTGTCATGTTTTTTTGTACAGTTTGTTTTCAAAATTGTTTCTACAAAGTGGGTCAAGAGCTTAGTTTGTGTTAAAAATACAAAAACATTAGAAAATTTGAAAAAGGCAAAAACATGATAAATTCAAAAATGAGTTTTGTTGTCTAAAAGAGGAAATGATAGTACATCAGTGGACGATCACAACATGCTAAAGAATTGGAAAGTCAAAAAGTGATAAACGGTCTCACTGATGATGTGCCAGTAGGTTTTTGCACATTTAGTAGACTGTGACGAGATATAAACCTAAAATTCAAACTTGCTTAATTCGTGGGTAACATCTCTCGGATATATGGGTAACCCCCGAAATCTTGTTTGAAGGACCCCTCTTTCTGAGATACTAGGTCTTTATGCTTAGTGATATCTGGGGTATTATCCCGGGACTTCAGATAATGCGGAATCAATGGCCTAGACCCCGGAGAATACTTTATTGCTTGCTTGAAATATAGCGCTGCCCTCAGCAAAAATGATGAAACAATAAAATTGATAATCATTGCTGTTGTAAAAAAGATCCTCTAAAGGGGACCCACCAAAAGTCGAGCCGTCATCTCTCTGCTGAACGGAAGTTCTGACCTAAGCTTTTACGGTTTTGCAATTTAACCCCTTACATATATCATCTAGGTATACTCACATGTAAGACTGAATATTGGGATCTGGATACAGGAGTATATTCTGAGGTGGGACACGCGAATGAGTTTAAGTATCTAAAACATTAATCTCGTATCTCGAAACAGTTGAACTTTGTGTGAAAATTTAAGTGGATCAGTATACTGACAATCTAAGTGAATCGTTTAGAACTTAAAATGTTTAAAGCTTAACAGTGTTGGTGATTTGTCTCAAAAGCTGATATGATCCTCTTACGCAAAGTCACAAAAATATTGTATGTAAATATTTCTTTACTGCATTTCATTTCATTCAAAAATCCAAAAAGATTTTTGGTGTGTTTTAGCATAAGTTTTTGAAAATACAAAAAGATTTTCAACAAATGATGTTGGAAAGCTGATTTTCAAAATTCCGAGTGCTGAACATGACGAACAGGTTTGGGAATGTGTGTGGTTTTTGAAAAATGATATTCATACAAGTGGTCAATGATATTCATCAGAAATTTAAAATTGTGATATCATTAATTGATGTTTTGAACTGAGTTAATCAAGTGGTTAGCAGAGTTTCTAAATTTGATATATCTTATCTTTTATGAAACTTATGATTTAGGTAGAGAACTTGCAGGTGAGCCAGGAATTGATCCTGAATCTGAAAACATGTGAGGTAGAGGATATGCAGGATAACCTGATTCTGGATGATAAAGAGCTAGGTTCTGATACCTGAGGACTCTGTAATGATAGAAAGCCAGGTTGCAATCTTGATCCTGTGAAAGCCAGACTACGATCCCAGCACAAGTTGAGGGGGAGTCTGTTGGAGAAAGAGAGTTTGTTAAAGCATAGAGCCAGTGTTCAATCCTGGAAATCAAGCTAGTTGCTAATGAAGAAATATCAACATCCGAGAGAGAGGTATCTATTGGTGCTGATAAAGAGGGAGAAGATTATATCAAGAGAAGTTGATAGGAATAGAGCCAGGTTTTAATCCTGGGAATTGAGGATGCTTTCACTATCGGATACTTTAAAGAAAAGCCCGAAGACTGATAAAGATTGAAGACCTTGAAGACTTGACACTTAAGACTCGTCAACATCCGAGGGGGAGTCTGTTAGTGCATACGTCTGTCGACTTCGTCTTGTATCGAGTCTTGTACAAAATATGTTAGATCAGGGCACGTTGTTCGAGATAGAAGATTTAGAGGCAATTTCGCTTGAATGTGACATGTACCATTTCAAGCGAAATCAGGTGTGTTAATTCCGCTTGAAATGGCATGTGCCACCTTCAAGCGGAATCAGAAGTCTATATAAAGGCCTCTCAAGCGAAATTATGAGTAACTTTTGTGATTTCCTGTACCGAAGTGCTGCCGACGTGCCGATTGATTGTAAACTGTGATAAATCAATATACAAGGCATTTTATAGAGTATTAAGCTGTTTTTCACATCTGTTTCTTAGTTTCCGCCTCTGAAACAGATTAGAACTCTTCCGATTGACTCGTTTGTGTCACATCTCGATCCTACATGTATCTAATCTCAAGAAATGCTTAGCTGATGAATCTCTAGTAGTGCCTCTTAAGGATATAGAGGTAAATGAACAGTTAAAATTTGTAGAGAAGTCTCTACAAATTGAAGACAGGAAAGTTAAGAACCTCAAGCACAAAAGACTAGTTCTAGTCAAAGTGAAGTGGGACTCCAAAAGAGGACCAGAATATACATGGGAGCTTGAATCAGAAATGCAAAGGAAATATCCACACCTGTTCCAGTAGACCACGAGGACGAGCTCTAAAACAAGGTGGGGAGGATATAACAACCCTCCTGAATATTTTTCGACACCCTAATATATTTTAAGATACCCCTATATGTCTCAAAATATACACCGTATGTGAAAACCGAGCCCAAAATATGAAATACCATTAAAAATAAATTAAAAATAAGAAAAATGGAGTTCTCGCGGGGCGCGTAAGCCACCCCTTGAGCTTACGCGGGCCGCGACAGCTATAGGATCAGATCGCACCCGGTGTTGACACGTGTCAAACGCGTGTTGAACCTATACATATGACCCGGATCACCTACGCCTAGACCTACCTATTACGCGGGCCGCGTAGGCCTTAGCCTTACCTTACCTTACGCGGGCCGCGAGAGACTTGAATTTCAGCCCTATATAAGAGGGCATCGGGCCTTCAGTAAAACTCGTTCATTTTTTTTTTCTGTATCACGAATTTCTCACATAGTAGGCATACTCTCTGAGTATAATACCCCTTAGTTAACGAAATTCTGCCCCGATGTAAGTATTATAACCCCGGTTGGAATGCCGTCTCGGGGAGGGTATAACTAATTTAAATATAAAGGGTTATTATACTAACACGTGTGCATTGTGTAAATTATAGATAATTCCCAGGAAATCCTTACAGAAAACCTAAGACAGCAATGTGAGTAATCTCTTTTTTGTAAATTGTTTTTACAAAACCTTAAATGTTTTACAATGTGATTAAGCAGTGATTGAGTCTTTGTAGTTCTTCAATTACTGCCGGTATGTTGGGGTTTTGTATACAAAATGTGGAACACGTTACCATTGGACAACGAGTTAGCTAATGTGTAATATGACCCACCAGTCAGGATTGACAATACTGAATGAGTAATTGTATAGAAATAAACAATGTGATTGCTCTCAATACTGTTAATGGATGAAACTCTTCTTGATTAAACTGGGATTCACTCATCAGTATTTCCCACTGACAAATGTTTTTAAAACGCGTTTCAGGTAACAAAATGTAAAAGCCAAATTAGAAGAAAGCCAGCTGGAGAGCACTGACGGCTTGAAAAAATGTGGCTATAAAAGTTACCTAAAAGGCGATGTTTTAAATAAAATAGGGTTTATCCCTATAAATATGTTGTAATAAGAAACTTGGGTTTTACCCATGTGATTATTAATATAAAATATGGTGGTTTTACTCTGATAAATATTTCCTAACTACGGTCCTGATGAAATTTCCGCTGCCAAATTGATAAACAAATGATACCACCAAAACTGGTCTCGCGGCCGCCCGTTCCCAGGACAGATAGGGGGCGGGGGTTGCGACAACAACTCCCGTTCCTGAAATCCTAGGTTTGTTTGGGTGGAAGGAATGACTGAATCCGATATACATAATTCAGATAAACCTTTAATTTGTTTGAGGGTTTGTCGCCACAGTCACAAGGCTTGAATGTATGCATTGTAACAATACCGCATAGATGTTTGTATCAGTAGAGCATGCAATTATTTTACAAAACATAACTTTTGAATTAAACTTTGATTTTTTCAATGACATTGTTTTGTGCATTTTACATATGGTTTAAGTAGTCACTTTTTACTTGCCATACATGACATTTGATTACACATTTCATGATTTACATTTGATAATAGACATTGTTTACACATAAACATTTTGACAATGGTTTAAACAAGACATTTTGGTGGTTTGTTAGGGTAAGTGATTTAAATAATGAGGCGTGTGTAATATGATAAAAGCATGGTGGATACGCCGCTGGTACTTCCTATATATAAGTGTTTTTATGATATTACATATTGTAGCGTTATTTAAACCATTTCAATTTAGACATATTACATTTTACATAAATAACATATCTTCACAAGACATTGTTTTACAAACAACTTAATTTATACAAACTCATTTTACTTGGTATTTCATTTTAACATACATCTTTCTTTTATAAATATCATCTGATTTTCTTATCACTTTATGATGATTTATAAAAGAAAACACTTTTCATAAAATTCATGACTAACTTTTATAAAACAATTCTTTCAATTACAAGTCATGAATTCTAAATCAATAAACCTATGTATCTCACAGACATTTTTATGCTGACGTACCTATTTTCACATGTGTTTTCAGGAGCTGATGCATAGGATGAGCAAGATACACTTAGGCGGACCTGTGCCTTAGTGACATAAAATGAAGCTAGACTAGTTTAAATTTCATTATGTACTCTTTGTTTCCGTGGTTTTAAGACAATGTAACCTCTTTGTTTATAAATAAAACAAAACTCTAATTACCATGGTTGTGAAACAATAATTCTGTTGCTCGACTCCCCGACGTTTCCACCGCGGTTTGTTGTTTTACGCGGTCGGGGTGTGACAGAAGAGTTGGTATCAGAGCCAATGGTTATAAGGAATTAGGTTATTAGTAATGCTTTGACCTATACTATAACCTTTCTAGGACCCCAACACAAGTTAGCTTGTGTTTAGATCTTAAAACATACACGTCACCTATCTTTAGGTGATAACCAAAATAAGAACACAATATTTCCAAAATGATTTTTTCGAAAATCAATCATCTATTCTTAGATGATTTGTTATAAAGTTTTGAACCCTCTGATTTTCTAAATCGATTTTGAAAATCCAATCGTCCATTCTTGAATGATTCTTTTGGCCTTATGCCTTCTAAAGTTTTCAAAATCTCGTCAAAGTTTTGGGTCTAAATAATGTTAACACGTGCAATCTGGAAGGGTGGGTGCCTGTACCTCGGGTTTTTTGTCTAGGCTAGAGTGTTCGTACAAATCCACATAATCGGACCAGTCACTCTTACCTGGGAACTCTTGGGGTGAGTGTCCACTTATAGGCTAAAGCATGTCTTCGCGATACGTTATTTTTGACCCATTTACTTTGATTAGTCACTGTGTGTCGTTTGTTTACTTTGTATGAACAAATACGATCCATGCTTTTTGTCGATATTTGCATCATCTCATCTTTTCATCTTATCATCTCACTCGTTTTCTCTCATGTTTCCTCTTTTAGAATGCCTCCTCGACGCGAAAATCCGATACCTAATGCCGAACTGGCAGCAATCATTTCACAGGAAATGGCTACTGTACTCCCAGACATTGTTGCTCAAGTTAACCAAGCCAACTGTAACACCTCGTAAAATCACGACCAATATAATCAAGACACGTGTCATGAGCTTTAAACGTGTAATGGATTGAATATGAGGGACTAAAGTTGACAAACAAAGAAAGTATGTGAGTAAAAGGATTCAAAGTGTCAACATTGGATAATTATACCTTTCAACGACCCTACACGATGTTTATACCCTTAAACGAATGAATTATGAATCATATGAAGCCGTTTGTGGAAGAAAGTGAAAGTTTACAAACCGCAAGGGTTAAATGTGTCAACATGTTTAATTTATACCTCCGGGTGACCTTTTAACGAACTCGAAACTTTGTAATGATTAATTATGCTCACTAGAATAAGTGATAAAAGTTTCGCAAGGTTTCAATAACGTTTGAGAAAGATACGCTAATATTCGTAAGTGAGGGGTTAAAAGCATCAACGTTGAAATTCAGGACTTTTCGGTAATCGTATAACTAACCCGGGACTTAACGAAGTTGGTTTATTACTTAAAGCCCTTAAATATCAAGTTTGGGGGTTAAAATGTAATAAAAACAAGTTAAAACAACTATTAGAAGGACCAGGGACCAAAACAACAAATCCTGAAACTTTGTAACCGGAACCCAACACTTATACCGGCCGTGTAAGACCTTCCAGGTCACTTACGCGGGCTGCATGAAAAGTGCCAGTCCAAAAAATGGCAGATGCCTGTTTCAGCCTGTTACATCGCCTTACTAAGCCTGTTTTTGATCCCAGGGGCTGCACCAACGCTTTTTCATGCATAGGGACACTTGTAATGCATCAGGGATCATGTGTAGACTTTGTCGTAAGGATCTTATGCAATTTAAAGTCCTATATAAGAACTCTTGGTTGCAACATTTTTACATGCACTTGGAAATCATTCAAACTGAATTTCTGGAGCTCTCTGGACCTTAAGCAAGATTCACTAAGCTTCTAAATCGTGCTAAGTACTTCAGTAAGCTTCCTTAACCTCCCTAATTCGTGTTTTATTAGTTTAATGGCCTGAAGTCAAAACTGTCGTAATTAAGGTTTGACTTAGTGATTAATCACTAATGGTCTAGTCATTTTTCGAATTGAAAGTGGCTATGATTTGGTTATTATGTGGGTAATAAACCCTTAAAAGGGCACCCTCTGGTTCCCACTCTAACTAGGTCAACTGTCGGGTCAAACTTAATTGTAAAAAGTCAATAGAAAGCTAATTTTCAAATAAACACATAATTAACAATGTAGAAGCCATGAAACCTGTTTTATCACTCATATAACTTGGTAATTAATGTAAGAACATGTCTAAACATGTTTAACCCGACAATTTTGAGTTTAGGCTCGGTTCGGAACCGAAAGTCGCAAAAGTAGACTTTTGCTTTGACTTTCAGTTCTGACCTGATTTAGCTTAGTTTAGACATGCCTTAGAGTTCCATTAGGACCAGGTTATATGTTAGTATAACCCTCTGTGATTATACAACTTGGTTCCTAATTTATCCGATTCATTTGCATGTTTCCGTTATATGCCTAAAAGTTGACCATTATGCCCTTTTGACCTTAAAACAAGATTTTTGAAAATTTGAGAGGACAAAAACCTTTATTACTGAATTATAAACATGTCCTAAAAATTTGACATCAGTTTGAGGTCTAGATTAAGAGTTATGCTCAATATCGTAATTAGAAAGCTTTTTATTAATTAAACGACACTATTAGCATAAAGCCTATCTAAACCCAAATTTTGACACCAAACTTTTTACCCAATGATGTAAAATAATATTTTGGAATTTTGAAGACTTTTATTTATTTTTAAGCTGAGCATAACATAGGGTTCTTGCTTTAATTCGGTAATTGTCGGTTATACCCTTTTTGCTAATAAAATGAGTTTTACTTAATATTTTGATACCAAACTTTTTGCTACTAATTTTATATAATAAATAAAGTATTTTGAACCTTATAAACTGATCAAAAACTCAGATTTCCTATTATGACCCGAAAATCGATTAAAATCGACTTTTACGCGTTTAAACACATAGTATGGGTTAAAACCATTTTTGGCATATAAAACTTAATACCTACTGATTTTTTAAGTAAATTTTTATAATCAAACACTAAGCCAAAGTTTTAAACTCAGATTTCTAGATTTGACCTTTAAAGCTTATGTGAAATTACCAAAATGCCCATACGGTGCATAGTTTGGTTATAAAAGATAAATTTCACATATATGCAATACCCTACTGTTATGACTTATAAAAATAAATATTTTTACTGATCATATCAGACCTGAACCTCAGATTTATATTTAATCTCTTTTATAACCTTTAAAATTACCAAAATACCCTACGGGGCATAATTTGAGTTTAAATCCATTTTGGGCATAATGGAAGGTATCCTACTGATATCACAACATATTTAAGGCATATTAACTTAGGAAACCTGTTCATGACTCTTTTCTTTACCCGTTATGCATTTTTCGCGTTCGGTACGGTTTATGTAACTAGTTTGTATAAATTAACCGAAACGGGTCAAACCTTATCATTTTTATCTCAAAATACAGAATGTGTTTAGTTTACCCATATTATACAAGTCTTTAAACTTGTCGGGGCTAAACCACATTCTAATCCGGTCTTCGCTTAATCATGCGTTTTGAACCATATATCTTCCTTTAAAACTAACCGGTCTAAGTTTAGGCTTAATTATGGCCCGTTAGGAATCTAACAGGTTATTAAAACCTTCGTTCTAGATTTAGGAGACCAGTAAAAGATACTTGCACTTGCTGAATTGCATACGACTGGGATAAATTGTATAATTTGCTCAGGTAAATACTTTTAACTTATTTTCCGTTATACGGGCTTGGGATACGGTATTATAATAATACCGCTTGGTCAGGTATGTAATTGTTAAATCGGATTGTGATTAGCATAATTGCATAACTCGTTTTAATCTGTTTTGTTTGGTATATGGCTTTTGGGGGGGTTAATGACCATGTCCTGGATATCCACGACTCATTCATTGAAATGGTCACGACTTAAGCACGGGGTGTAGGCATACTCCTGACAATTGCGTATGTATAAAAAGGTAATCCACAATAAGGAATTATCCTTGTGGGCATTATACCTGTGGCGTGTCAATTAATCTTGTCCGGCTCTTCTAACCGGCCCTGACAGACGGCAAACATATAAATATGTATACAAGATTTGTAACACCCCAATCGCGTAATACAACAACACGCGGCGGAAATATCGGGGAGTCACGTTACAAATTGCTCACAACTACTGGTACTAAATTGTTTCAATATCATTAACATCGTTTTACAAACAAAGAATACATGTAATTGTTCTTTTGTTTTAGAAGTCTAAGGCCCAAATGCAGTCCTATGCGTTGCATGCTTGAACAGTCGAAAATCCTGAAACATATGCGAAAACAGTCAGCATAAAAATGCCGGCGAATACATAGGTTTTATTAGCCAAATAAATGGCAAAAACATTTGGTATTATTATTATCTTAATTGTGAAAACTTGTGACAAAAATATGTTTGTATATGGCATTATGATATTTACTAAGTTATTTTATGTTTTATATTGAAATCCCGATTTAAACCATCATAAAACTTGTGAATGTGTTATTAGGAATCCAATCAAGGATTAATAATAACTGTTTTGAAATAAATCAAAACTTATATAAGTATTACATAAATCAAATCAATGAGTTATGATAATACTTCAGATGTCTTTCTAAGAATCTAACATATAAGAATATGGGAGATTCTACAAAGATTATGATAACCAACAATGAACAAATGTACACAAAATCCTAAAGTGATCCAGATAACGCTACAAGAATAATAAAATAAGAACACTTATATATAGGAAGTACCAGTGGCGTATCCACCATGTTCTTATTTTATTATACCCGTTTCGTTATTTAAATCACAACTACCACATAACACATAAACCAACCAACTTGTGAACCTGCATTAAAGCACACAATGAATCCAATCAAGGACTCCAGTATCAGTACTTTAAACTTCCTACAAGAATCAACCTATGAAGATAGATGGATACTTATAAGGATTTGGGTTCTATTACATTGTCTAACTTAACACGCATTAAAGCACACGATGAATCCAATAAAGGATTCCAATATTGGTACTTTAAACATCCCATATGAGTCTAACTATGAAGATAGATAGATACTACATGGATCCTGGGTTCATATCATATTGAATTATTGAATTGAAACCAAACTAAATCCTAATGGTGATTCGGGATAACGCCACGAAAGGTAATACAATAAGCACACTTATATATAGGAAGTACCAGTGGCGTATCCACCATGTGCTTATTGTATTATCTAGTTTCGTTATCTAAATCACCAATAAACTACACAAAAACCAACCACTGAGTCTGCAAAGTACTTCTTAAAAATCTCACTATGAAGATAGGAAGATCTAAGTCTGTACTTCAAATATCCTACATGAATCTAACTATGAAGATAGGTAGATCACTTAAGGATAAAACATAACGTTTGCATAATCAGAATAATACACATAAAAGCACTTAGTGAGCACATGTATGCCACACATTTTGAAAACAAATCGATTGCACATATGAATCACCCCAAAACATTTGAAAACAGTAAAAGAGGGGAACTATGTACTCGCCTGGGGTTGCATATAGTCCCGGTTCAAAAGGTATAACAAGGCTCAAAAGACCAAGAGTTCAAGTGTTGAAGCGATTCCTAGGGTAACAAACACTATGTTAAGGAAACGACACCTAAATCGGAAGATCGGGTAGAATGAGGTCTTGTAAACCAAATGAGTGTTGGGACTCATGTGATATGGTTTAACAAATCCTACATTCTAAAATGAAACCTATCCTAAGTGCTTACGACCCATTACGATCCGTTAAGGTAGCTTACGCCACTTTAACGCATCGTTCGCGCAAACGCACGTTCGAGACGCCTAACTAGTCCTATGAAAAGTATTATATGCCTTAACACATCTAATTATGTTATATAATTAGTTTAGATATTAAAATATGTGTTACATATGTTTAAAATGAAATTATGCGAAAAAGGGCATTTTGGTCATTTTCCTAAGGCATATAAACTACCTATCATACAACTAACTAAACGAAGTGACCATAAGGTATAACCTCGGAAGGTTATTCCCTATACAACTATGGTCACAATAAATGTTTGGTCGGATCCTAATGTTAGTGCACTACGTCTATTGACTTCGTCTTGTATCATGTAATAGGATAGAATAGGATATTCAATGCACGAGGTTCGAGAAACTGAGAAATGTGGTTTTAGTGATGATTTCGCTTCAAGTGAACTTGTTACAAGTTCAAGCGAAATTCACTTAACAGATTTCGCTTGAACATGTTCTGGTCACCTTCAAGCGAAATCCTCATCTCTATATATAGGGCACTTGTCATTTCATTCGGTACGCGACTTCTGGAAGTGTAACGAAGTGCTGCCGGTTTTCTGTCAGGTTGTAAACATTGTTATTATCAATACAAGCAACAGATTAAAGATTACAAGATGTTTTCGTGTCCAGTTTACTGATTCCGCCTTTAAACTGGATGTAAAACTCTTCTGAATGACTCAGTTAGGTCATACAACGATCCAACAAGTGGTATCAGAGCTCAGGAAGAAGAGTTTAGCTTGATATCATCCATTTTCTGACTTCTACACCTTCTTTTTCAATCTGGACGAGATTTCACGGTCAAAATGATCTGAGTTTTTCACCGAACGTGTAAAACAGTATTCTAACAAATCCTTGAAAGTTTCACGGCAAAATTCAAAGTAAAAATGACAAAAACTGGACAGAAACTAGATTTCGCTTGAAAAGTGTTCGAAGGATATAATTGATTTCGCTTCAAATCAGACTGTTTGGACTATTTCGCTTGAACATCTGAAGCGAAATAGTGTTGTGTTCTTGGATTTCGCTTGAGTTCATCTGAAGCGAAATAGGGCTGCTGGTTTTCGCTTGAAGCTGTTTCGATTGGAACTTGTATTGTTGAAGCGAAATAGATCATTTGGGATTTCGCTTGAAGGTTCTAATCATCTGAAGCGAAATAGTTGTTTTCGCTTGAATAAACTCTTGTGGGTTTTCGCTTGAACCAGAATTGGACATAGATTTCATTTGAACAAGTTGAAGTGAAATTGGATTGCTAGATTCACTTGAAGTAGTTAGTCAAAAGATTTCGCTTGAAGTCTCATTCTGCTTCAACTTGAGATTTCGCTTGAGTTTCTTATTTTGCTTGAAAAGTAAAATTCTGAGTCGGGATCATTTCACGTCGATCGAGTGTCAGTAATTTTCAGTCTATTTGATATTTGATTATACTGATTGTGTTTGTTTGATTTCTGTCAGGTTTGCAGTATGGCTGAGGAATTTTTCAATACGTTTTACAACGCGTTCGCAACCGAATCGTCTGAGGCTACAAATGTTACACCAAAAACTATCACGAAGGCGCTAAATGAAAACATCAAGCATGATAACTTCTACGGAACAAATTCAAAGCCTCCAACTCTTGATAGCATTGAGGATTATACCTGGTGGAAAGAACGCTTTCTCAACTGGGCAAAGGCATATGCTCATGAAAGTTGGTTTTGCCTGGAGTATGGGTATGAAAAACCAAAAGACGATAAAGGCGAAGATCTTGTATTCAAAAAGTTTACTAGAGAAGATAAAGCTGAATTTGGAGCTGAACAGAGAATGATAGCATTGATCCAGTCCGCAATCAGAAACGATATTTTTGCTTTACTAACTCATGACGGGTCATCTAAGTCTGTCTGGTAAGCTTTACGTGTTAAAGCTGAAGGGGGTAAACAGATTAAAAAGAACAAAATCGCTTTATTAAAGAAAGAATTTGATCTGTTTGATAACATAAAAGGAGAGTCGGTGAGGCAAATGATTGAGAGATTTTGTCATCTTAAAATCGAATTGGAAAGATTAGAGATAAAGAAAACAAGAGAGGAACTTGTTGATAAAGTGATTGAAGCGTTACCACGAGCAGATCAGTGGCAAACGTTTGTTTTTATCTTAAAAAATGATGCTTCATATGATAAAATTACTCTTGATGCTTTGTTTGAAAAGATTGAAAGTCATGATCCTACAAAAGCAAAGCAAGATGACTGATTCTTCATATCAACAGAACGTTGGCTTGTACTACAAAGGCAGTGTACTTTCTGATAAAGGCGTTGGTTCACCAAAAACAGCATTTAGTGGTGAAAAGATGAAAGAACCACCAACAACGTCAACAAGTCATCATTCTGGATATCATTCACCTTCAAAGACAAGTTCTGATGAATCTGAGGAAATTTTGTGCAACATTGCTCTTAAACTAAAGAATTCTCCTGCAATGAGCATAAATGCAGCAAAGCAGCAAATGAGTTTCCTTGCATCTGTTCTGGAGTCATATGAAGGTCTAGTAGCTGGAAAAATTGGAAACTCTGAATTGACCAAAGAAGACTACGACCAGATTGATCTGGAAGAGATGGAGCTCATTGACATCCGTTGGTGTTTAGCTAGTTGTATTCGAAGAGCTCAGAGGTACATGGAGATTACCGGGAAACAATCTCTTGGAGGTGCATCAACAAAGCTTGGATTCAACAAATCTAAAGTGACCTGCTTCAAATGCAAGCAGAAAGGTCATTTCAAGAGAGAATGCACTAATTCTGCAGTTGGTGGAAATGAACATCCGTTCAACGATGACTATTATCGAAAGGCGATCTACCATAGAAGCAGAGAAGAGCCAAAGTTGATTGAAGATAAACCGAAAGAAAAATCAAGAGCTTATGCTGTAATTTACGAGGATGAAGGATATGATTGGAGTGAGGTTCTTCCAATAGATGACATTGTTGATGAAAAGTTCAAAGCTAAAGCCAAACAGGAAGAATTAAGTAAACATTATGCTTTTGTTACTGAGATTCAAGATGAAAACAAAGATAAAGACACTTCTGAAATCCATGAAGAGAATGTTGAGATCAAAGAGAAAACTCGAGAAGAGATCTTAAGTGAGAAGACTTACAGAGAAAGAAATGTGGTCTACAACAGAATGGATGATATGCAGGAGGAGTATGAGATGGCTGTCGGTAGCAAAAGATGGGATAAAAAGAGAGAATGCTACTATAACAGAGAAGGAGAACCGGTTGTTCCCAAGAAAGACATAATCTTCGATGATGTTCTTCTTGCAGTCCCGTTGAGAGCTGAATATTATAGAAGAGTATTGAAAGATGACACATACGCTAAGACATATGAAAAGGAGATTAGATATGCCATGTTATCATGTCTAAGAAAAAGGGATGAAGAGAGAATGAAGACGAATGTTGAAGAAATGGTGAACAATCTGAAGAAAACTGCTGAAGAAGTTAAAGAAGAAGCTGTTAAAGTTGAAGCTGTAAAGGAAATCAAAAGTGAAGAAGTTGTTGTGAATGAAGAGGTTGAGGAAGCTGTAATTGAAGAACAGCAAATTGAAGAAGAGGTGCAGAAAGAAGAAAAGAATGAGAATGAGGATACTGGTAATGTTGGTGATGAAGTCAGTGTTACAAAAAAGAAGCAAGATGATGCTGATCAGAAGCAGACAGAGGTAGCTGAAAACACTGAAGTGCCAATCACTGAGGTAAATTCTAACTCTGAAATTTTGAAAACTGTTGAACAGTGCAAGAAATGCATGGAACTGTGCAGAGCTTGTACTGAAAAAGATGAGCAATTCAGAACAAGAAATCTTGAATTCACTAAAATTGAAAACATTTTCAAAGAAAAATGCATAGAGATGCTAGAAAAGGAAAAAGTTTTTAAAGAAAATGATGAAAAACTTTCAGAAAAATGTAACAAATTAGAGAAAGAAAATGAAGTTTTGAAAGAAAATGTTTTGAAAATGACAAATGAAGGTGAACAAAAAGAAATTGCTTGTCAAGAGATGAAAAAGGAATATGACTCAATGAAATTATCATATCACATTACAAAAGAGTCATATGATAAAGTAAAAGATGAAATGAAATATGCTCAATCAAGAATGAATTATCTGTCTGAAACAACCAAAGAACTTAAACGAATGTATGCTATAAAACAAGATGTTGTTAATTCCTATATTGAAGATGTTGCTAAGCTAAAGCGACAGATTGCTGATTTAGAACAGGATAACAACAAGTTAAAGAGTTACCATGTGTCGTCATATGTGCTTGAACGAATTTTCAATATAAAACCGGGTGATGGTGAGTCTGAGCCAAACAAGAAAGGCATTGGCTCAGAGTTTCATCAAGTTCCACCACCGGGAAAATTTGCATTTTATGATGAGGAAAAGGTCGAAAAAGCTTTCAACATGGTAGATCAATTGCCAGAAAACATTGACATAACCTATTCCAAATCTGATGATACTAATGATTCAGAGGTGGTAGGTAAAGTCGTTGAAAGTGTGTTGAAAGAAGAGTTAGTTGTTACAGGTAAATCTGAATCACAGGATGAAGATGAAGGAAATCTTCATGATGGATATATGAAAAACACAAAATCCGAGAAAAATTTGAATGATGATTCAAAAGGATTGGTTTATACCATGATTGGATCGGACAAATTGTTCTTAGATGTTGTTTTCCCGATTCAGAATGTGATTTCAGAAAAGGTTGACAAAGTTTTCAAAATGGTTGAGATTGAGAAGTCTGAGATTTCAAAGTTTGTTGGTAAGAGTCATAAAGGTTCGTATAACAAACCTGGTTTCAAAAAGAAGAACATGAAGGCTGGTTTGGGTTTTAAAAAGAAACAAAATCGAAACAAAAATGAGATGCCAAATTTTCAGGCAAAAATGAGTTTTGTTCAAGGAGGCAGTTTAGAAAAAGAAAAAGAACTCAAAATGAGACAGTCTAATGATGAATTCTTTGTTCAAAAGAAAAAGCAACAACCACAGGTCAAAGATGTGTCCATGAGAACATGTTTCAAATGTGATCAAAAAGGACATCTTGCACGCAAGTGTTCTAATCTAAAACCTGTGGATGTTGACAAAAAGAAGTTTGATGCTGAGAAACAAAAATCTGAGAATGTGAGACAAAGGTCAACCAGATTTGACTCAAAACAAACTTGGAGGTACAACACAAACAAGTTTGTTTCGAATCAAAACTGGAAATCAGACCCGAATAAGTTCGATTCTAGACATATCTGGAATTCTCACACACCCAGATTCAGAACAACACAAAGTTGGAAAACAACTGTTGATATGACAAAACCACAAGAGTTTTGGAAACCAAAAGTTGTTCAAAATCAAAGTGTTCAAAAAGATTCACATTTTTACAAACGTGGAACACCAAAAGGTCAAACATGGAGTGTTAAGAAACATGTTGAATTGGTAAAAGATGAGAAAATTGAAGTTAAAATTGAGAAAGTTTTTGAGAAAAATGACAAAGATTTTCCGAAATTGAATGAAAATTATTGTGTTGAAATGCCTAAGGTTCAACAGACCTGGGCTAAATTGTTCAAGTAATCATGTAGTCTAAATGTGCAGGTGCTCAAGACAATTGAAGATTGTAAGTTTGGAAGTTGGAGCAGCCTGGCACATGGAGAGGAGGAAGAGGCTGCTGGATCCTGTGTTGGTTGAAACAGGAAGTTTATTTTCATTCTGTAAATAAATAAACAATATTTTTCAAAAACCCTAAAAATTGAAAAACTTGAAAAACCAAAAATATGTTTGTTTTTAATTTTTGTCAAATTTTCAAAAATACAAAAATATGTGTTGATTGAATATGCCGAAACCCTCACGGCTGAACAAACATGATTACTTTCATCAGATTGAAAAACGGTTTTCAAACTGTAAAAATCAATGTGTTGTAAATCATGGGGGTATGTTAGATTTTCTGCAAATCAGTACACTTTTAGCAGAAAATGGATGGCGAGACAAAGCTATCAGTGTTGGTTGTCAAATTTTTATATGGTTTTGCATTTTAGGGGGAGATATATTGTTGTTAGAAAATACAAAAACATTTGAAAATTTTGAAAAAGCCAAAAACATGATAAAATTCAAAAATTGAGTTTTTGCGTAAAAAGAGGAAATGATAGTACATCAGTAGACAGTTACAGTACGCTAAAGAATTGGAAAGTTTAAATGTGTTAAACGATCTCACCATGGATGTGTCGGTAGATTTTTATACACTTAGTAAACTTTTTCGGGATATAAACCTAAATTCAAACTTGCTTATTTCATGGGGAACACTACTTGGATATATAGGTAACCCCTGAAATCTCGTTTGAAAGGTCTCTTAATCTGATATACTAGGTCTTTATACTCTATGATGTCTGGGGTATTATTACGGGACTTCTGCTGAACGGTAGTTCTGACCTAGTCCTTGGCTAATACTTGCTGCAATGCTTGAAACACAGCATTAAACCCTCAGCATGCTGAAACAATAAAATTGATAAATGCTGCTGTTGTAAGCAAAAAGATCCTCTAAAGGGGACACACCGAAAAGTCGAAGCTGATATCTCTCTGCGTATACGGAAGTATCGACCTGAGATCCCTCGGCCCTCGCATACCTAATTTATATACAGATATCATTGTAGTATACTCACCTGTAAGACTGATTATTGGGATTCTGGATACGGGAGTATATTCAAGAGGTGGGACACATGAATGAGTTTAAGTCTTTAATACATCTAATTCGTATCCTGAATCAGTTGAAGTTTGTGTGAAAATTTAAGTGGATCAGTATATCGACAATCTAAGTGAATTGTTTAAAACATAAAGTGTTTTTAAGCTCAATGGTACTTGTGATTTGTCAGAAACTGATATGATCCTCTGACGCATACTTGAAACAAAAACATTGTCTGTAAATATGTTTGTACATATTTCTTTACTGCTTTATATTTTCAGAAAAATACAAAAAGATTTTTGATTCTGCTTTATTTTCGACAACTGATGTCTGAGTGCTGAGTTTCAAAATCAAAGTAAGCTGATTGTGTTTCTGAAAATAAAACAAGTTCATTAAATTGAAACTTGAAGTTTTAAAATCAAAAATTTCAAAAACAGTTTGTGATATCTCCAAGGTCATTAATTTGGACGTGGATGATTAACTGTGAGGGAGTTGGATTCTTTAATATTGCTAAATCTATGAAGTTTGTTGATAGGGGGAGTGGATTAGAGAATTTGATTGAGAATTCAAAATGCTGTTACTTATAAATGTTTGAGTGATTGCAGATGAGATTCCAGACTACGATCCCGGAAGCAAAGTCTAAGGGGGAGACTGAAGCTGATAAGAAAAGAGAAGTGATGGATGCGTACAATGTTACAATCTGAGTGAAAAGGCAAAATGATCAAGACTGAAGAAGGTGTTATAACAGAAAATAGTCACTGAAGACTTCGTCAATATTCGAGGGGGAGTCTGTTAGTGCACTACGTCTATTGACTTCGTCTTGTATCATGTAATAGGATAGAATAGGATATTCAGTGCACGAGGTTCGAGAAACTGAGAAATGTGGTTTTAGTGATGATTTCGCTTCAAGTGAACTTGTTACAAGTTCAAGCGAAATTCACTTAACAGATTTCGCTTGAACATGTTCTGGTCACCTTCAAGCGAAATCCTCATCTCTATATATAGGGCACTTGTCATTTCATTCGGTACGCGACTTCTGGAAGTGTAACGAAGTGCTGCCGGTTTCTGTCAGGTTGTAAACATTGTTATTATCAATACTAGCAACAGATTAAAGATTACAAGATGTTTTCGTGTCCAGTTTACTGATTCCGCCTTTAAACTGGATGTAAAACTCTTCTGAATGACTCAGTTAGGTCATACAACGATCCAACACCTAATGATCGACCAAACGGGTCGGGTTCGTAAGTCTAAGCGATTGATTAGATCGCTTACCTTACGACTCTACACAAGCACTAAACCTAAAGTGACGAGTTAAACATGTTAAAACATGTTTAACAAATTTAGAAAACAGGTTTGGTATCAAAACAAATGGTTTTGATACCTAAGAGTAGTTTGGTTACAAAATACGCAAGAATACGCATTTTGGCCAAAACTACGACTCGTCACTACACCTAATCAACGTGGTAATCAGTAGGTATAGTCACTAGGGACTATAATCATCGTGATTACGCTCACGTTGCAAAGTTCAAACGAACTTCGTGTTGACCATAAACTGGTCAATGCAGAAAGTAAAACAAAATTTGACTTTCACGCTAAAAATGCGTAAAAGAACGAAAGAACACTTACAAAAGGTCCAAGAATGGAAGTTTGACCCGATTATTCTCAGGTATGAAGTGGAATCACTTCAACTTAGAGAGCAATGAGATCAAGGTATGAGGATCAAATGAAAAGGGTTGGGTATTTATAGGAAAACAAGAACCGTTAGGATCGTTTCTTGATTCCCGTGCTTTAATCTCAACCCTACACTTGCACCCACTAATTTGGTAAACTAGGGGAGTCCAAAACCAGCCCATAGAATAGAAGAAACCATGTGCAAAACCAAGGAGCAGCTGGGTTTTAAAAAAATTAAGTCTGCTGGTCTGGGAAGGGCTTACAGACAATAAGCACCTTCATACGGTCCGTAAGGACCTTGTGTGCTGGCAGAAACTTTCAGTAATTGGCAGAACAGGCCCCTGTGTCTCCAAACTTGGTTTTTGATGCGTTTTGGCAAGTTTAAGCCCCGTTAACCCCACTTCAAGGCTATAAAATGAAGTTAAACTATAGGGAACATAAAATATGCTAAAAAATATCTCGGATGTCGGTTCGTTTGGTCGTACGATCGCGTTGTTCGGTTAATTACGACGAAACACGAACGGTTGCGAAAAACGAACCAAATTACGTGACGAATGGGGTTTTATCAAGCCAATCTCTAAAATAAAATATTTTAATGATTACATGAATTTTGGAGGTCCGGATATATTCAGAACGTAAGATATGCGCGAAAATGCAAACTTATGCACTTTTTGACGCTTTTAGTCCCTATTGATCAAGAAAGTTTATTTTTGCGCACCAAACACCTCAAAGCCTATTTCTAAGCCATGTGAAGAATATTTAGGGCATATTTAACTTATGATCAAGTTCCGGAATGTGCAATACTATGTGAATCAATAGACTTTTGCAGTTTGACACAAATAGTCCCTAAGTGTGCATAAACTTGTTTTTGACACACCAAAGCTTTCAAAACTTATTTCTAAGTTATATAAAAGTTATTTAAGGTATGTTAAGCCTATGTCACTGTTCCGGAGTTTTTTCCGCATTAAACTGAGTACGTTTACGTATCAGTTCGCGTTTAACTTTCTAGAAAGCGATTTAAAGCTTGAAAATGGATCTAGAATCAAAATGTGAAATTGTAAAACCAAAATAAACAAATTTTTTGAGATCAAAACACATTTTTTCTTTGATAAAAGATAGTGTCCTACATTGTGTGTGTTTACGGAGCACAAGTGTTACAGTCTCCCCTACTTCAGGAAATTTCGTCCTGAAATTTATTCGAAGGAGACCGTAGAGTGGAATTGAAACAACGGATGGATAAGCAGATTGCTAGATCCCAAAGATGCGGAGCATCATTTGGAAATTTTAGGGAATTCAAATTATGATTTAGGGTATTCAAAGCGTCTCAAGGTGTTCACTCCTTTGAAACTTGTGATAGTCGACTAGTGTTCAAAAATCATTTAAGTAAGGCACTATGTTATACTAAGCTCCTAGTGTAATTCCT
This sequence comes from Helianthus tuberosus, assembly GCA_030545235.1. Classification (NCBI taxonomy): domain Eukaryota; kingdom Viridiplantae; phylum Streptophyta; class Magnoliopsida; order Asterales; family Asteraceae; genus Helianthus; species Helianthus tuberosus. The sequence continues at coordinate 125,856,178 of CM060407.1, forward strand.
AGCAAAAGAAGGGGTGTACATGCAAGCCCTTCACGTACACGGTTTCTAATGTCCCACGAGGTACATCCAATGCACCATGAGCATCTCATGCATAGGAGACGGGTCAACACACCTATGGCATCAAGATCGTCACCTTTAACACCATATCATACTCCCGGTCGGCTTGATTTGAGTTAATGAATGTACTTGCTATTATCTATCAGAACAAACACTCAAATAACAAACAAACACATAATCACATAATGGTCCAAGATAACATAAAATAACCAAATGACCTCAGCAACGTTCTGGAGAATAACACAATAAGAACACTTATATATAGGAAGTACCATCAGCGTATCCACCATGTTCTTATAGCATCATACTCCTCCCGTTACCTTAATCATTCTAGATTTTATGTCACCATACTTAACAAGGCTTACTATGATTCTCATGCGCCGAAACTCATAATTAAGCGTGCACCCATAATTACTCGTTTCGTCACATGGTCCACATATCTCCTCTTGCTAAGCAAGGGTAAACAAATATTAAGGTCGAACTATCGTCTAAATCAAATAAACATTGTCACAACATAACATCTGTCAAATTGAATTGTATTTTATACTAGCAATGATAACACTACTTATTTTGCCTATGACAAATTTAGTAGTATATATTTTATTCTAGCACAAATATATATGTTTCATATTAACCAAACAGGTAGAATGCAACATATACTAATTATACATTATCATCATAATGTAAGCATATCGAGGACAATTATTTTCAAATCATGCACTAGGTATGCTAAGTGAACATACAAGGTAGAAATGAAAAACAATGTGTCCATATGCTACAAGAACATGTGCAACAGAAATGCAATGTAAAACAATGTACTAGGTATGCACTAAATGGACATACATAGCATGAAATGTAAATGAAAATAATGTACTAAGTATGCACTAAATGGACATACATAGCATGAAATGTAAAAGAAAATAATGTACTAGGTATGCACTAAATGGACATACATAGCATGAAATGTAGATGAAAATAATGTACTAAATATGCACTAAATGGACATACATAGCATGAAATGTAGATGAAAATAATGTACTCAGTATGCACTAAATGGACATACATAGCATGAAATGTAAATGAAAATAATGTACTAAGTATGCACTAAATGGACATACATAGCATGAAATGTAGATGAAAATAATGTACTAAGTATGCACTAAATGGACATACATAGCGTGAAATGTAAATGAAAATAATGTAATGAGTATGAACTAAATGGACATACATAGCATGAAATGTTAATGAAAATAATGTACTAAGTATGCACTAAATGGACATACATAGCATGAAATGTAAATGAAAATAATGTACTAAGTATGCACTAAATGGACATACATAGCATGAAATGTAGATGAAAATAATGTACTAAGTATGCACTAAATGGACATACATAGCATGAAATGTAGATGAAAATAATGTACTAAGTATGCACTAAATGGACATACATAGCATGAAATGTAAATGAAAATAATGTACTGAGTATGCATTAAATGGACATACATAGCATGAAATGTAAATGAAAATAATGTACTAAGTATGCACTAAATGGACATACATAGCATGAAATGTAAATGAAAATAATGTACTGAGTATGCACTAAATGGACATACATAGCATGAAATGTAAATGAAAATAATGTACTAAGTATGCACTAAATCAACATATGAAGCAAATTGTATTTACAATCATGTGCTATACATATTAGATAAACAAATCATGTGTATAATGCTATGATCATAAAACAATATTATCTTGTATTGATCGTGTTACCAAATTTGTACAAATGCACTAGAGTGCAATCATATTATACTAAATTATAAGATTTAGTTCCTAAAGAACGGAATCCTCAAAATTAGCACGAAAATTGAAATTACACATAGTGCAATCATATTAACATTTGAAATTGAAAATAGAATAACAGAGATAAAGATAAACTTCTTGAAATTTATATTGTCATTACAAACATTGTTTAAAATATGTACATTGATCTTGAAAATAAACAGGAAATTTTAGAGGTTCAAATGATCATAAGCGCTTGATCATTAGCTTGAGCCTTATTGATGTTGAATGCTCGTCCATTAGCATTGGCAAGCTTAGGGCAGTTTCGCTTGAAATGATTTAAGTCACCACAATTGAAACATGCCCTTGGGCGAGTCTGAGTAGGGGCTGCTTGATTCTGGATACGACAGGTCACAACTAGATGTCCAAACAAACCACAAAGTGTACGCTGGCGACAAGGGGAATTTGATGCATGATGATAATTGCAATGATTGCACCGAGGTTGCTTCCCACTATAAAATCCCTTAAAGGGTACTGAGTTCAGTGGAGCAGGTGCAGGAATTGCAAAATTCTTTGAAGCCTTGCTCTTCTTAGAATTTTTAGAAGATTCAGCCTTTGATCTTCTCGAAGTCTCGGTAACAGATTCGGTGTCTTGTTTCTTGTCTCCTTGTCGAGATAACTTACTTTTTCTAACCTGCGAGTCAGTCAATATAGCAGCTAATTCCTTAGACTCCCTGAGCGTTGCAGGTTGGCTGCCAGTGACGATGTCTTGGACAGGGTCAGGTAAACCATCCATGTATTTCTCAATGGCCCGATCCAAAGGTGTGACCATAGTGGGGCAAAGTAGACTTAACTGTTCAAATCGGTCAGTGTAGGCACGGTTTTCCCCACTATCTTGTTTTAAATAATAGAACTCATTTTCCAGTGCCCGGATTTCGCTTCGTGGGCAGAATTCTTTCTTCATAAGATCTTTAAATTCTTCCCACGTCAGTTCCATTGCTACCTCGGCACCTCGGTCCCTCATAATACCATTCCACCAAGTGAGTGCTCTCCTTTGAAAGACACTCGAAGTGAAATCTACCTTTCGCTCATTGGGACACTGAACATGGCGAAATATGCTTTCTATACTTTCAAACCATTGTAAGAGCGTGGTTGCTCCTTCAGACCCAGAAAATTTTAGTGGTTTGGCTGAATTAAAGGTCTTGAAATTACACTGGGCATTGTTGTTGTATATCTGGTGAATCTGGGTAACTACGCCAGGAAGCACTGCAGCCATCTGCTGAGCGACAAGGGCTGCGACTTCTTCATTGGTTTGAGGTTGTGTATCTCGTCAAGGAGGCATTTTGTAAATACGGCTATAGAGAAAACCAAAAGTTAGAGTTATCCAATTATTATCAGCTTGTCACATTATTGTTTTGAAACAAGAGTTGTCTTGAAAATAAACTTTTTGTAATATTTTTGGATGAGAGAATACAAACCGGGTTAGTGGTTTGTATTATAAAATTATTTACCTGTTAAAAATTTATTGCTTTTAAAAAAATGTTTTTAAATTAAAATTTTAAAATAAAGAAATTTTGTGTTGAAATTTTTTGAAAATTCTCATCCAAATGGTAAAAATTTGAAATTTTAAAAGACAAAGGTAGCATTTTGAAAATAAAATAGGATCTCGTCGAGTCGTGAAATGAAATGAGATTCATTTCAACTGTATCGAATCAAACATATCTCCGAAGGTAATATGATGAAATGGTATTGGGAAAAGAAGGATGCTTCGATTGTCATAAAGAGCAAACACATTACCAAGGGTAACATGAATGAGTAGGGTTACAAAGGTCGTTTAAAAATAAATCGGTAGGGTCAAGATGGATAGGTTTTTATAATGCTTCACGAAGACATGCTTTAGCCTATAAGTGGACACTCACCCTAAGAGTTCCCAGGTAAGAGTGACTGGTCCGATAATGCGGATTTGTACGAACACTCTAGCCTTAGACAGAAACTCGGGGTACAGGCATCCACCCTTCCAGATTGCATGTGTTCACATTATCAAAACCCAAGATTTTGATGAAAAACGTTTGAGAAAAACATTTGAGAAATCTTTTGATACAAATCGTTTGAGATAAAAACATGTTGTGAAATATTTTGACAAAAACATTTTGAAAAAATATTTTAATGAAAACATTTTGAGAAAAACATTTAAGAAAACATTTTGGAAAATATTTCAATGAAAATGGTTTGAGAAAACATTTTGAGGAATACCTCAAGGCATAAAGCCTAAGGTTCAGGATAAATCATCTAAGGTTAGATGATTCGTAAATCGTAGAGCAGTTGTGACACGAATAAATATGAGGATTAGGAAAGAGCTCCTAAGTATACTCATGTTTGGGTCCTAGGAAGGTTATAGACTAGGTTTAAGGCAAGATAATAACCTAATTCCCTGTAACCAGTGCTCTGATACCAATATGTAACACCCCAATCGCGTAATACAACAATACGCGGCGGAAATATCGGGAGTCACGTTACAAATTGCTCACAACTACTGGTACTAAATTGTTTCAATATCATTAACATCGTTTTACAAACAAAGAATACATGTAATTGTTCTTTTGTTTTAGAAGTCTAAGGCCCAAATGCAGTCCTATGCGTTGCATGCTTGAACAGTCGAAAATCCTGAAACATATGCGAAAACAGTCAGCATAAAAATGCCGGCGAATACATAGGTTTTATTAGCCAAATAAATGGCAAAAAACATTTGGTATTATTGTTATCTTAATTGTGAAAACTTGTGACAAAAATAGGTTTGTATATGGCATTATGATATTTACTAAGTTATTTTATGTTTTATATTGAAATCCCGATTTAAACCATCATAAAACTTGTGAATGTGTTATTAGGAATCCAATCAAGGATTAATAATAACTGTTTTGAAATAAATCAAAACTTGTATAAGTATTACATAAATCAAATCAATGAGTTATGATAATACTTCAGATGTCTTTCTAAGAATCTAACATATAAGAATATGAGAGATTCTACAAAGATTATGATAACCAACAATGAACAAATGTACACAAAATCCTAAAGTGATCCAGATAACGCTACAAGAATAATAAAATAAGAACACTTATATATAGGAAGTACCAGTGGCGTATCCACCATGTTCTTATTTTATTATACCCGTTTCGTTATTTAAATCACAACTACCACATAACACATAAACCAACCAACTTGTGAACCTGCATTAAAGCACACAATGAATCCAATCAAGGACTCCAGTATCAGTACTTTAAACATCCTACAAGAATCAACCAATGAAGATAGATGGATGCTTATAAGGATTTGGGTTCTATCACATTGTCTAACTTAACACGCGTTAAAGCACACGATGAATCCAATAAAGGATTCCAATATTGGTACTTTAAACATCCCATATGAGTCTAACTATGAAGATAGATAGATACTACAGGGATCCTGGGTTCATATCATATTGAATTATTGAATTGAAACCAAACTAAATCCTAATGGTGACTCGGGATAACTCCATGAAAGGTAATACAATAAGCACACTTATATATAGGAAGTACCAGCGGCGTATCCACCATGTGCTTATTGTATTATCTAGTTTCGTTATCTAAATCACCAACAAACTACACAAAAACCAACCATTAAGTCTGCAAAGTACTTCTTAAAAATCTCACTATGAAGATAGGAAGATCTAAGTCTGTACTTCAAATATCCTACATGAATCTAACTATGAATATAGGTAGATCACTTAAGGATAAAACATAACGTTTGCATAATCGGAATAATACACATAAAAGCACTTAGTGAGCACATGTATGCCATACATTTTTAAAACATATCGATTGCACATATGAATCACCCCAAAACATTCGAAAACAGTAAAAGAGGGAACTATGTACTCACCTGGGGTTGCATATAGTCCCGGTTCAAAAGGTATAACAAGGCTCAAAATACCAAGAGTTCAAGTGTTAAAGCGATTCCTAGGGTAACAAACACTATGTTAAGGAAACGACACCTAAATCGGAAGATCGGGTAGAATGAGGTCTTATAAACCAAATGAGTGTTGGGACTCATGTGATATGGTTTAACAAACCCTACATTCTAAAATGAAACCTATCCTAAGTGCTTACGACCCATTACGATCCGTTAAGGTAGCTTACGCCACTTTAACGCATCGTTCGCGCAAACGCGCGTTCGAGACGCCTAGCTAGTCCTATGACAAGTATTATATTCCTTAACATATCTAATTATGTTATATAATCATTTTAGATGTCAAAATATGTGTTACATATGTTTAAAAGGAAATTATGCGAAAAAGGGCATTTTGGTCATTTTCCTAAGGCATATAAACTACCTATCATACAACTAACTAAACGAAGTGACCATAAGGTATAACCTCGGAAGGTTATTCCCTATACAACTATGGTCACAATAAATGTTTGGTCGGATCCTAATGATCTACCAAACGGGTCGGGTTCGTAAGTCTAAGCGATTGATTAGATCGCTTACCTTACGACTCTACACAAGCACTAAACCTAAAGTGACGAGTTAAACATGTTAAAACATGTTTAACGAATTCAGAAAACAGGTTTGGTATCAAAACAAATGGTTTTGATACCTAAGAGTAGTTTGGTTACAAAATACGCAAGAATACGCATTTTGGCCGAAACTACGACTCGTCACTACACCTAATCAACGTGGTAATCAGTAGGTATAGTCACTAGGGACTATAACCATCGTGATTACGCTCACGTTGCCAAGTTCAAATGAACTCCGTGTTGACCATAAACTGGTCAATGCTGAAATTCAAACAAAGTTTTACTTTCACGCTAAAAATGCGTAAAAGAACGAAAGAACACTTATAAAAGGTCCAAGAATGGAAGTTTGACCCGATTATTCTCAGGTATGAAGTGGAATCACTTCAACTTAGAGTGAAATCAGATCAAGGCGTGAGGATCAAATGAAAAGGGTTGGGTATTTATAGAAAAATAAGAACCGTTAGGATCGTTTCTTGATTCCCGTGCTTTAATCTTAACCCTACACTTGCACCCACTGATTTGGTAAACTAGGGGAGTCCAAAACCAGCCCATAGAATATAAGAAACCATGTGCAAAACCAAGGGAGCAGCTGGGTTTTAAAAAATGAAGTATGCTGGTCTGGGAAGGGCTTACAGACCGTAAGCACCTTCATACGGTCCGTAAGGACCTTGTGTGCTGGCAGAAACTTTCAGCAATTGGCAGAACAGGCCCCTGTGTCTCCAAACTTGGTTTTTGATGCGTTTTGGCATGTTTAAGCCCCGTTAACCCCGCTTCAAGGCTCTAAAATGAAGTTAAACTATAGGGAACTTAAAATATGCTCAAAAATATCTCGGATGTTGGTTTGTTTGGTCGTACAATCGCGTTGTTCGGTTAATTACGACGAAACACGAACGGTTGTGAAAAACGAACTAAATTACGCGACGAATGGGTTTTTATCAAGCCAATCACTAAAATAAAATATTTTAATGATTACATGAATTTTTGGAGGTCCGAATATATTCAGAACGTATGATATGCGCGAAAATGCAAACTTATGCACTTTTTGACGCTTTTAGTCCATATTGATCAAGAAAGTTTATTTTTGCACACCAAACACCTCAAAGCCTATTTCTAAGCCATGTGAAGGATATTTAGGGCATATTTAACTTATGATCAAGTTCCGGAATGTGCAATACTATGTGAATCAGCAGACTTTCGTAGTTTGACGCAAATAGTCCCTGAGTGTGCATAAACTTGTTTTTGACACACCAAAGCTTTCAAAACTTATTTCTAAGTTATATAAAAGTTATTTAAGGTATGTTAAGCCTATGTCACTATTATAGAGTGTTTGCCACATTAAACTGAGTACGTTTACGTATCAGTTCGCTTTTAACTTTCCAGAAAGCGATTTAAAGCTTGAAAATGAATCTAGAATCAAAATGTGAAATTGTAAAACCAACATAAACAAATTTTTTGAGATCAAAACACATTGTTTCTTTGATAAAAGATAGTGTCCTACATTGTGTGTGTTTACGGAGCACAAGTGTTACAAGATTATTTTTAAATAATTGTCCCAAGTTATAAAAGATATTTTGTGCCTTGTGCATTCAAAACAATTTTCTTAAACATTTTCAAAATTAGTCAGTTAATTGTATTTACCTGTGTAAACTGACGTATTTTCAAAAAGGCTAAGTGCAGTTACTAGACGGAATAGGCTGGCTACTCCTAACATCAATAAAAAAGTCTTGCAAGCTTAGATGTTTATAAATCTGTTGAACAATGTTCCTTTTAACTTTGATCTGCCTGTGGATCCCTTACAACTGTTTTTGTAATAATTGATATTACGCTTATTCGGTTTGTAATGTTTTATCTTTCGACTTCCGCTGTGTATTAAACTGTGATAAATTGTCTATGATGATATCAACTACGTCACGATACTCCCCACCGGGCCCACCGGTAATACGTGGAAATATCGGGGTGTGATAAGTTGGTATCCAAGCCAACATTGAGTGAATTAAACACTAGCCTTTTGTGTTTAATCTCAATGACACAGTTTGCACATTCCTCGACTTCTGAGTCTAGGCAAAGAACTTAGGACAAATCCTAATTTATTTTTATTTTATCCTTTATTGTTTTCCTTGTTATCCCTTTTGTTTGTTTTGACAGGTTCAACAAAATGCCGCCACGATTCAAGAGAGGAGGACGAGGCAAAGCGCCATTTACCAGCCACGATCATGAAGCCGGACCTTCTCACCAGCGAACTCCGTCTGCAACAATGAGCACAAGTCCTCAGGAGCATTGGAGGACATATTTGGAGCCCGCGAGGCGATCTGTCTTGCTAAGTTCATCACCCTCTTACCATCATTCTTTTGGGCCGCAATCGGAGAACGAGCCCAACGACTCGCATCACTCTTACCTTCCACTGCAGCGGTCGGGGTCGCACCGCGCCTTTGAAGACCCGACCCCATTTTTCCAAAGCCGGTTTAACCCGGCAAACCTGATTGAAGAACCAATGGGTCATAACCCATTGGGCCCTGAAGACCATTTCCCTGAAGCTCAGGATATGGAAATGGATGATGACCCAGATCCCGCCGAACCACCATCCGGGACACCTACTCACCCCATCGAGATTTAGGATGGGTCGTCTTTTCATGGATCACCTTATCGTGGTCCAGAAAGCTATGAGGCAAGATTTGCCCAATACGACTGGGTGTTTACTCCCTTCTACCACTCAGCGCCTCAGCAGCAGCAGGATCCCTCTGAGGATTCACGTTTTGTAGCGGTCACTCCACCGCCACCGCCGCTAGTACAACAACCGCCTCCGGAGCCACCGAGGTGGAGAAGATCAAATGCACGGATGTCCGTGCGAGGATAAGTACATATCAGCACCCCTCAACCTTCGAGTGGCAGTCATTACGTGCCACTATATGAAGACCCACAGATGGGTGGACCTTCAAACCCCGTTTCTGAGGTGGACTCTGCGCCAGTCGCACCACCACCGATGGGTTATGACAACCCGATTCCTTCATACGCCGGTGCAGCGGTGTATAACCCTTAACCAGCCCATACCAACTACAACTATGCCGAAGTTAACCCTTACCTTGTAGCGGCGAACTAGAATGCCCTTAATCCTGAGGGGCCCTATGGAGCTCCCTAGGGGGTTGGATACCCAGCCTATGGGTACCAACACCCGCCACCTCCTCAACCTCCACACCAGCAGCCGCCGTAGCCGCCATTGATACCGCCAACACAACAACAGGAGATTCTCCAAAGGTTGAGCCAGGTGGAGCGGGAGGTTCAAGAAGAGCGTAGGAACAACCGAGGATTTCTTAAAGGTCTGGTGAGTTTAATCAAGGGAAAGTAGAAAAGGGATTTTCAAAGATTCCTTATTTATTTATTTATTTGTATTATAATTTCCTTGTTTCAATCAAGTCCCTGCGTGGACATCTATTTCTGTATTCAGTCCCTGCGAGGACATGTATTTCCAGTTTAGCCCCTGTGTGGGCATGTCATTTCTGTTTAGCCCCTGCGTGGGCAAGTTATTTCGGTTAAAAGTCCCGTTTAGGGCAATCATGTACTCTTTAATTTAGTAGTGGAATGTTTGAATTTAAAATTTCATTTTTTCATTTTATGCATGAATATAATATATGAAATAAATGAAAATATCATTCCTTTTATAAGATCTGCCATTATTAAATAAAATCTTAAAGGCAAAACCTAGCCCATGCGTCATTTTAAGATAGGGCCATGATGGTAGTTTCTTATTAAGATTCAGATCCTTGTTAACATCTGAAAACATGTTAACACTCCTGGCAAATGTGATTCGAGAAAATCGCATAAGTCATTCTTATATTGGATTCTTCCAATTCCTGTCCCTAATTTATTTAATTATCCATTAGTGATGAAATACCCACGGGCCATAATTAATGTCCTTTGAGACTAAAGACAGTGGTGGTCTACGACTCCTTGTCAAGAAGAGGTAATGAACTATGATTCAAGCCTCAATGCCTCGATCCTATAAGATCTTGGCTTATAATTTAAATTTATCCCTGTGACTTGGCCTTTTGTGCTATTATTATATTTTAATTATAACTAAGGATTATTAAAAAAATCCTGAATGAATATATTTAACAAATTAACCAATATGGTTATTAACACCATGGTTAATAAATCATCAATAGTGATAGTACTGTTATAGACTTCTGAATAAATCATTGTCATCATTTTATGTAGCAATCAAGCTACATGGCAAGGTCTGAGGAAGTCAACAGTCACCCTTTGGAAAATCATGATACAACCAGGATCAATATAACTGGGGATGAACTTCGAGCATTAATCGATAGTGCTTTGGGATAGGCAGCTTTGGGAATCAAGTGGTACACATAGCAAGACCATATCAGTACCCCATTCCAAATCTCACCCTAAGACTCACTCTGAGGCTCATAGTAAGCCACCTTCTAAACAACATGAGTCGAAGAAGGATGATGTTCAACACTCCTCGAATCAGCACAGTGTTCCATCCAAGAAGATTGTATTTGATCTTGAACCACGTACAAGGACCTGTACTTGTAAATATTTCGTCTCCTGCAAACCCAGGGATTTCACTGGGGAAAAAGGAGCTATTGACTGTGTGACATGGATAGACGAAATGGATACCATGGTTAACATCAGTGGTTGCGCTGATAGGGATGTGGTGAAATTTGTATCTCGGTCATTTAAAGGAGAAGCACTAGCTTGGTGGAGGTCTTTGATCCAAGCTACAGGAAAGATCCCATTATACAATCTGACATGGGATCAGTTTGTTGCTCTTGTTAAGGAGAATTACTGTCTTCAACATGAGGTTAAAAAGATCGAGACTGACTTCTTGTCATTGGTTATGAAGAACCTAGATTGTCAAGCATACCTCACAAGCTTCAACACTATGTCTCGATTGGTTCCTTACTTGGTGACGCCGGAACCAAAGCGAATAGCCCGTTTCATTGGGGGTTTAGCCCCAAAGATCAAGGCCAGTGTAAAGGCATCTCGACCTACAACTTTTAGGTCAGCAGCTGATTTATCTTTATCCCTTACTCTGGATGCGGTCAGGCTGAGATCGCTTAAGAGCTCTGAAGAAGGAAAGAGGAAACGTGAGGATGATAACTCACGACGCTCGGATAAGAAGCATAAGGGGAACACAGACCTCAAGAAGAAGTTTGGGTCTAACAAGGGTAGCCAATAAATGGATGAGAAGCCAAAATGAAAAACCTGCCAGAAACGTCATTTTGGAAAATGCAGGTTTGAATCGAAGTCGCAATCAAAGCCGATTGGCTGTGGGATATGCAAATCCAAAGAGCATAAGACTTTGGATTGCAAAAAGTTAAAGGATGCAACTTGTTACAACTGTAACGAGAAGGGGCATATTAAGACAAACTGCTCAAAGTATGCCAAGAAACCTGAGGAAGGTAAGAAGACCAATGCTAGGGTCTTCCAAATGAATGCACGGGAAGCCGTTCAGGATGATAATGTGATAACAGGTACCTTCCTTATTAATGATGTTTATGCAAGGGTATTATTTGATTCGGGTGCAGATAAAGCATTTATTGATGATAAGTTTTGTAAGTTGTTAAATTTACCTGTTAAAGCCCTAAGCATGAAATATGAAGTAGAATTGGCCGATGGTACCTTAGAGACTGTCTCAACTGTGTTAGATAGATGTTTTATATCCATTAGGAACCACTCCTTTCCGTTATCCTTACTTCCTTTGAAATTAGTTGGTTTTGACATAGTAATAGGCATGGATTGGTTATCTCATAACCAAGCCCAGATTGTTTGCGACAAGAAGCAAGTGGTGATCAAGACTCCGTATGGTGAGCCACTTACCATACAGGGAGACACTCAGTATGGGTTGCCTGAGCAAGTGTCTATGCTTAAGGCATCAAGGTGTTTGAAGAAAGGTTGTGTCATTTACATGGCACAGGTGACTATTGATGAACCGAAGCCCAAGATTGAAGACATCCCTGTCATTTCTGAATATCCAGAAGTATTCCCTGAAGAACTACCTGGTTTACCACCAGATAGGCAAGTAGAGTTCAGAATTGACATTATTCCTGGAGCAGCGCCTGTTACAAGAGCACCTTACAGATTAGCACCAACTGAGATGAAAGAGTTGAGAACGCAACTAGATGATTTATTGGAAAAAGGATTTATCAGGCCTAGCTTATCTCCTTGGGGAGCACCAATCCTGTTTGTAAAGAAAAAGGATGGATCATGCGTCTATGCATCGATTATCGCGAGCTTAACAAGGTCAGGATCAAGAATAGATATCCATTGCCCAGGATCGACGATCTGTTCGATCAATTATAAGGGGCGAGTTATTTCTCCAAGATCGATTTAAGATCAGGCTACCATCAGCTGAAGGTTAGAGATGAAGATGTGCACAAGACTGCATTTAGGACTCGTTATGGTCATTACGAGTTCTTAGTGATGCCTTTTGGGCTCACTAATGCACCAGTAGCATTCATGGATCTCATGAATCGCGTTTGCAAACCTTACTTAGACAAATTTGTTATCGTCTTCATTGATGACATTCTTATTTATTCAAAGAATCAAGCTGACCATGAAAAACACCTTCGTTGTATTCTGAAACTCCTTCAACATGAAAAGCTCTACGCCAAGTTTTCAAAGTGTGAGTTTTGTCTTCGGGAAGTCCAATTTCTTGGGCACGTGGTTAGTGAGCGTGGTATCCAGGTGGACCCCGCTAAAATTGAAGCTATCATGAACTGGAAAGAGCCAAAGACGCCCACGGAAATTCGCAGCTTTTTGGGTCTAGCAGGATATTACAGGCGTTTTATTGAAAACTTCTCGAGGATTGCTGCACCCCTAACTTCACTAACCCACAAGAATATCAAGTTTGACTGGGGTCCTAATCAGCAAGAATCTTTTGACATTCTTAAGCAGAAGTTGAGCAATGCACCTGTGTTGACATTGCCTGAGGGAATAGAGGAATTTGTAGTATACTGCGACGCATCACACACTGGTATGGGATGTGTGCTCATGCAGAAAGGCAAGGTTATTGCCTATGCTTCTCGACAGTTAAAGGTGCACGAAAAGAATTACACCACCCACGACTTGGAATTGGGTGTCGTTGTATTTGCACTAAAATTATGGAGGCATTATCTATATGGTACCAAGTGTGTGATCTATTCTGATCACAAGAGCCTTCAACATCTGTTTAATCAGAAGGATTTAAACATGAGGCAGCGATGATGGATGGAGACTTTAAACGACTATGATTATGAAATCCGATACCATCCAGGCAAGGCGAATGTGGTCGCCGATGCCTTAAGTAGGAAGGAAAGGGTTAAGCCCATAAGAATCAATGCCAAGAGCATTAAATTAAAGAACAGTTTGAATGAAAGACTGTTAGCCGTGCAGAAGGAAGCCGTATTAGAAGCTAACTATCCAAATAAAAAACCGGGAGTCACTGCAGAACAATTATCATATGGAAAGGATGGAATCCTAAGATTGAATGGATGAATATGGGTTCCAATCTATGGAGGACTTCGGGATGTTATCCTTCAAGAAGCCCACAGTTCCAAGTATTCTGTTCATCCTGGAAGTGACAAGATGTACCAGGACTTAAAGGAAAATTACTGGTGGATAGGTTTGAAGAAATCTATAGCCACTTATGTAGCCAAATGTTTGACATGTGCTCAAGTTAAAGCAGAACATCAGAAGCCGTCAGGTTTGCTGCAACAGCCTGAACTTCCCACCTGGTAATGGGAAATGGTGACTATGGATTTTATCACCAAGTTACCAAAGACAAATCAAGGAAATGATATTATTTGGGTGATAGTGGATAGACTGACTAAGTCAGCCCACTTCCTACCTATTAAGGAAACACACAGCTCAGACAAGTTAGCTCAGCTGTACGTGGATGAGATTGTATCTCTCCACGGAGTGCCAGTGTCTATCATCTCTGATAGGGATACGAGGTATACATCGCATTTCTGGAAAAGTTTTCAGCAATCCCTAGGCACTCGATTGAACTTCAGCACAGCATATCATCCTCAGACGGATGGTCAAAGTGAGCGTACTATTCAAACACTCAAAGATATGCTACGAGCTTATGTTATTGACTTAGGAGGAAGTTGGGATGATCATCTTCCATTGATAGAATTTTCATACAATAATAACTATCATTTCAGTATACAAGCTGCACCTTTTGAAGCGTTATATGGAAGGAAGTGCAGGACGCCCGTTTATTGGGCTAAAGTTGGAGATGTCCAACTAACAGGACCTGATATAGTCCTGGAGACGACAGACAAGATTGTACAGATAAGAGATCGTCTCAAAGCTGCCAGAGATAGGCAGAAAAGCTACGCAGATAAAAGGCGTAAACCTCTAAAGTTCGAGGTTGGTGACAAAGTATTCTGAAGGTATCACCCTGGAAGGGAGTAATGTGATTTGGCAAGAAAGGAAAGTTAAGCCCAAGATACATAGGACCATTCGAGATCATCGAATGTGTCGGAACAGTGGCTTACAAGTTAAATCTGCCTGAAGAGCTTAGTGGGATTCATAATGTATTCCACATCTGCAATCTGAAGAAATGTCTAGCTGATGAATCGCTAGCCATGTCACATAAGGATGTGCACATAGATGAGAGAATAAAGTTTGTCGAAAAACCTTTGTCGATCGAGGATCGACAGGTTAAGAAGCTTCGAAAGAAGCATCTACCGATTGTAAAGGTTAAATGAGATGCCCGTAGAGGTCCCGAGTATACGTGGGAGGTAGAGTCCACAATGAAACATAAGTACCCTCATTTATTTCGGTAAATCTCGAGGTCGAGATTTCTTTTAAGGGCGTGAGGATGTAACACCTCGTAAAATCACAACCAATATAATCAAGACACGTGTCATGAGCTTTAAATGTGTAATGGATTGAATATGAGGGACTAAAGTTGATAAAAAAAGAAAGTATGTGAGTAAAAGGATTCAAAGTGTCAACATTGGATAATTATACCTTTCAACGACCCTACACGATGTTTATACCCTTAAATAAATGAATTATGAATCATATAAAGCCGTTTGTGGAAGAAAGTGAAAGTTTACAAACCGCGAGGGTTAAATGTGTCAATATGTTTAATTTATACCTATGAGTGACCTTTTAATGAACCCAAAGCTTCGTAACAATTAATTATGCTTACTAGAATAAGTGATAAAAAATTCACAAGGTTTCGATAACGAATGAGAAAGATACGCTAATATTCGTAAGTGAGGGGTTAAAAGCGTCATCGTTGAAATTTAGGACTTTTCGGTGATCGTATAACTAACCGGGGACTTAACGAAGTTGGTTTATGACTTAAAGCCCTTAAATATCAAGTTTGGGGGTTAAAGTGTAATAAAAGCAAGTTAAAACAACTATTAGAAGGATCAGGGACCAAAACAGCAAATCCTGAAACTTTGTAACCGGAACCCAGCACTCATACCGGCCGCGTAAGACCTTCCAGGTCACTTACGCAGGCCGCCTGAAAAGTGCCAGCGTCCAAAAACATGGCAGATGCCTGTTTCAGCCTGTTACACCGCCTTACAAAGCCTGTTTTCGATCCCAGGGGCTGCACCAACGGTTTTTCATGCATAGGGACACTTGTAATGCATTAAGGATCATGTGTAGACTTTGTTGTAAGGATCTTATGCAATTTAAAGTCCTATATAAGAACTCTTGGTTGAAACATTTTTGCATGCACTTGGAAATCATTCAAACTGAATTTCTGGAGCTCTCTGGACCTCAAGCAAGATTCACTAAGCTTCTAAATCGTGCTAAGTACTTCAGTAAGCTTCCTTAACCTCCCTAATTCGTGTTTTATTAGTTTAATGGCCTAAAGTCAAAACCGTCGTAATTAAGGTTTGACTTAGTGATTAATCACTAATGGTCCAGTCATTTTTTGAATTGAAAGTGGCTATGAGTTGGTAATTATGTGGGTAATAAACCCTTAAAAGAGCACCCTCTGGTTTCCACTCTAACTAGGTCAATTGTCGGGTCAAACTTAATTGTAAAAAGTCAACAAAAAGCTAATTTTCAAATAAACACATAATTAACAATGTAGAAGCCATGAAACCTGTTTTATCACTCATATAACTTGGTAATTAATGTAAGAACATGTATAAACATGTTCAACCCGACAATTTTGAGTTTAGGCTCGGTTCGGAACCGAAAGTCGCAAAAGTAGACTTTTGCTTTGACTTTCAGTTCTGACCCGATTTAGCTTAGTTTAGACATGCCTTAGAGTTCCATTAGGACCAGGTTATATGTTAGTATAACCCTCTGTGATTATACAACTTGGTTCCTAATTTATCCGATTCATTTGCATGTTTCTGTTATATGCCTAAAAGTTGACCATTATGCCCTTTTGACCTTAAAACAAGATTTTTGAAAATGTGAGTGGAAAAAAAACCTTTATTAATGAATTATAAACATGTCCTAAAAATTTGACATCAGTTTGAGGTCTAGATTAAGAGTTATGCTCAATATCGTAATTAGAAAGCTTTTTATTAATTAAATGGCACTATTAGCATAAAGCCTATCTAAACCCAAATTTTGACACCAAACTTTTTACCCACTGATGTAAAATAATATTTTGGAATTTTTGAAGATTTTTATTTATTTTTAAGCTGAGCATAACATAGGGTTCTTGCTTTAATTCGGTAATTGTCGGTTATACCCTTTTTGCTAATAAAATGAGTTTTACATAATATTTTGATACCAAACTTTTTGCTACTGATTTTATATAAAAAATAAAGTATTTTGAACCTTATAAACTGATCAAAAACTTACATTTCCTATTATAACCCGAAAATCGCTTAAAACCGACTTTTACGCGTTTTAAATGCATAGTATGGGTTAAAACCATTTTTGGCATATAAAACTTAATACCTACTGATTTTTTAAGTAAATTCTTATAATCAAACAGTAAGCCAAAGTTTTAAACTCAGATTTCCAGATTTGACCTTTAAAGCTTATGTGAAATTTCCAAAATGCCCCTACGGTGCATAGTTTGGTTATAAAAGATAAATTTCACATATATGCAATACCCTACTGTTATGACTTATAAAAATAAATATTTTTACTGATCATATCAAACCTGAACCTCATATTTATATTTAATCTCTTTTATAACCTTTAAAATGACCAAACTACCCCTACGGGGCATAATTTGAGTTTAAATCCATTTTGGGCATAATGGAAGGTATCCTACTGATATCACAACATATTTAAGGCATATTAACTTAGGAAACCTATTCATGACTCTTTTTTTACCCGTTATGCATTTTTCGCGTTAGGTACGGTTTATGTAACTAGTTTGCATAAATTAACCGAAACGGGCCAAACCTTATCATTTTTATCTCAAAATCCAGAATGTGTTTAGTTTACCCATATTATACAAGCCTTTAAAATTTTCGGGGCTAAACCACATTCTAATCCGGTCTTCGCTTAATCGTGCGTTTTGAACCGTATATCTTCCTTTAAAACTAACCGGTCTAAGTTTAGGCTTAATTAAGGCCCATTAGGAATCTAACAGGTTATTAAAACCTTCGTTCCAGATTTAGGAGACCAGTAAAAGATACTTGCACTTGCTGAATTGCATACGGCTGGGATAAATTGTATAATTTGCTCAGGTAAATACTTTTAACTTATTTTCCGTTATACGGGCATGGGATATGGTATTATAATAATACCGCTTGGTCGGGTATGTAATTGTTAAATTGGATTGTGATTAGCATAATTGCATAACTCGTTTTAATCTGTTTTGTTTGGTATATGGCTTTTGGGGGGTTAATGACCATGTCATGGATATCCTCGGCTCATTCATTGAAATGGCCACGACTTAAGCACGGGGTGTAGGCATACACCTGACAGTTGCGTATGTATAAAAAGGTAATCCACAATAAGGAATTATCCTTGTGGGCATTATACCTGTGGCGTGTCAATTAATCTTGCCCTGCTCTTCTAACCGGCCCTGACAGACGACAAACATATAAATCTGTATACAAGACTATTTTTAAATAATTGTCCCAAGTTATAAAAGATATTTTGTGCCTTGTGCATTCAAAACAATTTTCTTAAACATTTTCAAAACGAGTCAGTTAATTGTATTTACCAGTGTAAACTGACGTATTTTCAAAAAGGATAAGTGCAGGTATTAGACGGAATAGGCTGGCTACTCCTAGCATCAATAAAGAAGTCTTGCAAGCTTAGATGTTTACAAATCTATTGAAAAATGTCCCTTTTAACTTTGATCCGCCTGTGGATCCCTTACAACCGTTTTTGTAATAATTGATATTACTCTTATTCGGTTTGTAATGTTTTATCTTTCGATTTCCGCTGTGTATTAAACTGTGATAAATTGTCTATGATGATATCAACTACGTCACGATACTCCCCACCGGGCCCACCGGTAATACGTGGAAATATCGGGGTGTGACACCAAGAATAACCAAAATGCTCCATGCAACTTCAAAAGTTTCAATTCGGCTAAACCACTCAAGTTCAGTGGTTCTGAGGGAGCAACTAGGCTCCTACAGTGGTTTGAGAGCATTGAGAGTACGTTTCGTCATGTTCAGTGTCCTGATAATCGCAAAGTCAAGTTTGCTTCTAGCGTATTTCAAAAGAGGGCTCTTACTTGGTGGAATGGGGTAATGAGAGACAGTGGTGCTGAGGTTGCTTTAGCACAGACCTGGGCAGAGCTTAGGGCTCTTATGATGAGGGAATTATATCCTCGTCATGAACAGAGGGCGTTGGAAAGGGAGTTTGATGAGTTGAAGCAGGACAGTGGTGAACATCGGGCTTATACCGACAGATACGAAGAGCTGAGTTTGTTATGCCCTACAATGGTTACGCCACTCGAGAAAGCTATCGAGAGGTATGTTGATGGTTTACCTGACTCCGTGCAAGACATCATTACTGGTAGTAACCCTACCACAGTTCGTCAAGCAATCGAGTTAGCTGCGACTTTGACTGAGTCGCAGATCAGAAAGGGTAAGCACATAGGAAAGGTGACATGGATAAGAAACGGTCGTCTGACAAGAGTGAGGGAAAGAAGGGTAAGAAAGATGGGTCTTCTAGGAGGTCTAAGAAGCACAAGGCTTCTCAGAATTTCGCTGTAACTACTCAACCCAACCAGGAAGCTCCTAACCAACCCGCACAACCACCAGCAAAGAAACAGTATGGAGGGAATGCACCGTTGTGCAACAGATGAAATAGTCACCATCAACCACAAGTTCCGTGTCGTTTCTATGCTAACTGCGGAAAATCGGGTCATCTTGCCAATGTTTGTCGCTTTGCTCCTAATCAAGCTGCACAGAACCCAGCTCAGCAAGCTGCACAACCACCTGCTCAACAACAGGCTCAGGCTGCACAACCTCACTATCCTTCTGGTTCGTGCTACAACTGTGGGGACCTGACTCATTACCGAAACCAGTGTCCAAGATTGGCCAATGCAAATCAGGCTCAGGCTCGAAGTCGAGTTTTCAACATGAATGCTATCGAGGCGCGAGCAGACAAGGTGGTGAATGGTATGTTCCTTGTTAATAATCAGCCTGCATCTGTTCTTTTTGATTCAGGTGCCGATAAGAGTTTTGTGTCATTATCTTTCGAACCTTTGCTTCGCATGTCTAGAACGAACTAGGAAAGCCCTTGACAGTAGAAGTTGCTAGTGGTGAACCCATTGTTCTCGATTCTGTTCTTCGAAATTGCTAGTTGAACCTTAATGACCATCTTTTTCCTATTGACCTCACACCGATGCAACTTGGAAGTTTCGACATTATAGTGGGAATGGATTGGTTAGCCAAGTATCATGCAGAGGTAGTTTGTTTTGAGAAGATTGTTCGTGTGCCGCTTTCGTCTGGTAAGATCTTAGAGGTTCGTGGTGAGAAACCTGCTAGTAGCCTCAAACTCATGTCTTGTACTCAAGCTCGAAAGTATCTGCGCAAAAACTATGTTGCTTTCTTAGCACATGTTGTAGCGGATAAAGGCAAAGGTAAGTCTATTCAAGATATCCCTATTGTTCAGGATTATCCTGAAGTTTTTCCTGAAGAATTACCTGGTTTACCCCCAGCACTCCAAGTCGAGTTTCGTATCGATCTTGTACCTGGTGCTAATCCTATTGCTAGATCTCCGTATCGTCTTGCATCGTCTGAGATGCAAGAATTATCTAAGCAGCTTCAGGAGCCTTCTGACAAAGGTTTTATTTGTCCTAGCTTTTCACCTTGGGGTGCTCCCGTTCTTTTTGTCAAGAAGAAAGATAGATCTTTCAGTATGTGCATCGATTATCGTGAGCTTAACAAGCTTACCATCAAGAATCGATATCCCCTACCTTGCATTGATGATCTCTTTGATCAGTTACAGGGTGCTTCTTATTTTTCAAAGATTGATCTACGTTCTGGGTATCATCAACTTTGTGTGCATGAAGAAGATATTCCCAAGACTGCTTTCCGCACTCGATATGGGCATTATGAGTTCACAGTTATGCCTTTCGGTTTGACTAATGCTCCTGCTGTTTTCATGGACTTGATGAATAGGGTTTGTAAGCCTCATTTGGATAAGTTCATCATCGTTTTCATTGATGACATCTTGATATATTCCAAGACTCGAGCCGATCATGAGCAGCATCTTCGTCTTACTCCGGAACTCCTGAAGAAAGAACAACTTTTCGCCAAATTCTCCAAGTGCAAATTTCGGGTTAAGGAAGTTCAATTTTTGGGACATATCGTCAACGAACAAGGTATTCATGTAGATCCCTCCAATATCAGTGCGATTAAGGATTGGGATACGCCTACTACACCCACCGAAGTTCGTTCTTTTCTTGGTCTCACGGGTTATTACCGCCGCTTCATCGAAAACTTCTCCAAGATTGCAGTTCCTCTAACTGCTCTAACTCAGAAGAACAAACCCTTTGAATGGGGAACCAAATAGGAAGAAGCTTTTCAGACATTGAAACAGAAGCTTTGTGATGCGCCTATTCTATCTTTGTCTGAGGGCAACGATGATTTTGTCGTGTATTGTGATGCATCCAAATTAGGTCTTGGCTGTGTTCTTATGTAAAGGAACAAAGTCATAGCTTACGCATCAAGACAATTGAAGGTTCACGAGAAGAACTACACGAATCATGATCTTGAGTTAGGTGCAGTTGTTTTCGCTCTTAAAATCTGGAGACACTATTTGTATGGTACAAAGTGTGTGGTTTTCATTGACCACAAAAGCCTTCAGCACATCTTCAATCAGAAAGAACTCAACATGAGGCAACGATGTTGGGTAGAACTTCTAAACGACTACGACTGCGAAATTCGTTACCATCCTGGTAAGGCGAATGTCGTAGCCGATGCTTTGAGTCGTAAAGAGCATGTCAAGCTTCATTGTGTTCGAGCTCGATCTGATTTTCAAACCCGCATTTCTCAGGCTCAACATACTTGTATTTCACAAGATTTGATGGGTAAGGAATTACCATTTCATATCAAGCCTGATCTCGAGCTTAAAGACAATGGATTGTATTATTTCATGGACCGTTTGTGGGTCCCAAGTCAGTACAATCTTCGCACCTTGCTTATGGATGAAGCTCATAAGTCTCGTTATTCTATTCATCCTGGCTCAGACAAAATGTATAAGGATCTTCGTACTCAGTATTGGTGGCCTGGTATGAAGAAAGACATTGCCTTGTACGTATCCAAATGCCTTACTTGTCTTAAGGTTAAGGCTGAACATCAACATCCCTCTGGTTTATTGGAGCAACCAGAGATTCCAGTTTTGAAATGGGAAAACATTTCTATGGATCTTATTACCAAACTTCCGCACACTAAGAGAGGTCATGACGCTATTTGGGTAGTTGTTAATCGTCTTACCAAGTCAGCGCATTTCTTGCCAATCCGTGAGGATTTATCTACCGACAAGCTTGCTAAAATCTATGTGGATGAGATTGTATCCCGACATGGTGTTCCTCTGAACATTATTTCTGACAGAGATGCTCGATTCTCATCTTGTTTTTGGAGAACCATGCAATCTGCTATGGGAACCCAACTTAATTTGAGCACAACATATCATCCGCAATCAGATGGTCAATCTGAAAGAACAATCCAGACTTTGGAGGATATTCTTAGAGCTTGTGTGATCGATTTTGGTGGTAGCTGGGATTCGTATCTTCCGTTGATTGAATTCTCCTACAACAACAGTTATCACTCCAGTATCAACATGGCTCCTTTCGAGGCTTTATATGGTCGAAAATGTCACTCACCAGTCTGCTGGAATGAGATCGGTGAGGCTCAGCTTACTGGACCTGACCTCATTCTAGAGACAACAAATAAGGTTAAGAAAGTTCCCGATAACCTTCAGACAGCTAGAAGCCGTCAAAAGAGTTACGCGGATCGATGACGCAAGCCCTTGGAATTTCAAGTCAGTGATCGCGTGTTACTTAAGGTTTCACCTTGGAAAGGTGTAATCAGATTTGGAAAGACAGGAAAACTTGCACCTAGATATGTTGGACCATTCAAGATCGTCAAAAGAATCGGTAAGGTAGCCTACAGACTTGAGTTACCTCCTGAACTTGGAAATGTTCATCCAACCTTTCACGTGTCCAATCTCAAAAAGTGTTTAGCTGATGAGAACCTCCACATACCACTTGATGAAATTCGTGTTGATGACACAATGCATTTCGTTGAGAAACCTATGGAAATCATGGACCGTGAAGTCAAATGGCTCAAACGCAAGCGCATTCCACTTGTCAAAGTTCGCTGGGAATCTAAACATGGACAAGAATTTTCTTGGGAACGTGAAGATCAAATGAAGGCGAAATATCCGCATCTTTTCTCACAAGTTTCCTCTAAATAAATTTCGAGACGAAATTTCCACAAGTAGGGGATACTGTGACATATGTGCTTGTAATCATTGTATAAACTCTAAATTGTTCAGTTATCAATAAAAAATGTGATTTGACCCCAATATTTGTTTATTTATGTTTGACATTTTGCATGTTTTGATTTTTGTTCAATTTCAAACTCTATATCGCTTTCTGGAGAGTTATACGCAAACCGATGCGTAAACGTAATCAGTTTAACATGAAAAACACTCCGGAACATCAACATATTCTTAACATACCTTAAATAACCTTTACATAACTTAGAAATAAGTTTTGAAGGCTTTGGTATGGCAAAATCAAGTTTATTCGCTTACAGGGACTAATTTCGACAAACTGCAAAAGTATGCCGATTCGTACTGTAAAAAACATTCCGGAACTTGATAATAAGTTAAACATACCCTAAATATCCTTTACATAGCTTAGAAATAGGCTTTGAGGGGTTCGGTGTGCTAAAATAAACTTTTAGATCAAAGAGGGACTAAAAGCTTCAAAAAGTGCATAAGTTTGCATTTTCACGCATATCTTACGTTCTGAATACATCCGGACATCCAAAAATTTTTGTAATCATTAGAATATCTTATTTTAATGATTGGAATGCAAAAATACCATTCGTCGCGCAATTTGGATCGTTTTTGCGTCCGTTCGAGTTTTCGTCGTAATTAACCGAATAACGCAATCGTATGACCAAATGAACCAACATCCGAGATGTTTTCAAGCATATTTCATGTTCCCTATGCTTAAACTTCATTATTTAGCCTTGAAAATGGGTTAACGGGGTTTAAACGCATAAAAAATGGCTTAAAAGTGTTGCAGGGACCATTTCTGCCTTTTTGGCAAAGTTTCTGGACTTGGTACATGGTGGTGTCGCGCCACAGCCTTATGGCCATGTGGTGGCGGCACGCCACCACCATATCTGGGCAGAAACTCATTTTCAGCAGCAGCAGGTCCATTTTCAGCATTTAACTTGAAGTTTAGGGTCTTTTTTTGTAACATTTGCAATACCGTGTGATGGTTTTGGACACCCATAGTATTGTGAAACAATGGGTAAAACATGGAGGGTCCAGATTAAAGTTTAATTATCGAGGAATGATCCTAACAGTTTTGAGAAATCTATATAAACCCACCTCCACTCATTCCAAACCCACACAATTGATCTCAAATTCATTCTCTAAGTCGAAGCTCTCTTAGTGAAGCTTCATACCTGAGAATTTTTGAGTTCAAACCTTCCTAGCTTGGACCTCTTGTAAGTTTCTTTCGTTCTTTTATGTGTTTATTAGCATGAAAGTCAACAATGTTTGACTTTCTGCTTTTGACCAGGTTATGGTCAACACGAAGTTCGTTTAACTTCACAACATGAGCGTAATCACGATGGTCATAGTCCTTTGTGACTATACCTACTGATTACCACGTTATTTAGGCATAGCGACGAGTCATAGTTTCGGTCAAAATGCGTGTTTATGCGTATTTTGTAACCAAACTATTCTTGGGTATCAAAACCCTTTGTTTTGATATCAAACTTGTTTTCTAACTTTGTTAAACATGTTTCAACATATTTAACTCGTCACTTTAGGTTGAGTGCTTATATAGGGTCGTAAGATAAGCGGTCTAAACAACCGCTTAAACTTTCGAACCCGACCCGTTTGGTCGATCATTAGGATCCGACCAAACATATTTTGTGACCATAGTTGTATAGGGAATAACCTTCCGAGGTTATACCTTATGGTCACTACGTTTAGTTAGTTACATGATAGGTAGTTTATATGCCTTAGGAAAATAACCAAAATGCCCTTTTGTGCATAAATTCATTTTAAGCATATGTAACTTAAATTTTGACATCTAAACTTATTAGGCAACATTATTAGACATGTTAAGGCATATATTACTTTCATAGGACTAGTTAGGCGGTCCGAACGCGTTTTACGCGAACGACGCGTTAAAGTAGCATAAGCTACCTAAACGAGTCATAATGGGTCGTAAGCACTTAGGATAGGTTCCGTTTTAGAATGTAGGCTTTGTTAAACCATATTACATGAGTTCCTATACTCATTTGGTTTATGAAACCACATTTTATCCGATCTTCCGATTTAGGTCCGGTTTATTAACATAGTTACCTATATTAGGTGCCGATTGATTCCGTGATCTTTCTAGCATTGCTTGGTTGTTATCCAAAGACTATTGAGCAATCTCAAGTGGGTATATAGTCCCCTCTTTTACTGTTTTTCAAACATTTTGGGGTGAAACACATGTGCCTATTTGTTACTTTCGTGCTTTTCATGTTTTTACATCATATGCTTATTTATGTTCATATAGTACATGTATAGTACATGATTTTATCCATGTTTTTGCTATGTATGATTTATTAACATGCTGGTACATTGATTTATAAAACACGCTTGTTTCATATGTTCATTTCAGCACATGTACACATTGTTTTACATCATATTCATGCTATGTATGTTCATTTATTGCATACTTAGTACATGGTTTTCACATAACATGCTTACATTTGGTATGACATTTGGTTTGTTTAAATGGGACAAAAATACGTTCATTAACATTGGCCATGCCGCTTGGTAGTAAGTAAGGGTACCATAGGAATTGACAACTCCCGTTCCTGAAATCCTAGGTTTGTTTGGGTGGAAGGAATGACTGAATCCGATATACATAATTAAGATAAACCTTTAATTTGTTTGAGGGTTTGTCGCCACAGTCACAAGGCTTGAATGTATGCATTGTAACAATACCGCATAGATGTTTGTATCAGTAGAGCATGCAGTTATTTTACAAAACATAACTTTTGAATTAAACTTTGATTTATTCAATGACATTGTTTTGTGCATTTTACATATGGTTTAAGTAGTCACTTTTTACTTGCCATACATGACATTTGACACTACGTCAAAAAAGGCTTACGGCCACACAAAAAAAGTGTGACCAAACACCTTTGGCCACATATTTTTTTATGAGCTCAAGTGTGACCAAAGGTCGAGTCATCGTAGGCATCATATGGCCACATTCACTTATGTGTGGCCATAGCAACTAAAACTGTGGCGAAAAAGGTCGTGCTGGAATTAATCATTTTGTTCAGTAAGTGTGGCTAAAGGGGTAGCAACGGCCACATGAATTTACTATCAGTGTGGCCATTTCTATAATATAGTCACTAATAAGTTTGTTTTAGCCACATCAATTTAAAAAAAATGTGACAAAAAGGTTGTTGTAATCAAGCAAAAGGTCCATTAAGTGTGGCTAAATGGTATCAATGGTCACATGAATTTATTTTAAGTGGTTGTTTGTATTATATAGCCACATGAAGTTACTGTAAGTGTGACCGTTTCTATTATATCGTCACTAAAATGTTTGTTTTAGCCACATCATTTTTTAAAAACTGTGGCAAAAAGGTTGATGTAATCAAGTAAATAGTTCGTTAAGTGTGGCTAAATGGTATCAATGGTCACACGAATTTAATGTAAGTGTGGTCGTATGTATTATATAGCCACATTAATTTACTGTAAGTGTGACCATTTCTATTATATCGTCACTAAATGTTTGTTTTAGCCACATCATTTTTTTAAAATTGTGGCAAAAGGTTGATGTAATCAAGTAAATAGTTCATTAAGTGTGGCTAAATGGTATCAATGGTCACATGAATTTATTGTAAGTGTGGTTGTTGCTAATATATAGCCACATTAATTTACTGTAAATGTGGTCGTTTCTGTTATATAGTCATTAAAAAGTTTGTTTTAACCACATGAATTTAAAAAAAAATGTGGCAAAATAATTGTTTTAATCAAGTAAATAGTCTGTTAAGTGTAGCTAAATGGTATCAATTGTCACATGAATATACTATTATTGTGGTCATTTCAAACATTTGGTCACACACATTTATTGTGGTTCTATGTGGCCATTTTCGGGTAATTACATATTCTACTTTCAATTTTTTTTAAAATAAAAACGGCAGTGAACATGAGAAAATCTAATAACCAAATAACATTAACAATAATAACTCAAAATTCATACACAAATTTCAATTTAAATACTAATTAAAGATATAAACTTTTAATAAAAACATATCTACAAAAGTTAGATAAAAAAAGAACTATGTCTAGACTCTTTATTCTTCAAATCCATATACTCAATGCTTTTGAACATAGAAGTGCTGCAAATTTGCGTCCATGGGCTAGTGGCCATATCTGATGTGGTATGATCCTCCAAGTGTTCATATGTCCATAGTTGGAACACACGTCTTCCACATCGTCTGGGTCAGCCTGCAGGATAAACAAATGTTTGTCAATTCAGCTCTAGAATCAAAAGAATCGACAATAAACTAGTTGGGCCAATGGTGAAGCGCATCATGTAATTCAAAGAACTCCATAAAAGTGATTTAAGTATATAAGGAGAACTAGCCCAGCAATAATGTCAGGAGAGATGGTGATTTTAACCCATTTACCCAGAAACGGGTTAATTGGGATTATGTTTACCTCAATAACTCAATGGATAGATTAGTAATAATCATAAAATGGGTTGAATGAGTCCAAAAGTATACCTTTCCTGTAATAACAACCTCCCGAAAAATCCGATGTATGTTTTGCTGCAAAAGATAGCTGACTATCTTACAAGACCATGGGAGTTTGGGATCAATCAACATAGCTGCTGCTTTCAGCAGGATATTTAGCGATGAACCAGAGTCCAAAGATGTCGATAACAGTTCATCCTTGAACTGATATCTGTTACAAATAATATATTACTCTCTCGGAAAACAAGTAAAAAATTAGTATTGGTCCATTTACCCCCCCCCCCCCCCCCGCCCTTGCCCAAGACCAATGCATGTGTAAATGTGTATAAAAGAAATTACCAATAAAAATAACCCCCACATGAAACATAATATAATATCATATAACACAAACCTGTTATGGTGTACAGCGCCAATACACGCATAAGCAAGGCTCTTCACCCTGTAGTCCACCAGAGCACACTTAGACAAATAATCTGAGCCACCAACGAGCTTTAAAATACCCCCTGCCACACAATAAACAAATGTGAATACCCAAAAAGATAATTTCTCACACTAAGACCTAAAAGACCGGATATATAACAATGGAAGATCTCCATACAGAACATAGAACCCACCACTATCTTTAGCAAACTGTAAAAGCGAACGGCATGCCTCTACAAGGGTAGAGAAGTCAGAAATGTTTTGTGGACTATAAAAAAACTGCAACCGCCGAATAAAGTCTAAATCTGGTCCAAAGCATTGGCTGAATGATGACAACAGGAACAAGCAACAAATTAGATGGCCAAAAATTATAACCAGACTACAGGTAGCAAGATGGGTGGTCGGTAACAGACTAACAGGTCAAAAGATGTCCGGAGACACAGAAATATTTAAAAAAATGGAGTCGGTAATCAGTACCGAGTGCTTATTCATGTCAAAACTTCAAATAACTAATGCCAAACCTCAGGGACAAAAATAGCATTTTACTCTTAATAATATCTCATAATAACCGATAAATAGTGAATGTGTTTGGCAAATAACCTGCTCTAAGTTAATTCTGTATAGATCAGGAGAAGAAGCTGCACATATCAAATCACATGGCCAACAATCGTATATAATATCCCTTCCCATCCTACTCACACAAGAAGGGATTGAATAAGATTGAAGAGAAATACACATTTATGTAAGTACTAAATAGAAAAATGTGTTATGAGAGACGGTTAAGAACCTTGGAATGCGTAAACTGTAATGACTTCCGTATTTAGCGTGTAGATTAACGGAACGATCGGCACAAAGAAATGCAAGCTTTGAATAATCATCACTCAACACATGTTTAAAAGTGAAAATAAATATCAGATTTTAAAGTATAATACAAACAAAGAGATACATATTTTAATAATTTAAACAACAAAAGATACCTGGAAATTGATAATCTCTGATATCAGATGCCTTTCAAACTTCAATGATAACTCCCTTAACTCTTATACTTTGACTTGCGGTGGGTCAATACCTAAAACTCTGAATCAGTTAGCAAATATGACAATACAATTCTACCACATGATATAGAAATAACCAAATGGAACATGAAAATACATCACAAGTTCCCAATAACCTGAAGCAATGAGAAATTCGCCATCCGGGGTAGCTTTAATTCTAGTTGTTGCAGTTTCAAATCTTAAATCTTGGATCAAATCCACCCTTTCCATGTAATCTATACACAGCGAAAGAAAGCTGTTAAAGATGATAAACAAGAAAATCGTTCTTGAAAAACTGTTGAAAAGAAAGTGCAAACGGGATTATAAAACTGTGATATGAATATGGAGTTTTCAGTTAAATACTGACTAGTACCAAATTTCCTGATGAAATTCACATTCAAACTTTTGCAGATAATATGAATGAATAAAAACCGAACTTTTGTCCTTGCGAAGAGCTCTAAGCTTCTTCGGCGGGAGCCAAGTGGCCAGCGAGCGGTGTTGAGCCGCTACTGTATACATCTTCACTCCATTTATAGATGTAGAATTTAGGTTACCTCCTTGGTAAGACATGATGACTATCCTTGCACTTTCTCAACCCCAAGAGCTGTACATGTAATGCCATATTAACGAATTAATTATCATTAACATAAACGAACCGGTAAACTTAAATAATTTAAAACAACGAAACTCGACAATTGATTCTAAACCTGCAGCGGAGAATTAACAGATTACAATTTTCAACAAAAAGATACATTTTTAACCGATATATGTAATGTCATATTAATGAATAATCAATGATCATCAACATAAACGAACTTTTAGATTTCAATAATTTAAAACAACGAACTCAACAATCGATTCTAAACCAGCAGCAGAGAAATAACGGATTTTAATTTTCAAATAACAGATGCGTTTAGAGGCAAAATAAGTTGAAAATATAAAGTACTGAGTAATTATTCCACTTTCTATGATGAAAACATTGATATATAGATAATAGGTTAGTAAATTGAGTTCAAATGCTGCAAAAACTCATAAAGCAGTTTCTAAACCGATTAGCATCTAGAATTCATTTCTATAGAGTGAAAGAGATGAAATGCACTTACATTATCCGATTCGAGAAACGAAGGAGGTGTAGAACAGTGTGTTGACTCAGGGGGTAGCAGAACCCTTGGCTTCCAGGTTCCACTAAAACCCTAGTCACACAATCCATAATACAGTAATACCAGTACTTTGAAAATTTAAATTATATATGTTTAAGTAATTGAATAAAAGGTTAGTATAAAGAGAAATTTACTAACCTCCAACGCAACAACCATCGTCACCGCCACCGACACGTCAAAGCTTATCGTGGTCGTTAGATTAAAGCTAGCTTCGTACCATCTGGCCTGTGTGTGTGTGAAAACAGTTTGACGCATCATCTCCTCCGCTAGCGGTGGTGGTGCGACCGGACTCCGGTGCTTCCGGTGGTGGTGCTGTACCACCTGGCGTCTCTCTCTCTTTGAAAATAGTTTGACACGTCGTATCGCCATTTAGCGATGGTGGTGCGACCGGATATAATGACGGGTCTCTGTTGGGAAGTGGGGGTTCTTGTGGGGGAAAGGGTTAAAGGAGTGTGGAAAGGTGTCCGGTGGCCGGATTTGATGGTGCCGGAGATGGATGGTAGAACGGTGATGGTGGGTTGAGGAGGGTATCTCAGATGAAATTAGGGTGGAGAGGATGAAGGGCATGTTTGGCTAAGCTTATTTAACCTGATTTTTTTGTGAAAAACTTATTAACTTTTGACTTTTTGAAAAAAAAATTTAAAAAGTGTTTTGATTAGCTTATATGATGGGAAAAGTCAATAAATTATTTTTTTTAAAAGTGTTTGGTTTAGCTTATTGATGTAAAAATGACTAAAAGGGCTTAAAAAGTTATAAGCTTCTCAAAAAGTCACACTATGCTAACTTCTCAAAAATGATTTTTTTCTCCTTTACAAAAAGTCATTTTGAAAAGTATTTTTAGGTTTGACAAACACAAAATCTCCTTATTGGTTTTTTGAAAAAGCTAATAAGTCAATAAGTTGGTTCAAAAAGCTTAGCCAAACATGCCCAAAAGGTGACGATGAGGTGTACGTGTTTTGGGGTTATGAGGGAACTGGATAATGTAATTACCAGAATGCCCTTGTACTATTCACAAGGTTTATCTGTTAATATATAGATATATATAGATAATTTTGGTTTTATCATAAACATTTTATTAATTGATTCTTAAAGCTAGAGATGAGCATTTGGTACCGGGTATTGGTATCAAATCGTTACCTACTTTTTGGTGTTTTCAGTATGGGTACCGGTTGGTACCGATATTTTACCAAATTTTGCCTTCAAATACCATTATCGTACCAAACATTTTCGCTACTGGTACCCATATTTCTCGAAGTTCGGTACCGGTACTCATGTTTCGCTAATTTCGGTACTCGTACTTTCGGTACCGGTATCCATATTTCGCGAATTTTGATACCGGTACTTTCGTTACCAAAACCGAGCACATCCCTACTTAAAACATATTAACTTGTTTTAAAAAAGATGAAATTAAAAAAACGAAAATACTTCTTTTTATTAAAAGTACAAAAAATAATAGTACACCTTGTATAGTATAGTATAGTATAGTATAGTATAGTATAGTATAGTATAGTATAGTATAGTATAGTATAGTATAGTATAGTATAGTATAGTATAGTATAGTATAGTATAGTATAGTATAGTATAGTATAGTATAGTATAGTATATAAAATACTAAAAATATAGTCTGCTACAATAGTATAATGTAGTACAGTATAGGGATGAACCTTTAGTACTGGATATCGGTATACATTTTTTTCATTTTTCGGTACTAGTACCGGTACCGTATCGGTTGTAGTCGGTATCAGTACCCATTTTCCTAGTTTTTTCAGTACCGGTTCAATACCATGTTCATCCCTAGTATGATATGGTATACTATGGTATTAAAGCCCAATATGGCCTATTAAGACATGTATGATCCTCTACTATTGTTCATTGTGACCCCTTAAGACCCAATATGGTCCATTAAAACATATATCTTCTACTATTATCCATGTTGATCCATTAAGGGCTAATATGATCTATTAAGACATGCACGACCTACTATTGTCCATTGTGTTCTATTAAGTCCCAATATGGTCCTTTAAGACATGTATGTTCCATTATTGCCTATTGTGATCCATTAATGCCCAGTATGGTTCATTAAAACATATATGATATACTATTGTCAGCTATGATCCATTAAAACATGTACGATCTACTATTGTCCATCGTGATCTATTAAGTTCCAATATGGTCCATTAACACATTTATAAGCTACTATTGGTCATTGAGATCAACTAAGGTCCAATATGGCCATTAAGACATATTTGATCTACTAATTGCCCATTTTGATACATCAATGCCCAATATGCTTTAATAAATGACAAATATAAGTTTGGAAGGACATTACTCAATCAATAAAATGAAAACTTATAATTTATATACTTTAAAAATATATGATTTTTAAAAACTGTTGTTTATAAAATAGAAAATATATATAAACGTAACTAATATATACACATTATTATATTGTTTATAAAAATGAGTTATAATAAATATGAATTTAGAAAAGATTTAATACTAGTTTGAATTCAAATATGTAGTAAGAACTTTTTTTATTTATTAATGTAGTTTTTTAAATCATAATATTATTTAAGGGGGGAA
This sequence comes from Helianthus tuberosus, assembly GCA_030545235.1. Taxonomy (NCBI): domain Eukaryota; kingdom Viridiplantae; phylum Streptophyta; class Magnoliopsida; order Asterales; family Asteraceae; genus Helianthus; species Helianthus tuberosus. Next base: position 125,889,144 of record CM060407.1, read on the forward strand.
GTTTAAAAATGAAATATTTTGGAGGGAAGTTTTAGAATGAGATTTTTTGGGAGGGAGGGAGGGAAGTTTTTGGATGAAATATTTTGGGGGGGAAATTTAAACTTTTGGATGAAATATAATGGGGGGGGGGGGGGGGATTTTTAAAGATATAATAATTTTAACCTTTGGTCACACATTTTTTCAATAACATTTGATATCATTTCGTCACACAAAATAAACAAAGTGACGATGGTCTGACAAATTTTAATGTAAAGCCACATGAAATTTTTTAATTTTATGTGTGACTATTGTCTAACATTTTGTCACATAATATGATATATGTGGCCATATATATTAGATTTTAGCCACATTACCAAACACATATTGTGGCCGTAAATCATATTTGGCCACAATTTTCTTGTGTGACTGTTTTTTCTTAATGTATGGCTAAAGATTTTGAATACATGTGTTTTTGTCACATAAAACAAATGCCATGGCCGTAGATCACATTTGGCCACACTTTTCTAGTGTGGCTAATAAATGTCACATTTTTTTATTAAAGTGTGGCTAAAGGTTTCAAATACATGTGTTATTGGCCACATGAAAATAAATAACGTGATCGTAGATAACATTTGGCCACACTTTGCTAATGTGGCTAATATATGTAATAGTTTTTTCATAAAATGTGGCTAAACGTGTTAAATACATGTGTTTTTGGTCACATGAAACAAAAATATGTGGTTGTAAATCACATTTGGCCACACGTTTCGGGTTGTGGCTAGTAAATGTCACATTATTTCGTAAAAGTGTGGCTAAAGAAACTGAACTTGTATACAATGGTCACATTAATAATCAAATGTTTGGTTAAAGACGTTTTAAAATTGTATGAATGACCTTTAGCCACATATTTTTTAAAATGTGTGGCATGGAGGTTTTTGAAAAAGTGTGGCCGTAGGTCATATTTGACGTAGTGTGATTACACATTTCATGATTTACATTTGACAATAGACATTGTTTACACATAAACATTTTGACATTGGTTTAAACAAGACATTTTGGTGGTTTGTTAGGGTAAGTGATTTAAATAACGAGGCGTGTGTAATATGATAAAAGCATGGTGGATACGCCACTGGTACTTCCTATATATAAGTGCTTTTATGATATTACATATTGTAGCGTTATTTAAACCATTTCAATTTAGACATATTACATTTTACATAAATAACATATCTTCACAAGACATTGTTTTACAAACAACTTAATTTATACGAATTCATTTTACTTGGTATTTCATTTTAACATACATCTTTCTTTTATATATATCATTTGATTTTCTTATCACTTTATGTATGATTTATAAAAGAAAACACTTTTCATAAAATTCATGACCAACTTTTATAAAACAATTCTTTCAATTACAAGTCATGAATTCTAAATCAATAAACCTATGTATCTCACAGGCATTTTTATGCTGACGTACCTATTTTCACTTGTGTTTTTAGGAGCTGATGCATAGGATGAGCAAGATACACTTAGGCGGACCTATGCCTTAGTGACATAAAATGAAGCTAGACTAGTTTAAATTTCGTTATGTACTCTTTGTTTCCGTGGTTTTAAGACAATGTAACCTCTTTGTTTATAAATAAAACAAAACTTTAATTACCATGGTTGTGAAACAATAATTCTGTTACTCGACTCCCCGATGTTTCCACTGCGGTTTGTTGTTTTACGCGGTCGGGGTGTGACACTTGTGTCCTTGGACGAGCTCGGTATCTTACCAACGCTATACTACGCTTACGATGGGTGCACTTGCCCATATATGTGTTTAGTGTTAGTAAAATATCATGTTTTATAAATTTAAAACTTGACTAAAGTGTAAAAAGGGCTAAAAATATAACTATAAATTATATACACACCGACACACATCATTAGGCATTCCAAGTATATAGATTTAGACATTCCAAGTATCTAGATTTAGGCATTTCAAGCATTTAGATTTAGACATTCCAAGTATCTAGAATTAGGCATTTCAAGTATCTAGTATATAGCATAGAATTCACCAAGTACCAGAAGTATTAATGACTACATAGTTCAGGGACTAATGTTGACATTAGGCAAGGTCCAGGGACTAAACTTGCCAATAGTCTAAAGTTTAGGGACGCAGGTCGTTACAACTCATGCCCCGGCATCCAATTTCCACACCTCGACACATTACTTTCTAACCTTCGACCCGTTTGGTTTTTACCAAACACTTTCAACTATGACTAAGGTACCTATAGTCCAAAGCGACCTAGCTCACCTTAGACCTACCATAACTTGCCTTCCTTTCATGATTCCCAACCTCCTCGTAGTTAAAACACATTAGACAATAAGAATTAAGTTCGGGAATCACTTACCTTAAGCGTCCTTATTCGTGCTTGCTTCCTTGCATCGTTTTGACTCGTTAGCCTTTCGCACTTGAATCTATGTTGACACGATTCATATCCTTACATGTCTTCACATTCAAATCCTTGTTAGCATACGTGGTCATACATATTATCAATCACATTCAACTCATATCTTACACTTGACTTTCATTAGTCAAGTTCTAACACCACAAGGCATAGACTAACAATCATATCATTCCGAACACACATAATTCAACATGTCAACACATAAAAACATACATTGATATTACATGTACCACATGATTTCCCAAATCTTACATTCGTGTTATAAAGCTTACCATATCATTCTCACATTCATTGACTTTTCAGAAGTCCAATATTAAACATACAAGCTTTCACCCTTAGAAACATACATCCGTATTGAGATTAGTTAGCCATACTAATGGCATCATATACATTTCATTCTCATGTTTTAAGACATATACTACCACATGATCACCTAGATTACACGCACTTACATAAACAACTTCCATTCATACTAGTATTTTTCATAATCCTACATTTAGCACTATAACCCATGATTAGCTAACCAACTCATCATTCTAACATTGCTCCTTCTTAATACATTCACATTTTTTGCAATTACTTCATAGTCACATTTAAAGGAATCAATCAAACACATAGTGTACATTGCATCATTCAAGCATAAGGTATCACTCCTAAAACATATTTCTACCACATCGTACTAACAAATCAAAACTTCTACATGAACTATATCTAAAACACACTCCTCATGTTAGTTTACTATCAAATACGTCATTATCACTCTACACCCATATTAACCCATTACTTGCATACAATTTCACATTTTAATATCACTTAGACATTTCATCAAACACTTGGTGTGCGTACTACTTTCTAAGCTTAATGTACAAGTATTTCATGCTTTTCTTCCTACTTATCACTTTCATTCATCATCATAACTAAAATCACATTACTTTCATACCATACACAATTTAACTAATTAGAATCACCATATATCATAACACATCAAAATTAAGTAAGAATTGGACGTGGGTGATACACCTATGTTACCTATGTCACCACCTTCATCATCACAAATGGGTTTCACTTCAAAACATTAAATTTCAAGTTATTCATACTCCTCATAACACCATTTCAACATAATCAATCACCATACTTTCATGCCATTTAGCTAATATCAACCATTTATCCTAAGAGTTCCAATTTCATAAATATGTACAAAACCCACCTTATACAACGTTAGAGTTTTTACATAAAAACTTATTCATAAACTAATTCCACACATGATTTAGTTCACAAAATACTTTCAAACAAGAATTATATGTCAATTTTCATTATAGCATCTAAACCCATTCAAGTTTAGCCATCTTCATACTCGTTGTGACATTTGTGCCCTTTACAACCATCATACAAATGCGAATCCAATGAAATCTTGTGTTTCATTCTCTGGGTTTGTACAATTACATATGACAAGTACACATATCAAATTTTGTTTGATTCCGAACTCTCGAGAAGCTTTTCTGGAAGTTTTACGTAAACTATTCTGCAAACGTAATCAGTTTAACACAACGTACACTCCGAAATAGTGACATAAGCTTAACATATCTTAAGTAACCTTTACATAACTTAGAAATAAGTTTTGAAGGGTTTGGTATGGCAAAAACAAGTGTATTCAATCACAGGGACTATTTGCGACAAACTGCAAAAGTCTGCCAATTTGTATAGCAACGTACACTCCGGAACAAGATCATAAGCTAAACATACCCTAAATATGTGACAACTGTCACTTTTCCGTACATTCCGTACACTAAATAAACAGTAATTTGTGCTTTAATGACTGTGCATGATCTAGTTTACAAGACAAATAAATTTCTGATTACTATACAAAGTGAATTCATGCACGTTTTATACAACAAGAATTACTTTATGCATTAATGAACAGCGTTGCGTCAGAAATACTAGTAAACTCACCGGTAAGACACACTGTGTCAACGATTCTGCAGAAAGCAGTTAGACAATAGAATTGGAGCCTAGGTGTAGGTCCAACGACAAGAATACATTAAAACCCAAGAGTACATACAAGGGTTTATATATAGACTTTCCGGAAGCTAAAATACGCACTAAAAAGCACCCGAAATACACTTTAAAAGCTGAATTTTATATAATTCAGCAAAATTCAGCAATATGACAAGATAATACCATGCAGAAACATGACTAAATGGTCCAGAATACTTCCCTAAGTGTTGGGAATTGAAGGTGTCGCAAAAGAATACTTGAAAGACACTAAACGGTGCAATTTAGCACTTTAACGAACCGGTATATAACCGAACAACCAAACATTACCCGGAACATCAAAATATTACTAGAAGCATTGTGTATTTATTTCTGAACTAGTTATGGTCCCCGAACACCATAACACCCCTTATAACATAATAACACATTAAATCCATAAACTTTATACTTGAAAGCTTGCTTATTTATGAATTTAGAAAATGAAATTTACATTTAACCCCCCCCCCCTGTCAAAGTGGACGGTCACCACTAGTGGCCCCACCACAAATCTTCTATGATCTTGTATGATCTTGCCTAGATTTACTTTGATTCACTAAGATCTATTAAGAGATTATGTCTAGTACTATAAGTTAACCTTATAGTTAAATGTTACAACTAGACCCCCTCCCCACTAGCTTAAAAATCGGCCCACATGTCTAAATACAAGATTTATGTAATCTTCTCACAATCTCCTAAATGATCTTGATTAGATTGTGTAAGATCATGTATGTACTTTCTTAAGCACAAAAACCAATGGTTAATGGCAACTAGAGAATTATAAGAACATGATCATCTCACTCATCACCTTCATCACCACTTCACAATTCTTCCTCCTTCTCCCTCACAAGCTCTCGGCCGACCCCCCTTGTCCACACACCACCCATTTTCGTTCAAGCATCATACAATCCAAGGTCTTCTTAAGGCGCTAGAAGGTCACTAACAAAGCTAGGTGCTCACGGATCTTGAAGGACCTCTTCCGTGTGCTTTTATCCACTCAATCTTCATCTTGTTCTTCCCTAGCTTAAAGCTAGTTGTAAGCCTCTTGAACACCCTCGTTTACTTCCATTTTTGCCTGGGTAAAAGACATATTATATAGAGAATCGCTAGAACATTAAAAGACATACACATGAAACATGAACATAAAGCTTGTAATATGATAAAATAGTGTTGACATGATATTGTTTGGTGCGTGAATGATATTTGATAATTGTTTACTAGAGATGATGATGTTAATATTCATATGAAGCTTGCTAGATTGTGATTAAACACATGATCTAGCAAGATTAGGAGATGATTATGTGTTTACACAAAGATGATCATCTTCTTGATTTAACATGAACTTGGAAGTAAAATGATTTCTTGGAAAATAACAAACAAAGTAAACTAGTAAGTTTGTAGATCCAAGATTTATAAATGATTTTTCCAAGAAAACCAAGTCCAAAATATGATTTTTGAAAGATCATGGGTTTTTACCTAAACCTACTAAATAACATGGTAAGTTACTACAAGTTTTTACAAAAACTTCAAGTTCATGATGTAGTGTGATTTACTTGATTTTGGTACTTGATAAGTGTTGAATAAGTTGTTGATGCTTGATGATGATTTAAAAGAAAATAAACACATGTTTTGAAAACATGGGAAACCTCCATTTTTAGGGGAAACTATGTCAAAAATTTTATAAATTTTGACACTTAGAAAAATATAAGTTTTTGAGAAACTTAGTCCCTAAAAATGTATCTAAAAACATTTACCAAGGTTTCCCTAATTTTTGTGTTAAGAAATGATGATTTCTTCAAGAATAAAATTGATACTAAGTATGTATATTTTTGAGACATATATATATTTTTTGATCACTAAATTTTGTGCTAAGTGTATGTAGTATGTATTATCCGTGAGAGTGTATTAGGACTTGAAAATGCACTAAATACTCCTAAGGAGTGAAAATACAAAAATACACATACACATGCTTAGACACATACAAGAAAATATATATTTATGAAAATATATTACTTGATAGAATAAATAACTTGGACAAGTTATGAACATGAAATGAAGTTTTGGACAAAATACATAATTCGGGTGAAAAATACAAGATACTTATATTTATTTTTGAGAAAATAAAATAAGTAAAATCCATAGTTAAAAATATAAATTATTTTTAACACAAGAAAACATATACAAAAGATAGTGACTTGTACTTGTGCGATACAAGTCTAGTGACTAACGTTAATAAAACACGTATAGGTCACAACGCTAAATAAGCAAATCCGGTGAAGTTTACGGCGCAAGGAACACAAAGTTGTGAGTTCATGTTCCCCCCTTTTCTTTTAACTCTTTTCAGTTTTATAACTTCGGGGGTGAAATAAATGTTACTAAATGTTTACAGAAAAATCCCCACTTTTAATCTTTTACATACTTTTAAACTTGGGGAAAATACAAGAGTTATGGTATGAAGAATACATGAATATAAGAAGCACTCTTGGTGATAACTAGTACCAAGTATGATGCATTTTGAGGAATGATACAAGAAATCGTGTCACGAATAGGGTACCATAAGCACCATTAGTCGTGTACATACTTAGACCGCAGAACAAAACGTTAGATCTAACGGGTGTCAGGGCAGCCACTCTCTCGGTGAGAACGAGTACCGAGTAGTGCTTTTTTGTCTCCGTCGTGAATCGACAACTAGAAAAATGCCTATGGTTTGGTGACTTCCTATGTCGTGTCACATGTTAATGGCCTTGCAACCCATTAACAACCTTGATACATACAAGAATACCTTATTTATACAAGATTCATACCACAAGAATACTTGATTTATACATGAATACCTAATTTATACATGAATACTGGATTTATACATGAATACTTGATTTATACATGAATACCTGATTTATACTTGAAAACTGGATTTGTACATGAGTACTTGATTTACACATGAAAACTTGATTTATACAAGAAAACTTGATTTATACAAGAATACTTTATTGGTACAAGACTTGCACCACAAGAATACTTTATTTTACAAGAATACTTTACAAGAATACTTTATTTACAAGAATATTTTATTTCACAAGAATACTTTATTTATACAAGATACATACCATGTTTTCATACAAGGTATGTAAAACGCATGAACTCGCTTAACTTTTGTTGATGTTTTCCAAAATTACATGTATTTCAGGTGACAGGATGGATCTTGGGCACGAGTGTCATAACTAGAAGTAAATTTCCAAGTTTAGATGTCATCCACTTTCGTTGGTTTGTAACCTATTCAGAGGTTGTGTTTTAAAACTTAAGTAACAAGTGTTTGTAACACTCAAATTTTCTGAATGGATGAACACCGTTTTAATCATGTAGTTGTTTATTATGATTGAATGCAATGATATTAAATCCATCACACATCGTACGCTTCCGCAAGAGTCAGGGTGTGACAGTTTGGTATCAGAGCTTCTATTGTAGTGAACTAGGATTCCCTCTCGAGTCCAGACTACAATCACTAGAGTTCTCTCACGAAAACATTTTACCAAAAAGGTTTTCATTGCATTCACGTAAGCGCCAAGATCCATGAGTCAACCACTTTTCAAAGAAGAGACAAGACAAGGATATTAGTTGGGAATGCCCTCAAGATAAGGTGCCAACTAAGGCATAGTCTACACGAGTTAGACTTGCCAAAGACAAGATGACCCCCCAAAAATGAGAATTATACGTGATATAATGTATTGAGTTACCTGTTTATGCTAAGTAACATATTTGTTTACTGATATATACATACAAATAAGTGTACAGAATGATCACTGACGTGGATGAGATACCTTCGACTCCGACTCCTGTTATTATTCTTACTCGCACGATGAAGCTATCGACCTCGCGTTCATTACAAAGCTCATGACTGGAGTGATTATCAAACAAGATTCTGAGCTTACTTCCGTAGGAGATGGCTGCTCTTCCCCCTCGATCGTGAAGGTGCTTGACTATGATAGTGACGGCGAGGCAGAGGCGGCAACCTTGAACAACTTCTTAATCAGCGGGATGAGATCCCTGCGACTTTTGTAAAGCAAGATTGATGACATACGTGACCGGAAAAGGAGGATGGAGTATTTATCTTGAAGGTGCCCCTCCAACTACTAGGAATTCTCTTTATTCCTATTTCGTTTAATCATCATGCCTTTTCACGCATAACGATGACGAGTGTTAGCGCATGGACCACCGCAATGGTCCTTTCCATAACAGAGGTAAAAGGACAGTAGTGTCCCCTCCTTGATTGATCATCTGCTTGGACGAGAGAAAACTGGGGTAACTGTGTAAGACAATTTATTATTACGGGGGCCCATGTAATAACAACTTGTAGTGCATGGAAATCCTGGTGGACTCTGCGGGTCAGGTAAGTGATCACCATTCCTCCGAAAATAATCTGTAGGTGTTCACACCTTCATCTGGTAGAACAATACCTAGACCAGTGCTTTAGCACTTCATAAAGTAGGAAACCTGTCTTTGCCTACTTCGTGTCTGACGCTTCTACCGGTGTACGAGATGTTTGAGAACCGATATATAAGCAAGTGAAGATGGATAACATTCAGAAAGATTCAGTGACGTTACGCATTCTATCACCCCTGCACGAACAATCCCATCTCTGGGAAAGTATACACATCAGTAAAGCCCAAGTCCTAAGAAAACCAATGTAACATGAATAACTGAAACTTGAATGACCAAGGCAATGTAGCCTCGAGTTCATTTTTCCCATTACAAACGATAAGCCAAGTTGCCAAGCTTATATGAAGGCTCAGTAATTGTTTCCTCACTCATACATTATTGATTTTATATGCATGTGATATTGGGTGATTACATGCTGGCTTATGGTACTATGTGCCTCATGGACAATTATGGAATGTTGTCTAACCCACCTCAAAGCCCCAACCATTGCAGAGGCTATAGACTTGAGTGTCACTCTTACTGAAGAAGCTCTACGTATGAGAAAAATTTTTAGAATCTGAGGATAACGAGAAAGAGACTCATGTGGAGTCATCAGGCAACAAGAAGAGGAAATCTTTAAACCTAAAGTCAAGCACCCAAGCCAGCTATGGAAGCTCTAAGGCAAACAAAAGAAAGGAAGTGAAACCGCCACATGATAGGAAAGCTCATGGAACCACTGATAAGGCTGGAGGTAGGATTTACCTCGGGGACTAAGCTGAGGTGCAAGGAATGCACTTTCCACCATGAAGGTCGACGTCTGAGGCCTAAGTGCGAAAAGTGTGGAAAAGAAGGGCACAGCCAGGACGCCTGTTGGGCGAAGGATCCAGATGGAAGAGATAATAGAGTACTAGGTTGCTACAGATGTGGTGAAACAGGGCACTTAGGAAAGATTGCCCTAGGAAGAATCAAGCAAGGAAGGGTTTTCACGATCGAAGCTCGTAAAGCACACCAGGATCCATATGTGGTTAAGGGTACGTTCCCTCTTAACCAATCTTATGCATCCATTTTTTACTAATACTGGCACCAACCTTAACCTGGTATGCTTAGAACTTAAGAAACTGCCTGGCCTAGTTTCAAGTCGTATTCTTTAGAAATGGGCATATAGAAGGCTAGTTTAAGCAGAGGAAGTAATTAAGGAATAGTATTTTGGGGACTCAGAAGGCCGGAACCTTCTGTTACCATTACCTTGGGAAGTCATGATATGATAGTCAGCATGGATTGGATATCCAAGTATAGAGCCTGAGAACATCCCCGTTATGGAAGAAGTTCCAGAAGCCTTTTCTGAAGACTTGCCAGGAACGCCCCTCCGCAGCGACAAAGAGGAGTTTAGGATAAACCTCATGCAAGGAACGACACCAGTACCGAATGACGCCTTACCAAATAGTTTCGTCCGCGAAGCATGAGCTTCCGATATAACTGCAAGAGCTACTAGACAGAAGGAATTAAGGACATGACATCCTTAGTTAATGACAAGAGGAGGAAGTTAACAGTCTCCATTTTGCATAAATTCCAGAAAATTGGATATCAAGGATTGGTATCCTTTGCCAAGGATTGATGACATGAACAGACCAATTGCAAGGTTCTAGTTACTACTCAAAGATCGACTTGAGGACATGATGTCCTCAATCATAAATACAAGAAGGAATTATCCCTAAAACGACCTTTAGGACTCGCTTTGAGCATTACGAGTTCCTTGTCATACCTTTTGGCTTAACACATGCATCAACAATATTCATGGACCTCATGAACCGAACGTGTAAGCCATACCTGGATAGATCATGATTATACTTATTGACTACATTCTTATATGGCCAACCACCAAGGAAGGACGTGAACAACAGCTGCAATTTACCTTGCAACCCTTAGAGAAGAACAGTTATGTGCTATGGTGACGAAAAGCGGATTTCGAATTCGCAAAGTGAGAACTTTAAAATACATGGTGGATAAGAACGGAATTCATGCCACCCCTGCAACCAAGAGCTAAGGAGCTAGAGTTGCAATTATGTGACTTTTCTCGACGAAGTCTCGATTACATGTCGATGCAACGAGACCACAACATTGCATACGCGGCACATTGATTAAGGAATCATAAGAATAAACCATGATCTAGATACAGTAATTGCGCGCCGCAAATTTGACATCATTACCATAAAGAAAACGCTGCGCGATCTTTACTGATCACAAGGGTTGCAGCACACCGATGATCATAAGAACTTGAATATGAACTGAGCTGCTGAACGATGCAGACTGTATGGACATGATACGTACTTGTGTGATAAACTTTGATGAAAAGTCGGATCGCTCACTTACCCTTAGTGAAGTTTTCCTACGACCGTATTTATCACACCGCTGTTTAAAACCGCTTCGTGTGAAGCTTTAGATGGAACATAATAAGTTAATCCCCGTCAAGTTGAACGGAGATCAGAGATAAACAATCTACTGGCCCGAGTTGGTCCAAGAAAAACTAGAGGCAAGGTCTTTCAGATATGTGAATCAAGACAGCCCATGAAATGTAGAAAGATTGCACTGATGAGCGGCAGAAAATCGTAAGAATTTGAAATGAGAAGTATGGCTTTAATGGGAACCTCGCCTCGAGAAGGCGTGATCTGATTTGGAAAACATAAAGGTTGGACCCCGATGTAGGGATCGGGACCATTGCTCACAAGATGGAACTTCCAAAAAAAAGATCAGTAGTGATCGCGACACATTCCAAGTGTCTAGAGGAGTCCGACTCAAGGAACAGTCGTTGTTCCCACATATAAGATTCACATCAATGACAAACGACAAAATCACTATAAAAACCTGTTAAGGTTTCGGACCAAGAGTCCACAAGCCACAGAAAAGACATAATTGATTTACTTGAGTATGATAGAATTCATAACATGACCCAGAGTACATGAGAACATGAAGACAAACTTCGAATATAAGTGGCCACATTTGATTCACAACTCCCCTGCGACCGATGGCATCGTTTGAATTTCGGGGCGGAATTCTTTTAACGGGGGGAGATTGTGACAACTGTCACTTTTCCGTACATTTCGTACACTAAATAAACAGTAATCTGTGCTTTAATGACTTTTCATGATCTAGTTTACAAGACTAATAAATTTATGATTACTATACAAGTGAATTCATGCACGTTTTATACTACAAGAATTACTTTATGCATTAATGAACAGCGTTGCGTCAGAAATACTAGTAAACTCACCGGTAAGACACATTGTGTCAACGATTCTGTAGAAAGCAGTTAGACAATAGAATTGGAGCCTAGGTGTAGGTCCAACGACAAGAATACATTAAAACCCAAGAGTACATACAAGGGTTCATATATAGACTTTCCGGAAGCAAAAATACGCACTAAAAAGCACCCGAAATACACTTTAAAAGCTGAATTTTATATAATTCAGCAAAATTCAGCAATATGACAAGATAATACCATGCAGAAACATGACTAAATGGTCCATAATACTTCCCTAAGTGTTGGGAATTGAAGGTGTCGCAAAAGAATACTTGAAAGACACTAAACGGTGCAATTTAGCAATTTAACGAACCGGTATTTAACCGAACAACCGGACATTACCCAGAACATCAAAATATTACTAGAAGCATTGTGTATTTATTTTTGAACTAGTTATGGTCCCCGAACACCATAACACCCCTTATAACATAATAACACATTAAATCCATAAACTTTATACTTGAAAGCTTGCTTATTTATGAATTTGGAAAATGAAATTTACATTTAACCCCCCCCCCCCGCGTCAAAGTGGACGGTCACCACTAGTGGCCCCACCATAAATCTTCTATGATCTTGTATGATCTTGCCTAGATTTACTTTGATTCACTAAGATCTATCAAGAGATTATGTCTAGTACTACTATAAGTTAACCTTATGGTTAAATGTTACAACTAAACCCCCTCCCCACTAGCTTAAAAATCGGCCCACATGTCTAAATACAAGATTTATGTAATCTTCTCACAATCTCCTAAATGATCTTGATTAGATTGTGTAAGATCATGTATGTACTTTCTTAAGCACAAAAACCATTGGTTAATGGCAACTAGAGAATTATAAGAACAAGATCATCTCACTCATCACCTTCATCACCACTTCACAATTCTTCCTCCTTCTCCCTCACAAGCTCTCGGCCGACCCCCCTTGTCCACACACCACCCATTTTCGTTCAAGCATCATACAATCCAAGGTCTTCTTAAGGTGCTAGAAGGTCACTAACAAAGCTCGGTGCTCACGGATCTTGAAGGACCTCTTCCGTGTGCTTTTATCCACTCAATCTTCATCTTGTTCTTCCCTAGCTTTAAGCTAGTTGTAAGCCTCTTGAACAACCATGTTTACTTCCATTTTTGCCTGGGTAAAAGACATATTAGGTAGAGAATCGCTAGAACATTAAAAGACATACACATGAAACATGAACATAAAGCTTGTAATATGATAAAATAGTGTTGACATGATATTGTTTGGTGCGTGAATGATATTTGATAATTGTTTACTACAGATGATGATGTTAACATTCATATGAAGCTTGCTAGATTGTGATTAAACACATGATCTAGCAAGATTAGGAGATGATTATGTGTTTACACAAAGATGATCATCTTCTTGATTTAACATGAACTTGGAAGTAAAATGATTTCTTGGAAAATAACAAACAAAGTAAACTAGTAAGTTTGTAGATCCAAGATTTATAAATGATTTTCCAAGAGAACCAAGTCCAAAATATGATTTTTGAAAGATCATGGGTTTTTACCTAAACCTACTAAATAACATGGTAAGTTACTACAAGTTTTTACAAAAACTTCAAGTTCATGATGTAGTGTGATTTACTTGATTTTGGTACTTGATAAGTGTTGAATAAGTTGTTGATGCTTGATGATGATTTAAAAGAAAATAAACACATGTTTTGAAAACATGGGAAACCTCCATTTTTAGGGGAAACTATGTCAAAAATTTTATAAATTTTGACACTTAGAAAAATATAAGTTTTTGAGAAACTTAGTCCCTAAAAATGTATCTAAAAACATTTACCAAGGTTTCCCTAATTTTTGTGTTAAGAAATGATGATTTCTTCAAGAATAAAATTGATACTAAGTATGTATATTTTTGAGACATATATATATTTTTTGATCACTAAATTTTGTGCTAAGTGTATGTAGTATGTATTATCCGTGAGAGTGTATTAGGACTTGAAAATGCACTAAATACTCCTAAGGAGTGAAAATACAAAAATACACATACACATGCTTAGACACATACAAGAAAATATATATTTATGAAAATATATTACTTGATAGAATAAATAACTTGGACAAGTTATGAACATGAAATGAAGTTTTGGACAAAATACATAATTCGGGTGAAAAATACAAGATACTTATATTTATTTTTAAGAAAATAATATAAGTAAAATCCGTAGTTAAAAATATAAAATATTTTTAACACAAGAAAACATATACAAAAGATAGTGACTTGTACTTGTGCGATACAAGTCTAGTGACTAACGTTAATAAAACGCGTATAGGTCACAACGCTAAATAAGCAAATCCGGTGAAGTTTACGGCGCAAGGAACGCAAAGTTGTAAGTTCATGCTCCCCCTTTTTCTTTTAACTGTTTTCAGTTTTATAACTTCGGGGGTGAAATACATGTTACTAATTGTTTACAGAAAAATCCACACTTTTAATCTTTTACATACTTTTAAACTTGGGGAAAATACAAGAGTTATGGTATGAAGAATACATGAATACAAGAAGCACTCTTGGTGATAACTAGTACCAAGTATGATGTGTTTTGAGGAATGATACGAGAAATCGTGTCACGAATAGGGTACCATAAGCACCATTATTCGTGTACATACTTAGACCGCAGAACAAAAGGTTAGATCTAACGGGTGTCTGGACAGCCACACTCTTGGTGAGAACGAGTACCGAGTAGTGCTTTTGTGTCTCCGTCGTGAATCGACAACTAGAAAAATGCCTATGGTTTGGTGACTTCCTATGTCTTGTCACATGTTAATGGCCTTGCAACCCATTAACAACCTTGATACATACAAGAATACCTTATTTATACAAGATTCATACCACAAGAATACTTGATTTATACATGAATACCTGATTTATACATGAATACTGGATTTATACATGAATACTTGATTTATACATGAATACCTGATTTATACTTGAAAACTGGATTTGTTCATGAATACTTGATTTTCACATGAAAACTTGATTTATACAAGAATACTTTATTGGTACAAGACTTGCACCACAAGAATACTTTATTTTACAAGAATACTTTATTTATACAAGATACATACCATGTTTTCATACAAGGTGTGTAAAACGCATGAACTCGCTCAACTTTTGTTGATGTTTTCCAAAATTACATGTATTTCAGGTGACAGGATGGATCTTGGGCGCGAGTGTCATAACTAGAAGTAAATTTCCATATTTCAGGTGACAGGATTGATCTTGGGCGCGAGTGTCATAACTAGAAGTAAATTTCCAAGTTTAGATGTCATCCACTTTCGTTGGTTTGTAACCTATTCAGAGGTTGTTTTTTAAAACTTAAGTAACATGTGTTTGTAACACTCAAATTTTCTGAATGGATGAACATCGTTTTAATCATGTAGTTGTTTATTATGATTGAATGCAATGATATTAAACCCTTCACACATCGTTCGCTTCCGCAAGTGTCAGAGTGTGACAAAATACCCTTTGCATAGCTTAGAAATAAGTTTTGAAGGGTTCAGTTTGCGAAAATACGCTTATTTGATCACAGGGACTAAAAGCGTCAAAACTGTGAAAGTTTGCATATACATGCATATCTTGCGTTCTGGCCATATCCGGACATCCAAAAATTTTTTTAATAACTAAAATATTGTATTTTAGTGATAGGAATGCAAATACCATTCATCATGCAATTTGGAGCGTTTTTGCGTCCGTTCGAGTTTTGTCGTAATTAACCGAATAACGTGACCGAACGACCAAATGAACCGACATCCATGATATTTCCAAGCATATTTCAAGTCCCCTATGCTTTAACATCATTTTAGAGCCTTGAAAATGGGTTAACGGGGGTTAAACGCGTCGAAAATGCACTTAGAAGTATGCAGGGACCTGTTTTGCCAAGTTCTGAAAGTCTGACCTGAGGTGCTCACGGGGCGCGACAGCCTGAGGCTGTTGCCGTCGTGTGACACGACAACCTTATCTGGGCAGAAACTTCTTGACAACATCCAAGCTGTTGCAACTAGTTTTCCAAGCTAGTTTTCTCAAGCTTGTGGGCATTTTAAGTGTTCTCCAAGACTTGCAAGCTGGTCCTAACACTTGTAGGGCTAGGATCTTTCCTTGAAGGGCACACAATCCACTTGTCAAGATCCTACAACATCACTACAACTATAAATAGCCAAGAACTTTTATTCAATCCTTGCTCATTTCTCATTCTCCTCTCTCTAGCTCTGAATTGAGGCTACCACACTTTGTTGGAGGCCTCATACTTAAGCTTTCTTAGTCATTTTTCTAGCCAAGAGCACTTGTAAGTGTTCTTTCATGTATTGTTTATTTATTTAAAGCAAGAAAGTCAAACAGTGTTTGACTTTCAGCTTTGACCATGAATTGGTCAAGTCAAAGTTTGTTTGAACTTTGCAACGTGAGCGTAATCACGATGGTTATAGTCCCTTGCAACTATACCTACTGATTACCACGTTGACTAGTCGAAGTGACGAGTCAAAGTTTCGGTCAAAATGCACGATTATGTGCATTTTGCGACGAAACTATTTTCGGGTATCAAAACACTTTATTTTGATATCAAATCAGTTTTCTAACTTAGTTAAACATATTCTAACATGATTAACTCGTCACTTTTAGTTTAGTGTTTATTTAGGGTCGTAAGTCAAGCGGTCTCGGCAACCGTTTAGACTTTCGAACCCGACCCGTTTGGTCGATCATTAGGATCTGACCAAACACATTATGTGACCATAGTTGTATAGGTAATAACCTTTCGAGGTTATACCTTATGGTCACTTCGTTTGATTAGTTGTATGATAGGTAGTTTATATGCCTTAGGAAAATGACCAAAATGCCCTTTTTGCGCATAACTTCAATTTAAGCCTATGTAACCAAAATTTTGACACTTAAACTGATTATGCAACATTATTAAACATGTTTAGGCATATAATACTTATCACAGGGCTAGTTAGACCATCCGAACGCGCAATTGCGTAAATGACGCGTTAAAGTAGCATAGACTACCTTAACGGGTCATAACGGGTTAAAAGCACTTAGGATAGGTTTCAAATCAGAATGTAGGCTTTGTTAAACCATTTCATATGAGTTCCAGCACTCATTTGGTTTACAAGACCTCATTCTATCCGATCTCTCGATTTAGATTTCGATTATTAACATAGTGATCCGATACTAGGTGCCACTTGATTCCTTGACTCCCCGAGCTTTGTTAGTTCACTAGATCAAGGATACTTGCAAACTTAAGTGAGTACATAGCTCCCCTCTTTTATGTTTTCAATTGTTTTGGGGTGATTCATATCTGCTAATTGCTTTTCAGGTTTTCAATAACAAATGATATGGTTTATATAAAACACGACGATTTCAATAATGTGAACGAACTTGTTGAGGCGTTAGTCGAAAGAAGAATGACATTCATTAGCTTTGATCAAGCCGACCAGTAGTATGTTATGGTACCATAGGATCTGACAAATCCCGTTACCAGGCTATTCACTGGATTTGGTGGGTAGTTTGGGGAACGGCAGAAACTGTTTTCTGATTAACAAATCATGTGTTGATTTGTTAGTCTTGTTAAAGAGGTCTTTCAGGGCCTATTAAAGATACCCCATGGGTGGTATAGTCGAGTCACACAGGTTTGAATGTATTCATTAAAGAACGACCAAAAGTTGGATTTCATAATTAAAACATGGACGATTGAACGATGGTTTATAACACGGAAGATTTGAACAATATGAACGATTTGAAGGATTGAACGATTTTGGACGAATGTTTTCAAACGATGTCACACTACGAGGTTTAGTTAAAGATATAAACCATACAATGTTTACATTCAAAGACGATTTACTACTTGGTTTTACAAAGACAAATGTTTTCAGTCAATATTCATGGCTACAATGGTTTTGGTTTTACATATATCAACTTGTAAAGTTGATAAAACCTATTGCAATATCAAACACTTTTTAATTGCAAGGTACCTACTCGACAACTCTAGTAGTTGGTCGAGGTATTGCAATATGAATTCAAAGCCATGAATTTGACATACAAAACCTATGTACTCGCCGGCATTTTATGCTGACTGTTTTCACATATGTTTCAGGTTCTATTATGTGACGATTGTTGATTGCTTGCTACACGTAGGATGGACGCGGGCTTTAGTGACTTAAAACCTGAAAGACAATTATTGTACTTATTTGGTTTGTATCAAAACAATGTGTCTAGTAATGAAATAAAACAAAACTTCAATTACCATGTGTTGTGAAACAATGATTCTGTTACGACACTCTCCGACGTTTCCGCCGTGGTTTGTTGTATTACGCGGTCGGGGTGTGACAGAGAGTTGGTATCAGAGCTCATGGTTATAGGGAATTAGGTTATTAGTAATGCTCTGCACCTAGTCTATAACCTTCCTAGGACCCTAACGCGAGTTTCTTGCGTTTAGAATCTTAATACAATACCAATCACCTATCCTTAGGTGATTAACAAAAACAAAACACAATTCATTCTCTTGAGTCAAAATTTTTCCAAAACTTCACAAGAAATCATCTATCCTTAGATGGTTTGTTTTAGGCTTTTAAGCCTTTGTTGTTTTCAAAATCTCGTCAAAGTTTGGGCTTTAATAATGTGAACATGTGCAATCTGGAAGGGTGGGTGCCTGTACTCTGAGTTTTCTGTCTAAGGCTAGAGTGTTCGTACAAATCCGCATTGTCGGACCAGTCACTCTTACATGGGAACTCTTGGGGTGAATGTCCACCTATAGGCTAAAGCATATCTTCGCGATACATTATAAAGACCCACTTACTTTGATTAGTCATCGTGACGTTTGTTTGTTTTAGTTAACGAACGAATGGTCACAACCTTCTTGTCTCGTCGATATTTTCAATACCTCTTTTGTTATTCAAATGTCAATCTCACACGTATCCCATGTTTCCTTATTCTTTTAAGGATGCCTCCTAGACGCGATCAAACTCAAGATGTTGCAATAGCAGCCTTAGTCGCTCAGCAAATCGATGCTATGCTCCCGAACCTTATTACCCAGATAAATCAAGCGAACAATAACAATGCTCAGTGCAATTATAAGATATTCAATTCGGCTAAACTGCTTAAATTTTCTGGGTCTGAAGGAGCTACTAGGCTCCTACAATGGTTTGAGAGTTTAGAAAGCACATTCCGACATGTTCAATGTCCAAATGAGCAAAAGGTTGAGTTTTCATCTAGTGTCTTGTAGAAAAGGGCACTTACATGGTGGAATGGTGTGATGAGAGACAGGGGTGCCGATGTGGCAATGGCTCATACCTTGAAAGAGCTTCGAGCTCTAATGATGAAGGAATTATGTCCTCGTCATGAACTCAGGGCACTGGAAAGGTAATTCGATGACCTTTAACAAGATAGTGGTGAGCATCGAGCCTACACTAACCATTATGAGGAATTAATTCTGTTGTGTCCTACCATGGTTACGCCTTTGGATAAGGCGATTGAAAAGTACATTGATGGCCTTCCTGACCTAGTTCAGGAAATTGTTACTGGTAGCAACCCTACCACAATCAGACATGCAATTGAGCTATCTGCTGCCCTGACTGAATCTCAGGTCAGAAAGGGTAAACTTTTCCAAAAAGGCGATAAGAAACCATCGGACAAGACCAAATCAAAGGATGACAAGACTGAATCCTCCAACAAGTCAAAGAAGTGTAAGCCTTCACAGAACTTCACAGTAGTTGCTCAAAACAATCAAGCTACACCTAACTAACCAGCACATCCTCTTGCTAGAAAAGTCTATGCTGGTACTGCACCGCTATGCAATAGGTGTAATGCACACCACCAAGCTCACCTACAGTGTCGTCAGTGCACATCATGTAGGCGACTTGGTCACCTGGAAAATGCTTGTCGAACTAACCCGAACCAAGGTGGTCCAAACCAACCTCAAGCCAACCCTGCTCAAGCTCGTTTTCCACCTGGTTCTTGCTACAACTGTGGCGAGATGGGCCATTTCAGGAACAATTTTCCAAAGCTTGTTAATTCAAATCCAGCCCGTGGATGAGCATTTGGCTAACTGGAAAACGATGCTGCTTTGAAACAATTAAATTTTATGTTTTATTTCTCATGTATCCAAGAACTTTGAAACAATCAGTTTGGTTTATAATAAATCTTTATTTACATTTCAATGTATGAAAAACAAATGTGGTTACTTGTATGAATGGCATACCCCTACGATACCGATACCAAGGAACCATGTTCCTTGCAAGACAAACTACTCTCGTAGTTCTTCCATTTTTGTGATCGCTCGCGATCTCCACGAAAATCCTAAGTACTCGTTTCTTCTAAGAAACAAAGTACAAGGTGCAAGTTATAACTCTTGACGAATACTCAAAGTACCATTTTAAATCCTTGATTGGATACCTAAGGGTACTTCCGTAAGTCCTTAATTGGTCTTACGCAATATGTCTATCTACATATCATTTCTTCCTGGTTTTACGACATTATACATAGTATATGATTTCAAAACATCATTCATGATTTCAAAAATATTTCGTATGGTTTAAAAACATTTATCATAGTATATTTACCTAATATACCAAGTGCTATATTTCAAAAACATTATCCATGTTTCAAAAACCTTATACATGATCTCAAAATCATCTCACATGGTTTTAAAACATTTTATAAATATATTTACCTAATACACCTAGTACATGATTTCAAAAACATTACATAAGGGTTCAAAAACATATTTTCAGAGATCCCATGCATAGTTTTCAAGGACACTCTGCTCGTATGTTGACTTAGCATACGTAGTACACGATTTTCAAGGACATTCTGCTTCGTATGTTAATTTAGCATGCCTAGCACATTGATTTCAAGGATCCTTTTTGTTGCGTATGTTGACTTAACATATCTAGCACCTTGATTTCATGAACACTTCACTTCGTATGTTGACTTAACATACTTAGTACAAGGTTTCAAAACAATTTCTCGCTACACGAATTCCAAAATCCTTTTAGGATCTTCCTATCCTCATAGTTAGATCCTTGTGGATGTTTAAAGCGCAAAATCAAAGTCCTTAATTGGATTCTTTGTGTGCTTTAATACGTATGTTACGATTCAATGAGGACAAAACCGAATCCTTATAAGATCTTTCTGTTTTCATAGTTAGATTCTTGAGGATGTTTAAAGTACTAATAGAAGTCTATTGATTGGATTCCTGGTGTACTTTAAATGCAAGTGTACAAATCGATAACAAGTTGATGACCAAGTTGACAATTATATGATTATGTGATTATGTGTTTATGTGTTATGTGTGATCCAAATGCTCGCTATCCAAATCCTTGTAGAGTCTTCCATATCTTTATATGATGGATTCTTAAAAGGATATCCAAAAGTATTATCTTAAATCCTTAATGGGTTTCTATGCAATAGTTAAGACCCTTGGATTGTAATGTACTATTCCAAAGTTAAAGAGACCCTTTGGTGGTTTAGTTAAAGATATCATGCGTTGATCTAGTTAAAGATATCATTCGTTGATATAGTTAAATAGACCCTTTGGTGGTCTAGTTAAAGAGATCATGCGTTGATCTAGTTAAAGATATCATTCGTTGATATAGTTAAAGCGACCCTTTGGTGGTCTAGTTAAAGAGATCATGCGTTGATCTAGTTAAAGATATCATTAGTTGATATAGTTAAACAGACCCTTTGGTGGTCTAGTTAAAGAGATTGATTCGTCAATCTAGTTAAAGAGATCATGTGTTGATCTAGTTAAAGAGACCCTCTGGTGGTCTAGTTAAAGAGATTGATTTGTCAATCTAGTTAAAGAGATCATGTGTTGATCTAGTTAAAGAGACCCTCAGGTGGTCTAGTTAAAGAGGTCGTTCGTCGATCTAGTTAAAGAGATCATATGTTGATCTAGTTAAAGAGATCATTCGTCGATCTAGTTAAAGAGATCCTTTGGTGATCTAGTTGAAGAGACTCTTTGGTGGTCTATTTAAAGATATCATTCGTTGATCTAGTTAAAGAGTCTCTATGGTAGTCTAGTCAAAGTCATCACAAGATTATTCGTTTGATTTTTTCCCTACACATTATAAAATGAACTGTGCGGACTGTACAAGGAATTACGTAATTATGGATGCATACATAATTATGGAATTCACTGCACAGAAACCACAACAAGTTTTGTCATGTGTGAGAACCTATAGTGATAAGAATAGGAAACGTGAACAATGTAATAAGGGCATGGTGGATACGCCGATGGTACTTCCTATATATAAGTGTTCCTCATTACATTGCAAGCGTGACGTTATTTAAGTTACTAGAAGTTCAGGACCTTGACCAATGTTGTTTTATGTTATACTCTTCGACTCCAATTTCGAGCACACACAAGTTTCCTATAATAGTCTTCATAAGAAACATTCTCTCTATCCGTTGTTCGAAACTCTAACTTCTTGTCGAATTCACACGCTCTCCATATTTTACTACAACAAGGACATCACCTTGACAATTACATGTCACTCTTGAGGTTTGGTACAATCATACACAAACCTATTGGAATGGAGTTTAAATCTATGGATCTGAACTTTTCCCTATAAACAACATACGAGTACGAATGAAAAAGTTCGCTGGAAATCCAGACGTGGCTCAGAGTTTTACTCAGGGAACGAAGGATTTTTTGAAAGCGGAACATCCACATCTGTCTTCACAAGTTTCCTTTAAATTAAATTTCGGGACGAAATTTCTTAAAGTAGGGGAGACTGTGACATTTGTGCCCTTTACAACCATCATACAAATATGAATCCAATGAAATCTTGTGTTTCATTCTCGGGATTTGTACAATTACATATGACAAGTACACATATCAAATTTCGTATGATTCTGAACTCTCGAGAAGCTTTTCTGGAAGTTTTACGTAAAATATTACGCAAACATAATCAGTTTAACGCAAAGCACACTCCGGAATAGTGAAATAAGCTTAACATACCTTAAATAACCTTTACATAACTTAGAAATAAGTTTTGAAGGGTTTGGTATGGCAAAAACAAGTGTATTCAATCACAGGGACTATTTGCGACAAACTGCAAAAGTCTGCCAATTTGTATTGCAACGTACACTCCAGAACAAGATCATAAGCTAAAGATACCCTAAATACCCTTTTCATATCTTAGAAATAAGTTTTGAGGGGTTCGGTATGCGAAAATACGCTTATTTGATCACAGGGACTAAAAGCGTCAAAACTGCGAAAGTTTGCATATACGTGCATATCTTGCGTTCTGACCATATCCGGACATCCAAAAATTTTTGTAATCACTAAAATATTGTATTTTAGTTATAGGAATGCAAAAATACCATTCATCGCGCAATTTGGATCGTTTTCGCGTCCGTTCGAGTTTCGTCGTAATTAACCAAAAAACGCGACTGTACGACCAAACGAACCAACATACATGATATTTCCAAGCATATTTCAAGTCCCCTATGCTTTAACGTCCTTGTAGAGCCTTGAAAATGGGTTAATGGGGCATAAAGGTGTCGAAAATGCACTTAGAAGTGTGCAGGGACCTGTTTTGCCTTGAAAATGGATTTACTACTTGGTTTTACAAAGACAAATGTTTTCAGTCAAGATTCATGGCTACAATGGTTTTGGTTTTACATATATCAACTTTTAAAATTGATAAAACCTATTGCAATATCAAACACTTTTTAATTTCAAGGTACATACTCGACAACTCTAGTAGTTGGTCGATGTATTGCAATATGAATTCAAAGCCATGAATTTGACATACAAAACCTATGTACTCGCCGGCATTTTTATGCTGACTGTTTTCACATATGTTTCAGGTTCTATTGTGTGACGATTGTTGATTGCTTGCTACACGTAGGATGGACGCGGGCTTTAGTGACTTAAAACCTGAAAGACAATTATTGTACTTATTTGGTTTGTATAAAAACAATGTGTCTAATAATGAAATAAAACAAAACTTCAATTACCATGTGTTGTGAAACAATGATTCTGTTACGACACTCCTCGACGTTTCCGCCGCGGTTTGTTATATTACGAGGTCGGGGTGTGACACTTGTTCTTCCTACAAATTTCACAAGATGGAAAATTGTAACTTACCTTATGATTGTTACGCCTAGATGATTAAGAAATCGGCTTCATGCATAGGATTAATCCTCAACTAGTCTCAATTTGCTGAATTTTGTGAATTGGTGAACAAGTGAGGATTTTCTCTTTTTCTCTCTGACACACCCACACATACATGTCCACAATTTCTAATTTCTGCATTTTATCATCTCATCTTTCCACAATGCACATATTCAGCCCCTAAAGTTCTTATTAGTTGTTTGTTTGGCTTTACTAATTTATTTCTTTCTCAAAGACATGAATATTTAACCAAGTTGATGCTTTCTAGTTATCATGCTCCATACTAAATAATTAAATAAACATAATAGCCAAAGTCGTGATTTTGGGCCGTTACAAATCTACCCCTCTTAAAAGAGGTTTCGTCCCCGAAACCTTACTCATTTCCATCAAATGATAACTACCCCTTTACTTCTTGGTTATTATTACTCCTTTTATCAGCATATTTAGAATGTGCATGCAGAATACATACTTTTATGTTTCAAATACATGCATAATGTTAGTCCCTTAGCGAACATCATCCTTACCTATCCAGCCTTTCCATTCATTTATTATGCATACCATAGCAAGAATACACTCATGCCTTAACAAAAGGGCTTTATGTATGGACACCATAATAATGCACTTTGTCTTTATTTTCTGACTTAGGAAAAATATTGTCACACCCCGACCGCGTAAAACAACAAACCGCGACGGAAACGTCTGGGAATCATGTCACATAATTATTGTTTCATAACACATGGTATTTAAAGTTTGATACCATTAGATGTAATATTTACATCGTCTTGGACTAAACGAAAAACATAACATAAATTAAACTGTCTTTCATGATTTTAAGTCGCTAAGGCCCAAGTCTGCCCTAGTGTAGCATGCTCAACATCAAACATTCGCTACTGAAACATATGTGAAAGTAAATACATCAGCATAAAAATGCCTGTGAGATACATAGGTTTTGTGTTGAAGTTTCATGGCCTTGAATGTTAAAAGAAATGTTTAACTAATAAGTAACCATGAACCTTTATAAAAGTGTTTTCTTTTATAAAATCATATGAAAATCAAATGACTTAAAAGAAATGATGCAGGTTTAAGTAAATAACCAAATGAAAATGTCTTGTATAAATTGTATCATGTCTTGTATAAAAGTATCTCATGTCTTGTACAAAAGTGTCATGTTTTGTCTTTGTTGAAGTGATTTACATAACGTTACGATATGTAATATAATAAATGTGACACCCCAGGAAAACCGGGAAAACCATACAACTTAACTAGCTTCCTCAGTGAGTGCCATCAAATTTCGGGACGAAATTTCTTTCAACTTGGGGATGATGTGACAACTCGAAATTTGGAACCTTTCTTGTGCCTTGATGTAACATGCTTGAACGCTATGTGACTAGTTAACTTGTTAACTTAATAATAAATGTGAAGCTTTTATGTGATTATGTGTTGTATTTGTATGCATGTATGTATGTGTATATGTGAGCCGAGAACCCAACTAGAGACAACAAGGACCCGACTCGAGACCATGTGGTCTCGAGTGAACATAACCGATTTGGGCCTTTGGGCCGTGACCTCCTTAACCGGCTAGTAAGCCCTTTAGGGCAAACCATGAAGAACTAGTATTTATACTACACTCATGGCCACACTCACCATTTCTTTTGACAACACCCATACTCCTCTACACACACTCTCCTACTTTCCCTCTCACTAAAACCTTAAGAACACAAACACACCTCCAAGTTCTCGGATCCAATCGGTTGGCACAAGAACTCCCGGATTTGGACTTTGGATCGGCACACACACACTTCACCAACCGGTTAGTAATTATGGTGTTTATTGATTGATGTTGGTTATGTTAAATGATAAAATGAATGGATATGATGTTTATTGTGTTTGGATATTAGTGTTTACATGATGTTCTTGATGTATATGATGATTCTAATGTGTACAATGTTGATAATCGGTTAATATGTCTTGATTTCGGATATATAATGCATGATGGGTTATGGTATCTTGTGTCTAAATGTGATTCAAACCACTTATGTTGATGAACATGAAACCGGGTTGCACTTGTCATGTAATCGGATTTATATAAAAACCGAGTTTGTGTGTTATGCTAAGTGTTTTGATGCTTGTTCATAATTTGGTAGAATAAGGGTTGTTTGTGTTAGGAACATATGAAGAACTTGATGAATGTGCTTGAATATATGAAGAACAACTTGAATATGCAATAAAAGAGTGTTGAATATTTGAAATCTGCACTGTTTGATCCATTTTGAGTAAATATTAGACAACAAAACATGTTTAGTGGATAGTACGTAATTCTGCATGAATTCTATTGGATAGTACAATCTGCGAAGGATCAGCAGCTGCTGGGGAGTCGGAACCCCTGGTTGCGACTCGAAATCTCCACGTTGCGACACCAGTTGCGAGCCGAGACCACAGGTTGCGACACAGGTTACGAGTCCCGTTACGACTCGAAACCTTAGCATGATCAGCCGAAACCATGGTTGCGACATAGGTTGCGACTCGCAACCATCCATGATCAACACAAACAGCATGACCCGCAACCATGCTTGCGAGTCCGGTTGCGACTCGAAACCACGCTCATTGGGCTGGCTTAATTATGGGCCTACGTTAATGGGTCAGGCTTATGGACTTCTGTGTTACTGTTGACGTGTTGTTTGGGCCTGTTATCACGAGCCCAACTGTTAGGGCCTCACACTTAGACTTTGGGTTGTATATGACTGTTAACTGTGAGCTGTTGATGTTAAACATGTTTGCCATAATCAATACCTGTGTACAATACGTGTTGAACATTCGTGCACTGCTTGGCTTGAATCTGATACGAATAATATCTGTGATAGGACCTAATTGATTTCCTGCAATTTGATTAACTTTTCTGTGTTACTGCCGAGCAAACCAAGGTGAGTTCACACCCTCTACAAAGCATGGGATTCCCAGGGGTTGGGAATGGGGTTAAGGAACATGGGTTCCTCGTCCTCCTTGGGTAGGACAGTATTGGTTCAGGAATGTAATTCCTCGTCCTCATGGACAGATAACTCGTACTAGACCAAAACTCTATCACGAAGTCCCTCATCTTTGTATCGACTTAATCGCCGAGGCCAATGGCGAGCGGGTCATTAGTTAGATAGCGCTATTTAGGTTTGACAAACCTCACACCGTGCCGCAGAGGACGGGCGTGAACTAATGGACTACTGGCACGTCAATGATGATAGACATTGACAGTTCAGGGCACATAAACATGACTACAGTCAGCAGTCGATATGGTAACGAGTCTAGTATATACATGGGGTAGCCCCCACGGCCGAAATGCCAGATAACTAACACGGGGTAGCCCCCACGGCTGGATAGCCAGAGTAACCGGGAATAAACAAGTCACGTTTTTAACTATGGGGTAACCCCCACGGCAGGATGCCAGCTAAAGGAAACTGTTTTCGAAACAACTTAAAACGAACACCCAACCGTGAACTCACTCAACTTGTTGTTGACTCGTTACTACATGCTTTGCAGGTCCTTAGGTTTCTTAGCTGGAGCTTGCATGGAGGAGGATCGTTGTGGGACCTGGACGATTGTGTGCCATGTTAAACTTTGAACAATTAAACTTATGTTTTGATTTAAGACTTATGCTTCCGCTTGCAACTTAACTATGTTTTGTTTGAACACCAATTGTATTGGGTGGATTTTATAACTACTTATATGCTTGTTCAATATGATTGGTGGCTGGATCCTGGTCAGTCACGCCTCCAAGCGGTAGTACTCCGCAGGTGGATTTTGGGGGTGTGACAGATTGGTATCAGAGCCATTGGTTATAGAGAACTTGGTTTTAATAAAGGGAAAAACGTTTTGTTAAAACCAGACTATAACCTGTACAGTGCTCAACGATCCACAACGATGCTTCACTCCACATGCAAGGCTCGACATTCTAGGTAATATGATCTGTGCATATATTGCCTACTTGTTAGATACATGGTACATCGCTTATGGTATGCTTGGTTAGTATAACTACTGTTGCTTGAACACGTGCGTGCTTACTCTATCCTATCGTTGTACTTTCGCGAACCTCTCTCACTCACGTTCCTCTTGATATGAAGATCATGTCTGGACGCGTTAACATGACACAAGCCCAGTTGACGGCTTTGATCAACGAACGAGTTGCCGCAGCACTTGCAGCCGCACACGCAGGAGGTCAGCACGTTCAGCCACCCGTGTGCACTTTTAAGACTTTCATGGACTGCCGACCAACTACTTTTAGCGGCACTGAAGGAGCAGTAGGTCTCCTACACTGGTTTGAGAAGCTGGAATCTGTCTTCGAAATGTGTGAATGCCCTGAGGCGCGCAGGGTGAAGTACGCTACTGGTACTCTCGAGGGTTTAGCCCTCACATGGTGGAACGCTCAAGTTCAAATGCTAGGGTTGGTTGCTGCCAACGCCACCCCATGGGAAACTTTTAAGGAAATGATCAAAGAGGAATACTGCAGTCGTGATGAGATTCACAAACTCGAGGTGGAGTTCTTCAACCTCAAGATGACGGGGTCGGAAATTGAAGCTTATGTGAAAAGGTCGAACGAACTGGCAATTCTGTGCCCTACTATGGTGGATCCTCCCATCAAACGCATTGAACTATTTCTTCAGGGCTTAGTACCGGAAATCTAAAGTCATGTGACTTCAGCGAACCTCGCCACCTACCAGCAAACCGTTCAGTTGGCTCACCGTCTCACGGATCAAGCGGTGGAGCAGAACAGGTTACCAAAACGCATTGGCGCTGCAACTACTACTGGTACCTCTAGTGACAACAAACGGAAATGGGATGGAACTTCAAGTAAGGGTTCGACTTCTGTTCAGTCCCAGTCTCAGCAGAGAAAGACTGAGGACTACAAGAGCCCTAATCAGCAATCGTCTGGTGGCGGATACAAAGGAAATCACCCCAAATGCAATCGCTGCAGCCTGCACCACAGCGGACCATGCACCAGGGGCAACTGTCATCGGTGCAACAAGCCTGGTCACGCTGCAAAGGATTGCAGGAGCTTATACCCCGCCAACCAGAATCGTCAGCAAGCTCAACAGAACCAGCGCCAGCAACAGCAACAGGGTGATAACAAAGGGTGCTTTCAGTGTGGAGCTGAAGGCCACTTCAAGAGAGACTGTCCTCAACTGAACAGGAACCAGAACAACAACAACAACAATAACAACAATCAGGGGAATGGTAACAATGGGAACAACAACAACAATGGCGCCAGGGGGCGGGTGTTTGTGATTGGCCAAGGTGAAGCAAGGAATGACCCCAATGTTGTGGCGGGTAAGTTCCTTCTCGACGACTTTTATGTTTCAGTTTTATTTGATTCGGGTGCCGATACTAGCTACGTGTCACTAGAAGTTAGTCGAATGCTTAAGCGTATTCCAACACCTTTGAACAACAAGCACACCGTAGAGCTAGCAAATGGTAAGAGTTTAGAAGCCACACACGTAGTCAAGGGTTGTAAACTTATTCTCGCTGACCAAACCTTCTCTATCGACCTCATTCCTATTGTCTTGGGTAGTTTCGACGTTGTCATTGGGATGGATTGGTTATCCCAACACCGAGCAGAGATTCTTTGCAACGAGAAGGTTGTCCGTATTCCAGGTCCCGGTGGTGAACCTCTCATGATTCATGGCGACAAGAGGAGTGCTGTTGAGAACGTCATTTCTCTCCTTAAGGCCCAAAAGTGCTTGCGAAAGGGCCACACTGCTATTTTAGCTCTCGTTACTGACACCTCAGAAAAAGAGAAGAAGATAGAAGATTTTCCAGTTGTACGCGATTATCCAGAGGTATTTCCTGAGGAATTACCTGGTCTTCCGCCTCATCGCCAAGTCGAGTTTCAGATTGAACTAGCTCCTGGAGCTGCGCCTATAGCTCGTGCACCTTATCGTTTAGCCCCATCAGAGTTGAAAGAACTCTCCACGCAACTACAAGAACTCTTGGATAAGGGTTTTATTCGTCCTAGCTCATCGCCCTGGGGAGCTCCAGTATTATTTGTGAAGAAGAAAGACGGTACTTTCAGAATGTGCATCGACTACCGAGAACTCAACAAGGTGACGGTGAAGAATCGTTATCCTCTACCGCGTATCGACGACTTGTTCGACCAGTTGCAAGGATCGAGCTACTATTCGAAGATCGATTTGAGATCGGGTTATCACCAACTGAGAGTCCGGGAAGAGGACGTCTCCAAAACAGCTTTCAGAACTCGATACGGGCACTATGAGTTTTTGGTCATGCCTTTTGGGATGACAAACGCACCTGCGGTTTTCATGGACTTGATGAACCGAGTGTGCAAGCCTTACCTGGACAAGTTCGTTATAGTCTTCATCGACGACATCCTGATCTATTCCAAGAGTCGGGAGGAACACGAGCAGCATCTGCGACTTATACTGGAACTCCTTCGAACAGAACAGCTTTATGCAAAGTTCTCGAAATGCGACTTCTGGCTTCGAGAAGTCCATTTCCTAGGCCACGTGGTGAACAAGGATGGGATTCATGTTGATCCATCCAAGGTAGACTCGATAAAGAACTGGCCTGCACCTCGTACACCAAAGGAAATTCGCCAATTCTTAGGTTTGGCGGGATACTACCGGAGATTCATAAAGGATTTTTCTAAGATTGCACAGCCTCTCACCTCACTAACGCAGAAGGGCGTTGTTTATCGCTGGGGAAACGCACAGGAGTTGGCATTTCAGCACCTAAAGGATAGACTTTGTAGCGCACCTATCCTTTCCTTGCCGGAAGGCACAGACGATTTTGTGGTTTACTGCGACGCATCAATTCAGGGTCTTGGTTGCGTGTTGATGCAACGAGACAAAGTTATAGCCTACGCTTCACGCCAACTCAAAGTTCATGAGAAGAACTACACTACGCACGACTTAGAGCTGGGAGCTGTTGTTTTCGCACTTAAGTTATGGCGGCATTACCTGTATGGTACCAAGTGCGCGATCTACACCGACCACAGGAGCCTCGAGCATATCTTCAAGCAGAAGGAACTGAATATGCGACAACGACGATGGGTCGAACTTCTGAATGACTACGAGTGCTCAATCAGGTATCACCCGGGCAAGGCCAATGTTGTGGCTGACGCCCTCAGTCGGAAGGACACTGCACCTAAACGCGTGCGAGCTTTACAGCTCACGATCCATTCTAGCCTTCCCTCCCAGATACGAGCTGCTCAGATAGAAGCACTGAAACCAGAAAATGTCAGGGCTGAAGCCCTACGCGGATCAAGGCAACGATTGGAACAGAAGGAAGACGGTGCTTACTACGTAACGGGACGCGTTTGGATCCCACTCTATGGCAACCTACGAGAGCTTGTGATGGACGAAGCACACAAGTCTCGCTACTCAGTACACCCTGGATCAGATAAGATGTATCATGACATCAAGACTACGTACTGGTGGCCTAGCATGAAGGCCCATATAGCAACCTACGTCAGCAAGTGTTTGACCTGTGCGAGGGTCAAGTCGGAATACCAGAAACCATCAGGCCTACTCCAACAACCAGAAATACCTCAATGGAAATGGGAGCAAATTTCCATGGATTTTGTTACTGGCCTACCTAGATCCCAGCGCGGGAACGACACTATTTGGGTGATCGTGGATCGACTCACAAAGTCTGCACACTTCTTGGCTATCAAGGAGACGAATAAGTTCTCCACTCTTGCAGAAGTATACCTCAAGGAAGTTGTTTCGAGGCACGGGGTGCCCACCTCCATTATCTCAGATCGAGATGCACGTTTTACTTCTGAGCTGTGGCAAGCAATGCACGAATCCTTTGGCTCACGATTAGACATGAGCACAGCGTACCATCCTCAGACGGACGGGCAGTCCGAGCGCACTATTCAAACCTTAGAAGACATGCTTCGTGCATGTGTAATCGACTTTGGCAACCGCTGGGAAAAGCATCTGCCACTTGTGGAATTCTCGTACAATAACAGCTACCACACCAGCATTGGAGCTGCTCCGTTTGAGGCATTGTACGGACGTAAATGCCGGTCTCCCCTTTGCTGGGCAGAGGTGGGAGAAAGTCAGATCACTGGCCCAGAATATGTGGTAGATACAACCGAGCAAATCGCTCAAATACGAAAACGCATGACGGCCGCTCGCGAACGTCAGAAAGTTTACGCCGACATGGGCAGGAAACCACTTGAGCTCCAGGTTGGGGAGCGGGTACTACTCAAAGTTTCACCCTGGAAGGGTGTGATTCGTTTTGGTAAACGCGGTAAACTTAACCCACGATACGTTGGACCTTTCGAGGTCATTGAGAAAATAGGCAGGGTGGCCTACAGATTAAACTTACCAGCGGAACTCGGTGCAGTTCACAACGTTTTTCACGTGTCGAATCTGAAGAAGTGTCCGTCAGATGAGACCCACGTAGTTCCTTTGAAGGAACTCACTATCGACGAGCAGTTACGATTCGTCGAGGAACCAGTCGAGATCACGGACCGGGATGTTAAGGTCCTCAAGAGTACTAGAATACCTCTCGTTCGAGTTCGTTGGAACTCACGTCGCGGCCCAGAGTTCACCTGGGAGCGCGAAGATCAGATGAAACAAAAGTATCCCCAACTGTTCACAAACAGTACAACCACTACTGAGGCTGAAGCTACGGAATTTCGGGACGAAATTCCAGATCAACGGGGGGAGGATGTGACACCCCAGGAAAACCGGGAAAACCATACAACTTAACTAGCTTCCTCAGTGAGTGCCATCAAATTTCGGGACGAAATTTCTTTCAACTTGGGGATGATGTGACAACTCGAAATTTGGAACCTTTCTTGTGCCTTGATGTAACATGCTTGAACGCTATGTGACTAGTTAACTTGTTAACTTAATAATAAATGTGAAGCTTTTATGTGATTATGTGTTGTATTTGTATGCATGTATGTATGTGTATATGTGAGCCGAGAACCCAACTAGAGACAACAAGGACCCGACTCGAGACCATGTGGTCTCGAGTGAACATAACCGATTTGGGCCTTTGGGCCGTGACCTCCTTAACCGGCTAGTAAGCCCTTTAGGGCAAACCATGAAGAACTAGTATTTATACTACACTCATGGCCACACTCACCATTTCTTTTGACAACACCCATACTCCTCTACACACACTCTCCTACTTTCCCTCTCACTAAAACCTTAAGAACACAAACACACCTCCAAGTTCTCGGATCCAATCGGTTGGCACAAGAACTCCCGGATTTGGACTTTGGATCGGCACACACACACTTCACCAACCGGTTAGTAATTATGGTGTTTATTGATTGATGTTGGTTATGTTAAATGATAAAATGAATGGATATGATGTTTATTGTGTTTGGATATTAGTGTTTACATGATGTTCTTGATGTATATGATGATTCTAATGTGTACAATGTTGATAATCGGTTAATATGTCTTGATTTCGGATATATAATGCATGATGGGTTATGGTATCTTGTGTCTAAATGTGATTCAAACCACTTATGTTGATGAACATGAAACCGGGTTGCACTTGTCATGTAATCGGATTTATATAAAAACCGAGTTTGTGTGTTATGCTAAGTGTTTTGATGCTTGTTCATAATTTGGTAGAATAAGGGTTGTTTGTGTTAGGAACATATGAAGAACTTGATGAATGTGCTTGAATATATGAAGAACAACTTGAATATGCAATAAAAGAGTGTTGAATATTTGAAATCTGCACTGTTTGATCCATTTTGAGTAAATATTAGACAACAAAACATGTTTAGTGGATAGTACGTAATTCTGCATGAATTCTATTGGATAGTACAATCTGCGAAGGATCAGCAGCTGCTGGGGAGTCGGAACCCCTGGTTGCGACTCGAAATCTCCACGTTGCGACACCAGTTGCGAGCCGAGACCACAGGTTGCGACACAGGTTACGAGTCCCGTTACGACTCGAAACCTTAGCATGATCAGCCGAAACCATGGTTGCGACATAGGTTGCGACTCGCAACCATCCATGATCAACACAAACAGCATGACCCGCAACCATGCTTGCGAGTCCGGTTGCGACTCGAAACCACGCTCATTGGGCTGGCTTAATTATGGGCCTACGTTAATGGGTCAGGCTTATGGACTTCTGTGTTACTGTTGACGTGTTGTTTGGGCCTGTTATCACGAGCCCAACTGTTAGGGCCTCACACTTAGACTTTGGGTTGTATATGACTGTTAACTGTGAGCTGTTGATGTTAAACATGTTTGCCATAATCAATACCTGTGTACAATACGTGTTGAACATTCGTGCACTGCTTGGCTTGAATCTGATACGAATAATATCTGTGATAGGACCTAATTGATTTCCTGCAATTTGATTAACTTTTCTGTGTTACTGCCGAGCAAACCAAGGTGAGTTCACACCCTCTACAAAGCATGGGATTCCCAGGGGTTGGGAATGGGGTTAAGGAACATGGGTTCCTCGTCCTCCTTGGGTAGGACAGTATTGGTTCAGGAATGTAATTCCTCGTCCTCATGGACAGATAACTCGTACTAGACCAAAACTCTATCACGAAGTCCCTCATCTTTGTATCGACTTAATCGCCGAGGCCAATGGCGAGCGGGTCATTAGTTAGATAGCGCTATTTAGGTTTGACAAACCTCACACCGTGCCGCAGAGGACGGGCGTGAACTAATGGACTACTGGCACGTCAATGATGATAGACATTGACAGTTCAGGGCACATAAACATGACTACAGTCAGCAGTCGATATGGTAACGAGTCTAGTATATACATGGGGTAGCCCCCACGGCCGAAATGCCAGATAACTAACACGGGGTAGCCCCCACGGCTGGATAGCCAGAGTAACCGGGAATAAACAAGTCACGTTTTTAACTATGGGGTAACCCCCACGGCAGGATGCCAGCTAAAGGAAACTGTTTTCGAAACAACTTAAAACGAACACCCAACCGTGAACTCACTCAACTTGTTGTTGACTCGTTACTACATGCTTTGCAGGTCCTTAGGTTTCTTAGCTGGAGCTTGCATGGAGGAGGATCGTTGTGGGACCTGGACGATTGTGTGCCATGTTAAACTTTGAACAATTAAACTTATGTTTTGATTTAAGACTTATGCTTCCGCTTGCAACTTAACTATGTTTTGTTTGAACACCAATTGTATTGGGTGGATTTTATAACTACTTATATGCTTGTTCAATATGATTGGTGGCTGGATCCTGGTCAGTCACGCCTCCAAGCGGTAGTACTCCGCAGGTGGATTTTGGGGGTGTGACAATAAAAGCACTTATATATAGGAAGTACCAGCGGCGTATCCACTATGCTTTTATCATATTACACACGCCTTGTTATCTAAGTCACTTACTAAAACCAATGTCTTGTATAAACAAATGTTATGTGTAAACAATGTCTTGTGTAAACAAATGTCATGTATAAACCAAATGTCTTGTGTAACAAATGTCATGTATAAAACAAATGTCTTGTGTAACAAATGTCATGTATAAACCAAGTGTCTTGTATAAAACAATGTCTTTGAATAAACAAGGGTTTTGTTGAAATCGAAAGTTATGTCTTATAAACCATTGCTTTTATTGTAAAACATATATTAGGATTATTGGCGAATACATTCAAGCCTTGTTAACTGTCGGATAGACTCTTATAAAGACAAAGGTCTATCAGTGTTCATCGGATTCTGTCGTTCCCTAGGGTTCACTTCCAAACAAACCTAGGAAGCGGGAACGGGATTGTCAATCCTATGGTACCGTTACATACTACCGGTCAGCGTGATCAATGTTAATGAATGTATCATTGTATATTCAACACACCAATATGTCTTGAACAATGTAAGCGTGTCATGAAAATGTTTTGAAACCATGTACTAGGTATGCTAGGTAAACATACGAAGTAATAATGTCTTTGAAATAATGTACTAGGTATGCTAGGTAAACATACATAGTAAAAATGTCTTTGAAATAATGTACTAGGTATGCTAGATAAACATACGTAGTAAAAAGGTCTTTGAAATAATGTACTAGGTATGCTAGGTAAACATACGTAGTAAAAATGTCTTTGAAATAATGTACTAGGTATGCTAGGTAAACATACGTAGTAAAAAAGGTCTTTGAAATAATGTACTAGGTATGCTAGGTAAACATACGAAGTAAAATGTCTTGAAATAATGTACTAGGTATGCTAGGTAAACATACGTAGCAAAAATGTCTTTAAAATAATGTACTAGGTATGCTGTGTTGAATATCCGTGTGGGGTTTGAAACGGTGGACTCGGACCGCCAGAATCGCCTCGCCTCGTTTGCGAGACGTGTCCCCTTGTTTGAACCCGATCCTCGGCTAGGGAAACCTTTTTTCTTGGCTTCACATTTGTTTTGTTTATCTATAGTGTGTAGAAATGTTGGATTGAGAGTTGTGTGAGAAAATTGAAATGTGTGGGGTTTAAATAAAAGAAAACAAATTATTTTTTTTTATTATACATAAACGGTCGGATTATAGCCGTTGAGACTGAACCGGCTAGTTATAACGTCTACTTTTCACTCGGTGACTACACACCGAATTGCTAAGCTCACCGAACCCATAGCGGTGCTGGCTGCGGTGTGCCCGCATGGGGTCATCACACACCCCATTGCCACCCTGCAGTTCACAAGCATCCAAAAGAAAAGATGTTACAACCAAATAACTAAAGTACCAAACTAATAACACCTTTACTCAAACATGAATGCCACCAACCATTCATTTGTCGTACATGGTAACTTAATATCATCTTCCTTCGCGCCCACAAATTCTGAATCATAGCCAAGAATAAATTCCACACAATTTTACCAATATATTCAAACATGACTGCTCTCCAAACAACCATAAACCAACTTCAAAAATATACTCACTCACCACCACCCTGAGTATTCCAATAAAAAATGTGTAGCCAAGTTGAAACTATCCTCGAGCCATGGCATGATCTGACCGGAAAAGTTGTGTTTGTCACCGGAGCATCGTCCGGTATTGGCAAAGAGTTCTGCCTTGATTTAGCGCGAGCGGGCTGTAAGATCATTGCTTCTGCTAGGAGAGTTGATTTGCTGAAATCTGTGTGTGATGAGATTAATGGAATGAAGAGTTCTTCGGCTGGACCGGAGAGTGATAAGGTCGGGTTTCGAGCGTTTGCCGTGCAGCTGGATGTTAGTGCCGATGAGAAAACCATTGAGGCTGCTGTAGAGAAGGCTTGGGGAGCATTTGGGCATATTGATGCTTTGATTAACAATGCGGGACTTTCAGGTAGCTTATATATCTGTTTGTTTGAATTTTATATATTTCTTATCATTATTATTACAAAAACCGAACGATATCCATACCAATATCAGTATTATTAGAACTGGTACCGGTATTCGTTTTTATGGTTTTCGATCAATGTAAAACAAATGTCGATATCCTACTTTTTAGTGAGTGTCGTTACCGTAACAAAATGAACTGATACCGAACGAATTCCCGTCACGTAGCGCGGGGAGATCCCACTGGTTAATATTTTTTGTGATAAAATAAATGATTTGAAGGATTACTCATTAAGAACAAAATAACCATTAAAATATAATTTTGAAATTATATTTTTTACAAAATAAATATTTATAAAATTAAGAAAAGGATGCTGCAGATACACTAATGATGCTATAGCAGGTGGCTTCATCATATGTACCGTATGATATGGTGATAATGGTCTTACAGTCTATATGACTCTGTGAGTGATCACATCGGTCATTTATGTGTGAGTCAAACATATTATACGAGTTGTATGATTTGATGAACTACATCTCATACAACCCATATGACATCATACAGGCCGTATAACATGTTAATGACTCATTGTTAAGTATACATCTGGTTTGGTTGGGTTGAGTGTAAATGTGGGCTAACCTTGACTTATGTTATAGGTCAACCCCGTCATCCCTTGGAATATAAAGAGAAAGATTGGGAGTATATGTTCCGGACAAACACAACCGGCTCATGGTTGGTTGCAAAACATGTCGGTTTACGCATGCGTAAGGCTAAACGAGGCGGTTCGGTGATTAACATTTCATCAATTACTGGCACTGGTCGCGTTTATCTGCCAGGAGGTGTTGCTTATGCCTCTTCGAAAGCGGCTGTTAATACAATGACTAAAGTAATGATATCATTTCACCTAACATCTAATAATTTAATATGTTAGATGTCACAATATGGGCCGGGGGGTTTTGTTTGGTAATATGTTCTAGTCCGATGATTGAAACAGTTTTGTCAATATTTAACTGTTTTCTAAGTTTTTTTTTTTTTTTTTTTATTTATTTATTTATTTTTTTGAACGGCTATTGGTGATGGCGGTGGAGCTCCGCTTACACCTCGGGCCATGCCTATACATGTAACCCGTCCACCCAGGATCGGGGTTCTCCCCCAGGTGAAATCCCCAGTGTGGGAAAACCACCACAAGGCCGGCTCGAAAGCACGACCTGTGGGGAAAAACCCACACACCTCAACCACTCTGCTACTCTGCTGTGGCATGGGTAGTTGACCCTTAACAACTTTTGTCCAGATTTAACTGTTTTCTATAAATAGTTATTATAATGGGTAGTTGACCCTTAACAACTTTTGTCCAGATATATGTAGTTTTTTATTATTTTTAAATAGTTTTGTCCAAATTTAACTTTGTTTATAACTTTTTTTTTAAATATATAGCTTTTTATTATTTTCTTTATTTTATTGATAAAGGACGATGAATAATAACTTTATTTTTATAATA
Source organism: Helianthus tuberosus (assembly GCA_030545235.1). NCBI lineage: Eukaryota > Viridiplantae > Streptophyta > Magnoliopsida > Asterales > Asteraceae > Helianthus > Helianthus tuberosus. Next base: position 125,928,216 of record CM060407.1, read on the forward strand.
AAATGTAGCTTTTTAATATTTTTTATTTAATATATTATAATGCTTTATTATTATATTTACTTTTCATAACATATTTTTTATGTTTTCTTTTTTTTAAAACCATATATTTGGTTTACCATTTTTTAATAATTCTATTTTCTTTTTTTTTATTACATATATTAATATTTCTTTTTTCCTTTTTTAAAATATATATTAATTTATCGATTAATTTGATATTGATTTAATAATTTATGTTTAAAACTTTTTTCAAAATATATAGCTTTTTTTTATTTTTTATTTAATATATTATAATAGTTTATTATTGTATTTCCTTTTAACAACATATTTTTAACTTTTTTCCTTTTTTAAAACAATATATTTCCTTTACTATATTTAATAATTTTTTTCTTTTTTTAGATCATATATTAATAGTTCTTTTTCCTTTTTTAGAACATATATTAATTTATCGATTAATTTGACACTTCTTTAATAATTTACGTTTATAACTTTTTTTTTAAAACTTAATTACGTAGTTGTGCTTAATTTTCCCCTAACATTCCGTTATAAGTTTTGTTAAAAACGAAGTTGTACTCAAAATAAATTAAAATAAAGTATTTATTTGGTATTACAAAACGGTACGATAATAAACTAAACTGTTCTAATGGTTTGGCTTTCAAAACATGTTTTTTTTTCAAATCACGTCTGTTTTACATTATCATTTGCTCGGTTTTGCCGCAACACGCGACGTAAAAAAAAACTAGTTGATAATGAAAATAGACAAGAAATAAAAAAAAACTAGAATAGGAATTGGAAAATTTAAATAAAAAATAGAGCTCTGTTAAGCCCCTACATTAAGCTCTCTTGACTTTGACTGGGTATGGGCTTCAATTTGGCTAAGGGTCCAACTGGGCTTATTGACTCCTGTTGGAATCCTATCATATTGACATGCTGCTAATTGTTAAAGAACTTGATTTACCACCCGTCGCAATGCGGCGGGGTGTAAAACCATGCCGAATAGCACTGATGTCACATTAACGCCAACGACAACCAATACTAAAGTTACGGTGTGTTAATGCGAAAAAATTAGACTGTGGCGTAAAATATAGAAAATAATAATTTATTCTATTTAGGATCCCGCGTGTTGTAACAAACCTGTCAAACGGGGAAAAAATAGACGACGTAAAAATATTGAACCACACACACACACGTTGAGCCATGTTAACTCAAAAAATCTAGTACGAAGCGTGAAACGAAAACGTTGAAGCACACACACACGTTACGCCATGTTAACTCGCAAAATCTAAAACAAAACGTAAAACGAAAAATCTGGGAAATATGAAAAATGTGGGGGACGAAAGTTGAAAGTAAAATAGTTGTGAGGTTAAATTGCAATCGATGAAAACTTTTGGGTTAAAAATTAAAGGTCAAATAAATTTGGGTTAAAAGTGTAATATCAACAATTTCTTTGAAAAACTCCCAAAACTTTAAGTAGAATACCTATATGCCCACATTTGTTCATAACTTATAGTTTGTTGATGAGCATAACTTGACTATACCCAACTGGACCACTGTGGTTCAACTTACATTATGTGTTTACACGATGTGTTAACATGATTTAATGGAAACAAACAATGACTACAGGTGATGGCAATGGAATTGGGGGCCAACAACATAAGAGTTAACTGCATAAATCCTGGAATATTCAGAACTGAAATCACTCAAGGACTAGTAGACAAGGACTGGTTTAATAACGTGACGTTGAAAACGATCCCGATGAAGACTCTTGGCACAATAAATCCGGCGTTGACGGGTCTCACACGGTATTTGATCCACGATTCTTCAGCATATGTGACGGGAAGCTGTTTTATTGCTGATGCGGGTACAAGCTTGGTATCACTTCCTATTTTTTCATCTCTATGAAATTAACCTCGTCTTGTAAAATTTCATGAAATGAAGTGCTTATGATTACAATTAAATTGTTATTATTGAGGACACTCGTATAAATAATCATCCTTGATGCACATGAATAAAATGAGTAATATTTGTGGAAACTCGTGTTTACTGTTGTGTTCTGACTATCAGACGAGGCTACTCGGTGTAGAGGAGGCCAGTTCTTGGAGGTTGCCTCTCCACGTCATTGTCACGTCAACAAATCCTGGCCATTGATCTACACACGTGTATGGCCAGGATCTCATCATCAAATCGTAAAATACACTAGTGTATTTCAACATCAAATACTTGCCATTGATCTACACACGTGTATGGCCAGGATTAGTTCACTCAGTTCACAAGCTACACTAGTGTTCACTTTTGAACCTAATCCTATATATATATATATATATATATATATATATATATATATAGGGGAAGGTTCAAATGAAAACCACTAGTTATTGTGAAAACTCGAAAACTAATTAAAAAAGCCAAAAAACATACCTTTTTTTTTGCATACCAATTTTGGCAGGTTTTTATATATATAAAAAAATTTTCAATTTTTTTTTTTGTAGTGCACATGTGTATGTGTACTACAAATTTTTTTTAAAAGTTTTTTTTATATAAAAAAACCTGCGATTTTTATAAAAAAAAATTGAAAAAAAAAATTTGGTGTGTTTTTTAGGCTTTTTTTAGTTAGTTTTCGAGTTTTCACAATAAAAGTGGTTTTCATTTGAACCATCCCCTATATATATATATAGGGTCAGGATTTAGAGAAGATGCCCAAAAGTGTGAGAACTGAGAAAACGCTTATGGATCGTCAGATCAAAACAATCTATGGACTAGATGACGCGGTGGCGTTTTCGTAAATAAAATCACTTTTATTAATCTGGCGCGCTTCATTAAGGGTAAAAGGGTCTTTTGACTTAACATAAAACGCCAAACTCACGCTATTAAAATCCTGCCTTAACACACATAGCACACTTCATCATAATATAAACGTCATGGATAAAAACGTCAAACTTTGTTTTTAACCGATAAAGCTGAACAAACAGTACTATAACGACGGAACTTAATTACTAGCATTTACTGTAATAAAAATCGCGCAAAAAATGTGACAACCGTCACTTTTCCCTTACATTCCGTACACTGAATAAACAGTAATATGTGTTTTAATAAATGTGCATGATCTAGTTTACAAGACAAATGAATTTCTGATTACTGTTATATACATACAATGGCATTTAATGTTGCAAAACTGTTATCGTTGCTACATGCAACACGAGATGGTTCAAATGATACACATAACAGAATTGGCACCATTACCAGACAAACTAAAAATGCTGACGAAGTTCAGTACATAGACAGACAATATTTTGAGGCCCAGTACGAGCCAGAGACCAAGTGATACACTAGTATAATGTGTAGGAAAGTAAGGATTACAAAACTGCTTTTCTAGGTGATAGATAAAGTGCCGGAAAGTGCCTAAAACACACTAAAAGTGCAGAATTCTGCAGAAAATAACCAAAATTCAGCTATTTTCAGCATTTAAACTCAAAATATAATGCAGAAATGTGGTTTATTGGTCCTGTATGCTTTCCTAAATGTCGGGAATTAAAAGTGTCACAAAAGGGTACTTAACGAATACTAAACGGAATAGTTTGACACTTTAACAAACCGGTATCTAACCGAACAACCGGACATTACCCGGAACACCAAAATATTGCTAGAAGCATTGTTTTTATTTTTCTGAGCTAGTTATGGTTCCCGAACACTTAAACACACTACATAATACATCTTACACATAAAACACTAGACTTTTGCACTCAACCTCCACTAACTACTTGCAATTACCATCAAAGTTACACAAGACCCCCCCCCCCCTCTCTCATTCACGGCTCAAGGTGGTCCCCACCACCTTGATCTCCTCAAATCCTTTAAGATCCTATAAGATCTCTAATAATCTATATGGATTTGGTGTAAGATATTGTTAGTACTTCTTGCAACATACTAACCATTGGATAAAAGAGATTAGAAATTATATAATGGTTCATTCACCATCTTCAACCAACAAAACTCCTCTCTCCTCCCTCCATATCCACGGCCCAACACCCCCATCCCAACTCCACCATTTTCATTCAATTAACAATCATTCCAAGGTGATTTAGAGGTGTTAGGAGCTAAGTTAGGAAGCTTAGGGCTTTCGGAAGTTGAAGGACCGCCTTTGTTTGCTTTTATCCACTCAATCTTCATCATAGTTCTTCCCTAGCTTGAAGCTAGTAGTAAGATCCTTCTTCACTCTTGTTACTTCATATTTTTAGTGGATAAAAGATATATTATGTTGATTTATACAAGAACACTAAAGAATATAAACTTAAAGCTTGAACATAAAGTTTACATAAGGTGAAATATGTTGATATCTTGATAAAATGATGTTGTTTAGCATATGGATGATGTTGTTTGTTGATATTGATGTTGATCATAACATGGAACTTGCTAGATTATGATTAAAAACATGATTTAGCAAGTTAGGAGATGATTATGTGTTTACATGAAATAATCATCTTCTTGATTAAACATGAACTTGAAAGTAAAAGGATTTTCTTGAAAAGTAATAAACAAAGAGGGTTAATAACCTTGTAGATTCAAGACTTGTGAATGAATTTCCAAGAAAACCAAGTTTAAAAGGGTGATTTTTGAAAGATCATGGTTTTCACTAAACTTACACTATTTTTAGTGACAAAACAAGTGTATAAATACTAGAGAAACAAGAAGATCTAATAAATAAACATTTTTGGTAGAATATGTTTACAAGTTGTAAACATCTAAAACTACCAAGTATAAAGTTTATCAAGAAGTAAATATATTTTGGAGGGTAACTAAGGCTACTAAACACTTTACCAAGTTACTACGCATTTTTGTGAAAAATCAAGTTCATGTTGTATTGTAAGTGTATAGTTTTTGCACTTGATAACTATATTATGGTTTAGGGTTGATTGTTGAATATTGTGTGATGATTCTGAAAAGAAAATGATATGCTAAATAGCATGGACACCTCCATTTACAAAGGAAATTATGGCGAAATTTTCTAAAAATTCCAACACTTAGAAAATAGTTTCTAAACAAGTGTTCACAAGTGTATTTTAAACTATGATTTATAACATAAATTTTGCCATAAATTTTTGTAATAAAAATACAAGTATTGGAGGTTGGTTTTTGTAAATGAAAATGGATAAATATATATTTGGAATATATATTTCATAATAAAGACACTTGTGTGAATATTTGTATACTTTGTGGAATACTTATATTATTTTAGGGAAAATAATATAACTTACAAATACCAAGAACTTACAAATCCAAAGTAATACCAAAAATCACAAGGAATAAAGTATATAAGTTACACACTTAAATATTGGCAAACCAAACAAGAACGTAACTTATAAAATATTCCGGAAAATACCATTACAAATATATTTTGGCAAATATTATTTTGGATACAAGAAGTGAAAATATGATTTTTGTACATATTACCAAGTTATGTCATATTTTAAACAAGAAGAAAATATATTATTTTTGGGAGATAAAAATACATATTTTCTTGGAATACCTTATTTTTGACAAAACAAGTTTAAATATATTTTCTAAAGTAAGACTTGAAAATATATTATTTCGGAACTACAAATACAAGAATACGAGAATACATGAATGAAATACTCCCATCTTTGGGAAGGAAATATGAAAATAAATACTTAAGAAGTATTATAACTTCGGATAATACATAAAGGAAACGTAACTTAAAACATGAATACTAAAGCAAGGCACGACCCGCTCATCTAATAGACCCTAGCATATTGTAGGTAGTCGTGTTTGCTGACGAAATTTGAGTTACGAGTACTGAAGACGCAAAACAGTGAGTTCATGCTCCCCCTTTTCTCTTAACTGTTTTTGGTTTTATAACTCTCGGGGGTGGAATACATGTTACGAATACTTAAACGGTATGAAATGCCTATGAAATACTAGATCATGTGAGCATAGACTAGATATTGAAATGCCATTAATACTTAATTAGGGACGAGGGTTAGATCTAACGGGTACGGCCGAACCCCACTCACGGTCATAACTAGTACCAAGTAGTGCTTTGGAGTCCCAGTCGAGGTTAATCGACACAGTCGAGGTTAATCGACACAGTCGAGGGTAATCGACACAGTCGAGGGTAATCGACATAGTCAAGGTAAATTGACACAGTCGAGGTTAATCGACACAGTCGGGGAAAATCGACAAGGGTATAAGCCATTACGAGTGCTCCCTATGTCCTCACATGCCTTAAAGTCCTTGTAAAACATTCATGTTCATACACGCTTTTCATACCTGTTTACAAAGGAGTCTCTCAAAGATTTACAAGATTACAATACTCAAACAAAACGCATGAACTCCCTCAACTTTTTGTTGATGTTTTCCAAAATTACATGTATTTTCAGGTGACAGGTTGGATCTTGGGCGCGGGTGTCGTAACTAGAAGTAGACATCAAGTTTAGATGTCATCCACTTTTGTTGGTTTGTAACCTAGTCGAAGGCTGTGTTTTAAAACTTAAACAACCAGTGTTTGTAATACTCAAATTTTATGAATGGATGAACATCGTTTTAATCATGTAGTTGTTTATTATGATTGAATGCAATGATATTAAACCAGTCACACATCATACGCTTCCGCAAAAGTCATGGTGTGATAGTTTGGTATCAGAGCTTCGATTGTAGTGAACTAGGATTCCTTCTCGAGTCTAGACTACAATCACTAGAGTTCTCTCACGAAAACATTTTACAAAAAAAGGTTTTCATTGCATTCACGTAAGCGTCAAGATCCACGAGTCAAACACTTTTCAAAAAGAGACAAGGCAAGGACACTAGTAGGGAATACCCTCAAGATAAGGTGCCAACTAAGGCATAGTCTATACGAGTTAGACTTGCCAAAGACAAAATGACCCCCCAAAGAATAAACGAGAGTTATACGTGAAATAATGCATCAAATTGCTTGTTTATGCTAAGTAACATATTTGTTATTGATATACATACATACAAATAAGTGTACGGAATGATTATTGACGTGAATAAGATACTTTTGACTCTGACTCCTATTATTGTACGTAACTCACACGATGAAGCTATCGACCTCGCGTTCATTGCAAAGCTCATAGCTAGAGCGATTACCAGACAAGATTCTGAGCTTGCTTCCGTAGGAGATGGCTGCTCTTCCCTCCCGATTGTGAAGGTGCCTGACTACGGTGATGATGACGAGGCAGAGGCGGTAACCTTGAACGAATTCTTAATCAACGGGACGAGATCCTTGCGGCTTATGTGAAGCAAGATTGACGACACACTTGACCAGAAAAAGAAGATGAAGTATTCATCTTGAAGGTGCCCCTCCAACTACTGGGAATTCTCTTTATTCCTACTTCATTTAATCATCGTGCCTATGCGCGCGTAACGATAACGAGTGTTAGCGCGTGGACCACTGCAATGGTCCTTTCCATGACAGAGGTATAAGGATAGTAGTGTCCCCTCCTTGAATGATCATCTGCTTGGACGAGAGGAAATTGGTGTAACTGTGTAAGACAATTTATTATTACGGGGGCCCACGTAATAACAACTTGTAGTGCATGGAAATCCTGGTGGACTTTGCGGGTCAGGTTGATGATCACCATCCCTCCAAAAATAAACTCTATGTGTTCATACCTTCATATGGTAGAACAATACCTAGACCAGTGCTTTAGCACTTTATAAAGTAGGAAACTTGTCTTGCCTACTTCGTGTCTACCCGTGTACGAGACATTTGAGAAACGATATTTAAGCAAGAGAAGAGGAATAGCATTCAGAAAGATTCAGTGACGTTACACTCTACCACTTTATGAAACTTGTATGACAAGGGCGATGTAGCCTCGAATACATTATTACAAACAATAATCCAAGTCACCAAGCCTATGTGAAGGCTCAGTAATTGTTTCCTCGCTCATACAATGATGATTATATATATACATGTAATATCGGGTGATTACCTATTTACTTATGGTACTATGTACCTCATGGACAATTATGGAGTATTGTCTAACCCACCTCATGTGACAACCGGTGATTTACGACTCTTAATTACATAATTAACAGGAGATTAACGTGATAATGAATAGTGTTTACAATGCTAATTAACTTAACCAGGCCCTTGGAGTGCCCAGGAACGTTTATTCGAATATTCAGTGCGCGTGTGGTGATTTACCGGAAACCTGCTGAATATTACGCAACAACGAACCGATACCGTACAAAATACTGACAACGCAGAAAAATATTAAATATTTTTACGATATATTCTAGCTTCTAATAAAATTTTAGCAATCGTAGTTGAAACCGGCTCGAAAAACGGATTAAAGACGGCAACGATGTAATTTTTCGCGACTATTACCGTTATTGACGAACGAACACGACTACGACGGATACCGACATTATTTTTACACGTTTTAACTCTGAAATATTATTTTACTAGGCTACGGTGATTTCGGTTTTAAAAACGTGTCTCGTAGGAATTACGGGCCACTTACACATGAGGTGGGCTTGTGGGCCCTGGGCCCCTGCCCAAAACCCACGAGCCTAAATCTGCACATAATATATTAGATCTTATCAAGATCTCTACAAGATTTGAAAATCTTGGCAAAATCTCTTTAAGATCTCCAAAATCTCTATAAATCTCTCCAAGAGATTTTTGTCTCAAAAAGATGGAACACAAGAAATCTTATGAGATCTACAAGATCTATATAAGGTCCATATCCCCTCATTCCTTTCAACACTCAAACAAAATCAACTTCTGCACCTCCTAAATTTCCCTATCTCCCTCTCTCTCAAAAATCCTACTGAAGATACATAAAAACCTATATCAAATATGAGCATCAACCTTCTCAAATACATTCAAGAATCATCTTCACACACACCTCATCCATCTCTCACTTCCCCTGTAACCCGCACCCGAACCGGCTACCGGAGCCGACTGTTTCTCCGGCCACTTAACCATAGACCCTTCATCTCCTTCTTGCTCTCTCCCTAAGTGAATCCGGTCACCGGATTCTGGTTTCTGGCGCCCCCTTCCTCCGACAACACCCCCCTGTTGCTCGATGACTCAACGGTAAGCCACCACCAACCGATGGTGGCGTACAGCGGTGACAACAAGAGAGACTGAGAGAGAGAGAGATTGGAGAGAGAGAGAGAGATGACGAAGGGAGAAAAAGAACGACGTACGGCGAAGAAAATCCGTTTTCCGGTGACGAATCGCCGTCGGCAGCGGAGCCGCGGCAGCGGTGGTGGTGTTTTTGCTCTCCGACGACACGTCTTCATCACCGACAGGCCCTGTAAGTGTCGATTCACTTCAGTTCAAATAGTTTCACGGCTTGCACGTTTCTGATTTTTTTTGGGTTCGGTGATGTTTCAGTTTCCGGCCGTGGCTCCGGTTAAGAAAATGATGGTGGTGTTAAAGTTAAGCTGATGAAGACGGTGGTGGTGGTTATTATCTTCAACTAGCCTTGTTTTGGTTTCTTTCAGGACAGACTTGAGAGGTGCTCAGGTTAGGTTCAAGGATGATGGTTCAGATTCAAGATTTTGTTCGGTGCGAGAGTTCGGGTCAAGCTTGGTTCAAGTTACGGTTCAGTTTCGAGTTCAGATTTAGAATTTCGGGTTCAGTTGACTCGGTCAAACCGAGTCGACTCGGTCAAACTCAGGTCAACAGTGAGTTGACTTGGTCAACTCAGTCAAGCGGCTTGGCATTTCGACTTACGACTTGGTAAAGTTTTAACGACGCATTAAACATTTATATATACGTTAGTCTCGTTTTATTTTGCGCGAAACCGAGCTCTAACTAGAACAATTTATCAAGATCGTGAAGAAAATAAAGTTTTAGAGACTTATACTTGATTTTGTCGATATATCTTGCATACGTACATATGTATATATATTAGTTAAAACAAACCGATGTGCCGAGAAATAATATATATACAAATACATAAATTAGACTCGCATTCAGTAAAATTGATGCTTTAAACATGGTAGGAACTTATATACATTGTTGAATTGTTTATTGTTTTTTGAAAAATAACGACAACTTGTGTTGTCGGGGCGTCCAAAAACAGAGGAAACTCTGCCCGTTTTTCGAGAAAATCCGTAAAAATAACGTGTTTTTTTATAAACCAAAACCATCGGATACAAATAATCTTTTAGAAAAACAGATACAAATATACTATTACTTTCGACGGCGTTTTATAAATACGACTTCTTTTCATAAAAATAAATATATTGTATATTTATTTTAACAATCAAACAGCACGACGATCCTTTTACTAAAATAAATATAGTTATATATTTATTTCGAATACCCAACGACACGGCAATTGTTTTACTAAAATAAATATAGTTTATATGTTTATTTCAATTATCGAGCAACACGAATTCGTTTTATAAAAATAAATATAGTTTATATATATTTATTTCCAATATCATACAAAACGAATCCTTTTATAAATAAATATATCTATATATTTATTTCCGACACAAACTGTGACAACCGTCACTTTTCCGTACATTCCGTACACTAAATGAACAGTGATCTGTGCTTTAATGACTGTACATGATCCAGTTTACAAGACAAATAAATTTCTGATTTCTATACAAGTGAATTCATGCACGTTTTATACCACAAGAATTACTTTATGATAGCGTTGCGTCAGAAATACTAGTAAACTCACCGGTAAGACACATTGTGTCAACAAATCTGCAGAAAGCAGTTAGGAAATAGAGTTGGAGCCTAGGTGTAGGTCCAGCGACAAGAATACATTAAAACCCAAAAGTACATACAAGGGTTTATATATAGACTTTCCGGAAGCTAAAATACGCACTAAAAAGCACCCGAAATACACTTTAAAAGCTGAATTTTATATAATTCAGCAAAATTCAGCAATTAACAAGATATTACTCTGTAAAAAGATGACAAATTGATCCAGAATATTTTCCTAAGTGTCGGGAATTGAAAGTATCACAAAAGGGGACATAAAGGACACTAAAGGGTGCAATTTAGAACTTTAACGAACCGGTATTTAACCGAACAACCGGACATTACCCAGAACATCAAAATATTACTAGAAGCATTGTTTTAATGTTTCTGAACTAGTTATGGTTCCTGAACACCATAACACCCCTTAAAACATAATAACACATCAAGCCCCTAATTAAGATACTTGAAACTTGACTTGATCTTGTAACTAGAAATTGGAAGTTTCATTTTACCCCCCCCCCCCTTAAGAGTGGCCGGTCATGGGGACCCCACCAAAATCTTGATTAAATCCCACATAGTCTTGCCAAGATCTCTTAAAATCTCTAAGTGATTTGGTGTAAGGATATGTTATGTACTTTGTGAACATATAACCTATTGGATAAAGGAACTTGTGGATTATAAGAAAGCATAATATCTCAACATCTTTCATTCACCATCAACCTCCCCTTCTCCTCTCCTACAAGCTTCGGCCGAACACCCTATACATCACCACCACCATTTTCGTTTCAAGCTCAACAATTCCAAGCTCACTCCAAGGTGCTAGAAGGTGGATAACGAAGCTTGGGACACTCGGATCTTGAAGGACCTCTTCCGTGTGCTTTTATCCACTCAATCTTCAACATTGTTCTTCCCTAGCTTTAAGCTAGTAGTAAGATCATCTAAACCCTTGTTTACTTCTATTTTGCTTGGTTAAAAGAAGTATTATGTTGAAAATCATAAGAACATCAAAAGACATAAACTTGAATCTTGAAACATAAAGCTTGTAATATGATGAAATAGTGGTGAAATGATATTGATGATGCATGAATGATATTTGGTAGTTGATTACTAGAAATATTGATGTTGAGCATTACATGAAGCTTGCTAGATTGTGATTAAACACATGATCTAGCAAGATAGAGGATGATTATGTGCTAACACAAGAAGATCATCCTCATGTATAAACATAACTTGATGAACAAAATGATTTTCTTTAAAAAGTAATATACAAAAGGAGCTAGTAAACTTATAAGTCCAAGATTTATGAATGAGTTTTCCAAGAAAAACAAGTGTAAAATATGATTTTAGAAGATCATGATTCTTACATAAACCAATATTATTTTTGGTGGAAAAACAAGTGTATGAACACTTGTGAAACAAGATAGTTGATGAAATCAACATTTTTGTAAATTATGTTTACAAGTTGTAAACACCAAATCTTTTCAAGAATGGAATTTTTGATGAAATAAACACACTTTAAAAAGTAACTAAGTCTACTAGAGACATTGCCAAGTTACTACAAGTTTTGAGAAAGAACAAGTTCATGTTGTCATGTAACTTACTTGATTTTAACACTTGTTAGATGAGGAATGAGTTGTCGATTATTGATGATGTTTTAAAAGAAAATAAACACATGTTTTGAAAACATGGGAAACCTCCATTTTTAGGGGAAACTCTGCCAAAATTTTATAAATTTTGACACTTAGAAAAATATAAGTTTTTGAGAAACTTATTCCCTAAAAATGTATCTAAAAACATTTACCAAGGTTTCCCAAACTTTTGTGTTAAGAAATGAGGGTTTCTTCAAGATTAAAATTGATATTAATTATGTTTATTTTGAGGAAAAATATATGTATTTATTGATCACTAAATTTTGTGCTAAGTGTATGTAGTATGTATTATACATGAATAGTGTATTAGGACTTGAAAATACACTAAATACTCATAAGAGTAAGAATACAAAAATACACATACAACATGCTTAGACACATACAAGAAGATATATTCATGAAAATATATTACTTGGACAAAATACATAATTCGGGTGCAAAAATACAAGATACTTATATTTATTTTTCAGAAAATAATATAAGTAAGACAAATAGTTAAAAATATAAATTATTTTTAACACAAGAACACATATACAAAAGATAGTGACTTGTACTTGTGCGATACAAGTCTAGTGACTAACGTTAATAAAACACGTTTAGGTCACGACGCTAGATAAACAAATCCGGTGAAGTTTACGACGCAGGAACGCAAAGTTGTGAGTTCATGCTCCCCCTTTTCTTTAACTGTTTTTGGTTTTATAACTCTCGGGGGTGAAATACATGTTACAAATATTACAATGTTTACAAATGGTATGATAACAATAAGCACTCTTGGTGAGAACGAGTACCAAGTATGATGCGATTTGAGAATACAAAAATACAAGAAGCACTCTTGGTGAGAACGAGTACCAAGTATGATGCGTTTTAAGAAATGCCTAGGAAATACTAGATCATGTGAGCACAGACATAATACTAAAAATGCCATAAATTCTTGGTGAAAACTAGTACCAAGAAGTGTTAAAATGCCATAAATTCTTGGTGAAAACTAGTACCAAGAAGTGCTATAAAGTCTTGGTGAAAACTAGTACCAAGCCATTAATACTTAATTAGGGACGAGGGTTAGATCTAACGGGTACGGCCGAACCCCACTCATGGTCAAAACTAGTACCTAGTAGTGCTTCGGAGTCCCAGTCGAGGTTAATCGACACAGTCGAGGTTAATCGACACAGTCGAGGTTAATCGACACAGTCGAGGTTAATCGACACAGTCGAGGGTAATCGATACAGCCAAGGAGTCATAACAAGTACTCCCCATGTCCTCAAGGAGTCATAACAAGTACTCCCTATGTCCTCACATGCCTTAAAGGAGCCATTACGAGTGCTCCCTATGCCTTAAAAGGAGCCATTACGAGTGCTCCCTATGCCTTAAAGTCCTTGTAAAACATTCATGTGCATACACGCTTTTCATACTTGTTTACAAAGAAGTCTCTCAAAGATTCACAAGAATACTTGATTTATACAAGAATACTTGATTTATACAAGAATACTTGATTTATATAAAAATACTGGATTTATACAAGAGACAAACTATGTTTTCATACAAGCTAAACAAAACGCATGAACTCGCTCAACTTTATGTTGATGTTTTCGAAAATTACATGTATTTCAGGTAACAGGATGGATCTTGGGCACAAGTGTCGTAACTAGAAGTAAACTCCAAGTTTAGATGTCATCCACTTTTGTTGAATTGTAACCTAGACGAAGGTTGTGTTTTAAAACTTAAGTAACAAGTGTTTGTAATACTCAAATTTTATGAATGGATGAACATCGTTTTGATCATGTAGTTGTTTATTACGATTGAATGCAATGATATTAAACCAGTCACATATCATACGCTTCCGCAAAAGACAGGGTGTGACACAAACAAGTCGAATTCTTTTATAAAATAAATATAGTCATATTTATTTTCAAACACGAAAACTCGGCGATTCTTTTATAAAATAAATATAACTTTTCATATTTATTTTATACGCCAGAACGGCATATACGAATATCTTGACAAAGATCAAACGAAACGCGATATATAATACGAGTTTATTATATAATTTTCGTACGAATTTGTTATATATATACTTTCATGTAAGTATACTTTACATACATGTATGATTTCTCGAGACAACTAACGCAATTATAACAATATATTTATATACTTTTATATAAATATTCATATATTTTAAACCTCTCGAGAACTAAGTCTTTTCAAGAATTCTTAAATACCGACGAATAAACGAACTACGCAAGCATAACTTCTTCGCTTCTTTTAGGTTAACAACAAACCATCGAATCATTTGATCAACGATTCGGTAGAGCTCGGTGACACGTAGTTTAGTTACCATTTTTATTTAGAAACTTATAAGATATTCCGTGTTAGGAATATTGTAGAATGCACGCTAGCGAGTCTCATCTTGGAAACGACATCACAGAGTCGTATATAGCTAGCTTTGCATATGGAAATTTAGGTGAGTTCATAACCCCACGTTTTCACTGTTTTACATTTTTATAAATGTTTTCGGGGTGGAAAGACATGCAAGTTTTGCAAAAGTAAACAATTTCTCGATAAACGAAAACTCATTTCTAAACCATGTTATGAATGGATTTCAAGGAACTCAAGTGGTTTACGAACGAACTATACTTAATATACCAGTTTTACAAAACAAATACGTATTATCGAAATGTGAATGATTTTCATGATTAGGGATGGGATCGTCCTAGTTATAATAATGATACTAGGTTGGTTTGCGTTTGAAGAACGGGATACCCAGTGAGTTCATGTCCCCCTTTTCTTTAAATTGTTTTGTTTATTAACTTCGGGGGTGAAATACATGTTACAAAAGGGATTACATACGAATACTATTGGTATGGTTAGCCTAGGAAAGAACCATAGATCATGTGATTGGGTAGGCGGATACTTGGGACCATTAATCCTCGTATAAGGACCGAGGGGCATGAGTGATAGATCTATTTGGGTGTAGCGAGCCCACACCCATGAGGACCAGGGTGGCCCATAGGGTGACTATGTCTTCCAGCCGGAAGCCCAGTACAAATTTGCTACGCTTAAGTCTTCCTACACTGTCACACATATCAGTGGCCTTGCAAACCATTGGTGATCTTTTTCTTGTTTGCTTTCATACCAGGATTTACATTCATACATACACTATTCACAAAGGTTTTGTACAAAATTCAAAGCATAGGATTATGCGGGCATGGAGTCAAAGTCAGGGTGAGCATCGACGGTTATACGAACATCACAAATACGAGAAGTTTACAAATACATGGTTCTACGAACATAATGCGTTACAAATACAAAGTTTCCACGTAACTTGACAAGAAAATGATTTTTAAATTCATTTTCTCAATAATATTTCATAAACCGGTTGTTTAAAAGATTTATTTCAAATCTTTTACAAACAAACTATGAACTCGCTCAACTTTATGTTGACTTTTTCGCATGTTCTTTCTCAGGTTTCTTTTTCAAATTATGGAACGGTTGGAAAAGGAGAACCATTGGATATTCGAGTACTTAGTGGGCATTTATTTTCTAGAAGTTTTAGCTTATTTGCTTCCGCTGTGCAATGAAGATACCAGTCCAGTCACGCCAATGCTCTGGTATTCGGGGTGTGACACCTCATACCTTTTGACAGAAAAGGAATGCCGCCCAGACGCGACACTGACACCAGTATGTTACCAAGGACAGAAGCCAAGCTTCAAGAATGTATCGCACAGGCAATTGCACGACATGAAGCCCTCCGCTCTAAACACAGCGATGGCACTTCCGGAAATAACCCTCCAACTGGCTGCACCTATAAACAGTTCCTAGACTGCAAGCCACTAAACTTTGACGGCACAGGAGGTGCTGTTGCGTTTGTTCGTTGGACGAAAAAGACTGACTCCGTTCTAAGAATAAGTAACTGTTCACCCCAGCAGAGTTTTACCTTTATCTCAGGGTTATTTTTAGATAGCGCACTCTCCTGGTGGAACCTTCAGGTTCTGACCCTTGGTGCAGATGCTGCTTATGCACTGAGCTGGGACGAGCTCAAGGAAATGATGGAAAAGAAATACTGTTCTAGGGCCGAAATCCAGAAGCTCGAGGTGGAGTTCTGGAATTTAAAAATGGACGGACCGAAGATTCCTGAATATGTCCAGTGATTTCACGACTTGTCTAGAGTCGTTCCCTACCTAGTCAAGCCGGAATTCAAGAGGGTTAAACGATTCATTTGGGGGCTTGCACCTCAGATCAGGAGCATGGTTACTACCTCAAAGCCCTCAACCATTGCAGAGGCTATCGATTTGAGTGTCACTCTTACTGAAGAAGCGCTACGCTTGGGAAAATTTTCGGAATCTGAGAATAACAAGAAAGAGACTCATGTGGAGTCATCAGGCAACAAGAAGAGGAAGTCTTCAAACCTAAAGATGGGCACCCAAGTTATCTATGGAAGCTCTAAAGCAAACAAAAGAAAGAAAGTGAATCCGCCACATGGCAGGAAAGCTGATGGAGTCACTAATAAGGCTGGTGGTAAAGTTTACTCGGGGACTAAGCCGAGGTGTGGGGAATGCAATTTTCACCACGAAGGTCGATGTCTGAGACCTAAGTGCGGAAAGTGTGGGAAAAAAGGACACATCAAGGATGCCTGTTGGGCGAAGGATCTAGACAAAAGAAATAAAGGTAGAGTACCCGGTTGCTACAAATGTGGTGAAGCATGGCACTTTAGGAAAGATTGCCCTAGAAAGAAACAAGCAAGGAAGGGTTTTCACGATCTAAACTCGTGAAACACGCTAGGATCCAGATGCGGTTACGGGTACGTTCCCTATAAACCAACCTTATGCATCTATTTTTGATTAATACTGGCATCAACTTTAACCTTGCATGCTTAAAACTTAAGAAACTGCTTGGCCTAGTTTCAAGTAGAATAGACGTCTCGTATTCTTTAGAAATGGGCATATAGAAGGCTAGTTTAAGCAGGCGAAGCAATTAAGGATTGTATTTAGGGACTCAGGAGGCCGGAACCTTCTGTTACCATTGACTTGAGAAGTCATAATATGATAGTCATCATGGATTGGATATCCAAGTATAGAGCCTGAGAACATCCCCGTTATGGAAGAAGTTCCAGAAGCCTTTTCTGGAGACTTGCCAGGAATACCTCCACAGCGCCAAGAGGAGCTTAGGATAAATCTTGTGCCAGGAGCGGCACCAGTGCCGAATGACGCCTTACCAACTAGTTTCATCCGAGAAGCATGAGCCTCCGATATAACTGCAAGAGCTGCTAGACAGAGGAAATTAAGGACATGACATCCCTAGTTAAGGACACAAGGAGAAAGTTGACAGTTTCCATTTTGCATATATTCCAGAGAATTGGATATCAAGGATTGGTATCATTTGCCAAGGATTGATGACATGAACAGACCAATCGTAAGGTTCTAGTTACCACTCAAAGATCGACTTGAGGACATGATGTCCTCAACTGTGAATACAAGAAGGAAATATCCCTAAAACGACCTTTAGGACTCGCTTCGAGCATTACGAGTTCCTTGTCGTACCATTTGGCTTAACACATGCATCGACAATATTCATGGACCTCATGAATCGAACGTGTAAGCCATACCTGGATAGATCATGATTATACTTATTGACTACATTCTTATATGGCCAACGACCAAGGAAGGTCGTGAGCAACAGCTGCAATTTACCTTGCAACTCTTAGAGAAAGAACAGTTATGTGCTATGATGACGAAAAGCGGATTTTCAATTCGCGAAGTGAGAACTTTAAGATACATGGTGGATAAGAATGAAATTCACGCCAACCCTGCAATCAAGAGCTAAAGAGTTAGAGTTGCAACTATGTGACGCTTCTCGACAAAGTCTCGATTGCGCGTCAATGCAACGAGACCACGACATTGCATACGCGTCAAGTTGATTAAAAGATCATGAGAAGAAACCTTGATCTAGATACAGTGATTGCGCACCGCAAATTTGACGTCATTACCTATAAGAAAACACTGCACGACCTATTAATCACAAGGGTTGCAGCACACCGTTGATCGTAAGAACTTGAATAATAACGAAGATGGACTGAACTACTGAACGATGCAGACTGTAGGGACATGATACGTGCTTGTGTGATAAACTTTGATGAAAAGTTGGAACACTCACTTGCCCTAGTGGAGTTTTCCAACAACAGTATTTATCACACCGCTGTTTAAATCACTTCGAGTGAAGCTTTAGTTGGAACATAATAAGCCAATACCCATTATGATAAACGGAGACCAGAGATAAACAAACTACTGAACCGATTTGGCTCAGGAAAAACTAGAGGCAAGACCGTTTAGATATGTGAACATATCAAGGCAGGCCGCGGAATACAGAAAGATTGCACCGATGAGCGGCGGAAATCATAGGAATTTGAAATAAGAAGTATGGCTTCAATGAGAGCCTCGCCTAGAGAAGGCGTGGCGTGATTTGGAAAACGTAAAGGTTGGACCCCGATGTAGGGATCGGAACCATTGTTCACAAGATGAAACTTCTAGAAAAAGATCAGTAGTGATCGCGACACATTCCATGTGTCTAGAGGAGTCTGACTCAAGGAACAGTCGTTGTTCCCACAAATAAGATTCACGTCAATGACAAAACGACAAAATTACTATAGAAACCTGTTAAGGTTACAGACCAAGAGTCCACAAGATACAGAAAAGACATAATTGATTTACTTGAGTACGATAGAATTCATAACATGACCCAGAGTACATGGGAACATGAAGACAAATTTTAAACATAAGTGACCACATTTGATTCACAACTCCCCTGCGACCGATAGCATTGCTTGAATTTCGGGACGAAATTCTTTTAACGGAGGGAGACTGTGACAACCGTCACTTTTCCATACATTCCGTACAATGAATGAACAGTAATCTGTGTTTTAATAACTGTGCATGATCTAGTTTACAAGACAAATGAATTTCTGATTACTGTTATATACATACAACGGCATTTCATGTTACAAAATTGTTATCGTTGCAACATGCAACACGAGATGGTTCAAATGATACACAGAATAGAATTGGCACCATTACCAGACAAACTAAAAATGCTGACGAAGTTCAGTACATAGACATACAATATTTTGAGGCCCAGTATGAGCCAGAGACCAAGTGATACACTAGTATAGTGTGTAGGAAAGTAAGGATTACAAAACTGTTTTTCTAGGTGATAGATAAAGTGCCGGAAAGTGCCTAAAACACAATAAAAGTGCAGAATTCTGTAGAAAATAACCAAAATTCAGCTATTTTCAGCATTTAAACTCCAAAATATAATGCAGAAATGTGGTTTATTGGTCCTGTATGCTTTCCTAAGTGTCGGGAATTAAAAGTGTCACAAAAGGGTACTTAATGAACACTAAACGGAATAGTTTGACACTTTAACAAACCAGTATCTAACCGAACAACCGGACATTACCCGGAACACCAAAATATTGCTAGAAGCATTGTTTTTATTTTTCTGAGCTAGTTATGGTTCCCGAATATTTAAACACACTACATAATACATCTTACACATAAAACACTAGACTTTTGCACTCAACCTCCACTAACTACTTGCAATTACCATCAAAGTTACACAAGACCCCCCCCCTCTCATTCACGGCTCAAGGTGGTCCCCACCACCTTGATCTCCTCAAATCCTTTAAGATCCTATAAGATCTCTAATAATCAATATGGATTTGGTGTAAGATATTGTTAGTACTTCTTGCAACATACTAACCATTGGATAAAAGAGATTAGAAATTATATAATGGTTCATTCACCGTCTTCAACCAACAAAACTCCTCTCTCCTCCCTCCATATCCACGGCCCAACACCCCCATCCCAACTCCACCATTTTCATTCCATTAACAAGCATTCCAAGGTGATTTAGAGGTGTTAGGAGCTAATTTAGGAAGCTTGGGGCTTTCGGAAGTTGAAGGACCACCTTTGTTTGCTTTTATCCACTCAATCTTCATCATAGTTCTTCCCTAGCTTGAAGCTAGTAGTAAGATCCTTCTTCACTCTTGTTACTTCATATTTTTAGTGGATAAAAGATATATTATGTTGATTTATACAAGAACACAAAAGAACATAAACTTAAAGCTTGAACATAAAGTTTACATAAGATGAAATATGTTGATATCTTGATAAAATGATGTTGTTTAGCATATGGATGATGTTGTTTGTTGATATTGATGTTGATCATAACATGGAACTTGCTAGATTATGATTAAAAACATGATTTAGCAAGTTAGGAGATGATTATGTGTTTACATGAAATAATCATCTTCTTGATTAAACATGAACTTGTAAGTAAAAGGATTTTCTTGAAAAGTAATAAACAAAGAGGGTTAATAACCTTGTAGATTCAAGACTTGTGAATGAATTTCCAAGAAAACCAAGTTTAAAAGGGTGATTTTTGAAAGATCATGGTTTTCACTAAACTTACACTATTTTTAGTGACAAAACAAGTGTATAAATAATAGAGAAACAAGAAGATCTAATAAATAAACATTTTTGGTAGAATATGTTTACAAGTTGTAAACATCTAAAACTACCAAGAATAAAGTTTATCAAGAAGTAAATATATTTTGGAGGGTAACTAAGGCTACTAAACACTTTACCAAGTTACTACGCGTTTTTGTGAAAAATCAAGTTCATGTTGTATTGTAAGTGTATAGTTTTTGCACTTGATAACTATATTATGGTTTAGGGTTGATTGTTGAATATTGTGTGATGATTCTGAAAAGAAAATGATATGCTAAATAGCATGGACGCCTCCATTTACAAAGGAAAATTATGGCGAAATTTTCTAAAAATTCCAACACTTAGAAAATATTTTCTAAACAAGTGTTCACAAGTGTGTTTTAAACTATGATTTATAACATAAATTTTGCCATAAATTTTTGTAATAAAAATACAAGTATTGGAGATTGGTTTTTGTAAATGAAAATGGATAAATATATATTTGGAATATATATTTCATAATAAAGACACTTGTGTGAATATTTGTATACTTTGTGGAATACTTATATTATTTTAGGGAAAATAATATAACTTACAAATACCAAGAACTTACAAATCCAAAGTAATACAAAAAATCACAAGGAATAAAGTATATAAGTTACACACTTAAATATTGGCAAACCGAACAAGAACGTAACTTATAAAATATTCCGGAAAATACCATTACAAATATATTTTTGGCAAATATTATTTTGGATACAAGAAGTGAAAATATGATTTTTGTACATATTACCAAGTTATATCATATTTTCAACAAGAAGAAAATATATTATTTTTGGGAGATAAAAATACATATTTTCTTGGAATACCTTATTTTTGACAAAACAAGTTTAAATATATTTTCTAAAGTAAGACTTGAAAATATATTATTTCAGAACTACAAATACAAGAATACATGAATGAAATATTCCCATCTTTGGGAAGGAAATACGAAAATAAATACTTAAGAAGTATTATAACTTCGGATAATACATAAAGGAAACGTAACTCAAAACATGAATACTAACGCAAGGCACGGCCCGCTCGTCTAATAGACCCTAGCACATTGTAGGTAGTCGTGTTTGCTGACGAAATTTGAGTTACGAGTACTGAAGACGCAAAACAGTGAGTTCATGCTCCCCCTTTTCTCCTAACTATTTTTGGTTTTATAACTCTCGGGGGTGAAATACATGTTACGAATACTTAAACGGTATGAAATGCCTATGAAATACTAGATCATGTGAGCATAGACTAGATATTGAAATCCCATTAATACTTAATTAGGGATGAGGGTTAGATCTAACGGGTACGGCCGAACCCCACTCACGGTCACAACTAGTACCAAGTAGTGCTTCAGAGTCCCAGTCGAGGTTAATCGACACAGTCGAGGTTAATCGACACAGTCGAGGGTAATCGACACAGTCGAGGAAAATCGACAAGGGTATAAGCCATTACGAGTGCTCCCTATGTCCTCACATGCCTTAAAGTCCTTGTAAAACATTCATGTTCATACACGCTTTTCATACCTGTTTACAAGGGAGTCTCTCAAAGATTTACTAGATTACAATACTCATACAAAACGCATGAACTCGCTCAACTTTTTGTTGATGTTTTCCAAAATTACATGTATTTCAGGTGACAGGTTGGATCTTGGGCTCGGGTGTCGTAACTAGAAGTAGACATCAAGTTTAGATGTCATCCACTTTTGTTGGTTTGTAACCTAGTCGAAGGTTGTGTTTTAAAACTTAAACAACCAGTGTTTGTAATACTCAAATTTTATGAATGGATGAACATCGTTTTAATCATGTAGTTGTTTATTATGATTGAATACAATGATATTAAACCAGTCACACATCATACGCTTCCGCAAAAGTTAGGTTGTGACAAAAAACTTCCTATATAAACAAACTCTCAGAACTACTATAATCCACACCAAAACCCCAAAAACCTATATTTTCCTCTATACCATTCATCTTATAAACGCCAAAAAAAAAAAAACCAAAATATCAAAGATTCCAATCCATGTTTCTTTGATATACATTATTTTCTCAATAAAATTTCGCTATATGTAATGAGCAAGATCCTCAATATAAATGCTAAAACATACAAAAACAACAAAACTTCAAAAACGCCATTTCATGGAGATTCAGTTTTTGTTCTCAATAAAGTTTAGCTAAACGGGATGGATAACATTGTTACACATCTTTCTTGACTGAGGATTAACAATGTTATACATCTCGTTCAGCAAAACATTATTGAGTTTAGCACGACCAAAATTAGAAGTTTATGGTAGTTTTATTTAGTGGCGTTATTGTTTTTTTTTGGCGTTTGGTTTCCTTGTCCGATCTTATATTGTTTGTTATGTAACTTCAAAATAGCATGTTATGAACAAATAGGTAGAAAAAAAAGATGCAAAAAAAATGATGTATAAAAATGATGTAAAACGCCAAACTGAGATCTGTCTATGTTCTATAGGATTGAAATATACAAAACGCCAAACTACTCTACACTGGCTCTCGAATACCATCTGTGTGTGTTCTGTAAGAATGAAAAATACAAAACGCCAAACTACTCTTCACTGGCTCTCGAAGACCGAGTCGATCTTCTTTTAATTACGGCCTGATTGCATGTCGATGCGTAGTGTCCATAGCCTTTGCAGTTCTGACACTGTCTTTCTTTGGCCCCGGGTCTCGACTTTGATTTCTTTTTGTCGATTGTTATCTCCTGTTTAGATTTCAGACGCTTCCGAGAACCAGAACCTTTGGATTTATACCCAACAGGGACTCTTATCGGATTCTTGTCGTTTTTATATTGACCGGTTATCTCGGCAAATCTATCCCTAGTACTAGCGGGAGGAGCAACAATCTGCATATCTTGAACCTTCTTCATATAAGATTGAACTTGATCCTTGTATAAGGATAGCTCCTCTTTATTACCAGATAAACGGTTCAAAGTATATTTCGTTGAAAAAATAATATCTCGCATCATACTTTGCACATCAGGATCAAGCTCGGTCATATATTCACGACTAATTGAGTATCCAGGAGAGCAGTTTGGGGAAGCCTCTTTGCGCCATCTATTCAGAATGTATTGTTTTGGAAATTCCCTAATGTCCATAATTCTAAAAACATAGAATATATGTCTACATAGCAAACCAAACTGTTCAAAACGCCTGCATGAGCAATTGCATGTGCAATCAGACTTACGGAACATTACTCGAAAAACAATATCTCTATAACGCCATGCATAGAATGTTTATCTATAAAAATAAAAAAAAAACACGTTGCATATGATAAAGCGCCATTAACAGAAAACGCCATAAAAACCAAAACGCCATTATTTACCTCAAATAAAGATGTACAAGGCTGTTGAAAGTCATTTACGTAAAACTTAACAAACCCATCAGGCTGATCTTCATAACGTTGATTTATGCAATCCGCAACTCCAATAAGCTCAGCTTGAACGTCACAAAAAATACTTTTTGTGTATAGGTCAACAGCTTGCCCTTCCAACAATTGGTAACAACTCTTTAACTGGGGTCGTTTGTATCGAGATTCATGATCATTTTTCCGGTGTGTGTGACGCTGTGCTTTTATTGCAGTCTCGTAATGCGTTATGAACTCAACAAGAGTAGCTTTCGAATTGCACACTTGACCAAAAAAATGATTCTCACTCTCGGACCTGGATGTAGTTCGCATAAGACCCGACATCTCCTCCATTCTATAGTATGCAGGGATCCAAGATTCCCTGAGTGCAAAAATATCAGATAGCTAGTCATTATCTGCTAAATTGAACTCTGCGATAACCGCTTCCCATTCTGATTCAAACTCTTCAGGTGTGAGAATATCCATCCACACAACACCACAAATACGTTCTTTAAAATAGGTGGAATTGCATAGCCTAACACCAACCTATGTATAACACGAAAACGCCATGCATAAAAAAAACACAAAGACAAAACTTAATTAAAAAACACTAACAAGGTAAAGAACGCCATGTATTTTAAAACGCAGTGTATCCTAAAACGCCAAAGCTAAAAAAATCATAACAACCTTCAGAGAAAGTTTATGCATCACATGCCACATGCATAACCGATGCCTCGTTTCAACAAATACAACAGAAATAGTCTTCTTCATTGCTGGATCTTGGTCAGTGACAACAACTTTTGGTTGAGAACCAACAGCTTTTAGAAAAACTCTCAACAACCAAATATACGTATCAGCAGTTTCCGACGCCAATAATGCTGCACCAAATGTAACATTGCAGTGATGATTGTCTATACCAGTGAACGGTACAAACACCATAGAGTATCTGCATATGAAAACGCCATGAGCACTAAAACAATATTAAAACGCCATTGCATGTAAACTAATAAAACGCCATAGCATGTAAACTAATAAAACGCCATTGCATGTAAACTAATAAAACGCCATAGCATGTAAGCTAATAAAACGCCATTGCATGTAAACTAATAAAACGCCAAAAAACAGAATAAGTTGAAGTATAAAATATTACTTGTTGGAACGATACGTGGCGTCAAACGAAATCACATCACCAAACACGTGGTAATTACATTTGGCTTGATCGTCACACCAAAAAAGTCCCTTCAAACAATTCTCTTCATCTGTGAAGTAATCATACGAGAAATTAGGCTGGGAATGTTTTTTTTCATTCAAATGTCTCACAACCATATTGGCGTCATATTCCCCTATAAACAAGTTAATTTGCCTCTTATAGTTCTTAAATTCAACTTTACTTGCACCGACGTCTTCAAAACCGTCAAAACAAGTCTTTATAACATTAAACGCCTTGACGGGACCCAAATCCAGCTTAGACATGCTGTGTATAACATGCTTCTGGAGCTGAGTGAGGTGTCGTTCAGTTGGAAGAAAATGCTTATCAGGACGTTCAACAAGATCATGATTGTGCTCCTCGACAAACTTATACACCTTCTATGATCTAGCCTCAAAAAGAACACATAACAGTGCACCACAATCATTCCTCTTTGAAAAGTTGGATCGCACTACTCGATCCTTTTGATTGGGGTCCAACGTATCAACCTTCTTGTCCTTGTATAACCCAAATCTCGTACACAAGTAATACTTAATATGTAAGACAACTTTAGAGTTTGTCTTTGTAGTCCCTTTCCTGACTGAAAACCCACACTCCTTGGCATACTTAACATGCATTGAATAACAATCATCGAGGCTTAAGAATACCATGTCCATTGTGGGCTTTAATTCTTCACTGACGTCGGGAATGATAAATGGTAATCCAGTTTTGGGGCAAAGCCTTTGACTCGAGGAAGAAACTTCGTCTGAGAAAACACAGTGAGGAACTGAAAAATCAGAAAAACATAGTGATGTCTCGTAATAACATTATATATTAAAACACCATTAATTGAATAATAAACAAGACATAATAAACACATAATTTAAAAACGACATGATAAAAAAGCTATAACAACCCTAAAATAAACCGACACCCTAAAAATATTTAAGATACCCAAAATGTCCTAATATACACCCCGTATATGAAAACGGACCCTGAATACCTTTATTTTTACAAAAATTAAATAAAAACAAAGTTTTAACATCGCTCGCTGGCCGCGTAAGACCACATCAGGGTCTACGCGGGGCGCGACAACTCGGAGTCAGGGATGCACCCGGTGCTGCCACGTGTCGTGCATCGTGTCGAAGCTAGGGCTGAGTCGGACAAGCTAGGGCCTACCCTAGCTGCCCTCGCGGGCCGCGTAAGCCCCTTCCATTTCTTACGCGGGGCGCGACAAACTCAATTTCAGCTCCTATAAATTGGGAGCTCGGGCCTTCAGTCGAAATTTGCTCACGGTCTTTCCCTCTCTCGAAATTCTACATAATTGAAGTAATATTTGGGTAGTATACCCCCTAAAATAGCAAAGTTCTACCTCGTTGTAAGTATTATAACCCTGGTTATGTATTAGATACGCTGCCCGATTGATCCAGGGTTCCGTACGGCTGTCGTGGTTCTGCCCGACGTAGTCGTTGGAATGCCGTCTCGGGGAAGGTATTACTAATGTAAATATTAAGGGTTATTATACTAACACGTGTGCATTTGTGTAAATTATAGATAATCACCAGGAAACCCTTACAGAAAACCTAACACAGCAATGTGAGTAATCTCCTTTTTGTAAATGTTTTTACAAACTGTTTTACAAAACCTTAAATATTTTACAATGTGATTAAGCAGTGATTGAGTCTTTGTAGTCTTCAATTACTACCGGTATGTTGGGGTTTTGTATACAAAATGTGAGACATGTTACCATTGGACAAAGAGTTAGCCAATGTGTAATATGACCCACCAGTCAGGATTGACAGTACTGAATGAGTAATTGTGTAGATATAAACATTGTAATCGCTCTCAATACTGCAAATCAATAAAACTCTTATTGATTAAACTGGGATTCACTCACTAGTATTTCTCACTGACAAAATGTTTTTAAACGCGTTTCAGGTAACAAAATGTGAAAGCCAACTAGAAGCCAGCTGGACAGCACTGAAGGCTTGGAAAAGTGGCTATAAAAGTTACCTAAATAAAGAAGATGTTTTATTTCAATAAAATGGGGTTTATCCCTATAAATCAATTTGTAATAAAAACTTGGATTTTATCCCAATATATTTATTTATATAAAATGTGGTGTTTTACTCTGATAAAATATTTCCTAACTACGGTCCTGATGTAATTTCCGCTGCCAAAATTGATAAACACCGATACCACCAATACTGAATCTCGCGGCCGCCTGTTCTCGAGACAGATAGGGGGCGGGGGTTGCGACAGAAGGTGGTATCAGAGCTAAGCCATTGATTCAGCCACAGAAGTGTTCTGCTGACACCAAAATTTATCTAAAGTGTTAGGAAATAAATCATGGAAATACGTGCATAATTGTATTTTATTGTTATGTGTTATTTGACTATTTGTTAGTTTACAGTATGAGCGACCAAGGACCATCTGACGCGTACCGTCAGTTGTCCGGTTCACCTAGAAGCGAATGCACCTCTTCACAGCCTGCCCTCTCAGGTTATTCTGCTGATAATGAAGATGGGATATTCGTGTTTAAGGCTCAGTCTGAAGAGCCATTCCCTCCTAAAAAGAGAGGATGGTTCAGTAGGGGAGCGCATGAACGTAGGAAACGAATGAAAAAGTTACAACAGTAGAGAGCTCTAGCAGCCGCTAAAAGAGAGACAGATGCCCACACACAGGATATGCTTAATAGGAGTTTAGCCAATTTCCATATCCTAGCAACCACAGCTGCCGACCCTAACCTGGAGCAACTGATAGCACCCCAACCACTACCACTGTTCCCTAACCAACCAATGGAAATAGAAAACAACCCAGAAAATCAAGTCGAAATGCATGATTTCAACCCAGAAGAGATACCTAGGGTACCAGCACCCAATCCCTTAGACCCAGACTACGACCCATGGTTAGATGATAACAGGGACTATGTGCAACGTTACCCAATACCAGAAGACATGCCCATGCCGAATCTAGGAGCTTACCCAGGTTTGGACCCTCTAGATCCCTACTACGATAGTGATCAATACATTAGGGAAATTTTAGAGAATCCTTACCCGTACCAGGAACCCATGCCCAAGATTCCAAACCTAGTCCCAGCACCTGCACCCCCAATGAGTGCAGAAAATGTGCAAGAGCTCCGAACTTTCGGAGAAGAGATTTTAGAAAGTAGCGAGAGAATGAGACAGGTAGGAGAACGACTCGTCTGGAAGTATGACGAGCGTAATATGGATTTCTGGATGAATCCATATCAGTGAAGGTGATGGTGGAGATGGTAATAATAATATATGATATGTGTGTATGAAAGAAAAAATCATAGCTATGGATGCCTACTAGTAGTGTAATTTTTATTTATTTATTTATTTTTTATTTTTTTTAACTTCAGTATTGGTTTGTATTAGATGCATAATATATATAAGAAAGAGTAAGTCGCAATGCTCGACGTTTTTTTATCAATATGCGCGTTGTGTGATTGGTTGTATTAAATATTGTTTTGTGATATTCATATGTGGTAAATGTTTAAATTCAGATGGACAACAAAGTGAACCAGGAAAACCAGAATTATTATAACCAGAACGACAATAACCCGAATAATGAGAATCCAAACAACAATAACAATGGAAACCAAGTGGATAATAGTGCCATTCAACACATAGTGGCACAAGGAATTATAGATGCAATGCCATTTATTATTCAAACTGTTAAAGAAGCGGATAATAAAAGTAAACATAGCAGTAAGCGACCAACTGAACCTGAACACAGCGTAAACAATGGACATTTACTTCAAGTGCCCATTCCTAAAAGAAGAAGAACCATATCTTATGGTTGTTCTTACAAAGAATTCTGGTCCTGCAAACCAATAGAATTCTCGGGCAATGATGGACCCATTGCAACTCTGCACTGGATAGAAAAGACTGAGGCAGTCTTAAAAATAAGCAGTGTGCGGAAGAGGATAAGATAATGTTTGTTTCCAATCTGTTTAAGAACTCAGCCTTAGAATGGTGGAACACTATCCTCCAGTCCAGAGGAAGTGATAGGGTTTACAATATGGAATGGGAGGAATTTAAGAACATGGTAGAAAGGAAATTCTGCCCTCCCAATGAAAAAGAACCGATAGCAAATAAATTCCTGAACCTTAGGATGACTGGAGTGGATAGTAAGGGTTATACTACCACATTCTTTGTATATGCTAGAATAGTGCCAACCCTTGCATCACCTGAACCAGTATTAATCTCCCGTTACATCTGGGGATTAATCGGGGAGATTAGGCATGTAGTCAAGGCAGCTAGACCTCAAACTATGAAAGAAGCTGTAGAACTAGCAAATACCTTGACAGATGAATTAGTGCGTACACGGGAAGAGGATCAAAGGAAGAACCTAGCTCAAAGGCTTACCCAAGAATTCTGTTCTGGAAATTCCAACCGTAGGAACATAGGTTCTACCTCTGCACCTTATTGCAAGTATTGCAAAAGGAAGCATTCTGGAAGGTGCTCTATATACTACAATTTCTGCAAAATATCTGGACACAAGGAAGAAGACTGCAGGAAGAAACTTAACAACAGGATATGCTACAATTGCGGAGAACAAGGCCACATCAAGCCAAACTGTCCGAAACTAGCTCCAGCTACGAACAACAAGAACACTAAAAATGCTAGAGCATTTGTTCTGACTGAAGATGAAGCCAAGATGATTCCAGACGTGATAGCCGGTACGTTTTTAGTTAATGATGTTTTTGCTAAAGTATTATTTGACTCTGGTGCGAACCAAAGTTTTATTATACTTCGTTTTGCAAACTTCTAAATCAATCATTAACTAAACTCCCACAAGAATGTCTAGTAGAGACAGCAAATGGAGAAACCATTAAGACTTCTGAAATCTTGCAGGGAGCAAGAATAGAATTTTTAAATCAAAAATTTATGGCAAACCTTTATCCAATGAATCTGGCAGGATTTGATGTTGTATTAGGAATGGATTGGTTAATAGCCAATAAAGCCAGTTTTTTATGTGATCAAAAGTCAATTCAAGTAAATTCACCAAGGGGTGAAAAGATCACAATTAAAGGAGATAAGCCATCTAGATCCACGAAATTCATCTCTGTGATGAAAACAGCAAGTTGTATAAGAAAAGGATCTTTAGTATATTTGATTCCTATAATCACTAACACTAAAGGAAAAGAATTAAAAGATATTCCAGTAGTATCTCAGTTTCCAGAAGAATTACCAGGACTACCGCCAAACAAAGAAGTTGAATTCAGAATTCACCTACTACCAGGGACAACACCAATTGCCAAAGCACCTTACCGTTTGGCACCCGCAGAAATGCAGGAACTGAAGAAACAATTAGACGAATTATTAGAGAAAGGATTCATACAGCCAAGCTGATCGCCATGGGGAGCATCGATTTTATTCGTTAAAAAGAAAGACGGATCGATGCGAATGTGTATTGACTACCGTGAATTGAACAAGGTCACGATTAAGAATCGGTATCCACTACCCAGAATCGATGATCTGTTCGATTAGTTGCAAGGAGCTCGATTTTTCTCAAAAATCGATTTAAGGTCAGGATATCATCAATTAAAGGTACAGGAAGAGGACATTCCTAAGACCGCATTCAGAACAAGGTATGGCCATTATGAATTTACTGTCATGCCATTTGGTTTAACCAATGCCCCAGCTGCATTTATGGACATTATGAACCGAATATGTAAGCCATATTTGGATAAATTCATCATTGTCTTCATAGATGATATTCTCATTTACTCTAAGAGTAAAGAGGAACATGCAAAGCATTTGCACGCACTTTTAAGTTTATTGAGAAAGGAAAAGCTTTATGCTAAGTTTTCAAAGTGCGAGTTTCGGTTAGAACAAGTACAGTTTCTTGGACATTTAGTCAACCATGAAGGAATTCATGTGGATCCTACCAAGATCGAGGCAATTACCAAATGGAAAACCCCCGAGTCACCAACCGAGGTTAGAAGTTTCTTAGGATTGGCCGGTTATTATAGAAGATTTATTCGAGATTTTTCCAGAATAGCCATTCCCTTAACTAAGCTAACCTGTAAATCTGTTAAGTTTAAATGGGGACCACAACAGGAAGAAGCCTTTAGAATTCTTAAGCAAAGACTAACCAATGCACCCATACTAGCGTTACCAGAAGGAATTGAAGATTTTATAGTCTATTGTGACGCTTCTAAGTTAGGTTATGGATGTGTGTTGATGCAACGTCAAAAGGTTATAGCTTACGTATCTAGACAACTTAAGAATCACGAAGAAAACTATTCGACCCATGATCTAGAATTAGGAGCTATAATTTTTGCCCTTAAGATTTGGAGACATTACCTTTACGGTAGTAAGTTTACTATTTTCACTGATCATAAGAGTTTAAGGTATGTTTTCGGGCAAAAGGAACTAAATATGAGATAAAGACGCTGGATGGAGATACTTAGCGATTATGATTGTAATATCCAGTTTCATGCAGGAAGGGCTAATGTAGTAGCTGATGCTTTAAGTCGAAAGTATCATGAAAAGCCAAAAAGAGTACGTTCTCTTAAATTAAATCTGCTAGTAGATTTAAATTATCAGATTAGAAAGGTACAAGGATTAGTTATCAAGGATGATACTGAAAAATTAAAAGGAATGATCAAGGAATTAGAACAAGGAACAAATGGAATTTGGAGATTCCATAAGAAAAGAATGTGGATACCTAAATTAGGAAACCTACGCCACCGTATATTAGAAGAAGCCCATAAGTCTAAGTATACGATGCATCCTGGAAATGATAAGATGTATCAGGATTTAAGAAAGAATTTTTGGTGGATAGGAATGAAAAAGGATATAGCAGCTTATGTTTCTTTATGTTTAACTTGTTCACAAGTTAAAGCTGAACATCAGAAACCCTCAGGATTGTTGCAGCAGTTAGAAATGCCAGTGTGGAAATGAGAATTGATAACAATGGATTTTGTTACTAAATTACCCAAAACAAGAAAAGGTAATGATACAATCTGGGTGATTGTAGACAGACTAACTAAGTCAGCTCATTTCCTACCAATGAAGGAAACTTTCAATATGGAACAATTAGCTGAATTATATGTAAATGAAATAGTTTCATTACATGGAATTCCTTTATCAATTGTGTCTGATAGAGATAGCCGTTTTACCTCTCATTTTTGGACAAGTTTCCAAAAAGCAATGGGAACCAAGTTGAATCTAAGCACAACTTATCATCCTTAAACAGACGGACAAAGTGAAAGGACAATTCAGACAATAGAAGACATGCTTAGAGCTTGTGTAATTGATTTCGGAGGTAATTGGGATGATCACTTACCATTGATAGAATTTTCTTATAATAACAGTTATCACACAAGTATCAATGCTGCACCATTCGAAGCACTTTATGGACGAAAGTGTCGAACCCCAGTCTGTTGGGCAGAAATTGGGGAAAAGAAACTATCTGGACCTGAAATAGTATAAGAAACAACCGACAAAATTATTCAAGTCAAGGAACGACTAAAAGCAGCACGTGATCGACAAAAGAGTAACGCTGATAACCGACAAAAGCCGTTAGAATTTTAGGTAGGTGACAAGGTATTATTGAAAGTCTCTCCTTGGAAAGGAGTGGTAAGATTCATCAAAATGGGAAAGCTAAGCCCCAGGTATGTTGGACCTTTTGAGATTATTAGAAGAATAGGTCCTGTAGCCTATCAGCTACAACTGCCAGAGGAAATGGCAGGAATACATGACGTATTTCATATATCTAATCTCAAGAAATGCTTAACTAATGAATCACTGGTGGTACCTCTAAAGAATATAGAGGTAAATGAACAACTTAAATTTGTAGAGAAGCCTCTACAGATTAAAGACAGGAAGGTTAAGAACCTCAAGCACAAGAGATTAGTTCTGATCAAAGTGAAATGGGACTCCAAAATAGGACCAGAATACACATGGGAGCTTGAATCAGAAATGCAAAGGAAATATCCACACTTGTTCCAGTAGATCTCGAGGACGAGCTCTAAAACAAGGTGGGGAGGATATAACAACCCTAAAATAAACCGA
Source organism: Helianthus tuberosus (assembly GCA_030545235.1). Classification (NCBI taxonomy): domain Eukaryota; kingdom Viridiplantae; phylum Streptophyta; class Magnoliopsida; order Asterales; family Asteraceae; genus Helianthus; species Helianthus tuberosus. Next base: position 125,961,694 of record CM060407.1, read on the forward strand.
CACCCTAAAAATATTTAAGACACCCAAAATGTCCTAATATACACCCCGTATACGAAAACGGACCCCGAATACCTTTATTTTTACAAAAAATTAAATAAAAACAAAGTTTTAACATCGCTCGCGGGCCGCGTAAGACCACATCAGGGTCTACGCGGGGCGCGACTGCTCAGAGTCAGGGCTGCACCCGGTGCTGCCATGTGTCGTGCATCATGTCGAAGCTAGGGCTGAGTCGGACAAGCTAGGGCCTACCCTAGCTGCCCTCGCGGGCCACGTAAGCCCCTTCCATTTCTTACGCGGGGCGCGACAAACTCAATTTCAGCTCCTATAAATTGGGAGCTCGGGCCTTCAGTTGAAATTCGCTCACGATCTTTCCCTCTCTCGAAATTCTGCATAATTGAAGTAATATTTGGGTAGTATACCCCCTAAAATAGCGAAGTTCTGCCTCGTTGTAAGTATTATAACCCCGGTTATGTATTAGATACGCTGCCCGATTGATCCAGGGTTCCGTAACGGCTGTCGTGGTTCTGCCCGACGTAGTCGTTGGAATGCCGTCTCGGGGAGGGTATTAATAATGTAAATATTAAGGGTTATTATACTAACACGTGTGCATTTGTGTAAATTATAGATAATCACCAGGAAACCCTTACAGAAAACCTAAGACATCAATGTGAGTAACTCCTTTTTGTAAATGTTTTTACAAACTGTTTTACAAAACCTTAAATATTTTACAATGTGATTAAGCAGTGATTGAGTCTTTGTAGTCTTCAATTACTGCCAGTATGTTGGGGTTTTGTATACAAAGTGTGAGACACGTTACCATTGGATAAAGAGTTAGCCAATGTGTAATATGACCCACCAGTCAGGATTGACAGTACTGAATGAGTAATTGTGTAGATATAAACATTGTAATCGCTCTCAATACTGCAAATCAATAAAACTCTTCTTGATTAAACTGGGATTCACTCACCAGTATTTCCCACTGGCAAAATGTTTTTAAACGCGTTTCAGGTAACAAAATGTGAAAGCCAACTAGAAGCCAGCTGGACAGCACTGAAGGCTTGGAAAAGTGGCTATAAAAGTTACCTAAATAAAGAAGATGTTTTATTTCAATAAAATGGGGTTTATCCCTATAAATCAATTTGTAATAAAAACTAGGATTTTATCCCAATATATTTATTTATATAAAATGTGGTGTTTTACTCTGATAAAATATTTCCTAACTACGGTCCTGATGTAATTTCCGCTGCCAAAATTGATAAACACCGATATCACCAATACTGAATCTCGCGGCCGCCCGTTCCCGGGACATATAGGGGGCGGGGGTTGCGACAAAAGCCATGAGATGAATAATTAAAAACACTTAACAACATAAATAATTAACAAAATATAACATCATAATGAAAACGCCATAATTAACAAAACTAATGTTTACACAAATTAACAAAAATAGTAATAACTGATGTTCACAAATACTACTAAATAAAATTCAAAACTAATCAAATAGATGTAAAACGCCAATGATCGTAAAAACATAAGAAATATACAAAAACGTAAACGACAATTAAAATTAATATTGAAAACTCCAATTGCAGTTCTCAATAATTGTTTAAATACCAATTAAAATGCGATTAAATTGCATAATTGAATAACGCTATTGAAAATCATACAACACATTATAAAAATAATAATACAAAAAAATGCCATAGAACAATGATAAAAGAACAAAACGCCATATATGTTGCATGATTTGCTGGAACGAAAATAGAAAACGCCAACGAATTTTACTTTGTCGAACAGAATCCACGTTAAACGCCATATATCTGAGAACGCTTGCAAAGGAGGTAACAGCTAACAATAAATCTTTGGAGTTTTAATTTGAAAGAGATTTATAACGCGAATAAGGAGGGACCGTATAAAAGGACAATCGTACCCCCGCATAACAATTAGCGCCCCCTGCCACGTGTTGGGCCAGGATCTGTTCTCACACTTTTCACCGTTCTCTCTTGAACCCGTTATATATATATATATATATATATATATATATAGGGTCAGGATTTTGAGAAAACAGTGAAAAGTGTGAGAACGGAGAGAACGGTTATGGATCGTCCAATCAAAACAATCTATGGACTAGATGACGCGGTGGTGTTTTCGTAAATAACATAACTTTTTTTTGCTGTGGCGCGCTTCATTAAGGGTAAAAACGTCTTTTGACTTCTCCACAAAAAACGCCATTACATGAAATAAAACGTCATTAAATTACCACATTAACCTACAATAGTACACACCATCATAATCTAAAAACGCCATTAGATATAAAACGCCAAAATTAATTATAATAAAATCCCGCCTAAAAAACCTCCAAAAAGCATCCTATATATATACAACATCTCAAACCTTCCATTAAAACACACAAAAACCCAAACGCCATATTTAATATATACCATTCGTCTTAGAAACGCCAAAAAACCCAAACATCAAATATCCTCTAAACCAAAACTTTTATTTGAAATTCAGTTTGGTTGTCGGTAAGGTTTCGCTCAATGTAATGGACAAAATCCTTAAGTGAGGATATTGTCCATTTCATTGAGTAAAATCTTATTGACTTTATCCTCAACTTCCATCCAATTTATAACGCGAAAATATACAAAAACATTATTGAGATTTGTTGTCAATAAAGTTTAGCTGTATGGGATGGACAACATTGTCAGACATCTTTCTTAACTGAGGATTAACAATGTTGTCCATCATCATACAGCAAAACATTATTGATTTAGCATGATCAAATTTTGAGGTTTAAGGTGTCTTTATTTAGTGGCGTTCTTTTTCTCGGTAAAATGCCAAAAAGTTAAAAAATCAAACATCGTTCATTGGAAATTCAAAGATTGTTGGCTGAAGGATGTAAACTCAATAACATTTTGCTGCATGAGTTGGACAAATATTCAAGAAAAAAGAGGCTGATTTCAGACTTTGTGTTTCCACACAGCGACAAAAAAACTAATTCAAAAAACAAAAATAAAAAAAAATAATACGAAAGTTGAAACAGCTAGTGAAGATGCTTCAAAAGAAGAAAGAGACCGGTGACAGTGAAGATTTGGAAGTTCAATTGTTTATATATATATATATATATATATGTATATATATATATATAGGAGACCGCTAAAATGAAAACCACCTCCAGTTGTAAGAAACGAGAGAACCACTTTCTAACCACTAGATCTTCAAAATGGATGTATGAGATTAAAAGTAATAAAAACTATTATAAAATTCTTTTTGTCTTATTATGTTTTTAATATTTTATTGTTAAAGGGTATTTAAGTAAATTTACTTTTTTGTCTTATTGTATATATAATTTTTTATTACATTTTTGTTCTATTGCATTAATTATTTTTTATTATAAATCAGATTTTTTTATTAAAGAATTTTTTAAAATCAGATTCTTTGATTTTTTTTCAAGATTTGTTTGAAAAAACATTTTTAAGAGCCGTTTTTATTTCCTATTTTTTACGTGCGTTTTTTACGGCACGTTTTACGCCCTGGTATTACGTTCCGGTTTTTCGCGTCGTTTTTTCGACCGGTTTTTTACGCGTCGTTTTTTACGTTTTACGTTAAAAAGTTTTTACATAAAAGTTTACGTTTTACATTTTTGCGCTAAAAAGCTTACGTTTTACGTTTTAATTTTTACAGTTTAGATTAAAAGTTTAAAAATTTTACGTTTTACGTTAAAAAGTTTACGTTTTACGTTAAAAACTTTACGTTTTACGTTAAAAAAATTACGTTTTACATTAAAAAATTTACGTTTTACGTTACAAAATTTACGTTTTACGTTAAAAAGTTTACGGTTTTAACTTTTTTTTTACAAAAACGTTTTTACACAAAACGAACGCACCCAGAAATCGCAACTCGGTAGGTGTCTCAGATAGAATGTTATCATCATCGACTGGGAAAAAAATATAAAAAACCAACAACAAAAATCAAAACAATGTGTGGATTCTTGAAAAAAACGGGGTTTGGCTCAGATTTTCCGATAATCAAAGGCTGCAAAGTGGGGTTGCAGGTTCAAAAACCTACCATCCACCATCCTTACCGCGCCATCGTCATGAAAATATACGTTTTTTTTTCATCATCACCGCCCCAAATCCAACAGATGAAAACACACATAGTTCACTGTTCAATCCACCAAAAAAAGACACCCAAAATCGTGCAAATCCATACCAAACATAAAAATCATACAAAAATCAAGAAAAACCCATTTTTTACAACAGATCAAACCCACGTACTTCACTGCTCAAACCTACAAAAATTCAAAGAAACCCACATTTTTTACAATAGATCAATCCCACAAAGATAAAAAAAACCCTCAAGAAATACCAACAAAATCAAAGAACCCCAAACCCACATAATCGTCGTCAAACAGAATCAAAGAAACCCCAAACCCAATCAACCCCCAACATACCAAAATACCAACAGAATCAAATACCCACATAATCAAAGCATACCCAAAATCAAAAGAAACCCAGCATACCCAAAATCAAAAGAAACCCAGCAAAAAAAAATCCAAAAGCCTACCAAACCACCGGGACAACCGCTCTTTTCTGGCAAGGACATTTCTGATGGCGGCTTACAGTGGTGTCGGAGCCATCGGCATCACCCACCTCTACCCCACCACCACCGCCTAGGGGTCCGCCACCAAACCCAACGCAACCACCACCAAAACCGGTCGCAAAAGGGGGCGGCGGAGAGGAAAGCAAGACCGGAGATGTCGCTGGAGAACTGCCGGAGATGCCGCCGCCACTAACCCCAACGTTATAAGCAACCAACACCGTCACCCCCCGCCACCAGCCACCATTCACCGTCGCTCCTCACCACCGCCGGAACCACCACCTCCTTCCCTTCATCAGATCTTGAAGATGATGGTGGTGAAAAGATTTCATGAGAGAGAAATGAGAGCCCCCTCCTCCCCTTGAACAGATCTTGAAGATGATGGTGGTGAAAGAATTCAAGAGAGAGAGATGAGAGATTACGTTTCAAATTTTGGAGTAAATGAAGAAAGAGAGTGATGAGATAGTAAATGAAGAAAGAGAGTAGACAGACTTTTAAAAGAGACAGGGGGAGAAAGATGAAATGACATATGGAGTAAATGACCAAACTACCCTTTATGTTGGCAAAGTCTGATTGGTGGAAAGTGGTTCTCGCGGTTCTTACAACTGGGGGTGGTTTTCATTTTAGCGGCTCCCTATATATATATATATATATATATATATATATATAAACGGGTTCGGGAGAAAACGCTCAAAAGTGTGAGAACGGTGAGAACGCATCCTGGCCCGACACGTGTCCCGCGGCATAGAGAAGGGCGGAAGGGGCTTTTTTGTCTTTCCATTCTTCTTTTATTTTCACAACGCGGTATAATATTTTCTGGCGTCTAAGTTTTTTTTGGCGTTAATTGTATTTATTAAACTTTTTGGCGTTGAATTAATTGTTTTTGTGTCACATATATAATTTTTTGGCGTTATATCGTTTTCTGGTTATTTTTTTTTGGCGTTTGTGGTGTTTTGTATAATAATTTACTACGAGTAATTAATATTTGCATAAGATTAAAATAAGACCAATTTTTCTTTTGGCGTTATTGAATTTTTTGGCGTTTTAATACCCTTTACAAGGTGCTTTGCCAGCAGCTGTTCTCCCAGTTTTCATTCTACTAGCGTTTTGGTGTTTGTAGTTTTTGGCGTTTTATATAATAATGTATTTTATTTATAGAGAATTAGATAACAAAACAACATATAACTTGATATCAATACAATATAAAATGAAAACAAAAATAATTAAAAATGGTAATCTAATTTTTCTTTCCAATCTTCAATGTCATCAGCCTCTTCCTTCTTGAATTTGCTTTTGGCGTTTTGAACCTTTTTTGAATAATTTAGCTAGATGCCAACTTTCCTTCATAAACCCCGTCTTTTTCAGAAGAAGCTGCTTAGTGGCATCCTGTTTTTTGGTGTGATATTCTTGTTTGGTGGCATGTCATTAAAGATCAACTCTTGCTTGATGCTATTTGTAATAATGGAGTCTAAAATAGCATTTTACACTTGTGTTGAACCCTTTATTCCATCCATATAATCATCAAGAACAAAGCTCACATGATGGCATATCACTGTCATCAGTCTCTTTTTCTTGAATATTTGTCCATCTCATTCAGCAAAATATTATTGAGTTAACCCCCTCAGAAAAAGGATCCATTTCAGTGAAAGCTTTGCCATCTGTGGGGTTTTAAAGGGAGTGGGTTCTAGAGGATATGGCATTTTTGTGTTTTCTGGTTGTGATTAATTTCATTGTGTATAGACCCACTCTTATATGAGTTTTTGGCGCGTAGTTTAGGCGGGACTTTTTATTATAACAAATGATAGTAATAAAGTAACTGTCTTTTCAGTTACTGTTTTTGTATTTACTGTGTTGATCAGCTTTTATTAGTTTTATAGGTTATAGACGTCCCATCTTCTAATTTTGGCGTTTTTTTAAATGGCGTTATGCAGACCAACATGACAAAATAGGAGTAAATAAAATATTAAGAAGGAAAAATATTTTTTGTTATTTTTGGCGTTTTGTTAGGGTTAACCATTTTTAGTATTTTTTTGGCCTTTTGCTAATAACGATATAAATATATCGTTTAATTATCTTTAAAAAAAGAAGATTACATAGAAGAAAAAAAAGAGGAAAAAAAATTAAAATCCTTCGTCAGAAGGTACTTTATCCGAATAGTATCCATCACTTGCGTCATCTTCTTCCTCCTCGGAGTCTTCATCTGGATCTTCATCCATGTCATCACATTCACCTTCATCAACTTCTTGTTCCTGAAGATTTTGAAGCCTCCACCTGAACATGTCTCGCATTAACTCCAATTTTGAGTTTATTTCTGTGTTGGTACAAGTGGCGTTATGCAATTCTTCCATGAAACCCAGTCGCTGCTTTGTCATGATGTTCTCTAGCCAGTAGACTTCCTGCTCTCCGCTGTCGTATGTAACCGTCACCATGTCTGTTTCATCATCAAAACGCCATGATGTCATGACAGGGTCTGGCTTCAGATCTCCTTTGATTGGTCCAAATTTGCTGGTTAATGCTTTCATAAGCATATGCGTTTCATGGCATTCCTTGTCTAGAGCGATGCTAATGGATAAGATTTGCCTCTGTATCTCTTCTTCCATGTTCATAATTGCCCTGACCGTCTTAACATACACCATCCTTCTGTTGTCAAAATGGAGGACGTATCGTCTGATTCCCAGAGTGTATCTCCACGAAACGATTGTTGCCATTTTTGGCGTTTTGGTTAAGTTGGCGTTTTTGGTTAACGATTTTTTTTTTTTTTTTGCAGAAAATGGATAGATTGAAGTGATTATGGAAGCTATGTTTTACCTTTGTTTATATAATGATGTTTTTGGCGCGTAATTTAGGAGGGAATTTCTTCTAATAAATGTTAATAACTGAAATTCAGTTATTTGTGTTGTTTCATCTTCCTGTAATATTCAACGCGTTTTATTACTAATTTTTGGCGTTTTGTTTTTAATGGCGTTTTATTTTTTTGTATGGCGTTTTATCTTTTGATGGAGTTTTGAATATGAGCGGTAAAAGACCCTTTTACCCTTAATGAAGCGCGTCCCACATAATAAAATTGATGTTATTTACGAAAACGCCACCGCGCAATCTAGTCCATGGATTGTTTTGATCGGACGATCCATAAGCGTTCTCACCAATCTCACACTTTTCACCATTTTCTCTAAATCCTAACCCTATATATATATATATATATATATAGGATTAGGTTCAAGAGTGAACACCTCCCTCAGTTGTGAACTGTGTGAACTCATCTTGGCCCTTGATTTCTATGATCTTGAGATTTAGATGAGTGGCATAATGGTAATTATGTGGTTAATTTTTTCCATTTAATTAAATACAAAAGGGGTATATGTGTAATTTTCATCTTAAATTGATTGCATAAATCATGTTCCATCTCATAAATTAAATAGGAAAGTAATTTTATAAAAAAATAGATTTAAATCATTATCTTAATAATTGAAATTAGTTACATATTTCTCATTTTAATTATTTATCCATAATATCTTTCCTATTTTAAATTCATTATCCTTGCTCTGTTTAAATGCGACGTACATATGTGTATTCTGATTTTGCCTTGTTTTTATTGCGATGTACACATGTGTATATCGTCTGTTTTTGTTATATCTCAGATTTTTTTTTGTATTGAATGTTTGATGTATACTTGTGAATTACTGTACACATATGTATGATGCTGAGTACACATACATATTGTTCTATTTATATCCAAGTACACATGTGTATACCGTTGAAATACGAAGGTTACGTGGATCTTAAAAATCAAAATTTGAATTCTGGTGATGAAATCTGAAAAATAAAATTGAAATAAAAGATATTGTGGATAATGAATTTAAAATAGGAAAGATACTATGGATAAGGAATTAAAATAGGAAATATATAACTGATTTCAATTATTAAGATAATGATTTAAATCTAATTTTTTATTCAATTACAATCATACCCTTAACAACTAAAAAGGAAATCATGGGTCCAGATGAGTTCACACAGTTCACTCTTGGGAGGTTGTTCACTCTAGAACCCTACCCTATATATATATATATATATATAGATATATATATATATATAGAAACGGGATTAGGAGAAAACGCTCAAAAGTGTGAGAACGGTGAGAACGCTTCCTAGCCCAAGTGTCACGCCGCTTAGAGAAGGGCGAAGGGGCTTTTTTGTCCTTTCATATTTCTTTTTTTAAACGCGTGTCACTTTATCTTTCCATTTTTTGGCGTTTAATAAATACACGGCGTTTTTATTGTTTTTAGATCAGGATCGTAGTAAATATTTTGGAGTTTTAAGTATTGTTTTGGCGTTTTTATTGTTTTTTATATCAGGATGCAGTCCTTTAATGTAAAAAACATCAGTAATTTTCTTGATTTTATTATATCAAGTGTTGTGTCATGTAGGATACAAGCCTATAATGTGAGAGGCAATTATGGCGTTGTGAGAAGATAAATAAATTCAATTTTCCATGTAGTGGCTTTTAATATAATAAATGTTTCGCAATAATGATTCCGTCTCTTCATTTTACTGTTTTAGCAATTACTGTTTCTTTCAATTTTCATATGTCAATTAGTGTGGATTTTTCCAGTAATACTTTGTTTGCGTTTTTTTGGCGTTTTTATATAGCAACATCGTGCTTCGCTAGCATCCGTTCTCACAGTTTTTCACACTATCAGGTGTTTTGGTGTTTGTAGTTTTTGACGTTTTATACTCCTTTTTTTAAATTAGTAGAGAATTAGATAATAAACAACAGAGAATTAGATAATAAACAACAGAGAATTAGATAACAAACAATAGAAAATGAAAAAAAAATAAAAAATTATAATCTAATTTCTCATCCAAATCTTCACTGTCATTAGCCTCTTCTACTTTAACTTTTTTGGCGTTTTGAACCTGTTTTTGAATACCTTATGTAGATCCTTATTTTCCTACATAACGGCCGTCTTTAGAAGATGCTTATTTTTTGTGGCATCCTTTATTGTGGGTGGATATATACTTGTTTGATGACATGTTGAAGACCAGCGCCTGCTCTAATGTATTGATCCCTTCATGCCATCAATATATCCATGAAGAACAAAGTGACATGATGTCATATCAGTGTCATCAGTCTCTTTTTCTTGAATATTTGTCCATCTCATTCAGCAAAAGATTATAGATATATCCAACTCAGAGAAGAATCCATTCAGTGAAACTTCATTCAGATCAATACTCAATATAGAAGAATCGAGGTTCTGCATCTGTGGCTTTTTTAACTATTATTTTTGGCGTTTTAAAGTGAATGGTTTCTAGGGAATATGGCGTTTGTTTTTGGTTTTGTGATTAGTTTATTGTGCAGAGACGTCTCTCTTATAGGATATTTTTGGCGCGTAGTTTAGGCGGGATTTTATATATAATAAATGATATTAATAAAGTAGCCGTCTTTTCAGTTACTGTGTATTTTTACTTTTTTTGTTCAGCTTTTTATGAGTTTTTAGGGTCAAAGACTTTCCATCTCCCAAGTTTGGCGTTTATTAATGGCTTTAAGTAGGTTTTGGCGTTTTTTTCTTCCATTTTTAGCTTTTATTAATACTTCTGCAAACTACTTTCGTTATAGTTTAGGAGTTTTTGGCGTTTTTACTGTATTATGGCGTTTCACATGCATTATGACTGTTTGGCGTCTTATTAATATAATGTATTTTTTTATTCTAAGTTGAAAAAATACATAACAAACAACAGAAAAAGAAAATTAAAAAAATAAAAATAGAAACAATTCATCTTCCAAATCTTCACTGTCATCAGTCTCTTTCTTCATTGAATCATGTTCGCTGGCGGTTTGGCTTAGCCATGCTTGTGTTTTTGTGGCCGTTTGGAAAGACAAAATGACATGAGTTTTTTTTTGAATATGTATCTTCAAACAACTCATCAGTGTCATTCGTCTTTTCATGCCATTATAATATTCATCAATATTAAAACACAAAAAATGACATAAGTCTGACACCAGCATCTTTTTGTTTATGATTTGTCCATCTCATGCAGCAAAATGTTATTTGAGTCACATCAACTTAGCGAAGAATGCATTCTCCGAAACTTTGGTGTAGAACAATATTTGAATATACAAGAAACGATATTTGCCATGTTTGGCGTGTTACTGAGGAATAGTGTATCTGAAAAACCGTCGATTTTTTGGAATCTTTGATGTTTGAGTGTTTTGGCGTTTTCTAAGATAAATGGTATATAGTAGAAAATATGGCGTTTTTGAGTAGGTGTGTTTGATGTTTTGGGGATTTTGGCGTTTATTAGATGAATGGTATATAGTAGAAAATATGGCGTTTCAGGTTCTGGGGGATGTGTTTTTGTGTCTGGGATGTTTTTGTTTATATAGGGATGTGTTTTTGTGGGTAATGGCATTTTATTCATTAGTATGGCGTTTTGGTATAGAAGTGTAAAGATCTTTTTACCCTTAATGAGACGCGTCCACGTAATAAAATTGATGTTATTTACGAAAACGCCACCGCGTCAATCTAGTCCATAGATTGTTTTAATCGGACGATCCATAAGCGTTCTCACCGTTCTCACACTTTCTACCATTTTCTCTAAATCCCGACCCTATATATATTTTTAATTTTCTTTTTCATATGATTGTTATATAATAACAACGCCATATGTAATAAAAACGCCACACAGCCAAATGCTTGTCAAAACGCCAACATGCAATAAACGCCCAAAAAACTACCAAACCATAATAAAATTACTTTGGACAAGTATTATAAAAAACCCAAAAAAAAATAAAAAAATAATAAAAACCAAACTTGAAAATGTAACTAGAAATAGTAACTACAAAACAGTAAAACTGAAGAGACGGAAAATTTATTATACTAGAATCTAAAACGCCAAACTTGAAAGATGGGACGTGTTACAGACTTCAAAGATAAAAGCTTATCAAAAACAATTATTACAAAACAGTAACTGAAACGACGAATACTTTATTATAATAATGCACCGCCTAACCTACGCGTCAAAAAGACATCCTTATAAAATGATACGTCTCAGCAACTTCCATTTGATCAAACCAAAAAAACAAACGCCAATACTACTAAATACCACTCACTGTAAAACGCCAAAAAATTTAAAAAATCAAAGATGGCTAATATGCTTTCTTGGATATTCATTATTGTTCTTCGTGAAGTTTCACTGAATGGATTGTTAGCTGGAGGGGAGTAACTCAGTAAGATTTTGCTGCATGAGATGGACAAATATTCAAGAAAAAGATACTGATGACAGTCATATGTCATTTTGTGTTCTTTGTTCTTGAAGAAGGCTTTGATGAGGAGAAGAGATCAATGACACTGAAGAGTGGGATGATTATAAAGATGAAGATCAAGTTGAAGAAAACAAAGGGAAAAAACCCACCCACACATCATACATCTATGTCCCCAAACATCCACAAAAAACCAATTCAACAGACGAGCAGGCAAAATAATCAAACCGATGGGTTTGTTAAGTTTTACAATAAACGCCATATATTTGGTGACAGTTCTTGTAGTATTAAAGAAGAGAGAGACTGATGACAGTGAAGATTGTGAAGAGAGATCCAATTAGAATTTTTAATTTATTTTTTTCGCTTTATTTTTTTCCCCTGTGGTTGTAATATAATTTTAGAATTGTAAAACGCCAAGACACCACAAACGCCAAAATTTATATAAAAAATAACAGAACAATGGGCCATCTTGTCCAAAACGCCTTGGAAAACGCCATTAAGAGAGATTTGAAAAAACGCCATAAACGCCAAAATGTTAATACAATGAAACCATTAAAACGCCATATAATTATTGAATTTGGTTAACGCCAAAAATCTTAAACCCCAAAAATAAATCAATATTGTGAAAAAGCGGAATTGGAAAAGCGGAAGATAAAATGACAAAAAAGCCCCTCCGCCCTTCTCTATGTCGCGTGACACGTGTTGGGCAGGATGCGTTCTCACCATTCTCACACTTTTGAGTGTTTTCTCCTGATCCCGTTTCTATATATATATATATATATATGGGATGGTTCAAATGAAAACCACTTTTAACGCGAAAACTCGAAAACTAACTAAAAAAGCCTAAAAAACACACAAATTTTTTTCTTTCAAATTTTTTTATTAAAAATCGCTAGTTTTTGTATATAAAAAAACATTTCTTCAAAAAAAAAAATTTGTAGTACACATGTGTAATAATTCACATGTGTAGTACACACACATTAGTACACATGTGCAAAAAAAATATTTTGGTATGTTTTTTAGGATTTTTTAGTTAGTTTTCGAGTTTTCGCGTTAACTAGTGGTTTTCATTCGAACCTTCCCCTATATATATATGTATATATATAGGGGACCGCTAAAATGAAAACCACCTCCAGTTGTAAGAACCATGAGAACTTTTTGATCCGGGGTGAGTTGGACCAAATTTTTTTTTCATAAACGTAGATGCGTGTATTATAAACACATTTGTAAAAAAATTCAAAAAAAAAATGTCGTGAGTGTAGTTTTAAGCACCACAAGTTTGTGTTTATGGGTACCGTAAATTTTAAAATTTACGGTACCCGTAAACACAAACTTGTGGTGCTCAAAACTACACACACGACATTTTTTTGAATTTTTTTTTACAAATGTGTTTATAATACACGCATCTACGTTTAAGAAATTTTTTTTGGTCCAACTCGCCCCGTACGGTGTAGTTCTCATGGTTCTTACAACTGGAGGTGGTTTTCATTTTAGCGGTCCCCTATATATAGGGGGAAGGTTCTATACATTTTTTTTGAATTTTTTTTACAAATGTGTTTATAATACACGTATCTACGTTTATGAAAAAAATTTGGTCCAACTCGCCCCGTACGGTGTAGTTCTCATGGTTCTTACAATTGGAGGTGGTTTTCATTTTAGCGGTCCCCTATATATAGGGGAAGGTTCTATACAGAACACTAAATATTGCGAGAACACGCAGAACAAAATGAATCACTGATTTTTCAATCCTAAAAACCTTAAAAGTAAAATGAAAATGTTATAATGTAAAATTTATTGTTTCTCACACTAGAATTTAGAACAAAATATGAAAAATCCTCAGTTTTTAAATAACCTACACACATGTAAGTTATGTGTATGCTAAATTATCTATATATATGTAGACTATTTGTAGGGAAAAATATATGATTTTTTATGTATATTTAATACAAACGTGAATGTAAGAAACATAAAACTTAAGAAATATGAATCTTAAACCCCAAAATTTAATGATTTAGAGTTGTTCTTTTTGTTCTCGCAATAATTAGGTACGGGATTAGGAGAAAACGCCCTAAAGTGTGAGAACGGTGATAACGCATCCTGGCCCAACACGTGGCGCGAGATACGATCATGGCGTGAGGGGTTTTTTTGTCTTTTCAATCTTCTTTTATTTCGCATTTTTGCGTAACATGCTACTTCATTTTTGGCGTCTAAGATTATTTTGGCGTTAATTATATTCATTAACTAATTGGCGTTTTATTGTTTCTTAGATCTGTCACGTTGAATTAATTGTTTTTGTGTCACATAGATAATTTTTTTGGCGTTATAGCGTTTCCCTGGTCAATTTTTTGGCGTTCGTGGCGTTGTTAATAATTCATTACGATTCATTAATATTTTCATAAGATTTACAATAAGACCAAATGTTTTTTATGGCGTTTAGTCAATTTTTGGTGTTTAATACATTAACAAGGTGCTTTTCCAGCATCCGTTCTCACAGTTTTCATACTATTAGCTTTTGGTGTTTGTAGTTTTTGGCGTTTTATATAATAAAGTATTTTATTAATAGATAATTAGATAACAAACAACAAACAATTATATAAAAAACAATGGAAAATGAAAAAAAAATTAAAAATGGTAATCTAATTTTCTCATCCAGATCTTCACTGTCATCAGCCTCTTCAACTATTAGCGTTAGTGGCATCCTGTTTTTTGGTGTGATATTATTGTTTGGTGACATGTCATTGAAGATCAACTCCTGCTTGAATGCTATTTATAATAATGGAGTTCAAAATAGCATTTTACACTGGTATTGATCCATTCATGCCATGCATATAGTCATCAAGAACAAAGCTCACATGATGACATATCACTATCATCAGTCTCTTTTTCTTGAATATTTGTCCATCTCATTCAGCAAAAGCTTATAGAGATACCCACCCCGAAGAAGAATCCATTCAGTGAAATTTTTGCCATATGTGTTTTTGTTTAACTATTTTTTTGGCGTTTAAAGTGAGTGGTTTCTAGGAAATATGGTGTTTGTTTTCTGGGTGTGATGAATTCATTGTGTAGAGACCTCTCTCTTATAAGAGTTTTTTGGCGTGTAGTTTAGGCGGGATTTTTATTATAATAAATGATAGTAATAAAGTAATCGTCTTTTCAGTTACTGTGTTTATTTACTGTTTTGTTCAGCTTTATCAGTTTTAGTGTGATAAACGTCCCATCTTCCAAGTTTGGCGTTTTTTTAATGGCGTTATGTAGACTAAGATGACAAAATACAATAACAGAGAAAATATTAATCAGGAAAAATATTTTTTATTATTTTTGGCGTTTTGTAAGCAATAACTTTTTGTAGTATTTTTTTGGCATTTTGAAACTAAATGGAGAAATATAGCATTTAATTATCTTTAAAAAAATTACACAGAAGAAAACCAAAAAAAAATTAAAACTCCTCGTCAGAAGGTACTTTATCCGAGAAGTATCCATCACTTCCGTCGTCTTCTTCCTCGGAGTCTTCATCTAGACTTTTATCCATGTCATCACCTTCACTTTCATCGGCTTCTTGTTGTTGAAGATTCTGAAGCCTCCATTTGAACATGTCATGCATCAACGCCATTTTTGAGTCCATGTCTGTGTTCAAACAAGTGGCGTTGTGCAATTTTTCCATGAACCCAATCCCCTGCTTTGTCATGATGTTTTCAAGCAGGTAGTCTTCCTGCTCTCCGCTATCATATATAACGGTCACCATGTCTGTTTTCTCATCAAAACGCCATGATGTCATGACTGGGTCCGATTTTCCATTTGCTTTGATTGGTCCAAATTTCCTTGTTAATGTTTTCATGAACTTATGTGTTTCATGACATTCGTTATCCAGAGCGATGCCAAGCGATAGGATACCCCTCTATACCTCTTCTTCCATCTTCAAATTTGCTTTGATTGTCCAGTCCTAACATATACCCTCCTTCTGTTGTCAAAGCGTAGGACGAATCGTCTGATTTCCAGAGTGTATCTCCACCAAACGATGGTTGCCATTTTTGGCGTTTTGGTTAGACTTGGTGTTTTTGGTAAAAGATGTTTTTACAGAGTGATAGATTGAAGTGATTATGGAAGCGATGTTTAACGTCTTTTATATAATGATGTTTTTGGCGCGTAATTTAGGAGGGAATTTCTTCTAATAAATGTTAATAATTGAATTTCAGTTACTGTGTTGTTTCCTCTTCCTGTAATCTCCAACGCGTTTTATCACTAATTTTTGGCATTTTATATTTAATGGCGTTTTATTTGTTTTGAATCGCGTGTTATCATTTTAGGTGGCGTTTTGAATTTGAGCGGTAAAAGACCCTTTACCCTTAATGAAGCGCGTCCACTTAATAGAATTGGTGTTATTTATGATAACGCCACCGCGCCAATCTAGTCCATAGATTGTTTTGATCTGACGATCCATAATCGTTCTCACTGTTCTCACACTTTCCCACGTTCTCTCTAAATCCTGACCCTATATATATATATATATATATACAGCAGATGGATCATGAGAAAACTAGTTTAAATGAGAAAACCAAAAAACTAACTAAAAAAACCTAAAAAAACATACCATTTTTTTTACAATTTTTTATAAAAAATTCGCTATTTTTTATATATAAAAAAATTTAAAAAAAAATTATACTGCACATGTTCACTAATACGAAAAGCCTAAACCACTTAACCCACCCCCCAAAAACCTAACCCCCCCCCCCCAAAAAAAAAAATTATACTGCACATGTTCACTAATAAAAAATTGTAAAAATAAATTTTGGTATGTTTTTTTAGTTAGTTTTCTCATTTATATGTAGTTTTCTCATGATCCTCTCCCTATATATATAAAACTAAAATTAATTTAAACTCTCAAATAAATATTAATTCCTACATTACGTTAAAAAACAACCTAAACTTAAAAAAGAAATTAAATAAACTACCAGTCTTCATCCGACATGTCGTCATTGGGTTCGTTTTGTGTGTTGTTCCAAATGTATTCCACTAAGTCCGCTTGAAGGTTTTGATGTGTGTACTCGTTACATAGTGAGAATCCGTTTAAATGCTGCTCTTCTACATTTACTGGAATAGAATTCCCGTTAGGCGCGTTTACTTCGTACTCACAAATCGCTCTACCTTCGTCTTCGATGATCATGTTATGCAGCAAGATACAAGCGTACATAATGTATCGCAACTTCTGTGGTGTAAGAGAACGTGCCGGATGTTCAATGATATGCCATTTTTTTTGTAGAACCCCAAAACACCGTTCAATGTCTTTTCTCGCCGCCTCTTGAAACTTGGCAAATTTCTTTCTTTTATCGTCTGTCGGGTGCGGAATAGTTTTAACGATTGTAGAGTACGATGGGTATATTCCATCTGCAAGGTAGTAACTGCACCTGTATTCCACCCTAGAAACCGTAAAGCTGGTGTCTGGACCAGTTCCTGCTATTACATCGTGAAAGATATCTGATTGGTAGATGACGTTAAGGTCGTTAAGTAAATTAGACAGGCCAAAAAAAGCATGCCAAATCCAGAGATCATGTGACGCAACAGCCTCTAGTATTATAGTTGGATGACCATGATCGCCCCGAGTATGTTGACCTTGCCACGCAGTAGGGCAGTTATGCCACGACCAGTGCATGCAATCAATGCTTCCGAGCATACCTAGAAAACCATGCCTTTCTTTGTGCGCTTAATATATTTTTTTGACGTCATTTGCGTTTGGTTTCCACAGATATTTCTTGCTATATGGCTTCACCATCCATTTGTAAAACTTGTGTAAATATTTTTGTGAAGTTCTTTTGGACATCCTTAAATACTCGTCCAACGAATCGGGTTTCGTCCCGTATGCAAGTTGGCGAATGGCCGCCGTACATTTCTGTAAAGTGGTGAAACCCCTATCGCCCCTAGCGTCGCATCGAAGTGTGAAAAACGGATCAGACTGCGCCAAGTCGTCTGCTACACTTAAGAACAGTCGACGACTCATTCGGAATCGACATTTAAACATCGCGGCTGTGTACACAGGTTCGTCGGAAAAATAATCGGCCACTAAACTATCATGGGCACCTAAATAATAACACCGAAAAATAAATTAAATACATTATTAACACCGAAAGAAATTAAATATATCATTTTCACCGAAAAATAAAGATAACCTTCTCGGTCTTGGTTTAAGGCGGCTGCCCTAGTCCGCGGTTTTGACGACGTTTCTTGCTCTTCCTCCATGATCATCTGTGTTGCTAGCATTACGGCGTTCACAAAAAATAAATCACCATCACTCGAAGATGATGAACACCATGATGAAGAAGAAGACATGCCTAAAACTTTATAAAAATTAAGGTGATGTATAAAAAAACGAGAGAGATTGGAAAGATTTGGGTTAAAATGGGGGAATAAAGGGTATATATTTATAAAGTGGGAAAGAAAAAATAATTTTTTTAAAACTAGCCGTTATAACGTGTGACAACTCGAATTTTCCCTTCCACATTTCACTTGCATTGTAATCTTGTGAAATTAATGAGCGTGATTATTATAGTTGGTTGTATATATATGTATATATAGATGTGCAATATTATATGCGAGAGTATTATAGAAATCTTGGTAGGCTGCACACCTCTATCCACATGCTTTAAACATTTAGTGTGCAACCTAAATATGCAGCTCACACACCCCTCCTTGACTGCACACACATTAATTCAGGCCCAATCATAAACCCACAACAAACCCTAAAGGAACCGCACATTTCTTTATTTGGGGCACACATGTATGTGTGCGGGACCTCGTGTGAGTATAAATACCCAAAAGCTGCCAACCCTAAAATGATTGTTTCAATCATTGACGGCAACAATTATTCCGTTCTTTCACAAAACATTCTCTACACCTTTTTTTGAAAAACCCTAAAAACACCCTCTTTCCATTTTGGGAAGTAGACGGTGACTTCACCTCCCCGAATCAGTCCACAACAGCTTTCTTCATCTTCCTAGAAGCTTCATCTCTCCTTCTCAATCCCGCAGAGTCACCTCCATTTCTAAATCCACCGGTTAGTGTATTTCATTGTTTGCATACTACATGGGCATACTTGTTCAAATACTTGCTTGAATAACTTGAACGTTGGTGGTTCGATGTTAGTATGATGAGGATATAATGATTCATGGTATGTCTAATAAATAAAAGATGTTAACAAACCCTTGTTACTCGGATCCTGTTTATAAACCATGATGATGATTGATAAAATGCTAAGATGTATTCTCATGGTTTTTATAAAGTTAATGGAACAAGGATGCCAGTGTGGACAACAGTTACTTTTTAGTCTACGTGGTCAATTACTATTTGTCATAACAAACCTCTGTTCAGAGAGTGGGTCCTACATAGGAAACCCACTGATGAAGATACCAAAGATCTGTTTTTCAAAATGTCTGTTTGAAACCTCTATTTGACTCTTCATCAACAGAGTTTTGAAAATTATCTGTTTGAAACCTTTATTGGGTTAAACAAAGTTTTGGATGAAAACAGTGGCTTTGTTTGACTTTTAATGTCAGACAATGGTTTTGAAAAACCAATGGTTTTTTTGCATTAAACAATGGTTATTACACTTGAAAAGACTTTTGAACCACTCCAACAGTTGTTTTAACTCTTTTGAATAGAGTTTGGTTTTTGGTGATTTTATCATTCTTTTCTTGATTTTAAAACAAAATTTTTGGTTTTTCTGATTTTTGACATAAAATAAAAGGAATATATAAAAATTTGGGTTTTTCATAACATTTTATTTCTATTATTTGGATAGAAGGATAGTTGTGCAGATAGCCTCTGTTGGCACTTTAAAATTACCAATAGTGGTTCCCTGAAGATGATAGTGAATGGGTCAATCCTGCAGATGATCCAAAGCATTATCTGCCTTAGATTTGGTGTTGTCAACCACTGCAATTGCTTGTTAGGATTGGTCTTTGGTCACTAGGAGTTTTTGAACTATCTCCAACAGTTGTTTTTGACCCTCTACAAGTGCCTTCACACTTGGGTCAATGGGAGGTTAACGATTCCCAACAAGATGTTGATACCCATACGGACGGACATTTTCCCTCTGCTTTTGAGGCTGTGGTGTAGGTTCTATATACCTATAAGGAAGTCTATTGCAGGCTGATTATCCATAGCTTCTAGGTAATTTTTTTTGTGATGCAAGAGAGGTTTGACCTAATCTCTATGCAGATGGTTGGTTTGACATTTGTGGATAAACAGTTTGGTTAGGCTCAACTTTTTTAGAAATAGATTGGGTATTCCTATTACCAGGCCCATCTTCCTTTTTGAAGTTCATTTTCTTTTTAGGGTCATTCAGATTTACATCAAATGGTTTAAGAAAAGAACATTGTTGAGTCAAATGGTTGAGTTTTTCACAAATAGTACACCCAGGAGTGGATATATAAACACTGTTTGTTCTATTAATATCATATGCTCTTAATTTAAAGCAATCTTTTGTCATATGATTTGTTCTTCCATAGAAATCACACTTTAGTGTTTGATCCTTGTCTTTCTTCTTACCTGTATCTCTCTTTTGATTAATAGATGTTTTATAATCTGTTTGAGAGTTGGTAAGAGGAATGACTTGTATCTTGGGTGGTTTAATAAAATTTGGGTTGGTAAAATCAATGGGTTTGAAGTTTTTCTTAACATCACATTCATTTGTCCAAGTAGGTTTTAACTCATACCAAAGTGTTTTAGCTTGAATGGCACTTAGTAGTTTTTCAAGAATTATTTTCTTCCCACTAGGTTCAGTGATTTTTATTTCTTCCCCAGTTGATATGGTACGTGTAATCTCAACCATTTCAGAGTCAACGGAAGCATGAGTTTCCTGTTTTTGATCTTGTTTTCTAAAACCAACCGCAAACTTCACATTGCTCTTAATCTGTTTATTCAGAAGCTTCTCATAACCATGATAGGATTCTACCCATTTTTCACAGGTGATCTATGTGGATTCCAACTCCTTTTCACATTTTTGATATTTTTCAATTGTTAATTGGAGTTAGTCCTTGGTTATAAATGCTTCATGTTTAAGGCTGCTTAGTTCAAGGTTTTTTCAGCTATTCTTGTTTTAAAATCTTTTTTTTTTAATTTTTCAAGAATGAGTTCATTTATTTGTACTTTTTCTCTCAAATTTTCATACACCTCTTTTATGTTAGCAAAGGCTACAATGCAATTTTCTAAACACAACTCATTTAGAGTTTGAGGAGATTCCTTTAAGGCAGCCAATGCAACTTGATCAGCACTATGAACATTAGTGAGACTTTTGGGATTGTTTCCATCCTACCTACACACTTCTGATCAGCCACAGGTATTTGACCTAAGCTTTCAGTAGGTTTGCCAACAATCTCTTCACCACCAGCAGTTTGAATTGGATTTGCTTCACCTGAAATATGCTCAATGGCCATAAAACAAAAGTTTTCATGTTCCTTATTAACATTTTCTATTAAAAAATTTTTTTCCTATTAAATTCTTGTCACACCCCGATATTTTCACGTATTACCGGTGGGCCCGGTGGGGAGTATCGTGACGTAGTTGATATCATCATAGTCAAACAACACAATATATAAATGCACAGCGGAAGCAAAAGATAAATATATTACAATCCGAATATAAAGTAATATCAGAGTATTACAACGGAAAGTAAAAGATCCACAGGCGGATCAAATAAACATAAACAATGTTCAACAGACTTTTGACGCCTAGAACTTGCAAGATTCCTTATTAGCGCCCTGAGCTTCCAACCAATTATGTTCAGTACCAGTCACTTAACCCTTTTTGGAAAATACGTCAGTTTACACTGGTAAATACAATTAACCGACTCATTTTAAAAAGGAGTTTAAGAAAATTGATTTAGATGCACCAGGCACAAAAATATCTTTTATAACTTGGGACAATTATATAGAAATTATCTTGTATACAGATTTACATGTTCATTATACGTTCAGGGCCCGATGTAGAAACCGAGTCAAGATTAACAGACACACCACAAGTATAGGCCCACAAGAGAGTGAGATACCGTTTCCCTTAAGCAACGATCTGGTGTATGCCTACACCTCGTGCTTAAGGCGTGGCCATTTTATAAGACAACGATGTCAAGGATATCCGGGACATGGTCATTAACCCCTAAAGGCTTTTATTTCAAACAATACAGATTAAAGCGGGTTACCTCAATAATTTAATCACAATACGACTAAACATTCAATACTCGACCAAGCGGTATTATTATAATACCGTATCCCAAGCCCGTATAGGGAAAATAAGTTAAAAGTATTTACCTGAGCTAGCAAATGCAATTTATACTCAGCCGTATATCCTAATCAGCAAGCACAAGTACTTCTACTGGGGCTCTCAATCTGGAACGAAGGTTTTATTAACCTATTAGATTCCTAACGGGTCTTATTTAAGTCGTAACTTAGACCGGTTAGTTTTAAGGAAAGGTTTACGGTTCAAGACGCAAGATTAAGCGAAGACCGGAATAGAATGTGATTTAGACCCAACAAGTTTGGAGACTTGTATAATATGGGTATACTAAACACATTCTGGATTTTGAGATAAAAACGATAACGTTTGACCTGTTTCGGCTAATTTATGCAAACTAGTTACATAAACCGAACCGAACGAGCAAGAAGCGTAACGGTAACCATAAGGGTCCTAAACAGGTTTCCTAAGTTAATATGCCTTAAATATGTTGTGATATCATTAGTATACCTTCCATTATGCCCAAAACGAGTTAAATCTCAATTTAAGCCCCATAGGGGTATTTTGGTCATTTTAAATATTTTAAAAGGGATTAAATATGATTCTGAGGTTCGGTTCAGAATACATCAGTAAAATAGCTTATTTTAACAGGTTACATCAGTTGATGATAAGTCTTATGTGACAAAATGGTTTTAAACCCAAACTATGCGTTTAATACGCGTAAAAAGTAATTTTAAGCGATTTATGGGTTATACCGGAAATTTGAGTCTTCTGATCAGTTTATTAAGTTCAAAATACTCCATTTATTATGTAAAATCAGTAGCAATTGGATTGGTGTCAAAATATTATGTAAAACTCATTTTATACGCGAAAAGGGTATAATCGGTATTTACCGAATTAAGGTGATAACCTTAGGTTATGATTAGTTTAAAAATAATTAAAAATCTTCAAAAATCCCAAAATATTATATTACATCAGTGGGTAAAAGGTTTGGTGTCAAAAATTGGGTTTAGATAGGCTTTACGCTAATTACACCGTATAATTAATAAAAAGCTTTCTAATTACGCTATTGAGCATAATCCTAATCTAGACCTCCAACTGATGTGAAATTTTAGGGACATGTTTATAAATCAGTAATAAAGATTATTGTCCTCTCACATTTCCAAAATTCTCGTTTTAAGGTCAAATGGGCATATTGGTCAACATTAGGCATTTAACGGAAACATCGGACAATCAATGATTCAAGTAGCATAAACGCAGAGGGTTATACTATCATGTAACCAGGTCCTAATGGGACTTTAAGGCATGTCTAAACCCACCTAAATCGGGTCAGAACTGAAGTCAAAGCAAAAGTCAAAGTTTTGCGACTTTCGGTTCCGAACCGAGCCTATACTTAGAATTGTCGGGTTGAATCATGCTTAGGCATGTTCAACTAATATTTACCAAGTTATTAAAGTGAGAAAACTGGCTTTATGGTTTTTGTATGAATTTTATTTAAAACTAACCCGATTGACTTTTATTTGACCCAACAATTTAACTAAGTAAACGTGGTAATTAGGAGGTGCCCTTTTGAGGGTTAAACACCTACCTAATTACGGTCACGAAGCCATGTTCTTTACGAGCAATGGTTCAACCGTTTAAAAGTCAAAGCGTTTATAAAAAACGCTTGACCTTTCGGTTTAAAACGCTAAACGATTTAAACTAAGCACGTAAGGATACTTACAAGAGTCCAAAGGACTTAGGGAGGTTCTTAAAGAGTTCAAGATCCTCCAAGAATGAGAGAGCAATCAGGAAATGGAATGAGGTGTGAGTGAAAGTGAAAAACCCACCTCCTTATATACTTTTCGGGACCTTGTAGGATCGCGACAAGTGTCGGGGAGCTATATTCAGATCATGACAAGTGTTAAGTGGTTTTATCATACCATGGGCAGCCCCTAGGATTGAAAAATACCATGTGCAAGTGTTTAAAATAGCAGGAACAGCTGGTAACAGCTGGGAAAACAAGTTTCTGAAATGGCAGTTTTGGTCCCTGCTTGCTTCTAGCCCCTTTCTGATGCGTTTTAGGCCTGTTAAACCATTTTTAAGCCTCTACAATGATGCCTAAACATGAGGGACATGAAACATGCTCAAGAACATGTCGGATGTCGGTTCGTTTGGTCATACGGTCACGTTGTTCGACTAATTACGACGAAACACGAACGGACGCTAAAAACGATCAAAATTACGCGACGAATGGAAATTTATCATGGAGATCACTAAAATAAAATATTTTAATGCTTACATAAATTTTTGGATGTCCGGATATATTCAGAATGTAAGATATGCGCGAAAATGCAAACTTGTGCACTTTTTGACACTTTTAGTCCCTGCTTGACATAAAAGTTTATTTTTGCGCACCGAAGACCTCTAAACCTATATCTAAGCTATACTAAGGATATTTAGGGTATTTTTAACTCAGGGTCACCTTCTGGAAGGTCCGTTACCCTACGAATCGGCATACTTTTGCTGTTTGACGCAAATAGTCCTTTAATCGCACAAAGTAGCGCGGAATGTTGTTTAATGATATCCAAGCCTTCCATGGCTCATATTGGTCATTCCCAAGCATATAATTGATTATTACTACACTACCATTCGCTTAAATGGTCACCGAGAGGCGTAGATTCAAAAGTTGACGCTTTAGGTCCCTCTATTGCGCAAACTTGCGCATCTCATCATTTAATAGCATGGAAGCCTCATCTAATCCATATTAGGCATTCTTGTAAGTATTATTAAACATCACGATGCTTTGGGTTCGCTTAAAAGGTCATTCAGAGGTATAATTAAACATATTGACACTTTTAGTCCCTCTAACATTGCAAAGTTGCGCGTAACTTTACTTATAGGCATAAAAACCTTAGTTGGCCAATAATTGGCATTCCTGAGAGTATGATCGAATATCATGAAGCTCCCGGTTTGTTAAAGGTCACTCAGAGGTAAGAATTAACATGTTGACGCTTTTAACCCTTTGTGGCGCAAACTTTCGATTAATTCCGCAAACGGCTACACTTGATTATCAAGTGGCTCATTTGTGAATATAAATATCGTGAGAGGTTATTTAGAAACTTATTTTAGGTATGCTAACACTTCCAGTTCTTTCATAATCAAGGTTTTTGATTTTTCGAAAAATTAGTCCCTTAAATTCAATATTTGACTTCATTAGGGTTTATTACACGTGTCAATTCATCATTGGACGTGATTTTACGAGGTGTTACATCCTCACCCCCTTAAAAGAAATCTTGACCTCGAGATTTGCTAAATTGTTGGAAGTTCTTTTTGTCGCATAATGGACTTAACTTCTATAGCATAACTGGAGCCTTTCCAAGCTCCCAAGTTGACCTATATAACAGGTACATGTATTCTTTTGGAGTCTTCTTATCCTGTCGATCCTTAATCGATACAGGTTTCTCATCATATCATAAATCTGCATATCACTATGTGATAATGTTTCTTTACTTATTGGCGAAACACGTCCTTAAATAATTAGTATATAACGCATTGCGAGCTCCACTAAGCTCCTTATATAGGTTTTAGCTTATAAGCTATTTGATCTTGATACATTCGATTTCCTTCGAATGATTCTATATATTCAGAGCTTAACTAGCCTGATTATTTAACAAATTGGCACACCCTTCCTGGGTGATATCTTTTGTTGAACCTTATTCCTTAACAAGAATTTAGGA
The DNA here is from genome assembly GCA_030545235.1 of Helianthus tuberosus. Lineage (NCBI taxonomy): Eukaryota > Viridiplantae > Streptophyta > Magnoliopsida > Asterales > Asteraceae > Helianthus > Helianthus tuberosus. Next base: position 125,987,488 of record CM060407.1, read on the forward strand.
GGGTTGCTACTTTCATTAATTCTTGGTTTTCTGCCGATTACTGGCAACTTACAGATGATTAGGGATTTGTATGATCTTACTCGTTATTTCCAATGAAACTTTCAGATCCTGATAAGTGGACTTCCCAAAGTCTCGTCCATCCAACGGATGTTTTGATATTTCATCCATACAAGGTCTCCAAAGGAGCCACCTTGATACTTATATAACAACTATTATAGAAAAGCTCATTTAAAGTGAGATGGTTATCCCATCCACTGCTCAAAACTTAATTTTAAGGAATAGCTAATCCTTACAGTTAGTCGAACAAATCGATGATCCTGGGCAGTTGATGGCAACTTCTTAATTGTTGCCTAATTAGGGTTGCGGTAATCAACGAATAAGCAAAATGAACCCTCTTTCTTAATTAACTATACCGTATTCTCAGAATATTGAGTTGGTCTAGATGAACCCTCTATTTTAATAACTTATCTAATCAGGGTTTCGATTCCTCCAATGATGGTACTAGCCGTCTTGGAGATTTTCATAGTAATATAGCCCTAAATGGGGTATAAATCTTAACTCAGCTAGCCTCACAGGAGGCAAACAGGGTAATCTTAGGAGAAGATAATCAAGATACAAGAGAGTTACAGAGATTTTCCAAATCACAGGCTCTAGTTCATCCATCATTGCTGGTGCCAAATAAGTGACATATTTATGTTACACGTCCACGAATTCCTTAATCGTGAACATTTATGTGACACCTGTGTCACTTCAACCATCAAACAAATTCCAAACCAATGAAATATTGTATTTCATACTTGGGATTTGTAAAAATATGTGTATCGTTTGCACATATCAACTCTTGTTCGATTTCAAGCTTTAAATCGCTTTCTGGAGGGTTATACGCGCTCTGATGCGTAAATATAACCAGTTTAATGCAACGAACACTCCGGAATAGTGAAATAGGCTTAACATACCTTAAATAACCTCCACATAACTTAGAAATAAGTTTTGGATGGTTTGGTGTGTTGAAATCAAGTTTGTTCGATCGCAGGGACTAATTGTGTCAAACTGCAAAACTATACCGATTTTATAGTAACGAACATTCCGGAACATGACCATAAGTTAAAAATACCATAAATATCCTTTACATAGCTTAGAAATAGGCTTTGAGGAGTTCGGTGTGCTAAAATAAACTTTTGGGTCATTCAGGGACTAAAAGCATCAAAAAGTGCATAAGTTTGCACTTTCGCGCATAACTTACGTTCTGAATACATCCAGACATCCAAAAATTTATGTAAGCACTAAAATATTTTATTTTAGTGTTTGGCATAAGAAAAATCCATCCGTCACGCCATTTGGATCGTTTTTCGCGCTTATGCGCATTCCGTCGTAATTAACCGAACATCGCAACCGTACGGCCAAACGAACCGAAATCTGTGATGTTTTCAAGCATATTTCATGTTCCCTATGTCTTAACATCATTGTGGATCTTGAAATTGGGTTTGACGGGTGTTAGAAGTGCCAAAACACGACGATACGCGCACAGGGGCCTGTTCTACCATTTTTTGAAAGTTTCAGGCCTGCATGGTCCTTACGGACCTCAACATTGTGAGTGTTGAGGTCCGTAAGCAGGGGTCAGACCTGCAGAATTGCTGTAAACAGCCTGTTTTCAGCTGTTATACACTCTTTTCTCACTTGCAACTGGTTTCTAGCAATCCTATGGGCTCCCATGGGTTTGTAAATCAGTGGGTATGTGTTGTATGGCTGAGATTAATGCTTGGGAAACAAGAAACGATCCTAACGGCTCAACATTTTCCTATAAATACCCCCCCATGTCTTGCTCATTTTCCCTCACATTTGAAATCTGATTCAAAGCTCTCTAAGTGGAAGTTTATATGCTTCCTACCTGAGAGTGAATCGGGTTCAAATCTTGCGGGGACCTTTTGTAAGTGTTCCTTCGTTCTTTTTATGCGTTTTTAGCTTGAAAGTCAAACTGTGTTTGACTTTCTGCATTGACCAGTTTATGGTCAATGCGAAGTTCTTTTGAACTTCATAACGTGAGCGTAATCACGATGGTCATAGTCCCTAGTGACTATACCTACTGATTACCATGTTATCTAGGCTCAGTGACGAGTCGTAGTTTCGGCCAAAATGCGTGTTCTCGCGTATTTTGTAACCAAACTACTTTTAGGTATCAAAACCGTTTGTTTTGATACCAAACCTGTTTTCTAACTTAACTAAACATGTTTCGACATGTTTAGCTCGTCACTTTTTAGATTAGTGCTTATGTAGAGTCGTAAGTCAAGCGGTCTAAACAACCGCTTAGACTTACGAACTAGACCCGTTTGGTCGATCTTTAGGATCCAACCAAACACATTAGGTGACCATAGTTGTATAGGTAATAACCTTTCAAGGTTATACCTTATGGTCACCTAGTTTAAGTAGTTGTATGATAGGTAGTTTATATGCCTTAGGTAAATTACCAAAATACCCTTTTCATGTGTAATTGGTAATTAAGCATATGTAACCTAAACTTTTGTCATTTAACTGATTATGTAACATAATTAAGTATGTTAGGGCATATAATACTTGTCATAGGACTAGTTAGGCGGTCTGAACGCGTTATACGTGAACGACGCGTTAAAGTGGCATAAGCTACCTAAACGGGTCGTGACGGGTTGTAAGCACTTAGGTTAGGTTTCCTTTAGTATGTAGGACTTGTTAAACCATATCATATGAGTTCCCACGCTCATTTGGTTCACGAGACCTCATACTATCCAATTCCCCGATTTAGGTCCGGTTATTTATGTAGTTACCTATATTAGGTACCGTTTGATTTCCGGGACTCCTCTAGCTTGCTTGGTAGTTGTTCAAGACTTCTAAGCATTCTCAAGTGAGTACATAGTCCCCTCTTTTACTGTTTTCAAACTGTTTTGGGGTGAAGCATGTGTACCTATCTGTTATTTTCATGTTTTCAAAAGTATAATTGATTATACATACTTGTACTTATCTTTTTACAAACTGAATGATTATTTATGGTTTAAACTCTAATTTTTCTTAAATATTATAAAATAAATGTTTGGAATAGTACTTATTTGGTTCACCAGGCCGGTTGGTAGTATGATATAGCGCTATAGGATTTGACACCCCATTCCTGTTGTCATGGAATGTCTGAAACCAATTTGTTTCTCCATCCAAATAGGGATTGCCTTCTTGGTATTCCTATAGTCCCAAAGGTGTATTTTGATGCACTAGGTCTGAATGAATTCTTAAGTCTCATTATTTTTGTATATTAAGTTATACTCCCAAGAGTATAGTTTGATATGCTCTCATATGTGACAATGTACAAAACCAACATGTATTTTGTTAATCATTAAAACATAGTTTGATATGTTATTTGTAATCCAAAACATAGTTTAATATGTTATTTATAAATCCAAAGTATACTTTTGATATACTACTGAAAATTTATTTACTTTAACAACTAAAGTGTATTTAATATACTATTGTTTTGAAATTGGGTTTTAGGGTTAGTGTTTAGATAACGGGACGGGTGTAATATGATGAAAACATGGTAGATACGCCGCTGGTACTTCTTATATATAAGTGTTTTCATTGCATTACATACCGTGGCGTTATTTAGTACACTTGGGTTAACGGTTTTGGAACTGAAATATATTTTAATATATTACTTATTCGACTTTCTTAGAACCAAAGTATATTTTTATATATACTATGAATCTTTTTATCAAAATATTGTTTTTCAAACAATATATTTTTATAACAAACTTATTCTACTTACTTATTAAATTCCTATGTCTTATTACTTTATATCATTCGATTTCTTATAAATGATTTATAAAAGAAAACCTTTTTCAAGGATCATGGCTGCTTTTATTAAAACTTTTTCTTTAAACTCATAAGTCATGAATCCTATTTTCACAAAACCTATGTATCTCACAGGCATTTTTATGCTGACGTACCTATTTTTACACATGTTTCAGGTGCTGCTTTGTGATGATTGATGATATATGCTACACTTAGGATGGACTCGTGCCTTAGCAACTTTAAAACTTGAAAGATAATAGTTGTACTTATTTGATTGTATTAAAACAATGAGTTCATTTATTCAATAAAACAAAAATTATTTATTCGATGGTTGTGAAACAATGATTCTGTTACAACACTCCCCGACGTTTCTGCCACGTTTTGTTGTTTTACGTGGTCGGGGTGTGACAGAAAAGTTGGTATCAGAGCCAATGGTTATAGGGAATTAGGTTATTAGTAATGCTTTGACCTAGACTATAACCTTCCTAGGACCCTAACACAAGTTATCTTGTGTTTAGTTTTAAAACGATACCGTCACTTATCCTTAGGTGACAACCTCAATAAGAACACAAATTTCAATCCTGCTTTGAAAACTAATCATCTGTTCTAGGATGATTGATTGTAAGGTTTTGAACCCTCTAAGTTTTCGAAATCCCGTCAAAGTTTGGTCTAAATAATGTGAACACGTGCAAACTGGAAGGGTGGGTGCCTGTACCCTGGGTCTTCTGTCTAAGGCTAGAGTGTTCGTACAAATCCGCAGTATCGGACCAGTCACTCTTACCTGGGAACTCTTGGGGTGAGTGTCCACTTATAGGTGAGCATGTCTTCGCGATACATTATATTGACCCATTTACTTTGATTAGTCACCGTTTCATTTGTTTGCCTTAGGTAACAAACAAATGATCAAAATTTCTATGCATTGTCATTCTGTTTTCATTTCCCTTGTTTCCTCCCATGTCTTCCATTTTCTTCATGGTGCCTCTTCATCGCAATAACAATGTCCGAACTAGGTGCTGCAATTGCCCAATAATTAGGCGTCGTACTCCAGAAGGCCGTTGATTTAGCTATCACCATGACTCGTCTCAGGGATGAAGCCATACAAGGGAACCGCTCCTTGGAAGCAATCAATGCAACCGTCATCACCTGAATCAGATACCCTGTTTCAAATGTACCCACAGTGGACGATGGGGACATTTGGTTAACATGTGCCGCTTTGCAATCCAACGCAAAGTTGTTACAAATCATGCTGCTGCTCAACCTCTTGCAAGGAAACCTAATGCCGATATGTGCTTATGTGCAACAAATGTAATGCACCTCACCAGGCTTACCTGCAGTGTCGACTATGTGCGTCACATGGACGACTCGGTCACCTGACAAATGCTTGTCAATTCAACCCAAACCAAGGTGTTCTAAACCAACCCTAAGTCAACCCTGCTCGTATGATCGACTTAACATACGTAGTACCCAACCTTCAAACTCTGCTTCATATGTCGCTTGGCATATCTAGCACCTCAACCTTATGAACTTTCCACATTGTGTATCGACTTAAGCACGCCTAGTGCAAGGTGTCAAAACACCTCTCGTTACACAAAATTCCAAAATCCAAAATAGGATCTTTCTATCCTCATAGTTAGATCCTTGTGGATAAGTATCAATCAAATCAGAGCCCTTAATTGAATTATTCGTATGCCTTAATACGTACATTACGATTCAATAAGGACAAAGCCAAATTCTTATTAAGATCTTTCTATCTCCATAGTTAGATTCTTATGTTTAAAGTGCCAAATGAAATCCACGAATTGGATTCCTGGTGTGCTTTAAATATCCGTGTCCAAAGATAACAAATTAATAATCAAGTTAATCAATTATGTGATTATGTGCTTATGTATTTTCTTATATGTTTTGTGTTTTTATGTGATCCATCCAAATCCTCATAGAATCTTCCATATCTCATATGTGGGATTCATAGTAGGATATCTAAAGGTACTATCTTAAATCCTTAATGGACTTTTACGTTGTAGTTAAGTCCCTTGGGTTATGAAGTACTATTCTATAATCCTTGAGTGGTCTAGTTAAACAGATTGATTTGAAAATCTGGTTGGGAATATCATGTGGTGATATAATTGAAAAGATCCCTTAAATGGTCTATTTAAGGAGATCGTACGACGGTCTAGTTAAGAAGATCATGTGTTGATCTAGTTAAAAAGATCGTTCGTTGATCTAGTTAAAAAGATCCTTTGGTGGTCTAGTCAAGTCGCTTCATGTTTATTCAATTGATTTTTCCCCTACGCATTATTAAATGGACTGTGCGGACTGTGCAAGGAATTACGTAATTATGGAGGCCTACATAATTATGGAATTCAGTGCACAGAAACCACAAGAAGTTTTGTCATGTGTTAAGACCTATAGTGACAAGAGTAATGATACGGGAGAAGTCTTGGACCTCGACAAATGTCATCTATTCTTACACTCCTCAATTCTGATTTCAAGCACACACAAGTTTCCTATGATAAGTCTTCACGGGAAACGTATTCCTGTCTGTAGTTTGAAACCCCATGTTTTGCTAACTACAAGGACTTCACTTTAAGGGTTGACAATTTCGCTAAGAACCCTATCATGGCCCAGAGTTCTACTTAGGCTTCAAGGGATTCATTCGAAAGCGAAAACATCACAATTGTCCTCACAAGTTTCTCCAAAAAATTAAATTTCGGGATGAAATTTCCTAAAGTCGGGGAGACTGTGACACCTGTGTCACTTCAACCATCAAACAAATGCCAAACCAATGAAATATTGTATTTCATACTTGGGATTTGTAAAAATATGTGTATCGTTTGCACATATCAACTCTTGTTCGATTTCAAGCTTTAAATCGCTTTCTGGAGGGTTATACGCGCTCTGATGCGTAAATATAACCAGTTTAATGCAACGAACACTCCGGAATAGTGAAATAGGCTTAACATACCTTAAATAACCTCCACATAACTTAGAAATAAGTTTTGGATGGTTTGGTGTGTTGAAATCAAGTTTGTTCGATCGCAGGGACTAATTGTGTCAAACTGTGAAACTATACCGATTTGTATAGTAATGAACATTCCGGAACATGACCATAAGTTAAACATACCATAAATATCCTTTACATAGCTTAGAAATAGGCTTTGAGGAGTTCGGTGTGCTAAAATAAACTTTTGGGTCATTCAGGGACTAAAAGCGTCAAAAAGTGCATAAGTTTGCACTTTCGCCCATAATGGCGTTTCTTGCAGGTCTTGCATACAGGTTTCTCGTTGGACTTTTGTTTGTTCTTCTTCTTAGAGCTCTAGGAGTTATCTTCCTCCCTTTTTCTTTTTAGCTCATCTTTTGCATTTGAGGCATGAACAAGATCCCCCTTATGAGTAAGGAGATGTGGTCCTAGATAAAATTTGGAGCGAGTAGCATGGGGTTCCTTGATCTTTTTCACAGCTTTTCCAACAGCTGCGTCTATCATAGTTTGAAGGACATCTTTGGAAATTTTAAGGTTCACAATTGTATCATCATTGACATGGGCCGCATCATCCATAACACGATCAACGGCTGTCTTATCTGAGTTTGCCATACTCGATATTGGTTCCTAACACCAATAAAATAATTTCTTAGTTGCAATCCAACAACTGCTATTCGTCATCCTGGTAACCTAATATACTAACCTTGGTATCGTTATACCATACAGACTAATATAGTGCGAACATTCTCTATGAATGTCCTATAGATATGTATATATATATATATATATATATATCAATTATACTTAGCCTAGGCCATAGAAGACCATTAATGGCAATCAAGGTTTGGACCCAGTCCACCGCCTCGTTGACAGGGGATCAATTGTCACATCTGTCTTGATCATATTGATGATTTTGGATAGCTTGGAAGCTTGTCAAAAGGATATCAGAAAAGAGCGATTCCTATTAGATATAAAATATCAATCTAAGATTTGTTGGAGCATTTTATAAAGTATCGTCAGCCAATTTCTACCTCGCATTAAATGACCGGAGTCCTAATCAGGCGGAGACAACAGTTCTCAACATTTATCGTTCATTATAGAATCATATGTGCCAGCATCAAATAAATTTCTGCATAAACTGCTTGACAAGGAAAGGTACCTGCTATATAGTTATCATTCTGCACCATCTCCTGGCATTCATCTGGAAGACTCATGCGTTTGTTTTCTTGGCCTCTTTGGGCTTCTTCTGATTTCTAGGGCAGTTGGTCTTGATATGCCCCTTTTCGTTGCAACCGTAGCAGGTTGCGTCCTTCAACTTCTTGCATTGCAAGGTTTTATGCTCCTTGGACTTGCAGATTCCACAAGGTAGAAGCTGAGATTCAAATCTGCATTTCCCGAGGTGGTATTTCCTACAAGTTTTGCACTTGATCTTTTCACCCGACTGCTGGTCGTCATTCTTAAACCCGGAACTCTTCTTATCCTCAGAGTTCCTCTTTGTCTTCCTATCGGAGCGATGGGAATTCTCATCCTCCCTTTTACGATTTCCATCTTCAGAGGCTTTGGTAGCCTTGTTTCTGACTACATCGAGTGTAAGAGATAGCGACAGGTCCGCCGCTGACCTGAATGTAGTAGGTCTCGATGCTTTCACACTTGCCTTTATTTCTGGGGCTAGACCCCCAATAAAGCGAGCTATACGCTTTGGTTCCGGCGTGATTAAGTAAGGAACTAATCGAGACATAGTATTGAAACTTGTAAGGTATGCTTGACAATCTAAGTTCTCCATGACTAACGTCAAGAATTCAGTCTCAATTTTCTCAACTTCATGTTGAGGACAATAATTTTCTTTGATAAGAGCAACGAACTGATCCCAAGTCATGTTGTACAAAGGGATCTTCCCCGTAGCTTGGATCAGTGACCTCCACCAAGCTAGAGCTTCTCCTTTAAAGGATTGTGAAACAAACTTCACAATGTCTTGCTCTGCACATCCACTGATGTCAACAACGGTGTCCATCTCCTCGAGCCACGTCATGCAGTTGATGGCTCCTTTTTCTCTTGTGAAGTCTCTGGGCTTGCAGGAGACAAAATATTTATACGAACATGTTTTAACGAGTGGCTCTTGATTAAGCACAACCTGTCTAGACGGAACACTCCGCTGATTTGACGAGTTATGAACATCATCCTCCTTCGACTCGTGTGATTTAGAAGGGGGCTTACTACGAGCCACAGATAGAGTCTTAGAGTGTGTACCACTTGATTCATCATACTGTCTGTCGAGAGCTCGTGTAATGGCATCATCTATTAATGCCTGCAGTTCTGCACCAGTTATATTAACTCTGGTAGCATCATTATTCTCCCTCGGGTGGCTGTTAACCTCATCTGATCCAGCCATGTAGCTTGATTGCTACATACATATTGACAATGATTTATTCAGAGGTTATAATGGAATTATCATTTTTGACGATTCATCAACCATGGTAATATAAACCATATTGGTTAATTTGTTAATTATATTAATATTTTCATTATAGTTTATCCTAGTATATAAACATTAAGGATATTAAAGTGGCGCAAAAGGCCTAGTCTCAAGGACAGTTTTAAATTTATAAGCCATGATTTCAGAGAATCGAGGCATTAAGGTTTGAACATATTTCATTACCTTTTCTTGACAGAGCGTCAAAGACTTCAATTGTCTTTAGTCTCAGAGGACGTTAATTATAGCCCGTAGGCACTTCATCCTTAAGAGATGATTATTTCAAATAAGGGAATTTAGATTAATCCCCTTTTTAAAGGTGGACTGTGTGACTTTAACGATTCACAGTTTGCCAAAAATGTTAACATACTTACATATGTTAACAAGTATTGGAATCTTTTAGATAAGTTTTACCGTCTTGGCCATGTCTACAATGACAATTAGGCTAGGTTTTACCTTTAAGATTCTTTTAATATTTAACGCAGAACAATCCTAAATTGAGATGTTAACAAGGATCTGAATCTAATTGTGGAACTACCATCTTGGCCCTGTCTTAAGGTGACATATGGCTAGGTCTTGTCCTTTTTAAATTTTGCCATTTTATTATAATGGTAGATCTTATAATATAGGAATGATATTTTAAATGTAATTGTCCCATTAAAATTTAAACAAGTATATGGTTGCCCTAAACGGGACTTCTACAGAAAATGACTTGCCCATGTACGGGCTAACCAGAAAATAACAAGGGAAACAAATAAAGGACAAAAACAAATCAGGAATATTCCTAAGTTCTTTGTCTAGACTCAAGAATAAAAATGTGCAATCGTGTAACTGAGATTAAACACAAAAGGCTAGTGTTTAATTCACTCAGTGTTAGCTCTGATACCAACCTGTCACACCCCGATATTTCCACGTATTACCGGTGGGCCCGGTGGGGAGTATCGTGACGTAGTTGATATCATCATAGTCAAACAACACAATATATAAATGCATAGCGGAAGCAAAAGATAAATATATTACAATCCGAATATAAAGTAATATCAGAGTATTACAACGGAAAGTAAAAGATCCACAGGCGGATCAAATAAACATAAACATTGTTCAACAGACTTTAGACGCCTAGAACTTGCAAGATTCCTTATTAGCGCCTTGAGCTTCCAGCCAATTACGTTCAGTACCTGTCACTTAAACCTTTTTGGAAAATACGTCAGTTTACACTGGTAAATACAATTAACCGACTCATTTTAAAAAGGAGTTTAAGAAAAATGATTTAGATGCACCAGGCACAAAAATATCTTTTATAACTTGGGACAATTATATAGAAATAATCTTGTATACAGATTTACATGTTCGTTATACGTTCAGGGCCCGATGTAGAAACCGAGTCAAGATTAACAGACACGCCAAAAGTATAGGCCCACAAGAGAGTGAGATACCGTTTCCCTTAAGCAACGATCTGGTGTATGCCTACACCTCGTGCTTAAGGCGTGGCCATTTTATAAGACAATGATGTCAAGGATATCCGGGACATGGTCATTAACCCCTAAAGGCTTTTATTTCAAACAATACAGATTAAAGCGGGTTACCTCAATAATTTAATCACAATACGACTAAACATTCAATACCCGACCAAGCGGTATTATTATAATACCGTATCCCAAGCCCGTATAGGGAAAATAAGTTAAAAGTATTTTCCTGAGCTAGCAAATGCAATTTATACTCAGCCGTATATCCTAATCAGCAAGCACAAGTACTTCTACTGGGGCTCTCAATCTGGAACAAAGGTTTTATTAACCTATTAGATTCCTAACGGGTCTTATTTAAGTCGTAACTTAGACCGGTTAGTTTTAAGGAAAGGTTTACGGTTCAAGACGCAAGATTAAGCGAAGACCGGAATAGAATGTGATTTAGACCCGACAAGTTTGGAGACTTTTATAATATGGGTATACTAAACACATTCTGGATTTTGAGATAAAAACGATAACGTTTGACCCGTTTCGGCTAATTTATGCAAACTATTTACATAAACCGAACCGAACGCGCAAGAAGCGTAACGGGTAACCATAAGGGTCCTAAACAGGTTTCCTAAGTTAATATGCCTTAAATATGTTGTGATATCATTAGGATACCTTCCATTATGCCCAAAACGAGTTAAATCTCAATTTAAGCCCCGTAGGGGTATTTTGGTCATTTTAAATATTTTAAAAGGGATTAAATATGATTCTGAGGTTTGGTTCAGAATACATCAGTAAAATAGCTTATTTTAACAGGTTACATCAGTTGATGATAAGTCTTATGTGACAAAATGGTTTTAAACCCAAACTATGCGTTTAATACGCGTAAAAAGTCATTTTAAGCGATTTCCGGGTTATACCGGAAATCTGAGTCTTCTGATCAGGTTATTAAGTTCAAAATACTCCATTTATTATATAAAATCAGTAGCAATTGGATTGGTGTCAAAATATTATGTAAAACTCATTTTATACGCGAAAAGGGTATAATCGGTATTTACCGAATTAAGGTGATAACCTTAGGTTATGATTAGTTTAAAAATAATTAAAAATCTTCAAAAATCCCAAAATATTATATTACATCAGTAGGTAAAAGGTTTGGTGTCAAAAATTGGGTTTAGATAGGCTTTACACTAATTACACCGTATAATTAATAAAAAGCTTTCTAATTACGCTATTGAGCATAACTCCTAATCTAGACCTCCAAGTGATGTGAAATTTAAGGGACATGTTTATAAATCAGTAATAAAGATTATTGTCCTCTCACATTTCCAAAATTCTCGTTTTAAGGTCAAATGGGCATATTGGTCAACATTAGGCATTTAACGGAAACATCGGACAATCAATGATTCAAGTAGCATAAACGCAGAGGGTTATACTATCATGTAACCAGGTCCTAATGGGACTTTAAGGCATGTCTAAACCCACCTAAATCGGGTCAGAACTGAAGTCAAAGCAAAAGTCAAAGTTTTGCGACTTTCGGTTCCGAACCGAGCCTATACTTAGAATTGTCGGGTTGAATCATGCTTAGGCATGTTCAACTAATATTTACCAAGTTATTAAAGTGAGAAAACTGAATTTATGGTTTTTGTATGAATTTTATTTAAAACTAACCCGATTGACTTTTATTTGACCCGACAATTTAACTAAGTAAACGTGGTAATTAGGAGGTGCCCTTTTGAGGGTTAAACACCTACCTAATTACGGTCACGTAGCCATGTTCTTTACGAGCAATGGCTCAACCGTTTAAAATTCAAAGCGTTTATAAAAAACGCTTGACCTTTCGGTTTAAAACGCAAAACGATTTAAACTAAGCACGAAAGGATACTTACAAGAGTCCAAAGGACTTAGGGAGGTTCTTAAAGAGTTCAAGATCCTCCAAGAATGAGAGAGCAATCAGGAAATGGAATGAGGTGTGAGTGAAAGTGAAAAACCCACCTCCTTATATACTTTTCGGGACCTCGTAGGATCGCGACAAGTGTCGGGGAGCTATATTCAGATCATGACAAGTGTTAAGTGGTTTTATCATACCATGGGCAGCCCCTAGGATTGAAAAATACCATGTGCAAGTGTTTAAAATAGTAGGAACAACTGGTAACAGCTGGTAACAGCTGTTAACAGCTGGGAAAACAAGTTTCTGAAATGGCAGTTTTGGTCCCTACATGCTTCTAGCCCCTTTCTGATGCGTTTGAGGCCCGTTAAACCATTTTTAAGCCTCTACAATGATGCCTAAACATGAGGGACATGAAACATGCTCAAGAACATGTTGGATGTCGGTTCGTTTGGTCGTACGGTCACGTTGTTCGACTAATTATGACGAAACACGAACGGACGCTAAAAACGATCAAAATTACGCGACGAATGGAAATTTATCATCGCGATCACTAAAATAAAATATTTTAATGCTTACATAAATTTTTGGATGTCCGGATATATTCAGAACGTAAGATATGCGCGAAAATGCAAACTTGTGCACTTTTTGACACTTTTAGTCCCTGCTTGACATAAAAGTTTATTTTTGCGCACCGAACACCTCTAAGCCTATATCTAAGCTATACTAAGGATATTTAGGGTATTTTTAACTCAGGTCACCTTCCAAAAGGTCCGTTACCCTACGAATCGGCATACTTTTGCAGTTTGACGCAAATAGTCCTTTAATCGCACAAAGTAGCGCGGAATGTTGTTTAATGGTATCCAAGCCTTCCATGGCTCATATTGGTCATTCCCAAGCATATACTTGATTATTACTACACTCCCATTCGCTTAAATGGTCACCGAGAGGCGTAGATTCAAAAGTTGACGCTTTAGGTCCCTCTATTGGCAAACTTGCGCATCTCATCATTTAATAGCATGGAAACCTCATCTAATCCATATTAGGCATTCTTGTAAGTATTATTAAACATCACAATGCTTCGGGTTCGCTTAAAAGGTCATTCAGAGGTATAATTAAACATATTGACACTTTTAGTCCCTCTAACATTGCAAAGTTGCGCGTAACTTTACTTATAGGCATAAAAACCTTAGTTGGCCAATAATTGGCATTCCCGAGAGTATGATCGAATATCATGAAGCTCCCGGTTCGTTAAAAGGTCACTCAGAGGTAAGAATTAACATGTTGACGCTTTTAACCCTTTGTTGCGCAAACTTTCGATTAATTCCGCAAACGGCTACACTTGATTATCAAGTGGCTCATTTGTGAATATAAATATCATGAGAGGTTATTTAGAAACTTATTTTAGGTATGCTAACACTTCCAGTTCTTTCATAATCAAGGTTTTCGATTTTTTGAAAAATTTGTCCCTTAAATTCAATATTTGACTTCATTAGGGTTTATTACACGTGTCAATTCATCATTGGACGTGATTTTACGAGGTGTTACAATTCTCTAGTAAGCTACTCCAGTCAACATAGCCCTAAGTAAAGAGACTTTGTTGACTAGGCTCTGCTGTTGCAAGAGCTTGGGTAGCTTAAGATGCTTAAACATCTGCCATTGGCATTTGGACATACTGAACCTGAGGAATTTAGGGTGTATGAATGAGTCATGTTTTGTGCAAAATGGGTTGTGTTTTGCACATTTGGTCCAGGGGTATTTTGGGAATAAATTTATTGTTGTGCATTTGGTTGAGATCTTTGACTAGGGTATGTTATCATGGTGCAGAGTTGTTTGTTTGACTCTTACACTCCTTAGCAAAGTGTCCTAATCTATTACACTTAAAGCATTTAAACTTTGATTTATCCAACCGTACTTTGGACCTCCCATTTAATCATGGATAAGTCCTCCTAGTCCTTTTATAAAAATTGTTAGCTCTAAGACTTAGTAGGGCTACCTAATGCAATATGTCCATTTCCTCTAGGTCAGTTGGGTCTATATGCTTAAGATCATCGAGTACAAACAATAGATTATCAATGACATGAGTTTCATCATGTGACATTTGTGTCTTTTAAACATTGTACAACTCTAAACAATTCAATTATCAATGAAACATTGTGTTTTGATCCCAAGATTTGTTTAATTATGTTTGACATTTGCACGTTTTAATTCTTGTTCGATTTCGAGCTCTTAAACATTTTCTGGAAAGTTATACGTAAACTGTTACGTAAATGTAAACAATTTAACATGACATACACTCCGGAACAATGAAATAAGTTAAACATAGCATAAATACCCTTAACATAACTTAGAAATAAGTTTTGAAGGGTTCGGTATGGCAAAAACATACTTATTCATGCACATGGACTATTTGCGTCAATGTGCGAAAGTCTGCCAATTCACGTAATTCTTAATACGGAACATGTACGAACATCCAAAAATTTTTGTAATCATTAAAATATTGTATTTTAGTGATGGGAATGCAAAAATACCATTTGTTATGCAATTTGGATCATTTTCGCGTTCGTTAAAGTGTTCGTCGTAATTAAGCAAAAAACGCGACCGTATAACTGAACGAACTAACATCCATGACATTTCCAAGCATATTTCAAATCCCCTATACTTTAACGCCCTTATAAAGCATGAAAATTGGTTTAACGGAGGTTAAATACGTCAAAAACAAGTTTGAAAGGCAGCAGGGACTGAAACTGACAATTTCTGCAACCTGATGGTTTTCTATGGCGGGGCGCGATAGGAGCAGCCTCCTGGTTCGCGGGGCGTGAGAGATGATGCTGGCAGAATCTTTCTTTGTTGCATCAGCAGCTATGTGGCAGCACCATGTTTCAAGTTTTGGAGCCCAAGTAAACGATTTTGCCACCTTCTAACCTGCTATTGACAAGTGTCCAAGCCACCCTAGGATAGGGATGGCAATGGGTCAGGTTTGGGATGGGTTTAGGTAATCCCAATCCCAAACCCAATTAGATATGCTTGTCCCAAACCCGTCCCAAAAACCGTCGGGTTTCTAGCAGGTAAATACCCATCGGGTATACCCGCGGGTTTCGGGTAACCCATTAATTTTAATAAGTTTACCCGTTGGGTATACCCGACCCAAACCCATCATATAACTACTAATCAGTTACATTTAGTATTATCACTAAAGAAATATATCAAATAACTATAATGTATACGGATAAAATACCTATGTGTATAGAAAAATAGATGTATTATATATTTACATATTTAAATATATAAATGAAATTATATCGGGTATACAATCGGGTAAACGGGTTTACTTTATCGGGTAATTGGGTCGGGTAAACGGGTATATCACTAAATCCCAAACCCATCCCAAACTCGCGAAAAAATTAAAAACAAGTCCCAAACCCGTCCCAAACCCGATTAACCTACCCAAAACCCGTCCTAGATGTGTCGGGTTTTGGATTTACCCATCGGGTTCGGGTTCGATTGCCATCCCTACCCTAGGATCATGACAACACAAGGGACACTTGTGATGATCCTAAGGCTTCAAATTCACTATAAATAGCAAGGCATTTTGCTCAAATCCTTGCTCATTCCTTTCTTTCTTCTTCATCTGCTCTATTGGAGTGCTACCATCTTATTAAAGGCCTCCCATCTGAGTATTCTTCATCCTAGAACACAAGTAAGTGTTCTCCCTAGTCTTATTTATTTATTTTAGCTATTTTAAGCTAAAAGTCAAACAGTTTGACTTACTGTGTGACTTTCGGTTTAGACCATGAATTGGTCAAGTCAAAGTTCAATTGAACTTTGCAACGTGATCGTAATCATGATGGTTATAATCCCTTGCGATTATACCTACTGATTACCACATTTACTAGTCGAAGTGACGAGTCAAATTTTCGGTCAAAATACACAATTATGTGCATTTTACGATGAAACTATTTTCGGGTATATCAAATCAGTTTTTCAACTAAGTTAAACATGTTTTAACATGTTTAACTTGTCACTTCTTGTTTAGTGCTTATTTAGGGTCGTAAGTCGAGCGGTCTTGACCACCGCTTAGACTTTCGAACCCAACCTGTTTGGTCGATCTTAGGATCCGACCAAACACATATTTGTGACCATAGTTGTACAGGTAATAACCTACCGAGGTTATACCTTATGGTAACTTCGTTTGGTTAGTTATTTGATAAGTCATTTATATGCCCTTTTGAAAATGACAAAAATGTCGTTTTTGCTCATAAATTCATTTTAAGCATATATAATCAAACTTTTGACATGTAAACTGATATAATAACATTTTCAAACATGTTTGGGCATTTAAGACTTATCATAGGACTTGTATAACCATTCGAACACGCGTTTATGTAAATGACACGTTAAAGTAGCGTAAACTACCTTAACGGGTCAAAACAGGTCAAAAGCACTTAGGATTACTTTCAAATCAGAATGTAGATATTGTTAAACCATTTCATATGAGTTCCAATTCTCATTTGGTTTACAAGACCTCATTCTATCCTATCCCCTTATTTAAGTCCCGACTTATAAACATAGTTATCTGATACTAGGTGCCACTTGATTCCTTGTTCCTTCAAGCATTGTTTGATCTTTACTACAAGACTTAAGCAATCCCAAGTGAGTACATAGACCCCTCTTTTTAATGCTTTCAAATATTTTGGGGTGATTCACATGTGCCTATTGTTACTTTCATGTTTTCATGACATATACATCTATGTTCATCTAGTACACATATAGTACATGATTTCAATTATGTTTTGCTTCGTATGTTGACTTAGCATGCCTAGCACATCGATTTCAAGGATACTTTTGCTACATATGTTGACTTAGCATATCTAGCACATTGATTTAAATTGCATTTTGCTTCGTATGTTGACTTAGCATGCCTAGCAATTTGATTTCAAAGATACTTTTGCTTCATATGTTGACTTAGCATATCTAGCATATTGATTTCATGGACATTATACTTCGTATGTTGACTTAGCATACCTAGTACAAGGTTTTAAATACATTTTACACGACATGCTTACATTGATTATGACATTTGGTAAGTTGAACGAGACAAGATACATTCATTAACATTGATCACGCCGACTGGTAGTATGTAATGGTACCATAGGATTGACAATCCCATTCCTGCTTCCTAGGTTTATTTGGAAGTGACTTTAGGGAACGATAGAATCCGATGAACATTGATAAACCTTTGACTTGATAAGTGTTTATCCGACAGTCAACAAGGCTTGAGTGTATTCGATAACAAACCATATTAATGTTATTAACAATAAAAGCAAATGGTTTTCAAAACATAACTTTTGATTTAAACTTTTGTTTATTCAAAGACATTGTTTTGGACATGACATTTGGTTACACAAGATATTTGGTTATACATGACATTATTACATGTGGTTTAAGTAAAAACTTTTTACTTACCATACAAGACATTGGTGATTACTTGACATTGTTACATAAGACATTGTTTATACTTGACATTGTTACACAAGACATTGTTTCTACATGACATTTGACATTGGTTTAAACAAGAAATTATTTGGTGGTTATTGGTAAGTGATTTAAATAACGAGACGTATGTAATATGATAAAAGCATGGTGGATACGCCGCTGGTACTTCCTATATATAAGTGCTTTTATTATACTACATATCGTGGCGTTATCTAAACCACTTCGACAAAGATAAGACATGACATCTTTTATACAAAACACGACATCTTTTATACAAGACATGATATTTTATTTCAAGACATGACATATTTTATACAAGTCGCTTTCATTTGGTGTGACAACCGGGACAAAACCGGTAATTTCCGTACTATTTTAATATTATTTATTGGCTGCAATTATGCGCTTAAATGTCAACATTATCTGATTTCTTACCATACATATGAATTCATGCATGTTTTATACTTGAAACATCGCTTTGTGCATTAATGTAAGCATTGCGTCAGAGAAACTAGTAAACTCACCGGTAAGACACGCGGTGTCAGCATTCTGTAGAAAACAGTCAGACAATAGAAGTAGGGCCTAGGAGTAGGTCCAACACCCAGAATACATAAAAACCCAAGTATGGATACAAGGGTTAACTTACAAACTCCCCGGAAGCTAAACTGTGCACTAAAAAGCACCCGAAACACACTTTAAATGCATAATTTTACACAAATCAGCCATAATTCAGCTATAATCAGCATTTTAACATTGATATATCATGCAGAATTCATGTTTTATTATCAAGAATACCTTCCTAAGTGTCGGGAATTAAAAGTGTCACAAAAGGGTAAATAAAGCACACTAAACTGCGCTATTTAGCACTTTAACGAACCGGTAACCAACCGAACAACCGGACATTACCCGAAACACCAAATATTCACTAGAAACATTGTTTTAGTGTTGTGAAACTAGTTATGATCACCGAACATCATATTACATGCTAATATCACTAAACACCTAAATCCCTAAATATTATACTTGAAAGCTAACTAGAATCATGTAACTAAAGTTGAAAACCAACCATGCACACCCCCCCCCCTCCATAACCGGTTAGGGGACATGGGCCCCCACCTTGTGATCTTAATTGATTTTATTTGATTTCATTGGATTATTTATTTGATATGTTAAGTCCTTTTGAGACATTAGATCCATTGGTCCTTTAAATTTTGGAAGGATTTTATAAATAACCAAAGGGATGAACCCTTATCATTCTCACACTCAAAATCACCAACATCCTTTCCCTTCCTTCTTCCTTTGTTCACGGCACAAACACACACCCACACATCCATCTTTTTCAATCCATTTCCTAGCAATCCAAGGTGATTTAGTGGTGTAAGAAGCCTATCTAAGGAAGCTTAAAGTGTAGAAACTTGAAGGACCTCTTTGTGGAGTCTTTAACCACCTATTTTCTTTCATATTCATCATCAACCTTCTTGTGCCACTTCCCTAGCTATTAGAGCTAGTAGTAAGCTTCTTGATCTTGTTTTTACTTCTAGTCATAATGGTTAAAGTGTTATGTAAATGGATAAACTCAAAAATCACAAAGAAATAAGAAGATGATCATTAACATAAAGCTAAATAACATGAAATCTATGATGATTAAGTGTATGTATGGAACTTGTTTGTGGATTTCTTGTGTTTATGATGTTGATCATCATAATAACCTTGCTAGATGATGATTAAACACATGGTCTAGCAAGTATAAGGATGGATCTTGAAGAAAGCATAATGATCATCCTTTATGTTTCACATGAACTTGAAAATAAAAATGTTTTAGAGTGTGATGATGGTTGATACATGTTAAAAGCCTTGTAAATAGATGATTACAAATTTTTTTTTCAAGAAACCAAGTTTATTTATGAGATTTACAAAGTCATGGTTTCTAAGCAAACTAATCATATTTTTAGTGTTTAAACAAGACTAGAAACATGTTTGTAACAAGAAAAATACAAAAGAAATAATTTTAGAAAAAATCATCTTACAAGTTGTAAATGACTAAATCTTTCAAGAAGATGATTTAGAGACAAATAAAAATGTTTTAAAGGGTAACTAAACCTACTAAATAACATGGTAAGTTACTACAAGTTTTTACAAAACTTCAAGTTCATGATGTAGTGTAATTTACATGATCTTGGCTTATGGTAAGTCTTGATTTAATTGTTGATGATTGTTGTTGATTTTAAAAGAAAATGATATGCTTTGAAAGCATGGAAACCTCCATTTTTAAGGGGAAACTATGGCAAAGTTTTTGTAGAAATTAAACACTTAGAAAAAATATTTTTATACAAGTATTTATAAGTAAATTTTGAACATGGTTTACATATAAAAGTTTGCCATAATTTTTATTACAAAAATTACAAACATGGGAGGTTGATTTTTGATAAATAAAAGTGACTAAGTAAATATATTTAGTTGTCACAATATGTGTGTTGCTTGTATATTATGTGAAGTAGTTATATTATTCTAGAGACTCGCAAATAATATAACACACAAATACACCAAAATTTGGAATTACAAATACTACCAAATTACAAGAAAATACATATATGAACTATACCCGAATATCGGACAAACGGACTTATGAACTATAAGTAATTATATTTCAGAAATAAATCCGTAACTTAACAAGTGTAACGAACGGTATTTTGAAACTGACAAGATATGCATTTTTACAAGTAATACAAAAATATGTCATATTTTTGTCAAATAGAAAAAGTTTCATTTTGAATGGAGAAAAATATATATTTTTATACAAGTTAAAAATATACTATTTTGGGTGGAAACTAGAAATAAATATATTTTCTAAAGCCAATCTTAAAAATATATTATTTTTGAGATTTATATGAAAATACATTATTTTTGCGAAACAAACTTATAGATATTTTTCTATAAAAACCCTCTCAAAATATGTATATTTTGAGAATACAAATTGGTGGTTTATAGCTCTCTAAAATAATATTCCGGAAAAACAATCACAAATCTAAGTATAGAATACTTAATGGATACAAGAAGGTATGAGTCCTCATACGTGTAAATGCATACCGGAATACACCACAAATTATTGGCAAATTACACAAGTATGAATATACACAAATACAAGCATTCCTATGCTTGGGATTATGTACTTCGGAATTATACAAAACATCAAGGATGTAACTCAAAATTTACCAATGATTCCAAAATCAGTCTTAATAAACCACAAAGGCTAATAGTCGTTACACGACCTAAGCGTCTAATAAGACATAGTACGTGTGTAGGTAGTGATACGACACTCTAAGCAAACCCGGTGAAGCTCACGACGCAGGAAACGCAAAATTGTGAGTTCATGTCCCCACTTTTAAACTTTTACTTGTTTTCTAAACTTGGGGAAAATACATGTACAACGGTATGTAGCACACAAAACTAAGGAATGACACATAGATCACGTGACGAATAGGGTACCATAAGCACCATTAGTCAACGTATACATTTAGACCGCAGAACAGAAGGGTTAGATCTAATGGGTTTCAGGCAACCCCACTCTTGGCCTACTTCTACCAATGAGTGCTTTTGTGTCTTAGTCGATCTCGACAAAAATGCCTAGGTTTGGTGGTTTCCTATGTCGTGACATATGTTAATGTCCTCGCGAAACATTAGCGATCTCGTATTCCTTACATTTACATTTACATTCACAGTGCAGATACGTTTTACAAATTACATACCATGTTTTCATTCAAGTATATAAACATTCTATTAAAAAACTGCATGAATTCACACGAACATTATGTTGATTTTTTCCAAAAACTTACATGTATTTTAGGTAACTAAGGTGGATGTACGCGCAGTCTCACTCCTGCTCTTGGATGTTGTTTGTGTTTTTAGTTACTATGTGTCAAGACTCCTATGCCCATTTTGCGGGATTTGGTTATTATGTCCCATCACGTGTGGTGATATAAGAATCAAAGCCTTGATGTTCGTGTTTTGAAAAAAAGTTGTAAACTTTTCAGACAATGTTTATCTTGTGTTGTAAAACTTATGTTTTGAATTATTAGTGTCAATGGCATATTGGAGTTTATTTTACGAGCATGTAGTATGTTTACCATTCGTATGCAATGAGAACCTTTCAGGATCACACCTCGTGCTTCCACCTTAGAAAGGGGTGTGACAGATTGGTATCAGAGCTGCGATTGTAGTGAACCAGGATTCCTTCACGAGTCTAGTCTACAATCTTTAGGATCCTCTCACGAAAACAATTTTTCAAAAGTTTTCATTCCATAAAACTTTCCGCGACATCCACTGCCTGAAACAGCTTTCAAAGAGTCAAGCAAGGACACTACGAGACTTAGGGTGCACTGGAGTAGCACTTGTCTTTGACTAAGAATTATTTGCAACTATGTGTAATAATTAATATATACATACTAGAAATAGAATATCACAGGTATTCGTGTCTTCACCTGAAAGCAGTGGCCTATCTGAAGAAAGTGACCTGATGATGAAACAAACTATGCGGACTGTGCAAGGAATTACGTAATTATGGATGCATACATAATTATGGAATTCAGTGCACAGAAACCACAGCAAGTCTTGTCATGTGTCAAACGAGGTTCCTTCAGTACAAGAAAAGGTCGAACATAAACACCCCCACCCCTCCCCCAGCCTATTAAATACTCTATCTGAGTAATGATTTAGAGTATAAAGACAAGAACCGTCAATGTGAAGAAAGATATTTTGTCCTTTACATATATTAAACTTGTACTATGGGGTGATGTAACCCTTATGCATTTTGTTTACTTCGCAAACAATGATGTAACAAGTTGTCCTGATATGTATAGAGACTCGGTGAATATCTTACGACACATCAGTATTTATCTATTTATGCATGCTTGTTGCTGTATGAATTGATTAATATGTTTGGCGGATTGTTTGATGTCACTTATGTGGGTGTATGCTTGTGTATATATACTACTACTGTCTCGTATGACGATATCAAACAAATGTCTAACCCTGTTGTGTTGTGTTCTGTCAGAACATGGCACCCAGGAGAGCTGTGAACGCTCGTGATCAAACTCCTCCTCCCCCACTGCCGAGGACTGCTGAAGAACTGAACTCCCTGCTGGAAGAAAGGATCTCCGCAGCTATCGCCCAGTACGAGGCGAACCGTACTGAGCACAGTGGAGGACCAAGTGGTACTAGATGTAATGGACATGGAGACTCATTTGGAGGAAACACAACTCAAGGATGCACCTTCAAGCAGTTTCTCGACTGCAAGCCACTGAACTATGACGGCACTGGAGGTGCAGTGGCTTTTGTACGCTGGACGGAGAAGACTGATTCCATTATCCGCATGAGCAAGTGTGTCGCGGACCAGCAAGTCACTTTTGTTACTGGGTTGTTTATTGATGAAGCGTTGACATGGTGGAATTTGCAAGTCCAAACTCTGGGAGATGATGCCGCGTATGGCATGACTTGGGATGAATTGAAGGAAAGAATGAGGGAAAAATATTGCTCTCGTGCTAAACTCCAAAGATTGGAAACTGAGTTCTGGCACTTGACCATGGAAGGTGCGGACATTACTGGTTATACTCGAAGGTTCCACGATCTGTCAAGAGTGATCCCCTATTTGGTGACTCCAGTCCAGAATTTAAGCACATTGAGGGCTACATCTGGGGATTGGTACCGGAATTTCGCAGCATGGTGACTGCAGCAAAACCCACAACAATCACTCAGGCTGTAACTCTGGCTGTCAGCCTTACTGAAGATGTTGTTCGTATGAAGAAGTTATCACTGAACCCCACTGAGAAAATCGAGACGCATGCTGAGTCGTCCGGTGACAAGAAAAGAAAACATTCAAATCTGAACCAAGTGACCCGTAGCAACAACAAGGGTTTGGACAACAAGAAGCGTGATACCCACCCGCCTAAGGAGGAGAAAACCTTCGCAGCTGCAAATGATACTGGAGCTAAGAAGTATCAGGGCACTCTGCCCAAATGTAACCGTTGTAACTTCCACCACCCAGGAAACTGTCGCGTTGGGAGATGCAAGAACTGCGGGAAATCAGGCCACCGTACCGAGGATTGTTGGGGAAAAGGTATTGGAGGCCGCAATGGTAATGGTAATAGGAACGGGAATGGAAACCGAAACGGTGCTGGTAATGGAAACAGAAACGGTAACGAAACGGGGCAGAACCAAGATGCTTTGGTTGCGGTAGCAAGGACCATTTCAAGAAAGATTGCCCGAGAGAAAACAACGCTCAAGCTCGATCATTTGTGATTGGAGCAAGGAACGCACGCGAGGACCCCAATGTGGTCACCGGTACGTTTCTCGTTAATAATTACTTTGCATCCATACTATTTGATACTGGTGCCAATTATAGTTTCGTATCTGTGGAATTTAAACGTATGCTTGGAATAGAATCTAGTAGATTAGATATTCCTTATTCCATAGAACTAGCCGATGGTAAACTTGTTGAATCAGGCGAAGTTGTTAGAGGTTGTACGTTAGAACTTGGTGAGCAGAGGTTTAGTATCGACCTCTTACCTGTTCAATTGGGTAGCTTCGACGTGGTGGTTGGAATGGACTGGCTGTCCAAGAATAAAGCTGAAGTTGTTTGTCATGAGAAAATCATTCGCATCCCTCTTGCGAATGATGAAACTCTCATTGTGCATGGAGAGAAAAGAGACATGCCTCTGCGAATCATCAACAGTATGAAGGCACATAAATGCTTGCGAAAAGGATGTGTTGCATTCTTGGCGCACGTAGTAGATAAGAAGGCTGAGGAGCCGAAACTCGAAGACATTCCGGTGGTAAAGGAGTTTCCTGATGTTTTTCCCGAAGATCTGCCAGGACTACCTCCGCAAAGATAACTCGAATTCCATATTGACTTGGTTCCAGGAGCCGCTCCTGTAGCCAAGGCACCCTATCGACTTGCTCCATCCGAGATGCAAGAATTATCTACACAACTCCAGGAGTTGTTGAATAAAGGATTCATAAGGCCGAGCTTCTCACCTTGGGGAGCTCCAGTTTTGTTCATGAAAATGAAGGATGGAACACTACGGATGTGTATCGACTATAGAGAACTGAATAAGCTCACAGTCAAGAATCGGTATCCACTACCGAGGATTGACGACTTATTCGATCAATTGCAAGGATCGAGCTACTACTCGAAGATTGACCTTCGATCTGGATATCATCAGTTAAGGATCCAAGAGGAGAGCATACCGAAGACTGCATTCAGAACGCGTTATGGGCATTACGAGTTCCTTGTGATGCCATTCGGACTGACGAACGCGCCAGCGGTATTTATGGATCTGATGAACCGCGTTTTCAAACCATATCTCGATAAATTCTTGATTTTATTTATCGATGATATCCTGATTTACTCTCGAACGAAAGAAGAACACGAGCAACACCTCAGGACCATCTTGGAACTACTGAAGAAAGAGAAACTTTATGCAAAGTTCTCAAAGTGCGAATTCTGGATTCGCGAAGTACAGTTCCTTGGTCACGTTGTGAACGAAAAGGGCATTCATGTAGACCCAGCGAATATCGAAGCGATAAAGAATTGGGAAGCCCCCAAAACCCCAACTGAAGTTCGACAATTTTTGGGATTAGCGGGCTATTACCGCCGATTCATCGAGAATTTCTCCAAGATAGCTCAACCGTTGACTTCCCCTACGCAGAAAGACAAGAAGTACGACTGGGGTGATAAGCAGGAAGAGGCTTTCCAGCTTCTCAAAAACAAGCTATGCGATGCACCGATACTATCCTTACCTGAAGGCACCGAAGACTTCGTGGTGTACTGCGACGCTTCGCGTCAAGGGTTGGGTTGCGTGCTCATGCAACGCAAAAAGGTCATCGCTTATGCCTCGAGACAGTTGAAAATTCATGAAAGGAATTACACCACGCATGACCTGGAGCTAGGCGCGGTGGTATTCGCCTTGAAGATCTGGCAACATTACTTATATGGTACTCGATGTACTATCTTCACTAATCACAAAAGTCTACATCATATCTTTGATAAGAAGGAATTGAACACGCGTCAGTGACGATGGGTTGAGTTACTGAACGATTATGATTGTGAGATTAAGTACCATCTTGACAATGCAAACGTAGTAGCCGACGCGTTAAGTCGAAAAGAAAGGGTCAAGACCCTAAGAGTCCGAGCATTGGAAATGACTATTCGGATGAACCTCACTGCACGCATTCATGACGCACAACAAGAAGCCCTTAAGAGGGAGAATCGTAGAGCTGAATACCTCTGAGGTATGCAGAAGAATTTGGTGCCAAACAAAGAGGGAACCTTATACTTTAAGGAGCGTATTTGGGTTCCGCTCTGTGGCGGTATTTGAGAAGTCATCCTTGATGAAGCGCACAAGTCGAGAAACTCGATCCACCCAGGATCGGACAAAATGTATCAAGACTTGAAAGAATATTATTGGTGGCCGAGACTCAAGAGTGATGTTGCTATCTATGTTGGAAAGTGCCTAACCTGTGCTAAGGTTAAGGCTGAATATCAGAAACCGTCCGGTCTACTGCAACAACCATAGATTCTCATGTGGAAGTGGGAACAGATATCAATGGACTTCATAACCAAATTACCCAGGACCGCTAGAGGGCATGATATGATATGGGTGATAGTTGATCGATTGACGAAGTCTGCGCATTTCCTACCGATCCGAGAGAAGGATAGCACTGGAAAGCTTGCTGAGCTGTACCTAAAGGAAATCGTGGCACGTCATGGAGTGCCCGTTTTGATTATCTCAGACAGAGATGGACGTTTTGTCTCAAGAATCTGGCAATCCTTCCAGGAGGCCTTTGGATCCCAGCTGGATCTAAGCATGTCCTTCCATCTGCAAACAGATGGGCAAAGCGAACGGACCATACAAACACTAGAAGATATGCTTCGCGCATGTGTTATGGATCTAGGCGGCAGTTGGGATACTCATCTACCTTTAGTTGAGTTTTCCTACAATAACAGCTACCATACGAGCATAAAAGCCGCACCATTCGAATCTCTATATGGCCGCAAGTGCCGCTCGCCATTATGTTGGGCAGACGCTGGAGACAAACGTATGGTTAGTCCTGAACTCGTTCAAGAAACAACCGACAAGATCATCCAGATCCGAGAGCGCATTAAGGCGGCTCGAGATCGACAAAAGAGCTACGCTGATCGAAGACAAAAACCCTTAGAATTCGAGGTGGGAGACAAAGTTCTGTTGAAGGTCTCACCTTGGAAGGGTGTAGCAAGGTTCAGAAAGCGTGGAAAGTTGAATCCACGATACATTGGGCCATTCAAGATCTTGGAAAAGATTGGTACCCTACCATACAAGTTAGAATTACCGGAAGAACTTAACGGAGTGCACGATACGTTCCATGTGTCAAACCTTAAGAAGAGTCCAACTCAAGAAACAGTCATCATCCCTGCAGATGAGGTGCATATCGACGACAAACTCCGATTTACAGAATAACCCGTTGAGGTTACAGACTGGAAAGTCAACAAGACTCGGAGGAGTAGCGTTAAACTTGTCAAAGTACGTTGGAACTCTAAGCACGGACCCGAGTACACGTGGGAATGTGAAGACCAGTTTAAAGAAAAGTACCCCCACCTGTTCAAGAAAACTCCTGCGAGAGTTAGCTCGTCCTGAATTTCGGGATGAAATTTTTTAACGGAGGGAGACTGTGACAACCGGCACAAAACCGGTAATTTCCGTACTATTTTAATATTATTTATTGGCTGAAATTATGTGCATAAATGTCAACATTATCTTATTTCTTACCATACATATGAATTCATGCATGTTTTATACTTCAAACAAATATGAATTCATGCTTTGTGCATTACTGTAAGCATTGCATCAGAGAAACTAGTAAACTCACCGGTAAGACACGCTGTGACACCTGTGTCTCTGCGACCATCAAACAAATACTAAATCAATGAAATATTGTGTTTCATACTTGGGATTTGTAAAAATATGTGTATCGTTTGCACATATCAATTCTTGTTCGATTTCGGGCTCTAAATCGCTTTCTGGAAGGTTATACACGCACTGATGCGTAAATATAACCAGTTTAATGCAACAAACACTCCGGAACAGTGACATAGGCTTAACATACCTTAAATAACCTTTACATAACTTAGAAATAAGTTTTGGAAGGTTTGGTATGCCGAATTGTACTGTAACGAACATTCTGGAACTTGATCATAAGTTAAATATGCCCTAAATATCTTTTACATAGCTTAGAAATAGGCTTTGAGGCATTTGGTGCGCAAAATTAAACTTTCTTGATCAATAGGGACTAAAAGCGTCAAAAAGTGCATATGTTTGCATTTTTGCGCATATCTTACGTTCTGAATATATCCGGACATCCAAAAATTTATGTAAGCATTAAAATATTTTGTTTTAGTGTTTGGCATGATAAAATTCCATTCGTCGCTTAATTTGGATCGTTTTTGCGTTCGTTACGACTTCTGTCGTAATTAACCGAACAACGCAAACGTACGGCCAAACGAACCAACATCTAGCATATTTTTGAGCATGTTTCATGTCCCTCATGTTTAGGCATCATTGTAGGGTCTTGAAAATGGCTAAACGGGCCTTAAATGGGTCAAAATGGGGCTTAAACACTTGCAGGGACCAAAACTGCAAATATACGAAACTGTTGCTGAACTATGAAGTTCAGGCGGCCCGCGTAAGCCCCCATTAAATCTTACACGGCCCGCCTAAAACTGTTAGACCTGCAAAAATTGGTTTCCAGCCATTTCCAGCTGTTCCCCATGGTTGCAAATGGTTTTTGAAGTTCCTATGGGCTGGTTTTGAGTGCCCAATGTATTACAAATCAGGGGGCACAAGTGTAGGGTTGAGATTAAAGCTCGGGAATCGAGGAACAATCCTAACGGTCCTAGAAATCCTATATATACCCATGCCCTTCATTCTTGTTCCTCACAAATCTGATCCTTCTTGCTCTAAGTTGGGGCTTGGCACCTCATACCTGAGCAATTTGGATCAAGATTACCTTGCTTGGACCCTTTGTAAGTCCTCTTTCGTTCTTTTATGCATTTTCGCTTAAAAGTCAAACTTTGTTTGACTTTCTGCATTGACCAGTTTATGGTCAATACGAAGTTCGTTTGAACTTCATAACGTGAGCGTATTCACGATGGTTATAATCCCTAGTGACTATACCTACTGATTACCACGTTATCTAGGCTTAGTGACGAGTCGTAGTTTAGGCCAAAATGCGTATTCTTGCGTATTTTGTAACCAAACTACTTTTAGGTATTTTACTTGTCATAGGACTAGTTAGGCGGTCCGAACGCATTTTACGCAAAGGACGCGTTAAAGTAGCGTAAGCTACCTAAACAGGTCGTAATGGGTCGTAAGCACTTAGGTTAAGTTTCATTTTAGTATGTAGGCTTGTTAGACCATGTCATATGAGTTCCAATACTCATTTGGTTTACGAAACCTCATACTATCCGACCTTCTGAGTTAGGTCCGGTTATTAACATAGATACCTATTTTAGGTGCTGTTTGATTTCCGTGATCCCTCTAGCTTTGCTTGGTAGTTATTCAAGACTTCTAAGCATCCTCAAGTGAGTACATAGCCCCCTCTTTTACTGTTTTCAAATGTTTTGGGGTGAAACACATGTGCCTACTTGTTACTTTCATGCTTTCCATGTTTTCATATCATATACTTGCTATGTTCATTAGTACACTATTAGTACATGATTTCATTATGTTTTGCTATGTATGTGCACTTAACATGCCAGCCCATTGTTTTACATTTTGAACTGTTCGAACCATTTGTAACTATTTGATGTATGTGAACCATTGGTAATCATTTGATATATGTGAACCATTTGTAACCATTTGATTGATGTGAACCATTTGTAACCATTTGATATATGTGAACCATTTGTAATCATTTGATTGATGTGAACCATTTGTAACCATTTGATATATGTGAACCATTTGTAACTGTCTGAACCGTTGGGTTAGGGAAGTGATTAGGTAACGGGGCGGGTGTAATGTGTTAAAAGCATGGTGGATACGCCGCTGGTACTTCCTATATATAAGTGCTTTTAACACATTATATATCATTGCGTTATCTAGATCACTTGGGTAAACGATTTTGAAACGATGTCACACAATGGTGTTTTCTGAATAATATAAACCATACGAGTTTTGTTAACGAGTTTTCGACGATATGTTTTACAATTTGATTTCATAAAACAAATGTTTGGGAGTTAAGAATAATGGCTAAGAGATTTTATAAATCATATCCAACTTGATTTGAGTTGGTTAGTTATGTCGCAATACTATACTTTTCAAAATAAGGTTTGTTTTTAAATAAGTATTGCAACATGTAAAACGAGCCATGAATCTGACACTCACATAAAACCTATGTACTCGCCGGCATTTTTATGCTGACGTATTTTCACATGTGTTTCAGATACAATAGTTGATGATGTTTGATGATGATATTGGTGTATGCTCATATAGGAATGGACAAGGCCTTAGTGACTTAATAACAATGAAAGTCTATTTGTTCATGTTTTGTTTCTAATTCCAATATAATGTAATACATTTAATTCAATAAAACTAAACTGTTTAATCCTTGGTTGTGAAACAATGATTCTGTTACAACACTCCCCGACGTTTCCGCCACGTTTTGTTGTTTTACGTGGTCGGGGTGTGACAGAAAAGTTGGTATCAGAGCCAATGGTTACAGGGAATTAGGTTATTAGTAATGCTTTGACCTAGTCTATAACCTTCCTAGGACCCTAACACAAGTTATCTTGTGTTTAGATCTTAAAATAATACCGTCACTTATCCTTAGGTGATAACCACAACATAAATTTTGAATCTGCTTTGAAAACTAATCATCTATTCTAGGATGATTTATTATAAGGTTTTGAACCTTCAAAGTTTTCAAGATCCCGTTAAAGTCTGGGTCTCATTAATGTGAACACGTGTAAACTGGAAGGGTGGGTGCCTCTACCCTGAGTCTTCTGTCTAAGGCTAGAGTGTTCGTACAAATCCGGAGTATCGGACCAGTCACTCTTACCTGGGAACTCTTGGGGTTAGTGTTCACTTATAGGAGAGCATGTCTTCGCGATACATTAATATGACCCGCTTACTTTGATTAGTCACTGTCTCAATTGTTTACCTTTGGTAACAAACAAATGGTCATAATCTTCATGCGTTGTCATTCTCTTTTGACTATCTTTCACTTGTTTCCTCCTATGCCTTCCAATATCTTCAAGATGCCTCTTCATCGCAACAACAATCGAATGTCTGAACCAGGTGCTGCAATTACCCAACGAATAGGCGTCGTACTCCAGAGGACCGTTGATTTAGCTATCACCATGACTCGCCTCAGGGATGAAGCCGTATAAGGGAACTGCTCCCTGGTGCAATCAATGCCACCGTCATCATCTGAATCAAATACCCTGTTTCAAATGTACCCACGGTGGACGATGGGGACATTTGGTTTACATGTGCCGCTTTGCAATCCAAAGCAAAGCTGTTACAAATCCTGCTGTTGTTCAACCTTCAAATTCTGCTTCATATGTCGCTTTGGCATATCTAGCGCCTCAACCTCATGAACTTTCTACCTTGTGTATCGACTTAAGCACGCCTAGTGCAAGGTGTCGGAACACCTCTCGTTACACAAATTTCAAAATCCATATAAGATCTTTCTATCCTCATAATTAGATCCTTGTGGATGGGTATCGTTCATCGGAGCTCTTAATTGAATTCTTTGTATGATTCAATACGTACATTATGATTCAATAAGGACAAAGCCGAATTCCTATTAAGATTTTCCTATCTTCATAGATAGATTCTTGAAAATGATTAAAGTGCCAAATAAAATCCATGGATTGGATTCCTGGTGTGCTTTAAATATCCGTGTCCAAAGATAACAAATTAAAGGTCAAGTTAATCAATTATGTGATTATGTGCTTATGTGTTCCCTTTTATGTTTTTGTGTGATCTAAATTTTTGTTATCCAAATCCTCGTAGAATCTTCCATATCTTCATATAAGGGATTCATAGTAGGATATCCAAAGGTACTATCTTAAATCCTTAATGGACTTCTACGTTGTAGTTAAGTCCCTTGGGTTATGAAGTACTATTCTATAATTGGACCCCTTGAGTGGTTTAGTTAAACAGATTGATCCAAAAAAAAATCTAGTTAGGAATATCATGTGATGATATAGCTGAAAAGACTCCTTGGTGATCTAATTAAAGAGATCATTTGTCGATCTAATTAAAAGGACCCTATGGTAGTCTAGTCACACTTATCACAGGTTTGATTTTCTTCCCCTACACATTATGAAATGCACTGTGCGGACTGTGCAAGGAATTACGTAATTATGGACGCGTACATAATTATGGAATTCAGTGCACAGAAACCACATCAAGTTTTGTCATGTGTCTAGAGTTAACCCTATTCATTTCCATTTTTGAAGAATACCCATTGTGGAAAATGACTCATTCCGTTCATTTTTGTTTATGAAGAATATCCATCGAGGGAAATGAATATCCTTGATTTTTCCTTCATTTCCGTTTTTGAAGAAAACCCATTGAGGAAAATGACGCATTCCGTTCATTTTCGTTTCTGAAGAATATCCATCGAGGGAAATGAATATCCTTGATTTTTCCTTCATTTCCGTTTATGAAGAAAACCCATTGTGGAAAACGACTCATTCCGTTCATTTTCGTTTCTGAAGAATATCCATCGAGGGAAATGAATATCCTTGATTTTTCCTTCATTTTCATTTCTGAAGAAAACCCATTGTGGAAAATGACTCATTCCGTTCATTTTCGTTTCTGAAGAATATCCATCGAGGGAAATGAATATCCTTGATTATTCCTTCATTTCCATTTCTGAAGAAAACCCATCGTGGAAAATGACTCATTCCGTTCATTTTCGTTTTTGAAGAATATCCATCGACGGAAATGAATATCCTTGATTTTTCCTTCATTTCCATTTTTGAAGAAAACCCATTGTGGAAAATGACTCATTCCGTTCATTTTCGTTTCTGAAGAATATCCATCGAGGGAAATGAATATCCTTGATTTTTCCTTCATTTCCGTTTCTGAAGAAAACCCATTGTGGAAAATGACTCATTCCGTTCATTTTCGTTTCTGAAGAATATCCATCGAGGGAAATGAATATCCTTGATTTTCCCTTCATTTCCGTTTCTGAAGAAAACCCATTGTGGAAAATGACTCATTCCGTTCATTTTCATTTCTGAAGAATATCCATCGAGGGAAATGAATATCCTTGATTTTTCCTTCATTTCCGTTTCTGAAGAAAACCCATTGTGAAAAATGACTCATTCCTTTCATTTTCGTTTCTGAAGAATATCCATCGAGGGAAATGAATATCCTTGATTTTTCCTTCATTTCCATTTCTGAAGAATACCCATTGAGGAAAATGACTCATTCCGTTCAATTTTGTTTCTGAAGAACACCCATCGAGGGAAATGAATACCCTTTTGATTATTCCTTCATTTCCGTTTCTGAAGAATACCCATTGAGGAAAATGACTCATTCCGTTCATTTTCGTTTCTGAAGAATACCCATCGAGGGAAATGAATATCCTTTTGTTTATTCCTTTATTTTCCATTTTCTGAAGAATGCCTGTTGAAAATAACTCCATTCATTTTTCGTTTCTGAAAAATGTCCATTGGGAGAAATAACAGGATTATGCCTTGCATATCTTTGATGGGTTATTCTACGCAAATAGATAAACACCCTAGATTCCATGCAAGACAATTATTTAACACAGCGTCACAGACAGACTCCTACAAAAAAATTTCGGGACGAAATTTCCTAAAGTAGGGGAGACTGTGACACCTGTGTGTCTGCGACTGTCAAACAAATACAAAATCAATGAAATATTGTGTTTCATACTTGGGATTTGTAAAAATGTGTGTATCGTTTGCACATATCAATTCTTGTTCGATTTTGGGCTCTAAATCGCTTTCTGGAAGGTTATACGCGCACTGATGCGTAAATATAACCAGTTTAATGCAACAAAGACTCCGAAACAGTGACATAGGCTTAACATACCTTAAATAACCTTTACATAACTTAGAAATAAGTTTTGGAAGGTTTGGTGTGCCGAAATCAAGTTTATTCGCTTACAGGGACTAATTTCAACAAACTGCGAAAGTATGCCGAATTGTATTGTGAAGAACATTCGGGAACTTGATCATAAGTTAAATATGCCCTAAATATCCTTTACATAGCTTAGAAATAGTCTTTGAGGCATTTGGTGCGCAAAAATAAACTTTCTTGATAAATAGGGACTAAAAGCGTCAAAAAGTGCATAAGTTTGCATTTTCGCGCATATCTTACGTTCTGAATATATCCGGACATCCAAAAATTTATGTAAGCATTAAAATATTTTGTTTTAGTGTTTGGCATGATAAAATTCCATTCGTCGCTTAATTTGGATCGTTTTTGCGTTCGTTACGACTTCCATCGTAATTAACCGAACAACGCAAACGTATGGCCAAACGAACCAACATCCGGCATATTTTTGAGCATGTTTCATGTCCCTCATGTTTAGGCATCATTGTAGGGCCTTGAAAATGGCTTAAACACTTGCAGGGACCAAAACTGCAAATATATGAAACTGTTGCTGAACTATGAAGTTCAGGCGGCTCGCGTAAGCCCCCATTAAATCTTACGCGGCCCGCCTAAAACTGTCAGACCTGCAAAAACTGGTTTCCAGCCATTTCCAGCTGTTCCCCATGGTTGCAAATGGTTTTTGAAGTTCCTATGGGCTGGTTTTGAGTGCCCAAGGTATTACAAATCAGGGGGCACAAGTGTAGGGTTGAGATTAAAGCTCGGGAATCAAGGAACTATCCTAACGGTCCTAGAAATTCTATATATACCCATGCCCTTCATTCTTGTTCCTCACAAATCTAATCCTTCTTGCTCTAAGTTGGGGCTTGGCACCTCATACCTGAGCAATTTGGATCAAGATTACCTTGCTTGGACCCTTTGTAAGTCCTCTTTCGTTCTTTTATGCGTTTTCGCTTAAAAGTCAAACTTTGTTTGACTTTCTGCATTGACCAGTTTATGGTCAATACAAAGTTCGTTTGAACTTCATAACGTGAGCGTAATCACGATGGTTATAATCCCTAGTGACTATACCTACTGATTACCACGTTATCTAGGCTTAGTGACGAGTCGTAGTTTCGGCCAAAATGCTTATTCTTGCATAATTTGTAACCAAACTACTTTTAGGTAACAAAACCGTTTTTTTTTATACCAAACCTGTTTTCTAAATTCGTTAAACATGTTTTAACATGTTTAACTCGTCACTTTTAGATTTGTGCTTATATAGGGTCGTAAGGTAAGCGATCTAAACAATCGCTTATACTTTCAAACCCGACCCATTTGGTCGATCATTAGGATCCGACCAAACACATTAGGTGACCATAGTTATATAGGGAATAACCTTCCGAGGTTATACCTTATTGTCACGACGTTTAGTTAGTTATATGATAGGTAGTATATATGCCTTAGGTAAATTACCAAAATGCCCTTTTTTCGCCAAATTTTATTTTAAGCATATGTAACGTAATTTTTGATATCAAAACTGATTAGACAACAATATTAGACATGTTAAGGCATATTTTACTTGTCATAGGACTAGTTAGGCGGTCCGAACGCGTTTTACGTAAAGGACGCGTTAAAGTAGCGTAAGCTACCTAAACGGGTCATAATGGGTCGTAAGCACTTAGGTTAAGTTTCATTTTAGTATGTAGGCTTGTTAGACCATATCATATGAGTTCCAATACTCATTTGGTTTACGAAACCTCATACTATCCGATCTTCCAAGTCAGGTCCGGTTATTAACATAGATACCTATATTAGGTGCCGTTTGATTTCCGTGATCCCTCTAGCTTTGCTTGCTAGGTATTCAAGACTTCTAAGCATCCTCAAGTGAGTACATAGCCCCCTCTTTTACTGTTTTTCAAATGTTTTGGGGTGAAACACATGTGCCTACTTGTTACTTTCATGCTTTCCATGTTTTCATATCATATACTTGCTATGTTCATTAGTACACTATTAGTACATGATTTCATTATGTTTTGCTATGTATGTTCACTTAACATGCTAGCCCATTGTTTTACATTTTGAACTGTTCGAACCATTTGTAACCATTTGATGTATGTGAACCATTGGTAATCATTTAATATATGTGAACCATTTGTAACTATTTGATTGATGTGAACCATTTGTAACCATTTGATATATGTGAACCATTTGTAATCATTTGATTGATGTGAACCATTTGTAACCATTTGATATATGTGAACCATTTGTAACTGTCTGAGCCGTTGGGTTAGGGAAGTGATTAGGTAACGGGGCGGGTGTAATGTGTTAAAAGCATGGTGGATACACCGCTGGTACTTCCTATATATAAGTGCTTTTAACACATTATATATCGTTGCGTTATCTAGATCACTTGGGTAAACGATTTTGAAACGATGTCACACAATGGTGTTTTCTGAATAATATAAACCATACGAGTTTTGTTAACGAGTTTTCTACGATATGTTTTACAATTTGATTTCATAAAACAAATGTTTGGGAGTTAAGAATCATGGCTATGAGATTTTATAAATCATATCCAACTTGATTTGAGTTGGTTAGTTATGTCGCAATACTATAATTTTCAAAATAAGGTTTGTTTTTAAATAAGTATTGCAACATGTAAAACGAGCCATGAATCTGACACTCACATAAAACCTATGTACTCGCTGGCATTTTTATGCTGACATATTTTCACATGTGTTTCAGGTACAATAGTTGATGATGTTTGATGATGATATTGGTGTATGCTCACATAGGAATGGACAAGGCCTTAGTGACTTAATAACAATGAAAGTCTATTTGTTCATGTTTTGTTTCTAATTCCAATATAATGTAATACATTTAATTCAATAAAATGAAACTGTTTAATCCTTGGTTGTGAAACAATGATTCTGTTACAACACTCCCGGACGTTTCCGCCATGTTTTGTTGTTTTACGTGGTCGGGGTGTGACACACGCGGTGTCAGCATTATGCAGAAAATAGTCAGACAATAGAAGTAGGGCCTAGGAGTAGGTCCAACACCCAGAATACATAAAAACCCAAGTATGGATACAAGGGTTAACTTACAAAGTCCCCGGAAGCTAAACTGTGCACTAAAAAGCACCCGAAACACACTTTAAATGCATAATTTTACACAAATCAGCCATAATTCAGCTATAATCAGCATTTTAACATTGATATATCATGCATAATTCATGTTTTATTATCCAGAATACCTTCCTAAGTGTCGGGAATTAAAAGTGTCACAAAAGGGTACATAAAGCACACTAAATTGCGCTATTTAGCACTTTAACGAACCGGTAACCAACGGAACAACCGGACATTACCCGAAACACCAAATATTCACTAGAAACATTGTTTTAGTGTTGTGAAACTAGTTATGATCACTGAACATCATATTACATGCTAATATCACTAAACACCTAAATCCCTAAATATTATACTTGAAAGCTAACTAGAATCATGTAACTAAAGTTGAAAACCAACCATGCACACCCCCCCCCCCCCCACCCCCATAACCGGTTAGGGGACATGGGCCCCACCTTGTGATCTTAATTGATTTTATTTGATTTCATTAGATTATTTATTTGATATGTTAAGTCCTTTTGAGACATTAGATCCATTGGCCCTTTAAATGTTGGAAGGATTTTATAAATAACCAAAGGGATGAACCCTTATCATTCTCACACTCAAAATCACCAACATCCTTTCCCTTCCTTCTTCCTTTGTTCACGGCACAAACACACACCCACACATCCATCTTTTTCAATCCATTTCCTAGCAATCCAAGGTGATTTAGTGGTGTAAGAAGCCTATCTAAGGAAGCTTGAAGTGTAGAAACTTGAAGGACCTCTTTGTGGAGTCTTTAACCACTTATTTTCTTTCATATTCATCATCAACCTTCTTGTGCCACTTCCCTAGCCATTAGAGCTAGTAGTAAGCTTCTTGATCTTGTTTTTACTTCTAGTCATAATGGTTAAAGTGTTATGTAAATGGATAAACTCAAAAATCACAAAGAAATAAGAAGATGATCATTAACATAAAGCTAAATAACATGAAATCTATGATGATTAAGTGTATGTATGGAACTTGTTTGTGGATTTCTTGTGTTTATGATGTTTATCATCATAATAACCTTGCTAGATGATGATTAAACACATGGTCTAGCAAGTATAAGGATGGATCTTGAAGAAAGCATAATGATCATCCTTTATGTTTCACATGAACTTGAAAATAAAAATGTTTTAGAGTATGATGATGGTTGATACATGTTAAAAGCCTTGTAAATAGATGATTACAAAAAATAATTTTTTCAAGAAACCAGGTTTATTTATGAGATTTACAAAGTCATGGTTTCTAAGCAAACTAATCATATATTTAGTGTTTAAACGAGACAAGAAACATGTTTGTAACAAGAAAAATACAAAAGAAATAATTTTAGAAAAAAAATCTTACAAGTTGTAAATGACTAAATCTTTCAAGAAGGTGATTTAGAGACAAATAAATATGTTTTAAAGGGTAACTAAACCTACTAAATAACATGGTAAGTTACTACAAGTTTTTACAAAACTTCAAGTTCATGATGTAGTGTAATTTACATGATCTTGGCTTATGGTAAGTCTTGATTTAATTGTTGATGATTGTTGTTGATTTTAAAAGAAAATGATATGCTTTGAAAGCATGGAAACCTCCATTTTTAAGGGGAAACTATGGCAAAGTTTTTGTAGAAATTAAACACTTAGAAAAAATATTTTTATACAAGTATTTATAAGTAAATTTTGAACATGGTTTACATATAAAAGTTTGCCATAAATTTTATTACAAAAATGGGAGGTTGATTTTTGATAAATAAAAGTGACTAAGTAAATATATTTAGTTGTCACAATATGTGTGTTGCTTGTATATTATTGAAGTAGTTATATTATTCTAGAGACTCGCAAATAATATAACACACAAATACACCAAAATTTGGAATTACAAATACTACCAAATTACAAGAAAATACATATATGAACTATACCCGAATATCAGACAAACGGACTTATGAACTATATTTATAAGTAAATTTTGAACATGGTTTACATATAAAAGTTTGCCATACTTTTTATTACAAAAATGGGAGGTTGATTTTTGATAAATAAAAGTGACTAAGTAAATATATTTAGTTGGCACAATATGTGTGTTGCTTGTATATTATTGAAGTAGTTATATTATTCTAGAGACTCGCAAATAATATAACACACAAATACACCAAAATTTGGAATTACAAATACTACCAAATTACAAGAAAATACATATATGAACTATACCCGAATATCGGACAAACGGACTTATGAACTATATTTATAAGTAAATTTTGAACATGGTTTACATATAAAAGTTTGCCATAATTTTTATTACAAAAGTGGGAGGTTGATTTTTGATAAATAAAAGTGACTAAGTAAATATATTTAGTTGTCACAATATGTGTGTTGCTTGTATAT
The DNA here is from genome assembly GCA_030545235.1 of Helianthus tuberosus. Classification (NCBI taxonomy): domain Eukaryota; kingdom Viridiplantae; phylum Streptophyta; class Magnoliopsida; order Asterales; family Asteraceae; genus Helianthus; species Helianthus tuberosus. Next base: position 126,027,210 of record CM060407.1, read on the forward strand.
TATTGAAGTAGTTATATTATTCTAGAGACTTGCAAATAATATAACACACAAATACACCAAAATTTGGAATTACAAATACTACCAAATTACAAGAAAATACATATATGAACTATACCCGAATATCAGACAAACGGACTTATGAACTATATTTATAAGTAAATTTTGAACATGGTTTACATATAAAGGTTTGCCATAATTTTTATTACAAAAATGGGAGGTTGATTTTTGATAAATAAAAGTGACTAAGTAAATATATTTAGTTGTCACAATATGTGTGTTGCTTGTATATTATTGAAGTAGTTATATTATTCTAGAGACTCGCAAATAATATAACACACAAATACACCAAAATTTGGAATTACAAATACTACCAAATTACAAGAAAATACATATATGAACTATACCCGAATATCGGACAAACGGACTTATGAACTATATTTATAAGTAAATTTTGAACATGGTTTACATATAAAAGTTTGCCATAATTTTTATTACAAAAATGGGAGGTTGATTTTTGATAAATAAAAGTGACTAAGTAAATATATTTAGTTGTCACAATATGTGTGTTGCTTGTATATTATTGAAGTAGTTATATTATTCTAGAGACTCGCAAATAATATAACACACAAATACACCAAAATTTGGAATTACAAATACTACCAAATTACAAGAAAATACATATATGAACTATTCCCGAATATCGGACAAATGGACTTATGAACTATATTTATAAGTAAATTTTGAACATGGTTTAAATATAAAAGTTTGCCATAATTTTTATTACAAAAATGGGAGGTTGATTTTTGATAAATAAAAGTGACTAAATAAATATATTTAGTTGTCACAATATGTGTGTTGCTTGTATATTATTGAAGTAGTTATATTATTCTAGAGACTCGCAAATAATATAGCACACAAATACACCAAAATTTGGAATTACAAATACTACCAAATTACAAGAAAATACATATATGAACTATACCCGAATATCGGACAAACGGATTTATGAACTATAAGTAATTATATTTCAGAAATAAATTCGTAACTTAACAAGTGTAACTAACGGTATTTTGAAACTGACAAGATATGCATTTTTACAAGTAATACAAAAATATGTCATATTTTTGTCAAATAGAAAAAGTATCATTTTGAATGGAGAAAAATATATATTTTTATACAAGTTAAAAATATACTATTTTGGGTGGAAACTAGAAATAAATATATTTTCTAAAGCCAATCTTAAAAATATATTATTTTTGAGATTTATATGAAAATACACTTATTTTTGCCAAACAAACTTATAGATATTTTTCAATAAAAACCCTCTCAAAATATGTATATTTTGAGAATACAAATTGGTGGTTTATAGCTCTCTAAAATAATATTCCGGAAAAATAATCACAAATCTAAGTATAGAATACTTAATGGATACAAGAAGGTATGAGTCCTCATACGTGTAAATGCATACCGGAATACACCACAAATTATTGGCAAATTACACAAGTATGAATATACACAAATACAAGCATTCCTATGCTTGGGATTATGTACTTCGGAATTATACAATACATCAAGGATGTAACTCAAAATTTACCAATGATTCCAAAATCAGTCTTAATAAACCACAAAGGGTAATAGTCGTTACACGACCTAAGCGTCTAATAAGACATAGTACGTGTGTAGGTAGTGATACGACGCTCTAAGCAAACCACCGGAAGCTTACGAAGCAGGAAACGCAAAATTGTGAGTTCATGTCCCCACTTTTAAACTTTTACTTGTTTTCTAAACTTGGGGAAAATACATGTACAATGGTATGTAGCACACAAAACTAAGGAATGACACATAGATCACGTGACGAATAGGGTACCATAAGCTCCATTAGTCAACGTATACATTTAGACCACGGAACAGAAGGGTTAGATCTAATGGGTTTCAGGCAACCCCACTCTTGGCCTACTTCTACCAATGAGTGCTTTTGTGTCTCAGTCGATCTCGACAAAAATTCCTAGGTTTGGTGGCTTCCTATGTCGTGACATATGTTAATGTCCTCGCGAAACATTAGCGATCTCGTATTCCTTACATTTACATTCGCAGTGCAGATACTTTTTACAAATTACATACCATGTTTTCATTCAAGTATATAAACATTCTATTCAAAAACTGCATGAATTCACACCAACATTATGTTGACATTTTTCCAAAAACTTACATGTATTTCAGGTAACTAAGGTGGATGTACGCGCAGTCTCACTCCTGCTCTTGGATGTTGTTTGTGTTTTTAGTTACTATGTGTCAAGACACCTATGCCCATTTTGCGGGATTTGGTTATTATGTCCCATCACGTGTGGTGATATAAGAATCAAAGCCTTGATGTTTGTGTTTTGAAAAAAAGTTGTAAACTTTTCAGACAATGTTTATCTTGTGTTGTAAAACTTATGTTTTGAATTATTAGTGTCAATGGCATATTTGAGTTTATTTTATGAGCATGTAGTATGTTTACCATTCGTATGCAATGAGAACCTTTCAGGATCACACCTCGTGCTTCCGCCTTAGTAAGGGGTGTGACATTTGGTTATTTATTTAACCATGCATCATTTCTTTTAAATCATTTGATTTCATATGATTTTATAAAGGAAAACATTTTATAAGGTTCATGACTACTTTTTCGTTAAATACTTGTTTTAACTTTCAAGTCATGAATCCTCATCAACAAAACCTATGTTACTCACAGACATTTTTATGCTGACGTACCTATTTTCACATGTGTTTCAGGAGCTAATGTTTGATGATGATCGTGCTTCACTTAGGGCGAACTTGGGCCTTAGTGACTTAAAATTAAGAAAGACAGTTTATTTTATGTTCTTTTTTCGTTCAATCTAAGACAAAGTAAACATTTTATTAAATAATACCAAACTTTAAAATCCATGTGTTATGAGACAATGATTCTGTTACACGACTCCCTGACGTTTCCACTGCGGTTTGTTGTTTTACGCGGTCGGGGTGTGACACATCACTTGCTGTAAATGCATAGCTCGGGGAATGTTGATCAGAGTTGATACCTATTGATATATCAATAAAGTCATTGTAGCTCTGACCATTTCTCATTCCAGATGATGAGTTTTCCTAGCCCAAAAGTGTTGTGTTACCAAAAGTGTAACTACCAGACACTTTTCCAGTTTCCTGTTGGACAAGCTCCCTCTTAAAGCTTAGGAACTTTCCATGTAACTGGGTCAGACTCATGTCCTTAAAATCAAGAGATGTCCTCATCACTATTGCAACAGTGTCCCATTTTTAGGTAGAGATCTTAGAAATTGATGACATAAAGTGGCTTTTGAAAATTCTTTATTAACCAACTTTAGTTCACTAATTAGACAAGAAAAATGTTCAAATTATTGTGTCAGGGTTTCCTCTTTATTAACCAACTTTATATTGTTGGTTTAGGATTTCTCAAGTGTTCTCGATAACCTCCTCCGTCCCACCGAATTGTTCTTTGAGTGCATCCCACAACTCCTTGGCGCTGTTACAATGCAACAAGCCAGCATAGATATCATTTGGTAGAGCCATAGCCACAATACTAAAGGCTTTAGCATCTAACTCGAATTTTTGATAGTCTTGTTCGGGGTAGTTTTCAGGCTTTTTTGGCTCATATACATTTGGGTTTTCGGTACTAGGTACTATTGGGACATGTTGTTCGAAAACCATAGATCTCAAACACCCTGTATTCTGTTGAGATAGCATGTGCCCCATCCTATGTTTCCAGATATTGTATTCAGATCAGAGAAGCATAGGTGATTTATTGCTGAAGCCTGTGTTGTGGGGATCATTTTGTACCATTTTCTCAAGTTCTTTTTAGAAGAAAAAAAAACAGAGTCTATGAGAGATACGTTATCAGTTCTTCACTAAACAACCCTGAGCTACGAACTGAAATTGGATCTTTTAAGAGCTGATCTTTTTGTGTTAAACTGATTGTGAAATCAAGTTTAAACGTGACCATGCTCTGATACCAATTGTTAAAAACTAAGTATCTTTTTTTTGCAAAGAAATATTGATTATCACAATAATATTCACAAACTGGGAGTTATCATCAAGGAATTGTTTTCAATGAATTATGACTGATTCAAAAGTTATACAACTTGATCGACTCTATAAACTCCCCCTCAACTGATCACATAAACAGATCAGTTCGTACAAGAGAAAATTTGAAGGTGTGTGATGAATAGATTAATAACAGGTTTGATCTATTTATACTAAGTATGAAAGCTCCGCTATGAGATCAGCTGACGTCACCCTGATTGTGATATCTAACATTCCTAACAGAAAAGATTCTCAGATGTTTGCAAACATTTGAGCAATCTTATCATCTTTTATAGGTAATACTAAACCCTATTGAAATGTAGTACTTTTGCATTGAATAAACACAGTCTAAGCTATCCATTGTTGCAGTTGTCCAAACATCTGTTGGGCCTAACAGATGTTTAGTCTTCTTCAACAGACCTTGGCTTGATCAGGGCTTTGCTCTTCAACAGATGTTGGCCTTCAACAGTTGTTGCATTCTTGTACAGTGGTTCCAAGTCTTCATCAGAGGTTAGCTTTGCTCTTGAATATATGTTCTGAATAGGTGTTCAAGATTCACTCTTTGGGGAGAGTTTGGTTCAATCATTTACTCATTTCTTGATTAGTGGATCATGTTGTGTCTTTTGACTATCATCTGTTCTTTTTATAGGTCCAACATTATTGATCAACTCAATGGATAATGGGGCGGACCGTCGTCTTGACTTAGACTTTTTGAAGGAAAGGTGTGAGAACGCAACCATCAACGAAGCAAGGTACAAGTCTGAGTTGGAAAAGTATTACAATGCACACGTATGTGTGTGCACTTTCATCCAGGTAGATCACGTCTTTCACGATAACAGAAAGCTGGCCCCAAATGGAAAGGACCTTATGTTATAAACGAAGTCCTGGGCAAGGGCACGTACAAGCTGGACACACTAGACGGTACCATCATCCCAAGAACTTAGAATGCACAGCAATTACGAATGTGTTACATGTAAGACACAATCTATGTTAAGAAAGTCATTGCGCCCAACTCATTTTATTAATATAAGAAGTGTCGTTTACATCATCTTTTTAGCTAATTCCTATACAAACTAGTTACAAATGCGTGTACCATTTGGGTATGCACAAAATAAAATGGCTAACTAACAGCCTCATGAGCGCGACCGATCTCCAAGGCATGTAGTAGTTCCTTGCGCATACACCGGATCCTTCGCTACTCCCACATGAGCCTACGCCAAACTTTATTTGTGATACATACACAAAGTAGTAAAACACACGAAGATATTGTAATAGACAGTTTTCGCAGCTAATAGTTACTATATACTAAGCGCCTATGGGACAAAAAATATGTGAGCCACACACCAAATTAAGTAGTTTTCCCTTGCCCAACAAAGGGCGAAGGGAATGTGACAACCGGTAATTAAGGCTTCTAATTACGCGATTAGTAAACGTTTATGGTGATAATAAATAGTGCTTAAGGCATGAATTAACTTAATTAGGATATTGGAATGCCTAGGAACACCTATATAACTTTACAGGTGCGCGTATGGTGATTTTCGGGAAATATGTTGAGCGTTAAGCGGTAACAAACTGACACCGGACAAAATACTGACAACACTGACAAATAGGAAGTTTATAAGTATAACTTATACATGTGAATGTGGTTTTGTGGAAAATAACACGCTTTAGAATGTCACAAAGCGCAAACGTGAGCGAAAAACGCGACTACAGGAACGCACCGACAATGAAACAGAAGCATCAGACTCGTGTATTACCTTCAAAAATGAAATATTGTGATATATTTAGCTTCGTAAGCAAATTTTAATATCCGCGGCCGAAATCGGATCGAAAAACTGACTAGAAACGACAAATGAAGCAGTTACGCGATTTTAACGCAACCGAAGAACGAACGCGTGAATTATAAATTTCCAACGTAAATTTTTAGCGTTTCAACTCTAAAATATTGTTTTACGACATTTTACGCTGATCGGGTTCGAAAACGGGCTTCGAAAACGTATCGGGCTGCTTAAAAACACAAGAGATGGGCTTGTGGGCTTTGGGCCCAAGCCCACTAGAAACTCTAAGTATAAATATCAATTTACAACTAAAAAACCCTCATTTCCCTCAAATTTTTCAGCCGACATATCTCACACTCTCTCCCTTCTCTCTCCTGAGTTCGGTCGCCGGAGCGACTCCGACTGGCAGCCGGCGGCGCGTTCATATACCGGCATACACCCACCACACCACGACCACCCACCTCCACTCTCCCTCTCCTGTCACGCCGGCAGTGGCACATTGGTGCCAGAGTAATTCCAGCGACGACTGGCAACAACAAGATGGCAATGGATCTTCACATCAAACCTCTTTCCTCCCTCTCCACCCTCGTGCTAATCTATTTCTCTGATCAAGTGAACGGTCGGCCACCACTGGTTGGTGGCGGTGCACGGCGTCGCGGCAGAGAGAGTGGAACGGGAGAGAGAAAGACAAGAGATAGAACAGTCGGAGAAGAAGGGAGGAGCCGATCACCTTCTACCGTGGCAGAAGCAGCGGCGACAGTGGAGGTCCGACGACGGTTTCTTTCCCCCGGTAAGCCGTAGTCTTTTTTATATATTCTTTTCTTTCTCGGATCCTTGTAGTTCCAACTTTCTCTGGTCGATGATTGGTTATTGTAATGCCCTGCATTCCGATACTTAGTCAATACTAGCAAGTCTCAACACACTTCGTGCCTTGTGATGCTTAATAAAACTATGTGAATCTTAATCATATAAAACTATGTGAAACTTTTACTCTATGTGTCGATTTCGTGATGCTTTAATACATGAACGATATGAATCTTGACTCTTATGAAACTTGACTCTTGTAAATCTAGGCTCTTGTGATACTTTGAATCTTGACACTTGTGATGCTAGAAACTTGACACTTGATTCTTTATTAGAACGAGAAACTTGATTCTTTATTGAACGAGAAACTTGATACTTATTGAGCGAGAAACTTGATACTTATTGAACGAGAAACTAGCTTAAGCGCATACTTGAAACACGAGAACTTTCATGTTAAGTATATAATAACACCATGTAATGGTTACTCACAATAATACGCAACGCAACACTTAACCTAACTCGCAAAACGAAACAAAGTCGGAAAACTAGCAAACAGGTCTCGGCTGTCCGAATGGACATCCGATCGGATGACCATTCGATCGGATGGCTATTCGACCGAATAGCCATTCGATCGCTTGCACACTTACACCGACTTAGTTGTCAACATCACCTATAAATACACCACTTGACCTTCCATTCTCACCTTTACTCTCTGCCACTTGACCTCGCGAACTCTCAGGCACTTAAATCGAGATTCAAGGTAAACTCGTAAGTATTCTTCCCTGATTCTTGTACAACCTTCATCATTTATCACTTTTACACCACATTCTTCATCAAAATCACATGAACACTTCAACATTTTCCCGAAAACCAACTAATTTGGGGCCTCTTGAAGGTGGTTTCCACTCAGTTGCTTATGCAAGCTGTTGTGGAGCTCCATTTAACCAAGATCGGCCTCAGATCTAAAGGATTTTCACAACTTTTGAGCAAAATCTAAAGAAATCTCACACTTTTGCACCAGATCTGACGGAATTTCACATGTTAACGGCTCAGATCTGAAGAACATCACGTTTTACAACTGATTTTCAGACTTTTCTTTAATTTTTATACAAAACATGGGTGAAATCAAACTCAAACATACTTTCGGCTCGTTCCTTTACCGAAAGCCGGCTTGAAGACTGAACTCCACCGGAAAACGGGCCGATTGACGGGTCCAAACATTAAACTTCATCAGAAACAGCTTGTCGGTTTGAAAAGGGGTGATACCCATCCGATCGAACGAGCTGGGTTTGGTGTGTTCCCGTTGTTTGACACGTCGTCGCACAGTCACCGTTAACTCAAAACTTAGAAAATTTCACGAAACATCACTCACTGACCATCTGTCCGAATGGCCATCCGTTCGGATGACCATTCGTCCAGATGATCTGATTATGATGACACTTGTTTGTTTTACAGGACGCTATGACCAAAACATTAAAAACATTAACAGCTCACAAACACACACTGTTCTAATGGCCATCCATTCGAATGGTCATCCGTCCGGATGACCATCCGCTCAGGTATTCTGCCAGACACTTTTACTTGATTTTCGCACTATTCGACACTTTGTTCCTAACCGCGTCAGCTCTTAGAGGACTTATGCTCTGTTCCCTGCACGCAGGGTGATCCAGCGCTCCCTTCGATCCAATCTGACAGTGTTTGGTTCTAAGCACCCACTGTGAGTATACTCGATCCCTTTTTGTTTTAAACACTTTTAGGTTTCATGTTGGATATGAGTTTTTTAAACTATTATGCTACGTATTCAAACTTGTATGCTCACCAACATTTTGTTGATTGTATTTTAATATATGTTGCAGGTTGATAGTAGCTGGGAATTGAGAAAAACAAGCTAGGATGATGCTTAGAAACTCATCTTAGATAATTAGTTAATTTTGAACAATGTTTGAGTTGTTTTGATACAATTTGATGGTGGTTGATTTGTGAGACAATTTAGTTTTTATTATGAAATTTGATTAATCATTATCGAAACATATAGTGTTGTGGATTCTCATGAGCAATCTGATTCGCCTAGTGCCGCGCCCCGATGTTTCCGTCATCGGTTGGGGTGTGACATATTGGTATCAGAACTATAACTATAGGGAATTAGGAAAAGTAGGAATGCTTTGCCCTAGTCTATAGTTCTAGGAACTTGACTCTTATTTGTCGTTTAAAACTTATGCATTCTACCGTACATGCTTCCTAGCAAACACTTCCTTGTTAAACTTACATGCCTTTTCTAAGGCTAACACAATACACACTTGGATGCTTTGAAAACACTCTCGAAACAACTCATCAAAACAGGAGTGATTTCCGCCTTGATGTCGACTTTCGCTTAGCAATGTATATATTTTGCACGAGATTTACCCTCAAGATAGGAGTGACATCCAAACCTTGAAGGGAAATTTCCATTTCATAATCTAGTAGGTCTTATATTTTGATAAGTACCAACACTATTAGGGTACGATGTTACCAAGTTAGAGGTGAAACTTGCATCTTGATAACTAGTCCCACTCTTTGATTTTCAGTCTCGCCAAAGTCTCAGAAATTCCAATCGATTAAGGATGTGTAGTAACCGAAAGGACACATATCGTAGGCCTAACATCGATGAACGTATTTTTCTAAGTAAGCCCAAGCACGTTACCTTAACTCGAAAAGGGGCTTGAATTACTTTGGTTAGTCAACGTTTCTCTACCCGAAACAATCCTAAGTTTTATGAGCCTATCTTTTGTGTTGTCTCGATTTACGTGTGGTTTTATACTTGATACTTTTACACAAATTGCACTATCTTCGCAATCTAAAACAATAATAATAATCTCTCAGGATCAAACTAAATTTATGATGCTTTATTCATTCATTTAACTATAAGAAACATGTTGAACGTCTTATGCTATGTGAGACAACTTGATCAAACAATGTGAAACTTGTTGAACGTTTTGTGATGTATGAAACAACTTGAGTGTTTTATGCAATCATGTGAAACTTTATGCTATGCTACGTGTTCGTGAAATTATGTTATTAAACAAAACATTATGATTGAGTCTCACTCGACCCTTACTCTGACTCTTTAGATGTTATCAAGTCATCTTTCCAACCCACACAAGAGGTCAAAGGCCAACACCCAGAAGAAGATGATGTCTTTTATGGCCGACCAGATTGCATGCATTGTTCCCAAGATTGTCTCTAAAATCCAGGGATCAAACACACATCCCACCTCTGTGGACTCGAAAGCTATCCAGCCTAAGCCTGTGAGCTTCAACTACAAACACTTTGTCTCTTGCAACCCTAAGCCTTTCATGGGCAGTGATGGGGTGACTGCAATGCTGGAGTGGTTCGACAGCATAGAAGTTACTTTCATCAACAGTGAGTGCCCTGAACAATTAAAGACTAGGAGTGCAACTGGCGTGTTTCAAGGAAGAGCTCTGGAATGGTGGACGAATGAGAGGAACATCCGCTCCAATGATGAATGTCACACCCCGACCACGTAAAACAACAAAACGTGGCGGAAACATCGGGGAGTGTTGTAATAGAACCATTGTTTCACAACCATGGATTTAAACAGTTTTGTTTTATTGAATTAAATGTATTACATTACATTGGAATTAGAAACAAAACATGAACAAATAGACTTTCATTGTTATTAAGTCACTAAGGCCTTGTCCATTCCTATGTGAGCATACATCAATATCGTCATCAAACATCATCAACTATTGTACCTGAAACACATGTGAAAATACGTCAGCATAAAAATGCCGGCGAGTACATAGGTTTTATGTGAGTGTCAGATTCATGGCTCGTTTTACATGTTGCAATACTTATTTTAAAACAAACCTTATTTTGAAAAGTATAGTATTGCGACATAATTAACCATCTCAAATCAAGTTGGAAATGATTTATAAAATCTCGTAGCCATGATTCTTAACTCCAAAACATTTATTTTATGAAATCAAATTGTAAAACATATTGTAGAAAACTCGTTAACAAAACTCGTATGGTTTATATTATTCAAAAAACATCATTGTGTGACATCGTTTCAAAATCGTTTACCCAAATGATCAAGATAACGCAACGATATATAATGTGTTAAAATCACTTATATATAGGAAGTACCAGCGGCGTATCCACCATGCTTTTAACACATTACACCCACACCGTTACCTAATCACTTCCTTAACCCAACGGTTCAGACAGTTACAAATGGTTCACATATATCAAATGGTTACAAATGGTTCACATCAATCAAATGGTTACAAATGGTTCACATATATCAAATGGTTACAAATTGTTCACATCAATCGAATGATTACAAATGGTTCGCATACATCCAATGATTACAAATGGTTCTCATACATCCCATGATTTCAAATGGTTCCCGTACATCGAATGGTTACAAATGGTTCACATGCATCGAGTGGTTACAAATGGTTCTCATAAATCAAAAGTTACAAATGGTTCAAACAGTTCAAAATGTAAAACAATGGGCTAGCATGTTAAGTGAACATACATAGCAAAACATAATGAAATCATGTACTAATAGTGTACTAATGAACATAGCAAGTATATGATATGAAAACATGGAAAACATGAAAGTAACAAGTAGGCACAAGTGTTTCACCCCAAAACATTTGAAAAACAGTAAAAGAGGGGGCTATGTACTCACTTGAGAATGCTTAGAAGTCTTGAATAACTACCAAGCAAAGCTAGAGGGATCACGGAAATCAATCGGCACCTAATATAAGTAACTACTTAAATAAACCGGACCTAAATCGGAAGATCGGATAGGATGAGGTTTTGTAAACCAAATGAGTTTCGGAACTCATGTGATATGGTTTAACAAAGCCTACATACTAAAACGAAACCAAACCTAAGTGCTTACGACCCATTACGACTCGTTAAGGTAGCTTACGCCACTTTAACGCGTCGTTCGCGTAAAACGCGTTCGGACCGCCTAACTAGTCATATGATAAGTATAACATGCCTTAACATGTCTAATATTGTTTCCAAATCAGTTTAGATATAAAAAATTATGTTACATATGCTTAAAATGAATTTTGACGTAAAAAGGGCATTTTGGTAATTTTCCTAAGGCATATAAACTACCTATCATACAACTACTTAAACGAAGTGACCATAAGGTATAACCTAGGAAGGTTATTCCCTAAACAACTATGGTCACCTAATGTGTTTGGTCGGATCCTAATGATCGACCAAATGGGTCGGGTTCGAAAGTATAAGCGGTTGTTTAGACCGCTTACCTTACGACCCTACATAAGCACTAAACCTAAAGTGACGAGCTAAACATGTTAAAACATGCTTAAGGAGGTTTGAAAATAGGTTTGGTATCAAAACAAACGGTTTTGATACCTAAAAGTAGTTTGGTTACAAAATACGCAAGAATACGCATTTTGGCCGAAACTACGACTCGTCACTACGCCTAATCAAAGTGGTAATCAGTAGGTTTAGTCACACGGGACTAAAACCATCGTGATTACGCTCACGTTGCGAAGTTCAACGAAGTTCGTGTTGACCAACTCGTGGTCAAAGCAGAAAGTCAAACACAGTTTGACTTTCACGCGAAAAAGAACGAAAGAGGACTTACAAAAGGTCCAAGAACGAAAGTTTGACCCGATTATTTTCAGGTATGAAGTGAAAGCACCTCAACTTAGAGAAATATCAGATCAAATGTGTCACACCCCCAAAAATCCACACGCGGGGTATCACCGCTTGGAGGCGTGACTGACCAGGATCAAGCCACCAATCATATTGAACCATGTTATTAATAAATGTAAATCAACCAAACAATATGAAAGGTGTTCGAAAACCAAAGTATAGTATCAATGTTTAGCGGAAGCATAAATGTAAAACCCAACATAAGTAATAAGTTTAAAGTGTCATAAAGTTTTCATCAAAACATCCACAATCTGTGCCCACAACGTCGCGCCTCCCGTGCAAGCTCCATGGGTACCTATGGTCCTGCAAGGCATGTAACAGAGAGTCAACAACTAGTTGAGCGAGTTCACAGTTGGTTGTTCAGTTATAGTAATTGTATTGTAAACCATATGTTCGTTTAGTAACCCATATATCGTATGTACTTGAATCGCAGTCTCCTAGACATGTGTGCGAAGATTGTGGTGTGTTTCCCAAGTTTTCTAGACTAGGTATATTTGTATCGCAGCCCACCCGGCATGTGTGCGAATTTTAGAGTATGGTTCGCAGCCATTCCAGGCATATGTGCGAAGATTAGTTCTATTATCGCAGCCATTCCCGGCGTGTGTGCGAAGAGAAGTATATGTATCACTAGTCTAGCAGTACCTACCAATAACCTTCCTCTCCCGAGGCCTATGGTATGTAATTCCGATAACAATTTAAGCATAAGTAATCATTCAAACCCATTCCCAACCCCGGGAATCCCATGCCTTGGTAAGAGTGTGAACTCACCTTGGTTTGCTCGGTATGCTAAGTTAAGTGCTCACAATTTATCAGTCAAGTCCTATATTTATGCATGTATGTTCAGTCAGTACATGTTTGTAAGGTTTCGCATGCAATGTTCGTCACATAGTGTGTGTGTAACAGTTAACATCAGGCATTACAAACAGTTAATCATCTTCATACAATTCATGTTTCTCATAAATGTCTTTTGCAGTTTAATCTAACATAGTTAACCAACAACACACGTAGTAGAGCTAGCACGCTTAACTGGATTAACATATACAAACAGGAATGACAAACCACAGTGTTAGTTAACTAACAGAGTTAACAAACTAGTAAGGTTATATACTTGACAGTGTTAATAAAGTTAATAGAGTTAATAACTTAACTCAGTTAACAGACTAACCAGAGTTATGGACTTAACAGAAGTTAATAAACTTAACTGGGTTTATATTCGTAACATGCATAGCATAATTAACACACTTAACATGGTTAACACTTAACAAAGTTAACATACTTAACTAAGTTAATCAACTTAACAGGGTTTATCAACTAACAGTGTTAACAACTAACAGAGTTAACAGACATCGTATAACCAGTTTGCTGTACAAAAGTCTTGGACGAAATCACTAAGTGGGCGAAAACACTTATTGGGCTGAAATCACCTGGGCCGAAATCCCCTAAGGTGTTTTCGTTGGATGGGGGGTGTTTTCGCCAGTTCCATCAATCACCATCATCATCATCAGTTACGCAATATCAACAATCCTAACCAGCACTAATGATCTCTACGGTTTCAATCCACAAATCGTTCATTCATGGTTTACAATCATTGATTATCATAACAGAAACATTGGACATCTTACTCAAATAACTTATGATTACATAGCCATCAAGAGTAAATATAACAAACAATACATGAAGATTCAGTTATGTATCAGTCATCATTCACTTTACGATCATCCTTACACCATCACATGAATCATGAGTAAATCAGACTTAGACACACAACTCATCAGCATACAAATCATATGTTTACGTACCATATAATATCGACAAACAGTGATTCCAACTATACAGTTAACAAGCAATTCTGTGAAGGTTGGATACTAACCAGAATAGAGGAACTAATGGGTCGATCGGAAAGAAAGATTCCAAAGGCTTGCAGTTGCCGTCACTTGGTTGAAGAGGTGTTCTAGGGTTTTGCGATTAAGCCTACACCTAAAGGTTTGAGAATAATATAACCGAAACAATACTGGACCTAAAGCCCATTTTGATTTCGTCGGCCACAAGAGGACGAAAACACATAAGTGTTTTCATCAGGAAGTATTTTCGGCTGGGTGAGGGTGTTTTCGGCAAGAACTCTAACATTTGTTTTACATTATAAAATCCAATAATCCAACCAATATGTTCATAACATTCATACACTTATCATGTATACAATCATTTACACAACACATGTATTACACATCAAATATTTATAAAACACACTTGCAAATAAGTACGAGGTTAAATCGAGTAGAGACCTTGAAAACTTGGGTTGTCACATTATCCCCAACTTGAAAGAAATTTCGTCCCGAAATTTAGCATGCGGTTACTGAGGAAGCTAGTTGTGTTGTATTGTTTCCTGGTTTTCCTGGGGTGTCACATCATCCCCCCGTTGATTTGGAATTTCGTCCCGAAATTCTGTAGTAGCTTCAGCCTCAGTAGTAGTTGCATTGTTTCCGAAAAACTGGGGATATTTGAGTTTCATCTGATCTTCGCGGTCCCAGGTGAACTCTGGGCCACGACGGGAGTTCCAACGGACTCGAACAAGAGGTATTCTAGTGTGCTTGAGGACCTTAACATCCCGGTCCGTGATTTCAACTGGTTCCTTGAGGAATCGCAACTGTTCATCGATAGTAAGCTCCTTCAAAGGAACTATGAGGGTCTCATCTGACAGACACTTCTTCAGATTCAACACGTGAAAGACGTTGTGAACTGCACTGAGTTCTGCTGGTAAATTCAGTCTGTAGGCCACCTTGCCTATTTTCTCAATGATTTCGAATGGTCCAACGTATCGTGGATTGAGTTTGCCCCTTTTGCCAAAACGAACAACACCCTTCCAGGGTGAAACTTTGAGTAGCACTCGATCCCCAACCTGGAACTCGAGTAGTTTCCTGTCTTTATCGGCGTATGCTTTCTGACGGTCACGAGCTGCCGCCATGCGTTGTCGTATCTGAGCAATCTTTTCAGTAGTATCAACTACAAGTTCTGGACTTGTGATCTGACTATCACCCACCTCTGCCCAACAAAGAGGTGATCGGCATTTACACCCGTACAATGGCTCGAATGGAGCAGCTTTAATGCTGGTGTGGTAGCTGTTATTGTACGAAAATTCCACAAGTGGCAGATGTTTTTCCCAGCCGTTGCCAAAGTCAATTACACATGCACGAAGCATGTCTTCTAAAGTTTGAATAGTGCGCTCAGACTGCCCATCCGTCTGAGGGTGATAAGCTATGCTCATGTCTAAACGAGAGCCAAAAGATTTGTGCATTGCTTGCCACAGTTCTGAAGTAAAACGTGCGTCACGATCAGAGATAATAGAGGTTGGCACCCCGTGCCTTGAAACCACTTCTTTTAAGTAGATGTCTGCTAATGTAGAGAACTTGTCTGTTTCCTTGATAGCCAGGAAGTGTGCAGACTTAGTGAGTCGATCCACGATCACCCAAATAGTATCATTCCCACGTTGAGATCTAGGCAGGCCAGTAACAAAATCCATGGAAATTTGCTGCCATTTCCATTGTGGTATCTCAGGTTGTTGGAGTGGGCCTGAAGGTTTCTGATATTCCGCTTTGACTCTTGCACAAGTCAAACACTTGCTAACGTAAGTTGCTATGTGAGCTTTCATGCTAGGCCACCAATATGTGGTTTTCAAATCGTGGTACATCTTATCCGAACCAGGATGTACTGAGTAGCGAGACTTATGAGCTTCATCCATTACAAGCTCACGTAAGTTGCCATAGAGTGGGACCCAAATGTGTCCCGTTACATAGTAGGCGCCATCTGCCTTTTGTTCTAACCGTTGCCTTGATCCGCGTAGGGCTTCAGCCCTGACGTTTTCTGGTTTCAATGCTTCTACCTGAGCATCTCGTATCTGAGAAGGAAGACTAGACTGAATAGTGAGTTGCAACGCTTGTACACGCCTAGGTGTAGTATCCTTTCGACTGAGGGCGTCGGCCACCACGTTGGCTTTGCCCGGATGGTACTTTATAGCACATTCGTAATCGTTCAGTAATTCGACCCATCGACGTTGTCGCATGTTCAACTCTTTCTGCTTGAATATATGCTCGAGACTCCTGTGATCGGTGTAGATAGTGCACTTGGTACCGTACAGGTAATGTCGCCATATCTTGAGTGCAAAAACAACAGCTCCCAGCTCTAAATCATGTGTACTGTAATTCCGTTCGTGAATCTTAAGTTGGCGCGAAGCATAAGCGATGACTTTATCCCGTTGCATCAACACACATCCAAGACCCTGGATAGATGCGTCGCAGTAGACTACAAAATCGTCCGTGCCTTCAGGCAATGAGAGGATAGGTGCGCTACAAAGTCTATCCTTTAAGTGTTGAAACGCTGTCTCCTGTGTAATACCCCAATGGTAAACAACACCTTTCTGTGTCAGTAGTGTAAGCGGTTGCGCAATCTTTGAGAAGTATTTGATGAACCGTCTGTAATAACCCGCCAAACCCAAGAATTGGCGTATTTCGGTTGGTGTGCGAGGTGCAGGCCAGTTCTTGATTGAATCTACCTTGGATGGATAAACATGAATCCCATCCTTGTTTACCACGTGACCTAGGAAGTGGACTTCACGAAGCCAGAAGTCGCATTTCGAAAATTTGGCGTACAGTTGTTCTGCTCGAAGGAGTTCCAAAATGAGTCGTAAATGCTGCTCGTGTTCTTCCTGACTCTTAGAATAGATCAGGATATCGTCGATGAAAACAATAACGAACTTGTCAGGATAAGGTTTGCACACCCTTTTCATAAGATCCATGAAAACTGCAGGCGCGTTCGTTAATCCGAATGGCATGACCAGAAATTCGTAGTGACCGTAGCGTGTTCTGAACGCTGTTTTGGAGACGTCCTCATCCCGGACTCTCAGTTGATGGTAACCTGACCTCAGATCAATCTTCAAGTAATAGCTCGACCCTTGCAACTGGTCGAATAAGTCGTCGATGCGTGGAAGAGGATAGCGATTCTTCACAGTCACCTTGTTCAGTTCGCGGTAATCAATACACATGCGAAAGGTACCGTCTTTCTTCTTCACAAATAATACTGGAGCTCCCCAGGGCGAAGAGCTAGGACGTATGAAACCCTTTTCCAAAAGTTCTTGCAATTGCTTAGATAGTTCTTCCAGTTCAGTTGGAGCTAAGCGATAAGGTGCTCGAGCTATGGGTGCTGCTCCTGGAGCTAGCTCGATCTGAAATTCGACCTGGCGATGAGGCGGTAACCTAGGTAACTCTTCAGGAAACACCTGAGGAAAGTCGCGTACAACAGGAATATCCTCTAACTTCTTCTCTTTCGTCGATGTATCTGTAACGAGTGCTAAAATAGCTGTGTGGCCCTTTCGCAAACACTTATGTGCCTTCAAGAAGGAGATGATGCCACTCACGACACCACTCTTGTCGCCTTGAACTTCGAGAGGTTCTTTTCCAGTACGGGGAATGCGAATGATCTTCTCCTTGCATAAGATCTCTGCTTGTTGTTGAGATAACCAATCCATACCAATGACGATGTCAAAACTACCCAGAGTTATAGGAATGAGATCGATAGAGAAAGTCTGACCAGCGAGGATAAGATTACAACCCTGAACTATGTGTGTGGCCTCTAGACTTTTACCGTTAGCTAACTCTACGACATGTTTGGTGTTCAAAAGTGTTGGTGTGCGTTTAAGCATTTGACTAACTTTCAGAGACATATAACTGGTATCCGCACCCGAATCAAATAATACAGTAACATAAAAGTCGTCGAGAAGAAACTTACCCATAACCACATTAGGATCGTTCCTTGCATCACCCTGACCAATCACAAATGCACGACCCCTAGCACCATTGTTGTTGTTTCCCCCATTGTTGTTCCCATTGCCCTGATTATTGTTGTTGTTATTCTGATTCTGGTTTAACTGGGGGCAGTCCCTCTTGAAGTGGCCTTCAGCCCCACATTGAAAGCATCCCCTGTTGCCTCGCTGTTGTTGTTGTTGTTGCTGGTTTCGTGGAGCTGGTGGCTGTTGTTGCTGGTTCTGATTCGAAGGCCTTGAGCTCCTGCAATCTTTAGCTTCATGACCTATCTTGAGACATCTCTGACAGTGGCCCTTGCGACACTGACCACTGTGGTGTCTGTTGCACCTGTTACACATTGGGTGAATTCCCCGATATCAACCCTGCCCCTAACCACCAGAAGATTGCTGACTCGGACTATGGTAATCATTAGTCTTGCGCTGCTGCTGTGCTTGAGACTGAACGGTAGCTGAACCCCTGCTGGAATCCCCCTCCCATTTCCGCTTATTGTCACTGGGAGTAGCAGGAGTAGCTGAAGTGGTAGCGGTAGTAGTAGCGCTGATACATTTAGGCAGCCTGTTCTGTGCCACTGCCCGTCGGTGAGGCGATGAGCTAACTTGACGATCTGTTGAATGGTGCCAAGATTCGCTGAGGTTACATGACTTTGAATCTCCGGCACTAGACCCTTGAGATACAGTTCGATACGCTTAATGGGAGGGTCTACCATAGTGGGACACAGAATAGCCAACTCATTCGATCTTTTGGTGTACGCTTCAATTTCCGATCCCGTCATCTGCAAATTGTAAAACTCTACCTCCAGCTTATGAATGTCATCACGGCTACAGTATTCCTCTTTGATCAACTGCTTGAAATCATTCCAGGGTGTGGCGTTTGCAACTGCCAACCCTAACATCTGAACTTGCGCCTTCCACCAAGTCAGCGCAATGCCTTCTAGAGTACCAGTGGCGTACTTCACCCTGCGAGCCTCAGGGCATTCACACATCTAAAAAACGGACTCGAGCTTTTCAAACCAATGGAAGAGTCCAACTGCTCCTTCCGTGCCACTGAAAGTAGTAGGACGACAGTCCATGAAAGTCTTGAAGGTGCAAACAGGTGGTTGACCTGTTGTGTATAAGAATCAGGACAAGGTTAAACACAAGAGTTGGTTTAGGAGTGTAGGATCTAAAGATCCTAGTGTGAGTTACAACTGTAGGGTATACCTCCTGCTTGTGCGGCTGCAAGTGCCGCAGCAACTTGTTCGTTAATGAGAGCCGTCAACTGGGCTTGTGTCATGTTGATACGTCCAGCCATGATCTTCATAGCAAAGAAAACATAAGTAAGAGAGCTTCGCGAATAGTGCAATGATAGCAGAGAGTGAGCACACAAGTATTCTCAAGCAATAGGGGTTATGTGTATCTAGCATACCATGAGCAAAGTTCTATGTAATTCTAGCAAGTAGGCAATAAAACATATACCATATTACCTAGAATGTTGAGTCTTGCAAGTGGAGCGAGGCGTCGTTATGGATCGTTGAGCACTGTACAGGTTATAGTCTGGTTTTAATAAAAATGTTTTCCCCTTATTAAAACCGAGTTCTCTATAACCAATGGCTCTGATACCAATCTGTCACACCCCCAAAAATCCACACGCGGGGTATCACCGCTTGGAGGCGTGACTGACCAGGATCAAGCCACCAATCATATTGAACCATGTTATTAATAAATGTAAATCAACCAAACAATATGAAAGGTGTTCGAAAACCAAAGTATAGTATCAATGTTTAGCGGAAGCATAAATGTAAAACCCAACATAAGTAATAAGTTTAAAGTGTCATAAAGTTTTCATCAAAACATCCGCAATCCGTGCCCACAACGACCGCGCCTCCCGTGCATGCTCCATGAGTACCTATGGTCCTACAAGGCATGTAACAGAGAGTCAACAACTAGTTGAGCGAGTTCACAGTTGGTTGTTCAGTTATAGTAATTGTATTGTAAACCATATGTTCGTTTAGTAACCCATATATCGTATGTACTTGAATCGCAGTCTCCTAGACATGTGTGCGAAGATTGTGGTGTGTTTCCCAAGTTTTCTAGACTAGGTATATTTGTATCGCAGCCCACCCGGCATGTGTGCGAAGTTTAGAGTATGGTTCGCAGCCATTCCAGGCATGTGTGCGAAGATTAGTTCTATTATCGCAGCCATTCCCGGCGTGTGTACGAAGAGAAGTATATGTATCACTAGTCTAGCAGTACCTACCAATAACCTTCCTCTCCCGAGGCCTATGGTATGTAATTCCGATAACAATTTAAGCATAAGTAATCATTCAAACCCATTCCCAACCCCGGGAATCCCATGCCTTGGTAAGAGTGTGAACTCACCTTGGTTTGCTCGGTATGCTAAGTTAAGTGCTCACAATTTATCAGTCAAGTCCTATATTTATGCACGTATGTTCAGTCAGTACATGTTTGTAAGGTTTCGCACGCAATGTTCGTCACATAGTGTGTGTGTAACAGTTAACATCAGGCATTACAAACAGTTAATCATCTTCATACAATTCATGTTTCTCATAAATGTCTTTTGCAGTTTAATCTAACATAGTTAACCAACAACACACTTAGTAGAGCTAGCACGCTTAACTGGATTAACATATACAAACAGGAATGACAAACCACAGTGTTAGTTAACTAACAGAGTTAACAAACTAGTAAGGTTATATACTTGACAGTGTCAATAAAGTTAATAGAGTTAATAACTTAACTCAGTTAACAGACTAACCAGAGTTATGGACTTAACAGAAGTTAATAAACTTAACTGGGTTTATATTCGTAACATGCATAGCATAATTAACACACTTAACATGGTTAACACTTAACAAAGTTAACTTACTTAACTAAGTTAATCAACTTAACAGGGTTTATCAACTAACAGTGTTAACAACTAACAGAGTTAACAGACATCGTATAACCAGTTTGCTGTACAAAAGTCTTGGACGAAATCACTAAGTGGGCGAAAACCCTTATTGGGCCGAAATCACCTGGGCCGAAATCCCCTAAGGTGTTTTCATTGGATGGGGGGTGTTTTCGCCAGTTCCATCAATCACCATCATCATCATCAGTTACGCAATATCAACAATCCTAACCAGCACTAATGATCTCTACGGTTTCAATCCACCAATCGTTCATTCATGGTTTATAATCATTGATTATCATAACAGAAACATTGGACATCTTACTCAAATAACTTATAATTACATAGCCATCAAGAGTAAATATAACAAACAATACATGAAGATTCAGTTATGTATCAGTCATCATTCACTTTACGATCATCCTTACATCATCACATGAATCATGAGTAAATCAGACTTAGACACACAACCCATCAGCATACAAATCATATGTTTACGTACCACATAATATCGACAAACAGTGATTCCAACTATACAGTTAACAAGCAATTCTGTGAAGGTTGGATACTAACCAGAATAGAGGAACTAATGGGTCGATCGGAAAGAAAGATTCCAAAGGCTTGCAGTTTCCGTCACTTGGTTGAAGAGGTGTTCTAGGGTTTTGCGATTAAGCCTACACCTAAAGGTTTGAGAATAATATAACCGAAACAATACTGGGCCTAAAGCCCATTTTGATTTCGTCGGCCACAAGAGGACGAAAACACATAAGTGTTTTCATCAGGAAGTATTTTCGGCTGGGTGAGGGTGTTTTCGGCAAGAACTCTAACATTTGTTTTACATTATAAAATCCAATAATCCAACCAATATGTTCATAACATTCATACACATATCATGTATACAATCATTTACACAACACATGTATTACACATCAAATATTTATAAAACACACTTGCAAATAAGTACGAGGTTAAATCGAGTAGAGACCTTGAAAACTCGGGTTGTCACATTATCCCCAACTTGAAAGAAATTTCGTCCCGAAATTTAGCATGCGGTTACTGAGGAAGCTAGTTGTGTTGTATTGTTTCCTGGTTTTCCTGGGGTGTCACAAAATGTGAGTTGCAACAATGAGATGGATGGGGTATTTATAGTTTTTGCACAACCATTAAGATCGTTCATCGTAAAACGAGCTTCGATCTCATCCGTACACATGTGCCCATGGTTTTGTGAAACCATGGGAGCCCCTAGTTTCATTAAAACCATGTGCAAATGAGGAGAACAGCTGGAACAAGCTGGAATTTATATTTTTCATTTTGGTCCCTTCCTAAGATAACTATGGCAGATTGTCAATTTTGGTCCCTGAATGTACAAAACATGGTTTTTGATGCATTTTTGACACGTTTAAGCCCCGTTAATCCCATTTCAAGGCTCTAAAATGAAGTTAAAGTATAGGGAACATGAAACATGCTCAAAAATATCTCGGATGTCGGTTCGTTTGGTCATACGGTTGCGTTGTTCGGTTAATTACAACGGAAGTCGTAACAATGAGATGGATGGGGTATTTATAGTTTTTGCACAACCGTTAAGATCGTTCATCATAAAACGAGCTTCGATCTCATCCGTACACATGTGCCCATGGTTTTGTGAAACCATGGGAGCCTCTAGTTTCATTAAAACCATGTGCAAATGAGGGGAACAGCTGGAACAAGCTGGAATTTATATTTTTCATTTTGGTCCCTTCCTAAGATAACTATGGCAAATTGTCAATTTTGGTCCCTGAATGTGCAAAACATGGTTTTTGATGCATTTTTGACACGTTTAAACCCCGTTAATCCCATTTCAAGGCTCTAAAATGAAGTTAAAGTATAGGGAACATGAAACATGCTCACAAATATCTCGAATGTTGGTTCGTTTGGTCATACGGTTGCGTTGTTCGGTTAATTACGACGGAAGTCGTAACGAACGCAAAAATGATCCAAATTAAGCGACGGATGGAATTTTATCATGGCAAACACTAAAACAAAATATTTTAATGCTTACATAAATTTTTGGATGTCCGGATATATTCAGAACATAAGATATGCGCAAAAATGCAAACTTATGCACTTTTTTGACGCTTTTAGTCCCTATTGATCAAGAAAGTTTATTTTTTTTGCGCACCAAATGCATCAAAGCCTATTTCTAAGCTATGTAAAGGATATTTAGGGCATATTTAACTTATGATCAAGTTCCAAAATGTTCGTTACAGTACAATTCGGCATACTTTCGTAGTTTGTCGAAATTAGTCCCTGTAAGCGAATAAACTTGATTTCGGCACACCAAACCTTCCAAAACTTATTTCTAAGTTATGTAAAGGTTATTTAAGGTATGTTAAGCCTATGTCACTATTATGGAGTGTTTGTTGCATTAAACTGGTTATATTTACGCATCAGTGCGCGTATAACCTTCCAGAAAGCGATTTAGAGCCCGAAATCGAACAAGAATTGATATGTGCAAACGATACACATATTTTTACAAATCCCAAGTATGAAACGCAATATTTCATTGATTTAATATTTGTTTGATGGTCGCAGAGACACAGGTGTCACAGTCTCCCCTACTTTAAGAAATTTCGTCCCGAAATTTATTCGTAGGAGTCTGTCTGTGACGCTGTGTTAAATAATTGTCTTGAATGGAATCTACGGTGTTTATCTATTTGTGTAGAATAACCCATAAAAAATATGCAAGGCATAATTCTGTCATTTCTCCCAATGGTCATTCTTCAGAAACGAAAAATGAACAGAGTTATTTTCAACATGCATTCTTAAGAAAATGGAAAATAAAGGAATAAACAAAAGGATATTCATTTCCCTCGATGGGTATTCTTCAGAAATGAAAATGAAGGAAAAATCAAGGATATTCATTTCCCTCGATGGATATTCTTCAGAAACGAAAATGAACGGAATGAGTCATTTTCCACAATGGGTTTTCTTCAGAAACGGAAATGAAGGAAAAATCAAGGATATTCATTTCCCTCGATGGATATTCTTCATAAATGAAAATGAACGGAATGAGTCATTTTCCACAATGGGTTTTGTTCAGAAACGGAAATGAAGGAAAAATCAAGGATATTCATTTCCCTCGATGGATATTCTTCACAAACGAAAATGAACGGAATGAGTCATTTTCCACAATGGGTTTTCTTCAGAAACGGAAATGAAGGAAAAATCAAGGATATTCATTTCCCTCGATGGATATTCTTCAGAAATGAAAAGAACGGAATGAGTCATTTTCCACAATGGGTTTTCTTCAGAAACGGAAATGAAGGAAAAATCAAGGATATTCATTTCCCTCAATGGATATTCTTTAGAAATGAAAATGAATGGAATGAGTCATTTTCCACAATGGATTTTCTTCAGAAATGGAAATGAAGGAAAAATCAAGGATATTCATTTCCCTTGATGGATATTCTTCAGAAACGAAAATGAACGGAATGAGTCATTTTCTACAATGGGTTTTCTTCAGAAACGGAAATGAAGGAAAAATCAAGGATATTCATTTCCCTCGATGGATATTCTTCAGAAACGAAAATGAACGGAATGAGTCATTTTCCACAATGGGTTTTCTTCAGAAACGGCAATGAAGGAAAAATCAAGGATATTCATTTCCCTCGATAGATATTCTTCAGAAACGAAAATGAACGGAATGAGTCATTTTCCAACAATGGGTTTTCTTCAGAAACGGAAATGAAGGAAAAATCAAGGATATTCATTTCCCTCGATGGATATTCTTCAGAAACGAAAATGAACGGAATGAGTCATTTTCCACAATGGGTTTTCTTCAGAAAAGGAAATGTAGGAAAAATCAAGGATATTCATTTCCCGCGATGGATATTCTTCAGAAATGAAAATGAACGGAATGAGTCATTTTCCACAATGGGTTTTCTTCAGAAACGGAAATGAATAGAGTTAACTCTAGACACATGACAAAACTTGCTGTGGTTTATGTGCACTAAATTCCATAATTATGTACGCGTCCATAGTTACGTAATTCCTTGCACAGTCCGCACAGTGCATTTCATAATGTGTAGGGGAAGAAAATCAAACCTGTGATGAGTGTAACTAGACTACCATAGGGTCCTTTTAATTAGATCGACAAATGATCTCTTTAATTAGACCACCAAGGAGTCTTTTCAGCTATATCATAACATGATAATCCTAACCAGATTTTTGGATCAATCTGTTTAACTAGACCACTCAAGGGGTCCAATTATAGAATAGTACTTCATAACCCAAGGGACTTAACTACAACGTAGAAGTCCATTAAGGATTTTAAGATAGTACCTTTGGATATCCTTCTATGAATCCCTTATACGAAGATATGGAAGATTCTACGAGGATTTGGATAATAAAAATTTGGATCACACAAAAACATAAAAGGGAACACATAAGCACATAATCACATAATTGATTAACTTGACCTTTAATTTGTTATCTTTGGACACGGATATTTAAAGCACACCAGGAATCCAATCCGTGGATTTCATTTGGCACTTTAATCATTTTCAAGAATCTATCTATGAAGATAGGAAAATCTTAATAGGAATTCAGCTTTGTCCTTATTGAATCAAAATGTACGTATTGAATCATACAAAGAATTCAATTAAGGGCTCTGATGAATGATAGCCATCCACAAGGATCTAATTATGAGGATAGAAAGATCCTATATGGATTTCGGAATTTGTGTAAGGAGAGGTGTTCCGACACCTTGCACTAGGCGTGCTTAAGTCGATACACAAGGTAGAAAGTTCATGAGGTTGAGGCGCTAGATATGCCAAGGCGAAATATGAAGCAGAATTTGAAGGTTGAGCAGCAGCAGGATTTGTAACATCTTTGCTTTTGATTGCAAAGCGGCACATGTTAACCAAATGTCCCCACCGTCCACCGTGGGTACATTTGAAACAGGGTATTTGATTCGGATGATGACGGTTACATTGATTGCACCAAGGTGCAGTTCCCTTATACGGCTTCATCCCTGAGGCGAGTCATGTTGATAGCTAAATCAGTGGTTCCTCTGGAGTAAGACGCCTATTCGCTGGGTAATTGCAGCACCTGGTTCGGACATTTGAGTGTTGTTGTGATGAAGAGGCATCTTGAAGATAATGGAAGGCGTAGGAGGAAACAAGCGAAAGATAGTCAAAAGAGAATGACAATGCATGAAGATTGTGACCATTTGTTTGTTACCAAAGGCAAACAAATGAGACAGTGACTAATCAAAGTAAGCGGGTCATATTAATGTTTCGCGAAGACATGCTCTCCTATAAGTGAACACTCACCCCAAGAGTTCCCAGGTAAGAGTGACTGGCCTAATACAGCGGATTTGTACGAACACTCTAGCCTTAGACAGAAGACTCAGGGTACAGGCACCCACCCTTCCAGTTTGCACGTGTTCATGTTAATGAGACCCAAACTTTGACGGGATCTTGAAAACTTTGAAGGTTCAAAACCTTATAATAAATCATCCTAGAACAGATGATTATTTTTCAAAGCAGATTCAAAATTTATGTTCTGGTTGTGGTTGTCACCTAAGGATAAGTGACGGTATTGTTTTAAGATCTTAACACAAGATAACTTGTGTTAGGGTCCTAGGAAGGTTATAGTCTAGGTCAAAGCATTACTAATAACCTAATTCCCTATAACCATTGGCTCTGATACCAACTTTTCTGTCACACCCTGACCACGTAAAACAACAAAACGTGGCGGAAATGTCGGGGAGTGTTGTAACAGAATCATTGTTTCACAACCATGGATTTAAACAGTTTTGTTTTATTGAATTAAATGTATTACATTACATTGGAATTAGAAACAAAACATGAACAAATAGACTTTCATTGTTATTAAGTCACTAAGGCCTTGTCCATTGTTATTTGGTCAAAGGTGGTTTGGTCGTCTTTCAATATTCCAAAACATGCATTCATATGTTGGCTCATCTTCAAGAGGAAACTTTGGACACAAGACCGTATTTTACAATGGAATCATCGTGTTACGGGTTCTATGAACCAAATGTGTTACCTATTGTGCTATTCGGATCTAGAGACACATGATCATTTGTTTTTTCAATGTGATTATTCGCGATCAGTGTGGTGTAGTGTGTGGAATAAAGTTGGCATGAATTCGGTTCATGAGTCGTGGGATGAAATCTTGAGCTGGCTGGTTCCGAGAGCTAATTCTAGAGCTATTTATGCGGTTGCTAGTAAACTGCTTGTGGCGGCTTCGGCATATGCCATTTGGACTGAAAGGAACTCTAGATTTTTTAGTAACAGGTTGAGGCCACCAGAGCAGATTGTTGACACTGTTATTAGCACTGTGAGAGCAAAATTAATTTCCTTCAAGTACAAGCAAACATCCAATGTTAAGCGGTTCCTGGAGGAGTGGAAGCTGGACAAGGAAGATCTCCTAGAAGATTGAAGACCTATGTTTCTAGTCTTTGTTTTGTGCTAGTATTGGTTGTTTTGTTTGGTTGTTTTCCTTGTTTTACTCTTTAGCGGTATGTCGCTAAGAGAACTACATCAATATCATCATCAAACATCATCAACTATTGTACCTGAAACACATGTGAAAATACGTCAGCATAAAAATGTCGGCGAGTACATAGTTTTTATGTGAGTGTCAGATTCATGGCTCGTTTTACATGTTGCAATACTTATTTAAAAACAAACCTTATTTTGAAAAGTATAGTATTGCGACATAATTAACCATCTCAAATCAAGTTGGATATGATTTATAAAATCTCGTAGCCATGATTCTTAACTCCAAAACATTTGTTTTATGAAATCAAATTGTAAAACATATTATAGAAAACTCGTTAACAAAACTTGTATGGTTTATATTATTCAGAAAACATCATTGTGTGACATCGTTTCAAAATCGTTTATCCAAGTGATCTAGATAACGCAACGATATATAATGTGTTAAAAGCACTTATATATAGGAAGTACCAGCGGCGTATCCACCATGCTTTTAACACATTACACCCGCACTGTTACCTAATCACTTCCCTAACCCAATGGTTCAGACAGTTACAAATGGTTCACATATATCAATTGGTTACAAATGGTTCATATCAATCAAATGGTTACAAATGGTTCACATATATCAAATGGTTCACATCAATCAAATGATTACAAATGGTTCACATACATCCAATGATTACAAATGGTTCTCATACATCCCATGATTTCAAATGGTTCCCATACATTGAATGGTTACAAATGGTTCACATGCATCGAGTGGTTACAAATGGTTCTCATAAATCAAAAATGGTTCAAACAATTCAAAATGTAAAACAATGGGCTAGCATGTTAAGTGAACATACATAGCAAAACATAATGAAATCATGTACTAATAGTGTACTAATGAACATAGCAAGTATATGATATGAAAACATGGAAAACATGAAAGTAACAAGTAGGCACATGTGTTTCACCCCAAAATGTTTGAAAAACAGTAAAAGAGGGGGCTATGTACTCACTTGAGAATGCTTAGAAGTCTTGAATAACTACCAAGCAAAGCTAGAGGGATCACGGAAATCAATCGGCACCTACTATAAGTAACTACGTAAATAAACCGGACCTAAATCGGAAGATCGGATAGGATGAGGTTTCGTAAACCAAATGAGTTTTGGAACTCATATGATATGGTTTAACAAAGCCTACATACTAAAACGAAACCTAACCTAAGTGCTTACGACCCATTACGACTCGTTAAGGTAGCTTACGCCACTTTAACGTGTCGTTCGCGTAAAATGCGTTCGGACTGCCTAACTAGTCCTATGATAAGTAAAATATGCCTTAACATGTCTAATATTGTTGCCAAATCAGTTTAGATATCAAAAATTATGTTACATATGCTTAAAATGAATTTTGACGTAAAAAGGGCATTTTGGTAATTTTCCTAAGGCATATAAACTACCTATCATACAACTACTTAAACGAAGTGACCATAAGGTATAACCTCGGAAGGTTATTCCCTATACAACTATGGTCACCTAATGTGTTTGGTCGGATCCTAATGATCGACCAAATGGGTCGGGTTCGAAAGTATAAGCGGTTGTTTAGACCGCTTACCTTACGACCCTACATAAGCAGTAAACCTAAAGTGACGAGCTAAACATGTTAAAACATGCTTAACGAGGTTTGAAAACATGCTTGGTATCAAAACAAACGGTTTTGATACCTAAAAGTAGTTTGGTTACAAAATACGCAAGAATACGCATTTTGGCCGAAACTACGACTCGTCACTACGCCTAATCAACGTGGTAATCAGTAGGTTTAGTCACACGGGACTAAAACCATTGTGATTATGCTCATGTTGTGAAGTTCAATGAACTTCGTGTTGACCAACTCGTGGTCAAAGCAGAAAGTCAAACACAGTTTGACTTTCACGCGAAAAAGATCGAAAGAGGACTTACAAAAGGTCCAAGAACGGAAGTTTGACCCGATTATTCTCAGGTATGAAGTGAAAGCACCTCAACTTAGAGAAATATTAGATCAAATGTGAGTTGCAACAATGAGATGGATGGGGTATTTATAGTTTTTGCACAACCGTTAAGATCGTTCATCGTAAAACGAGCTTCGATCTCATCCGTACACATGTGCCCATGGTTTTGTGAAACCATGGGAGCCCCTAGTTTCATTAAAACCATGTGTAAATGAGGGGAACATTTGGAACAACCTGGAATTTATATTTTTCATTTTGGTCCCTTCCTAAGATAACTATGGTAGATTGTCAATTTTGGTCCCTGAAAGTGCAAAACATGGTTTTTGATGCATTTTTAACACGTTTAAGCCCCGTTAATCCCATTTCAAGGCTCTAAAATGAAGTTATAGGGAACATGAAACATGCTCAAAAATATCTCGGATGTCGGTTCGTTTGATCGTACGGTTGCGTTGTTATGTTATGTTAATTACGACGAAAGTCGTAACGAACGCAAAAACGATCCAAATTAAGCGACGAATGGAATTTTATCATGCCAAACACTAAAACAAAATATTTTAATGCTTACATAAATTTTTGGATGTCCGGATATATTCAAAACGTAAGATATGCGCGAAAATGCAAACTTATGCACTTTTTTTACGCTTTTAGTCCCTATTGGTCAAGAAAGTTTATTTTTTTGCGCACCAAATGCCTCAAAGCCTATTTCTAAGCTATGTAAAGGATATTTAGGGAATATTTAACTTATGATCAAGTTCCGGAATGTTCGTTACAGTACAATTTGGCATACTTTTGTAGTTTGTCAAAATTAGTCCCTGTAAGCGAATAAACTTGATTTCGGCACACCAAACCTTCCAAAACTTATTTCTAAGTTATGTAAAGATTATTTAAGGTATGTTAAGCCTATGTCACTATTTCAGAGTGTTTGTTGCATTAAACTGGTTATATTTACGCATCAGTGCGCGTATAACCTTCCAGAAAGCGATTTAGAGCCCGAAATCGAACAAGAATTGATATGTGCAAACGATACACATATTTTTACAAATCCTAAGTATGAAACACAATGTTACATTGATTTTGTATTTATTTGATGGTCGCAGAGACACAGGTGTCACAATGAAGCTTATGCGTTACCATGGGCCGAGGTTAGGGAAATGATGATGCTCGAATTCTGCCCTCCGCATGAGCAGTTGAAACTTGAGGATGAATTCTGGCATCTGAAACAAGTGGGAGATGCCAATCTGGACTACACTACTTATTTTAAGCAACTCGGCATCATTGTACCACACTTGGTATCCACTCCTAAGCGAATGATCACCAAGTACATCATGGGTTTCCTCCTGCTTTGCGTGATGCCATTGAAGAAGCTCAACTCGACTCTATTGAAGAAGTTTACCGTCTATCAGCAAGTTTAAACAACAACCGTGTTCATGATAAACAGTTTGGAAACTCTACTCCCTCGAAACCAGCCAACCAAATCACACAGCCACTAAGTGGCAGCAAGAACAAGAAACGAAAGTCTCAAAATTCTGGTTGCAATGCAATTGTCCCTGCTGCAAATTCAAACACTGTTGGCAATGCCATCATGCCTACTGCTACCCCGAACCCTCCTGCTCCAGAAAACACCAAGAAGTCGTACACAGGGGTTCATCCCAAGTGTGCCACTTGCAACTATCATCACCCTGCCAACTCAGCTTGCCGTCCGTGTACCAACTGTAATCGCTATGGTCACACAGCCCCTTACTGCCATCAAGCCAATCAGGCTCAGCAAGCACCGCCAGCTCAGCAGAACCCCAAACCAGCAAACAATGTGCGAGCATGCTACAAGTGTGGAGACACCACTCATCTCCATCCCTAATCTCCCCAGCTGAATCAGGAGCAACAGCAAGCCGCTCGAGGACGAGCGTTCAACATCAACGCAAATCAGGCACGTAACGACAATGATATCGTTAATGGTACGTTTCTCGTTAATAATCTTTACGCTTCGATAATGTTTGATACTGGTGCCAACAGAAGCTTTGTGTCCATAGAATTTGAATCTTTGTTAAACTGTGCACGCTCTAAACTACCTAAGTCGTTCTCTATTGAGATTCCGATGGTAAGTCTATCCTAGTTGATTCTATCCTCCGTGATTGTTCCCTGACCCTTAACGATCACGTTTTCACTATTGACCTCATACCCATGCAATTGGGTAGTTTCGATATCATAATCGGCATAGGTTGGTTGCGTAAGAACCATTCTGAAATCGCTTGTCACGAGAAGTACGTTAGCTTACCTCTCCCGTCTGGTGATACTTTGCACGTCTATGGAGACCGACCTTCTAGAGGACTGAAGTTGATGTCATGCACTCAAGCGAATAAATGCTTACGTAAACAGCACTTTGCCTTCTTGGCCCACATAGTGGAACAAAAGGACAAGGGAAAGAGCGTAAATGATGTTCCACTAGTGTGTGACTTCCCCGACGTCTTTCCTGAAGATCTTCCTGGTCTTCCTCCTCCTCAATCTATTGATTTTCGTATTGATCTCATACCTGGTTCGACTCCTGTTGCCAAAGCTCCGTACCGACTTACACCCTCTGAGATGCAACAACTATCTAGTCAACTGCAAGAACTACTCGACAAAGGTTTCATACGTCCGAGTACCTCACCTTGGGGTGCTCCTGTGTTATTCATCAAGAAGAAAGATAGTTCGTTTCGCATGTGCGTCGACTACCGTGAACTTAATAAACTCACCGTTAAGAATCGTTATCCTCTCCCTCATATCCATGATCTGTTTGACCAACTACAAGGCGCAAGCTGTTTCTCTAAAATCGACCTTCGATCTGGTTACCATCAGCTCTGTGTTCTCGAATAAGATATCCCCAAAACCGCATTTTGCACTCATTATGGGCACTACGAGTTCGTGGTTATGCCTTTTGGTTTGACCAACGCACCCACTGTGTTCATGGATCTTATGCATCGTGTTTGTAAACCTTATTTGGATCGTTTTGTGATAGTCTTTATTGATGATATTCTTATTTATTCGAAAACTCGAGCTGGTCATGAACGCCATTTACGCCTTATGCTAGAACTTTTACGTGGTGAACGCTTATACACAAAGTTTTCTAAGTGTGAATTTTGGATTAATGAAGTACAATTTCTCGGACACGTTGTTAGTAAACAAGGAATCCATGTTGACCCTTCCGAAATCGAACCAGTGAAAAATTGGAGTACGCCTAAATCTGCATCTGAGATTCGTTCCTTCTTAGGATTGGCGGGTTATTACCATCGATTCATCTCAAACTTTTCAAAGATCGCCGTCCCTCTTACTTCGTTGACTCAGAAAGATAAACCTTTTGCTTGGGGTCCTGAGCAAGAGGAATCCTTCCAAACTCTTAAGAATCTGCTTTGTAATGCTCCTGTACTCGCTCTCCCTGATGGGAATGATGATTTCATGGTATATTGCGATGCCTCGAACGTGGCCTGGGCTGTGTGTGTGACAACCCTCACTAAACCAGGTATCCGTACGACTTAATTAATAATTAATTACTGCTTAATTACTGTGCTTACTTGAACTTGTGGATAAACTGCTACTTGAATGCTGATACATGTACTTACTTGCATCATACTTTACTTGCTGTCACTCCATGTTTTGCTTACAGCACCTTTGTGACAACCTTGATGCACCAAAAGCACAGTAGCACAATGAACGGATAACCTATTAAACGTGCTGTCATAACTAGCACCAGGCAGGTACTGCCTCTAAGGCCTGTAAGAGCCAGAGATAGTTTGCTACACTGGTGGTGAGTGTAGGGATATAAGGGTTGTAGAACTGCGTCACTAGGAATGAGTTACAGTGACCGGATGTGCCTAAAACGTACTCTAAGTACAAAATTCAGCACCTTAACTAAAAATTCAGCATTTGGTTAACTAATAAAGTGCCAAAACATGAGGAAAATATTACTAGACACTTTCCAAAGTGTCGGGAATAAGTTGTGTCACTAAAAATAGTAATAACGACACTTTAAAGCTTTGTTAAGCACTTTAACGGATTACTATCCAACCGAACAACCGGACTTTACCCGGAACATAAAAATATTGCCAATAACATTGTTTATCTTTTTCTAAGCCAGTTAGGGTCCCTGAATACCCTAACACCCGCTATAATGCATGACACACTAGTAACCGAGTTAATCCCTAACTTAACTTAACTAACCTAACTAACACTTAACCTTATCTTAACCAAATGGTTGAAATCGAACTAGGACCCCCCCCCCCTCTCTAACCGAACCGTCCCCAAGGGGGACACCCCTTTGTACTTGATGATTAAAATAATCATCTATGTCTAATATCTATAAGACACACAAACCTTTGGTTAATGATCATGTGAATTGCCTATAAGTTCAAGACATAACACACTTAACATTTCCATCACTCAACTCACAACACACACACTCTCTCCCTCCTTGCAAGCTCTCGGCCGAACCCCCCTACAACCATCCATCCATCGTCGAGCTTTGATCATCTCATTTCAAGAGCATACAAGTGTTGAGGATCACATACGAGGAGGCTTGGTGCATTCGGAACACGAAGGACCTCTCCTCATTGCTTTTATCCACCCAATCTTCGACTAGTTTCTTCCCTAGCCTCGAGCTAGTAGTAAGTTGCTATAATCACACTCTCGATCTATTTTAAAGTGGTTAAAATAATATATGACGGATGAAACTCATGAACTTACAAGATGATATGTAAAAGTCTACTAAAGATGCTAAAGATGATGGTTAAAAGCTAAGATGTTGTGTAAATCTTGTAAGATTTGTTTTGTGTGATTATTTAGTGCCGATCTATGATGTGGTAGCTCGGATCATCATCTAACCCGGATTAGTCATGATCAAGAATCATGGCATAGAGTTTGTTTAAGTGTATAAAGGGTTAAATGATGAAACTCTACCACACACTACACATGAACTTGTGTAAAATCGACTTTACTTATGAAATAGTGTTTAAAACTAGTAGATCTACGGATCTACAAGCGGTATTTTCAAAGGACCAAGTGTCAAGGAAATCTTATTTTCTAAAACCGGATCTTACATGAACAAGAATGATTTTTAAACACACAAGTGTGTAAACACTTGTGTAACACTAAGTTTCGACAAAGAACTAGTTTAGTCAAATTTTACAAGAAGTTGTAAAGATGGAATGTCTTTAAAAACGAGACTTTCAAGAAACGGAGTTGATTTATACAAAGATCCAATAAAAGTAATGGGATTTACCACATATTCCGAACAAACCACAAGTTCATGTAATTTTCGCGATTTACATATATTTTGACTAATTGATGCTTTGGAAAATTGTTAATGAGAATAAGAAAATTGTTGATTTGCTTTTAAAAGAAAATGATACGCTTGAAAGCGTGGCCACCTCCAGTTACAGGGGAAACTCTGGCGAAATTTTTCCAAAAACCTAACACTTGGAAAATATTTTCACTACAAGTGTTATAAATATATTTTTAACTTGCTTTCAAATTATAAATTTCGCCACGATCCTTATTACAAAATTTCTTAGTGTCGGAGGTGGGATTTTCACAAAATAAAACGGGGCAAATATATATTTGATATATATTTTTCATAGCGTCACTTGTAAAATGTTTATGATTATTTTGTGAAATATACAAATATTATTTTTAGGGTAAAAATAATATTACCAATTGTAACGGCTCCAAAAATAATACAAACACCTTCATAATAAATAATAAGTTACAACGGTATAATTAATACCACCCGATCTTTAAAACGTAACTTACGCATTTTAAGAAAATATTTATGAGCGCGTATTTTTGTCAAGGTATTATTTTGGGAAAATCATATGTATTAAAGTATAATATTTTTGGGAAGAATATTTATATTTTGGAGTAAGAAATAAAATATATTAAGTGAGACTTAATAATATATTTCGAATTTTACGAACGCGCATGTATTAAATCCCCCATCCTTGGGAAGGAAAATAATTACCAAGTATTTACAAAAATATAAGCACGAAATAGTTGTCTAACTATTTCCCAAAAACTTAAACCATAAAGCTAAGGCATGGCCGTCCGTCTAATAGGGTTAGTACGTGTAGGTCGTCGCACAGCTGCTTGATCAGGAGATATACTTGGTAGAGACGCACCACTGTGAGTTCATGTCCCCCTTTTCTCTTAACTGTTTTTAGTTTTCTAAACTGCGGGGGTGAAATACATGTTACTATGATTTCGAGTACTTTTTTTTTCATGGTATGGTTAGCGTAAGGAGGGTTACTATTTAGATCATGTGAGTGGGTAGGCGGAAACTTGAGGCCATTAATCTTCAGGGTAGGACCGAGGGGCAGGAGCGGTAGATCTATCTGGGTGTAGCGAGCCCAGCCCCAGGCCCAACATAACGGACCTCGGGGTGACTTTGTACCCAACGCATAAATCTGCTAGGTTTGAGTCTTCCTACTTGCACTTCACACATATCAATGGCCTTGCAAACCATTGGTGATCTCTTTTTCCTTATTTGCTACATACCAGGGTTTTTATACATACAAAGGTTTATTACTCACTTACACATGAACTCGCTCAACATTATTGTTGATTTTTCAACTTACATGTATTTCAGGGAATTAAAGGATCTAGCGCGGTATGACACGTTTTCCCGCTGCATTAGTTTCGAGGTCATCCGAGTTTAAGGGATGTGACTTTTTCCTGGACGAGTCACAGTTCTTAAACTGTGTTTATTTCTTGTTGGTGTTGTGTCTTTTGAACACTGTTTATGTTTGTTAGGATGTGATATCCGTTAAAGACAATGTTGTGGTTCTTTACTCTTCAAACTTATTTTAATGGATGATCTTGCATGGTTTTTATTTCATATAGCTTGTTATGATTAAGCTATGGTATTAAGAAGTCACACCAAAATAACCACGCTTCCGCAAAGCCAGGGTGTGACAGCTTGGTATCAGAGCTCTGATCATAGCGAACTAGGATTCCTTCTCGAGTCTAGACTATGATCACTAGGGCTCTCACGAAAACATTTTTACACTACATACCACTTAAGTCCAGATCCAAAACGTTTTTACAAACAAATGTTGAGCACATTTATTTATTATTTATAGGCTCAGTCTGGGAGGCTGAGGCTCGGTCTGGAAGACCGAGGCTCGGTCTAGGAGACCGAGGTAGTTGGCTAGTGGGACTAGGAAGAGCAGTCTGAGAGGCTGGGAGAATAGGCTAGTGGAACTAGGAAGAGCAGTCTGAGAGGCTGGGAGGCTAGTGGGACTAGGAGAACTATATGATTGCTTATTGGTGACTAATATGTTTATCTGACTATGTGATTGATTATTTGTACGTATGTGTGTTTGTGTTACAAAACGTCATGCTTTCATCAGATACTGGAGAGTCGGACACTACAGATCCCACGGCCATAGTATCAGGCGACATAGTTTCATCGGAGCACGAGGTGTACGCTTCCGATACGACCAGCACAGATGAGGACGACTTTCAGCCCTTTGCACTGCCTGATGTCATAGCAGAGCCTGCTGATGGCCATCTTGTTAGGGGATTTGCCACTCGCGGTGATCCCTGCTCCTGTGCCCCTTGCCGCTTATCCCGTTGTTGATATGCCCCCCCCCCCCCCGACGTTGTCTCTGATGACGATGTCGATCTATTAGAGGAGGACCCACTTGAGGGCGAGGCCCTATTGCTGCCGGTGATATCCCACTTCTTGCTGACGCTCCTGTAGAGGAGGCTCATGCCCATTCCCCTGTCCCAGACTCATTTGAGTCTGTGACGTCCACATCTTTGCATACACCGGGAGTGCAGCACCACACACACGACGCCGACCCTGATATGGCATCATCAGCTGCACCAGTTCTCGCGCACAGCTTTGAGTTTGATCACGATATTGAAGATAATCCTGTTCTTCCACCTGGTTTTGATCCAGACCATGACATTGAGTACATACACTTAGACCAGCCCTTGGAGGATCCTGTAGCCCCTGTGTTTGTTGATCCAGCTGACTTTGAAATGAAGTTTGTTGATCCAGAGCCAGCCATGGCCCCTGAGCCAGGCATTGCTCCTGACCCCGCATTGGAGCATGACACTGTTCATGCCGATGCACCTGCTGTTGCTCCTTGATTGATCATCTGCTTGGACGAGAGAAAATTTGGGGTAACTGTGCAAGACAATTTATTATTACGGGGGCCCACGTAATAA
The DNA here is from genome assembly GCA_030545235.1 of Helianthus tuberosus. NCBI lineage: Eukaryota > Viridiplantae > Streptophyta > Magnoliopsida > Asterales > Asteraceae > Helianthus > Helianthus tuberosus. The sequence continues at coordinate 126,064,945 of CM060407.1, forward strand.
CGACTTGTAGTGTACAGAAATCCTGGTGGACTCTGCGGGTCAAGCTAATGAAAACCAATGTAGCAGGAAATAACTTAAACATGAATGACCAAGGCGATGTAGCCTCGAGTTCATCCTATTACAAGCAACAAGCCAAATTGGCAAGCCTATGTGAAAGCTCAGAAATTATTTCCTCACTCATACATTGAGTATATTTACGTGTGAAATTGGGTGATTACATGATGGCTTATGGTGCTATATATCTCATAGACAATTGAAACGTTGTCTAACCCGCTTCATACCACTTCGACAGAAGAGAATGTCACCCAAACGTGACACAAACACCAGTACGTTGCCAAGGACAGAAGCCGAGCTACAAGAACGCATCTCGCAGGCAATTGCACGACATGAAGCCCTCCGCTCTAAGCACAGCGATGGCACTACTGGGAACAACCCCCCCCCCCAACTGGCTGCACCTATAAGCAGTTCCTGAACTGCAAGCCTTTGAACTTTGACGAAACGGGAGGCACCGTGGCATTTGTTCATTGGTCCAAAAAGACTGACTCCATCCTAAGAATGAGTAACTGTTCGCCCCAACAGAGTGTTACCTATATCTCGGGGTTAATTCTAGATGACACACTCTCATGGTGGAACCCTCAGGTTCAGACCTTTGGTACAAATGCCGTTTATGCACTGGGCTGGGACGAGCTCAAAGAAATGATGGAGAAGAAATACTATTCTAGGGCTGAAATCCAGAAGCTTGAGGTGGAGTTCTGGAATTGAAAATGGACGGACCAAAGATTCCTGAATACGTCCAGCAATCTCACGACTTGTCTAGGGTCGTCCCCTACTTAGTCAATCCGGAGTTCAAAATGATTGAACGATTCATTTGGAGACTTGCACCCCAGATCAGGGGTATGGTTACTACCTCGAAGCCCTCAACCATTGCAGAGGCTATCAATATGGGTGATTTATTTATAACATGAGATGTTATGTGATTGATTTATTTATAACATGAGATGTTATGTGTTGATATTGTTGTATACTTACGTACACTCTACTTACTATGACCTGACCAACGTGAACCATCTTTTAGAAGATGCCACCAAGACGCGAGACGCGTATGCCTACCAACGAGGCAGAACTTCAAGGAATCATTGCTGCCGCCATAGCGCAGTATGCAGCCTCAAACGGAGGAACGAGCGGGAGCCATTCAAGTAACAACGGCAACAACAACCCGACTCATGGTAAGTGACTTGAGACATATTACCATACATTTGGATATTTATAGCACGTCCGCTAATACCATTTGTATATTCTAACGTATGTGCATGGTGCACGTACAAGCAGTTCCTAGACTGCAAGCCCGTGAACTTCGACGGCACCGGAGGTGCTGTTGCTTTTGTAAGATGGGCCGAAAAGACGGAGTCTGTTCCCCGAATGAGCAAGTGCGCTCCAGACCAGCAAGTTACTTACATTTCTGGGCTATTCCTGGATGGAGCCCTATCCTGGTGGAATTTACAAGTTCAAACTCTTGGTGAAGCCGCAGCTTACGCAATGACATGGAATGAGCTAAAGGAGCTCATGCGAAGGAAGTATTGTTCTCGCGCTGAGAGTCAAAGGTTGGAGACTGAATTCTGGCATTTGAGGATGGATGGTCCCAAAATCGTGGAATATGTTCAGAGATTCCACGACCTGTCTCATGTGGTGCCTTATATGGTTACACCGGAATTCAAGAAAATCGAACGCTTTATCTGGGGTTTAGCTCCACAGATCATGAGTATGGTCACCACTTCTAAGCCTGCAACGATCACAGAAGCCATCGACTTAAGCGTGGCGCTTACAGAGGAGGCTGTTAGGTTGAACAAGTTTTCGAATGTTGAGCCAAAGAAGAAAGAGACTCACGTAGAGTCGTCTGGGGATAACAAAAGGAAGTTCTCGAACTTCAAGCAGGCACAAGCAGTGATGGCAGGAAAGGAGAACCAAGCGCACCGGTTCAAGCTACAACCGGTGGTGGAAAGAAAGGAAAAAGGGTATATGGGTACACACCCCAAGTGTAACACCTGCCAGCGTCACCATTCAGGCCGGTGTGGGCCAAGAGTATGCGAAGCTTGTGGAAAAACTGGACATTTGAAGGATAACTGTTGGGCTAATGCTGGCCGGGGAGGCCAAGGAGGTTTTGGAAATAGAAACAATAACCGGGGTGGAAATGGAAATCGTGCACAAGGAAATAACGGAGGGAATGGAAATCGAGGCAACAACGCGAATCAAGCTGGTAATGCAAACCGAAACAACAATCAAGTTGGGAATGGAGGTGGAAATGGTCAAAGACTTGGTTGTTTTAACTGTGGTGACATGGGGCACTATAAGAGGAACTGCCCAGAATTGAACCAAGCACGGGGAAGGGTTTTCAATATCGAAGCGAGGGAAGCGCGCCAGGATCCCAATGTTGTTACTGGTACGTTCCCTATAAACCAACGCTTTGCATCCGTTTTATTTGATACTGGTGCCGATTATAGCTTCGTATCGTTAGAGTTTAAGAATATGCTTGGTTTAGCCGCTAGTAAACTAGATATTCCATACTCAATCGAATTGGCGAATGGAAAGTTAGTAGAAGCTAATGAAGTGGTTAGAGGTTGTGTAATCGAATTAGGAGAGCGTGAGTTTGCTTTGGATCTACTACCAGTCAAGTTGGGAAGCTTCGACGTGGTAGTAGGAATGGATTGGTTATCAAGTAACAAGGCAGAAATTGTCTGCCACGAGAAGATCATTCGCATCCCAACCGAAGATGGTGAAATGATTGTGGTTCATGGTGAAAAGCGTGATACACCTTTAAGAATCATCAGTTGCCTGAAAGCGCGAAAGTGTTTACAGAAGGGATGTGCGGCCTTCCTGGCACACATCGTGGATAAGAAAGCTGTTGAGCCGAAAATCGAAGACATCCCTGTCGTCAAGGAGCATCTTGAAGTCTTCCCTAAGGACTTGCCAGGATTGCCACCCCAGAGGCAAGTGGAGTTCCGTATAGACTTAGTTCCAGGCGCCGCGCCTGTAGCTAGGGCACCTTATAGACTTGCACCGTTAGAGATGCAGGAGTTGTCGACATAACTCCAGGAGCTATTGGATAAAGGATTCATCAGACCAAGCTACTCACCTTGGGGAGCTCCGGTCCTGTTTGTCAAGAAGAAGGACGGTAGTTTTCGTATGTGCATTGACTACCGGGAGTTGAACAAGTTGACTATCAAGAATAGGTATCCCCTGCCAAGGATCGATGACTTATTCGATCAGCTCCAAGGTTCAAGCTTTTACTCTAAGATCGATCTTCGATCTGGGTACCATCAGCTAAGGATACAAGAGGAGAGTATCCCAAAGACAGCCTTTAGGACTCGTTATGGACACTACGAGTTCCTAGTTATGCCGTTTAGGTTGACAAACGCACCTGCTGTTTTCATGGACCTAATGAACAGAGTTTGTAAGCCGTACTTGGATAAGTTCGTGATTTTGTTTATCGACGACATTTTGATTTATTCAAAGACGAAGGCTGAACACGAACAACACTTAAGAGCTATTTTGGAGTTGCTGAAAAAGGAACAGTTGTATGCCAAATTCTCTAAGTGCGAGTTTTGGCTACGTGAAGTCCAATTCCTTGGACATGTGGTGAATGGAGATGGGATTCATGTGGACCCCACCAAGATTGAAGCGATCAAAAATTGGGAAACCCCAAAGACGCCAACCGAGATTCGACAATTCTTAGGTTTGGCTGGCTACTATCGAAGATTCATTGAGGATTTTTCAAAAATCGCTCAACCACTGACCGCGCTCACACAGAAGGATAAGAAGTTTGATTGGGGAATCAAACAGGAAGAAGCGTTTCAGTTACTGAAGAACAAGCTTTTTGATGCACCAATCTTAGCATTACCAGAAGGGACTGATGATTTCGTGGTATACTGTGATGCCTCATGTCAAGGATTGGTGCGTGTTGATGCAACGCCAGAAGGTTATAGCTTACGCGTCACGTCAGTTGAAAGTTCATGAAAAGAACTATACCACGCATGATTTAGAACTAGGCGCAGTGATATTTGCATTAAAGATCTGGAGACATTACCTATATGGTACGAAGTGTACAATCTTTACGGATCATAAGAGCCTACAACACATATTCGACCAGAAAGAGCTGAATATGAGACAAAGACGTTGGGTCGAATTGTTAAACGATTACAACTGCGAGATAAAGTACCATCCAGGGAAGGCAAATGTGGTCGCCGATGCCCTAAGTCGTAAAGAAAGGATCAAGCCCATAAGGGTTAGGGCTTTAGAGATGATTATCCAAACAGATCTTTCCCTGCGCATTCGTGCCGCGCAGAAAGAAGCTCTCAAAGAAAGAAACCGTGAAGAAGAATATCTCCGTGGGATGGAGAAGCAATTAGTGCCAAATGAGGAAGGAACGTTATGTTTTACGAAAAGGATTTGAGTTCCTCTGTTTGGTGGTTTGAGAAAAGTTATTTTTGATGAGGCACACAAATCACGGTACTCTATCCATCCAGGAACGGATAAGATGTACCAGGACCTTAAAGATTACTATTGGTGGCCTAGAATGAAAGGCGACGTTGCTGTTTACGTGAGCAAATGTTTAACGTGTGCTAAGGTGAAAGCTGAGTACAAGAAGCCCTGAGGACTTCTGCAACAACCTGAGATTCCCAAGTGGAAATGGGAACAGATTTCAATGGACTTCATAACTAAGTTGCCAAAGACGCCCAGAGGTCATGACACTATTTGGGTAATAGTTGACCGCCTAACAAAGTCCGCACATTTCTTGCCAATCAAAGAAAAGGACAACACGAGTAAACTTGAGGAAATATACATGCGAGAAATTGTTGCACGTCATGGAGTGCCTCTCTCGATCATCTCTGATAGAGATGGGAGATTTGTATCAAGGATTTGGCAATCCTTCCAAGAAGCTTTTGGCTCACAACTGAATCTGAGCACTGCATTCCATCCGCAAACTGACAACCAAAGTGAAAGAACTATTCAGACATTGGAGGATATGCTGAGAGCATGTGTAATGGATCTTGGTGGTAGCTGGGATAAACATTTACCATCGGCCGAATTTTCATACAACAACAGCTACCACACCAGTATTGGAGCCGTGCCATTTGAAGCTCTTTACGGACGCAAGTGTCGATCACCCCTATGTTGGGCTGACGCAGGTGATAGGCAGCTTGTTGGTCCCGAAATCGTCCAAGAGACGACAGACAAGATTGCGCAGATTCGAAAACGCATCGAAGCGGCTCGCGACAGACAGAAAGCCTATGCAGATCTAAACCGGAAACATTTGGAATTCCAAGTTGGAGATATGGTTTTATTGAAAGTTTCACCCTGGAAGGGTGTGGTACGCTTCGGAAAGCGTGAGAAGTTGAATCTGCGTTACATTGGCCCTTTCAGAATTCTGCAAAGAATAGGGCTAGTAGCATACAAGCTGGACTTACCTGCTGAACTGAATGGAGTTCACGATACCTTTCATGTATCTGACCTGAAGAAAAGTCCAACTCAAGATACCGTTGTCATTCCCACCGACGAGATTCATGTTGACGACACGCTCCATTTCGTTGAAGAACCTGTTGAGGTTACGGATTGGAAGGTAAACAAGACCCGCCGGAGCAGTGTCAAGCTCGTCAAGGTTCGTTGGAATGCCAGACATGGTCCCGAATACACCTGGGAGCGTGAGGACCGGATGAAAGAGAAGTACCCCCACCTATTTCCCAAGAACCCTGCATCTAGAAGCAGAACTTAAAATTTCGGGACGAAATTTTTCTAACGGGGGGAGAATGTGACAACCCTCACTAAACCAGGTATCCGTATAACTTAATTAATAATTAATTACTGCTTAATTACTGTGCTTACTTGAACTTGTGGATAAACTGCTACTTGAATGCTGATACATGTACTTACTTGCATCATACTTTACTTGCTGTCACTCCATGTTTTGCTTACAGCACCTTTGTGACAACCTTGATGCACCAAAAGCACAGTAGCACAATGAACGGATAACCTATTAAACGTGCTGTCATAACTAGCACCAGGCAGGTACTGCCTCTAAGGCCTGTAAGAGCCAGAGATAGTTTGCTACACTGGTGGTGAGTGTAGGGATATAAGGGTTGTAGAACTGCGTCACTAGGAATGAGTTACAGTGACCGGATGTGCCTAAAACGTACTCTAAGTACAAAATTCAGCACCTTAACTAAAAATTCAGCATTTGGTTAACTAATAAAGTGCCAAAACATGAGGTAAATATTACTAGACACTTTCCAAAGTGTCGGGAATAAGTTGTGTCACTAAAAATAGTAATAACGACACTTTAAAGCTTTGTTAAGCACTTTAACGGATTACTATCCAACCGAACAACCGGACTTTACCCGGAACATAAAAATATTGCCAATAACATTGTTTATCTTTTTCTGAGCCAGTTAGGGTCCCTGAATACCCTAACACCCGCTATAATGCATGACACACTAGTAACCGAGTTAATCCCTAACTTAACTTAACTAACCTAACTAACACTTAACCTTATCTTAACCAAATGGTTGAAATCGAACTAGGACCCCCCCCCCTCTCTAACCGAACCGTCCCCAAGGGGGACACCCCTTTGTACTTGATGATTAAAATAATCATCTATGTCTAATATCTATAAGACACACAAACCTTTGGTTAATGATCATGTGAATTGCCTATAAGTTCAAGACATAACACACTTAACATTTCCATCACTCAACTCACAACACACACACTCTCTCCCTCCTTGCAAGCTCTCGGCCGAACCCCCCTACAACCATCCATCCATCGTCGAGCTTTGATCATCTCATTTCAAGAGCATACAAGTGTTGAGGATCACATACGAGGAGGCTTGGTGCATTCGGAACACGAAGGACCTCTCCTCATTGCTTTTATCCACCCAATCTTCGACTAGTTTCTTCCCTAGCCTCGAGCTAGTAGTAAGTTGCTATAATCACACTCTCGATCTATTTTAAAGTGGTTAAAATAATATATGACGGATAAAACTCATGAACTTACAAGATGATATGTAAAAGTCTACTAAAGATGCTAAAGATGATGGTTAAAAGCTAAGATGTTGTGTAAAACTTGTTAGATTTGTTTTGTGTGATTATTTAGTGCCGATCTATGATGTGGTAGCTCGGATCATCATCTAACCCGGATTAGTCATGATCAAGAATCATGGCATAGAGTTTGTTTAAGTGTACAAAGGGTTAAATGATGAAACTCTACCACACACTACACATGAACTTGTGTAAAATCGACTTTACTTATGAAATAGTGTTTAAAACCAGTAGATCTACGGATCTACAAGCGGTATTTTCAAAGGACCAAGTGTCAAGGAAATCTTATTTTCTAAAACCGGATCTTACATGAACAAGAATGATTTTTAAACACACAAGTGTGTAAACACTTGTGTAACACTAAGTTTCGACAAAGAACTAGTTTTGTCAAATTTTACAAGAAGTTATAAAGATGGAATGTCTTTAAAAACGAGACTTTCAAGAAACGAAGTTGATTTATACAAAGATCCACTAAAAGTAATGGGATTTACTACATATTCCGAACAAACCACAAGTTCATGTAATTTTCGCGATTTACATATATTTTGACTAATTGATGCTTTGGAAAATTGTTAATGAGAATAAGAAAATTGTTGATTTACTTTTAAAAGAAAATGATACGCTTGAAAGCATGGCCACCTCCAGTTACAGGGGAAACTCTGGCGAAATTTTTCCAAAACCCTAACACTTGGAAAATATTTTCACTACAAGTGTTATAAATATATTTTTAACTTGCTTTCAAATTATAAATTTCGCCACGATCCTTATTACAAAATTTCTTAGTGTCGGAGGTGGGATTTACACAAAATAAAACGGGGCAAATATATATTTGATATATATTTTTCATAGCGTCACTTGTAAAATGTTTATGATTATTTTGTGAAATATACAAATATTATTTTTAGGGTAAAAATAATATTACCAATTGTAACGGCTCCAAAAATAATACAAACACCTTCATAATAAATAATAAGTTACAACGGTATAATTAATACCACCCGATCTTTAAAACGTAACTTACGCATTTTAAGAAAATATTTATGAGCGCGTATTTTTGTCAAGGTATTATTTTGGGAAAATCATATGTATTAAAGTATAATATTTTTGGGAAGAATATTTATATTTTGGAGTAAGAAATAAAATATATTAAGTGAGACTTAATAATATATTTCGAATTTTACGAACGCGCATGTATTAAATCCCCCATCCTTGGGAAGGAAAATAATTACCAAGTATTTACAAAAATATAAGCACGAAATAGTTGTCTAACTATTTCCCAAAAACTTAAACCATAAAGCTAAGGCATGGCCGTCCGTCTAATAGGGTTAGTACGTGTAGGTCGTCGCACAGCTGCTTGATCAGGAGATATACTTGGTAGAGACGCACCACTGTGAGTTCATGTCCCCCTTTTCTCTTAACTGTTTTTAGTTTTCTAAACTGCGGGGGTGAAATACATGTTACTATGATTTCGAGTACTTTTTTTTTCATGGTATGGTTAGCGTAAGGAGGGTTACTATTTAGATCATGTGAGTGGGTAGGCGGAAACTTGAGGCCATTAATCTTCAGGATAGGACCGAGGGGCAGGAGCGGTAGATCTATCTGGGTGTAGCGAGCCCAGCCCCAGGCCCAGCATAACGGACCTCGGGGTGACTTTGTACCCAACGCATAAATCTGCTATGTTTGAGTCTTCCTACTTGCACTTCACACATATCAATGGCCTTGCAAACCATTGGTGATCTCTTTTTCCTTATTTGCTACATACCAGGGTTTTTATACATACAAAGGTTTATTACTCACTTACACATGAACTCGCTCAACATTATTGTTGATTTTTCAACTTACATGTATTTCAGGGAATTAAAGGATCTGGCGCGGTATGACACGTTTTCCCGCTGCATTAGTTTCGAGGTCATCCGAGTTTAAGGGATGTGACTTTTTCCAGGACGAGTCACAGTTCTTAAACTGTGTTTATTTCTTGTTGGTGTTGTGTCTTTTGAACACTGTTTATGTTTGTTAGGATGTGATATCCGTTAAAGACAATGTTGTGGTTCTTTACTCTTCAAACTTATTTTAATGGATGATCTTGCATGGTTTTTATTTCATATAGCTTGTTATGATTAAGCTATGGTATTAAGAAGTCACACCAAAATAACCACGCTTCCGCAAAGCCAGGGTGTGACAGTGTGCTCATGGATCGGAACAAAGTTATCGCTTATGCCTCCCGACAACTCAAAATACATGAAAAAAACTATACTACCCATGATTTAGAGCTTGGTACAGTTGTTTTTGCGTTAAAGATCTGGCGACACTACCTATATGGTACTAAGTGTGTGGTTTTCATTGACAATAAGAGCCTGTAGCACATCTTTAACCAGAAGGAACATAATATGCGTCAGCGATGATAGGTAGAGTTACTTAACGACTACGACTGCGAGATTCGATACCATCCTGGCGAGGCGAATGTCGTGGCCAACGCTCTTAGTTATAAGACTCATGTTAGTAGCATCCGCTGTTCTCAGATCACCAGTGATCTTCATGCCTGTATTCGTCAAGCACAATACTCGTCAGCCAACGAAGGAAGTCTAAGCGTTGAAATACGAGGTGCTTCTACCGATCAACTTGAAACAAAGTCTGATGGACTTCAATACTACCTCAATCGCATCTGGGTTCCAGATCGCGATAATCTTCGTGAAGTCATTATCAATGAGGCTCACAAATCCCGATACTCTATTCATCCTGGTGCTGATAAGATGTACCATGATTTGCGTATGACTTATTGGTGGCCTGGTATGAAAAAGGATATCGACGCGTACCTCTCAAAGTGCCTTACTTGCTCAAAGGTCAAAGCCGAACAACAACGTCCTTCAGGTCTTCTTGAACAATCCAAAATCCCTGTTTGGAAATGGGATAACATCACTATGGACTTTATAACTAAACAACCTCCCACACCTGCCGGTCATGATAGTATATGGGTAATCATTGACCGTTTAACCAAATCAGCCCACTTTTCGCGAAGATTTCAAAGTGGAGAAACTTGCTCGAATCTACACTGATGAAATCATATGTTGTCATGGTATACCCATTGACATAATCTCTGACTGTGATGGTCGTTTTACCTAATGTCTTTGGCAAACCTTTCAGTACGCTATGGGTTCTCACTTGAATCTTAGTACAGCCTTTCATCCTCAAACGGATTGACAGACTAAACGCACTATTCAGACCCTAGAGGATATGCTCTGTTCCTGTGTCATCGACTTTGGTGGTAATTGGGATGTACATTTACCATTGATCGAATTCTCGTACAACAACAGCTATCATTCCAGTATTCAGATGGCTCCTTTCGAAGCTTTATACGGTCGCAAGTGCCGATCTCCTCTCAGTTGGCATGAGGTTGGTGACAAGCAACTTACTGGCCCTGAGATCATTCAAGAGACAACGGATAAGATTCTTCAAATCCGCGATAACTTGATCAAGGCTAGGAGCAGACAAAAGATCTATGCTGACAAAAGGCGTAAGCCTCTGGAATTCAATGTTGGAGATCACGTTCTACTCAAAGTATCACCTTGGAAAGGGGAGATACATTTTGGTAAAAAGGGGAAGCTTTCCCCTCGCTACGTGGGTCCTTTCAAGATTCTCGAAAGGATTGGCAAGGTGGCTTACCGACTCGATTTACCTCAAGAGCGTAGCAATGTACATCCGACGTTCCACGTATCTAATCTCCGGAAGTGCTTAATAGATGAGAAACTTCAGGTTCCCATCGAAGACTTGCAAATAAACGAGACTCTTCATTTTGGGGAAAAACCGGTCGAAATCATGGACCGAGGTACCAAGCGGTTGAGGCGTAGCAAAATTTCCATAGTTAAGGTGCGATGGGAAGGAAAGTGTGGCGCCGAATTCACTTGGGAACTCGATAGTGAAATGAAACCAAGTATCCACAGCTCTTTGAACAGTCTTCCTCTTAGATTTCGGGGACAAAATCTCTTAAAAGGAGGGGAGACTGTAAGGCCCTGCATTCCGATACTTAGTCAATACTAGCAAGTCTCAACACACTCCGTGCCTTGTGATGCTTAATAAAACTATGTGAATCTTAATCATATTAAACTATATGAAACTTTTACTCTATGTGTCGATTTCGTGATGCTTTAATACATGAACGATATGAATCTTGACTCTTGTGAAACTTGACTCTTGTAAATCTAGGCTCTTGTGATACTTTGAATCTTGACACTTGTGATGCTAGAAACTTGACACTTGATTCTTTATTGAACGAGAAACTTGATTCTTTATTGAACGAGAAACTTGATACTTATTGAGCGAGAAACTTGATACTTATTGAACAGGAAACTAGCTTAAGCGCAAACTTGAAACACGGGAACTTTCGTGTTAACTATTTAATAACACCATGTAATGGTTACTCACAATAATACGCAACGCAATACTTAACCTAACTCGCAAAACGAACCAAAGTCGAAAAACTAGCAAACGGGTCTCGGCTGTCCGAATGGACATCCGATCGGATGACCATCCGATCGGATGACCATCCGCTCGGATGACCATCCGATCGGATGGCCATTCGACCGAATGGCCATTCGATTGCTTGCACACTTACACCGACTTAGCTGTCAACATCACCTATAAATACACCCATTAACCCTTTATTCTCACCTTTACTCTCTGCCACTCGACCTCACAAACTCTCAGGCACTTAAATCGAGATTCAAGTCAAACTCGTAAGTATTCTTCCCCGATTCTTGTACAACCTTCATCATTTATCACTTTTACACCACATTCTTCATCAAAATCACACGAACACTTCAACATTTTCCCGAAAACTAACTGATTTGGGGCCTCTTGAAGGTGGTTTCCACTCAGTTGCTTATGCAAGCTATTGTAGAGCACCATTTAACCAAGATCGGCCTAAGATCTAAAGGATTTTCACAACTTTTGAGCAAAATCTAAAGAAATCTCACACTTTTGCACCAGATCTGACGGAATTTCACATGTTTCCGGCTCAGATTTGAAGAACATCACGTTTTACAACTGATTTTCGGACTTTTATTCAATTTTTATACAAAACATGGGTGAAAGCAAACTCAAACAGACTTTCGGCTCGTTCCTTTGCCGAAAGCCGACTTGAAGACTGAACTCCACCGGAAAACGGGCCAATTGACGGATCCAAACATGAAACTTCATCAGACACAGATTGTCGGTTCGAACAGGGGTGCTACCCATCTGATCGAACGAGCTGGGTTTGGTGTGTTCCCATTGTTTGACACGTCGTTGCACAGTCACCGTTATCTCAAAACTTAGAAAATTTCACGAAACATCACTCACCTACCATCTGTCTGAATGGCCATCCGATCGGATGACCATTCATCCAGATGATCTGATTATGATGACACTTGTTTGTTTTACAGGATGCTATGACCAAAACATTGAAAACTTTAACAGCTCACAAACACACATTGTTCGAATGGCCATCCGGTCAAATGGTCATCCGTCGGATGACCATCCGATCGGATGGAGCCCATCTGTTCGAATGGTTATCCGCTCGGATGACCATCCGCTCAGGTATTCTGCCAGAAACTTTTACTCGATTTTCGCACTATTCGACACTCTGTTCCCAACCGTGTCAGCTCTTAGAGGACTTATGCTCTGTTCCCTGCACGCAGGCTGATCCTGCGCTCCCTTCGATCCAATCTGACAGTGTTTGGTTCTAAGCACCCACTGTGAGTATACTCGATCCCTTTTTGTTTTAAACACTTTTGGGATGCAACATGTATTATATATATATCAAGACACTTGACACTTGAAACTTATTTGAAACATACTCTATCCGCATTAAACATGAAACTTGATACTTGTGAAACTTGAGACTTTTATGCTATGTGGACGTTTAAGCCCTATGTGTAGTTCCGCCTTAACAGTTATAGCGCAATAGGAGTAACGCCCGCCCCCTTGAGTCTTGGGGTTTTGTTAGGATGAGACGTATTAACCTCCCGTTAGTCTTTGGGAAAGGCACTTTAATGCGTTGGAAACTTGGCCTATCACTTGGACTGCGTTAACTAGCATGGTGAAACTTATTATATTTTTTCATGTTGGATATGAGTTTTTAAACTATTATGCTACGTATTCAAACTTGTATGCTCGCCAACATTTTGTTGATTTTATTTTAATACATGTTGCAGGTTGATAGTAGCTGGGAATTAAGAAAAACAAGCTAGGATGATGCTTAGAAACTCATCTTAGATAATTAGTTAATTTTGAACAATGTTTGAGTTGTTTTGATACAATTTGATCGTGGTTGATTTGTGAGACAATTTAGTTTTTATTATGAAATTTGATTAATCATTATCGAAACATATAGTGTTGTGGAATCTCATGAGCAATCTGATTCGCTTAGTGTCGTGCCCTGATGTTTCCGCCATCGGTTGGGGTGTGACAGTTATTCCAGGCAGGATGTTGATGTGTTGGCGGCAGTAGTGGTGGTTGATGATGTGACGGGGGTGGGTGGCACCTGCAGTAACAGAGGTGGTGGTACGACTCGGGAACACGACGGGTGACTGTGGTGGTGCTGGCCTAAAACGGCGGCAGGGGAGGTTTTTGGTTTTGCTTACGAGAAAAACGAATGAGTTTGGTTCAATTCAGTCTCGGCTTCAGGCCAACGTTAGTAAACATTAGACTCACTCCGTTCAGTTTCTATATTCGGGTCAGAAAGTCAATAAAAGTCAACTGGTCAAACCTTGGTCAACGGCGGTCAAATGGGTCACCACAAAACTCGGTAAATTTTAAACAAAGCGAGTTAGTTTTACGTTATTTCCAAATTATTAGAATATGTGAAACCGAGCTCAACCCGACTAACTAATGTTATGCATTTAGTGATTTTGCTTTCATTTTTGGCGTAATTGATAGAAATTTTATATATATTGCTTGAATTGTTGAACTATTGTTGAGTTTTGAACGTTTCTCGACAAACTTTTATTGTCGGGTTAACCAAAAACAGAGGAAACTCTATCCGTTTTTCGTTAAAAACCCATAAAAACGACACTTATTGAAATTTGATTGTTTCTTATAGAATAAATATAAAGACATATTTATTTTGACGACGTTATAAGTTAATGAAACCCGATACTTATTTAAAATAAATATAATTACTTATATTTATTTCAAACATCGATACTTCCGCACACTTTTACAAATAAATATGATGTCTATATTTATTCCGAACACCGAGATTCCGAGCACTTTTATAAGATAAATATAACGTGTATATTTATTTCAAACATCGTAATTTGGAATATTTATTTCACACATCGGCTTCATACATTTTATAAAATAAATATAACGATTTATATTTATTTCAAACGTCGACTTTAAACTCTTTTACGAACTAAATATAGTTTGTATATTTATTTCAAACGTCGGAATTCAGAATTTATTTTTCAAACGTTGAGTATTCGAAAATCATATAAAATAAATATAATTATTTATATTTATATTTATTTCAATCGTCTAGAATCCGAATATTTTTATAACATGAATATAGTCGTTTATGTTCATTTCAAACGACAAGATTTCGAATATATATATATATATATATTATGTATTTACGTCTTACGAAAGCTACGAAGAGTCGTACTACTATCTCATCTGCGCCTTCTATTCGCGATTCGGTAGAGCTCGGACACGTAGTTTAGCTATGTCGTTTTATTTAGAAAATTATAAGTATTCCTTGGTAGGAATGTTGTAGATTGCATGCTAGCAAGTTCACGTTCTTGGAACGACATTACGAAATCACATTAAGCTAGCTTTGCACTAGGACATAAAGGTGAGTTCATAACCCCCACTTTTTACCGTTTTACATTTTTATAAATGTTTTCGGGGGTGGAAAGACATGCAAGTTTTGCAAAAGAACATAATGCTTCCATATGAAAATCACATATTTCTAAACCATTTCGCAACAGGATTTCAACGAACTCAAATGGTTTACGAAAAGTTCATGCTAAACATACTGGTTTTACGAACCACACGCGCATTTTCGAAACATGCATGAGTTTTATGACATGGGCTAGGCCCAATAACACGAATGACATGGGCTAGGCCCAAGGACATGGGTTAGGCCCAAGGATAAGGGCAAGGCCCAAGGACAAGGGCAAGGCCCAAGGACATGGCTAGGCCCAATAACATACGTATTTTAACGATTGGTACGTAGACATGGGATTAGATGATGACAGATCACTGTGCGTAAGTAGGATGATGACAATAGTAACCATTAATCATGTAGTGACCAAGGTGCAAAAGGTATAGATCTATCGAGTTTGAGACGTGCTCCACTCCTGGTTGGTATACCCTTAGGAGTGCTTTTGTGATCCCAATTGATGACAAAGTTGTCTCGGTTTGGTTACCTCCTTATGGCACATAGGTCAGTGTATTAGCTACACACTAATTGATCTTTAGATTCCATAGGCATCCCACATACTATGTTTTCAATATCGGTATACAAATATAACAGAAAACATTTCAATACTGATTTACAAATACGACGGAAAACATTTCATTATCGGTTTACAAACACAACAGTTACATGTATCGGTTTACAAACATAACAGAAAACATTTCATTACCGATGTACAGATACGACATTTCAAATGCTTTGGGATATTATGATCCCCAAACTGGTTTTTCAAATGCAAGATTTTCAAATGTTTTAAGATTCATTTGAAACAAAACAAACAAATTATGAACTCGCCAACTTTATGTTGATTTTTCTCGCATGTTCATTCTCATATTGTATTTTCAAAACTATGGAACAGTTGGAATAGGAGAACCCATGTGGATTTGAGTACTTAGCAGGCATTTAACTTGTGACATTTGTGCTCTGTAAACATTGTACGATGTAAAACGATATCAATTATCAATGAAACAATGTGTTTTGGTCTCAATGTTTGTTTATTTGTGTTTGATGATTTCACGTTTTGATTCTAGTTCGATTTCAAGCTTTAAATCGCTTTCTGGAAAGTTATACGCAAACTATTACGTAAACATAATCAGTTTAACACAAAAAACACTCTGGAACAGTGATATAAGCTTAACATACCTTAAATAACCTTTACATAACTTCGAAATAAGTTTTGAAGGGTTTGGTATGCCAAAAAACAAGTTTATTCGATCATAGGGACTATTTGCGACAAACTACAAAAGTCTGCCGATTCGTATAGCAACGTACACTCCAGAACAAGATCATAAGCTAAACATACCCTAAATACCCTTAACAAGCTTAGAAATAAGTTTTGAGGGGTTCGGTATGCGAAAAACATGCTTGTTTGATCACAGGGACTAAAAGCGTCAAAAACTGCGTAAGTTTGCATATACGCATATCTTACGATCTGACCATATCTGGACATCCAAAAAAAAATTTAATCACTAAAATATTATATTTTAGTGATAGGAATGCAAAAATACCGTTCGTCGCTTAATTTGGATCGTTTTCACGTCCGTTCGAGTTTCGTCGTAATTAACCGAATAACGCGACCATACGACCAAATGAACCGACATACAAGATATTTCCAAGCATATTTCAAGTCCCCTATGCTTTAACATCCTTGTAGATCTTTGAAAATGGGTTAACGGGGGTTAAACACATCAAAAATACCTTAAAATGTGTGCAGGGACCATTCTTGACAATTCTGAAACTTTGTTGCATGGTGGCGTCACGCGACGGGTACCCCCTCCCCCTGTGATGCGACGTGAGCCCCCTGTTTCAACAGAAACTTCCATTTCAGCTGTAGCTGATGTTTTTCTAAGTTAGTTTTGTGAAATTGTGGGGTTTTGAGTAGTAATCAAGGCTTCAAACCATGTCCAAACACTTGTATGGCTAAGATAATGCCTTGGGCAATACACAAACCACATGGCATGATCCTAGAGCTTTAATTCAACTATAAATACCCATCAATTCTGTTCATTTCATTGCTCATCATCATTTCTTTCTTTCTAACACTCAAAATGGAGTTGCTACCTTCTGAGGAGGCCTCCCAACTGAGTTTTCTAGTTAATCTTTTAGCCTTAGAGCATTTGTAAGTGTTCTTTCATGGATTAGTCATTCATTTTCAGCAATTACAAGCTGAAAGTCAAACAGTTTGACTACCATTTGACTTTCAGTTTTGACCATGAATTGGTCAAGTCAAAGTTCAATTGAACATTGCAACATGAGCGTAATCACGATAGTTATAGTCCCTTGCGACTATACCTACTGATTACCACATTGACTAGTCGAAGTGACGAGTCAAAGTTTCGGTCAAAATGCACGATTATGTGCATTTTGAGATGAAACTATTTTCGGGTATCAAAACACTTTGTTTTGATACCAAAGCAGTTTTCTAACTTAGTTAAACATGTTTTAACATGTTTAACTCGTCACTTTTAGTTTAGTGCTTGTTTAGGGTCGTAAGTCAAGCGGTCTCGACAACCGCTTAGACTTTCGAACCCGACCCGTTTGGTCGATCATTAGGATCCGACCAAACATATTTTATGACCATAGTTGTATGGGGAATAACCTTCCGAGGTTATACCTTATGGTCACTTAGTTTAATTAGTTGTATGATAGGTAGTTTATATGCCTTAGGAAAATGATCAAAATACCCTTTTCATGCATAATTTGAATTTAAGCCTATGTAACTTAAAATTTTGACACTTAACCTAATTATGCAATGTTATTAAACATGTTAGGGCATATAATACTTGTCATAGGACTAGTTAGGCTATTCGAATGCGCTTTTGCGCAAATGACGCGTTAAAGTAGCGTAGACTACCTTAACGGGTCATAACTGGTCATAGGCACTTAGGGTAGGTTCCGAATCAGAATGTAGGCTTTGTTAAACCATATCACATGAGTTCCAATACTCATTTGGTTTACAAGACCTCATTCTACCCGATCTTCTGACTTAGGTGTCGATTTATTAACATAGTGATCCGATTACTAGGTGCCACTTGAATTCCTTGATTTACCCGAGCTTGTTAGTTCACTTTAATCGAGGATACTTTGCAATCTCAAGTGAGTACATAGTTCCCCTATTTTACTGCTTTCAATTGTTTTAGGGTGTTGCATATGTGCTAAACGATTTCGAGTTTTCAAAACAAATACTATGGTTTATATTAAACACAACGATTTCAATAATGTGAACAAACTTGTTGGGGGCGTTGGTCGAAAGACAATCGAATGACATTCATTAACTATGATCAAGCCGACCAGTAGTATGTTATGGTACCATAGGATCTGACAAATCCCGTTATCAGACTATTCCACGGTTATGGGGTAATGTGGGTAATGACAGAACCTGATGATTGTTAACTAACCCTTTGGTGGTTTGTTAATACGATTGAACGATGAACGAGTCACACAGGTTTGAATGTGTTCAATGAGATGACCAAAAGTTAGTTTTCACAATTAAAACACGAACGATTTGAAAGATTGAACGATTTGCACGATTTAAACAATTTGAACGATGATTTATAACACGAACGAGTTGAACGATTTTGAACGATTGGTTTTTGGTACGTGATTAGATAACGAGACGGGTGTAATGTGATAAAAGCATGGTAGATACGCCGTTGATACTTCTTATATATAAATTCTTTTATCATATTACATTCCGTGGCGTTATTTAGTTCACTTGGACGAATGATTTCAAACGATGACACACAACGATGTTTACTAAATGATATAAACCATACGAGTTTTATTACAAGAACAATTTACAATTTAGTTTACAAAAACAAATGTTTTAGTCAAGATTCATGGCAACGAGGTTTTATAAACTATAACCAACTTGTTTTAAGTTGGTTAATCATATTGCAATACCAAACTCATTTCAACACAAGGTTTTCAATTATCGACTCTAGTAGTCGTACGAGGTATTGCAACATTTATACTGTCACACCCTGGCTTTTGCGGAAGCGTGGATTATTTTGGTGTGACTTCTTAATACCATAGCAACAGTCATAACAATGCTATATGAAAATAAAACACATGATGATCATCCATTCATTAAGTTTAAAGATACCATAACACCATTGTTTTAAACTGTCGACACATAAAACAAATTACAACCATGACGAGATTAAAACGTGTTCACATGACACAACGAAAGACTTAACTAAAACATGGTTTAAGGACATGTAACCCGTCCAGGTAAGGGTTGCACCTCCTAAACCTGGATGACATTGTTATTCACTACACAGCTTGACACAATTGCACACTTCGCCAGATCCATTAATTTCCTGAAATACATGTAGTTTGAAAAATCAACAAAAGTTGAGCGAGTTCATGTAAAAGTGAGTATGTATAAACCTTCAAAGCATGAATAAAAGTCCCTGGTATGTAGTATATAAGGAAAAAGAGATCACCAATGGGTTGCAAAGCCACTGGTATGTGTGAAAAGGTGCAGGAAGACTCAAACCTAGCAAATTTGTTACCAGGCTTCGGCTGTAAGACACAGTCACCTCTATGGGCCGCCCCGGCCTCACGGGTGTGGGCTCGCTACACCCAAATAGATCTATCACTCTTGTGTCCCTCGGTCCTAACAACGAGGATTGATGGCCTTAAGTGTTGTACCCACCCCTCACATAATCTAGTAGTAAACCCTCCTTATGCTAATCATACCATGTAATAAACGTTTGTAATAATTGTAACATGTATTCCACCCCCAAAGTATAAAACTGAAAACAGTTAAGAGAAAAGGGGGACATGAACTCACAGTAGTGCGTCTCCTGAATAGAATCGTCAACCCAAACTCGGTCTGCTACACGACGACCTACACGTACTAATGTCTATTAGACGAACAGGCCGTGCCTTGGCTTTAGGGTTTAATATCTTTGAGTTAGCGATTCTTAAGTTTCCGAATATTACTCCAAGTTATAATTATTAGTTAAAATAATCATCTTACTTTAAATTATAGTTTATTTTGGAATAATGTTAAACAATATTCCGTATTCATACTTCACAAGTATTTTATATGTGTATTTCCTTCCCAATGATGGGGGTATTTATACATGTACATTTGTAATTCTGAAAAATTATATTTTAAGTCCCACTTAGAAAAATGTATTTAAATTATTCGTCTAAAACATCTTAATTCAAAATATATATATTTTTCCCAAAAATATTATATTTTACTTCATAAATTTCCAAAGTAATATTTTACCAAAATGTACGTGTAAGAGTATTTTCTGAAAAATTACATAAGTTACGTTTTAGCGTTTCGTATTGCAATAACAAATGCGTAACTCAAATATTTATTTCGTGAGAGTTTTGGTATTATTTTAGCGTTGTAATCTTCATGTTATTCATAAGTTATATTATTTTTCCAAAATAATATAACTAGTTCACAAAATAAACAAATAATCACACAAGAGTTTTAGTATAAAATATATATTCTAAATATATATTTATCAAATTTTATTTACGAAAATCAACCTCTGATACCTTGTATTTTTGTAACAACAACTATGGCGAAGTTTATTTTGAAAACCAAGTAAAATATATTTGTAACACTTGTTAGAAAAATATTTTCTAAGTGTTGGATTTTAGGAAAATTTCGCCAGAGTTTCCTTTGTAACTGGAGGTGTCCATGCTTACTAGCATATCATTTTCTTTTCAAAAAATTCATTCAATCAATTCTCAATCAACAATATACAACCTCTACTTACCAAACTTGTCGAATACAAACCTAAACTATAAACTCATGAACTTGAAAATTTATAAAAATATGTAGTAACTTACTAGTGTCCTTAGTAAGTCTTGTTATCTTTTAAAATGTGATTGGTTCTTTAAAAACTATATTTTTAAAGAGTTCGTGTGTTTACAACTTCCAATCTTATTTTCTAAAAATATTTCTTCATGAAATTTTCTTGTCATACAAGTGTTTCTACACTTGTTTATCCACCAAAAATGTGATTAGTTTATGTAAGATCCAAGTTTTAATGAAACTTATATTTTTCACTTGGTTCTTTCGAAAAACCACTCATGGATCTTTAGATCTACATGACTATCACCTACTTTGTTCTTTACTTTTCAAGAAATCATTCATTCATTCAAGTTCATAGTTTATGTGTGGATGATTCCATCATCCTACAACATTCTAACTTTCTCATCTTGCTAGATCATGTTTTTAATCATGATCTAACAAGACCATATGATGATCCATATCATTTCTACTAGCAAACAATGATCAACATGCATAACAACTTGTATTTATCATGATTTCTTCATCTGACAAGTTTATGTTTATGTCTTCTTCATAAGATTCATTAGAGTTCTTAACATTTTGATCAAGATACATCATTAACAACCTAAACAAGATGAAAAATGCAAAGATCTAAGTTCTTGCCACTAGCTCAAGGCTAGGGGAGTTCAAGTGATGAAAAGTGGTGGATAAAAGAAGATGAGAGAGGTCCTTGAGCTTCCGAACACACCGAGATTCGTTGTATGATCTCTAACTCCCTTGTATGCTCTTAGAATGGTTGAAAGTGATCAAGTGATGGTGGTTATGTGTGGGTTCGGCCGAAACAAGCAAGGGGAGGAGGAGAGAAGTTTGTTTGAAGTTGTGTGTTGAAATGAAATGTGATAATCCCATGTGCCATTTTATAAACCATCTTCTCCATTTAACCCTTATGTAAAGTGTTTTATTATCCACTAACATGATCTAATTAAATAATAAAACAAATCCATGGGTGGGTCACCCATGGTGACCGTCGCCAAGGGAGGGTATAGGGTTGGGTTTCAACTATTTGGTTAGTGATCTAGTTAGGAGATTAAGTATTTAGTTAGTGTTTTATGTGTATAATTTAATATATAGTGTGTTAGGGTGTTCGGGTACCAAAACTAGCTCAGTAAAATAAAAACAATGTGTTCGACAATATTTTGTGTTCCGGGTAATGTCCGGTTGTTCGGTTGGGTGTTGTTTCGTTAAAGTGCTTAATTAATCCGTATGGTGTCTTTTATAATACTTTTTGTGTCACTTTTAATTCCCGGCACTTTGGAAAGTATACAGGACCGTTCTGTCTTATTTTTGGCACATTACTAGCATTTTAAATGCTGAATTTTGTTATTAAGTGCAGAATTCTGCATTTAGAGTGTGTTTTAGGCACTTCCCGGCACTATAACTATCACCTAGTGACGCAGTTTTATGGTCCTCACTTCCCTACGCTCCCTACTAGTGTAGTACCCTGTCTCTGGCTCATACTGTCCTCAAAAGCATTGTATGTCTATGTGCTGGCATTGTCAGCATGTTCTCTGGGTTATCCGCTCAGTGTGCTAACTGTGCTTTATGCATCAAGTTTGTCACTAAAGTTTGTATGTAATAAATTGAGTGACAGTATAAATGTGATGCATATGTATGTATGTAACAGAAATCAGTAAGCAGTTTAATCAACAGTTGTAATCAAGCACAGTCATCAAGCACAAATTAAATATTAATTACTTGTACGGATACCTGGTTTAGTGAGAGTTGTCACATTCTCCCCCCGTTAAGAAAATTTCATCCCGAAATTTTAGGTTCTGCTCCTAGTTGCAAGGGTCTTGGGGAACAAATGTGGGTACTTCTCTTTCATGCGATCTTCACGTTCCCACGTGAATTCTGGCCCGTGTCTTGCATTCCATCGAACTTTGACGAGTTTGACACTACTCCGGCGTGTCTTGTTAACTTTCCAATCCGTAACCTCAATGGGTTCTTCAGTAAAGTGGAGCGTGTCGTCGATATGAACTTCGTCCGCTAGAATGACCACTGTCTCTTGTGTTGGACTCTTTTTCAAATTGGATACATGAAATGTATCGTGAACACCATTAAGTTCAGCAGGTAGTTCCAACTTGTATGCTACAAGCCCAATCCTTTGCAGGATTCTGAATGGGCCAATGTAACGTGGATTAAACTTCCCACGCTTCCCAAAGCGTGCCACACCCTTCCAGGGTGAAACCTTCAATAACACCATATCTCCCACCTCAAACTCTAGAGGTTTCCTTCTTAGGTCCGCATAACTCTTTTGTCTATCACGAGCCGCTTTGATGCGCTCTCTGATCTGTGCAATCTTGTCTGTCGTTTCTTGGACTAATTCCGGACCAACTAATTGTCTATCACCCGCATCAGCCCAACAAATCGGTGATCGACATTTGCGTCCATAAAGAGCTTCGAACGGTGCGGCTTGAATACTTTCATGATAGTTGTTATTATATGAAAATTCAACCAATGGTAGGTAAGTGTCCCAACTTCCACCTAAATCCATTACGCAAGCTCGCAGCATGTCTTCTAATGTTTGAATTGTCCGTTCCCTCTGTCCATCTGTTTGCGGGTGAAAGGCAGTACTTAGATTTAACTGAGAACCAAATGCTTCTTGAAAGGATTGCCAAATCCTTGACACGAAGCGTCCAACTCTATCAGAGATAATTGAGAGGGGCACTCCATGACGTGCAACAATCTCTCTCATGTATATCTCAGCAAGTTTACTCGTGCTGTCTTTCTCCTTGATTGCTAAGAAGTGCGCAGACTTCGTTAGACGGTCTACAATTACCCAAATCGTATCATGGCCCTTGGGCATCCTTGGTAATTTCTTTATGAAGTCCATTGAAATCTGTTCCCATTTCCATTTGGGTATTTCAGGTTGCTGCAGAAGACCTGAAGGCTTCTGGTATTCGGCCTTTACCTTGGCGCAAGTTAAACATTTGCCCACATATATCACAACATCGCCTTTCATCCTTGGCCACCAATAGAAATCCTTAAGGTCTTGGTACATCTTATCCGCTCCTGGATGAATCGAGTACCGAGATTTGTGAGCTTCATCAAAAATAACCTTCCTCAATCCACCAGACAAAGGAACCCAAATTCATTTCATGAAGCACAAAGTTCCTTCCTCGTTTGGTACCAACTGCTTCTCCATCCCACGGAGATAATCATCCTCAATATTCCTTTCTTTAAGAGCTTTTCGCTACGCGGCACGAATGCGCAGTGAGAGATCTGTCTGAACAATCATTTCTAGAGCCCTAAACCTTATGGGTTTGATCCTTTCTTTCCGACTTAGGGCATCAGCGACCACATTCGCCTTCCCTGGATGATACTTGATTTCACAGTCGTAGTCGTTCAATAGTTCAACCCAGCATCTTTGCCTCATGTTAAGCTCCTTTTGGTCAAATATGTGCTGCAGGCTCTTATGATCAGTGAAAATTGTACATCGCGTTCCATACAAATAATGTCGCCAGATCTTCAACGCAAATACCACCGCGCCTAATTCCAAGTCATGCGTGGTATAATTTTTCTCGTGTACCTTTAATTGGCGTGACGCGTATGCTATAACTTTCTGTCGTTGCATCAACACGCAGCCTAAACCCTGACGCGAGGCGTCGCAATATACCACGAAGTCGTCCGCGCCTTCGGGCAGTGATAAGATTGGTGCGTCACAAAGCTTGTTTTTCAACAGCTGAAATGCTTCTTCCTGTTTGTCTCCCCAATCAAACTTCTTGTCTTTCTGCGTGAGGGAGGTCAAGGGTTAAGCGATTTTTGAGAAATCCTCAATGAACCTTCGATAATAACCAGCCAAACCTAAGAACTGTCGAATCTCGGTTGGCGCCTTTGGAGTCTCCCAGTTCTTTATCGCTTCGATCTTTGTGGGATCCACATGGATTCCATTTCCTAACCACATGTCCAAGAAACTGGACTTCGCGTAACCAGAACTCGCACTTTGAGAACTTTGCGTACAACTTTTCCTTTTTAAGTAGCTCCAAAATAGCTCTTAAATGCTGTTCATGCTCATCCTTCGTCTTCGAGTAGATCAAGATGTCATCAATGAACACAATCACGAACTTGTCGAGGTACGGCTTACAAACTATGTTCATCAAATCCATAAAAATGGTTGGCGCGTTTATCAACCCAAAACGGCATCACCAGAAACTCGTAATGTCCATATCGAGTTCTAAAAGCAGTCTTGGGAATACTTTCCTCTTGAATTCTAAACTGATGATATCCTGATCGCAAATCGATCATTGAGTAGAGACTTGAACCTTGCAACTGATAAAATAGGTCATCAATTCTCGGCAAAGGATATCTATTCTTGATAGTCAGCTTATTCAGCTCCCGGTAGTCGATATACATGCGAAAACTACCATCCTTCTTTTTGACGAACAAAACTGGAGCTCCCCAAGGCGAGAAGCTTGGTCTGATAAATCCTTTATCCAATAGCTCCTGGAGTTGCGTTGCCAGTTCTTGCATCTCTGAAGGTGCAAGTCGATAGGGTGCCTTGGCTACAGGCGCAGCGCCTGGAACCAAGTCAATGTGAAACTCGACTTGCCT
Source organism: Helianthus tuberosus (assembly GCA_030545235.1). NCBI lineage: Eukaryota > Viridiplantae > Streptophyta > Magnoliopsida > Asterales > Asteraceae > Helianthus > Helianthus tuberosus. The sequence goes on from CM060407.1 coordinate 126,090,365, forward strand.
TGGAGGCGGAAATCCTGGCAAGTCTTCTGGAAAGACTTCAGGATACTCCTTCATGACAGGAATATCTTCTAACTTTAGCTCAGCAGCGTCTTTATCCACGATGTGTGCCAGGAAGGCAACAAATCCTTTCTTTAAGCATTTTCGAGCGTTTAAGCAACTAATGATCCTCAATGGCGTATCGCGCTTCTCTTCATGAACTACAATTGTTTCTCCATCCGTCATTGGGATGCGAATGGTCTTCTCGTGACAAACAATCTCTGCTTTGTTGCTAGATAACCAATCCATCCCTACCTCCATGTCGAAGCTTCCCAACTCGACTGGCAGTAGATCTAGAGTGAACTCGTGTTCTCCCAACTCGATCACGCATCCTCTGATGACTTCGTTCGTTTCAACTAGCTTTCCATTAGCCAGTTCAATCGAGTATGGAATGTCTAATTTACTAGCAGTTAACCCAAGCATTTTCTTAAATTCTAACGATACGAAACTATAATCGGCACCAGTATCAAACAGTACAGATGCAAAGCGTTGATTTATAGGGAACGTACCAGTGACAACGTTTGGATCCTGGCGCGCTTCCCTTGCACCGATGTTGAAGACTCTTCCTTGCGCTTGGTTCAGTTTTGGGCATTCCCTCTTAAAGTGCCCAACGTCTCCACAATTGAAACATCCCGGTCCCCGGCCATTCCCATTACCATTTCCACCTTGTGCATTGCCTTGGTTGTGATTTCCACCTCCAGCTTGATTTCCAAAATTTCCCCGATTGCCATTTCCGCTGTTTCCTCCCTGTTGGCGGTTTCCATTACCATTCCTATAGCCTCGATTACCACCACGCCCAACACCATTCCCGGCCCAACATGTATCCTTCGAGTGGCCGTTCTTCCCACATGACTCACATTTCCTTAATCTGCACTGGCCGGAATGATGGCGCTGGCATACCTCACACTTGGGCAGAGTGCCCATGTAGCCTTTCCCTCTGCTTTCAACACCGGTTTTGGCCCTAGCCGGTGTGCTTGACTCACCCTTCTTGCTCGCACTGCTGGTACCTTGCTTAAAGTTGGAAAACTTTAGTTTGTTTTCTCTAGAAGACTCAACATGAGTTTCTTTCTTTTTCTGATCAGCATTCGAAAACTTGTTGAGCCTAATAGCTTCTTCAGTTAAGGACACCCTCAGGTCGATGGCTTCAGTAATTGTTGCTGGTTTTGAAGAAGTAACCATGCTCATAATCTGGGGTGCCAACCCCTAGATGAAACGCTCCACGCGTTTGAACTCAGGCGTAACCATGTAAGGTACCACATGGGACAGATCATGAAACCTTTGAACATACTCAGCGATCTTCGGGCCATCCATTTTAAGATTCCAGAATTCAGTTTCTAATTTCTGGATTTCCGCCCTGGAGCAGTACTTCTTTCTCATGAGCTCTTTCAGCTCGTTCCACGTTAACACGTAAGCCGCTGCCTCCCCCAGGGTTTGGACCTGGAGATTCCACCACGAAAGTGCTCCATCAGTAAACAACCCCGAAATATAGGTAACTTGTTGCTCGGGTGCGCATTTGCTCATTCGCAACACTGAGTCGGTCTTTTCGGCCCAACGAACAAAGCCTACAGCACCTCTGGTGCCGTCAAAGTTAAGTGGTTTACAGTCTAGAAACTGTTTGTACGTGCAGCTTGTCCAAGCAAGGTTATTCACAGAATTTATTAGCAATTTGCACATGGAATATCCAATGTAATGTAATGTGTCTCAGTGACTTGAACATTACCATGTGGTGGGTTGTTGTTATTGTTTGAGGTATTTCTACTTGTTTCGGCCCGCGAGGCCTCATAATAAGCTATTGCTCTTGAAATTTGTTCTTGTAACTCCGCCTCTGTGGTGGGCAAGCGTACAACTCTTCGTGGAGGCATCTTCTAGAAGGAGATCATATTGGTCAGGTCATAGTAAGTATAGTATGTAAGTAACACATCCATCAACACAATAACACATAACATCCCATGTCATAACTATAAACAAATAAATCAACAATGCATGTAATGAGAATATTGCGATTGAGCTATTATATAATCAAGACCACAACACAATGTTTACAAGTTTTCCAAATGTATCGTACATCCCAAAAGAGACTAAGGGTCACAATGCCCTTGTCTGAACTGTCTAGCCATATACAACAACCAAAAATCAAATACCAACAGTCATGATGTCAAAATGCAGTCTTCAAAATGCTGTATAGTCTGGCTCAATCGCTGTCCTCTCATCAAAAGTAACACTACCTGCAACAGACCAAAAATCCTCATACTGATGGGGGAGGAGGAGGAGGGAAGAAAATCAAACGGCACATACGCACCCAATCCTCCTCAAGTGCACGAATGACGCGCAACAAGTAGGCAATCTGCTGCTCGGAGGTGAGGAAATGAATATCTGAATTAGGGGGTAGCGGGAGGGGAGCGTGCGGTGCGGTGCGGCAAAAGGTGTCTGACAGTGACATGGGGGACGTGGAGTCCTCTCCAGCTCTAGAACTCTATGACTCAAAGCATCCTGCTGTAGCTGCAGGGATGTAAGTATATCCTCTATGGTATATCCGACATGGTACGGGTGATATGGGTCCGACAGTGGCATAACATTGGGCGAAGACCATAGAAACGGCTCACCCGGTGGTACAAAGGGAGATGTAGTGTGTGCAACCGGAGTACAAGAAGGCATAACTGGAAAAGCAGCTGTCGTGGGTGGCATGTGATCACATGGCCCAGTAGAAGGTCCTTCCCCTGGACGGGGAGGAGGGATATCATGTAGAAAGGTGATGGGTAAGTCCGTGCGATGGATATCATATAAGTGTGGGTGCAACTGGGGAACATCGAGAGGTGCAACAACAGGTGCAACAGAGGGTGTAACCGGTACAACAAAAGGTGGATAATCATCATCCTCGATCCACCCATTACAGGTGTCAGCGTATCGAGGGTCGATATGCGTGGCAAATGGTGCATGGTCGACAGCAGGTGGTACAAGAGCGGGTGCATCAGCAGTAGGAACATCAGAAACCGGTGGTACGATGACTGGTGCGTCGACAATGGGTGGTGCCAAGACTGGTAGGTCGACGTGATCTGGCTCAGGTAAGGAATCAGGTAAAAGCGCAACAGCTGGAGCATCAATAAGGTCATGCGCAGGCTCTAGAGCTAACTAGAGTGCTGGATCAGCTGGAGCTGGCTCAACTGGTACAAAATCGAACTCTGGCTCTGGGTCAACGTCGTGGGGAATGAGGGGCACAACAGACATCGCCATGTCTAAGTCGGAGTCAGAGGAATAGTGTTGTACGCCCTGGGCGTGCAGTGAAGCGGACGCTACAGACTCGAAAGAATAAGGACCAAACGAGTTGGATAAGGCCTCCGCGACAGGGGCCTCAACAGGTGGCAAGGCAACGATATCAGCAGCTGGAACCTCTACCATGGGAAAAACAGGGTCAACAATGGGATCATCAGCAAGAGGGACATCGGCATCCATAAGGGCCACACCATCCTGGTCACCCTCCGGGGGACCCTCTATGAACAAATCGATGTCATCATCAGCGAACTCATCATGTGGCAGATCCTCGACAGGAACTGCAGCAAGTGGGAGGGGAGCACGGACCTGAATAAGATGTAGGTCTCCGCCGAAAGGGCCATCAGCAAGAGGCATATCATCCCCAAAATCGGGAAGAGCAAATGGCTGGAAATCATCCTCATCCGTGCTAGTAGTGTCCGACGTGTAAACCTCGCTCTTGTATAGGATCTCGTCATCTGAGACTACTGCCATGGGGTCCAACGTGTCTGATACTCCCGTATCGGAAGAAGAAACCATAGTGTATGTAACACAACCACACATATGCACATATATCAACATATAATCAAGTAAACATGTAAGTCACAATAATGCAATCAAGTAATCATCCTAGTCTTCCCCAGACTATCCCTCCCAGTTTCCCAGACTAAACTTCCTAGCCTCTCAGACTAACTCCCCGATCTCTCTAGACCAACTCCCAGTCTCTATGACTACTCCCTGGTCTCTAAGACCAACTCCCAGTCTCTATGACTACTCCCTGGTCTCTAAGACCAACTCCCAGTCTCTAAGACTACTCCCTAGTCTCTAAGACCAACCTCCCAGTCTCTAAGACTAAACATCCCCAATCTCTAGGGTTGAACCCCTCAGTCTCTAAGACTGAACCTCCCAGCCTCTAAGGCTGAACTCCCTCAGTCTCTAAGACTGAAATATAATTATACCCTTTTGAAATGTGTATTTGTGCCTTTTATTTGTAAAAAAAATGTTTGTACCCCGGATCAGGACTTTTAGTGTATGCAATGTAGAAATGTTTGAAAACATTTTCGTGAGAGCCCTAGTGATCATAGTCTAGACTCGAGAATGAATCCTAGTTCGCTATGATCGTGGCTCTGATACCAAGCTGTCACACCCTGGCTTTTGCGGAAGCGTGGATTATTTTTGTGTGACTTCTTAATACCATAGCAACAATCATAACAATGCTATATGAAAATAAAACACATGATGATCATCCATTCATTAAGTTTAAAGATACCATAACACCATTGTTTGAAACTGTCGACACATAAAACAAATTACAACCATGACGAGATTAAAACGTGTTCACATGACACAACGAAAGACTTAACTAAAACGTGGTTTAAGGACATGTAACCCATCCAGGTAAGGGTTACACCTCCTAAACCTGGATGACATCGTTATTCACTACGCAGCTTGACACAATTGCACACTTCGCCAGATCCATTAATTTCCTGAAATACATGTAGTTTGAAAAATCAACAAAAGTTGAGCGAGTTCATGTAAAAGTGAGTATGTATAAACCTTCAAAGTATGAATAAAAGTCCCTGGTATGTAGCATATAAGGAAAAAGAGATCACCAATGGGTTGCAAAGCCACTGGTAAGTGTGAAAAGGTGTAGGAAGACTCAAACCTAGCAAATTTGTTACCGGGCTTCGGCTGTAAGACACAGCCACCTCTATGGACCGCCTCGGCCTCACGGGTGTGGGCTCGCTACACCCAAATAGATCTATCACTCTTGTGACCCTCGGTCCTAACAACGAGGATTGATGGCCTTAAGTGTTGTACCCACCCCTCACATGATCTAGTAGTAAACCCTCCTTAAGCTAATCATACCATGTAATAAACCTTTGTAATAATTGTAACATGTATTCCACCCCCGAAGTATAAAACTGAAAACAGTTAAGAGAAAAGGGGGACATGAACTCACAGTAGTGCTCCTCCTGAATAGAATCGTCAACCCAAACTCGGTCTGCTACACGACGACCTACACGTACTAATGTCTATTAGACGAACGGGCCGTGCCTTGGCTTTAGGGTTTAACATCTTTGAGTTAGCGATTCTTAAGTTTCCGAATATTACTCCAAGTTATAATTATTAGTTAAAATAATCATCTTACTTTAAATTATAGTTTATTTTGGAATAATGTTAAACAATATTTTGTATTCATACTTCACAAGTATTTTATATGTGTATTTCCTTCCCAATGATGGGGGTATTTATACATGTACATTTGTAATTCCGAAAAATTATATTTTAAGTCCCACATAGAAAAATGTATTTAAATTATTCGTCTAAAACATCTTAATTCAAAATATATATATTTTCCCAAAAATATTATATTTTACTTTATAAATTTCCAAAGTAATATTTTACCAAAATGTACGTGTAAGAGTATTTTCTGAAAAATTACATAAGTTACGTTTTAGCGTTTCGTATTGCAATAACAAATACGTAAATCAAATATTTATTTCGTGAGAGTTTTGGTATTATTTTAGCGTTGTAATCTTCATGGTATTCATAAGTTATATTATTTTTCCAAAATAATATAACTAGTTCACAAAATAAACAAATAATCACACAAGAGTTTTAGTATAAAATATATATTCTAAATATATATTTATCAAATTTTATTTACGAAAATCAACCTCCGATACCTTGTATTTTTGTAACAACAACTATGGCGAAGTTTATTTTGAAAACCAAGTAAAATATATTTGTAACACTTGTTAGAAAAATATTTTCTAAGTGTTGGATTTTAGGAAAATTTCGCCAGAGTTTCCTTTGTAACTGGAGGTGTCCATGCTTACTAGCATATCATTTTCTTTTCAAAAAATTCATTCAATCAATTCTCAATCAACAATATACAACCTCTACTTACCAAACTTGTCGAAAACAAACCTAAACTATAAACTCATGAACTTGAAAATTTATAAAAATATGTAGTAACTTACTAGTGTCCTTAGTAAGTCTTGTTATCTTTTAAAATGTGATTGATTCTTTAAAAACTATATTTTTAAAGAGTTCGTGTGTTTACAACTTCCAATCTTATTTTCTAAAAATATTTCTTCATGAAATTTTCTTGTCATACAAGTGTTTCTACACTTGTTTATCCACCAAAAATGTGATTAGTTTATGTAAGATCCAAGTTTTAATGAAACTTATATTTTTCACTTGGTTCTTTCGAAAAACCACTCATGGATCTTTAGATCTACATGACTATCACCTACTTTGTTCTTTACTTTTCAAGAAATCATTCATTCATTCAAGTTCATAGTTTATGTGTGGATGATTCCATCATCCTACAACATTCTAACTTTCTCATCTTGCTAGATCATGTTTTTAATCATGATCTAGCAAAGACCATATGATGATCCATATCATTTCTACTAGCAAACAATGATCAACATGCATAACAACTTGTATTTATCATGATTTCTTCATCTGACAAGTTTATGTTTATGTCTTCTTCATAAGATTCATTAGAGTTCTTAACATTTTGATCAAGATACATCATTAACAACCTAAACAAGATGAAAAATGCAAAGATCTAAGTTCTTGCCACTAGCTCAAGGCTAGGGGAGTTCAAGTGATGAAAAGTGGTGGATAAAAGAAGATGAGAGAGGTCCTTGAGCTTCCGAACACACCGAGCTTCGTTGTATGATCTCTAACTCCCTTGTATGCTCTTAGAATGGTTGAAAGTGATCAAGTGATGGTGGTTATGTGTGGGTTCGGCCGAAACAAGCAAGGGGAGGAGGAGAGAAGTTTGTTTGAAGTTGTGTGTTGAAATGAAATGTGATAATCCCATGTGCCATTTTATAAACCATCTTCTCCATTTAACCCTTGTGTAAAGTGTTTTATTATCCACTAACATAATCTAATTAAATAATAAAACAAGTCCATGGGTGGGTCACCCATGGTGACCATCGCCAAGGGGGGGTATAGGGTTGGGTTTCAACTATTTGGTTAGTGATCTAGTTAGGAGATTAAGTATTTAGTTAGTGTTTTATGTGTATAATTTAATATATAGTGTGTTAGGGTGTTCGGGTACCAAAACTAGCTCAGTAAAATAAAAACAATGTGTTTGACAATATTTTGTGTTCCGGGTAATGTCCGGTTGTTCGGTTGGGTGTTGTTCCGTTAAAGTGCTTAATTAATCCGTATGGTGTCTTTTATAATACTTTTTGTGTCACTTTTAATTCCTGACACTTTGGAAAGTATACAGGACCGTTCTGCCATATTTTTGGCACATTACTAGCATTTTAAATGCTGAATTTTGTTATTAAGTGCATAATTCTGCATTTAGAGTGTGTTTTAGGCACTTCCCGGCACTATAACTATTACCTAGTGACGCAGTTTTATGGTCCTCACTTCCCTACACTCCCTACTAGTGTAGTACCCTGTCTCTGGCTCATACTGGCCTCAAAAGCATTGTCTGTCTATGTGCTGGCATTGTCAGCATGTTCTCTGGGTTATCCGCTCAGTGTGCTAACTGTGCTTTGTGCATCAAGTTTGTCACTAAAGTTTGTATGTAATAAATGGAGTGACAGTATAAATGTGATGTATATGTATGTATGTAACATAAATCAGTAAGTAGTTTAATCAACAGTTGTAATCAAGCACAGTCATCAAGCACAAATTAAATATTAATTACTTGTACGGATACCTGGTTTAGTGAGAGTTGTCACATATACAAGCCATGAATTTGACACACTCATAAAACCTATGTGCTCGCCGGCATTTTTATGCTGACTTTATTTTCACATATGTTTCAGGTGCCGTTGTTTGATGATGTTGTTGATGATTATGCTGCGTGCTCACATAGGAATGGACGAGGCCTTAGTAACTTAATAACAAGAAAGACAATATGTGGAACTTGTTTGTTTTACTTTTAAGACAATGTAAAACACTTAATAATTCAATAAAACGAAACTTTAATCCATGTGTTGTGAAACAATGATTCTGTTACGACACTCCCCGACGTTTCCGCCGCGGTTTTGTTATTTTAACGCGGTCGGGGTGTGACAGAAGAGTTGGTATCAGTGCTCATGGTTATAGGGAATTAGGTTATTAGTAATGCTTTGACCTAGACTATAACCTTCCTAGGACCTTAATGTGAGTTTACTTGCGTTTAGATTCTAAAACAATATCGTCACCTATCTTTAGGTGACAACCACAACAAGAACGCAAAATACAAATCCATTTTGAAAATCAATCATCTATTCTTAGATGTTTTGTTTTAAGTCTTATGCCTTTAAAGTTTTCAAAATCTCGTCAAAGTTTGGGTCTTATAATGTGAACACGTGCAATCTGGAAGGGTGGGTGCTTGTATCCCGAGTTTTCTGTCTAAGGCTAGAGTGTTCGTACAAATCCGCAGTATCAGACCAGTCACTCTTACCTGGGAACTCTTGGGATGAGTGTCCACTTATAGGCTAAAGCATGTATTTGCGATACATTATATTGACCCATTTACTTTGATTAGTCACTGTGTATCGTTTGTTTGTTCGAGGTAACGAACAAATGATCACCTTCCCTATGTTTCATCGATATTTTCAATACCTCTTTTGTTTATCCAAATGTCAATCTTACTCGTTTCTCATGTTTCCTTGATTCTTTTTAGAATATGCCTCCTAGACGTGATCAAACACAGGATGCTGCACTCGCAGCCCTAGTCGCTCAGCAGATTGCTACTGTGATTCTGAACCTCATAACTTAGATTAATCAAGCGAATAACAATAACAACAATAACAGTGCTCAGTGCACTTTTAAGACGTTTAATTCGGCTAAACCACTGAAATTTTCTGGGTCTCAAGGAGCAACTGCGCTCCTACAATGGTTCGAGAGTCTGGAAAGCACATTTAGAAATGTTCAACGTCCGAATGAGCGAAAGGTCGAGTTTGCATCCAGTGTTTTTGAGAAACGTGCTTTGACATGGTGGAACGGTGTGATGAGAGATAGGGGTGCCGATGTGCGATGGCATAGACATGGGAAGAACTTCAGGCTCTCATGATGAGAGAGTTCTGCCCTCGTCACGAAATAAGGGCATTGAAACGAGAGTTTGATGATTGTAAACAGGATGGGGGAGAACACCGTGCGTATACGGATCATTATGAGGAGCTGAGTTTATTGTGTCCTACTATGGTTACCCCGTTGGAAAAAGCGATTGAGAGGTATATTGATGGTTTACCTGACTCTGTACAAGACATTGTTACAGGTAGCAACCCTACCACTGTACGTCAGGCCATCGAGTTGGCTGCAACCCTGACTGAGTCTCAGGTCAGGAAGGGTAAACTAACCCGCAAGGGTGATAAGAAACAGTCAACCGACACCACTCAGGACAAGGGAAAGGGAAAGAAGAAAGGTGAGTCATCGAGGAGGTCAAGGAAGCGAAAGGCTTCCCAAAACTTTGCTGTCACCACACAACCTAACCAAAACCCACAAAACCAACCAGCGCAACCTCCTGCAAGGAAGCCTTATGTTGGTACCGCACCTTACTGTAATCGGTGCAATGATCATCATGTGGCTCAGCAAGTATGTAAACAATGTACATCATGTGGGAAACTTGGCCACACAGCCAACATCTGTCGATCTGTCCTAAATCAAGCCACTCAAAACCCAGCACAAGCTCAGGGAAACGCTGCTAGACCTCCATTCCCACCTGGTTCATGTTTTAACTGCGGAGAAATGGGTCACTTTAGAAACAACTGTCCAAAGCTTGCGAATGCGAACGCCAATGAAAAACCCGCTCATGGACGAGCATACAACATAAACGCTAATGAGGCTCGTGCTGATAACGAAGTCGTTAATGGTACGTTCCTTATTAACCATCAACCTGCGTCTGTTCTTTTCGATTCTGGTGCCGATAGAAGCTTTGTATCATTAGCATTTGAGCCTTTACTTGCGATGCCTAGAACTAAACTAAGGAAGCCTTTATATGTTGAAGTTGCTACTGGTGAACCTCTTGTACTCGATTCTGTCATTCGCAATTGTCAATTGTCAATTGAACCTCGATAACCATCTTTTTCCTATTGACCTCACACCAATGCAACTTGGAAGTTTTGATATTATCATAGGAATGGATTGGTTAACCAAACATCATGCTGAGGTGGTTTGTTTCGACAATATCGTTTGTATTCCTCTTTCATCTGGTAAAATCTTAGAAACTTGTGGCGAGAAACCTTCGAATGGTTTGAAACTCATGTCATGTACGAAAGCCCAAAAATACCTACGAAAAGGTTATGTGGCCTTCCTGGCACATGTCGTAGAGGAGAAAGGCAAGAGTAAGTGTATTCAAGATATTCCGATTGTTCGAGATTATCCAGAGGTGTTTCCTGATGAACTGCCTGGTTTACCTCCAGTTCGTCAAGTCGAGTTTCATATTGATCTTGTACCTAAAGCCAACCCGATTGCTAAAGCACCTTACCGTCTTGCACCATCTGAGATGCAATAATTATCGAAACAGCTTCAAGAGTTATCTGAAAAAGGATTCATCCATCCGAGGTATTCACCTTGGGGTGCTCCAGTCCTATTTGTGAAAAAGAAAGATGGATCTTTCCGTATGTGTATCGATTACCGTGAGCTCAATAAGCTCACCATCAAAAATCGATATCCCCTACCACGAATTGATGATCTCTTTGATCAGCTTCAAGGTGCTACATGTTTTTCCAAGATCGATCGGCGTTCTGGGTATCATCAGCTTCGTGTACTCGAAGAAGATATTCCCAAAACTGCTTTCTGCACAAGATATGGTCATTACGAGTTCACTGCCATGCCTTTTGGTTTGACGAATGCCCTGTCACACCCCTTTCTGCGGCGGAAGCACGAGGTGTGATCATGAAAGGTTCTCATTGCATACGAAAGGTAAACATACTACATGCTCAAAATAACTTCAAACATTACATTACCAAAACATAAGTCAAGTGTTTACAACACGTGATAGCATATTGTCTTAAGAGTTACAACTTTATTTAGCGAAAATAAAACATAGCGACATCCACGAGCATAAGTAAGACCGCGCGCACATCCACGAGCATAAGTAAGACCGCGCGCACATCCACCTTTAATTACCTGAAATACATGTGAGTTTTGGAAAAACATCAACATAATGTTGGTGTGAATTCATGCAGTTTTTGTATTGAACGTTTGTATACTTTGTATGAAAAACATGGTATGTATTTTGTTTCAAAACGCGTATTCATGAATGAGTCAAGTATCTCTATATGTATCAAGTGTTAATGGGTTGCAAAGCCATTAACATGTGACACGACATAGGAAGTCACCAAACCATAGGCATTTTTATGTAGTCGATTTACGACTGAGACACAAAAACACTGCTTGGTTCTAGTTGTCACCAAGAGTGGGGCTGCCCTGAAACCCATTAGATCTAACCTTTTGTTCTGCGGTCTTAGTATGTACACGATTAATGGTGCTTATGGTACCCTATTCGTGACACGATTTCTCGTATCAATTCTTGGCACTAGTTTTCGCCAAGAGTACTTCTCGTTTCAGTACACAACATACCAATTTGTAAATATTGAAGTATTTGTACATGTATTTCACCCCCGAGTTATAAAACTAAAAAAAGTTAAAAGAAAAGGGGGAGCATGAACTCACAACTTTGCAATCCTGTGCGTCGTAAACTTCACCGGGTTTGCTTAATTAACGTCGTAACCTATACGTGTTTTCTTAACGTTAGTTACTAGACTTGTATCGCACAAGTACAGTCACTCTCTTTGGTGTAAATATTCTTGTGTTAAAAATATTTTATATTTTTAACTAAGCATCTTACTTATATTATTTCCTCACATATTAATATAAGTATCTCGTGTTTTGCACTTTGCACCCGAATTATGTGTCTTGTATATTGTAAGTGTATTTTTATGAGTATTTGGTGTATTTTTAAGTCTTAATACGCTAGCACATACTATATACACTTAGCACAAAAGTTGGTGATAAAATAATATATATTTTTCTCTCAAAAATACATACTTATATCCATTTTTATTCTTGAAGAAATCCTCATTTCTTATCACCAAAAATTAGGGAAACCTTGGTAATACTCCTAAATACCTTTTTAGGGAATAAGTTTCTCAAAAACTTATATTTTTCTAAGTGTCAAAATTTATAAAAATTTTGACAGAGTTTCCCCTAAATATGGAGGTTTCCCATGTTTTCGAAACATGTGTTTATTTTCTTTTAAATCGTCGACAATCATCAACAACAATTATCACCAATAATCATCAACAATAATCACTAATTTCTCCATTTCATGAACTTGAATATTCACAAAAATGTGTAGTAACTTACTAGCACATTTAGTAAGTCTTGTTATCTTTAAAAATAGGTTTAATTTCTTAAAAACTTTATTTTTAAAGAATATGAAGTTTCACAACTTCTAGTCGGTTTTTACGAAAATTATTTCTTTGTTAAAACTTTTGTTACACTAGTGTCCACACACTTGTTTGTTCACAAAAACACCTCTAGTTCATGAAAGATCCGGTTTTAAAACATGGTTTCGTCTTACAGTTGGTTTTTCGAAAATACCACTTGTAGATCTTTAGATCTATTAGTTTAGAACTCCATTTTATAAGAAAAATTCCTTTTACGCAAGTTCATGTTATTATGTAGTAGTGTTCATCATCTTGCCCTTTTTATACTTTAACATACACTAGTCCATGCTCTATGAACATAACCTAGCCGGGTTAGATGACGATCCGAACTACTTACTAGCATTAAACAACACAAAATAATCATCACAAAACAAGTTTAACAAGTTTTACACCATTACTTTCCTTTTATCTATTAAGTTCATCATTTTACAAGACTTTTAGTTGGTGATCTTTAGTGTTTATGATTTTTAGCCATTAAATCATCTATTAACCCTCATAAACGAGAACAAGAAGATGTTTAGAAGCACTTACTACTAGCACAAGGCTAGGGGAGTTCAAGAGGACAAAAGAGGTGGATAAAAGCAAATGAAGAAGGTCCTTCAAGATCCGCTTGCACCGAGCTTCGTTAGTGGCCTTCTTACTCCTCAATATCACCTTGGAATGGATGGATGATGTTGGAAAATGAGGGTGGCGGTGGTGCTTGGTTGGGCCGAGAACAAGGGAGGGAGAGAGGGAAGTGAAGATGGAGTGATGGAATGGTGGTATTTATAGACCTTCCATATAGCATATTCCTAGCATATTCCTGGCATATTCCTGGCATATTCCTAGCATATTCCTGGCATATTTCTGGCATATTCCTGGCATATTCCTGGCATATTCCTGGCATATTCTTGGCATACTCCTGACATACTCCTGGCATACTCCTGGTATATTCCTGGCATATTCCTGGCATATTCCTGGCATATTCCTGGCATATTCCTGGGTTTGCTGCGTTGTCTGCGTTTTGCAGTGTAAGCACTGTGTCGCGTAGGAACACACGGTACGCGCTTAAACTTGAAAAATAACGTTTTTAAGCGTTTTAATTTATTTTTCAACACGAACCTGATTAGAATAAAATTTTAATCATAACAGAATATTTGTGGGATTAAATATTATCCGAGCGGCCACCAACGTTCATTTCGCAGTTTTGTCGTAATTAGTTCTTTAGTTCAAATAAACATGTTTTCGTCATACCGAATCCTTCGAAACTTATTTCTAAGTTATGTAAGGGATATTTAGGGTATATTTGGCTTACGTCACAGTTCTGGAGTGTACGTCGCATTAAACTGATTGCGTTTAAGCACCAGTTTGCGTATAACCTTCCAGAAAGTGATTTAAAGCTTGAAATCGGTATCAAATCAAATTGTTCGGTTGTTCGGTTAGATACCGAGTCGTTAAAGTGCTTAATAAGCATTTAAAGTGTCGTTAGTGTTATTTTTAGTGACACAAAGAATTCCCGTCACTTAGGGAAATATTTTGGATGATAAACGACATTTCTGCACAATATTTATGTTGTTAAAAGCTGAATTGTGCTGAATTTAATAAAGTTCTACACTTAAAGTGCGTTTCGGGTGCCTTTTAGTGCGTATTTTAGCTTTCGTAACGTTTATACATAAACCCTTCTTTGTACTCTTGGGTTTTAATGTATTTTTGTTATTGGACCTACACCTAGGCTCCAATTTTATTGTCTGACTGCTTTCTGCAGTTTTGTTGACACATTGTGTCTTACCGGTGAGTTTACTAATATTTCTGACGCAACGCTCTCGTTTTTGCATAAAGCAATATTTTGTAGTATACAACGTGCATGAATTCTCTTGCTTAGCATCTAATTAGTCAATGCTGACATTTGAGCACATAATTGTAGTCATTAAATAATAATTAAAGTGTACGAAAATTACCGGTTTCGTGCCAGTTGTCACAGTCTCCCCCCGTTAAAAGAATTTCGTCCCGAAATTCAGGCTGAACTAACTCTCGAAGGAGTCTTCTTGAATAGGTGGGGATACTTTTCTTTGAACTGGTCTTCATGTTCCCATGTGTACTCGGGTCCGTGCTTAGAGTTCCAACGTACTTTGACAAGTTTAACAATGCTCCTCCTGGTCTTGTTGACTTTCCAGTCGGTAACCTCAACGGGTTGTTCTGTAAATCGGAGGGCGTCATCAACATGTACTTCATCTGTGGGGATGATCACGTCTTCTTGTGTTGGACTCTTCTTGAGGTTGGATACATGGAACGTATCATGTACTTCATCTGGTGTATTTTTAAGTCTTAATACGCTAGCACATACTATATACACTTAGCACAAAAGTTGGTGATAAAATAATATATATTTTTCTCTCAAAAATACATACTTATATCCATTTTTATTCTTGAAGAAATCCTCATTTCTTATCACCAAAAATTAGGGAAACCTTGGTAATACTCCTAAATACCTTTTTAGGGAATAAGTTTCTCAAAAACTTATATTTTTCTAAGTGTCAAAATTTATAAAAATTTTGACAGAGTTTCCCCTAAATACGGAGGTTTCCCATGTTTTCGAAACATGTGTTTATTTTCTTTTAAATCGTCGACAATCATCAACAACAATTATCAACAATAATCATCAACAATAATCACTAATTTCTCCATTTCATGAACTTGAATATTCACAAAAATGTGTAGTAACTTACTAGCACATTTAGTAAGTCTTGTTATCTTTAAAAATAGGTTTAATTTCTTAAAAACTTTATTTTTAAAGAATATGAAGTTTCACAACTTCTAGTCGGTTTTTACGAAAATTATTTCTTTGTTAAAACTTTTGTTACACTAGTGTCCACACACTTGTTTGTTCACAAAAACACCTCTAGTTCATGAAAGATCCGGTTTTAAAACATGGTTTCGTCTTACAGTTGGTTTTTCGAAAATACCACTTGTAGATCTTTAGATCTATTAGTTTAGAACTCCATTTTATAAGAAAAATTCCTTTTACGCAAGTTCATGTTATTATGTAGTAGTGTTCATCATCTTGCCCTTTTTATACTTTAACATACACTAGTCCATGCTCTATGAACATAACCTAGCCGGGTTAGATGACGATCCGAACTACTTACTAGCATTAAACAACACAAAATAATCATCACAAAACAAGTTTAACAAGTTTTACACCATTACTTTCCTTTTATCTATTAAGTTCATCATTTTACAAGACTTTTAGTTGGTGATCTTTAGTGTTTATGATTTTTAGCCATTAAATCATCTATTAACCCTCATAAACGAGAACAAGAAGATGTTTAGAAGCACTTACTACTAGCACAAGGCTAGGGGAGTTCAAGAGGACAAAAGAGGTGGATAAAAGCAAATGAAGAAGGTCCTTCAAGATCCGCTTGCACCGAGCTTCGTTAGTGGCCTTCTTACTCCTCAATATCACCTTGGAATGGATGGATGATGTTGGAAAATGAGGGTGGCGGTGGTGCTTGGTTGGGCCGAGAACAAGGGAGGGAGAGAGGGAAGTGAAGATGGAGTGATGGAATGGTGGTATTTATAGACCTTCCATATAGCATATTCCTAGCATATTCCTGGCATATTCCTGGCATATTTCTGGCATATTCCTGGCATATTCCTGGCATATTCCTGGCATATTCCTGGCATATTCCTGGTATATTCCTGGCATATTCCTGGCATATTCCTGGCATATTCCTGGCATATTCCTGGCATATTCCTGGTATATTCCTGGGTTTGCTGCGTTGTCTGCGTTTTGCAGTGTAAGCACTGTGTCGCGTAGGAACACACGGTACGCGCTTAAACTTGAAAAATAACGTTTTTAAGCGTTTTAATTTATTTTTCAACACGAACCTGATTAGAATAAAATTTTAATCATAACAGAATATTTGTGGGATTAAATATTATCCGGGCGGCCACCAACGTTCGTTTCGCAGTTTTGTCGTAATTAGTTCTTTAGTTCAAATAAACATGTTTTCGTCATACCGAATCCTTCGAAACTTATTTCTAAGTTATGTAAGGGATATTTAGGGTATATTTGGCTTACGTCACAGTTCTGGAGTGTACGTCGCGTTAAACTGATTGCGTTTAAGCACCAGTTTGCGTATAACCTTCCAGAAAGTGATTTAAAGCTTGAAATCGGTATCGAATCAAATTGTTCGGTTGTTCGGTTAGATACCGATTCGTTAAAGTGCTTAATAAGCATTTAAAGTGTCGTTAGTGTTATTTTTAGTGACACAAAGAATTCCCGTCACTTAGGGAAATATTCTGGATGATAAACGACATTTCTGCACAATATTTATGTTGTTAAAAGCTGAATTGTGCTGAATTTAATAAAGTTCTGCACTTAAAGTGCGTTTCGGGTGCCTTTAGTGCGTATTTTAGCTTTCGTAACGTTTATACATAAACCCTTCTATGTACTCTTGGGTTTTAATGTATTTTTGTTATTGGACCTACACCTAGGCTCCAATTTTATTGTCTGACTGCTTTCTGCAGTTTTGTTGACACATTGTGTCTTACCGGTGAGTTTACTAATATTTCTGACGCAACGCTCTCGTTTTTGCATAAAGCAATATTTTGTAGTATACAACGTGCATGAATTCTCTTGCTTAGCATCTAATTAGTCAATGCTGACATTTGAGCACATAATTGTAGTCATTAAATAATAATTAAAGTGTACGAAAATTACCGGTTTCGTGCCAGTTGTCACATGCCCCAGCTGTTTTCATGGACTTAATGAATAGGGTTTGTAAACCTTATTTAGACAAGTTCATCATTGTATTCATTGACGATATTCTCATTTATTCGAAATCTTAAACCAATCACGAACAACACCTTCGTCTGACAATGGAACTACTAAAGAAGGAACAACTTTTTGCCAAATTCTCCAAGTGTGAATTCTGGCTTAATGAAGTTCAATTTTTGCGTCATATTGTCAACGAGCAGGGTATTCATGTGGATCCTTCCAAAATCACTGCGATTAAGGATTGGAACACACCTACTACACCCACATAAGTTCGCTCTTTTCTTGGTTTTACTGGTTATTATCGACGATTTATTGCGAACTTCTCAAAGATCGCGGTTCCCCTCACTGCTTTGACTCAGAAGAATAAGCCTTTTGAGTGGGTACCCAAACAAGAGGAAGCCTTCCAAACACTAAAAAAAACTCTGTGATGCTCCTGTCTTATCTTTACCTGATGGCAATGATGATTTCGTTGTCTATTGTGACGCATCGAATCTAGGCCTTGGTTGTGTTCTTATGCAATGAGGTAAAGTCATAGCTTATGCGTCAGGACAATTGAAAATACACGAGAAGAACTACACAACTCATGATCTTGATTTAGGCGCTGTGGTTTTTGCTCTCAAAATCTGGAGACACTATCTTTATGGCACGAAATGTGTGATTTTCACAGACCACAAAAGTCTCCAACACATTTTCAATCAAAAGGAGCTAAACATGAGACAACAACGTTGGGTAGAACTCTTGAATAATTACGACTGCGAGATTCGCTACCATCCTGGTAAGGTGAATGTCGTAGCCGATGCACTAAGTCAAAAGGAACGAGTCAAGCTACACTGTGTTCGAACTCAATCTGATATTGAAACCGCATCTCTCAAGCTCAACATACTTGTCTTACACAAGACTTGATGGGTAACGAATTACCACGTCAACTAGAGCTTAAACTTGAAACAAAAGACAATGGATTACTTTATTTCAAGAACCAACTATGGATTCCGAGTCAAAACAATCTTCACACTTTATTGATGGATGAATCTTATAAGTCTCGTTATTCAATCCATCCTGGTGCTGACAAAATGAACAAGGATCTTCGTACTCAGTACTGGTGGCCTAGTATGAAGAAGGATGTTGCCTTATATGTATCTAAATGCCTAACTTATCTCAAAGTCAAGGCTGAACATCAACGACCATCTGGTTTGCTTGTACAACCAGAGATACCGATATGGAAGTAGGAGAACATTGCGATGGATCTCATCACTAAGTTATCGCACACATCTAGAGGTCATGATGCCATTTGGGTAGTCATTGATCGTCTTACAAAATCAAAATTAGCACACTTTTTACCGATTCGAGAGGATCTATCTGCTGGTAAACTAGCCAAGATCTATGTTGATGAGATTGTATCTCGACACGGTGTTCCTTTGGACATCATATCTGACTGTGATGCTCGATTCTCATCTCACTTTTGGAAAGCCATTCAATCTGGTATGGGAACCCAACTAAATCTAAGCACTGCTTATTATCCCTAAACGGATGGACAATCCGAGAGGACGATACAAACATTGGAGGATGTGCTTAGAGCATGTGTGATAGACTTTGGTGTTAATTGGGATTCACATCTACCGTTGATCGAGTTCTCCTACAACAATAGCCATCACGCTAGCATCAATATGGCACCGTTCGAAGCTTTATACGGTCGAAAATGTCATTCACCTGTCTGTTGGAATGAGATCGGTGAAGCTCAGCTTACTGGACCTGAACTCATTCTGGAAACAACAGACAAAGTCAAGAAAATTCGCGAT
The DNA here is from genome assembly GCA_030545235.1 of Helianthus tuberosus. NCBI lineage: Eukaryota > Viridiplantae > Streptophyta > Magnoliopsida > Asterales > Asteraceae > Helianthus > Helianthus tuberosus. The sequence continues at coordinate 126,109,624 of CM060407.1, forward strand.
AATCTTCTGACAGCTAGAAGCCGTCAAAAGAGTTATGCGAATATGCGACGCAAGCCCTTGGAATTTCAAGTCAGAGACCATGTCCTACTCAATCTATCCCCTTGGAAGGGAGTGGTGAGATTTGGAAAGAAAGGAAAACTTGCACCACGATACGTTGGATCATTTAAGATTGTTGAAAGAATCGGAAAGGTTGCCTATCGACTTGAGCTACCTCCTGAACTTGGGAATATTCACCCAACATTCCACGTGTCCAGTTTACGAAAGTGTTTAGCCGATACTGATCTCCATATCCCTCTCGATGAAATCTAAGTTGATGACACAATGCATTTCGTCAAGAAACCTGTGGAGATAATGGATCGTGAAGTCAAGAGACTAAAGAACAAAAAAATACCGATAGTCAAAGTTCGCTGGGAGTCCAAACGTGGCCCAGAGTTTACTTGGGAATGTGAGGACAAAATGAAAATGAAAGTGAAATATCCACATTTGTTTTCACAAGTTTCCTCTGGTTAAAAATTTCGAGATGAAATTTCCTAAAGTATGGGAGACTGTGACATTTGTGCTCTGTAAACATTGTACGATGTAAAACAATTTCAATTATCAATGAAACAATGAAACAATGTGCTTTGGTCTCAATGTTTGTTTATTTGTGTTTGACGATTTCACGTTTTGATTCTAGTTCGATTTCAAGCTTTAAATCGCTTTCTGGAAAGTTATACGTAAACATAATCAGTTTAACGCGACAAACACTCCGGAACAGTGATATAAGCTTAATATACCTTAAATAACCTTTACATTGGAAATAAGTTTTGAAGTGTTTGGTATGCCAAAAAAAAACAAGTTTATTCGATCACAGGGACTATTTGCGACAAACTGCAAAAGTTTGCCGATTCGTATAGCAACGTGTCACACCCCGACCACGTAAAACAACAAAACGTGCCGGAAACGTCGGGGAGTGTTGTAATAGAATCATTGTTTCACAACCATGGAATAAATAATTTCGTTTTATTGAATTATTGAACTCATTGTTTTATTACAAATCAGATAAATACAACTATTATCTTTCAAAGCAACAAACGACACACAGTGATTAATCAAAGTAAATGGGTCAAAAATAATGTATCACGAAGACATGCTCGCCTATAAGTGGACACTCACCTCAAGAGTTCCCAGGTAAGAGTGACTGGTCCGATATTGCGGATTTGTACGAACACTCTAGCCTTAGACAGAAAGCTCAGGGTACAGGCACCCACCCTTCCAGTTTGCACGTGTTCACATTATTTAGACCAAACTTTAACAGGATTTTGAAAACTTAAAGGGTTCAAAACCTTATAATAAATCATCCTAGAACAGATGATTGGTTTTCAAAGCGGAAACGAAATTTGTGTTCTTATTGTGGTTGTCACCTAAAGATAGGCGACGGTATTGTTTTAAAACTAAACACAAGATAACTTGTGTTAGGGTCCTAGGAAGGTTATAGTCTAGGTCAAAGCATTACTAATAACCTAATTCCCTATAACCATTGGCTCTGATACCAACTTTTCTGTCACACCCCGACCACGTAAAACAACAAAACGTGGCGGAAACGTCGGGGTGTGTTGTAACAGAATCATTGTTTCACAACCATGGAATAAATAATTTCATTTTATTGAATTATTGAACTCATTGTTTTATTACAAATCAGATAAATACAACTATTATCTTTCAAGTTTTAAAGTCGCTAAGGCACGAGTCCATCCTAGGTATAGCATGCATCAACAATCATCACATAACAGCACTTGAAACATGTGTAAAAATAGGTACGTCAGCATAAAAATGCCTGTGAGATACATAGGTTTTATTATAATTAGGATTCATGACTTATAAGTTTAAAGAAAATGTTTAACAAAAGTAGTCATGATCCTTGTAAAAGGTTTTCTTTTATAAATCATACTAATATTTATAAGAAATCATATGAAATAAAATAATAATACATAGGTAATTAAATAACTAAATAAAATGAATTTGTATAAAGTATATAGTTTATAAAACAATATTTTGATAAAAAGGTTTATAGTATATATAAAAATATACTTTGGTTTTAAGAAAGTCGAATAAGTAACATATTTAAAATATATTTCAGTTCCAAAATTGTTAACCCAAGTGTACTAAATAACGCCACGGTATGTAATGTGATGAAAACACTTATATATAAGAAGTACCATCGGCGTATCTACCATGTTTTCATCACATTACACCCGTCCCGTTATCTAAACACTAACCAAAAACAAATTGTTAAACAAATAGTATATTAAATATACTTTAGTCGTTAAAAATGATAATTTATAGTAGTATATCAAAAGTATACTTTAGTTTTATTAATAACACATTAAACTATGTTTTGATTTTATAAATAACATATCAAAATATGTTTTGGTTTTATAAATAACATATCAAACTATGTTTTAATGATTAACAAAATATATGTTGGTTTTGTACAATATCACATATGAGAGCATATCAAACTATACTTTTGGGAGTATAACTAAATATACAAAAATAATGTGATTTAAGAATTCATTTAGACCTAGTGCATCAAACTACACCTTTGAGACTATAGGAATACCACAAAGGCAATCCCTATTTGGATAAAAATAAAGTGGTTTCAGACATTCCATGACAACAGGAATGGGGTGTCAAATCCTATAGCACTATATCATACTACCAATCGGTCTGGTGAACATAAAATAAGTACAATTCAACAATTAATTTTATAATCTTTGAAAAATCAGTGTTTAAACCATAAATAATCATTCAGTTTTTCAAAAGATAAGTACTAATATGTATAATCAATTATACTTTGAAATCATAAACATAACAAATAGGTACACATGCTTCACCCCAAAACATTGAAAACAGTAAAAGAGGGGACTATGTACTCACTTGAGAATGCTTAGAAGTCTTGAACAACTACCAAGCAGGCTAGAGGGATCACGGAAATCAAACGGCACCTAATATAGGTAACTACATAAATAAACCGGACCTAAATCGGAAGATCGGATAGGATGAGGTCTCGTAAACCAAATGAGTGTGGGATCTCATATGATATGGTTTAAAAAAGGCCTACATACTAAAACGAAACCTAACCAAAGTGCTTATGACCCATTACGACCCGTTTAGGTAGCTTACGCTACGTTAACGCGTCGTTCGCGTAGAACGCATTCGGAACGCCTAACTAGTCCTATGACAAGTATTATATGCCTTAACATGTCTAATATTGTTGCTAAATCAGTTTAGATGTCAAAAATTATGTTACATATGCTTAAAATGAATTTTGGCGCAAAAAAGGGCATTTTGGTAATTTTCCTAAGGCATATAAACTACCTATCATACGACTACTTAAACGAAGTGACCATAAGGTATAACCTCGGATGGTTATTCCCTATACAACTATGGTCACCTAATGTGTTTGGTCGGATCCTAAAGATCGACCAAAGGGGTTGGGTTCGAAAGTATAAGCGATTGTTTAGATCGCTTACCTTACGACCCTATATAAGCAAAAATCTAAAAAGTGACGAGTTAAACATGTCAAAACATGTTTAACGAGGTTTAAAAACAGGTTTGGTATCAAAACAAACGGTTTTGATACCTAAAAGTAGTTTGGTTACAAAATACGCAAGAGTACGCATTTTGGCCGAAACTACGACTCGTCACTAAGCCTAGATAACGTGGTAATCAGTAGGTATAGTTACTAGGGACTATAACCATCGTGATTACGCTCACGTTATGAAGTTCAAACGAACTTCACATTGACCATAAACTAGTCAATGCAGAAAGTCAAACGCAGTTTGACTTTTAAGCTAAATACGCATAAAAGAACGAAGGAATACTTACAAAGGGTCCAAGCAAGCAAATCTTGATCCAAGTAGCTCAGGTATGAAGCAAAGGCTTCAACTTAGAGCATCTTAGATCAGATTTGAATGAGAATGAAGTGAAACAAAGGGGGTATTTATAGATTTCACACAACCGTTAAGATCATTCATCGTAAAACGAGCCTCGATCTCAACCGTACATGTGCACCCATGGTTTTGCAAAACCATGGGCACTTAAAAATGGCCCATAGTAACTTAAAACACCATGTGCAGGCCCCTAAATCAGTTGGAACAAGCTGGAAACAGCTGGAAATGATTTTGTGCAGGTCTGACAGATCCTCGCAGCCCGCGTAAGAGTCTTAGGGGGCTTACGCGGCCCGCCTGGACTCCCTGAACTGCACATATGTTTCAGAAATTGCAGTTTTGGTCCCTACAGTGTTTTAAGCCCCATTTTGACATGTTTAAGGCACGTTAAGCCATTTTCAAGGCTCTACAATGATGCCTAAGTATAGGGGACATGAAACATGCTCAAAAATATGTCGGATGTCAGTTCGTTTGGTCGTACGATCGCGTTATTCGGTTAATTACGACGAAACAGGAACGGACGCGAAAAACGATCCAAATCACGCGACGAATGGAATTTTATCATGCCAATCACTAAAAAATAATATTTTAATGATTACATAAATTTTTGGATGTCCGGATGTATTCAGAACGTAAGATATGCACGATAATGCAAACTTATGCACTTTTTGACGCTTTTAGTCCCTATTGATCAAGAAAGTTTATTTTTGCGCACCAAACACCTCAAAGCCTATTTCTAAGCTATGTAAAGGTTATTTAGGGCATATTTAACTTATGATCAAGTTCCAAAATGTTTGTTACAGTACGAATCGGCATACTTTCGCAGTTTGTCGAATGTAGTCCCTGTAAGCGAATAAACTTGATTTCGACATACCAAACCATCCAAAACTTATTTCTAAGTTATGTAAAGGTTATTTAAGGTATGTTAAGCCTATTTCACTATTCCAGAGTGTTCATTGCACTAAACTGGTTATATTTACGCATCAGTGCGCGTATAACCTTCCAGAAAGTGATTTAAAGCTTGAAATCAAACAAGAATTGATATGTGCAAACGATACTCATATTTATACAAATCCCAAGTATGAAATACAACATTTCATTGGTTTGGTATTTGTTTGATGGTTGAAGTGACACAGGTGTCACAGTCTCCCCTACTTTAGGAAATTTCGTCCCGAAATTTAATTTTAGAGGAAATTTATGAAGACAACTGTGATGGTTTCGTTTTCGAATGAATCCCTCGAACCCTAAGTAAAACTCTGGGCCATGTTTGGATTCTTAGCGAAATTATCAACTATCAAGGTGAAGTCCTTGTAGTAACAAAACATGGGGTTTCAAACTACGGACAGTGGAACGTTTCTTATGAAGACTTATCATAGGAAACTTGTGTGTGCTTGAAATCAGAATTGGGGAGTGTAAGATAAAATGACATTGGTCAAGGTCCAGGACTTCTAATAACTTAAATAATGCTATGTTCACAATGTAATAAGTAACACTTATATATAGGAAGTACCAGCGGCGTATCCACCATGCCCCTTTTTACATTGTTCCCGTATCGTTATTCATGTCACTATAGGTCTTAACACATGACAAAACTTGCTATGGTTTCTGTTCACTGAATTCCATAATTATGTATGCATCCATAATTACGTAATTTCTTGCATAGTCCGCACAGTTCATTTCATAATGTGTAGGGGGAAAATCAATTGAATAAACATGAAGCGATTTGACTAGACCACCAAAGGATCTTTTTAACTAGATCAACGAATGATCTTTTTAACTAGATCAACGAATGATCTTTTTAACTAGATCAACGAATGATCTTTTTAACTAGATCAACACATAATCTTCTTAACTAGACCATCATATAATCTTCTTAAATAGACCACTTAAAGGGGATCTTTTCAATTATATCATCACATGATATTCCTAACCAGATTTTTAAATCAATCTGTTTAACTAGACCACTCAAGGGGTCCAATTATAGAATAGTACTTTATAACCCAAGGGACTTAACAATGTAGAAGTCCATTAAGGTTTAAGATAGTACCTTTGGATATCCTACTATGAATCCCTCATATGGAGATATGGAAGATTCTATGAGGATTTGGATAACGAAAATTCAGATTACACCATAATCACAAAACATAAAAGATAACATATAAGCACATAATCACATAATTTGTTTAAATTGATCTTCATATTGTTAATTTTCTTGTTAAATTAAACATACGAGTATTCAAAGCACACCAGGAATCCAATCCGTGAATTCCTTTTTGGCACTTTAAACATTTTCAAGAATCTAACTATGAAGATAGGAAGATCTTAATAGGAATTTATCTTTGTTTCTTGAAAAGAAACGAGCATTTAAGATTTTTAGGGAGATCACAAGTGATCATAAAGATGACAGAACCACACGAGTAGTTTATCTTGGGGTTGGCATCTGATATATGTTTCCGATGTATAATGTTTTTGCATGTCAAGTCTTGTTTTTTTATCATTAAATGCATGTAAAAACAAGTTACTTTGTCAAGTTTATTTTTGCAAGTTTCAGATGATGATTGGAGGCATTTTGGATTGATATAGCATCATGGAACGAAGCGGAAACATGAGGGACAAGAATGGGAAGCAAAAGAGGCAAAGCAAGCTTCAGGTGCCGTAAAATCCGCCCCGGGCCATATTTTCTGGCCCTCCCTGGCGTTAATTAGGAACGTATCCAGTACTTGGAGCGGAAAATGAAGTGGGCAGAGCGGAAATTCCGCCCTACGCCGGAAATTATGGCCTATTACGGTTCTTTGACGGTTTTTCACATTTTTGGACGATTCTAAAGGGAAGAGGTCGTAGTTTTTCATCTATTCTTGACCATTGGAGACTAGGAGACATCAAGGGACAAGGAATACTCATTCACAAGGTGTTCTAACATCAAGATTGCTCCAATTTCTACCGAAATCGCAACATTTCTTCATCAAGCATGATCATGTGTGGCTAAAACCCTTGTGATCACAACCAAGGGCTAGGGTTTGTATGCCATTTAGTTCAATTTGAGTTGTTTATCTATGTTGGACATGAATTCATGGTGTTTGTTAGAGATCTATGACATTTGCTAAGTTTTTATGTGTTATTTCATGTGTTGATTGTTCTTAAACATTGTTTTCTTGAATCACTTCATGTATTTTGAGTTAATTGGTGTTTAATCATTGAATGTCAAGATATATGATTGAAGGTTATGTCAACATGTTTATATTTGATGGTGATCATTTTGTGATAGCCTAATTACATCGGTGTTCAATCGTTGTAAGCTTAGATACACAAGTATAGGTCTTTCAATACTCAATTTGCATATGATGTCACAAGATTATGTCTATATAATCTACCAAACCAGATTCACAAACTTAAATTACTAATTGTGCTATCAAACTTGATACTTGGTTGTGCTCATTGTTACTTTATTGAATTTACAATTGTAGTTAATTCTAAGTTATCAAATCAACATACAAATCCAATTTTAAGTTTTTACCATGTTTTGCAATCAATTGAGATCTTACACCAACCACTAGCTCTTCGTGGTTCGACACCCTATTTGCCACTACTAATTTAGGGTACTTAGGAGCATATAATCTTTTTATCTTTGATCTTCGACGTCGATCAAATTTTGGCGCCGTTGCCGGGGAGCACGTGCGCTTGGTGTTTGTTTTTAGTTGATTGCTTTTCTGTTTTTTTTTTAAATATTGCTAAAAATCCAAAAATATCTTAAGTCTTGTATCTTTTTACTCTTTGTTACGTTTGGTGTGGTGATTGCGCAGGTAGTAGTCTCATTGCATACACACTAGACATTTTGGAAGATCATCACCATTAGCATTTGTTCCGGAGATAGGAAGATTAGAAAGGCATAACCGAATTGTCCATAGAGCAAGCTTGACTTCAAGTCCAATCTCTTCATACATTTCTGATTCTGAAGAAAGCGATACCGAAAGCACAAATATGGCAGGTGGTGAAGGTGATCCACCACTACCCGGAGTAGACACTCATTTCAGGCCGACGATCTTTAGAAACCCATCTCCAATTGTTACACCGGTTTTAAATGGGAGAGTATTTGAAATCCGGCCTCAGTACTTGGCTATTTTACCAACCTTTAGGGGAGTTGCATCAGACGAGCCTTACACACATTTGATTGACTATGCAGCAATATGTAGCACCATTGGGAAACAAGGCTTTACACCCGAAGAGGTAAAATTACGTCTTTTTCAATTTTCACTCAAAGATACAGCTAAACAGTGGTTTTCAACATTACCATCCGACAGCATTCGAACATGGGATGAAATGCAAAGAACTTTTCTTGAGGAATACTATCCGATGAGTAAAACTAGTGAAGCTCGAAATGCTATCAAATCTTTTAGTCAACATGTTGGGGAAACATTTCATGAAGCCTTCAAACGTTTTAATGAAATGCTTAGAATGTGTCCTCATCATGACATCCCTAAATGGGACTTGGTCAAAAAAATTTATGATGGTTTAGTTACCAAGGATCAAAAAGTTGTTTTTGCATGTAGTGGTGGAACCTTTTTAACTCATGATGAGAATTATGAATGGAACTTTTTAGAAACTTTAAGTAAAGGTTCAAAAACTCAAGCTTCCGCTGATCGAAGTGTTAAATCACATCAAATTAAAGTTGTAAATGACCAACCTAGTAATGAAAGGTTTGACGCATTAGAAAAGAAAATTGATATGATTTGCCAAAAGTTGGGAAAGGATGTTTCTCTTGTTTCGCAGGTACAAGAGTTATGTGAAATATGTGGAGATATGGGCCATGTTGCTTTTGATTGCCCTATGAATTTTGGAAGTAACAAAGAAGTTAATCAAGTATACGGGGTAAGAAATATGAATTCTAATACGTATCATCCCGAATTGCGGAATCATCCAAATTTTCGATATGGCAATCCCGCGAATCAAATGAATCCTAACTTTCAAGGATCAAGCCAACAAGGTGGACAACAACAATTCCAGCCTCGTCAACAAAACTTTCAAGGTAACTATCAACGGGGGCAATTCAATCAAGGATTTAATCAAGGTTTCAATCAAGGTGGGTACCAATAAGGAATACCTCAACAACAAGGGTACTCAAGAAATTTCAAACAAGGTCAAAGTCAAAATCAAGGCCAAGCAAGTTCATCACAAGGAAATGCAACCAATGAAGGTTCGACTAAGTTAGATGAGATTTTAGGAATTTTGAAAGGGGTGGTGCAAGAACAAGAAGTTCAAGGTAAGACTGTGGGATCTCTAACCCAACAAGTTGGTCAACTAGCGGAAGAAGTGGCTATAAGACGACCGAGAAAGCTTCCAAGTGACACAACAATCAACCCACAACATCAAGGATCATCAAAGAACAACAAAAACGCACATGTCAATGAGGTATGTGTTCTTAGAAACAACAAATTTTTATTTATGACAGAACCACACGAGTAGTTTTTCTTGGGGTTGGCATCATAAGGTTGTATCAAACATTCACATAATCGTATCAGTTTTGCAAAAATAAAACAACAAATTTTTATTTATGTAACAACCGAATTGTCTTTAAATGTCAAAAGATAACAACCAAAGGAATTAAAAGACTAATTGTTCACTGCTGCATCATTGTTTGCGTTTGCCTCATTGATGTTAAACACTCGTCCACGCGCTGAATTTACGTTAACAAGTCTTGGGCAATTGTTTCTGTAGTGAGTAAGGTCACCACAGTTATAACATGACCCAGGTGGGAACCGTGCTTGAACAGCAGCAGGGTTTGCAGCAGCTTGATTTGCATAACGGCAGACATTGATCAAATGTCCCAACCGCCCACAGTGGGTACATTTGTGACATTGCTCTTGCTCTAGATGATGACGGTTGCATTTGTTGCACAAGGGTGAGGTACCAACATAATTTTTCCTTTTGCGAGGTTGTGCTGGCTGGTTTGGTGCAACCTGATTGTTCTGAGCAGTTATGGCACAGTTTTGAGAGGTTTTATGCTTCTTCTTCTTGGATACCTCAGCCTGTTTTTCCTTCGGCTTAACTTAAGCAGTCTTGTCAGATGGTCTTGGGTCGCCCTTTCGAAAAAGCTTACCCTTCCTGATATGGGATTCAGTCAGGGTGGCAGACAATTCAATGGCTTATCTGACAGTAGTAGGGTTGCTGCCAGTAACGATATCCTGAACTAAGTCAGGAAGACCATCAATATATTTCTCAATCGCCTTATCCACAGGCGTAACCATAGCAGGACATAACAGGATTAATTCCTCATAACGGTCAGTATAGGCTCGATGTTCACCACTGTCTTGCTTTAGGTCGTCAAATTCCCTTTCTAAATCTCTCAATTCATGACAAGGACAGAACTCCCTCATCATAAGAGCCCTAAGCTCAGCCCAAGTCTGTGCTAATGCAACCTCAGCACCACGGTCCCTCATAACTCCGTTCCACCATGTAAGAGCCCTCTTCTGAAACACACTGGAAGCAAACTCAACTTTCCGATTTTCAGGACACTAAACGTGACGAAACGTACTCTCAATGCTCTCGAACCATTGTAGGAGCCTAGTTGCTCCTTCAGAACCACTAAACTTGAGTGGGTTAGCCGAATTGAAACTTTTTGAAATTGCATGCAACATTCTGGTTATTGTTGGCTTGGTTCACTTGAGCAATAATATCTGGGAGTACAGCAGCCATATGCTGTGCCACAATATTTGCCATTTCGGTATTTGGTAGCGGATTTTCGCGTCGAGGAGGCATTCTAAAAGGGGAAACATGAAGGAAAACGAGTGAGATGATTAGATGAAAAGAATGCGATGAAACAAAATCGACGAAGCAAAGACGGTGGTCATTTGTTTGTTACCACAAAGCAACAAACGACACACAGTGATTAATCAAAGTAAATGGGTCAAAAATAGTGTATTGTGAAGACATGCTCGCCTATAAGTGGACACTCACCTCAAGAGTTCCCAGGTAAGAGTGACTGGTCCGATATTGCGGATTTGTACGAACACTCTAGCCTTAGACAGAAAGCTCAGGGTACAGGCACCCACCCTTCCAGTTTGCACGTGTTCACATTATTTAGACCAAACTTTAACGGGATTTTGAAAACTTAAAGGGTTCAAAACCTTATAATAAATCATCCTAGAACAGATGATTGGTTTTCAAAGCGGAAACGAAATTTGTGTTCTTATTGTGGTTGTCACCTAAAGATAGCCGACGGTATTGTTTTAAAACTAAACACAAGATAACTTGTGTTAGGGTCCTAGGAAGGTTATAGTCTAGGTCAAAGCATTACTAATAACCTAATTCCCTATAACCATTGGCTCTGATACCAACTTTTCTGTCACACTCCGACCACGTAAAACAACAAAACGTGGCGGAAACGTCGGGGAGTGTTGTAACATAATCATTGTTTCACAACCATGGAATAAATAATTTCATTTTATTGAATTATTGAACTCATTGTTTTATTACAAATCAGATAAATACAACTATTATCTTTCAAGTTTTAAAGTCGCTAAGGCACGAGTCCATCCTAGGTATAGCATGCATCAACAATCATCACATAACAGCACCTGAAACATGTGTAAAAATAGGTACGTCAGCATAAAAATGCATGTGAGATACATAGGTTTTATTATAATTAGGATTCATGACTTATAAGTTTAAAGAAAATGTTTAACAAAAGTAGTCATGATCCTTGTAAAAGGTTTTCTTTTATAAATCATACTAATATTTATAAGAAATCAGATGATATAAAATAATAATACATAGGTAATTAAATAACTAAATAAAATGAATTTGTATAAAATATATTGTTTATAACACAATATTTCGATAAAAAGGTTTATAGTATATATAAAAATATACTTTGGTTTTAAGAAAATCGAATAAGTAACATATTTAAAATATATTTCAGTTCCAAAATTGTTAACCCAAGTGTACTAAATAATGCCACGGTATGTAATGTGATGAAAACACTTATATATAAGAAGTACCAGCGGCGTATCTACCATGTTTTCATCACATTACACCCGTCCCGCTATCTAAACACCAACCAAAAACAAATCGTTAAACAAATAGTATATTAAATATACTTTAGTCCTTAAAAATTATAATTTACAGTAGTATATCAAAAGTATACTTTGGTTTTATTAATAACACATTAAACTATGTTTTGGTTTTATAAATAACATATCAAAATATGTTTTGGTTTTATAAATAACATATCAAAATATGTTTTGGTTTTATAAATAACATATCAAACTACGTTTTAATGATTAACAAAATATATGTTGGTTTTGTACAATATCACATATGAGAGCATATCAAACTATACTTTTGGGAGTATAACTAAATATACAAAAATAATGTGATTTAAGAATTCATTCAGACCTAGTGCATCAATCTACACCTTTGAGACTATAGGAATACCACAAAGGCAGTCCCTATTTGGATAAAAATAAATTGGTTTCAGACATTCCATGACAACAGGAATGGGGTGTCAAATCCTATACTGCTATATCATACTACCAATCGATCTGGTGAACATAAAATAAGTACAATTCAACAATTAATTTTATAATCTTTGAAAAATCAGTGTTTAAACCATAAATAATCATTTAGTTTGTCAAAAGATAAGTACTAATATGTATAATCAATTATACTTTGAAATCATGAACATAACAAATATACACATGCTTCACCCCAAAACATTGAAAACAGTAAAAGAGGGGACTATGTACTCACTTGAGAATGCTTAGAAGTCTTGAACAACTACCAAGCAGGCTAGAGGGATCACAGAAATCAAACGGCACTTAATATAGGTAACTACATAAATAAACTGGACCTAAATCGAAAGATCGGATAGGATGAGGTCTCGTAAACCAAATGAGTGTGGGATCTCATATGATATGGTTTAACAAGGCCTATATACTAAAACTAAACCTAACCTAAGTGCTTATGACCCATTACGACCCGTTTAGGTAGCTTACGCTACTTTAATGCGTCGTTCGCGTAGAACGCGTTCGGAACGCCTAACTAGTCCTATGACAAGTATTATATGCCTTAACATGTCTAATATTGTTGCTAAATCATTTTAGATGTCAAAAATTATGTTACATATGCTTAAAATGAATTTTGGCGCAAAAAGGGCATTTTGGTAATTTTCCTAAGGCATATAAACTACCTATCATACGACTACTTAAACGAAGTGACCATAAGATATAACCTCGGAAGGTTATTCCCTATACAACTATGGTCACCTAATGTGTTTGGTCGGATCCTAAAGATCGACCAAAGGGGTTGGGTTCGAGAGTATAAGCGATTGTTTAGATCGCTTACCTTACGACCCTATATAAGCACAAATCTAAAAAGTGACGAGTTAAACATGTCAAAACATGTTTAACGAGGTTTGAAAACAGGTTTGGTATCAAAACAAACGATTTTGATGCCTAAAAGTAGTTTGGTTACAAAATACGCAAGAGTACGCATTTTGGCCGAAACTACGACTCGTCACTAAGCCTAGATAACGTGGTAATCAGTAGGTATTGTTACTAGGGACTATAACCATCGTGATTCGCTCACGTTATGAAGTTCAAACGAACTTCACATTGACATAAACTGGTCAATGCAGAAAGTCAAACGCAGTTTGACTTTTAAGCTAAAAACGCATAAAAGAACGAAGGAATACTTACAAAGGGTCCAAGCAAGCAAATCTTGATCCAAGTAGCTCAGGTATGAAGCAAAGGCTTCAACTTAGAGCATCTTAGATCAGATTTGAATGAGAATGAAGTGAAATAAAGGGGGTATTTATAGATTTCACACAACCGTAAAGATCGTTCATCGTAAAACAAGCCTCGATCTCAACCATACATATGCACCCATGGTTTTGCAAAACCATGGGCACTTAAAAATGGCCCATAGTAACTTAAAATACCATGTGCAAGCCCCTAAATCAATTAGAACAAGCTGGAAATGATTTTTTTTGCAGGTCTGACAGATCCTCGTGGCCCGCGTAAGAGTCTAGGGGGCTTACGCGGCCCGCCTGGACTCCCTAATCTGCACATATGGTTCAGAAATTGCAATTTTGGTCCCTACAGTGTTTTAAGCCCCATTTTGACATGTTTAAGGCACGTTAAGCCATTTTCAAGGCTCTACAATGATGCCTAAGTATAGGGGACATGAAACATGCTCAAAACTATGTCGGATGTCGGTTCGTTTGGTCGTACGATCGCGTTATTCGGTTAATTACGACGAAACACGAACGGACGCGAAAAACGATCCAAATCACGCGACGAATGGAATTTTATCATGCCAATCACTAAAACAAAATATTTTAATGATTACATAAATTTTTGGATGTCCGGATGTATTCAGAACGTAAGATATGCGCGATAATGCAAACTTATGCACTTTTTAACGCTTTTAGTCCCTATTGATCAAGAAAGTTTATTTTTGCGCACCAAACACCTCAAAGCCTATTTCTAAGCTATGTAAAGGTTATTTAGGGCATATTTAACTTATGATCAAGTTCCGAAATGTTTTTTACAGTACGAATCGGCATACTTTCGCAGTTTGTCGAATGTAGTCCCTGTAAGCGAATAAACTTGATTTCGACATACCAAACTATCCAAAACTTATTTCTAAGTTATGTAAAGGTTATTTAAGGTATGTTAAGCCTATTTCACTATTTCGGAGTGTTCGTTGCATTAAACTGGTTATATTTACGCATCAGTGCGCGTATAACCTTCCAGAAAGTGATTTAAAGCTTGAAATCGAACAAGAATGGATATGTAGAAACGATACTCATATTTATACAAATCCCAAGTATGAAATACAATATTTCATTGGTTTGGTATTTTTTTGATGATTGAAGTGACACAGGTGTCACACAACGTACACTCCGGAACAAGATCATAAGCTAAACATACCCTAAATACCCTTAACATAGCTTAGAAATAGGTTTTGAGGGGTTCGGTATGCGAAAAACACGCTTGTTTGATCACAGGGACTAAAAGCGTTAAAAACTGCGTAAGTTTGCATATACGCGCATATCTTATGATCTGACCATTTCCGGACATCCAAAAATTTTTGTAATCACTAAAATATTATATTTTAGTGATAGGAATGCAAAAATACCCTTCGTCGCTTAATTTGGATCCTTTTCGCGTCCGTTCGAGTTTCGTTATAATTAACCGAATAACGCGACCATACGACCAAACGAACCGACATCCGAGATATTTCCAAGCATATTTCAAGTCCCCTATGCTTTAACATCCTTATAGAGCTTTGAAAATTGGTTAACGAGGGTTAAACGCATCAAAAATACCTTAAAATGTGTGTAGGGACCATTCTTGACAATTCTGAAACTTTGTTGCATGGTGGCGTCACGCGACTGGTACCCCCTCCCCCTGTGGCGAGACGCGAGCCCCCTGTTTCGACAGAAACTTCCATTTCAGTTGCAGCTCATGTTTTTCTAAGTTAGTTTTCTGAAATTGTGGGCTTTTGAGTAGTAATCAAGGTTTCAAACCATGTCCAAACACTTGTATGGCTAAGATAATGCCTTGGGCAATACACAAACCACATGGCATGATCCTAGAGCTTCAATCCAACTATAAATACCCATTAATTCTGCTCATTTCATTGCTCATCATCATTTCTTTCTCTCTAACACTCAAAGTGGAGTTGCTACCTTCTTAGGAGGCCTCCCAACTGAGTTTTCTAGTTAATCTTTCAGCCTTAGAGCATTTGTAAGTGTTCTTTCATGGCTTAGTCATTCATTTTCAGCAATTACAAGCTTAAAGTCAAACAGTTTGACTACCGTTTGACTTTCAATTTTGACCATGAATTGGTCAAGTCAAAGTTCAATTGAACTTTGCAACATGAGCGTAATCACGATGGTTATAGTCCCTTGCGACTATACCTACTGATTACCATGTTGACTAGTCGAAGTGACGAGTCAAAGTTTCGGTCAAAAAGCACGATTATGTGCATTTTGCGACGAAACTATTTTCGGGTATAAAAACACTTTGTTTTGATACCAAATTAGTTTTCTAACTTAGTTAAACATGTTTTAACATGTTTAACTCGTCACTTTTAGTTTAGTGCTTGTTTAGGGTCGTAAGTCAAGCGGTCTCGACAACCGCTTAGACTTTCGAACCCGACCCGTTTGGTCGATCATTAGGATTCGACCAAACATATTTTGTGACCATAGTTGTATATGGAATAACCTTCCGAGGTTATACCTTATGGTCACTTAGTTTAATTAGTTGTATGATAGGTAGTTTATATGCCTTAGGAAAATGACCAAAATACCCTTTTCATGCATAATTTGAATTTAAGCCTATGCAACTTAAAATTTTGACACTTAAACTAATTATGCAATGTTATTAAACATGTTAGGGCATATAATACTTGCCATAGGACTAGTTAGGCTATTCGAATGTGCTTTTGCGCAAATGACGCGTTAAAGTAGCGTAGACTACCTTAATGGGTCATAACGGGTCATAAGCACTTAGGGTAGGTTCCGAATCAGAATGTAGGCTTTTTTAAACCATATCACATGAGTTCCAATACTCATTTGGTTTACAAGACCTCATTCTACCCGATCTCCCGACTTAGGTGTCGATTTATTTACATAGTGATATGATTACTAGGTGCCACTTGAATTCCTTGATTTACCCGAGCTTGTTAGTTCACTTTAATCGAGGATACCCTGCAATCTCAAGTGAGTACATAGTTCCCCTATTTTACTGCTTTCAATTGTTTTGGGGTGTTGCATATGTGCTAAACGATTTCGAGTTTTCAAAACAAATACTATGGTTTATATTAAACACAACGATTTCAATAATGTGAATGAACTTGTTGGGGCGTTGGTCAAAAGACAATCGAATGACATTCATTAACTATGATCAAGCCAACCAGTAGTATGTTATGGTACCATAGGATCTGATAAATCTCGTTATCGGACTATTCCATGGTTATGGGGTAATGTGGGTAATGACAGAACCTGATGATTGTTAACAAACCCTTTGGTGGTTTGTTAATACGATTGAACGATGGACGAGTCACACAGGTTTGAATGTGTTCAACAAGATGACCAAAAGTTAGTTTTCACAATTAAAACATGAACGATTTGAACGATTGAACGATTTGAACGATGATTTATAACATGCCCGAGTTGAACGATTTTGAACGATTGGTTTTGATAACACGAATTATTTGAGAACAAGTACAATTGAACGATTGGTTTTTGGTACGTGATTAGATAACGGGACGGGTGTAATGTGATAAAAGCATGGTAGATACGCTGTTGGTACTTCTTATATATAAGTGCTTTTATCATATTACATTCCGTGGCGTTATTTAGTTCACTTGGATGAATGATTTCAAACGATGACACGCAACAATGTTTACTAAATGATATAAACCATACGAGTTTTATTACAAGAACATTTTACAATTTAGTTTACAAAAACAAATGTTTTAGTCAAGATTCATGGCAACGAGGTTTTATAAACAATAACCAACTTGTTTTTAGTTGGTTAATCATATTGCAATACCAAACTCTTTTCAACATAAGGTTTTCAATTATCGACTCTAGTAGTCGTACGAGGTATTGCAACATGTATACAAGCCATGAATTTGACACACTCGCAAAACCTATGTGCTCGCCGGCATTTTTATGCTGACTTTATTTTCACATATGTTTCAGGTGTCGTTGTTTGATGATGTTGTTGATGATTATGATGTGTGCTCACATAGGAATGGACGAGGCCTTAGTGACTTAATAACAAGAAAGACAATGTGTGGAACTTGTTTGTTTTACTTTTAAGACAATTTTAAACACTTAATAATTCAATAAAATGAAACTTTAATCCATGTGTTGTGAAACAATGATTCTGTTACGACACTCCCCGATGTTTCCACTGCGGTTTTGTTGTTTTAACGCGGTCGGGGTGTGATACAACTGTTTAGAAGTCTTAGCTCAAATACTTCCGCTGTGCAATGAAGATACCATTCAGATCACACCGACTCTGATATTGGCGGGTGTGACAGATTGGTATCAGAGCTATAGGTTTCAGCGAATTAGGTTCTGTAGAGATACCTAGGCTCTAACCTCACTTTCTCTAGGGACTTAGATTATTGAGACTTTGAATACATACAGGATGCCTAGGACTCGAATATGGGTTCCAACCATTGCCGAAAACAATGAGTCAACAACTTTGGTTTTAAACATACACAAGTGTTGTGTTTGATACTTGGTACACGAGTCAATTACACACAGAAAGCAAAACTTTGAGAGTTTTGGTAATATGCATTTAGGACCTTTGGAAAACTTATGTCAAAATTCATTAAAGGACCTCATGTAGGAATCGCGATTATTAACTCGGGCAAACGCCATTCTCTATATTGTCCATGCTATCTTATTCACCCGAGCAGGTAAACTATGCGGAACGAAACGCTAGTGTGCGAATATACATGAAACTTAAACTATACATCAATGGATGTCGGAGTACACCACATACGACTTTCGAGGCAAGGCCTTTAGAAAACATGATTGGACATGACAACAACGATGCTAATTCCGTCAGTGGGGTAATTACGGATCAAAATGCGGCAATTTGCCACGTGATCCAGAAAAAGACACGAATTACGCTGAGGTACGTTAAAACAAGATTTCACAACGATTGGTACTTAGTCTGATGAGACTCACAATTATTGGCGCTGCAAAGGAAGTCACATGTCTTCGCATTCCCCCTACTTCATTAATGGCGATCACGCCATTGTTCGACATTCCATGGTAACGACCGGCCATCACACGAAATTCCAGGTAAAGTCCTCAAATTTCTTTTATTGAAATTTTGATTTTTGCATATAGTGAGTAGATTTTCACATCTCTGCTCCCCCTAAGGGTCATTGCATCACGAAGGTTTTCTTTCATGATAGCAAACACTCATTCGTTTCATTTCTTGTCAAATTCATATGTTACGCATGCCTTGTTTGTCGTGCATGTGGTTAGTTTGATTCGTAAAGACCATCAGGGGCTTCACTCTAAATTGTTGCAAATTAACATCAATATTTTTTTGCTATGTTTGAGTTTTGCATGGTGATTTGGATGACTGCATTATTGCAAAGTGTTGACTCCTTGATATCGAGTCAACGAACTCGTTGAACCTCTCTACCTTTTCAAGTTACATACATGGTTTTTCGTGGTAACCATGTCGAAATTCTCTCTCGTCGATACATGCATTCATTGTTGGAATGTGTGTGAACCAAGTTCAATTGATTGAACTTACTCGTAAATCGTAATATAAATTCAATTCAAAGTTCCATATGATGGATTAAGGTCATCATATTCAACATAATCCCAACAAGCATTTCATTTGTTTCGAACTATAATAGGCTTGTTTGGTCTTCGACTTCATTGAATCGTTTATGTGATCACGATCACCTTGTGGTGGCGTTTTCACAAATTTGACGCTTGCGCTAATCTCGTTTGCACACATCATGTACGGATTTAATTATTTGTTTAATTGTCTATTTATATTAAATCCGCTTTGTCGATTTATCATGTTAAAGCCGTCTTAATACAATCATGTGTTCAGATAATGGTACACAAAATTCATGTCACATTCTGGTGTACCTCTTAACGGTTCTTTCAGCATTGATCGAACATTTTGTGATATTCATTGCTTTTTCATCTTCAATCGAAAACATTATTTAGTTGTTTCTTCATCAATTGGAAATCCTATGGGATTTGTTTGGAACAAACATTCACATTTACTTCATTGAGCCCCCATTTGATTTCAAACATGGTGAACTTGTTTGATCACCGCTATTATTGAATTATTTCAATCACTACGACACCTTGTGGCGTCGGTATAAACTTGTAGCTTGGGCCATGCAAAACTATGTATGCTTTTCGTTCAATTCATCATTTAAATGGTCTTAATGCAACTATGTATTAAGACGATGATACACCAGGATCGGTTGTATTTCGGTGTATCCTTGCGATTCAATAATGTCAACACACTGAATTTATTCATTTATTGGTTCGAAAAGTTGACAAATCACTTTCATGTTCCTACTTCATTTGAGCTTGTTGATTCTGAATTTCAATTATACAACCCCAATGCAAGGTTTCATTGGCAGTATATTTCTTGTTTCTAAAATTCATTTGCATATTGTGAACGTTCATTTGGAATTCAATTGGTCGAAATTCTTCTTTTGTTGGACCCCCGTAAACTTAGTCACGTTGGTGATAGTATCACTACGCTTTGTTGATGCAAAATATCCTTGCATTTACGTAATTTGAACAACTCTTGATTCAGTCAAGTTGTCATTCACTTTGGCATTATACGGACTTACCTACGTACGACACAACTCTAAGGAGATAACATAGTCTAAATTTCGAGGACGAAATTTCTGTAACAGGGGAGAATGTGACACCCGGTAATTAACGGCTTCTAATTATATGATTAGTAAACGTTTATGGCGATAATAAATAGTGTTTCAGGCACGAATTAACTTAATTAGGCTATTGGAATGCCTAAGAACGCCTATCTAACTTTACAGTGCGCGTATGGTGATTTTCGGGAAATCTGCTGAGCGTTAAGCGGTAACAAACTGACACTGGACAAAATACTGACACCGCCGACAAATACGAAGTTTATACATATAATTTATACATGTGAATGTGGTTTTGTGGAAAATAACACGCTTTAGAATGTCACAAAGCGCAATCGTGAGCGAAAAACGGGACTGCAGGAACGCACCAACAACGAAACGGAAGCATCGGACTCGTGTATTACCTTCAAAACTGAAATATTATGATATATTTAGATTTGTAAGCAAATTTTAATATCCGCAGTCGAAATCGGATCGAAAAACGGACTAGAAACGACGAATGAAGCAGTTACGCGATTTTAACGCAACCGACGAACGAATGCGTAAATCGTAAATTTCTGAGGTAATTTTTAGCGTTTCAACTCTAAAATATTATTTTACGACATTTTACGATGATCGGGTTCGAAAACGGGCTTCGGGAACGTATTGGGTCGCTTAAAAACACAAGAGATGGGCTTGTGGGCTTTGGGCCCAAGCCCACTAGAAACCCTAAGTATAAATATCATTTACAACTAAAAAACCCTCATTTCCCTCAAATGTTTCAGCCGACATCTCTCACACTCTCTCCCTAGAAACCCTAAGTATATATATTATGGATTTACGTCTTACGAAAGCTACGAAGAGTCGTACTACTATTTCATCTACGCCTTCTATTCGTGACGACTAACATGACTTCGTATATATATATATTTGATTATATACATAAATGTATATATATTCTAAAACACTCGCAAACTAAGTCGTTTTCGAGACTTAGTTTTATCTCGATTATAAACGGGATCAAATAACCATAGATTGGTTATTCTAAGTCAAGATAATAACACTTTGTTAGGAAACTTTAAATATAAGTATTGAAGAAAAAGAGAATCAACCTGATCATAAGCTGAAGATACAGTCAAGGAATATCACTAAAAAGGTGCCTACATGGTAATGTGACAAGAACAAATGAAAGATACATCTCCAACTAAGCATCAGGAAAAGATCAAGATAAGAAGACAAACAGGCAAGACCATTCTGATAGAGTCTGATGATAAATCTGGTATCTATCATCAGAATCTGGTAAGTCTGATCATCAGAAATTCTGATGATCAAGTTCATCAGAATTCTGGTATGCTGATCAACATAAATTCTGGTGGACCAACTTGTCTTAGAGATAAGCTGACACAAACCCAAAAAGTAACAAGTTGGCAATAACCAATTCAATGAATGTGCCAAAAAGTCACTTTGTGCAGAGCAAGTGATGAATAAACAAATGTTTATTCAGATCTAGACTCTCTATAAATAGAGATGTCAACCCAGAAGGTTAAACGAGTTGAGCTAAGCATTCAATACACACACCACAAACTCCATTACCCTTCGCACATAATTCTTTAAGTTTTCATTTTGTAATATCCAATAACTTTGTGTTACAAAGTCATTAATACACTTGAAAAATTATGTAAGTTGTTTCTTGAAAGTTTGATTTCTAGTTCCGCACAATATTTTCCTATTTGTTGAAATCACTTGCCATATTAAGTATTTGGGTATCTCTATCTGGGATCAACAATTGGTATCAGAGAAGATTGAATAAATCATTTTCAAAAGATCAACTGCTCATATTTTTCTTGATATCCGTCACTTAAACTAAATATGGCATACTTTCAAACCTGGAATAACGTTTTTAATATTGGGTCTATGTCAAAACCTTCAAATTTGGTCAGAGATGAATACCCTCAATGGAAAATCAGGATGATCAATTTTCTAAATGGATATGATCGAGTGTTGTTTTCATCCATTATGAGAGGTCCTCATGTACCCACTACTAAAATACCAGCAGTTCCAGCAACTGAGCGCACACCAAGTATCCCTGCCTCCTTAGCTCCTAAAAGTGAAATTCACTGGAGTCAAGAAGATAAGGATTTGGTGTCTGCTGATGAAATGGCTAAATCACTTCTGATTATGGCATTTCCAAACGACATATTTTCTCCAGTAGATGCATATGCATCTGCTAAGGAAATATGGGATCAACTGGAAAATTTATGTGAAGGAGGAGAAAGAATGAAACGAAACAAGAAAACTAACTGTGTTTCCTCTTATGAAAGGTTCAAAAGTCTCCAAAATGAGACCCTTTCAGAAACATATAATAGGTTCACCAAACTTTTAAATGAACTTAAAAAAATTGGTATTGAAAAATCAAATGATGAAAAGAATGTCAAGTTCTTAGATGCCCTGCCAAGAGAGTGGCGAAGTCTCACAATGACCTTGGCATCAACCCTTAAATTAGGGAATATGAACTTACATGATCTTTACAGCATCCTTGTCCCAAGAGAGGAGGAAATATATGAAAATTCAAACCTCAAAGGGGGACCTATAGCTCTTGTTTCAAACACACAAAGAATACCAGTTTCAGATCCACAACCCTCTCACTGCTAGAACATAGAAAATTCTGATGCTTCATCAGATTTTTCAGCCTTTGCTGAGGCTATTGCTTTGCTCACAAAAACATTTAAGCAAATATTGAGAGGTGGGAGTGGTAAATTTCAGAAGAATGATAGGGGGAGGATGGAAGGAAAGTCAAGAGAGAAAGGGAAGACAGAAGTTGTTTGCTACAGACACAAACAAAAGGGGCACTATGCTTCCGAATGTAAGAACAAGAAGCTGAAGGATGTAGCCTACTATGAAAAGAAGCTTGAAGAAGCTAAAAAGCAGCAACAGAAAGTTAGCTTAATAGCAGGTTCTGATACCTGGCTAACCGATGATTCTTCGGATGAAGAAGAGGAGGAAATGGCAAATTTCTGCTTAATGGCCACAACTTCTGGTGAAAGCTCCAACTCATCAGAACAATAAGTAAGTTCAAAAAACCTTGATCTGGAACAACAACTGAACAAACTTATACAAGATTTTGTGATTCTACAAAATAAAACCTCATCAGAAAGCACAAAATATGATGATCTGCAAAAATTGCTCAATAAGGTTAAAACTGAAAACCAATCTCTGGTTGATCAAATCCTTATAAAAGATGCAAAAATTGAATTCTATCAACAAGAAAGAAAAAATCTTTACAAAAAATTCAAGACAATGAGATCAATGTGAAAGGATTTCAGCAAGCAAAAGAATTTATACAATTTATTGAGGCAACACCAAAGAACAGAGGTGAAGGGCTGGGATATGTTAAAACAAATATTAAGACTCCCACCACCTTTGTAAAAGCATCTGATAACAATTCTGGTAAAATAATATCAGATTCTGATGCTGATTCTTGCAAATCTAGCAATTCTGATAAACTGTTTTTTGTCACTCAGAGTCTGCTTGAAAAGGGATGAAACCTTGAAAATGATTGAAAAACCAAAAATTCATCCTAAATTTCAAAAAGACAAAAACATTCCATCACAAGCACCTTTGTCTAAACAATTAGACAAAAAAATTGTATGTGTGTTGAAATCCTGAAGCTGATTCAACACCATCTCTCCAAAGAAAATCACCCTGCTAATGGCTCAGCATTAAGCAGAAACTCTGATGAGAATTTCTCCTCTGATGAAGAAATCTCAAGCACATTTTCATCAGAAAAGTACCCAAACAAGTTTGGGTACCAAAAATTCTCTAACCTCGTCATTTCAGGACCGTCATGTGCAGCAGATCTGGTACTGCGATTCAGGAAGCTCCAAGCCCATGACAGGGGACAGGAGCTTACTCAGTAACTATCAAGGGAAACTGGGTAAATATGTAAATTTTGGAAATGGGGTAAAGGGAAGAACTATGGGATATGGTACCATACAATATGGATCATTGACCATTGAAAAGGTTGCCTATGTAGAAGGTTTAAAATATAATCTACTTAGTTGTGGGCAATTTTGTGATAAAGGCTTCCAGGTAACTTTCTTACCTGAAAACTGTCTACTAGTTGGTTTAGATGACAACAAAATTTATTTAAGTGGAAAAAGGATTAGAAAATCCACCTATTACTTTGATTTCAGAGAAGAAATTGAGCATCCTCAGTTATGCTTATTTTCTACTGAAAATAAAGGAAATAGTTGGTTATGGCATAAAAGGCTTGCTCACTTAAATTTCAAAAGTCTAAACCAACTAGCAAACAAAAATCTGGTAAAGGTTTATCATACATATCATCCAAAAAGGATAGGATATGTGAAGCATGTGAGCTTGGCAAATCAAAAAGAGGCGCACATAAAATAGTTTCTGAATCTTCAATTTCTGAAATTTGGAACTTTTGCACATGGACCTTTGTGGACCTGTACAAACAGCTAGTTTTTCTGGAAAGAATTAAATTTTGGTCATTGTAGATGACTATTCTAGGTACAGTTAGGTTGAATTTCTAAGGAAAAAGAGTGAAACCCCAGATCTGATCATTAATTTCATCAAAAAAACTGAAAATCTGTTGAAATTACCTGTGAGAAGGATCAGATCTGATAATGGAATTGAATTCAAGAATGCAAAACTTGAGACTTTCCTTATAAACAAAAGAATATCTCATGACTTTTCTACTCCAAGAACTCCACAACAAAATGGAGTTATAGAAAGGAGGAATAGGACTCTGGTAGAAGCAGCAAGAACTATGCTTGCTTATGCCAGATTGCCCACGTACTTTTGGGCTGAAGCTATATCAAATGCATGATTTACACAAAACAGGTCTATCATTAACAAGAGACATCAGAAAACTCCATATAACATTATCAACCAAAGGATCCCAGCATCAAATTTTTACACACCTTTGGTTGTAATTGTTTTATCTTTAATGATTTTGATAGTCTGGAAAAGTTTGACAGAAAAGCAGAAAAAAGAATTTTCCTTGCTAAACATATCAAACAAATATATGTCATGTACTAACACTGCAGATGATCTGGGACCTCCATCAGAAAATGAGCAAAATGATCAGAATTCTGGAATCTCACAAGAAATTGAAATTGAATAGAATTTTGATCCTCTTGACAACACTGAGGTCACAGATCAGGGGGAAGCTTCAAATCCATCAGGAAGTACAAGTTCACATAACAACTTGAGATGGATCAGGGGACACTCACTAGCTGACATCATTGGTGACCCTGAAGTAGGTGTTAAGACAAGATCTGCTACCGCTCATGAATGTCTTTATGCTGGATTCTTAAGCATAATTGAACCAAAGTCTGTCAAGGAAGCACTGAATGACTCAGATTGGGTCCAAGCAATGCAAGAAAAGCTTGACCAGTTTGAAAAGAGACATGTGTGGGATCTGGTACCCAAACCAACTAACAAATCTGTCATTGGTTTCAAGTGGGTGTTCAGAAACAAATCTGATGAACAAGGCATCATAACAAGGAATAAAGCAAGGCTGGTGGTCAAAGGTTATTGTCAACAAGAAGGCATAGACTATGATGAAACCTTTGCAGCAGTGGCCAGGCTTGAAGCTGTAAGAATATTCCTGGCTTATGCCACCTCAAATAACATAAAAGCTTATCAGATGGATGTCAAGTCTGCATTTCTGAATGGTGAAATTGAAGAAGAAGTATATGTGCATCAACTAGAAGGCTTTGTTGATCCTCAATTTCCAAATCATGTTTACAAATTAAACAAAGCCTTGTATGGATTGAAGCAAGCTCTAAGAGCATGGTATGAAACATTATCAAACTTCTTAATCAATTCTAGCTTCACCAAAGGTACAATTGATACAACCCTCTTTCTCAAATCACACAAAGGGCACACACTTTTGGTCCAAATCTATGTTGATGACATAATATTTGGATCCACAAATGATAGATTCTACAAAAAGTTTGAAAAACTTATGACCAATCATTTTGAAATGAGCATGATGTGTGAATTAACCTTTTTCCTTGGTTTACAAGTTAAACAACAAAGTGATGGCATATTCTTGAGTCAATCAAAATATGTTAGAACTATTTTGAAAAAGTATTCACTAGAAAACTGCTCATCTTCAAAGACTCCCATGGCCACAGGAAACAAACTAGATTCTTATGTTGAAGGAAAGTTTGTAGATATAAAAACTTATAGGGGAATGATAGGATCTTTGCTATACCTAACAACCAGTAGACCAGACATAATGTTTTCCACTTGTTTTTTGGCAAGGTATCAATGCAATCCTAAAGAGTCCCACATCAAAGCTGTCAAAAGAGTTTTTAAATATCTAAAAGGAACATCAAATCTTGGCCTATGGTATCCTAAAAACACAAATTTAGAATTAATTGCATACACAGATGCAGATCATGCAGGATGCAAACTTGACAGAAAAAACACATCTGGTGCCTGTCAAATGCTGGGAGAAAAATTAGTATGTTAGGCAAGCAAAAAGCAAAACAGTGTTGCCACATCCACATCAGAATCAGAATATGTAGCAGCAGTAAGTTGTTGTTCACAAGTTCTGTGGATGAAAATTCAACTAAAATATTAAGGAGTGAATCTGACAAAAATTCCAATTTTGTGTGATTCTATGAGTGCCCTTGTAATAAAATCAAATCCAGTGCATCACTCAAGAACAAAACATATTGATGTCAGATACCACTTCATAAAGGATCACGTTGAAAAAGGTAACATAGAAATGTATTTTGCCCAACAGAAAAACAATTTGCTGATATTTTCACTAAACCTTTAGATGAAAATAGACACAATTTTTTAATCAGCAAATTGGGAATGGTCAATATGCAAATTGAACAAAAAGAATCTGTGTCACAAAATGAAGAAAAATCTTATATACAAACATCTGATCAGATTTCTGGTGAAAACTCTGATAATCTATCAGAAAATTCACAAGTCACCAGAAAATATGGTAAATCACCAGAAGTTGACCAAGTCAACAGAAAATATGATGAAACTTAAGATATCATATTTTTCTGTATCTTTTCACATGCATGAACATAGTCCATATATAATCATCATTTCTCATAGATTTTGTAAATTTTATTCGTTCATATCTGTATTCCTTAGTTTTCTTTCATTTTCTTTATTTTTTAAATACAAATTTTATCTCTTTAGACTAGGGTAATTGCAAATTTTATCTCTTTAGACTAGGGTTGATAACTCATGGATAGAAAATTTCTAGGAACTCGTTAATGGTAGTTAGCTTTCTCTCCTTCATTCATTATACCTCATCAATATTAAGGAGATAGAAATGACATATGGGTAGATAATGATGATAATATTCAGAATATGGCTGCCTAAACCATTAACGCATGAGATTTTATCTCAATTTGTTCTCTTTGTTGTCTGACAGAAAATTAAACAACAAAGAAAATAGAGATAGTAAATCTAAAGTAGGTGGATGACATTTAAGGCAAACTTAACTTTCACTATAAATGACTACCACTTTAAGCTAAGTCAGTCACTTTCATCCGAAAAACCCTCGAAAATTTTTCATCTTCTTCATACATTTTTCACCAAAAATGGCAAGAATTCACCCTGATTGCTTTCCACTTCCATACCATCCATACCACAATTTGAGAATCAGGACCAACTTTGAGGGTCTAGCATGGGTAGGATGCCATGTCATGCTAAACATGCTCATGCAAAGCCCACTGGCTTACGCCCTATCAGCACACATAATGGTCTATCCAGACATCTTGCAGATGTTCTGGAAAAATGCAAGAATTTTACTACATGAGGGAAGGGGTTTAACTTCCATTGGAAGTTATGTGCTTGACACACCTATCATTGTCACTGAGGACATCATCAGACGGGTTTTAAACCTTAATAATGATAACAATGTTCTCATCTTTACAAGAGCACAGATTGATGAAACCCTAACCCAAATTGTCACATCCCAAAAATGTCGCAGCGGAATATAAAACGTAGTGGTGACGGAAGCTGGTGCCCATTTATATCTTGAGGATCGATGCATTTAATTGTTGGACATTTTAGTATGTTTTAAATGTAAGTTATTTAAACATTACGTTTTAAGACATGATACAACCATGACATAGTTAAGTTGTTCTGATCCTCATGGATCTTATTACATTCGTCCCAGAAAGTTTTAAAAGTTAGTCCAACATATTAAGTGACAAAACATGCATCATCAACCACAAGATACACCATAATTTCCCGAAGCCGAACTCAAGTACCTGTAGAACACGTTAAAATCAAGTGTCAACACAAAGGAAGGTGAGTTCACATATTCACTTACAACCAATTTTATTCCAAGGATGGTTCGTGCGACCTGGACCAGATCGTGTGGATGGTTCGTGTGACCTGGGCATTCCTATAAATAGTGAGTCTTGGCATTTCATTTGTAACTTGGAGAACTTTCTGATTCCGGTAGCAAAGCTCTGTCGAAGTGTCGCCAGCTCGTGTAACGTTGTGAAATCAATACAATCGACAGTTAATCTACTTCTAAGTGCATATCAAGCTGAATGAAAATCAAATCAATGAATCCCGCCTCTGATTTGGTCTAGAACTCTTCTGATCGACTCGTTTTGATCGATTCCCCGATCCTACAAGTGGTATCAAAGCTCAGGAAGAAGAGTTCTTACCATTTCAGCTTGTTTTCAAGGATAAATCTGATTTCTACTCACTTCTACTCATTCTTTTACACTTTTTCTTCAAAATTTCAGTGAATCTACGGTTAAAATGATCTGATTTTTACATATAACACGTAAAACTAAGTTTTAATCAATCCTTGAAAAAATCAGAACCTAATTCGACCTAAAACTTGATAAAATTGACCATACCGCGTGAAAAACACATCAGATCGTTCGAATTTCATTCAGATCGTGTGAAATCATCTCAGTTCGCACGAGTTGAGTATCCAGGTCGCGTGGAAGTTTGATCAAGTCGCACGGATTAAACATAGGTCGCACGACTTGAAATTGTTCAGGTCATTTGAAAGTATTCAGGTCGTACCAAGGTCAGATCGCACCAGTTCAGGTCGTACGGAGCGTTTGAAAGTAGTGCAGGTCATTTGAACTGATCCAGATCGTTTGGAAGTGTTCCAGGTCGTTTGAAATTACATCAGTTCGCACGAAGTGGTCCAAACCGCTTGAAAGTTTGAACCAGGTCGTACGAGTTTCAAATCGTGTGAAACTATACTAGGTCCAGGTCGTTTGGAGGTGTACCAGATCGTGTGAAACACCATCAACCTGTTTGAAATCTTCCCAGTTAGTTTGAAAAGTCTGTTTTTGTGAAATCTCAATACCGAAACATGGACAACGAATTTTATAATGCCTTTGCTACTGCCTCGGGTACTCCTGTTACCGTTGCTCAGAACGTAAACATGGAAAATGAAACGGGAACGTTACAGAAACCTCCTAAGTTGATGAGCATTGAAGAATATTATAGTTGGCAAGAACGTTTCGAAAATTGGGTTCAAGCAAATCATTTAAGGTCTTGGGAGTGTATTGAAACTAAGTACGTTCGACCTCGTAACAATATGGGAGTTATAAAGAATATTTCTGAATTTACGGAAAAAGAGAGAGAAATGTACAAGGCAGAAAAAATGATGATTAGTTTACTTCAACAAGCAGTGAAAGAAGACATTTTCATATTACTTCAACATGATGATAGTGCACGTTCGATTTGGGAAGCACTTCGTACAAAATTCGAAGGAAGTACGGAGATGATCAAGAATAAAAAGTCACTATTAAAGAAAGAATTTGAATTATTCTCAAGTTTGCCGGGTGAAACTACAAAGACTCTCATTGAGAGATATTGTCATCTAGTGCGTTCAATGTCTCGGTTGGATATCAATAAAGACCGAGAGGAATGGGTTGAAAAATTAGCCGATGCTTTACCTCAAAAAGAATGGGGTACATATCTTATGATTTTGAAGAATACCGGAGAGTATGATAGATTGACAATTGCTCAATTCATTGAAAAACTTGAAGGACAAGATCTTGAACAACAAAAGATCGCTAGAATGAACAATTTAAGTGGTCAACAAGATATCAAGATGTATTTCAAAGGTAATGTTCAAAATGTTGAAGCAAGTTCGAAGATCCAAACCGCTTTCAGCGCAGAAAACTCATCCGGATCACTCAATCAACAACAGTGGATTTTCTTCATATCCGAGTGTTAGTCCTAATGTTTCAACTTCAAGTTATCAGTCTCAAAGCTCAAACAATGGTAATAGTCATGTGCTACAATGCAACATCGCGTTGCATCTTCAGAACGGTCAGAATTTCTCTGAAGAAGTTGCTAAAGGTCATATGGCATTACTAGTTACCCTGTTAGAATCATATGAGAGTTTGGTTGCAGGAAGAATCAGAAATCCTATGTTAACAAAAGAGGATTACGATCAGATTGATGCTAAGGAATTGGAGCTAATGGATATTAAGTGGTGTTTAGTGAGCGTGTTGAGGAGAGCTGAGAAATTTAAGCAGATTACAGGAAGAGATGACTTACGTGATGCTAATATTTCTACTTTAGGTTTTGATAAGTCTAAAGTTACTTGTTTTCGGTGCAGGGAAAAAGGACATTTCAAGAGGGAATGTACCAACCGAGAAGCAGGAGGAGCTCAGAATCCGTTCAGGAACAATGAATATTATCGAAAAGCAATATATCATCAGGTAGCTCAACAACCGTCAATTGAAGATGGAAAGAAGAAAGCTTGTATTACTATGCCTCCAGATCAAGAAGATGAAGATTGCCAAAGGGATTTAGCTGGGACAAATATATTCCGGCTGAAAGTAACTCAAAGTTTAGAGCATTTATTGCACAGATCATTCAAGAGCCAGAGTTGATGAAAGAATGGATGGATGTGTTTGCAGAAGATGAGAAAAGTCAAGATGGAGAGTCTGTCACTTCAGAAGATAGTTCAGAAAAGACACCAGTCTTTGATCAATCATCAATTGATAGCAGTGATGATAATGAAGAAATTAAACAAATAAACATTGGTAAAACTCATCTATCTCCTGAAAGTTTCAAATTTTATTTTGCAGATAAATTGGAGAAGCTAAAGGAGAGATGAGCTGTAAAAGAGAAGAAAGAGGTAAAATGTGAGAATGTTGTTCAGGTTGAAGAGAAGGATGAACAGAGTAAAGAAGCTAAAGTTATTGAAAAGATTGTAGAGGTCACAAAACCTTGTCTGAAATGTTTGGAACCATGCAAACATTGTGAAGAGAAAGATAAGAAGTATTGTGAGCTATACGAGATGAAAGAAAAATTATTGTTCGATGTTAAGTACGTGAAAGAATCTTATGATGTGTTGAACAGAATAGTAAACCAGTTGGAAAAGACAAACTCAGAAAGGGAAGATGCTTTGACAATGATGAATGCAGTGATGATGTCTAAGCAGAAGGCCATCAATCACTATATTGAAGAGTGTGCAGAGTTGAAGCAGGAATTGGAGACTGAAAAGATTGAGAATGAAAGAATCAGACGATTGCTAATGGATTACTCAAGTTCAGATTACTTGATTGATAGAATCTATCTGACAGTTGCAGGTTTTGAAGCTTTTCAAGATAAGAAGTCGGAAGAAATGGATACTGGTAAGAAACAAAGTGCAAATTATAACAAGTGTCCGCCTCCGATCTGGGAAGGTTATTCTCCCAGAAAACCAAATTCGGAACAACTCAAAAAGGCAGTCAATATAAAGTTAAAGTATGAAACAACTGATGAGTTACCAGAAAACATTGACGTCACATTCACATCATCTGACACTAATCATGAGTCTGAGTTAATAAAGAAAGTGGTCGATCAGGTGTTGGATAAGGATGAGGAGTCAGAGTTAAAGTCTGAATCTGAGAGCTCAAGTTCATCAGTTGACAGTTCGAAATCATCGGTCAAAAGGGTTTACAATAAAGATTTTCTGATGTCAAAAAATAATTTGAATGACGAAACATTCAAAGTAGCATATACTTTGAATGATTCAGACAAATTATATTCTGATGAGGAATTTCCAATTAAAAATGTGAAAATTGAAAATATTAAAACAGTTTTTAAATTGATAAAAATAAAATTTTCAGAAATAAAAGATAAAATGGGATTTTCAAAACCTAAATATACTTCTAGAGTTCAACAACGTTTAAACAAGAAGAAAGGGTTCGGTCCAGGTCATCAAAAGAAACCGAATCATAAAAGCAATTTCAAAAAGAAGGGGTTGGGTTTTGATGTCGATAATAATAATAATAATGATAAAAGTTCTAAAACAAATACAGTATTTGTTTCAGGGGCAAGTTCTGAAGAAGAGGAAAAGAGCTCATTTTGGAGACAGTCTAACAAGGAGTTTCTTGCTGAAAAACAAAAGCTTGAGAAGACAGTGTTTGGAACCAAAAAGGAAATAAGAACTTGCTATAAATGCAAAAAAGTTGGTCACATCGCCTGGAACTGTCCAATGGCAACCAACATAAAACAGGAAGTTCTGTCTAAACTTAAAGAAAAAATTGTTGATGAAAATGAACCACCAACGGACAAATTCAAAGTGTTTAAAAATTCTACATTTGAAGTCGGTGAGAGTTCAAAACGTTTTTACAAAAGAAGAGTGAATCTTAACAACCAAAAGTGGGTTGCTAAGAAATCAGATGCTAAATCTGGCGATGAATTTGTTTCTTCAGAAGCAAAGGAGCCACTTTCTGGTGATGAATCTGACTCGTCAAAGTCAGAAGAGCCACAAGTTGAGCTTAATAGAGAAAATTCAGTTCCGCCAATGGATGACGCAAACTTTCCACCATTGCGGACTGAAAATTTTAAACAAAAAGTTGGAAAAGTAGAGATTTCGAATCAATTCTATTCTGAAAAGAAAGAATTTGATGTCGAAAAAGCGTTTAACGGCAAAGTAAAACATATTTTTGGAAAAATGGTCGATGGTAAGGAAAAAGGGGTAAAAGACTTCTATGAAGCAAAAAGGAATGTTCAAAGACCAAGTGAAACTGAACAGGTTGCACCCAAAGCTGGTCAGGCTTGGGTGTCTGTATTCTTTGCTTGAAAATCCTGACTTGCCGAAACTCCCAGGTTGGTAATTGGGGAGTAGGAATCGGAATCTTTCTTGAGAAATTCACAATTATAAGTCGAAATATCACTGTCAAAGATTTACAAGTAGTATTGATTGATAAGAACTTACAAGTGGTATCATTTTTGAAAAATGTTTTGAAAAATGTCAAAATGATAGTTTTTACAAGTGGTTAATCAAGGTCATTAAGTTGAACTTGATTTAACTTTCATACAAGTGGTTGACAGAACAAAACAATGTGATGAAACCCCATAATGTGTGAAATCAACAAAACTAAATTTCCGAAAAAACCATTTTGATTAAAACAAACTTAAGTGTTTTGAAATCATAATGGGAAAATAGTTTGTTGTCAGGGGGAGTTCTGATTGTTTAAGCAAAGTGGATGGCGAATTGAAGCAATTCACATCAGTTTTCAAATTTTATTTGTACAGTTTTTTGCGTTCATTTTCAAATTTTCCCGGAAAATCAAAAATTGAAACATATTTTTGATTTTAGGGGGAGTAAAAAATTTAGAAATTTTTAAAATTTGAAAAATCCAAAAACATGATAAAATCTAAAAAGCCAAAAACATGATAAAATCAAAAAAAGCCAAAAACATTGAAAATTCAAAATGAGTTTTGTTGTAAAAAATAGGAAATGATAGTACATCAGTGGACTATCACAACATGCTAAAGAAATGGAAAGTCAAAATGTTTTTAAACAAGTCTCACTGATGATGTGCCAGTAGACTTTGCACAAATAGTAGATTGAATTTGAGATATAAACCTAAATATCAAATACTTGCTTATCTCGTGGGGAACATCTCTCGGATATATGGGTAACCCCCGAAATCTTGTTTGAGAGATTGCCTGATTTTGAGATACTAGGTCTTTATACTGTTTGATATCTGGGTTATTATACTTAGTCTTCTGATATTGCGGAAGCAATGGCCTAGACTTCGTATAATACTTTAACGCGCTTTAAAAGCTTACCCTCTACATAAAAATTGAAAAATATCGAAAGATATGAATCAATTGCAGTTGAAGAAAAGATTCCCTAAAGGGAACACACCTAAAGTCGAGCCTTCATCTCTTTGACTGAACGGAAGTTCATACCTGAGCTCTCAAGGTCTCGCACTAACCCAAATACAGATATCAAATTGGTATACTCACCTGTAAGACTGAATCTAGGGAATTTTGATACGGGATTATATTCTGAGGTGGGACACGCGAATAAGTTTAAGTCCTTAAAACACTAATTCGTATCTTGAATCAATTGAAACTTATGTAGAGGTTTAAGTGGACAACAATACTGACAATCAGAAGTGAATTTGTTTAAAAGTTAAAGTTAATTCAAGATCAACGGTGTTAGTGATAAGTCTCAAAAACTGATATGATCCTCTTACACAAACTCACAAAAATAATGTCTGTAAATATTTCTTTACTGCTTTTCATTAAAGAAAAAATCGAAAAATATTATCAGTATGTTTTAGCATAAAATTTTGAAAATTCAGAAAGATTTTATTTCATCTTATTTTCAACAACTGATGTTGGAAAGCTGATTTTCAAAATTCCAAGTGCTGAACATGATGGACAACAGGGTTGGGAGAGTTTGTTTGAAATGAGAAATGATTTTGAAATGATTAAATGGTTCATTAATTTGAAACCAAATTTGAGTGTTACGAATACAAGTGGTTAAACAGAGATCATGAATAAGAGATCATGTTGATTTGAGAATATCTACAAATGGATTCTAAATTTGTTAAATTTTAACAATTGTGAAATTTACTTTTAGGTAGAGTATGTGCAGGTAAAAAGCTTTGAAAGAGCTAAGTTTCGACTCCTGAGCATAATCGTATGCAGATTAAAGCCAGATTTCTGATCATGTTGCTACGGAGAGCCTGGAGACATTCCTGAACCTGTGAATTCCAGACTGCGATCCCAGCTTATCGAAAGGGGGAGTCTAAAGACGTAAGAGGCAGATACAGATCTTGGAATAGAGTTTGAGATAGAAGCTGCTGATGCTAATAAAAGAAGAAAGAGATTGATGAGGATGCTTACAGAGAAAGATACTTTGGAGAGAGCGAGAAGACTGATCAAGACTGAAGACTCGACACTCTGAAGACTCGTCATCATCCAAGGGGGAGTTTGTTAGTGCATATGTCTGTTGACTTCGTCTTGTATCGAGTCATGTAATAGAATAGATAAACCAGGACACGTAGTTCGAGAAAATCAGGAAACGGGTCTGAACCAGCCATCTCGCACGAAGTGTATTGGCGACTTCGCACGAAGTGACAATTTGGTGCGGACTGGGCCAGGTCGTGCGACCTGGACCAGATCGTGTGGATGGTTCGTGTGACCTGGACATTCCTATAAATAGTGAGTCTTGGCATTTCATTTGTAACTTGGAGAACTTTCTGATTCCGGTAGCAAAGCTCTGCCGAAGTGTCGCCAGCTCGTGTAACGTTGTGAAATCAATACAATTGACAGTTAATCTACTTCTAAGTGCATATCAAGCTGAATGAAGATCAAATCAATGAATTCCGCCTCTGATTTGGTCTAGAACTCTTCTGATCGACTCATTTGTTCGATTCCCCGATCCTACAAAAATTTTACCCATACTTGCGCGTGTTGAAAAATGTGTATTTTAGCGATTCGGTAACGTTTTCGGGCGTCGGAAGTCACGTATGACCAACCAAACACCAAGTAAACTTAAAATTAGTTAAAAATACTCATTTTTAAACTAAACAATATCAGTTTACTTACTGATCTAAATCAGTTTTATAAAAATTACTCGAAAAGCCATTTTTTGACCGTTTTAACGCATATTTTTGCGTTAAACGTTACTATAATCATCCCAACTCGAAACGAATTGATATTTTAACACAATACATGTTATTTAATAATTAAAATAGTGGTTATAATCAGATTAGTGCAGTTTTTGTGCAAGTCACATAAATCATGCGATTTCACGTATTTTACAACTTTTAATGCACCAAGTACAACATGCAAAGCTAGCAAACATTATGACAAAGTAATATATCATTTAACACTTCAAATATTCATATTTTTAGTGTTTATATTCTGATCATACTTTATTTTTATTAAATCATCTTCAAATCATCATTTCATGTTGATCTTTCATCATGCATGCTTGTGTACAAGTATTTAAAGCACATATATCATATTATCATCATTTCATATAAAATAATATGTATCAAACCTGAAGTTAAGTCATGCAAATCTAAGATATGTTCATCATCTAATCATTTAAACATAATTTCATACAACAATCTTTCATAAATGAACATATGAAAAGAAAACTACATGCATGTCATTTTAGAAGAATTAACCAAACAAGTACCCATCATAAATCAAACTCAATCTCAAATGTATACACACATACATACGGTTATATATATACACACATATACTTGCATTTTTATTTTGTGTAAGAACCCATTTCCTTTTAGTTTTCAAGTTTGTGAAAAATCCAAGAACCTTGAGAAACTTCTATCATCATCAACAACACCAAATATCAAGAACAAGGATTTAAATATAAATTTTATACCTTCAAGATTTTGATGGGTTTTTGACAAGGTGTGATTATATGGAGCTTGGTTCTTGCTTGGAATCACTTGAAAACACATTCGGATCTTCAAAAGTGCAAGGAAACACCTTGGAAGAGACTTGGATCTTGATGAAGATGATGAAAAACGAAAATGAGTGGGTATGTGTGTGTTACGGTTTAGAGAGAGAGGGGATGGACTTGCTTTCGTGGTTTGTGAAAGATTGTGTTGGAATGAGAAGATATGGAAGTTTTCAAGAGATTGCATGCACAACACTTGTCAATGGAAGGAAAAAGGTGGCACATCTCTCTCCTATATGCACGCCAACACACATATGTATATGCATACATACATATTTTTAAACATGTATAAGTTTAAAACAGGTATTTTATCTAGCGTTATTAATCCCGGTTTATGGCGTTCTAAATTATTTTTAACTCTCTATAAAAATAAACTCACCAAAATATTATTGATCAATATTTTGTTTGCCGAGACTGGCTACGTTGCCGGTATTTGGCAGTATGCGCGCTGTGCTGCGCGGTACGCGCTTAAAATCGCAAAAATAGGGATTTAAGTGTTTTTATTTATTTTTAACATTTTAAACTAATAAACTCATCAATTTATTACTAAAATGATTATCAGTTGCCTTGTCAGGCTGTGTTGACAGTATTTTGTCGGTACACGCGCTACGTCGCGCAGTACGTGCTTAAACTCGAAAAATAGAGTTTCTTAGCGTTTTAATTTATTTTCCTCACGAATATGATTAAAATTATTATTCTAATCATAACAGACTATTTTTAGGATTTTAACACTGATCGGGTGGTCACCGACGTTCGTTTCGCATTTTAACCGTTACGCGATAAGCGTTTATCTTATCGTTGCCAACATAATTTTTACCAAATTTTAAATTTACCAACTCATTAAATTCCACATATAAACATCATAACCAGTCAAATACAGACCTATTACCTATTCACAACACGTGTTACAATTGTACGGTACGGCCTGAAAAGACGGGTGTCACACAAATGGGGTACAATATGGATAACCCAAATAGGCCAATCTCCAAAACTGGCTTCATCAAGCCATGGTAGTACTTGGTAACACAGATGGGGGTATGTTTTTTCCAAGAAAATCATAAACCATCATGAAATCTCTTACAGGTTGATGGAACCTATACATGCACTTGTACATGACATCCCTTATAATTTCTCTCATTATCTGATGAAAGATATTACAAGCAACCTGTGGTCTGGCATGCCTTTCTTAGTGTATCCTCGTTTTCTGATGAGGATAATCACTAGCTAGCTGGGATTTGGAGGTATTCCTGCATGGTTCCCCAGAGCAGAAGTGTTACTCCAACAGAGTATCAGGCACACAATGCTCATAGCAACTAACCATAACACTGGTTTGGAGACCCCTCTTTGGTTATTCGATCAGATCATATATGGAATAGAAGAGATAGAACTTGATTAGGTTGCTTTGTTTTTTTTTTTTTTGTAAAAAGTTAATATATCATGTTTTTACAATTTTGTTTTCTGTTAACTTGGTTAGGGGGAAGGAAAAACAAATGAGTAAAAAGCATATGGTAAAACAAAGAAGTTAATACCACAAAACAACTTATGTTTATCGGAAACAAAACATTTTTCACAACTTTAAGTTTCTGATGACATATAATTGAAATCTGGTAACATAAACTTCAAAATCTGATAAAAATATCTTTGTTAAAAAAAAATGTTAAAAATCAGAAAATTCAAGAAAGTTAAACTTCAAAAAGGAATAATAACGATGAAATGAGACAACAATCGTGTGAAAATTTTGGAAAAACCATACACAATCATTCATCATTTAAATTTTTTCACAAAAATTCCTTGAAGAAAGAACAACAGACTCGGACTCTACCAGAAAACCATATGTAAGTCATATTTCTAATCCTTTTACTCATTCCTTCTCATCTAAAAAAAATACTAGAACACTCTATCAAGGGGGAACTTCTCATTCTTTTGACTTGTCAATAGAAAACATCATCAACAAGCCTTGTTCAAATTCATCAGAAAATGGGATTTATTTCTGATGACGTCATCAGAAATGAATTTTGACTTTCAAAAAGGGGGAAGAAATAAAACTACTACAAGGCAGATTATTGGACCATTTTCTCAAAATGGGGTCCCACAAAAGGAAAAGGTGTCATGTGGTCATTAGTATTATCCAATCAGCTTCATTTATTTTCTAATCAAAGGAATGATTGAGAAAAATACAAGTTGAGAAGACATGATTAAAACCCACGTTTACACGGATAATACCCATTAATTTTACCATGATACCCACGATCCAACGGTTATTTTCTGGGCCAACTTCACATCACGTGATCTAACGGTAATAAACGTAATTAATGATCAATTAACGGCCATTACAACCCACGATCCATGTCCCCTCAACTCCCATAACAACTAATTTTTTGCTAAACCTTCAACTATAAAAAAACCCAACCTTAGCAGAATTCTTCATCACTCACCTTCTTCCTCACAAAAGCCTTAAACCCTAAATACCCTCTGTTTTCAAAAGCCAAAATTCCTCACAATCAATCCTTCACTTTCAAAATTCAACAATGGCTGAAGTGAATCTCAACATTCTGATTGTTGAATACGATGTTCCATTCATTGAAGACCATCATTTTTTGCCAATGAAGGAGAACAATTTACTGATGAATACAGAGCATTCTGTATATGACGAAAAATGTCAAATTTTGGTGGAATTCCTGTTGAGATGTCCAATCTCAAGAGCAATGACCAAAGCAAGAGAAGTACCGGAGAAACTGTTGCAGCAATTCATCAGCACTTTCAAAGAAGACGGGGAAAACCAAGTCACTGCTCATGTATGGGGCAATGTCTCTGTGACAATAACCCCTGCAAGAATCAGACAATGGCTTGAGCTTCCTATCTATGACAACTACATTGAAACCCTAGACAAGGAGGAGTTGATCAATTTCTTTGTTGAGCTAGGATATAAGAAGAAGAAGATCACTAGAATTGGTGATTTTAGAAGGAATGAACTGCCAGCCTTCTGGCAAGTCATGATGGAGACATTGAACAAATGTCTCACTTCAAAGATTGGAGGAGATGATCAAGTTAGCCAATCAGTTCTATCAATCATGTGTGGACTCATAACTGGGTTCAAACTTGATTATGGGACTGAAATCTACAATCTGATAAAAAGATCAATCCTCACAAGAAATGGGAGAATCTCTTATCACTTACGTTATCCGAGATTCATCTCAATTTTTTTTTTCTAAGACTTTTGAAGAAAGGAATGCGGAACTTCCTATCTTAGAAGCAGTTTGGAGTTCAACAACCATGAAGCCATGGAGTGCAAATCAATGGTGGGCATCAAATAGGGATGTCCCTGTGTTACTAGAAAGTATGTTGAATCTAATTGAAGTAGATTCACCATACAGACTCAAACATGAGGAGATCCTGAACAGACCAGACACACCTAAAGAAACACCCACCATTGATGTTTACAACTGTTCTTCTTCTGCTGAAGAGGAAGTTCAAAAGTCATGGTCATCAGATTCAGGAGCAGCTGAAGGAAACCTCAATATGTTGATCAGAAATTCACCAGAAAACAAGGAAGCACCAGAATTTGAGGAAAGCCATCAGAATCCTGATGCTAGATTCCACTTTGAAGATGAACCCCATCAAGACACAGAAGTCCTACATTATGCAGAGTCTCATGTTGCTGGAACAGGTTCACCCTTAAACACAGTTTTAATTTATACTTCTATAAATAAGTCAAATTCTGAAGAATCAATTACTGCATCTTACAAAGTTGAACATAGGAAAAACTGTTGTTAATGAGGAGGTATCTAGTTCACTTCATCTCAAATATGAATCAGGTAATGAAGAGAAGATTGAGATTACAACGGATAGAGATCAGCAAGCTGATCAAAGAAATCCGGATGAAGATAATTTGTTTATCTCAACAACTTATGGA
This sequence comes from Helianthus tuberosus, assembly GCA_030545235.1. Classification (NCBI taxonomy): domain Eukaryota; kingdom Viridiplantae; phylum Streptophyta; class Magnoliopsida; order Asterales; family Asteraceae; genus Helianthus; species Helianthus tuberosus. The sequence continues at coordinate 126,150,581 of CM060407.1, forward strand.
GAATCATTCATTGGAATGATTCAAGTAAATAAGGAAATCTTGAGTGAAAATGTGTTTTTCACATCTGGTGGAGATGATTCTGGTATACCCAAGGATGCACCAGATTCTGGTAAATCCAAGGGTGCACCAGAAATTTCCAAAATAGCTGCAAATTTGTTTACAATTGGTGAGTTAGAAGGAACATCTGTTGTTCCAAATATCCCTGAAACACCTTCTATAACACCTAAACAACTTCAGAAAGCCCTGGATGATATAGTCAATTTCTACAAGAAGAATCCAGTTAAGGAGAAGCTTGATCAACTGTTGTCAGAAGTAAAGGGTCAAAGAGCTAAACTGAAGACCCTGACAGAATCAGTGGAACTCATCAACACTCATTCTGAGAGGAATACTGAAGCCTTGAAAGCTCTGCAAAGACAGCAAGAAAAGACACCAGAAACCGGCATCTCTTCATCAGAAATTCAGAAAATCTTCACAGAAATGGAGAAGATTCAAACACAAGTCAAAGATGTTGTGGAGTCTAGAACATCAAGCAGCTCCAACAAGGTTTTGGAGGAGATTACAATTCTGAGGGTTAACAACAATAGCATCATAGATGCCCTTGAGAATCTGATCAAAGAATGGGCTGCACTGCAGGAGAAAAATCAAGCAGAATTTGCATAAGTGCAGGAAAATGAAATCAACAATGCCAAACTTGTGGGAAAAGTGCAATCTCTCATGAGGAGAATGCACTTCAACATTGCTAGACTGGTCAATGTTGACCCCAAGGAGATCATGAAACCCATTCCAAAAGAAGCCTCTCATCTGGAGGTCCCTAAGACCATCAGGCTACAACCAACTGTCACTCCAGTCACTCAAGCCGGAACCACTTCAATGGGTCCACCTCCACCAATTCCAAAGGAAGAGATGATGAAGAGGTATGCAACTTCACCTGTAGTTATCTCTGATTTAAATGTTAAAATCCCTCAGTCTGGTCCAAGACAAACTTCATCAGGGGATACTGTCTTCAGTAAAGACATAACCGTGCAAGCAATAAAAAGATAGGAAGACACAACTACATCTTCAAAACAGCCACATATTGTAAAGAGAAAGACTCCTGAAGCTGGAACAGTTTTAGTTCAAGAAATTAACAGAGATGCTATGATGTTCCTTGAATACAACCTGAATGAATACTACTAGACAGAGAAAGATGAGCCGCAAAGACCAGAAAGTCCAATGAGCAAGGGCATAAGGGAGGAAAGACTAGAAAGTGGAAGAGGAAGCATTCACTATGCCAACTTCAATCCAATAAAAAGAGTTGTGAGAATGGATGAACAAAAGATGGTAGCAGATGGCATGGGAGGACATTATGTACAAAACAGGTACACTCCTCTCAGATAAGATGGGACAAAATAGAAGTTAACAGATGAAGACCTGGCTGATCAACTGCATCCTCAGGATATTCTGTTTATGAAGAATCACTATGAAGCTGAAAGTGGCAACAATCAGTTTTTCAGAAGAGCACTAAAAAGCATATCAAAAGCAGGAATAAAGCTATTTGAAAGAATAGATTTTGTTGATTTTGATTTATGCATCAACTACGACTATGTACATCAGAAAAAGGTCCACGTCCCTCCACCTGGCACATCAATCCCCTTAGAGCTACAAGATCATGCTAGAACTGGAGACATCTTTGAACTACCCAAAACTAATGAAAGACATAATCTCTGTGTGGTGTTCAGAGATTTTAAAGATAACAAGGATCTTTTCAGAAGTGTTGACATCTGCAAGTACTCCAACCAAACACTGAAATACATTAAGGAGTGCATGAACAAAAAGCAGGAGCAACTTCAAAAGAAGGGGAGAAACAAAGAAAAATAGAGACTGGAGATTGGGCAAATGATTGATGAATGGGTGCAAGCAAGAATATGGTACAAGGGAATATATGACATTTGCAAGAAGTACATCCATTACAAGAAACAGCTGAAGAAGGGAGATGTTCACAAACGTCCAAAATTAGTTTGAAGACACTTTTAATTTTCATGTTAAATATGTTTTGTAATCTGTTTTCAAACAAAAGTATTTTGTAATTTATAAATTATGTTTCCACTGTTTGGGAAATTTTTCTTTAAAGTATGATCATTTGTCATAAGATAGGTTATTTTTCTTACAATACTTAGGGGGAAATTGTTAGGAAACTTTAAATATAAGTATTGAAGAAAAAGATGATCAACATGATCATAAGCTGAAGATACAGTCAAGAAATATCACTAAAAAGGTGTCTACATGATAACGTGACAAGAAGAAATAAAAGATACATCTTCAACTAAGCATCAGGAAAAGATCAAGACAAGAAGACAATCAGGCAAGACCATTCTGATAGAGTCTGATAATAAATCTGGTATCTATCATCAGAATCTAGTAAGTCTGATCATCGGAATTTCTGATGATCAAGTTCATCAGAATTCTGGTAAGCTGGTCACTAGAAATTCTGGTGGACCAACTTGTCTTAGAGATAAGCCCTGACACAAACCCAAAAAGTAACAAGTTGGCAATAACCAATTCAATGAATGTGCCAAAAAGTCACTTTGTGCAGAGCAATTGATGAATAAACAAATGTTTATTCAGATCTAGACTCTCTATAAATAGAGATGTCAACCCAGAAGGTTAAATGAGTTTAGCTAAGCATTCAATACACAAACCACAAACTCCATTACCCTTCGCACAGAATTCTTTAAGTATTCATTTTGTAATATCCAATAACTTTGTTTTACAAAGTCATTAATACCCTTGAAAAAATCTGTAAGTTGTTTCTTGAAAGTTTGATTTCTAGTTCCGCACAATAGTTTCCTATTTGTTGAAATCACTTGCCATATTAAGTATTTGGGTATCTCTATCTAGGATCAACAACTTTCATAGAATCATATGGTCGACGATTCGGTAGAGCTCGGACACGTAGTTTAGCTACATCGTTTTATTTAGAAACTTATAAGTATTCCTTGGTAGGAATGTCATAGATTACCGTTTTACATTTTTATAAATGTTTTCGGCGGTGGAAAGACATGCAAGTTTTGCAAAAAGACATAATGCTTTGATAAATGAAAATCACATATTTCTAAACCATTTCGCAACAGGATTATAACGAACTCAAACGGTTTACGAAAAGTTCATGCTAAACATGCCAGTTTTACGAACCACACGCGTATTTTCGGAACATGCATGAGTTTTATGACATGGGCTAGGCCCAATAACACACATATTTTAACGATTGGTATGTACCTATGGGATTAGATAATGGCAGATCACTGTGCGTAAGTAGGATGATGACAATAGTAACCATTAATCATGTAGTGGCCAAGGTGCAAAAGTTATAGATCTATCGAGTTTGAGGCGCGCTCCACTCCTGGTTGGTATACCCTTAGGAGTGCTTTTTTGATCCCAATTGATGACAAAGTTGTCTCGGTTTGGTTACGTACTTATGGCACATAGGTCAGTGTATTAGCTACACACTGATTGATCATTAGATTCCATAGGCATCCTACATACTATGTTGTCAATATGGGTTTACAATATAACAGAAAACTTGTCAATACCGATTTACAAACACGACGGAAAACATTTCATTACCGGTTTACAAACACAACAGTTACATGTATCGGCATACAAACATAACAGAAAACATTTCATTACCGATGTACAGATACGACATTTCAAATGCTTTGGGATATTATGATCTCATAAACTGGTTTTTCAAATGCAAGATTTTCAAATGTTTTTAGATTCATTTGAAACAAAACGAACAAACTATGAACTCGCCAACTTTATGTTGATTTTTCTCGCATGTTCTTTCTCAGGTTGCATTTTCAAAACTATGGAACGGTTGGAATAGGAGAACCCATGTGGATTCGAGTACTTAGCAGGCGTTCAACTGTTTAGAAGTTTTAGCTCAAATACTTCCGCTGTACAATGAAGATACCATTCGGATCACACCAACTATGATATTGGCGGGTGTGACAGGGAAGATGAAACTTGTTCATGCCCATGAAGTGCCAAATACTGAGCATGCAAGCTGGGTAAACTATGGTAATTATCTAAGACTCGCGCTCCAACAAAGTCAGAGCGGGATGAAACTTGTCCAAAGCCTGCGCCCGACAAAGGTAGCACATGGTGAAACTTGTCTATAAAACGAACACTATTACAAGGGCCCACCGCCCATTCACGACATATAAGCTGGTTCGATTCATGGCTCAAGAGCATCTCCCTCCTCGCCGCCTTCATCTTCAACATCTTCTTCCAGATGATCTGGATGCTCAAAGATCCCTTTAAGATGATCAACAAAATCTTCATGTTGCAAAGCTTCAGTTACATGATCCATCGCGGGTAGGACAAATTTTCATAAGCATCTTGCGCCACCGATAACTCATCTTCAGTCTTCCTTCCATGCATCGCGGAATACCAGTTCGTCCCATTGGTCTTGGAGCGCTTCGTTAACATGCATCATGCACTGGTTATAACCCGATTGATAACCAATGTAACGCGCAGCAACAGTTAAAGCAGCAACAGTCTGACCCAGCTCAACAGAATTCAAAATGACATTCACGACCTACACAAAATTATTAGAAATATTAGCGCATGAAGTACATAGCCAGAGTTTCAAGTGGAATAATGCTTACATGTACGATCCCCTGTTGTTGCAGCCGCAATGAGTTATCCCTCAACGTCTCGAGAATCACTTGAGCCTCAGCACGTTCTCTCTCTGCACCCACATCAACTTCCATAGATACAGTTTTTTTCTTACGCCTCAACCAAGCGACGCTTCAACTCAGCTATCTCAGCATCTTTTCCAGCAAGGTCTCACTCGGGCGCAACCAGTTGCTTTTTTATTTCATCCTGATAAAAAAAATGGCATCGGTCAATTTAGTAAGTTCTTTTTCCTTTAAGAGAGCAGCTTTAATTTCAACTTGATCTCGCTCGGCGCGCTCACGGTGCGACCTTGCCTCGTCTACAGAGCTTGCAATTCGGCGTTCTTCTTCTCCAAAATCCCAGACTGCGCCTGAAGGTTGACATTTTCATCCCGGGTTTTATGTAAAATGAAATTGTCCCTTTTACAAGCATTGGTCCAGCGTTTGCACTCCTCAGAAAGAGGTTTCTCAAGCATTTCGATTTTCTTCTTAGCGCCAAGGACACACTAATCTTCAACTTTTTGTCAGCCTCAAGTTTTGCCTGTTTCTCTGCCAACTTAGCCTTCGCACGCTGAAAAACTTTCTCTTCAGCAGCCAAGGGAGACCTCGTATCTTCAAATAAAGCCCTATCCCGGTGCATTGTGCGCCATTCGCAAGTAATCTAGTTGCTGGTAGAGACATTGTTTTCTTGTGCAAGAATATGGGAATGATACAATTTATCATGGCTACGTTCTTTCTGGTGAGTGACTTCCGCAGCGGGAAAGGCACCCTTGAACCATTCACGGCAGGTGGCAACAGTGTCGAAGGTATCCCCTTGTTTTAACATCTAGACACGGGTATGCACTTCCGCCTCCTGCCTATGATCGTACGTCCAATAATAATAATCACCTGGAGTTTCACCAGGTAAGATAGGGGGCGTCCACCAGACAATAGATCCGACCCCCAGAAGAGCCAATAACACCACCAATCCCACTGGCGCCTGCTCCCTTCAAACTAGTGACATCAACAGTCGCCTGTGCATGCATAATTTATTCCATTGCTTCTGTTTCTTTCCTTACATCATCACCTTCTTCACAAGAAACGTGTCCCAAAAAAGAATCCTTAACACGCACACCTCCTTTCTGAACATCTTGAACAACATCTTCTGGGGCACCAACACCGACACCCTTATCGCATCTAGAACTTTTAACATGTTTGCCATTAACAGTGGCAGATTCCGTTTCAATATCCTGAACCAATGTATCAACTACCTCAGCTTCAACTCTCGCAATCTATGGCTCCATATCGCGCGTAACCCACGTAACACCCCAATGCCTTTATCTTTCGTCGAGGTAGCCAGAGGGGGTGGAGGAACAACGCTACTAATAAGATGAGCCTCGAGTAAATAATCTTGATTTTTGGCTGGGAGGTGCTAGTCACTACATATAAAATGATATATGTTACATAGACATAGATGTAACATAACGAACTCTTGAGTACAAATTCACTTAACAGGAGAGATCTTCGACATAAAAATTTTAAGTTGTCTACATCACGCGCACACTTTGAAAGGTAACTTTCTTGGCAGCAGGCATGGGGTTCATATCTCCTTCATCATGAGCGCGCTTACCAGAATTCTTGCGCGACAATTCCCTCATATGGCTCTCCCTCACATTGGTAGGAGCAGAAGTAGGGGTTGCAGCAGAAGGATGATCCCTTGAAGTCCCGCTTCCCGCACTCTTACTCATGCCAACATCAACAATCGCCTACGATGATCCACCTATTAGTTCAAGCTCCTCAAATGAGTCAGCCATGATAACATAATCATCTAGTGAACTTTGACGAGTACGTGATGTACCTTTCCGTAAGCCGACATCAAACACCTTGACGGTTTGTTCAACCTTCTTCTTCTTCTTAACACCATCGATGGCGGCAGTAGGTTTTTTCTTAGAAGCTTTTTTGGCCTTGTTACCGCTGGGACCAGTACCTAGGTCGCGCAAAGCACCTGCACATGAATAACGACGGGGGGAGTTAGCCCATGCCCAGATGAGGCCACGGACTCTGCCCTAGAAAGTATCAAAACTTCCTCCCAGTAGGACTTATGGCCCTGCAAGGTCTAGGATCCTTGACCAAGCCTCGAAAGCCATGAAGAATAGTAATTTCTCTACGCAAAAGAGACATTTGAGAAACAGATACTAATTGCACAGGAAAATTAATAAGAAAAGGCACACAGTCTTACCAACGCCAGCTTCTATGTAAACAGGCACATCCAAACTCTCAGGTTTCTAGCGATCAGTCATGCCAACAGCAACAAGTGTTTTCCCCTCGAACGACCTATTAGGCAGAACGCGCAGGCTCTTATACCATTCCTCACACTTGGGAATGGACAAATCTTCTTTCTCAATCCCTCCATGCACATGGAAGGTCATCGCAATAAGAATCACCCCATTCCAAGTGTAGAAGAATTTCCCTTTACAATCATGATAGCTATTTGGTGGCACTAACAAGATCTTCTTCGCGCCATCGCACATCAAAAAAGAGTAAAAACCCAAGTTGTACTGCAACTGGTAGAAAACCCTAAACCGGTTGACTAAAGGCTCGATGCCTTGAGAACGACATCAAAACTCAAAATGCCGAACTCTAACCTTGCCTAACCGTGCCTCTCGCTTGCAGCACTGATGTATCTATTTCTCAAGGCATCGAGCCTTTAGTCAACCGTGCCTAAAGAGAAATAGATACATCAGCGCAAGCCCAATGCGATAGGTAACCGTGCCTCTCGCTTGCAGCGCAAGCCCAATGAGAAATAGATACATCAGGCGGCAAAAAAGGTGTGACAGTTACCATGTGTGTGTGGCCATTACTCGCCTGACACAAGACAGACCTATGCCGCTGACAACTTTGACAACATCCCTAGCACAATGTCAATAGTCACATCAGCCGTACTTCGTTACCAAACCTTATCCTTAAAAAATGTTTTTGAAATCAAATGTTACACATGGGCCACACTTTAAACCTTATACTCACAGGCAAGGTACCACGCGCAATACATCTGATCCTACCTTTCATAAGATGTAGCAACCAGTAGGCGCAAAGAGCAAGCAGTACCTACAGGGCGCGCGCATAAAAACAACTTTGTTCTAGTCTAGAGCTCCACTCACTTGCAATATGTGCATGGGAGCATCACTGGACTGAGAGGACTTGAAGGGGTATGGTCCCAAATCCTGCGTCGGCATGCGCAACCAACAGCAAACATCGCACGCGGGTGACCATACACAGACCAGATCAAGACAGAACCTTGCCATCATCTTAAGCTCCGCGTAAGCAGTATAAACGCAAACATTTCAGCTAAGGATAGTACATCCAGTACAAATGACAAAGCCTGCAGCCAATCAAGGCGCGCCAGGCTGTGATCATGCAACCACCACGATGAGCAGACATGCAAGAGATAATTAGTACAAAAGGAGAGTGACATGTAACGAATCAGATTACACCATTCACTGGATCTCCACTCATAGCTGATGATAAACCCGACATCAATGACAACTCTTAGGCCACGTGGCTCCAATCATCGTGCACCAGCACCTCAATCCCTGCATACATTAACGGTCGTGTAAGAGGAGACAAATAGGATATTCCTTGATGAAGACGTCTGGCCCAAGGCTCATTAGCCCATCTCCTTCCCCACACTCTTCAGGATTAAATAAAGGACTTCACCTACAGGCTTAAGGATCGCTTCTCTCACACACTTATTATCCTCAAAATGAGTTCTTATTCTCACAGCGGAGGGTGATTACAAGGAGAACCCCCCCACTTCTCCTCCATGTAACGATGTAGGAACTTGTTAGGACCGATCACGATCTGCTTGAATGTACAACTGATTGCTATGACTTCGTATCTCGTGCGGAATCCGAGTACGAAGGTGACTTGAACAAGAACAAGCTAATTAATATGATTTCTATTGATGATTTGATAATACAAAACCATGAAATCAACTGGATAGAGTTTCCCCTCTTTAGTATAAATTGTTACCAATGAACAAGACATGACACCTATATATACTAGACCCCCATTCGCGCAAACAGACTTATCATGGATGTGCATACGTGCGTATCAACATAAGTGCGAACTTGTCTTTCCCCATCCGTGCGGATCTGCTACACGTAGATCCATTGTGAACCTGCCTCATGCGCGGATTTGCACTTTACAATATAACCCCTTGTCTTGTCTAAACTATTAGCTACGACTAGTTATATTTGACACTAAAACTCATGATTGACGGAAGCGATAGACATAGTGCAATCACAGACTCCCCCTTGGATATTGCTGCAGTCAATCTCGTAGCTAATCTTATTTATCTCTGAGTCTTCAAAAGTCTTTAACAGTTCTGAATCACAAACTCCCCTTCACATCTTAATTCATCAGCTCCCCATTTCATCAGACTCCCTCTCAGCATATTCCTCCTTGCTTTGATCTTCCAGGATTTCTACATGGCTCTTTGAGTATCTGTCCATTTGACAATTTCAAAACACTTATAAGAATTACTTGCAATTTCAAGATCATAACCTGGCTCTCCATAAAATTCAATTGACAACTAAAACTATTTGAGATCACCCAGGATTTTTGTCTAGCTCTAAACACAAATATTTTGACATTAAAAACCAAGCTCCCCCTATCAAATTGCTTTCATTCACAACCAAACAATATCATATTTGACTCTAAAGAATCCAATCTTTATAAACCCTCACAGATAATCAAGTTCAATTTAATGACCTAGATTTATCTGATTATCTACCAAGTTCAGATTAATGACCTTGGAGACAATTACCAACTATTTTTTATTTTACATTAAAAACCTCAAGTTTCAAATTAATGAACTTGTTATTTTCTGAGACATGTTCAACATACTAAGATTTTGAAATTCAGCTTTCCAACATCGGTTTTCGAAACATAAAGTGAAATAAAATCTTTTTGTATTTTACAAACTTTATGCTAAAACATACGTAAAATCTTTTTGTCATTTTATCTATAATGAAATGCAACAACAAAATATTTACAGACATATTTTTGTTGAGTTTGCATCAGAGGATCATATCAGTTTATGACACATCACGAGCACTGTTGATCTATATAAATTGTCAGCTATAAACGATTCACTTAGATTGTCAGTATACTGATCCACTTAAATTTTTACACAAACTTCAAATGATTCAAGATACGAGATTAGTGTTTTAAGAACTAACTTAAACGCGTGTCCCATCTCAGAATATACTCCCGTATCAAGATTCTCTAGATTCAGTCTTACATGTGAATATACCTAAATGATATATGTCTCTGGGTTAGTGCGAGACCTTGAGAGCTCAGGTTAGAACTTTCGTTCAGACAAAGAGATGAAGGCTCAACTTAAGGTGGAATCTTCTTAACTGCACTTGATATATATCTTTCAATATTTTCTCAATTTTTATGCAGTGGGGGATTTTAAGTGCAAAAGCATTATACGAGGTCTAGGCCATTGCTGACGCAAAATCAGAAGACCAAGTATAATACCCCAGATATCAATAAGTTTAAAGACCTAATATCTCAGAATCAGGCAATCTCTCAAACGAAATTTCGGAGTACTAAGTCCATATATCCGAGAGATGTTCCCCATGAATTAAGAAAGTTATTGATTTTATGTTTATATCTCGAAATCAATTTACTACTTGTGTAAAAACCTACTGGCATATCATTAGTGAGACCGTTTATCACTTGTTAACATTCCATTTCTTTAGCATGCTGTGATTGTCTACTGATGTACTATCATTTCCTCTTTTTACACAAAACTCTTTTGCTTTTTGTATAGACACTCAGTAAATTGTTTTTGTACTTTTTCAAATTTTCAAATGTTTTTGAATTTTTCAATTTTTAATTAAAAACTATATACACCCCCTAAAATTCTAAAAAATTTGACAAACCGATGTGGATAGCTTCATCTCGCCATCCTTTTCTGCTTCACATTCAGTAGATTAATTATTTTTATCCCCATGATCACAAAAACATTGATATTTTACATTTTGAAACCATTTTTCAATTTTGTTTTTATCATGTTTTTATTTGTTCAGCCGTGAGGGTTTTAGTGTATTCCTTCAACGTTTTTTTTAACCAAACACTCCCTGTTTTCAATCACGGGAGTCCTCCTCCATTGTTCCTGTTGAACGTGGATTGACTTTTGGAACACCTGCACATTCAATCAACTCAATTACTTGAATAAAGCAACCCTGGCCTGTTTGACCTTGGGTATTTTGACGCAATACATTTCGTTCAGTTTTGGAAAATCTTTGTCGTTTTTCACAAAAACTTTTTCATTCTTAACTTCAAGCTTTTTGATCGAATCGATTTTCCTTTTCTCATCTACAGAAGTACTTTGTGTCTTTACCACCTAAATTTGTCCTTTTGAAACATTCTTTTCATAAAATCTCGAATCATTTTGAATATTTCTTTTTGACAAGTCAGCCTTTTGTTTCCAAATTTGCTTTGATACAAACTTGGGTGACTTCTGTTTCACAACCTCAGGTTTCTTTTTCTCTTTCTCAACATCAACAGACTTCAGATTTTGTTGATATTTATGACCAGTGTGTCCAATTTGTTGACATTTAAAACATGTTTTGTTCGAAACATCTTTGGCATGTTGTTGTTTCTTTTTATAAGCATAGAATTCTTCATTAGTCTGTCGACTAAATCGGGGTTCTTTCTCTTTTTCAGAACTTGTTCCATGAACAAAGTTCATCTTTTTCTGAAAATTTGTCTTTTCAAACATTTTCTTTTGATTTTGTTTCTTTTTATAACCCAAACCAGCTTTTGTGTTTTTCTTTTTGTTACCTGGTTTGTTATAAAAAGCTTTCTTTGTGACAACTGTCACTTTTCCGTACATTCCGTACACTAATTGAACAGTAATCTGTGCTTTAATAACTGTGCATGATCTAGTTTACAAGACAAATGAATTTCTGATTACTGTTATATACATACAATGGCATTTCATGTTGCAAGACTTTTATCGTTGCTACATGCAACACGATATAGTTCTAATAATACAAAGAACAGAATTGGCACCATTATTAGACAAACTAAAAATGTTGACGAAGTTTCGTACATAGACAGACAGTGTTTTGAGGCCCAGTATGAGCCAGAGACTACGTATTACACTAGTATAGTGTGTAGGGAAGTAAGGACCACAAAACTGCTTTTCTAGGTGATAGATAAAGTGCCTAAACCCCACATAAAGTGCAGAATTCTGCATAAATCAGCAAAATTCAGCATTTTAACAAGTTTATTACATGCAAAAATATGACTAAATGGTCCTGAATGCTTTCCTAAGTGTCGGGAATTAAAAGTGTCACAAAGGGATACATAAAGAACACTAAACGAAATAGTTTGACACTTTAACGAACCGGTATCTAACCGAACAACCGGACATTACCCGAAACATCAAAATTATACTAGAAGCATTGTTTTATTATTTCTGAGCTAGTTATGGTCCCCGAACACCCTAACACACTATATAACACCTCTTATGCATAACACCTAACTAATACATTTAAGTTCTAACTAGATTAAGTTAACCTTCATTTGAAACCAAACCAAGACCCCCCCCCCACCCCCTTGGTTGGGACGGTCACCATGTGGCCCCCACCCCAAATCTTTTCTTAATCTTATTTGATCTTGCATAATCGTCCTAAGATTTGCTTGAGATTGTGTCATGTACTTAGGAAACATAATGCACATTGGTTAAAAGTTTTAGATGGTTATAAGATATCATAATCTCTCATTCTCACCCACACTTAATCACCACCATCTCTCTCCCACCTTCTCCTCTCCTCTCCTCTCGACCGAACTACATCCACCATACCACCACCATCATTCATTCAAGTTCACATAATCCCAAGTGTACACAAGGTGTAAGGAGCCATATAAGAAGGTTTGGTGGTCTTAGATCTTGAAGGACCTCTCCCGATTGCTTTTATCCAACACTTTTGTCATCGCCATCATCAAGTGTTCCTCCCTAGCCTTGTGCTAGTAGTAAGGCCCTTATAATCTCTTGTTATTTCATATATTGTTGGTTAAAAGATTATATACATTGTTAATCTTGATGAACATTAAAAGATATATTCATAAAACTCTAACATAAGCTTGAAATATGATGAAAACATGATGAAACTATGTTGTTTAGTGTATGTATGATACTTGATTATTATTTTCTTGGGATTATGATGTTGATCATCATAAGGAGCTTGCTAGATTGTGATTAAACACATGATCTAGTAAGTGAGAGGATGATTATGTGACAAAACAAGATGATCATCCACATATATAAGCATGAACTTGAATAATAAAAGTTGTTTTCATGTGATGATGATTTAAACAAAATACAAGTCTTGTGAGTGGATGATTTCTAAAATAGTTTTCCAAAGAAACCAAGCTAAATCACAAAGATTTACATGAACATTGTTTTAAAAAGAACCAATCATGTTTCTAGTATTGAAACAAGTATAAGAACACTTTGTTTACAAGAAAAACTCAAAAGAATGATTTTTGGAAAAATCATCTAACAAGTTGTGAACACTCAAATCTTTCAAGAATGAGATTTTTAAAGAAATAAACACACTTTAAAGGGTAACTAAGCCTACTAAACATACTACCAAGTTACTATAAGTTTTTATGAAAACTCAAGTTCATGATCATTATGTAGATAGCTTTGTTTTAGCACTTGGTAAGTGTAGATTGATTGTTGATTGTTTATGATGATTTTTGAAAAGAAAATGATATGCTTTAATAGAATGGACACCTCCATTTTTAGGGGAAACTATGGCAAAATTTTCTAAAAATACAAACACTTAGAAAAATATTTTCTAAACAAGTATTTACAAGTGAGTTTAACTATGGTTTTCAATACAAACTTTGCCATAGATTTTGTTACAAAAATACAAGAATCGGAGGTTGGTTTTTATAAATAAAAATGGATAAATATGTATTTAGAATATATATTTGTTGGTGCACTACGTCTATCGACTTCGTCTTGTATGGAGTCTTGTACTAGAATTGTTAGATCAGGGCAAGTTGTACGAGAAAATAGGATTTGAGTGTGTTTTAGCTAATTTCGCTTGAATGAGACTAATTCCGCTTGAAATGACAAGTGACTGGTTCAAGCGGAATCACAAGAGTTAATTCCGCTTGAAATGCATCCTGTCACTTTCAAGCGGAATCACATGTTCTATAAATAGTCTTCAAGCGAAATCATTTGGAAGGATTCCAGATTTTGATACCGAGGTCCTGCCGGTTTGTCTACTACTTGTAATCAGTGTTAGATCAATATACAAGACTTTTAAAGTGATTTGCAAGCTGAATTGAACTCGATATGTTTGTTTCCGCCTTTCATATTGAGTAAAACTCCTCTGATCGACTCGTTTCGGGTCTGAAAACGATTCTACAAGTGGTATCAGAGCTCAGGAGGAGGAGTTCTTACCGATTCAGCTCATAATTTCTGTTTTCTACACCTTCTTTTCAGAATTAACAACTTTTCACGGTTAAAATCGGCTAATTTTCTCATATATTGTGTAAAACAGTATTTTAACAAACCCTTGAAAGTTTCAGAACTAAATTCAGTTTAAAAGTGACAAAAATGGACCAAAGTTCTGATTCCGCTTGAACGAACATCCTTAATTCCACTTCAGTTTGTTATTCCGCTTGAAAATTGCTGGTTATTCCGCTTGAAAGCCTAATTTCGCTTGAAGTTGCTGGTTAATTTCGCTTGAATAGCCTTATTTCGCTTAAGGGTGTAATTCCGTTTGAAAAGTGATTTCGCTCCAAAGTGTAATTCTGTTTGAGTGGGTATTTCGCTTGAACTTGGTATTCCGCTTGAGAAGGTTATTTCGCTTGAGTTGTGATTTCGCTTGAAAAAGTCTGTGTTTGAGAAACTTGTTATCAAATAATGAGTGAAGAATTCTATAACGCATTTGCTACTCTGACTACTCCATCTACTGTTGCTCAGAGTATGACCATGGAAAATGAAACGGGGACTTTACAAAAACCCCCAAAACTTATGGGAATTGAAGAATATCATGGCTGGAAGAATCGTTTTGAGAATTGGGTTCAGGAAAACCATTTGAGAGCTTGGGAAAACATTGAAACAAAATATGTTAGACCACAGACCGCTTTGAATGTTGATAAAATTATCTCAGAATTTTCAGACAAAGAGAGAGATAGTTATAAAGGAGAAAAAATGATGATTAGTCTTCTACAACAAGTTGTCAAAGAGGATATATTTGTGTTGCTTCAACATGATGATAGTGCTTTTTCAATATGGGAGGCACTTGAGAAGAAATTTGAAGGAAGTACAGAAATGATCAATAGCAAAAAATCATTATTGAAGAAAGAATTTGAGTTGTTTACAAGTATGCCAGGTGAATCTACAAAGACTCTCATTGAGAGATATTGTCATCTTGTGCGTACCATGTCTCAGTTGAAAATTACTAAAACTCCAGCAGAATGGGTTGAAAAGTTAGCTGATGCTTTACCTCAGAAAGAATGGGGTACATATTTCATGATTTTAAAGAATACAGGAGAGTTTAGTAGATTATCAATTGGACAGTTTATTGAAAAACTTGAAGGACAGGATCTTGAACAGCAAAAGATTGCCAGAATGAATAATTCAAGTAATCAACAAGACATCAAATTGTACTACAAAGGAAATGTTCAAACTGTTGAAGCAAGTCCAAAGATCCAAACCGCTTTTAGTGCAGGAAATTTGTCTGGATCAGTAAATCAAAGTTCAGATAATACTAGTGGATTCTCTTCATATCCAAGTGTCAATCCTCCAAATGTTCAAAGTTCAAATGTTGGTAATGATCATATGATACATTGCAATGTTGCATTGCATCTTCAAAAGGGTCAAAACTTTTCTGAAGAAGTTGTTAAAAATCATATGGCATTATTAGTTACTGCATTGGAATCTTATGAAGGGTTGATTGCCGAAAGAATTGGAAATCCTATGCTTACAAAAGAGGATTATGATCAAATAGATGCAGAGGAATTGGAGCTTATGGATATTAAGTGGTGTTTAGCAAGTGTGTTGAGAAGAGCTGAAAAGTTTAAGCAGATTACTGGAAGAAATGATTTTCTTGATGCTCATGTTTCTACTTTAGGTTTTGATAAATCTAAAGTTACTTGTTTTCGATGCAGGGAGAAAGGACATTTTAAGAGAGAATGTAAAAATCAAGAAGCAAGTGGAGCAAAGAATCCGTTTGGTGGCCATGATTACTATTGGAAGGCTATATATCAACAAATCGCTCATCAACTACATCAACAAAAAGAACCACAAACGGCACATGCTAGAATGATCGAAGATGCAAATAAGAAAGCTTATTATGGTATCATTGATCAAGATGATGAGAAAGTGGCTGAAGGTTTTAGCTGGGACCAATATATTCCAGCTGATTCCAATCTTAAAGCTTTCATTGCTCAAATTGTTCAAAAGCCAGAATTGATGAAAGAATGGATAGCAGTGTTAGCTGATGAAGAGAAAAGTAAAGATGAAGAATCTATTTCTTCTGAAAACAGTTCAACAGATACTAGTGATGATGATGACGAAATTGAACAGATAAACATTGGAAAAACTTATTTATCTTCTGACAGTTTTGAATTTTATTTTGCAGATAAATTGAAGAAACTCAATGAGAGAAAAGCTGCAAAAGAAATGAAAGAAGTTAAGGTTGTTGAGAAGATAGTTGAAGTTGAAAAGGTAGTTGAAGTCGAGAAGATTGTGGAGATTGAAAAGATTGTTGAAGTCACAAAACCTTGTCTTACATGTTTGGAACCTTGCAAAAAATGTGAAGATAAAGATGAAAGGTTTAGTGAGCTTGAAAAGTTGAAAGAGAAGTTAATGTTTGATGTCAAAAATATAAAAGAATCATACGATGTGTTGAACAGAACTGTGAATAGTTTGCAGAAGACAAATTCGGAAAGAGAAGATGCTTTGACAATGATAAATGCAACAATGATGTCTAAGCAGAAAGTGATTAATTTTTACATTGAAGAATGTGCAAAATTGAAGCAGGAGTTGGAAGTTGAAAACGAAAGAATCAGACGATTACTGAAAAGTTATTCAAGTTCTGATTACTTAATTGACAGAATTTATCCAACTGTTGCAGGTTTTGAAGCGTTTCAAGAGAAGAAGACTGAGAAGAAGGATACTGGTAAGAAACAAAGTGTCAGTTATAATAAGTGTCCACCTCCGATTTGGGAAGGGTATTCGCCTAGAAAACCAAATGAGGAACAAGTAAAAAAGGCAGTCAATATAAAGTTAGAGTCCGAGATAACCGATGAGTTGCCAGACAATATTGATATCACATTCACAGCATCTGACACAGATCATGAGTCTGAGTTAATAAAAAAGATGGTTGATCAGGTGTTGGATAAAGATGAGGAGTCAGAGTCATGGTCCGAGTCCGGGAGTTCGAGTTCGTCTATTGATAGTTCAAAGTCATCGGGAAAACGGGTTTACAATAGAGAATTTTTGTTATCAAAATCTAATTTGAATGACGAAATGTTCAAAGTGGTTTATACTTTGAATGATTCAGACAAATTATATTTTGATGAAGAATTTCTAATAAAAAATGTGAAAATTGAAAATATCAAAACAGTTTTTAAATTGATAGAAATAAAATTTTCAGATATAAAAGATAAAATGGGATTTTCAAAACCTAAATATACTTCTAGAGTTCAACAGCGTTTAAATAAAAAGAAAGGTTTTAGTCCAGGTTATCAAAAGAAACCAAACCATAATGGTAATTTCAAAAAGAAAGGTTTAGGTTTCATACCAACCGATAATCATAAAAATGAAAAATATGTTAAAGATTTTAAATTCAAAGTTAAATTTGTATCAGGGATAACTGCAGAGGAAGAACAGAAGAGCTCATTCTGGAGGCAATCGAACAAAGAGTTCATTGCTGAAAAACAACAATTTGAGAAGAATGGAGCTTATCAGAGAAAGGAAACAAGAACTTGTTACAGATGTAATGAAGTTGGTCACATTGCATGGAATTGTCCTTTGGCAACAAAAACAAAACAGGAAGTTGTTTCTAAACTAAAAGAGAAAATTGTTGACAAAACTGAACCACCAACTGAAAAATTCAAAGTGTTTAAAAACTCTACATATGAAGTTGGTGAATGTTCGAAAAGATTTTACAAAAGAAGGGCAAATCTTGACAATAAAAAATGGATTGTTAAGAAATCAGATGTGAAATCCGATGATGAATCTGATTCCATAAAGTCAGAGGAGCCACAAGTTGTTCAAAAGGAAGAATATTCAGTGCCGACAATGGATGAAGTCAATTTTCCACCATTGTGTGCTTAAAATTTAAAATCAAAGGTTGGAAAGGTTGAGATTTCAAATCAATTCTTTGATGGTAAGAAAGAATTTGATGTTGAAAAAGCTTTCAATGGTAAAGTGAAGCATATCTTTGGAAAGATGGCTGATGGTAAAGCCAAAGGAGTTAAAGAGTTTTATGAATCAAAGAGGAGAGCTTACACACCGAGTGAAAATGACTCGAAAGCACCCAAGACTGGTCAGGCTTGGGTGTCAAGCTTGTTTGTCTAAAAACCTGACTTGCCGGAGCTCCCAGGTTGGTAAGAGTGGAGCATGAATCGTCATATTTCTTGAGAAATTCACAGGATGGTAACTGTGATATTTTGACTTACAAGTAGTAAATCAAGGACATTAAGTTGTACTTGATTTTCTATAAGTGATTGATGTTGATAAAATCAGGAAATGTTAAACCTACAAGTGGTTGAAAACAATGTAATGAAATGACCCCATCCTACAAGTGATATCAACAAAACTAATTTTCCGGAAAACCCATTTTGATTGAAACAAACTTAAGTGTTTTGAAATCATCATGGGAAAATAGTTTGTTGTCAGGGGGAGTTCTGATTGTTTATGCCAAGTGGATGGCGAATTGAAGTTTGAAACATCAGTTGTCACTTTATTTTGCTCAGTTTGTTTTAAATATTTTAAATGATTTTGAATTTTAGGGGGAGTAAGAATTTCAGAAAATCCAAAAACATTTTAGAAATTTTGAAAAAGCCAAAAACATGATAAAATCAAAAATGAGTTTTGTTGTGAAAAAGAGGAAATGATAGTACATCAGTGGACTGTCACAGCATGCTAAAGAAACGGAATGATAAAATGTGATAAACGGTCTCACTAAAGATGTGACGATAGGCTCAGCTAGACTAGTAGATTTGCGATAATGATACAAACATAAAGCAAAAAGCCTAGTTCTAGTGGGAAACACGGTCAAAAGCATAGTACTTAGTTTTGTCCTTCTTGACTGTGTGCCTACTCGGTAATCGCTGATTGTCGAAAGACATAAAACTGGTTAAGTCTGTGAACTTTCACAACTTTGCTGAAAAATCGCTGTGATTGTGCATTTCATTTTGCAAAGATTTAAATTTGTTTTATTTCTTTATTTTGTTTAAGCATTGGACATCCTCTGCGTATACGTGAGTATCGACCTGGATGTTATTGCCTAAACGTTCTGCATTATTTTCTTTGGTGTTTCGTTTAAGCTTTGGATCACCTCTGCGTATACGGAAGTATCGACCTGGTGGTTAAAGCCTAAACAACTTCAACTTGTTTTTATTTTCTTATTTTGTTTAAACATTGGACTTTCTCTGCATATACGGAAGTATCGACCTGATTGTTAATGTTTAAACATTCTGCTTTATTTTCGCACATATCACAGTTGATGAAAGTTTAAAGGCATTACTTGAGTTAGTGTATTGCATGATGAGGGGATATGCTAAGATTGTGGGGTCCATAAGAATCTAGTGCAAAATTAATATACCTTAACATATCGGTAAGCTTGTCGAAAGTTTTTAGATTGAGTTTAAGAGGACTACTATATCGTCAATCTATGTGAATCGTTTAGAACTTAAAATGATTAAAGCTTAACGATGTTGGTGATTTGTCTCATAAACTGATATGATCCTCTTACACAAACTCACAAAAATAATGTCTGTAAATATTTCTTTACTACATTCTTATTCTAGACAAAAATCCAAAAAGATTTTCGGAGTGTTTTAGAATAAAATTTTGAAAATTCAAAAAGATTTTATTTCATCTTGTTTTCGACAACTGATGTTGGAGAGCTAATTTTCAAAATTCCAAATGCTAAACATGATGAGTAATTGGTGAGGGGGAGTCTGTTTAGAATGAAAAATTGTTTTAAAATTGAATGATATGTCTATAAGTGGTTCATCAGAGATTTTAAATGTTAAAATCATTCTGGATAGTATCTACTAATAGTATATAAATTTGTCAAATTTAAAATTTGTGAAATTTATTGTGAGGTAGAGAATGTGCAGAAAAGCCAGTTTCAGATACCTGAGTAGAATGTGAGCCAGGTTACGATTCTGGAGCTGATGAAGCTGATGAACTTAAGGAATCAAGAGATCTGATCAAGAGAGTTAGAAAGTTTGAAAGCTAGATTTCGATCCTGATTCTTTAAAGATCAACATCCGAGAGGGAGGTATCTGTTGGTGATGATAAAAGAATAGAGGATTTGAAAGAAGCCCAAAGACTGATAAAGACTGAAGATTGCGAAGACTCGACACCGAAGACTTCGTCAATATCCGAGGGGGAGTCTGTTGGTGCACTACGTCTATCGACTTCGTCTTGTATCGAGTCTTGTACTAGAATTGTTAGATCAGGGCAAGTTGTACTTCGTCAATATCCGAGGGGGAGTGTTTTAGCTAATTTCGCTTGAATGAGACTAATTCCGCTTGAAATGACAAGTGACTGGTTCAAGCGGAATCACAAGAGTTAATTCCGCTTGAAATGCATCCTGTCACTTTCAAGCGGAATCACATGTTCTATAAATAGTCTTCAAGCGAAATCATTTGGAAGGATTCCAGATTTTGATACCGAGGTGCTGCCGGTTTGTCTACTGCTTGTAATCAGTGTTAGATCAATATACAAGACTTTTAAAGTGATTTGCAAGCTGAATTGAACTCGATATGTCTGTTTCCGCCTTTGATATTGAGTAAAACTCCTCTGATAGACTCGTTTCGGGTCTGAAAACGATCCTACAATATTAACATTTATAACACATTGTGTGTGATTATTTGTATACTTGGTGTAATAGTTATGTTATTTTAGGAATTAAAGTAATATAACTTAACAAAATACCAAGAATTTACAATCCAAAATAATTCCAAAAATCACAAGGAATAGATATATAAGTTTCACACTTAATATTGTGAAACCGAACGAAAGAACGTAACTTACAAGATATTCCAGAAACTACATTTATGGGCATATTTTTTGTAAATATTATTTTGAATACAAAAGAAATGAAAGTGTGATTTTTATTATTATTACAAGGTATATCATATTTTCGACAAGGAGAAAATATATTATTTTCGGAAGTTAAATTATATTTTCTTGGAATATTTAGAAGATATATGTTTTTTTTTTGGGAAAAATATATATTTTCTTGAAATACATTATTTTTGGGACAAAACAAGTTTAAATATATTTTCTCAAGTAAGACTTGAAAATATATTATTTTGGAAACTACAAATACGAGAATACGAATACACATGTATGAGATACCCCCATCCTTGGGAAGAAAATACGAAAATAAATACTTGAGAAGTATCGTTACAAAAATATTGTTTAACTAATATTCCAAAATTTAATATAATTTAAAGTCAAAATAATTATTATTTTAACAAGGAATTATAACTTGGAATAATATTGAATACATAAAAGAAACGTAACTAAAAAACGTAAATACTAAGGCAAGGCACGGCCCGTTCGTCTAATAGACCCTAGTACATTGTAGGGAGTCATGTTTGCTGAGGAGATTTGAGTTACGAGTATCGAAGACGCAAAACAGTGAGTTCATGTCCCCCTTTTCTTTAACTGTTTTCGGTTTTATAACTCTCGGGGGTGGAATACATGTTACGAATGTTTAAATGGTATGACATGACTATGAAATGAACTATTAGATCATATGAGCATAGATTAAATCTGAAATGCCATTAATACTTAATTAGGGACGAAGGTTAGATCTAACGGGTACGGCCGAGCCCCACTCATGGTCCTCATGTGATCACTTGAGTGCTTCGGTGTCCCAGTCGAGGGAAATCGACATAGTCAAGGGAAATTGACATAGTCAAGGTAAATTGACATAGTCGAAGGGAAATTCGACATCGACATAGTCGAGGGAAAATCGACAAGGGTATAAGCCTACTCATTTTGAGTGCTCCCTATGTCCTCACATGCCTTAATGTCCTTGTAAAACATTTTTTTGATATGTTCATAAATGCTTTTCATACCTGCTTTCAAAGGAGTCTCTCAAAGGTTTACAAGTACTCAAACAAAACGCATGAACTCGCTCAACTTTTGTTGATGTTTTCCAAAATTACATGTATTTCAGGTGACAGGTTGGATCTTGGGCGCGGGTGTTGTTTCTAGCAGTAGACTTCAAGTTAGATGTCATCCACTTTTGTTAGTTTGTAACCTAGTCGAAGGTTGTGTTTTAAAACTTAAATAACCGGTGTTTGTAATACTCAAATTTTATGAATGGATGAACATCGTTTTTGATCATGTAGTTGTTTATTATGATTGAATGCAATGATATTAAACCAGTCACACATCATATGCTTCCGCAAAAGTCAGGGTGTTACAGTTTGGTATCAGAGCTTCGATTGTAGTGAACTAGGATTCCTTCTCGAGTCTAGACTACAATCACTAGAATTCTCTCACAAAAACATTTTTACAAAAAAAAGGATTTCATTGCATTCACGTAAGCGTCAAGATCCATGAGTCAAACATTTTTCAAAGAAAAGACAAGGCAAGGACATTAGTAGGGAATACCCCAAACTAAGGTGCCAATTAAGGCATAGTCTATATAGACTTGCCAAAGACAAAATGACCCCCCCAAGGATAAACGAGAGTTATATGTGATATGATGCATTTATTTTCCTACCTATGCTAAGTAGTATACTTGTTTATTGATATATACATACGAATAAGTGTACGGAATGATTATTGACGTGAATAATATACCTTCGACTCCGAATCCTATTATTATTCTTACTCGCACGATGAAGCTATCGACCTCGCGTTCATTGCAAAGCTCATGGCTGGAGTGATTACCAAACGAGATTCTGAGCTTGCTTCCGTAGGAGATGGCTGTTCTTCCCTCTCGATCGTGAAGGTGCCTGACTACGGTAGTGACAGCGAGGCAGAGGCGGCAACCTTGGACAACTTCTTAATCAGCGGGACAAGGTCCCTGCGGCTTTTGTGAAGCAAGATTGACGACACACCTGACCAGACAAGGAAGATGAAGTATTCATCTTAAAGGTGCCCCTCCAACTACTAGGAATTCTCCTTATTCCTATTTCGTTTAATCATCGTGCCTATTCGCGCGTAACGATAACGAGTGTTAGCGCGTGGACCACCGCAATGGTCCTTTCCATGACAGAGGTATAAGGACAGTGGTGTCCCCTCCTTGGTTGATCATCTGCTTGGACGAGGGAAAATTGGGGTAACTGTGCAAGACAATTTATTATTACGGGGGCCCACGTAATAACAACTTGTAATGCATGGAAATCCTGGTGGACTCTGCGGGTCAGGTTAATGATCACCATCCCTCCAAAAATAATCTATAGGTGTTCACACCTTCATCTGGTAGAACAATACATAGACCATTGCTTTAGCACTTTATAAAGTAGGAAACCTGTCTTTGCCTACTTCGTGTCTGACACTTTTACCTGTGTATGAGGCGTTTGGGAACCGATATTTAAGCAAGTGAAGATGGACAACATCCGGAAAGATTCAGTGACGTTACACTCTCTATCACCCCTACATGGACAACCCCCATCTCAAGGGAAATGTACCCGTCTTGTAAAGCTATGTTGAAGGAAAACAACTACCACTTCATGAAACTTGTATGACCGAGGCGATGTAGCCTCGAGTTCATTTTATTTTTTTTCCATTACAAATAATAAGCCAAGTTGCCAAGCCAATGTGAAGGCTCATACATTGTTGAGTATATATGCCTGTGATATTGGGGTGATTACATGTTGGCTTATGGTGCTATGTACCTCATAGACAATTATGGAATGTTGTCTAACCTACCTCATACCTTTTGACAGAAGAGAATGCCGCCCAGACGAGACACAGACACCAGTATGTTACCAAGGACAGAAGTCGAGCTTCAAGAACGCATCTCACAGGCAATTGCACGACATAAAGCCCTCCGCTCTAAGCACAGCAATGGCACTACCGGAAATAACCCTTCAACTGGCTGCACCTATAAACAGTTCCTGGACTGCAAGCCATTGAATTTTGATGGCACAGGAGGTGCCATTGCGTTTGTTCGTTGGGCAGAAAAGACTGACTCCATCCTAAGAATGAGTAACTGTTTGCCCCAGCAGAGAGTTACCTTTATATCAGGGTTATTTTTAGATGGCGCACTCTCCTGGTGGAACCTTCAGGTTCAGACCCTTGGTGCAGATGCTGCTTATGCACTGAGCTGGGACGAGCTCAAGGAAATGATGGAGAAGAAATACTGTTCTAGGGCTGAAATCCAGAAGCTTGAGGTGGAGTTCTGGAATTTGAAAATGGATGGGCCGAAGATTTCTGAGTACGTCCAGCGATTTCACGACTTGTCTAGGGTCGTTCCCTACTTAGTCAAGCTGGAATTCAAGAGGGTTGAGCGATTCATTTGGGGACTTGCACCTCAAATTAGGAGTATGGTTACTACCTCAAAGCCCCCAACCATCGTAGAGGCTATCGATTTGAGTGTCACTCTTACTGAAGAAGCTCTACACATGGGAAAATTTTCGGAATCTGAGGATAACAAGAAAGAGACTCATGTGGAGTCATCAGGCAACAAGAAGAGGAAGTCTTCAAACCTAAAGATAAGCACCCAAGTCAGCTATGGAAGCTCTAAAGCTAACAAAGGAAGGGAAGTGAACCCGCCCCATGGCAGGAAGGCTTACGGAGCCACTAATAAGGCTGGTGGTAAGGTTTACTTGGGGACTAAGCCGAGGTGCGAGGAATGCAATTTTTACCATGAAGGTCGATGTCTGAGGCCTAAGTGCGGAAAGTGTGGAAAAGAAGGGCACAGCAAGGATGCCTGTTGGGCGAAGGATCCATACGAAAGAGATAATGGGAAAATTCCAGGTTGCTACAGATGTGGTGAAGCAGGGCACTTTAGGAAAGGTTTCCCTAGGAAGAAACAAGCAAGGAAGGATCCTCACGACCGGAGCTCGTGAAGCACGCCAGGATCCAGATGCGGTTACGAGTACGTTCCCTATTAACCAACCTTATGCATCTATTTTTTATTAATACTGGCACCAACTTTAACCTTGTATGCTTAGAACTTAAGAAACTGCTTGGCCTAGTTTCGAGTAGAATAAGACGTCCCGTGTTCTTTAGAAATAGGCATATAGAAGGATAGTTTAAGCAGACGAAGCGATTAAGGATTATATTTTGGGGACTCAGAAGGCCGGAACCTTCTGTTACCGTTGACTTGGGAAGTCATGATATGATAGTCAGCATGGATTGGATATCCAAGTATAGAGCTGAAGTCGTTCGATATAAGGAAAGTCAGTCGTATCCCTCTTGCGAATGATGAAACATTTATAGTACACAACCTTCTTGCAATAGGTGCAAGGGTACTAGACCGTGGGTCTGCGACATCTCTCATTGGTCGAAGAGACACAGAAGCGCCTCCGAGTAGACTGCATAGCCTTCCTAGCTCATGCTGCCGATAAGGAGACCAAGGAGTTGTAACTAGAATACCACCCTGTGGTGGAGGAATTTCTAGAAGCCTTTCCTAGGGACTTGCCAGGAATGCCCCCTCAACGATAAAAGGAGCTTAGGATAAACCTCGTGCCAGGAACGGCACCAGTGCCGAATGACGCCTTACCGACTAGCTTCGTCCGCGAAGCATGAGCCTCCGATATAACTGCAAGAGCTACTAGACAGAGGGAATTAAGGACATGACATCCTTAGTTAAGGACATGAGAAGAAAGTCGGCAGTTTCCATTTTTCATCAACTTCAGAGAATTGGATATCAAGGACCGGTATCCTTTTTGCCAAGGATTGGCTACATGATTGGACCAACCGTAAGATTCCAGTTACTACTTAAGGAGTGACTTGAGGCCAAGAAGTCCTCAACTGCAAATACAAGAAGGAAATATCAATAAAACGACCTTTAGGACTCGCTTTGAGCATTACGAGTTCCTTGTCGTACCATTTGGCTTAACACATGCATCGACAGTATTCATGGACCTCATGAATCGAACGTGTAAGCCATACCGGGATAGATCACGATTATATTTATTGACTACATTCTTATATGCCCAAAGACCAAGGAAGGTCGTGAGCAACATCTGCAATTTATCTTGCGACTCTTAGAGAAAGAACAATTATGTGCTAAGATGTCGAAAAGCGGATTTCGAATTCGTGAGGTAAGAACTTTAGGATACATGGTGAATAAGAATGAGATTCATGTCAACCCTGCAATCAAGAGCTAAGGAGTTAGAGTTGCAATTGTGTGATGCTTCTCGACAAAGCCTTGATTGCGCGTCAATGCAACGAGACCACGGCATTGCATACGCGTCACGTTGATTAAGGGATCATTAGAAGAAACCTTGATCTAGGTACAGTAATTGCGCACCGCAAATTTGATGTCATTACCTGAAAGAAAACGATGCACGACCTTTACTAATCACAAGGGTTGCAGCACACCGTTGATCGTAAGAACTTAAATATTAACGAAGATGGACTGAGCTAATGAAGGATGCAGACTGTATGGACATGTTACGTGCTTGGGTGATAAACTTTGATGAAAAGTTGGAACACTCACTTGCCCTTAGTGGAGTTTTCCTACAACAATATTTATCACACGGCTGTTTAAACCGCTTCGTGTGAAGCTGTAGATGGAACATAATAAGTCGATCCTCGTTGTGTTAAATAGAGACCGGAGATAAACAATCTGCTGGCCCGAGTTGGTTCAGGAAAATTAGAGGCAAGATCGTTCAGATATGTGATCATATCAAGGTAGCCTGCGAAATACAGAAAGATTGTGCCGATGAGCGGCAGAAATCGTAGGAATTTGAGAGAAGAAGTATGGCTTTAATGGGAGCCTCGCCTTGAGAAGGCGTAACGCGATTTGGAAAATGTGGAAGGTTCGACCCCGGTATATTGACCTTTCGAGATCCTGGTAAGGATCGGGACCATTGCTCACAAGCTGAAACTTCCAGAAAGATCAGTAGTGATCGCGTCACATTCTGTCTAGTCTTTAGAGGAGTCTGACTCAAGGAACAGTCGTTGTTCCCACAAACAAGATTCACGTCAACGACATACTCCAATTTACTATAGAACCTGTTAATGATGCGGACTAAGAGTCCACAAAACGCGGAGAAGACATAGTTGATTTACTTGAGTACGTTAGAATTCATATCATGACCCAGAGTTACATGGGAACATGAAAACAAATTTTAAACCTAAGTGACCACATTTGATTCACAACTCCCCAGCGACCGACGGCATCGCTTGAATTTCGGGATGAAATTCTTTTAACGGGGGGAGTCTGTGACAACTGTCACTTTTCCGTACATTCCGTACACTAATTGAACAGTAATCTGTGCTTTAATAACTGTGCATGATCTAGTTTACAAGACAAATGAATTTTTGATTACTGTTATATACATACAATAGAATTTCATGTTGCAAGACTTTTATCGTTGCTACATGCAACATGATATAGTTCTAATAATACACAGAACAGAATTGGCACCATTATCAGACAAACTAAAAATGCTGACGAAGTTAAGTACATAGACAGACAGTGTTTTGAGGCCCAGTATGAGCCAGAGACTACGTATTACACTAGTATAGTGTGTAGGGAAGTAAGGACCACAAAACTGCTTTTCTAGGTGATAGATAAAGTGCCGGAAAATGCCTAAAACCCACATAAAGTGCAGAATTCTGCATAAATCAGCAAAATTCGGCATTTTAACAAGTTTATTACATGCAAAAATATGACTAAATGGTCCTGAATGCTTTCCTAAGTGTCGGGAATTAAAAGTGTCACAAAGGGATACATAAAGAACACTAAACGGAATAGTTTGACACTTTAACGAACCGGTATCTAACCGAACAACCGGACATTACCCGAAACATCAAAATTATACTAGAAGCATTGTTTTATTATTTCTGAGCTAGTTATGGTCCCCGAACACCCTAACACACTATATAACACCTCTTATTCATAACACCTAACTAATACATTTAAGTTCTAACTAGATTAACTTAACCATCATTTGAAACCAAACCAAGACCCCCCCCCCCCTTGGTTGGGACGGTCACCATGTGGCCCCCACCCCAAATCTTCTTTTGATCTTATTTGATCTAGCATAATCTTCCTAAGATTTGCTTGAGATTGTGTCATGTACTTAGGAAACATAATGCACATTGGTTAAAAGTGTTAGATGGTTATAAGATATCATGATCTCTCATTCTCACCCACACTTAATCACCACCATCTCTCTCCCACCTTCTCCTCTCCTCTCGGCCGAACTACATCCACCATACCACCACCATCATTCATTCAAGTTCACATAATCCCAAGTGTACACAAGGTGTAAGGAGCCATATAAGAAGGTTTGGTGGTCTTGGATCTTGAAGGACGTCTCCCGATTGCTTTTATCCAACACTTTTATCATCACCATCATCAAGTGTTCTTCCCTAGCCTTGTGCTAGTATTAAGGCCCTTATAATCTCTTGTTATTTCATATATTGTTGGTTAAAAGATGATATACATTGTTAATCTTGATGAACATTAAAAGATATATTCATAAAAGTCTAACATAAGCTTGAAATATGATGAAAACATGATGAAGCTATGTTGTTTAGTGTATGTATGATACTTGATTGTTATATTCTTGGGATTATGATGTTGATCATCATAAGGAGCTTACTAGATTGTGATTAAACACATGATCTAGTAAGTGAGAGGATGATTATGTGATAAAACAAGATGATCATCCTCATATATAAGCATGAACTTGAATAATAAAAGTTGTTTTCATGTGATGATGATTTAAACAAAATACAAGTCTTGTGAGTGGATGATTTCTAAAATAGTTTTCCAAAGAAATCAAGATAAATCACAAAGATTTACATGAACATTGTTTTAAAAAGAACCAATCATGTTTCTAGTATTGAAACAAGTATAAGAACACTTTGTTTACAAGAAAAACTCAAAAGAATGTTTTTTTGGAAAAATCATCTAACAAGTTTTGAACACTCAAATCTTTCAAGAATGAGATTTTTAAAGAAATAAGCACACTTTAAAGGGTAACTAACTCTACTAAACATACTACCAAGTTACTACAAGTTTTTATGAAAACTCAAGTTCATGATCATTATGTAGATAGCTTTGTTTTAGCACTTGGTAAGTGTAGATTGATTGTTGATTGTTTATGATGATTTTTGAAAAGAAAATGATATGCTTTAATAGCATGGACACCTCCATTTTTAGGGAAAACTATGGCAAAATTTTCTAAAAATACAAACACTTAGAAAAATATTTTCTAAATAAGTATTTACAAGTGAGTTTAACTATGGTTTTCAATACAAACTTTGCCATAGATTTTGTTACAAAAATACAAGTATCGGAGGTTGGTTTTTATAAATAAAAATGGATAAATACGTATTTAGAATATATATTTACATTTATAACACATTGTATGTGATTATTTGTATACTTAGTGTAATAGTTATGTTATTTTAGGAATTAAAGTCATATAACTTAACAAAATACCAAGAATTTACAATCCAAAATAATTCCAAAAATCACAAGGAATAGATATATAACTTACACACTTAATATTGTGAAACCGAACGAAAGAACGTAACTTACAAGATATTCCGGAAACTACATTTATGGGCATATTTTTGGTAAATATTATTTTGAATACAAAAGAAATGAAAGTGTGATTTTTATTATTATTACAAGGTATATCATATTTTCGACAAGGAGAAAATATATTATTTTCGGAAGTTAAATTATATTTTCTTGGAATATTTAGAAGATATATGTTTTTTTTTGGGAAAAATATATATTTTCTTGAAATACATTATTTTTGGGACAAAACAAGTTTAAATATATTTTCTCAAGTAAGACTTGAAAATATATTATTTTGGAAACTACAAATACGATAATACGAATACACATGTATGAGATACCCCCATCCTTGGGAAGAAAATACGAAAATAAATACTTGAGAAGTATCGTTACAAAAATATTGTTTAACTAATATTCCAAAATTTAATATAATTTAAAGTTAAAATAATTATTATTTTAACAAGGAATTATAACTTGGAATAATATTGAAGACATAAAAGAAACGTAACTAAAAAACGTAAATACTAAGGCAAGGCACGGCCCGTTCGTCTAATAGACCCTAGTACATTGTAGGGAGTCGTGTTTGCTGAGGAGATTTGAGTTACGAGTATCGAAGACGCAAAACAGTGAGTTCATGTCCCCTTTTTCTTTAACTGTTTTCGGTTTTATAACTCTCAGGGGGTGGAATACATGTTACGAATGTTTAAATGGTATGAAATGACTATGAAATGAACTATTAGATCATGTGAGCATAGATTAAATCTGAAATGCCATTAATACTTAATTAGGGACGAAGGTTAGATCTAACGGGTACGGCCGAGCCCCACTCATGGTCCTCATGTGATCACTTGAGTGCTTCGGTGTCCCAGTCGAGGGAAATCGACATAGTCAAGGGAAATTGACATAGTCAAGGTAAATTGACATAGTCGAAGGGAAATTCGACATAGTCGAGGGAAAATCGACAAGGGTATAAGCCTACTCATTTTGAGTGCTCCCTATGTCCTCACATGCCTTAATGTCCTTGTAAAACATTTATTTGATATGTTCATAAATGCTTTTCATACCTGTTTTCAAAGGAGTCTCTCAGAGGTTTACAAGTACTCAAACAAAACGCATGAACTCGCTCAACTTTTGTTGATGTTTTCCAAAATTACATGTATTTCAGGTGACAAGTTGGATCTTGGGTGCGGGTGTTGTTTCTAGCAGTAGACTTCAAGTTTAGATGTCATCCACTTTTGTTGGTTTGTAACCTAGTCGAAGGTTGTGTTTTAAAACTTAAATAACCGGTGTTTGTAATACTCAAATTTTATGAATGGATGAACATCGTTTTTTATCATGTAGTTGTTTATTATGATTGAATGCAATGATATTAAACCAGTCACACATCATACGCTTCTGTAAAAGTCAGGGTGTGACATTCTTTCCGGCTTTACCAGCAAATTTATCAATTTTAGATTTTTCGATTTCTACCAATTTAAACACTTTTTCAATCTTTTCTGCAATCGCATTTTGAATCGGAAATTCAACATCTGAGAATAATTTGTCCGATCCAACCATATAGTATGCCAACATTATTGGATCATCATTCGCATTTATCTCAGATTTTGAATTCTTCAGATAATTTTTATGAAAACTTTCTTCATCTTCAATCTGTGATTCGGAATTTTTATTCTTGGTAGAATCATTTTCTTCTTTCAAAATGCTTTCAACAACCTTACTTACCACCTCTAACTCACCAACATCAGATTTGGAGTAAGTCACATCAATGTTTTCAGGCAATTGATCAACCATGTTTATTGCCTTTGCCACCTTTTCATCATCATAGAAAGTATAATTTTTCTCCACTGGTGGTGGAACCTGATGATATTCTGATCCAATCCCTTTTTTTATTCTTTTCAGAATCATTATCATCTGGTGTGATGTTGAAAATACGTTCGAGAATATATGAAAAAGCATGATAACTTTGAAGTTTATTATTTTTCTTTTCTTTTTCAGCCAATTCTCGTTTTAGTTCAGCAACTTTATCAATATATTGATTTAATACCATTTGTTTACCTTTATACTTGGCTTCAAGAAATTTTGTCGTTTCAGAATATTTTAAAACTTTTCCTTCAAGACGTTTAACTTGACTTTTCAAAATATCATATGCTTCTTTTACTCTATGATTTGAATATTTCATCCCATCATATTCTTTTTGTAACTCTTGAATGATATTATCTTTTTGAAAACATTCGTTGCAGTTTGCTGAACACTTTTTCTTTAAAATCTCATTTTCTTTTTCAAAACCATCGCATTTTAGTGTCAGCTCATCTACTTTTTCTTTCAAAAACTTTTCATTTTCAAACATTTCTTCACATTTTTCTTTATATAAATTCTCAATTTTAGTAAATTCAATGTTTCCGGATCTTAAGTTTTCATCCTTCTCAATACAGGCACTGCATGTTTCCATGCATTTCCTGCACTGCACTTCATTTTTATTTTCAGATTTTTCACCAATTGCATCATTTTTATCCATTGATTTAACCTGATTTGATGAATTGGTAGATTCAGTTTGAATTTTTACCTCTGTTTATTGTGCCACCGTTGTTTCGTCAAATGTTTTCAGATTTTCATCCATCCTCTTTTGGTTCTCATCAATGAATTCTTCCACATTCTTCTTCAAAGTCTCTATCGACTTTTCTAGACTCGCAATAATCACTTTTTCTATACGCTTCTTCACGTGTTTATCAAAATTTTTGTCTTCTTTCTTCTTTGAATAATATTCTACAGCAGTAAGAATAGCAGCAAGCAATGCATCAAAATCTACAATCTTCGGATCCACTGTAGGATTTCCTTGAGGATCTAAATAATATTTCCTCTCAACATCCCATCTCTTGGCCTGCTTTGCTTCTTTAAAGATATAGTACATTTCATCCAATCTCTTACGCGCAATACGTTCTTCTCGACTCCATCTTACCTCAACAACCAATGCAACCTTCTCATTCGAAATGTATTTGTTCCAATTAAACCCCTTATCCTCCTAAGTAACCACCAGAGCTTGCTTTCTTTCTTTCGAAGAACCTTCATAGATTTGTGATCGATTAATCTTTGGCGGTTGTTCTCTGTTACGATGATAAATTGCTTTCCGATAGTAATCGTCATGGAACGGATTAACACTTTCATCCACCTCCTGGTTTGAACATTCTCTCTTGAAGTATCCTTTTTGTTTGCATTTGAAGCAAGTAACTTTGGATTTATCAAATCTAAGTTTCGTTGTAGGACCTCCAAGACACTGTCTACCAGTAATCTCCATGAATCTTTGAGCTCTTCTGATTACGCTCGCCATGCACCATCTGTCACACCCTAATATTTCCACGTAATACCGGTGGGGAGTATCGTGACGTAGTTGATATCATCGTAGACAATTTATCACAGTTTAATACACAGCGGAAGTCGAAAGATAAAATCATTACAAACCGAATGAAAGTAATATCAATTATTACAAAAACGGTTGTAAAGGATCCACAGGCGGATCAAAGATAAAAAGGATCATTGTTCAACAGATTATAACATCTAAGCTTGCAAGACTCTTTATTGATGCTAGGAGTAGCCAGCCTATTCCGTCTAGTACCTGCACTTAGCCTTTTTGGAAAATATGTCAGTTTACACTGGTAAATACAATTAACCGACTCATTTTGAAAATGTTTACGAAAATTGGTTTGAATGCACAAGGCACAAAATTTCTTTTATAACTTGGGATAATTATTTAAAAATAAACTTGTTAAAGAATTACATGTTTATTATACGTTCAGTAGCCCGGGCTAAAAACCGGGTTAAAGATTAATAGACACACCACATAATATATCCCACGGCGAGTTATTCTCGAACAGGTGGGTACATTATTTTTACATACGCACCGGCAGGTGTATGCCTACACCCCGTGCTTAAGTCGTGGCCATTTCAATGAATGAGCCGAGGATATCCCAGACATGGTCATTAACCCCCCAAAGGCTTAGAATAAACAAAACAGATTAAACGGGTTATCTCAATAATTTAACCTTCATACGATAAGAAATTCAATACCTAACCAAGCGGTATTTTATATACCGTACCCCAAGCCCGTATAAGGGAAAATAAGTTAAAAGTATTTACCTAAGCAAATTATACAAATTTATCCCAGCCGTACAAATCAGCAAATGCAGATATCTTTTACTGGGCTCCTAAATCAGGAACGAAGGTTTTAATAACCTATTAGATTCCTAACGGGTCTTAATTAAGTCTAAACTTAGACCGGTTAGTTTTAAAGGAAGATATACGGTTCAAAACGCAGGATTAAGCGAAGACCGGATTAGAATGTGATTTAGACCCGACAAGTTTGAAGACTTGTATAATATGGGTAAACTAAAGACATTCTGGATTTTGAGATAAAAATGATAAGGTTTGACGCGTTTCGGTTAATTTATGCAAACTTGTTACATAAACCGCACCGAACGCGAGAAATGCGTAACGGGTAAACAAATGAGTCATGAACAGGTTTCCTAAGTTAATATGCCTTAAATATGTTGTGATATCAGTAGGATATCTTCCATTAGGCCCAAAATGAATTTAAACTCAAATTAAGCCCCGTAGGGGTATTTTGGTCATTTTAAAGGTTATAAAAGAGATTAAGTATTAATCTGAGGTTCAGGTCTGAAATGATCAGTAAAAATATTTAATTTAATAGGTTATATCAGTAGGGTATTGCATATATGTGAAATTTATCATTTATAACCAAACTATGCATCGAAGGGGCATTTTGGTAATTTCACATAAGCTTAAAAGGTCAAATTTGGAAGTCTGAATTCAAAACTTTTGCTTACTGTTAAAGTATAAAAATTTACTTAAAATATCAGTAGGTATTAAGTTTCATATGTTAAAAATAATTTTAATCCATACAATGCGTTTAAAACGCGTAAAAATCGGTTTTAAGCGATTTTCGGGTTATAATAAGAAATCTGAGTTTTTGATCAGTTTATAAAGTTTAAAATATTTTATTTATCATATAAAATCAGTAGCAAAAAGTTTGGTATCAAAATGTTATGTAAAACTCATTTTATTAGCAAAAAGGGTATAACCGACAATTACCGAATTAAAGCAAGAACCCTATGTTATGCTCAGTTTAAAAATAAATAAAAATCTTCAAAAATCCCAAAATATTATATTACATCAGTGGGTAAAAAGTTTGGTGTCAAAATTTGGGTTTAGATAGGCTTTATGCTAATAATGTCGTTTAATTAATAAAAAGCTTTCTAATTACGATATTGAGCATAACTCCTAATCTAGACCTCAAACTGATGTCAACTTTTTAGGACAAGTTTATAAATCAGTAATAAAGGTTTTTGTCCTCTCACATTTTCAAAAATCTCGTTTTAAGGTCAAAAGGGCATAATGGTCAACATTTAAGCATATAACGGAAACATGCAAATGAATCGGATAGATTAGGAACCAAGTTGTATAATCTCAGAGGGTTATACTAACCTATAACCTGGTCCTAATGGAACTCTAAGGCATGTCTAAACTAAGCTAAATCGGGTCAGAACGGAAAGTCAAAGCAAAAGTCTACTTTTGCGACTTTCGGTTCCGAACCGAGCCTAAACTCAAAATTGTCGGTTTGAACATGCTTAGACATGTTATTACATTAATTACCAAGTTATACAAGTGATAAAACAGGTTTCATGGCTTCTGCATTGTTAATTATGTGTTTATTTGAAAATAGCTTTCTGTTGACTTTTTATAATTAAGTTTGACCCGACAATTGACCTAGTTAGAGTGGAACTCAGAGGGTGCCCTTTTAAGGGTTTATTACCCACATAATTACCAACTCATAACCACTTTCAATTCGAAAAATGACTGGACCATTAGTGATTAATCACTAAGTCAAAACTTAATTACGACTGCTTTGACTTTAGGTCATTAAACTAATAAAACACGAATTGATCGAACAGATCGTCGATCCTGGGCAATGGATATCTGTTCTTGATAGTGACCTTGTTAAGCTCATGATAATCGATGCATAGACGCATCGATCCATCCTTCTTCTTTACAAACAGGATCGGTGCTCCCCAGGGAGATGAGCTAGGTCTAATGAATCCCTTTGCCAACAAATCATCCAATTAAGTTCTCAACTCTTTCATCTCAGTCGGTGCTAATCTATAAGGTGCTCTTGCAACAGGTGCTGCTCCAGGAATAATGTCGATTCTGAACTCTACTTGCCTATCTGGGGGTAAACCAGGTAGTTCTTCAGGGAATACATCTGGATATTCAGAAATGACAGGGATGTCTTCAACCTTAGGCTTCGGTTCATCAATAGTTACTTGTGCCATGTAAATGACACAACCTTTCTTCAAACACCTAGATGCCTTGAGCATAGACACTTACTTAGGTAATCCATACTGAGTATCTCCTTGTATGGTAAGTGGCTCATCATACGGAGTCTTGACAACCACTTGTTTCTTGTCGCAAACGATCTGGGCTTAGTTATGAGATAACCAATCCATGCCTATCACTATGTTGAAACCCACTAATTTCAAAGGAAGCAAGGATAACAGAAAGGAGTGGTTCCTAATGGATATAAAACATCCATCTAACACAGTTGAGGCAGTCTCTATGGTACCATCAGCCAATTCTACTTCATATTTTATGCTTAGGGTTTTAACATGGAGATTTAACAATTTACAAAACTTATCATCAACAAATGACTTATCTGCACCCGAATCAAATAATACCCTTGCATAAACATCATTAATAAGGAAGGTACCTGTTATCACATTATCATCCTGAACTGCTTCCCGTGCATTCATTTGAAAGACCCTAGCATTGGTCTTCTTGCCTTCCTCAGCTTTCTTGGCATACTTTGGGCAATTAGACTTGATATGCCCCTTCTCGTTACATTGTAACAAGTCGCATCCTTTATCTTCTTACAATCCAACGTTTTATGCTCAGAAGATTTACAGATCCCACAAGCCCTAGGCTGCGATTGGGATTTTGATTCATACCTGCACTTTCCCATATGACGCTTCTTGCAGGTCTTGCATTTGGGCTTTTTACCCGACTGTTGGTCATCTTTCTTGAACCCCGAACTCTTCTTGTGATCAGAGTTCCCTTTGTGCTTCTTGTCTGAACGGTGTGAGTTATCATTCTCACGCTTCCTCTTTCCCTCATCAGAATTCCTAAGCAATCTTTGCCTGACCACATCAAGGGTAAGAGATAGTGACAGATCAGATACAGACCTAAAGGTAGTCGGTCGAGATGCTTTTACACTGGCTTTGATCTCCGGGGCTAAACCCCCAATTAAATGAGCTATCCGTTTTGGTTCCAGTGTCACTAAGTATGGAACCAATCGAGACATTGTATTAAAACTTGTAAGGTATGCCTGACAGTCCAAATTCTTCATCACCAATGTCAGGAAGTTAGTCTCGATCTTCTCAACCTCGTGTTGAGGACAGAAATTTTCTTTGATCAAAGTCACAAACTGATCCCAAGACAGATTGTACAATGGGATCTTTCCAGTAGCTTGGATTAGAGACCTCCACCAAGCTAGTGCTTCTCCTTTAAACGACTGAGATACAAACTTCACCACATCCCTATCAGCGCAACCACTGATATCAACCACGATATCCATTTCATCTAGCCACATCATGCAGTCAATAACTCTTTTTTCCCCAGTGAAATCTCTGGGTTTGCAGGAGATGAAATACTTATAGGTACAGGTCTTTGTACGTGGCTCCTGATCGAATACAATCTTCTTAGGCGGAACACTATGCTGATTTGAGGAGTGTTGCGCATCATCCTTCTTCGACTCATGTTGTTTAGAAGGTGGCTTACTATGAGCCTCAGAGTGATTCTTAGGGTGTGATTTGAAATGGGGTACAGATAAGGTCTTGCTATGCGTACCACTTGATTCCCTAAATTGTCTATCCACGGCTTTAGCAACAGCACTATCGATTAATGCTCGAAGTTCATCCCCAGTTATATTGATCCTGGTAGTATCATGATTTTCCAAAGGGTGACTGTTGACTTCTTCAGACTCTGCCATGTAGCTTGATTGCTACATAAAATGATGACAATGATTTATTCAGAAGTCCATAACAGTACTATCATTCTTGATGATTTATTAACCAAGGTATTAATAAACCATATTGGTTAATTTGTTAGATATATTCACTCAGGATTTTCATTATAATAATCCTTAGTTATAATTAAAATATAATAATAGCACAAAAGGCCAAGTCACAGGGACAAATTTAAATTATAAGCCAAGATCTTATAGGATCGAGGCATTAAGGCATTGAATCATAGTTCATTACCTTTCTTGACAGGGAGTCATAGACTACAGCTGTCTTTTGTCTTATATGACAATGCTTATGGCCCGCAGGCATTACATCACTAATGGATGATTAAATAAATTAGAGACAGGGATTGGAAGAATCCAATATTAGGATGACTTATGCGATTTTATCGAATCACATTTGCCAGGAGTGTTAACATATTTTCAAATGTTAACAAGGATCTGTATCTAATTAAGGAACTACCATCATGGCCCTGTCTTAAAATGACACATGGGCTAGGTTTTGCCTTTAAGATTTTATTTTATATATAATGGCAGAATTAATTTTTTTTAGAAGGAATGATATTTTGCTTCATTTTATATATTATATTTATGCATGCAATGATAATTAAAATTCAACACATTCCATAATTAAATAAAAAAGTACATGAATGCCCTAAACAGGACTTTAACAGAAATGACTTGCCCACGCAGGGGCTAAACTGGAAATACAAGTCCTCGCAGGGACTGAAAACATAAATAGATGTCCATGCAGGGACTTGATTGAAATAAGGAAATTACAATACAAATAAATAAATAAGGAATCTTTAAAAATCCCTCTTGCTTTTCCCTTTGATTAAACTTGCTAAACCCTTAAGAAATCCTCGGTGGCTTCTACGCTCTTCTCGAACCTCACGCTCCACCTGACTTAACATTTGAAGAATCTCCTGCTGCTGCGGTGGTTGGATCTGCGGCGGCTGCGGCTGCTGTTGCTGTGGAGGTTGAGGAGGTGGCGGGTATTGGTACCCATAGGCTGGGTATCCAGTCCCCCAGGGACCTCCATAGGGCCCTTCAGGATGGAGAGCATTGTAGTTCGCCGCTACAAGGTATGGGTCAACTTCGGCGTAGTTGTAGTTAGTATGGGCTGGCTGCTCAAAAGGGTTATATGCCGCTGTACCGGCGTATGAAGGAATTGGGTTATCATAACCCATTGGTGGTGGCGCGATAGGCGCAGAGTCCAACTCAGAGACGGGGTTTGAAAGCCCACCCATCTGCGGGTCTTCATATAGTGGCGGGTAGTGACT
This sequence comes from Helianthus tuberosus, assembly GCA_030545235.1. Taxonomy (NCBI): domain Eukaryota; kingdom Viridiplantae; phylum Streptophyta; class Magnoliopsida; order Asterales; family Asteraceae; genus Helianthus; species Helianthus tuberosus. The sequence goes on from CM060407.1 coordinate 126,189,552, forward strand.
GCCACTGGAAGGTTGAGGGGTGCTGATACGGATTCCCCCTCGCACGGACATCCGTGCGTTTGATCTTCTCCGCCTCGGTGGCTCCGGAGGCGGCTGCTGCTCTGGCGGCGGTGGCGGTGAAGTAACCGCCTGGAAACGAGAATCCTCCGAGGGATCCTACTGCTGCTGCTGCGGTGCTGAGTGGTAGGAGGGAGTAAACACCCAATCGTATTGGGAAAATCTTGCCTCATAGCTGTCTGGACCACGATAAGGTGATCCATGAAAAGACGACCCATCCTAAATCTCGATGGGGTGAGTAGGTGTCCCAGATGGAGGTTCGGCGGGATCCGGATCATCATCCATCTCCATGTCCTGAGCTTCAGGGAAATGGTCTTCTGGGCCCAATGGGTTATGACCCATTGGTTCTTCAATCTGATTTGCCGGGTTAAACCGGCTCTGGAAATATGGGGTCGGGTCTTGAAACGCGTGGTACGACCCCAACCGCTGCAATGGTAGGTATGAGTGGTGCGAATCATTGGGCTCGTTCTCCGATTGCGGCCCAAAAGAATGATGGTAAGAGGGTGATGAACTTAGCGAGACAGATCGCCTCGCGGGCTCCAAATAGGTCCTCCAATCCTCTTGAGGACTGGTGCTCATGGTAACAGACGGAGTTCGCCGGTGGGAAGGTCCGACATCATGATCATGGCTGGTAAATGGCGCATTGCCTCGTCCTCCTCTCCTGAATCGTGGTGGCATTTTGTTGAACCTGTCAAAACAAACAAAAGAACAACAAAGGAGAACAATAAAGGACAAAATAAAATAAATTAGGATTAGTCCTAAGTTCTTTGTCTAGACTCGGAAGTCGAGGAATGTGCAAACTGTGTCATTGAGATTAAACACAAAATGCTAGTGTTTAATTCACTCAATGTTGGCTCTGATACCAACCTGTCACACCCCAATATTTCCACGTAATACCGGTGGGCCCGGTGGGGAGTATCGTGACGTAGTTGATATCATCATAGACAATTTATCACAGTTTAATACACAGCGGAAGTCGAAAGATAAAATCATTACAAACCGAATGAAAGTAATATCAATTATTACAAAAACGGTTGTAAAGGATCCACAGGCGGATCAAAGATAAAAAGGATCATTGTTCAACAGATTATAACATCTAAGCTTGCAAGACTCTTTATTGATGCTAGGAGTAGCCAGCCTATTCCGTCTAGTACCTGCACTTAGCCTTTTTGGAAAATATGTCAGTTTACACTGGTAAATACAATTAACCGACTCATTTTGAAAATGTTTACGAAAATTGGTTTGAATGCACAAGGCACAAAATTTCTTTTATAACTTGGGATAATTATTTAAAAATAAACTTGTTAAAGAATTACATGTTTATTATACGTTCAGTAGCCCGGGCTAAAAACCGGGTTAAAGATTAATAGACACACCACATAATATATCCCACAGCGAGTTATTCTCGAACAGGTGGGTAAATTATTTTTACATACGCACCGGCAGGTGTATGCTTACACCCCGTGCTTAAGTCGTGGCCATTTCAATGAATGAGCCGAGGATATCCAGGACATGGTCATTAACCCCCCAAAGGCTTAGAATAAACAAAACAGATTAAACAGGTTATCTCAATAATTTAACCTTCATACGATTAAAAATTCAATACCCGACCAAGCGGTATTTTATATACCGTACCCCAAGCTCGTATAAGGGAAAATAAGTTAAAACTATTTACCTGAGCAAATTATACAAATTTATCCCAGACGTTCAAATCAGCAAATGCATATATCTTTTACTGGGCTCCTAAATCTGGAACGAAGGTTTTAATAACCTATTAGATTCCTAACGGGTCTTAATTAAGTCTAAACTTAGACCCGTTAGTTTTAAAGGAAGATCTACGGTTCAAAACGCAAGATTAAGCGAAGACCGGATTAGAATGTGATTTAGACCTGACAAGTTTGAAGACTTGTATAATATGGGTAAACTAAACACATTCTGGATTTTGAGATAAAAATGATAAGGTTTGACCTGTTTCGGTTAATTTATGCAAACTCGTTACATAAACCGCACCGAACGCGAAAAATGCATAACGGGTAAACAAATGAGTCATGAACAGGTTTCCTAAGTTAATATGCCTTAAATATGTTGTGATATCAGTAGGATATCTTCCATTAGGCCCAAAATGAATTTAAACTCAAATTAAGCCCCGTAGGGGTATTTTGGTCATTTTAAAGGTTATAAAAGAGATTAAGTATTAATCTGAGGTTCAGGTCTGAAATGATCAGTAAAAATATTTAATTTAATAAGTTAAATCAGTAGGGTATTTCATATATGTGAAATTTATCATTTATAACCAAACTATGCATCGAAGGGGCATTTTGGTAATTTCACATAAGCTTTAAAGGTCAAATTTGGAAGTCTGAATTCAAAAATTTTGCTTACTGTTAAAGTATAAAAATTTACTTAAAATATCAGTAGGTATTAAGTTTCATATGTTAAAAATAATTTTAATCCATACAATGCGTTTAAAACGCGTAAAAATCGGTTTTAAGCGATTTTCAGGTTATAATAAGAAATCTGAGTTTATGATCAGTTTATAAATTTCAAAATATTTTATTTATCATATAAACTCAGTAGCAAAAAGTTTGGTATCAAAATGTTATGTAAAACTCATTTTATTAGCAAAAAGTGTATAACCGACAATTACCGAATTAAAGCAAGAACCCTATGTTATGCTCAGTTTAAAAATAAATAAAAATATTCAAAAATCCCAAAATATTATATTACATCAGTGGGTAAAAAGTTTGGTGTCAAAATTTGGGTTTAGATAGGCTTTATGCTAATAATGCCGTTTAATTAATAAAAAGCTTTCTAATTACGATATTGAGCATAACTCCTAATCTAGACCTCAAACTGATGTCAAATTTTTAGGACAAGTTTATAAATCAGTAATAAAGGTTTTTGTCCTCTCACATTTTCAAAAATCTCGTTTTAAGGTCAAAAGGGCATAATGGTCAACATTTAAGCATATAACGGAAACATGCAAATGAATCGGATAGATTAGGAACCAAGTTGTATAATCTCAGAGGGTTATACTAACCTATAACCTGGTCCTAATGGAACTCTAAGGTATGTCTAAACTAAGCTAAATCGGGTCAGAACTGAAAGTCAAAGCAAAAGTCTACTTTTGCGACTTTCGGTTCCGAACCGAGCCTAAACTCAAAATTGTCGGTTTGAACATGCTTAGACATGTTCTTACATTAATTACCAAGTTATACTAGTGATAAAACAGGTTTCATGGCTTCTACATTGTTAATTATGGGTTTATTTGAAAAATAGCTTTCTGTTGACTTTTTATAATTAAGTTTGACCCGACAATTGACCTAGTTAGAGTGGAAATCAGAGGGTGCCCTTTTAAGGGTTTATTACCCACATAATTACCAACTCATAACCACTTTCAATTCGAAAAATGACTGGACCATTAGTGATTAATCACTAAGTCAAAGCTTAATTACGACTGCTTTGACTTTAGGTCATTAAACTAATAAAACACGAATTAGACAGGTTAAGGAAGCTTACTGAAGTACTTAGCACAATTTAGAAGCTAATGGAATCTTGCTTGAGGTCCAGAGAGCTCCAGAAATTCAGTTAGAATGATTTTCAAGTGAATTCAAAAATGTTGCAAACAAGTGTTCTTATATAGGAACTTTCATTGCATGAGATCATTCCACCAAGGCCTACCATTGATCCCAGATGAATCCAAGTGTCCCCTATGCATGAAAATTTGTTGGCCAAGCTCCTGAATTCGAAAACCATGCATGTAAGGTGGTGCAACCTGCAATAACAGGCATCTGCCATGTTTTTGGACGCTGGCGACTTTTAGGCGGCCCGCGTAAGCTCCAAGAGGAGTCTTACGCGGCCGGTATGAATGTCAGATCCGGTCAACAAAGTTTCAGCTTTGCACATTTGGTCCCTGGTCCTTCCAAACTTGATTTTAACTTGTTTTTATTGCATTTTTAACCCCCAAACTTGACTTTTAAGGACTCTAAGTCATAAACAAACTTCTTTAAGTCCCCGGTTAGTTATACGATCACCGAAAAGTCCTGAATTTCAACGTTGACGCTTTTAACCCCTCACTTACGAATGTTATCGTATTTTCTTCATACGACGTCGAAACCTTGTGAAATCTTTATCACTCATTCTTGGGAGCATATTTAATTATTACAAAGCTTCGGGTTTGTTAAAAGGTCATTCAGAGGTATAATTTAAACATGTTGACACACTTAACCCTTGTGGTTTGTAAACTTTCACTTTCTTTCACAAACGGCTTCATACGATTCATAATTCATTCGTTTAAGGGTATAAACATCGTGTAGGGTTGTTGAAAGGTATAATTATCAAACATTGACACTTTGAATCCTTTTACACACATACTTTCTTTGTTTGTCTGTCTACTTTAGTCCCTCTGAAATCATTCCTTACACGTTTAAAGTCCATGACACGTGTCGATATTATATTGGACATGATTTTACGAGGTGTTACACCATCTGATATCAATCAACTCCAATTCCTCCAGATCAATTTGATCGTAGTCATCTTTTGTCATGTTCGGGTTTCTGATCTTCCCCGCAACGAGACTTTCGTACGATTCTAAAATTGATGCTAAGAATAACATTTGCTGTTTTGCTGCATTAGGACTCATGCTTTGTGCATTGTTTAGATTTATAGCAGTGTTGCATTGTACCACACTCGAATTGGAATTGTTTTGATTCTGATGATTGTTTGAATAACCAATGCTACTACTCGATGAATCATTATATGATGAACTGCCTTTTGATGATCCACTCGAGTTTTCTGCACTGAATGCAGTTCCAATTTTTGGCGATTGGTTGTTAGACAATAAGCTCCCTCAATAATACAGATTCACGTTCTGCTGATAATTTGAACTGTTCATTTTGTTTTGCTTTTGAAGTTCCAGCTCATGACCTTCCAATTTTTCAATCAGCTGCTCTAGATTCATCTCGCTAAACTTTGCACTGTTTTTAAGAATCATGACATATGTTTGCCAATCATTTTCATGGGGTAATGCCTCAATGAGTTTGTCGATGATTTCTTCTTTGTCCCTTTTGATACCATATCTATCCAGCTCAGGTTGCAAATGACAGAAACGCTCTATAAGCTGTTGGACGTTTTCGCCTTTCAGACAATCAAACAAATCAAACTCTTTCTTTAACAGTGACTTTTTGTTCTTTATCATCTCTTATCCTCCTTCATATTTGTTTTGCAACGCTTTCCACAAAGATTTTGAAGTTTTATCATGTTGAAGCAGAGAAAGAATATCATCTCTAACTGATTGTCGTAATAGTGTAATCATTTTTTGTTCGTTAGAGAACTCCTTTTTGTCACCATCATTATATTCTTTAATTGGTATTATTTCTCCCTTATCATTTGTTGGTTTTTCATATCCAAATGTTAACATAACCCAACTTTCATAAGCATAAGCTTTAACCCAACTTTCAAATCTATCTTTCCACCTACTGTAATCTTCCATGCTCATCAGTTTGGGTGGTTTTTGATAGGTTCCATAAGTATTTTCAATGTTTAAACTTTCAGATATGACATTGGATACATTCTTTGGTGTGGATGTTACTGAAGTTGTGAAAGCATCGTACAATTCGTAGTAAAACTCCTGCTCCATGATTTCAAATTTTGGAATAATCGAGAAGTACCTGCAAAGATTAACAAATAATCAAATAACTTTACAATCAAGAAACTAGAAATCTGATCCACGCAAATAGAAGATGTAGATCTGCGCGAATGAGAGATGTAGATCCGTGCGGATTGAAAAAGTAGATCCATGCGAACCCAAAGTGCTAGATCCACATGAATTAAGGTATCTGATCCACGCAAATTAAACAACTTATATCCGTGCGAATTAACTAAGTCTGATCCGCGCGAATACACCTAATCAGATTCGTAGATACTGATCCGTGCGAATGCACTCTGCGCACACCTAAGTTGTGTTTTCATTGTTTGTCAACGTTTTTTCAAAGAATTAGCTCAAGTTTTAATCTGATCTTTTCAAGGATTGATTATGTTATGATTTCGCATAACATATTAAAAAATTAGTCAATTTTAACCGTAGATTCGACGTTAACTTGTGTTTTAAGCTTGAAAAAGAAGTGTAGAAGAAGAATGAGTAGAAAATGATGAAATCAGATCGTTTTTGCTCTGATTTGACTCTGATTTGCTTGAATCTGCTTGTATCTTGTATCTTCAGTCCTTGCAACCAGTCTCCTGCTCTGATACCACTTGTAGGAACTTGTTAGGACTGATCACGATCTGCTTGAATGTACAACCGATTGCTATGACTTCGTATCTCGTGCGAAATCCGAGTACGAAGGTGACTTGAACAAGAACAAGCTAATTAATATGATTTCTATTGATTTGATAATACAAACCGTGAAATCAACTGCACAGAGTTTCCCCTCTCTAGTCCAAAGTGTTACCAATGAACAAGGCATGACACCCATATATACTAGACCCCCATCCGCGCAAACAGACTTATCACGGATGCGCATCCGTGTGGATCAACATAAGTGCGGACCTGGCTTTCCCCATCCGTGCGGATCTACTACGCGTAGATCCGCGTGAACCTGCCTCATGCGCGGATTTGCACTTTACAATATAAGCCCTTGTCTTGTCTAAACTATTAGCTACGACTCGTTACATTTTACACTAAAACTCATGATTGAAGAGAGCGATAGACATAGCGCATTCACAAACGAGCTTCACGGTGTTATTTTGTTTTGCAGGATTGTCTTTGGATCGTTCGGATTACAAGTTGAGGAAAGAAAGAAAATTAACCTTTATTGACGAGTAATCCCACAATGTTTCTTCATATATAAAGTCCAAACGAGTAAACCAATAACCTGATAATCAATTTGATTCAAATATCTGAATGGGCTGATAAGCTTATGGGTATAAACAAACAACTCTAAAATCTAAGAAAAATCAAATTGATTCTAAATTAGCATTAGTGATAAGTAAATCCAAATAAAGATGTAGACCAATAATAATGAACACATATAAGTGAATTGATACAAACAAACTCAAATGAACAAACATAAACAAATAAATGCGAGTAGACATAAGAAAAATGTTGACGATGCAAATGAACAAAATCCTTTATTCATATTCATTCATCAAACAATTCATTGAATGTCTAGTCGAGTTACGACTTATTTCACAATTATGTGAAAACTACAACTTAGGCCTTTGGGTATACTTTAACTCTTTTTAACACCACCTAGGTGCCACATCACTTAATTTTCTCCATTTCACTTTACCTCACATCAAGGAAATGGTTTAATCCTCTTAACTTTATTCTTTTAATGGTTTTAGTGTAAAAACTTTTAATGGTTTGGGTGTAAAAAAGGAAAACAAATTAAGACAATATCTTAACATCATGTTAACATATAAGCCCTTTACCACCCCTTAACACAAGAAGGGAGTGGGTTGCAATGCCGTTTAACATATCATGTCATCGTTAACACCCTAAATATTAAGGTACACCCCCATGACCTTTTAGGGTGTGGGGAGTGGTTAAACACTTTGGAGTGACAAACTAAAAAATCAACCAATGAGAGTATGCCACGTCAATTAGTGAAAAGTGTTTAAACTTTGGTGAAAAGTGTTGGCAATGGTTTAGACATTTGATAAAGTGGTAAACTTAAAAAAAAAAAGGAAAAATGTGTGATTGGTTGAGAGATGGAATGGACCCCACCCACACCCCCCCTCTCTCTCTCCTTCCTCCCCTCACCGATTCGGCATACCACCACCGATTTGGTAAACTTTGAGTGGCTAACTAGGGTCGGCTGCGGTGTTTGCCGATCGGCAAACCCGTTTGCCGCCCTTTGCCGACTCCCACACCGTACACCCTTATGATCTTTCTGAAAACATCAAGGGGTAATTAGGTATCGTATGTAGTAATAATAATCTGAAAGACACAACAAATTCCTCCTCATCCGGCTGCTGTTGTGTTGATAAAACTAAAGTCAGTCAGTCACGTTAACACATTTCAATTTGTCATAGAAACCCACGCCATAAATACCACTAAAACAACAACAGATCAGTTCCCCCTCACTCCACTTCCATTTCAACCGTCAACTCTAACCTACCACCGGTGCCACCACCGTCTACGACGGCGGCTCCGTCATCCGCCACCGCACTTCCACTCGTCGCCTCCGCAGCTCCGCCGTTCTTCTATCACTGTTTAAATTGTATATTCTCTTACTCACACTTTATTCACTAAATTCATAACCGTTATCACTTATCTCTAATTTTCCGATGTGTTATAGATCAGACGGTTATTTGAATTTAATGAAATTCGGATCTTCGTGTTTTGCTTATAGATCTCTTGATTCAAACCTAACTTTTTTTGTATAGTAGAAAGGGATCTTTGACGATTCGTACTTCTATGTAGGTTTTTATATTCTGTCTTTACTTTATTGATAAGTTAGATTGCTTTATCTGTTTTGTGTTAAAAGGTGAACAATTGACTGTTGATATTAAACATGTTACATAGCAGTTTATTAATTATTATTACACCTGTGTGATGATATAGATCCGATTTTCTCTGTTTGTTTTGATAATTGATGAGATTCAAGTTTGGATTTGATCTTGTGTAAACTGTTTAGTTGCAGAATTGTGTGGTTCTGGTGATGTGTTGCCTTTATACAGCACTGAAAAAATATATATGCGTGTTTAGTTGTGTTAAAGACATGTTTGGATGTGCGATCTGGAATAATATTTAATAATCACATAGTGGAATGATAAATCTGATTATTCAAGGAATCAATGGATAAAATGTTGAATAAGAGAATATTATAAGGAAAATGGAGTCCTGTGTTAACTATGGGTATATAGTTAAGGTTATTGTAGCCGTAGATATTCAGTTTTGTTGCAATCAGTACGAAATGGATTATTCGAAGTTGAGTATGTGACCCTGAAATAATAAGATTACCGTAAGCCAACTTTGTTTATCCACTAATCAGATAATCGGTTATACATCCTTAGAATTTACAAGGAAAAAAACTGGTTCAGCTTATCATTTGTTATGAAATTTCAGGCATTAAAGACGTGTTTTAATTTCGTTGGGAGAGTGACATCTCTATCACAAGTCCACGTCTTGAGATATAGTGACATGTTAACCGAAAAAATAGTTTGCTTAATCTATACTTCATGATATGGCTGTCCTTGTTTTTTACTTGTTTTATGCATGGTTGTGAAAGCATCATATTTGTAAATATTCATTTTTTCCTGAATAAAAAGTAACACATGTGATGTTCTGGCAGTGTTTGGTGGTGCAAAGGTACCTGTGAAGGAAAGGGCAATGTATGCCTTCCAAACCAAGGTATAGATTGTAAGGTAGATATTAAGTAGTTGCTGACATCAATTTATTGAAAAATTAATCAAATTTATCTAGCATGTAAAAAGCATTCATCTTATAAGTGTTTGAGCACCACTGAATACACCAACTTGATCTCTTTTTCACATGTCTTTCAGATGCAGGCTTGATGGGGATGAAGTTCATGATTGGAAGAAAATAACCCTTCCCTATTTAATACCTCGGTCTCACAAGTTCTAAATAAATCATAATTTTTTTGGTATTCTCGTACGTGTGATGCCTTTTTGCTAAATGAAGACAGCTAGAGCATGGCGTGGAAGCTTAAAAGACTATATAATGATGTCTGGTGTTCGACAACGACCAAATTTTAAAGGGCCAAACTGGGTTATTATATTAGTGTGCTTAGTCAGCATATTTTTAGTTGGATTATATATCTATCAGCCCAGGAATACTGCTGCCTGCTATATCTTTTTGTCCCGTGGCTGTTCCGATCTTGAAAACACTCCAGCAGTTCCTTCCAGAGAATTAACAGATGAAGAAAACGCAGCTCGGGTGGTCTTCACGGAAATTTTGAAATCATCTCCTGCTGCTCCAAAGAACGCGAAAGTCGCTTTCATGTTTTTGACTCCTGGCCCATTACCGTTTGAAATGCTATGGGACAAGTTCTTTCAAGTAAGCTTCATCCGTTTTTGTTTCCTCGAGGTGGAAATATGGGTGGGTTGGGACTGAGAGGTGTTCTTCGGGTTTCTTTAATCGGGTTTCGGGTTATTCGGGCTTTTTTTTTTGTTATGGGAATCCTATCTGTAACCCGACCCAAATAAAATTCGGGTTAAATGGTTTTGGGTTATTCGGTTTCGGGTTTATTCAAGTCGGGTTAATCAGTATACGGATTTTTAAATACAAGTTGCAATGCGTACTTGACAATTTAACTTAACATGTTTATTATTAAGTAAAAACCACAAAATGCCAAATAAAAACCTTCCCAATATGATATTACATTCAAACCCTGCATTGAACATATATATTACCTATAAAAAGTCAAATACAATAAGCACAAAACTAAACCCTATCAACCAATCGTTTAAACTAAGAAGAAAACGCCAAATCATATCATCCGAATTGAATCTTTTTAGTCACTCAAACAAACAACGAAACACCGAAAAAAACATCATGTTTACAACAAAAAACAAAACATATCAGAGGAACTTTATACTTTTCTGTTATTATGTATGTATATATACAATCGACATTTTTTATGTAATTTGGGTCAAATCGACTAACATTTTATTAACCCGAATACTATTTCCGGGTTTCGGGTTCCATCTTGTGTTACCTACTTATCTTAGCGTTCTTTTTGCTATATAGTTTACAAAGGGATTACGTTTATGGTTTATCGGTCATTTGATGCTGATCACGTGAACATGGATAAAATGACTAAATGGCTATATCACAACTGATAAATAGTCAATAAAGCTTATATGGATCTGCTTACAATGCTTGAATTAGTTGTGATTGTTTTGGTCTTATACTATGCGTAATTATATGCTACCGCTTAATATTCTTGATTAATTTTCTATGCTGATGACATCAAGGCATTTTTGTAACTTACAAGACTTTGAAATATGGGATGAAAGCAGCTAACTTGCTTTTAAACTAAAAATTTATGGTTGGTCCTAAAGTTCATTGTGTTTATTCAATTAGCTTGCACATTAAAACATTGTCTATAGTTGATGTTTGCATTAGTTTTCCAATATTATATTCTTAAAACCTTTTGCAGGGCCATGATGGTAGATTTACTGTTTATGTGCATGCCTCAAGAGAACAACCGCCTCATGTTAGTCCATACTTCAGTGGTAGAAATATAAGAAGTGAAAAGGTATCTATTCTTTAGAGCTTTGTGTAGCTTACATATAACTGTCACTACCACCATATTTGAATGAAAATATGAAACAAAAAAGAATGGCCGAACCTGCATCGAATAAAAGATAATTAATAGGAGATTGTATCTTATTACATTAAGTCATTAATACTAATAGGTGGCCATGCCTTTCTAAATATTATTATAGCAACAAAAAGCTACGATTCTGATCTTATATCGATTGCTCTTGCTTTGAAACTTTAGGTTGATTGGGGGAAAATATCAATGGTTGATGCAGAGAGGAGACTATTAATGAATGCACTTCAAGATCCAGATAATCAACAATTTGTTTTGCTATCTGACAGGTAAACACATAGTTGGATGTATTTCACTTGTGGTTACGTGTAGGGTGGCAGTTTTGACCAATTTTACTTTATAATAAACTATTTAATTTCTCTTGCAGCTGTGTACCATTGCATAGCTTCGATTATGTGTACAACTACCTAATCTTCGCAAATCTTAGTTTCATTGACTGGTAAGAACATTATACTTTCTAAAAGACATTCATATATATATATATATATATATATATAGAGAGAGAGAGAGAGGCCGGTTAATGTACAATATTCCTTAATGTACGAGCGTACACTGTGAAATTACGCACCTTGTAAAACTCAAAACCCTAATAATGCATGTTAAAAACCAAAATCACGCGTGATTAGGGTTTTGAATTTTACAACGTGCGTAATTTCACAGCGTACACTCGTACATTAAGCAATATTGTATTTTACACTTCCCCTATATATATATATATATATTCCTTTACTGTTTTAACTGCTGTGGAAAACCTTTTTTACCAAATATCTCTTCTGCTGTCTGTAGTTATGACGATCCCGGTCCACATGGAGCTGGTGGAAGGTATTCAGAACATATGTTACCTGAAATCGAATTTAAGGATTTTCGTAAGGGTTCACAGGTACAAATCATGGATAACATCTTTTTTTTTTCTTTAACTCGTGGTTTATGGCCTTCAATTAAATGATTAATGTCGACCTTTATTTTTTATTGTTTAGCATGTTTGTCTAGATGAATATAATTGATAACAACAAAATCAGATGAGTGAACGTTGTCAAAGATAATGAATTTACAAGTCAATCATTTATCAGCTACCAGAAGTTCTGTTTAGTGTGACAATTATTTGTAACAAAGTATTATCTTTTTATGTACATTTGCAGTGGTTCACTATGACTCGGAAGCATGCTTTAATAATTATGGCTGACAGTCTTTACTACAGGAAGTTCCGGCTTTACTGCAGGGTTAGTGCATCTCCCTACCTTGGTTTAAAACGCAAAGCGACCCTAGGCGCAAAGAGTTGCGCCTTGTGTGACATAAGGCGAGCTCTGTACAAAAAGCGCATAAAAAGCGAGCTTTTTTTGAAAAGAATCCCGCTGAGGCGCGCGCTTTTTGTACAGAAGGTGTTTTTGTGCTTTAAAATGTTATACATGTAGCTAAAATGGTTGTACATTAAGTGATTTATACATTAAATCATATATATAAACCTAATTTATCACTATATTTTGGGTAAGGGATGCTAAAAGCCTATAGAATATATATATGAAAAAAATATATAAGCACCTTGCGCCTCACGTACAAAAAGCCCGCCGCTTTTGCGATTTGCGCTGCCGCTTCGCGCTTTGATTTTAGACCTTGTCGCTTTTGTACGCTTCACGCTTTTTTAAACCAAGCTCCCTACATTCTTTTATTCTGTGAAGGAACAGCCAGAAAAGTAAAAATATACAATTTATATTACAAGTTCCTTAAATAAATGTAGGGTTTTGCTAACTATAGCACATATGACTACTGTTAAATGTTAACAACTAACTTCTAACTAATTTGCTTCAACACTTTATCATGAAGTAATAATTTTTGTTTTCTTAATTTAACAGCCAGGTTTTGAGGGCCGCAATTGCTACGCTGATGAACATTACTTCCAAACACTTTTCTATGTTAGTTCCTCTATAACCCTTTGTTTTTCTTTCTTTTATCACTTTTAATTATATTTCTAGTTGTTAAAAGATTCTCTTTTTAGATGATTGACCCTGCTGGAATTGCAAATTGGTCTGTAACATATGTCGATTGGTCAGAAAGAAAGTGGCACCCGAGGTCTTATAAACCTCAAGATATTACTCCCAAGCTTATTAAAAACCTCACGGTACACAATTTCATTCATACTCAATACAGAAAAAGTTGTATAAATGATTAATGCATTAATAATGATTACAAAAATATGATCATGAGTAGACTAATCAACACTATTATGTACTGCAGTCCTATGATACTAGCCTGCATTTCACAAGTGATGAAAAGGTAAATAATTTATCACTTTTTCCACTTCATCATAATACTTTGACTTTCTGGGTCAAAGGCATTACTTTTTAACTCAAGATTCGATATAGCAAGTCTACAAGTTTTAAAATCAAGATCTCTCAAAAGTCAAAACTACATAAGTTTCAAATATAATGGATATTGATCTATCACATTGTGTTGACTTTTGCAGAAGACCGTGTTGAAAACACCCTGCATGTGGAATGAAATGAGGCGGCCCTGCTTTCTATTTGCAAGAAAATTTTATCCAGAAACATTGGATAATTTACTGCAGCTTTTCTCAAATTCAACATCAGTCTGAAGATAACATGAACATTGTCATTTATGGATGGATTCACAACGGAATCTGACCCATTTCTTCCCATTGATTCCTGTATAATAACTTGTGGTGCTAGTCTTCATGTTGATGAGGCTTGATTAAGTTTTATGGATTTCAATTTTGAATCTATTTAGATTGTTAAAAGTTACCACCTTTCTTGATAATACTTATGTTTTAATCTATGGCCCAGGCTATTCGCACATCCCCCTTGGTCTATTCGCACACCCCAAAAAGCCCCGCTTTGGCCAAAGCGGGGCGCTTTAGGTTAAAGTTAACAGACAAGGGCTTGTCAGTCCTTGTCTGATGACCTCATACCGAAGCGCCCCGCTTTGGCCAAAGCGGGGCGTTTTGGGCTGGCTGTTTATTTTTTGGGGAAAAAGTGAGGTTTTGATGGAAAAAAATGGGTTGTTTGTTTGTTTGTTGTTTGGTTGTGTTTTTTTTGTTGAAAAGTTGTAGATTGTTGTTTTATTTTTATAAAACATATATAATTTAAAGTTGTTTTATTTTTACGAAACATATATAGTTATTTTTATTTTTTAAAAATCAATTTAATTCAAAATATACATATATATTGCAAACAGAAAATCCCGAAGAAGTTTAACAGAGATCAACGGAAGCAAATCCTGTTGAAACAATGTCCTGTTAATTGTTTCAGATAACATGTTTTGTAACAAAGAGTTAATGTTTTTTTTTCTACTTTTAGAAAGGTTTGAGAGAGAAAATTGTACTCAAATTACAGTTAGTCTTAAATGGTATAAAAATGTGATGATACCAAAAGAAGCTTGCAAAGCACACTGAAGATATGTGGAGAGAGACAAAGCTTGTGGCCTCGGCTTGTGGGCCCATATCACTAGTTTTCGGTTTTGTTATTTTTAACAAAGTTGCCTCAGCTGTATGAAGCTTTGCATTCTCTTTAGTGTCAGAAGAGCGGGATGCGATAAGTGTACCATCCATATAAACGCTTGCAATGGTTATGTCACATGCGAGTTTATATGGATTAGAACGACATTTAATCAAATCCAAAGTTGCATTTTGAAACACTCTCCATTCATCCGGTATTGTATATCAAGTTGTTTTCCGTCCTTCTGACACGCCTCATACAATATTAAATATAATTACGAAATCCTATTGAACGTGAACAAACCATCCAAATATGTTGCAAGTTAAATCTACAATCAATGTATAGAGCTGTAGCAACAGATTCAACAATATCGCATTCGATATTAAATATACTTTTCAAAAAAGCCTTATAAATATTCACATCACAATCTATGACAAAACGAAACATAATCCCCGATTGTCTAGAGAAGTGTTTTTATCATGTGTCATATGTTGGATGGAATATAATTCAACTAGAGGAGTTCTGCCAGTGCAATAAATGCGGAAACGTTGCATAATTCATTTAGTTTCTGTTTGGCACCTTCAATCTTCGTTGCTTCATTAAAATTATGAAGCAGTTTCTGTATCGGTTATTCAGATCTCTATACGATCATCTTTCCAAACTGCAACACACGAATGTGTGGTTTCAACGAATTGGTGTGATTCAGTAGTTATATAACGATAAGTTTAAACTTTATATTGAATACAGCCGTAAAGCCCATCAATGACTGCGTGTTGTGGGCATTGAGACAACGACAGATAATGAACGAATTGTTGGACTTCTTGTTCCAAATGCAGCTGTAAGATCCGTACTTAAAGGTCTCTCTCTAAAAGATGCAACTTTACGGCACGCTTACCTTAATCACATCTTCCATGGAGTCACAGATCCGACAATAGGGCCCATGGATCTTATGCCCACCCGAGACCGACCTCTGGATTACACGTTCTCCGAAATTGATTTGGGTCACGTGTTGAATGATAATATTAAAAACCGACCATCTTTCACCAAGAAGGATAATGCAAACAAGTTCTCCACAGTTTGTGCAAATGAAATCCTGAAATCTACTTCATCAATAATCGTGAGAAACTTCTTCGAGCTAACTGCCGATATCTCATCCTTCTTATCTATGTCACAATCAAAGCAACTCATAAACAACCAAAACCTACAAAAACTATTAAAAGCACGAACTGCTTAATATTTCAAATCATTCATCACCGACTACAACCTGGAGTACCGGTGCCTGACAGACGACGCGTGGTACACCTGCGCTGTCGTTCTCGACAACGACAACCCTCCAGAAGAGGAAAAACACTACCATAGGTTAACCCTCCAGAAGAAATCGCAGGCTGATACATAAAAATACATATAACGAGTTATCGTCTTCAGAATCAGACGAAGGTTACAAACACTCAGAGAATCACCAAAATGATATTGAAATTTGTGAGCCTTCAAATTATTTTGGGAAACATGAAAGAAGACCACATCACGAAACGACGTTTCATAATCATGGGAAACGAAGAAATTTGATCTTGGAAGAGATCGAAGATTTGGGTACAACTTCAAGTCATGAAGATCACTCTGAAGTAGTTGATCATGACAACTACCAAGGCGACAATTATTCAATAGTCATTAGTTCTTAATGAACTCGGATTCAGGAAATGATGAATAATGTAAGGAAAAGTGTTGGAAAGATGACTGAATAGAGATCTGAATCAACCGAAATCAACAAATTCCATGGGTTTGTGTCCAATGCAAGGATCTTCGAATGCAGGCCCGAGAAACGAAAGGGATTTCGAGCAGTTGGTCGATGACATGATAGATAAAGTTCTTCCAATGAAATCCACTGCAAAAAATGCGGAAACGTTTCATTTTTTGAATTAAAACGATTTTCAAAATTTGATAGGAACGCCTCCACCACCGCATAGAATTCTCCAGTGACCCCGACACTGACGATATGCAACCACGACTCCTCCGTTGAGACACGGTGTAACAATCGCCATACCGAGATAGTACAAAAGACTGTCGAAACAAAGGTAGCGATGGCTCGCCACCAAGAGCACGACACATGATTTCGAAATGAGAAAGTTTCATTGCACCAAGAGGGGACAACTGGGATATGTTAAATTCGTAATGTTTCAAGAAATCCAGAAAGAAGATGGAGAACAGAATGCGTATGTTTGAGCACTCCAAATGTTTGGTGGAAAGCACGATATTCAAATCTCTATTCGGTGATCTTTTCGAGCTTTTACACACGAATATGTGGTTCACAATTTGTAAGATATCATCACAAAGCCCCTGTGTTTACATGCAATGTACAGTGTTCTAATATCAACGACTGCATGTTGTGGGCATTGAGACAACAACGGATAATGAACGAATTGTTAGACTTCTTGCTGCTAATTATACTGGAAGTCGCTTTCCTAGTTGTCGCCATTTCTAAAATATTATGTCAGTGGGAAATGTTTTAAAAATCAGATGCAACTTTACGACGCGCTTACCTTAATCACATCTTCCATGGAGTTATAGATCCGACAATAGGGCCCACAGATCTTATGCCCACCCGAGATCGACCTCTGGATTACACTTCTCCGAAATCGATTTGGGTCACGTGTTGAATGATAATATTAAAAACCGACCATCTTTCACCAAGATGGATAACGCAAACAAGTTCTCCACAGTTTCTCCAACCGTCTCCCCAATTGGGGATAACTAGACTTCGCCTTCAAGTAATAAGAAAACAGTCACATCCCAGCAATTTACATCCACTAACCGTACTGTTATTACACCTGAGATGATTCAAGTGAGTCCTATGAAGCAAGTGTCTGTCTATTCAATTGAGAGGAATCATTGCATTACATCCCCGTTGAAAACAAGCTTGAAAAGGTTTAGCACTAGCAGGGATCATGTTAAATGATGGCTGGTGAAGGTTAGCTGATACTCGCCATTCTCTTGCACCTGAGACCGACCTCTGGATTACACGTTCTCCAAAATCGATTTAGGTCACGTGTTAAATGATAATATTAAAAACCGACCATCTTTCACCAAGAAAGACAACGCAAACAAGTTCTCCACACTTTGTGCAAATGGCGGTTTCCAGAAGAAATCACTGGCCGATACATAAAAAGGATGCGTTTAACTTTGACTTGCCTAATTTAGATTATTTAGGGGCAGATTTCAATCTGACTGATTTGTCGGGTGATTTTGATTTGACTTCTGCCAGCCGGATAATGGATCTTCTCCCGAGTGCCTTTCACGGTAAGGCCCTTAACATTTATTTTGTTCTTTTCGTTTTAATATTGTCAACAAATTCTAACATCTTGTTTTGATTTTAGATCACCAGACCCAATTCGGTGACATCTGTGAAGTCTGTAACAAAGTGCATCAAAGTGTTTAGTCCTGGTAAGTTTGTATGTTGTGGCTGTTTTTATACTAACACAAAAGATTAGTCACTCTATTATTAATTGATTGCACTTGTTGTGCAGTGAAAACTCGCAATCCTTGATGACCAGATGTGTGTGATGCGGATCAAGTGGACTAGCTAACATGGTGATAGTACAACTTACTACCGTCTAATGTAGAAAATGTTGTTTTAACACTTGTACTTTTGATTTTGGACTCAAGTGGTTAAACCCACTAAAACACAAGGACTCAAAGTGCTACAAAATGAATGGTAAGTATGTGAAACCGATGCCCATACAACGTCATGTGATTCCGGTTATTTCGTATTATGACTTGTAATGGCAAAATACATCACGTTACGATAATTGTAGGTGCGTTTTTGAATTAAAAAGATTTAAAAAAAAGCTGCCACAATTGTCAAATTCGTTGTGTGCATTCATATTGTTTGGATCCACCACAAATTCCGTGGGTTTGTGTCCAATGCAAGGACCTTCGAATGCGATATGTACGTTAAATTTCATTAAAGTTGTAGATTTTTAATCACTTATGTTTTTTAATCATTTTTTTCTTTTTTCAAAATAAGTGGCTGGTTTTTTAATCATTTTTTCATTTGTTAAAAAGTTGTAGATTTTTGTTTTATTTTTATAAAACATATATAATTTAAAGTTGATTTATAACGGTCGTTTAACGTAAGTGTACCAGTTATAGTTAATTTATAATAGTCGTTTATAAAGATACGTTTCATTATGCCATTGTTTTTAAAAATGCTAACCGATTTTATTTTGTTATATTACACGAACATGTTTAATTAAAACAACGTACAATAAGTTGCGAAAAATACATATGAAATAAACGCAAACAATCGAAACAAACATCGTGTAAAATAAAAGATCTACCGCATAAATATATATATAATCAGTTTGTATATAAAAACATAAATACAACTGAATGTCTAGTACAAAAGTACAACTGAATGTTTAATACAAAATAAAGACTAAAGCTATTGATCCTCTAGCGGTGGGGACGATGGTAGTGGCTGGGGTGACAATCCCAAATGACCCACGATCTGCAAGAGCGTCTGTATGGCCCAATCCACCCGGGCGTCAACACGTCTGAGGCGCTGATCGAAGTCCCGGGCCACGGCCTACGCAGCAGGAGGCAGGTCTGCAATGACATGTTGTGGGTACTGCGGCGGGTGCGGAGGTGGCGACGACGGCGGTGGTGGGATCTCCTCGTCAACAACGTGATCAACTGGAGGCAAACCCAGCGGAGCCTAAACCTCAGGCTCAGGAAGACCCAGAGCCTGTCGCTGAGCCCGCTGAGCCGCCTCTTGAACAACCATCGACGCTAGTATCCCGTCCTTAACCTCAATGACTACTGGGATCACCTCCGGTAACTCCTCGGGCACCCAAACCTGGAACTCCGGTCCCGAAAGCTCAGTCCGATCTGGGGAAAAGTGTGCGTCAAACGCATGTTGGATATTGACGCCCAGCCTAATCTAGTCGACGGAATGGCCGGGGACAGCTGGGGGTCACTCTCGGGCACCAACCCTAAAGAGCGCGCAATTGCTGTAACGTAGGACCCGCCAAAGAGCCTATCGCGCTCCTGCCAATGATAAGCGGTAACAAAGTACTCTGCCAGGCACACATGTCTGAGGCCGCAACATGCAGTAGAGAAAGAAAAGGTCACCCATGTTGACCTTGTCCCGGCTGTGATACCGGGGCATGATCGAGCACGCAATGATGCGGTGGAGGTATCTATACAGGGGGTCTCTGATGGCGGTGGCCTTTTACGAGGATTGCCCAAAGGCCACCGTCGCAATAGCGAACCAGAAACTGATAAGGGTCTTCCTGTCCAAGGTCCTAACCCCCTGTGTATAAACATATGTATTAAGCTCGGCCTCTATGTACAAACCTGAACGGACAACAAAGTCCCGCAGGCTCATCCCAAACTCCTGCCCGACCAAACGAAAAGTGATCTCGTGCACGACATGGCCCGAGTCCTTCACGTAATCCTCCGGATGCGGCGTGCATATAAATTAGGAAATGAACTCGACCGTAAGCTCACGATACGAGTCATCCAACGTAGTCTGGAACAAGCGCGCAAACGGTGTATCCAACCCAATAATATCCCTCGCCCTCGCGGCCTCCTCCACTGTCTCCAAAATCCCCCAATCAATCCCGACATGCGCCCCTCTCTCCATGGTGCGCAACTTCGCGCACCTTTTATGCATGTCTGACCCCCTCGAGAACGCCAGGTAAATGTGACCGTCTAGTGGATCAACGTTAACCGGCTCCTCATCATCAACCTCCATGTCCGGTTCGTAATCCATATCGATATGGACATCGATATCCATACATGTGTGTTAAAAAACAATTTAGTAACAAATTTAAATAAAATTTTATAACAAATTTTAAAGTAATATATATTTACAACTTGTTAAGGACGAATTCGAGTAATAATAAAATTATTATATATTTATGACCGTTTACTGATTCGACGCTTGTTACAGACCTACGCGCGTTACGGACGACTTCGACTAATAAATAAAAATACTATATATTTAGCAATTGTTACGGAATCTGTCACACCCTTTTCAGAGGCGGAAACACGAGGTGTGATCATGAAAGGTTCTTATTGCTTCATTCCATGAGAATCCTTCACTAAGCGCAAACCTCCTCTCGGGTGCTCGTTTCTTCAACGTTTCAGCTCATCAATGACTGCGTGTTGTGGGCATTGAGACAACGATAGATAATGAACGAATTGTTGGACTTCTTGTTCCAAATGCAGCTGTAAGATCCGTACTTAAAGGTCTCTCTCTAAAAGATGCAACTTTACGGCACGCTTACCTTAATCACATCTTCCATGGAGTCACAGATCCGACAATAGGGCCCATGGATCTTATGCCCACCCGAGACCGACCTCTGGATTACACGTTCTCCGAAATTGATTTGGGTCACGTGTTGAATGATAATATTAAAAACCGACCATCTTTCACCAAGAAGGATAATGCAAACAAGTTCTCCACAGTTTGTGCAAATGAAATCCTGAAATCTACTTCATCAATAATCGTGAGAAACTTCTTCGAGCTAACTGCCGATATCTCATCCTTCTTATCTATGTCACAATCAAAGCAACTCATAAACAACCAAAACCTACAAAAACTATTAAAAGCACGAACTGCTTAATATTTCAAATCATTCATCACCGACTACAACCTGGAGTACCGGTGCCTGACAGACGACGCGTGGTACACCTGCGCTGTCGTTCTCGACAACGACAACCCTCCAGAAGAGGAAAAACACTACCATAGGTTAACCCTCCAGAAGAAATCGCAGGCTGATACATAAAAATACATATAACGAGTTATCGTCTTCAGAATCAGACGAAGGTTACAAACACTCAGAGAATCACCAAAATGATATTGAAATTTGTGAGCCTTCAAATTATTTTGGGAAACATGAAAGAAGACCACATCACGAAACGACGTTTCATAATCATGGGAAACGAAGAAATTTGATCTTGGAAGAGATCGAAGATTTGGGTACAACTTCAAGTCATGAAGATCACTCTGAAGTAGTTGATCATGACAACTACCAAGGCGACAATTATTCAATAGTCATTAGTTCTTAATGAACTCGGATTCAGGAAATGATGAATAATGTAAGGAAAAGTGTTGGAAAGATGACTGAATAGAGATCTGAATCAACCGAAATCAACAAATTCCATGGGTTTGTGTCCAATGCAAGGATCTTCGAATGCAGGCCCGAGAAACGAAAGGGATTTCGAGCAGTTGGTCGATGACATGATAGATAAAGATCTTCCAATGAAATCCACTGCAAAAAATGCGGAAACGTTTCATTTTTTGAATTAAAACGATTTTCAAAATTTGATAGGAACGCCTCCACCACCGCATAGAATTCTCCAGTGACCCCGACACTGACGATATGCAACCACGACTCCTCCGTTGAGACACGGTGTAACAATCGCCATACCGAGATAGTACAAAAGACTGTCGAAACAAAGGTAGCGATGGCTCGCCACCAAGAGCACGACACATGATTTCGAAATGAGAAAGTTTCATTGCACCAAGAGGGGACAACTGGGATATGTTAAATTCGTAATGTTTCAAGAAATCCATAAAGAAGATGGAGAACAGAATGCGTATGTTTGAGCACTCCAAATGTTTGGTGGAAAGCACGATATTCAAATCTCTATTCGGTGATCTTTTCGAGCTTTTACACACGAATATGTGGTTCACAATTTGTAAGATATCATCACAAAGCCCCTGTGTTTACATGCAATGTACAGTGTTCTAATATCAACGACTGCATGTTGTGGGCATTGAGACAACAACGGATAATGAACGAATTGTTAGACTTCTTGCTGCTAATTATACTGGAAGTCGCTTTCCTAGTTGTCGCCATTTCTAAAATATTATGTCAGTGGGAAATGTTTTAAAAATCAGATGCAACTTTACGACGCGCTTACCTTAATCACATCTTCCATGGAGTTATAGATCCGACAATAGGGCCCACAGATCTTATGCCCACCCGAGATCGACCTCTGGATTACACTTCTCCGAAATCGATTTGGGTCACGTGTTGAATGATAATATTAAAAACCGACCATCTTTCACCAAGATGGATAACGCAAACAAGTTCTCCACAGTTTCTCCAACCGTCTCCCCAATTGGGGATAACTAGACTTCGCCTTCAAGTAATAAGAAAACAGTCACATCCCAGCAATTTACATCCACTAACCGTACTGTTATTACACCTGAGATGATTCAAGTGAGTCCTATGAAGCAAGTGTCTGTCTATTCAATTGAGAGGAATCATTGCATTACATCCCCGTTGAAAACAAGCTTGAAAAGGTTTAGCACTAGCAGGGATCATGTTAAATGATGGCTGGTGAAGGTTAGCTGATACTCGCCATTCTCTTGCACCTGAGACCGACCTCTGGATTACACGTTCTCCAAAATCGATTTAGGTCACGTGTTAAATGATAATATTAAAAACCGACCATCTTTCACCAAGAAAGACAACGCAAACAAGTTCTCCACACTTTGTGCAAATGGCGGTTTCCAGAAGAAATCACTGGCCGATACATAAAAAGGATGCGTTTAACTTTGACTTGCCTAATTTAGATTATTTAGGGGCAGATTTCAATCTGACTGATTTGTCGGGTGATTTTGATTTGACTTCTGCCAGCCGGATAATGGATCTTCTCCCGAGTGCCTTTCACGGTAAGGCCCTTAACATTTATTTTGTTCTTTTCGTTTTAATATTGTCAACAAATTCTAACATCTTGTTTTGATTTTAGATCACCAGACCCAATTCGGTGACATCTGTGAAGTCTGTAACAAAGTGCATCAAAGTGTTTAGTCCTGGTAAGTTTGTATGTTGTGGCTGTTTTTATACTAACACAAAAGATTAGTCACTCTATTATTAATTGATTGCACTTGTTGTGCAGTGAAAACTCGCAATCCTTGATGACCAGATGTGTGTGATGCGGATCAAGTGGACTAGCTAACATGGTGATAGTACAACTTACTACCGTCTAATGTAGAAAATGTTGTTTTAACACTTGTACTTTTGATTTTGGACTCAAGTGGTTAAACCCACTAAAACACAAGGACTCAAAGTGCTACAAAATGAATGGTAAGTATGTGAAACCGATGCCCATACAACGTCATGTGATTCCGGTTATTTCGTATTATGACTTGTAATGGCAAAATACATCACGTTACGATAATTGTAGGTGCGTTTTTGAATTAAAAAGATTTAAAAAAAAGCTGCCACAATTGTCAAATTCGTTGTGTGCATTCATATTGTTTGGATCCACCACAAATTCCGTGGGTTTGTGTCCAATGCAAGGACCTTCGAATGCGATATGTACGTTAAATTTCATTAAAGTTGTAGATTTTTAATCACTTATGTTTTTTAATCATTTTTTTCTTTTTTCAAAATAAGTGGCTGGTTTTTTAATCATTTTTTCATTTGTTAAAAAGTTGTAGATTTTTGTTTTATTTTTATAAAACATATATAATTTAAAGTTGATTTATAACGGTCGTTTAACGTAAGTGTACCAGTTATAGTTAATTTATAATAGTCGTTTATAAAGATACGTTTCATTATGCCATTGTTTTTAAAAATGCTAACCGATTTTATTTTGTTATATTACACGAACATGTTTAATTAAAACAACGTACAATAAGTTGCGAAAAATACATATGAAATAAACGCAAACAATCGAAACAAACATCGTGTAAAATAAAAGATCTACCGCATAAATATATATATAATCAGTTTGTATATAAAAACATAAATACAACTGAATGTCTAGTACAAAAGTACAACTGAATGTTTAATACAAAATAAAGACTAAAGCTATTGATCCTCTAGCGGTGGGGACGATGGTAGTGGCTGGGGTGACAATCCCAAATGACCCACGATCTGCAAGAGCGTCTGTATGGCCCAATCCACCCGGGCGTCAACACGTCTGAGGCGCTGATCGAAGTCCCGGGCCACGGCCTACGCAGCAGGAGGCAGGTCTGCAATGACATGTTGTGGGTACTGCGGCGGGTGCGGAGGTGGCGACGACGGCGGTGGTGGGATCTCCTCGTCAACAACGTGATTAACTGGAGGCAAACCCAGCGGAGCCTAAACCTCAGGCTCAGGAAGACCCAGAGCCTGTCGCTGAGCCCGCTGAGCCGCCTCTTGAACAACCATCGACGCTAGTATCCCGTCCTTAACCTCAATGACTACTGGGATCACCTCCGGTAACTCCTCGGGCACCCAAACCTGGAACTCCGGTCCCGAAAGCTCAGTCCGATCTGGGGAAAAGTGTGCGTCAAACGCATGTTGGATATTGACGCCCAGCCTAATCTAGTCGACGGAATGGCCGGGGACAGCTGGGGGTCACTCTCGGGCACCAACCCTAAAGAGCGCGCAATTGCTGTAACGTAGGACCCGCCAAAGAGCCTATCGCGCTCCTGCCAATGATAAGCGGTAACAAAGTACTCTGCCAGGCACACATGTCTGAGGCCGCAACATGCAGTAGAGAAAGAAAAGGTCACCCATGTTGACCTTGTCCCGGCTGTGATACCGGGGCATGATCGAGCACGCAATGATGCGGTGGAGGTATCTATACAGGGGGTCTCTGATGGCGGTGGCCTTTTACGAGGATTGCCCAAAGGCCACCGTCGCAATAGCGAACCAGAAACTGATAAGGGTCTTCCTGTCCAAGGTCCTAACCCCCTGTGTATAAACATATGTATTAAGCTCGGCCTCTATGTACAAACCTGAACGGACAACAAAGTCCCGCAGGCTCATCCCAAACTCCTGCCCGACCAAACGAAAAGTGATCTCGTGCACGACATGGCCCGAGTCCTTCACGTAATCCTCCGGATGCGGCGTGCATATAAATTAGGAAATGAACTCGACCGTAAGCTCACGATACGAGTCATCCAACGTAGTCTGGAACAAGCGCGCAAACGGTGTATCCAACCCAATAATATCCCTCGCCCTCGCGGCCTCCTCCACTGTCTCCAAAATCCCCCAATCAATCCCGACATGCGCCCCTCTCTCCATGGTGCGCAACTTCGCGCACCTTTTATGCATGTCTGACCCCCTCGAGAACGCCAGGTAAATGTGACCGTCTAGTGGATCAACGTTAACCGGCTCCTCATCATCAACCTCCATGTCCGGTTCGTAATCCATATCGATATGGACATCGATATCCATACATGTGTGTTAAAAAACAATTTAGTAACAAATTTAAATAAAATTTTATAACAAATTTTAAAGTAATATATATTTACAACTTGTTAAGGACGAATTCGAGTAATAATAAAATTATTATATATTTATGACCGTTTACTGATTCGACGCTTGTTACAGACCTACGCGCGTTACGGACGACTTCGACTAATAAATAAAAATACTATATATTTAGCAATTGTTACGGAATCTGTCACACCCTTTTCAGAGGCGGAAACACGAGGTGTGATCATGAAAGGTTCTTATTGCTTCATTCCATGAGAATCCTTCACTAAGCGCAAACCTCCTCTCGGGTGCTCGTTTCTTCAACGTTTCAGCTCATTTTCACTCTCAGGACCCTGCAAAACACATAAGACACCATAATATACAAAACCAATGATAAAATGACACAAAACAACTCAAATTATTATACAAACTATACATGGAAACAGATGTAATTTGCATTACATCATTCCTCTTTATAGAGTGTCATATGCGTTAACAACTTGTGTTTTGTACCTAAAAACATCAAAGAGATGCTAAAGAAATTAACACTTAAAAGCCCAAAGATGAACAAGACGCTGTAAGGCCAATCAGAGGTAGAAAATCAAAGAGATGCTAAAGAAATTAACACTTAAAAGCCCGAATACAAACAAGACGCTATAAGGTTAGTCGGAGGTAGCAAATCAAGATCGATGATTTAAGGTTTTACTTCGTTTAACTTTCAGTTTAGACCTGAAGAGCAAATAATTAACATACTTTTCAGGGTGTTCTTGTCACTAAAACTCACTTCAACTCTAATATGTATGATTGTGTACCTTTTAAAAATATATACAAAACATACGTGTTTCATGTGTTAGGATCCTTTAAAAGAACTTCTTTACAACATGGGCTCGGTTTTAAAATCCGCCTTGGACTCACAGAAAGGTCGGGCCGAAGCTGTTCGACGATCATGGTCATTGGCTTCAAACAAGTTATCATCTTTGATACATTTTCAAAACTATGAATTTTCCCTAATATATTAATTGGCAACCATATATATCTCTAACATGTATGTATTTTTAAAATTATTAGAAAAAGGTTAAAAACATCCTAATTCCTAAATACTTTGCTATTATTAGAAAAAAAAAGAAGAGTAAACTGCCATTTTGGTCCCTGTGGTTTGGGCATTTTTGCCATTTTAGCCCAAATCTCAAACTTGTTAAATTTGGGTCCCTGTGGTTTCATCTTTATTGCCATTTTAGTCCAAAATTCAAAATCCCCCTTTTTTTTACTGTTCCAAAAAGTTTGAGATTTGGACTAAAATGGCAATAAAAGTTAAACCACAGGGATCAAAATGGCAGTTTACTCTTAACTTTGGACTAAAATGGCAATAAAAGTGAAACCTCAGGGACCCAGATTTAAAAAGTTTGAGATTTGGACTAAAATGGCAAAAATGCCCAAACCACAGGGACCAAAATGGCAGTTTACTCAAAAAAGAAAGTTAAAAACATCCTAATTCCTAAATATAGTTTGCTATCATGCTTATGCTTTTTGACAACATAAACGTCAAATAAACAATCAAGAAAGGCAACAAACAAACAAACAGTCCGTACACGATCCTCCATCGTTATTTAAAATTCGACGAAAAAAACAACGATCTTAATTGCTCCACCGGTACGGACTCCGGCGCACGTAGGTTTTGAAAAAAAGACATTAAGAGATTGAAATTTAAGTTTCCACCCATTGGTTTCAGAACGAATTTGTGAGTTTTTAGGTACGCGCTTCGTTGATATTGTCTCATTTGTTAATTGATTCTGATATAAAGCATACCTTAGGTTTTGAATACGTATATATATATATATATATATATATATATATATATATTTGCAGCAGTTCATAATTCGTTGATAGAAATAAATCATACTTTTGTTTATGAAATTTATTGATGCAGCAGTTCATGTTTCGTTGATTGATTGTCATATAAATCATGACATTTATCGATATATACATCTGCAACAGCTCATTCTTCGTTGATATTTTCTGATTTTCGTTTTCGAAATTGCATGCAACTATTTGCATAATTCGTTGATGATATAAAACATACTTCCGTTTTCAAGACATGTGTTGTGTTGATGTTAGATGCTGATATAAATCATACTTTCGTTTTTGAAACTGTTTGATACATACATACATACATATAAGCATCAACAGGGGCGGATCTAGGCCACTTTTGTGGGTTCCCAGGAACCCGTTCGGTTTGGAAAAAAAATAGTGAGAACCTTGTATGATTTAGGAAAAAATAGTGATAATTGGTGAGAATCTACTAAAAGGAACTCAGTGAAACAAGTTCTTAGATCCGCCACTGAGCGTTAGTTCATAATTCGATTCTGATATAAATCATACTTTGGTTTTTGAAATATATGTGCAGCAGTACATAATAGGTTAAGTTAGAAGGAAGAAAGAGGAGGATTTTGGAAGAATGGGGGATGAATTGGTGATAAATCGTGTTATCAATTCAATAAGGAACTGTTACATATCAGCTTCTAATCATCCATTGCTAGTGTTCATGGTTTTCCTCTTGTATTGGACATACCAATTTTTCCCTTTCTTGTTTTCTCTTTTGGTACATGCTTCTCCCGTTATTGCATCCACTCTTATCCTGCTTGGAACTCTCTTGTTTTACGGTCACGCAAACGCACCCGAAATCCAAAGGGAAGGAACGTCATCACACCATCACGAAATCCATAATCTAGTCTTTGGCGGTATGGGAAACACCGAGCTTGACAATAATGATGGTCGTAAATTTGGAAGCTCCGTTGACAGTCGTGCATCAAGGAAGCAAGATGCAAAGAGTGAATCGGGCAATCAAAAGCCCGTTTTGGTGAATCGTGGTGCTCAGTTTGATCCTTCAAAGAGTAGTGATGGGTCAAGAAGGAGTTCATTTGATTCGTTACATTCTATTCTCGGGCACTTTGATGATGATAATAAGGGATGGGATTCGGGATCTGATGCTTCAACAATGGATAATTTTCCAATGCTTGATCAAGGACATCTTCTAGACGAGATTCATAATGAAACCGATGATGATGATGATGACGACGATCATGACGATATAGAAGTTAAAGACGATTATGACGATGAAGATGAACATGTTGTTACATGGACCGAACGTGACCAAAGGAATCTCATGAGTATGGGGACATTAGAACTGGAAAGAAACCAGCGGTTACAAAGTCTTGTTGCTAGACAAAAAGTTATAAAAAACATGAGGATGGCTGCGGAAAAAAACTTGGCAAACATGAGTCCCGATATTCGATTTATGGACCCTCGTTTTACAACCGCTAGAAACCATCAATTCGATGGATCGGTTTCCTCTAATATGATGGCAAGAAGAAACTCCGTTGATGTTCCGTATGACCTGCATGGAGCGAAACCTGATCGAATGGGTCCCACTTTTCAATCAGGTTCTGTACAAGCAAACCTCCCGTTGGGCTATCGTCACCGGAGATCTGATGTGGGTATTATGGGCCACTCAACTTTGGATTCTTACCCGGTAAAAACAATTGCTTCAACTCATACTTCTGATGTGAATATGCATCCTAACATTCCAAGAAGTCGTCGGCTTTCTCAAGATGGTGATAGTGTGAGGCTTCATCGGGCTGCAGTAGCAGATGACAGAAGTAATGAGGTTAAAATAAGTGGTGAGAATGCAGCAGGTAATACAAAGGAATTTTTTTGAAATAAGTAATGTGACATATTCTTTTGTAGGAGGTAATGAAACAGAAAACTGATTTGCGTCCAGGTAATGAAGATAAAACAAGCAATAAATCGAGCTCGTCCTCATTTTGTGATGTAACTGAAGACATAAATGATGGTGCTGATGATAATGAGGAAGAAGAGTTTGGCTCCGTGGATGAGCCAACGACACAAGATTCAAAAGATCTACAGGTAAATTATAACAATAACTGTTTTATGATTCATGTTAATGTCTCATTTCATTTAACATGATTACTGAAAATGTTGATGGAGATTGATGTTAGATTTTGATAGGTGCTTAAATTTGTGTTTGCAACTCAGTTGTCACCAAGTTTTGGTGCAAAAATATGATAAGTTGCAAACAGCATTATTGAAAGATTAAAAAAAAGAACCTTAAACTTAAGGATAGGAAAGTTTAAAAAAATCTAAGGTAATTTTCAATCATGGTTCACTTTTTAAACTTTTTATTTGTTGCCATCAGTAGTCACTTCTTGAAACTAATTACTGTGCAAATGGATGGATCGGGTAACAATTAACAAATCAAAAAGGGTCGGGTCAAGTCACGTGTCATCAACACATTTTGCTATTTTTTAAATTCTGTTAACGTTACTTTAGACTAGTTTCAACCCGATATTACAACATATGCAGGATTCGGGAGATAGTGACACCGACACCGAAAGTGACACTGAGGAAGCCGGATTGACACAAAGGCTAAAATCATGGTTCACTGGATGGAAGGCATGAATGAAGGTTACCCATGCCAAGGTGTAGTGCATGCTTCCACCTTTTTCTCTTTATTTTTTATTTTGTGCTTGATTCTTTCCTGAGCAAATTTTGAAAATGGTGATTTTCTAGGTACAGTTATTTAACAATAAAAAAGAGTGAAGTGTATTTAAAAGAATATATACTTTTGTAAAAAATAAATAATTTAATCGGTGTTAAGTCATGATTTTGTAATCCTATTAAAGATGGATATTAGTTTGGCTTCCTTTTGTATTTATTCGTTGTAATTGGATGAAATGAGTTTAATTTGAGGGTTAGAATCTGTATCAAAGAATCAAACGTAAACATGTATTGGCTAACCACCCATGTATCATATTTGATATCTTCACCGAAAAAAGACATGACATGGTCGGTGTACACAGTCTACGGGTGGGAGGTTGAGTCTCGACAGTTGTGGAGGATGTGAAGAAGAATCCGACGGCTCAATGGAAGGTGGCTCAAACAGGAGACAGTTACTACTAATGACGTATAACATATATACGATTCAAAAGTGAAGATTGTTATGTGTTAGTTTGTAAAAGGGTTCATTTGTAATAAATAGGAATAGAAGGATGCGATCATGGATTGTACACTCAAGGATATGCAACTTTGTTATATAGTGGTAGATTTGGAAGGTGTTGCTCTGTGATGGCATCATTCATACATTAAAACACAAGTGTATATTGTAGATGAACTACCATGGAAAGGGCATATTCGACATGCTGCAACAAGATTTGCAGACACAATTTTTGTCACACCCTGACCCGCAGCGGAATGTTATGGGGCATGGCGATTGCTCAAAACTTATAACAACTATTTAAAAGTTGAAGTATTTAAAGCATCATTATTTAATTTGTCACACATAGCATAGAATTCAAATATTAATACCAAGTTACAAATTCAAATAAAATCACATATCATCGCCGGTTTATTACTAAGGCAATCCTACATGTCTTCAACTCAAAATCCGACCACCTTGTGTACCTGTATCACGCGTAAAAGAGTTTTGCGTCGACAAACATGTTGGTGAATAGATTCGGTTTTTATTTATAAACGTTTTTTGTTTCATTACTTTTAGAAAACATTACTTTATAACATGCATTGTCAAATGTGAAACTAGGTCTTTCAATATAACAAGAATTCAACGCATATCTCATAAGCAACACAAACATAACAACAATAGTAACCATAGACACATAGAGATTCAAGCCTGGAAAGGCGAATCTGCGAAACAATGATGGCGATACCGAGTTCGACCCATGGCCATGGGGAACCAGTCAGCCAGTGGATCCACGCGAAACCTGTGTGTTGATCCCAGATAAGATGCTCAAAGGCTAAGTATGGCAAATAGATTTCAACAAGTAGGAAATATTTGCGGAACTAGAAATCAAACTTTCAAGAAACAACAGCTTACAAAATTTTCAAGTATATTGATCACTTTGAAAATCAAAGTTATTGAATGTTACAAATGAATGCTTAAAGAATTCTGTGTGAAGGGCAATGGAGTTTATGGTGTGTGTATTAAATGCTTAGCTCAACTCATTTAACCTGTGGGGTTGACATCTCTATTTATAGAGAGTCTGGATCATGAATAAACGTTTGTTTATTCATGCACTTGCTTTGCACAAAGTGCTTTTTGGCATATTCATTGAATCCGTTGATGTCAACTTGCTACTTTCCAAATTATGTCAGGGCTTATCTTCATGACAAGTTGATTCATCAGAAATTCTGATGACCAGCTTACCAGAATTCTGATGAAATTGATCATCAGAAATTCTGATGATCAGAGTTACCAGATTCTGATAAGATAAATACCAGATTTATCATCAGACTTATCAGAATGATCTTTTCTGATCGTCTTCTTTGTCTTGATCACTTCCTGATATTAGTTGAATATGTATCTTTCTTTTCTTCTTGTCCTGTTATCTTGTAGACATTTCTTTTATTCATCTTTCTTGACTATATCTTCAGCATATGATTAGGTTGATCATCTTTTTCTTCAATACTTACATAAAAGTTTCCTAACAATTTCCCCCTAAGTATTGTAAGAAAAATAAACTACCTTATAACAAGTGAACATAATTCAGAAAATTCCCAACAATGGAATCGAAGTTGCAAAGTACAGAACCTTTGTTCAAAAACATATTATAAAGAGAAATAACATGAAATTCAAAATGTCTTTAAAACAGTTTGGCAGGTTTGTGTAGATCATCCTTCTTCAGCTTTTTCTTGTAATGGATTAACTTGTGGAAAATATCATACATTTCTTTGTACCGTCCTCTAGCTCTTATCCATTCATCAATGATTTCTTCAATTTCCTTTCTCAGCAACTCTTTATCTCCCCCCTTAGCTTGAAGTTGTTTCTGCTTCTTGTTCATACATTCCTTGATGTATTTTAGTATCTGATTAGAGTACTTGCAGATATCAACTGTTCTGAAAAGAGCTTTTTTGCCTTCAATATCTCTGAACACAATAGAGAGTCCTGCTTGTTCAAGGATTACTCCAGTTCTGGCTTCCTTTTCCAGCTCTTTGGGGATTGATGTATCTGGTGGAGGTATATGGACTTTCTTCCGATGAACATAGTCATAATTGATGCATTAATCAAAATCAGTAAAAGTTAACCTTTCAAATAGCTTGACTCCTGCTTTTGAAATGCTGTTGAATGCTCTTCTGACATCTTTGTTGTTGCCTTTGTCTTCATCATAAGTTTTCTTCAGAAAAAGAATATCTATTGGGTGTAGCTTGTCTGCTAGATCTCCATCAGTTAACCTTACTTCAGTGCCATCTTTCCTTAGGAGGGTGTATTTATTCTGTTCATAATATCCTCCAGCACCATCTAAGATTTTATCAGCATCTACCATAATAACTCATACCACTGGATCAAGAGTTTGGTGAATGCTTCCTTGACCCCTTTCAGGCCTTTCCAACCTCCAGTCTCTGCTTATTGGACTCAGTGGCTTGTCCAATTTGTCTTCTTCAGACCAGTAGTACTCCTTGAGATTTTGTTCAGGGAACATCATCACATCCTTGTCAATTTCTTGAACAAGGATTGTGTTACCTTCAGGAGTTTTCTATTGTACAATCTTTGGCTTCTTTGAAGAAGATGTTGCTGATTCTGACCATTTTCTCTTTGCTTGCAGGGTCAAGTTTTGACTAAAGATTGTATCCCCTGATGTGGTTGGTCTTGAACTTTTCTGAGGGACAGCAATATTTAAATCAGAGATAATCTTAGGTGCAGATTCATACCTTTTTATCATCTCTTCTTTTGATACTACAGGAGGGAGTCCCATTGTTGATGTTCCAGTTTGACTTGCAGGTGTGGCACTTGGTTGCTGTCTGATGATCTTTGGGATTTCCAGATGAGAGGCTTCTTTAGGAATGGGAGTAGTAAGCTCATGAATGTCTACTTGTGCCAATCTAGCAACATTGTAATGCATCTTTTTCATGAGAGATTGAACATCTCCCATGAGCTGAGCATTTCTGGTTTCTTCCTCATGCACTCTGGAAAATTCTACACGGTTGTGCTCCTTTAGTGCAGCCCATTCGTTGATCAATTTTTCAAGGGCATCTGTTATGCTATTGTTGTTGGCCCTCAAAATACTGATTTCCTCCAAAACCTTGTCAGAACTAGTAGATTGCCTTGATTCCACAACATTCTTCAGCTAATACTTGATATTTTCCATTTCTATGAATACTTTCTGAAAGTGTACTGCCAGATTGCTGGTTTTTGATTACTTGTTTAGCTGTTGTTGCAGAATCTTCAGGGTTTTAGTGTTTCTCTCTGTCTGCATTTTGATGAGTTCCACTTATTCTGACAGAGTCTTCATTTCTGATCTTTGACTCTTTATTTCTGATAACAGCATATCAAGTTTATCTTCAACTGGATTCTTTTCTTTGCAAACTTCAAAAACATCATCTAAAATCTTGTGAAGTTGTTTAGATGATATAATTGGAGTTTCTTGCACATTAGGAATAATAGATGTTCCTGCTAACTTACCAGCAGCAGACACATCTGCTGCTGTTGTAAAGGTTTCTGGTGGATCCAAGGATTTACTAGAAGCTCCTCCACCAGGCATGTGAAACAAATTCTCATCCTGGATTTCCTTATGTCCTTGAATCATTTTAGCGAATGATTCTCTACAAGTCGATGGAAAAAACGGATTTTCCTTTACCAGATTTCCTTGGTCAGTTTCCTGACCTCCATCTGTTGCAGTCTCAACTTCCCCTTCATTATCTGATTCAGAGTTGAGATGAATGGAACTTGTAACTTCCTCATTTAAACTAGTATTTCTATATGACACTCTATAAGTAGCAGAAATAGATTTTTCAGAGTTGGACTCTGATGTTGTTTTAGCTATGGAAGTATCAAATATTAAAGTGGTGTTCCAGGTGAACTTGTTCCAGCTATGTGGGATTCTGCTTCATGATGGAACTCTGCTTCGGGATTCTGGTGGCTTTGGACATTTGCTTCTACAACTTCTGGTGAGATTCTGAGCTGCATATTCAAGTCTCCTTTTGCTCCAACTGTTTCTGATGGATTTGACTTTTGAATTTCTTCTTCTGAAGAGGAAGAACAGTTGTTTACTTCAGCAGTATCAGAAACTTCATGTACCATGGGTCTGCTCAGGATTTCTTCATATTGCATCCTGTATGGCGAGTCTGCATCAATCAAGCTCATCATGCTTTCTGGTAGAATTGGTACATCTTTGTATGAAGCCTACCATTGGTTTACACACCAAGGTTTCATGGTTGGTGATCTCCAGATTGTTTCTAAAGCATGTAGCTCTAAGTTCCTTTCTTCAAATGTTTCAGCAGCAAAGATTGATACAAATCTTGGATATGGAAGATGTGAAGAGATTCTACCAATCCTGGTGAGAATGGATCTCTTCATCAGATTAAAGATCTCAGTTCCATAATCAAGTTTGTACCCAGTAATGAGTCCATACATGATTAAGAGAATTGATTGATTAATCTGATCAGCAACACCATCTTTGAGGTGAGACATTTGTTAAGTGTCTCCATCATGACCTACCAGTAAGCTGGCAGTTCATTTCTTCTGAAATCACCAATCTTGGTGATTTTTCTCTTGGAACCCAACTCCAGAAAGAAGTTTATCAGATCCTCCTTGTTGAGGGCTTCAACGTATTCATAAAAAATGGGGAGTTCAAGCCATTGCCTGATTCTTGCTAGAGTTATTGACATAGAGACATTCCCCCATAAGTGTGCAGTGACTTGCTCTGCTCCATTTTCATTGAAGGTTCTGACAAACTGTTGTAGAATCTTCTCCAGTACTTCTATTGTTTCTGATGGATTTGACTTTTGAATTTCTTCTTCTGAAGAGGAAGACCAGTTGCTTACTTCAGCAGTATCAGAAACTTCATGTACCATGGGTGTGCTCAGGATTTCTTCATATTGCATCCTGTATGGCCAGTCTGCATCAATCAAGCTCATCATGCTTTCTGGTAGAATTGGTACATCTTTGTATGAAGCCTACCATTGGTTTGCACACCAAGGTTTCATAGTTGGTGATCTCCAGATTGTTTCTAAAGCATGTAGCTCTAAGTTCCTTTCTTCAAATGTTTCAGCAGCAAAGATTGATACAAATCTTGGATATAGAAGATGTGAAGAGATTCTACCAATCCTGGTGAGAATGGATCTCTTCATCAGATTAAAGATCTCAGTTCCATAATCAAGTTTGTACCCAGTAATGAGTCCATACATGATTAAGAGAATTGATTGATTAATCTGATCAGCAACACCATCTTTGAGGTGAGACATTTGTTAAGTGTCTCCATCATGACCTGCCAGAAAGCTGGCAGTTCATTTCTTCTGAAATCACCAATCTTGGTGATTTTTCTCTTGGAACCCAACTTCAGAAAGAAGTTTATTAGATCCTCCTTGTTGAGGGCTTCAACGTATTCATCAAAAATGGGGAGTTCAAGCCATTGCCTGATTCTTGCTAGAGTTATTGACATAGAGACATTCCCCCATAAGTGTGCAGTGACTTGCTCTGCTCCATTTTCATTGAAGGTTCTGACAAACTGTTGTAGAATCTTCTCCAGTACTTCTATTGTTTCTGATGGATTTGACTTTTGAATTTCTTCTTCTGAAGAGGAAGACCAGTTGTTTACTTCAGCAGTATCAGAAACTTCATGTACCATGGGTGTGCTCAGGATTTCTTCATATTGCATCCTGTATGGCCAGTCTGCATCAATCAAGCTCATCATGCTTTCTGGTAGAATTGGTACATCTTTGTATGAAGCCTACCATTGGTTTGCACACCAAGGTTTCATAGTTGGTGATCTCCAGATTGTTTCTAAAGCATGTAGCTCTAAGTTCCTTTCTTCAAATGTTTCAGCAGCAAAGATTGATACAAATCTTGGATATGGAAGATGTGAAGAGATTCTACCAATCCTAGTGAGAATGGATCTCTTCATCAGATTAAAGATCTCAGTTCCATAATCAAGTTTGTACCCAGTAATGAGTCCATACATGATTAAGAGAATTGATTGGTTAATCTGATCAGCAACACCATCTTTGAGGTGAGACATTTGTTAAGTGTCTCCATCATGACCTGCCAGAAAGCTGGCAGTTCATTTCTTCTGAAATCACCAATCTTGGTGATTTTTCTCTTGGAACCCAACTTCAGAAAGAAGTTTATTAGATCCTCCTTGTTGAGGGCTTCAACGTATTCATCAAAAATGGGGAGTTCAAGCCATTGCCTGATTCTTGCTAGAGTTATTGACATAGAGACATTCCCCCATAAGTGTGCAGTGACTTGCTCTGCTCCATTTTCATTGAAGGTTCTGACAAACTGTTGTAGAATATTCTCCAGTACTTCTATTGTTTTAGTCATAGCCTGAGAGATTAGACATCTCATCAGAAACTCAACTAAAATTTGACATTTTTCATCATATTCGAAGTGCTCTGTATTCATCAGCAAGTTATTTTCTTTCGCTGCTAAGAATTGATTTTCTTGAATGAAAGGAACATCATGTTCAACAATTGGGACATTCAGGTTTACTTCAGCCATTTGTGATTTTGAAAGCAAGGGATTGAGTGAGAGAATTTTTTAGCTTTTGAAAATGAGAGGGTTTTTAGGGTTTAGGCTTGTGAGGATGAAGGTGAGTGAAGTGAAGTCTGCTAAAATCGGCTATTCATAGTTGGAGGTTTAGTCGTGATCATGAGGTGGTTAGTGTTTATGGGAGTTGAGGGGACATAGATCGTGGGGTGTAATGACAGTTAATGATCATTAATTACCTTTATAACCGTTAGATCGTGGGATTTAAGGTTGGTTCAGAAGTAATCGTTGGATCGTGGGTATCAAGGTTAATTAATGGGGATTATCCATGCAACGTGGGTTTTAACACGTATTCTCAACTTTATTCTTCAATTTCTCAAACATTCTTTTGATTGGAGAATGAATGTGATTGGAGAATACTAACGACCATGTGTTACCTTTTTCCTCTTGTGGGACCCATTTTCAACAAATGGTCCAGTAATCTACCTTGTGGAAGTTGATATTCTTCCCCCTTTTTGAAAGTAAAAAAAAATTCTTTCTGATGACGTTATCAGAAAATATATCCCATGTTTCTGATGTATTGAAACATGATTTGCTGATGTTGTTTTCATTGGAATCTCATCAGATTTGAAAGTTCCCCGTGGATAGAGTGCCCCCCCTCTTTTTTGAGATGAGAGGGGATGAGTAAAGATCAGAGATATCACTTACATATGCTTTTCTGGTAGAAGTCCAAGTCGTTTGTTCTTTTTTCAAGGAATATTTTGTGAAAAAATTTCAAAAGATGATTAATGGTGTATTATTTGCTAAAATTTTCACACAGTTGTTATCTCGTTTCATCATTATCATTCCTTTTTGAAGATTAACTGACCAGATTTTTCAGATTTTACAACATTTTGAGCAAAAATAATTTATCGGATTTGAAAGTTATTTTATTAGATTTTACCAGATTTCAACTTTATGTTATCAGAAACTTGATGTTTTGTGTCAAAATGTTTTATTTCTGATAAACACAAGTTACTTTGTGTCTTTAACTCCCTTTTTGTTTACCATATGTTTTATACCCTTTTGTTTTCCTTCCCCCTAATCAAATCAACAGAATACAAGTATGTAAAGACATAATATAAACTTTTAGTAAGTTTAACAAAAAAAACTTCAAATAGTAACAAAAGTAAACTACATCTAATCTTCTCTATAAATCAGCTCAGTAAACTGCCAGAGACGGGTCACAAGTCTTGTATTGTTAGCAGTTGGTACAAGAAGAGTATTACGGATATTCTATTGAAGTACCACCTCAGCTCTGGGATACCATGCAGGAATACCTCCAAATCCTAGCTGCCTAGTAATTACCCTCATCATGAAACGAGGATAAACTAAAAATGGTCTGCTGGACCATAGGTTGCGGGTAAGATCTTTCATTAGATAATGAGAGAAATTATATGGAACATCCTGTACTATAACATGTACAAGTTCCATCAACCTGTAGGAGATCTCATGGTAGTTTATATTTTTTTTTGAAAAGCAAACCCCGAGCTGAGTCACCAGATACTGCCATGGCTTGATGAAGCCGGACTTGGAATTGGTCTGTTTGGATTCTCCACATTATACCCCATTTGAGTAAAGGTATCATCAATTTGTTCTCTGGTGAAATAGAGAACATTGTCGTCATCATTGAGGTTTAGAACCTCTCTGTTAACATTCTCTGTGAGGATGATTGGCTCCCCCAGCACATAACTTCCTATAAAAGTAAACCTTCCTTCGTGAAGTAGGAGTCTTGCTTCCTTCCAGAATTGTTGCAAGATGTCCGGATAGACCATGATGTGTGTGGACAAGGCAAAGGACAAGGGGCTTTGCATGAGCATGGCAAGGATGATGCTACATCCTTCCCATGCAGGTCCATCAAAGCTTGTTCGGATCCTCAGGTTGTGATGTGGGTGATGTGGTAGTGGAAAGAAGTCAGGACAGATCCTAGCCATTCTTGGTGAGTGTGTCATGGAAGAAGATGAAGAGATCTTTAGGGTTTTTCGAGTAAGTGAAAGTGACTGGAGAAGTTCCAAGTGGTAGACAATTATAGTGAAAGTGATACTTGTCTTAAATGGTATCTACCTACTCAAATTTTCTTATCTCTATTTTCTTTGTATTTAATTTTGTTTGTCAGAAAACAAAGAGAAGTTAAAGAGATGAAATCTCCTGCATTAATGGTCTAGGCGGCCAACTTCTGATAATTATCATTATGAGCTGCCCAGATGTCATTTCTTCCTCTCTTAATATTGATGAGTAAGCAATGAATGTAGGAGAGAGAGCTAGCAACCATTAACGTTTTCCCAGAAATTTTCCTTTCATGACATGATCTACCCTATTCTAAAGAGATAATACTTGAATTTAATTAAAGAAAATAAAAGAATGGAGACATGATCGAATAACATTTACAAAAACAATGAGAAATGATGACTACATATGGACTATTTTCATGCATGTGAGAAGAGAGGAAAATTGATATTTCAGGCTCCATCAGAAATTGTGACACCCGGTTATTCTAAGCTGGCTCTGTACTGGTGACACGTGTTATGATTAAATGTAGGCACTAAGTTATTAAATAGGACATTAAATTGAGTTATTTGAAAGTTTGATAAACTCAAACTTTGCTAAAAATTATGTTGGCAATAATAAGTTAAACGCTTACCGCGTAACGAATGAAATCCGAAACGAACGTCGGTGACTGTCCGGATAACGTTAAAATTAAAAAAATATTCTGTTATGATTAAAACCCTATTTTTAATCATATTCGTGAAGAAAAATTAGTTAGAACGCTTAGAGTTCTTGTTTTGCGAATGTAAGCGCGTACTTCGCAATACAGTGCGTATACTGCAAAACGCGGACGATGCAGCCAGTCTAGGTGAACGAAATATTATTTAGTAATATTTTGATGAGGTTATTTTTATAGAATACTTAAAATAATTTTAAACGCCTTAAAACACTGATAAAACGCGAAATAAAATACCAGGTAACCAGTTAAATACCTGTGTTAGGCATATATATGTGTGTATGCATAATATTTTAGAGAGAGAAAGTGTGAGAGAAGGGTGTAGGTGGCAGCTACACATGCCCACCAACACACACCTCCCCATACCTTTGGCCGAACACCCCCTTCATAACACCCATTTCCATTTTCAAAACTTGTTTCATAAACATCATGGCCATTCCAAGCTAGTTTCAAGCCATTTTGAAGATCAAGATTTGATTTCAAGGTGATTCAATGAGGAACAAGCTTGTCTTTCATCAAGATTTTCATTATCAACCATACTTTTACTCTTGAAATGTATAAATCATATTCTTCTCAAACACTTTTGATGATGATGATGATGAGCATGATTCTCGGATACTTGGATTTTCACTCTTCTTGAAATCAAACCAAACAAATGATTTTTATAAAAATAAAAATATGAAGATATATATGTGTGATGTAAGCCGAAAGTTTGTGTGTGTATATAGTGTTTGTATTTTGAATTTTGTTTGCAATAATACTTGTAAGATGATTTCTTGAATAAACAAGATTATATGCAAATGTGTTAGAAGTATAAAGGAATGAATGAAATTTGATTTTTGATTTAAAATAATGGGAGTATATTGGTATGTATATGGCCAAAAATTACTAGATATGTTTGTGAGTTTATAAGTTGTTGCATGTTCTTGAATGATAGTTAAAAATGCATGTGTTTGATGATTTGTGTATCATGGTTTAATGATTGAACAAGAATGTGACATAAATGTGCAAATGTTATATTAAATGAAAGAATAAGATTTATTAATCTTGGTTATGATGGTGAAATAAATGTGCTTAAAATGCTTGTACATAGAGTTGTAGGATGCTATAATGATCATTATAAAATGGAATTGTTGTGATATGATAAACATCCACTCAAATCAGTAAAATAAACATGTAAAATAAAGTTATTTGATGTATGTAGAAGTTACAAAAATTATGTCATAACTTGGTAACTTTGCATGTTGTACTTATGGCTTGAAAAGTAGTAAATCGGGTGATGTTTGCATGATTTTTGTGCTTTTCATGAGACCTGCATATATGTGATTAAAATTATTGTTTTGATCAGTAGATAACATGTGTTATGTTAAAATATCAAATCGTGATGATTTGGGATGGTTACGGTAAAATTCGATACGAAACTATGCGTTAAAAACGGTAAAACTCGGCTTTTAAGTGATTTTTATAAAACTGTTTTAAATATGATTAAAAAATGAATTTTTATGATAAATATAAGTATTTTAACTTATATTAAATATTTTTGGTGTTTGGTTGGTCATATGTGACTTCCGACGCCCAAAAACGGTTCCGAAACGGTAAAATACGCATATTTCAACATACGCGAAAACGGGATGTTCAAGGGTGAACTTTGTGTGTTTTAGTTTGATATGTGAATATGAGTATATGTAATGTGATTTACTAAGTGAATTCATGATGATATGAAATGATAATATGTTTAGACGTTTGTGCGGTAGAAACGGTAAACTAGATCAGAAATCACATTATGTGTGAAAATTTGTGATTAACATGAGAAATATGTTTAAAATGATTTGATGAGTTATTTGATATATATTAAGTGTTTAAACATGATATATATGTGTGAAATAACGTGATATGTGAATTATGATGTATATATTTTATATATATACCGAATATGTCCATACTTATGCATATATGTTACGAAGCGCAACTCGTAGATATATATTGCGAATAAGTAGACATGATAAAGAGTCATTAAGAAAATCGTTTAAATCGCAAAAATCTTAATATGTATATGTATATGTATATGGAAATACATGTATATAAATGCCAACATAATTAAAACAAAGACTTTTCTTAAAAACCTCAAAGATATGTGAAAATCCTAAGTAACAGAGAAACTTGATTGTTTTAGAACAATTAGTTAATAGATTATTCCTATCTAAATTAGGATATGTGGATTTGATCCGAGGGATTGCGATATTTAAAAATGCACCCAAAGGTGAGTATCACTACGCCCCACTTTTTACTGTTTTATGAACTGTTTTCAGGGTGAAGAACTCGTCTTTAAAAAGAATGAATATATGTTTTCATATAAAACATGATTTCAATTAAATGTATTTTAGTGAGAATTTACTAAAACGTCATTTTACTATGTTACATAATGTTTTCAGAGAAAAACATGTCGTTAAAAAAAGAAAAGTATATGTTTTCATGTAAAAAATATGCTTTTAAATTATATAAAAATGTATTTTCATTGAAAATATGATTTTTAGAGTATCATAATATGCTTTCGAAAACTTCGACTTTTCGATCTTTCTTCCCTTAGCGCACAAGTACTAAGCAAGTAAACTACCTTTTGAACTCAAAAAGATGTATAACTTAAATTGTTTTCAAGAAAAACGAGTTTAAAAAGTATCATACTGGTTTCGGGGAGAAACTGGGTAAATTGACGACGTTATGGGTATATCGATCGTAAAGATTTAAAAACAAATTTTTAAATCTAAGTTGGGACAAATTCACTAGTCTTGAGAGTGTAAGTAATGGAATAGGCTTACGTCACATGAGAATGTAAGTAACGGAATAGGCTTACATCACATGGAGAAAACAAGGATTTGTACGATGCCCAATATTAAATTGTTATTCAGTAGGTTATATGTATTAGTGAATTGAGGAAAGAGCATAAGATGCATCATAGCTAATTTAATCATTAATTAACGCACACGTGGAATCGTTAATAGATCTATTGGGTTGACACCCCATCGTGATCGGTCGCTCCGGTCTACATAGCGGCGAATTTGAATTCTTGAATCATCTAGTATTGATTAAAACCTCAATCTTATTATATAGCTCGTAGTGTC
Organism: Helianthus tuberosus; assembly: GCA_030545235.1. Classification (NCBI taxonomy): domain Eukaryota; kingdom Viridiplantae; phylum Streptophyta; class Magnoliopsida; order Asterales; family Asteraceae; genus Helianthus; species Helianthus tuberosus. The sequence continues at coordinate 126,232,963 of CM060407.1, forward strand.
TTGCAAACTTACGAAACCGAAGAAATAACGAGAATTTAATATTAAAATCATGAGTAAAAGTTTTCATCAGAGATAGGCTTACGGGGCTATTTCGAATGATTTCTTCCATGACATTTTACAAAGGAAATAAAATGATCTTTCTTAAACATATGTGAATGTTTTAAATCATTAACATGTTTTAATAAGAAATATTTTCCTTAAACAAATCATTACAAAAATTATATGTGAACTCACCTTCCATTGTGTTGACACTTGATTTTTATGTGTTCTTCAGGTACATGAGTTCGGCTTCGGAGAATTTTGGCTTGCGTTGTCATGTGGTTGTGTGATGCTTGTGTAATAAAATAATGTTGGACACTTTTTAAACTATGGGAACATGTGTGTAATAAGACCCCTAAGGGTCAAACGACTATGAGTTATTTGTGATGCTTGTGTAATAAAATAATGTTGGACATTTTTTAAACCAAGATCTGATCTGCCTTTGAGATATTTAAAAACTCTTTTAACGGCTTTCATGTGGGACTCTTTAGGATTACATTGATATCTTGCAAGAAAACAGGTGGAAAACATTATGTCTTGTCTATTGGCTGTTAAGTATAACAATGATCTTATCATTCCCCTTTAAGTTTTTATATCAACAGATTTTCCTTCTATATCAGAATCAAGTTTGTTTCCAGTTGCCATGGGAGTTCTTGAAGATGAACAGTTTTCAAGTGAATATTTTTTCAAAATTGTTCTGATATATTTTGATTAACTCAGAAATATGCCATCACTTTGTTGTTTTACTTGCAATCCAAGGAAAAAGATCAATTCACCCATCATGCTCATTTCAAAATGACTGGTCATTAAATTTTCACACTTTTTAAAAAACTTCTCATTTGTTGATCCAAATATGATGTCATCAACATAGATTTGGACCAACAGTATGTGCCGTTTGTGTGATTTCAGAAATAGTATTGTGTCAATTGTACCTTTGGTGAAGCCAGAATTGATTAAGAAGTTTGACAAAGTTTCATACCATGCTCTTGGAGCTTGCTTCAACCCATACAAGGCTTTGTTTAGTTTATAAACATGTTTTGGAAATTGAGAATCAAGAAAGCCTTCGGGTTGTTGCACATAAACTTCTTCTTCGATTTTACCATTCAAGAATACAGATTTTGCATCCATCTGATAAACTTTGATATTGTTTGAGGCAGCATAAGCAAGGAATATTCTTACAGCTTCAAGTCTTGCAACTGGTGTAAAGGTTTCGTCATAGTTTATACCTTCTTCTTTACAGTAACCCTTGACCACCAGTCTTGCTTTGTTCCTTGTTATTATGCCTTGTTCATCAGATTTGTTTCTAAATCCCATTTTGATCCAATGATAAATTTGTCATTTAGTTTGGGTACCAAATCCCACACTTGACTCATTTCAAATTGGTCAAGCTCTTCTTGCATTGCTTGTACCCAATCTGAGTCATTTAGTGCTTCTTTGACAGATTTTGGCTCTATCATGCTTACGAATCCAGCATATAGGCATTCATGTGCTTTGGAGAGCTATCGAGATCTTGAAGCTGCCGGTTGAAGTCTTGAAGCTTAGGAAGTCATCCGGGTCGCTGTTCTGCTATTCGGGTGTCTTTATTCTTCGTTTCTCACTTTATTTATGTTTCTCGTGATTGAAAATACTTTGTTTTTGACTTGTTCCATTACTCTGATTGGCTAAATTCTTCATACTACCTAGATTGGATGAATGGTTATGTAAAGTTTTGATTTTTATAATGGATAATTAGTTATTTATGGATTGTTTGCGAAAGTAGTCGACTTGATTATTGTTTAGATGTATATGCATGCTTAAAAGTGTTTGAATATTGTTTGTTGCTTCGTATGATTCTTGGTGACGGTCTATATCACATAATAGATTCATGCTAGGTTATAAGTTTTGGGTTAATCACGCGATACACCTTAGAAGCAATATTCGGTAATCAAATAAATTTAAGTGTTCTACTAATTCTCAATAGCTGAGAGGTGCGAGGTTATTGTTAGGTCTAAGTCATTAACTTGCTAGGTAGGAGCTTTGAGAGGAGTCTGAACTAGTTTACCTTTTGACCTTTGTCTAACAAGTCTAATCAAGAACCCGAGTCTATCCTAGGTTTATGTCCTGAGAGGGAGTGAATCAAATTAGGGTACTTTCGTAAACCACTTAGATGTCTTGAGAGAGAGTCTAACCAATCGCTATTCATAACAACATATGTGATTAAAATACAACATATAAATTATGTCAAATACGGCGTAAAAGCAACCCTTTTTAGTACTAATGTTGGAAAAAGCTTGTGTTTTCATTCCTTTTAGATTTCCAGGGATAAAAAAAGCTTAAATTTGTAAAAGGAGCAAAAAGACAGCAAAATCCAACATAAATATAAAGAAGAAGGAATTGTCGCAGCTCGCCAAGCCCCAATTCACATCCAACCCTCAAAATAACAAGAACAGAAGGCTGACACGGGGCCGTGTCCACCAGACATGGTCCGTGTCCGAAGATGGATACTGGGCAGGAGAAAAAGACAACTACAAAAGACAAAAATGGCAGCCAACATGGGGTCGTGTTAAGCCAACACGGGGCGTGGTCAACTCAAAGATTTTCAGAATCTGCGATAGTACAGCAAGTACTTTGGCAACGGGTCGTGCCGTTGACACACGGGGCCGTGTTAGTACAAAAACTGACAAGCAGTTAATGAGGAAGAGAGAGAAAGATGGGCACAGGGTCGTGCCAGCCGGGCATGGGCCGTGCTGAAGCTTCTGAAGACAGCTATAAATAGAAGTGCTTGGTTCCACTTCAACTCATCCCTTGGCAAACCACTTCTCTCTCACTTGCCACCACTCCACCACCACTACAACACCATCATCCACCACCATCATCCATTTTTCCATCTTTAGAGAGTGTGTGTAGTCTCGGGATACAAGATTGATCATAAGAATCTTTGTCAAACAAAGGCCAGGCTTGGCTAAATTCTTACATCACTTGGTGAAGACATATCTTTTATGTATTTCTTTTATGATTTCCAAACTTTGGCTACTTTTTAATTGGGTTAGTATTAATGACTTTAATAATTAGTTTTTTATATTGAAGCGAATTTATTCACCCATTCTTCATATGTTCGTTTACTCAACATATTCATGTCTTTACGGTCTATATAAAGAATGCTAATTGCCTGTAAGGGGGTTAGAAGGGTGGACTGGGTAATTCTATGTCTCGTTCAGTGTATAGATCCTGCGAGAACCTGGTGCAAGTTTAGTACTACTCCATGGATTGGCCGGGAATGACTGGCCCGACTGAGAGTAAGAAAACGCTTACACCCCTTATTCATAAACTACTATTAAAACTTTAAACCAACCCCGCGAGGACTGTATCCCTGCTGACTCAGACCAACGGGTTGAGGGTGATCGCCGTCTCGTAAGGGGGGTCCACCACATTTTGCATTAATAAATTACTTAATTATCTTTCAATATTGTGAGCGCGTTGTAGGACCGTTTAAGACTCCGAAACGATTGCGAACCGATAGGTGTGACGTGCGGAATCCGTACACGTACGTCGACCGAACACAAGACCGTAATACAAACATGATTTTATTCAATATACGACAAGTACAAGCACCACGAATCACCTTGAGCACTAGTTTCTCTCTCTAGTTTCTCTCTCTAAGCACCAAGCTCTAAAATGACCAAAATGAGCAAAAGTTCCTAATGCCAAACATTAGGCTCCTATTTATAGGCCAAGATATAAGGGATTTCCCCTTATTTACAAGTTTGCCACCTTGCCTTTTTTTACTACATATTTCACAATAAAATCACGTTTTCTTCTATTCTCTGCTACGAACTGAATTGATGGAGGCGATAGACATTAGTGCACTCACAGATTCCCCCTTGGATATTGCCGCAGTTAATCTCGTAGCGTCTTGTCTTTCTTTCTCTCTTTGAGTCTTCTGGAAGCTTTGACGCTTTCAGCAACCACAGACTCCCTCTTGCTCGAACAAACTCCCCATGGATCTGTCTTCGGCTTCAGTTGCTTCCTCTTTCAGTAGACTCTTTCTTCAGGCTCCCCTTTTCGTTAAGCTTCCGTGCTTTTGGGAATGACACCTAGCTTTCCAATTACAAGCTCCCCCTTGCGATGAGCTCGTCTTCAGACTCCCCCTTAGACTTGGCTATCGGGATCGTAATCTGGTACAACATCTGCAATTTCTCAAACATTTATTAGTGACAACATTTTGAATATCCAGGATTGAAAACCTGGTTCTCTCAGCATAAGCTGAAACATTTCAAATATACGACAGTTAAAGCGTTTTTGGTTGTCTAGGAATGATGACCTGGCTCTCAAAGACTTTTAATCAAGAACCTGGCTCTATTTCACAAATATAACAAAAAGAGTGTATCCAGGATTACTTGATTCTCTCTCCCTATCAAATTGACTTTATAGATTTGACGATTTAAGAATCCAAATCCCTCACAGTTAATCATCCAAGTCTAAATTAATGACCTTGGAGATTTCACAAACTGTTTTTATTTTTTGATTTTAAGACTACAAGTTTCAACTTAATGAACTTGTTTATTTTTTAGAAACACGTTCAGCATACTTAGATTTTGAAACTCAACTCTCAGACATCGGTTGTCGAAAATAAAGTGAAATCAAAATCTTTTTGTATTTTTCTGGAATATAAAACAGTAAACAAATATTTACAAACAATATTTACAGCTAATATTTTTGTTTGAGATTGCGTTAGAGGATCATATCAGTTTATGACAAATCACTAGCACCGTTGAGGTCTAAACACTTTAAGTTCTAAACGATTCACTTAGATTGTCAGTATACTAATCCACTTAAATTTTCACACAAAGTTCAACTAATTCGAGATACGAGATTAGTGTTTTAAAGACTTAAACTTATTCACGTGTCCCACCTCATAATATACTCCCGTATCAAGATTCCCTAGATTCAGTCTTACAGGTGAATATACTAATTTGATATATGTTCTCTGGCTTAGTGCGAGACCTTGAGAGCTCAGGTATGAACTTCCGTTCAGTCAAAGAGATGAAGGCTCGACTTTAGGTGTGTTCCTTTTGGGAATCTTCTTTACAACTGCACATGAATTACATCTTTCGATATTTTTCAATTTTTATGCAGAGGGTAAGCTTTTAAAGTGCGTAAAGTATTATACGAGGTCTAGGTCATTGCTTCCGCAATATAAGAAGACCAGGTATAATACCCCAGATATCAAATAGTATAAAGACCTAGTATCTCAGAATCAGACAATCTCTCAAACAATATTTCGGGGGTTACCCATATATCTGAGAGATGTTCCCCACAAGATAAGCAAGTATTGATATTTAGGTTATATCTCGAAAACAATCTACTAAGCGTGTAAAAACCTACTGGCATATCATCAGTGAGACCGTTTATCACATTTTAGCTTTCCATTTCTTTAGTGTACTGTGACAGTCTATTGATGTACTATCATTTCCTCTTTTTACACAGAAACTCTTTTTGAATTTTATCATGTTTTTGGCTTTTTCAAATTTTCTAATGTTTTTGGATTTTCTGACAACGCTTAATCCCCCTAAAATTCAAAACATTTAAAGAAAATTTGATAACCGATGCTGATAGCGTTGACTCGCCATCCATTTTCTGCTTCACATGCTCTGTTTTGCAGAAATATACCCCCATGATTTACAAACATTGATATTTTACAGTATGAAAACCGTTTTTCAATCTTGTGAATTTAATCATGTTTGTTCAGCCGTGAGGGTTTCGGCGTATTCAATTAACATATTTTTGAAATTTTGATTTTTGACAAAATAAAAACATATTTTTGGTTTTTAAATTTTTTAATTTTTAGGGTTTTGAAATATGGTTTATTTATGTACAGAAACAAACTAACTCCATGTTTCTCAGTGGCAGGGACCAGCAGCCTTCTCCTCTAGTGCCAGGCTACTCTGATACTCCTTTAGTTGACATTCAGTATTCTTCGGGAGCACCTGCACATATACACAACTCAATTACTTGAACAATTCAGCCCAGGTCTGTTTGACCTTAGGCATTTCAACACAAAATTCATTTAATGATGGAAAAGCTTTGTCATTTTGTACAAAAACTTTTTCATCTTTGACTTCAACTTTTTTGTCATTTACAGAAGTCACTTGTTCCTTAGCCACCCAGTTTTGTCCTTTTGACGCACTTCTTTTGTAAAATCGTGACTCGTTTTGATTATTTTGATTTTGAACAGCAACTTTTGGTTTCCAAAACTGGTTTGGTTTTGTCATATAAACCAATGTTTGCCAACTTTGTGTTGTTCTGAATCTGGGTGTGTGAAAATTCCAGGTTTGTCTTGAATCAAACCTAGTCTGATTTGATTTCCAAGTTTGATTCGAAGCAAACTTGTTTGTGTTGTACCTCCAAGTTTGTTTTGAATCAAATCTTGTAGACCTTTGTTTCACATCCTCAGATTTCTGTTTTTCAACATCAACAGGCTTTGGGTTTGGACACTTGCGTGCAAGATGTCCAGTTTGATCACATTTAAAACAAGTTTTCCTCGAAACATCTTTAGCCTGTTGTTGTTGCTTTTTCTGAGCATAGAACTCTTCATTTGACTGTCGTCTAAATTGGAGTTCTTTCTCTTTTTCCGAACTTTTCCCGTGAACGAAATTCGTTTTCTTTTAAAAATTTTGCTTTTCATTTCTTTTCCAATTCTGCTTCTTTTTATAACCCAACCCAGCCTTCATGTTTTTCTTTTTGTAACCAGGTTTGTTATAAAAAGTTTTCTTGCTCGCTTTTCCGGCATATTTTGCAATTTTAGACTTTTCGATTTCTACCAGTTTGAAAACTTTGTTGATCTTATCTGAAATCACATTTTGAATCGGGACTTCAATATTTGAGAGTAGTTTGTCCGATCCAATCATGGTATAAACCAATCCTTTTGAATCATCATTCACAGCTTTCTCAGATTTTGAATGTTTAAGATAACTATCATGAAAACTTCCCTCATTTTCATCCTATGACTCAGACTTATCTGTTTTGGTAGACTCCTCTGACAAAACGCTTTCAACAACTTACTTACCACCTCTGAATCATCAGCATCATCAGATTTGGTGTAAATCACATCGATATTTTCAAGTAATTGGTCAACCATGTTCAGACCTATTGCCACCTTTTCTTCATCATAAAACCTATAATTACCTCTCAACGGTGGTGGCACCTGATGATATTCTGAACCAATACCTTTTTTTATTCTTTTCAGAATCTTTGTCATCTGGTGTGATGTTGAAAATACGTTCGAGAATGTATGAAGAACTATGATAACTTTGGAGTTTTGTAACAATCTTTTCTTTTTCAACCAAAAATTGTTTGAGTTTAGCAACTTCATCAATACATTTGTTTAACTCTTGTTGCTTTTCTTCATATTTGTTCTCAAAAAATCTTGTTGTTTTTAAACTTTCTGACAATCTTCATCGAAACATTTGACTTGTTTTTTTCAAAATATCATAAGCTTCTTGTATTCTTTGACTTGACCATTTCATTTTATCATACTCTTTTTGTAAATCTTGAATATTATTATCTTTTTGAACACAATCATCACATTTTGCCAAACACTTTTGTTTTAAAATCTCATTTTCTTTTTCAAAATCTTGACATTTTAGTGTCAGCTTTTCAATCTTTTGTTTCAACACTTCTTCATTTTCAAGCATTTCTTTACATTTTGTTTTGAAAACTGTTTAGATTTTATTTAATTCAATATCTTTTGATTTTAATTTTTCGTCTTTATCAGTACAGGCTTTGCACATTTCTATGCAATTCCTGCACTTATCTTCAGTTTTATCAACATTTTGATCATTATTTAATAATTCAGAAGATTCAGTTAGAATTTTTACCTCAGTTTCATCTGGCACATTTGATTCTTATGTTTTCAATTTCTGATCCTCATCATTCTTTAGTTCGTTCTCATCAGCATCCCCTGTTGTTTTCTTCACCTCTTCAACCAGCTTCTCAATCTCTTCTTCTTTCTTCTTTTTCAACTCCACCACTTTTGGTAGACTTGCCTCAAAAACTTCCTTTAAACGTTTAAACAGATTAGCTTCATAATCTTTCTCAAATAATCTCCTTGTATGAAAAGTGTCACAATCTGGAAATACGTTTGTCACTGCATCGAAATCCACCTTCTCAGGATCAACGACTGGATTTCCTTGTGGATCCAAATAACATTCTCGCTCAGCATCCCATCTTTTTGCTTTTTGTGCTTCCTTAAAAGGAGCACTCAACTTTCTGATTTCAAACCGAGCATAATCTCTCTGCCATCGTTTATCATCAACCACTTCAGCTATGAATGCGGATCCAACATAATCTTTTTCTGGAAAAACTTTGCTCCAGTCATAACCCTCGTCGTCCTGTATAACTGCTAGAGCCCTGGACTTCTCTTTTGATGAACCTTCATCGATTTGCTTTTGATTCACATTTGATGACCCGCTGTTGTGATGATAAATTGCTTTCTGATAATAATCATCTTTGAATGGATTAACAACTTCATCAGTTTTCCTGTTTGTGCACTCTCTCTTGAACTGCCCTTTCTGTTTGCACTTGAAACAGGTAACTTTCGATTTGTTGAATCCCAGTTTTGTATCAGCAGTTCCCAAACATGATCTTCCGGTGATTTCCATAAACCGTTGTGCTCTCCTCATAGCGCTAGCCATGCACCATTTTATGTCTATCAGCTCCATCTCCTCTGGATCTATCTGATCATAATCTTCCTTTGTCATATTCGGGTTTCCAACCTTACCCGCGATCAGACTTTCGTTCGATTCTAGGACATATGCTAAAAACACCATTTGTTGCTTGGCAACTTCTGCATTTAAACTTTGAGAGTTTTTCAGATCTATGGTGATATTGCACTGAACTATGTTCGGATTTGACGAATTTAAAGCGAATGAATGATAACCCAAATCCTTAGAAAAACTGTGTTGAGATGAATCCTTTGAGCTTCCTGAACTAAATGCCGTCTTTGACGCTTGATCAATCATACTTCTTCTGTAGTATAGATTGACATTTTGTTGATATTGTTGATTTGCCATTTTGTTCTGCTTTTGTATTTCCAATTCATGACCTTCAAGCTTCTCGATTAACCAATCCAAGGTCACTTTGCTCATATCATTTCTGTTTTTGAGTATCATGACATAGTTTGACCAATCGTTTTCATTTGGAAGAGCTTCAATCAACCTGTCAATGATCTCTTCATTTTCTTTTGAAACACCAAACCAATCCAATTCGAGTATGAGATGGCAAAATCTTTCAATCATCTGAGGTACGGTTTCACCTTTCATGCATGCAAACAAATCAAATCCCTTTTTTAATAACGATCGTTTGTTTTTGATAATTTCTTCACCACCTGTACATTTTCTCTCTAAAGATTCCCACAAACCTTTTGAAGTAGTTTCATCATCAAGTAATGAAATAATATCCTCTCGAGCAGATTGATACAACAATGCAATCATCTTTTGTTCAACACACATGTTTTTTACTTCTTTTTCAGTGAATTCTTCAATTGTTAATAAAATTCCTCCTTGTTTTGTTGGTTCTTTATATCGTAACTTCAACATTATCCAACTGTCATAAGCAAATGCTTTTACCCAACCCTCAAACCGTTTTTTCCACCAGTTATAGTCCTCGACATTCATTAATTTCGGTGGCTTTTGTTGGTTTCCGTACACATTATCATATTTCAAATTATCTGAAATCGTTTTTGAAATACTGCTGGTCTCCGTCTTTGTTTCAGAAGTGTAAGCATTATAAAATGTGTTGTAAAATTCTTCGCCACCTCCCGATATCTTCGAATTGTGTCTTGATATTATCGTTCCTTGAATTTTTCGTCTCGTTTATCACCTGCACACAAACAAATAAACGATCAGTTTTATTTAAAAAAATGAACTGAATGTGTGAAAATTCGTGAAACGTGTGATGATAAACTCGTGTCGAAGACTAGCGGACTCGTTCCAACGATGTTAGGATGAAAACTTGAGCGAATGAGGTCAACGGAAGTCAATCGGATGACTTTGTCCAAAAGACTTTGAACGGATCGGATGAAAATGGATCAGATAACTTTGGATCGGATGACAATCCGTGCGAATCACCGTTCGTCAATTGTCTTATTGGGCCGCATAACTAATATGTTGAAAGACTATTGGGCCTTTAATATTTTGAAACGGATTACTTTGGAACGGATTGTGATCCGTTCGGATTACTCCTTTAATGGGCCTGTGCAATGGATCGGATTGCGATCCGTTCGGTTTGTGATCCGTTTAGTGGCAAAATGAAATATAGTGTTAATCAACGAATTGCAATTCGTTCGGATTGCGATCCGTTCGGTGAACTTCTCATGCAATCTGAACTCTTATATGATAATGGCCGACAAGAACTTATTACAATTCACATGCAATCTGTCTGTAAAGCTTCACAAGCAACAATAATTGATCCGTTCACATGCATTCAATGTCAGAGTTGATTATTGTTTTTCAATTGGACCTTCAAATTAGTGGACCCGACAACAATTAATGATCTCACAAGTCCGCTGACAATTCACATGCAGAATGTTTTCATTGTTGATCTTCACGTGATGGACTTTGATACAAACAAATCACCAGTGATTTTAATTGGGCCGAACAACTCTTTGAAAGCAATTATGTGACCGACAACTTTATTTCAAAGCTTAATTCTATTGGGCCGCAAACTATGAATTGTCAATATTGGGCCACACTTCACGTGACAAACTGAAACACAAAGTGAATGTTATTGGACCTCACCTAAATTGATCAATTGTGCAACAACAATTTTCAATTTCTCATGCAAATTGACGATTAATCACATGCCAACTCCATTTTCTATAGGACCGAGTATTTAGTGGGCTGCTATCAAAAGTTTCTCATTGGACCTATGTTATCGATCAGATGAGACAATAGTGTAATATTGAACTAATTGAACTCTGGATCGGATGTCAATCCGATCGAAGTGTGTCTACCAAAGTCAAATATTAATGAATGCAGAGGATCGGATGGACTGAATTTAAATACAACAGCCTTACAACTTTCCACAAATGAGCAACATAATTGGACCGCCACTTTTTAATTAAACCAAACTGCCACCTTTTCAATTTGACCAAACTTCACGTGATTATCTCTGATACAACTTTACTTTTATCAAAACAATTAATCTCATTAAATGCACTACAAACAAAAACTCACTAAACGAATTATTGGACCAAGAATTTTAACCACTGAAAGTGATCAAAAGTAACATGGGCTGCACAAACTTATAAATCATCATTGAACTGAGTAATTGCTTGTCGCCTTAACAATCCTATTCAATAAATGTTGTTTATTCTTATTGGACCCCTATCACAGACTAGACAATTTCAAGATCAATATCTTTTAAATTTGGGCCGCTGAATACGGTATCTCGAACCAAGCACACTTCTTGATTTTTATTGGACCGAGAATTTATCTTTCACATGCAACAAATAATGGGCCTCTTTATTTGATCGGATAGGTTTAGTTGAAACTAGTCATAAGTCGTCCGAGTTGCGGTGCGGGGCATGGGGCGTAAAACCGTGTTAAGAAGCAACCGCATGACGACCAAAATCAGGAGAACTCGTAAAATAAAAACACGAATTTCAACACCAAGTGACTCTCATGACGTAAAACTTTGACGAAAGTCAAGGAGGTCAAAGTGATATTGTATAGAGTTTTTAGAAATTGGGGAAAAGTTGACCACTTTGAAATATGACCAACAAACACTATGCTAAGTAGAAACCGAACGACAACCAAATCTAGAAAAAAACATAAAACCAAAATACGAATATTAAAACCAAGTGACTTAAGTAATGTTAAACGTAAATGAACTAAACTAAGCTCGTGTAACTTTTGTGGCCAAATTATAAAAAAAGGAAGTTTTTTTGTTGAAAACATGAACTTTAGTTTGCTTAAAAAATAAATAAATAAACCCACTAAATGATAAAACAGTAACTATTCCTCAAAGTGTTAGAAATTAATATATATAATATATATATAATGTATCATGCAACGGATTGCAATCCGCACGGAGGGCCTTCCGTTCGAATTAAGTCAACCAATGTCAAAATTTACTTATATCTCCTCCAATAGGATGACACAACTGAACGGATGACTTTATTTCACTTAATTGGATCGGATGAGTTTTTTGTTTGACTTTTCAAAGACATCCGATCGGATGTCTTATGAACAGCAGCTAAAATTTCATTTTTTTGGACCAAAAAATTATCAAAATCTCACTGCTTTCTTTGAATTAAATTTTGAAAATTTGTAGGATTATGAATCCATATGTTTCGCATGTAATATAAAAAAATTAGCGATTTTTAACCATAAAATCTCGTTTAATTTTGAGTTTTAAGTTGTAAAAGATGAAGAAGCTGAGTAGAACCAAAAAAATAACAAATCTGATGCGTTTTTTTTTATCTGAATCTGATGTAAACTTGTTAATTCTTGTGTGTTTGATCCGTGCAATCGAGCTCCTGCTCTGATACCACTTGTGAGCGCGTTGTAGGACCGTTTAAGACTCTGAAACGATTGCGAACCGATACGTGTGACGTGCGGAAACCGTACACGTACGTGGACCGAACACAAGACCATAATACAAACGTGATTCTATTCAATATACGACAAGTACAAGCACCACGAATCACCTTGAGCACTAGTTTCTCTCTCTAAGCACCAAGCTCTAAAATGACCAAAATGAGCAAAAGTTCCTAATGCCTAACATTAGGCTCCTATTTATAGGCCAAGATATAAGAGATTTCCCCTTATTTACAAGTTTGCCACCTTGCCTTTTTTTACTACATATTTCACAATAAAATCACGTTTTCTTCTATTCTCTGCTACGAACTGAATTGACGGAGGCGATAGACATTAGTTCACTCACAAATATTCCGACCTAGTGGGATTGTATCATTGCTGACTCAAACCACTAGGTTGAGGGTAACTTTGCCTTCAAAAGAGGGGCCTACTACTATAACTAAGATAATCTCTTAAAATGTCCAAAGTGCGGAAATCATCAAAAGGGTACATGAAAGATAAGTTGGATCCAAGTGATTCTTTCTTGTCTATCATTTTTATTTTATTTTTATATTATGTTTTTATCTTTTTATTAGTTTAAAAATCTTTTCTAAAAAATTGGTTTGATTAGACATTGACGATAAGCCGGTACTAAAAGCTCTTATGTCCTTGGACGACCTCGGTATCTTGCCATCACTATACTACGTCCGCGATGGTTGCACTTGCCCTAATGTGTGTAAAGTGGTAGAAAAATATCATGTTTTATAAATTTAAAACTTGAAAATCGGCGAGTTAAAAAGAGCTAAAAATATAACTAAAAATATACTCACACCGACACACGTCAAGTTTTTGAAAAGGACAACTAACATTGAGGGTTGGTGAAAAGGAGATCAAATTTGAAGTTGGGCAATGAGCGGAGGATGATCCGGTCAAATACCTCAACACGATTGACTCAAGCTTAAACGATGCACTACAACGCTACAACTCGGGATGCTAGTCATCCCGCGCGGGTAACATTTGACCGACTTTGGGTCTAGCCAAGGACCCTTATAAACGTGGCGCACCATGGAAGCATTCCATGGACTATCCATCAGTTAGTAGTTTAATCATAGTTTAATATCTAGTTTAATGTTTTCTTTTGAGTGTTTAGCTTTGTAGGAGTAAGACACACTCAACAGAGGAAGATGGATGATGGAATGAAGCCAACGCACGTAAAACAGAAGCCTCCCAACTCATTTTCTGCAAAACAGTGGCTGCAGCACAGGGCCGTGCTCACCCAGCACGCCCCCGTGCCCGTCTTACTGTTGTCAAACATTTTCTGTCCAGAAGGTGGCACGGGCCGTGCTGACCCAGCACGCCCCCGTGGCCACCCCGCTATAAGTCTTCTGATTTCATTTGTTACTGTCACTTTGGACACGGGGCCGTGTCCCCATAACATGGGGCCATGCTGCAAGTACCAGTAACCAAAAATTTTTGTTATTTTCATACTTTTTACACATTTTTCAAAGATAAATCCTTTTTGGGACACATTGGAGACAATGTGTAATTTAAGTGTGGGGGGAGGATAATAAAAACCTTGAATCATTTGTACTAAATCAAGCCTTACACAAAACTTGTCTTGGGACCGTTAAACACCCCAAACTTTTTCAAAAAAAAATTCTTTTATTTTTTTTTACTTATCTTAAGTTTAGAAAGTTCTAAAAATTATGTTTTTACAAATTTACAACCGATAGCGTCCTGATAAGAAGAACCAATTTAGAAAATTACGAAAGTGGGCATGATAAATCTTTGTAAAATTTGATTATATATACATTTTTACACTATGACCCTTTTTCCCACAAAAGTGAGTTTTGAGTCATTACTGAGCATAAAAATATACATCTTTACTAATTGCTCAAATTTTGTTTCTTGTGAGAATAGCCCGTTTGGTTCTTATGAATCTAGAACTTGACAACCCGATGCATTCCAAGTCCTTACCGACAAAAATCCAAGTAAATAAATGATAGAGGCATTAGGACAAACCCTTTTTCAAAACAAAACCTTTATTTTCTTTGACTTATCCAAAAACAACCCCCTTAGTTAAACCCTTTGAACCTTTAAACCTTTTTTTTTCAAACCCACAAAAACTACCCTTTTCATTTTTCACCTTTCATTTTTGTAAACTTATTGGTTGTGAAGTTACGATTTTGGCTCAGTTTCAACTTTGGCACAAAATAATAATAATAATAATAATCATAAAATTTTGAAAAATATGCCAAAATATTTTTTGCTAAGCCAAAAAGCAATAGAAAAACCAATAGTTTATTATTTTCACCCTTTTCTGAATAAAACCTACCAGACCCGAACCACCACCTACCCTTCAAAGTCCTCCTAATAATTATAAGGATTTAACGTCAAAAGGAGGAGGTTTGATCGATTGCCAAGCCTATGGTAGGAGTGAGTTCCAAATCGGGCACGAGCGTTTCACTTAATATTGGCCGAGTGTTGAGTGAATACTTGTGAGGTGTGTAAATTGTATATAACTAAATAGAATTTTATAAAGGCATATTATGCCCAAAGTAAATAATTTTTCATAAATTGAGTTTTAAATAAATCATGATGAATAGGATTGTAAATAAAATAAAAACATAAAAAATTTAAAACTTGGATACCCGACACTCTAAAGATAGGACCCAAAAACCTTCTCTTCTACCTATTTCATTTGACTGTGTAAGCCATATAATAGAGTTTTGCTTGAGGACAAGCAAAGATTCAAGTGTGGGGGTATTTGATGTGATTAAAATACAACATGTAAATTATGTCAAATACGGCGTAAAAACAACCCTTTTTAGTACTAATGTTGGAAAAAGCTTGTGTTTTCGTTCCTTTTAGATTTTCAGGGATAAAAGAGCTTAAATTTGCAAAAGTAACAAAAAGACTGCAAAATCCAAAAAAGGGTAACGTCGCCTCCAAAAGAGGGGCCTACTACTATAACTAAGATAATCTTTTAAAATGCACAAAGTGCGGAAATCATCAAAAGGGCACATGAAAGATAAGTTGGATCCAAATGATTCTTTCTTGTCTATCATTTTTATTTTATTTTTATTTTTTGTTTTTATCTTTTTATTAGTTTAAAAATCTTTTCTAATTTTTTTTTATTAGACGTTGACGATAAGCCGGTACTAAAAGCTCTTGTGTCCTTGGACGACCTCGATATCTTGCCATCACTATACAACGTCCGCGATGGGTGCACTTGCCCTAACGTGTGTAGAGTGATAGTAAAATATCGTGTTTTATAAATTTAAAACTTGAAAATCGGTGAGCTAAAAATATAACTAAAAATATACTCACACTAACACACGTCAACAGCCTCTAGAGTGCCATACGTAACAATTAATTAATCATGATTAGTGCTTAATGACTGTGCTGAATTACAAATAATTGCTTTCTGATTACTGTATTACACCTACATGTGCATCACATATTGCATAATGTCACATCATATTTACATACAAACTTTGTTGACATAAACGGTGCACAAGGCACAGCTAGCGAATAACTCAGAAAAATGCTGACAAGGTTCAGTACATAGACAAACAGTGTTTTGAGACCCAGTATGGGCCAGAGACTAAGTACTACACTAGTATAGTGTGTAGGAAAGTGAGGATCACAAAACTGTTTCACTAGGTGATAGATTAAGTGCCGGAAAGTGCCTAAAACCCACTTAAAGTACTGAATTCAGCATATTTCAGCAAAATTCAGCATTTTAACAAGCTAGTTACATGTAAAAGCATGACTAAATGGTCCTGAATGCTTCCCTAAGTGTCGGGAATTAAAAGTGTCACAAAAGGGTACATAACGAACACTAAACGGTATAGTTTAGCACTTTAACGAACCGGTATCCAACCGAACAAACGGACACTACCCGAAACACCAAAATTTTACTAGAGACATTGTTTTAATGTTTCTGAGCTAGTTATAATCCCCGAACACCCTAACACACTATATAATGCATGATACACTTAAACACTAACTAATACACTTTGAATTCTAACTAGTTATCTAACTTAACATTAAACACTAACCAAGAACCCCCCCCCCCCCCATGTAAGTGGATGGTCACTAAGGGTGACCCCACCAAGATTTTCCTTAATCTTGTGAAGATTTGGATTAGAGATTTGCTTGTACTATTGAAAACACATTAACCCTTGGTTAAAAGCATAAAATGGATATAAGAAGACCTAGAGCTCACTTCATCTTCATCACACCACACTTCTCCTCCCTTGCTTTCCCCTCTCGGCCGAACATAGCACCCCACACCACCACCATTGTCAAGTCTTGTTCCTCAAATTTCAAGTGTACACAAGGTGTAAGAAGGTCATTAATGAAGCTTGGTGGTCTTGGATCTTGAAGGACCTTCACCATTAGCTTTTATCCAACACTTTTGTTATAACCATCATCTTGTGTTCTTCCCTAGCCTCGTGCTAGTAGTAAGGCCCTCATAACCCTTTGTTACTTCATATTTTGATGAATAAAAGATGATATACATTGTTAACCTTGATGAACACTAAAGAACTTGATCATGAATCTCTAACATAAGCACATTAACATATGAAATCTTGTTGATTAGTGATGATATGCTTCTTAATGATTGATGATTTGTGTTAGTGATGTTAGACATCATAAGGAACCTACTAGATTGTGATTAAACACATGATCTAGTAAGTTAAGATGGTGATCATGTGAAAAACCAAGATCATCATGCTTTATGTTTACATGAACTTGAATAATAAAAGTTGTTTTCATATGATGATGATTTAAACAAAATACAAGTCTTGTGAGTGGATGATTTCTAAAATAGTTTTTCCAAAGAAACCAAGTTAAATCACAAGATTTACATGAACATTGTTTTTAAAGAAACTAACCATGATTCTAGTGGTGAAACAAGTATAAGAATACATTGTTTACAAGAAAAATTCAAAAGAATGATTTTTGGAAAAATCATCTAGTAAGTTGTAAACACCTAAATCCTTTAAGAATGAGATTTTTAAAGAAATAAACACACTTTTAAGGGTAACTAAACCTACTAAATACACCACCAAGTTACTATAAGTTTTTATGAAAGTTCAAGTTCATGATTATTATGTAGATAGCTTTGTTGTGGCACTTGGTAAGTGTAGGTTGATTGTTGATTATTTGTGATAATTTTGAAAAGAAAATGATATGCTTTGATAGCATGGACACCTCCATTTTTAGGGGAAACTATGGCAAAATTTTCTAAAAATATAAACACCTAGAAAAATATTTTCTAAACAAATATTTACAAGTGTGTTTTAACTATGGTTTTCAATATAAACTTTGCCATAAATTTTGTTACAAAAATACAAATATTGGAGGTTGATTTTTATAAATAAAAATGGATAAATATGTATTTAGAATATATATTTACATTAAAGACACATTGCGTGTGGTTATTTGTATACTTTGTGTACTAGTTGTATTATTTTAGGGTTTGAAATAATATAACTTAACAATACCAAGAAATTACAATCCAAAATACTACCAAAAAATCATAAGGAGTATATATATAAGTTACACACTTAATATTGTGAAACCGAACGCAAAAACGTAACTTACAAAAATTTCGGAAAATACATTTATGAGCATGTTTTTGGTAAACATTATTTTGGTTACGAAAGAAATGAAAATATGATTTTTATTATTATTACAAAGTATATCATATTTTCGACAAGGAGAAAATATATTATTTTTTAGAAGTAAAAATATATTTTCTTAGTATATTTAGAAGATATATGATTTTTGAGAAAAATATATATTTTCTTGAAATACATTATTTTTGGGACAAAATAAGTTTATATATATTTTTTAAGTAAGACTTGAAAATATATTGTTTTGGAAATATATATTGAAAATATATTGGCATATTTTTATTTGGAATAATACACCAGAATACGACGCCAATGCATGGCAAGATATACAAATACTAGAATACGGATATACATGTATGAGATACCCCCACCCTTGGGAAGGAAATACGAATATGGATACTTGAGAAGTATTGTTATAAAATATTGTTTAACGATTATTCCAAAATTAAAATATAATTTAAAGTTAAAATAATTATTATTTTAACAAGTGATTATAACTTGGAATAATATTGAAGACATAAAAGAAACGTAACTCAGAAACGTTTACACTAAGTCAAGGCTCGACCCGCTCGTCTAATAAGACCATAGTACATTGTAGGTAGTCGTGTACGCCAGAGGAAACTTTGAGTTACAGGCGGATTCGAAGAACGCAAAACCGTGAGTTCATGTCCCCCTTTTCTTTAAACTGTTTTGTTTATTTACTTCGGGGGTGAAATACATGTTACAAAAGGATTACATACAAATACAATTGGTATGGTTAGCCTAGGAAAGAACCATAGATCATGTGAATGGGTAGGCGAATACTTGAGACCATTAATCCTTGTATACGGACTGAGGGGCATGAGTGATAAATCTATTTGGGTGTAGCGAGGCCCATCCATGAGTCCGCCGAATGGGCCATGTGGTGACTATGTCTTACAGCCGGAAGCCCGGTACAAAGTCTGCTAGGTTTGAGTCTTCCTGCACCATGTCATGTATATTAATGTATTAGCTACACATTAATTGATCTGTTTCCTTGTTGCTTTCATACCGGGACTTATAAACTTACATACATACTTACAATGATTTCAAAGGTTTACTCATACACACAAACAAACACATGAACTCGCTCAACTTTTGTTGATGTTTTCAAACTACATGTATTTCAGGGAATTAGTAAGTGGATCTGGCGGGCGTTGGAAGTTTTTATGCTGCGTTATGAATAAAGATGTCATCCATGGTCTTTGAGTTTGGTCTGTGTGTCTTATTCCTGGACGAGACACATTTTCCAAACCTTGGTGTTTTTCAATATCTTTTGATGAGTCCTTAATGAACTCATAAACAATTTGTGCGGTTTGTAAAACTTGAAGTTGAAGTCTACGTTTCAAAACAATGTTGTTATGTTTATACTTATTTAATGGATGACGAATCTATGGTTTTTATCATATATTTGTTGTTATGATTGAATGCAATGGTATTAATAAAGTCACACCATAATCACACTTCCGCAAAATTCAGGGTGTGACAGCTTGGTATCAGAGCTTCGATCGTAGCGAACTAGGATTCTTTCTCGAGTCTAGACTACAATCATTAGGGCTCTCACGAAAATGTTTTCATAACATACTTTCATTGCATACACGAAACGCCCAGATCCAGGAAAAAACAAACATTTTTACAAATAAAAGACACGAAACACATTTCAAAGTTAATGTTTATAATTCAGTCTGAGAGACTGGGTAGTTAGTCTGAGAGACTAGTTGGGACAGTTTGAGAAACTGGGGAGTTCAGTCTGAGAGACTGGGTGTTTCAGTCTGAGAGACTGGGTGTTTAGTCTGGGAGGCTAGGTAGTTTAGTCTGGGAGACTGGGTGTTTAGTCTGGGAGACTGGGTGTTTAGTTTGGGAGACTGGATGATTAGTCTGGGAGACTGGGTGTATAGTCTGGGAGACTGGTTGGTTTAGTCTGGGAGACTAGGAAGGATAGAAAGTTTCATGAAGAATAATGTGAATACATGATTGCATGATGAATTGTCTTTGCTTGCAATACACTAAGTGTTAGTAATTACTATGGATATACATGCTATGATTATTATGTACCGACACACATGTCACCTTCTTTAGAAAGCGAGTTATCAGACATTGACAACCCCACGGCCACCGCCACAGATAATGAGATTGCACCTGCGCCAGAGATATTTACGTCAGACACTGAGAGTGATCCTGATATGCTGACCGAGGACGAGGACGACTTCCAATAGTCCACGCTACCAGATTTTAGTGATAATTTACCCTTGCTGATGGCTTCCCCGACGAGGATCTTTTTGTCATCCTTGCTTCAGTCCATGACCACCTCATCACTGGTCATCCCGGTGGTGAGCACACTATGGCTCCAACCCTCGATGATGCGCCTCCTGTGGACATTCCTTTCGAAGGTTGGCTACTCGACGAATAGTTGATGATGACGTTGACATGTTTATTGATGGTCCTCCTGATGACGCCCATGATAATGGAAAGTTAGACGAGAACGTTATTACAAATTTCGCTTCTGAGACCCTTGTTATCAAGCTATCCTCTGATTATAGTATACACTCGATTTCAGAATCCTTTGAGTCTGTGACATCTGCAGCCTTACAGACGGCCGGATTGCAGCTTTCTACTACTGACTCAGACGACGACACCGCTATGACTGCTGCACCATCACCTGCTCCTGAGCTAGCTTCTGCTCCTTTTGGGTCAGCCTGATGACGCGCCTAATGATCTTGAGCCAATTTCCAATCCTGACCATGTTTCTTTTGGTTTACCAGACATTGCACCCCTTATACCAGACCCAGTACCTGCACCTGATGATCTTCTCTTTTGTTGGGACATTTGTTCCTGCATCTGCACCCGCTGATGTTGCTCCTATGGAAACCGACGTCCATTGCACCGGCATGCCTATCGCTCTCTTTCAGGACATACCCGCACCCCGGAAAGGTACTCCAGGTCAGCACCCGCATGACGATCCTTTTGCTACAACAGCATTTTCCCCGACCTCACAGGCCGCTCCGTTTGCTACTTTCACTTCTACACTGCTGGACGAACCATTTCTATGGTTCCTATCATACACTATGTTGATATTAGACTCTTACCATCCCTCACATTATGGAGGTTATACACAGAATGAGTTGCTCCTATCACATCGGCTACAGATTGAGGTTATAAGTCGCAGAATGTTGGAGCTTGAACTGACACCACGTCCTCCACCCTGTCTATTGCCAGTATACTTTAATCCTCCACATTTATCAAAGATCCCTTTTGCGCTCTCACCTGCTGCTATTACACCTTTCCCAGGTTTTGATGCTCGTTTCTTTACTGTTAAGCGGCATGTCACACCCCGACCACGTGTAAACTACAAAACGTGGCAGAAAACGTCGGGGAGTGTTGTAACAGAATTAATTGTTTCATAACCATGGCATACAAAGTTGTATTTTATTTATCAACATAAAAGTTTCATTGTCTTAAACGGAAATACAGAGTTTATAACATAATTAAACAAGTCTATCTCCAATTTTTAGTCTCTAAGGCACAGGTCCGCCCTAGAATCATGATCAACATCCTACGGAAAAGCTCCTGAAAACACATGTGAAAATAGGTACGTCAGCATAAAAATGCCTGTGAGATACATAGGTTTTGTAAAAATAGGATTCATGACTTGAGTTTAAGAAAATGTTTAGTCATGAACCTTGTAATTTGCTTTGTCTTGTAAATCATTTGAAAAACGATAATTTCAGTTGATATGTATAAATAAATGTAAGGTTAAATGAATAACCATTGTAAACTGAGTTTGTATAAGATAAGTTGCTTGTAAAACAATGTCCTTTGAAAAGTATGCTATTTGTTATAAAATGTTATATGTATCAAACTGAAATGATTCAAATAACGCTACGATATGTAATACCATACAAACACTTATATATAGGAAGTACCAGCGGCGTATCCACCATGCTTGTATCATATTACACACGCATCGTTACTTAATCACTTAATCAAACCAAACCAACAATGTAAGATGTCTATGTCTAAACCAATTGTCAAATGTATTGGATAATATGTCAAAGTGTTTATGTCAAGATGTAAATCATGTAGTGTAAAACAAATGTCAAATATGTTTATGTGTCAAATGTAAATCATGTCAAAATGTCTATGTCAAATGTCCATGTCAAATGTCTTTGTCAAATGTCTTTGTGTAAAATGTCTATGTCAAAATGTCATGTATGGCAAGTGAAATGTATCAACTAAACCATATGCACAAAAACAAAGTATTGAAGTAAAACATGGTTTAAATCAATATTATGTCTTGTGGAAAATGCATGCTAATACTGAATATGAACATTTATGCGGTGTTGTTATAATGCATACATCCAAGCCTTGAGACTGTGGCGATAAACCCTTAAACAAATTAAAGGTTTATCTAAGTTATGTATATCGAATTCGGTCATTCCTTCCAATCCAAACAAACCCAGGATTTCAGGAACGGGAGTTGTCAATTCCTATGGTACCACTACCTACTAACGAACGGCGTAGCTAATGTTAATGAATGTATTGTCCCATGTAAACAAACTAAATGTCATACCAAAATGTAGGCATGTGAAAAAAATGCACTAAGTATGTAATCAAATGAACATACATAGCGTGAAATGTCATGTAAGACAATGTACTAAGTAATGCACACAATGGGCATACCTAGCATGAAATGTCATGTAAAACAATGTACTAAGTAATGCACACAATGGGCACACCTAGCATGAAATGTCATGAAATCATGTACTATAATGTACTAACAAACATAGCAGGTATGATGTGAAAACAAGAAAGCATGAAAGTAACAAGTAGGCACATGTGTTCCACCCCAAAATGTTTGGAAAACAGTAAACGAGGGGTCTATGTACTCACTTTGATATTGCTCAGTAGTCCTTGAGTGACAACCAAACAATTGCTAGAGATCACGGATATCAAACGGCACCTAATATAGGTAACTATGTTAATAAACCGGACCTAAATCGGAAGACTGGGTAGTACTAGGGTTTGTAAACCAAATGAGTGTAGGAACTCATATGATATGGTTTAACAAAGCCTACATACTAAATGAAACTTAACCTAAGTGTTATCGACCCATTACGACCCGTTTAGGTAGCTTATGCTGCTTTAACGCGTCGTTCGCGTAAAACGCGTTCGGAACGCCTAACTAGCCCTATGACAAGTGTTATATGCCTAAACATCTTACATAATCAGTTATATGGCAAAAGTTTAGGTAACATATGCTAAATTTCCAATTATGCATGAAAAGGGTATTCTGGTAATTTACCTAAGGCATATAAACAACCTATCATACAACTACTCAAACGATGTGACCATAGGGTATAACCTCGGAAGGTTATTCCCTACCTACTATGGTCACCTAATGTGTTTGGTCGGATCCTAATGATCGACCAAATGGGTCGGGTTCGAAGGCATAAGCGACTGATCAAG
Source organism: Helianthus tuberosus (assembly GCA_030545235.1). NCBI lineage: Eukaryota > Viridiplantae > Streptophyta > Magnoliopsida > Asterales > Asteraceae > Helianthus > Helianthus tuberosus. The sequence goes on from CM060407.1 coordinate 126,256,691, forward strand.
TCGCTTACCCTTACGACCCTAGACAACGTGGTAATCAGTAGGCATAGTCCCAAGGGACTATAACCAACGTGATTACACTCACGTTGTGAAGTTCTAACGAACTTCGCATTGACCATAACTGGTCAATGCAGAAAGTCAAACAAAGTTTGACTTTCAGACTCGAAAGACTCGAAAAACAATAAAAGAACGAAAGAATACTTACGAAGGGTCCCCGAATGCTAATTTCAATCCGAGAATCTCAGGTATGAAACAATGGTTTCAACTTAGAGTTTCTAAGATCAAAATTCTAGTGATTTTTGAAGTTGTGGGGTGGGGTATTTATAGTTTTTGGTGAACCGTTGAGATCGTTTCATGGAAACCGTGATTCGATCACATCCGTACACTTGTTGAAAGGTTATGGAAGCTAAATATGATCCTTTTCATCTGACTAAGCAAGTTAGAACATGTGGTGGAGGATCAAACAGCTGCAACTTGTGATTAAATGCACTTAATCTGGTCAGGAAGTCGGACGCAGGCCGCGTGATGTTTAAGCTTGTTCTCACGCGGGCCGCCTGGCCATGTCAGATCAGAAAAAGTTTCAGAAACTACAGTTTTGGTCCCTGCACGTGTTTTAAGGCATTTCCGACACTTCTAAGGCCCGTAAAGCCAACTTTAAGGCCCTAAAATGTTGCCTAAACATTGTGGACATGAAACATGCTCAAAAATATGCCGGATGATGGTTCGTTTGGTCGTACGAACGCGATGTTCGCTTAATTATGACGGAATGCGCATAAGCGCGAAAAACGACCCAAATGACGCGACGAATGGATTTTTCTTATGGCGAACACTAAAATATAATATAGTCATGCTTACATAAATTTTTGGATGTCCGGATGTATTCAGAACGTAAGTTATGCGCGAAAGTGCAAACTTGTGCACTTTTTGACACTTTTAGTCCCTGAATGACCCAAAAGTTTATTTTAGCACACCAAACCCCTCAAAGCCTATTTCTAAGCTATGTAAAGGATATTTAAGGTTTGTTTAACTTATGGTCATGTTCCGGAATGTCTGTTCCAGTACGAATCGTCATACTTTCACAGTTTGTCAAGTTTAGTCCCTATAAGCGAATTAACTTGTTTTTGCCATACCAAAGCCTTTAAAACTTATTTCTAAGTTATATAAAGGTTATTTAAGGTATGTTAAGTATGTATTGATGTTCCGGAGTATTTGTCGCATTAAACTGAGTACGTTTACGCACCAGTTTGCGTATAAGTCTCCAGAAAGTGATATAGAGTTTGAAATTACATAAAAGTCAAAACATGAAAAATGTAAAACATAACAAAACAAACATTGGGATCAAATAACATTGTTTTATTGATAATAGAACTATTCACAATGATTACAAGCACAGTTGTTACAGTCTCCCCTACTTGTGGAAATTTCGTCCCAAAATTTATTTAGAGGAAACTCATGGAAAAAGATGTGGATATTTCGCCTTCATTTGATCTTCGCATTCCCAAGTAAACTTGGGTCCACGTTTAGCTTCCCAGCGAACTTTGACCAAAGGAATGCGCTTGCGTTTAAGCCACTTGACTTCACGTTCCATGATTTCCACAGGTTTCTCAACAAATTTCAGTGTTTTGCCAACACGAATTTCGTCAAGCGGTATGTGGAGGTTCTCATCAGCTAAACACCTCTTGAGATTGGACACGTGAAAAGTTGGATGAACATTTCCAAGTTCAGGAGGTAACTCAAGTCTGTAGGCTACCTTACCGATTCTTTCGACGATCTTGAATGGTCCAACGTATCTAGGTGCAAGTTTTCCTTTCTTTCCAAATCTGATCACACCTTTCCAAGGTGAGACCTTCAGTAATACTCGATCACCGACTTGAAATTCCAAGGGTTTGCGTTTTGGATCCGCGTAACTCTTTTGACGGCTCATAGCTGTCTGAAGGTTATCGCGAACTTTCTTGACCTTGTTAGTTGTCTCTAAAATGAGGGCAGGTCCAGTAAGTTGAGCCTCACCGATCTCATTCCAGCAGACTGGTGAACGACATTTTCGACCATAGAGAGCCTCGAAAGGAGCCATTTTGATGCTGGTGTGATAACTGTTGTTGTAGGAGAATTCAATCAACTCAAGATGTGAATCCCAACTACCACCAAAATCGATCACACAAGCTCTACGCATATCCTCCAGAGTCTGGATTGTTCTCTCAGATTGACCATCCGTTTGCGGATGATAAGCTATGCTCAGATTAAGTTGGGTCCCCATAGCAGATTGCATGGTTCTCCAAAAATGAGAAGTGAAACGAGCATCTCTGTCAGAAATGATGTTCAAAGGAACACCATGCCGTGCTACAATTTCATCCACATAGATTTTAGCAAGCCTGTCAGCAGGAAAATCCTCACGGATTGGCAAGAAATGCGCTGACTTTGTAAGACGATCAACGACTACCTAAATGGCATCATGACCTTTCTTTGTGCATGGAAGTTTGGTAACAAGATCCATAGTAATGTTTTCCCATTTCCAAACTGGGATCTCTGGTTGCACCAATAAACCAGAAGGACGTTGATGTTTAGCCTTAACCTTAAGACAAGTAAGGCATTTTGATACGTATAAGGCAATGTCTTTCTTCATACCAGGCCACCAATAGTGAATACGAAGATCCTTATACATTTTATCTGAGCCCGGATGAATAGAATAACGAGACTTATGGGCTTCATCCATAAGCAAGGTACGAAGATCATCCTGGCTTGGGACCCACAAACGGTCCATGAAGTAATATGATCCATTGTCCTTCAGTTCCAGAGCAGGTGTTATGTGGTAAGGAAATTCCTTATCCATCAAACCTTGTGAAACACAAGATTGTTGAGCCTGAGAAATGCGTGCTTGAATATCGGATCGAGCTTGAATAACAGATTGAACACGAACACAATGAAGCTTAGTTCGTTCCTTACGACTCAATGCATCGGCCACGACATTCGCCTTACCAGGATGGTAGCGAATTTCGCAGTCATAGTCGTTTAGGAGCTCTACCCATCGTCGTTGCCTCATGTTGAGTTCTTTCTGGTTGAAGATATGCTGAAGACTTTTGTGGTCCGTGAAAACCACACATTTTGTGCCATACAAATTGTGTCTCCAGATTTTGAGAGCGAAGACCACTGCACCCAACTCAAGATAATGAGTGGTGTAGTTCTTCTCATGTATCTTCAACTGCCTTGATGCATATGCTATGACTTTGTTCCTTTGCATCAGAACACAACCAAGGCCCAATTTAGATGCATCGCAATAAACGGCGAAATCATCATTGCCCTCAGGCAAAGTCAGAACAGGCGCGTCGCAAAGCTTCTGCTTCAAGTGTTGAAAAGCTTCCTCTTGCTTGAATCCCCAATCAAAGGGCTTGTTCTTCTGAGTTAGAGCAGTTAGAGGAACTGCAATCTTCGAGAAATTCTCAATGAAGCGACGGTAATAACCCGCTAGACCAAGAAAAGAACGAACTTCAGTAGGAGTAGTAGGTGCATCCCAATCCTTGATCGCACTGATCTTGGAGGGATCTACATGAATACCTCGTTCGTTGACAACATGCCCCAAAAATTGAACTTCTTTAAGCCAAAATTCGCACTTGGAGAATTTGGCGAAAAGTTGCTATTTCTTTAGGAGTTCCAGAGTAAGACAAAGATGTTGCTCGTGATCAGCTCGCGTCTTAGAATAAATCAAGATGTCGTCAATAAAAACAATGACGAACTGATCCAAATAAGGTTTGCAGACCCTATTCATTAAGTCCATGAAAACAGCCGGAGCATTAGTCAAACCGAATGGCATGACTGTGAACTCATAATGCCCATAACGAGTGCGGAACACTGTCTTAGGAATATCTTCTTCATGCACACGAAGTTGATGATATCCGGAACGTAGATCAATCTTCGAAAAATAAGAAGCGCCCTGTAACTGATCAAAGAGATCATCGATGCGAGGTAGGGGATATCGATTCTTGATGGTAAGCTTGTTAAGCTCACGATAATCGATACACATCCTAAAGGATCCATCCTTCTTCTTGACAAAAAGAACGGGAGCACCCCATGGTGAAAAGCTAGGACGGATAAAACCTTTGTCAGAGAGCTCCTGAAGCTGCTTAGACAACTCTTGCATCTCAGACGGTGCAAGACGATATGGAGCTCTGGCAATGGGATTTGCACCAGGTACGAGATCAATACGGAACTCTACTTGGCGTGCTGGGGGTAGACCAGGTAACTCTTCAGGGAATACTTCAGAATAATCCCGAACGACAGGAATATCTGAAATAGACTTACCCTTGGCTTTATCTTCTGTAACATGTGCTAAGAAAGCCAAATAATTCTTTCGCAGATACTTCCGAGCTTTAAAACAAGACATGAGCTTGAGACCACCGGCAGGTTTCTCACCTTGAACCTGTAGGATCTCGCCTGTCGAAAGCGGCACACGAACGATCTTCTCACAACAAACTATCTCTGCGCGATGCTTGGACAACCGATCCATACCCACAATGACGTCGAAGCTTCCAAGTTGCATTGGCGTGAGGTCGATAGGAAAAAGATGATCGTTAAGGTTCAACTTGCAGTTGCGAAGAACAGAATCAAGAATAATGGGTTCACCACTAGCAACCTCTACTGTCAAAGATTTACTTAGTTTCGTTCTAGACACGCGAAGCATTGGCTCAAAAGACAAAGACACAAAACTCTTGTCGGCACCAGAATCGAAAAGAACAGATGCAGGCTGATTATTAATAAAGAACGTACCGTTCACCACATTATCGTCTGCCTGCGCCTCTTGGGCATTCATGTTAAAAGCTCGGCCTCGAGCCGGAGCCTGATTCTGGTTTTGGTTTTTATTCTGGTTCTGGTTGGCTAGCCTTGGGCACCGGTTCCTGTAGTGGGTCAGATCCCCACAGTTATAACAAGCACCCGGTGGGTATTGTGGTCTTGCAACTTGACCCTGTTGCTGAGCAGGATGCTGAGCAACTTGTTGTGCCGGATTCTGAACTGCACGATTTTGAGCAAACCGACAAACATCGGTAAGATGACCTGACTTCCCACAGTTTGTACAGAAACGGCACTGATGTTGTGGCTGATGGTGACTGTTGCATCTATTGCACAAAGGTGTATTCCCTGAATAGGGTTTCTTCGCTGGAGGCTGTGCGGGTTGATTGGGAGCTGCCTGGTTAGCTTGGGCAGTGACAGCATAGTTTTGGGAAGCCTTACGCTTCCTTGACCCTCTCGAAGAACCAGAATTCTTCCCATTCTTGTTTTGACCTTTCTTGCTATCCTTCTTGTCAGCCGACTGTTTCTTGCCCTTGTCACCCGTCCTATGTAACTTGTTCTTTCGAATCTGCGACTCAGTCAATGTCGCTGATAACTCGATCGCCTGACGGAGTGTGGCAGGGTTACTACCAGTAATGATGTCTTGTACCGTGTCAGGTAGGCCGTCGATGTATCTTTCGATAGCCTTGTCGAGTGGGGTGACCATGGTCGGGTAAAGCAGACTCAACTCCTCAAACCTATCAGTATACGCCCTGTGCTCACCACTATCTTGCTTCAAATCATCAAATTCCTTCTCCAAAGCTCGCTGCTCATGACGAGGGCAGAATTCCCTCATCATAAGGGCTCTAAGTTCAGCCCATGTCTGTGCGAGAGCAACTTCTGCACCTCGGTCTCTCATTACCCCATTCCACCATGTAAGAGCCCTCTTCTGAAACACGCTCGAAGAAAACTCAACCTTGCGATTATCAGCACACTGCACGTGGCGAAAAGTATTCTCAATGCTCTCAAACCACTGAAGAAGCCCAGTCGCTCCTTCAGAACCACTAAACTTGAGTGGTTTAGCCGAGTTAAAATCCTTGTATTTGCATGGGGCATTGTTGTTGTTGGCTTGGTTCATTTGAGCAATGAAAACTGGGAATTGAGCAGCCATCTGCTGCGCAATAATTTCTGCCAGTTCGGCAGTTGCTATCTGGTTCTCGCGTCGAGGAGGCATTCTAAAAGAGGAAAAACATGAAAGGAAACGAGTGAGATGATTGGATGAAGAGAATGAGATGAGACAAAAACAACAAAAGCAAAGATGGTGGTCATTCGTCCGTATCACAAAGCAAACAAACGACACACAGTGACTAATCAAAGTAAATGGGTCAAAAATAATGTATTATGAAGACATGCTCGCCTATAAGTGAACACTCATCCCAAGAATTCCCAGGTAAGCACAACTGGTCTCACGTCTGATGAGATGTATACGAAGTGCTTGCCTAGACAGAAAACCCAGAATACAGGCATTCACCCTTCCAGATTGCATGTGTTCACATTATTTAAAACCCAAAACCTTGATGAGATTTTGAAAATTTGAAGGCACAAGGCCAAAAATTGTAGTTAAACCGAAAGGGTTCAAAACCTTACAAAAGAGGGTTCAAAACCTTGTAATAAATCATTCAAAAACAGATGATTGTTTTTCAAAAATCGTTTCGGAAAATTGTGTTCTTGTTTTGTTAATCACCTAAGGATAGGTGATGTACATGTTTTAAGATCTAAACACAAGATAACTTGTGTTAGGGTCCTAGAAAAGTTATAGTCTAGGTCAAAGCATTACTAATAACCTAATTCCCTATAACCATTGGCTCTGATACCAACTCTTCTGTCACACCCCGACCACGTGTAAACTACAAAACGTGGCGGAAAACGTCGGGGAGTGTTGTAACAGAATTAATTGTTTCATAACCATGGCATACAAAGTTGTATTTTATTTATCAACATAAAAGTTTCATTGTCTTAAACGGAAATACAGAGTCTATAACATAATTAAACAAGTCTATCTCCAATTTTTAGTCTCTAAGGCACAGGTCCGCCCTAGAATCATGATCAACATCCTACGGAAAAGCTCCTGAAAACACATGTGAAAATAGGTACGTCAGCATAAAAATGCCTGTGAGATACATAGGTTTTGTAAAAATAGGATTCATGACTTGAGTTTAAGAAAATGTTTAGTCATGAACCTTGTAATTTGCTTTGTCTTGTAAATCATTTGAAAAACGATAAGTTCAGTTGATATGTATAAATAAATGTAAGGTTAAATGAATAACCATTGTAAACTGAGTTTGTATAAGATAAGTTGCTTGTAAAACAATGTCCTTTGAAAAGTATGTTATTTGTTATAAAATGTTATATGTATCAAACTGAAATGATTCAAATAACGCTACGATATGTAATACCATACAAACACTTATATATAGGAAGTACCAGCGGCGTATCCACCATGCTTGTATCATATTACACACGCATCGTTACTTAATCACTTAATCAAACCAAACCAACAATGTAAGATGTCTATGTCTAAACCAATTGTCAAATGTATTGGATAATATGTCAAAGTGTTTATGTCAAGATGTAAATCATGTAGTGTAAAACAAATGTCAAATATGTTTATGTGTCAAATGTAAATCATGTCAAAATGTCTATGTCAAATGTCCATGTCAAATGTCTTTGTCAAATGTCTTTGTGTAAAATGTCTATGTCAAAATGTCATGTATGGCAAGTGAAATGTATCAACTAAACCATATGCACAAAAACAAAGTATTGAAGTAAAACATGGTTTAAATCAATATTATGTCTTGTGGAAAATGCATGCTAATACTGAATATGAACATTTATGCGGTGTTGTTATAATGCATACATCCAAGCCTTGAGACTGTGGCGATAAACCCTTAAACAAATTAAAGGTTTATCTAAGTTATGTATATCGAATTCGGTCATTCCTTCCAATCCAAACAAACCCAGGATTTCAGGAACGGGAGTTGTCAATTCCTATGGTACCACTACCTACTAACGAACGGCGTAGCTAATGTTAATGAATGTATTGTCCCATGTAAACAAACCAAATGTCATACCAAAATGTAGGCATGTGAAAACAATGCACTAAGTATGTAATCAAATGAACATACATAGCGTGAAATGTCATGTAAGACAATGTACTAAGTAATGCACACAATGGGCATACCTAGCATGAAATGTCATGTAAAACAATGTACTAAGTAATGCACACAATGGGCACACCTAGCATGAAATGTCATGAAATCATGTACTATAATGTACTAACAAACATAGCAGGTATGATGTGAAAACAGGAAAGCATGAAAGTAACAAGTAGGCACATGTGTTCCACCCCAAAATGTTTGGAAAACAGTAAACGAGGGGTCTATGTACTCACTTTGATATTGCTCAGTAGTCATTGAGTGACAACCAAACAATTGCTAGAGATCACGGATATCAAACGGCACCTAATATAGGTAACTATGTTAATAAACCGGACCTAAATCGGAAGACTGGGTAGTATTAGGGTTTGTAAACCAAATGAGTGTAGGAACTCATATGATATGGTTTAACAAAGCCTACATACTAAATGAAACTTAACCTAAGTGTTATCGACCCATTACGACCCGTTTAGGTAGCTTATGCTGCTTTAACGCGTCGTTCGCGTAAAACGCGTTCGGAACGCCTAACTAGCCCTATGACAAGTGTTATATGCCTAAACATGTTACATAATCAGTTATGTGGCAAAATTTTAGGTTACATATGCTAAATTACCAATTATGCATGAAAAGGGTATTCTGGTAATTTACCTAAGGCATATAAACAACCTATCATACAACTACTCAAACGATGTGACCATAGGGTATAACCTCGGAAGGTTATTCCCTACCTACTATGGTCACCTAATGTGTTTGGTCGGATCCTAATGATCGACCAAATGGGTCGGGTTCGAAGGCATAAGCGACTGATCAAGTCGCTTACCCTTACGACCCTAGACAACGTGGTAATCAGTAGGCATAGTCCCAAGGGACTATAACCAACGTGATTACACTCACGTTGCGAAGTTCTAACGAACTTCGCATTGACCATAACTGGTCAATGCAGAAAGTCAAACAAAGTTTGACTTTCAGACTCGAAAGACTCGAAAAGCAATAAAAGAACGAAAGAATACTTACGAAGGGTCCCCGAATGCTAATTTCAATCCGAGAATCTCAGGTATGAAACAATGGTTTCAACTTAGAGTTTCTAAGATCAAAATTCTAGTGATTTTTGAAGTTGTGGGGTGGGGTATTTATAGTTTTCGGTGAACCGTTGAGATCGTTTCATGGAAACCGTGATTCGATCACATCCGTACACTTGTTGAAAGGTTATGGAAGCTAAATATGATCCTTATCATCTGACTAAGCAAGTTAGAACATGTAGTGGAGGATCAAACAGCTGCAACTTGTGATTAAATGCACTTAATCTGGTCAGGAAGTCGGACGCGGGCCGCGTGATGTTTAAGCTTGTTCTCACGCGGGCCACCTGGCCATGTCAGATCAGAAAAAGTTTCAGAAACTACAGTTTTGGTCCCTGCACGTGTTTTAAGGCATTTCCGACACTTCTAAGGCCCGTAAAGCCAACTTTAAGGCCCTAAAATGTTGCCTAAACATTGTGGACATGAAACATGCTCAAAAATATGCCGGATGATGGTTCGTTTGGTCGTACGAACGCGATGTTCGCTTAATTACGACGGAATGCGCATAAGCGCGAAAAACGACCCAAATGACGCGACGAATGGATTTTTCTTATGGCGAACACTAAAATATAATATAGTCATTCTTACATAAATTTTTGGATGTCCGGATGTATTCAGAACGTAAGTTATGCGCGAAAGTGCAAACTTGTGCACTTTTTGACACTTTTAGTCCCTGAATGACCCAAAAGTTTATTTTAGCACACCAAACCCCTAAAAGCCTATTTCTAAGCTATGTAAAGGATATTTAAGGTGTGTTTAACTTATGGTCTTGTTCCGGAATGTCTGTTCCAGTACGAATCGTCATACTTTCACAGTTTGTCAAGTTTAGTCCCTGTAAGCGAATTAACTTGTTTTTGCCATACCAAAGCCTTTAAAACTTATTTCTAAGTTATATAAAGGTTATTTATGGTATGTTAAGTATGTATTGATGTTCCGGAGTATTTGTCGCATTAAACTGAGTACGTTTACGCACCAGTTTGCGTATAACTCTCCAGAAAGTGATATAGAGTTTGAAATTACATAAAAGTCAAAACATGAAAAATGTAAAACATAACAAAACAAACATTGGGATCAAATAACATTGTTTTATTGATAATAGAACTGTTCACAATGATTACAAGCACAGTTGTTACACGACAGATCAGTTAATTACTTCGACGTATATACAAGCTCGATGAGGAGTTCACGCATGTTAGCAGTTTACTTTTCCTTCCTCCTCCACCTCAGTCACCAGTATAATTGGTTTCTGGATTATGTGGATTGCATTACATTTGGGTAAAGACACTAATGATAAGCCGGGATTTTGGAGACTTTTGAAGACCACATCTGACTACGTAATTTTGATATACTGATATACTTATTGGACAAGGGTAGGGTGACCCTGTGTCCCTTTTGATGTGATACATTTTGTAAGACAATGCAATTGTGGTCGAAGAATAATGAGAGCCCAATCATCATTAAACATGCAACAATACTTTGTGGCCAATAACCAATGAAAGCTCAGTCGCTATGTCTTCGTTAGGCACGTTGTTGATCTATATGTGTGTGCTATAATTATAATGCTACGTGCTTGCTTGCTATGCTCTCATTAAACATAATTCCCAAATTACTTGGTTATGCTATGATTATGCTATTGCTTGGTTGGTTGATATGATAATCTATTATGTGTATGTATATATGACCTCTAAAACAACTATATGCACTCCCTAAACAAATAAGACCTGGCCTAACCGATCTTCTTCTTAGAAGATGTCGATACAAGAGAACGTCGATACCAACAGCCCTCTGCCGACGACAGCGGCAGAACTAAAAGAGCGCATCTCACAGGCCATTGCACAGCACGAGGCCCTTCGCTCCGAACGCGGCGGAGGTACCCCAGGAAATAACCCACCCAACGGCTGCACCTACAAGCAGTTCTTGAACCACAAACCTTGAGAATTCGACGACACTGGGGGTGCCTTAGCTTTTGTGCGTTGGGTTGAGAAGACAGATTATGTTTTGTGATCAAGTAAATGCACCCCAGAACATCAGGTCACGTACATAGCCGGACTATTTCTAGATGGGGCTCTGTCATGGTGGAACCTTCAGGTTCAGACAATGGGTGAGACTGCTGCGTATGCTTTGACATGGGACGAACTGAAAGAACTGATGCGTAGAAGATATTGCTCTAGGTCAGAAGTCCAGTGGTTGGATACTGAACTGTGGAACTTGAAAATGGAAGGTCCAAAGATAACCGAGTATGTGCAGAGGTTTGACGATTTATCACAAGTTGCTTCGCGTTTGGTGGAACCAGAATCTAGGAAGATCGAATGCTTCATCGGGGGATTGGCACCTCAGATTCTAAGCCTGGTGACAACATCTAAACCTCAAACGATCGCCGAGGCTATCGACTTAAGTGTGGCGCTCACTGAAGAAGCGGTTAGACTAGGAAAATTTTCCACTTCTGAAGAGAAGGAGACTCCTGTAGAGCCACCTGGAGATAACAAGAGGAAGCTCGTAAATTTCAAGAAGAGTACTCGGGCGAATAGTAAGAACAGGGCCAAAAAGGGAAAAGAATACATGGGTATCTTACCTAAGTGTGACAATTGTCTACGTTATCATGTCGGACGATGTAAATATGGAAAATGTGATAACTGTGGCAAGAGGGGGCATCCCAAGGAGACTTGTAGGCAAGGTACTGAACCTGGAAATGGAGGCCAAGATGGTAGCAAGAATCACAGAGGAAACAACGACAACGACAACTATCACGACAGGATGAGTGATAAACAAAAACATGCTCAAGGTTGTCTTAATTGTTGGAGCAAAAAGCATTTAAGAAAATAATGCCCTAAAAAGAATCAGGCACAAGGATGAAAGCTCAATAGCGAAGCTAGGGAAGCACGCTAGAATCCAAACAAGGTTATCCATACGTTCAATATTAGTCAACATTATACATCTGTGCTACTTGATAATAATACAAATTTTAGCTTCGCATCTCCATAGTTTGAGAGTATACTTGGTTTAGTAGCAAGTAAGTTAGATAACTCGTACTAGCTAAAGGGAAACTTCGATAACGTATTTGGAATGGATTAGTTGTCAAGCAATCGAGCGGAGATTGTTATCTGCATCCCGATGACAAACGACGAAACGACCATGGTTCATGAAGCAGGATACGCCCCTACGGATTATCCATTGCTTGAAGGCACAAAAGTGTTGCGTAAAGGATGTGTTTTTTTTGCTTGGCTCATGTCGCGGATAAGGGAGCCGAAGAACCAAAACACGAAGATATCCCTGCGATAGGGGAATACCCTGAAGTATTCCCCGAAGACTTGCCAGAATTATCTCCTCAACGACAAGTCGAATTTCGCATTGATTTGATTCCAGGCGCCGCGCCTGCAGTCAATGCACCTTAGCGACTTACACCTTCGGAGATGCAAGGATTGTCAGTGTAGTTTCAGTAGTGGATAGAGAAGGAAGATAACAGACCAAGTTTCCCACTTTGGGTAACCTCAGTTTTGCTCGTCAAGAGGAAGGACGATAGCTTTCGTATGAACACCAAACTACCAGGAGCCGAACGAGCTAACCAACAAGAGCCGGTGACTCTTGCTAAGGATTAACGAACTACTTATTTAACTAACTATGAGGATCCAACTACTGTTTCACAACTGATCGATGATCGAGCATCATTAGCTGCGAATTCAGGAAGAAAGTATACCGGGGAAATTGTGGGACAATAACTTGTTTTAAAACATACACAAAAATTGTGTTTCCTACACGATGCACAAAACAGTTTTACACAGAGTATGAAACCTTGAGAATCTAGGAAACATGTACTTAGGACCTTTGGGAACCCCGGTCCAAACTCATAAGGGTTGCTTAGGAACCACACCTGTTAACTCGAGCAAACCCCACTATCCTGACATATATGCTATTTCAGTAAACCAAACAGAAAATACTCAAATTTCTTTTGTTGAAATCTTCACTTTTGCTTCTAGCGAGTAGATGTTTGCATCTCTACTCCCCTTAATGGTAGTTGCATCGCGTCAATTTTCTTCGCTGAGAGCGAACACACTTTTGCTTCGATACTTGGTCATTTCTTCACTTTAGCAAATACTCATCATTCCATTTCTTGGAAATTCATATGTTATGCATGAACCATTGGTTATGCATACGGTTCCGTTTTGAATAAGTGCTTCGTCAAGGCTCAAATGTTATTTTGCTAAAACTAACTATTGATTCGAATAACCTACATTATTGAAATTGTTGGCTCTTTTGCTATCAAGTCAACACACTTTCTTGAAACTTCTTTTCTTTCAAGTTACATTCATGGTTTATTTTTGTAACCATGCTGAGATTCCCTTGTTGATACATACGTTTATTATCGGGTTACGCTGAAACCAAGTTCAATTGCTTGAACTTATCCATTTCGCATATTAAATTTAAGACGCCATATGATGTATTGAGAGCATCATATTCAAATATTTTTGCATAGGTTCTTTTGTTTCGAGTCGTAGTAAACTTGATTGGTCTACGACTCCGCTAAATCGTTTGTTGGTTTCGATACCTTGCGGTGACAATTTCACAGAATTGAAGCTTGCGCTAATTTGGTTACGCACCTCATACACGGATTTAATTGTCTATTTATTTGTTCTAAATCCGTTTTGTTTATCACGATTAAAGCGGTCTCAACACAGTTGTGTGTTAAGACAATGGTACCTAGATTCATTTCATATCACGGTGTACCTCCTAACGATTCCTTCGTTATAAATTGAACACTTTGCATTGTTTATTGCTTTCCATCTTCAATCAGAAACAGTAGTTCCTTGATGTTCCATAATCGATTGAAAACTCCATGACATTGTGTAAATCAAAATATCCCGATTGTTTTAGTACACTTTCACTTGTTTACAAACACGGTGAACTTGTTCGGTCCCCGCTATTATTGGAATATGTCAATTACAACACCTAGTGGTGTCATTACAAATTTGTAGCTTGTGCTAATCATGGACAATCGTTTCACACAAAACTACATATACTTTGGGTTGACTTGTCATTTAAACATTCCCGATGCAACTACGAATCAAAACAATGATACACCAGATTCGCTTGTATTTCATTCGGTGTATTTTCACAATCCAAGAATGTCAACACACTAATCCTTACCATTTATTTATTCGAAAGTTGACAGATCATTTTCATATTCAAGTTGTTGATTTTGAGATCATACAGCGGATGCTATGGTTCGTGAAAACACATTTGCATATTGTGACCGATTGTTTCAAGAATCCATTGGCCAAAACTCCTCTTTTGTGGAAGCCCTGTTAACTGAGTTACGCTAGACTATACATCTATACGTCTCGTGTCCTTTGACATCAAATGCTAGAACACATGCCTTGTAAACATTGGGTTCTTGTTATTGAAATATATCCTTGGAGTTTGCCTGATGTGAATAAGATTAGATTCGGTTTGGTAGTTGTCTACCCAATATTATTCATATACATACACGCATAATGTAACCCTAAGGAGTTAAGGTAGTACAAATTTCGAGGACGAAATTTTCTTAATAGGGGGAGAATGTGACAACCGTCAAGAATCCAGGTATCCGTACAATTAATTAATCATGATTAGTGCTTAATGACTGTGCTGAATTACAAATAATTGCTTTCTGATTACTGTATTACACTTACATGTGCATCACATATTGCATAATGTCACATCATATTTACACACAAACTTTGTTGACATAAACGGTGCACAAGGCACAGCAAGCACAGTTAGCGGATAACTCAGAAAAATGCTGACAAGGTTCAGTACATACACAAACAGTGTTTTGAGACTCAGTATGGGTCAGAGACTAAGTACTACACTAGTATAGTGTGTAGGAAAGTGAGGATCACAAAACTGTTTCACTAGGTGATAGATTAAGTGCCGGAAAGTGCCTAAAACCCACTTAAAGTACTGAATTCAGCATATTTCAGCAAAATTCAGCATTTTAACAAGCTAGTTACATGTAAAAGCATGACTAAATGGTCCTGAATGCTTCCCTAAGTGTCGGGAATTAAAAGTGTCACAAAAGGGTACATAACGAACACTAAATGGTATAGTTTAGCACTTTAACGAACCGGTATCCAACCGAACAAACGGACACTACCCGAAACACCAAAATTTTACTAGAGACATTGTGTTAATGTTTCTAAGCTATTTATAATCCCCGAACACCCTAACACACTATATAATGCATGATACACGTAAACACTAACTAATACACTTTGAATTCTAACTAGTTATCTAACTTAACATTAAACACTAACCAAGCCCCCCCCCCCCCATGTAAGTGGACGGTCACCAAGGGTGACCCCACCAAGATTTTCCTTAATCTTGTGAAGATTTGGATTAGAGATTTGCTTGTACTATTGAAAACACATTAACCCTTGGTTAAAAGCTTAAAATTGATATAAGAATACCTAGAGCTCACTTCATCTTCATCACACCACACTTCTCCTCCCTTGCTCTCCCCTCTCGACCGAACATAGCACCCCACACCACCACCATTGTCAAGTCTTGTTCCTCAAATTTCAAGTGTACACAAGGTTTAAGAAGGTCATTAATGAAGCTTGGTGGTCTTGGATCTTGAAGGACCTTCACCATTAGCTTTTATCCAACACTTTTGCCATCACCATCATATTGTGTTCTTCCCTAGCCTTGTGCTAGTAGTAAGGCCCTCATAACCCTTTGTTACTTCATATTTTGATGAATAAAAGATGATATACATTGTTAACCTTGATGAACACTAAAGAACTTGATCATGAATCTCTAACATAAGCACCTTAACATATGAAATCTTGTTGATTAGTGATGATACGCTTCTTGATGATTGATGATTTGTGTTAGTGATGTTAGACATCATAAGGAACCTACTAGATTATGATTAAACACATGATCTAGTAAGTTAATATGGTGATCATGTGAAAAACCAAGATCATCATGCTTTATGTTTACATGAACTTGAATAATAAAAGTTGTTTCATATGATGATGATTTAAACAAAATACAAGTCTTATGAGTGGATGATTTCTAAAATAGTTTTTCCAAAGAAACCAAGTTAAATCACAAGATTTACATGAACATTGTTTTTAAAGAAACTAACCATGATTCTAGTGGTGAAACAAGTATAAGAATACATTGTTTACAAGAAAAATTCAAAAGAATGATGTTTGGAAAAATCATCTAGTAAGTTGTAAACACCTAAATCCTTTAATAATGAGATTTTTAAAGAAATAAACACACTTTAAAGGGTAACTAAACCTACTAAATACACCACCAAGTTACTACAAGTTTTTATGAAAGTTCAAGTTCATGATTATTATGTAGATAGCGTTGTTGTGGCACTTGGTAAGTGTAGGTTGATTGTTGATTGTTTGTGATGATTTTGAAAAGAAAATGATATGCTTTGATAGCATGGACACCTCCATTTTTAGGGGAAACTATGGCAAAATTTTCTAAAAATATAAACACTTAGAAAAATATTTTCTAAACAAATATTTACAAGTGTGTTTTAACTATGGTTTTCAATATAAACTTTGCCATAAATTTTGTTACAAAAATACAAGTATTGGAGGTTGATTTTTTAAATAAAAATGGATAAATATGTATTTAGAATATATATTTACATTAAAGACACATTGCGTGTGGTTATTTGTATACTTTGTGTACTAGTTGTATTATTTTTTGGGTTTGAAATAATATAACTTAACAATACCAAGAAATTACAATCCATAATACTACCAAAAATCATAAGGAGTATATATATAAGTTACACACTTACAGCCGGAAGCCCGGTACAAAGTCTGCTAGGTTTGAGTCTTCCTGCACCATGTCACATATATATTAATGTATTAGCTACTCGTTAATTGATCTGTTTCCTTGTTGCTTTCATACCGGGACTTATAAACTTACATACATACTTACAATGATTTCAAAGGTTTACTCATACACACAAACAAACACATGAACTCGCTTAACTTTTGTTGATGTTTTCAAACTACATGTATTTTAGGGAATTAGTAAGTGGATCTGGCGGGCGTTGGAAGTTTTTATGCTGCATTATGAATAAAGATGTCATCCATGGTCTTTGAGTTTGGTCAGTGTGTCTTATTCCTGGACGAGACACGTTTTCCAAACCTTGGTGTTTTTCAATATCTTTTGATGAGTCCTTAATGAACTCATAAACAATTTGTGCGGTTTGTAAAACTTGAAGTTGAAGTCTATGTTTCAAAACAATGTTGTTATGTTTATACTTATTTAATGGATAACAAATCTATGGTTTTTATCATATAGTTGTTGTTATGATTGAATGCAATGGTATTAAGAAATTCAAACCATAATCACGCTTTAGCAAAAGTCAGTGTGTGACACCCCCCCTCAAACATAAAAACAGTTAGTGTCGCGACAATGTCAGCTAGATAGAGTCATTAACGTAATTAAATAGAGTCTCGTGGATTCGATATCCGGACTTACTTAGCTTTACTAGAGTCGATCGGTTCACTTGCCGGTTAGTAGTTTAGTCGAGTTTGGAGAGTCTAGAGTATTACTTTTGTGTCTAGATTAGATTAATTTTAGTTCTTTTTATTAAACTACTTTAGCACATCAACTTCTTGTTACAAATCTATGAGATAGTAAGCAGGTTGTTTTCCAACTCAGCAATGTAGTTAACTTTTTCAAACGACACCATCCCATTGGTTAGAATTCCTTCTCCTATTATTCGACCTCCCTAATTACCCGCGAACCCGACGTAGCCTCCTCTTATAAGTTTGACATCGTATAGGAATGCTAACATCCTCGTCATGTGCCTGGATGCTCCGTTATCCATAATCCGCTTTGATATGATGGATCTTGGAAGCTCCTGCACATGCATTCAAAATATTACTTAAAGAGAGAGACCCAATCCTTTCCGGTCTTGGGTGGGTTGGCAATCTTAACATCGCTTACACACTCACTTTTCTGTTCAAGTTTTGCTACTTCCTCAGTTAAATCTGATTTGTTAACTTCTTTAGAAGATTCCTTTTTCTTGATCGCCCATGTTTGATTTTTCAAAATTGTTTTCTTAGCATAGAATTTAGAATCTTTTTGTTCAACTGAATTTGAAGTTTCTCCGGTTTTAACATTTTTGTCATTTTCAGTTACCAGTTTAACTTTTTGTGTAGATTCATTGTTACTTTTCAAGAATTTCTTACATTTAACCATTGGCGATTTTTTTCAAATATTTTGAAGTTTTCTTGACAATATGAACAAGTTTTTCAACAAGAATTTCTTACATTTAACCGGCTTCTAAATTGAATTTCCTTCTCACTTTCTGAACTCGTTTCAAACACAAAAGTCATTTTCTTTACAAACTTTGATTTTCCAAACTTTTCATTATTGTGATTACCATATCCTGAACTGTTCCTCCCATAGTAATAATTTCTCTGCTGATTGTTAGAGTATGAACTTCGTGGTTTAGAATAGTAAGATTGTTCCTTTTTAAAGTTTGAAAAACTTTGATTACTTGATAAATTATCAAATTCAGAAAACTCGACTTCAACCAATTTGAAAACTTTTTCAAGTTTATTCATATTCACATTATGAATCAGAAATTCTGACTCAGAATATAGCTTATCAGATCCACACATTTTGTACATAATAACATTTGGATCATCACTCGAAGATATCCTAATTTAGGAATGTAATTCTTGTGAAAACTTTCGTCACTTTCAGAATATGAACTGGAACTCTTTTTGCCAAAATTCGTTTTTCCAGTTTCAAATTCAGTTTTATCGTTGTCACTTTCAACAACTTTTCAACCACATCCAAATCACAGTCTGATTCAGATTTGGTGTAGGTAACATTGATGTTATCAGGCAAATTATCTTTTGATTCAGTTTTCAATTTTATGTTCATTGCCTTGTCCACCCCATCTGGTTTCTTTTTCAAGTAACTATTCAACATTGGGGGTGGAACACGATGATAACCCGCTCCTTGGTTGTTGTAGCCATACACATATTCCCCTGATTCGTCTTTTCCTGTTGGTTTGGGAAGAATGTAATCCAAAACATAAGATGAAGCCGAGTAACTTTTTAACTTTTTATAGACACGTTCTGTTTCAATTCAATAGTTTCTAGCTCTTGTTTTAACTTTGCAATTGTGTCGATATGAGTATTAATTGCAATTTGTTTGTCTAAAACCGTTTTCTTGAGCATAGAAATTGTTGCATCATTTTCATTATTAGCTACTCGAAACTGGTTGATTGATTTCTGCAATTTATCATAACCTTCTTTCACACTCTTCAACCCATACGTCATGTTATCCGTATGCGTTTTCAACACTTTATAGTTTTCATCTTTTTTCGATGCATGACTTGCACGGTTCTATGCATTTCGTGCATTGAAAGACGTTTTAGATTTGTTTATTTTATCACTTTTAACTTTTTTGCCAACTGACTCGACTCCAACTGTCTGTTCTTCTTCAGAGGTTTTCACTGCCTCTTTCAATTGAGCCATCATGGCTTTTTCAGCAATCTCAGCCAAATTATTGTGAGTGCACGAATGTCTATCACCTCCGTCAATCCGAATCGTAGCAAGAAATGGATCAAAACAAGGTTTTATATTGTTAAACATAGGGCAATGGCATTTTTGTAAATAAGGAAACCCTACTTATGAAGAGCCCTATATATAGAAGAGTTAGTTGTTTCATTTAGAACTTTAAGACTTTTGGTCGTTTTGCTACATTAGAGCTTGAGAGAAGTTCTAGAGATAGAAAGTGATCAAGGTGATTCACGGTGCTTGTATTTTGTCATACGGTTAATAGAATCATCGGTTTATTACATTCTCGTGTTCGGTACACACACATACACTAATTCCGCACGCCGTATGTGTCGTTCGCAATCGTTCGGGAGTTAAATCCGATCCTACAAGTGGTATCAGAGTAGGAGATCGATTGCACGGATCTGATGCACGAATTTTCATCAAAACAGAGCTGATTTCTATCATATTTCACCATATATTCTGTTTCTTATCACCTTCTTCACGTTCTTCATCTTAAATCTCAGATTTATCAAAATTTCACAGAAAAAAAACACTTGGAATTTTTATATGTGGTGCGAAAAACTGTTTTGATTAATCCTCTAAAGTTTCAAAACGAAAATCGAAGTTTTACATATTCAATTTGTTAAAAAACTGTTAAAAAAAGAAAGTTGTTCGCTGATTCTTCTTGGTTCAAAACTGTAGCTTCGTAAGAAGCCACAAAATCTCACTTGTTTTACTGGTACGAAGCCAGATTTTTTGGTTTGAAGCCATATTTTTTGGTTTGAAGCCATATTTTTTTGGTTTGAAATCAGTTATTTTATCCTCGTACGAAGCTAGAATTGGTCAGTCTTCATGTTCGTACGAAGCCATTTGGTTTGAAGAAATATTTGTTCAAAGCTGCTATTGATTCTTGTCTTGTTCGAAGCAAGGATACGTGTTCATACGAAGCCATGTTATAATAAACCTGCATGCAAATTAAACAACAAGTTATAAATTCTTACATTGAAGATGTTGCTAAGCTTAAACGTAAAATAGCTGATTTAGAACAAGATAATAACAAGTTGCATAGTTATCACGCTTCATCATATGTTCTTGAACGTATTTTCAATCTAAAACAGGATGATAAAGATTTTGAGAAAAACAAGAAAGGAATTGGCTCAGAGTATCATCAGGTTCCCCCACCGTTTGAGGAAAAATTCACATTCTATGATGACGAGAAGGTGGAAAAAGCTTTCAACATGGTTGATCAATTGCCAGATAATATAGACGTAACCTATTCCAAATCTGATGATTCTAGTGATTCAGAGGTGGTAGGTAAGGTCGTTGAAAGTGTTTTATAAGATGATTATACCAAAACAGATAAGTCTGATTCACAAGATGAAAATGAGGGTAGTTTTCATGAAAGTTATTTGAAAAATTCAAAATCTGAGAAAAATGCGAATGATGATTCAAAAGGATTGGTTTATACCATGATTGGATCGGACAAATTGATCTTAGATATTAAAGTCCGGATTCAGAATGTGATTTCGGAAAAGATTGACAAGGTTTTCAAATTGGTAGATATTGAAAAATCCGAAATTGCAAAGTTTGCTGGAAAGAGTAACAAAACTTTTTATAACAAACCTAGTTTCAAGAAGAAAAACATGAAGGCTGGGTTGGGTTATAAAAAGAAACAGAATTGGAAAAGACCTGAAAAGCCAAACTATCAGATAAAGATGAACTTTGCTCATGGAACAAGTTCTGAGGAAGAGAAAGAACTCAAATTTAGACGACAGTCTAATGAAGAGTTCTATGCTCAGAAGAAGCAACAACATCAGGCCAAAGATGTTTCAAAGAAAACATGTTTTAAATGTAATAAAATTGGACATGTTGGTCGTAAGTGTCCAAACTCAAAGCCTATTGATGTTGGGAAACAGAAATCTGAGGATGTGAAACAAAAGTCAACCAGGTTTGATTCAAAACAAACATGGAGGTACAACACAAACAAGTTTGCTTCAAATCAAACTTGGAAATCAAACCCAACTAGGTTTGATTCAAGAGAAACCTAGAATTCTCGCACACCCAGATTCAGAACAACACAAAGTTGGCGAACATCGGTTGATATGACCAAACCGGATCAATTTTGGAAAACCAAAGTTAATTTGCCAAAACAAAATGTTCAAAATAATTCACATTTTTACAAAAGAACTGTTTCAAAAGGACAAGTTTGGGCTGTTAAGAAACAAACTATGTCTGAAAATGAAAAACAGAAAATTAATTCAACAAACAATGATGATATAAAAAATGAAAAACTCTTTGAGAAAAATGACAAAGATTTTCCATCTTTAAATGATTCATTTTGTGTTGAAATGCCTAAGGTCAAACAGACCTGGGCTGAATTATTCAAGTAATTGAGTAGTGTGAATGTGCAGGTGCTCCAGAAAGCAGAAGATTGTCAGAATGATCAAAAGGAGCAGCCTGGCACAGGAGGCTGCTGATCCCTACAACTGAAACAGGGAGTTTGTTCATTTCTGTACATAAACAAACCATGTTAAAAAAAAACCCTAAAAATTTAAAAATTTAAAATCCAAAAATATGTTTGTTTTTAAATTTGTCAAAATAAATCAAAATTTTAAAAAAATTGTTGTTGGTTGAATATGCCGAAACCCTCACGGCGGAACAAACATGATTATTTCACAATTGAAAATGGTTTTAACATTGTTAAAAATCAGTGTGTTGTAAATCATGGGGGTACTTTATGCGAAACAGAGCATGTGACGTAGAAAGTTGATGGCAAGACAAAGCTACTTGCATTGGGTTGTCAAATTTTATTAAATGTTTTGAATTTTAGGGGGAGTAAAAATTTTAGAAAATACAAAAACATTTGAAAATTTGAAAAAGCCAATAACAATAGAAAATCAAAAAGAGTTTTTGTGTATAAAGAGGAAATGATAGTATATCAGTAGACAATTACAGTACGCTAAAGAAATGGAAAGTCAGATGTGATAAACGGTCTCACTGATGATATGCCAGTAGGTTTTTACACATTTAATAGATTGTTTTCGAGATATAAACCTAAATATAATTAACTTACTTATCTCGTAGGCAACATCTCTCAGATATATGGGTAACCCCCGAAATCTTGTTTGAGAGATTGCCAGATTCTGAGATATTAGGTCTTTATACTGGTTGATATCTGGGGTATTATACCTGGTCTTCTGATATTGCGGAAGCAATGGCCTAGACCTCGTATAATACTTTATGAGCTTAAAGCTTAGCCTCTACATAAAAATTGATAAAATATCGAAAGATATGAATCAAGTGCAGTTGTAAAGAAGATCCCTAAGTGGGACACACCTTAAGTCGAACCTTCGTCTCTTTGACTGAACGATAGTTCATACCTGAGCTCTCAAGGTCTCGCATTAACCCAGAGTACAGATATCATTATGGTATATTCACCTGTAAGACTGAATCTAGGGAATCTTGATACGGGAGTATATTCTGAGGTAGGACACGCAAATAAGTTAAGTGCTTAAAACACTAAATCTCGTATCTCGAATCAGTTGAACTTGGTGTGAAAATTTAAGTGGATCAGTATACTGACAATCTAAGTGAATTGTTTAAAACTTAAAGTGTTTATAGCTCAACGGTGCTAGTGATTTGTCATAAACTGATATGATCCTCTGACACGAACTCAAATAAAAATATTGTATGTTAATATTTGTTTACTGCTTATATTTCAGAAAAATACAAAACGATTTTGTTTCTACTTTATTTTCGACAACCGATGTCTGAAAGCTGAGTTTCAAAATCTAAGTATGCTGATCGTGTTTCTGAAAATAAACAAGTTCATTAATTTGAAACTGAAGTTTTATATAAAAATAAAAAATAGTTTGTGAAATCTCCAAGGTCATTAATTTGGACTTGAAGATTATTTGTGAATTTTGGAAACTTAAAACTGTCAAATTTTTTAAAGTCACTTGATAAGGGAAGTGGAATATGGTAATTCTGGATGCTTACATATTGTTACATTTGTGCAATAGAGCCAGGTTCTCAATTCTAGAAAACCTAAAAAGCTTTCACTGTTACGTACATGAAATGCTTAAGTTTATGTTAAGAGCTAGGTTTTCAATCTTAAAATTGTAAAATATCTTATAAATCGTGTGAGATTTGTAGATGAAAATGCTAGATTACGATCTCGATAGCTAAGTCTAAGGGGAATCTGAAGTCGAGCTCATCGCAAGGGGGAGCTTGTAACCGAAGAACCAGGTGTCGATCCTTAAAGCACGGAAGCTTTACGAAAAGGGGAGCCTGAAGAAAGAGTCAACCGAAAGGGGAGCTGATTCAGAATGCAGAATCAAGAAAAGCTTGAAGAGGGAATTTGTGGTTGCTGAAGTTATCAAAGCTTCTTGAAGACATAAAGAGAGAAAAGACAAGATGCTACGAGATTGACTGCGGCAATATCCAAGGGGGAGTCTGTGAGTGCACGAATGTCTATCGCCTCCGTCAATCCAAATCGTAGCAAGTAATGGATCAAAACAAGGTTTTATATTGTTAAACATAGGTTAATGGCATTTTTGTAAATAAGGAAACCCTCCTTATGAAGAGCCCTATATATAGGAGAGTTAGTTGTTTCATTTAGAACTTTAAGACTTTTGGCCATTTTGCTACATTAGAGCTTGAGAGAAGTTCTAGAGAGAGAAAGTGATCAAAGTGATTCACGGTGCTTGTATTTTGTCATACAGTTAATAGAATCATCGGTTTATTACATTCTCGTGTTTGGTACACACACGTACACGGATTCTGCACGTCGTACGTGTCGTTCGCAATCGTTCAGGAGTTAAATCCGATCCTACAATTATCAGCATTCATTTCTTTAGGTACATCTATGATTTCTTCTACAGGTTCTTTCTTTTCTTCATCGAAGTGTAGATCACTGTAGTTTCCCTCCTCACTGAAGAAACCTGCAAAAGATTTAAAAACATCAGGAGGTATAATAGATTTGAAAGCATTATTAATAACCTCTTTTGTTGGAATATTGAACTTTTCAGTATCCAACACTGATGTATCATTATCATAATAATCTTCTGGACTTTCATCAAATGTCGCTTCTTCACAAACTTCTTCAACCTTCTCTTCATCCACACTCTGTTCAGGTTTACCCATTTCAACAATCTCGGCCATTAGTGCAAGGCTGTTAGTTTTGGGAATAAGACTATTCCAGTTGAATCCTTCATCATCTTCTTGAGTTACTTCTAACGCTTTATCTTTGCATTTTGATGAACAATATGTGACAATTGTGCTCTGTAAACACTGTATGATGTAGAACAATATCAATTATCAATAAAACAATGTGTTTTGGTCTCAATATTTGTTTATTTGTGTTTGACAATTTCACGTTTTGATTCTAGTTCGATTTCAAGCTTTTAATCGCTTTCTAGAAAGTTATACGCGAACTGTCACGTAAACGTGATCAGTTTAACGCGACAAACACTCTGGAATAATGACACAATCCTAACATACCTTAAATAACCTTTACATAACTTAGAAATAAGTTTTGAAGGGTTTGGTGTGTCAAAAACAAGTTTATTCGATCATAGGGACTATTTGCGACAAACGGCATAAGTCTGCCAATTCACATAGCAACGTACACTCTGGAACAAGATCATAAAATAAACATACCCTAAATACCCTTTACATATCTTAGGAATAAGTTTTGATGGGTTCGGTATGCGAAAATACGCTTATTTGATCACAGGTACTAAAAGCGCCAAAAACTGTGTAAGTTTGCATATACGCGCATATCTTACGTTCTGACCATATCCGGACATCCAAAAATTTTTGTAATCATTAAAATATTATATTTTATTGATAGGAATGCAAAAATACCATTCGTCGCGCAATTTGGATCATTTTTCACGTCCATTCGAGTTTCGTCGTAATTAACCGAATAACATGACTGTACGATCAAACGAACCGACATCCAGGATATTTTCAAGTACATTTCAAGTCCCCTATGCTTTAACATCCTTGTAGAGCCTTGAAATTGGGTTAACGGGGGTTAAACGCGTCGAAAAACTAGTTTGGAGCTACAGGGGTCTGTGTCTACCAAAAACTGAAACTTCTGGCCTGAAGTACTAGGTGGGGAGCGAGAGATTTTGTTGTTTCTATCACGGGGGGGGGGGGGGGGAGCAGGTGCTGGGCAGAAACTTGTTTTCAGCAAAACAGCCTGCTGAAACTAGTTTTAAACATGGTTTTTGAGTATTGTGGGCTGGTTTATGTGTTCCCCAAGTTGCCTAATCAGTAGCTAACAATTCTAAGGTCAAGATTATGCTTTGATCAACTCAAAAACACTTTCAATGATCCGAATGGTTCATGATTTCCTCTAAATACCCACCTCATTTGCTCAACTCATTGCTCATTCCATTCTCTTTCACTCTATCTCTGATTGGAGGCTATCACAATTGTTGAAGGCCTCCTACTTGAGTTTTCTTAGTCTTCTTTCCAAGCATTGGACTCTTGTAAGTTTTCTTTCATGCTTTTATAGTTAATTCAAGCAAGAATGTCAAACAGTGTTTGACTTTCAGCTTTGACCATGTTTTAGTCAAGACAAAGTTCGTTTGAACTTTGCAACGTGAGCGTAATCACGATAGTTATAGTCCCTTGTGACTATACCTACTGATTACCACGTTGATTAATTGAAGTGACGAGTCAAAGTTTCGGTCAAAATGCACGATTATGTGCATTTTGCGACGAAACTATTTTCCGGTATCAAAACACTTTGTTTTGATATCAAATCAGTTTTCTAACTTAGTTAAACATGTTTTAACATGTTTCACTCGTCACTTTTAGTTTAGTGCTTGTTTAGGGTCGTAAGTCAAGCGGTCTAAACAACCGCTTAGACTTTCGAACCCGACGCGTTTGGTCGATCATTAGGATCTGACCAAACATATTTTCTGACCATAGTTGTATAGGGAATAACCTTTCGAGGTTATACCTTATTGTAACATCTGTGTCTGAAATCATTGTAAACAGTTCAATTATCAATAAGACAATGTTATTTGATCCCAATGTTTGTTTTGTTATGTTTTACATTTTTCATGTTTTGACTTTTATCCAATTTCAAACTCTATATCACTTTCTGGAGAGTTATACGCAAACTGGTGCGTAAACGTACCCAGTTTAAAGCGAGAAATACTCCGGAACATCAACATATACTTAACATACCTTAAATAACCTTTACATAACTTAGAAATAAGTTTTGAAGGCTTTGGTATGGCAAAAACAAGTTATTTCGCTTACAGGGACTAAACTTGACAAACTGCGAAACTATGCCAATTTGAACTGTAACGAACATTCCGGAACATGACCATAAGTTAAACACACCTTAAATATCCTTCACATAGCTTAGAAACAGGCTTTGAGGGGTTCGGTGTGCTAAAATAAACTTTTTGGGTCATTCAGGGACTAAAAGAGTCAAAAAGTGCACAAGTTTGCATTTTCGCGCATAACTTACATTCTGAATACATCCGGACATCCAAAAATTTTTGTAAGCATGACTATATTATGTTTTAGTGTTTGGCTTGCCAAAAATCCATTCGTTGCGTCATTTGGATCGTTTTACGCGCTTGTGCGCATTCCGTCGTAATTAAGCGAACATCGCGTTCGTACGACTAAATGAACCGACATCCGAGATATTTTTGAGCACATTTTAAGTTCCCTATACTTTAACATCATTGTGGAGCTTGAAATTGGGTTTGACGGGTGTTAGAAGTGCCAAAACACGACGATACGCGCACAGGGGCCTGTTTTGCCATTTTTGAAACATTCTGGTCTGCAGGGTCCATACGGACCTCAACACTGATAATGTTGAGGTCCGTAAGCTAGGGTCAGATGCAGAAAATCCTTTTTCTTCAGCTGTTGCAGCCATTTAACCTCTCCAAAAGCCAAGTACAAGTGTCAAAACCCTATGGTGAGTGTCCAATTAGTTACCACAACATCTTGACAAGTGTACGGGCTAGATCATTCCCTCTTTTCCAAGAAACGATCCTAACGGTGGACCGAAAACTATAAATACCCACCTCCACCCTTCACTTCCTCACACTTGAATCTGATTTATGCCTTCTAAGTTGAAGTTTATACTTCATACCTGAAGGAAAATCGGATCAAGAGCTTTCGGGGACCCTTTGTAAGTGTTCCTTCGTTCTTTTATTGCTTTTCGAGTCCAAAAGTCAAACTTTGTTTGACTTTCAGCGTTGACCAGCTTATGGTCAATGCGAAGTTCGTTAGAACTTCGCAACGTGATTGTAATCACGATGGTTATAGTCCTAGTGACTATGCCTACTGATTACCACGTTGTCTAGAGTCGTAAGGGTAAGCGACTTGATCAGTCGCTTATGCTTTCGAACTCGACCCATTTGGTCAATCATTAGGATCCGACCAAACACATTAGGTGACCATAGTATATAGGGAATAACCTTTCGAGGTTATACCTTATGGTCACGACGTTTAAGTAGTTGTATGATAGGTAGTTTATATGCCTTAGGTAAATTACCAGAATACCCTTTTCATGTATAATTGGTAATTAAACATATGTAACATAACTTTTGACATCTAAACTGATTTGACAACAATATTAGACATGTTAAGGCATATTTTACTTGTCATAGGACTAGTTAGGCGGTCTGAACGCGTTTTACGCGAACGACGCGTTAAAGTAGCATAAGCTTCCTAAACGGGTCGTAATGGGTCGTAAGCACTTAGGTTAAGTTTCAATTAGTATGTAGGCTTTGTTAAACCATATCACATGAGTTCCTACACTCATTTGGTTTACAAACCCTCATGCTACCCAGTCTTTCGATTTAGGTCCGGTTTATTAACATAGTTACCTATATTAGGTACCGTTTGATTCCGAGATCTCTAGCACTGCTTGGTGGTTATCTTAGGACTACTGAACAATCTCAAGTGAGTACATAGAACCCCTCTTTTACTGTTTTCCAAACTGTTTTGGGGTGGAACACATGTGCCTACTTGTTAATTTCATGCTTTCCATGTTTTCACATCATATATCTGCTATGTTTATTTGTACATTCATAGTACATGATTTCATTACATTTTATGCTAGGTGTGCCCATTGTGTGCATTACTTAGTACATCGTTTTACATTACATTTTATGCTAGGTGTGCCCATTGTGTGCATTACTTAGTACATCGTTTTACATTACATTTTATGCTATGTATGCCATTGTGTGCCTCCTTAGTACATCGTTTTACATGACATTTCACGCTATGTATGTTCATTTGATTACATACTTAGTGCATTGTTTTCACATGCTTACATTTTGGTATGAATTTGGTTTGTTTACATGGGACAATACATTCATTAACATTAGCTACGCCGTTCGTTACATTGTTACTGGTAGTAACCCCACTACGGTTAGGCAGGCCATTGAGCTATCTGAAACTCTGACTGAATCTCAGATCAGGAAACGTAAGCTTTTCCGGAAGGGTGACAAGAAACCAGTCGAGGAATCAAAGACCATGGATGAGCAGACTGGATCCCTTGAGCGGTCAAAGAAGCAAAAGGCTTCTCAGAACTTCGCCATGGTCGCTCACAATGGTCAGGCCGTCCCCAAACAACCAGCTCAACCCCGTGCTAGGAAGCCATACAATGGAACTTCACCCTTGTGCAACCGATGTGGTATACATCATCATGCTAATGTGAAGTGCCACGAATGCCAAATTTGTGGACTTAAAGGTCATATGGCAAAAGTTTGCGTTGCAGCAGCTGCACCGAATCAAGCTGACAACAAACCTGCTCGAGCTCGCTTTCCACCAGGTTCTTGCAACAAGTGTGGCGAGATGGGACATTTCCGAAGAAATTGCCCAAAGCTTGCTAACACTAATCCAGCACAGAGATGAGCATCTGATCGACTAGAAGACAACACTCTTTAGAAATAATCACATCCTATGTATTATTTTCTTTTGTTGTCAAGGTCCATGAAACAGTTGTTATCATTGTTGATAAATAAATCTTCTTATTTACATTGCAATGTATTTATGTGGTTGTATGCATAACAACATATCTCTTTCAATACCGACAATCAAGGAACCGTATTCCTTAAAGGACAGACTACCCCCAAAATTCTTCCATTTTGCAATCTCTTGCGTTTTCCACAAAGATCCTAAGTACCCGTCTCTTGCAAAGAGATGAAGTACAAGGTGCAAGTTATAATTCTGTACGAATACCCCAAGTACCACTATAAATTCTTAATAGGGTACCTAAGGGTATTTCCGTATGTTCTAAATTATTGTGTACCTTAATTCGCATATTGCGTTTTCCTGAAAACGAAGAATCGAATTTTTGGTAGATCATCCTATCTTCATGGATGGATTCTTGAAATGATTAAAGTGCCAAATGAAATCCACGAATTGGATTCCTGGTGTGCTTTAAGTATCCGAGTCCAAAGATAACAAATTAATAAACAAGTCAAACAACTATGTGATTATGTGCTTATGTGTTTCCTTTTATGTTTTTGTGTGATCCAAGTTTTGTCATCCAAATCCTCATAGAATCTTCCATATCTTCGTATAAGGGATTCATAGTAGGATATCCAAAGGTACTATATTAAATCCTCAATGGGCTTCTACGTTGTAGTTAAGTCCCTTGGATTTTATTGTACTATTCTATAATTAGACCCCTTGAGTGGTCTAGTTAAACAGATTGATCCAAAAATCTGGTTAAGTATATCAAATGATGATATAGCTGAAAGGACTCCTTGGAGGTCTAATTAAAAAGATCATGTGTTGATCTGATTAAAAGGACCCTATGGTAGTCTAGTCACACTCATCACAGGTTTGATATTTTCTTCCCCTACACATCATGAAATGCACTGTGCGGACTGTGCAAGGAATTACGTAATTATGGACGCGTACATAATTATGGAAATTCAGTGCACAGAGACCACAGCGAATTTTGTCATGTATTCCGTTCATTTTTGTTTCTGAAGATGTAAAATGACTCATTCGGTTCATTTTTGTTTCTGAAGATGTAAAATGACTATTCCGTTCATTTTTGTTTCTGAAGATGTAAAATGACTCATTCGGTTCATTTTTGTTTCTGAAGATGTAAAATGACTATTCCGTTCATTAAAATGACTCATTCGGTTCATTTTTGTTTCTGAAGATGTAAAATGACTATTCCGTTCATTTTTGTTTCTGAAGATGTAAAATGACTCATTCGGTTCATTTTTGTTTCTGAAGATGTAAAATGACTATTCCGTTCATTTTTGTTTCTGAAGATGTAAAATGACTCATTCGGTTCATTTTTGTTTCTGAAGATGTAAAATGACTCATTCGGTTCATTTTTGTTTCTGAAGATGTAAAATGACTCATTCGGTTCATTTTTGTTTCTGAAGATGTAAAATGACTCATTCGGTTCATTTTTGTTTCTGAAGATGTAAAATGACTATTCCGTTCATTTTTGTTTCTAAAGAATGCCTGTTGAAAATAACTCCGTTCATTTTTCAATTCTGAAGAATGTCCGTTAAAGAGAAATAACAGGATTATGCCTTTCATATCTCTGGTGGTTATTTGACACAAAGCCACAGTTAGACTCCTACGAATTTATTTCGGGACGAAATTTCCTAAAGTAGGGGAGACTGTAACACCCGTGTCACTCCAACCATCAGACAAATGCCAAACCAATGAAATATAGTATTTCATACTTGGGATTTGTAAAAAATATGTGTATCGTTTACACATATCAATTCTTGTTCGATTTCAAGCTTTAAATCGCTTTCTGGAGGGTTATACGCGCTCTGATGTGTAGATATAACCAGTTTAATCCAACGAACACTCCGGAATAGTGAAATAGGCTTAACATACCTTAAATAACCTATACATAACTTAGATATAAGTTTTGGAAGGTTTGGTGTGGTGAAATCAAAGTTTAATCGCTTACAGGGACTAAAGTTGTCAAACTGCGAAAGTATGCCAATTTGAACTGTAACAGACATTCCGGAACATGACCATAAGTTAAACACACCTTAAATATCCTTTATATAGCTTAGAAATAGGCTTTGAGGGGTTCGGTGTGCTAAAATAAACTTTTGGGTCATTCAGGGACTAAAAGTGTCAAAAAGTGCACAAGTTTGCATTTTCGCGCATAACTTACGTTCTGAATATATCCGGACACCCAAAAATTTATGTAAGCATGACTACATTATATTTTAGTGTTCGCCATAAGAAAAATCCATTCGTTACGTCATTTGGATCGTTTTTCGCGCTTATGCGCATTCCGTCGTAATTAAGCGAACATCGCGTTCGTACGACCAAACGAACCATCACCCGGCATATTTTTGAACATGTTTCATGTCCACAATGTTTAGGCAACATTTTAGGGCCTTAAAGTTGGCTTTACGGGCCTTAGAAGTGTCGGGAATGGCCTTAAACACGTGCAGGGGCTGAAACTGTCATTTCTGAAACATATATGCAGATCAGAAGCCTCAGGCGGCCCGCATTGTGTTTGGCTGATCCTAAAACGGGCCGCTTCCCACCTTCTGACCAGATTAAGTGTATTTAATCACAAGTTGCACATGTTTGATCCACCACCACATGTTCTAACTTGCTTAGTCACTAGATAAGGATGGAATTTAGCTTCCATAACCTTTCAACAAGTGTACGGACTAGATCTTTTCCCCTTTTCCAAGAAACGATCCTAACGGTTACCCGAAAACTATATATACCCCATTACCCCCATTGCTATTTCTTACAAGAATTCTGATTTTGAGAGCTCTAAGTTGAAACCATTGTTTCATACCTGAGTTCTTGAAGTCGGGATTAGCATTCGGGGACCCTGGGTAAGTATTCTTTCGTTCTTTTCCTTATTTTACTGCTTTTCGAGTCAGAAAGTCAAACTTTGTTTGACT
Organism: Helianthus tuberosus; assembly: GCA_030545235.1. Lineage (NCBI taxonomy): Eukaryota > Viridiplantae > Streptophyta > Magnoliopsida > Asterales > Asteraceae > Helianthus > Helianthus tuberosus. The sequence goes on from CM060407.1 coordinate 126,289,183, forward strand.
TTCAGCGTTGACCAGTAATGGTCAATGCGAAGTTCGTTTGAACTTCGCAACGTGAGTGTAATCACGTTGGTCATAGTCCCTTGGGACTATGCCCACTGATTACCACGTTGTCTAGAGTCGTAGGGTAGGCGATCTAATAAATCGCCTATACCTTCGAACTCGACCCATTTGGTCGATCATTAGGATCCGACCAAATACATTAGGTGACCATAGTAGGTAGGGAATAACCTTCCGAGGTTATACCCTATGGTCACATCGTTTAAGTAGTTGTATGATAGGTAGTTTATATGCCTTAGGTAAATTACCAGAATACCCTTTTCATGTATAATTGGTAATTAAGCATATGTAACCTAAACCTTTGTCACATAACTGATTATGTAACATGATTAGGCATATAACACTTGTCATAGGGCTAGTTAGGCGGTCCAAACGCGTTTCACGCGAACGACGCGTTAAAGTAGCATAAGCTACCTAAACGGGTCGTAATGGGTCGATAAGACTTAGGTTAAGTTTCTTTTAGTATGTAGGCTTTGTTAAACCATATCATATGAGTTCCTACACTCATTTGGTTTACAAACCCTAATGCTACCCAGTCTTCCGATATAGGTCCGGTTAATTAACATAGATACCTATATTAGGTGCCGTTGGATTTCCGTGATCTCTAGCATTGCTTGGTGGTTATCCTAGGACTTCTGAGCAATCTCAAGTGAGTACATAGACCCCTCTTTTACTGTTTTCCAAACTGTTTTGGGGTGAAACACATGTGCCTACTTGTTACTTTCAAGCTTTCCTGTTTTCACATCATATACTTGTTATGTTCATTAGTACATTATAGTACATGATTTCATTTACATTTCATACTAGGTGTGCCATTGTGTGCATTACTTAGTACATTGTTTTACATTACATCACATGCTACGTATGTCTATTGTTGCATACTTAGTACAGGTCGCATGCTACGTATGTCTGTTGTTGCATACTTAGTACAGTTCACATGCTATGTATGTTCAATCGTTGCATTGTTCTTCATACTTAGTACATTTGTTATTCATCACATACTTACATTTTGGACGCATATTACATGATTTACATTGATCATGCATTTACTACACAAAACATAACTTTGATTTAAACCAAGTTTTACTTCAATACTATGTTCTTGTGCATATGGTTTAGTTTATACATTTCACTAGCCATACATATTATTTTGGTTACACATTACATGGTTTACATCTTGACATAAACATTTTGACATATTATTCAATACATTAGGCAATTGGTTTAAACTTAGACATCTTACATTGTTTGGTTTGGTTTGATTAAGTGATTAAGTAACGATGCGTGTGTAATATGATACAAGCATGGTGGATACGCCGCTGGTACTTCCTATATATAAGTGTTTGTATGGTATTACATATTGTAGCGTTACCTGAATCATTTCAGTTTGATACATAGAACATTTTATACAAATAACATATTTTTCACAAGACATTGATTTACAAACAACTTATCTAATACAAACTCATTTTACATGGTTATTCATTTAACCATACATTATTTATACATATCATCTGATCTTATCGATTTTCAAATGATTTACAAAACAAAGAAAATAACAAGGTTCATGACTAAACATTTTCTCAAACAAAAGTCATGAAACCTATTTTCACAAAACCTATGTATCTCACCGGCATTTTTATGCTGACGTACCTATTTTCACATGTGTTTTTCAGGAACTGTTGCATAAGATGATCAAGATACATATAGGCAGACTTGGGCTTTAGTGAAAATAAAAGATGCAAGACTAGTTAATTATGTTGTATTTCTTGTTTGTTAAGACATTGTAACACTTTTAATCAATAAAACGAAACTTCAATTGCCATGGATTTGAAACAATTAATTCTGTTACAACACTCCCCGACGTTTCCGCCACGTTTTGTATGTTCCACGTGGTCGGGGTGTGACAGAAAAGATGGTATCAGAGCCAATGGTTATAGGGAATTAGGTTATTAGTAATGCTTTGACCTAGTCTATAACTTTCTAGGACCCTAACGCGAGTTTACTTGCGTTTAGTCATAAAACAATACTGTCACCTATCCTTAGGCGACTACCACAACAAGAACATAAATTTCAAAACCGCTTTGAAAACTAATCATCTGTTCTAGGATGATTGATTACTAGGTTTTGAACCCTCTATTGTAAGGTTTTGAACTCTCTGTTATATGGTTTTGAACCCCTATGAGTTTTCAAAATCTCATCAAGGTTTTGGGTTTTAAATAATGTGAACACGTGCAAACTGGAAGGGTGAATGCCTGTATTCTGGGTTTTCTGTCTAGGCAAGCACTTCGTATACATCTCATCAGACGCGAGACCAGTTGTGCTTACCTGGGAATTCTTGGGATGAGTGTTCACTTATAGGCGAGCATGTCTTCGCGATACATTATTTTTGATCCATTTACTTTAATTTAGTCACTGTGTGTCGTTTGTTGCTTTGTAGTAACAAACAAATGACCACTACCCTTGCTTTCATCAGATTTGTTCATCTCATTCTTTTCGTCTAATTCTCTCACTCGTTTCCTTTCATGTTCTTCTCTTTTAGAATGCCTCCACGACGCGAAAATCCTGTATCTGTTGACGAGCTGGCAGCTGTCATTACACAGCAAATGACTGCTGCAATCCCAAACGTCATTGCTCAATGTTACCAAGCTATCAACAACAATAAGGCTCTCTGCAGTTTCAAGACGTTCAACTCAGCTAAGCCATCCAAGTTTTCTGGGTCTCAAGGAGCGACTGCACTTCTGCAATGGTTCGAGAGTCTAGAAAGCACCTTCAGGCATGTTCAATGTCCAAACGAGCGAAAGGTAGATTATGCATCTAGTGTCTTTGAGAAACGAGCTTTGACATGGTGGAACGGTGTGGTGAGAGATAGGGGTGCCGAAGTGGCACTGGCCCAAACTTGGGAAGAACTTCGAGCACTGATGATGAAGGAATTTTGTCCTCGTCACGAGATCAGGGCATTGGAAAGGGAATTCGATGATCTTAAGCAAGACAGCGGTGAACATCGAGCATACACTGATCGATATGAGGAGTTGAGCCTGTTGTGTCCTACCATGGTTACGCCTTTGGATAAGGCGATCGAAAAATACATTGATGGTCTCCCTGACGCAGTTCAAGACATTGTTACTGGTAGTAACCCCACTACGGTTAGGCAGGCCATTGAGCTATCTGCAACTCTGACTGAATCTCAGATCAGGAAACGTAAGCTTTTCCGGAAGGGTGACAAGAAACCAGTCGAGGAATCAAAGACCATGGATGAGCAGACTGGATCCCTTGAGCGGTCAAAGAAGCAAAAGGCTTCTCAGAACTTCGCCATGGTCGCTCACAATGGTCAGGCCGTCCCCAAACAACCAGCTCAACCCCGTGCTAGGAAGCCATACAATGGAACTTCACCCTTGTGCAACCGATGTGGTATACATCATCATGCTAATGTGAAGTGCCACGAATGCCAAATTTGTGGACTTAAAGGTCATATGGCAAAAGTTTGCGTTGCAGCAGCTGCACCGAATCAAGCTGACAACAAACCTGCTCGAGCTCGCTTTCCACCAGGTTCTTGCAACAAGTGTGGCGAGATGGGACATTTCCGAAGAAATTGCCCAAAGCTTGCTAACACTAATCCAGCACAGCGATGAGCATCTGATCGACTAGAAGACAACACTCTTTAGAAATAATCACATCCTATGTATTATTTTCTTTTGTTGTCAAGGTCCATGAAACAGTTGTTATCATTGTTGATAAATAAATCTTCTTATTTACATTGCAATGTATTTATGTGGTTGTATGCATAACAACATATCTCTTTCAATACCGACAATCAAGGAACCGTATTCCTTAAAGGACAGACTACCCCCAAAATTCTTCCATTTTGCAATCTCTTGCGTTTTCCACAAAGATCCTAAGTACCCGTCTCTTGCAAAGAGATGAAGTACAAGGTGCAAGTTATAATTCTGTACGAATACCCCAAGTACCACTATAAATTCTTAATAGGGTACCTAAGGGTATTTCCGTATGTTCTAAATTATTGTGTACCTTAATTCGCATATTGCGTTTTCCTGAAAACGAAGAATCGAATTTTTGGTAGATCATCCTATCTTCATGGATGGATTCTTGAAATGATTAAAGTGCCAAATGAAATCCACGAATTGGATTCCTGGTGTGCTTTAAGTATCCGAGTCCAAAGATAACAAATTAATAAACAAGTCAAACAACTATGTGATTATGTGCTTATGTGTTTCCTTTTATGTTTTTGTGTGATCCAAGTTTTGTCATCCAAATCCTCATAGAATCTTCCATATCTTCGTATAAGGGATTCATAGTAGGATATCCAAAGGTACTATATTAAATCCTCAATGGGCTTCTACGTTGTAGTTAAGTCCCTTGGATTTTATTGTACTATTCTATAATTAGACCCCTTGAGTGGTCTAGTTAAACAGATTGATCCAAAAATCTGGTTAAGTATATCAAATGATGATATAGCTGAAAGGACTCCTTGGAGGTCTAATTAAAAAGATCATGTGTTGATCTGATTAAAAGGACCCTATGGTAGTCTAGTCACACTCATCACAGGTTTGATATTTTCTTCCCCTACACATCATGAAATGCACTGTGCGGACTGTGCAAGGAATTACGTAATTATGGACGCGTACATAATTATGGAAATTCAGTGCACAGAGACCACAGCGAATTTTGTCATGTATTCCGTTCATTTTTGTTTCTGAAGATGTAAAATGACTCATTCGGTTCATTTTTGTTTCTGAAGATGTAAAATGACTATTCCGTTCATTTTTGTTTCTGAAGATGTAAAATGACTCATTCGGTTCATTTTTGTTTCTGAAGATGTAAAATGACTATTCCGTTCATTAAAATGACTCATTCGGTTCATTTTTGTTTCTGAAGATGTAAAATGACTATTCCGTTCATTTTTGTTTCTGAAGATGTAAAATGACTCATTCGGTTCATTTTTGTTTCTGAAGATGTAAAATGACTATTCCGTTCATTTTTGTTTCTGAAGATGTAAAATGACTCATTCGGTTCATTTTTGTTTCTGAAGATGTAAAATGACTATTCCGTTCATTTTTGTTTCTGAAGATGTAAAATGACTCATTCGGTTCATTTTTGTTTCTGAAGATGTAAAATGACTCATTCGGTTCATTTTTGTTTCTGAAGATGTAAAATGACTCATTCGGTTCATTTTTGTTTCTGAAGATGTAAAATGACTCATTCGGTTCATTTTTGTTTCTGAAGATGTAAAATGACTATTCCGTTCATTTTTGTTTCTAAAGAATGCCTGTTGAAAATAACTCCGTTCATTTTTCAATTCTGAAGAATGTCCGTTAAAGAGAAATAACAGGATTATGCCTTTCATATCTCTGGTGGTTATTTGACACAAAGCCACAGTTAGACTCCTACGAATTTATTTCGGGACGAAATTTCCTAAAGTAGGGGAGACTGTAACACCCGTGTCACTCCAACCATCAGACAAATGCCAAACCAATGAAATATAGTATTTCATACTTGGGATTTGTAAAAAATATGTGTATCGTTTACACATATCAATTCTTGTTCGATTTCAAGCTTTAAATCGCTTTCTGGAGGGTTATACGCGCTCTGATGTGTAGATATAACCAGTTTAATCCAACGAACACTCCGGAATAGTGAAATAGGCTTAACATACCTTAAATAACCTATACATAACTTAGATATAAGTTTTGGAAGGTTTGGTGTGGTGAAATCAAAGTTTAATCGCTTACAGGGACTAAAGTTGTCAAACTGCGAAAGTATGCCAATTTGAACTGTAACAGACATTCCGGAACATGACCATAAGTTAAACACACCTTAAATATCCTTTATATAGCTTAGAAATAGGCTTTGAGGGGTTCGGTGTGCTAAAATAAACTTTTGGGTCATTCAGGGACTAAAAGTGTCAAAAAGTGCACAAGTTTGCATTTTCGCGCATAACTTACGTTCTGAATATATCCGGACACCCAAAAATTTATGTAAGCATGACTACATTATATTTTAGTGTTCGCCATAAGAAAAATCCATTCGTTACGTCATTTGGATCGTTTTTCGCGCTTATGCGCATTCCGTCGTAATTAAGCGAACATCGCGTTCGTACGACCAAACGAACCATCACCCGGCATATTTTTGAACATGTTTCATGTCCACAATGTTTAGGCAACATTTTAGGGCCTTAAAGTTGGCTTTACGGGCCTTAGAAGTGTCGGGAATGGCCTTAAACACGTGCAGGGGCTGAAACTGTCATTTCTGAAACATATATGCAGATCAGAAGCCTCAGGCGGCCCGCATTGTGTTTGGCTGATCCTAAAACGGGCCGCTTCCCACCTTCTGACCAGATTAAGTGTATTTAATCACAAGTTGCACATGTTTGATCCACCACCACATGTTCTAACTTGCTTAGTCACTAGATAAGGATGGAATTTAGCTTCCATAACCTTTCAACAAGTGTACGGACTAGATCTTTTCCCCTTTTCCAAGAAACGATCCTAACGGTTACCCGAAAACTATATATACCCCATTACCCCCATTGCTATTTCTTACAAGAATTCTGATTTTGAGAGCTCTAAGTTGAAACCATTGTTTCATACCTGAGTTCTTGAAGTCGGGATTAGCATTCGGGGACCCTGGGTAAGTATTCTTTCGTTCTTTTCCTTATTTTACTGCTTTTCGAGTCAGAAAGTCAAACTTTGTTTGACTTTCAGCGTTGACCAGTAATGGTCAATGCGAAGTTCGTTTGAACTTCGCAACGTGAGTGTAATCACGTTGGTCATAGTCCCTTGGGACTATGCCCACTGATTACCACGTTGTCTAGAGTCGTAGGGTAGGCGATCTAATAAATCGCCTATACCTTCGAACTCGACCCATTTGGTCGATCATTAGGATCCGACCAAATACATTAGGTGACCATAGTAGGTAGGGAATAACCTTCCGAGGTTATACCCTATGGTCACATCGTTTAAGTAGTTGTATGATAGGTAGTTTATATGCCTTAGGTAAATTACCAGAATACCCTTTTCATGTATAATTGGTAATTAAGCATATGTAACCTAAACCTTTGTCACATAACTGATTATGTAACATGATTAGGCATATAACACTTGTCATAGGGCTAGTTAGGCGGTCCAAACGCGTTTCACGCGAACGACGCGTTAAAGTAGCATAAGCTACCTAAACGGGTCGTAATGGGTCGATAAGACTTAGGTTAAGTTTCTTTTAGTATGTAGGCTTTGTTAAACCATATCATATGAGTTCCTACACTCATTTGGTTTACAAACCCTAATGCTACCCAGTCTTCCGATATAGGTCCGGTTAATTAACATAGATACCTATATTAGGTGCCGTTGGATTTCCGTGATCTCTAGCATTGCTTGGTGGTTATCCTAGGACTTCTGAGCAATCTCAAGTGAGTACATAGACCCCTCTTTTACTGTTTTCCAAACTGTTTTGGGGTGAAACACATGTGCCTACTTGTTACTTTCAAGCTTTCCTGTTTTCACATCATATACTTGTTATGTTCATTAGTACATTATAGTACATGATTTCATTTACATTTCATACTAGGTGTGCCATTGTGTGCATTACTTAGTACATTGTTTTACATTACATCACATGCTACGTATGTCTATTGTTGCATACTTAGTACAGGTCGCATGCTACGTATGTCTGTTGTTGCATACTTAGTACAGTTCACATGCTATGTATGTTCAATCGTTGCATTGTTCTTCATACTTAGTACATTTGTTATTCATCACATACTTACATTTTGGACGCATATTACATGATTTACATTGATCATGCATTTACTACACAAAACATAACTTTGATTTAAACCAAGTTTTACTTCAATACTATGTTCTTGTGCATATGGTTTAGTTTATACATTTCACTAGCCATACATATTATTTTGGTTACACATTACATGGTTTACATCTTGACATAAACATTTTGACATATTATTCAATACATTAGGCAATTGGTTTAAACTTAGACATCTTACATTGTTTGGTTTGGTTTGATTAAGTGATTAAGTAACGATGCGTGTGTAATATGATACAAGCATGGTGGATACGCCGCTGGTACTTCCTATATATAAGTGTTTGTATGGTATTACATATTGTAGCGTTACCTGAATCATTTCAGTTTGATACATAGAACATTTTATACAAATAACATATTTTTCACAAGACATTGATTTACAAACAACTTATCTAATACAAACTCATTTTACATGGTTATTCATTTAACCATACATTATTTATACATATCATCTGATCTTATCGATTTTCAAATGATTTACAAAACAAAGCAAATAACAAGGTTCATGACTAAACATTTTCTCAAACAAAAGTCATGAAACCTATTTTCACAAAACCTATGTATCTCACCGGCATTTTTATGCTGACGTACCTATTTTCACATGTGTTTTTCAGGAACTGTTGCATAAGATGATCAAGATACATATAGGCAGACTTGGGCTTTAGTGAAAATAAAAGATGCAAGACTAGTTAATTATGTTGTATTTCTTGTTTGTTAAGACATTGTAACACTTTTAATCAATAAAACGAAACTTCAATTGCCATGGATTTGAAACAATTAATTCTGTTACAACACTCCCCGACGTTTCCGCCACGTTTTGTATGTTCCACGTGGTCGGGGTGTGACAGATAGACTTTGTTTAATTATGTTATAAACTCTTGTTTCATGTTTAAGACAATGTAACACTCATGATTAATAAATAAAATGTAACTTTGTATGCCATGCTTATGAAACAATTAATTCTGTTACAACACTCCCCGGTGTTTCCGCCACGTTTTGTTGTTTTACGTGGTCGGGGTGTGACAGAAGAGTTGGTATCAGAGCCAATGGTTATAGGGAATTAGGTTATTAGTAATTCTTTGACCTAGACTATAACCTTTCTAGGACCCTAACACAAGTTATCTTGTGTTTAGATCTTAAAACACGTACATCACCTATCCTTAGTTGATTATCAAAACAAGAACCCAAATTTTTTTTTCCGAAACGATTTTTGAAAAACAATCATCTGTTTTTGAATGATTTATTACAAGGTTTTGAACCCTCTATTGTAAGGTTTTGAACCCTCTGTTATAAGGTTTTGAACCCTTTCAGTTTGGTTTTTGGCCTTGTGCCTTCAAATTTTCAAAATCTCGTCAAAGTTTTGGGTTTTAAATAATGTGAACACGTGCAAACTGGAAGAGTGAATGCCTGTATTCTGGGTTTTCTGTCTAGGCAAGCACTTCGTATACATCTCATTAGATGCGAGACCAGTTGTGCTTACCTGGGAATTCTTGGGATGAGTGTTCACTTATAGGCGAGCATGTCTTCGCAAAGCATTATTTTAACCCATTTACTTTGATTAGTCACTGTGTGTCGTTTGTTTGCTTGGTGATGCGGACGAATGACCACCATCTTTGCTTTTGTTGATTTTGTTTCATCTCATTCTCTTCACCCAATCATCTCACTCGTTTCCTTTCATGTTTCCTCTTTTAGAATGCCTCCTCGACGCGAACACCAGATAGCGACTGCCGAACTGGCAGAAATCATTGCGCAGCAGATGGCTGCTCAATTCCCAGTTTTCATTGCTCAAATGAACCAAGCCAACAACAACAATCATGCTCCATGCAAATTCAAGGATTTTAACTCGGCTAAACCACTCAAGTTTAGTGGTTCTGAAGGAGCAACTGGGCTTCTTCAATGGTTCGAGAGCATTGAGAATACTTTCCGTCACGTGCAGTGTCCGGATATTCGCAAGGTCGAGTTTTCTTCGAGTGTGTTTCAGAAGAGGGCTCTCACATGGTGGAATGGGGTAATGAGAGACCGTGGTGCAGAAGTTGCTTTAGCACAGACATGGGCTGAACTCAGGGCCCTTATGATGAGGGAGTTCTGTCCTCGCCATGAACAGCGAGCGTTGGAGAAAGAGTTTGATGATTTGAAGCAAGATAGTGGTGAACACAGGGCATATACTGATAGGTTTGAGGAGTTGAGTCTGCTTTGCCCAACAATGGTTACCCCACTCGACAAGGCTATCGAAAGATACATCGACGGCCTACCTGACTCGGTACAAGACATCATTACTGGTAGTAACCCTGCCACACTCCGTCAGGCGATCGAGTTATCAGCGACATTGACTGAGTCGCAGATTCGGAAGAATAAGTTACACAGGAAGGGTGACAAGGGCAAGAAACAGTCGGCTGACAAGGAAGATAACAAGAAAGGTCAAAACAAGAATGGGAAGGATTCTGGTTCATCAAAAAGGGCAAGGAAGCATAAGGCTTCCCAAAACTATGCCGTCACTGCCTAAGCTAACCAGGCAGCTCCCAACCAACCCGCACAGCCTCCAGCGAAGAAACCCTATTCAGGGAATGCACCTTTGTGCAATAGATGCAACAGTCACCATCAGCCGCAACTTCCGTGCCGTTTCTGCACTAACTGTGGGAAGTCAGGCCATCTTGCCAATGTTTGTCGGTTTGCTCAGAATCGCGCAGTTCAGAACCCGGCTCAACAAGTTGCTCAGCCTCCTGCTCAGCAACAGGGTCAAGCTGCACGTCCACACTACGCACCAGGTGCTTGTTACAATTGTGGGGATCTGACCCACTACAGAAACCGGTGCCCAAGACTAGCAAACCAGAACCAGAATCAGAATCAGGCTCAGGCTCGAGGGCGAGCTTTTAACTTGAATGCCCAAGAGGCGCAGGCAGACAATAATGTGGTGAACGGTACGTTCTTTATTAATAATCAGCCTGCATCTGTTCTTTTTGATTCGGGTGCCGATAAGAGTTTTGTATCATTGTCTTTTGAGCCAATGCTTCGCGTGTCTAGAACGAAACTAGGTAAACCTTTGACAATAGAGGTTGCTAGTGGTGAACCCATTGTTCTTGATTCTGTTCTTCGCAACTGCCAGTTGAATCTTAACGACCATCTTTTTCCTATCGACCTCACGCCTATGCAACTTGGAAGCTTCGACGTTATAGTGGGTATGGATTGGTTAGCCAAGCATCGCACAGAGATAGTTTGTTTTGAGAAGGTTGTTCATGTGCCGCTTCCGACAGGAGAGATCCTACAAGTTCAAGGTGAGAAACCGTCAGGTAGCCTCAAGCTCATGTCTTGTTTTAAAGCTCGGAAGTATCTGCGAAAGAACTATGTGGCCTTCATGGCACATGTCACAGCAGATAAAGGTAAGGGTAAGTCTATTTCAGATATTCCTGTCGTTCGGGATTATTCTGAAGTTTTCCCTGAAGAGTTACCTGGTCTACCCCCAGCACGCCAAGTCGAGTTCCGTATTGATCTCGTACCTGGTGCAAACCCCATTGCCAGAGCTCCATATCGTCTTGCACCGTCTGAGATGCAAGAGTTGTCTAAGCAGCTTCAGGAGCTCTCTGATAAAGGTTTTATCCGTCCTAGCTTTTCACCTTGGGGTGCTCCCGTTCTTTTTTTCAAGAAGAAGGATGGATCCTTTAGGATGTGTATCGATTATCGTGAGCTTAACAAGCTTACCATCAAAAATCGATATCCCCTACCGCGCATAGACAATCTCTTTGATCAGTTACAGGGTGCTTCTTATTTTTCGAAGATTGATCTGCGATCTGGATATCATCAACTTCGTGTTCATGAAGAAGACATTCCCAAGACAGCATTCCGCACTCGATATGGGCATTATGAGTTCACAGTCATGCCATTCGGTTTGACTAATGCTCCGGCTGTTTTCATGGACTTAATGAATAGGGTCTGCAAACCTTATTTGGATCTTTTCGTCATTGTTTTTATTGACGACATCTTGATTTATTCTAAGACACGAGCTGATCACGAGCAACATCTTCGTCTTACTCTGGAACTCCTAAAGAAAGAGCAACTTTTCGCCAAATTCTCCAAGTGTGAATTCTGGCTTAAAGAAGTTCAATTCTTAGGACATATCATCAATGAACAATGTATTCATGTAGATCCCTCCAAGATCAGTGCAATTAAGGATTGGGATACGCCTACTACTCCTACTGAAGTTCGTTCTTTTCTTGGTCTAGCGGGTTATTACCGTCGCTTCATTGAGAATTTCTCGAAGATTGCAGTTCCCCTAACTGCTTTAACTCAGAAGAACAAACCCTTTGATTGGGGATTCAAGCAAGAGGAAGATTTTCAACACTTGAAGCAGAAACTTTGCGACGCGCCTGTTCTGACTTTGCCTGAGGGCAATGATGATTTCGTCGTTTATTGCGATGCATCTAAATTGGGTCTTGGCTGTGTTCTGATGCAAAGGAACAAAGTCATAGCCTACGCATCAAGGCAATTGAAGATACATGAGAAGAACTACACCACTTATGATCTTGAGTTGGGTGCAGTTGTTTTCGCTCTAAAGATCTGGAGACACTATTTATACGGTACAAAATGTGTGGTTTTCACGGACCACAAAAGTCTCCAGCATATCTTCAATCAGAAAGAACTCAACATGAGGCAACGACGTTGGGTTGAGCATCTAAACGACTATGACTGCGAAATTCGCTACCATCCCGGTAAGGTGAATGTCGTAGCCGATGCATTGATTCGTAAGGAACGTACTAAGCTTCATTGTGTACGTGTTCAAACTGTTATTCAAGCTCGATCTGATATCCAAGCACGCATTTCTCAGGCTCAACAATCTTGTGTTTCACAAGGTTTGATGGATAAGGAATTTCCCTATCACATAACACCTCATCTAGAAGTGAAGGACAACGGATCGTATTACTTCATGGACCGTTTGTGGGTCCCAAGCCAGGATGATCTTCGTACCTTGCTTATGAATGAAGCCCATAAGTCACGTTATTCTATTCATCCGGGCTCGGATAAAATGTATAAGGATCTTCGTATTCACTATTGGTGGCCTGGTATGAAGAAAGACATTGCCTTATACGTATCAAAATGCCTTACTTGTCTTAAGGTTAAGGCTAAACATCAACGTCCTTCTGGTTTATTGGTGCAACCAGAGATCCCAGTTTGGAAATGGGAAAACATTACTATGGATCTTGTTACCAAACTTCCACGCACAAAGAAAGGTCATGATGCCATTTGGGTAGTCGTTGATCATCTTACAAAGTCAGCGCATTTCTTGCCAATCCGTGAGGATTTTCCTGCTGACAAACTTGCTAAAATATATGTGGATGAAATTGTAGCTCGACATGGTGTTCCTTTGAACATCATTTCTGACAGAGATGCTCGTTTCACTTCTCATTTCTGGAGAACCATGCAATCTGCTATGGGGACCCAACTCAATCTGAGCACAGCTTATCATCCGCAAACGGATGGTCAATCTGAAAGAATAATCCAGACTCTGGAGGATATGCTTAGAGCTTGTGTGATCGACTTTGGTGGTAGTTGGGATTCACATCTTCCGTTAATTGAATTCTCCTACAACAACAGTTATCACACCAGCATCAAAATGGCTCCTTTCGAGGCTCTCTATGGTTGAAAATGTCGTTCACCAGTCTGCTGGAATGAGATTGGCGAGGCTCAGCTTACTGGACCTGCCCTCATTTTAGAGACAACTGACAAGATTAAGAAAGTTCGTGATAACCTTCAGACAGCTAGAAGCCGTCAAAAGAGTTACGCGGACCCAAAACGCAAGCCCTTGGAATTTCAAGTCGGTGATCGAGTATTACTTAAGGTCTCACCTTGGAAAGGTGTGATCAGATTTGGAAAGAAAGGAAAACTTGCACCTAGATACGTTGGACCATTCAAGATCGTCGAAAGAATCGGTAAGGTAGCCTACAGACTTGAGTTACCTCCTGAACTTGGAAATGTTCATCCAACCTTTCACGTGTCCAATCTCAAGAGGTGTTTAGCTGATGAGAACCTCCACATACCGCTTGACAAAATTTGTGTCGATAAAACGCTGAAATTTGTCGAGAAGCCTGTGGAAATAATGGAACGTGAAGTCAAGTGGCTTAAACGCAAGCGCATTCCTTTGGTCAAGGTTCGCTGGGAAGCTAAACGTGGACCCGAGTTTACTTGGGAACGCGAAGATCAAATGAAGGCGAAGTATCCGCATCTTTTTCCACGAGTTTCCTCTAAATAAATTTCGGGACGAAATTTCCACAAGTAGGGGAGACTGTAACATCTGTGTCTGAAATCATTGTAAACAGTTCAATTATCAATAAGACAATTTTATTTGATCCCAATGTTTGTTTTGTTATGTTTTACATTTTTCATGTTTTGACTTTTATCCAATTTCAAACTCTATATCACTTTCTGGAGAGTTATACACAAACTGGTGCGTAAACGTACCCAGTTTAAAGCGAGAAATACTCCGGAACATCAATATATACTTAACATACCTTAAATAACCTTTACATAACCTAGAAATAAGTTTTGAAGGCTTTGGTATGGCAAAAACAAGTTATTTCGCTTACAGGGACTAAACTTGACAAACTGCGAAACTATGCCAATTTGAACTGTAACGAACATTCCGGAACATGACCATAAGTTAAACACACCTTAAATATCCTTCATATAGCTTAGAAATAGGCTTTGAGGGGTTCGGTGTGCTAAAATAAACTTTTTGGGTCATTCAGGGACTAAAAGTGTCAAAAAGTGCACAAGTTTGCATTTTCGCGCATAACTTACGTTCTGAATACATCCGGACATCCAAAAATTTTTGTAAGCATGACTATATTATGTTTTAGTGTTTGGCTTGCCAAAAATCCATTCGTTGCGTCATTTGGATCGTTTTACGCGCTTGTGCGCATTCCGTCGTAATTAAGCGAACATCGCGTTCGTACGACTAAACGAACTGACATCCGAGATATTTTTGAGCACATTTTAAGTTCCCTATACTTTAACATCATTATGGAGCTTGAAATTGGGTTTGAAGGGTGTTAGAAGTGCCAAAACACGACGATACGTGCACAGGGGCCTGTTTTGCCATTTTTGAAACATTCTGGTCTGCAGAGTCCATACGGACCTCAACACTGATAATGTTGAGGTCCGTAAGCTAGGGTCAGATGCAAAAAATCGTTTTTCTTCAGCTGTTGCAGCCATTTAACCACTCCAAAATCCAAGTACAAGTGTCAAAACCCTATGGTGAGTGTCCAATTAGTTACCACAACATCTTGACAAGTGTACGGGCTAGATCATTCCCTCTTTTCCAAGAAACGATCCTAACGGTGGACCGAAAACTATAAATACCCACCTCCACCCTTCACTTCCTCACACTTGAATCTGATTTATGCCTTCTAAGTTGAAGTTTATACTTCATACCTGAAGGAAAATCGGATCAAGAGCTTTCGGGGACCCTTTGTAAGTGTTCCTTCGTTCTTTTATTGCTTTTCGAGTCCGAAAGTCAAACTTTGTTTGACTTTCAGCGTTGACCAGCTTATGGTCAATGCGAAGTTCGTTAGAACTTCGCAACATGATTGTAATCACGATGGTTATAGTCCTAGTGACTATGCCTACTGATTACCACGTTGTCTAGAGTCGTAAGGGTAAGCGACTTGATCAGTCGCTTATGCTTTCGAACTCGACCCATTTGGTCGATCATTAGGATCCGACCAAACACATTAGGTGACCATAGTATATAGGGAATAACCTTCCGAGGTTATACCTTATGGTCACGACGTTTAAGTAGTTGTATGATAGGTAGTTTATATGCCTTAGGTAAATTACCAGAATACCCTTTTCATGTATAATTGGTAATTAAACATATGTAACATAACTTTTGACATCTAAACTGATTTGACAACAATATTAGACATATTAAGGCATATTTTACTTGTCATAGGACTAGTTAGGCGGTCCGAACGCGTTTTACGCGAACGACACGTTAAAGTAGCATAAGCTTCCTAAACGGGTCGTAATGGGTCGTAAGCACTTAGGTTAAGTTTCAATTAGTATGTAGGCTTTGTTAAACCACATCACATGAGTTCCTACACTCATTTGGTTTACAAACCCTCATGCTACCCAGTCTTCCGATTTAGGTCCGGTTTATTAACATAGTTACCTATATTAGGTACCGTTTGATTCCGAGATCTCTAGCACTGCTTGGTGGTTATCTTAGGACTACTGAACAATCTCAAGTGAGTACATAGAACCCTTCTTTTACTGTTTTCCAAACTGTTTTGGGGTGGAACACATGTGCCTACTTGTTACTTTCATGCTTTCCATGTTTTCACATCATATATCTGCTATGTTTATTTGTACATTCATAGTACATGATTTCATTACATTTTATGCTAGGTGTGCCCATTGTGTGCATTACTTAGTACATCGTTTTACATTACATTTTATGCTAGGTGTGCCCATTGTGTGCATTACTTAGTACATCGTTTTACATTACATTTTATGCTATGTATGCCATTGTGTGCCTACTTAGTACATCGTTTTACATGACATTTCACGCTATGTATGTTCATTTGATTACATACTTAGTGCATTGTTTTCACATGCTTACATTTTGGTATGAATTTGGTTTGTTTACATGGGACAATACATTCATTAACATTAGCTACGCCGTTCGTTAGTAGGTAGTGGTACCATAGGAATTGACAACTCCCGTTCCGGACATCCTGGTTAGGTGGGGATGAAAGGAATGACCGAATTCGATGATAAAATACAGATAAACCTTTAATTTGTTTAAGGGTTTATCACCACAGTCACAAGGCTTGGATGTATGCATTATAACAATACCGCATAGATGTTTGTATCAGTATAGCATGCATTTCCACAAGACATAACATTGATTTAAACCATGTTTTACTTCAATATATTGTTTTGTGCATTTTTACATACGGCTTAATGGGTATATGTATACATATATATATATTCCACTTGCCATACATGACATTTTGACAAGGTTTACACAAAGACAATTGACATAGACAGTTTGACATAAACATTTTGACATGATTTACATTTGACACATAAACATGTTTGACATTTGTTTTACATTACATGATTTACATGACACTAGGGCAGACCTGTGCCTTAGAGACTTAAAATGAAGATAGACTTTGTTTAATTATGTTATAAACTCTTGTTTCATGTTTAAGACAATGTAACACTCATGATTAATAAATAAAATGTAACTTTGTATGCCATGGTTATGAAACAATTAATTCTGTTACAACACTCCCCGATGTTTCCGCCACGTTTTGTTGTTTTACGTGGTCGGGGTGTGACACTTATGGTCACTTAGTTTGATTAGTTGTATGATAGGTAGTTATATGCCTTAGGAAAATGACCAAATACCCTTTTCATGCATAATTTGAATTTAAGCATATGTAACTTAAATTTTGACACTTAAACTGATTATGCAACATATTTAAACATGTTAGGGCATATAATACTTGTCATAGGACTAGTTAGGCTATTCAAACGCGCTTTTGCGCAAATGACGCGTTAAAGTAGCGTAGACTACCTTAACGGGTCATAAGCACTTAGGATAGGTTCCAAATCAGAATGTAGGCTTTGTTAAACCATATCATATGAGTTCCAATATTCATTTGGTTTACGAGACCTCATTCTATCCGATCTCCCGATTTAGGTCTCGGTTATTAACATAGTGATCCGATACTAGGTGCCACTTGATTCCTTGATTGTCCGAGCTTTGTTAGTTCACCTAATCGAGGATACCTTGCAATCTCAAGTGAGTACATAGTTTCCCTATTTTACTGCTTTCAATTGTTTTGTTGTTTTAACGCGGTCGGGGTGTGACAGAAGAGTTGGTATCATAGCTTTATGGTTATAGGGAATTAGGTTATTAGTAATGCTTTGACCTAGACTATAACTTTCCTAGGACCCTAACACAAGTTAACTTGTGTTTAGATCTTAAAACAAAACCGTCACCTATCTTTAGGTGATAAACACAACAAGAACACAAATTACAAATCCGTTTTGAAAATCAATCATCTATTCTTAGATGATTTATTTTAAGGCTTGGTGCCTTCAAGTTTTCAAAATCTCATCAAAGTTTGGGTCTTATAATGTGAACACGTGTAATTTGGAAGGGTGGTGCCTGTACCTCGAGTTTTCTGTCTAAGGCTAGAGTGTTCGTCCAAATCCACATAATCGGACCAGTCACTCTTACCTGGGAACTCTTGGGGTGAGTGTCCACTTATAGGCTAAAGCATGTCTTCGCAATAAATTCTTTTGACCCATTTACTTTGATAAGTCACTGTGTGTCATTTGTTTGTTCGAGGTAACGAACAAATGATCGCCTTCCTTATGTTTCATTGGTATTTTCAATGCCACTTTTGTTTATCCAATTGTCAATCTCACTAGTTTCTCATGTTTCCCTGTTCTTTTTAGAATATGCCTCCTAGACGTGATCAAACATATGATGCTGCACTCGCAGCCCTAGTCGCTCAGCAGATTGCTGCTGTGATTCCGAACCTCATAACTCAGATAAATCAAGCGAATAACAATAACAACAATAACAATGCTCATTGCAGTTTAAAAACGTTTAATTCGGCTAAACCACTGAAGTTTTCTGGGTCTCAAGGAGCAACTGCGCTCCTACAATGGTTCGAGAGTCTGGAAAGCACATTTAGACATGTTCAATGTCCGAATGAGCGAAAAGTTGAGTTCGCATCTAGTGTTTTTGAGAAACGTGCTTTGACATGGTGGAACGGTGTGATGAGAGATAGGGGTGCCGATGTGGCTATGGCACAGACTTGGGAAGAATTACGGGCTCTCATGATGATAGAATTCTGCCCCCGACACGAAATAAGGGCGTTGGAAAGGGAATTTGACGATTTGAAACAAGATGGGGGAGAACATCATGCCTATACAGATCGTTATGAGGAACTGAGTTTACTGTGTCCTACTATGGTTACCCCGTTGGATAAAGCGATTGAGAGGTATATCGATGGATTGCCTGACACCGTACAAGACATTGTCACTGGTAGTAATCCTACCACCGTTCGTTAGGCTATCAAATTTGCTGCAACCCTGACTGAGTCTCAGGTCAGAAAGGGTAAACTAACCCGCAAGGGTGATAAGAAACAGTTAGCTACTCAAGACAAGGGGAAAGACAGGAAAAAGGGTGAATCATCGAGGAGGTCGAGGAAGCGTAAGGCTTCCCAGAACTTTGCTGTTACCACACAACCAAATCAGAACACTCAGAACCAACAAGCATAACCTCCTGCAAGGAAGCCATATGCTGGTACTGCACCTTACTGTAATTGGTGCAATGGTCACCATTCAGCTCAGTCAGTGTGTCGACAATGTACATCATGTGGTAGACTTGGCCACACAGCCAAAATTTGTCGATCTGTTCCGAATCAAGCTGCTTAGAACCCAGCTCATGTTCAAGGAAATGCTGCTAGACCTCCTTTTCCACCTGGATAATGTTATAACTGCGGAGAAATGGGTCACTTCAGGAATAACTGTCCGAAGCTTGCAAAAGCGAACACCAATGCAAATCCCGCTCGTGGACGAGCATACAACTTGAACACCAACGAGGCCTGTGCTGATAACAAAGTTTTTAATGGTACATTCCTTGTTAACCAACAACCTGCATCTGTTCTTTTCGATTCTGGTGCCGATTGAAGTTTTGTATCGTTAGTCTTTGAGCCTTTACTTGCGATGACTAAAACTAAACTAAGGAAGCCCTTATCTGTCGAAGTTGCTACTGGTAAACCTCTTGCACTCAATTATGTCATTCGTGACTGTCAATTTAACCTTGATAACCACCTTTTTCCTATTGACCTCACACCGATGCAACTTGGAAGTTTCGATATTATCGTAGGGATGGATTGGTTAGCTAAACATCATGCTGAGGTGGTTTATTTCGATAAGATTGTTTGTATTCCTCTTTCATCTGGTGAAGTTCTAGAAGTTCGTGGCGAGAAACCTTCAAATGGTTTGAAACTCATGTCGTATACTAAAGCCCAAAAATACCTACGAAAAGGATATGTGGCCTTTCTTGCAGATGTAGTAGAGGAGAAAGGCAAGAGCAAGTGTATTCAAGATATTCCAATTGTTCGAGATTATCCAGAGGTGTTTCCTGATGAACTGCCAGGTTTACCTCCAGTTCGTCAAATCAAATTTCATATTGATCTTGTACCTAATGCCAAACCGATTGCTAAAGCACCTTACCGTCTTGCACCATCTGAGATGCAAGAGTTATCGAAACAGCTTCAAGAGTTATCTGACAAAGGATTCATCCGTCCGAGTTATTCACCGTGGGGCGCTCCAGTCCTATTTATGAAAAACAAAGATGGATCTTTTCGTATGTGTATCGATTACCGTGAGCTCAATAAGCTCACCATCAAGAATCGATATCCCCTACCACGAATTGAAGATCTCTTTGATCACCTGCAAGGTGCTACATGTTTTTCCAAGATCGATCTGCGTTCTGGGTATCATCAGCTTCGTGTACTCGAGGAAGATATTCCCAAGACTGCTTTCCGCATGAGATATGGTCACTACGAGTTCACTGTCATGCCTTTTGGTTTGATGAATGCTCTAGCTGTCTTCATGGACTTAATGAATTGGGTTTTTAAACCTTATTTAGACAAGTTCATCATTGTTTTCATCGACGATATTCTTATTTATTCAAAGACATGAGCCGAGCACGAACAACACCTTCGTCTGACAATGGAACTCCAAAAGAAGGAACAACTCTTTTCCAAATTCTCCATGTGTGAATTTTGGCTTAAGGAAATTCAATTTTTGGGCCATATTATCAACGAGCAAGGTATTCATGTGGATCCTTCCAAAATCACCGTGATTAAGGATTGGAACACACCTACTACTCCTACAGAAGTTTGCTCTTTTCTTGGTCTTGCTGGATACTACCGTCGATTCATTGCGAACTTCTCCAAGATTGCGGTTCCTCCTACAGCTTTAACTTAGAAGAATAAGCCTTTTAAGTGGGGACCCAAGTAAGAGGAAGCTTTCCAAACACTAAAACAAAAACTTTGTGATGCTCCTGTCTTATATTTACCCGATGGCAATGATGATTTCGTTGTCTATTGTGACGCATCAAATCTAGGCCTTGGTTGTGTTCTCATGCAACGAGGTAAAGTTATAGCTTATGCGTCGAGATAATTGAAAATCCACGAGAAGAACTACACAACTCATGATCTTGAGTTAGGCGCTGTGGTTTTCGCTCTCAAAATCTGGAGACACTATCTTTATGGCACAAAATGTGTGGTTTTCACAGACCACAAAAGTCTCTAACACATTTTCAATCAGAAGGAGCTGAACATGAGACAACGACGCTGGGTTGAACTCTTGAACGATTACGACTGCGAAATTCGCTACCATCCTGGTAAGGCGAATGTCGTAGCTGATGCACTAAGTCAAAAGGAAAGAGTCAAGTTTCATTGTGTTCGAATTCTATCCGATATCCAATCACGTGTCTCTCAAGCTCAACGTACTTGTGTTACACAAGACTTGATGGGTAAGGAACTACCACGTTAACTAGAGCTTAAACTTGAAACGAAAGACAATGGGTTACTTTATTTCAAGAACTGACTGTGGATTCCAAAACAAGACAATCTTCGCACTTTAGTGATGGACGAATCTCATAAGTCTCGCTATTCTATCCATCCTGGTGCTGACAAAATGTACAAGGATCTTCGTACT
This sequence comes from Helianthus tuberosus, assembly GCA_030545235.1. Taxonomy (NCBI): domain Eukaryota; kingdom Viridiplantae; phylum Streptophyta; class Magnoliopsida; order Asterales; family Asteraceae; genus Helianthus; species Helianthus tuberosus. The sequence continues at coordinate 126,310,828 of CM060407.1, forward strand.
CAGTACTGGTGGCCTGATATGAAGAGGGATGTTGCCTTGTATGTATCTAAATGCCTAACTTGTCTCAAAGTCAAGGCTGAACATCAACGTCCATCTGGTTATCTTGTACAACCAGAAATACCGGTATGGAAGTGGGAGAACATTGCAATGGATCTCATCACTAACTTACCGCGCACATCTACAGGACATGATGCCATCTAGGTAGTCATTGATTGTCTTACAAAATCAGCACACTTTCTGCCTATTCACAAGGATCTATCTGCTGATAAACTTGCCAAGATCTATGTTGATAAGATTGTATCTCGACATGGTGTTCCTTTGAATATCATATCTGAATGTGATGCTCGATTCTCATCTCACTTTTGGAAGACCATGCAATCTGCTATGGGAACCCAACTTAATCTGAGCACTGCTGTAACACCCCGAAAAATATAAAACTTTATATTAGAATTATAAAGTATAATAAATGAGAATTTACTAACTAGGAATTTTAACCTAGTTAGTTACAAGCCTAGAAATAGCTTATAAATAGGGTTAAAAAAATAACTAAACTATAAGTTGAACAAAGTGGAAGGGCCAAAGTTGCAAGAATTGAAACTATATTGTTAATTTTAATAGAAATCAAAAACCAAACACCATTTGAAGGTGTCTGGTCGCACAGGAGAAAGCCAGGGGCGATCCCCACTCTTCAAAACCCTAAAACTTCACTAAATCTGCAAATTGAAGGCTCAATCCAAGTTGAAATCGAAATTAAAGCATAGATTATTGATCCTCATCACAAGAGGATTACAAGGTATGTAAAATTTAATGAAAACTCTTAACTTGAAATTCTCATGAAATTTGGAAAATCTGAAATTATGGTTGCATGTGTATGTTATGATGATTTAGGAACAACTATAGTGTCTAGGGACAAACCCTAGACAAATACAAGCTGAAATCATATGAAATTTTAGTGAAACCTATGAACACCATTGTAGGTGATTAGTGGGTTATGTGTAATTTGATGAACACTAGGAAATAGATTGTTGATCTAGTGTAATTTGACAATTTTGAAGTGATTTCAGAAAATTAGAAGTTAACAATCATGTAAAAAGGTTGAGTGATGTGAAAATAGGGCTAAATGATAAACTAGAGATTTGATGTTTAATCATATTAAAATCTGCCCTTGAAGTGTTTGTTGAAATGCCTTTAAGAAGGCTTAAAACTGAAATTCCAAGTTTAAACGCATAATTATGATGTTTTGGTGTATTATGCGAATTATGATTCAAATAGAGTTCTAAACATATCATAAACGAACTCTATAGGAACGGGCGCAGGAGCGTCAAGCGGACAAGCGGGTGGCGAACCACGTTTGAAAGGCCTACTTTGAAGGTATGTAACTTGACCCGTTACATTAAGTAAATTTTGATGATTATAATATGCGTAGTTGAATTTTTTGAATAAGGGTTGTTTTGAATTAAAGCGGTGATGTTGCTATATTGAATAATTGGTCAAAACTTTGGTTGGAACTCGTTGGTAATCGTCATATGGGAGGATTCCTTAGACGAGCCAAACGGGTCGAATAATCAAATAAAGCATGGATATTGCTTCGTAATATGATTGGTTTGTTTATTGTTATCGATTAAATATTGACATATTAAAACACGAGAATTTAATATGTTGGTTTGTTAGAATAAGGATTTGAGAAAAGTGTATGGGCAAAACAAACAAAAAGCCAAAACTTATATGTGCAGGGGCTACCGTAAGTTACGGTGTCACCGTAACTTACGGTAGAGGTCAGGAGGCTTACGGTGGGAGTCTACTGGTTTACGGTGGTCCATTGTTGTAAATTGACTACCGTAACTTACGGTGGAACCGTAAGTTACGGTAGAGCCTGAATTTTTATAAATTTTGAAATTTTAAATATTCAACTTCATCTCGATCGTAGTTTCGATTAAGTATTATTTCTAAGCATTCTAATACAAATGTTTTATGTAAACATTTCAGTTTTAGGTACTCAAGGATTACGGATGACGATCAAGCAAGCTTTTTGAAGAACCGAACACATACTTTTGAAGCTTCCGCATAAATTAACTCGGTTTAAACAATGTTTATGATGTAAATTGTTTGCTAAACAACTTTTGGATGTTTAAATTATTCAGTAGAAAACTAATGTTTGTTACTTTAATACTCTACTTTTGGATCTTATGGTATAAAATGATCGTAATATTTATATATATCGCATATTTACATTAAATAAAAGATGTTTGTTACAACTGCTTATCATCCCCAAACGGATGGACAATCTGAGAGGACTATACAAACATTGGAGGATATGCTTAGAGCATGTGTGATAGACTTTGGTGGTAATTGGGATTCGCATCTACCGTTGATCGAGTTCTCTTACAACAATAGTTATCATGCTAGCATCAATATGGCACCGTTCGAAGCTTTAAACGGTCGAAAATGTCATTCACCTGTCTGTTGGAATGAGGTCGGTGAAGCTCAGCTTACTTGACCTGAACTCATTCTGGAAACAACGGAAAAGTCAATAAAATTCTAGATAATTTTCTGACAGCTAGAAGCCGTCAAAAGAGTTATGCGGATATGCCACGCAAGCCCTTGGAATTTCAGGTTGGAGACCATGTCCTACTCAAGGTATCCCCTTGGAAGAGAGTGGTGAGATTTGGAAAGAAAGGAAAACTTGCACCACGATACGTTGGACCATTTAAGATTGTTGAAAGAATCGGAAAGGTTACCTATCCACTTGAGCTACCTCCTAAACTTGGGAATATTGACCCAACATTCCACGTGTCCAATTTATGAAAGTTTTAGCCGATATTGATCTCCATGTTCCCCTCGACGAAATCCAAGTTGATGACACAATGCACTTTGTCGAGAAACCTGTAGAGATAATGGACCGTGAAGTAAAGAGACTGAAGAACAAAAGAATACAAATAGTCAAAGTTCACTGAAAATCCAAGTGTGGCCCAGAGTTTACTTGGGAATGTGAGGACCAAATGAAGCCGAAATATCCGCATTTGTTTTCACAAGTTTCCTCTAGTTAAAATTTCGGGACGAAATTTCCTAAAGTAGGGGAGACTGTGAGAATTGTGCTTTGTAAACACTGTACGATGTAGAACAATATCAATTATCAATAAAACAATGTGTTTTGGTCTCAATATTTGTTTATTTATGTTTGACAATTTCAAGTTTTAATACTAGTTCGATTTCAAGCTTTTAATCGCTTTCTGGAAAGTTATACGCGAACTGTTACGTAAACGTGATCAGTTTAACGTGACAAACACTTCAGAACAGTGACACAAGCCTAACATACCATAAATAACCTTTACATAACTTAGAAATAAGTTTTGATGGGTTTGGTGTGGCAAAAACAAGTTTATTCGATCAGAGGGACTATTTGCGACAAACTGCAAAAGTCTGCAGATTCGTATAGCAAGGTACACTACGGAACAAGATCATAAGCTAAACATACCCTAAATACCCTTTACATTGCTTAGGAATAATTTTTGATGGGTTCGGTATGCGAAAATACGCTTATTTGATCACAGGGACCAAAAGCGCCAAACACTGTGTAAGTTTGCATATACGCACATATCTTACGTTCTGACCATATCCGGACATCCAAAAATTTTTGTAATCATTAAAATATTATATTTTAGTGATAGGAATGCAAAAATACCATTCGTCTCGCAATTTGGATCATTTTTCGGGTCCGTTCGAGTTTCGTCTTAATTAACCGAATAACGTGACCGTACGATCAAATGAACCGACATTCGGGATATTTTCAAGCACATTTCAAGTCCCCTATGCTTTAGCATCCTTGTAGAGCCATGAAATTGGGTTAACGGGGGTTAAACGCGTCGAAAAACAAGTTTGGAGCTGCAGGGGCCTGTTCTTCCAAAAACTGAAACTTCTGGCCTGAAGTACTAGGTGGGGAGCGAGAGATTTTGTTGTTTCTTTCATGGGGGGGGGGGGGCGAGAGCAGGTGCTGGGCAGAAACTTGTTTTCAGCAAAACAGCCTGCTGAAACTAGTTTTAAACATGGTTTTTGAGTATTGTGGGCTGGTTTATGTGTTCCCCAAGTTGCCTAATCAGTAGCTAACAATTCTAAGGTCAAGATTATGCTTTGATCAACTCAAAAACACTTTCAATGATCCGAATGGTTCATGATTTCCTCTAAATACCCACCTCATTTGCTCAACTCATTGCTCATTCCATTCTCTTTCACTCTATCTCTGATTGGAGGCTATCACAATTGTTGAAGGCCTCCTACTTGAGGTTTCTTAGTCTTCTTTCCAAGCATTGGACTCTTGTAAGTGTTCTTTCATGCTTGTTTAGTTAATTCAAGCAAGAAAGTCAAACAATGTTTGACTTTCAGCTTTGACCATGTTTTGGTCAAGACAAAGTTCGTTTGAACTTTGCAACGTGAGCGTAATCACGATGGTTATAGTCCTTTGTGACTATACCTACTGATTACCACGTTGATTAGTCGAAGTGACGAGTCAAAGTTTCGGTCAAAATGCACGATTATGTGCATTTTGTGACGAAACTATTTTTGGGTATCAAAACACTTTGTTTTGATATCAAATCAGTTTTCTAACTTAGTTAAACAACTTTTAACATGTTTAACTCGTCACTTTTAGTTTAGTGCTTGTTTAGGGTCGTAAGTCAAGCGGTCTAAACAACCGCTTAGACTTTCGAACCCGACCCGTTTGGTCGATCATTAGGATCTGACCAAACATATTTTGTGACCATAGTTGTATAGGGAATAACCTTCCGAGGTTATACCTTATGGTCACTTAGTTTGATTAGTTGTATGATAGGTAGTTATATGCCTTAGGAAAATGACCAAAACACCCTTTTCATGCATTATTTGTATCTAAGCATATGTAACTTAAATTTTGACACTTAAACTGATTATGCAACATATTTAAACGTGTTAGGGCATATAATACTTGTCATAGGACTAGTTAGGCTATTCAAACGCACTTTTGCGCAAATGACGCGTTAAAGTAGCGTAGACTACCTTAACGGGTCATAACGGGTCATAAGCACTTAGGATAGGTTCTAAATCAGAATGTAGGCTTTGTTAAACCATATCACATGAGTTCCAATACTCATTTGGTTTACAAGACCTCATTCTACCCGATCTCCCGATTTAGGTCCCGATTATTAACATAGTGATCCGATACTAGGTGCCACTTGATTCCTTGATTGCCCGAGCTTTGTTAGTTCACCTAATCGAGGATACCTTGCAATCTCAAGTGAGTACATAGTTCCCCTATTTTAATGCTTTCAATTGTTTTGGGGTGACTCATATGTGCTAAACGAATTCAAGATTTCAAAAACAAATGCTATGGTTTATATTATCCAGAACGATTTCAATAATGTGAATGAACTTGTTGGTGCATTGATACATAACACGAATGACATTCATTAGATTTGGCCAAGCCGACCAGTAGTATGTTATGATACCATAGGATCTGACAAATCCCGTTATCGGACTATCGCCTTGGTTATGTATAGGGGGTAATGTGGGTAACGACAGAACCTGATGGTTGTTAACATACCCTTTGGTAGTTTGTTAATACGAGTTTAACGATTGGAACAAGTCAGAAAACAGGTTTGAATGTATTCAACGAGAACGACCAAAAGTTAGTTTTGACAATTAAAACACAAACGAGTTAAACGATTTGAACGACTAAATGATTTGAACGAGTTAAACGAAGTGAACGATGGTTTATAACACGAAGGAGTTGAACGATGGGTTTTGATAACACGAACGACTGAGAATAAGTACAATTGAACGATGGGTTTTTGGTTTGTGATTAGATAACGGGACGGGTGTAATGTGATAAAAGCATGGTAGATACGCCGCTGGTACTTCTTATATATAAATGCTTTTATCATATTACATTCCTTGGCGTTATTTAGTTCACTTGGACGAATGATTTCAAGCGATGATACACAACGATGTTTACTAAATAATATAAACCATACAAGTTTTCTACAAGGACAATTTACTATTAGTTTACGAAAACAAGGGTTTTAGTCAAGATTCATGGCAACGAGGTTTTATAAACTATAACAAACATGTTTTAAGTTGGTTAATCATATTGCAATACAAAACACTTTTCAAAACAGGGTTTTCAATTATCGACTCTTGTAGTCGTACGAGGTATTGCAATAAGTATACAAGCCATGAATTTGACACACTCACAAAACCTATGTGCTCGCCGGCATATTTATGCTGACTTTATTTTCACATATGTTTCAGGTGATGTTTGATGATGACTAGGATGCATGCTCACATAGGATCGGACGAGGCCTTAGTGACTTAATAACAATGATAGACAATATGTTTGTGTTTTGCTTTTAAATTTCAAGACAATGTACATAACTTAATTCAATAAAATGAAACTTCAATCCATGTGTTGTGAAACAATGATTCTGTTACGACACTCCCCGACGTTTCCGCCGCGGTTTTGTTGTTTTAACGCGGTCAGGGTGTGACACCAGCTTCGATCCAAAATGGTCTTGACATGTTCGGCGGATGTTGAGAGTTTTTGTGGTAGATCGCCTTTTTATAATAGTCACCACCAAAGGATTACTATTGTCGTTTACTTCTCTGTTTATACATTCTCTTGAAGTGGCCTTTTTCTTTACATCTAAAGCATGTGACCTTAGATTTATCAAATCCTTACTTGGAATCTGGTCCACAAATACTACTCCTTCTAGTGATTTCCATAAATCGCTAAGCTCTACGAATCACACTCGTCATACACCACTTGCTATCGATCAACTCCATCTCTCCAGGTTCTATCTGATCATAATCCTCTTTGGTCATGTTCGAGTTTCCGATCCTTCCTGCAACCAAATTTTCATACGATTCAAGGATTGATGCAAGAAACGTCATGTGCTCCTTTGTTGTTGTTTCATTTAAGCATTGAGTGTTTTGCAGATTAACAACAATATTGCATTGAATAACATGGGGGTTCAAATTATTCTGGCTTGAATAATTATTTGATCCTTGCGAGATTTGGACTCTGTATGCCCAAGACACATATTAAATTGATGTGGCTATTACGTTATGATCCAAGTCGGGTCATACCCAATAACAAGCTAGACAAACACCTATAATATTTATTTATGATATGATCAAACCAATAAATATTAACACTTACAATATTTAGAAATTGGTTTTCTAAATAATTGCACTTGAGAAACTAATAAATTCTATGGATAATTTACTTTGAGAGAATATTTTATTTTGTTATTTAATGGGTTAAATAACATTTTAAAAGGTTGCATAAGTCTTATAACATGTTATGTTATATTTTATCAAAGTTATAAAACATAAACAAGACTTAAAATTTTAATGGAAAAATTTTTCATTGGTTGAAAATGGTGGCCCTATGGCCGACCACATGATGCTTCCAAGATGGGTTTTCCCAAGTTTCCATACATGCAATATCTCTCCTAAGATCAAACAAGATTTGGACAATTCTTTTACACACTTTCACAGGTTAGTTTTTTTTTTCAAGTGCAAGAACCTCTACAAACTCTCCCAAATTTCCGGCCAAGGGTGGTTGTCAAGAGAGTTTTTACAAGTGGAAAAATCCTAGCAACATAAGGTGTTTGTTGGAGGCTTGGGGTATGCAAGCTTGAGGTCTTCTCCTTTGAAGATTACCATTCAAGAATCATCATCTTCTTCATATCTTTTGCTCTTTGGAAGGTAGTATTCTAAAACACCCTATGGTTGTATTTTGATAGCATGCATGTTCATATATGGATCCGGTTTATTGGGTTTTGCATATAAAAGTGTTTTATATCTAGTAAACAACATGTTTTAAATAATAATTCCGCTGCGTTTTCACTTTATTTGGATAAAAAGACTTTGATAAACATGTGAAAAACCCAACAATGGCATCAAGAGTCGCTTATATGAATGCATGCTTCAAAGGGTTTAAAATTTTCAGGTTTTTGGGTTTGGTTAAACCCTATGGCCGAAAATTTTGACCTTGGTTCTCCTTTTATTTTTCAAGATATTTCTCTTACATGCATAAAGGTATCTTGAAAAAATTATGTCATTTGGATGATTTGTTTGTTTGGACAAAAACCCACTTTTTTCGGTTTTTCATTCTTGGCCGAAAAATGGGTTGTAAAAGGGAACCATTTTGCTCTTGAATTATATACATATGTGGATTTGTATTTTGGTGTTCATAACCTAGCCATGACCTTGTGTTTGAATATGTTGAATGGGTGTGTTGAGATTTGTATTTAATTATTCAATGGGTTGTAATAATTAAATGTATTTGTTCTTCCATTTCAAAAATGTATAATTTATTTATTTTCATTTAGTATGTAAGTAAATAGATTAGTTGCATTTCTTTTACTAGAAAAATGTATTAGGATACTTTGTTGTAAAAGAAGATGCACACAAAAATGCGTTTTGGTTTGGGCCAATTTTGGGCCTAAAGGACCTCATAGTTCTTAATGAGATTTTAGCCCAATAACCAAAACACATTTTGGAAGCCCAAAGGAGTTTGAGGCTGAATTTAAAGACCATTTGGAAGCCCAAAGAAAGAGGAGAAATCACAACACAAAAGGAAGACTTGAAGCATTTGGATGCGGGTTCAAGTGGGAGTTCAACGACACATTCCTTGTGTCAATATTTACCCCTTGGGGGGACCTTTTGGCACACTTGTTTCGGCTAACAAGTGTTGTCAAAAATAGTTGGCTATGGTTATGCACCTTTTGTGACAATAAGTGTTATGCATGTATGGTTGTTTATTTATGGTTTTTTGGATGATATTTAGATATGCTTGCTTAACAACTAATAATCCATAACAAGCTTAAAATTGTTTCTTTAAAAATCATTAAAGTGGTTAATAAAAAGGTTTTATTAAAGGTTAATGATTTTATAATAAAATGGGTTTTATTAAAAGAATCTTGAAAATTGGTTTTCACTAAGGTACCATGAATTTGAATGCATGCAAATGTACGGTACATAAAGTTTTATAAACTTAAAAACCCCTTTTATAAAACAAGTCAAACACCATCCTTTTATACAACATTCGAATCACTTGGGAATTCTTTGTGGGATAAAGGTCACCTAACCACATTTGAAGGAACTTGTGTGTTGGAGGTGAGGTTACCATATATGTGGGATAAAGGTCACCTAACTACTTTTATGCGTAAACTCACATGTGTGTGTAAGTAGGACGACTTGATTTAGAAACCATGTGATTAGGGTCACCGAAGCATGGCATACAAAGGTGTTGATGGGATTAAACATGCCAACTAAACATAAAGATGTTTAACCGATCCCATATGGCAAGAAGTTGCAAAGAGTTGCAATTGTCAAACGTTGACTACCTTGTTAATTTAAATAATGGGATAAAGGTCACCTAACTAATATTTAAATGTAACGTTGGATTCTAGATTTTAATTATTAATTGTCTATGAGACATAAAAGGGTATTAATGATTAAAAATTTAATAATATCGAAAGTACTAAAATTGAACTTTGTTAAATTTTGTAGATGGCTGCTAACAATGCAAACACAATTACCTAAACCGTCTGTAACCTATCACTAAGAGCAATCCTTGAAAAGGATCGTCTCAACCATAACAACTTCATGGATTGGTATCGAAACTTGAGAATCGTTCTCAAGCAAGAGAAGATATCATATGTGTTAGACGATCCAATTCCTGATGAACCTAATGTGGAAGATGAGGATGCCTATAACGATTAGGTTAAGTATACCGAGGACTCCATGCAAGCCTCTTGCCTCATGTTGGGAACTATGATTCCCGAAATTCAAAAGGATTTTGAACATCACGAGGCATACGACATGATTACCCAATTGAAGGAAATGTTCCTACAACAAGCAAGGGTAGAACGCTTCGAAACGGTTCGGGCGCTTCATGCATGTCGAATGGAGGAAACCCAATCGGTCTCATCTTATGTCCTTAAGATGAAAAGCCACATTGATCGCCTCGAAAGGCTCAATTGTCCCGTTTCTAAAGAGTTGGCTATGGATTGGATCCTCAACTCTTTAACAAAGAAATTTGAGGCTTTTGTTATGAACTACAATATGAATGGATGGGACAAGAGCATTGGTGAACTTCATGCAATGCTCAAAACGGCCAAAGCGGGAATGGGTAAAAAGGTTTACCCGTTCTAACGATCAATGAGGATGGCAACAAGAAAGGGCATCAACCCGACTCCAAAGCAAATGTTGCCAAAGGAAAGGGGCACATCAAAGGGAAGGGGAAAAGAAAAGCTAAAGCGGAACCACTTAAACCAAAAGAAAAGAAGGCAAAAGTTGCCACGAACGATCCATGCTTTGAGTGTGGTGAGATAGGGCATTGGAAAAGGAATTGTCCAACCTATCTCAAGGAGTTGAAAAACAAGAGGGATGCGGGGCAAACCTCAGGTACAATATTTATGATACATATTGACCTTAATGTTATTTCTTCTAACACATGGGTATTAGATACCAGATGTGGAACTCATATTTGCAATTTGTTACAGGGGTTCAAAAGAAATAAACATTACAAGAAGGGAGACATTAGTCTCTTCATGGGCAATGGAGCAAAAGTACAAGTTGAAGCCCGAGGAGACTATGTTTTGAAACTTCCAAGTGGTTTGGAAATTATTTTGAAATATGTTTTGTATGCTCCTAGTTTGACTAGGAACATTATTTCAGTTTCCCTTTTGCTATAATATGGTTTTAATTTAAAGTTTGTAAACAATGACATTTATTAGAGACAAATGAAGTTGGTTCATTTGATAAATGTGAATCTTGTTTACAAGGTAAAATGACTAAGAAACCCTTTAGTGGCACCAACCAAAGGGCAAAAGATTTATTAGGTATCATACATTCGGATGTATGTGGTCCTTTAAGCCAATGACTAGGAATGGTAAAAGATACTTCATTACTTTTACTGACGACTATAGTCGTTATGGTTATGTGTACTTGCTAAGACACAAAGATGAAGTTTTTGAAACGTTCAAAATCTTCCAAAGTGAAGTAGAAAATTAACTCACCAAGACAATCAAAGTTCTTCATTCCGATAGAGGAGGTGAATACCTTAGCGAAGCTTTTCAAGATCATCTTAGGAGTTGTAGGATCATCTCACAACTTACACAACCTGGAACACCACAACATAATGGTGTGTCTGAGAGGAGGAATCGAACTCTACTGGATATGGTTCGATCTATGATGGCTAGAAGCACATTACCTCTATCATTTTGGGGTTACACTTTGCTCTTTGCGGCCCGTATACTAAATATGGGCCCAATCTAGAAAGTGGATAACACAGCTTTTGAAATATGGTATGGAAGGGCTCTATGATTAGCATATTTGAAGGTATGGGGTTGTGAATCTTATGTGAAGCAATACACCCCAAAAAAATTGGAAGTACGATCCACTAAGTGTATCTTTGTAGGATATCCTAAAGATGATATAGGATATTATTTCTACGATCCAACAAAGCAAAAGGTATTTGTTGCTCGAAAGGCTGAGTTCTTGGAAGCTAAGTTCCTTATGGAAGGAACTAATAGAACAGTGGAACTTGATGAGGATCAATAACCACAAGCCGATACATGTTTGGTTGATAGTAGCACTCAACAAGAGGTTGTTGAAAACGATCAAGTGGTTGATCAATACACACAAAACGTTCGCAAATCTGGTAGAATTAGTAGTCCACCTGAAAGATATGGATTTTTCATTGATGGATGCTACGTGGTACATTTGGATGAACCAACCACATACCATGATGCAATGTTAAAATTCAATTGTGATAAATGGCTTGAAGCCATGAACGTAGAGATGCAATCCATGTATGAAAACCAAGTATGGGAATTGGTTGTGCCACCTTTTAACTCCAAAGTAGTTGGAAGCAAGTGGGTTTTCAAGAAGAAAACCGATATGCATGGTAACTTGGATACTTATAAAGCGAGACTTGTAGCAAAAGGTTTCACTCAAACTCAAGGGGTTGATTATGAGGAGACCTTCTCGCCTTTAGCGATGCTAAAGTCAATTAGGATATTATTTGCCATAGTTGCACATTATGATTATAAGATTTGGCAAATGGATGTCAAAACGGCTTTCCTCAATGGATATCTTGATGAAGATGCCTATAGGGTTCAGCCTAAAGGTTTTGTCGATCCAATACATCCTAACAAAGTATGCAAGTTAAATAAATCAATCTATGGATTGAAACAAGCATCTAGTGTCACACCCTAACTTTTGCGGAAGCGTGGTTTATTTGGTGTGAGTTCTTAATACCATAGCAACAATCATAACAATGCTATACGATAAAAACATGAGATGTTTATCCATTAATAAAGTTTTGAAAATACCACATTACCATTGTCTGAAAACATCAATATCAAATTTAGTTACAACACATGATGTGTTTAAACAAGTTCACAAAGACTCAACAAAAGTACTTAAATAAAACCTGAGTTTAGAAACGTGTATCCCGTCCAGGTATAGGATACACCCTCTAAACTCGACAACCATGGATAACATCCTTTATTCAAATGCAGCATGAAGACACATGAATACCCTGCCAGATCCTTTAATTCCCTGAAATACATGTAGTTTGAAAAATCAACAAAAGTTGAGCGAGTTCATGTGTAAGTGTATGTGAATAAACCTTTAAAGTATGTCTTGTATGTATGAATGTCTCTGGTATATAGCAATAAGAAAAAAGAGATCACCATTGGGTTGCAAAGCCACTGGTATGTGTGAAACGGTGCAGGAAGTACTCAAACCTAGCAAACTTGTCTCCGGGAATAAGACATAGTCACCACATGGGCCACTCTGGTCCGCATGGGTGTGGGCTCGCTACACCCAAATAGATCTATCACTCATGTCCCTCGGTCCTACGACGAGGATTAATGGCCTTAAGTGTTATACCCACCTTTCACATGATCTAAGTAATAAACCCTCCTTAAGCTAACCATACCATGTAATAAAATGTCTGTAATAATCGTAACATGTATTTCACCCCCGAAGTATAAAACTGAAAACAGTTAAAAGAAAAGGGGGACATGAACTCACTGTAGTGCGTCTTGTACCGGCAACTCAAATCTCCGCAGCTAATCACAACTACCTACAGTGCACTAACGTCTATTAGAAGAACGAGCCGTGCCTTGGCTTAGAGTTTAATGTTTTGAGTTGGGTTTCTTAAGTCTCCGAATATTATTCCAAGTTATAATTATTAGTTAAAATAATTATTTTAACTCTAAATTATATTTAAGTGTTGGAATAATCGTTAAACAATATTTCTGTATTGATACTTCTCAAGTATATTAACTCCGTATTTCCTTCCCAAGGATGGGGGTATTTATACATTTATATTGTAGCTCCGAAATATTATATTTTTAAGTCTCACTTAAAAAATATATAATATATTTGTCATAAATAATGTATCCCCAAAATATATATATTTTTCCCAAAAATAATATATATTTTCACTTCTTTTGTTTCCCAAAATAATATTTACCAAAAATTATAGTCGTACGAGTATTTTCCGGAATATTTTATAAGTTACGTTTTTGCGTTCGGTTTCACAATATCGAGTGTGTAACTTAAATATGTTTTCCTTGTGATTTTTGGTATTATTTCAGAGTTGTAAATGTCATGGTAATTTGTAAGTTATATTATTTTACCCTAAAATAATATAACTATTCCATAAAGTAAACAAATATTCACACAAGTGTCTTAGTATAATATATATTTACTCATTTTATTTCCAAAAACCAACATCCGATACTTTGTATTTTTGTAACAAAACCGATGGCGAAGTTTATTTTGAAAAACAAAGTTAAAAACATATTTGTAAACACTTGTTAGAAAATATTTTCTAAGTGTTGGAATTTTTAGAAAATTTCGCCATAGTTTCCTTTGTAAATGGAGGTGTCCATGCTATTTAGCATATCATTTTCTTTTCGAATTTTATTCAAACAATCAACAACAAATCTCTAAACCATATTACACTTACCAAGTGCAAAAACTATATATTTTACATGACAACATGAACTTGGTTCTTCAAAAAAATGTGTAGTAACTTGGTAAAGTGTTTAGTGGGTTTAGTTACCCTCCAAAGTGTATTTACTTTTGTAAAAATCTCATTCTCGGGATTTCTAGATGTTTACAACTTGTGAACTCATTTTACAAAAATATTTATTTACAACATCTTCATGTTTTACTAGCCTTCCTACACTTATTTTATTTCCAAAAATAATGTAAGTGCAAGAAAAGTTATGATCTTTCAAAGTCATCTTTTTAACTTGGTTTTTCTTGGAGAATCATACACAAGTCTTGGGTTCACAAGTTTACTAGTTCATTTGGTTTGTTACTTTGTAAAAAAAATCATTTTTGCTTTCAAGTTCATGTTAAACCATGTTTTTAATCATACTCTAACAAGTTCCATATGATGATCAATCATCTTATTACTAGTAATCATCAAGCAACCATCATACATATTCAAAACAACTTTATTTTAACATTATTTCATCATGTTTCATCTTATTTAAGCTTATGTTTCATGATTCAAGATTCAAGTCTTTTAGTGTTCTAGTTATGTCATCATAATATATCTATTAACCACTAAGAATATGAAATAAACAAGAGTTTAAAGAAGTCTTACAACTAGCTTAAAGCTAGGGAAGAAACAAGATGAAAATGAGTGGATAAAAGCTTGTAGTAGAGGTCCTTCAAGATCCGTGAACACCGAGCCTCCTAATTCACCTTCTAGCACCTTGTAGTAACTTTGGAATGGATGAGATTGCAACAAAAAAAATGGTGGTGGTGGGACTATGTTTGGCCATAGCTTTAGTGGGAAAAGGGAAGGAGTTGTGATGTTGAAAATGGTGTTGAGTTATGGTTACTTTTAATCTCTAAGTATTATTATCCAATGGATATCATGTTTCATGAAATACACACCATAATCTATCAAATCCCAATGCAAGATATGGAGGATTTAGGAAATATTTAGGTAATCTTTGAGTGGGGCCTAGCTAGTGACCGAAAATTACAATGGGGGGGTTAATTGTAAATTAAATGGTAAGTAGGTGATTTTAGTGGGGTGTTAAGTGTTAAGTCTTGTGTCTAGTATGTTACTTGAATTATGTAATGTGTTATAGTGCTTGGGGACCATAACTAGCTCAGAAAAAAAAAGTGAAACAATGTTTCTGGTAATATTTTAGTGTTCCGGGTAATGTCCGGTTGTTCGGTTAGATACCGTTCCGTTAAAGTGCTAAGTTATTCCATATAGTGTCCTTTATATAACTTTTTGTGACACTTTTAATTCCCACCACTTAGGAAAGCATACAGGACCATTTTGCCATATTTTTGCACCTTACTAGCATGTTAAAATGCTGAATTTTGTTAATTAATGCGGAATTCTGCACTTTAAGTGGGTTTTAGACACTTTCCGGCACCTAAACTATCACCTAGTGACGCAGTTTTATGGTCCTTACTTCCCTACACTCCCTACTAGTGTGATACTTTGTTTCTGGCTCATACTGGGTCTCAAAACATTGTCTGTCTATGTACTGAACCCCGTCAGTATATTTCTGAGTTATCCGCTAACTGTGCTAACCGTGCTTTGTGCATCATGTATGTCACTAAAGTCTGTATATGATAAAATGGTGTGACGGTATGAAATGTAATGCACATGTATGAATGATGCAGTAATTCAGAAAGCAGTTTAAGTCATCAGATGTAATTAAGCACAGTCATTAAGCATAAATCTATATTAATTAATTGTACGGATACCTGTAATTTTGAGGGTTGTCACATTCTCCCCCTGTTAAGAAAATTTCGTCCTCGAAATTTATACTACCTTAACTCCTTAGGGTTACATTATGCATGTATGTATATGAATAATACTAAGGCAGATATCCACAAAAACCGAATCAAAACTTATTCGAATCAAGCGACACCGAGGGTATCTTGCCATGTTAAGATCCTAATGGTTACAGGGTATGTCTCTCAGAATTTGGTGTTAAAGAACACAAGATGTATAGATATATAAGCTTGTGTAACTTAGTTAACAGGGTGTCACAAAAGGGTTTTGACCAATGGATTCTCAATTCAATCAGTCATAATATACAATCGAACGTTTACAACCATAGCACCCGCTTTATGAACTCAAAATCAACAATCTTGAATACGAAATGATCTGTCAATTTTCGAATAAAAGAATGGTAAGGATTAGTGTGTTGACATTCTTGAATCTCGAAGATACACCGAATGAAATACAAGCGAATAGGGTGTATCCTTGTCGTAATTTGCAGTCGTATCAGGAATGTTTAAGCGTTAAGTCAACGAGTATGTATAGTTTTGCGTGAAACGGTTGACCATGATTAGCACAAGCTACAAGTTTGTAATGACACCACAAGGTGTCGTAATGACATAATTCAAATATAGCGGTGACTGAACAAGTTCACCGTGTCTGAAGTCAAATGGAAGTGTACTGAAACAATCTGAAGATTTGATTCACACAATGTCATAGAGTTCTCAATTGGATACGAAGCATCAAAGAATCACTGTTTCCGATCGAAGGTGAGAAGTAACAAGTATCGCAAAGCATTCGATTGATAATGAAAGAATCGTTAGGAGGTACACCGTGATATACAATGAATCTAGGTACCATCGTCTTAACACCAACTGTGTTGAGACTGTTTTAATCGTGATAAACAAAACGGATTTAGAACAAGTCAATAATTAGATCCGTGTATGAGGTGCGTAACAAAATTAGCGCAAGCTTCAGTTTTGTGAAAGTATCACCACAAGGTGCCGAGTCCAACAAACGATGTAGTGGAGTCGTAGACCAAACAAGTCTACTACGACTCGAAACAAAAAAAAAACCTTTTTGCAAAATATGAACACGATGCTCTCAATACATCATATGGCGTTTTAAATTGAACATGCAAAATGGATAAGTTCAAGCAATTGAACTTGGTTCTGGCGTAATCCGACAATAAACGTATGTATCCACAAGGACATCTCAGTATGGTTACGAAGATAAACCATGAATGTAACTTGAAAGAAATGGAGTCTAAAGAAAGTGTGTTGACTCGATAACAAGGAGGCCAACAATTTCAATAACGTAGGCTAAACCAACAATTAGCCTTAGCAAAATAATATGTGAGCTTCAGTGAAGCGTTTATTCGAAGCGAAACCTCATGCGTAGCAAATGGTGTATGCGTAACATGTAAGTTTTCAAGTAATGAAACAATGAGTATGAAGAAATAATCAAGTATCGAAGCAAATGTGTGTTCGCTCTCAGCGAAGAAAATTAACGCGATGCAACTACCATTATGGGGAGTAGAGGTGCAAACATCTACTCGCTAGAAGTAAAAGTGAAGATTTCAACAAAATAAGTTAGAGTACTTTCTGTTTGGTTAACTGAACTAGCATAAATCTCAGGATAATGGGGTTTGCTTGAGTCAACAGGTGTGGTTCCTAAGCAACCTTTATGAGTTTTGACCTGGGTTCACAAAGGTCCTAAGTACAGGTTTCCTAGGTTTTTCAAGTTTCATATTTTGTGAAAAATTGTTTTGTGCATCGTGTAGGAAACACCATTGTCGCGTACGTATAATACAAGTTATTGTCCCACCATTCCCTGTATACATTCTTCCTGAATTCCCGTATACTGACGCTCAATCATCGATCAGTCTTAAAATAGTAGTTGGGTCCTCATAGATAGTTAATTAAACAATTCGTTAATTCTCATCAGGGGTTACCGACCCTTGTTGTCTAGTTCGTTCAGCTCCTGGTAGTGGATGCTTATTTGAAAATCATCGTCCTTCTACTTGACGAGCAGCACTGGTGTTACTCAAAACGGGTAGCTTGGTCTGTTAACTTTCTTCTCTACCAGCTACTGAAGTTATTCTGCTAATTCTTGCATCGCCGAAAGTGTAAGTTGCTGGGGTGCATTGACTGTAAGCGCGACGTCGGGAAACAAATTGATGCGAGTTCGACTTGTCGTTGGAGTGGTAGTTCAGACAAGCCTTCGGCTTCTTTGTCTGCGACGTGAGCCGAGAAGGCAACACATTCTGTACGCGAAATTCCCGTGCCTCCAAGCACTAGTAATTTGCAGAAGCGTATCCTGCTTTACAAATCACGATTTCTTCGTCGTTCGACATCGAGATACGGATAACGATCTCCGCTTGGTTGCTCGACAACTGGTCCATCCCAGTTACCACGTCGAGGCTTTTCATTAACTAGTCCTATCGAGTGCGGGTCATCTAACTTAAACCTCTACTAACCCAAGTATATTCTTAAATTCACGAGATACGAAGCTATGGTTGGTACTGGTATTAAATAACATAGATGGAAAATTTTGGTTGACCGAGAACGTACCAGCAACTGCATCTGGATTCTGGCCTGCTTCACGAGTTCTGATGCTGGACGCCCCTTCACGGTCTTGGTTAGTCCTCTTTGGGCAATCTTTTCTAAAGTGCCCCACGTTTCCACATCTGTAGCAGCCCGGACCCTTATCATTATTATTTCTGCCTTAACTGTTGTCACCACTTCCTCCTTTTATGGGACTCTTTGCCCAACAGGCATCCTTGTTGTGTTTCCACTTTCCACATCTACCGCACTTTGGTTTCTTGCATCGACCCTCATGGTGAAATTTGCACTTTTCACATTTCGGCTTGGTTCCCAAGTAAATCTTATCATCGGCTTGATGGTTGTTAGGGCAATCTTTCTTGTAATGTCCTTTGTCCCCATAGTCAAAACAACCTCGAATAAGTTTTTGTTCATCATTGGCCCCATTTCGATAGTCGTTGTTGCCGTTGTTTGCTTCATGATTTCTGTCGCCATTTTGACCTTCGATTCCATGTCCCGTACCATTCTGACACGTCTCCTTGACATGCCCTTCTTTGTCGCAGACATTACTTCTTCCCTCCCTACATGGCCCAGCGTGATGAAATGGGCAGTGATTGCACTTAGGTAGGATGCCCCTGTATTCCTTTCCCTTTTTGGCCTTGTTCTTGTTATTTGCCCGATCACCTCCTTGGATTTCACTGGGCTTCCTTTTGTTCTTTTTAGATGACTCTACCGGAGTTTCCTTCTTCACGTCGGGGGTTGAAAGTCTTTCCAATCTAAGTGCTTCCTTAGTGAGCGCCAGACTCATCATATATGCTTCCATCGTTGTTGGTGGCGTTGATGCTATCATCAAGCTCAAGGCTTGAGGTGCCAGTTCCCAAATGGATTGCTCTATTCTCCTCAATTCAGGTTCTACCAGGTACGGAACGACTCGCGACAAATCATGAAGCCTCTGCACGTGCTCCACCACCTTTGGACCTTCCATCTTTAGCTTCCAGAATTCGAATTCCAGCTTTTGGATCTCCATCTGAGAACAATACTCCTTACGCATCATTTCCTTCAGCTCACTCCATGTTAACGCATATGTTGCAGTCTCGCCCATTACTCGAACCCTAAGGTTCCACCATAACAGAGCCTCATCTTGAAGCAATCCGGAAACGTATGGGACTTGTTGCTCTAGCGTACAACCGCTCATTCGCACAACAGCATCCACATTCTCAACCCATTTTACAAAAGTTATGGCACCTCCAGTGCCACCGTAGTTCAGGGGTTTGCATTCTAGAAACTGTTTGTAGGTACAACCTGTACCCAAGCAATCATCATCACAGTATGTATTAGCAAAGCACATTGGGGATTTTCCAAACGTGTTGTAATGTGTCTTGGATGACTTAAACATTACCGTTAGGTGGGTCATTCCTTGAGGTACCTTCGCTGCGTTTGTAGCGAAGAACCTCGTGCCGAGCTATGACTCGTGAGGCATGTGCTTGCCATTCCGCCTCGGTCAGTCGAATGATCTCTTGATGAGACATCTTCTAGGAAGAAGTTAGGGTTAGTTAGGTCTCATCTGTTCAAGGAATGTAAATAGTTGTTTGGAGATCATATGTATATGCACGTATTAAATCATAATGTCAACACATCAAGCAACAGCATACTCATGGTATAAGCAAGTAAATGGAATCATGTCTAATGGGAGTATAACAAACAAACACGTATATCACAATCATAGCACATTCCTGTTATATTGGTAGCACGTTTAATGAGAGCATTACAATTAGGCTTTCATTAAGCAGGTAAGCACATTACATCAGAATCATAGCATAAACAAGTAATCCAACAAGGCATGTAATGAGAATGCTGCGATTGAGCTATCATATAACAAGACCACGGATACAGTTTACAAGTTTCACAATTGTATCGTACATCAAAAGAGACCAAGGGTCACATCACCCTTGTCTGAATCGTCTAACAATCTACAACAATCCAAAAGTCAAATATCAAAAGTCATAAGTCATCATGTGGTCTTCAAAATACTGCGCAATCAGGCTCAATAGCTGGATTCTCATCAAAAGTAATACTACCTGCATCAAACCAAAAACCTCAAGCTGATGGGGGAGGAGGAGGAGGTGGAGGAATGAAAAGCAAACGGCGCAAATGCACCAAATCCTCCTCGAGCGCATAAATAATACGCAACAAACAAGCAATCTGCTGCTCCATAGTCAAAAATCGGATGTCGAAATCCGGGTAAGCAAACAGTGGAGCAGCAAACTATGACGGACCAGAACCAGATGGAGGACGCGGGATCCTCTCTAGCTCAGCGACTCTCCGACTCAACATATCCTGCTGTAACTGCAGGGATAAAATTATATCTCCGTAGAGTACCAAACGTGAAAGGGATGATATGGATCTGATAACGGCATGACGTTGGGCGAAGACCACATGAATGGCTCGCCCGTGGGTGCAGAAGAAGGAGCCATGTGTGGAAACTGTGGCATGAACTGATCGTCTCCTGACACAAAAGGTATGTGAGTGTGCTACTGACTAGAAGGTCCTTCCCCCGGACGGGGAGGAGGAATGTCCTGGAGAAATGTAACTGGTAGATCCATGCGGTGCACATCTGACACGTGTGGGTGAAACTGTGTGACATCAACGGGTACCTGAACATGTGCAGAAGGGGGAGTAACTGGTCTAACAAAAGGAGGATAATCATCATCGGCATCAATCCACCCGTTGCGGGTGTGAGCATATCTAGGGTCAACGTGTGTAGCAAAAGGTGCACGGTCAACAAACACAGGGGTCGGGCCGGGCCGGGCAAGGGTGGTGCAATAATTGGAACATCAATAACTGGTGGTGCAACGACTGGAGCATCAACAACGGGTGGTGCAACGACTGGTACATCAACAGGGATAGGGTCGTGCATAGGTAAAGGGTCGTGAGCAAAAACAGGCTCTGGTGCTATCTCAGGCTCTGGGTCGGCGGGAGAAAGCTCATGATCAGCGGGTATGTCAAGAAGCTGATCATCAGGAATAACAGGTGCCTCAACAGGCTGCTCCTCAGGAATGAACTCCATCTCATGGTCTGGATCAAAATCATGTGGGAAGTCAGGGATGAACCCAAAACCCAGCTGCGGAACAATAGGATCCATCTCATCATCAAACTCAGGATCAGACTCAAAATCATGTGGCGAATCAGGTGCAACTGACATGGCGGTGTCGGAATCAGTGTCTGTGGGATATCGCTGTAATCTCAGTGCATGAAGAGTAGAAGACGACACGGACTCAAACGAATCGTGACCAGACTGGTCAGATAAAACCTCCATAACAGGAACCTCGACAGGAATAACAATGGCATCAACAACAGGAACCTCACCAACAGGAATAGCAACAACATCATCAACCAGACCCCCGCCATCCTGGTCATCCTCAGGGGGACCCTCGATGAAGAGATCGACGTCATCGTCCGACATATCGTTGAGAGGCAGATCCTCAACGGCAAAAGCAGCAAGAGGAATAGGTGCAGGGATCTGAGCAAGAGGTAGATCCCCGTCAAGAAAACCATAAGCTAAAGGTAAATCGTCTCCAAAGTCTGGTAGAGCGAAGGGCTGAAAATCATCAGTGTCATCAGATAATATCTCTGGGTCTGAAGTAATCTCGTCGTCCGAGACTATAGCTATCGGGTCTATCGTATCTGACACTCCACTCTCGGAGGATGATGACATGGTGTCTGTGACAAACAATCACACATATGCACATATGTCAACAATCAGCAAATAAGTATGCAAGTAATAACAATGTAAGCAAGTAATCATCCTAGTCTTCCCAGACTATCCCACCCAGTCTCTTAGACTGAACTCCCTAGTCTCTCAGACTAAAACTCCCCAGTTTCCCAAACTGAACTATCCAGTCTCTCAGACTAACTCCTTGGTCTCTAAGACCAACTCCCTGGTCTCTAAGACCGAACTTCCCAGACTCTAAGACTAAATCCCTGGTTTCTAAGACCAAATCCCTGGTCTCTAAGACCAATTCCCTGGTCTCTAAGACCAAACTTCCCCAGTCTCTAAGACTGATCCTCCCTCAGTCTCTAAGACTGAATTATAAGTTTTGAAATGTGTATTTGTGCCTTTTGTTTGTAAAAATGTTTGTTCCCTGGATCTGGACATTTAGTGTATGCAATGTAAAAATGTTTGAAAACATTTTCGTGAGAGCCCTGATGATCATAGTCTAGACTCGAGAAAGAATCCTAGTTCGCTATGATCGAGGCTCTGATACCAAGCTGTCACACCCTGACTTTTGCGGAAGCGTGGTTTATTTGGTGTGACTTTTTAATACCATAGCAACAATCATAACAATGCTATATGATAAAAACATGAGATGTTTATCCATTAATAAAGTTTAGAAAATACCACATTACCATTGCCTGAAAACATCAATATCAAATTTAGTTACAACCCATGACGTGTTTAAACGAGTTCACAAAGACTCAACAAAAGTACTTAAATAAAACCTGAGTTTAGAAACGTGTATCCCGTCCAGGTATAGGATACACCCTCTAAACTCGACAACCATGGATAACATCCTTTATTCAAACGCAGCTTGAAGACACATGCATACCCTGCCAGATCCTTTAATTCCCTGAAATACATGTAGTTTGAAAAATCAAAAAAAGTTGAGCGAGTTCATGTGTAAGTGTATGTGAATAAACCTTTAAAGTATGTCTTGTATGTATGAATGTCCCTGGTATGTAGCAATAAGGAAAAAGAGATCACCAATGGGTTGCAAAGCCACTGGTATGTGTGAAACGGTGCAGGAAGTACTCAAACCTAGCAAACTAGTCTCCGGGAATAAGACATAGTCACCACATGGGCCACCTTGGTCCGCATGGGTGTGGGCTCGCTACACCCAAATAGATCTATCACTCATGTCCCTCGGTCCTACGACGAGGATTAATGGCGTTAAGTGTTATACCCACCTTTCACATGATCTAAGTAATAAATCCTCCTTAAGCTAACCATACCATGTAATAAAATGTCTGTAATAATCGTAACATGTATTTCACCCCCTAAGTATAAAACTGAAAACAGTTCAAAGAAAAGGGGGACATGAACTCACTGTAGTACGTTTTGTACCGGCAACTCAAATCTCTGCAGTTAATCACAACTACCTACAGTGCACTAACGTCTATTAGACGAACGGGCCGTGCCTTGGCTTAGAGTTTAATGTTTTGAGTTGTGTTTCTTAAGTCTCCGAATATTATTCCAAGTTATAATTATTAGTTAAAATAAATATTTTAACTCTAAATTATATTTAAGTGTTGGAATAATCGTTAAACAATATTTCTGTATTGATACTTCTCAAGTATATTAACTCCGTATTTCCTTCCCAAGGATGGGGGTATTTATACATGTATATTGTAGCTCCGAAATATTATATTTTTAAGTCTCACTTAAAATATATATAATTTATTTGTCATAAATAATGTATCCCCAAAATATATATATTTTTCCCAAAAATAATATATATTTTCACTTCTTTTGTTTCCCAAAATAATATTTACCAAAAATTATAGTCGTATGAGTATTTTCCGGAATATTTTATAAGTTATGTTTTTGCGTTCGGTTTCACAATATCGAGTGTGTAACTTAAATATGTTTTCCTTGTGATTTTTGGTATTATTTCGGAGTTGTAAATGTCATGGTAATTTGTAAGTTATATTATTTTACCCTAAAATAATATAATTATTCCATAAAGTAAACAAATATTCACACAAGTGTCTTAGTATAATATATATTCAAAATATATATTTACTCATTTTATTTCCAAAAACCAACCTCCGATTCTTTATATTTTTGTAACAAAACTGATGGCGAAGTTTATTTTGAAAAACAAAGTTAAAAGCATATTTGTAAACACTTGTTAGAAAATATTTTCTAAGTGTTGGAATTTTTAGAAAATTCCGCCATAGTTTCCTTTGTAAATGGAGGTGTCCATGCTATTTAGCATATCATTTTCTTTTCGAAATTTATTCAAACAATCAACAACAAATCTCTAAACCATATTACACTTACCAAGTGCAAAAACTATATATTTTACATGATAACATGAACTTGGTTCTTCACAAAAATGTGTAGTAACTTGGTAAAGTGTTTAGTGGGTTTAGTTACCCTCCAAAGTGTATTTACTTTTGTTAAAATCTCATTCTCGGGATTTCTAGATGTTTACAACTTGTGAACTCATTTAACAAAAATATTTATTTACAACATCTTCATGTTTTACTAGCCTTCCTACACTTCTTTTATTTCCAAAAATAATGTAAGTGCAAGAAAAGTTATCATCTTTCAAAGTCATCTTTTTAACTTGGTTTTTCTTGGAGAATCATACACAAGTCTTGGGTTCACAAGTTTACTAGTTCATTTGGTTTGTTACTTTGTAAAAAAAAAAATCATTTTTGCTTTCAAGTTCATGTTTAGTCTAGAAGATGATTATTTCATGAGAGCACATAATCATCTCTAACTTGTTAAACCATGTTTTTAATCATACTCTAACAAGTTCCATATGATGATCAATCATCATATTACCAGTAATCATCAAGCAACCATCATACATATTCAAAACAACTACATTTTAACATTATTTCATCATGTTTCATCTTATTTAAGCTTATGTTTCATGATTCAAGATTCAAGTCTTTTAGTGTTCTAGTTATTTCATCATAATATATCTATTAACCACTAAGAATATAAAATAAACAAGAGTTTAAAGAAGTCTTACAACTAGCTTAAAGCTAGGGAAGAAACAAGATGAAAATGAGTGGATAAAAGCTTGTAGTAGAGGTCCTTCAAGATCCGTGAACACTGAGCCTCCTAATTCACCTTCTAGCACCTTGTAGTAACTTTGGAATGGATGAGATTGCAACAAAAAAATGGTGGTGGTGGGACTATGTTCGGTCGTAGCTTTAGTGGGAGAAGGGAAGGAGTTGTGATGTTGAAAATGGTGTTGAGTTATGGTTATTTATAATCTCTCAGTATTATTATCCAATGGATATCATGTTTCATGAAGTACACACCATAATCTATCAAATCCCAATGCAAGATATGGAGGATTTAGGAAATATTTAGGTAATCTTTGAGTGGGGCCAAGCTAGTGACCGAAAATTACAATGGGGGGTTAATTGTAAATTAAATGGTAAGTAGGTGATTTTAGTGGGGTGTTAAGTCTTGTGTCTAGTATGTTACTTGAATTATGTAATGTGTTATAGTGCTTGGGGACCATAACTAGCTCAGAAAAAAAAAGTGAAACAATGTTTCTGGTAATATTTTAGTGTTCCGGGTAATGTCCGGTTGTTCGGTTAGATACCGTTCCGTTAAAGTGCTAAGTTATTCCATATAGTGTCCTTTATATAACCTTTTGTGACACTTTTAATTCCCGCCACTTAGGAAAGCATACAGGACCATTTTGCCATATTTTTGCACCTTACTAGCATGTTAAAATGCTGAATTTTGTTAATTAATGCGGAATTCTGCACTTTAAGTGGGTTTTAGACACTTTCCGGCACCTAAACTATCACCTAGTGACGCAGTTTTATGGTCCTTACTTCCCTACACTCCCTACTAGTGTGATACTTTGTTTCTGGCTCATACTGGGTTTCAAAACACTGTCTGTCTATGTACTGAACCCCGTCAGTATATTTCTGAGTTATCCGCTAACTGTGCTAACCGTGCTTTGTGTATCATGTATGTCACTAAAGTCTGTATATGATAAAATGGTGTGACGGTATGAAATGTAATGCACATGTAAGAATGATGCAGTAATTCAGAAAGCAGTTTAAGTCATCAGATGTAATTAAGCACAGTCGTTAAGCATAAATCTATATTAATTAATTGTACGGATACCTGTAATTTTGAGGGTTGTCACATCTAGAAATTGGAATCACCATTTTGATGAAGAGATTAAGAAATTTGGATTCATCAAGAACGCTGATGAAGCTTATGTGTATAAGAAAGCTAGTGGGAGCATCATCACTTTCTTAGTATTGTATGTCGGCGACATTCTGCTATTTGGAAATGACATTCCAACCATGGAAGGTGTAAAAACCTGGCTTGGAAGTTGTTTTTCCATTAAAGATCTTGGATAAGCCGCCTATATTTTGGGAATAAAGATCTATAGGGATAGATAAAGGCGCTTGATAGGTTTAAACCAAAGTGCATACATTGACAAAGTCTTGAAAAGGTTCAAGATGGAGAACTTTAAGAAAGGTTTGGTACCTATTCAAAAGGGGATAATTTTGAATGTGTCTCAATGTCCTAGCTCAAAGGATGAGCAAGAAAGAATGAAAGGAATCCATATGCGTCTGCTATAGGATCCATTATGTATGCAATGATATATACTAGACCGGACGTGTCATGCGCTTTAAGCATGACAAGTAGATAACAGCAAAATCCAGGTAACAGACATTGGATGGTTGTTAAAAGCATATTGAAATACCTTAGAAGGACTAAGGATATGTTTCTAATATATGGATCTGGTGAAGAGGAACTCGTTGTAAAGGGTTACATGGATGCGAGTTTCCAAACTGATCGAGATGGTTCTCGATCACAATCTGGGTATGTCTTTATTTTGAATGGAGCTGTAGTCTCTTGGAAGAGCTCGAAGCAGGATGTTGTAGCATTGTCCACTACAAAATCAGAATACATCGCCGCTTCATTGGAAGCGCAAGAAGCTACATGGTTAAAGAAATTCATTGCCGACCTAGGGGTAATCCCTACCATTCAAGACCCCCTAGAGATCTTTTGTGATAACGAGGGTGCGATTGCTCAAATCAAGGAACCTGGCGCACATCAAAAGACTAGGCACATTGAGCGGAGATTCAACTACGTAAGTGATGAGGTTGAAAAGGGAAAGATATGTCTTCGCAAATGTTGGTGCATATGTCTGTCGACTTCATCTTGCATAGAGTCTTGTAAAAGAATAGTTAGTTCAAGTCACGTAGTTCGAGAAAAACGGAAAACATGCCAGAACAAGCCAGTACACACGAACTGACCAGTTCGTGCGAACTGGAAGTGTTAGTTCATGCGAAGTGGCTCATCTATAAATAGGTGAGTTGCGTCTTCATTTGTAGGGTTGGTGATTCCGGTAGCGAACGAAGTGTCGAACAAGTTGTAATTGCTTTCAAATTAATCTAATCGACATTTAAAGTGATTCCTAGTGTTAATCAAGCTGCAATGAAGATCGAATCATTGAATTCCGCCTTTGGTTTGGTCTAGAACTCTTCTGATCGACTCATTAGATCGATTCAACGATCCTACAAGTGGTATCAGAGCTCAGGAGGAAGAGTTCTTACCATTTCAGCTTGATTTCATCAAGAACATCTGATTTCTTCTCATTTCTACTCACTTTCTTCACGTTTTCTCAAAATTAACTGAGATTTCATGGATAAAATGGACTGATTTTGTGATATAACCTGTAAAACACTGTTTTAATCAATCCTTGAAAAAATCAGAACCTAATTCGACCTAAAATTGGATAAAATCATGAATTTTTTGTCCGAAATCGCGTGAAAAACCCCCAGTTCTTATGAGTTTCAGTCAGATCGTGTGAAAGTGACCTTCAGTTCGCACGGTTTGAGTAAAAACCAGTTCAGATCGTTTGAAAGATCATCAGTTCGCACGAAGTATGATCAGCTCACTTGAAAGTTTACCAGGTCGTGCGAAGTAAGTGGTTTGAACCAAGTCGTGTGAAATCAAACCCAGGTCGTGTGAATCACTCAACCAAGTCGTACGGGGTGTCAGGTGTTTGAACCTTTGAACCAGTTTGCACGAAGTGAATAGGTTCCAGGTCGTTTGAGTTCAGATCGTTTGAACCTGATCGTTTGAGAATTAGGTCC
Source organism: Helianthus tuberosus (assembly GCA_030545235.1). Classification (NCBI taxonomy): domain Eukaryota; kingdom Viridiplantae; phylum Streptophyta; class Magnoliopsida; order Asterales; family Asteraceae; genus Helianthus; species Helianthus tuberosus. The sequence continues at coordinate 126,339,067 of CM060407.1, forward strand.
AGTTCGTGCGAAGTGATCCAGTTCGCACGAAGTGAACTAGATCGTGTGAAATTGATTCAGTTCATTTGAATCTGATCCAGATCATTTGAAAGTATATCAAGTTGTTTGAAATTGTGATTCAGGTCGTGTGGGGTGAACTATAAGCTACCAGGTCGTTTGAAACTTTGACCAGTTCGTTTGAAAAGAGTGATTTTGGAAACTTTTGATACTGAAACATCGATAACGAGTTTTACAACGCTTTTGCTACTGCTCCGGCTGCTTCGGTTACTATTGCCAAAACTGTCGGGATTGAGAATGAAACAGGAACTTTCCAAAAGCCTCCAAAGCTTATGTACATTGAGGATTTTAAAGGATGGCAAGATCGTTTTGAAAACTGGGTGCAAGCTAATAATTTTGATGCATGGGTTTCGTTAGAGAAAGATTACACTAAACCGAAAGATGATCATGAAAATGAAAAACCATTAAGTCAATTTACACCGGAAGAAAAATTAAGATACACCAGTGAAAAAATGATGATTAGCATTCTCCAACAAGCGGTAAAAGAAGATATTTTCGTTTTGCTTCAACATGAGGGAACTGCTAGATCAATTTGGACAGCGTTGATTAAAAAATTTAAGGGTAGTGCTGAAATGATAAAAAAAATAAACAAGCATTACTAAAAAAATCTTTTGATATGTTTACAGCTTTTGAAGGTGAGACGACTAGGAAGGTTATCGAGAGATATTGTCATCTTGTCCAGGAAATGAAAAGATTGGACATCAAGAAAGAATATGAAGAATGGGTTGATAAGCTAGCTGATGTGTTACCACAGAATGAATGGGGAACATATCTGTTGATTTTAAAGCATAACCGACAATTTGAAGATATGAATTTGTGTAAGTTCATTCAGAAGCTTGAAGAACATGAAATAGATGTTCAGAAAACTGCTATCATGAAGAATCCGAGTGCTCAACAAGATGTTAGTCTATACTATAGAGGAAGAAAAGTTGAGACTACTCCGAGTCCGAAGATTCAGACGGCTTTCAGTGCTGATGGTTCTTCCGGAACAAATGCTAGCACTACAACTCAGAGTGGTGGATATTCTTCATCTTATTCAAGCTTTGAACCAAATTTTTCAACACCAAGTTCTCAAACACAAACTTCAACAAATTTTAATGGTCAAGTTTTGCAATGCAATGTTACATTAAATATTCAAAATGGTCAAAATTTCTCTCCAGATATTGCGAAGCAACACATGGCATCACTTGCTACTGTGCTAGAGTCGTACAAAAGCTTAGTTCCTGGAAGAATCGGAAATCTAATGCTCACTAAAGAGGATTATGATCAGATTGATTATGAGGAACTTGATTTGATGGGCATCAAGTGGTGTTTAGCTAGTGTTTTAAGAAGAGCAGAAAAATTCAAACAAATCACCGGTAGAAATGATCTTCGTGAAGCTGCAACATCTCAGCTAGGTTTTGACAAATCAAAGGTTACTTGTTTTCGTTGCTGAGAAAAAGGGCATTTTAAACGAGAGTGTACAAACAGAGAAGCAACCGGAATACAAGATCCATTCAGAAACAACGATTATCATCGAAAAGCAATTTATCATCAGGTTACTCAACAACCATATCAACAACAATCTTCACACTCAAATACTATTCCAATTGAAGATGGAAAGAAGAGAGCTTGTTATGGTATAATAGACCAAGACGATGAGAGAATTCCAGAAGGCTTTAATTGGGATGATTATGATCCTAACCGACCTTCAGTTTCTAAAGCATTTGTTGCTCGAATCCTTGAAGACTCAACCTCAGGAGAAGAATCAGTCAAATCTAAGAACCGTCCTAGAAGACAACCGATTTTTAAGTCTTCAGGAAGTGATGAAGACACAGATGATGAGGAAGAGTATATTAATAAAGCTAGAAAATAATTGGATTCTTATAGTTTTAATTTGTTTTTTGCAGATAAAATCGAGATGTTGAAAGAGAAAAAGGCTGCTAGACTGAAGAGAGAAATGGAAGTAAGAAGGATTCCTGAAGAAAAAGAAAAAATTGAAGAAAGAAGGGTTGCTGAAGAAAAGGAAAAAGTTGAAGAAAAACCAACGGAGAGAGTCGAGGTTGAAGAGAATGAAGTGAAGATGGAAGTTGAGAAAGAATCGATTGTTATTGAAAAGGTGGTAGAGAAAATAGTTGAAAAAATCGTCGAGGTTGAAAAGATTATAGAAGTTGAAAAACCTTGTGCTAAGTGTTTAGAATCCTGCAAAGATTGTACTGAGAAAGATACAAAGTTGGCTGAATTGGAAAAGCTCAAAGAGAACTTACTGCACAATGTGAGGAGCATAAAGGAGTCATATGATCTCCTAAGCAGCAAAGTGAACTTGTACAAAGGAGCTTGTGATGAAGATATTCAGATGAAAAATCTTCTGAAAGCAACAGTTCTTCAAAAGCAAACTGCAATCAACGGATATATTGAGATGAATGCTGAGCTGAAACAAGAATTGACAGCAATGAAAATTGAAACCGAAAGAGTGAACAATTTACTTCGAAGTTATCAAAGTTCGGAGTATGTTATTGATTGCATCTATCCTGCCATTGCAGCTCATAAATTTGCAGATGAAGAAGAAAATTCTGGTAAGAAAACTGGTTTGAAGTATAACAGAGTACCAAATCCAATGTGGGATGGCTATACCCCCCGAGATTTTGAAAAGGTGGCTGAAGCACTTAATCCGAATCTGAAATCCGAGTCTATCAATGGATTACCAGATGATATTGATGTCACCTTCGCAGCGTCTGACACTGATCATGAGTCCGAGTTAATTAAGAAAGTGGTCGATCAGGTGCTGGATAAAGATGAAGAGTCAAAGTCAGAGTCTAAATCTGAAAAGTCTAGTTCGTCAGACAAAAGCTCGAGTTCACCAGTCAAAAGGGTTTACAATAAAGATTTTCTGTTGTCACAAAATAATTTGAATGACGAAACATTCAAAGTAGCATATACTTTGAATGATTCCGACAAATTATATTCTGATGAAGAATTTCCAAAAAGAAGTGTTAAAACTGAAACGATTAACAAGGTTTTCAAATTAACAGAAATTAATATTTCTGAAATAAAAGATGTAAATCTTACTGAAAAACCTAAAAAGGTACACTTCAAGAGTTCAACAAAGATTGAACAAGAAAAAGGGTTACAGTTCGGGTTATCGAAAGAAACCAAACCATAATAGTAATTTCAAAAAGAAAGGATTAGGTTTTATTCCACCAGAAAATCATAAAAATGAGAAAATTTATAAACCAAAAACTAAATTTGTTTCAGGAGCAAGTTCAGAAGAGGAAAAGGAGAAACCGTTCTGGAAACAGTCAAACAAAGAGTTTCTCGCTGAAAAACAAAAGAATATGTTGAAGGAATCTGAACAGAGAATTGAACGAAGAACCTGTTTCAAATGTCAAGAGGTTGGACATATTGCTTGGAATTGTCCAAAATCCACCAACACAAAACAGGGAGTTTCTTCTAACTCAAAATTAAAAGAAAAATGTGTTGATCAAAAGGAACAACCAACAGAGAAATTTAAAGAGTTCAAAAATTCGACTTTCGAAGTTGGTGAAAGTTCGAAGCATTTTTACAAAAGAAGAGCAAATCTTAACAAATAAAAATGGGTGGTTAAGAATTCAGACGTTAGTTCTGGCGATGAATCTGACTCGTCAAAGTCAGAGGAGCCATCTGTTGTGCTAAAAGATGAGAATTTCGTTCCAACAATGGATGATGAAAATTTTCCACCATTGTCAAACGGAAACTTGAAATCAAAAAAGTGGTAAGATTGAGATTTCAGATCAATTCTTCTCTGATGAGAAAGAATTTGATGCTGAAAAGGCATTCAATGGCAAAGTGTTACATATTTTTGGAAAAATGGCCGATGGGAAGGTGAAGGGAGTTAAAGAGTTTTATGAATCAAAAATTGTTAAACCAAATGAGGATGGTTCACCCATGATTGATCAGGCATGGGTGAGATTCTTTAAAAAATAAAAATCCTGACTTGCCGGAGCTCCCAGTTTGGTAATCGTGGAGCATGAATCGGCATCATTATTGAAAATTAGTTTTGTTGATTTAACTTGATTTGTTGGATCGTCATGTGACCCGAATGAGTCGTTCAGAAGAGTTTTGAGTCAGAATCAAAGGCGGAATCAATGATTCTAACTTGATACAGCTTGATTTTCCCTAATTATCTTTTTTTTATTAATTTCAAAGCTTTTACAGATCGTTTGACAAACCGGCAGCACCTCGGCTCTGAAATCGAAAAGTTACAAATGAATAACCAGCACCCCTATTTATAGATGAGGTATTTCGTACGAAATAGCCACTGCTCATTTCATGCGAAATAAGCTTTTCTCATTTCGTGCGAAATCACCTATGAGCATATAAAACCTGATTTCTATCCTGCTGAGCACTGGTTTATCCTATCTAGACATAAGACTCTATAAAGACGAAGTTAACAGACATCTATGCACCAACAGACTCCCCCTTGGATGTTGACGAAGTCTTTAGCATCAAATCTTCAGTCTTTAGTCTTTATCTATCTTCTCACTCTGCCCAAAATGTCTGACACTGTAAGCATCCTTCAATCTCTATCTTCAAACTCCCCTTTGAATGTTGATCCAGAATGTAGACTCCCCCTTTCAATATGCTGGAGCTCGAATTCTGGTTCAAACATTACACAAACTTTGCCATGGGGATCTTGCTTCCTGCTTCTCAAGAATATAACATTACAATGTATTCTCCTTTTTGACTACATTTGATGTTTTTATCAGTTTTTAGAAATCCACTTAAGTAACTAGGTCCAAGTTAATGACCCTAGGCACTTAATTTATCTACCAAGTCCAACTTAATGACCTTGGTTGATCTAAACGAAACAAAACTGACTTTGTTCAGCATATTTCAAAACATTATTTTGAAAATTACAAGTTTCAACTTAATGAACTTGCTTTGACTTTTCATATTCCAGGTTTAAACATATTAAGCTCACAACTCATCTTCCAGCTCAGAAACTTCCTCTAGCTCTTTCGCTGCAAGCACTTTGTCAGCCATTTGCTTCAGGTTTTCTGCAGTGAATTCTTTCGACGTGTCAATAATCCCACCATCAACTTTCTTTGGCTGCGATTCTTTCTCTTTTTCTTTTTCTTCAGCTTCTCCTCCTCCCCACCACATTCTTTGTCTTGCTTCTTCTTCTTCAGCAATTTGCTCAGTGAGAGTCTCAACACTGACAGAATCTGGATCAACAGCTATATTACCCTTGGGATCTAGGTAACATTCTCTATCAACATCCCATCTATTCGCCCTTTTTTCTTCTTTCCATGTTTGATAGATTCTACTCTTCATGTTTTGAGCTGCCATCTTTCTGTTGATGTATTTCACTTCTTCAGTTCTGGAATCTTTAAAAGGAACAATCTTTGTCACGAAAGCATAGCCCACTGCATCTTCTTCTGGTAACACTTCACTCCAATCATATCCCTCATCGTCATGGATAACAGCAAGTGCTCTAGACTTTTCTTTGGGAGTATCTTCTAGCTGCTTCATTTTGGGAGGTTCAGATTTGTTTTGATGATAAATGGCTCTTTTGTAATAATCTTCACGGAACGGATTTGCCGTATCATCAGCATATGCATTTAGACATGCACGTTTAAAATGACCTTTTTGTTTACATTTAAAGCATGTGACCTTCGACTTATCAAACCCTAGCTTGGTTGAAGGTCCACCAATTGAATGTATACCGGTAATCTCCATGAATCTTTGCGCTCTCCTAATAGCACTCGCCATACACCACCTGATATCAATCAACTCCATCTCCTCTAGGTCGATCTGATCATAATCTTCCTTGGTGAGGTTAGTTGTCACACCCCGACCACGTAAAGCGACTAGACGTGGCGGAAACGTCGGGGAGTGTTGTAACAGAATTATTGTTTCATAACCATGGCATAAATAAATTATGTTTTATTGAATAAATGAACTCATTGTTTTAATACAATCAAATAAGTACAACTATGATCTTCCAAGTTTTAAAGTTGCTAAGGCTCGAGTCCATCCTAAGTGTAGCATGTATCAACAATCATCATAAGACAGCACCTGAAACATGTGTAAAAATAGGTACATCAGCATAAAAATGCCTGTGAGATACATAGGTTTTTGTGAAAATAGGATTCATGACTTGTAAGTTTAAGAAAATGTTTAATAAAGTTTAGTCATGAACCTTGTAAATTGATTTGTTTTGTAAATCGTTTGAAAAACAATATGATCAGATGATATGTATAAATAAATGTAAGGTTAAATGAATAACCATGTAAAATGAGTTTGTATAAGATAAGTTGCTTGTAAAACAATATTTTGATAAAAAGGCTTATAGTATATTTGAAAATATACTTTGGATTGTAAGAGAATCGAATGAGTAATATATTAAAGTATATTTCAGTTCCAATATCGTTAACCCAAGTGTACTAAATAACGCCACGGTATGTAATGCAATGAAAACACTTATATATAAGAAGTCCCAGCGGCGTATCTACCATGTATTCATCACATTACACCCGTCCCGTTATCTAAACACTAACCAAAACCCAATCGTTTGATAGATAGTATATTAAATATACTTTAGTTGTTTAAAAATAATAGTCTTCAGTAGTATATTACAAGTATACTTTGGATTTATAAATAACACATTAAACTATGTTTTGGTTTTGTTAGTAACATATCAAAATATGCTTTGGATGCTTAACAAAATATATGTTGGATTTGTACAATACCACACATGAGAGTATATCAGAATATACCTTTGGGAGTATATCAAAATATACAAATAAAAGTGTGACTTATGAATTCATTCAGACCTAGTGCATCAAAATACACCTTTGAGACTATAGAAATACCACAAAGGCAATTCCTATTTGGATGGAGAAACAAATTGGTTTCAGACATTCCATGACAACAGGAATGGGGTGTCAAATCCTATAGCGCTATATCATACTAACAACCGATCTGGTGAACAAAATAAGTACAATTCAACAATTTATGTTATAGTCTTTGAAAAATCAGTGTTTAAACCATAGATAGTCATTCAGTTTGACAACAGATAAGTACTAACATGTATAATCAATTATACTTTGAAATCATGAAAATAACAGATAGGTACACATGCTTCACCCCAAAACAGTTTGAAAACAGTAAAAGAGGGGTTCTATGTACTCACCTGAGAGTGCTTAGGAGTCTTGCACAACTACCAAGCAAGCTAGAGGAGTCCCGGAAATTAAACGGTACCTAATATAGGTAACTACATAAATAACCCGGACCTAAATCGGAGGATCGGATAGAATGAGGGCTCGTAAACCAGATGAGTATTGGAACTCATGTAGTATGGTTTACAAAAGCCTACATACTAAATGAAACCTAGTCTAAGCGCTTACGACCCATTACGACCCGTTTAGGTAGCCTATGCTACTTTAACGCGTCGTTCGCGTGAAACGCGTTCGGACCGCCTAACTAGTCCTATGACAAGTAATATATGCCTTAACATGTCTAATATGGTTGTCAAATCAGTTTAGATGTCAAAAGTTATGTTACATATGATTAAAACGAATTTTGGCATCAAAGGGGTATTTTGATAATTTACCTAAGGCATATAAACTACCTATCATACAACTACTTAAACGAAGTGACCATAAGGTATAATCCCGGAAGGTTATTCCCTATATACTATGGTCACCTAAGATATTTGGTCGGATCCTAATAATCGACCAAATGGGTCGGGTTCGAAGGTATAAGCGATTTATCAGATCGCTTACCCTACGACCCTAGACAACGTGGTAATCAGTAGGCATAGTCCCAAGGGACTATAACCATCGTGATTACAATCACGTTGCGAAGTTCAAACGAACTTCGCATTGACCATAAACTGGTCAATGCAGAAAGTCAAACAAAGTTTGACTTTCTGACTCGAAAAGCAATAAAAGAAAGAAAAGAACGAAAGAATACTTACGAAGGGTCCCCGAATGCTAATTTCGATTCAAGTAGCTCAGGTATGAAACAAAGGTTCCAACTTAGAGCTTCTCAAACCAAAATTCTTGTGAGTTTTGCAAATGAAGGCATGGGGTATTTATAGGATTTCCCGAACCGTTAGGATCGTTTCTTGGAAAAAGTGCTTCAATCTTGGCCATACACTAGCACCCATGGTATTGTAATACCATGTGCCCAAAATACCAGCCCATAGATTCCCAAAACTATGTGCAACAAGTGGAAAGGACTAGATTCGATGTATAAGCAAACATCTTTCAGAAATGACAGTTTTGGTCCCTGTTATGTGTTTATGCCATTTCCGACACTTCTAAGGCCCGTAAAGCCAACTTTAAGGCCCTAAAATGATGTCTAAACATTGTGGACATGAAACATGCTCAAAAATATGTCGGATGTTGGTTCGTTTGGTCGTACGAACGCGATGTTCGCTTAATTACGACGGAATGCGCATAAGCACGAAAAACGATCCAAATGGCGTGACGAATGGATTTTTCTTATGCCAAACACTAAAATAAAATATTATAGTGCTTACATAAATTTTTGGATGTCCGGATGTATTCAGAACGTAAGTTATGCGCGAAAATGCAAACTTGTGCACTTTTTGACGCTTTTAGTCCCTGAAAGACCCAAAAGTTTATTTTATCACACCGAACCCCTCAAAGCCTATTTCTAAGCTATTTGAAGGATATTTATGGTATGTTTAACTTATGGTCATGTTCCGGAATGTTCGTTACAGTTCAAATTGGGATACTTTCGTAGTTTGTCAAGTTTAGTCCCTGTAAGCGAATTAACTTGTTTTTGCCATGCCCAAGCCTTTAAAACTTATGTCTAAGTTATGTAAAGGTTATTTAAGGTATGTTAAGCCTATTTCACTATTCCGGAGTGTTCGTTGGATTAAACTGGTTATATTTACGCATCAGAGCGCGTATAACCCTCCAGAAAGCGATTTAAAGCTTAAATTCGAACAAGAGTTGATATGTGAAAACGATACACATATTTTTACAAATACCAAGTATGAAATACAATATTTCATTGGTTTGAAATTTGTTTGATGGTTGAAGTGACACAGGTGTCACAGTCTCCCCTACTTTAGGAAATTTCGTCCCGAAATTTAATTCTAGAGGAAACTTATGAAGACAGTTGTGACGATTTCGCCTTCTAATAGATCCATTAAACCCTTAAGTAAAACTCTGGGCCATGTTAGGACTCTTAGCGAATTTGATAACCCTCAAAGTGAATTCCTTGTGGTAGTAAAACATGGAATTTTGAACTACGGACAGAAGAACGTTTCTTATGAAGACTTATCATAGGAAACTTGTGTGTGCTAGAAATCAGAATTCAGGAGTGTAAGATAAAATGACATCGGTCAAGGTCCAAGACTTCTCCCGTATCATTATTCTTGTTACTATAGGTCTTAACACATGACAAAACTTCTTGTGGTTTCTGTGCACTGAATTCCATAATTATGTAGGCCCCCATAATTACGTAATTCCTTGCACAGTCCGCACAGTTCATTTCATAATGCGTAGAGGAAAAATCAATTGAATAAACATGAAGCGACTCGACTAGATCACCAAAGGATCTTTTTAATTAGATCAACGAACGATCTTTTTAACTAGATCAACATATGATCTTCTTAACTAGACCGTCGTACGATCTCCTTAAATAGACCACTTAAGGGATTTTTTTTCAATTATATCATCACATGATACTTTTAATCAGATTTTCAAAATTAATCTGTTTATCTAGACCACTCAAGGGGTCCAATTTTAGAATAGTACTTTAAAACCCAAGGGACTTGACTACAACGTAGAAGTCCATTAAGGATTTAAGATAGTACTTTTGGATATCCTACTATGAATCCCTTATATGAGATATGGAAGATTCTATGAAGATTTGGATGGATCACATAAAAACACAAAACATATAAGAAAACACTTAAGCACATAATCACATAATTGATTAACTTGATTCTTTAATTTGTTATCTTTAGGTATGGATATTTAAAGTACACCAGGAAATCCAATCCGTGGATTTCATTTGGCACTTTAATTATAAGAATCTAACTATGGAAATAGAAAGATCTTAGTAGGAATTCGAATTTATCCTTATTGAATCGTAATATACGTATTAAGGCATACGAATAATTCAATTTAGGACTCCGATTTGATTGATAATCATCCATAAGGATCTTAATTATGAGGATAGAAAGATCCTATTTTTAAATTTGGAATCTTGTGTAACGAAAGGTTTTTCGATACCTTGCACGAGGTATGCTTAAGTCGATCCTTGAGATTGAAAGTTCATGAGGTTGAGGCGCTAGATATGCCAAGCTACATATAAAGCAGAGTTTGAAGGTTGGGTACTACGTATGTTAAGTCGATCATACGAGCAGGGTTGGCTTAGGGTTGGTTTAGACCACCTTGGTTTGGGTCAAATTGACAAGCGTTTGTCAGGTGACCGAGTTATCCACGTGATGCATACAGACGACACTGTCGGTAAGCTTGGTGAGGTGCATTACATTTGTTGTACATAAGCACATACCGGCATTAGGTTTCCTTGCAAAAGGTTGAGCAGTAGCAGGATTTGTAACAGCTTTGCTTTGGATTGCAAAGCGGCACATGTTAACCAAATGTCTCCATCGTCCACCGTGGGTACATTTGTAACATGGTATTTGATTTGGATGATGACGGTTGCATTGATTGCACCAAGGAGCAGTTCCCTTGTACAGCTTCATCCCTGAGGCGAGTCACGGTGATAGCTAAATCAACGGCCTTCTAGTAGTACGACGCCTAATTGATGGACAATTGCAGCACCTGGTCCGGACACTCGAGTCTTGTTACGATGAAGAGGCATCATGAAGAAAATGGGAGACATAGGAGGAAACAAGGGAAATGAAAACCGAAAATCAATGCATAAAATTGCGATCATTTGTTTGTTACTACAAAGCAACAAACGACCCCGGTGATTAATCAAAGTAAATAGGTCAAAAATAATGTATCTCGAAGACATGCTCGCCTATAAGTGAACACTCATCCCAAGAATTCCCAGGTAAGCACAACTGGTCTCGCGTCTGATGAGATATATACGAAGTGCTTGCCTAGACAGAAAACCCAGAATACAGGCATTCACCCTTCCAGTTTGCACGTGTTCACATTATTTAAAACCTAAAACCTTGACGAGATTTTGAAAACTTAAAGGGGTTCAAAACCGTATAACAGAGGGTTCAAAACCTTACAATAGAGGGTTCAAAACCTAGTAATCAATCATCCTAGAACATATGATTAGTTTTCAAAGCGGTTTTGAAATTTATGTTCTTGTTGCGGTCGTCGCCTAAGGATAGGTGACGGTATTGTTTTATGACTAAACGCAAGTAAACTCGCGTTAGGGTCCTAGAAAGGTTATAGACTAGGTCAAAGCATTACTAATAACCTAATTCCCTATAACCATTGGCTCTGATACCATCTTTTCTGTCACACCCCGACCACGTAAAGCGACTAGACGTGGCGGAAACGTCGGGGAGTGTTGTAACAGAATTATTGTTTCATAACCATGGCATAAATAAATTATGTTTTATTGAATAAATGAACTCATTGTTTTAATACAATCAAATAAGTACAACTATGATCTTCCAAGTTTTAAAGTTGCTAAGGCACGAGTCCATCCTAAGTGTAGCGTGTATCAACAATCATCATAAGACAGCACCTGAAACATGTGTAAAAATAGGTACGTCAGCATAAAAATGCCTGTGAGATACATAGGTTTTTGTGAAAATAGGATTCATGACTTGTAAGTTTAAGAAAATGTTTAATAAAGTTTAGTCATGAACCTTGTAAATTGATTTGTTTTGTAAATCGTTTGAAAAACAATATGATCAGATGATATGTATAAATAAATGTAAGGTTAAATGAATAACCATGTAAAATGAGTTTGTATAAGATAAGTTGCTTGTAAAACAATATTTTGATAAAAAGGCTTATAGTATATTTGAAAATATACTTTGGATTGTAAGAGAATCGAATAAGTAATATATTAAAGTATATTTCAGTTCCAATATCGTTAACCCAAGTGTACTAAATAACGCCACGGTATGTAATGCAATGAAAACACTTATATATAAGAAGTCCCAGGGGCGTATCTACCATGTATTCATCACATTACACCCGTCCCGTTATCTAAACACTAACCAAAACCCAATCGTTTGATAGATAGTATATTAAATATACTTTAGTTGTTTAAAAATAAAAGTCTTCAGTAGTATATTACAAGTATACTTTGGATTTATAAATAACACATTAAACTATGTTTTGGTTTTGTTAGTAACATATCAAAATATGCTTTGGATGCTTAACAAAATATATGTTGGATTTGTACAATACCACACATGAGAGTATATCAGAATATACCTTTGGGAGTATATCAAAATATACAAATAAAAGTGTGACTTATGAATTCATTCAGACCTAGTGCATCAAAATACACCTTTGAGACTATAGAAATACCACAAAGGCAATTCCTATTTGGATGGAGAAACAAATTGGTTTCAGACATTCCATGACAACAGGAATGGGGTGTCAAATCCTATAGCGCTATATCATACTAACAACCGATCTGGTGAACAAAATAAGTACAATTCAACAATTTATGTTATAGTCTTTGAAAAATTAGTGTTTAAACCATAGATAGTCATTCAGTTTGACAACAGATAAGTACTAACATGTATAATCAATTATACTTTGAAATCATGAAAATAACAGATAGGTACACATGCTTCACCCCAAAACAGTTTGAAAACAGTAAAAGAGGGGTTCTATGTACTCACCTGAGAGTGCTTAGGAGTCTTGCACAACTACCAAGCAAGCTAGAGGAGTCCCGGAAATTAAACGGTACCTAATATAGGTAACTACATAAATAACCCGGACCTAAATCGGAGGATCGGATAGAATGAGGGCTCGTAAACCAGATGAGTATTGGAACTCATGTAGTATGGTTTACAAAAGCCTACATACTAAATGAAACCTAGTCTAAGCGCTTACGACCCATTACGACCCGTTTAGGTAGCCTATGCTACTTTAACGCGTCGTTCGCGTGAAACGCGTTCGGACCGCCTAACTAGTCCTATGACAAGTAATATATGCCTTAACATGTCTAATATGGTTGTCAAATCAGTTTAGATGTCAAAAGTTATGTTACATATGATTAAAACGAATTTTGGCATCAAAGGGGTATTTTGGTAATTTACCTAAGGCATATAAACTACCTATCATACAACTACTTAAACGAAGCGACCATAAGGTATAACCCCGGAAGGTTATTCCCTATATACTATGGTCACCTAAGATATTTGGTCGGATCCTAATAATCGACCAAATGGGTCGGGTTCGAAGGTATAAGCGATTTATCAGATCGCTTACCCTACGACCCTAGACAACGTGGTAATCAGTAGGCATAGTCCCAAGGGACTATAACCATCGTGATTACAATCACGTTGCGAATTTCAAACGAACTTCGCATTGACCATAAACTGGTCAATGCAGAAAGTCAAACAAAGTTTGACTTTCTGACTCGAAAAGCAATAAAAGAAAGAAAAGAACGAAAGAATACTTATGAAGGGTCCCCGAATGCTAATTTCGATTCAAGTAGCTCAGGTATGAAACAAAGGTTCCAACTTAGAGCTTCTCAAACCAAAATTCTTGTGAGTTTTGCAAATGAAGGCATGGGGTATTTATAGGATTTCCCGAACCGTTAGGATCGTTTCTTGGAAAAAGTGCTTCAATCTTGGCCATACACTAGCACCCATGGTATTGTAATACCATGTGCCCAAAATACCAGCCCATAGATTCCCAAAAATATGTGCAACAAGTGGAAAGGACTAGATTCGATGTATAAGCAAACATCTTTCAGAAATGACAGTTTTGGTCCCTGTTATGTGTTTATGCCATTTCCGACACTTCTAAGGCCCGTAAAGCCAAATTTAAGGCCCTAAAATGATGTCTAAACATTGTGGACATGAAACATGCTCAAAAATATGTCGGATGTTGGTTCGTTTGGTCGTACGAACGCGATGTTCGCTTAATTACAACGGAATGCGCATAAGCACGAAAAACGATCCAAATGGCGTGACGAATGGATTTTTCTTATGCCAAACACTAAAATAAAATATTATAGTGCTTACATAAATTTTTGGATGTCCGGATGTATTCAGAACGTAAGTTATGCGCGAAAATGCAAACTTGTGCACTTTTTGACGCTTTTAGTCCCTGAAAGACCCAAAAGTTTATTTTATCACACCGAACCCCTCAAAGCCTATTTCTAAGATATGTGAAGGATATTTATGGTATGTTTAACTTATGGTCATGTTCCGGAATGTTCGTTACAGTTCAAATTGGGATACTTTCGCAGTTTGTCAAGTTTAGTCCCTGTAAGCGAATTAACTTGCTTTTGCCATGCCCAAGCCTTTAAAACTTATGTCTAAGTTATGTAAAGGTTATTTAAGGTATGTTAAGCCTATTTCACTATTCCAGAGTGTTCGTTGGATTAAACTGGTTATATTTACGCATCAGAGCGCGTATAACCCTCCAGAAAGCGATTTAAAGCTTAAATTCGAACAAGAGTTGATATGTGCAAACGATACACATATTTTTACAAATCCCAAGTATGAAATACAATATTTCATTGGTTTGACATTTGTTTGATGGTTGAAGTGACACAGGTGTCACATTAGTGTTTCCAATCTTGCCTGCAACAAGGCTCTGATAAGATTCTAAGACAGATGCCAAAAACACCATTTGCTGCTTGGCGGATTCTTCACTGAAATTTTGTGCATTCTTGAGGTCAACAGCAATATTACATTGGAATAAGTTCTTTGGAACTGATTGACTTGGAGCAGTTGACGAAGAACCTCCATGATAACCACTGCTTGAACTTTCTTGATTTGACGTGTTAGAACTTTCTTCTGAGAAAGCTGTCTTTGGAGACACAGTCTTCGGGATCATACTTCCTCGATAATACAGCTCAACATTCTGTTGATATTAAGAGTTGTTGACTTTGTTCGATTTCCTGATCTCCAACTCATGACTTTCCAATCTTTCGATTAACAGATCAACCGTCAGTTTAGTTGGTTCCACTGTGTTTTTCAGCATCAAAGCAAAATACTGCCAGTCTTTCTCATCAGGCAGTGAGTCAACCAGTTTGTCAACCAATTCTTCTTGAGTATACACGATTCCGTGTCTTGCAAGTTCCATCTTTAAATGTCCAAATCTTTCAATCATCTTTGACACAGATTCGTTTTTCAAACATCCAAACAAATCAAATTCTTTTCTTAACAATTTCTTTTTGTTTTTAACAATCTCGGCACTACCCACACATTTTACTTTCAGTTTCTCCCATAGATCTTTTGAATTCGTGTATTCAATCAATGATATTATGTCATCCCTCACGGGCTGATGAAGTGAAGCAATGCATTTTTGTTCAGCAACAAAATTTTCAACTTCATTATCCGCTATATTTTCATAATCCGTTCTTCCCATATCAAAACCATTCTTCATGCTCTTCCAACTGAGATATGCAAAAGCTTTTAGCCATTCTTCAAACCTTTTAGCCCATCTATTATATTCCTCAATCGCCATTAGCTTGGGCGGTTTGTTGTAGGTACCATAGGCACTATCAACACTCAAAGAATCAGCAATGGTTTTCTTTGCACTTGGATTTGGAGTATTTTCATTTGTGTTATTTGATGTATCATCTCCTGCGCTTCCTGTGAAAGCAAAAGCATCACTGAACGGATTCAGAAAATCATCCATCTTCAAGTACCTGAAACAATCAACAAACACTTAAAAAAAATTTTGGATTTAAAACAATCTCAAATGAAATGGTTCACGCGGAATGAGTCTCAAATGAAATGAATCTCAAGCGAAATAATCCTCAAACGAAATGATCCTCACACGAAATGAGCTTTCACACGAAATGACTATTTCATGTTGAATAGCCAAACGAAATCACCCTCTTCAAGCGAAATAGCAGTTTTGGTGCGAAATAGCAACTTACGTACGAAATGAATGTGTATTTCGCACGAAATGAGGTCCAAAATTTTGATTCCGTGTGAAATGACGTTTCAGATGTTGATTTCGTGCGAAATAAAGATCTTGATGTTGATTTCATGCGCAATCAAATGTTGATTTCGTGCGGAATGATGATGACGTCACACTGTCGGCCAAGATTTTGTCAAATTGATCCGGTTTTTGGTCGATTTTAGGTCCAATTCTTTCAAGGATTCGTTAAAACTATGTTTTACGTGATATATGTGAAATTTAAGCCATTTTAACCGTAAAATCTCATTTAATTTTGAAAAGAATGAGTAGAAGTGAGAAAATCCGGTGAAAACAAGCTGAATTGGTATGATCTCTTCGTCCTGAGCTCTGATACCACTTGTTGGATCGTCGTGTGACCTGAATGAGTCGTTCAGAAGAGTTTTGAGTCAGAATCAAAGGCGGAATCAATGATTCTAACTTGATACAGCTTGATTTTCCCTAATTATCTTCTTTTTATTGATTTCAAAGCTTTTACAGATCGTTTGACAAACCGCCAGCACCTCGGCTCTGAAATCGAAAAGTTACAAATGAATAACCAGCACCCCTATTTATAGATGAGGTATTTCGTACGAAATAGCCACTGCTCATTTCGTGCGAAGCTTTTCTCATTTCGTACGAAATAGCTTTAGCTATTTCGTGCGAAATCACCTATGAGCATATAAAACCTGATTTCTATCCTGCTGAGCACTGGTTTATCCTATCTAGACATAAGACTCTATAAAGACGAAGTTAACAGACATCTATGCACCAACATGATTTAACTGTCATAACAAGTGGTTGAAAAGAACAAAGTGATGAATAAATCCCCAATCCTAAATGTTTGTGAAATAACAAACAAACTAATTTTCCGGAAAAACCATTTTGATTAAAACAAACTTAAGTGTTTTGAAATCATAATGGGAAAATAGTTTGTTGTCAGAGGGAGTTCTGATTGTTTATGCCAAGTGAGTGGAGAATTGAAGCAATTCACATCAGGTTGTCATTTTACTTTGTATAGTTGATTGTTTACATTTTCAAATTTTCCCAGAAAATCAAAAATTGAAACATATTTTTTATTTTAGGGGGAGTAAAAAATTTTGAAAATTTTGAAAATTTAAAAAATCCAAAAACATGATCAAATAAAAAAAACATCGAAAAATAAAAAATGAGTTTTGTTGTCAAAAAGAGGAAATGATAGTACATCAGTGGACGATCACAGCATGCTAAAGAATTGGAAAGTTAAAATGTGATAAACGGTCTCACTGATGATATGCTAGTAGGTTTTTACATGCTTAGTAGATTGTGTTCGAGATATAAACGTAAATATCAAACACTTACTTATTTCATGGGGAACATATCTTGGATATATAGGTAACCCTTGAAATCTTGTTTGAAGGGCTTTGTATTTCTGACATACTAGGTCTTTGTGCGTGATGATATATGGGGTATTATACCGGGACTTCTGATTTTGCGGGAGCAATAGCCTAGTCCTCGTATAATACTCGGCACTGCTTTAATCTTAAAGCCCACCCTCAGCATAAAAATGATGAAACATTGAAAAATGCTAAGCATGTGCTGTTGAAAAGAAGACCCCCAAGGGGGACCCACCTAAAGTCGAGCCATCATCTCTCTGATTTTGCGGAAGCAATAGCCTGAGCTCTCATGGCCTCGCATTTAACCCTTACAGATATCATTAGTGTACATTCACCTGTAAGACTGAATATAGGAGTCTGGATACGGGAGTATATTCTGAGGTGGGACACGCGAATAAGTTTAAGTCCATAAAACACTAAATTCGTATCTCAAAACAGTTGAACTTTGTGTGAAAATTTAAGTGGATCAGTATACTGACAATCTAAGAGAATTGTTTAGAACTTAAAGTGTTTTAAAGCTCAACGGTGCTAGTGATTTGTCATAAACTGATATGATCCTCTTACACAAACTCACAAATATATTGTCTGTAAATATTTCTTTACTGCTTTTCATTAGTGTGTTTTAGCATAAATTTTTGAAAAATCAAAAAGATTTTATTTCATCTTATTTTCGACAACTGATGTTGAAAAGCTGATTTTCAAAATTCCAAGTGCTAAACATGATGAACAACAATGGATTGGGAGAGTTTATTTGAAAGATATATTTGATTTGAAAAAAGAAAAAATGTATTTTTACAAGTGGTTATCAGGGTCATTAATTTGAACTTGACATAACTATTGATGATTGAATGATATCAACCAGTAGTTTCTAAAATTGTTAAATTTTAAACGATTGTGAAATTTACTTTTGGGTAGAGTTTGTGCAGGAAAAAACTTTTAAAGAGCTAGGTTTCTGATCCTGTTGCTACGGAAAGCCAGGAGACGTTCCTCAACTTGTGATAGAGGCAGATTGTGAATTCCAGACTGCGATCCCAGCTTATCGAAAGGGGGAGTCTGAGGATTTTTGAGATAGAAGATGCTGATGCTGATAAGCTTAGGAATCAAGAGATCTGATCAAGAAAGGGGATAGAACCAGATTGAGATTCTGATAGAAGAAGATAGAGATTGAAGGATGCTTACAGGGAAAGATACTTTGGAAAGAGCATGAAGACTGATCAAGATTGAAGACTCGACGTACTGAAGACTCATACTGAAGACTCGTCAACATCCAAGGGGGAGTTTGTTGGTGCATATGTCTGTCGACTTCGTCTTGTATTGAGTCTTGTAATAGAATTGTTAGTTCAAGTCACGTAGTTTGAGAAAAATGGAAAACAGGTCAGAACAAGCCAGTACACACGAACTGACCAGTTCGTGCGAACTGGGTTTACCAGTTCATGCGAACTGGAAGTGTTATGCGAAGTGGCTCATCTATAAATAGGTGAGTTGTGTCTTCATTTGTAGGGTTGGTGATTCCGGTAGGGAAGCTCTGCCGAAGTGTCGAACAAGTTGTAATTGCTTTCAAATCAATCTAATCAGCATTTAAAGTGATTCCTAGTGTTAATCAAGCTGCAATGAAGATCGAATCAATGAATTCCGCCTTTGGTTTGGTCTAGAACTCTTCTGATCGACTCATTAGATCGATTCAATGATCCTACAGCAAAGTTCACACCGATCAAAATATTGTGGATCCGCTCATGAAGCTCCTTGAACGGCCAAAGCATGAGGGTCATACTTGTGCCTTTGGACTTCGATATTCTAGTGACTGGATTTGATCTATTTTGTATTTGGATATTGGAACAATTGTTATTTTGACTCTTTTATGGTATTTTGAGTTATGTTCCATTTTAGCATGTTTAAATCCATGAATAAGTTAATTATTCTAAATGTCCGTAGTCGATCATACTTGTGGGAACAAATATGAATGTAAGACTATTGTGAACTTGGATTCGTGGATATTCATGAGGTATGAATATAGAGCAAAGTGTTGCTGCCAAAGTTCATAGATATTTGTGGTATACAAATATTGGACTGACCCGTTCTCAAATGTTACTACATGGAATATTTTGTGATTGATCATAAGTAAATTTGAATAAATGTGAATATCATAGTATCCTCTGACCTGAGATACATATTGGGTCTTGATATTCACCAAATATTATACCTTGACCTAGTTCTTCGCTGTCCGTAATATGACAATACATAAGGCTAAGCTCAGGTGTGGTACAAGGTGATTGTGAGAGACGTATGTAGTCAAGAAGGGAATTGTTCCTCTTATTCATTGAGAGTAAGATGTCTAAGGCCTTCTAAAGTTAGATCAACAGAGAATGATCATACTATGTTTCTGGATTTGACATGACATCTGTAACAAAGGGATAAATGATAGATTCACCTAAATCATGTTCAAGTAAGGGACTTGAAGAGGATGATGTTATTGAATGGCACTTCGTCATACGTATTAGGGGTAGTAAACCGTTGTTAGGTGGTATTTGCTACTTGCATCAATCTTCTATGTATCGTGTGCAAGTGGGAGATTTTTGGACTCTGTATGCCCAAGACACATATTAAGCTGATGTGGCTAGTACGTTATGATCCAAGTCGGGTCATATCCAATAACAAGCTAGACAAACACCCATAATATTTATTTATGATATGATCAAACAAATAAATATTAACACTTACAATATTTAGAAATCGGTTTTCTAAATAATTGCACTTGAGAAACTAATAAATTATATGGATAATTTATTTTGAGAGAATATTTTATTTTGTTACTTAATGGGTTAAATAACATTTTAAAAGGTTGCATAAGTCTTATAACATGTTATGATATATTTTATAAAGTTATAAAACATAAACAAGACTTAAAATTTTAATGGAAAAAATTGTCACTGGTTGAAAATGGTGGCCCTATGGCCGGCCACATGATACTTCCAAGATGAGTTTTCCCAAGTTTCCATACATGCAATATCTCTCCTAAGATCAAACAAGATTTGGACAATTCATTTACACACTTTCACAAGTTAGTTTTTTTCAAGTGCAAGAACCTCTAAAAACTCTCTCAAATTTTCGGCCAAGGGTGGCTGTCAAGAGAGTTTTTACATGTGGAAAATTCCTAGCAACATAAGTTGTTTGTTGGAGGCTTGGGGTATGCAAGCTTGAGGTCTTCTCCTTTGAAGATTACCATTCAAGAATCATCATCTTCTTCATATCTTTTGATCTTTGGAAAGTAGTATTCTAAAACACCCTATGGTTGTATTTTGATAGCATGCATGTTCATATATCGATCCGGTTTATTGGGTTTTGCATATAAAAGTGTTTTATATCTAGTAAACAACATGTTTTAAATAATAATTCCGCTGCGTTTTCATTTTATTTGGATAAAATGACTTTGATAAACATGTGAAAAACCCAACAGCGATGATTAAGGACTTTGCATTGGAGTGTTTGGTTCAAACTTTGGATATGATGAAAAACCACCACTACTACCAGTATTATTCGATGAATTTCCAGATGACGTCTCTACATTAAAGGCTTTTTGAATCTTTGGGCTTTGAATATTCAACGAAGCATTGCCCTTATAATATAGATCGACGTCTTGCTGAACGCTTGAGCTTTTCATTTTCACCATTTTTCGTAACTCGAGTTCATGTGCTTCCAGCTTCTCAATGAACTTTCCCAGAGTTAGACTGTCATAATCTTTATTGCTCTTCAGAATCATCAAATACGTTGACCATTCACCATGTGGTAGAGCATCTGCCAACTTATCCACCCATTCATCATTTTCTTTCTCAATTTTCAAATGCTTCATTTCTACAATGATATGACAATATCTCTCAATAAGTTGCTTTAGTGACTCTCCCTTTAAAGCGGTAAAGATGTCGAATTCTTTCTTTAACAAAGCTTTCTTGCTTTTCTGCATCAAAACACTCCCTTGATATTTTAATTTCAAAGCAATCCATATTGATTGTGCAGTTCCCTGATGCTGGAGTAAGGTGAAAATATCTTTCTTGATGGCTTGTTGAAGCAGAGTCAACATTTTTTTTCTTTTCAATAAAATTTTCTCTTTCTGCTTGCGTAATCTGGGTAATGCTGATCTTTTCTCCATTCTCCCCGGTGGGAATGATATATTCTTCTTCAATCGCGAGCCAGCATTCCAAATAGTTAGCTTGCACACAGTTTTTAAATCTCTCATGCCAACCTTTGTAATCATCCATACACATTAACTTTGGCAGTTTGGTCAAAGTTCCCATCTCATTGTCCAAATTGAGAATTTGAACTACGGTTGTTGGTGTCATGGCAAACGCGTTGTAAAATTCATTTTCCATGGTAAAAGCAGTTTCGTAAGGATGTAATAAATTTGGTACGAATGTAAAAATCTTGTGCAAGAGAACAATTCAAACGGATGTGCAGATAATCTTGTACGGATGAATGAGATTGGTGCGAATGTACCTAGTTCGTACGAATCAAACACAAAATCAAACAAAATTCAGTTTCATTCGTGCAAATGTAAGAATTTCAAACGGACGAGGTCTCTTCCATGCGGACGTAACACGTTCGTGCGGACGAGGTTCGTTCGTTCGAGAGTAAAATTCAGGTTTTCTCGTTTTTTGACAATTTTAACATTATTTCGGCTGAATTTTACGCTGGATTTTTAGAGGCTTTGTTAAAAGTGTATTTTTTATAACCCTTGAAAAATCAGTCCATTTTAACCGTGAGAGATGTAAAAATTAAATAAAAAGTGTAGAAATGAGTATAAAGAAGTCTCCTATGTCTGAATATTGTAGAATGTCTTAGATATCAGCCTCCAAGCTCAGATACCACTTGTGAGGACCGTTTGTCATCGACGTTATGCTCAGGTGATATTTATAACCCAGTCATAATACGCAGAATTCATTACAATTAGGCGACAAGTACAAGATTAGTTAAGTTTTAATGATTTTATTCATATAATAACAGGTTACATCCACGAAATCAAACGGACATGGCTTTGCCATCAAGTCTTCAAAGTTCTATAAATGACTTGGACCACACATCTATTTATACTACATGAACTACCTTCATGCAGACAAACACTACCTCCGTACGAATGAGACTACATACGTGCGGACAAACTCTCATCCATGCGGATGTGCTCATCCGTACGGATGTACTGCAAAACATACAAATCTGAAATCTAACATTAAGATCCTATTACAATCTGGACACAAGTCGATGACGTAGACAGCAGACATTGTGTATCAACAAGTGGACACATAGGATGGGCTTTAATTAAATAGAAAATTGACTTATTTGGATATTAATGCTGAATTTTTCTTTTATATTATTTGTCTGAGACGGATGTTTATTATTTGGGTTATTTTAATGTTGAGAAATAATAATATTTAAACTTTTAAATAGTACATCATAAGTTTTGAGCAATCAATCATGCCCCGATTACCTAGTCCCCTGTGGGTCGGGGGTGTCAATGAGGACCTACAAAAGAACAGATGATATTCGAAAGACAAAACATGACCTTGTGATCAAGAAATACACAGTTGATGAAGCATTCTCCTTCCAAAGATAGTGAATCTTGAACACTAATCAGAAAATCTGTTAAATACATTCAGAGATTTGTTTAAAGCCTTGGAACCACTGTTAAAGAAGAAGAAAGCACTGTTCAAGGTCAAAGCTCTGTTGAAGAAAAACACTGATCACAAAGACCAAACATTTGTTGTGGCCAAACAGATGTTTGATACAAGCCAATAGAAGTTTGAAGAACATAGGTTTACTCAATATAATAGTATGTAGCTTAGAACAGATGTTTGATGTAACAGATCAGATGTTAGATTCTCATAGATGTTTGCTAATATATGTGGAATTTTTCCTGTTAGGAATGTTAGCTGTCACTATCAGCGTGACGTCAGCTGATTGTAAACAGAGCTTTCATACTTGTATGAATAGATCTAATGTGTTAGAGACCGATTTTATCACATTCATTCATTTTGTTCAAACAGCAAAGTGTGTGATTAAGCTAAGGGGGAGATTGTATAGTCATTGTACTGTATTTTAAATTATTATAGTTCAATATAAAATGGTATTGATATATCTTATTACTTGTGTAGTTATCTTATTTGAATTACAATTTATAAATTGTTTGTTCTTTAATTGCTTAAACTCACAAGTATTACAGACTCAGATCCTACAGTTGAGTTCTCTAATTTCTAACTCTTTCCCAAAGGAAGTGTTGGAAAATGGACCGGTCCGATTAATTAACGCGTTATTAAATGATATAATTGTTTATTTTAATTAATAAACTTATTACGGGTATTAATTGAGAGACGGGTACATGAACCGGTTAAGACAGATACATGAACTAGTGTAATGATGCACATGCAACTCACCTCGCCACTTATGGCGCATGCATAAGCATCTTCGCCACTTGTGGTGCATGCATAAGCATCTTCGCCACTTGTCGCGCATGCATAAGCATCTTTGCCACTTGTCGTGCATGCATAAGCATCTTCGTCACTTGTCGCGCATGCATAAGCATCTTCGCCACTTCTCGCACATGCATAGCATCTTTGCCACTTGTCAAAATAGTGCATGCATGTCCACCACTTGGTCAACATGCATGGTTCTCCGAGATCTATACAAAAGAGAGTATGAACTTGCATTAGGAGGTGAGCGAGATTGCATAAAACTCTCTAATACACCCGTCACCACCGCCTACCCGCGTTTCGTAGTTCGTTTCACTAGGTCTCAACTGGTTAGTTATTAACCGAGGTATATCTTTCTCATCAGTAGTTAGATAATCTTATCACTGTGCTCGTATTCGTATGTAACCGAATCCTGACAGGTTTCGTTTATTGTTGATCGCTCGTTTATTTTTCTATACGTTTTATTGATTAACTCGCTTAATTGATTGACTATTATTTATTGAACCTGGTTTTGATAAATAAAATTTTAACTGATCACCATGGAAACTCAACAGGAGGTTGACTGCCTAAAATTCAATTCTACCCCATATAGTGTTTTTATTCTTTTGACATAATTAAAATTCTCACCTACTGGTCAAAAATACTAGTGACCAATTGAGCTCTATGTGGGTTAATTCAACTACATGCATACATTTGGTTATGTCCAAAGTACTCGCGAGTGGATTTTAGCCTCCAAGGCTTAATTTTAACACGCACCAATTCGTTTACAATAAAATTCACTAGAATAATATTGACCACTTACCAATTTTATTTTTAAGCCTAAACACAACCATGGAAGCTTAAATGGTCAACTAAAACCATTTTATATCAAATTTGGCTACTCAATCAATAGACTCACCATTTGGGTTAATTCATCAAAATCATTATTTTAGCAAATTAGTCAATGATAATGATTTAAATTGGTTTCAGTAGTATTATAAGCCATTTCATCATACTAGTGATACTCATAACAAGACGAGACAAAATTACATTATAGCTTAATTTTATGTTAAAATCTAGAACAACTTATAATTTGTGTCCTTTATGTATTATCTAAATTATGAAACATGCTATTTAAAAAAAAAACAATTACAGATTATGTCCAAATTCTTGGTTTTACTAACATGTTATATCCTTTAATACGAAACCAAGGCAAATTGGTCCATCCACATGACATTGACTCAAATTCCCCCCCCCCCCCCCCCACCTCTCTATATCACCACCACCCGCCTCCACGACCACCCACCCCACATCCACCTCCACCAGCCGCCGCTAACCTAATCAAAACTCACCATCGCCCCCATCGTTCACCACAACCTAATAAAAAAACCCACTGCCGCCACCATCTCTAAAGCAAAACCCACCGTCGCCATAATACACAGCCCAATTAAAACTCACCATCCCTAAAACAAGTTGCCCCTTCGTTTTCCTCGCGGTTTCACACTACCATGAAACCCGCACCATATCTGGCCGACAACCATAACCATTTCAGATTCAGTTTTGGTATTTCAGATCTGCCATCAACACCCATCATCTACATCCAATGTTCATCACCATCCTCTTAATCCACACCCACCTTCATCATCCACTGGCGTCTTACTCTCCCTGTCGGAACCCTAAACCACTGATTGTCAGTGTTGTTACTGTTACACCACAATAGAACCATCATCGCCATTGTTAACCCCACAGGAATCACCACCAGTAACAATAATCTTTAACCCAAAACACCTACTGTTGCCATTAACATCACCACCATCTTCATCGGATATCACCAACATTGTTAACCACCACCATCACCTCTGTATTCGAAACCCCAACCATCTTTAATACCTTCGACTCCGACCACTACTCACTACCACTGTTGTCTTCAACTACATCCAATCACCACCTCTGCTTACCGCCAGAACCTGACACCATCGTTAGAAATGGGCGGCCAACCACTACTCACCACCACCGTCGTCTTCAACTACATCCAATCACCGCCTCTGGTTACCGCTGGAACCCAACACCATCGTTAGAAATGGATGGCTAGCTAGAGGCAGGTAGGGGTGGTGGTGGGAAGAAGATGGTTAATAAAGGCTGGGATTTGGTCAAATGGGGTATAAAGGGGTTTTTTAACCATGGCATGTGAATGGACCAATTTACCCTTGGTTAAATTAAGGACAACTGACTTTACTAATTGGGTTTGCATTAAAGGATACAATATTTTAGTAAAAACCAAGATTTTGGACATAATCTGTAATTGTTTTTAAAGGGCATCTGTCATAATTTAGGTAATACATAAAGGGCATAAAGTTTAATTTACTCTAAAATCTATCAAGAACACATGAAATTTACCTTCATCTGCAAGGGCTTTGCTCGTTCAAAACTTTGGGCCCTAATAAAAGATAAGTGTCTTTTTGTTTTCGCCTCTCTGTGTGCTTTAGCTATTTGTAAATGTTGTGCATTAATGACTTACATCTTATTTATTTTTAATTTAAATAAACTTAAATATATTAATTATAAAACTAACAAAAATATGTATTGTATATGTTTTTTATACAAAGTGTAACACCCCAATCGCGTAATACAACAACACGCGACGGAAATATCGGGGAGTCACGTTTCAAATTGCTCACAACTACTGGTACTAAATTGTTTCAATATTATTAACATTGTTTTACAAAGAATACATGTAAATGTCTTTTGATTAAAGAAGTCTAAGGCCCGGATGCAGTCCTATGCGTTGCATGGTTGATCCATCGAAAATCCTGAAACATATGTGAAAAATAGTCAGCATAAAAATGCCGGCGAGTACATAGGTTTAGTTGGCCAAAAAATGGCAAAAAGTTTAGTATTGTAATACATTGTCAACTACAAGAGTTGTCGTTTGAAAATGAATCTTGAAGCCAAAGAATGACAAAAGTTTAGTGTTGTAATACATAATCTTGATTGTGAAAACTTGTGGCAAACAGTTTTGTATATGGCAATATGATTATTACTAAGTAATTTTTATGCCATTGAAATTGTACTTTGTAATCTTGTTGAAATCATCGTAAAACTTGTTTATGTGTTATTAGAAATCCAATTAAGGATTAGTAATAACTGTTTTGAAATCTGTCAAAACTTGTGTGAGTATTATATAAATCAAGTCAATGATTTATAGTAATACTTTAGATATCCTTCTAAGAATCTAACATATAAAGATATGGAAGATTCTACAAGGATTTGGATACTTGAACATTGAATGAATCATACACAAAATCCTATAGTGATTCGCATAACGCTACAAGAATAATAAAATAAGAACACTTATATATAGGAAGTACCAGCGGCGTATCCACCATGTTCTTATTTTATTACACCCATTTCGTTATCTAAACCACAACTACCACATAAACACATAAATTGTCAACTTGTCACCAACTTGTAAACACACATTAAATACACAATGAATCCAAACAAGGACTCCAATATTAGCACTTTAAACATCCCTTGAGTGTCTAGCTATGAAGATAGATAGATGCTACAGGAATCCGGTTTTAGTCAAATCGTCTTATCACATACGCATTAAAGTACACAATGAATCCAAACAAGGACTCCAATATTAGCACTTTAAACATCCCTTGAGTGTCTAGCTATGAAGATAGATAGATAGATACTACACGAATCTGGTTTTAGTCAAATCGTCTTGTCACATACGCATTAAAGTACATAATGTATCCAAACAAGGACTCCAATATTAGTACTTTAAACATCCTACAAGAATCAATCTATGAAGATAGATAGATGCTATAAGGATTTGGTTTATGTCACATTTTCTAGTCAAATACGCATTAAAGTACACAATGAATCCATACAAGGACTCCAATATTAGCACTTTAAACATCCTAGAAGAATCGATCTATGAAGAAAGATTGATGCTAAAAGGATTTGGTTTCTGTCACATTGAATCATTGCATCATAACATCCTAAATCCTAATGGTGATTTGGGATAACGCCACAAAGGGTAATACAATAAGCACACTTATATATAGGAAGTACCAGTGGCGTATCCACCATGTCCTTATTGTATTACTCTAGTTTCGTTATCTAAATCACCAAAAATCTACACATAAACCATAACCATCGTCTTGTAAAGTACTTCTTAAAAATCTCACTATGAAGATAGGAAGATCTAAGACTGTACTTCAAATATCCTATAAGAATCTAACTATGAAGATAGATAGATCTTTTAAGGATTTGGATAAACATCGTATTTGCATAATCGGAATAATACACATAAAAGCACTTAGTAACCACATATATGTCATACATTGGAAAACAAATTGATTACACATATGAATCACCCCAAAAAAATTGAAAACGGTAAAAGAGGGGAACTATGTACTCACTTGGGATTGCATATAGGCCTTGTTCAAATGGTACAACAAAGCTCAAAGGATCAAGAGTTCAAGTGTTGAAGTGGTTCTTAGTGTATCGGATACTATGTTAGCGTAACGGGACATAAATCGAGGAATCGGATAGAATGAGGTATTGTAAACCAATTGAGTGTTGGAACTCATATGATATGGTTTAACAAAGTGCCTACATTCCGAATTGAAACCTATCCTAAGTGCTTTTGACCGTTGTGACCAGTGAAGGTAGTTTAAGCTACTTTAACGCGTCATTTGCGCGACAGCGCATTCGGGTGGTCTAACTAGCCTTATGATAAGTATTATATGCTCTAACATGTTTAATTATGTTGCATAATCAGTTTAGGTGTCAAAACTTTGGTGGCATATGCTTAAAATGAAATTATGCGCAAGAAGGGCATTTTGGTCATTTTCCCAAGGCATATAAACTACCTATCATACAACTAACTAAATGAAGTGACCATAAGGTATAACCTCAGAAGGTTATTCCCTATACAACTATGGTCACCTAATGTGTTTGGTCGGATCCTAATGATCGACCAAACGATTCGGGTCCGAAAGTCTAAGCGGTTGTTTAGACTGCTTGACTTACGACCCTAAACAAGCACTAAACTAAGAGTGACGAGTTAAACATGTTAAAATATGTTTAACTAAGTTAGAAAACTGATTTTATCACACCCTGACTTTTGCAGAAGCGTATGCATGTGACTTAATCGGTTCTCATTGCATTCGATTATAATAAACAACTATATGATCAAAATGATGTTCATCCATTCAAATGTTTGAAATATTACAACACAAGTCATTTAAGTTTCAACCAAAACCCTCAAGTTATGATACAAACAAAAGTGGATGACATCTAAACTTTAAATTTACGTCTTGAAAATAACACCAGTTCCCAAGATCCAACTTGTTTCCTGAAATACGTGTAAGTTTTGGAAAATCGTCAACATAATGTTGGTGTGAGTTCATGCAGTTTTTGTATAAACATTTAAGCATTCGTTGTAGAAAACATGGTATGTAATTGTACTGAAATATGTATTTCTGTAAACGTAAGGAAATCGAGATCGCTAATTGTTTGCAAGGCCATTAACATGTGACACGACATAGGAAGCATCCAAACCATAGGCATTTTTAGTTGTCGATTCCACGACTGTCGATTCACGACTAGAGACACAAAAGCACTGCTTGGTAAAAGAGTGGCCAAGAGTGTGGTTGCCTAAAACCCATTAGATCTAACCTTTTGTTCCACGGTCTTGGTATGTAACTGATTAATGGTGCTTATGGCACCCTATTCGTGACATGATCTATAGTATCATTCCTTAGTTTTTGTAATAAACATACCATAGCACATGTATTTTCCCCAAGTTTAGAAAACAAGTAAAAGTTTAAAAGTGGGGACATGAACTCACAACTTTGCGTATCCTGCGCCGTAAACTTCACCGGTTGGTTTTGTAACGTCGTGACCTATACGTATTCTATGTATGTTAGTCACTAGACTTGTATCACACAAGTACAAGTCACCATCTTTTGTTTATGTATATGTTCTTTGTATGTTCAATCTTTGTGAGGGTCGTGCCCTTGTTTGTCGGGTCTCGCCCGTTTGTCATGCCTTTGCACTTTATGTATGTAATGTATTTTTGTAAATATATATTTTACTTCTCAAATATATATTCATTCATGTAGTCCCTTTTTAAGGTAATAGATGTAAAAAATAATTTATATTTTTAACTTTTCATGTATGTTACTTATATTATTTTTCAAAAATAAATATAAGTATTTCGTAAAATAATATCCTCAATATTATTTTGGTACAAGTATTCTTAGGAAAGTATACTTGTATTTTATGTAAATACTTGTGTATTTTGTATTTTTCACCAAAAATCAATACTTTGATTTTTATTACTTTCCGGAATTAAATTTCTTAAAAATAATATATTTTTAAGACTTGTAAGAAATATATATATATATATATATTGTCATGCTATAAAATATATATAATCATTCTCGTTATTCACCCGATTTTTGTATACTTGTATACTTATGCATTCTCATGTAGTTGTACGTGTATTTTTGTATTCATACTCCTTGGGAGTATTTAGTGTATTTTCAAGTCCTTAATACACTATTACATATAATACACACAATATACACTTAGCACAAAATTTGGTGATCACTAAATATATATATTTTCCCCAAAAATATACATTCTTAATATTGATTTTAACTTGAAGAAATCACCATTTCTAGACTTGAAATTTACACAAAAATTTAGGGAAACCTTGGTAATATTTTTAGGTGAATTTTTAGGGAATAAGTTTCACCAAAACTTATATTTTTCTAAGTGTCAAAATTTTATAAAAATTTTGACATAGTTTCCCCTAAAAATGGAGGTTTCCCATGTTTTCAAAACATGTTTTTATTTTCTTTTCAACTTCAAAACAATTTTCCAACAATAATCATCAACAACAAACACTAATTCTTCCATACGAAACATCATGGTGGACTTGATTCATGTTAAAAATGTGTAGTCTTTTAGATCTACACTTAACATGTTATGATCTTTTCAAAAATAAGTGTTCATGAATATTTTAAACAAACTTATGTGAAACTTTATTTTATTAACCAACTCATCCATGAATTTAATGGTCTTTAAAGTTTGTAAATCATGTTCTAAAAACACTTTTATGTTTATTAGAAGGATCATTATTTTTAACATCATGATTAACCATGGATCTTTCAAGATCCATGCTTAATATTTTTAGATCTTTCATAAACAAGCTTTGTGTTAAACTTTTAACAAACTTTTCATAGATATTAATTTCAAAAATTAGTTTAACACACACTTTATTACTTCAAGATTACAAGTTTATGTGTAAAAATTCTGATTTCAAGTTCACATTATGCTTCACATGTTCATCTTCAAGTCTAACCATGGATCCTTCAAGATCCATGCTTAAACTTGGTAGATCTAAGCTTTAACATACTTGATCTAATCATAAACTCAAGATATAACATAAACAACTTCATTACATACACTAAAAATTCATGTAATCACTTATTTTCTTCATGAATATGTTAGATCTTTTCATTTTTAACATTAGAATTTAAGTTGTTTAGATGGTGAAACTTGTACATAACATAAACATGACTTAAATTAGTGATCAAGAAGCTTACTACTAGCTCTAATGGCTAGGGAAGTGGCACAAAAATGGAGATGATGAACAAGGAAGAAATCAAGAGGTTAAAAGCTCCACAAGGTGGTCCTTCAAGTTCTAGCACCATACACCTTCCTAAATGGCCTCCATACACCACTAGATCACCTTGGATTGAATGATTGAAGCTTGAAAATGGTGGGTGTATGTGTGTGGGTTTGAGCCGAGAGCAAGAGAGGGAGGAGGGAAGAAGAAGGTGAATGATGGAAGTGTGAGTATTTTAGGATTTATAAAGATCTTCCAAATCTTCTTTATGGTATATTAGTAGAATATTCCCCACATAAAATCTAATAAAATCTAATGAAATTAAATAAAATCCATGTGTGGGACCCATTGGGGCCGGATTTGGTGAAAGGGGGGGGGGGGGTAAAGTGCAATATTTTGGAAATTGAAGGTTTAAAGTGCAAACTAGAAGGTTTAAGTATGTTTAAGTGTGTTTAGGGGTTTTTATGATTTTTAAGGTGTTCTAGCATCAATACTAGTTTAATATCATAAAAACATTACTTCTAGTCAAATTTTGATGTCCCAGTTATTGTCCGGTTGTTCGGTTCGTTACGGTTCATTAAAGTGCTGAATTGCGCAGTTTCACTAGGTATAAAGCACTTTTTGTGGCAGTTTTAATCCCCGACACTTTGTAAGTTGTTTTGGACGATAAAACATAAATTCTACATGATATTAATGAGCTTAAAAGCTGATTGTAGCTGAATTGTTGCTGAATTCTGCATTTCGGGTGCTTTTTAGTGCATAGTTTAGCATCCGGAAGGTTTATATGTTAACCCTTGTATCCACACTTGGGTTTTATTGTATTTTAGATGTTAGACCTACTCCTAGGCCCCAATTCTATTGTCTAATTATTTTCTGCCAAACTGCTGACACAGTGTGTCTTACCGGTGAGTTTACTAGTATTTCTGACTCAACTCTAAAGTAATGCATAAAGCAATATTTGAAGTATAAAACGTGCATGAATTCACATGTATAGCATGAAATCAGACTATGTTGACATTTAAGCACATAATTGCAGATATTTAATAATAATTAGACTGTACGGAAATTACCGGTTTTATGCCCGTTGTCACAGTCTCCCCCCGTTAAAAGAATTTCGTCCCGAAATTCAGGCTGAGTCATCTCCCGCAGGAGCTTTCTCGAACAGATGGGGTACTTGGCTTTCAACCAGTCTTCACGTTCCCACGTGTACTCGGGTCCGTGTTTTAGAGTTCCAACGTACTTTGACAAACTTAATGCGACTCCTCCTTGTTTTATGGATCTTCCAATCCGTCACCTCAACAGGCTGTTTTGTAAATCGGAGTGTATCGTCAATATGCACCTCATCCGCAGGGATGATAACTGTTTCTTGGATTGGACTCTTTTTTTTTTGGGGGGGGGGGGGTTGGACACATGAAGCGTATCATGTACACCATTAAGTTCTTTCGATAACTCCAACTCGTACGCCATGGTGCCAATCTTTTCCAAGATCTTGAATGGTAATTTTATGCTCGTCTTGATTCTGAACATTTGACGATGCAAATTCGTTGGGTACATTGGACCATTCACCATGGATTCAACTTTCCACGTTTTCCGAACCTTGCTACACCTTTCCAAGGTGAGACTTTTAACAGAACTTTGTCTCCTACCTCAAATTCTAAAGGTTTTTGTCTACGATCAGCGTAGCTCTTTTGTAGATCACGAGCTGCCTTAATGCGCTCTCGGATCTGCACGATCTTGTCGGTTGTCTCTTGAACAAGTTCAGGAGCAATCCACTGTTTGTCTCCAGCGTCTGCCCAACATAATGGTGAGCGGCACTTGCGGCCATACAGAGCTTCGAACGGTGCGGATTTTATGTTCGTATGTATGGTAGCTATTATTATAGGAAAACTCAACTAAAGGCAGATGAGTATCCCAGCTACCGCCTAGAGCCATAACACATGTGCGAAGCATATCTTCCAGTGTTTGTATGGTCCGTTCGCTCTGACCGTCTGTTTGCGGATAGAAGGACGTGCTTAGATCTAGTTGAGATCCAAAGGCCTCTTGGAAGGATTGCCAGATCCTTGAGACAAAACGTCCATCTTTGTCTGAAATAATCGAAACAGGCATTCCATGCCGTGCTACAATTTCCTTAAGATACAGCTCAGCAAACTTTCCGGTGCTATCCTTCTCTCGGATGGGTAGAAATATGCAGACTTCGTTAATCGATCAACTATCACCCATATCATATCATGCCCTCTAGGGGTCCTGGGTAATTTAGTTATGAAGTCCATCGAGATTTGCTCTCACTTCCACATGGGTATCTCGGGGAGTTGCAGTAGGCCAGACAGTTTCTGATATTCGGCCTTGACCTTAGCACAGGTTAGGCACTTTCCAACGTAAACAGCTACGTCGCTCTTAAGTCTTGGCCACCAATAACATTCTTTCAAGTCTTGATACATTTTGTCCGATCCTGGGTGGATCGAGTATCTTGACTTGTGAGCTTTATCAAAGATGACTCCTTGAATACTGCCATAGAGCGGAACCCAAATACGCCCCATAAAGTATAAGGTTCCCTTTTCGTTTGGCACCAATTTCTTCTCCATACCTCGGAGGTATTCAGCTCTACGATTCTCCCTCTTAAGGCTTCTCGTTGTGCATTATGAATGCGTGCAGTAAGATTTGTTCGAATAGTCATTTCCAATGTTCGAACCCCTTAGGGTCTTAACCCTTTCCTTTTGTCTTAACGCGTCTGCTACTACGTTTGCCTTTCTGGGGTGGTACTTAATCTCACAATCATAATCGTTTAGCAATTTAACCCATCGTCGTTGTCGCATACTTAATTCCTTCTGATCAAATATCTGTTGTAGACTCATGTGATCTGTGAAGATTATACATCGAGTACCGTATAAATAATGTCGCCAGATCTTCAAGGTGAATACCACCGCGCCTAGCTCTAGGTTGTGTGTGGTGTAGTTCTTCTCATGAACTTTCAACTGTCTTGAAGCGTAAGCGATGACCTTTTGGCCTTGCATGAGCACGCAACCCAATCCTTGACGCGAAGCGTCACGGTATACCACGAAGTCTTCAGTGCCTTTAGGTAAGGATGGTATCGGTGCATCGCATAGCTTGTTTTTGAGAAGTTGGAAGGCTTCTTCCTGCTTATCACCCCTGTAGTACTTCTTATCTTTCTGCGTGAGGGAAGTCAACGGTCGAGCTATCATGGGGAAGTTCCTGATAAATCGGCGGTAGTAGCCTGCTAATCCCAAAAATTGTCGAACTTTGGTTGGAGTTTTGGGGGCTTCCCAATTCTTTATCGCTTCCATCTTCGCTGGATCTACATGAATGCCCTTCTCATTCAGGACATGACCAAGGAACTGTACTTCATGAATCCAAAATTCGCATTTTGAGAACTTTGCATAAATTTTCTCTTTCTTGGATCCTTAACTGGTGATATCCAGATCGAAGGTCAATCTTGGAGTAGTAACTCGATCCTTGCAACTGATCGAATAAGTCGTCAATCCTCGGTAGCGGATACCGATTCTTGACAGTGAGCTTATTCAGTTCTCTATAATCGAAACACATCCGCAGGTTTCCATCCTTCTTCTTTACGAACAAAATTGGAGCTCCCCCAAGGCGAGAGGCTCGGCCTTATAAATCCTTTATCCAACAACTCCTGGAGTTGCGTAGATAATTCTTACATCTCAGATGGCGCAAGTCGAGTGGTGCCTTGGCCACAGGAGCGGCCCCTGGAACCAAGTCAATATGGAATTCGACTTGTCGTTGCAGAGGTAGTCCTGGCAAATCGTCAGGGAAAAATATCAGGGAAATTCCTTCACTACAGGAATGTCTTCGAGTTTCGGCTCCTCATCCTTCTTATCTACAACGTGCGCCAGGAATGCAACACATCCTTTCCTTAAGCACTTCTGCGCCTTCATAACCAATGTGGGATGTCGCAATCCACCACCTTTGGGGCGCAGCGTCCCTGCATCAACTGCATGAAGGCCGTGTATTATAAGTGCTTCATTATCCGCAAGAGGAAGGCCAATGACTTTCTCATGACAAACCACTTCAGCCTTATCCTTGGATATCCAATCCATGACAACTACCACATCAAAGCTAACTAAACCAACTGGTAGAAGGTTGATAGAGAATTTTCATTTCCCCAAGTCTAAGTATACAACCCTTAGTACTTTATCCATTTCGACTACTTCCCCATTTGCCAACTCTATAGCATGTGGGGAGTCTAGCTTACTTGTTCCTAAGCCAAGTATATCCTTAAGTTCCATACACTTAATACCAAAGTCGGCGCCGGTATCAAATATAGCGGATGCAATGTGTCGGTTTCTAAGGAACGTACTCGTAACTATGTTCGGGTCCTAGCGTGCCTTGCGTATTCCCTTCATGAAAATGCTCCCAAGAGCTTGAACTTTTCTTCGGGTAGTCCTTCCGATAGTGTCCTTTGTCGCCACATCCGTAGCAATTCTCGGCCTTTACCATTGCTATTACTGTCCTAAATTCCATTCACATATCTCAAACCAGACCAGCATGCCTCTTTGCTATGCCCGATCTTGCCCCAATTTCATACCTACGAGTCCTACACGGACCTGTGTGATAATAACTACCTCTATCACACTTTGGTAGTTCTCCTTGGTAGGTTTTTATCACCTATCTTAGTCGTGACAACGAATGCCTTGACTTTCCTAGTCGCAGCGGTTTCCTCATGCTTGTTGTTTGCTTCGTATTGGACGATTGCTTCAGCAACTTATTGGTTCCACAGAGCTTCAGGCTCAGCTCTTGTTGCAGGTAAAGGTTCTGATTAGACTCGGCCATCGTTTCCTTTGTTGTGGTTCCATGTGCTTCTCTTGTATGAAACATACTGACAAGATTAAACATTTATTTTGGAATAAATGTCGTTGTCTTGCGTAGCAAACCTTCTCGGAGTCACCTTACTCCGATTGATGCAAGTCATCCAGGGCTATAAAAATACGGTGAGGTCTTCCCTTTACCTTGTTCCTTGTTTATTCCTCAAGTCTCTGACTCTTCCATAGTCTTTAGTTTTACATAAACGGGTATGCTTCACAGGAGATGGGGGGTTGTACATTTCTACCACATATAGAGGTAAGTGATAGTGAAAATGCATAGATAAGGTCGTGAGGGTACATGACTTCTTCCTCGGGACCGAATTGTGCCTTGCAGCAACCGTAAAGTGGTTTCCAGGGTGTGAATGCACTACCCAAACGATGGGGTACACCACGGGATAATGACGGTGGAAGTATTGATGGGTGCGTCGGTGTTGTATCATGGGTAGAAGTGTCTGACACGAAGTAGGTGAAGAAAGGTTTCCTGCTTGTAAGGTGCTATAGCAATTATCTAGGTATTGCCCTACTATATGAAGGTGTGAACACTTAGAAAGTTTTGGATGGGTGGTGATCATTAGCTTGACCCGCAGAGTCCACCAGGATTTCCATGCACAACAAGTCGTTATTACGTGGGCCCCGTAATAATAAATTGTCTTGCACGGTCACCCCAACTTTCCCTCGTTCAAAGTAGATGACCAACCACAGAGGGGACACTACTGTCCTTATACCTCCGACATGGAAAGGACCATTATGGTGGTCTACGCGTTATCATTTGTTATTGCTACGCGCGTATAGGCACAATGCTTTAGATGTAATAGGAATAAGGGGAATTCCTGGAAGTTGGAGGGGCACCTTCAAGATGAGTACTTCATCTTCCTTGATTGGACGGGAGTGTCGTCAATCTCGCTTCGTAAAAGCCGTCGGGGTCTCGTCTCACTGATAAGGTCGCTGTCCAAGGTTACCTCCTCCGCCTCGTCGTCACTTCCGTAGTCAGGCACCTTCGTATTCAAGGGAGAAGAACAGCCATTTTCTACAGAATCAAGCTCGGGGCCTCATTTGGCAATCAACCAAAAGCTCCGCAGTGTACGCGAGGTCGATAATCTCATTGCGCAAGTCAAGAACAATAATAGGATTCGAAGTCGAAGGTATCTCGTCAATAATCATTCCGTACACATATATGCATATATAATAACGTTACTTAGAATACACAAGCAAATAATTGCTACATGTCTCATATAACTCTCGTTTGTTCTTTTCTTTGACAAATGTTGGATTCATGGATCTTGGCGCTTTTTGTAAATGCAATGAAAAACCTTTTGTAAAAATGTTTTCGTGAGAAAGTCCTAATGATTGTAGTCTAGACTCGAGAAGGAATCCTAGTTCACTACAATCGAAGCTCTGATACCAAACTGTCACACCCTGACTTTTGCGGAAGCGTATGCATGTGACTTAATCGGTTCTCATTGCATTCGATTATAATAAACAACTATATGATCAAAATGATGTTCATCCATTCAAAGGTTTGAAATATTACAACACAAGTCATTTAAGTTTCAACCAAAACCCACAAGTTATGATACAAACAAAAGTGGATGACATCTAAACTTTAAATTTACGTCTTGAAAATAACACCAGCGCCCAAGATCCAACTTGTTTCCTGAAATACATGTAAGTTGTGGAAAATAGTCAACATAATGTTGGTGTGAGTTCATGAAGTTTTTGTATAAACATTTAAGCATTCGTTGTAGAAAACATGGTATGTAATTGTACTGAAATATGCATTTCTGTAAATGTAAGGAAATCGAGATCGCTAATGGTTTGCAAGGCCACTAACATGTGACACGACACAGGAAGAATCCAAACCATAGGCATTTTTAGTTGTCGATTCCACGACTGTCGATTCACGACTAGAGACACAAAAGCACTGCTTGGTAAAAGAGTGGCCAAGATTGTGGTTGCCTAAAACCCATTAGATCTAACCTTTTGTTCTGCGGTCTTGGTATGTAACTGATTAATGGTGCTTATGGCACCCTATTCGTGACATGATCTATAGTATCATTCCTTAGTTTTTGTAATAAACATACCATAGCACATGTATTTTCCCCAAGTTTAGAAAACAAGTAAAAGTTTAAAAGTGGGGACATGAACTCACAACTTTGCGTATCCTGCGCCGTAAACTTCACCGGTTGGTTTTGTAACGTCGTGACCAATACGTATTCTATGTATGTTAGTCACTAGACTTGTATCACACAAGTACAAGTCACCATCTTTTGTTTATGTATATGTTCTTTGTATGTTCAATCTTTGTGAGGGTCGTGCCCTTGTTTGTCGGGTCTCGCCCGTTTGTCATGCCTTTGCACTTTATGTATGTAATGTATTTTTGTAAATATATATTTTACTTCTCAAATATATATTCATTCATGTAGTCCCTTTTTAAGGTAATAGATGTTAAAAATAATTTATATTTTTAACTTTTCATGTATGTTACTTATATTATTTTTCAAAAATAAATATAAGTATTTCGTAAAATAATATCCTCAATATTATTTTGGTACAAGTATTCTTAGGAAAGTATACTTGTATTTTATGTAAATACTTGTGTATTTTGTATTTTTCACCAAAAATCAATACTTTGATTTTTATTACTTTCCGGAATTAAATTTCTTAAAAATAATATATTTTTAAGACTTGTAAGAAATATATATTTTTTTTGCCATGCTATAAAATATATATAATCATTCTCGTTATTCACCCGATTTTTGTATACTTGTATACTTATGTATTCTCATGTAGTTGTACGTGTATTTTTGTATTCATACTCATTGGGATTATTTAGTGTATTTTCAAGTCCTTAATACACTATTACATATAATACACACAATATACACTTAGCACAAAATTTGGGGATCACTAAATATATATATTTTCCCCAAAAGTATACATTCTTAATATTGATTTTAACTTGAAGAAATCACCATTTCTTGACTTGAAATTTACACAAAAATTTAGGGAAACCTTGGTAATATTTTTAGGTGAATTTTTAGGGAATAAGTTTCACCAAAACTTATATTTTTCTAAGTGTCAAAGTTTCCCCTAAAAATGGAGGTTTCCCATGTTTTCAAAACATGTGTTTATTTTCTTTTCAACTTCAAAACAATTTTCCAACAATAATCATCAACAACAAACACTAATTCTTCCATACGAAACATCATGGTGGACTTGATTCTTGTTAAAAATGTGTAGTCTTTTAGATCTACACTTAACATGTTATGATCTTTTCAAAAATAAGTGTTCTTGAATATTTTAAACAAACTTATGTGAAACTTTATTTTATTAACCAACTCATCCATGAGTTTAATGGTCTTTAAAGTTTGTAAATCATGTTCTAAAAACACTTTTATGTTTATTAGAAGGATCATTATTTTTAACATCATGATTAACCATGGATCTTTCAAGATCCATGCTTGATATTTTTAGATCTTTCATAAACAAGCTTTGTGTTAAACTTTTAACAAACTTTTCATAGATATTAGTTTCAAAAATTAGTTTAACACACACTTTATTACTTCAAGATTACAAGTTTATGTGTAAAAATTCCTATTTCAAGTTCACATTATGCTTCACATGTTCATCTTCAAGTCTAACCATGGATCCTTCAAGATCCATGCTTAAACTTGGTAGATCTAAGCTTTAACATACTTGATCTATTCATAAACTCAAGATATAACATAAACAACTTCATTACATACACTAAAAATTCATGTAATCACTTATTTTCTTCATGAATATGTTAGATCTTTTCATTTTTAACATTAGAAGTTAAGTTGTTTAGATGGTGAAATTGTA
The DNA here is from genome assembly GCA_030545235.1 of Helianthus tuberosus. Lineage (NCBI taxonomy): Eukaryota > Viridiplantae > Streptophyta > Magnoliopsida > Asterales > Asteraceae > Helianthus > Helianthus tuberosus. The sequence goes on from CM060407.1 coordinate 126,379,312, forward strand.
CATAACATAAACATGACTTAAATTAGTGATCAAGAAGCTTACTACTAGCTCTAATGGCTAGGGAAGTGGCACACAAATGGAGATGATGAACAAGGAAGAAATCAAGAGGTTAAAAGCTCCACAAGGTGGTCCTTCAAGTTCTAGCACCATACACCTTCCTAAATGGCCTACATACACCACTAGATCACCTTGGATTGAATGATTGAAGCTTAAAAATGGTGGGTGTATGTGTGTGGGTTTGAGCCGAGAGCAAGAGAGGGAGGAGGGAAGAAGAAGGTGAATGATGGAAGTGTGAGTATTTTAGGATTTATAAAGATCTTCCAAATCTTCTTTATGGTATATTACTAGAATATTCCCCACATAAAATCTAATAAAATCTAATGAAATCAAATAAAATCCATGTGTGGGACCCATTGGGGCCGGATTTGGTGAAAGCGGGGGGGGGGGGGGGTAAAGTGCAATATTTTGGAAATTGAAGTTTTAAAGTGCAAACTAGAAGGTTTAAGTATGTTTAAGTGTGTTTAGGGTTTTTTATGATTTTTAAGGTGTTCTAGCATCAATACTAGTTTAATATCATAAAAACGTTACTTCTAGTCAAATTTTGATGTCCCAGTTATTGTCCGGTTGTTCGGTTAGTTACGGTTCATTAAAGTGCTGAATTGTGCAGTTTCACTAGGTATAAAGCACTTTTTGTGGCAGTTTTAATCCCCGACACTTTGTAAGTTGTTTTGGACAATAAAACATAAATTCTACATGATATTAATGTGCTTAAAAGCTGATTATAGCTGAATTGTTGCTGAATTATGTTGAATTCTGCATTTAGAGTGCATTTCGGGTGCTTTTTAGTGCATAGTGTAGATTCCGGAAGGTTTATATGTTAACCCTTGTATCGACACTTGGGTTTTTTTTGTATTTTAGACGTTAGACCTACTCCTAGGCCCCAATTCTATTATCTGATTGTTTTCTGCAAAACTGCTGACACAGTGTGTCTTACCGGTGAGTTTACTAGTCTTTCTGACGCAACGCTAAAGTAATGCATAAAGCAATATTTGAAGTAGGGATGAGCAAAATGGACCCGGTACCGGTACCGAACCGGGACCGAACCGAAACCATACCGGACCGGCCATATTCGGTACCGGTACCGGTACCAAATATTAATAAATTTCGGGACCGGGAAATTCGGTACCGGTACCGGTTTTTTCCGGTAGTACCGAATGAGTACCGGTTATATATACACCACTTATGTAGTACCGATGATGTATCCTATGTACCGAATCCCATTCTTGTGATGTTTATATCTCCTTTGCATGTGCCGTCCACCAACCCAATGATGATGTTTGATATATGTTCATGGAAATTGGAAAGTCAAAACCCTCAAGTCTTTTTTTTTTTTTTTTTGTGGCTGCCATTCACGTGATGTATGATGGTGTTGATTCCCAATGTTCTTTTTTTCTTTAATTGATAATAAATCAATTAGGATTTTATAATCCTTCTTCAACATAATTCTGCAAGTTGATTTTTAAACACAGTCATGCAAAATTTAATGCTTAATACTTCATAATAAACATATGTTTTGTATTCTGAATACTTCATAGTAAACATATGTTTTGAATTCTGCAAGTTGGTTCATGTTAATAGTACTAATCTCATTATGTATCAGTGAAGCTTTTGGCTTTTGAATCGGATTGACTGATGAAGAGAATGTGATTACATTGCACCAAATCCAAATCAATAGCTTTTTGTAAAATTCGGTACCAAATCGGTACCATACCGAAAAACCGGTACCGAACCGGCACCGGTACCGGTACCGAACCGGTATTTTCGGTACGGTATTCGGTACCAATATTTCATGAAAATCAGTTCCGGTACTTCCGGTACCGGTACCGGTTCGGTACCGGTCCAGTACCGAGCTCATCCCTAATTTGAAGTATAAAACGTGCATGAATTCACATGTATAGCATGAAATCAGACTATGTTGACATTTAAGCATATAATTGCAGATATTTAATAATAATTAGACTGTACGGAAATTACCGGTTTTGTGCCAGTTGTCACAGATTTGATATCAAAACAAAGTGTTTTGAAACCCGAAAATAGTTTCTCGTAAAATGTACATAATCGTGAATTTTGACCGAAACTTGGACTTGTCAGTTCGACTAGCCAATGTGGTAATCAGTAGGTATAGTCACAAGGGACTATAACCATCGTGGTTACGCTCATGTTGCAAAGTTTAAACGAACTTTGACATGACCAATTCATGGTCAAAGCAGAAAGTCAAACACTATTTGACTTTCTTGCTTGAAATACATAACCAAGCATGAAAGAAACTTACAAAGGGTCCAAGTTTGGAAAAGAACAAGAAAACTCAGGTATGAGGCCTTCAACAAGTGTGAGAGCCTCAACTTAGAGCAGATGTGAAGAAGAAGAAGAGCAAATGAGCAAGGAATCCATGAAAAACCCCTTGCTATTTATAGATTTCTTGAAGCCACAAGATCATTCCATGTGTTTTTGTGTTGCCCAAGGCACAATCTTGGCCATACACTTGCTAGAACCAGATTAAAACCAGCCCACAAGTTGAAGAAACCATGGATTAAATCAAAGGCATCAGTTGTTTAGAAGGAAACTGGTTTCTGCTGATCTGGGCAGGCTTTACGGACCGCAAAGGGTCCCATACAGTTCGTATGGACCTTTGCTGCTGGTAGGTAACTTTTGGTTATTTACAGTTTAGTCCCTGAACTTCGTTTCGTCGCGTTTTGGCATTTCTAACACCCGTTAAGCCCATTTTCAAGCTCCATGATGAAGTTAAAGTATATTTAACTTGAATTATGCTCAAAAATGTCGTGGATGTTGTTTCATTTGGCCGTTCGGTTGCGTTGTTCTGTTAATTACGACGGAAATCGTAACGAATGTGAAAACGACCCAAATTGCGAAACGAACGGTATTTTTGCATTCCTATCACTAAAATACAATATTATAGTGTTTACAAAAATATTTGGATCTCAGGATATGGTCAGAATGCTAAATATGCACGAAAATGCATACTTTCGTAGTTTTGACGCTTTTAGTCCCTGTGATCAAATAAGCGCATTTTCGCATACCGAACCCCTCAAAACTTATTTCTAAGCTATGTTAAGGGTATTTAGGGTATGTTTGGCTTATGATCTTGTTCCGGAGTGTTCGTTGCTACACGAATCTGCATACTTTCATAACTTGTTGTAAATAGTCCCTGTACTTGTATAAACATGTTTTCGTCGTCCCTAACCCTTTGAAGCTTATTTCTAAGTTATGTGAAGGGTATTTAGAGTATGTGTAGCTTGTGTCCTAATCCTAGTGTGTACGTTGCATTAAACGGATTACGTTTAAGCATCAATTATCGAATTGCTTTCAAAGAAAAGTTTTTGAAAACCCGAAATTTTACACAAGGGTTACAGTCTCCCCTACTTTAGGAAATTTCATCCCAAAATTTATTTGAAGGAGACCGTAGAGTGTAATTGAAATGACTGAAAGACAAGAAAATTGCTAGATCCCCAAAGATGCGGAGCATCATTTGGTGTTTGGAAATTTTGGGGGATTCAAAAATGTGATTTGGGATATTCAAAGTATCTCAAAGTACTCAACCCTTTGAAACTTGTGAATCTTTAAAAGTGTAAATCAGTGTATAAAAATTGTTTGGGTATGGCACTATGTTATACTAAGCTCTTATGTAATTCCTAGCAAACAAAGGGGTGTACATTCAAGCCTTGTCCATACGTACACGGTTTCTAACATCCCACGAGGTACATCCCATGTACCATGAGCATCTCATGCATAAGAGACGGGTCAACATACCTATGGCATCAAGATCGTCACCTTTAACACCATAATATACTCCCGGTCGGCTCGATTTGAGTTAATGAATGTACTCGTCATCGTCTATTGCAAATAACCACACAAATAACAAATAAGCACATAATCACATAATGGTCCAAGATAACATAAAATCACCAAGTGATCTTAGTAACGTTCTGAAGAATAACACAATAAGAACACTTATATATAGGAAGTACCATCGGCGTATCCACCATGTTCTTATCGCATCATACTCCTCCCGTTACCTTAATCACTCTAGATTTTGTGCCACCATACTTAACAATGCTTACTATGATTCTCATGCGTCGAACCTCATAATTAAGTGTGCACCCATAATTACTCGTTTCATCGCATGGTCCACATAGCTCCTCTTGTTAAGCGAGGGTAAACAAATAATAAGGTCGAACTATGATCTAATTCAAATAAACATCGTCACAACACAGCACTTGTCAAATCGAATCGTGTTTCATATTAGCAATGATAGCACTACTTGGTTTGTATACAACAAATTTAGTAGTAGGTATTTCATTCTAGTACAAATGTTAATATATGTTTCATACTAACCAAACTGGTAGAATGCAATATATACTAAGCATGCATTGTCATCGTAATGTAAGCATATCGAGAAAATGTTTTCAAATTATGTGCTAGGTATGTTAAGTCAACATACTAAGCAACGTGTATTTGAAAATTGTATACTAAGTATGTTAAGGCAATATACGAAGCAAATTGTATTTGTAATCATGTACTCTACATAATAGATAAACAAATCATTTATGCAATGCCATGATGTAACACCTTGCAAAATCACGACCAATATAATAAAGACACGTGTCATAAAGGTTAAATGTGTAATGAATTGATTTGGAGGGACTACAATTGTCAAACAATGTAAATATGTAAGTAAAAGGATCCAAAGTGTCAACATGCCAATCGTGTGCCTCTGATTGACCTCACACGACGTTCGTATTCTTTAATGAATAAATTGTCGGACATAGAGAGTCGTTTGTGCTTAAATTGAGAATTTTACGAAGCATAGGGGTTAAAAGTGTCAACATGTTAAATGTTACCTCTGAGTGACCTTTTAACGATCCCAAAAACATTGTGATGATTGTATATTTTGCTCTCAAGAATATTGGATAGTAATCTCTTAGAGTTTCGAAGAAAACACGACTTTTCGGGTGATCTTACATCTAACCGGGAGCTTAACGGAGTTAATATGTGACCCAAGGCCCTTAATAGTTAACTATGGGGGTCATAAGTGCAATAAATGGAAGTTATTTAAATTAAATTTGGACCAGGGACTGAAATTGCAAAGTTTGCAAACTTTTAACCGGAATACCCCTTTGTCGCGGGCCGAGTAGGCCGAGTCCAACTCTTACGCGGGCCGCGTAAGAGTGCTAGCAACAGAAAATATGGACAGCTGCATGTTGCAGCCTGTCCACCGCCATTGCATGCTAGTTTTTCGATACCAGGGACTGTGCAACTGGTTTTACTGCCCTAGGGACACTTGTAAACATCAGGATTACCTCTAGGGACATATGGATTGATCTTATGAAGTGGAAATTCCTATATAAAGGCACCTTTGTTTGCACTTAGAACTTGCATATTTGAAAACTTCATTCAAGCTATCACACCCCGACCACGTAGAACATACAAAACGTGGCGGAAACATCGGGGAGTGTTGTAACAGAATTAATTGTTTCAAATCCATGGCAATTGAAGTTTCGTTTTATTGATTAAAAGTGTTACAATATCTTAACAAACATAGCATGTATATGATGTGAAAACAGGAAAGCACGAAAGTAACAAGTAGGCACATGTGTTTCACCCCAAAACAGTTTGGAAAACAGTAAAAGAGGGGTTCTATGTACTCACTTTGATATTGCTCAGAAGTCCTAAGATAACCACCAAGCAATGCTAGAGATCTCGGAATATCAAACGACACCTAATATAGGTAACTACATTAATAAATCGGACCTAAATCGGAAGATCGGATAGAATGAGGGTTCGTAAACTAAATGAGTATGGGAACTCATGTAGTATGGTTTAACAAAGCCCACATACTAAAACGAAACCTAACCTAAGTGCTTGTGACCCATTACGACCCGTTTAGGTAGCTTATGCTACTTTAACGCGTCGTTCGCGTAAAACGCGTTCGGACCGCCTAACTAGTCCTATGACAAGTAACATATGCCTTAACATGTCTAATATTGTTGTCAAATCAGTTTAGATGTCAAAAGTTATGTTACATATGCTAAATTACCAATTATGCATGAAAAGGGTATTCTGGTAATTTACCTAAGGCATATAAACTACCTATCATACAACTACTCAAACGATGTGACCATAAGGTATAACCTCGGAAGGTTATTCCCTACATACTATGGTCACCTAATGTATTTGGTCGGATCCTAATGATCGACCAAACTGGGTCGGGTTCGAAGGTATAAGCGATTTATTAGATCGCTTACCCTTACGACCCTAGACAAGCACAAGACTAAAAGTGACGAGCTAAGCATGTTAAAACATGCTTAACTAAGTTTAGAAAACAGGTTTGGTATCACAACGAACGGTTGTGATACCTAAGAGTAGTTTGGTTACAAAATACGCAAGAATACGTATTCTGACCGAAACTACGGCTCGTCACTGAGCCTTGATAACGTGGTAATCAGTAGGTATAGTCACTAGGGACTATAACCATCGTGATCACGCTCACGTTATGAAGTTCAAACGAACTTCGCATCGACCATAAAATGGTCAATGCAGAAAGTCAAACAAAGTTTGACTTTCGGACTCGAAAAGCAATAAAAGAACGAAGGAACACTTACGAAGGGTCCCCGAATGCTAATCTAGATCAAAATAGCTCAGGTATGAAACAAAGGTTTCAACTTAGAGCCTTTTCAATCAGATTCTTGTGAGAAATGAAGTGAAATGTGATGGGTATTTATAGATTTCGGGTAATCCGTTAAGATCGTTTGTCGATTATCGTGCCTTAATCTTGTTCGTACACTTGTTGCAAAGTTATGGTAGCTAAATAAGGTCCTTATCATCTGACTAAGCAACTTAGAATGTGTGGTTGATAATCAAACAGCTGCAATCTGCTGTTAAATGCACTGGATCTGGTCTGATAGAACCCATACGCATCGTAGGGCAAAAGTGCATGCGCATCGTAGGCTTACAAGTTTGGCAGAATTACCATTTTAGTCCCTGTTATGCAATAAGGTCATTTTCGACACGTTTAAGGCCCGTTAACCCCATTTCAAAGCTCTAAAATGAAGTTAAAGTATAGGGAACTCAAAACATGCTCAAAAATATCTAGGATGTCGGTTCGTTTGGCCGTACGAACGCGATGTTCGCTTAATTACGACGGAATGCGCATAAGCGCGAAAAACGATCCAAATGACGCGACGAATGGATTTTTCTTATGCCGAACACTAAAATAAAATATAGTCATGCTTATATAAATTTTTGGATGTCCGGATGTATTCAGAACGTAAGTTATGCGCGAAAATGCAAACTTGTGCACTTTTTGACACTTTTAGTCCCTGAATGACCCAAAAGTTTATTTTAGCACACCGAACCCCTCAAAGCCTATTTCTAAGCTATGTAAAGGATATTTAAGGTGTGTTTAACTTATGGTCATGTTCCGGAATGTCTGTTCCAGTACGAATCGTCATACTTTCGCAGTTTGTCATGTTTAGTCCCTGTAGACTAATTAACTTGTTTTTACCATACCAAAGCCTTCAAAACTTATTTCTAAGTTATGTAAAGGTTATTTAAGGTATGTTGAGTATATTTTGATGTTCCGGAGTATTTGTTGCATTAAACTGATTACGTTTACGCACCAGTTTGCGTATAACTCTCCAGAAAGTGATATAGAGTTTGAAATTGAACAAAAGTCAAAACATGAAAAATGTAAAACATAACAAAACAAACATTGGGATCAAATAACATTGTTTTATTGATAATAGAACTGTTCACAATGATTACAAGCACAGATGTTACAGTCTCCCCTACTTGTGGAAATTTCGTCCCGAAATTTATTTAGAGGAAACTCATGGGAAAAGATGTGGATATTTCGCCTTCATTTGATCTTCGCGTTCCCAAGTAAACTCGGGTCCACGTTTAGCTTCCCAGCGAACTTTGACCAAAGGAATGCGCTTGCGTTTAAGCCACTTGACTTCACGTTCCATGATTTCCACAGGTTTCTCGACAAATTTCAGTGTTTTGCCAACACGAATTTCATCAAGCGGTATGTGGAGGTTCTCATCAGCTAAACACCTCTTGAGATTGGACACGTGAAAAGTTGGATGAACATTTCCAAGTTCAGGAGGTAACTCAAGTCTGTAGGCTACCTTACCGATTCTTTCGACGATCTTGAATGGTCCAACGTATCTTGGTGCAAGTTTTCCTTTCTTTCCAAATCTGATCACACCTTTCCAAGGTGAGACCTTAAGTAATACTCGATCACCGACTTGAAATTCCAAGGGTTTGCGTTTTGGATCCGCGTAACTCTTTTGACGGCTTTGAGCTGTCTGAAGGTTATCGCGAACTTTCTTGACCTTGTCAGTTGTCTCTAAAATGAGGGCAGGTCCAGTAAGTTGAGCCTCGCCGATCTCATTCCAGCAGACTGGTGAACGACATTTTCGACCATAGAGAGCCTCGAAAGGAGCCATTTTGATGCTGGTGTGATAACTGTTGTTGTAGGAGAATTCAATCAACTTAAGATGTGAATCCCAACTACCACCAAAATCGATCACACAAGCTCTAAGCATATCCTCCAAAGTCTGGATTGTTCTCTCAGATTGACCATCCGTTTGCGGATGATAAGCTGTGCTCAGATTAAGTTGGGTCCCCATAGCAGATTGCATGGTTCTCCAAAAAATAAGAAGTGAAACGAGCATCCCTGTCAGAAATGATGTTCAAAGGAACACCATGTCGAGCTACAATTTCATCTACATAGATTTGAGCAAGTCTGTCAGCAGGAAAATCCTCACGGATTGGCAAGAAATGTGTTGACTTAGTAAGACGGTCAACAACTACCCAGATGGCATCATGACCTTTCTTTGTGCGTGGAAGTTTAGTAATGAGATCCATAGTAATGTTTTCCCATTTCCAAACTGGGATCTCTGGTTGCACCAATAAACCAGAAGGACGCTGATGTTCAGCCTTAACCTTAAGACAAGTAAGGCATTTTGACACGTATAAGGCAATGTCTTTCTTCATACCAGGCCACCAATAGTGAATACGAAGATCCTTATACATTTTATCTGAGCCCGGATGAATAGAATAACGAGACTTATGGGCTTCATCCATAAGCAAGGTACGAAGATCATCCTGGCTTGGGACCCATAAACGGTCCATGAAGTAATATGATCCATTGTCCTTCAGTTCTAGATCAGGTGTTATGTGATAGGGAAATTCCTTATCCATCAAAGCTTGGGAAACACAAGATTGTTGAGCCTGAGAAATGCGTGCTTGAATATCGGATCGAGCTTGAATAACAGATTGAACACGAACACAATGAAGCTTAGTTCGTTCCTTACGACTCAATGCATCGGCTACGACATTCGCCTTACTAGGATGGTAGCGAATTTCGCAGTCATAGTCGTTTAAAAGCTCAACCCAACGTCGTTGCCTCATGTTGAGTTCTTTCTGGTTGAAGATATGCTGAAGACTTTTGTGGTCCGTGAAAACCACACATTTTGTACCGTACAAATAGTGTCTCCAGATTTTTAGAGCGAAAATAACTGCACCCAACTCAAGATCATGAGTGGTGTAGTTCTTCTCATGTATCTTCAACTGCCTCGATGCATATGCTATGACTTTGTTCCTTTGCATAAGAACACAGCCAAGACCCAGTTTAGATGCATTGCAATAAACAACGAAATCATCATTGCCCTCAGGCAAAGTCAGAACAGGCGCGTCGCAAAGCTTCTGCTTCAAGTGTTGAAAAGCTTCATCTTGTTTGAATCCCCAATCAAAGGGCTTGTTCTTCTGAGTTAACGCAGTTAGAGGAACTGCAATCTTTGAGAAGTTCTCAATGAAGCGGCGGTAATAACCCGCCAGACCAAGAAAAGAACGGACTTCAGTAGGAGTAGTAGGCGTATCCCAATCCTTGATCGCACTGATCTTGGAGGGATCTACATGAATACCTTGTTCGTTGATAATATGTCCTAAAAATTGAACTTCTTTAAGCCAGAATTCACACTTGGAGAATTTGGCGAAAAGTTGCTCTTTCTTTAGGAGTTCCAGAGTAAGACGAAGATGTTGCTCGTGACCAGCTCGCGTCTTAGAATAAATCAAGATGTCGTCAATAAAAACAATGACGAACTGATCCAAATAAGGTTTGCAGACCCTATTCATTAAGTCCATGAAAACAGTAGGAGCATTAGTCAATCCGAATGGCATGACTGTGAATTCATAATGCCCATATCGAGTGCGGAACGCTGTCTTGGGAATATCTTCTTCATGCACCCGAAGTTGATGGTATCCAGATCGCAGATCTATCTTCGAAAAATAAGAAGCGCCTTGTAACTGATCAAAGAGATCATCGATGCGAGGTAGGGGATATCGATTCTTGATGGTAAGCTTATTAAGCTCACGATAATCGATACACATCCTAAAGGATCCATCCTTCTTCTTGACAAAAAGAACGGGAGCACCCCAGGGTGAAAAGCTAGGACGGATAAAACCTTTGTCAGAGAGCTCCTGAAGCTGCTTAGACAAGTCTTGCATCTCAGACAGTGCAAGACGATATGGAGCTCTGGCAATGGGATTTGCACCAGGTACGAGATCAATGCGGAACTCGACTTGGCGTGCTGGAGGTAGACCAGGTAAGTCTTCAGGGAATACTTCAGAATAATCCCGAACGACAGGAATATCTGAAATAGACTTACCCTTGCCTTTATCTTCTGTAACATGTGCTAAGAAAGCCACATAGTTCTTCCGCAGATATTCCCGAGCTTTAAAACAAGACATGAGTTTGAGACCACCGGCAGGCTTCTCACCTTGAACCTGTAGGATCTCACCTGTCGAAAGCGGCACACGAACAATCTTCTCAGAACAAACTATCTCTGCGTGATGCTTAGATAACCAATCCATACCCACTATAACGTCGAAGCTTCCAAGTTGCATAGGCGTAAGATCGATAGGAAAAAGATGGTCGTTAAGGTTCAACTGGCAGTTGCGAAGAACAGAATCAAGAACAATAGGTTCACCACTAGCAACCTCTACTGTCAAAGATTTACCTAGTTTTGTTCTAGACACGCGAAGCATTGGCTCAAAAGACAAAGACACAAAACTCTTGTCGGCACCAGAATCGAAAAGAACAGATGCAGGCTGATTATTAATAAAGAACGTACCGTTCACCACATTATCATCCGCCTGTGCCTCTTGGGCATTCATGTTAAAAGCTCGGCCTCGAGCCGGAGCCTGATTTTGATTCTGGTTCTGGTTTGCTAGCCTTGGGCACCAGTTTCTGTAGTGGGTCAGATCCCCACAATTGTAACAAGCACCCGGTGGGTAGTGTGGTCGTGCAGCTTGACCCTGTTGCTGAGCAGGAGGTTGAGCAACTTGTTGGGCCGGGTTCTGAACCGCGGGATTCTGAGCAAACCGACAAACATTGGCAAGATGGCCTGACTTCCCACAGTTAGTACAGAAACGGCATGGAAGTTGCGGCTGGTGGTGACTGTTGCATCTATTGCACAAAGGTGCATTCCCTGAATAGGGTTTCTTCGCTGGAGGCTGTGCGGGTTGGTTGGGAGCTGCCTGGTTAGCTTGGGCAGTGACAATATAGTTTTGGGAAGCCTTACGCTTCCTTGCCCTCTTCGATGAACCAGAAACCTTTCCATTCCCGTTTTGACCTTTCTTGCTATCTTCCTTCTCAGCCAACTGTTTCTTGCCCTCGTCACCCTTCCTGTGTAACTTATTCTTTCGAATCTGCGACTCAGTCAATGTCGCTGATAGCTCGATCGCCTGACGGAGTGTGGCAGGGTTACTACCAGTAATGATGTCTTGTACCGAGTCAGGTAGGCCGTCGATGTATCTTTCGATAGCCTTGTCGAGTGGGGTAACCATAGTCGGGCAAAGCAGACTCAACTCCTCAAATCTATCAGTATATGCCCTGTGCTCACCACTATCTTGCTTCAAATCATCAAACTCCTTCTCCAACGCTCGCTGTTCATGGCGAGGACAGAACTCCCTCATCATAAGGGCCCTGAGTTCAGCCCATGTCTGTGCTAGAGCAACTTCTGCACCCCGGTCTCTCATTACCCCATTCCACCATGTAAGAGCCCTCTTCTGAAACACGCACGAAGAAAACTTGACCTTGCGATTATCCGGACACTGCACGTGGCGGAAAGTATTTTCAATGCTCTCGAACCACTGAAGAAGCCCAGTTGCTCCTTCAGAACCATTAAACTTGAGTGGTTTAGCTGAGTTAAAATCCTTGAATTTGCATGGGGTATGATTGTTGTTGTTGGCTTGGTTCATTTGAGCAATGAAAACTGGGAATTGAGCAGCCATCTGCTGCGCAATGATTTCTGCCAGTTCGGCAGTTGCTATCTGATGCTCGCATCGAGGAGGCATTCTAAAAGAGGAAACATGAAAGGAAACGAGTGAGATGATTGGATGAAGAGAATGAGATGAAACAAAATCAACAAAAGAAAAGATGGTGGTCATTCGTCCGTATCACAAAGCAAACAAACGACACACAGTGACTAATCAAAGTAAATGGGTCAAAAATAATGTATTATGAAGACATGCTTGCCTATAAGTGAACACTCATCCCAAGAGTTCCCAGGTAAGCACAACTGGTCTCGCGTCTGATGAGATGTATACGAAGTGCTTGCCTAGACAGAAAACCCAGAATACAGGCATTCACTCTTCCAGTTTGCACGTGTTCACATTATTTAAAACCCAAAACCTTGATGAGATTTTGAAAATTTGAAGGCACAAGGCCAAAAATTTTAGTTAAACTGGAAGGGTTCAAAACCTTACAAAAGAGGGTTCAAAACCATGTAATAAATTATCCAAAAACAGATGATTGTTTTTCAAAAATCATTTCGGAAAAATTTGTTTTTGTTTTTGATGATCACCTAAGGATAGGTGATGTGCATGTTTTAAGATCTAAACACAAGACAACTTGTGTTAGGGTCCTAGAAAGGTTATAGTCTAGGTCAAAGCATTACTAATAACCTAATTCCCTATAACCATTGGCTCTGATACCAACTCTTCTGTCACACCCCGACCACGTAGAACATACAAAACGTGGCGGAAACATCGGGGAGTGTTGTAACAGAATTAATTGTTTCAAATCCATGGCAATTGAAGTTTCGTTTTATTGATTAAAAGTGTTACAATATCTTAACAAACATAGCATGTATATGATGTGAAAACAGGAAAGCACGAAAGTAACAAGTAGGCACATGTGTTTCACCCCAAAACAGTTTGGAAAACAGTAAAAGAGGGGTTCTATGTACTCACTTTGATATTTCTCAGAAGTCCTAAGATAACCACCAAGCAATGCTAGAGATCTCGGAATATCAAACGACACCTAATATAGGTAACTACATTAATAAACCGGACCTAAATCGGAAGATCGGATAGAATGAGGGTTCGTAAACTAAATGAGTATGGGAACTCATGTAGTATGGTTTAACAAAGCCCACATACTAAAACGAAACCTAACCTAAGTGCTTGTGACCCATTACGACCCGTTTAGGTAGCTTATGCTACTTTAACGCGTCGTTCGCGTAAAACGCGTTCGGACCGCCTAACTAGTCCTATGACAAGTAACATATGCCTTAACATGTCTAATATTGTTGTCAAATCAGTTTAGATGTCAAAAGTTATGTTACATATGCTAAATTACCAATTATGCATGAAAAGGGTATTCTGGTAATTTACCTAAGGCATATAAACTACCTATCATACAACTACTCAAACGATGTGACCATAAGGTATAACCTCGGAAGGTTATTCCCTACATACTATGGTCACCTAATGTATTTGGTCGGATCCTAATGATCGACCAAACTGGGTCGGGTTCGAAGGTATAAGCGATTTATTAGATCGCTTACCCTTACGACCCTAGACAAGCACAAGACTAAAAGTGACGAGCTAAGCATGTTAAAACATGCTTAACTAAGTTTAGAAAACAGGTTTGGTATCACAACGAACGGTTGTGATACCTAAGAGTAGTTTGGTTACAAAATACGCAAGAATACGTATTCTGACCGAAACTACGGCTCGTCACTGAGCCTTGATAACGTGGTAATCAGTAGGTATAGTCACTAGGGACTATAACCATCGTGATCACGCTCACGTTATGAAGTTCAAACGAACTTCGCATCGACCATAAACTGGTCAATGCAGAAAGTCAAACAAAGTTTGACTTTCGGACTCGAAAAACAATAAAAGAACGAAGGAACACTTACGAAGGGTCCCCGAATGCTAATCTAGATCAAAATAGCTCAGGTATGAAACAAAGGTTTCAACTTAGAGCCTTTTCAATCAGATTCTTGTGAGAAATGAAGTGAAATATGATGGGTATTTATAGATTTCGGGTAATCCGTTAAGATCGTTTGTCGAATATCGTGCCTTAATCTTGTTCGTACACTTGTTGCAAAGTTATGGTAGCTAAATAAGGTCCTTATCATCTGACTAAGCAACTTAGAATGTGTGGTTGATAATCAAACAGCTGCAATCTGCTGTTAAATGCACTGAATCTGGTCTGATAGAACCCATACACATCGTAGGGCAAAAGTGCATGCGCATCGTAGGCTTACAAGTTTGGCAGAATTACCATTTTAGTCCCTGTTATGCAATAAGGTCATTTTCGACACGTTTAAGGCCCGTTAACCCCATTTCAAAGCTCTAAAATGAAGTTAAAGTATAGGGAACTCAAAACATGCTCAAAAATATCTAGGATGTCGGTTCGTTTGGCCGTACGAACGCGATGTTCGCTTAATTACGACGGAATGCGCATAAGCGCGAAAAACGATCCAAATGACGCGACGAATGGATTTTTCTTATGCCGAACACTAAAATAAAATATAGTCATGCTTATATAAATTTTTGGATGTCCGGATGTATTCAGAACGTAAGTTATGCGCGAATATGCAAACTTGTGCACTTTTTGACACTTTTAGTCCCTGAATGACCCAAAAGTTTATTTTAGCACACCGAACCCCTCAAAGCCTATTTCTAAGCTATGTAAAGGATATTTAAGGTGTGTTTAACTTATGGTCATGTTCCAGAATGTCTGTTCCAGTACGAATCGTCATACTTTCGCAGTTTGTCATGTTTAGTCCCTGTAGACTAATTAACTTGTTTTTGCCATACCAAAGCCTTCAAAACTTATTTCTAAGTTATGTAAAGGTTATTTAAGGTATGTTGAGTATATGTTGATGTTCCGGAGTATTTTTCGCATTAAACTGATTACGTTTACGCACCAGTTTGCGTATAACTCTCCAGAAAGTGATATAGAGTTTGAAATTGAACAAAAGTCAAAACATGAAAAATGTAAAACATAACAAAACAAACATTGGGATCAAATAACATTGTTTTATTGATAATAGAACTGTTCACAATGATTACAAGCACAGATGTTACACAAGCTCACTCTCTGAAGCTTCCTGGTTTTCAAGGAAGCTTTCTAAAGTTCAAAATTCGTGCTAAGTACTCTAGTAAGTTTTCTTAGCTTCTCTGGTTAAAGTTTTATTAGCTTAATGACCGAAAGTCAAAGCTATCGTAATTAAGCTTTGACTTGGTGATTAATCACTTACGGTCCAGCCATTATTCGAATTGAAAGCGGCTATGATTTGGTAATTATGTAGGTAATAAACCCTTAAAAGGGCACCTACTGATTATCACTTTTACTTGGTCAATTGTCGGGTCAAACGATTTAATAAAATGTCAAACGAGTCAATTTTTATAAATTAATTCATAACTGATAATGTAGAAGTTATGGAACATGTTTTAACATTAAAATAACTTAATAAATAATATAAGAACATGTTTAGGCATGTTCAACCCGACAATTCTGAGTTTAGGCTCGGTTCGTAACCGAAAGTCGCAAAAGTAGACTTTTGCTTTGACTTTCAGTTCTGATCCGGTTTAGCTTAGTTTAGATATGCCTTAGGGTTCCTTTAGGACCATATTACATGACAGTATAACCCTCTGAGATTATACTATATGGTTCCTTTGAAATCTGAATCATTTGCATGTTTCCGTTAAATGCTTAAAAGTTGACCATTATGCCCTTTTGATATAAAAACGAGATTTTTGAAAATGTGAGAGGATAAAAACCTTTATTACTGATTTATAAGCATGTCTTAAAAATTTGACATCAGTTCATGGTCTAAAATAGAAGTTATGCGCGATATCGTAAAATGAAAGATTTTTATTAGTTAAATAGCATTTTTAGTATAAATCATATTTAAACCCAAATTTTGGCACCAAACTTTATACCCACTGATATAATATAATATTTAGGGATTTTTGAAAATTTTTGTCAAATTTTATATTGATTATATTATAGGGTTCTAGTGTAAATTAGGTATTGACAAAATTGCCCTTTTCTTTGATAAATGAGTTTTATATAACATTTTGATACCAAACCTGTGACAACTGGCACCAAACCGGTAATTTCCGTACACTTTAACTATTTGTTAATGACTGCAATTATGTGCTTAATTGTCAGCAATGCCTGAACACATACTAAACAAGTGAATTCAGGCACGTTGTATACTACAAAATATTGCTTTAGGCAATAATGAACTGCGTTGCGTCAGAAATACTAGTAAACTCACCGGTAAGACACACTGTGTCAGCAGAACTGCAGAAAGCAGTCAGACATTAAAATTGGAGCCTAGGTGTAAGTCCAACGACAAGAATACATTAAAACCCAAGAGTACATACAAGGGTTTACATATATACCTTTCGGAAGCAAAAATAAGCACTAAAAAGCACCCGAAACGCACTTTAAGTGCAGAATTTTATATAATTCAGCTCTAATCAGCATTTAAACATATGAATATTATGCAGAAATTTCGTTTTATCAACCAGAATACTTCCCTAAGTGTCGGGAATCGGAAGTATCACAAAAGGGTACTTAAAAGACACTAAAAAGTGTAATTTAGCACTTTAACGAATCGGTATCTAACCGAACAACCGGACATTACCCGGAACACCAAAATAATGCTAGAAGCATTATTTTTATTTTTCTAAGCTAGTTAGGGTCCCCGAACACCCTAACACCCTTTATATTACGCTACACACTAATAACCTACATAAAGTCCAAACTAAACTTAACTAGACACTAACTATCCATTTGAAATCCAACCATATACCCCCCCCTAGTCCGATCGGTTGAAGGAGTGGGGACACACCCCACCATTTGTTGATTATTTTATTAAGCATTGTCTAGTATCTTGAAAGCATATTACATGATGGATCAAGCTTAAACTTGGATTATAAATATATACCCTAGACATCTAATCTCTTTCATTCCACCTTCAACCAAACTTGCTCTCTCCTTCCTCCCTTGCTTGTGTTCGACCGAGATCACACCCACATCCATCATCACCATCAAGTTTTGATCTAGTCATTTTGCATACATACAAGTGTGCAAGGGATCATACAAGAAGGCTCGGTGCACTCGGAAGCTCAAGAACCTCTCTATATTTCTTTTATCCACCTTGTTTACATCTTGTTTCTTCCCTAGCCTCGAGCTAGTAGTAAGTGTTTCTAAACATCTTCTTGTTCGTGTTTAAAGTGGTTAATAAGAGATTTAACGGTTAAAACTCAAGAACACACAAGATCAAAACTAAAAGTCTTGAAAGAAAGATAAACTAGTTGGATAAAGAGTAGATATGTGTGTAAATCATGTGAATCTTGTATGGTTGTTATTATTTTATGTTGTTTGATGCTAGTAGTGGGATGGATCATCATCTAACCATGCTAGATCATGTTCATGGAACATGAACTAGTAATATGTTAAGTGTAAAATCTATAAGATGATGAACTCTTCCACTCACAAAACATGAACTTCTGTAAAAGTGATTTTTCTTGTAAAATAAGGTTTTAAACTAGTAGATCTAGAGATCTACAAGTGGTTCTTCGGAAGAACCAAGAGAAAGATGCAAGTCATGTTAAAACCAGGATATTTTATGAACTAGAAACATTTTTAGTAAATAAACAAGTATGTAAACACTTGTGTAACAAGATATTTAACAAAGAAGTATTTTTGAAAATCTTGACTAGAAGTTGTAAAACTCCAAGTTCTTTAAAAATAAAGTTTCTGAGAAACTAATTTTATTTTTAAAGATAACAAGACTTACTAAATGAGCTAGTAGGTTACTACACACTTTTGTAAATTCTCAAGTTCATGAAATAGAGAAATTAGTATATATTGTTGTTGATTGTTGCTGAGAAATTGGTTGTTGATGATTTTAAAAGAAAATAAACACATGTTTTGAAAACATTGGAAACCTCCATTTTTAGGGGAAACTCTGTCGAAATTTCTATAAATTTTGACACTTAGAAAAATATAAGTTTTTGAGAAACTTATTCCCTAAAAATGTATTTAAAAAAAATATTACCAAGGTTTCCCTAATTTTTGGTGATAAGAAATGGTGATTTCTTCAAGATTAAAAATTATGTTAAGTATGTATATTTTTGAGAGAAAAATATATATTAATTGATCACCAACTTTTGTGCTAAGTATATATAGTATGTGTTATACGTGCTAGTGTATTAAGACTTAAAAATACACTAAATACTCATGAGAAGTGTAAACACAAAAATACACATACAACATACAAGATACATAATTCGGGTGCAAAGTGCAAAATACAAGAAACTTATAATTATTTTTGAGAAAATAATATAAGTAAGACACTTAGTTAAAAATATAAAATATTTTTAACACGAGAGAACACAAATACAAAAGAGAGTGACTGTACTTGTGTGACGCAAGTCTAGTGACTAACGTTAAGAAAACGCGTATAGGTCACGACGTTAATTAAGCAAATCCGGTGAAGTTTACGACGCAAAGAACGCAAAGTTGTGAGTTCATGCTCCCCCTTTTCTCTTAACTGTTATCAGTTTTATAACTTCGGGGGTGAAATACATGTACAATTATTATTACGTTTACAAATGGCATGATAATAAGAAGCACACTTGGTGAGAGCGAGTACCGAGTGTGATGCGATATAAGAGTACAAGAAGCGCACTTGGTGAGAACGAGAACCAAGTATGATGCGCTATGAGAAATGATACGAGAAATCGTGTCACGAATAGGGTACAGAAGCACCATTAATCAACAATATACCTAGACCGCAGAACAAAAGGTTAGATCTAACGGGTGTCGGGCAGCCACACTCTCGGTGAGGATGAGTACCGAGTAGTGCTTTTGTGTCTCAGAATATGCCAACTAGAAAAGTTCCTTAGGTTTGGTGACTTCCTATGTCGTGTCACATGTTAATGGCTTTGCAACCCATTAACAATCCTGATACATACAGGAACTCTTTATTTACATAAAATTCATACCATACTAAAACTTGATTAATACTTGAAGTACGTGGGGTACTCAAGAAAACTTGAATTATACTTGAGTACGTGGGGTACTCAAGAAAACGGGAATTATAGTTGAGCACGTGGGGTACTCAAGAAAAACTTGAATTATACATGAGTATGTGGTGTACACATGGATACTTGATTTATATATGAAAACTTGATTTATACATGACACAAACTATGTTTTCATACAAAGTATACAAACGTGAAATACAAAAACTACATGAATTCACACCAACATTATGTTGACGTTTTTTTCCAAAACTCACATGTATTTCAGGTAACTAGGATGGATGTGCGCGTGGTCTTACTCATGCTCGTGGATGTCGCTTTGTTTATCGTTAAATAAAGCTGTGACTTTTTAAGACAATGTTTATGCTATCTCACGATGTAAACGCTAACTATGTTTTCAAATTATGAAATGTTTGGTATTTGAAGACATTTTTATGAGCATGTAGAATGTTTACCTTTCGTATGCAATGAGAACCTTTCATGATCACACCTCGTGCTTCCGCCGCAGAAAGGGGTGTGACAGATTGGTATCAGAGCTGCGATTGTAGTGAACCAGGATTCCTTCTTGAGTCTAGTCTACAATCTCTAGGATCCTTTCACGAAAACAATTTTCAAAGAGTTTTCATTGCATAAAACGTCCCGCGACATCCACTACCTGAAACTGTTAACATGAGTC
Organism: Helianthus tuberosus; assembly: GCA_030545235.1. Lineage (NCBI taxonomy): Eukaryota > Viridiplantae > Streptophyta > Magnoliopsida > Asterales > Asteraceae > Helianthus > Helianthus tuberosus. The sequence goes on from CM060407.1 coordinate 126,399,434, forward strand.
GAGAAAAGACACTACGAGGCTCAGGGTGCACAGGAGTAGCACTTGTCTCTAACTGAGAAATTACTTGTAATTATGTGTGATAATTAGCATAGACATATACTAGATATAGAATACCACTAGTATACATGACTTTACCTGAAAGCAATGGCCTATCTGAAGGAAGAAATACGCGGATGAAATGAACTGTGCGGACTGGGCAAGGAGTTACGTAATTATGGATGCATACATAATTATGGAATTCAGTGCACAGAAACCACAGCAAGTCTTGTCATGTGTAGATTCCCTCAGTACAAGCCTACTAAGTACTCTGCTAGAGTAATAATTGTTTGATGTCACTTATGTAGTATATGCCTGAATATATATACTACTACTTTCTCGTATGACGATATCAAACAAATGTCTAACCCTGTTGTGTTATGTTCTGTCAGAACATGGCACCCAGGAAAGCTGTGAACGCTCGTGACCAACCTCCTCCTCCCCCACTGCCAAGAACTGCTGAAGAACTAGACGCTCTGCTGGAAGAAAGGATCTCCGCTGCTATCGCCCAGTACGAGGCGAACCGTACTCAAGACAGTGGAGGACCCAGCAATGCTAGATGTAACGGACATGGAGATTCATCTGGAGGAAATGTAACTCAAGGTTGCACCTTCAAGAAGTTCCTCGACTACAAACCACTGAACTACGATGGAACGGGAGGAGCAGTGGCGTTTGTACGTTGGACAGAGAAGACTGAATCCACCATCCGCATGAGCAAGTGCACTGCGGATCAACAAGTTACCTTTGCTACTAGGTTGTTTGTCGATGAAGCACTGATGTGGTGGAACTTGCAAGTCCAAACTATGGGTGACGATGCCACGTATGGCATGTCTTGGGATGAACTGAAGGAGAAAATGAGAGAGAAGTACTGTTCTCGTGCCGAACTCCAAAGGTTGGAAACCGAGTTCTGGCACTTGACCATGGAAGGTGCTGACATCACTGGTTACACTCGAAGGTTCCATGATCTGTCTAGAGTGCTTCCCTACATGGTGACTCCTGAGTATAAGCGCGTGGAACGCTACATTTGGGGACTGGCCACAGAGTTCCGCGGCATGGTAACTTCGGCCAAACCTCAAACAATCACCGAGGCTGTAACTCTGGCTGTCAGCCTTACTGAGGATTGTGTTCGCGTGAAGAAGTTATCACTGAACCCCACTGAAAAGACCGAGACGCATGCTGAGTCATCCGGTGACAAGAAGAGAAAGCATTCAAATCTGAATCAGGCAACCCACAACAACAACAAAGGCTCATACAACAAGAAGCGTGACGCCAACACTCCTAAGGAGGCAAATACTGCAGCCAAAGGATACCAAGCCACCATGCCTAAGTGCCAAAAATGTAAGTATCATCATGATGGAGCTTGTCGCATTCCAAGGTGCGAAAAATGTGGTAGATTGGGTCATCAAACGGAAGACTGTTGGGGTAAAGGAAAGAACCGGAATGGAAACGGTGCTGGTAACAAGAACGGTAACGGGAAGGGGCGAAACTAAGGATACTTCTGTTGTGGAAGCAATGCTCACTTCATGAAAGACGGCCCAAAGAGAGACAACGCTCAGGCTCGAGCGTTTGTGATTAGAGCAAGAGACGTACGCGAGGACCCTAACATGGTCACCGGTACGTTTCTCATTAATAATCACTTTGCATCCATATTATTTGACACTGGCGCTGATTATAGCTTCATGTCTGTGGAATTTAAACGCATGCTTGGAATAGAATCTAGTAGATTAGAAATTCCTTATTCCATAGAACTAGCCAATGGCAAACTTGTTGAATCGGGCGAAGTTGTTAGAGGCTGCACACTAGAACTTGGTGAACGAAGATTTAGCATCAACCTCTTACCTATTCAATTGGGTAGCTTCGATGTAGTAGTCGGCATGGACCGGGTGTCCAAGAACAAAGCTGAGGTTATTTGTCATGAGAAAATCATTCGCATCCCTTTGGAAAATGATGAAACTCTCATCGTACATGGAGAAAAGCGAGACGCACCTCTTCGAATCATCATTTGTATGAAGGCACAGAAGTGCTTAACGAAAGGATGTGTTGCCTTCCTAGCACACGTTGTAGATAAGAAGGCTGAGGAGCCGAAACTCGAAGACATTCCTGTGGTGAAGGAATTTCCTAATGTGTTCCCTGAAGATCTGCCAGGACTACCTCCGCAACGACAAGTCGAATTCCGTATAGACTTGGTTCCAGGAGCCGCTCCTGTAGCCAAGGCACCCTATCGGCTTGCACCATCCGAAATGCAAGAATTATCTACACAACTTCCGGAGTTGTTGGATAAAGGATTCATAAGGCCAAGCTTCTCACCCTGGGGAGCTCCAGTATTGTTCGTGAAGAAAAAGGATGGAACTCTGCGGATGTGTATCGATTACAGAGAACTGAACAAGCTCACAATCAAGAATCGGTACCCACTACCGAGGATTGATGACTTATTTGATCAATTGCAAGGATCAAGCTACTGTTCCAAGATCGATCTTCGATCTGGATACCATCAGCTAAGAATCCAAGAAGAAAGCGTGCCAAAGACTGCTTTCAGAAAGCGATATGGGCATTATGAATTTCTTGTGATGCCATTCGGACTGACGAACACGCCAGCGGTATTTATGGATCTGATGAACCGCGTATGCAAACCATATCTCGATAAATTCGTGATTGTATTTATCGATGATATCCTGATTTACTCGCGAACGAAAGAAGAACACGAGCAACATCTCAGAACCATTTTGGAGCTACTGAAGAAAGAGAAACTTTATGCAAAGTTCTCAAAATGCGAATTCTGGATTCGCGAAGTACAATTTCTGGTCATGTTGTGAACGAGAGGGGCATTCATGTGGATCCATCAAAGATCGAAGCAATAAAGAGTTGGGAAGCCCCCAAAACCCCGAGTGAAGTTCGACAGTTGCTGGGCTTAGCGGGCTATTATCGGCGATTCATCGAGAATTTCTCAAAAATAGCTCAACCGCTAACGACCCTTACTCAGAAAGACAAGAAATACGACTGGGGTTACAAGCAGGAAGAAGCCTTCCAAGTACTCAAGAATAAGCTATGCGATGCACCGATACTATCTGATGTGTTCAAATATTAACATATAAATTTCATCAAATGAGGCATAAAACTAACCCTTTTTTAGTACTAATGTTGGAAAAAGTGTGCTTTTGTCTTCCTTTTGTATTTTCAGGATTAAATGAGCTCAAATTAACAAAAGAAGCAAAAAGACATCAAAATCTAACATAAATACAAGAAAAGGAACAAGAAGTGGCATGCCCGACCCCACTACAACATCTTCCCAAGCAAAACAAGAGATCAGAGGCCTGAACACGCCCCGTGCTCAGTCAGCACGGGGGCGTGCCCAAGTGTCAGCAGAAAAGACAAAGTGGTAGAAGCTTCTATTGCCCACCACGGGGCCGTGCTCAGCGGGCACGGGGTCGTGGTCAACTATAAGATTCGCACAATCCAGCAAATCTGCATAGTACAAAGATTCTTCTGCACCACGGGGTCGTGCTCAGCGGACACGGGGCCGTGCCCACTGGACACGGGGCCGTGCCCGAGCTTCTGTTCAGCCTATAAATAGAAGTGCTTGGCTCAAGCTCAAACCATCCCTTGGCACACCACCTCTCTCACACTTCACCCACCACCCACCACCACCATAACACCATCATCCACCACCATCATCCATTGTCCATCGTAGAGTGTGTGAGTCATCTCGGGATCCAAGATTGATCGTAAGAGTTCTTGACAATCAAGGCCATGTTTGCCTAAGTCTCTTACATCACTTGGTGAAGACAAAGTGTCTAGTGTAATACTTTTTATTTCTAATCTTTTGCACTTTTTATTTGGTTTTGTATTAATGACTTTAATAACTAGTTGCTTATGTTGAAGGTGATCTTTCCTTATCGTTTGTCCGTGGTGTCTTGGCATTATTTTACTGTCTATATAAAATAAAAGATTTTCACCATTCATATCTCCACGGTCTATATGGAGGTATGTTGGCTACCTGGTCGGGGGTTAAGGGAACGGTTTGGTAAAGGTCTTGCCATTGTTCAGCGTTTAGAGGTCCTGCAATCGACCTAGGTCAAATTTAGTAGGACCTCCTTCAATACTTAACGGTATTGGATGGCAGGGGTCCAAACTCTTTGATCCCCTCATAAGTTAACTACTATTAATACTATAACCCGGCTATTTAGGACTGTATCCCTGATGACTCAGACTACTTACCCGAGGGTAACGTCACCTCCAAAAGAGGGGCCTACCATAATATTGCATTAATAACTTAATTAATTATCTTCCAATAATCCACCCTTTTATGATTGTATCCTTGCTGACTCAAACTACTGGGGTGAGGGTAACGTCACCTTCAAAAGAGGGGCCTACTACAATAACTAAGATAATCTCTTAATTATGTTCAAAAGTGCGGAAATAATCAAAGGTTACACTAGATACGAGTCGGAACCAAGTGATTCATCTTGTCTATCTGTTTTTTTTTATTTTTTTTTCAGCATTTTAGTTAGTTTTTACTTTTCTTAGTTTAAAAACATTTTTCTAAACTTTTTATTTTGATTAGACGTTGAGGATAAATCGGTACTAAAAGCTCTTGTGTCCTTGGACGACCTCGGTATCTTGCCAACACTATACTACGCTCACGATGGGTGCACTTGCCTATATGTGTGTTTAGTGTTAGTAAAATATCGTGTTTTATAAATTTAAAACTTGGCTAAAATAAGTGTTAAAGGGGCTTAAAATATACACCTAATATATATAACACTTCACACGCACCAAGTTTTTGGCGCCGTTGCCGGGGACACAAGGATTTTAAGAAAGTTAGGAATCAACGGCCTAATCGTTTTTCTTATTTTTCATTTTTTTAGGATTTTTTTTTAGTTTTTCAGCTTCTGCAGAACTCAGCACGGGCCGTGCCTGCTGAACATGCCCCGTGCCCAATCATTGGAACTGGCAATCTAGTTTTAAGTCAGACAGTAAGCTGAACACGGGGCCGTGCCCACTCAACACGCCCCCGTGCCCAAGTTTCAGTTACTGAAAACATAACCGTAAGATCCTGACGGTTGGTAATTTCTGACACAAACATGAGTGATACTGATACTTTTTACTTTCGGCACTCTTATGGTACTATGTGGTGTCAATTATGTGGAGGTAACCATAAAGAATTAGAATGCTTTTTTCTAACTTATAAACCCCACTATATAGACCCATCATTCCCTAGTATCCTTAAGAGGGGCGAAAGTAAAAATAATTGCTATCGCTCCCTCGAATGCGCCCAACCGGATATTCTAGGAGAAATGCTTCTCGATGAATTATTTCAACTAGAAGATCTAATTTTTAATTGGTTAAACGAACTTAGGAAAGACCTCAATAATCTTTTCCAAGGCGATAACCAAGAAGAGAGGTTGGAACCGCATTCAAACAACTTCATTGTTTCCAATAATACTTCCAACTCTAGTGAGGATTTGAGCGATAGTCGTCCCTGTGTCGATTGTGCCGTGAAGGACTCCCCATCAACTTCGTTTGATGCATACATAGACCTGAGCGATTCGACATACACCTTCTTTAACGAGAGCCCGGGAAAGGGTTGGACTTGTCCACCTACATATAGCTTAGGAATCACCCTCACCGACAACCTCTTGCGTTCTCGTCTTAATCTAGATCAATTGAGGTATCTTAGGCACTTTGGGGTTGTTCCATCTAGTAAGGAACCACCCGATCCGGGAAAGTTCCTTGAAATTTGAAGAGTTCCTTAAGACAGCTTCTAGACACGGGGCCGTGTCCAGGTCAGCACGCCCCCCGTGTCCACCCAAAAGATTCCCTTCTGATTTTGTCAGAATGCGGACAAAAATGTGTCAGGATTCCATCTGCACACGGGGCCGTGTCCAGCCGACACGGGGCCGTGTGCAGCGTACTGTCGTTTTCTATAAATGCAGCCAAGAATCCTGCACATTTGAACCATTCCAGGGACAAAGATTTGAGGAATATTCTCACATACCATCCTAGGTATTTTCTAAAAGAAGTTTCTCAACTATCTTCTTGTCCTTTCCTCTTTTATCCACTTTCATCTTCTTCAATTTTCCTCATACTTCCATTAAAGCTTGAACCTTCTATAGATTCAAGCCTTATTGAGATGTTTGCTAGATTTTTGTTCATGGAATCTTGATAAAAAACAATGTTTCAAGTTGTTTAAGTTCAAAAATGCTTCAAAAATCATAAAAACAATTTAAAACCCCAAGATTCCTTGTCCAAAAATCCTGCAGATATCTGAACACGGGGCCGTGTTCACTGAACACGGGGCCGTGTCCGAAGTACTGAACCCATAAAATTGAACTCTTTTCGGCATGTTTACTCAGAATGGCAAGCAGAACAAGCGGAAACTCTTCGTCACATTCCAGGAACAACCGGCAGGGGAGAAGATCATCTACAGTTGAGGATTCTCTTGTAAACTATGTTTACGCCTTAAGAGAAGCTCTTGACGAAGTAACAAGTGTGGAAGAGGCATTGGTGGACCGCATTAATCATTTGATGGTGGGACTAGAAGGGTGTCTCCGGGAGGTCAACCTTTTGCACCAAAGGTTGAACATTCTCGCCTCTCCTCCTTTGGTACCAATTATCACCCAAAGGGCATGGAATGTGGTGCCGGAAGTCATCATTCCGGCCGAATGGTACGCCCTACATCCGGAACCTCCTAGAGACATACTCCAAGGGGTCCCGGTTGGTGTCGCTCCTCCACCACCCAATGTCGAGGAACATGAAGCCGCCTCCCTTCTCCCGAGGGAAATCGAAGAATGGCTCTAGCAACATTTAGGGAACACCGTTTGGCTTGGAGTTCTACAAGACTTTTTAACCGGAAATCTATTTCCAGAATTTTGGTTCTTATTGTAGAAGTAGAACTCCTTAGGAAGATTTTACGGATCACTCGACCTATTAGGACTTTTAACTTTTATTTTCTGCTTTATTTTTAATTTCTAGGACTATTATGTAATTCTCTCTATGATTAATGAATGATGGTTTTAGTTAATTTGGTGTTTTGGATGGTGTTGAAATGAATAAAACACACTTGAGATGGAAAAAGAATGCAAGGGAAACTTGAACCAGCACTTCATACAGGAAAACAGAACCATCCGACAAATTTCTTCGTTTACAGTAAGCTCGGCATGGGCCGTGTCCACCCAACACGGCCCCGTGCTGCACAATCTGCAGAAAAAGACCCAGTTCAGGTAACTGGACACGGGCCGTGTCCACCCAACACACCCCCGTGTCCAGACTTCTGTTTCTCTTGTTTTAATTTTGTTACTGGCACTTGAACACGGGGCCATGCCCGGATCACACGAGGCCGTGTTCAGCGCCCAGTAACACAAAATTTTTGCTTTTCACACCTTTTTACACATTCAATCAACCTAAAAACTTATTTTTGGGACACATTGAGGACAATGTGTAATTTAAGTGTGGGGGGGATGCTAAATCCTTGAAACTTGCAAGTCCTAAATACAAGCCTTACACAAAACTCTATTGGAACCGCTAATCACCCCAATTTTTTTTCAAAAATTTTCATTTTTTTACTTATCTAGGTTTAACTCGGGAAATTCAAGTTCTTAAAAAAGTTATATTTTTACGAATTTACAACCGATAGCGTCGTGATAAAAAGAACCAACATAAGAAAATTATGAAAAGGCATGACAAGCTTAGATAAAATTTAATTATATATACTTGATCACATAAAAAACCCATTCCCACAAAAGTGAGTTTTGAGCCTTTATTGAGCAACCACTTACATATCAATTGACTAAATGCTCATTTTCATTTCTTGTGTGAATAGCCGCTTGGTTCTTACGACTCTAGAACTTGCCATGACGATACATTCCCGGTCCTTACCAACTTAAACCCGAGTAAGTAAATGATGGAGGCATTAGGACTAACCCTTTTTATTTCTACACCATTATTTTTCTTTTTTTTTACCACCTACCCAAAATCCCCCTAGTTAGCCCCTTTGAGCCTAAACCTTTTCATTTCATTACCCAAACCAAACACCCTTTTTACCCACCAAAACCTTTTTCGTTTTTACCCCTTTGTTTTAGTAACAAGTTCGATCTTTCGTATGACTTCTCAAAAAAAAAAATATTTATGTTGATGATGAAGCAAAAAAGAAAATAAACAAACAAGTTCATCAAAAATAACTTTGTTTGAATAACAGCTTCATCAAAATAAAAGTTGCAAAAAATTAGAAAGTCATACGAAAACCGACACTTGTTACGCTTTTCGCCATTTTTACTAACCACTAACCACCAACCCAACCACCTACCTTTAACCCAAGCCTAACCCATAACCCACAAAGTCCTCTTGATATTTACAAAGGTATATAAGTTAAAAAGGAGGAGGATTGATTGCTTGGCAAGCCTATGGTAGGAGTAAGTTCCATGCCGCTCTCGAGTGATCCACAAAAATACATTTTCGGCCGAGTGTTGAGTAATCCCCGTGAGGTATGTGAACTTGTATATAAATAGAATTTTACAAAAGCATGTTATGCCCTAATAAGTAATTTATCTTATGAAAATTTTTAAATAAATCATGACGAATAGGATTGTAAATAAATAAAAATAAAACTAAATAAAGAATCTTGGAAATCCTGACACTCTATGACAAGCCCAAAACCTTCTCTTCTACCCATTCCATTTGGGAGTGTAAATAGCCACATATTAAAGAGTTTTGCTTGAGGACAAGCAAAGATTCAAGTGTGGGGGTATTTGATGTGTTCAAATATTAACATATAAATTTCATCAAATGAGGCATAAAACTAACCCTTTTTTAGTACTAATGTTGGAAAAAGTGTGCTTTTGTCTTCCTTTTGTATTTTCAGGATTAAATGAGCTCAAATTAACAAAAGAAGCAAAAAGACAACAAAATCTAACATAAATACAAAAAAAAGGAACAAGAAGTGGCATGCCCGACCCCACTACAACATCTTCCCAAGCAAAACAAGAGATCAGAGGCCTGAACACGCCCCGTGCTCAGTCAGCACGGGGGCGTGCCCAAGTGTCAGCAGAAAAGACAAAGTGGTAGAAGCTTCTATTGCCCACCACGGGGCCGTGCTCAGCGGGCACGGGGCCGTGGTCAACTATAAGATTCGCACAATCCAGCAAATCTGCATAGTACAAAGATTCTTCTGCACCACGGGGTCGTGCTCAGCGGACACGGGGGCGTGGTTAACTAATAAGACAAAGCTGCATTTAATGAAGAAAGAGAGGATGTGGACACGGGGCCGTGCCCGAGCTTCTGTTCAGCCTATAAATAGAAGTGCTTGGCTCAAGCTCAAACCATCCCTTGGCACACCACCTCTCTCACACTTCACCCACCATCCACCACCACCATAACACCATCATCCACCACCATCATCCATTGTCCATCGTAGAGTGTGTGAGTCGTCTCGGGATCCAAGATTGATCGTAAGAGTTCTTGACAATCAAGGCCATGTTTGCCTAAGTCTCTTACATCACTTGGTGAAGACAAAGTGTCTAGTGTAATACTTTTTATTTCTAATCTTTTGCACTTTTTATTTGGTTTTGTATTAATGACTTTAATAACTAGTTGCTTATGTTGAAGGTGATCTTTCCTTATCGTTTGTCCGTGGTGTCTTGGCATTATTTTACTGTCTATATAAAATAAAAGATTTTCACCATTCATATCTCCACGGTCTATATGGAGGTATGTTGGCTACCTGGTCGGGGGTTAAGGGAACGGTTTGGTAAAGGTCATGCCATTGTTCAGCGTTTAGAGGTCCTACAATTAATACTATAACCCGGCTATTTAGGACTGTATCCCGGCTATTTAGGACTGTATCCCTGCTGACTCAGACTACTATTTAGTAGGACCTCCTTTAATACTTAACGGTATTGGATGGCGGGGGTCCAAACTCTTTGATCCCCTCATAAGTTAACTACTATTAATACTATAACCCGGCTATTTAGGACTGTATCCCTGCTGACTCAGACTACTTAGCCGAGGGTAACGTCACCTCCAAAAGAGGGGCCTACCATAATATTGCATTAATAACTTAATTAATTATCTTCCAATAATCCACCCCTTTAGGATTGTATCCTTGCTGACTCAAACTACTGGGGTGAGGGTAACGTCACCTTCAAAAGAGGGGCCTACTACAATAACTAAGATAATCTCTTAATTATGTGCAAAAGTGCGGAAATAATCAAAGGTTACACTAGATACGAGTCGGAACCAAGTGATTCATCTTGTCTATCTGTTTTTTTTATTTTTATTTTCAGCATTTTAGTTAGTTTTTACTTTTCTTAGTTTAAAAACATTTTTCTAAACTTTTTATTTTGATTAGACGTTGAGAATAAACCGGTACTAAAAGCTCTTGTGTCCTTGGACGACCTCGGTATCTTGCCAACACTATACTACGCTCACGATGGGTGCACTTGCCCATATGTGTGTTTAGTGTTAGTAAAATATCGTGTTTTATAAATTTAAAACTTGGCTAAAATAAGTGTTAAAGGGGCTTAAAATATACACCGAATATATATAACACTTCACACGCACCACTATCCTTACCCGAAGGCACTGAAGACTTCGTGGTATACTGCGACGCTTCACGACAAGGTTTGGGTTGCGTGCTCATGCAACGCCAGAAAGTTATCGCTTATGCTTCAAGACAATTGAAGGTACATGAGAGAAACTATACCACACACGACCTGGAACTAGGTGCGGTGGTATTCGCCTTGAAGATTTGGCGACATTACCTATATGGTACTCGATGTACGATCTTCACAGATCACAAAAGCCTACAACACATATTTAATCAGAAGGAATTGAATATGCGCCAGCGGCGATGGGTTGAGCTGCTAAATGATTACGACTGTGAGATCAAGTACCATCCTGGAAAAGCAAACGTTGTAGCAGACGCATTAAGCCGAAAAGAAAGGGTTAAGACCCTAAGGGTTCGAGCATTGGAAATGATTATTCAAACGAACCTCACTGCACGCATTCGTGATGCACAGCAAGAAGCTCTTAAAGGAGAGAATCGTAAAGCTGAATACCTCCGGGGTGCATTGAAATATATGGTGCCAAATGAAGAGGGAGCCTTATACTTTGAGAAACGTATATGGGTTCCGCTCTAGGGTGGCATTCGAGAAGACATCCTTAATGAAGCACACAAGTCAAAATACTCGATCCATCCAGGATCGGACAAAATGTATCAAGACTTAAAAGAATATTATTGGTGGCCAAGACTCAAAAGCGACATTGCTGTTTACGTTGGAAAATGCCTAACCTGTGCTAAGGTTAAGGCTGAATATCAGAAGCCGTCCGGCCTACTGCAACAACCCGAGATTCCCGTGTGGAAGTGGGAACAAATCTCGATGGACTTCATAATGAAATTACCCAAGACCCCCAGAGGGCACGATATGATATGGGTAATAGTTGACCGATTGACAAAGTCTGCGCATTTCCTACCAATCCGAGAGAAGGATAGCACTGGGAAGCTGGCAGAGATATACTTAAAGGAAATTGTGGCACGTCATGGAGTGCCAATCTCAATTATTTCAGACAGAGATGGACGCTTTGTCTCAAGAATCTGGCAATCATTTCAGGAAGCCTTTGGATCTCAGTTAGATCTAAGCACGGCATTCCATCCACAAACAGACGGCCAGAGCGAACGGACTATGCAAACATTAGAAGATATGCTTCGCGCATGTGTCATGGATCTAGGCGGTAGCTGGGATACTCATCTACCTTTAGTTGAGTTTTCCTACAATAGCAGTTATCATACGAGCATAAAAGCCGCACCGTTCGAAGCTCTGTATGGCCACAAGTACCGATCGCCCTTATTTTGGGCAGATGCTGGAGATAAACGTATGGTTGGTCCTGAACTTGTACAAGAGACAACCGACAAGATTGCGCAGATCCGAGAGCGCATTAAGGCGGCTCGAGATCGACAAAAGGGCTACGCTGATCTGAAAAGAAAACCAGTAGAATTCGAGGTGGGAGACAAAGTGTTGTTAAAGGTCTCACCTTGGAAGGGCGTAGTACGATTTGGAAAACGTGGAAAGCTGAATCCACGATACATCGGACCATTCAGAATATTGGAAAGAATTGGTACCGTGGCATACAAGCTGGAATTACCGGAAGAACTTAATGGAGTACATGATACGTTCCATGTATCCAACCTGAAGAAGAGTCCAACACAAGAAAACGTGATCATCCCTGTGGATGAAATGCATATTGATGACGCCCTCTGATTTACAGAACAACCCGTTGAGGTTACCGACTGGAAAGTCAACAAGACCAGGAGGAGCACTGTTAAACTTGTCAAAGTACGTTGGAGCTCTAAGCACGGACCCGAGTACACATGGGAACGTGAAGACCAGTTCAAAGAAAAGTATCCCCACCTATTCAAGAAGACTCCTGCGAGAGTTAGTTCAGCCTGAAATTCGGGACGAAATTCTTTTAACGGGGGGAGACTGTGACAACTGGCACCAAACCGGTAATTTCCGTACACTTTAACTATTAGTTAATGACTGTAATTATATGCTTAATTGTCAGCAATGCCTGAACACATACAAAACAAGTGAATTCATGCACATTGTATACTACAAAATATTGCTTTAGGCAATAATGAACTGCGTTGCGTCAGAAATACTAGTAAACTCACCGGTAAGACACACTGTGTCAGCAGAACTGCAGAAAGCAGTCAGACATTAAAATTGGAGCCTAGGTGTAGGTCCAACGACAAGAATACATTAAAACCCAAGAGTACATACAAGGGTTTACATATATACCTTTCGGAAGCAAAAATAAGTACTAAAAAGCACCCGAAACGCACTTTAAGTGCAGAATTTTATATAATTCAGCTCTAATCAGCATTTAAACATATGAATATTATGCAGAAATTTCATTTTAACAACCAGAATACTTCCCTAAGTGTCGGGAATTGAAAGTATCACAAAAGGGTACTTAAAAGACACTAAAAAGTGTAATTTAGCACTTTAACGAATCGGTATCTAACCGAATAACCGGACATTACCCGGAACACCAAAATAATGCTAGAAGCATTATTTTTATTTTCTAAGATAGTTAGGGTCCCTGAACACCCTAACACCCTTTATATTACACTACACACTAATAACCTACATAAAGTCCTAACTAAACTTAACTAGACACTAACTATCCATTTGAAATCCAACCATATACCCCCCCCCCCCCCCTAGTCCGATCGGTTGAAGGAGTGGGGACACACCCCACCATTTGTTGATTATTTTATTAAGCATTGTCTAGTATCTTGAAAGCATATTACATGATGGGTCAAGCTTAAACTTGGATTATAAATATATACCCTAGACATCTAATCTCTTTCATTCCACCTTCAACCAAACTTGCTCTCTCCTTCCTCCCTTTCTTGTGTTCGGCCGAGATCACACCCACATCCATCATCACCATCAAGTTTTGATCTAGTCATTTTGCATACATACAAGTGTGCAAGGGATCATACAAGAAGGCTCGGTGCACTCGGAAGCTCAAGAACCTCTCTATATTTCTTTTATCCACCTTGTTTACGTCTTGTTTCTTCCCTAGCCTCGAGCTAGTAGTAAGTGTTTCTAAACATCTTCTTGTTCGTGTTTAAAGTGGTTAATAAGAGATTTAACGGTTAAAACTCAAGAACACACAAGATCAAAACTAAAAGTCTTGAAAGAAAGATAAACTAGTTGGATAAAGAGTAGATATGTGTGTAAATCATGTGAATCTTGTATGGTTGTTATTATTTTATGTTGTTTGATGCTAGTAGTGGGATGGATCATCATCTAACCATGCTAGATCATGTTCATGGAACATGAACTAGTAATATGTTAAGTGTAAAAGCTATAAGATGATGAACTCTTCCACCCAAAGAACATGAAATTGTGTAAAAGTGATTTTTCTTGTAAAATAAGGTTTTAAACTAGTAGATCTAGAGATCTACAAGTGGTTCTTCCGAAGAACCAAGAGAAAGATGCAAGTCATGTTAAAACCCGGATATTTTATGAACTAGAAACATTTTTAGTAAATAAACAAGTATGTAAACACTTGTGTAACAAGATATTTAACAAAGAAGTATTTTTGAAAATCTTGACTAGAAGTTGTAAAACTCCAAGTTCTTTAAAAATAAAGTTTCTGAGAAACTAATTTTATTTTTAAAGATAACAAGACTTACTAAATGAGCTAGTAGGTTACTACACACTTTTGTAAATTCTCAAGTTCATGAAATAGAGAAATTAGTATATATTGTTGTTGATTGTTGCTGAGAAATTGGTTGTTGATGATTTTAAAAGAAAATAAACACATGTTTTGAAAACATGGGAAACCTCCATTTTTAGGGGAAACTCTGTCGAAATTTCTATAAATTTTGACACTTAGAAAAATATAAGTTTTTGAGAAACTTATTCCCTAAAAATGTATTTAAAAAAAATATTACCAAGGTTTCCCTAATTTTTGGTGATAAGAAATGGTGATTTCTTCAAGATTAAAAATTATGTTAAGTATGTATATTTTTGAGAGAAAAATATATATTAATTGATCACCAACTTTTGTGCTAAGTATATATAGTATGTGTTATACGTGCTAGTGTATTAAGACTTAAAAATACACTAAATACTCATGAGAAGTGTAAACACAAAAATACACATACAACATACAAGATACAAGATACATAATTCGGGTGCAAAGTGCAAAATACAAGAAACTTATAATTATTTTTAAGAAAATAATATAAGTAAGACACTTAGTTAAAAATATAAAATATTTTTAACACGAGAGAACACAAATACAAAAGAGAGTGACTGTACTTGTGTGACGCAAGTTTAGCGACTAACGTTAAGAAAACGCGTATAGGTCACGACGTTAATTAAGCAAATCCTGTGAAGTTTACGACGCAAAGGAACGCAAAGTTGTGAGTTCATGCTCCCCCTTTTCTCTTAACTGTTATCAGTTTTATAACTTCGGGGGTGAAATACATGTACAATTATTATTACGTTTACAAATGGCATGATAATAAGAAGCACACTTGGTGAGAGCGAGTACCGAGTGTGATGCGATATAAGAGTACAAGAAGCGCACTTGGTGAGAACGAGAACCAAGTATGATGCGCTATGAGAAATGATACGAGAAATCGTGTCACGAATAGGGTACAGAAGCACCATTAATCAACAATATACCTAGACCGCAGAACAAAAGGTTAGATCTAACGGGTGTCGAGCTGCCACACTCTCGGTGAGGACGAGTACCGAGTAGTGCTTTTGTGTCTCAGAATATGCCAACTAGAAAAGTGCCTTAGGTTTGGTGACTTCCTATGTCGTGTCACATGTTAATGGCTTTGCAACCCATTAACAATCCTGATACATACAGGAACTCTTTATTTACATAAAATTCATACCATACTAAAACTTGATTAATACTTGAAGTACGTGGGGTACTCAAGAAAACTTGAATTATACTTGAGTACGTTGGGTACTCAAGAAAACGGGAATTATACTTGAGCACGTGGGGTACTCAAGAAAAACTTGAATTATACATGAGTACGTGGTGTACACATGGATACTTGATTTATATATGAAAACTTGATTTATACATGACACAAACTATGTTTTCATACAAAGTATACAAACGTGAAATACAAAAACTGCATGAATTCACACCAACATTATGTTGACATTTTTTTCCAAAACACACATGTATTTCAGGTAACTAGGAAGGATGTGCGCCTGGTCTTACTCATGCTCGTGGATGTCTCTTTGTTTATCGTTAAATAAAGTTGTGACTTTTTAAGACAATGTTTATGCTATCTCACGATGTAAACGCTAACTATGTTTTCAAATTATGAAATGTTTGGTATTTGAAGACATTTTTATGAGCATGTAGAATGTTTACCTTTCGTATGCAATGAGAACCTTTCATGATCACACCTCGTGCTTCCGCCGCAGAAAGGGGTGTGACAGATTGGTATCAGAGCTGCGATTGTAGTGAACCAGGATTCCTTCTCGAGTCTAGTCTACAATCTCTAGGATCTTTTCACGAAAACAATTTTCAAAGAGTTTTCATTGCATAAAACGTCCCGCGACATCCCCTACCTGAAACTGTTTACACGAGTCGAGAAAAGACACTACGAGGCTTAGGGTGCACAGGAGTAGCACTTGTCTCTAACTGAGAAATTACTTGCAATTATGTGTGATAATTAGCATAGACATATACTAGATATAGAATACCACTAGTATACATGACTTTACCTGAAAGCAATGGCCTATCTGGAGGAAGAAATACGCGGATGAAACGAACTGTGCGGACTGGGTAAGGAGTTACGTAATTATGGATGCAAACATAATTATGGAATTCAGTGCACAGAAACCACAGCAAGTCTTGTCACGTGTAGATTCCCTCAGTACAAGCCTACTAAGTACTCTGCTAGAGTAATAATTGTTTGATGTCACTTATGTAGTATATGCCTGAATATATATACTACTACGTTCTCGTATGACGATATCAAACAAATATCTAACCCTGTTATGTTACGTTCTGTCAGAACATGGCACCCAGGAAAGCTGTGAACGCTCGTGACCAACCTCCTCCTCCCCTACTGCCAAGAACTGCTGAAGAACTAGACGCTCTGCTGGAAGAAAGGATCTCCGCTGCTATCGCCCAGTACGAGGCGAACCGTACTCAAGACAGTGGAGGACCCAGCAATGCTAGATGTAACGGACATGGAGATTAATCTGGAGGAAACGTAACTCAAGGCTGCACCTTCAAGCAGTTCCTCGACTGCAAACCACTGAACTACGATGGAACGGGAGGAGCAGTGGCGTTTGTACGTTGGACAGAGAAGACTGAATCCACCATCCGCATGAGCAAGTGCACTGCGGATCAACAAGTTACCTTTGCTACTAGGTTGTTTGTCGATGAAGCACTGACGTGGTGGAACTTGCAAGTCCAAACTATGGGTGACGATGCCGCGTATGGCATGTCTTGGGATGAACTGAAGGAGAAAATGAGAAAGAAGTACTGCTCTCGTGCCGAACTCCAAAGGTTGGAAACCGAGTTCTGGCACTTGACCATGGAAGGTGCTGACATCACTGGTTACACTCGAAGGTTCCATGATCTGTCTAGAGTGCTTCCTTACATGGTGACTCCTGAGTATAAGCGCGTGGAACGCTACATTTGGGGACTGGCCTCAGAGTTCCGCGGCATGGTAACTTCATCCAAACCTCAAACAATCACCGAGGCTGTAACTCTGGCTGTCAGCCTTACTGAGGATTATGTTCGCATGAAGAAGTTATCACTGAACCCCACAGAAAAGACCGAGACGCATGCTGAGTCGTCCGGTGACAAGAAGAGAAAGCATTCAAATCTGAATCAGGCAACCCGCAACAACAACAAAGGCTCATACAACAAGAAGCGTGACGCCAACACTCCTAAGGAGGCAAATACTGCAGCCAAAGGATACCAAGCCACCATGCCTAAGTGCCAAAAATGTAAGTATCATCATGATGGAGCTTGTCGCATTCCAAGGTGCGACAAATGTGGTAGATTGGGTCATCAAACGGAAGACTGTTGGGGTAAAGGAAAGAACCGGAATGGAAACGGTGTTGGTAACAAGAACGGTAACGGGAAGGGGCGAAACCAAGGATACTTCTGTTGTGGAAGCAATGATCACTTCATGAAAGACTGCCCAAAGAGAGACAACGCTCAGGCTCGAGCGTTTGTGATTGGAGCAAGAGACGCACGTGAGGACCCTAACGTGGTCACCGGTACGTTTCTCATTAACAATCACTTTGCATCCATATTATTTGACACTGGCGCCGATTATAGCTTCATGTCTGTGGAATTTAAACGCATGCTTGGAATAGAATCTAGTAGATTAGAAATTCCTTATTCCATAGAACTAGCCAATGGCAAACTTGTTGAATCGGGCGAAGTTGTTAGAGGCTGCACACTAGAACTTGGTGAACGAAGATTTAGCATCGACCTCTTTCCTATTCAATTGGGTAGCTTCGATGTAGTAGTCGGCATGGACTGGTTGTCTAAGAACAAAGCTGAGGTTATTTGTCATGAGAAAATCATTCGCATCCCTTTGGCAAATGATGAAACTCTCATCGTACATGGAGAAAAGCGAGACGCACCTCTTCGAATCATCATTTGTATGAAGGCACAGAAGTGCTTAACGAAAGGATGTGTTGCCTTCCTAGCACACGTTGTAGATAAGAAGGCTGAGGAGCCGAAACTCGAAGACATTCCTGTGGTGAAGGAATTTCCTGATGTGTTCCCTGAAGATCTGCCAGGACTACCTCCACAACGACAAGTCGAATTCCGTATAGACTTGGTTCCAGGAGCCGCTCCTGTAGCCAAGGCACCCTATCGGCTTGCACCATCCGAAATGCAAGAATTATCTACACAACTTCAGGAGTTGTTGGATAAAGGATTCATAAGGCCAAGCTTCTCACCCTGGGGAGCTCCAGTATTGTTTGTGAAGAAAAAGTATGGAACTCTGCGGATGTGTATCGATTACAGAGAACTGAACAAGCTCACAATCAAGAATCGGTACCCACTACCGAGGATTGATGACTTATTTGATCAATTGCAAGGATCAAGCTACCATTCCAAGATCGATCTTCGATCTGGATACCATCAGCTAAGAATCCAAGAAGAAAGCGTGCCAAAGACTGCTTTCAGAACGCGATATGGGCATTACGAATTTCTTGTGATGCCATTCGGACTGACGAACGCGCCAGCGGTGTTTATGGATCTGATGAACCGCGTATGCAAACCATATCTCGATAAATTCGTGATTGTATTTATCGATGATATCCTGATTTACTCGCGAATGAAAGAAGAACACGAGCAACATCTCAGAACCATTTTGGAGCTACTGAAGAAAGAGAAACTTTATGCAAAGTTCTCGAAATGCGAATTCTGGATTCGCGAAGTACAATTTCTGGGTCATGTTGTGAACGAGAGGGACATTCATGTGGATCCATCAAAGATCAAAGCAATAAAGAGTTGGGAAGCCCCCAAAACCCCGAGTAAAGTTCGACAGTTTCTGGGCTTAGCGGGCTATTATCGGCGATTCATCGAGAATTTCTCAAAAATAGCTCAACCGCTAACGACCCTTACTCAGAAAGACAAGAAATACGACTGGGGTGACAAGCAGGAAGACGCCTTCCAACTACTCAAGAATAAGCTATGCGATGCACCGATACTATCCTTACCCGAAGGCACTGAAGGCTTCGTGGTATACTGCGACGCTTCACGACAAGGTTTGGGTTGCGTGCTCATGCAACGCCAGAAAGTTATCGCTTATGCTTCAAGACAATTGAAGGTACATGAGAGAAACTATACCACACACGACCTGGAACTAGGTGCGGTGGTATTCGCCTTGAAGATTTGGAGACATTACCTATATGGTACTCGATGGACGATCTTCACAGATCACAAAAGCCTACAACACATATTTGATCAGAAGGAATTGAATATGCGCCAGCGGCGATGGGTTGAGCTGCTAAATGATTACGACTGTGAGATCAAGTACCATCCTGGAAAAGCAAACGTTGTAGCAGACGCATTAAGCTGAAAAGAAAGGGTTAAGACCCTAAGGGTTCGAGCATTGGAAATGACTATTCAAACGAACCTCACTGCACGCATTCGTGATGCACAGCAAGAAGCTCTTAAAGGAGAGAATCGTAATGCTGAATACCTCCGGGGTGCATTGAAATATATGGTGCCAAATGAAGAGGGAGCCTTATACTTTGAGAAACGTATATGGGTTCCGCTCTAGGGTGGCATTCGAGAAGACATTCTTAATGAAGCACACAAGTCAAAATACTCGATCCATCCAGGATCGGACAAAATGTATCAAGACTTAAAAGAATATTATTGGTGGCCAAGACTCAAAAGCGACATTGCTGTTTACGTTGGAAAATGCCTAACCTGTGCTAAGGTTAAGGCTGAATATCAGAAGCCGTCCGGCCTACTGCAACAACCCGAGATTCCCGTGTGGAAGTGGGAACAAATCTCGATGGACTTCATAACGAAATTACCCAAGACCCCCAGAGGGCACGATATGATATGGGTAATAGTTGACCAATTGACAAAGTCTGCGCATTTCCTACCAATCCGAGAGAAGGATAGCACTGGGAAGCTGGCAGAGATATACTTAAAGGAAATTGTGGCACGTCATGGAGTGCCAATCTCAATTATTTCAGACAGAGATGGACGCTTTGTCTCAAGAATCTGGCAATCATTTCAGGAAGCCTTTGGATCTCAGTTAGATCTAAGCACCCCATTCCATCCACAAACAGACGGCCAGAGCGAACGGACTATACAAACATTAGAAGATATGCTTCGTGCATGTGTCATGGATCTAGGCGGCAGCTGGGATGCTCATCTACCTTTAGCTGAGTTTTCCTACAATAGCAGTTATCATACGAGCATAAAAGCCGCACCGTTCGAAGCTCTGTATGGCCGCAAGTGCCGATCGCCCTTATGTTGGGCAGATGCTGGAGATAAACGTATGGTTGGTCCTGAACTTGTACAAGAGACAACCGACAAGATTGCGCAGGTCTGAGAGCGCATTAAGGCGGCTCGAGATCGACAAAAGAGCTACGCTGATCTGAAAAGAAAACCAGTAGAATTCGAGGTGGGAGACAAAGTGTTGTTAAAGGTCTCACCTTGGAAGGGCGTGGTACGATTTGGAAAACGTGGAAAGCTGAATCCATGATACATCGGACCATTCAGAATATTGGAAAGAATTGGTACCGTGGCATACAAGCTGGAATTACCGGAAGAACTTAATGGAGTACATGATACGTTCCATGTATCCAACCTGAAGAAGAGTCCAACACAAGAAAACGTGATCATCCCTGTGGATGAAGTGCATATTGATGACGCCCTCTGATTTACAGAACAACCCGTTGAGGTTACCGACTGGAAAGTCAACAAGACCAGGAGGAGCACTGTTAAACTTGTCAAAGTACGTTGGAGCTCTAAGCACGGACCCGAGTACACATGGGAATGTGAAGACCAGTTCAAAGAAAAGTATCCCCACCTATTCAAGAAGACTCATGCGAGAGTTAGTTCAGCCTGAATTTCGGGACGAAATTCTTTTAACGGGGGGAGACTGTGACAACTGGCACCAAACCGGTAATTTCCGTACACTTTAACTATTAGTTAATGACTGTAATTTTGTGCTTAATTGTCAGCAATGTCTGAACACATACTAAACAAGTGAATTCATGCACGTTGTATATTACAAAATATTGCTTTAGGCAATAATGAACTGTGTTGCGTCAGAAATACTAGTAAACTCACCGGTAAGACACACTGTGTCAACAGAACTGCAGAAAGCAGTCAGACATTAAAATTGGAGCCTAGGTGTAGGTCCAACGACAAGAATACATTAAAACCCAAGAGTACATACAAGGGTTTACATATATACCTTTCGGAAGCAAAAATAAGCACTAAAAAGCACCCGAAACGCACTTTAAGTGCATAATTTTATATAATTCAGCTCTAATCAGCATTTAAACATATGAATATTATGCAGAAATTTCGTTTTATCAACCAGAATACTTCCCTAAGTGTCGGGAATCGGAAGTATCACAAAAGGGTACTTAAAAGATACTAAAAAGTGTAATTTAGCACTTTAACGAATCGGTATCTAACCGAACAACCGGACATTACCCGGAACACCAAAATAATGCTAGAAGCATTATTTTTATTTTTCTAAGCCAGTTAGGGTCCCCGAACACCCTAACACCCTTTATATTACACTACACACTAATAACCTACATAAAGTCCTAACTAAACTTAACTAGACACTAACTATCCATTTGAAATCCAACCATATACCCCCCCCCCCCTAGTCCGATCGGTTGAAGGAGTGGGGACACACCCCACCATTTGTTGATTATTTTATTAAGCATTGTCTAGTATCTTGAAAGCATATTACATGATGGATCAAGCTTAAACTTGGATTATAAATATATACCCTAGACATCTAATCTCTTTCATTCCACCTTCAACCAAACTTGCTCTCTCCTTCCTCCCTTGCTTGTGTTCGGCCGAGATCACACCCACATCCATCATCACCATCAAGTTTTGATCTAGTCATTTTGCATACATACAAGTGTGCAAGGGATCATACAAGAAGGCTCGGTGCACTCGGAAGCTCAAGAACCTCTCTATATTTCTTTTATCCACCTTGTTTATGTCTTGTTTCTTCCCTAGCCTCGAGCTAGTAGTAAGTGTTTCTAAACATCTTCTTGTTCGTGTTTAAAGTGGTTAATAAGAGATTTAACGGTTAAAACTCAAGAACACACAAGATCAAAACTAAAAGTCTTGAAAGAAAGATAAACTAGTTGGATAAAGAGTAGATATGTGTGTAAATCATGTGAATCTTGTATGGTTGTTATTATTTTATGTTGTTTGATGCTAGTAGTGGGATGGATCATCATCTAACCATGCTAGATCATGTTCATGGAACATGAACTAGTAATATGTTAAGTGTAAAAGCTATAAGATGATGAACTCTTCCACTCACAAAACATGAACTTGTGTAAAAGTGATTTTTCTTGTAAAATAAGGTTTTAAACTAGTAGATCTAGAGATCTACAAGTGGTTCTTCCGAAGAACCAAGAGAAAGATGCAAGTCATGTTAAAACCCGGATATTTTATGAACTAGAAACATTTTTAGTAAATAAACAAGTATGTAAACACTTGTGTAACAAGATATTTAACAAAGAAGTATTTTTGAAAATCTTGACTAGAAGTTGTAAAACTCCAAGTTCTTTAAAAATAAAGTTTCTGAGAAACTAATTTTATTTTTAAAGATAACAAGACTTACTAAATGAGCTAGTAGGTTACTACACACTTTTGTAAATTCTCAAGTTCATGAAATAGAGAAATTAGTATATATTGTTGTTGATTGTTGCTGAGAAATTGGTTGTTGATGATTTTAAAAGAAAATAAACACATGTTTTGAAAACATGGGAAACCTCCATTTTTAGGGGAAACTCTGTCGAAATTTCTATAAATTTTGACACTTAGAAAAATATAAGTTTTTGAGAAACTTATTCCCTAAAAATGTATTTAAAAAAAATATTACCAAGGTTTCCCTAATTTTTGGTGATAAGAAATGGTGATTTCTTCAAGATTAAAAATTATGTTAAGTATGTATATTTTTGAGAGAAAAATATATATTAATTGATCACCAACTTTTGTGCTAAGTATATATAGTATGTGTTATACGTGCTAGTGTATTAAGACTTAAAAATACACTAAATACTCATAAGAAGTGTAAACACAAAAATACACATACAACATACAAGATACATAATTCGGGTGCAAATTGCAAAATACAATAAACTTATAATTATTTTTGAGAAAATAATATAAGTAAGACACTTAGTTAAAAATATAAAATATTTTTAACACGAGAGAATACAAATACAAAAGAGAGTGACTGTACTTGTGTGACGCAAGTCTAGTGACTAACGTTAAGAAAACGCGTATAGGTCACGACGTTAATTAAGCAAATCCGGTGAAGTTTACGACGCAAAGGAACGCAAAGTTGTGAGTTCATGCTCCCCCTTTTCTCTTAACTGTTTTCAGTTTTATAACTTCGGGGGTGAAATACATGTACAATTATTATTATGTTTACAAATGGTATGATTATAAGAAGCACACTTGGTGAGAACGAGTACCGAGTGTGATGCGATATAAGAGTACAAGAAGCGCACTTGGTGAGAACGAGAACCAAGTATGATGCGCTATGAGAAATGATACGAGAAATCGTGTCACGAATAGGGTACAGAAGCACCATTAATCAACAATATACCTAGATCGCAGAACAAAAGGTTAGATCTAACGGGTGTCGGGCAGCCACACTCTCGGTGAGGACGAGTACCGAGTAGTGCTTTTGTGTCTCAGAATATGCCAACTAGAAAAGTGCCTTAGGTTTGGTGACTTCCTATGTCGTGTCACATGTTAATGGCTTTGCAACCCATTAACAATCCTGATATATACAGGAACTCTTTATTTACATAAAATTCATACCATACTAAAACTTGATTAATACTTGAAGTATGTGGGGTACTCAAGAAAACTTGAATTATACTTGAGTACGTGGGGTACTCAAGAAAACGGGAATTATACTTTAGCACGTGGGGTACTCAAGAAAAACTTGAATTATACATGAGTACGTGGTGTACACATGGATACTTGATTTATATATGAAAACTTGATTTATACATGACACAAACTATGTTTTCGTACAAAGTATACAAACGTGAAATACAAAAACTGCATGAATTCACACCAACATTATGTTGACGTTTTTTTTTCCAAATCTCACATGTATTTCAGGTAACTAGGATGGATGTGCGCGTGGTCTTACTCATGCTCGTGGATGTCGCTTTGTTTATTGTTAAATAAAGTTGTGACTTTTTAAGATAATGTTTATGCTATCACACGATGTAAACGCTAACTATGTTTTCAAATTATGAAATGTTTGGTATTTGAAGACATTTTTATGAGCATGTAGAATGTTTACCTTTCGTATGATGAGAACCTTTCATGATCACACCTCGTGCTTCCGCCGCAGAAAAGGGTGTGACAAAACCTTTTCCTACTGATTCCATATATTAAAATAAAATATTTTAAACAGTTGAGATTGATCAAAATCTCAGATTTCTTTAAATAACCCGAAAATCATCAAATACCGACTTTTATGCTTATTAAACGCATAGTATGGGTTAAAACTATATTTAACACCTAAGACTTATTACCTACTGATATTATAAGCAAATTTTTATACTTTAACAGTAAATAAAAGTTTTGAACTCAGATTTCCAAATTTGACCCTTATAGCATGTGTGAAATGACCAAAATGCCCCTACGGTGCATAGTTTGGCCATAAATGATAAATTTCACATATATGTGATATCTTACTGATGTAACTTATTAAAATAAATATTTTTACTGATTATTTTATACCAGAACCTCATATTGCTATTTAACCACTTTTATAAACTTTAAAACGACCAAAATACCCTTACGGGGCTAAAATTGGTTTTAAATTCGTTTTGGGCATAATGGAAGGTATCCTACTGATATCTTAACATATTTAAAGCATATTAACTTGTGGAACCTGTACATGGCTCATTTGGTTACCCGTTATGCATATTCGCGTTCGATACGGTTTATGTAACTAGTTTGCATAAATTAACCGAAACCGGTCAAACCTTATCATTTTTACTTCAAAATCCAGAATGTATTTAGTTTACCCATTTTATACAAGTCTTCAAACTTGTCGGGTCTAAATCACATTCTAATCCGGTCTTCGCTTAATCTTGTGTTTTGAACCGTAAACCTTTCTTTAAAACTAACCGGTCTAAGTTAAGACTTAAATAAGACCCGTTAGAAATCTAATAGGTTATTAAAACCTTCGTTCCAGATTAGGAGCCCAGTAAAAGCTACTTGTACTTGCTGATTGATATACGGCTGAGAATAAAATTTTACTTTTAGCTCAGGTAAATACTTTTAACTTATTTTCCGTTATACGGGCTTGGGATACGGTATTATAATAATACCGCTTGGTCAGGTATTGAATATTTAATCGATTAGTGGTTAAATCATTGAGATAACCCGTTTTAATCTATTTTGTTTGGTACAAAGCCTTTGGGGGGTTAATGACCATGTCCTGGATATCCTCGGCTCATTCATTAGAAATGGCCACGACTTAAGCACGGGGTGTAGGCATACACCTGACAGTTGCGTATGTATAAACGGTATCTCACTCTCTTGTGGGCCTATACTTGTGGTGTGTCTATTAATCTTATCCGGCTCTTCTAACCGGGTCCTGAATGGACGACAAACATGTAAATCTGTATACAAGATTATATTTAAAATAATTGTCCCAAGTTATAAAATATTTTATGCCTTGTGCATCCAAACCAATTTTATAAACACTTTTCAAAAAGAGTCAGTTAATTGTATTTACCAGTGTAAACTGGCGTATTTTTCAAAAAGATTAAGTGCAGGTACTACGCGTAATGGGTTGGCTACTCCGAGTATCAAATAAAGAGTCTTGCAAGCTTTTGATTCTTAAATCTGTTGAACAATACTTCTTTTTGTTTTAAATCCGCTTGTGGATCCATCTTACAATCCGTTGTGTAACATTTTATTGTACTTTCAACTCGGTTTGTAATATTACTTTAAGACTTCCGCTGTGCATTTAAACTGTGATTATTGACCATGATGATATCAATTATGTCACGATACTCCCCACCGGGCCCACCGGTAATACGTGGAAATATCGGGGTGTGACAGGTTGGTATCAGAGCCAACATTGAGGGAATAAACACTAGCCTTTTGTGTTTAATCTCAATGACACAGTTTGCACATTCCTCGACTTCCGAGTCTAGGCTAATGACTTAGGATTAATCCTAATCTTATTGTTTTCTTTTTGTTTGTTTCTTTTGTTTGTTTTGGCAGGAAAAAGTCAATGCCGCGACGTATTAGAGGTAGAGGTGGAAGAGGAAAGGCACCAATCACTGCAAGAAATGATCATGAAGCTGGGCCATCTCACCGGCGTACTCCTTCAGCGAATCTTAGCTCTAGTCCTCACGACGATTGGAGAAATTATTTAGAGCCTGCAAGACACTCTGTCTCGCTCAGTTCATCACCGTCTTATCATGATTCATTCGGGCTTCATCAGAACAATGAGTCCGACCATTCTCACCATTCCTTCATACCGTTGCAGCGGTCGAGTTCACGCCATGCCTTCCAGGACCCGACCCCATACTTCCAAAGCCGGTTCAATCAAATGAACCAGATCGAAGAACCAATGGGTTATAACCCATTAGGACCAGAAGATCATTTTTCCAGCAACCAAGACATAGATATGGATGAAGATTCAGATCCTGCCGAGCCACCATCTGGGACGCCAACGCATCCCATCGAGATTTCAGACGGATCATCCTTCCATGGTTCGCCTTATAGGGGCCCAGACAGTTTTGCTGAAAGATGGGCCACATACCACTGGGAGTTCACTCCCCCATTCAACCCACCTCCACAACAGCAGCATGATCCCTCAGAGGATTCACGTTTCCAGGCGGTCACGCCACCGCCACCGCCGCCACTAGAGCAACAGTTGCCTCCAGAACCACTGAGGCGAAGAAGATTAGGTGCACGGATGTCCGTGATTAGGGGATTTCATTTCAGCACCCCCCAACACTCCAGTGGCAGCCACTACCCACCACTGTATGAAGACCTGCAAATGGGTGGGCCTTCAAACCCAGTTTCAGAAGTCGACTCTGCGCCAGTCGCACCACCGCCGCACATGGGTTATGATAACCCAATACCTTCATACGCTGGTGCAGCGGCGTATAACCCGTTTGAGCAGCCAGCTTACCCGGGTAACAATTATTACAATGCCTCTGCCGTTTACCCGTACCTCGAAGCGGCAAACTACAATGCTCTTCACCCTGAAGGACCCTTCGCAGCCTCGTACCCAACTGGGTACCAAGCATATGGGTATCAATACCCACCACCTCCTCAACCTCCACAGCAGCAGCCACCGCAGCCACCATTGATTCAACCACCGCCACAACAAGTAATCCTTCAACGGTTGCACGAGGTGGAGCAACAGGTGCAGGAGGAGCGTAGGAGCCGCCGGGGTCTGCTTAAGGGTTTGGCAGACCTAATAAATGGGAAGAAGAAGATGGATTATTAAAATCCTTATTTATTTGTATTGTTATTTATTTCAATTAAGTCCCTGCGTGGACAATTTTATTTATGTACTAAGTCCCTACGTGGACTTCTCTTTCTTTATTCAGCCCTTGCATGGGCAAGTTATTTATTTAAAAGTCCCGTTTAGGGCATCTATGTACTTCTTCCAATTTATGGAATGGTTTAAAATTAAAATTTCATTTTGTCATTATATATATGAATATATTGTATGAAATAAATCAAAATATCGTTCCAATTTACAATTGATCTGCCATTAATTATTAAACGGAATCTTAAAAGGTATAACCTAGCCTATATGTCATTTTAGATATGGCTATGATGGTAAAACCTATTTAAAAGATTCAAATCCTTGTTAACATCTGAAAACATGTTAGCACTCCTGGCAGACTTGATTCAGTAAAGTCACGCATGTCATCCTTATATTGGGATTTTTCAATCCCTTATCTGGCCTAATGATCTAGAAATCATGGGTTCAAATCATCAATTAAGATGATCATATATATTTTACATCCTTTAGTGAAGAAGTGCCTACGGGCCACACTTATTGTCTTATAAGACAAAAGACAGTTGTAGTCTATGACTCCCTATCAGAAAAGGTGATGAACTATGTTCAAACCTTAATGCCTCGATCTTCTAAGATCATGGCTTATAATTTAAAAAATGTCCTTGTGACTAGGCCTTTTGTGCCACTAATAATATCCTTAATGTTTTATAACTGGGATAAATCATAATGAAAAATTTAAAATAAATATGATTAACAAAATAACCAATATGGTTTGTATTTACCATGGTTAATGAATTGTCAAAATGACAATTCCATAATAAGACTTCTGAATAAATTATTGTCATCATTTTTATATAGCAATTAAGCTACATGGCTGAATCAGAAGAGGTTAACAGTCACCCCAGGGAGAGAAATGATACCACCAGAGTAAACGTAGCTGGTGCAGATATTCAAGCATTGATAGACAATGCTGTTATAGAGCTCTTGACAGACAGTTCAAGGAATCAAGTGGTACTCGCACTAAGACTCAATCTGTGGCTCATAGTAAGCCCCCTTCTAAAACGCATGAGTCAAAGAAGGACGATGCTCGTCACTCATCGAATCAGAGGAGTGTTCCATCCAAACAAACTGTGTTTAAACAGGAGCCACGTGTTAAGGCTTGCTCATACAAATATTTCGTCTCTTGCAAGCCAAGAGACTTCACAAGAGAGAAAGGAGCCATTGAATGTATGACATGGATAGATGAGATAGATACCGTAGTTGACATTAGTGGTTGTGCGGAACAAGACATTGTGAAGTTTGTTTCACAATCGTTTAAAGGTGAGGCTTTGGCTTGGTGGAGGTCACTAATCCAAGCCACAAGGAAGATCCCATTGTATAACTTGTCTTGGGATCAGTTTGTAGCATTGATTAAAGAAAATTTCAGTCCCCAACACGAGGTTGAGAAAATAGAGACTGACTTCTTGACATTGGTCATGAAGAACTTGGATTGTCAGGCATATCTTACAAGCTTCAACACCATGTCCCAATTGGTTCCATACTTGATCACACCGGAACCGAAATGCATAGCACGTTTTATTGGAGGTCTAGCTCCAAAAATCAAAGCAAATGTGAAACCATCTAGACCTACCACCTTTAGGTCAGTGGTTGATCTGTCCTTATCTCTTACTCTCGATGCGGTTAGGCAGAGATCGCTTAAGAATTCTGAGGAAGGGAAAAGGAAACGTGAGGATGAGAACACACGTCGTTCTGATAAGAAACGGACAGGGAACTCGGATCATAGGAAGATTTCCGGTTTTAAGAAAGACAACCAGCAGTCGGGTGAGAAACCCAAATGTAAGACCTGCCAGAAACATCATTTTGGAAAATGTAGGTTGGAATCGAAATCACAATCGCAGTCGCAGTCAAAGCCTTTTGGATGTGGGATCTGCAAGTCCAAGGAGCATAAGACTTTAGATTGCCAGAAATTGAAAGTTGCAACTTGTTATGGTTGCAACGAAAAGGGACATATCAAGACTAATTGCCCAAAATTTGCTAAGAAGCCTGAGGAGGCTAAAATGATCAACGCTTGGGTCTTTCAGATGAATGCTCAGGAGGCCATTCAGAATGACAATGTTATAACAGGTACATTCCTTATCAATGATGTTTATGCTAGAGTATTGTTTGATTCAGGTGCAGACAAGTCTTTTGTAGACAATAAATTTTGTAAGTTATTAAATCTGCCTGTTAAGACTCCAAGCATAAAGTACGAAGTAGAATTGGCCGATGGTACTATAGAGACTGCCTCAACAGTTTTAGATGGATGTTTTATATCCATTAGGAATCACTCTTTTCCGCTATCCTTGCTTCCATTGAAATTAGCAGGATTCGATATAGTAATAGGCATGGATTGGTTATCTCATAACCAAGCCCAAATTGTATGTGATAAGAAGCAAGTGGTTATCAAGACTCCTTATGGTGAGCCACTTACGATTCAAGGAGATACTCAGTATGGATTGCCTAAGCAAGTATCTATGCTTAAGGCATCAAGGTGTATGAAGAAAGGTTGTGTCATTTATATGGCACAGGTAACCACTGATGAACCAAAACCTAAGATTGAGGACATCCCTATTATTTCTGAATATCCAGACGTATTCCCTGAAGAACTACCTGGTTTACCTCCAGATAGGCAAGTGGAGTTCAGAATCGATATTATTCCTGGAGCAGCACCAATTGTAAGAGCACCTTACCGGTTGGCACCGACTGAGATAAAAGAGTTAAGGACTCAGTTGGATGATTTGTTAGAGAAGGGATTTATTCGACCTAGCTCGTCCCTTTGGGGAGCACCAATTCTGTTTGTGAAAAAGAAGGATGGCTCGATGCGTCTGTGCATCAATTATCGCAAGCTAAATAAAGTAACAATCAAGAATAGATACCCATTACCCAGGATCGATGATCTATTCGATCAGCTTCAAGGAGCAAGTTACTTTTCAAAGATCGATCTAAGATCAGGTTATCACCAGTTGAAGGTCAGAGATGAAGACGTACATAAGACCGCATTCAGAACACGTTATGGTCACTATGAGTTCTTAGTGATGCCTTTCGGGCTCACTAATGCACCTGCAGCATTCATGGATCTCATGAATCGCGTTTGCAAGCCGTACCTAGACAAGTTTGTCATTGTCTTTATCGATGACATACTCATTTATTCAAAGAATCAAGCCGATCATGAGAAACATCTCCGGTGTATCCTTAAACTTCTTCAGCAAGAGAAGCTCTATGCCAAGTTTTCAAAATGTGAGTTTTGGCTTCGTGAAGTCCAATTTCTTGGACATGTGGTAAGTGAGCGTGGTATCCAGGTGGATCCCGCTAAGATTGAAGCAATTATGAATTGGCAAGCGCCCAAAACACCTACTGAAATTCGCAGCTTCTTGGGTCTAGCAGGATACTATAGACGTTTCATTGAATACTTTTCAAGGATTGCTGCACCTTTAACTTCGTTAACTCGTAAGAATGTCAAGTTTAACTGGGGTCCCAAGCAGCAAGAATCGTTTGATATTCTTAAGCAGAAGTTAAGGAATGCACCTGTGTTGACATTGCCAGAAGGAATTGAAGAATTTGTGGTTTATTGCGACGCATCGCACACAGGTATGGGATGTGTGCTTATACAGAAGGACAAGGTTATCGCATATGCTTCCCGTCAATTAAAGATGCACGAGAAGAATTACAACACCCATGATTTGGAGTTGGGTGTCGTTGTATTTGCACTAAAGCTTTGGAGGCATTATCTTTATGGGACAAAGTGCGTGATCTATTCTGATCATAAGAGCCTTCAGCATCTGTTTAATCAGAAAGATCTTAACATGAGACAACGCCGATGGATGGAAACATTAACGATTATGATTGTGAAATCCGATATCATCCAGGCAAAGCAAATGTTGTTGCTAACACCTTAAGCAGAAAAGAAAGGGTGAAACCTATTAGAATAAATGCCAATAGCATTGAATTAAAGAACAGCTTGAATGAAAGGTTGTTAGCCGCTCAAAAGGAAGCTGCATCAGAAGCTAACTATCTGAATGAGAAGTTAGGAGTGACTGCCGATCAATTTTCATATGGCAAGGATGGAATCCTAAGATTGAATGGTCGAATATGGGTTCCAATTTATGGAGGACTTCGAGATGTGATTCTTCAAGAAGCTTAGCTCCAAATATTCAGTTCATCCTGGCAGTGATAAGATGTACCAGGATTTAAAAACAAATTATTGGTGGATAGGTTTGAAGAAATCTATAGCCACATATGTGGCTAAATGTCTGACGTCGGCGCAAGTTAAAGCAGAACATCAAAAGCCGTCAGGTTTGCTACAACAGCCTGAACTTCCCACTTGGAAATGGTGGAAATGGGAAATGGTAACCATGGATTTTATCACTAAGTTACTAAAGACAAAGCACGGGAATGATACTATTTGCGTTATAGTCGATAGACTGACCAAGTCAGCCCACTTCTTGCCGATTAAAGAAACTCACAGCTCCGATAAGCTAGCTCAGTTGTACGTGGATAAGATAGTATCTCTCCACGGTGTGCCAGTATCTATTATATCTAATAGGGATACAAGATACATCGCATTTTTGGAAAATCTTTCAGCAATCTTTAGGTACTCGATTAAATTTCAGCACTGCTTATCATCCTCAGACGGATGGGCAAAGCGAACGTACAATTCAAACGCTTGAGGATATGCTACGAGCTTGTGTTATAGATTTAGGTGGAAGTTGGGATGACCATCTTCCATTGATTGAATTTTCATATAATAATAGTTATCATTCGAGTATCCAAGCCGCGCCTTTTGAGGCCTTGTACGGAAGGAAGTGCAGAACGCCAGTTTGTTGGGCGGAAGTTGGAGATGTCCAACTATCAGGACCTGATATAGTTCTCGAAATGACGGATAAGATTGTTCAAATCCGTGACCGTTTGAAAGCTGCCAGGGATAGGCAGAAAAGCTACGCGGGTAAAAGGCGTAAACCTCTAAAATTTGAGGTAGGTGACAAAGTGCTACTTAAGGTGTCACCCTGGAAAGGGGTGATGCGTTTTGGCAAAAAGGGCAAGCTAAGCCCAAGATACATAGGACCAGTCAAAATCATCGAATATCGGTGGCCTACAAGCTAAATCTGCCAGAGGAGCTCAGTGGGATTCATAATGTATTCCACATCTACAACTCAAAGAAATGTCTAGCCGATGAGTCGCTAGCAATGTCACATAAGACGTGCAGATTGATGAGAGTTTGAAGTTCGTTGAAAGACCTTTGTCAATCGAGGATCGACAGGTCAAGAAACTTTGAAGGAAGCATGTGCCAATTGTCAAAGTGAAATGGGATGCCCGTAGAGGCCCAGAATACACGTGGGAGGTTGAATCCATAATGAAGCAGAAATACCCCCATTTGTTTCAGTAAATCTCGAGGTCGAGATTTCTTTTAAGGGAGTGAGGAGGTAACACCTCGCAAAATCACGACCAATATAATAAAGACACGTGTCCTCAAACAATGTAAATATGTAAGTAAAAGGATCCAAAGTGTCAACATGCCAATCTTGTGCCTCTGATTGACCTCACACGACGTTCGTATTCTTTAATGAATAAATTGTCGGACATAGAAAGTCGTTTGTGCTTAAATTGAGAATTTTATGAAGCATAGGGGTTAAAAGTGTCAACATGTTAAATGTTACCTCTGAGTGACCTTTTAACGATCCCAAAAGCATTGTGATGATTGTATATTTTTCTCTCAAGAATATTGGATTGTAATCTCTTAGAGTTTTAAAGAAAACAAGACTTTTCGGGTGATCTTACATCTAACCGGGAGCTTAACGGAGTTAACATGTGACCCAAGGCCCTTAATAGTTAACTATGGGGGTCATAAGTGCAACAAATGGAAGTTATTTAAATTAAATTTGGACCAGGGACTGAAATTGCAAAGCTTGCAAACTTTTAACCGGAATACCCCTTTGTCGCGATACGCGTAGGCCGAGTCCAACTCTTACGCGGGCCGCGTAAGAGTGCCAGCGACAGAAAATGTGGACAGCTGCATGTTGCAGCCTGTCCACCGCCATTGCATGCTAGTTTTTCGATGCCAGGGAATGTGCAATTGGTTTTACTGCCCTAAGGACACTTGTAAACATCAGGATTACCTCTAGGGACATATGGATTGATCTTATGAAGTGGAAATTCCTATATAAAGGCCCCTTTGTTTGCACTTAGAACTTGCATATTTGAAAACTTCATTCAAGCTCACTCTCTGAAGCCTCCTGGTGTTCAAGGAAGCTTTCTAAAGATCAAAATTCATGCTAAGTACTCTAGTAAGTGTTCTTAGCTTCTCTAGTTAAAGTTTTATTAGCTTAATGGCCGAAAGTCAAAGATATCGTAATTAAGCTTTGACTTGGTGATTAATCACTAATGGTCCAGCCATTATTCGAATTGAAAGTGGCTATGAGTTGGTAATTATGTAGGTAATAAACCCTTAAAAGGGCACCTACTGATTATCACCTTTACTTGGTCAATTGTCAGATCAAACTATTTAATAAAAAGTCAAACGAGTCAATTTTTATAAATTAATTCATAACTGATAATGTAGAAGTTATGGAACATGTTTTAACATTAAAATAACTTGGTAAATAATATAAGAACATGTTTAGGCATGCTCAACCCGACAATTCTGAGTTTAGGCTCGGTTCGTAACCGAAAGTCGCAAAAGTAGACTTTTGCTTTGACTTTCAGTTCTGATCCGATTTAGCTTAGTTTAGATATACCTTAGGGTTCCTTTAGGACCATATTACATGATAGTATAACCCTCTGATATTATACTATATGGTTCTTTTGAAATCTGAATCATTTGCATGTTTCCGTTAAATGCTTAAAAGTTGACCATTATGCCCTTTTGATATAAAAAAGAGATTTTTGAAAATATGAGAGGACAAAAACCTTTATTACTGATTTATAAGCATGTTTTAAATATTTGAAATCAGTTCATGGTCTAAAATAGAAGTTATGCGCGATATCGTAAAATGAAAGCTTTTTATTAATTAAATGCCATTTTTAGTATAAATCATATTTATACCCAAATTTTGGCACCAAACTTTCTACCCACTCACATAATATAATATTTAGGGATTTTTGGAAAAATTTTCAAATTTTATACTGATTATATTATAGGGTTCTAGTGTAAATTCGGTATTAACAAAATTGCCCTTTTCTTTGATAAAATGAGTTTTACATAACATTTTGATACCAAACATTTTCCTACTGATTCCATATATTAAAATAAAATATTTTAAACAGTGGAGACTGATCAAAATCTCAGATTTCTTTAAATAACCCAAAAATCGTCAAATACCGACTTTTACGCTTATTAAACGCATAGTATGGGTTAAAACAATATTTAACACCTAAGACTTATTACCTACTGATATTATAAGCAAATTTTTATACTTTAACAGTAAGTAAAAGTTTTGAACTCAGATTTCCAAATTTAACCCTTTTAGCATGTGTGAAATGACCAAAATGCCCATACGGTGCATAGTTTGGCCATAAATGATAAATTTCACATATATGTGATATCTTACTGATATAACTTATTAAAATAAACATTTTTACTGATTATTTTAGACCAGAACCTTAGATTTCTATTTAACCACTTTTATAAACTTTAAAATGACCGAAATACCCTTACAGGGCTTAAATTGGTTTTAAATTTTATAAGACTTATTACCTACTTATATTATAAGCAAAAATTTCCAAAAAATCCCTAAATATTATATTATGTCAGTGGGTAGAAAGTTTGGTGTTAAATAAGTCAAAGCAAAACTCTACTGATATCTTAACATATTTAAAGCGTATTAACTTGTGGAACCTGTACATGACTCATTTGGTTACCCGTTATGCATATTCGTGTTCGGTACCGTTTATGTAACTAGTTTGCATAAATTAACCGAAACGGGTCAAACCTTATCATTTTTACTTCAAAATCCAGAATGTATTTAGTTTACCCATTTTATACAAGTCTTCAAACTTGTCGGGTCTAAATCACATTCTAATCTGGTCTTCGCTTAATCTTGCGTTTTGAACCGTAAACCTTTCTTTAAAACTAACCGGTCTAAGTTAAGACTTAAATAAGACCCGTTAGAAATCTAATAGGTTATTAAAACCTTCGTTCCAGATTAGGAGCCCAGTAAAAGCTACTTGTACTTGCTGATTGATATACGGCTGAGAATAAAATTTTACTTTTAGCTCAGGTAAATACTTTTAACTTATTTTCCGTTATACGGGCTTGGGATACGGTATTATAATAATACCGCTTGGTCAGGTATTGAATATTTATTCGATTAGTGGTTAAATCATTGAGATAACCAGTTTTAATCTGTTTTGTTTGGTATAAAGCCTTTGGGGGGTTAATGACCATGTCCTGGATATCCTCGGCTCATTCATTAGAAATGGCCACGGCTTAAGCACGGGGTGTAGGCATACACCTGACAGTTGCGTATGTATAAACTGTATCTCACTCTCTTGTGGGCCTATACTTATGGTGTGTCTATTAATCTTATCCGGCTCTTCTAACCGGGTCCTGAATGGACGACAAACATGTAAATCTGTATACAAGATTATATTTAAAATAATTGTCCCAAGTTATAAAAGATTTTAAGCCTTGTGCATCCAAACCAATTTTATAAACACTTTTCAAAAAGAGTCAGTTAATTGTATTTACCAGTGTAAACTGACGTATTTCCCAAAAAGATTAAGTGCGGGTACTACGCGTAATGGGCTGGCTACTCCGAGTATCAAATAAAGAGTCTTTCAAGCTTTTGATACTTAAATCTATTGAACAATACTTCTTTTTGTTTTAGATCCGCCTGTGGATCCATTTTACAATTCGTTGTGTAACATTTTATTGTACTTTCAACTCGGTTTGTAATATTACTTTAAGACTTCTGCTGTGTATTTAAACTATGATTATTGACCATGATTATATCAACTACGTCACGATACTCCCCACCGGGCCCACCGGTAATACGTGGAAATATCGGGGTGTGACACATGATCACAAAATAGTAGTAACTTGCACATAGTATTTGTAGCGATCGTGTTTCCAAGTTCATACGAATGCACTAGAGTGCAATCATAGTATGCGAAATTACAAGATTTAGTTCCTAAAGAACAGAATCCTCAAAGTCGGCCTGTAGTTGTAATCACACATAGTGTGATTACATTGAAATTTGT
Source organism: Helianthus tuberosus (assembly GCA_030545235.1). Taxonomy (NCBI): domain Eukaryota; kingdom Viridiplantae; phylum Streptophyta; class Magnoliopsida; order Asterales; family Asteraceae; genus Helianthus; species Helianthus tuberosus. The sequence continues at coordinate 126,436,488 of CM060407.1, forward strand.
AATTGGAATATAAATAACAAGGATAAAGAAAACTTCTTGAAATTTATATTGTCATTACAAACATAATTAAAATATGTACATTGTTTTCGAAAATAAACAGAAAATGTAGAGGTTCAAATGATCATAAGTGCTTGATCATTAGCTTGAGCCTCATTGACATTGAACACTCGTCCATTAGCATTGGCAAGATTTGGACAGTTTCGCTTGAAATGATTTAAATCACCACAATTGAAACATGCTCGAGGGCGAGTTTGAGTAGGGGCTGCTTGGTTCTGAACACGACAGGTCGTAGCTAGATGTCCAAATAGACCATAGATTGTACATTGGCGGCAAGGAGAATTTGTTGCGTGATGATAGTTGCAATGATTGCTCCGAGGTTGCTTTCCACGATAAAATCCTTTAAAGGGTACTGAGTTTAGTGGAATCAGTGCGGGAATTGCATAATTCTTTGAAGTCTTACGCTTCTTAGAATTTCTGGAATATTTAGCCTTTGTTTCCTTTGAATTCTCCTTAGTAGTTTCAATGTTTCTTTTCTTGTCTCCTTTTCGAAAAAGTTTCCCTTTTCTAACCTGGGAGTCGGTTAGGGTTGCGGCTAATTCCTTAGCCTCCCTAAGCATTGCAGGTTTGCTGCCAGTGACAATGTCTTGGACTGGATCAGGCCCGATCCAAAGGTGTGACCATAGTGGGGCAAAGTAGGCTTAACTGTTCGAATCGGTCAGTGTAGGCACGGTTTTCTCCACTATCTTGTTTTAGATAATAAAATTCGGTTTTGAGTGCCCTTATTTCGCTTCGTGGGCAGAATTCTTTCTTCATAAGATCTTTAAATTCTTCCCACGTTTGTGCCATTGCTATATCGGCACCTCGGTCTCTCATGATACCGTTCCACCAAGTGAGTGCTCTCTTTTGAAAAACACTCAAGGCGAACTCCACCTTGCGCTCATTGGGACACTAAACATGGCGAAATGTGCTTTCTATACTCTCAAACCATTGTAGGAGCCCAGTTGCTCCTTCAGACCCATTAAATCCGAGTGGTTTAACCGAGTTGAATTGTTTATAGTTACATGGCGATAAAACATTGTTGTTGTTATTGTTTTGGATTTGGTTGACTTGGGTCACAATGCCTGGGAGTAAAGTAGCTAGGTGCTGAGAGATCCTTCCTGCCATTTCAGCGTTCCAAATGACGTCGTGGTGGGGAGGCATCTTGAAGATATAGATGTTTTGGTCAAAAATTACCGAAGCAATTTAAGTGATCAAATTAGTTAAGTGAGGTAGTGTGCTAGAAATATGTATGAAAAATGTGTTAACCAAATTAGTTGTGAAAACAGTTTCAGGATACGGCTCGGGATATAGAGTTGTATCTACGATCAAACAATGAGCAAAAATGTAAAGGTGGACACGTGATGTACGAGGAAAGCCCTTGATCAATCTAGATCACCGGCATAAAACCTCGGGTGCTGACAATTGCAGCTGCCTTGTTCTTCTATTGCTTCAAATATCAGGATACAGTGCAGGATGCGGTGCGGATCGACTATGTGTTACAATGTAATTCGAATACAAGTGTTGTGTGTAGTGTTTGCGATGAGCTAGAGAGAAAGTGTTCGAAAATGTGTAAGTTGTGTGACTTAATCTGATCCGCCCCCATCTATTTATAGTAAAACAAATGTAACTAACTATCCTACATAACCGGGATCCACCGAATATTCCTTAGTTGAACGTTGTAGACCTGGTCTTTCGGGCTCAACGTCTCTCCTTTAATAACTACGCCCGAGTCTTGAGGAGATGGAGTCTACTTGACCGTTAGTAAGTCCCAGTCTTTCACCTGCACGTGATTAATTCGATGCACCTCAGGATATCAACCAGGATGTTAGCAATATCCCCGTCCAGTATCCTGATCACAGATAAACAATTAAAAACAGGATATAGTTCAAGATATGTATGCTTAGAAAATGAGCCATAACAATTGTCCCCAAATATATCGGTTGGTATACCAATCCAAGGGATATATTTCAAAAGTCTTATCCCATAATTCAAGGCATTTAAAACGAAGCGACGGTCGAGATCACATCGTAACCTCCAACACGCTTTTTGCTCAATGGAGATCCATAATGCCCCTATATCTTCTCTCTTCTTGTTTGAAAAGCAGATATCTTCAACAGAGCCTTCAGGTAATTCTCCATTTCTCATTTACTTTCTATCAATTTTCCTTGCCTTACTCGTAATGGATGCCGAGACCTTCAACCAGCAGAATCTCCTCAAAAATCCCGAAAAGGAGATCTGTGCTTTTGACAACGCATACATTGCGGCTTTGAGAGCTTCCGGCGCTTTCCCTGATAACACGGTCTTTAGACCGTTCGTTCGATCGGTCAATTCGATCGGATGTTTCTTCCACTGATTGGGTTTGCTTTCTAGCATATCCTTTTTCGCTAGGTCTTCGATACCCTTTTCCCGAATTCATGATGCAATTCTTCCGAACCACCTGCATCTCTTTTGCTCAAACCATGCCCATGGTTTGGAGAGTATTAATTGTACTTAACCAAATCAAAAACCTTCATTGCCCCGATCTCTGCATCGAGGATTTGCCTATTGCTTATCGCCTCCGATCCCATGGGTCTAGTCGGTTCTTGCTTTTCTCGACCTCTAGCAAACCCCTGATTCTTAAAGCCACCAAAAACGAAGACGAATGGCAACGCAAGTTTTTCTTTGTCAAACGAGACTCCATTGCTGAGGGTGCCAACCTTCCGGTGGAGTGGTTAACCACCGGTAGGGTCATAAATATTCTCATGGACCGTTTGATTTTTATCTTCTACTAATATCCTTCTTTTTGATCCTTATGCAGTGAATTTCAAGGAAGTAGCTCCCCCTACCGCTGAATCAGAAGAAAGAATCAACACTGTTTACCAATTACCTGCAATAGACAGGACTTTCACCACACACGTCCCGAGTTCTAGTCAATACTCGTCATCTGAAATGTCTGGTAAGGATTTCTTTTTAAAATAATTAGCTAACACAGTATAATAATAAAATAAAGAGTAATAATGATGTGAAACTTTTCCCTTTATGCAGCACCGGCCAAGATCCCTGAAGTCTTTGACCTCGACGAGTTAGACAGTTATTCTGATCAGGTTCAGGTCAAGAAGGAACCTAGTCTCAAGGCCACAGCCTCATCCAAACCCAGCAGCTCCAAAGCCATCATTATTCCCAAACCTTCACCGGCTACCAAGCCCCGGAGTTCAAGTTCCCGCAAAAGGAAAGAGCCCGATTCCCCTGTCATTTCTGACACATTTCCTTACGAGAAGCACGGGTTCATTGAAGCTAGCGGGTTTATGACTTCCTTTCTTAACCAGGTTAGTATTCTCATATCACATCCTGCGGCTTACATTATTTACAAAGATTTATCAATATTAATACCTGTCCTCTTACCTTCGTAGGGTCTTGAGTGTCTGGTTCACCTATATCAAGAATCCTGCAAGCTTAACAAGACGCTTGAATCCAAGCTAAAGGAAGCAGAAATCACAATCTCCGATCAAGGCATGATCGCAGCCGCCAAATCTCGTCATTACGAGGAGAAATTCAAAGCCATGATTCAAGAACACCAAACTGCTCTCAACAAAGCTACTCTTCAAGCCCAGGCCGATCTTGAAGCTGCCCATGTGCAACATGAATGGGATATGGTCAGCTACCGGGAAAGCCTCAAGAGTTCCGTCGTCATTTCTCTCCTCCAAGCCAGGTTGAAGATGGCCCATGAAGCCAAAACATTAGGTTTTGAATGCCCTTCTTGGGATGTTGGTGCCTGGGAGACCAAGCTAAAGAACCTCGGCGGCACTTCTTCCAAATCAGCTGTCGAAGAATCTTCCAAAGCAGTTGAAAAAACAACCGATGCTGAGAAGGATGCTGAGGCGGATCCCAAGACGGATGCTGCTGAAATCATTATGGATGAAGAAGGCACTACCCCTTAAAGCTTATTTCCTTTAAATTGTTTGAACAATTTTATTTCCTATGAACAATTTTTATTTCTGCATCTAAACAATTTGATAGCCGAAGGTGGATGGGTCCTGGGTTTCAGGATGAAACCTTCGGTTATCAACCAGTACTGATTGTTTCAAAAAATAATTTCATCTTTCATTTTTCTTGTTATTATCTTCCGTCTTTCTTAGCATAGATCTTAGCTTTGCAAAATTTCGTACAACTATCTTTCAGAAATATCCTGATCAATATGCTCAGCGATATATTATAAAAACCTTTTATTGGAGAGGACTTCCAAACATTCGTTCAACTTTGTAGAAAGTTCCTTAAAGAGTGAAAAACAATCTATCTTTCCAAAACCTGTTTTGATAATACTTAAATGATCAAAGTTTCAAACTAGTATTAGTTTCAAATATCTTAATCAAATATCCCGAAAAGTATTTAAAAACACATTTTGAGAATATATCAGGATATTTAACCTTTTACCAAACATAGTACTATCAAAAATTTAAACGTTGTTTTTAAAGGAAAGATCATACCAGGAATAGGGTATAATCCTATTATCAAACCTCAATCCCTTTGCAACTTTTCCAATGAAGATGTCCCCTGTCTGAGACACTTAGTGCATTAGTTCCGAGCCTTATCCTTTTAGCTTTACGCCATTGCTTTAGTAGGAATGTCCCCTGTGTACAATGTCTTCATATACTTAGAAATCTTCTGGATATCAGTTCCCATTGTATAGACAATTTTTCATGTTACTGGGGTAAAACCCAAGAATGTACTGGAGATAAATTTCTTGTATCCTGGGGAAAATCCCAAATTTTCATGCGCTACAGGCGGGAGTGTATAAACTCCAAGACTTAGAAAGGTGAAAACCTTTAAACCTTAGAGAGTATGAAAATACCCTTTCGTGAGAGAGGGTGATCAATCCTCATATACCTTTAGGATCCAGGGTATAGCCAACAGTAACGAAATTGTCAGCCACTTTTACATGAACTGGTCCCGCCACCTTGAACTATCCCTGGATAACTTGCGCTCCAGGCGGGGTGTTTAAACCCAATTCGGGAGAAAGGTGAATACCTTTAAACCTGTGAAGGGATCAGGATCCCTTATACGTGAGAGAGGGGGCCAATCCTCTAATCTTCCGAAGTATCTTGAGTGAGCATCCTAGAGCTATATCCTGGAGCATATACTGCAAAACATCCTTAAACTAAGGTGGGTGTTAGCTTGGCTAACACCCCTCCGATGCTTAAGTTAGTATTGGGTTTCAAAGAATAAATTAAACCAAACACATTTAAAAAAGATAGAATTCATACCATCCTGAGTTAGAAATTAAATTCTAAACTCACTTGAAATAAAGCTTAAGGTTTATAGCATTCCAAGATCTCGGTAGCATATCCCCTTCCATATTCTTGAGTCTATATGATCCTTTCCCTGCTTCTGATTCAACTTCATATGGTCCTTCCCATTTTGGAGCTAGCTTGCCATCGGCAGGATTAGTAGTATTCTGAAAAGCCTTTCTTAACACCCAATCTCCAACCTTAAATCTTCTGGTCCTAATATTCTTGTTATATGCTCTGGATATTCTTTGTTGATATGCTGCCATCCTTAGCCTTACTGCATCCCTTTTTTCATCTATAGTATCCAAATCCTGACTCAAGGCTTCAGGCTTCTGTTCAGGATCACTTAGGGTAGATCCTGCAGTAGGTATTGCCATTTCCGTTGGAATCATTGCTTCTGCTCCAAATACCAAGGAAAATGGGGTTTGGCCTGTTGCATTCTTTACCGTTGTCCAATCAGCCCACAAAACAAAGGGTAATTCTTCTGCCCATCTTCCTTTTTTGGCTCCAAGCCTCTTCTTTAAGTTATTGACAATTATCTTGTTTGAGGATTCTGCTTGTCCATTCGCTTGAGGATGTACTGGAGTAGATGTTATCATTTTGATTCCCCAACTTTTGCAAAAGTCAGTAGTTCTCTTGCTTATAAACTGAGAACCATTGTCACAGATTATCTCTGCTGGTACTCCGAATCTGGTCAGGATATTTCTCTTTATGAAGGATACTACTTCTTGGTCTCTAATTTGAACAAATGCTTCTGCTTCAACCCACTTGGAGAAATAATCCGTCATTGCCAACATGAAAACCTTTCCTCCTGGAGCTTTTGGAAGCTTTCCCACTATATCCATACCCCACTTCATAAACGGCCAAGGGGAAACAATAGGATACAGCGGTTCAGCAGGCTGATGTAATATGTTACTATGTCTTTGACATGCGTCACATCTTCGAGCATATTCTGCGGCATCTTTTCTCATTGTCGGCCAATAATATCCTGTCCTTAATACTTTTGAGAATAATGACCTGCCCCCAGTATGGTTACCACAATCCCCTTCATGTATATCCCGAAGTACTTCCTTGGCTTCAGGATCCTCCAAGCACCTCAAATACGGTCCTGCAAGAGATTTCTTGTATAAAACATTATTTATAATAGTAAATCGTGATACCTTCATCCTAAATGCCTTAGGATTTTCGTTTTCGGGGATGTGTCCTTCCTTGAGATATCTCATGATTGGAGCCGTCCAAGAATTAGGATCCTCTTCAGGATACTCTACTCCAGGATCCTGAATACCCGCTACTTCTTTATCCCGAGGATTCGTTGCAGGATACAAGACATGTAATATTGGTACTTGGGTTCCTTCTGGTATCCTGATCGATGATCCCAGATTTGCTAAGGCATCTGCTTCAGCATTATCCTCTCTTGGTACCTGTTCAAGTGTAAAAACATCGAAATATCCTGCTAATTTTTTGAGAATGTCGAGGTATTCGATCAATTTCTCACCCTTAACTGCATAGGATCCATTAAAATGGTTAGTAATTAACAAGGAGTCAACATATACTTGCAAATTCTTGATACTCAAACTCTTAGCCAATTCTAATCCTGCAATTAAAGCTTCATATTCTGCCTCATTATTAGTAGCAGGAAATTCACACCTAATAGCCTGGGGTAATATGTCCCCCTGTGGCGATTTTAGTAGTATACCTAAACCTACACCTCTTATATTGGATGCACCATCAGTATATAATGTCCAGGATCCTGATGATTCTCCTAACTGTTGAACTTCTAGGTCTACCTCATCCTGAATATCACTACTGAAATCAGCCACAAAGTCAGCTAAAGCCTGAGACTTTATGGCATTTCTAGGTTCATATACTAAATCATAAGCACTTAACTTTACTGACCACTTGGCCATCCTGCCTGACATCTCTGGTTTCCTAAGCACATTTTTGACAGGATAATTCGTTTTAACATGGATCCTATGTGTCTCAAAATAATGTCTAAGCTTTGTCGATGCCATGACTAGAGCTAATATCAATTTTTCTAAATGAGAATACCTAGTTTCAGCATCTAACAAACTTTTACTAACATAATATACAGGATATTGCTGACCTTCATGGTCTTTTATGAGAACGACACTTACAGCATTCCCTGATACAGCGAGGTATAGGGATAGTGGTTTACCAATTTCAGGCTTCATCAGTAGAGGTGCTGTTGAGAGATATCGCTTCAAATCCTGCAAGGCTGCTTCATGCTTTGCTCCCCATTCAAATTTCTTATTCTTCTTGAGGATATCATAGAATTCCCTGCATTTTTTCGAGGATCTAGAAATAAATCTATTCAAGGCTGCTACTCGGCCTGTTAACCATTGTACGTCCTTCATATTCGAGGGTGATTTTATATCCAGGATAGCTTTAATCTGCTCCGGGCTTGCCTCTATCCCCCCTTTTTGTCACCATATATCCTAGAAACTTTCCTGCCCCCACTCCGAAATGGCACTTAGCAGGATTCAGCTTCATGTTGTATTGATCCAGGATATCAAATGCTCCCTCGATATCCTGGAGGTGATCCTCAGCTTTTTTAGATTTTACCAACATATCGTCAATATATACCTCCATGGTGTCCCCCCAGCTTATCTTTGAACATCCTGTTTACCAATCTCTGGTACGTTGCACCTGCATTTTTCAAACCGAAAGGCATAGCAGTATAGCAATATATACCTGTTGGTGTCATGAAAGCAATATCCTCCTTATCCGAAGGCTCCATCTGAATCTGCTGAAATCCTGAGGATGCGTCCATGAATGTTAACATTTCATGTCCAGCAGTAGCATCTACCATTGCATCGATATGAGGGAGAGGAAATGGATCTTTAGGACAAGCCTTGTTCAAGTCCGTGTAGTCTACACAGACTCTCCATTTCCCGTTTTTCTTCTGTACCACAACTAAGTTTGCTAGCCATCTTGGAAACTTGACTTCTCTGATCATCCTGGACTTCAACAATCTTTCAACTTCCTCTTGGATAATCGCATTCCGCTCAGGAGCGAATTTTCTTCTTTTTTGCTGAACAGGCTTGAATGATTTGTCAATTCCAAGCTTGTGAGTGATAATGTCTTTGGATATGCCTGTCATATCCTCATGCTTCCATGCAAACGTTGACATCCTGCATTTCAAAAAGTTAGTTAACTGCTCTTCAATATCCTGAGGGATATTGGTTCCTACGAGCACCGAGATATCAGGATTATCCTGATCCAGGATAATTTTCTTAACATCCTGCTCCGAATCCTCCACGATATCCTGGGCCCGCATCTTTAATTGCTATGCTGTACTAGGCTTAGTTGAGGATTTCATTGAGGATGAGTAGCATTCTTTCGCTTCCTGTTGATCACTTTCAACCTTGACAACTCCCCAAGGGGTAGGGATCTTGATGCATTGGTGATATGTTGATGGCACAGCCTTCATGTCGTGAATCCATGGTCTCCCTAGTATGATGTTATAGCAGGATAAGGAGTCCATCACACAGAAACGTTGTATCGAGTTGACCCCTTCAACATATACCGGTAACTTTATCTCCCCTACGGTATTCCTAGCCTCTCCACTGAAACCAACGAGCACAGTGGACTTCGAAGTAATGTCCATCGGAGATACATTCATCCTCTTCAATGTTTCCAGCTGAATTATATTGACAGCACTACCGTTGTCTACCAGTATCCTGCATACAAAATGGTTAGCCACATATAATGTTATTACTAAAGCATCATGGTGAGGATCCTGAACAATATCCCTGTCATCACTATCGAAAGTGATCACTTTATCAGTTGTGAGGGTAGTCATTCTGACTGGTCTGTCTCCCCTCTCACTCTTAGCTTCCTTTGCATGTCTCTTGGCCGACGAATACGAAGTTCCACAAATATCGGATCCTCCTGAAATAAAGTTAATTATCTTGGCATCTGTTGGGGGTGATGCTGCTCGTTCAGGATCCTTCTCAGGATCCTGACCTTTATTCTTCTTTTTTCCCAGCAAGTCCTTCAGATAACCTTTGCTCAACAGGTAACTTATTTCTTTCCTTAAAGCAATGCAATCCTCGGTCATATGTCCGAAGTCTTCGTGGAAGGCACACCATTTGGATTTATCCTTCCAATCAGCTTTCTGCTGGTTCTTTCGAGGCCACCTGGCTTTGTCCCCTAAACCCTGCATACCATACATTAACTCAGGTATATTAACAGAAAAGCAATATTCAGATAAGTCAGGATATTCTTCAGGATCCTCGTCTTCAACTGCATTCACTTTCTTGTTATCATTTATGCCATATGGCCTGGAGCGATATGGCTTATATGAGGTTTCTGATTTCCTGTTAGTTGATTCATAGGTTGAGGTAGAATTCATCCTCTCCTGCATCTTCTTGTCATCTTCCAAACGGATATATCTCAAAGCCCTGTTACGAGCTTTGTCGAGATTCCTGCAGGGATTCATTACAAGATCCTGATAAAACTGGGAATCCTTTTGCAACCCCATCTTAAAAGCTTGCACAGCTGTTGCAACATCAAGATGTGGGATATCCAAGGATTCTCGACTGAATTTGTTCACATAATCCCTCAAGGATTCCTGAGGCCCTTGAGTTATCCTGTAAAGATCACTGGTTAGTTTCTCAAAACTCTGACTACAAGAAAATTGACTGTTAAATAAATTAACCAAATGAGCAAACGAAGTAATTGAGTGAGGAGGGACGTTTAACAGCCATTTTAAGGCTGATCCTGTCAGAGTAGAACCAAATCCCTTGCATAAGCATGCTTCCTTGAGCTCCGGAGGGATAGGGTTAATCTCCATTCTTTCCCTATACTGGGCAATATGCTCTTCAGGATCCGTAGTCCCATTATACAGCTTCATGTTGGGAGTCTGAAATCTTTTTGGGATTTCAGCATCACAGATAGGATATGCAAAGCGGGATATCCTGTGGCTATCTTGGGATACTTCCGGAATTGGCTGGACCACTCCAGGTACACTGGATATCATGTCCTTTAATTTCTAGAGCTCCCTGGTAAATGTTGACGTCATACCTGCATCCTGCAAAGAGCCATTGTTGTTAGTAGCAGGAATATTATTATTTGACACATTACCGGTCTGAGGATTTTGGCCATATCTTGAAGCATATCCTGAACTCCTCACAGTCGACATCCTTACCGAGGAGGGTATCTCAGGGGTATGATTCTGAGAATGGCTTGGGACGATATTCCCCCTGTTGTCCTCAGTGTAAACTGCGGAACTGAAATTCAAAGCCCTGGGCTGTATAGGAGTGACAGTTTCTTCAGCGGGTCTACTCGAGCTAGCTTTTAAGAGTTGTATTTCTCTTAACAGCATTTGATTAGTCTCCTGTTGCTGCCTCATTTGTTCCTGCACACTTCCAAATAAAGTCAAAATTTCATCATTAGAGGCTAAAACGGGAGCAGATCCCTGGACACTCCGAGTAGGGATAACATCTTGAGATTGTGAAGAAAACGGCATCCTTGGAGGAGGTGGTGGAAGCACCGAACCAGTAGTAGCAGAGGTTGTAGCAGACATAGTGGAAGAGCTCATGTTTGATCTTGAGGCCATTGTAAACAATGTGGCAAAAAGTTTTGAAAATAGAAAACCGATTAACGATTTTACAAAGATTTTTAGTAAAAGTAGCACCACTTGCCCCACGGTGGGCGCCAAATTGTTTTGGTCAAAAATTACCGAAGCAATTTAAGTGATCAAATTAGTTAAGTGAGGTAGTGTGCTAGAAATATGTATGAAAAATGTGTTAACCAAATTAGTTGTGAAAACAGTTTCAGGATACGGCTCGGGATATAGAGTTGTATCTACGATCAAACAATGAGTAAAAATGTAAAGGTGGACACGTGATGTACGAGGAAAGCCCTTGATCAATCTAGATCACCGGCATAAAACCTCGGGAGCTGACAATCGCAGCTGCCTTGTTCTTCTATTGCTTCAAATATCAGGATACAGTGCAGGATGCGGTGCAGATCGACTATGTGTTACAATGTAATTCGAATACAAGTGTTGTGTGTAGTGTTTGCGATGAGCTAGAGAGAAAGTGTTCGAAAATGTGTAAGTTGTGTGACTTAATCTGATCCGCCCCCATCTATTTATAGTAAAACAAATGTAACTAACTATCCTACATAACCGGGATCCACCGAATATTCTTTAGTTGAACGTTGTAGACCTGGTCTTTCGGGCTCAACGTCTCTCCTTTAACAAATACGCCCGAGTCTTGAGGAGATGGAGTCTACTTGACCGTTAGCAAGTCCCGGTCTTTAACCTGCACGTGATTAATTCGATGTACCTCAGGATATCACCCAGGATGTTAGCAATATCCCCGTCCAGTATCCTGATCACAGATAAACAATTAAAAACAGGATATAGTTCAAGATATGTATGCTTAGAAAATGAGCCATAACAATAGCTGTATTGAAAAATTATGAAAGTTAGATTCCATCAAATTGTCATGAGTTTGAAACATCATTGTGTAGTGAAAACTTTGACCTAGTTATGTTCATAAGTCTCGTTCTTATACTTAGAAAATATAGTGTTAACTTTGACTTAGTAAAATCTTGTTCATAAGTCTTGTTCTTGTTCTTAGAAAATATAGTGCTGTAGATTTTGTTTTGAAACAAGAATTATTTGAGTAATAAGCTTTTGTAATATTTTTGGATGAGATAATACAAACTAAGTTAATGGTTTGTGTTATAAATTCTTTACCTTTTAAAATTTATTGTTTTTAGGAAAAATGTTTTTAAATCAGATTTTTAAAATAAGGAAACTTTGTCTTTAAGATTTTGAAAATTTCTCATCCAAATGGTAAAAATTTTGAAATTTTTGAAAGACAAAAGGTAGTGTTTTGAAAATGAAATAGGATTACCTAGTGTCATGAAACGAAATGAAATTCATTTCAATTGTCTCGAATCAAACATATCACCGAAGGTAATATGATGAAATAGTATTGTGAAAGGGAAATTTGTTTCGATTGTTGTGAATAACAAACATATTACCGAGGGTAATATGGATGAGTAATGTCACAAAGGTTGTAGTGTTTAGAAATCGTTCGATATGATCAAAGTGGATAGGTTTTTATAATGTTTTAAGAAGACATGCTTTAGCCTATAAGTGGACACTCACCCAAGGAGTTCCCAGGTAAGAGTGACTGGTCCGATAATGCGGATTTCTACGAACACTCTAGCCTTAGACAGAAAACTCGAGGTACAGGCATCCACCCTTCCAGATTGCATGTGTTCACATTATTAAAACCCAAGATTTCGATGAAAAATGTTTGAGAAAAACATTTGAGAAATCTTTTGATACAAATTGTTTTGAGATAAACATGTTGTGAAATATTTTGATAAAAACGTTTAAGAAAACATTTTGAGAAATATTTCAATGAAAACGTTTTGAGAAGATCATTTTGAGGAATACCTTAAGGCATAAAGCCTAAGGGTTTAGGATAAATCATCTAAGGTTAGATGATTTGTAAATCATAGAGTAGTTGTGGCACGAATAAGGATGAGGATTTAGGAAAGAAGTCCTAAGTCTACTCATGTTTGAGTCCCTAGGAAGGTTATAGACTAGGTTAAAGGCATACTAATAACCTAATTCCCTATAACCAGTGCTCCGATGCCAATCTGTAACACCCCAATCGTGTAATACAACAACACGCGGCGGAAATATCGGGGAGTCACGTTTCAAATTGCTCACAACTACTGGTACTAAATTGTTTCAATATTATTAACACTGTTTTACAAAGAATACATGTTACTGTCTTTTGATTAAAGAAGTCTAAGGCCCAGATGCAGTCCTATGCGTTGCATGCTTGAACAGTCAAAAATCCTGAAACATATGTGAAAAACAGTCAGCATAAAAATGACGGCGAGTACATAGGTTTAGTTGGCCAAATAAATGGAAAAAAGTTTGGTATTGCAATACTTTGTCAACTACAAGAGTTGTCATTTGAAAATGAATCTTGAAGCCAAAGAATGGCAAAAGTTTAGTGTTGCAATACATAATTTTGATTGTGAAAACTCGTGGCAAGCAGTTTTGTATATGGAAATATGATTATTACTAAGTAGTTTTTATGCCATTGAAATTGTACTTTGTAATCTCGTTGAAATCATCGTAAAACTTGTTTATGTGTTATTAGAAATCCAATCAAGGATTAGTAATAACTGTTTTGAAATCTATCAAAACCTGTGTGAGTATTATATAAATCAAGTCAATGATTTATAGTAATACTTTAGATATCCTTCTAAGAATCTAACATATGAAGATATGGAAGATTCTATAAGGATTTGGATACTTGAACATTGAATCAATCGTACACAAAATCCTAAAGTGATTCGGATAATGCTACAAGAGTAATAAAATAAGAACACTTATATATATGAAGTACCAGCGGCGTATCCACCATGTTCTTATTTTATTACCCATTTCGTTATCTAAACCACAACTACACATAAACACATAAACTGTCAACTTGTCACCAACTTGTAAACACGCCTTAAAGTACACAATGAATCCAAACAAGGACTCCAATATTAGCACTTTAAACATCCCTTGAGTGTCTACCTATGAAGATAGATAGATATTACAGGAATCCGGTTTTAGTCAAATCGTCTTGTCACATATGCATTAAAGTACACAATGAATCCAAACAAGGACTCCAATATTAGCACTTTAAACATCCCTTGAGTGTCTAGCTATGAAGATAGATAGATACTACAGGAATCCGGTTTTAGTCAAATCGTCTTGTCACATATGCATTAAAGTACACAATGAATCCAAACAAGGACTCCAATATTAGTACTTTAAATATCCTACAAGAATCAATCTATGAAGATAGATAGATGCTATAAGGATTTGGTTTCTGTCACATTGTCTAGTCAAATACGCACTAAAGTACACAATGAATCCATACAAGGACTCCAATATTAGCACTTTAAACATCCTAGAAGAATCGATTTATGAAGATAGATTGATGCTAAAAGGATTTGGTTTCTGGCACATTGAATCATTGCATCATAACATCCTAAATTCTAATGGTGATTCGGGATAACGCCACGAAGGGTAATACAATAAGCACACTTATATATAGGAAGTACCAGCGGCGTATCCACCATGTCCTTATTGTATTACTCTAGTTTCATTATCTAAATCACCAACAATCTACACATAAACCATAACCATCGTCTTGTAAAGTACTTCTTAAAAATCTCACTATGAAGATAGGAAGATCTAAGACTGTACTTCAAATATCCTATAAGAATCTAACTATGAAGATAGATAGATCTTTTAAGGATTTGGATAAACATCGTATTTGCATAATCGGAATAATACACATAAAAGCACTTAGTAACCACATATATGCCATACATTGGAAAACAAATTGATTACACATATGAATCACCCCAAAACATTTGAAAACGGTAAAAGAGGGGAACTATGTACTCACTTGGGATTGCGTATAAGCCTTGTTCAAATGGTACAACAAAGCTCAAAGGATCAAGAGTTCAAGTGTTGAAGTGGTTCCTAGTGTATCGGATACTATGTTAGCGTAACGGGACATAAATCGAGGAATCGGATAGAATGAGGTATTGTAAACCAAATGAGTGTTGGAACTCATATGATATGGTTTAACAAAGCCTACATTCTGAATTGAAACCTATCCTAAGTGCTTTTGACCCGTTGTGACCAGTTAAGGTAGTTTAAGCTACTTTAACGCATCATTTGCGCGACAGCGCATTCGGGTGGTCTAATTAGCTTTATGATAAGTATTATATGCCCTAACATGTTTAATTGTGTTGCATAATTAGTTTAGGTGTCAAAACTTTGGTTACATATGCTTAAAATGAAATTATGCGCAAAAAAGGCATTTTGGTCATTTTCCTAAGGCATATAAACTACCTATCATACAACTAACTAAACGAAGTGACCATAAGGTATAACCTCGGAAGGTTATTCCCTATACAACTATGGTCACCTAATGTGTTTGGTCGGATCCTAATGATCGACCAAACGGGTCGTGTTCGAAAGTCTAAGCAGTTGTTTAGACCGCTTGACGTACGACCCTAAACAAGCACTAAACTAAGAGTGACGAGTTAAACATGTTAAAACATGTTTAACTAAGTTAGAAAACTGATTTGATATCAAAACAAAGTGTTTTGATACCCGAAAATAGTTTCATCATAAAATGCACATAATCGTGCATTTTAACCAAAACTTTGACTCGTCAGTTCGACTAGCCAACGTGGAAATCAGTAGGTATAGTCACAAGGGACTATAACCATCATGATTGCGCTCACGTTGCAAAGTTCAAACGAACTTTGACTTGACCAATTCATGGTCAAAGCAGAAAGTCAAACACTGTTTGACTTTCTTGCTTGAAATACATAACCAAGCATGAAAGAAACTTACAAAGGGTCCACGTTTGGAAAAGAACAAGAAAACTCAGGTATGAGGCCTTCAACAAGTGTGATAGCCTCAACTTAGAGCAGATGTGAAGAAGAAGAAGAAGAAGAGCAAATGAGCAATGAATCCATGAAAACCCCCTTGCTATTTATAGATTTCTTGAAGCCACAAGATCATTCCATGTGTTTTTGTGTTGCCCAAGGCACAATCTTGGCCATAAACTTACTAGAACCAGATTAAAACCAGCCCACAAGTTGAAGAAATCATGGATTAAATCAAAGGCAGCAGCTGTTTAGAAGGAAACTGGTTTCTGCTGATCTGGGCAGTGTAACATCTGTGCTTGTAATCATTATGAACAGTTCTATTATCAATAAAACAATGTTATTTGATCCCAATGTTTGTTTGGTTGTGTTTTACATTTTTCATGTTTTGACTTTTATTCAATTTCAAACTCTATATCGCTTTCTGGAGAGTTATACGCAAACTGGTGCGTAAACGTAACAGTTTAACGCGACAAATACTCCGGAACATCATCATATACTTAACATACCTTAAATAACCTTTACATAACTTAGAAATAAGTTTTGAAGGCTTTGGTATGGCAAAAACAAGTTAATTCGCTTACAGGGACTAAACTTGACAAACTACGAAAGTATGCCAATTTGAACTGTAACAGACATTCTGGAACATGACCATAAGTTAAACACACCTTAAATATCCTTTACATAGCTTAGAAATAGGCTTTGAGGTGTTCGGTGTGCTAAAATAAACTTTTGGGTCATTCAGGGACTAAAAGTGTCAAAAAAATGCACAAGTTTGCATTTTCGCGCATAACTTACGGTCTGAATACATCCGGACATCCAAAAATTTATGTAAGCACTAAAATATTTTATTTTAGTGTTTGGCATGAGAAAAATCCATTCGTCACGCAATTTGGATCGTTTTTCACGCTTATGCGCATTCCGTCGTAATTAACCAAACAACGCGATTGTACGGCTAAACGAACCGACATCCGGCATATTTTTGAGCATGTTTCATGTTCCCTATACTTTAACATCCTTGTGAAGCTTAAAAATGGGCTTGACGGGTGTTAGAAGTGCCAAAACACGACGATACGCGCTCATGAACCAAAACTGCAAAACTGCAAAAAAAAAAATTATAAAAAAAAATAAATAAATAAAAAAATGCAGCAAAAAGCCATTTTAAACATAAGTTAGCAGCCCCTAACACTTCCCAAAGGTCAAGTGCCACATGTTAATCTCCTATGGTGGCCAAAATTAGTTACCACAACATTTTGACAAGTGTACGGCCTAGATCGTGCCCCCTTTTCCAAGAAACGATCCTAACGGTTGTGGGTTTACTATAAATACCCAACCCATTTTCACTCATTCCTCACTAGAATCTGATCTAAAAGACTCTAAGTTGAAACCATTGTTTCATACCTGAGTTATTTGGATCTAGATTAGCATTCAGGGACCTTTCGTAAGTATTCTTTCGTTCTTTTATCGCTTTCGAGTCCGAAAGTCAAACTTTGTTTGACTTTCTGCATTGACCAGTTTATGGTCGATGCGAAGTTCGTTTGAACTTCATAACGTGAGTGTGATCACGATGGTTATAGTCCCTAGTGACTATACCTACTGATTACCACGTTATCTAGGCTCAGTGACGAGTCGTAGTTTCGGTCAGAATACGTATTCTTGCGTATTTTGTAACCAAACTACTTATGGGTATCAAAACCGTTTGTTTTGATACCAAACCTGTTTTCTAAACTTAGTTAAGCATGTTTTAACATGCTTAGCTCGTCACTTTTAGTTGTGCTTGTATAGGGTCGTAAGGTAAGCGATCTAACAATCGCTTATACTTTCGAACCCGACCCATTTGGTCGATCATTAGGATCCGACCAAATACATTAGGTGACCATAGTATATAGGGAATAACCTTCCGAGGTTATACCTTATGGTCGCTTCGTTTAAGTAGTTGTATGATAGGTAGTTTATATGCCTTAGGTAAATTACCAAAATACCCCTTTATGCCAAAATTCATTTTTAAACATATGTAACATAACTTTTGACATCTAAACTGATTTGACAACCATATTAGACATGTTAAGGCATATATTACTTGTCATAGGACTAGTTAGGCGGTCCGAACGCGTTTCACGCGAACGACGCGTTAAAGTAGCATAAGCTACCTAAACGGGTCGTAATGGGTCACAAGCACTTAGGTTAGGTTTCATTTAGTATGTAGGCTTTGTTAAACCATACTACATGAGTTCCCATACTCATTTGGTTTACGAACCCTCATTCTATCCGATCTTCCGATTTAGGTCCGGTTTATTAATGTAGTTACCTATATTAGGTGCCGTTTGATATTCCGAGATCTCTAGCATTGCTTGGTGGTTATCTTAGGACTTCTGAGCAATCCCATGTGAGTACATAGACCCCTCTTTTACTGTTTTCCAAACATTTTGGGGTGAAACACATGTGCCTACTTGTTACTTTCATGCTTTCCTGTTTTCACATCATATACCTGCTATGTTTGTTAGTACATTATAGTACATGATTTCATTACGTTTCATGCTATGTATGTCCATTGTGTGCATATTTAGTACATTGTTTTACATTACATTTCTGCTATGTATGTTAACTGATAGCATGCTAGCACATTGATTTACATGACTTTTCTGCTTTGTATGTTAACTTAGCATACTTAGTACATTGTTTTTATATAACATGTTCACTTTTGCTATGACATTTGGTTTGCACAAACGAGACTATTATACGTTCATTAACATTAGCTACGCCGCTCGGTAGTAAGTACTGGTACCATAGGACTTGACAAATCCCATTCCTGACATCCCGGGTTTGTTTGGATGTAAGGAATGACTGAATCCGGATACAATTCTTTTGATAACCTTGACTGAAAGGGTTATCTGACTGTCTCAAGGCTTGAATGTATGCGTTAACTTACCACATAAATGTTTGTATCAATGTAACATGTATTACTTTACGAAACATAACTTTTTGATACATTCAAAATACTTTGTTTTGTACATTTCTACATTTGGACTATTTGACAATACTTTACTTACAAGACATAACATTTGTTACACATTACTTGACTACTTTTGGACTATCAACATTTGACATGGTTTATACAAGGACTTTTGACAATTGGTTTAAACATAGACATTATACATTGTTGGTTGGTTAAGTGACTTAAGTAACGAAATGTGAGTAATATGATACAAGCATGGTGGATACCCCGCTGGTACTTCCTATATATAAGTGTTTGTATTATATTACATATCATAGCGTTATTTAAATCATTGATTTTGGACTTATACATTGTATACAAGTAACATGTTTTCACAAGACTTTGTTTTACAATACGGTTTATTTTATACAACTCATTTTACATGGTTATTCATTTAACCATACCTTATTCTTTTACTTATACATATCATCTAAACTTATTGTTTTTCAAGCGATTTACAAAACAAAATCAAATTACAAGGTTCATGACTAAACATTTTTTAAACTTAAGTCATGAATCCTATTTTCACAAAACCTATGTATCTCACAGACATTTTTATGCTGACGTACCTATTTTCACATGTGTTTTCAGGAGCTTTTCCGTAGGATGACGATCAGGACACTAGGGCGGACCTGTGCCTTAGAGACTAAAAACGATGATAGACTTTGTTTAATTATGTTATAAACTATGTATTTCCTGTGTTAAGACAATGTAACTCTTGTTTTATAAATAAAATACCACTTTGTTTGCCATGGATTTGAAACAATTAATTCTGTTACAACACTCCCCGACGTTTTCCGCCACGTCTTGTATGTTATATGTGGTCGGGGTGTGACAGGCAGGCTTTATGGACCGCAAAGGGTCCCATACGGTCCGTATGGACCTTTGCTGCTGGCAGGTAACTTTTGGTTATTTACAGTTTAGTCCCTGAACTTCGTTTCATCGTGTTTTGGCACTTCTAACACCCGTTAAGCCCATTTTCAAGCTCCATGATGAAGTTAAAGTATACTTAACTTGAATTATGCTCAAAACTGTCATGGATGTCGTTTCGTTTGGCTGTTCGGTTAATTACGACGGAAATCGTAAAGAACGTGAAAACGACACAAATTGAGAAACGAAAGGTATTTTTGCATTCCTATCACTAAAATACAATACTCTAGTGTTTACAAAAATATTTGGATGTCCAGATATGGTCAGAATGCTAAATATGCATGAAAATGCATACTTTCGCAGTTTTGACGCTTTTAGTCCCAGTGATCAAATAAGCGTATTTTCGCATACCGAACCCCTCAAAACTTATTTCTAAGCTATGTTAAGGGTATTTAGGGTATGTTTGGCTTATGTTCTTGTTCCGGAGTGTTCGTTGCTACACGAATCGGCATACTTTCATAACTTGTCGTAAATAGTCCCTGTACTTGTATAAACATGTTTTCGTCGTCCCTAACCCTTCGAAGCTTATTTCTAAGTTATGTGAATGGTATTTAGAGTACGTGTAGCTTGTTTCCTCGTCCTGGTGTGTATGTTGTGTTAAACGGATTATGTTTAACCATCGGTTATCGAATTGCTTTCAAAGAAAAGTTTTTGAAAACCCGAAATTTTAAACAAGGGTTACACAAAGTATTTTGCTAGAAAAAGTATTTATTCCTATATTATAAGTTGATTATAATTAATTTACAACTTATTTTATTGTATTTGTTTGGCATATAAAATAACCTGATTATGAAAAAAAAAAGTCGTGATAATACAGAATGTAAGGATTTGTTTGGATGTTTGTAGTAATGGAGAGAAAATAAGTGTTTTAGAAAGATTAGTTGAAATATAATGTAACAACTGACTAGACGCGTTTATATCTTTTTAGCCCTCATCAATATGGATAGTCTAACAAATAATGGATAAAAGATTGTATTGTTTGTCCATACGCATATTCCTCAAGAAATATGCATATTTTCAGTATCACTATGTATTTAACAATGTAGCATGCATCGATCGTAAGATATATTCTATATGTTGGGTGTGATGTCCTTGGATGCTAGAAAGCCCATTTTGGTTTTCTAGTTTACCAACCCAAAACCCTAGATACTATATATATATATATATGATGTGCATAAAATACAACATGTAAATTATATCAAATATGGCGTATAATCAATCCTTTTTCAATACTAATGTTGGAAAAAGCTTGTTTCTTTGTTCTTTTTAAATTTACATGGTCAAAAGAGCTTAAATGCATTAAATGAGCAAAATAATAGCAAAAACCAACATAAAATACAATGAAGGAGGATTGACACAACTTGCCAAGCCCCCATCCACATCCAAACCAAGGAAATAACAAGATTAGAAGCTTTGGCACGGGGCCGTGCCCACCAGGCATGGGCCTTGCCCAGTTAATGTTCTCTACAAAAGAAAAGGACAACAACAAAAGACAAATCAGAAGATCAACACGGGGTCGTGCTAAGGCAACACGGGGCGTGGTCAACTCTAAGATTTGCAGAATCTTAGATAGTACAGCAAGTACATTGGCCACGGGTCATGCCGTTGATCCACAAGGTCGTGTTAGTACGAGGTCTGACACAACAGTTAATGAAGAGGAGAGAGATTGAAGGTCACGGGGTCGTGCCAGGCGGGTACGGGCCGTGTTGGACGTCTAATTTCAGCTATAAATAGGGGTGCTTGGTTTAATTTCAACCCATCCCTTGGCAAACCACTTCTCTCACACTTGCCACCACTCCACCACCACTACAACACCATCATCCACCACCATCATCCATCTTCCATCATTTAGAGTGTGTAGTAGTCTCGGGATCCAAAATCAATCCTAAGAGTTCTTGTAAACAAAGGCCATGCTTAGCTAAACGCTTACATCACTTGGTGAAGACAAATCTTTTATGTATTACTTTTTTATTTCCAATATTTGGCTCCTTTTTATTTGGGGATGGATTAATGACTTTAATAACTAGTTTTTATATTGATGGCGAACTTATCTAACCATTCTTCATATGTTGTTGATTCACATATTCGTGTCTTTATGGTCTATATAAATCGCGTTAACTACTTGGAAGGGGGTTAGAAGGGTGGTTGGGTAATTCTATGTCTCGTTCAGTGTATAGATCCTGCAAGAATCTGGTTCAAGCTTAGTACTACTTCACGATTTGGGCGGTACTGTTCGCCCCAGAAGAAAGTAGGAAACCCCTTGAATCCCTTATCTATAAACTATTATTAAAACTTTAAACCAACCCTGCGAGAATGTATCCCTGCTGACTCAGACCAAAGGGTTGAGGGTAACGTTGCCTAGAAGGGGGCCTACCACTTTTCGGATTAATAACTTAATTATCTTTCAATAATCCGACCTTGCGGGACTGTATCCCTGCTGACTCAGACCAATAGGTTGAGGGTAACGCTGCCTGGAAGGGGGCCTATTACTATAACTTAAAGATAATCTCTTAAAATGCCCAAAGTGCGGAAATCGTTAAAGGATACATAAAAGAGGCGTTGGAACCAAGTGATTCCTTCTTGTCTATCTGTTTTTCCTTATATTTTATTTTTGCTTTTTAGTTTATCTATTTATAACTTTAAAACCTTTTTCATCAAAAATTTGGTTAGATTAGACGTTAACGATAAGCCAGTATTAAAAGCTCTTGTGTCCTTGGACGACCTTGGTATCTTGCCATCACTAAAATACGTATGCGATGGGTGCACTTGCCCTAACATGTGACAACTGGCACAAACCGGTAATTTCCGTACACATTAATTATTGCTTAATGACTGCAATTAAGAGTTTAAGTGTCAGAAATGTCTGAACACACGTTTAAACAAGTGAATTCATGCACGTTGTATACTACAAAATATTGCTTTATGCATAAACAAGAGCGTTGCGTCAGAATAATAGTAAACTCACCGGTAAGACACACTGTGTCAACAGAACTGCAGAAAGCAGTCAGACATAAGAATTGAGGCCTAGGTGTAGGTCCGACGACAAAAGTATATTAAAACCCAAGAGTATATGTAAGGGTTTAATTTATATACATTGCGAAAGCAAAAATAAGCACTAAAAAGCACCCGAAACACACTTTAAGTGCATAAATTATATAATTCAGCAATAAATCAGCATTTAGACACATAAATATTATGCAGAAATGTCGTTTTATCATCCAGAATATTTCCCTAAGTGTTGGGAATTGATAGAGTACAAGAAAGGTACTTAAACGACACTAAAAAGTGTAATTTAGCACTTTAACGAATCGGTATGTAACCGAACAACCGGAGATGACCCGGAACATAAAAATAATGCCAATGACATTGTTTATATTTTTCTGAACTAGTTAGGATCCCCGAACACCCTAACACCCGTCAAAACACGTTATACATTACTAACGGAGTCTAATACTTAACTAACCTAATTAACCTAACTAAACACCAACTAGTTTAGTTGGAATCGGCTAGGACCCCCCCTAACCGGCCTAACTATGGGGGAACATGTTTAGTACTTGCAAGATTTCCTAATCCTAGTTGCCTAATATCTTGGAGGCATAATTACCAATGGACAATAACACTTGGGACTTGTCTATAAGTAGAAGCATATGCACAACATGATCATTCACATAACTCCACACCACACCACAACTCTCTCTTTCTCTCCCACAACTTACGGCCCAACACCCCTAATCCATCCATCATACCTTCGATCTTGATCTTCATATTTCAAGCATCTACAAGCGTTAAGGGTCGCATATTAGGAACCTTGGAGCAAACGGAAGGCGAAGGACCTCTCTACTTTGCTTTTATCCACTCGATTTGTGCTTAGATTCTTCCCTAGCCTTGAGCTAGAGGTATAATGCTTAAAACTCATACTTTAACTTATCTAAAGTGGTTAAAAGAATTTTTGTCGGTTAAAACTCGGAATCTTACAAGTTGAAGCATTAAAGTCTACTAAAAGTATGAAAAATGGTGGTTAATAGCTCATGTGTTGTGTAAAAGTTGTAGTATTTGAAATATGTGATTATTTAGACCCGATCTATGTCGTGGTAGCTCGGATCACCGTTTAACCCGGTTTGGTAAGATCATGGATCTTAACATAAAGCTATTTTAGAAGTAACAAGGGTTAAAAGGTGAAACCCTACCACACATAAACCATGAACTTGTGTAAAAATGTTTTAACTTGTACAAAAGTGTTTAAAACTAGTAGATCTACGTATCTACAAGCGGTATTTTCAAAGGACCAAGTGTCCAAGAAATCACATGTTCTAAACCGGGTCTTACACAAACAAAAGTGGTTTTTGTGAATAAACAAGTGTATGGACACTTGTGTAACAAAAGTGTTAACAAAGAAATAGTTTTCGTAAAAACCAACTAGAAGTTGTAGAACTTCATAATCTTTAAAAATAAAGTTTTTAAGAAATTAAACTTATTTTTAAAGATAACAAGACTCACTAAATGTGCTAGTAAGTTACTACACATTTTTGTAAATATTCAAGTTCATGAAATTAGTGATTATTGTTGACGATTGTTGTTGATGATTGATGATGATTTAAAAGAAAATAAACACGCGTTTTGAAAACGTGGGAAACCTCCATTTTTAGGGGAAACTCTGCCAAAATTTTTATAAATTTTGACACTTAGAAAAATATAAGTTTTTGAGAAACTTATTCCCTAAAAATGTATTTAAAAGTATTACCAAGGTTTCCCTAATTTTTGGTGATAAGAAATGGTGATTTCTTGAAGAATAAAAATGGATATTATGTATATATATTTTTGGAGAGAAAAATATATATTATTTTATCACCAATTTTTGTGCTAAGTGTATATAGTATGTGTTATACGTGCTAGTGTATTAAGACTTAAAAATACACTAAATACTCATGAGGAGTAGAAATATAAAAAAATACACATACAAAACACAAGATACATGATTCGGGTGCAAAGTGCAAAACATAAAAGACTTATATTTATTTTTGGAGAAAATAATATAAGTAGGATACGTAGTTAAAAATATGGAATATTTTTAACACAAGAAAATATACACAAAAGAAAGTGACTGTACTTGTGCGACGCAAGTCTAGTGACTAACGATAAGAAAACGCGTATAGGTTACGACGTTAAGTAAGCAAATCCGGTGGAGTTTACGACGCTAGGAACGCAAAGTTGTGAGTTCATGCTCCCCCTTTTCTCTTTAACTGTTTTCAGTTTTTATAACTTCGGGGGTGAAATACATGTACAAAAGTACAATTTTTATAAATGGTATGATATAAATACAAGAAGTACACTTGGTGAGAACGAGAACCAAGTGTGACGAAATATATGAATATGAAAAGCGCATTTGGTGAGACGAGAACCAAGTATAAGGCGCTATAAGAAATGATAACAAGAAACGCGCTTGGTGAGAACGAGAACCAAGTAGGAGGCGTTATGAGAAATAGTGTCACGAATAGGGTACAGAAGCACCATTAATCAACAATATACCTAGACCGCAGAACAAAAGGTTAGATCTAACAGGTGCCTGGCAGCCTCACACTCGGTCGGGGCGAGAATCGAGTGGTGCTTTTGTGTCTCAGAATATACCAATTAAATGCCTTAGGTTTGGTGACTTCCTATGACGTGTCACATGTTAATGGCTTTGCAACCCATTAACAATCTGATAATTACAGAAATACTGTATTTACTTAAAGTTCATACCATTCAAGAATTGATAAATAACTTGAAGTACGTGGGGTACTCAAGAGAATTGATAAATAACTTGAAGTACGTGGGGTACTCAAGAGAATTGACATATAACTTGAAGTACGTGGGGTACTCAAGAAGAAATTGAATTATACATAAGTACGTGATGTACACATGAAACTGGATTTATGAAAACTCGATTTACTCACAAACTATGTTTTCATACAAAGTATACAAACATGAAAAACAAAACTGCATGAATTCACACCAACTTTATGTTGACGTTTTTCCAAAACTCACATGTATTTCAGGTAACTAGGATGGATGTGCGCGTGGTCTTACTCATGCTCGTGGATGTCGCTTTGTCTATCTTTAAATAAAGTTGTGACTTTTAAGACAATATGTTAACTCGTATTGTAAACACTTGACATATGTTTTCAGTAATGTAAGATATTTTTGAGCATGTAGTATGTTTACTCTTCGTATGCAATGAGAACCTTTCATGATCACACCTCGTGCTTCCGCCGCAGAAAGGGGTGTGACAGATTGGTATCAGAGCTGCGATTGTAGTGAACCAGGATTCCTTCTCGAGTCTAGTCTACAATCTCTAGGATCCATTCACGAAAACAATTTTCAAAGAGTTTTCATTGCATAAAACGTCCCGCGACATCCACTACCTGAAACTATCTACATGAGTCTAGAAAAGACACTACGAGACTTAGAGTGCACTTGAGTAGCACTTGTCGTTGGCTAGAGATTACTTGCAATTATGTGTGATAATTAGCATGTACTAGAAGTAGAATGTCACAAGTATATGTGACTTTACCTGAAAGCGATGGCCCATCTGAAGGAAGAGATACGAGGATGAAACGAACTGTGCGGACTGTGCAAGGAGTTACGTAATTATGGATGCATACATAATTATGGAATTCAGTGCACAGAAACCACAGCAAGTCTTATCACGTATAGATCCCCTCAGTGCAAGCCTACTAAGTACTCTGCTGGAGTAATAATTGTTTGATGTCACTTATGTGGTACATATACCTGTGAATATATATGCTACTACTGTCTAGTATGACGATATCAAACAAATACATAAACCTATTGGGTTGTGTTCGTCAGAACACGGCACCTAGAAGAGCTGTGAACGCTCATGATCAACCTCCTCCTCCCCCACTGCCAAGAACTGCTGATGAGCTGAACGCTCTACTGGAGGAAAGGATCTCCGCTGCTATCGCCCAGTACGAGGCGAACCGAACCCAAGACAGTGGAGGACCAAGCAACGCTAGGCGTAATGGGAATGGAGATTCGTCTGGAGGCAATGCAGCTCAAGGTTGCACTTTCAAGCAGTTCCTCGACTGCAAGCCGATAAACTATGACGGCACATGAGGTGCAGTAGCCTTTGTGCGCTGGACGGAGAAGACTGAAGCTACTATCCGCATGAGCAAGTGTACCACGGATCAGCAAGTCACTTTTGCTACTGGGTTATTCGTCGATGAAGCTCTGACTTGGTGGAACCTGCAAGCCCAAACCTTGGGTGATGACGCCGCTTATGGCCTCACTTGGGAGGAACTGAAAGAAAGAATGAGAGAGAAGTACTGCTCTCGTGCTGAACTCCAAAGGCTGGAGACGGAGTTCTGGCACCTGACCATGGAAGGTGCTGACATAAATGGTTACACTCGAAGGTTCCACGATCTGTCTAGAGTACTTCCCTACATGGTGACTCCCGAATTCAAGCGTGTGGAACGCTACATTTGGGGACTGGCCTCAGAGTTTCGTGGCATGGTGACGTCGGCCAAACCACAAACAATCACCGAGGCTGTAACTCTGGCTGTTAGCCTGACTGAAGATTGTGTTCGTATGAAGAAGCTCTCACTGAACCCAACAGAAGATGCCGAGACGCATGCTGAGTCGTCTGGCAACAAGAAAAGGAAACATGCAAACTTGAATCAAACAACTCGTAACAACAAGGGTTTCAGCAAGAAGCGCGACACTAATCCGCCTCAGGAGATGAAAACCCATACAACCAAAGCATACCAAGGCTCCATGCCCAGATGCCAAAAATGTAAGTATCATCATGATGGAGCTTGTCGCATTCCAAGGTGCGACAAATGTGGTAAATTGGGTCATCAGACCGAAGACTGTTGGGGAAAAGGAAAGAACCGAAATGGAAACGGTGCTGGTAATAAGAATGGCAACGGGAAGGGGCAGAACCAAGGATGCTTCAAGTGTGGGAGCAATGATCATTTCATGAAGAACTGCCCAGAGAGAAACAACGCTCCAGCTCGAGCATTTGTGATTGGAGCAAGAGACGCACGCGAGGACCCTAACGTGGTCACCGGTACGTTTCTCATTAACAATCACTTTGCATCCATATTATTCGACACTGGCGCCGATTATAGCTTCATGTCTGTGGAATTTAAACGCATACTCGGAATAGAATCTAGTAGATTAGAAATTCCTTATTCCATAGAACTAGCCAATGGTAAACTTGTTGAATCGGGCGAAGTTGTTAGAGGCTGCACACTAGAACTTGGTGAACGAAGATTTAGCATCGACCTCCTACCTATTCAATTGGGTAGCTTCGATGTAGTAGTCGGAATGGACTGGTTGTCCAAGAACAAAGCTGAAGTTATTTGTCATGAGAAAATCATTCGCATCCCTTTAGCGAATGGTGAAACTCTCATAGTACATGGAGAAAGACGAAACGCGCCTCTACGAATCATCAGTTGTATGAAGGCACAGAAGTGCTTAAGGAAAGGATGTGTTGCTTTCCTAGCACACGTTATAGACAAGAAGGCTGAGGAGCCGAAACTCGAAGACATTCCTGTGGTGAAGGAATTTCCTGATGTGTTCCCTGAAGATCTGCCAGGACTACCCCCGCAACGACAAGTCGAATTCAGTATAGACTTGGTTCCAGGAGCTGCTCCTGTAGCCAAGGCACCCTATCGACTTGCGCCATCCGAGATGCAAGAATTATCTACACAACTCCAGGAGTTGTTGGATAAGGGATTTATAAGGCCAAGCTTCTCACCTTGGGGAGCTCCAGTATTGTTCGTGAAGAAAAAGGATGGAACACTGCGGATGTGTATCGATTACAGGGAACTGAACAAGCTCACTATCAAGAATCGGTATCCACTACCGAGGATTGATGACTTATTTGATCAACTGCAAGGATCAAGCTACTATTCCAAGATCGACCTTCGATCTGGATACCATCAGCTGAGAATCCAAGAAGAAAGCGTGCCAAAGACTGCATTCAGAACACGATATGGGCACTACGAATTTTTAGTGATGCCGTTTGGATTGATAAACGCGCCAGCGGTCT
Source organism: Helianthus tuberosus (assembly GCA_030545235.1). Classification (NCBI taxonomy): domain Eukaryota; kingdom Viridiplantae; phylum Streptophyta; class Magnoliopsida; order Asterales; family Asteraceae; genus Helianthus; species Helianthus tuberosus. The sequence continues at coordinate 126,465,235 of CM060407.1, forward strand.
TTATGGATCTAATGAACCGCGTATGCAAACCATATCTCGATAAATTCGTGATTGTATTTATCGATGATATCCTGATTTACTCGCGAACGAAAGAAGAACATGAGCAACATCTCAGAACCATCTTGGAGCTACTGAAGAAAGAGAAACTTTATGCAAAGTTCTCGAAATGCGAATTCTGGATTCGCGAAGTACAATTTCTTGGTCACGTGGTGAATGAGAAAGGCATTCATGTAGACCCGTCCAAGATAGAAGCAATAAAGAATTGGGAAGCTCCCAAGACCCCAACTGAAGTTCGACAATTTTTGGGTTTAGCGGGCTATTACCGACGATTCATCGAGAATTTCTCAAAAATAGCTCAACCGCTAACGACCCTCACACAGAAAGACAAGAAGTACGACTGGGGTCACAAACAAGAGGAAGCCTTCCAGCTACTTAAGAACAAGCTCTGCGATGCACCGATACTATCGTTACCCGAAGGCACTGAAGACTTCGTGGTATACTGCGACGCCTCACGACAAGGCTTGGGTTGCGTGCTCATGCAACGCCAAAAAGTCATCGCTTATGCTTCAAGACAACTGAAGGTTCATGAAAGGAATTATACCACACACGACCTAGAGCTGGGTGCAGTGGTATTCGCCTTGAAGATTTGGCGACATTATCTATATGGTACTCGATGTACAATCTTCACAGATCACAAAAGCTTACAACACATATTTGATCAGAAGGAATTAAATATGCGCCAGCGACGTTGGGTCGAGCTGCTGAATGATTATGACTGTGAGATTAAGTACCATCCTGGAAAGGCAAACGTTGTAGCAGACGCGTTGAGCCGAAAGGAAAGGGTCAAGACCCTAAGGGTTCGAGCATTGGAAATGACGATCCGAACGAACCTCACTGCACGCATTCGGGATGCACAACAAGAAGCTCTTAAAGAAGAGAACCGTAAAGCTGAATACCTCCGGGGTGCATTGAAATACATGGTGCCAAATGAAGAGGGAGCCTTATACTTCAAGAAGCGTATTTGGGTTCCACTCTATGGTGGCATACGAGAAGTCATCCTTAATGAAGCCCACAAATCGAGATATTCGATCCATCCAGGATCGGACAAGATGTACCAAGACTTGAAAGAGTACTATTGGTGGCCGAGACTCAAAAGCGACGTTGCTGTCTATGTTGGAAAATGCCTAACCTGTGCGAAGGTTAAGGCCGAATATCAGAAACCGTCCGGCCTACTACAACAACCAGAGATTCCCGTGTGGAAGTGGGAACAAATCTCGATGGACTTCATAACGAAGTTACCCAGGACCCCGAGAGGACACGATATGATATGGGTAATCGTTGATCGATTGACGAAGTCTGCGCATTTCCTACCAATCCGAGAGAAGGATAGCACTGGAAAGCTTGCAGAGATATACTTAAGAGAAATTGTGGCACGACATGGAGTGCCAATCTCAATCATTTCAGACAGAGATGGACGCTTTGTCTCAAGAATCTGGCAATCATTTCAGGAAGCCTTTGGATCTCAGTTAGATCTGAGCACGGCATTCCACCCACAAACAGACGGCCAGAGCGAACGGACTATACAAACGTTAGAAGATATGCTTCGCGCATGTGTCATGGACCTAGGCGGCAGCTGGGATACTCATCTACCTTTAGTTGAGTTTTCCTACAATAACAGTTATCATACGAGCATAAAAGCCGCGCCGTTCGAAGCTCTGTATGGCCGCAAATGCCGTTCGCCCTTATGTTGGGCAGATGCCGGAGATAAACGTATGGTTGGTCCTGAACTGGTACAAGAGACAACCGACAAGATTGCACAGATCCGAGAGCGCATTAGGGCGGCTCGAGAGCGACAAAAGAGCTACGCGGATCCAAATAGAAAATCGGTAGATTTCGAGGTGGGAGACAAAGTGTTGTTAAAAGTCTCACCATGGAAGGGCGTAGTCAGATTTGGAAAGCGTGGAAAGTTGAATCCACGATACATCGGACCATTCAGAATATTGAGAAGAATTGGTACCGTGGCATACAAGTTGGAGTTACCGGCAGAACTTAATGGAGTACATGATACGTTTCATGTATCCAACCTGAAGAAGAGTCCAACGCAAGAAAACGTGACCATCCCGTTGGATGAAGTGCATATTGATGAAGCCCTCCGATTTACAGAACAACCCGTTGAGGTTACTGACTGGAAAGTCAACAAGACCAGGAGGAGCAGTGTGAAACTTGTCAAAGTACGTTGGAGCTCTAAGCACGGACCCGAGTACACATGGGAACGTGAAGACCAGTTCAAGAAAAAGTATCCCCACCTATTCAAGAAGACTCCAGCGAGAGTTAGTTCAGTCTGAATTTCGGGACGAAATTCTTTTAACGGGGGGAGACTGTGACAACTGGCACAAACCGGTAATTTCCGTACACATTAATTATTGCTTAATGACTGCAATTAAGAGTTTAAGTGTCAGAAATGTCTGAACACACGTTTAAACAAGTGAATTCATGCACGTTGTATACTACAAAATATTGCTTTATGCATAAACAAGAGCGTTGCGTCAGAATAATAGTAAACTCACCGGTAAGACACACTGTGTCAACAGAACTGCAGAAAGCAGTCAGACATAAGAATTGAGGCCTAGGTGTAGGTCCGACGACAAAAGTATATTAAAACCCAAGAGTATATGTAAGGGTTTAATTTATATACATTGCGAAAGCAAAAATAAGCACTAAAAAGCACCCGAAACACACTTTAAGTGCATAAATTATATAATTCAGCAATAAATCAGCATTTAGACACATAAATATTATGCAGAAATGTCGTTTTATCATCCAGAATATTTCCCTAAGTGTTGGGAATTGATAGAGTACAAGAAAGGTACTTAAACGACACTAAAAAGTGTAATTTAGCACTTTAACGAATCGGTATGTAACCGAACAACCGGAGATGACCCGGAACATAAAAATAATGCCAATGACATTGTTTATATTTTTCTGAACTAGTTAGGATCCCCGAACACCCTAACACCCGTCAAAACACGTTATACATTACTAACGGAGTCTAATACTTAACTAACCTAATTAACCTAACTAAACACCAACTAGTTTAGTTGGAATCGGCTAGGACCCCCCCTAACCGGCCTAACTATGGGGGAACATGTTTAGTACTTGCAAGATTTCCTAATCCTAGTTGCCTAATATCTTGGAGGCATAATTACCAATGGACAATAACACTTGGGACTTGTCTATAAGTAGAAGCATATGCACAACATGATCATTCACATAACTCCACACCACACCACAACTCTCTCTTTCTCTCCCACAACTTACGGCCCAACACCCCTAATCCATCCATCATACCTTCGATCTTGATCTTCATATTTCAAGCATCTACAAGCGTTAAGGGTCGCATATTAGGAACCTTGGAGCAAACGGAAGGCGAAGGACCTCTCTACTTTGCTTTTATCCACTCGATTTGTGCTTAGATTCTTCCCTAGCCTTGAGCTAGAGGTATAATGCTTAAAACTCATACTTTAACTTATCTAAAGTGGTTAAAAGAATTTTTGTCGGTTAAAACTCGGAATCTTACAAGTTGAAGCATTAAAGTCTACTAAAAGTATGAAAAATGGTGGTTAATAGCTCATGTGTTGTGTAAAAGTTGTAGTATTTGAAATATGTGATTATTTAGACCCGATCTATGTCGTGGTAGCTCGGATCACCGTTTAACCCGGTTTGGTAAGATCATGGATCTTAACATAAAGCTATTTTAGAAGTAACAAGGGTTAAAAGGTGAAACCCTACCACACATAAACCATGAACTTGTGTAAAAATGTTTTAACTTGTACAAAAGTGTTTAAAACTAGTAGATCTACGTATCTACAAGCGGTATTTTCAAAGGACCAAGTGTCCAAGAAATCACATGTTCTAAACCGGGTCTTACACAAACAAAAGTGGTTTTTGTGAATAAACAAGTGTATGGACACTTGTGTAACAAAAGTGTTAACAAAGAAATAGTTTTCGTAAAAACCAACTAGAAGTTGTAGAACTTCATAATCTTTAAAAATAAAGTTTTTAAGAAATTAAACTTATTTTTAAAGATAACAAGACTCACTAAATGTGCTAGTAAGTTACTACACATTTTTGTAAATATTCAAGTTCATGAAATTAGTGATTATTGTTGACGATTGTTGTTGATGATTGATGATGATTTAAAAGAAAATAAACACGCGTTTTGAAAACGTGGGAAACCTCCATTTTTAGGGGAAACTCTGCCAAAATTTTTATAAATTTTGACACTTAGAAAAATATAAGTTTTTGAGAAACTTATTCCCTAAAAATGTATTTAAAAGTATTACCAAGGTTTCCCTAATTTTTGGTGATAAGAAATGGTGATTTCTTGAAGAATAAAAATGGATATTATGTATATATATTTTTGGAGAGAAAAATATATATTATTTTATCACCAATTTTTGTGCTAAGTGTATATAGTATGTGTTATACGTGCTAGTGTATTAAGACTTAAAAATACACTAAATACTCATGAGGAGTAGAAATATAAAAAAATACACATACAAAACACAAGATACATGATTCGGGTGCAAAGTGCAAAACATAAAAGACTTATATTTATTTTTGGAGAAAATAATATAAGTAGGATACGTAGTTAAAAATATGGAATATTTTTAACACAAGAAAATATACACAAAAGAAAGTGACTGTACTTGTGCGACGCAAGTCTAGTGACTAACGATAAGAAAACGCGTATAGGTTACGACGTTAAGTAAGCAAATCCGGTGGAGTTTACGACGCTAGGAACGCAAAGTTGTGAGTTCATGCTCCCCCTTTTCTCTTTAACTGTTTTCAGTTTTTATAACTTCGGGGGTGAAATACATGTACAAAAGTACAATTTTTATAAATGGTATGATATAAATACAAGAAGTACACTTGGTGAGAACGAGAACCAAGTGTGACGAAATATATGAATATGAAAAGCGCATTTGGTGAGACGAGAACCAAGTATAAGGCGCTATGAGAAATGATAACAAGAAACGCGCTTGGTGAGAACGAGAACCAAGTAGGAGGCGTTATGAGAAATAGTGTCACGAATAGGGTACAGAAGCACCATTAATCAACAATATACCTAGACCGCAGAACAAAAGGTTAGATCTAACAGGTGCCTGGCAGCCTCACACTCGGTCGGGGTGAGAATCGAGTGGTGCTTTTGTGTCTCAGAATATACCAATTAAATGCCTTAGGTTTGGTGACTTCCTATGACGTGTCACATGTTAATGGCTTTGCAACCCATTAACAATCTGATAATTACAGAAATACTGTATTTACTTAAAGTTCATACCATTCAAGAATTGATAAATAACTTGAAGTACGTGGGGTACTCAAGAGAATTGATAAATAACTTGAAGTACGTGGGGTACTCAAGAGAATTGACATATAACTTGAAGTACGTGGGGTACTCAAGAAGAAATTGAATTATACATAAGTACGTGATGTACACATGAAACTGGATTTATGAAAACTCGATTTACTCACAAACTATGTTTTCATACAAAGTATACAAACATGAAAAACAAAACTGCATGAATTCACACCAACTTTATGTTGACGTTTTTCCAAAACTCACATGTATTTCAGGTAACTAGGATGGATGTGCGCGTGGTCTTACTCATGCTCGTGGATGTCGCTTTGTCTATCTTTAAATAAAGTTGTGACTTTTAAGACAATATGTTAACTCGTATTGTAAACACTTGACATATGTTTTCAGTAATGTAAGATATTTTTGAGCATGTAGTATGTTTACTCTTCGTATGCAATGAGAACCTTTCATGATCACACCTCGTGCTTCCGCCGCAGAAAGGGGTGTGACATAACATGTGTGTAGAGTGATAGTACTATATCATGTTTTATAAATTTAAAATTTGAATTTGCAAGTAAAAAGAGCTAAAATATATCTTAAAAATATATACACACCGCACCACGTCAAGTTTTTTGGCGCCGTTGCCGGGGACACAAGGATTTTGAGAAAGCTTAAAATTAGCGGCCTAATCAAATTCTAACATTTTTCAAAACTGCGCGTCCATTTTCAAAACTTTTTTCTGTTTACAGTAGGTTTAACACGGGGCCGTGCTGGGACACGCCCTCGTGCTGCAAATTTTCTTAAAAACTTTTTTCAAACGCCCAGATACGGACCTGCCCACGGGGCCGTACCAGTTCAGCACGGGGTCGTGGTCAACAATCTGTTAAATTTTAATCTTCTGTTTTCTAATCCCGAGGCTCGTTATTCTTCTGGGTATCTTCCAAAACAATGGATTACTACTTAGAAGACTACACCTACTATATTGAGGATGATTATGAGGAACCTTATTGTACCATTTGCGGTGAATCCCATTCGGTACAGCATTGTTACCTTTTCAAACCATCAACCTCATACACCACATATGAAGAACCAAGGTTTGAGCTCCCAAAGTCAAGCTTTGACTGGGATGCCAATCTGTTTGAAACCTAGGACACCCCACCAACAATTAATCATGAAGCCGAAAACCTAATACAAAGTCTCAAAAATCTAGAACTCTTAATTAAGAGATCTCGTGAAAAGGAAGAGGCCATTTGTACTATAGAGGTAATAATCGAAGAGGTAAAAATAGAAGAGCAACAAAATGAAAAACTCACGCATGAACCAAACCAAGAAGAAGGTAATTTTAAAACTAACGATTTTAAACTAGAACAAAATTTTCAAGAAATTCACATATCGCAACCTTCTTTTGAAAATCATTGTTTGGTATCTTCTCATGCCAAGTTTTTAGAAGAGTTAAACACTACTGCTAAAATCGAAGAGTTAGTAAGCATCACGTTAACAAATGATCAAACTTCGCTAATAAAAGATGAATACCATGAACTAAACATAAAACCGGTACCTTGTTTTTTTAAAACATCTTTGTTAGTAATGTGCTAATGGGTACTAGTGATTTTTCTCCTTTTAAAATTCCTATTTTTCTCTCTAACTTGAAAAACGATTAACGCCATGGGAATGGTAGAGGATGTATTAATTCAAAAAAGCCAAGCGGCAGTACTAACTAACTTTATCATCCTAGATGATACCCCCCTCATGTTGGGACAACCATTTCTAAAATCCCATCAAACCTTGACCCAACGGAAGCAAAATAACCTACCACTTCAATTAGGGACCAAAAAGGTACGTCAATCTCGACCAATCAATGAAATACCGACCCAATTTGTGATGACGTGTCACACCCCCAAAAATACCACAAGCGGAAACCCCCGTGAGGCGTGTGGCGTACCAGGATCTAGCCACTAATCACATTGAACCACAGACATAAAAGACAAGATGAAACCTTTCATTAAATGTAACTGTATAATTCAAACACCATTTAATAAAATCAACATGTTTAGCGGAAGCATAATAGTTTGTTTAAATAAAGTGTTCGACAATGCAACATTGAGAAGTGTTCCAAATGCCACGACCCATGACCACTCCAGCTTCCCAGACAGCAAGTTCCATAACAATGTACCTAAGGACCTGCAAGCATGCAAAAAAGTGTATCAGACACGCTGGTGAGTTCACGGTTTGTTTTAGCCATTTAATACCAAGTAATGACTTATGATATGATATGTTATGCTATGTTGATAATAACTCGATACCGCAGACGGCCCTTTTTGCCCTTCTCCAATGCTCTATCAAACAATGGTCATGATTTAAAGTTATTAGTTCACACCCGTCCTATCCAGGTATGTTGTGAGGGTGCCAAACCTAATAGCGCTATCAACTAATAACCCCGTTGCCCTACAAGCAACTAACCCGGTAGTATGATGGGACTTGGGTGATAGAAGTGAGTGTATTATCCAACATCAACGATTACTGAAAACCGTTGCATATTCCATGCAAGAATATGTGTTTATGAAATCCGCCTCACATCCCCTACAAGGGTGTGGGTATTTGAAACCGCCTCATATCCCCTACAAGGATATGGGTTTATGTAAATTCGTTAACAAGTTTTATCATTTTGATTATCCCCACCGGACGCATGCTTGTTTTGAGAGAAGTGAACTCACCTTGGTTTGCTCGGTGTGACTAGCTACTCACACACACTTAATCAGTCAAGTCCTATGGTGTTCATATATACGTAATCAGTTTATAATCGCATGGTTCGCGCATAAATTATAATCGTGGTGCGCATTCAAAGCAATGATCATTGAATAACACATAACAGTTATTCCAACTCATACAAATCCACAATTCACATGCATGTTTCGTAATAGTGCTAAGCAGTTGAGTGAGCTATTCATCATAAGCAAATCATGTTTTCCTCGATCATAATTAACATCATTAACAGGCAGATAATAATCATTCAAGTTTCATACACATGATAAACCACCGTCTGTTGATGAGTTTCCTTCAGAGCGATGAAACATCAAAGTTCTTCGTCGACAGGTGAGCGACGAAACATCAAAGTCTTTCGTCGATAAGTTGGGTGACGAAACACCAAGTGTTTCATCGACATAAGGGTGACGAAATATCAAGTGTTTCGTTACCAGGGTAGTTTTGTCACTTTACCAGTTAATCGTGCACACACAGAAACCCTAATCACCTACAGCCTTGACGTCGAGATCACGAGTATAGCAACACACAATACAACATCATTATGTTTACCAACAAGATCTTAATATGACACTTTAATCAGAATAATGGATTCACACATGAACACCAAACTCGATCAACCAGTACACGTTCTACTCGATTCCATGGCACTTTGTTTCAAAATTCTAAATCAACTATATCTTGATATCATAACACACAAATCTGATCTTAGACAGTTTCTGCATATGATAACACGAATTCTATTATTACAACACATAGTTCTATTTCCCGTAAGGATCCTCGAGACCAATTATTCCATTCAATTCTACAAATACAGTTTCAGCAAAGACTCTATGATTCTACACATTAACAAGTAACCATACAATCTTGCACAATAAAAGGATCACAAATGATTAATGACCGGGACATACTAACCGAGAGAATAAGATCGGAAAATCAAGACGATCCTTCGAGAAAAGCTAAAGCTACCGTCAGTTTGTTGAGGGAGAGAGCGAGTTAGGGTTTGATAACTATCGCCTTACGTATAATCGTGAATACAAGAACAATATAACTGAGTCGTTACTGGGCCGAAGTCCCATACGGCGAAAAACCAATGTTTTGTCGTATCCAAGGTGATGATGAAAAACCCATGTTTCGTCGAGTATGGTTTTTCATCGGGTGAGGTTGCATGGATTATTTCTTTTTAATTTTCAAGAGTTTATATTAACTAACCAAACCATAATGCAACACCTTAATCGTATGTCAAACGTGCACTTGCTATAATGCAAACAAATTACGAAAACAAAACTTGTAAACAAGTAACGTGTTGAGGAAAGACCTTGAAAACTCGGGTTGTCACATCATCCCCAACTTGAAAGAAATTTCGTCCCGAAATTTGATAAGTGCAATCCAAAAGCGGCGAAGTGTCAGATCAGGATGACCATGGATTTTCCTCGGGTACCACATCATCCCCAACTTGAAGGGGAATTTCATCCCGAAATTCATTAATTGCACCAGGTTTAGATTGTTTCTTTGGGAAAAGGTGAGGATACTTGAGCTTCATCTGATCCTCACGTTCCCACGTGAATTCCGGTCCGCGTCTTGAGTTCCAATGAACTCTCACGATTGGAATTCGGCTATGCTTACGAACTTTGACTTCTCGGTCCATAATTTCGATTGGTTCTTCGAAAAACTGCAACTTGTCGTCGATTTTGAGCTCTTGAAATGGTACTACAAGTGTTTCATCAGACAAACACTTCTTCAATTGTGAAACATGGAAAACATCATGGACATTACCCAACTCAGCGGGTAACTCGAGCTTGTATGCCACCTTACCGATCCGTTCCAGAATTTTGAATGGCCTGACATAACGCGGATTAAGCTTGCCGCGTTTCCCAAAACGTACCACACCCTTCTAGGGTGAGACTTTTAACATAACGCGATCGCCCACAGCAAACTCCAAAGGTTTCCTACGCTTGTCAGTGTAGCTTTTCTGATGGTCGCGCGCCGCTGCCATACGATTTCTGATTTGTACTATCTTTTCAGAAGTTTCGAGCACAAGCTCCGGGCCTGTGATTTGGCTGTCTCCCACCTCAGTCCAACAGAGAGGTGATCGACATTTCCGTCCGTATAAAGCCTCGAACGGAGCTGCCTGGATACTGGTATGGTAACTGTTATTGTAAGAAAACTCCACCAAGGGTAAGTGTCTCTCCCAACCTTTACCAAAATCGATAACACATGCACGCAGCATGTCTTCCAATGTCTGAATGGTTCGCTCACTCTGACCATCTGTTTGAGGGTGATAGGCAGTGCTCATGTCGAGACGTGAGCACAAATGATTTGTGCATCGCTTACCACAAATCAGATATGAAACGCGGATCTCGATCAGAGATAATGGAGGTTGGCACCCGTGCCTGGAAACCACTTCCTTTAGATAGATAGTAGCCAGCTGCGAGAACTTGTCAGTTTCTTTGATTGCAAGGAAGTGTGCAAATTTCGTGAGATGGTCCATGATCACCCAGATGGTATCATTTCCGTTATGAGTTCTAGGTAGCCCGGTGACAAAATCCATTGCGATTTGTTCCCATATCCTCACAGGTAATTCTGGTTGCTGAAGTAGGCCTGAGGGTTTCTGATACTCCTCCTTGACCTTTGAAGTCGTTTTTCCATGCCCCTTAAGTAGCGAATACCATCTGATCTCTCTACAAGTCATTTTTCCATGCCCCTTAAGTATTCTGCTTCAATGTTTTCCTCTTTCAACGGTTCAGTTTGTGCAGAACGTATCTGATTTGGGAGGTTTGAGTGAATGGTGAGCTGCAAGGCGCGAACACGTTTGGGTTTTGTTTCCTTTCAACTAAGGGCATCAGCTACCACGTTAGCCTTACCTGGATGGTACTTGATTGCGCAATCGTAGTCGTTTAAGAGTTCTACCTCGCGACGCTGTCGCATATTTAATTCCTTCTGGTCAAAAATATGCTGGAGGCTTCTGTGATCGGTATAAATAGTGCATTTAGTACCGTACAAGTAACGCCTCCAGATTTTGAACGCAAACACCACGGCCCCCAACTCTAAGTCGTGAGTCGTGTAATTCTTCTCATGGACCTTCAACTGTCGAGAGGCGTAAGCTATAACTTTCTCGCGTTGCATCAACACGCAACCGAGACCTTGAATGGAGGCGTCACAATACACTACAAAATCTTTGGTACCCTCAGGTAGAGATAAAATCGGTGCACTGCAAAGCTTTTGCTTTAGAATCTGGAAAGCGTCTTCCTGTTTCGTTCCCTAGGCATACACGACACCCTTCTGTGTTAAAGCGGTGAGGGGTTGAGCGATCTTTGAAAAGCCCTCAATAAACCTTCGATAGTACCCAGCAAGACCAAGGAATTGTCGCACCTCTGAAGGATTATTTGGTGCTGCCCAATTCCTGATTGAGTCAATCTTGGCAGGATCCACGTGTATCCCCATTTCGTTAACAATGTGGCCGAGGAAGTGTACTTCTCGAATCCAGAAGTCACACTTAGAAAATTTCACGTAAAGCTGCTCCTTCCTCGGGAGTTCCAAAATAAGGCGCAAGTGTCGTTTGTGGTCCTCCTTGCTCTTAGAATATATTAGAGTGTCATCGATGAACACGATGACAAAATCATCAAGGTATGGTTTACATACGCGGTTCATGAGATCCTTGAATACCGCTGGTGCATTGGTTAACCCGAATGGCATGACCAGAAACTCGTAATGACCATAACGCGTTCGAAAAGGAACATTCTCCTCTCAGACTCTCACCTGATGATAGCCCGATCTTAGATCAATCTTCGAGTAGAAGCTCGACCCTTGTAACTAGTCAAACAGGTCGTCAATACGAGGTAAAGGATAACGGTTCTTGACTGTCACCTTGTTGAGTTCTTGGTAATCAATACACATGCGAAACGATCCGACCTTCTTCTTTAAAAACAAAACCGGGGCTCCCCAAGGCGAAGAACTAGGTTGAATAAAGCCTCTATCCAACAGTTCTTGGAGTTGATTAGACAATTCTTGCAGCTCTCCAGGTGCAAGGCGATAAGGAGCACGAGCAATCGGAGCGGCTCCTGGTGTAAGATCAATTTGGAATTCCACCTGACGATGTAGAGGTAAACCTGGAAGTTCCTCGGGGAAAAAGTCAGGAAACTCCCGTACGACTGGTAAATCTTCGATTTTCTTCTCTTCAGGTTGAGTATCAGTAACAAGCGCAAGAATGCCAGGGTGGCCCTTCCGTAAACATTTCTGGGCTTTCATGGATGAAATGATGTTAATGGTTGCACCGCTTCGATGACCCTGGACAGATAATGATTCCTCGCTAGGAAGAGGTACACGCACGATCTTCTCCTTGCAAAGTATATCAGCTTGATGTTTTGACAGCCAATCCATACCAACAACTATATCAAAGCTACCAAGAGTGATGGGGAGTAGGTCAATGTCGAACACTTGACCCAGAAGATCGAGTTTACAACCAAAAAGAACATGTGAAGCTTCAATCGATTTGCCATCAGCTAATTCTACTACGTGTTTGTTTACAAGAGGCGTAGGAGTCAACCCTAACTGAAGAATGAACCCCAAAGATACATAACTCCAGTCGGCGCCAGAGTCGAATAACACAGAAGCGAAAATACCATTGACAGAGAATGTACCGGTCACGACGTTGTCATCGTTCCTTGCATCGCCTACTCCAATAGTAAACACTCTCCCATGAGCGCCATTTCCACCGTCATTCCCATTATTGTTGTTCCCTGTGTTGTTGTTGTTCTGGAGATTACCCCCATTGTTGTTGTTGGCATTTTGATTCAATTGTGGGCAATCCTTCTTGAAGTGCCCTTCACTACCACACTGATAACATCCCCTATTGTTGCCCCGATTCTGCTGGGGTTGCTGCCTCTGTTGTTGTTGCTGGGGTTGTTGCTGTTGTTGTTTGGGATGTGGAGCTCTACAATCCTTCACCATGTGACCCACCTTGTCACACCTTTGACATGCTCGACTACACTGTCCATAGTGATGGAAACCACACTTATTACACTTTGGCTATTTTCCTGCGTAACCAGAAGTCTGACTGTGGTTCTGATTAACCGAAGATGATTGAATATAACTGCGACTGATGTTGTTATTAGGCTTCTTTTGTGACTGATTCGAGTTTGTTGCCTTGTCTGAGTCATTCCACTTACGCTTGTTGTCGGTAGCAGGAGTAGTAACCGTAGCAGTAGTAGCAGTAGTAGAAACACGGGGTGGTAGCAAGCCACGCTCCACTTCCTGATCTGTGATCTTGTGAGCCAAGCGGATAATCTGGGGTAAGTTGTTGAGATTCACTGCAGTGACTAATCCCTTAACTGGTGGTGACAATCCCTTAATGTAGAGCTCAATCCTACGGGGTGGTGGTCGGGATAAATTAGGACACATGTTTGTCAGCTCGTGAGACCGTTTTGTGTAAGCCTCAATTTCAGATCCCTCCATCTTCAGGTTATAGTACTCGTTTTCCAAATTTTGAATTTCATCCCGAGGGCAGTACTCCTCCTGAATCAGCACTTTGCAATCATCCCAAGTGGTCGCGTTTGCCATCTCGACGCCCAGCATCTGCACCTGAGCATTCCACCAAGTCAAAGCACCGTCCTCCAAGGTGCCAGAAGCAAACTTCACCCTGTCCCCCTCTGGACAGTTACACATAGCAAAAACGGATTCGGCTTTCTTGAACCAACGGAGCAGTCCCACGGGACCTTCAGTTCCACTAAAAGTTTGAGGCTTGCAATCCATGAACGTTTTGAACGTACACACAGGTGGATTGTTCTGGTTTTGATTCACTTGGAGACCTAAGGACGAAATAAAATACAGCACATGGGTAAGAATTGAGTACGCGACTCAGAAATAAAGAGTATTTTGTACACTTCCTACCAGCTTGATAGGCCGCCAAAGCCTCAGCCACACGTGTGTTAATCATGTTTGTCAGGTCAGCCTGAGTCATCGCAATGTGACCACTTCCATGGTCTCGTCCACTTATGATTCTATATAAGAAGAGGGAAAAAGTTTAAGAATCGAGATAAGGTAGGAGTCAAACCTCACGTTGACATCTACAAACTACAAAGTTTACATCAAACAATAGAGCGGAACCCCTTTCATACTCGTTAAGCCTCACTGGGACTCACATGCACCCCACATTATTATTATGTGTGCACCCATAATAATAAGGCAATTTGCATGCTTATCTCAGTGCCTTCCCCACATTCAAATAGCAAAACAAAAGGCATTACAGGATTTAAGAATCACAAGAGTCGAAGGGTAGTGTCACACTATCTAGCTTCACTAAAACATGCAGTACAGGTAATCACATCGGGGTATCAAGTATGTAGTTTCATGCAAGTCGAGTGTGTGTGTGACCACTAAGCTAGTAATGCATAAAGTAAACAGAGGACGCACCTTGCGATCTGGAGCTGAGTGTCATGGTCGCTTTGATACTGTTTGGTTATAATCCGGTTTTATGAAAACGTTTTAAAACCTAGTTCACTATAACCAGTGGCTCTGATACCAAACTGTCACACCCCCAAAAATACCACAAGTGGAAACCCCCGTGAGGCGTGTGACGTACCAGGATCTAGCCACTAATCACATTGAACCACAGACATAAAAGACAAGATAAAACCTTTCATTAAATGTAACTGTATAATTCAAACACCATTTAATAAAATCAACATGTTCAGCGGAAGCATAATAGTTTGTTTAAATAAAGTGTTCGACAATGCAACATTGAGAAGCGTTCCAAATGCCACGACCCATGACCACTCCAGCTTCCCAGATAGCAAGTTCCATAACAGTGTACCTAATGACCTGCAAGCATGCAGAAAAGTGTGTCAGACACGCTGGTGAGTTCACGGTTTATTTTAGCCGTTTAATACCAAGTAGTGACTTATGATATGATATGTTATGCTATGTTGATAATAACTCGATACCGCAGATGGCCCTTTTTGCCCTTCTCCAATGCTCTATCAAACATTGGTCATGATTTAAAGTTATTAGTTCACGCTCGTCCTATCCAGGTACGTCATGAGGGTGCCAAACCTAATAGCGCTATCAACTAATAACCTCGTTGCCCTACAAGCAACTAACCCGGTAGTATGATGGGGCTTGGGTGATAGAAGTGAGTGTATTATCCAACATCAACGATTACTAAAAACCGTTGCATATTCCCTGCAAGAATATGCGTTTGTCAAATCCGCCTCACATCCCCTACAAGGATGTGGGTATTTGAAACCGCCTCATATCCCCTACAAGGATATGGGTTTACGTAAATCCGTTAACAAGTTTTATCAGTTTGATTGTCCCCACCGGACGCATGCTTGTTTTGAGAGAAGTGAACTCACCTTGGTTTGCTCGGTGTGACTAGCTACTCGCACACACTTAATCAGTCAAGTCCTACGGTGTTCATGTATACGTAATCAGTTTATATTCGCATGGTTCACGTATAAATTATAATCGTGGTGCGCATTCAAAGCAATGATCATTGAATAACACATAACAGCTATTCCAACTCATACAAATCCACAATTCACATGCATGTTTTGTAATAGTACTAAGCAGTTGAGTGAGCTATTCATCATAAGCAAAACATGTTTTCCTCGATCATAATTAACATCATTAACAGGCAGATAATAATCATTCAAGTTTCATACACATGATAAACCACCGTCTGTTGATGAGTTTCCTTCAGAGCGACGAAACATCAAAGTTCTTCGTCGACAGGTGGGCGATGAAACATCAAAGTCTTTCGTCGATAAGTTGGGTGACGAAACACCAAGTGTTTCGTCGACATAAGGGTGACGAAATATCAAGTGTTTCATCGACAGGGTAGTTTCGTCACTTTACCAGTTAATCGTGCACACACAGAAACCCTAATCACCTACAGCCTTGACGTTGAGATCACGAGTATAGCAATACACAATACAACATCATTATGTTTACCAACAAGATCTTAATATGACACTTTAATCAGAATAATGGATTCACACATGAACACCAAACTCGATCAACCAGTACACGTTCTACTCGATTCCATGGAACTTTTTTTTCAAAATTCTAAATCAACTATATCTTGATATCATAACACACAAATCTGATCTTAGACAGTTTCTACATATGATAACACGAATTCTATGATTACGACACATAGTTCTATTTCCCGTAAGGATCCTCGAGACCAATTATTCCATTAAATTCTACAAATACAGTTTCAGCAAAGACTCTATGATTCTACACATTAACAAGTAACCATACAATCTTGCACAATAAGAGGATCACAAATGTGTAACGATCGGGACATACTAACCGAGAGAATAAGATCGGAAAATCAAGACGATCCTTCGAGAAAAGCTAAGGCTGTCGTCGGTTTGTTGAGGGAGAGAGCGAGCTAGGGTTTGATAACTATCGCCTTACGTATAATCGTGAATACAAAAACAATATAACTGAGTCGTTACTGGGCCTCATCTGGGCCGAAGGCCCATACGGCGAAAAACCAATGTTTCGTCGTATCCAAGGTGATGACGAAAAACCCATGTTTCGTCTTGTATGGTTTTTCGTCGGGTGAGGTTGCATGGATTATTTCTTTTTAATTTTCAATAGTTCAAGAGTTTATATTAACTAACCAAACCATAATGCAACACCTTAATCGTATGTCAAACGTGCACATGCTATAACGCAAACAAATTACGAAAACAGAACTTGTAAACAAGTAACGTGTCGAGGAAAGACCTTGAAAACTCGGGTTGTCACATGACGACCCCCTAATTGAAGATGAAGTGGAGCCACCCGATACGGAAGAAATAGAAGAACATTTTCGGCCATTGATCTTAATAAAGAAGAAAATAAGCGGTCTCTTGAAGACCCACCGCCACTCGAACTTAAGGAACTACCAAAAGGTCTAGAATACGCATTCTTGGATGAACATGGTAAGCACCCCGTCATCATATATTCTAAACTAACACTTTTTTGAAAAAAAAGAAAAATTAATAAAACTTTTGAAAAAACATCAAAATGCAATCCCATGGAGGCTCATGGATATCAAAGGCATCAATCCTTCCATGTGCATGCACAAAATTTTAATGGAAGATGACTATAAAACGGTAATACAACCACAAAGAAGAGTAAATCCAAACGTGAAAGAAGTGGTTAAAAATGAATTCATCAAGCTACTAGACGTCGGACTTATCTATCCTATCTCTGATAGCCCGTGGGTAAGTCTCGTCCAAGTAGTACCAAAGAAAGGAGGTATGATGGTAATAACTAATGATAAAAATGAACTTATACCAATGAGAACCGTCACTGGATGGAGGGTTTGTATCGATTATTGCAAATTTAATGAAGCAACAAGGAAAGACCACTTTCCTTTACCATTCATCGACCAAATGTTAGAAAGACTATCCGGTCATAAATTATATTGTTTTCTCGATGGTTTCTCCGGGTATTTTCAAATTCCCATAGCACCGGAGGACCAAGAAAAAACAACTTTTACATGTCCCTACGGAACTTTCGCTTATCGACGCATGCCTTTTGGTTTATGCAATGCCCCTACTACGTTTCAATGTTGCATGGTGGCTATCTTCCACGACATGATAGAAAAAACCATGGAAGTTTTCATGGGTGATTTTTCTATCTTTGGAGATACATTTGACCAATGCCTCGATAACCTTGAACAAATGCTATCCCGATGTGAGGAAACTAACCTTGCCCTTAATTGGGAAAAATGCCATTTCATGGTAAATGAAGGAATAGTACTCGGTCATAAAATCTCAATTAAAGGAATGGAAGTGGATCGGGCAAAATAGACACTATTTCCCGATTACCTCCACCTTCCTCCGTTCGAGCCATTAAGTTTCCTAGGACATGCCGAATTTTATAAGCGATTTATCAAATACTTTTCAAAAATCACTAAACCTCTAACAAAATTACTTGAAAAAGATGCACCATTTATCTTCGACAAGGAATGCAATAAAGCTTTTCTTACCTTAAAAGAAATGCTAGTCAATGCACCAATCATGATAGCACCCGATTGGAAACTACCTTTTGAAATCATGTGCGACGCAAGCAACTTTGCAGTTGGAGCCGTCTTAGGACAATGAAAAGAAAAACACTTTCACCCAATATACTATGCAAGTAAAACTCTTAATGATGCTCAAGAAAATTATGCAACAACCAAAAAAGAGTTACTAGCCATAGTATTTGCTTTTGATAAATTCCGTTCCTATCTTGTTCTTCCTAAAACAATAGTCTATAAGGATCATGCCGCCATTCGATACGTCTTCAAAAAAACAAGATGCCAAACCACGTTTGATCCAGTGGATTCTTCTCCTCCAAGAATTCGACATTGAAATAAAAGATAAACCAGGAGCCGAAAACACCGTTGCCGATCATCTATCTCGCTTAGAAGATCCCGCTTTAGAGCTAACTCTGGAAGAACTCATCAATGAAAAGTTCCCCACCGAATCCTTGGAGATGGTTGAATACCAAGAAGAACCACGGTACGCCGACTATGCTAACTACCTCGCTAATGGCATTCTAGTCAGAGGTTGGTCACATCAATAAAGAAAAAAATTATTTACCGATGTAAAACACTATTTTGGGAAGACCCATATCTTTTTAAATATGTGCCGATCAACTCATCCGAATATGCGTCCATGGTCAAGAAGCAAGAAAAATTATTTGCCATTGTCATGAAGGATCGTATGGAGGACATCATGGAGTCACAAGCACCGCACAAAAGGTACTCGATTCAGGATTTTATTGGCCAACCATCCATAAGGATGCATACCATTTAATTAAAACATGTGATGCATGCCACCAGACAGGTAATATCTCATCAAGAAATGAAATGCCTCAAAATAGCATTCTTATTTGTGAAATTTTTGATGTTTGGGGTATGGATTTTATGGGGCCTTTCCCACCGTCGAAGGGAAACAAATATATTCTTGTAGCGGTTGATTACATGTCCAAATGGGCCGAGGCCGAAGCTCTTCCAACTAACAATGGGAGAGAGTTGTGATAAAATTCTTAAAACGATTATTCTCTCATTTCGATACTCCAAAAGCACTCATTAGTGATAGAGGTACCCATTTTTCAATCATCAATTAAATAAAATTTTAACAAAATATGGGGTCTATCACCATCTTTCAACCGCCTACCATCCTTAAACCAACGGTCAAGCCAAGGTAACAAATCGAGGGGTAAAGAAAATCTTAGAAAAAACCGTAGTTTAAAATAAAAAATATTGGGCGGATAAACTAGACGATGCTTTATGGGCCTTCCGAACCGCCTACAAAACACCAATAGGCACCACCCCATATAAGCTCGTCTATGGAAAAAATTGTCACCTCCCGGTAGAAATTGCACACAAAGCCTACTGGGCGTTAAAAACGTAAACCTAGACCAAGAAGCTGCCAGTAAAAACTGATTCTATCAGTTAAACGAATTAGATGAATTGAGAAATCAAGCGTACTCTAACTCCGAAATTTATAAGGAACGCATGAAAAATATACACGATAAAATAAACAAACCTAAAGAATTTCGGGAGGGGGATCAAGTGTTATTGTTTAACTCGAGGCTTTGATTATTTCCGGGAAAACTTAAGTCAATGTGGAAGGGACCTTTTTCCATCACCCAAATCTTTCCACATGGAGCGGTAGAAATTAAGCCTCCAAACGGAGAACCTTTCAAGGTAAACGGACAAAGGCTTAAGCTTTACTGAGGCTTCATTCAGAATGAGGAAGTTGAAGTAGATCTTCAAGAGGTAGATACGTGATCGGGAAATGATTAAATGTTAATTGTAAATATGCATGTTTTTTTCTTTTTTAATCATCTTGTAGGAGCAATAGGGAAGCATCATCCTTGAAGATTTGACGAGAAACAGGTAAGTACAAAAGGAATTATGGAAAAACGGTCACCCACATGATAAAATAATAATGTTACTGGCACTCTGAACACGGGCTGTGCCCACCTGACATGCCCCCATGCCCAAATGCCCAGATACATAAGATTTAATAAAACACGGCATGGGGCCATGGTCGACGTACAAACAGACTATATAAGGCACTGTCTTCACTTTTCAACACAAAACACGACCCGTTTCTCCAGAGACTCCGGTTCCTGACCATTTTTCGCCAGATTTAAACGGTCGACCGACCAAATCCGACTACGAGGTATGATTCTAACATCATAGTTAGTTAGTTTAATGATTTGCATGTAGTGTAACATAAAAAATTCGGGTTTAATCTAGGGTTCTTGAACTAGACCCGTGCCAATCTTGAATTTTTGTTTAGATCTTGTTAGTAGTAGTAACCACTAGTGTTTTGAGAAGTAAATCACTGAATGTTGTTGGGGAAATCGGATTGTTCAAACAGTTATACCCAAACCCTTGTTCTTGACCGAAAAACTTAAAATCGAAAGGGTAAACGACTGTTTTATGCAAAATTGATAGTTGGTATTTGATTTTCGGGGTAAACCGCACCTAATGGACCAAAAATTTTGAATTTTTCAAAGTCGTCTCGAAAACCTTAATTTTTGAAGAAACAGACAATTTAACACGGGGTCGTGGGCAATTAAGACCCCAGACACGGGGTCATGTCCAGACCACCTGATTTAAATTTTTCGCATAATTTTCAACGTATCAACTGTCTTACTGGATCTTTCTTGCAGGGATGGCGCCACACAAGTTCTTTAGGTTCAAATCCTCTGAGCTTGAGTACCAAAATCGGTTTGAAATTCTGCAAGCTAGGCATGAAGAGCCTCCGAGACAAGTTTGCTACGAAACACTTGAAATAGTAGGGCAATGGGAAAGATATGATGCTCTCGTCACTGGTCCTCTTCGCATTTTCTTAGAGACTCGGCTTCTGATCAATCCATCAATATAACATAGAGTTTTTGAGCACACCGACTTTCAAAAAGACTGAGTCGGACCTCTTTTGATTCTGATGCAGTGCAATTCAGGTGTGGGGGTGAATGGTACAGAATATATGTCGCCCAATTCGGTATTAACATTGGGCTTTATAACGAGGAGGATGTTGCTGAACCCGAATTCACTGAAGCGATCTGAGGACTACCAGACAACCTAAGGCAAGCTGCATGTGCAACAATCGGAGATGGCCACTACAATCTGAGCCCCACAAAAAGCACCAAGATCAGGGACCCACTTATCCGCTACATCCATCGGGTCCTTAGCGGTGCTTTGTGCCAAAGGAAAAATATTGGTGGGGTGGTGAACCTTCGCGAGCTTACTTGTCTTTATTGCCTTGTGACCCACCAGCCCATCGACTCCGCCCACATGCTACTAAGAAACATGGCTGCCAATGCCACCGCAGACACTCGCACACCCATCTTTTACGGAGGATGGATCGCCAAGCTATTCAAAAACTACATTAGGCAAACTCCGACGGTATTTCACAAAGGTGTAGGTATAACGAAAGCTGATCTTGCGGTGTGCCAAAGCGTGAATCTGATCATCGATTGCAATGACGGATCTATGCGCTTTAAGGATGCAAGAGGTCGGGTTTAGAACCCAAATGACCCAGATGAGATCCTAGCAATCGAAGATATCCCGAATCGTCCTTGCCTTGAACCATTTTCGGGCTCCTCATCCCAAGGCGGGGGTGATTTTCCTAACCTCTATAATTTATATAATATCATGCAAGAAACCCTCCAAGTCTCAAAGAACGCCTACAGCTTGGGTCAAAGCTTAAGTTCCCGACTTGGAAGCATGGAGCGCAACATCATCACCATGCAAAACGACATCACATACATCCGGGACAACATGGTGCTTCGAGGCGAGGAGAAGGAAGAGGTGGAGGGACAGGATATGGATTCAGACTAGGTGGTGGTGACAGCAGGCGACGTGGTTGTCTTTCGGGTTATCTTTCCCAGACTTTTGAACTAACTAGCATTCCCCAGGCTGCGTCCCGTTGAACAATTTACTTTTCTGAACTATTTACTTTTCTGCATTTGTTTTTATTTTCTTGTGACGTAATGTGGTGGTAGAACAACTTGAAATGATGGTAATTTAGGTTGAACTATGTTTGTGTTACATTGTGTTGGATTGCGGTAGTATTGTAGCTCACAGGTACCATGGGAGGCTTGGACACACTAAGCATAGTGGTCCCCAAGCCTGGAAAACAGAAGCCAAATGACAAAACCTGAATTTTACCTGAAACAGACAAGCGCCACGGGGCTGTGCTCACCAGACACCCCTCCGTGCCCACATACATGATGCCAAAAATTCCTCCCCAGAAAGTGACACGGTTCGTGTCCACCAGGCACGACCCCGTGCTCACTCCACTGTAAGTTTTCTAAAAATACAGTTTACTGGCACTTTGACCATGGGTCGTGTTCATCCGACACGCCCCCGTGCCCAGTGCCTAGTAACTGTAAATTTTTGTTATTTTTACACATTCAATCAAAATAAATCCTATAGGGGACACATTAAGGGCAATGTGTAATTTAAGTGTGGGGGGATGATTGAACCTTGAATCTTTTGTTCTAAAAAACAAGCCTTACACAAAACTTGCCTTGGAAAACCGCTAATCACCCCAAACTTTTTCAAAAAAAAATTATTACTTATCTTGGTTTAGTTGGGTAAAATAAGTTCTAAAAAATATGTTTTTACTAATTTACACCTGAAAGCGTCGTTATAAAAAGAACCAATTAAGAAAATTATAAAAACATGCATAATAATTGATATTCCAGGAACCGGCGAGTTTGACGGAGCTTCGGTCCCGATATGACGTGTTCGGTTTAATTATTACTAAGAAAGGAGTAGAAGATAGATACGACACCGAGCAGTCAATTTCAATCTGGTCTCTATTGATTATTCAACATTACAACACCGTGAGACCAGTCGGACAACATGTCCCCTCAGAGACCCCAAAGCTTGTCCAAATGGGAACCCTAACTCCATATTTATAGGCAACAACCTACACATATCCGAATGAGCTAGTGTCCATCGATCTGATGGACTTTACAATGTTACACCTATATTCGGATGGGGTTTGGACTATATGTTGTCCATCTGTTCGGATGGACCTTTACAGTGTCTAATCTATGTCCGACTTTCTCTAATCTATACAATATTCAACACACGCTCTATCTAACTATTCGCACAGTGGCAGACATACGAAATATGCACCAACAGATTCCCACTCGGCTGTCACTGTCGAATTGTCTCTATAGACTCTATCACTTTGAGAACCTTGAGCCGTGTTTGAATATTCTGTAATCTTCAACTTTTCTGCAACTTCAATCAGGCATCTTGAAATCTTCAATAGATTCCCCCTCGATTGATGATTCGGGTTTGCTTTGATAGAGTAAAGCACCAATTCCCCCTGAAATGAATCTTCAGGTCTTGCACAGTTTACAACTCTCCTCTGATTTGCTAAACTGCAACCTTCACAAACAATCACCAACTTGAAACTAATCAATACAGTACTATCTGTTTCAGCTTTAACCACATCCGCGTTCAGTTTTTGATATATCATGTCAGCACCATGATCTCGCATTCCACTTGCTCAATCTAAGAATGTACAAAAACTCAATCGACAATTGATAGAAACTTCAAATACCCCACTGATTAACTTCAAATCAATAATTCCCCCTTAAGATCCGATATCCCATTTACCGCGATCACTTTAACGCACCGTAAGAATGATTGATCCGTGTAAACGGTATTCTTCACAATCAGCAACTCTTCATATGAAAACAAATCATCTGGTAATGTAATCCGATCTCTGAAGCATTCGTCTACAATCAGATTCATCTCCTCGGATAATCTAGATCTCAGAAGTTATCATCCACGATCACTCACAGATCTCTGAAGCTTTCATCCACGATCAGATATCAACATCTCGGATCATCTTGATCTCGGAAGCTTTCACCCACGATCAGATTCACATTCCTCCTGACAATCTGAAGTCGAAACCACCCGAATACTGTTGCAGCGTCACAAATTTCAAAAATACTGGAACATCTAAAATTTTTATTCCCCCTCATTTTTGCAAATTCTGACGTCTCTATTACTGAATTCCCCCTCAAACTGAGCAATTCAGTCCTCTTTTATCTGTGAAAAACTCGACTTTGCCGAAAATATGACAATTTTCCTCAAAACATCAGTTTTTCTTCATTGCGGATTTTACTTTTTGGCCCATAAATAGTCAGATAACCTGAATGATAAACATTCTGCACCAATATCATGACTACCCCACTAATTTTCACAATCCGTGATCGCATCATCAAATATGTTCACTGAAGCTCCAGACGGTGTCCCCGAACAACCCAGATTGGTCGTTAAAAACCCGAAAAAATTTTCAATCACCAAATTTTTTCTGGAGACTCTCCTCGTCGTTGCGATCAAAAAATGCCTTGTTTAGGCATTTTGTTTATCCGCCCGAATGGAGTAGATCCATTCGTCCGGATGGACTAATCTTGGATCACCTTGACAATTAGTCACCTGAGTGTCTTCATCCGTCCGGATGGAGTTGATGTCCATCCGGATGAAGTTTCACACATCCGTCCGAATGACTATATGGATGGTCCCGGATGACTAAATGGTCCGGATGGTCATCCGGAGGAATATGTTCTAACAACTCAAGAATACTCCAAATCACATTTTTTCGATCCAGAATCTTTATTTATGTGAATTTCATGATGAAACTTCACAGGATTGTGCGCGGATCAATTCCGAACAGATTGGTGTCTTCAATTCCAAAATCCATCTGTGAATTGACCTTTATTTTGATGATTTTCTCTGTTTTAACGTCAAAACTCCCGTTTAACCCAAAATTGATGAGCTTGGGTGATTTAACCGACTGTTAGATCGATTAAATCGGTACCGTAGCTCTGATACCACTTGATATTCCAGGAACCGGCGTGTTTGACGGAGCTTCGGTCCTGATATGACGTGTTTGGTGCGTTAATTATTACTAAGAAAGGAGTAAAAGATAGATACGACACCGAGTAGTCAATTTCAATTTGGTCTCTATTGATTATTCAACATTACAACACCGTGAGACCAGTCGGACAACATGTCCCCTCAGAGACCCCAAAGCTTGTCCAAATGGGAACCCCGGATGGACTTTACAATGTTACACCTACATTCGGATGGGGTTTGGACTATATGTTGTCCATCCGTCCAGATGGACCTTTACAATGTCTAATTTGTGTCCGACTTTCTCTAATCTATACAATATTCAACACACACTCTATCTAACTATTCGCACAGTGGCAAACGTACGAAATATGCACCAACAATAATTCCTTGTAAAATTTTATTGTCTATACAATTTTAAACTATAACCCTTTTTCCCACAAAAGTGAGTTTTGAGCCTTTACCGATCATATAAATACACATCTATACTAATTGCTCAATTTTCATTTCTTGTGTGAATAGCCCATTTGGTTCTTACAAATCTAGAACTTGCCAAAGCAATACGTTCCAAGTCCTTACCGACACAAATCCAAGTAAGTAAATGACAGATGCGTTAGGACTAAACTCGTTTTTTATTTAAAACCTTTATTTTTATTTCTTTCTTTTCCAAAAACATTCCCCTAGATAAACCATGTTGAGCCTTAAAACCTTTCATTTCTAAAAACTCGCAAAAATATATTTTTGCAAAAACAACCACCCATCACCCCAAAACCAATCCTTTTTATTTTCACACCCCTTATTTTCAGTAAATGCGGCACTTTTGAAAATTAAAAAAGAAGTGACTTTACAAAAAAAATCTAGCTACTCGAAATAAATAAGCAAAAATTATTGCTTATAAGTATGTAGCTTTTAACTAAGTCACAAGCAAATAAATTTTCAAAAGAAAAAGGCGGCATTTTACAATTTTAGCCACTTTCAATAAAACACACCTACCCGAGACACATCTTACCCTTTTAAAAGTCCTCTCGATACTTACAAGGATTAAAACATCAAAAATGAGGAGGTTTGATTGCTTGTCAAGCCTATAGTAGGAGTAATTTCCAAACCGGGTACGAACGTCTTCACTTATACATCTTCGGCCGAGTGTTGAGTGATTACTTGTGAGGTGTGAAAATTTGTATATAACTAAATAGAATTTTATAAAGGCATGTTATGCCCAAAATAAACAATTTTTTTCTTAATTTGTGTTTTAAATAAATCATGACGAATAAGACTGTAAATAAAATTAGAACTTGGATTCCCAACACCCTAAAGATAACTCTAAAATCTTCTCTTCAACATATTCCATTTGGGTTTGTAAGCCACGATATAGAGTTTTGCATGAGGGCAAGCAAAGATTCAAATGTGAGGGTATTTGATGTACATAAAATACAACATATAAATTATATCAAATACGGAGTAAAATCAACCCTTTTTCGGTACTAATGTTGGAAAAAGCTTGTTTATTTGATCCTTTTTAATTTACATGGTCAAAAGAGCTTAAATGCACGAAAGGGGCAAAATAACAGCAAAACCAACATAAAATACAATGAAGGAGGATTGACACAACTCGCCAAGCCCCCATCCACATCCAAACCAAGGAAATAACAAGATCAGAAGCTTTGGCACGGGGCCGTGCCCAGTTAATGTTCTCTGTAGAAGAAAAAGACAACAACAAAAGACAAATTAGAAGATCAACACGAGGCCGTGCTAAGGCAACACCGGGCGTGGTCAACTCTAAGATTTGCAGAATCTTAGATAGTACAGCAAGTACATTGGCCACGGGCCATGTCGTTGATGCACGGGGCCGTGTTAGTACGAGGTCTGACACTGCAGTTAATGAAGAGGAAAAAGATTGAAGGTCATGGGGCCGTGCCAGGCGGGCACGGGCCATGTTGGACGTCTAATTTTAGCTATAAATAGGGGTGCTTGGTTTAATTTCAATCCATCCCTTGGCAAACCACTTCTCTCACACTTGTCACCACTCCACCACCACTACAACACCATCATCCACCCTCATCATCCATCTTCCATCATTTAGAGTGTGTAGTAGTCTCGGGATCCAAGATCGATTGTAAGTGTCACGGCCCCAGCCCCGGTTTGACCCGGTCCAGGAGCCGCGGGACAGGAACCCGTGGTATTTATTATTTGATGCGACAGCGGAAGATTTAACAGGATCTTTTAAAAACTTGAAATGCCCGATTATTTTACTTCATAATTCGGGATAAACCCCGTAGTTTACAATAGAGGAATTTCACAAGGAAATTCCCTGATTTACAAAACATGTTTATCCATTTTTATTGAGCCACCTTCTCAAGCTTGTTAGTGCTCCGTAGCACGTTTTCCTTGATTCACAGCAGGTCGCCTGAAACATGTTTTTTAAAAATATTTTATCAGCGGGGAAATACTAGCGAGTCACTCAAATTTGATAAAACGACGCATAGTTATAAATTACAGCATAAGAGCGATTACAATGGCTTTTATCTTATTTTTATCTGGCGCCGTGTCACCTGGTGACGATGGTCATACCACTATTGGGTCTTTTTCCCCAAGTAGTGATGATTATCATTGTTAGGGTTTATTAGCCTAACCGAGAGCAATTTAGTAATGTGCACAATACCCCACTAGCCAGTGATTAAGATAACCATGACTTAATCCCTGCAATTATAACCTTTGAAAATAACTTAGAGTATTGTAAAGCATTATTGATAAAAAGAGAATGACTCACATTGCAGATTTAAACGGGCAAAGTTTAGTCTACTGATTAGCCTGTTTAACCTAATTCAAATAACAATGCACACAAAAACTAGTTTAGTAACTTTATTTCAACTTTACGACAACTCACGAGATCAAAACCTTCACAATGAATGACAAAGTGCGATACTTAAACATCCATCGAATTCACGACGAATGACAAAGCATAACCCAAGTTTGAGCAACACTTAAACATCCATTGGATTGGTTTCTATCGATCGGACATTAAATCATAGCAGTGATCGAGTTATTACCCTGTTATCGCGGCAGAATTCGTGCTAGTGTGTGTTATTGGAGTAATCAGACAATATCTCAATGCACGTAATGAGTTTTTACGTCGAACCAACGCCAGAAATCAAGTGCCAAACTCCCCTATTTATATCTGGAAAACGGCGCCCTCGCGTGGCTCGAGGGGCCATCGCGTGGCGCGAGGGGCACCACCCTACCATAGGGTAGCCCCGTGTCTTACTAGCTCAGCTGAGTCAACGATTCGTTAAAATTCGATTTCGACAACAAACTGTGTGGATATTACTAACGAGGGAATACCCCCCCCCTGAGTTTTAGGGGCCCTGATCCTGATTCCGATTGTTCTGAAAATTTTAGGGGTTATGCAGGATTACTTGGGGGTCTTAATTAGGGTTTCCTATTGGGTAGAGTAAGATAAGAAATAGTAATTTTGATGAGAGTTGTTACATCCTCCCCACCTTATAAAAATCTCGTCCTCGAGATTTACTGGAACAAGTAGGGATACTTTAGCTTCATCTCCGATTCCAGCTCCCAAGTGTATTCAGGTCCTCTCTTTGAATCCCACTTTACTTTGACCAGCACTAGTCGTTTGTGCTTGAGAAACTTGACCTTTCTATCTTCTATCTGCAATGGCTTCTCAACAAATTTTAACTTTTTATTTACCTCTATATCTTGAAGAGGTACTACCAGGGATTCGTCAGATAGACATTTCTTGAGGTTGGATACATGAAACATGTCATGCACCCCAGCTAGCTCTTCTGGTAGTTGTAAACGATAGGCAACTGGTCCTATACGCTGGATTACTGGGAATGGTCCTACGTACCTTGGACTTAGCTTTCCCTTCTTTCCGAACCGAACAACTCCTTTCCAAGGAGAAACTTTCAAGAGTACTTTATCTCCGACTTGAAATTCCAGTGGCTTGCGTCGATTATCGGCATAACTCTTCTGGTGATTTCGAGCCGTCTTTAGTCTTTCCTTGATTTGAGTGATCTTGTCGGTAGTTTCTTGTACAATTTCGGGTCCTGATAATTGACTTTCTCCTATTTCTGCCCAGCAGACTGGAGTTCTACATTTTCATCCATACAGTGCTTCGAATGGGGCAGCTTCAATGCTTGAATGATAACTATTATTATAGGAGAATTCAATTAAGGGTAGGTGGTCATCCCAGTTTCCACCAAAATCTATCACACATGTCCTAAGCATGTCTTCCAGGGTTTGGATCGTCCTTTCACTTTATCCGTCTGTTTGAGGATGATATGCAGTGCTCAAGTTCAGTTTAGTCCCCATGGCTTCTTGGAAACTTGTCCAAAAATGCGAAGTGAAACGACTATCTCTATCCGATACAATGGAGAGTGGAACTCCATGTAAGGATACTACTTCATCTACATACAACTTTGCTAACCTTTCCATGCTAAAGGTTTATTTCTTGGGTAGAAAATGAGTTGATTTGGTTAATCGATCCACAATTACCCAAATTGCATCATTACCTTTTCTGGTTTTGGGCAATTTAGTAACAAAGTCCATAGTTATAAGTTCTCATTTCCATACATGCATTTCTAATTGTTGTAGTAAACCTGAAGGTTTCTGGTGTTCTGCCTTAACTTGTGAACAACTTAGACACTTAGAAACATATCTAGCTATATCCTTTGTCATTCCTATCCACCAGAAATTTTTCCTTAAATATTTGTACATTTTATTATTTCCTGGATGCATGGTATACCTAGATTTATGGGCTTCCTCTAAGATCTTATGTCTTATATCTCCTTGCTTAGGTACCCAAATCCTTTTCTTATGGAATCTCCAAATTCCATCAGATCCTTGCTCCAATTCCTTTATTCTTCCTTTCATTCCTTCAGCATCATCCTTGATTGCTGTTTCCTGAACATTCTTTAATTGTTCCATTAAGTCTAATTGTAAACTTAATCTAAGAGCATGAACTCGCTTTTGCTTTTCATGATACTTACGACTTAAGGCATCTGCAACTACATTTGCCTTTCCTTCGTGATATTGAATATCACAGTCGTAGTCACTTAGAATTTCCATCCACCTTCTTTGCCTCATGTTCAATTCTTTTTGCCCAAATATGTATCTTAAACTCTTATGATCTGTATAAACAGTAAACTTACTTCCATACAGATAGTGTCTCCAAATCTTAAGGGCAAAAATTATGGCTCCTAATTCTAAGTCATGAGTCGTATAGTTTTCTTCGTGCTTCTTCAATTGTCTTGAGGCATACGCAATTACCTTTTTGCGTTGCATTAGCACACATCCTAATCCTAGCTTAGAAGCATCACAATAAACTTCGAAGTCTTCCGTCCCTTCAGGTAAGGCAAGAATTGGGGCGTTCGTTAACTTTTGCTTTAAAATCTTAAAAGCTTCTTCTTGCCTAGGTCCCCATTTAAACTTAACTGCTTTATAGGTTAGCTTAGTTAATGGCACAGCTATCTTGGAAAAATCCTTAATGAATCGCCTATAATATCCAGCTAACCCTAGAAAACTTCTAATTTCCATAGCTGACTGTGGGACTTTCCATTTGGTGATCGCTTCTATTTTGGAGGGATCTACGTGAATACCTTCGTGATTCACCATATGTCCTAAAAATTGTACCTCCTGTAGCTAAAATTCACATTTTGAAAATTTGGCATAAAGCTTCTCCCTTCTTAACAAGTTTAAGAGTGCATACAGGTGTTCACAATGCTCGTCTTGACTTTTGGAATAAATAAGGATATCGTCGATGAAGACAATTACAAATTTATCCAAGTACGGTTTACAGATCCTATTCATCATGTCCATAAATGCTGCTGGAGCATTTGTTAGTCCAAAGGGCATGACTGTAAACTCGTAATGACCATACCTAGTTCTGAAAGCAGTTTTAGGTATGTCTTCTTCTTGTACCTTCAATTGATGGTATCCGAAGCGTAAGTCGATCTTAGAAAAGTATCTAGCTCCTTGAAGTTGATCAAAAAGATCATCAATCCTAGGTAATGGGTATCGGTTCTTAATTGTAACCTTATTTAATTCCCTATAATCGATACACATTCTCATAGAACCATCCTTTTTCTTTACGAACAACACTGGTGCTCCCCAAGGGGATGAACTAGGTTGTATAAATCCTTTACTGAGCAATTCATCTAATTGCTTTTTCAGTTCTAACATTTTAGTGGGTGCTAACCGATAAGGTGCCTTGGCTATCGGTGTAGTTCCAGGAATTAGATGAATTCTAAATTCGACTTCCCTATTGGGTGGTAATCCTGGTAACTCTTCTGGGAATACATCTGGGTATTCTGAGACTACGGGAATTTCCTTAAGTTCCTTACCCTTAGTGCTAATGATTATTTAAATCATATACACTACTCCTTGCTTTCGTTTATAATTAGCAATTTTCATTACTGAAATGAACTTCATGGGTTTACGTGGCTTATCCCCTGTAATCCCAATTACTTCTCCGGTGGTTGTATGAATCTCTATGGAGTTCTTATCACAAAGGATTCGAGCATGGTTGGCTACTAACCAATCCATTCCTAACACGACATCGAATCCAGCTAAATTCATGGGTAATAGGTTTGCAGAAAATTTATGACCTGAAAGTTCTATATTTACTTTCTGCAAAACTGTATTTATGTTAACCGAATTCCCGTCGGCTGTTTCTACTGTAAAAACTTGCCTAAGTTTCGTTAAGGGTAGCTTAAGAGCTTGGCAGAATGAAGTATTTATAAAACTTTGGTTTGCACCAGAGTCAAATAATACTTTTGCATAAACGTCGTGAACTAGGAACGTACCAGCTATCACGTCAGGGATTAGCTCTGCTTCCTGGGTAGTCAACTGGAAGGCTCTTACGTTTTTCTTGGTAGTTCCTTCTGCAGGTTTGGTTTTGTTATCAGTTGGTTTGACTAATTTTGGGCAGTCTGGCCTAAAATGTCCAGCCTCTCCACAGTTGTAGCAGATTGTGGATTTCTTCCTCCTACAGTCTTCCTCTTGATGCCCTGGAATTTTACAGAAATTGCAATACCCTTTGCATCTTCCAAAATGCTTTCTTTTACATGTATTGCAAAATGGAACAGTGGAAGGTCACCCGGTTCCCTTTTTCTTGAAGTTGCTACTATTACCCACACGGAATCCATGGGTAATCTTTTGGGCCACTTCCTTTTTCCGGTTTTCTTCTCTTATGCATACCAGCTCGTCAGTTAGGGTGTTAGCTAATTCTACCGCATCGTCAATAGTGCGAGGTCTCGCAGCTTTAACGATATTACAGATTTCGCCAATCAATCCCCAAATATAGCGGGAAATAAGCACCGGCTCTGGCGAAGCCAGGGTAGGTACAACTCTAGCATATTCGAAGAATGTTGAAGTATACCCTCGACAGTCTACATTCACCATCCTGTGGTTCAAGAATTTATTTGCCATTTGTTCCTTTTCGTACTCAGGACAGAATTTTCTCTCCATTAGGCGCTTAAATTCTTCCCAGCCCATGGCATAGGCTACATCGCTTCCTTTGGCTTGAAGTACCGTATTCCACCATTCTAGCGCCCCTTCTTTGAAAAGATGCGATGCGTACATGACCTTGTCTTCCTCGGCACATTTACTTATTTTAATCACCGCCTCGGTTTTCTCTAACCAATGCAGTGCAGCAGTCGCCCCTTCATTGCCTGCAAATTCAACTGGTTTACAGGCAAGAAACTCCTTGTAAGTGCAACCAGGCGTTGCAGCTTTTATTTTCTTAAGGAGTGGAGCTTGCATCCCATCGTTGTCGTCATTAGTATGGTTGCCGCCTCCGTGTACATTATTACTGAAATTATCGCCATGTGTACATTTGCTAGGAATAATTTGTTGAGGTTCAACCGGATTTCGGGCAGCAGCAAGAATTGCTGGAATAGCATTGGCTATTCCCTGAGCAACGATATTCTCGATATCTTGCCTATTTAGAAATTGATCTTCATGGTTTTGTTCAGATTGATTAACTTCGTTAACGGGTTCATTACCAGCGTGTTCCATCTGGTAATTAATATATATACATACGTGATTAGCAGAAAATAATTAATAATCAAATATAACAAAATAACAAAATAATCGCACATAATCACACTGACACGTATAGTCAAAATTGTCGATTTTTCGACTTCCATTTTTATATATTATATTATGCTTTCGTACACACTTGTTATCTTACAAAAGTTTTATTTTTTTAAGTTATTTCACAGGATTATATTTTACTACTATTATTATACAACCACAACCATGTCGTCACACCATCCCGTCAGCTGGCATCTCAGAAGCGACGCTCCCTCTCGTCGTACTTCCAGGATATCTTTTCTCCTATATCCCTAATTCGGTTCCCTGCATCAATCAGTTCCTCGCCATACTGGCGGAGTTCAGCCAAGTTCTCGGAGCTCATAGGTGGGTGTAGTGGAGGCTCCGGGTCAAATTGAGGGAAAAAGGTATCAGGGTTATTCAGGAGATTTTGAAACTGCCAGTCAGTGGTCCACCATTCTTCCAGCTCTGCTGGTAGAGGTTGGGAGTGGATAAGGGATAAGGGATCTGGGATGACTGGTTCCAAATTCACTGGAAGTTGGGTTTCGGCAGGATAAGTGAAGAGATTTTCATTGACTGGCCTAAGGATATCATAACTTGCCAGTATACGATCTAGTTCCTCTTGCAGTGGCAATTCCTCGGCAATTCCTCGGCTTGCTTAGAACTTTCCCCAATCTCTATTCTTTTTCATTTATCCAAATGGTTCCTCCATTTTGGCAACCTTCCTAGTTGCTGGTTTCCTCCTGCGTACACGCCTCCAGCCCACAAATCTTCTTCTTTTCTTTGGCTTTGGTTTCTCCGGAGGTTGAGCTTGGAATTATATAGGTTCCTCATTATCGGCCAAATAACCGGTAAAGTCTCTGGAAACTTCCACATTCACAGAGTAGAGATTGAGATTCTGAAGAGCTTCAGACAACTCATTCATACTGTTTAGCAGATATAAGGAAAACACACAAAATTCTAGGTTAAAATTTTGTGAGTTAAATTTTACAGGTTAATATTCAAGTATCATTGCACACATTGCAAATTTTATATATATATATATATATATATATTACAAATTACAACGGAGATTCAAAATATACTAGGGTTGTGCATTCATAATTTATTTTAGTCTATCTTCTCTTACTAAGTTGTTTTATCTAATAGGCAAAGTTTAAAGTTTCCTTATCTTTTGGTGAACTATCTAATTGACGATAGATGTCCAAAATTCTTTGCTTACCCATACTGTAAATTAACAAATAGTCAAACAACACAAAAACACATAATCACAGAATGGAAATCAGAAAAATTTAAGTATTTCTAAATACTTAATTGGCTTAAATCAGTGGCTCTGATACCACATTTTTATGTCACGGCCCCCGTCCCGGTTTTACCCGGTCCAGGAGCCGCGGGACAGAAACCCGTGGTATTTAATTAATTGAGTTGACAGCGGAAGATTTAACAGGATCTTTTAAAATTTGAAAATGCCCGATTATTTTATTTCATAATTCGGGATCAACCCCGTAATTTACAATAGAGGAATTTCACGAGGAAAGTCCCTGGTTTACAAAACATGTTTATTTATTTTAACTGAGCCACCACTTCAAGCTTGTTAGTGCTCCGTAGCACGTTTTCCTTGATTCACAGCAGGTCGCCTGAAACATGCTTTTTAAAAATATTTTATCAGCGGGGAAATACTGGCGAGTCACTCAAATTTGATAAAACGACGCATAGTTATAAATTACAGCATAAGAGCGATTACAATGGCTTTTATCTTATTTTTATATGGCGCCGTATCACCTGGTGACGATGGTCATACCACTATTGGGTCTTTTTCCCCAAGTAGTGATGATTATCACTGTTAGAATTTATTAGCCTAACCGAGAGCAATTTAGTAATGTGCACAATACCCCACTAGCCAGTGATTAAGATAACCATGACTTAATCCATGTAATTATAACCTTTGAAAATAGCTTGGAGTATTGTAAAGCATTATTGATAAAAAGAGAATGACTCACATTGCAGATTTAAACGAGCAAAGTTTAGTCTACTGATTAGCCTATTTTGTTGGGTTTTTGACATGTTTATCAAAGTATTTTATCCATATAAAATAAAAAACGCAGCGGAAAATATTATTTAAAACATGTTACTTACAAGATATAAAACCCATTTTATATGTAAAACCCCAATCCCCGGATCCATATACGAGCATGCATGCTATCAAAATTAAAAACACAACCATAGGGTGTTTAGAATACTACCTTCCAAGGAGTAAAGGATATGAAGAAGATGATGCTTCTTGAACGGTTGCCTTCAAGTGTAGAAGACCTCAAGCTTGTATACCCCAAGCCTTCCAACAAACACTTTGATTTAGCTAGGATTTTATACACTTATAACTCAAAATTGAAACCATCATATGCCCGAAAATTAGAAGGATTATTTTGAGTTCTTGCACTTGATTTTTCAACTTTGAAAACCCTCATGGATAGCACACAATTGCCGAAAATAATGAGAGAATTTTTACAAGTCTTACACTTGAAAAAATCAAACTTTAAATCCTTGGATGAAGACCTCCATAGCCGAAAATTTAGAGAGTATTTTCTTAGTCTTCTTTCAAGTTCTTCCATGTACATTTTTCATACAAAAATGCATTTTAAAACATTGAGAGACATGGCCACCCTTTTTGCCCAATCACAAAACACCTAGCCATGCAAATATGACAACTTGCATGAAAGATTATTGGACCATTATATCTTGGGAAGAGGGGGCGGCCCACATGTGGGTTTTATAAAAAAAATTCAAATTTTTTTCTTTTATAAATTATAAGTCTTATGTATATTTTATAACTTTCATAAAATATAACAACATATGTTATAAGACTTATATAACTTTTATTATGTTATTTAACCCATCAAATAACAAAATAAAATATTCTCTCAAAATAAATTATCCATATAATTTATTAGTTTGTCAAGTGCAATTATTTAGAAAACCAATTTCTAAATATTATAAGTGTTAATATTTATTTGTTTGATCATATCACAAATAAATATTCTAAGTGTTTGTCTAGCTTATATTTGGGTATGACTCGACTTGGATCATAACGTACTAGCCACATCAATTTAATATGTGTCTTGGGTATACAGAATCCAACAATCTCCCACTTGCACAAGATACATAGAAGATTGATGCAAGTAGTAAAGACCACCTAACTATAGTTTACTACCCCTAATACGTATGACTATATGTCCCATTCAATAACATCATCCCCTTCAAGTCCCTTACTTGAACATGATTTAGGTGAATTTATCATTTATCCTTTCGTTACAGATGTCATGTTAAATCCAGAGACATAGAGTGATCACTCTCTGTTGATTTAACTTTAGCAGGCCTTAGACATCTTACTCTCAACGAATAAGAGGAACAAATCCCATCTTGACTACATATGTCTCTCACAATCACCTTGTACCACACCTGAGCTTAGCCTTATGTACTGTCATATTACTAACAGTGAAGAAATAAGTCAAGGTATAATACTTGGTGAATATCAAGACCCAATATGTATCTCAGGTCAGAGGATACTATGATATTCTCCTTTACTCAAATTTACTTATGATCAATCACAAATGATTCCATGCAGTAATATTTGAGAGCGAGTCAGTCCAATATTTGTATCCCACAAATATTTATTAACCTTGGCAGCAACACTTTGCTCTATATTCATACCTCATGAATATCCACCAATCTAAGTTCATAATAGTCTTAAATTCATATTTGTTCCCACAAGTATGATCGACTACGGACATTTAGAATAAGCAACTTATTCATGGATTTAAACATGCTAAAACGGAACATAACTCAACATACCATAAAGAGTTATAATAACAATTGTTCCAATATCCAAATATAAAATAGATCAAATCCAATCACTAGAATATCGAAGTCCTAAGGCACAAGTATGACTCTTCATGCTTTGCCCATTTAAGGAGCTTCGTGAGTGGATCCGCAATATTTTGATCAATGTAAACTTTGCGAATACATATCCTTCCCCTTTTCAACTTCATCCCTTATGTAGTTGAAACTCCGCTCAATGTGCCTAAACTTTTTATGTGCACGAGGTTCCTTGATTTGAGCAATCACACCATCGTTATCACAAAGATTTCTAGGGGTCCTGAATGGTAGGGACTACCCCTAGATCGGCAACAATTCAAGTGGCAGATCCATATGAATTATCTCAATCAATGAAGCGGCGATGTATTCTGATTCTGTAGTGGACAATGCTACCCTGATTGTGATCGAGAACCATCTCGATCAGTTTGGAAACTCGTATCCATGTAACCCATTACAACGAATTCCGAAACTCGCATCCCTGTAACCTTTTACAACGAGTTCTTTTTCACCAGATCCATATATTAGAAATATATCCTTAGTCCTTCTAAGGTATTTCAATATATTTTTAACAGTCACCCAATAACCGTTACTCGCTGGTATCTTCTCGTCATGCTTAATGCACATGACATGTCTAGTATAGTGCATATCATTACATACATAATGAATCCTATAGCAGACGCATATGGGATTCCTTTCATTCTTTCTTGCTCATCCTTTGAGCTTGGACATTGAAACGCATTCAATGTTGTCCCTCTTTGAATAGGTACCAAACCATTCATAGAGTTCTCTATCTTGAACCTTTTAAAGACTTTGTCAATGTATGCACTTTAGTTTAAACCTATCAGGCGCCTTGATCTATCCCTATAGATCTTTATTCCCAAAATATAGGCGGCTTCACCAACATCCTTAATGCAAAAACAACTTCCAAGCTAGGTTTTTACACCTTCCTTGTTTGGAATGTCATTTCCAAATAGTAGAATGTCATCGACATATAATACTAAGAAAGTAATAATGCTCCCACTAGCTTTCTTATACACACAAGCTTCATCGACATTCTTGATGAATCCATATTCCCTAATCTCTTCATCAAGACAGTGATTCTGACCTCTAGATGCTTATTTCAATCCATAGATTGATTTCTTTAACTTGCATACTTTGTTAGGATGTTTTGGATCGACAAAACCTTCAGGCTTAACCATATAGACATCTTTCTCAAGATATCCATTAAGGAAAGCCGTTTTGACATCCATTTGCCAAATCTCATAATCATATTATGCAGGTATGGCAAATAATATCCTGATTGACTTTAGCATCGCCATAGGCGAAAAGGTCTCATCATAATCAACCCTTTGAGTTTGAGTGAAACCTTTTGCTACAAGTCTCCCATTATAAGTATCCAAGTTTCCATGCATATCTGTTTTCTTCCTGAAAACCCACTTATTTCCAACCACTTTGGAAGTAAGAGGTGCTACAACCAATTCCCATACTTGGTTGTCATACATGGATTGCGTCTCTATGTTCATGGCTTCAAGCCATCTGTCACAATCGGATTTTGACATTGGATCATGGTATGTGGTAGGTTCACCCGAATCTACCACGTAGCATCCATCTATGAAAAATCCATATCTTTCAGGTGGACTACTAATTCTACCATATCTGTGAACGTTTTGTGTGTGTTGATCAACCACTTGATCGTTTTCAACAACCTCTTGTTGAATGCTAGTATCAACCAAACATGTATCGGCTTATGGTTCTTGATCCTCATCAAGTTCCACTGTTCTACTAATTCCTTCCACAAGGAACTTAGCTTCCAAGAACTCAGCCTTTTGAGCAATAAATACCTTTTGCTCTCTTTTGCTCTGTTGGGTCGTAGAATTAATATCCTATACCATCTTTAGGATATCCTACAAAGATACACTTAGTGGATCGTATTACCAATTTATTTGAGGTGTGTTGCTTCACGTAAGCTTCACAATCCCATACCTTCAAATATGATAATGATGGAGCCCTTCCATGCCATATTTCAAAAAGGTGTCTTATCCACTTTCTTGGTTTGGGGCCATACGGGCCGCGGAGAGCAAAGCGTAACCCTAAAATGATAGAGATAATGCGCTCCTAGCCATCATAGATCGAACCATATCCAATAGAGTTTGACTCCTTCTCTATCGAAACGAAGAACTTTAAAAGAGTTGATTTTGTACTTCACCTTTTGAAGGCTTTGAACATTTCAAAACTTCAATTTTGTGTCTCAGCAAGTACACATAACCATAACTTCTATAGTTGTCGGTTAATGTAATGAAGTATCTTTCACCATTCCTACTCATTGGCTTAAAAGGATCACATACATCCGAATGTATGATACCTAATAAATCTTTTGCCCTTTCCCACTAAAGGGTTTCTTAGTCATTTTACCTTGTAAACAAGATTAACATGTATCAAATGAACCAATTTCATTTATTTCCAAAAGACCATTCTATGCGACATCTGTTTATATGACCAAGGCGATAATGCCAAAGATAGGTCTTACTCAAATTCAAATGAGTTTCTTGGTGATTGCTTGGTACAATTAACCATCAAATGATGTATTATTATGAACCAATTCATAAATACCATTTGAAGGCATAGCTTTAAAGTAAAACATGTCATTCATCGATATAAATGCCATTGTTTACAAGCTTTAAATCAAAACCATATTGTCTTATAAGGGAAACTTGAATAATGTTCCTAGTCAAACTAGGAGCATTCAATACAAGTTTAAAACAATTTCCAAATCATTTGGAAGTTTCAAAACATAGTCTCCTAGGGATTCACTTTGTCACACCCCGAAATATCAGAGCATTGGCGTGACTGGACTGGTATCTTCATTGCACAGCGGAAGCAAATAAGCTAAGTCTTTTAGAAGTTGAACGCCCACTAAGTACTCGACTCTTCATGGTCCTCCTATTCCAACCGTTCCATAATTTTGATAAGCAACCTGAGAAAGAAACATGCGAAAAATCAACATAAAGTTGAGCGAGTTCATAGTTTGTTTGTAAAAGATTTGAAATAAATCTTTTTGAATTACCAGTTTTTGAAGTATTGTTGAGAAAACGAATTTAAAATCATTTTCTTGTCAAGTTATATGGAAACTTTGTATGAAAACAAAGTTTGTATCTTGTATAAATCAAGTTTTCATATATAAATCAAGTATTCATGTGTACCCCAAGTACTTATGTATAATTCTAGTTTTCTTGAGTACCCCATGTACTTCAAGTATAAATCAAGTTTTCTTATATAAATCAAGTATTCATGTGTACCCCCAAGTACTTATGTATAATTCTAGTTTTCTTGAGTACCCCATGTACTTCAAGTATAAATCAAGTTTTCTTGAGTACCCCACATACTCAAGTATAATTCAAGTTTTAGTATGGTATGAATCTTATGTAAATAAAGAGTTCCTGTAAGTAACAGGATTGTTAATGGGTTGCAAGGGCATTAACATGTGACACGACATAGGAAGTCACCAAACCATAGGCATTTTTCTAGTTGGCATGTTATGAGACACAAAAGCACTACTCGATACTCGCCCTCACCGAGATTGTGGCTGCCCGGCACCCGTTAGATCTAACCTTTTGTTATGCGGTCTAGGTATATTGTTGATTAATGGTGCTTATGTACCCTATTCGTGACACGATTTCTCATATCATTTCTCATAGCGCATCATACTCGGTTCTCGTTCTCACCAAGTGTGCTTCTTGTATTCTTATAATTTCATACAATAACTCATGTATTTTTTAAACTCTTGTATTTGTATTTTCTCGTAGTTTAGAAAACTAGAACTCATGTGTGTATGCATATTTCAAAAAAAATACGCTTGTTTGGAAAACCGGTATAAAACATAAGCTTTTCGTAAACCATTTGTGTCATTTAAAACTTGCTTGTAAAATGGTTTAGAAATACGTAATTCTTGTATGCTTTGCAAAAAGAGCATGTCTTTCCACCCCAAAAACATTTAGAAAAATGTAAATCTGTAAAAAGGTGGGGTTATGAACTCACCTGAATATTCCTGTGCAAAGCTAGCTAATTACGACTTCGTGATGTCGTTTCCAAGACTTGACTTGCTAGCGTGCATTCTACAATATTCCTAACACGGAATATCTAATAAGTTTCTAAATAACGCAGTAACTAACTACGTGTAATCGAGCTCTACCGAATCGTTGACCGAACGATATGACGGTAAATTGTCAACTTAAAAGAAGCGAAGAAGTTATACTCGTTAGCTCGTTTTAAGAAGTCGTATGTTGATATAAAGGAATATTCGTATGAAAGTAATATATAATAAACTAGTATTATATATCGTGTCTTGTATGAAAGTTATCAAAATATGTGTATATGTCGTTTAGGCGTTCGAAATAAATATAAAAGTTATATTTATTTTATAAGAACTTCATCGAGTCGTTGAATAGATAAACTCTATCTATTTTGTAAAAGAATTCGTGTTGTACGATTTTTGAAATATAAAAACTATATTTATTTTTACAAAACGCATTCGTGTCGCTTGATATTTGAAATAAATATAAATACTATATTTATTTATAAAATGATTCGAGTTCGTTTGAAATA
This sequence comes from Helianthus tuberosus, assembly GCA_030545235.1. Lineage (NCBI taxonomy): Eukaryota > Viridiplantae > Streptophyta > Magnoliopsida > Asterales > Asteraceae > Helianthus > Helianthus tuberosus. The sequence continues at coordinate 126,506,781 of CM060407.1, forward strand.
AATATAATAATAACTATATTTATTTGTTGTCGAAATAATTTCCGTATCGTTGTTTTCGTATGTTTGTAAAGTGTCGTTGAAAACATTATCCGCTTGTATATAAAGTGTCTTTATATTAAAAACGTGTTTCGTTTTACGGATTTTCTCGAAAAATTGGCAGAGTTTCCTCTGTTTTTGGACGCCCCGGACAACCAAGTTGTCGTAATTTTATCAAGATTCAACAATATCACCAATATCAATATGTATAATTTTTGTAAAAGCGACAAAATGTAAATTAAGCACTAATCTGAATCGGTTCGAGCTCGTTCACGAAATAAATAAAAATCGTAAATATTAAACGTGTCGTTAGACTTTACCCATCTTCGCGTCGAACGTTGACTGAGTTGACCGAGTCAACTGAGTTAACTCGGTTGACCGAGTTGGACCGAGTCGAGCCAAAATACACCGAGTCGAACCGAGTTGGACTGAGTCGAGCCGAACCATCTGACCAAGCTGCTTGACCTGAACTGACTGACCCGAACCGACAAACCAAGCAGAATCTGATGTCGTTGACCATAACCACCCGAGCTTTGACCAAAGTTGACCTGTTGACCGCTGTTGACCCGAGTTGACTCGTTTCATGAATCCCTAACCGAAATCCGACGTGAACCCGAACCACCGAAACTGTTCCATGACAACTTGTTAACTGACCCGAGCCCCTAACTTGTATCAGATTTGACCGAAACCCAACCTGCCATAGCCATCACCACTGCCGGCGCCATTATCAGTCATCATCAACATTCTTTAGAAAATAAAACGGAACAGTTTACCGATCGGAATTAAAAACCAAGGAAGATAAGTGTTCGAGCTTACCCGAGTATAACAGTGCCACTCGTCGCCGCTGTAAAACGCCGACATCACCATTGCTTCTCAGCGGCGGTCGCCGGTAGTCGACGCCGGCGCCACCCGTTTCCTCCATCACTCTTCATGCTCTCTCTCTACTCCTCTATTCGCTTGCCGTCAGAAACTCACCACCACCGCCTCCCGCGGCGGCGTCGCAGTCCATCATCTCCAAAGCCAGTCTGGTGGCCGGTTTGTTTTAGAGAGAAGGATGAGGAGGAGGGTGGTCGGGTGTGGCTGGAATCGGGATCTCCGGTCGTCTGAGTAGTGATCGGACAGAGAGAGGGTTAAGGTTCTCATATGTTGAAATGAAGAGACGGATGGATATTGTCTTAGTGTGCGCAGGTTTGTAAAAGAAATGAGATAATAGGGTTCCATTTTTAAGTTGAAGAAGAATGAGAGCAGAGAGTAATTTCATCTCTCTGTGTGTGTTGTTGTAGTGTCTGTTCAAAACAAACAAGGGTAGACCCCTTTTATAGTGGTTTATCAAATCTTTTGTAAATCTTGTAAGGATTGTGTGAATCTTATAAGATTTGATAAAAAATTATTAAGATTTTTTTTTTAAAGATTGTGTAGAGATTCTAAAGATCTTAAGAAGATTTTGTGTAGATTTTTAGAGATCTTCTAGAGATTTAGTAGGGATTTGATAAGATTTTGCAAATCATGTAGAGATCTTGTATATTATGTGTAGGTTTAGGCTTGTGGGTTTTGGGTTTGGGCCCAGGGCCCACAAGCCCATCTCATGTGTAAGTGGCCCGTAATTCCTACGAGGCTCAATATCGCGACCCAAACTCCATAAGCATAAAGCATTCGTGTAACATCCATATTTGTTGGCGTTGTCAGTATTTCGTATGGTTTCAGTCCGTTGTCATTTGATGTTTCGCAGATTCCACGCGAATCTTCATACGCGTACTGTAGAGGCGGATAAGCGTTACAAGGAACTCCAAAGGCCTAATTAAGTTAATTTGCGTCGTAAACACTATTTATTGTCACATTAATCACCTGCTAATCGCGTAATTAAGGGCGTAAATTACCGGTTGTCACAGTCTCCCCCTGTTAATAAAATTTCGTCCTCGAAATTTAGACTACGTCAACTCCTTAGAGTTACGTTATTCGAATAATGTCGGCGGAAACGAGACATACTGATATAGTCACCAATGTGACCAAGTTAACAGAGGTCCAATAAAAGAGGAATTTCGACCAATAGAATTCCAAGTGGACGTTTACATTATGCAAATGAATGTTAGAAACAATAACATTCACTAAGAAAAGCTCAGAATCAACAAGCCCAAACTAAATAGTTTTGCATGAAACGCTCGATCATGATCAGCCCAAGCTGCAAGTTCTATCGACGCCACAAGGTGTCGTAGTGAATGAAACAATTCAAATATAGCGGTAATCGAACAAGTATCACCTGTGTTTTGCATAAATTAGCCCAAGCTACAAGTTTGTACTGACACCACAAGGTGTCGAAATTAACAAACGACTTAATGGAGTCGTAGACCAAACAAATCTACCACAACTCGGAACAATGAAACGCTTGTTAAAACGAATTCGAATATGATGTGTTCAATACATCATATGGTGTCTTGAATTGAATAAGCGTAATGAACAAGCTCAAACAATTGAATTTGATTTCGGCGCAAGCCGGCAATAAATACATGTATTGACAAGAAAACTTCCGGCATGGTCACAACGAAAAAACCATGTATGTAACTTGAAAAGAAAAGAAATTTTGAGAAAACGTGTTGACTTGATAACAAAGAAGCCAACAATTACAACAATGCGGGTCATTTGAATCACAAATCAATAATTAGATTTAGCGAAATGATATTTGAATTTTGATGAAACGTTTATTCGAAACGAGACCACATGCGTAACAAACGATGCATGCGTAACATATGAATTTTTCAAGAAATGAAGCAAATGAATATTCACTATACTGAAAGGAATGATCGTGACACAATGACCATTAAGAGGAGTGGAGATACAAAAATCTACTCAGTAAATGTGAAAGTCGAAATTTCAATAAAAGAAATTTAAGAACTTTACCTGGGGTTGCATGTGATAACCAGTTGTTAGGTGACATTACCATGGAATGTCAAGCATAGCGTATTCGTCGTTAATGCGATAGGGGGAATGCGGAGACATACGTCTTCTCCCTGGCGTGATTCGTGTCGTTGCAGGATCCCGTGCCAAACCGCCGCTTCCTGATCGATAGTTTTCGTGCTGAAAGGATCTAGCGTCGTCGCTGAATTGCGCCATCGTGTCTTTTCTAAGGCATCGCCTTGATAGTCGTATGTGACATACTTCAACCTCCGTTGATCGAATTCTCGTGTACTTTTGCACGCTCGTGCTTCGTTTTGCGTAGGTTACCTGCTCGGCTAAATAGCATAGATGACATAAAAATGGCGTTTGTCCGAGTTAATAAACGTGGTACCTACGTGATGACCTTTAATGAACTTCAACATGAGTTTCCGAAGGTCTTAAATGCATGTTTTCTAAATTCTCAGAGTTTTGTGCACTATATGCGACTGTTTTGTGTACCGTGTGTAAAACACAATTTTAGCGTATGTTTAAAAACAAAATCTTGACTGTTTATCTTTCGGCAACGGTTGGAGACCATATTCGAGTCTTAGGCATTCTGTGTATATTCAGGTTTTAATATTCTAAGTTCCCAGAGGAAAGTGAGGTTAGAGCCTAGGTATCTCTACAGAAACCTAATTCGTTGTAACCTATAGCTCTGATACCAATCTGTCACACCCCGAAATATCAGAGCATTGGCGTGACTGGACTGGTATCTTCATTGCACAGCGGAAGCAAATAAGCTAAGTCTTTTAGAAGTTGAACGCCCACTAAGTACTCGACTCTTCATGGTCCTCCTATTCCAACCGTTCCATAATTTTGATAAGCAACCTGAGAAAGAAACATGCGAAAAATCAACATAAAGTTGAGCGAGTTCATAGTTTGTTTGTAAAAGATTTGAAATAAATCTTTTTGAATTACCGGTTTTTGAAGTATTGTTGAGAAAACGAATTTAAAATCATTTTCTTGTCAAGTTATATGGAAACTTTGTATGAAAACAAAGTTTGTATCTTGTATAAATCAAGTTTTCATATATAAATCAAGTATTCATGTGTACCCCAAGTACTTATGTATAATTCTAGTTTTCTTGAGTACCCCATGTACTTCAAGTATAAATCAAGTTTTCTTGAGTACCCCACATACTCAAGTATAATTCAAGTTTTAGTATGGTATGAATCTTATGTAAATAAAGAGTTCCTGTAAGTATCATGATTGTTAATGGGTTGCAAGGCCATTAACATGTGACACGACATAGGAAGTCACCAAACCTTAGGCATTTTTCTAGTTGGCATATTCTGAGACACAAAAGCACTACTCGATACTCGCCCTCACCGAGAGTGTGGCTGCCCGGCACCCGTTAGATCTAACCTTTTGTTCTGCGGTCTAGGTATATTGTTGATTAATGGTGCTTATGTACCCTATTCGTGACACGATTTCTCATATCATTTCTCATAGCGCATCATACTCGGTTCTCGTTCTCACCAAGTGCGCTTCTTGTATTCTTATATTTTCATACCATAACTCATGTATTTTTTAAACTCTTGTATTTGTATTTTCTCATAGTTTAGAAAACTAGAACTCATGTGTGTATGCATATTTAAAAAAAAATACGCTTATTTGGAAAACCGGTATAAAACATAAGCTTTTCGTAAACCATTTGTGTCATTTAAAACTTGCTTGTAAAATGGTTTAGAAATACGTAATTCTTGTATGCTTTGTAAAAAGTGCATGTCTTTCCACCCCAAAAACATTTAGAAAAAATGTAAATCCGTAAAAAGGTGGGGTTATGAACTCACCTGGATATTCCTGTGCAAAGCTAGCTAATTACGACTTCGTGATGTCGTTTCCAAGCTTTGACTTGCTAGCGTGCATTCTACAATATTCCTAACACGGAATATCTAATAAGTTTCTAAATAACGCAGTAACTAACTACGTGTAATCGAGCTCTACCGAATCGTTGACCGAACGATATGACGGTAAATTGTCAACTTAAAAGAAGCGAAGAAGTTATACTCGTTAGCTCGTTTTAAGAAGTCGTATGTTGATATAAAGGAATATTCGTATGAAAGTTATATATAATAAACTTGTATTATATATCGTGTCTTGTATGAAAGTTATCAAAATATGTGTATATGCCGTTTAGGCGTTCGAAATAAATATAAAAGTTATATTTATTTTATAAGAACTTCATCGAGTCGTTGAATAGATAAACTCTATCTATTTTGTAAAAGAATTCGTGTTGTACGATTTTTGAAATATAAAAACTATATTTATTTTTACAAAACGCATTCGTGTCGCTTGATATTTGAAATAAATATAGATACTATATTTATTTATAAAATGATTCGAGTTCGTTTGAAATAAATATAATAATAACTATATTTATTTGTTGTAGAAATAATTTCCGTATCGTTGTTTTCGTATGTTTGTAAAGTGTCGTTGAAAACATTATCCGCTTGTATATAAAGTGTCTTTATATTAAAAACGTGTTTCGTTTTACGGATTTTCTCAAAAAATGGGCAGAGTTTTCTCTGTTTTTGGACTCCCCGGACAACCAAGTTGTCGTAATTTTATCAAGATTCAACAATATCACCAATATCAATATGTATAATTTTTGTAAAAGCGACAAAATGTAAATTAAGCACTAATCTGAATCGGTTAGAGCTCGTTCACGAAATAAATAAAAATCGTAAATATTAAACGTGTCGTTAGACTTTACCCATCTTCGCGTCGAACGTTGACTGAGTTGACCGAGTCAACTGAGTTAACTCGGTTGACCGAGTTGGACCGAGTCGAACCGAGTTGGACTGAGTCGAGCCGAACCATCTGACCAAGCCGCTTGACCCGAACCGACTGACCCGAACCGACAAACCAAGCAGAATCTGATGTCGTTGACCATAACCACCCGAGCTTTGAACAAAGTTGACCTGTTGACCGCTGTTGACCCGAGTTGACTCATTTCATGAATCCCTAACCGAAATCCGACGTGAACCCGAACCACCGAAACTGTTCCGTGACAACTTGTTAACTGACCCGAGCCCCTAACTTGTATCAGATTTGACCGAAACCCAACCTGCCATAGCCATCACCACTGCCGGCGCCATTATCGGTCATCATCAACATTCTTTAGAAAATAAAACGGAACAGTTTACCGATCGGAATTAAAAACCAAGGAAGATAAGTGTTCGAGCTTACCCGGAGTATAACAGCGCCACTCGTCGCCGCTGTAAAACGCCGCCATCACCATTGCTTCTCAGCGGCGGTCACCGGTAGTCGACGCCGGCGCCACCCGTTTCCTCCATCACTCTTCCTGCTCTCTCTCTACTCCTCTATTCGCTTGCCGTCAGAAACTCACCACCACCGCCTCCCGCGGCGGCGTCGCAGTCCATCATCTCCGAAGCCAGTTTGGTGGCCGGTTTGTTTTAGAGAGAAGGATGAGGAGGAGGGTGGTCGGGTGTGGCTGGAATCGGGATCTTCGGTCGTCTGAGTAGTGATCGGACAGAGAGAGGGTTAAGGTTCTCATATGTTGAAATGAAGAGACAGCTGGATATTGTCTTAGTGTGCGCAGGTTTGTAAAAGAAATGAGAGAATAGGGTTCCATTTTTAAGTTGAAGAAGAAGGAGAACAGAGAGTAATTTCATCTCTCTGTGTGTGTTGTTGTAGTGTCTGTTCAAAACAAACAAGGGTAGACCCCTTTTATAGTGGTTTATCAAATCTTTTGTAAATCTTGTAAGGATTGTGTGAATCTTATAAGATTTGATAAAGATTTATTAAGATTTTTTTTTTTAAAGATTGTGTAGAGATTCTAAAGATCTTAAGAAGATTTTGTGTAGATTTTTAGAGATCTTCTAGAGATTTAGTAGGGATTTGATAAGATTTTGCAAATCATGTAAAGATCTTGTATATTATGTGTAGGTTTAGGCTTGTGGGTTTTGGGTTTGGGCCCAGGGCCCACAAGCCCATCTCATGTGTAAGTGGCCCGTAATTCCTACGAGGCTGAATATCGCGACCCAAACTCCATAAGCATAAAACATTCGTGTAACATCCATATTTGTTGGCGTTGTCAGTATTTCGTATGGTTTAAGTCCGTTGTCATTTGATGTTTCGCAGATTCCACGCGAATCTTCATACGCGTACTGTAGAGTCGGATAAGCGTTTCAAGGTACTCCAAAGGCCTAATTAAGTTAATTTGCGTCGTAAACACTATTTATTGTTGCGTTAATCACCTGTTAATCGCGTAATTAAGGGCGTAAATTACCGGTTGTCACACACTTGAACTTTCGCTCCATTGCCCATAAAGAGACTAGTGCCTCCCTTCTTGTAATGCTTTTTTCTCTTAAACTCTTGCAACAAATTGCAAACATGAGTTCCACATTCGGTATCTAATACCCATGTGTTAGAAGAAATAACATTAAGGTCAATATGTATCATAAAGATTGTACCTGAGGTTTGCTCCGCATCCCTCTTATTTTTCAACTTCTTGAGATAGGTTGGACAATTACCTTTCAAATGCCCTATCTCACCATATTCAAAGTATGGATCGTTCGTGGCAACCTTTGCCTTCTTATATTTTGGTTTCGGTGGTTGCGCTTTAGTCTTTCTTCTTCTTTCCCTTGGAATTTCCCGTTACCATTTGCAACATTTGCTTTGGTGTCGGGGTGATGCCCTTTTTTGTTGCCATCCTCATTGATCGTTAGAATGAGTAAAGCCCTTTTATCCATATTGAGCCTTTCGAAGCGATCAATTTGGCTTTTCATCTTAAAGATATAAAGATGAGACCGATTGGGTTTCCTCCATTCGACATGCATGAAGCGCTCGAACTGTTTCGAAGCGTTCTACCCTTAGAAACATTTCCTACAATTGGTTAATCATGTCGTATGCTCATGATGTTCAAAATCCTTTTGAATCTCGGGAATCATAATTCCTAACATGAGGCTAGAGGCTTGCATAGTATCCTCGATATACTTAATCCAATCGTTATAGGCATCCTTATCTTCCATAAGATGTTCATCGGGATTAGGATCGTTCAACACATAGGATATCTTCTCTTACTTGAAAACGATTCTTAAGTTTCGATATTAATCCATAAAGTGTTTTGATTGAGACGATCCTTTTTCAAGGATTATTCTTAGTGATAGGTTACGAACGGTTTGGGTAATATTGTTAGCGGCCATCTACAAAATTTAACAAGGTTCAATTTTAGAATTTTCGACATTATTATATTTTAATCATTAATACCCTTTTATGTCTCATAGACAATTAATAATTAAAATCTAGAATCCAACGTTACATTTAAATATTGGTTAGGTGACATTTATCCCATTATTTAAATTAACAAGGTAGTCAACGTTTGATGATTGCAACCATTTGCAACTTCTAGCCATATGGATCGGTTAAACATCTTTATGTTTAGTTGGCATGTTTAATCCCATCAACACATTTTGTTCGCCATGCTTCGGTGACCCTAAGTTCATGGTTTCCAAATCAAGTCATCCAACTTATACACACGTGTGAGTTTATACACATAAGTGGTTAGGTGACCTTTATCCCACAAACATGGTAAACCCACCTCGAATATACAAGTTCCCTCAAATGTGGTTAGGTGACCTTTATCCCACAATAAGAGTTCCCAAGTGATTCGAGTGTTGTATAAAAGGATGGTGTTTGACTTGTTTTATAAAAGGGATTTTGAGTTTTCAAAATTCTAGTTTAGAAAACATTATGTACCATACATTTGCATGCATTCAAATCCTTGGTACTTTTGTGAAAACAAATTTTCAAGGTTCTTTTTAATAAAACCCAATTTATTATAAAAATCATTAATTTTAAATAACCTTTTATGTACTTTAATTCAGCTCCAAACTCCTTCTTTTGTTGTGATTTCTTCACATTCTTTGGGCTTCCAAAATGTACTTTAATTCAGCTCCAAACTCCTTTGGGCTCCGAAAATGTGTTTTGGATATTGGGCTAAAATCCCGTTAAGAACTATGAAGCCCTTTAGGCTCGAAATTGGCCAAAACCAAAACCGCATTTTTGTGTGCATCTTCTTTTACAAAAATATCCTAATACATTTTTTCTAGTAAAATAAAATGCACCTAATCTATTTATTTACATGCCAAATGAAAATAAATAAATTACATAACTTTACAAATGGAAGAACAAAAAATAATAAGTATTACAACCTTTGAAATAATTAAATACAAATTACAACCACAAATATTCAACATATTCACACAAGGTCATGGCTAGGTTATGAACACTAAAATATATATCCACATATATAAAATTCAAGAAGCAAAATGGTTTCCTTTTTACAACCTACATTTTCGGTCAAGAATGAAAAAACCGAAAAATGTGGGTTCATCCATATGACATAATTTTTTCAAGATTCCTTTATGCATGTAGGAAATAAATCTTGAAAAAACAAAAGGATAACCATATATAAAATTTCGGCCAAAAGGTTTTAACCAAACCCAAAACCCAAAAATTTCATATCCTATGAAGCATGCACTCATATAAGCGGCTCTAGATACCATTGTTGGGTTTTTGACATGTTTATCAAAGTATTTTATCCATATAAAATAAAAACGCAGCGGAAAATATTATTTAAAACATGTTACTTACAATATATAAAACCCATTTTATATGTAAAACCCCAATCCTCGGATCCATATACGAACATGCATGCCATCAAAATTAAAAACACAACCATAGGGTGTTTAGAATACTACATTCCAAGGAGTAAAGGATATGAAGAAGATGATGCTTCTTGATCGGTTGCCTTTAAGTGTAGAAGACCTCAAGCTTGTATACCCCAAGCCTTCCAACAAACACTTTGATTTAGCTAGGATTTTATACACTTATAACTCAAAATTGAAACCCTCTTGAAACCATCATATGGCCGAAAATTAGAAGGATTATTTTGAGTTCTTTCACTTGATTTTTCAACTTTGAAAACCCTCATGGATAGCACACAATTGCAATGAGAGCATTTTTACAAGTCTTACACTTGAAAAAATCAAACTTGAAATCCTTGGATGAAGACCTCCATAGCCGAAAATTTAGAGAGTATTTTCTTAGTCTTCTTTCAAGTTCTTCCATGTACATTTTTCATACAAAAATGCATTTTAAAACATTGAGAGACATGGCCACCCTTTTTGCCCAATCACAAAACACCTAGCCGTGCAAATATGACAACTTGCATGAAAGATTATTGGACCATTATATCTTGGGAAGAGGGGGGCGGCCCACATGTGGGTTTTATAAAAAAAAATTCAATTTTTTTTCTTTTATAAATTATAAGTCTTATGTATATTTTATAACTTTTATAAAATATAACAACATATGTTATAAGACTTATACAACTTTTATTATGTTATTTAATCCATTAAATAACAAAATAAAATATTCTCTCAAAATAAATTATCCATATAATTTATTAGTTTATCAAGTGCAATTATTTAGAAAACCAATTTCTAAATATTATAAGTGTTAATATTTATTTGTTTGATCATATCACAAATAAATATTCTAAGTGTTTGTCTAGCTTGTATTTGGGTATGACTCGACTTGGATCATAACGTACTAGCCACATCAATTTAATATGTGTCTTAGGCATACAGAATCCAACATGTTTAACCTAATTCAAATAACAATGCACACGAAAACTAGGTTAGTAACTTTAATTCAACTTTTACGACAACTCACGAGATCAAAACCTTCACAATGAATGACAAAGTGCGATACTTAAACATCCATCGAATTCACGACGAATGACAAAGCATAACCCAAGTTTGAGCAGCACTTAAACATCCATTGGATTGGTTTCTATCGATCGGACATTAAATCGTAGCAGTGATCGAGTTATTACCCTGTTATCGCGGCAAAATTCGTGCTAGTGTGTGTTATTGGAGTAATCAGACAATATCTCAATGCACGTAACGAGTTTTTACGTCGAACCAACGCCAGAAATCAAGTGCCAAACTCCCCTATTTATATCTGGAAAAAGGCGCCCTCGCGTGGCGCGAGGGGCCGTCGCATGGCGCGAGGGGCACCACCCTACCATAGGGTAGCCCCGTGTCTTACTAGCTCAGCTGAGTCAATGGTTCGTTAAAATTCGATTTCGACAACAAACTGTGTGGATATTACTAACGAGGGAATACCCCCTGAGTTTTAGGGGCCCTGATCCTGATTCCGATTGTTCTGAAAATTTTAGGGGTTATGCAGGATTACTTGAGAGTCTTAATTAGGGTTTCCTATTGGGTAGAATAAGATAAGAAATAGTAATTTTGATGAGAGTTGTTACAGTAAGAGTTATTGTCAAACAAAGGTCATGCTTAGCTAAACACTTACATCACTTGGTGAAGACAAATCTTTTATGTATTACTTTTTTATTTCCGATCATTGGCTCCTTTTTATTTGGGTATGTATTAATGACTTTAATAACTAGTTTTTTATATTGAAGGCGAATTTATCTAACCATTCTTCATATGTTGTTGAATCACATATTCGTGTCTGTACTTTCTATATAAAGCGCGTTAACTACTTGGAAAGGGGGTTAGAATGGTGGTTGGGTAATTCTATGTCTCGTTCAGTGTATAGATCCTGCAAGAATCTGGTTCAAGCTTAGTACTACTTCACGATTTAGGCGGTACTGTTCGCCCCAGAAGAAAGTAGGAACCGCTTGAATCCCTTATCTATAAACTATTATTAAAACTTTAAACCAACCCAGCGAGACTGTATCCCTACTGACTCAGACCAAAGGGTTGAGGGTAACGCTGCCTAGAAGGGGGGCTACCACTTTTCGCATTAATAACTTACTTAATTATCTTTCAATAATTCGACCTTGCGGGACTGTATCCCTGCTGACTCAGACCAATAGGTTGAGGGTAACGCTGCCTGGAAAGGGGCCTATTACTACAACTTAAAGATAATCTCTTAAAATGCCCAAAGTCTAGAAATCGTTAAAGGATACATAAAAGAGGCGTTGGAACCAAGTGATTCCTTCTTGTCTATATGTTTTTCCTTATATGTTATTTTTGCTTTTTAGTTTATCTTTTTATAACTTTAAAACCTTTTTCATCAAAAATTTGGTTAGATTAGACGTTAACGATAAACCGGTATTAAAAGCTCTTGTGTCCTTGGACGACCTCGGTATCTTGCCATCACTAAAATACGTCTGCGATGGGTGCACTTGCCCTAACGTGTGTGTAGAGTGATAGTACTATATTGTGTTTTATAAATTTAAAATTTGAATTTGCGAGTAAAAAGAGCTAAAATATATCTTAAAAATATATACACACCGCACCACGTCAATACACACACACACATTAGGTTATAGACCGGTGTATTACACAGAATTCAAGATAGAAATCATCTAACTTTATAATGTATGCACAAATTTATATAAATGATTTATTTTTTATGCATACAACAATTTACATAATTAGGGTCGGAAAACAATGAAAGCAAGTATGGCAAGTATGGCTTTGTCCTGAAAACAAATGATCATTTACTTTATGTATAAATTCATTCGTAAGTGCAAGTATGGCTTAGTCCTAAAAATATTCAGATTTTTTATGTATAAATTCATTCGTAAGTGCAAGTATGGCTTTGTCCTGAAAATATTCAGATTTTTTGAAATATTGAAAAATATTAGTGGTGGGATGGTATGCTAATAGAAAAGGTAAACTACTATTCTTTGGTAAAATTAAAATTGTTATAGTGGTGATGTTTATAAATTGCCATTAATATGAACATGGATAGCTTGAGATTAATTTTTTTTTTTTAATTTCGAAATCTTGATATGCGTTTTGATAATAGATCCCGATATTAAAGTTCTAAATGGAGAGGTGGAGATGTTCTCCTATTGATGGAACCCGTGAATAACTAAAATTGAGGACATGAAAACTTAATTATCTTTACGTAATTTAAACTATTGTAGTTGATTAATAATTTAATTAAAAATTTAAACTGTTTATTATGTAGAGTATTTAAAATTGTTTATTACATCTGGCTACTTATTCACTAAATCACTTAATTCAAATATATTATATTAAACAGTATTCATTTCAATAAAAAATATTCCGGAATTTTAAGAAAAAAAGTACACACGTTGTTTTTTTATACAATAGTAGTCAAAAATCAATTTAGTAGTGAAAAATCAAGTTAGTAGAAAAATTAAATAATTTAAAAACATATGGTATGTATATTATAAGAGTTGAAATTAAAACTTAGTAAACATACATACATATTAATTAATATCTTAGAACCTAACCTAAAGATGGATGGTAAAAATTTGTGAGATACCATACTTTTTTTAAGAAAAAAAAACCTAGATAGGTTTTTATAGATATCATAGTATTTTCACTTGTCTTTTGTAGTATAGTAATTTATTCACATATACTATTTAGTTCATCGTCATCTAGTTGTTAATGTAGAGCTAACTCACTTGATAGATGTCTCTTAGAGAAGAGATCTTAAATTCAAACTTGAACAAAGACAACTAAATTAGAATTAGTTGTGTAATAGAGTATGAGAAAACATTGACATTAAAAAAAATCATCACCTAGTTTTTAATGAACTTAGTAAATATGAATAGAAAAATCAGACATGACAACAAAGAAAATAAAATATTGGCATAAATAGTTAAGTGATGTGATTACTTGGATTATTTATGATTTTGGTATATAGCTTTTACAAAATACATATTTGTTTCTTGTGACACTAACTTAAGTCAAAAATCTATTAAATTATTAATTGATCAAAATATCTTCACTATTTATCAAAGACTGGACTCTAAGCCATAAAATACATATGTATTTTGGTCTATAGCTTTTACAAAATACATATTTGTTTCTTGTGACACTAACGTAAGTCAAAAATCTATTGAATTATGAATTGATCAAAATATCTTCACTGTTCATCAAGGACTGGACTCTAAGCCACAGTCACACACCTCATTGCATCTATAAGTTTCTTTATTGTGGCGCATCGCCAAACAACTATAAAAATCTGACATACATTTTAACAACAATTAGTATCCTAGACCAAATCTGTTAACCGCGAGTGAGCCGTGAAGACCAAACATGTAATTTCTCAAATCTTGAAATCAAACATAACATGAACATATGCAATTCTTCCATAAGTATACAAACGTGTGCTAATAATTTTTTAACAACATCTTAGTCATCATTTAATTTGATTTTTTACTAATACTTACCTTTATTAACTTTTTAGAAAAATCTAATACGCATTTATGTTTAATATTTTTTTGTCAAATTCTGATATATAATTTTATTAAATGTGGAGTTATATTTAAAATATCTTTTTGGTACCGTAAACTGTACTGAGTATGAGTACCAATATCATTCAAACAACACTTGTACTGGGACCAGATCAGTATTTATGGTTTTAGATTTCTATGATATTTCATTTTTTTTTTAACAGAAAATTTCATTAAAACACAAAGGCCGGACCTCAAATCAAGGACCGAACCCAGAACTTACAAACCATACAAAGGGTATTTAACCCAATCGTTCCAAACCACATTATTGTACCTAGTTCGATGTTTAAACCAAAAAAAGGATAAAACTTTCACCCTCGCCACCATGTCCACCACCCGGGGAGACGAACCTTGAAAAACCTTCTTATTTCTCTCGTTCCAAATAACCCAACAAGAGACCATCAAGATACCTCTTAAAGTCTTCATCTTCCACTTAGTACCCTTAGCCACAAAGTCCATATTCATAATATCTTTAACAGTTCGAAACATGCCTCCATTTATCCTACACCATTTCCAAATAAAGGTCCAAACTCCAAAAGAAGCACCGCAATCAACTAACAAATGCTGCAATGTTTCGTATCCTGTGTCGCATAAAGGACAACACACGTCCGAAATGTTAATCATCCTTCTAACCAGCGCATCACGGGTCGGCAGACGATCCAGGATCATTCTCCAAACAAAAACATTAACTTTAACCGGAACCCAAGACTCCCACTTCAAAACCGAATTAAGCCTTGTAGAACCGCCCTCTCCCATCCATTTTTTAACAGCCGCAACACTAAACAACCCATCTTTATCCGGTTCCCAAACCCACTTATCAATTCCCCCAGCGAAACTAACCTGAGAAAGCAAATATACAGCCTCTTGCGCTTCAGAAATGGTCTGAACAGTATTCGTTCCCATCACCCACGTGTCTGCCAGCACAGTTTTATTATCGAACTGCATCAATCGCATTCCCACCTTATCATTTTTCTTCTTATCCGCTTCAAACAGCCCTGGCCATCTGTCTTTTAACGGCACCGTGCCCAGCCATACATCCAACCAGAAACGAATAGAATCCCCATTCCCAAGCTTACCCCGAATTTGGGATTTCAACGAAATCCCTTTTATAACCACCTTATCCAAGTGACTAACAATATTCTTCCAACATCCAGGGATCGAGTTTTTAATCGGAAGGAACACCCACCGATTTCTACCTCCATGAATGCACTCAATAACCCTCCTCCACATACCTTCTACGTCGGATTTAAATCTAAACGCCCACTTAGCGAGCAAAGCCGTATTTACCTCAACAAGTTTAGAGATTCCCAAACCTCCCTCCTTCTTAGGCTTTGTAACGATATCCCAACACACCCAATGCATACCCTTACCCTCCTTACACCCCACCCAAAGGAATTTCCGCATCATTTTCTCAATCTTTTCAACCACAGTAACCGGGGCCTTGTAAATAGAGAGGTAGTACACCGGTAAACTAGCTAAAACTGCCTTCAACAAAGTAAGCCGCCCACCTATGGAAAGAAGCTTAGACTTCCAAGATCATAATCTATTTTGAATCGTTTCCACCACCGGATCCCAATTTGAAATTCGGTTCATATTCGCTCCCACTTTAACGCCTAAGTACGTAAAAGGCAAACTCCCAATCTTACATCCCAAAAAGTTCGCCATATAACTAACCTCCTCTTCTGCCACCCCCAACCCAAATAACACCGACTTGTGAATGTTAATTCTCAAGCCGGAGCATAAGTAGAATATCCGCAGAATACGATTCGTCACACACAAATTATTTGCATTCCAATTTCCCAAAACTAGCGCGTCATCGGCATAGAACATATGAGACACAACCGGGCCGCCATTAGGGAGCTTCACCCCTTCCAACATCCCCAAATCGCTAGCTTTAGCAAACAAGCAAGCCAGCGCCTCCATAACAACAAGGAAAAGGAACGACGATAAAGGGTCTCCTTGTCTAAGCCCCTTTTGACATTGGAACTCAAACGTAGGCGAGCCATTTACCAAGACCGCATACCGAGCAGAATGTAGAATCCCTTTCACCCACATACACCACCTCGGGGGAAAACCCATACGAGCCAAGACAGATAACAGAAATTCCCAACTCACGTTGTCATAAGCCTTTTCAAAATCTAATTTCAACAGGAGTACTTGTCTTCTATTTTTCTTGACCCACCCAATAACCTCATTAAGCACCAAAGGGCCATCAAGAATGTATCTCTCCTTCACAAAAGCCGATTGCGATTTCGAGATCACCTCCCCAATGACTTTCTTCAATCTAGCCGCAACCACTTTAGAAATAATCTTACTAATTACCCCAATAAGATTGATAGGTCTGTAGTCCTTCAATCCCAAAGGCGTCTTAGTTTTTGCAATAAGAGTAATAAAAGAAGAACTGCACTCCTTGCTGATTTCCCCAGAATGATAAAATTCTTCAAACACCTTCATAAAGTCTTCCTCCAGATACGCCCAAAAGTGCATAATAAACCTAAAGTTAAAACCATCCGGCCCAGGCGCTTTATCTGCTCCACAATCAAAAGCCGTCGCCTTAACTTCTTCCTTAGAAAACGGCTTCGTAAGCTCCCCAATACCTTCCTCCGAGACCTGTTTCAAATAATCACAACAAAAGACGGGTCTGTGAAAGCAATGCTCCTTAAAATGATTCCTGAAAAATCTCAAAACCTCCCTTTTAACTAGAGGCGGTTTAGAGATCCAAGAACCATCTACTACCAACCCCGGAATAGCATTGGCAGCCCTCCTCCCTTTGATGCACCGATGAAAAAACCCCGAATTCTCATCCCCTAAAGAAGCCCATTTAACTCTAGATTTCTGCTGAAGATCCCGATTTTTTAAAATCAACATATTCTCCAATTCCTTTTTTCCTTCCTCCCAAACCCAAACTTCCTCCTCCTCTAAATCCCGAGTCTCCATTAAGGGCTCTAAATCTTGAACATCTTTTTTAATCAGCTCCAAGTGATCTTCTTCTTTATTAGACACCTTTTTCCACCAATCTCTCAACCCACTTCTAATCGCGCCCAACTTCCTATGAAGCATAACATCCGCCGAACCATTACCATAAGAGCCCTGTAAGGCCCCAATAACCACCTGCTCACACCCATCCCTTTCTAACCAAGAGTTGAACCATTTAAAAGGTTTAGCTCCAAAGTTAGAATCATGCACCAAAAGCAACAACGGGCTATGATCCGACAAAAACCACGGTAAAGCCCTTAAACAAGCCCCAGACCATCTGTTAAAGAACTCTTGACACACCAACACACGATCAATTTTGCTCAATTTACATTCATTCCCATTGCCAGACGAAAAGGTGAACTTGTTCCCTTGCATAACATATTCCTGCAAATTAGATTCCTCAATAAACCAATTAAAATCGATTGACATGCCTTTATTAAATTTAGAGTTCTTTCTCTCTTCCTTCCACCTGACAGAATTAAAATCACCAATACACACCCACATCCCCTCTCCCCCCTGAATAATCCCAATCAAACGCTCCCATAGGGCCTTTTCTCGATAGCCTTTTGAGGCGCATACACATTAACCAAGTTCAAAACCAAACCATCTTCAACCAACGTCCCTCTAGTAATCAAAAAATTCCTATCCTCCACCGATCCCACCTTAATGAATTTACGAGCATTCCACATATTAATCAACCCACCCGATCTCCCACTAGCACAGACCGAGTCCACCCCATAATCCCCCGTACCCCAAAGAGAATCAAAATCAAATCTATAATCAGTCGTAAGTAAAGACTCTTGAATCGCTACAAAGTCAATCCCATATTTACGAATCATCTCTTTCACCCCTTTCACCTTACCCCCAACCCTTAAGCCTCTTATATTTATGGACAAACAATTCATTTCAAACCTGCTTGTAACCCTGCACCTTGAATGGAGTTCTCTAGCAAAACTTCGAATCCTTCTAATTGGACCCCCAGCTTACCTCCAATAACTTTAGTTGCTTCAACTTCTTTGGGGACATCAGCATCAGAGATCGAACCGGAAGGTACCTCCTCAGTTTCATCCACCCGATTGACCTCCATGTCTTGCAGAACGTTGTCGTCTTCTACGATGAGAGCTTGAAAAGAATTGGAAGTAGTCACAGGGCCTTCACCTCTAGTTTTGACAACATTAACATCTGAGCCCAAAATGAATGGGTCCAAATTAAAAGGATCATCCCCCAACAAATTGGTCTCTTTATCATTAACCTTTTTGGGCTCTTTATGGGGCCTTTCATTACTACTTGGATAGCCCCCTGAGCTAGCCTGGCCCATATCCACCACTTTTTAATAGACTTTTTTCTTTTAAGAAAATTCCCATCCTCTTTAATAACATTCCCCTGAAGATTCTCTGTCATAACTCCCGTTCCCATACATTCCTTACGTACGAAAGGAAAGTCTCCGTTAATTTCGGGAGCGTTGACGAAATTGACTCCCAAATTTCCGTTTCCATAAAATTCTCTTGAACATTAACTCCACTCACCGGCGACTGAACCATCGGCCGAACAACTTCAGCAGCAGATTCCGGTGACTTGCTCGACTCTTCTTCACCGTTATACCCATCAACATCAATGACAAAATCCTCCAACCAATCATTACTGTCCTCTACTACCCACACCTTGAACGTTTTCCTTCTCCATCGTAGGAATGCCTCTTCTTGTATCCGGTTTCCATGATTGACTAAAACACCGATGAACTGGAACGAGTTATCCAACCCTATACGTTCAACCCTTGCACCTTTAACCACCTTTCCGAACAAACCCCCCACATCGTTAACAACCTTATTATCCAATAAAGACATCGGAGTACCATAAATTTTCAACCATGCTATTCGTTCAAAAGCCACATACTGTCCTTCCCAAATTTCCGGAGCCACAAAGTGCTCCGGCACACCACCAAGTTCATCTTTAGCCAATGTCGCCTGGTCCTTAGAATTGAATTCAATTAAAACCACCAAACCCCCCAAGCATTGAATCTTGCCTTCATGCAACTTCAAATCCTTTAGAATAGTACGCACATTTTGCAGAGTGAAAAGGGACGCCAGCCGAACAACCACTGCCTTCCCATGAAAATGTACCAACGCTTCTGATTTATCATCCACCTCAACCATTTTGCCCTTCGCAACCCCCGCAAAAGCCTCTTTGAAAGATAAACCATTAACAAACGTGTCCCTCCTCAGACCAGTCTCTCCTCCCTCACTTCTTGCCTTCGGAACAAAACTCTTTTGTTCCTGATGTTTCTGCTTTGAATCGATTTCTCCTTCCTCAAGAACAAACCTCGCCACGTTACACTTCAAACGAAAATCCCCCAGCTTAATGGCAGACAGATTCTTAACCATCTCCGCTTTATTTTTGATATCAAGCAACGTGACAAACCCAAATCTCTTCCCTTCCTTATTTCTTTTACGTGCAATGTAAATGTCGAATATGGTGCCCAAGCCTCTAATCTCCTCCGCAATATCATTCCCGCTGCAACGATCCGGCAGATTGGAGATGAAAAACTTTGTTAATCTTGCCTGAATCTCGGCCGGAATATGTTTCCGGCGAGTCTCCATTCACGCACTTTAACAAAACTTGATATTTCATTTATCATTTAATTTGTTTTTTCCCTAATAATTTGCTTGCTTTAACTATTTTAAACATATACTTTTGTTTCTTGACATTTCCTAACTTAATTCAAAATGAAGTTATATATAAAATAAAGTATTTGTTCAATCAAACTTTATACTATTTTAAATATCTATTTTTTTATTTTGATATAATACATAACTAATATACATGAAAAAAAGGACCACCATTTATTTACTATACATTTATGTTCAAACATCATATTACATCCACTCCACTAGATGAATATAACAATACAAAACATTGGATGCATTTGAAACAAGAAAACAAATATTAAATATATCATTTAGTCATATATAATCATTTCCACGTAATAATGTTGCATCATATATGGTGAGAGAGTCCTTATAATCAAAACAATATATACAATCACAATATCTAATCGCATTGATTCTCATTATAAACAATAAAAATAAGGATTAGGATCAAATACAAAGGCTCCCGGGGATAAAGGCTCCTGAAAGAAAACTCGCTACAAAAAAAACCTAAATACCCACCATCACCCAAAAATCTAATGCCCCCTCCCCCCCCCCTCCCCCCACCAATTTTTTTTTTTTTTTGCCGAAGGGTGGGGGTTTAGGTTTTTTTTAGGTTTTTGGAGGGTGGGGGTTAGGTTTTTTGGAGGGTTTTTTTCGTGAGGTATAGTTTTTTTTTTTCGCACGCGAGGGGTGGGGGTGGGTGTTTAGGTTTTGGGTGACGGTGTAGTGGGTTTAGGTTTTAGATTATTGAACACTTATCATTCTATAAATTCTTTATACACTTGTTACCGTTAAGACTTAAGAGTTAACCCATAAAAATAAATATAACCAAATAAAAACCAGGTGTGACATCACCTCCTCCTCCTGTATTACTTACAACCCCAAATGCGCTTTCATTGAATAATATTGTCACTGTCAAAATTGAAATTGAAATTGAAAACAGCACGTGAAAAACGCAGAAACTCAAATCAAATTTCATTTTCTGGTGTACCACTCTCTCTACTCAATCAATCCCAAGGTAAAATTTTACAGATCTTGCTTACGTTTATGCTCAATTTATGCTTTCAAATCGTACAAAATGATTTCATTTCCGTATCGTTTATAAACCCTAGTTTTTATCTGATCTTCCTTCTTTGTTTTTGATGCTTTGTTTGTTAAATCGTGTATTGTTTGTTATTGGTTATGTATTTTGTATGCGCGTTTTGACTTTGTGTATTTCTGTGTATCTAGGGTTTTGTTTTTTTTTTATTTATTAATTTGTGTTGAATCTAGTGATTATCAACTGCAAGTTGTGGTTCAAGTATGCAGTTTATTGCATCTGGTTAAAATCGGTGAGTTTTTTAGCCCTAATTTGAGTAAATTTGTAATGCATGTACTTTTTCAGGTGATGGTTATTGTGGTTCTTTTTTTGTAAAGTTTTAAGTTGTTGAAGATTTAAAAAGCTTTGTGTATGTGTTCATTTTTCTGATCTCCGTTCTTTTTATCTACGTTCCGTCACTCAAATCATTTATTGTTTGATTTCGATTGCGTATTTTGATTTCTGTGTTGAATCTAGTAATTTCGCAACTGCAAACTGTGGTTCAAGTTTGCAGTTTATTGTATCTGTTTTTAGGTTATAAAAATCGGTGCGTTTTGTAGCCCTAATTGACTAAATTTATAAGGTATGTGCTTTTTCAGGCGATGATAAGCTGGTTCTTTCTGGTACTTTGTTTTCGACGTTTCGTATCTCAAATCTTGTATTCTTTGTTATCGATTATGTATTTCGTAACCGCCTTTTGATTTTTTATAAGTTTGTGTTAAATCTAGTAATTTTCAACTGCAAGTTGTGGTTCAAGTTTGCAGTTTCTCGTATTTGGTTTTTCTGTTATTAAAATCTGTGTTTTGTAGCTCTAATTGAATAAATTTGTAATGCATTTACACTTTTTCAGGTGATGATAATTGTGGTTCTCTCTGGTAAAGCTTTAAGTTGTTAAATATTTAGAAAGCGCTTGTGTGATTTTCATGGAACGCGCTTTTGGTTCTGATCCCATGCCGTCTGGTAATATAAACAAGTCTGCGGTTTTGACTGTCAAGCCATTAAGATGCCTTGCCCCAATCTTCCCGTCTCAACATGATCCGTCTGCACCGCCGTCTCATCAGTATGCATCTATTCCTCCTATGGGTCCGTTTCCACCTGGCGCCACACCGTTCTTCCCGTTCTTCGCCGCAAATGATCCCCAAAGGCCAGCTCAGCATAGGGCTTTCCCGATCCCGTCACCGGTTCCTTTGAATTCGTTTAAAACACCTGTTTCGGGAAACGGTGACATAGGGACGTCGAGACGGGGGTCCAGGAACCATACAGTTGTAGACGAGGACGGAAACAGTGTAAGTGATGGTTATGACGACGGTTTCGAAAGAAACATGGAAACCGGAAGTGAAGTCAACGACAAATCCCGGGTCACCCGTAGAAAAGTCAGGAGCAAAAGCGGAATTCCTGTTTCCAGTATCGACGTTGCGATCGAGTCAGTAGCTGAGAACATGTTGAAATCATTCAATCTTGTGGAAATAGATACTTTCCGTCAAGCTAACAGTGACAAAGAACTGGTTGACCGTGTACTCATTGTTTTCAACTTACTCAGGAGAAAAATCACACAACTTGAAGATAGAAACACCGTTCCAGGTGTAGCCAAACGCCCCGACTTACGTGCAGGTACTATTTGTATGAGTAAAAGCGTCCGGGCGAATACCAAGAAACGGATCGGATCGGTGCCAGGTGTCGAGATCGGTGATATTTTCTTTTTCCGTATGGAGTTATGTTTGGCCGGAGTGCATGCTCCGAGTATGGCTGGAATCGATTATATGGGAGTTAAGGTTTCCGGTGAAGACGATTCATTGGCGGTCAGTATCGTTTCTTCCGGTGGATACGAAGACGAAGGCGATGATGGTGAGGTGCTAATCTACAGTGGTCAAGGTGGTGTTCAAAGGAAAGATAAACAATCAATGGATCAACAACTAGTAAGGGGTAATCTCGCTCTTGAAAAAAGCTTACACAAGTCGAACGAGGTAAGAGTTATTCGCGGTCTTAAAGATTTCGCAAGTCCGACCGGTAAAGTGTATGTATACGATGGATTATACAAAATACACGAGTCGTGGATCGAAAAAGGGAAATCCGGTTGCAATATTTTCAAGTACAAATTTGTGCGAGTTGCTGGACAACCTGAAGCGTTTACTCTGTGGAAATCAATCCAGCAATGGAAAGGCGGTGTTACTACGCGTCCCGGTATTATTCTACCCGATCTTACCTCTGGAGCCGAAAGTTTACCCGTTTGTCTTGTAAACGATGTGGACGGTGAAAAGGGCCCACCTTATTTTAGCTACACACCGACTCTTAAGTACACAAAGCCGTTTCCGTCAATGAAACCATCTGTGTTAAACTGCGATTGCTGTACGGGTGGATGCCAATCAAACACTAACTGTCCTTGTGTTCAAAGAAACGAAGGCCAAATTCCATATACCTCACTTGGTGTTCTTCAGAGTCATAACACGTTGATTCACGAGTGTGGTAATATGTGTATATGTCCTGTTAATTGCAGGAACCGAATTTCACAAGCGGGGTTGAAAATGCGTCTAGAGGTGTTTAAAACAAAGGATAAAGGTTGGGGACTTAGATCATGGGACCCGATTCGTTCGGGTTCGTTTATATGTGAATATGCAGGGGCTGTGATATCCGAAAAGGGTATTGATTCTGAGGATAATTATATTTTCGATGCTACTCGCGCGTTTGAGCCGTTGGAACCTGAACCTAGTGATGAACCGGTTAAATTTCCGTTTCCTTTAATTATTAGTGCCAGGAATGAGGGAAATGTGGGCCGGTTTATGAACCATAGTTGCTCACCGAATGTGTATTGGCAGCCGATTATTCGTGAAAATCAAGATGAATCGTATTTTCATGTTGGGTTTTTTGCAATCAAGCATATTCCTCCTATGCAGGAGTTAACGTTTGACTATGGAATGCTACTGGCTGGCAAAGCGGGCCCGCGGAAGAAAAAGTGTTTGTGTGGATCATTGAAATGCAAAGGCGTTTTCTACTAGCGGTTTACGTAATGTTTGCAAGGATGGTTCATGTCAAATGGCACATCCTGTAAGTCATCTATTTTGTGTTTTGTTTTGTTATTTGTGTTTCTAGATGCATATCTTTATATGTTTGAATACATAAGGTAATCTAGAACCACTTTTGATAATTGCTAGCAGTTAAGTTATGTTGAATAGTTATTAGTATTGTCGTGTTAGTCAGTACTCGGTAGTATTAGGGTTGTAAACGAACCGAGCGTTCAATGAATTGAACAGTTCGTGAACCGTTCGGTAGAAAGTTCATTTATGTTCATTTGTTTATTAAATAAACGAACACGAACAAGAAATTCTGTTCATGAAGTTAAATGAACGAACATGAACAAAGGTTGCGTTAGTTCGTTTATGTTTGTGAACGTTTAGTAATGTGTTCATTTGTGATCGCTCGTTTATGTTCATTTGTGTTCGTTCATTTGAAGATTTTTATATGTTTTATCTTTGTTTTATTGTTTTTAGTTTTTAAATATTTGAAACCCTAGTTATACTATATGCCTCGCCCAACATCCCTCATTTGACCATTTCAATTTCATTTTGTGTTAAAGCTTGACTAGCTTCTTAATTTTGTTTTAACCATGTTTCCTGATAATTATATCAACCTTGTTGGGATAATTCATAATTATGTTAAGTGCTATATTTTTTTGATGGATTTTTTTTCGTAATCTTTGTGATGAAAAATGAGATTTTATTCTTAAATGAATATATATTCGTGTGTATTCATTTGTGTTCATAAACGTTGTTTGTGTTCATTTATGTTCATTTTTTTTGAGTTCGTTTGCGTCTGGTAAGCGTTAGTGAATAGTTCATGAACACACTCATTTCCTTAATGAACGAACACGAAGCGTTCGTGAACAGTTCATGAACACACTCATTTCCTTAATGAATGAACACGAAGCGTTCGTGAACAGTTCATGAACAGGCTCATCCCTTAATGAACGAACACGAACAAGGCTTTGTTCGTGTTTGTTGGGTTCGTTTACAACTCTAGGTAGTATAATTTAGCGTTGAAGTTTTAGTGCTCGGTCTGAAATTTAAAGGCAGTCATTAAAGCTTTTCCATTAACCATAATTAATTAGAGAACATTAAGCAAACCAAAAAAGGAATGTGTGGCTTGGGATGAGTAACTAAGGGTAAAGAATCATTCATAACTATAGAGAACTTGCTGCTAAAAAGGATCTAATGAACAAAGCTGAAGAGAAAAATTAATATCCGGTGGTAAAAGCATATGTGTGGGTGCTTTAGTTGTTTACTAAAGATAATTAGAAAATGGCCTAAAAGCTTGTTAAGAGGAATACACATCGGGAGCTTACTAGTTGAGAGGTAGTTGTTTGGGCATGTGCAGGTTTTAAGAGGTTGTACATATGAGCATGGTGCTGACTGTTGTATGCGTTACCTGTCAAATAGCATTTATGAACATATTACTTGCAGGTTATATGGATCTTACTAATACCCAATAGTTCATAGTCCGTATTGCCGAGGTTTGATCATCTTTAGGTGGTCCAGTGGTTGAGGATCCGGATCATAGAGGTCCGTAGATCTTTAAGTTGGCCAATGCTCCAAGATCCGAATCATAGAGGTTCAGAGATCTTTTGGTTGTCCAATGTTTAATTAGTTCAAGTATGTTAGGTGGGGTGTTGAGCCATGCAGTTAATATCGGTGATATATCACCGATATATCGGTTATCAGTCCCCATGTAAGATATCGGTCAGAATATTGGTACGGATATCATCGGCGATGTTGACCGATATATCACAGATATTCCCGATATCAGTAGTCAGTACCTTTCTTCTTTGTTCTACAATTCGTCTTTCTTCTTATTGCTGCTATTATTGTTTTAAGTCTTAATTGTTAATTGTTAGTGTTTTGCAAGTTGCAAAAGGTTTTAATTTGTTAATGGTAGGAGAGTATATAGGGTGGGGTTCTAGAGTGAACACTAGTGTATTTGCGAACTGAGTGAACAAATCCTGGCCATTGATTTACACACGTGTATGGCCAGGACTAGTTCGCTCAGTTCGCAATACACTAGTGTTCACTCTTGAACCTAATCCTATATATATATATATATTCTACATGATATTAAATTACCGATATCCCACCGCAATAACCTAAATATCGGTCCATGACCGATAACCAGTTTATTACCGCATTAACTGCTTAGGTGTTGAGTTCCGAACTTGGAGTGAGCTTTGGACATGCTTACATCATCAGTTGTGTGTAAAAGAATTTACAAACATACAAGGGAAAATTCAGAGCTTTTAGTTGATGACTTTGTTAATATTTAGATGTTAATTGAGTAATCTTGTGATGTGGATCAGCTAATTTTATAACCCTAGATCATAAACACATATAAAAAGAGTGAATGTTTCCAATTTTAAAACCCGTCAGTCTGTCACCTAAACCGAAACTAAAAGTATCAACCTAAAGCATGGTGTTTGGTTCTGGTTTCTTTTATTACTTAGCCTAATATGATATGCTTATTAAATGTTTTGTGCCTTTGCATCTGAAATGAAGCAAAAAGTGTTGATTAAAAGATGAAAGCATTAGGTCTAATAACTATATGTTATTTGCAGAAGCAGAAGAATTTGTAGCTTGTAGGAAAAATGGAATGAAGAAGTTGTTTGGTTAGAGACTATGGTATGGATGCATTAGGAGGAGTTAATGCAGTATTATTAAGTACTTCAACTTTTGTATGGAAATTCTATTTATGTTGGGTAACTATGTAGTGTTTTCTTATTTATGATGTTATATGCCTATATCTAGATGGTACTTTTGGAAAACCTTGAAAGGTCTGTATCCCGAATGAATTTAAAATCCAAAAGCTGGATGGCTGGCATGGGAGACATTTTGATTCGCTTTTTATAATGCATATATGGATTCTAGAGGTGTAACGATGTATACCAAACGGCCTCTAGAATCCAAACTGTGACAATATTGATCCTTTTTAAGCATGAATATCTGGATTAAGAGGTCGGAAGGTGTAACATTGTATACCAAACCAAATGGCCTCCAGAATACAGAATGTGCCATTTTGATCTGTTTTATTGGGACGGGACCTCTCAAAACAAAGGGTGATGTGAGAATCTACAAATGAGTCAAGCTTGTTTTCTTGTATACAATGTTACACCTTCCGAATGGAGAGGTGATAAGATGGTTGCTGCTGGATTGGATGAATTTAGTAACACAGCGACGGTTGACGTACAAACATTTTTTACCTCTTTTTAGAGGGTTAACTATGACAATAACAGAGGCGTATCTAAGAATTTACCTACCCTGATTGAGTTTGAAAAGATATGCTCTTTTTTAATGTTTTATTATTTTAAAAAAAATTCAAATTAGTATTGGGCTTAATAAACTAATGCCAAGTGGACTAAATTCTAAACCGTAAAAAAAAAATTTGTAAATGGACCTATATTGGAATTGGTATGTGTTTACTATTTAAAAAAAATAACATATATATATAGGATTTTTTTTTTTTAAATCGCGTACCCTCGAAATCACGGGCCTTGTGTGGAGGTCCTCCCGCACACCATGATAGCCTGACAATAAAAACGGTGCATATCAACACTAACTTAAAATATAATTTTGGATAAGCTGATTTACGAGGGAAATAGACTTCAAAAAGTTTTTAGTTGAATTCCCAAACGTTTTATGACAAAAACGTGGACATGAGGATGAAATCACTTTTAAAAAACTTCTAAAGGGTTTTAGTTGCTTTCTCAAAGTTTATCAACACATTTATTTATTTAATTACTAGGTTAGAACCCCGTGTATTACACGGGTTGAATAAATGTAATTTTATATATTAAACAAGAGTTAATTACATAGTTAGTCCCTGTGGTTTGCACAGAATAACATACTTAGGTACTAATAGTTTAAAATCACCTTCTAGGGTACTAACTTTTCATTTTGTAACGTTTGGAGGTATTAACTTCCAGGGTATTAACATAGTTAGTCCCTGTGGTTTGCACAAAATAACATACTTAGGTACTAATAGAATGTGATTTTAAACCTATAAATAATATTAATACCTCCAAACGTTATAAAATGAAAAGTTAATACCCTAGAATGTGATTTTAAACTATTAGTACCTAAATATGTTACTTTGTGTAAACCACATGGACTAACTATGTAATTAACTCTATTAAACAATAAAAAGTAAGATCTTTATGAACCCCGTATATTGTACGGGTTAAATAAATATAATTTTATATATCAAATAATAATAATAAAAAGTTATATCTTTAAAAACCATATGTATTACACAGATTAAATAAATGCAATTTTATATACAAAATACTAAAAACGTTGTATCTTTAAAAAACCCGTGTATAATTGGGTTGAATAAATCTACCAAATAATAAAAAAAAATTACTTCCTTAAAAACCCCATATATTAGACGTGTTAAATAGATCTAAAAGAGTTATATCTTTAAAAACCACGTGTATTACACAAATTAAATAAATGTAATTTTGTATATTAGATACTAAAAACGTCGTATCTTTAAAAAACCCATGTATAGTCGGGTTGAAAAATCTACCAAATAAAAAAAAAATATATCCTTAAAACCTTGTGTATTACACGTGTTGAATAAATCTAAATTTACATAGCAAATGATAAAAAGTTATATATATAAAAACTTCGTGTATTACACGGGTTATATAAATGTAACTTTGTATAGTAAATAATAAAAAAAATATTTTAAAAAACCTCGCGTTTTACACGAGTTGAATAAATATAATTTTGTATACCAAATAATAAAAAAGTTATATTTTTAATAAATTTGGATAACATTTAATATTAATTTATTATTTATATATTTAACATAAGATAAGTAGGAAAGAGAGGTATTTGTTTTAAAAATATATTAAATTAACAATTTAGATTTGAGGATAATATTTTATTAAAATTTGATAAGATTTAATATTAATTTATTATTTGTTTAATTTAATTAATATAAGATAAGTATAGATTTGAGGATACCTTTAATGAATGACATGTGTCCAAAATTTGGTTTCTTTTATTATAGTAGATAGATTAAATCGGTCTTTCCAATTTAGTGGTCTAGAGGTTATTTGCTACTACTTTTTTTTAACGTCCATGCCATTTGAGCCCGCGTCGTAGACAACGTTGATGACCCGATTTGTAACCATTTCTAGAGGAAACCAACTGACCGAAGGTTCACCGTGGTAAAACATCTAGCTCGTGCATGATATTTTGTCCTGAACGAGACTCCAACAGGTGTTCTCCCTTAGAGTAAATCACCGGGGTACTGCTAGAGCACTACCTCTTTGGTTATTTGCTAGTATGTGTAAGACCACACAAATTGGATTGATCAAGAACGCTCCTCAAATAATGTGTACAACTACGTGCGAAATCCATAGTAGACAAGGAAAGTAGTAGTTACACACAAGGCGTAAATAAACATTTGAGGATTGCTTTCAGCGGTACTTCGTAACACAAGTGTCACATACCACACATTAAGACTGCCTATATATAGAGGTTGGCCTCTGCGCTATTCTATCTAGCTAGAGGCTCCTTCCACTACAATCCCCTAGCACAGAAACATTCCCCTTTGCGCTAGATCATCCAAACTCCAATCTAAGCACTTTTAAACTAATACAAAGTAATACATACGCAATACAAACTTCGTAACAGACCCAAAACACAAACAAGGCGTTTTCCAAGTATGTCATTCATTTATTCTTATTGTGTATACCTAAGTCAGTCGATTATTTATTCCTCTTCATAAACTCATAAGGCTACTGGGGTGTTGAAGTGGAGGAGCGGGGCAGCAGGGAACACCGCGTTGCCTCCCTTGATCGCGTGAAATCATAGTAAGCCCGTGGTCTTCATCCCTTGCGTCCCTGGCCATTTTCAAAGATTGGAAATTAACATTTGACGTTGAAGGGTAAAAAAATTGATTTAATTTCTTGACACTATAAATAACCTTATACTCCATTATATTTTGACAAAAAAAAACTTTTTAATCTCCATACTACACCAAACCCTCTACCACAATGAATCCAAACAACCCAAGCAAACGAGATAACTCCAACCCCGCGTTCAATAACCAGGGTATCACCTGTATCTCCATTCAAACCTATTTATTTCTACACAATATTCTTCACTGCATTTAACCCAAGCCTTAACGCGATCCTACAAGTTACAATTCCCTACACACAACCAAAGCCAAATCTAGTTGGACCACATTTCGGTTCCCAATCCGAGCATGTTCAAGATGATGTAGTTCCTGAAAACACACCCGGTGCCTCAAAGAAAATGAGGAACAAAGATGAAGAAGAAGCATCTGATAAAATCAAAGTATATCGTGGACCATGGTCGAGGAGGCTTTAGCACGACTTTTTGTAATATTCGAGGATCCGAGAAAATGTTAGTTTTGTTATAAACCAGACATTTTAGGCTCAGTCCATTACTTATGGCTTTAGGGTTTATAGTTATGTTTATCCCTATATATTGTAATGTTGAATAGAATGAAGTAATTGAATTCAGTTTATCTCTATTTCCCTTTAGTTTTTATCACGTTATTAGCAACTTTGCCTCTGCATTGGGATTAACAGGCCATCTACAACGTTCGCTCTCTTCTTCACTGAAATTACTGTCCATCTGTTCATCAAATCCGGGTACCAAAACATATTTCTTTACTCACTTGGTATATATATCCAATCTCTATAGAAAAAAAAATTATTGTTTTTACATCAGTGATGTAAAAGGAACGATTCAGACACGATAGGTTTTTATATATGCACATTTAGAATACCCAAATTAGGATTTATTTTCCCTTGCATTCTGCACTAACCGAAACGAAAAAACAGTTCTTAAATCTCTGGCAATCCAGAAACGAAATCAATAATCACATAATCGAATACAATTAAATTAGATTTTTTTGTCAAACACATGACGGTTCCTACCGTCACACATAGCAATCTTACACGAAAACTGTGACACTCTAGGTTTTCCCGAGCAACCTTCTTGTAATAGCATTGTGTGTGCGTGTGTTTTAAATGAAAGTTGGTGACTTATCTTGTTGGGCTATGTGATCCTTGTATGTGTATGTAATATATATATATACATATGTGTATATGTGTGAGCCGAGACCCTAAGGACACGACTCGAGACCACTCGGTCTCGAGTGACCCACATCGGTTGGGCCATGCACCCGAGAAGCCCACTCGGAAACCCATTAGGGTGCACCAACTTGGGGCTGGTATATAACCCATGTTGATAGCCAACCTTGCCACTTTTGGCAACCATCATTTGCATCAATTTCCCTAAACGTTCTCTCACTCCCTCTCTCACTCCTCCTAGCTTTCTCTCTCTAAGAAACCCTCAAACATCACCACACACCTCACACTATTCTCGGAGAAACCGGTTGGAAGACGAAGGCTCGGGAGCTCGGATTCATTGTTCTTGCACATTCTTGCACCACAACAAATCCCCGGTTAGTTGTGTTCATCTTGGCTATTGTGTAAATGTGTTACATAATAGGATGGCTACTTGCTCTAAAATGTTAAATAATGAATGAATAGAATGTTATACCAACTTGATGCATGGATTTGTGTTAAAATGATATAAAGATGGCTGATTGATGATGAGTAATAGGTTGGTATATGATATATGAACCGGTTTAAGTAGATGTCTATCGAATAGGTTCTTGCATATTGGAAACATGAATGTGATGATGATAATGGAACAATGATGTCAATAATATTTAGGGGTATATTGTGATGATACTTGTGATAAAAATGGTTGCGTGTTCTTCCTGCTAAGATTTAATGGATGAAACAATTTTAGAGAATGTTGGATTAGGCCTATCTTGGTTATGAACATGATGAATGTGCTTGATGAACTGTTTGAAGATCATTGAAAATATTTGAATACGTGATGATTTGATCCGTTTTGCTTAGGATTCAGACAAGGGTACATGTTTGTGCATTTTGGTTGGTTAGTACATAAAATCATGAATATGCAATTCTATTGGTTAGTACAAAAAGCTGGCATGTTCTAGAAGGATCTCCTCATCAGACCAACGAGTCGAGACCCCCGGTTTCGACTCGAGACCATCCATATGACAACTCGAGACCAAGCAGCAGACATCAAGGACTCGAGACCAGCAAGATCTCGACTCGAGATCTCGTTATCTCGAATCATAAATGCACCACTCGAAACCTCCTGTTGGCAACCCGAGACCTCTTAGTTGCGACTCGAGATCGCATGTTCTCGAGTCGAGACCACCTGGTCTCGACTGGGCTACTTGTCTCCGTTATTGGGCCAAAATGCGTGGACTGTGTATGTCTGCTACTATTTAACTTAGACTCTGTGATACATGCTACTGTTAACTGTTAAGTATGATAGGATAGGCCCAATAACACTTTGTGATATGTGCGTGCTATGAGATTTATGCGAAAAATATACGTAAATTGTTTGTACCCAAGCCTGGCCCATACTGGTAACCATGTTAGGACGTGGTGACCAGCGTACTTGACCAAGTAAACCATCTGCCGAGCAACCCAAGGTGAGTTCACACACTAAAAGCATGCGTCCCAGGGAGGGACACGAACAAACAACCATCTTTGGGAAGAATTACTTTCAAACTAATATTTCCGGGGGAAAATGCGAATGGGTATGTTAAAATTACTATCTCCGGGGGAGATACGTTTGGATATTATTTATAAATCACAACTAGCAAAACTAAACGAATCTCTATCATATAAAGTCCCTGCTTACAGTACCGATTAGTCGTCGGGGGCGAACGGGTTATTAGTTGATAGCGCTATTAGGTTTGACAACCTCACACCGTGATCGGGGGGATCAGGCGTGAACTAGTAGACCTTGCATCTTGGTCAATGACGATAGACATTGACCTGGGGCACAACATCTTTTCGTCAACAGTTTCGGTAACGCCAGTTTAGTAAGCTTTCATATGGGGTAGCTCCCCATGACGTGATTATAAATGCCTTATCTAAACAACTTACGTTTTCGAAAAGTTAAAACTAGACAACTCGTGAACTCTCCAACATTATGTTGATACCTTACTGCATGCTTTGCAGGTACTCAGTGAATCAGGAGCTTGCAGCTTGAGGAAGTGTAGTGGTCGTCTAGACCCGCGTATTGGGTTCCTTAAATAAACCTAAACTGTGAACCTTGTTTGAATGATTTTGGTTATGCTTCCGCTACTTGTTTAAACTGCTATTTGAACTTATAACTTTTGAACTTTAACTATGGCATTTGCTAATCCTTATGGTTGGTAAACATTCTTATTATTAACTAAATGCTCAGTATAATTGATGGCTGGATCCTGGTCAGTCACACGCCTCGCGGTGGTACTCCGCATGTGGAATTGAGGGTGTGACAGATTGATATCAGAGCCATTGGTTATAGTGAACTCGGTTTTAAAAAGAAAAAAGTCTTTTTGAGAAAAACTAGACTATAACCCGTGACTTGCGACGACACTACACTCCAAGTGCAAGACTCAGCATGTTAGACCTTATAGCACGGACTTGTATTTACTTGCTTGTTCACTTTATGTCTATGTTCTATTATACGTACTAGTGTGCCTAGTTAGATAGATGCATCTCCCTCTTCTATCTCCTTCTCGCTACACTACGACATCGCACTCATATTATGTTTTCTGGTTGTGAAGACGATGAGCGGACGCAGAAGAGGAAACGTTAACATGACTCAGGCTCATTTCATTAACATGATCAACACGGTGGCTGCAGCTTTCGCAGCTCACCCTGGAGGTAAACTCGTTATTTTAGGATTTTTAGATCCTACCCCCGCATCGTCTTTTCACCCCTAAACCTATTCGCTTCGCTTCTCACAACAGGTCAGCATGCGCCTGCGCAACCACGTGTTTGTACTTTGAAAACTTTCATGGACTGCAAGCCTCTCCCTTTCAATGGCACTGGGGGTGCCATAGGTCTTCTGCACTGGATTGAGAAGGCTGAAGCTGTGTTTGCTGTCTGCGAGTGTCCCCCTTCTAATTGGGTTAAGTTTGTTGCTGGTACGCTTGAAGGAAACACGCTTTCATGGTGGAAGGCGCAGATTCAGATACTTGGTCGGGAAACTGCTAATGCTACTGCTTGGGAGGACTTCAAGAACATGATCAAGGAAGAGTACTGTCACAGGGATGACATCCACAAGCTCGAAAATGAGTACTTCGAGCTTAAGATGGTTAGATCAGAAATTGAGACCTACACCAAGCTGTCCAACGATTATGCTGCTCTCTGCCCAAACATGTCTCGACCTGCTTATTGAAGGATCGAATTGTACATCAAGGGTTTGGTTCCAGAAATCCAGAGCTTAGTCACTTCAGCTAACTTCGCTACCATTCAGCCAGTCATTCGTCTTGCTCACAAACTCACTGATCAGGCTATGGAACAAGGCAAGCTGCCCAAAAGGATCAGTGCTACTACTGGAACTTCTAGTGATAACAAGCGTAAGTGGGATGGAAATCAGGGTAAGGATGCTAACCCCACTCAAGCCCCAACCCAGCAAAGGAAGGCTGAGAACAACAAGGGCCCTCAACATCAGGGTGGTTACCAGGGACATCTTCCCAAATGTAACAAGTGCGGCCGTCACCACAATGGGCCCTGTGTAAGAAACAAGTGTCAGCGATGTAACAAGATGGGGCATGAGGCCAAGGATTGTAGGAGCCCTCGTCCCGCAGGGCAGAACCAACCGCAGCAGCATCATGGGAATATCAAGGGTTGTTTCTAGTGTGGGGCTGAGGGGCACATTAAGAGAAATTGTCCCCAGTTGAATCACAACAACAACAATCAGGGTGCTGGGAACAACAACAACAACAACAATGCTGGAAATGGCGCAAGAGGAAGGGCTTTTGTGATTGGAGCTGGAGAAGCTAGGAATGATCCCGACGTCGTGGCAGGTAAGTTCCTACTCGATTATCGTTATGTTTCTGTATTGTTTGATTCTGGAGCCGATGCTAGTTATGTATCCCTACGTATTAGTAAGAAGCTTAAGCGTACGCCTATGTTATTAAGTTCTAAGCATATCGTCGAGTTAGCAAATGGTAGAAACATCGAGGCCTCACACGTGATAAGTAACTGCAAACTAGTATTGTCCGGTCAGACCTTTAGCATCGATCTTTTCCCTATCGCTCTTGGAAGCTTCGACGTTGTCATTGGTATGGATTGGTTATCCAAACATCGGGCTCAAATCCTTTGTCAAGAGAAAATGGTTTGTATTCCTCGTCCTTCTGGCAAACCCCTCATCCTTCAAGGTGATAAAGGCGGAGAAGTCTCAGGCATCATCTCGTTCTTAAAAGCCCAGCAGTGCTTGCAAAAGGGGCACGCCGCTGTCTTAGCACTTGTTACCGACACGCAGGAGAAGGAAAAGAAGATCGAAGACTTTCCGGTTGTACGTGACTATCCCGAGGTATTTCCTGAAGAATTACCTGGGCTCCCTCCTCACCGTCAGGTCGAATTTCAAATCGAGCTAACTCCTGGAGCGGCACCCATAGCTCATGCGCCTTATCGACTAGCCCCCGCTGAACTGAAGGAAATTTCTACACAACTGCAGGAACTATTGGATAAAGGATTTATCCGTCCTAGTTCATCACCCTGGGGAGCACCAGTGCTTTTTGTCAAGAAGAAGGATGGCACATTCCGTATGTGCATCGACTATCGCGAGCTGAACAAGGTTACCATCAAGAACCGCTACCCACTCCCACGTATCGACGACCTATTCGATCAATTGCAAGGATCAAGCTACTACTCCAAGATTGACCTGTGATCAGGTTACCATCAGCTAAGAGTCCGCGATGAAGACATCTCCAAAACCACGTTCAAAACTCGTTATGGTCACTACGAGTTTCTTGTCATGCCCTTTGGGATGACCAACGCACCTGCGATTTTTATGGATCTCATGAACCGAGTGTGCAAACCCTGCCTCGACAAGTTTGTGATTGTGTTTACCGACGACATCCTGATCTACTCGAGAAGTCAAGAGGAGCATGAACAACATTTGCGTCTTATTCTCGAACTCCTTCGCGATGAGCAACTGTACGCCAAGTTCTCGAAATGTGACTTATGGCTTCGAGAAGTCCATTTCCTTGGGCACGTGGTCAATAAGGAAGGAATTCACGTCGACCCAGCTAAGATCGACTCCATAAAGAATTGGCCTACTGTTGGACCGTGTGCGTGACCCTAAACAGTCAGTAAATGCAGTTCATCATTGATTACTAAGGCGGAATCAAAGTAAACAACGTCAAAACAGCTTGTATCCTTTTAACTTTCTTTCTATTACTGATTGCGAGTCTTTACAATGAATTCAGACTAAATTTTGACAGCACCTCGACTCTTACACCATGACCAGATTCCGCTCCAACTGTTACAAATGAATTCATCACACACCTATTTATAGCCTCCTGATTCCGCTCGAAACAACATGTTCGATTCAAGCGGAACCCCTATGAAATCTGTTCGAGCGGAATCACCTAGATACATCTCGAGCGGAATCTCAAGTTTAAGTCACTTTTTCAATTTCAAACTCCAATCTAACCTATCTAGACCTAAGACTCGATTAAGACGTAGTTAGCAGACATTCAGTGCACCAACAGACTCCCCCTTGGATGTTGACAAAGTCTTCGGCGTCAAGTCTTCAGTCTTGGTCTTTTTTCCAAACTTGTCTTCACATTGTAAAAACTCTTTCTTTAATCTTTATCTTCAAGCTTTAATCTTCAATCTCCCCTTTAATTGTTGATCCAGAATACTGACTCCCCCTTTCGCAGACTCCCCCTCTCGATAAGCTAGAGATTTTAATTCTGGTTCAAACATTAACCTTTTGTTGCCATGGGAATTTATGTTACCTGCACAATCTCTACCTAAATATAAGATATATGACAAGAACAGTTTCAAACCAAACTTACCATTCAAACTCAATTTGATAGCCTAACCAGTGTTTAGAAATCCACTTAAGTATTCAGGTCCAAATTAATGACCCTGATTACTCAATTAATCTACCAAGTCCAACTAAATTACCTTGATTGATCAGAGATAAATCACACTGACACTCAGTTCAATTTGTTTTTCTAAAAATTTACAAGCTTCAAATTAATAAACTTGTTTCAACTTTTCAACTTTCACAAACTTATCATGTTTAGCTCTAAACTCATCCTCCAGTCCAAAAACTTCCTGCATCTGCTTCAATTCAAATCTGAAGATCAACTCTCCACTTTGGATTGTCGAAAAATAAAGCAGAAATATAAAATCTTTTTGGATTTTTAATAAAGTTTCTATGCTAGAAATGAAATACAGAACTAAAATACAATGAAAGTAAACTATTTACAAACATATTTTTGGTTGAGCGTGTTAGGGAATCATATCAACTAATCGACAAATCACAAGTACCGTTAAGCTTCAATTACATACTCAGAATTAAACAATTCGCTTAGATTGTCGATATACTGATCCACTTAAATTCTCACACACATTTCAATCTGTCCAGGATACGGATTTAGTGTTTTAGAGACTTAAACTTATACGTGTGTCCCACCTCTTGAATATACTCCCATATCCAGATCCCAATATTCAGTCTTACAGGTGAGTATACCACAGATGATATCTGTAAGGGAATAAATTATGATCGAAACCATGAGAGCTCAGGTCAGAACTACCGTTCAGCAGAGAGATCACGAATCGACTTGGGTGTGTCCCCTTTAGAGGATCTTTTGTTACAACAGCATTGCTAAGCAATTTTATTGTCTTATCATTTATGCTGAGGGTGATGCTATGTTTCAAGCATTGCGGAAAGTATTATTCGGGGACTAGGTCAGAACTTCCATTCAGCAGAAGTCCCGGAATAATACCCCAGATATCACTGAGTATAAAGACCTAGTATATCAGAAAGAGGAATCTTTCAAACAAGATTTAAGGGGTTACCTATATATCCAAGTAGTGTTCCCCACGAAATAAGTAAGTAAGATTTAGGTTTATATCCTGAAAAAACCTACTAAATGTGTAAAAACCTATCGGCACATCATCAGCGAGACTGTTTAACGCATTTAATCATTCCATTTCTTTAGCATACTGTAACTGTCAAGCCGATGTACTATCATTTTCCCTTTTTACACAAGCTCTTTTCTGGTTTTATATTGTTTTTGGATTTTGAAAATATCTCATGTTTTTGTATTTTTGTCATTTTTTTTAATGTTTTTGTATTTTCTGAAAATATTACCCTATACCTCCCCCTAAATACCAAAACAAGTAAAAAATCGACAAACCATTGCAGATTGCTTCTCAACATCATCTACAATGTCTCCTTCATCAACGCCAATAATCTCCTCCAACATCGATAAAAGCTTCATACCATTCAGTTTTAGCAAATATTGAAAACGTGTTTTATCAAATGCTTTGGTATGTAAATCAACTTTTTGTTCGTCAGTGTGGATTTTCTCAATTCGTATAAACTTTTTCTCGAAACAATCTCGAATGAAGTGATGACGAATTTCAATGTGTTTCATTTTAGCGTGATGAACATGATTTTTCGTAATGTTAATTGCTGCCTCATTATCAACAAAGATAGGGGTGTTTAGAAATTGCAAACCGTAGTCGCACATCTGTTGCTGGATCCACAAGATCTGTGAGCAGCAACTGCTAGCAGATACATACTCCGCTTCACATGTGGATAAAGCCACAGAGGTTTGCTTTTTGCATTGCCAGGTAACCAATCGTGATCCGAAAAACTAACACCCTGCTGTTGTTGATTTAGCATTAACTTTGCAGCATCCGAAATCGGAATCGGAATACCCTTCGAGCGTGAAATCGCCTTCTCTTGGATACCACAACCCCAATGATGGAGTTCCTTTCAGGTAGCGTAATATCCTTTTCACAATCACCATATGCGAAGCTCTTGGGTTAGATTGAAATCTTGCTGCAAGGCAGGTTGGGTACATAATATCGGGTCTTGACATCAGCGATCTGATCATGGAACGATACATCGTTTCATCTATCTTCTCTACGGTGAGATCAGGGTTTATCCCATGATTCGTTGCTAATGGGGTGGAAGCCGGAGTAGAACCTGACATCCCGAATTTCTCCAAGATATCATGAACGTACTTCGTTTGATGTATGAAAATTCCTTTGGGTAGTTGATCAACCTGCAATCCCAAAAAGAATTTCATCTCACCCATCGATGACATTTCGAATTTCTGCTTCATAACTCTTTCGAAATCTTTGCACAAATTTTCATTCGTTGACCCAAATATGATGTCGTCCACGTATATTTGAACTAATCTGGAATAATCATCAGTAACCACAAGACAGTAGAGATCCCCTGTAATACTTTTGACGTTTACTGGACCAAACAGATCCATATGAAGTCTCTCTAAAGGTCTGGAAACTGAATTGACTTGCTTTTTAGGGTGTGACTTTTTCTTCTGCTTGCCTTTGATGCAACTAATGCACTCCCCTTCCAGATGAAAACCTTTAATATTAACACCCAGAACTAAATCATTATGCACCAGGTGATTCATTTTTCTCAAGTGAATATGGCCCATCTTGCGATGCCACAACTTCGATTCTTTCTCTGTTGCTCTAGACACAAAACAATGAGCCTGACCCGTGGTTGTAGTAGCTACGCTCATGTCCAACACGTACAGATCATTGACTCTAGGTGCCCTCATGATAATCCATTCTTCAGGGATAACAAATCCTGGCTTCAAGATCAAACATTCTTTGTCTGTGAAGTGAGTGGTATACATCCTGTCACAAATCTGCGAGATGCTCAGCAGATTATTCTCCAGCTCAGCAATGTAGTTAACTCTTTCAAACGTAACAATCCCATTGGATAACATTCCTTCACTAACAATTCTACCACCTTGGTTTCCTGCGAATCCCACATAACCACCATTGAAATTTCTAACATCGTACAACAATGCAGTCTTCCCTGTCATATGTCGAGACGCCCACTATCCATAATCCATCGTGAAACAGCTCTCGGAAGTTCCTGCACATATCACAAATTGATTTTAAAAACACATTTCAATAAAGATGCCGATTCATGCTTCACAATTACCAACTAGGAAGCTCCGGCAAGTCCAAAATTTTTATTGAGATTTTGATGCCACCCGAGCCTCTTTTGACTCGGGTAACTTTACTTTAATGTGAGTTTTAGCAGTGTAAAGTGGCGAAATTTTTTTATCATTCATCTTTAAACTTTCCTCAGATCCAACCTCAATCTTTTTGTATAAGAAAAACTCATCTATCTTAAGTTGACCGGTTGGTTGATTTTTCTTTTGAACATTCTTCTTCTCAGGTTGAGTAGAAGATTGTTTCTCCAACTTTTCATAATAATCCAAAGGAACATCCATCTTTACCGGTGCGGTAGAAGATGATTGTTTTTCCAACTCTGAAACCTTTGGTTTTTCAACAACTTTTGGCTTCCATGTTTGTTGAGATGAAGCAACCCGTTTATAGAATTTGTCATTTTTAGTTACCAATTTCTTGACAGGTTCAATTTTGACTTTTGTTTTCTCATTTTTCAAAATTTTCTCAACAACCATTGGAGCTTTTCCTTTTGCATCAACCTTCTTTTTTTGATTCTCAACAATTTCAGTCTTAGGCTTGAAGTTGGTGCAATTTCTTGCAATGTGACCAACTTTGTTGCATCTAAAGCATGTACGAGTATCAACTACCCGACTTGTGCCTTCAGACTGAGGTTGTGAGGCCCTCTTCTCAAAGAACTCTTCATTTGATTTCGAAAAAATCTTTTTCTCTTCATCAGAAAGTGAACTTGAACTGTCACAAACACTTTCTTCTCAACAAATTTCTTGTTTTGAACATTTCTCCTTTGATATCTCTTACCACCTTGATAACCATCCGACCAATTGTTTCGATTGTTGTTATAAAAACGTGGTGGAACTACAGGTTTCTTGTAGTAAGCTTTATCTTTCTCAAAATTCATTTGCCTTTTTGTTTGTTTTAAACTTTTTACTTCAGACAAATCAATTTCAACCATTTTGAACACATTTGTTAATTTTGAAACATTTACATTCTCTAGAGGAAAATCAAAATCCAGAAACAACTTATCAGATCCAGCCATCTTGTACATCACAAGACCTGGTTCATCACCTAAGTTGTTTTTGGATTTTGGTTTCGGAATGTAATTGTCCAGAAAACACTCTTCATCCTCAGCTGAATCACTATCCAAAACACTTTCAGCCATGCCTTTAACAATCTCAGTTTGAACACTATCATCAGATGATGATGAAGAAAATGTCACATCAATTGAATCAGGAAGTTTCACTTCATTTTCATCTTCAAGATTAACCAACCCAGATTGCTTTTTCGAATAATTGTCTAGAACTGGTGGCGGAACTTGATGAAACCCGACCCCAGTTCCATCACAGTATACATCTTCACCTGCTTTGTTTTTCACGATGGGTTTGGGAACAATGTGTTGCAAAACAAAGCTTGCAGAGCTGTAACTGTTCAATTTCAAATTGATACGCTCATTCTCAATCTTAGCTTCTTCAAACTGAAGCTTCAACTTAGCAATCTCATCCAATTATTTGTTGATTAATTCTTCTTTAACCCTCAAAACACTTTGCAAGTGACAATTTTCTTTGTATGTTTTACCGTTTCTATCATCATTATCTTTAACCGTGCTTTTAAGCTTCTCAATTTTTTCAGTAATCTGACGATTTTCAAGAACTAACCTCTCATTTTCTTTCCTAACCTTTTCCTGATCAATTTTATCATTTTCAATTTTGTTGGTTAATTCTTTTACTCTGTCGTTCGAAGCTTTCAACATTTTATCACGGTTAAGGATCTGATCCTTAACACTTCGGACTCTAGCAGTCAGATCATCAATCTTCTTACCTTTGAGATAAGTGTTTGTACTACAAACTTTGCATTCTTTGATGCAATTTTTGCAGTCAACATCACCACTGACTTTCTTACCTGACTCAGTTGTTGACGCGTTTGAACTGACCTGGCTTTTAGACTCAGAGGCGGATTTAGAGTCTACCTCAAGTGCCTTAGCAGCCAGCACCTTGTCAGCCATCTTTCCCATGTTTTCAGCATTCAACTCTTGAGTCGTGTCAATGATTCCAGTATCAACCTTCTTTGACATCTCTTTTTCTTCTTTCTCCTTCTCTTCTTTCTCTTTCTCTTCTCCATTTCCCCACCATTTTCTTTGCCAATAATCATCTTCTTCTTTCATTTATTTAATTATGGTTTCCATATCAAGAGTGTTATGGTCAATAGCAATGTTTCCATCAGGGTCAAGATAACATTCTCTGTCTGGATCCCGTCTCCTC
This sequence comes from Helianthus tuberosus, assembly GCA_030545235.1. Taxonomy (NCBI): domain Eukaryota; kingdom Viridiplantae; phylum Streptophyta; class Magnoliopsida; order Asterales; family Asteraceae; genus Helianthus; species Helianthus tuberosus. The sequence continues at coordinate 126,549,058 of CM060407.1, forward strand.
GCTCTTTTTGCTTCAAGATAGATACCAGATATTCTGATCATTCTTTGCTGAGCTATCATCTTTCTGTAACCATACTTCTGTTCTTCAGTTCTGTTGTCTTTCCAAGGAACAGTTTCAGTAGATTTTGCCATGAAAGCATATCCAACCGCATCCTCCTCAGGTAACAACTCGCTCCAGTCGAAACCTTCATCGTCGTGAATTACAGCAAGAGCTCTAGATTTCTCTTTGTTATCTTCAAGCTGCTTCATTCTTGGCGGCTCTGATTTATTTTGATGATAAATCGCTTTCTTGTAGTAATCTTCTCTGAACGGGTTTTCAGACTCATCAGCATAAGCATTTCGGCATTCACGCTTAAAGTGGCCTTTCTATTTACACTTGAAGCATGTCACTTTAGACTTGTCAAAGCCCAACTTGGTAGATGGTCCACCAATAGACTTTCTTCCAGTTATCTCCATGAAACGCTGTGCCCGACGAACTGCACTTGCCATGCACCACCTTATGTCGATCAATTCCATCTCCTCAGGAACTATCTGATCGTAATCTTCTTTTGTCAGGTTGGTGTTGCCAATCTTCCCTGCCACTAGACTTTCATACGATTCTAGCATAGACGCTAAGAAAACCATCTGTTGCTTTGCCGACTCCTCGCTAAAGTTTTGAGCGTTCTTTAAGTCTACAACGATATTGCATTGAAATAAGTTCTTTGCATCAGACTGACTTGAATGTGACGAAGAACCACTGTGAAATCCACTGCTTTGACTTTCTTTGCTTGATGTGTAGGAATTTTCAGCAGAAAATGCAGTCTTGGGAGATGTATTCTTTGGCATCATGCTCTTTGGATAATACAAATCCAAGTTCTGTTGATAAGACGAGTGATTGACTTTGTGCGTTTTCTTTATCTCCAGCTCATGACTCTCTAGTCTTTCAATCAACAGATCCACCGTAAGAACTTCAGGCTTAATCGTATTCTTCAACATTAAAGCATAATATTGCCAATCCATCTCATCTGGAAATGAATCAACCAATTTGTCGATTAGCTCTTCTTGAGAATAGAAAATTTCATGTCTCGCCAGCTCCAGTTTCAGGTGCCCAAACCTCTCAATCATTTTGCAAACTGATTCATTCTTTAAACACCCAAACAAATCAAACTCTTTTCTTAGTAGTTTCTTTTTGTTTTTCACTATTTCTGCACTTCCTAAACATTTAACTTTCAACTTTTTCCAGAGATCTTTAGCATTAGTGTATTCGATCAAAGATATTATATCTTCTCGGACAGACAGAAATAGCAGTGCGATGCATTTTTTCTCAGCAACAAACGTTTCTATTTCTTCAGAAGATGTCAATCTTTCACCAGTTTTGCCTCCATCATTACATCCATTCTTTAGACTCTTCCAACTAGGATACGCAAAGGCCTTCAACCATTCGTCAAACTTCTTTGCCCACCGACTGTACTCTTCGATAGCCATTAACTTCGGGGGTTTGTTATAAGTTTCGAAAGCACTTTCCACACTCAGAGCATCCGATAAACTTTTCTTCGTATTCGGCGTATTCTCATTGGTGTTACTAGGCGAAGTATCATCTCCAGAATTTCCAGCAAAGGCATACATATCGCTAAACGGATTCATGAATAGATCATCCATCTTGCACGTACCTGAAAAATCAGCAAACACTTAGAAAATTTTTAAGTTTTTGAAAAACAGAAATTTCAAGCGAAATCACTTGAAGTGGAATCTCTTCAAGCGGAATCACAAGAATCTTTCAAGCGAGATCAGAAAGTTTCAAGCGGAATATGATTTAGTCTGATTTCAAGCGGAATCAGACTTTACTTTCAAGCGGAATCTGAATTTGATCTTTCGAGCGAAATCAGATTAAAATTTCAAGCGGGATTAACTTTTAAGGGGGGTTCGCTTGAACTTTTCAAGCTGGATATGATGACATCAGCATTTCCGAAAAACTTTTCAAGCGGAAGGTCAATTTTTTTATGATTTTGTTCGATTTAATGTCCAATTCTCTCAGGGATTAGTTATCACAATGATTCGCTTGTTATATGTCAAATTCAGGTCATTTTCACCGCTGAAATATGTTCAAATCAGAAAAGTATGAGTAGAAGAGAGTAGAAATGAGAAAATCCGGTAGAATCAAGCTGTAATGGTATGAACTCCTCATCCTGAGCTCTGATACCACTTGTTGGACCGTGTGCGTGACCCTAAACAGTCAGTAAAGGCAGTTCATCATTGATTACTAAGGCGGAATCAAAGTAAACAACGTGAAAACAACTTGTATCCTTTTAACTTTCTTTCTATTACTGATTGCGAGTCTTTACAATGAATTCTGACTAAAATTTGACAGCACCTCGACTCTTACACCATGACCAGATTCCGCTCCAACTGTTACAAATGAATTCATCACACACATATTTATAGCCTCCTGATTCCGCTCGAAACAACATATTCGATTCAAGCGGAACCCCTATGAAATCTGTTCGAGCGGAATCACCTATATACATCTCGAGCGGAATCTCAAGTTTAAGTCACTTTTTCAATTTCAAACTCCAATATAACCTATCTAGACCTAAGACTCGATTAAGATGTAGTCAGCAGACATTCAGTGCACCAACACCTACACCTAAGACTCCGACGAAGTTCGCCAATTCTTGGGATTGGTAGGATACTATCATAGATTCAATAAGGGATTTTCGAAGATTGCTCAACCCCTCACGACTATCACCCAGAAGGGTATCGCTTACAAATGGAATGATGCTCAGGAGTCTGCTTTTCAGAAGGTAAAGGATAACCTCTGTAGTTGTCACACCCCCAAAATCCACCATGCGGAGTATCACCGCTTGGATGCGTGACATGACCAAGATCGAGCCACCAATCATATTGAACAACACAATTAAGTAAATAAAACCAAACGCAATACGATTGGTGACCAAAAGGAAGTAAACCAACTTTAAGTTAACCAAGTTCAGATTTAAACAGCGGAAGCATAAAACATGAAACTAAAACATGAGTCCCATAGTTCATAAGTTTAAAGTCCAAAACGTAGGTTTAATAAGTTCATAAGGTTTAGAAGTTTAGTACGGGACATAACAATCTGTATTCCACAACAACCTCCTCCTCGTGCAAGCTCCATCTAGCGACCTGTAAGGCATGTAACAACGAGTCAACAACAAAGTTGAGTGAGTTCACGTTTGGTTGATTAGTTTTAAGTTGTTTCTGAAAACGTGGTTTGACTTTCGTTGGCTTATATGCCGTGGGGGTTACCCCGTAGTTGAAAGTATGTTTTAACCGTTAAAACACTTATTAACCACCATAAACAAGAACAAGATGATGTTTAGAGGCACTTACTACTAGCTCAAGGCTAGGGAAGAAACAAGACGTAAACGAGGTGGATAAAAGAAATCTAGAGAGGTTCTTGCACTTCCGAAAGCACCGAGCCTCCTTGTATGATCCTTATCACCTTTGAGTGTGTAGGAAATTGTTGAACAAGACTTGGAAGTGGGTGGGTGATGGTGGTAAGGTGGCGGCCGAATGGTGGTGGTTATGGAGAGAGTTTGAGTTGTTGGTTGATGTTAGATGAAAGAGAATGAATAACCTTTGTTCATATTTATAAACCAATCCTTCATATTGTCGATCATATAATGTGTTAACTAGATATTTAACAAGAACAAATAAAATAATCAAGAAAGCATGGGTGTGTCCCACCCATGGGGAACCGTCAAAGAGAGGGGGGGTAAGGGTTGGGTGGTGTAATGTTATGGTTAAGTTCTAGTTGAAATTAAAAGGGTTTAGTTAGTGTATTTGTGTGTTAATTAATATAAAGGGTGTTAGGGTATTCGGGGACCCTAACTAGCTCAGAAAAGTGAAAATTATGTCTTTGGCAATATTTTTATGTTCCGGGTAAAGTCCGGTTGTTCGGTTGACACTGTTCCGTTAAAGTGCCTAATTAATCTGTAAAGTGTCTTTTATATATATTTTTGTAACGTTTTTAATTTTCAACACTCAGGAAGGCATACCGGACTATTTAGTAACTTTTCTGTATACAACTAGCACGTTAATAAGTACATGTAAGTATAACACAGTAATCAGAGAGCAGTTAAATGATTCAGCACAGTCATCAAGTACTTTAATTAACATTAATAGATTGTACGGTTGCATGTAAATTTGAGGGTTGTCACATTCTCCCCTTGTTAAGAAAATTTCGTCCCGAAATTTAGCGCGTGGTTACTGAGGAAGCTAGTTAAGTTGTGTTGGTTTCCTGGTTTTCCTGGGGTGTCACATCATCCCCCTGTTGATTTGGAATTTCGTCCCGAAATTCTGCAGTAGCTTCAGTCTCAGTAGTGGTTGCACTTTTCTTAAACAGCTGGGGATACTTGAGTTTCATTTGGTCTTCTCGTTCCCAGGTATACTCTGGGCCACGACGAGAATCCCAACGAACTCGGACGAGAGGTATCCTGGTACGCTTGAGAATCTTAACATCTTGGTTAGTAATCTCTACTGGTTCTTTGACGAATCGCAGCTGGTCGTCGATAGTGAGCTCCTTTAAGGGAACTATGAGGGTCTCATCTGACAGACACTTTTTCAGATTCGACACGTGGAATATGTTGTGAAATCCGCTGAGTTCTTCAGGTAGATTCAACCTGTAGTTGACTTTGCCAATTGTAACACCTGTGCCTCCACGGCCATCAAACAAATACCGAACCAATGAAATATTATATTTCATACTTGGGATTTGTAAAAATGTGTGTATCATTTACACATATCAATTCTTGTTCTATTTCAAACTCTAAATCGCTTTCTGGAAGGTTATACGCGCACCGATGCGTAAATATAACCAGTTTAATGCAACGAACACTCCGGAATAGTGAAATAGGCTTAACATACCTTAAATAACCTTTACATAACTTAGAAATAAGTTTTGGAAGGTTTGGTATGCCGAAAACAAGTTAACTCGCTTACAGGGACTAAAGTTGACAAACTGCGAAAGTATGCCAATTTGAACTGTAACAGACCTTCCGGAACATGACCATAAGTTAAACATACCATAAATATCCTTTACATAGCTTAGAAATAGGCTTTGAGGGGTTCGGTGTGCTAAAATAAACTTTTGGGTCATTCAGGGACTAAAAGTGTCAAAAAGTGCACAAGTTTGCATTTTCGCGCATAACTTACGTTCTGAATACATCCGGACATCCAAAAATTTATGTAAGCACTAAAATATTTTATTTTAGTGTTCGCCATAAGAAAAATCCATTCGTCACGTCATTTGGATCGTTTTTCGCATTCGGGACCAGATTCGATGTATTAGCCGTTGTTTAATTCACAACCACACATTCTAACAATGCTTAGTCAGCGGATAAGGATGGAATTTAAACACCTAAACACCATGACTTTGCAACACATGTATGGATGGAATTTAAACACCTAAACACCATGACATTTCAACACATGTATGGATGGAATTTAAACACCTAAACACCATGACATTTCAACACATGTATGGATGGAATTTAAACACCTAAACACCATGACATTTCAACACATGTATGGATGGAATTTAAACACCTAAACACCATGACATTTCAACACATGTATGGATGGAATTTAAACACCTAAACACCATGACATTTCAACACATGTACGGATGGGATTAAGGCACGTTTTCCATGAAACGATCTTAACGGTTCGGGTATTCCTATAAATACCCATCCACCCCCATTGCTAAAATCACTAGAACTTTGATTTGAGAAACTCTAAGTTGAAACTATTGTTTCATACCTGAGATTTTTGAATCGAGGTTAGCATTCGGGGACCCTTCGTAAGTATTCTTTCGTTCTTTTCCTTATTTTACTGCTTTTCGAGTCAGAAAGTCAAACTTTGTTTGACTTTCAGCGTTGACCAGTAATGGTCAATGCGAAGTTCGTTTGAACTTCGCAACGTGATTGTAATCACGATGGTTATAGTCCCTTGGGACTATGCCTACTGATTACCACGTTGTCTAGGGTCGTAGGGTAAGCGATCTAATAAATCGCTTATACCTCGAACCCGACCCAGTTTGGTCGATCATTAGGATCCGACCAAATACATTAGGTGACCATAGTAGGTAGGGAATAACCTTCCGAGGTTATACCCTATGGTCACATCGTTTGAGTAGTTGTATGATAGGTGGTTCATATGCCTTAGGTAAATTACCAGAATACCCTTTTCATGTATAATTGGTAATTAAGCATATGTAACCTAAACCTTTGTCACATAACTGATTATGTAACATGTTTAGGCATATAACACTTGTCATAGGGCTAGTTAGACGGTCCGAACGCGTTTCACGCGCACGACGCGTTAAAGTAGCATAAGTTACCTTAATGGGTCGCGATGGGTCGATAATACTTAGGTTAAGTTTCATTTAGTATGTAGGCTTTGTTAAACCATATCATATGAGTTCCTACACTCATTTGGTTTACAAACCCTCCTGCTACCCAGTCTTCCGATTTAGGTCCGGGTTAATTATGTAGTTACCTATATTAGGTACCGTTTGATTTCCGGAACTCCTCTAGCTTACTTGGTAGTTGTTCAAGACTCCTAAGCACTCCCAGGCGAGTACATTATTCCCCTCTTTTACTGTTTTCAACTGTTTTGGGGTGACTCATATGTGCTAAATGCTTTATCAATGATTTCAATAACAATTACTATGTGGTTTCAAGAACAATAACAATTATTTCAAGAACGCTAACAATGATTTCAAGAACGAATACAATGATTTCAAGAACGAATACAATGATTTCAAAAACTAATAACAAATTTCAAAAAGTGAACAAACTTGTTGGTTGTAGTTTACATGACCGATGACATTCATTAGCAATGATCAAGCCGACCAGTATTAGGTTATGGTACCATAGGATCTGACAAATCCCGTTATTTGCTGCACCCATTGTTATGTGTGGGGGTTGTGGGTAGCGACTGAATCTGTAATTATTAACTTATCCTTTGGTAAGGGTTTGTTAAGAACGAGAGCGAGAGCGAGATGGAGCGAGGAACGCGTCAAGAAGGTTTGAATGTTATTAGAGAATCGACCATAAAGTAGTTTCACAATTAAAACAAGAACGACTAGAACGATATTACAAAATGGGTTAACGATTGGGTAAACATTTGTACATGATTGACATTTGATCATGTATTTTCCACAAAACATAACTTTGATTTAAACCAAGTTTTACTTCAATACTTTGTTTTTGTGCATATGGTTTAGTTGAGACATTTCACTTGCCATACATGGATATTTGACATATACATTTGACAATTGATTTAAACATAGACATTTTACATTGTTTGGTTTGGTTTGGTTAAGTGATTAAGTAACGATGCGTGTGTAATATGATACAAACATGGTGGATACGCCGCTGGTACTTCCTATATATAAGTGTTTGTATGGTATTACATATCATAGCGTTATTTGAATCATTTCAGTTTGAGACATAGAACATTTTATACAAATAACATACTTTTCACAAGACATTGATTTATAAACAACTTATCTTATGCAAACTCATTTACATGGTTATTCATTTAATCATGCATTATTCTCTTATTTATACTTATCATCCGAACTAATTATTTTTCAAATGATTTACAAAGACAAAGCAAATTACAAGGTTCATGACTAAACATTTTCTTAAACAGAAGTCATGAATCTTATTTTCACAAAACTTATGTACTCGCCAGCATTTCTTTGCTGACCTCGTTTTCACATATGTTTCAGGTATTGTTGGATGATATCGATTGATAAGATGCATGCTCACATAGGACTGGACAAGGCCTTAGTGACTCAATAACAATGATAGACTATGTTTAAATAGTGTAATTAGATTTCCAGACGATGTAATTACTCAATGTTTAATAAAACGAAACACTTTTGATATCCATGGTTATGAAACATTAATTCTGTTGCAACACGCCCCGATGTTTCCGCCGCGATTTGTTGTTTTACGCGGTCGGGGTGTGACACCAATTTTCTCAATGATTTCAAAGGGTCCAACGTATCGCGGGTTGAGTTTGCCTCGTTTTCCAAATCGAACTACACCTTTCCAAGGTGAGACTTTGAGTAGCACTCGATCCCCAACCTGGAACTTGAGTGGTTTTCTTCCCTTATCAGCATAGCTTTTCTGACGGTCACGAGCTACCGCCATTCGTTGCCGTATCTGGGCAATCTTCTTGGTGGTATCTACCACAAGTTCTGGGCCAGTGATTTGGCTGTCACCAACTTCTGCCCAACAGAGAGGTGATCGGCATTTGCGTCCGTACAATGCCTCAAACGGAGCGGCTTGGATGTTGGTGTGGTAGCTGTTGTTATATGAAAACTCCACTAACGGGAGATGCTTTTCCCGGCCATTACCAAAGTCGATTACGCATGCCCTAAGCATGTCTTCAAGGGTCTGGATGGTGCGTTCAGATTGCCCATCCGTCTGTGGGTGATAAGCGGTGCTCATATCTAAACGTGAGCCAAAAGACTTGTGCATAGCTTGCCACAGTTCAGAAGTAAAACGCGCGTCACGATCAGAAATGATGGAGGTTGGCACTCCGTGCCTTGATACTACTTCCTTTAGATAGATGTCTGCTAAAGTAGAAAACTTATCCGTTTCCTTGATTGCCAGAAAATGTGCAGACTTAGTCAGTCGATCCACGATCACCCAAATGGTATCATTTCCGCGTTGAGATCTAGGTAGGCCGGTAACGAAATCCATGGAAATTTGCTCCCATTTCCATTTCGGGATCTCTGGTTGTTGAAGTAGGCCTGATGGTTTCTGATATTCTGTCTTGACTATAGCACAAGTCAAGCATTTACTGATGTAGGTTGCGATGTGGGCTTTCATGCCAGGCCACCAATACGTAGCCTTGAGGTCGTGGTACATTTTATCCGAACTAGGATGTACCGAATAACGAGACTTGTGTGCTTCATCCATCACAAGCTCGAGTAGGTCTCCATACAGTGGAACCCAGATGCGTCCGTTTACATAGTGGGCGCCGTCTTCCTTTTGTTCTAACCGTTGCCTCGATCCTCGTAGGGACTCAGCCCTGATGTTTTCTGCTTTCAATGCTTCAACCTGAGCATCGCGAATCTGAGCGGGAAGGTTAGATTGGATGGTAAGCTGTAAAGCACGTACACGCCTAGGTATAGTATCCTTTCGGCTGAGGGCGTCAGCCACAACATTGGCCTTGCCTGGATGGTACTTGATCTCACACTCATAATCGTTCAAGAGCTCGACCCATCGGCGTTGTCGCATGTTTAACTCCTTTTGCTTGAAGATATGCTCGAGACTCCTGTGATCGGTGTAAATGGTGCACTTGGTACCGTACAGGTAATGTCTCCATATCTTAAGTGCGAAAACAACTGCTCCCAGCTCCAGATCATGAGTAGTGTAATTTCTTTCATGAACTTTGAGTTGGCGTGATGCGTAGGCAATGACCTTGTCACATTGCATCAACACGCAACCAAGTCCTTGGATGGAAGCGTCGCAGTAAACTACAAAATCATCTGTGCCTTCGGGCAATGAGAGGATATGCGCGCTACAAAGTCTGTCTTTCAAGTGTTGGAATGCGGACTCCTGTGCACCACCCCAACGATAGGTGACACCTTTTTGAGTCAGTGAAGTGAGAGGTTGCGCAATCTTGGAGAAATCCTTGATAAACCTTCTGTAATATCCTGCCAAACCCAAGAATTGGCGGATTTCTGTTGGTGTACGGGGTGCAGGCCAGTTCTTGATCGAGTCAACCTTGGATGGATCCACATGAATCCCATCCTTGTTTACCACGTGGCCTAGAAAGTGGACTTCACGAAGCCAGAAGTCACATTTCGAAAACTTGGCATACAACTGCTCTTTTCGAAGAAGTTCCAGCATAAGTCGTAGATGTTGCTCGTGCTCCTCCTGACTCTTCGAATAGATCAGGATGTCATCGATGAAAACAATAACGAACTTATCCAGGTAAGGCTTGCACACTCGGTTCATGAGATCCATGAAGACAGCTGGTGCATTCGTCAATCCGAAAGGCATGACCAGAAACTCGTAATGGCCGTAGCGAGTTCTGAATGCTGTTTTGGAGACGTCTTCCTCTCGGACTCTCAGCTGATGGTATCCCGATCTCAAATCAATCTTGGAGTAATAGCTCGACCCTTGCAACTGGTCGAACAAGTCGTCAATACGTGGAAGAGGATAACGATTCTTCACAGTCACCTTGTTGAGTTCGCGGTAGTCAATACACATTCTGAAAGTACCGTCTTTCTTCTTTACAAACAAGACTGGAGCTCCCCAGGGCGAAGAGCTAGGACGTATAAAACCCTTTTCCAAGAGTTCTTGTAATTGCGTAGACAGTTCTTCAAGTTCTGATGGAGCTAGACGATAAGGTGCTCGAGCTATGGGCGCTGCTCCAGGAGCTAGCTCGATTTGAAACTCAACTTGGCGATGAGGCAGAAGACCAGGTAATTCCTCAGGGAATACCTTAGGAAAATCGCGCACAATAGGAATGTCTTCAATTCTCCTCTTCCATTGATGTGTCAATAACGAGCGCCAGAATGGCAGTGTGGCCCTTTCGCAAACACTTCTGGGCCTTAAGGAAAGAGATAATGCCTACGACAGCACCACTCTTATCGCCATGAATCACGAGGGGTTCTTCACCAGGACGAGGAATGCGGACGATTTTCTCCTTGCAAACAATCTCCGCTTGATGATGAGATAGCCAATCCATCCCAATAACAACATCAAAACTACCTAGAACGATAGGAATAAGATCGATAGAGAAGGTCTGACCAGCTAAGACGAGGTTACAACCTTTAACTACGTGTGTGGCTTCAAGACTTTTACCGTTAGCTAGTTCTACCGTGTGGTTGGTGTTCAAGAGTGTTGGAGCGCGCTTAAGCATTTGGCTAACTTTCAAGGACACATAACTAGTATCGGCACCCGAATCGAATAAAACAGTAACAAAGAAGTCGTCCAGAAGAAACTTACCCATCACAACGTTGGGATCGTTCCTTGCATCACCCTGACCTAGCACGAAAACACGTCCTCTGGCACCATTGCCATTATTGTTACCCCCGTTGTTGCCTCTATTGTTGCCTCCATTATTGTTCCCATTGTGGTTCCCGTTTCCTTGGTTGTTGTGGTTCTGGTTCTGGTTCAGCTGAGGATAGTTCTTCTTAAAGTGGCCTTCAGCGCCACACTAAAAGCATCCTTTATTGCCCTGCTGTTGTTACTGCTGGTGGTTCTGTGGAGCTTGTTGTTGTTGGCAATTCTGGTTTGCAGGACGCGGGCTCCTGCAATCCTTAGCTTCATGACCCAACTTGTGACATCTCTGACAACGACCCTTGTTGCACTGCCCGCTATGATGCTTGTTGCACCGGTTGCACTTGGGGTGGTTCCCTCGGTATCCACACTGTGCTTGACTACCGGAAGATTGCTGACCAGGACTCTGGTAGTCATCAGTCTTTCGCTGCTGAGACTGAACTGAAGTTGAACCCTCACTAGAATTCCCATCCCATTTTCGCGTGTTTTCAGTGGGAGCGTCAGTAGTAGCAGCACCAGCAGCACCAATACGCTTAGGCAGTCTGTTTTGTTCCACTGCCTGGTCGGTGAGACGGTGAGCCAACTTGATGATTTGCTAAATGGTACCCAGGTTAGCCGAAGTCACGTGACTTTGAATCTCTGGTACAAGGCCCTTGAGGTACAGCTCAATACGTTTTATGGGAGGGTCCACCATAGTTGGACACGAGATGGCTAGCTCGTTTGACCTCTTAGTATACGCCTCAATCTCAGACCCCGTCATCTTAAGATTGAAAAATTCCACTTCTAGCTTGTGGATGTCATCCCGACTACAGTACTCCTCTTTGATCAGCTCTTTGAAACCATTCCAGGGGGTGGCATTAGCAACTGCCAGTCCTAGTAGTTGAACCTGTGCTTTCCACTAGGTTAACGCAACACCTTCAAGCATTCCAGTAGCATATTTCACCCTACGGTCTTCAGGGCAGTCGCACATCTTGAAAACAGACTCAAGCTTTTCAAACCAGTAAAGAAGGCCTACTGCTCCTTCTGTGCCACTGAAAGTAGTGGGTCGGCAGTCCATGAACGTTTTGAACGTGCACACAGGAGGCTGAGCATGTTGACCTGTTGCGCGAGAATACAAGACAAGGTTAAGCACGAGGGTTGGTTTGCGAAGGTAGGATCTAAACGCCCTAAGATAGGTTGATATGGCAGGTTATACCTCCTGCTGGATTTGCTGCGAGTGCCTCAGCAACTCGTTCATTGATCAAAGTCGTCAACTGGGCTTGAGTGAGGTTGATACGTCCTCCGCGTCCGCTCATGATCTTCATAACGAAGCAACGTAAGTGAGAAAAGTGTCGCGAAAGTGCGTAAGTGTGGGACGATAGTGGAGAGTAAGCACACAAGGTTCAAATAGCAATTATCACATTAATTAATGCACAGTGTGAACTATCTAACCGACAATATAACATAAATCATACCACCTATTGTGTCGAGTCTTGCACGTGAAGCGAAGCGTTGTTGTGGATCGTTGAGCACTGTACAGGTTATAGTCTAGTTTTGTCAAAAACTTTTCCCTTTTTAAAACCAAGTTCACTATAACCAATGGCTTTGATACCAATCTGTCACACCCCCAAAATCCACCATGCGGAGTATCACCGCTTGGAGGGGTGACCTGACCAGGATCGAGCCACCAATCATATTGAACAACACAATTAAGTAAATAAAACCAAACGCAATACGATTGGTGACCAAAAGGAAGTAAACCGACTTTAAGTTAACCAAGTTCAGATTTAAACAGCGAAAGCATAAAACGTGAAACTAAAACATGAGTCCCATAGTTCATAAGTTTAAAGTCCAAAACGTAGGTTTAATAAGTTCATAAGCTTTAGAAGTTTAGTACGGGACATAACAATCCGTATTCCACAACAACCTCCTCCTCGTGCAAGCTCCATCTAGCGACCTGTAAGGCATGTAACAACGAGTCAACAACAAAGTTGAGTGAGGTCACGTTTGGTTGATTAGTTTTAAGTTGTTTCTGAAAACGTGGTTTGACTTTCGTTGGCTTATATGCCGTGGGGGTTACCCCGTAGTTGAAAGTATGTTTAACCAGTTCCTTTTATTACCCAAACCATATCCATAATCAGTGGGGGCTTCCCCATGTGAACTACTAGACGGTATGATATCGACCACTAACGAAAGTAAGTTGTGCCCTAAGTCAATGTCTATCAGCATTGACCCTTTGCCATAGTCCATTAGTACACGCCCGTTCGAACGACACGGTGTGAGGTTTGTTAAACCTAATAGCGCTATTAACTAATGACCCGCTCGCCATCGGCCTCGGCGATTAAGTCGATATAAATTGAGGGACTTATGATAGAGTTTGGTCTAGTAAGTTTTAAGGTTGTTGTCCAACCCAAGGAGGACGAACGTACGTAGTTCTCCCAAAGAGAATACGCAGGATTAACATTGGCATCCAACCCAAGGAGGATGGCCGTACATATCCTACCCAAGTAATATATGTAGATCCCGTTTTAATTCTTTAACCCATTCCCAAACCACCGGGAATCCCATGCCTTAGAAAGTGTGTGAACTCACCTCGGTTTGCTCGGTTAGATTCTCAAATATAGCTAACAGTCAAGGTCGGTCGATCACGTCCTAATATGATTACCAGTTAGTCATTTAGTGATTTTCAAATAGAGCACAAAGTTCCTACACGTATCTATCACATAACATGCATTACTTAAACGGTTTATGCCCATATAAACTTCCCATCTATTCCCGTTCATAAATAAACATACGATATTGCACATAACACTTTTATTGACATATAATCATGTTAGATCATTCACAGATAGCATACTCGACATTTAGACACGCAAATTACAACTTATGTCAATTCAGCTTTAATATTCAAAACCGGGCTGTTTTTGGACATTTTAATAAAATAGTTAACTTATTCCAAAAATTCCCAAATTTTTACAGAATGTCTTAAACGTTCCAAATTTTATTGTGTAAAAATATTGGGGTCCAGTTCATTACTAATATTTTATAAAAATTCATTTTTCCGGACTGAACTCAGATTTATCTTTTTCTGACCACAGTCCACGGAATAATTTACTTAAAATTCATCGAAGGTCTGACTTACAAAATTCCAGTGAGAGAATTACAAATACATCGGTGGTCATCTACAGTACAAATTTCATGATTTAACTCTACACAGAATTCAAGTTATGACAGAAAACAAAACACATATTTTCAGCAGAAAAATGCAGCTCTAGCTGCTGTTACAAAATGACACTTTAAAAATAGTAAACGAAGTCCAAAAATTATGATTCCGGTGCCATTAGAACCGTATTTCATAATAACACGTTATAGACTCAAAATATCAGTTTTTTTTGTTGAGTTATGACCTGTTTACAGCCAACTGAAGTTGCTGTAAAAGCTTGGACAGATTCTGTTTTTCAGCCTTTAGCTTTCTAGTTCGTGTTCGATTGATTCTGTTAACATGTTTAGTGATCACAACAACATCAAACATCAATATTAACCAGCAAATCATCAGGAAATCAATCAAGAATCATAACAACACAAGACCTACATGATTTACACACATAACTTCTCTTTATCCATCTTATTCATCTTATGTTCAAGACTTTATGTTATGTTCTTTAGTGTTTCTAAATTTTAACCGTTAAAACACTTATTAACCACCATAAACAAGATCAAGATGATGTTTAGAGGCACTTACTACTAGCTCAAGGCTAGGGAAGAAACAAGACGTAAACGAGGTGGATAAAAGAAATCTAGAGAGGTTCTTGCACTTCCGAAAGCACCGAGCCTCCTTGTATGATCCTTATCACCTTTGAGTATGTAGGAAATTGTTGAACAAGACTTGGAAGTGGGTGGGTGATGGTGGTAAGGTGGCGGCCGAATGGTGGTGGTTATGGAGAGAGTTTGAGTTGTTTGTTGATGTTAGATGAAAGAGAATGAATAACCTTTGTTCATATTTATAAGCCAATCCTTCATATTGTCCATCATATAATGTGTTAACTAGATATTTAACAAGAACAAATAAAATAATCAAGAAAGCATGGGTGTGTCCCACCCATGGGGAACCGTCAAAGAGAGGGGGGGGGGGGGTAAGGGTTGGGTGGTGTAATGTTATGGTTAAGTTCTAGTTGAAATTAAAAGGGTTTAGTTAGTGTATTTGTGTGTTAATTAATATAAAGGGTGTTAGGGTATTCGGGGACCCTAACTAGCTCAGAAAAGTGAAAATTATGTCTTTGGCAATATTTTTATGTTCCGGGTAAAGTCCGGTTGTTCGGTTGACACTGTTCCGTTAAAGTGCCTAATTAATCTGTAAAGTGTCTTTTATATATATTTTTGTAACGTTTTTAATTTTCAACACTCAGGAAGGCATACCGGACTATTTAGTAACTTTTCTGTATACAACTAGCACGTTAATAAGTACATGTAAGTATAACACAGTAATCAGAGAGCAGTTAAATGATTCAGCACAGTCATCAAGTACTTTAATTAACATTAATAGATTGTACGGTTGCATGTAAATTTGAGGGTTGTCACAGTAGTGCTCCTATTCTCTCGTTACCTGAAGGTACTGATGACTTTGTGGTTTACTGCGACGCGTCTATTCATGGGCTAGGTTGCGTGTTGATGCAAAGCGAGAAATTATCGCCTATGCCTCTCGACAGCTCAAGATTCACGAGAGGAAATATACGACGCACGACTTGGAATTCGGAGTGGTCATTTTTGAACTAAAGATTTGGAGGCATTACTTGTACAGTACCAAGTGCACAATTTACACTAATCACAAGAGTCTCCAGCATATTTTGGAACAGAAGGAGTTGAACATGAGACAACGTAGATGGGTAGAACTCCTTAATGATTACGAATGCGCGATCAAGTATCATCCAGGCAAGGCCAATGTGGTGGCCGACGCCCTTAGCAGGAAGGAAACCAAACCTAAGCGTGTTTGTGCTTTACAGCTCACTATCCACTCGAACCTCCCTAGTCAGATTCGTAGTGCTCAAGTGGAAGCACTCAAGACTGAGAACCTCCCAGCCTAATCCCTGCGGGGTATGGAGAAACAGTTGGAACTCAAGGACGACGGTATTCGCTACGTCGCTGGTCGCATTTGGATTCCATCTTATGGAAATCTCCGAGAACTTGTGATGGACGAAGGGCACAATTCACGCTACTCGATACATCCTGGTGCTGATAAAGTGTATCACGATCTCAAGATTCTGTATTGGTGGCCTAACATGAAAGTTCTCATTGCTAAGTACGTTAGCAAATGTTTGACCTATGCTAGGGTCAAGATCGAATACAAGAATCCGTCAGGCTTACTGCAACAGCCAGAACTGCCAACATGGAAATGGGAGCAAATTTCCATGGATTTCGTAACCGGCTTACCAAGATCCCAAGGCGGGAACGACACCATTTGGGTCATTGTGGACCGCTTAACCAAGTCTGCACATTTCCTCGTGATCAAAGAAATAGATAAGTATTCGAAGCTTGCTGCAATCTATTTAAAGGAAATAGTGGCTAGGCACGGGGTGCCAATCTCTATCATTTCTGATCGCGACCCACGTTTTACATCTGAGTTATGGAAAGCTACCCATAGATATTTTGGCTCACGTCTGGATATAAGCATTGCGTACCACCCACAGACTGATGGTCAAACGGAATGTACCATCCAAACGCTTGAAGACATGCTGAGAGCATACGTTATTGATTTTGGAAACGGGTGGGAACGACATTTACCGTTGGTAGAGTTCTCCTACAACAACAGCTACCACACCAGCATTCAAGCAGCACCCTTCGAGGCATTGTACGGTCGTAAATGCCAATCACCTCTGTGTTGGGCAGAAATTAGCGAAAGCCAAATTACTGGCCCAGAACTTGTAGTCGAGAATACGGAAAAGATTGCCCAGATCAGACAACGCATGGCGGCAGCTCATGACCGTCAGAAAAGCTACGCTGATAAGCGTAGGAAACCGCTAGAATTCCAGGTCGGGGACCGGGTTCTACTAAAATTTTCACCCTGGAAGGGCGTGGTTCGTTTTGGTAAACGGGGCAAACTTAATCCGCGATTTTTCGGACCATTCGAAATTACCTAGAAGGTCGGTAAGGTGGCTTACAGGTTGAAACTGCCTGAGGAGCTGAGCGCGGTGCACAACGTCTTTCACGTGTCTAATCAGAAGAAGTGCCTGTCAGATGAAACACTCATCATTCCTTTCAAGGAGCTAACTTTTCACCAACAGCTACACTTTATTGAGGAACCGATTGAGATCACGGATCGAGAGATCAGGACCCTCAAACGTAGCCAGATACCTATAGTACGAGTTCGTTGGAACTCGCGTCGTGGCCCAGAGTTTACGTAGGAGCGGGAAGACCGGATGAAGCGCAAATATCCCCAGTTGTTCCCAGATGAAACTCCCAGCACTGAAGCTACCACAGAATTTCGGGACGAAATTCCAACTAACGGGGGGATGATGTGACACCCCCTTGAAACGTTCTCACTTATACTAGCTTGTCAGTGGCTGCACTTTAACTTTCGGGACGAAAGTTCTTAAAACTTGGGGATAATGTGACACTCTAGGTTTTCCCGAGCAACCTTCTTATAATAGCATTGTGTGTGCGTGCGTTTTAAATGAAAGTTGGTGAATTATCTTGTTGAGCTATGTGATCCTTGTATGTGTATGTAATATATATATATATATATATATATATATATATATATATATATATATATATATATACGTATATATGTGTATATGTGTGTGCCGAGACCCTAAGGACACGACTCGAGAACACTCGGTCTCGAGTGACCCACATCGGTTGGGCCATGCACCCGAGAAGCCCACTCGGAAACCCATTAGGGTGCGCCGACTTGGGGCTAGTATATAACCCATGTTGATAGCCAAACTTGCCACTTTTGGCAACCATCATTTGCATCAATTTCCCCCAACATTCTCTTACTCCCTCTCTCACTCCTCCTAGCTTTCTCTCTCTAAGAAACCCTCAAACATCACCACACACCTCACACTATTCTCGAAGAAACCGGTTGGAAGACGAAGGCTCGGGAGCTCGGATTCATTGTTCTTGCATATTCTTGCACCATAACAAATCCCCGGTTAGTTGTGTTCATCTTGACTGTTGTGTAAATGTGTTACATAATAGGATGGCTACTTGCTCTAAAATGTTAAATAATGAATGAATAGAATGTTATACCAACTTGATGCATGGATTTGTGTTAAAATGATATAAAGATGGCTGATTGATGATGAGTAATAGGTTGGTATATGATATATGAACCGGTTTAAGTAGATGTCTATCGAATAGGTTCTTGCATAATGGAAACATGAATGTGATGATGATAATGGAACAATGATGTCAATAATATTTAAGGGTATATTGTGATGATACTTGTGATAAAAATGGTTGCGTGTTCTTCCTGCTAAGATTTAATGGATGAAACAATTTTAGAGAATGTTGGATTAGGCCTATCTTGGTTATGAACATGATGAAGGTGCTTGATGAACTGTTTGAAGATCATTGAAAATATTTAAATACTTGATGATTTGATCCATTTTGCTTAGGATTCAGACAAGGGAACATGTTTGTGCATTTTGGTTGGTTAGTACATAAAATCATGAATATGCAATTCTATTGGTTAGTACAAAAAGCTGGCATGTTCTAGAAGGATCTCCTCATCAGACCAACGAGTCGAGACCCCCGGTTTCGACTCGAGACCATCCATATGACAACTCGAGACCAAGCAGCAGACATCAAGGAATCGAGACCAGCAAGATCTCGACTCGAGATCTCGTTATCTCGACTCATAAATGCACCACTCGAGACCTCCTGTTGGCAACCCGAGACCTCTTAGTTGCGACTCGAGATCGCATGTTCTCGGGTCGAGACCACCTGGTCTCGACTGGGCTACTTGTCTTCGTTATTGGGCCAAAATGCGTGGACTGTGTATGTCTGCTACTGTTTAACTTGGACTCTGTGATACATGCTACTGTTAACTGTTAAGTATGATAGGACAGGCCCAATAACACTTTGTGATCTGTGCGTGCTATGAGATTTATGCGAAAAATATACGTAAATTGATTGTACCCAAGCCTGACCAATATTGGTAACCATGTTAGGATGTGGTGACCAGCGTACTTGACCAAGTAAACCATCTGCCGAGCAACTCAAGGTGAGTTCACACACTAAAATCATGCGTCCCAGGGAGGGACACGAACAAACAGCCATCTTTGGGAAGAATTACTTTCAAACTAATATTTCCGGGGGAAAATGCGAATGGGTATTTTAAAATTACTATCTCTGGGGGAGATACGTTTGGATATTATTTATAAATCACAACTAGCAAAACTAAACGAATCTCTATCATATAAAGTCCCTGCTTATAGTACCGATTAGTCGCCGGGGGCGAACGGGTTATTAGTTGATAGCGCTATTAGGTTTGACAACCTCACACCATGACCGGGGGAATCGGGCGTGAACTAGTAGACCTTGCATCTTGGTCAATGACGATAGACATTGACCTGGGGCACAACATCTTTTTGTCAATAGTTTCGGTAACGCCAGTTTAGTAAGCTTTCTTATGGGGTAGCTTCCCATGATTTTATTATAAATGCCTTATCTAAACAACTTACATTTTCGAAAAGTTAAAACTAGACAACTCGTGAACTCGCCAACATTATGTTGATACCCTACTGCATGCTTTGCAGGTACTCAGTGAATCAGGAGCTTACAGCTTGAGGAAGTGTAGTGGTCGTCTAGACCCGCGTATTGGGTTCCTTAAATAAACCTAAACTGTGAACCTTCTTTGAATGATTTTGCTTATGCTTCCGCTACTTATTTAAACTGTTATTTGAACTTAAAACTTTTGAACTTTAACTATGGTGTTTGCTAATCCTTATGGTTGGTAAACATTCTTATTATTAACTAAATGCTCAGTATAATTGATGGCTGGATCCTGGTCAGTCACACGCCTCGCGGTGGTACTCCGCATGTGGAATTGAGGATGTGACAAAAACCCTCCTCTAGAGGATGTGACCTCGCTTCGAAGTTGTTTGTGGAGATTTGACGCTTTCCATTTCAATCCGCTTCTTCGTCATGATGGTGGTGCATCCGATGATGCAGAACAACGAGAGAGACAGAAATGATGACGTTGATCGGTGAAGTGTTTGAAATGGTGTCGTCTATGAATAGATTCGGTTATCCGACGCGGCAGTTGTGGCGGAAATGAGAAGATTGACGGTTTTTGTAACCGTTTCCGGCGAAACAATGATGGCGAAAACAGAGAATTTTTTGTGTTTGTTGGCTGCCTTCAGTGGCCCTTCTCTTTTGGTGTTTGCTGACTGCCATCAGTGGCTACCTCGATAAAATAAGATATATTCAAAACCCTAGTCCAGTGGTTTTTATTGGGCTCGTTAAATATACAAATCGAATGGCCCACACTGAATCATGGTCAAACAAGTTTTCTTATCATAATGAACATTTTTGTAAATTTAGATTTTTAGTGGATTTGTTGAATCACGTTAACAACAAAATGTTGCTTTCAACAAAATGAATTTTGTAACTTAGATCGTTCTAGCTTTGGGCCTTTTTTAAAATATATAATGGGCCTTAACCATATTTTTTTAATCACGGAAAAAAAAGTTTCATATATTTTATAATATTCAAATATTTAATTAAAATATTTGAAACACAATTTCTTTTTACAATACGAAATCATACAAAAGTTTCTAAATACCTATTATATTATTAAAACAGCGTAAAATATAGAACCTGCAGTTCTACCTACAGAGAACCTAAAGTTCTCCTATAATATATATTTTATATTGCAGCTCATTTTTGAATCCATGATTCTTTCATTTGTAGATAAAATGTCGAACTTATCAAATCTTGAATTCACAGCACTTGACATCTCGGGTAACAACTACCTCCCGTGTACTCTTGATGCTAAAATTCATTTGATGGCAAATAATTTGGGGGAGACAATTATTGATGGTAATCAAACTTCACCTCAAGATAAAGCGAAAGCTATGATATTCCTCCGCCATCATCTTCACGAAGATCTAAAGCAGGAATATCTAACTGTTGAGGAGCCCCTTGAACTATGGACAAATATCAAAGAACGTTTTGACCACCAGAAGTTGGTCTTACTCCCCAAAGCCCGCTATGAATGGCTTCATTTACGACTACAGGATTTTAAGACTGTCAGTGAATATAATTCTGCCTTGTTCCGCATTACCTCTGAGTTAAAATTACGTGGAGAAAAAAACAACCGATGAAGACATGCTTGAAAAAAACCTTCTCAACGTTCCATGCCTCAAACATGCTCCTGTCGCAGCAATACCAGGAACGTAAATTTACTACATATTCTAAATTTGATATCATGTCTTCTGGTCGCAGAGCAAAACAACAAGCTCCTACTACAAAACCATCAATTGCGACCCGTCGGTGCAAGCCCATTCCCTGAAGCGAATGTGGCCAATTATCAAAGCGGACGAGGTAGAGGTAGAGGCCGCGGCCCCAGCAGAGGTCGTGGTTGTGGTCGAGGATGGGGATATACATGGCATCAAGAGTCCCAAAACACTAAAAAATAGCGGTGGTGAATCGAGTCGACAAAATACGGGACGACCTTCAAAAGGGAAAAGTAGCGGGAACCAAAGCAACATTTGTTATAAATGTGGGATGTCAAATCATTGGTCCCGCACATGTCGCACCCCTAAACACCTCTTTGAGGCATATCAACGCATTTGTTATAAACTCTTGCAATGTTTCATTTTACTTCTTTGAATTAACTTTTATTTATTTTTATTTCCTGAAGAAATATGTATACTAGCTCCAGTAGAGCTGTTATTGGTGATGAATGTCTGGCAGATAGCGGTAGTACTAACACTATTCTCAAATATATGAAATTTTTCTCTGAGTTGTCTCCGGCAGAGACACCGATTGGTACTATATCTGGTGTCAGTAACCTTGTCGAAGGCTCCCGCAGAGCACACATAACATTATCTTCGGGTACCCAATTAACTATTGATAATGCATTGTATTCTAGTAAATCCAGAAGAAATTTACTTAGCTTTATAGATATTCGAAAAAACGGTTACCACCGAAAACAACATCTGAAAATAATATTGAATATCTTCAAATTACTTCAAACAAAAATGGTCAAGAAACCATTGTTGAACAATTAGAAGCCTTATCCTCTGGATTATATTGTACTAATATCAATCCTATCGAATCATACATGGTGAGTAACCAAAAGCTGTTAGATAAAGACAAATTCAATATATGGCATGAGCGTCTAGGTCACCCTGGTAGCATAATGATGAGACGAATAATCAAAAGTGCAATCGGGCACCTTCTCAAAAAAAAAAAAACTTAAAAGTTTTGCTACCACAAGACTTATCATGTGCAGCATGCTCTCTGGGCAAACTTATAACTCGGCCCTCACGAACTAAATTGATACATGAAACCCCATCATTTTTAGAAAGAATCCAAGGGGATATTTGTGGGCCTATTCATCCTCCGTGTGGACCATTCTGCTATTTCTTGGTCTTAATAGACGCGTCCTCATGGTGGTCACATGTGAGCCTTTTAGCTACTTGAAATGTATCATTTGCCCGACTTTTAGCTCAAATCATACAATTGAGAGCCAATTTCCCTGATAATCAAATTAAAAACATCCGGATGGATAATGCGGGAGAGTTCACATCTCAAGCTTTTAATGAATATTGTATGTCAATTGGGATCAATGTTGAACATCCAGTACCTCATGTTCACACACAAAATGGTTTAGCTGAATCTCTGATTAAACGATTACAAATAATCACTAGACCACTCTTAATGAGATGTAAATTACCATCTTCTGCATGGGGTCATGCTATTTTGCATGTCGCTGCACTGATTAGATTGAGACCAACTGCTGATCACGAATGCTCCCCATTGCAACTGGTCTCCAGACGAGAACCAAGTTTGTCCCACCTTAGAATTTTTGGTTGTGCGGTATGTACCAATACCGCCACCACAAATTACTACAATGGGACCCCAAAGAAGATTGAGTATCTATATTGGTTTTAACTCCCCGTCCATAATTAAATATTTAGAACCAATGACGAGATACATGTTTACAACACGGTATGCTGACTGTTATTTTGATAAAACGATGTTCCCAGTCTTAGGGGGAGATAAGGATAATGAAAGACTGGTAACACAAGAAATAACGTGGAATGCATCATCGCTATCAAATCTCGACCCCCGAAGTGGTCAATGTGAATATGAATTCCAAAAGATCATACATTTGCAAAGAATAACGAATGAATTACCAGATGCATTCACAGACACGAATAGAGTGACAAAGTCACATGTACTAGCATCAAATGCACCTGCTCGAATTGAAGTAATCCCAGAAGAGATTACTATACAACGAAAGCATGGGAGACCAATCGGTTCCAAAGACAAAAACCCACGGAAACAAAAAGAGCAAAGTAACGCAGTTGGTGAAAACTCACAAAAGATTATAAATGAAACCCCGGTAGAGGTAAATGTCCCAGAAGAGACAACTATGAATCCAGAGGAAAATGAAGTTTCAGAAGAAACACCGGTACCGAACGAAAATGAGATCTCTATTAATTATGTACAAGATAGTACAATGTGGAACCGGAATAAAACACGTGTTGATGATGTATTCGCATATGCTATAGCAACGGATGTAATCAAAGAAAATGATTATGTACCTAAAACTTTAGAAGAGTGCATGCACAGAAATGATTGGCCAAGATGGCAAGAAGCCATAAATGTCGAATTAAATTCGCTCGAAAAGCGACATGTTTTCGGACCTGTAGTCCGAATGCCCATAGACGTCAAACCAGTAGGTTATAAATGGGTGTTTGCAATAAAGAGAAATGAAAAAGAATGAGATTGTACGATATAAGGCTCGACTTGTAGCACAAGGGTTTTCCCAAATCCCAGGAGTTGATTATGAGGAAACGTATTCCCCTGTAGTGGATGCGATAACCCTTAGGTTCCTAATCGGCCTCACAATCTCTGAAGGACTTCATATGAGACTAATGGATGTCATCACCGCATACTTATACGGGACACTTGAAAATGACATCTACATGAAAATCCCTAAAGGATTAAAATTGCCTGAAGCATTAAAATCAACACCACGAGATATGTGTTCTATAAAGCTCCAGAGATCTTTATATGGTCTCAAACAATCTTGTCGTATGTGGTACAATCGACTTAGTGAATATCTCGGAAAAGAAGGATACAAGTCTGATGTAATCAGTCCATGTGTCTTTATAAAAAGATCAGTCTCAAATTTCACTATAATAGCTGTAACATCTGTGCTTGTAATCATTATAAACATTTCAATTATCAATAAAACAATGTTATTTGATCCCAATGTTTGTTTAGTTATGTTTTACATTTTTCATGTTTTGACTTCTATTCAATTTCAAACTCTATATCGCTTTCTGGAGAGTTATACACAAACTGATGCATAAACGTAACCAGTTTAACGCGAAAAATACTCTGAAACATCAACATATACTTAACATACCTTAAATAACCCTTACATAACTTAGAAATAAGTTTTGAAGGCTTTGGTATGGCAAAAACAAGTTAATTCGCTTACAGGGACTAAACTTGACAAACTGTGAAAGTATGCCAATTTGAACTGTAACGAACATTCCAGAACATGACCATAAGTTAAACACACCTTAAATATCCTTTATATATCTTAGAAATAGGCTTGGAGGGGTTCGGTGTGCTAAAATAAACTTTTGGGTCATTCAGGGACTAAAAGCGTCAAAAAGTGCACAAGTTTGCACTTTCACGCATAACTTACGTTCTGAATACCTCCGGACATCCAAAATTTTATGTAAGCACTAAAATATTTTATTTTAGTGTTTGGCTTGAGAAAAGTCCATTCGTCGCGTCATTTGGATCGTTTTTCGCGCTTATGCGCATTCCGTCGTAATTAAGCGAACATCGCGTTCGTACGACCAAACGAACCAACATCTGGCATATTTTTGAGCATGTTTCATGTCCACAATGTTTAGGCATCATTTTAGGGCCTTAAAGTTGGCTTTACGGGCCTTAGAAGTGTCGGAAATGGCCTTAAACACATGCAGGGACTGAAACTGTCATTTATGAAAGTTGTTTTCTGATCAGACACTCAGGCGGCCCGCGTAAAACCAGGGCTATCCTTTACGCGGCCCGCGTCAGCCCTTCAGATCAGCAAAGGTCAAGTTAACAGCTGTTAACAGCCTTTAACCCCTCCAAAGGCCAATGCCAAGTGTCAAAACCCTATGATGAGTGCCCAATGAGTTACCACAACCTTCCAACAAGTGTACGGCTTAGATCGTGCCCCCTTTTCCAAGAAACGATCCTAACGGTGAACCGAAATCTATAAATACCCATCACATTTTCACTCATTTCTCACTAGAATCTGATCAATTGTGCTCTAAGTTGAAACCTTTGTTTCATACCTGAGCTATTTTGATCTAGATTAGCATTCGGGGACCCTTCGTAAGTGTTCCTTCGTTCTTTTATTGCTTTTTGAGTCTGAAAGTCAAACTTTGTTTGACTTTCTGCATTGACCAGTTTATGGTCAATGCGAAGTTCGTTTGAACTTCGCAACGTGATTGTAATCACGATGGTTATAGTCCCTTGTGACTATGCCTACTGATTACCACATTGTCTAGGGTCGTAAGGGTAAGCGATCTAATAAATCGCTTATACCTTCGAACCCGACCCATTTGTTCAATCATTAGGATCCGACCAAACACATTAGGTGACCATAGCATATAGGGAATAACCTACCGAGGTTATACCTTATGGTCGCTTCGTTTAAGTAGTTGTATGATAGGTAGTTTATATGCCTTAGGTAAATTACCAAAATACCCCTTTGATGCCAAAATTCATTTTAAACATATGTAACATAACTTTTAACATCTAAACTGATTTGACAACAATATTAGACATGTTAAGGCATATGTTACTTGTCATAGGACTAGTTAGGCGGTCCGAACGCGTTTTACGCGAACGACGCGTTAAAGTAGCATAAGCTACCTAAACGGGTCGTAATGGGTCGTAAGCATTTAGGTTAAATTTCATTTAGTATGTAGGCTTTGATAAACCATATTACACGAGTCTCCATACTCGTTTGGTTTACGAACCCTCATGCTACCCGATCTTCCGATTTAGGTCCGGTTTATTAACATAGTTACCTATACTAGGTGCCGTTTGATTCCGTGATCTCTAGCATTGCTTGGTGGTTATCTTAGGACTTCTGAGCAATCTCAAGTGAGTACATAGAACCCCCTCTTTTAAGTGTTTTCAAGGTGTTTATGTGAGTACATAGACCCCTCTTTTACTGTTTTCAAACTGTTTTGGGGTGAAACACATGTGCCTACTTGTTACTTTCGTGCTTTTCATGCTTTCATATCATATGCTTGTTATGTTCATTAGTACATTATAGTACATGATTTCATTACATTTTATGCTATGTATGTCCATTGTGTGCATACTTAGTACATCGTTTTACATTACATTTCATGCTATGTATGTCCATTGTGTGCATACTTAGTACATTGTTATACTTTACATTTCTGCTATGTATGTTGACTGATAGCATGCTAGCACATTGATTTACATGACTTTTCTGCTTTGTATGTTAACTTAGCATACTTAGTACATTGTTTTCATATGACATGTATACAACTGCTATAACATTTGGTTTGCACAAACGAGACTTTTATACGTTCCTTAACATTTGCTACGCCGCTCGGGAGTAAGTAGTGGTACCATAGGACTTGACAAATCCCATTCCTGACATCCCGGGTTTGTTTGGATGTAAGGAATGACTGAATCCGAAAACATTTCTTTTGATAACCTTGACTGAAAGGGTTATCCGACTGTCTCAAGGCTTGAATGTATGCGTTAACTTACCACATAAATGTTTGTATCAATGTAACATGCATTACTTTGCAAAACATAACTTTTTGATATATTCAAATTACTTTGTTTTGTACATTTATACATTTGGTTTATGTGACAATACTTTACTTACATTACATAACATTTGATACACATTACTTGACTACTTTTGGACTTATAAACATTTGACATAGCTTATACAAGGACTTTTGACTATTGGTTTAAACATAGACTTTATACATTGGTGGTTTGTTTAAGTGACTTAAGTAACGAGATGTGAGTAATATGATACAAGCATGGTGGATACGCCGCTGGTACTTCCTATATATAAGTGTTTGTATTATATTATATATCATAGAGTTGTTTAATTCATTCAATTTGGACTTATACATTTTACACAAGTAACACGACTTTCACAAGACATTGCTTTACAAATAACTTATTTTGTACAACACATTTTACTTGGTTATACATTTAACCACACATTATCCTTTTATTTATACATATCATTCGATCTTGTCGCTTTTCAAACGATTTACAAAACAAAACAATTTACAAGGTTCATGACTGACTTTTGCTAAACAACTTTTTCTAAACTTATAAGTCATGAATCCTATTTTCACAAAACCTATGTATCTCACAGGCATTTTTATGCTGACGTACCTATTTTCACATGTGTTTTTCAGGAGCTTTTGCGTAGGACGATGATCGTGACACTAGGGCGGACCTGTGCCTTAGAGACATAAAATGAAGATAGACTTAGTTTAATTATGTTCTGAACTCTTTATTTCCTGTTTAAGACAATGTAACTCTTATGTTGATAAATAAAATAAAACTTTGAATGCCATGGTTATGAAACAATTAATTTTGTCGCGATCACTCCCCGGCGTTTCCGCCGCGGTTCGTTGCTATACGCGGTCGGGGTGTGACAATAGCAGTCTATGTTGATGATATCAACATCATCGGATCTCATGAAGAGATAGGGAAAGCTGCTCAGTTGTTAAAGAAGGAATTTGAAATGAAAGATCTCGGTATGACAAAATTATGTATTGGACTACAATTTGAGTATCTGTGCAATGGCACATTTTTCCATCAATCAAACTACATCCAGAAGATGTTAGTACGTTTCAATATGGATCAAGCACATCCGTTTAGCATACCTATGGTTGTCCGACCGCTAGATCCACACAAGGATCCTTATCACCCTCAAGAAGAAGGCGAAGAAGTACTTGGTCCAGAAGTACCGTACTTAAGCGCGATCGGTGCCCTTATGTATCTCGCTGATGTGCTGTCGTAGTACACGCAAATTTAATCCAAATTACAACTAATAGATAGTGGCAAATGGGTATCGAACTCAGGGAGTTTTTGGAAAGTATGTCGATTATGTAGCTTTGCACTTTAACTAAAATTAAACTACAATTGCAGAAATTAAAATTCAAGAGTTGATTGTTTTGGTTTTAAGAACTAATATTAACTAATTAAATTGCAAATCAAAGATTGGTTTTATAAACAGATTAGGAACAAGCGACCATCCTAGATTTCAGGTTTTAATCCACACTAATGTTTATGCTCAACTAGAAAGAACCACATAGACATGGCTCGCGTTTGATTATCTGTTTGTGATGAAAAGGAACTAAGTACTCGGATTATAAAATGCGAGGTTGTTACCCGATGACCAATTGACAATTATCCAACCCTAATCCCTCCCATGATATCTCGATTGCCAACGGCACCAAGAATGTATGGTTTAGATTATCATCAAACAAAAATCAACACTTTACAAACAAACATTCAAACACCATAATAACTCAAACAAACATTTAAAGTCATTATTCTAGAAATTCAAGCACAAACATAGTGTTTCAAAAGCAAACCTTACATCTAGGATGATCCCCATAAGTTTAGCCACTCATCACTTGGTACATCACCATCACACAAAGATTAATGTTCATATGAATCGAAAACACAAACCAAATGTTTAGAATTGTTTAGAACCAAGTAGAACCAGCCAAAATCTCCCCCCAACTGCTAACAAAACGTTCCAATCATGAATCATGTGAAAAGGCACATGAAAACGGTTTTAATGAGGCAGTTACGCTTTTGCTCGTCACCTCTACCGTAACTTATGGTAGCTACCGTAAGTTACGGTAGCCTTCAAAATGCTACGGTGGTTCTTTCCTGAGTTACGGTGGAAAAACATGGGTTTCAGGGCTACCGTAACTTACGGTAGCCACCGTAAGTTACGGTGGACCCCTGAAACTTGTGTTTTGTTTCTTCTTTCCTTCCATGCTTGACCCGTTCCACTCCAAATCATCCAAAGCAGCATTTTCTCCATTTTAAGCTCCAAAGTGTACCTGAAACATAAGCAACTGTAGTCATCTAATTCAAGATAATTACGCGATCAAGTGAGGGATAAACTCGTCTTTTAACATCATTAAGGGTTGTCCTATGGACCACCCATCACATCCCCACACTTAACCGTTGCTTGTCCCAAGCAACTCATCAAAACCATTTTCAAAACAAGCGATCACATAAACCAAGCATAAACATGTAGTCCTTTTACTAACCCTTATTTAACACCCAAAATAACACACCCCTCGTTATATCTCTCCTCTCGGCAAGAAGTAAGCACTAGCATTTGTAAGCTAGACACACAAAAGGAAAACGGGTGGTTGCACAACTATAGGCTTGTACCTAAATCGGTCCTTTTCCTATCAAGTGCCAAACATGAATGTAAATCTAAGGGATTTTACGGTTGTAAAGTGGCTAGGCGTACGGTAGGAAATGGAATATATATGTAGTAGCGAAAACTTAACCCGGTCTTTTATTACATAATAAAATAAACAAACAACTACCAAACTTAACTACTATATACAAGACAACTCAACATCAATCTCTTTTTTTCTTTTTCATTGCTTTTTCCATTTTTTTTCATTCAAAGCTATCAAAGCAAACCTTCAATATAACATCGAACATATCTACACACTACTAATACTATAAGACCGGGTCAAGTCGGGTGAATTTTTAGGTAACTAGCTAAGGGGTAACAAATGATAGGCTTAAGGCACAAAATTGGGAAACTAAATGTCCAAACCCCGGCCCCTCTCGCTACCAAGCTCACATATATAATTTATGAGGTCCAACCCCCCAAATCCCACACTCACACACACTATGACGAGGCTACCTAAATGCCATTATCCTTTCTACATTCATGTCCAACTACGGCCTCGAACCGTATTCAAGCACAAGTTCTAATGCACCCCCACCCGTTGCCACTCTCATCAAAGACAAGTATTATTTATTTACAAGTGTGGCTTCAACTCTCACCAAGAATAAAGGTAATTAAGGGTTGCCGGTGCATCATTTGGGGTTAGTCTAAGGTGTTCAAATTCTCACAATATTTTGCTTGATTTAATTTTTTTTTTTTAAAAACCTCAAAATTTCTCCCCATCCCCACACTTGGGGTACATTGACCCCAATGTACGGTTTTGTGGTTTGGGAAAGATGAAAGAAAACGAGTGGTCAGGGGTTAATTCACGTGACCGGTTTATTTTTTTTTATAACTGTTGTACATGAAACGACGCTCACATCGCCAGCGGCTACCGTAATTTACGGTGGCCACCGTAAATTACGGTAGACCTCTGGCACAAAACCCTACCGTAACTCAGTAGCCAACCACCGTAACACCACAAAAATCTTGAAGCTAACGTAACTTACGGTGCCTACCGTAAGTTACGGTAGGCTGGGCATCTGCATTTCGCTAAAAAACTCAACTTTTCAAGTGTTTTTCTTTTTATTTTTTCAGTGTTTTTATTTTTTTGTGTTTTTATAATTTTTCAAAAACATGGAAAAATTACCCTACCCCCTCAAAAGTCCCGTGTTGTCCTCAACACGATGTTAGAATAATTCGTAAACCGAACGTCCCCACACTTGTTTCAAACACGAGCTTCAAGCGAGTACGGTAATGTGCAAACTAAACAAAACAAACAAAATAAAAAGCTAACTATGTACACTACCAAACCTGGGCCTCTCATGGTTGTTCATCATCTACCGGGCGTAGGGTGTAGCCCGCTTTGTCTAGCTCCAAGTTGTTGATGTCGTTCCCTTCCAAGTATGGTTTTAACCGATGGCCATTCACCGTTTGTTGTTTGTTGGTTTGCTCATCTTGGATATCCACATCGCCAAATCTTCCAACCCGCCGAACAACATATGGGCCCATCCATTTGCTTTTAAGTTTGCCCGCGAACATCTTCAACCTTGAGTTGTACAACCATACCTTTTGACCCACTTCAAAGGTTTTATTCCTCAACTTTGCATCATGGACCTTTTTGAGCTTGTCTTTGTAAGCCAATGCACACTCGTACGCCTCGTCTCTAATTTCTTCTATTTCACTCAATTGCAACTGTAGGATCGATATTGACGATCAAATGAGTCAATCTGAGTCAAAATACCACTGTTTATGTGGCGGAATCACACAAACAGGTTGAATCAAAGAGAATGGAGTAGAAAACAGAAGAATATCACTTTAAACACTGTTTCTAATTCATATATCACAAAAAAATCCAGCAGCAGTTCGGCACCAGAACTATGGGAATGTTACAAATGAGAAACAACTAGCCCCTATTTATAGGCCCTGGGTTTCTCTTGAACCAGTCACAAGAGAAACCTAATCATCAGGTTTCTCTTGAACTTGACATGTACCACCTTCAAGAGAAACCCCTTAAACATAAACTTAAACTTACAATTTGACCCCTATACTATACAATCATGACATATTTAGACCCTAGACTTAAGACGTAGGCTTTAGACATCTTGCACTAACAAACTCCCCCTTGGATACAGCCAGAGTCTTCAGTCTTGGTCTTTCAAACTTTACAGGGACTTGAACTTCTCTTCTTTAGGCTTAGGCTTCTTCAGCAGCTTCCTAAGCTTCTCGATCTCTTCCTTCAGGCTCCCCCTTTCATCAATCTTCCGTGCTTTTAGGATCGACACCTAGATTACCAGCAACAAGCTTCCTTTTGCATCAAGCTCGTCTTCAGACTCCCCCTAAGACTCTGCTATCGGGATCTTAATCTGGAACTTTCACCTGCAAGCCTCAAACATTTATACGAATAAACATTTTAAATGTCCAGGATTGATGATCTGGTTCTTTCACAATCCTATAAAGTTTTGACGATATAAAGAATCCAACAATTAAACCTAACACTTTACAATCAAATTTTAAACCTTTTAATTTTTACCAACACACCCAGTTAACCAAGTCCAAGTTAAAGACCTTGGTCAACCGTTTAGCCTGCCAAGTACAAGTTAATGACCCTGGCTGACCAAATTATGAAGATGCTGACTTTCAGAAAATGATTCAGTTCAAGTTAATGAACTTTTGAACTTTCAAGCCATTACCGATCAAATTTTCACAATATACTGCTTCCCCAACCCTCAAGATCCGTCATGTTTAGCATATAAGACTTTGATCATCTGATTCCCAACATCTGTTGTCTAAAATAAGATGAAAAAATAAAATCTTTTTGGATTTTGAAAAAGAAAAGCAATAAACGGTACATACAATCTTTTTGTGAGCGTGTTAGGGGATCATATCAGCTGCCGACAAGATACAAGTACCGTTAAGCTTAGGTGACATTTTAATCATTAATCAATTTGCAATGATTGTCGATATACTGATCCATTTAAATTTTCACACAAAGTTCAATCTGTTCAGGATACGGATTTAATGTTTTAAGACTTAACTTTTATATGTTTCCCACCTCAGAATATACTCCCGTATCCAGATCCCAATATTCAGTCTTACAGGTGAGTATAACACAAATGATATCTGTAAGAGGTTAATAAATTATGAATAATCATGAGAGCTCAGGTCAGAACTACCGTTCAGCAGAGAGATCATGACTCAACTTTCGGGTGTGTCCCCTTTAGAGGATCTTTTTTACAACAGCATTGCTAAGCAATTTTATTGTCTTATCATATATGCTGAGGGTGATGCTATGTTTCAAGCATTTGCAAAAAGTATTATTCGAGGACTAGGTCAGAACTTCCATTCAGCAGAAGTCCCGGAATAATACCCCAGATATCACTAAGTAAACAAACCTAGTATATCAGAAAAATGAATCTTTCAAACGAGATTTCGGGGGTTACCCATATATCCGAGAGATGTTCCCCACATAAAAACAAGTAATTTTATGTTTATATCCCGAACAAACCTACTAAATGTGTAAAAACCTATCGGCATATCATCTACAAGACTGCTTAACACATTTTTACGTTACATTTCTTTAGCGTACTGCACCTGTCGAGCTGATGTACTATCATTTCCCCTTTTATACACAAACTCATTTTTACTTTTTCAACTGTTTTTGGTTTTTGTAGTTTTTATCATGTTTTTGTATTTTTCTGCAAACTTTAATTGTAGGATCGATATTGACGATCAAATGAGTCAATCTGAGTTAAAATACCACTGTTTATGTGGCGGAATCACACAAACAGGTTGAATCAAAGAGAATGGAGTAGAAAACAGAAGAATATCACTTTAAACACTGTTTCTCATTCATATATCACAAAAAAATCCAGCAGCAGTTCGGCACCAGAACTATGGGAATGTTACAAATGAGAAACAACTAGCCCCTATTTATAGGCCCTGGGTTTCTCTTGAACCAGTCTCAAGAGAAACCTAATCATCAGGTTTCTCTTGAACTTGACATGTACCACCTTCAAGAGAAACCCCTTAAACATAAACTTAAACTTACAATTTGACCCCTGTACTATACAATCATGACATATTTAGACCCTAGACTTAAGACGTAGGCTTTAGACATCATGCACTAACAGCAACTTTCTCATCTTTCCCGCTTCATCATAGTCCGCATTCACCGTCTTGATTGCCCAATGTGCCCGATGAGCTAACTCCATTGGCAAGTGACAACCCTTTCCATACACCATCCGGTAAGGTGTTGTGCCAATTGGAGTTTTGTAGGCCGTTCGGTATGCCCACAACGCATCTTCCAACTTGCTCGACCAATCCTTCCTATCCGTTCTAACCGTTTTCATGAGGATTTCTTTAATTTGACGGTTGGACACCTCAACTTGTCCACTAGTTTGGGGATGGTAAGGTGTGGCAATTCGGTGATTCATGCTATACCGCTTCAACAATTTCCCAAAATTAAAGTTCTTGAAATGCGACCCGCCATCGCTTATGATAACTCTTGGAATGCCAAAACGGGCAAAGATGTTGGATTGAACAAATTTACATACAACCGAATGGTCGTTTGTTCTTGTTGCAATAGCTTCACTCCATTTAGAGACGTAGTCCACCACCACCAAAATGTATAAAAACCCATTGGAATTCGGAAAGGGACCCATAAAGTCAATGCCCCATACATCAAATATTTCCACAACCAAAATTGGTTATAATGGCATCTCGTCCCTCTTTGAAAAGTTGCATCCCATCCTTTGGCAATTTACACAATTTCTTGCAAACTCATACGCATCCTTGAAAATAGTGGGCCAATAAAACCCACACGACAACACCCGATAACCCGTTTTATGCCCACTAAAGTGACCTCCACATGCGGATGAATGGGCATGGGTCAAGATTTCCAACACCTCCGTTTCGGGCACACACCTCCGAATGACTTGATCGGGCCCGATCTTGAAAAGGTCCGGTTCATCCCAAATATATTGCTTCACTTGGACAATAAATTGTTGTCTTTGCTTCTTGGTCCAATGATTTGGGATGGCACCCGTGGCTAAATAATTTACGTAGTGGGAATACCACGGTGCAACAAAGGTGGACAAGGCTAGTAGTTGCTCATCGGGAAACCTTTCATTTATCTCGCTAACATCGTCAATCCCTTCCACCGGGATCCGAGACAAGTGATCCGCCACTACGTTCTCACTTCCCTTTTTGTCTCGGATCTCTAAATCAAACTCTTGTAACAACAACACCCACCGGATTAAACGGGGCTTCGCGTCTTTTTTCTCCATCAAATACCGGACCGCACTATGATCTGAATAAACAACCACTTTGCTCCCCCAAATGTACGAACGGAACTTATCCAAAGCATACACCACCGCTAGCAACTCCTTCTCGGTTGTGGTGTAATTCAGTTGTGCTTCGGATAAAGTCTTACTTGCATAGTAAATCACCACCGGCTTTTTTTCAACTCGTTGACCCAAAACTGCACCAATTGTAGTGTCGCTTGCGTCACACATAATTTCGAATGGCTTTGACCAATCCGGCGGTTGCAAAATAGGAGTTTTGACCAAGTGTTCCTTCAAAACAGTAAATGCTTGCAAACATTCGTCAGTAAAGTCAAATGGAACATCCTTTAACAACAAATTGCATAAAGGTTTAGTAATAACACTAAAGCCTTTTATAAAACGTCTATAAAAGCCCGCGTGCCCCAAAAATGACCTTACTCCCTTAACATTTTTCGGTGGTGGCAAAGTTGATATTACCCATATTTTTGCCTTATCCACCTCCATGCCCCTTTCCGATATCACATGACCTAACACAATTCCCTCTTGCACCATGAAATGACTTTTCTCCCAACTAAGCACTAGATTTTTCTCAACACATCTTTTTAAAACTTTTTGTAACTCATTGAGACACGATTCAAAACTAGTGCCAAAAATCGAAAAGTCATCCATAAACACTTCAAGCGACTCTCCAACCATGTCCGAGAAAATACTCATCATACATCGTTGGAAAGTTGCCGGTGCATTGCACAAGCCAAATGGCATTCGCCGAAAGGCAAAGGTACCAAATGGACAAGTGAAGGTGGTCTTGTGTTGGTCATCCGGGTGTATTGCTATTTGATTGTAACCCGAATACCCGTCCAAAAAGCAGTAATATTTTTGACCCGACAATTTTTCAATGATTTGGTCAATAAAAGGTAGCGGGAAATGGTCCTTAGAAGTGGCGGCATTCAATTTACGGTAGTCAATACATACACGCCACCCGGTGACCGGTCGGGTGGTAATTTGTTCACCATTTTCATCCTTGACTACTTGAATATCGGCCTTCTTAGGCACAACTTGGGTAGGACTTACCCAAGCACTATCCGAAATCGGATAGATAATTCCCGCATCCAACCATTTAATTACCTCTTTCTTTACAACCTCCCTTAGGTTCGGATTCAATCGCCGTTGAGCTTCTCGTGTCGATTTTGCATCTTCGGTGGTGATTATCTTGTGCATGACGATTGATGGATTAATTCCTTTAAGATCGACAATCGTCCATCCGATAGCTCCTTTGTTCTCTTTCAAAACTTCCAATAAAGCTTGCTCTTGCGCCATCTCTAAATTAGAGGCAATAATGACCGGTAAAGTGTCATTATCCCCTAGGAAAGCATACTTCAAATGACTTGGCAAGTCTTTGAGTTCCAACTTTGGCGGTTCTTCTAGTGATGGTTTAGTACCCGAACTTATCTCCACCGGCAAGCCTTCAAATTGGTGGGTCCATGGCGGTCGACCTTCCTTCAAAGCCATAGCATCCTGTTTTTCCTCTTCAACCTTTAGCGCACAAGCGTGTACCTGTTTAGAAAAATCACAAAGACAAACATCCATACTATCCTCCTCGTACTCGTGCGGGTTGCATCCGTCGACTAAATCTGCCATGAAACACTCATCAACACCAACACCAACAGCATTAGATTGTTAGTAAAAACATTCAAACGCATTTTTCGATTCCCAAAAGTCATATCGACTGTACCAAATCTACAATCGATCACAGCATGCGCGGTGCTCAAAAATGGCCGACCCAAAATAACATTTTGTTGTTGTTTTGGGTCCGTGGATGAGTAGTCCAAGACTAAAAAGTCAACCGGGTAATAGAACTCATCAATTTTCACAATCACATTTTGAACCATCCCCCGAGGTAGCTTATGAGACAAATCGGCCAAAACAACTGTTGTCTTCACCCTTGCTAATGGACCAAAATCGTATTGGTCATATAAGCCCCCCCGGTAAAATGCTAACTCCGGCTCCAAGATCTAGTAACGCCTTTGCCATTTGAAAATTACCAACTTGTATATTAATTAATGGCATGCCCGGATCTTGGAGCTTAGGAGGAAGCTCCCCATTCAAAACCGCACTTACTTGCCCGGTTAAACCTACCCGCTTAGGCATTTTCTTCTTTTGTTGCATTTTTGTGTACACAATTCCTTTAGAAATTTAGCGTATGCGGGTACTTGTTTTATTGCATCAAGTAATGGAAGGTTGATTTTTACTTGTTTAAGCATGTCCTATAATTCTTCTTTTTGGGGACCTCTTGATGCAATAAAATTTTTCCTACCCGGGTCAAGTAAAGCCGATGGAAACGGGACTTGACTCGGTTCACCTTCATCTTTTTCATTCTTTTCATTTTCACCCAGCCCCGGTTTTTTAACATTTGATTCTTTAGATACAACCGGTGAAACTTCATCATCACTTTCATTACCCGTGACATCCTCAACTACCCCCTCAACCAAACCCGGTGACAAATTGGCTTTAAATTCTTTGCCACTTCTCAACACACTAACATGACTAATATTAACATTGTTACCTCATGACGAACCATGGGAAGGATTTACCTTGGTGTCGCTAGGAAGTTGACCTTTGCTTTTCTTCAACTACGCCACGTCGGTTGCCAATTGACCCATTTGGGTTGTTAGTGATTGAATGCTCTTGTCACGAACCTCATCCTTTGCATCTGGACTTCATCAAGTTGATTCCGTTTTTGCATATCTTGTTGCATAGCCCGAAGCATATCCATGACTTCATTCCCGCTTGACGAACTTTGACCCGTTTGTTGAAATTGCCCTTGGTAGCCATAATTGTTTCTACCTCTATAGTTGCCTTGATTGTATTGTTGACGAGGTGCAAAGTTACCTTGAGCTCCTTGAAAGTTTGGGTTAGCTTGGTTCGCCGCATTCCCGTAGCGGAAATTAGGATGGTTTCGTAACCCGGGGTGGTATGTGTTGGAATTCATATTGAAGTTTCGACCACCCCCTTGAATTGCATTCACTTCTTCTACTTGCTCATCAACCACTCCCACTACACAAACTTCCACCGTGTGACCTATTTCATTGCAATTAGTGCACACGTTGTACACTTGATTCGTGGTTTGAACATTGCCACTCTCTACTCCATGCACTTGTGGCCTTTGTATCACATGCCTCGCCCGTCTTGAGGATTGGGCCTTCCTTTTGGAAGTCACCGCCATTTGTTCTAAAAATGCCCAATCAACATGTTCAAAGTTTGTACCGAATGTACCGTTAGTATTTGACATCAAGTCACGTGCATCCTCTGAACTCAACCCTTCGTGAAATGCGTTCAACAACTCCCAAAGTTGGATACCGTGATGCGGACAATTTCGTAGCATCATATTAAACCGTTCAAATGCTTCGTGAAACATCTCCCCCGCTTGTTGTTGGAAGCTTCTCAAGCCTCTCCTTGCATCATTAGTCTTTTGAGAAGTATAAAACTCGTCTAAGAAAATCTGTTGCATGTCAGCCCATGTAAAAATTGATGCGGAGGGTAAAGTGTGAAACCATCTCTTTGCTTTGTCCTCCAAAGAAAATTGGAAGAGGACTAGCTTGACATCATCCGAAGAAAAACCTTGTCCTCCATTGGTGTTGCAAATAGAATCGTATGTCTCCAAATGGAAATAAGGTTCTTCTGTTGCTAACCCCTTAAACTTTGGTAGACTTTGGAGGGCAATTGTTCTAACTTCAAATGTTCTTCCATCCGCATGATGAGGAATCACTACCGGAGAAGGATTGTTAGTGATAATAGACCGAAAGTGAGCTTCGATTCCCCGTACTACTTCCCGGTGATGTCTTCGAGGGGCACCCAATGGTGCTCTTGGTTGACCCATTTGCCCTTGCATAGGCCCTTGAGGAGCAAATGGTGGTTGATATTGATATTGATGCATTGGTGGTTGTTGTTGAATCGGCCCTTGAAATTGCGGTTGTGTATTTTGAGGCCGCACTAGATGTAGCGGTGTAGGGCGTTGCAATTGTGGCCCTTGCGGTCTAATGTGTTGCACCTCGACCTATAATCTACTCGTGTCTTGAAATTGTTGGATCGGTTGACTTTGTTCACCTGCTCCTCCTTGAGGTCCCAAGTATCCTCCATCACCCCCATAATAGAAACCTTTTTCTTCGTATCCCCTAAAATCCTCTTCATAACCATCATCATATCCATCCCCTTGAATACCCGAGGATTGCCCAAATGGAAGGGATGAATATTGGAAGCCCAATTGGTTCGATGGTCTAAATGTAGAAGTAGCATGGACAATGGTTGAATTTGGTGGTATTAGATAATTAGAGGATGATTGACCCGTAGTTGAGGGAAAGAAGTGTGACAAGGGTGGAATTGTGGTAGAAGGGCTAAAGGTAAGATTGGGTTCAACTTGAGTAGTGATCGGTTGTGTGGTATTGGGGTGTAGTGTCATGAGTTGGAGTAGGATTTGTGGTGGTATTAGGCATGGTGGTGTTCGGTGATGGTTGTGTGGAAGTAGGTATGAATGATGAGGTCGTTT
Organism: Helianthus tuberosus; assembly: GCA_030545235.1. Lineage (NCBI taxonomy): Eukaryota > Viridiplantae > Streptophyta > Magnoliopsida > Asterales > Asteraceae > Helianthus > Helianthus tuberosus. The sequence goes on from CM060407.1 coordinate 126,588,612, forward strand.
GACCCATCGTGGGTGGTATTTGAGATTCTTGCATGATGTTTCGTGGCGTGATGGGTGAGGTAGGTGAACCAATAATTCTGTTTTCTCGTACCAAAACTCGGTTTTGCCTTAACGTTCTTTCAATTTCCGGATCAAACGATAGTGGTGATGACTTGTGAGAGCCTCTAGTATGCATACACCTGTAGTACCAGCACACTAAACACAACCAGCGTAAACCCGAAAATAACAAAACAAAACTAATAAACTGACACACGTTTCCCACTACTCCCCGGCAACGGCGCCAAAATTTGATGTGCTGTCGTAGTACACGCAAATTTAATCCAAATTACAACTAATAGATAGTGGCAAATGGGTATCGAACTCAGGGAGTTTTTGGAAAGTATGTCGATTATGTAGCTTTGCACTTTAACTAAAATTAAACTACAATTGCAGAAATTAAAATTCAAGAGTTGATTGTTTTGGTTTTAAGAACTAATATTAACTAATTAAATTGCAAATCAAAGATTGGTTTTGTAAACAGATTAGGAACAAGCGACCATCCTAGATTTCAGGTTTTAATCCACACTAATGTTTATGCTCAACTAGAAAGAACCACATAGACATGGCTCGCGTCTGATTATCTGTTTGTGATGAAAGGGAACTAAGTACTCGGATTATAAAATGCGAGGTTGTTACCCGATGATCAATTGACAATTATCCAACCCTAATCCCTTCTATGATATCTCGATTGCCAACGGCACCAAGAACGTATGGTTTAGATTATCATCAAACAAAAATCAACACTTTACAAACAAACATTCAAACACCATAATAACTGAAACAAACATTTAAAGTCATTATTCTAGAAATTCAAGCACAAACATAGTGTTTCAAAAGCAAACCTTACATCTAGGATGATCCCCACAAGTTTAGCCACTCATCACTTGGTACATCACCATCACACAAAGATTAATGTTCATATGAATCGAAAACACAAACCAAATGTTTAGAATTGTTTAGAACCAAGTAGAACCAGCCAAAATCGCCCCCCCCCAACTGCTAACAAAACGTTCCAATCATGAATCATGTGGAAAGGCACATGAAAACGGTTTTAATGAGGCCGTTACGCTTTTGCTCGTCACCTCTACCGTAACTTACGGTAGCTACCATAAGTTACGGTAGCCTTCAAAATGCTACGGTGGTTCTTTCCTGAGTTACGGTGGAAAAACATGGGTTTCAGGGCTACCGTAACTTACGGTAGCCACCGTAAGTTACAGTGGACCCCTGAAACTTATGTTTTGTTTCTTCTTTCCTTCCATGCTTGACCCTTTCCACTCCAAAGCAGCATTTTCTCCATTTTAAGCTCCAAAGTGTACCTGAAACATAAGCAACTGTAGTCATCTAATTCAAGATAATTACGCGATCAAGTGAGGGATAAACTCGTCTTTTAACATCATTAAGGGTTGTCATATGGACCACCCGTCACTCGCAAATAACACAAGACCTGACATTGCATTTGCAGTTCATGTACTAGCGAGATACAGTTCGAATCCAACACGTAGACACTGGAATGGTGTGAAACATATATTCCGATATATTTGCGGGACACAAGACTTAGGTCTTTTCTATCAAAAGGATCAAAAGTCCCAACTTGTTGGGTATGCTGATGCCGAAAACCTATCAGATCCTCACAAAACAAAATCTCAGACAGGTTATGTATTCACATACGGTGGCACAACAATTTCTTGGAAGTCAACTAAGCAAACACTTACAGCAACATCATCAAATCATGCCGAATTAATAGCACTATATGATGCTGGTCGAGAATGTGTGTTGTTGAGATCAATGATTAATCACATACAAGAAGCATGCAGATTAGAACATATCAAGAAGGAGCCGACGATTATTTGTGAAGACAATGTTGCTTGCATAGCTCAGATCAGAGAAGGTTATATCAAGGGTGATCGAACAAAACATATCTCACCAAAATTTTTCTCAACATATGACTTGCAAAAGGAAGGGGAAATTGATGTTCGCCAGATTAAGTCAAGTGAAAATCTAGCTGACTTGTTCACGAAATCTTTACCTAGATGCAGTTTTGAGCAGCTTTCACACAAGATCGGTCTTCGTAGATTGAAAGATGTTTGTTGAATTCAGGGGGAGAATTATACATGTTGTACTCTTTTCCCTTAACTAAGTTTTGTCCCACTGGGTTTTCTTAGTAAGGTTTTTAATGAGGCAGCATAGCTGATCCAGTAGTATCAGTTTATTTATCCAGGTCCTGAAGTACCTATTTAACATCATCCTGAAGTATGTTGTTAAACTGTGTATAATTCTAAATGTCTGAAGGGGAGTGTTATAAACCAGACATTTTAGGCTCAGTCCATTACTTATGGGCTTTAGGGTTTATAGTTATGTTTATCCCTATATATTGTAATGTTGAATAGAATGAAGTAATTGAATTTAGTTTATCTCTATTTCCCTTTAGTTTTTATCAAGTTTTTATTATAAACCGTACACATATACTTATATAAAAATATGTTTTAAGTATTATTTGTTTTTCTATGAATGTAGGTAATGCACAAACGGGCCAAAAATTTTAGAAGCACATTATCGAAAGATTTCATGTGTTATTATAACGTGAACCATATTGAAAAGTCGTTTTGATTAATTCGAGGTGGAGGGACATGAATAAGAAGATTTTCAAATTTCAACGGAATTTACAACAACGACCCTGTCAACCGGCCAGTGGGACAAGTGACACCAAAGTTTTGAAGACAGCTGGTTCCCCACCGCCAAATTTAAAGGGGTGATTCCCCACATTGGGAGTTGGTATATTGTAAAAAAGTGCCCGGAGGTCTAAAACATCTAAGTCAATCGAATATAGTGCTAGTTGTTCGGATGCGTCTTGCAACATTAACACTAATGGTGATATTGTCTATTTGACAAGGACAAAAATACAAGAAATACAAGAATCTCAACGCCCAATGAGGAGGGACAAAGCAAGACAGGGAAACTTCATCGTAACGGGAATCGTCAAAGAAAGCTCTTGAAGGGTCCTCCAAAATGGATAACCTCATGGGGGTATGGGTGACTTGTCGGGACCACCTATGTCCTGGAGATATAGAGAAGAAAGTGAGGATCTTCTCATGGCTTCTATAGCTTGGAGTCATTGCATTTGTTTAGTTTTGCTTTTTTATTATTATTCATTTGCTAGAACGGAGTTGGTCTTCTCAAGGTCATGTATAACTTTTCTAATGGTGTTAATATTCTCACACCTCTCTCCTCTATCTCTCTCTATATATATGCATAGAAGCATATAAAGAGAAATGGAGTGAAAAGGGTGCGAGAATAACATTTTTTGAGTGTGGGAATAAGATGAGCCATTTTTTTCCAATCATTGTTTTTCAGTAATTTAGACATTGTAGAAAGATACACACTTGAATAAGTATGAGATATCAAGAACCGTGTTTAATAACAACGATACATTAGATTCATGAGTTAGAAACACAACTACTTGGATGAGATCTTAACGGTTGGAAATGGCGAGGCTTAGGGGAGTGGGGGTGGTCACTAGTGATAGAATTTCATCACTCACAATATCCAATCATGTTTCGCCATGTCAGCAACCATTTTTCCATCACTCACAACCTTTTTTAGTGGCGGTGGTCATCACTCACCCCACACCTAACAATTTCCCCCCAACCAACAACTACCCTCACAACTAACAAAATAACGCCGTGAAAAAAATCACGGAATCGAGAGTGCGTTGAAGTATCACGCGTTAAACTAATGGTGGCGGTGGGATTTCTTTGTTTTCCAAGCGTTGAATTTGTTTTCCACATTGCTATAACGCACCGCCCCTCCTCACCTTACATAAGAAGGCCGAAATCTACAAATAACTATAAATGTTTGTGTATACCTCATCGATAATAATGCTTTTAAGACTATACGGGGTAATTAATGTCAATATGTTAAAATAAAATGTTATAGTGAACTCTAAAATTATACGTTAGCTAACTATATTAAAATAGAAAATGATATGTATATCGTTACCCATCTAATAAGCCATCCTAAATGGTAAATGTTATTAGAAAACTAGTATTAAGCCCATGCGTTGCAACGGTGTCATAAAACTATGTTAAGTAGTAGCAATACTATACCATTGTCAGCGACCACTAACACCGGAAAAGCTCGTAAAAACAAAATAAATAAAAACGGGGAAAAAATAATGCCGAGCGAAAAGCAGATGTAAAATCTTTGAATCACGCACGCGTTGCTGAGAAATTTAACCGAAACGTAAAACATGGAAAAAAATAACTAAGTCCATCCAGGACACGCGTGTTGGACCAACTTGTCAAACGCAGAAAAATAAATGTGACGCGACGGGCCAGTCAAACGAGAAAAAATATACGAAAAATGTTGAACCCACACGCACGTTGCGGTGCGTTAACTCACAAAATTTCTAATAAAACGACATACTTGGGAAAAATGAAAAGTATGGTGGACCAAAATTGAAAATAAAAAAGAGATGGGATTAAATTGGAAAAGATGAAAAACTTTGGGTTAAAAGTAAAAAAACAAAAGGTCTTAATTGTAAAATTGAAGTTATTTATTAATTTTAGATAAAGATAAGGATAAAAATAAGTGATATCTACATATTGGTTAAAGTGAATTTCAAGGATTGTCCTTTATCTTTATACCCATTTTCAGGCGTTGTCCTTTATGTTCAAAATTGATGAGTTTTGTACTTTATGTTCTAAAAGCTTGCACGTTATGTCCTTTAGACCTAACCCAGTTTATATTTTCAGTTAAATGTGACCATATACAGGTCACATGAGGGCAAATATGTCATTTGTTCCACCTTTCAAATCTTTCCCCCAATTTTTATCCACCCAAACCCTCATTTATCCCCAAATCAATCCCCCCTGTTCATCACAACCAGTCTTCCATCAACGTTAAAGAAATACTCCAGCAAAAAAATTTTACCCATTCATCTTCAACTCAAGCTAAAATTTCAAGATTCAAACCACCATTATCATTCTCATCAGAGCATCAAAACCCAACTCCATTTACTCCAACTTAACTTTCCACTCCTTAGCATAAGGATGAAGCAATTCAATCGGATGATGCCCAAGCAAAAACTCCAAAAATTTCAACTTCTTCTCGTCGTCCACAAAAGCTTTCTGGTTCACTCCTAAAATCTTGCACGACCCACCAAAATAAGTACACATTTCCATCCGACCATCATCACTTTCCAACTAACACATAAAATACTTCTCAGTTTCAGGGTCAAGCAAAGGCGCCACATATCTCCGATTTAAAACACATCTTCGTGGTACTGTTGTGGGGGTGGTGCGGGTGTGGGTGTGGGTGTGGGTGGTGGTGGATACCATAAAAATCTGTTCCGGTCCTCTCGTAAACCCTCCTAATCGACACCGAATCGCACCTCTAGTAAACCGTCCCATTTTTTATCACACCAACCCCCTAAAAACCTGTTCTGGTACTACATAAATGGCGTCATATAGTGAAGCTCTGGTGCAGGTGGTCGGAGATTCTTGAACAGGGTGGTGGTCGGAGATTCTTGAACAGGGTTGGATGGTGGTGGGGTGGACGACAACGGTGGATAGTGGTGTGGGTAGGTAGTCGCCGACGGTTTTTAACAGAGCTGGGGATAAATGATTAAATAGGGTTTGGGTGGGTAAAAATGGGGGAAGATGTGGAAGGTGGAACAAATGATATATTTGCCTCATGTGCCCTGCACATGGTAACATTTAACTGATAAAATAAATTGGGTCAAGTCTAAAGGACATAACGTGCAAGATTTTAGAACATAAAGTACAAAACTCATCAATTTTGAACATAAAGGACAACACCTGAAAATGGGTATAAAAATAAAGGACAATCCTTGAAATTCACTCTATTGGTTATTAATTAATAGTATAAATTAAAAGAAATTTATTAAAAAATATAAATAAAATTTATAAGATTGAAGTAGAGAATGCCATGTGACATTATTTGGAGTCTTTTATTATACGTTAGGGGTTAGGATATAATAGGAAGTTTATTTGGCTAAGAAGGCTAGGAAGTAATCTTGACCATCCATTTAGTTAATCAATGGCTAAGATTAAATGAGGGAAATTGAAGGGAAGAAAATAGGCGCGTGGGTTTGTTTAGGGGCATTCTAGTCAATCCAAGGCAATAGTTTCTCTCTCCTCCAATTCCCTCCCATTTTTTAAACGTTAATAACTCTTTCATATGACATTACTTTTTTATAAAAATTGCACCAAAAAAATGAGCGTTTTTTATCTTTAAAACGAGTATACTATTGCTATATTTTAGAAAAAAAATTAAAACCCAGTTGCGTAAAACGCAATGAAAAAAAACCTAAAAATGACATTTTTCTAAAACGCAATGCACCAAAAACACAAAGAAATGTCTAATTTGTAAAACACAATGGCCAGAAAACACAAAAGAAATGTCTTATTTCTAAAACGCAATAGCCTAAAAACACAAAAGAAACTGTACTTTCTAAAATGCAATGGACTGAAAACACATAAATGTGTTTTACCTAAAACGCAATGCACCAAAAACACAAAGAAATGTCTTATTTCTAAAACGCAATGGCCAGAAAACACTTAAAATGTCTGTTTTTCTAAAACGCAATGGACTGAAAACACATAAAAATGTGTTTTACCTAAAACGCAATGCACAAAAAACACAAAGAAATGTCTTATTTATAAAACGCAATGGCCAGAAAACACTTAAAAATGTCTCCTTTCTAAAACGCAATGGCCTAAAAAAACAAAAGAAAGTGTTCTCTCTAAAACGCAATGGACTGAAAACACCTAAAAATGTGTTTTACCTAAAATGTAATGACTAAAAACACTTCAAAAATGTGTTTTTCTAAAACGCAATGGCCAGAAAACACATAAAAATGTCTTAGTTCTAAAACTCAATGGCAAAAAACACAAAGAAAGTTGTCTGTGAATTGTCTGAACCAGAAATGCCTGAACCAACAATGGCATAAAACGCAATAGTTGTCTGTGAACTGTCTGAACCAGGAATGCAGTTCTAATGCATTTTTACAGATGCAGTTCTCTGACCCTTGGACCCCGCCAGGGGCTGCCGCCCCTGGGACCCTGCTACCAGGGGCGCTGCCCCCGGACCCCCGCCAAGATCGTAAAACGCAATGACTAAATCAAAAACCCAGATAATAAAAATGAAATTAAAGAATTTCTTACATGGATCGAAATCGGTTTCTTCAACTATTGACGAAATTTGAATGATTGAAACACTTATCAAAGATCGAATCGAACGGATCGAGTGATTATCTTCAAAATCACTGGAAAAAATGAGATTTTGTATGAAATTAAACTGGGTTTTCTTCAAAAAAAAGCTGAAGAACACGTTGATCGGGTGTTTGAATAATTGATTGGTGACGAAAATCGCACTATAATGTAGTGATTATTGAGATAGAAAGTGAATAAATGGTTGAAGATGGTGGGTTTTGAAAATGGTGGGTTTTGATGTTACTGGGAAGAAGAAGGAAGAAGAAAAGGATAAGATTGACTAAAATACCATTCCTCTTTATTTTAAATTTTGCCACATGTCCTAATCCTATTGCTTCCTATACTTCCTAGCCAAAATAAACTTCTTATTTGATCCTCACCCTATAAGTTAGATGAGTTGTAGAACCCGTGTGAACACACGGGTAAGTTTAATAACCATCGAAATCAAATATTAAAAAATAGATTATAATACATCATTTAAATTGTTTTTGTTTAGTTACATATCTTTATAAAAGTTTTTGTCTACATCTATATGTAAAATATGATGTTACATTATATCATCACAGCCTCCTACTTTCAAAAAATTAAAAGCAGGAAAAAAAAGTAACGCAAACAGAGCCTCATTCACTTGATCAAAACACAATATAAGAAGATCATCAACTCATAAATGATCAGAAGATCAAAGGGTAAAAGGGAGGTTATTATAAGAAACCCTCACACTCTCAATGGAGTCTCATTCACTTGATCAAAACATAATATACCAAACGCCTCAGATTTTTTATCGTAAGTTGTTGTCGAAATCCGCAATGGCTGCAATCAACGTTTCATGTGTCAAATACATGCATACTGAATTGCCTTACATAATGAAAGGGTGTAAACTCCCTCAAAGACCTAAGAAAAGAGCCAAGATGATTCAAAGAACCTTACTTGCAATGGAGGTAGAAGACAGGTATGTTATTACTCATGTTCAAGATAACCTCTTTCGTGTTCATGTGAGCAAGAAGAGAGGAAGACACAAAGGATGTGTCAAACACAGTTCAGATGATACAGGTTCAGGTAATAAGAAGAAACCCTCTGTTGAAGAAGCAACCAGTGATAGTGTTTTGGTGGAAAACATGGAGGGGTCGGTGACATTGTCGAGGGTTGTCAGGAAATGCTACGTGGCATAGCGAACAGCTGAACACAACTAATAATCGTTATGAGTACCTTCTTTGAATAGCAGCCATCTGAACCTGTTCTTTTAGCCCGTTCTGATCCAGCAAGATCCACTAAATGCAACTTAGCACAAAGATACTCATCACTTATAGCATACTTTAACGTGTTCAAATTTCCTCAGCGTTTATATCAGCCGGACAAACGCAAGCTGGGAACAAATAATTATTAAATTAACAATTTTATAAAAAATCTAATACCTTTGTAACAAAATAGTACAATAAGGATCTAAAAAACTTACCAATCATAACAGCTTTTATATCAGCCGGAGTAACGCAAGCTGGCAAGTTGAATATGTATTATCTACAATACAATTCTTGTTCTAAGAAAAGTTTATCGTGTCGAACCTGTAAGATGCGCGTAAGTTTGCTATCATAATATGGAACATGAGCACCTTCTTTCCGTTTCTTTTTATCGCCAAGGGCACTAATGACATTTCCGAGCGCAAGAAGGCAGCTTGTTAATATGAACCCCTGTTTCCAAAACACACAAAAAAAAAGAAAAAAATCATGTTTGTATTTTTAGTATCAGGAATAGCGAACAGCCAAACACAACTAATAATCGTTATGAGAAAAGATAAAAGGAACCGCAACATACCAAACTTGCAAATCAGTTTACCCGCCTGAGAATCCTTTTGCAATTTAGCCTATGAGAAACATTTTTGACAATATGTGGTCATCTTGTACTCATCATAAAGCCCTTCTGGATGATAGTGTGGCCTCATCTAACTTACAGAAAAAAATCACACTTCAGCAACTTAAAATCAATAACTTGTGAAAGAAAATCTTAAAGGTATTAAATAAGAAACCTGAATTTTATGGCCTTTAATTAAACCCTAAGAGGAGACCGTAGTCATCAATTCCAGCAGAGTTCACGAAATGAAACGTCAGCGGCTGCAATAAATCCAACTCTATAAATGATCACCTTTAACTTCTAGGATAACAACATATAATTAAATAAATGGTTGAGAATTACTCAAACTAATGGAACTGTTTATATAACCAATGGGATCTTTTTTGTTTTCATATCAGTGGTTTGTTTGTTTGTTTAGTTTCTGTAGCTCTATTTAATCCAATCGGTTTAAGTATCAGTCATCAGAAGTTAAAACTAGTTTCTTTAAAACTAGATCGGGATTGGAAACTTAATTGAGTGTTGATTTGAGGCATACTATTCCCACCCCACCCCACCCCCCAACTTTCAAACAGATGATCGACGAAAACTCAACGCGCCCTAACCTTCAAACTGACTTTCAACATTAAATCCTCAAACAACCGTTTAAAAGTAGGGGGCTATGGTGCAAGCCCAAACTTATGAAACAACCGTTTAGTGCAACCTCAAACAGTTATTTAAAAACGGTGTGAGATTAGAAAGCAAAACGGATATAGCATTCCCTTAGTAATTACCATTCTAGGTATGTAGCATTTTCTGACAACCCTCGACAATGTCACTGTAACATATCCATTTTTTTTTATCATATACGAATTATAGATTGTTTAAATTTATTAACCACTAGTAACTAGTTTTATTTTTAATATAATTATTCGACCCAAATAGTTTTAAAAACTATTTTATATATAGTTGGTTGGAATGTTATACTAATTAATTGGCCTGTATATGGGTGACATTTCTATAAAATAAAAGTATATAAAAACTTATATAATTAGACGGGTAGATTACGGGTAAATTGACTGTTAGAAATATGAAGTACCTAGACGGGCCTAGTGACCGTCTAATAATTAAATAATAAAAATACATTGTATTTGGACTTACTCCGTTTTTAATGAAACTTGGGTCAAAATGTAGACACCAATATTCTCGTTCTAATGACATATTCATATTTTATAAAACGTCATATTTTAGAAGTTATAAGCGACAAATAAGTGAAGCAGCTGAATTAATTAAAATATATAATAATAAAATAATATTTAAATTTTAAAATTCTACATGGTGGACGAGTGGCATGAAAATTTTAATAAGGCTGTAGGTGTCCAATTAGGTGTACACTCCAAAGCTTTTTGAACATAGTATAAGTAGGAGATCCAGGTCACCTTTTTGTTTGCTCAGTATCTTTCACACTCGTCGCCCCCTCTATAGAAATCTACTTTTTATTTTTATTTTTCATCTATAATAATAATAAAGCCCTGCCCCGTTTTAAGTGTTTTAACTCCCGATCACTGATACCCTTTCCGATTGATCTGGAGCCCCATAACGCATGTCAAGGCTCTGCCCGACTAAGTTCGTTGGGGTTCTGTCTCGTGACGTAGGGATAAGGTTGAATTAGGGTTACTATATTTAACGCGAGTGCATTATATATTTATTAATAGCTCAGGAGTTATAACCAAGATTATACCAGGAGGCTTTTAGTTGAACCCTACAGTTACAAAGTGAGTCAATTCTCTTTTCTCACAGTTTGTGAGTCATTCTTCTTTTTATTACCTTTTTGTGATACAGTTATATTTAAAGATGCTTTCCAAAATCCTAAATGTTTACCAGTTATACTTACAGTGATTAAATTTTTGTATTATGTAATAACGGCCGGTATGGGAGGTTTTATACATTACTTGACACCCGTTACTATTGGCCAAAAAAAATTAGCCAATAGTAGCATGACCACAAGCACGGGGGAATTGTGCCCAGTAGCCATAGCCTATAACTAATATTATTTTTACATTACTATATTAAGTTATCGAATATATCTTATAAATTTAATATACTATATTAATTTTTGTAGGATTTTATTTGGGTGTATACACTATAACCCCTATACAAATATATATACATATGACCAGAGATTTAACATTTAAATCCTCATATATTTACTTTAAATGTTTCAATGGATACAAATATATATATATCCTTATTTTATTTAATTAGTTTATATTAAATTTAGTTGTATACATCAATATTTTAAAACATTGTATTAATACATTAAAGTATAAATTGAATATAGCTACATTCAATTTATATACAGTTGGTTCTTATAAATTGTATGATATTATAGAGCTTTATAGTATACTGAAACGTTATTAATTATTATTAAAATATATTAGTTAAACTAAAGAAAATATATTTAATAAACCTAAATTACTATTAACATTATAGAATAATGTTTAGTCATCAAATGTATACTATAATAAAATATGTTAAATATAATATATTCTACTATACTAAGGTTATATTTTATATCTTAGTCACGTTAATATATTAAATAATAACATCACAATTATTTAATTAATATACGTATTATAATTGATAAAGTTATAGCTATTAATTTGACAGAAAATGATAGATTTCATTTTCTGGGCTAATTGATTTTGTGTCATAGAAAATATATTTGACAAAGTAATGTCGTCGGACACTACTAAGTTTAGAGTCACTAGTTGAGAGAATGATCAACAGTGACATGACCAAAGGCACTAGTTGAGATAATGATCAACAGTGTTATAACCCCAAACACTAGTTGAGAGAATGATCAACAGTGTTATGACCACAGTCACTAGTTGAGAGAATGATCAACAGTGACATGACCAAAGGCACTAGTTGAGATAACGATCAACAGTGTTATGACCAGAATCACTAGTTGAAAGAATGATCAACAGTGATATGACCAGAGTCACTAGTTGAAAGAATGATCAACAGTGATTTGACCACCGTCACGGGAATCGCCTAGTGACCGATACCATTGAGTCATAATAAGATATATTTTATATTTATTACTTGATAAACTTCACTATTGGACGATAGTTAGCCAATGAGTAATATGACCACTGTCACATCGGAACTGTCACCATGTGACAAATACTTATTGAGTTTTGGGTAAATATAAACAAATATAAAAACCCTTAATGCTGTAAAGTATAACAATATATTTTATAAAAAATGGAATGAACTCGCCAGTATTTATTACTTACTGATAAAATGTTTTCAAAACGCGTTTCAGGTAATTTGCTGTAAAGATAATAGAAGTCAGCTATGGAGCACTGAAGGGTTAAATAAAGTGGCTATAAATACCTGAATAAAAGAAGAAATTATATTTTATTTATTTGGGTTTATCCCTATAAAAACAATTGAATTAAATATGGTTTTAAGTCCATTTGTTTAATATTAAAAGTTTGGTGTTTTACAAACTATGAAATTATTTCCTAACTACGATCCTGATGAAAAAAAAATTCGCTGCGTATTTAATAAACACCGATACCATCTGACTGGCTCACTGATGTGCACAAAATACAACATATAAATTACATCAATTGTGGCATAAAACTAACCCTTTTTTAGTACTAATGTTGGAAAAAGTGTGTTTTTGTCTTCCTTTTGTATTTTCAGGATTAAATGAGCTCAAATGAAGAAAAGAAGCAAAAAAGGCAGCTAAATCTAACATAAATACAAGAAAAGGAACAAACGTGGCATGCCTGACCTCCCCGACAGCATCTTCCCAAGCAAAACAAGAGAACAGAAGGTTGAACACGCCCCGTGCTTAGTGAGCACGAGGGCGTGCCCAAGTGTCAGCAGAAAAGACAAAGCTATAGAAGCTTCTATTAACCACCACGGGGTCGTGCTCAGTGGACACGGGGCCGTGGTCAACTCTAAGATTCGCAGAATCTGGAGAAATCTTGATAGTACAGATACGCTTCTGCACACGGGGGCGTGCCCAGCGGACACGGGGGCGTGGTCAACTAATGCAGACAAACTGCAATTAATGAAGAAAGAGAAAGAAGGTGGACACGGGGCCTTGCCCAATGGACACGGGGCCGTGCTCGAGTCTCTGTTCAGGCTATAAATAGGGGTGCTTGGCTCATTTTCAAACCATCCCTTGGCACACCACCTCTCTCACACTTCACCCACCACCCACCACCATCACAACACCATCATCCATCGTCCATCGTAGAGTGTGTGAGTCATCTCGGGATCCAAGATTGATCGTAAGAGTTCTTGACAATCAAAGGCCATGTTTGCCTAAGTCTCTTACATCACTTGGTGAAGACAAGTGTCTAGTGTAATACTTTTTATTTTTAATCTTTTCGCACTTTTTATTTGGTTATGTATTAATGACTTTAATAACTAGTTTCTTATGTTGAAGGTGATTCTTCCTTATCGTTTGTCTGTGATGTCTTGGCATTATTTTACTGTCTATATAAAATAAAAGATTTTCACCATTCATATCTCCACGGTCTATATGGAGATATGTTGGCTACCTGGTCGGGGGTTAAGGGAACGGTTTGGTAAGAGTCTTGCCTTGTTCAGTGTATAGATCCTGCAAGGACCTGGGTCAAATTTAGTAGGACCTCATTCAATACCCACCGGTATTGGATGGCGGGGGTCTAAACTCTTTGATCCCCTCATATGTAAGCTACTATTAATACTTTAACCCGGCTACTTAGGACTGTATCCCTGCTGACTCAGACTACTTAGGCGAGGGTAATGTCACCTTCAAAAGAGGGGCCTACCATAATATGCATTAATAACTTAATTAATTATCTTTCAATAATCCGACCCTTTAGGATGGGTTGAGGGTAACGTCACCTTCAAAAGAGGGGCCTACTACAATAACTAAGATAATCTCTTAAAAAGTGCAAAAGTGCGGAAATAATCAAAGGTTACACTAAACACGAGTTGGAGCCAAGTGATTCATCTTGTCTATCTGTTTTTATTTTTATTTTATTTTTCAGCATTTTAGTTAGTTTTATTTTTCTTATTTAAAAACCTTTTTCTAACTTTTGATTTGATTAGACGTTGAGGATAAACTGGTACTAAAAGCTCTTGTGTCCTTGGACGACCTCGGTATCTTGCCAACACTATACTACGCTCACGATGGGTGCACTTGCCCATATGTGTTTGGTGTTAGTAAAATACCTTGTTTTATAAATTTAAAACTTGACTAAAGTGTAAAAAAGGGCTTAAAATATACTTAAACTTATATACACACTCGCACACATCACTCACGGCTCCTGCTCCCAGGGTGGGGTCGGGGGCTGTGACAGAAGGTGGTATCAGAGCCACTTGTTTAAGCTATTTAGGTGTTCTTTTAATACCTAAACTTAAACAACAAAGTTAGGAAATTAATACAAAGTAACATATTTGCTATTTTTGTAGATTTAAATATATGTATATATGTATATATATTTGCACATATGATTCTTGAAGGTATTGTTTTGTTTTAATTATTCTGTGATATTAATAATTGAAAATGTTTACAATTCAGATGTCGAATGAAGTATCACATAATCCAGAAGTTCATGCTAATAATGAAAATCATTTGGATAAAAATGCTATAGAAAATATGATAGCCCAAGGAATAGCTAATGCTATACCTTTAATAAGTAAAGCTGTTAAAAGCCCCTTATAACACACCAAAGCTGTGAGTAGTAAGCATACTCGGGACGACAGTTTTAGCCATAGTGTCAATGGAGGCAATGATAATATTATCAAAACCCCATTTCCCAAGAAAATGAAGGCGATGACTTTCGGGTGTACCTACAAAGAATTTCTAGCTTGTAAACCAACTAAGTTCGCAGGCAGTGAAGAAGCCACGGCTGCTTTGCGATGGTTGGAAAAGACGGAAGTTGTTCTTAAAATCAGCAAATGTGCCGAAAAAGATAAGGTGATGTATGCGTCCAACCTCTTTAAAGAAGAAGCCTTGGAATGGTGGAATACAATTCTTTAGGCAAAAGGAAGTGACATGGCTTATGCCATGAACTGGGAAAATTTCAAGGAAATGGCAGAAAGAAAATTTTGTCCCCCTTATGAAAAGGAACGAATGGCTAACGAGTTCCTAAATCATAAAATGATAGATGTGAATTGTCGTGAATATACGACAACGTTCTTCAAATATGCAAGAATGGTACCAACTCTGGCTTCGCCAGAACCCGTACTAATTTCTCGTTATATTTGGGGATTAGTTAGCGAAATCCGAGACATGGTCAAGGCCGCTAGACCACAGACTATTGAAGAAACAGTTGAACTAGCTAACATCCTGACAGATGGACTAATTCGCACAAGAGAAGAAAACAAGAAAAAGGAGTTAGCGCAGAAAATTTCCCAAGAATTCAAGAAGAAAGGAATTGAACCTTCAAGGGGGCAACCTACCTGCAGAAATAGTAACAAAAAGCATTCAGGAAAATGTCGTTTTAAATATCAACGTAAGTGAGAAAAGTGTCGCGAGAGTGCGTAAGTGTGGGACGACAATAGAGAGTAAGCACACAAGGTTCAAATAGCAATTATCACATTATCTAATGCACAGTGAGAACTATCTAACCGACAATATAACATAAATCATACCACTTATGGTGTCGAGTCTTGCACGTGGAGCGAAGCGTCGTTGTGGATCGTTGAGCACTGTACAGGTTATAGTCTGGTTTTATCAAAAAATTTCCTTTTTTTTAAACCAAGTTCACTATAACCAATGGCTCTGATACCAATCTGTCACACCCCCAAAATCCACCATGCGGAGTACCACCGCTTGGAGGCGTGACGTGACCAGGATCGAGCCACCAATCATATTGAACAACACAATTTAGTAAATGAAACCAACTACAATACGATTGGTGACCTAAAGAAGGTGACCGATTTTAAGATAACAGCGGAAGCATAAAACGTAAGTTCAAAAGATAAGTTCACAGTTCATAAGTTTAAAGTCTCAAACATAAGTTCTATAGGTTTATAAAGTTCAATTATTAAGTATGGGATATAACAACCCATATTCCACAACAACCTTCTCCTCATGCAAGCTCCAAAAGCACCTAGCGACCTGTAAGGCATGTAACAACTAGTCAACAACAAAGTTGAGTGAGCTCACGTTTGGTTGTTTAGTTTTAAGTTGGTTCTGAAAAACGTGGTCTGACTTTCGTTGGCTTAATTGCCATGGGGGTTACCCCGTAGTTGAAAGTATGTTTAACCAGTTCCTTTTTCATTACCCAATCCATAACCATAATTAGTGGGGGCTTTCCTCGTGTGAACTACTAGACCATACATATCGACAACTGACGAACAATAGTTGTGCCCTACATCAGTGTCTATCATCACTGACAGTTTGCCATAGTCCATTAGTACACGCCCGTCCGAACGGCACGGTGTGAGGTTTGTTAAACCTAATAGCGCTATTAACTAATGACCCGCTCGCCATTGGCCTCAACGATTAAGTCGATATAAATTGAGGGACTTCATGATAGAGTTTTGTCTAGCAAGTTTTAAGGTTGTTGTCCTGCACCAGGAGGACGACGTACGTATTCTGCACCAGGAGAATTCGTAGGATTAATAATGGCATCCTATCTATGGAGGATGGCCGTACATATCCTACCCAAGGAGGATATGTAGATTTAGTTTTAAATTCTTTAACCCATTCCCAAACCACCGGGAATCTCATGCCTTAGAAAGTGTGTGAACTCACCTCGGTTTGCTCGGTTAGATTCTCAAATATAGCTAGAAGTCAAGGTTGGTCAATCACGTCCTAGTATGATTTACCAGTTAGTCATTTAGTGGCTTTCAAATAGAGCACAAAGTTCCTACACGTATCTATCACACAACATGCGTCACTTTGATGGTTTATGCCCATCTAGGTTTCCCATCCATTCCCCACTCATAAACAAACATACGATAACGCACATAACGCATATAACATGTTAGATCATTTACAGATAGCACACTCGACATTTAGACACGCAAATTACAGCTTATGTCATTTCAGCATAAATATTCAAAACTGGGCTGTTTTCGGACATTTTAATAAAATAGTTAACTTATTCCAAAAATTCCCAAATTTTTACAGAATGTCTAAAACGTTCCAAATTTTATTGTGTAAAAATATCGGGGTCCGGTTCATTACCAATATTTTATAAAAATTCATTTTCCGGGTTGAACTCAGATTTATCTTTTTCTGACCACAGTCCACAGAAAAATTTATTAAAAATTCATCGTAAGTCTGATTTACGAAATTCCAGTGGGGTAATTACAAATACATCGGTGGTCATCTATAGTACAAGTTTCATGATCTAACTCTACACAGAACTCAACTTATGACAGAAAACAAAACGCATATTTTCAGCAGAAAAATGCAGCTCTAGCTGCTGTTACGAAATGACGCTTTAAAAATAGTAAACGAAGTCCAAAAATTACGATTCCGGTGCCATTAGAACCGTATTTCATAGTAACATATTTTAGACTCAAAATATCAGTTTTCGTTGAGTTTATGACCTGTTTACAGCCAACTGAAGTTGGCTGTAAAACTTGGACAGATTCTGTTTTCATTCTTTAACTTTATAACTTGTGTTCGATTGATTCCGTTAACATGTTTAGTGACCACAACAACATCAAACATCAATATTAACCAGCAAAACATCAGATGATCAACCAAGAATCATAACAACACAAGATCCACATGATTTACACATACATCTACTCTTTATCCAACATATTCATCTTACTTTCAAGTCTTTAAGTTATGACCTTGTGTGTTCTTGGTTTTTAGCTAATAAATCACTTATTAACCACTTTAAACAAGATCAAGAGGGTGTTTAGAATCACTTACCACTAAATTAAGGCTAGGGAAGAATCGAAGCGAAAACAAGGTGGTTAATAGCGATGTAGAGAGGTCCTTGTGATTCCGTAAGCACCGGGTCTCCTCGTATGAACTCTAACACACTTGTAAGTAGGTAAAATGGCTTGATCAAAATTTGAAAGTGCTGAGGTGATGCTAGGGAGGTTCGGCCGAGAGTATTGGGAGGGAGAGAGAGATGAGATTTTGAGAAGTGTTTTGAATGAATGATAAAGTGACTTGAAGTTATATTTAAAAACCATGCATCCTCATTAACCAAAAGGTCATGTGATCTCTAGATACAAGACATAAGAGAATAAAATATTCAAATGTGTAAGGGTGTGTCCCCTAAGGGGACCGATCGGTCAGGGGGGTGGGGCATTTGGTTGGATTTTAACCAATTAGGTGATCTAGTTAAGTTAGTTTAGTTAAGTGATTAATTAGTGTATTATGTGTGTTGTAGTTTATAACGGGTGTTAGGGTATTCGGGGACCCTAACTGGCTCAGAAAAGGAAAAAACAATGTCTTTGACAATATTTTTATGTTCCGGGTTAAGTCCGGTTGTTCGGTTTGACACTGTTCCGTTAGAGTGCTTAATTAATCCGAAAAGTGTCTTTTATATATATTTTTGTAACACTTCAGATTTCTAACACTTAGGAAAAACACACAGGACTGTTTAATGACTTTTCTGTACATTACTAGTGTGTTAACAAGCGCATGTAAACATAACACAGAAATCTGAGAGCAGTTAAGTAATTCCACACAGTCGTCAAACACTTTATTTTCATTAATAAACTGTACGGTTACATGTAAATTTGAGGGTTGTCACATTCTCCCCCTGTTAAGAGAATTTCGTCCTGAAATTTAGCGCGTGGTTACTGAGGAAGCTAGTTAAGTTGCGTTGTTTTCCTGATTTTCCTGGGGTGTCACATCATCCCCCCGTTGATTTGGAATTTCGTCCTGAAATTCTGCAGTAGCTTCAGCCTCAGTAGTGGTTGCGTTTTTCTTAAATAGTTGGGGATACTTGAGTTTCATTTGGTCTTCTCGTTCCCAGGTATACTTTGGGCCACGACGAGCATTCCAACGAACTCGGACCAGAGGTATCCTGGTACGCTTGAGGATCTTAACATCTCGATCCGTAATCTCTACTGGTTCCTCGACGAATCGCAGCTGGTCGTCGATTGTGAGTTCCTTGAGAGGAACTATGAGGGTCTCATCTGACAGACACTTCTTCAGATTCGACATATGGAAAACATTGTGAACTCCGCTGAGTTCTTCAGGTAGATTCAACCTGTAGGCGACTTTGCCAATTTTCTCGGTGACTTCGAATGGTCCGACATAACGCGGATTGAGCTTGCCTCATTTTCCAAAACGGACTACACCTTTCCAAGGTGAGACTTTGAGTAACACTCGATCCCCAACCTGGAATTCGAGTGGTTTTCTTCCCTTATCAGCATAGCTTTTCTGACGGTCACGACCTGCCGCCATTCGCTGCCGTATCGGTGGTATCTACCACAAGTTATGGGCTAGTAATTTGGCTGTCACCAACTTCTTCCCAACAGAGAGGTGATCGGCATTTGCGTCTGTATAATGCCTCGAATGGAGCGGCTTGGATGCTGGTGTGGTAGCTGTTGTTATATGAAAACTCCACTAGCGGGAGGTGCTTTTCCCAGCCATTACCAAAATCGATTACACATGCCCTAAGCATGTCTTCAAGGGTTTGGATGGTGCGTTCAGATTGTCCATCCGTCTGTGGGTGATAAGCGGTGCTCATATCTAAACGTGAGCCAAAGGACTTGTGCATTGCTTGCCACAGTTCGGAAGTAAAACACGCGTCATGATCAGAAATGATGGAGGTTGGCACTCCGTGCCTTGACACCACTTCTTTTAGGTAGATGTCTGCGAGAGTAGAAAACTTGTCGGTTTCCTTGATAGCTAAGAAGTGTGCAGACTTAGTCAGTCGATCCACGATCACCCAAATGGTATCATTTCTGCGCTGGGATCTAGGCAGACCAGTAACGAAATCCATGGAAATTTGCTCCCATTTCCATTTCGGGATCTCCGGTTGTTGAAGTAGGCCTGATGGTTTCTGATATTCAGTCTTGACTCTTGCACAAGTTAAGCACTTACTGACGTAGGTTGCTATGTGGGCTTTCATGCCAGGCCACCAATACGTAGTCTTGAGGTCGTGGTACATTTTATCCGAACCAGGATGTACCGAATAACGAGACTTGTGTGCTTCATCCATCACAAGCTCGCGTAGGTTTCCATAAAGTGGAATCCAGATGCGCCCTGTTACATAGTAAGCGCCGTCTTCCTTTTGCTCTAGTCGCTGCCTCGATCCACGCAAGGATTCAGCTCTGATGTTCTCCGCTTTCAATGCTTCAACCTGAGCGTCGCGAATCTGAGCGGGAAGGTTAGATTGGATGGTAAGTTGTAAAGCACGTACACGCTTAGGTATAGTATCCTTTCGACTGAGGGCGTCGGCCACAACATTGGCCTTGCCCGGATGATATTTGATAGCGCATTCATAATCGTTCAAGAGTTCGACCCATCGGCATTGACGCATGTTTAACTTCTTTTGCTTGAAGATATGCTCGAGACTCCTGTGATCGGTGTAAATGGTGCACTTGGTACCGTACAGGTAATGTCTCCATATCTTAAGTGCGAAAACAACTGCTCCCAGCTCCAAGTCATGCGTAGTGTAGTTCCTTTCGTGAACTTTAAGTTGGCGCGATGCGTAGGCAATGACCTTATCACGTTGCATCAATATGCAACCAAGTCCTTGGATGGAAGCGTCGCAGTAAACCACAAAATCATATGTGCCTTAAGGCAATGAGAGGATAGGCGCGCTACAAAGTCTATCCTTCAAGTGCTGAAATGCGGACTCCTGTGCATCACCCCAACGATAGGTGACACCCTTCTGAGTCAGTGAAGTGAGATGCTGCGCAATCTTTGAGAAATCCTTGATAAACCTTCTGTAATATCCTGCCAAACCCAAGAATTGGCAGATCTCTGTTGGTGTGCGGGGTCCAGGCCAATTCTTGATCGATTCAACCTTAGATGGATCCACATGAATTCCATCCTTGTTTACCACATGGCCTAGAAAGTGGACTTCGCGAAGGCAGAATTCACATTTCGAAAACTTGGCATACAACTGCTCTTTTCGAAGAAGTTCCACCATAAGTCGTAGATGCTGCTCGTGTTCCTCCTGACTCTTAGAATAGATCAGGATGTCGTCGATGAACACAATAACGAACTTATCCAGGTAAGGCTTGCACACTCGGTTCATGAGATCCATAAAGACCGCTGGTGCATTCGTCAGCCCGAATGGCATAACCAGAAACTCGTAATGGCCGTAACGAGTTCTGAATGTTGTTTTGGAGACGTCCTCATCTCGGACCCTCAGCTGATGGTATCCCGATCTCAAATCAATCTTGGAGTAATAGCTCGATCCTTGCAACTGGTCGAACAAGTCGTCAATACGTGGAAGATGATAATGATTCTTCACAGTCACCTTGTTAAGTTCACGATAGTCAATACACATTCTGAAAGTACCATCTTTCTTCTTTACGAACAAGACTGGAGCTCCCCAGGGCGAAGAGCCAGGACGTATAAACCCTTTTCCAAGAGTTCTTGTAGTTGTGTGGACAGTTCTTCAAGTTCTGATGGAGCTAGACGATATGGTGCTCGAGCTACTGGTGCTACCCCAGGAGCTAGCTCGATTTGAAACTTGACTTGGCGATGAGGCGGAAGACCAGGTAATTCCTCAGGAAATACCTCGGGAAAGTCGCGTAGAATAGGAATGTCCTCAATTCTCTTCTCTTCCGTTGATGTGTCAGTAACGAGTGCTAGAATGGCAGTGTGGCCCTTTCGCAAACACTTCTGGGCCTTAAGGAAAGAGATGATGCCTTCGATAGCACCACTCTTGTCGCCATGAATCATGAGAGGTTCTTCACCAGAACGAGGAATGCGGACGATCTTCTCCTTGCAAACAATCTCCGCTTGATGATGAGATAGCCAATCCATCCCAATAACAACGTCAAAACTACCAAGTGTGATAGGAATAAGATCGATAGAGAAAGTCTGACCAGCTAAGACGAGGTTACAACCTTTAACTACGTGTGTGGCTTCAAGACTTTTACCATTTGCTAGCTCTATCGTGTGTTTGGTGTTCAAAAGCGTTGGAGTGCGCTTAAGCATTTGGCTAACTTTTAGGGACACATAACTAGTATCGGCACCCGAATCAAATAAAACAGTAACAAAGAAGTCGTCCAGAAGAAACTTACCCATCACAACGTTGGGATCGTTCCTTGCTTCACCCTGACCAAGCACGAAAACACGACCCCTTGCCCCATTACCATTGTTGTTTCCCCCATTGCCATCTCCATTTGTTGGTGCATTCATCTGTCGTCTTCGTCTTATGTCGAGTCTCGGGTTCGTTGCGTTGCTGAACAAGAGTGATGTCATCATATATGATGATGACATCATATATGTGACATCATCATTTGCATCATGGGAATTTATTACATATGAAGACAAAGAATTCATGACCGTTTGAAAGTCAAATTAGAGAATTCATTTGTATTGGTCGTTTGAGAGTGACCGTTTGTAGATGTTTGTTTCAAAGGGTTCCGTTTGAAGGGTTCCGTTTGAAATGGTTATGCCACTTTCAAACGGAAGGGTCCTCCCTATAAATAGCCTTCAAACGACTTCATTTGTAACATTCTGAATTCCGACGCCGAGGTGCTGTCGAGGTGTCTCCAGTATTGTAAACGTTCAGAGATTAATATACGAGATAATTAATAGTGAATACAAGCTAAACGAAGACCGAATCAATGAATTCCGCCTCTAATTCGGTCTGAGCACTCTTCTGATCGACTCGTTAGGTCGTTTCACGATCCTACAAGTGGTATCAGAGCTCAGGAGGAAGAGTTCTTACCGTTTAGCTCGTTTTCGCTAGCAAATTCTGATTTTCTACACCTTCTTTCACAAAATTGATATTTTTCACGGTTAAAATCGGCTAAAACTTTCACAATGTGTGTTTAATGGTATTTTAACAAACCCTTGAGAATATCGGACCTAAACTCTAAGTAAAAGTGGTAAAAATGGACTGAAAATACCATTCCGTTTGAACGAAGCATAGGTGTTCCGTTTGAAAACTGCCTGAATGTTTGAAATCTGCTCACATTTCGTTTGAAACATCGTTTGAAGCTTGACATTACGTTTGAAAATGATGTAATTTCAAACGTGACAGGTCTATTACGTTTGAAACTTATGTTCCGTTTGAACATATCGTTTGAAATTGATCACTATCGTTTGAAAGTGTTCTGTTTGAAGCTGTCCGTTTGAAAGCCACACTTTGTTTAAGAGTTCACGTTTGAACTTATCGTTTGAAACATATCGCACCGTTTGAAAGTGATTGAAGCTTCATGTGATAATTGTTTTTATCTGATCAGATGTGTCAGGTTCATGTGATTATCTCAGCCAAATAGGAATGATCATGTGATTTGTTGTCAGTAATTGGAAAAGAATATCACGTGTTAGAGTGTCAGTTGATAACGTGTGTGAACATCTAATACTTGCATGTGATTCTTATAATCTGGATTTGTGCAACTTTAAAGACAACAGCATGTGATATAGTAATTCATAAATTCATGTGATGTGTTAGACTCAATTAATCAGTTGTTGGTTTAGTGGATCTTTTGGTCCAATGAGTTTTGAGTAGTGATCACTAGTGTCGGCTGAGTATTGATCAATTTGAATTGCTAGTTGTGTGTCGGATTAAGTAAAAGTCCAAAGTAATCATGTAAAGTCCTCAGCCCAAGTTTTCTTCATTACTTGCGGCCCAATCAACATTATTGGTTATTGATTAAGTGAAGTGTTGAAATCAGACTTATTGGCATTCAAAGGTGTCGAGTTAGTGGATTTTGACATCAAAATTGTTTTTGTTTTGAATTGGAAATTTTGTCGGGATTGTTTGAAAAAATGGACAAGATGTTTGATGAGATGGAAAACCATGATCTTGAAAGGTTAAATGATTGGTATATGGGGTATTTGGACGATAGTTATAGAAATGTGAAAAAGGATGTTTGGGTCAAAAGGTTTACATATTTTGCATGTTTGAAAAATGAAACATTGGAAAATTTAGAGAACCGATATGGAGTCTTACTTGGTTACTTAAAAAATTATGAGATATTTCCATCAGATGCTGAAAAAATAGAAAAGTTTGCAGATGCATTACCTATTGAATGGAGTGAATTTTTGAAAAAGTTTAGAAAGGATTCAAATTTTTCAAAATTACATCTAAAAAGATTCATCAGCATACTTAAAACTCATGAATTTGAAAACGGAAAGAAAAAAAAAGAAATGATAAAGGTTTTAGAAAAACATTTGGTGGATATGGGATTAGATGTAATTGATGAGACGAACAAAAGGATTGTTGAATGTATTAGAGCAAAATATGTGATGAAATATGATATCAAGAGAGGTTGTTATATTGATGAGAATGCAAATTGTCTTGATTTCGTTAAAATTTTTTGTGCAGGTACATTCATGACAAAGGAGGAAGAAGTTTCAAAAAATGAAGAATTTGTGAAAATTGGATCTTCAAATTCTGAATCAGTGTGCACCAAATGTGACAACTTTAAGGATGACAATGACAAACTTGTGAAAGATGTGGAAAGTTTGGCATTGGAGATCAAGAAGTTGAACAATGAAAAGCAAGCTGATGATAAGCAGATTCTTATTTTGAAAGAAAATTGTGGGAGGGTGAAATCAGAAAATGACAAACTGTTAAGTGATTTGAACAGTTTGGCATTTGAAAACAAGATTTGAAAGAGAAAGAGAAAAGTTTTGAAAATGAAAAATCAAGAATTGAAAAAGAATTTCAAAATCAAATAAAAATTCTTGAAGATGGGAGAGATGTGTTTAGCAAAAACAACATCGAAAAGCAAAAAATGATAAATTCCCATCTTCAGAAAATTATCAAACTTGAAAAAGAATGTGAATGTGCTCGAAAGAAAATCAAAGAGTTAGAAGAAAAGGAGTCGAATTCAGAAAATGAAGATTTCTGGATAAAGCTTGAGAACAAAAATCTGAAAGCAAATGAGACAAAATTTCAAAAACAGATAAATGTTTTGGAAAATGAAAAGTCTGTTCTTGAAAACATGAAGAATGAGAATGAAAAATCAATTAAGTCTCATCTTGAAAGAATCTCTCAGCTTGAAAACGAAGCTGAGAATTCAAGAAACAAGATTGATGAACTTGAAAAGAAATTGAAAGGTTTTGTGACTTCATCTGAGTCTTTGAATTATCCCTGTCCAAAACCGATCAATTCAGTTCCAATAAGTGACAATGTCACAAACTTTGACAAAGTCAAAGTTGAAGATTGTGATGAGAAAACTGATGATGATATTGAAAAAAGAAAAATATTTTTGAAGTTAAAAGAAAAGTTTCAAGAAACTGTTCCACAATCAACTGAAAAGGGAGAATGCTCTAAGCAAAAACCTTTGAAGAAGAAAGTGGAACAAAAACAAAATGAGAAAATTTTGAAAAATGTTCAAAAAGAAAATAAAAGCTCATCAGTTCAATCATCCAATCGCAACAAAAATCCACAAAAATTGAAAAATGAAAACTCAAAAATAGTTGGTAATAAGTGGTGCAGGTTGGACCACAGTGCTCAAAAGTCAAATCAAGCAAACAAGAGGAGCAAGGATTATCACCAAGCCAAACAGTGCTTTGATCTGAATGTTTGGACTGAAAATGGTGATTGTTACGATAACAGAGTGTGTTACCGATGTGGTTATCAAGGACACATTGCTGTTAACTGCCAAGGTTGGAGTTATGAGACGAGAAGATGCTTTAACTGCAACATCAGAGGTCACATTGTCAGAGATTGCCCAAGGAGATCAAATGAAAGATTGAGGGTTAATTCTCAGAAAATGGCAAAGAAATCAGTCAATGTTAAGCCCAAAGAACAGAAGGTTCAAGAACCTAAAGTTCAAGAAACGAAAGTGAAGCTTTCTCAAGGGCAAAAAGACAGACTGAGGAAGAAGAGGAAGAAGGCGAGAGAGTATCTCGAGAAGATTTTGTCCTCGGGTTCATCCGTTGGTAAAAATAAGAGTTCTGATGAACCGCTTTCCTCAACTGCAAAGTCAAACAAGACGAGTTCATCAGATACAAATCTGAGGACAGAAGAGAGAAAGAAGAAGAAGAGAAAGTTGTCGGCGATGAATCTGGCTCATCAAAGTCAGACAAGCCACATTCAGGCAATGATTCTGGTACGGTAAAGCCAGAAGAGCCGGTAGTTGAGGTAAAAGTTGAGAATTCTGGTCTAACAATGGATGATGAAAATTTTCCACCATTGTTGAACAAGAATTCAAAATCACCCAAGGACCGTCAGGCTTGGGTGAATCTGTTTAAATGAAAAACTTGACTTGCCGGAGTTCCCAGGTTGGTAAGCGTGGAACAGGAATCGGCACATTTCTTGAGAAATTCACGAATGTGATATTTCAACTTACAAGTGGTAAATCAGGGACATAAAGTTGTACTTGATTTTCTACAAGTGATGTTTGTGGATTGATCTTAAAAATGTTAGTTTTTTCAAATGATTGAAGAAAACAAAGTGATGAAAGATCCCCATGTTTGAGAAATGACTCACAAAACTTATTTTCCGGAAAAACCATTTTGATTAAAACAAACTTAAGTGTTTTGAAATCACTATGGGAAAATAGTTTGTTGTGAGGGGGAGTTCTGATTGTTTATGCCAGGTGGATGGAGAATTGAAGTGATTCTCATCATGTTGTCACATTTCTTGTACAGCTTGTTTTCAAATTTTCCCAAAAAATCAAAATTGAGACATATTTTGATTTTAGGGGGAGTAAAAATTTTATAAAAATTAGAAAATTTGAAAATGTCAAAAACATTAAAAAATGCAAAAATGAGTTTTGTTGTCAAAAAGAGGAAATGATAGTAGATCAGTTGGACTGTCACAGCATGCTAAAGAAATGGAAAGATAAAATGTGATAAGCGATCTCACTAAAGATGTGACGATAGGCTCAGCAAGACTAGTAGATTTGCGATAACGATACAAACTTAAATGAAAAAGCCTAGTTCTAGTGGGAAACACGGTTGAAAGCATAGTACTTAGTTTTGTCCTTCTTGATTGTGTACCTACTCGGTAATCGCTGATTGTCGAAAGACATAAAACTGGTTAAGTTTGTGAACTTTCACAACTTTGCTGAAAAGTCGCTGTGATTGTGCATTTCATTTTGCAAAGATTTAAACTTGTTTTATTTCTTTATTTTGTTTAAGCATCGGACATCCTCTGCGTATACGTGAGTATCGACCTGGATGTTGTTGCCTAAACGTTCTGCTTTATTTTCTTTGGTGTTTCGTTTAAGCTTTGGACCTCCTCTGCGTATACGGGAGTATCGACCTGGTGGTTAAAGCCTAAACAACTTCAACTTATTTTTATTTTCTTATTTTGTTTAAACATTGGACTTTCTCTGCGTATACGGAAGTATCGACCTGATTGTTAATGTTTAAACATTCTGCTTTGTTTTTGCACAATTCACAGTTGATAAAGTTTAAAGGCATTACTTGAGTTAGTGTATTGCATGATGAGGGGATATGCTGAGATCGTGGGGTCCATAAGAACTTAGTGCTATCTTAATATACCTTAACGTATCGGTAAGCATTTCGAAAGTTTTTAGATTGAGTTTAAGTGGACAACAATATCGTCAATCAACGTGAATCGTTTAGAACTGAAAATGTTTAAAGCTTAACGGTGCTAGTGATTGGTCACATAAACTGATATGATCCTCTTACACGAACTCACAAAAATATTGTTTGTAAATATTTCTTTACTGCATTTCTTTGTTATATTCAAAAATAAAAAAAATTTAGTGTGTTTTAGCATAAATTTTGAAAAATACAAAAAAAATTTCGACAACTGATGTTGGAAAACTGATATTCAAAATTTCAAGTGCTGAACATGATGAACTGGTTTGGGAATGTGTGTGCTGAATTGAAGAAATTTTGTTTTGAGAAAGAGTAGTTTGATTAGTTAATCAAGGTCATTAATTTGAACTTGGTGTAACTATTTTTAGTAAGTTTTTCTTATTGATTTAAGTAAAAACTTATGTGTTTGTGAGAAGATTGTGCAGGAGATGAGCTTAAACAGAGTTAAAGCCAGGATGAAATCTCAAGGTGATAGCTAATTCCAGACGGCGATCCCATCATGATGAAAGGGGGAGTCTGACGAGGTTAGAGCCAAAGAGAAGATCCTGGTATATGCGAAGAAAGAAAAGAGACAGATAAAGACTGAAGATGCGAAGACTCGACACTTAAGACTCGTCAACATCTGAGGGGGAGTCTGTTGGTGCATTCATCTGTCGTCTTCGTCTTATGTCGAGTCGCGGGTTCGTTGCGTTGCTGAACAAGAGTGATGTCATCATATATGATGATGACATCATATATGTGACATCATCATTTGCATCATGGGAATTTATTACATATGAAGACAAAGAATTCATGACCGTTTGAAAGTAAAATTAGAGAATTCATTTGTATTGGTCGTTTGAGAGTGACCGTTTGTAGATGTTTGTTTCAAAGGGTTCCGTTTGAAGGGTTCCGTTTGAAATGGTTATGCCACTTTCAAACGGAAGGGTCCTCCCTATAAATAGCCTTCAAACGACTTCATTTGTAACATTCTGAATTCCGACGCCGAGGTGCTGTCGAGGTGTCTCCAGTATTGTAAACGTTCAGAGATTAATATACGAGACAATTAATAGTGAATACAAGCTAAACGAAGACCGAATCAATGAATTCCGCCTCTGATTCGGTCTGAGCACTCTTCTGATCGACTCGTTAGGTCGTTTCACGATCCTACACCATTGTTGCCTCCATGGTTGTTCCCATTGTGGTTCCCGTTTCCTTGGTTGTTGTTGTTCCGATTCTGGTTCAGTTGGGGGTAGTTCCTCTTAAAATGGCCTTCAGCGCCACACTGAAAGCATCCTTTATTGCCCTGTTGTTGTTGCTGCTGGTGGTTCTGTGGAGCTTGTTGTTGTTGTTGGCGATTTTGATTTGCTGGTCGGGCGCTCCTGCAATCCTTTGCTTCATGACCAAACTTGTTACACCTCAGGCAACGACCTTTGTTGCACTTCCCGCTGTGATGCTTGTTGCACCGGTTGCACTTGGGGTGGTTCCCTCGGTATCCACCCTGTCCTTGGTTACCAGAAGATTGCTGACCAAGACTCTGGTAGTCATCAGTCTTTCGCTGCTGAGACTGAACTAAAGTAGACCCCTTTCCGGAGTTCCCATCCCATTTTCGCTTGTTGTCGGTAGGTGCATCAGAAGTAGCTGTGGCACTGATTCGTTTGGGCAGCCTGTTTTGCTCCACCGCCTGGTCAGTGAGTCGATGGGCCAACTTGATAATTTGCTGTATGGTACCCAGGTTGGCTGAAGTCACGTGACTTTGAATCTCTGGTACAAGGCCCTTGAGATACAGCTCAATACGTTTGATGGGAGGGTCCACCATAGTAGGGCATAAGATGGCCAGCTCATTTGACCTCTTAGTATACGCCTCAATCTCAGACCCCGTCATCTTCAGATTGAAAAATTTCACTTCTAGCTTGTGGATGTCATCCCGACTGCAGTACTCCTCTTTGATCAGTTCTTTGAAACCATTACAGGGGGTGGCATTAGCAACTGCCAGTCCTAGTAGTTGAACTTGCGCCTTCCACCAGGTTAACACAGCTCCTTCAAGTGTTCCGGTAGCATATTTCACCCTACGGTCTTCGGGGCATTCGCACATCTCGAAAACTGACTCAAGCTTTTCAAACCAGTGAAGAAGGCCCACTGCTCCTTCGGTGCCACTGAAAGTGGTAGGTCGGCTGTCCATGAATGTCTTGAACGTGCACACAGGAGGTTGAGTATGTTGACCTGTTGCCCGAGAATAAAAGACAACGTTAAGCACGAGGGTTGGTTTGCGAAGGTAGGATCTAAACGTCCTAAGGTGGGTTGATATAGCAGGTTATACCTCCTGCTGGATTTGCTGCGAGTGCCTCAGCAACTCGTTCGTTGATCAAAGCCGTCAACTGGGCTTGAGTGAGGTTGATACGTCCTCCGCGTCCGCTCATGATCTTCATAATGAAGCAACGTAAGTGAGAAAAGTGTCGCGAGAGTGCGTAAGTGTGGGACGACAATAGAGAGTAAGCACACAAGGTTCAAATAGCAATTATCACATTATCTAATGCACAGTGAGAACTATCTAACCGACAATATAACATAAATCGTACCACTTATGGTGTCGAGTCTTGCACGTGGAGCGAAGCGTCGTTGTGGATCGTTGAGCACTGTACAGGTTATAGTCTGGTTTTATCAAAAATTTTCCTTTTTTTTAAAAAAACCAAGTTCACTATAACCAATGGCTCTGATACCAATCTGTCACACCCCCAAAATCCACCATGCGGAGTACCACCGCTTGGAGGCGTGACGTGACCAGGATCGAGCCACCAATCATATTGAACAACACAATTTAGTAAATGAAACCAACTACAATACGATTGGTGACCTAAAGAAGGTGACCGATTTTAAGATAACAGCGGAAGCATAAAACGTAAGTTCAAAACATAAGTTCACAGTTCATAAGTTAAAGTCTCAAACATAAGTTCCATAGGTTTATAAAGTTCAATTATTAAGTATGGGATATAACAACCCATATTCCACAACAACCTTCTCCTCATGCAAGCTCCAAAAGCACCTAGCGACCTGTAAGGCATGTAACAACTAGCCAACAACAAAGTTGAGTGAGCTCACGTTTGGTTGTTTAGTTTTAAGTTGTTTCTGAAAAACGTGGTCTGACTTTCGTTGGCTTAATTGCCGTGGGGGTTACCCCGTAGTTGAAAGTATGTTTAACCAGTTCCTTTTTCATTACCCAATCCATAACCATAATTAGTGGGGGCTTTCCCCGTGTGAACTACTAGACCATACATATCGACAACTGACGAATAATAGTTGTGCCCTACATCAGTGTCTATCATCACTGACAGTTTGCCATAGTCCATTAGTACACGCCCGTCCGAACGGCACGGTGTGAGGTTTGTTAAACCTAATAGCGCTATTAACTAATGACCCACTCGCCATTGGCCTCGGCAATTAAGTCGATATAAATTGAGGGACTTCATGATAGAGTTTTGTCTAGCTAGTTTTAAGGTTGTTGTCCTGCACCAGGAGGACGAACGTACGTATTCTGCACCAGGAGAATTCGTAGGATTAATAATGGCATCCTATCTATGGAGGATGGCCGTACATATCCTACCCAAGGAGGATATGTAGATTTAGTTTTAAATTCTTTAACCCATTCCCAAACCACCGGGAATCCCATGCCTTAGAAAGTGTGTGAACTCACCTCGGTTTGCTCGGTTAGATTCTCAAATATAGCTAGCAGTCAAGGTTGGTCAATCACGTCCTAGTATGATTTACCAGTTAGTCATTTAGTGGCTTTCAAATAGAGCACAAAGTTCCTACACGTATCTATCACACAACATGCGTCACTTTGACGGTTTATGCCCATCTAGGTTTCCCATCCATTCCCCACTCATAAACAAACATACGATAATGCACATAACACATATAACATGTTAGATCATTTACAGATAGCACACTCGACATTTAGACACGCAAATTACAGCTTATGTCATTTCAGCATAAATATTCAAAACCGGGCTGTTTTCGGACATTTTAATAAAATAGTTAACTTATTCCAAAAATTACAAAATTTTTACAGAATGTCTTAAACGTTCCAAATTTTATTGTGTAAAAATATCGGGGTCCGGTTCATTACCAATATTTTATAAAAATTCATTTTCCTGGTTGAACTCAGATTTATCTTTTTCTGACCACAGTCCACGGAACAATTTATTAAAAATTCATCGTAAGTCCGATTTACGAAATTCTAGTGGGGTAATTACAAATACATCGGTGGTCATCTACAGTACAAGTTTCATGATCTAACTCTACACAGAACTCAACTTATGACAGAAAACAAAACGCATATTTTCAGCAGAAAAATGCAGTTCTAGCTGCTGTTACGAAATGACGCTTTAAAAATAGTAAACGAAGTCCAAAAATTACGATTCCGGTGCCATTAGAACCGTATTTCATAGTAACATGTTTTAGACTCAAAATATCAGTTTTTCGTTGAGTTTATGACCTGTTTACAGCCAACTGAAGTTGGCTGTAAAACTTGGATAGATTCTGTTTTCATTCTTTAACTTTATAACTTGTGTTCGATTGATTCCGTTAACATGTTTAGTGACCACAACAACATCAAACATCAATATTAACCAGCAAAACATTAGATAATCAACCAAGAATCATAACAACACAAGATCCACATGATTTACACATACATCTACTCTTTATCCAACATATTCATCTTACTTTCAAGTCTTTAAGTTATGACCTTGTGTGTTCTTAGTTTTTAGCTAATAAATCACTTATTAACCACTTTAAACAAGATCAAGAGGGTGTTTAGAATCACTTACAACTAGCTCAAGGCTAGGGAAGAATCGAAGCGAAAACAAGGTGGTTAATAGCGATGTAGAGAGGTCCTTGTGATTCCGTAAGCACCGGGTCTCCTCGTATGAACTCTAACACACTTGTAAGTAGGTAAAATGGCTCGATCAAAATTTGAAAGTGGTGAGGTGATGCTAGGGAGGTTCGGCCGAGAGTATTGGGAGGGAGAGAGAGATGAGATTTTGAGAAGTGTTTTGAATGAATGATAAAGTGACTTG
Source organism: Helianthus tuberosus (assembly GCA_030545235.1). Classification (NCBI taxonomy): domain Eukaryota; kingdom Viridiplantae; phylum Streptophyta; class Magnoliopsida; order Asterales; family Asteraceae; genus Helianthus; species Helianthus tuberosus. The sequence continues at coordinate 126,621,425 of CM060407.1, forward strand.
AAGTTATATTTAAAAACCATGCATCCTCATTAACCAAAAGGTCATGTGATCTCTAGATACAAGACACAAGAGAATAAAATATTCAAATGTGTAAGGGTGTGTCCCCTATGGGGACCGATCGATCAAGGGGGGTGTGGCATTTGGTTGGATTTTAACCAATTAGGTGATCTAGTTAAGTTAGTTTAGTTAAGTGATTAATTAGTGTATTATGTGTGTTGTAATTTATAACGGGTGTTAGGGTATTCGGGGACCCTAACTGGCTCAGAAAAGGAAAAAACAATGTCTTTGACAATATTTTTATGTTCCGGGTTAAGTCCGGTTGTTCGGTTTGACACTGTTCCGTTAGAGTGCTTAATTAATCCGAAAAGTGTCTTTTATATATATTTTTGTAACACTTCAGATTTCTAACACTTAGGAAAAACACACAGGACTGTTTAATGACTTTTCTGTACATTACTAGTGTGTTAACAAGCGCATGTAAATATAACACAGAAATCAGAGAGCAGTTAAGTAATTCCACACAGTCGTCAAACACTTTATTTTCATTAATAAACTGTACGATTACATGTAAATTTGAGGGTTGTCACAGATACAGGACACATCAAACCATATTGCCCGAAACTGACTAAAGCACCCAACAACAAGGCCAGAACAACCGACGAAGCTAAGAAGAATGCGTGAGCATTCGTACTTACTACGCAAGAAGCAGAAATGATTCCAGACGTAATCGTTGATATATAATATCTAAGTTAAGTTATTATTTGACCCTAGTACAAATAAAAGTTTATAAATAAATTCATCATGTCAAGTACTTCATCTATTCAAAACCATAACAGACTTGTTTGGTCCCTTTCATTGAATCCTATTTTTGGTTACGACACCTTGTGGTGGCGTTTTCTTTAATTTGAAGCTTGCGCTAATCTCATTTTCACACCTGATGTACGGATTTATTTATTCAATTTCTGTTGATTCATTATCTTAAACAATCTTAATACAATTATGTGTTAAGATAAGAGTACACAAATTCGTATTATATTCTGGTGTACCTCTAAAGTTTCTTTCATCATTGATCGAAAATTCTATGATATTCATTTGGTCTTTTCATCATCAATTGAAAATCCTATTCGAAATGAATATCCAAATTTACTTCATTAAAGCTTTCAGTTGATTTCGAAAACAAAATTTGTTCGGTCACCGTAATTATCAAACCATTTCAATCATTACGACACCTTGCGACGTCAGTATAAACTTGTAGCTTAGGCTAATCATAAGCATACGAATCATTCAAAACCATGTATTCCTTTCGTTTGACTCATCATTTAAAAGTAGTCTTGATGCAATTATGTATTAAGACAATGATACACTAAACTCTGTTGTATTTCGGTGTATCCTTGCAATTCAATCATCTCAACACACTGATTTTTTCTCATATCATGGTTTGATAGTTGACAAATTATTTCCGTGCTTCTATTTCATTTTAAGCTTGTTGATTCTAAATCTTCCTTGGTTGACAGTCAAAGTAAGTTTCCCTTGACAATGAATTCTATTAATTCTAGAAGTCATTCACAACTTGTAAACGTTCAACTTAGACATCTATTGATCATATATCTCCTTTGGCTTGAACCTAGTCACCTTGTAAATTATATCATTTCACCTCGTTCGTTTGACATCGATTCCTAGAGATAATTCAGTTGAACCATTGAGCCATGTTTATTGTAAAACACGTATTCATTTGAACATGTCTTGAGTCTGTGTCATTTACCTTAATATTATTCTTATTGACTAAGACATAAGATAACTCTAAAGGAGACATCGTAGCCCAAATCTCGAGGACGAGATTTAAAACAAAGTGGGGGAGGATGTATCATATCCATTTTTTTATCATATAAGAATTATTGATTGTTTAAATTTATTAACCACTAGTAACTAGTTTTATTTTTAGTATAATTATTCGACCCAAATAGTTTTAAAAACTATTTTATATATAGTTGGTTGGAATGTTATGCTAATTAATTGGCCTGTATATAGGTGACCTTTCTATTAAAATAAAAGTATATAAAAACTTATATAATTAGACGGGTAGATTACGGGTAAATTGACTGTTAGAAATATGAAGTACCTAGACGGGCCTAGTGACCGTCTAATAATTAAATTATAAAAATACATTGTATTTGGACTTACTCCGTTTTTAATGAAACTTGGGTCAAAATGTAGACACCAATATTCTCGTTCTAATGACATATTCCTATTTTATAAAACGTCATATTTTAGAAGTTATAAGCGCCAAATAAGTGAAGCAGTTGAATTAATTATAATATATAATAATAAAATAATATTTAAATTTTAAAATTCTACATGGTGGACGAGTGGCATGAAAAATTTAATAAGGTTGTAGGTGTCCAATTAGGTGTACACTCCAAAGTTTTTTGAACATAGTATAAGTAGGAGATCCAGATCACCTTTTTGTTTGCTCAGTATCTTTCACTCTCTTCGCCCCTTCTAAAGAAATCTACTTTTTTATTTTTATTTTTCATCTATAATAATAATAAAGCCCTGCCCCGTTTTAAGTGTTTTAACTCCCGATCACTGATACCCTTTCCGATTGATCTGGAGCCCCATAACGCATGTCAAGGCTCTGCCCGACTAAGTTCGTTGGGGTTCTGTCTCGTGACGTAGAGATAAGGTTGAATTTGGGTTACTATATTTAACGCGAGTGCATTATATATTTATTAAATAGCTCAGGAGTTATAACCAAGATTATACCAGGAGGCTTTTAGTTGAACACTACAGTTACAAAGTGAGTCCATTCTCTTTTCTCACAGTTTGTGAGTCATTCTTCTTTTTATCACCTTTTTGTGATACATTTATATTTAAAGATGCTTTCCAAAATCCTAAATGTTTACCAGTTATACTTACAGTGATTAAAATTTTGTATTATGTAATAACGGCCGGTATGGGAGGTTTTATACATTACTTGACACCCGTTACTATTGGCCAAAAAAAATTAGCCAATAGTAGCATGACCACAAGCACGGGGGAATTGTGCCCAGTAGCCATAGCCTATAACTAATATTATTTTTACATTACTATATTAAGTTATTGAATATATCTTATAAATTTAATATACTATATTAATTTTTGTAGGATTTTATTTGGGTGTATACAATATAACCCCTATACAAATATATATACATATGACCAGAGATTTAACATTTAAATCCTCATATATTTACATTAAATGTTCCAATGGATACAAATATATATATCCTTATTTATTTAATTAGTTTATATTAAATTTAGTTGTATACATCAATATTTTAAAACATTGTATTTATACATTAAAGTATAAATTGAATATAGCTACATTCAATTTATATACGGTTGGTTCTTATAAATTGTATGATATTACAGAGCTTTATAGTATACTGAAACGTTATTAATCATTATTAAAATATATTAGTTATACTAAAGAAAATATATTTAATAAACCTAAAACATTATAAAATAATGTTTAGTCATCAAATGTATACTATAATAAAATATGTAAAATATAATATATTCTACTATACTAAGGTTATATTTTATATCTTAGTCACGTTAATATATTAAATAATAACATCACAATTATTTAATTAATATATTATAATTGATAAAGTTATAGCTATTAATTTGACAGAAAATGATAGATTTATTTTTCTGGGCTAATTGATTTTGTGTCATAGAAAATATATTTGACAAAGTAATGCCGTGGGACACTACTAAGTTCAGAGACACTAGTTGAGAGAATGATCAACAGTGACATGACCAAAGGCACTAGTTGAGAGAATGATCAACAGTGTTATGACCCCAAGCACTAGTTGAGAGAATGATCAATAGTGTTATGACCACAGTCACTAGTTGAGAGAATGATCAACAGTGACATGACCAAAGGCACTAGTTGAGAGAACGATCAACAGTGTTATTACCAGAATCACTAGTTGAAAGAATGATCAACAGTGATATGACCAGAGTCACTAGTTGAAAGAATGATCAACAGTGATTTGGCCACCGTCACGGGAATCGCCTAGTGACCGATACCATTGAGTCATAATAAGATATATTTTATATTTATTACTTGATAAACTTCACTATTGGACGAAAGTTAGCCAATGAGTAATATGACCACTGTCACATCGGAACTGCCACCATGTGACAAATACTTATTGAGTTTTGGGTAAATATAAACAAATATAAAAACCCTTAATGCTGTAAAGTATAACAATATATTTTATAAAAAATGGAATGAACTCGCCAGTATTTATTACTGATAAAATGTTTTCAAAACGCGTTTCAGGTAATTTGCTGTAAAGATAATATAAGCCAGCTATGGAGCACTGAAGGCTTAAATAAAGTGGCTATAAATACCTGAATAAAAGAAGAAATTATATTTTATTTATTTGGGTTTATCCCTATAAAAACAATTGAATTAAATATGGTTTTAAGCCCATTTGTTTAATATTAAAAGTATGGTGTTTTACAAACTCTGAAATTATTTCCTAACTACGATCCTGATGAAATTTTTTTCCGCTGCGTATTTAATAAACACCGATACCATCTGACTGGGTCACGGCTCCCGCTCCCAGGGTGGGGTCGGGGGCTGTGACAGTCACCGACCCCTCCACGTTTTCCACCAAAACACTATCACTGGTTGCTTCCTTAACAGAGAGTTTCTTCTTATTAGCTGAACCTGTATCATCTGAAGTGTGTTTGACACATCCTTTGTGTCTTCCTTTCTTCTTACTCACATGAACACGAAAGAGGTTATCTTGAACATGAGTAATAACACACCTATAAAACAATGTTAAAAACAGTATGTGTTAGTATTATAAGTATAATGATAAAAAAAATTTCTACATCTATATGTAAAATATGATGTGAAATTATTTAATGAATTCACATTCACATTATACTTATGAATTGACAACAACATCAGGCATAAGTCATAATTGAAGTTACAATACATTCAGAAACAAAGGTCCTCTATCTCTGTTTCAAGCCAATAATTGACCTTAAAACCATAACTGCAAGTGGCACTGAATTTCTTGGTCTCAATACCCAACCTACCTGAAATTGACAATTACTATCCAGTAAGTTTCAAAACCACATTGAAAAATCATACATAACAACCTAATTTTCAAGATGTATTTAGGAAAACCGTTACCTGATATGTAAACGGAATGAATGTGATGGCTCAATGATGGTTGCTATCATTAGGTGCTTTGAGACCTAACGAAAAGAATGTGATGGCTTAAGTATAATTATAAGCTTATTAACGAATGAAACCATATTAATTTAAAATTTAACCTTATGATAACCAAGAGGCAATCTTTGTATAGTCTGAAACATAAGTCATCCTTGAACATGGGCTATCGGCCAAATCAAATACTAAAAAATAGATTATGTCCCTGCATGAAAAACAAAATTGATAAATTTAGGGAGCATGGGTTTGAAAGATGATAACCCAACAGTAGAGGATCTCATTCTACAGCTTCGATAAATGCAGAGGTGTTCTCAAATAATGGTTCCTAGATGTTTGAAAACCGACAAAGAACGACAAATGTCCACAATGCTGCTTCTTTGGACATTTGTCTGTCTTCAAACATCTAAGAAGCATTATTTGAAAACACCCCTGAATTTATCAAGGTTATAGAATAAGATCCTCAAATACTGGGTTATCATCTTTCAATCACATTTTCCCTAAATTTATCAATTCTGTTTTTCATACCTCCCAAAGCCACCTATCCGCCTGCAAAGAGATCGAAAAGCTTGAAGTATAACCTGTACTTAATTATATGGCACCGGATTTTCACTAATTCAAGAATCTCAACATCAGCTAACAACAAAGAACCAATTTACAAACATCTTAATAGCAATCCATAATTCACATTATTAACTTCTGAATGCACTAACCGGTTTTTCCTGAAGAATTGTTGTCCAGTCTGTATGATATGGTGTCAATTTTACTATTATTCTACTCCTTCACTGTATTAACACATTAAAATCTTAAAACATAAAAGCAAACAAAATGTTCCAAAAAAATAAACAAAACACAAATAGTTAGTTATATGCTACCAACCTTGAAGTGTTGCACCGCAGCCTCCACATGTGTACACCGGTTTGCTGCTTATCAAAGTAACCGTCATCGTAATCAGCAAATTGCTATTATCATCAAAACACGTTTAAGAGAAAAGTAAACTGAATGAAAAACAAACAAGCAACATTGAATCTATAAACATCATCCAGATATACACGTATCATTGAATCTATAAACATCATCTACAACAAAACAAAAATCATCACCACAACCAAAACTAACCAAAAAAGATGAAACCTTTATCAAAGTACAAATTCTTGAAATTACCAATCACGACTAAGAACAAACAGACCAAGAACATCTTCAGGGATGGTAAAAGTACCTTGTCTTTCTAAGTGAAGAACAATTGAGGATTGAGAGTAACCGCCCTAATCTGTAGGAGAAAGTTGCTTCAACCTTAACATCTTCTTAGTCACTCCGTATCAATGGCAACGATGATTCAACCAAATTCAGAGACTAAACTGGCCACACAACCACCTGTAAAACAAAACACAGGAATCGGGTCCAAACGTCAATTTATATAATCGATCTACAAACGAAAAAATGGAAAACTTACCGGCGTCCTCAGATACAGCTAAATAGGCATCTCAGACCAACCAAACTCCATTTTCTTGTATAGATGTGACAACGATTATACACGATCCCTTTTCAAAACCTTAATCACCAACACAGCTTCGGCGAAGGTCATTCATGGTGAACTTCCAAAACATTTGTATTGTCAGAATGCCAGGCTCAGATTGTGCATAAAGATGACAACACCATGGCTGCAAGAGAGGTTGCATGAACAACTGCCATCCTACAACCTTGCCATACCATAATGCTATCTTCATTCAATTTTTTCACATATCTACAAAATCATCATAGCCTCATCTTGAAAGGACAAGAAAAACACCATAGTTTTAGTCTCAGGTGAGAAGCATCTTATCAACATCATTGACTGAATATCCCTTAGGTGACATCGATCTCATCATCATCAACCGAACATCTATAATCTATCTATAAGAAGAGATGAGAAGCTGATGTCGTTTTGCTGAATATCTCTTAGGTGACATCGATTCCATCATCATCAACCGAACATCGATTACATCCAACGCTACCTAGAACAGCCGCGAACGGCAGCCAACAACGATTAGGGCATGTTGCAACAACACGCCAGATCTCGCCATCGTAGCCTCAAATGACAAAATCATCTTCATCGATCTGAGTGACAAAAGATGGTGATTCACTGACGGATTTCTTTATGGATGACATGGTTCGTGTGGAAGATGAGGAAAATAAACCCTAAAATGGACTGTGAGTTTGAAATGAGAAGAAAGAGATAATAAAAAATCCACTTTGCATTTATTTTTATTCACCATCACAGTCAACACTAAATGATTTACTAAACCAATACAAATGATTGCAAAATGTCAGACCTCACATATATGTAATCCACGTTTACTTCATCAGAAACGAATCTAAGTTACCGGAAAGTGCCCGAAACCCTAGCTTACTACCAAAACACTCTAGGAGCACCGCCAACCCTAGAATTGTCGGAAAACACCATAGTTTTAGTCTCAGGTGAGAAGCATCTCATCAACATCATTGACTGAATATCACTTACAATCTAAAAAACGTGGTCTTAGGTGACATCGATCTCATAATCATTGATCGAACATGGATTATAGCCAACGCTACCTAGGACAGCCGCGAAGGGCAGCCGGCAACGGTGGTTTATATGTTGCAACAACAGGCCAGCATGGACATCGTAGCCTCAGATGACAAAATCATCTTCATCGGTCTGAGTAGAGACGTTCAAGTTGTTTTGTGCAATAAATGCACCTGTGAGAAGTAATCAAATCTCCATCTCTCTCTTTCTTCTTCACACATTAATCTACAAAATCAAGAGAGCCTCATCTTGAAAGGACAAGAAAAATGCACTTTACAAAATCATTATATACAATATTATTTATATTAAATCGGATTTATGACATCAGCATGGACAATGTTGCATATCTCAAAGGTTGACACGTACGCAAAATGAGCTCACTTTGCTTACGTGTCAACCTCTAAAATATGTCACATTGTCCATGCTGATGTCATAAATCCGTTTTAATATAAATAATATTGTGTATAATAACAGTGCCTCGGTAGCAACATCACATGCAGTGGGTCTAATTCAGCAAGATCTGTTGGTAAAACCACCATAGCCACACAACCACATGTAAAACAAAACACAGGAATCGGGTCCAAACGTCAATTTATATGACCGATCTATAAAGGAAAAAAAGGAAAACTTACCGGCGTCCTCAGATACAGCTAAATAGGCATTCTGACAATACAAACTCCATTTTCTTGTATAGATGTGACAACGATTATACACGATCCCTTTTCAAAACCTTAATCAACAACACAGCTTCGGCGAAGGTCATTCATGGTGAACTTGCAAAACATTTGTATTGTCAGAATGCCAGGCTCAGATTGTGCAAAAAGATGACAACACCATGGCTATAAGAGAGGTTGCATGAACAACTGCCATCCTACAACCTTGACATTCCATAATGCTATCTTCATTCAATTTTTACACATATCTACAAAATCATCATAGCCTCATCTTGAAAGGACAAGAAAAACACAATAGTTTTAGTCTCAGGTGAGAAGGATCTCATCAACATCATTGACTGAATATCCCTTAGGTGATATCGATCTCATCATCATCAACCGATTTTAGAATTAAATCAGATTTATATAGATATAGATATAAATATAGATATTTTTAGGAGGGAATTTTGAAATGCATGGGGAGATGAAATAGGCATTTAATGCACCTGAGAGAAGTAATCATATCTCAACTCTCTCTTTCTTCTTCACACTTGTTAATGTAAGATCTCATATGTGCAAATTAAAAATTATAATTTAAGATCTCATAGGTACAAATAAACGTGTTAATGTAACACCAAACATATCACTGGTTGTGTGACTTGACATTGCAATGCAACTGTTGTAGTCTTATTGAAGTAGACAGGAACTCATCTAATTATTGTTAATCGTGAACGCAAAATCAAAATGAAACATATATCTGTCGAGATCTCGACAACGGTACAGAGCGCCTGGTGCATCTTCAATTTTTAGAACGATTAAGAATCCATTTAGGTTAATGATCATAAACACAAAACCTAATTAAACAACCCTATGCATCCATTACAAAATCTGGTAATAAACATACCTGAACTTCACCAGGTTGACGGTTAACATCTGCACCTGATACATAAATAAATCAATCAGATTTAATCATCAACAATTTTCATCAGCAATTTTAAAACAAAGATCTTGCACCTGACAGAGGCCAGTTAACATCTGCATCTGATACATAAACAAATCCCCAAATTAGAACCCCAATTTCTAAAATTAAGAAAATTATTACAAAAAGGTAATTAATTTATACAAAAGTGGACAATTCTAATTAGGTAAAACATTAAATTCAACCTCAAAATAAAGCAAACTTCAAAGTAAGTTAAAACACCATATGCAATAAATAAATTTCAACCAAAATCAACCAAATCACAACAAAATTACAGAATCCTGAGTTCAAACTATTACATAATTGACTTAATCAGTTCTAATCATGTAAAAAACGGAACAAATTCGAACAAAATTGAACAAAATCGTACATGATTCCTTACAAACTTCAACATCTTCTTTCACCAACACCACCGATCTCAAAATCATCAACCGAACATCTATAATCTATATAATAATCTATAATAAGAGATGAGAAGCTGATGTCGTTTTGATGAATATCCCTTAGGTGACATCGATCTCATCATCATCAACCGAACATCGATTAATTCAGATTTATGACATGACCATGAACGATGTGAGGTCATCTTCTAAACTCTTATTATAGATTATATAGATATAGATATCGATATTAAATAACCTGAGATCCAGTAAGAAGAGTTCGACTTGCAGAAATCAACATTTCTTCCCATAATTGGAAACCCTTCTTCACATGAGCATTGGGCTGTCATAAACAAACTTAAAAATTATAATTTAAGATCTCATATGTAAAAATAAACGTGTTAATGAAATACCAAACATATAACTGCTTTTGTGATTTGACATTGCAATGCAACTGTTGTAGTCTTATTGAAGTAGACAGGAAGTCATCTAATTATTCTTAATCATGAATGCACAATCAAAACGAAACATATATCTGTCGAGATGTCGACAACGGTATAGAGCGTATGGTGCATCTTCAATTTTTAGAACGATTGAGAATCCATTTAGGTTAATGATCATAAACACAAAACCTAATTAAACAACCCTATGCATCCATTACAAAATCTGGTAATAAACATACCTGAACTTCACCAGCTTGACGGTTAACATCTGCACTTGATACATAAACAAATCAATCAGATTTAATCATCAACAATTTTCATCAACAATTTTTAAACAAAGATCTTGTACCTGACAGAGGCCAGTTAACATCTGCACCTGATACATAAACAAATCCCCAAATTAGAACCCCAATTTCTAAAATTAAGCAAATTATTACAAAAAGGTAATTAACTTATACAAAAGTGGACAGTTCTAATTAGGTAAAACATTAAATTCAACCTGAAAATAAAGCTTTTAAATAAAGCGAACTTCAAAGTAAGTTAAAACACCACATGCAATAAATAAATTTCAACCAAAATCAACCAAATCACAACAAAATTACAGAATCCTGAGTTCAAACTGTTACATAATTGACTTAATCAGTTCTAATCATGTCAAAAACTGAACAAATTCGAACAAAATTGAACAAAATCGCACCTGATTCCTTACAAACTTCAACAGCTTCTTCTTTCACCAACACCACCGAAATTTTCGAATTCAAACCCATAAAATCTCGTTCCATAGTTCCACTACAAGATTCCAATCCCAATTTCATCAAACTTTCACCCGATAAAAAACGCCCAAAATCTCAATAGCCTCAAAACACTCAAAATTAAGAACAATGTACCATCATACTGAAACTCAAAAGGGGATAATGTAAATCAATCACCTAGATGGACGAATGATGATGATGTTCATGAGATGTTCCATATCGAATAAAGCAACATAAAATAAACACCTAACCTTAAATGTAGTTAACAAAAATCAACATAAAAACAATAATTTTTTATCATAGATTTGAGGTCTGTGCTTTCTATGGTTCAGAACTTTCACAAACCATGGTTGCAAGAAGGGTTGCAGGTTTAAACTTGCCTTCCACTATTCTTGCCAAGCTATGGTCATGAAATGTGTGTAAAAATTTTTAAGTCATCATAACCAAGCCACAGACCACTACCAATTGAAACCAGAGTCACCATCATCAACCACCGTCCAGAAACCCTAAACGGTTCCAAGACGAACACGGAACAACACAAAGGCCGGCGACGGTGAGTTTGTGCTCCCTATCATCACCAGAGATACTGAAACGAAAAGCTTCCATCATGGCCACATCATAATCAAAAAAGAAAAATTTAAAATATAAATCTACAAAAAACAAATTCGATTTACCTTATCAGAAGTTTTAGATCGAGATATAACTGTGATAATCTAAAGTATAAACCGAGTCACCGTCATAATCCCAATCGGAACCGCCAGATCTCGCCATCGTAGCCTCGGATGATAACATCATCTTCATCGATCTGAGTGACAAAGATGGTGATTCATTGACGAAATGACAACATGGTTCGTACAGAAGATGAAGCTGATAAACCCTAGAATCAGCTGAGATATATTGAAATGAGAAGAAAGAGTGAAGAAGAAAGAGGGAGTTGAGATATGATTACTTCTCACAGGTGAATTAAATGCTCATTTCATCTTCCAATGCATTTTTTAAATTCCCTCCTAAAAAAGCCAAAATATTGTATTAATAAATAAAAAATATAAATAATAAATAAAAAATAAAACGTATTTATGACATCAGCTTGTACAAGTGGCATACCTCAATGGAGGACACGTATGCAATTTTACATCATCCTCTCATCTCTTCTTATAGATTATATAGATATATTATTTCAAGATATGCTATCATCAACATCTTATAAGTTATCCAAAACAATAAACCTTGTTAAGAAACACATCCTTTTTAGATGTACTTTAAAATAATACGAAATGAGAGATAAACTTATTTACCTACATATACAAAAATGATGTGAACTATTATTCTGGTGGAAATGGGCAGCTGTTTTTTTTGTATTTTCAAAATTAGTATAACTATAATTGAGCGCGGATTTCATTATAAAAGTACATGTGGTGTAGTGGTTTTAATGTTTAATATAATATAGAGGAAATGTCACAGAATAGTAACCAAGTTTTAAAACTATTCTAATTAGGCCATTAATATCATTTTTGTCTCAATTAGATAATTTAACATTTAAATCGAGTCATGTCCCTTTTTTCCATGTGTCAAGAAAAAAATGGAGCATAAGATACCGTGGTCGGATTATTTTAATATATGAAATTAAATTTATTAAAAATAAAAACACTTTAATTACATTAAAAATAAAAAAAAACAAGTTACAATCCACGTCATCACTCAACGTTAGCATCAAATAAAAGAGAAAAAAGAAACAAAAATCCACATCACCACGGTTACCTATTAAATAGATGAAAAAACCCTTAATTTTAATAAAAAATGAATGTTGAGTGAACTGATTGGAACACAACTGTTTTGTTTTAGTTGTTGACTCGGTGTAATTTTTATTCGTGCCAGGCGGCTGCCTGACACATGCTCATTTGTCGTGAAAAAATACAATTTTGCTTACAGTTTAAAATTATAGTCTTTTCATCGTTTTAGTTTTTTTTTAACAAAAGTATGGTAGTGTTTTGTTTTAATTAGTTGACTCGATGTAATTTTTTTTTAAATCGTGTTATAAGTAGTATGTACAAGTAACCGAAACACATACATATATGAGAGAAAAATATTCGGCTTAGTGCCCCGGAACACGGGCGGGGCAGAAACTAGTTAGAATGTACATTACTCAGAAACAAAGTTTTAGCAAAATGGGTAAATTACATTTTTCGTCCTTTATATTTGTCTTGAATCGCAATAGATGACCTTTAAATTAAATAATTACAGTCACAACTTTTTATTTATAAAACGCATGACACTCTACGTCCTTTAACACTAACCTAGTTAGAATTTTCAGTTATATCAGACATGTGCCTTGCACATGAGGGTAGGTTAGTAATTTTACCCTTAATCTCATTTACCCCCCCCCCTCTCAATACTTCAAATATTCAATTCAGTCACCTGTAGTCATCCATAAATCACAATTTCCACCTAAATATCAAATTTAAGTGACGAATCGGTAACTTCTTCAACAAAACTTAGGGGCTGTTTGGTAGCCTCTTAATGACCATTCAGATGCTACCTCTTAATGGTTTAAAACCTCTGAATGAATAAGAGGTAACCTCAAGTCTGAATGGTTAAGTGGTAACCTCTGAATGGTAAATCATCACATGTCACATTCTTCTACCTTCTCATTGGTAAAATTCTTAATGGTTCCCTTAAGAGGTAGCCTCTTAATGACCATTCAGATGCTACCAAACAGCCCCTTAAAATAATGTAACTTAAAACAAATAATGAATTGGGAATTGATTAGATAAAGAATTGCGGATTAGCTGGTAAAGTAAATAAATAATGAATAAGTACAATATAAAATACAGGCATGAGTAACAGATTGGATAAATAAAGAACTGGGAATTGGTTTTGGCCTTTCAAATTCTGCTTTTTGGGTAGAATTTTCTTCTGCGCAAACCATAATCTTCATCTTCTCGCATCGAACACACACTAACTCAAAGAACCCTGCTCTTGTCTACAACAAACACACAACAACTATTCTCCTAGAACTCTGCACTTCAATCCAAGAACCTTACCAAATCATTCCTCTAACAGGGTTGGCCCAAGCCCAAGTATTTTGAGGCTTGGGCTTTTGGCTTCCAAATAAACAGGGCATCCAGCTTAAAAAAATTAAGAATAATTATATTTGATATTTAGGCTGGGTTACGATGGATATTATTGATGCATAGCAGATTTGTAGGGCGCTGCATATGGAGTATTGTATTTAGGCGGCAATTGCGATTTACTCAATTTTTTTGAGGGAAAAAAGCCTGTAGTTTTTACTTCGCTTTAGGCCACTAAAATGGTTGAGCTGGCCCTGCCCTCTAATCATTTTCAAATCGTCTCTATCAAGAACACCTTTTTCAAATCGGATCTGAATAAGGAATATGAGGTAATGAAAGTAATCGTGTGAGGTGGGGACGATCGTCTCTGGGGTGGCGTTTGCTTTTCTGGCGGCGGCGGCAGCGGCACCGCGGATCTCGGGTTTCCAACGGAAAACGGCAACACCAAATCATCACTGTCTTCGTTCTTCACGAATTTGTGGCCAGAGAGAGATAGATGAGATAAAGATGGTGCCGTATTTGAAGGTTTTACAGATTGCGGTGGTGGTTGCAGACGCCGTTGGTCATAGGTGGTGGTGATTTTTTTTTTTTGTTATAAAGGATAAGGGGTGATTTATAAGAGGGGAAGAATATGGTGTAAAAAGACACAAAAACCCTCGCATGAGGCACACAAGATATGACTCAACGTTTAAAATTAACCTGGTTAGTGTTAAAGGACGTAAAGTATGATAGGTTTTACAAATAAAGGATTGTGACTGTAATTATTGAAGTTAGAGGTAGCAGAGATGAGGATGCTAAGATAGATGTGTGGGCACACTAGGTTGGACAAGATAAAAAATGAGGTTTTTAGAGAAAGATTAGGAGTTGCTAGTATTTCAGACAAGATAAGGGAGGGGAGACTGAGATGGTTTGGGCATGTCAGGAGGAGGCAGACGACAGACCCGGTTAGAATAGTTGAAACACTCGCGGTAGATGGAAGGAGGAGTAGAGGCAGACCGAAAATGACGTGGGATGAGCAGATTAGACAAGATTTGCTAGATTTGCACCTCTTTGAGGACATGGTCGAGGACAGATCTTCGTGGAGACGTAGGATTAAGGTTAAAGATTTTTAGGAGTTTGGCCTGGTTTTTTAGCTTAGGTTCCTATCTTATGAGTTTATTTTTTCAGTTTCTATGAGGTGTGATATAGTTATATATATATATATATGTATATATGTTTTCACTTATTCTCGGTGTCGTAGTTTTACTAACATGCACTTACTTATTTATCCGTTTATTATTATTTTTATTTCTATCTTTTTGTAGTAGTGGCGTGCTTATATATGTTTTTTTTAGAAGCTTATGTCTTGGTTGTGGTTTTTGGAGCCGGGGGTCTCACTGGAAGCAGCATCTCTATCCTCTGGGATAGAGGTAAGGCGTGCCTACATCCTACCCTCCCCAGACCCTATCAATAGCTTCGCTATATGTGGGATTATACTGGGTATGGTTGTTGTTGTTGACTGTAATTATTGAAGTTAAATTGCAATCCGATAAAAAAAAGACTGAAAATTGTAATTTACCCTAGCAAAAAAGAAGAGATGATGTAAAATTCCTCCACAACAACAATAGCTAGCTTTTGGCACAAGCAAACCCTAACCTACCATTACAAGCCCTCAAAGAATCATCATCATCATCATAATCACAGATCGGAGAACAAAAGATCTGAACAGACCAAAGGCCTTGAAGGTCATTGGTCCGAAGATGAACGGCGGTCCATCTGGTTTCAGTACGTAACTAATCTCATTTCAGTTCTCTATGACTAATATTCTAATCGGTTGTTCATAATTCCTTTGCTGATTGATCAGATAATGCTCCGATCACTAGAACTTTCGTTGTTGCGTGTTGTCTGTTTACGATCCTGTTTGGGATCCAAGGTCGTTCTAACAAGCTAGGGTTCTCTCATCAGGTTCGCTTTTCGTTTTCTTTTGATTTATCATGTCATTTGAGATTGTGAATTAGGTTTAAGTTGGAGAATATGAGCTGATTGTTTTTTTAAAATTAGGATGATTGGATATGTGAACTTGACAAGGTAAAATGATAGTTGAAAGGAACTGATCTTTTTGACAGTTTAGGTCTCGTGTGAGTGACTGCTAGTGGTTTGTTTGAATGAATGAATGAATGGATTGGAATCATGATAGGCCGCACAAATTGGTATTAGAACATCCACTTTTTTAATTTATGTGAGATTCTTTTAATTTTAGTTGTTTAGTACTGTAGCTATAGGATATGGTGCATTGGCACTTTCCAAAGTGGAGGTCATGGGTTCGAGTCTTGCTTGGAGCAAAAATGCTCTGGCCCTGGGTGTATAGATTTACAAACAAATAAACGTAGCCAGTCCTCTCAGAAATTAGCGTCTGAGGAGGATGAGATGGGGGCAAACTTTACCTCCATCCCAAGTGATAGAGAGGTTTAGACTCCGGCTCCCGAAGATACTTCTTTTATATATTCGTGACATAGAGCGTATATCTATAGTAGAAGAAATAAAATGGGGTGGATAATAGAATAGAAAAGAAGAGAAGAGAAGAGAAAAATGATCAAGAAATACCTAGAAGGTAACTAGCATAGCAGTATAGCACGGAGACATAAGGAAGAAAGGCAAAGCAGAAAGGGTGGGATAGGCCAAGACATGAAGATTTAGCTAAGACTAATCTATTCGCCCCCTGAAAGTCTTTAAATTCTATAGAAGTCTCTAAAATTTGCCTGTAAATTATATACAAACGTATAGGCAAATAATGCTTATAGTAGTATCTGTGGCACATTGTGAGTTAATAAATTCCAAGCTTGAGTAGTGAGGTCCTCAATGTTAATTAAGTTTACACTTTCTGAGTCACTTGTTGATCTATTATCATTTTACATGACAGGATATCTGGAAGAAGCTCCAGTTATGGAAACTGATTGTTTCAGTTTTTGCATTTTCATCTACACCAGAGCTGATGTTTGGCGCATATCTTCTTTACTACTTTCGTGTGTTTGAAAGACAAATAGGCTCCAACAAATATTCTGTAAGTATTTTCCCCGACACATTAACCCACCTTTAATTTTTTGTTATTTATTTTCAATTACGCACTCCACAGTAAGTAGTCATGTACCTTCTGTTGTGTGTACATAGTGGTTTCCTATGCATTATGGTATTTGGAATGAATGTTTCACTGTCTGCAGGTGTTCGTCTCGTTCTCTATAATCGTTTCTACACTGCTACAACTTTTCGCCCAAGCGTTTCTCAATGGTATGTTACAGCATTCTTCCTTTGTTTTGCAGTTTATTACTATGTTTACTTCTATTTATGTTAGTTAAAACATGTCCTAATTTGAATTCTTCTATATACTTAATGTCTGCAGATCCAGCTTTGAGTATGCTCACATCTGGACCCTACGGTCTCATATTCTCCTCCTTCGTACCATTCTTTTTCGACATTCCAGTTTCAACACGGTTCCGTGTATCCAGCGTGTCTTTCTCCGACAAATCTTTTATTTATTTAGCTGGTCTTCAGGTAAATGGAAGTTTAGTCTTATAATTTGAGGGCTGTTAATTAAGTTACATATCTAAATGTCTAAATCTGTTTTTTTTTTTCTACCTTTACTTTCTTTGCCTGTGGTCACATTGGATTTGTAAACAATGTACAGCTTCTATTGTCATCCTGGAAAAGATCCTTAATACCAGGCCTATGTGGCATCCTTGCTGGTTCTCTATATCGTTCAAATGTGCTACGCATCCGTAGGCTTAAGGTATATTGTTTTTGTCTTAAGTATTATTTATTTATTTATTCTGCATTTTTTGCTACAGCTAATATAACAAAAGTAGGTAGCTCAGTAAAAAAGTTTATATTATCATTGTCACATAGAGAGAAAAAAACAAATAAAACATTTAACCATTAGTTTGTTACCAATGAAAAGACAACTAATGTTTTAAAAAGTGTCAAGTATAATTGTTGTTATTGTTCTTTTCACGATTTCAGTTCCCAGAGTTCATATCCTCTTTCTTCTCAAGGCTTTCTTTGCCGTCTGTCGGTAGTACATCATCTGCTCCACCGCCTAGAAATCCACCATCGTTTGCCGCTCGTCAAGTGGAGGTAATAAAAATTCGAGTCAACTGCCATTTTCGTCCCTGTGGTTTGTCCAATTACGCCAGTTCAGACCAAATTTCAAATTTGTACCATTTCCGTCCCTGACATTTTTGAAACATGCTAGTTCCGTCCAAAAACTAACGTATGTTAAAACTTGTTGTTTAATGAAGGGTATAAACGTCGTTTTCCATATTTCTTATATTCTCCGTTTTAAACCCTATTAAAATCCCACTCCTTTAAAAAAAGGAAAATGACATTTTTACCCTTCACTAAACAGCAGGTTTTAACAGACGTTAGTTTTTTGGACAGAACTAGCGTGTTTTAAGAATGTCAGGGACGGAAATGGAACAAATTTGAAATTTGGCCTGGACTGGCATAATTGGATAAACCACAGGGATGAAAATGACAGTTAACTATAAAAATTTATTTGTTCTCATTTTTTCATCGGTAACTCTTAACAATCGTTTCTCTTACCTTTACCACATTGATTAGCTTGAGAGAAACTGTAAACGTGTGCATTTTCTGGGTGTAAAATTTACATGTTGGTTTAATTCAGGGTAATTATGGTGGTCCGATATCATCCGCCCCTGAACCGCCTGAAGATTCAATTGCAACACTGGTTTCAATGGGGTTTGATAGAAACTCAGCCAGACAAGCCCTTGTTCATGCCAGAAACGACATCAATGCTGCCACCAATATTCTTCTGGAGGCACAGGCTCATTGACTTATGCCCCATTTTTGAGTTTAATGACGAAAGTTTCATGGTACTCTCTGCTAAGCTTAGTTTTAATTTGTTGTGTTTTCTTTTATTTGGTAGAGCTGGATATATGTGTATACTCAGAACTTTTAGGGTTAATTATTGGAGATTAAACCATCTGGTTTGATGAACGTATTAAGATGTATAGTTGCATTGCATGCTAAACATCTCTAAGTAACATGTTCCCATTTTTCAAGTAATCTTAAATCATGGTGTTGGTTATATGTACTTGTTTAGAGGATTTCGGTTTCAAAATAGTGCCGTCGTGAAAATACAATAAATGTTGAGGGAAAAGATGTGGTAATTGCTGTTATTTAAACCTTTTTACAAGTTTATACATGCACAATAGAGAAAATGACCCATATATGCTCTCGGTTAAATAACGGTAATGAACCTTGACACCTTTCCTGCTTGAGGCCACTCCAGTTGCGCTCTTCAAAAGCTGTGGAACACTTGTTCGTGCTATTGTAACACAAATGCGCCACCACTTTTTTCTAGATTCCTGCCGACTGTGAACAAAACATGAATAAATGGTCAACCGTTTCAGCCTCTGGTTCGCACAAGGGGCGGGCGGGCAACATCATTCAGTTTTACTTTTACACCCCTAGACAGCGAATTGACTGCAGTTGGAGATTTATTTTGTAACATCCTACAAGCGAAATGGTTCACCTTGAACGGAATCCATCTATTGTGTAATTGAACAATGTGCATATGTAATAATAGTGTATGTTTATGAGTAAAATAATTAAATAGATAATAAACAATGCAAGCTCATTATTGCATGATGTTTATAAATAAAAATATATAACTAAATAGAAGATAAACAATGCCAGCTCAAAATGAGTAAAACTTGAGCTCTCTTATATTAAATGAGTCAAAACTCAAGTTTAGAGGATCTTCTATCGTAAAATGAACGAGTTAAAAGGATCTTCTATCAAAAAATGAACGAAATAAAAGTACAATGTCAAATGGGTTAGCTTTTTATTTTGTAAATCGTCTTTTATATATGTTGAAATTGTACATCTCGTTATTTATATTCAGTAATATTACAAGAATCATCCTTCTTGTTTAATGTATGTTAAAAACGTTTGTAGCTAACAGTCATGGACACCGAGTTGACGGGAGGCCAACCACGGTTCATTGCGGCACATGTACTTTGGCATGTTATATAGCAGCCTAGTTGTTTTTCAAGGGGGTTTTCTATCTACACACCCTCCTGTCTATCTGCACACTTTTTGAATTCAATACGCATCGTATAGGTCTATACGATGCGTATTGAATTAAAGCAAAAAACATGGCAGACTGACAGGTGCAGGTTGTGTCTGGCGGCGGGTTTGATACGCATCGTATAGGCCTATACGATGCGTATCAACCCCCTGTTTTTTTGAATTTATTTTTTGTTGTGTTGTGTCGAATGCGAACCCGAGAAACGAAAGGGATTTCGAGCAGTTGGTCGATGATATGATTGATAAAGATCTTGACACGATTATTTCCATTTTCAAGTATTATTAAAACCATTCAAGCCAACCAGTCTACAATGTGGTTCCCAATTTGCGGAACTTAATCCCAGATTGTCTAAAGAAACACCTTTTCAAGTTTGCACAGTGGGAGAAAAGACCAGCACCTCTGTCAGTATTGTCCTTTAAATTCGCATAAACATATATTCGTTTCATAACCTCCTCCTATAAATCAACCACAACTCACCCGATACGTCTTCTCTGGATCACACATGATAAAAGCGCTTCTTTAGACAATCTGGGTCACATATCCGACAATAGGGCCCACGGATCTTATGCCCACCCGAGACTGACCTCTGGATCACACATGATAAAAGCGCTTCTTTAGACAATCTGGGATTATGTTCTGTTTCTTCAAGATTTACGTCTGATGTCCAAGTTTGATCACATGATAAAAGGGGAAATCTAATGGAACACCTGATTGAGAGAAACTTCTTCGAGCTAACCGCCGATATCTCATCCTTCTGTTGTTCAGTACTTCCGAGACGATTCAAGTTATTTAAGTTATTTCTGTTGATTCAGTACTTCAACGTATTTTAGTTGGTTTCGAATATACCCAAAGAGATCTGACCCAACCGAAATCCACTTCCGAGACGATTCAAGTGAGTCCTATGAAGCAAGTGTCGGTCTATTCAATTGAGAGGAAACATTGCATGACTTGAACGAGTCAAAGTTAACATTCAGATTCAGATTATGTTCTGTTTCTTCAAGATTTACGTCTGATGTCCAAGTTTGATCACATTTGACTTCATCGGCGGCAGTCCAATGACTTTCTTGAGTCACATATCCGACAATAGGGCCCACAGATCTTATGCCCACCCGAGACCGACCTCTGAATCATCATAGCAGACGTGTCGGGTTCTTCTGCTAGTGGTCGGGGCTTCCAATGCTCACACAGGGTGATAAACAACACTGATATCATCATAGAAGCGTTGGGATTCAAGGGTTTATGAGTCAATGTTAACATTCAGATTCAGAAAGCAGATGATTTTGTACTTGGTTTATTCTCTTTAATCTATTAGAACGATCCTTGTTTTGTCACGTACATGCGTTTAATTCTCAACAAACGATAACTTTGTAACTTTATAGTGTGTGATTTGACCAGGAAATGATTGGAGGTGATTGCTACTTTTAATAAGATGTCATAGTTGTCAAATTCGATTTCAACAAATCTTTTCCTTTTCCTTCAATTTCTAGAACATTCTCCGTAACATGAAGACGTGTCGGGTTCTTCTACGGAAACGGTGGCTATGCGAAATACAAATCGCAACCGCAACCAGTTTCTAACTTTATGCTTGCATCCACCACAGTGAATATTATCTATCTATGTGTGTCACATCCATCCTGTTATAGCATATTTTTTCCTAATTAGCGTTGTTAACTACCAAAAGAATGCATACACAAATAGTTCTAGTGGACGAAGCAAAGAGAACCTGATTCTGTTGTTCAGTACTTTCTTGTGCTAAATACAAAGCCGATTTCAACTTCCATTGATCAAATAATAAAAACCCTAAGAATGCATACACAAATAGTTCTAGCGGACGAAGCAAAGAGACCGCCTTCTTAACAAAAGTATGTTGTTCCAAGATTGCGTTCTTTAATCTATTAGAACGATCCTTGTTTTGAGAACCTAATACTGTTATAACAACCGAGACGATTCAAGTGAGTCCTATGAAGCAAGTGTCGGTCTATTCAATTGAGAGGAATCATTGCATTACATCTCTATTGAAAACAAGTGGTTGTAATGATGGAATCCTTGATTTGAAGAAACACTTTTTGAGAAATTTATAGTTCAATACGCATCGTATAGGCCTATACGATGCGTATTAATCGATGATTTTACTGAAATACCCCTGGTTTTCTGATAAATTCAGGGGTATTTTTGAGAAAATTCAAAGATTAATACGAATCGTATAGGCCTATACGATTCGTATTAATCTGATATACGATACAACATAGGCCTATACGATCGTATATGGTGTTATTTCAAATTTAGTGTTATCGTGTTTCCCTCGGTTCGACGCGATACGTTTCGTTTTTTGCCGAACTTTCGCATATATTGTCATTTTATTACGTATACCTTCAACAATAGTCGTTTCGGTGCCGTTCGGTTGCGTTCGAATATCTTATTCTATGATTACGTACAGTTTTGTTTGAAATCCACTTGAACTCCATAGTGCCGCATTATATGTATACGTGTGTGGAAATATCGTTAGTTGCGTACTTTGACGTATTTTTGCATATTTTGAGGTATTCTAACATATTGTTGCGTATGTAATAGTATATTTGACGTATTTTAGCGTATTTTAACGTATTTTAGGGTATTTTTACGTATTTTTACGTATTTTAGCGTATTGTAACGTATTTTAGCGTATTTTAACGTATTGTAACGTATTTTAGCGTATTTTAACATATTCTTGGTCACAAACTGTGGAGAACTTGTTTGCGTTATCCATCAAACAAAAGTTTAAACTTATCGTGTGTTGCAGTTTGGAAAGATGACCGAACAGAGATCTGAATAACTAACTGTGGAGAACTTGTTTGCGTTATCCATATTAAATCAAACGTTCATGTATCACAAGGAATGACCGATCTAAGGCAGAGAACCTGATTCAGATACACAAATTCGATTTCAACAAATCTTTCAATGTCTTAAGTGATGGACAATTGATTAAAAGATGTAGAAGAGTTTGTGTAGAGATCTTTACAGTATGGTTTCTCGACAAATGAAGTATTAAAAGCTGTTAGTTTCTTTGACAGTATGGTTTCTCGACAAATGAAGTATTTCTTTGACACTTGGTGTAAATCATTCATGTCCATGTTTTTCCTTGTACTTGCTACGTCAGATGTTAGCTCGGAAGTTCTATTACACAAAGTAAACCGAAGGCTTGTCCTTGAGTCACATATCCGACAATAGGGCCCACGGATCTTATGCCCACCTCGAGACTGACCTCTGAATCATCATAGGAGACGTGTCGGGTTTTTCTGCTAGTGGTCGGGCTGCCAATGCTCACACAGGGTGATAAACAACGCTGATATCATCATAGAAGCGTTGGGATTCAAGGGTTTACTATGGAAACGGTGGCTACGGGAAATACAAACCTGACACGAACCACAATGGTTCAAGTGAGTCCTATGAAGCAAGTGTCGGTCTATTCAATTGAGAGGAAACATTGCATGCCTTGAACGAGTCTAGAACACTCGTAATCCTCAACCGGCTTTGAAACCGGACGAAATCTACGAAGAAACTGTTTGATTTAACGGTGAGTGGAGAAATTAGCGATGGAGAAACTGTTTGAATTTGTGGATTTCGGTTGGTTCAGAAACTTAACAGGAGAAACAACTAAAAAAAAGCGGTGAACGGTATTTAACGTACACACCGCATTCGAAGATCCTTGCATTAGACACATTGATCAAATAATAAAAACCCTAAGAATGTATTCACAAATAGTTCTAGTGGACGAAGCAAAGAGATCGCCTTGTTAATTTAAGGGGTATTCTCAAATAATGTTTCCTAGATGTTTGAAGACCAACAAATGTCCAAAGTGCTGCTTCTTCGTTCGCGTGACGGAAAGTTACCGCGTGACAGGAAGCTACCTTGCAAAAATTAAAAAATTAAATCGACACCCTTAATACGCATCGTATAGGCCTATACGATGCGTATTACTTTTTGGCGGGGGACAATGGCAGCCTTTGGCAGGCATAGAAGTTTGAACCCACCTCAATACGCATCGTATAGGCCTATACGATGCGTATTGAGGGTGTCGATTTAAGCCCCAAGGTGTGCCAATAATACGACCCTTTTCAAGAGGGGGTTTGGTATTTATTGTTTTATTTTATTGTTATTAATATTATTATTAATATTATTATTATTATTATTATTATTGTAAATTCAAATTTAAACCAATTTTATTTTAACAAGTTTATAAATTGTATATAAAAAGTTAAAATTAACATATACAAAGTTTACTTGGTATTTATAGTTGTAAAAAGCACATTTAAAAGTGTATATATTAAATTAAAAATACATAACTATGTAATTTTTACATTATGTATTGTTTAATTTAGTGCAAAGTTGAGTTGAGTTGAGTTATATAATTACTGTTCAATTTATTTTCTTTCCGAAATTTAGGAGTTTACCTCAATCATATAGCAATCTAACCAATACTTACAAGTTAAATAGAAATTTTTATTTTTTAATTATATTAATTTATTTATACGATACCAAAAACTAAACTAGACATTAAAAATAGGGATATTTACATAGGAGAAGGATACACTAAAAAGTGGATTTTGCCTAAGTAACCTAAGAAGAATTGTGATGATGACATGTGGCACTCATAATAAGTAGGAATAAAGGGCATTTTGGTCCTTATAAATAGGAGTGAAAATGACATGTGACACTCCTTTTGTTTTTTAATAATACAACAAAAAAAAATCTAGTACAAAAAAAATCTAGCACAAAAAATATAGTACAAAAAAATCTAGCACAAAAAATATAGTACAAAAAAATATAGCACAAAAAATGTAGTACAAAAAAATATAGCACAAAAAAATCTAGTACAAAAAAATATAGCACGAAAAAATTCCGCAAAAAATGTAGTACAAAAAAATCTAGCACAAAAAATTGAGAAAAAAAATTAGCACAAAAATATAGTACAAAAATCCAGCACAAAAAAATGTTATACAATATAGAAATACAACACATTTTAGTGGGTTTTTTTAGTCTTCATATTTTATATAGCAACATGGTACTCAAATTAAAGATAAAAAGATGCTTGATTTTATGATGAAATTTTTATGAAAAAATAATGTATAAAAAGTTATGAACGTTTAAAAACTTGGGGTGAAATATGCATGTGTCTTGCATGTGTAGAGAGAAAGTCTATAAATATGATTTTCTCAAGATACCCTTGCACTCCTCCTTTCTCCTACACTTTCATCTTGACCATTGATTTGAAAAATGAATGGTTAAGATTCTTTCGCATCCTACTTAGGGAAAATTAACTTTTTATTTGATCTTACCCCTATTTACATATATCCGAGCATTGCTTACATATTTACCCAAACCTTAAAATTAATTACATATTTTCTTGTGAAATTACTAATCTACCCTTTTCTAATTCATCTTTATTAGTATCAATCTGGTTAAAAAAAGGCCTGGTCTATTCGCACACGCTTCTTGTCTTTTTGCACACTCAAAGCGCCCCGCTTTGGCCATGGTCAACAGACAAGGACTGACTTTGTGTAGGTTGATCGGTTTGGTATTCTTTTGTCTTCTAGAATCTTCGGGTGATATGTACGAGCTGTGACGGGGATGATCGTCTGAGGCCTCGACCCAAGTTTCTTCCGACGGAATGTACGAGCTTTTTCTAGCGGCTTCAACCTTTCTTTCTTCCTGCGTTTTCAATGTTGGGCGACCACGAGTTTTCTTCAGAACAGCAGGAGGTTTTTTGTTATTGTTCCCTGGATTGAGGATTTGCTGAAACTTTTCAAAGAAGCTCCTTTTCACTTGACGGGGTGTTGGATCGATCTTTTGTTTCAATTTTTCAAATTCCGCGTCTACATCGATATCCTCTATGTTTTTCTTTGCAGGCTTGAAGTTAAGCTTCTTCCAGAACACGTCTATGTGTGTGATCCGGAGTTGCTGACCTGTGGATGAAAACAAATTAGGTGGCAAAATCATAACGAGAAAGGTCAAAGATATTAATTACCTTTATTTTCCAACTTTTCCAAACGACAGGCACATGGCAAACCACATCTGGTAAAAAGTTGGCAACCACAGCTTGCACTGTAGGCTCTCAACCCGTCTTCCTTACGTTTTAGTTCCCTACTCAAAAGCTCAATCGCATATATTGAAACCTTTCTGAGAATATATGCAAGCATGGGCTGCTTCTTGTGGTGCGTCATCACTTTTCGGAGGCTTGTTTCAAAGCTACTACTAATCTCGGTGTATTGTCTATCAACAACATGATCAACATACAGTACAAGTTTATCCAGTGTGTTGCGATGACTTGGAAAGTGACTTTTTAGTGTTGCATGCATGCCCTCAACCCTGTTGGTCGTAGTTTGGTGAAAGTTAATAGTTTTGTTAATCCAGCATGATACAAACTTTTCACGGTACGGATCCAACCAGGATTTCTTCAAATAATCAAAAACCTCTAAAATTAAAAAAAACGTAAATAGTCAGTTTTTGTTATTATATAAAATTTGAACATAATTATGTAAAAAATACCTACGTTCACGGTCATCTTCTTTCAGCTGTGCTTCAAGGTTTTCCAAGTTATACCTGTATATTTCCTCGGTCGTAGACTCGCACAATAACCAAAATCTACGTACGAATTCTTTCCATTCCTTGTCAGAGAATTTCTTTTCGCTGTTCTTATTAATATTTTGTTGAATATGGAACCGACAAAGATACTTATGCGCTTTTGGAAAAACTTGTTCACACGCGTTCATTAGCGCAAAATCCCTGTCTGTTAAAATCACGCGCAGTTCCATACATCCTACCAGCATAGACTTGATCCTCTGCAACACCCATAGGTAGTTCTCTGACTTCTCAGCGGAAATTACCGCACAAGCAGCCGTAAACGATTTGTTTGTCGACGTCATGCCTACGACCTGAACAAATGGCAGGTTGTACATGTTCGTTTTGTAGGTGGCGTCAATCATTAGCACATGCGGGAAGGCACACCACATAGTGAATGATCTTTCGTGAACAAAGAAGACATCTTCAACTTCGTTCGATATCTCATTTGTGCGCATGTAATAAGTGTAATTTTTTTCGAGAAGAATGCTTTCAAGTTTTTGCATCGGAGACTTACCGACATTTTTTTCGGCGTTGATCTTCTGAACAGCGTTGTGTATATCTTTCGGAATAAGCTTTCTAGCCAGATTGTTTTTTGTCAGCGTTCGCCAGATACTTTGGTTGGGAATGTCTTGCTCTGCCAGCTCCTTAACCAGTTTTTATCCTCCGAAGAAAGCCTTCTCGCATACGCGTGACCCTCTAAGTTTTCAATAGGAGTGTGGTTATGCTTCGCCTTCGTCACCTCGATCCTCCAAACACTTCCGGATGATTCCGAAAACCCGATCATCTAGAACGGGCAGCCTATTTTCTTGCTACCCATTTTCCTCTGTGTAGCTATACTCTTATGCTCCCCACCAAAAGTACATTGAAACCAAATCTTGTAATTCTCTCCTCTTTTATTCGACCTCTTAATCACAATGAGGTAACCGTTGTCTTTTGCCGTGTCTTGTACCCAACGCACCAACTCTTTACATGACGAAAAGGTATGCGTTGTATCAAACGAAAACGTAACCGGGTAACAGCCTTCCTCGTCAACAGACACATCCCCCGGCTCACCATCGTCACCGAGGTCCGAATATACTTGATGTTCAAAGTTGTGCTCGCCACCGTAACCGAAATTCGAATAACCTTGTAAGCTCTGTTGACAACCGTAACTGTCGTTTGGACCACACTCCTGCTGTACAAAGCTGTACTCGCCACCGTAACCGAAATTCGAATAACCTTGTTGTGCGTAAGGGTCCTCCACAGGGGTATTCAAATCCAGCGTCACCGTGTTATCACGATAACGAATGCCAGATACAACCTCTGCCTCCCTCAAGTTGGACGAGACCGGTTTCTCATACGAGTCAGAAATAGCTGTCCCCTCGTAAGAATCAGGAACAACTGTCTCGTCAGAATATTGACCGAAAATATAGTTGTTTAACCACGACATCGTTTTTTCAAGAGATGTAACTAATACAGCAAAACCGCGCGTTATTTTGAAGAAACACAACGGATGGGGAATAAAGGCAATACAGACTTTTGATCTGAAATGAAGGCAACCACGATTTGAAATGAAACACAACTGTCTCTCAGAGGTTGCTTTTAAAAGGTAAAGTGGGTGAAATTTGGGGTCGAAGCGTCGCGCTATGGCCAAAGCGCGGCGCTTAGGGTTAACGACAAACCTCATAATCAGCTTTATGTCTCTCAAACAGTAACTCATGTCTCAAACGTCAATCAACTCACCTTTTGTCGATCTAAGCGCCGCGCTATGGCCAAAGCGCGGCGCTTTGAGGTGTGAAAATAATTTTGGTCGTGTGCAATTAGCATGACCCTAAAAAAATCACCATTTTTCCTTCCTCTTCGCAAACCCAAAACGAAACTGGTTCAAAGCTTCCTTTCATTCGCAATGTTAAACAGAAATGCATTAGGCGACGCCGTCACCACGCATCTCTTCAGCTTTGCTATCCCTATCGGGGCCGTCTCCAGTTCTGCGTGCTTAAGCTGTGTGTCGGCTAAAACCAAACCCCTAAACAGTTAAATGGGGCAAACGGACAGAAAGTGAACCTAAGTGTATTAAAATAATGATGCATTTGTGGAGGTATTGTGATATTATACAGTTTTAATTGCCCGTTTTGATCCGATCCCTTGGCCCATTTTGTCAGCCTTACCATGATTTATTTTGTTTTTGTTCAGCCAACAACTCGTTCGTTGATCAATCAAACCATGTACGTACCCTGTTCTCCAGTTTGCTATATATGAAAAGGTGATTTAGATGTGTAAATGAGTCAAAATCTATCCTCAATGTAAAGAAGCTTGCTGAGTAAATAAATAAATAAATAAAAGGTGTTGCGTTAGTTGAAGCCAAATTATGGCTGGTAAATGTTTATCATGTTTAGCTAGACAAGAAAGATGGGTAATGAGTTGGGTCAAACAAAGTTGATTTTTGGTTTAATTTTGAATCCTATTGATTTGATAAGTTGTAGGTCTTGCGGATCTGTTGCAAATGTTCATAAAACGTAACCTGCGTATTTCTTGTTTCTGAATAGTTTCTCGTCATTGATATTGTTTTCTTTATAAAATATATAGAGTAAACTGCCATTTTGGTCCCTGAGGTTTGTGCAGTTTTGCTACTTTAGTCCAAATTTGAAACATTTTGCATTTGGGTCCCTCTGGTTTCATTCTTATTGCCATTTTGGTCCAAAAGCAAAATCAACTCAAATTTTTCAAAAAAAAACCTTGCTATTTTGTCCTTTTCCTCAGGGGCAAAATGATCATTTCTGACTTTTACTATAACACATTATTAACTAAATTTTAAAATTAAACTCTACCACCACCTCCTCCACCTTCACAACCTGTAACCACCTCCACCGCCACCACCACCTCCGTCTCCGCCATCTAATCACCTGCATTTCTCTTCCTTCTCGACCATAACAATACTCTCCAAAACCGTAGATGCAGATGCAGATGACCGGAGTCTTCCGAATTCATCGACGGACTTCCATGCCGCCGTTTCTCTGGCAAGCCTTTACTTGCCGGAAAACTCAGATGCAAAATTGCAGTGATTGAAATATAGCTGCAGATGCAAAATTGCAAATCATGAACGCATCGATTACAAACCCTAGCATCTGGTTAATCAAAATTGATGAAATCACACACTATTTTGATTCAATAACACACACACACTGAAACACGCATAATCACAAACCCTAGCATCGAGTTAGTGATGAAAACGATAAAATCAGGTACGGCGGAGATGATGCTTGTAAAGATGATGCTTCCATGGCTGCCCACCTTCACTGTTCTTGAATCTTGATCACTGTTTCACATCAAGATTACACCTTTTGAAGTGGGTCTGTTTTAGGGCTCTGAAGAGGTGGTGCTGGTGGGGGTGGTTGTGGTGTGGGGTGGGTGTTGATGGTGGCGGTGGTGAGAAGAGGGAGGAGGTGGCGGTGGTGGTGTTGCTTGTGGCGGCAGAGAGGAGAGAGAGAGACTGGGGTGGTGGTGTAGTGGTGGTGGTGTAGTGGTGGTGCGGTGGGGATGGTGGTGGTGCAGTGGTGGTGTTAATGGAGGGGGGGGGGGAGGAGGTGGCGTTGGTGAGAAGGGGGGAGAGAGTGGCAGTGGTGGTGTTAATGGAGAAGATGATGTGCTTTTATAGGGTGATTTATTTAGTTTTATTATTTTTAATTAATAATCAGTTATTATAAAACGAAAATGACAAAATTACCCCTGAGGAAAAGGAAAAAACATGAGGGTTTAATTTGGGGTATCTGGCCTGATTTCACTTTTGGACCAAAATGACAACAAAATTAAAATCACGGGGACCCAAATGCCAAAGATTTGAGATTTGGACTAAAGTGGCAAAACTGCCCAAACCTCAAGGACCAAAATGGCAGTTTACTCAAATATATATTATTCACTAATGAGGAGATAACATAATGTTGTACCTGCAGGTGCAATCAAGATTCATGTCCCAAAATGAATGGTTCATGTTCGGGATTTTCAAGTTGTGGTCACAAAAGTTTAGCAAATCCTCTTAGATATATAACATAATAGAAAATTTAATCAAACTTGTAACATTCTTGACTTTTCAAAGTCAACTGCATTGTAATATTGTATTACCTTTCATTGGACATTATTGACTTTTCAAAGGCAGCATGAAAGTGCAAATAAATATGAGTTTACAATGACGTTAAATCTATTAGCTGCTAGACATGTGTAACGCTTATGACATACATCCATCACATTGACACTACAATAAATATTATACAAATATTGCAATACAAAATGTCACCCCGCTGTAGTAAGAAATAAATGTAAAAGAAAACGGTGACATGAAAAATGTAAGAAGATTTGTGGGATGAAATATATCGCTTGGGAAAAGTTTGAGGGAGGGTTTTTTTTTAGTTTTTACATTGTTCATGTTCTTATACATTTCGTCTTTTTTTATGGATGGACGCTAGAATAAGACGTTTGAGTACACCTATGAAACTTTTGTGTTTGTTGGAATTTACTTATGGATATATTGTCTGAGAACAGCATGATAGTAGTAATATTAAACACAAGTACATTCATATTTAGTAAATTGTTCAACTTACTTTTAAAAACAATGCTTAACATCCATCACACACACATTCAGCGAAGTTTTATTATTCACATCTACAGTCTATGACATAAGGTCTCCAGAAGTCCACCTGTCATACCTTCCATACGCGTAATTTGAGGAAGGAAGCCCAGTAAGGTGAAGCGGGTCGGGTTCAATCCCGTAATCAGTAAGCGGCCTTTTTTCAAGAACTTCATCGTGTTCAACTACAAATTCCGGAATCTCAATTGATCCTTTTTTCATATCATCCCATAGATATTGCAGCCTACTTACATACTTCACTTTCCAATATAACCTGTTGAAAGAAATACGAAAACCATTTTATAACAACGACTAATTATCTGATTAGATTATTAGAGTAAACTTCTGTTTTGCTCCCTGTGGTTTGATCGTTTTAACGGTTTTGCCCCAATCATGCTATTTTCCTCATATAGTTTACTATGTTTTTTCCATTTTGCTCCTCGTCTCTAACCCAGTTAAAAGGAAGGGTGTTTCAGTAATTTTGAATATAAGTAATTAATTACTTAGTTACCAAAATACCCTTTCAGTTAACAAAAGTTTTAGATGGAGTTAGTGTCAGGGAGCTGATTGGGAAAAACATATTAAACTATTGGAGGAAAATAACAATTTTTAAATGATTGGTGCAAAACCGTTAAAATGACCAAACCACTGGGAGCAAAACGAAAGTTTACTCTAATTATTAAGTATGGTATAATATGAAAGTTACCCGCCACTTAATAGGAACCGACCAAGAGTAGCAATAAGAAGCCTGGAACGAAGACCAGGATGAACAAAATAGAAAACCTGAAGCCTGTCTTTAAAGTCTGAAGGAAGTTGTTCATAAATCCACCTCAAAATGGTGATTCCCGGGTTGTTGTATTCGTTTTGCACGGTTGAGTGCATGTAAACGATACAAAACGGCCCTTCTGGCAACTCGGTTGATAATTTGTATATAATGTATTTCTTCAGCCATTCTCCACCGATAACTGGGGCTGTATTCATTTGTAAATTACAAACATTGATTCAATTATCGGCATTTAATCATCATCACCATCGCATAAAGATTAGTAATTCCTCTACGAAAAGACTGTTACTTTCATACATTTTTCATTTCCATGTAAACCAAAAGATGAATCTTTATTGGATAGGAACTACAAGTAAAGATAAACCATGTATGTATATTCCATCTAGTGCCTTCATCAAACCAACCAAAGGCTACAACATTTTATCTGTCAAATTAATAATAAAGATTTCTATAAAAATCCCCAAATTCATTCGTTGATTACAGTTAGTTGTGTGCCTTCAAAAATCCTTCCTTTAATCTAACATAAAGTCAAGTTAGTTTCTTCAAACCCTAAACCACGAAAACTATTTCTTCATAAACACAAGCAAGCAAGGAAGCAAGAAAAGGTGAAAATCTAAAAACCACCCTAAAAAATTCACAGGAATTACAATTGAGAGGAGCGTACCTGGGAAGTATTTACCGACGATCCGAAGAATACGATTACCGGATTTATCAGAACCGGATTCGATGCGGAAGAAGTGCAAGGCATCAAGTGCCGGAAACTCTTCATCGTTGTAGGCAGGATCGTGCCAGGTGTCATCGGATGACGTAAAGGGGCTTGGGTCCACACCGTAACGGTCCGACGTTACCACCACCACGTTGAATTCTTCACTGGTAGTGGCCGTCATCATGTTTGTGTTTTTGTTTCAATGTGTGGTGGTTTGCATCTTCTCATTATTCTTTCACTGCCCTCTTCTTATTGGGGAGGAGGAGAGGAGGATATCTTGTTGGAATTGTAAATTACAGGGGGTTATGTTGGATTGTTATAGGAATGTAGGGGGTCACTGTAAATTCTAATATTATATGGGGAGGAGGGGTGGTCACTAGTGAATAGTGATAGAATTTTATCACTCCCAATATCCAATCAACTCATGCCATGTCATCAGTGGGGGTGGTCACTAGTGATACAATTTCATCACTCCCAAATTTTTTTAATTTTTATTTTAAAATTAGAAATTAAACACTAAATTAAATTTCACTAATTTTTTTAATTTTTTATTTTAAATTAGAAATTAACAATAAAACACTAAATTATAAATTTCATTAAATTTAAAACATACTACTTCAATTTAACATACTAGAAATCATGAAACATACAAAAAAAAAAAAAACCTACTCCTCGTCCGAATCATGAAACTCC
This sequence comes from Helianthus tuberosus, assembly GCA_030545235.1. Taxonomy (NCBI): domain Eukaryota; kingdom Viridiplantae; phylum Streptophyta; class Magnoliopsida; order Asterales; family Asteraceae; genus Helianthus; species Helianthus tuberosus. The sequence continues at coordinate 126,654,949 of CM060407.1, forward strand.
AAACCTAGAGAACCTACTAGTTCGATTAAATCGTATCTCAACCGAAAGTGAGTTTCTTCATTACGCAATTCTAGATGGATATTTTGTGGAACTTGAACTTGTGTAGGAGGATCTGGCACCCAATCCGGGGATATTGCACGTCCGTCTTCTTTGATCATCATATTGTGCAATATGATACATGCATACACTATGCTATGTATTGATTTCTTGTTCGTCGCACGAACCGGTCGGTGTAGTATACCCCATCTACCCTTTAAAGCACCAAATGCCCTCTCAACATCTTTTCTTGCCGATTCTTGCAATTTTTTTAACACGATTTCTTTAGGCTCGACAGGAAATGAGGGAGCTTTCACAAAAACAGACCAAGACGGGTAGATACCATCCACAAGAAAAAAGCCTCGTCTGTAATGTCGACCGTTAACATAGAAAGGAGAGGAAGGTGAAGTACCATCCGTTACGGTTTGAAACAACGACGACGTGTGCAACACATTGATGTCGCTGTTTGAACCTGGAACACCGAAATACGAATACCAAATCCATAAATCATTCGACGCCACCGCTTCTAGTATGATGGTTGGTCTTTTGATGTCTCCCCTAACATACGCCTCTCGCAACTCTCTTGGACAATTTTTCCACTCGATATGTGTACAATCGATGCTACCGAGCATCCCGGGAAAATGCCATCTAGTCTCGTGTGCGGCGTAAATACGTGAGATGTCGTGGCTTGTCGGTTTACGTAAAAACTCTTTAGCATACAACTTAATGACCGCGTTGCAAAAAAATTGCAAACATTCACGTGAAGTTCTGGCCGACATAGCTAGGTATTCATCATATTGATCGGGAGGGTTACCTGTCGCTAGTTGGCGAATGGCGGACGTGCATTTTTGTATCGGCGTGAAACTTGGTTTGCCCCTCGCATCGTAACCTTCTTGAAACCATTCCTCGCTTGCTTCGATGTCTCCAACAAACTTTAAAAATAATTCTTTGGGTAAACGAAGCCGATCTCTAAACGTTTCGGCATTGTAGAGCGGATTTTCCAAAAATAATCGTTCATCAAAACTTCGTTGGCACGTATACGATCACGGTCGACCATCTTCTTCTTTGGGCGGGACGACTCGGCATCAAGTTCGTTATACACCGACACAAAATATTTTAGCGTCTCGTTGTCGGAAGACGACTCGGTATCGCCATCGCTAGACATCGGAAACGTCGAATCCGTAGGGAATTCCATTTGAGAAAGATATAAAAATTGTGTGAAATGGATTTATGTTTTTGGTGTGTGTAAAAATGGTTTAAATTGAGATATATATAAAGGTTTAAAGGTTTTTTTTATAAAGTTACCGTTATTCAACGGTCGAATAATACCCAACGTTCAAATTCGTTCCAATTTCAACGCGTTACAAAAATAACGCGTTATAAGGTTGGCGGCGGCGGTGTTACGTTGAAGTTTCACGCGTGATGGGGTGGTATTACGGACCACCCCGCCTGCTCTAAGCTTTGCTTTTGGCTTTTGTAAATACTATTAATGGTAATTTCTTTTAGAGTTAGTTCTTGTGCTTTGAGTCATTTTATCAGTTTAGTCCAAAGGTTTTATTTTTCGTGTATGGGTCCAAAAAGGTTTCACTATTGTCATTTTAGTCCATTGGGTTAACTTTATCCATTAATTATGTTAACGAGAAGGGTAATTTGATCATTTTATATGGCCGAATTGCCCTTCTAGTTAACAGAATTACATATAAAATGACCGAATTGCCCTTTTCGTTAACATAAAAAATGGATGAAGTTAATCCAGTGGACTAAAATGGCAACGGTGAAACCTTTTTGGATCCACATGCGAAAAATAAAACCTTTAGACTAAACTGGCAAAATGACCCAAACCACATGGACTAATATGACATTTAACTCTTTCTTTTAATGCCAAAGTAAGTGTCTTTTGTTGATTTCGAGAAAGCCTACAATAATATGAATTGGAATTTGTAATTAACATCATGTCGTTAGAATCCTTCGTGTGTTTTATATGTGTGCAGGGCTAAAAATTTACTTAGCGAGTCTTCGCATACAAGTAGATGGTTATGCGCTACACCTTGGTAATCAAAATCCAACTTGTACGGTATTTAAGTGGACCTAGCGGATGTGAAGGACAAGGCTAAGAGGAGAGTACCCCTTTCAAGTATATTGGATGAATGGTGGGGGCTAACATGAACCGAATTAACAATTGAAAACTGGTGTATGACATTTTTGAAGCTAGGCTCTCTATGTGGAAATATAACCTTCTCTCTATTGGTGGACGTATCATTTTAATTAAGTCCGTTCTTGAAAGTCTTCCAAATTACTATTTTTCATTATATAAGGTTCTGACAAAAGTTATAAATGACTTGGAGTCAATTATTAGAAGGTTTTTATGGGGGGGGGGGGGGGGGTGAGTCAAGAAAGATGCATTGGGTGGCTTAGGAACGAGTTTCTATCCCTAAAGACGAAGGGGGGCTTGGGTTAAGTAAATTGAAGCGTATAAACATTGCGCTTCTTTCAAAATGGGGATGGCGGTACAATACAGAAAGGAATCATTTATGGAAGAAGGTGGTGGAAGCGCTTCACACTAGTAGAAATCAATGGGATTTTCTTCCGGTGAAAAAAAGTCTGAAAAGGGTATGGAAAAATATCGTGAAATCTTTTGCTAGAACCGTGATAAAGGATACCCCCTCCGAAGCTTTTTCAAGAGTGCGGTTGGAAACGGTCGAAATACATCGTTTTGGTTGGAAGCTTGGCTTCATAACGAACCGTTAAAACTTAAAAGATTTATATCCAATTTATTTAAGTTAGAAGTTGAGAAAAAATGTACCGTAGCGAGCAGGTTATTTAACAATGTCGGTGGCTCGGTAGCAGTAGAGTGCACATGGAAAAATGGACAAGGTAGTTCTATGGAGATTACCGAGTTGAATTGGCTTAACAGAGATTTGGACGCTATTAACTATGAAGACCGCGATGATAAATGGATGTGGATCGGTGAGAGTAATAGTGGCAATTATGTGATGAAGTGGTGCAAATGGATTTCGATGAAATGCAACGTTTTCGCTTGGAGGGCCGAAATAGGAAAGATTCCAACCGGGGTGGCGCTTAGAGATAGGAATATCGAGATCGAAGATGCCACATGTCCTTTTTGCGGATCGAACGATGAAACAAGTAACCACATTTTCTCTTCTTGCATAGTGGCGTGTACTGTTTGGCAACATGGCTCGATATGGTGCAAGGTTGCGTCATTTGTTGTTTTTTTTTTCTTTCAGGGATCTTTTGGAGCTATATAATCATGTTGGTTTGAAAAAGAAGGCTCAAGAGATTTTTCATGGGATTGTGATCATTAGTTGTTGGAGTATTTGGCGTGCTAGGAATGGAGTGAAGTTTTCAAACAAACAAGGCTGGGTGGAAGACATCATTAATGACATTAAATCGATTGGATTCCTTTGGATTAGTAGTAGATTAAAATCTAGGTCCGTGTCGTGGACCAAGTGGTGTAGTTTTGTAATTATTTAGTTCTCTTGTGTTGTTTGGTCGCCCTATTTTTGGGTTGGCGGTTTCTAAGGAAGTTCACGTTTCAAAAGAAAAAAGTAAGTGGCGTATCGTGAAATAAAATACCACCAAGAGTGGCTAGAAATAAAAAAGAAAGGAAAATTAAAAGATAAAGTTATTTTATTAAGTTTATGCACTCAGACTTTAATCTTCTTGACCCGTATGAATATTAAATGTCATTATTTATTTGTTTAAATGATACAATGTTGTTAATTTCATTAACAATAACAAATTACTTTTGGCTTTAGTAAAGTTTTTAAAAAAATGAAAAAGCTTTCTTGAATCTTATTGGTTCGTAAAGATCACAAAATTCATTCAGTGGTTCATTGTTGAAAGAAAATCATTGACATCAAATTAATTCATTTGAGAGTTCAAGAGTTTAATTGAGAGTAGAGTGTTATTTATGCATAAATGATTGTAACTTGAGCGTTGAAACTTAAACAAGCTCAATAGTAACTTTCCCTCACAAAGGAAAGTTACCTTTAAATATATACATAATCAGAAAAGCAGTCAATTTTAATATGTGAGTTAATGCACATGTGTATAAAGTTGATTCACTATTGTGATTTAAAGGTCCAAGGTTTTTAGACCGTGGGGTATGATGGGGCTTGGGTTAGGGCATTTGTTGACACGTGGAATGGGAGCCCCCCCCCCCACACCGCCTAGTGACGTGTCCGCGGGGTATGGCGGGGCGTGGGTTGGGCTTGGGTGCACCACGTGGCAGATTATTAAAAAAAAAAAATCATGGCGGGGTAAGCGAATGGGAGGCAGCCAGCTAGGATGTCAAGACCGCCCCACGCCCGGCTTGAAACCCACGCCCCAACCCAAGCCCACCCGGGGTGGTGGCTTGGGCGTTTTCCCCCAACCCACGCCCAAACCCCCGCCCCATACCCCACAGCCTTAGTATGAGAAGAAAAGTTGTTTAAATGGTGTGAAAAAAAATGTTACAGTCAAACTATGAAAACTCATATTAAACCCAAACTAAGATCCCATTAAACCTGTTTCAATCAATCTAGGTTGCTTATATACTGAAAACAAGGTGCAATAGTTGCTCGTTTCTTTAACGATATCACATGTTTTGCACATTGACAATCATAAAGATAACACGTCTAAAGTCATTTTGATACATACATACAGCATATCAAAAGCTACTACTGCAGACTGCAATAAACTCTAATTCTTTACATATAACATTTCAGATTAAATATGATTTTTTAAACTACCTTAATGTTAAAGATATCATTGGAGCAAAATTTACTTATAAATATGTTACATTACAACAAATTGACAAGTGGATCTTCCGGCTTTATGGGATTTTCAAGTGCGGTAATGTGTTGCTTAAAACGGGCTGCGGCTTCTTCTCTTTGTTCCATCTGCCCAGACTTATCAAGCACAATGGCCATCAAGTAATATGCTTCTGCTGCCATCTCATGATACTAATTGAAAACAAAACATTAAAAAACAGCATTATTCAATACATGGCTTCAAATTTGTAACTTTGAATTTGGTGTACAAGTAGGTCCTTATTAAGGGGGGGGGGGGGGGGGGGGGGGGGGGGGGGGGGGGTTATCCTTAGTCAAATGTTTCTAGAACAGAAATTAACTAACCTCCAAAGCTTCAAGTCCTTCACAAGCTTGCCTTAACGAATCAAGAACTATATCGGGATCTTCCGAAACTGAAAAAATAAACGTGCAGATATTTATGAAAAAGAATCAAGCGCGCTTTTCAAAGCCAAGATAAGGATAACTCTATAGTTCTAGAAACAGTTATTAGATTGGACCACCTGAAATGCTCGAGTCTGACAAGTAACATTTAGCTTCTGCAATGTGGGCCCGAGATTGAAGCTCAAGACCACCTTGACCAAGGATTATAGGAAAAGCACTATGAATAAGGTTTAACGCTCTTTTAGCGTGTCTCAGTCCAAGCAACAGCCACAGCTCAGCTAGTGTCAGAGTGGCTGCAGCTCTCAAAAGATCCAAATTAAATGATTCACAAAACGATAGGCTTGCTAATGCGTATGGAATTCCCAAAACACCATTTCCAGATCTCTGCAATATCATAATTAAAATGTATAATAATCTTTGCATAAATATAACTAAAATCGGCTGTATATGACGGTTGGTACCTTGTGGATTTCGGCAAGAAAAAGAAGAACAGTTGCATTCTCCACATGCATGTTAAATTTGTAACACTTGCAGAAGAGAGAATGTGCAACCGAAGCTGCCTGCACAGTTCAAAACGCTCTTTATTGTTTAACTACCACTATATCTTAGAATATTTTCTAAATTAACAACAAAAAGTCTTTAAACTTTTTGAATAATTTCAAAACAAAGTAATTAATTTTCCTTGATAGCAAGTAACCTGCGATACATCCTCTGCCACATCCATAGTTATCGATAGCGAATAGCGGTCAATAGCGACAGGCTACCTATATGCTATATAGCGATGGCGACGAAATAGCGCCCGCTATTTCGTGTTTAGCGATAAGGTAGTAGAAAATTTTAAAAATAAAAATATAGCTATTTATAATTATATGCATATATTATAATGTTAATTTTATACTTTATATGTATAGATTTGTAAGTTTAAGAACCAAATGTAAACTGGTGAAGATAGAGGGGGTTAAATGTTAAAATACACAAACTAATTTCACTCTTTTTATGTAAAAATTTACAAGTTAGAGGATAAATGTAAACTACAGAAAGACGGGTTAAATTGTAAAACTACACAAACTAATTTAAACCTAAAATATCTAATTTGTCACCCCATTTGTAACCTCCGCCGTCCAGATCCACCGCCGCCATGAGATTACAGAAAAGCAGTGGGAAAACCACTATGAACGCCATCAAAACAAGGTACCACTTCTTTCTTTCCATCAATTTGAGCCTCTGGTTTCCCTCTTCCTCGTTTCCGGCAGAAGTTGCAGCACCGGCGCCAGAATCTGCCGTCAAACGTCGCTATTTGGTCGCATAGTACCTTCTAGCGGCATATGGCCGCGTCGCTACGCTATTCGCGACAGCGCCCGCTATGGATAACTATGGCCACATCGGCATTTTCTTTAATTGAAATAGTTACCTCTTTGTTCTTTATGCAAGTAGACTAGTAGAGTACACGGATGGTCCCTGTGGTTGACCAAAATTTTGGATTTGGTCCCTAGCTTTCCAAAAGTACACATATGGTCCCTGTGGTTTCACTTTGTAACGCATTTAGTCCCTAACTAGAACCTGCTGAAATCTTTAGCTTTGTTAGCTGGGGACTAAATGCGTTACAAAATGCAAATCATAGGGACCATTTGTGTACTTTTGAAAAGCTAGGGACCAAATCCAAAATTTTGGTTAACCACAGGGACCATCCGTGTACTTTACTCATTAGATCACTATTATAGCACTAAGTATTTATAATTTTGCATAGTGGTATGACCGATATCAGAATATATTGTGTCTGGTTGGGAAAAGTCATCCGCTTATGGAGAGAAAACAATTATCAACATAAAGAAATGGAGAAATGTAATGACCTCGCTAAACTGGTTAGCGGCAAGCAAAGTGCGAGCACGGCGTAGACTAGCTTCGGTCTTGATCTCCATGTCCACACCGGTTACAGAAGAAGCCAAACCTCCGAGTTCATCACATATTTGTTGAGCTAGTTTTAAATGCCCCCTACAAGATCATTAGAATATAAGAAGTCATATAATAAAATGAGAAAATAACAAAGTTTGATGAACGAGAAAGATTCATGGAGAGCAGAGGTGGCAATTTCGCTCAGTTACTTCTGCTTTTCAAAACAAAGAAAATTGAAATAAGAGTTAATTGCACGGATAGTCCCTGTGGTTTCACGTTTTTTCATGTTTAGTCCCCAACTTTTCAAAATAGCATGTATGCTCCCTGTGGTTTAATCGTTTGTTACTCGGATAGTCCCCGGATTGGATGGATGTTAACTTATTCAGTTAATTGTGTGTAAAATTACAAAAATGCCCTTATTGTGGTAAATGCCCTAATCTGCCTCCTTTTGTCACCCGTAACAGCCCCACCACCTGCAACACCGCCTTTCTTTCTTCCTCTCCGATGATCATTTTCTCCGATCAAGCAAATCTTGGTTGCCGGCTGATGAAACTGTTGCACCGTCACTCAACACACGCACGCCACCAACACCCCATACCAAATCACCACCGTTGGTCACTACTCACATATCGCCCACATCAAAATTCCTCAGGGAAAACTCTGATCGCCCACCGCCTTCATCTCCGTCAAGGAGCGTTTGATTTCAAACCCACCACCATAAACTCCAGCCACCACCTCCTTTGGCCTCGTCCACCCTCCACCGTCGACCCCCAACTTTGACTCCGACGTTAACCAAACAATCTCCGACAACCACCGTTTGATTTCGAACCTGCAACCACCGTAACAGTAAACTATGTGGATAATTCTACAGTAACAGTAATCACCCGCTTTTTCTACCATTTCTTTGTTGTATGCCGATATGAACATACTCTTTGACTCCAGCACCACCGCCCGAATCTTGTTCAACGTCAGCAAATTGATCGAAGAAAACAAATTAAAAAAGAAGATGAGAACTTACTGAAAATCTGTCGCCTCTCAACGGCAAGATTGAAGATTGATCGAAGAATATAGTATGAGAAATTAAGAAGATGGTAGGGGGATTATATAGAAAAGGAAGCGGGTGATTTCTATGGCGGTGGGTTGCGGATTGCAGGTTTGGGTTTGATTGGGAAGAAGAGGGGTTGGGTAGTGGTGTGCCCCACACTATTTATTAATTACTTTTTTGTTTTTTTAATAAATGTATAAAGGGTTATTTAGACATTTCATACAAACTTAACTGAGCAAACTAACTGTCATCCAATCCGGGGACTATCCGAGTAACAAACGATTAAACCACAGGGAGCATACATGCTATTTTAAAAAGTTAGGGACTAAACGTGAAAAAACGTGAAACCATAGGGACTATCCGGGCAATTAACTCTTGAAATAATAATAAGTATGATAATAGTTGAAGTATTGTAACTTTTGTAATAATATCTGACACACCTGTGTAAAGCGCGCTCATGGAGCAGCTGTAACTTAACTGGCAAGATTCCAGATTTTGAAACCGACAAAAACTTTGCTTCTGCTATCTTGAGGGCTGCAAAGGCTTCTGTTGACAGAATGTAGCAATAGTATATAAGAAATAAAAATAATAATAAAAGCCACGAAAGAACAAAAAGAATTAGAAGCATTCAAGAGAAAGGAACATGACAGCTAAATGGTGCAATAGATAATCAGGATCTTTCTGGCACTTATTTTACGTGAAATTTATATTTTTATAACTTTATTACATGTATAGTATATATGGAGTGCCCTAATAGTTTTAGACTTAATATAGTAAAATACATTAGAATTTAGTCTGACCTTTGTACCCTTTATACACAGCTAAATGTTGGATGAGTTTCCCATACGCCAATGCAAGATCAGCTGAACTGTACCAATCATAGACAAACTCCGTTTCAGAATAAAACTCCATATAAGAGCATAACAGTAACACAACATAATGAAAACGAAATGATGAAAACAGTTAAAAATGGCATGTTTTACCTTGAAGAGTCAGCAAAACAGTTGGCAAAAAGCAGAGCATTTGACTGAGCAAGAGAAGCACTAAAGAACATAAATTTAAAACGGTTAGAAAACATCAAAACGTTACCTCACGAATAACAAAAATACATATCAAATGAGTTCAAGCCAAAACGGGTCACTTTATACCGTAGATCGGATTAACCCGGATCACTTTTTTCTAAAAGAAAATATATTCTTATAACTAAATCTGGTTACAATTATATTATGTCAAGTACTATGAAGTTAATGAGGTAAAAAGTTGGATATCGTTCAACGACCGATATTTGAGTCTTGAGATATCCGTTATCGCAGTGGGATATTGGTAATTTGAATATCATGTAGAATTTATATATACAGCAATTTAACACTAACAATTCGGTATACTCGCCTACCATTAACAAATTAACCTTTTGCAACTTGCAAAACACTAACAATTGTAGCAAGTAGGAACTGATATATCACCAATTTAACTGCGTAGGTCAAGAACAATTTCTTTTCATATATAAAATGTTTTAGAAGACATTTTTACAACCCATTTCTGTTGAAAACTGCCACATTTAGAAGATAATAATAAGAGTACCTTCCATATAGCTCCCAAGATGTCGCACTAACTAAATAAGAAGACCCCACAAGCTGCAACACAGATCCAGGAACAGAACTTGATTGTAACCATGAATAAAACGTATCACGGTTGCTCTCGGGCCCACTTTCTGGGGGGAAAACCAGTGTAGTTGTCAGCTTCCTTTGATTCTTTAACCATGAAGTACTCAAAGCACCGTCAATTGTCACTACTGAGCTTTCATTATCAAATTGGTGTATCAACTGAGAACTTAATCTAAGTTTCTACAACATGAACAAAAGCAAGGTGTCAACGTTAGTTTATTCCAAAATTTTGCAAAGTTAGGTTCAACAATGTATGATCAAAGTATCATAGTACCTTGCACACGTTTGTCGGACTAGTTCTGAGCTGAATTGAAGCTTTAGGACCGAAAGATAATAATGGTCGTTGAACATGCTGCATTAGCAATATTGCAATAAACACAATCACCAACATGCCCAAAAAAAACATAAGTAGAGTAGAGGTAGCAATTTCGATCCTTTTAACTAGGAACAGGTTATGTTTTATCTCAAACGGGTCAAATTATGAAATTTGAAAAATAGCTTAATAAATAAACATGTCGAAAGATGCCCAAAGTAAATGTTCAATACATAAGCCTCCTTTATATTATTTTGAGTAAAGTACAAGGATGGTCCCTGTGGTTTACCAGAATTTTGGATTTGGTCCCTAGCACTCCAAAAGTACACGAATGGTCAATGTGGTTTGTAAACTTGTAACACATTTAGTCCCCATTTTTTTCAAAAGTCCATGGATGGTCGTTGTGGTTTGCACTTTGTAACACATTTAGCCCTTAACATGGACTTGCTGAAACCTTTAGATTTGTTGGCTAGGGACTAAATGTGTTACAAAGTGCAAACCACAGGGACCATCCGTGTGCTTTTAGAAAGCTAGGGACCAAATCCAAAATTTTGGTAAACCACAGGGACCATCCGTGTACTTTATTATTTTATTATATTGTTTCTGAAAAACAAAACTATGGTAATCATATTGACACTCTAAATAACATACTAATGAAAAAATAAAAATTATTTTACGTAAGTGTTACAGGTGAAGGTGATGGATGACCCAATCTGTTTCACCCGCACCAAAAATCAACCCATTTTGACATGAACCCGTATGACTTGTTACCCAAGTAACCCAAATGTTGCACCTTTACTCATATCTATTACCTACCTTTAAGTCAAATTTAGCCAGTGCCAGTTGATTGGATGCCACAAGACGCTTTAACTTTAAGGAATCTGCTCTTTTTAGAGTTCTTCTAAGAAGCAAAAATAACTGCTGTTGAACAGACATTGATGTGGAAACATGTGAATCTGATGCTCCCATGATTCCAGTTATGTTTGAGATACCAACTTCAGATAACAGGTTACAAATGGCGGTTAATGTGTATGCAAGACAAGTATCATCACTATGCTACAATTTGCAGAGAAAAAAAAAGTAAATTAAAATACATGAAACAAATAGAATAGAACATTAGAGAAACTATTAGTTACTAAATAAAATTAATTTGAGCATAATAAGTGTACCAGCTGACAGACGCGGACCGCTTCAGTCAAAACCTGAAATGAGAAGCAAAAGGACATCAGATTACGCCAAAATTTATAAGCAATCTGATTGTAATTATTATTGCAACTTTAAGTCATAAAATTGTGTTTTTTTAGGGTTCAAATGAATAGTTTCATACCTGCTGCAAAAAAAACTTATTAAGATATATAAAGATAAAGATTACCTATGTACCCCATTTTAACCAACATTTTCATCGTTAATAATAGTATAAAAACATATAATTACTGGAATTACATATGTAAATGGTAATGGTATGAAAACCGAACTTGTATTAATTGAAATGTGTGTTTACAAGAGTAAATAACCCCTCTACTTATAGGGAAAGTGAGGGACTAAAAAGAAATAACTAATTACATACAGGGACCTATATAATAGCAACCAGGTCCTTGAACTAACAACTATTTACAACTAACACTCCTCCTCAAGTTGGAGCATAGATGTTAATCATGCCCAACTTGTTACATATGAAGTCTATTTGTGGCTTCCGGAGCGGTTTCGTGAAAATATCCGCTAGTTGGAATTCCGTCCTAACATGGATTGGCTGAATCGATGGAGGATCCTTTTGAGTACCGACTATCCGATCTCTGATTAGGTGACAATCAACCTCAATGTGTTTAGTTCTCTCATGGAATACTTGATTTTTGGCTATATGTATAGCTGATTGATTATCACAGTACAATCGCATCAAGTCTTCAGAGATAACCCCAAGTTCTCTAAGAAGACGACGAACCCATATCATCTCCGATGTAACATCTGCCATAGCTCTGTACTCTGATTCAGCACTTGATCTGGATACGGTGTGTTGTTTCTTACTCTTCCAGGACACAAGGTTTCCGCCAACGAAAACACAATACCCAGTGGTGGATCGACGGGAAATAGGACAGCCTGCCCAATCTGCATCTGAAAATCCAGATATACGTCCATCTCCATCTTCTGTGAAAGCACCCACACGACAATGACCCTGATCAGAATATAAGATCCCTAGGCCTGGTGTGCTCTTGAGATATCTTAAGACACGGAGAGCAGCATCCCAGTGTCCTGTGTATGGAGTGGCCATGAACTGACTTAGGACACTGACGGCAAAGGATATATCTGGTCGGGTGACAGTTAAGTAGTTGAGTTTTCCGACCAATCGTCTGTATCGCTCAGGATCTTTCATTGGACTTCCGTCCTCTGGAATGAGCTTCCTCGTAGGAAGCATAGGACTATCAACCGGTTTGCAACCCAATAAGCCACACTCAGTTAACATATCAAGGACATACTTCCGCTGAGAAAGGAGTATTCCTTGTGGGGAACGAGATACTTCTATGCCAAGGAAGTACCGAAGTCGACCTAAGTCGCTAATCTGAAACTGAGACTGAAGGAACTGTTTGAGCTTGGTAATCCCATCTTCATCATCCCCAGTAATTATGATATCATCCACATAAACAACTAGAATAATCCTTCGGCCCTGATGATGTCTAAAAAATACAGAGTGATCATATGCACTACGAACCATCCCAAACTCTCCCATAACACTAGAGAAGCGACCAAACCATGCCCTTGGAGACTGTTTAAGGCCATATAGGGAACGACGTAGTCTGCATACCTTTGAGGCCTCCTCCTCAACAATGAACCCAGGTGGCTGCTCCATATAAACCTCCTCCTCAAGAACACCATTGAGAAAGGCGTTCTTGACATCAAGCTGGTGGAGCGGCCAATGATGAATGGCAGCAAGAGCAATACAAATACGCACAGAGGGCATCTTGGCAACCGGGGAGAAAGTCTCGTCATAATCAATACCATAAGCTTGAGAATAACCTTTAGCTACCAGACGAGCTTTCAGACGATGTAGCGAACCATCAGGGTTAAGTTTTACTGTGAAAACCCAACGACAACCAACAATACGCTTACCAGGAGGAAGTGGTTCAAGATCCCAAGTCTGATTGGCCCGTAAGGCCCCAATCTCGTCTTCCATGGCTTGTCGCCATCCTGGATGAGCTAGCGCTGTCATCACATTTTTGGGAATCGGATAGGAATCAAGTGAAGTGGTGAAGGCATGAGACTCCGTGGATAGGTGAGTATAAGCAACATAATCCTGGATGGGATAACGGGTGGCATGTCTAGGTTCCTTGCGGAAGGCAATAGGTATATCGGGATATGGGGCACCTGGAGGGTCATAAGCAGGAGTATCCGAAGGGATGTCCGAGGTAGTATGGGTAGGAACTGGCACGGGTGTATCTGGTTCAGTCATGGCAGGTTGAACGGATGTACCAGAGGTATGGGTAGGTTGGGGATCAATGGTTGCTGACGTGTGATCCTTTCCTCGCCGAGCATATGTAAAGAGTAATGGCGGGGGATCGGTTGGTAGGTCCTCAGCAGTAGGACCCTGGGTTGTGGTGTCTGGGACCTGAGGGACAGATGGAACAGGAGTTACAGGAAAGGTGGGGATGATGTGAGACTCAGATATATCAGGATCAGGAAACAGATCAGAAACTGGAATGGAAGATTCTGGAAAGAAAGGACGCAACGGATCAAAAGTGACGTCAGCACTGGTAAAGTATCGGCGAAGAGAAGGACTATAACACCGATAACCTTTCTGGACACGCGAGTAACCAACAAAGACACAACGAATGGCTCGAGGGTCGATTTTAGGGACTCCGGGACGATGATCATGGACATAAGCTATACATCCAAAAATTTGTGGCTCAAGAGGAAACGGAGTTCCTCTAGGAAATAGAACCGAGAACGGGGTTTGACCATGAAGAACGGATGATGGCATACGATTAATCAGATAAGCCGCAGTAAGAACGGCATCACCCCAAAAGTGACGAGGAACATGAGAATGAATCATGAGTGTGCGAGTAACATCCAACAGATGGCGGTTTTTGCGTTCAGCAACACCATTCTGTTGGGATGTATATGCGCAAGAAGTCTCGTGAATAATACCTTGTGATTTGAGATATGTAGAGAAATCGGTGGACAGATATTCTTTAGCATTATCGGTGCGTAAGGTTTGAATGGATGTTTTGAACTGGGTCTTGACATATGCATGGAATTCACGAAAGATCGAGTTGATTTCACTACGGGATTTCAATAGGTAAACCCATGTAGCACGAGAGTAATCATCAATGAAGGTAACAAAATATTGAAAACCCAATGTAGTTTTAACTGGACATGGACCCCATACATCTGAGTGGACAAGTTCAAATATGGAGACGGTTCGGCTTGACGCTTTTGGAGGATAAGGACGTCGAGTATGTTTACCGAGCTGGCGACTCACAATGGAAGTTATCGGGAATAGAGATGTCAGGTCTCATTTGCCGTAGGACGGCTGCTGAGGGATGGCCTAACCGACAGTGAGTTTCAAAGATACTAGACTCACAGATGTTTGCTTTGGGATGCGACAATGAGGACATTCGATAGAGACCTTCTGATTCGAGGCCGGTACCAATTACTCGGTTAGTACCTAGTTCATTAAAGGTACAATGAGTAGGATAAAAGGTAACGGAACAATTATTTCGTTTGGTAATCTGACTGACAGATAAAAGACTGGCCGGGAAGTTAGGAACAAGAAGAACAGAAGACAGGTTTAGGCTATCTGGGTTCTGAATGGATCCAATGCCGCGTACGGGGCATGAGGAACCATCTGCAAGTTGAACTGGTGAGCAAAAGGTATTATGAAGGCTAGTGAGAATTTCTTGATTCGCAGTCATGTGATGAGTAGCTCCAGAATCAATAATCCAGGATAAGTCAAAGCCAGAAAACGTACCTGATTGTACTGAGTTGGTTTGAGGACTCGATGACCAAAAAGCAAGGAACCGTTGAAGCAAATCATACTCCTCCTTGGTGCATGTAATGGTGTGATTTCGTTCGTCACCCATTTGAAAAGATGTTCAAGTAGAAAAGCGGAAAACTGAGATGAAACCCGAACACGCGAACCGAGGCAGAAAACGAAAGTTGCTCAGATCGGAAAACCGATTTCACGGAAATGATCGGAAATAAATTCCGACGAAGCTGAAAAATATAGCACCGGATGAACAGCAACGGATGAACAGTAACAACGGATGAACAGTAACCCGGGATCTGGATGAGGAGGTGAGATCTGAAACTTGGCAAATCAGATCTGGAACAGGTTTGGGACTGGTGAACAGTAACCTCGAAAAATCTGAACTGGAATACGAACACGCTAAACGAGGCAGAAACGAAAAAGTTCTCGGATCGAAAAATTAATCTGACGGGATGGACGGGGAGGTAATTCCGACCAAACTGGCAGAAACCGGCGGTCGGAGGAGCGGAGACGCGCCGTCACGCGCGGCGCGTGAGATAGGGCGGCGGAAGGCAGGTGGCGCGTGGGGGCGCGTGGGGCGGCGGACGGCGGCACGGTTTGAGGGGTTTTGTAGATCGGGCGATGACGAGTTCAATGGTGGTGGCGGTGTATGTTAACTCGCCGAAAAACGGAACAGATCTGAAAAAGTAGGTGACGGGTTGTGGAGGTTTTGGGTGTTTGAACAGGTCTGGAACGGGTTTTTTTTTTTGGGACAGACGTGGTGACCGGAAATGGAACCGGAAATGGTCACCCGAATGAGGATATTCTTGAGCTAAAACACCTTTAGCTCTGATACCATGTAAATGGTAATGGTATGAAAACCGAACTTGTATTAATTGAAATGTGTGTTTACAAGAGTAAATAACCCCTCTACTTATAGGGAAAGTGAGGGACTAAAAAGAAATAACTAATTACATACAGGGACCTATATAATAGCAACCAGGTCCTTGAACTAACAACTATTTACAACTAACAACATATACTAATTTTACTAAAAAAATAGCTAACAGATAATTCATGACAAAAGTTAAATTCAGTAAAAAAGAAGTAAGTTATGTTTTAAATTTGAATGCATTAAAAGAATACCAAAATGTCTGTTTTGGTCATTATAGACAGTCAGTTAAAACCTTAAATAACCCGAATTTTTCAAGGACACAAACAACTACTAAAAATTACAGCTCCAAACAGTCAAAACAAATCCAACCACAAACTCTTGCAGCACGTCTAATGACAGTTGATTATCAGACACTGATTATTAATATCACATAATCAGTTTTAGAATGTATATCCAAAGTCCAAACACCCTTTAAAAGAATGTGAAGGGAAGTCAAATGCAGAAAGCATCATCGTCATATACCTTTAGAGCTAGTTTAGGGTGACCGAAATGAAAATGTGTCATTCCCAGCGTCAATAAAGCAATTTCGTATCTTCCGTTGTTCATGCAGCTTAACGGGGGAACAAAATCAGATCCCTCCATCCCTGCGCTGCAATATTAATAACCGTGTGTTTACTTAGTTCAAACGACAAGAAAATGAGAACTAAAAAGAGTCCCTTTCAAGCTTATTTTCCAATTTTTATCACGAAATGTTAAAAAGTAAAAGTGATTGTTAAGGAAATGAACGTGTTCGTGTTCGTTTGTAGACTTTAGGCAACGAACACAAATGAACATTCATGAACACAAACTAATGTTCATGATCATAATATATATAATACACTGATACTTATTAAATATTTTATTTGTCGGAGTTTTGAAGTTTTAAATAAAATATACAAACTTAAAACACAAACGAACACGTTACCGAACGTTCACGAACATAAATGAACAAACGTGGCCCATGTCCGTGTTCGTTCATTTAACCAAACGAATGAAGTTTCTTGTTTTTGTTCGTTCATTTATTAAACGAAAAAACACAAACAAACTTCTCGCCGAACGGGTCATAAACTGTTCGCTGAACGTTTGATGCGTTTGCCAGCCCTAATTATGGCCTATCCCTATCAGGTCAAATCCAAAAAGTTAGCTAAAAGGCAAATGGGAGAGATAGGTTAAAATATTCCCAAATTGTACATTCAATGTTTACAACTATAACATGTTTTTTTGTTATCTTATTAAAAATGTTGATTATTATTATTAATAATATAAAATAGACAACAAAATGTTTGAAGGCAAACCGATGCAGCCCATTTTGCCACCTTTAGTTGAAACTTGAAAGTATCACGTTGTTGGAAAACGAACATAAATGAAGATGTGAATGATAAAGAACAACACCTATAATCAAAATAACGACTAAGATTCTCCAGAGCAGCCGGATAATCATCGTGATAAAGGCTATTTAAATATCGTAAAAAGTGCACCTATAAATATTCAAATAAATAAGTGGTTAGAATTTGGAAATTGTCTTACAGAAAGCATATTTAAACTTCAATGAAAAAAAAACTACGGATTACAAAGTAACATACACGATGCAACTCCGGGGCCACTTTCTGAAGAAGCTTTAAAACCGATTCAAATGCACTCATAGGAAAAGAGCTTCCAAGCCTATAAAAAATATCATATATCAAACACTATAAATTATTTGTAGTTAAATAAATAATAAATAGCAGAAACTTAAAATATATGAAATAGCTTACTTTTCAATCATGTCTGCTTGCTCTGACATGTATCCTTGTATCTGCCAATTTGTACGCTGAAGGATCACGTAAGAGGATTCAACACTTGGTGGCTGTGTTTGCATTTGACTTCTATGATTGTGTTTGACCTTTTGACCGGGCGAAACCGTGATATCTGCATTTACATGGTGTTTCTTGCGTTGAGGTCATTAGTCTATTTTAATACACAAGTTAAAAAAACACTCACCTTCAACTAAACTAAAGAGTGCTTTTGATGAATGGTTATGAAAAGGAACCCTTTCGGTTGACCGTTTTCTTGATTCAAGTTCTTCGGTAAAATTTTGAAGTACAATATTCTCCAAATCCATGTTTTCATATTCTAACGGTGCCTCTGGATCATTACTAGCGTCATCCAAATGTGACATTTCGTAAGGAGCAAACACTTCTTTACAATACGTCTTTATATTTGTCAAAAGATGGCACATACCCTACATGTAAAGAACGGCAAAATGTATGTAAGAACTAAGAAAGGTTTATTACTTTATAATATTTAATTTATAAACAAGTTAAAGAAAAACGATACCTCAAATGACAAAGTATTGAAAGCAAGCATGCAACGACGAAGATACATTCCAAGGTTACTATTTGGATCCAAGTTTATTTGATCATCATCGATAATGCTTGTTTCCACGCCCGCAAGGATGCCTATAGATCACACCGTTATACACGCAAAATTACTTCAAAATTAAAAAAAAAATTACACAAAAGAGTTGCTCACCTCGTAATTCGCTGAAAAAGGTAAAGAGGTCATCCGGTGATGATAATGAAGATAACCTTCCGGTTACATGATCAGTTAACCAGTTATATAATACACCAAATTCCTTTAAAAGCTTCAAGAATTCATCCAATGTCGGCTCCAAAATATCATCACATGACTTCAAGACCGATAGAGAAAACACAAAGATTGAGAAGAAACAGTTTATCAGAAGATGTTAAAAGTGAAACGTGCAGAAAAAAAAGGAAAGCATAACAACGATGTGTTGTCGATGAACTAAATCATAAAGCTGATAACTTGATAATTCATTAGACATGCCATAAATCGATTCGGGATATCAGAAACACTTTGAAATATGAACAAATTAAGTGATCCTAATAAATTTCTATACAATCTACCACAAATTTTCTTTTTGGCTGCAGCAGATTAAAATCTAATATGACGTAATTGGAAAAATCCATGATTAAGCAATAAGCACCGAGAAACAACTCCAATATAGAGAAATCAAAGCCGAGTGAAATATATTCAAATTCATGTTGCCAAATAGAGAAGCATATACATATATACAATATCAAAATTGTAATGTCACAAGCCCCAAACTACTTTAGCGTTTTGGCTGTCGGTAGGGGTGTTCAAATTCGGATATCCGAAACACCGGATATCCGAATTTGAACACCCCTAATTCCAATATTCAATATTAAAATAGTCATTTTGATTTGGAGTCAGTCAGGGTCTCAGCGAGATGGGGCAAACCGCAAGTGGAAATTTACTGGGTATGATTGTTTGTTATTTAGTCATTTTGATATATCCTACTTGTTAACACAGCATCTACATCACTCTTTGTGTTTTACTAAAAATGAAGTAGCACTACAATTTCACATATCCAATGATAGATTTCTTCAAGTAAATTTAAATGCTTTTTGAAGGCCTGTTGTATTGAGTATCTTGAAAATGATTGTTGCAACTTAAAGATTATTATTATACATCTATAATCAATCAACTTGTAAGTTGTAACAGATATCCACATAGCTAATCAAAACACCCGTGTGTCCCCAAACAATCAAGAGTCTCCACAAAGTTTATGTAACAAAACATGAAAAGAAAGCAAAACCAAAAAAGGGTTTACCTTAGTAAGTGCAATCAAGAACAACCCAAGACGATTATGCTGAGAAATGGAGTCAAACGGAAAGGGGACAGAGAGTTGACCAGAAGGAGCATAAACCTGAAGAAGAATGCAGATGGATACTTTATGGGGTGTCATTACAAACCCCCCACTTTGCCCCTTCACCATTCCTGCCATTTAGGAAGATTGTGAATTTAAGATCAAGAAAATGAACGGCAAACTCAGATAGATAAGTCATCATCATCATCATACTCAGTAAATCCCACCAATAGCAAAGCTAAGGTAGGGTCTGAGAAGGGTAAGATGTAGATAGCCTTACCTCTACCCAGGGGCGGACCCACATGGTCCGGGTTGGGGTCCACGGACCCCAATCTTTTTTTAGAAAATAATAGAACCCGTATGTTAAATTTTTCAAGGACCCCATAAAATAAATTAATTGGACCCTATAGTGTTAAAAACAAAGATGGTGTGGTGGTAATTCCCCTTGTCTTCCAACAAAAAGATCCCAAGTTCAAGTCTTACATGCCTTGTTTTTATAGTTTATTTTTTTCCATCAAAATTAAACTAGTGTTTTAACACTTGATTACCAAATAAAACTTCCAACATATAATGTAGTGGTTTCAGGTCCACTAAATGCTTCTACATTATTTCCTAGCCCCGGACCCGACTACAATGACCGACCCGAAAATTTTAATGTTTAGTAGTGAAAAATCCTTACACAAAAATGGACCCCAATGAAAAAAAATCCTGGGTCCGCCACTGCCTCTACCCCATAGGTATAGAGAGGCTGCTTCCAGTTAGACCCCCAGCTCGATAGTAGTTTTGCATCAAGCCTTGGACATAAGACACATAACACTCAACACTTGGGACAAAAGCCGAATAGTTCATGTACCCCCATGTCTTTCGGCTATAGTATCAACGCCACCACATGATGCATGATTAACCGTCCCTCGCTTTTTAACGTTATTTTCACGAAATTAGTAAAATAACGTAAAATTTAGTGCACTTTCACTTTCACCAAACGACTTGCTATAATACATAAATGATAAAACCATGTTCTTACATAATCACTAAAATATTTACCTTCTATGTTTAACAACCACCCACATATTATTCAAACAAGATTCATACTTTCACACATATTTAAACTTAAATTCACAAATCAATAATCAAACCACAAAGGGAAACCAAAAAGATAAAAAAATAATAATCAAAACCCTAATTTCAACCTAATAATTAATTTCTTAAACCACCTAACAATGTTGGTGAAATCAGTAATCTATAAGCTGCGGAATATCATGTCCAGATCTACAAGAAACCCTAATTAAACATTTGCATGAATAAATTCGTCAAACAAGCGAAATGTGCCCTAATTTCAGAGAAATTACAGGCACCGATAGCAAATAGTGAAAGAAGAAGGTAGTTTAAGGGATTCAGAAAGGTAAAGTTATGAAATTTACTTACAGACGATGAGAAGAGAGACACTGTATGTTCGGCTGAAACGTTGGAGAGAGTGTTGTTGTTTGTCCACTTTAACTCAGATAGATAAGTGTATTGTAATATTATAATTTATGGTTAAGGAGGAGTGAGTGAGCAGCAGATGTGCGAGGAGGGAAACCTGTGTGTGTTTGGGGAGAGAAGGTGTCGTTTCGCTTTTGCCATTTGCCAATGATGGCTGCCAGCCAATTGGGGATTTCCTAAAAATTCAAAATTTTTAAAACCACCCTTCTCACATTAGATTAGACCCTACGTAGTGGAACAGGAAATCGTGCCACACCCCTCTATACACTTGAAGCCTCGTGAAAATTATAATGAGTATTTTTGTTTTGGGGTTTGTGTTATTACCGTTCAACGATCATTTTTGTTAAACAAATTAAAACCTTATAAACGAATACCATTCACCTCACTTTTTAAAAGTCATACTCTCTACAACCAATCTTTCACTCTATATTTTATAAAGACCTCTATATAAAAACGCACTTTACCATGTATCCCTACAACCGTGGTTTCGTTCCTCCTCGTTCTAACCAAACGAACGCTCATAACCAACCGTTGCTCCGGTTCCCACTCGACGATGGCCTATGGAGTTGGGTTTGTCGAGTACAATCAAAACCAAACCAGCTTCATGAACCTATTGAACCAACCCCTCTTATGGGACCTGACGTGCTGTCGTAGGTACACGCAAATTTAATCCAAATAACAACTAATAGATAGTGGTAAATGGGTATCGAATTCAGGGAGTATATGGAAAATGTGTTGATTCTATAGCTTTGCACTTTAACTAAAATTAAACTACAATTGCAGAAATTAAAATTCAAGAGTTGATTGTTTTGGTTTTAAGACTAAGATTGCTAATTAAATTGCAAATTGAGAATTGGTTTTGTAAACAATTTAGAGACCAATGACCATCCTAAGTTTTCGGTTTGCTTTGACATTCATGCTAATATTCAACTAGAAAGAACCACATAGATATAGTTCATGTGTTATTACTTGTCGTGATGAAAGGGAACAAGTACTCGGATTCCTAGAACGCGAGGTTGTTACCCGATGACCAATTAATCAATACCCAATCCTAATCCCGCCCATGATATCTCGATTGCCAACGGCATCAAGAACGTATGGTTTAGACTAAGATTAACATACAAATTAACAATTTACGAACAAGCAAACAACACACCATAATAAACAAACCATCATAGCAAGTCTATTATTCTAGAAATAAGAATCAAAACACAAATGTCTTAGACAAACCTTCAACCTAGGATGATCACCATAAGTTTAGCCACTCATGTCTTGGACAATCATCATCACATACATATCAATGTTCATAGGAATAAAAAACACTAACAAGATGTTTAGCAATTGTTTCCGAGCACCAAGAACACCCAAAATTCGTCTCCAAAGTGTATGTAACCGACAAGGACTGATTGGATTTGAAAAGACACAATAAAACATCATAAAATAGGGCAGTTACACATTTCTCGCTGGCCTCCACCGTAAGCTACGGTGGCCACCGTAGCTTACGGTGGCTTGGAATGGCTTACGGTGGGTCTCTACTGCCTTACGGTGGAAGAAAAATGTTGGGGGCTACTGTAATTTACGGTAGGCTTCAGCATGCAATTTTGTTTTCAGCATAACTTTTTCGTTTCAACTCCGTTTTCTTCACCGTTTTCGCCTACGTTCTCGTAATTTCGTCCTCTATAATGCTATCCTCTTAATTCTTCCATACCAATAATTGATTTTTTTCATTTATTCTCCGTCTTTCAATCTCCAATCCAGTCGCGCCTATTCGAAGCTTCATTTCCACACTTTTAAGCTCCAAATGTACCTGAAACACAAGCAACCGTAGTTATCTAATTCAAGACAATTACATGATCAAATGAGGGATTAACTCGTCTTTTAACATCATTAAGGGTTGTCCTATGGACCACCCGTCAGGACCCAAACCTATACGGTTGGAACCTGAACCACAACATGGGACGTTTTAAAAATTCTTCACAAGCTTTCGGCTCGTCACAAAGCGAGCCCGACTTCGTCCCGAAGACACAAACGGAAACACAACTGGAAATAGAGGAGCCGGCGACACAAACCAACAACACCAAACGCAACAAACGGGTCTCCCATATAAAAGAAAGAAGTAATCGAGACCCGGTCGAGAAAAAACGTGCAACCATAAGATGATGAAGAGTACACGTTAGTTCAATCTTGGATCGACGTATCGGAGGATCCCGAAATAGGTAAGATTTTTATAGACTTTTTTTGTTTTTTAATATATACATCTAATTTGTTTGTTAAACATTGTATTTATTTTTTGTATTTTTTTAGCAAACATCCAAAATAAAAGTTATCTAGAGACGAATCTGAGAAAGGTTTTTCGGTCTCATGGGTAGGGGGACCCTTACCGATAACCGGATTCAATATCGGGCAAGTGGACCGATATTAACAACAAGTGCACATTTATCAGCGTCAATGAAACAGTTGGAACAACGGCGAGAGCGACGAGGGTATATTGTGGTCGGCTTTAGTAGAATATCAAGTGGCCTGAGGGAATTTCCCCTACTTGAAGGTTTGGCAAATTCTTCATCATAGCCCTAAATGGGCCAATGTCGAACCTACAGTAGGAGCTTCTTCGAGTCGGTCGGTAAATAAAAGTCCGTCAAAGAAGTCAAAAACCACCGAGTCGGTTGAACCCGGAACGCCAATGTCCAACGCTCAAAACGTCGACCTAAACGATGTAAATCTGTTATTTACGGTTGAGGAATGGGTGGATGAGCAAGTACCGGAGCTACAAAGACCGCCCGGTAGGAGAAACGGTGAAAAATCTAGGAGACCAGAGTCATCGTCGGGGGGATCTGACTTGAGTCAAGCGTTTTTCGAGATGAACCAACACCTTCAAGACATACGCGACCTCGGGGCTCAACATATGCAATAGAACCGGGAGGTGGTCGAGCTTATGAGGGATAGACAATTTGAAAGAGACTTAACTTTTACTCGAAGTCGCATGACCACCTAACCAGAAAGGCATTGGATATGGCTTTACAGCGAAAGGCGATGATCGAAAAAAATATAATCTTTGAGTTTTAGAGTGTTTTTTAATGTTAATGTAATGTTTTTTTTAATTAGTGTTTTTTTATTTAATGAAATTGTTTTGGTCAAAAATCAAACAAAGGATAATGTAACCAAATCTGATTTTGTAAGGTAGTGTGCTTTAATGATAAACAAGTGTATGGTCAAATATGGAATGTAGAGAATGATGAACAATGAAAAATATGAATGCTTGATGAATGAAATGATGAACACAGAGATTTGTACACAGAGATCGCCGGCATAAAAACCTCGGATAGTGAAAACTATCACTATCAACTATATTGAACAATACAGATTACAACTTTGGATGATATTGAGCTTGTTACAACTGAGTTCTAGTGTTATTGTTTGAGAGCAGTTTCTTGAGTAGCAAAATGTGCAAGTGTATTGTGTCTAATCAAGCTCAATATCCCTCATATACATTCTAAATTAGCTAGTTAACTAACTAAGCGAAAATGAAGGAAGCTCCCACGTTCAACCTCATAACGGCTACATGTTCTTCAGCTCGTGCGAATTAGAGAGCATATTCCCCGATATTCCAGCATTGACTGAGTTCAAGTCGTTATACACCTGCGGATAGAAGTTCAAAACAAGGATATAATTGTTAGTTAATATGTACAATAAAGAAGGATCCGTGATCCTCGGACTTTATGCACCACCTGTTAAGGATCAGTAATCCAGGCCAATCTAAGGATATGTGATCCACAGTTATAAAAATTAGCCCCTAACAATTGCCCCTAAATATGGTTGATTATAAAGATAATTAATTATGCCATATTTCCATTTGTTTCGAACTAGCCATTACAGATTAACTAGTCGTTACGATGCTTGCGTCCCTGATGGGATAACCTGCAACCATCATTACGAATAAATAGGGTGAAGAGATAGAGTCGGCAATGCCATTTAAAATCAGAGATCATCGATTTAAAACCCATATCAGAGATCCTTCAGGTATTCTCTTCTCTACTCTTCTCCTTTTCTCCTGTATTCTTATCTTCTTCAGCAATACGATGACAAAAATGATAACCCGATCATCCCCAAATAAGGATCAGGATCACGGTAGCCCACCAAAAAGCCAAGACTTGCTGAAGACTCCTTCTTCAGAACTTTGTAGGTTCACTGATCCTAAAGTTGATCAGTTCTATACTCGATTCCCTCCGGGAACAGTATTTCGTCCATTCGATTCTTCACTCAAAAGCGACTCAGTATCCCCTGTTTGGGTTTGCTTTCCGGCTGCACCGTTCCAGATTGGCTATTCATACCCCTTCCCCGAGATTACCCAACACTTTTTCACATTGACTCGTCGGTGTTATAATCCGGCCATGCCAATGCTGTGGAGAGTGTTGTATACTCTTGAACAAATCATTAGGGATGAAGGATTGGATTTCAATCTTTCTGAACTGTCACACCTGTATAATCTTGTATCTCATGGATCCCAAAGATTTTTATTCAAAGCCAAGCCTCAGAAACCACCCCCACTCCTCAAAACCACTAAAAATGATACCTGCTGGAGAAACCAAGTTTTCTTCGTGAGAGAAACATTATTTCTTTAGGGAATACTCTTCCAAAAAAGTGGACTTTGAAGGGTAGGTGTTGGTGCATATGTCTGTCGACTTCGTCTTGTATCGAGTCTTGTAATAGAGTAGAAAGATCAGGGCACGTAGTACGAGAAAAATGTGAAATATGTAGGTTGAGTCCATTTCGCACGAAATGGAATTTGCCCATTTCGTACGAAATGACACTGGCCATTTCATGTGAATTATTTCGTGCGAAATAGCTGTGCCTATAAATAGTGTGCTTGATCATTTCATTTGGAACTTCCTGATTCTGGTACCGAGGTGCTGCCGAAGTGTCTCTAGGCTCTAAAACGTTGTTATATCAATAATCAAGACAATTAAAGTGTATATCAAGCTGATTCAAAGTTGATACGTTTGTTTCCGCCTCTCGTATTGATTAGAACTCTTCTGAACGACTCGTTTTGGTCGTGCAAACGATCCTACATGTGGTATCAGAGCTCAGTAGGAAGAGTTCTTACCGATTCAACTTGATTTCATCAAAATTCTAATTTCTACACCTTCTTTTTCAAGATTTTTCAAAATTAAACAAGATTTAACGGATAAAATGGCTTGATTTTCTCACATAACACGCGTAATACTGATTTAACAAATCCTTGAAAGAATCAGACTTAAAATCAACTTAAAACCTGATCAATTTGATAAAAACCCAGCCAATTGGATGACATCAGCACCATTTCGTACGAATTGAGCTTCCATTTCGCACGAAGTGAACTCATTTCTCATCAAAGTGTCATTTCGCTTGAAATTACTTCCATTTCGCACGGATTGGACTCAGTAGACCCATTTCACACGAATTGCATCCATTTCGTACCAAGAATGTCCATTTCGTTTGAAAGTGCCTATTTCGCTTGAAACTGTATTTCAGATCTTCATTTCGCATGAATTGACCATTTCGTTTCAAATCCAGTTCGTGTGAGATTCTCATTTCGTTTGAAAGACCGTGTTTGTGAATTTTTGAGAACCGAAACATGGAAGAAAAGTTTTACAACGCGTTTGCTACTGCTCCGGGTACTCCTGTTACCATTGCTAAGAGCCTGAACATGGAAAATGAAACAGGAACGTTACAGAAACCACCAAAGTTGATGGGTATTGAAGAATACTATTGTTGGAAAAACCGTTTCGAAAACTGGGTTCAAGCAAATCATTTAGGATCTTGGGAGTGTATTGAAAAAAAAAGTATGTTAAACCTCGTACAGACGTGGGAGTTATCAAAACTATTTCTGAATTGTCGGATAAAGAGAGAGACATGTACAAGGCAGAAAAAATGATGATTAGCTTACTTCAGCAAGCTGTGAAAGAAGACATCTTCATATTACTTCAACACGATGGTACTTCACGTTCAATTTGGGAAGCACTTCGAATTAAGTTTGAAGGAAGTACGGATATGATCAGGAGTAAGAAATCATTATTAAAGAAAGAATTTGATTTGTTTTCAAGTTTGCAGGGTGAATCTACAAAGAAGCTGATTGAGAGATATTGTCATTTAGTTCGTTCAATGTCACTGTTAGATATAAACAAAGATCGAGAAGAATGGGTTGACAAATTAGCTGATGCTTTACCTCAGAAAGAATGGGGTACCTATCTGATGATCTTAAAGAACACTGGAGAATATGATAAATTGACAATTTCTCAGTTCATCGAAAAACTTGAAGGACAAGTTCTTAAACAACAAAAAATTGCTATAATGAACAATTCAAGTGGTCAACAAGACATCAAGATGTATTACAAAGGGAATGTTCAGAATGTTGAAGCAAGTCCGAAGGTGCAAACCGCTTTTAGCGCAGAAAACTCATCCGAATCAGTTAATCAAAGTCCAATCAGCAACAGTGGATTTTCTTCATACTCAAATGTTAATCCGAATGTTTCAACCTCAAGTTATCAGTCTCAAAGCTCAAACAATGGTAATGGTCATGTGTTACATTGCAACATCGTGTTGCATCTTCAGAATGGTCAAAATTTCTCTGAAGAAATTGCTAAAGGTCATATGACATTACTAGCTACAGTGTTAGAATCATATGAGGGTTTGGTTGCAGGAAGGATCGGAAATCCTATGTTGACAAAAGAGGATTACGCTCAGATCGATGCTGAGGAAATGGAGTTTATGGATATTAAGTGGTGTTTAGCGAGTGTGTTGAGAAGTGTTGAGAAATTTAAAATGATTACAGGAAGAGATGACTTCCGTGATGCTAATGTTTCTACTTTAGGTTTTGATAAATCTAAAGTTACTTGTTTTCGATGCAGGGAAAAAGGACATTTTTAAGAGGGAATGTACTAATCGAGAAACAGGAGGAGCTCAGAATCCGTTTGGGAATAATGATTATTATCGGAAAGCTATATATCAACAAGTTGCTCAACAACCGTCATCATCCAATGCTATTGAAGATGGAAAAAAGAAAGCTTATCTGGTTAATCAAGATGATGAAAAAATGGCAGAAGGTTTTAGCTGGGACAAATACATTCCAGATGATTCCAAGTTTGGAGCATTTATTGCACAAATAGTTCAAGAACCAGATTTGATGAAGGAATGGATGGATGTGTTTGCTAATGATGAGAAAGTCAAGATGAAGAGTCTGTTTCTTCAGAAGAAAGCACAGAAAAGACAATAATCTTTGATCAATCATCAACTGATAGCAATGATGATGAAGAAGAAATACAAATAAACATTGGAAAAACTCAATTATCTCCTGAAAGTTTTAAATTTTATTTTGCAAATAGATTGGAGAAACTAAAGGAGAAGCGAGCGGCAAAGAATCAGAAAAAGGTTAAATGCGATAATATTGCTCAGGAAGAGAAGTCTGAAAAGAGTGAAGAAGTTAAAGTTGCTAAGAAGATGGTTGAAGCTGAGAAGGTGGTTGAAAGTGAAAAGATAGTCGAAGTTGAAAAGTTTATCGAAGTTGAAAAAATTGTTGAGATCATGAAACCTTGTCTAAAATGTTTGGAACCATGCAAACATTGTGAAGAGAAAGATGAGAAGTTTAGTGAGCTTGATAAGATGAAAGAAAAATTATTGTTCGATGTTAAGTATGTAAAAGAATCGTATGATGTGTTAAACAGAACGATGAATAGTTTGCAAAAGACAAATTCTGAAAGAGAAGATGCCTTAATCATGATGAATGCAGTGATGATGTCTAAGCAGAAGGCTATCAATCACTATATTGAGGAGTGTGCAAAGTTGAAGCAGGAGTTGGAGACAGAAAAGATAGAAAATGAAAGAATCAGACGATTGCTGCAAAGTTATTCAAGTTCTGATTATTTGATTGATAGAATTTATCCAACTGTTGCAGGTTTTGAAGCTTTTCAGGACAAGAAGTCGGAAGAGAAGGATACTGGTAAGAAACAAAGTGCAAATTATAACAAGTGTCCGCCTCCGATCTGGGAAGGTTATTCTTCCAGAAAACCAAATGAGGAACAAGTCAAAAAGGCAGTCAATATAAAGTTAAAGCCCGAAACAACTGATGATTTACCAGACAACATTGACGTCATATTCACATCGTCTGACACTGATCATGAATCTGAGTTAATAAAGAAAGTGGTCGATCAGGTGTTGGATAAGGATGAGGAGTTAGAGTCAAAGTCTGAGTCTGAAAGTTCGAGTTCATCGGTCAACAGTTTAAAATCATCGGTCAAAAGGGTTTACAATAAAGAATTCTTGTTATCAAAATCTAATTTGAATGACAAAACATTTGAAGTTGCATATACTTTGAATGATTCTGACAAATTATATTTTGATAAAGAATTTCCAATAAGAAGTGTTCAAATTGAAAAGATTAAAAAGGTTTTCAAATTAACAGAAATTAATATTTCTGAAATAAAAGATGTAAATCTTAATGAAAAACCTAAAAAGTACACTTCAAGAGTTCAACAGAGATTGAACAAGAAAAAAAGTTACAGTTCTGGTTCTGGTTTTCAAAAGAAACCAAACCATAACAGTAATTTCAAAAAGAAAGGTTTAGGCTTCATTCCACCAGTAAATCATAAAAATGAGAAAATTTCTAAAACAAAAACAGTATTTGTTTCAGGGTCAAGCTCTGAGGAAGAAGAAAAGAGGTCTTTCTGGAAATAATCGAACAAAGAGTTCTTTGTAGAAAAACAAAAGTTTGAAAAGAATGGAGTTTATCAGAGAAAGGAGACAAGAACCTGTTACCGATGTCAAGAAGTTGGTCACATCGCCTGGAATTGTCCAAAAGCAACCAACACAAAACAGGAAGTTGTTTCTAAACTCAAAGAAAAAGTTGTTGATAAAACTGAACCACCAACTAAAAAAATTCAAAGTGTTTAAAAATTCAACATATGAAGTTGGTGAATGTTCGAAAAGGTTTTACAAAAGAAGGGTGAATCTTGACAACCAAATGTGGGTTGTTAAGAAATCAGATGTTAAATCTGGCGATGAATCTGACTCGTC
Source organism: Helianthus tuberosus (assembly GCA_030545235.1). Taxonomy (NCBI): domain Eukaryota; kingdom Viridiplantae; phylum Streptophyta; class Magnoliopsida; order Asterales; family Asteraceae; genus Helianthus; species Helianthus tuberosus. The sequence goes on from CM060407.1 coordinate 126,685,180, forward strand.
AAAGTCAGAGGAGCCACAAGTTGAGCCAAAAGAAGAAAATTCAGTTCCGTCAATGGATGACGTAAACTTTCCACCATTAAGGGCTGAAAATTTTAAACAAAAAGTTGGTAATGTGGAGATTTCGAATCAATTCTATTCTGAAAAGAAAGAATTTGATGTCGAAAAGGCTTTTAACGATAAAGTGAAAAATATTTTTGGAAAAATGGTCGAGGATAAGGCCAAAGGGGTAAAAGATTTTTATGAAGAAAAAAGAAATGTTCAAACCCCGAGTGAAACTGAGAAGGTCACACCTAAAGCTAGTCCGGCTTGGGTGTCTGTATTTCATATGTAAAAATCCTGACTTGCCCGAGCTTCCAAGTTGGTAATCGTGGAGCAGGTATCGGCATCTTTCTTGAGAAATTCACATCTGTGAAATTTCGACCTACAAGTGGTATTATCATTCTTGAAAATTGTCATATTTTGATTTACAAGTGGTATTGTTGATAAGTTCTTGCAAGTGAACCTACATGTGGTTAATCAAGGTCATTAAGTTGAACTTGAGTTAACTTTCATTCAAGTGGTTGAAAAAGGAACAAAGTGATGAATCAAACCCTGATCTTACAAGTGGTTTCAACAAAACTAATTTTCCAGAAAAACTATTTGATTAAAACAAACTTAAGTGTTTTGAAATCATAATGGGAAAATAGTTTGTTGTCAGGGGGAGTTCTGATTGTTTATGCCAAGTGAATGGAGGATTGAAGCAATTCTCATCAGTTTGTCAAATTTTTCTTTAAATGGTTTTGAATTTTAGGGGGGGGGGGGGTAAGAAATTTCAGAAAAACCAAAAACATTAGAAAATTTGAAAATGTCAAAAACATGATAAAAATCAAAATGAGTTTTGTCGTGAAAAAGAGGAAATGATAGTACATCAGTAGACTGTCACATTACGCTAAAGAATTGTAAAGTTAAAATGTGATAAACGGTCTCACTGATGATATGCTAGTAGGTTTTCGCACGCTTAGTAGATTGTGTTCGAGATATAAACCTAAATATCATACTTACTTATCTCGTGGGGAACATCTCTCGGATATATGGGTAACCCCCGAAATCTTGTTTGAAGGGCTTTCTATTTCTGACATACTAGGTCTTTGTGCGTGGTGATATCTGGGGTATTATACCAGGACTTCTGATTTTGCGGGAGCAATAGCCTAGTCCTCGTATAATACTTTGCATTGCTTTAATCTTAAAGCTCGCCCTCTGCATAAAAAATGATGAAACATTGAAAAATGCTAATCATGTACTGTTGAAGAAAAGATTCTCTAAAGGGAACACACCTAAAGTCGAACCATCATCTCTCTGATTTTGCGAAAGCAATAGCCTGAGCTCTCATGGTCTCGCATTTAACCCCTTACATATATCATTAGTGTACATTCACCTGTAAGACTGAATATAGGAGTCCGGATACGGGAGTATATTCTAAGGTGGGACAAGCGAATAAGTTTAAGTCCTTAAAACATTAATCTCGTATCTCGAAACAGTTGAACTTTGTGTGAAAATTTAAGTGGATCAGTATACTGACAATATAAGTAAATGGTTTAAAACTTAAAGTGATTAAAGCTCAACGGTGCTAGTGGTTTGTCAAAAACTGATATGATCATCTTACACAAACTCACAAAAATATTGTCTGTAAATATTTCTTTACTGCTTTTCATTAAAAACAAAATCCAAAAAGATTGTGTTTTAGCATAAAATTTTGAAAATTCAAAAAGATTTTATTTCATCTTATTTTCGACAACTGATGTTGAAAAGCAGATTTTCAAAATTCCGAGTGCTAAACATGATGAACAACAGGTTGGGAGAGTTTGTTTGAAATGAGAATTGTTTTTGAAACAATTAAATGGTTCATTAATTTGAAACCAAATTTGAATGTTATTCTTACAAGTGGTCATCAGAAATTATAAATGATAAATCATGTTGAACGATATCTGCATGTGGTATATAAATTTGTCAAATTTTAAATTTGTGAAATTTATTTTGAGGTAGAGGATGTGCAGGTTAGCCAGGTTCTGATATCGGAAGATTTTCCACAAAAGCAACAATTCCAGACTGCGATCCCAGCTTATCGAAAGGGGGAGTCAGAGGACGTAAAAGCCAGATTCAGATTCTGGATCAAAGCTTGAGATAGAAGCTGCTCATACTGAAGAATTTATAAAATCAACATCCAAGGGGAATATAGCTGCTGTTGTTGATAAAGAAGATAGAGATTGAAGGATGCTTACACTGTCAGATACTTTAGAAGAGCACGAAGACTGATAAAGATGGAAGACTCGACATACTGAAGACTTGTACTGAAGACTCGTCGACATCCATGTGACAACTGTGTTCTGTAATCAATGTACGATGTAAAACAATGATGATTATTAATAAAACAATGTACTTTGGTGTTATTATATGTGTTTTGGTGTTTCTATGTATGTATTTGTGTTTTGAGATTTTTCAATTCGATTCTGATTGCAAGCTTTAAATCACGTTCTGGAAGGTTATACGCAAACTGATGCGTAAACGCAGTCAGTATAACGCGACAAACACTCCGAAATAGTGACATAGGCTTAACATACCTTAAATAACCCCCACATAACTTAGAAATAAGTTTTGAATGGTTTGGTGTGTTGAAATCAAGTTTGTTCGATCGCAGGGACTATTTGTGTCAAACTGTGAAACTGTACCGATTTGTATAGTAACGAACATTCCAGAACTTGATCATAAGTTAAACATACCCTAAATAACCTTTAAATAGCTTAGAAATAGGCTTTGAGGGGTTCGGTATGCTAAAATAAACTTTATGCTCATTCAGGGACTAAAAGTGTCAAAAAGTGCATAAGTTTGCATTTTCGCGCATAACTTACGTTCTGAATACATCCGGACATCCAAAAATTTATGTAAGCATTGAAATATTTTATTTTAGTGTTTGGCATAAGAAAAATCCATTCGTCGCGCAATTTGGATCGTTTTTTGCGCTTATGCGCATTCCGTCGTAATTAAGCGAACATCGCGATCATACGACCAAACGAACCGACATCCAGCATATTTTTGAGCATGTTTCATATCCACAATGTTTAGGCATCATTTTAGGGCCTTAAAATTGGCTTGACGGGCCTTAGAAGTGTCGGAAATGAGCTTAAACACTAACAGGGACCAAAATTGTCAATATTGCAAAGTTGTTTCTGATCAGAAGGGCCAGGCGGCCCGCGTAAACCCTTGGTGTCTCCTTACACAGCCCATGTCAGCCTCCTAGATCAGTTTAATCAGTTTTAACAGCTGTTAACAGCTGTTATGCACTCCAAACCCAATTCCACATGTTGTTTCCTGATGCAAGGGGGCCTTATTGAGGTACCATGGTGTTAGAACAAGTGTAGGGATGAGATTAAATCATGTTTTTCAAGAAACGATCCTAACGGTGGTCCATTTCCTATAAATACCCACCTTAATTTCTATTCTTCCTCACAAAATCTGATCTAAAGTGCTCTAAGTTGAAGCCCTTGCTTCATACCTGAGCTATTTGGATCGAGATTAGCTTGCGGGGACCCGTTGTAAGTGTTCCTTTGTTCTTTTATGTGTTTTTATCGCTTTTCGAGTCCGAAAGTCAACCAGTTTATGGTCAATGTAAAGTTCGTTTGAACTTCATAACGTGAGCGTAATCACGATGGTTATAGTCCCTAGTGACTATACCTACTGATTACCACGTTATCTAGGCTCAGTGACGAGTCGTAGTTTCGGCCAAAATGCGTATTCTTGCGTATTTTGTAACCAAACTACTCTTAGGTATCAAAACCGTTTGTTTTGATACCGAACTTGTTTTCTAACTTAGGTAAGCATGTTTTAACATGCTTAGCTCGTCACTTTTTAGTTTAGTGCTTGTGTAGAGTCGTAAGTCAAGCGGACTAAACACCCGCTTAGACTTTCGAACACGACCCGTTTGGTCGATCATTAGGATCCGACCAAACATGGTTAGTGACCATAGTTGAATAGGGAATAACCTTCCGAGGTTATACCTTATGGTCACCTAGTTTAGGTAGTTGTATGATAAGTAGATTATATGCCATATGTAAATTATCAGAATACCCTTTTCATGTATAATTGGTAATTAAGCATATGTAACCTAAACTTTTGTCACATAACTGATTATACAACATGATTAAACTTGTATAGGCATATAATACTTGTCATAGGACTAGTTAGACGTCTCGAACGCGCTTTGCGCGCACGACGCGTTAAAGTAGCGTAAGCTACCTTAATGGGTCGCGATGGGTCGAAAGCACTTAGGTTAGGTTTCATTTAGAATGTAGACTTTGTTAAACCATATCACATGAGTTCCAACACTCATTTGGTTTGCAAGACCTCATTCTGTCCGATCTTCCGATTTAGGCGTCTATTGTTTGACTAGTGGTTCGATTACTAGGTGTTGCTTGATTTCTCTGGTTTACTCGAGTTTGTTGAAGTACTATTGATTGAGGATACCTTGCACTACATGTGAGTACATAGTTCCCCTATTTTACTGTTTTCAATTGTTTTGGGGTGATTCATATGTACAAAATGTTTTCAAGGTTTAAACGATGATTTCAAAAACGAATAGAACGATTTATACTAAACTATTAACGATTTCGATAATGTGAACGAACTTGTTGGTTGTAGTTACATAACGAATGACATTCATTAGCATTGATCAAGCCGACCAGTATTAGGTTATGGTACCATAGGATATGACAAATCCCGTTATTGCACTATACCCATGGTTATGTGTGGGTGTTGTGGGTAACGACTGAATCTGTAATTATTAACTTACCCTTTGGAGGTTTGTTAATACGAGAAGCGAGGAACGAGGTAGTCGAGTCACGAAGGTTTGAATGTTATTAACGAGACGACCATATATTAGTTTTCACAATTAAAACGAGGACGATTTAAACGATCTAAACGAGTAAACGATTTGGGAATGATTTGGGAACGATTTGGAAACGATGTTAAACGATTTGGGTAAATGATTGGCTTCTGGGCTAGTGTTTAGATAACGGGACGGGTGTAATGTGGTGAAAACATGGTAGATACACCGCTGATACTTCTTATATATAAGTGTTTTCAACATATTACATATCGTGGCGCTATTTAGTTCACTTGGGTAAACGATATTGAAACGATGTCACTCAACGATGTTTTCGAAGTAATATACGAGTTTTATTAACGAGTTTATACGAGATGTTTTACAAGATGGTTTTCTAAAACAAAAAGCTTTTGGGTTAAGAATTGTGGCTATGAAATTTTATAAATTATAACCATCTTGATTTGAGTTGGTTAATCATGTTGCAATATTATACATTTTTAAAAACAAGGTTTTCGAGGTATTGCAATATATGTAAACAAGCCATGATTTCGATACTCTTATAAAACCTATGTACTCGCCAGCATTTCTTTGCTGACTTTGTTTTTTACATATGTTTCAGGTGTTGTTGCTTGATTGACGTTCTAGGATGCATGCGTCACATAGGATCTGGACGAGGCCTTAGTGACATAAAACAATGATAGTCGATATAAAACTTGTTTGTTATGTGTTAAAACAATGTTAATGTTTAATATTATCAATAAAACGAAACACTTTTTGTATCCATGGTTATGAACGATAATTCTGTTACAACACTCCCCGACGTTTCCGCCACACTTTGTTGTTTTACGTGGTCGGGGTGTGACAGAAGAGTTGGTACCAGAGCCAATGGTTATAGGGAACTAGGTTATTAGTAATGCTTTGACCTAGACTATAACTTCTAGGACCCCAACGCAAGTTTATTTGCGTCTAGATTTTAAAACAAAATCGTCACCTATTCTTAGGTGATAACAACAACGAGAACACAATTTTTGAACCCGCTTTGAAAACTAATCATCTGTTCTAGGATGATTGATTTCTAGGTTTTGAACCATCCATTGTAAGGTTTTGAACCCTCTAAGTTTTCAAAATCTCGTCAAAGTTTGGGTCTAAATAATGTGAACACGTGCAAACTGGAAGAGTGAATGCCTGTACCCTGAGTTTTCTGTCTAAGGCTAGAGTGTTCGTACAAATCCACATAATCGGACCAGTCACTCTTACCTGGGAACTCTTGGGGTGAGTGTTCACTTATAGGCGAGCATGTCTTCGCGATACGTTATTTGGATCCATTTACTTTGATTAGTCATTGCGTGTCATTTGTTTGTTCGAGGTAACGAACAAATGATCGCCTTCCTTGTGTTTTGTCGATACCTATTTTGCTTTTCCTAATTATCAACCTCACTAGTCTATCATATTTCCTTGTTAGACAATGCCTCCACGACGTGAAGCACAATCTTTCACTATTGAAGAAATCGCAGCCCTGGTCTCTCAACAAGTGGCTGCTGTGCTTCCCGGTGTTATGACCCAAGTCCACGAGATATACAACAACAATAATAAGAACAACAATGCGCCGTGTAACTTCAAGAGCTTCAATACTGCGAAGCCGCTTAAGTTTTCTGGGTCGCAAGGAGCAACTGCGCTCCTGCAATGGTTTGAGAGTATAGAGAGCACATTCAGACATGTGCAGTGTCAGAATACGCGTAAGGTTGAATTTGATTTAAGCGTGTTTGAGAAGCGAGCGCTTACCTGGTGGAATGGTATTATGCGCGACAGGGGTGCCGAAGTGGCGTTGGCACAAACATGGGAAGAGCTTCGGGCTCTCATGATGAAGGAGTTTTGTCCCCGTCACGAAACTCAGGCTTTGGAGCGAGAGTTTGATGATTTAAAGCAAGATGGGGCTGAACACCGTGCGTACACGGATCATTTTGAAGAACTCTGTCTATTGTGTCCCACCATGGTTACCCCTCTGGAGAAAGCAATCGATAGATATATCGATGGGTTACCCGATTCTATTCAGGAGATTGTGACCGGTGTTAATCCTACTACCCTTCGTCAAGCAATCGAGTTGTCTGCTACCCTGACTGAGACTCAAGTCAGGAAGGGTAAACTCACCCGCAAGGGTGATAAAAAGAAGGCGATTGATTCAGGGAAGGACAAGAAAAAGGGTAAGGGTAAGGAAGGAGAGACGTCGAAGAAATCGAGGAAGCGAAAGGGTGCCCAGAATTTTGCTGTTACAGCACAGACTGCTCAGAACCCGCAGAACCCACCGGCTCAGCCACCTGCAAAGAAAGCATATGCTGGTACCGCACCTCATTGTGCTCGTTGCAACGGTCATCACGTTGCACAACAAGCTTGTAGGCAATGTATGACGTGTGGTAAACTTGGGCATTTGGCCAATGTTTATCGTTTGGGACAGAATCAGGTTGCTCAGGTTCCAGCTCCGGGTTTGGGGAATGCTGTGAGATTCCCACCGGGTTCATGTTTTAATTGTGGAGAGTATGGTCACTTCCGCAACAACTGTCCGAGACTGGTGAATGCAAACGCGAATGCTAACGCGAACCCGAATGCGAACGTCAACGTCAATGTGAATCCCCCTCGTGGGCGAGCGTACAATTTGAATGCAAACGAAGCGAGGGCCGACAACGAAGTGGTTAACGGTACGTTTCTTGTTAACAACCAACCTGCATCTATTCTTTTCGATTCTGGTGCCGATAGAAGTTTTGTTTCATTGTCATTTGAGCCTTTGCTTGCGATACCTAGAACTACACTGAGGAAACCCTTATCTGTTGAAGTTGCCACTGGTAAACCTCTTGTTCTCGATTCTGTTATTCGTGATTGTCAGTTGAACCTTGATAACCATCTTTTTCCTATTGACCTCACACCGATGCAACTTGGGAGTTTCGATATTATTGTTGGAATGGATTGGTTAACCAAACACCACGCTGAGGTGGTTTGTTTCGATAAGATTGTTCGTATTCCTTTGTCTTCTGGCGATGTTCTGGAGATTCATGGCGAGAAGCCATCTGGCGGTTTGAAGCTTGTGTCGTGTATGGAAGCCCAAAGTTATTTGCGAAAAGGATATGTTGCTTTTCTGGCACATGTCACCGAGGATAAAGACAAGAGCAAGAGTATTCAGGATATTCCGATTGTGCGGGATTATCCAGAGGTGTTTCCTGATGAACTGCCTGGTTTGCCTCCAGTTCGTCAAGTCGAGTTTCATATTGACCTTATACCCAATGCCAACCCGATTGCAAAAGCACCTTATCGTCTTGCACCGTCGGAGATGCAAGAGTTATCGAAACAGCTTCAAGAGTTATCTGATAAATGATTCATCCGACCGAGCTTTTCACCTTGGGGAGCTCCTGTCCTCTTCGTGAAAAAGAAAGACGGATCCTTTCGAATGTGTATCGATTATCGTGAGCTTAATAAGCTCACCATCAAGAATCGATATCCCCTACCTCGAATTGAGGATCTCTTCGACCAGCTGCAGGGTGCTTCATGCTTTTCCAAGATTGATCTACGTTCTGGGTATCATCAACTTCGTGTTCTCGAAGAAGATATTCCCAAGACTGCTTTCCGCACAAGATATGGGTATTACTAGTTCACTGTCATGCCTTTTGGTTTGAGGAATGCTCCAGCTATCTTTATGGACTTAATGAATAGGGTATGCAAACCTTATTTGGACAAGTTCATTATTGTGTTCATCGATGATATTCTCATTTATTCAAAATCTCGAACCGAGCACGAGCAACACCTTCGCTTAACATTAGAACACCTGAAGAAGGAACAACTTTTTGCTAAATTCTCCAAGTGTGAATTCTGGCTTAAAGAAGTTCAATTCTTGGGTCATATAGTCAATGAGCAGGGTACTCATGTGGATCCATCCAAGATTGCTGCTATTAAGGACTGGAGTACACCAACGACGCCTACAGAGATTCGATCTTTTCTTGGTCTTGCTGGTTATTATCGTCGATTCATTTCGAATTTCTCGAAGATTGCGGTTCCACTCACTGCTTTGACTCAGAAGAATAAGCCTTTTGAGTGGGGTCCCAAGCAAGAAGAAACGTTCCAAACGCTGAAGCAGAAGTTATGTGATGCTCCTGTTCTATCTCTGCCCGAGGGAAGCGATGATTTCGTTATCTATTGCGATGCATCCAACTTAGGCCTTGGTTGCGTCCTTATGCAACGAGGTAAAGTTATTGCATATGCATCTAGGTAGCTGAAAGTTCACGAGAAGAACTACACGACTCATGATCTTGAGTTAGGAGCTGTGGTTTTCGCGCTTAAAATCTAGAGACACTATCTCTATGGAACGAAGTGTGTGGTTTTCACAGACCACAAAAGTCTCCTGCATATTCTTAATCAGAAAGAGCTGAACATGAGGCAACGACGTTGGGTTTAACTCTTAAACGATTATGACTGCGAGATTCGCTACCACCCTGGTAAGGCGAATGTTGTAGCCGATGCGCTTAGTCGAAAGGAGCGAGTAAAGCTTCATTCTGTTCGAACTCTATCTGATCTTCAATCTCGTGTCCTACAAGCTCAGCAATTTTGTGTTTCACAAAATTTGATAGGTAAGGAATTACCACGTCAACTTGTGCTTAAACTCGAAGCGAAAGACGATGGTTTGCTCTATTTTAAGGATCGATTATGGATTCCGAAACAAGACGATCTTCGCACCTTGGCAATGGACGAATCTTATAAGTTTCGATATTCTGTCCATCCTGGTGCTGATAAAATGTACAAGGATCTTCGTACTAAGATCTGGTGGCCTGGTATGAAGAAAGATGTTGCCTTGTATGTGTCGAAATGCCTAACTTGTCTCAAAGTCAAGGCAGAACATCAACGACCTTCGGGTTTGCTTGTACAACCAGAGATACCGGTTTGGAAATGGGAGAACATTGCGATGGATCTCATCACTAAATTACCACGTACATCTAAAGGTCATGATGCTATTTGGGTTGTCATCGATCGATTAACGAAGTCAGCTCACTTTATTGCGATCCGCGAGGATCTATCTGCTGATAAACTTGCAAAGATTTATGTTGATGAGATTGTATCACGACATGGTGTTCCCTTGGATATCATCTCTGATCGTGATGCTCGATTTTCATCTCATTTCTGGAAGGCCTTGCAATCTGCTTTGGGAACCCAACTGAATCTAAGCACTGCTTATCATCCCCAAACAGATGTCCAATCTGAGAGAACGATTCAAACTTTGGAGGATATGCTTAGAGCATGCGTGATAGACTTTGGTGGTAATTGGGATTCTCATCTTCCACTGATCGAGTTCTCTTACAACAATAGTTATCATACTAGCATTAAAATGGAACCATTTGAAGCTCTCCACGGTCGAAAATGTCGCTCACCTATCTGTTGAAATGAGACCGATGAAGCTCAGCTTACTGGACCTGAGCTCGTTCTAGAAACAACATACAAAATCAAGAAAATCCACGATAATCTGGTGACAACTCAAAACCGTCAAAAGAGATATGCGGATTTGCGACGCAAGCCCTTAAAATTTCAAATCGGAGACCGTGTCATACTCAAGGTGTTACCTTGGAAGGGAGTGGTGAGATTTGGAAGGAAAGGAAAACTTGCACCTCGATATGTGGGACCATTTAAGATTGTGGAAAGAATTGGAAAGGTTGCCTATCGACTAGAGCTACCTCTAGAGCTTGGAAATATTCATCCGACTTTTCACGTGTCTAATCTGCGAAAGTGTTTAGTTGACGCTGATCTACACATTCCTCTCAACGAGATTCAAATCGATGAAACAATGCACTTTGTCGAGAAACCTGTGGAGATAGTGGAACATACTTTCAAACAGTTGAAGAACAAACGGATTCATTTGGTTAAAGTTCGCTGGGAATCCAAACGTGGCCCATATTTTACTTGGGAACGTGAGGACCAGATGAAGGTGAAATATCCACATTTATTTTCACAAGCTTCCTCTAGTTAAAATTTCGGGACGAAATTTCCTGAAGTAGGGGAGACTGTGACAACTGTGTTCTGTAATCGATGTACGATGTAAAACAATGATGATTATTAATAAAACAATGTACTTTGGTGTTATTATATGTGTTTTGGTTTTTCTATGTGTGTATTTGTGTTTTGAGATTTTTCAATTCTATTCGATTCTGATTGCAAGCTTTAAATCGCGTTCTGGAAGGTTATATGCAAACTGGTGCGTAAACGCAGTCAGTATAACGCGACAAACACTCCAGAATAGTGACATAGGCTTAACATACCTTAAATAACCCCCACATAACTTAGAAATAAGTTTTGAATGGTTTGGAGTGTTGAAATCAAGTTTATTCGATCGAAGGGACTATTTGTGTCAAACTGTGAAATTGTACCGATTTGTATAGTAACGAACATTCTGGAACTTGATCATAAGTTAAACATACCCTAAATAACCTTTACATAGCTTAGAAATAGGCTTTGAGGGGTTCGGTATGCTAAAATAAACTTTATGCTCATTCAGGGACTAAAAGCGTCAAAAAGTGCATAAGTTTGCATTTTCGCGCATAACTTACGTTCTGAATACATCCGGACATCCAAAAATTTAAGTAATCATTGAAATATTTTATTTTAGTGTTTGGCATAAGAAAAATCCATTCGTCGCGCAATTTGGATCGTTTTTCGCGCTTATGCGCATTCCGTCGTAATTAAGCGAACATCGCGATCATACGACCAAACGAACTGACATCCGGCATATTTTTGAGCATGTTTCATGTCCAAAATGTTTAGGCATCATTTTAGGGCCTTAAAATTGGCTTGATGGGCCTTAGAAGTGTCGGAAATGAGCTTAAACACTAACAGGGACCAAAACTGTCAATATTGCAAAGTTGTTTCTGATCAGAAGGGCCAGGCGGCCCGCGTTAACCCTTGGTGTCTCCTTACACAGCCCGTGTCAGCCTCCCAGATCAGTTTAATCAGTTTTAACAGCTGTTAACAACTGTTATGCACTCCAAACCCAATTCCATATGTTGTTTCCTGATGCAAGGGGGCCTTATTGAGGTACCATGGTGTTACAACAAGTGTAGGGACGAGATTAAATCATGGTTTTCAAGAAACGATCCTAACGGTGGTCCATTTCCTATAAATACCCACCTTAATTTCTATTCTTCCTCACAAAATCTGATCTAAAGTGCTCTAAGTTGAAGCCCTTGCTTCATACCTGAGCTATTTGGACCGAGATTAGCTTGCGGGGACCCGTTGTAAGTGTTCCTTCGTTCTTTTATGCGTTTTTATCGCTTTTCGAGTCCGAAAGTCAAACTATGTTTGACTTTCTGCATTGACCAGTTTATGGTCAATGTGAAGTTCGTTTGAACTTCATAACGTGAGCGTAATCACGATGGTTATAGTGCCTAGTGACTATACCTACTGATTACCACGTTATCTAGGCTCAGTGACGAGTCGTAGTTTCGGCCAAAATGCGTATTCTTGCGTATTTTGTAACCAAACTACTATTAGGTATCAAAACCGTTTGTTTTGATACCAAACTTGTTTTCTAACTTAGTTAAGCATGTTTTAACATACTTAGCTTGTCACTTTTTAGTTTAGTGCTTGTGTATAGTCGTAAGTCAAGCGGACTAAACACCCGCTTAGACTTTCGAACACGACCCGTTTGGTCGATCATTAGGATCCGACCAAACATGGTTAGTGACCATAGTTGCATAGAGAATAACCTTCCGAGGTTATACCTTATGGTCACCTAGTTTAGGTAGTTGTATGATAAGTAGATTATATGCCATAGGTAAATTATCAGAATACCCTTTTCATGTATAATTGGTAATTAAGCATATGTAACCTAAACTTTTGTCACATAACTGATTATACAACATGATTAAACTTGTATAGGCATATAATACTTGTCATAGGACTAGTTAGACGTCTCGAACGCGCTTTGCGCGCACGACGCGTTAAAGTAGCGTAAGCTACCTTAATGGGTCTCGATGGGTCGAAAGCACTTAGGTTAGGTTTCATTTAGAATGTAGACTTTGTTAAACCATATCACATGAGTTCCAACACTCATTTGGTTTGCAAGACCTCATTCTGTCCGATCTTCCGATTTAGGCGTCTATTGTTTGACTAGTGGTTCGATTACTAGGTGTTGCTTGATTTCTCTGGTTTACTCGAGTTTGTTGAAGTACTATTGATTGAGGATACCTTGCACTACATGTGAGTACATAGTTCCCCTATTTTACTGTTTTCAATTGTTTTGGGGTGATTCATATGTACAAAATGTTTTCAAGGTTTAAACGATGATTTCAAAAACGAATAGAATGATTTATACTAAACTATTAACGATTTCGATAATGTGAACGAACTTGTTGGTTGTAGTTACATAACGAATGACATTCATTAGCATTGATCAAGCCGTCCAGTATTAGGTTATGGTACCATAGGATATGACAAATCCCGTTATTGCACTATACCCATGGTTATGTGTGGGTGTTGTGGGTAACGACTGAATCTGTAATTATTAACTTACCCTTTGGAGGTTTGTTAATACGAGAAGCGAGGAACGAGGAACGAGGTAGTCGAGTCACGAAGGTTTGAATGTTATTAACGAGACGACCATATATAAGTTTTCACAATTAAAACGAGGACGATTTAAACGATCTAAACGAGTAAATGATTTGGGAATGATTTGGAAACGATGTTAAACGATTCGGGTAAACGATTGGCTTCTGGGCTAGTGTTTAGATAACGGGACGGGTGTAATGTGGTGAAAACATGGTAGATACGCCGCTGATACTTCTTATATATAAGTGTTTTCAACATATTACATACCGTGGCGCTATTTAGTTCACTTGGGTAAACGATATTGAAACGATGTCACTCAACGATGTTTTCGAAGTAATATACGAGTTTTATTAACGAGTTTATACGAGATGTTCTACAAGATGGTTTTCTAAAACAAAAAGCTTTTGGGTTAAGAATCGTGGCTACGAAATTTTATAAATTATAACCATCTTGAATTGAGTTGGTTAATCATGTTGCAATATTATACATTTTTAAAAACAAGGTTTTCGAGGTATTGCAATATATGTAAACAAGCCATGATTTCGATACTCTTATAAAACCTATGTATTCGCCAGCATTTCTTTGCTGACTTTGTTTTTTACATATGTTTCAGGTGTTGTTGCTTGATTGACGTTCTAGGATGCATGCGTCACATAGGATCTGGACGAGGCCTTAGTGACATAAAACAATGATAGTCGATATAAAACTTGTTTGTTATGTGTTAAAACAATGTTAATGTTTAATATTATCAATAAAACGAAACACTTTTTATATCCATGGTTATGAAACGATAATTCTGTTACAACACTCCCCGACGTTTCCGCCACGCTTTGTTGTTTTACGTGGTCGGGGTGTTACAATCCACGGGGGTGTCTATTGGTGCATATGTCTTTCGACTTCATCTTGTATCGAGTCTTGTAATAGAGTAGAAAGATCAGGGCACGTAGTACGAGAAAAATGTGAAATATGTAGGTTGAGTCCATTTCGCAGGAAATGGAATTTGCCCATTTCGTACGAAATGACATTGGCCATTTCGCGTGAATCATTTCGTGCGAAATGGATGTGCCTATAAATAGTGTGCTTGATCATTTCATTTGGAACTTCCTGATTCCGGTACCGAGGTGCTGCCAAAGTGTCTCCAGGCTGTAAAACGTTGTTATATCAATAATCAAGACAATTAAAGTGTATATCAAGCTGATTCAAAGTTGATACGTTTGTTTCCGCCTCTCGTATTGATTAGAACTCTTCTGAACGACTCGTTTTGGTCGTGCAAACGATCCTACAGTAGGATATAGGATCCTTAGGTTAGAACTGTAGGAAGTTTCTCTTTTCTCTTTTATGAGGATAACTGATCTTGTTTTGTTTACTTGTGCAGTGAGCAACTTCTCTTCCCTCGCCGATCAACCCGGAACTGAACAAAGGTTAGCTGCATTTTGGGCCTTAGACTCAACTGTCAGAACATTTAAACCAAAGGCAAAGGATCTAGCAGATACTTCATCCACCTCCTTCACAGTGTCAAGTAAGTATTCACATGTGATAAAATATTTAAAATATGAAATAAAGTTAAGGATCATGAATACTTATCTTTATGTTGGCTAAATAGGTACTCCAAGGTCTGCATCCAAGTCAGCTTCAAAGTTTGACCTTGGCGACATAGACAACCTGATTTCTCCTCGTTCATTCAAGAAGGAGCTGGCCAAAGGCCAAAGCCAACCAGAGCCCAAGGCTATGTCTATCCATGCCAGAGCTGGTTCTAAGAGGAAGAAGCTGTTGGAACCCACTGAAGATACCTTCCAGCTTGAATGCAAATTCCACGATTTCATCACTTAGGTAAGGATCTTGGATCCTCATAATTATTTTCTGTCTACTGCTAAGGATCATTGATCCTGAATTCTTGTTCTTGTAACCTGCATGGGTTTGTCCGTATCAATGCTCTCCAAGAGAAGAATCTTGCAGATGCGGAGGATAAGCTAGCAGATCTTCTTTCCATAGCTGCTGCCAAGGATAAGAAGATTGCCCAAGTAGAGAAGGAGGTCAATGGCTTGGAGAAAAGGATAAGGGTGGCAGAGATACAAGCCAACAAAGTTGAATTAGAGGCTGCTGAAAAAGCTAAAGTTTGTGCTGTGACACCCAACTATTTTGAGTCCATACCGTACTAGTGTGACACGTGTTATGAATAAATAAAGACAATATTTTATTAAATATGGTGTAATTATGTGATATTTAATGTGTTGGTAAATCCAAATATTGTTAAAAATTATGTTGGCAATAATAAGATAAACGCTTATCACGTAACGAACAAAATGTGAAACGAACGTCGGTGACCGCCGGGGTAATGTTAAAATCCTAAAAATATTTTGTTATGATTAAAATTCTATTTTTAATCATATTCGTGAAGAAAAATTAATTAAAACGCTTAAAAATGCTATTTTTCGAGTTTAAGTGCATATTGCGCAATACTACGCGTATACTACAATATACAGACAACGCAGCCAGTTTAGGCAAATAAAATATTATTCAACAATATTATGGCAAGTTTATTATTATAGAGCGATAAAAATAATTTTAAACGCCTTAAAGCACAATTTAAACGCGAGATAAAATATCCGGTAGTCAGTTAAATACCTGTATTTAGCTCTATGTGTTATATATATGTGTATATGTATGCATGTGCATGTGAGTGTGAAGCAAAGGTGTCGACCAAAAGGAATCTTTCCTTGCCACCTTCTTCCAAATTGATGCCAAGTTTTGATGCTAGAAATGTTGGCCCAATCACAAATTTCCTTAACATGCATTTTATGACAACTTTCAAGAAACCAAGAATTTACAATCTTCTTCCATTTACACTACTTGAAACCGTATACACTCACACAAACACACACTTTGAAGTTCAAACTTCATCTTTGAAGATTAAAGCCACTTCCAAATTTTCTTTAAATATTTGAAGATCAAACCATGGAGTTTTCAAGGAGATGCAAACTTTTTATCCCCAAAACCATCATCAAAAACACATTTATAATCTTGAAAGGTATAGAATTTATTTTTAAATTTATGTTCTTGTATTTTGATGATGATGATGGAAAGTTTCTCAAATACTTGAATTTCTTCACAAACTATAATATACTAAATAAGAAAATGGTTTTAATCAGATAAAAGTGGTGATATGTGTGGATACATATACATGGCCGAATATATATATGTATATATATATGTATATATATATATATATGTATATATATATGTATATATATATGTATATATGTTAGAGATTATGTTTTGATTTGAAGATGATACTTGATTGTGATGATTGTGTTTTGATTAAGTAGTTAATCTTTGAATTGTAAGAACTATGGAAAACATGCATGTTTAATCAAAAGGTTTATATGAAAGATACTTATAAATCAGAATATAAACTTATAAAAATAATATTATTTGATGTTTTATTGTTAGGGATAGAATTTTGGTGCTTATGGATCACGTATCCTCAGTTTAGCCTGGATCAAGGATCCTCAGGAAATGGTGCAGGAAGACTAAGGATCAAGGATCCTCACTGGTATTCTTAAACTAATAATTGTTTCCATCACCTTTTTGCCTTGTTTTGCAGGTGCACTTCGAAGAGACTTATTCCAACCGAGATTCTAGGGGAATATGCTCTTCATTTTGGCACGTGCATGAGCTGAAGACCGTTGGTGGTGATCGTGGGTGAATGGCTGAATTTTTGGATAGTTAGTTAAGGATATTTTTAGCTAAGATTAATAGGGGTATTGAGCTAATTTTAGAAGGCACTTTCACTCTGGTTATTGAACAACATTTCGGCTACTCTCTCGAACACACACACTAGAATTCATTGTAACAAGCTCAATACTTCCAAAGTTGTAACCTTGTTTGTTTAATATAGTTGATAGTGATAGTTTTCACTATCCGAGGTTTTTTATGCCAGGGATCATACAGTGATCAAAGGCTTTTTCCTCGTATAAATCCTTGTGTTCATACATTTGTTCATTTAACCAAGCATCCAACCATACAAAGTTAGATTTGGTTACATTATCCTTGTGTGATTTTTGACCAAATCTGTTTGGCGCCCACCGTGGGGAAATTGGTGCTTCATCCTTGAAAATTATGTTCATTTCATTCATTCTTGTTCATTACCTCCAACCACATGTCTTCTCAGGGGAAAACCACTTCAAGATCCATGTCGGCGATCACCTCATCATAGGGCATTCCACCGTTGCCTCCTATTTCTTCTGGATCCCAGAAGAATGCTGAGAATGCAGCGAAGAAGATAACCCCCGTTTTCACAAAAGCAACTACTGCTGTTTCTTCCTCTACACCTACTAACAGTGATCTTTACTCTTTGATTTTGCAGATTAGAGGATACATGCAACAGCAGGATGAAACTAACGGCAGGATCCTTCGTGAGATTGATGAAATCAAGAAATTGAAGAAGTCAACGGAGGATCACTCTCCATTGATGCCTAGGTCGTTGGATTTCATTACTCCACCAACAACCATCCTGCATTCCAAAGCATCAGGTGTCCAGTATCAAGGATGATTATCAAGTATGCAGTATGGATCGTCGGTTATGACACAGGCTCAAGGATCTTACTTCCAGCCTCAAGGATCCTCTTTACAGCCTCAAGGATCCTCCTTTCAGCATCAAGGATTCTTCTTTAGTTCAGGAGGATACATGGGGACGCTGTCAGCTCAAGGATCCTACCCTCAACATCAAGGATCCTCATCACAGGTTCAAGGATCCATGGAATATCCTCCAAGACCTTCAACTCCAATGTATCCTGGATCTAACATCTTCCAGGATCAGGGATCCTCGGGGAGTTAACAACCTAGAAGTTCCGAGATTCATGTGGGAGACTTCATTCCTATGCAGACTATTGCTTCATCTGGTCCCGCAGTTGCACCAGAACTGCCTCATTTTGGATACACATCTGGGACCCCAATCTCGAACCAGTCAGGAGGTAACATTTTCAATATATCTTATAACACTAACCATGGTCTTATGGAGGAACCAGGGATCAACCACGCCATGGCTAAGGAGTTGAAAAACTCAAGGATATGATATCAAGTGTCCCAGGAGTGGTTAAACCCATTCTTGAGATCCCGGATGGAAGTCACAAGGTGTCTCGCTTTGCACCACCCGTATGTAATGCCGAGATACCAAAACGATTTCAAACACCCAATATGAAGCTCTATGACGGTACCACCGATCCAGAAGAACATGTGGCACAATACAGGGAGAGAATGGAGATCAACCCCATTCAAGAAAGGCTAAAAGAAGCCTGCCTTTGCAAGGGTTTCAGATCCACATTGACTGGATTAGCTTTGAAATGGCTGCTAAGTCTTCCTCCTTATTCAATTACGTCATTTTCTAATTTAGTTAACTTGTTAAATAGTCAATTTTCATGTAGTAGGAGATTTGAACGGTTGACTAGTGATTTATATAGGGTCACCCAAGGTCATGACAAATCATTAAGGGATTACATAACTAAATTCAGTAGAGTATCCTTAGAAATCCCTAACTTAGATATTGCTACTGCCGTTGAAGCTTTTAAAATGGGTTTACTTAAAGATTCTCAATTCTATGATGATCTTGTTATGACACCTTGCAGAAACCTAGATGAGGTAAGGAACAGGGCCCTTAAGTTCATCCATTTAGAGGATGATAAAAGGATACAGGAAAGGTTGTCAGGATCCTCAAAGCAAGACAAACAAGGACCCTATTTCAAGAATAACATATCCAAGTCATACACTAAAACTAACAACCAAAATGTGCATGCTGTGGAACAAAAGGAAGATTGTGACATTTGTGCTCTGTAAACACTGTACGATGTGGAACAATATCAATTATCAATGAAATAATGTGTTTTGGTCTCAATATTTGTATATTTGTGTTTGACAATTTCACGTTTTGATTCTAGTTCGATTTCAAGCTTTTAATCGCTTTCTGGAAAATTATACGCAAACTGTTACGTAAACGTAATCAGTTTAACGTGACAAATACTCTGGAATAGTGACACAACTTAACATACCTTAAATAACCTTTACATAACTTAGAAATAAGTTTTGAAGTGTTTGGTGTGTCAAAAACAAGTTTATTTGATCACAGGGACTATTTGCGACAAACTGCAAAAGTCTGCCGATTTGTATAGCAACGTACACTCCGAAACAAGATCATAATCTAAACATACCCTAAATACCCATAACATAGCTTAGAAATAAGTTTTGAGGGGTTCGGTATGCGAAAATACGCTTATTTGATCATAGGGACTAAAAGCGTCAAAAACTGCGTAAATTGCATATACGCGCATATCTTACGTTCTGACCATATCTGGACATCCAAATTTTTTTGTAATCACTAAAATAATTTATTTTAGTGATGGGAATGCAAAAATACCATTCTTCGTGTAATTTGGATCGTTTTCGCGTTCGTTCGAGTTTCATCGTAATTAACCGAATAACGCGATCGTACAACCAAACGAACCGACATCCATGATATTTCCAAGCATATTTCAAGTCTCCTATGCTTTAACATCCTTGTAGAGCCTTAAAATTGGGTTAACGGGGGTTAAACGCATCAAAAACAGACTTTTGAGCTGCAGGGACCTGTTTTGACAGTTTTGAAAGATTATGGACAACACATCGCTGGCGGGCCGCGACAGCCTGAGCTGTCTAGGTCGTGGGGTGTGACAGCCCTATCTGGGTAGATTCAATGAACCTTCAAAATCAGCTGCTGAATTGGTTTTTAAACTTAGTTTTTGCATACTATGCGCTGGTTTAAGTGTTCCCCAAGCCCCCAAATCAGTAGCTAACATGTGTAGGGTCAAGATCATGCCTTGATCAACTAAAAAACACATGGCATTAATGCAAAGGCACTTGATTTCCTATAAATAGCAAGGGATTTCAATATTCCAACTTGCTTATTTCATTCTCTTCTCTCTATTGCTCTGATTTGAGGCTACCACATTAAGTTAGAGGCCTCATACTTGAGCATTCTAGTTCATTTTTCCAAGCATAGGACTCTTGTAAGTGTTCTTTCATGCTTGTTTATGTGACAACCCTCATAAATCCAGGTATCCGTATAATTAATTAATATTGATTAATGCTTAATGACTGTGCTTAATTATAACTGATGATTTAAACCGCTTTCTGATTTCTGTATCATACATACATGTGCATCACATTTCATACTGTCACACCATTTATCACATACAAACTTTAGTGACATCAACGATGCACAAAGCACCGTTAGCACAATTAGCGGGTAACTCAAAAAAATGCTGACAATGTCAGTACATAGACAAACAGTGTTTTGAGACCCTATATGGGCCAGGGACAAGGTACTACACTCGTATGGAGTGTAGGGAAGTAAGGACCATAAAACTGCGTCGCTAGGTGATAGTTTAAGTGCCGGAAAGTCCACTTAAAGTGCAAAATTCAGCATTTTAACATACTTGTATTATGCAGAAAATTGACTAAATGGTCCTGAATGCTTTCCTAAGTGTCAGGAATTAAAAGTGTCACAAAAAGTTTCATAAAGGACACTATACGGTATAACTTAGCACTTTAACGAACCGGTATCTAACCGAATAACCGGACATTACCCGGAACACCAAAATAGTGCTAGAAGCATTGTTTTATTATTTCTTGGCTAGTTATGATCCCCGAACACCCTAACACCCACTAGAATATCTATTAACTAACACTTGTAACTATATACTTGGATTTGAATTATTAACTAACTAATTACCATTTAAAATTACATTTAACCCCCCCCCAAGCTTGTAATCGGCCCCAACCAAGGCCCCACCTTAATCTTTATAAGATTTCACTAAATCCTTCCATGATCTTGATTGGATTTGATGTAGATCATGCTTGTACTTCTTGAGACACTTAAACCATTGGTTAAAAGCTCAATGTGTGTATAAGTATAGCATAACCCCTTATCATTCTCATCATTACTCACCTCTCTTCCTCCCTCCCTTAAAGCTCTCGGCCGAACACTCCTCCCACCACCACCACCATTTTCATTTCAAGTTCATCCATTCCAAGCTCCTCACAAGGTGTAAGAAGCAAGATTAGAAGGTTTGGTACTTGTGGAACTTGAAGGACCTCTTTTGCTTGCTTTTATCCATCACTTTTGTCATCACCATCTTCAAGTGTTCTTCCATAGCTTAGAGCTAGTTGTAAGCTTCTTGTTACTAGTTTTTACTTCATATTTAGTTGGATAAAAGTTGTAGTATGTTGATTATCACAAGAACATTAAAAGACATAATCAGGAATCATAAACAAAAGCTTAACATATGATGATATCTTGATGAAATAATGTTGTTTAGTGTATGTTTAATACTTTCTTGTTGTTTTCTTGAGAATATGATGTTGATCATCACATAGAGCTTGCTAGACTGTGATTAAACACATGATCTAGCAAGTGGGAGGATGATTATGTGACAACATAAGATGATCATCCTCTTGCGTAAACATGAACTTGATAAATGAAATGATTTCTAGAAAAATAATAAACAAACTGAGTTAGTAACCTTATGAATCCAAGACTTATGAATGATTTTCCAAAAGAACCAAGTTTAAAATATGATTTTTGGAAGATCATGGTTTTTACTTAAACCTACACTATTTTTAGAGGAAAAACAAGTGTTTGAACACTTATGAAACAAGAAGATCTAATAAATAAACATTTTTGAAGAATATGATTACAAGTTGTAAACACCTAGTTCCTTTAAGAATGAGATTTTAAAGGAATGGACACACTTTAAGGAGTAACTAAGTCTACTAAAAACATTACCAAGTTACTACAAGTTTTTGTGAAAGATCAAGTTCATGTTGTTATGTAAATTGATTAGTTTTTTTGCACTTGGTAAGTATTATATTGTTTAGGGTTGATTGTTGATTATTGTGTGTTGATTTTTGAAAAGAAAATGATATGCTTTAATAGCATGGACACCTCCATTTTTAGGGGAAACTATGGCAAAATTTTCTAAAAATATAAACACTTATAAAAATATTTTCTAACAAATATTTACTAGTGTGTTTTAAATTTGGTTATCAAAATAAACTCTGCCATAGATTTTGTTACAAAAATTACAAGTATTGGAGGTTGGTTTTTACAAATAAAAATGGATAAATATGTATTTAGAATATATATTTACATTACAGACATTGTGTGTGATTATGTGTATATTTCGTGTAATAGTTATATTGTTTTAAGGGTTAAAATAATATAACTCAACAAGATACAAGGATTTACAATCCAAAATAATACCAAAGATCACAAGGAATAAAAATATAAGTTACACACTTGATATTGTGAAACCGAACGCAAGAACGTGACTTATAAAATATTCCAGAGAATACCGCTATAAATATATTTTTGGTAAATATTATTTTGGATACAAGTAATGAAAATATGATTTTTGTGAATATTACCAAGTTATATCATATTTTCAACAAGAGAAAATATTATTTTTGGGAAGTTAAAATAGATTTTCTTAGCATATTTAGAAGGTATATGATTTTTGGGAAAAATATATATTTTCTGGACAATACATTATTTTTGGAATAAAATACGTTATTATATATTTTCTAAATGAGACTCGAAAATATATTAATTTGGAACTACAGTACCTGTTAAGACACGATTATACATGTTTGACTGAAAAATACACCCTTTGACTTTTTTAATTTTTAAAATAATTAAAATTACAATGTTAGGATCTATTATTTATTCATCTTTGTACATAAAACATAAAACTGTTTTATAAACATGAGGTAGAAAGTAGTTAAACGAGTCGTAATCATGTTTGAAACTTATGTTGTGCGCGCCGTCAGAAACCTGTTAAACCTGTTAAGACACGATTTGCCAGCCTTACGAAAATGCATGTATGAAATACCCCCATCCTTGGGAAGGAAATACAAAGTTAAATACTTGAGAAGTATTAATACAGAAATATGGCTTAAACAATTATTCCAAAACTAAATATAATCTATGTTGAAATATTATTATTTTAACAAGTAATTATAACTTGGAATAATATTGGGAACATAAGAAACGCAACTCAAAAACGATAAACTCTAAGCCAAGGCACGGCCCGTCCGCCTAATAGACACTAGTACATTGTAGGTTGTCGTGTTTGCTGACGAGATCGGAGTTACTAGTTCTGAAGACGCAATACAGTGAGTTCATGTCCCCCTTTTCTTTAAACTGTTTTGTTTATTTACTTCGGGGGTGAAATACATGTTACAAAAGGATTACATACAATAATATTGGTATGGTTAGCCTAGGAAAGAACCATATATCATGTGATTGGGTGGGCAGATACTTGGGACCATTAATCCTCGTATAAGGACCGAGGGGCATGAGTGATAGATCTATTTGGGTGTAGCGAGCCCACACCCATGAGGCCAGGGTGGCCCATAGTGGTGACTATGTCTTCCAGCCGGAAGCCCAGTGCAACTTGGCTAGGTTTGAGTCTTCCTACACCGTCACACATATCAGTGGCCTTGCAAACCATTGGTGATCTTTTCCTTGTTTGCTATCATACCGGGACATTCATACTTACACGTTTTACAAAGGTTTTGTACATACTCACGAACACATGAACTCGCTCAACTTTTGTTAATGTTTTTCAAACTACATGTATTTCAGGGAACTAGTGGATCTGACAGGTGTATGTACGTGTCTTCAAGCTGCGTCGTGAATAAAAGATGTTATCCGTGGTTGTTGAGTTTAGGGGGTGTATCCTATTCCTGGACGGGATACATGTTTCTAAACTCAGGTTTTATTTAAAGTCTTTTGTGGAGTCTTTATGAACTCAGTTGAACATGTCATGGTTTGTAACTTAATTTGGTGTCGATGTTTTCAATACAAGTATGTTATGGTGTTTTCTAAACTTAATTAATGGATGAATATCTTTTGGTTTTATCATATAGCATTGTTATGGTTGAATGCTATGGTATTAAGAGGTTACACCAATAACCACGCTTCCGCAAAAGTCAGGGTGTGATAGCTTGGTATCAGAGCTTCGATCGTAGCGAACTAGGATTCTTCTCGAGTCTAGACTACGATCATTAGGGCTCTCACGAAATGTTTTCATTGCATACACAAAGTGTCCAGATCCAGGGAACAAACATTTTTACAAATAAAATACACAAAATACATTTCAAAGAATTCATTTAATTTCAGTCTGAGAGACTGGGGAGTCAGTCTGAGAGATTGGGGAGTTAGTCTGAGAGACTAGCTGGGTAGTGCAGTCTGAGAGACTGGGGAGTTAGTCTGAGAGACTAGCTGGGTAATTCAGTCTGAGAGACTGGGGAGTTTGTCTGAAAGACTAACTGGGTAGTTTAGCCTGAGAAGCTGGGTAGTCTGAGAGACTAGTTGGGGCAGTCCGAGAGACTGGGATGTTTAGCCTGAGAGGCTGGGTAGTTCAGTTTGGGAAACTGGGAGGTTTAGTCTGAGAGACTAAGTAGTTCAGTCTGAGAGGCTGGGTGGGATAGTCTTGGGAAGGCTAGGATGCATACATGCTTACATTGTTACTACTTACATGCTTATTTGATGATTGTTGATGTATGCGCATATGTGTGATTGATTTGTTACAGACACCATGTCCTCTTCAGAGAGCGGAGTATCCGACACCATTGATCCCATAGCTATCACTTCGGATGATGAGATCATCCCGGCACCCGAGATTCCTATCTCTGACTCGGAGTGTGATCCAGAGATGCTTTCAGATGATACAGACGGTTTTCAGCCTTTCGCCTTACCGGATTTTGGCAATGTTATACCGCTAGCTGATGGTCTTCCTGGCGAGGATCTACTTCTTGTTTAGATCCCTGTTCCTTTTCCTCTTGCTGCATTTCCTCTTGAGGATCTGCCTCTTGACGCTATGTCTGACGATGACATCGATCTTTTTATTGAGGGTCCCCCTGAGGAGGCCCAGGATGATGGAGTTCCAGTCGCCGATGTCATTGCTGTTCCGCTTATTGAGGTTCCTGTTGTTGAGATGTCTTCTGATCATTCAGCCCCTGATTCTTTCGAGTCAGTGTCTTCCACTACTTTACATGCTTTGGGATTATAGCGATATCCCACCGATACTGATTCTGACACAGCTATGTCTGTTGCACCCGACATTCCACACGGTGTTGATCATGATCATGATTTTGAGTTTGATGATGAGATGGATCCTATCTTTCCACATGACTTCGACCCTGAGCATGAGATTGAGTTTGTCCCTGACGAGCAGCCTTTTGAGGCACCTGTCGATCCTGACATGATACCCGATGATATTGAGTTAGCCCCAGTTGACCCTGAGCCATTGATTGCACCTGAGCCCATACCTGCTCACGACCCTTTACCCGAGCATGACCCTGCACCCGCCGATGTTCCAGTTGTTGCACCACCATTGCCTGACCCGATCCTTGTACTTGTTGATCGTGCTCCTTTTGCAGCACAGATTGACCCCATATATGCACACACCCACAATGGGTGGATCGAGGACGACGACGACTATCCTCCTTTTGTTAGACCTGTCACTCCCCCACCTGCACCTGTACATGCACCCATTGATATCGCCCTGTTTCACCCACATGTGTCTGACATTCACCGTACAGATCTACCGGTCACATTCCTTTAGGATATCCCTCCTCCCCGTCCAGGGGAAGGACCATCGAGTCAGCAGCCCAGTCATATACCTCCTGTCTCAGCAGCCATCATTTCATGCCACAGTTTGCACACACTGCTCCTTTTGTTTCTGCACCCACGGGCGAGCCACTTAATTGGTTTCCGCCCAACACGATGCCTGCATCTGATCCATACCATCCCTTCCACATTGGTTATACGAGGGATGATTTGCTTTTATCGCTGCAGCTCTAGCAGGAGATGTTGTGTAGGAGAGTCATGGAGTTAGAGCGGATCCCGCGTCCTCCGCCTTGTCCTTGTCAGTCACCATTCGCGACTCTTCCAGCTCCTCTCCTGCCATACCCAGATTTCGACTTCCATTTTCTTACTATGGAGCAGCAGGTTAGTTACCTGCTGCGTATCGTTCATGCACTTGAGGAGGATTTAGCGCATTTGCGCAGGTTGCTTTTCGTTCCTCCACCATCAGCTTAGAGGTTTTTGGTTTTATGCAGATAGCATACTTTTGATGAGAGTGCATCTATTGAGCCAGATTGCACAGCCTTTTGAAGACCACACTTTGACTTTTGACTTTTGATTATTGTAGTTGGTAGACATTTTGGACAGGGGTGATGTGACCCTTTGATCCCTTTTGATGTATGATATATTGTGGAACATGTAAAACTGTACTTGTGGTCTTGATATATGAAAGCTCAATCGCAACATTCTCATTATATACATTGTTGGATTACTTGTTTGTGTTATGACATGGGATGTTATGTGTTTACTTGTGATTGATGAATGTTATTACATACGCATACTACATACTTATATGCATAAGGCCTGACCTATACAATCTTCTTATAGAAGATGCCTCCACGAAGAGAAACCCGATTGCCCACTACTGAGGCCGAGTTACAAGAACGAATTTCATGAGCGATAGCTGAGCACAAGGCCTCACGCGCTGAAACTAGCGGGGGTACCTCGAGAAACAACCCACCTCATGGTAATGCTTAAGTCGCTTGAGACGCATTACGTTACCTTTGGATATTCCATGTGCGTTTGCTAATGCTTTCTGTGAATGACCCTACTTGTACATGCTTGCAACAACCCTCGGTAAAACCAACACCCTCATAATATGTCTGACACTCTAGTATATTTTAAAATACCCTTATATGTCTTTAAATACACCCCGTATGTGAAAACCGAGCCCGAAATACGTTATAGCATATAAAATAAATTAAAAATAATAGATACTGAGTTGAGGCGGGCCGTGTAGACCCAACCCAAGCATTCACGCGGTTGAAACCTGATATCGTTGATTCCTTTAGTTCAAACGGGCCGCGTAAGACCCCGTTTAGGTTAACGCGGGTCGTGTGAGATCGAAATGGTGGCGCAGCCCGGTGATGACACGTGTCATCATCGTGGCGAAGCTAGGTAGTGATCCGGATCAGCTATACTTTGACCATATGTTGACGCGGGCCACGTAAGGCTTAGCCTTACCTTACGCGGGCCGCCTGAAAGTCGTATATCAGCACTATAAATAGAACGCATCAGTTTTCGTTTTCCGTCACTCACAATTCATTCTCAATCTCAATTTCTGATGTATTAGAAGTTATAGTCAGGTATTATACCCCTAATTAGCGAGGTTCTGCTCCGTTGTAAGTATTATAACCCTAGTTTCGTAACATTTACGCTGCCCGATTGATTTAGGGTTCCGTAACAACTGTCGTGGTTCTGCCCGACGTAGTTGTTGGAATGCCGTCTCGGGGAGGGTATCATTAATATTTTCAAAGGGTTATGATGCTAACCAATGTACATTTGTATAAATTATAGATTATATCCAGGAAACCCTTACAAGAAGTCTAAAATAGCAATGTGAGTTTATCCTCTTTTTGTTAACCTTTTTGGAATGTTTTACAAAACCTTAATTGTTTACAATGAGATTAAACGGTGATTGAGTCTTTGTAGTTCTTCAATTACTGCCGGTATTATGGGGTTTTGTATACAAAATTTATTACTTGCGAGTAGTAAGTCGGAATGACAGTACGTTACCATTGGACGACGAGTTAGCCAATGTGTAATATGACCCACAAGTCAAGGATTGACAGCACTGAATGAGTAATTGAGCAGAAATAAACAATGTGATCGCTCTCAATACTGTGTTAATTGATATAATGTTTCTTGATTAAACTGGGATTCACTCACCAGTATTTCCCGCTGACAAAATATTTTTAAAACATGTTTCAGGTAACACAATGTGAAAGCCAACTGGGAAAAAGCCAGCTCGAGAGCACCGACGGCTTGGAAAATAAATGGCTATAAAAGTTATCTAATAAACAATGTTTTATATTCAATAAAATAGGGTTTTGTCCCTATAAATGTATTGTAATAAGAAACTTGGGTTTTGCCCATGTGTTTGTTAATATCAATTTTAGTGGTTTTACTCTGATAAACATTTCCTAACTACGGTCCTGATGTAAATTCCGCTGCCAAATTAACGAAACCTGATACCACCACCACTGAGTTCGCGTCCGCCTGTTCCCGGGACAGACAAGGGATCGGGGGTTGCGACAAAAGGTGGTATCAGAGCCTAGCCACTGGTCTGAGCCAAAGAAGTGTTCTGCTGACACTTAAATTCTATATTTTATTAGGAAATAAATTATGGAAATACGTGCATAACTGTATTTATTTGTTATGTGTTATTTGACTATTTGTTAGTTTACAGTATGAGTGATCAAGGACCCTCAGACATGAGTCGTCTGATTCACCTAAGAGTGAAGGTACTTCTTCATAGCCTGCCCTTTCTGGGTATACTGCTGATCAGGAAGAAGGAGTGTTTGCTTTTAAAGCTCAGTCAGAAGAGCCATTCCCTCATAAGAAACGAGGATGGTTCAGTAAGGAAGCCTTTGCTCGTAGGAAAAGAATGCGAAAGTTGCAACAGCAAAGAGTTCTAGCAGCCGCTAAGCGAAAATCAGATGCCCATACACAGGATATGCTTAATAGAAGCCTAGCTAATTTCCATATCCTAGCCACAACTGCTGCTGACCCAAGTCTGGAACAACTAGTAGCCCCACAACCACAAAACCCAGATTAACCCATGGAGATAGAAAACCCCAAAAACCAAGTGGAGATGCATGACTTTAACCCAGAAGAAATCCCTAGGATACCAGCACCAAACCCTCTAGACCCAAATTACGACCCCTGGTGGGATGATAATAGGGACTTTGTGCAACGTTACCCTATCCATGAAAACCCACCCATACAAAACATAGGAGCCTATACAGGTATGGACCCTTTAGATCCCTATTACCATGATGAATATATTAGGGAGATTTTAGAAGATCCTTACCGATTTCAGGCACTTTCACCCCCATATCAGGAACCCGCACCCCAGATTCCAAACCTAGTCCGAGAACCTGCACCCCCAATGAGTGCAGAAAACGTTCAAGAACTTAGGACTTTTGGGGAGGAAATTTTAGAAAGCAGTGAGAGAATGCGTCAGGTGGGAGAGCGTCTCGTATGGAAATACGATGAGCGCAATATGGATTTTTGGATAAATCCATATCCGTGAATGTGAGAATGGAGGAAATGGTAGTAGTAATAATAATATAATATAATAAAAATAAAATAAAATATGTGTGTACGGATGCATATTACTATTAGTGTAATTTTCTTTCTGTTGGTATTGTAATCTTTATTTCTGTACTAGTGTGTAATAGACGCATAGTATATGAAAATAGAGTACAAGTCGCAATGATCGACGTTTTTGGCTAGATTACGTGTCATGTGATAAACTAGAATACCTATTATTTTGTGATATTAATATGGGGTAAATGTTTAAAAATTCAGATGGCCGACGAAGGAAATCAAGGAAATCTGAATAACAATAACCAGAGTAACATTAACGTGGTTAATGAGAATCCAAGCATCAATAACAATAACAATCAAGTGGATAATAGTGCTATCCAACACATAGTAGCACAAGGAATTATAGATGCAATGCCATTTATTCTTCAAACTGTTAAGGATGCTGATAATAAAAGTAAGCATAGCAGTAAGCGACCAATTGAACCAGAAAACAGCGTGAACAATGGACCTGTACTTCAAATGCCTATTCCCAAAAGAAGAAGAACCATGCCTTATGGTTGTTCATATAAATAATTCTGGTCTTGTAAACCAATGGAATTCTCGGGCAACGAAGGGGCCATTGCAACCTTACGCTGGATAGAAAAGACTGAGGCAGTCTTAAGGATAAGCAAGTGTGCGGAAGAAGATAAGATACTGTTTGCTTCTAATTTGTTTAAGAATGCAGCACTAGAATGGTGAAACACAATCCTCCAAACAAGAGGAAGTGATAGAACTTACAATATGTTATGGGAAGAATTTAAGGACAAGGTAGAAAGGAAATTCTGCCCACCCAATGAGAAGGAACAGATAGCAAACAAATTCCTAAACCTTAGAATGACTGGTGTGGATAGTAAGGGATATACTAAGATATTCTTCGAATATGCTAGAATAGTACCAACCCTTGCTTCACCAGAACCAATATTAATCTCTCGTTATATTTGGGGATTAATTGGAGAGATAAGACACGTAGTCAAGGCAGCTAGACCTCAAACCATAGAAGAAGTTGTAGAACTAGTAAATACCTTGACTGATGAATTAGTCCGTACCCGAGAAGAGGATCAAAGAAGGAACCTAACCCAAAAGCTTACACAAGAATTTCGTTCTAGAAATTTTAACTGTGGGAAAAATATAGGTTCTACCTCTACACCTTACTGTAGGAATTGCAAAAGAAAGCATTCAGGAAGATGCTCCATATACTGTAACTTTTGCAAAATATCGGGACACAAGGAAGAAGACTGCAGGAAGAAAAACAGCAGGATATGCTACAACTGCGGAGAACAAGGTCACATCAAGCCTAACTGTCCGAAATTAACTCCAACTACGAATAACAAGAACACTAAAAATGCTAGAGCATTTGTTCTGACTGCATATGAAGCCAAGATGATTCCAGATGTCATAGCTGGTACGTTTTTAGTTAATGATATCTTTGCTAAAGTATTATTTGACTCTGGTGCAAACCAAAGTTTTATTAATACATTATTTTGCAAAATTCTAAATCAGTCATTAACTAAACTACCACAAGAATGCTTAGTAGAGACAGCTAATGGAGAAACCGTTAGGATTTCTGAAATCTTGCAGGGAGCAAGAATAGAAATTTTAAACCAAAAGTTTATTGCAAATCTTTATCCCATGAATCTGGCAGGATTTGATGTTGTTTTAGGAATGGATTGGTTAATAGCCAATAAAGCCAGTATTTTATGTGATCAAAAGTTAATTCAAGTAAATTCACCAAAAGGTAAAGCGATCACAATTAAAGGAGATAAACCTTCTAGGTCCACTAAACTTATCTCTGTGATGAAAACTGCAAGTTACATAAGAAAAGGTTCTATAGTGTATTTGATTTCTATAATCACTAACACTAAAGGAAAGGATTTAAAAGATATTCCAGTAGTATCTCAGTTTTCAGATGTATTTCCAGAAGAATTGCCAGGGCAACCTCCAGATAGAGAAGTTGAATTCAGAATCCATTTAATACCAGGAACAACACCGATTGCCAAAGCACCTCACCGTTTGGCACCCGCAGAAATGCAAGAATTAAAGAAACAATTAGATGAATTGTTGGAGAAATGATTCATACAACCAAGTTCGTCGCCATGGGGAGCGCCGATATTGTTTGTTAAAAAGGACGGATCAATGCGTATGTGCATTGACTACCGTGAATTAAACAAGGTTACGGTTAAAAATCGGTATCCATTACCGAGAATCGATGATCTGTTTGATCAACTGCAAGGAGCTAGATTTTTCTCAAAAATCGATTTAAGGTCAGGATATCATCAATTAAAGGTACAGGAAGAGGACATTCCTAAGACCACATTTAGAACAAGGTATGGTCATTATGAATTTACTGTCATGCCATTTGGTTTAACTAATGCCCCAGCTGCATTTATGGACATGATGAACCGAATATGTAAGCCATATTTGGATAAATTCATAATTGTCTTCATAGATGATATTCTAATTTATTCTAAGAATAAAGAAGATCATGCAAAGCATTTGCACGCACTTTTAAGTTTATTAAGAAAGGAAAAGCTTTATGCTAAATTCTCTAAGTGCGAATTTTGGTTAGAACAGGTACAATTCCTTGGACATTTAGTTAATCATGAAGGAATTCATGTGGATCCAACAAAAATTGAGGCAATTACTAAATGGAAAACTCCTGAGTCTCCAACCGAGGTTAGAAGTTTCTTAGGATTGGCCGGTTATTATAGAAGATTTATTCGAGATTTTTCTAGAATAGCCATTGCCTTAACTAAGCTAACCTGTAAATCTGTTAAGTTTGAATGGGGAGTAAAACAAGAAGAAGCCTTTAGAATCCTTAAGCAAAGATTAACCCATACACCCATACTAGCGTTACCAGAAGGAACTGAAGACTTCGTAGTCTATTGTGATGCTTCTAAGTTAGGTTATGGATGTGTGTTGATGCAACGTCAAAAGGTTATAGCTTATGCATCTAGACAACTTAAGAATCATGAAGAAAATTATTCAACTCATGATCTAGAATTAGGAGCTATAATTTTTGCTCTTAAGATTTGGAGACATTACCTTTATGGTAGTAAGTTTACCATTTTCACTGATCATAAGAGTTTAAGGTATGTTTTCAAACAAAAGGAATTGAATATGAGACAAAGACGCTGGATGGAGATGCTTAGTGACTATGATTGTGATATCCAGTATCATGAAGGAAAAGCAAATGTAGTAGCAGATGCTTTAATTCGAAAGTATCATGAAAGGCCAAAAAGGGTACGTTCTCTTAAATTAAATCTGCAAGTAGATTTAAATGATCAGATAAGAGAAGCACAAGAATTAGTAATCAAGGATGATTCTGAAAAATTAAAAGGTATGCTAAAAGAATTGGAACAAGGAATAGATGGAATTTGGAGATTCCATAAAAAGAGAATGTGGATACCTAAATTAGGAAATCTACGTCATCGTATATTAGAAGAAGCCCATAAGTCTAAGTATACGATGCATCCAGGAAGTGATAAAATGTACCAGGATTTAAGGAAAAATTTCTGGTGGATAGGAATGAAAAAGGACATAGCAGCCTATGTTTCTAAATGTTTAACTTGCTCACAAGTTAAAGCTGAACACCAGAAACCCTCAGGTTTGTTACAGCAATTAGAAATGCCGGTGTGGAAATGGGAATTGATAACAATGGATTTTGTTACTAAATTACCAAAAACAAAGAAAGGTAATGATACAATCTGGGTGATTGTAGATAGGCTAACCAAGTCAGCTCATTTCCTACCAATGAAGGAAACTTTCAGTATGGAACAATTAGCTAAACTATATGTAAATGAAATTGTTTCTTTACATGGTATTCCTTTATCAATTGTTTCTGATAGAGATAGCCGATTTACCTCTTATTTTTGGCTAAGTTTCCAAAAGGCAATGGGAACCAAGTTAAAGCTAAGTACGGCTTATCATCCACAAATGGATGGACTAAGTGAAAGGACAATTCAGATAATGGAAGACATGCTTAGAGCTTGTGTAATCGATTTCGGAGGTAATTGGGATGACCACTTACCTTTAATAGAATTTTATTATAATAATAGCTATCACAAAAGTATCATTGCTGCACCATTCGAAGCACTTTATGGACGAAAGTGCAGAACCCCAGTCTGTTGGGCTGAAATTGGGGAAAAGCAACTATCTGGACCTGAGATAGTACAAGAAACAACCGACAAGATTTTTCAAGTCAAGGAACGACTGAAAGCAGCACGTGATAGACAGAAAAGTTATGCTGATAACAGGCGAAAACCATTGGAATTTCAAGCAGGAGATAAAGTATTGTTGAAAGTCTCTCCTTGGAAAGGAATAGTAAGATTCATCAAACGGGGAAAACTAAGTCCCAGGTACATTAGACCTTTTGAGATTATTAGAAGAATAGGACCTGTAGCCTATCAGCTACAACTGCCAGAGGAAATGGAAGGAATACATGATGTGTTTCATGTATCTAATCTCAAAAAGTGTTTAGCAGATGAATCCCTGATAGTACCTCTTAAGGATATAGAGGTAAATGAACAACTCAAGTTTGTAGAAAGGCCTTTACAGATTGAAGACAGGAAAGTCAAGAATCTCAAGCACAAGAGACTAGTTCTAGTCAAAGTGAAGTGGGACTCCAAAAGAGGACCTGAGTACACATGGGAGCTTGAATCAGAAATGAAAAGAAAGTATCCGCACTTATTCCAGTAGATCTTGAGGACGAGCTCTAAAATAAGGTGGGGAGAATGTAACAACCCTCGGTAAAACCAACACCCTCATAATATGTCTGACACTCTAGTATATTTTAAAATACCCTTATATGTCTTTAAATACACCCCGTATGTGAAAACTGAGCCCGAAATACGTTATAGCATATAAAATAAATTAAAAACAATAGATATTGAGTTGAGGCGGGCCGCGTAGACCCAGCCAAACCATTCATGCGGGCGGTATCAGGGTTGAAACCTGATATCGTTGATTCCTTTAGTTCAAACGGGCCGCGTAAGACCCTGTTTAGGTTAACGCGGGCCGCGTGAGATCGAAATGGTGGCGCAGCCCAGTGATGACACGTGTCATCATCGTGGCAAAGCTAGGTAGTGATCCGGATCAGCTATACTTTGACCATATGTTGACGCAGGCCACGTAAGGCTTAGCCTTACCTTACGCGGGCCGCCTGAAAGTCGTATATCAGCACTATAAATAGAACGCATCAGTTTTCGTTTTCCGTCGCTCACAATTCATTCTCAATCTCAATTTCTGAAGTATTAAAAGTTATAGTTGGGTATTATACGGTCCTGATTAACAAAACCTGATACCACCACCACTGAGTTCGCGTCCGCCTGTTCCCGGGACAGATAAGGGATCGGGGGTTGCGACAATGTTGTACCTTTAAACAGTTCTTAGACTGTAAACCGCTGAATTTCGACGGCACCGGGGGTGCTGTGGCTTATGTTCGATGGACGGAGAAGACCGATTCTGTTATAAGAATGAGCAAATGCGCACCAGAACAACAAGTCACCTACATCTCCGGATTGTTCATAGATGGAGCGCTTTCATGATGGAATCTCCAAGTCCAAACTCTGGGAGAGGCAGCAGCATACGCTTTGACTTGGAATGAATTGAAGGAACTCATGTTAAAGAAATACTGCTCCAGGGCCGAAATCCAAAAGTTAGAAACTGAATTTTGGAACCTCAAGATGGATGGCCCCAAAATTGCGGAGTGTGTGCAGAGATTTCACGATCTATGTCACGTGGTACCATACATGGTTAGTCCGGAATTCAAGCGCGTTGAGCGTTTCATTTGGGGGTTGGCACCTCAGATTATGAGTATGGTGACAACATCGAAGCCACTACGATCATAGAGGCTATCGATCTGAGTGTAGCGTTAACTGAAGAGGCAATCAGATTAAACAAGTTTTCGATCTCTGACCAAAAGAAGAAGGAGACTCACGTTGAGTCATCCGGTGAGAACAAACGGAAGTTCTCCAACTTTAAGAAAGGTACCAACAGTACAAACAAGAAGGATGAGACAAACGCACCGGCCAAGGCCAAAGGAAAGGGGTATATGGGCACTTTGCCCAAATGTGATGCGTGTCAATTGCATCACAATGGACGATGCCGAGCTGGAAAATGTGAATCTTGTGGAAGAGTTGTTCACTCGAAAGAAACATGCTGGGTTGGCGCTGGCCGTGGTGGTCAAAGAGGTTTTGGTAATGGAAACAACAACCATGGAGGTAATGGATACGGAAACCGCCCTCAAGGAGGAAATGGCGGTAACGAAATCGTGGTAATTTTGTGAATTAAGCTGGTAATGGAAACCGTGGAGCAAATAACAATCAAGGTGGTAATGGGAACGGTAATGGTCGAGGACCAGGTTGTTTTAACTGTGGAGACGTGGGGCATTTCAAGAGAGAGTGCCCAAAGCTCAATCAAGCTCATGGAAGGGTATTCAACATTGAAGCGAGAGAAGCTCGCCAAGATCCAAATGTGGTCACTAGTACGTTCCCTATCAATCAACGCTTTGCATCTGTACTGTTTGATACCGGTGCCGATTATAGTTTTGTATCGTTAGAGTTTAAGAAAATGATTGGGTTGGTAGCCAGTAAACTAGACATTCCATATTCAATAGAACTAGCTAACGGAAAGCTAGTAGAAGCAAATGAAGTTATTAGGGGTTGCGTAATAGAGCTTCTGGAGCACGAGTTCACACTGGATTTGGTGCCAGTCGAGTTGGGAAGCTTCGACGTAGTAGTAGGGATGGATTGGTTGTCAAGCAACCGAGCAGAGATTGTATGTCACGAAAAGGTCATTCGCATTCCGATGGCGAATGGAGAAACAATTGTGGTACATGGAGAGAAGCACGATACACCCCTAAGGATCATCAGTTGTTTGAAGTCTCGAAAGTGTTTGCAGAAAGGATGTGTCGCCTTCTTGGCACACATTGTGGATAAAGAGGCCGCTGAGCCAAAGCTAGAAGACATTCCAGTCGTGAAGGAATATCCTAAAGTCTTTCCCGAAGACTTGCCAGGATTGCCGCTATAGCGACAAGTCGAGTTCCACATTGACTTAGTCCAGGCGCTGCGCCTGTGGCTAAGGCACCTTATCGACTTGCGCCTTCAGAAATGCAAGAGCTGTCAACACAACTTCAAGAGCTATTGGATAAAGGATTTATCAGGCCAAGCTTCTCGCCTTGGGGAGCTCCAGTTTTGTTCATTAAGAAGAAAGATGGTAGTTTCCGCATGTGCATCGACTACCGCAAGCTTAACAAGTTGACTATCAAGAATAGATATCCTTTGCCAAGGATTGATGACCTGTTCGATCAACTACAAGGTTCGAGTTGTTACTCCAAGATCGACCTTCGATCAGGTTATCACCAGTTGAGAATTCAAGAGGAAAGCATTCCAAAGACGGCCTTTAGGACTCGATATGGACATTACGAGTTTCTGGTTATGCCGTTTGGGTTGACGAACGCGCCAGCAGTATTCATGGACTTAATGAACAGAGTCTGTAAGCCGTACCTCGATAAGTTTGTGATCGTGTTCATTGACGATATTCTGATTTATTCAAAGACGAAGGAAGAACATGAGCAACATCTAAGAGCCATCTTAGAGCTGCTTAAGAAAGAAAAGTTGTACGCGTAGTTCTCGAAATGCGAATTTTGGTTGTGTGAGGTTCACTTCCTTGGTCACGTGGTTAACGGAAATGGAATCCATGTGGATCCCACAAAGATCGAGGCGATCAAGAATTGGGAGACTCCAAAGACGTCAACCGAGATCCGTCAATTTTTAGGTTTGGCTGGGCATTATCGCAGATTTATGGAGGATTTCTCGAAAATCGCTCAACCATTGACCTCCCTTACATAGAAAGACAAGAAGTATGAATGGGGAGACAAGCAAGAAGAAGCATTTCAGTTGTTGAAAAACAAGCTTTTCGATGCACCGATCTTATCCCTACCCGAAGGCACTGACGACTTCGTGGTATATTGCGACGCCTCGCGTCAAGGTTTAGGCTGCATGCTGATGCAGCGACAGAAAGTTATAGCTTATGCGTCATGCCAGTTGAAGGTACACGAGAAATACTACACCACACATGATTTGGAACTAGGCACTGTGGTGTTTGCATTAAAGATCTAGCGACATTACTTGTATGGCACGCGATGCACAATCTTTACTGATCACAAGAGCTTACAGCATATATTCGATCAGAAAGAGCTTAACATGAGACAGAGGCGATGGGTAGAATTGTTGAATGATTATGATTGTGAAATCAAGTATCACCCAGGGAAGGCGAATGTGGTCGCCGATGCCTTGAGTCAGAAAGAATGAATCAAGCCTATAAGGGTTCGAGCTTTGGAAATGATTATTCAAACAGACCTCTCGTTGCGCATTCGTGCTGCACAGAGAGAAGCACTAAAGGAAAAGAATCTTGAAAATGAGTATCTCCGTGGGATGGAGAAGCAGTTAGTACCCAATGATGAAGGAACGTTGTGCTTCATGAAACGAATTTGGGTTCCTCTCTTCGGTGGTTTGAGAGACGTTATTTTTGATGAAGCTCACAAGTCACGGTACTCGATCCATCCAGGATCGGATAAAATGTACCAAGATTTAAAGGATTTTTATTGGTGGCCGAGATTAAAAGGCGATGTTGCAACGTATGTTGGTAAATGTTTGACTTGTGCCAAGGTAAAGGCCGAATATCAGAAGCCTTCAGGCCTTCTGCAACAACCAGAAATACCCATGTGGAAATGGGAGCAGATTTTAATGGACTTTATAACGAAGTTACCAAGGACACCCAGAGGTCACGATACGATTTGGGTAATCGTGGACCGTCTGACCAAATCTGCACACTTTTTGCCCATCAAGGAGAAAGACAAGACTAGCAAGCTTGCTGAGCTTTACCTAAGAGAGATTGTTGCATGACATGGAGTGCCTCTCTCGATTATCACGGATAGAGACGGAAGGTTCGTGTCAAGGATTTGGAAATCCTTCCAAGAAGCCTTTGGTTCTCAGTTGAATCTGAGTACTACATTCCATCCGCAGACAGATGACCAGAGCGAGCGAACGATTCAAACTTTGGAAGATATGTTACGAGCTTGCGTGATGGATTTGGGTGGCAGTTGGGACACTCACTTACCCTTGGTAGAATTCTCATACAACAACAGCTACCATGCGAGTATCCAAGCTGCACCATTTGAAGCTCTCTATGGATGCAAGTGTCGATCACCATTATGCTGGGCAGACGCGGGTGATAGACAGCTTGTTGGTCCGGAATTGGTTCAAGAGACGACTGATAAGATTACACAGATCCGAGAGCGCATAAGGGCGGCTCGTGATCGACAAAAGAGTTACGTGGACCGAAGAAGGAAACCTCTGGAGTTTGAGGTAGGAGATATGGTTTTGTTAAAGGTTTCACCCTGGAAGGGTGTAGCACGCTTTGGGAAGCGTGGGAAGTTGAACCCGCGATACATTGGACCATTCAAAATCCTGGAGAGGATTGGTCTTGTAGCTTACCAGTTGGATTTACCCGCAGAACTGAATGGCGTTCATGATACATTTCATGTATCTAATTTGAAAAAGAGTCTAACTCAAGAAACAGTTGTCATTCCTGCCAATGAAATTCACATTGACGACACACTCCACTTTACTGATGAACCTGTTGAGGTACTGATTGGAAGATTAACAAGACACGCAGGAGTAGTGTTAAACTCGTTAAAGTTCGTTGGAACGCGCGACACGTCCCAGAGTTCACTTGGGAGCGTGAAGATCGCATGAAGGCAAAATACCCACATTTGTTCCCCAAGACCCCTACATCTAGTAGCAGAACTTAAATTTCAAGACGAAATTTTCTTAACAGGGGGAGAATGTGACAACCCTCATAAATCCAGGTATCCGTACAATTAATTAATATTGATTAATGCTTAATGACTGTGCTTAATTATAACTGATGATTTAAACCGCTTTCTGATTTCTGTATCATATATACATGTGCATCACATTTCACACTGTCACACCATTTATCACATACAAACTTTAGTGACATCAACGATGCGCAAAGCACAGTTAGCACAATTAGCGGGTAACTCAGAAAAATGCTAACAATGTCAGTACATAGATAAACAGTGTTTTGAGACCCTATATGGGCCAGGGACAAGGTACTACACTAGTATGGGGTGTAGGGAAGTAAGGACCATAAAACTGCGTCGCTAGGTGATAGTTTAAGTGCCGGAAAGTGCCTAAACCCCACTTAAAGTGCAAAATTCTGCATATTTCAGCAAAATTCAGCATTTTAACATACTTGTATTATGCAGAAAATTGACTAAATGGTCCTGAATGCTTTCCTAAGTGTCGGGAATTAAAAGTGTCACAAAAAGTTTCATAAAGGACACTATACGGTATAACATAGCACTTTAACGAACTGGTATCTAACCGAATAACCGGACATTACCCGGAACACCAAAATATTGCTAGAAGCATTGTTTTATTATTTCTTGGCTAGTTATGATCCCCGAACACCCTAACACCCACTAGAATATCTATTAACTAACACTTGTAACTATATACTTGGATTTGAATTGTTAACTAACTAATTACCATTTAAAATTACATTTAACCCCCCCCAAGCTTGTAATCGGCCCCAACCAAGGTCCCACCTTAATCTTTATAAGATTTCACTAAATCCTTCCATGATCTTGATTGGATTTGATGTAGATCATGCTTGTACTTCTTGAGACACTTAAACCATTGGTTAAAAGCTCAATGTGTGTATAAGTATAGCATAACCCCTTATCATTGTCATCATCACTCACCTCTCTTCCTCCCTCCCTTAAAGCTCTCGGCCGAACACTCCTCCCACCACCACCACCATTTTCATTTCAAGTTCATCCATTCCAAGCTCCTCACAAGGTGTAAGAAGCAAGATTAGAAGGTTTGGTGCTTGTGGAACTTGAAGGACCTCTTTAGTTTGCTTTTATCCATCACTTTTGTCATCACCATCT
Source organism: Helianthus tuberosus (assembly GCA_030545235.1). Taxonomy (NCBI): domain Eukaryota; kingdom Viridiplantae; phylum Streptophyta; class Magnoliopsida; order Asterales; family Asteraceae; genus Helianthus; species Helianthus tuberosus. The sequence goes on from CM060407.1 coordinate 126,725,854, forward strand.
TCAAGTGTTCTTCCCTAGCTTAGAGCTAGTTGTAAGCTTCTCGTTACTAGTTTTTACTTCATATTTAGTTGGATAAAAGTTGTAGTATGTTGATTATCACAAGAACATTAAAAGACATAATCAAGAATCATAAACAAAAGCTTAACATATGATGATATCTTGATGAAATAATGTTGTTTAGTGTATGTTTAATACTTGCTTGTTGTTTTCTTGAGAATATGATGTTGATCATCACATAGAGCTTGCTAGATTGTGATTAAACACATGATCTAGCAAGCGGGAGGATGATTATGTGACAACATAAGATGATCATCCTCTTACGTAAACGTGAAGTTGATAAATGAAATGATTTCTAGAAAAATAATAAACAAAGTGAGTTAGTAACCTTATGAATCCAAGACCTATGAATGATTTTCCAAAAGAACCAAGTTTAAAATATGATTTTTGGAAGATCATGGTTTTTACTTAAACCTACACTATTTTTAGAGGAAAAACAAGTGTATGAACACTTATGAAACAAGAAGATCTAATAAATAAACACTTTTGACGAATATGATTACAAGTTGTAAACACCTAGTTCCTTTAAGAATGAGATTTTTAAAGGAATGAACACACTTTGAGGAGTAACTAAGTCTACTAAAAACATTACCAAGTTACTACAAGTTTTTTTGTGAAAGATCAAGTTCATGTTGTTATGTAAATTGAAAAGTTTTTGCACTTGGTAAGTATAATATTGTTTAGGGTTGATTGTTGATTATTGTGTGTTGATTTTTGAAAAGAAAATGATATGCTTTAATAGCATGGACACCTCCAATTTTAGGGGAAACTATGGCAAAATTTTCTAAAAATATAAACACTTATAGAAATATTTTCTAACAAATATTTACTAGTGTGTTTTAACTTGGGTTATCAAAATAAACTCTGCCATAGATTTTGTTACAAAAATTACAAGTATTGGAGGTTGGTTTTTACAAATAAAAATGGATAAATATGTATTTAGAATATATATTTACATTACAGACATTGTGTGTGATTATGTGTATATTTCGTGTAATAGTTATATTGTTTTAAGGGTTAAAATAATATAACTCAACAAGATACAAGGATTTACAATCCAAAACAATACCAAATATCACAAGTAATAAAAATATAAGTTACACACTTGATATTGTGAAACCGAACGCAAGAACGTGACTTATAAAATATTCCGGAGAATACCGCTATAAATATATTTTTGGTAAATATTATTTTGGATAAAAGTAATGAAAATATGATTTTTGTGAATATTACCAAGTTATATCATATTTTCAACAAGAGAAAATATTATTTTTGGGAAGTTAAAATAGATTTTCTTAGCATATTTAGAAGGTATATGATTTTTGGGAAAAAGATATATTTTCTGGACAATACATTATTTTTTTTAATAAAACACGTTATTATATATTTTCTAAGTGAGACTCGAAAATATATTAATTTGGAACTACAAATACAACAATTCGAAAATGCATGTATGAAATACCCCCATCATTGGGAAGGAAATACGAAGTTAAATACTTGAGAAGTATTAATACAGAAATATGGCTTAAACAATTATTCCAAAACTAAACATAATCTAAGTTGAAATATTATTATTTTAACAAGTAATTATAACTTGTAATAATATTTGGAACATAAGAAACGCAACTCAAAAACGTTAAACTCTAAGCCAAGGCACGACCTGTCCGCCTAATAGACACTAGTACATTGTAGGTAGTCGTGTTTGCTGACGAGATTGGAGTTACTAGTTCTGAAGACGCAATACAGTGAGTTCATGTCCCCCTTTCCTTTAAACTGTTTTGTTTATTTACTTCGGGGGTGAAATACATGTTACAAAAGGATTACCTACAATACTATTGGTATGGTTAGCCTAGGAAAGAACCATAGATCATGTGATTAGGTGGGCGGATACTTAGGACCATTAATCCTCGTATAAGGACCGAGGGGCATGAGTGATAGATCTATTTGGGTGTAGCGAGCCCACACCCATGAGGCCAAGGTGGCCCATAGTGGTGACTATGTCTTCCAGCCGGAAGCCTGGTGCAACTTTGCTAGGTTTGAGTCTTCCTACACCGTCACACATATCAGTGGCCTTGCAAACCATTGGTGATCTTTTTCTTGTTTGCTATCATACCGGGACATTCGTACTTACACTGTTTACAAAGGTTTTATACATACTCACGAACACATGAACTCGCTCAACTTTTGTTGATGTTTTTCAAACTACATGTATTTCAGGGAACTAGTGGATCTGGCAGGTGTATGCATGTGTCTTCAAGCTGCGTCGTGAATAAAAGATGTTATCCATGGTTGTTGAGTTTAGGGGGTGTATCCTATTCCTGGACGGGATACATGTTTCTAAACTCAGGTTTTATTTAAAGTCTTTTGTGGAGTCTTTATGAACTCAGTTGAACATGTCATGGTTTGTAACTTAATTTGGTGTCGATGTTTTCAAGACAAGTATGTTATGGTGTTTTCTAAACTTAATTAATGGATGAATATCTTTTGGTTTTATCATATAGCATTGTTATGGTTGAATGCTATGGTATTAAGAGGTCACAACAATAACCATGCTTCTGCAAAAGTCAGGGTGTGATAGCTTGGTATAAGAGCTTCGATCGTAGCGAACTAGGATTCTTCTCGAGTCTAGACTACGATCATTAGGGCTCTCACGAAATGTTTTCATTGCATACACAAAGTGTCCAGATCCAGGGAACAAACATTTTTACAAATAAAACACACAAAATACATTTCAAAGAATTCATTTATAATTTCAGTCTGAGAGACTGGGGAGTCAGTCTGAGAGACTGGGGAGTTAGTCTGAGAGACTAGCTGGGTAGTGCAGTCTGAGAGACTGGGGAGTCAGTCTGAGAGACTGGGGAGTTAGTCTGAGAGACTAGCGGGGTAATTCAGTCTGAGAGACTGGGGAGTTGGTCTGAGAGACTAACTAGGTAGTTTAGCCTGAGAGGCTGGGTAGTCTGAGAGACTAGTTGGGGCAGTCCGAGAGACTGGGAGGTTTAGCCTGAGAGGCTGGGTAGTTCAGTTTGGGAAACTAGGAGGTTTAGTTTGAGAGACTAAGTAGTTCAGTCTGAGAGGCTGGGTGGGATAGTCTTGGGAAGGCTAGGATGCATACATGCTTACATTGTTACTAGTTACATGCTTATTTGATGATTGTTGATGTATGTGCATATGTGTGATTGATTTGTTACAGACACCATGTCCTCTTCAGAGAGCAGAGTATCCGACACCATTGATCCCATAGCTATCACTTCGAATGATGAGATCATCCCGGCACCCGAGATTCCTATCTCCGACTCGGAGTGTGATCCAGAGATGCTTTCAGATGATACAGACGATTTTCAGCCTTTTGCCTTACCGGATTTTGGCAATGTTATACCGCTAGCTGATGGTCTTCCTGGCGAGGATCTACTTCTTGTTTAGATCCCTTTTCCTTTTCCTCTTGCTGCATTTCCTCTTGAGGATCTGCCTCTTGACGCTATGTCTGACGATGACATCGATCTTTTTATTGAGGGTCCCCCTGAGGAGGCCCAGGATGATGGAGTTCCAGTCGCCGATGTCATTGCTGTTCCGCTTATTGAGGTTCCTGTTGTTGAGATGTCTTCTGATCATTTAGCCCCTGATTCTTTCGAGTCAGTGTCTTCCACTACTTTACATGCTTTGGGATTACAGCGATATCCCACCGATACTGATTCTGACACAGCTATGTCTGTTGCACCAGACATTCCACACGGTGTTGATAATGATCATGATTTTGAGTTTGATGATGAGATGGATCCTATCTTTCCAAATGACTTCGACCCTGAGCATGAGATGAGTTTGTCCCTGACGAGCAGCCTTTTGAGGCACCTGTCGATCCTGACATGATACCCGCTGATATTGAGTTAGCCCCAGTTGACCCTGAGCCATTGATTGCACCTGAGCCTATACCTGCTCACGACCCTTTACCTGAGCATGACCCTGCACCCGCCGATGTTCCAGTTGTTGCACCACCATTTCCTGACCCGATCCCTGTACTTGTTGATCGTGCTCCTTTTGCAGCACAGATTGACCCCAGATATGCACACACTCACAATGGGTGGATCCAGGACGAAGACGACTATCCTCCTTTTGTTAGACCTGTCACTCCCCCACCTGCACCTGTACATGCACCCATTGATATCGCCCTGTTTCTCCCACATGTGTCTAACATTCACTGTACAGATCTACCAGTCACATTCCTTCAGGATATCCCTCCTCCCCTTCCAGGGGAGGACCATCGAGTCAGCAGCCCAGTCATATACCTCCTGTGTCAACAGCCGATCATTTCATGCCATAGTTTGCACGCACTGCTCCTTTTGTTTCTGCACCTACGGGTGAGCCACTTATTTGGTTTCCGCCCAACACGATGCCTGTATCTGATCCATACCATCCCTTCCACATTGGTTATACGAGGGATGATTTGCTTTTATCGCTGCAGCTCCAGCAGGAGATGCTGGTTGTACTAGTTCGGAAGACGCAATACAGTGAGTTTATGTCCCCCTTTTCTTTAAACGGTTTTGTTTATTTACTTCGGGGGTGAAATACATGTTACAAAAGGATTACATACAATACTATTAGTATGGTTAGCCTAGGAAAGAACCATAGATCATGTGATTGGGTGGGCGGATACTTGGGACCATTAATCCTCGTATAAGGACCGAGGGGCATGAGTGATAGATCTATTTGGGTGTAGTGAGCCCGTACCCATAAGGCCAGGGTGGCCCATAGTGGTGACTATGTCTTACAGCCGGAAGACCGGTGCAACTTTGCTAGGTTTGAGTCTTCCTACACCGTCACACATATCAGTGGCCTTGCAAACCATTGGTGATCTTTTCCTTGTTTGCTATCATACCGGGACATTCATATTTACACTGTTTACAAAGGTTTTATACATACTCACGAACACATGAACTCGCTCAACTTTTGTTGATGTTTTTCAAAATACATGTATTTCAGGGAACTAGTGGATCTGGCAGGTGTATGCATGTGTCTTCAAGCTGCATCGTGAATAAAAGATGTTATCCATGGTTGTTGAGTTTAGGGGGTGTATCCTATTCCTGGACGGGATACATGTTTCTAAACTCAGGTTTTATTTAAAGTCTTTTGTGGAGTCTTTAAGAACTCAGTTGAACTTGTCATGGTTTGTAACTTAATTTGGTGTCGATGTTTTCAAGACAAGTATGTTATGGTGTTTTCTAAACTTAATTAATGGATGAATATCTTTTGGTTTTATCATATAGCATTGTTATGGTTGAATGCTATGGTATTAAGAGGTCACACCAATAACCACGCTTCCGCAAAAGTCAGGGTGTGACAGTTTATTTATTTCAAGCAAGAAAGTCAAATAGCTTTGACCATGATTTGGTCAAGAAAAAGTTTGTTTGAACTTTACAACGTGAGCGTAATCACGATGGTTATAGTCCCTTGCGACTATGCCTACTGATTACCACGTTGACTAGTTGAAGTGACGAGTCAAAATTTCGGTCAAAATGCACGATTATGTGCATTTTGCGACGAAACTATTTTCGGGTGTCAAAACACTTTGGTTTGATATCAAATCAGTTTTCTAACTTAGTTAAACATGATTTAACATGTTTAACTCGTCACTTTTAGTTTAGTGCTTGTTTAGGGTCGTAAGTCAAGCGGTCTCGACAACCACTTAGACTTTCAAACCCGACCCATTTGGTCGATCATTAGGATCCGACCAAACATATTTTTTGACCATAGTTGTATAAGGAATAACCTTCCGAGGTTATACCTTATGGTCACTTAGTTTGATTAGTTATATGATAGTTAGTTTATATGCCTTAGGAAAATGACCAAAATGCCCTGTTTACGCATAATTTGAATTTAAGCATATGTAACATAAATTTTGCCACTTAAACTGATTATGCAACAATACTAAACATGTTAGGGCATATAATACTTGTCATAGGACTAGTTAGGCTATCCGAATACACTTTTGCGCAAATGACGCGTTAAAGTAGCGTAGACTACCTTAACGGGTCATAAGCACTTAGGGTAGGTTCCGAATCAGAATGTAGGCTTTGTTAAACCATATCACATGAGTTCCAATACTCATTTGGTTTACAAGACCTCATTCTACCCGATCTCCCGATTTAGGTGTCGATTTATTAACATAGCGATCCGATTACTAGGTGCCACTTGAATTCCTTGATTTACCCGAGCTTGTTAGTTCACTTAATCGATGATACTTTGCAATCTCAAGTGAGTACTGTTTTGGTAAAAAATTACCGAAGCAATTAAGTGATCAAACTAGTTAAGTGAGGTAGTGTGCTAGAAATGTTTGTTGAAAATATTTTTATTAAGTTGTTTGTAAAAACAGTTTGAGGATACGGCTCAGGATACAGAGCTGTATTTATGATCAAACAATGAGCAAAAAAGGTAAAGGGTGACACCAGATATACGAGGAAAGCCCTTGATCAATCTTGATCGCCGGCACAAAACCTCGGGAGCTGACAATCGCAGCTGCCTTGTTCTTCTATTGCTTCAAATATCAGGATATAGTGCAGGATATGATGCGGATCGTCTAGGTGTTACAATGTAATTTGAGTACAAGTGGTGGTGTGTAGTGATTGCTAATAACGAGAGAGTAAATTGTGCTAATGAAAAGTGAGTCCTTAACTTGATCCGATCATACTATTTATAGCTAAACGAAAAACAACTAACTTTCCTATTAAACCGGGATTCGGCGGATATTCCCCATACGAACGTTGTAGACCTGGTCTTTTGGGTTCAACGTCTCTCATATAACTGGTTTGCCCGAGTCTTAAGGAGAAGAGGTCCACCTGACCGTTAGTGACCCACAGCTTCTAACCTGCACGTGGTTAATTTAGTTAATACCAGGATATCTCACCAGGAAGTTACCAATATCCTGATCCGGTATCCTGATCACAAATAAACAATCAAAAGCAGAATATTAGTCAGGATATATATGCTCAGAAAATGACCCATAACAATTGTCCCCAAATATATCTGTTGGTATACCAATCCAACGGATATATTTCAAAAACCCCGTCTCGCGAATCGAGGAAATTAAATCGAAATGACGGTCAAGATGACACTATACAACTTCCAACGCGCTTTTCACGCGATGGACATCTACAACGCTCCTATATCTTCTCTCCTTTTGTTTGAGAAGCAGATATCATCAACAGAATCTCCAGGTAATCACTTATCCCTTCCATGTTTTCTGTTAACTTTATTCTTCCTCTGATGGCTACTGTAGCCCATTCTCAGACCGGTGAATCATCGGAATCCTTCGTTCAGCAAAACCTTCTCAAAAATCCCGAGAAGGAGATCTGTGCTTTTGATAACGCAGACATTGCGGCGTTGAGAGCCTCCGGTGCTTCCCCGATGGCACGATTGCCAGACCATTTGATCGAACAATTCGATCAGATGTTTCTTCTACTGATTGGGTCTGTTTTCCGGCATACACTTTCTCGCTAGGTCTTCGGTATCCATTTCCCGAATTCATGATGCAATTCTTCCGGACTACTGGTATTTCCTTTGCCCAAACCATGCCCATGGTCTGGAGAGTATTAATCGTGCTCAACCAAATTAAAAACCTTCACTATCCCGACCTCCGCATCGAAGATATGCCAATCGCTTACCGCCTCCGATCCCACGGTTCCATTCGGTTCCTGGTCTTTTCAACTTCCAGCAAACCGCTTATTCTTAAAGCCACCAAAAACGAAGATGGATGGCAACACAAGTTCTTCTTCGTCAAACGAGACTCCATTCATGAGGCTGCTAATCTTCCGGTGGAATGGTTAACCACCGGTAGGATCATGAATGTCCCCATGTACTTCTATACTTCTATCTTGTGCTAATATATTCTTATTTGATCTTTTCGCAGTGAATTTTAAGGAAGTAGCTTCCCCTACCGAGGAATCAGAAAAAAGAATCAAAGCAGTTACCAATTACCTGCAAGTGACAGGAGTTTTACCACACATATCCCGAGTTCCAGCCAATATTCATCATCCGAAATGTCTGGTAAGAGTTACTTTTGAAATGACTAATTAATGTAATATAATATAATGAAGAGTAATAAGGATGTAGGACTTTTCCCTTCATGCTACACCAGCCAAGATCCCTGAGGTTTTCGACCTTGATGAGCGGGACAGTTATTCTGATCAGGTCCAGATCAAGAAGGAACCTAGTCCCAAGGCCACGGCCTCATCCAAGCCCAGCAACTCCAAGGCCATCATCATTCCCAAACCTTCGCCAGCTACTAAGCCCCGGAGTTCAAGTTCTCATAAAAGGAAAGAGCCTGATTCTCCTGTTATCTCTGATACATTCCCCTATGAGAATCACGGGTTCATTGAGGTAAGCGGATTCATGACTTCTTTTCTCAACCAAGTTAATATCCTTGAGCCATATCCTGCACCTTATACCACTTATAAGTATTTATTAAAACCAATACCTGTCCTCTTACTTTGCAGGGTCTCGAACGTCTGGTTCATTTATATCAAGAATCCTGTGGGCTCAACAAGATGCTTGAATCCAAGTTGAAGAAAGCCTAGGTTACCATCTCCGATCAGGGTATGATTGCAGCCACCAAATCTCGGCATTACGAGGACAAGTTCAAGGCTATGACCCAAGAACACGAGGCTGCCCTCAACAAAGCTGCTCTCCAGGCCCAAGCCGATCTTGATGCTGCCCATGCTCAACACGAACAGGATATGATCAGCTACCGGGAAAGCCTTAAAAGTTCCGTCATCACTTCCCTTCTCCAGGCCAAGCTAAAGATGGCCTACGAAGCCAAAGCACTGGGCTTCGAATGCCCTTCTTGGGACATCAATGCCTGGGAAACAAAGCTAAGGAGTCTCGGCGGCACTTCTGCTAAACCTGCAGCTGAAGGATCTTCAAAGGCAGTCGAAAAACCAACTGATGCTGAGAGGGATGCTCAGGTTGATCCCGAGACGGATGCTGTTGAAAATGCCACGAACGAAGAAGGCGCTGCCTCCTAAAACTTATTTCCCTTAAATTTGAGAGTTATGCTTATTTGAACAATTTTATTTTCTTTTTCCGTTGAACCATTTTATTTCCTGTATTGAAACAATTTGATAACCAAGGGTGGATGGGTCCTAGGTTTTAGGACGAAGCCTTTGGTTATCGGCTGGCATCGTTTATTTTTAAATAATACCACCTTCTGACTTATTTGTTGTTGCCTTCTAATTTCTGTCATGCATTTCTTAGTTTAGATTTTAGCTTTGCAAAATTTGTGCAACTATCTTTTGAAAATATCCTGATCAATATACTCAGTGATATCTTTTGAAGACTTTTATCAAATAGAATTTCTCAAAATCCAAACAATTTTAAACAAAATTTCTAAAGAATAAAAGATAGTCTATTTTCCAAAACCTGTTTTGATAACACTTGTTTGACCAGAGTATTAATTTTCAATCCAAGTATCATCTCCCAAATATTCCAATCAAATATCCTGAAACGTATCCCAAAAACACATTTTGAAGACATATCCTAAAGATATATCCTTATCAGGATATTTTGAGCCTTAAACAGAGTTAAACAATTCATGTAAGGTTCACAAAGGAAAGATCATACCAGGAATTGAGTGTAACCCTAGTATTAAACTCCAATCCCTTTTGCGACTTTTCCCACTAAGATGTCCCCAGTCCGAGACACTTAGCCCAATTTTGATCTTTTGAGCTTCACACAATTGCCTTAGAAGGAATGTCCCCTGTGCATGAAGTCTATAAACACTTAGAAAATTTTTGAATATCAGTTCCAACTGTTTAGACAATTCTTGTGTTACAGGGGTAAAACCCAAAAATATACTGGAGATAAATCCTTAGTACTCTGGGGAAAATCCCAAATTTTCATGCGCTACAGGCGGGAGTGTATAAACTCCAAGACTTAGAAAGGTGAAAACCTTTAAACCTTAGAGAGTATGAAAATACCCTTTCGCGAGAGAGGGTTATCAGTCCTCATATACCTTAAGGGTCCAGGATATAGCCAACAGTGACGAAATTGTCAGCCACTTTTACATGAACTGGTCCCGCCACCTTGAACTATCCTTGGACAACTTGCGCTCCAGGCGGGGTGTTCAAACCCAATTCATGAGAAAGGTGAATACCTTTGAAGGGATCAGGATCCCTTAAATGTGAGAGAGGGGGCCAATCCTCTAATCTTTCGAAGTATCCTGAATGTATATCCCGGAGCTATATCCTGAAGCATATACTGCAAAACAACAGTAAGCTAAGGTGGGTGTTAGCCTGGCTAACACCCCTCCGATGCATAAGTTAGTAATGGGTTCAAAACAATAAAAAATATCAAAATTTAATAAAAGAGATAGAATCCATACCATCCTGAGTTAGAATTTAAATTCCATACTCACTTGAAATAGAGTTTTAGATGTATAGCATTCCAGGATCTCGGTAACATATCTCCCTCCATATTCTTGAGTCGGTATGCTCCTTTTCCTGATTCTGATTCAACCTCATAGGGTCCTTCCCATTTTGGAGACAACTTTCCATCAGCAGGATTAGTAGTATTTTGAAAAGCCTTTCTCAATACCCAATCTCCAACTTGAAATCTTCTAGTCCTTATATTCTTGTTATATGCTTTAGATATCCTCTGTTGATATGCTGCCATCCTTAGCCTTGCTGCGTCTCTTGTCTCATCAATAGTATCCAGTTCCTGGCATAGGACTTCAGGATTCTGCTCAGGATCCCGGAGGTTGGATCTCGCTGTAGGTATCACCATTTCTGTCGGGATCACCGCTTCTGCTCCAAACACCAAGAAAAACGGGGTTTGGCCAGTTGCACTTTTCACTATCATCCTATCAGCCCACAAAACAAAGGGTAATTCTTCTGCCCATCTTCCTTTCTTAGCCCCTAGTCTCTTTTTCAAGTTGTTGACAATTATCTTGTTTGAGGATTCTGCCTGCCCATTTGCTTGAGGATGTACCGGTGTGGATGTAATCATTTTGATTCCCCAACTCTTGCAAAAGTCAGTAGTCCTTTTACTTATACATTGAGATCCATTGTCACAAATTATCTCAGCTGGTACTCCAAACCTAGTCAGGATATTCTTTTTTATGAAGGATACCACTTCTTGATCTCTAACCTGAACGAATGCTTCAGCTTCGACCCACTTAGAGAAATAATCGGTCATTGCCAACATGAAGACCTTTCCCCCTGGAGCCTCTGGCAATTTTCCTACTATGTCCATTCCCCATTTCCTACTATAGGATAAAGTGGTTCGGCCGGCAGATGTAATATGTTACTGTGTCTTTGACATGCATCACATTTTCGAGCATATTCTGCAGCATCTTTTCTCATCGTCGGCCAATAATATCCTGTTCTTAACGCCTTTGAGAACAATGACCTGCCCCAGTATGGTTACCACAATCCCCTTCGTGTATATCCTGAAGCACTTCCTTAGTTTTGGGATCCTCTAAGCACCTCAGATATGGTCCTGCAAGAGATTTCTTATACAAGACATTATTTATAATTGTGAATCGTGTTACCTTCATTCTAAAGGCCTTAGGATTCTCATCCTTTGGGATGTGTCCTTCCTTGAGATATCTTATAATTGGAACCATCCAGGACTTGGGATCCTTCTCAGGATACCCATCAGGATCCTGAATACTTAGTACTTCCTTATCCTGAGGGTTCGTCGCAGGATATAAGATATGTAACATTGGTATTCGGGTTCCTTTCGGTATCCTGACTGATGATCCTAGATTCGCCAAGGCATCAGCTTCAGCATTATCCTCTCTTGGTACCTGTTCAAGTGTGAAAATATCGAAATATCCTGCTAATTTTTTGAGAATTTTGAGATACTCGATTAACTTCTCACCTTTAACTGCATAGGATCCATTAAAATGATTAGTGATTAACAAGGAGTCAACATATACTTGCAAATTCTTGATACTCATATTTTTAGCCAACTCTAATCCTACAATTAAAGCCTCATATTCTGCTTCATTATTAGTAGCAGGAAACTCACACCTAACAGCATGGGGTAATATGTCCCCATGTGGCGATTTTAGTAGTATACCTAAACCTACACCTCTTACATTAGATGCACCATCAGTATATAAAGTCTAGGATTCTAAGTTTTCTCCTAGCTGTTGTACTTCTAGGTCTACTTCATTTTGAATATCACTACTGAAATCAGCCACAAAGTCTGCTAGAGCCTGAGACTTTATAGCATTTCTAGGTTCATATACTAGATCAAAGGCACTTAATTTTACTGACCACTTAGCCATCCTACCTGACATTTCGGGTTTCCTAAGCACATTTTTAACAGGATAATTAGTTTTAACATGAATCCTATGTGTCTCAAAATAATGTCTAAGTTTTGTTGATGCCATAACTAGGGCTAATATCAATTTTTCTAGATGAGAATATCTAGTTTCAGCATCTAATAAACTTTTACTAACATAATAGACAGGATATTGCTGACCTTCATGGTCCTTTATAAGAACGACACTTACAGCATTCCCTGATACTGCGAGGTATAGGGATAGTGGTTCACCATTTTCAGGCTTCATCAACAGAGGTGCAGTTGAGAGATACTGCTTCAAATCCTGCAGGGCTGTTTCATGCTTCTCTTTCCATTCGAATTTCTTGTTTTTCTTCAGGATATCATAAAATTCCTTGCATATCTCGGAGGATCTTGAGATAAATCTGTTCAATGCTGCTACTCGTCCTGTTAACCGTTGAACATCCTTCATATTTGAAGGTGATTTAATATCCAAGATAGCTTTAATCTGCTCCGGGCTTGCCTCTATTCCTCTTTTAGTCACCATATATCCTAGAAACTTTCCTGCCCCCACTCCAAAATGGCACTTAGCAGGATTCAATTTCATGTTATACTGATCCAGGATATCGAATGCTCCCTTAATATCCTGGAGGTGATCTTCAGCCTTTTTAGATTTTACCACCATGTCATCGATGTACACCTCCATAGTGTCCCCCAGCTTGTCTTTGAACATCATGTTTACCAATCTTTGGTATGTTGCACCTGCGTTTTTCAAACCAAAGGGCATAGCAGTGTAATAATAAATACATGTCGGTGTCATAAAGGCAGTATCCTCCTGGTCTGAAGGTTCCATTTGGATCTGCTGAAATCCTGAGGATGCATCCATGAAGGTTAACATTTCGTGGCCGACAGTAGCATCCACCATTGAATCAATATGAGGAAGAGGAAATGGGTCTTTGGGACAAGCTTTATTCAGGTCCGTGTAATCTACACAAACTCTCCATTTCCCATTTTTCTTCTGTACCACGACTACATTTGCCAGCCATCAAGGAAACTTCACTTCCTTAATCATCTTGCTCTTTAGTAGCCTTTCAACTTCCTCTTGGATGATCACGTTTCGTTCCAGAGCAAATTTCCTTCTCTTTTGTTAGACAGGCTTGAATGACCTGTCGATACCTAACTTATGTGCTATAATATCCTTGGAAATACCTGTCATATCCTCGTGTTTCCACGCGAACGTCGACATCCTGCATTTTAGAAAATTAGTCAATTGATCTTCAATATCCTGAGGGATATTGGTTCCCACGAGCACCGAGATATCCGGATTATTCTGATCCAGGACCACTTTCTTTACATCCTGCTCCGAAGCCTCCACGATATCCTTGGCCCGCATCTTTAATTGCTATGCTGCATTAGGCTTGATTAAGGATGAGTAACATTCCTTCGCCTCCTGCTGATCACTATCAACCTTGACAACCCCCAAGGGGTAGGGATCTTGATGCACTGATGACAAGTCGATGGCACAACCTTCATATCATGGATCCATGGCCTGCCTAGTATGATGTTATAGCAGCATAGGGAGTCCATCACATAGAAACGTTGTATTGAGTTGACCCCTTCAACATATACTGGTAACTTTATCTCTCCCACTGTGTTCCTGGCCTCTCCACTGAACCCAACAAGCACGGTGGATTTTGAAGTAATATCCATTGGAGATACATTCATTCTTTTCAAAGTTTCTAGTTGGATTATGTTGACAGTGTGACAACCCGCACAAAACCAGGTATCCGTACAACTTAATTAATGATTTATTATTACTTGATTACTGTGCTTGATTGAAACTAGCTGATAAACTGCTACTTGCATACTGATACATGCACTTACTTGCATCATACTTTATTTGCTGTCACTACATTATTTACGTGCTGAACCCTAGTGACAAACATGATGCACAAAAAGCACAGTAGCACCAAACGGATACACAGTAAACATGCTGATATAACCAGCATCAGGCAAATACTGCCTCAAGGCCTGTTAAGAGCCTCATATATTTTGGCTACACTGGTAGTGAGTGTAGGATATAAGGGTTGTGTTACCGCGTCTCTAGGGGATAAGATACACTGATTCGGATGTGCCAGAACGTACTTTAAGTACCAAACACAGCACTTTAAATAATTTAACCAGCTTCTAGCTGACTAGTAAAGTGCCAAAAATAAGAAAATATTACTAGACACTTTCTAAAGTGTCGGGAAAACAAAATGTGTCACTAAAGATGCAATAACGACACTTTAAAGTCTTTTGTAACACTTTAACGGATTACTATCCAACCGAACACCCGGACTTTACCCGGAACATGAAAATTTTATTATTTCCACTTTTTATATTTTTCTGAGCAAGTTAGGGTCCCTGATTACCCTAACACCCGTCATAACACGCAACTTATAACTAACTAAGTTAACACCTAAACTAACTTACTTAACCTTAACTAAACTCCTAACCTTCTACTTAAAATCGAACAAGAGGACCCCCCCCCCAACCGATCGGTTATCTAGGGAACACCACATTTGTACTTGAGATCTTGTTAAATCCTATGTTGTCTAGTATCTTGTAGACACAATGACCAATGGATAATGCACCATGATTTTCTCTATAAATACACACTTCACACTTAAGATAATTATCACTAACAAACCCACACAAAAACTCTCTCCCTCTTTCTTTGTGGCTCACGGCCGAACACCACACACACACACATCATACTTTTCGGTTCTTGTCTCTCCATTCCAAGATCATTCACACATCACAAGACACGTATAAGGAGCTTTGGTGCAAGCGGAACGCGAAGGACCACTCTCGTTGGCTTTTATCCACGCGGTTTTCGTCACAACTCTTCCCTAGCCTTGAGCTAGAGGTATAACCTTTAAAACTTGTTTTTGCACTCATCTAAAGCGGTTAAAAGAACTTTCATCGGTTAAATATCGTTAACACGCGTTTTGAATCTTTAAAGTCTAGTAAAATCACTAAAATGGAGGTTAATAGCATATGTCTTGTGTAAAAGTCGTAGGACTTGAAATTTGTGCTTATTGTGACCCGATCTATAATGTGGTAGCTCGAATCTTCGTTTAACCCGACTTTGTAAAATCACGTATCTTCACATAAGCTTGTTTTTGAAAGATACAAGGGTTAAAAGTGGAACACTACCACATTTTAGAGACATGAACTTGTAGAGAAATACTTTACTTGTGTAAAAGTGTTTTAACCGGTAAAATGGTGTTTAAAACTAGCGGATCTACGTATCCGCAAGTGGTATTTTTGAAAGACCACACTTTAAAGAAATCATGTTATTCTAAAAGATGGATCTTGCACTAATAAATATGATTTTATAAACCACAAGTGTATAGACACTTGTGAAATAAAGAGATCCGACAAAGAAGTGTATTTGTCACTTGTTACTAGAAGTTGTAAAGACGGTTTTCTCTAAACACGAGGTTTATACAAGATTAAAGTTACTTTATATAGAAATCTACATATATAAAGGTGATTTACATTATTAATGCGGAAAAACTGCAAGTTCATGCGATTATGCAAATTTACATACTTGTTGACTAGTTTGATGTGTCGGAAATTGTTTGATTGAATAAAGAAGTTGATTGAGTTGATTTGTTAAAAGAAAATGATACGCTTGAAAGCGTGGCCACCTCCAGTTACAGAGGAAACTCTGGCGAAATTTTCTAAAAACCTAACACTTAGACTTTTTACACAACAAGTGTTACAACTATTTTTGGACATACTTTCGAAACATAAATTTCGCCAGCACTATATTTTACTAAACATTCGGAGGTGGAATTTTCACAAAGATTAACGTGATAAATATTTTGTCACAACACTGTTTATGATTATTTTGTGAAACACATAAATATTATTTGGGGTAAAAATAATATTTACAAGCGTTAATGATTCCAAAACTTTGCGAACGCTTCCATAAACATATAAGTTACACCGGTAATTACATTACCACAAGATTGATAAAACGTAACTTACGCACATGTATTGTATCCCCCATCCTTGGGAAGAAGAATAACTATCAAGCATAAACAAATGTAACACGAAATAGTTGTCTAACTATTTCCCGCAAACATAAACTGTAAAGCTAAAGCACGGCCGTCCGTCTAATAGAATTAGCACTTGTAGGTCGTTGCACAGTTTACTGCTTCAGAGACGCTTGATAGAGTTTACGCATCCACTGTGAGTTCATGTCCCCCTTTTCTCTAACTGTTTTCAGTTTTCTTAACTGCGGGGGTGAAATACATGTTACTTTGTTTACAAGTACTTTATACACGGTATGAATAACGTAAGGAGGTTTAGATCATGTGAATGGGTAGTTAGAACCCCGAGGGACTCGAGCGGTAGATCTATTTGGGTGTAGCGAGCCCAGCTCTAGGCCAAACGGACCTCTCTGAGGCTAACCACAACGGACCTGGAGTGACTTGGTTGCCCAACGCAAAAATCAGCTAGGGTTGTATCTTACTTACTTGCATTTCACGACATGCTAATGGCCTTGCAAACCATTGGTGATCACAAGTCCTCTTACACTGCTACATACCAGGAAACTTTTATACTTATAAGTGTTTTACTTACTCACTTGCACATGAACTCGCTCAACATTATTGTTGATTTTTCAACTCACATGTATTTCAGGAAATTAACGGATTCTGGCACGGTATGAATGTTTTTCCGCTGCAATCTTCATGAAGTCATCAAGGATTAGGGGTTGTGTTCTCTTACCTGGACAAGACACAATCCTTAACCCTCATTTATGTTTTGTTTCTAGATGTAATGTTACTGAACAAGATTATGGTCGTATGTTTAAAACAATGGTATTGTAAATTGATTTCTAAACTTAATGATGACTTGCATGGTTTTTAAATTCATATAGCTTTGTTATGATTAAGCTATGGTATTAAGAAGTCACACCAAAATTAACCACGCTTCCGCAAAGCCAGGGTGTGACAGCTTGGTATCAGAGCTCTGATCATAGCGAACTAGGATTCTGTCTCGAGTCTAGACTATGATCACTAGGGCTCTCACGAAAACATTTTTCTGCATACCACTTAAGTCCAGATCCACACTTTTTACAAACAAATGTTGAGCACATTTTATTAATTATAAGTTCAGCTTGGAGGGCTGAGGATCGATCTGGAGGATCGAGATGGTTAAGGTAGTTGAGCACGTTGGTTTGTTATAGGATCGATCTGGAGGATCGAGGTGGTTAAGGTAGTTGAGCACGTTGATTTGTTATAAGGTTCGATCTGGAGGATCGAGGTGAATAAGGTAGTTGAGCACGATGATTTGTTATAAGGTTCGATCTGGAGGATCGAGGTCTGGTTTAAGTGAAGGATAGAACAGTCTTGTAGACTAGATGGTTTTGGCTAGTAAGACTAGGAGAAATTATGTGATGCCCTACTTGGTGACTTATGTGATTATCTGATTATGTGATTGACTGTTTGTGCATACTTGTGTTTATGTTACAGATACATGGATCCGGCTGATTCAGGTGGTTCAGACATCACCAACCCCAGGCATGTTGTGTCAGATGATTTAGAGTCCTCGGAGCACGAGGTGTACACGTCAGACTTTACCAGTACCGACGATGACGACTTCCAGCCGTTCGCCCTACCTGATGGCGACGATGAGCTCCCTATTGATATTCCGGCCGGGGATTTGCCACTAGCAGTGATCCCTGCTCCCATACCCCTCGCTGCTTACCCTGTTCAGGAGTTACCATTCGACGGCGACGAGGACGACGTCGACTTGTTCGAGGAGGATCCTATGGAGGACGTTCAGGGCGAGGCCCTACCCGCTGTTGCCCCTCTACTGATTGCAGATGCTCCGGCTGCGGAGGCACCTGCACATTCCCCAGCCCAGGACTCCTCTGAGTCTGTGGCTTCTGCACCGACACATACCCTTAGTGCGCAGCACTACTCTCACGAGTCAGATTCTGATCATGCATCTTCTGTCGCCCCCATCCCCAGTCCCACTTTTGACCACGAGGACGTGGAGGATTCCGACCCTATGTTTCCCCCAGGGTTCGACCCTGATCGTGACTTGGAGTTTGTTCCGATGGACCAGTTTATGGAGGATCCAGCGGATCCTGTTGACCCTTTTGATCCTATTGATCCTGACTTTGACTTTGATATGGCATTCGATGACTTGGAGCCTGCCCTTGCCCCTGAGCAGGCAGCTGCTCTTGATGTGTTACCGGAGCATGACCCTATGCATGCCGATATACCCCTTGAGCCCATTGCTGTTGATCACCACCTAGATGTTCCTTTGATTGCAGACGATCATGCCCCTGTTGATCCCATCGATCCTCTACCCATAGCTGCTGTACCTGTTGACCCACCATTTGAGCACCTGGCACCCGTTGACCCTGTTATGGCCCCCTTACTGGATCCTGTTCCCATAGAGCCCGGACATGCACCATTCGCAGCTCATATGGATCCACCGGACGAGTCTGCCCAGCATGGCTGGATACCAGCAGACGAGGACGTTCCCCCATCCCCTCCACAGGTTTCTGTTGCACCACACGTTGACTTTTCGTTTCAGGTCCCCATGTTTATACCTCCAGCAGGGCCTGGAGAGGGCTCTTCAGCACACCCTGATGGACATATACCGATGCCCATACCTTTCACGTCTCAGATTCCTTTTACTACTGCTCCTTTTGGGATGGCACCCTTTGACCCCACACGTGAGCCACTGCTGTGGTCACCATTTTCCCCTATGCCACCCACTGATCCATACCACAGGTTCCACGTGGGACACACTATCGAGGATGTATTGATGTCATTTGTACACCAGCATGAGTCGCATGAGCAGCGACTACAGGAGTTGGAGAGAGCCCGTCTGCAGCCATGTCAGTGCCATGGCCGGGTACCCTCTCCGTTACAGCCGTTTCGACCATTACCCCCTGACTATGCTGCTCGTCTTGCTACCTTGGAGCAGCAGATTGCCTCCGTTATTCGCACGCAGCAGGCGATGGAGGCAGATTGGCTAGAGATGCGCCGTTTGTTTTATACCCGTTTTCCTCCTCCACCACCACCATCTGCTTGAGCTCATCGATGCCACATGGGTAGGCGAGTGAGAAGGCGGCGATTGCTTTTACTTGCACAGCATTTTTGAGGAGACTACGTTATGATTTGACTTTTGTCATGTACTTGATGTTGTATTGATACTGATGTAGCTTTTGACAGGGGTGATGTAGCCCCAGTGATTGATGATTGTATGTATACACTTACGATGTGGTCTCATTATTATGGCAATCGCAGTTTTCTCACCATATTTTGGATTCGCTTGATTACTTATTTGCATTATTATGGTATGGGATGTTGTGTGATTGATATTTGTGATATATGATAACATGAGATGCTGTGTGATTATACTATTACTACCGTTATATACGTACGCTATATTACGAATTGATTTACGTATTATAACATCGGAGCCTTCTATGGCCTAACCAACTTAAACCATCTTTTAGAAAGATGCCGCCAAGACGACAACAGCAGCCCATGCCTACCACTCAGGAAGAGCTACAACAAGTCATTGCTGCTGCCATAGCGCAGTACGCAGCTTCTCAGCCAGGAGGGAGCGGAAGTGTTAATCAGGGCAATAACAACCCACCTCACGGTAATACCACGCCATTCGAACCTACCATGAACTAGTTGGAGATTTTAGCGATGATGCTAATGCCAACCACATGTTTTAACATACGTGCAGGATGCACCTACAAGCAGTTCTTAGACTGCAAACCAGTTAACTTCAATGGCACAGGAGGTGCAGTTGCCTTTACCCGCTGGGCTGAGAAAACCGACTCTGTCATACGTATGAGCAAGTGTGCTGAGGACCAACAAGTCACATACATTTCAGGGCTATTTCTCGACGGAGCCCTATCTTGGTGGAACTTACAAGTCCAAACTCTAGGCGAAGCTGCCGCCTACGCCCTGACTTGGGCCGAATTGAAAGAACTGATGCGCAAGAAGTACTGTTCACGCGCAGAAATTCAGAGGTTGGAGACTGAATTCTGGCACTTAAAGATGGATGGTCCGAAAGTAGCAGAGTACGTTCAGAGGTTTCATGACCTATCTCAAGTGGTTCCTTACATGGTTACGCCTGAATACAAGCGAATCGAGCGCTTCATTTGGGGTTTGGCTCCCCAAATAATAAGCATGGTAACCTCCTCCAAACCAGCAACTATCACTGAAGCCATCGACTTGAGCGTGGCTCTCACCGAGGAGGGGATTCGTTTAAACAAGTTTGGTGATGTAAAGGCAAAGGAGAAAGAGACGCATGTTGAGTCGTCCGGAAGTAACAAAAGAAAGTTTTCAAACTTCAAACAAAGTGTTAGCGGTGATGGTAAGAGAGGAGCACCAAGCACGCCAGCTCAGGGTGCAGCTGGCAGTGTAAGGAAAGGAAGAGGATACATGGGCACCCAGCCCAGATGCAATACCTGTCAACGCCACCATTCGGGTCAATGTCAGCTAAAAGTATGCGAAGTATGTGGGAGACGTGGTCATTTGAAGGACACCTGTTGGGTTGGTACCGGCCGGGGAGGCCAGGGAGGATATGGAAATAGGAATGATAACCGTGGTGGAAATGGGAATCGCCAGCAAGGAAATTTTGGAGGAAATAGAAACCGAAGCAACAATGTAAACCAGGCTGGCAATGCCAACCAGATCAACACCCCAGCTGGAAATGGGGATGGTAATGGGCAGAGGCTCGGATGCTACAATTGCGGGGAAATCGGGCATTTTAAGAAGAATTGCCCAACACTGAATCAAGCCCGTGGTAGAGTGTTTCAACTTGAAGCTAGAGAAGCACGTCAAGATCCAAATGTTGTTACCGGTACGTTCCCTATCAATCAACGCTATGCATCCGTTTTATTTGATACTGGTGCCGATTATAGCTTCGTATCGCTAGAATTTAAGAATATGCTTGGGTTAGCTGCTAATAAGTTAGACATTCCCTACTCGATCGAATTAGCTAATGGAAAGTTAGTAGGAGCCGACGAAGTAATCAGAGGTTGTGTGATAGAACTGGGAGAGCGCGAGTTTACCCTGGATCTACTACCAGTCCAATTGGGGAGCTTCGACGTGGTGGTAGGAATGGATTGGTTATCCGGAAACAAGGCGGAGATAGTATGTCACGAGAAAGTTGTTCGTATCCCAACTGACGATGGTGAGACAATTGTGGTTCACGGAGAGAAGCGTGACACACCGCTAAGATTCATCAGCTGCTTGAAGGCAAGGAAGTGTTTACGGAAAGGATGTGTTGCTTTTCTGGCACACATCGTAGACAAGAAGGCTGCCGAGCCAACAATCGAAGACATCCCTGTCGTAAGGGAGTATCCAGAAGTCTTCCCAGAAGACTTACCTGGACTGCCACCTCAAAGGCAAGTGGAGTTTCACATTGACTTAGTTCCAGGCGCCGCGCCTGTGGCTAAGGCACCATACAGACTTGCTCCATCAGAGATGCAGGAATTGTCAACACAGCTTCAGGAGCTGTTAGATAAAGGTTTTATCCGACCAAGCTTCTCGCCTTGGGGAGCTCCGGTCTTGTTTGTCAAGAAGAAAGACGGAAGTTTCCGTATGTGTATTGACTACAGAGAATTGAACAAGCTGACGATAAAGAACAGGTATCCACTGCCAAGGATCGACGATCTGTTCGATCAACTTCAAGGTTCAAGCTGTTACTCTAAGATCGATCTTCGATCTGGATACCATCAATTAAGGATACAGGAGGAAAGTATCCCGAAAACAGCCTTCCGAACTCGTTATGGACACTACGAGTTTCTCGTGATGCCATTTGGTTTAACCAATGCGCCTGCAGTGTTTATGGACTTGATGAATAGAGTTTGCAAGCCATACTTAGACAAGTTCGTGATTGTATTCATCGATGACATCCTGATTTACTCAAAGACGAAGGCTGAACACGAACAACATCTTAGAACCATTTTGGAGCTGCTAAAGAAGGAACAACTGTACGCCAAATTCTCCAAGTGCGAGTTTTGGCTACGCGAAGTCCAGTTTCTTGGACATGTGGTTAATGGGGATGGAATTCATGTTGATCCCACAAAGATCGAGGCAATCAAGAATTGGGAGACGCCTACAACGCCAACCGAGATTCGACAATTCTTGGGTTTGGCTGGCTACTATCGAAGGTTCATCGAGGATTTTTCGAAAATCGCTCAACCGTTGACGCTCCTGACCCAGAAGGATAAGACGTTTGATTGGGGAATCAAACAGGACGAAGCGTTTCAGATATTGAAAGATAAGCTCTGCAACGCGCCAATTTTAGCTCTACCGGAAGGTACCGACGATTTCGTGGTATACTGCGACGCATCGCGTCAGGGATTGGGATGTGTGTTGATGCAACGCCAAAAGGTCATTGCTTACGCATCACGCCAACTGAAAGTACACGAAAAGAACTATACCACACACGATTTAGAGCTTGGCGCAGTGGTTTTCGCTTTAAAGATCTGGAGACACTACCTGTATGGTACGAAGTGCACAATTTTCACAGATCACAAGAGCCTACAACATATATTTAACCAGAAAGAACTGAATATGAGGCAAAGACGTTGGGTTGAATTACTAAACGATTACGACTGCGAGATCAAGTATCACCCGGGAAAGGCGAACGTAGTAGCCGATGCCCTAAGTCGTAAAGAAAGAATCAAGCCCATAAGGGTTAGAGCTTTGGAAATGATTGTACGAACCGACCTTCCCTCGCGCATTCGTGCTGCACAAAAGGAAGCTCTCAAGAAGGGAAACCTTGAGGAAGAATATCTCCGGGGAATGGAGAAGCTTTTGGTACCAAACGAGGAAGGGACGTTACATTTTGAGAAAAGGATTTGGGTTCCTCTGTTTGGTGGATTAAGGGAAGTTATTTTCGACGAAGCGCACAAGTCACGGTACTCTATCCACCCTGGATCGGATAAGATGTACCAGGATCTTAAAGATTACTATCGGTGGCCTAGGATGAAAGGCGACGTTGCTGTCTATGTGAGCAAATGTTTAACGTGCGCTAAGGTCAAGGCAGAATACCAGAAGCCGTCGGGACTTCTGCAACAACCTGAGATTCCCAAATGGAAATGGGAACAAATCTCAATGGATTTTGTTACAAAACTGCCAAGAACGCCAAGAGGCCATGATATGATTTGGGTGATTGTAGACCGCCTAACAAAGTCCGCACATTTTCTGCCAATCAGGGAGAAAGACAGTACTAGTAAACTTGCGGAAATTTACATGAGAGAGATCGTAGCACGACATGGAGTACCACTCTCGATCATCTCTGATAGAGACGGAAGATTTGTGTCAAGAATATGGCAATCTTTCCAAGAATCTTTTGGCTCACAATTGAATCTGAGCACTGCATTCCATCCGCAAACCGATGGCCAGAGCGAGCGAACAATACAAACGTTGGAAGACATGCTGAGGGCATGTGTTATGGATTTAGGAGGTAGCTGGGATAAACACTTACCCTTGGTCGAATTTTCATATAACAACAGCTACCACACCAGTATTGGTGTTGCGCCTTTTGAGGCCCTATACGGACGCAAGTGCCGATCCCCACTATGTTGGTCTGACGCAGGTGATAGGCAGCTTGCTGGTCCCGAGATCGTCCAAGAGACGACAGATAAGATCGCGCAAATTCTTAAACGCATCGAAGCCGCTCGCCATAGGCAAAAGGCCTACGCGGATCCAAACCGGAAGAATGTGGACTTCCAAGTCGGAGAGATGGTATTATTGAAGGTTTCACCCTGGAAAGGGGTAGCGCGCTTTGGAAAGCGAGGAAAGTTGAATCCACGCTACATTGGTCCCTTTAGAATTCTGGAGAGAATTGGGACAGTAGCATACAAGTTGGACCTACCTGCTGAACTAAATGGTGTTCACGATACATTTCATGTATCCAATTTAAAGAAAAGTCCAACTCAAGTTGACGTTGCCATTCCTATCGACGAGATTCATATTGACGACACGCTCCACTTCGTTGAAGAACCTGTCGAGGTCACGGATTGGAAAGTTAACAAGACCCGCCGGAGCAGTGTCAAACTCGTCAAGGTACGTTGGAATGCCAGACATGGTCCTGAATTCACATGGGAGCGTGAGGACCGGATGAAGGAAAAGTACCCCCACTTATTTCCCAAGAACACTGCATCTACAAGCAGAACTTAAAATTTCGGGACGAAATTTATTTAACGGGGGGAGAATGTGACAACCCGCACAAAACCAGGTATCCGTACAACTTAATTAATGATTTATTATTACTTGATTACTGTGCTTGATTGAAACTAGCTGATAAACTGCTACTTGCATACTGATACATGCACTTACTTGCATCATACTTTATTTGCTGTCACTACATTATTTACGTGCTGAACCCTAGTGACAAACATGATGCACAAAAAGCACAGTAGCACCAAACGGATACACAGTAAACATGCTGATATAACCAGCATCAGGCAAATACTGCCTCAAGGCCTGTTAAGAGCCTCATATATTTTGGCTACACTGGTAGTGAGTGTAGGATATAAGGGTTGTGTTACCGCGTCTCTAGGGGATAAGATACACTGATTCGGATGTGCCAGAACGTACTTTAAGTACCAAACACAGCACTTTAAATAATTTAACCAGCTTCTAGCTGACTAGTAAAGTGCCAAAAATAAGAAAATATTACTAGACACTTTCTAAAGTGTCGGGAAAACAAAATGTGTCACTAAAGATGCAATAACGACACTTTAAAGTCTTTTGTAACACTTTAACGGATTACTATCCAACCGAACACCCGGACTTTACCCGGAACATGAAAATTTTATTATTTCCACTTTTTATATTTTTCTGAGCAAGTTAGGGTCCCTGATTACCCTAACACCCGTCATAACACGCAACTTATAACTAACTAAGTTAACACCTAAACTAACTTACTTAACCTTAACTAAACTCCTAACCTTCTACTTAAAATCGAACAAGAGGACCCCCCCCCCAACCGATCGGTTATCTAGGGAACACCACATTTGTACTTGAGATCTTGTTAAATCCTATGTTGTCTAGTATCTTGTAGACACAATGACCAATGGATAATGCACCATGATTTTCTCTATAAATACACACTTCACACTTAAGATAATTATCACTAACAAACCCACACAAAAACTCTCTCCCTCTTTCTTTGTGGCTCACGGCCGAACACCACACACACACACATCATACTTTTCGGTTCTTGTCTCTCCATTCCAAGATCATTCACACATCACAAGACACGTATAAGGAGCTTTGGTGCAAGCGGAACGCGAAGGACCACTCTCGTTGGCTTTTATCCACGCGGTTTTCGTCACAACTCTTCCCTAGCCTTGAGCTAGAGGTATAACCTTTAAAACTTGTTTTTGCACTCATCTAAAGCGGTTAAAAGAACTTTCATCGGTTAAATATCGTTAACACGCGTTTTGAATCTTTAAAGTCTAGTAAAATCACTAAAATGGAGGTTAATAGCATATGTCTTGTGTAAAAGTCGTAGGACTTGAAATTTGTGCTTATTGTGACCCGATCTATAATGTGGTAGCTCGAATCTTCGTTTAACCCGACTTTGTAAAATCACGTATCTTCACATAAGCTTGTTTTTGAAAGATACAAGGGTTAAAAGTGGAACACTACCACATTTTAGAGACATGAACTTGTAGAGAAATACTTTACTTGTGTAAAAGTGTTTTAACCGGTAAAATGGTGTTTAAAACTAGCGGATCTACGTATCCGCAAGTGGTATTTTTGAAAGACCACACTTTAAAGAAATCATGTTATTCTAAAAGATGGATCTTGCACTAATAAATATGATTTTATAAACCACAAGTGTATAGACACTTGTGAAATAAAGAGATCCGACAAAGAAGTGTATTTGTCACTTGTTACTAGAAGTTGTAAAGACGGTTTTCTCTAAACACGAGGTTTATACAAGATTAAAGTTACTTTATATAGAAATCTACATATATAAAGGTGATTTACATTATTAATGCGGAAAAACTGCAAGTTCATGCGATTATGCAAATTTACATACTTGTTGACTAGTTTGATGTGTCGGAAATTGTTTGATTGAATAAAGAAGTTGATTGAGTTGATTTGTTAAAAGAAAATGATACGCTTGAAAGCGTGGCCACCTCCAGTTACAGAGGAAACTCTGGCGAAATTTTCTAAAAACCTAACACTTAGACTTTTTACACAACAAGTGTTACAACTATTTTTGGACATACTTTCGAAACATAAATTTCGCCAGCACTATATTTTACTAAACATTCGGAGGTGGAATTTTCACAAAGATTAACGTGATAAATATTTTGTCACAACACTGTTTATGATTATTTTGTGAAACACATAAATATTATTTGGGGTAAAAATAATATTTACAAGCGTTAATGATTCCAAAACTTTGCGAACGCTTCCATAAACATATAAGTTACACCGGTAATTACATTACCACAAGATTGATAAAACGTAACTTACGCACATGTATTGTATCCCCCATCCTTGGGAAGAAGAATAACTATCAAGCATAAACAAATGTAACACGAAATAGTTGTCTAACTATTTCCCGCAAACATAAACTGTAAAGCTAAAGCACGGCCGTCCGTCTAATAGAATTAGCACTTGTAGGTCGTTGCACAGTTTACTGCTTCAGAGACGCTTGATAGAGTTTACGCATCCACTGTGAGTTCATGTCCCCCTTTTCTCTAACTGTTTTCAGTTTTCTTAACTGCGGGGGTGAAATACATGTTACTTTGTTTACAAGTACTTTATACACGGTATGAATAACGTAAGGAGGTTTAGATCATGTGAATGGGTAGTTAGAACCCCGAGGGACTCGAGCGGTAGATCTATTTGGGTGTAGCGAGCCCAGCTCTAGGCCAAACGGACCTCTCTGAGGCTAACCACAACGGACCTGGAGTGACTTGGTTGCCCAACGCAAAAATCAGCTAGGGTTGTATCTTACTTACTTGCATTTCACGACATGCTAATGGCCTTGCAAACCATTGGTGATCACAAGTCCTCTTACACTGCTACATACCAGGAAACTTTTATACTTATAAGTGTTTTACTTACTCACTTGCACATGAACTCGCTCAACATTATTGTTGATTTTTCAACTCACATGTATTTCAGGAAATTAACGGATTCTGGCACGGTATGAATGTTTTTCCGCTGCAATCTTCATGAAGTCATCAAGGATTAGGGGTTGTGTTCTCTTACCTGGACAAGACACAATCCTTAACCCTCATTTATGTTTTGTTTCTAGATGTAATGTTACTGAACAAGATTATGGTCGTATGTTTAAAACAATGGTATTGTAAGTTGATTTCTAAACTTAATGATGACTTGCATGGTTTTTAAATTCATATAGCTTTGTTATGATTAAGCTATGGTATTAAGAAGTCACACCAAAATTAACCACGCTTCCGCAAAGCCAGGGTGTGACAGACAGAGCTGCCATTATCCACCAATATCCTGCGTACAAAATGGTTAGCCACATATAATGTTATTACGAGAGCATCATGGTGAGGATCCTGGACAGTATCCCTGTCATCACTGTCGAAAGTAATCACTTTATCAGTTGTGAGGGTAGTCATCCTGGCTGGTTTATCTCCCCTCTCGGCCTTAGCTTCCTTTGCATGTCTCTTGGCCGCAGAATACGAAGTCCCACAAATGTCGGATCCTCCTGAAATAAAGTTGATTATCTTGGCATCCACCGGAGGTGATGCTGCTCATTCAGGATCCTTCTCAGTATCCTGAGCCTTATTCTTTTTTCTTCTTAGGAGATCCTTTAGATATCCCTTGCTTAGAAGATAACTTATTTCCTTTCTTAGAGCAATGCAATCCTCAGTTACATGTCTGAAATCTTCATGGAAGGCACACCATTTGGATTTATCCTTTCAATAAGCTTTTTGTTGAATCTTTCGAGGCCACCTAGCTTAGTCTCCTAAACCCTGCATAGCATACATTAACTCAGGTATGTTAACAGAAAAGTAATATTCAGATAATTCAGGATATTCTTTAGGATCCTCGTCTTCAACAGCATTCACTTTCTTGTTGTCAATTCTGCCATACGGCTTAGAGCGATATGGTTTATACGAGGATTCTAATTTCCTATTGGTTGATTCATAGGTTGAGGTGGAATTCATCCCCTCTTGCATCTTTTTGTCATCCTCCAAGCGAATATATCTCAAGGCCCTGTTACGAGCTTCGTCGAGATTCCTGCAGGGATTCATTACAAGATCCTGATAAAACTGAGAATCTTTTTGTAGTCCCATCTTAAAAGCCTGCACAGCTGTTGCAATATCAAGATGTGGGATATCCAAGGATTCCCGACTAAACTTGTTCACATAATCCCTCAAGGATTCCTGAGGCCCTTGAGTTATCCTGTAAAGATCACTGGTGAGTTTCTCAAAACTCCGGCTGTAAGAAAACTGACTATTAAATAAATTAACCAAATGAGCAAACGAAGTAATTGAGTGAGGAGGAAGGTTTAACAGCCATTTTAAGGATGATCCTGTCAAGGTAGAACCAAAACCCTTGCAGAGGCATGCTTCCTTGAGATCTGGAGGGATAGGGTTGATCTCCATCATTTCCCTATACTAGGTGATATGCTCCTCAGGATCCGTAGTTCCGTCGTAGAGTTTCATGTTGGGGGTTTGAAATCTTTTGGGGATTTCAGCATCACAAATGGGATATGCAAACCGTGATATCCTGTGGCTATCCTGAGATACTTCAGGAATTGGCTGTACCACCCCAGGTACACTGGATATCATGTATTTCAGCTTTTGAAGCTCCCTAGTAAATGTTGACGTCATACCTACATCCTGCAAAGATCCACTATTGTTAGTAGCAAGAGTATTATTATTTGACAGGTTACCAGTCTGAGGATTCTGGCCATATCCTGAAGCATATCCTGAGCTTCTCACGGTTGATACTCTTATTGAAGAGGGTATCTCAGGAGTATGATTCTGGGAATGGCTTGGCACGATATTCCCCTGGTTATCCTCAGTGTAAACTGCAGAACTGAAGTTCAAAGCCCTGGGTTGCAAAGGAGTGACAGTTTCTTCAGCAGGCCTACTGGGGCCGGATTTCAAGAGTTGTATCCCTCTCATCAGCATCCGATTAGTTTCCTGCTGCTACCTCATCTGTTCCTGTACACTACCAAACAAATTCAAAATTTCGTCATTAGAAACCAAAACAGGACCAGATCCCTGGGCACTGGGAGCGGGGATAACGTCCTGAGCCACATGACTCTCAGTTCCCTGTGAAGAGGCTTGCATTCTTGGAGGAGGAGGTGGAAGCACCGAACCAATTGTTGCAGAGGTTGTAGCAGACATGGTGGAAGAGCTCATGTTTGATCTCGAGGCCATTGAAAACAATGTAGCAAAAAGTTTTGACAATAGAAAACCAAGTAATGATTTTACTAAAGTTTTTAGTAAAAATAGCACCACTTGCCCCACGGTGGGCGCCAAATTGTTTTGGTCAAAAATTACCAAAGCAATTAAGTGATCAAACTAGTTAAGTGAGGTAGTGTGCTAGAAATGTGTGTTGAAAATATTTTTATTAAGTTGTTTATAAAAACAGTTTGAGGATACGGCTCAGGATACAGAGCTGTATTTATGATCAAACAATGAGCAAAAAAGGTAAAGGGTGACACCGGATATACGAGGAAGGCCCTTGATCAATCTTGATCGCCGGCACAAAACCTCGGGAGCTGACAATCGTAGCTGCCTTGTTCTTCTATTGCTTCAAATATCAGGATACAGTGCAGGATATGATGCGGATCGTCTAGGTGTTACAATGTAATTTGAGTACAAGTGTTGGTGTGTAGTGATTGCTAATAACCAGAGAGTAAATTGTGCGAATGAAAAGTGAGTCCTTAACTTGATCCGATCATACTATTTATAGCTAAACAAAAACAACTAACTTTCCTATTAAACCGGGATTCGGCGGATATTCCCCATACGAACGTTGTAGACCTGGTCTTTCGGGTTCAACGTCTCTCATATAACTGGTTTGGCCGAGTCTTAAGGAGAAGAGGTCCACCTGACCGTTAGTGACCCACAACTTCTAACCTGCACGTGGTTAATTTAGTTAATACCAGGATATCGCACCAGGATGTTACCAATATCCTGATCTGGTATCCTGATCACAAATAAACAATCAAAAGCAGAATATTAGTCAGGATATATATGCTTAGAAAATGACCCATAACAAGTACATAGTTCCCCTATTTTACTGCTTTCAGTTATTTTGGGGTGATTCATATATGCTGAACGATTTCGAGTTTTCAAAACAAAACTAATGCTATGGTTTATATTAAACACAACGATTTCAATAATGTGATCGAACTTGTTGGTGCGTTAATACATAACACGAATGACATTCATTAGCTTTGGCCAAGCCGACTAGTAGTATGTTATGGTACCACAGGATCTAACAAATCCCGTTATCGGACTATCGCCATGGTTGTGGGGTAATGTGGGTAACGACAGAACCTGATGAATTTTAACAAACCCTTTGGTGGTTTGTTAGTCGAGTTAAGGATACCCTTTGGTGGTATAGTCTAGTCAGAACACATGTTTGAATGTATTCAACGAGAACGACCAAAAGTTAGTTTTCACAATAAAACACGAACGATTGAACGATGGTTTATAACACGAACGCTTGAACGTTGGTTTATAACATGAACGAGTTAAACGATTTGAACGATTGGTTTTGATAACATGAATGATTTGAGAACAAGTACAATTAAACGATTGGTTTTTGGTATGTGATTAGATAACGGGATGGGTGTAATGTGATAAAAGCATGGTAGATACGCCGCTGGTACTTCTTATATATAAGTGCTTTTATCATATTACATTCCGTGGCGTTATTTAGTTCACTTGGAATGATTGATTTCAAACGATGACACACAACAATGTTTACTAAATGATATAAACCATACGAGTTTTATTACAAGAACAATTTACAACTTGGTTTACAAAAGCAAATATTTTGGGTCAAGATTCATGGCAACGAGGTTTTACAAACTATAACCAACTTGTTTTAGTTGGTTAATCATATTGCAATACAAAACACTTTTCAAAAACACAGTTTTCAATTATCGACTCTTGTAGTCATACGAGGTATTGCAACATTATACAAGCCATGAATCTGACATACACTCACAAAACCTATGTGCTCACCGGCATTTCTTTGCTGACTTTATTTTCACATATGTTTTAGGTGGTGTTTGATGATGTTGATGACTAGGATGCATGCTCATATAGGATCGGAAGAGGCCTTAGTGACTTAATAACAATGATAGACAATATGTTTGTTTTTTTCTTTTAAATTTCAAGACAATGTACATGACTTAATTTAATAAAACGAAACTTCAATCCATGTGTTGTGAAACAATGATTCTGATACGACACTCCCCGACATTTTCGCCGCGGTTTCGTTGTTTTAACGCGGTCGGGGTGTGACAAAGATGATGAGGATTATCCTCCTATTTCTGAATATTGTTTTGCTGCTGATAATAGTGAACTAATTCTTGCTATGCAGAACTTAGGTGACAAAGCTAGGTGGCCGAGGAAAAGTGACAAGCCAGCTGCTACCAAAGATAAATCAAATGGTGTGCTTATCATGAAGACTTTGGTCATCTCACAGATGAATGCATAGCATTAAGGAAGGAGATTGGTTACCTTTTGAGCAACGGATACTTGAAGGAGTTATTTGGAAGGAAAAAGTCAAGGATCCAGGATTCTGAGGAAGTTCCTGAAAAAGCTCCTTCTCCACCAGCTGATGCTCAAATTATCCATTTCATCTCTGGAGGCTCTGATATCTGTGGCACTTCATTCTCAGCAGCTAAGAGACATGCAAAGGAGATAAAAATGGAGAATGGGGATAGACCTGTTCGAACTTCCATTCTTACCCAGGAGAAAGTCATATCTGTGACAACTCGTAGTTTGAAGAGTCTTTTTCTGTGTACTAGTTCCTTTTACGATTGCTTTGCATTTTAACTATGTGTACGTTATATGAAATGATTATGGTGTTTGATTATAATTGAATAGTTATGAGCTTGGTAATGTGTAATGTGAATGGGTATGCATGTGTGTATAATATGAAATCTAGTCGCACACTAGAATCAAACCAGGCCACATACTCCTCAAATGCGACGTTAACTGTTCTCGGCCCAAATCCATTCGAAGCCCAGTAGCTGGCCCGACTCATTTCCTTATGCGTATACACCCATGGTGTAACAACCCGACTTTTTGAAGTCAAAGTCAAAGGAAGAAAAGATTGCTAATCAGATCTGTCATTTCTGACTTAAATATTGCTTGTACTCTCGAACCTCAATATTCGATACTTTAATTTACGCTGTATTTGTCTACGATTTGTAATATATGAAGTAACAATGCAATAAGCGCAAATAAAACGCTAATCTACTTAACGCTATCTCATCGCTATCGCATCGCAACTCGAATCACAATTATTGGTATTGTTCTATATGTGTGTGTTATTGTGTGTTACTTGTGCCTGTTTATTTATGTTAAAGGTGTTATTCGAAAACGCAATCGCAACACTATCGCAACGCAATCTCATCGCGGACTTGAAAACTAAGTTGTACTTATATGTTATGTGTTAGTTATGTTATTTGTGTAACTATTGGTTAATACTATCGCATCGCTTACTCGCTACTCGATTGAATGCAACGCAACGCTCAACGCACGAAACGAAAGTCGGAAACTAACTCACACGCGCCATCCGATCGAACGACCGTTCGATCGAATGGTCATCCGACCGGATGACCATCCGATCGGATGGCCGTCCGATCGAAAGGTTGTCCGACCCGCACAACTCCACACCGCCTTTCTTCTCCTCTCCTATAAATACCTCACCTGTCACATCACTGTTCATGATGTGACAACTCCCTCCGACCCACGCACTCTCAGGCCATTTTTCTCTCGATTCCTCACGATTCTTGTAAGTTTTCATCTCAAATCTTGTACTTTCACAATCATCACACACTTTCTCATCATCTTCTCCAACAAATCTCACAATTTCACCATGAAATCCACCTGAATTGAGCTGCTTTAAAGTGACGTCATCACGGGTTCATGTGAACACCGAAGTATGATCTCATCTCACCAAGAACAACTTAGATCTAAAGGATTTCTACAATGTTTAACCACTGATTTCACCTAAATCTTAACATTTTTCAAGTGTTTCAAACTTTTCTCCAAACATTCTTCACTTTTACTCAAAACCAATAGAAACTGAGCTCGTTCAGGCCTTCTACTGATGCTCTAAGTGAAGTGCCGATCTGAGAACGGATTACTATCGAGGAGACGACCTATTCACGGGTTGAACATGAAAATCCGGCAAGAACAGTTACGGATCGAACAAGGAGATTCCCATCCGATCGGACAACTTGGTCTTGATGTGGTTCTGTTGTTTGACACGTTGTCATACCGTCTCGGTTCAATCCGATCGAACGACTATTCGACCAGGTGACTTGTGATTTCAACACTTAATCAATTTTGCAAAACTTCAAGGAATATCAACTTCCAAACGAATAGTTTCGATTGGAAGACCATCCGATCGAATGACTATCCGGACGGGAGATGTAGTTCTTTGTAAATTCCACTCAAACGAATCACCATCCGATCGAACGGCCATCCGTTCGGATGACCATCCGACCGGATGGCTGGACACATAGAGATATTTCTCACTTTTTATAATGCTACAACAAAAACTTCAAAGTTCAAACAATTCACAAACACATCCCTCCCAAACGAATGACCGTCCGTCTGGATGGTCATCTGACCGAACCACCATCAGTCCCACATCTCACTCGACACTATTTTACACGCTGTTCAATGCTTATACTATCGTACTGTGATCAGGCTAATCTCTCAAGCGCTCCCTTCAATCCAAGCTTGTGTTATTTATTTAACACGAACTGTGAGTATACTCGAACCCTTTTTGCTTTACGCACTTTTGGGTGTTACATATGTTAACTATTTCCAATCACAATCAACACACAATGCAAACAGTTTTTATACGCTAACCACTCTTGCATGTTATACGTAATATTCGATGAATGCTTGTATGTTATGTTTACACAGTGATTGTTGCCTGACACCTTAGTAACGATAGTACTATAGTTTGGACTTAGCACCTGTCGTGGACAGGGGTTGTTAAGGGTTTTACTTCACGTGTGACAGTGGTGATATGTGTTGTGCATTCTACAACTCGCAGTCATGTCTGTGCATATTTCATTGTCGATAGCCTACTAGCTTCAAATTTCTACGTGTTACATGCTGGTTATGCGTAAACCGCTTTTCGCTACTATTATACTATTAAACTTGTATGCTCACCGTTACACTATGTGTATTGACCTATTTTAACGTATGTGACCGGTGTTTAGGATGTCGTGTTTTGCTGAACTCTGTGGAATCAAGCTAGGGGAGTCTAGAAACAAACTAAATAATATTTGAGTTGTCGGAACAATAATTTGTCTTGAGAACTATGTCTGTAATAACTAATTTACTTTACATATTCATGGTATGGGATGTGAATGCTAAATATATGGTAATTTAATAGTTGTTATGGATTCTCCTGGACAATCTGTTGAGCTCAGTGCCTCACCCCGATGTTTCCGCCATCAGTTGGGGTGTGAAAGATTGGTATTAGAGCCATAACTATAGGGAATTAGGCAAGACTCGACCTAGTCCGGGTTGATGTCTTAGCTCGACCTAGTCTATAGTCTAAGTACCAACAGACCGCCTTATGCGAACCCGGTAGGGGTTCTGCACGAGTCTATTTCTGTTGCGCTCACTAGGAACTAATTCTTGCGCGAACACCTCATACTACAGCTTCGCGCAACGCCGGTCTTTCCTAAGACTGGAAACGCTATCACTTTGCCTTTCCTAAGGCAAGCATGACACGCACGATTTTCACAAAAGAGCGATATTGTCGAGATTAGGTGTGAAAATAGCAAACTCTCAATTAAATCGCTCGTTCGACGCGCATTGTTACTATAAACACGAGAATTTGCGTTGAATCGGGAGTGAAGTCCATACTTCGATGCATATCTCCCTCTCTATCTCGTGATTTTATCACACAAACAGGAATGCAGTCGTTAAGCTAGGGGTGAAACCCGAATCTTGATGGCTTGTTCCGCTCCTTATTTTGGTTTTACAAAACTGTTTTGGTCAAAAATTACCGAAGCAATTAAGTGATCAAATTAGTTAAGTGAGGCAGTGTGCTAAGAATGTGTATCGAAAATATGCTGATTCAGTTGTTTGCAAAAACAGTTTTTAGGATACGGCTCAGGATATCGAGCTGTATCTACAATCAAACAATGAGCAAAAATGTAAAGGGTGACACGGGATGTACGAGGAAAACCCTTGATCAATCTAGATCGCCGGCACAAAACCTCGGGAGCTGACAATCGCAGCTGCCTTGTTCTTCTTATTACTTCAAATACCAGGATACAGTGCAGGATATGATGCGGATCAACTAAGTGTTGCAATGTGATTTGAATACAAGTGTAAGTGTATTGTGAGTGATTGCAGCTAGAGAGCAAGAGAGTTCGAGAGATTGTGTGTCCTTATCTGATCCGATCAATCCTATTTATAGTAAAACAAAGCTAACTAACTAGCCTACAAATCCGGGATAAAATGAATATTCCCTTTGTGAACATTGTAGTCCACGTCTTGTTAGTGCATATGTCTGTTGACTTCGTCTTGTGTCGAGTCTTGTAATAGAATAGATAGACTAGGACACGTTGTACGAGAGAAACGGGAAACAGGCCTGAACCAGCAGGTTCATGCGACCTGGCCAGTTCGTGCGACCTCGCCAGTTCGTGCGACCTGGCAGGTCTGGTTCATGCGACCTGGCATTTCCTATAAGTAGGAAGTCTTGTGTCGTCATTTGTAACATTCTAATTCCAGTAGCGAAGCTCTGCTGAAGTGTCGCTAGCTCGTGTAACCTTGTCAAATCAATACAATCGACATTTATTCTACTTCTAAGTGTAAATCTAGCTGCAATGAAGATCAAATCAATGAATTCCGCCTCTGATTTGGTCTAGAACTCTTCTGATCGACTCATTTGATCGATTCCTCAATCCTACACGTCTTCCGGCTTCAACGTTCTTATTCCAACAGATTGGCCAGAGTCTTTGGGAGAAGAAGTCCACTTGAACGTTATAGGCTTGCACCATTAATCTGCACGTGAATTAATTAGTCACTACCAGGATACTCTATCAGGATGTTACCAATATCCTGATCCGGTATCCTGATCATAACAAAAGAAACATAGTCAGAATATTATTCAGGATATATGAGCAGAAAACCACCCATAACAATTGTCCCCAAAATATATCTGTTGGTGTACCAATTCCAATGGATATATTTTAAAGCTTATCTCGTATATTGTGGCAATTAAATTGAAGCGGTGGTTGAGATGACATTGTGCAACTTCCAACACGGTTTACACTCAATGGCTATCTATTACGCCCCTATATCTTCTCTCTTTCTGTTTGAAAACCAAATATCTTCAACAGAATCTCCAGGTAATTATTCACTCTTCCTTCCTTTCTTGCTAATCTCTTCAATCTACTCCCAATGGCTACTGAACCCGTTCTCATACTGGCGAATCGACGGAAACCTTCGTCCAACAAAACGTTCTCAAGAACCCCGAGAAGGAAATCTGTGCCTTCGATAATGCAGATATCGCAGCGCTGAGAGCCTCCGGCGCCTTTCCAGACAGTGCGATTATCAGACCATTCGACCGGTCAATTCGATCGGACGTTCCGTCTGACGATTGGGTATGTTTTTCGGCATATCCTTTCTCGCTAGGCCTTCGGTATCCTTTTCCTACATTCATGATGCAATTTTTTCGAACCACCAGTCTTTGCTTTGCCCAAACAATGCCCACGGTTTGGAGGGTACTGGTCGTACTTAACCAAATTAAATACCTCCACTTTCCTGACCTCTGCATCAAGGATATCCCGATCACCTATCGTCTCCGATCACATGGTTCTAGCCGGTTTTACTCTTTTCTACTTCCAATAAACCCCTGATTCTCAAAGCCACCAAAAACAAAGATGGATGGCAACGGAAGTTCTTCTTCGTTAAGCGAGATTCCATCGATGAGGGTGCTAACCTCCCGGAGGAGTGGCTAACCACCGGTAGGGTTTAGGGTTTTAGGAATATCCCCAAATACCTCTCGAGCCTGTATCCCGTGCTGATACTTTTTTATTTGGCCTTTATGCAGTGAACTTTAGAGAAGTAGCCCCTCCTACTGAAGAATCTGAAAAGAGAATCAAAGCGATTTACCGGCTACCGGAAGGTGATAGGAGCTTTTCCATGCACCTCCCAAGTTCCAGTCAATATTCATCGTCTGACATGTCTGGTAAGGGTTATTCTGCAAATGATTGATTAGTTTAACATAATGAAAGAGTAGAAAAGATTTAGAACTTCTCCTTTTATGCAGCACCAGTCAAAATCCCAGAAGTTTTTGACCTTGAGGAGTTGGATAGTTACCCTGATCCTGTTCAGGTCAAGAAAGAGCCAAGTCCCAAACCTATTACTTCATCCAAGCTAACCAGCTCTAAAGCCGCCGCCATTCCCAAGCCTTCACCAGCTACTAAGCCCCGGGCCTCTAGTTCCCGTAAAAGGAAAGAGACTGACTCGCCTGCCACTCCCGAAACATTTCCCTACGAGAATCACGGGTTTGTCGAGGCAAGCGGGTTCATGACTTCCTTTCTTAACCAGGTATAGATCCTTATCCCGTATCCTGCATATATATGTCAAATCAATATCTTGGTTAATATACAATAATACCTGCATTTTTTTGTTGTAGGGCCTCGAACGTTTAGTTCACTTGTACGAAGAATCCTGCGGGCTCAACAAGATGCTTGAGTCCTGATTGAAGAAAGCCGAGGTCACTATTTCCGACCAAGGAATGATCGCCGCTGCTAAATCTCAACATTATGAGGACAAGTTCAAGGCTATGACCCAGGAACACCAGGCTGCCATCAAGAAAATTACTCATGAAGCCAAAGCCCATCTTGACGCCACCTAAGTCCAACATGAACAGGATATGGCCTCTTACCGGGAAGACCTTAAGAGCTCCGTCGTCATCTCCCTTCTTCAGGCTAGGCTAAAAATGGCTTATGAAGCCAAGGCCCTGGGCTTCGAATGCCCTTCTTGGAATGTCGACGCCTAGGAGACAAAGCTAAGAGGTCTTGGCGGTAATCCTGTGGAGCATTCTCCTAAACCTGTAGTTGAGGGGTCTTACAAGGCGACTGAAAAGCTAACTGAGGCTGGTGGCGAGGCTGAGAAGGATGTTCGAGCTGATCCTGAACCGGATGCTGGTGAAGACGTGATGGATGAAGAGGGTGTTGCCCCTTGAATGCAGCGAAGTGGGCAATGATGGATGTTCGTGCCTAGGCCGGAGCCCACTTTTTTAAGTTTATCGGTTGTTGAACAATTTCTATTTCCTGTCTTTCAAACAATTTACTGTTCCTGCACTTAGACAATATAATGACCAAAGGTGGAGGGATCCTGAGTTTCAAGACACAGCCCTTGGTCATTAATTAGTATGGTTTATTTTGAACAATATAACAGTTGGAGGTGGATGGGTCTCGGTTTGAGATGAAACCTTCAACTGTTAAGTAAATAGGGTTAGAAACTAATTGTGCTTTTGGTGGATGGATCTCAGTTTGAGATGAAACCAAAAGCACAAACTTTTGCTATGTTAATAACATAACCTTTTTTTGGCCTTATCCATTGTTGTTCATTTTTATTTTTACAAAGCTTGTTTTGATAACAGTTGTTTGACTCCAGTATAGTTTCAATTTTCAATCTAATTATCAAACCTCAAACATTCTGAGCAAATATCCTGAAATATATCCTGATCAGGATATCCTCAATCTAAGTATTATACTCATAAATGTTTTAATCAAACTTTTGTCAAAAATAGTTCCAGAAATTTAGACAATTTAGATAAGGCCTTTAAAGGAACAAAAAGGAAAGATCATACCAGATACAGAGTATAATCCTATCCTCAGACTTCAATCCTTTTGCAACTTTTCCACCGGAGATGTCCCTAGTCTGGGATACTTAGTAAACTAAGCCCAAACCTGACCCCCTGAGTTCTTCACAACGCCTTAGTAGGAATGTCCCCTGTGCATTATGTCTTTGAATACTTAGAAATTTTCTAGACATCAATTGCAACCGTTTGTATAATTTTTGTATTATAGGGGATAAACCCTAAAATATCCTGGAGATAAATCCTTAGCGTTCTATGGATAAACCAATAGGTATTCTGGGGAAAAACCCAAGTTTTCATGCGCTACAGGCGGGAGTGTTTAAACTCCAAGACTTAGAAAGGTGAAAACCTTTAAACCTTAGAGAGTATGAAAATACCCTTTCGCGAGAGAGGGTGATCAATCCTCAATATACCTTTAGGATCCAGGATATAGCCAACAATAACGAAATTGTCAGCCACTTTTACATGGACTGGTCCCGCTATCTTGAACTATCCCTGGATAACTTGCGCTCCAGGCGGGGTCTTTAAACCCAATTCGAGAGAAAGGTGAATACCTTTAAACCTGTGAAGGAATCAGGATCCCTTAAACGTGAGAGAGGGGGCCAATCCTCTAATCTTTCGAATTATCCTGAGTGTATATCCTGGAGCTATATCCCTAAGCATATTCTGCAAAACAACCGTAAATTAAGGTGGGTGTTAGCCTGGCTAACACCCCTCCGATGCTTAAGTCAGTACTGGGTTCAAACAAAATAAAATAGAATTATATTTAAAAGAGATAGAATTCATACCGTCTTGAGTTAGAAATTAAATTCTAAACTCACTTGAAATAGAGCTTTAGGTGTATAGCATTCCAGGATCTTGGTAGCATATCCCCTTCCATATTCTTGAGTCGGTATGCTCCTTTTCCATATTCTGATTCAACCTCATATGGTCCTTCCCACTTTGGAGCTAACTTTCCATCGGCAGGATTAGTAGTATTCTGAAAAGCTTTTATTAACACCCAACCTCCAACTCGAAACCTTCTAGTCCTTATATTCTTGTTATATGCTCTGGATATCCTCTGTTGATATGATGCCATCCTTAACTTTGCCGCATCCCTTGTTTCATCCACGGTATCCAATTCCTGACATAGGGCTTCAGGATTCTTCTCAGGATCCTTGAGACTGGATCTTGCTGTAGGTATCACCATTTCTGTTAATATGGTTTAACAAAGCCTATATTCTGATTTGAAACCTATCTTAAGTGCCTATGACCCATTATGACCCGTTAAGGTAGTTTACGCTACTTTAACGCGTCATTTGCACAAAAATGCATTCGGATAGCCTAACTAGTCCTATGACAAGTATTATATGCCTAAACATGTTTAATATTGTTGATAATCAGTTTAACTTTCAAAATTTAAGTTACATATGCTTAAATTCAAATTATGCGTAAAAAGGGCATTTTGGTCATTTTCCTAAGGCATATAATTTACCTATCATACAACTAATTAAATGAAGTGACCATAAGGTATAACCTCGGAAGGTTATTCCCTATACAACTATGGTCACAAAATATGTTTGGTCGGATCCTAATGATCGACCAAACGAGCCAGATTCAAAAGTCTAAGCGGTTGTCGAGACCGCTTGACTTACGACCCTAAATAAGCACTAAACTAAAAGTGACGAGTTAAACATGTTAAAACATGTTTAACTAAGTTAGAAAACTGATTTGATATCAAAACAAAGTGTTTGGATACCCAAAAATAGTTTCATTGCAAAATGCACATAATCGTGCATTTTGACCGAAACTTTGACTCGTCACTTCGACTAGTCAACGTGCTAATCAGTAGGTATAGTCGCAAGGGACTATAACCATCGTGATTACTCTCACGTTGCAAAGTTCAAACGAACTTTGTCTTGACCAAATCATGGTCAAAGATGAAAGTCAAACACTGTTTGACTTTCTTAGTTGAAATAAATAACAAAGCATGAAAGAACACTTACAAGTGTCCTAAGCTTGGAAAAATGACTAAGAAA
The DNA here is from genome assembly GCA_030545235.1 of Helianthus tuberosus. Taxonomy (NCBI): domain Eukaryota; kingdom Viridiplantae; phylum Streptophyta; class Magnoliopsida; order Asterales; family Asteraceae; genus Helianthus; species Helianthus tuberosus. The sequence goes on from CM060407.1 coordinate 126,767,330, forward strand.
ACTCAGATTTGAAGCCTCCAACCAAGTGTGGTAGCCTCAATAGAGTAGAGATGAAGAAGATGGAAATGAGCAAGTTGAAATGCTTGAAAATCCTTGCTATTTATAGGAATTTATGAGCCTTTAGATCATTTCCAAATGTAATTGAGTTGATCAAAGCATGATCATAACCATACACATGTTAGGCTCTGATTTGGGGCCTTGGAGAGCACACAAACCAGCCCACAAGATGCAAAAACTAGCATTAAAACAGGTTGCAACAGCTGGGATTAAAGAAACTAGATTCTGTTGTGCTGGGACATGCTTATGGACCGTAACGTCCTTGGTATACGGTCCGTATGGGACCGGCAGAGCAGCAAGTTTTGAAATTTGACAGTTTTAGTCTGTGAGCTTGTTTTGTCGCGTTTCGGCATTTCTAATACCCTTTAATCCCATTTTCAAGCTCCATGATGAAGTTAAAGTATATTTATCATGAATTATGCTAAAAAATGTCATGGATGTCGGTTCGTTTGGCTGTACGGTTGCAGTTTTCGGTTAATTACGACGAAAATCGTAACGGACGCGAAAACGATCCAAATTGCGAAACGAATGGTAATTTTTGCATTCCCATCACTAAAATACAATATTTTAATGATTACAAAAATTTTTGGATGTCTGGATATGGTCAGAACGCAAGATATGCACGCGTTTGCGTACTTTCACAGTTTTGACGCTTTTAGTCCCTGTGATCAAATAAGCGTATTTTCGCATACCGAACCCCTCAAAACTTATTTCTAAGCTATGTAAAGGGTATTCAGGGTATGTTTAGCTTATGATCTTGTTCCGGAATGTACGTTGTTATGCGAATTGGTAGAATTTTGCAGTTTGTCACAAATAGTCCCTGTGATCGAATAAACTTGTTTTTGCCATACCAAACCCTTCAAAACTTATCTCTAAGTTATGTGAAGGTTATTTAAGGTATCTTAAGCTTATGTCACTATTCCAGAGTGTATGTCGTGTTAAACTGATTACGTTTACGTAACAATTTGCGTATAAATTCCACAAAAGCTTCTCGAGAGTTCGGAATCATACTAAATTTGATATGTGTACTTGTCACATGTAATTGTACTAATCCCGAGAATGAAATACAAGATTTCATTGAATTCATAATTGTATGATGATCGTAGAGGCACAAATGTCACAGTACAGAGGAAATCACCCTATGTGCAACAGTTGCAATTTGCACCATAGTGGGTCGTGCAACAAGGGCCACTGCCAGAGATGCAACAAGCCTGGTCACGCAGCAAAGGATTGCAGGAGTCTGTATCCTGTGAATCAGAATCGACAGCAGCAGCAGCAACAAGTCCTACAAAACCAGAACCAGCAGCAGCAGCATCAACAGGGTAACAACAGGGGGTGCTACCAATGTGGAGCTGAAGGCCACTTTAAAAGAAACTGCCCTCAGCTGAATCAGAACCGCAACAACAACAACAACAACGACCAGGGCAATAGGAACTACAACAGGAGCAACAATGATGATAATGGTGCCAAGGGGCATGTGTTCGAGATTGGTCAGGGTGAAGCAAGGAACGATCCTAATGTTGTGATGCATAAGTTTCTACTGGATGACGACTTTGTTTCTGTTTTATTCAATTCGGGAGCCGATACTAGTTATGTGTCCTTAAGGGTGAGTCAGATGCTTAAGCATACCCCAATCCCTTTGAACTTCAAACATGTTGTAGAACTAGCGAACGGTAAAAACCTTGGGGCCACACACATAGTTAAGGGTTGTAATCTCGTGCTAGCCGGTCAAACTTTTTCTATCGATCTCATCCCCATCGTTCTTGGTAGTTTCGACGTTGTCATTGGGATGGACTGGTTATCCCAACATCGAGCGGAAATACTCTGCAAAGAGAAGATTGTCCGCATTCCTCGTTCTAACGATGAGCCTCTCACTATTCATGGTGACAAGAGTGGTGTAGGATCGTTGAATCGATCTAATGAGTCGATCAGAAGAGTTCTAGATCAAACCAAAGGCAGAATTCAGTGATTCGATCTTCATTGCAGCTTGATTAACACTAGGAATCACTTTAAATGTCGATTATATTGATTTGAAAGCTATTACAGTTCACTCGACACTTCGGCAACACCTCTGCTCCGGAATCAGGAATGTTACAAATGAAAGACCAAGCTCAGCTATAGATATTCCAGTTTGCAGGAAACAAGTCTCACACGGCCTGGTCAGTTCGTACGAACTGGCCTAGCCAGTTCGTGTGAACTGGACTGTCAACATCAAATTCCTATTTTCTAATCTACTGAGCTCCGTTCTATCCTATCTAATTACAAGACTCGATACAAGACGAAGTCGACAGACATATGCACCAACAAACTCCCCCCTTGGATGTTGACGAGTCTTCAGTACGTCAAGTCTTCAGTCTTGATCAGTCTTCACGCTTTTTCCAAAGTATCTTACACTGTAAGCATCCTTCAATCTCTATCTTCTCTTCTATCATCAGCATCAGCAGCTGGCGTGTACGGTAGGATTGGAAACTGGCTCTATTGTCTTCAGACTCCCCTTTGCTAACAGACTCCCCCTTAAATTGTTCCAGAATCGTAATCTGACATAGCTTTCACAAGTTTTGGAACGATTCCTGGCTCTCCGTAACAATAGGATCAGACACGGGGATCTGCACAAATCTCTACCCAAAAATAAATTTCACAATTATTAATATTTAACAAATTTAGAATATCTGCTTACCACTTGTATTTGAAACATTCAAATTTGACATATCATTAATTTGAAACTATTTAAACATTTCAAATTCATTTCTTATTTCAAAACAGAAACGAAAAATGAGCATTTAGTTTAGAGATGTATATTTATATGCTCAATAAAGGCTCAAAACTCACTTTTTGTGGGAATGGGTTTATAATGTGATCAAGTATATATAATCAAATTTTAACTAGATTTGTCATGCCGTTTCATAATTTTCTTATGTTGGTTCTTTTTATCACGACGCTATCGGTTGTAAATTTGTAAAAATATAACCGTTTTAGAACTTGTTATTCCCAAATTAAACCAAGACAAGTAAAAAAATTGAAAAATTTTTGAAAAAAATTTGGGGTGATTAGTGGTTCCAATAGAGTTTTGTGTAAGGCTTGTTATTTAGGACTTGCAAAATTCAAGGTTTAGCATCCCCCACACTTAAATTACACATTGTCCTCAATGTGTCCTAAAAATAAATTTTTAGGTTGATTGAATGTGTAAAAAGGTGAAAAAAAATTTGGGGTGATTAGTGGTTCCAATAGAGTTTTGTGTAAGGCTTGTTATTTAGGACTTGCAAAATTCAAGGTTTAGCATCCCCCACACTTAAATTACACATTGTCCTCAATGTGTCCCAAAAATGTAATTTTTAGGTTTAGCATCCCCCACACTTAAATTTTTAGGCTTGTTATTTTAGTTCCAACATTAGAACTAAAAAAGGGTTAGTTTTATGCCTTATTTGATGTAATTTATATGTTGCATTTTACACACGTCAGGTTTGCATGACATGAAATCTTTGTAAGAACAACCATAAGTAATGGTTTTCTTTCGTTTAGGAATTAGAGCTTTGATAAGAATACCATTATCTCCGTTAACGTTGTGACTCGGCTCGTTGTGCTACTACCTCTAATAGTATTATCGTTTACCGGCTTTTTATTAATAGCGTCGATAATAAATGGCATGGCATCTATTATTCCTTGAGCTACTATATGTTCTATTGCACTTTTATCCACTTGGTTTCCGTTATCGTTATTATTCTGAACTTCTTGATTTACTTCGTTTGACATCTGAATTGCAAACATTATTAGGTGTTAATATCACAGAATAATTTAAACATACAAATATTCAAACACATTTAACCAAAACCGTCGAGTATTGCGACGTTTACTCTTTTTTTATATATATGATGCATCCATACAAACTACAACTATAATTCTACATGTTAGTACTTATATGCGTCGATACATACATACATATATATATATATATACATATATACTTTATATATTATTGTTAGTATGGATTTTATATCTATTTTTATCAAATTAAAAAGGACAATATATATATATATATATAGGACAAAGATCCGTTAGGAACCACCCTTTATTGCGAGAACCGCGAGAACCAGTGTGAACACAAACAGCAATTCCTAAAAAAATCTAAAAAACACCCAAAAATTTTTTTTTTTATTTTTTTTGAAAAAATCTCTATATTTTGTTAATAAAAAAATAAAAAAAATAATAAAAAATAAAAAAATAATAAAAAATAAAAAAATAAAAAAATTTCGAGTAACAGTTATCCATGCACATGTGCATATGTATCGTTTCTTTGTCAAATTCCGTAATTCATTACCAATAATAGTCAATTGCACTTTCATTTACACTACCACGTGTAATACACTACTTTTTACGTTAACAATATTAGAAATGCACATGTGCATCTATATGTATCAACAGAAAATAAGGTGTTTTGGTACACTACTTTCTCTTTCATCTATCATTCCATCCATAATACACAAGCATGCACGTGTGCATTTTTGTCATTTCTTTGACAAATTCCGTAATTCATTACATATATTAGACAATTGCACTTTCATTTACACTACCATATGTAATACACTACTTTTTACATTACCAATATTAGAAATGCACATGTGCATTTATATGTATCAACATGAAATAAGGTGTTTTGGTACACCACTTTGAATACACTTTCCCTTTCATCTATCATACCATCCATAATACACTACCATGACCTCCTACCATCCATAATACAATACCATTGCCTCCTACCATCCATAATACAATACCATTAACAATATTTTTCACTTTATTACATGTATGTAAACACCATTTATACCATCCAATCAACATATTACATTAAAAATTGACAACTATAACCAAACCATCAATCACTAGATATAACTAACCAAAAAACATGTATATGGGCCTACTTCTCCATTCAAAATCACAAACTTTTTGTACCAAAACATGTTATATCATGGTTATACCTAATTATGCACATGTGCATTTTGAATATTGGTAATGTAAAAAGTAGTGTATTACTAATGGTATTGTAAATTAAAGTGCAATTGTCTATTCCTGATAACGTATTACCGAATTTGTTGAAGTAATGATACATATGCACATGTGCATGGATAACTGTTACTCGAAAAAAAAAAATTATTTTTTTAATAATTTTTAATAAAAAATCGCTATATTTTAACGAAATATAGCGATTTTTATTAAAAAATATTAAAAAAATAAAAAAAAATTTGAGTGCTTTTTTGATTTTTTTTTTAGATTTTATTTTGTGTTCACATTGGTTCTCGCGGTTCTCGCAATAAGGGTGGTTCTCGCATGAACCTTACCCTATATATATATATAGGGAGAAGATCATGCGAGAACCACCTCTTATTGCGAGAACCGCGAGAACCAATGTGAACACAACCAAAAATGCCTAAAAATAGCTAAAAATCACACATTTTTTTTTAATATTTTTTATATAAAAATCGCTACTTTTCGAAGCCAAAAATAAAAAAAAAAATTTGGCCACTAAAAGTAGCAATTTGAGCTTAAAAAATATTAAAAAAAAATTAGATTTGTTTTTATTTTTTTAGATTTTTTTAGGTTTTTTGGGGGTTTAGTTTTTAGCATTTTAGCTTGGGGGGGGGGGGGGTTTAGGTTTTTGGGGGTGGGGGAGGGGGGGTTTAGGTTTTTTTTTTTTTGGGGGGGGGGGGGGTTAGGTTTTCTTTAGGTTTTTTTGGGGGTTTTAGTTTTTAGCATTTAGCTTGGGGGGTGGGGGGTTAGGTTTTTTTAGCTATTTTAGGTTGTGTTCACATTGGTTCTCGCGGTTCTCGCAATAAGGGTGGTTCTCGCATGATCTCCTCCCTATATATATATATATATTATAGTATATTTAGGGTTTGTTGTTTCTCAGAACTGCATCTCCCTCCTATGAGTATGGCTGGTATGGGTTCATTGTAGGCAGGTATGGGTTATCCATATGGTAAGTAGGGATTTGGTTCGTTTATCATGTTTTGGAAAGCCCAGTCATTGGTCCACCACTGTTCCAGTGGATCAGGTGTTGGTAATCTGGGTATTTCCTCGGTGTTGATTGCTGGTATTGGTAGTGGGTTTTCTTGTATTGGTTCAGAGTACATTGGTATTGGTGCTATGGGTTGTTCTGGGTATAAGGTTAGCAACTGGGGTTCTGGTTCTGCTAACAGATTGAGGTTTATTTCATTTCCTGCAGGTTGGAAAAGATCACAATTAGCTAATCTTCTATCTAGTTCCACCACAGAGGTATTGTCACGGGTATCTGAGCAGTTCCTTCTACTAAGGTTATGGTTGCCTCTTGGTTTTTCCTTTTCCTTCTCTTTTCCCTTATTAAACCATCCCCTCTTTTTGGGTGGTGAAGGTGTAAGGTCCCAAAAACCTTACTTCAGGTACTTGAGACCATACCACAACCTAGTTTTTGAGCCTTCTTTAATAGACCTTGCGCGGCCGCACACTGGTCATACAAAAAAGAACTTAGAACGAGGAACAATGCTCAACACCTGCGCCCAAAAAGGAAACTAACAAATCCTTGCGCCGACCTCCATAGCAGATAGGATAAAAATCCTAACAAACACTTCCGCATAATTAATATCCAGACTCTGATAAAAGTAACTTCTCTGATACCATACAATGGACATAAAGAAGAGCCACACATGATTACAGCTGTATTCTTCTAGATGGCTCCATCGTGCACCACCATTCGGTTATAACCGAATGGCCACGTGGCACCATCCCAGGCTCTCTCAAAGTCCACGATGATGGCACGGAATTAAAGAGAAACCTATACTTGCCCACTTTCCATGTGGCAACACCCCAAAAGTTGATCAAGATCACGATCCGTGTGCTTACACACTCGTTAACGATTAACGAAGGGAAAAATAATCGCCTACGGAAATAGCACTTTCCGTCAACTTTACATCAACAGGTTTTCCTGACCAAACTTCGGCTATAAATAGAAGGGTAACTCAGGTATAATGCTCAAGTTACATTCACTTCACTTTCACTTCTTCTTCATCAAAACCTATACTTATTCTCACGCCGGAGGGTGGTCACGGAGAGAACCTCCATTCTCCCCGTGACGAGTCTAACGGTGGTGGTTTTGCAGTTATTGTGAGAGGAAGAAGGTCATTCACCCACGAATCGGACGAGAAGATTTAACCCCCTTTTATGCAGATTCAAACCCCCTGGTTCAGTTGATTCCGGTCAATTAAACTAGTGTTTCTTCATTGGCGCCCACCAATTTCTCAGTTTTTATTCACCTCTTTTTGTTTCGATTCACTTTTTCATCTCCTTTTTTTCAAATGGAAGAAACCCCGACAAACCGTCAATCCGGCCCTCGGCCAAACTTCGCTCACAATACCCAAGTCGAAGGGATTGTGGAAGAGGCTTCGGATGATAACGAAGTCCAATACAATGATAATCATCCAAACGATCCTGTTACTCCAGGAATGCAGCCTGAAATTCCGATAAGCTCAATTTTACCTCCCGGAGAAACCCCTATCTCCTGGTATGTCAGATCCCAAGGAGCAATAAATGTTGTATATGCACAACTCTGTGCACAGACCGCTCTTCCCACTCAGTCACGAAGACCTGTATCTCGCACTCGAGTACCATCAGTACCTCATGCTTCCCAACATGAAGCACCATCACGAGTTCAGGTAGAAGAAACAGAAGTCTACTCTAGATCTCCCGCAAGGTATGAGTCTACTCATTCCGAAAATCCTCGAAGAGAGTATAATGATGAATCTCATCCCCACCGATGGCAATCAGTTTACTCCAGGTTGGGCCCGCGTTCTTACCAGAGACGGGACACCCACACCAATGAGTATGACAGAACATACCATGAGGGAGACAGTACAAGTGTGTTCAATCGTTTGCAACCAAATTGCAAAAGTTGTAAACCTCGCGCGGTTTATAATCCAGAAGCAGAACACGATTACAATTTAATCTACCGCCCGGTGGAGGCAGCGGAGAACTCCAAGTTTATCAGTGAGATCGCTTGAGCTCCTTTGGAAAAAGCAAAACTCCCATCCAATGTTGGCAAATTCAATGGCATGACAGATCCGGATGATCACCTTCGGGTTTTCACTAGTGCAGGTCTAGTAGGAGGATGGACCTTACCAATGTGGTGCCATCTGGTCATCCAAACTCTCACAAGTGCCGCGCGGCTATGGTTTGAAAGATTCTTCGGTGTCTGCCTCGTATTCGGATGCAGCCCTGGATGGTCCTTCATCCATTTCGGAGTCAGACATGTGTCGATAGGCGTCGGATGTATTTTGGTCACTCATACTTTAAACTCAAAATTTGTCAAAATAACATAAAAATCATTATATAGATATTGAGATTTATTTACATAGAATAACACATAAGTTATTACATTAATTTCCTAACATAATTGTTTAAGAGTTATGTATTAAAAAGAACACCTAAATGGCTTAAACCAGTAGCTCTGATACAACCTTCTGTCGCAGCCCCCGACCCCACCCTGGGAGCGGGTGCCGCGAGCCAGTTAGATGGTATCGGTGTTTATTAAATTTGCAGCGGAATAAATCATCAGGATCGTAGTTAGGAAATAATTTCAAAGTTTCTAAAAGACCAAACTTTTATTATTAAACAAATGGGCTAAAACCTATATTCCATTCTAATGTTTTAATAGGGATAAACCCTAATTGCTGAAAACATAAATTTCTTCTTTTATTCAGGTAATCATAGCCACTTTATTAAGCCTTCAGTGCTTCATAGCGGGATCCTATTACCTTCATAGTGGGTTACCTGAAACGCGTTTGAAAAACATTTATCCGCAAAAATATTGGCGAGTTCATTCTATTTTTTTAAAAGACACATTGTTATATTTTTACAATATCAAGGGCAATTACATTGTTTATATCTACCAAAAACTCAATCAGTATTTGTCACACGGTGGTAGTTCCGTGGTGACGATGGTCATATCACTCATTAGCTAACTTTCGTCCAATAGTGAAGGTTATCAAGTAATGTATACAAAACCCCACATACCGACAGTAACTACAGAATACAAAGACTTAATCACTGTAAGTATAACTGAAAAAATTTAGGGTTTTGTAAAGCAATTTGACAAAAACAAAGAATGACTCACTTTGTAAACTTAGGGTTTAACTATAAGCTTCCTGATAATATTTCCTGGTGAAATTCCTAAGTTCCTAATAAAATATACAATGCATACGTGTTATTATAATAACCCAATTCAAACTTTATCGATACATCACGAGATCAAAACCCCAACGTAGTTAGCAAAGTATAGCCTTATTCAGGCAGCACCTTGACATTCGTTGCTGGGTTTAGGATCGATCGGACAGGGTATCGAGTTAGTGATTAGGGGTTAAAATACTTACAACGAGGCAAAGCTTCGTAAAATAGGGGGTGCACTATCAAAGAAACGAAGGAAATAAGCAAAGTATTTCGTCAAATTTTGAGCGAAAAGGTGTAAAAGTTTCCATCCCAAGGCAGGCTATTTATAGCCCAACTGAACCAGCCTCGCGCGTCGCGACCCCGACCCCCTTCACCTTTCGCGTGTTGCGGGTGAAGACCTCTACTCCTAGAGTAGCCTTGTTGCTTGTTATAGCCATGCAGTGGATCTTATCATGTTATACACGTACTGGTTTCACTCCGCGCGTCGCGAAAGCTTTAGGGGATCCCCCATGTGTCTCCGGGGGGCCCTGTTTCAAGTTTTTCATTTCGGGTCTCGTCGTACCTGTTCGGGGTCTCTAATAGGGTTTCTTATAAGGTGTTTTTGAGTGTTGTTACATAACATGATGCATATGATGGAATCAAAAGTTACATTAACCACAAATCATTCAACGAAATAACAAAATTAGAGACTAAGATAACACAAAACATATATCAAAGACAGAACCAACACCCACTGATCATTATTATATATTATCATATCATAACCAAATTGTATAGAAGTTTGCAAAATGTGATACTAATATACCATAAATATGTTATCGGATGTGGGTACACACACAATCATCTAGTTTAGCAAATCAAATATCATATGAACGATCTATACTTCTATCATAAATCACAACGATCAAGTGTTACCCAAAGCACGCATAAGAGATGACGATGTGTTATGATCACACTACCACGACTTTAGTGTCACAGTGACATATCTATGGTATTCCTATAGGTTGAGAATGCTCGGGTACCAGATTCAAAACGAAACATAAGGAAATCTCATTGTATCATATCCAAATATGTTATATCTTTATAATGTCTAACATATAATAATGTTCAACATACTTTATTACATTATCCTTCGCCCCTTGTTTAAGTTTAACAGTGGACATGAGGCAATTATTTAAAAGAGTTACCGACTATCACATGCGCTTTAAATTTAAATTGTCAAATTTAGAGAGTATGAATTTTTGAATTGGAGATTATGTTTATTATCTATTATTTGATTTTTCTAAATTATCTTATTTAGTTTCCTAGTAGGATAATGATTCATGGTTATAAAATAGGGTCTAGTGTTTATAGTAGTTTTTTAGTTTTGATTATTGTAAAGAACACATCTTAGGTTTCTTTGAATCATTCGGTTCTTTAAAGCTTTTGATTTTTAATCACCGAGTTATTGAGCCATTTGATTGATTTTGTATTCGCATCAGCGAAAATCTCTCGCCGAAAAAGATCAAATATAGAAATCAAGCGAACCATCAACGTATCCACATCAACGAAATCTCTCAATGAAACATATCTAATATAGATATCAAGCGAACCCTCAACGAAACTACCACGAATCAAAGCACACAAAGGAATGCATACTACATACCAAACTAAAACGTTAATCTTTAAGGATAGATATAGGAGCACTAAAATGTTTAACATGTGTACATGAAGCAACAATGTCTTTAAGGATAGATATAGATATCAAGTGTTACATTAATCCTTGTAGAAAATTTACATTCTAAGACTACTTGATATGGGGCGTCACCACATGCCACCTCACCGATTTTTTAAACAATACCGCCCCCACCTCCATACCGGCGACGCCATAATGCGGGTGTCATAGAAGGGTCGGGAGCAGAATAGCGAAAGATAACGGGAAGGAAGAGACGGGGGTCAGCGGATTGAGATAGGTGTGTTTAGAGAGAGAAAGAGAAGGTGTTTTAGAGAGAGAGAGAGACTAGGGAGTTTCGGGTTTAATTTTATGGTTTGGAAATGGGCTAATAAATAAATTAGAAGGGGGCTAATATTTATAAATTTTTAATGGGCTAGTAAAGAAGTGGGTTTATAAATTAGAAATAAAGTTAAATTATTTTTACTTATGTAATTTAATTTTTATCTTGTATTAAGCACCCCCGCGTTGCGGCGGGGGCGAACACTAATGCCACGCTACTGCCAGCAACCACTAACACTGAAGTTGCGACGTGTTAATGTAAAGAAGATAAACCGAAAAGTAAGACATAGAATAGAATAACTAAGTTGATCTAGGACTCGCGTGTTACGATGAACCCACGTCTATTTTTTCTCGTTTAACCGGTTCATCGTAATCTATATATAATATATATCATTACCACTATACAATATCTCTATATCATTACCACTATACAAACCATAATGCATACATTACAACAACCATCGTATCAATATGTTGCAAATTATACAACTATACAAACCATAATTCATTGGTTACAACAACGCAAAACAAAACAAAATGTGAGATGTGGAAATGTGGCCATGGCCTATGAGTACAACTAATTATGCATAACATATAACAAAATATGAGATAAGGAAATGTGGCTATGGATACAACCAATTATGCATAACATACCACCCTCAATGCAACATATAACCAATTATACATAACATACCACCCTCAATGCATATATATGTTGCAAATTTATATTATATAATATAATTTTTGATGTTTCAAAAATTTATTGATTGATTTAGATTTATTTAATTTTTTAAATAAAAGAATGGATTAAATTAAAATTAAAATCAAACTAAATAAATAATTGAGTAATATTTGATGGGGTTTTATTCCATACCATGTATATTATTGGCATGAGGGAATAAAGCCCCCTTCTCACATGACGTCCAATTAGCACCGATACGGCAGAATAATAAAGCCCCTTGGGGCCCTTATTCTGTACCATGCAGCCTAACAACAATTTCTGAACACTTTATTTTCAACTAATAATTTATGGTGATCAAATTTCTTATTTGTTTTGGGTAATGATTTACCCAAACCTAATTTGTAAATCTAAACAAAAATAAAATTCAGGTATAATTAACCAACCTAGCTTTAATTAAAAAACTTACACTATTTTTTTTTTTTGGGTAAAGGGTTACCCCGGTGATTTTATATCAGAACCAAAACAAAACAAGTAGGAAGGCTGAAATACCCCCTAATTCTCTTCGTGGCATACCACAAAAGAGTCAAACAAAGGAAACACAAACAAACAACCACAAAGTAGAAACAATAATACTACTAGCTATGGTCTTCAGTCTTCCTCAAAATGCTCTACCCCTTGGATCGCCCACTCCTCCAAAAATCGATGAACATTGATTGATTGTTTATATTTGAAGGATATTAGTTTCACTCGAACCGTGTGAATGATAGATTCTGCAATTTGCTCAGGAGGTCTCAACCGATTACTGAAAAACCTGGTGTTTCGTTCGCTCCATAACATATATGCCGCGGCCGCCACTACCTGATTGCTTGCAATCGCCTCTATAGTTCTTGAATTAGCTCTGGGCACCAGCCAATTAAGTATATCTTCCCATCTTTCTTGAACCGTATGCATGCCAACTTTCTCACGGATTTTATGCCACACCGCTTTTGAGTACGAGCATTGAAAGAATAAATGATCATGCGTTTCGAGACCTGCATAACACAACAAGCAACACATCTGATTCATAGATCCAGTAACAATGCGATTCCACAGCAGAATTCTGTCTTGTGTCCACAGCTTCTTCTTACAAACAAGCCAACACAGGAAAGCATGCTTAGGAATGTTAAACGAAGACCACACAATCTTCGACCATACTTTTGGTTGATCACTCACTCTTATAGTATTCCACACCTCCTTCGAAGCAAATGGGACCAATTTATCTTCAGAATTTCGCCACAAAACCTGATCTTGAGCATTGGTAAGAGATAGTGGTTGGAGCTGAAAAAGACTAGGGTATAGCCTTCTCCACGCATCCGGCCAACACCAAACACCATGATCAATCACTTCAGCCACTTTAGACGTAACGCTAAGCCCATATCTCGCCATTTGTCTCGGAGTGACCCTTTCATCAATCGGACAGTTACTACACCATTTATCGAACCAAAGAAATGTACTTTGACCATTACCCACTTTATTCCAAAAGAAGCTTCGAAATAAAGATCTACTCTTTAACAGCTTTTTCCATCCCCATGGAGAGTTTATTTGGACCGGAATATCCCACACACTACGGCCTTTAAGCCTAGAAAGACCAACCCAATTAGTCCACAAGGATTTCTGGTTAGAAAGAATACTAAAAATATGATAAGCCATCAACGATTTGTTCACATCCGAAATTCGCCGAATGCCTAAACCTCCCTCTTCCTTTGGAAGGCACACCTCTTTCCACGCCACCTTAGCTCTCCGTTTGGAAACGGCCCCGTAACCCCACATGAACCATTTCATTTTATTTTCCAATTCCTTTATGATACTAGCAGGCAATATAAAAACTTGGGCCCAGTAAACATGGATCGAAGAAAGAACCGAGATCACAAGTTGTAGTCTACCTGCAAACCATAGAAATCTATTCTTCCAATCCAATATTCGTTTATTCATACGCTCCACAAGAATTTTGCAGTCTTTGATTAACAATCTAGACGCCAACAGAGGAACTCCAAGGTATTTCACGCGGAGTTTACCTTCTTCGAAGGGAATCAATTCCAAAATCCTCTCTTTAGTTCGGTTCGGCACATTGCAAAAGAAAATAGTACTTTTAGAGTTACTAGGAACCAGGCCAGATACATCTTGAAACTCCTTTAAGGATCTCATAATGACCTTAACTGAGTTTACCTCCCCTCTAGCGAACAGGAAGAGATCATCCGCAAAACACAAGTTTATGATCATTTGTTTTTCACATTTGTTATGAAATCTGAATGACCCATCCAGCTCAGCCGATTTCCTAAGAAGCAAAGTTAACACTTCCATTACCATCGTGAAAAGATATGGCGACATTGGATCCCCTTGACGCAAACCTCTTTTTCCTCTAAAGTATCCATGAATATTACCATTGATACTTAGAGAAAAAGAAGTAGTCGTAACACATTCCATAATCCAACTGACAAACTGCTGCTTGAAACCAAATCCGTGCAAAGTGTCACGCAAAAATCTCCAATCCACTGTGTCGTAAGCCTTTTGAATATCTACCTTCATAGCACATCGGGGAGGGCCTACCTGACGATGGTAGTTGTGCATAAGTTCTTGTGTTAACATTATGTTATCCGTTATCCTCCTTCCCGGAATAAAAGCTGACTGGTTTTCACTTATGATCTCGTTTAACCCTTCAAGAATCCTATTTGTAATGATCTTGATTATACCTTTATAGACCACATTACAACACGAGATAGGTCTGTAATCGGTTACTACACCCGGGGTAGCAATCTTTGGAATTAAAGCAAGAAAAGTATGATTTATTTCCTGGAGCATTCTACCCGTTACAAAAAATCAATAATAGCATTAGTAACCTCACCACCAACGATAGACCATGCCCTCTTAAAAAACTCCGAAGTATAACCATCCGGACCTGGCGCCTTATTCTCATTAATAGAAAAAATCGCTGCTTTTACCTCTTCCGGTGTCACCGGTCTATACATAGAATCCGCCACCTGAGAGCTAATTTTAGTCGAGAAATTATCGGGAGATACCCTCTTGACCATACCCCCATCCGTGCCTAAAAAGACCCGAAAATGATTAACCAAGGCCTCGGCTACTTCATCTCCTTCTTGCAAATGACCAAAAGTGTCTTTGATGACATGAATTTTGCTGATATGGTTCCTACATTTCACCGCATTATGGAAAAACGCCGTGTTAGAGTCCCCAACCTCCAGCCATTTCTGCTTCGCTTTTTGCTTCAAAAATCTTTCCTCATCAAGCAAAACATCATTGTATGTCTTAATACAAGCTATTTCAGCTTCCTTCATAGAAACATTAAACGGATCCGAATCCAAACTTTTTTTGAAGATCATCCAGCTCTTTCTTAATTTCCAACACTCGTCTATGAATATTTCCTTGTTTTTGCAATAATACTCGAAACGGGTGCTTCATCCCTCTAAGTTTCTTTACCACTCAAAACATTGGGACACCCTCCATAACAACCTCCCAACCCGATCTAACAACATCCAGAAACTCCTTTTTATGAACCAATAAATTGGTGAACTTAAACGGCTTAGGCTTGTTACGGATGGTAGATTGGGTTTTCAAGACACAAGGGCAGTGATCGGACACCCCATTCGGAAGGAACACGGCATAAGCTTCAGTAAAAGTATCCACAAACTTGACATTTGCCATTATTCTATCCAACTTCTTTCTAATTCCCACTCCATTTCTCGGTCACTGATTCCATGTGAAGTGCATACCATGAGCTTTTACATCAAAGACTTCAATACAATTGACACAATCCTTAAAATCCTTCATAGCAGCACTAACATTAGACGAACCCATACACTTATCCTCTAGGTTCAGGGCCACATTAAAGTCCCCCATAATGGCCCACGGATAGTTTTTAGCAACACCCTTATGCAGTCTTAAAGAATCCCAAAGTTGTTTTCTTTCTTGATCACTATTGCTAGCATACACAAACGAAGTATGAAGCATATGTTTGTTTTTTTTAAACAATCTGAACATGAACTACTTGATCAGTCATATGTAAAACCATAACATCAACACAATCTATATTCCACCCGAGAATTATTCTTGTACCTTTGTTGCAAACATTGGCATTAGAAGTCCACTCCCAATTTCTAAAAACATTCTTGCAAACTTTGCTGAGATTATCCATCTTGACATGAGATTCCAAAACAGCTAACACCTGCAACCCATTGTCTCTTACAAGTTTTTGAACCTCCTTTTGTTTCAGGGGATGGTTCAATCCCCTCACATTCCAAGCGGCTATACTATCCATTAATAACCCCTTCAGCAGGTGTGCTTGCACCTGTTTTCATTGTACCCTCACTTAGATTTTCCCCCATGAACTTCGACACACCATCATCCGTGTTCAGTCTGACTTCCTCTTCCTCGATAACCCCTTCCTCATTCAGTGCATTTAACATACTGGAGGGGTTGCTAGTTGTTACACCTGGACCCTTAGACGAACTAGGCTTGCTAGGATCCAGCTTTTCATTCATTTTCTTTGGCCTATACACAAATTTTTGTTTCTCATTGACATGAAAGTGCTGTTTTTGAGTCTTTTTCCTATTGTTCCCACTCCTAAAACCCTGATCATCCACTTTATCCTTCACGTTTCTCTCTTTATCCGGTTTATCATGGCATCTCATTGGACAATCATCATCTCCATGTCCAAACACATTACACGCATTACATCTTGGAGGTTTCCATTCATACTCTACCCTAACATTACTCTTCAGAAAGCCACCCTCTTCAACTTTCGGGATTGCCACAGTGACAGTTTCTTTCAGCTCCTTGTCGGCATCTAACTCAATAATTGCTATAGCAAAACTACTTCTACCCCAAGAGTCGATACACATTTTAGTCGTTTCGTTATCAAGCACTTTTGGAGATCCAATCTTAGACGCAATCAAACTTAGTCCGTCTTCCGTATATGCCGCTAATGGCACGTCATGCATCTTGACCCACACAGGAATTTTCTTTAACTCCTCCTTTTTCAATTCAGTGTTAGGCGACCATTGTTTCATAAACAGTGGTATATTTCTTATAAGCCACGGCCCATCTTGTAAAACTTGTTCCATTCCTTCTCTTGTCTTGAACTTAAAAAAGAAGAATCCCTTGCCATTCATCATAGACTTCTGTAACCCATATTTCTCCCACCTATTCCTGACAAAATAATCAACTACTGGAAACGCTAACCTCTTACCCAAGAAATATCCAAACAATACATTGGCAAATCTATCCTGAACCTGTTTAACCGAAGCTACAGGTATTGTAACATCAGCATCTTCCATAGCCTTATGCACTCAACTTATGAGGATATTATCAGGCTGTTGTTTATTAAATATTTATTATTCTAATTCCTCATTCTATGATTATTACAATTAGTGATATACTAATAAAAAAAAAGATAGATGCTTATTCTCACAATCTATAACCAAGACTTTTTGGCAGACAGGAAAAACATACGTACCACAACCAGCACACATATTCTGTGCAGCCCTTTATAATATTATCCAATTAACCCTAAACAAATCTATTAACCATTTAACTCCATATCACCAATACACCCCAAAATTAAAAAAAAAAAAAAAACCCTCATATTTGCGGGGCCATCATACGAGAAAAGTCGTCGAAGCACACGAACCCATCCCCATTTTTATCAACGTTACTTATCATATTCTTGCATTCTTCTAACGTGCATTTCCCGTCCCCTAACGACTTCAACGCCTCAAACAGTTCGTCCGTCGTGATCCGCCCGTCGTGATCGCCATCGAAAAAGTCAAACACGTCTCTCAGCTCCGTATCACACGCTGGCGGTCCGAACGCAGAGCTTATGGCTCCGAACTCATCCAGAGTAATGATTCCGTCACCGTTTTTATCCAATTCGTTTAGCATCAGGCTCAGTTCTTCTCGGATCAACGGTTCGGATCCCCCGATTCGGCTCAAAACCGCCTCAAGCTCCTCTAGTGTTATCTGTCCATCATTGTCGGCGTCTATAAACCTATATTAGACAGATCATAATTAGTTACGGTAAATGGTGGATTATGTAAATACCTACTTTTGGAATACAATAAATAAATAAATTGTAAATGGTTACATTGGAGGGTAGATTATGTAAATATGACCTATTTTGGAATTCAATAAATTGTAATTAGTTAGAGAAGGTTGATTATGAGGGTGTTTGGGGTTGAGTTTTGAAGAAGATTTTTAGATTATTGTAAATAATCAGTTTTGAGTGTTTGGATAAAAAAATTAAAAAAATGATTATTTGCGTTTAGAAAGTTACAAAACGCGGTTTTCCAAAAGCACTCCCCCCCCTACTGCAACAAAACGCAGTTTTCCAAAAATTGATTATTTGCGTTTAGAAAAGGATTTTCACTTGTTTATTTTTTTAAATATATATTTGCCAAACACTCAAATGATTGATTATCTGATTATTGTGATATCAAACAACATAATCAAATCCAAACACTATGTTTCAACATCACGTTTTGTTACAGTTAATTATCTGATTCTGATTATTCAAAACGCATAATCTATTTTCAAAACTCAACCCCAAACACCCTCTATGTATATAAATACTACTAATTGTAATAAATACTATGTTTCAACATCACCCTCTATATACAAACACTATGTTTCAACATCACGTTTTGTTACAGTTAATTATCTGATTCTGATTATTCAAAACGCATAATCTATTTTCAAAACTCAACCCCAAACACCCTCTATGTATATAAATACTACTAATTGTAATACCTACTTTCTGGTGGGCTTACAACACATCTTTTATCAGTTCAATGACGACGCAATTATTATTATTATCAAACATGAATACGACTCGTTTCACTACTTTTATACATCATGTATATGACACAGTTGTATTACAATGATGGAGCATAATTTTAATTATTTTCAGAAAAGTATAAGATTAGATAGTGTATTTTTTTTTATTACTTTCTGGAATACATTAAATTGTAACTAGTTAGCGTAGAAGATAGATTCTTACTGTAATACCACCTACTTTAAGAATAGAATATGGTAGTAGAGGGTACACCTCCTACTGTAATGTAATACGTAGTTTTGAAATACCTAAATTTAAAAATACAACAAATCACAATTACTACTACTACTATACATTTCCTAGCTATGTTATGTATGATATTACCTAAAAGCTTGAATCAACTCGACCTGCACGTCAGTAGAAACCTCCGACCACTCATCAGAACATATTTCGTGCGTAGGCAATACGCTAGTCGGAGTTGCAACACCATTAGACGTCGACTTATTATTATTATTATTGCGGTGACTAGGCTCCGGCGAGCCAGACGACGTCGTCGCGAAAGAATTAAAGGAGAGCGGATCAGATCTCGAAAGCGAGCGGTTTTTCTTAGACCGGAAAAGGTGTTTAGGGTGTATTTTGCCGGCGATTTTCATGGAGAATGAGAGAGAGAGGGAGAGAGAGAGAGAGATATATATATGAGAGGAAGCAGAGAGGAAGGAGGGGTGGTTAAATGGAGGAGTGAGAGTGGGCTTCCAGGAAGCTTCCTTGGAGACAATAACAAAGGCTATTTATTGGCTTCGTTGGTTGTTTCTTAGTTTGATTTCCACGAATTGGGTGGTTACACTTCTCATGTTTTCATTGGTGATCAATTATGAAAATCAAATTGTTTTTAGATTTAGGCCGGAGGGTGTGGGGGCGCCACCCAACCCAGCTGGCCACCTATAGCGCCCCATGTAATAACTCTCATCAAAAGTCCTAATTATTACATTAATTGTCCAATAGAAAACCCTAATTAAGAAACCCAAGTGATTCTGCATAAACCCTAAAATTTTCAGAACAATCGGAATCAGGATTAGGGCCCCTAAAACTCAGGGGGGATAAACCCAAGTTGATAATATCTAAACAGTTTTACGTGTAAATTGAAATTGCATGCGAGACCAACTCACCTGAGCAACCTGGACACGAAGCTACCCTATGGAAGTAGGGTGTCCCTCGCGCCACGCAAAGGCCCCTCGCGCCACGCGAGGGCGCCGTTTTTCAGGTATAAATATAGGGGTCTGTTACTTGCAATTGTGCGTTAGTTCGACGTTCAAACTCAATACGTACGTTGAGATATTGTCCAATTACTACAAAAACACACACAATTCACGAAGTGCTGCTACGATTCAATGTCCGATCGATTAAAACTATCCAATGGATGTTTAAGTGCTGCCCACATTAGGGTTATGCTTTGTCATTCGTCGTGAATTCGATGGATGTTTAAGTATCGCACTTTGTCATTCGTTGTGAGGGTTTAATCTCGTGAGTTATCGTAAATGTTGTATTAGTTACTAACCTAGTTTTGTGGTATTGTTATTTAAATTAGGTTAACAAGGCTAATCAATAGACTAGACTCTGCTCGTGTTAAATCTGCAATGTGAGTCATTCTCTTTTTATCAACATATTTTACAAAATCATGTTATTTTCAAAGTTATAATTACAGGGATTAAGTCTTTGTAGTCACCAAATTACAGCCGGTATGTGGGGTTTTGTATACATTACTTGATAACCTTCACCATTGGACAACGGGGTAGCCAAGGGGTGATATGACCATAGTCACAGACACCATTGGACAATGAGGTTACCAATGGAAGGTCGAGTACAAATACTGTGGGTAGTTGGTTGATATATGGAAACATTGTAATCGCTCTTAATACTGTAAATTATAACAACGTGTCGTTTTAGTAAAAAGAATGATTCACCAGTATTTCCCGCTGACAAAACCTTTTTCAAACATGTTTCAGGTGATCTGTTGTGATCCAGGAAAAGTGCCTCGAAGCACTACAAGCTTAAGGAAGTGGCTAAAAATAAAATAAAGAAACATGTTTTGTAAAATAAAGATTTTTCAGTGAAATCATATGATTGTAAACTACCGGGGTTTATCCCGAATTGTGAAATAAAATAATCAGGAAATTTCAGTTTTTAAAAGATCCTGTTAAAATCTTCCGCTGTTAACTCAATTAAATAAATACCACGGGATTTCTATCCCGCGACTCCTGGACTGGGTCAAACCGGGCCAGGGGCCGTGACAGAAAATGTGGTATCAGAGCCACTGAGTTAAGCTAATTAAGTATTTAGAAATACTTAATTTTCCTGATTGCCATTTTGTGATTATGTGTTTTATTAACTGACTATTTGTTAGTTACAGTATGGGTAAGCAAAAGCTTTCGAATATCTATCTTAAATTAGATAGTTCGCAAAAAGAAAAGGGAAGTTCATCCCAATCAAAATCCTCAAGATACTCAGTAGATATTGAGGAGGGAATATTTGTTCGTAAAGCCCATTATGAGGAACCACTTTCTCCTAATAAAAGAAGTTTGATTATTAGGAAAAGCCAAGAGAAAATAAAGAAATCTCAATCAAAAGAAATGAAAGATAATCAGGAAATTCAGAAACTCGGTAGTAAACCACCATGGGAAGACAAGTTAGATGAAAAATGGACAGATCTCTATATGCTAGCTACTGTAGCAGTAAATGCAAATCTTTAAAATATTTTGACCCAGTATTAGCACCCTTATCACCTACAAGCCAGAAACTTTACCCAGTAAATAAATAAATTACAATAAACTCTAGTGTGTTTTACTTGTCAGTTGTCCTTTGTATTAAATTAGCTACACGGTATGCAATAATACTTGAATGTTATCTGTGAAATTTTGTTAT
This sequence comes from Helianthus tuberosus, assembly GCA_030545235.1. NCBI lineage: Eukaryota > Viridiplantae > Streptophyta > Magnoliopsida > Asterales > Asteraceae > Helianthus > Helianthus tuberosus. The sequence continues at coordinate 126,788,993 of CM060407.1, forward strand.
AAAATTTTAACTTAGTATTTTGCATATATGCTAAACAGCATGAATGAGTTATCTGGAGCCCTAGAGAATCTCAACCTCTACCCTGTAAACATAGAAGTTTCCAAAGATTTTACTGGTTACTTTGCTGATGTGGAACAACCTATGGAATTTTGTCCTCCACCTCTGGAGAAACCAAAGCCTAAGAAAAGGAGAAGATTGGTAGTTTGGAGACGTGTACGCAGGAGGAAACCCGCAACTAGGAGAGTTCCCAAAATAGAAAATCCCATGGATAAAGGAAAAGGTTGTGACAACTGGCCCAAACCGGTAATTTCCGTACACATTAATTATTGCTTAATGACTGCAATTATGAGTTTAATTGTCAGCAATGTCTGAACACATGATTAAACAAGTGAATTCATGCATGTTGTATACTACAAAATATTGCTTTATGCATAAACGAGAGCGTTGCGTCAGAATAATAGTAAACTCACCGGTAAGACACAATGTGTCAACAGAACTGCAGAAAGCAGTCACACAATAAAATTGGAACCTAGGTGTAGGTCCGACAACAAAGAATGCATTAAAACCCAAGAGTACATACAAGGGTTAATACATATGCAATACGAAAGCAAATATAAGCACTAAAAAGCACCCGAAACGCACTTTAAGTGCATAATTTATATAATTCAGCAATAAATCAGCATTTGGACATATAAATATTATGCAGAAATGTCGTTTTATTATCCAGAATATTTCCCTAAGTGTTGGGAATTGAAAGAGTACAAGAAAGGTACTTAAACGACACTAAAAAGTGTAATTTAACACTTTAACGAATCAGTGTCTAACCGAACAACCGGACATCACCCGGAACACCAAAATAATGCTAGAAGCATTGATTTTTATTTTTCTGAGCCAGTTAGGGTCCCTGAACACCCTAACACCCACTGTAACGCGTGACACACTAGTAACTAAGTTAAACACTTAACTAACTTGGTTTATCATAACTAATACCTAACTAACTGGTTGGTTTCGAACTAGACCCCCCCCCTTTTGCTAACCGACCCCAAACTAGAGGGGACACCCTTTGATTTGTTTTGATTATTTTAATCACAATGTCTAATATCTAGTTAACATAAAACCCATTGGTTAATGACACTAAACTTTGTCTATAAGATACAAGAATTGCACATATGATCATTTATCACAAACATCACAACAACACACTCTCCTCTCTCCCTCTAGTTGTTCACGGCCAAACATCCCTTGAGCATCCATCCATCTTTCAATTTCGATCTTGCCATTCCAAGCTCATTCAAGCATCAAGGGTCTCGTATTAGGAGGCTTGGTGCAAGCGGAACGCGAAGGACCTCTCTACTTAGCTTTTATCCACCTCTTTTGCGCATAGATTCTTCCCTAGCCTTGAGCTAGAGGTATAATGTTTACAACTCGTTTTTGAACTAGTCTAAAGTGGTTAAAAGGATTTTTACCGGTTAAATCTCGTTAAAATGCAAGATGATGCACAAAAGTTTACTAAAAACACTTAAAATGGTGGTTAATAGCTTATAAGTTGTGTAAAAGTTGTAGTAATTGAAATATATGGTTATTTAGACCCGATCTATGATTGTGGTAGCTCGGATCACCATTTAACCCGATGTAGTCATGTTCTTGGATCATGACATAAAGTCATGTTAGAAGATATAAGGGTTAAAAGGGTGAAACTCTACCACACATGAAACATGAACTTGTGTAAAAGTATTTTTACTTGCAAAATAGTGTTTAAAACTAGCCGATCTATGTATCTACAAGTGGTATTTTCAAAAGACCAAGCATCAAAAGAAATCACATGTTTTAAACCGGATCTTACACAAACAAAGTGGTTTTTGTGAACAAACAAGTGTGTGGACACTTGTGTAACAAAAGTTTTAACAAAGAAATAATTTTCGTAAAAACCGACTAGAAGTTGTGAAACTTCATATTCGGTAAAAATAAAGTTTTTAAGAAATTAAACTTATTTTTAACGATAACAAGACTTACTACATGTGCTAGTAAGTTACTACACATTTTTGTAAATATTCAAGTTCATGAAATGGAGAAACTAGTGATTATTGCTGATGAGTATTGTTGATAATTGTTGTTGATGATTGATAATGATTTAAAAGAAAATAAACACACGTTTTGAAAACGTGGGAAACCTCCATTTTTAGGGGAAACTCTGTCAAAATTTTTATAAATTTTGACACTTAGGAAAAAATATAAGTTTTTGAGAAACTTATTCCCTAAAAATGTATTTAAAAGTATTACCAAGGTTTCCCTAATTTTTGGTGATGAGAAATGGTGATTTTCAAGAATAAAAATGGATATTAAGTATATATATATTTTTTTTTTGAAAGAAAAATATATATTATTTGATCACCAACTTTTGTGCTAAGTGTATATAGTATGTGTTATACGTGCTAGTGTATTAAGACTTAAAAATACACTAAATACTCGTGAGGAGTATAAACATAAAAATACACATACAAAATACAAGAAACATAATTCGGGTGCAAAGTGCAAAACATAAAAGACTTATATTTATTTTTGGAGAAAATAATATAAGTAAGATACGTAGTTAAAAATATGGAATATTTTTAACACAAGAATATACAAAAGAGAGTGACTGTACTTGTGCGACGCAAGTCTAGTGACTAACGTTAAGAAAACGCGTATAGGTTACGACGTTAATTAAGCAAATCCGGTGGAGTTTACGACGCTAGGAACGCAAAGTTGTGAGTTCATGCTCCCCCTTTTCTCTTTAACTATTTTCAGTTTTTATAACTTCGGGGGTGAAATACATGTACAAATGTACAAAATTTATAATTGGTATGATATAAATACAAGAAGTACACTTGGTGAGAACGAGAACCAAGTGTGACGAAATATAAGAATACAAGGAGTACACTTGGTGAGAACGAGAACCAAGTGTGACGAAATATAAGAATATGAGAAGCGCACTTGGTGAGAACGAGAACCAAGTATGAGGCGCTATGAGAAATGATAACAAGAAACGCGCTTGGTGAGGACGAGAACCAAGTAGGAAGCGTTATGAGAAATAGTGTCACGATTAGGGTACAGAAGCACCATTAATCAACAATATACCTAGACCGCAGAACAAAAGGTTAGATCTAACGGGTGCCTGGCAGCCACACTACCGGTCGGGGCGAGAATCGAGTAGTGCTTTTGTGTCTCAGAAAATACCAATTAAATGCCTTAGGTTTGGTGACTTCCTATGTCGTGCCACATGTTAATGGCTTTGCAACCCATTAACAATCTGATATTTACAGAAATACTGTATTTACATAAAATTCATACCATTCTAAAATTGATATATAACTTGAAGTACGTGGGGTACTCAAGAGGATTGATATATAACTTGAAGTACGTGGGGTACTCAAGAGGATTGATATATAACTTGAAGTACGTGGAGTACTCGAGAAAAACTTGATTTATTCACAACTATGTTTTTATACAAAGTATACAAACGTGAAATACAAAACTGCATGAATTCACACCAACTTTATGTTGACGTTTTTCCAAAAACTCACATGTATTTCAGGTAACTAGGATGGATGTGCGCGTGGTCTTGCTTATGCTCGTGGATGTCGCTTGTGTTTAACTTTAAATAAAGTTGTAAACTTTTAAGACAAATGTTTTATGCTGTCTAGCGATGTAAACGCTAAACTTATGTTTTCAAATTATGGCATTCGATGTTATTTTACGAGCATGTAGCATGTTTACTCTTCGTATGCAATGAGAACCTTTCATGATCACACCTCGTGCTTCCGCCGTAGAAAGGGGTGTGACAGATTGGTATCAGAGCTGCGATTATAGTGAACCAGGATTCCTTCTCGAGTCTAGTCTACAATCTCTAGGATCCATTCACGAAAACAATTTTCAAAGAGTTTTCATTGCACAAAACGTCCCGCGACATCCACTACCTGAAACTGTATACATGAGTCTAGAAAAGACACTACGAGACTTAGAGTGCACTTGAGTAGCACTTGTCGTTGACTAGGAATTACTTGCAAATATGTGTGATAATTAGCACATACTAGAAGTAGAATGTCACAAGTATATGTGACTTTACCTGAAAGCAAGGGCCTACCTGAAGGAAGAAATACGAGGATGAAACGAACTGTGCGGACTGTGCAAGGAGTTACGTAATTATGGATGCATACATAATTATGGAATTCAGTGCACAGAAACCACAGCAAGTCTTGTCACGTATAGATTCGCTCAGAGCAAGCCTACTAAGTACTCTGCTAGAGTAATAATTGTTTGATGTCACTTATGTGGTATATATACCTGTGAATATATATGATACTACTATCTAGCGTGACGATATCAAACAAATGTCTAACCCTGTTGTGTTATGTTCTGTCAGAACATGGCACCCAGGAAAACTGTGAATGCTCGCAATGACGATCAACCTCCTCCTCCCCCACTGCCAAGAACTGCTGACGAGCTGAACGCTCTACTGGAGGAAAGGATCTCCGCTGCTATCGCCCAGTACGAGGCGAACCAAACTCAGGACAGTGGAGGACCAAGCAACGCTAGGCGTAATGGGAATGGAGATTCGTCTGGAGGCAATGCAGCTCAAGGTAACCTTAAGACACTGTGCTAAGCATGAGGAAATTTATGAACGGTCTTTGTTTCATTATTTCTTCAATTGCTCACATGTGAACTGGTTGAATCAATTCCAGGCTGCACTTTCAAGCAGTTCCTCGACTGCAAGCCAATGAACTATGATGGCACAGGAGGTGCAGTAGCATTTGTGCGCTGGACGGAGAAGACTGAAGCTACTTTCCGCATGAGCAAGTGTACCGCGGATCAACAAGTCACTTTTGCTACTGGGTTATTCGTTGATGAAGCTCTGACTTGGTGGAACCTGCAAGCCCAAACTTTGGGTGATGACGCCGCTTATGGCCTCACTTGGGAGGAACTGAAGGAAAGAATGAGAGAGAAGTACTGCTCTCGTGCGGAACTCCAAAGGCTGGAAACAGAGTTCTGGCACCTGACTATGGAAGGTGCTGACATCAATGGTTACACTCGAAGGTTCCATGATCTGTCAAGAGTGCTTCCCTACATGGTGACTCCTGAATTTAAGCGTGTGGAACGCTACATTTGGGGACTGGCCTCAGAGTTTCGTGGCATGGTGACATCGGCCAAACCACAAACAATCACCGAGGCTGTAACTCTGGCTGTCAGCCTGACTGAAGATTGTGTTCGTATGAAGAAGTTATCACTGAACCCAACAGAAAAGACCGAGACACATGCTGAGTCGTCCGGCGACAAGAAGAGAAAGCATACAAGCTTGAACCAAGCAACTCGTAACAACAAGGGTTTCAGCAAGAAGCATGACGCTAACCCGTCCCAGGAGGCGAAAACCCATGAAACCAAAGCATACCAAGGCTCCATGCCTAGATGCCAAAAATGTAAGTATCATCATGGTGGAGCTTGTCGCATTCCAAGGTGCGACAAATGTGGTAAATTGGGTCATCGAACAGAAGACTGTTGGGGAAAAGGAAAGAACCGAAATGGAAACGGTGCTGGTAATAAGAATGGCAACGGGAAAGGGCAGAACCAAGGATGCTTCAAGTGTGGAAGCAATGATCATTTCATGAAGAACTGCCCAGAGAGAAACAACGCTCCAGCTCGAGCATTTGTGATTGGAGCAAGAGACGCACGCGAGGACCCTAACGTGGTCACCGGTACGTTTCTCATTAACAATCACTTTGCATCCATATTATTTGACACTGGCGCCGATTATAGCTTCATGTCTGTGGAATTTAAACGCATACTCGGAATAGAATCCAGTAGATTAGAAATTCCTTATTCCATAGAACTAGCCAATGGCAAAATTGTTGAATCGGGCGAAGTTGTTAGAGGCTGCACGCTAGAACTTGGTGAACGAAGATTTAGCATCGACCTCCTACCTATTCAATTGGGTAGTTTCGATGTAGTAGTCGGAATGGACTGGTTGTCCAAGAACAAAGCTGAAGTTATTTGTCATGAGAAAATCATTCGCATCCCTTTAGCGAATGGTGAAACTCTCATCATGCATGGAGAAAAAAAACAAGACGCGCCTCTTCGAATCATCAGTTGTATGAAGGCACAGAAGTGCTTAAGGAAAGGATGTGTTGCTTTCCTAGCACACGTTATAGACAAGAAAGCTGAGGAGCCGAAACTCGAAGACATTCCTGTGGTGAAGGAATTTCCTGATGTGTTCCCTGAAGATCTGCCAGGACTACCTCCGCAACGACAAGTCGAATTCCGTATACACTTGGTTCCAGGAGCTGCTCCTGTAGCCAAGGCACCCTATCGACTTGCACCATCCGAAATGCAAGAATTATCTACACAACTTCAGGAGTTGTTGGATAAAGGATTCATAAGGCCAAGCTTCTCACCCTGGGGAGCTCCAGTATTGTTCGTGAAGAAGAAGGATGGAACACTGCGGATGTGTATCGATTACAGGGAACTGAACAAGCTCACTATCAAGAATCGGTATCCACTACCGAGGATTGATGACTTGTTTGATCAACTGCAAGGATCAAGCTACTATTCCAAGATCGACCTTCGATCGGGATACCATCAACTGAGAATCCAAGAAGAAAGCGTGCCAAAGACTGCATTCAGAACACGCTATGGGCACTACGAATTCCTTGTGATGCCATTTGGATTGACGAACGCGCCAGCGGTCTTTATGGACCTGATGAACCGCGTATGCAAACCATATCTCGATAAATTCGTGATTGTATTTATCGATGATATCCTGATTTACTCGCGAACGAAAGAAGAGCACGAGCAACATCTCAGAACCATCTTGGAGCTACTGAAGAAAGAGAAACTTTATGCAAAGTTCTCGAAATGCGAATTCTGGATTCGCGAAGTACAATTTCTTGGTCACGTGGTGAATGAGAAGGGCATTCATGTAGACCCGTCCAAGATAGAAGCGATAAAGAATTGGGAAGCTCCCAAGACCCCAACTGAAGTTCGACAATTTTTGGGCTTAGCGGGCTACTATCGGCGATTCATCGAGAATTTCTCAAAAATAGCTCAACCGCTAACGACCCTTACTCAGAAAGACAAGAAGTACGACTGGGGTCACAAACAAGAAGAAGCCTTCCAGTTACTTAAGAGCAAGCTATGCGATGCACCGATACTATCATTACCCGAAGGCACTGAAGACTTCGTGGTATACTGCGACGCCTCACGACAAGGCTTGGGTTGCGTGCTCATGCAACGCCAAAAAGTCATCGCTTATGCTTCAAGACAACTGAAGGTTCACGAGAGAAATTATACCACTCATGACCTGGAGCTGGGTGCAGTGGTATTCGCCTTGAAGATTTGGCGACATTATTTATATGGTACTCGATGTACAATCTTCACAGATCACAAAAGCTTGCAACACATATTTGATCAGAAGGAATTGAATATGCGCCAGCGACGTTGGGTCGAGCTGCTGAATGATTATGACTGTGAGATTAAGTACCATCCTGGAAAGGCGAACGTTGTAGCAGACGCGTTGAGCCGAAAAGAAAGGGTTAAGACCCTAAGGGTTCGAGCACTGGAAATGACGATTCAAACGAACCTCACAGCACGCATTCGTGATGCACAACAAGAAGCTCTTAAAGAAGAGAACCGTAAAGCTGAATACCTACGGGGTATGCTGAAATACATGGTGCCAAACGAAGAGGGAGCCTTATACTTCAAGAAGCGTATTTGGGTTCCACTCTATGGTGGCATACGAGAAGTCATCCTTAATGAAGCCCACAAATCGAGATATTCGATCCATCCAGGATCGGACAAAATGTATCAAGACTTGAAGGAGTACTATTGGTGGCCGAGACTCAAAAGCGACGTTGCTGTGTATGTTGGAAAATGCCTAACCTATGCCAAGGTTAAGGCAGAATATCAGAAACCGTCCGGCCTACTACAACAACCAGAGATTCCCGTGTGGAAGTGGGAACAAATCTCGATGGACTTCATAACAAAATTACCCAGGACCCCGAGAGGGCACGATATGATTTGGGTAATAGTTGATCGGTTGACGAAGTCTGCGCATTTCCTACCAATCCGAGAAAAGGATAGCACTGGAAAGCTGGCAGAGATATACTTAAGAGAAATTGTGGCACGTCATGGAGTGCCAATCTCAATCATTTCAGACAGAGATGGACGCTTTGTCTCAAGAATCTGGCAATCATTTCAGGAAGCCTTTGGATCTCAGTTAGATCTGAGCACGGCATTCCATCCGCAAACAGACGGCCAGAGCGAACGGACTATACAAACGTTAGAAGATATGCTTCGCGCATGTGTCATGGATCTAGGCGGCAGCTGGGATACTCATCTACCTTTAGTTGAGTTTTCCTACAATAACAGTTATCATACGAGCATAAAAGCCGCGCCGTTCGAAGCTCTGTATGGCCGCAAATGCCGATCGCCCTTATGTTGGGCAGACGCTGGAGATAAGCGTATGGTTGGTCCTGAACTTGTACAAGAGACAACCGACAAGATTGCGCAGATCCGAGAACGCATTAAGGCGGCTCGAGAGCGACAAAAGAGCTACGCTGACCCAAATAGGAAATCGGTGGATTTCAAGGTGGGAGACAAAGTGTTGTTAAAAGTCTCACCATGGAAGGGCGTAGTCAGGTTTGGAAAGCGTGGAAAGCTGAATCCACGATACATCGGACCATTCAGAATTTTGAAGAGAATTGGTACCGTGGCATACAAGTTGGAGTTACCGGAAGAACTTAATGGAGTACATGATACGTTTCATGTATCCAACCTGAAGAAGAGTCCAACACAAGAAAACGTGACCATCCCGATGGATGAAGTGCATATTGATGAAGCCCTCCGATTTACAGAGCAACCCGTTGAGGTTACTGACTGGAAAGTCAACAAGACCAGGAGGAGCAGTGTGAAGCTTGTCAAAGTACGTTGGAGCTCTAAGCACGGACCCGAGTACACATGGGAACGTGAAGACCAGTTCAAGAAAAAGTATCCCCACCTATTCAAGAAGACTCCAGCGAGAGTGAGTTCAGTCTGAATTTCGGGACGAAATTCTTTTAACGGGGGGAGACTGTGACAACTGGCCCAAACCGGTAATTTCCGTACACATTAATTATTGCTTAATGACTGCAATTATGAGTTTAATTGTCAGCAATGTCTGAACACATGATTAAACAAGTGAATTCATGCATGTTGTATACTACAAAATATTGCTTTATGCATAAACGAGAGCGTTGCGTCAGAATAATAGTAAACTCACCGGTAAGACACAATGTGTCAACAGAACTGCAGAAAGCAGTCACACAATAAAATTGGAACCTAGGTGTAGGTCCGACAACAAAGAATGCATTAAAACCCAAGAGTACATACAAGGGTTAATACATATGCAATACGAAAGCAACTATAAGCACTAAAAAGCACCCGAAACGCACTTTAAGTGCATAATTTATATAATTCAGCAATAAATCAGCATTTGGACATATAAATATTATGCAGAAATGTCGTTTTATTATCCAGAATATTTCCCTAAGTGTTGGGAATTGAAAGAGTACAAGAAAGGTACTTAAACGACACTAAAAAGTGTAATTTAACACTTTAACGAATCAGTGTCTAACCGAACAACCGGACATTAGCCGGAACACCAAAATAATGCTAGAAGCATTGATTTTTATTTTTCTGAGCCAGTTAGGGTCCCTGAACACCCTAACACCCACTGTAACGCGTGACACACTAGTAACTAAGTTAAACACTTAACTAACTTGGTTTATCATAACTAATACCTAACTAACTGGTTGGTTTCGAACTAGACCCCCCCCCTTTTGCTAACCGGCCCCAAACTAGAGGGGACACCCTTTGATTTGTTTTGATTATTTTAATCACAATGTCTAATATCTAGTTAACATAAAACCCATTGGTTAATGACACTAAACTTTGTCTATAAGATACAAGAATTGCACATATGATCATTTATCACAAACATCACAACAACACACTCTCCTCTCTCCCTCTAGTTGTTCACGGCCAAACATCCCTTGAGCATCCATCCATCTTTCAATTTCGATCTTGCCATTCCAAGCTCATTCAAGCATCAAGGGTCTCATATTAGGAGGCTTGGTGCAAGCAGAACGCGAAGGACCTCTCTACTTAGCTTTTATCCACCTCTTTTGCGCATAGATTCTTCCCTAGCCTTGAGCTAGAGGTATAATGTTTACAACTCGTTTTTGAACTAGTCTAAAGTGGTTAAAAGGATTTTTACCGGTTAAATCTCGTTAAAATGCAAGATGATGCACAAAAGTTTACTAAAAACACTTAAAATGGTGGTTAATAGCTTATAAGTTGTGTAAAAGTTGTAGTAATTGAAATATATGGTTATTTAGACCCGATCTATGATTGTGGTAGCTCGGATCACCATTTAACCCGATGTAGTCATGTTCTTGGATCATGACATAAAGTCATGTTAGAAGATATAAGGGTTAAAAGGGTGAAACTCTACCACACATGAAACATGAACTTGTGTAAAAGTATTTTTACTTGCAAAATAGTGTTTAAAACTAGCCGATCTATGTATCTACAAGTGGTATTTTCAAAAGACCAAGCATCAAAAGAAATCACATGTTCTAAACCGGATCTTACACAAACAAAGTGGTTTTTGTGAACAAACAAGTGTGTGGACACTTGTGTAACAAAAGTTTTAACAAAGAAATAATTTTCGTAAAAACCGACTAGAAGTTGTGAAACTTCATATTCGTTAAAAATAAAGTTTTTAAGAAATTAAACTTATTTTTAACGATAACAAGACTTACTACATGTGCTAGTAAGTTACTACACATTTTTGTAAATATTCAAGTTCATGAAATGGAGAAACTAGTGATTATTGCTGATGAGTATTGTTGATAATTGTTGTTGATGATTGATAATGATTTAAAAGAAAATAAACACACGTTTTGAAAACGTGGGAAACCTCCATTTTTAGGGGAAACTCTGTCAAAATTTTTATAAATTTTGACACTTAGGAAAAAATATAAGTTTTTGAGAAACTTATTCCCTAAAAATGTATTTAAAAGTATTACCAAGGTTTCCCTAATTTTTGGTGATGAGAAATGGTGATTTTCAAGAATAAAAATGGATATTAAGTATATATATATTTTTTTTTTGAAAGAAAAATATATATTATTTGATCACCAACTTTTGTGCTAAGTGTATATAGTATGTGTTATACGTGCTAGTGTATTAAGACTTAAAAATACACTAAATACTCGTGAGGAGTATAAACATAAAAATACACATACAAAATACAAGAAACATAATTCGGGTGCAAAGTGCAAAACATAAAAGACTTATATTTATTTTTGGAGAAAATAATATAAGTAAGATACGTAGTTAAAAATATGGAATATTTTTAACACAAGAATATACAAAAGAGAGTGACTGTACTTGTGCGACGCAAGTCTAGTGACTAACGTTAAGAAAACGCGTATAGGTTACGACGTTAATTAAGCAAATCCGGTGGAGTTTACGACGCTAGGAACGCAAAGTTGTGAGTTCATGCTCCCCCTTTTCTCTTTAACTATTTTCAGTTTTTATAACTTCGGGGGTGAAATACATGTACAAATGTACAAAATTTATAATTGGTATGATATAAATACAAGAAGTACACTTGGTGAGAACGAGAACCAAGTGTGACGAAATATAAGAATACAAGGAGTACACTTGGTGAGAACGAGAACCAAGTGTGACGAAATATAAGAATATGAGAAGCGCACTTGGTGAGAACGAGAACCAAGTATGAGGCGCTATGAGAAATGATAACAAGAAACGCGCTTGGTGAGGACGAGAACCAAGTAGGAAGCGTTATGAGAAATAGTGTCACGATTAGGGTACAGAAGCACCATTAATCAACAATATACCTAGACCGCAGAACAAAAGGTTAGATCTAACGGGTGCCTGGCAGCCACACTACCGGTCGGGGCGAGAATCGAGTAGTGCTTTTGTGTCTCAGAAAATACCAATTAAATGCCTTAGGTTTGGTGACTTCCTATGTCGTGCCACATGTTAATGGCTTTGCAACCCATTAACAATCTGATATTTACAGAAATACTGTATTTACATAAAATTCATACCATTCTAAAATTGATATATAACTTGAAGTACGTGGGGTACTCAAGAGGATTGATATATAACTTGAAGTACGTGGGGTACTCAAGAGGATTGATATATAACTTGAAGTACGTGGAGTACTCAAGAAAAACTTGATTTATTCACAACTATGTTTTTATACAAAGTATACAAACGTGAAATACAAAACTGCATGAATTCACACCAACTTTATGTTGACGTTTTTCCAAAAACTCACATGTATTTCAGGTAACTAGGATGGATGTGCGCGTGGTCTTGCTTATACTCGTGGATGTCGCTTGTGTTTAACTTTAAATAAAGTTGTAAACTTTTAAGACAAATGTTTTATGCTGTCTAGCGATGTAAACGCTAAACTTATGTTTTCAAATTATGGCATTCGATGTTATTTTACGAGCATGTAGCATGTTTACTCTTCGTATGCAATGAGAACCTTTCATGATCACACCTCGTGCTTCCGCCGTAGAAAGGGGTGTGACAAAGGTATCGAGGGTGAGGAAAATACTAGGCAAATAGAAAGGGAAATTGGGGAAAGTTCGAGGCAAGTCGAGGAGTTGCCATTACAAGAAGAGTTGGATCAAATATTGGCGAGCTGTGATATCGTTAGACCTATTAATAACAACCTTTACCCTTATCCTGCCGAAACTCAAATTCCAATAAATTTGGAACCAGTCATCCCAGAACCTTTAATCCATACTCAACCTTTAGGAATGGACGAGTGGTGGACTAATGATTGGCAGTTTCAAAACCTACTTAATAACCCTTATACGTTTTTCCCTCAGTTTGACCCAGAACCTATACCAAATCCACCGATGAGTAATGAGAATATGGCTGAATTCCGCCATTTTGGCAAAGAGCTAATGGATGCTGGGAATAGGATCCGGGAAATAGGAGGACAAATCTCCTGGAAATACGATGAGAGGGAACATTGCTTTTGAAATGCCAGTGGATTAGGGATAATGTGGTTATGAAGTTATGATTGTATAATACTATAATAATCAAAATAAAACGTGTAAAATAAACAATAAAACTTGTGTAAAATAATCAGTGTGTAAGGAGGCATAATATATATATATATATATATATATATATATATATATATATATATATATATATAAAGGGAATCGAAAAATCGATAATTTTGGATATATATATTTGTTGTGAAATATGGATGATTGTTTTTTTTTTTTTTTGTGTGTATAATTGTTATTTATTCTATACTAATAAATTATATATATTAATTATTAGATGGAAAACGCTAATAATGAACCAGTTAACGAGGTTAACTAGTCAGAGCATCACCAGGAAGAGCAATTTATGACTAAGCAAGATATAGAAAATATCGTTACTCAAGGGATAGCCAATGCTATTCCAGCAATTCTTGCTGCTGCTAGAAATCAAGCTGAACCTCAACAAATCGTTCCTAGCAAACGTACTTCTGAAGATAACTTCAGTAATAGCGTAAATGGAGGTGGTAATCATACTAATAACAATAAAGATCCAAGGCAGGCCCCGCTCCCTAAGAAAATGAAAGCTGCAACACCTGGTTGCACTTACAAAGAATTTCTTGCCTGTAAACCAGCTGAGTTTGTAGGTAACGAAGGGGCAACTGCGGCACTGCGTTGGTTAGAGAAAACTGAGGCAGTAATTGCAATAAGTAAATGTGCCAAAGAAGACAAAGTGATGTACACATCACATTTATTTAAAGAAGGGGCACTAGAATGGTGGAACACAGTACTTCAAGCCAAAGGAAGAAATGTGGCTTATGCCATGAACTGGGAAAAATTTAAAAGTTTGATGGAAAGAAAATTTTGTTCTGAGTATGAAAAGGAACAAATGGCGAATAAGTTCCTGAACCATCGGATGATGGGTGTAGACTTTCGAGGATATACTTCGACATTCTTTGAATATGCTAGAGTGGTACCAACACTGGCTTCACCAGAACCGGTACTCATTTCTCGCTATATTTGGGGATTGATTAGCGAAATCCGCAATATCGTTAAAGCTGTGAGACCTCGTACTATTGACGATGCGGTAGAATTAGCTAACACCCTAACTGACGAGCTGGTACGCACAAGAGATGAAAATAGGAAAAAGGAACTGGCTCAGAAAATTACCCAAGGAGTTCGTATGGGTAATAGTAGCAACTTCAAGAAAAGAGGAATAGGGCAATCCTCAATTCCGCCGTTCTGCATGAATTGCAAAAAGAAACATTATGGAAGATGCAATATAACCTGCAATTTTTGCAAAATGGTAGGACATCGTGAAGAAGACTACAGAAAGAAAACAAGAATCTGCTTTAACTGTGGCGAAGCAGGACATTTCAAAACAGAATGTCCTAAATTGGTCAAACCAGCAGACAACAAAGCCAAGACGGTCGACGGAGCTACTAAAAAGAATGCCAGAGCATTCCAGCTAACCACTCAAGAAGCAGAACTCATTCTAGATATGATAGCTGGTACGTTCTTAGTTCACAACGTGTATGCAAAAGTATTATTTGACTCTGGTGCAAACCAAAGTTTTATTAATACTTCATTCTGCCAAGCTCTTAATTTACCTTTGACCAACCTTAGGCAGATTTTTACAGTCGAAACAGCAGATGGAAATTCTGTTAGCATAAATAAGGTTTTGCAAAAAGGAATTATAGAACTTTTAGGTCATAAATTTTCTACAAACCTACTACCTATGAAATTAGCCGAATTCGATGTTGTGTTAGGAATGGATTGGTTAGTAGCCAACCATGCTCGAATTCTATGTGATAAGAATTCCATAGAAATTCGTGCACCCACCGGAGAAGTAATTATGATTATAGGAGATAAGTCACGTAAACCCATGAAGTTCATTTCAGTAATGAAAGTTGCTAGTTATGAACGAAAGCAAGGAATAGTGTATATGATTTCTGTAATCATTAGCACTAAGGATAAGGAACTTAAGGACATTCCTGTAGTCTCAGAATACCCAGAAGTATTTCCGGAAGAACTCCCGGGATTACCACCCGACAGAGAAGTAGAATTTAGAATTCAACTAATTCCTGGAACTACACCGATAGCCAAAGCACCTTATCGGTTAGCACCCACCGAAATGTTAGAACTGAAAAAGCAATTAGATGAATTATTAAGCAAAGGTTTTATACAACCTAGTTCATCCCCTTGGGGAGCACCAGTGTTGTTTGTAAAGAAAAAGGACGGTTCGATGCGAATGTGTATTGATTATAGGGAATTAAACAAGGTTACAATTAAGAATCGATACCCATTACCTAGGATTGATGATCTGTTTGATCAACTTCAAGGAGCTAGATATTTTTCTAAGATAGATTTACGCTCCAGATATCATCAATTGAAGGTACAAGAAGAAGACATACCTAAAACTGCTTTCAGGACTAGGTATGGTCATTACGAGTTTACAGTCATGCCCTTCGGATTAACGAATGCACCTGCAGCATTCATGGACATGATGAATAGAATTTGTAAACCGTACTTGGATAAATTTGTAATTGTCTTCATAGATGATATACTTATTTATTCCAAAAGTCAGGAAGAACACTGTCAGCACTTGCATACACTCTTAACTTTGTTAAGAAGGGAAAAGCTTTACGCCAAATTCTCAAAGTGTGAATTTTGGCTACAAGAAGTGCAATTTTTAGGACATATGGTGAACCATGAAGGTATTCATGTAGATCCTGCTAAAATAGAAGCAATCACCAAATGGAAGGTTCCGCAATCAGCAATGGAAATTAGAAGTTTTATAGGATTAGCTGGTTACTATAGACGGTTTATTAAGGATTTTTCCAAAATAGCAGTACCATTAACTAAGCTAACCTGTAAAGCGGTTAAGTTTGAATGGGGACCTAAACAAGAAGAAGCCTTTAGGATTTTGAAGCAAAAGTTAACAAATGCCCCAATCTTAGCCTTGCCAGAAGGAACTGAAGATTTTGAAGTTTATTGTGATGCTTCTAAGCTAGGATTTGGATGTGTGCTAATGCAACGCAAGAAGGTAATTGCGTATACCTCAAGACAATTGAAAAAGCACGAGGAAAATTATACGACTCATGACTTAGAGTTAGGAGCCATAATTTTTGCTCTTAAGATTTGGAGACATTATATGTACGGAAGTAAGTTTACTATCTATACAGATCATAAGAGCTTAAGATACATCTTTGGGCAAAAAGAATTAAACATGAGACAGAGAAGATGGATGGAAATTCTAAGCGACTACGACTGTGATATCCAATATCACGAAGGAAAGGCAAATTTAGTTGCAGATGCTTTAAGTCGTAAGTATCATGAGAAACAACGACGGGTTCGTGCTCTTAGATTAAATCTACAGTTAGATTTAATGGAACAACTGAAGAATATTCAAGAAACAGCAATCAAGGATGATGCTGAAGGAATGAAGGGACGAATAAAAGAATTAGAACAAGGACGTGATGGAATTTGGAGATTCCATAAGAAAAAAAATTGGGTACCTAAGCAAGGAGATTTAAGACATAAGATATTAGAAGAAGCTCATAAATCTAGGTATACTATGCATCCAGGAAATAATAAAATGTACCAAGATTTAAGAAATAATTTCTGGTGGATAGGAATGAAAAAGGACATAGCTAGATACATTTCTAAGTGTCTTACTTGTTCACAAGTAAAGGCAGAACACCAGAAACCTTCAGGTTTACTACAACAATTAGAAATGCCTATATGGAAATGGGAACTTATAACAATGGATTTTGTTACTAAGTTACCCAAAACCAGAAAAGGTAATGATGCGATTTGGGTAATTGTGGATCGATTAACCAAGTCAGCTCATTTTCTACCCATGAAGGAAACCTTTAGCATGGAAAGGTTAGCCAAGTTATATGTAGATGAAGTAGTATCATTACATGGAGTTCCACTCTCCATTGTATTGGATAGAGATAATCATTTCACTTTTCATTTCTGGACAAGTTTCCAGCAAGCAATGGGAACTCGACTAAATCTGAGTACTGCATATCATCCACAAACAGATGGGCAAAGTGAAAGGATGATACAAACCCTGGAAGACATGCTTCGAGCATGTGTAATTGATTTTGGTGGAAATTGGGACGATCACTTACCTTTGATCGAATTCTCCTATAACAATAGTTATCACGCAAGCATCGAAGCTGCCCCATTCGAAGCACTATATGGAAGAAAGTGTAGAACTCCAGTTTGTTGGGCAGAAATAGGAGAAAGTCAATTATCAGGTCCTGAAATAGTACAAGAAACCACTGATAAGATCACTCAAATCAAGGAAAGGTTAAAGACTTCTCGAGATCGTCAGAAAAGTTATGCCGACAATCGACGCAAACCAATAGAGTTCCAAGTGGGAGACAAAGTACTCTTAAAAGTTTCTCCTTGGAAAGGAGTAGTTCGATTCGGTAAGAAAGGAAAGCTAAGTCCAAGATACGTAGGACCATTTTCAATCATACAACGAATAGGACCAGTTGCTTATCGTTTACAACTACCAGAGGAGTTAGCTGGAGTACATGATGTGTTTCATGTATCCAACCTCAAGAAATGTCTATCTGACGAGTCCCTGGTAGTACCTCTTCAAGATATAGAGGTAAATGAAAAGTTAAAGTTTGTTGAGAAGCCATTGCAAATAGAAGATAGAAAGATCAAGTTTCTCAAACACAAGCGGCTAGTACTGGTCAAAGTTAAGTGGGATTCGAAGAGAGGATCTGAATACACTTGGGAGCTGGAATCAGAGATGAAACAGAAATATCCTCACCTGTTCCCGTAAATCTCAAGGACGAGATTTTTATTAAGGTGGGGAGGATGTAATAACTCTCATCAAAAGTCCTAATTATTACATTAATTATCCAATAGGAAACCCTAATTAAGAAACCCAAATGATTCTGCATAAACCCTAAAATTTTCAGAACAATCAGAATCAGGATTAGGGCCCCTAAAACTCAGGGGGGGGGTAAACCCTAGTTGATAATATCTAAACAGTTTTACGTGTAAATTGAAATTGCATGCGAGACTAACTCACCTGAGCTACCTGGACACGAAGCTACCCTATGGAAGTAGGGTGTCCCTCGCGCCACGCGAAGGCCCCTCGCACCACGCGAGGGCGCCGTTTTTCAGGTATAAATATAGGGGTTTGTTACTTGCAATTGTGCGTTAGTTCGACGTTCAAACTCAATACGTACGTTGAGATATTGTCCAATTACTACAAAAACACACACAATTCACGAAGTGCTGCCGCAATAACAGGGTAATAACTCGATCGCTGCTACGATTCAATGTCTGATCGATTAAAACTATCCAATGGATGTTTAAGTGCTGCCCACATTAGGTTTATGCTTTGTCATTCGTCGTGAATTCGATGGATGTTTAAGTATCGCACTTTGTCATTCGTTGTGAGGGTTTAATCTCGTGAGTTATCGTAAATGTTGTATTAGTTACTAACCTAGTTTTGTGGTATTGTTATTTAAATTAGGTTAACAAGGCTAATCAATAGACTAGACTCTGCTCGTGTTAAATCTGCAATGTGAGTCATTCTCTTTTTATCAACATATTTTACAAAATCATGTTATTTTCAAAGTTATAATTACAGGGATTAAGTCTTTGTAGTCACCAAATTACAGCCGGTATGTGGGGTTTTGTATACATTACTTGATAACCTTCCCCATTGGACAACGGGGTAGCCAAGGGGTGATATGACCATAGTCACAGACACCATTGGACAATGAGGTTACCAATGGAAGGCCGAGTGAAAAATACTGTGGGTAGTTGGTTGATATATGGAAACATTGTAATCGCTCTTAATACTATAAATTATAACAACGTGTCGTTTTAGTAAAAAGAATGATTCACCAGTATTTCCCGCTGACAAAACCTTTTTCAAACATGTTTCAGGTGATCTGTTGTGATCCAGGAAAAGTGCTGTGAAGCACTACAAGCTTAAGGAAGCGGCTCAAAATAAAATAAAGAAACATGTTTTGTAAAATAAAGATTTCTCAGTGAAATCATATAATTGTAAACTACCGGGGTTTATCCCGAATTGTGAAATAAAATAATCAGGAAATTTCAGTTTTTAAAAGATCCTGTTAAAATTTTCCTCTGTTAACTCAATTAAATAAATACCACGGGATTTCTGTCCCACGGCTCCTGGACCGGGTCAAACCGGGTCGGGGGCCGTGACACCCCACTGCGCCATCGTCCCACACCCCCGGCGTTATGCCGGGGCGCCATTGAGTCATCGCGAGCATGGTAACGGGCTTCATTGCGCTTGGACCGGGAAACATTAAAAGTTTTGACCGTTAAAAACGGTCATAATTTTAAAAAAAATTTACTTTTTATTTTATTTATAAATTAACACTATAAATACCCACTATTCTTTAACATTTTCACATCATTCCTCTCACTTTCTCCCTCACTTTTTATACAATTCTCTTCATATTTTTAAAAACTTCCCAACAACCCATGGGACCCGACCAATCCGTTTTGGCAAAATATGCAAAACAACGAGCAAGAGGACCGCTATCGCCGAGACCCGCGTACGGGTGAGGTTGGATATTATCCAATGCCACCAACTTCTCCTCATCCCACCACTCAACCGATGCCCCCATATTTCGGGTATTATTCTCAACCCCTATTTTTTCCATCAAACATGCCACCACCAAACATACCCATTACCCAAGACACAAGCGAAACCGAATACGTTCCCGAAACCCAAGTCGAATCCTCTTCTATAAAAAAAAAGAAGCCATAAAAAGAAGGATGAGACCGAAAAACGTACCCCCTAAGAAGGTAGAATTTTGGTCGCCTAAGGAAGAGTTCGAGTTGGCAAAAGCATGGCTCGACGTGTCGGAGGACGAGATTTTTGGTAATATTTTTATGCTTTTGTAAATAATATTTTTTAGGAGATGACCAAGACATAAAGGTATTTTGGGTTCGTATACGCGAGAAGTTTTTCGCCGCAATGGGTCGTGGCGTGTATCGAACCCCCGACTCTTTTTCGGGAAAGTGGGGTGCTATTAGGACGAAGGTTAGCAACTTCAACAACATATACAATAATCTCGTCAATAATACTCGAAGGGGAAGTGGTGCGAGCGACGTCGATGTCTTGACAGAAGCCCAAAACGACTATAGAATGCACCATGGGCATATGTTTATGTTGGTAACCACATGGGAGCTTCTTCGCAAATCTACAAAGTGGCATCTTGTGCCACCATTCGACCCAACCCGCCCTAGATCCAAACGGTCCAAATCGACTTCCACCACCGAACCATCTGGGTCCGATGCTCGTATAGTAATTAATCTAAACGAGGATGCTGACGAGTTTGAAGAACCACAACCACAAGAGCTGCCTCGTCCAACTGGTAGGGATAAAAGTAAGGCCAAGGCACGTGGAAAGTCTACTAAATTAGATAGCCCGTCAAAGATGAGCGAGTTCGAGGCAGGTCTCAAGCAAATAATCTCCATTGGGGAAAAAGACCAAGAAATGAGAATGGAGAAACAAATCCAAAGAGACATGGACTTTCTCGCAAGGGATGTGTCACATGTACCAGAGGAGGACCGAGTTATTTTGGAGGTTCGTAAGGCACAAATTCGGGCCAAATATATGTATTTTTTTTAACTATGTTGTCTTTTTTTCTAGTTATGTTTTTTTATGACTTTGTAGTGTTTTTTTTTAATGAAATTATGTTTTTTTTTTAATTTTGTAGTTATTAAAATTGCCATTTAATTTAAAAAAATAAATATTTAAAAAAATAAATAATTACTTAATCATGACACGGGGCTTCACCCACACCCCCCAAATTAAAGGGGGGCATGATAAAGCCCCTATGCTGACATGGCGATGACATGGATCCTAGTTGGCATGATAAAGCCCAAGGGGGCTCCAACCACACCCCATAGCCTGATTTATGGAATATGTTGACTTCTTCTTTAGATTTATCATTTTAATATGGGAGTTAAATGCCCGGATAGTCTCTGTGATTTCCTATTTTTTTTACCTTTAGTCTCTAACTTTTTAATTTTTATTTCCGGATAGTCTTTGTGCCTAACATCAATTAGTTTTCTCTGTTAAGAGGGTGTGAAATAACAAAAATTCCCTTTCGTTAAAGGTGAAAAAAGGGTAAACCACAGGGACTATCTGGACATTCAGTTTCATATGAAATTATAAATAAACACCCATAGGGGAAACATTCCGATCAAACTTCTGGCAACAAAAACACCTTCAAATCCCTTATTTCCTCAGCTTAATAATTCCTCCATTTTCATTATTCTGCGTATCCTCTTTCTCACCACATTTGGCAAAACCTAGAAAAAAAACCATCACACAAAATGGACCACTACCACATCCACCTTCAATTTGGAATCAAAAGATGATGAAGTCAATGTAGGGGACCCGGATTTCAGACGACGAAGAAAAAGACATCTTCAACCATTTTTCTGGCGATGACGCCATCATTCAACCTAGGGTTTCGATATGAGGGACAACTCTTCACGAACAAGATCATTAGTGGTGATATGAGGGACACCGAGAAGATTCGACAACCGACTAGCATAGGTTCCTTTTCCGACACCAGGGCATCCAAGAAACACCCACTGGAAATTTCTAGAAGGTTTGGGGTCTGAGAAATTAGGGGTGTGGTGGTGGTGAGATACGATGTCGGAAACAATGGTGGTGGTTGTGGTGGATAGGGATTGTTTGAAGAGGAGGGAGAGTGATGGGGATGGTGTGGGTTTGAGGAGGCGGGTGAGGGCCGCCATTGGTGGCTTTTGAAGGATGAATTTGTAGAGATAGAGAGAGATGTGGGGTGACGAAATGTAACTGATGTGGGTATTAAGTTATTTTGTTTTTTAGTAAGTGTATTTTTGTCATTTCACACACTCTTAACTGAGAAAAGTAGCTGATGTAAGGCCTAGGGACTACCCTGGAATGAAATTACAAAAGTTGGGGACTATAGCTGTAATTTTAGAAAGTTAGGGATTAAAGGTGAAAAAAGGGAAAACCACTGGGACTATCCGAGCATTTTTCTCTTAATATGGAGTAAATTGCTATTTTAGTCCCTGAATTTTGTCATAAATTACCATTTTAGTTCAAATAGTTTTTTTTCTCCTTTGGGTCTCTGACTTTTTCCATTTGTTACCATTTTGATCATCTAGCATAACTCCATCCAAAATACCTAGTTAAGTCAAGGGGTATTATGGTCACTTCATAATTATATTTTTTTTTGTTTTTGCCATTTTCATTCAATCTCTTTTTAAATATTTATTTTCTTTTAGTTATGTATAAATTTATATTATATGTATATATTAATATACATGTATACACACTTATATAACACACACAGATACACACACACACTCTCTCTCTAGAAAACCTCACATCATCACATCACCTCCACCTCCGCCACCCACCTACACCACTGTCACCTACATCACCGTCTTAGAGAGAACAACCACCACCCACCACTACCACCAATCTACCACCACCACCCCCACCCCCTCGTCAGCCTCTTACCACCACACTACCACATCTACCTTTAAACCCCCAGCCCCAACACCACCTCCACCTCAGACCAAAACGAAAATCATCACCTCTTTTAAACCCCCAAAAGACGTCGGACCACCAAAAACCATCGTCGTTTTTAAACCCCAAAAAAACTTTGGACCACCACTACTGCCTTTAAGTGTTTCTGTGCGATTTCGACGATGATTTCGCGGTGGCTATTGTGTGGAGATAGGCATTTCAGATCCGATTGGAATGATTGTAAAAATCATTCAGCGGTCTATTGCAAATCCTTTGGCCTAGACTTTTCTTTTAAATGATTCTTCTTTTAGGTTTCAAATTTGGATTACGTTCATGAGCATTTTGCATTCACTTCCCACCCTTCACTCAGAAACAACCACCATCACGTCATCAGAAACTGGGTGGAAATTGAATATTTAAAGCAAAATTTGTGGTTTGATTTCCATGGATCCAAACAATAAATTTTGGGGAAAGTTAGGGGCTGTTTGTTTACGTCTGAATGGCTCCATTAATAGGCAAGTCTCTGAATCGGTCAGAGGCTAGGCTGTTCGGTTCACAAAAACTTCACCTCTTAATGGAACCATTCAGCTCTGAATGGTTCAGCTACTTTTCACATCTAAATGAAACATTGGACTGGTATGCCCTTTTCCCTAACAATAATTCGCTCCCCATATTCACTTCTTCTCCACAACCCATCTCCTCTCCACAGCCCAATCTCCTCTCCTCTCCACAGCCCCATCGCCTCCACCACAACCGCCCTCCTCCTCCACGCCGCCCTCCTCCTCCACGGCAGCCTCCTCCTCCACTGCCGCCTCTTCCACACCCCCTCCTCATCCACGACCTCCTCCTCCACGGTCGCCTCCTCCACGGCAGCCTCCTCCTCCATCGTCGCCTTCCTCCACAGCGGCTTCGATTAAGGTAACTTTGTAACAAAAAATGGTTATAATTTTGATTTTGGCCCTAAAAGCCTTCGATTAAGGTACTGTTATTTGTTTATAATTCACTGGTCGAGTGATTGTTTTAAGATGTTAATTGTAACTGTGATTGACGTATTTGTGAAATTTGGATTTGAGTTGTTTATGATATGATTCTGTGTGGTTTAACATTGATGATTTTGTGTGGTTTAAGTGCAGAATAACATGATTATATTCTTAGGTTTAATTAGAGTTTTGGTGATGGAACAATGATGCTTCTGTGTTGTTTAGACATAAATGTAGAGGGGTAAAAATGTCATTTTACACAGTCATTCAGAGGTGTAACCAAACAGCACTTTACTGGTTCAGAGTCTCTTAACCATTCAGACCTCTTAATCATTCAGCACTTATTGATTCAGATGTTGCCAAACAGCCCCTTAGATGAATTTTGTATTGCGAAGAATCAATACCCAAATTAAAACACAAGGTGTGATTATAACCTGTTAATGGATAAGTTTATGATTAAAAAATAGGTGATCAAATTAAACCCCCACTTCTATTTTTATTATTGTTGTGATTGGAGTTTGTTGCCGGAGATGACACCGAAATATTGGTTGCCGGACATCTACACACAGAGAGAGAACTTTTTTTTGTAAGAGATACGACAATATATACATATATGTGTATTAGGTTTAATAGATTTTAATATAGAGTAAACTGCAATTTTACCCCTGGGGTTTAAGCCAATTGGCACTCTGACCCCCTCCCTGGAAAAAATTGCAATTTCCCCCCCAACATCGTTGTTATGTAACAATTTTACCCCCTGGCCTATGTTTCCGTCAGTTTCCAACGTTTTCTTTAAACGGTCAAAGGGCAGATTGGTAATTTGACCCTAATCATTACCTGCATCCTCTTATACTTCACATTTCATCACTATCAAACCCTCAACTTAACCTAGTTCTAAATTCATAAGTCTGTACATGGCGATCCTGCACACTTGAACAATTACAATCGATTGGCACTCTGTTACGAGCATGGATCTTCGATTATGGAAGGTTAGAGCTGAAGATCAGTATTTCGAACCAGACGAGATGTACCGTAAGTAACATGCAAGCTCACAGGGTCTGATTTAGGTAAAATTTGAACCTTTTGTTGTGTTAATTTGTTATTGATGTTTGTTTATAGGTGAAACCCAGAGTCAATTTACAATTAAATTACTCCATTGAGGTAATTTTGTAGAAAACCCAAATAGGGAATACTTTGGTGGGAAGATGAACTACATTGATCAGGTAGATTTTCGAGTGTTGACTACGGATGTTTTAGAGGAGATGGTTAAGAAAATAGGCTACAATGATGGTATCTTTTTCTGCATTCGTTACAAGGAACCCAACTGTTCTTTGGATTTTGGTCTTAGGACATTAAAATGTGATGTTGACTTAGAATCTATGTTTGATCATGTGCGTCAAGGAGTCCACATGATAGACATGTATGTTGAACACCGGAGGTCAACAATCTTGATGGAGTCCAATGAAGTTCCTGTAGGGCCATGTAAAGAAATTGTTCCAGCATCATTGTTAATAAATAATGAAAATGAAGGTCTGAATGAAGATAAGGAAGAAATTGAAGATCATAATATAGAGAGTGAAGAAAGTGATCCTGATTATGAGTATATTGAGGAAGATAATATGGTTTATGAAATAGAAGTCGATATGCAGAGGTTCAGGGCTAATGTTGAATTTACTAGGGAAGAACTGGATGGTTCAAGTGATGGGGATCATGATGATGAGAGAAGTGAAGAAGGTCATCTGCCTGTAGACCTGGAGGACTTTGAAAGTGGGTTTGATGAGAATACAACACTTAGAGATAAGGAGGAAAAGGAAGGCTGCTATAAAAGACAGGGCTACAGATGATGTGCCATTCTTTGTTGGTCAGCTTATAGATGACAAGAGTAGGATGAATCAGATGGTCAAAAACTATTCTCTTAAGGCTAGGAGGGATGTGTTTATCCTAAAAAACTAATTGTTAAGGTATAGGGTAGTATGTTTTGGAAGTAATCCACCACTACTTGGTGCTGGAAAAAAAGGATATGAGGGGAAAAATAGTAAAAGCAGCAAAGTAGGGCAAAAAATACAAGCACCTTAAAAGGCATACAAAGCCCACCTGCCCTTAGGCAGTTCACATCTCAAGGAAGACGGCTAAGGAGAAGTGGTGTGTGAAGACAGTTCATAATCAACATAATTGTTTGACAACAAGGGACGTTTCATTGTACACAATGAGTTCGACTGCAAGAGATATCCAACCTATGATTGAAAGCAATCCAGAGATGCCAATTCATGTAATTGAAAGTCAACTTCTTAGGAAGCATCAGCTAGAAATATCACTACATAAGGTCTTCAGAGCCAAGAGGATAGCAACTACCAGGATTTATGGTGATTACCAAGAACACTATGGTCTGCTAAGGTCGTACTGTGATGAACTTCTCAAAGCCAACAGGTAGTACAATTAAAATTGATGTGGAGCCATGTGGGAACCCAGGTAGTCCTACAAGGCAGTTTCGCAGGATTTATGTCTGTTTTGCCTCTATGATGAGAGGATTTAAGATGATTGGAAGACCGTTGCTGGGTGTCGATGGTTGTTTCATGAAAGGTCAATTTCCTGGACAGATCTTGAGTGATGTTGGTATCGATGGGAACAATAGCATATATCCAGTTTGTTATGCCCTTGTTGAGGCAAAAACAACACAAAGCTGGAAATGGTTTTTGCAACTGTTGAGAGATGACCTAGGGTGTATGGCTGACTCTTGTTTCACCTTCATCAACAACAGACAAAAGGTAATCCGTTATTAAATATCAATTCATAACTTTCAATTAATTTTGCTTGAAAATTTTTAGGAATATTTGCAATTTGTATTACAGGGTCTGATTCCAGCTATGCTAACTGTTTTTCCTAATGGTGAGCATAGATTTTGTTTGAGGCACATCCATGACAACATGAAATCCAAGTGGTGTGGAGATGTTTACAAGAATTTGCTTTGTTCAGCTGGAAGGAAGACATCCATTCCATATTTTAACAAAGCTATAGAAGAAGTTAAGACAACAGAACGGGCTATGTATGACTGGCTAAATGATCCCATACACTGCTTGGTCAAGAGCATATTTTTCTGGAAGAGCTAAATGTGATATGTTGCTGAACAAAATATGTGAGGTTTTTAACAGACAAATCATAGGAGCAAGGTACAAGCCAATTATCACATGCTTAGAATTCATTAGGGAGTACATGACCAAGAGGACAGTGAATGTAAAGAAATTGCAAGCAAAGTGTATGGGGCCACTTACATGTCACACCCCGATATTTCCCACGTATTACCGGTGGGCCCGGTGGGGAGTATTATGACGTAGTTGATATCATCATAGTCTATTAATCATAGTTTAATACACAGCGGAAGTCTAAAAGTAATTATACAAACCGAGTTGAAAGTATAATAAAATATTACACAACGGATTGTAAGTGGATCCACAGGCGGATCTAAAACAGAAAGAAATATTGTTCAACAGATTTAAGTATCAAAAGCTTGCAAGACTCTTTATTTGATACTAGGAGTATCCAACCCATTACGTGTAGTACCTGCACTTAATCTTTTGGAAAAATACGTCAGTTTACACTGGTAAATACAATTAACTGACTCTTTTGAAAAACATTTATAAAATTTATTTGGATGCACAAGGCAAACATCTTTTATAACTTGGGACAATTATTTAAAATAATCTTGTATACAGATTTATATGTTTGACGTCCATTCAGGGCCCGGTTAGAAGAGTCGAGACAAGATTAATAGACACACCACTAATATAGTCCCATGGTGAGTTATTCTCAACAAGTGGTTATATCTTTTACATACGCAACTGTCAGGTGTATGCCTACACCCCGTGCTTAAGTCGTGGCCATTTCAAATGAATGAGCCGAGGATATCCAGGACACGGTCATTAACCCCCCAAAGGCATTGCATCAAACAAAACAAATTAAAATGGGTTATCTCAATGATTTAACCACTAATCGATTAAAGATTCAATACCCAACCAAGCGGTAATAATTTACCGTATCCCAAGGCCATATAAGAGAAAATAAGTTAAAAGTATTTACCTGAGCTAAAATATAACTTTATTCTCAGCCGTATATCAAATCAGCAAGTACAAGTAGCTTTTACTGGGCTCCTAATCTGGAACGAAGGTTTTAATAACCTATTATATTCCTAACGGGTCTTATTTAAGTCTTAACTTAGACCGGTTAGTTTTAATGAAAGGTTTACGGTTCAAAACGCAAGATTAAGCAAAGACCGGATTAGAATGTGATTTAGACCCGACAAGTTTGGATACTTGTATAAAATGGGTAAACTAAACACAATCTGGATTTTGAAGTAAAAATGATAAGGTTTGACCCATTTCAGTTAATTTATGCAAACTAGTTACAAAAATCGTACCGAACGCGAATATGCATAACGGGTAGCCAAATGAGTCATGTACAGGTTCCACAAGTTAATATGATTTAAATATGTTATGATATCAGTAGGATATCTTCCATTATGCCCAAAAATGAATTTAAAACCAATTTAAGCCCCCGTAAGGGTATTTTGGTCATTTTAAAGATTATAAAAGAGGTTAAATAGAAATCTGAGGTTCTGGTATAAAACAATCAGTAAAAATATTTATTTTAACAAGTTATATCAGTAAGATATCATACATATGTGAAATTTATCATTTATGGCCAAACTATGCACCGTAAGGACATTTTGGTCATTTCACATATGCTATAAGGGTCAATTTGGAAATCTGAGTTCAAGACTTTTACTTACTGTTAAAGTATAAGAACTTTCTTATAACATCAGTAGGTAATAAGTCTTAGTCGTTAAATATGGTTTTAAACCATACTATGCGCTTAATAAGCGTAAAAGTCGGTATTTGGCGATATTTGAAATGTTTATAAAATTTTGAAGTTTTGATCAGTCTCCAAAGCTTAAAATATTTTATTTAACATATGAAATCGGTAGGAAAAGGTTTGGTATCAAAATGTTATGTAAACTCATTTTATCAATGAAAAGGGCAATTTTGTCAATACCGAATTTACACTAGAACTCTATAATATGATCAGTATAAAATTTGACAAAAATTTCTAAAAATCCCTAAATCTATACTATCTCTAATAAGAGATTATGAGCTGATGTAAATCTGCCTATGTGTCAACTCCTAAGGTATGCCACATGTTTATGCTCATGTCATTAATCCCTTTTGTATATTTATAAATCTATATCTTATGTCAGCAACAATGAGGTGGAAGCCAAAGAGAGAGCATGGTGACATCATAAATTGAAACTACTGCCCCACTTTAAAATTCAAAGGTGGCCCACATTCACCTTTTCAAAGGTCTGCCCAACCACTGATGTTCATACAAAACAAGCACTGATGTTCGAACCACTGATGTTTCAATCAAATGGGAGGGTAATTGAAACCTCTGATGTTTATTCAAAATTCAAACCTCTGACCAGATTCAAAATTCAAAATCTTGGCTCCAGATTTAAAATTCAAACCATATCCATATAAGTTCTTTCAATCCATTACTCCATATTTCTTCTTCTCTCTCTTCTGTCTGGTGATTGTGAATACTCTCTCTCAAATCCATATTTCCGACGAAAGAATCCACCAAAATCATAAAAATTGGTGTCAACCGATAGATCGGAGACCGAGAGAATACTTCGAATCCTAACCCAATCCCAATTTCGTCTTCCCAAACCCTAATCCATAACGATTCACATCGAATGAAAGTCATATTTTGAATGAAAATCTGAAACCAGATTTTGAATGAAAATCACGAATGCAAAGTCGAACTCCAGATTGAGTGAGCTGAAACCATATTTTGAATGAAAATCACGAAGCAAGAGGGGGGTTTGTTGATGACAGCCTGTCTCCAGCAAATACACCATTGAATTTAGGTGATTTTTTTTGTTTCCGATTACATGATGTTATTAGGGTTTTCCGATTACATGATGGATTTTTTGTCCTCCGATTTAGTTTATGTACAGAGCATGTGTTAATGATGTTTTTTTCTCAATTGCAGGTAGGATATTGAGTAAAATGAGTCAAGGTTAGCTAGCTTCTTTCAGATTTGTTTTCTGTCATAAAACTAGATTTACGTGCATATATATTGAATTTCTTAAATCTTAACTTGATAGGTTTACTTTAGGGTGATGACAGCGACAATCAAAAGCAACATACTTTTTAAGAAACTGGGTCAAAATTTAGGTCAAAACTTGATATGAGAGTAATTCTGTTGTTGATGCATGTTAAATACATTTAGGAGGTGTTAAATGATGATTTCTATCAGTCTGTCTCTCTGAATCGAAATTAAGCTTTGTTTTTATAGAGACTGCTTAAGAGACCGATTGTGAAGTACATTACGTTGCATCTTGCTTAGCATTTCGAGATTTATAAATCTGCACATGCATTACACGGTGGTTACGACTTTCGCCATGGTAGTCCTCGCGGTGGTTTCGGATCTGGTGATAGAAGGTTTGTAAACGGTTTTCACTTTTTATTAATATTATTGTTATTTTATTTTCTGCATTACGCTATCTCATGGAAAAATATAGGTACACACTATAGCGTCGAAATCTCACCATATATGAAGCTAATTTTAGTAAGCCAGTTGATTGTCTAGGCTGTTAGTTAATGTGCCTATGAATTTGCTTTGTTTCTATTTATTTGTTAATCGAATATCGTTATAATTGACTGTGTTTGTGTTGGTAGTGATTGTTCCAGGTTTGAGCTTCCATTGGGGAGTATAATGGCATTGTTTGAATGGTTGCTTAAACTTTGATGGATTTAGGCAACGTCACCACAGTCTTGGATTCATGCCAAGAGTTAAAAAGGTCAGACACCACCTTTTGTTATTTCATAGCTTATATATGTTTCTAATTTTTAATTTTGCTGTCCACTAGCTTTGTTATGTGTGTACTAAATATATTTTTCTTTGTCTTAGGTCATATCAACCATATTGGATATGGTAGCTATGTCTTTTAGGTATTAGGCCTTCTTTCATGCCTTCTCAAAGATCAAAGTACTTAGCGCACTTATTATCAGACAAAGGAATAGAAGTTTGTGATTATTAAAAAATGCCGCTAAAGTGTTATAGAGATTATAGAATAGTAGAGTTCTCATGTGTAATGATTTGGGTGTTGTGTGTTTCTCTTGATCTGTTAATATGTTTTGCAATTTTATATCTGTTGATAGAAGTAAATTCTCAAATTGGTTTGTGTTTGGAAATTTTTGGATACACTGTTCTTTCAAAATACAAAATTATAGGGTAATCTTGACTTGGACTTTTTTTTCTTTTGGCTTTGTATGACTAGGTATTTCGTAATCTACCAAATTCTTCGTCAATCGCTCGATTCCTCCAATTAAGGGTAAAGTTGATCTATTTCTTTATGTGTGTGTTTAAGTTATAGATGTGCAAACATAGACATTGGGTTAGATCTGGCGAAAACTCCAGAGGATTTTGGACGTGGTTCTTGATTTCTTTGATTTTGGTTCCGGTAATAAACAATTAACCGCATCTTTTATTGATTATTTTAACTTTGTTATTTTTGTGTTTTAGGCCTTGCCGAATCAACAAACTTTTGATTACCCGAGTTTCAAGATTTTAATTGTTGACGATGGTATTTTAATGCGTGATGTAACAAGGTATTGTGAATGTGTGAATATTGCATTAATTTCTGTATTTTGTATCTTTCATTATGTGTTGTGGTTTGTGCTTTTGACAAGAATTTCGTACGGTTTTTGTTTTAGGTTGAAATTTTTTATTTTGTTCCAGTTCTGCCTGGGCATGCTAGCAATGATCATTTTATACAACCACATGTCTCTGTTCGCATATATTAATTTAACATGGTAATTTACTAACTCTTAAGCTATGTAGTCAAAACACAAGTTAAGACATTTATTCTTGCATAACTTCCAGTTTTGATTACATTCAAAGTTTTATTTATTAGCGTTTTATCTTATGAGGGTGATGATTACATCCAGTTTTGCAGATTTCGCCATTATGAATGGCTCTTTGGAACAAAATCCCCATTAACAATGGCTTTTGTACCTTTACATGATCATCAAATTATTTCCAAGTTTTTGATCATTTATGTTACTCTTTTCTTTTTTGTCATGATTAATCTCAGTTGTAAAATCTTGTGCTTTTTTGCAGGAACAAAAGAAAATTATAAAAGGAATGAAGGGTTGCTTTATTATGATGGCCATCAGCTGAAGTATGTGATGGTTTATTATGAATACTGTTTAATCTCATTTTTATGTTATTTAAGAGGGTTGCTTTATTATGATGGCCATCAGCTGAAGTATGTGATGCCAACATCCGTCCAGAAATGGGATTTATCGAGAATCGTTTCTTCCTCTGCATATGATAGCCATGAAGTGGTTTGTTATTTTTCAACTTGTTATACCAGTTTCTGTTGCATTATCGTTAACGGTTAATCTTAGTGTTTATCCTTGTCAGTTCGTTTCATCATCGAGAATTGTTTCTTCATCTGCATATGATGGCCATGAAGAGGTTTGTATTTTTTCAACTTGTCATACCAGTTTCTGTTGAATTAACGTTAACGGTTAATCTTAGTGTTTATCTTTGTCAGCTAGAACATGAACGGCAAGCTTGTGAGGCAGTTGAGAAAGTGAAATCTGAACTGCAGGTGTCGTTTAACCGGTTGAAAGTGTTGGCACATGAAGCGATCAAAAAGCGAGACGAGGTTGTTAGATCGAATGAGAAGTTATCGATTGAATTAGCAGAAACTGTGAAGGAGAAGGAGGAGTTGATGAAACAGAAAGAAGAGGTTGTTAAGGAGTTGGAGGAATCTGTTAAGGCTAAGGAAGGTGTTAAATCGGAGATCGGGACTGCTACGTAGATGTTAGTGACCGGAATCGATAAAATATCCGGTAAGATTTAATAAAGTTAGAATCAAATTTTATTTTCCTAAATTCTCACGCTGTATCGATTTAGAGGTATAGCCATCGGGTTTCAGATGAGGTAACTCAAAACCAAGGTATTAGTCATGTTTTAATTTCGGTGAACTCACTGCAGAATAGATATCAACTGAAGAGTCAATAAACTGTATGGATGGTGGCTGAAGCACTTGAAGTAAAGCAATTCATCTTTCACATCACTCTCTGCATAATTAATATCAACTAAAGAGTCAGTAAACTTTATGGTTATTTGTTTTATTGAGATACAAGTAACATTGTATTTTTTTTATCAGTAGTATAGTTTCTTTAACCATATATATATTACATTTAACTATTTATAAGTTAGTCAAAATGAAAAGAGAAGTGATGATGCGTCCACTCGAGTTAATTTTGACCCGTACATAGATATCACATGTGTAAACTTGAAACCATTTTAGGGGTGTTCGACTGGTGGTGAATGAGGAGCTGGTCTAATCAGGATCCTTTCATGAACTCGCTTCTTGAAATCATGTTATAGATCTTAGGTACTATGCAGTTAATATCGGTGAACTTGCTGCAGAATAGATATCAACTGAAGAGTCAATAAACTGTATGGATGTTGACTGTCACTTATTTAAGTTAGTCAAAATGAAAAGAGAAGTTAGTCAAAATGATGCGTCCACTATGCTGCAACCTCTGTTGAAACCTCTGTTTTTAAACCACTGTTTTTAAAACCTCTACTTGGCTAAAAATCCTTCCACTGCTGAAAGGTATCCTTTGTTCTCATAACCTCTGTTTATCCTAACCACTGTTGTCTAACAATAGTGGTTAGGATAAACAGAGGTTATGAGAACAGAGGATACCTTTCAGCATACAACAGTGGTTAGGATAAACAGAGGTTATGAGAACAGAGGATACCTTTCAGTAGTGGATGGATTTTTAGCCAAACAGAGGTTTTAAAAACAGTGGTTTAAAAACAGAGGTTTCAACAGAGGTTGCTGCTAACTGAATTATAATCGTATTGTTTCAAGATAAGCGTTAGTCGAGTGTTTAGTTAATAGAAAATCATCAAGTTTTAAGTTTCAGATGGTCTAAGATTAGGATAGAATAGGAATTGGACAGTAAAATTGAAACTTATGATATCAAATGATCATTTAGTTTGTTGTTGCATATTTGGTTATTCTAATTTGGATGGATGTCAACCTTTTCTTTTCCAGAATCATGTAGATTTTGCACAGGAAGTGGTAATGTAACAGTTGAGCTTGGAGGCGGAGAGAAAAGTTTCTAGATGCATAAATTGTGATGGTGTTGTTGCTTTGACTTGCACTACATGTCAAGGCAGTGGTATCCAACCTCGGTACCTTGACCGCAAGTACGACTCACCCAAAATTTTTTACTTCTTAATGGTGCAGATAAACATTTACTATTCAGAAGAAAAAAAGGATAGTATATATATAAGCCATTCAAGTATTATTCAAGAAATAAAATTACTTTCGAGGCCAGCCAAGCATCTGGTTTCATTTATGCTCGCCCAATAAGAAAAACAATTGGGCTATGCATGGTTTCTAAGAAACGACCCGTGTTTGCATACGGGTCTTACCGTATACAATTATAAATACGGTAACTGAAATTTTTCCTTACAGATACAATTATAAATACGGTACAATTATAAATACGGTACTATATCTATATCTATATAAGTTGAGTGTTGTAAAAGGATGCCCTTAGAACCAAAGAGGCCACATCAGTAAACAAAATGTCACTAAGCACTCAATTGTTGACGATAGTTTGCCAAAACCTGGCGGTTGTTGAAAGCTTAATTTCACTCACCATGGTGTTCATCACACACTAAACTTTAGTTAATGATAGGATCATGTTTTGCCAACCTTGAAACAGAGAATTATGGATTGAATTGTGCATAAATATATTATAGATGAATTTTTATTTCATTGTTAAGTTATTATGTTTTCGCAATCCATTTAAGCTTTGAGTTGGAAGTCATTTGAATTTGTTTACTAATCCGAAGTGTAAATACTGAATGTGGTTTTATTGTTAATTTACTTTATTATAGTTAAAATTGTTCATGATTCTTGATTCATGTTGTGAATGTGCATAAGTATGATTTGGGGTCTGATCTTTTAATTTGTTAATTGTGTTTGTTGACAAAATTGGTTATAAGTTGACTGTTGGGTCAAAAGTCAAAGACAAATTGTTTTTTGATTAAACTCAGGTGAGACTCATTCCTAATCTAATTATATTTGTTATATATTCTTCTGGTGCACTACTGTAGAGAACCAAGGTAAGTTGGGTTTTTTTTAATTTATTTTTCCTATTATTATTTACTTTTGACATGTTACATTAGGTAGTTGTTAACAAAGAGCAAGGGGGCGAGTCTAACCACTTTACGGTAGAGCTCAACGATGTTGATACAAGTACACCTAGCCCATAAGTCAAGACTTAGAAGGAATGTGAAAAAAGCCCAAGCGATTTAAGAAGTATATTTCATTCGTGTTTGTTAACGTGAATCAACAAGCTGTGTTGACATTTGTTAATTTTCATGTTATTTGTATTTCTTATGTGAATCAATAGTAACTTCATTTTACCATTTTTTATGTTTTCGTTTGCTTATATCCATAGCATGTGCTTTGTTTATATCAATAGTAAGTTGGTTGTTTTATTTACTTTATGAACCAGAGAGTTCCTTAATAATATCTTTCAGAGAATTTCTCATTGTTTTTCTTGGTTGTAAGCTGTCTGCTAATATCATTTTTGTTTATATGATTATTATATTATTAAAGTCATTTTTAAATTTTAGATGATACTATAATAAAGTAAATGATGTATTATAATCTATTTCGATGGTTGTTAAAGCTACCCGTGTGGTCACACGGGTCCTACAACTAGTATTATATTATAACAGTGGGTAGCAAGTTTGGTGCCAAAAATTGGGTTTAAACATGACTCATGCGGAAAATGCCATTAATTAACAAAAAGCTTTCGTTTTACGATATCGTGCATAATTCTTATTTTAGACCAGAAACGGATGTCAAATTTTTAGAACATACTAATATATTAGTAATAAATTTTTTTGTCCTCTCACATTTCCAAAAATCTCGTTTTATTGATAAAAGGGCATAATGGTCAACTTTAAGCATTTAACGGGAACATGCAATGAACTAGGATTTCTAAGGAACCAAGTTGTATAACCTCAGAGGGTTATGCTAACATGCAATATGGTCCTAAAGGAACCCTAAGGCATAACTAAACTAAACTAAATCGGGTCAGAACTGAAAGTCAAAGCAAAAGTCTACTTTTGCGACTTTTGGTTGCGAATCGAGCCTAAACTCAGAATTGTCGGGTTGAACATGCCTAGACATGTTCTTATATTATTTACCAAGTTATTTAAGTGTTAAAACATATTCCATAACTTCAGCGTTATCTGTTATGAATTATTTTGCAAAAACTGACCCGTTTGACTTTTTGTTAATAAGTTTGACCCGACAATTGACTGAGATAACGTGATAATCTGAAGGTGCCCTTTTTGAGGGTTTAACACCTACATAATTACCAACACATAGCCACTTTCAATTCAAAAAATGGCTAGACCGTTAGTGATTAATCACCAAGTCAAAGCTTAATTACGCTAACTTTGACTTTCGATCATTAAGCTAATAAAACTTTAACTATAGAAGCCAAGAACACTTACTAGGGTCCTTAGCACGAATTTAGAATTTGGGAAAGCTTCCTTTAGCTCCAGGAGGCTTCAAAGAGTGAGCTTGAGTGAAATATTTGAAAGTGTGCATGAACAAGAACATCAATGTGGGTATATATAGGACTTTGGGAGCTCTAGGATCAATCTATTTGTACCTAGGAGGTAATTCAGATGATCCCAAGTGTCCCTAGGGCATTAAAAACCAGTTGCCCAGACCCTGGTATCGAAAACAGCCATGCAATGGTGGTGGAACAGGCTGCAACATGCATCTGTCCCTTTTTTGGTCGTTGGCACCTTCTACGCGGCCCGCGTAAGAGATGGAGAAGGCCTACGTGGCCCGCGACGATGGGTAATTCTGGTAAAAAGTTTGCAATCTTTGCAATTTTAGTCCCTGGTGCATTTTAAGTTTATTTAACTTTCTTTTATTGCACTTATGACCCCCATAGTTAACTTTTAAGAGTCTTGGGTCACAAATTAACTACGTTAAGCTCCCGGTTAGCAATGAGATCACCCGAAATGTCTTGTCTTCATCGAAACTCCATGAAATTACTATCCAATATTCTTGAGAGCGAAATATACAATTATTTCAATGTTTTTGGGATCGTAAAAAGATCACTCAGAGGTAACATTTAACATGTTGAAACTTTTAACCCATATGCTTCGTAAAATCCTTAATTTAAGCACAAACGACTTTCTATGTCCAACAATTTATTCATTAAAGAATACGAACATCGTGTGAGGTTAATCAGAGGCATAAGAATAGCATGTTGACCCTTTGGATCCTTTTACTTACATATTTACATTGTTTGACAATTTTAGTCCCTCGGAATCAATTCATTACACGATAAATCTTCATGACACGTGTCTTTATTATATTGGCCGTGATTTTGCGAGGTGTTACATCCTCACCCCTTAAAAGAAATCTCGACCTCGAGATTTACTGAAATAAATGAGGGTACTTCTGTTTCATTGTGGATTCAACCTCCCACGTAGATTCTGGGCCTCTTCGGGCATCCCATTTTACCTTTACAATCGGCACATGCTTTCTTCGAAGTTTCTTAACCTGTAGATCCTCGATTGACAAAGGTTTTTCAATGAACTTCAAGCTCTCATCTATCTGCACGTCTTTATGCGATATTGCTAGCGACTCATCGGCTAGACATTTCTTTAAATTGCAGATGTGGAATACATTATGAATTCCACTAAGTTCTTCTGGCAGTTTTAGCTTGTAGGCTACAGTTCCAACACATTCGATGATCTCGAATGGTCCTATGTATCTGGGGCTAAGCTTGCCCTTTTTGCCAAATCGCATTATTCCTTTCCAAGGTGATACCTTGAGTAGCACCTTGTCGCCTACCTCGAATTTCAGATGTTTACGGTTTTTATCCGCATAGCTTTTCTGCCTATCCCTGGCAGCTTTGAGACGATCGCGGATCTGAACAACGTTGTCCGTCGTCTCAAGGACTATATCAGGTCCTGACAGTTGGGTTTTTCCAACTTCCGCCCAACAAACTGGCGTTCTACACTTCCTTCCGTACAATGCTTCAAAAGGCACTGCTTGAATGCTCGAATGATAGCTATTATTGTATGAAAATTCAATCATAGGAAGATGGTCATCCCAACTTCCTCCTAAATCAATAACACAAGCCCTGAGCATATCCTCGAGTGTTTGAATTGTACGCTCGCTTTGGCCATCTGTCTAAGGATGATAAGCAGTGCTGAAATTTAGACAAGTGCCTAGGGATTGCTGAAAGATTTTCCAAAAATTAGACGTGTATCTTGTATCCCTATCAGAGATAATAGATACTGGCACACCGTGGAGAGATACTATCTCATCCACGTACAATTGAGCTAGCTTATCGGAGCTATGTGTTTCTTTAATTGGCAAGAAGTGGGCTGACTTAGTCAGTCTATCGACTATAACCCAAATTGTATCATTTCCATGCTTTGTCTTTGGTAACTTAGTGATAAAATCCATGGTTACCATTTCTCATTTCCATGTGGGAAGTTCAGGCTGTTGTAGCAAACTTGACGGCTTTTGATGCTCAGCTTTAACTTGTGCGCACATCAGACATCTAGCCACATAAGTGGCTATAGATTTCTTCAAAACTATCCACCAATAATTTGCTTTTAAATCCTAGTACATTTTATCACTGCCAGGATGAACTGAATATTTCGAACTATGAGCTTGTTGAAGAATTACATATCTAAGCCCTCCATGGATTGGAACCCAGATTCGACTGTTCAATCTTAGGATTCCATCCTTTCCATATGATAATTGATCAGCAGTTACTCCTAACTTCTCATTCGGATAGTTAGTTTCCAAAACAACTTCTTTCTGAGCGGCTAACAACCTATCATTCAAGCTGTTCTTTAGTTAAATGCTTTTGGCATTTATTCTAATAGGTTTGATCCTTTCTTTCCTGCTCAAAGCATCAGCGACTACATTCACTTTGCCTGGATGATATCGGATTTCATAATCATAATCGTTCAAAGTCTCCATCCAGCGACGCTGCCTCATGTTAAGGTCTTTCTGATTAAACAGATGCTGAAGGCTCTTATGATCATAATAGATCACGCACTTTGTCCCATAAAGATAATGCCTCCAAAGCTTTAGTGCAAATACAACGGCACCCAATTCCAAATCATGGGTGGTGTAGTTCTTCTCGTGCACCTTTAATTGACGTGAAGCATATGCAATAACCTTGCCCTTCTGCATAAGCACACAACCCATGCCGGTGTGCGATGCGTCGCAATAAACCACAAATTCTTCAATCCCTTCTGGCAATGTCAATACAGGTGCATTGCTTAATTTCTGCTTAAGAATATCAAAGGATTCTTGCTGCTTGGGACCCTAGTCAAACTTGACATTCTTGCGAGTTAATGATGTTAGAGGTGCAGCAATCCTTGAAAAGTTTTTAATGAAACGTCTATAGTATCCTGCTAGACCCAAGAAGCTGCGAATTTCAGTAGGTGTTTTGGGCGCTTGCCAATTCATAATTGCTTTGATCTTAGCGGGATCCACCTTGATACCATGCTCACTTACCACATGTCCAAGAAATTGGACTTCCTGAAGCCAAAACTCACATTTAGAAAACTTGGCGTAGAGTTTCTCTTGCTGTAGAAGTTTAAGGATGCACCGGAGATGTTTTTCATGATCGGCTTGACTCTTTGAGTAAATAAGAATGTCATCAATGAAGACATTGGCAAACTTGTCTAAATATGGCTTGCAAATGCGATTCATGAGATCCATGAATGTTGCAGGTGCATTAGTGAGCCCGAAAGGCATCACTAAGAACTCATAGTGGTCGTAGCGTGTTCTGAATGCGGTCTTAGGTATGTCTTCATCTCTGACCTTCAACTGGTGATAACCTGACCTTAGATCGATCTTTGAAAAGTAACTTGCTCCTTGAAGCTGATCGAATAGATCATCGATCCTGGGTAACGGATACCTGTTCTTGATTGTAACCTTGTTTAACTGCAATAATCAATGCATAAAAGCATTGAGCCCTCCTTCTTCACAGATAGAATCGATGCTCCCCAAGGGGACGAGCTAGGTCGAATAAAACCCTTTTCCAACAAATCATCCAACTATGTTCTTAATTCTTTCATCTCAGTTGGTTCCAATCGATAAGGTGCTCTTGCAATTGGTGCTGCTCCAGGAATGATATCGATTCTGAATTCCACTTGCCTATCTGAAGGTAATCCAGGTAGTTCTTCAGGAAAAACATCTGGATATTCAGAGATAACAGGGATGTCTTCGATCTTAGGCTTTGGCTCATCTATGGTTACCTGTGCCATGTAAATGACACAACCTTTCTTCAAACACTTTGATGCCTTAAGCATAGACACTTGCTTGGGCAACCCATACTGCGTATCTCCTTGAATTGTTAATGGCTCACCATAAGGAGTCTTGATAACCACTTGCTTCTTATCATATACAATTTGGGCTTGGTTATGAGACAACCAATCCATGCCTATCACTATGTCGAATCCTGCCAATTTTAATGGAAGCAAGGATAGCGGAAAAGAGTGATTCCTAATGGATATAAAACATCCATCTAGAACTGTTGAGGCAGTCTCTATAGTACCATCGGCCAATTCCTCTTCATATTTAATGCTTAGAGTCTTAATAGCCAGATTTAACAATTTACAAAATTTATTGTCTACAAAAGACTTGTTTGCACCAGAATCAAACAACACTCTAGCATAAACATCATTGATAAGAAAAGTACCTGTTATCACATTGTCGTTCTGCACCACTTCCTGAGCATTCATCTGGAAGACTCGAGCATTAGTCTTCTTAACTTCTTTCGGCTTCTTTGCAAATTTGGGGCAATTGGTCTTGATATGCCCCTTCTCATTAAAATTGTAACAAGTTGCGTCCTTCATCTTCTTGCAATCTAGAGTCTTATGTTCCTTAGACTTGCAAATTCCACAAAATCTAGGCTACGATTGCGACTGTGACTCAAATCTGCATTTTCCAAAATGGTTTTTCTTGCAGACCTTGAATTTGGGCTTCTCACCTGATTGTTGATTGCCCTTTTTGAATCCAGAACCCTTCTTATGCTCAGAGTTCCCCTTACGTTTCTTTTCAGAACGGCGTGAGTTCTCATCCTCATGTTTCCTCTTCCCTTCATCAGAATTCTTAAGCGACCTTTGCCTAATCGCATCGAGAGTAAGAGAATAACTACTGACCTAAAGGTGGTAGGTATGGATGCTTTCACATTTGCCTTGATTTCTAGAGCTAGACCTCCAATAAAACGAGTTATGCGCTCTGGTTCCGATGTGACTAAATAAGGAACCAATCGGGACATGGTGTTAAAACTTGTAAGGTATGTCTGACAGTCCAAGTTCTTCATGACCAAGGTCAAGAAGTCGGTTTCAATCCTTTCCACCTCATGCTGAGGACATAAATTTTCCCTAATCAATGCAACAAACTGATCCCAAGATAAGTTATACAATGGAATCTTTCCTGTAGCTTGGATTAATGACCTCCACCAAGCTAAAGCTTCACCCTTAAATGATTGTGAAACAAACTTCACAATATCTTGTTCTGCACAACCACTGATATCAACCACAGTATCCATCTCGTCTAGCCATGTCATACAATCAATGGCTGCTTTTTCTCTTGTGAAGTCCCTTGGCTTGCAAGAGACGAAGTATTTATAAAAGCAGGTCTTAACACGTGGCTTCTGATTGAGCACAATTCGCTTGGATGGAACAATTCTCTGATTTGACGAATGATGAGAACCGGCCTTATGTGATGCGTGTGACTTGGAAGGTGGTTTTGTATGTGGTACAGATAGGGTCCTGCTACGAGTACCTCTTGATTCTTTGAATTGTCTGTCCATAGCTCGGGTGACGGCATTATCTATCATTGCTTGTAAATCTGCACCAGCTACATTAATTTTGGTGGTATCGTTTCTCTCCCTTGGGTGGCTGTTAATCTCATCTAATTCAGCCATGTAGCTTGATTGCTACATAAAAATGATGACAATAATTTATTCAGAAGTCTTATTATGGAATTGTCATTTTGACAATTCATTAACCATGGTAAATACAAACCATATTGGTTATTTTGTTAGTTATATTTATTTAGGGTTTTCATTATAATTTATCCCTAGTTATAAATCATTAAAGATATTAAAGTGGCACAAAAGGCCTAGTCACAAGGACGGTTTTTAAAATTTAATAGCCATGATTTTATAAGATCGAGGCATTAAGGTTTGAACATAGTTCATTACCTTTTCTTGGCAGTGAGTCATAGACTACAACTGTCTTTTGTCTTTTTGGACAATGAATATGGCCCGCATGCACTTTATCACTAATGGATATTTAAATTTAGTGAGAATAAGGAATTGGAAAAATCCAATACAAGGATGACTAGTGTGATTTTATCAAATCACATTTGCTAGGAGTGTTAACATGTTTTCAGATGTTAACAAGGATTTGAATCTTAAAAAGGTTTTACCATCATGGCCATGTCTAAAATGACATATGGGCTAGGTTATACCTTCAAGAATTCCTTTAACATTTTATTGGCAGATCAAATGTAAAATGGAATGATATCTTGATTTATAGCATACTCATACATATAATGACAAATGAAATTTAAATTAAAATATCCCATAAATTAAAAAGAAGTTCATAATTGCCCTAAACGGGACCTTTTAAATAAATAACATTGTCCTCGCAGGGACAGAAATAGAAAGATAAGTGCACGCAGGGACTGAGTACATAAATAAGATGTCTACACAAGGACTTAATTGAAAATAAAATTTACAAAACAAATAAATAAGGAATTTTCAATAATCCCTCTTCTTCTTCCCCTTTATCAAGTTTGCCAAACCCTTAAGTAGACCCCAGCGGCTCCTACGCTCCTCTTGTACCTGTTGCTCCACCTCGTGCAACCGTTGAAGGATTTCCTGCTGCTGCGGTGGTTGGATCTGTGGCGGCTGCTGCTGCGAAGGTTGAGGAGGTGGCGGGTATTGATACCCATATGCTGGGTACCCGGTCTGGTACGAAGCTGCGAAGGGTCCATCAGGGTGGAGAGCATTATAGTTTGCCACTTCGAGGTACGGGTCAACGGCAAGGGCATTGTAGTAATTGTATCTCGAATAAGCCTGATGTTCAAACGAGTTATACGCTGTTGCACCGGCATAAGAAGGAATTGGGTTTTCATAAGCCATGGGCGGTGGTGGTGCGACTGGAACAGAGTCGACTTCAGAAGCTGGGTTTGAAGGCCCACCCATTTGCGGGTCTTCATACAGTGGCGGGTAGTGGCTGCCACTGGAGTGTTGGGGGGGGGGGGTGCTGAAATGAAATCCCCCACGCACGGACATCCGTGCACCTGATCTCCTTCGCCTCGATGGTTCTGGAGGCAGTTGCTATTCTGGCGGCGGCGGTGGCGGTGGCGTAACCGCCTGGAAACGTGAATCCTCAGAGGGATCCTGCTGCTGTTGTGGAGGTGGGCTGAAAGGGGGAGTGTACTCCCAGTTGTATGTGGCCCATCTTTCAGCAAAACTGTCTGGGCCCCTGTAAGGTGAACCATAAAATGATGATCCGCTAGAAATCTCGATGGGATGCGTCGGCGTCCCAGTCGGTGGTAACTCGGGATCTGGATCCCCGTCCATTTCCATATCCTGCATCTCAGGATATGGATCAGCTGGTCCCAGAGGGTTTGGACCCTCTGGTTCTTGCACCTGGTTCATCGGATTGAACTGGCTCGGGAAGTATGGGGTCGGGTCCTGGAAGGCACGGTGTGAACTCGACCGCTGTAACGGCATGAAGGAATGGTGCGAATCGCTATGCTCCTCGTCTTGATGAGGTTCGAAAGAGTGATGATAAGATGGGGAGGAACTGAGGGAGACTGAGCGTCATGGGGACTAGAGCTAAAGGTTGCCGAAGGTGTTCGCCGGTGGGATGGCCCGGCTTCGTGATCATTCCTTGCAGTTATTGGTGCCTTTCCTCTTCCACCTCTACCTCTAAAACAGGGCGGCATTGTCTTTGTTCCTGCCAAAATAAACAAAAGAAACCAACAAAAAGAAAACAATAAGATTAGGATTAGTCTTAAGTCATTTGCCTAGACTCGGAAGTCAAGGAATGTGCAAACTATGTCATTGAGATTAAACACAAAAGGCTAGTGTTTAATTCACTCAACGTTAGCTCTGATTCCAACCTGTCACACCCCGATATTTCCACGTATTACCGGTGGGCCCGGTGGGGAGTATTATGACGTAGTTGATATCATCATAGTCTATTAATCACAGTTTAATGCATAGTGGAAGTCTAAAAGTAATTATACAAACCGAGTTGAAAGTATAATAAAATATTATACAACGGATTGAAAGTGGATCCACAGGCGGATCTAAAACAGAAAGAAATATTGTTCAACATATTTAAGTATCAAAAGCTTGCAAGACTCTTTATTTGATACTAGGAGTATCCAGCCCATTATGCGTAGTACGTGCACTTAAACTTTTTGAAAAATACGTCAGTTTACACTGGTAAATACAATTAACTGACTCTTTTGAAAAACATTTATAAAATTTATTTGGATGCACAAGGCAAACATCTTTTATAACTTGG
Source organism: Helianthus tuberosus (assembly GCA_030545235.1). Lineage (NCBI taxonomy): Eukaryota > Viridiplantae > Streptophyta > Magnoliopsida > Asterales > Asteraceae > Helianthus > Helianthus tuberosus. The sequence continues at coordinate 126,833,356 of CM060407.1, forward strand.
GACAATTATTTAAAATAATCTTGTATACAGATTTATATGTTTGTCGTCCATTCAGGGCCCGGTTAGAAGATTCGAGACAAGATTAAAAGACACACCACTAATATAGTCCCACGGTGAGTTATTCTCAACGAGTGGTTATATCTTTTACATACGCAACTTTCAGGTGTATGCCTACACCCCGTGCTTAAGTCGTGGCCATTTCAAATGAATGAGCCGAGGATATCTAGGACACGGTCATTAACCCCCTAAAGGCATTGCATCAAACAAAACAGATTAAAACGGGTTATCTCAATGATTTAACCACTAATCGATTAAAGATTCAATACCCGACCAAGCGGTAATAATTTACCGTATCCCAAGCCCGTATAAGGGAAAATAAGTTAAAAGTATTTACCTGAGCTAAAATATAACTTTATTCTCAGCCGTATATCAAATCAGCAAGTACAAGTAGCTTTTACTGGGCTCCTAATCTGGAACGAAGGTTTTAATAACATATTAGATTCCTAACGGGTCTTATTTAAGTCTTAACTTAGACCGGTTAGTTTTAATGAAAGGTTTACGGTTCAAAACACAAGATTAAGCGAAGACCGGATTAGAATGTGATTTAGACCCGACAAGTTTGGAGACTTGTATAAAATGGGCAAACTAAACACATTCTGGATTTTGAAGTAAAAATGATAAGGTTTGACCCGTTTCGGTTAATTTATGCAAACTAGTTACATAAACCGTACCGAATGCGAATATGCATAACAGGTAACCAAATGATTCATTTACAGGTTCCACAAGTTAATATGCTTTAAATATGTTATGATATCAGTAGGATATCTTCCAATATGCCCAAAAATGAATTTAAAACCAATTTAAGCCCCGTAAGGGTATTTTGGTCATTTTAAAGTTTATAAAAGAGGTTAAATAGAAATCTGAGGTTCTGGTCTAAAACAATCAGTAAAAATATTTATTTTAACAAGTTATATCAGTAAGATATCATACATATCTGAAATTTATCATTTATGGCCAAACTATGCACCGTAGGGGCATTTTGGTCATTTCACATATGCTATAAGGGTCAATTTGGAAATCTGAGTTCAAGACTTTTACTTACTGTTAAAGTATAAGAACTTTCTTATAACATCGGTAGGTAATAAGTCTTAGGCGTTAAATATGGTTTTAAACCATACTATGCGCTTAATAAGCGTAAAAGTCGGTATTTGACGATATTTGAAATGTTTATAAAATTTTGAAGTTTTGATCAGTCTCTAAAGCTTAAAATATTTTATTTAACATATGAAATCAGTAGGGAAAGGTTTGGTGTCAAAATGTTATATAAAACTCATTTTATCAATGAAAAGGGCAATTTTGTCAATACCGAATTTACACTAGAATTCTATAACATGATCAGTATAAAATTTGACAAAAATTTCTTAAAATCCCTAAATATTATATTATATTATAACAGTGGGTATCAAGTTTGGTGCCAAAAATTGGGTTTAAACATGACTCATTCGGAAAATGCCATTAATTAACAAAAAGCTTTCGTTTTACGATATCGTACATAACTCTTATTTTAGACCAGAAACGGATGTCAAATTTTTAGAACATACTAATATATTAGTAATAAATATTTTTGTCCTCTCACATTTCCAAAAATATCGTTTTATTGATAAAAGGGCATAATGGTCAACTTTAAGCATTTAACGGGAACATGCAATGAACTAGGATTTCTATGGAACCAAGTTGTATAACCTCAGAGGGTTATGCTAACATACAATATGGTTCTAAAGGAACCCTAAGGCATAACTAAACTAAACTAAATCGGGTTAGAACTGAAAGTCAAAGCAAAAGTTGTTAGTGCAGTATGTGTCTATCGCTTCCGTCAATCAGAATCGTAGCAGAAAATGAAGAATACTAGACTTTATATTGTAATATTAGAGATATCTAGACAAAAAGGCAAGGTGGCATTTCTGTAATAATGAGAAATCTCATTAAAAGCCTTGTGCCTATAAATAGAGCCTTAGACTTAAGAATTAGAACTTTTGGCTACATTTGTCATTTGGAGCTCTATAGATCTAGAGAGAGAATCTAGAGAGAGAAAGTACTCCATGTGATTCACGGTTCTTGTACGTTATCAGATTTTATAATAGAATCACGATTATATTACATCATGTGTGTTTAGGTCGCGTTCGTGTACGAATTCCGCACATTTCACGTTCGTTTCGCAATCGTTTCGGAGTCAAAACCGGTCCTACAAGTGGTATCAGAGCAAGAGCTCGATTGCACTGATCTATCACACATTTACGCGCAGAATATTATCAGATTCAGATCCGAATTTCATCTACTTCTTCATCTTTTTCATATTTTTCACGTTTTTCACTGAAAATCATCAAATTGAATAGGTTTTTACGGTCCGAATCAATTGATTTTTTGATATGTTGTGCGAGAACACTTGATTTACAACCCTACCAAGTTTCAGATCCTAATTCCTAGTCGTTAGGAGAAATCTGGGTTTTTGTGTCCGACATCGTTTGAAAATTGGCGTGACCGTTTGAACAAGCACGTGACCGTTTGAAATTTGCCTCTGACCGTTTGAAAACTGGACTGTCCGTTTGAAATTGATGCATGACCGTTTGAAATATGGAGTGACCGTTTGAAAATGCATGTGACAGTTTGAGGGTCTGGCCGTTTGAAGGTGTGACAGTTTGAGGGTATGACCGTTTGAGGGTGTGACAGTTTGAGGATTGCATGTCCGTTTGAAAGTATCATAAAGATGACATGACCGTTTGAAACACGTTGTCCGTTTATCGTTACATGTGATAGTATTAATTAGTTTCATTGCTAAAGACAAAGTGAAGGTCCTATAAAAATTGTTTGACTAAAGTTTGTTGCACTTGAAAATTTGTCGGTCACATGGTTTAGTGGAGTTCAAGGTCAAATAGAATCAAGTTTGTACTAAAAGTTGTCGGCTGAATGTGAAGATGATTAAGGATCCAAAAAGCTGTAATAATCGGCCCAGTTAAAAATTCTGTTGTCTGCTATTACTATCATGTGAACAACTGACATGTTTGACCATTTGATGGATATTGCGGCCCAATCACAGTTTGTTGAATATTAATAAGTCCATACAGAAGGCCCTATTGAATTCGAGTTGATTTGTTATTTGTCGGCTCAGTGGAATTGAGATAAACAATTTGGCATGTAAATTCAGAATTTTGGCCCAATCATGTTTGGTTGTTAATAGAGTCAAGTGAAACCCATGATCTGATTAATTATCAATCAGCCCATTGACAGATTTCTAGGAATTGATAGCTCATCAGTTTTGAAGATTTGTTAGGCCCAAGTTATTCTAAGCCCATTCAAAGGACGTGTCACATTTGTCCATTTTCCGGATCATTCATAGTGATTTCACCCGAAATACATTGAGCAAATCCGTGAATCTTCGACAACGAGTCTTAGATTGATTTCACAAACACATACTTTCACGTATTTAATCCATTTAAAACTGATAGTTTGTTTGTTTTGATTGCTTTCAGGTATTTGAAGATGTCAAGCAGTAAGGTTGATCCTGATAGATATTGGAAAGCAGATTATGCAAGATGGGAAATCGGAAAATTAAATGAACCATTCAAAGAAGCCCAGAGAGCAAAAAGATGGAATGAAGAGTTGGAATGTTACATGGATCCACGGGGTAATCCAGTTGTTGACCCATCAAAAGTGGATTTCGAAGCTGTAACAAATTTGGTTCCAAGGCAGGCTACTTTCAACACACGAAGGTTATCTGATAAAGCATATCTGCCTGATTTGGAGAAGAAGATAAGAGAGGTTTGTGAAGCGAGTCTACCAAAGGTGGTAGAAATGAAAAAGAGGAAAGAACAAGAGCTGGAAAAGTTGATAGAGGAAGTAAAGAAAGCGGCAGAGGAAACTGATAAAGAAGAACAGATGAAGATCAGAAAAAGACAGAAGAAGAAGGTGTGATAACGGAAAAAATTCAAACTGAATCTTCTGAATTGTTTGACACAGACAAAAGCATTGAACAGTCTGCTGATAAAAATGAAAACAAGTGCAGGAATTGCATAGAAATGTGCAAAGCCTGTACCGAAAAGGATGAAATGATAAAAACAAAAGATATTGAAACAAATAAACGTGAAAATGTTTTCAAAATAAAATGTAAAGAAATGATTGAAAAAGAAGAAATTTTGAAATTAAAAGTTGAAAAGCTAACACAGAAATGTCAAGGTCTTGAAAAGGATAATGATGTTTATAGACAAATGTGTTCAGCAAAATGTGTCAATTGTGTTGAAAAAGAATCTAAATTTCAAGATTTACAAAAACAGTATGATTCTTTAAAGTGGTCGAGTCAGAGAGTACAAGAAGCTTATGATACTTTGAAAAGCCAAGTCAAAAGTTTTGATCAAAGATTGTCTGAAACTTTAGTCACTAAAGAAATGTATGAAAGAAGGTTTAAAGAAAAGCAAATTGAATTGAACAAGTGTGTTGATGAAATTGCTAATCTTAAACAAGTCTTGGCTGAAAAAGAAAAGATTGTTACAAAACTTCAAAGTTATCATAACTCTTCGTACATTCTCGAACGCATTTTCAACATCACACCAGATGACAAAGATACGGAAAATTGCAAAAAGGGTATTGGTTCAGAATTTCATCAGGTACCACCACCATTGAGAAACAATTATACTTTTTATGATGAGGAAAAGGTGGCAAAGGGTTTGAACTTAGCTGACCAGTTACCTGAAAGTATCGATGTGACTTACTCCAAATCTGATGATGCTAATGATTCAGAGGTGGTAAGTAAGGTTGTTGAAAGCGTTTTGAAAGATGAGTCTACAAAAGGTAAGTCTGAATCACAGGATGAAGATGAAGGAAACCTTTATGATGGTTATCTGAAAAACACAAAATCCGAGAAAAATTTGAATGATGATTCAAAAGGATTGGTTTATACCATGATTGGATCGGACAAATTATTCTTAGATGTTGTATTCCCGATTCAGAATGTGATTTCAGAAAAGGTCGATAAAGTTTTCAAAATGGTTGAGATTGAGAAGTCTGAGATTCCAAAGTTTGCTGGTAAAGGTCATAAATCTTTTTATAACAAACCTGGTTTTAAGAAGAAAAACATGAAGGCTGGTTTGGGTTATAAAAAGAAACGGAATTGGAATCAAAGTAAAAAACCAAATTTGCAACAAAAATTGAATTTTGTTCAAGGGAAAAAGCTTGAAAGAAGAGGAAAAACTCAAATTTGGACAACAGTCTAATGAAGAGTTTGATGCTATGAAAAAGAAACAACAACAGGCCAAGGATGTTTCAAAGAAAGTGTGTTTTAAATGTGATCAAATTGGACATGTTGCACGAAAGTGTCCAAATCCAAAGCCTGTTGATGTTGAAAAACAGAAATCTGAGGATGTGAAACCAAGGTCAACCAGATTTGATTTGAAACAAACTTGGAGGTACAATACAAACAAGTTTGCTTCAAATCAAAATTGGAAATCAAACCCGAACAGGTTCGATTCAAGACAGACCTGGAAGTCTCACACACCCAGATTGAGAACAACACAAAGTTGGAGAACATCTGTTGATATGACAAAACCTCAAGAGTTTTGGAAACCTAAAAATGTTGTTCAAGATCAAAAGGTTCAAAAAGAGACAAATTTTTACAAAAGAGGTACTCTGAAAGGTCAAATGTGGAGTGCTAAGAAACAAGTGACGTCGGTAAAAGATGAGAAAGTTGAAGTCAAAATTGAAAACGTTTTAAATGACAAAGAGTTTCCGAAATTAAATGAACATTATTGTGTTGAAATGCCTAAGGTCCAACAGACCTGGGCTAAATTGTTCAAATGATTGATAAAGTTTGAATGTGCAGGTGCTCAACGAAGCTGAAGACTGTGAGAATGGTAGTTGGAGCAACCTGGCACAGGAAGAGGTTGCAGGACCCTGGTTTAGTTGAACAGGGAGTTTAGTTTGAGTGATTTCTGTACATAAATAAACAATATTTTCAAAATTCTAAAAATTGGAAAAATTAAAAACCAAAAATATGTTTTTAGTTTGTTAAAAATTGAAAAACCAAAAATATGTTGTTTTTAATTTTGTTTGAATGTATGTTGATTGAATACGCCGAAACCCTCACGGCTGAACAAACATGATTACTTTCATCAGATTGAAAAACGGTTTTCAAACTGTTAAGATCAATGGGTTGTAAATCATGGGGGTACGTTATATTTTCTGCAAAACAGAGCATGAGATGCAGAAAATGGATGGCGAGACAAAGCTATCAATGTTAGTTGTCAAATTTTCTTTAAATGGTTTTGCATTTTAGGGGGAGAAATATTGTTAGAAAATACAAAAACATTTGAAAAATTTGAAAAAGTCAAAAACATGATAAAATTCAAAAATTTGAGTTTTGCGTAAAAAGAGGAAATGATAGTACATCAGTAGACAGTTACAGTACGCTAAAGAATTGAAAAGTTTAAATGTGTTAAATGATCTCACCGTGGATGTGTCGGTGGGTTTTTATACACTTAGTACACTTTTTCGGGATATAAACCTAAATTCAAACACTTGCTTACTTCGTGGGGAACACTACTTGGATATATAGGTAACCCCTGAAATCTCGTTTGAAAGGTCTTGTATTCTGATATACTAGGTTTTTATACTCTGTGATATCTGGGGTATTATTCCGGGACTTCTGCTGAATGGAAGTTCTGACCTAGTCCTCGAATAATACTTTCCGCAATGCTTGAAACACAGCATCACCCTCAGCATATATGATAAGACAATAAAATTGCTTAGCAATGCTGTTGTAAAAAAGATCCTCTAAAGGGGACACACCCACAAGTTGAGTCATGATCTCTCTGCCGAACGATGGTTCTGACCTGAGCTCTCATGATTCTTCATAATTTATTAACCCTTTACAGATATCATTTGTGTTATAATTACCTGTAAGACTGAATATTGGGATCTGGATACGGGAGTATATTCAAGAGGAGGGACACATGAATGGGTTTAAGTTCTTAATACATCTAATTCGTATCCTGAATCAGTTGAAATTTGTATGAAAATTTAAATGGATCAGTATATCGACAATCTAAGTGAATTGTTTAATTCTTAAAGTGAAAATTAAGTTCAACGGTACTTGTGACTTGTCAAAAACTGATATGATTCTCTGACGCATACTCAAACAAAAATATTGTATGTGAATATGTTTGTACATATTTCTTTACTGCTTTATATTTTCAGAAAATACAAAAAGATTTTTGATACTGCTTTATTTTCGACAACCGATATCTGAGTGCTGAGTTTCAAAATCTAAGTAAGCTGATTGTGTTTCTGAAAATAAAACAAGTTCATTAATTTGAAACTTGACGTTTTAAAATAAAAAATCAAAAATAGTTTGTGATATCTCCAAGGTCATTAATTTGGACTTGGATGATTAACTGTGGGGGATTTGGATGCTTATATTGTTATAGAGTTAGTTTCTGATTCGATTCGATGAAACTGCCAAATTCATGAGAAGTAATTTTGAGAAGATTGAATTGTCAGATTACGATATCTGGAAGATTAAAATTTTGTTACTTATAGTTGTATGAGTGATTGCAGGAAAAGTCCAGACTACGATCCCGGAAGCTGAGTCTAAGGGGGAGTCTGAAGATGAGCTCGAAGCAAAGGGGAGCTTGTAACCTGAAAGCAAGGTGTCGATCCCAAAAGCACGGAAGCTTGACGAAAGGGGGAGCCTGAAGGAAGAGTCTATCGAGAGAGAGAGCAATGGAAACCTGAAGACAGATCCACGGGGATTCTGTTCGAGAAAGAGGGAGTCTGTGGTTGCTGATAATATCATATTTTCAAGAAAACTCGGAGAGAGAGAAAAACAAGACGCTACGAGATTGACTGCGGCAATATCCAAGGGGGAGTCTGTTAGTGCAGTATGTGTCTATCGCCTCCGTCAATCAAAATCGTAGCAGAAAATGAATAATACTAGACTTTATATTGTAATATTAGAGATATCTAGACAAAAAGGCAAGGTGGCATTTCTGTAATAATGAGAAATCTCATTAAAAGCCTTGTGCCTATAAATAGAGCCTTAGACTTAAGAATTAGAACTTTTGGCTACATTTGTCATTTGGAGCTCTATAGATCTAGAGAGAGAATCTAGAGAGAGAAAGTACTCCACGTGATTCACGGTTCTTGTACGTTATCAGATTTTATAATAGAATCACGATTATATTACATCATGTGTGTTTAGGTCGCGTTCGTGTACGGATTCCGCACGCTTCACGTTCGTTTCGCAATCGTTTCGGAGTCAAAACCGGTCCTACAAAAGTCTACTTTTGCGACTTTCGGTTGCGAATCTAGCCTAAACTGAGAATTGTCGGGTTGAACATGCCTAGACATGTTCTTATATTATTTACCAAGTTATTTAAGTGTTAAAACATGTTCCATAACTTCAGCGTTATCAGTTATGAATTATTTTGCAAAAACTGACTCGTTTGACTTTTTGTTAATAAGTTTGACCCGACAATTGACTGAGATAACGTGATAATCTGAAGGTGCCCTTTTGATGGTTTAACACCTACATAATTACCAACACATAGCCACTTTAAATTCGAAAAATGGCTGGACCATTAGTGATTAATCACTAAGTCAAAGCTTAATTACGCTAACTTTGACTTTCGGTCATTAAGCTAATAAAACTTTAACTATAGAAGCCAAGAACACTTACTAGAGTCCTTAGCATGAATTTAAAACTTGGGAAAGCTTCCTTTAGCTCCAGGAGGATTCAAAGAGTGAGCTTGAGTGAAATATTTGAAAGTGTGCATGAACAAGAACATCAATGTGGGTATATATAGGACTTTGGGAGCTCTAGGATCAATCTATTTGTACCTAGGAGGTAATTCAGATGATCCCAAGTGTCCCTAGGGAAGTAAAAACCAGTTGCTCAGACCCTGGTATCGAAAACAGCCATGCAATGGCGGTGGAACAGGCGGCAACATGCCGCTGTCCCTTTTTTGGTCGTTGGCACTAGGGGTGTTCACGATCCGATCCGATCCGATCGAGGGTCTGCTCATGCTCGGATTGAATTACAACCGATCCGATCCGAGCGGATCAAATTTGTAAAACCGATCGCAAAAGTGATGCTCATGCTCGGATTGAATTTGAATCGATCGGCTCGGTTTTGAATCGATCGCCTCGGTTTCGCTCGGTTTTTATCAAATCCTAAAAAAAAGCAAGCGGATCGTTTTCGCTCGATTGAATAATAAGGCTTCGTTCAACAAAAACAAATTCTAACTTAAAGTGCGAATACAAAAGCAACACAAAATAAAGTGCGAATAGAAATGAAACATAACAGAAACCAACTGGTTACCAAATAGAAACGATTTAACATATAAACAGAAATAATCTGCTAAACATACAGAAACAATCTGCTTAACATAACAAACAGAAACATAACAGACGATTAGACTGAAGTTATACGACTGAACGATTTAACATACCAAACGATTTAAGATCGTCCGACGAACTGTTGCAGATTGAAGACCGGAGATTGAAGACCGTCCGACGAACAATTGCAGATTGAAGACCGGAGATTGAAGACCGCTCAGTTTGTGTCGGAGACTAGAGAGCGAAACACAGGAGCGGCGACTGAATTGTGAGTGAATACTGAATACTCTTTTGAATAGAATTTAGGGTTAGATACTTAGATTTACGTATTAAATATTAAGCTGGGTTGGGTTGAATGTGATTTGGGCTTTTAATTTTTTTTGGGGCTATTATATTTTTTGAGTTTTTAATCTATAAAATCTATAATATAAATATATATATATTAATTATTAATAAAAATAATTCGATCGAAACCGAGCGATCGACGAGCGAGCGGAGCTATGCTCATGCTCGGATTGAATTTGAATCGAACCGATCCGATCGGCTCATTTACAAACTGAGCGGAAATCGAACGAGCATTTTTCGAGCATTTTTCGAGCGATCGTCGAGCGATCTTCGATCGTCGAGCAGTTTGGACAGCCCTAGTTGGCACCTCCTACGTGGCCCGCGACGATGGGTAATTCCGGTAAAAAGTTTGCAATCTTTTTTCAATTTCAATCCCTGGTCCATTTTAAGTTTATTTAACTTTCTTTTATTGCACTTATGACCCCCATAGTTAACTTTTAAGAGTCTTGGGTCACAAATTAACTACGTTAAGCTCCCTGTTAGCTATGAGATCACCCGAAATGTCTTGTCTTCATCGAAACTCCATGAAATTACTATCCAATATTCTTGAGAGCGAAATATACAATTATTTCAATGTTTTTGGCATCGTAAAAAGGTCACTCAGAGGTAACATTAAACATGTTGAAACTTTTAACCCCTATGCTTCGTAAAATCCTTAATTTAAGCACAAACGACTTTCTATGTCCAACAATTTATTCATTAAAGAATACGAATGTCGTGTGAGGTCAATCAGAGGCATAAGAATGGAATGTTGACCCTTTGGATCCTTTTACTTACACATTTACATTGTTTAACAATTTTAGTCCCTCGGAATCAATTCATTACACGATAAATCTTCATGACACGTGTCTTTATTATATTGGCCGTGATTTTGTGAGGTGTTACATCCTCACCCCCTTAAAAGAAATCTCGACCTCGAGATTTACTGAAATAAATGAGGGTACTTCTATTTCATTGTGGATTCAACCTCCCACGTATATTCTCGGCCTCTTCGGGCATCCCATTATACCTTTACAATCGGCACATACTTTCTTCGAAGTTTCTTAACCTGTCGATCCTCGATTGACAAAGATTTTTCAAAGAACTTCAAGCTCTCATCTATCTGCACGTCTTTATGCGATATTGCTAGCGACTCATCGGCTAGACATTTCTTTAAATTGCAGATGTGGAATACATTATGAATTCCACTAAGTTCTTCAGGCAAATTTAGCTTGTAGGCTACAGTTCTGACACATTCGATGATCTCGAATGGTCCTATGTATCTGGGGCTAAGCTTGCCCTTTTTGCCAAATCGCATTATTCCTTTCCAAGATGATACCTTGAGTAGCACCTTGTCGCCTACCTCGAATTTCAGAGGTTTACGCCTTTTATCCGCGTAGCTTTTATCCTCGAATTTCAATGTTTTTGGGATCGTAAAAAGGTCACTCAGAGGTAACATTTAACATGTTGACACTTTTAACCCCTATGCTTCGTAAAATCCTTAATTTAAGCACAAACGACTTTCTATGTCCAACAATTTATTCATTTAAGATTACGAACATCGTGTGAGGTCAATCAGAGGCATAAGAATGGCATGTTGACCCTTTGGATCCTTTTACTCACATATTTACATTGTTTGACAATTTTAGTCCCTCAGAATCAATTCATTACACGATAAATCTTCATGACACGTGTCTTTATTATATTGGCCATGATTTTGCGAGGTGTTACATTACACCTCATGCCACTGAGGTCTTCGATGAGATCAAGAAATAGGCATCTGAAATGTATGTTTTAATGGTTGATACATATAAGTATCAAGTAACAGGTCCGAGATCACAGTGTGATGTGAATGTTAAAAATAAAACTTGTGCATGCAGGAAATGGGATTTGACAGGGATACCTTGCAAACATGTATTTGCAGCCATATGGGATATGTCAAGGAATAACAATGATGTTGGCATACCAGAAGAGTGGGTTTCTGATGTGTATTGGTTGTCATCATGGAAGAAAGTTTATGAGAATATGATAGAGCCAATCAATGGGCCGGAGATGTGGACTCCTTCACAGTGTCCACCAAGACTCATCCCACCAAAGCATCATACACAAGTTGGAAGGCCAAAGAAGAAACGAAAGAAGGCATTTGGTGAAAAAGAACTTGAGCAGGAGTTCGACAAAGGAGGTAAAATGACCAGAAAGGGAACCACCAATAAGTGTGGTAAATGTGGAAACCTGGGTCACAATGTCAGGAGCTGCAAAGGACAAGGGGGTGAACAATCTACTGCTTCAAAGGAATCACACACGGCCACTCAAGGTGCCCCAATTGACAATATTTATGAGTGACGGAATTTTTTATGGGTTGTATTATCTGTAGCTGTATGGATGTTTGTCGAGTTTGTTAAAGACAATGTTTGTTTTCATTTCTACATTTATGACTATGGTTTGTAACTTTATTATGTTTGTAACTTTGTTGTGATGTCATACATATGTTTGGTTGTTTGCATATGGCTGCATATCAGAAAATTCACATTTGAGTCCAAACATAATTTCGACATTAAGTGATTCGATTACTTTGCAACATTTAGTACAAATTCCCTAATTTAGTGGTCCAAAATATAACATACAACAAATGTAGACGCTGCTTTCTACCCTATTTCCAGTGACAATCATCCAAACAAGACCAATCCGAATCAGAACCATGCTCCCCTTCATATGGATTATGGTACCAATCATCCTCTTCATCCCAATAAGTGCGATCCCATGCATGTTCCAGCACTTCAGGGTCATAATCCTTTGTCGGATCTTCGAATATCTTTTCATTATCTGTTTGTTGCTCCAAGTAAGGTCTGAGTATATCAGAATCTTGATCCTCAAAGTATACATAACTGTCTGGTTCTTCGGCTGTAACGACGTCTTCATCTTTAGCAATATCTTTCTCATTCTCAGCAACATCTTTCTCATTGTCAGCAAAAGCTAAAGCATTACTTTCAGGCTACCAAAACAAAGATACAGTAAGAACTTGAAAAGGACCATTGCAATAACTGGAAAACTCAAAACTCAAATACAATTAGGGTGAAAATACACATACAAATCCAATTTCTCTACATTTAACTACTTAAGCAAATAAACTAGAACAATCAAGACCCAAGTAATCCCTAAGTACATCTTCCATTTGAACACATCATCATTCTTGTACTGAGCCAATTGGTCTTTGCACTTAGCCAACTCATCCTTATCTTTGATGCTTTGAATTAAAGCAGGCATTACCTCTCGACAAATTGGACATCCCTGTTTTTTACCAACATCAGCCCATCTGAGGAATCCACATCCTCCGACCTATAATCGGACATCATTAGCAACACCACAACTCAGGAATAATCATACAAATACTTTCAATAAGCATAAAACAGAATTCACTTACACATCAAAGATACCATCTTCCAGGATTAGCCTTTGTTTCTGATTGTTTGTAAACCGTTTGCCCACCACAAGGACAGATAATGTCTGAGGGTTGAGTTTTCGCCATTGTTTCCTTCGATCGAAGCACAGATGAAGAAGAGCTAGACATTTTCAGCAACAAGGAATTAAAGAGGGATTGAAGATTTAGGGGGGGGGGGGCAATTGAATAATTGTGGGAGCACGATTGAAGAAAGGTTTTGAACAGCGATTGAATTGGGGATATCCAGAAGAGCTAGGTTTCTTATATGAGGAGGACGATGGGCAAAATGGACATTTCAACAAAGACTAGCGATTATAATAACGTTAGATGGACGGAGGGGGTAATATTGCGACATAACAACAATGTTGGGGGGGAACATTGCAATTTTTTCTAGGGAGGGGGTCAGAGTGCCAATTGGCTTAAACCCCAGGGGGAAAATTGAAGTTTACTCTTTAATATATATATATAATTAAGTCAAGGGTAATTTTATTTTGGATGAAAATGGAAAAAACAAAATATAATTGTAAAGTGACCATAATACCCCTTGACTTAACTGGGTATTTTGGATGGAGTTATGCCAGATGATCAAAATGACAACAAATAGGAAAAGTCAGGGCCCTAGAGGAGAAAAAAACTATTTGAACTAAAATGACAATTTGGGACAAACCTCAGGGACTAAAATGACAATTTACTCTTTTAATATGTGTAGTGGACAAACTTGAAACGTTTAGGCAGAGGTATTAAAACTTATAAGGCTTGATTTCGGGTGATTTGTATATTACTGTTAATATTGCGAAAACGATCACGGTTTGGAAGACTTGTGCATTAGCATTTACGTGTGGGAAAATTTCAAGTTGAATACGCTTGTATGATCTCGGTATTAGTACCAACATTTGCTATAGTTTACAATACTAAAAAAATATTTTTTTCTTGAATACAACTTTGTTTTTAACAAAAACTATTCCGAAACAACAAGAAAAAATAGACATGATTGTGTATTCAATTTTTTTAAAGGTTGACATACGTAACTTATTAAAGAAATATCAAATCAAATGAAATTATATAGATTAAACTAAAGCTCTAAAAATATAGCTACATGTCACAACCTGAATGAAGCTAGCTGCTATTCATTACTTATATACATTAATAGAGAGGCTGCGTTCTCCAGTGGAAACCCAAGTTTAATCCTCACTTGTGTCACTTTAGTAGATTAGACAATAATGGATGGAGCTTAATCTCCCTGCAGAGGTGTCAAGTTCTATCCTGAGCCCACCTGGTTTTCGTCCCACCATATGTTATGCTAGAGAGTGTTCAGCTCTTGTGGTGGTACAACAGATGTCAAGTGGCAGTCGACGGTATGCTTTCCCGGGGGAACACCTAAGCCAAACTCTAAAGCCAGCGTGGGCCTGGTTAAGACATCATAGTCTGGCCGGAGTGTGACAACGGGGCTCTCCAATTTGGGAAGTGCGGTAGCCTAATGCAAAAACAATTGACGTTCTAATATATATATATATATATATATATATATATATAATGTATAGGATAGTGTTCCTCTACAAAGTGTGTTTTTTCTGAAAAGTGTAAGAAGTGATCATGACCATTAAATTAAGGTAATTGATGGATGAAATTAAATGAGTGGTAAGGTTATAATATTTGTTTTAATTAGATTGATTGATTTCTTTGATTAAGGGTATAAAAGTAAATTTAGTGTGTCTTAAATTTAGGAACCGACATGCAAGTCACATGTAACTTCCCCCGTCTTTTTAAAACACCAATAACTTTTTTACGTAATTTATTTAAAAAAATTCTACCATAATAAAGAGTGCTTTTTTATTTTAATATGAATACTATATTGCTACATATATTTAAAAAATGTGTTTCAACTAGTTGATTTGTTTTACCAGTTATTGTGTGTTTTATATAAATATGACAACGTGATGTGTTTTATATGGCGGTGTATTTTATAGTTTAAATGACCAGTTATGATGTGTTTTACGTATGATGTGTTATACAATATAATACTTCGTGAAGACCCAAAAAATTATAAAACACAAAGTCAAGAAAATACAAAGACATATCATTAGCGAATCATAACTGGCATAACAAATCGTGATGAAACCAATACATAATAAAACACAACGGACATCGCGAAGAAATTGTTCATGCAGGATTTTTTACATACAAAAATGAAAGCTATGATATATTGTGAATGAACCTATAACGAGTAAAACACAACGTCAAGAATTCGTGAAGAATTAGATATCGACATTTTTTTGAAACAAACACAAAAATCGTAAAGAATGAGGATCGAAGGATACGTAATTCGTAACTATGTAACTTATACTTTTAAATTTTTAAAAGATAAAGTGTTTCCTTAAAAATCTTTTTTTTTTATTGTTTTAGATAAATATCTTCAAAAAATAACTTAATTGCCCTTTAGTTAAATTTTATTATTAAATTACCTTTATGCCCTTTTGTTAAATTTCATTAGATCACATTTTATAGAAAAAAAAATGACTTTGTAGCTAACTCTCACATATAGTGTATATATGTTTTTTCATATAGTTTAAAAATTAATTTATTTAATAAAACTTACGTAGAAGATCAATTTTACAAAAAAATAATATGAGTTAAATGCCATTTTAGTTCATGTGGTTTGGGTTATTTTGTCAGTTTAGTCCAAATATTTCATTTTTCACATATGAGTCCAAAAATGTTTCACAGTTGCCATTTTAGTTCACTGGGTTAACTTTATCTATTTTTTCTGTTAACAAGAACGCCAATTCGGTCATTTTATATGGCCGAATTGCCATTTTAGTTAACAGAATTACATATAAAATGACCTTCTCGTTAACAAAAAAATGGATTAAGTTAACCAAGTGGACTAAAATGGCAACGGTGAAACCTTTTTAGACCCACATATGAAAAATGAAACTTTTGAACTAAACTGACAAAATGACCCAAACCACAGGGACTAAAATGACATTTATCTCAAATAATAATTGAGTGTTCAATTAACGTATGTAGTTTCGCTCAAAAAAATGAAACTATCTTTATTGTTATAACTCGTTTTCTATAAACTGTTTAAAAAAATGAAACTATCTTTATTGTTATAGCTCGTTTTCTATAAACTATTTTTTAACGATAAACTAACCTATTTTTTAACAGTCTTGTATTTATATTTTACAGGATTTGAAAAATTTTTCTATTTAAAATACATTATCATCATCATATCTATCATATCTCTTAAGACCTCTTTTTAAAAACTATCAATTGTTATTTTTTTCCTCAAATTTAGTTGCCAAAAATATTGAAACCATAAGCTGAACACAGAAAGAGCATATGAGCACATACCAATATGAAGAACAAATTACACACGGAAACAAACTACACACCACCACCACTAAGAGCACGTCTAAACTAAATCGTATCTAGACAATGTTTAAACCTAAATACAAAGTCCAAAACAAAATTAAACCGAAATCAAACCTAGAACCAAACTCTTAATCTTATATTTAAATGAAAAAAATAATTTGAATATGGACTGGAAAAAATGGTTAAATGCGTGTTGAAAATAAAGATGAGATTGGTACTGTACTAGTACAAAAAATAACGGTACCAAGATTCTGTAAAAGTGGGCTCCAAATAGCGTATTGAATCTACCGGTATGATTCCGGTTTGATACCATACGATACTCGTTACAAAATGTTCATCTCGATATGGTATCGGCAGTGGCGGACCCAGGAATTTTTCTATGGGGGTGCGAAATATTTTAAAAATTTTAGGCCGCCTAGATATATAAATAAAAAATTCGGTTCGAGTCGGGTCGGGTCATGTAAAACAAAAAAAACATCAAACTAAAATCTTTGAGTGTTCAACCATCAATATTCCTTAATTTTCAAGTTTTAAATTTCAACTTTTCAAACCCTATACTAGAATCATATAATCAATAAAAGATTAAGAGACAACAAACCCATCCTATAAAGACTAGAACAACCCCAAATTACCTCAAAACACATAAAAATTTAAATTTTTTTAACCCATCCTATTATCTCATGAGTCTTGAACAAAATCACATAAACATTAAAATAACAAAAAAACAAAACATGTACTTGTTCGTGGCCAGAATTAAGCTATTATTCGTCGGAATGTTGCAGTCGCCGTCGGGGTGAGGGTGTCGCAGGTCGCTGGAAGTGAGGTGAGGCAGAGGGAGGGCATGAGTCCAGTGGCGGATCTTGCCCGTTGAACGTGCCAGGGCCGAAAGACACGGGCACCAAAAAAAGTCCGGGCAAGCCAGGGCCAAACATAGTATATATAAAAAATTTCGATCGAAATGCGAAAAATTAGCACTACGGCCGAAAAACTTGCTCGGGCCGTGGCCCTGCCAGTGGGCTTCTAAGAACCGCCCTTGCGTGAGTCGCACAAAGCTGGCAGTCGATTGAGTCTTTTTTTTTTTTTTTTTTTTTTGTAAATTGGACTAATTTTGTTTAATTAAAGTTGTATTTGGGTTGGGCTTGGATTGATATTAACTTATTGGGTTTGATGGAATGAATTCAAGTTTTATAAAGGGGTTAGTGGGCTAACTTGTTTACATAATTGTGTCGGGTTTCAATCCGTGTTCACAATTTTTTTTATATAAATTCCTAACATTTTTTTCTAAAGGGTGCGGACGAAAATTTCCAAGGGTTGCGGTCAGAATTTTCCAAGGGGTGCGGTTGGGATTTTTCGCGAAAAATACCAGTAAAACTTTTTTTTTCCAAGGGGTGCGGCCGCCCACCCACCCCATAATGTAGGTACGCCCCTGGGTATCGGTCTCGTACCTATAACGATACCGAATTTCTAGAAAAATATAGTAACAAATACCGTACATAATCTATTAGTAAGGTATTGATACCGAGACCCGACACCAAATAGGAAAATACTCATCCCTAGTAAAACTCAGGGGCTGTTACGCAACTTCTGAATGGTTAAGTGCTAAACCAGTAAGAGGTCTGAACCATTAAGTGCTGAACCAGTAAGTGGTCTGAACCATTAAGAGGCAGTATAATGCTTAACCGTTCAGACAAATGTCTAATCAATTAAGATTAAAGGTCTTAACCATTCAGACTCAGTATAATACTTAACCATTCCGAGACAAATGTCTTAATCATTCAGACATCTGCTGGTGAAACAGACAATCTAAATCATTAAGTACTGAAGCAATTAGAGTGATGAACCATTAAAAACCTCATTAAAAGCTAAACAAAAACCCCACGGTCTTGAGGCTTCATAGGTACAACAAAACTCATTTTTTAAAAGAGATTATTTTTCTTTCTTTCTTTTTTCTCTCTTTAGTCCTTTTACAAATCAAAATACAATACAAATAACTGCATATGTGATCTATGATGAAATACCCTAGATCAGAACGATCAAAGGGTGACGTCTAATGATACATTTATGATGAAATTAACTATATCAACAAGGACCTTAGCCATAATTATTGAAGTTGATGGATCAAATTAGTAAGTTTTTACAAGCATACTGACCAAATATGTAATTCACACAAACAATAATGTTTGTTTTTACATATGTTACTATTTACACCCAAACGTACAATAACATATGTGATTATACGACATCTAAGACATCTAATGTGAGAAGAGAACTATGTTACTTGATACTTTTATTAATATTAAAAAAAAGATTAAGTTGGTGATCCATATTTGTTTTCATCTTTTTTTTTGTGTGTAATTGTGTACTCACATAACAACAATGTTGTAAAAATGACGACTAGTCGGCGATTAATCGCTAGTCGGCCAGTAACTGAGTATTTTTCGTTAATCAGTCAATTAGTCGCTAGTCAGGCCTAGTAGGACCTAGTCAGCCAGCCAAAAATCGGCGATCTCGGCCAGATTCGGCAAAAAAAAACCTGTATATTCCGGCTAAAACCTGTAAATTAGTTAGTTTCCAACCAAACCATGTGAATTACAACGATTAATCTTGTATACTTAAAAAATGAGTTGAGAAAGAGTTAAAACTTGTTTACTTAATATATTTAACTATAAAATGTGTGTATATTTATACATAAAACTAAAAATTACATATAAAAAACCCGATCCGATTAATCTCGAGTAATCCTTAGTAGTCGCTAGTACCCACCTCACAGGCTGACTAGCGACTAGCAAGTTCTCCAACCTTGCATAACAGAATACCCAAATCTCATATCATCTGTATATATAAAAGATACAGAGATATAACAAATGTTCTATCTTGTTGATGCAACAGATAATAGACCAGTGTTAGTAGCGAGGCTGGTTAGGCAAAAGGGTTGAAGGGTTCGATTTTGCCTAACGCAGGTCGTGGGGTCCCCCACGTTTGCAAGATGTGGAGAGAGGTTCACTAGTTTGATTTTGTTGTTTGCTCGGGATCCTCCACTGAAACGTGTTCAGTCTCGGATGTGGGAGCAAGAAGAATGTGTGTGTTGAATGTGATGGAGAGTGACTTGCATAGAACAAGTACTCGAGAACAATGACCAGAGATTCGCCTGGAATCAGAACTGACCGATAGAATGTTTTTCACACTTAATGAAGTGTCACATTTATAGGAAAAGCCTTAGCTCAAAGAGGAAGCTGTTTGACTAGTGAACATGCTTGCAGTGGGGGACTTACCCTTTTAGGGGTTAAAGCCTTTTGACCTGCGGATAAAAGACTGTGTTCTGTGATCTTGTGTTACTTTTGCGGCTGGGGAAGTTGGTGAAGCAATCAGAGATGTGACTATTTACTGTTCACGTATTGTTTTATCTAAACTCCCGGATTTTCAACCTTTGGACCTTTTAACCATTTAAGCTTTATTGTGTCTAAGTCATTTTATTTGGTCTTGGGCTACCCCCGTCATCAGGCCCCCAAGTCAGAGGTTTTTGGGAAATGAGCTCAAAGACTTCTGACTTTTACACATGTATTTGTATTGCTTAAAGGCTTCAAGGCTTCGAACTTGACAAGTCAGTTGATATGACTTGTGGCAGTTTTCTTTTGTGTCAGGCGGCGGTTTTAATTCCCCCGTTTAATTATATTGTTTTCTATTCATTATTTTACATCTATTTTCACAAAAGAACATCATTTGCTCTCTTTTCCTCAAGTTTCCCCTTTTTCAAATCAGGTTAGTTCCGATTGCCTACTTTCTTCTTATTTTCTATTATCATGGGTGCTCGTAAGGATTTAGCGAAATCGTTTTCTCGAATGACTCAAGAGGAGGTCGATTTGTTTTGTATGGAATGGGGAATAGGGACGAAGTTTAAACTGGTTGCACCGGCTTGTGACGTTTCAATCGATAGATGTCCCCCTGGTTCCATTGCTCTATACTGTCGCCATTTCGAGTTTTCTAACCTTCGTCACCCATTTTTGAACTTTGTTTTGAATATCCTAGAGTATTATCGCATATCTTTCGGTCAGATTCACCCTTATGGCATGGCTAGGGTTTTACAGTTTGAAGTTCTATGCCGGGCTTCCGGGTATGACCCAGCTCTTTTATCATTCCGTCGTTTTTTTCCGACTGGCTAAGAATGGTGACTGGTTCACCTTTGAGACGTCTCAAGTTGACACTTGCTTGATTTCGTCTATGGTTTCTACCCTTGGTGTCTGGAAGGACCAGTTTTTTTGGGTGTCTGAGGAAATTGTTCCTTTTAAACTTGTTTGGAGGAACCCGGATGCTGTTTTGAATGAACCTGAACCTTCTGCCCTTGATATAAATGCTCGTTTTCTAGAAACTCTTAGGGAGTGCCCTTCAAGACTTCGTCCCTTTCCTGAGCATTTGTTAGTGTTATTGGGTCTTAGTAAATTGTGGGAAAAAACACGATCGGGATCCGGTGCTCTTGAGAGATGGGAAGGGTATGCATTTATTCTTGTTGTGCTGTTATGTTCTTGTTTCTTGTTTGCTTACACATTTTATGTTTGTTTTGTAGTCATGTCTGCATTTGATTTTATTAAGAGTGATGATACTTCTGACGTTTCCTTTGATGATGTTGCTGCTACTCCGGGTGAGGATGCGGTTGTCAGGGGATCCGATCATAAGTTCGAGGGTTCCGGCTATGTGAGTGTCCCAAATGTCAAAGGTTTTAACAAAGCTGCGGGTTCCAAAGTTTCTGTTTGTCGCTCAAAACTTTATTTGAAAGGTGCTGATCAGCCATCTGGTTCGGAGCCCATTGATGTTAGCGATGATATTGAAGTATCAGTAGAGCAGGCTATTGAGGTTGATATGTCAAAGGGTAAGGAGAAAGAGTTGGCTGTTTCCGGCAAGAAGAAGAAGTTGGTTAAGAAAGGTAGCACTCCTACCATCCAGGGTTCATCTGCTAAGAATGTTGAAAGCTTCGAAGGTCCAAAGCCTGAAGAGGTATACGTTCCTAGCTGGGGGGTAAAAGTTGGAGATAGCTTAAAAGACCTGGCTGTTTGTGCTGAAGCCTTGGCTCACTTTGCTCCTCCTGGCGTTCGTGGTGCCATCTCTGAAATGGAAAGTGACCATTTCATATCAAGATTGATGCTTAGCTCCTGCAACCTTTCTGCCTTGGTTGCTGAGGGTGTTACCCGTTTTCAGAAGGGCTTTCAGGAGTATGAGGATTTTTCTAAGAAGAAGGAGAAAATGAAGTCTTCGATGGCTGCAATGAAGAAAGAAATTGATGGGTTTGCCAAGAAAGAAGAGGCCTGGGTAAAAAAGGTTGGTGAATTGACTAGAAGGCATGAATTGAGATATATGATCTCAAGAAAAGCTTCGAAGCCGACCGGTTGAAGCTAAAGGCTGATAGGGAGGCTTTGTCTCGTTCAATGGTGAGGACCGCACTTATTGCTTCTTCAGCGATTGAAAGGTACACCGAGATCAATTCTCCCGTTTCCGGGGTTGCAATGTCAGGTAGAGAAGCTAGGTGTCTCTTCATCTGGTTGAAGGCTTCTTCAGCCTCATCAGTCCATTTGAAGTCTTTCTTGTCAGAGCATCCCTTGAGCATTTTGAAGAAAGGAAAAGACCTTTCAGCCAATTTTGAGGTGAAACGATTCAGGGCTGCAAGCTTCCCATTTAGACTTTCTACCTCTTTTTTGCTTCTTGGTGGCTTGGTTTCAAGAACATCTTTCACCTTGTTTGGATTGGCTTTTATACTTTGTTTTCCCACAATGTGCCAGAAAAACTTTCCTTCCTCGAACCCAAATGAACATTTTTCGGGGTTGAGTTTCATGTTGACCTTCCTTAGGTTCTTGAAGGTTTCTTGGATGTCATCAAGCATTTGGTATTCCGTTTTGCTTCTGATGACCAAATCATCAACATATGCTTCCATGTTCCTGCCAATTTGATTAGCAAAAGCCTTGTCAACTAGGCGTTGGTAGGTTGCACCCGCGTTTTTGAGACCAAAAGGCATTTTTTGGTAGCAAAAGATTCCTTTATCCGTGTGAAAGGCGGGTTTCTCTTCATCTTCTTCCTTCATGAGAATTTGGTGGTAACCCTTTAAGCATCTAGGAAACACTTGAAAGGGTAACCAGTGAGGGAGTCAACCTTGAGATCAATTTCTGGCAACGGGTAACAATCTTTAGGGAAAGCCTTGTTCAAGTCTTTGAAGTCTATGCACATTCTCCAAGAGTTGTCGGGCTTTCGAACCATGACTGGATTTGCAACCCAGGATTGATACTTGACTTCTCAGAGAATGCCGGCTGACACAAGCTTTTCAACCTCTTGGCATGTAGCCAAGCTTGTTTCGGGTGCTAGACTTCGCTTCTTTTGGACAATAGGCTTGACATTAGTTGGTATTCTTAACTCGTGCTCAGCAATGCTTCGAGGGATACCCGTCATATCTTCCGGGCACCAGGCAAAGACATCACTATAGTGTACCAAGAGCTTTTCGAGATATGAGTGGGTTTCTTGTGAAAGGCTTGGATTTACCCTTATCCTTTGCTCAGGATACTTAGGATTTATGATCAGCCTTTGCTTGTCTTCTTCATTCTTGGAGCTTTCACCTTCAACCATGTAGGCCTCTTGAGTAGGTTGAAGGGTTGCAATCTGTGATAACCCTCACCAAACCAGGTATCCGAACGAATTAGTTAATATTTAATTTATGCTTGATTGCTGTGCTTGCTTACAGTTGTGATTAAACTGCTACTTGAATTCAGATACATACACATACATGCATCATACTTTATTGCTGTCACTCCATTATTTACACAGAACTATAGTGACAAACTTGATGCACAAAAACACAGTTAGCACAATAAACGGATAACCCAATAAACATGCTGACATTGCCAACACTAGACAGATATTGTCTCTGAGGCCAGTATGAGCTGGGAATAGTTTACTACACTAGTAGGGAGTGTAGGGAGGTGAGGATTGTAAAACTGCGTCACTAGGTGATAGATATAGTGACCGGATGTGCCTAAAACATGCTTTAACTACAAAATTCTGCACTTTATTACAAAATTAAGCATTTAACTTAACTAGTAAAGTGCAAAAACATGGGAAATAATACTAGACACTTTCCAAAGTGTCAGGAATTCATTGTGTCACTAAAACTAATATTAACGACACTTTAAATGCTTATTTAGCACTTTCACGGATCAATATCCAACCGAACAACCGGACTTTACCCGGAACATGAAAATATTGTCAATGACATTGTTTTTCCTTTTCTGAGCTAGTTAGGGTCCCCGAATACCTTAACACCCTTTATAATTCATAACACACATAATACACTAATTAACACCTTTAGTACTTAACTAAGTTACTAACTATCTAGTTCAAATCAAACTATGAACCCCCCCCCCCCCCCTAACCGAACGGTCACCACAAGGGTGACACACCCTTGTCCTTGTTGATTATTTTAATCCAATGTGTGGGATATCTAGATGACATATTATCTCATGGTTAATCAAGTAAAATGGTCTATAAGTAAGACCATAAGATCACCATCTCATTTGCACCAACACTTAGCAAAAACTACTCTCTCTCCCTCTTCTCTTGGGTTCGGCCGAGAGCTCGCACACACCCACCATCACTTCCAAATTTCGATCTTGCAATTTCACATACATACAAGTGTGCAAGAGTTCATACAAGGAGACTCGGTGCTTACGGAATCTCAAGGACCTCTCTACATCGCTTTTATCCACCTAGTTTTCGCTTTGATTCTTCCCTAGCCTTGAGCTAATAGTAAGTGCTTCTAAACACTCTCTTGTTCATGTTTAAAGTGGTTAATAAGAAGTTTAACGGTTAAAACTCGAGAACACTTAAGATCAAAGCATAAAGTCTTGTAAGAATGATAAACTTGTTGGTTAAAGGGTAAATAATGGTGTAAAACTTGTGAATCTTGTTTAGTTATGGTTATTTTATGTTGTTGGTTGCTAGTAGTGGAACAGATCGTCATCTAACCACGCTAGATCATGTTCTTGGAACATGAAATAGCAATATGTTAAGTGTAGAAGATACAAGATGACAAACCCTTCCATACATAACCATGAACTTGTGTAAAAATAGTTTTTCTTGTAAAATGGAGTTCTAAACTAGTAGATCTAAAGATCTACAAGTGGTATTTTCGAAGAACCAAGTAAAATATACAAGTCTGATTTTAAAGCCAGATCTTTCATAAACTAAAAGTGTTTTTGTGAACAAACAAGTGTGTAAACACTTGTGTAACAAAAGGGTTTAACAAAGAAATATTTCCGTAATTTTTTACTAGAAGTTGTGAGGTTACATCTTCTTTAAAAATAAAGTTTTTCAGGAACCGATTCATTTTTAAAGATAGAAAGATCTACTAAAAATGCTGGGAAGTTAGTACATACTTTTACACAACTTACAAGTTCATGTGTTTGCGTTTTATGCTTATTTTTTACTAGTTTGATGATTGAATATTGTATGTTGATGATTGGAAAATTGTTGATCGAATTTTGAAAAGAAAATGATACGCTAGTAAGCGTGGCCACCTCCAGTTACAGAGGAAACTCTGGCGAAATTTTTCCAGAAAATAACACGTAGAATATTTTGGTGACAAGTGTTTATAAACATATTTTTGACTTGTTTTCCAAACAAACTTCGCCATGATTTTGATTACAAAATCACCAAGTGTCGGAGGTGGATTTTCGTAAATGAAACTTGTTAAATATATATTGAGAATATATATTTCATAGTAAAACGCTTGTGTGATTTTATGATTATTTTGTGAACTACATATTATTTTTAGAGTAAAAATAATATAACCTGGAAAATATCATGAAGTAACGACTCCAAAATAATACCAACACCTTCACAAATAAATGTCTAAGTTACACCGGTATTATTATTACCATCCGAACTTTAAATGTAACTTATGTATTTTGGAAAAATACTCTTAAATGCGTATTTTGATAAAAGTGTTATTTTGGAAATCGTATGGAATAAAATATAATATTTTTGAGAAAAATATGTATATTTTGGAGATAGAATATTGTAGACAAATGAATAAAAAATTATATTTTATTAAGTGAGACTTAATAATATATTTTTGGAATTACAAAAACGCATATGTATTAAAACCCCCATCCTTGGGAAGGAATACAACTATTAAATAATTAAGAAGTGTAAATACGAAATAGTTGCCTAACTATTTCCCAAAAACGTTAAACCTTAAGCCAAGGCACGGCCGTCCGTCTAATAGAAATTAGTACGTGTAGGTCGTCACGCAGCAGGTTGATTTGGGATTTACTATTTCGAGACGCACTTCTGTGAGTTCATGTCCCCCTTTTCTCTGAACTGTTTTCAGTTTTTATACTTCGGGGGTGAAATACATGTTACTATGATTACGAATACTTTTTACATGGTATGGTTAGCGTAAGGAGGGTTACTACTTAGATCACGTGAGTGGGTAGGCGGGAACTGGAGGCCATTAATCCTCATTGTAGGACCGAGGGTCTTTAGCGGTAGATCTATCTGGGTGTAGCGAGCCCAGCCCCAGGCCCAACAGAACGGACCTCGGGGTGACTTGGTACCCGACGCAAAAATCTGCTAGGTTTGAGTCTTCCTACTGCACTTCACACATATCAATGGCCTTGCAAACCATTGGTGATCTCTTTATTTCCTTATTTGCTACATACCAAGGATTTTATACTTACAAAGGTTTTACATACTCACTATACATGAACTCGCTCAACATTTTTGTTGATTTTTCCAACTTACATGTATTTCAGGGAATTAGGGATCTGGCGAGGTATGTTATGTTTTCAAGCTGCGTAAGAAGTGCGATGTCATCCAAGTTTGGGAGTTGTGGCTTTTACCTGGACGAGTCACAAGTCTTGAGCTGTGTTTGTTTCATGTCTGTGGTTGTGTCTTTTGAACAATGTTTTTAGTTTGTTATGTTGCATTTTCGTTGCATGTTTCGACCTTTGAAAACAATGTTGTGGTATTTTGTTTTTAAAACATGAAGTAATGGATGATCATCGTGGTTTTAAATTCATATAGCTTTGATGTGATTAAGCTATGGTATTAAGAAGTCACACCAAATAAACCCACGCTTCCGCAAAGCCAGGGTGTGACAGCTTGATATCAGAGCTTTGATCATAGCGAACTAGGATTCCTTCTCGAGTCTAGACTATGATCACTAGGGCTCTCACGAAAACATTTTTACATTGCATACATTACGTACAGATCCCAGGTACAAAACATTTTTACACACAAAAGTTGAGCATATTTTTTTATTGGTCGGGAGACCAGGGATTCAGCCGGGTGGCTAGGGAGGTTCTGGTCGGGGGACCAGGGAGTCAGTCTGAGAGGCTGGGAAGGTAGTCTGAGAGACTAGGAGATTCAGTCTGAGAGGCTGGGAAGGTAGTCTGAGAGACTAGGAGATTCAGTCTGAGAGGCTGAGAGGATAGTCTAGTGGGACTAGGAAGTTCAGTCTGAGAGGCTGGGAGGATAGACTAGTGGGACTAGGAGAATTACTTGATTGCTTATTGGTGACTAACATGTTTATTTGATTATATGATTGATTATTTGTGCATGTGTGTGTTTGTGTTACAGACGTTATGCCTTCATCAGGTACTGGGGAGTCGGACACTACAGATCCCATGGCCATAGTATAAGACGACATAGTTTCATCGGAGCACGAGGTGTACACTTCCGATACTACCAGCACAGACGATGACGACTTTCAGCCCTTTGCGCTGCCCGATGTCGTAGCAGAGCCTGCTGATGGCCATCTTGTTGGGGACTTACCGCTCGCGGTGATCCCTGCTCCTGTGCCCCTTGCCGCTTATCCCGTTGTTGATATGCCACTTGATGATGTTTCCGACGACGACGTCGATTTATTTGAGGAGGACCCACTTGAGGGCGAGGCCCACATTGCTGTCGGTGATATCCTACTTCTTGCTGATGCTCCTGCAGAGGAGGCTCCCACTCATTCACCTGTCCCAGGCTCATTTGAGTCTGTGGCGTCCGCATCTTTGCATACACAGGGAGTGCAGCACCACTCACACGACGCCGACCCTGATATAGCGTCATCAGCTGCACCAGTTCCTGTGCATAGCTTTGAGTTCGATCATGATGTTGATGATGATTCAGATCCTATTTTTCCACCTGGCTTTGATCCAGACCAGGACATTGAGTTCGTACACTTAGACCAGCACTTGGAGGATCCTGTAGCACCTGTCGACCCTATGTTTGCTGATCCAGCTGATTTTGAGATGGAGTTTGTTGATCCGGAGCCTGCTGTGGCCCCTGAGCCAGGCATTGCTCCTGACCCCGCATTGGAGCATGACCCTGTTCATGCCGATGCACCTGTTGTTGCTCCTTTGGTTGATGATATACCTGTTGATGATCATCCTGTTGCTATTCCACAGTTGGTGGATGATCATGCTGTTGATGTTCATATTGATGCTCCACTGTTGTTAGAGGATCCTGTTGTCACCCCACTTCCAGATCCTATGCCGGTGATGTTCGACCGCGCACCTTTTGTGACCCATATTGATCCATGATACGCTCACACCCACAACGGGTGGATAGATGATGACGATGATTTCCCACCTTTCGTGGTGCCTGTTACACCCCCTGTGGCACCCGTTTCAGCCCATGTTTCAGATACCATTGATGTTCCTTTGATTCCCCCACACACCACAGATACTCACCGCACAGATCTCCCGATCACTTATCTCCAGGACATTCCTCTACCATGTCCTGGGGAGGGTTCGTCACGTCATCCGTTTGGTCATACACCTTTTGTGTCAGGTGGAGGCCAGTTTGTGCCTCAGATTGTTCATCCCACTGTTGTTCCCACTGTTGCACCATTTACTGTACCATCCTTCGCTCCATCTAGTGAGCCGTTCCTCTGGACCACGCCCCCCATTATGCCACCGACGGATCCGTATCACCCATACCACGTGGGGTATTCTACAGAGGATGTTCTCACATCTTTTGTGATACAGCAGGAGGCGCTGGCCCGTCGTGTACAGGAGCTAGAGAGAGCTCAGTGACTCCCGTGCCAGTGCCAGACCCCACCTGCCATATCACACCCTCCTCGACCACTTTCACCTGATTCTGCCGCTCGTTTTTGGACTCCCGAGCAGCAGATAGCATACTTATTGCGCGCTCATCGCGCTATGGAGGAGGACTGGCTTCATATGCGACGTTTACTCTTTTCTCGTTTCCCCCCTCCTCCACTGCCATCAGCTTAGGCCTTTTTGATTCGACGCAGGTAGACTTTTGGCGAGACGAACGCGATTGTGCAGACTACACAGCTTTTGGAGACCACATTTTTTATGATTGTGACTTTTGATGCTTTGTATATTTGTTGCTGTTGTCACTGATTAGATAGTTTGGACTAGGGCGATGTGGCCCTTTGTCACTGATGATGTATGATACAGTTATGAACTTGTAAACCTTACATTGTGGTCTTGATTTATGACAACGCAATCGCAGTATTCTCATTATATGTTGGGTTGATTATTGATTGTTTATGTTCTATAACATGAGATGTTATGTGGTTGATTTATTTATAACATGAGGTGTTATGTGTTGATATTGTTGAATACATACGTACACTTTACTTACTAAGACCTGACCTACCTGAATCATCTTTTAGAAGATGCCTCCAAGACGCCAGACGCGTATGCCAGCCAACGAGGCAGAACTTCAAGGAATCATTGCTGCCGCCATTACGCAGTATGCAGCCTCACAAGGAGGGACCAGCGGAAGTAATTCGAACAATAACAGCAATAACCATCCACCACATGGTAATGTTAAGTCGTTGAGACATACTACGATACATCTGGATATCTTTAGCACGTTTGCTAATACCATTTGTATATTCTAACGTATGTGCAGGGTGCACGTACAAGCAGTTCCTAGACTGCAAGACTGTGAACTTCGACGGCACCGGAGGTGCTGTTGCTTTTGTAAGATGGGCCAAAAAGACGGAGTCTGTTCTTCGAATGAGCAAGTGCGCTCCAGACCAGCAAGTGACTTACATTTCTGGGCTATTTTTGGACGGAGCCCTGTCCTGGTGGAACTTACAAGTGCAAACTCTTGGCGAAGCCGCAGCTTACGCAATGACATGGAATGAGCTAAAGGAGCTCATGCGAAGGAAGTATTGTTCTCGTGCTGAGATGCAAAGGTTGGAGACTGAGTTCTAGCAATTAAGGATGGATGGTCCCAAGCTCGCTGAGTACGTCCAAAGATTTCATGATTTATCCCACGTTGTGCCATACATGGTCACACCGGAATTCAAGCGAATCGAGCGCTTTATCTGGGGTTTAGCTCCTCAGATCATGAGTATGGTCACTATTTCCAAGCCTACAACAATCACAGAGGCCATCGATCTAAGCGTAGCTCTTACTGAGGAAGCCATCCGCCTGAACAAGTTTTCGAATGTTGAGCCAAAGAAGAAAGAGACTCACGTAGAGTCGTCTGGAGAGAATAAGAGGAAATTCTCGAACTTCAAGCAGGGAACTAGCAATGTTGGCAAGAAAGGAGAATCAAGCGCACCGGTCCAAGCTGCAACCGGTGCTGGGAAGAAAGGAAAAGGATATATGGGTACGCATCCCAAGTGTAACACCTGCCAGCGTCATCATTCTGGCCGATGTGGGCCAAAAGTATGTGAAGCTTGTGGAAAAGTTGGCCACCTGAAGGATAACTGCTGGGCTAGTGCAGGCCGGGGAGGCCAAGGAGGTTTTGGTAATCGGAACAATAATCGAGGTGGCAATGGAAATCGAGGGAACAATGCATATCAAGCTGGGGACGCGAATCGAAATCAAAACAACAATCAAGCGGGGAACGGAGGAGGTAATGGTCAAAAATTGGGTTGTTTTAACTGTGGTGACATTGGGAACTTTAAGAGGGACTGCCCAGGATTGAATCAAGCCCGCGGAAGAGTGTTTAACGTTGAGGCGAGGGAAGCGCGCCAGGATCCCAACGTTGTTACTGGTACGTTCCCTATAAACCAACGCTTTGCATCTGTTTTGTTTGATACTGATGCGAATTATAGTTTCGTGTCATTAGAATTTAAGAAAATACTTAGGTTGACGCCTAGTAAGTTAGACGTTCCGTACTCCATCGAATTAGCAAATGGGAAACTAGTTGAGACTAGTGAAGTTGTCCGAGGATGTGTGATTGAACTAGGAGGGCACGAGTTTACGCTAGACTTACTACCTGTCGAGTTGGGAAGCTTTGATGTAGTAGTGGGAATGGATTGGCTATCGAGTAACAAAGCCGAGATCGTTTGCCATGAGAAGACCATCCGCATCCCACTGACGGATGAAGAAATAATCATAGTGTACGGAGAGAAGCATGATACGCCACTAAAAATCATTAGCTGCCTGAAAGCTAGAAAGTGCTTGAAGAAGGGATGTGTTGCATTCTTAGCACACATCGTGGATAAGGAAGTTGCTGAACCAAAGATTGAAGACATTCCAGTCATCAAGGAATATCCGGAGGTCTTTCCAGAAGACTTGCCAGGATTACCGCCTCAAAGGCAGGTCGAGTTCCACATTGACTTGGTTCCAGGTGCCGTGCCTGTAGCCAAGGCACCCTATAGACTTGCGCCATCAGAGATGCAGGAGTTGTCGACACAACTCCAGGAGCTATTAGACAAAGGATTCATCAGACCAAGCTTCTCACCTTGGGGAGCTCCAGTACTGTTCGTTAAGAAGAAGGACGGTAGTTTTCGTATGTGCATAGACTACCGCGAGCTTAATAAGTTGACTATCAAGAACAGATACCCTTTGCCGAGAATCGATGATCTTTTCGACCAACTGCAAGGTTCAAGCTTTTATTCGAAGATCGATTTGCGATCAGGATACCATCAACTTAGGATACAGGGGGAAAGTATCCCGAAGACGGCCTTTAGGACTCGTTATGGACATTAAGAGTTCCTAGTTATGCCGATTGGGTTGACAAACGCACCTGCAATTTTCATGGACCTAATGAACCGAGTGTGTAAGCCGTACCTAGACAAGTTTGTGATTGTGTTCATAGACAATATCTTGATTTACTTGAAGACAAAGGACGAGCACGAACAACACTTAAGAGTTATTCTAGAGCTACTTAAGAAGGAAAAGTTATTCGCTAAGTTCTCGAAGTGCGAGTTTTGGCTGCGTGAAGTCCAGTTTCTTGGACATGTGGTTAATGGAAATGGAATCCATGTTGATCCCACAAAGATCGAGGCGATCAAGAGTTGGGAGACCCCAAAGACGCCAACCGAGATTCGACAATTCTTAGGTTTGGCTGGCTACTATCGAAGATTTATTGAGGATTTTTCAAAGATCGCTCAACCATTGACCTTCCTCACCCAGAAGGATAAAAAGTTTGATTGGGGAATCAAACAGGAAGAAGCATTCCAGTTATTGAAAGACAAGCTTTGCAATGCGCCGATCTTAGCGCTACCAGAAGGAACTGATGATTTCGTGGTTTACTGTGACGCCTCGTGTCACACCCCGACCACGTAGAACATACAAAACGTGGCGGAAATGTCGGGGAGTGTTGTAACAGAATTAATTGTTTCAAATCCATGGCAATTGAAGTTTTGTTTTATTGATTAAAAGTGTTACAATGTCTTAACAAACAAGAAATACAACATAATTAACTAGTCTTGTATCTTTTATTGTCACTAAAGCCCAAGTCTGCCTATGTGTATCTTGATCATCTTATGCAACAGTTCCTAAAAAACACATGTGAAAATAGGTACGTCAGCATAAAAATGCCTGTGAGATACATAGGTTTTGTGAAAATAGGTTCCATGACTTATGTTTGAGAAAATGTTTAGCCATGAATCTTGTAATTTGCTTTGTTTTGTAAATCATTTGAAAATCGATAAGATCAGATGATAAGTATAAATAAATGTAAGGTTAAATGAATAACCAAGTAAAATATGTTTGCATAAGATAAGTTGTTTATAAATCAATGTCTTGTGAAAAGTATGTTATTTGTATAAAATGTTATATGTCTCAAACTGAAATGATTCAAATAACGCTACGATATGTAATACCATACAAACACTTATATATAGGAAGTACCAGCGGCGTATCCACCATGCTTGTATCATATTACACACGCCTCGTTACTTAATCATTTACTCAAACCAAACCAAACCAACCAATGTAAGAAGTCTATGTTTAAATCAATTGTCAAATGTATTGGGTAATATGTCAAAGTGTTCATGTCAAGATGTAAATCATATCAAAATGTCTATGTCAAATATCCATGTCAAATGTCTATGTCAAATATCCATGTCAAATGTCTATGTCAAAATGTCATGTATGGCAAGTGAAATGTCTCAACTAAACCATATGCACAAAAACAAAGTATTGAAGTAAAACTTGGTTTAAATCAAAGTTATGTTTTGTGGGAAATGCATGATCAAATGTCAATCATGTTAAAATGTCTATGCCGAAATGTCTATGTCAAATGTCTATGTCAAAATGTCATGTAAAACGATTTACTAAGTAATGCACACAATTGGGCACACCTAGCATGAAATGTCATAAAATCATGTACTATAATGTACTAACGAACATAGCAAGTATATGATGTGAAAACAGGAAAGCACGAAAGTAACAAGTAGGCACATGTGTTTCACCCCAAAACAGTTTGGAAAACAGTAAAAGAGGGGTCTATGTACTCACTTGAGATTGCTCAGAAGTCCTAGGATAACCACCAAGCAAAGCTAGAGATCGCGGAATATCAAACGGCACCTAATATAGGTAACTACATTAATAAACCGGACCTAAATCGGAAGACTGGGTAGCATGAGGGTTTGTAAACCAAATGAGTGTAGGAACTCATGTGATATGGTTAATCAAAGCCTACATACTAAATGAAACTTAACCTAAGTGATTTCGACCCATTACGACCCGTTTAGGTAGCTTATGCTACTTTAACGCGTCGTTCGCGTGAAACGCGTTCGGACCGTCTAACTAGTCCTATGACAAGTGTTATATGCCTAAACATGTTACATAATCAGTTATGTGACAAAAGTTTAGGTTACACATGCTTAATTACCAATTATACATGAAAAAGGGTATTCTGGTAATTTACCTACGGCATATAAACTACTTATCATACAACTACTTAAACGAAGCGACCATAAGGTATAACCTCGGAAGGTTATTCCCTATATACTATGGTCACCTAATGTATTTGGTCGGATCCTAATGATCGACCAAACTGGGTCGGGCTCGAGGTATAAGCGATTTATTAGATCGCTTACCCTACGACCCTAGACAACGTGGTAATCAGTGGGCATAATCCCAAGGGACTATGACCAACGTGATTACACTCACGTTGCGAAGTTCAAACGAACTTCGCATTGACCATTACTGGTCAACGCTGAAAGTCAAACAAAGTTTGACTTTCGGACTCGAAAAGCAATAAAATAAGGAAAAGAACGAAAGAATACTTACGAAGGGTCCCCGAATGCTAATCCCGATTCAAGAATCTCAGGTATGAAACAATGGTTTCAACTTAGAGGTTCTCAATTCAGAATTCTAGTGCAAAATGAGGTTGTGTGGGTTGGGTATTTATAGGAATACCCGAACCGTTAGGATCGTTCCATGGAAAACGTGCCATGAATCCAACCCGTACACTTGTCGGAACCTTATGGTGGCTGGAAATCCATCCTTATCAGATGACTAGATAATTAGGAACATGTGGTTGTGGATTAAACATGTGCAATCTGCTGTTAGAAACACTGCATCTGGTCTGTGCAAGGCTAGCGCACCGCTACACTAAAAGTGTAGCGCACCGCTAGGCCTTATTTTGGCAGATTTACACTTTTGGTCCCTGTAGTGCAATCAGCCCATTTTCGACACGTTTAAGGCCCGTTAACCCCATTTCAAAGCTCTAAAATGAAGTTAAAGTATAGGGAACTTAAAATGTGTTCAAAAATATCTCGGATGTCGGTTCGTTTGGCCGTACGGTCGCGATGTTCGCTTAATTACGACGGAATGCGCATAAGCACGAAAAACGAACCAAATGACGCGACGAATGGATTTTTCTTATGGCGAACACTAAAATAAAATATTTTAGTGCTTACATAAATTTTTGGATGTCCGGATGTATTCAGAACGTAAGTTACGCGTAAAAATGCAAACTTGTGCACTTTTTGACGCTTTTAGTCCCTGAATGACACAAAAGTTCATTTTAGCATACCGAACACCTCAAAGCCTATTTCTAAGCTATGTAAAGGATATTTATGGTATGTTTAACTTATGGTCATGTTCCGAAAGGTCTGTTACAGTTCAAATTGGCATACTTTCGCAGTTTGTCAACTTTAGTCCCTGTAAGCGATTAAACTTTGATTTCACTACACCAAACCTTTCAAAACTTATATCTAAGTTATGTAAAGGTTATTTAAGGTATGTTAAGCCTATTTCACTATTCCGGAGTGTTCGTTGGATTAAACTGGTTATATCTACTCATCAGAGCGCGTATAACCCTCCAGAAAGCGATTTAAAGCTTGAAATCGAACAAGAATTGATATGTGTAAACGATACACATATTTTTACAAATCCCAAGTATAAAATACTATATTTCATTGGTTTGGCATTTGTTTGATGGTTGGAGTGGCACAGGTGTTACAGTCTCCCTTACTTTAGGAAATTTCGTCCCGAAATTAATTCGTAGGAGTCTATCTGTGACTTTATGTGAAGTAACCATCAAAGATAAGCAAGGCATAATCCTGTTATTTCTCTTTAACGGACATTTTTCAGAATTGAAAAAAATGAACGGAGTTATTTTCAACAGGCATTCTTCAGAAACGAAATTGAACGAAAGGAGTCATTTTTCACCATTTCTTCAGAAACAAAAATGAACGAAAGGAGTCATTTTTCACCATTTCTTCAGAAACCAAAAATGAACGACAAGAGTCATTTTTCATCATTCCTTCAGAAACCAAAAATGAACGACAAGAGTCATTTTTCACCATTCCTTCAGAAACCAAAAATGAACGACAAGAGTCATTTTTCACCATTCCTTCAGAAACCAAAAATGAACGACAAGAGTCATTTTTCACCATTCCTTCAGAAACCAAAAATGAACGACAAGAGTCATTTTTCACCATTCCTTCAGAAACCAAAAATGAACGACAAGAGTCATTTTTCACCATTCCTTCAGAAACCAAAAATGAACGACAAGAGTCATTTTTCACCATTTCTTCAGAAACCAAAAATGAACGACAAGAGTCATTTTTTCACCATTCCTTCAGAAACCAAAAATGAACGACAAGAGTCATTTTTCACCATTCCTTCAGAAACCAAAAATGAACAGAATAGTCATTTTACATCTTCAGAAACAAAAATGAACGGAATAGTCATTTTACATCTTCAGAAACAAAAATGAACAGAGTAAGTCATTTTACATCTTCAGAAACAAAAATGAACAGAATAGTCATTTTACATCTTCAGAAACAAAAATGAACGGAACGAACTCTAGACACATGACAAAACTCGCTGTGGTTCCCGTGCACTGAATTTCATAATTATGTATGCATCCATAATTATGCAATTCCTTGCATAGTCCGCACAATTTGCTTGTAATGTGGAGGGGAGGAAAATCAAACCTGTGATGAGCGTGACTAGACTACCATAGGGTCCTTTTAATTAGATCTACAAACGATCCTTTTAATTAGGCCACCAAGGAGTCCTTTCAGCTATATCATCACATGATATCCCTAACCAGATTTTTTTTTTTTGGATCAATCTGATTACCTAGACCACTCAGGGGTCTAATTATGGAATAGTACAATATAATCCAAGGATCTTTACTATCACGTAAAAGCCCATTGAGGATTTAATATAGTACCTTTGGATATCCTACTACGAATTCCTTATACAAAGATATGGAAGATTCTTCGAGGATTTGGATAACAAAAACTTGGATTACACAAAAACATAAAAGGAAACACATAAGCACATAATCACATAGTTGTTTAACTTGTTTATTAATTTGTTATCTTTGGACGCGGATACTTAAAGCACACCAGGAATCCATTCCGTGGATTTCATTTGGTACTTTAAACATTATCAAGAATCTAACTATGAAGATAGAAAGATCTTTAAAAAGAAAATTCAATTTCGATTATAAAGAACCGAAATGTTTGAATTTAGATACATAAGGAATCCAATTAAGGACTCCGATGAATGATAATCATCCATAAGGATCAAATTATGAAGATAGAAAGATCCTATTTTGGATTTTGGAATTTTGTGTAACGAGAGTGTTCCGACACTTTGCACTAGGCGTGCTTACGTCGATACACAAGGTAGAAAGTTCATGAGGTTGAGGCGCCAGATATGCCAAGCGACATATGAAGCAGAGTTTGAAGGTTGAGCAGCAGCAGGATTTGTAACAGCTTTGCTTTGGATTGCAAAGCGGCATATGTTAACCAAATGTCTCCATCGTCCACCGTGGGTACATTTGAAACAAGGTATTTGATTTGAATAATGACGATGGCATTGATTGCACCAAGGAGCAGTTCCCTTATACAGCTTCACCCCTGAGGCGAGTCATGGTGATAGCTAAGTCAACGGTCCTCTGGAGTACGACGCCTATTCGCTGGGTAATTGCCGCACCTGGTTCGGACATTGTTGTTGCGATGAAGAAGCATCTTGAAGATAACGAAAGGCATAGGAGGAAACAAGCGAAAGATAGTCAAAAGGAAATGACAAGGCATGTAGATTGTGACCATTTGTTTGTTACCAAAGGCAAACAAATGAGAGAGTGACTAATCAAAGTAAGCGGGTCAATATAATGTATCGCGAAGACATGCTCGCCTATAAGTGAACACTCATCCCAAGAATTCCCAGGTAAGCACAACTGGTCTCGCGTCTGATGAGATGTATACGAAGTGCTTGCCTAGACAGAAAACCCAGAATACAGGCATTCACCCTTCCAGTTTGCACGTGTTCACATTATTAAAAACCCAAAACCTTGACGAGAGTTTTGAAAACTCAAAGGGGTTCAAAACCGTATAACAGAGGGTTCAAAACCTTACAATAGAGGGTTCAAAACCTAGTAATCAATCATCCTAGAACAGATGATTAGTTTTCAAAGCGGTTTTGAAATTTATGTTCTTGTTGTGGTCGTCGCCTAAGGATAGGTGACGGTATTGTTTTATAACTAAACGCAAGTAAACTCGCGTTAGGGTCCTAAGAAGGTTATAGACTAGGTCAAAGCATTACTAATTACTAATAACCTAATTCCCTATAACCATTGGCTCTGATACCATCTTTTCTGTCACACCCCGACCACGTAGAACATACAAAACGTGGCGGAAATGTCGGGGAGTGTTGTAACAGAATTAATTGTTTCAAATCCATGGCAATTGAAGTTTTGTTTTATTGATTAAAAGTGTTACAATGTCTTAACAAACAAGAAATACAACATAATTAACTAGTCTTGTATCTTTTATTGTCACTAAAGCCCAAGTCTGCCTATGTGTATCTTGATCATCTTATGCAACAGTTCCTGAAAAACACATGTGAAAATAGGTACGTCAGCATAAAAATGCCTGTGAGATACATAGGTTTTGTGAAAATAGGTTCCATGACTTATGTTTGAGAAAATGTTTAGCCATGAATCTTGTAATTTGCTTTGTTTTGTAAATCATTTGAAAATCGATAAGATCAGATGATAAGTATAAATAAATGTAAGGTTAAATGAATAACCAAGTAAAATATGTTTGCATAAGATAAGTTGTTTATAAATCAATGTCTTGTGAAAAGTATGTTATTTGTATAAAATGTTATATGTCTCAAACTGAAATGATTCAAATAACGCTACGATATGTAATACCATACAAACACTTATATATAGGAAGTACCAGCGGCGTATCCACCATGCTTGTATCATATTACACACGCCTCGTTACTTAATCATTTACTCAAACCAAACCAAACCAACCAATGTAAGAAGTCTATGTTTAAATCAATTGTCAAATGTATTGGGTAATATGTCAAAGTGTTCATGTCAAGATGTAAATCATATCAAAATGTCTATGTCAAATATCCATGTCAAATGTCTATGTCAAATATCCATGTCAAATGTCTATGTCAAAATGTCATGTATGGCAAGTGAAATGTCTCAACTAAACCATATGCACAAAAACAAAGTATTGAAGTAAAACTTGGTTTAAATCAAAGTTATGTTTTGTGGGAAATGCATGATCAAATGTCAATCATGTTAAAATGTCTATGCCGAAATGTCTATGTCAAATGTCTATGTCAAAATGTCATGTAAAACGATTTACTAAGTAATGCACACAATTGGGCACACCTAGCATGAAATGTCATAAAATCATGTACTATAATGTACTAACGAACATAGCAAGTATATGATGTGAAAACAGGAAAGCACGAAAGTAACAAGTAGGCACATGTGTTTCACCCCAAAACAGTTTGGAAAACAGTAAAAGAGGGGTCTATGTACTCACTTGAGATTGCTCAGAAGTCCTAGGATAACCACCAAGCAAAGCTAGAGATCGCGGAATATCAAACGGCACCTAATATAGGTAACTACATTAATAAACCGGACCTAAATCGGAAGACTGGGTAGCATGAGGGTTTGTAAACCAAATGAGTGTAGGAACTCATGTGATATGGTTAATCAAAGCCTACATACTAAATGAAACTTAACCTAAGTGATTTCGACCCATTACGACCCGTTTAGGTAGCTTATGCTACTTTAACGCGTCGTTCGCGTGAAACGCGTTCGGACCGTCTAACTAGTCCTATGACAAGTGTTATATGCCTAAACATGTTACATAATCAGTTATGTGACAAAAGTTTAGGTTACACATGCTTAATTACCAATTATACATGAAAAAGGGTATTCTGGTAATTTACCTACGGCATATAAACTACTTATCATACAACTACTTAAACGAAGCGACCATAAGGTATAACCTCGGAAGGTTATTCCCTATATACTATGGTCACCTAATGTATTTGGTCGGATCCTAATGATCGACCAAACTGGGTCGGGCTCGAGGTATAAGCGATTTATTAGATCGCTTACCCTACGACCCTAGACAACGTGGTAATCAGTGGGCATAATCCCAAGGGACTATGACCAACGTGATTACACTCACGTTGCGAAGTTCAAACGAACTTCGCATTGACCATTACTGGTCAACGCTGAAAGTCAAACAAAGTTTGACTTTCGGACTCGAAAAGCAATAAAATAAGGAAAAGAACGAAAGAATACTTACGAAGGGTCCCCGAATGCTAATCCCGATTCAAGAATCTCAGGTATGAAACAATGGTTTCAACTTAGAGGTTCTCAATTCAGAATTCTAGTGCAAAATGAGGTTGTGTGGGTTGGGTATTTATAGGAATACCCGAACCGTTAGGATCGTTCCATGGAAAACGTGCCATGAATCCAACCCGTACACTTGTCGGAACCTTATGGTGGCTGGAAATCCATCCTTATCAGATGACTAGATAATTAGGAACATGTGGTTGTGGATTAAACATGTGCAATCTGCTGTTAGAAACACTGCATCTGGTCTGTGCAAGGCTAGCGCACCGCTACACTAAAAGTGTAGCGCACCGCTAGGCCTTATTTTGGCAGATTTACACTTTTGGTCCCTGTAGTGCAATCAGCCCATTTTCGACACGTTTAAGGCCCGTTAACCCCATTTCAAAGCTCTAAAATGAAGTTAAAGTATAGGGAACTTAAAATGTGTTCAAAAATATCTCGGATGTCGGTTCGTTTGGCCGTACGGTCGCGATGTTCGCTTAATTACGACGGAATGCGCATAAGCACGAAAAACGAACCAAATGACGCGACGAATGGATTTTTCTTATGGCGAACACTAAAATAAAATATTTTAGTGCTTACATAAATTTTTGGATGTCCGGATGTATTCAGAACGTAAGTTACGCGTAAAAATGCAAACTTGTGCACTTTTTGACGCTTTTAGTCCCTGAATGACACAAAAGTTCATTTTAGCATACCGAACACCTCAAAGCCTATTTCTAAGCTATGTAAAGGATATTTATGGTATGTTTAACTTATGGTCATGTTCCGAAAGGTCTGTTACAGTTCAAATTGGCATACTTTCGCAGTTTGTCAACTTTAGTCCCTGTAAGCGATTAAACTTTGATTTCACTACACCAAACCTTTCAAAACTTATATCTAAGTTATGTAAAGGTTATTTAAGGTATGTTAAGCCTATTTCACTATTCCGGAGTGTTCGTTGGATTAAACTGGTTATATCTACTCATCAGAGCGCGTATAACCCTCCAGAAAGCGATTTAAAGCTTGAAATCGAACAAGAATTGATATGTGTAAACGATACACATATTTTTACAAATCCCAAGTATGAAATACTATATTTCATTGGTTTGGCATTTGTTTGATGGTTGGAGTGGCACAGGTGTTACACCTCGCGTCAAGGATTGGGTTGCGTGTTGATGTAACGCCAGAAAGTTATAGCTTACGCTTCACGCTAATTGAAAGTTCATGAAAAGAACTATACCACGCATGATTTGGAGCTAGGCGCAGTGGTATTTGCGCTAAAAATCTGGAGACATTATTTGTATGGTACAAAGTGTACAATCTTTACGGATCATAAGAGACTGTAGCACATATTCGACCAGAAAGAGCTTAATATGAGGCAAAGATGTTGGGTCGAATTATTAAACGATTACGACTGCGCGATCAAGTATCATCCAGGGAAAGAGAATGTGGTCGCTGATGCCCTGAGTCGAAAAGAGAGGATCAAGCCCATAAGGGTTAGGGCTTTGGAAATGATCGTCCAGACGGATCTCTCATTGCGCATTCGTGCCGTGCAGAGAGAAGCTTTGAAAGAAAGGAACATTGAAGATGAGTATCTCCGTGGGATGGAGAAGCAATTAGTGCCAAACGAGGAAGGAACGCTATGCTTCATGAAAAGGATTTGGGTTCCTCTATTTGGTGGTTTGAGAAAAGTTATCTTTGATGAAGCTCACAAATCACGGTACTCTATCCATCCAGGAGCGGATAAGATGTACCAAGATCTGAAGGATTATTACTAGTGGCCTAGGTTGAAAAGCGATGTTGCTGTTTATGTTAGCAAGTGTTTAACGTGCGCCAAGGTGAAAGCTGAATACCAGAAGCCTTCAGGAATTCTGCAACAACCCGAGATTCCCAAGTGGAAATGGGAACAGATTTCAATGGATTTCGTAACGAAGTTACCAAGGACGCCCAGAGGCCATGATATAATTTGGGAGATAGTAGATCGCCTAACAAAGTCCGCACATTTCTTACCAATCAAAGAAAAGGACAACACGAGTAAACTTGCGGAAATATACATGCGAGAGATTGTTGCACGTCATGGAGTGCCCCTCTCGATTATCTCTGATAGAGATGGGAGATTTGTATCAAGGATTTGGCAATCCTTCCAAGAAGCTTTTGGCTCACAGCTGAATCTGAGCACTGCATTTCATCCGCAAACCGACGGCCAAAGTGAACGAACTATACAGACTATGGAGGATATGCTGAGAGCATGTGTAATGGACCTAGGTGGTAGCTGGGATAATCATTTACCATTGGTCGAGTTTTCATACAATAATAGCTACCACATAAGCATTGGAGCCGCGCCATTTGAAGCTCTTTACGGACGCAAGTGTCGATCACCACTATGCTGGGCTGATGCAGGTGATAGGCAGCTTGTTGGTCCCGAGATAGTCCAAGAGACGACAGACAAGATTGCGCAGATTCGAAAACGCATCGAGGCGGCTCGCGACAGACAGAAAGCCTATGCAGATCCAAAGCGGAAACCTTTGGAATTTCAAGTTGGGGATATGGTTTTATTGAAGGTTTCACCCTGGAAGGGTGTGGCACGCTTCGGAAAGCGTGGGAAGTTGAATCCGCGTTATGTTGGCCCTTTCAGAATCCTGCAAAGGATTGGGCTTGTTGCCTACAAGTTGGACCTACCTGCTGAACTAAATGGTGTTCACGATACATTCCATATATCAAATTTGAGAAAGAGTCCAACACAAGAGACAGTGATCATTCCTGCTAACGAAGTTCATATCGACGACACGCTCCACTTTACCAAAGAACCCGTCGAGGTTACGGATTGGAAAGTTAACAAAACTCGCAGGAGCAGTGTCAAACTCGTCAAAGTTCGATGGAATGCAAGACATGGGCCTGAATTCACGTGGGAACGTGAGGATCGTATGAAGGAGAAGTACCCCCATTTGTTTCCTAAGACCCCTGCAACTAGAAGCAGAGCCTAAAATTTCGGGACAAAATTTATTTAACGGGGGGAGAATGTGATAACCCTCACCAAACCAGGTATTTGTACGAATTAATTAATATTTAATTTATGCTTGATTGTTGTGCTTGCTTACAGTTGTGATTAAACTGCTACTTGAATTCTGATACATACACATACATGCATCATACTTTATTGTTGTCACTCCATTATTTACACAGAACTATAGTGACAAACTTGATGCACAAAAGCACAGTTAGCACAATAAACGGATAACCCAATAAACATGCTGACATTGCCAGCACTA
The DNA here is from genome assembly GCA_030545235.1 of Helianthus tuberosus. Lineage (NCBI taxonomy): Eukaryota > Viridiplantae > Streptophyta > Magnoliopsida > Asterales > Asteraceae > Helianthus > Helianthus tuberosus. The sequence goes on from CM060407.1 coordinate 126,876,463, forward strand.
GACAAATATTGTCTCTGAGGCCAGTATGAGCCGGGAATAGTTTACTACACTAGTTGGGAGTGTAGGGAGGTGAGGATTGTAAAACTGCGTCACTAGGTGATAGATATAGAGACCGGATGTGCCTAAAACATGCTTTAACTACAAAATTCTGCACTTTATTACAAAATTCAGCATTTAACTTAACTAGTAAAGTGCAAAAACATGGGAAAATAATACTAGACACTTTCCAAAGTGTCGGGAATTCATTGTGTCACTAAAACTAATATTAACGACACTTTAAATGCTTATTTAGCACTTTAACGGATCAATATCCAACCGAACAACCGGACTTAACCCGGAACATGAAAATATTGTCAATGACATTGTTTTTCCTTTTCTGAGCTAGTTAGGGCCCCCGAATACCCTAACACCCTTTATAATTCATAACACACATAATACACTAATTAACACCTTTAGTACTTAACTAAGTTACTAACTATCTAGTTCAAATCAAACTATGACCCCCCCCCCCCTAACCGAACGGTCACCACACACACCCTTGTCCTTGTTGATTATTTTAATCCAATGTGTGGGATATCTAGATGACATATTATCTCATGGTTAATCAAGTAAAATGGTCTATAAGTAAGACCATAAGATCACCATCTCATTTGCACCAACACTTAGCAAAAACTACTCTCTCTCCCTCTTCTCTTGGGTTCGGCCGAGAGCTCACACACACCCACCATCACTTCCAAATTTCGATCTTGCAATTTCACATACATACAAGTGTGCAAGAGTTCATACAAGGAGGCTCGGTGCTTACGGAATCTCAAGGACCTCTCTACATCGCTTTTATCCACCTAGTTTTCGCTTTGATTCTTCCCTAGCCTTGAGCTAGTAGTAAGTGCTTCTAAACACTCTCTTGTTCATGTTTAAAGTGGTTAATAAGAAGTTTAACGATTAAAACTCGAGAACACTTAAGATCAAAGCATAAAGTCTTGTAAGAATGATAAATTTGTTGGTTAAAGGGTAAATAATGGTGTAAAACTTGTGAATCTTGTTTAGTTATGGTTATTTTATGTTGTTGGTTGCTAGTAGTGGAACAGATCGTCATCTAACCATGCTAGATCATGTTCATGGAACATGAACTAGCAATATGTTAAGTGTAGAAGATACAAGATGACAAACCCTTCCATACATAACCATGAACTTGTGTAAAAATAGTTTTTCTTGTAAAATGGAGTTCTAAACTAGTAGATCTAAAGATCTACAAGTGGTATTTTCGAAGAACCAAGTAAAATATACAAGTCTTATTTTAAAGCCGGATCTTTCATAAACTAAAAGTGTTTTTGTGAACAAACAAGTGTGTAAACACTTGTGTAACAAAAGGGTTTAACAAAGAAATATTTCCGTAATTTTTTACTAGAAGTTGTGAGGTTACATCTTCTTTAAAAATATAGTTTTTCAGGAAACCGATTCATTTTTAAAGATAGAAAGATCTACTAAAAATGTTGGGAAGTTACTACATACTTTTACACAACTTACAAGTTCATGTGTTTGCGATTTATGCTTATTTTTTACTAGTTTGATGATTGAATAATGTATGTTGATGATTGGAAAATTGTTGATCGGATTTTGAAAAGAAAATGACACGCTAGTAAGTGTGGCCACCTCCAGTTACAGAGGAAACTCTAGCGAAATTTTTCCAGAAAATAACACTTAGAATATTTTGGTGACAAGTGTTTATAAACATATTTTTGACTTGTTTTCCAAACAAACTTCGCCATGATTTTGATTACAAAATTACCAAGTGTCGGAGGTGGATTTTCGTAAATGAAACTTGTTAAATATATATTGAGAATATATATTTCATAGTAAAACGCTTGTGTGATTTTATGATTATTTTGTGAACTACATATTATTTTTAGAGTAAAAATTATATAACCTGGAAAATATCATGAAGTAACGACTCCAAAATAATCCCAACGCCTTCACAAATAAATGTCTAAGTTACACCGGTATTATTATTACCATCCGAACTTTTAATGTAACTTATGTATTTTGGAAAAATACTCTTAAATGCGTATTTTGATAAAAGTGTTATTTTGGAAATCGTATGGAATAAAATATAATATTTTTGAGAAAAATATGTATATTTTGGAGATAGAATAATGTAGACAAATGAATAAAAAATATATTTTATTAAGTGAGACTTAATAATATATTTTTGGAATTACAAAAACGCACATGTATTAAAACCCCCATCCTTGGGAAGGAATACAACTATTAAATAATTAAGAAGTGTAAATACGAAATAGTTGCCTAACTATTTCCCAAAAACGTTAAACCTTAAGCCAAGGCACGGCCGTCCGTCTAATAGAAATTAGTACGTGTAGGTCGTCACGCAGCAGGTTGATTTGGGATTTACTATTTCGAGACGCACTTCTGTGAGTTCATGTCCCCCTTTTCTCTTAACTGTTTTCAGTTTTTATACTTCGGGGGTGAAATACATGTTACTATGATTACGAATACTTTTTACATGGTATGGTTAGCGTAATGAGGGTTACTACTTAGATCATGTGAGTGGGTAGGCGGGAACTGGAGTCCAATAATCCTCATTGTAGGACCGAGGGTCTTTAGCGGTAGATCTATCTGCGTGTTGCGAGCCCAGCCCCAGGCCCAACAGAACGGACCTCGGGGTGACTTGGTACCCGACGCAAAAATCTGCTAGGTTTGAGTCTTCCTACTGCACTTCACACATATCAATGGCCTTGCAAACCATTGGTGATCTCTTTATTTCCTTATTTGCTACATACCAGGGATTTTATACTTACAAAGGTTTTACATACTCACTATACATGAACTCGCTCAACATTTTTGTTGATTTTTCCAACTTACATGTATTTCAGGGAATTAGGGATCTGGCGAGGTATGTTATGTTTTCAAGCTGCGTAGGAAGTGTGATGTCATCCAAGTTTGGGAGTTGTGGCTTTTACCTGGACGCGTCACAAGTCTTGAGCTGTGTTTGTTTCATGTCTGTGGTTGTGTCTTTTGAACAATGTTCTTAGTTTGTTATGTTGCATTTTCGTTGCATGTGTCGACGTTTGAAAACAATGTTGTGGTATTTTGTTTTTAAAACATGAAGTAATGGATGATCATCATGGTTTTAAATTCATATAGTTTTGATGTGATTAAGCTATGGTATTAAGAAGTCACACCAAATAATCCCATGCTTCCGCAAAGCCAGGGTGTGACACAATCCCCCTCTCGGTTGGAAATTTGACAGTGCCATAACCGACAGAAACAACCATGTAGAAGGCACACTGCCCTGGTCTTCCTATGATTACATCATAGTTTGAAGGTATATTGATGACCACAAAAGTGAGTGGTTGAACTCTTTCCATCTTGCCTTCGTTGAAACGGACATCAAGGGTTAGTTGTCTTAAAGGCTTGAGGGGTATGTCTGCAATACCTTTTATGGAGGTTCCAGAGGGTTGAAGCTTCAAACGTTCCTCATTGCTCAAACGGTTGAAGAATTTTTCAAACATGATTTCCGTGGCTGCTCCAGTGTCTATGTATGCTTTGTTTGTTTGTAGGGTGCCCACAGTTGCTTCAACCACAAGGGGGTTTGAAAGTGGGTTCTTCTCTGTTGGAGGGAAACAAACACACTGAAGCTCCCAAGCTTCCAACCTCTGTCGTTTGTGAGGAACCTTTCCATCAAAATCCACCATGTTAACTTCCTTGCCATTTCCTTCGGCCATCTTGTCCCTCACCCCCTTTACCAAGTGAGCGAGTTCCCCGGATTTGACGGCCTCTTCAATCCTCTTCTTCAATTGAAAGCAATCATTAGTATGGTGGCCCTTTTCCTCATGAAATTCACAAAATTGGGTGGAATTCTCATTCCTCTTGCTTTTGGGGAGAGGTCTTAGAGGTCGAAAGCTTTGCTTTACTTCTTCTGTGGCAAGAATCTCTTGAGGGGTCTTGGTGAGGGGTGTGATGTAACACCCCGTGTTTTCACGAGTGAAAGTCAAAGTCAAGGTCAAAGTCAACGACCGATTTCGCGCGACGTGACTCGTAGAATTGTTTCTATTATATTTAGATTATGGGGAGTAAATGTCGTACATTGCAATAATCGAATCATGCTAACCGTATTTCAATCGACCTACGACTGTGAACGATAGGAAGTAACAATGCGATAAAGTTAATCAAGCTATGCTAATCAAATCGACATCAAATCGTAACTCGAACTGTGTATTTTACCTGTTGTTTATACGTGTGTGTGTGCCTTACGTGTTACCTGTGCATGTTTATTTTATGTTATGTTGTGATAATCAAGCGAACTCAATCGAACTCGAAGTCCAACTCGAATGTAAACGAACCCGGACCCGAATCCCGAGTCGAACCATATAAGAAGTAGTTGGGACTGAAGGTAATTTGACTAGGAAACCCTATCGAATCGCTCGCAAATCAAAACCGAAGCAACATCGCACCGAACACACCAAGGCAGGCGGCATCCGCACGGATGGCCAATCCGCACGGATGGCCAATCCGCACGGATTGCCAATCCGCACGGATTGCCAATCCGCACGGATGACCAGTCCGCGTGGATAGCCTACCCAGGTGCGTGCCATGCGCACGGCTCACCCTTTCCCTTTTTGGCATCCTATAAATACACGGGTCACTCTCCACTTTTTCCACTTTTGGCAAGTGACGTCCGAACCACACGCATTCTTCACCTTTTCTGAGATTTCTCTCAATCCAGGTAAGATCTTGCACAAATTCTTGTACATCTTTGATCACTACACAATTCTACACATTTCCATCTTTCAAATCTTCACTTTTAACCATGAAATCATCCGGATTTGAGGTATTCTCAGGTGACGTCATCATGAAGTTCATAAGAACTTCAAGCTTGGCCTCATTCCACCAAGAATATCCCAGATCTAAATGATTTCCATAAGTTTTCACAATAATCTCACCTAGATCTAAACTTTTCTAAGGATAAAAGAGTTGAAAGAAATAAACCTAAGTTCTCTCCTTCTTTTACCCTTAAAACCGGTACGAATCAGATCGGTTCTAGTGTTCTACTCGTTGATAGTGATTCACTAGTTCTAGATCTGGAACCCGACCCACAGACAACTGATTTCGGGGATAACCGGGATGACTGTTCTGAGTCGCCGACAGGCCGAGTTAGGGTGGTTCCTGACCGGTCTAGTCACGCGGGTGAGAACACAACCCCAAGTGGTTGCCAGGTAATCAGAACGTCTCGTTAAACGAAAACAGAAACCAAGTGTAGATGAACGGAACAACCAGACTAGCTGTCCGCACGGACAGGCTGTCCGCACGGACAGGCTGTCCGCACGGACAGGCTGTCCGCACGGACAGGCTGTCCGCACGGACAGGCTGTCCGCACGGACAGGCTGTCCGCACGGACAGGCTGTCCGCACGGACAGGCTGTCCGCACGGACTACCCTTGGGATCCACTTTCCAAACAAGGTTTGGGTATCGACGAAAGAGCAACCCGGACGGACGACCTCTGAATGGATTACTCTTCGGATCATGAGATACTAAGGCGTTCAACTAAAATCCAAACAATGTTCATCCGCATGGCCAGGTCGTGCGCACGGACAGACTACCCGGACGGATTGTCTCCGCCCGCGCTCACAGACTGTCCGCACGGATCACCATTGTCCGCACGGACTACCGTACGCACGGACTGTCGTCCGCGTGACCGGCTTGAAAGATAGAAACACTTATGTGTTTTCTAAATACTACAACGAAAACTCCAAAGCACAAGCCATCATACACAAACATATCTTAGGAAGAAACAATCCACTTGAACGTTTATCCACACAACCAACTTGTCCGTACGGATAAGTCACCCGCACGCACAACTAGTCCGCACGGGTTACCACCCGCACGGACAGTCACACGCACGGACAACTTATCCGGATGGATCCCCATCCGCACGCATCACCATCCGCACGGATAGGTCATGCGTACGGATGACTTCTGCTCACTGATAGCTGATCCGCACGATCAGCCATCCTAACCACTCTCACTTTGTACTATTTTACGCGCCACTTATCGTTACGTTATCGAATCTATTCAGGCTAACCGTACTCGCTGTAAAGCGCTCCCTTCAATCCATATCGCTGTGAGTATACTCGAACCCTTTTTTGCTTTTAGCACTTTTGGGTGTTACATACGTTACAACTATTCAAACTACAACTATCACACTACTCAAGTTATTTTAACGCTTAACCATTAATGCATGTTATACGTGGCTTATGAATGCTTGTTTGTTATGTTTACACATGGAATGCTGTCTACCTGCCTTAGCAACGATAGTACTATAGTTTGGACTCAGCACCCGTTCACACGGGGGTTGTTAAGGATCTTTTACTTGCATGGATTACAGTGGTAATCGTGTATTGCGAACTGCCTTGGGCAGTCAACCCGCAGTCATTGGTATCGATGGATCTATGTCGATAACTAACGTGCTTCATTTCACTATGTGTACGTGCTGGTTATGCGTAAACGAATTCGAACTCTATATATGCTATTATCAAACTTGTATGCTCACATTTACATTTTATGTATTGACTTTATTTTAACGTATGTGACAGGCGCTTAGGATGCACATGTGGTAGGAAATGGAAGCTAGAATAACGCTTTAGAGCCCAACAAATAGTTGTCTGTAGATAACTTATTAGGGGTCTCTAGAAGCAGATAAACAATTGCTACTTATTTAAATCTGAGTTGTCGGAACAGAGTATTTGTTTTGATGTTGTCTGTAATAACTTGTTTGACTATTTATGTTACGGTATGGGACGTAATGCTTTAAATTAAATGGTAATGATAGTTGTTATGGAAACTTCTGAACAATCTGTTTCGCTCAGTGCCTTGCCCCGATGATTCCGCCATCGGTTGGGGTGTGACATGTGAAGCTTCTGCCCTTTTCCCTGCTAGAGGGGTTCCGGCCTTCAGGCCTTCGCTGATCTGAACCATTTTGGCGTCTATCGTAAGAATGGAAGCTTCCCCTTTTTCTAGCCGGGCTGTTTCCTCGCCAGCTTGATCCCCTTTTTCTTTGCTCTTTAATGTCTATTGCCTCCTCTCCTCTGATGTGGGCTTCAGCCCTTTCGAGAGCTTCTTCCAAGGTATTGGGCAGGGATTTGTTGAAATCTCTTGTGAGATATTTGGATGTAATGGCGTTCATAAAACCAGCCACTCTCATTTTTTCGTTTGCCCCTACATACGTGAGACCTTCCTTCTTGTATCTTTCAATGAACTCTCGAAGGCTTTCGTCATCCCTTTGTTTTATCTGAAAGATCACTATAGCATCTTTGACATATCGCCTTTGCTGTGAAAAATTGGCCAAAAACCCTTTACTTAGGTCATCGAAGGTTCGAACAATTCCGGCAGGCAAATCATTGAACCATATCCGGACTGAACCAACGAGAGTTTGCATAAACATAAGGCAACATTCAGCATTTGACCATTTCTCGATTCTGGCGGCACCAGTGAAGATCCGAAGGTGATCTTCCGGATCCTCAGTCCCATCATACGTCTTGATATGGGATGGCATCTTGATCTTCGTTTGAAAATCATAATCGGCTATTTGCTGTGAGAAGCACGAGAGATTACTTGCCTTGTAAGGCTTGGCCAAATCTTCCTCAACCCTTGCACCCATGTTGCTACTGTTATTATTGTTATTGTTCCCTTGAGTGGCCAACACCTGATTAATAAAGTGCTGCCACGGGAAGCTGACCATCATCTGGGTCATAAGGTTGAGGCCTTAAAGGCTTCCAGGTGCAACTGGGCAACTAACTCCCAAAGGAGTGCTCATAACGGCACTTCGTGCTAAGGGGTGTACTGACAAAGCTTGTTCCCATGCAATTGTTGTTGAGGGTGGAAGGCTTGCTACTGAAGATTGTAGGAGCTGGTCCAAAGTCAGCTCGTGCCTTAGTGGAGCACCGGCTGTAGCTGGTTGGGAAGAGAAAATAGGAAATGTTGTTGGATTTGGCCTCGTGTACAGGTATGGGTTAGGATTTGGAGGAGGATTATTGGGACCAGCCTCATCCCTAGATGCAGAAGGTTGTGAGTTTGCAAACGGAGGGATGGGGGTTCCAGGAGACAGAGTTGGTTCTGGTTCGTCATAGTCCAAACGAATCCTCACTCCCTTATCTCTCTCCCTACTCATATATTGGTTGAGGAGAGACCTCAACTCCAGGAAATTGTTGGCGACCCCTTCACGGGTAAGTTTGACATGTGAGGGGGTGTTTGAGACACCGACATTAGGGGAAGGGACCCCTGATCTAGATGTAGTTGGAGTGTGGAAAGCGAGAAACTCGGGAGTGCTCCCCGGTGTCGAGAAAGACGATGGTATAGCCACATGAGCTTAGCCAGTGCTTGGGGTAGAGGTATTTGGAACTGGATTCACCTCTCCTGGAGACTCACTTTCTGACATGGTGATTTCAAGAGGATGGAGCTACACTACTAGGTCCTTTTGAAGAAAATTAGTGGCGTAGCCCCACGGTGGGCACCAACTTGTTGATGCAACAGATAATAGACCAGTGTTAGTAGCGAGGCTGGTTAGGCAAAAGGGTTGAAGGGTTCGATTTTGCCTAACGCAGGTCGTGGGGTCCCCCCACGTTTGCAAGACATGGAGAGAGGTTCAATAGTTTGATTTTGTTGTTTGCTCGGGATCCTCCACTAAAACATGTTCAGTCTCGGATGTGGGAGCAAGAAGAATGTGTGTGTTGAATGTGATGGAGAGTGACTTGCATAGAAAAAGTACTCGAGAACAATAACCAGAGATTCGCCTGGAATCAGAACTGATCGAGAGAATGTTTTTCACACTTAATGAAGTGTCACATTTATAGGAAAAGCCTTAGCTTAAAGAGGAAGCTGTTTGACTAGTGAACCTGCTTGCAATGGGGGACTTACCCTTTTAGGGGTTAAAGCCTTCTGACCTGCGGATAAAAGACTGTGTTCTGTGATCTTGTGTTACTTTTGCGGCTAGGAAAGTTGGGGAAGCAATCAGAGATGTGACTATTTACTGTTCATGTATTGTTTTATCTAAACTCCTGGATTTTCAACCTTTGGACCTTTTAACCCTTTAAGCTTTATTGTGTCTAAGTCATTTTATTTGGTCTTGGGCTACCCCCGTCATCAGCCCCCCCAAGTCAGAGGTTTTTGGGAAATGAGCTCAAAGACTTCTGACTTTTACACATGTATTTGTATTGCTTAAAGGCTTCGAAGCTTGAAGGGTTGAAAACGGTTGAGCTTTTTGATTTTTGAACTTGACAAGAAGTTGATATGACTTGTGGCAGTTTTCTTTTGTGTCAGGCGGCGGTTTTAATTCCTCCGTTTAATTATATTGTTTTCTATTCATTATTTTACATCTATTTTCACAGAAGAACATCATTTGCTCTCTTTTCCTCAAGTTTCCTCTTTTTCGAATCAGGTTAGTTCTGATTGCTTACTTTCTTCTTATTTTCTATTATCATGGGTGCTCGTAAGGATTTAGCGAAATCGTTTTCTCGAATGACTCAAGAGGAGGTCGATTTGTTTTGTATGGAATGGGGCATAAGGACGAAGTTTAAACCGGTTGCACCGGCTTTTGACGTTTCAATCGATAGATGTCCCCCTGGTTCCATTGCTCTATACTGTCGCCATTTCAAGTTTTCTAACCTTCCTTACCCATTTTTGAACTTTGTTTTGAATATCCTGGAGTATTATCGCATATCTTTCGGTCAGATTCACCCTCATGGCATGGCTAGGGTTTTACACTTTAAAGTTTTGTGCCGGGCTTCCGGGTATGACCCAACTCTTTTATCGTTCCGTCGTTTTTTCGACTGGCTAAGAATGGTGACTGGTTCACCTTTGAGACGTCTCAAGTTGACACTTGCTTGATTTCGTCTATGGTTTCTACCCTTGGTGTCTAGAAGGACCGGTTTTTCTTGGTGTCCGATGAAATTGTTCCTTTTAAACTTGTTTGGAGGCACCCGGATGTTGTTTTGAATGAACCTGAACCTTCTGCCCTTGATATAAATGCTCGTTTTCTAGAAACTCTTAGGGAGTGCCCTTCAAGGCTTCGTCCCTTTCCTGAGCATTTGTTGGTGTTATTGGGTCTTAGTAAATTGTGGGAAAAACGCGATCGGGATCCGGTGCTCTTGAGAGATGGGCAGGGTATGCATTTATTCTTGTTGTGCTGTTATGTTCTTGTTTCTTGTTTGCTTACACGTTTTATGTTTGTTTTGCAGTCATGTCTGCACTTGATTTTATAAGAGTGATGATACTTCTATGTTGCCTTTGATGATTGTACAACGCATTATGCGTGCATTGATTGTGTATATAGGAAAACTCCACACTAATGTCAATTCCAAGCTGACTGCCTATTGAAATTTGAAAGGTGTCCATTCGGGTAAGAAAAATAAAATAAGTTGTGATTTGAATGAAAGTGGATACTACTAGTTTGTGTGTTATAAAAACAAAACTTGACTCTTTTTATATAAACTAGGTTTAGAAAAGTTCGCCGTGTTGCGGCGATTTTTTTGTTATTTAGCATGTGTTTTGAAATCACTACGAGCGCATTGCGAACGAAACTACTGACAAGAATAAAACGAAAATGTAGAAAAAAAACACTAAAAGATAACCGAAAGAAAATCAACCAAAAAAGTTGTATGGTAATGATGTTGTTCGAATGAAACCCGTGGTCAGAGTTGAGCGAATGGTTCTAGGTACCGGTACCAAATTTGCCGAACGGAAAGAACTTAAGTACCAATTCGGTACCAACTTTTGGCATTCCTGGTAACGACGGTTCACTACCGTTTTTTACCTTCATATACCGGTTGACACCGAGCTTATCCCTACCCCTGAAACTAAAAAAAGAAAAATTAAAAGTCGAAGAAAATCAACAAAAAAAGTTGTACGATACCGTTGTTGTTCGTACGGTACCCGTGATCAGGGATGAGCAAATGATACCGGGTAGCAGCACTGAATTTCCCGAATCAAAAGATTTCCAATATCAATTCGGCACCAACTTTTGGTTTTCTGTATTAGTGTCGATTTTTACCTTCATGTACCGATACCGAACAGAACCGTACCGGTATTTTCGATACCAGTACTGGCTCGATACCGGTTGACATCAACTTTATCCCAACCCGTGATATTAAAAAATAATTAAAGTTAGAAAGTAAAAAAAATAATTATTATTATAATATAAAAATAATAAAAGTATTAAAAAACCTAAAAACTATATATTATTATAATCTTAAAATTACTATTCATTTAACTTATTAATAGATATAAATAGATATAAGAGTAAAATGCATGGATAGTCCCTATGGTTTGGTGAAATTTCACCTTTAGTCCCTAACTTTTCAAAATTACACTCTTAGTCCCTATGTTTTGACAAGTTGTTACTTGGATAGTCCCCAAAGCGGATGGAGGTTAGTTTTTCTGGTTAAATGGGTGTGAAATGATAAGGACTATCCGAGTAACAACTTGTCAAACCATAGGGACTATCCGAGTAACAACTTGTCAAACCACAAGGACTATCCGAGTAACCTTCATCCACTTTAGGGACTATCCGAGTAACAACTTGTCAAACCACAGGGACTAAGAGTGTAATTCTAAAAAATTGGGGACTAAAGGTGAAATTTCACCAAACCACAGGGATTATCCGTGCATTTTACTCTAGATATAAATACCTAAAAAACCCCAGTTGGAAGAAATTTCACTTTTACTTCATGAATTTCTTATTAACAGCATCTCTAACAATGAGTTGGGTTTGAAATCTAAATTTGCCACATCAGCACATCATATCATTTCAAACCTCAACCATTTTAAACTCATTTTTTCCTACAATAATATACCATTTCAAACCTCTATTTCATTATCCACCTTATCACTTATTTCTCCCTTTTTATTTATCCAATCAGATCATTCGTAATGGGTAATGCCTCCTAAGAGGCATTTTGCGCCACATCAGCCTCATACCGCTCCTTAAAAATGTGTAATGATTAATGTCCCTTGATAACATTTCAATCATCACTTTCCAAATTTTTTTCTCCTTATTTGGCGTTATAATAGAAACGCCCCTCCCTTTTCATGCCTCTATAACGCTCAGGGGGACGGTGTTGGAGGCGTTATCAAGCCCTTTCACGTGCATGTCTTAATAATTTATTTAGCTAATCTATAATTAATTTATAGATTAATTATTTTATATTATTTCGCTATCTGGTATATTTATTTAATAATAAATTCATTATAGAATACTAAGTAGAATATTTAATTTTTCCAACGCTACTTTTGCAACAACTATTTCTTTACTTGCTATAAAATTTTATTTGTCTTTGAACCCACATGCACTTCTCAACTTACATATCACTTGGCTTGAAGTTGACGACATAACTTTTCTCACCTTTTGGATTAATGTGTCCGAGAACAAGCGAGGAGCTATTGCATTTAGAAAAACCTTATTTTAAAATTTTCTTCAACGTCTATGTGAAACCAATCGCTCTTCGAACTAAGCTGTTTCAAAGTTTAGGGCTGTCTTCGTGAAGGTTTTTCACATTTAATCGACTCTTCAACATCGTGATGGCTCACGGGGACGACAGAATAGAAGCGGAAGCGATTGCGAGCCCTTCACGAACACAATGAGTTTACAAACAATATAATATTTACTCACATCTCGTCTTGGTAAATACTAAGAAACCATCCTCGTATGCATCTAGCTATGCATTGCATCCGGATGTCGATTCCAACGGTTCGGGGGCTCATGATTCGTGTAAGTATGATGTTTGTTTCACTTTATTATCTACTTTGTTTAGGTTATATAGTTTATTTAGGTTTAATTACCTACTTTATGTATTGTTTTTAATATAAAAAATTGATTTTTTAGTTTATATTATTTTTATTAATTGGTGTTATCTTAACTTGTCATAATTGAACCCGTCCGGTGTGACAAACTAGACAAGTTGTGCTAGTTTGGAATTTGAGTGTTTTTTTGGACGGACACTCCGACCTCCCCGTTGGAGATGCTCTAAGGGTACTGGAGGAACAACTCAAAGTACCCAAATTAAGACAACCAATGATATAGAGCCATCTTATGTTATATCAAAACTACCTAAATTAAATATGGTGGTGCTCCAAACTAACCAAATACCCGAAAAGACTTTTCACCTTCAATTTTCCATCGGTGCTGAATCGAGTATTAGAAGCCTAAAAAGTGGCCGAATGCCCAACCCAATATCCTTGAGGCGGTATTGCAAACTTACCCACATTACACAAAAAACGACCCCAGTACCCTAAGTTGAGCCACATTGTTTCCATGCTAATTATATATATATATATATTATAATGCATAAAGGTGGGACATTTTAAGAGGGGAAGGATCCACTAAAAAGTGAATTTTGCCTAAGTAGCCTAAGAAGGATTGTGATGATGACATGTGGCACTCCTAATAAGTAGGAATGAAGGGCATTTTGGTCCTTATAAATATGAGTGAAAATGACATGTGGCACCCCTTTTGTTTTTTAAAAATACAACAAAATAAATCTAGTACAAAAAAATCTAGCACAAAAAATCTAGTACAAAAAAATCTAGTACAAAAAAATATAGCACAAAAAATGTAGTACAAAAAAATATAGCACAAAAAAATCTAGTACAAAAAATACAGCACAAAAAAATTAGCAAAAAAATGTAGTACAAAAAAATCCAGCACAAAAAATTGAGAAAAAAAAATTTAAGACAAAAAAATTAGCACAAAAATTTTAGTACAAAAATTTATATAGTACAAAAATCCAGCACAAAAAAATGTTATACAACATAGAAATACAACACATTTTAGTGGGTTTTTTTAGTCTTCGTATTTTATATAGCAATATGGTACTCAAATTAAAGATAAAAAGACGCTCGATTTTATGGTGAAATTTTTATGAAAAAATAATATCGTATAAAAAAGTTATGAACGTTTAAAAAATGGTGGTGGAATATGCATGTGCCTTGCATGTGGAGAGAGAAAGTCCATAAATAGGATTTTCCCAAGATACCCTTGCACTCCTCCTTTCTCCTACACTTTCATCTTAACCATTGATTTGAAAAATGAATGGCTAAGATTCATTCTCATCCTACTTAGGCAAAATCAACTTTTTATTTGATATTACCCCCAAGATACCCAAAATATAAGAACTATTTTCCTCTTAAGTTATAAATAAAATGATGGTAACCTGGTCTTTTAAACAATATTATATTTTACCTCCCCTTCTGATTACACTTAAATCCTTCAATTTTAACATAATTATGGGTAATTTGTTACACTTTTCCCCACCACAACAAACATGTAATTCTTTTACATATTCTTGCTATATCTTATAAACTGTAATGTTTTAAAAAAAGTTTAAAAGTACCGTAACGACCTACTCATTTTTTTCGACATTTCGATAGTCGTCTTGGTGTGTAGATTAAAAGGTAAAAGTAAATGATGCCTGAGTATACAAGTGATTAAAGCCCAACGTACTTCGTCATATTATCCCAGAATGTTTAATAATGTCAAGTGATTAAATATAGTGAATTTAATCCTCTCATTTATATTACACTTTAATCATTTATCTTTAACAAAATTATAGATAATTAGTTAGTAGTTACACTTTTTCCCCTTATAAAAAACTAACTCCCCCCGCCCCTGTGATTTTTAAATGGTAATAACTTTTTGATATGTTAATATATATATATATATATATATATTGAAATTACACCATATAAACGGATATTTTATTCTCTTTAATTTGAGTATAGTATTGCTGTAGTTTTTTAATTAAAAAATTGATATGTTACGTATTAACAGTGTCTAAGGGTGAGTAATAACTGAAATCAACCAAAAACTGAATTAATTAAAAGAAAAACCCAAATTAACCAAAAAGAGTTATCAATTTTTTGTACCCCCATTTAACCAAAATATTTACTGAACCGAACTGTCACAACCCCCGACCACATCATGGGCGAGAGCCGTGAGCCAGTTACATGTGGTATTGGTGTTTATTAATTTGACAACAGAAAATATCATCAGGATCATAGTTAGGAAAATATATCAGAGTTTGTAAAACACCAACGGTTAATATTAAACAAATGGAATAAAACCCATATTCCATTCAAATGCTTTTGTATGGATTAACCCTAATTGACAAAACATAAATTTCTTCTTTTATTTAGGTAGTCATAGCCACTTTATTTAAGCCTTCAGTGCTCTATAGCAGGCTCATATTACTTTCCCAGTAAGTTACCTGAAACGCGTTTAAAAATATTTTGGTCAGTTAAAAATACCGGTGAGTTCATTCATTTTTATAAAAAGACACATTGTTATATTTTACAGTATCAAGGGTGATTACATTGTTTTTATCTATAAAAAACTCAATCAGTATTTGTCACGGTGGAAGTTCCTGTGATTGTGGTCATATTACTATGGGCTAACTTTCGTGTCAATAGTAACGCTGAACTAGTAGTGTATACAAAACCCCACATACCGGCAGTAATTGCAAAATTCAAAAATTTAATCACTGTAAATACAACTGGTAAAAACATTTAGGGTTTTGCAAAAGCATTTGATTAAAAGAAAGAATGACTCACTTTGTAGTTTAGGGTTTTTAACTTAAAGCTTCCTGGTGCTATCCTGAGTTCCTAATAAAAATATAATGCAACACGTGTAAGTGCAACAACCCAACTCAAACTTTATCGATACATCACGAGATCAAAACCCCAACGTAGTTTACAAAGTATAGCCTTAACGGGCAGCACTTTGGCATCCGTTGCTGGGTTTTAGAATCAATCGGACAGGGAATCGAATCAGTGATCAGGGCTAAAACACTTACAACATAGCAGAGTTTCGTAGGTTTAGGGGGTGTAGTATAAGAAAACGGAGATACGAGAGAATAAGTTCGTCAAAATTACGTCGAACAAGTGCACAGACTTTAGTCCCACGCCTGCCTTTATATACTCAAACTGGGTTTCCCCCACATGTCGCGACAGATCCCAGGAAATCCCGCGCGTGGCGCAATGGAAATCAGCTAGGGCTAGGTCAGCCTTGTCAAGTGTATAGACAGGACACTTGTTGCGAAACGGGGCCACGTGTCCTTATACTCTCCCGCGCGTCGCGGGAGGTGCCAGTGATTCTAGGGCATGGCTCCTGGGAAGCCAGGGTGAGATTTCTTTGTTTTTTCGTGTCGGGTCTTCTTGCGCGTGCCCGAGGCTTCGATTATAGCTCGTTCTAGGGTGTTTTTGGAGAGTTGTTGTGACAACCAACAATTTCCGGTTGTAATTACGCGCATAACGAGCATTAATACCATCAGAAGTAGTGTAATTAGACGTAAATTAACTCAAATAGGCCCTTGCTAAAGCCTAGGAATGTCTACTTGATTCACGTTACGTGATTTGGCGATTTTCGAGAACTTTAGCGCGCAATCGAATCTTAAGCGAACTGACAACGGATAAATACTGACAACGCATAAAATGCAAATTTTGTGCTTATATTTATAATTATACGAATTATTTAGATTTCCGTACATCACAGAGCACAAACGCGGAAGTTAGGCGTAAAACAGAACGCACCGACAATCAACAGCGAAACGGAAGCACTGGACTCGAGTTATGTCTCGATATTAATATATTAAGATATTAAGATGAGTTAACTGCCATTTTCGTCCCTGTGGTTTGGTCACTTTGGCCATTTTAGTCCATTTTTAAAAAATGCGCCATTTTGGTCCCCCACGTTCTGGAAAGGTGCCATTTCAGTCCAAAAATCATAACCCAGTTAATTCAGTTTGTAAATAAGGACTGATTGTGTAAATTTGTAACATAAAGGACTGATTGTGTAAATTTGAAAAATGGACTGAAATGGCAGTTAACACCACCACCACTCCGCTGCCACCGCCACCACCACCGCTACCACCGCCACCACAGCCACCACTGCCACTCCACAGCCACCACAGCCACCCTGCCACCACCACCACCGCCACCACAGCCACCACCGCCACCCTGCTCATTTCTGCAACTCGCCGGAGTTCGGAGTTCATCGGAGAAGACGACCGGAGAAGACGAAGACGTCCCCATAACCCGCAAGCTTTTCGTTTCGGTATACCGTTCTCGTTCCTTTGTTTTGCTCGTTTCCGAAAACAGGGGATGTCGATGAAGCGGAGACGGGGAGTACACAAAGGAGTTTGGGTGTTGTGTTTTGGTCCGAAGGGGAGGTTCATGATGATGATGGTGACGGAAAGTCGTTCGTCTCGGTGGAGGAGAAGTTTTGCGAGCTCCAACGTTGGTGGCAGGTGGCCAGCTCCCGGTGACGGGATGAAAACAAGCTCCGAGGTCATCATTTGTTTTTGCATAGAATGCTTGTGTTTGTGTTTGTGTTTGGAGTGAATTTGGTATGTTATATGCAAATCGAGGACTATATGTAGATTGAGATTATATGACGTCAGGGCTGAACTCATGGGCTTAACTTAACTAATTAGCTGGCAGTTGGAAAATTCGTTTAAACTTCTTTGAAAGAGAAAACATGTGGTTGCGTAGTACGTAACATTGTTATGGGAATTCATATGATTGCTAGTGGTGGGGTTGTTCCAAACACTTTATATTTGCAAACTTAGAATCTGTTTTCGGAAACGAGCAAAACAAAGGAACGAGAACGGTATACCGAAACGAAAAGCTTGCGGGTTACGGGGACGTCTTCGTCTTCTCCGGTCGTCTTCTCCGATGAACTCCGAACTCCGGCGAGTTGCAGAAATGAGCAGGGTGGCGGTGGTGGCTGTGGTGGCGGTGGTGGCTGTGGTGGCGGTGGTGGCGGTGGTGGTGGTGGTGGTGGCAGCGGAGTGGTGGTGGCAGGGTGGCTGTGGTGGCTGTGGAGTGGCGGTGGTGGCGGTGGCTGTGGTGGCTGTGGTGGCGGTGGTGGTGGCGGTGGCAGCGGAATGGTGGTGGTGTTAACTGCCATTTCAGTCCATTTTTCAAATTTACACAATCAGTCCTTTATGTTACAAATTTACACAATCAGTCCTTATTTACAAACTGACTTAACTGGGTTATGATTTTTGGACTGAAATGGCACCTTTCCAGAACGTGGGGGACGAAAATGGCGCATTTTTGAAAAATGGACTGAAATGGCCAAAGTGACCAAACCACAGGGACGAAAATGGCAGTTAACTCTATTAAGATATATTTAACGAAAACAACGGGTTTACGCGACTGATATCGAGTACGGACATTATTTTACATACTTTTGACCCTAAATTAATGTTATACAACACTTCACGACGATCGGGTTCGAAAATGGGCTTCAGAAACACCATCGGGCCGCTCAAAAAACACTAGAATCGGGCTTGTGGGCCTTGGGCCCAAACCACCTAAACCCTACCTATATAAACCCACTAGGTTAGAACCCCGTGTATTACACGGGTTGAATAAATGTAATTTTATATATTAAATAATAAAAGCTTATATCTTTATGAGCCTTGTATATTTTACGGGTTAAATAAATGTAATTTTATATATCAAATAATAAAAAAAGCTATATCTTTAAAAACCATGTGTATTACACAGATTAAATAAATGTAATTTTGTATACTAAATACTAAAAACGTCGTATCTTTAAAAAAACTCGTGTATAATCGGGTTGAATAAATCTACCAAATAATAAAAAATTACATCCTTAAAAACCCCGTATATTACACGTGTTGAATAGATATAAAAATAGTTATATCTTTAAAAAACATGTGTATTACACAGATTAAATAAATGTATTTTTGTATATTAAATACTAAAAACGTCCTATCTTTAAAAAACCCGTGTATAGTCGGGTTGAAAAATCTACCAAATTATAAAAAAATTATATCCTAAATAAATGTAATTTTGTATATTAAATACTAAAAACATCGTATCTTTAAAAAAAACCCGTGTATAGTCGTGTTGAAAAATCTACCAAATAAGAAAAATATATCCTTAAAACCTCGCGTTTTACTCGAGTTGAATAAACATAATTTTGTATACCAAATAATAAAAAAAAGTTGTGTTTTTAAATAATTAGGATAACATTTAATATTAATTTATTATTTATATATTTAATACAAGATAAGTAGATAAGAGAGGTATTTGTTTTAAAAATATATTAAATTAACAATTTAGATTTGAGGATAATATTTTATTAAAGTATGACAAGATTTAATATTAATTTATTATTTATTTATTTAGATAAATATAAATTTGAGGATACCTTCAATGAATGACATGTGTCCAAAAGTTGGTTTCTTTTATTATAGTAGTTAGATTTACCCCCTTCACCCTCATTTTTCTTCAAACTCTAACACACATACACACACACCATCTGCTCTCTCTTTCTCGGCAGAAGACCGGCGACCGAAGTCGGCCGACCAATGACGGAGCTCCGGCGGAGCCGGTGGTGCACGGTGACGGCGGGAGGCGGCGCCGTCGCTCACGGTGGTGGCGGTGGTAGAGTTTGACGGCGGATCAACGGCGGACCCCACCTAAATCGGACCTCCGGAACACGATTCCGGGTACCATTTCTCCGTTCGAGCAGCAAAAATGGAGTTTTTGACGTAGGGCAGCCGCAGGTCCAAGAGTTTTCTCCGGTAAACGTATTTAACCCCTTTTCTTTCACCTTTTATCTTTCAGATCCTTGTGGATCCATGTTCTTCCGGCTGATTTTGTTGTCTCACGTGAGTGGGTAAAGGGATGGTTGTTGACGGCAGTGGTGGTGGTGCGATGAGAGGGGGGGGGGGGGAGCGACGGAGAAGAAGAATGGCCGGCCACCACAAGCGGCGGCGGCGACCAGCGGGCTACCGATGACTGTGGTGGTTGGTTAGATTCGGGTGCGAGTCAACTTTGGGTTCACTTGGTTCACATTCAGTTTAGGCGGGTTCTGATCTTGGATGCTTCGGTTCAGTCTCGTCTCGGTTTCAGGTCAAACCCGGTCAACTGGTCAAAGATGGTCAACGTGGTAAGCCTTAGTGCGGGTTTGGTTCGGTCAATTTGGTCAACATCAGGTTCGTTTCAGGTCAGCTCAGTCAACCCAGTTAACTCAGTTAACTCAGCCAACTCGATGAACACAGTTAACTCAGTCAAACCGAGTCAACTCAGTCAAGCCTGGTCCGTGAAAGTCAAACATGGTCCTCTGTTGGTCAAAGCAGTCAACTCAGTCAACGCAAGGCTCGATAAACTTTAAACGATTGGAATTTTGTTATTTAGTGTTATATAGTGTTAGTTAACGTGAACTGAGCTCGAACCGTAGTATCGTGACGTAGTTTGTATACAAATTTATATATATTGATTTAGAATTCGACAACTTTGCGAAAGTTACATAAATTATTGTTGTGTTTTGACAAATATATCGACACTTTGATTGTCGGGATCGTCCAAAAACAAGGGAAACTCTGTCCGTTTTTCATAAAAACCCGAGACACGACACATGATTATATTCCAAAAATGACATTTAAAGAGGTTCAAGTAATTTTTATAAAATGAATATGAAAGAATATTTATTTTGGCGGCGATTATTAACTTATAAAAACGAGTTTTTTATAACGGATCGACAAACACGAGTTACTAGTTAATAAAACTCAAAAACTTGTATCTAGTAAATATAATTATTTATATTTATTTCAAAACGTCAACGATTCAGAATTTAAACTTCAAATGCTTAGTATTCGAAAATCATATAAAATAAATATAATTGTTTATATTTATTTCAATTATTTAGAATCCGAATATTTTTATGAAATGAATATAGTTGATTATATTCATTTCACACGACAAGATTTCAAATATATATATATATATATACACGTCTTACGAAAGCTATCAAGATAGCATACATATATATCATTCCGAATATGTAACGTGCATATATTTTCATCCTACGAAAGCTACAACCAGGCGTACCGCTATCCATTTACGCATTTCTATTGGTGACAACTAACACGACTTCGTAAATATATTTATATTTATATATATATAAATATATATATTCTAAACCTCTCGAAACACTAAGTATTTCCAAGACTTAGTATTTGTCCCGACTATAAGTGGGATCAAACAACCATAGATCGGTTAAGCATCCTTCTTGTCAAACTCATATGTTAAGCATACATTGTTTGTTATGCATGTGGTTAACTTGATTCGTGGAGCCCATCAGGGACTTCACTACAATTGGTTGTTTTATCAATAGATCAATTATTGTTTCGCTATAGCCAAATTTTTGCATTGTGCTCTGGATGACCTGCATTATTGTAAATAGTGACTCCTTGATATCGAGTCAACAGATTTCTTGAAAAACTCATTTCTTTTCAAGTTACATACATGGTTTTTGGTTGTAATCATGTCGAAATTTCTTTTGTCGATACATCTTATCATTGTTGGTTTGTGCTAAAACCAAGTTCAATTGTTTGAACTTGCTCACTGTATGTATATTTAGTTCAAGGTTCCATATGATGCACTGAGGGCATCATATTCAAAGTAATCTCAACAACACTTCATTTGTTTCGAACCATAGTAGACTTGTTTAGCCTTCAATTCCATTAAATCGTTTGTTAGTTACGACACCTTGTGGTGGTGTATTCACAAATTGAAAGCTTGCGCTAACCTTGTTTGCACACCTCAGGTATGGATTTAATTATTTATTTATTTGTTTTTAAATCCACATTGTTGAGTTATTATTTTAAAGCGGTCTTAATACAATTGTGTGTTAAGATAATGGTATAGAACTTCATGATACATTTCGGTGTACCTCTTAATGGTTCTTGCATCATCGGTCGAAATTTTCGTGATATTTATTGTTCTTCCACTATCGACCGAAAATTATAAGTACTTGTTCTTTTGTTTTCAATTGAAAATCCTATGAGATTTGTTGGAACAAATATTCAGCCATCATCTATTTTCAAACACGGTGAACTTGTTTGATCCCCGCTATTATTGAGTTATTCGATCACTACGACACCTTATGGTGTCGGTATAAATTTGTAGCTTGAGCTAATCATGATCGATTGTTTCATGCAAACCTAGATATACCTTTCGTTTGACTCATCATTGAAAAAGTCTTAATGCAATTATGTATTAAGATGATGATACACCAGGATCGGTTGTATTCCGGTGTATCCTTGCAAATCAATAATGTCATAACGCTGATTTTTATTCATTTAATGGTTTGATAGTTGACAAATCATTTGCATGTTTCCACTTCATTTGAACTTGTTGATTCTGAGTTTCAGTTATACAACAACCAATGCAAGATACCACTGATAATAAATTATATTGTTTCAGAATTTATTTGCGGATTGTGACTGTTCATTTGGAATTCTAATGGTCGAAATTCCTCTTTTATTGGACCCCCGTAACTTAGTCACATTTGGTGAGTGTATCATTGTACCTCGTTCACTTGGCAACAATTTCTGAAACACATTCACTTGAACTATTGGGTTCTTATTGTTGGGTATGTCCTTGAAATCACGTAACCAGAACAAGTCTTGATTTAATTAAGTGGTCATTCACTTCGGTATTATTCAGACTTACCTACAAATGAAACAACTCTGAGGAGATAAGATAGTCTAAATTTCGAGGATGAAATTTCTTTAACAGGGGTAGAATGTGACAACCGGCAATTTCTGGTTGTAATTACACGCATAACGAGCATTATACCATCATAAGTAGCGTAATTAGATGCAAGTTAACTCAATTAGACCCTTGCAAAGCCTAGGAATGTCTAATTGATTCACGTTACGCGAATTGGCGATTTTCGAGAACCTTAGCGCGCAATCGAATCTTAAGCGAACTAACAACGGATAAATACTGACAATGCATAAAATGAAAATTTTGTGCTTATATTTATAATTATACGAATTATATGGATTTTAGGACATCACAGAGCACAAACGCGGAAGTTACGCGGAAAACAGAACGCACCGACAATCAACAACGAAACGGAAGCACCGGTATAACAACCCTCCTAAAATAATTTTAGACACCCCTAAATGTTCCTAAATATACCCCGTACGCGAGAAACGGACCCGAAATAACCCTATACTTATAAAAATCGAGAAAAACAAGGTTGGGCAGTCGCTCGCGGGGCGCGACGAAGACCTTAGTGGTCTGTCGCGGGGCGCGATGAGCCTTACTTCGGCGAAACTGCATGGTGCCACGTGTCCCTGCCACGTGTCAAGCCTACCCTTGACTCGACCAAGCTACCGCCGCCTTTTTGGCATTCGCGGGCCACGAAGGCCTAGGCCCTATGGCGTCGTGGGGCGCGATGGCCTGCTCGACCAACCTATATAAGGGGGGCTTCAGTCTCTCATTTGAATTCGTTCATTTCTCAATTCTCTCTCAAAATTCTCTGATAGTAGAAACTCTACTCGGGCATAATACCCACTATTAAGCGAAGCTTTGCCTTGTTGTAAGTACTATAATCCTGCTATCACCCTACACAATCGATTTAGGATTCCGTAATGCATGTCGGCTCTGCCCGACTCAGTCATTGGAATTATGTCTCGTGTGTACACCCGATCGATTTAGGGATTCCGTAATGCATGTCGACTCTGCCCGACACAGTCATTGGAATTCTGTCTCGAGTTGTACGGTTAATTTGAATTGGGTTATTTTACTAACACGTGTGCATTATTTGATTTTAATAGATAATAACCAGGAGATTCCCATGAAGATTTAGTATTATTTAAATTTGCAATGTGAGTACATATGCTTTTTGCCACCTTTTTATATGAGTCAAAATGTTTTACCAAAACCTCAAATGTTTTTTAACTTACACTTAACAGTAATTGAGTATTTGTGATTCTACAATCACTGCCGATATGTTGGGGTTTTGTATACAAAATGTGGACAACGTTATCATTGGACAAAGAGTTAGCCAATGGATAATATTACACACAAGTCAGGGTTTGACAGTACTGAATGAGTAATTGAGTAGATATAAACAAATGTAATTGCGGGTTGCCCTCAATTCTGTCAAAGTGATAAAACTGTTTTGATTAATCTGGGATGCACTCACCAGTATTTCTTGCTGACAAAATGTTTTAAAACGCATTTCAGGTAACATAATGTGAAAGCCAAATAGAAGCCAGCTGGAGAGTAAAAGTTACCTAAATAAACAAGAAGTTTTTATTTTCAATAATTAGGGTTTATTCCTATAAATGTATTGTCAAATGAACTTGGATTTTATCCCAAAGCTTTATTATTATAAAAGTAGGTGGTTTACTATGATAAAAATATTTCCTAACTACGATCCTGATGTATTCCGCTGCCAAATTAATAGACACCGATACCACCCATTCTGAGGCACACGGCGCCCGCTTCCGGGGTAGGGGTCGGGGGCTGCGACAGAAGGTGGTATCAGAGCTACAGCCACTGGTTTAAGCCAAAGCATTCTTCTGCTGAGACTGAAATTTCAAATTCCGTGTTAGGAAATAACTTATGTGATTATGTGTTATGTGTTATTTGACTATTTGTTAGTTTACAGTTTGAGTGATCAAGGAACGTCGGACGCTTATCGTCATTTAGATAGTTCACCGAAAAATGAGGGAGCATCCTCTCAACCTGATCCCTCAGGATATTCAGCCGATACAGAAGAGGGAATATTTATCTTTAAGGCACAATCGTAGGAACCTTTTACTACTAAGAAAAAAGGTTGGTTTAATAGAGGGGCACATGAGAGAAGAAAATAATGAAGAAATTACAGCAACATAGGGCGATAGTCAGGGCCAATAGGGAGGCAGATGCACAGATTCAGGAAGTAGCTAGTAGGCCACCTTGGGAGGAAGAATTAGGTAGACAGTTGGCCAATTTTCACATGTTAGCCACTATAGCAGTAGATGCTAACCAAAACCAAGTAGCCGAACCGCCACTGTTACCTTTGTTTCCAGACCAACAGATGCTAGAACCCGACCAGGAGGATCCATTTCCAATCCCTGATGTAGACCCCTATGAGATTCCCAGAATTCCCCTAGCAAACCCCATAGCCCAGTACACTGACCTTAATCCTTTAGATCCCTTTTGGAGTAGCGAATGGTGGACTCTGAGTGTAATAAAAAATCCATACCCTTATGGACAACCTATCCCTCAACACCCTGATCCAGTACCAGCACCAATGCCACCTATGGGCCAGGAAAATTTGGAGGAACTTCGCTCATTGGGTGACAAATTAGTAGAGGAAGGTGATATAATTCGAATAATAGGAAAAAAGCTTATGTTGAAGCATGTTGAGCGTGACATACATGATTGGATACACGACACTTAGAGATTACCTAGATCTATGTGTAATTTTGTACTTTAATTAATATATATATAGATACGGATGCATAGTATATTTGATTTCCAGTTGTAGTTTGTAATAGATGCATATATATATGAAAAAGAGTAAAGGTCGCAATGATCGACGTTTTTAACCAACTTGTTCGTGTGATTGTGTATAAATAATTGCACTTAATTTTATTCTGTGATAATTAATACCTGATAAATGTTTACAATTCAGATGTCGAACGAAGTAAATCAGGAAAATCAGAATACTGAGAATAACGGAAACCAAATAGATAATAGTGTCATCCAACATATAGTAGCCCAAGGAATTATAGATGCTATGCCTTATATCATCAAGACTGTTAAAGAAGCAGAAAATAATAAATCTGCAAATGGCAATAAACGTCAACACACTGAACCAAGTCATAGTGTGAATAATGATAATGGACCTATTATCCAAGCTCCAATTCCTAAAAGAAGAAGAACCACTTCATACGGTTGTTCTTTTAAAGAATTCTTGGCTTACAAATCAATAGAATTCTCAGGCAATGAAGAAGCCATTGCAGCCTTACGTTGGATAGAAAAGACAGAAGCAGTCATAAAAATAAGTAAATGCGCAGACGAAGATAAGATTATATTTGCTTCTAATCTTTTTAAAAAAAGCAGCCTTAGAATGGTGGAACACTATTCTCCAGTCTAGGGGAAGTGACAAAGTTTATAATATGGAGTGGATTAACTTTAACGAAATGGTTGAAAGAAAATTTTGTCCTCCTATTGAGAAGGAACAAATAGCCAATACGTTCCTAAATCTTAGAATGACTGAAATAGACTGCAAAGGTTACACTACCATATTCTTCAAATATGCTAGGATAGTGCCAACCGTAGCCTCACCAGAACTAGTGTTAATCTCCCATTATATTTGGGGATTAATTAGAGAGATTAGACACATAGTCAAGGCAGCTAGACCGCAAACTATAGAAGAAGCAGTAGAATTAGCCAACACCTTGACTGACAAACTGGTACGCACACAAGAGGAAAACCTGAGAAAGAACCTAGCTTAAAAGCTTACCCAAGAATTTCGCTACGGTAATTCTAACCGTGGGAAAGGAATAGGTTCTTCTGCACCCTACTGTAAGAATTGCAAAAGAAAGCATTCTGGAAGATGCTCTATATATTGCAACTTTTGCAAAATCTCTAGACATAAGGAAGAAGACTGTAGGAAGAAACCCGGTAATGCGATATGCTTGAATTTTGGAGAGAAGGGATACATCAGACCGAACTGCTGAAACTTGCTCTAGCCACAACCAATAAGACTAAGACAACTGAAGCACCTAAGAAGAATGCTAGAGACTTTGTTCTGATAGTTGAGGAAGCCAAGGTTATTCCAGATGTGATTGTCGGTACGTTCTTAGTTAATGACATAATTGCCAAAGTATTGTTTGACTCTGATACAAACCAAAGTTTTATCAATACTTCTTTCTACAACTTTCTTGACCAACCCTTAGTCAAACTTCAAGAAGATTGTCTGGTAGACACAGCAAACGGATAATCTGTTAAGATAAGTGAAATCTTGCAGGGAGCAAGAATAGAAATCCTAAACCATCGTTTTCTTGCTAACCTTTACCCAATGAATCTGGACGGTTTCGATGTCGTATTAGGAATGGATTGGTTGGTTGCCAATCATGCTAGTATTTTATGTGATCAAAAGTCAGTACAATTAAGTACACCGAGTGGTGAAAAGATCACAATCAAAGGAGATAAGCCAACTAGATCGAGAAAATTCATCTCTGTGATGAAAGTTGCAAGTTATGAAAGGAAGGGAGGAATAGTATATATGATTTCTGTATTCATTAATACTAAAGGAAAAGAATTAAAAGATATTCCTGTAATATCTAAATTCTCAGACGTTTTTTCCAGAAGAGTTACCTGGATTACCGCCTGATAGAGAGGTTGAGTTTACCAGGGCGGCGCCAATTGCCAGAGCACCATATCGATTAGCACCATAGGGAAAATGCAGGAACTGAAGAAACAATTGGACGAACTTCTTGACAAAGGTTTTATACAACCAAGCTCATCACCATAGGGAGCACCAGTGTTGTTCGTCAAGAAGAAAGATAGATCGATGCGTATGTGCATTGATTATTGAGAATTGAACAAGGTCACGATTAGGAATTGGTACCCACTACCAAGAATCGATGATCTGTTTGATCAACTTCAAGGAGCTCAATTCTTTTCTAAGATCGATTTATGCTCAGGATATCATCAACTGAAAGTATAGGAAGAGGATATTCCTAAAAATGCTTTCAGAATGAGATACGGTCATTATGAATTTACGGTCAAGCCATTTGGTTTAACCCATGCCCCAGCCGCATTTATGGACATGATGAACAGGACATGTAAATTCATCTGGATAAATTCATAATTGTCTTTATAGATGATATTCTAATTTACTCTAAGAGTAAAGAGGAACATGCAGTGCATCTGCATACACTCCTCACATTATTGAGAAAAGAAAAGCTTTATGCTAAATTCTCAAAATATAAATTTTGGTTACAAGAAGTGCAATTCCTTAGACATCTGGTTAATCATGAAGGAATTCATATGGATCCCACAAAGATCGAGGCGATTACTAAGTGGAAAGTCCCTGAATCACCAACGGAAGTATGAAGTTTTATTGGACTGGCAGGATATTATAGACGGTTTATCCGAGATTTTTCTAGAATAGCCATTCCATTAACTAAACTGACATGCAAATCTGTTAAGTTTGAATGGGGACCAAAACAGGAAGAAGCTTTTAAGATTCTTAAGAAAAGATTAACCAACGCACCCATACTCGCATTACCAGAAGGAACTGAGGACTTTATAGTCTATTATGATGCGTCTAAACTAGGATATGGATGTGTATTGATGCAACGTCAAAAATTTATAGCTTATGCCTCTAGACAGCTTAAGAAACTTGAAGAGAATTACACAACCTATGATCTAGAATTAGGAGCCATAGTTTTTGCCCTTAAGATTTGGAGACACTATTTGTATGGAAATAAATTTGTTGTCTTCACCGATCATATGAGTTTAAGATATATTTTTGGGCAAAAAGAATTAAATATGAGACAGAGACGCTGGATGGAAGTTCTTAGCGATTACGATTGTGATGTCCAGTATCATGATGGAAACGCTAATGTAGTAGCTGATGCTTTAAGTCGAAAGTATCATGAAAAACCGAAGCGAGTACGTTCTCTCAGATTAAATCTATAAGTAGATTTAAATGAACAAATTAGAGAAGTACATGAATCAGCAATCAAGGACGATGCTGAAAAATTAAAAGGAATGATTAAGGAATTCGAACAAGGAACATATGGAATTTGGAAGTTCCATAGGAAAAGGATGTGGATACCTGAACAAGAAAAACTACGCCACAGAATTCTAGAAGAAGCTCATAAGTCTAAGTATACGATACATCCTGGAAGTGATAAGATGTATCAAGATCTAAGAAAGAATTTCTGGTGGATAGGAATGAAAAAGGATATAGCCAGTTATGTTGCTAAATGTCTAACTTGTTCTCAAGTTAAAGCTGGGCATCAGAAACCCTCAGGATTATTGCAACAGTTAGAAATGCCAATATGCAAATGGGAATTGATAACAATGGACTTTGTTACCAAATTACCCAAGACAAGAAAAGGAAATGATACAATCTGGGTGATTGTAGACAGATTGACCAAATCTGCTCATTTCTTACCCATAAAGGAAACTTTCAGTATGGAACAGTTAGCCAAGCTATATGTAAATGAAATAGTTTTATTACATAGAATTCCTTTATCTATCATATCCAATAGAGATAGCCATTTTACTTCTCATTTTTGGACAAGTTTCGAAAAAGCAATGGGAACTAGGTAAAATCTAAGCACAGCTTATCATCCACAGACGGACGAACAAAGCGAAAGGATAATTCAGACAATGGAAGATATGCTTAGAGCCTGTGTAATTGATTTCGGAGGAAATTGGGACGACCATTTACCATTAATAGAATTTTCCTACAATAACAGCTATTATACTAGCATTAATGTTGCACCATTTGAAGCACTTTATGGACGAAAGTGCAGAACTCCAGTCTGTTGGGAAGAGATTGGAGAAAAGCAATTATCTGGACCAGAGATAGTGCAGGAAACGACATATAAAATAATTCAAGTCAAGGAAAGACTAAAAACAGCACGAGATCGTCAAAAGAGTTATGTAGATAACAGACGGAAACCTTTAGAGTTTCAAGTAGGAGATAAGGTACTATTAAAAGTTTCTCCATGGAAAGGAGTAGTCAGATTCTTTAAGAGGGGAAAGCTAAGCCCCAGGTATGTTGGACCTTTTGAGATTATTAGAAGAATAGGACCTGTAGCCTATCAGCTACAACTGCCAGAGGAAATGGCAGGAATACATGATGTGTTTCATGTATGTAATCTCAAAAAGTGCTTAGCAGACGAATCACTAATGATACATCTTAAGGACATAGAGGTAAATGAGAAACTTAAGTTTATCGAGAAACCCGTTCAGAATGAAGATAGAAAGATCGAGAACCTCAAACACAAGAGACTAGTTCTGGTCAAGGAGAAAAGGGATTCCAAGAAAGGACCAGAATACACTTGGGAACTCGAATCGGAAATGCAAAGGAAATACCCACACCTGTTCTAGTAGATCTCGAGGACGAGATCCAAAACAAGGTAGGGAGGATATAACAACCCTCCTAAAATATTTTTAGACACCCCTAAATGTTCCTAAATATACCCCATACGCGAGAAACGGACCCGAAATAACCCTATACTTACAAAAATCGAGTAGAACAAGGTTAGGCAGTCGCTCGCGGGGCACGACGAAGACTTCAATGGTCTGTCGCGGGGCACGACGACCCTTACTTGGGCGACACTGCATGGTACCACGTGTCCCTGCCATGTGTCAAGCCTACCCTTGACTCGACCAAGCTACCACCGCCTTTTTGGCGCTCGCGGGCCGCGAAGGCCTTGGCCCTAAGGCGTCGCGGGGCGTGATGGCCTGCTCGACCAGCCTATATAAGGGTTCTTCAGGATCTCATTTGAATTCATTCATTTCCCGATTCTCCCTCAAAATTCTCTGATAGTAGAAACGCTACTCGGGCATAATACCCACTATTAAGCGAAGCTTTGCCTCGTTGTAAGTACTATAACCCTGCTATTACCCTACACGATCGATTTAGGATTCCGTAATGCATGTCGGCTCTGCCCGACTCAGTCATTGGAATTCTGTCTCGTGTGTACACCCGATCGATTTAGGGATTCCGTAATGCATGTCGACTCTGCCCGACACAGTCATTGGAATTCTGTCTCGAGTTGTACGGTTAATTTGAATTGGGTTATTTTACTAACACGTGTGCATTATTTGATTTTAATAGATAATAACCAGGAGATTCCCATGAAGATTTAGTATTATTTAAATTTGCAATGTGAGTACATATGCTTTTTGCCACCTTTTTATATGAGTCAAAATGTTTTACCAAAACCTCAAATGTTTTTTAACTTACACTTAACAGTAATTGAGTATTTGTGATTCTACAATCACTGCCGATATGTTGGGGTTTTGTATACAGAAATGGAGTTTTTGAAGTAGGGCAGCCGCAGGTCCAAGAGTTTTCCCCGGTAAACGTATTTAACCCCTTTTCTTTCAGCTTTTATCTTTCAGATCCTTGTGGATCCACGTTCTTCCGGCTGATTTTGTTGTCTCGCGTGAGTGGGTAAAGGGGTGGTTGTTGACGGTAGTGGTGGTGGTGCGACGAGAGAGAAAGAGAGAGGGGGGGGGGGGGAAGAAGAAAGGCCGGCCACCGCACACGGCAGCGGTGACCACCGGGCTACCGAAGACTGTGGTTGTTGGTTAGGTTCGGGTGCGAGTCAACTTTGGGTACACTTGGTTCATATTCAGTTTAGGCGGGTTCTGATCTTGGATGCTTCTGTTCAGTCTCGTCTCGGTTTCGGGTCAAAACCGGTCAACTGGTCAAAGATAGTCAACGTGTTAAGCCTTAGTGACCGTTTTGTTCGGTTAATTTGGTCAACATCAGGTTCGGTTCGGGTCAGCTCAGTCAACCTAATTAACTCAGTTAACTCAGCCAACTCAGTCAACACAGTTAACTCAGTCAAACCTAGTCAACGAAAGTCAAACTTGGTCAACTGTGGGTCAAAGCAGTCAACTCAGTCAACGCAAGGCTCGGTAGACTTTAAACGATCAGAATTTTGTTATTTAGTGTTATATAGTGTTAGTTAATGTGAACCGCGCTCGAACCGTAATATCGTGACGTGGTTTGTATACAAATTTATATATATTGATTTAGCATTCGACAACTTTGCGAAAGTTACATAAATTATTGTTGCGTTTTGACAAATATATCGACACTTTGATTGTCGGGATCGTCCAAAAACAGGGGAAACTCTGTCCGTTTTCGTAAAACCCGAGACACGACACGTGATTATATTCCAAAAACGACATTTAATGAGGTTCAAGTAATTTTTATAAAATGGATATGAAAGAATATTTAATTTGTCGGCGATTATTAACTTATAAAAACGAGTTTTTTTAACGGATCGACAAACACGAGTTACCAGTAAATAAAACTCGAAAACTTGTATCTAGTAAATATAATTATTTATATTTATTTCAAAACGTCAATGATTCGGAATTTACACTTCAAACATTTAGTATTCGAAAATCATATAAAATAAATATAATTGTTTATATTTATTTCAGTTATTTAGAATCCAAATATTTTTATGAAATGAATATAGTTTATTATATTCATTTCACACGACAAGATATATATTTATATCTACGTCTTACGAAAGCTATCAAGATAACATACATATATATCATTCCGAATATGTAAGTGCATTTACGCATTTATATTAGCGACAACTAACAGGACTTCGTAAATATATATAGGGTAAGGTTCATGCGAGAACTACCCTTTTTGCGATAACCGCAAGAACCAATGTGAACACAAAATAAAATCTAAAAAAAATCAAAAAAACACTCAAATTTTTTTTTTTAGTATTTAAAAAAAATTCGCTATATTTCGTTACCATAATTTTTTTTTTCGAGTAATAGTTATCCATGCACATGTGCATATGTATCATTACTTCGACAAATTCGGTAATATGTTATCAGGAATAGACAATTGCACTTTAATTTACAATACCATTCGTAAAACACTACTTTTTACATTACCAATATTCAAAATGCACATGTGCATCATTAGGTATAACCATGATATAACGTGTTTTGGTACAAAAAGTATGTGATTTTGAATGGAGAAGTAGGCCCATATACATGTTTTTTGGTTAGTTATATCTAGTGGTTGATGGTTTGGTTATAGTTGTCAATTTATGATGTAATATGTTGATTGGATGGTATAAATGGTGTTTACATACATGTAATAAAGTGAAAATATTGGTAATGGTATTGTATTGTATTATGGATGGTAGGAGGTAATGGTAGTGTATTATGGATGGTATGATAGATGAAAGGGAAAGTGTATTCAAAGTAGTGTACCAAAATACCTTATTTCATGTTGATACATATAGATGCACATGTGCATTTATAATATTGTTAACGTAAAAAGTAGTGTATTACACGTGGTAGTGTAAATGAAAGTGCAATTGTCTAATAGTTGTAATGAATTACGGAATTTGTCAAAGAAATGATACAAATGCACATGTGCATGGATAACTATGACTCGAAATTTTTAATTTTTTTTATTGTAAACGAAATATAGCGATTTTTACAAAAAAATATTTTTTTGGGTGTTTTCTATATTTTTTTAGGTATTAGTGTTTGTGTTCACACTGGTTCTTACGGTTCTCGCAATAAAGGATGGTTCCTAAAGGATCCTTCTCCTAAATATATATATATATAGGGGATGGTTCAAATGAAAACCACTTTTAACGCGAAAACTCGAAAACTAACTAAAAAAAGCCTAAAAACACACAAAAATATTTTTTTTCCAATTTTTTTAATAAAAATCGCTGGTTTTTATATATAAAAAAAATTTTCAAAATAAAAAAAAAAAATTTTCTTGTGTAGTGCACATGTGTAATAATACACATGTGTAGCACTACACAAAATTTGTTTTTTTTTTTTTGAAAATTTTTTTTATATAAAAAAACCTGCGAAATTTGGTTTGCAAAAAAAAAAAAAAAAAAAAAAAATTTGTGTGTGTTTTTAGGCTTTTTTTAGTTAGTTTTCGAGTTTTCGCGTTAACTAGTGGTTTTCATTTGAACCTTCCCCTATATATATATATATATATATATATATTCTAAACCTCTCGAAACACTAAGTATTTCCAGGACTTAGTATTTATCCCGAATATAAGCGGGATCAAACAACCATAGATCGGTTATTTCAAATCAAGATAATAACACATTCATAGAATCGTATGGTTAACGATTCGGTAGAGCTCGGTGACACGTAGTTTAGCTACGCTTTTAGTAGAGACTTATAAGTTTATTCCTTGATAGGAATGTTATAGATTGCATGCTAGCAAATTACGTTTTGGAAACAACATTATGGAATCATATTAAGCTAGCTTTGCACAAGGATATCGAGGTGAGTTCATAACCCCCACTTTTTACAGTTTTACATTTTTATAAATGTTTTCGGGGGTGTAAAGACATGCAAGTTTTGCAAAAGTACACAATATTTCGATGAACGAAAATTCATATTTCTAAACCATGTTGCAAATGGATTCAATAAACAAAATGGTTTACGTAAGGTTTATGCTAAACATACCAGTTTTACAACACACACGTGTATTTTTGAAAGGTGCATGAGTTTCATGGCTAGTGACGGGAATGTCCTAGCTACAACGGGACTGGATTGTCCTACATACAAATAAGGGGACTGGTTGGTCCTGCTTACAAACTCAAGGAATGCGGTGTCCTACATACGAATAAGGGGACTGGTTGGTCCTGCTTACAGACTCAAAAGGGCTAGGCCCTTTCACATTTATGCGAGGCATAAAGACTCGAGTGGGTTAGACCCACATATGCTCGTGCGAGGCACAAAGACTCAAGGACTGGATTGTCCACTACTCAACACTAAGGGTCGTATGGTCGCTTAAAACAGTACAGTGAAGTCCTCACTACATATCAGAACTATAACCGCCTGCTAGTCTACCGTCTTGAGTAAACGGTTTGGCGAGGCACTTCCTAGCTTTAGGTGGGTTATAGGCTCATGCGGGCATGTTGTCTTTGTCATACGCGGACATCGATGGTTATACAATATTTACAAACACAAGGTTTTCAATTGACATGCCAAAGAAAATGGTTTTATTACGTTTTCTCAACAATATTTAAACCGGTTATCAAAAAGATTTATTTCAAATCTTTTTCAAACAAACTATGAACTCGCCAACTTCATGTTGATTTTTCGCATGTTCTTTCTAAGGTTACAATTTCAAATTATGGCACAGTTGAAATAGGAGAACCCATGGGGAATCGAGTACTTAGCGGGTGTTCACTTTCTAGAAGTCTTAGCATTAAACACTTCCGATGTGCAATGAAGATACCAGTCAGATCACACCGACTCTGATTTTATGCGGGTGTGACATATTGGTATCAGAGCTATATGTTTCAGCAAATTAGTTTTCTGTAGAGATACCTAGGCTCTAACCTCACTTTCCTTTGGGGACATTAGAACATTAAGACTTTGGGTACATATCGAACGCCTAAGACTCGAATATGGGTTCCAACCGTTGCTGAAACAATGAGTCAACATTTTGGTTTAAACATATGCTAGTGTTGTGTTTGATACACAGTACACAAAACAATTAATACAGTAAGCAAAACTTTGAGAGTTTTGGTAACATGCATTTAGGACCTTCGAAAAATTTATGTCGAAATCCATTAAAGGCCATCACGTAGGAACTACGACTATTAACTCGGGCAAACGCTATTATCTATATTGTCCATGCTATCTTATTTACCCGAGCAGGCAACCTACACGGAACGAAATACTTGTACACAATTATAGACGAAACTCAACCTATACATCAACGGATGTCGAAGCACATCACATACGACTTTCAAGGCAAGGCCTTTGGAAAACACGATTGGGCACGACAACAACAATACTAATCCCGTCAGCGGGAGAACTACCTACCGAAATGCGGCACTTTGCCACGTGATCCTGCAAACGACACGAATCACGCTAAGGTACATTTAAACGAGATTTCACCGCAATCGGTGTTTATTCTAATGAGACTTAAAATTATTGGCGCTGTAAAAGACGTCACATGCCTTCGCACTCCCCTACTTCATGTACGACATTCCAGGTAAAGTCCTCATATTCTTTTATTGAAATTCCGATTTTTGCATATAGTGAGTAGATTTTCGTACGTCTACTCCTCCTAATGGTCATTGGATCACGTGAATTTCTTTCATATTAGTGAACACCCATTTGCATCCTTCTTGTCAAACTCATATGTTAAGCATACATTGTTTGTTATGCATGTGGTTAACTTGATTCGTGGAGCCCATCAGGGACTTCACTACAATTGGTTGTTTTATCAATAGATCAATTATTGTTTCGCTATACCTAAATTTTTGCATTGTGATCTGGATGACCCACATTATTGTAAATAGTGACTCCTTGATATCGAGTCAACAGATTTCCTAAAAGCCTCCTTTCTTTTCAAGTTACATACATGGTTTTTCGTAGTAATCATGTCAAAATTTCTTTTGCGGATACGTGTAATCATTGTTGGTTTGTGCTAAAACCAATTTCAATTGTTTGAACTTGCTCACTGTATGTATATTCAATTCAAGGTTCCATATGATGCATTGAGGGCATCATATTCAAAGTAATCTCAACAAGCACTTCATTTGTTTCGAACCATAGTAGACTTGTTTAGCCTTCAGTTCCATTAAATCGTTTGTTCGGTACGATACCTTGTGGTGGCGTATTCACAAATTGAAAGCTTGCGCTAACCTTGTTTGCACACCTCAGGTATGGATTTAATTATTTATTTATTTGTTTTTAAATCCACATTGGTGAGTTATTATTTTAAAGCGGTCTTAATACAACTGTGTGTTAAGATAATGGTACAGAACTTCATGATACATTTCGGTGTACATCTTAATGGTTCTTGCATCATCGGTCGAAATTTTCATGATATTTATTGTTCTTCCACTATCGATCGAAAATTATAAGTACTTGTTCTTTCGTTTTCAATTGAAAATCCTATGAGATTTGTTAGAACAAATATTCCGCCTTCATCTGATTTCAAACACAGTGAACTTGTTTGATCACCGCTATTATTGAGTTATTCGATCACTACGACACCTTGTGGCGTCGGTATAAATTTGTAGCTTGAGCTAATCATGATCGATCGTTTCATGCAAAACTAGATATACCTTTCGTTTGACTCATCATTGAAAAAGTCTTAATGCAATTATGTATTAAGATGATGATACACCAGGATCGGTTGTATTTCGGTGTATCCTTGCAAATCAATAATGTCAACACGCTGATTTTTATACATTTAATGATTCGATAGTTGACAAATCATTTCCATGTTTCCACTTCATTTGAACTTGTTGATTATGAGTTTCAATTATACAACAACCAATGCAAGATACCATTGGTAATAAATTATATTGTTTCAAAATCTATTTGCGGATTGTGAACGTTCATTTGGAATTCTAATGGTCGAAATTCCTATTTTATTGGACCCCCGTAACTTAGTCATATTTGGTGAGTGTATCATTGTACCTCGTTCACTTGGCAACAATTTCTGAAACAAATTCACTTGAACCGTTGGGTTCTTATTGTTGGGTATGTCCTTGAAATCATGTAATCAGAACAAGTCTTGATTTAATTAAGTGGTCATTCACTTCGGTATTATTCGGACTTACCTACGAATGAAACAACTCTAAGGAGATAACATAGTCTAAATTTCGAGGACGAAATTTCTTTAACAGGGGGAGAATGTGACAATCGGCAATTTCTGGTTGTAATTACGCGCAGTTACCCATTTCTATTGGCGACAACTAACACGACTTCGT
This sequence comes from Helianthus tuberosus, assembly GCA_030545235.1. Classification (NCBI taxonomy): domain Eukaryota; kingdom Viridiplantae; phylum Streptophyta; class Magnoliopsida; order Asterales; family Asteraceae; genus Helianthus; species Helianthus tuberosus. The sequence continues at coordinate 126,913,818 of CM060407.1, forward strand.
ATATATATATGTATACATATATGTATGTATACATATATATATATATATATATGTATACATATATATATATATATATATATCACACCCCGACTCGCAGCGGAAGCGCACGCGGGGAGCAACAGACACATGGAACAGACACATTGCTCATAAAGATGTTATATTATACATTACCAACGTGTTTTGTTTACATTATTTATTAACACAACAACACGTACGTTACAACTAAGTTTTCCCACAAGTAGTCTGGTACTAGTAGCCATGCCTCTATTCACGTATTAGCCATACTCAAAACTTGGAACTCCTACAAGTTTATTCCTCCTTTGTTTTGCCTGAAAAACATGTTACAATTTGGAAAAAATCAGCTAAACATAGTTGGTTAGTTTCACTGTTTTAGTTTGTATTAAATAGATGAAATTATAGTTCAAGTTTGGCACATTTGATTGAATATATACTGAGCCCACAAGTGAAGCCTTGACTGTCAACTCAACCCCGTGGTCCACCACCACGGCACTGCCCCTGTGTAGCTATGGCTAGTACCCCATAGCCTACGCTTGAACATGTACAATTGCGTATGTATCTCATGGCGTTCCTGGCCATCGCAATTGGGTTTGTCGGACCAATAGTACTATTTACACATTCACCGGCCTACGGTTAATCACTTGGGTCTGTGGGGACTTTTCATGTACTAGTGTTTACTCAGACAATTCACATCATGTCAGGTATATATATGTGCACGTATAAACGTATGTAACATGCATTTCACCCCATGTAAAACAGGAAAACAGTTTGAAAACGGGGAAGTAAAACTCACAGTGTATGTCGTAGTTTCACACAGGATGTAAACAAGCAACTGAGTCAACTTCCAGAATCACGTATGCAAATATGGGGTCACGTCAGTATTTAAGTCGGTAATAGGTATAACTTGGATTCTGTCAGGAGTTTTCACTCCAGATTGAGCCTATACGATACTGGCATGGTGATGGATGTCAGGGTAGTATTAGTTTCAGTTTGGCTTCCGGGCACCGGTTCGCGTGTCAGCCAATGTCAGTAGTTTAACATGTTCGGACAATGGTACGGGAATACCAATAGTGCCAACATGTTGTTATTTAAGAATGATTAACTTTTCATTAAGGGAGTTTGGGTGTTTGGGGAGTTCAGGTTGCCCAATTTTGAGTTTCCGTTTCCACCGTCGGGGATTTCCCGAACTGGTATTGGACACACCCCGAGTGTCCAATCCGCCCTGGAACCTCCCGGAATACTCCCCTTGTTTCAATTATAGTATTTTTCGGGTTGGGTCAGTTCCCCGTTCCGGCCGGTTCGTTATACGGTAAACTGCCGAAATTGATTTAAAATAACCCATTTTTAATCCCAAAAATTCCCATTTAACCTAGATTTCGAATAAAAATCTGTAAATTTTTATATAGCTCAGTAAAAATCAGTAGATTATGGGAAAAATTTCTGGAAATTTATTTTGGCATTTTACTTGTCTAACTAAATTATTTATAAAACCATATTTAACCACATACTTAACATTAATTACCATAATGGTCCAAAAATTCCCAAAAATTTCCTGCACATCCCTTATATTTCCAGAAATATCTCCAAAAATTTTAAGATTTTTCCGATTTCGTTTCTGTGCGTTTCTGGCTACCTAAAATTCTCAAAAACGCGGATTTTTAACCCAAATAAAAATTCAATCAATGGACTCCGAATTTTCCCAGAACAATCCTAATATATTCCTTAGTGTCTCTGTAAAATTTGGTGATTTATTGAATCCGTTTGTTATTTTTTTTCAGAAATCTTTTGGTAAAACAGTCAAAATTTTACCAAAAATCGTAGAAAATTCCTAAAATTCTAAAATTTTACGTGGACCTTCCTGACACTACCCTTCATCACCAAACCAAATATCAGCTCAATCCATGTATCACGGACCAAATTATAGCCAAAACAAAATTCTGCCTATCCTAGATTCGGTTTTCGGATGTTATACCTAACGCAAGCTTCGATTCCAAGTGTTCCTTGTGAGTCCAGAAGTATGTGTGGCCTATATTCAGAACCTACACATCAAGTACAATCCAAATATGGTAGAACTTAGATCAATCAAGCCTTATTTCATTGTTTTTCGGTTAATCGATTAGTTAAGCGATTTCTGTCGAATAGGTGTTCATTAGGGTGTCAAACCCCAAAGATTTGTAACCATGGCTGCCATATAACACCAGGGAATCCATATGGTGTTCATATTCAGCCCATAAACATGTTTAAACTTCCAAAAATCATGGATTTAAAAAAGTTTTCATGGCCTAAACCATGTTTAATCAAGAAACCAAGCTTAAAACCTTGTAGAATTGAGTTAATACCTTTGATTTGTGAAGGTTTCTTGTGAATTCAGCAGAGGGAAAGGGTGTTTGTGCAGAGATTTTCTTTGAAAAGGGAAGGGATAATGTGAATTTTTAAAAGAAAATAAGAAATATATATATATATATATATATATATATATATATATATATATATATATATATATATATATATATATGGGGGGGTGTGGTGGCGGTTTGGTTGGGGCCCCCCTAGGGCCACCTCGTGCTTCGTATAATGCGCTAAAAGATGATGTTTATCTTCCGTTGAGTTGTTTAGGTTCGTTTGCGGGTCCCGGACGGGTTCTCAATTTGCGTGAAGGACTCCGTTTTGCGCGTACTTAGTGTCAAAAGACTCGGTTTTAAAAATCATGCATAACAATCTTGAAATCCGAACCCAGTACGTTTTAATCATAAAAGACTCGTATTAGGGTGGTTTAAGTGTTTTTAAGCTTGATCGATCGTTCCTTGCACATTTGATTGCCTTATGTTATTCCTGAAATGAAAGCGTTTCCCTAACCCGGAAGCTGCCTCGTTTTGCATGCCCGATCTCTGATTGGCTTCAAACCTTATGTCACAGTCTAAGGCACAAAACTAAGTTGTTCCTGGAACTCAAAATCTTAAATGATGCTACCGATAACCTAATAATCAATGCCAAAGGTTTAAAGCGCTGTTAAACGGAACACTCCCGTTTAACACGTGTTTCAAGGCTAAGGACACCAACTTCGCACTGTTGGCCCTTATTAGTGTCATGTCAGTCATAACGTGTTCTCGGATGCCTCCGAGACATAACAAATATCATTTAATCAAGCATATAAGTCACACATGTTTTTAGGGTTTTCGCGCAATTAAAGTGTTAAGTGTGCTTTACAGTTTTGGACCGTTTAGGGTGTACTTGGTTTCGTCATGGGTGTCACAATATATATATATATTCTAAACCTCTCGAAACACTAAGTATTTCAAAGACTTAGTATTTGTCCCGACTATAAGTGGGATCAAACAACCATAGATCGGTTATTTCAAATCAAGATAATAACACATTCATAGAATCGTATGGTTAACGATTCGGTAGAGCTTGGTGACACGTAGTTTAGCTACGCTTTTAGTATAGACTTATAAGTTTATTCCTTGATAGGAATGTTATAGATTGCATGCTAGCAAATTACGTTTTGGAAACAACATTATAGAATCATATTAAGCTAGCTTTGCACAAGGATATCGAGGTGAGTTCAAAACCCCCACTTTTTACAGCTTTACATATTTATATATGTTTTCTGGGGTTGAAAGACATGCAAGTTTTGCAAAAGTACACAATATTTCGATGAATGAAAATTCATATTTCTAAACCATGTTGCAAATGGATTTCAATAAACGCAAATGGTTTACGTAAGGTTTATGCTAAACATACCAGTTTTACAACACACATGCGTATTTTCAAAACATGCATGAGTTTCATGGCTAGTGACGGGAATGTCCTAGCTACAATGGGTCTGGATTGTCCTACATACAAATAAGGGGACTGGTTGGTCCTGCTTACAAACTCAAGGAATGCGGTGTCCTACATACGAATAAGGGGACTGGTTGGTCCTGCTTAAAGACTCAAAGAGGCTAGGCCCATTCACATTTGTGCAAGGCACAAGGACACGAGTGGGTTAGACCCACATATGCTCGTGCGGGGCACGAAGACTCAAGGACTGGATTGTCCACTACTTAACACTAAGGGTCGTAGGGTCGCTTAAAACTGTACAATGAAGTGCTCGCTACATATCGGAACTATAACCGCCTGCAAGTCTACCGTCTTGAGTAAACGGTTTGGCGAGGCACTTCCTAGCTTGAGGTGGGTTATAGGATCATGCGGGCATGTTGTCTTTGTCGTATGCGGACATCGACGGTTATATAATTTTTACAAACACAAGGTTTTCAATTGACATGCCAAAGAAAATGGTTTTATTACGTTTTCTCAATAATATTTAAACCGGTTATTAAAAAGATTTTTTTCAAATCTTTTTCAAACAAACTATGAACTCACCAACTTTATGTTGATTTTTCGCATGTTCTTTCTCAGGTTACAATTTCAAATTATGGCACGGTTGGAATAGGAGAACCCATGGGGATTCGAGTACTTAGCGGGCGTTCACTTCCTAGAAGTCTTAGCATTAAACACTTCCGCTATGGAATGAAGAGACCATTCAGATCACATGGACTCTGATTTTATGCGGGTGTGACAGTTGTTACATCCTCCCCACCTTGTTTTAAATCTTGTCATCGAGATTCACTAGAATAAGTAAGGATACTTTCGTTTCATCTCTGATTTTAGTTCCCATGTGTATTCTGGTCCTCTTCTTGAATCCCAGCCCATCTTACTTTAACTGGAATCAACCTCTTGTGCCTGAGGTTTTTAATCTTTCTATCTTCAATTTGTATAGGCTTTTCTACAAACTTCAGTTTCTCATTTACCTCTATGTCTTGAAAAGGTACTATCAATGATTCATCGACTAAACATTTTATTAAGTTACATACATGAAATACATCATGTACTCCTGCCATTTCTTTAAGTAACTGTAGCTGATAAGCTACTGGTCCTATGTGTTTGATAATTTCAAAAGGTCCAACGTACCTTGGGCTTAACTTTCCTCATTTACCAAATCTGACGACTCCTTTCCAAGGTGAAACTTTTAGCAACACTTTATCTCCGACTTGAAATTCTAATGGATTTCGACGGTTATCTGCATAACTCTTTTGACGATCTCGGGCCGTTTTCAGTCTTTCCTTGACTTGAATTATTTTGTCAGTCGTTTCTAGTACAATCTCAGGTCTTGACAATTGTTTTTCTCCTACTTCTACCCAACATAAATGTGTTTGGCATCTTCGTCCGTAGAGTGCTTCAAATGGTGCAGCATTAATGTTTGTATGATAACTATTATTATAAGAGAATTCTATTAATGGTAAGTGATCATCCCAACTTACTCCAAAATCTATCACACATGTTCTAAGCATTTCTTCCAAAGTCTGAATCATCCTTTCACTTTGTCCATCTATTTGAGGATGATAAACGGTACTTAAATTTAATCGAGCTCCCATTGCTTTTTGAAACCTTGTCCAAAAATGAGAAGTAAAACGACTATCTCTGTCGGAAACAATAGATAAAGGGATTCCATGTAGTGAGAATATTTCATCCACATACAGCTTGGCTAATCGTTCCATACTGAAAGTTTCCTTCATTGGTAAGAAATGTGCATATTTCGTTAATCTATCCACAATCACCCAGATTATGTCGTTACCTTTTCGTGTCTTGGGTAGTTTGGTAACAAAATCCATTGTTATCAAATCCCATTTCCAAACTGGTATTTCTAATTGCTGAAGTAAACCTGATGGTTTATGATGTTCAGCTTTAACTTATGAGCAAGTTAAATATTTAGAAACATAACTTGCTATGTCCTTTTTCATTCCTATCCACCAAATGTTTTTCTTTAGATCTTGATACATCTTATCACTTCAAGGATGCATCGTATACATGGATTTATGAGCTTCTTCTAAAATTCAGTTTCGTAAATTTCCTTGGATAGGTACCCAAATTCTTTTCTTATGGAATTTCCAAATTCCACCTGTTCCTTTTTCTAATTCTTTGATCATTCCTTTTAATCATTCAGCATCATTCTTGATTGTTGTATCATGGATATTCTTTAAGTGTTCTATTTAATTTATCTGCAGATTTAATCTGAGAGAACGTACCCTTGTTGGCTTCTCATGATACTTTCGACTTAAAGCATCAGCTACTACATTAGCTTTCCCTTCGTGATATTGGATATCACAATCATAATCACTAAGGATTTCCATCCAACGTTTTTGTCTCATGTTTAATTCTTTTTGATCAAAAATACATCTTAAACTTTTATGATCTATGAAGATAGTAAACTTACTACCGTAAAGGTAATGTTTCCAAATCTTGATGGCAAATACTATCGCTCCTAACTCCAGATGATGTGTTGTGTAGTTTCTTCATGCTTCTTTAGTTGTCTAGAGGCATAAGCTATCACTTTCTGACGTTGCATCAGCACACATCCAAATCATAATTTTGATGCATCACAGTATACTCTAAAATCTTCAGTTCCTTCTGGTAAAGCAAGTATTGGTGCCTTAGTTAGTCTTTGCTTTAGAATCTTGAAAGCTTCCTCATGTTTTGGCCCCCATTCAAACTTAACTGATTTGCATGTTAACTTGGTTAATGGAATGGCTATTCTAGAAAAATCTTGAATAAAGAGTCTATAGTATCCTGCCAATCCAAGAAAACTTGTTACTACCGCTGGTGAATTAGGGACTTTCAATTTTTCAAGAGCCTCGATCTTTGTAGGATCCACATGAATTCAATAATGATTAATTTAAGTTTCCAAGAAATTGTACCTCTTGCAACCGGAATTCACATTTGGAGAATTTAGCATAAAGCTTTTCCTTTCTCAACAATGTCAGAAGTATCTGTAAGTGTTCGGCATGCTTTTCCTTACTCTTGGAATAAATGAGTATATCGTCTATGAAGACAACTACAAATTTATCCAGGTATGGTTTACATATCATATTCATCATGTTTATAAATGCAGCTGGAGCATTTGTTAAACCGAATAGCATGACTGTAAACTCATAATGTCCATACCTTGTTCTAATAGTAGTTTTAGGAATATCTTCTTCTTGTACTTTCAATTGGTGATATCCTGAACGTAAATCAATCTTTTAAAAGAATCAAGCTCCTTGAAGTTGATCGAATAAATCATCAATTCTCGGTAGTGGGTACCGATTCTTAATTGTAACCTTATTCAATTCTCTGTAGTTAATACACATGCGCATCGATCTATCTTTCTTCTTGACGAATAACACAAGTGCTCCCCAAGGCTATGAGCTAGGTTATATGAAACCTTTTTCCAATAGTTCATCCAAGTGTTTCTTCAGTTCCAGCATCTCTGTCGGCGCTAGACGATAGGCTGCTTTAGCAATCGGTGCAGTTCCTAGTATTCGGTGAATTCTAAATTCAACCTCGCGATCAGGTGGTCGTCCAGGTAGTTCTTCTGGGAAAACATTTGAGAAATCAGATACTACAAATTTATCCTTTAATTTTTTTCCATTAGTGCTAATAATTGTAGTGATTATATATACTATTCCTCCTGTTCGTGCTTAGCTTGCAGCTTTTATCACAGAGATAAATTTTGTGGATGTTGTTGGCTTGTCTCCCTGGATTGTGATCGTTTTTCCTGTTGGCGTACAAACCTCAACAGAATTTTGATCACACAAAATTCGCGCATGATTGACTATCAACCAATCCATTCCTAATACAACATCGAATCCGGCTAGATTCATTAGTAATAGGTGTTATGGGTGAAATTCTGAGCCCATATCCTGGATAGTATCTTGAATTATATCTTGATTACATAGTATATGGTCACAACCAGGATGCTGAATCAGGATATTGGTAACATCCTGATGTTGTATCCTGAGGATTACTAACGGATTGTTTGCAGGAGTACGAGTGCAAGTCCATAACGTTCATGAAGACCTCTTCCCCTGAAGACTCGGTCCAGGTTGTTAAAAGAAGAACGTTGAAGCCGCAATACTTGGTCTTCAACGTTCACATAGAATATTCGATGGCATCCCCCCATTTTAGGGAATTTTGTTTTCTTTTTGTAACTATAAATAGACGAATAACCAGATCACACATGACATCACATTCACTACTCACGAACTCACATACTTTCTCTCGCAATTCACACACTTTCGGCAAAGCTTTGTAATACTTAGCAACGATCTGGTCAATATCCTGCACTGTATCATGACTTTTGAAGTAATAAGAAGAACAAGACAGTTGCGATTGTCAGCCCTCGAGGTTTTGTGCCGACGATCTAGATTGATCAAGGGCTTTCCTCGTACATCTCGTGTCACCCTTTACTTTTATGCTCATTGTTTGATTATAGATACAGCTCGATATCCTGAGCTATATCCTGAAAACTGTTTTTGCAAACAACTAAACCAGGATATTTTCAATACACATTGTTAGCACACTACCTCACAAAACTAATTTGATCACTAAATTGCTTAGGTAATTTTTGACCAAAACAATTTGGCGCCCACCATGGGGCAAGTGGTGCTATTTCTACTAAAAGATTTCTTAAAATCACTACTTGGTTTTCTATTTTCAAAACTTTTTGCTACACTATTTTTAATGGCCTCAAAATCAAACATGTGCTCTTCTATAATGTCTGCTACAACCTCTGCAATAGTTGGTTCGGTGCTTCCACCACCTCCAAGGACGCAAGTTTCTTCACAGCCTCAAGCCCCTCCAACGAGGACCGAAACTCACATAACTTGGGATATTATCCCTACTCAGAATGTTCAAGGATCTGCTGCTTCAGGGAGAACCCCTATTATGGCTTCTAATGACGAAATTCTAACTTTGTTTGGTAGTATACAGGATCAGATGAAGCAACAGCAGGAGACCAACCAAATGTTAATAAGATAAATACAACTCTTGAAATCTAGCTCAAGTAGGCCTGCTAAGGATACTGTCACTCCCTTGCAGCCTAGAGCATTGAGCTTCAGTTCGGCAATATATACTGAGGATAACAGGGGCAATATTGTACCTAGTCATTCCCAGAGTCATACTCCTAAGATACCCTCATCGATCAGGGTCTCAACTATGAGAGGATCAGGATATGCTCCAGGATATGGCCAAAATCCTTAGGCTGGTAACATGTCTAATACCCTTAATACTCTTGCTACTAATAGTTTTGGATCCTTGCAGGATACAAGTGTAACCTCGGCACTCTCTAGGGAGCTTCAGAAATTAAAGGATATGATATCCAGTGTACCTGGGGTAGTCCAGCCAATTCCAGAAGTGTCCCAGGATAGCCACAGGATAACCTGGTTTGCACATCCTATTTGTGATGCTGAAATTCCAAAAAGATTTCAAACTCCCAACATGAAGCTCTATGACGGGACCACGGATCCTGAGGAGCATATTGCTCAGTATAGGGAGAGGATGGAAATTAACCCTATTCCCCCAGACCTCAAGGAAGCATGCCTCTGCAAGGGTTTTGGCCCCACTTTGACAGGATCAGCCTTAAAATGGATCTTAAATGTTCTACCTCATTCAATTACATCGTTTGCTCATTTAGTTAATTTGTTTAATAGTCAATTTTATTGCAGCAGAAGTTTTGAGAAACTAACCAGTGATCTCTACAAGATAACTCAAGGTCCATAAGAATCCTTAAGGGATTAGGTGAACAAGTTTAGCAGGGAGTCTTTAGATATCCCACATCTTGGCGTTGCTACAGCTGTTCAGGCTTTCAAGATGGGGTTGCAAAAGGATTCTCAATTTTATCAGGATCTTGTGATGAATCCTTGCAGGAACCTGGATGAAGCTCAAAACAGGGCTTTAAGATATATTCGACTGTAAGATGACACAAAGATGCAAGAGAGGATGAATTCATCCTTAACCTATGAATCAACTAACAGGAAGTCAGAATCCTCGTATAAGCCGTATCGTTCTAAGCCATATGGCAGCAATGATAACAAGAAAGTGAATGCTATTGAGGATGAGGATCCTGAGGAGTATCCTGAATTGTCAGAATATTGTTTTTCTGTTTATATCCCCGAACTAATGTTGCTATGAAGGGTTTGGGAGATAAAGCAAGGTGGCCCAGGAAGAACCAGCAAAAGGACGATTGGAAGGACAAATCCAATTGGTGTGCCTTCCATGCGGATTTTAGACATGTCACACCCCCAAAAATCCACACGCGGAGTATCACCGCTTGGAGGCGTGACTGACCAGGATCAAGCCACCAATCATATCAAACATAATAAGTGATAAAGTAATTTAAACCAAAAGATATGATAGGTGTCCAACAAAACATGTTAAGTGTATAGCGGAAGCATAAAATGTAAACCCAACGTAAGTAATAAGTTCAAATGTTTAAATGTTTCATCATAAGATCCACAATCCGTGCCCACAATGACCGCGCCTCCCGTGCAAGCTCCAAGAGTACCTATGGTCCTGCAAGGCATGTAATAGAGAGTCAACAACTAGTTGAGCGAGTTCACAGTTGGTTATTCAGTTATAGTGTTCGTATTGTAATTCGTAAGCTCGTTTAGTAATCATGTAATGTATGTAATGGTATCGCGGCCCTCCAGGCATGTTTGCGAAGTTTAGTGGGGGTTTCCCATGTTTTCTAGACTAGGTATATTTGTATCGTGGCCCACCCGGCATGTTTGCGAAGATTAAAGTATAGTTCGCGGCCATTCTAGGCATGTTTGCGAAGATTGTTCTATTATCGCGGCCAATCCCGGCGTGTTTACGAAGAAAGAGTATATGTATCACTAGTCTAGCAGTATCTACTAATAACCTTCCCCTCCGGAGGAATAATTTCATTAATCATGTAAGTATAAGAAACATTCAACCCATTCCCAACCCCGGGAATCCCATGCCTTGGTAAGAGTGTGAACTCACCTTGGGTTTGCTCGGTATGCTAAGTATGTACTCAATTAATCAATCACGTCCTATAGTACGCACGTATACATAATCAGTTTGTGTTCACATATAAACACACAGTGATAAACAAGTAGCACATAGCACGTATTTGAGATCAGACACAAGATGGTTACACTTAACAGCAGTTAACTAACCCGGTTAACTTCTAAACAGAATTAAAGTAGGTTACTGTGCTGATTACACATTTGGTGAAACACATATCGGTGAAACACATATATTGACGAAACACATTCTGTTTCATCGTTCAGGGTCTCGGTGAAACACATTCTGTTTCACCATCACCTGTGTTTCGTCTAAGATGTCTGTTTCATCGAAGGTCAGTTACGTGGAAATCAGTGACATCAGTTACGCAATAACACAGAAACCCTAATCATGCTATCAGCCGTCATCAGCAAATCATCAATCATGCAGAAATCATTCGTTCACAGAATTCATCATCGCATCATCATAACATAAGCATCACAGTTCTTAACGTCTAGCATGAACCCTAGGTTATGTGTACACGAATCAATTAACATAAAACATCACATCATCGAGCCTTATCAAGATGCTAACGTGCATTCAGAACCAGATCACATTAACAACATCTAAAACCGAGTATTCGATCGTATTAAGTTTCACATAGAGTTACGCATCTGATTAACCATGTATATCGAAATCAAGAACATCATGCACATATATTCATAACCGTTTCATAAAATATAAATTAGCAACCCTAATCATCGATTTACATAATACACATCACATGGATGAGCGATTAATCAAGAAGTTACGAGGTACTAACCGAAACAACAATGGAATTGATAACAGGTCTCTGGTTGTTCCTAGATTGCCGACACAGTGCTTCTAGGTTTTTCTGGTTTGCAAAAAGTGTCGATGAATAACCCTAGTACCACTTATATACACGAAATAACGTTCTGGGCCCGTAATGGGCTTCGGTGAAACTGGGCTCGGCGAAACACCCTGTTTCATCGAGGTGAGGTTGACGAAACGGATCCTGTTTCATCGAGATGTTCTTGGTGAATCAACCTCTGTTTCGCCGGGTGTGAATGATGTGGTAACAGTTTTGAGTTTCTAACAAGTCTTAAGTTTAACAACCAAACACATAATCATGCCAACACAATACGTTTTATTATAACACGAAGTGTACGGTTACAAGTCAGACAAGTCAATAACTAAACAGTCAAAGTCAACGTGCATTAAATGCGAAAGTGAAAGTCGGAAACTCGAGTTGTCACATTATCCCCAACTTGAAAGAAATTTCGTTCCGAAATTTAGCATGTGGTTACTGAGGAAGCTAGTGGTGTGACGTTGTTTACCTGTATCGTATCGCGGCTCCCCGAGCAGGTTTGCGAAGATTACTAGTTTTCCTGGGGTGTCACATCATCCCCCCGTTGATTTGGAATTTCGTCCCGAAATTCTGTAGTAGCTTCGGCCTCAGTAGTGGTTGCTTGGTTTCCGAATAACTGGGGATATTTGAGTTTCATCTGATCTTCGCGTTCCCAGGTGAACTCTGGGCCACGGCGGGAGTTCCAACGAACGCGTACAAGAGGTATTCTAGTGTTCTTGAGGACCTTAACATCCTGGTCCGTGATTTCAACAGGTTCCTCGACGAATCGTAACTGTTCATCAATAGTGAGCTCTTTCAGAGGAACTATGTGGGTCTCATCTGACAGACACTTCTTCAGATTCGACACGTGAAAGACGTTGTGAACTGCACTGAGTTCAGCTGGTAAGTTCAATCTGTAGGCCACCCTGCCTATCTTCTCAATGATTTCGAATGGTCCGACGTATCGTGGATTAAGTTTGCCGCGTTTGCCAAAACGAACCACACCCTTCCAGGGTGAAACTTTGAGTAGTGCTCGATCCCCAACCTGGAATTCGAGTAGTTTCCTGTCTTTATCGGCGTATGCTTTCTGACGGTCACGAGCTGCAGCCATGCGTTGTCGTATTTGAGCAATCTTTTCAGTAGTATCAACTACCATTTCTGGACCTGTGATCTGACTGTCACCCACCTCTGCCCAACAAAGAGGTGACCGGCATTTACGCCCGTACAATGCCTCGAATGGAGCAGCTTTAATGCTTGTGTGATAGCTGTTGTTGTACGAAAATTCCACAAGTGGCAGATGTTTTTCCCAACCATTGCCAAAGTCGATTATGCACGCACGAAGCATGTCTTCCAGAGTTTGAATAGTGCGCTCAGACTGCCCATCCGTCTGAGGATGATAAGCTGTGCTCATGTCTAAACGAGAGCCAAAAGATTTGTGCATTGCTTGCCACAGTTCTGAAGTAAAACGTGCGTCACGATCAGAGATAATAGAGGTTGGCACCCCGTGCCTCGAAACCACTTCCTTTAAGTAGATGTCTGCTAAGGTAGAGAACTTGTCTGTTTCTTTGATAGCTAAGAAGTGAGCAGACTTTGTGAGTCGATCCACGATCACCCAAATAGTATCATTTCCGCGCTGAGATCTAGGTAAGCCAGTAACAAAATCCATGGAAATTTGTTCCCATTTCCATTGTGGTATCTCAGGTTGTTGAAGTGGGCCTGATGGTTTCTGGTATTCCGCCTTGACTCTCGCACAAGTCAGGCACTTGCTAACGTATGTTGCTATGTGGGCCTTCATGCTAGGCCACCAGTATGTAGTTTTGATATCGTGGTACATTTTATCCGAACCTGGATGTACCGAGTAGCGAGACTTGTGAGCTTCATCCATTACAAGCTCGCGTAAGTTACCATAGAGTGGGACCCAGATGCGTCCTGTTACGTAATAAGCACCGTCTTCCTTCTGTTCTAAGCGTTGCCTTGAGCCGCGTAGGGCCTCAGCCCTGACGTTTTCTGGTTTCAATGCTTCTACCTGAGCATCTCGTATCTGTGAAGGAAGACTAGACTGAATAGTGAGTTGTAACGCTCGTACACGTCTAGGTGTAGTATCCTTTCGACTGAGGGCGTCGGCCACCACATTGGCTTTGCCCGGATGGTACTTTATAGCACATTCATAATCGTTCAGCAGCTCGACCCATCTACGTTGTCGCATGTTCAATTCTTTCTGCTTGAATATGTGCTCAAGACTCCTGTGGTCGGTGTAGATGGTGCATTTAGTGCCATACAGGTAATGTCGCCATATCTTGAGTGCAAAAACAACGGCTCCCAGCTCTAAATCATGTGTTGTGTAATTCTGTTCGTGAATCTTAAGTTGGCGCGAAGCATAAGCAATGACTTTATCCCGCTGCATCAACACACATCCAAGACCCTGGATAGATGCGTCGCAATAGACTACAAAATCGTCCGTGCCTTCAGGCAATGAGAGGATAGGTGCGCTACAGAGTCTATCCTTTAAGTGCTGAAACGCTGTTTCCTGTGTATTACCCCAACGATAAACAACACCTTTTTGTGTCAGTAGTGTAAGTGGCTGAACAATCTTCAAGAAGTCTTTGATGAACCGTCTATAATAACCCGCCAAACCCAAGAATTGGCGTATTTCGGTTGGTGTGTGAGGTGCAGGCCAGTTCTTGATCGAATCCACCTTGGATGGATCGACATGAATCCCATCCTTGTTTACCACGTGGCCTAGAAAGTGGACTTCACGAAGCCAAAAGTCGCATTTCGAAAACTTAGCGTATAGCTGTTCCGTTCGTAGGAGTTCCAAAATAAGTCGTAAATGATGCTCGTGTTCCTCCTGACTCTTCGAGTAGATCAGGATGTCATCGATGAAAACAATGACGAACTTGTCAAGGTAAGGTTTGCACACCCTGTTCATAAGATCCATGAAAACCGCAGGCGCGTTCGTTAATCCGAATGGCATGACCAGAAACTCGTAGTGGCCGTAGCGTGTTCTGAACGCTGTTTTGGAGACGTCCTCATCCCGGACTCTCAGTTGATGATACCCTGACCTTAGATCAATCTTCGAGTAATAGCTCGACCCTTGCAACTGGTCGAATAAATCGTCGATGCGTGGAAGAGGATAGCGATTCTTCACAGTCACCTTGTTCAGTTCGCGGTAGTCTATACACATGCGGAAGGTACCGTCCTTCTTCTTTACAAATAATACCGGAGCTCCCCAAGGCGAAGAGCTAGGACGTATGAAACCCTTTTCCAAGAGTTCTTGCAGCTGCTTAGACAGTTCTTCCAGTTCCGTTGGAGCTAAGCGATAAGGTGCTCGAGCTATAGGTGCTGCTCCTGGAGCTAGCTTGATCTGAAATTCGACCTGACGATGAGGCGGTAACCCAGGCAACTCTTCAGGAAACACTTGAGGAAAATCGCGTACTACAGGAATATCCTCAATCTTTTTCTCTTTCTTCGATGTATCCGTAACGAGTGCTAAAACAGCTGTGTGGCCCTTTCGTAAACACTTCTGAGCCTTCAAGAAGGATATGATGCCACTCACGACACCACTCTTGTCGCCTTGAACTTCGAGAGGTTCTTTACCAAAACGGGGAATACGAATGATCTTCTCCTTGCATAGGATCTCTGCTTGTTGTTGGGATAACCAATCCATACCAATGACGATGTCGAAACTACCCAGAGTTATAGGAATGAGATCTATAGAGAAAGTCTGACCAGCGAGGATAAGATTACAACCTTGAACTATGTGTGTGGCCTCTAAACTTTTACCGTTAGCTAACTCTACGACATGTTTGGTGTTCAAAAGTGTTGGTGCGCGTTTAAGCATTTGACTAACTTTCTGAGACATATAACTGGTATCCGCACCCGAATCAAATAATACAGTAACATAAAAGTCGTCGAGAAGAAACTTACCCATAATCACATTAGGATCATTCCTTGCATCAGCCTGACCAATCACGAATGCACGACCCCTAGCACCATTGTTGTTGTTTCCCCCATTGTTGTTGTTCCCATTGCCCTGATTATTGTTGTTGTTATTCTGATTCTGGTTTAACTGAGGGCAATCCCGCTTAAAGTGGCCTTCAGCCCCGCACTGAAAGCATCCCCTATTTCCTTGCTGTTGTTGTTGCGGCTGGTTTCGTGGAGCTGGTGGCTGTTGTTGCTGCAACTGATTCGCAGGCCTTGAGCTCCTGCAGTCTTTAGCTTCATGACCTACCCTTAGGCATCTCTGACAGCGGCCCTTGCGACACTGACCACTGTGGTGTCTGTTGCACCTGTTACACAGTGGGTGATTTCCCCGATATCCACTCTGCCCCTGACCACCAGAAAATTGCTGACTCGGACCCTGGTAATCATTAGTCTTGCGTTGCTGAGCTTGAGACTGAACGGTAGCTGAACCCTTGCTGGAATCCCCCTCCCATTTCCGCTTGTTGTCACTGGGAGTAGCAAGAGTAGCTGAAGTAGTAGCGGGAGTAGTAGCGTTGATGCGTTTAGGTAACTTGTTCTGCTCCACCGCCTGATCCGTGAGACGGTGAGCCAACTGAACAACCTGCTGGTAGGTAGCAAGGTTTGCTGAAGTCACATGACTTTGGATCTCTGGTACTAGACCACCGAGATAAAGTTCGATACGCTTAACTGGGGGGTCCACCATAGTAGGACACAGTAATGCAAGCTCATTTGATCTCTTTGTATACGCCTCAATCTCTGACCCCGTCATCTTGAGGTTGAAGAACTCGACCTCCAGCTTATGAATGTCGTCACGACTGCAGTATTCCTCCTTGATCATTTCCTTAAAGTTGTTCCATGGGGTGGCGTTAGCAGCAACCAACCCCAGTATTTGGACCTGAGCTTTCCACCACGTGAGGGCTAAACCCTCGAGAGTACCAGTAGCATACTTCACCCTGCGTGCCTCAGGGCATTCACACATTTCGAACACAGACTCTAGCTTTTCGAACCAGTGGAGAAGACCTACGGCTCCTTCAGTGCCGCTGAAAGTAGTTGGACGACAGTCCATGAAAGTTTTGAAAGTGCAAACAGGTGGTTGACCTGTTGTGTAAGAATCAGAGTAAGGTTAAACACAAGAGTTGGTTTAGGAATGTAGGATCTAAGGATCCTAGTGTGAGTTGTATCTGCAGGGTATACCTCCTGCTTGTGCGGCTGCAACTGCCGCAGCAACTTGTTCGTTAATGAGAGCCGTCAACTGGGCTTGTGTCATGTTGATTCGTCCAGAAATGATCTTCATAGTAAAGATAACATAAGTAAGAGAGGTTCGCAAACAGTGCGATGACAGAAGAGAGTGAGCACACAAGTATTCTCAAGTAATAACATATAGTAGGTTCTGTAATCTAAGCATACCACGAGCAAAGTTCAATGTAATTCTAGCAAGTAGGTAAAGTAGCATGAATAGTAGTACCTATGATGTTGAGCCTTGCACGTGGAGCGAAGCGTCATTGTGGATCGTTGAGCACTGTTCTGGTTATAGTCTGGTTTTAACAAAATCGTTTTCCCCTTATTAAAACCGAGTTCTCTATAACCAATGGCTCTGATACCAATCTGTCACACCCCCAAAAATCCACACGCGGAGTATCACCGCTTGGAGGCGTGACTGACCAGGATCAAGCCACCAATCATATCAAACATAATAAGTGATTAAGTAATTTAAACCAAAAGATATGATAGGTGTCCAACAAAACATGTTAAGTGTATAGCGGAAGCATAAAATGTAAACCCAACGTAAGTAATAAGTTCAAATGTTTAAATGTTTCATCATAAGATCCACAATCCGTGCCCACAACGACCGCGCCTCCCATGCAAGCTCCAAAAGTACCTATGGTCCTGCAAGGCATGTAATAGAGAGTCAACAACTAGTTGAGCGAGTTCACAGTTGGTTATTCAGTTATAGTGTTCGTATTGTAATTCGTAAGCTCGTTTAGTAATCATGTAATGTATGTAATGGTATCGCGGCCCTCCAGGCATGTTTGCGAAGTTTAGTGGGGGTTTCCCATGTTTTCTAGACTAGGTATATTTGTATCGCGGCCCACCCGGCATGTTTGCGAAGATTAAAGTATAGTTCGCGGCCATTCTAGGCATGTTTGCGAAGATTGTTCTATTATCGCGGCCAATCCCGGCGTGTTTGCGAAGAAAGAGTATATGTATCACTAGTCTAGCAGTATCTACTAATAACCTTCCCCTCCCGAGGAATATTTTCATTAATCATGTAAGTATAAGAAACATTCAACCCATTCCCAACCCCGGGAATCCCATGCCTTGGTAAGAGTGTGAACTCACCTTGGGTTTGCTCGGTATGCTAAGTATGTACTCAATTAATCAATCACGTCCTATAGTACGCACGTATACATAATCAGTTTGTGTTCACATATAAACACACAGTGATAAACAAGTAGCACATAGCACGTATTTGAGATCAGACACAAGATGGTTACACTTAACAGCAGTTAACTAACCCGGTTAACTTCTAAACAGAATTAAAGTAGGTTACTGTGCTGATTACACATTTGGTGAAACACATATCGGTGAAACACAAATCGGTGAAACACATATATTGACGAAACACATTCTGTTTCATCGTTCAGGGTCTCGGTGAAACACATTCTGTTTCACCGTCACCTGTGTTTCGTCTAAGATGTCTGTTTCATCGAAGGTTAATTACGTGGAAATCAGTGACATCAGTTACGCAATAACACAGAAACCCTAATCATGCTATCAGCCGTCATCAGCAAATCATCAATCATGCAGAAATCATTCGTTCACAGAATTCATCATCGCATCATCATAACATAAGCATCACAGTTCTTAACGTCTAGCATGAACCCTAGGTTATGTGTACACGAATCAATTAACATAAAACATCACATCATCGAGCCTTATCAAGATGCTAACGTGCATTCAGAACCAGATCACATTAACAACATCTAAAACCAAGTATTCGATCGTATTAAGTTTCACATAGAGTTACGCATCTGATTAACCATGTATATCGAAATCAAGAACATCATGCACATATATTCATAACCGTTTCATAAAATATAAATTAGCAACCCTAATCATCGATTTACATAATACACATCACATGGATGAGCGATTAATCAAGAAGTTACGAGGTACTAACCGAAACAACAATGGAATTGATAACAGGTCTCTGGTTGTTCCTAGATTGCCGACACAGTGCTTCTAGGTTTTTCTGGTTTGCAAAAAGTGTCGATGAATAACCCTAGTACCACTTATATACACGAAATAATGTTCTGGGCCCGTAATGGGCTTCGGTGAAACTGGGCTCGGCGAAACACCCTGTTTCATCGAGGTGAGGTTGACGAAACGGATCCTGTTTCATCGAGATGTTCTTGGCGAATCAACCTCTGTTTCGCCGGGTGTGAATGATGTGGTAACAGTTTTGAGTTTCTAACATGTCTTAAGTTTAACAACCAAACACATAATCATGCCAACACAATACGTTTTATTATAACACGAAGTGTACAGTTACAAGTCAGACAAGTCAATAACTAACCAGTCAAAGTCAACGTGCATTAAATGCGAAAGTGAAAGTCGAAAACTCGAGTTGTCACATGTCACGGAGGATTGAATAGCCCTGAGGAAGGAAATAAGCTACCTTTGCAAAGGATATCTGAAGGATCTTCTGGGCAGAAAGAAGAATAAGGTCCAGGATAATGAGAAGGATCCTAAACGAACAGCATCACCTCCTGCGGACGCCAAGATAATTAACTTTATTTTAGGAGGATCAGACATTTGTGGAACCTCTTATTCTGCAACAAAAAGACATGCAAAGGAGGCTAAGGCTGAACAGGGAGACAATCCAACCAGGATGACAACCCTTACAACTGATAAAGTGATAATGTTTGACAGTGATGACGGGGATGGTGTCCAGGATCCCCATCATGATGGTTTGGTAATAACTTTATACATTGCTAATCATTTTATGCGCAGGATACTGGTGGATAATGGCAGCTCCGTCAACATTATTCAACTGGAAAAGCTGAAAAGAATGAATATTTCCTAAATGGAGATCACTTCAAAATCCACTGTACTTGTAGGGTTCAGTGGAGAGGCCAAGAATACTGTGGGAGAAATAAAGCTGCCAGTATACGTTGAGGGAGTCAACTCAATGCAACGTTTTTGTGTTATGGGCTCCTTATCCTGCTACAACATCATATTAGGCAGGCCATGGATCCATGATATGAAAGTCGTGCCTTCAACCTATCATCACTGCATCAAGATCCCTACCCCTTGGGGGGTTGCCAAGGTGGAAAGTGATCAACAAGAGGCAAAGGAATGTTATTCTTCCTCGATGAAATCCTCAACAAAGCCCAAAGCAGGATAGCAATTAAAGACACGAGCCCAAGATATCATGGAGGCTTCAAAGCGGGATGTTAAGAAAATTATCCTGGACCAGGATAATCCAGATATCTCGGTGCTCGTAGGAACCAATATCCCTCAAGATATTGAAAAATAGTTAACTAACTTTTTGAAATGCAGGATGTCCACATTCGCATGGAAGCACGAGAATAGACATGTATTTCTAAAGTTATTATAACTCACAAGCTTGGAATTCACAGGTCTTTCAAGCCTGTCCAGCAAAAGAGAAGGAAGTTTACTCCAGAACGAAACGCAATTATTCAAGAAGAGGTTGAAAGATTATTGAAGTCCAAAATGATTAGGGAAGTCAAATTTCCCAAGTGGCTAGCAAATGTGGTCATAGTTCAAAAGAAGAATGGGAAATGGAGAGTTTGTGTAGATTACACAGACTTGAACAAAGCATGTCCTAAAGATCTGTTCCCTCTACCTCATATAGACTCAATGGTGGATGCAACTACCGGTCATGAGATGTTAACCTTTATGGATGCATCCTCGGGATTCCAACAGATCCAAATGGAACCTTCGGACCCGGAGGATACTGCTTTCATGACACCAACATGTATTTACTGTTATACTGCTATGCCTTTTGGTTTGAAAAATGCAGGTGCAACATACCAGAGATTGGTGAACATGATGTTTAAAGACAAACTAGGGGACACCATGGAGGTGTATATTGATGATATGGTAGTAAAATCCAAGAAGGTTGAGGATCATCTCCAAGATATTGAAGGAGAATTTGATATCCTGGATCAGTATAACATGAAGCTAAATCCTGCCAAGTGCCATTTTGGAGTGAGGGCAGGAAAGTTCTTAGGATATATGGTGACTAAAAGGGGGATAGAAGCAAGCCCGAAACAGATCAAAGCTATCCTGGATATCAAGTCACCTTCCAACATGAAAGATGTATAAAGATTAACAGGACGAGTAGCAGCGTTGAACAGATTTATATCAAGATCCTCAGAGAAATGTAAAGAATTCTACGATATCATGAAGAAGAATAAGAAATTCGAAAGGGAAGAAAAACATGAAGCAGCCTTACAGGAGTTAAATCAATACCTTTCAACTGCACCTCTATTGATGAAGCCCGAGGATGGCGAACCATTATCTCTGTAACTTGCAGTATCGGGGAATGTAGCAAGTGCTGTTTTGGTAAAGGATCATGAAGGTCAGCAGTACCTTGTCTATTATGTTAGTAGAAGTTTATTAAATGCCGAAACTAGATATTCACACTTAGAGAAATTGATATTGGCCCTAGTTATGGCATCGACTAAGCTTAGACATTATCTTGAGACACATAGGATTCATGTTAAAACTAATTATCCTGTTAAAAATGTGCTTAGGAAACCTGCAATGTTGGGTAGAATGTCTAAGTGGTCAGTAAAGTTAAGTGCATATGATCTAGTATATGAACCTAGAAATGCTATAAAGTCTCAGGCTTTGTGGCTAATTTCAAAATGAAGTAGACCTAGAAGTACAACAACTAGGAGAAATCTTAGAATCCTGGACATTATATACTGATGGTGCATCTAATGTGAGAGGTGTAGGATTGGGTATACTACTAAAATCGCCACAGGGGGACATATTACCGCAGGCTATTAGGTGTGAATTTCCTTCCACTAATAATGAAGCAGAGTATGAAGCTTTGATTGCAGGATTTGAGTTGGCCAAGAACATGAATGTTAAAAATTTGCAAGTATATGTTGATTCCTTGTTAATTACTAGCCATTTCAGTGGATCCTATGCAGTCAAAGGTGAAAGATTAATCGAATATCTTGAAATTGTCAAGAAATTAGCAGGATATTTCGAAGTTTTTACACTTGAATATGTACCAAGAGAGGATAATACTGAAGCAGATGCTTTAGCAAATTTGGGATCTACAGTCAGGATACCGGAAGGAACTCAAATACCAATACTACATATCCTGTATCCTGCGATGGAACACTTCAAGCCTCAGGATAAGGAAGTATCAAGTATCCAGGATCCTGACGATGAGTATCCTGAGAAGAATCCTGAGTCATGGAAAGCTCAAATCATAAAATACCTCAAAGAGGGACACATCCCAAAGGATGAGAATCCTAAGGCTTTCTGGATGAAGGTTTCTCATTTTACTATTATAAATGATGTTTTGTATAAAAAGTCTCTTGCAGGACCATGCTTAAGGTGCTTGGAAGATCTTGAAACCAAGGTGGTACTTCAGGATATCCATGAATGAGATTGTGGTAACCATACTGGAGGCAGATCATTATTCTCGAAGGTGCTAAGAATAGGATACTATTGGCCGACTATGAGGAAAGATGTAGCAGAATATGCTCGAAGATGTGATGCATGTCAAAGGCACAACAACATACTGAATCAGCCTGCTAAGCCATTATATCCTATTGCTTCCCCTTGGCCATTCATGAAATGGGGTATGGACATAGTGGGGAAGTTGCCCAAGGCTCCAGGAGGAAAAGTTTTTATGCTAGCAATGACAGACTATTTTTCCAAATGGGTTAAAGCTGAGGCATTTGTTCAAGTCAGAGATCAAGAAGTAGTATCTTTCATAAAGAGGAATATCCTGACTAGGTTTGGGGTACCAGCTGAGATAATCTGTGATAATGGCTCTCAATTTATCAGTAAGAGGACTACTGATTTTTGCAAAAGTTGGGGAATCAAGATGATTACATCCACTCCGGTACATCCTCAAGCAAATGGACAAGCAGAATCCTCAAACAAGATAATTGTCAACAATTTGAAGAAAAGACTAATGGCTAAGAAAGGAAGATGGGCAGAAGAATTACCCTTTGTCTTATGGGCTGATAGAACAACAGTAAAAAGTGCAACGGGACAAACCCCATTTTCCTTGGTGTTTGGGGCAGAAGCAGTGATCCCGACAGAAATGGTGATACCTACAACAAGATCAAGCCTCTGGGATTCTGAGGCAAATCCTGAAGCTTTGTGCTAAGAATTAGATACTGTGGATGAAACAAGAGATGCGGCAAAGCTAAGAATAACAACATATCAACAGAGGATATCCAGAGCCTATAACAAGAATCTGAGGACTAGAAGGTTTCAAGTTGGAGATTGGGTGTTACGGAAGGCTTTTCAGAATACTATTAATCCTGCTGATGGGAAGCTTGCCCCAAAATGGGAAGGACCTTATAAAGTTGAATCAGAATCTGGGAAAGGAGCATACCGACTCAAGAGTATGGAAGGGGATATGCTACCAAGATCATGGAATGCCATACACCTTAAGCTCTATTTCAAGTGAGTTTAGAATTTAATTTCTAACTCAGGATGGTATGAATTCTATCTCTTTTAAATATGTCATGGAGAGTGTGAAACCCAAGTGTTAACTTTCTTATTTTACGTGTCTTATTGTGTTTTAAGCAACTACGTGCTTTGAATGTGTTAACTACGATTGTTCGTGGTTTTACAGGTAAATCGTTTAATTCGGTAAAGTTGGAGAGTTTAAAGATGATGCGGAACACCCGTGGATGTGAAAGAAATGCAACATACTGAAGTTTCGGGCTTGTTGGTAAATTATGTAAAGTTGGAATGCATGCAAAGCCAAAGAAACAGAATGCTGGGATCGTAACTTACGGAATCAGTGCATAGTTTACGGCTGAAAAGAGAACAAGAAACAGAAACTACGAACCGTAGCCTACGGCTTACGGTCCGTAGGTTACGGTTGAAGTCAGAAGGCAGCGAATGTCTTGGATGGATCTTATATGTTGTTAAAAGAAATAAAAACCTTACAAGACTTGGCGGCACATGCAGCCTTTGACGGAAAGACATTATCAATCACTTTAAGTGCCAATCTAAAAAAATCATCATTGTTCTTACACATCATCACGTGGATTTCTAGGCTGACTTCTTTGGGCACGTGAACTTGAGGAGCTAGCAACAATTAAAAAAGGGTCAATAACAAACATCATCATCATTATCTAGTGACTTGTGAAGATGGGCCGCCATATGCACATGATTGTTTTAGAAACATTAATTATCACAATCACTGTTTTGGGCCATGTTCATGATTTAGAGGGAACATGGGCAGCAGATATCAAGTGGGCCAATATAATAAAACATCAATTCGAAGTGCATATGGGATTGGACTCTCTTGGACGCACATGCAAGGTAAAAATGGGCGGCAAGGTTAGGGGTGATTGGGCCGAAACTTATCAGAAGAGGCGGCACATATTGTCACGTGAACAAGGGTTTGGATGATCATCATACAATCACCATACATCATCTTCGACGGCATACATAAGGTGGGAAGGAGGATAGAGAAGGCTATGAAGATCAATCAACCGACATGAGCGGCGAAATCTCTTGTGGACACTTCGGGTGAATTATTGTGTAAGACACTATTGATTTGGTTTATTGTTTTATGTATTGAGTTTGGATTGTAACCGTGTGACAGACGGTCTTTACTTGCGTTTTTATAATTCGTTTGACAAACGAATCCTGTGTGATAGACAGAGACATAAATACGTTTAAATCCGATTATACTTTGTTGGTTGAATAATTATTCATTGCATGAATAGTTGATAATTATATCGTTTAACCAATAGTATCCAATATGACAATCAGCTAAGTTATTAGTTAATCACACAATCTGAATCCCGGAGTGATCACCTTTCTATCATTGTTTCTTACAACTCAATCTTTTTCTCAATTTTATTTGTTAATTTAGATAATTCTTATAATCAATCAGACCGATTTTCCAATTCAGTAGTAATTAATTAATACTTTTCATTCGACACTTTCCACAATCCTCCTCTGGTTCGATATCCGACTTACTCTAGCTACCTAGTTTATTTCGGTTTTTGCATGTCCTTAACGACAGACATCAAAATGGCACCGTTGTCGGGGAGGCGTGCGCAAAGTGTTTAGTGTTAAGTTTTAGTTAAAATAAAAAAAAATAAAAAAAATAAAGAAATCCAAAAATAGTGTCAGTT
This sequence comes from Helianthus tuberosus, assembly GCA_030545235.1. Taxonomy (NCBI): domain Eukaryota; kingdom Viridiplantae; phylum Streptophyta; class Magnoliopsida; order Asterales; family Asteraceae; genus Helianthus; species Helianthus tuberosus. The sequence continues at coordinate 126,938,877 of CM060407.1, forward strand.
TTGTTTTGTTTTGTTTTGTTCAGTTTTATGCGTGGTGCTTGTGTTTTTGTGTTTGTGCAGGATGACAGATCTTACAATATTCTGCATCTCTCTTACATGCATTCTGTGCAAGGAACCACTTCACCCGTGTATCGGTTGCCACGAGGCCCGATTTAGACGGGAAAAAGCGAAATTGGAAGAACCACCGATGTCTTGCTATAATAATCCTTCCCCTCCAGTATATTTCTATGATTCTGATACAACGGTGGAGGATGGTTATTACTCTGACGGATGGGATCGGGACGAGGATGCTTATTATGAACCAAGGACGGATGGACAATGTTTCTGTTGCGGTCGTAATCATACTTATGATTATGATGATGTGTGCGCGGTGTATTTAGAAAATCCAGAGTATTGGAATAAAAAAATGATGGATGCATACATCTCAACACCGTATCAGGGATACCGACAGTATCATCCCGAGGAATATTCTAAGCCCGAGGGTGTCTATGCTTATCAGACCAAGGAGGAGAAAAAGCTTGCTATGTTGGAAGTGACTTTGTCCAAACTCGAGCAGTACTTATCAGCACCCAACCTTTCTGATGAAGATCGAATAGCTGTCTAGTTTCCAAGTGTCAGAAGTTAAAAATGAAGATAGAAATAGAAGAGCGTCTCTCACCATTACCTGATGATATTAGAGATTATTCTCACATGGAGGAGGAGGTTGTGGAGGATAATACCACACCAATGAATCCTTTATCTGATGAAGAGTCACTGGTGGATCAGATGGTGTGTGAGGATGAGGAGGCAGAGCAGTCTGATGAGATGAAGGTGTGTAGCGAACCTCTCCCCATATCAATTATTCAAATTAATATGTGTGGGGAAGTGGGTTCGAGGAAGAAGATGAGAAGGGTGAAACAACAAGACATCAAGGTATATCTCATGAAGTGGATCAGCAAAACCCGCAGGTGCAGTCTGAACATGCCAATTATACTGACAAACCTATGGAGATGGCATGTAAATTTCCGGGCATTCGTTGGAAATGTTCTGGGTAAGTGTGCATTGAGACCACCGTAACGCATATCAGGTACGGTCTGGCTGAAGACCTTTAAACTTAGCGCTCTCGGGAGGCAACCCGAGGATGTAGAGTTTGTACTTTGTTTTGGTTTTGTTTGGTGTGTTGTGTTTTGACTGGTTTATACAATTCTATCTTCACGGATGCAATGAATCAAGTGTGGGGATGTTTGGCACCATCCCCGATGAGATCTAAAAGAATCCATGAGGGGCGTATGTTCCGGTTAGATTGCAGCAGCTACACCGCCACAGACACTCACTTGCTTTCTGATCAGGTGCATGTGTTTATCTATCCTTTGTTTCATTTGTTTTCGTGTACTTGGTGGTGTGAAATTTTTGTGTTGGGAATGGTGTTATTTGTCGTGTCGTCTAGTTGTTTGCCGTTCATGGTTTGTAGGTGGTATCTCTCGAGTTTAGATTATAAATTGCACCATACATTGGGGACAATGTATCCCAAGTGTGGGGATGCGGTAACTCGAGAGAGGGTTGGTATGATTGTTGATCTTAAATGCTCAAAGGGTTGAAATTGAAAAAAATGAAAAATTTTGAAAATTTTTGTGTCTCAAGTATGCTTGAATTACATGAAAACCAACATTTTCAATCGCTAAAGGGTTCCTACTGATATTAAACTAACTTAGATCCCTAGTCATGGTTGTCCCTTTAAGTTTCATGAGAGTACTTCTGGCAAGTTTTTAGAAAATAGTTGAGAAGAGATGCCTAACTAGTGGTAACATGCTTTAGGAATTACACATGCTATATGTCGGTAACCCTTATTCCTTTCGTTCTGTGAGATATTTGAGCCTATTTAATGATAGTTGAATTTTCTATAAATGTTCATTTGTTGAGTGTGGGCCATATGTTGCTTTGTGTTAGAACTTGTGTGGTTTGATACGTGCCGAGACTGTAGTTTAGCGTATAAAGGCATTAGGATCCCTTCATTGTTTCATATGTTGATTGTTTATCTATCTTACCTTAGTTAACCATGTTGAGCCTTATACCTTTCGTTTGTTACACCTTGTTTGACCCGTTTGATTACCAACCATGATTGACAAGTGTATTTATAAGTGATTTTATGAAAAAGAAAAAAGAAAAAAATATATATAGAAAAAAAAGAAAAAAAAGAGAAAAGAAAAAACAATCGTTGTTATGTTCGTGTTAAATAAATGGGTCGGAAATCACCCAAGTGTTGGTGTTATTGTGAATAAGTCGTCATGGTTTGGTATATTCATTTGTGTTCGCCACATAAACATAAAAATCCAAAAAAAAAAAAAATTCCTTACCTTTACCCTTAACCCAAAAGCCGAAAGTCCTTTTGATATGTGCTACGTTATTTGATACAGTGGAGGTGTGATTGCCATACAAGCTTATGATTGCAAAGTAACATATTTGGTTTTGAGTGAAATATATACTAGCACAATACACGCTAGTCTAAATATTAACCCGAGAGGAGTGTTTATTGTGAGGGGCGTGTGGCATGTGTGTAGTAATATAAGCATGTTAGTTTTAGTTAGGCAAGTCTTAAATTGTTTTAAATGCATATCATTTATCTGTCAGATTGTCAACCTCGATTGTGTCAGTCTATGGGACGAGTATGACTTGGGACCTTGAATTGTTAATTCAGTAAGGGATTTAATGGTGATTTGTTAATAAGGTGAGTATTGTTTGAGATGGTTGCTTGAGGACAATCAATGTTAAGTGTGGGGATGTGATGGAGAGTGTGAAACCCGAGTGTTAACGTGCTTATTTTACGTGTCTTATTGTGTTTTAAGCGACTATGTGCTTTGAATGTGTTAACTACGATTATTCGTGGTTTTACAGGTAAATCGTTTAATTCGTTAAAGTTGGAGAGTTTAAAGATGATGCGGAACACCTGTGGATGTGAAAGAAATGCAACATACTGAAGTTTCGGGCTTGTTGGTAAATTATGTAAAGTTGGAATGCATGCAAAGCCAAAGAAACAGAATGCTGGGATCGTAACGTACGGAATCAGTGCATAGCTTACGGCTGAAAAGAGAACAAGAAACAGAAACTACGAACCGTAGCCTACAGCTTACGGTCCGTAGGTTACGGTTGAAGTCAGAAGGCAGCGAATGTCTTGGATGTATCTTATATGTTGTTAAAAGAAATAAAAACCTTACAAGACTTGGCGGCACATGCAGCCTTTGACGGAAAGACATTATCAATCACTTTAAGTGCCAATCTTAAAAACATCATAATTGTTCTAACACATCATCACGTGGATTTCTAGGCTGACTTCTTTGGGCACGTGAACTTGAGGAGCTAGCAACAATTAAAAAAGGGTCAATAACAAACATCATCATCATTATCTAGTGACTTGTGAAGATGGGTCGCCATATGCACATGATTGTTTTAGAAACATTAATTATCAAAATCACTGTTTTGGGCCATGTTCATGATTTAGAGGGAACATGGGCAGCAGATATCAAGTGGGCCAATATAATAAAACATCAATTCGAAGTGCACATGGGATTGGACTCTCTTGGACGCACATGCAAGGTAAAAATGGACGGCAAGGTTAGGGGTGATTGGGCCGAAACTTATCAGAAGAGGCGGCACATATTGTCACGTGAACAAGGGTTTGGATCATCATCATACAATCACCATACATCATCTTCGACGGCATACAGAAGGTGGGAAGGAGGATAGAGAAGGCTATGAAGATCAATCAACCGACATGAGCGGCTAAATCTCTTGTGGACACTTCGGGTGAATGATTGTGTAAGACACTTTTGATTTGGTTTATTGTTTTATGTATTGAGTTTGGATTCTAACCGTGTGATAGACGGTCTTTACTTGCGTTTTTATAATTTGTTTGACAAACGAATCCTGTGTGATAGACAGAGACATAAATACGTTTAAATCCGATTATACTTTGTTGGTTGAATAATTATTCATTGCATGAATAGTTGATAATTATATCGTTTAACCAATAGTATCCAATATGACAATCAGCTAAGTTATTAGTTAATCACACAACTGAATCCATGAGTGATCACCTTTCTATCATTGTTTCTTACAACTCAATCCTTTTAACAATTTTATTTGTTAATTTAGATAATTCTTATAATCAATCAGACCGATTTTCCAATTCAGTAGTAATTAATTAATACTTTTCATTCGACACTTTCCACAATCCTCCTCTGGTTCAATATCCGACTTACTCTAGCTACCTAGTTTATTTCGGTTTTTGCATGTCCTTAACGACAGACATCAATATGTTTGAATTTATTAAATCTTTTGAACCCAATACTAACTTAAGCATTGGAGGGGTGTTAGCCGAGCTAACACCCACCTTAGTTTGAAGGTGTTTTGTAGAATATGCTTCAGGATATTACTCCAGGATATATGCTCAAGATAAACCGAAAGATTAGAGGATTGGCCCCCTCTCTCACGTTTAAGGGATCCTTATCCCTTCAAAGGTTTAAAGGTACTCACCTTTCTCTTAAATTGGGTTTAAACACCTTGCCTGGAGCGTAAGATATTCTGGGATAGTTCAAGATAGCGAGACTAGTTCATGTAAAAGTGGCTGACAATTTCATTATTATTGTCTATGTTCTAAATCCTTAAGGTATATGAGGATTGATCACCCTCTCTCACGAAAGGGTATTTTCATACACTCTAAGGTTTAAAGGTTTTCACCTTTCTAAGTCTTGGAGTTTATACACTCCCGCCAGTAGCGCATGAAAATAAGGGTTTATCCCCAGGATATTAAGGGTTTATCCCCAGGATATTATGGGTTTATCCCCAGGATATTAAGGGATTATCTCCAGGATATTATGGGTTTATCCCCAGAAAAACTAAAGTCTAAGGACAGGTTCCAAACAAAATATGATTGTATTTACATCAAGAAATTCCTAAGTATTCAAATGTGCTGAACACAGGGGACATACACCTTGATACAATTCAAAGGATGAACTCAGTTTCCTGAATGTGCACAGGGGACATCCATGAGGGAAATGTTGCAAAATGATCAAAGATGGAAAATTGGAATCAACTCTCTAAGAGTCTTTGGTATGATCTCCCCTTTTTTTATCTTTTGAAACCTTATCTAAATAACTTAAGTTTTTAGAGTTATGTATTTCTGAGTTTAATAACAGTATCCTGATCAGGATATTTTTCAGAATACTTTTTCAGGATATTTTCCCAAAATGTTTCCCTTGGATATTTAAGGAAAAATACTTTCAAAATCAAACACATGCAATAAAAATAAAACAAAGATAAGGCCGAAAGGTTGGTTATTTATTATTCACAAGCAAAAGGATGCAATGTTGGCTTCATCTCAAAATGAGACCCATCCACCAACAGTGCAATTAGTTTTAAGACATATTTACTTAAATAGTTGAAGGCTTCGTCTTGAAACCCAAGATCCCTCCACCTTCAACTGTTGATTGTTCAAAAGCATGTTAACATTGATGACCAAGGGCTTCGTCCTGAAATTCAGGATCCCTCCACCTTTGGACATCATATTGTATCTAAGTGTAGGAAATGTAAATGCAGGAAAAGTAAATTGTTTTGGGGTTACAGAACATCATTCAAATTTAAAAAAGTGGGCTCCAGCCTAGGCATCAATATCTATCATCGCCCACTTGACTGCCCTCACACAATGGCATCACCTCCATCCTTCTTCGCCTTCTCAGCTTCAGCATCCTGAGCAGCATCCTCACCAGCATTCTCTCCAGCATCCTTCTTCTCTCCAGCATTGTCCACCACCTCAGCTGCCTTAGAAGTCTCTCTAGCCCAAGCTTTGGTAGGATGTGGCACAGGATTGCCTCCAAGCTCCTTGAGTTTTGCCACCCAAGAGTCAACCGACCAGGATGGGCACTCAAGACCTGTCTCCTAGGCTTCATAAGCCATTTTTATCCGAGCTTGCAGCAGGGAGACAACAACGGAATTTTTGATCCCCTACCGGAAGGAGATCATGGCTTGTTCATGCTCAACATAGACGGCTGCCAGCTTCACTTCGGCATCCTGAGTGACCTTCTTCAGCTTATCCTCATCATGTCGGGTCTTGGCTTCAGCAATAGTGCCCTGGTCAGCTATGGTGGTCTCAAGTTGTTTGTTCTTGGCCTCATAGAACTTCGCTGTCCCGCAAGCGTCAGTATAGAGATGGAGCATATGCTGGAGACCCTTCAGTTCAAAATACAGGTAAGGGTTAAAATTTGCTAACCAGGATATTCCATCAGGATATATGTGTAGGATCTAGCACCAGGATATTACCTTATTGAGGAAAGAGGTCATAGTCTCTAGGGACTCGGTGAAGCTGAGTTCTTCGTAGGAGAACCCTTCAGAAGCTGGAGTGGTGGTCTCTGAACCCTTTCTCTTCTTGGATGTGGAAGCACGAGTTCTTGGGTTAGGCTTAGGAACTGTGACCGGTTTGGAGCTGGTAACTGTAGGAGTCTCTTTCTTGACATTGACAGGAGTAGGATAGCTGTCAAGTTCTTCAAGATCCAAGAGGATGGGAACTTTGCTAGCATCTTCATACAGGGAGTAACTTTAAAACCCTTTTTCATAACAACATCAAATGAAAATATGTATGCAGGATATTGGACAGGATCCTTACCAGACATGTTTGAGCTGGAGTGTTGACTTGAAGATGTTAGGTATGGAATGAAGCTTCTTTCGATCTCAGGAAGGAGTCTGATGGATTGGATTCTACTTTCTGAATCAGCGAGGGGAGGCGCTAGTTTCCTGAAGTCAGCTGCATACAACAAAAATAAAGATCAGTTCAGGATATAGGATAGGATATAAGACAGGATCATCCTAAAACCCTAAATCCTACCCTTTCTCAACCACTTCACAGGATATTCCGCTCCACCAGGGATCGAATCTCTTTTCACAAAGAAAAATTTGGATTTCCATTCCTCCTCCTTCCTGGTGGCTCGGAGTATCAGTGGATCACTGGAGGTAGAATAAAACAAGAATCGGCAAGAACCATGGCATCTAAGCCGGTATGCTAATGGAAGATCATGAACGGAGAGATTAGGAATGTGGGCATTCTTGATTTGATCAAGAACAAGCAACACTCGCCAAAGCATTGGCATTGTTTGACTAAAGCTGATCTTTGTGATGTGAAAAAACTTGGTAATAAAATCAGGAAAAGGAAATCGGAGGCCCAAAGTAAAGGGAAAAGAGTTAAAACAGACCCATTCGTTAGAAACCATGTCTGATCGGATTTCCCGATCAAACGGCCAGCACACCGTCCCCTCCGGGAAGATGCCGAAGGTTTTAAGAGCTGACAGGTGAGCACTGTCAAACGAACATATCTCCTTCTCCGGGTCCTGAAGGATATTCTAATCAATGAACGTGGGAGCAGAATCATCGGAACTTGACCTTGTTTGTCTCGCCATATCTTCGCCTGAATAATGTGCAGAAAAGGAGTGAGAAGGGAGAGAAATATTTACCTTGTAGTTTCTTGGTGGAGATAAAGGGTAGCGGAAATGAGGAGTTATAGGAAGATGATGAATGTTTATAGCCTGGGCAGTTACAACTAGTCACATCAAGTCTAATCTCTTAATTACCTTGGTTATCATGAAAAATGTAACCGTTAGGTCCAGGATCCTTAGCGGTAACATTTTTGGGGACAATTGTTATGGGTGAAATTCTGAGCCCATATCCTGGATAGTATCTTGAATTATATCTTGATTACATAGTATATGTTCACAACCAGGATGCTGAATAAGGATATTGGTAACATCCTGATGTTGTATCCTGAGGATTACTAACGGATTGTTTGCAGTAGTACGAGTGCAACTCCATAACATTCATGAAGACCTCTTCCCCTGAAGACTCGATCTAGGTTGTTAGAAGAAGAACACTGAAGCTGCAATACTTGGTCTTCAACGTTCACATGGAATATTCGATGGGATCCCCCCATTTTAGGGAATTTTGTTTTCTTTTGGTAACTATAAATAGACGGATAACCAGATCACATAGGACATCACATTCACTACTCACGAACTCACATACTTTCTCTCGCAATTCACACACTTTCGACAAAGCTTTGTAACACTCAACAACGATCTGGTCAATATCCTGCACAGTATCCTGACTTTTGAAGTATTAAGAAGAACAAGGCAGCTGCGATTGTTAGCTCTCGAGGTTTTGTGCCGGCGATCTAGATTGATTAAGGGCTTTCCTTGTACATCTCGTGTCACCCTTTACTTTTTTGCTCATTGTTTGATTATAGATACAGCTCGATATCCTGAGCTACATCCTGAAAACTGTTTTTACAAACAACTAAACCAGGATATTTTCAATACACATTGTTAGCACACTACCTCACAAAACTAATTTGATCACTAAACTTCTTAGGTAATTTTTCTTATGTTGATAGAATTTCCGTTATGAAGGATTTCGCTTATGTTGATAGAATTTCCGTTTGCCGTTTCCACCATACATTCTTGGCGATGTTTAAGTAAAGGTTGATTGAGGAACTGACAGAAAATAATATTTATAAAACTTTGGTTTGCACCAGAGTCAATAATACTTTAGCGTAGACGTCATGAACTAAAAACGTACTGGTAATCACATCGGGAATCAACTCGGCTTCTTTGGATGTCAATATGAAGGCTCTAGAATTCTTCTTGGGTCCTTCGGTTGTCCTTGCCTTGTTGTTAGGTGCTGTAGCTAGTTTTGGGCAGTTAGGTCGGATATGACCCGCCTCTCCGCAGTTGAAGCATATTTTGGCGTTCATTTTCCTTCTACACTCTTCTTCCTTATGTCCGGGTATCTTGCAGAAGTTGCAGTAGTTGGCACACCTTCCTGCATGCCTTCTTTTACAAAACTTACATAAATGTGAAGAAGATGAACCTGCTCCTTTCCTACCGTAGGAATTACCAGAACGTAGTTCCTGGGTAATCCTTTGGGCTAAATCCTTTTTCTGGTTTTCTTCTCATGTGCGTATCAATCCATCTGTCAGAGTGTTAGCAAGCTCTACTGCCTCTTCAATTGTCTATGGTCTCACCGACCATGTCTCTTATTTCACTGACTAATCCCCATATGTATTGAGAGATTAATACCGGTTTGGCGAAGCCAGCGCAGGTACTATTCTTGCATATCCAAAGAATTTGGTAGTAAATTCACAAAAAATTACCCCAATCATTCTATGGTTTAGGAATTTATTAGCTATCTGTTCATTTTCGTGAGGAGGACAGAATTTCCTTTCAATTATTTCCTTAAAATTATTCCATTCCATATTATAAACCATATTACTTCCTTTTTATTGAAGAATGGTATTCCACCACTCTAATGCTTCATCCTTGAAAATGTTAGAAGCATACATTATTTTATCTTCTTTGGCACACTTACTAATATTTAAAACTACTTTAGTCTTCTCTAACTAGTGTAAGGCTGAAATGGCTCCTTCATTACCGGAATATTCGATTGGTTTACAGGAGAATAACTCTTTATAAGAACAGCCATAAGCTATGGGTTTCTTTTGTTTAGGAATTGGAGCTTTGATAAGAATGCCATTATCTCCATTGACGCTGTGACTAGGTTCAGTGTGAGTACATTTACTGCCTATAGAATTATTGTTGTTTACATGCATAGGTTTCTTGATAGCTTCAATAATAAATGTCATGGCATCAATTATTCCTTGGGATACTATATGTTCTATAGCACTTTTATCCACATGATTATTATTGTTAGCCTGAACTTTCTAATTTACTTCATTCGACATCTGAACTGCAAACATTATCAGGTGTTAATATCACAGAATAATTAAAGCAAACAATTATTCAAACGCAATTGATCAAAATCCTTCGAACATTGCGACGCGTTTACTCTTATATATATATATATATATATATTGCATCAATACAAATTACCACAATAATTATACATGTCAATACTTTATAGTGTGCGTTGATATATATATATGTGTGTGTGTGTGTGATATATATATTATACATTATGTATGTTGTTATTATTAAAATATTTATATCTTTTTTATTGAATATAATATATATATATATAATATTATATTAGGCTTGTTGTTTTTAGAAATGGAAATCCCTCTCGTCGTACTTCCAAAAAAGATTTTCCCCTATAGCACGGATCCAGTTTCCTTCATCTATGAGTTCTTCGTCGTAGTGACGAAGTTCTGCTACGTTTTCGGTATTCATTGGTGGGTACATCACAGGTGCTGGTTTGTTGTACATTGGAGGGAACACAACAGGTTCTGGTTCAATAGGTGGGAAATATGGATCACTTATCAGATTCTGAAATGCCCACTCGTTTGTCCACCATAGCCTTATAGCATCTGGTGCTGGCGCTGGTATCCTGGGAATTTCCTCTGGATAAGTTCTGGGTAAAGTGGTATTGGTCCTAATGGTTGCTCTGGTTGAAATTGTGGTATTTATGGTTCAGGGTTTGCTAACAGCTTCAAGTTTATCTCATTTTTTTGCGGGTTAGAAAAGGTCACAGTTTGCTAGCCTTCGGTCTAACTCTTCCCATAGTGGTCTAGTAACGGGTATTTGGGCTGGTCCTTCTGTTAAGGTTATAGTGGCTTCCTGGTTTTTCTTTTTCCTTTTTTCTCTCTTTTTGCTTTATTAAACTAACACCTTTTCTTGGTTGGAAAGGTTTCGGTTGATTTACCTCAAAAAATAAAAGATCCTTCTGCCTCTGCTTCATATCCTGATACAGCTTCGGATGGTCCTTCATCCATTTCTGAATCAGCCATATGTTGGAAGGCATTGGAGACACTTTAGTCACTCATACTGTGGGCTCAGAAATTGTTAATATAATATAGAAATCATATTATATATATTAAAATTTATTTTCACAGATATAACACACAAGTTATTTTACAAAAATTCCTAACATTAATGTTTAAGTTTTGGTACTAAAAGAACTCCTAAATAGCTTAAACTAGTAGCTCTGATACCACCTTTTGTCACAACCCCCGACCACATCCTGGGCGGGAGCCGTGAGCCAGTTACAAGTGGTATCGGTGTTTATTAATTTGACAGCGAAAAATATCATCAGGATCGTAGTTAGAAAAATATTTCAGAGTTTGTAAAACACCAATGGTTAATATTAAACAAATGGGATAAAACCCTTATTTCATTCAAATATTTTTATAGGGATAAACCCTAATTGACAAAACATAAATTTCTTCTTTTATTCAGGTAGTCATAGCCACTTTATTTAAGCCTTCAGTGCTCCATAGCAGGCTCCTATTACTTTCACAGTAAGTTACCTGAAACGCGTTTAAAAACAATTTGGTCAGTTAAAAATACTACTGAGTTCATTCATTTTTATAAAAAGACACATTGTCATATTTTACAGTTGTTGGATTCTGTATGCCCAAGACACATATTAAATTGATGTGGCTAGTACGTTATGATCCAAGTCGAGTTATACCCAAATACAAGCTAGACAAACACTTATAATATTTATGTATGATATGATCAAACAAATAAATATTAACACTTAAAATATTTAGAAATTGGTTTTCTAAATAATTGCACTTGACAAGCTAATAAATTATATGGATAATTTATTTTGAGAGAATATTTTATATTTGTTATTTAATAAGTTAAATAACATTAGAAAAGTTATCATTTGTTGCATATAGTTTTATAAATAAGTGATGTAATATTTATAAAAGTTATAAATATAAATACAAGAAATAAAAACAAGAAGGAAAATTTTGATTGGTTGATTTTAGTGGCGTTATGGCTGCCCCCCTTTTCTTCCAAGAGTGGGTTTCCACCAATCAAATGACATGCAACATTTTACAACTTTTGAGGCACAAGATTTAGTTATCTTCTTACCCATTCTCTGACATACAAGTTGGAGATTTTTCAAGTTGCAAAAACTCTAAGAAACTCTCTAGAAAAATCGGCCAAGGTGGTTGTTTTGTGAGGGTTCCTCAAGTTTGATTTTTCAATTAGAAGACTTGAAAATGCTCTCTAGAAAAATTGACCAAGAGTGGTTTTTCAAAAGGGGTTTTCAAGTTTGAAAATCAAGTGCAAGAACTCCATAATCTTCTCTATAATTTTCGGCCATGGTGGTTTTACGAGGGATTTTCAAGTGAGTTTATGAGTGTAAAATCCTAGCTAAAATCAAAGTGTTTGTTGGAAGGCTTGGGGTATACAAGCTTGAGGTATTCTACACTTGAAGACTACCATTCAAGAAGCATCATCTTCTTCATATCTTTTACTCCTTGGAAGGTAGTATTCTTGAAAAAACCCTATGGTTGTGTTTTATTTTTGATAGCATTCATGTTCATATATGCATACGGGAATTGAGTTTTACATATAAAATGAGTTTTATATCTTGTAAGTAACATGTTTTAAATAATCTTTCCGTTGCGTTTTTTATTTTATACGGATAAAATAGCTTTGATAAACATGTGAAAAACCCAACAATGGTATCAGACCCGATTATATGAGTGCATGCTTCAATAGATTTAAAATTTTTGGGTTTCGGGTTTGGTTAAACCCTATGGCCGAAAGTTTTGAACTTGGTTCTCCTTTTTTTTTCAATATCTTTATCTTACATGCATAAAAGTATCTTAAAAATTATGTCATTTGGATGATTTGTTTGTTTGGACAAAAACCCACTTTTTCGGTTTTTTCATTCTTGGCCGTAAAGTAGGTTGTAAAAAGGGAACCGTTTTGCTTCTTGAATTTTATATATGTGGATATATATATATATATATATATATATATATATATATATATATATATATATTTTTTATGTTCATAACCTAGCCATGACCTTGTGTGAATATGTTGAATGATTGTGTTGTGATTTATTTTTATTATTATTTCAATGGGTTGTAATAATTATTATCTTTGTTCTTCCATTTGTTAGATATGTAATTTATTTATTTTCATTTGGCATGTAAAATAAATAAATTAGTTGCATTTTATTTTATTAGAAAAAAATGTATTAGGATGATTTTTTTGTAAAAGAAGATGCACACAAAAATGTGTTTTTGATTTTGGCTAATTTCGGGCCTTAAGAACTTCATAGTTCTTAACGAGATTTTAGCCCAATAACCAAAACACATTTTCAAAGCCCAAAGGAGTTTGGAGCTGAATTTAAAAGACATTTGGAAGCCCAAAGAAAGTGAACAAATCACAACACAAGAAGAAGACTTGAAGCATTTGGATGCGGGATCAAGTGGGAGTTCAACGACACATTAGTTGTGTCAATTTTCACCCCTTAGGAAGGACCTTTTGGCACACTTGTTTCGGCTAACAAGTGTTGTCAAAAATAGTTGGCTATGGTTATGCACCATTGTTATGTATGTTATGCTTGTATGGTTGGTTTTTTATGTTGTTTGGATGATATGTCAATGTGCATGCTTAACAAACTAATAATCAACAACAAGCTTAAAATTGGTTTTTAAAAAATCATTAAAGTGGTTAATAAAAGGTTTTTATTAAAAGTTAATGATTTTATAATAAAATGGGTTTTATTAAAAAGAACCTTGAAAATTGGTTTTTACTAAAGTACCAAGGATTTAAATGCATGCAAATGTATGGTACATAATATCTTCTAAACTAGAATTTGGAATATTAAAAACCCCTTTTATAAAACAAGTCAAACACCGTCCTTTTGTACAACACTCGAATCACTTGGGAACTTGTTTGTGGGATAAAGGTCACCTAACCACATTTGAGTGAACTTGTATGTTCGAGGTGGGTTTACCATGTTTGTGGGATAAAGGTCACCTAACCACTTATGTGTATAAACTCACATGTGTGTGTAAGTTGGACGACTTGATTTGGAAACCATGTACTTAGGGTCACCGAAGCATGGCAGACAAAGGTGTTGATGGGATTAAACATGCCAACTAAACATAAAGATGTTTAACCTATCCCATATGGCTAAAAGTTGCAAAGGGTTGCAATTGTCAAACGTTGACTACCTTGTAAATTTAAATAGATGGATAAAGGTCACCTAACCAATATTTAAATGTAACATTGGATTCTAGATTTTAATTATTAATTGTCTCTAAGACATTAAATGGTATTAATGATTAAAATATAATAATATCGAAAATACTAAAATTGAACCTTGTTAAATTTTGTAGATGGCCGCTAACAATATTACCCAAACCGTTCGTAACCTATCACTAAAAACAATCCTTGAAAAAGGATAGTCTCAATCATAACACTTCATGGATTAATATCGAAACTTAAGAATCGTTCTCAAGTAAGAAAAGATATCCTATGTGTTGAATGATCCTAATCCCAATGAACCTCTTATGGAAGATAAGGATGCCTATAACGATTGGATTAAGTATACCAAGGATACTATGCAAGCCTCTTCCCTCATGTTAGGAACTATGATTCCCGAGATTCAAAAGGATTTTGAAAATCATAAGCATACGACATGATTACCCAATTTAAAGAAATATTCCTACAATATGCAAGGGTAGAACGCTTCGAGCGCTTCATGCATGTCGGATAGAGGAAACCTAATCAGTCTCATCTTATGTATTTAAGATGAAAAGCCACATTGATCGCCTCAAAAGGCTCAATATAGGTAAAAGGGCTTTATCCATTCTAACGATAAATGATGGTGGCAACAAGAAAGGGCATCATCCCGAAACCAAAGCAAATGTTGCAAATGGAAACGGGCATATCAAGGGAAAGGAAATGAAAGGCTAAAGCGGAACCACTGAAACCAAAAGAAGGCAAAGGTTGCCACGAACAATCCATGCATTGAGTGTGGTGAGATAGGACATTGGAAAAGGAATTGTCCAACCTATCTCAAAGAGTTGAAAAACAAGAGGGATGCGGGGCAGACCTCAGGTAAAATCATTATGATACATATTGACCTTGATGTTATTTCTTCTAACTCGTGGGTATTAGATGCCGGATGTGGAACTCATGTTTGCAATTTCTTACAAGAGTTCAAAAGAAATAAGCATTACAAGAAGGGATGTCACACCCCTAAAATACCACATGCGGAATTTCCTCGGGGCGTGTGACGTACCAGGATCTAAGCCACCAATCATGTTGAACTTATAACAATTATTCCAAATAAAACTTTCATTTATTATTGATAGAAGTGTTACAAAACATTATTTAATGTTCAACGAAAGCATAATAAATTAATTAAGAAATTCATAAACCAAGTGTGTGAAAGCCATTAAGTTCGTCTCGCGTTCCATGTAGCTTGAACCATGACCACTCCAGCCTCCCAGATAGCAAGTTCCAATTAATATGCCCCTAAGGGCCTGCAAGGCATGTAATAACAAATTAACAACAAAGTTGAGCGAGTTCACAGTTGGGTGTTCGTTTTAAGTTGTTTCCAAAAACATAGTTTGTCTTTAGCTGGCTTACTTGCCGTGGGGGTTACCCCATAGTTGAAAACATGATTAACCAGTTCCTTCTTTCCCAAACCATAACCAGTATCTTTATTTCCCAAACCATATCCATAATCGGTGGGGGCTTCCCCATGTGAACCACTAGACCAGTTTACCATATCGACCACTGACTGAAGTAAGTTGGTGCCCTAATGTCAATGTCTATCATCATTGACGTGCCCAGATCCATTAGTTCACGCCCGTCCTCTGCGGCCCGGTGTGAGGCTTGTCAAACCTAAATAGCGCTATCTAACTAATGACCCGCTCGGCATTGGCCCAACGATTAAGTCGATATAAAAATGAGGGACTTAATGATAGAGTTTTTGGTCTAGTATCCGTGTTGTCACCCTTCTGTAAAGAGGGTGTGTACGTGTTCCAAACCAGGAGATCACGCAGTTTCCAGTTAAATCCTTATCACATGTTGTCACCCTTCAATTAAGAGGGTGTGTACGTGTTCCAAACCAGGATATCACGCGGTTTTAGTTTAAATTCTTTACCCATTCCCAACCCTTGGGAACCCCATGCCTTGTGGAAAGTGTGAACTTACCTCGGTTTGCTCGGTATGATAACGTGCTTCTAATGTTAGTTAATTGTTAAGTCCGTTACACGCGACCTAGGATAATATTAATGTGAGCATAAGGTCATGCAATACCCTAATGTGTATCCAAACAACCAAGCATTTAAATGTAATCACTCATTAAATTGATTTGAATTAAATGGGTCTTGTTATAATCTGATAGCATCATAACATATTGGAGCCCCAATAAATAAACATCTACCAGTTAAGTTGCACATGAACAGGATGGACAAATATGATAAATTGAACGACTACAACAATTCGAACACGTACAAACAATTTGTAGAACTCGACCTAATCATCATCACTTAAACAAACACTTAAACAATGTGAGTAAAGGCAAACATGTGGGGACCCCCCCCCCCCATTCAATCTAGTCTGTGCACTACACATAAAGATATCACAATGAAGGGGGCTTTTACTTGTCACTTTCATAGATTACAATCAATTCACTCAATGGTTCTGACATCACATTAACAATTCCCAAGCATTGACTTATCACACCATCATCGATCATCGATCATCATAAAATAGTCAACATATTCATGGTTTTAATCATAACCCTAGACTCTAACACATTCATTAGATACCTAAAAGATCCCTCTAATTGATTGGACCTTTTTATTTGATTGGACCACTTCAAGAAAATGGCTGACAACCTTGGCCATGGTTTCACATGCACACCAAATATTGTCATTTGATTTGATCGTACATGGCCGCCACTTTCATCATGTGATCAACAGATTTACTCACTATGTAATTGAAAGATTACATGTAGCATATACATCATCATATATTCAAAGAATCATCTATAACATATTAATCACACATAAATCTATTAATGAATGATCCATTATCTCACATAACATATAATCAGGTTATATAAAATAACTAACCCAGATTTGGTCACACCAGATGTTATCTCAAAAGGGGGGGGGGTGTCTCCCGTTGTCGCAAATCCAATGGGGTAGGGTTTGTTTGTGTTGATATTGTGAGTTATCAAAGAAAAGTTACGTATCAACAAATATAATGTCAAACACTTGAGTGGGCCGGTGATCAAGGAATTGGGCCGAGATCACTATAATGTCAAACATAGTTAATATTTGATTTGGGGTTTCTTCTTTGGCCGGCCATGATAATGGACTCAAGCCCATTCAGTTGGGCTGCCATAACCAATGGCAAGGCTGTCCGTTTATGGGTCAAGGGTGGCGGGTTTGGGCTTGAGTTATGTGGAAGTGCACTATCATGAGAGGTCTTGGGCCGAGCCCAACCATCCAGAAGGGCAGAAAGGTGTGCAATAGTAACGAAATGTGTGACCCGGAGTGTTTACATAACGTATACTAGTTTATGTCGGTCACATAATAAGCATTTAACTCGCAACGATATCACATATTAAACAATTAAACTCACGGATTAAATACATACACACAGGCTACGCCAATGCATAGAGTGAAATTTCGAGTTGTCACATCATCCCCAACTTGAAAGAAATTTCGTCCCGAAATTTGATAAGTAAGCACTGAGAAGCGAAGAGATAGAAACTCTAATTACCTATATGCAATACCACACAAATAATAATCACAAATAATAATCAAGCATTACACGAAATCACCTAGCATCCAGATAACTACACAGACACCACGTAAACCGAATTGTAAAAACAGGATTGCGAGGTCAGTTGGGTGCCACATCATCCCCAACTTGAAAGGGAATTTCGTCCCGAAATTCTCCAATGACATTGAAAGTTGGTCCCACCATTTGAACAATCGGGGATAACAGAGCTTCACCTGATCTTTGTGTTCTCTCAGGAACTTCGGTCCATGTCTTGAGTTCCAACGAATTCTCACGATTGAAATTCGACTGTGTTAACAGTGGGTTTCTCAACAAGGGTATCACAAGTGTTGCATCGAGCAGACGCTTTTTTTTCAGGTTCGAGACATAAATGACATTGTGATCGTTACCCAATTCGTCGGGCAACTCGAGTTTGTAGGCGACGTGACCGGTTCTTTCTAAGATTCTGACTAACTCAATGCACATAAGTTAAGCTTGCCACGCTTCCCAAGCGTACCACACCCTCCCAGGGTTTTCAACATGATTTGACCGCCTACAATGAACTTCTAGTGTTATCCGATCCCAGCAATCTTCCCAAGAGTTTCAGGTATAAGTCCTAGACCTGTAAAATTAGGTTGTCATCCATCCCAGTCTATCAAGAAGGTTGGCATTATCGTCTATATAATGCCTCAATAGAGCTGTCTGGTTATCCAAATGATAACTGTCGCAGTAGTACTCAACCATAGATAAGAGTCCTTCCAATTTGCACCAAAGCCAATCACACTCATGCTCGCAGCATGTCTTCGAGTGCCAGGATAGTTCGTTTTCTCTGATCATTTGCCCAACGGCGATAAGAAATGCTCTGGTCCTGACATGAGCCGAGGGCATTGTGTATTGCCTGACATAGATCATGCATAGATCAAATTCAGTGGTAACAGGAGTTGGCAC
This sequence comes from Helianthus tuberosus, assembly GCA_030545235.1. Classification (NCBI taxonomy): domain Eukaryota; kingdom Viridiplantae; phylum Streptophyta; class Magnoliopsida; order Asterales; family Asteraceae; genus Helianthus; species Helianthus tuberosus. Next base: position 126,957,359 of record CM060407.1, read on the forward strand.
CTCGTGCCTAAAAGCCGCCTCTCTCAGAGGAACATTCACAACTGTGAAGACTAATCAGTTTTCTTGATTGTAAGGAAGTGTGCTGGTAATGTGAGTCCATCGATGATTATCCAGGTGATAATGTTTCCGTTTCGAGTTGTAGGTAGACTAGTGATAAAATCCATGGCAGTCTGTTCTCATTTCCATATATGTGTTACCGGTTTCTGATTCTTCGCCTTGACTTTCCCACAAGTCAAACGTCATACACATACATTGCTAGGTGGCTTTTCATGCCCAATCATTAGTACAAGATTTACAGATCCAAACATCTTTCATCAAAACCCAGATGACTATAATTTTCGAAGCCGGTGTGCTTTACTCAACACAATTCCCTACCGTTGTCGTGAAATGAGATTCCCATTCATTCCATGAGTTAGTGAATATCGTCCGTCTTGCCAGAGGTCTCTGATTCGAATCATCATGGTATACCACTGATTCATCAATACCTTTAGATAGAAACGATGCTTAGTGCATTACAGAGTTGGGTTTCAAAAGCTGAAAGACGTCCTCCTGTTTTGTCTTCCACGGACACAACATCCTGCTGTGTTAAAGTGATTAAAGTTGTGCGATCTTCAAAAATCCTGGGATGAATCTGCGATAGTATCTAGCGAGACCAAGGAATTGTTGTACCCCCGAATGAATCTTTGGTGTTAATCAGTTTCCAACAGAATGGATCCTATCACGATCCACGCGTATTCCCACTTCGTTGGTTATATGATCAAAATGCATCTCTCGAATCTAGATGTTACATTTAGCAAGACTTCACACGTAATGACTCCTCTCTCAGGAGCTCTAAGATAAGATACAAGTGCCACCCATCTTGTTCCTTTCTTCCTGGAAACGATTCAAAGCGTCATCAAAACACGGTCGATTCATGGGATCCATAAAGCTGCTGATGTGTTGATTAACCCAAAGTCACACTGGCCGCATTGCGTTGGATATGCCGTTCTAGGAACATTATCCCCTCTGGACTCCCATCTGATGATAGTTCATTCGTTAGTCATTCCTCGAATGGAAGTTTGACCCTCGCACTGGTAGTCAGGTTGCCAATACATGATCGACGCAAACGGTTCTTAACTGTCACCTTGTTAAGTTATCGATAACTAGTACTCATACAGAGAGGCTTATCTTCATGGATATAACTGGAGCTCCCCAAAGCGAAAAAACGAGATCCGATGAAACTCATATCCAATAATTACTGAAGTTGATTAGGCAGTTCCTGCAACCTTCCTAGTGTAAGACAATAAGAAATACTAGCAACAAGGGTTGTTTCTGACATGATACCGATCTAGTATTCCACCTGACGGTGTGAAGGTAAACCTGATAGTTCTTCTGGTAGCACTTAGAGGGAAATCACGAACAATTGGTGGATCCTCGGTCCTCCTTTCCTTAGTCTTGACATCAGTAACGAGCGCTATCATGGCGGGATAATCCCTCCGTAGGCACTCCTGGCTTTCGTTGCTGAAATGACGCTAACCGTTGCGCCACTCTGACGCGTTAGAACAGATAACAATCTTCCACTAAGGAGAGGGATACGTAGAATCTTCTCCTCACAAGGTACATCTATCTAGAACAACAGAAGAAAGGTCGACGTCGAGCACTTGTCCCACAAGGTCGAGTTTGCATCCCACGATCATACGGGGTTTCCATTGCCTTGCCATCAGCCTATTCCACAGCAGGTTGAGTTTCGAGAAGCATCAGGGTTATATAGAACAGAGCCAAAGTGATTCGTTACCAAGAACGCGTATGCCACCATGTTATTACAATACTGGCGTCGTCTACGCCTATCCTAGATGCCCTTCCGTTAGCATCATTTCCAGTGTTGCTGTTTTCATTACAAAGATTTCCAGTACTGTTGCTGTTCCTTTGGTTGTGCTCTTCTTAACTTAACCACGGTCAATCCATGTTGTAGGCACCTTTATTTCCATACTGTAGGCTAGGGTTACGAATACCTTGTTGCTGCGACTGCTGCTCCCAATGTCGTTGCTCGAAACAAAGCCCTATGATACTTCACCATCAGAGTCCATCTTTTCACATTCTGCCGCGTCCTAACGCGTTACTCACTGTGCTGGTAGTTACACACTCCACCCTATAGTTGATTGTTTTTGTTTATGTCCCAATTGATGCGTAAGAGTTGACTCTCATAAGTCGCCTAGGATTCGATCGAAGTCAAATTGCTAATGTCCGTTGCTGGTAATCAGGGACATCCAAATACTGAAGTTGGTAAGGTGCTACGCTCATCCCCTTGTCCATCGATCTCCCAAGCTAGCTTAGTAATACACGGTATGCTGCTAGAGTGTTGCAGAAGTGATCGCACTTCGGGATCTAAGACGTCAGTAAACAGAGTTCCAACCAACGAAAAGGAGTGAGAAGGTATCGATCAATCATTCGACGCTGCGACATCCAACACATGGACGTTCGTATAAGCACCTAACATTCTACACGGTTCACTGAGTTCAGATGGGTGTTCTGGTATCACTCGATAGCATTGAGTTTCGAAAAGGATTCAAAGATAAATGAAAAGTTCACGTTTGGGTTTGGGTTTGGGTTTGTGTAGGGGACAATTACTGCTATGACCCCTATAGGTTTGGTTATGTTTTTCATCGATCAAATGACAGAACGGAACCCCTTTTCCACTTGTTAAGCCTCACTGGGACTCACATGCACCCCACATTATTATTATGTGTGCACCCACAATAATATTGTGATTTGCATGCTCATCTCAGTTCCTCTTAACTCATGTCAAATGGTTCCTCAAACTCGAGTAGCAACAAAGAGTATCACTATGCGTAAGTCTTGATGGTTTAGGGAAATACCACCCTATCAGTCACATAACACATGCAAGTATACATGAATTCATACTGTTGTGCTAAACATGCAATCACATGCAATATTATATATAGGTGTTCACTAGTTATGCAGTACAATGAGTATACGAGAGGCGAACCTTGCAATCTAGAGCTAAGTGTCATGGTCGTATTCACGTCTTCAGAACTATTCGGTTATAGTCTAGTTTTGCAAAAATGTATTTCCCTTTTAAAAAAAAACCAAGTTCACTATAACCAATGGCTCTGATACCAATCTGTCACACCACCAAAATACCACATGCGGAATTTCCGCGGGGCGTGTGACGTACCAGGATCTAAGCCACCAATCATGTTGAACTCATAACAATTATTCCAAATAAAACTTTCATTTATTATTGATAGATGTGTTACAAAACATTATTTAATGTTCAGCGGAAGCATAATAAATTAATTAAGAAATTCATAAACCAAGTGTGTGAAAGCCATTAAGTTCGTCTCGCGTTCCATGTAGCTTGAACCATGACCACTCCAGCCTCCCAGATAACAAGTTCCAATTAAGATGCACCTAAAGGCCTGCAAGGCATGTAACAACGAATCAACAACAAAGTTGAGCGAGTTCACAGTTGGGTGTTCATTTTAAGTTGTTTTCGAAAACATATTTTGTCTTTAGCTGGCTTACTTGCCGTGGGGGTTACCCCATAGTTGAAAATACGATTAACCAGTTCCTTCTTTCCCAAACCATAACCAGTATCTTTCTTTCCCAAATCATATCCATAATCAGTGGGGGCTTCCCCATGTGAACCACTAGACCCGTTTACCATATCGACCACTGACTGAAGTAAGTTGGTGCCCTAATGTCAATGTCTATCATCATTGACGTGCCCAGATCCATTAGTTCACGCCCGTCCTCTGCGGCACGGTGTGAGGCTTGTCAAACCTAAATAGCGCTATCTAACTAATGACCTGCTCGCCATTGGCCCGACGATTAAGCTGATATAAAAATGAGGGACTTAATGATAGAGTTTTTGGTCTAGTATCCGTTTTGTCACCCTTCAGTAAAGAGGTTGTGTATGTGTTCCAATCCAGGAGTTCACACAGTTTCCAATTAAATCCTTATCACATGTTGTCACCCTTCAATTAAGAGGGTGTGTACGTGTTCCAAACCAGGATATCACGCGGTTTTAGTTTAAATCCTTTACCCATTCTCAACCCTTGGGAATCCCATGCCTTGTGGAAAGTGTGAACTCACCTCGGTTTACTCGGTATGATAACGTGCTTCTAACGTTAGTTAATTGTTAAGTCCGTTACACGCGACCTAGGATAATATTAATGTGAGTATAAGGTCATGCAATACCCTAATGTGTATCCAAACAACCAAGCATTTAAATGTAATCACTCATTAAATTGATTTGAGTTAAATGGGTCTTGTTATAATCTGATAGCATCATAACATATTGGAGCCCCAATAAATAAACAACTACCAGTTAAGTTGCACATGAACAGGATGGATAAATATGATAAATTGAACGACTACAACAATTCGAACATGTACAAACAATTTGTAGAACTCGACATAATCATCATCACTTAAACAAACAATTAAACAATGTGAGTAAAGGTAAACATGTGGGACCCCCCCTTTAATCTAGTCTGTGCGCCGCACATAAAGATATCACAATGAAGGGGGCTTTTACTTGTCACTTTCACAGATTAAAATCAATTCACTCAATGGTTCTGACATCACATTAACAATTCCCAAGCATTGACTTATCACACCATCATCGATCATCATAAAATAGTCAACATATTCATGGTTTTAATCATAACCCTAGACTATAACACATTCATTAGATACCTAAAAGATCCCTCTAATTGATTGGACCTTTTATTTGATTGGACCACTTCAAGAAAATGGCTGACAACCTTGGCAATGATTTCACATGCACACCAAATATTGTCATTTGATTTGATCGCACATGGCCGCCACTTTCATCATGTGATCAACAGATTTACTCACTATGTAATTGAAAGATTACATGTAGCATATACATCATCATATATTCAAAGAATTATCTATAACATATTAATCACACATAAATCTATTAATGAATGATCCATTATCTCACATAACATATAATCAGGTTATATAAAATAACTTAACCAGATTTGGTCTCACCAGATGTTATCTCGAAAGGGGGGGGGGGTGTCTCCTATTGCCGCAAATCCAATGGGGTAGGGTTTGTTTGTGTTGATATTGTGAGTTATCAAAGAAAAGTTACGTATCAACAAATATAATGTCAAACACTTGAGTGGGCCGGTGATCAAGGAATTGGGCCGAGATCACTATAATGTCAAACATAGTTAATATTTGATTTGGGGTTTCTTCTTTGGCCGGCCATGATAATGGACTCAATCCCATTCAGTTGGGCTGCCATAACCAATGGCAAGGTTGTCCGTTTATGGGTCAAGGGTGGCGGGTTTGGGCTTGAGTTATGTGGAGGTGCATTATCATGAGAGGTCTTGGGCTGAGCCCAAACATCCAGAAGGGCAGAAAGGTGTGCAATGGTAACGAAATGTGTGACCCAGAGTGTTTACATAACGTATACTAGTTTATGTCGGTCACATAATAAGCATTTAACTCACAACGATATCACATATTAAACAATTAAACTCACGGATTAAATACATACACACAGGCTACGCCAATGCATAGAGTGAAATTTCGAGTTGTCACAAGGGAGACATTAGTCTCTTCATTGGCAATGGAATGAAAGTTCAAGTTGAAGCCCGAGGAGTCTATGTTTTGAAACTTCCAAGTGGTTTGGAAATTGTTTCAAAAATGTTTTGAATGCTCCTAGTTTGACTAGGAAAATTATTAAAGTTTTCCTTATAATAAAATATGGTTTCGATTTAAAGTTTGTAAACAACGACATTTATATTTCGATGGATGACATGTTTTACTTTAACGCCATGCCTTCAAATGGCATTTATGAATTGGTTCATGATAATACATCATTTGATAGTTCAATGTACCAATCAATCACCAAGAAACTCAAAATGGATTTGAGTGAGACCTATCTTTGGCACTATCGCCTTGGTCATTTAACAGAAGTCACATGTAAACACTTCGAAAGAATGGTCTTTTGGAGACAAATGAAGTTGGTTCATTTGATACACGTGATAAAATGACCAAGAAACCCTTTAGTGGTACCAACTAAAGGGCAAAAGATTTATTAGGTATCATACATTCGGATGTATGTGATCCTTTTGAGCCAATGACTAGGAATGGTGAAAGTTGCTTCAATACTTTTACCAACAACTATAGTAGTTGTGGTTATGTGTACTTGACACAAAGATGAAGTTTTGAAACGTTCAAAATCTTCAAAAGTGAAGTAGAAACTCAACTCAATTAAAGTTCTTTGTTCCGATGGAGTAGGAATCAAACTTTATTAGATATGGTTCGATATATGATGGCTAGGAGCGCATTATCTCTATCATTTTGGGGTTACGCTTTGCTCTCCGTGGCCCGTATGGCCCTAGCCAAGAAAGTGGATACGACACCTTTTTGAAATATAGCATGGAAGGACTCCATCATTATCATATTTAAAGATATGGGGTTGTGAAGCTTATGTTAAGCTATACACCCCAAATAAATTGGAAGTACGATCCACTAAGTGTATCTTTGTAGGATATCCTAAAGATGGTATAGGACATTAATTCTACGATCCAACAGAGCAAAAGGTATTTGCTGCTCGAAAGCCTGAGTTCTTGGAAGCTAAGTTTCTTGTGGAAGGAATTAGTAGAACAGTGGAACTTGATGAGGATCGAGAACCACAAGCCGATACATGTTTGGTTGATACCAGCACTCAACAAGAGGCTGTTGAAAACGATAAAGTGGTTGATCAATACACAAAAAAAAAAACGTTCGAAGATCTGGTAGAATTAGTAGTTCACCTGAAAGATATGGATTTTTCATAGATGGATGCTACGTGGTAGATTCGAGTGAATCAACCACATACCATGGTGCAATGTCAAAATCCAATTATGACAAATGGCTTGAAGCCATGAACGTAGAGATGCAATCCATGTAAGACAACCAAGTATAGGAATTGGTTGTAGCACCTCTTAACTCCAAAGTAGTTGGATGTAAGTGGGTTTTCAAGAAGAAAACGGATATTCATGATAACTTGGATACTTATAAAGCGAGACTTCTAGCAAAAGGTTTCACTCAAACTCAAGGGGTTGATTATGATGAGACCTTTTCGCCTGTAGCGATGCTAAAGTCAATTAGGATATTATTTGCCATACCTGCATAATATGATTATAAGATTTGGCAAATGGATGTCAAAATCGTTTTCCTTAATAGATATCTTGAGGAAGATGTCTATATAGTTCAACATGAAGGTTTTGTCGATCCAAAACATCCTGACAAAGTATGCAAGTTAAAGAAATCAATCTATGGATTGAAACAAGCATCTAGAAGTTGAAATCAACCATGACCTTTATGAATCTCAGGGACCTCTTCCCACTAGTAGAGTTGTTGTCCAAGGCTGCCACCTCCGCCTCGTCGTCACAACCGAAGCTAGACACATACTACCCGAGGGAAGCATCCATCTTCCGCGGAATCAATGCTTTAGGGTCTCGATTAGGGACCACTTCCGCCAAAAGCTTCGTAATAGACGCGAGGTCGTCATTCTCATCGAGTGAGTTAAGTGTAGTAATAGAATTCATAGTCGAAGGTATTTTCATTCATGGAAAATATTCCATATAACACATATATAAATATATTATATATATATAATTAATCACTAAATCTCATGATGTTTTTGTTCTCCTGTTTCATATGTAAGCCTTAGTGTTTTCAAGTCTATTCCTTATAGACTAAACATGTATTGAACCATATCAGTTAGTTATGATTGAGCCCGCGTGATAGATCCTCAAGTTATAGTGACACAATGAAAACCTTTTGTCATTTTGTCATACTTTTTGAAATCATCTTTGTAATGTTATCAACTTTGTTTTCATGTGAGAGCCCTTGGTGATTGTAGACAAAACTTTATAAAAGTTTGTCCCTGGTTCACTACAATCGGAGCTCTGATACCAATCTGTCACACCCTACTAGTAGCGGAAGCGTATTATGTGTGACGTAAGCATGGTAATCATTGCATCCAAATGTATTGATAACATGAACCAACAACGATGCCATAGATATATAGATTTCAACCAATATTTACAAGTTTTCCAAAAGTAGTTTCGAGTTTCATACAACGTTTACAACATTAAACATAACATAGTTATCGAATTGTTATACACATCACATAGTAAGGTTATGTTCCCTATATACCCATACGAAGTTGGGATATAGAAGACAACCCCTTCAAAAGTGGCAATCGTTGTCATTAGTTACCCCGAATCCCATAGAATATCACTGGCTCAGGTCTTGTTTCCTGAAATACATGTAGTTTTAAAAAGATCAACAAAAGTTGAGCGAGTTCATGCAGTTATTGTTATCATATGAAATCTTTGCATTCTAGTGATGAAATCCAGGTATGTTATTAGCATATATGGAGTTTAAGGATCTATCAGTGGGGTAGCTAGCCCCCTGACTTTATGTACCATAAGTTATGTAACCAAACGGAAACAACTTTGACATTTTCTGGGATCATAAAAGCACTCCACGGTTAACAACTAGGAGTGGAGCGTGTCTCAAGCTCAATAGATCTACACCTTTTGCACCTTGGTCACTAAGTGATTAATGGTTACTATGTCATCATCCTACTTAGTACATTGATCGTGTTATCATCTAAACCCATAGTTAACATACCCATAGTATTAGCATGTATGCTAACATATCCATAGTTTTAGCATGTATTTCCCCTCGATTGTTTTAAACCCAAAACATTGAAATCATTGAAAGGAGGGACATGAACTCACAAATTTGCGTTTCGTGTATTATGATATCGAAGTGAGCGTCTGTACGTGTCAATAACCTACATGTGTACTAATCTCGTTAGACACTAGGTCTTTCGGGCCTCGTACAAGTTGTTCATCTTGAATTCTTTATTATGTTCTCGTTTGTCATCTTTGGAACAACTTTGTATTTTAGATTGTTGATAGTTTACTCGCTCGATTGTTATGTATATACATGTATTCTATACGTATTGAATTATATGTGAACGGCTTCGAATCTTTGTCATTGGGCTTAACCCACGTTTTATTGTTATTGGGCCTAGCCCTAGTTTTATGTCATTGGGCCTCGCCCTAGTTTTCTTGTTATTGGGCCTAGCCCTAGTTTTACTGTCATTGGGCCTTGGCCCATGTACTTTAGTAATTTGGGTCTTGGTCAATATATGTTAGTAATTTGGGCCTAACCCAAATAATTTATCTTTGGGCTCTAGCCCATGCATTTTAGTAATTTGGGTCTAGCCCAAATCTAATTTTGGTGAGTCCATTAAATATACTCTTGCATTTTTACCAAAAATTCACCAAGCATGTAACTTAATAAGTTCGTTTTTCACATGAAAAATTCTTGGTAATTTTTATAGTTTTCGACTTTCCGGATTCTTGTTTTTGACCACTTAGATATGTGTTCGTTTTAGTGTCTAAAAATAAGTTATTTTTAGACTTGACATTGTAGTAACTTGTTCACGATGTCGATACGCCCAATTTGTTCGTCATCAAGTGTTATGTATTCCCATTTCAGCCATTTTATTTAATTGTCCGATTTACTAGCATTTATTGGACCATGTAGGAACATGTATGTGTATTTATTTTGATCACCCTATAGGTATCTAATACATACACATATAGCACATATTACATGCACTTGACAAGTTTCCAAAAATATATATTTTTTCCCAAAAATTATATATATACATATATGGTTACATTTTTAACCATTTATTTTTGTAAAAGAATAAGTTTAAGTTCATAAAACTTATTGAATATTTAAGACTTAAATATTCTCATTAGGGTTTCCAAAATGACGTTTATGACCACTAATCGTGTTTAACCTTGTTAATCACCCTTTGATTCCATTTTTAATCGCGATTAGATTTTTAGAAAAATTCGCCATAGTTTCCCCTAAACTATGACGTTTCCCACGTTTTCAAAACACGTTTAAACCATGTTTAAACCCATAATCATAATTAATTTCCCAATCAAGTTTCATTACACCAACTTTGCATGCATGATTCATGCTCTTTTCTTCTTTATTTCCATGAACTTTTATAAGTATATTTTTAACAACTTGGTTAAAAATAATGAAATCTTCACATATTTATTAGGACCTTAAAGACACCATTTTCATTATATTTTCTAATTAAAATCTCCTCTTTAAACCACTTTGTTTAGTAAACTTTTAGGATGATCATAATAAGAATCATGGTGGTTATTCTTTATAAAAGTCACTTATGTGTAATAAATCATTTTTAAGTTATAGTAAAGTTCATGGAACAAGGGGTTGATGATCTTGTTTAGATTTAAACATTACCATGTTTAAATCATCATTTATATTATTAATCATAAAAAGATCACCAACTTAAAACAACTTACTTTAATATAATCAACATAAATTATGCTAACTAGCTATCACAAATCTAATAAATCAACACATAATATAGTTATATTTAGTGTTTATTAGCTTTGGGATTAGGGTTTTTGGTGTGATTTTTATTAATCTTTTTGATGATCAACTTGTACTTCCATAATCTACTAGTAATATGAAGCTTAAAAATGGTGATTAGAAGACTTACAATATTGCACAAGCCAAAATAAGAAAATAAGAAGAATATTAAGCTCCAAGAAGACTCCTAATGATGCTCCATGTTTACTCCAAGTGTGTATGATCTTAGAATGGTTGGAAAAGGTTTAATATTAAGTGATAATAGAACTTTGAAGGAGAGTTGAAAGGGGGGTGTTGGCTGCCGATTTTTGGAGGTTCCAAGGAAGGGATTTTGAGTTTATTTTAGTGGATAAGAATATGATGGAAATGTTAGTCTAATATGTAGGGTGATGATGTTGTAAGACGATGATTTTCAACAACAAATCTATCCAAGGCCATGCCTTAAATCTTCCATTTTTCAAACAAGAATCAAGGGGTGGGGCCCCCTTAATTTATGTAAATAACATGGGGGGGGGGTAAGTGAACCAGTTTTTTTTATAAAAATCTTAACTAGTTAGATATTTTTGTTAGTGCATACGTCTGTCGACATCGTCTTGTGTCAAGTCTTGCATTACACATGGCACGAACTTCGAGAAAACAAGTCAAAAGACTGATTCCGCTCGAAGTATGCTATTTCGCTTAAACTGTTGATTTCGCTTGAATGTAATTGTTGTGATTTCACTTGTATTGAGGTTTCGCTTGAGTCATGTTCAAGCGAAATCAGACTTCTATATATAGGTTTTAGGATGTGTCATTTGGAGCGGGATTAGAGAAGAGTGTTTCCGACGGCGAAGCTCTGTCGAAGTGTCTTCAGACCTGTAATTGTTTTAGAATCAATATACAAGACAGGTAAAAGTGATATCTTGCTGAATTCAACTCATTATGTTTGTTTCCGCCTTTCATTTTGAGTAGAACGCCTCTGAACGACTCATTTCGGGTCCAAACACGATCCTACAAGTGGTATCAGAGCTCATGAGGAGGAGTTCTACAGATTTCAGCTTGATTTCATCTCGTTTTCTTACTTCTACACCTTCTTTTATCAATTGGACAACTGTTCACGGTTAAAATGGCCTGAATTTTTCACAACAAAATCGGAATCTTGTTTTAACAAACCCTTGAGAAAATCAGATCAAAATCCCAAGTAAAAATGACAAAAATGGACTAAAAACCGTATTCCGCTTGAATGATTCATCTGATTTCGCTTGAAAAGTACTTTTATTTCAAGCGAAATAAGTGATTTCGCTTGAAATACATCTGATTTCGCTTGAGAAGGAGATTCCGCTTGAAAGTTTTGATTTCGCTTGAAACCTTTATTTCGCTTGAGAAGTTGTTGTGCAGGCTATTTTGCTTGAAGGACTTAATTTCGCTTGAAAGTACCTGTTTTGTGAAAAAGTTTACCGAATCATGAGTGAAGAATTTTACAACGCATTTGCAATATCTCCAACTACTCCGGCTACCATTGCTCAAAACATGAACTTAGAAAATGAGACTGGAACTAGGCAAAAACCCCCGAAGCTAATGAGCATTGAGGAGTATTACGGTTGGAAAGATCGATTTGAAAACTGGGTTCAAGCAAATCATTTGAGATCTTGGGAGTGTATTTTGAAGAAGTATGTTCTACCACGTACTGATCTGCAAGTTGAAAAAGAAATATCTGAATTCAATGACAAAGAAAGAGACATGTACAGGGCTGAAAAGATGATGATTAGTCTACTTCAGCAAGCTATAAAAGAAGACATCTTTGTTTTGCTTCAACACGACAAAACTTCAAAATCAATTTGGGATGCTCTTAAAATTAAATTTGAGGGAAGTGATAAGATGATAAAAAGTAAAAAGTCATTGCTTAAGAAAGAATTTGATCTATTCACAAGTCTGCCAGGGGAAGATACAAAGAAGTTGATTGAAAGATACTGCCACTTAGTGCGTTCTATGTCGTTGCTAAGCATAACCAAAGAACGAGAGGAATGGGTTGACAAATTAGCTGATGCATTACCTCAGAAAGAGTGGGGTACATTTTTGATGATTTTAAAGAACACCGGAGTTTATGATGGTTTGACGATTTCTCAGTTCATCGAGAAGATTGAGGGTCAAGATCTTGAACAACAAAAGATTGTGAGGATGAGTAATCCGAGTGGTAAACAAGATGTGAAAATGTATTACAAAGGAAATGTTCAAGAGGTTGAAATGAGTCCGAAAATTCAAACTGTGCTGGAACCTCATCAGAAAATGTTGAACAAAGTCCAAATAGCAGCAGTGGATTTTCTTCATATCCAAGTGTTAATCCAAAGAGTTCAACTTCAAGTTTTCATTCTCAAAGTTCAAAAAATGGAAATCCAAGTGTTAATACAGTGCAACATTGCATTGAATCTTCCAGAAGGTCAAAGTTTTTCTGAAGAAATTGCAAAAGATCACATGACGTTACTTGCAACTGTGCTACAATCCTATGAAGGTTTGGTTGCAGGGAGGATCGGAAATCCTATGCTGACGAAAGAGGATTACGATCAGATAGACGCTGAAGAGATGGAGCTCATGGACATCAAATGGTGTCTAGCTAGTGTCTTGAGGAGAGCAGAAAAGTTTAAAATGATAACAGGGAGAAATGATTTTCTGGATGCACATGTGTCTACTTTGGGTTTTGACAAATCTAAAGTTACTTGTTTTCGATGCAGAGAGAAAGGTCATTTCAAAAGAGAATGCAAAAATCAGGAAGCGAGTGGAGCAAAGAATCCTTTTGGAAAAGATGATTATTATCGGAAAGCCATATATCAACAAGTTGCTCATCAACCATAGCAACAAAAGGAAATACAAACTGCTCATGGAAAAATGATAGAAGATGCTAACAAGAAAGCTTATTCTGGTATCATTGATCAAAATGATGAGAAAATGGCTCCAGGTTTCAGTTGGGAGAAATATATATCAGCTGATAGTAAAGCATGTTTAATAAATCAAGATGATGAAAAGTTACCTGAAGGGTTCAGCTGGGATAGGTTTGCGGATGAGAATGGGAATTTTAAAGCTTTCATTGCAAAGATAGTTCAAGAACCTGAGTTGTTTATAGAATGGATGAAAGCGATTGGTGTTCATGAGAAGAGTCGAGAAGAAAAATTTGTTTCATCCGATGAAAGCTCAGAAGAAGCAACTGTTGTAGATCAAACATCATCTAATTCTGGCTTTTCAGATGATAGTTCTGAAAAGACATTAAATATTGATCAAACACCATCTGATTCTAGTTCTTCAGATGAGAGTTCTGAGAAGAAAATTGATTTTGATCAATCACCAACTGATGACAATGGTGATGATGAGGAAGAAAGACATATTAATGTTGCAAAAACTCATCTATCTCCTGAAAGTTTTCAATTCTATTTTGTAGATCGCTTGGAGAAGCTGAAGGAGAGACGTGCTGCAAAAGAACAAAAGAATATGAAGAGTGAAAGTGTTGATAAAAAAGAAGAGACTGTTCAAAATGAAGAAGTTAAAGCTGAGAAGGTGACTGAATCTCAACTACGTGAAAGAATCTTACGATGTACTAAACAGAACAGTAACTGGTCTACAAAAGACTAATTCAGAAAGAGAAGATGCATTGACTATGATGAATGCTGTGATGATGACAAAGCAGAAAGCGATTAATCATTACCTTGAAGAATGTGCAAAGTTGCAGCGGGAGTTGGAAAATGAAAAGATAGAGAATGAGAGAATTAGACGTTTATTACAAAGCTATTCTAGTTCTGATTATCTCATTAATCGAATTTATCCAACTTTTGCAGGTTTTGAAGCATTTAAAGATGATGAGAAGCCAAAGAAGAAAGATACTGGTAACAAACAGAGTGTTAGTTATAACAAATATCCGCCTCCGATTTGGGAAGGGTATTCTCCTAGAAAACCGAATGAGGAGCAAGTCGAAAAAGCAGTCAATATAAAGTTAAAGTCTGACATAACCGATGAATTACCAGAAAACATTGATGTTGTTTTTACATCATCTGACACTGCTCATGAGTCCGAGTTAATAAAAAAGGTGGTCGATCAGGTGTTGGATACAGATGAGGAATCGGAGTTAAAGTCTGAGTCAAAATCCGAGTCCGGGTGTTCAAGTTCGTCTGTCAAAAGTTCGAGTTCGTCGGTCAACAGTTAAAAGTCGTCGGTTAAACGGGTGTACAATAAATAATTCCTGTTATCAAAATCTAATTTGAATGACGAAGCAATCAAAGTGGCATATACATTGATTGATTCAGACAAATTATATTCTGATGAGGAATTTCCAATAAGAAGTGTTAATTTTGAAAAGATCAAAAAGGTTTTCAAACTAACAGAAATTAATATTTCTGAAATAAAATATGTAAATCTTAATGAAAAACCTAAAAAGTACACTTCAAGAGTTCAACAACGTTTAAACAAGAAAAAGGGTTACGGTTCTGGTTTTCAAAAGAAACCAAATCATAACGGTAATTTCAAAAAGAAAGGTTTAGGATTTATTCCACCTGAAAATTATAAAAATGAAAAATATGTCCGAGATTTTAAATCAAAAATGATATTTGTTTCAGGGACAAGCTCGGAAGAAGAAGTAAAAAGCCCATTCTGGAAGCAATCAAACAGAGAATTCCTTGCCAAGAAGCAAGAGAATGTGAAGAATGGAGCTAATCAAAGAAAGGAGACAAGAACCTATTACAAATGCAATGAAGCTGGTCACATTGCATGGAACTGTTCTCAAGCTGCAAAAATAAAACAGGAAGTCTCTAAGAAACTCAAAGAAAAAGTTATTGAGAAAAATGAACCACCAATTGAAAAATTCAAAATTTTCGAAAATTCAACATATGAAGTTGGTGAGTGTTCAAAAACTCATTTTTATAAAAGGAGAGCTAAGGACAACCAAGTGTGGGTTGTTAAGAAGGTTCATGGCGATGAATCTGATTCCACAAAACCAGAGGAGCCACATGTTGTTAAAAATGATGAAAACTCAGTTCCGCCAATGGATGAAGTCAATTTTCCACCATTGAGGGCTGAAAATTTTAAATCAAAAGTTGGGAAAGTTGAGATCTCGAATCAATTTTATTCTGAGAAGAAAGAATTTGATGTCGAGAAAGCGTTTAATGGAAATGTGAAAAAGATGTTTGGGAAAATAGTCGAGGGAAAGGCCAAAGGGGTAAAAGACTTTTATGAAACAAAAAAGGCAACTTACTACCCAAGTGCAGGTGAGGAGGAAACATCCAAGTTTGGTGAAGCTTGGATGTCTGTTTTTCATAAGTGATAAGTATGACTTGCCGGAGCTCCCAGGTAGGTAAGCGTGGAGAAGGAATCGGCATCATTCTTGAAAGGTTTGGTTGGTAAATCTACAGGTGATATCATTATATTGTTATTTTTTTGATATACAAGTGGTTTGAGTTGATAAGTGAACCTGCGAGTGGTTGAAGAAGGTTTTCCCTGACAAGTGGTAAATCAAGGACATTAATTTGTACTTGTTTTTCCGTCATATGATTGAAAAACAATGTGTTGAATGAATCCCCATACCTACAAGTGGTTTGTAAAATCAGCAAAACTTATTTTCTGGAAATATCATTTTGATTAAAACAAACTTAAGTGTTTTGAAATCATAATGAGAAAATAGTTTGTTGAAAGGGGGAGTTCTGATTGTTTATGCCAAGTGGATGGCGAATTGAAGCGATTCGATATCGGTTGTAAATTTACTTGTACAGTTTGTTTTCAAATTTCCTGAAATGTGTTTGCATTTTAGGGGGAGTAAGAATTTCAGAAAATCCAAAAACATTTGAAAATTTGAAAAAGCCAAAAACATGATAAAATTCAAATTGAGTTTTGTGTCAAAGAAGAGGAAATGATAGTACATCAGTGGACTATCACAACATGCTAAAGAATTGGAAAGTTAAATGTGATAAACGGTCTCACTGATGATGTGCCAGTAGGTTTTTGCACATTTAGTAGATTGTGACGAGATATAAATCTAAATTCAAACTTGCTTATATCGTGGGTAACATCTCTCGGATATATGGGTAACCCCCGAAATCTTGTTTGAAAGGTCCCTCTTTCTGAGATACTAGGTCTTTATGCTCAGTGATATCTGGGGTATTATCCCGAGACTTCTGATTTTGCGAAAGCAATAGCCTAGTCCTTGGAGAATACTTTACGCTTGCTTGAAATATAGCCGCCCTCAGCATAAAATGATGAGACAATAAAATTGCTAATCAATGATGTTGTAAAAAGATCCTCTAAAGGGGACCCACCAAAAGTCGAAGCCGTTATCTCTCTGCTGAACGGAAGTTCTGACCTGAGCTCTCACGGTTTTCGCAATATAACCCCTTACAGATATCATCTGTGGTATACTCACCTGTAAGACTGAATATTGGGATCTGGATACGGGAGTATATTCTGAGGTGGGACACGCGATTAAGTTTAAGTTCTTAAGACATAAATCTCATATCTCGAAACAGTTGAACTTTGTGTGAGAATTTTAGTGGATCAGTATACTGACAATCTAAGTAAATCGTTTAGAGCTTAAAATGTTTAAAGCTTAACGGTGTTGGTGATGTGTCTCAAAAACTGATATGATCCTCTTACACAAACTCACAAAAATTTTGTTTGTAAATAGTTCTTACTGCATCTCATTCTATTAAAAAAATCCAAAAAGATTTTAGTGTGTTTTAGCATAAATTTTAAAATTCAAAAAGATTTTCGACAACTGATGTTGGAGAGCTGATTTTCAAAATTCCAAGTGCTAAACATGATGAGCATGTGGTGAGGGGGAGTGTGTGTTTAAATGAGAAAAGTTTTTGAATATTTTTCGGTACAAGTGGTCATCTGAGGTTTTTAACATTGATAAATCTTTTTTGATTAATTTGAGAAGGAGTTTGTATATAAATTTTGTAAAATTTTAAATTTGTGAATTTTATTTCTGGGTTAAGAATGTGCAGGTGTAGCCAGGTGTCGATCCTGAACCTGAAGAAAGAGCACAAAGCCAGGTTCCGATACCTGAGGACTCTATTATTTCAACAAGCCAGGCTGCGATCCCAGCATAACGAGAGGGGGAGTCTGAAGACATCTAAGTAGATAAGATTGTTCGAGGAGAGTATGTTGGTGCTGATGAAGAAAGAGAATAATCAGACTGATAAAGACTGAAGACATTGAAGACTCGACACTTAAGACTCGTCAACATCCGAGGGGGAGTCTGTTAGTGCATACGTCTATCAACTTCGTCTTGTGTCAAGTCTTGCATTACACATGGCACGAAGTTCTAGAGAACAAGTCAAAAGACTGATTCCGCTTGAAGTATGCTATTTCGCTTGAACTGCTGATTTCGCTTGAATGTAATTGTTGTGATTTCGCTTGTATTGAGGTTTTGCTTGAGTTATGTTCAAGCAAAATCAGACTTCTATATATAGGTTTTAGGATGTGTCATTTGGAGCGGGATTAGAGACGAGTGTTTCCGACGGCGAAGCTCTGTCGAAGTGTCTTCAGAACTGTAATCGTTTCGGAATCAATATACAAGACAGTTAAAAGTGATATCTTGCTGAATTCAACTCATTATGTTTGTTTCCACCTTTCATTTTGAGTAGAACGCCTCTGAACGACTCATTTCGGGTCCAAACACGATCCTACAATTTTCGGGTTTAAGTAAAGTATGGTGATTAGTCGTTTAATTACACTATTAAGAGGTAATTAGTGTTTCGGAACCAAAATTATTATTAACTAGATCCTTAAACTAGTAAAAATCATGTTTTGATACCTTGGATGCCTTTCGTTCGGTCGTCGGTGGATTTACGGCACTTTTGTGGCGTACCGACGGATTTTGTCGTGAGTTGTTATTTCCCATCCGAACGATGTAGGAAGTGGTTCCGAGTTCCAAATTAGGCTTAACTAGTTCACTAGAGTTTTCATTCGGTTGTTACGATGACAGAAACACTGCTTACTAGCTCGTCGGTTCGCTAACGGATTAGTTTAATGCATAACGATATACTATCGGAAGCTTATGATTCTGGTCATCTCATTGATATCCTTAAAATGTTTTAGTGTGTTTTTCATCAGGTGACATAATTCCGAAGTCCCGGAAATGCTTTGTTATAGGTTCAGACAAGTTAAAAGTCCTATATTTTTAGCCGAAATAGACATTTTTGAGATTAGGGCGTTATACCGGAAAGTCTTGTTTCTTTGCAAGATGTGTTTTCATAATAATCTTTTCTTATATAAATGGATTCAGTTATGTTATCCGAGTGTCGTTTTTCAGTGTTTCAGTCTGATTTCACGGTTTGCTGGCATGAATAGTGTAACCGTTAATAGTGCACGTGGCACTTTCTACCAACACTTTTAGGACATTGTTTGCCTGATTTCGCAATGTGGCGAAAACCAACATATGTTTTAGCATTGTTTCCTTGTCCTAACCTTGTTATCCAATTAACGACACTGTTACGTAATTAAATTACGCTAAATGCATGAGATTATGTAAATAAAATAGTGATTAGTTTGTACGTAATTGCCGGTTTATTGTCATTTGTCACATCATACTTGGGATTTGTATAAATATGTGTATCATTTGCACATATCAATTCTTGTTCGATTTCGAGCTCTAAATCGCTTTTTGGAAAGTTATACGCGCACTGATGCGTAAACGTAATCAGATTAACACGACAAACACTCCGGAATAGTGACATGGGCTTAACATACCTTAAATAACCTTTACATAACTTAGAAATAAGTTTTGGAAGGTTTGGTGTGTCGAAATCAAGTTTAATCGCATACATGGACTAAATTCGACAAACTGCGAAAGTATGCCGATTCGTACTGTAACGGACAATCCGGAACATGACCATAAGTTAAACATACCCTAAATATCCTTTACATAGCTTAGAAATAGGCTTTGAGGGGTTCGGTGTGCTAAAATAAACTTTTTTGGTCATTCAGGGACTAAAAGCGTCAAAAAGTGCATAAGTTTGCATTTTCGCGCATATTTTACGTTCTGGATCGTTTTTTGCGTCTGTTCTTGTTTCGTCGTAATTAACCGAACAACGCAACCGTACGAACAAACGAACCGACATCCGAGATATTTTTGAGCATGTTTCATGTTCCCTATACTTTAACTTCATTTTAGAGCCTTGAAATGGGATTAACAGGGCTTAAACGTGTCAAAAATGCATCAAAAACCATGTTTTGCACAGTTATCTTAGGAAGGGACCAAAGTTGAAAATCTGATTTCCAGCTTGTTCCAGCTGTTCCCCTCATTTTCACATGGTTTTAATGAAACTAGGGGCTTGTTTTGGGGTACCCATGGTATTCTAAAACCATGGGCACACATGTAAGGTCTAGATCGAAGCTCGGTTTTCGATGAACGATCCTAACGGTCTTTGTTTTCCTATAAATACCCCCACCCTATTGCTTCAAAACTCACATTTGATCTGATTTGGCTCTCTAAGTTGAAGTATACATTTCATACCTGAGAGTAATCGGATCAAAACTTCCATTCTTGGACCCGTTGTAAGTCCTCTTTCGTTCTTTTTCGCGTGAAAGTCAAACTGTGTTTGACTTTCTGCTTTGACCAGTTTATGGTCAACATGAAGTTCGTTTGAACTTCATAACATGAGCGTAATCACGATGGTTTTAGTCTCTTGTGACTATACCTACTGATTACCACGTTATCTAGGCATAGTGGCGAGTCGTAGTTTCGGCCAAAATGCGTATTCTTGCGTATTATGTAACCAAACTACTTTTAGGTATCAAAACCGTTTGTTTTGATACCAAACCTATTTTCAAACCTCGTGAAGCATGTTTTAACAGGTTTAGCTCGTCACTTTAGGTTTAGTGCTTATGTAGGGTCGTAAGGTAGGCGGTCTAAACAACTGCTTATACTTTCGAACCCGGCCCGTTTGGTCGATCTTTAGGATCCGACCAAACACATTAGGTGACCATAGTTGCATAGGGAATAACCTTCCGAGGTTATACCTTATGGTCACGTCGTTTAAGTAGTTGTATGATAGGTAGTTTATATGCCTTAGGTAAATGACCAAAATGCCCTTTTTACGCTAAAATTCATTTTAAGCATATGTAACATAATGTTTTATATCTAAACTAATTTGGCATCAATATTAGACATGTTAAGGCATATTTTACTTATCATAGGACTAGTTAGGCGGTCCGAACGCGTTTTACGCGAACGACGCGTTAAAGTGGCGTAAGCTACCTTAACGAGTCGTAATGGGTCGTAAGCACTTAGGTTAGGTTTCGTTTTAGAATGTAGGCTTTGTTAAACCATATTACATGAGTCCCTACACTCATTTGGTTTATGAAACCTCATTTTATCCGATCCTCCGATTTAGGTCCATTTATTTACATAGTTATCTATATTAGGTGTCGTTTGATTTCCGTGATCCCTCTAGCTTTGCTTGGTTGTTATTCAAGACTTCTAAGCACCCTCAAGTGAGTACATAGCCTCCTCTTTTACTGTTTTTCAAACATTTTGGGGTGAAACACATGTGCCTACTTGTTACTTTCGCGCTTTCCATGTTTTTATGTCATATGCTTGCTATGTTCATTAGTACACTTATAGTACATGATTTCATTTTCTTTTGCTATGTATGTTTACTTGGCATGCTAGCACATTGTTTTACATTACATTTTCTGTTACATATGTTTACTCAGCATATGAACACATTGTTTTACATCTCTACCTTGTATGTTTACTTAGCATACTAGGTACATTGTTTTCATAAAACATGCTTACATTTGGTATAACATTTGGTTTGTTTAACGAAACTAATACATTCATTAACACCGATCATGCCGCTCGGTAGTAGGTAGTGGTACCATAGGACTTGACAACTCCCATTCCTGAAATCCTAGGTTTGTTTGGGTGGAAGGAATGACCGAATCCGAAAACATTTCTAGGTAGACCTTTGACTTTGTTCTATGGTTTATCCTACAGTCTCAAGGCTTAGATGTAGACGTTTAACATTACCGCATAAGTGTTTGTATCAGTAAAGCATGCATTATTTTACAAAGCATAACTTTTGATTATAGTTTATCAAATGCATTGTTTTGTACATTTCTTTCTTATAGGGTCGAGTAAATGCTTTTAATCAATAAAGGCTGTTTATTCACTCTACATTACATTTGTTTACACAGTAACATTTCAACATTTGTTTAAACATTACATTTAGTTATACATGTACATTTTTACATTTATGGTTTGTTTGGGTAAGTGATTTAAGTAACGAGACGTGTGTAATATGATAAAAGCATGGTGGATACGCCCCTGGTACTTCCTATATATAAGTGCTTTTATGATATTACATATCGTAGCGTTATTTAAACCATCTCAATTTTGGCATATTACATTTTACACAAATTAACATATCTTTACAAAACATTGTTTTACAAACAACACATTTTATACAAATTCATTTTTACTTGGTTATTTACTTAACCATACATATCCCTTTTATATCATCTGTTTCCTTATCGATTTTTATATGATTTATAAAACAAAAACATTTTACAAGGTTCATGACTACTTTTGTTAAACATTTTCTTTAAACTTACAAGTCATGAATCCTAAATCAATAAAACCTATGTATCTCACAAGCATTTTTATGCTGACGTACCTATTTTCACATGTGTTTCAGGAAATGATGCATAGGATTGATCAAGATACACTTAGGCAGACTCGGGCCTTAGTGACAATAAAAGATGCAAGACTAGTTAATTATGTTATGCTTCCTTGTTGTTAAGACATTGTAACTCTTTTAATCAATAAAACAAAATTTCAAATTTCCATGTGTTATGAAACAATTATTCTGTTACAACACTCCCCAACGTTTCCGCCACGATTTGTTGTTTTACGTGGTCGGGGTGTGACAAAAATAAATCCGAATTATGGCATTTTCATTACGAATGGTGTTTTACACCTTGGTACGCATATCTGAATTATGGCGTTTTCATTAAAATGTTTTAGGGTTACAGCAAATCTGTTATTCTTATTGTTTATCAATAAACTAATGGTTTGTTCATTATGGCGTTTTCACCTTCTTCCCTCTCAGCAGCCACTTCATGTGTAGTTTATATTTTTTTGATATGTATTTTTGTATCTCTTATCGTGTGATGTAGGATGTGATGGAGAGGGTGAAACCCAAGCTTTAAAGTGTTTATCTTGCGAGTTTTATTCTGTTTTAAGTAGTTATATGCATTGAATAAGATAACTACGATAAATTGTGGTTTTGCAGGTTAATTGCTTAATTCGGTGAAGTTAAAGCGGTTAGAGATGAAGTGGAACGTTTGAGGTTGATAAACGCAGCAAAAGGTACCAATCAGGACTTGTTCGGTGTTGATTTATAGCTTGAAAGTGCAAAGAACGCGAAAGAACAAAGTCTAGGGACCTGATTGTCATTATATGAAAGTTGTATAATGAAGTAAGAGAGAAATGTGAATGCTCGACGTAGCTTACGGTGGCATTATCGTAGGTTACGGGTAGGTATGTTCAGCAAAGAATTCCAGCAGAAGCTGTGTAACACCCCGACCCGAATAGGGCTGACGTGTCACTATTACAGATATCAAAAACCAACTCAAACCGTTTAACAAGGAAAAATAGGATCCAAAAGACAACCAAAGGTTTTGAAAACAAACCAAGAATCCTAAGTATTAATTAATTCAAAATGCTGAAATAAATAAAAGTCTTTATTCTTGAACCGCATTTTACTCTCATCATCACTAGTTCCCAACATTCCCTGGATTACCTGTCAACAAATAAGAAAAACATAACAAAGAAAACTACGGCTGAGCCAAAGGTTTTCTAGTAACGGAAAAATCAAATAGTACAGGTAAAGGAGGGACATAAAGAAAGAAATATGGAATTCTTGAACACAAAACCAACACTAATGCTGAAACAAATATTGAACATAATCTGAGGCATAACACGATACATGATCAGAACATAATCAGACATACAAAGCATATCAGACAATATTATAAACATATCAGATCAGAAACAGATATCAGACTACGTGACTACAAATAACAACAAACCAAGTCACGTGAGACGGAAGCACCCACGAGTTTAAACAGACGGGTACATAGCTAGCTAGTCCATGCACCTATAAGATGGAGAGTGTGGCGTTCACCCATTATTCCAACTCCAGACAACAAACTCAGACTTAGAGCTAAGATCAATCTATACGCCTCTAGGGGCCAGGTGCTACACAAGCACAAACTAGAGACGCCATGAACTTTTATTACGCACTATCATGATAAGTGCCATCCCGTTGACGCCCAAACGACAAGCCAGACATGCTCTGGTTACAGAGTACAGAAACTTAGGCCATGTATTAATATACATGCAACTTAAACTGATTCTCATGGGAGCATGCAACAACGATTACAACTGCTAAAGTCTATTGCATGCTACTACGAACTTGTAAAATAATAAATGTGAACTGAAGCAACTAACGCAAATAAACAAAATCCGTACTGCAAAGTGACGGATATGATAAATAAATACTCTGATGAGAAGACCAAAGAATCCGTACCTTAGGTTAAACCTAAACAATGTAGAC
This sequence comes from Helianthus tuberosus, assembly GCA_030545235.1. Lineage (NCBI taxonomy): Eukaryota > Viridiplantae > Streptophyta > Magnoliopsida > Asterales > Asteraceae > Helianthus > Helianthus tuberosus. Next base: position 126,981,406 of record CM060407.1, read on the forward strand.
GCAACAAGTCCTCACTTGAAACAAAGTCCTACATATTATTCATGTTTTAAATTAGATTGGTTACTAAATTTTACATTTATTTAATTTATGGAACCCACTGAATGGATTTGATTATTTAGTTTCCACTAGTCTCGGAATGTTAAAAAGAAACAAAACTCATCGATCTATTTTTCTTGTCCTCCTGATCAATACAAACAACTTTTAAAATTAAAGGATTATATTATTATTTTATCATATGTGCATAAGTTTATTCAAGTTGACAGCAAGAGACCATGCATGACCCCATAATCAATTTCTTAATACTAAACTCTATTGGCTTTGTATAAACATACTGAATTTTAGGATTTCACTTTCTAAACATTTTATATCATAAAAAGAATGTAGATCATTTTAGGGGAGTTATGCTATAAACTGGTTTAGTAATGTAGTGTCTGATCCTGGCTTGGAGTAGTTTTCTTTAATTTTTTGTTGAGTGTACTTGGCCGTGTCTAGTTTTTGTGTGTTTGTGGCCTTGTTGCCTAGCTGTTTTTAGTTTGGTTGTTTTTGTGTTCCTAGTCTTGGTATGCCAAGGCTAGCGGGTGTGTGGTAATTCAGCCACACTTTTGTACTTATTGGTTTGATTTATAAAGGCTTGGACTATCCAGACACCCTCTGCGCCTATTTTCACACTTTTTGGGCCCTAGACGCCTCGTATAGGGCTATACGAGGCGTCTATGCACTGAATTCAAGGGGGTCTTCAGAGGGTGTCAGGCACAAAGTTTAAGAAACCCTAGACGCAGAGTACAGCCCTATACGAGGCGTCTAGGGCTTGGGTTTTTTTTGGTTGAAATAAGGGGTGTTTTGGTGGGTTTTGGTATGGTTTTTTGAAGATGTGTTTTTTTAGCGAAAAAAATTTTGGTTTTAAAAAAAAGTTTTGTTTTTTTTGTTTTTTACACTATAAAAAATCAACTATTTTAAAAATCGGCTCTTTAAATATATTATATCGATTAAATATTATAATGTTTTTAACATTTTACTTTTTTAAATATTATTCTTCCGATTAAAATTTTATCTCGTTCAAATATTGTTTCCGTATTATATTTAGGGGATATATTGTTTCCGTATTATATTCAAAACATTTATTGTTTCCGTATTATATCAATTTAAGACAACAATCATTAAGTAACCGAATAACTGAAAACAAACATAAATGTGACATATATAAGATAAGTTTGTACATCCATAACAAAAATATACAAGATAAGTTTGTACATCCATAACAAAAATAAAAACAACAAGTCTATTCATCCAAATCCAAATCCGAATCTGGATCTGGCTGCTGCGGCTGCTGCTGCTGATGTGGTGCTCGAGCTGGTGGAAGCGGTATCGGGGGTAATCCCTCTCTCTCTCGTCTATCCTGCTCGGCCCGTACCAACCAACCTATCAAATCGTTGAGCCTGTCAAGCTCGGCTCGTACATTCGGATGTAGCGCAGCTCCTGGGGCATGACCTGGAATAATGTGACGTGGAAACTGAGGCGCCCAGGGAGGTGGCGGTGGTTGTGGCATCGCTGCACCGTCTAAATCCACTGGAGGGTCCTCCACGGGCACTGCATCAGCAGGATCTGCCAGAGGATAGACGAGCTCGAACTGCTCTGGTAGGGGCTCCTCTCTCCATGTGCCCCCGTTGCGGTTTTTAAACCGCGGGCCAACGAGGAACCTCTTGATCAGTGTCATCCCCCACAGCGATGGAAAACCCATCCACGTCGGCATGACTGGCGGCGTCCGTAGATGTGGGTCCTCCTCCGGTACGATGCCCAATGAACGGGCAATGACGGTCATGTACGCGTCGCCATACAAAAATCCGCGCTCCTGCCGGTGATGGGCGGAGGCATTGTACTGGGCTAGACCATGTGCTAGTGCGCATGGCCTCCTGTACAACAAACAATAAAAGAAAAAAAGATCTGTGGTCATACACCACTCACGGCTGTAGCCTAGCGCTGCAATAGAAGTAGCGAGCATATGGTGCATATACCAGCTGATAGTGTTAGCGAAATACAGAAACAGAGATTAATAAACAATACACATAATCACAATAATTGCTGTAATAAATGTACGTACCTGTACAATGGGTCGTTAATAAACGACACCCTCCCCTTCGACTTGTCGTGCTCCCAATGATTTGACCCCGCAATCACCTGCCAAAACCCTAAAAGAGTGGGTCTATCAACCACCACTAGACCCGTTGTGTAAACATCAGTCTCGATCTCCTCCTGCATGTATAAACCACAATGCACCGCAAACTGTGCTAGCGTCATCGAAAGCAAAACGCCAGCGAGCCTGAAAGAAACCTCAGGTGGAGGGGGAGAATCTGGGTGCGGAAGCGGCACTGGGACCCCAGGAGGGTGAATATGTGAATGACGAAAAGAACTCGACCAGCAGCTCCCTGTAGCTCGGCGTGTGCGCCAACTCAAAAAGACGATGCCACGGCGAATCGACAGGTATAAACCGACCCACTCTAGCCGTCTCACCAATCTCATCTATCGCATCCCAGTCGAACGTTGCATGCGATCCAATGTGCATCCTCCTAAGCTTCTGGAAATGACAGGCGGCATCGGTGTCGTCGGGAAACTCTGGATACGGGTGACCCTTCAGCGTATCCGGAGGCGGTAGCCGTCTCTGTCGTGGACCCCGCTGAACCGGCTGACCCCCTGGCGGTGCCCCGTCAAGCTCTACCTGAATGTTATCGCCCTGAATCGGATGGTCCTCCTTAATCAATCTGCAATTAATATTAATAACAATAATAAATAATAATAATAATATATAAATAATAATAACAATAATAATAACAACAACAACAACAATAATAATAATAATATAATAACAACAACAACAACAATAATAATAATAATAAATAATAATAATAAATAATAATAATAATAATAAATAATAACAACAATAATAATAATAACAATAATAATAACAATAATAATAATAATAATAAATAATATTAATAATAATAATAATAAATAATAATAATAATAAAAATAATAATAATACAAAAAATAATAATAATAATAATAATAATAACAATAATAATAATAATAAGAATAGTAATAAGAATAAGAATAATAATAAGAAAAATATTAATAATAACAATAATAATAATAATAAAAAAAACAATAATAATAACAATAATAATAACTAATAATAACATTAATAACAAAAAAATATATACCAGTGCCTCGTATCTGCCTCGTATAGAGGTATACGGGGTTTCCTGTTCTACCGTCTTTATCTTCAACCTCAACAGAAAACCTCAAACCCAACAAAAACCTAAACTACGGGCAAACCTATGGTCTAAAGGCAAAAAAGAGGCTAAAATACTAAACTACGGGAAGAAATACGTACTAGGGATGCTTCAAATCTTCGAAAATGCGGTTCAAATACGTATCCGGGGCGTATAAAGCTCTGTGCACCATATATGTTTGTGTTTTTTGTTTGGGGTGATAAACTGGGTCGTCTAGGTCCCCCCCCCCCTTTACGAGGCACAGACGCCTCGTACAGAGCTAGACAACCCGTCAGGCGTTTTTGGTAAATGACCATGTTGCTCTTGTAAAGCCCCCAGTATAGGCCTTAATCAGGGGGTAAAATGGTAATTAACCAATCCAAAAATATCTTTTTGGATTGGTTAATTACCATTTTACCCCTGGCTAAAGCCTATACTGAGGGCTTTACAGGGGTAAAATGGTAATTTAATAAAGATTTTTTTAATAATTAAAAAAGAAAAAGTGAAACAGTTGCCGCCCACCATGTATTGGTCGTATAGACCTATACGCGTCGTCTAGGTTTTCAAATTACCTTTATGCCCCTGTTTAAGGCCTATACTGGGGTCTTTTCAGGGGTATATTGGTAATTAAACAAAAGATTTTCAAAATTCAAATTTAAAAAAAAAAAAAAATGTTGCCGCCCATATAGACGACCCGTCCAGGCCTATACGAGGCGTCCTTTTTTGATAAATTCAAATTTTGAAATTCAAATTTTCAAAATTCCGCTCTTACAGACGACCCATCCAGCTCTATACAAGGCGTCTGGTTTTGTTAAAATGACCTTTTAGCCCCTGATTTAAGCCTAGGATGGGGGCATATCAGGGGCAAAATGGTCTTTTGACCAATCGTATACGACACGTCTAGATCTATACGAGGCGTATATTTGTAATTTTTTTTTTAAATTACAAATAAACTGTTTTAATCAATTCTAATTATAAAAAAAAATTATATAAATTTTTATAAAAATGTTATTAACCTGTTTTAATCAATTCTAATTATAAAAAAATTATAGAAATTATAAAAAAAATTATAGAAATTGTAGAAAATTATAGGAATTAATACAAAAAATTCTATTAATTACAAAAATCATTCTTCCGTATCACTATCGATGTAATTAAGACTGGGGTTTGATCTTGGCAGAGGATTCATTATCGATGTATACCATTCTAGACGTGGCAAGTACATATCTTCCCATTGTTCCGTATGGGGTCTTCGGTGGTTCAACCATAGCCCGTGTGATGGTGGCATTGGATAATCCCCTTACAGCTTAACACGTATGAAGTGGTTCCCGTTAACATGTGTAAGCGTTATGAATAAGGGTTGTTGATTAGCCGGAGGACTTAGTATCGGGAAGAAAGTGGAACTCGCACCCATGGTTGTCGTTAACAGGTGCACCCCGATACCGTACGTTTGTGCAATAAGAAGTCCTGCTAAGGGGAAGTCCATCCAGTGATCCTCCCCACAACCGGACACTGAATCCCAAATTAGGCCCTGACGATGCGTGTAAAAATAACCTTCATCCCATGCTTCAAATATTGGGAACCAGATCGATTCATTCTAATCCATTTCTTGGACATGGTCCCTTCGAATGAGCCCCCATGAACTCTGATCCATACCTAAGCCGACAGCCACAGACCGAAACCCACAATGACCATCCGGCATCACATCTCGTATGCACAAGACGTGCGGATGAAACACTAGAGGAATGGCAGACTTAAACTATTTGATGATTCCCACGTACTCGTCCCCAATGATTAAAGGAAAACCGTGATCATCTCGTGTCTCTTTCTTCTTAGAACTCTTTGAACGACTTAGGCTCGCTTTGGGTTTTTGGGACCTTATAACCGGCTGTTGAGAGGCCTCTGACGGAACGTATGATCTGTGGTGAGGTTTATCGTACTTACTTTGTCGGGAACCTTCAAAGCACGTGTTTGCATCACCGAAGGAGCTTCTCCTCAATTCGTCATCTATACGAGAGGCCTCGTCCAACCTTTGTTGTACCTGCTTTGTTGTTGGTCGGCCACGAGTATTTTGTTGGACAACCGGTGGTTTCTTGGTAAGTTGGCGTGTTGGCTCTCAACTCTGTTTGTGGTACGATTACCAAAGTTACCCCTTTTATCAGTCCACGCAAAGACGAACATCTCCTTATAGTCTTTTAGCCAGTTATCGTACACGTAATTGAAGACTCCTAAAAAGTAAAAATAATTTAAATAAAATTTGCATAGGTGAGTCGTATGTTATTAGAAAAACTTACTAGAACGTTTGCACTCCACAAGTCGCTTTCGCATGTTGCGCAAGTGGTACTCATAGATGGGTATGGATGGAGACTCAATCAATGTCCCCCAGAATCACAAAAATTTATCCCAGTCTTCGTCTGTGAAGGCAGCCTAGCAGTGTTTCATAACATTCTGTTGTATGTGCCACCTACAAAGAAGCCTGGAGGCGTCTGGAAATACTTTAGCACACGCTCCCATAAGGGCTAGGTCTCTATCCGTTAAAATCACACGTGGCTCCATACATTCATCCAACATTGACTTGACCCTCTCAAGCACCCACACAAAGTTATCACCCCGTTCTAAACTAACAACGGCATGCGCGATAATAAAAGATTTGTTGGTAGGCGTCATACCAACAATCTGGATAAATGGCATATTGTATATGTTTGTCTTGTACGTCGCATCGATCAGCATGATGTGACAACTGTGTTCTGTAATCGATGTATAATGTAAAACAATGTTGATTATCAATAAAACAATGTGCTTTGGTGTTATTATATGTTCTTTGGTGTTATTATATGTGTTTTGGTGTTATTTTGTGTGTAATTGTGTTAAGATGATTTTACAATCTGATTCAAATCCGATTTCAAGCTTTAAATCGCTTTCTGGAAGGTTATACGCGCACCAATGCGTAAATATAACCAGTTTAACGCAACAAACACTCTGGAATAGTAACATAGGCTTAACATACCTTAAATAACCTCCACATAACTTAGAAATAAGTTTTGGATGGTTTGGTGTGTTGAAATCAAGTTTATTCGCTTACAGGAACTAATTTCGACAAACTGTAAAAGTATGCCGATTTGTACTGTAACGAACATTCCGGAACATGACCATAAGTTAAACATACCCTAAATATCCTTTACATAGCTTAGAAATAGGCTTTGAGGGGTTCGGTGTGCTAAAACAAACTTTTTGGTCATTCAGGGGCTAAAAGCGTCAAAAAGTGCACAAGTTTGCATTTTCGCGCATATCTTACGTTCTGAATACATCCGGACATCCAAGTCTTTATTTAATCATTAAAATATTTTATTTTAGTGATTGGCATGATAAAATTCCATTCGTCGCGTAATTTGGACCGTTTTTCGCATTCGTTCGTGTTTCGTCGTAATTAACCGAACAACTCAACCGTACGACCAAACAAACCGACATCTGAGATATTTTTGAGCATGTTTCATGTTCCCTATACTTTAACTTCATTTTAGAGCCTTGAAATGGGATTAACGGGGCTTAAACGTGTCAAAAATGCATCAAAAACCATGTTTTGCACATTCAGGGACGAAAATTGACATTCTGCCTTAGTTATCTTAGGAAGGAACCAAAATGAAAAATCTAAATTCCAGCTTGTTCTAGCTGTTCCCCTCATTTTCACATGGTTTTAATGAAACTATGGGCTCCCATGGTTTTACAAAACCATGGGCACATGTGTACGGATGAGATCGAAGCTCGTTTTACGATGAACGATCCTAACGGTTCTAGATTTCCTATACATACCCACCTCCTTTCACTTGCAAAACCCACATTGATCTGATTTTGGCTCTCTAAGTTGAAGTTTATGCTTCATACCTGAGAGTAAATCGGATCAAAGCTTACGGGGACCTTTTTTAAGTATTCTTTCGTTCTTTTATTGCTTTTCGAGTCTGAAAGTCAAACTGTGTTTAACTTTCTGCATTGACCAGTTTATGGCCAATGCGAAGTTCGTTTGAACTTCATAACGTGAGCGTAATCACGATGGTTATAGTCCCTAGTGACTCTACCTACTTGTTGGTGCATGTGTCTGTCGACTTCGTCTTGTATCGAGTCTTGCATTGTTCATGGAACGAAGTTCAAGGAAATTCTCAAAGAGTTAATTTCGCATGAACTATCTAATTCCACTTGAAGAGAGTTCTTGTAATTCCACACGAAATTACAAGGTAATTCCGTTTGAATGTAATATCGTTTGTAACTGATTCCGTTTGAAGCATGTTTCACACGAAATTACTAGTCTATAAATAGGTAATAGGTCTGTGTCATTTGACACGGAATTAGTTTGTGTGTTTCCGACGGCGAAGCTCTGTCGAAGTGTCTTCAGAACTGTAATCGTATCAGAATCAATATACAAGACAGTTTTAGTGAATATCTTGCTGAATTCAACTCATCATGTTTGTTTCCGCCTTTCATTTTGAGTAGAACGCCTCTGATCGACTTGTCTCGGGTCCGACAACGATCCTACACTACTGATTACCACGTTATCTAGGTGTAGTGACGAGTCGTAGTTTCGGCCAAAATGCGCATTCTTGCGTATTTTGTAACCAAACTACTTATAGGTATCAAAACCGTTTGTTTTGATACCAAACCTATTTTCTAACTTAGTTAAACATGTTTCGACATGTTTAGCTCGTCACTTTTTAGATTAGTGCTTGTTTAGAGTCGTAAGTCAAGCGGACAAAACACCCACTTAGACTTTCGAACTCGACCCGTTTGGTCGATCATTAGGATCCGACCAAACATGTTTAGTGACCATAGTTGCATAGGGAATAACCTTCCGAGGTTATACCTTATGGTCACTTAGGTTAATTAGTTGTATGATAGGTAATTTATATGCCTTAGGTAAATGACCAAAATGCCCTTTTCATACATAATTGGTAATTAAGCATATGAAACATAAAATTTTGTCACGTAACTGATTTTGTAACATATTTAAACATGTTTAGGCATATAATACTTATCATAGGACTAGTTAGACGTCTCGAACGCGCATTTGCGCGCATGACGCGTTAAAGTAGCGTAAGCTACCTTAATGGATCATAATGGGTCGAAAGCACTCAGGATAGGTTTCAATTTAGGATGTAGGCTTTGTTAAACCATATCACATGAGTTCCAATACTCATTTGGTTTACAAGACCTCATTCTATCCGATCTTCTGATTTAGGTGTCTATTGTTTGATTAGTGATTCGATTACTAGGTGCTACTTGATTTCTATGGTTTACTCGAGTTTGTTGAAGTTCTATTGATTGAGGATACTTTGCACTACATGTGAGTACATAGTTCCCCTATTTTACTATTTTCAATTGTTCTGGGGTGATTCATATGTACAAAAATGATTTCTAGGATTAAACAATGATTTCAATAACGATTAAGATGGTTTATACAAAACTAATAACGATTTCAATAAAGTGAACAAACTTGTTGGTTGTAGTTACATAACAAATGACATTCATTAGCACTGATCAAGCCGACCAGCATTAGGTTATGGTACCATAGGATCTGACAAATCCCGTTATCTTACTGCACCCATGGTTATGTGTGGGGGTTATGGGTAGCGACTGAATCTGATGATAGTTAACTTACCCTTTGGTGGGTTGTTAAAGCGAGAAGCGAGTTGATCGAGTCACTAAGGTTTGAATGTTGTTAGCGAGACAACCATAAATAGTTTTCACAAATTAAAACGAGGATGATTTAAACGATTTTAAACGAGTTAACGATGTGAAAACGATTTGAACAAGTTAAACGAATTGGATAAACGATTGGTTTTTGGTTAAGTGTTTAGATAACGAGACGGGTATAATGTGGTGAAAACATGGTAGATACGCCACTGGTACTTCTTATATATAAGTGTTTTCAACATATTACATAACGTGGCGTTATTTAGTTCACTTGGGTAAACGATTTTGAAACGATGTCACATAACAATGTTTTCAAAAGAATATAAACCATACGAGTTTTACTAACGAGTTAATACAAGAAGTTTTACAAATTGGTTATTCTAAAGTAAATGTTTTTGGGTTAAGAATCATGGCTACGAGATTTTACAAATTATAATCATCTTGATTTGAGTTGGTTAATTATGTTGCAATACACTTTTCAAAACGAGGTTTGTATTTTGACTCTTGTAGTCAAATAAAGTACCGCAACATGAAAACTAGCCATGATTCCAATACTCTTACACAACCTATGTACTCGCCAGCATTTTTTTGCTGACTTTGTTTTTACATATGTTTCAGGTGATGTTGCTTGATTGATTTCTAGGATGCATGCGTCACATAGGATCTGGACAAGGCCTTAGTGACATAATAACAAGTGATAGTCAATATGTAATTTGTTTGTTATGTGTTAAGACAATGTTAATGTTTAATATTATCAATAAAATGAAACTCTTTTTGTATTCATGATTATGAAACAATGATTCTGCCACATCACTCCCCGACGTTTCCGCCACGGTTTGTTGTCCTACGTGGTTGGGGTGTGAAAGAAGAAGTTGGTATCAGAGCCAATGTTTATAGGGAATTAGGTTATTAGTAATGCTTTGACCTAGACTATAACTTTTAGGACCCTAAAGCAAAGTTTCTTTGTGTTTAGATTTTAAAAAACAAAACCGTCACCTATCCTTAGGTGATAACCACAATGAGAACACTAAGTCCGAATCCGCTTTGAAAACTAATCATCTGTTCTAGGATGATTGATTACTAGGTTTTGAACCCTCTGTTATAAGGTTTTGAACCCTTTAAGTTTTCAAAATCTCGTCAAAGTTTGGGTCTAAATAGTGTGAACGCGTGCAAACTGGAAGAGTGAGTGCCTGTACTCTAAGTTTTCTGTCTAAGGCTAGAGTGTTCGTACAAATCTACATAATCGGACCAGTCACTCTTACTTGGGAACTCTTGGGGTGAGTGTTCACTTATAGGCGAGCATGTCTTCGGCGATACATTATTTTTGCTCATTTACTTTGATTAGTCACTGCGTGTCATTTGTTTGTTCGAGGTAACAAACAAATGAACGTCTCCCTTGTGTTTCCCTTGTGTTTTGTCAATGTGTTCTATACCTCTTTGTTTCTCTTTTTCAATCTCACTCGATTCTCATATTTTCTTGTTAGACAATGTCTCCTCGATGTGAAGCACAATCTTTTACTGTTGAAGAAATCGCAGCCCTGGTCTCTCAGCGAATGGCTGCTGTGCTTCCCGGCGTTGTGACCCAAGTCCACGAGATATACAACAACAATAATAACAACAATAATGCACCGTGTAATTTCAAGAGTTTCAATTCTGCTAAGCCGCTAAAGTTTTCTGGGTCGCAAGGAGCAACTGCACTCCTGCAGTGGTTTGAGAGTATCGAGAGCACATTCAGACATGTGCAGTGTCCGAATGCGCGTAAGGTTGAATTTGCTTCAAACGTCTTTGAAAAGAGAGCGCTTACCTGGTGGAATGGTATTATGCGCGATAGGGGTGCCGAAATGGCGCTAGCACAAACATGGGAAGAGCTTCGGGCTCTCATGATGAGTGAGTTTTGTCCCCGTCACGAAATTCGAGCTTTGGAACGAGAGTTTGATGATCTAAAGCAAGATAGGGGTGAACACCGTGCGTATACGGATCGTTTTGAAGAACTCAGTCTGTTGTGTCCCACTATGGTTACCCCATTGGAGAAAGCAATCGAGAGGTATATCGATGGTTTACCCGATTCCATACAGGATATTGTGACTGGCGTTAATCCTACTACTGTCCGCCAAGCAATCGAGTTGTCTGCTACCCTGACTGAGTCTCAAGTCTGGAAGGGTAAACTTACCCGCAAGGGTGATAAAAAGAAGTCGGCTGATTCTGAGAAGAACAAGGATAAGGGCAAGGGTAAGAAAGGTGAGTCGTCGAAGAAATCGAGGAAGCGAAAGGGTGCTCAGAATTTTGTTGTTACAGCACAGACTGCTTAGAACCCGCAGAACCCACCGGCTCAGCCGCCTGCGAAAAAGGCGTATGCTGGTACCGCACCTCTTTGTGCACACTGCAACGGTCATCATGTTGCACAACAAGCTTGCAAGCAATGCACAACGTGTGGTAAACTTGGGCATTTGGCCAATATTTGCCGTTTGGGACAAAATCAGGTTGCTCAGGTTCCAGCACAGGTTCAAGGGAATGCTGCGAGATTCCCACCGGGTTCATGTTTCAACTGTGGAGAGTTTGGTCACTTCCGCACAATTGTCTGAGGTTGGTGAATGCAAATGCGAATCCGAACGTGAATGTCAACGCGAATGTGAATCCCGCTCGTGGGTGAGCATACAATTTGAATGCAAATGAAGCGAGGGCCGATAACGAGGTAGTTAATGGTACGTTTCTTGTTAACAATCGACCTGCATCTGTTCTTTTTGATTCTGGTGCCGATAGAAGTTTTGTTTCATTATCATTTGAGCCTTTGCTTGCGATACCTAGAACTAAACTGAGGAAACCCTTATCTGTCAAGGTTGCTACTGGTAAACCTCTTGTTCTCGATTCTGTTATTCGTGATTGTTAGTTGAACCTTGAAAACCACCTTTTTTCCTATTGACCTCACATCGATGCAACTTGGGAGCTTCGATATTATCGCTGGAATGGATTGGTTAACCAAACATCATGCTGAGGTGGTTTGTTTTGAAAAGATTGTTCGTATTCCCTTGTCTTCTGGCGATGTTCTAGAAGTTCGTGGTGAGAATCCTTCAGATGGATTGAAGCTTATGTCGTGTACAAAAGCCCAAAGTTATTTGAGAAAAGGATATGTTTCTTTTCTGGCACATGTCACCGAGGAGAAAGGCAAGAGCAAGAGTATTCAGGATATTCTGATTGTTCGGGATTATCCAGAGGTGTTTCCTGATGAACTACCTGGTTTACCTCCAGTTCGTCAAGTCGAGTTTCATATTGACCTTGTACCCAATGCCAACCCGATTGCGAAAGCACCTTATCGTCTTGCACCGTCGGAGATGCAAGAGTTATCGAAACAGCTTTAAGAGTTATTTGATAAAGGATTCATCCGACCGAGCTTTTCACCCTGGGGAGCTCCTGTCTCCTTCATGAAAAAGAAAGATGGGTCTTTTCGAATGTGTATCGATTATCGTGAGCTTAATAAGCTCACCATCAAGAATCGATATCCCCTACCTCGAATTGATGATCTCTTCGACCAGCTGCAAGGTGCTTCATGCTTTTCAAAGATCGATCTGCGTTCTGGGTATCATCAACTTCGTGTTCTCGAAGAAGATATTCCCAAAACTGCTTTCCGCACAAGATATGGGCATTATGAGTTCACTGTCATGCCTTTTGGTTTGACGAATGCTCCAGCTATCTTTATGGACTTAATGAATAGGGTCTGTAAACCTTATTTAGACAAGTTCATTATTGTGTTCATCGACGATATTCTTGTCTATTCGAAGTCTCGAGCCGAGCACGAGCAACACCTTCGCTTAACATTAGAACTCCTGAAGAAGGGACAACTTTTTGCTAAATTCTCCAAGTGTGAATTCTGGCTTAAAGAAGTTCAATTCTTGGGTTATATAGTCAATGAGCAGGGTATTCATGTGGATCCATCCAAGATTGTTGCTATTAAAGACTGGAATACACCAACAACGCCTACAGAGATTCGATCTTTTCTTGGTCTTGCTGGTTATTATCGTCGATTCATTTCCAACTTCTCAAAGATCGTGGTTCCACTCACTGCTTTAACTCAGAAGAATAAGCCTTTTGAGTGGGGACCCAAGCAAGAAGAAGCGTTTCAAATGCTAAAACAAAAGCTTTGTGATGCTCCTGTTCTATCTTTGCCCAAGGGAAATGATGATTTCGTTGTCTATTGTGACGCGTTGAATCTAGGACTTGGTTGCGTTCTTATGCAACGAGATAAAGTCATAGCTTATGTGTCTAGACAATTGAAAGTTCACGAAAAGAACTATACGACTCATGATCTTGAGTTAGGAGCTGTGGTTTTCGCGCTTAAAATCTAGAGACACTACCTCTATGGAACGAAGTGTGTGGTTTTCACAGACCACAAAAGTCTCCAGCATATTCTCAATCAGAAGGAGCTGAACATGAGGTAACGACGTTGGATTGAGCTCTTAAGTGATTACGATTGCGAGATTCGCTACCATCCTGGTAAGGCGAATGTAGTAGCCGATGCGCTTAGTCGAAAAGAGCGAGTCAAGCTTCATTCTATTCGAACTCTATCTGATATTCAAACTCGTGTTCTTCAAGCTCAACAATTTTGTGTTTCACAAAATTTGATGGGTAAGGAATTACCACATCAGCTTGAGCTTAAACTCGAAGTGAAGGACGATGGGTTGCTCTATTTCAAGGATCGTTTGTGGATTCCGAAACAAGACGATCTTCGAACCTTGGTAATGGACGAATCTCACAAGTCTCAATATTCTATCCATCCTGGTGCTGATAAAATGTACAAGGATCTTCGTACTCAGTGTTGGTGGCCTGGTATGAAGAAGGATGTTGCCTTGTATGTATCAAAATGCCTAACTTGTCTCAAAGTCAAGGCTGAACATCAACGACCTTCTGGTTTTCTTGTACAACCAGAGATACCGGTTTGGAAGTGGGAGAACATTGCGATGGATCTCATCACTAAGTTACCGCGTACGTCTAAAGGTAATGATGCTATTTGGGTTGTTATCGATTGATTAACGAAATCAGCTCATTTTATTCCAATTCGCGAGGATCTATCTGCTGATAAACTTGCAAAGATTTATGTTGATGAGATTGTATCACGACATGGTGTTCCTTTGGATATCATTTCTGATCGTGATGCTCGGTTTTCATCTCATTTCTGGAAGACCATGCAATCTGCTTTGGGAACCCAACTCAATCTAAGCACTGCTTATCATCCCAAAATAGATGGACAATCTGAGCGGACGATTCAAACTTTGGAGGATATGCTTAGAGCATGCGTGATAGACTTTGGTGGTAATTGGGATTCTCATCTTCCGTTGATCGAGTTCTCTTACAACAATAGCTATCATGCTAGTATTAATATGGCACCGTTCGAAGCTCTCTATGGTCGAAAATGTTGTTCGCCTATCTGTTGGAATGAGACCGGTGAAGCTCAGCTTACTGGACCTGAGCTCATCCTGGAAATGACAGTCAAAATCAAGAAAATCCGCGATAATCTTGTGACAGCTCGAAGCCGTCAAAAGATTTATGTGGATATGCGACGCAAGCCCTTAGAATTTCAAGTCGGAGATCGTGTCCTACTCAAGGTTTCACCTTGGAAGGGAGTGGTGAGATTTGGAAAGAAAGGAAAACTTGCACCTCGATATGTTGGACCATTCAAGATTGGGGAAAGAGTTGGAAAAGTTGCCTATCGACTAGAGATACCTCCAGAACTCGGGAATATTCACCCAACTTTTCACGTGTCCAATTTGCGAAAGTGTTTAGCTATTGCAGATCTTCACATCCCTCTCGACGAGATCCAAATCGATGAAACGATACACTTTGTCGAGAAACATGTGGAGATAACAGACCGTGCATTCAAACAGTTGAAGAACAAACGGATTCGAATGGTCAAAGTTCGCTGGGAATCCAAACGTTGCCCAGAGTTTACTTCGGAACGTGAGGACCAGGTGAAGATGAAGTATCCACATTTTTTTTCACAAGCTTCCTCTAGTTTAAATTTCGGGACGAAATTTCCTGAAGTAGGGGAGACTGTGACAACTGTGTTCTGTAATCGATGTATAATGTAAAAAAATGTTGATTATCAATAAAACAATGTGCTTTGGTGTTATTGTATGTGCTTTGGTGTTATTATATGTGTTTTGGTGTTATTTTGTGTGTAATTGTGTTAAGATGATTTTACAGTCTGATTCAAATCCGATTTCAAGCTTTAAATCGCTTTCTGGAAGGTTATACGTGCACCAATGCTTAAATTTAACCAGTTTAACGCAACAAACACTCCGGAATAGTGACATAGGCTTAAGATACCTTAAATAACCTCCACATAACTTAGAAATAAGTTTTGGATGGTTTGGTGTGTTGAAATCAAGTTTATTCGCTTACAGGGACTAATTTCGACAAACTGTGAAAGTATGCCGATTTGTACTGTAACGAACATTCCGAAACATGACCATCAGTTAAACATACCCTAAATATCCTTTACATAGCTTAGAAATAGGCTTTGAGGGGTTCGGTGTGCTAAAACAAACTTTTTGGTCATTCAGGGACTAAAAGCGTCAAAAAGTGCATAAGTTTGCATTTTCGCGCATATCTTACATTCTGAATACATCCGGACATCCAAAACTTTATTTAATCATTAAAATATTTTATTTTAGTGATTGGCATGATAAAATTCCATTCGTCGTGTAATTTGGATCGTTTTTCGCATTCGTTCGTGTTTCGTCGTAATTAACCGAACAACGCAACCGTACGACCAAACGAACCGACATCCGAGATATTTTTGAGCATGTTTCATGTTCCCTATACTTTAACTTCATTTTAGAGCCTGGAAATGGATTAGCGGGGCTTAAACGTGTCAAAAATGCATCAAAAACCATGTTTTGCACATTCAGGGACCAAAATTGACATTCTGCCATAGTTATCTTAGGAAGGGACCAAAATGAAAAATCTAAATCCCAGCTTGTTCCAGCTGTTCCCCTCATTTTCACATGGTTTTAATGAAACTATGGGCTCCCATGGTTTCACAAAACCATGGGCACATGTGTACGGATGAGATCAAAGCTCGTTTTACGATGAACGATCCTAACGGTTCTAGATTTCCTATATATACCCACCTCCTTTCACTTGAAAAACCCACATTGATCTGATTTTGGCTCTCTAAGTTGAAGTTTATGCTTCATACCTGAGAGTAAATCGGATCAAAGCTTGCGGGGACCTTTTGTAAGTATTCTTTCGTTCTTTTATTGCTTTTCGAGTGTGAAAGTCAAACTGCGTTTGACTTTCTGTATTGACCAGTTTATGGCCTATGCGAAGTTCGTTTGAACTACATAACGTGAGCATAATCTTGATGGTTATAGTCCCTAGTGACTATACCTACTGATTACCACGTTATCTAGGTGTAGTGACGAGTCGTAGTTTCGGCCAAAATGTGCATTCTTGAGTATTTTGTAACCAAACTACTTATAGGTATCAAAACCATTTGTTTTTATACCAAGCCTATTTTCTAACTTAGTTAAACATGTTTCGACAAGTTTAGGTCGTCACTTTTTAGATTAGTGCTTGAGTAGAGTCGTAAGTCAAGCGGACTAAACACCCGCTTAGACTTTCGAACTCGACCCGTTTGGTCGATCATTAGGATCCGACCAAACATATTTAGTGACCATAGTTGCATAGGGAATAACCTTCTGAGGTTATACCTTATGGTCACTTAGGTTAATTAGTTGTATGATAGGTAATTTATATGCCTTAGGTAAATGACCAAAATGCCATTTTCATACATAATTGGTACTTAAGCATATGGAACATAAACTTTTGTCATGTAACTGATTTTGTAACATATTTAAACATGTTTAGGCATATAATACTTATCATAGGACTAGTTAGACGTCTCGAACGAGCATTTGCGCGCACGACGCGTTAAAGTAGCGTAAGCTACCTTAGTGGATCATAATGGGTGGAAAGCACTTAGGATAGGTTTCAATTTAGGATGTAGGCTTTGTTAAACCATATCACATAAGTTCCAACACTCATTTGGTTTACAAGACCTCATTCTATCCGATCTTCTGATTTAGGTGTCTATTGTTTGACTAGTGATTCGATTACTAGGTGCTACTTGATTTCTCTGGTTTACTCGAGTTTGTTGAAGTTCTATTAATTGAGGATACTTTGCACTACATGTGAGTACATAGTTCCCCTATTTTACTGTTTTCAATTGTTTTGGGGTGATTCATATGTACAAAAATGATTTCAAGGTTTAAACAATGATTTCAAAAACGATTAAGATGGTTTATACAAAACTAATAACGGTTTCAATAAAGTGAACAAACTTGTTGGTTGTAGTTACATAACAAATGACATTCATTAGCACTGATCAAGCCGACCAGTATTAGGTTATGGTACCATAGGATCTGACAAATCCCGTTATCTTACTGCACCCATGGTTATGTGTGGGGGTTGTGGGTAGCGACTGAATCTGATGATAGTTAACTTACCCTTTGGTGGTTTGTTAAAGGGAGAAGTGAGTTGATCGAGTCACTAAGGTTTGAATGTTGTTAGCGAGACAACCATAAATAGTTTTCACAAATTAAAACGAGGATGATTTAAACGAGTTAACGATTTGAAAACGATTTGAACAAGTTAAACGAATTGGATAAATGATTGGTTTTTGGTTAAGTGTTTAGATAACGAGACGGGTGTAATGTGGTGAAAACATGGTAGATACGCCGCTAGTACTTCTTATATATAAGTGTTTTCAACATATTACATATAGTGGCATTATTTAGTTCACTTGGGTTAACGATTTTGAAACGATGTCACATAACAATGTTTTCAAAAGAATATAAACCATACGAGTTTTACTAACGAGTTAATACAAGAAGTTTTACAAATTGGTTTTTCTAAAGCAAATGTTTTTGGGTTAAGAATCATGGCTACGAGATTTTACAAATTATAATCATCTTGATTTGAGTTGGTTAATTATGTTGCAATACACTTTTCAAAATGAGGTTTGTATTTTGACTCTTGTAGTCTAATAAAGTACCGCAACATGAAAACTAGCCATGATTCCAATACTCTTATAAAACCTATGTACTCGCCAACATTTCTTTGCTGACTTTGTTTTTACATATGTTTCATGTGATGTTGCTTGATTGATTTCTAGGATGCATGCGTCACATAGGATCTGGACAAGGCCTTAGTGACATAATAACAAGTGATAGTCAATATGTAATTTGTTTGTTATGTGTTAAGACAATGTTAATGTTTAATATTATCAATAAAATGAAACTCTTTTTGTATCCATGATTATGAAACAATGATTCTGCCACATCACTCCCCGACGTTTCCGCCACGGTTTGTTGTCCTACGTGGTCGGGGTGTGATACATGACGTGGGGGAATGCACGCCACATGTCTCTCGAGTACCGATGAAGAAAGAAGATCTTTGTTACGATCTCTGTTCCGGGTTCCTCCCGTGTCTCGTAAATAAAGTCGTTGTTTATCAGCATGTTTTCTAGTGACTGCATGGGAGTCAATCCTTGTCTTTGTTCGGCTCTAATCTTCGCCACAATGTTTTGAACGTCTTTCTGAACATGAAACCTGTCGGGGTCTTGCTTCCTTATCGTTTGAAATATTTTTTGCGGCTCCATGTTTTGAGCTGTCAGCTGCTCGATCAATTTCATTTCGCTTGGAGTAAACCTTCGCACAAATGCGTGGGCCGACAGTTCCTCACAAAGTTCGTGGTTATATTCAATTTTTCCGTTTTTTATCTCCCAGGTTTCATACGGGTGGTTTCGCACAGCCAGCAGGTAAAACGGGCAACCGGTTTTTTTGCTTCCGGCTTTTCTAAGTGTTGCTGTAGTCTGGTGCTCACCACCACGATCACATTCAAGCCATACTCTCCCGGTTCTTCCCCCGATTTTCTTTGATCGACGAGTGACAATAACGAAACCATCCGCGTTTGCTATTTCTTGTATCCGTTTCTTTAGTTCATCTAAAGAGTTGAAAACCTGTAACATCGACAATAATAACAATAATAATAATAATAATAATAATAATAGTAATTGATACCTGCTTTTTTAAGTACGGACTGTCCGGGATGGGAGGTGCCTCACCACCATATCTACCATATCCACCATACTAACCATATCCACCATATCCTCCAACGTCCGGATTGTTTTGATGAACGTAAGGAGTGCCCGGGGAAATGAATTGCTGATGACCACCGTCTCCTCCGTATCCACCATATCCACTGTCTCCTCCGTATCCACCGTCTCCTCCGTATCCACCGTCTCCTCCGTATCCACCGTTTCCTCCATATCCACCGTCTCCTCCGTATCCACGGTCTCCTCTGTATCCACGGTCTCCTCCGTATCCACGGTCTCCTCCGCATCCACGATCTCCTCGGTATCCACCGTTTCCTCGGTATCCACCGTCTCCTCCGTAAGAATATTCACACCCGTATCTATAATCCGGATACCCTTGTTGCGTCGGATAACTTGGTTGACCAGCATGGTATGAGTTATCTACAGGGGCTGTTTCATCAACAGGGGGATGCATGTTCAAATCTAGAAACGGTCTGTTTTGTTTTCCTTGTATACTAGACACAACCTCCTCTTGCTCATTAGAATCGGGAACGCCAGACTCCTCCAAAATAAATAACCGTATCCTCATTAGTAAATAATAAACTAAAACAACAAGTAATTAAAACATTTAAGGTAATAACTGTTACCGGAACGCTTTCGGACACCCAGTTGTCGCTAGAATACTGCCCGAAGACATAGTTGCCGTCCCAGTATGATGACATTTCAACACTTCGGGATGATAAGAACACAAATGCAAACAACAAGAGTTTCTTTCGAAGAAATAGAAGAAGAAATAGAATGAAAGGAATGTTGAATGCTCGGGTGGACAAAGAATGAACTGTATGTTGCACTTTATGTGAGATATAGACGGGCGCCTCGTATAGCTCTAGACACCCCGTATAGCTTTAAGTCACATGTCAGACACATTGTCAAATCAGTCTCTAAGATGCCACGTATAGGCCTATACGAGGCATCTTAGTACCCTCGTATCGGTCCCTCGTATAGGCCTAGACTGCCCGTCTGATGTGACTGATGTGATGTTGTACGAGGTGCAGAAGCTGGTCGGGAAAAGCAACCCTATACGCCTCGTATAGCCCTATACGAGGCGTCTAGAAAGGTGTGGAAATAGGCATTAAGGTGTGTAAATATGTAGACCCTTTATAAAATTCACCGGGGTAACCCTTTACCCAAAAAAACTGGTGGTGGCCGTTGGTAAACGAAACTTTTAATACAAATTTAGAGTTACATTTTTGTTTTCTTTGCGTCAATCGCATAAAATCTCCACAATGTAGGTGGAATCCACAAATGGTAGGTTACACCAGCTAACAAAAAAAAATGAGCATGTACAGCTAAAAACAATCACAAATGCTCACTTCTGTCGTCTTGGAGGAAACTAAGTTTATGTATGCGAAATAAATTTTGTTTGTTCATAGTGTCACTATTTTTTTCACCAGCTTCGTTTTCATATAATGTTTTCACCAACAGGTTAGTGCTGATACCTTATGTCGAAGAGAAATGACGACCGGCGTGGTGCAATACAGGTTCACCACAGATCTTTAGATCACCAATAGTCGATGGGTTTGATGATGGATCGAAGATATTGGGCTTCCGAGTGTACAACAAACGACTGATCAACGTGGTAGCGGTGCTCAGCGGTCTTTGCAGCTTTCAACACACGAACCGCAGGCGGAACAAGCAAGTTTGGTCGGTTCAGACCGGTGGTCGGCAGTTCTGTTGCGGCTCCAACTGGACGGATCGTAGGCGAAACGGACCGGTGAGATAGGTTCAAACTTGTGGTTGGCGGAGGCGATTTCGCCGGTACTATAGCTGGTGGACGGAAGGTAGAACGAGAGGGAGAAAACAAAGTTTTGGAATGAATTGTCGAGATCGCTTAATATATTTAATTGATGAGCTGATCGTTTAATGTGATTCAAAATCCCATGATTTGTGTAATAGAAATGTTAGAAAGGAAAGCAACATCAATATTGTCAAAGATATGGAAATGATTTTTATTTTTAAAAATGTTTGCTGTATAATTTACACCATATTTAACTCATTTAATATTTTTTTTCTTTCTTATCTTCGATTTCAAGACACAGATATGGGGTAGAAACACAATTTGAATTGTGATTTGCTTAGCATTATTATTATTATTATTATTATTATAACTTAATTAATTTGTGGTTAAAAGTTGACTAACGTTCTAGGCATTGGAAATCCGACATAGTAATATGCCATACTATTTATGACATTTATTTCATTAGGGTTCTGAAAGTTTCGCATATTACAAGCTGACCATAACTTACGGTGAAGGACCATAGGTTATGATCAGGCGCCTTAAATGGAACAGAGAAACGAGACCGTAGCTTACGGTCGTTGACCGTAGCCTATAGTCAGATCCAGAAAAGCTCATAGACTTGTGTTGGGAGGTATATTAGGGTTTAGAAAATAATTAATCAATCATCTTCGACTTTTGGGAACAAGTGGGGTCATAGAGGAGCAGCAAGTTTTGATGTTTTCATCTCAATTCATCATATTCTCCATCAAATTCAAGATTCTGATCATGATTTCATCCATCTTTCAATCATTTGAAGATCGCAAGACCAACATGAGCGGCTAATCTTTTCGTGGTTTCCTCTGGATGGAGGGTTTTTGTGAGTGACTTTGTTTATGTGTTTAAACCTGTAATTAAATATGGTAATCTAAGCATTCGATGCTTTTTACCGTAGAATTTGTTGATTGATTTGTGACGATTGGTTTTATTCGATTTCTAAATTCAAACTCATTAAATTCTCGAGATTTCTAGCAATTGGGATCTATTTGATATGGGTTTAGGGTTGGTAATCTAATTTATGATTTACATGATAGCCTTCCATTCTTTACAATCGAAATAAGTCTATGTGGTTGTAGCAATCAAACACGTAAATTGAAGTTTGCTCCGAATCCAAAATCCGGAGGAACCATTGTTCTCTCCTATTGTTTACGAACTCATTTTCTTAGTAATTTTTTAGTTAACCAAATTCTCAAACAATCAACTTTATATTTTTGCATGTAGTTAATAAATACTTAGTTCATAACACTTTCCACAATACTCCTCTGGATTTTTGTAAGTAGTTAATAAATACTTAGGATTTTTATTATAGTTTTGGTGTTTGGCGTTTGTGGCATTTTGGCACTTTATAAGTAAATTAGAGAAATAATGTATTTTATTAGCTGAAAATTAGATAACAAACCACAGAAAATGACACAAAAAAAAAATAGAAAAGAAAAAAAAATAAAAAGGCTAATCCAATTTCTTATCTAAATCTTCACTGCTATCAATCTCTTCTTTTCGAAGTTTTGTCCCCTGAACCTTTGAATTCCTTAGATAGGTTCCGATTTCCTACACAGCTGAAACGCCTTGCTCTAGACGAAGCTGATCGTTCAGTAAAATATGACGTTTTGGTTTTGGTGTGATCTTTTGTTGTTGTTTGTTGAAATGGTTTTGTGGATGTTGGAGACATAGATCGATACCGTATTTGTCAATGCTATTATTGGGGTTGATTGTGAGTGCGTTTTTCGCTTGGAGTCCAAAATAACATTTACACTGCCATCATCTTCATGCTCATCCCACTCTTCATCATTTAATAATGGAGTCCAAAATAGCATTTACACTGGCATCGATATCATCTTCTCATCCAAACATTCCTTAAGAACAAAGCACACAAAATGACATATCACTGTCAACAGTCTCATTTTCTTGAAGATTTGTCCATCTCATTCAGCAATAGCTTATTGAGTTATCCCCCTCACCTAAGAATCCATTCAGCGAAACTTCATGGAGAACAATACTGAATCTCCAAGAAATGTAAAACCAAGTTGGTAACGTTTTTGAAATCATGCATGTGGATAACGTATAAGTGTATGAAAAGATTTAGTATGATGTATGTGTAAAAACGAAAATCTTGAAAATAATTAGAGGTTTGGAAGAAGAGGTTGTATTGTACTAAGTATAAGATTGATAATAGTAAAATCGAGGTTTGATTAAAACTTGGATTATTCCAAAATGGAACTTTTGACTAAACAAAAGTGGTCGAAAGTTCTCTTGAATATGGGAAACATGCTTTGGCCTAATAGGTGGAATACTCTCGCCGAAATTTCGGTTAACGGTACTCACCCTTCCAGTTACTACATGTTCCAAATCAATCGAAAATTCGAGACTTGACAGGATTTTTGAGAAATCAAGGAGTGGGACTAGTTGGCAAGATGTGGGTTTCACCCCTAACTTGACAACATCATACCCTAAGTGTGGTTGCTACTCGTCGGGTCACGAAAGTTAATTCTGACACTTTGACGAGGGTCCACTAGATTTAAAAAAAAGAAATTCTCCATTAAGTTGAGGATTTCACTCCTAACTTAAATGACAATTTTTTTGTAAAAAGAATAAGTGGATTGAGAGTCGTTCACCAAATTAGGGGTTTAACGCCTATTTTGGTGAAGTCGTCTCCTTTGTATAATATGAGTGTTTTGGAGTTTAGCATAATCAAGTAAAATGCCTTAGGAAAGGCGTATATTTGGAATAGTAAAACAAATATGAGCACATAAAGCATTTTAAGAAGTTAGCACATAAAGGCCTTTCAAGAAATTAGCATGTGAATCAAGTATGGTCAAGTTTGGTGCTTAACTATAGACTAGGTTAAAAGCATGGTAATTTTCCAAATTCCCTATAGTTATGGCTCTGATACCAATCTGTCAACCCCAACCAATGGTGGAAACATCGGAGTGAGACGAAATAGATTGCTCATTACACATAACGCTAAAGTTTGGGACAAGTATTTAAATAATGAATTTCATTTCATTGCTAAGAAGTCAATTATATAGATTGAAATCAAATACAACAACTTAAAAAAAGGAATTACATTACAATAAGTATACAAATTTAAAATGAGTTTCTAGGCATCCTACTAAGTTCCATGCATCATCAACATCATCATTAAACCTGCAACATGTTTTAAAAACATAGATCAATACAAACGTATTGGCGAGTACACTAGTTTTAGACACATCACATAAGTATAAAAAGTATTTCTCAAATCCAACATGGCAATTTGGTATACAAGGTTGAACTAGCATGCATAACTAAAAGTCAAACCCAAGTGTCCACAAGAATTATAAGTGTCCCACGCCACAAAAGTGAACGAGACTGTTTATGTATAAGAATGTTGACTGAACAATACCACGATGGGCAGCATGCTACTCCTATAGCGCAATAATTGTTAAGGTGGGCTAACTAAGTTAATGACAAGTAGCAAGTATGAATCTAGCATGAACCTAAACATAACAAAAGCATGTATAACGGATTGAGAGATTAAAGTATGTTTGTGTGAATTGTGTATTTGACAAGTTAAACATGTTACAACCCAAAGTTTGTAAAAATGAAAATGGGCCAAATGTACTCACGGTTCTGCAAGCTTCCGCTTGGTAATTCCGAGAAGAGTTGTTGGTTTGGAGATGGAACACCGAGTTCCCCTACACGAGGAAAAATAGGTAGGTGAGTATTCGGATGATAACGGAGGAATAGGAATTTAAATACACCAAAGTATGTATACAAGAAAATAATCATCCAGACTTAATACTCGTTTTTGACACTATAAATCCCATATGGGTTGATGTGGTTTCATAAGTTAAGATACCCATTAGAATCGTAACGAGAGGTTAAGTACTATGATGATGTAACTTAGTACCATGACGAATGACCATTTGATTATCATCAAGGGTTCGGTTAATATATATATTATAAGTATAAGTCCAATATACATTATAGAGTATCATAGAAGTCATGTATGGAGGTAGGAGGATAACCTTCCTTTAACCTCTTTCGTATGTTCACCAATGCACAAGTTTCCACAAGGACAACAAGGATGGTCATGAATAATATAAATGGAAATCAAATGTACACATTATTCAAGGGATAAATCATCAAGTGAGGTGGTGGATTGAAGGTAGGATAGCCCAAGCTTCCAAGTAATCACATACTACCAATACAAGTCTCGTTACACGAACAAGCTTGGAGGATACAATACTTGTGGGTTAAAAACCCTTATTAAACAGAAAGTTTGGAGTGAATAAACACTTCCTAATTCGTATGAAACAACCTTAGCTAGCTCCCTAATCATGAGCTCGATTAGAGGCACAAGTAGCATAAGTTTATTTTAGTAAAAGTAAGTTTAACTAATGTTTACAAGTCCATCTTCCAAAACAGAAAGTTTAGCCTCAAAAATGGTATTGTTCTACCTTGGTTTTCCATGGAGAACCTATGGTAACATCCCTAGAGGCATTACAACCATTGTGGAGGAAGAAAAAGTGAAGAAAACATGAAAATAATAAGGTTTTAAAAAGATAAAAACAAGTAGAAAGTTCATGCACTTTGGACCTCAAAAATGGTGAGGTTTTACCTTAGTTTACCCAAGCAAACTTATGAAAACCTTCCTAGAGGTTATCCAATAATTATAGAAGGAAGTTAAAGAAGAAAATAGTAGAAGAAGTGAGTTAAAACTCACTTTTAATTGCAAAAACTTTCTGATTTTGCTGCTGGAACTCAACTGTGTTTAGAGAGGTTTTTGAGAGTGTTTAAGGGTTGTAAAAGTGGAAAAGAGGTTGATTATAAGTTGTATTTATAGGGGAAAGGATTAGGGTTTAAGTGGTTGGGCATTTAAGACAAGTAGGTGAGTGATAAACTTGATTTAAACCAAACCAAACATACCCTCACAACTTGCGGCTGTAACTTGTGTGTGTTTATGTATGTATATTTTTTGTTAATTATTTCATGTTATTAGGTTTATTTGTTACAATTTATGATTAATGAACTTGTGTGAATGTGTGGCATGGTATTCTTAATGGTTGATTATTATAACCTAAGGTTTTATAAGTATAATTACATGTTTCGAAAAGATTAATTTAGACCGACAAGTAACAAGTTTGTAACACAAAACGAAGCGTCAATAAATGTAATTCTCGTGATTGAATAACCGAGTATTATGTATGAATAAAATGTTAAAGAATTAAGATTACACGATGAAGAATTACGAATTAGGTTTATGTTATAAATCACGTAACAAACGGGTGCACACATCAAAGTATAAGTATGTGTACATTTCGCATAAAAGATTAATTCCATTACGATCAAGGTCTCGGATTTACAATGATTCTAATTGAGATACGATTACAAGAAGAATGAATGTCCGAAAATAGAATTCCGATGCATTCTTTCTAAAAACAGATAATTACAAATAGCGAGGCGTTACAGTCTCCCCTCCTTTAGGAAATTTCGTCCCGAAATTTATTCAAGAGGAAGACTTTGAAAAGGCCTTTTGGTTGAAACAATTGACTAAAATCAAGATTTGGAGATTCGAGACGCGTTGAAAATGTACTAAATGATTGAGGTACGAAGGATAGGTTTTTAAAAAGGGTTTGTTTGACTAAGATGACTTGAGGCATCAAGCATAAGTTAAATGTGCACGTGTGTGTATGCAATGTGAGCATTAAACAAGTTTGAATAACTCAAATGGAGAGGTACTTTAAAATATGTTACCTAAGAAGGAAAGCTTTCGAATAAAACGGTATGTATTTTGATAAAAGGTACGTCCTCTCATCGTAAGTTGTAAGAAAGTTTTATCGGTCTTAAGGAGCATTTGTAGAATCATTAGTTTGTAGGAAATTGTTCATTGCTGTGAATTGGGAGGATTAAAAATTTTGGAAATAACGGGTCGTCTAAGTATGTTTGTGAGCAAATAAAGGATGGAAGATAGTTTTTTAAAAAAAACAAGGAAGTATTTTAGGATTTGATTGATTGCAAAATAAGGTTTGTATAAAAGTGAAGGAATAATTGGAAATGATTGTGATATGAGAGTGAACGAACGATTCAGCGTATGAATGTTGCGATAGGAATGATCATTGGATAAAATGTGGATATGAGTGTTGAGGAGGAGGTTTCGTCGTGGATAATCGGATATCACGCGTTTAGCATGTCACACCCCGACCGCGTAAAACAACAGATCGCGGCGGAATCGTCAGGGAGTGTTGTAACAGAATCGTTGTTTCAAAACACACTGAAGTTTGAAGTTTCGTTTTTTTAAACATAAAATATTTACATCGTCTGGAAATCTAAATAAACAATTTAAACATAATCTATCATTGTTATTAAGTCACTAAGGCCTCGTCCAATCCTATGTGAGCATGCATCCTAGCAATCAACATCATTCAACAACACCTGAAACATATGTGAAAACAAAGTCAGCAAAGAAATGTTGGCGAGTACATAGGTTTTTGAGAGTGTCGCATTCATGGCTAGTTTACATGTTGCAATACTTACTTAAAAAACCTTGTTTTGAAAAGTATTGTATTGTATTGCGACATAATTAACCAACTCAAATCAAGTTGGTTATAGTTTATAAAATCTCGTAGCCATGATTCTTAACCGAAAACATTTATTTAATAAAATTCATTAATAAAGCTCGTTAATAATTCTCGTTAATAAAACTCGTTAATAAATCTCGTTAATAAAACTCGTTAATAAATCTCGTTAATAAACTCATTAATAAATCTCGTTAATAAAACTCGAATGGTTTATATCATTTCGAAAACCTCGTTTGTGTGACATTGTTTCAAAATCGTTTACCCAAGTGAACTAAATAACGCCACGGTATGTAATACGATGAAAACATATATATAGGAAGTACCAGCGGCGTATCCACCATGCTTTCATCATGTTACACCCGTCCCTTTATCTAAACACTAACAAAAACCAATCGTTTACCCAAATCGTTTAATTCATTAAAAATCGCTTTAGTCGTTTAAATCATTCTCGTTTTAAATCGTGAAAACTACTTTTGATTGTCTCGCTAATAACATCCAAACCTTCGTGACTCGACTATCTCGCCTATCGCTTCTCGCATTAATAAACCACCAAAGGGTAAATTAACAATCACAGATTCAGTCGTTACCCACCTAACCCACACATAACCATGGGCGCAGTCTGATAACGGGATTTGTCAGATCCTATGGTACCATAACCTAATACTGGTCGGTTCGGCCAAAACTAATGGATATTATTCGTTATGTAAATACAACCAACAAGTTTGTTTACTTTATCGAAATCGTTATTAATTTAATATAAACCATTTTAATCGTTTTTGAAACCATTGTTATAATATCGAAAATCATTTTGAAAACCCTCGTTAAAACCTCGAAAACATTTAGCACATATGAATCACCCCAAAACAATTGAAAACAGTAAAATAGGGGAACTATGTACTCACCTGAGAATGCTTAGAGGTCTTGGACAACAACCAAGCAAGCTAGAGGGAGCACGGAATCAATCGGCAACCTAATAACTATATAAATAAACCGGACCTAAGTCGGAAGATCGGATGGGATGAGGTTTTGTAAACCAAATGAGTATTGGAACTCATATGACATGGTTTAACAAAGTCTACATTCTAAATCGAAACCTAACCTAAGTGTTTTCGACCCATTGTGACCCATTAAGGTAGCTTAAGCTACTTTAACGTGTCGTTCGCGCAAAAGCGCGTTCGAGACGTCTAACTAGTCCTATGACAAGTATTATATGCCTAAACATGATTAAATATGTTTCATAATCAATTAAGTGACAAAAGTTTGTGTTACATATGCTTAATTACCAATTATGCATGAAAAGGACATTTTGGTCATTCACCTAAGGCATATAAACTACCTATCATACAACTAATTAAACCTAAGTGACCATAAGGTATAACCTCGAAAGGTTATTCCCTATGCAACTATGGTCACTAAACATGTTTGGTCTGATCCTAATGATCGACCAAAGGGGTCGTGTTCGAAAGTCTAAGCGGGTGTTTAGTCCGCTTGACTTACGACTCTACACAAACGCTAATCTAAAAAGTGACGAGTTAAACATGTTAAAACATGTTTAACGAATTTAGAAAATAGATTTGGAATCAAAACAAATGGTTTTGATACCTATAAGTAGTTTGGTTACAAAATACGCAAGAATGCACATTTTGGCCGAAACTACGACTCGTCACTACACCTAGATAACGTGGTAATCAGTAGGTATAGTCACTAGGGACTATAACCATCGTGATTACACTCACGTTATGAAGTTCAAATGAACTTCGCATTGACCATAAACTGGTCAATGCAGAAAGTCAAACGCAGTTTGACTTTCAGACTCGAAAAGCGATAAAAGAACGAAAGAATACTTACAAAAGGTCCCCGCAAGCTTTGATCCGATTTACTCTCAGGTATGAAGCATAAACTTCAACTTAGAGAGCCAAAATCAGATCAATGTGGGTTTTTCAAGTGAAAGGGGATAGCTATTTATAGGAAAACTAGAACCGCTAGGATCGTTCATCGTAAAACGAGCTTCGATCTCATCCGTACATATGTGCCCATGGTTTTGTGAAACCATGGGAGCCCATAGTTTCATTAAAATCATGTGCAAATGAGGGGAACAGCTGGAACAAGCTGGAATTTAGATTTTTCATTTTGGTCCCTTCCTAAGATAACTATGGCAGAATGACAATTTTGGTACCTGAACTTTAGAATCTTTCATTTCGGCTCATTTTTGACACGTTTAAGCCCCGTTAACCTCATTTCAAGGCTCTAAAATGAAGTTAAAGTATAAGGAACTCAAAACATGCTCAAAAATATCTCGGATTTCAGTTCGTTTGGTCGTACGGTTGCGTTGTTCGGTTAATTACGACGAAAGTCGTAACGAATGCAAAAACGATCCAAATTACGCGACGAATGGAATTTTATTATGCCAATCACTAAAATAAAATATTTTAATGATTACATAAAGTTTTGGATGTCCGGATGTATTCAGAACGTAAGATATGCGCGAAAACGCAAACTTATGCACTTTTGATGCTTTTAGTCCCTGAATGACCAAAAAGTTTATTTTATCACACCGAACCCCTCAAAGCCTATTTCTAAGCTATGTAAAGGATATTTAGGGTATGTTTAACTTATGGTCATGTTCCGGAATGTTCGTTACAGTACAAATCGGCATACTTTCGTAGTTTGTCGAAATTAGTCCCTGTAAGCGAATAAACTTGCTTTCGCCACACCAAACCCTCCAAAACTTATTTCTAAGTTATGTAAAGGTTATTTAATGTATGTTAAGCCTATGTCACAGTCCCGAAGTGTTTGTTGCATTAAACTGGTTATATTTACGCATCAGTGCGCGTATAACCTTCCATAAAGCGATTTAGGGCCCGAAATCGAACAAGAGTTGATATGTGCAAATGATACACATATTTATACAAATCCCAAGTATGAAACACAACATTTCATTGATTTGGTATTTTTTCGATGGCCGTGGAGGCACAGATGTCACAGTCTCCCCTACTTCAGGAAATTTCGTCCCGAAATTTAATTAGAGGAAACTTGTGAGAGCTCGAAACATGAAGTCGAAAAGATAAAAAAACACTGGTTAGGGTTCTGAACTTCTAGTAACTTTAAATAACATTTTGCTTGCAATGTAAGAGGGACACTTATATACAAGTATATGAAGCGCCATTGGTGCGTCCACCGTACCTCCATTACATTGTTCACGTTTCGTTATTGTAGTCACTATTGGTTCTTACACATGATAAATCTTACTGTGGTTTCCGTGCACTGAATTTTTATAATTATGTACGCGTCCATAATTACGTAATTCCTTGCATAGTCCACACAGTGCATTTGATAATGTGTAGGGAAAAACCAAATGAATGAACATGTGATGAGTGTGACTGGAGCACCATAGAGTCCTTTCAGCTGTATCATCACATGCCATTCTTAACCAGATTCTGAATCAATCTTTAACTAGACCACTCAAGGGTCTCTTTTCGAATCATGGAATGGTACTATATAACCCAAGGGTCTTAACTACCACGTAGAAGCCCATTAAGGATTTAAGGTAGTACCTTTTTAATATCCTACTATGAATCCCTCATATGAAGATATGGAAGATTCTATGATGATTTGGATAACGAAAATCGGATCACACCAAAAACATAAAGGAGAACACATAATCACATAATTGCATAATTGTTTAATTTGACCTTTAATTTGTTATCTTTGGACACGGGTATTTAAAGCATACCAGGAATCCAATCCGTGGATTTCATTTGGCACTTTAAATATTATCAAGAATCTAACTATGAAGATAGGAAGATCTTAATAAGAATTCGCTTTGTCCTTATTGAGTTGTAATGTACATATTAAGGTATACAAGGAATCCAATCAGGGCTCCGATTTGGGCGATAATCATTCACAAGGATTCTTAAAATAGAGCAACCCATCACTTTCCGTTTCGAGTTTAAGCTCGAGTTGAAGTGGTAGCTCATATTTTAATAAGCCTTCGTTTACATAAGATCGTTGTGCTTGAAGGACACGAGATTGAATATCAGATAGGGTTTGAACAGAATGAAGCTTGACTCGCTCCTTTCGACTAAGCGCATCGGCTACAATATTCGCCTTACCAGGAAGGTAGCGAATCACGCAATCGTAATCGTTCAAGAGTTCAACCCATTGCCGTTGCCTCATGTTCAGCTCCTTTTGATTAAGAATGAGCTGGAGACTTTTGTGGTCTTGTGAAAACCACACACTTCGTTCCATAGAGGTAGTGTCTCCAGATTTTGAGAGCAAATGCCACAACACCTAACTCAAGATCATGAGTTGTGTAGTTCTTTTCGTGAACTTTCAACTGTCTTGACGTATATGTTATGACTTTACCTCATTGCATAAGAACATAACCAAGGCCTAGATTCGACGCGTCATAAAAGACAACGAAATCATCGTTTCCATTGGGTAAGGACAAAACAGGAGCATCACATAGCTTTCATTTCAGCGTTTGGAACGTTTCTTCTTGCCTAGGTCCCCACTCAAAAGGCTTATTCTTCTCAGTCAAAGCAGTGAGCGGAACCACAATCTTCGAGAAATTTGAAATAAAACGACGATAATAACCAGCGAGACCAATAAAAGAACGAATTTCTGTAGGTGTCGTTGGTGTATTCCAATCCTTAATAGCAGCAACCTTGGATGGATCCACGTGAATACCCTGCTCATTGACTATATGACCCAAGAATTGAACTTCTTCAAGCCAAAATTCACACTTGGAGAATTTAGCAAAAAGTTGTTCCTTCTTCAGGAGTTCCAAAGTTAAGCGAAGGTGTTGCTCGTGCTCGGCTTGAGACTTCGAATAAATGAGAATATCGTCGATGAACACAATAATGAACTTGTCTAAATAAGGTTTGCAGACCCTATTCATTAAGTCCATAAAGATAGCTGGGGCATTTGTCAAACCAAAAGGCATGACTGTAAACTCGTAATGCCCATATCTCGTGCGGAAGGCAGTTTTGGGAATTCTCCTTCGAGAACACGAAGTTGGTGATATCCAGAACGAAGATCGATCTTGGAAAAATAGGTAGCACCTTGCAGCTGATCAAAGAGATCATCGATTCGAGGTAGGGGATATCGATTCTTGATGGTAAGCTTATTAAGCTTACGATAATCGATACACATTCGAAAAGATCCATCTTTCTTCTTCAAAAAGAGGACATGAGCTCCCCTAAGGTGAATAATTTGATCGGATGAATCCTTTATCAGATAACTCTTGAAGCTGTTTCGATAATTCTTGCATCTCAGATGGTGCAAGACGATAAGGTGCTTTCGCAATTGGGTTGGCATTGGGTACAAGGTTAATATGAAACTCAAGTTGACGAACTGGAGGCAAACTAGGCAGTTCATCAGGAAACACCTCTGGATAATCCCGAACAATCGGAATATCCTGAATACTCTTGATCTTGCCTTTCTCCTCGGTGACATGTGCCAGAAAAGTAACATATCCTTTTTGTAAATAACTTTGGGCCTTCGTACACGACATGAGCTTTAATCCACCAGAAGGTTTCTTGCCACGAACTTCCAGAACATCGCCAGACAAAAGAGGAATGCGAACTCTCTTATCGAAACAAATCACCTCAGCATGATATTTGGTTAACCAATCCATCCCATGACAATGTCGAAACTTCCAAGTTGTATCGGTGTGAGGCCAAAAGGAAAAAGATGATTACTCAAATTGCCATTTCGTTTCTTAGAATGAAACGAGCACTTAGCATCTTCGAGGAAATCATGAGCGATCATACGAACGAGAGAACT
The DNA here is from genome assembly GCA_030545235.1 of Helianthus tuberosus. Taxonomy (NCBI): domain Eukaryota; kingdom Viridiplantae; phylum Streptophyta; class Magnoliopsida; order Asterales; family Asteraceae; genus Helianthus; species Helianthus tuberosus. The sequence continues at coordinate 127,014,625 of CM060407.1, forward strand.
ACAAATACGGTTCTTTTGGTGTAGGTATCATAGGGTATGCCATACACACATGCAACTATATTTGTACATCAGAATTGCAAATAAAGATTTATTTATAAACAAAATCGATTGTTTCCGAGTTCAAAGGAAAACACTAGAAACATAAACATAAGATTCGGATTATTCAAAGCAGCAGCTTCTTCTAATCGGCCAAATGCTCATCCGTGGGTCGGATTTGCATTGAAAATCTTTGGGTCTCTGTCCCTGACATAACCCATCTCTTCATAGGTGTAGCAAATACCAGGAGGAAAATGAGCCTGTGCTGGATCTGCTTGAAACTGAACGGGGTTCTGAAAAGCTTGGTTTAGCATAGTGACTGAACGACAGTCTCGTGCCAAATGACCAATGAGTCCACAGTTGAAAACATTTCCGACATTTGACACTGGCATAGTGGTGGAGGTTACACTGATTGTACAAAGGAGCAGTTCCTAAGTACGTCTTCTTGGCTGGTGGTGCTACCACCTGGCTAGGTTTTGCTTGATTTGGTGCAACGGCTACGGGATCCTTTGGAGCTTTACGCTTCTTTGACTTTTTCGATGGCTCGACCTCTGCTTCTTTCGATGCTTCTTGGGTGGCTTCATTATTGAGACGAGACATGGCGATACCTAAATCCACAGTCTTCAGGATTACTTCGCCTATTCGCTGGGCAAATTTGGCAGTTTGCTCGGACATTTGAGTATCGTTGCGATGAAGAGACATTCTAGAGGAAATGATAGACATAGGAGAACACAAATGAAATGTTATCGGATAATTAAAACAGAACGACAATGCATAGAAATTGTGATCATTTGTTTGTTACCTAAGGCAAACAAATGAGACGGTGATTAATCAAAGTAAACGGGTCATATTAATGTATCACTGAAGACATGCTCGCCTATAAGTGAACACTCACCCCAAGAGTTCCCAGGTAAGAGTGACTGATCCGATACTGCGGATTTGTATGAACACTCTAGCCTTAGACAGAAAACTCAGGGTACAGGCATTTACCCTTCCAGTTTGCACGTGTTCACATTATAAGGCCCAAACTTTGACGAGACTTTGAAAACTTAAAGGGTTCAAAACCTTACAATAAATCATCCTAGAACAGATGATTGGTTTTCAAAGCAGATTCAAAATTTGTGCTCTTGTTGTGGTTGTCGCCTAAGGATAGGTGACGGTATTGTTTTATGGCTAAATGCAAGTAAACTCGCGTTAGGGTCCTAGTAAGGTTATAGACTAGGTCAAAGCATTACTAATAACCTAATTCCCTATAACCATGAGCTCTAATACCAACTTTTCTGTCACACCCCGACCGCGTAAAACAACAAATCGCGGCGAAATCGTCGGGGAGTGTTGTAACAGAATCATTGTTTCAAAACACACGGAAGTTTGAAGTTTCGTTTTATTAAACATTAAAAATTTACATCGTCTGGAAATCTAAATAAACAATTTAAACATAGTCTATCATTGTTATTAAGTCACTAAGGCCTCGTCCAGTCCTATGTGAGCATGCATCCTAGCAATCAACATCATTCAACAACACATGAAACATATGTGAAAACAAAGTCAGCAAAGAAATGTTGGCGAGTACATAGGTTTTTGAGAGTGTCGGATTCATGGCTAGTTTACATGTTGCAATACTTAATTAAAAAACCTTGTTTTGAAAAGTATTGTATTACGACATAATTAACCAACTCAAATTAAGTTGGTTATAGTTTATAAAATCTCGTAGCCATGATTCTTAACCCAAAACATTTATTTAATAAAATTCATTATTAAAGCTCGTTAATAATTCTCTTTAATAAAACTCGTTAATAAATCTCGTTAATAAAACTCGTTAATAAATCTCGTTAATAAAACTCGTTAATAAATCTCTTTAATAAAACTCGAATGGTTTATATCATTTCGAAAACCTCGTTTGTGTGACATTGTTTCAAAATCGTTTACCCAAGTGAACTAAATAACGCCACGGTATGTAATACGATGAAAACATATATATATATATAGGAAGTACCAGCGGCGTATCCACCATGCTTTCATCACGTTACACCAGTCCCATTATCTAAACACTAACCAAAAACCAATCGTTTACCCAAATCGTTTAATTCGTTAAAAATCGCTTTAGTCGTTTAAATCATTCTCGTTTTAAATCGTGAAAACTACTTTTGATTGTCTCGCTAATAACATCCAAACCTTCGTGACTCGACTATCTCGCCTATCGCTTCTCGCATTAATAAACCACCAAAGGGTAAATTAACAATCACAGATTCAGTCGTTACCCACCTAACCCACACATAACCATGGGCGCAGTCTGATAACGGGATTTGTCAGATCCTATGGTACCATAACCTAATACTGGTCGGTTCGGCCAAAACTAATGGATATTATTCTTTATGTAAATACAACCAACAAGTTTGTTTACTTTATCGAAATCGTTATTAATTTAATATAAACCATTTTAATCGTTTTTGAAACCATTGTTATAATATCGAAAATCGTTTTGAAAACCATCGTTAAAACCTCGAAAACATTTAGCACATATGAATCACCCCAAAACAATTGAAAACAGTAAAATAGTGGAGCTATGTACTCACCTCAGAATGCTTAGTGGTCTTGGACAACAACCAAGCAAGCTAGAGGGAGCACGGAATCAATCGGCAACCTAATAACTATATAAATAAACCGGACCAAAGTCGGAAGATCGGATAGGATGAGGTTTTGTAAACCAAATGAGTATTGGAACTCATATGACATGGTTTAACAAAGTCTACATTCTAAATCGAAACCTAACCTAAGTGCTTTTGACCCATTGTGACCCATTAAGGTAGCTTAAGCTACGTTAATGTGTCGTTCGCGCAAAAGCACGTTCGAGATGTATAACTAGTCCTATGACGAGTATTATATGCCTAAACATGATTAAATATGTTGCATAATCAATTAAGTGACAAAAGTTTGTGTTACATATGCTTAATTACCAATTGTGCATGAAAAGGGCATTTTGGTCATTTAACTAAGGCATATAAACTACCTATCATACAACTAATTAAACCTAAGTGACCATAAGGTATAACCTTGGAAGGTTATTCCCTATGCAACTATGGTCACTAAACATGTTTGGTCGGATCCTAATGATCAACCAAACGGGTCGTGTTCGAAAGTCTAAGCGGGTGTTTAGTCCGCTTGACTTACGACTCTACACAAGCACTACTCTAAAAAGTGACGAGTTAAACATGTTAAAACATGTTTAACGAATTTAGAAAATAGATTTGGTATCAAAACAAATGGTTTTTGATACCTATAAGAACGAAAGAATACTTACAAAAGGTCCCCACAAGCTTTGATCCGATTTACTCTCAGGTATGAAGCATAAACTTCAACTTAGAGAGCCAAAATCAGATCAATGTGGGTTTTGCAAGTGAAAGGGGATAGCTATTTATAGGAAAACTAGAACCGTTAGGATCGTTCATCGTAAAACGAGCTTCGATCTCATCCGTACACATGTGCCCATGGTTTTGTGAAACCATGGGAGCCCATAGTTTCATTAAAACCATGTGCAAATGAGGGTAACAGCTAGAACAAGCTAGAATTTAGATTTTTCATTTTGGTCCCTTCCTAAGATAACTATGGCAGAACGACAATTTTGGTCCCTGAACTTCAGAATCTTGCATTTCGGCTCATTTTTGACACGTTTAAGCCCCGTTAACCTCATTTCAAGGCTTTAAAATGAAGTCAAAGTATAGGGAACTCAAAACATGCTAAAAAATATCTCGGATGTCAGTTCGTTTGGTCGTACGGTTGCGTTGTTCGGTTAATTACGACGAAAGTCGTAACGAACGCAAAAACGATCCAAATTACGCGACGAATAGAATTTTATCATGCCAATCACTAAAATAAAATATTTTAATGATTACATAAAGTTTTGGATGTCCGGATGTATTCAGAACGTAAGATATGCGCGAAAATGCAAACTTATGCACTTTTGACGCTTTTAGTCCCTGAATGACCAAAAAGTTTATTTTAGCACACCGACCCTCTCAAAGCCTATTTCTAAGCTATGTAAAGGATATTAGGGTATGTTTAACTTATGTTCATATTCCGGAATGTTCGTTACAGTACAAATCGGCATACTTTCGCAGTTTGTCGATATTAGTCCCTGTAAGCGAATAAACTTGATTTCGCCACACCAAACCCTCCAAAACTTATTTCTAAGTTATGTAAAGGTTATTTAAGGTATGTTAAGCCTATGTCACTGTCCTGGAGTGTTTGTTACATTAAACGGGTTATATTTACGCATCAGTGCGCGTATAACCTTCCAGAAAGCGATTTAGAGCCCGAAATCGAACAAGAGTTGATATGTGCAAATGATACTCATATTTATACAAATCCCAAGTATGAAACACAACATTTCATTGATTTGGTATTTGTTCGATGGCTGTGGTGGCACAGATGTCACATCGCAGTGCATTTATGAGTTGTTAGAGTTTGTGTACCAGGTCTAAATAAGGTCCGCAAAACACCGAATTTCTCATGGCACGTTTTACGAAAGTTTGGTAATATGGTGAAAACACTTATATATTTGAAGTACCAGCGGTGTATCCACCATGTGTGACCATGTTACATCCGTTTCGTTATTCGGTGTCATGTTATGTCCTGTGTCTTACCATACACAGTGGTACACCCTATGATTTTCATGCGCCTATCACTATGATCCTGTGTGCACCTGCGATTATATTGATCGTCGCATGATCCGCATAGCTTGTACTAGTTGTGTATGAATCAGGGTATACATATATTTGAAAATAAGAATGTGTGCGTATAAGAATGTAGTATATAAGCATGTTTCTATTTAAGTATGTATGAGACCAACGTGAGTGAACCCCTTCGGGTTATGCTCACGTATAGGTACGAATGTATGAATATGAGTATGAATATAAGTATGTGTATGAGTATAAGTATAAGTATGAATACAAGTATGAATAATAATGATTTCGTATATAGTATTAATTGAAACGTCACGAATTTAAGGATGATCAAGAAGTTCGAGTATGTAAAAACGAATGATATGTGCGAGATTGTCTTGAAGTATTGACTAAAACGTGTACGATGATATGCATATATAGTTGTTTGAGCAAAACGTTGAGTTTATCGAATAAAAGTAGATTGAGTTTGACTTGGAATGTAGAATCAAGTTTCGGAATGTCAAAGAATATAAAGCATCTGATTGTTACGTGAGATGTGTTTTGAAAAAAGGAAATGTTAAACTTGTTTAAAAAATGATTTACGTATATCGAGGATTGTCGGTTTCTATGAAGTTTCCTTGCCCACGTGTTTTGAAATTGAAATGATGTATTGAGCGATGTATGGAAAGGTTTATGAAAAAAGTGTGTTAGCATACCTTAAAGGATCATGTATTAAAATAAGAAAAGTTGAAATTCGGAAATTTTCGTGAAAACATTGATCTTCGAAAAGAATTTTTTTTAGTAATATGACTTAGGGATTTCGAGAAAAGTTTTAGCAAAATGGCATTATAATATCTATAAGATTTTATAAACATGTGGAAAAAGTTGGTTTGGTTTTCGGTTAAGAGCATTTGTCTTTAGTATAATAATATAATGTGAGTGTGTTTTAGTGATTAGGTTGAGTATGACGTTCGTGGGCATGAGATTCATTAGTCCGATTATGTTGATAGGTAGCATTTCATAAAGTTCTAAAAATCGGGTAATAAAATGTTTAAGGTATGCTGAGGAAATTTTGTGTATGGGATTTATGTAAAATAGATTGTAGGGTAAGAAATACATTTGATAAAAAGATGAATTTTGAAATTTTGCATGAGTAAGGATTTGACAAAACGAGTAACGATTTGGGTATAAAATTTGCATAATAAGGTCTCTTTTAAAAAGGAGTTTGGTAACGATCACTGAGGTAATGGAATCACACCTAACCCATTGGTGAGGTTGTTTCATGAGAAGGGAAGAAGCGGAACTAATCGTCAAGGTAAAGAAATCACTCCTATCTTGATGATATGTCTCCATTTTTTGGGGAGGTTACAAGAAATGGAAAACCTAGTTGGTGACATTTTTGAAATCATGCATGTGGATAACGTATAAGTGTATGAAAAGATTTTGTATGATGAGTGTGTAGAAACGAAAATCTTGAAAATAATTTGAATTTTGAAAGAAGAGGTTGTATTGTGTTAAACATAAGATTGATAATAGTAAAATCGAGGTTTGATTAAAACTTGGATTGTTCCAAAATGGAACTTTTGACTAAACCAAAGTGGTCGAAAGTTCTCTTGAATATGGGAAACATGCTTTGGCCTAATAGGTGGAATACTCTCGCCGAAATTTTGGTTAACGGTACTCACCCTTCCAGTTACTACATGTTCTAAATCAATCGATAATTCGAGACTTGGCGGGATTTTTGAGAAATCAAGGAGTGGGACTAGTTGGCAAGATGCGGGTTTCACCCCTAACTTGATAACATCGTACCCTAAGTGTGGTTGGTACTTGTCGGGTCACGAAAGTTAATTCCGACACTTTGACGAGGATCCACTAGATTTAAAAAAAGAAATTCCCCATCAAGGTGAGGATTTCACTCCTAACTTGAATGGAGAATGTTGGTGTAAATAGAATAAGTGGATTGAGAGTCGTTCACCAAATTTGGGGTTTCATGCCTATTTTGGTAAAGTCGTCTCGTTTGTATAATATGAGTGTTTTGGAGTTTAGCATAATCAAGTAAAATGCCTTAGGAAAGGTGTATGTTTGGAATAGTAAAACAAGTATGAGCACATAAAGCATTTAAAGAATTTAGCACATAAAAGACATTTCAAGAAATTAGCATGTGAATCAAGTATGGTCAAGTATGGTGCTTAAATATAGACTAGGTCAAAAGCATGGCAATTTTCCTAATTCCCTATAGTTATGGCTCTGATACCAATCTGTCACACCCCAACCGATGGCGGAAACATCGGAGTGAGACGAAATAGATTGCTCATTACACATAACACTAAAGTTTGCGACAAGTATTTAAATAATGAATTTCATTTCATTGCTAAAGTGTCAATTACATAGATTGAAATCAAATACAACAACTTAAAAAATAGAATTACATTACCTTAAGTATACAAATTTAAAATGAGTTTCTAGGCATCCTACTAAGTTCTATGCATCATCAACATCATCATTAAACCTGCAACATGTTTTAAAAGCATAGATTAATACAAACGTATTGGCAAGTACACTAGTTTTACACACATGGCATAAGTATAAAAAGTATTCTCAAATCCAACATGCCAATTTGGTATACAAGGTTGAACTAGCATGCATAACTAAAAGTCAAACCCAAGTGTCCACAAGAATTATAAGTGTCCCTCGCCACAAAAGTGAATGAGACTGTTTATGTATAAGGATGTTGAGTTAACAATACCCCGACGGGTAGCGTGCTACTTCTATAGCGCTATAATTGTTAAGGTGGGTTAGCTAAGTTAATGACAAGTAGCATGTATGAATCTAGCATGAACCTAAGCATAACAAAAGTGTTTATAACGGATTGAGAGATTAAAGTATGTTTGTGTGAATTATGTATTTGACAAGTTAAACATGTTACAACCCAAAGTTTGTAAAAATGAAAATGGGTCAAGTATACTCACGGTTTTGCAAGCTTCCACTTGGTAATTCCATGAAGAGTTGTTGGTTTGGAGATGGAACACCAAGTTCCCCTACACGAGGAAACATAGGTAGATGAGTATTCGGATGATAACGAAGGATTAGGAATTTAAATACACCAAAGTATGTATACGGGAAAATAATCATCTAGACTTAATACTCATTTTTGACACTATAAATCCCATATGGGTCGATGTGGTTTCATGGGTTAAGATACCCATTAGAATTGTAACGAGAGGTTAAGTACTATGATGATGTAACTTAGTACCATAACGAATGATCATTTGACTATCATCAAGGGTTCGGTTATTATATATATTTTATATGTTTGATATATATTTAATATATATTATAAGTATAAGTCCAATATACATCATAGAGTATCATAGAAGTCATGTATGGAGGTAGGAGGATAACCTTACTTTAACCTCTTTTGTATGTTCACCAATGCACAAGTTGCCACAAGGATTACAAGGATGGTCATGAATAAGATAAATGGAAATGAAAGGTACACATTATTCAAGGGACAAATCATCTAGTGAGGTGGTGGATTGAAGGTAGGATAGCCCAAGCTTCCAAGTAATCACATACTACCAATACAAGTCTCGCTACAAGAACAAGCTTGGAGGATAAAACACTTGTGGGTTAAAAACCCTTATAACACAGAAAGTTTGGAGTGAATAAACACCTCCTAGTTCATACGAAACAACCTTAGCTAGCTCCCTAATCATGAGCTCTATTAGAGGCACAAGTAGCATAAGTTTGTTTTAGTAAAAGTAAGTTTAACTAATGTTTACAAGTCCATCTTCCAAACAGAAAGTTTAGCCTCAAAAATGGTATTGTTCCACCTTGGTTTTCCATGGAGAACCTATGGTGACATCCCTAGAGGCATTACAACCATTGTAGAAGAAGAAAAGGTGAAGAAAACATGAAAATAATAAGGTTTTAAAAGATAAAAACAAGCAGAAAGTTCATGCACTTTGGACCTCAAAAATGGTGAGGTTTTGTCACACCCCAACCTATGGCGGAATCATTAGGATGTGGCACTAGCGAATCAGATTGTTCAAGAGAATCCATAACGACTAATTTAATGACAATATTTAATATGTTTAATTTCCCACACAATCAAACAAATATTTCAACAAAAGTCAAAACGGTTTACAAGTTTCTCAAACAAATCTAAATTCGACAACTAGATTTTTAATGAGTTTCTAGGAATCCTATCCATTTGCTGCATATGATAATCATCAACCTGTCACATACGTTAAAATAAAAGTCAATACAAAAATGTAAAGGTGAGTTCACAGGTTTAATATAGTAATAGTAATAAAGCGTTTTGCGAAAACCAGCATGATTAAACGTAAGCATGTGAACATATATATGTCATAAACACCAAAATAGCAAACCAATTAGACCGCGAGTGAGATGCATGATACGCGTCCACCGAAGTGTCCACGCACGTAAAACTGAAAAGTAAAGCGAACCTTAACAACCCCCGAACCTTCGGGTGGCGGGTCAACCTATAGCAGCTATCATGTCAAGGGTGGTAGGCGATCTCAAGACATAAACATAACACATAGCAGTTCAGCGATTCACGTAAATTCATGCGAGAGCGGTTTTTTCATATAAAGCGTTTTAAGCGTTGGGTGATGTGATTTTTGTATAGAGAACGTATGTAACACCCAAAAAGTGCGTTAAAGCGAAAAGGGGTCAAGTGAAACTCATAGTGGGTGTGTAAACAGCAAACACCGGTGAGCTGAGGAGGAGGGAAGAGCATCGCTTTAGCCTGCGCGTAGAAAAAGAAGTGCATCAGTCTTCGGTAGCGTTGAATAGTTGAACAGAGAGTCATGCGGGACAAACAGTGAGTCGTACGAAGCATCACTCACACTAGGCATCACCCTCGTGCGATTCATTACTCGTATGAGTGATGGCTCGTATGAGGCATCACCCTCGTGCGAGTCATCATCCGTACGAGTCATGGCTCGTGCGGGTTAAATTACGAAAACCGTGAGAGCTCAGGTCAGAACTTATGTTCAGCAGAGAGATGACGGCTTCGACTTTTGGTGTGTCCCCTTTAGAGGATCTTTTTTACAACAGCATTGATTAGCAATTTTATTGTCTCATCATTTATGCTGAGGGCTGCGTTATATTTTAAGCAATGTAGAAAGTATTATGCGGGGACTAGGCCATTGCTTCCGCATTATCAGAAGTCCCGGAATAATACCCCAGATATCACTAAGCATAAAGACCTAGTATCTCAGAAAGAGGGACCTTTCAAACGAGATTTCAGGGGTTACCTATATATCCAAGTAGTGTTCCCCACGAAATAAGCAAGTTTGAATTTAGGTTTATATCCCGAAAAAGTTTACTAAATGTATAAAAACCTATCGGCATATCATCAGTGAGACAGTTTAACACTATTTAATCATTACATTTCTTTAGCATACTGTAACTGTCTACTGATGTACTATCATTTCCTCTTTTTACGTAAAAACTCATTTTCGAATTTTATCATGTTTTTGGCATTTTCAAATTTTCTAATGTTTTTGTATTTTCTGACAACAAATATCTCCCCCTAAAATGCAAAATCATTAAAAGAAAAATTTGACAACCCGATACTGATAGCTTTGTCTCGCCATCCATTTTCTGCTAACTGTGCACCGAATTACATGAAAAGCAGTAATTACCCCCATGATTTACAAACCATTGATTTTCGACAGTTTGAAAACCGTTTTTCAATCTTGTGAAAGTAATCATGTTTGTTCAGCCATGAGAGTTTCGGCATATTCAATCAACTCATTTTTTTATATACAGAAAACAATCAAACTAAACTCCCTATTTCAACCAACACAGGGTCCAGCAGCCTCTTCCTCCTCTCCATGTGCCAGGCTGCTCCAGTTTTCATTCTCACAATCTTTGATTTTGTTGAGCACCTGCACATTCAAAGCATTCAATTACTTGAACAATTTAGCCCAGGTCTGTTGAACCTTAGGCAATTCAACATAATATTTTTCATTCAATTTTGGAAAATCTTTGTCATTCTGAACAAAGACTTTTTCATCTTTTACTTCAACTTTCTCATCTTTTACCAAAGTCACTTGTTTCTTAATACTCCATGTTTGACCTTTTGGAGTACCTCTTTTGTAAAAATGTGACTCCTTTTGAACATTTTGACTTTGAACAACTTTTGGTTCCCAAAACTCTTGGGGTTTTGTCATATCAACGGATTTTTGCCAACTTTGCGTTGTTCTGAATCTAGGTGTGTGAGAATTCCAGGTCTGTCTAGAATCAAACTTACTCGAGTCTGATTTCCAATTTTGATTCGAAGCAAACCTGTTTGTGTTATACCTCCAAGTTTGTTTTGAATCAAATTTGGTCGACCTTTGTTTCATATTCTCAAATTTCTTTTCCTCAACATTTTCAGGCTTCTTTTTGTCAACATCCACAGGTTTCAGATTCGGACACTTTCGTGCAAGATGTCCTAATTGATCACAGTTAAAACATGTTCTTTTTGAAACATCTTTAACCTTTAGTTGTTGCCTTTTCTTTTGAAGACAAAACTCTTCATTAGACTGTTGTCTAAATTTGAGTTTTTCCTCTTCTTCAAAACTTTTTCCTTGAACAAAACTCATTTTTGCCTGAGGATTTGGCACTTCATTTTTCTTCCAATTTTGTTTCATTTTATAACCCAACCCAGCCTTCATGTTTTTCTTCTTGAAACCAGGTTTGTTATAAAAAGTTTTCTTGTTTTTCCCAGCAAATTTTGAAATTTCTGACTTTTCAATCTCAACCATCTTAAAAACTTTATCAATTTTCTCTGTAAACACATTCTGAATCGGGAATACAATATCTAAGAATAGTTTGTCCGATCCAATCATGGTGTAAACCAATCCTTTTGAATCATCATTCAAATTTTTCTCAGATTTTGTCTGTTTAAGATAGCCATCATGAAAATTTTCCTTATTTTCATCATGTGATTCAGACTTACCTTTGTTGGACTCATCTTTCAGAATGCTTTCAACAACCTTACTTACCACCTCTGAATCATTAGCTTCATCAGATTTGGAGTAAGTCACATCGATACTTTCAGGTAATTGGTCAACTATGTTCAAACCCTTTGCCACCTTTTCCTCATCATAAAAAGTATAATTGTTTCTCAATGGTGGTGGTACCTGATGAAATTCTGAACCAATACCTTTTTTATTCTTGTCAGTGTCTTTTTATCTGGTGTGATGTTGAAAATGCGTTCGAGAATGTACGAAGAGTTATGATAACTTTGAAGTTTGGTAACAACCTTTTCTTTTTCAGCCAGAACTCGTTTGAGATTAGCAATTTCATCAACACACTTGTTTAATTTAAGTTGCTTTTCTTTAAACTTTCTCTCATACAATTCTTTAGTTATTAAAGTTTCATACAATCTTTGGTCAAAACATTTGACTTGGCTCTTCAAAGTATCATAAGCTTCTTGTATTCTCTGACTCGACCTCTTCAAATCATCATACTCTTTTTGAAAATCTTGAAACTTATTTTCTTTTTCAACACAACTAACACATTTTGCTGTACACATTTGTTTATACACTTCATTATCCTTTTCAAGATCTTGACACTTCTGTGTCAGCTTTTCAACCTTTAGTTTCAAAATTTCTTCTTTTTCAATCATTTCTTTACATTTTATTTTGAAAACATTTTCAAGTTTATTTGTTTCAATATCTTTTGTTTTTATCATTTCATCTTTTTCAGTACAGGCTTTGCACATTTCTATGCAACTCCTGCACTTGTTTTCATTTTTATCAACAATTTCAGCATTTGATAAATCAGAAGATTCATTTACCTCGGTCTCTTTCAGCACCGGTTCTCCTGTTTCCACTTTCTGATCTTCTTCTTTCTTCTCTTCTTTTTTCACTTTTTGTTCTTCTTCAACCATTTGTTCTTCTTTAGCAGCAAGCTTTGCATTAATCTTCACCTCTTCTACCAGCTTTTTCAACTCTTCTTCTTTTCTCTTCATCATTTCTACCACCTTTGGTAGACTTGCTTCACAAATTTCTTTTATTTTGTTCAACAATTCCGGAAAATATCCTTTATCAGATAACCTTCTTGTGTTGAAAGTACCCTGACTTGGAAACAAATTTGTTACTGCATCAAAATCAACCTTTGATGGGTCAACAACCGGATTACCCTGTGGATCCATGTAACATTCCAATTCGTCATTCCATCTTTTGGCTCTCTGGGCTTCTTTGAATGGTTCTCTGAAATTTTTCAATTTCCCATCTTGCATAATCTCTTCTCCACCATAGATCATGATCAAAATCAGCTCTCGACATCTTCAAACAGTTTCTTGAAGTTCACAATTTGTATATCTTCAATCACCTGGAGACAAACAAACAAACACAATCAGTACAAACAATATCAAACAACTTGAAATAGACTGACACTCGGTTGCCGTGAAATGATCTTGATACAAAAATCCTCTTTCAAGCGAAATAAGGATCTCAAGCGGAATCTCTTGTTGGAGCAGAAAAAGATTTCAAGCAAAATCTCTTGACTAAACAACTTCAAGCGAAATCATTGGACTAACAAGTTCAAGCGAAATCAAACAATGACACTTCAAGCGAAATCAGAATCAATCCTCAAGCGGAATACTGATTCAAGCGAGATCAGGTCTAATTTTCAAGCGGAATATCAGTTTGAAGCGAAATCATCTAAGTTTTTCAAGCGAAACCATGAAGTTCGTTCAAGCGGAATAAGGTTTTTGGCCAGTTTTTGTCATTTTTAAGCTGAATTTTGAACTGATTCTTTCAAGGCTTTGTTAAAATACTGTTTCGCATGTACTATGAAAAATTCAATCCATTTTGACCATGAAATCTTGTTCAGTTTGAAAAAGAAGGTGTAGAAGTCAGAAAACTGATGCAATCGAGCAAAACTCTTCTTCATGTGCTCTGATACCACTTGTAGGATCGTTGTACGACTTGACTGAGTCGATCAGAAGAGTTGTTTATCCGAATCAATGGCGGAATCAATGAAACGGACACTCGATTCAATTTAAATGTCTCTTATATTGATATGATACTGATTTACAACTTGGAGACGATTCGGCAGAGCTTCGCTACTCAGATCTGAAAGTTACAAATGAACAACCAAGTGCTACTATATATAGAAGTGGTGATTTCGCTTGAGGCTGACCAAGACAGTTTCAAGCGGAATCAGTTATGTTGATTTCGCTTGAAATGGTCTTTGTCAGTTTCAAGCGAAATTACCAACAAATCTACTAAATTCAGTTTCTCGCACCTTGAGCACTGGTTATCCTATCCTATCCTATTACATGATACAAGACGAAGTCAATAGACATAGTGCACTAACATACACTTATGCTATTCTACTCGCTATGCTATTCGCGATCGCTATATTCGAACGCTCACGAACTTTGAATGATAGGTTTCTGTATTCTGACAGCCTCTGTGCGCACCTAGATAAGTTACACGCTTACATGTTTCCAGGTGATGTGTCCTATGTGCTTATGTGCTTCTGTGATTCTGTGCCCTACGTGTTATGTGCTTCTGTGTTTATGTGAATCTGTGATTATGTGCCTATGTGTTTATGTGATACACGTTTCGCTGTGTTCCTGAGCTTTAGTAAGTTTTAGACGTGTGAGGTGAGATTCGACTATGACGTGTCTGAGACCTATGACGATGTCTGTTGCAGACAATGTCAACTGGACCATCATCAGAATCCCGTCACCCACGACTCTCTCGTCAAGAACAGAGGGACAAACGCCTTGCTGCCATCCTCACGAAACAAGTGGCCAAGGTTGTGCCTCAGATCGTGAGTGAGATTTACGAGAACGTTAGCAAATCGTCTGAGGAGTCTAGAACTGAAGCTCCTAAAGCTGCTACCAAGACTGCTTTCAGCTTCAAGCAGTTCAAGGCATGCGGTCCGAAGGAATTCACTGGAGAAGATGGCCCGACGGCTATGTTTCAATGGTTCGATTCCATCGAAGTCAATATGCGCCAGAGTGGATGTCCGGAAAATCTCCGCACTCTAAACGCTACCGGCGTCTTCCAGTCCCGCGCATTAGACTGGTGGACGGCCGAGAGGAACAAACGCGGGAACGATGCAGCTTATGAGCTGACATGGGAAGAGTTGAAGGCCATCATGTTGGATGAGTTCTGTCATCCCCATGAACGCCAAAAGCTAGAGGACGAATTCTGGATCATTAAGCAGAAGGAGGGTGACAACGCTGCCCTGACTGCTCGCTTTAAGCAGCTCAGCATCATCTGTCCCTATCAAGTGAAGACGCCCGACATGGCTATCAAGAAATACATCCGAGCTCTACCCGATTGTGTTTCGGATTTTGTGCATGCCGCAAAGACAGCAACGATTGAAGAAACTTACTTGCTTGCCGCTGAAATCAACGACAAGTGGGTAAAATCTGGTTTTTGGGATAAAGCTTCAACGAGCCTGCACCAAGTCACCACCGCACCAACCGCTGAAACCGCCGCCGCTCAACTGTCAAAGTCCTCACTTCGCAAGAAGAAGAACAACAACAGCAGCTCCAGCAACAAGAACTGTGCTGTCACTACCACTGCTGCTCCACTCCAAGCCGTACCGGCTTAGCATCAGTCCCATCACCGTCCAGCACCAGTTTCTTACGCACCGCCAGCAAAGCGTGCGTACACAGGCCCCCACCCGGCTTGCCCAACATGTTCTTATCATCACCCGGTGGGTCTCGCCTGCCGTTTTCGCGCTCACTGCAACCTGTAAGTCCACTTCACTGCCAACTGCCGTACTGGTCCCCGTCAAGCCCCGGCTCAAGCCACTGCTCATCAAGCTCTGCTCCCAGCCCCGCAAGGCCAACAAGCGGCTCAGGCACCCGCGATCAACGCCAGAGTTTGCTTCGCATGTGGTGATCCCAACCACTTTGTGAACATGTGCCCGAACAGGGTGGTGAAACAAGAGCCCCAGCAGCAGCAGCAACAGCATCAGCAGCAGCAACAAGCCGCACGCGCCAGAACTTTCAACATCAATGTGCGCCAAGCCCAGGCTGATAACAACGTGGTCGATGGTACATTCCTTGTGAATGGTACTTATGCTTCATGTTTGTTTGATACTGGAGCCGATAATTGCTTTGTGTCGTTCGAATTCGAGAAACTCCTTAGTCGTAAACACTCCCATCTCCCCTCGACATTCGATGTTGAAGTCGCTACTGGAAGAACTGTCGCCGTTAATTCTGTTCTTCGTGATTGTACTCTCGAGCTCAACAATCACATCTTCCCAATCGATCTTATTCCGATGCAACTCGGAAGTTTTGACGTCATAGTAGGCATGGACTTTCTTCGCGAAAACCATGCTGAAGTTGTGTGCTTCAAAAAGATGATTCGATTCTCGCTCGTGAATGGTGATTTACTGTGTGTTTATGGCGAAACTGATTCGAAAGGTCTCAAACTCATGTCGTGTGTCCAAGCTAGCATGTATCTCCGCAAGGAATACAGAGCTTTCTTTGCTAACATTGTAGTAGCGGAGAAGGAAAAGAAAGGAAAGACAGAAGTAAACGACGTTCCTGTGGTTCGAGAATTTCCTAACGTTTTTCCTGAGGATCTTCCCAGACTACCGCCAAGTCATGATATCGACTTTCGTATCGACCTCATTCCTGGAGCCAACCCTATTGCCAAAGCTCCTTAATGACTCGCACCGTCCGAAATGCGTGAACTCTCGAACCAACTCCAGGAATTACTTGAGAAAGGCTTCATTCGCCCGAGCACCTCTCTTTGGGGCGCGCCAGTCCTTTTCGTTAAAAAGAAGGATGGGTCGTTCAGGATGTGCATCGACTATCGGGAATTGAATAAGTTAACTATCAAGAACCGCTATCCCCTGCCTCGCATTGATGATTTGTTTGATCAGCTACAAGGTGCTACTTGTTTCTCGAAGATCGATCTACGCTCAGGCTATCCCCAACTACGCATTCAAGAGGAAGATATACCTAAAACTGCGTTTAACACTCGATACGGCCACTACGAATTCGTTGTTATGCCTTTCGGTTTAACCAACGCACCCGCGGTTTTCATGGATCTGATAAATCGCGTGTGTAAACCTTATCTCGACTGTTTCGTCATCGTGTTCATCGACGATGTCTTGATCTATTCTGTGACACCCCGCAAAATCCGGTACTTTTGTTTATGTTTTCTCCTGACTCACTTTCCTTTATATTTTATAAGTTATATAAACTATAATTAGCAATTGTAGTTATTTCCAATTACTAGGAAGATACCGTATCACGCATTGGCTAAACACGAACTTGTCGAGGGACTAGTCTTGTATGTGTATGAATAATATATCACAAACTTCCTATCCAAGTTTCAAGAGTTAGAAACCTTAGGGGCCAAAGTGTAAATGTAATATAGAAAACTTGTTTTAAAAACCCAAACCTCCCCACCCGTCGCCCACACCCTGCGAACCAAACCCTAATCGTTCATCTCCTTCTCGGAAACCGTAGCACAGCATATCGCCCCTCCTTCTTTCCCATCGCCGATCACCGGTAAGAACCTCCTCTCCTTTTAGTTTACACCCTAGTGTAACGTATCCGTCATTATCTCTGTTCGATCTCTTGTTCTCGGTATGAGCATGTAGTTTGTGTGTGTTGTGTTTTCAAGTAGGTGCATGAGGTTTAACTTTAGCATGTTTGACATGATTATATGTATGTATGGATGTCTGAAAGTAGGTAGGAACTTGAAAGATCTTAAGTGTATGTGTGATATGGGTGAGAAGTGTTGGGATGAATGTTGCTTGAAACCGAACGTATATGTGATTATGCTAACGAAGCTATGGGTGTGAATGTATGACATCAGTTTCTGATCACATGACCCGGACGTATGTGTGAATGTTGAATGTGAACCGTACATGTTAAGTTGTATGCGAACAATTTATATGTTAGATAGGCAAGCCATGTTCATGTCGCGTAGATGAACCGTAGGTGTGGTTAAACGTGTAAAAATTGTTATGTACGAATCAAGTAGGATGTTATATGTAAATCGGGTATGAATGGCTTCATCGAGACCGGGGGTATGTATGCGTAATCGGTGAACTGTATGCACAAGTTATATATATATAGAACTATAGATGTAGTGCAATCGTATTTATATGTGAAAATGTAGCTGTATGAAGTGGATAATTATATAAGTGTGTAGACGTGTGCGTGCGTGATCGATGGTATACGTGTATTCGAGGGTGTCTAAATAATGCAGTGGTTGTTCAGAATTTGCTTTTAAGGTCCGAGTTTTGTTCTTGGAGTCTGGGTTTTCATATGTATGAATGCTAGGTCTTGTTCCAAGTTATAAATATAATAAATAATGATGATGTCTGAATAAGGGTTGACCGATGAAAAGAAAAATGAATATAAGATATTCAGATCAGGATATATATGTACGGTCAAAACTCCAACATTTCCTTGGGCCAAGTAGCTTAATACTAATAAGGAGGTTATGTTAAATATTATGATATGCAAAGAGATAATTGTGAGGTTGTTTTGATTAGATGACATTTTTATATTATATTGATGAAATATGGCAATTGATTGGAATGTTATTAATTGGCTAACTCGTTTACATTAGACCCAGAGTTGTTTGGACACTAGGGTATTACATGGCCCTACATACGTATACTTACATTTACTATACATTAGGTCGCGTGTAACGGACCTAACATTTAACGCGTAGAAGTGCTTAACCATATACCGAGCAAACTAAGGTGAGTTCACTGCACTTTTCTAAGCATGCATCTCGGGGAGGGAAATCGGGTAACGTTCCAGGGAGGAGTGCAGGTTAATGGGATGTTGGTTATTACTCAGTTTCTATCATATAAGACCCCTTACATCTACCGATAGTTGTCGGGAAGGCAACGAGGTATTTAGTTGATAGCGCTATTAGGATTGGCACCCTCACACCTTGCCGGAAAGGACGGGCGTGAACTAATTACCTTGACCACTTGACCAATGCTTTGATAGAGGCATTGGGGTTTGGGCAAACACATCTTGTAGCCACTTGCGGTAATCGAGTTAATAACAACATCAAATCAAATCATCAAAACTGTGAAACGCTCTAAACTGGTAACTGGTATCTAAACATGATAACAAAACTTTGAACTCACCAGCGTCGTCTGACACACTTGTCTGCGTGCTTGCAGGTCTATAGGTTGATATCATTTGGAACTTGCTGTCTGGTTTTGTACATGTGATTTATGAAACACTAAACAAATGATTTATGCTTCCGCTGTATATGTTAAGATACGTTTAACGTTTTGTAACACTTTATGTTAATGAATGGAAGTTTTATTTAAATATATTTATGAGTTCAACGTGATTGGTGGCTTGAATCCTGGTACGTCACACGCCTCGCGGAGGTTTCCACATGTGGTAATTTGGGGGTGTGACAGTTTGGTATCAGAGCCACTGGTTATATGAACTTGGTTTTAAAACGTTTTTGTAAAACCAGACTATAACCGAACAGTTCTGAATACGTGAATACGACCATGACACTCAGCTCCAGATTGCAAGGTTCGTCTTTTCATCTATGGTATACATTACATGATTAGTGTACATTTGCTTATGACGCAACACACACACTTGTCACTATAGCATGATTGCATGAATTGCTTGCTTACATTATGATGCGTTTATAGTATGTCTTTGGATTTCTGTGGTCTTATCATTTTGACAATCTCCGTTTGACATCTGAGTTTGAGGAACCATTTGACATGAGTAAAGAGGAACTGAGATAAGCATGCAAATCACAATATTATTGTGGGTGCACACATATTAATAATGCGGGGTGCATGCGAGTCCCAGTGAGCCTTAACAAGTGAAAAAGGGGTTCTGTTCTGTTGTTTAATCAGTGAGAAATGTAACAAATCTATAGGAGTCATAGCAGTGATTGTCTCCTACTCAAACGTGATATTTTTACTCCTCTATGAATCCTTACGAATCTCGATGCTATCGAGTATCACCTGAACACCCATCCGAACGCCTAGCGAACTGTGTAGAATGTTAAGTGCTTGCACAAACGTCCCTGAGTTGGGTGTTGCAACGTCAATGATTAACCTTTCTCACTTCTCATCGTATGGTGGAACTCAAAGAATTGGCGCATTAGATCCAGAAGTGCGATCACTTCTGCAACACTCTCACAGCAAACCGTGTAGTACTTAATCAACTTGGAAGAATGATGGACAAGGGGGTAAATGTGGTACTTTACCGACTTCAGCATTTGAACGACTCTAGTTACTGGCAACGAACATCAGCGATTTGACTCCAAACGAATCCTTAACCCTAGTCAACAACTTATGGGAGCCAACTTTTACGAATCTATCGGGACATAAACGATGAAGATTGACCATGATGTGGAATGTGTAACTGCCAGCACAATGAGTAGCGCCTTGGAGCGTGGCACAGAATGTGAAGAGATGGACATTGTTGGTGAAAGATTACAGGACTCCATTTCGAGCAACAACATTAGAAGCAACAATCACGATGACAGCAAGGTACTCGCAAATCATGACTTTCGGTATGGAAATGATGGTGGCTTCAACAAAGAATGGCCGGGGTTAAGGCAAGACGCCAACAACCCAGGGAGCAATGATAATTACAGGAGTTCTAGTAGCAGTAGCAACAACACTGGATATGGTACACGCGAAGGACATTTAGGATTGGCGTGGGCGACACCAGGATTATAACAATATGGTGGCCTACACGTTCTTAGTAACTAATCGCTTCGTCACTGTTTCGCTTAACCCTGATACTTCTTGAAACCGAACCTAATGCGGAACCGGCGGATGGCAAGTCAGATGAAACTGAACCTAATTTTATGTGGTGAATTGTTATTTGTTCTAAAGCGTCAGGGTAGTGCGAAGGTGAGCGCCATTTCTATTAGGAAAGCCCAGGAGTGTCTATGGAGGGATTACTCCGCTATGAATGGCAACCGATACTAATGTTAGGACTAAGGAAAAGAGGATCGAGGATCCACAGATTGTTTGTGATTTCTTCCGATGAGCAACTCGAGGAACTCCCAGGTTTACTTCCATCACTGTTAGGAAGAATCTCAGTTTGATCTCACGCCAGAGGTAACCTTAATTCCTCGTACTTCTTGCCGTCTTGTGCCAGGAGGGATGCAAGAACCGTCAAATCAACTACAGAGACTATGGGACAAAAGTTTTGTCGGATCTAGTTTTCGCTCCGGGGAGCCCCCTTTTACCCGTGGGGATAAGCCTTTTCGTATGCATGCTGATTATCGAAAGCTTAACACAGTGGCATTCAGGAACCGTTTGCCCCGACCATGTATTGACAACCTGTCGACTAGTAGCGAGAGTCAAGCTCCCGTTTGAGGATTGGCTAACGAACGAACTATCATCAGATGGAAGTCCAGTGGGAGAATGCTCTTAGAATGGCATATCAAACGCAATGCAGCCATTTCAACTTTGTACACCATGATCATTGAGTTGATCAACACACCAGCAGCTTCAGGGATCGCACGAATCGACCGTATTTGTTGATGGAGTTCTGAATCACGACAAGGAGAAAGGAACACCATGGGTGGCATATGTATCCTGCTTTAGCGCTCCTGTGGGAGGAGCCATTATGTGCGAAGTCATGTTAAATGTCACATCTAGATTCGAGAGATGCATTTTGATCATGTAACCAACAGAGTGGGAATACACGTGGGTCTCGCTGAGATGCATCTTGTTAGAAACTGATCGACACCAAAGATTCCTTTGGGGATGCAGCAATTCCTTGGTTTCGCTAGATACTATCGCAGCTTACTCACAAGATTTTCGAAGGTTGCACAGCTTAAATCTCTTTAACACAGCAAGGTGTTGTGTATTCGTGGGAGACAAAACAAGAGGACATCTTTTCAGCTTCTGAAACCCAACTCTACAATGCACTGAGTATTGTCTTTTCCCGAGGGTATGGGTGATCTAGTGGTATACCGTGATGGTACGAATCAGAGTCCCTTTTACACGCTAATGCAACATGAGGGAGTGATGATTTGTAAGGTGTTTTTAGTGGATTTACAAGAAGAATTGCCCGAGTCACAACCTGCGGTGGAAACCTTGGTCTTTAGGTCTAAGTTGGAGGCATTACTTTGACGGTACCAAATGCATTACCTAGACCGATCACAAGGGCCTCCCGTGTACCCTGGACTCGAGAAAGCAAAATCAGTTAATGGCATCGCTAGATAGAACTTTTGGAGGATTACGACTGTGGAACCCGAACGTGTATGAGCTTTGCAGCTCACTATCGACTCTAACTTACCTGATCAGACTCGTTCTATTCAACCTGAAGAACTAACGGAGGAGAATTTTCAAGTTGAGTCCATGCGAAGCATGGAGGAACAATTTTGGCAAGACGGATGATAACCACTACCTCAAGGAATGAATGTGAATCTCATTTCACGACAACGGTTGGGAATTGTGTGAGCAAAGCACGCCAGCTTTGAAATTCTAGTCATCTGGGCTTTGATGGAGGATGTTGGATTTGTAAATCTTGTTGTAACACCCCAACCCGGAAGGGCTGACGTGTCACAATAACAGTGGTATCATAAACAAAAGTCATAATTCCATTTATTTATTTGATAAGGATACAACGACAACTAAACTTAAGGTTAATATACAAGCGGAGACATTCGACTTAATTAACTAACATCTTCAGATTTATTCCTAGGCTTTATTCTTCTCTCTTTTCCCCGCCCAAAGTAACATGCGGACCTGTATATACAAAAAGTTTACGGAATGAGCCAAATGCTCAGTACGGAATAATAGGCTCAAATAACAAATAACGCTTTATATGAAATGTTATCCGAATGGAACTTTATGCGAAAATGATACGATGCAAGAACATAATTTCATAATCATATCATACGGATGTACCCATGAGCCAAACTTAAAACGTGACAATACCCAGGTAGCTACTCCTGCATAATTATCACATGAGATGGCGAGTTGGCATACCCGCTATCCACCTCCTTAACTTAAATCCAAGGATCGATCCATACGCCTCCTAGTAGCTTTGTACCTCACTAGTACCTAGGGACGCCGTGAACTGATCTCTCCGTCACGGATGGAGCACATGATGTTGATGCCGCAACAACATGCTCGTGGGACACTCCACGAGAAGCGACACTCAGGGTATCAGAGTACAAATAGTCTTATTTACATAACTTATCAAAATATTTTTCATAACAAGACGTAACATATATTGGAACATGCGATAATGAGTACAACTAACAGAATACTATCGCATAACATGAAAGCTAAATCCAAAGTTTAGAATAGGAATTCAACGGACTGTCAAATGAATCGATAATCAAAGACGTGAGGAGTTTTAAAAGATCTATGAATTTAATGGGTTTATAACAATTTGAATATGAAGCAATAAAGAGTGGGGTAAGGATCCGTACCTTAATAATTCCAAAGTGAAGCTACCTTGTGATAATATTTCAGATTTATACGGGCAGAGTTTAGACTACTGATTAATCTTTTAACCTAATTTAAATAATATGCACACAAACTAGGTTAGTAACTTAATACAGCATTTACGATAACTCACGAGATTAAAATCCTCACAACGAATGACAAAGTGCGATACTTAAACATCCATCGGATTCACAATTAATGACAAAGTGAAATCACTTAAACATCCATCGGATTCACAATGAATGACAAAGTGCAAACACTTAAACTCCCATCGGAATCACAACTAATGACAAAGTGAAATTACTTAAACATCCATCGGAATCACGACTAATGACAAAGCATAACCCAAATTTGAGCAGCACTTAAACATCCATTGGATTGATTTCAATCAATCGGACATTGAATCGTATCAGCGATTGAGTTAATACCCTGTTCTGCAGCACCCCGGTATACTAATTAGTGATTTCGTGTGTGTTAATTGTGGTAAACAGACGATAACTCGAAGTATATTACGAATTCTTTCGTCGTTTCAGCGCCCAGATTCAAGTGCCAATGTCCTCTATTTATAGTCGAAATTTCACCTTGCTTACGGACCGTAAGCCTCACAATGTTGCGGTCCGTAAGAGTGCTTACGGACCGTAAGCCTCATATTGTTACGGTCCGTAAGGGACACCAAAGCACTATAGGATTGCCACGCGTGGGACTAGCCTAGCTGAGTCGACAAAATAGATAAATTCGAATTTGACAGCTTATTTTGTGGATAATCATAACTAGAAAATACCCCCTCCTGAGTTTTAGGGGCCCTGATCCTGATTCTGAAAATTCTGAAAATTCTAGGGTTTGTACAGAATTACTTGGGTGTCTTAATTAGGGTTTCCTATTGGATAAAATAATAATAATAGTTTTGGTTGATATACATAAGATGGATCATAAGATAAATGTTTAGTTTATTAAAAATTATTATTATTCTTTTATTTCTAGAATACTGATTTTAAATTTATGGTTATTACAACTATTACCCCCTTAAAAGAAATTTCGTCCTCGAAATTTTTCAAATAAGAATATAACCTATCGCATAAGTAACGTAAACGGAACTTTCATAGCAGAGTTACTAACTTATATAACCAGAATCTCCTAAACACACATGTGTATCTAAAATTCATAATTACGTTCATGACCATAATTGTCAATTACCTTACTACCATGTCCTAATGGTTCTTTCACTACGTATCTTAATAACATATTTAATCATGCAGAAAATCAACATAGACTTATAGATAACAAGAGTGACTATTGGTACTGATATCTCCTACATAAACATACTTAATCATAACTAAGATATATATTCACATAAGGTAAGCATGAATGACCGTAAACAGAAGCAATTGAACATATATCAAAGAGCAAGATTTACCGTTACTTTGACTAAAATTCTATTACTAGACTAAATTAGGGTATAGAGAGCGAATTAATTCTTCAGATTCCCATGTTGCTTCGCGTTCAGAGTGATTTTTCCAGAGGACTTTAACAAACGGAATTACTTTCCTACGCATAACCCTTTCTTGTCGATCTAAGATGGCTTCTGGTTCCTCTTCGTAGGACAAATCTTTGTGAATAGTAAGTAACGGATAACTAATGACATGGAGTGGATGATAATTATATCCTCTTAACGAGGAGACATGAAAAACGTTATGAACGTGCGAGAGTTGAGGTGGTAGAGCTAGTCGATATGATACTTCTCCAATTCTTTCAAGGATTTCAAATGGACCAATGAAACGAGGACTAAGCTTCCCTTTAATTCCAAATCTACGAACGCCACGCCAAGGTGATACCTTTAAGAATACGTGGTCGCCAATTTTAAATTCGAGTGGTCGTCTATCTTGATCTGCATAGCTCTTTTGTCTGCTCTGAGCTTCTTTCAGTTTTTCTCGTGACATAGTGACTTTTTCGTTTGTAATCTGAATTAGTTCTGGCCCTTCAATAATCTTTTCTCCAACTTCATCCCAGCAGATCGGTGCGCGACATTTCCGACCGTATAAAAGCTCAAAAGGTGCCATGCCAATACTTGCTTGCCAACTATTGTTGTAGGCGAACTCAACAAGGCATAGATATTCATCCCAGTTTCCAGACCATTCAAGTGCACATGCTCGGAGCATATCTTCCAAGGTCTGAATCATACATTCTGACTGCCCTTCTGTTTGTGGATGGAAAGCCATACTAAACTTCAGTCGTGTACCCCAAGCTGCCTGAAAACCTTTCCAAAACCGTGAGGTGAAACGTGGGTCTCTATCTGAAACAATGGAACACGGTGTGCCATGGAGTCGAATAATCTCTTGAAGAAATATTTCGGATAACTTATTAACCGAAGTTCCTTGCTGAATTGGTATAAAATGTGCTGACTTTGACAATCTATCGACAACAACCCATATAACATCATTCTTCTTGAATGTCTTAGGCAAACCGGTAACAAAATCCATTGTGATCTCATCCCACTTCCTTATGGGAATATCCAATGGCTGCAACAGACCGCTTGCTCGTTTGTGTTCAATTTTCACTTGTTGGCAAGTGAGGCATTTACTTATGTATCGAGCAACGTCTTCCTTCATGCCATTCCACCAGAAGTTCTATCTTAAATCTCGATACATCTTGGTAGATCCTGGGTGAATTGAAAATGGTGAGCTGTGAGCTTCGGCTAACAATGACTCACGAAGGGTGGAGTCATCGGGTACACAAAGTCTTTTGCCGCACCAAATCACCCCCTGATGGTCTATACGAAATTCAGATTGCTTACCCACCTCGAGATTTTGCACAATTGCCCAAAGTTCTCCATCTTGCTTCTGTGCAACTTTGATCCGTGATATGAGGTCGGGTTCAATCTGCATTCTAGCTAAATATCCATCAGATTTACTAACCTGAAGCCAAATGTTCATCCTTTCAAGATCCCTCATAATACGAGGCTGAATTTGTAAGCAAGATATAGTCCCGGAATTCTTTCGGCTCAACGCGTCAGCTACAACATTGGCTTTACCTGGATGGTATTGAATATTAACGTCGTAATCTTTTAAAAGTTCTAACCACCTTCTTTGCCTCATATTTAGCTCCTTCTGAGTAAATATGTACTTGAGGCTCTTGTGGTCGGTAAAGATGTCACAACTCTCACCATACAGATAGTGTCGCCAAATCTTAAGTGCAAAGACGACTGCTGCTAGTTCTAAATCATGTGTAGGGTAGTTAACTTCATAAGGCTTCAACTGACGGGAGGCATAAGCGATAACCTTCCCATGTTGCATTAGCACACAACCTAATCCTTTCTTTGAGACATCACTATAGACTTGGTAACCTCCTGATCCAGAAGGGAGAGTGAGTATCGGAGAGGATACGAGTCGTTTCTTCAATTCTTCAAAACTTTTCTCTTGTTCCTCATTCCATGAGTACTTCACCCCTTTCCTTAGGAGTTTTGTGAGTGGTAAAGCAATTACCGAGAATCTTTCAACAAATCTTCGGTAGTAGCCAGCGAGACCCAAGAAACTTCATATTTCGATAACAGAAGTGGGTCTTGGCCATTTTGTAATAGCTTCAACCTTTGTTGGGTCTACCATAATTCCCTCTGCTGATATGACATGACCTAGAAATACCACTTGGCTAAGCCAAAAGTCACATTTGGAAAACTTAGCGTACAACTTCTCATGCCGCAAGGTTCCAAGTACTACATGTAGATGTGCTTCATGCTCTTCGTGACTCTTAGAATACACTAGAATGTCATCGATAAAGACAATAACGAATTTGTCTAGGAATTTGTGAAATACGCGATTCATCAAATCCATGAAGACTGCGGGTGCATTAGTTAGCCCAAAGGGCATAACCAAAAATTCGTAATGACCATATCGAGTACGAAAGGCTGTCTTGGGAACATCATCATTCTTGACCTTTAGCTGATGATACCCGGACCTTAGGTCGATTTTTGAGAAGAACTGAGCCCCCTGAAGTTGATCAAAGAGATCATCAATACGAGGTAGAGGATACTGATTACGAATAGTAATCTTGTTCAACTCTCGGTAGTCAATACATAAACGCATACTACCGTCTTTCTTCTTCACAAATAAGACCGGAGCACCCCAAGGTGAAACACTGGGTCTTATGAATCCCAGATCTAACAATTCTTGCAATTGTTCCTTCAACTCCTTCAGTTCCATTGGGGCCATACTGTACGGAGCTTTAGAAATAGGTTCAGCACCAGGGATCAAGTCGATGGTGAATTCTACCTGACGGTCGGGTGGTAATCCCGGGAGTTCATCCGGAAATACATCAGGATATTCACGAACAACGGAGTGGTTATCGATACTCTTAACACTAGCAGAAGTATCCTTAATCGATGCTAGGAATCCAGCACAGCCGTTTGATAAGAATTTTCGGGCCTTAAGCGCAGAGATAATTTTAAGAGATTTACGAGCTTGAGTTCCCTGATATATAATATCAGGATGATGAAGATTACCGAAAATAACACGGCGGAAATGACATTCTATAGTTACGCGATGTCGAGACAACCAATCTATCCCTAGAATAACATCAAAGTCACACATATGTATTGGAAATAGGTCTGCCTTACACACAATAGATTCAATACGGATCGGACAATCTTTATATACGTAAGTGATTACGGATGAATTTTGCATGGGAGTGGAAATGGTTAAAGTATGATTTAAGAGAGTTGGTCTTATCGGAAGGTACTTAGTAAACGAGTGGGATACTAAAGAATGGGTCGCTCCTGTATCGAATAACACATAGATACTACGTTCACCAAGCTGAAGGGTTCCAGATACAGTACCTGGGGCATTAGCAGCGTCAGTAGCAGAAAGTGCGAAAACTCTTCCTCCAACATTGGGTTGGTTATTCTTCTTAGTGTCTTTCTTAGTACACTCCTTGATCATGTGTCCAGTTTGGCCACATCTAAAGCATGCTCCTGTACCTCGGTGACATACGCCCTGATGTCTCTTACCACAAGTGTTACATATAGGATATGTAATCTGATTCGGTTTTACATGTTGATTCAGTGGTTGAGCTCTAATAGGTTCTGCATACAACTGAATCTGGTTTTGTGCAGGTCTCGGGTTTTGCGGTCTAGGTTGCCATGGACATGCCTGATTTCCAGAGTTTTGATTTCCTTGCACTTTGCGGTCCTGGTGCTGTGGCGTAGTTGATGATTGGCCGATTGCCTGCTTAAATTGTCCATCTCTGTTTCTCTTCTTATTATCCTCAGTTCGATATAAAAATTCTTTCCTCTCGAACTCAAAAGTTTTGATTGCATCGGCAACTTCGGTGATATCCTTAAATTTCATGTACATGATCGACTTCCGAATTCGATCATTGACTGCCCACTTGCATTTCTCTGCCTGGGCTTCTGCTGATCCTGCAACGTCTCCTACAATACTAGCCAACCTTGAAAATCTAGTAATGAACTCAGAGGCTGGTTCATCACTCCCCTGTCGAATCACTGCATACTCCCTGATATAAGCTTCTTTATCAGCGCTAGAAAAATACTTATCGTAAAAGATGGTACGAAAGTTGACCCATGAAAGATTAGCGTCAAAATCATCTCCTCCTTTGACTTGCTTATATCCTTCCCACCAAGTTTGTGCGTCATCTTCAAGTTTGTAGGTAGCCAATCTAACTTTGTATTGCTCCGGAACTCCAAGAACTCCGAAGATCTTTTCAACATGAGCTATCCAGTTTCTTGCTTCGACTGGATTAGTAGCGTGACTAAAGGATTTCGGCTTTTGTTTTTGAAATTTAGTGATCCATATGTCTATACTATAGGTAGTATGGTTCGGGGTATTCTCACGAATTTCTTCACCAGAGATTGGATTCGTGTTATTACGTTCTGGATGACGAGTTTGTTGAATAACGGCCTCAGCTGTTTGAGCAACAAGGTTTGGAAGCAACCCGGCAACAGCCTGGTTGATAGCATTAATTACGTTCGGATCAACTGGAGTCTCATTCGAAGAAGTGTTGTTACGTACATGGTTAGTACGAGAATTCCTACGTAGCGGGCGACGAGGAGGCATCTATAAGAATAGACATAGGAATTAAACCAAATAAGAGATCAAGTTGAATCCTATCATAGATATCTACCCATTGCTCACAGGTTTTAATTACTATCTTCAAGTTTTCTACAGGAAAGAGCCTTTGCTCTGATACCATAGCTGTAACACCCCAACCCGGAAGGGCTGACGTGTCACAATAACAGTGGTATCATAAACAAAAGTCATAATTCCATTTATTTATTTGATAAGGATACAACGACAACTAAACTTAAGGTTAATATACAAGCGGAGACATTCGACTTAATTAACTAACATCTTCAGATTTATTCCTAGGCTTTATTCTTCTCTCTTTTCCCCGCCCAAAGTAACATGCGGACCTGTATATACAAAAAGTTTACGGAATGAGCCAAATGCTCAGTACGGAATAATAGGCTCAAATAACAAATAACGCTTTATATGAAATGTTATCCGAATGGAACTTTATGCGAAAATGATACGATGCAAGAACATAATTTCATAATCATATCATACGGATGTACCCATGAGCCAAACTTAAAACGTGACAATACCCAGGTAGCTACTCCTGCATAATTATCACATGAGATGGCGAGTTGGCATACCCGCTATCCACCTCCTTAACTTAAATCCAAGGATCGATCCATACGCCTCCTAGTAGCTTTGTACCTCACTAGTACCTAGGGACGCCGTGAACTGATCTCTCCGTCACGGATGGAGCACATGATGTTGATGCCGCAACAACATGCTCGTGGGACACTCCACGAGAAGCGACACTCAGGGTATCAGAGTACAAATAGTCTTATTTACATAACTTATCAAAATATTTTTCATAACAAGACGTAACATATATTGGAACATGCGATAATGAGTACAACTAACAGAATACTATCGCATGACATGAAAGCTAAATCCAAAGTTTAGAATAGGAATTCAACGGACTGTCAAATGAATCGATAATCAAAGACGTGAGGAGTTTTAAAAGATCTATGAATTTAATGGGTTTATAACAATTTGAATATGAAGCAATAAAGAGTGGGGTAAGGATCCGTACCTTAATAATTCCAAAGTGAAGCTACCTTGTGATAATATTTCAGATTTATACGGGCAGAGTTTAGACTACTGATTAATCTTTTAACCTAATTTAAATAATATGCACACAAACTAGGTTAGTAACTTAATACAGCATTTACGATAACTCACGAGATTAAAATCCTCACAACGAATGACAAAGTGCGATACTTAAACATCCATCGGATTCACAATTAATGACAAAGTGAAATCACTTAAACATCCATCGGATTCACAATGAATGACAAAGTGCAAACACTTAAACTCCCATCGGAATCACAACTAATGACAAAGTGAAATTACTTAAACATCCATCGGAATCACGACTAATGACAAAGCATAACCCAAATTTGAGCAGCACTTAAACATCCATTGGATTGATTTCAATCAATCGGACATTGAATCGTATCAGCGATTGAGTTAATACCCTGTTCTGCAGCACCCCGGTATACTAATTAGTGATTTCGTGTGTGTTAATTGTGGTAAACAGACGATAACTCGAAGTACATTACAAATTCTTTCGTCGTTTCAGCGCCCAGATTCAAGTGCCAATGTCCTCTATTTATAGTCGAAATTTCACCTTGCTTACGGACCGTAAGCCTCACAATGTTGCGGTCCGTAAGAGTGCTTACGGACCGTAAGCCTCATATTGTTACGGTCCGTAAGGGACACCAAAGCACTATAGGATTGCCACGCGTGGGACTAGCCTAGCTGAGTCGACAAAATAGATAAATTCGAATTTGACAGCTTATTTTGTGGATAATCATAACTAGAAAAACCCCCTCCTGAGTTTTAGGGGCCCGGATCCTGATTCTGAAAATTCTGAAAATTCTAGGGTTTGTACAGAATTACTTGGGTGTCTTAATTAGGGTTTCCTATTGGATAAAATAATAATAATAGTTTTGGTTGATATACATAAGATGGATCATAAGATAAATGTTTAGTTTATTAAAAATTATTATTATTCTTTTATTTCTAGAATACTGATTTTAAATTTATGGTTATTACACTTGTACTAACGATTGGGCATGAAAACCCACCTAACAATGTATGAGTATGACGTTCGACTTGTGGGAGAGTCAAGGCGAAGTATCAGAAACCGACAACACCCATATGGAAGATGGAGCAACTGCCATGGATTTTATCGCTAGTCTACCTACTACTCGAAACAGAAACAATATCACCTGGGTGATTGCTGATTGTCTCGTGTTATTAGCACACTTTCTTGCAATCAAGGAAGCCGACGAGTCTTCACAGCTGTGAATGTTCCTATGAGAGAGGCGACTTTTAGGCACGAGATGCCAACTCCCGTAACCTCTGGTTTTGATCTATACCTGATTTATGACAAGTAATACACAACACCCTCGGCTCACGTGTAGACATGAGCATTACCTATCACTGTGGGACAAATGGTCTGAGTAAACGAACCATCCTGACACTCGAAGACATGCTGCGAGCATGTGTGTGAGTGACTTAGTAAAAAAAAAGTTGGAAGGACACAAGCCTTTGGTTGAGTTCTACTGTAGCACTTATCATTCTAGTATTCAGACAGCTCTGTTTGGGGGCATTGTATGGATGATAATGCCTATCTTCTTGTTGGGCTAAGGTGAGTGACAACCTAATCACAGGTCCAGGACTTATACTCGAAACTCTTGGAAAGATTGCTTAGATCGGAAATGGCGTGATGATAACGCGTGACCGCCAGGAAAACTGATAAGCTTAGGAGACGCTGGGAGTTCACTGCAGGCGAACGTGTCATGATTGAAAGTCTCACCCTGGGAGGGTGCGGTGCGGTTTGGGAAACGCGGTAAGCTTAATCCGCGCTACATTAATCCATTCAGAATTCTGGAAAGAATCGGTACAGTGGCTTATAAACTTGAACTGCTTGATGTATTAGGTGATGTTCATGATGTCTTTCATGTCTCTTACCTAAAGTAGTATTTGCCCATGAAACACCAGTAGCACCCTTGCAAGAACCATAGGTTGACGATAAGTTGCAATGGTTGCGGAACCAAAGCACAGCCGAATTCCAGTTATGAGAGTTCGTTGGAACTCGAGCATGGACCAGAGCTCACCTGGGAACGCGAGGACCCGATGAAGCTCGGGTACCCTAATCTGTTAGATACTGCTGTTTTGAATCCTGATGCAACTGGCAAATTTCGGGACGAAATTCCCTTTCAAGTTGGGGATGATGTGGCACCTGCGGAAAATTCGCAGTTATCCTAATCTATCACTTCACTCCTCTGGGATTGCTTATTAAATTTCGGAACGGAATTTCTTTCAAGTTGGGGATGATGTGACAACCCGCAGTTTCAGGTAAACACCATTTCCTTACTCTGTCTAATCCCAGCTAAACTCAAAACACCCGTCCGTGTTATTTTTCTTTCATGATTGGCGATTATGTTTGTTTTATAAAAAATATATATATATAACAATTATAATGAAAATAACAACACTTGGGATAATTGTAGAGCAAGTTGAATATCCTTAATAGTTGAGGGGTGCTTATGAAAATTAAGATTCAAAGAATTATATTTAATGAAGAATTACCCAACCCACAACCCATCGTCCCCCTCCCACACAAACCCTAGAGCACAAACGTAAATGGCAGCCGGCGAACAAGCGTACACCGCCATTCCCCCCTACTCTACGACGCCTGTCGACGACGGAATAACCACCCAAGGCCACCGCAACCGGTAAGCGCACTTCGTAGCCTATTATTAAAGTCCGTTGTTTCGGTTTCGTCTAGGTTTCGCTTCCACCCCGACCTAATGT
This sequence comes from Helianthus tuberosus, assembly GCA_030545235.1. Classification (NCBI taxonomy): domain Eukaryota; kingdom Viridiplantae; phylum Streptophyta; class Magnoliopsida; order Asterales; family Asteraceae; genus Helianthus; species Helianthus tuberosus. The sequence goes on from CM060407.1 coordinate 127,047,659, forward strand.
GTTGCAAGAATTAGTGTTGTGACATGAAACTGTTGTGAGTATTATGTGTGTCGAGACATGGCAGAGCTTATTCGATGTGACTATATAAATATGATCATCTTTTGACTGTGTTTTTACTTGATACTCAGTATACGAATGTTTCTTGTTTTAGATTGCTTATGATTAATGTATGATCGTGTATTAAACCGTTGGTCGTATATGAATGTCGACGCAAATACACAAAGTTGTGTTTGTAATCTGATTAAGACGTTCCTGTTTAACTATATGTTGGAATCCATGGGTGATATTGTGTAACCAAAATTATATAAACATAGGGATCTGACAGTTAATGATGGTTATAATCGAACAAGATGAATTGGTGATTTAGTAATAAGGGTGCGATGGCATGATTGGATATTTGGGCCAATGTGAATAGGTTTACATTTAGTCACTGTTAGTATTAATTGATAGTTAGGGTTTTGGATAAATTATAATATTGAAGCATGTGATAGGTGTTGGATATAAACAATAATTATTTGATTTAGTTCCATTCAAGTTAGTGAAACTGTTGTTTTGATGAGGATGAATAACCGATTTTTTTAGTATATCCGTAGCTTTCTTTTTGGTCCAATACAATTGAAGGTTAGTGGTCTTTGAATATTGATTGAGAGTTCATGATAATTATAGGCTAGACAAAAATTAAAAGAGTAATATACCTGATGGTGTGACTGGTTCGATTGAATTTGACAAACATAAAGTGTGAAACTGATTTCCACATACCACAGTCAAACAAAAAGGAATTCGCACACTAGTGCACCGTACATTAATAGGTAGCACGATATATGGTTGGTTAATGCAGAATTGCACAACTTAATCTGATTTCATGTACACTTGAGCGGGCCGGGGAGTTATCTGGGCCGCGGGCCAAGCTCAGGCCGCACACTAGAACCCGAGTCGCATAAGAGGTCCAGTTATGCAATCGTACACTTGATTGTCTAATGCTTTAAACTATTACATGATTATATGTTACGGACTTACATGTCTACTTGTATGAGAACCGAACTTCTTGATCTGTACTATTGGATGACTCACATTACATGGTAGCCGTTGAATACGTGAATGTTTGTACCAAACCTAACTGTTATGTGTCTGGTGAAGCATGAACTTGCATATGACTCGAATATTTGCTATATAAGGTTAGGGATTTTTGAATGATTTCCTGGTACGGTTTGCATAACGATGTATGTTTCGCTTGTATGCAACTTGTGTAACGTGTATGAAGAATACGTGATTCATATGTACACAAAACTGACTGACTTTGGTAACCACGATAGGTTAGGATAACCAACTGGAAACGGGTAACATAACATACCGAGCAATCTAAGGTGAGTTCACTGCACTTTTCCAAGCATGCATCCCGGGAAGGGATATCGGGTAACGTTCCAGGGAGGAATGCAGGTTAATGGGATGTTGGTTATTACTCAGTTTCTATCATATAAGACCCCTTACATCTACCGATTGTTGCCGGTAAGGCAACGAGGTATTTAGTTGATAGCGCTATTAGGTTTGGCACCCTCACACCGTGCCGAAAGGACGGGCGTGAACTAATTACGTTGACCACTTGACCAATGCCTTAATAGAGGCATTGGGGTTGGGCAATCACATCTTGTATCACGTAAAACCCCTTACATCTACTCGAGGTTATTAGTTGAGCTAATTACCTCGACCACTTGACCAATGCCTTGATAGAGGCATTGGGGTTGGGCATTCATATCTTGTAGCCAGTTGCGGTAATCGAGTTAATAACATCATCAAATCAAATCATTGAACAGTTTTACACACATATCTGGTAACTAAACGCGTTAACAAAACTTTGAACTCACCAGCGTCGTCTGACACACTTGTCTGCATGCTTGCAGGTCTATAGGCTTATATCATTTGGAACTTGCTGTCTGGGAGGCTGGAGTAGTCATGGGTCGTGATACATGGAATCCCAATACAAGCTTAATGGTTTATGTACACATGTTTTACAAAACACTTAACAAATGAGTTATGCTTCCGCTGTATACAGTGAATGACATGTAACGTTTGTAATACTTTATGTTAATGAATGGAAGTTTTATTTAAATATATTTATGAGTTCAACGTGATTGGTGGCTTGAATCCTGGTACGTCACATGCCTCGCGGAGGTTTCCGCATGTGGTAATTTGGGGGTGTGACAATAGTTCTGTTCCGACAACTCAGATTTCATTTGTACAGACAACTATTTGTTGGCCTCTAAGACCTTATTCTAGCCTCGATTTCCTAGCAGATAAGCATCCTAAGCACCTGTCACATACGTTAAAATAAAGTCAATACACATAGTGTAAAGGCGGGCATACAAGTTTGATAATAGCATATAGAGTTCGAAAGCGTTACGCATAACCAGCACGTACACAGAGTGAAATGAGGCATGTTAGTTATCGACATGAACCTATCGTTACCAATGACTGCGGGTTGACTGCTCAAGGCAGTTTGTAATACATGGTCACCACTGTAATCCATGCAAATAATTGTCCTTAACAACCCCCGAGTGAACAGGTGCTGAGTCCAAACTAATAGTACTATCGTTGCTAAGGCAGGTAGACAACATTCCATGTGTAAACATAACAAACAAGCATTCATTTAGTCACTTAATACATGCGATAACGGTTAGCGTTTAAAGTATTGCGTAGTGTGTTCGATGTGATTTGTATAAGTAACGTATTTAACACCCAAAAGTGCATAAAGCAAAAGGGGGTCGAGTATACTCATAGAGACGATGGATAGAAGGGAGCGCTAGAGAGTAGGGTTAGCCTGAATAGATTGATAGTATAACGATAAGTGATGCGTAAAACGATGCAAAGTACAAGTGGTTTGGACAGCAGTCCGTTCGGATGGTCGTCCGATCAGACAGTCAGTCGTGCGGTTGGTAGTCCGTCTGGATGACTGTTCGAGTGGATTGTTTCTTCCTTTGGGAGGGATGTGTTTGTGTATGATGGCTTGACTTTTGAAGTTTTCGTTCCAGGCCGGTCGATCGGACGGTCATTCGATCGGATGGCAACCCGTTCGGTTGGCACTTCAGTGAGAACAAGTTCACAGCAGGGTGTCACTCGATCGGACGGTCGTTCGGTCGGGTGGCATCCTTGGTGCATTGAACATGTTGAAAATTTTTTAAGTGTTTGAAGTTTAAATGACTCATGATTCGATTGGCAGTTCGATCAGATGGTAGTCCTATCAGATAGCAATTCGTTCAACATTCAGACTTCAAGTGTTGGCAAAAAATGATTAAGTGTGGGACCAAGGTGCAAGTCGCACGGGTGGCCACTCGTACGGTTTGGCTGTCCGTTCGGACAACAGTCCGTTTGGACGGCACTCCGTCCTGGTTAACCTGTTCGTCTTACACTTGGCTGTTTTGATAGTTTGTCGTTTTATCGAGATGTGTTGATATCGTGCTAACCAACAGAACCCCATCCTAAGCCCTAGTGACCCGATCGAACAGGAACCACCCAAGTTCGGCCAGTCCACCGGTTCGGGACGATTGTTCTTGGTTAACCCGGAATCGATAATCTCGTAGATAGAATACGGATTTTGAACCAACACAACCACAACAATGGGTAGTAAGCCGGCACCAGTTCCGATTCTATCGGTTTTGAATGCATTGAGTGTAAAAGAGTTGAAAGAAAGTTGAAAACCATCTTCCAATCCTTTTTATTGTGAATATGTCTAGATCTATGAAAGGTCTTTATTAGTTTATGTGGAAATCGGTTAGATCTAAGTTGTTCTTGGTGGATTGAGGCCAAAACATGAAGTTCTTCAAGAACACATGATGACGTCATCCTAGAATACCTTGAATCTTGATGATTTCGTGGTTAAAAGTTAAGATTTAAAAGATAGAAAGGTGTAGGAGTGCGTGCAGATTAAGGAAGTACAAGATTTAGGACGAGATCTTACCGGAATCGCGAGAAATCTGAAGAAAAGTGAGGAGAACGAGCTGGTCGGACGTCACTTGCCAAAAGTAGAAAGAATGAAAGTGACAAGGGGTATTTATAGGGTTACCCAAAGAGGAAAGGGTTGGTCGATCGGCTAGGCAGCCCGTGCGGACAGCTTGTCCGATCGGACGGCAGTCCGAACGGTCGGCTGGTCGAACGGTTGGTAGCCTGGTCGATCAGTCACCTCGTTCGAGTGTTCGACGCGACGAGTTTTGATGTTTTGATTGCGATTGCAAGCGTTGTGATGCGATAGATTTTCCTAGTCAAATTACTTTTAATCCCAACTACTCATATCTTGCACTGTCTCTTCTCTACCAATTATCATACTGTTTCGATTGCGATTAAGTTCGATTGCGTTTGAGTTTCGATTGCGATTCGATTGATTACCACACATAACATAATTTAAACATGCACAAGCAACACATAAGGCACACACACACGTATATAATAACCAAAATGCGTAAGTCGAGTTGCGAGTGCGATAGCGATAAAGCAATTAAACATGCGATAAATAGCGATTACCATGCGATTATTAATAGATACTCCACATAATACAACTAAAACGAAAATAAAATAGACTAATTACAAGTCAAAGAAGTCAAAACAGGAATGGAGCAAGGAGAGACAAATCACAGTTAGCAATCTTGTCTTCCTTTGACTTCAATCTTGACTTTGACTTTCGAAACACGGGGTGTTACACTCACTCGAAACCTCATTATTTTAGGCTGTTTAATGTGAACTAAAATTTAGCTAATCAGGTGGTTTGCTATTAAATACTTGGTTTTGTAAATAATTAATTAACTAATCAGATAACTTTTACAAAAACCAAAATAGCTTAACTTGAATGAGCTTCTGCTGTATCATTTCTGGCCAAAGCTGATTTAATACATCTATTTATTGTTCAAGTATTATAAAAGCTATGTTGAGTATGCATTACAAATGTGAAATGTCTTAATTTCTGGCCAAAGCTGATTTTAATTCATTTATGTCTAGCATACTTGACAAGTGCATAACTAAAGTTATTGTCTCATTTCTGGCCAAAGCTGATTTGTCACGATTACTTTGCACACATACTTAAATGATTACACTTCTGGCCAAAGCTGATTTGTCTTCGTTTAAGTAGAATTTTAACTAAGTCTATTATTTTGATGTTAGTAATAGACAATATCACAGCTTCATAATTAAAATGGTCATTATTTATGCCTGCCTTAGTATAACATGCCCTTAGATCAAATTAGGACTTCTTTCTTAGTATCATAACTTGCTCATCTTATTTCCACTATCAGCACCCAATTGCGGGATTCCACCTTTGACTGGTGATAACTTTGCTGAATGGAAGGATGCCCTCATGCTTACACTTGGATTACTGGACTTTGATTATGCTCTTAGAGAGAATAAGCCAGCGGACCTTACTACTCAAAGTACTGCTGCTGAGTAGATAGTTCATGAAAAATGGACTAGGTGTAACCGCATGTCTCTCATGTTCATGAAGCAGTCCATACACAATGCAATTAGAGGAGCTATTCCTGATTCTGAAGATGCTAAAACCTATCTGGCTTCTGTGGAGGCACAATTCAAAAGAACATCAAAGGCACACGCTAGCACTCTTATCCTCAAGCTGGTGACGACTAAGTATGATGGGAGGAGCGGCATTCGCGAACACATCATGATGATGCATGACATGGCCAATAAGTTGAAAGGGCTAGAGATGGAAATCAGTGATGGTTTTCTTGTTCACTTCATCATCACTTCGCTTCCTTCGTCCTATGAAGCATTCAAGATCAATTACAACACTCAGAAGGACAAATGGACGATGAGTGAGATGGTCGCTATGTGCGTACAGGAAGAAGAGCGTATGAAGATGGATCGCACTACTAATGTTGCTAACTTCACCATCTCCAACTCTAAGAAGAGGAAGAACAATCATCAAAGTTCAAAAGCTAAATCCTAATACAAGTGCACCTTCCAGCTCTAAGAGCTCCTTAGGCAAACCCTATTGCAAGTTCTGTAAGAAAACAGGACATAAGCAAAAGGAATGCCCTGACTTCAAGGAGTGGCTGACTAAGAAAGGTAACGATTTTTTCATGATACTTGAGTCCTTTAATTTAAATGTTCCTGCTAATTCTTGGTGGTTTGATTCTGGTTCTATGGTTCATGTAACCAACTCTACTTAGTGATTCCTTTCAATCCGGAAGCTTGGAAGAAACCAAAGAACACTTAAAGTTGGGGATGATCGGGAATTAGAAGTGAAGGCCATAGGAACATTACAATTATTTTTGAAAACTGGTTTATGTATTAAACTTTATGATACCTTATATGTTCCTGAGGTAACTCGGAACCTTGTATCAGGACCAAAGTTAGACATGGATGGTTTTGTTGTTTCCCATGGTCATCGTAAAATCTCTATTCTCTATGATTCTGTTGTTTATGGTACTGGCATTCTGGATGGTGGTCTCTGTAGATTAGAACTAGATGATAATTTTTCCAAATCTTTGTTGTCATATAATATTAGTGAATCACTCACAAAGATGAAACAGATTCGAGACTTAGAGACTTCATCTATGTTGTGGCATCAACGTTTAGGCCACATCTCAAGAGAACGATTAAATCGTCTCGTCAAGGATGAAGTCTTACCTCCTCTTGATTTCACTGATTTTGGAACATGTGTCAAATGTCTCAAAGGCAAAATGACATCAGCGAATAAGAAAGGTGCCACTAGGAGCTCTAATTTATTAGAACTCATTCACACTGACATTAGTGGTCCTTACCAAATCACTGGCATAACAGGACATACTTCATTTATCACTTTCATTGATGATTACTCTCCTTACATGTACTTGTATCTCATTAAGGAAAAGTCTGAATCTCTTACAACTTTTAAAGATTATAAAGCTCAAGTTGAAAAGCAATTAGATCGTCAGATTAAAGTTGTGAGATCAGATAGAGGCAGTGAATATTATGGAAGACATACTGATGTGGGTCAAGCTCCTGGTCCATTTTATGAGTTTTGTAAGGGCCAGGGGATTGTGAACCAATACACCATGCCTGGTACACCTCAGCAGAATGGTGTCGCTGAACGAAGAAATCGCACCCTTATGAACATGGTGCGCAGTATGTTAGCCAACACTAATTTACCATTATTCCTCTGGACTGAAGCGTTAAAAGCAGCTGTTCATATAGTCAATAGAGTTCCTTTTAAGTCTGTCCCTAAAACTCCTTATGAATTTTGGACAGGAAGGAAACCAAGTCTTAAATATATGAAAGTATGGGGCTGCATTGCGGAAGCAAAACTCTATAATCATTTCCTAAGGAAACTTGACCCTAAAACAGTTACCTGTTTCTTTATCGGGTATCCTGATCATTCGAAGGGTTATCGTTTCTATTGTCCTTCCCATGTCACCCGTATTGTTGAAACCAAGTGTGATGCGTTCCTAGAGGATTTCAAGGTCAGTGGGAGCAGTACCAACCCTTACGAAGAATTGCAAGAAGTACAAGACGCGGGGGGGGGGAGAGACTCGTCGCTTACCATTACTCCGTTTACTCCTCTTATACCCAATGCAACAACTGCACCTGAATCCACTGCACAAATTCCATCTCCACAATCCGAACCCATTATACCTCATAATGAAGGCACATCAAGCGCTCAAAAGCAAGACAACGCTGAACTAGATAATCAACTCAGGAGGTCATCTAGGCAAAGAAGGCCTACTAATTGGGATGATTATGTTACCTACCTGACAGAAATGGATGCTGGAAAGCTCAATGATCCTAACTCTTATAATGAAGCCATTAGCAGTGATCAGTCTTCTGAATGGAACAAAGCGATGATTAATGAGCTTGAATCCATGAAGAAAAATGACATTTGGGATTTGGTAGAATTACCCAATGGTGTTAAACCTGTAGGATGTAAATGGGTGTTCAAAACAAAACTGGATCCGAATGGGAACGTTGAACGCTATAAAGCGAGATTGGTTGCAAAGGGATACACTCAGAAAGAGGGAATTGATTATCAAGAGACTTTTTCACCTGTCTCTCGTAAAGATTCATTAAGGATCGTTATGGCCCTAGTAGCTTATTTTGATTTGGAGCTGCATCAGATGGACGTCAAAACAGCTTTCCTTAACGGAGACTTAGACGAAGATGTTTACATGAAACAACCTGAAGGTTTTAAACCTGAAGGTCAGGAGCATCTAGTCTGTAAGTTGAAGAAATCCATTTATGGGTTAAAACAAGCATCACGTCAATGGTACCTCAAGTTTGATGAAGTCATGAAGAGACAAGGTTTTATGAAGAATCAAGTGGATCAATGCACCTACCTCAAAATGAGTGGGAGTAACTTTACTATACTTGTCCTTTATGTAGATGATATTCTATTGGCAAGTAATAGTTTAGACATGTTACATGAGTCGAAGCGTTTACTCTCGCATAACTTCGACATGAAGGATCTCGAAGATGCTTCTTACGTCATTGGCATCGAAATTCACCGAGATAGACATAAAGGGATCTTAGGATTGTCTCAGAAGACTTACATAGATCGTGTCCTTACACGTTACAACATGCAACAGTGCAAAACCTCAGTCGCTCCAGTAGTTAAGGGAGATGTTTTCGGTTCATTCCAGTGTCCGACAACAGAGGTTGAAAAGGAGCAAATGAGCCAGATACCTTACGCGTCAGTAGTCGGGAGCCTGATGTATGCTCAAGTCTGTACTCGCCTATATATCGCTTATATTGTTGGAATGCTAGGCCGTTATCAGACTAATCCTGGCCTAGATCACTGGAAAGCAGCTAAGAAGGTCCTTAGATATCTGCAAGGGACGAAAGACTATAAACTGACTTATAGAAGAAGTGATCACTTAGAAGTGGTAGGTTATTCTGATTCTGACTTTGCCAAATGCAAAGATGACAAGAAATCCACTTCGGGCTACATCTTTATGTTAGCAGGCAGACCTATCTCATGGAAGAGTCATAAACAATAGTTAACCACAACTTCCACAATGATGGCAGAATACATTGCTGTTTACAACGCAACCTGTCATGGAATGTTGCTTAGAAATCTGATCACTGGACTCAAAATCGTTAATTCCATTTCTAGACCATTGAAGCTTTACTGTGATAACTCAGCTGCCGTTAGTTTTTCGAACAGCAACAATTCGACTGGAGCTGGTTTATATCTCGATACAAAATATTTGTTCGTACGTGAACGAGTTGAGGAAAATAATCTTTGTATTGAGTATATTAGTACTAAAGATATGCTTGCGGATCCGATGACTAAAGGTCTCCCACCTAAAGTTTTCGAAGAACATGTATCGAATATGGGACTTACTAAAGACCTTATTTAATGGCATATTGTAATAGCTTATGTTTTAATTAATGAAATTTCATCAGTTTGATTTTGTATGTCTCTAACATATGTTTTGCCGGTGTAATGACATATAGACAAATATAAATACAAATCAGACGCTAAAGGGCTTATGCGTATTTTGATCATAACTATTAGGTTTTAAATTGAGGCTATAGTATGACTAATGGGGGTCCTGAGTCGAATGATGATTCAATGGCTGTATTTCTCTGCTATAGTTCTTGGTTTAAGGCTAAAATGAGTGTTAACTCCTGGCCAGGCTCATCTAATACTCATGATAAATGATTACTCGGCTAAGTGGGAGAATGTGAGATTAAATATATAATTATCATAATATTTAATCTTGTAGCCATTATAATCATTTATATCATATAGATCAAAATATATTAATAACCTATTAATAATTAGTTGGTAATTGTTAATGGACCACATTACCCTTATTAACTAATTAGGTTTCCTCTTGGGTGTATATATAAGGAGATTATTAGAGAGAGATAAAGGGTTAGACACATAACCTTACACCCTAAGGAGGAACCAGATCATCCTGACAAGTATGTCGAACTCAATAATCAAAACATCAAATCGGCTCTCTCTCTCCCTAACCGATTCTTTCCCTAGTTTCGGTTCATCGCCATCATAACCTTACACCTTAAGGAGGAACCAGATCATCCTGACAAGTATGTCGAACTCAATGGCTGCATCTCTGACTGGATTCTCTGCTGGCCTGTCTGATGTAACAGGTATGTTATTCATGTTTTCCATTATGTTTAAACAGAACTGATCAACAATATATATTTACATGATTATAATACAAATACATAACTATAAGTTCCACAATAAAACAAATTGTACCCAATAAAAGGTTAGTGAACCGATTGGTACAAGATATGTTTCAGGTTTCAAATTGAACCATACCGTAAAACCTTTCAACCGTCAAAATCAGTATCTAACACTTTATTAACACCCAAAATCATATTAATAATTACGTTACTCTCTCTAAAAAAATCAAAATTCATCAATAAAACATCAAGCCTCACGACTTCGGTTGAATCGTTAAATAATCTAATTGGCATAACCAATCTAGTATATGCGCTCCACTACACATACTTAGAGGCGAGTAAGGAAATGCCTTGGTTTTTGTTTAGGTTAGTTCATAGTTGTAAAATCCTGTTTAGGCTTCGATTAGTTGCTGATTAGTCACTAATCGTAAATTCATCAAGTAATGATCGATTAATCGCTAGACGGTCAACAATGGTCCTATTTCTACCAAATTCTAGCTAGATTTCGACCAGTCCTTATAAATTCCCTCAAATTACTTAAAAAAATGGCCAACCAGGGCTTAAAATATGTCCACTTAAAAAATTACATATAAAAATGCATATGTATACACTACTACAAAACAGATCTTTAGACGGGGTGATATGGGTTTTAAGACGGTGTTTTCAACACCGTCTTAAAGCACACTGGTTTAAAATCAAGTCTTATTAGACGGTGTTCAATTTTAACACCGGCTTAAACTTGATGAACACCGTCTTTTAATATCAGAACAATTCAAATATTAATTAAAACAAATATTTTTTTAACACCGTCTTATAAACATTTGCTGGAAAAAAAACATTTACAATAAAAAAGGTTTTCCAGAAATACATCAAGCTTACCAATGGAACATTTTCAAATCAAACCAAAACAATACACATTCAAATCGGAAATAAACCCATAGACATCCAATTCGGAAATAAACCCGTCAAATTACAAACATTTGTTGAATGCATAACAAACTACGTTAAATTGTATAAATAAACTACATAAGCTAATATAACGAGATACCTAACTCTCTAAAAAACTTCGGCATCAACGTCATCGACAAAACATCTATTTTATTATCCGTAGCCTCTCTCGTGTCGTGCCACATCTAAATAAAAGTAGATAGAAAGAGTTATTACAAATCACTACAAGAAAAATACCTTATAGGGACGACATGTCGAGAACGAGAAATTGAAGAATCTGTCATAATGTCTTGCTGCTTTTCATGATGGAATTAACTAGCCAACCCATCTCTTGTTACCGGTACACTCTGCTCTTATGAATCACGCAATGAAATCATATTAGTTCATATATGCAAAATGACAACTTTATTAATTTGTAGTTAAAAAACAGAAACAAACCTTTGCTACAATTTGCACAAGGTCTTTCGATGATATGATTAATGTTTTAGAAGGGGGGGTTTGTTCACAGAATCTGATATGCTTTTCCGTTCTTGAAAAGAACCAGCCTTTGTCATGCATTTAAGATTATTCCTGAAAGGGGTAATCAAACTGATAAGATACAAATCTAATTCCAAAAAATATTTTCTGCATTTAAAAAGATACCAAAATCATGTTCTGCATTTGTGGCATGAAATATTCCGGAGTACGCTGATCCATCTGTGACCTGGACTTCCACCTGATGTCCAATTAGACACGTTAATTAAACAGGTCGTTCTCGTGAAGGGCTATCAACTTCCCCTTTGTCTCCTGCCGGTAAACCTGTGGTCAACTGGTCGAAGTTTGACTGTCCCGGCTGATATTTACTATACACTCTTCGGTGATTGAATCCATTCGCAGAGGACCTTAGCGGTGCAGCTTTGGTTTCCTATATCTTGAACATAGTTTTTTTTTATTTCAGCGGTCGACAAAGGTGATGATTGGTGTTGTTTCACATATACTACATCTTTACCGCCAATTGTAACCGATGTGATTACATGTATAAATAAACCATCAGTGATAACGTTAAGTTAAAAAAACACAAAATTATATTACGTTAAAACAAAAAATATAAGGCAGTTTCATATATATACTTTTAAAAAATTACATAGGGTTTTAGTTGCTGCAGAATCTACATGTTTTGAACCCGCAAAACTAAATGCAGCATTGAAGCTACCGAGAGGAATGTTGCCTAATAGGTTAGTTCTCTTGTTGAAATACTCGGCCATCTGCAATCATATAGTTCACCCTTATAAATAATATTCTTATAAGTTCAGTTTAGTTTAGTTTAACTTCAAGTTTTTTTTTTTATATAAATTATACTAACTTCAAACCTTAAAAACGCTACGTTTGAACGTCAAAAGCCCCTAACTAACAACAAAGACTCTTATAACATGAACCAACTACAAAAAAAAAAACCAAAAACTAACAGCGATTAACGATATACCTCATGATAACTCCAAACCCCGGACATAGCACGGTCAATCGAATCCTGATAATTCTCTACATCTCTCGACACATTTGGCACAACCAAATTATCATAAATCCAAAGATCCCTTGTGTGTTCTTCATCAATCTCCACAACCTTAGACCCTGCTACCCCTTTACAATACAACAACCTTGTATCGAAATTAACATCAAAGCCCTTATCCAATGCTTGTACAGAATTCATAGCAGTATGTAAAGCTGCTGCATTTTCCTCCATCTCATCAAACCCCAATATCAAGATTCAATTTTTAACCACAAACCCCCAATTTTTCAGATTCAGTTTAGCAACAATTTGGGGATTAATCAACAAACCCACATCGTAAACCCAGCGGAAAAGGGGATGATCAGAAGAACAGCAGCAGCAGCAGCAGGCGAACGACGATGGTGGCTGCGAGTGGTGGTGGTGGCTGCGAGTGGAGGCGGTGGCTGTGACCGGTGGTGGCTGTTCTATTGAGCAAATGGAGGCGAGGGTTTTGGTTGAGCAAATGACATACGTATATTAGAGTAAAATGGGTTTAAGTTTGTTTTTTTCTAAGATAAGTATATAAGACGGTGTTCAAAAACACCATCTAAAGGGTGCATATATAAGCATAAGACGGTGTTCAAAGAGAACACCGTCTAAAGGGTGAGGAATTGATTTTAAGACGGGGTTTAAGCATAAGACGGGGTTATATAGAATTTTGTTGAATATTTTAATTGGATCGGTACAACGGACATGTGAGGAATTGATTTTAAGACGGTGTTATTAACACCGTCTAAAAAAGATCTTGAACACCGTCTAATGCTTCATATTGTAGTAGTGATATAAAAACTAAAATTTACATTTAAAATCGCAATCTGATTAATCCCGATTAATCGCTAGTCGGTACCTCACCGACCGCCTAGCGCCTAGCGATTCTTACAACATTGGGTTAGTGTTAATCCATTCCAACATAATTTTTAAAATAAGTTAAGTAATATAAATAATATTAAATTCAATAAAGTATCATCTTAATAAATTAATATTTTTAATAATCTTGTTATTATTATAATATAAACCAATTATTTTATAAAGTACTTAACAAAAAGATTACTTGTTACGCTAGTGTTCTGATTCTGATACCAAAGAGTTAATTAGTTTGAAATATATTAACTTACTAGGTTAGAACCCCGTATATTACATGGGTTGAATAAATATAATTTTATATATTAAATAATTACAAACTCCGTACATTTCACAAGTTGAATAAAACTAATTTTATACACCAAATAATAATTATAAAAAGTTTTATTTTTAAAACCCCCATGTATTACACGGGTTGAATATATGTAATTTTGTATCATAAATAATAAAAGAAATTATATCTTAAAAAAAAACCTTATGCATTACACGTGTTGAATAAATCTAATTTTATATACCAAATAAGATAATAAGAAAGTTATATCTTTAAAAAAACTAACGGATACACTCAATACACGATAGATAGAGTGATTGCGAGGATAGTTCTTGAATTTTTTTTATATTTATATGTCATTACACTCTCTTAAAACTAAATTAATAATAAGGAGGATACACAATGTTTATGTTAACATGGGACTATAGTATTAATTTATTTTTTATAGTTTATGGTTCATATTCACATGCATGATGATAAAATTACACAATGATCTATGCTTGAATATTATATTTATATGTATATTATTTTAACAAAATATTTGATTAGATAATAATAATAATAATAATAATAACAATAATAATAATATCGAAGGATTACTAAACGGTGATTTGAAATTTGTGATTATATTATGTTTATATTAATTGAATAACATAATATTAGATTTTAAGGATAAATAATTAAATCTGATGAAAATTTCAAAATATTATATTATCTCCTATATGAATTGTTTTTATGAAGTTAAGATATGAGTGTAAAATTAATAATTAAATTTATAATAAATTCAATTGTATAATTATCTTTTAATTAAATTAATTATTGATAATTTGGTAGAATAGATAGGTGAGAAAACTAAAAAATAGATGGCTCCAATGACATGTGTCCCATAAACGGTATCTTTTATTATATAGTATAGATTAGGCGTTATTTTTAATTTCAGTCAGTAAACTATTTACGAAAGTTTATCTCTTAGTTGAAAATAATACATAACTTCCAAAAAAAAAATTTAATATCTAGGTTTTACCCTAGTAATAATAAAGTAAAAAATAAAATAAAAAAACTTGCATTTTTTTATCGGTTTTCAGAACACAATTAAAAAAACGTTTTTACGTGATTTGAATATATTTGAGATAAAATGTAGAAGGTAAAAGGGTAAAAAAAATTATATAAACGCAAGTTTATCTCTTAGTTGAAAATAATACATAATTTCCAAAAATAAATTTAATATCTAGGTTTTACCCTAGTAATAATAAAGTAAAAAATAAAATAAAATAAAACTTGCATTTTTTTAATTGGTTTTCAGAACACAATTAAAAAAACGTTTTTACGTGATTTGAATATATTTGAGATAAAATGTAGAAGGTAAAAGGGTAAAAAAAAATTATATATTGAAATCGTATTTATTAACACTAAAAAATATATTTAAAGAAATCAAATTTTAAAGATTCTATCCATTAACACTAAAAAATATTTAAAGAAATCGAATTTGAATAGGGCTTGATTAAATACATTTATCTGCATATTTTTCTTCTTCATAAATGAATTATTTTTATGAAGTTAAGATATGGGTGTAAAATTAATAATAAAATTTATATTAAATTCAATTGTATAATTATCTTTTAATTAAATTAATTATTGATAATTAGGTGAGAAAAAATAGATGGCTCCAATGAGTGACATGTGTCCCATAAATGGTTTCTTTTATTATATAGTATAGATATTGATGATTGGTTTTTGTAACTTTATTAAGAATAATAACACACAATGTTAAACATGTATAAATCTTCTAAATTTAGCTTTTGGGGATTATTTTGATACACAACTCATATATATTAATCAATACGACCATCAGTAACCGGGCGTTTTTCAAACAAAATAATGCCAAAACACGCCCGAACACGCCCCGCCTCCTCCCCTAGGCGTTTTCCGGCGTTATTCGAGAAAAAAGGGACGTTGGTGTGATTTGAAACACGCCGGAACTTCATTTGTTTGCCTAATAGGATATTGCCATGTGTGTGTAATTAGTTTTAATTAAAAAAATAAAAGAAATAATATTTGTGTGTGTAAAATTGGATTTTGCCAAAGCTTTTTTTTAGGTTTAAGTTGCAAGTCCTTTGTGGGTGACAAAGGAAGAAGGAGGTGATAATTAGATTTTGCACGTTAAGTCCCTGCACTTTGATTGTATTTAAAAAAAGATTTAAACTTCAAACCCTTTAATATTTTAAGTTTCAAAATGCTATATCAGTCTCTAAAGTTTTGTTTATTAAATGTCTGATTTGGATCTTTTATAAAACCAAAAATTTTGCAATGTATATTTTTTTTTACTTTTTTCCGGTTTTTTTATTTCTAGTATTGTATTTTTTTTATTTAATGAAGTATTTTAACTTTTTAATTAAAAAAAAATAATTGTGTAATGATTGGAAGGGACGTTATTGGGCATTATTCCCACTACGCCACTTTTGCAATAACGTACAATAATGCCCCCATACTGACTGGACTGCCACATGGCAGAAAACGTCCCAGGGTGGGGGCATTATTCATCTAAGACCATGTGTAGTGGTTTAGCCAAATAATGCCCCACCATGGGGCATTATTCGACACGTGGCAGTCCAGTCAGCATGGGGCGTTATTGCAAAAGTGACGTAGTGGGAATAATGCCCAAATAAAGCCCCTTCCAATCATTAAACAAAAAAAAAAATACTAGTTTCTCATTGGTGGGTCAAACCCAGTCAACCATTACACAATACAATTGTAGGCGTTTTATATATAACGCTTGGGCAATTTTTTTTCAAAAATAATGCCCCAAAACGCCTAGTGTAATGGGGGGCGTTTTTTTTCAATTTTTTTCAAAAATACTGCCCCACTACGGGTGGACTACACATGGTCTAACTATATTATTTGTACTATTAAAAATTTGGATACTAGTAAAATAATGATATGGAACTAATATATTAGACAATTTGTAGTGAAATACAAACTAAATGAATAAATGTAATGAACATACATACAAATAGTTGACAAGTATACAATCAATTGTTCAATTAAATGATATTGGAATGCCACAAACATGGAAAAAAGTCGTCTTTATTCGAAAGTGGACAGAGTATATATATTTTTTTTATTTAATATCTTTTTTTTAATCAGTTATTGGGTGGGCGCATTTGACCGTTTCGAATAAAATCTATGGACCTTGCTAAAAGAAATAGAAAATTCTATGGACGAGTTCCCCATTATCATTTTGTTTAACAGGATGTTCACGCACAGCCCCACACTTTTTGTAGTTTGTCTTACACACCTTAAGCATTTATTTAGAAGGTTCTACACTAATATTAATAAGCAGCTAAATTTACACACCTCTTGTCCACCCCTCCTCTATGCTAACTGCCAGGTTTGAGCCCTGGTTTTTACCCCCAATGCCCCAACCACCAAAGGTCTAACCATTGGGCTATAGCCTAAGTGACAAAAATATATTGAAAACCAACCGGTCTAGGGTTCGAACCTACGTGTGCCGGGTTGTAACACAACACTCTTTAAATTTGAATATGGTATAGCGTATATGTCTTAAATAGTTTAACAAAGTAACAAACTCAATGGCGACACAAAGCATATGAGATATGATTTCGTGCATTAAATTTAAAGGACATTTGGTTTACATAATGTATGTATAAGGCTGGAACATTTCAAACGAATAAAATTTGAATAAATTGAAATTAATTGTAACAAAATATGCATGATGTTTGGTTGGTAAATGTCAGAAGTAATTGAAATGTAAAAGTGATTTTGCTCTTTGAATGCTTTATGAGATAACACAATTTTACCCTTTTCTATTTTTCACTTTTCTTCCATCCCACATTATCGGTGCCTAAGTTGTGAAAGCCATTTGTCAACCTCATGTCTATCTACATGCTGATTGTCTAATCGGTAAGGATGTATAATCAGAAGCAACCCTTCAACCCTTCAGAAAAAGGTTATCAATAAGAACATCCATTGAAAAGGTGAAACTCACTCTCATGTTCACGTTGGCAATGGCTATATGTTGTATCATCTCATGAAAAGAATGAAGTCCATGTTACTTAAATTGTGGTCTAATGCATGGCGCATCTTCTATCAAATATAAAACGTGCTATTCAATATGGTATGTTTCTCATCAATTGTTTATAAACTCCCAACTATTCCAAACTAGCTATCCTGCGTCATCATTCATCAACCACTTAATATTAGAACTCTTCAAAAAATAGGTCAAGAAGGTCTATGTGACAACTGTCAAAATTCCAGGTATCCGTACAATTATTAAACAATGATTAGTGCTTAATGACTGTGCTGAATTACAATTAATGACTTGAATTGCCTTCTGATTATTGCTATGATACATACATGTGCATCACATATTGCTTGATGTCATATCATTATTGCATGAGAACTTTATTGACTCAAATGATGCACGAAACACAGTTAGCACAGTTATCAGACAAATCAGGAAAGTGCTGACGGAGTTCAGTACATAGACAGACAATGTGTTGAGACACATAATGAGCCAGAAACGAAGTATTACACTAGTATAGTGTGTAGGGAAGTAAGGATCACAAAACTGCCTTCCTAGAGATAGTTTAAGTGCCAGAAAGTGCCTGAACTCATATAAACTGCAGAATTCTGCAGAAAATCAGCAAATTCAGCATTTAAACACTCTAATATCATGCAGAAATATGGTTAAATGGTCCTGAATGCTTTCCTAAGTATCGGGAATCAAAGCTGTCACAAAAGGTAACATAAAGCACACTAAACTGCATAGTTTAGCACCTTAACGAACCGGTAACCAACCGAACAACCGGACACTACCCGAAACACCAAATTTTCACTAGAAGCATTGTTTTAACATTACCAAGCTAGTTATGGTTCCCGAGCATCATAACACATCACATAACAACTAGTAACTAATACATCTAACTAAATACTTGAAATCTAACCATGAACTAACTTTCTAGTTTAAACCTAGCCTATACCCCCCCCCCCACCTAGTAATCAGGCCCACAAGGACCCCACCATGAGATTTTATCTTGATTTAATAATGGATCTTGTTTCACTTTAGAAAACATAAAAACCAAGAGTTAAACTCATAAGATGGGTTATAAGTATAACCATAAGGAACATCACCTTCATTTATCATTCATCACCAACACACCACTCTTCCTCCTTCCTCCCTTCACCTCTCGGCCGAACACCCACACTCACACCATCATCATCATCATTCATCTTTCATACATTCTACACATATACAAGGGTGCTAGAAGACACATAAGGAAGCTTGCTTTTATCCACTTCATTTCTTCCATTGATCATCCCTAGCCTTGAGCTAGTAGTAAGAACATCATACTCTTCATTTTACATCTTGTTTAAGTGGTTAAAAGATGATACATATTGTTAATCATGATGAACACTAAGAAACATGAACATAAGCTTAAAATCATAAGAAATCTTGATGTTTATGTGTTATTATGCTTGTTGATTGTTGTTTTTGATGTTGATCATCATATGATCTTGCTAGATGATGATTAAAAACATAATCTAGCAAGATGAGAGGATGAAAATGTTAGAGATTAATGGATCACCCTCACAAAAGTCATGAACTTGAAAGAATAAATTGTTTTCTTGTAAAGTGATAATTAAAGTAAGTGATTAAAGTAAGTGTAAAGTCTTGTAGATCTAAGATTTCTAGGATGATTTTTCAAGAAATCAAGTTAAAAATACAAAGTTTACTTAATCTTGGTTCTCAAATAAATCAACCATGTTTTTAGAGGTTAAACAAGTGTAGAAACACATGTGTAACAAGAAAAATCCAAGAAGAAGCATTTTTAGAAAATGTTATCACAAGTTGTAAAGAACTAACTTCTTTAAAAATGATGTTTTTAAAGAAACAACCACACTTTAAAGGGTAACAAGACTTACTAAATACACTAGTAAGTTACTACACATTTTTATAAATTTTCAAGTTCATGAAGTAGTAGTTTATGCTTGTTTTTGGCAAGGTGGTAAGTATAAATTGATTTGTTGATGATTGTGTTGATTTACAAAAGAAAATGATATGCCTTGAAGGCATGGAAACCTCCATTTCTAGGGGAAACTATGGCAAAAATTTTCCAAAAACTAAACACTTAGAAAAAAATATTTCTAAACAAATATTTACAACAACAACAACAACAACAACCATACCCAGTATATCCC
This sequence comes from Helianthus tuberosus, assembly GCA_030545235.1. Classification (NCBI taxonomy): domain Eukaryota; kingdom Viridiplantae; phylum Streptophyta; class Magnoliopsida; order Asterales; family Asteraceae; genus Helianthus; species Helianthus tuberosus. The sequence goes on from CM060407.1 coordinate 127,067,611, forward strand.
ACAAATAGCAAGGCTACTTATAGGGTCTGGGGAGGGTGGGATGTAGACAGACCTTGCCTCCATCCCTAAAGGATAGAGAGGCTGCTTCCAGAGAGACCCCCGGCTCTAAAATCATCAACATACCAACGCACCAAGTCAAAAAAAATATATGAATAAGAAGTCAGAGAGTATACCAACACACAACATACCAAGAAAGTGATCAGAGAGTGACACAATATAGTGTAAAATATGTATGATAGCATACAAAATCATATGGGTATAAACACAAGAAGGCAATCACCTGTAAAGTCACTTAAAAGATAAGAAAGATCTACGTCCCTAAATATACCTAAGACCCTACTGCAAAATCTTCTAGAAGTCTTTAACCCTAATTCTACGCCTCCACGAAATCCTATCTTGGGCCATGTCCTCAGAAAGGTGCAACTCTAATAAATCATGCCTAATTTGCTCATCCCAGGTCAGTTTGGGTCTACCTCTTCCTCTCTTCCCCTCCACAGTGAGATTTTCCACTACTCTAACTAGTGCCGTCGTTTCCCTACGCTTCACATGCCCAAACCATCTCAATCTCCCCTCCTACGCTTCACATGCCCAAACAAATATTTACAAGTAGATTTCAAATCATGAACTTTTACATAAAGTTTGCCATAATTTTTGTTACAAAAAATATAAATATTGAAGGTTGGTTTTTATAAATAAAAGTGACTAAATATGTATTTAGGGAAATATATATTTAGATGTCACCATGTGTGTGATTATTTGTATATTATGTGTATTAGTTATATTATTTTAGGACTTGAAATAATATAACTCATCAAAATACCAAAAATTACAATTCAAAATATTACCAAAATTCCAAGGAATAAATATACAAAGAATACCCAAAATATTGGTGAAACCGAACGAAGGAATATAATTTACAAAATATTCCGGAAAATTTATTCATAAGTATATTTTGGTAATAAATATTTTGGACACCAAGAGAACAAAAATATGATTTTTACAATTACTACAAAATATATTATATTTTTGACAAGGAGGAAATATATTATTTTTGGCAAGTAAAAAATATATATTTACTTGGAATTAATAGAAGATATATTACTTTTGTAAGAAAAATATATTTTCTTGAATAAGCATGAGATATATTATTTTTGGATGAAAAATAAGTTTATATATATTTTCCAAGTTAAACTTGAAAATATATGATTTTTGAGACTTATACGAAAATTATAAATATTTTTGCCAAAGGAAAAATTATAAACAGTTTTTCTAAGTAATTATATATATATATTAAAAAACAAACCTTGTGAACAATAACTCAAGGCACATGGCCCAGCCTTCGTTTTTAACTTCATCTTAAATACAACAAACTTCAACTGACAAAACAAAACTTAACTTGGTAAATTGGCTTTCATGGGCACCAATAAAACTAGATACTCGAGTTCGAATCCTACCCTGGGCTTTTTTTAAGTAACTCAAGCCACATGGCCCAGCCTCTGTTTTTGACTTGATATTAAATACAACAAACTACAATTGATAAAACAAAACTCAAGTTGGTAAATTGGCTTTCCTGGGCACCACTAAGACTAGATACCCGAGTTCGAATCCTACTGTATGCTTTTTTGTAGCTATTTTATTTGCATCTACATATTTATAACAAAAAAAAGATTACTAATGCTCTAACAAAGATGCTGACCATAGGCAATCAACACATCAAGAATCTCGTTTTATTTTTTTTAATGGCATCCGAGTAAGGGTTACTATTGTACTTACTTTGTTACATTTCTATGAAGATAATTCCTAACTTTGGATACGAGAGTAATATTATAATAAGTTGGTCATGTTTATGTAATATTATAATAAGTTGGTCATGTTTATGTAATATTATACTAGGTAATAAATTGGTGAATTAAAAAGGGTAATTGGGTTATCCTAAAATTGTATAACCTTCTATCAACATGAATCAAGAACCAGTCACTCATCCTATTTCTTCACAAAATCACTTACTTTTTAACAAGAACGAACAACAGAGGATGCCCCAGCTCTTAAAGAATTTGGATATCATTGTTAATTTTTTCTTGTATATTTTCTATTATACGTGCTCGGTTAACTTATTCTTTATGATGAGCTACTCAAATAAGTTACAATTTGTACTTTTCAATCTTTGCAGGTCACGCCTTTGTCTTCTTCAATTCGTATGTAGCTTAACAACATCTACTTAAAAGCAAAATGGAAATGTCTGTGTAGCTGCGTCTACGTCAAAGCAACAATCCTTGACGAAAAAACTGAGGAATGGAGTTGGTACTTTCTGCTAACTTACTACATTCAGAAGTCAAGAAACTCCAGGACTTCAAATTCAATTACATGTTTTTTAAATTATTGTATGCATTATGACACAATGCATTGGTTATCTTTCGCATCATTGTATGCTTTTCAATAACATATTATAACAGCTTTGAGTCACTTTTGGTTACATTTACCATTGTCTGTATGTGGATTGTATTAGCAAACACGTTAGCAATAGTAAGAACCTTTTTCATTAAGGACACAGAAACCGCCCGTCACGAAGCGTGAGGAGCATCTACTAGTCAGGTTTAAACTTATAATATGCAACACTATTAGAGGCGGTTTGCTACACTATACAACGTACATGCTGTAGCATCAATAACGATACGATTAAGCGCATCGCAACGCGGCGCTGCGTGAAAACCTAGTGTTTCTTAAAATATATATTGATGTATTTTTATTAAAAATAATATTCCGGAAAAGTTAATACAAAAATTAAGTATAAGGATACTTAATAAACACAATAAAATACGTATTCTCGTACGTATAAATACACACCGGAATACGACACCGATACATGGCAAAAATATACAAGAATAAGAATACGAATACAAGTACACCCATCCTTGGGAAGGATATACATATATAAATACAAAAAAAAGTGACAAGTTAAAGTATATTATTTTAACTATTATTCCAAAACTTAATAAATGTAATTTAAGTTAAAATATTTATTAGTTTAACAAATAATTATATAACTTGGAATAATATTGATGACGCAAAGAAACGTAACTCAAAGACACTAACTAATACCAAGTCAAGGCACTACCCGTTCGTCTAATAAACTGTAGTACATTGTAGGTAGTCGTGTACACCGGAAGAAGCTTTGAGTTACCGTTGGTATCGAAGAACGCAAGACTATGAGTTCATGTCCCCCTTTTCTCTTAACTGTTTTCAGTTTTATAACTTCGGGGGTGAAGTACATGTTACAAACTGTTACAAGCGTTTATATGTGGAATGGTTAGCCAAGGAAAGGTACTGCTAGATCATGTGAGTGGTGGGTACAACGCTTAAGACCATTAATCCTCATTGTAGGACCGAGGGACATGAGTGATAGATCTATTTGGGTGTAGCGAGCCCCACCCATGTGGACCAGGGTTTGGCCCATGAGGTGACTATGTCTTACAGCCGGAAGCCCAGTGCAAAATCTGCTAGGTTTGAGCCTTCCTGCATCACGTCACACATATTAATGGCCTTACAAACCATTAATCGATCTGTTCTTTGTTTCCTTGTTTGCTTTCATACCAGGGTTTACCAAACATACATACTTACAATGATTTCAAAGGTTTATTCGTGCACACATACAAACACATGAACTCGCTCAACTTTTGTTGATGTTTTCAAAACTACATGTATTTAAGGGAATTAAATGTGGATCTGGCGGGCGTTTGGAGGTTTCAAGTAATGATGGGAATAAAAGATGTCATCCAAAGTCTAAGGGTTTGGATAGTGTGTCTTATCCTAGATAAGACACATCTTCCAAAACCTGGTTTTATTTAATGTCTTTTGTCGAGTCCTTATGGAACTCTAAAACAATTTGCATGGTTTGTAATATCGATTCAAAGTCTGTGTTGGGATTTCAAGACAATGATGTTTGTGATATTTTAAACTTAAATTAATGGATGGACATCTTAGTTTATTCATATAGATGTTTGTTATGGTTGAATGCAATGATATTAAGCAAGTCACACATAATCACGCTTCCACAAAAGTCAGGGTGTGACAGTTTGGTATCAGAGCTTCGATTGGAGCGAACTAGGATTCTTTCTCGAGTCTAGACTACAATCCTTAGGGCTCTCAGTCAAATATTTTTACAACATGTTTTCATTGCATACAAGAAACGCCCAGATCTAGGGAAATAAACATTTTTACAAACGGAAAGACACGAAACAGGATAGTAAGGTTACATTTGAGATTTAGTCTGGGAGACTAGGAAGAATGGAAAGGATTTGTAAGGATACATGATTTCATGATACATTGTCTTTGATTGCATACTAAATGATAGTGGTTAATATGAGTGCATATGTTATGATTGTTCTGTTACAGACACTATGTCTTCATCCGATAGCGGATTGTCCGATACTGATGACCCTATGGCTATTGTTTCCGATGACGAGATTGCACCAGAGCTAGAGATCTTTACATCCGATACTGAGAGTGACCCAGATATGCTATCAGACGACGACGACTTCCAGCCGTTCGCGTTGCCTGATTTTGGAGATGACTTACCGCTTGCTGGTGGTATTCCAGACGAGGATCCTTTTGTTATCCCCATTCCAGTCCACGATCATCTTATCATCGAGCATCCCGATGGTGAGCATATTGTGGCACTGATCCTCGCTCTTGTTCCTTTAGTGGTCATCCCTCCTAAGGATTGGCCTTCTGATGATCTGTTTGATGATGACTTTGATCTGTTTGTCGATGGTCCTCCTGATGACGCCCATGGTGATGGAGAGCTAGATGAGGACATTGTTGCTAGTCCACCTCACGAGATTCCCATTATTGAGATTTCCTCCGATACTAGTTTACACTCTATCTCAGATTCCTTTGATTCTTTGACATCTTCCGCCTTGCAGGCAGTTGGGTTACGACGCTACGCCACTGATTCTGATGATGATACGGCCATGTCAGCTGCACCATCCCCTCCACACGATCCCGAGTTTGATCTTGAACTAGATTTTGTTCCTGATGATCAGCCTGATGTTGCACCTGCTGATCCTGAGCCCTTACCTAATCATGACCCTATTCCTTTTGGCATACCAGACATTGCACCCCTCATACCTGATCCAGTTCCTGCACCCGTTGACCCTCCTGTTATTGAGCTACTTATTCCTCCACTTGCACCCGCACCCGCTGATGTTGCTCCTTTTCATCCTATGCAGTCTGATGTTCATCGTGTTGATTTACCTATCGTTTTCTTGCAGGACATACCCGCACCCCACCCCGTCTAGGGGAAGGTACTTCAGGCCAGCAGCCTAGTCATGACCGTCATGTTTCAGCAGCTTTTCCACATATACCCTAGTCTGCACCTTTTGCTCCTTTTACTTCTTCACCATTTGATAAGCCACTCCGATGGTTCCCATCGTATACTATACTGATTCCGGATCCCTACCATCCCTCGCATTGTGTTGGCTATACACGGGATGGGCTACTTTTATCACTTCAGCTCCAGTATGAGATTATGAGTCCCAGGATTTTGGAGCTCGAGATGACACCGCGCTCTTTACCATGTCCCTGTCAGCCTGCTTTTGTTCCCCCTCGCTCATCACCGTCTCCGTTTTCACATCCACCTGCACCTCTTACTCCATTTCCAGAGTTTGATGCTCGATTTCTCACGGTCGAGCAGCAGATCAGTTATCTGCTGCGTCATGTCTATGAGCTTGAGAAGGAGCTTGTGCATGTGCGCAGCTTGCTTTTCTTTCCTCCACCTCCTCCTCCGCCACCACCATCAGCATAGTTGGTTTTTGGTTTTATGTAGGTTGCTTTGCTCTTGATGAGAGCACCACTATTGAGCTGAGCTTGTGAAGCCTTTTGGAGACCACCTTTTGACTGTATGAGTTTTGTAGACTGGTAGACTTGTTGGACAAGGGCAGTGTGACCCTGTGTTCCTTTTGATACGATACACTTGTAAACATGTAACAATACTTTGTGGTCGATGATTAATGGAAGCTCAATCATCATGTTCTCATTAAATACGTTGTTGATTTACATGTTTGTGCCATGATTGAGATGATATATGCTAGTTTGCCATGATAAATGCTATTATACATATGTACTATATATTTATTATACGAATAAGACCTGACCTATCCAATCTTCTTTTAGAAGATGCCTCCTCGAAGGAACATTCAGTTGCCCACAACCAAGGCAGAACTACACGAGAGAATTTCATAGGCAATCGCACAACATGAGGCCCTATGCTCTGAACATAGCGGAGGCACCTCAGGGAATAACCCACCTCACGGTAATATTTAAGTCACCTAAGACACATTACAATACGTTTGGACATTTCCAAGTGTGTTTGCTAATGCTTCTGTGAATGATGTTGCTCGTGTACAGGCTGTACTTACAAGCAGTTCCTTGACTGCAAGCCTCTAAACTTTGACGGCACTGGAGGTGTTGTAGCTTTTGTAAGATGGGCTGAGAAAACAGATTATGTGCCGCGAATGAATAAGTGTGTGCCGGAGCATCAAGTCACTTACATTTTCGAACTATTCCTAGATGGAGCCCTGTCGTGGTGGAACCTTCAGGTTCAGACGCTAGGTAAGGCTGCAGCGTATGCTATGACTTGGGACGAGTTGAAGGAGCTGATGCGGAAGAAGTATTGTTCAAGGGCTGAAATTCAGAACTTGAAAACCGAGTTTTGGAATCTGAAAATGGATGGTCCTAAGATAGCTGAGTATGTGCAGAGATTCCATGATTTGTCTCGTGTTGTCCCTTACATGGTAGAACCCAAGTTCAAGCGAGTCGAACGTTTCATTTGGGGATTGGCGCCCCAGATCTTGAGCATGGTGATGACATCCAAGCCCCCAACAATTACTGAAGCCATTGATTTGAGCGTGGCTTTGAGTGAGGAAGCGATCAGATTGGGCAAGTTTTCAATCTCCGAGGGAAAGAAGAAAGAGACTCACGTCGAGTCGTCTAGAGAGAACAAAAGGAAGTTCTCGAATTTCAAGAAGAGTACCCAAGGAAAAAACAGCGGTACTAACAAAAGAAGAGATGCTAACCCACCAGCCGAGGTCAGGACTGGTGCTGCAAGTTCTGAAAGCAAAGGAAAAGGATACATGGGCACCCTGCCCAAATGTGATGTATGCCAGTTTCATCATGCCGGACAGTGTAGGTTTAGGAAATGTGAAACCTGTGGAAAGAATGGTCATTCTAAGGAAACGTGCTGGGTTGGTAATGGTCGTGGGAATGGTGGTCAGAGAGGAAATGGAAATGGCAGTGGCAATGGCAACCGTGGTGGAAACGGTTATGGAAATAGGAAGCAAGGAGGAAACAATAACCAGGGAGGTAATGGAAACGGGAATCAGGCAGGAAATGGAAACCGCGGAGGGAATAATAATAGCAACCAAGGTGGAAATGGGAATGGTCGCGGCCAAGGTTGCTTTAGCTGTGGTGATGTAGGACACTTCAAGCGGGATTGCCTAAAGAACAACCAAGCCCAAGGGAGAGTTTTCAACATTGGAGCTAGGGAAGCTTATCAGGATCCGAACATAGTCACTGGTACGTTCCCTATTTATCAACATTTTGCATCTGTGCTATTTGATACTGGTGCCGACTATAGCTTCGTATCCCTAGAGTTTAAGAATATACTTGGGTTAGTTGCAAGTAAGTTAGATATCCCGTACTCGATAGAACTAGCTAATGGAAAGCTAGTAGAAGCTAGCGAAGTAATTAGAGGCTATGTGATAGAGCTTGGAGAGCGTGAGTTTACGCTTGATCTGCTGCCAGGTGAATTGGGAAGCTTCGACGTGGTGGTTGGAATGGATTGGTTGTCGAGTAAACGAGCTAAGATCGTATGTCATGAGAAGATTATCCGCATCGCATTGGCGAATGAAGAGACGATTGTAGTGCACAGAGAAAAAACATGATATGCCTCTACGGATTATCAGTTGTTTGAAGGCACATATTTTTTTGCGTAAAGGATGTGTTACCTTCTTAGCTCACGTAGTCGATAAAGAAGCCGAAGAACCGAAGCTCGAAGATATCCATGTGGTAAGGGAATATCCTGAAGTCTTCCTCGAAGACTTTCCAGGATTACCACCCCAACGACAAGTCGAATTCCATACTGACTTGGTTCCAGGAGCCACGCCTGTAGCCAAAGCACTTTATCAACTTGCGCCTTCAGAGATGCAAGAGTTGTCAACGCAGCTTCAGGAGCTATTGGACAAGGGATTCATTAGACCAAGCTTCACGCCTTGGGGAGCTCCGGTACTATTTGTCAAGAAGAAGGATGGTAGTTTTCGCATGTGCATTGACTACAGAGAGCTGAACAAGTTAACCATCAAGAATCGGTATCCTTTGCCGAGGATTGATGATTTGTTGTCACGGCCCCCGTCCCGGTGTGACCCGGTTCAGGAGCCGCGGGACAGAAACCCGTGGTATTTATTATTTGAGTGGACAGCGGAAGTTTAATAGGATCTTTTAAAACTTGAAAATGCCCAATTATTTTATTTCATAATTTGGTGCAAACCCCGTAATTTACAATAGAGGAATTTCACGAGGAAATTCCCTGTTTTACAAAACATGCTTATTTATTTTACTGGCCCACTATTTCAAGCTTGTTAGTGCTCCGTAGCACTTTTCCTTGATTCACAGTAAATCACCTGAAACATGTTTAAAAATATTTTATCAGCGGGGAAATACTGGCGAATCATTCAGGTTAAACAAAACGACACATTAGTTATAAATTACAGCATAAGAGCGATTACAATGGCTACTATCTTATTTTTATCTGGCGTCGTGTCACACCATGGTGACGATGGTCATACCACCATTGGGTCCTTTCACCCAAGTAGTGTTGATTATCACTGTTAGGTTGGTGAACCTAACTGTGAGAGATTAGTAATGTGCACAATACCCCACTTGCCAGTGATTCAAGATAACCAAGACTTAATCCCTGTAATTATAACTCTTGAAAGTAATTTGAGTATTGTAAAACATTGTTGATAAAAAGTGAATGACTCACATTGCAAGTTTAGTTGGGCAAAGTTTAGCCTACTGATAAGCCTGATAACCTAATTTAAACAATAATGCACACGAAACTAGGCCAGTAACTTAATACAACATTTACGATACGCTCACGAAATCAAAACCCTCACGACGAATGACAAAGTATAGCCCAAATACGGGCAGCACTTAAACATCCATCAGATTGGTTTCAATCGATCGGACATTGTATCGTAGCAGTGATCGAGTTAATACCCTGTATTCGTAGCAGCGTTTCCCAAAGCGGAATTGTGATTTTGAGCAGTATATTTCGTCTTTTGAAAAGTTTTTCGAGTGCAGATGAACAGGCCATAAACTGATCAATTTATAGCTGAAATTAGGGTTTTACGCGGCCCGCGTAAACCCTCACAACACTTTTACGCGGCCCACGAGGGCCACCTAGTCTACAACTAGGGCTAGCGTGTCACACCTAGGTGCGCCACGTGTCTGACACGTGGCCTGTTCGCTTATCCGGTCACCAGCTGTCTTCACGTGGCCCGTGTAACCTTGCCTTATGGTTTACGCAGCCCGCCAGAAATCTAAAATTCTTGTTTTCTTGATTTTTTTTATGAGCACTAGGGTTTCAAGGGTCCGGGTTTTCACTTACGGGTCGTTTTTGAACATTTTTGCAGGTTTTTACATTCTCCCCACCTTATTTAAAATCTCGTCCTCGAGATTTACTAAAATAAATGAGGATACTTTCGTTTCATTTCTGATTCCAGTTCCCAGGTGTATTCGGGTCCTCTTTTTGAATCCCACTTGACTTTGAATCCCTCTTTTTGAATCCCACTTGACTTTAATCTCCACAAACTTCAACTTTTCATTCACCTGTATGTCTTGAAGAGGGACTACTAGTGATTCGTCCGATAGACATTTCTTGAGGTTAGATACATGAAATACATCATCTACTCCTGCTAGCTCCTCTGGTAGTTGTAAGCGATAGGCGACTGGTCCTATTTTCTGGATTACTGGGAATGGCCCTATGTATCTTGGACTCAGTTTCCCTTTCTTACCAAACCGAACCACTCCTTTCCTAGGAGAAAATTTCATGAGTACCCTGTCAAGAACTTGAAATTCTAGTGGCTTGCGTCGATTGTCTGCATAACTCTTCTGGCGATCTCGAGCCGTTTTTAGTCTTTCCTTGATTTGAGTGATCTTGTCGGTGGTTTCTTGTATGATTTCAGGACCTGATAACTGGCTTTCTCCTATTTCTGCCCAGCAAACTGGAGTTCTACACTTGCGTCCATACAGTGCTTCGAACGGGGCAGCTTCGATGCTTGAATGATAACTATTGTTATAGTAGAATTCAATTAAAGGTAAATGGTTGTCCCAGTTTCCTCCAAAATCTTCCACACATGCCCTGAGCATGTCTTCCAGGGTTTGGATCGTCCTTTCACTTTGTCCGTCTATTTGGGGATGGTAAGCAGTACTTAAATTTAGTCGGGTTCCCATTGCTTCCTGGAAACTAGTCCAGAAATAGGAAGTGAAACGACTATCCCTGTCCGATACAATGGAGAGTGGGACTCCATGTAAGGATACTACCTCGTCTACATACAATTTTGCTAATCTTTCTAGGCTAAAGGTTTCCTTCGTGGGTAGAAAATGAGCTGATTTGGTTAATCGATCCACAATTACCCAAATCGCGCCATTACCCTTTCTGGTTTTGGGTAACTTAGTAACAAAGTCCATGGTTATTAGTTCCCACTTCCATACAGGCATTTCTAATTGTTGGAGTAACCCTGAAGGTTTCTGGTGTTCTGCCTTAACTTGTGAACAAGTTAGACACTTAGATACATATCTAGCTATATCCTTTTTCATTCCTATCCACCAGAAGTTATTTCTTAAATCTTGTTACATCTTATTATTACCAGGATGCATGGTATACCTAGATTTATGGGCTTCCTCTAAAATCTTATTTCTTAACTCTCCTTGTTTAGGTATCCAAATCCTTTTCTTGTGGAATCTCCAAATTCCATCAACTCCTTGCTCTAGTTCTTTTATTCTTCCTTTCATTCCTTCAGCATCATCCTTGATTGTTGTTTCCTAGACATTCTTCAGTTGTTCCATTAAATCTAACTGTAGATTTAATCTAAGAGCACGAACTCGTCGTTGTTTCTCATGATACTTACGACTTAGGGGATCTGCGACTACATCTGCTTTTCCTTCGTGATATTGAATATCACAGTCGTAATCACTTAGAATTTCCATCCATCTTCTTTGCCTCATATTTAATTCCTTTTGCCCAAATATGTGTCTTAAACTCTTATGGTCTGTATAGACTGTAAACTTACTGCCATACAGATAGTGTCTCAAAATCTTAAGGGCAAAAATTATTGCTCCCAATTCTAAGTCGTGCGTCGTATAATTTTCTTCATGCTTTTTCAATTGTCTTAAAGCATACGCAATTACCTTTTTGCGTTGCATTAGCACACATCCTAATCCTAGCTTAGAAGCATCACAGTAAACTTCAAAATCTTCTGTCCCTTCTGGTAAGGCAAGAATTGGGGCGTTTGTTAACCTTTGCTTTAAAATCTTAAAAGCCTCTTCTTGTCTAAATCCCCATTCAAACTTCACTGCTTTACAGGTTAGCTTAGTTAATGGTACAACTATTTTGGAAAAATCCTTAATAAATCTTCTATAGTATCTGGCTAACCCTAGAAAACTTCTAACTTCCATAGCTGATTGCGGGACCTTCCATTTGGTGATCGTTTCTATTTTGGAGGAATCTACGTGAATACCTTCGTGATTCACCATGTGTCCTAAAAATTGTACCTCTTGTAGCCAAAATTCACACTTTGAGAATTTGGCGTAAAGCTTCTTTTTTCTTAACAAAGTTAAGAGTGCATGTAAGTGCTCACAATGCTCGTCCTGACTTTTGGAATAAATGAGTATATCGTCGATAAAGACAATTACAAATTTATCCAAGTACTGTTTACAAATCCTATTATTCATGTCCATGAATGCTGCAAGAGCATTTGTTAATCCAAAGGGCATGACTGTAAACTCGTAATGACCATACCTAGTTCTGAAGGCAGTTTTAGGTATGTCTTCTTCTTGTACTTTCAACTGATGGTATTCGGAGCGTAAATCTATCTTAGAAAAATATTTAGCTCCCTGAAGTTCATCAAAAAGATCATCAATCCTAGGTAATGGGTATCGATTCTTAATTGTAACCTTATTCAATTCCCTATAATCGATACACATTCGCATCGAACCATCTTTCTTCTTTACAAACAACACTGGTGCTCCCCAAGGGGATGAACTAGGTTGTATGAATCCTTTACTGAGCAATTCATCTAATTGCTTTTTCAATTCTAACATTTCGGTGGGTGCTAACCGATAAGGTGCCTTAGCTATCGGTGTAGTTCCAGGAATTAGATGAATTCTAAATTCTACTTCCCTATCGGGTGGTAATCCAGGTAGTTCTTCTGGGAATACATCTGAGTATTCTGATACTACTGGAATTTCCTTAAGTTCCTTACCTTTAGTGTTAATGATTATCGAAATCATATACACTATTCCTTGTTTTCTTGAATAACTAGCAACTTTCATTACAGAAATAAACTTTATTATCTTATGTGGCTTATCTCCTGTAATCATTACTACTTCTCCTGTGGGTGCATGAATTTCTATGGAATTCTTATCACAAAGAATTCAAGCATGGTTGACTACTAACCAATCCATTCCTAACACAACATCGAATCCGGCTAAATTCATAGGTAACAGGTTTGTAGAAAATTTATGGCCTAAGAGTTCTATCTTTTCTTCTTGCAAGACCTTATCTATGTTAACAGAATTTCCATCTGTCGTTTCTAAAGTAAAAACTTGTCTAAGGTTGGTTAAGGGTAGGTTAAGAGCTTAGCAGAATGAAGTATTTATAAAACTTTGGTTTGTACCAGAGTCAAATAATACTTTTGCATAGACATCGTGAACTAGGAACGTACCAGCTATCACATCTGGGATGAATTCTGCTTCTTGGGTAGTCAACTGGAATGCTCTTGCATTCTTTTTGGTAGTTCCTTCTGCAGGTTTGGCTTTGTTGTCAGCTGGTTTGACCAATTTGGGGCTGTCTGGTCTAAAATGTCCAGCTTCTCCACAGTTGAAGCAGATTGTTGATTTCTTCCTCCTGCAATCTTCTTCTTGATGTCCTGGAATTTTGCAAAAATTGCAATATCCTTTGCATCTTCCAAAATGCTTTCTTTTACAGGTACTGCAAAATGGAGCAGTGGAAGATTGCCCGGATCCCTTTTTCTTGAAATTACTACTATTACCCACACAGAATCCTTGGGTAATCTTTTGGCCCACTTCCTTTTTCCGGTTTTCTTCTCTTGTGCGTACCAGTCCGTCGGTCAAGGTGTTGGCTAACTCTACTGCATCGTCAATTGTGCGGGGTCTCGCAGCTTTGACAATATCACAAATCTCGCTAATTAAACCCCAAATATAGCGAGAAATAAGTACTTGTTCTGGCGAAGCCAGGGTATGTACAATTCTAGCATACTCAAAGAATGTCGAAGTATACCCACGACAATCAACATCCACCATCCGGTGGTTTAGGAATTTATTTGTCATTTGTTCCTTTTCATATTCGGGACAGAATTTTCTTTCTACTAGTCTCTTAAATTCTTCCCAATTCATGGCATAAGCCAGATCGCTTCCCTTAGCTTGTAATACCGTGTTCCACCATTCTAGTGCCCCTTCTTTAAAAAGATGTGACGCGTACATGACCTTGTCTTCCTCAGCACATTTACTTATTTTAATTACTGCTTCAGTTTTCTCTAACCAACGCAGTGCAGCAGTTGCCCCTTCATTGCCTACAAATTCGATTGGTTTACAGGCAAGAAATTCCTTGTAAGTGCAACCAGGCGTTGCAGCTTTCATTTTCTTAAGAAATGGGGCTTGCATCACATCATTATCATTATTATTAATGTTTCCGCCTCCATTTACACTATTACTGAAGTTTTCGCCGTGAGTATGTTTGCTGGGAGTAGTTGGTTTAGGTTCAACTGGATTTCGGGCAGTAGCAAGGATTGCTGGAAAAGCATTTGCTATTCCCTGGGCAACGATGTTTTCTATATATTGCCTATTAAGAAATTGATCTTCATGGTTTTGTTCGGATTGATTAACTTCGTTAACAGGCTCATTGACGGCGTGTTCCATCTGATAATTATCAATATATAAATTATTTGCACAAAATAAACTAAATAATAACCAGTCACAATAAAATAATCACACATAATCATGTCAACACATATAGCCAAAATTGTTGACTTTGCGACGTTGATATTTTTATATATTAGTATACATCCATACACACCAGTTATATTACAAAAGTTTTATTTTAGGTTATTTTACATGATTATATTTTGATTAATATTTATTATTATTTTATTAAACACATAATCACACAACCACATACGATCCCCTTCAGCTGGCACTTCAAAAACGACGTTCTCTCTCGTCGTATTTCCATGATATCCTCTCCCCTACTTCCCGAATTTTGTTTCCTGCGTCCACCAGCTCCTCGCCATAGTGGCAGAGTTCAGCCAAGTTTTCAGTGCTCATAGGTGGGTTTGGTGCAGGCTTAGGGTCAAATTGGGGAAAATAGGTGTTAGGGTTATTCAAGAGATTCTGAAATTACCAATCACTTGTCCACCATTCCTCCAGCTCTCCGGGTAGATTTTGGTGGTTGACAATGGGATCTGGGATAGCAGGTGCTAAGTTAACTGGAAGTTGTGATTCAGCGGGGTAATTGAAGAGGTCTTCATTGGCAGGTCCAATGAGGTCACAATTTGCCAGTTTGCGATCAAGCTCCTCCCAGGGTGGCATTTCCTGGGCTTGCCTTGAACTTTCCCCGATCTCTTTTCCTTTCCCTTTATCATTTGGGTCCTCAGTCTTTTTAACCCTCTGTGCGGCTGGCTTCTTCCTCCGTGCGCGTCTCCAGCCTACGATTCTCCTTCTGTTATTCGACTTGGGTTTCTCCTGAGGTTGGGCTTGGAATTCCATAGGTTTCTCAATGTTGGCCCAATAACCGGAAAAGCCCTCGAAAACTTCCATGTCAGTAGGATAGATAGTGAGATTCTGAAGAGCTTCAGACAACTCATTCATGCTGTTAGCACACATGAAGAAACATACACACAGTTCTAAGTTAAAATTTCATTTATCAAATTAAAATCACAGAATGGCAATCAGAAAATTAAGTATTTCTAAATACTTAATTGGCTTAAATCAGTGGCCCTGATACCACCTTTTTTCTGTCACGGACCCCGTCCCGGTGTGACCCGGTTCAGGAGCCGCGGGACAGAAAACCCGTGGTATTTATTATATGAGTGGACAACGGAAGTTTAACAGGATCTTTTAAAACTTGAAAATGCCCAATTATTTTATTTCATAATTTGGTGCAAACCCCGTTATTTACAATAGAGGAATTTCACGAGGAATTACAAAACATGCTTATTTATTTTACTGGGCCACTACTTCAAGCTTGTTAGTGCTCCGTAGCACTTTTCCTTGATTCACAGTAAATCACCTGAAACATGTTTAAAAGTATTTTATCAGCGGGGAAATATTGGCGAGTCATTCAGGTTAAACAAAACGACACATTAGTTATAAATTACAGCATAAGAGCGATTACAATGGCTACTATCTTATTTTTATCTGGCGCTGTGTCACACCCTGGTGACGATGGTCATACCACTATTGGGTCCTTTCACCCAAGTAGTAATGATTATCACTGTTAGGTTGGTGAACCTAACCGTCAGAGATTAGTAATGTGCACAATACCCCACTTGCCAGTGATTCAAGATAACCAAGACTTAATCCCTGTAATTATAACTCTTGAAAATAATTTGAGTATTGTAAAACATTGTTGATAAAAAGAGAATGACTCACATTACAAGTTTAGTTGGGCAGAGTTTAGCCTACTGATAAGCCTGATAACCTAATTTAAACAACAATGCACACGAAACTAGGTCAGTAACTTAATACAATATTTACGATACGCTCACGAAATCAAAACCCTCACGACGAATGACAAAGTATATCCCAAATACGGGCAGCACTTAAACATCCATCGGATTAGATTCAATTGATCGGACATTGTGTCGTAGTAGTGATCGAGTTAATACCCTGTATTCGTAGCACCGTTTCCCTAAGCGTAATTGTGATTTTGAGCAGTATATTTCGTCATTTGAAAAGTTTTTCGAGTGCAGATGAACAGGCCATGAATTGATCAATTTATAGCTGAAATTAGGGTTTTACGCGGCCCGCGTAAACCCTCACAACACTTTTACGCGGCCCGCGAGGGCCACCTAGTCTACAACTAGGGCTAGCGTGTCACACCTAGGTGCGCCACGTGTCTGACATGTGGCCTGTTCGCTTATCCGGTCACCAGCTGTCTTCACGCAGCCAACGTAACCTTGCCTTATGGTTTACGCGGCCCGCCAGAAATCTAAAATTCTTGTTTTCTTGATTTTTTTATGAGCACTAGGATTTCAGGGGTCCGGGTTTTCACTTACGGATCGTTTTTGAACATTTTTGCAGGTCTTTACATTTGTTCCATCAACTTCAGGGTTCGAGTTACTACTCCAAGATCGATCTTCGATCAGGTTATCACTAGCTGTGGATTCAATAAGAGAGTATACCGAAGACTGCCTTTAGAACTCGTTATGGACATTATGAGTTTATAGTAATGCCGTTTGGTCTGACAAACGCGCCGGCAGTATTTATGGATTTGATGAACCGAGTTTGCAAGCCATATCTCGATAAATTCGTGATTGTATTTATCAATGATATTTTGATCTATTCGTGGACGAAGGAAGAGCATGAACAATACCTTAGAGCCATTCTAGAGTTGCTAAAGAAGGAGAAGCTCTATGCTAAGTTCTCAAAGTGCGAATTTTGGTTGCATGAGGTTCAATTCCTAGGTCACGTAGTAAACGAAGATGGAATTCATATGGATCCCACCAAGATCGAGGAGATTAAGAATTGGGAAACTCCGAAGACGCCAACCGAAATCCGACAGTTTTTGGGTTTAGTAGGGTACTACCGCAGATTCATTGAGGATTTTTCCAAAATCATTCAACTGCTGACCTCCCTTACTCAGAAGGATAAGTAGTATGAATGGGGAGATAAACAAGAAGAAGCTTTTTAGCTGCTCAAGAATAAGCTTTGCGATGCACCTATTTTATCCCTACCCGAGGGCACCAACGACTTCGTGGTATATTGTGACGCCTCGCGTCAGGGATTGGGTTGTGTGCTAATGCAGTGACAAAAGAATATCGCTTATGCTTCGCGCCAATTGAAGGTTCATGAGAAGAACTACACCACACATGATTTGGAGTTAGGCGCAGTGGTGTTTGCTTTGAAGATATGGAGACATTATTTGTATGGTACCCGATGCACGATCTTTACAGATCACAAGAGCCTTCAGCATATATTCTATCAGAAAGAGCTTAACATGAGACAGCGGCGTTGGGTAGAGTTGTTAAATGATTATGATTGCGAAATCAAATATCATCCAGGAAAGGCGAATGTGGTAGCAGACACCTTGAGTCGAAAAGAGAGGATTAAGCCCATAAGGGTTAGGGCTTTGGAGATGATTGTTCAGAAAGATCTCTCGTTGCGCATTCGGGCTGCACAAAGAGAAGCTCTTAAGAAAGAGAAATTAAAGGCTGAATATCTCAGTGGGATGGAGAAAAAAGTGGTACCCAACGAGGAAGGAACCTTGTATTTTATGGGACGAATTTGGGTTCCACTTTTTGGTGGTCTTAGGGATGTTATTTTTTGATAAAGCTCATAAATCGAGGTACTCGATCCACCCAGGATCGGACAAGATGTACCAAGATTTGAAGGATTATTATTGGTGGCCAAGACTTAAGGGCGATGTGGCTACTTATGTTGGAAAGTGTTTGACTTGTGCCAAGGTGAAGGCCGAGTATCTGAAGCCTTCAGGACTTCTGCAACAGCCTGAGATACTCATGTGGAAATGGGAACAGATCCCCATGGATTTCATAACAAAGTTGCCCAAGACTCCCAGAGGTCATGATACGATTTGGGTAATCGTGGACCGTTTAACAAAGTCTGCGCACTTCTTGCCAATCAGAGAAAAGGATAACACAGGTAAGCTAGCTGAGCTGTACCTAAGAGAGATAGTCGCACGTCATGGAGTGCCTATCTCGATTATATCTGATAGAGACGGAAGATTTGTGGCAAGGATTTGGCAATCCTTTCAAGAAGCGTTTGGTTCTCAGTTGAATCTGAGTACTGCTTTCCATCCAGAGATGGACGGTCAAAGCGAAAGAACGATTCAGATGCTAGAAGACATCCTGCATGCTTATGTAATGGACTTGGGTGGCAGTTGGGACACTCACCTACCTTTGGTTGAGTTCTCCAATAACAACAGCTACCATACAAGCATCCAAGCTGCACCGTTCGAAGCACTCAACAGACGCAAGTGTCGATCGCCGTTGTGCTGGGCAGATGCAGGCGATAGACAGCTGGTTGGTCCCGAACTGGTCCAAGAGATGACCGATAAGATCATGCAGATCCGAGAGCGCATCAAGGCGGCTCGTGATCAACAGAAGAGTTATGCGGACCAGAGACATAAACCCTTGGAATTTGAAGTGGGTGATATGGTTTTGTTGAAAGTTTCACCTTGGAAAGGTGTAGCACGCTTTGGGAAGCGTGGTAAGTTAAACCCATGATTTATCGGACTGTTCAAAATCCAGGAAAGAGTTGGTTATGTAGCATACAAGTTGGAGCTACCAGCAGAACTTAATGGTGTTCATGACACATTTCATGTATCTAACCTGAAGAAAAGTCCAACTCAAGAGACAGTGGTCATCCCGGCAGATGAAGTTCACATTGACGACACACTCCACTTTACTGAAGAACCTGTTGAGGTTATTGTGACAACCCAAGTTTCCAAGATTCCACCATTTCATTAATTGCACGTTAATTGTTAAGTTTTTGGTTACACGACTCTTTGTTTTGTAACCATACACGTTTGTAATATGTTAAATCGTATTGTGATTATTATGTTATATGTTTAGTGATTTAAACTGGTAACTTGTTAACCTGTGGAGAAGTTGAAATTTTAAAATGTTGCACCCTGAACAACCTCGACGAAACATGAGTTTCGCCGCTAACCATCTCGACGAAACCAAGGGTGTGTTTCGTCACACACAACTCGACGAAACAGGTGTTTCGCCGGCCCAAGTTTCCCCGAAGCCCAGTAAGGGCCCAACGCGTTACAACTACATATTTAACGAGGTAGGGTTACGTAAAAGTCTGAGTGATCAGTTTTAAACCCTAGAGTTCCCCTCTGTATGACGGCAACCATCATATCTCACCCTCCTTCCTCTCGAATTCTTGTTGGATCACCTAGTAACCGGTTAGTGCATAAATAAAATTGTCTGATTCAACTTTACATCATTCTAGGTTGCATGATACTTTGATAGGATCCGTTGATTATCACTGAACAATGATTGATAAATATAATTTCTTGGCTTGTGTTGATGATTGATGATCTAGAAGGGTATAAATGAGTAGATGGTTATGACGGTTTCGTAGGTCGAGATTTGATTGCTTGTTGATGAATTGGTTGATAGTTAGGGTTTGATGTTCTGTCATAATACCTATGAAACTAGATCTGATAATTGTGATTTTATTCTCTTATGTCCACTGCTTATATTCTGATGGTATCATTTGTTAATTATGTGTTATAGTGTTGGTACGTATCAATGATCTGGCAAGATATGATCTGCGGTTAGGACTATTGATGATGATTAACTGTTATATTGCAATTAGGGTTTTCTGTGTTTGTTGAAACTGATAATATGGTCGACGAAACTCTTGGGAGTTTCCCCACCTGGATGTCGACGAAACAGGTGGGGTTTCGTCATGATCTAGCCGACGAAACAAGTGGGAGTTTCGTCGCTTTGGGCATTTCGACGTAGGACTTGAGCTTGTAAACTGTTCACAATTTAGAACGTGCATGCTACTGAATGGCCATGGATGGATTTTTATTAATGATGTAATTAAGACTAAGGAAGTATGAAATTTCCTACAGAACTTACAAGTGAACTGTGGATATATGTGAGCCTGATTAACTGATTAAGTGCTATGTGGTTTAATGAGATTGTACAACTGTTATGTTAGTATTGTTCTAAATGCACAGTGTGACTGTAAACAGAATCGTGTAAGATGTGAATCTAAACTGAATGCATATGCATGTTCACCATAGGCTTTGACTGACTTAATTTGGAAGCGAGTAATTTATTCAAACCGAGCAAAGCAAGGTGAGTTCACACTCTTTCCAAGGCATGGGATTCCCGGTGGGTTGGGAATGGGATTGAATGACTACTCGTACTTTCATCACTACTAGACTACTTACCACCGTCCTCGGATTGGGAAGGACGCCTGTGCTAAAACCTACGTAAAACCTACGTACCATTATCCTTGGATTGGGAAGGACACCAGTGTTAAAACCTACGTAAAACCTACATACCACCGTCCTCGGATTGGGAAGGACGCCTGCGCAAAAACCTACGTATTCTCATACGTACCTCTGTCCTCAGATTGGGAAGGGCACTTACGTAAAACCTACGTAATCTCACACTTATCACTGTCCTCGGATTGGGAAGGACACCTATAGATACCACTAGTCTAGTAATATACAACATGGGAAGCCCCCACTAAATACAGTAAAGGTTTGGGAAACAAGGATACTGGGTAACACATCATTCTGAAACAAACTTACAATTTCTGAAATGAACTCAATAACTGAACAATCAACTGTGAAATCGCTCAACTTTTTTTTTGACTCGTTGTTACATGCCTTGCAGGACGATAGGTACTCATGGAGCTTGCACAGGGAGGTGCGGTCGTTGTGGGACATGGACAGTGGGGGCCATGTTAAAAACATTATAACATTTCGAACTTAATACTTATGTTGGGTTTTCACATTTATGCTTCCGCTAAACACTTAATTATGTTTTGTTTTAAACACCTTTCGTATTGTTGGATTGAATTATATTTATTACTTATAATGTTCAATATGATTGGTGGCTTGATCCTGGTCAGTCACGCCTCCAGGCGGTGATACTCCGCGTGTGGATTTTGGGGGGGTGACAGATTGGTATCAGAGCCATTGGTTATAGTGAACTGGGTTTTAAAAAGGGGAAAACTTTTGGATAAAACCAGACTATAACCAGAACAGTGCTCAACGATCCACAATGACGCTTCGCTCCACGTGCAAGACTCAACACTATAGGTGATATGATTTGTGTTTATATTGCCTACTTGCTAGTTACATAGAACTTTGCTCATAATATACTGAGATAAACGTAGCAACTATTGATTGAAAACACTTGTGTGCTTACTCTCTTCTGTCATCGCACTTTTGCGAACCCCTTTCACTCATGTTTCCTTTGATATGAAGATCATGAGTGGACGTATCAACATGACTCAAGCCCAGCTGACGGCTTTGATCAACGAACAAGTTGCTGCGGCACTTGCAGCCGCTCAAGCAGGAGGTATACCCTGCAGTCGCAACTCACTCTAGGATCTTTAGATCCTACCCTCATAAACCAACTCTTGTGTTTAACTTTGTCCTGTTCTTATATACACAACAGGTCAGAACGCTCAGCCGCCTGTGTGCACGTTCAAGACTTTTATGGACTGTCGTCCTAGTACTTTCAGTGGCACTGAAGGGGCCGTTGGACTCCTCCACTGGTTCGAGAACCTCGAATCGGTCTTCGAAATGTGTAAATGCCCTGAGGCTCGTAGGGTGAAATATGCTTCTGGGACACTTGAGGGCATTGCGTTAACTTGGTGGAAAGCGCAAGTTCAAATGTTAGGGTTGGCAATTGCTAACGCCACCCCATGGAACGATTTCAAGGAACTGATCAAGGAAGAATACTGCAGTCGTGATGACATCCACAAGTTGGAGGTCGAGTTCTTCAACCTAAAGATGACAGGGTCAGAAATCGAAGTGTATACGAAAAGGTCGAATGAGCTAGCAATATTGTGTCCTACTATGGTAGATCCTCCCATCAAGCGCATCAAGCAGTACCTTAAAGGTTTGGTGCCAGAAATTCAAAGTCACGTGACCTCAGCCAATCTTGGCACTATTCAACAAATCATCAAGTTGGCTCATCGTCTCACTGATCAGGCGGTGGAACAGAAC
The DNA here is from genome assembly GCA_030545235.1 of Helianthus tuberosus. Taxonomy (NCBI): domain Eukaryota; kingdom Viridiplantae; phylum Streptophyta; class Magnoliopsida; order Asterales; family Asteraceae; genus Helianthus; species Helianthus tuberosus. The sequence goes on from CM060407.1 coordinate 127,089,854, forward strand.
AGGTTACCAAAGCGTATTTGTGCTACTACCACTACATCTGATGCTCCCAAAGACAACAAGCGTAAATGGGATGGGATCTCAAGCAAGGGTTCAACCTCTGTTCAGTCACAGGCTCAACAACGAAAGACAGACGATTTCAAGAGTCCCGGTAAGCAATCTTCAGGGGGTCAAGATCAGGGTCAGGGTGGATACAGGGGAAATCACCCAAAGTTCAACAAATGCAACAGACACCACAGTGGTCAGTGCAACAAGGGACATTGTCAGAGGTGTCTCAAGATGGGTCATGAAGCCAAGGATTGCAGAAGCTCACGGCCTGCAAATCAGAATCGTCAGCAGCAACAGCAAGCACCGCAGAATCAGCAACAGCAACAGGGCAACAGGGGATGCTTTCAGTGTGGCACTGAAGGTCATTTCAAGAGACACTGCCCACAGTTGAACCAGAATCAAAATAACAACAATAATCAGGGGAACAGGAACAACAATGGGAATAACAATGGGGGAAACAATGGCGCCCGGGGCCGTGCGTTCGTGATTGGTCAGGGTGATGCAAGGAATGATCCCAATGTCGTGATGGGTAAGTTTCTACTGGATAACTTTTATGTTAATGTTTTATTTGATTCGGGTACCGATACCAGTTATGTGTCTCTAAAAGTTAGTCAAATGCTTAAGCGCGTCCCAATACTTTTGAACACCAAGCACATGGTAGAGCTAGCAAATGGTAAAAGTTTAGAGGCCACACACGTAGTTAAGGGTTGTAATCTCATCTTAGCTGGCCAGACCTTCTCTATCGACCTCATTCCTATTGTTTTGGGTAGTTTCGACACTGTTATTGGTATGGATTGGTTATCGCAACATCGAGCAGAGATCCTTTGCAAGGAGAAGATCGTCCGCATTCCTCGTTCAGATGGAGGACCTTTAGTGATTCATGGTGACAAGAGTGGGGCCGTGGTGGGCATCATTTCTTTTCTTAAGGCCCAGAAGTGTTTGCGAAAGGGCCACACTGCTATCCTAGCCCTCGTTTCTGATGCATCCTCGAAAGAAAAGAAGATTGAAGATATTCCGATCGTATGTAACTTTCCCGAGGTATCCCTGAGGAATTACCTGGTCTTCCGCCTCATCGCCAGGTCGAATTCCAAATCGAGCTAGCTCCTGGAGCAGCGCCCATAGCTCGAGCACCTTATTGCTTAGCTCCAACCGAACAGGAAGAGCTGTCCAAACAATTGCAAGAACTTTTGGATAAGGGTTTCATTCGTCCTAGCTCTTCGCCCTGGGGAGCTCCAGTATTATTTGTGAAGAAGAAGGACGGTACCTTCCGTATGTGCATAGATTACCGCGAACTAAACAAGGTGACCGTGAAGAATCGCTATCCTCTTCCACGCATTGATGACTTATTCGACCAGTTGCAAGGGTCGAGCTTCTATTCAAAGATTGATCTGAGGTCAGGTTACCATCAACTGAGAGTCCGGGACGAGGACATCTCCAAAACTGCATTCAGAACTCGCTACGGCCACTACGAGTTTCTGGTCATGCCATTCGGGTTAACAAACGCACCTGTGGTTTTCATGGATCTTATGAACAGAGTGTGCAAGCCTTACTTGGATAAGTTTGTTATTGTATTCATCGACGACATCCTGATCTATTCTAAGAGTCAGGAGGAACACGAGCATCATCTACGGCTTATTTTAGAACTCCTTCGAACAGAACAGTTGTATGCCAAGTTCTCGAAATGCGACTTTTGGCTTCGTGAAGTACACTTTCTAGGCCACGTGGTAAACAAGGATGGGATTCATGTTGATCCATCCAAGGTGGACTCAATCAAGAACTGGCCTGCACCCCGCACACCAACTGAAATCCGCCAATTCTTGGGTTTGGCGGGCTACTACAGAAGGTTCATCAAAGACTTCTCGAAGATTGCACAGCCGCTTACTCTACTAACTCAGAAAGGTGTTACCTATCGTTGGAGTAATGCACAGGAATCAGCATTTCAGCACTTAAAGGATAGACTTTGTAGCACACCTATCCTCTCATTGCCTGAGGGCACAGACGATTTTGTGGTTTATTGCGACGCGTCCATCAAGGGACCTGGTTGTGTGTTGATGCAACGTGACAAGGTAATAGCTTATGCATCGCGCCAACTTAAACTTCACGAAAGGAATTACACTACCCATGATCTGGAGCTAGAAGTTGTTGTCTTCGCACTTAAGATATGGAGACATTACCTGTACGGTACCAAGTGTTCCATTTACACCGATCACAGGATTCTCGAGCATATCTTCAAACAGAAGGAATTGAACATGCGACAACGTCGATGGGTCGAGCTCTTGAATGATTACGAATGCGTAATCAAGTACCATCTGGGCAAAGACAATGTTGTGGCCGATGCCCTCAGTCGAAAGGACACTACGCCTAAGCGCGTGCGAGCATTACAACTTACCATTCAATCTTGCCTTCCTTCCCAGATACGAGATGCTCAGGCAGAAGCATTGAAACCAGAAAACGTCAGGGCTGAAGCCCTACGCGGCTCAAGGAAACGGTTAGAACAAAAGGAAGATGGCGCCTACTACGTTACAGGGCGCATTTGGGTCCCACTTTATGGAAACTTACACGAGCTTGTGATGGATGAAGCACATAAGTCTCGTTACTCAGTACATCCTGGTTCGGATAAGATGTACCATGACTTAAAGACTACATACTGGTGGCCTAGCATGAAAGCCCACATAGCAACTTACGTTAGCAAATGTTTGACTTGTGCGAGAGTCAAGACTGAATATCAGAAACCATCGGGCCTACTCCAACAACCAGAAATACCACAATGGAAATGGGAGCAAATTTCCATGGATTTTGTTACTGGCCGGTCTAGATCTCAACGTGAGAATGATACTATTTGGGTGATAGTGGATCGATTGATTAAGTCTGCACACTTTTTGGCCATCAAAGAAACAGACAAGTTCTCTACTTTAGCAGACGTTTACTTAAAGGAAGTGGTTTCGAGGCACGGGGTGCCAACCTCCATTATTTCCGATCGTGATGCATGTTTTACTTCTGAATTGTGGCAAGCTATGCACAAATCCTTTGGCTCACGTTTAGACATAAGCACTGCTTATCATCCACAAACGGATGGGCAGTCTGAGCGCACCATCCAAACCCTCGAAGACATGCTTAGGGCATGTGTAATCGACTTTGGTAACGGCCGGGAAAAACATCTACCGTTAGTGGAATTCTCGTATAATAACAGTTACCACACCAGCATCCAAGCCGCTCCATTTAGGCATTGTATGGACGTAAATGCCGATCACCTCTTTGCTGGGCAGAAGTTGGTGACAGCCAGATCACGGGTCCAAAACTTGTAGTAGACACAACGGAAAGGATTGCTCAGATACGACAACGAATGGCGGCAGCTCGTGACCGTCAGAAAAGCTACGATGATAAGCGCAGGAAACCACTCGAGTTCCAGGTTGGGGATCGAGTGCTACTCAAAGTCTCACCTTGGAAAGGTGTGGTCCGTTTTGGCAAACGAGGCAAACTTAACCCGCGATACGTTGGACCTTTCGAAATCATTGAGAAAATAGGCAAGGTGGCCTACAAACTGAACCTACCAACAGAACTCAGTGGAGTTCACAACGTATTTCACGTGTCAAATATGAAGAAGTGTCTGTCAGATAAGACCCTCATAGTTCCTTTTAAGGAGCTCACTATAGACGACCAGTTGCGATTCGTCGAGGAACCGGTAGAGATTACTGACCGAGATGTGAAAGTTCTCAAGCACACCAGAATACCACTTGTTTGAGTTTGTTGGAACTCCCGTCGTGGCCCAGAGTTCACATGGGAATGAGAAGACCAAATGAAACTCAAGTATCCCCAGTTGTTCGGCAACAATGCAACTACTACTGAGGCTGAAGCTACTGCGAAATTTCGGGACGAAATTCCAAATCAACGGAGGGATGATGTGACACCCCGGGAAAACCAGTAAACCACACAACTTAACTAGCTTCCTCAGTAACCGCATGCTAAATTTCGGGACGAAATTTCTTTCAAGTTGGGGATAATGTGACAACCCGAGTTTCCAAGATTCCACCATTTCATTAATTGCACGTTAATTGTTAAGTTGTTTGGTTACACGACTTGTTTGTTTTGTAACCATACACGTTTGTAATATGTTAAATCGTATTGTGATTATTATGTTATATGTCTAGTGATTTAAACTGGTAACTTGTTAACCTGTGGAGAAGTTGAAATTTTAAAATGTTGCACCCTGAACAACCTCGACGAAACATGAGTTTCTCCGCTAACCATCTCGACGAAACCAAGGGTGTGTTTCGTCACACACACCTCGATGAAACAGGTGTTTCGCCGGCCCAAGTTTCCCCGAAGCCCAGTAAGGGCACAACGCGTTACAACTACATATTTAACGAGATAGGGTTACGTAAAAGTCTGAGTGATCAGTTTTAAACCCTAGAGTTCCCCTCTGTACGACGGCAACCATCATATCTCACCCTCCTTCCTCTCGAATTCTTGTTGGATCACCTAGTAACCGGTGAGTGCATAAATAAAATTGTCTGATTCAACTTTACATCATTGTAGGTTGCATGATACTTTGATAGGATCCGTTGATTGTCACTGAACAATGATTGATAAATATGATTTCATGGCTTGTGTTGATGATTGATGATCTAGAAGGGTATAAATGAGTAGATGGTTATGACGGTTTCGTAGGTCGAGATTTGATTGCTTGTTGATGAATTGGTTGATAGTTAGGGTTTGATGTTCTGTCATAATACCTATGAAACTAGATCTGATAATTGTGATTTTATTCGCTTATGTCCACTGCTTATATTCTGATGGTATCATTTGTTAATTATGTGTTATAGTGTTGGTACGTATCAATGATCTGGCAAGATATGATCTGCGGTTAGGACTATTGATGATGACTAACTGTTATATTGCAATTAGGGTTTTCTGTGTTTGTTGAAACTAATAATATGGTCGACGAAACTCTTGGGAGTTTCCCCACCTGGATGTCGACGAAAAAGGTGGGGTTTCGTCATGATCTAGCCGACGAAACAAGTGGGAGTTTCGTCGCTTTGGGGATTTCGCCGTAGGACTTGAGCTTGTAAACTGTTCACAATTTAGAATGTGCATGCTACTGAATGGCCAAGGATGGATTTTTATTAATGATGTAATTAAGACTAAGGAAGTATGAAATTTCCTACAGAACTTACAAGTGAACTGTGGATATATGTGAGCCTGATTAACTGATTAAGTGCTATGTGGTTTAATAGGATTATACAATTGTTATGTGAGTATTGTTCTAAATGCACAGTGTGACTGTAAACGGAATCATGTACGATGTGAATCTAAACTGAATGCATATGCATGTTCACCATAGGCTTTGACTGACTTAATTTGGAAACGAGTAATTTATTCAAACCGAGCAAACCAAGGTGAGTTCACACTCTTTCCAAGGCATGGGATTCCCGGTGGGTTGGCAATGGGATTGAATGACTACTCGTACTTTCATCACTACTAGACTACTTACCACCGTCCTCGGATTGGGAAGGACGCCTGTGCTAAAACCTACGTACCATTGTCCTCGGATTGGGAAGGACACCAGTGTTAAAACCTACGTAAAACCTACGTACCACCATCCTCGGATTGGGAAGGACACCTGCGCAAAAACCTACGTATTCTCATACATACCTTTGTCCTCGGATTGGGAAGGGCACTTACGCAAAACCTACGTAATCTCATACTTATCACTGTCCTCGGATTGGGAAGGACACCTATAGATACCACTAGTCTAGTAATATACAACATTGGAAGCCCCCACTAAATACAGTAAAGGTTTGGGAAACAAGGATACTGGGTAACACATGATTCTGAAACAAACTTACAATTTCTAAAATGAACTCAATAACTGAACAATCAACTGTGAACTCGCTCAACTTTGTTGTTGACTCGTTGTTACTTGCCTTGCAGGACGATCGGTACTCATGGAGCTTGCACAGGGAGGCGCGGTCGTTGTGGGACATGGACAGTGGGGGCCATGTTAAAAACATTATAACATTTCGAACTTAATACTTATGTTGGGTTTTCACATTTATGCTTCCGCTAAACACTTAACTATGTTTTGTTTTGAACACCTTTCGTATTGTTGGATTGAATTATATTTATTACTTGCAATGTTCAATATGATTGGTGGCTTGATCCTGGTCAGTCACGCCTCCAGGCGGTGATACTCCGTGTGTGGATTTTGGGGGTGTGACAGTTACAGATTGGAAGGTTAACAAAACTCGGAGGAGTAGTGTTAAACTCGTCAAGGTTCGATGGAACGCATGTCACGGCCCAGAGTTTACTATGGAGCGTGAAGACCGCATGAAAGCTAAATACCCGCATTTGTTCCCCAACTCCCCTGCAGCTAGTGGTAAAGCTTAAAATTTCGGGATGAAATTTTCTTAACAGGGGGAGAATGTGACAACTGTCAAAATTCCAGGTATACGTACAATTATTAAACAATGATTAGTGCTTAATGACTGTGCTGAATTACAATTAATGACTTGAATTGCCTTCTGATTATTGCTATGATACATACATGTGCATCACATATTGCTTGATGTAATATCATTATTGCATGAGAACTTTATTGACTCAAATGATGCACGAAACACAGTTAGCACAGTTATCAGACAAATCAGGAAAGTGCTGACGGAGTTCAGTACATAGACAGACAATGTGTTGAGACACAAAATGAGCCAGAAACCAAGTATTACACTAGTATAGTGTGTACGGAAGTAAGGATCACAAAACTGCTTCCTAGAGATAGTTTAAGTGCCGGAAAGTGCCTAAAACTCACATAAACTGCAGAATTCTACAGAAAATCAGCAAATTCAGCATTTAAACACTCTAATATCATGCAGAAATATGGTTAAATGGTCCTGAATGCTTTCCTAAGTGTCGGAAATCAAAACTGCCACAAAAGGTAATATAAAGTACACTAAACTACATAGTTTAGCACCTTAACGAACCGGTAACCAACCGAACAATCGGACACTACCCGAAACACCAAATTTTCACTAGAAGCATTGTTTTAACATTAACAAGCTAGTTATGGTTCCCGAACATCATAACACATCACATAACAACTGGTAACTAATACACCTAACTAAATACTTGAAATCTAACCATGAACTAACTTTCTAGTTTAAACCTAGCCTATAACCCCCCCCCCCCCACACCTAGTAATCGGCCCAACAAGGACCCCACCATGAGATTTTATCTTGATTTAATAATGGATCTTGTTTCACTTTAGAAAACGTAAAAACCAAGAGTTAAACTCATAAGATGGGGTATAAGTATAACCATAAGGAACATCACCTTCATTTCTCATTCATCACCAACACACCACTCTTCCTCCTTCCTCCCTTCACCTCTCGGCCGAACACCCACACTCACACCATCATCATCATCATTCATTTTTCATACATTCTACACATATACAAGGGTGCTAGAAGACACATAAGGAAGCTTGGAGCTTTCGGAAGCTAAAGGACCTTCACCATTTGCTTTTATCCACATCATTTCTTCCATTGATCATCCCTAGCCTTGATCTAGTAGTAAGAACATCATACTCTTCATTTTACATCTTGTTTAAGTGGTTAAAAGATGATACATATTGTTAATCATGACGAACACTAAGAAACAAGAACATGAAACGTAAATATAAGCTTAAAATCATAAGAAATCTTGATGTTTATGTGTTATTATGCTTATTGATTGTTGTTTTTGATTTGATCATCATATGAACTTGCTAGATGATGATTAAAAACATAATCTAGCAAGATAGATGTGACAACCCGAGTTTTCAAGGTCTCTACTCGATTTAATGCTTGATTACAAGGTGTTGTTTTTATATTTATGTGTGGTGTGCATTATTAGTAGGTACCTAGTACATGTTTTGTATTGATAACATATTTGGTATATTTAATTATGTTGATATATGTTTTGAGTATTCATAATATGTTTGAGTGTAATGTGGAATGAATGTGTAATCTTTGCCAAACATCCGAAAACACCCCACTCGAAAACACCCCTCCCCACGAAAACACAAAGTGTTTTCGTCCACCATTGGTCCAACGAAAACAAGAGTGGGCCTTTGGCCCAGTAGCGATCTGTTATTTATTCTTTTCAAACCTTTACGTGAATGTTTTAATCGGCAAACCCTTAAGTCTCTCTCTCTCTCTCCTTGCTTCTGTGCGACGGCAGCCTCGAAACTCTCGAAGCCTCCTACATCGACTAGTTCATTGCTCTTGTTTCTCCTGTTTAGGTTAGTGATTTATTATTGATAATTATTTGATTGGAATCATTATGGATTAATTATTTCGTATCATGCATTAACTATTATTATGAAGTGTGTATATTCATATGATTGGATAATGATTGATGAACAAGAGGTTAAATTGTTGTTGTCTTCATATGTGAACTTGTATTGGAGGTCCAATGAAATTCAAGTGCAATTAATTAAAAGCTGGATGTTTGGTTTGAGTTGTGTTTTGGTGTCAGTAGGCATCACGTGAAGCATTCACTTTCCTATTCAATTCTGAATTGTGATTTTATCGGTCCAATATAATAGTATATATATATATATATATGGCCCATGTGAAAGTCTATTATCGGTCCAATTAGGAGTTTGTGGTAGATAGATTGTTGGCCATTAATCTTGAGGTTTGCATGTAAAATGTCAGAGTCCATGTGATTGCTTTGCATGTGACTCATAATTTTCATATTTGAAGCAACATATGTACCGTATAAGTGATTTCACATGATACACTGATTTGTTTTAAATGATTTTGAAATCATATGCTACATATTGGAATTATACAACTTTAATAAACATGCAAAACTGAATCGGATTGGACACCCATGGGTATTGGGCCGCGAGGGTTGGTTAAGATGGGCCGATCTTGTGTGGGTATTCTTTTGAGCAATTAGGAGAGGATGGTGATACATGATTTATAGGCGACCCGAACAGTAATGTAATCATAAAACATGAATAATTTTATGACATGCCAAGTTATGGTGTTCAGTGGATTTGTAATGTGATCTCGCATACTTGTTAGACGACTATATGATAATAATCGACTTGTCATGTCGCATGTTTTCTTGTCATGACTTACATGGTTACTTGAAGGTGAAGTGAACTACTTAACATGTGCGTTGGTGTGACATGAACTTGTATCGAAAATGTATTATGATTAGGATGCTTGTTATGACATACGCGATGGTTATATGTTTGGTTGTTTATTGTTTGAGCAATACGTATGATAAGATACGTGAACTGTGAATTCATGAAACTGACTGTCTCTGGTAACCACGATAGGATTTTGACTGATCAACTGTTTAATGAGCATTTAATCAAACCGACTAAACCAAGGTGAGTTCACACTCTCTCCAAGGCATGGGATTCCCAAGGGTTGGGAATGGGTTAAAGAACTGAACGGTAACTACAAACTTGTGTATTCCCCATACAACAGGATACGTACGACCATAAGACCATCACTCTATCACTTTAAGTCCCTCATTTATCAACTTAATCGTCGAGGCCTATGGCGAGCGGGTCATTAGTTAATAGCGCTATTAGGTTTAACAAACCTCACACCGTGCCAGTCGGACGGGCGTGTACTAATGGACTATGGGCAAAGGGTCAATGCTGATAGACATTGACTTAGGGCACCTCTTACATTTTCGTAGCAGTCGATACGCGTGGTCTAGTAACACATGGGAAGCCCCCACCAATCTTCGCAAACATGTCTGGGAGACCGCGATACGAATTAATACGATACATGGTTTACAAAACGAACATACGATTTACGAAACGAATACTATAACTAAACAACCAACTATGAACTCGCTCAACTTTGTTGTTGATTCATTGCTACATGCCTTGCAGGTCGTTAGGTACTCATGGAGCTTGCACAGGGAGGCGCGGTCGTTGTGGGACATGCTAAAACATTACTTTATTTCGTACTTAATAGTTACTTTGGGTTTTACAATTATGCTTCCGCTAAACACTTAACTACGTTTTGGTTTGAAACACCTTTCATATTGTGTGGTTGAATTTTACGTATTACTTGTTATGTTCAATATGATTGTTGACTTGATCCAGGTCAGTCACGCCTCCAAGCGGTGATACTCCGCGTGTGGATTTTGGGGGTGTGACAGATTGGTATCAGAGCCATTGGTTATAGTGAACTTGGTTTTAGTAAGGGAAAAAGTTTTTGTTAAAACCAGACTATAACCTGAACAGTGCTCAACGATCCACAATGACGCTTCGCTCCACGTGCAAGACTCGACATTCTAGGTGATATGATTTATGTTTACATTGCCTACTTGCTAGATTACATAGAACATTGTTCATGGTATGCTTAGATAAACGTAACAACTATTGTTTGAAAACACATGTGTTCTTACTCTCTTCTGTCATAGCACTTTCGCGAACCTCCCTCACTTATGTTTCATTTGATATGAAGATCATGAGTGGACGCGTTAACCTAACTCAAGCCCAGTTGGCGGCTTTGATCACTGAACAAGTTACAGCAGCGCTCGCAGCTGCCCAGGCAGGAGGTCAGAATGCTCAGCCACCTGTATGCACATTCAAGACGTTCATGGACTGTCGTCCTAGTACTTTCAGTGGCACTGAAGGAGCCGTTGGACTCTTCCATTGGTTTGAAAAGCTTGAGTCTATCTTCGAGATGTGTGAATGCCCTGAGGCTCGTAGGGTGAAGTACGCCACTGGTACTCTCGAAGGCACTACGCTAACTTGGTGGAACGCGCAAGTTCAGATGCTGGGGCTGGCGGCTGCTAATGCCACCCCATGGAATGATTTTAAGGAACTGATCAAACGTGAATACTGTAGTCGTGATGACATCCACAAGCTGGAAGTGGAGTTCTTTAACCTGAAGATGACGGGGTTAGAGATAGAAGCGTACACGAAACGATCCAACGAACTGGCAGTGTTATGTCCAACTATGGTGGATCCTCCCATCAAACGCATTGAGCTGTACCTCAAAGGCTTACTACCAGAGATTCAAAGTCATGTGACTTCTACTAACCTTGCTACTATCCAGGATGTTACTCGCCTTGCTCATCGTCTCATAGACCAGGCAGTGGAACAGAACAGGCTGCCTAAGCGTATCGGTGCTACTACTACTTCTGCTACTCCTAGTGACAACAAACGAAAGTGGGATGGAACCTCTAGCAAGGGTTCGACTACGGTTCAGTCCCAGGCACAACAGGGAAAGATCGATGACTACCAGAGTCCTGGTCAGCAATCTTCTGGTAGTCAAGGGCAGAGTGGATATCGAGGAAACCACCCAAAGTGCAACAGATGCAACAAGCACCACAGTGGTCAGTGCAACAGGGGTCGTTTCCAGAGGTGTCTCAAGATGGGTCATGAAGCTAAGGATTGCAGGAGCTCACGACCTGCAAATCAGAACCAACAACAACAACTAACAGCTCCACAGAACCAGCAACGACAACGAGGTAACAGGGGATGCTTTCAGTGTGGTGCTGAAGGCCACTTCAAGCGGGACTGCCCCCAGTTAAATCAAAATCCGAACAACAACAACAACAACAATCAGGGCAATGGGAACAACAACGGGGGAAACAATGATGGAAACAATGGCGCGCCAGGGGTCGAGTGTTCGTGCTGGGTCAGGGTGACGCAAAGAATGATCCTAACGTGGTGATGGGTAAGTTCCTTCTCGATGACTTTTATGTTACTATTTTATTTGATTCGGGTGCCGATACTAGTTATGTGTCTCTAAAAGTTAGTCAAATGTTAAAACGCACACCAACTCCCTTAAACACCAAGCATGTTGTAGAGTTAGCAAACGGTAAGAGTGTAGAAGCCACACACGTAGTTAAAGATTGTAAGCTCGTCCTAGCTGGGCAGACCTTCTCCATCAATCTCATTCCTATAGTTCTGGGTAGTTTCGACATCGTCATTGGGATGGATTGGTTATCCCAACAGCAAGCAGAGATCCTATGCAAAGAGAAGATTGTTCGTATTCCCCGTTCTGGTAAAGAACCTCTCGAAATTCAAGGCGACAAGAGTGGTGCTGTAGTGGGCATCATCTCCTTTCTTAAGGCCCAGAAGTGTTTGCGAAAGGGCCACACCGCTATCTTAGCACTTGTTACTGACGCATCAACGAAAGAGAAGAAGATTGAGGATATTCCAGTTGTACGTGACTTTCCTCAAGTGTTTCCTGAAGATTTACCTGGGCTACCGCCCCATCGCCAGGTCGAATTTCAGATCGAGCTAGTTCCTGGAGCAGCACCCATAGCTCGAGCACCTTATCGCTTAGCTCCAACCGAACTGGAGGAACTGTCTAAGCAATTGCAAGAACTCTTGGAAAAGGGTTTCAATTGTCCTAGCTCTTCGCCCTGGGGAGCTCCAGTATTATTTGTGAATAAGAAAGACGGTACCTTCCGTATGTGCATAGATTACCGCGAACTAAACAAGGTGACCGTAAAGAATCGCTATCCTCTTCCACGCATTGACGACTTGTTCGACCAGCTGCAAGGGTCGAGCTACTATTCAAAGATTGATCTGAGGTCAGGCTACCATCATCTGAGAGTCCGGGACGAGGACGTCTCCAAAACAGCATTCAGAACACGCTACGACCATTACGAGTTTCTGGTCATGCCATTCGGGCTAACAAACGCGCCTGCAGTCTTCATAGATCTTATGAACAGAGTGTGCAAGCCTTACTTGTATTAGTTTGTGATTGTATTCATCGATAACATTTTGATCTACTCCAAGAGTAAGGAGGAACACGAGCAGCATTTGCGACTTATCTTGGAACTTCTACGTACAGAGCAACTCTATGCAAAGTTCTTGAAATGTGACTTTTGGCTTCGTGAAGTCCACTTTCTAGGCCACGTGGTAAACAAGGATGGGATTCATGTTGATCCATCTAAGGTAGACTCGATTAAGAACTGGCCTGCACCTCGCACACCAACGGAAATCCGCCAATTTTTGGGTTTGGCGGGCTACTACAGAAGGTTCATGAAAGACTTCTCCAAGATTGCACAACCCCTCACCTCACTAACTCAGAAAGGTGTTATCTATCGTTGGGGTAATACACAGGAATCTGCATTTCAGCACCTAAAGGATAGGCTCTGTAGCGCCCCTATTCTCTCATTGCCAGAGGGCACAGACGATTTCGTGGTTTACTGTGACGCGTCAATTCAGGGTCTTGGTTGTGTATTGATGCAAGGGGATAAATTCATTGCTTACGCCTCGCGCCAACTTAAGATTCATGAAAGGAATTACACCATACATGATCTGGAGCTGGGAGCTGTTGTTTTCGCACTCAAGATATGGAGACATTACCTGTACGGTACCAAGTGCACCATCTACACCGATCACAGGAGTCTCGAGCATTTCTTCAAGTAGAAAGAGTTGAACATGCGACAACGTCGATGGGTCGAGCTACTGAATGATTACGAATGTGCCATCAAGTACCATCCGGGCAAGGCAAAATGTTGTGGCTGACGCCCTCAGTCGAAAAGATACCACACCTAGGCGTGTGCGAGCTTAGCAACTCATTATCCAATCTAGTCTTCCTGCACAGATACGAGATGCTCAGGTAGAAGCATTGAAACCAGAAAACGTCAAGGCTGAAGCCCTACGCGGCTCAAGGCAACGGTTAGAACAAAAGGAAGACGGCGCCTACTACGTAACAGGACACATTTAGGTCCCACTCTATGGCAATTTACGAGAACTTGTGATGGATGAAGCACATAAGTCTCGTTACTCGGTTCATCCTGGTTCGGATAAGATGTACCACGATCTCAGAACTACATATTGGTGGCCTAGCATGAAAGCTCACATAGCAACTTACGTTAGCAAACGTTTGACTTGTGCGAGAGTCAAGACTGAATATCAGAAACCATCGGGCCTTCTCCAACAACCAGAGATACCACAATGGAAATGGGAGCAAATTTCCATGGATTTTGTTACTGGCCTGCCTAGGTCTCAACATGGGAATGATACTATTTGGGTGATCGTGAATCGACTCACAAAGTCTGCACATTTCTTGGCTATCAAGGAAACGGATAAGTTCTCCACTCTAGCAGACGTCTATCTTAAAGAAGTGGTTTCGAGGCACGGGGTGCCAACCTCTATTATTTCCGATCGTGATGCACGTTTCACTTCAGAACTTTGGCAAGCGATGCACAAATCGTTTAGCTCTCGGTTAGACATGAGCATAGCTTACCATCCGCAAACAGATGGGCAGTCTGAACGCACCATCCAAACTCTAGAAGACATGCTTCGTGCATGTGTAATTGATTTCGACAACGGCTGGGAAAAACACCTCCAGTTAGTGGTGTTTTCGTATAACAATAGTTACCACACCAGCATTCAAGCCGCTCCATTTGAGGCATTGTACGGGCGTAAATGCCGATCACCTCTTTGTTGGGCAGAGGTGGGTGATAGTCAGATCACGGGTCCAAAACTGGTGGTAGACGCAACGGAAAGAATTGCGCAGATACGACAACGCATGGCGGCAGCTCGCGACCGTCAGAAAGCCTATGCTGATGAGCGTAGGAAACCTCTAGAATTCCAGGTCGGGGACCAGGTTCTACTTAAAGTCTCACCCTGGAAGGGTGTGGTTCGTTTTGGCAAACGGGGCAAGCTCAATCCGCGATATGTCGGACCGTTCGAAATCATAGAGAAAATAGGCAAAGTGGCCTACAAACTAAACCTTCCCGCATAACTCAGTGCAGTTCACAACGTTTTTCACGTGTCAAATCTGAAGAAGTGTTTGTCAGATGAGACCCTCATAGTTCCTTTGAAGGAGCTCACTATCGACGATCAGTTGCGATTCGTTGAGGAACCAGTTGAAATCACAGACCGGGACGTTAACGTCCTCAAGCGCACAAGAATAGCTCTTGTTCGAGTTCGTTGGAACTCCCGTCGTGGCCCAGAGTTCACCTGGGAACGAGAAGATCAAATGAAACTCAAGTATCCCCAGTTATTCGGAAACAGCGCAACCACTACTGAGGCTGAAGCTACTACAGAATTTTGGGACGAAATTCCAAATCAACGGGGGGGTGATGTGACACCCCAGGAAAACCAGTAAACAACACAACACAACTAGCTTCCTCAGTAACCGCATGCTAAATTTCAGGACGAAATTTCTTTCAAGTTGGGGATAATGTGACAACCCGAGTTTTCAAGGTCTCTACTCGATTTAATGCTTGCTTACAAGGTGTTGTTTTTATATTTATGTGTGGTGTGCATTATTAGTAGGTACCTAGTACATGTTTTGTATTGATAACATGTTTGGTATATTTAATTATGTTGATATATGTTCTGAGTATTCATAATATGTTTGAGTGTAATGTGGAATGAATGTGTAATCTTTGCCAAACATCCGAAAACACCCCTCCCTACGAAAACACAAAGTGTTTTCGTCCACCATTGGTCCAACGAAAACAAGAGTGGGCCTTTGGCCCAGTAGTGATCTGTTATTTATTCTTTTCAAACCTTTACGTGAATGTTTTAATCGGCAAACCCTAAAGTCTCTCTCTCTCTCCTTGCTTCTGTGCGACGGCAGCCTCGAAACTCTCGAAGCCTCCTACATCGACTAGTTCATTGCTCTTGTTTCTCCTGTTTCGGTTAGTGATTTATTATTGATAATTATTTGATTGGAATCATTATGGATTAATTATTTCGTATCATGCATTAACTATTATTGTGAAGTGTGTATATTCATATGATTGGATAATGATTGATGAACAAGAGGTTAAATTGTTGTTGTCGTCATATGTAAACTTGTATTGGAGGTCCAATGAAATTCAAGTGCAATTAATTAAAAGTTGGATGTTTGGTTTGAGTTGTGTTTTGGTGTCAGTAGGCATCAAGTGAAGCATTCACTTTCCTATTCAATTCTGAATTGTGATTTTATCGGTCCAATATAATAGTATATATATATATATATATGGCCCATGTGAAAGTCTATTATCGGTCCAATTAGGAGTTTGTGGTTGATAGATTGTTGGCCATTAATCTTGAGGTTTGCATGTAAAATGTCAGAGTCCATGTGATTGCTTTGCATGTGACTCATAATTTTCATATTTGAAGCAACATATGTACCGTATAAGTGATTTCACATGATACACTGATTTGTTTTAAATTATTTTGAAATCATATGCTACATGTTGGAATTATAGAACTTTAATAAACATGCAAAAAACTGAATCGGATTGGACACCCATGGGTATTGGGCCGCGAGGGTTGGTTAAGATGGGCCGATCTTGTGTGGGTATTCTTTTGAGCAATTAGGAGAGGATGGTGATACATGATTTATAGGCAACCCGAACAGTAATGTAATCATAAAACATGAATAATTTTATGACATGCCAAGTTATGGTGTTCAGTGGATTTGTAATGTGATCTCGCATACTTGTTAGACGACTATATGATAATAATCGACTTGTCATGTTGCATGTTTTCTAGTCATGACTTACATGGTTACTTGAAGGTGAAGTGAACTACTTAACATGTGCGTTGGTGTGACATGAACTTGTATCGAAAATGTATTATGATTAGGATGCTAGTTATGACATACGCGATGGTTATATGTTTGGTTGTTTATTGTTTGAGCAATACGTATGATAAGATATGTGAACTGTGAATTCATGAAACTGACTGTCTCTGGTAACCACGATAGGATTTTGACTGATTAACTGTTTAACGAGCATTTAATCAAACCGAGCAAACCAAGGTGAGTTCACACTCTCTCCAAGGCATGGGATTCCCAAGGGTTGGGAATGGGTTAAAGAACTGAACGGTAACTACAAACTTGTGTATTCCCCATACAACAGGATACGTATGACCATAAGACCATCACTCTATCACTTTAAGTCCCTCATTTATAGACTTAATCGCCGAGGCCTATGGCGAGCGGGTCATTAGTTAATAGCGCTATTAGGTTTAACAAACCTCACACCGTGCCAGTCGGACGGGCGTGTACAAATGGACTATGGGCAAAGGGTCAATGCTGATAGACATTGACTTAGGGTACCTCTTACATTTTCGTAGCAGTCGATACGCGTGGTCTAGTAACACATGGGAAGCCCCCACCTATCTTCGCAAACATGTCTGGGAGACCGCGATACG
Organism: Helianthus tuberosus; assembly: GCA_030545235.1. Taxonomy (NCBI): domain Eukaryota; kingdom Viridiplantae; phylum Streptophyta; class Magnoliopsida; order Asterales; family Asteraceae; genus Helianthus; species Helianthus tuberosus. The sequence goes on from CM060407.1 coordinate 127,107,039, forward strand.
AATTAATACGATACATGGTTTACAAAACGAACATACGATTTATGAAACGAATACTATAACTAAACAACCAACTGTGAACTCGCTCAACTTTGTTGTTGATTTGTTGCTACATGCCTTGCGGGTCGTTAGGTACTCATGGAGCTTGCACAGGGAGGCGCGGTCGTTGTGGGACATGGCATTGGGTGCCATGCTAAAACATTACTTTATTTCGTACTTAATAGTTACTTTGGGTTTTACAATTATGCTTCCGCTAAACACTTAACTACGTTTTGGTTTGAAACACCTTTCATATTGTGTGGTTGAATTTTACGTATTACTTGTTATGTTCAATATGATTGGTGGCTTGATCCTGGTCAGTCACGCCTCCAAGCGGTGATACTCCGCGTGTGGATTTTGGGGGTGTGACAATAGAGGATGAAAATGTTAGAGATTAATGGATCATCCTCACAAAAGTCATGAACTTGAAAGAATAAATTGTTTTCTTGCAAAGTGATGATTAAAGTAAGTGTAAAGTCTTGTAGATCTAAGATTTCAAGGATGATTTTTCAAGAAATCAAGTTAAAAATACAAAGTTTACTTAATCTTGGTTCTCAAAGAAATCAACCATGTTTATAGAGGTTAAACAAGTGTAGAAACACATGTGTAACAAGAAAAATCCAAGAAGAAGCATTTTTAGAAAATGTGATCACAAGGTGTAAAGAACTAACTTCTTTAAAAATGATGTTTTTAAAGAAACAACCACACTTTAAAGGGTAACAAGACTTACTAAATACACTAGTAAGTTACTACACATTTTTATAAATTTTCAAGTTCATGAAGTAGTAGTTTATGCTTGTTTTTGGCAAGATGGTAAGTATAAATTGATGATTTAGAAAAGAAAATGATATGCCTTGAAGGTATGGAAACCTCCATTTTTAGGGGAAACTATGGAAAAATTTTTCTAAAAATTAAACACTTAGAAAAAAATATTTCTAAACAAATATTTACAAGTAGATTTCAAACCATGAACTTTTACATAAAGTTTGCCATAATTTTTGTTACAAAAATTATAAATATTGAAGGTTGGTTTTTATAAATAAAAGTGACTAAATATGTATTTAGGGAAATATATATTTAGATGTCACCATGTGTGTGATTATTTGTATATTATGTGTATTAGTTATATTATTTTAGGAATTGAAATATATAACTCTTCAAAATACCAAAAATTACAATCCAAAATATTACCAAAATTCCAAGGAATAAATATACAAATAATACCCAAAATATTGGTGAAACTGAACAAAAGAATATAATTTACAAAATATTCCGGAAAATTTATTCATAAGTATATTTTGGTAATAAATATTTTGGACACCAAGAGAATAAAAATATGTTTTTTACAATTACTACAAAATAAATCATATTTTTGACAAAGAGGAAATATATTATTTTTGGCAAGTAAAAATATATATTTACTTGGAATTAATAGAAGATATATTACTTTTGGAAGAAAAATATATTTTCTTGAATAAGCATGAGATACATTATTTTTGGATGAAAAATAAGTTTATATATATTTTCCAAGGTAAACTTGAAAATATATGATTTTTGAGACTTATACGAAAATTATAAATATTTTTGCCAAAGGAAAAATTATAAAAAAAATTTCTAAGTAATGTTTCTTAAAATATATATTTTGGAAATATATATTGATGTATTTTTATTAAAAATAATATTCCGGAAATATTAATACAAAAATTAAGTATAAGGATACTTAATAAACACAATAAAATACGTATTCTCATACGTATAAATACACACCAGAATACGACACCGATACATGGCAAAAATATACAAGAATAAGAATACGAATACAAGTACACCCATCCTTGGGAAGGATATACATGTATAAATACTTAAAAAGTGATAAGTTAAAATATATTATTTTAATTATTATTCCAAAACTTAATAAATATAATTTAAGTTAAAATATTTATTATTTTAACAAATAATTATATAACTTGGAATAATATTGATGACGCAAAGAAACGTAACTCAAAGACAATAACTAATACCAAGTCAAGGCACTACCAACTCGTCTAATAAACTGTAGTACGTTGTAGGTATTCGTGTACACCGGAAGAAGCTTTGAGTTACCGTTGGTATCGAAGAACGCAAGACTGTGAGTTAATGTCCCCCTTTTCTCTTAACTGTTTTCAGTTTTATAACTTCGGGGGTGAAGTACATGTTACAAACTATTACAAGCGTTTATATGTGGTATGGTTAGCCAATGAAAGGTATTGCTAGATCATGTAAGTGGTGGGTACAACGCTTAAGACCATTAATCCTCGTTGTAGGACCGAGGGACATGAGTGATAGATCTATTTGAGTGTAGCAAGCCCCGCCCATGTAGACCAGGGTTTGACCCATGAGGTGACTATGTCTTACAGCCGGAAGCCCGGTGCAAAATCTGCTAGGTTTGAGCCTTCCTGCATCACGTCACACATATTAATGGCCTTGCAAACCATTAATGTAATGACCATATATTTAAAATCATTATTCTAGAAATAAAAGAATAATAATAAGTTATAATAAACTAAACATTTATCTTATGATCCATCCTTCTGTATATCAACCAAAACTATTATTATTATTTATAAATTATCCAATAGGAAACCCTAATTAAGACACCCAAGTAATTCTGTAGAAACCCTAAGATTTCCAGAACAATCAGAATCAGGATTAGGGCCCCTAAAACTCAGGGGGGGTAAACCCTAGTTGGTATTATCTTAACAGTTTTACGTGGAAATTTAATTTGAACGAATTGTCGACTCACTTGAGCTAGTTGGACACGTACCTACCCTATCTTAAAAAGGCACCTCTCGCGCCACGCGAAAGGAACAGGAAGACCTGTCGCGACACGCGACAGGGACCATTTTTCAGCTATAAATAGTAGGCTGTGGGACTTGATTCCTGGCTTCAGTTCGACGTAAAAATTCACAAAATACACCGAGTTATGCTCTGTTTACCACAATCAACACACACGGATCAATAATCGACGCCGCAATCAGGGTAATAACTCGATCGCTACTACGATTCAATGTCCGATTGATTGAAATCAATCCAATGGATGTTTAAGTGCTGCTCAAATTTGGGTTATGCTTTGTCATTAGTCGTGATTCCGATGGATGTTTAAGTAATTTCACTTTGTCATTAGTTGTGATTCCGATGGATGTTTAAGTGTTTACACTTTGTCATTCGTTGTGAATCCGATGGATGTTTAAGTGATTTCACTTTGTCATTAATTGTGAATCCGATGGATGTTTAAGTATCGCACTTTCTCATTCGTTGTGAGGATTTTAATCTCGTGAGTTATCGTAAATGCTGTATTAAGTTACTAACCTAGTCTGTGTGCATGTTATTTAAATTAGGTTAAAAGATTAATCAGTAGTCTAAACTCTACCCGTATAAATCTGTCACAAGGTAGCTTCACTTTGGAATTATTAAGGTACGGATCCTTACCCCACTCCTTATTGCTTCATATTCAAATTGTTATAAACCCATTAAATTCATATATCTTTTAAAACTCCTCACGTCTTTGATTATCGATTCATTTGACAGTCTGTTGAATTCCTATTCTAAACTTTGGATTTAGCTTTCATGTCATGCGATAGTATTCTGTTAGTTGTACTCATTATCGCATGTTCCAATATATGTTACGTCTTATTATGAAAAATATTTTGATAAGTTATGTAAATAAGACCATTTGTACTCTGATACCCTGAGTGTCGCTTCTCGTGGAGTGTCCCACGAGCATGTTGTTGCGGCATCGACATCATGTGCTCCATCTGTGACGGAGAGATCAGTTCACGGCGTCCCTAGGTACTAGTGAGGTACAAAGCTACCAGTAGGCGTATGGATCGATCCTAGGATTTAAGTTAAGGAGGTGGATAGCGGGTATGCCAACTCGCCATCTCATGTGATAATTATGCAGGAGTAGCTACCTGTGTATTGTCACATTTTAAGTTTGGCTCATGGGTACATCCGTATGATATGATTATGAAATTATGTTCTTGCATCGTATCATTTTCGCATAAAGTTCCATCCGGATAACATTTCATATAAAGCGTTATTTGTTATTTGAGCCTATTATTCCGTACTGAGCATTTGGCTCATTCCGTAAACTTTTTGTATATACAGGTCTGCATGTTACTTTGGGCGGGGAAAAGAGAGAAGAATAAAGCATAGGAATAAATCTGAAGATGTTAGTTAATGAAGTCGAATGTCTCCGCTTGTATATTAACCTTAAGTTTAGTTGTCATGTGGTTGTATCCTTGTCAAATAAATAAATGGAATTGTGACTTTTGTTTATGATACCACTGTTATTGTGACACGTCAGCCCTTCCGGGTTGGGGTGTTACAGTTATGGTATCAGAGCAAAGGCTCTTTCCTGTAGAAAACTTGAAGATAGTAATTAAAACCTGTGAGGAATGGGTAGATATCTATGATAGGATTCAACTTGGTCTCTTATTTTGTTTAACTCCTATGTCTATTCTTATAGATGCCTCCTCGTCGTCCGCTACGTAGGAGTACTCGTACTAACCATGTGCGTAACAACACTTCTTCGAATGAGACTCCAGTTGATCCAAATGTAATTAATGCTATCAATCAGGCTGTTGCCGGGTTGCTTCCAAACCTTGTTGCTCAAACAGCTGAGGCCGTTATTCAACAAACTCGTCATCTAGAACGTAATAACACGAATCCAATCTCTGGTGAAGAAATTCGTGAGAATACCACGAACCATACTACTTATAGTATAGACATATGGATCGCTAAATTCCAAAAACAAAAACCGAAATCTTTTAGTCACGCTACTAATCCAGTCGAAGCAAGAAACTGGATAGCTCATGTTGAAAAGATCTTCGGAGTTCTTGGAGTTCCGGAGCAATACAAAGTTAGATTGACTACCTATAAACTTGAAGATGACGCGCAAACTTGGTGGGAAGGATATAAGCAAGTCAAAGGAGGGGATGATTTTGACGCTAATCTTTCATGGGTCGACTTTCGTACCATCTTTTACGACAAGTATTTTTCTACCGCTGATAAAGAAGCTTATATCAGGGAGTATGCAGTGATTCGACAGGGGAGTGATGAACCAGCCTCTGAGTTCATTACTAAATTTTCAAGGTTGGTTAGTATTGTAGGAGAAGTTGCAGGATCAGCAGAAGCCCAGGCAGAAAAATGCAAGTGGGCAGTCAATGATCGAATTCGGAAGTCGATCATGTACATGAAATTTAAGGATATCACCGAAGTTGCTGATGCAATCAAAACTTTTGAGTTCGAGAGGAAAGAATTTTTATCTCGAACTGAGGATAATAAAAAGAGAAACAGAGAAGGACAATTTAAGCAGGCAATCGGCCAATCATCCACTACGCCACAGCATCAAGACCGCAAAGTGCAAGGAAATCAAAACTCTGGAAATCGGGCACGTCCATGGCAACCTAGACCGCAAAACCCGAGGCCTGCTCAAAACCAGATTCAGTTGTATACAGAACCTATTAGAGCTCAACCACTGAATCAACATGTAAACCCGAATCAGATTACATATCCTCTATGTAATACTTGTGGTAAGAGACATCAGGGCGTATGTCACCGAGGTACAGGAGCATGTTTTAGATGTGGCCAAACTGGACACATGATCAAGGAGTGTACAAAGAAAGACACTAAGAAGAATAACCGACCTAACGTTGCACCATCCAATGTTGGAGGAAGAGTTTTCGCACTTTCTGCTACTGACGCTGCTAATGTCCCAGGTACTGTATCTGGAACCCTTCAGCTTGGTGAACGTAGTATCTATGTGTTATTCGATACAGGAGCGACCCATTCTTTAGTATCCCACTCGTTTACTAAGTACCTTCCGATAAGACCAACTCTCTTAAATCATACTTTAACCATTTCCACTCCCATGGAAAATTCATCCGTAATCACTTACGTATATAAAGATTGTTTGATTCGTATTGAATCTATTGTGTGTAAGGCAGACCTATTTCCAATACATATGTGTGACTTTGATATTATTCTAGGGATAGATTGGTTGTCTCGACATCACGTAACTATAGATTGTCATTCCCGCCGTGTTATTTTCGGTGATCTTCATCATCCTGATATTATATATCAGGGAACTCAAGCTCATAAATCTCTTAAAATTATCTCCGCATTCAAAGCTCGAAAATTCATATCAAACGGTTGTGCTGGATTCCTAGCATCGATTAAGGATACTTCTGCTAGTGTTAAGAGTATCGATAACCACTCCGTTGTTCGTGAATATCCTGATGTATTTCCGGATGAACTCCCGGGATTACCACCCGACCGTCAGGTAGAATTCACCATCGACTTGATCCCTGGTGCCGAACCTATTTCTAAAGCTCCATATCGTATGGCCCCAATGGAACTGAAGGAGTTGAAGGAACAATTGCAAGAATTGTTAGATCTGGGATTCATAAGACCCAGTGTTTCACCTTGGGGTGCTCCGGTCTTATTTGTGAATAAGAAAGACGGTAGTATGCGTTTATGTATTGACTACCGAGAGTTGAACAAGATTACTATTCGTAATCAGTATCCTCTGCCTCGCATTGATGATCTCTTTGATCAACTTCAGGGGGCTCAGTTCTTCTCAAAAATCGACCTGAGGTCCGGGTACCATCAACTAAAGGTCAAGAATGACGATGTTCCCATGACAGCCTTTCGTACTCGATATGGTCATTACGAATTTTTGGTTATGCCCTTTGGGCTAACTAACGCACCCGCAGTCTTCATGGATTTGATGAATCGCGTATTTCACAAATTCCTAGACAAATTCGTTATTGTCTTTATCGATGACATTCTGGTGTATTCTAAGAGTCGCGAAGAGCATGAAGCACATCTACATGCAGTACTTGGAACCTTGCGGCATGAGAAGTTGTACGCGAAGTTTTCCAAATGTGACTTTTGGCTTAGCCAAGTGGCATTTCTAGGTCATGTCATATCAGCAGAGGGAATTATGGTAGACCCAACAAAGGTTGAAGCTATTACAAAATGGCCAAGACCCACTTCTGTTACCGAAATACGAAGTTTCTTGGGTCTTGCTGGCTATTACCGAAGATTTGTTGAAAGATTCTCGGTAATTGCTTTACCACTCACAAAACTCCTAAGGAAAGGGGTGAAGTACTCATGGAATGAGGAACAAGAGAAAAGCTTTGAAGAATTGAAGAAACGACTCGTATCCTCCCCAATACTCATTCTCCCTTCTGGATCAGGAGGTTACCAATTCTATAGTGATGCCTCAAAGAACGGATTAGGTTGTGTGCTAATGCAACATGGGAAGGTTATCTCTTATGCATCCCGTCAGTTAAAGCCTTACGAAGTTAACTACCCTACACATGATTTAGAACTAGCCGCAGTCGTCTTTGCACTTAAGATTTGGCGACACTATCTGTATGGTGAGAGTTGTGACATCTTTACCGACCACAAGAGCCTCAAGTACATATTTACGCAGAAGGAGCTAAATATGAGGCAAAGAAGGTGGTTAGAACTTTTAAAAGATTACGACGTAAATATTCAATACCATCTAGGTAAAGCCAATGTTGTAGCTGACGCGTTGAGCCGAAAGAATTCCGGGACTATATCTTGCTTACAAATTCAGCCTCGTATTAGGAGGGATCTCGAAAGGATGAACATTTGGCTTCAGGTTAGTAAATCTGATGGATATCTAGCTAAAATGAAGATTGAACCCGACCTCATATCACGGATCAAAGATGCACAAAAACAAGATGGAGAACTTTGGGCAATTGTGCAAAATCTCGAGGTGGGTAAGCAATCTGAATTTAGTATAGACCATCATGGGGTGATTTGGTGCGGTAAGAGACTTTGTGTACCCGATGACTCCACCCTTCGTGAGTCATTGTTAGCCGAAGCTCACAGCTCACCATTTTCAATTCACCCAGGATCTACCAAGATGTATCGAGACTTAAGACAGAACTTCTGGTGGAATGGCATGAAGGAAGACGTTGCTCGATACGTAAGTAAATGCCTCACTTGCCAACAAGTGAAAATTGAACACAAACGAGCAAGTGGTATGTTGCAGCCATTGGATATTCCCATATGGAAGTGGGATGAGATCACAATGGATTTTGTTACCGGTTTGCCTAAGACTTTCAAGAAGAATGATGTTGTATAGGTTGTTGTCGATAGATTGTCGAAGTCAGCACATTTTCTACCGATTCAGCAAGGATTTTCGGTTAATAAGTTATCCGAAATATTTCTTCAAGAAATTATTCGACTCCATGGCACACCATCTTCCATTGTTTCCGATAGAGACCCACGTTTCACCTCACGATTTTGGAAAGGTTTTCAGGCAGCTTGGGGTACACGACTGAAATTTAGTACGGCTTTCCATCCACAAACAGATGGGCAGTCAGAACGCACGATTCAGACCTTGGAAGACATGCTCCGAGCATGTGCACTTGAATGGTCTAGAAACTGGGATGAATATATATGCCTTGTTGAGTTCGCTTACAACAATAGTTGGCAAGCAAGTATTGGTATGGCACCTTTTGAGCTTTTGTATGGTCGGAAATGTCGAGCACTGATCTGCTGGGATGAAGTTGGAGAAAAGATTATTGAAGGGCCGGAACTAGTTCAGATTACAAATGAAAAAGTCACTATGGCACGAGAAAAACTGAAAGAAGCTCAGAGCAGACAAAAGAGCTATGCAGATCAAGGTAGACGACCACTCGAATTTAAAATTGGTGACCACGTATTCTTAAAGGTATCACCTTGGCGTGGCGTTCGTAGATTTGGAATTAAAGGGAAGCTTAGTCCCCGTTTCATTGGTCCGTTTGAAATCCTGGAAAGAATTGGAGAAGTATCATATCGACTAGCTCTACCGCCTCAACTCTCGCACGTTCATAACGTTTTTCATGTCTCCTCATTAAGAGGATATAATTATCATCCACTCCATGTCCTTAGTTATCCGTTACTTACAATTCACGAAGATTTGTCCTACGAAGAGGAACCAGAAGCCATCTTAGATCGACAAGAAAGGGTTTTGCGTAGGAAAGTAATTTCGTTTGTTAAAATCCTCTGGAAAAATCACTCTGAACGCGAAGCCACATGGGAATCTGAAGAATCAATTCGCTCTCTATACCCTAATCTAGTCTAGTAATAGAATTTTAGTCAAGGTAACGGTAAATCTTGCTCTTTGATATATGTTCATTTATTTCTGTTTATCTTATGTGAATATATATCTTAGTTATGATTAAGTATGTTTATGTAGGAGATATCAGTACCAATAGTCCCTCTTGTTATCTGTAAGTCTATGTTGATTTTCTGCTATTAAGATACGTAGTGGAAGAACCATTAGGATATGGTAGTAAGGTAATTGACAATTATGGTCATGAACTTAATTATGAATTTCAGATACACATGTGTGTTTAGGAGATTCTTGTTATATAAGTTAGTAACTCTACTATGAAAGTTCTGTTTCCGTTACTTATGCGATATGTTATATTCTTATTTGAAAAATTTCGAGGACGAAATTTCTTTTAAGGGGGTAATAGTTGTAATGACCATATATTTAAAATCATTATTCTAGAAATAAAAGAATAATAATAAGTTATAATGAACTAAACATTTATCTTATGATCCATCCTTATGTATATCAACCAAAACTATTATTATTATTTATAAATTATCCAATAGGAAACCCTAATTAAGACACCCAAGTAATTATGTAGAAACCCTAAGATTTCCAGAACAATCAGAATCAGGATTAGGGCCCCTAAAACTCAGGGGGGGTAAACCCTAGTTGGTATTATCTTAACAGTTTTACGTGGAAATTTAATTTGAACGAATTGTCGACTCACTTGAGCTAGTTGGACACGTACCTACCCTATCTTAAAAAGGCACCTCTCGCGCCACGCGAAAGGAATAGGAAGACCTGTCGCGACACGCGACAGGGACCATTTTTCAGCTATAAATAGTAGGCTGTGGGACTTGATTCCTGGCTTCAGTTCGACGTAAAAATTCACAAAATACACCGAGTTATGCTCTGTTTACCACAATCAACACACACGGATCAATAATCGACGCCGCAATCAGGGTAATAACTCGATCGCTACTACGATTCAATGTCCGATTGATTGAAATCAATCCAATGGATGTTTAAGTGCTGCTCAAATTTGGGTTATGCTTTGTCATTAGTCGTGATTCCGATGGATGTTTAAGTAATTTCACTTTGTCATTAGTTGTGATTCCGATGGATGTTTAAGTGTTTACACTTTGTCATTCGTTGTGAATCCGATGGATGTTTAAGTGATTTCACTTTGTCATTAATTGTGAATCCGATGGATGTTTAAGTATCGCACTTTCTCATTCGTTGTGAGGATTTTAATCTCGTGAGTTATCGTAAATGTTGTATTAAGTTACTAACCTAGTCTGTGTGCATGTTATTTAAATTAGGTTAAAAGATTAATCAGTAGTCTAAACTCTACCCGTATAAATCTGAAATATTATCACAAGGTAGCTTCACTTTGGAATTATTAAGGTACGGATCCTTACCCCACTCCTTATTGCTTCATATTCAAATTGTTATAAACCCATTAAATTCATATATCTTTTAAAACTCCTCACGTCTTTGATTATCTATTCATTTGACAGTCCGTTGAATTCCTATTCTAAACTTTGGATTTAGCTTTCATGTCATGCGATAGTATTCTGTTAGTTGTACTCATTATCGCATGTTCCAATATATGTTACGTCTTATTATGAAAAATATTTTGATAAGTTATGTAAATAAGACCATTTATACTCTGGTACCCTGAGTGTCGCTTCTCGTGGAGTGTCCCACGAGCATGTTGTTGCGGCATCGACATCATGTGCTCCATCCGTGACGGAGAGATCAGTTCACGGCGTCCCTAGGTACTAGTGAGGTACAAAGCTACTAGGAGGCGTATGGATCGATCCTAGGATTTAAGTTAAGGAGGTGGATAGGGGTATGCCAACTCGCCATCTCATGTGATAATTATGCAGGAGTAGCTACCTGTGTATTGTCACATTTTAAGTTTGGCTCATGGGTACATCCGTATGATATGATTATGAAATTATGTTCTTGCATCGTATCATTTTCGCATAAAGTTCCATCCGGATAACATTTCATATAAAGCGTTATTTGTTATTTGAGCCTATTATTCCGTACTGAGCATTTGGCTCATTCCTTAAACTTTTTGTATATACAGGTCTGCATGTTACTTTGGGCGGGGAAAAGAGAGAAGAATAAAGCATAGGAATAAATCTGAAGATGTTAGTTAATGAAGTCGAATGTCTCCGTTTGTATATTAACCTTAAGTTTAGTTGTCATGTGGTTGTATCCTTGTCAAATAAATAAATGGAAATATGACTTTTGTTTATGATACCACTGTTATTGTGACACGTCAGCCCTTCCGGGTTGGGGTGTTACAATTAATCGATCTATTATTTGTTTCATTGTTTGCTTTCATACCAGGGTTTACCAAACATACATACTTACAATGATTTCAAAGGTTTATTCGTGCACACATACAAACACATGAACTCGCTCAACTTTTGTTGATGTTTTCAAAACTACATCTATTTCAGGGAATTAAATGTGGATCTGGCGGGCGTTTGGAGGTTTCAAGTAATGATGGGAATAAAAGATGTCATCCGAAGTCTAAGGGTTTGGATAGTGTGTCTTATCCTAGATAAGACACATCTTCCAAAGCCTGGTTTTATTTAATGTCTTTTGTCGAGTCCTTATGGAACTTTAAAACAATTTGCATGGTTTGTAATATGGATTCAAAGTCTGTGTTGGGATTTCAAGACAATGATGTTTGTGATATTTTAAACTTAAATTAATGGATGGGCATCTTAGTTTATTCATATAGATGTTTGTTATGGTTTAATGCAATGATATTAAGCAAGTCACACATAATCACGCTTCCGCAAAAGTCAGGGTGTGACAGTCTAAAAGAAAACGTGGTGAAGGTTCTTATTCTTAACCTCATAAAGACACATGCGAGGATGACATTGTTGAACGTTAAACATTGACTCTCCGGATGTCCCCACCTGCTCCTCTTCATGACACTACCAATGAACAACCAAGTATGGAAGTGAGGTTCAAGCCTTAAAAAGGAGTTACGAGGATCACACCAGGATGTGTTCACCATGTTTTTGTTCCATCAAATGAAAGCTTAAGAGAAACATTAAGAACTTGGTATGCTCAACTTATGAGGAAACAAAACCATAAAGCTTTGGAAGTTTATGGCTTGTCTTTGATTAAGTGTTAAACCACTATACTTTTTTTGTTTGCTACATTGTATGGCGTGTGTTACTTTACTATGCTTCCTAGACCATGATGCCTAATATGCTTGCAATATCGAAATAAGAACAATATTGCAGTTGGTACACGGTTTGACAGTGGATTGCTCATTAACTTTCTAAAAAATGCAAACATTATTAAAGTCTATAGCAGATACACGAGATTAAGCCATGCATCATTTGTGATACATTTGGATCAAATTTACAAATAAATGACGAGGTCAAATGATGACGAACACTCCTCGATGAGAAGTGTATATGATACTATCTCAAGTGTTTAACTATTTAAACAAAGTTTATTTATATACATACATAATGATTTATATAAATTATAATGATTTTTATAAAGAATTTTTATCAAACATTTTATGAATCAAAGCAAAATAAATGGAATCTTCCCTAAAGAGAGTGTTCTTAAATTCACACAACCTATTGCCTATTTGCACACCCATATCTACACATCGTATAGGTTTGTACGATGCGTATTAGGTTTATGTTTCCGACAAAGTGGTCTCACCATGTAAAGTGTCAAACCAGTGTATATTGCATGTACGAGGGGCTTATACGAGGCTTATATACGCCACACATAACCCTCTATGTGGTGTATATCTGTCTGATTTGACTTTGATACAATGTTGTCTGGACATGTGATTAAAGGTATATGCCTCATATAGGTCTATACGAGGCATATACTTTTAAAATTCAACTTTACAAATACGATCATGCAAGTGGTTGTTCCTCAAGACCTTCATTCCTTCTTCAAACAAAAATTCTTCAACTCTTCAAACCTACGGCTTCACTATTTGATTCAACATGGTTCAAACCTCCGATAACATTTATTAACTTAACTTCCTTGTTGTTTTGATTATTAAATATTTATCATACCATTGTTTTAGGATGAGTCTGGCGTTCTTGATTCTAATGAGGAGGAAGAGGTTTTGTCTGGCGTTCACACCGATCAAAACAGACCGTTGCTAGATTTGAACGAGCCTCCATCTTCCCCGTCGATGAACGATATTATCTTGCACAACAAGGGTATCCATTATGGATACGAGTGTGAATCTTTTTACGTGCAACAAGACTATCCGAATGGAAACAGAGGATATGGTGGTCAGCCTCCATTCACACCACCGTATTATAATGAGCAACCCCCTAACCCGGGCAATCTTTATGAAAGTAACAATGCATAACATTTTTTGTACATACAACAAGACTATCAGGACGCCGGAAGATACAATCATAAACATACATACATGGTGCTTCAATGAAAGGGTAAACATAAAAAAATGTTTATTTAATCTGTGTTCCCAAGCTATTTCTTTGATTACCTCATTTTATTCTTATTTTTTATTATAAGAATGTATACATGTGTATCTGTATGTAGGGATGACGATAAAATCTGAACCCAATGAGAATACCTAAAACCTGAAATATTCATGACGGGTATGAGATAGACTAAATGGGCACAGGACCGGGTTTGAGATTTTTTTCTAATTTTTTTGTGGATATTGAAAACGTATGGGATTTGATGGTATATACCTGTTTACCCGATAGCGTATAATCATTTACCCAAAATAATTTCTTGTTTTTATTTATTTTAGTTATATGGAATATATCCTTAATTTACATTTTTTAAGTGACACCGAATTGTCCATTTTCTCTTATGGCTTTCACTCAATAATACCTTTCAAAATTCTTACGATCTCTCTGTCTTCATCATTCTTTCCAATCGTATTTCTTTATGATTTATTTGATGGTGTATTTTTTTAAATATGCGAAAAACGTTTGAAGAAATGAGGCAAGCATGATGCGATACTAACTTGTGATATGCCAAAACTGCATATTGTTCTTCACGATTGGATTCAATCAAATCAGTCAAAAAGTCAATTTTTAATTAACTTAAAATGCCATATGATTGTTTGCTAGCTATTTCTGGTTTCATAGAATTTTTGAATAGTTTTGTACACCTATTTTAACTCTATGACTTGTTATGATTTATGAGTTGAGGGTTTAGATCGTTCTCTCTATTTATTATTAGGATAGAGGTAAGTTTTTTGTATATCTCACCCTCTTTAAACCCTACTAATAGCTTTGTTATAGATGAGATTCTACTGGGTATTTTGTAATTTTAATGCCTAGGTTAATCAATATGTTAATTAATAACGTTACCTATTAACACCCTGTGGATTAGACACCATACTTGTCCTACTAGTTAAGGTAATTAGCCTAGTGGCATCTTGGGGGGTGGGTTAAGACTTTGGGACCAGTAGGTCCTGGGTTCGATTCACACAATGGGTTTTTTTTCCCATATTTATTGGGTTTACTTCTGAATTGGTCTATAGTCATTATGCCTAGTAGCGATGGATATGATCAGATGGTTCCGCTGGTGGATCGGTGGTTCCGCTGGTGACACGATGATACACCAGTGGTCCATCAGTGATTCAAATATGCCGTTCAAAAAAAAAGTTAAGGTAATTAGAAAACATATTCTTTTTTTTTTTTTTTTGAACGGCAAATTTGGATCACTGACGGACCACTGGAGTATCATCGTGCCACCAGTGGAACCACCCGATCATATCCATCTCCACTAGGCATAATGCCTATACACCAATTCAGGAGGAAACCCAATTAATATGGGAAAACCCCCTTTGTGGGAATCGAACCAAAGACCTATTGGTCCCAAAGTCTTATCCCACCACCAAGATGCCACTAGGCTATAAAACTCTATATTTATTGGCGCTTAGACGCTTGACCAGTAGCAAGGACAAATAGTAGCACTGAAAAGTTTTTATGGGAACAAGTACTAATCTATAGCAACGCTCTAAGACCATGTGTAGTGGTTAAGAAAAATAATGCCCCCACCATGGGGCATTATCCGACACGTGGCAGTCCAGTCAGCATGGGGCGTTATTGCAAAAGTGGCGTAGTGGGAATAATGTCTCTTCCAATCATTAAACAAAAAAAAAGCAAACTAGTTTCTCATTGGTGGGTCAAACCCAGTCAACCATTCCACAAACACTTCAGGCGTTTTATATATAACGCTAAACCAATTTTTTTTTCAAAAATAACCCCCCAAAACGCCTAGTGTAATGGTGGTGGGGGCGTTTTTTTTCAATTTTTTTGAAAAATACTGCCCCACTACGGGTGGTCTAATGGGGTTCCTTATGATGTTTCTACAATTGTAAATTGTAACTACTACGGTTTCACTATACTGGTTCAACCCCTATACAAGGGATTCATCTGATATGTTTGTTAATATGATTGATCATTTAATTTTCACAAGGAAGACATCTTGTTCTTGTAGAACGCTTTATGTCTTATCCGATTATTGATTTTGTGAAGATGCAAAAACACGTACTTTAATGTGTGTATGAATTCCATAGGCTATTCAAGTCATGCCAAATCAAAAACCTACAAAACAAGCAAGAGTTCGTGCCTTAGAACAAGAAAATAACAAGATTAAAAAGTTCAACACAAATGAACAAGTGCTACATATTGGGAAAAAACGGTGCGTGCACATTAACTTATTCTAACTTGTCATGGTAAAAAAGATACAGGTCTAAGAAGTTTTTGTATGGGATAAAATCACAACAATGGATCCAAGAACTTTTTTTGCAAGGGATAAAAAATCAACCCATCCAACTTTTTCTATGGAATAAAAACAGGCCGAGTTAGAACGATTTGGGTCGGATGCCTTGCATCCCTCTCTATTCTCTGTCTTTGGTTTGCCGGAATCTAATGGAATTGGAGTCTTAGTTCCAACTCATAAAATGTTTGTTTCACATAATTATTTGGAAATGGAGTCTCAATTCAAATCTTTATGTGTTTGATCTACAAAGGAGTTAAAATTGGAATTGGGTATCAATTCCTTTATATTCCTTTAACTAAAGAAATTCAAAATCCTTCTTACATGTTAAGGAATATAGGTAAATTTATTGGAATCTTCGACTGGTTGACATCGTCGCATCTGCTACCATGTCATCATCCATCATGCCCGACCTCCCGGTCACCGTCTTGACCAAACTCGGCCCGCCGATGACCCGCACCATTTCAACCCGAACCATTTCGACAAGCGCCAAGTTGACTCGCACTGTTTCAACCCGTACTGTTTCGATTCGAATCATACTATTTTAACGCAAACCGTTTCGACCCTCTGCATTTCGTCTCAAACAATTTCTACCCGTACCGTTTTTACCCGCACCGTTTCGACCTGTACTGTCTCGAGCCATACCGTTTCGACCCGCACCTTTTCGAGCCGTACCATCTCAAACCTGTACCGTGTCGACCTGTACTATTTCGACCTGCACCATTCCAAACTGAACTGTTGCGACCCGAACTGTTTCGACACGTAGCGTTTCGACTCGAACTGTTTCGACCTGAGTCGGGGGTGGTGGGGTCGGGATGATAGATTTCAATTCATTTGATAACCAAACACATCAAAAATGAAATTGAGATTCCAATTTCAACAATTTTCAATTCCTAACTTGTAAATTCAAAATCGAATTCCTTCAAATTCCAATCTCAAAACTTTCCGAGAAACAAAAGCACCCTAAGGTTGCATCCGTCCAATAAGGTAAAAAAAGCTTACGAATAAATTGACAATTTGCATGAATTCTCACATGTCATGGTAAAAAGCTATGATTAGTTCCAGTTCACTTGTTTTTATTTTTGAACTAGTGGACTTCCCTCCTACGCGTTGCAGTGAGAAGTCGGTTGGTATCATCGGTTCGACTAGATAAAGCATTTATACCGTTATCAGCATTTAGCGACTGAAAGATAAACCCCAAAAAAATAAACTCATGATGTGCCCATTAGAAAATTGACACATGTTTTACATCGATAAAAACTATAAGAATGAATATCGATAAAGGTTTCAAAAGTACAAATACCGGTACCGATGTTCGGTTAAAATTGACATGGTATCAATGTTGATCGGATGATATCAATTTTGTTCATCATCGACACTCGCTTATAGCTTATGATATAAAAGGTACTCTACACCGCTACCAAGGTGTTCGGACAATATCGATTTGGTTTTTCATGGTAAAAAACAAAAACAAAAAAAACTATAATTGACTCGTTCAGTTTTGAACAAAGCTTTTATTGAAATGTAGATAATAAGCATGTCGCAACGTATATTTAAATTTTTATAAGGCATAATATGGAATAACGAAAAGAGGGTAAACAACGTAATTTATAAAACATGGTATCTTATCTTAAAAGTTATTAAAAAATCAAAATATATTTAAAATTAATCATAGTAATAATAATAATAAAATAATTATAACTAATAAAAACAAAATAATAATATAATTATAATTAATAAAAATATTAATTACCTAATTAAGTAATGAGAATGTATATAATCTTTTTGATAGTTCTTTACGATTGGAAACCAAAATCACATGATCGAATAGGTATCTGTCACCCATTTCCTATTTCTTTCTTTAGTGATGGTAATAAAAGAAATCAAAACTTTTTATCAAGAGATTGAATTCATATGTATAATAATTCATATGCATAATAATGGCACCATTTTATATATATTTTATACATATGAATTAAGAGTGGTGATGAATAGTACATAATAAAGTTTAAGTATTTATTTATTTTTTATTTCTAATAGTTTTTAATTTATTATTTAATTTGATTTATTATTAATAAATTACTTTCATTAACTTAAAAAAATTTATAAATCCGCATGTATTCCAAGTCATTTGTCTACACGTAGTGACGGTACTTTACTATGGGCATTGGATCGGTATCGGTCCGGTTCATTACATTACAGGTCTGATACATGCATTCGGTGTAGAAGTCAACACATGTTTTACATGCATCAAAAACGATAAAAACAAACACTGGTATCGGCACCAATGTTATTCGAACGTTATCGATCGGTTTAGATTGTCACGATATTTGTACCAATATTAATTTATCGTCGCAGACAATGTTGTATAAAGTAAAAATTTTCTAAACCGGAAAATCATAAGAATGAATACACATACCGGTACTGGTGTTGTTTGGTACGGTACTGGTACAATGTCAGTTTACCGAAATAAAAGACAATAAAAATAAATACCAGTACTATAAACAATGTTGTTCGTTCCGTTTTAGTTCGGTTCACTACGGTAGCACCACAATATTCGTTATCAAACAAGAAACCATAAAATGAATACCTACCAATACTAATGTTGTTCGGTTCAGTACAGTATGATAGTGATACAGTGTCATTTAACAAAAGCAAAAACAATAAAAATAAACATTGGTACCGATACAGATGTTATTAAGTTGGTTTCGGTTTGGTTTGATTTGGTACGACAACGACATAGTATTTGTTTTCAATAAAATTTGTATCTCAATGTTGAGTAAAAGTAAACAAGGAATGCAAACCAACCAAACTGATATCAACTGAACAACATCGGTACCGGTATCAATATTTGCTGTTAGTGTTTTTGATTGATGTAAAGTTTTCTTTTTCGATTACTATAGCAAGTGTTGATATCGTAAATTTTTTTTGATTTCGACCAAATTCCCGTCGCGAAGCGCGGGATAATTTCATTAGTTATACATATGAATTAAGAGTGGCGATGAATAGTCACATTAAACTTGAAGTATTTATTTTTTATTGTTTTTTATTTATTACTCAATTTGATTTGATTTATTTATTAATAAATTGTGTTTGTTACTTAAAAAAACAAAATTTGCATATATTCCAAGTTATTAGTCCACACATTGTGACGGTACGTTACCATTGACATTGGATCGGTATCGATTCATTATAAAACAGGTCCGATATTATTAATAAATTGTGTTCGTTACTTAAAAAAATCTAAATCCGCATATATTCCAAGTTATTTGCCCACACGTTGTGACGGTACATTACCATGGACATTTACCGGCGTCGATTAATTATAAAACAAGTCCAATACATGCACTCGGTATAGAAATCAACATATGTTTTACAACGACCGACCGAAAACGATAAAAACAAGCACTGGGCAAGAAAGCAATGTTGTTCGAACAGTATCGATCGATTCAGATTGTCACAGTATTGGTACTGATATTCATTTATTTTCGCATAAAAAGTTGCATAAATTATAATTTTTCTAAACCGGAAATCATAAAAACGAGTACACGTACCATTACTGGTGTTGTTCGATACGGTACAGTGTCAATTTATCGAACGAAAAAAGACTATAAAAATAAATACTAGTACTGAAACCAATGTTGTTTGTTTTGTTTCGGTTTGGTTCACTACGGTAGCGGTACTGTATCATATCTTATATGAAACAATAAACCATAAAATGAAGACATACCAATACTAATGTTGTTTGCTTCAGTACGGTATGATAGTGATACGGTGTAAATTAACAAAAGAAAAATAAAATAAAATATACATTTGTACCGATACAGATGTTCAATTGGTTGGGGTTCGATTTGGTACGATAACGACATAGTATTTGTTTTCAAACCAACTGAACCGATATCAACTAAACATCGGTACCAGTGTCAATATTTGTTTTTAGTGTTTTTGAGTGATGTAAAGTTTTCTTTTTCGATTACTATAACGAGTGTCGATACCGTAACAAAAAATAGACCGAATCCCCGCCGCGAAGCGAGGGATAATTTCACTAGTTTATTTGTTAAGAAATAAATTTCAGACTTAAATGAATAATTAATGAACGTATATATCTAATATATGGGTAAGATCAAATAAAAAGTTTATTTTGTTTAAGTAGGATGAGAAGAAATCTTAACAATTTATTTTTCAAATCAATGGTTAAGATGAAAATGTAGGAGAAAGGAGGAGTGCAAAATGGTATCTTGAGAAAATCCTATTTATGGACTTTCTCTCTCCACATGCAAGACACATGCACATTCCACCCCCATTTTTTAAACGTTCATAATTTTTTATACGACATTATTTTTTCATAAAAATTTCACCGTAAAATCGAGCGTCTTTTTATCTTTAATTTGAGTATCATATTGATATATAAAATATGAAGACTAACAAAAACCCACTAAAATGTGTTGTACTTCTATGTTGTATAACATTTTTTTTGTGCTGGATTTTTGTACTATATTTTTGTTCTAAATTTTTTGTGCTGAATCTTAACAATTTATTTTTCAAATCAATGGTTAAGATGAAAGTGTAGGAGAAAGGAGGAGTGCAAAATGGTATCTTGAGAAAATCCTATTTATGGACTTTCTCTCTCCACATGCAAGACACATGCACATTCCACCACCATTTTTAGACGTTCATAATTTTTTATACGACATTATTTTTTCATAAAAATTTCACCGTAAAATCGAGTGTTTTTTTATCTTTAATTTGAGTATCATATTGATATATAAAATATGAAGACTAACAAAAACCCACTAAAATGTGTTGTACTTCTATGTTGTATAACATTTTTTTTGTGCTGGATTTTTGTACTATATTTTTGTTCTAAATTTTTTGTGCTGAATTTTTTTGTCTTAAATTTTTTTCTCAATTTTTTTGTGCTGGATTTTTTTTGTACTACATTTTTTTGCTGAATTTTTTCGTGCTATGTTTTTTGTACTAGATTTTTTTATGTTATATTTTTTGTGCTATATTTTTTTGTACTACATTTTTTGTGTTATATTTTTTTGTACTAGACTATTTGTTGTATTTTAAAAAAAAAACAAAAGGGTTGCTATATGTCATTTTCACTCCTATTTATAAGGACCAAAATGCCATTCATTCCTACTTATTAGGAGTGTCACATGTTATCACTACAATCCTTCTTAGTCTACTTAGGCAAAATCCACTTTTTGGTGGATCCTTCCCCTCTAACATATATAGCCTATAATATTGTTTTATTTAAGATATACATAAAATTCTAACGGTGATGACAGTTGAAGCTCCTTGCTAAATTAACAAGACGAATAGTTAAGTACGACACAAATTATTTCTGTAAAATTACCATTACCAATCATATAATAAGTAAACTAAAATCACAATTGTGTAATAGAGATCGTTTCATGTGTACAAAGTTATGCAATACCTTGAGAAAAACCCATCCGTGGGGTAGGGATAGACTTTTTTTTCCCAAATACCCCGTCTGTACTTGTATTCGTACCCGGATCTATACCTGGACCCATACCGATTTTAGGGATTTGTTACATCGGTACCCAGTTTTCTTGATTTTGTTATTTGGTACTTTTGGTATTGGTATAGGTTCGGGTAAAAACAGGTACTGGTACCAAATTTTATATAGACCTTTAAAAGTTATTTTATATTATGTTTTATTTCGTATTATGGTTTTTATAGTATTTTTATTGATTTTACCTATACGGTACCCGTATCATATTGGTACTGGTACCAATTTTATATATTTAGTACTCGTACTATATTAATACTCATGTCAATTTTACCTATTTAGTATTCTCACGAGTGCTCAAAAACTATATGAAAACAAAGGTACCAAAACGGGTAGCGTACCGAAAATACCCGTACCCGTACCATACCTATATATTTGGTAAGGTATTTGGTACCCAGATTTGTTTAAATTCGATACCAGTACCGGTACGATACCAATCCCATCCCATCCCTAGTCTGGGGTGCATGAATTACTCTTAAACCGTAGGCCCAGAATAAGGTTTTGTTTGACCTATGGCCCTGTCTTGATTTAGGAATTAGGCCCAATCATATTGATATAATTACATTTGGTTTACACTTGGTATACAATTTTCTTTTTTTTAGTTGACAAAACTGTTGTTGAATTAAACTGATTGTTAGACATCGACCATACATAATTGTTTAAGCAATATTCTGATTCATCATATTTACTTCTTTAGATAATAATAATGTTTCGGTTAATAATTTATATATTATTAATTTAAAACAATGTTGTGCATTATGTGGTTGTACATCATGCATTAGTGTTTTATTATGCATTGTTTTGTTGTACATGGTGCTTTAGTGGTGTCTTTTGCTCACAATGTTGGTATTTTATGCTTCACAGTTTGTACCTTTAATACCACCTTAAAAACTATGGGTTTGTTGATTGACATGTACCTATTGTTTTTGCTGGACACGTTGATTTTGAAGGTTTTAAAAACCTTTTGCTTTGCAGATACAATCACCCCCTCATGTCATCTTCAACCCATCTCTCTCTCTCTCCCTCTCCCTCTCACTCTAAACAAGGATTTTCTGTCAATTTGGTACCCCTTTTCCGGAGACATTACCAGCCGTTCCCATGGCGGCGATGAGAAAAACAGAGAGAGAGAAAGAGACCTAGGGGGTTTCTATAGAGAGAAAGAGGTGGTTGTTGTCTCCCGTTGCCGACGACTCCGACTGTCTATGGCGGCGGCGGGTTTAGATCTTGTTACTGTTTTGTTTCTACCTTGAATCCTTTAAAGTTCACATATTTATTGTGGCGATGAAGGTGGCTGGCTACTTGGCATGGCAACTCCGGTTGCAGCCGTGGTCACATCTAAGCCTCTTTATTTTACTTCGATGATGATTGTACATCTGAGTCGGTTGTTTTATTTGTTTTCGTTTTTTTATCTTTTTATTTTGTTAGTTTGATGATGGTGATGCCGGTAGGCAATTGTGGTTATAGTGGTGGTCGGAATCCACAAACAACGTCAACCGATTCATGACTATCATTTTTGTTAGGCCAAACACCACGACGGGTTTATGCATATTGCGCCTATTTGTTCCATCTTTTATTTACACATGTTGATTTTTTCCTTTGAATAATCATTCATTATTGCCTGCCATCATCTTCAATGGTATTATCATCGAAAACTCCTTAAAAACGTGGTGGTCACTGTTCCTGCATACTAACCTTTAAAAGGTTGATTCTTCATGATTATGTGTACAAAAACGAAAACAGATTATGTGTTATCAGTGGCGATTGTAAACCCTAAAATACCAAAACTATTCATGAAACAAAAAACACAATAGGTTTCCATCTTAAACAACACAAGTGAGAAAACCTATAAATTTCCAAGAGTTGTACAGAATGTGGAAAATGGGTGAGATTTGTGAAGCACAAACTCTAGGTTAGTAGAAATATTGAAAAGGGTAAAACAAATAGGAGGAGGGTGAGCTTCGTGGTGTGTGTGAGTGTGAGAGAGTGACGAGTGTGTGTGTTTCAGTAGACAAAGCATTCAAAGGAAGATGCCATTTTGATGAACACGGATGTACTATCTCAAAGAAAGAGTTTTGGGGGTTGATGCTAATGCCATAAATAATGCATACGTTTTCTGGCTTATTTTAACTTTCACTACAAATAATAAATTATAATTTACAAGTTTAAAAGCTACTTCATATCAATATATTTTGTAAAGTGACTTATATATTTACTTTATCTAAAATAATATAACATGCCTAATCATTAAAAGGCAATTGTGTTAATTACATGAAACAAAATTATATATTAGGCGGGCATTCATGGATTCTTGCCTGCCGGTACGAACGTTATTTTTTTTCATGGTAATTCTTGAGCATTGCACTCTTCTTGCGTCGCTTTATATCATGTGAAGAATCGAGTTGCTTACGTTTCTAATCCAATCTTGAATTTTGGAGTTGCTTACGTTTCTACGCCAATCTTGAATTTTGGGTTACTTACGTTTCTATGCTAATCTTGAATTTCGGCTTACTTATGTTTCTACACCGATCATGAATTTCGGGTAACTTACATTTCTACAACGATCTTGAATTTCGGGTTACTTACTTTTCTACACCAATCTTGAATTTCGGCGGTCGTTGTATATACAGTAAATCGCAATTGAGTCACTGTCGAGTTAGTTTCGTCGTGCTTCTATGCCGCCGCGGAGCAAGTCTGAACCATTCAGACCCTCATTAAGAGGTAAATAAACAGCCCCTTATTGGCCCTTAATTATTAACTAACCCTTGCCGGCTGAATTTGTAAGCCCTGGCCGCAACGCGGCGGGGTCTTACATCTAGTTGTATATGAAATTGTACTACCATGATTCACTTGAAATATTTTCATCCAATGGAGAGTGACGTCATGATATGTAATTGTTGAAGATGAACTTTTATATACGTACGGTTGACAACTCTTTTGATTTTACCTGTTCCCACATTTATGGTTTTTAAATGTTCCCTTATATATATATAAACTTGTTTTAATTGTAATAAATGTTCTTGGCACATAAATACATTTTCATCTTAACTAGATGGAAGACCCCGCCGCGATGCGATCGAGGGCTTAGAAATTTAGACATGACATATACGAATAAGCGTCGATGATCGCCTTCAATTCAGCTTGTAACTCGCCAATATTTGCAGCTTTCACCGTTACTTCCGTGAGGTTTTCAGCGAGGCATTGCCTAGATTAATTAAGTTCAACCATCAATTTTCCATTTGTAGTCATTATAATAAAAACATAAAAGTGAAATAAATATAGGTAAATGAAATTCAAATAAACAAAGTTCACATTGCCTTTTTATAGTAAAGTATACTAATGACCACGGATGACTCACCTAGGGTTCGCAAAGTGTTAACAATACTTTTTCCATATGTTTAACCCAAGAAAGTAAGGCTCTATAGCATAAGTTACGTGCGTACATTAAATCAAGAATCACATATTATTTTTGTCTATTCCACACCTTAATGGTACATAAAAATTAGCTTAAAGTAAACAACTAACCTAATCATGTAATAAGTTACAATTGTAATTATCTCATATAAAAACCTATCAGTTATACTTGCATTATACACAAACAAAAACTTAGAATCAAGAAAACACAATATATGTGAAAAGCTAAAAGAATAATTAAACATCATTTCAAGTTTTAAGGCTACATGGTATGGTATAAAGCCCCTAGAGGCTTTATCACGCCACGTCATTAAGCAAATCTGGAAAGTTGAGTAGAATCAAGAAACTGGCATACCTTGAATCTATGCTACAATCCGATCTTTCTTCTCTGAGTAAATTGATATTCGTCACTGAGCTATGCTTCTTTGTTGAGATCACTTGCCGAAAAGCTATAGTTGTTGGTGCATACGTCTGTCGACTTCGTCTTGTATCGAGTCTTGTAATAAAATAGTTAGATCGAGTCACGTAGTTCAGGAAAATAGAGTTTTAGAGATCATTTCCCACGAAATGTCTATTCCCCACGAAATAGACATGGCACTTTCAAGGGGAATTAGAAACATGGCACTTTCAAGGGGAATTAGAAACTCTATAAATAGGGAGTTTAGTCATTTCATTTGAAACTTCTCCCATTCCAGCAGCGAAGCTTTGCTGAAGTGTCTACAGGTCTGTAAACGTGTCACATCAATAAACAAGACGGTTAAACTACTTTCTAGTGCAAATCAAGCTGAATCGACACCGAAACGTCTGATTCCGCCTCTCGTTTTGGTCTAAAACTCTTCTGAAAGACTCGTTTTGGTCGTTACTCGATCCTACAAGTGGTATCAGAGCTCAGGAGGAAGAGTTCTTACCGATTCAGCTTGATTTCATCCAAAAAAAATCTGATTTCTACTCATTCTTTCACGTTTTTAACTGATTTTCGTCAAATTGAACAGGTTTTTACGGTCCAAATTAGCTGATTTTTTGATATGTTGTGCGAAAACACCTGATCTATAACCCTACCAAGTTTCAGATCCTAATTCCCAGCCATTTGAGAGAAATCAAAGGTTTTTGGTCCGATATCGAGTGACATCAGGTTGATTTCGCTTGAAACAACCTAATTTCGCTTGAAAACACCTTGATTTCTCTTGAAACAGCCTAATTCCGCTTGAAACAACCTAATTTCGCTTGAAAACACCTTGATTTCGCTTGAAAACACCTTGATTTCGCTTGAAACACCTAATTCCGCTTGAAAAACAACTTATTCCGCTTGAAATTACATATTCGTGATTCCGTTTGAAAGGTATTATTTCACATAAAAGGGTATTCCGCTTCAATTGGTATTTCGCGTGAAAGTATTATTCCGTCTGAGTTTGTGTTTTTAGTTCACACGAAAAGGTGAGATACATCTAATCAATTTGAAAAACCAACAGTCGTCACGTGATTCTAAGAGTATCGGCTCAATGAACTTAAAGTTTGGTATATAAGTTGTCGGCCATATGTCTTTGATAATAGCATTTGACATGGGATAAAGAAAATTGATTATGGGAAAGTGTCATAATTACGTGATTGTTTGTCAGCTCACATTATCACAGTTGTCGAAATAGTTCGTCAATTTGTCTTGAAAATTGGTAATAGTATACATGTGACTATGATTATAGGCCGAATCATAATTGAGTATAGTATTTAAAGGACATCGGACATTGCATATTATAATAAATCAGCCCATGTGTTTCACTTGAAGTTTTCAACTTGGTGGTTTTGTTGGTCCAATGAGAAGTTAGTGTTCTTAAAGTTTTCGGCACATGATATTGGGTAATAGTGAGGTCCAATGAGAATGTTGTAAGGTTTCAAAATTGTTTGTAATCGAGGGTGCATGTGAATACTTTTAGAGGCCCAATAAAAAAAATTGTGTAGTGTTCACAGTTATCGGCTCATGTGATCTGATATCTTTAACGACCCAATCACGTTTAAATAAGTAACCTTTCAAGTACTCGGCCCAATATTAAAACAACATTTGTCTTAATTTGCGGCCCCATCAACAGTAAAAGTACTCGGCCCAGTTTTTTTCGAAATTGTTTCAGCCCAAGTTTTGAAGGTCCAAACAGGTTATTCACTTCACGCATATTGTTCACGAGGTCGCATCAAATTTGTTACACGTCGCACGAAATGGTCGTTTAGTGTGGTCAGGTCGCGTGAAAAGGTCCAATTCGTTTGAAAGATAACTCAGTTCGCTTGAAAATTCAGTTCGTATCAAAGTCATCAATTCGCTTGAAAGTTAGTTCCAGTTCGTACGGTTTGGAGTTCAAAGTTGTCAAAAGTTCATCAGGTCGTTTGAAAGTCCATCAGTTTGCATGTAATAGGGTCAGGTCATTTGAATTGGATCCAGGTCATAGCAGTCTGCACGGTTTGACAATTTAAACCTCAGTTCACACAGAATAATCACCAGTTCGAGTACCAGTCTTATTCTGATAATTGATAAGTCTTTAAACTGATTGTGTTTTGTTTGTTTGTTTGTCTATAGGTGATACAGGTGTTTTACGAGGTGAACCAGTTCGTTTGAAAGCTTGTTTGAGAAATTCTTCGATACCGAAACATGGATTCTAAATTCTACAATGTGTTTGCTACAACCACGACTACTCCGGCTGACATTGCTAAGAATATGAACATGGAAAATGAAACTGGAACAATGCAAAACCCCCCGAAACTTATGGGAATTGAAGAGTACCATGGCTGGAAAAATCGTTTTGAGAATTGGGTTCAAGCAAATCATCTAAGAGCTTGGGAAAGCATTGAAACAAAATATGTTAGACCACAGACCGCTTTGAATGTTGATAAAATTATCTCAGAATTTTCAGACAAAGAGAGAGATAGTTATAAAGGAGAGAAAATGATGATTAGTCTTTTACAACAAGCTGTCAAAGAGGACATTTTTGTTTTGCTTCAGCATGATGGTAGTGCTTTCTCAATATGGGAGGCACTTGAGAAGAAATTTGAAGGAAGTACGGAAATGATCAATAGCAAAAAATCATTATTGAAGAAAGAATTTGAGTTGTTTACAAGTATGCCAGGTGAATCTACAAAGACTCTTATTGAGAGATATTGTCATCTTGTGCGTACCATGTCTCAGTTGAAAATTACTAAAACTCCAGCCGAATGGGTTGAAAAGTTAGCTGATGCTTTACCTCAGAAAGAATGGGGTACATATCTCATGATTTTAAAAAAATACAAGAGAGTTTAGTAGATTGTCAATTGGACAGTTTATTGAAAAGCTTGAGGGACAGAATCTTGAACAACAAAAGATTGCCAGAATGAACAGCTCGAGCAATCAACAAGACATCAAATTGTACTATAAAGGAAATGTTCAAACTGTTGAAGCAAGTGCAAAGATCCAAACTGCTTTTAGTACAGGAAATTCATCCGGATCAGTCAGTCAAAGTTCAATCAACACTAGTGGATTTTCAAATGTTAATCCTCCAAGTGTTCAAAGTGCAAATGTTGGTAATGGACATATGATTCAGTGCAATGTTGCATTGCATCTTCAAAATGGTCAGAATTTTTCTGAAGAAGTTGTTAAAAGTCATATGGCATTACTGGTTACTGCTTTGGAATCGTATGAAGGATTGATTGCTGGAAGAATTGGTAATCCTATGTTAACCAAGGAAGATTATGACCAAATTGATGCAGAGGAATTGGAACTTATGGATATAAAGTGGTGCTTAGCAAGTGTTCTGAGGAGAGCTGAGAAATTCAAAATGATTACAGGAAGAAATGATTTCTTGGATGCACTGGTTTCTACTTTGGGTTTTGATAAATCTAAAGTTACTTGTTTTCGATGCAGGGAGAAATGTCATTTCAAAAGAGAATGCAAAAATCAGGAAGCGAGTGGAGCAAAGAATCCATTTGGAAAGGATGATTACTATCGAAAAGCCATATATCAACAAGTTGCTCATCAACCGCATCAACAAAAAGATTCACAAACTGCTCATGGGAAAATGATCGAAGATGCAAATAAGAAAGCTTATTTTGGTATCATTGATCAAGATGATGAGAAAATGGCTCCAGGATTTAGCTGGGATAGGTTTGTGGATGAGAATAGGGAGTTTAAAGCTTTCATTGCTCAAATTGTTCAAAAGCCAGAATTGATGAAAGAATGGATATCAGTGTTATCTGAGGAAGAGAAAAGTCAAGATGAAGAATCTGTTTCTTCTGAAAACAGTTCAACAGATACTAGTGATGATGATGAAGAAATTGAACAGATAAACATTGGAAAAACTCATTTATCTTCTGACAGTTTTGAATTTTATTTTGCAGATAAATTGAAGAAACTTAAAGAGAGAAAAGCTGCAAAAGAAATGGAAGAAGTTAAGGTTGTTGAGAAGATTGTTGAAGTGGAAAAGGTAGTTGAAGTCGAGAAGATTGTGGAGATTGAAAAGATTATTGAAGTAACTAAACCCTGTCTTACATGTTTGGAATCTTGCAAACAATGTGAAGATAAAGATGAAAAGTTTAGTGAGCTTGAAAAGTTGAAAGAGAAGTTGCTGTTTGATGTCAAGAATGTGAAAGAATCGTACGATGTATTGAACAAAACTGTGAATAGTTTGCAGAAGACAAACTCTGAAAGAGAAGATGCTTTGACAATGATGAATGCAACAATGATGTCAAAACAAAAGGAGATCAATTACTATATTGAAGAGTGTGCTAATTTGAAACAGGAGTTGGAAATTGAAAAAGTTGAAAATGAAAGAATCAGACGATTACTGAAAAGTTATTCAAGTTCTGATTACTTAATTGACAGAATTTATCCAACTGTTGCAGGTTTTGAAGTGTTTGAAGACAAGAAGCCGAAGAAAAAGGATACTGGTAAGAAACAGAGTGTCAGTTATAACAAGTGTCCGCCTCCGATTTGGGAAGGGTATTCGTCTAGAAAACCAAATGAGGAACAAGTAAAAAAGGCGGTCAATATAAAGTTAGAATCCGAGATAACCGACATGTTACCAGACAGTATTGACATTACTTTCACGGCTTCCGACACATATCATGAATCTGAGCTAATAAAAAAGATAGTCGATCAGGTGTTAGATAAGGATGAGGAGTCCGAGTCAATGTCCGAGTCCGGGAGTTCGAGTTCTTCTGTCAGGAGTTCAAAGTCGTCGGGAAAACGGGTGTATAGTAAAGAATTTTTGTTGTCAAAATCTAATTTGAATGACGAAACATTTGAAGTTGCATATGCTTTGAATGATTCTGACAAATTATATTTTAATAAAGAATTTCCAATAAGAAGTGTTCAAATTGAAAAGATTAAAAAGGTTTTCAAATTAACAGAAATTAATATTTCTGAAATAAAAGATTTAAATCTTTCTGAAAAACCTAAAAATTACACTTCAAGAGTTCAACAAAGATTGAACAAGAAAAAAGGTTACAGTTCTGGTTCTGGTTTTCAAAAGAAGCCAAACCATAACGGTAATTTCAAAAGAAAAAGGATTAGGATTTATTTCACCTGAAAATCATAAAAATGAGAAAATTTCTAAAACAAATACAAAATTTGTTTCAGGGACAAATTGTGAAGAAGAAGCAAAGAGCTCATTCTGGAAACAGTCAAACCAGGAGTTTCTTGCTGAAAAGATGAAGAATGGAGTTTTTCAAAGAAAGGAGACTAGAACCTGTTACAGATGCAATGAAGTTGGTCATATTGCATGGAACTGTCCTCAAGCAACAAAAACAAAACACGGAGTCTCAGAAAAACTTAAAGAAATAGTTGTTGACAAAACTGAACCACCAACTGAAAAATTTAAAATTTTCAAAAACTCAACATATGAAGTTGGTGAATGTTCAAAGAAGTTCTACAGGAGAAGTGTGAATCTTGACAATCAAAAATGGGTTGTTAAGAAATCGGATGTGAAATCTGGCGATGAATTTGATTCCACAAAGTCAGAGGAGCCACAAGTTGATGTTAAAGAAGAAAGCTCAGTGCCTCCAATGGATGATGTGAATTTCCACCATTGAGGACTGAAAATTTTAGAAAAATTGGAAATGTTGAGATCTCGAATCAATTTTATTCTGAAAAGAATGAATTTGATGTTGAGAAAGCTTTTAATGAAAATGTGAAAAAGATTTTTGGAAAAATGGTTGAGGGTAAAGTGAAAGGGGTAAAAGATTTTTATAAAACAAAGAAAGCAACTTTTTATCCAAGAGAAGATGGGGTGGAAACAACCAAGTTTGGTGAAGCTTGGATGTCAGTTTTTCACAAGTAAAAAGTATGACTTGCCGGAGCTCCCAGGTTGGTAAGTGTGGAGCAGGAATCGGCATCTTTCTTGAGAAATTCACTTTTGTGATATTTCGTCTTTCAAAGTGGTAAATCAGGGACATTAAGTTGTAATTGATTTTCTACAAGTGATATTGTTGTTAAAAATTCAAAATTGTTATATTTGTCAAATGGTTGAGAAAAACAATGTGATGAACCCCTAACCTACAAGTGGTAAAATCAGCAAAACTTATTTTCCGGAAAAATCATTTTGGTTAAAACAAACTTAAGTGTTTTGAAATCATAATGAGAAAATAGTTTGTTGAAAGGGGGAGTTCTGATTGTTTATGCCAAGCGGATGGCAAATTGAAGTGATTCGATATCAGTTGTCACGTTACTTGTACAGTTTGTTTTCAAATTTCCTTAAACGATTTTGAATTTTAGGGGGAGTAAGAATTTTTCAGAAAATCCAAAAACATTTGAAAATTTGAAAAAGACAAAAACATGATAAAATACAAAAATGAGTTTGTTGTGAAAAAGAGGAAATGATAGTACATCAGTAGACAGTTACAGTATGCTAAAGAAATGTAATGTTTAAATAGCGTTAAACGGTCTCACTGATGATATGCCGATACGTTTTTACACATTTAGTAAGCTTTTTCGGGATATAAACTTAAATTCAAATTCAAACTTGATTGCTTATTTCGTGGGGAACACTACTTGAATATATAGGTAACCCCTAAAATTTCGTTTGAAAGATCCCTCTTTCTGAGATACTAGGTCTTTATGCTCAGTGATATCTGGGGTATTATCCCGGGACTTCTGATTTTGCGGAAGCAATGGCCTAGTCCCCGGAGAATACTTTACGCTTGCTTGAAATAAAAGCCTGCCCTCAGTACAAAAAATGATGAAACATTGAAAAATGCTAATCATGTGCTGTTGTAAAAAAGATCCTCTAAAGGAGACCCACCAAAAGTCGAAGCCGTCATCTCTCTGCTGAACGGAAGTTCTGACCTGAGCTCTCATGGGTCTTCGCATTTAACCCCTTACAGATATCATTTGTGGTATACTCACCTGTAAGACTGAATATTGGGATCTGGATACGGGAGTATATTCAAGAGTTGGGACACATGAATGAGTTTAAGTCCTTAATACACCTAATTCATATCCTGAATCAGTTGAAATTTGTGTGAGAATTTAAGTGGATCAATATATTAGCAATCTAAGTGAATTGTTTAATCCTTATTGTGTAACTAAGCTCAACGGTACTTGTGACTTGTCAAAAAGTGATATGATCCTCTTACACAAACTCGCAAAAATATTGTCTGTAAATATTTCTTTATTGCATTTCATTTCTTTTCAAAAATACAAAAAATTTTAAGTGTATTTTAGCATAAATTTTGAAAAATCCAAAAAGATTTTTGACAACTGGTGTCGAAGAGCTGATTTTCAAAATTCCAAGCGCTAAACATGATGGGCATGTGGTGAGGGGGAGCTTGTGTTTAAATGAGAAAAGGTTTTGAATATTTAATTACAAGTGGTTCATCAATTATTAACATTGTTATATCATTCTGGATAAATTTGAGGGGGAGTCTGGTTATATAAATTTGTCAAATGTTAAATTTGTGAAATTTATTGTGAGGTAGAGGATGTGCAGGATAGCCTGGATTCTGAAGTCTGAGTATAGAGCCAGGACACAATTCTGATCCTGTGAAAGTCATATTGCAATCAACATTCGAGGGTAAATGAGTTTGTTCGAGGGGAGTATGTTGATGCTGAAGAGGATGAGAAAGAGATAAAGTTTGAGGATGCCTACACTGTCAGATTCTTCAGAGAGCGATCAGACTGATAAAGACTGAAGACGTTGAAGACTCGACACTTAAGACTCGTCAACATCCGAGGGGGAGTCTGTTGGTGCATACGTCTGTCGACTTCGTCTTGTATCGAGTCTTGTAATAAAATAGTTAGATCGAGTCACGTAGTTCAGGAAAATAGAGTTTTAGAGATCATTTCCCACGAAATGTCTATTCCCCACGAAATAGACATGGCACTTTCAAGGGGAATTAGAAACATGGCACTTTCAAGTGGAATTATGTCACAACCCACACACCCTTATCTGTCCCGGGAACGGGCGGCCGCGAACCAGTTTCGGTGGTATCGCGTGTTTGTCAAATTTGGGAGCGGAATTTTCATCAAGACCGTAGTAAGGAAATATTTGATCAGAATAAACCACCATATTTTATAAATACAATTATATATGGGAAAAACCCAAGTTCATAGTACACATGTTTCCATAGGAATAAATCTTATTTTATTTATTAAAAACATCTATTTTATTTTAGGTAACTTTATTGTCACTTTTCCAAGCCTTCAGTGCTCTCTAGCTGGCTTTTATTGGCTTCACACTAAGTTACCTGAAACACGTGTTTAAAACATTTTATCAGCAGGAAATAATGGTGAGTGAATCCCAGTTTAATCAAGTTTAAATAAAAAGTCACAGTGAACAGTATTGAGAGCGATCACATTGTTTATGTCTACACAATTACTCCATTTGGTACTATCAATCCACTGACTTGTGGGTCATATTACACATTGGCTAACTCATTGTCCAATGGTAACGTACTGTCAACCTTGACTTACTACTCACAGTGTAGTAAATTTTGAATACAAAACCCCAACATACCGGTAGTAATTGAAGAACTACAAAGACTCAATCACTGCTAAATTGCATTGTAAAATAGTTAAGGTTTTGTAAAAACTGTTAACAAAAAGGAGATTACTCACATTGCTGTCTTAGATTTCGCGTAAGGGTTTCCTGGGAATAATCTATAATTTACACAAATGTACATAGGTTAGTATCATAACCCTTTGAAAATATTAATGATACTCTCCCCGAGACGGTATTCCAACAACCACGTCGGACTGAACCACGGCAGTTGTTTCGGAACCCTAAATCAATCGGGCAACGTATCCATTACGAAACTGGGGTTATAATACTTACAACGGAGCAGAACCTTGCTAATGAGGGGGTATAATACCCGCGTATAATAAGCCTACTATCAGAATTTGAGATTGAGAATCGAAGAATGAACGAATTGAAATGAAATCTGATGCGTTCTATATATAGGGTCTGATCTCGGTCCTCTCACGGCCCGCGTAATATAAGCACAAAGCTTACGTGGCCCACGTCAAAGCTGGGTCAACACGTCGCTGTGCTGAGTCGACAATTAGCTTAGCCGGGTGTTGGGCCACGTGGCTGCACCGGGCTGCGCCACCTTTTTAGTCCCTCGCGGCCCGCGTTAACTTAACGGGTAGCTTACGCGGCCCGCTTGAACTTAAGAAAATCCAAGGAATCAGGTATCAACCTTCATACCGCCCGCGTAAGGATTGGGGTGGGTCTACGCGGCCCGCCTCAACTTACTATTTCTTGTTTTTTTATTTATTTTTAATACTATATTATAATTCGGGCTCGGTTTTTCACGTATGGGATGTATTTTAGAAAGTGTAGGGTGTCAGGGGTGTTTTAGGAGGGTGGTTATATTTTGGTTATCACTCCTGGGTGATTTGATAAAATATATAGTGCACTCACACTTAAATATAGTAACCCAATTCCACTTTATCCCTACGTCATAAGAGAGAACCCCAACGAATTTAGGCAGAGCCTTGACATACGTTACGGGGCCCTACGTCACTTGGACAAGGTATCGGTGATCAGAGGCTACGATATTTAAAACGGGCCAGGGCTTTGTAGTATTTAGGGGTGAATTACTAAAGCAAAATAATTTATACAAGAAACATAGAGGGAGACGAAAGAAGGTGAGTACAACAGAATGAACAATCTCCTTTGCTATTTATATTCCTCAAAAGGTGTTGCCTAAGACAATTGCCAATGAAGTTTACTGAGCATGAGACACGTATACCTTTAGATTTCAAATGTTAGGTATTATTTTATTATATTATTATTTACGTACACTATTATATTTGAATTACTTTATTATTTTATATGATATATATATATATATTATAATTAATTTAACTGTTTCAATCATTTGGCGCGTATAACTTCTAAAATATGACATCTTATAAAATAATAAATATGCCATTAGAACGAGAATAATTTTATCTACATTTTGAACCAAGTTTCATTAAAAACAGAGTAGGTCCAAATATAATGTATTTTTATAATTTAATTATTAAATGGTTCCTACGCTTGCCCAAAATACCTCATATTTCCATTGATCAACTTACCCGTAATTTATTTGTTTAATAATATGAGTTTCTATATAGTTTATATTTATAAATTTTTAGAAATGTTACATCATCCCCACCTTGTTTTAAATCTCGTCCTCGAGATTCACTGAAATATGGATGAATATTTTTAGTTAGTTAATTTCTAGGTATATTCTGGTCCTTACTTGTAATTCTATTTTACTTTGACCAGAACTATTCTCTATGTTGTGAGATTCTTATCTTCTCAAGATTCTTTAATGAAAGTAAAATTATTAGCGTAAGTGTTTAGATGTGTTGTGTCTTCGCACAACTTTTAGTTACAAGTTTCCTAATGCGTTAATAATCGCAAGGGAATTCTTATACTTTCGATGGCATCTCAACTTATAGAGTTCCTGTTGTTTATCTTGTCGCACGAATTACGAGACGGATGATCAAACGAAATAGTGTTTGATATCGAAATTATAGACGTATACGGGAGATTCCTAATAAATAAGTCTAAAATTATCATTGACATACATGTTCGTGATTTATTCCTAATTGTCAATCAATATGGTCTTTGGATTTCCTCATAGACATACATGTCTATAAAATCATATATTTCACATACTGTAATATACATACCATTCATAAGGTCAATGTATTTAATAGATTCATATTTCCAAAGAAATATCAGACATCAGGTCATGGTACTATTTAAGAATTTCCATTATCATAACATATACCCCATCTCACCCGGTCTTGCCGGAGAGGTAACCTCATCTCACCCGGTCTCGCCGGAGAGGTAACCCCATCTCACCCGGACAAGCTGGAGAGTCTACCGCACCATGCCCAGTTTTACCGGAGAGGTAATTATCATGGTATTTCCCATAAATAGACTTCTTTAGGATTTTGAAAGTACATAGTTTATTATAGTTTGCATCAAGAAATAAGGAAATCAGTATTCTCATGATGGATCGTATTCTAGAACCGAGTAGTACTAATAAACAAGAAATAACAGTGGCAAGGTGTTATTGCTTATTTATCATACAGGCACTGTTCTAGTTATCATCCTCACTGAATCCCAATAACCATCACACTTTATCTATGCAAGTAATTGGCTTATCTCAAAGCTTTATACTAAGGCATTCTTCTTAGGTTCAAGTCTAAATACTGTCCTGGTTGTTACCAGTGAATATCAATATCCCAACTCTTTCATTTAAGCATAGATATTATTATGGTTGTGGTTTTCTTTTGGTTGGAGAATGGAGTTTCAAATATATCATTGTCTCCATTGATACTATAGCTAGGTTCAATGTAATAAGTATGCTTACAGCTAACTATATTTATGCATATATATTGTTAGATTCCATCGCAAGGAATATTTTATTGAGACAAATGGCATTTTAAAACATAGTAGGTTTCATGGTTTATTCTTATAATAACTTCGTATTTTCATATGAATTAACAATGACATTTCTTCTTATGTTTATCTCACAGAAAATATTATATTGGGTATACCATCAAGAAATTCTATTGGGTATATACATATATTTGTATAAAATTTCAAATTTCTAGTTAATATTAAACTTACAGAATATATACACACATATATAAAATAATAATTATACATTCGATGGTACCAATCATCAAGCTTATTTCCATAACTTTATTTTATAAAGGTAGTATATTGAAATAAATTTCTGTCAAATATAATATTTTGGAATTAAAGTTTAGGGAAATAAATTACTCAAAATATAAATTTTCTGGACTCATAAGAACAGTTTCATTTTTAACTAATGGGTTAAACTATACCAGACTCACTATTTATGTTACCTTAATAATTTCTCCTCAAGTGATCATCTATATATCTATTATAATTATCACATTCCTACCTTTTCCTTTATAAGAATAAATTATAATATACATTTAAGATTTGAGAGGCATTATTTAGAAGAATATATGCATATGTGACTCATGACATTGTATTTATGGGTTACCAAGAGATATATATACTATACGTAAATTACTTTCTGTAATTCATAACAATATAGCGGATATATATATATATATATATAAGATTAAATATTAATATATAGTATAAACTTAAAACACATAACATAGTAAGTAATACAAAGTTTGACGTTTCAAAAATTGATTCTAAATATATTTGAGTAATATACATGTATTGAAATATGTATGTATATCCCATACAATATTAATAGTAATTTATTTAAAGATATTACAATATTAAGATTGTAATCTGAATTTTAAATAAAGTTATATATAAAGGACAAAAGTACTAAACACACATTTGATTCAAATATTTTTATGTGGGGCATCAATTTTAAATTCTAGTTTGAAAAATGAATGTTTAGGAACATTTTAACGTGCAAGGATAAAAAATATACAGTATATTATTTTCGTATAGTATAATATACTTATACTTATGAGAAGATAGGATTTGTATACATATTCTAGTAAAAAGATCTAATAGCCTTGTTATATTTTAATAAACCCGCGACGGACTTATAACATAAGTGCATATACTATTCTATATATTATATTACACTTATTAGAATTTATTACACCATGATATTTTATTAAAATTTTAGATATAAAATATATCTTTTAGTTACTGTACTATCTTATAGTAAAATATACTATTCATATATCATTGTAAAATGTTTTATCATTATACTAATAATATAAAAGGTACGGATGAACTCAAATATTATGAGTTATAAGATTATAAGTGTGATATATAAGTCAAAAATGTAATTGACTTACTGTACGAGTCGAATATTTGAAAAAAAATTTATATTAGATTTTAGATATCAAATTATTTTCCAACCGAAAACCGTGTAGGATAGATACCCATATGTACTAGTGGATTTTTATTTTTGGTCAAACTTTAACACCTATTTGAAATATTTCCCTCAAGTATTTCGTTAAAGATATTCCAAAGATATACTACAAAATTTAAGTTTAAACTAATAAATTATTTTGAGAAAGAACATCTTAATAAAAATAATTAATTTATGGTTTTAGGCAAACCAACAAACCATGTGCTAACATACAAACCAAAATCAATTTTTTTAATTTAGGATATACAATCCTATAACTAATATGACGGGTTAATCTTATAATTAATTATTCCTAAGCATAAGACCTATTCTGGATATACCTTAATATTAAAGATTTGT
Source organism: Helianthus tuberosus (assembly GCA_030545235.1). Taxonomy (NCBI): domain Eukaryota; kingdom Viridiplantae; phylum Streptophyta; class Magnoliopsida; order Asterales; family Asteraceae; genus Helianthus; species Helianthus tuberosus. Next base: position 127,145,621 of record CM060407.1, read on the forward strand.
AGAAATGCTTTTCAACGTTTAGTTAGGCCTTTCTACGTAGTCCAACTAACCCAAATCTCTAAAAATTTTAAATGATTTTATTTAATCATGAATATCCATCATATTCATTTAACCATCTATTTTGTTACTAAGTATTTCAATAGAAACTTTTACAAGTGATCCCAACATCAGTTAATTCATAAAACTATGAAAGTATGAAGTCTTATGGTCAACTAGTTATAAATCAGAAATGATAAAATGGAATGGTAAATTGGTACATCTGGGTTTCAAAACTTGCTTTGGCTAGATTCACTAAAGCAATCTTTTAAAATTTTATCACTTCTTAAAATCCTTTCGGTTAATTTAATAGCTTCGGTTTTATTTATTTAATTATAAATTATTTTAAAACAATATTATTAAAACCACAAAGTTTTAAAGTTTTATACCATATATTTCAATATGTATTTTAAACCAAAGTAAATGATTGGTTCCAAAAGAAAATCATAAACATGACTGCTTTATTAATAACTAACTTAGTTTGATGTATATTATTATATTATTTGAGTGGGTGGTATTAATTATCACAGACAAATTTCTACTACAAACATTTGGGTATAATCATATAAATAGATTGATTAAAAACGGCGAACATGGCGACTTATATATATATATATATATATTTATTACAAACTACAACTGGAATTCAAAATATACTAATGATTATGAATCCGTAACTTATTTTAGTCTATCTAAGTTATAGAAGTATTATGCTCAACATGCTTTTATATAAGGTTTATTCTATTTCCTGTCTCTACTAAGTTGTTATCTAATGGGCAAAGTTTCTTTAAAGTTTCTAGCTCATAGGTAGCATGGGTACTGGTACTGGTTTGGCTGTTCGATTATTTAATATAAGTTAGCATTTACTGCTGTAGTGGCTAACATATGAAGATTTACCCATTGTTCATCTAATTCCTTTTTCCCTAGTGGATTATTGTCTGTTTCCTGAGTTTGTGCATTTATTTCTTGATTGATTATCGTTCCCTTTTGTTGTGACTTCTTTATTTTCTCTCGACTTTTGCTAATAATCCAATTTCTCTTCTTAATGGTAAATGGTTTCTCAGACTGTGCCTTACGAATAAATATTCCTTCATCAATATCTGCTGAATATCCAGAGTGATTTGGTTGAAATGAGGTTCCCTTATCTTTTGGTGAACTATCTAGTTGACGATAGATATCCAAAATTCTTTGCTTACCCATACTGTAGACTAACAAATAGTCAAATAATATAAAACACATAATCACATAAGTTATTTCCTAACACAGAATTTAAAATTTAAGTGTCAACAGAACACTTCTTTGGCTTGAACCAGTGGCTAGGCTCTGATACCACATTCTGTCACAACCCCCACACCCTTATCTGTCCCGGGAACGGGCGGCCGCGAGCCAGTTTCGGTGGTATCGCGTGTTTGTCAAATTTGGCAGCGGAATTTTCACCAGGACCGTAGTTAGGAAATATTTGATCAGAGTAAACCACCATATTTTATAAATACAATTATATATGGGAAAAACCCAAGTTCATAGTACACATGTTTCCATAGGAATAAATCTTATTTTATTTATTAAAAACATCTATTTTATTTTAGGTAAGTTTATTGCCACTTTTCCAAGCCTTCAGTGCTCTCTAGCTAGCTTTTATTGGCTTCACACTAAGTTACCTGAAACACGTGTTTAAAACATTTTATCAGCAGGAAATACTGGTGAGTGAATCCCAGTTTAATCAAGTTTAAATAAAAAGTCACAGTGAACAGTATTGAGAGCGATCACATTGTTTATGTCTACACAATTACTCCATTTGGTACTATCAATCCACTGACTTGTGGGTCATATTACACATTGGCTAACTCATTGTCCAATGGTAACGTACTGTCAACCTTGACTTACTACTCACAGTGTAGTAAATTTTGTATACAAAACCCCAACATACCGGTAGTAATTGAAGAACTACAAAGACTCAATCACTGCTAAATTGCATTGTAAAATAGTTAAGGTTTTGTAAAAACTGTTAACAAAAAGGAGATTACTCACATTGCTGTCTTAGATTTCGCGTAAGGGTTTCCTGGGAATAATCTATAATTTACACAAAAGTACATAGGTTAGTATCATAACCCTTTGAAAATATTAATGATACTCTCCCCGAGACGGTATTCCAACAACAACGTCGGGCAGAACCACGACAGTTGTTACGGAACCCTAAATCAATTGGGCAGCGTATCCATTACGAAACTGGGGTTATAATACTTACAACGGAGCAGAACCTTGCTAATAAGGGGGTATAATACCCGCGTCTAATAAGCCTACTATCAGAATTTGAGATTGAGAATCGAAGAATGAACGAATTGAAATGAAATATGATGCGTTCTATATATAGGGTCTGATCTCGGTCCTCTCGCGGCCCGCGTAATATAAGCACAAAGCTTACGCGGCCCGCGTCAAAGCTAGGTCAACCCGTAGCTGTGCTCAGTCGACAACTAGCTTAGCCGGGTGTTGGGCCACGTGGCCGCACCGGACTGCACCACCTTTTTAGTCCCTTGCGGTCAGCGTTAACTTAACAGGTAGCTTACGCGGCCCGCTTGAACTAAAGAAAATCCAAGGAATGAGGTATCAACTTTCATACCGCCCGCGTAAGGATTGGGGTGGGTCTACGCGGCCCGCCTCAACTTACTATTTCTTGTTTTTTTATTTATTTTTAATACTATATTATAATTCGGGCTCGGTTTTCACGTATGGGATGTATTTTAGAAAGTGTAGGGTGTCAGGGGTGTTTTAGGAGGGTGGTTATATTTTGGGTATCACTCCTGGGTGATTTGATAAAATATATAGTGCACTCACACTTAAATATAGTAACCCAATTCCACTTTATCCCTATGTCATAAGACAGAACCCCAACGAATTTAGGCAGAGCCTTGACATACGTTACGGGGCCATACGTCACTTGGACAGGGTATCGGTGATCAGAGGCTACGATATTTAAAACAGGCCAGGGCTTTGTAGTATTTAGGGGTGAATTACTAAAGCAAAATAATTTATACAAGAAACATAGAGGGAGACGAAAGAAGGTGAGTACAACAGAATGAACAATCTCCTTTGCTATTTATATTCCTCAAAACGTGTTGCCTAAGACAATTGCCAATGAAGTTTACTGAGCATGAGACACGTATACCTTTAGATTACAAATGTTAGTTATTATTTTATTATATTATTATTTACGTACACTATTATATTTGAATTACTTTATTATTTTATATAATATATATATATATATATTATAATTAATTTAACTGCTTCAATCATTTGGCGCGTATAACTTCTAAAATATGACATCTTATAAAATAATAAATATGATTAGAACGAGAATAATTTTATCTACATTTTGAACCAAGTTTCATTAAAAACAGAGTAGGTCCAAATATAATGTATTTTTATAATTTAATTATTAAATGGTTCCTACGCTTGCCCAAAATACCTCATATTTCCATTGGTCAACTTACCCGTAATTTATTTGTTTAATAATATGAGTTTCTATATAGTTTATATTTATAAATTTTTAGAAATGTTACAAATTAGAAACTCTATAAATAGGGAGTTTAGTCATTTCATTTGAAACTTCTCCCATTCCAGCAGCGAAGCTCTGCTGAAGTGTCTACAGGTCTGTAAACGTGTCATATCAATAAACAAGAGGGTTAAACGACTTTCTAGTGCAAATCAAGCTGAACCGACACCAAAACGTCTGATTCCGCCTCTCGCTTTGGTCTAAAACTCTTCTGAAAGACTCGTTTTGGTCGTTACTCGATCATACAATAGTCAACTTCAGTTTCGCTTGCCTGATTTCTTTCGCTTCCCTCAAGGCTAGCAGAGGGGGCAAAACTTCGAGTAAGCTATATATAAGAATAAGAAAGATGGATTATCTATGCTAAAGGGAAAAGGGCGTTCCTCTTTACTCTCAACAGCTTCTCAATCTATTAAACAAAATACAAAAAAAATAGATAAAAGATTTGATTGGTTGAAAAGAGTGGCCCCACCTTCTTTCCCCTTTAACCGGCGTTAGTGCAATGGAGCCCTCCCCCTTTGGCGCCTAGGGGGTGGCTATGGAAAGCTATAGGGATTTAACGGCGCTTACGTGGCGGGGGCTTTATACCACACCCCCTGGCCTAACTAATAACATGAACACTTATGGATGCTTGTTAGTGAAGAAAGGTAGCATGTAAAGTGTTGTATTCTTAATCATTGTGTTGCATCACCTAAATACACATTGCTTCCTAGAAATTCTTAGTTTTAGATATCCCAGAATGTATGCAATACATAGAGGTATTGTATAATAATCCCACAGATCTTAACCAGTTACATGAATCATAAACACCTCAAATCAAGACCCTAATTTCAGCATAAAAAAGGTACTCCCACACCTCAGGAACTAAAGGTAAAAATTACAGATTAGAAAAGAATTTATATAAAAGGAACTAAGGTAAAAACTATAGATCAGAGAAGAATTTAAATAAAAATACCGAACATTATTTTGATAATATGGGTCAAGTTATTCCACAAAGGCTTCTAATTGTAAGAAGTGTAAGAAGGATTTATAGAGTGACAAGTGTCCAATAACATAAAATTAAACCCACTACATCACCACCCAAAATCTAAACACCCACCCCCACCCCCACCCCACCACACCACACCACCACCCAAAAACCTAAACCCCCCACCACCCAAAAACCTAACCACCCCCCCCCCCCCCAAAAAAAAACTATACCTCACCAAAAAAACCCCCAAAAAACCTAACCCCCCACCCCACCCCCCAAAAACCTAAAAAAAACAAACCCCCCACCCCCGAAAAACCTAAAAAAAAATCTAAAAAAAACTAAACCCCCACCACCACCCAAAAACCTAAACCCCCACCCCTCACCCCTTGGCAAATTTTTTTTTTTGGGTGGGGGAGGGGGGGTGGGGGTTTAGGTTTTTTGTAGGTCCCTTAATCCCGTTGGATCTTAACAAGACTGTTAATCTATCAAGGGTGCGGAATCCCCTTGATTGATCTTCGAACACAGAAACAAGATTATGTAGAAGAACAAGAACTCGAACACACAAACACGCAAACTATCAAACTGATCTTCTGTGATTATCAAACCCTTAGAAGCGTTTTACAATCACTAAGATCTACAAGAACCTAACAGCCGATTTCTGTTTTGTTCTTAACCTCTCAAACTTGAATGCTCTCTCACAATCTCCAAAAGGTTCTCAAGTTGTCTAAAGTGTCTAACCCTAGAACTCAAGACTAAGGCTGTTTATATACACACAGCCAAGATCTCGAATTGGGCTTTGCCCATATTACATTTGTCACATAAACTTCGGCCTAATAGACTTAGTACAAACTTGGACTGATTGGGCTTCATAGAACTCATTTTTCTTTAAGTCTTCATGATCCAATCTTCTGTTTAATATCCAAAGACCAATCCAAAGCTGTTGTCATATAACATGCACCAACAAACTCCCCCTTGACAATAGCTTGCAAAGGAAACTTTAGTCTTCAGAATCTCACAGTCTTTGGTCTTTGGATAGCGTCAGCTTCAACATGAATTCTGTCTTTGTCAGCAACATCTTTGTCAGCAACAGACTCCCCCTAAGCTGATGCATCCAATCACCAAATCTTCCAAGTTTTGATTCAACATTCAATGTAAGTCTTCACAGCATCCACTCTGCATTGTAGAAGGAGGATTCTACCAAGCAGCAACAAACTCCTCCTCTCTTCACAGCAACTTCTCATCAACAAACTGCTTCAATCTGTATACTATAAAACAAACATCTCGAGAAACCATAAGAATTTTTCAACCTAGTTAAATAATTATTATTATACAAGAGATAGTTAAACTGTATCAGATTAAGCATTTTCAAATAAAGCACCAACACGCACAAATTGTAACAAACACCTTATAACCTGCTTGATTTAAAAAATTTTGAACCCACTTTCTAACACAGTCTCCCCCTTTCGGTAACAACTCCTCCAAGAATAACAGTTTTCCGTACGTTAAGAATTTTAATAGAAAAAGACACTATTTTTGGATTTTTATATTTTCAAATGTAAAGACTGAAAGCAGTAAAAAAATATTTACAGACATTCTTTTTGCGAGTTTCGAGGGTAAGAGAATCATATCAGTTTACGGTCATGTCAAAACGCTCTTGTTGTTCTTTTAGTTAACATTTAGATAAGCATCCTATAACGATTATCGGTATTGTTGTCCACATAAGCTCCACTTATCATATGTAATCATGGCGAGGGGATACGTTAAGGTATGATTTATACTTACCGACCGGTGTTCATCCACATCACGACACATTCCCGTATCAAGGTATGCACGAGGGTTCATCTTACCGGTGAGTATACCGATTATCATCTGTTTGACCGTATATGATGTGAGAAACTCACTTATTTTGATTGAAAACAAGCCCTATGTGATAGAATCACTTATTGATGAGGAACTTGATTTTCAGATGCATGAGGGCACAGGAGTAAGTCCGTGAACAGGTCAGTACTTTCGTACAGCAGAGAGACGAACTTGACTCCCGGATAAATGTGATATATTATCACTTATTTTGGGGACATGTGATTGTTGATCACTTATTGAGGTCGAATGCAATATGTACACGTATGTATGATATCATGGAAGATCTAGACTTGCGTCCCCGTTATTTTTCGGTAAAAGATACAACCATAATACCCAGATGATAAGCAGCATAAAGACCGAATATCTCAGAACCTCGGCAATCTCTCAAACGAAATTTCGGTACTAAGACCATATGCCAATGAATGGTTCCCACCTGGTCTTCAGTCGATTTAAGTTTATATAACCCTGCACACTTTAAAATGATTGTGAGCCTACCGATACATCTTATATAGAGCTGCTTAGCATATTTCATTTAAGGTTTAAAGAGGTTTAGACAGACCACTGATGTACTATCATTTTCTCTTTTGCTTGCCAGGAAACTCATTTTTGCTTTTCTATTGTTTTTGTGTTTTTGAAATTTTTCGATGTTTTTGTATTTTAGATTTTTAAGAAAAACAGTAAACTGTTTACAAAAATTCTTATGAAAAACCAGTTATTCAGGATTCCTCATCCCATTGAGTTCGACTAAGTGTTCAAAGCGAGCTCGATCAAAAGCTTTTGTGTAAAGATCAGCAAGGTTATCTTCTGTGTCGACTCGGTGCAATTCAATTAATCGTTTTTCAGCACAATCCCGTATAAAGTGGTGACGTATGTCAATGTGTTTAGTTCTACTGTGCTTTACGGGATTGTTTGTGATTGATATAGTGGCATTATTATCTATCATAATAGGAGTACGAGTGAAATCCAAACCGTAATCGCGCATCTGCTGTTGGATCCAGAGAACCTGAGAGCAACAGCTACCCGCAGCAATATATTCAGCTTCACACGTAGAGGTAGACACACAGGATTGCTTCTTGCATTGACAAGACACGATCCTGCCTCCTAAGAACTGACAACCACCTGTTGTAGACTTCCTGTTTGATTTGCATCCTCCAAAGTCTGAATCAGTGTAAGCAACGAACCTCAAATCACTATCAGCTGGATACCACAACCCAAGTTTAGGTTTCCCCTTCAAGTAATGAAGAATCCGCTTCACTGCTTTCATATGTGACTCCTTTGGATTTGCCTGATATCTGGCACACAAGCATACGGCAAACATGATGTAGGGTCTTGAAGCAGTCAAGTACATTAGAGAACCAATCATCGCCCTGTATTGAGTTGGATCAACATCTTCAGTGCTTTCATGATCTGGGCCGAGATTGTGGTTTTCACAAATGGGTGTGTTGAAAGTAGAGCAATCATTCATTTTGAATCGAGCCAAAATGTCATACACATACTTTGTTTGATGTATAAACATCCCATCCTCCTTCTGTTCAACTTGTAATCCCAGAAAGTAAGACAGCTCACCCATAGAACTCATTTCAAACTTGCTCTTCATCACCTGTTCAAATTCCTTACACATGTTTTCGTCATATGACCCAAAGATGATGTCATCCACGTATACCTGTACCAGCAGAAAATCTTCATGGGATTCTATTTTGGACTGGTTGATTCATCATGCTAATACAAAGAAGATTGACCACATTGTTTGTAAAATGGTGGTTGCGGCCTCAACGTATTTTATTTGGCAAGAAAGGAATAATCGGTTATTCTCCACAAATCAGAGCAGTGTGGCTATGGTGACCGAGAGGATTGTCAATACAATCAGAATTCGTGTAATGGGATTCAAACCTAGTGAGGACCTGAATTACACGAAGCTGTTGAAGAAGTGGAAGATCCCTTTGTCAGAAGACGGCGCTGGCTAGATTTTAGAGTGTCGGGGTGTTTGTTTGGTTTTGGTTGAGTTTGTCTTGGTTGTCTTTGTGTGTTTTTTTTTTCGTTGGCTGTTTTCTTGGTTGTCCTAGGCTTGGTATGCCAAGTCTAGCTTTGTGTATCCTTTTCTGATACACTTGTATTATTCTTTGATTATTTATAAAATTTCACCGGGGTAACCCTTTACCCAAAAAACAGTGTACCGTCAATCTGACCTCTTTCAAAACCATTTTTGACCAGATGTGTAGACAGTGTCTCGTACCATGCCCTGGGAGCTTGATGTAACCCATACAAAGCCTTATCAAGTTTGTACACTCGATCTGGATAGTCTGGATCAACGAACCCATCTGGTTGTGAGACATACACCACTTCTTGGACTTTTCCATAAAGAAATGCACTCTTCACGTCTAGTTGGAAAACTTTGAAGCCCTTGAATGAAGCAAAAGCCAGAAACAAACGAATTGCCTCCAACCTCGCCACTGGTGCAAACACCTCATTGTAATCAATCCCCTCTTGCTGATTAAAACCTTTGACAACCAACCGAGCTTTGTTGCGTGTGACAATACCTCTTTCATCTTTCTTGCACCTAAATACCCATTTAGTGCCAATCTCTCTCTCACCTTTCGGAAGGTCCACCAATTCCCAAACCTTCAACTTAGCAAACTGGGCCAATTCCTCTTGCATAGCTTCAACCCATGAATTGTCTTTAAGAGCCATATGAATGTTCTTCGGCTCCTCTTGGGAAATAAAGAAACTATACAAGCACTCGTTCACTATCCCAGTCTTTTCAATTGAAACAAATAACCCAGAATTCGCTTCTATGCTTCTTCTAGTCTGAACACCTGCAGTAGGATCTCCAAGTATCATGTCAACTGGATGATCTCTATTTGCTCGTGTAGTAGCAACAGCATCGACTTCTAGATTATCACCCAGGTTTGATCCAACCTCCCCCTGAATATTTTGATTTGCAAACGGATTAATGAAATCCTCCCCCCGAATGGGTTCAGAGTCACTATCGCTTGAATCAGGATCAGCAGCACTTTGGGAAGTTCCCGGAGCATCTGACATATCTACATTCGATCTAGGCATAAATTCACCTTCATCGTCTTCACCAATCACTGTTTGAATCAGCTGAGAAGCATCTGCATCAGAAACCTCAGGAATATTAAATGATTTAAACACACTATCATAATCATATAATATAGCAGGACCACTTGTTGATTGTTGAGGTTTGTAAGAAGTAATTTCTACATTGAAAACAACCTCAATTTTACCAGTTTTTAGATTAAAAACCCTTTTATTCGGTGTGCCAGGCATGTAGCCTAGAAAGTAGCCTTCATCTGCCACCTCACCGAATTTTTGTTTATCTTTGTTTCGCACAATGGTGCAGGGTAATCCAAATGGTTCAAACCCTGTTAAGTTTGGTTTTTCATTAAACATCAACTCATGACAAGTTTTGTTAAAACGTTTAACGGTCAAAACTTTGTTTAGGACGTAGCAAGCTGTATTCACAGCTTCTCCCCAGAAAAGAACTGGTAGCTTTGAATCTGAAAGCATCGTCCTAGCGGCTTCAATCAACGTCCTATTTTTCCTCTCAGTGACTCCATTTTGCTGAGGAGTATAAGGAGCAGAATATTGATGTTCAATTCCCTTTCGAAGACAGTAGAGATCCAGAATCCGATTCTTGAACTCCGTGCCATTATCACTCCTTATCCTCTTGATCCTTGCATCATGAACGTTTTCCAATTTTGTAAAAAGATATATCAACATCTCTGCTGTCTCATCTTTTGTACCTAAAAAGAAAACCCATGAATAACGTGAGTAATCATCAGTGACAACAAGACAATAGTATTTTCCACCTATGCTCCTCACGTTTACTGGACCGAATAAATCCATGTGAAGTAAATCATAAGGGGCATTAATGGAATTTACCGTTTTAGACTTATGAGGTTTCTTGTGTTGTTTTCCCTTTTGACATGGAAGACATTTATCTTCCACTTGAAACCTCAGCAATGGAACCCCTTTCACTAGCTCATTTTTAATAATGTAATTCATTTTGCGGTAGTGAATGTGAGCCATGCGTCTGTGCCACAACATAGATTCAGCTTCAGATGCTTTTGACAGTAAACACGCCACCGCAGCAGTTGGATCCTTGGCACCCATGTCCATGACATAAGTATCATTTTTCCTTGGTGCACGCATAACTATCCAATCGTCCGGAATGACCAAACCCGGTTTCAACACCAATGCCTCAGTATTTGTAAAATGGACCGAGTGACCCTTGTCGCAGACTTGTGACACGCTCATCAGATTGTGTTTAAGCTGCTCAACATAGTTCACTTTGTCCAAAGTGATCTTCCCATTCGTCACTTTTCCTCGTCCAGTAATCCTACCACCTTTAGCACCAACAAAATTTACATGTCCACCATCAAATTCTTCAAATTCAGAAAATAACCTCGCATCCCCTGTCATGTGCCTGGAGCAGCCACTATCAACATATCATAAGTTGATAATCCTCCTTAGCAGCTCCTGCACACACCAACCGAAAGATTAGTTAGATTGGGGGACCCAAGCCTTAATGGTCTTGGGTCTTCCAGATTCATCAACTACAGGAACATCCATCCAGTATCCATCACTCCTAGCTGGAGTCTTGGATCTTGGGCCTGTTGATGGAAATGGGGCACGGTTTCCATAAGGTCTCTGGTCCTGTGGGTACCTATTTGTGTTTGGACTATGTGACCTTTGAAAATTTTTATTTTGATTCCAAGAACCTTGATTGTAATTTCTAAAGCCATTGTTATAAAAAGTTCGACCACCATTATTTTGGTATCGATTTTGATATTGACATTGACTTCTGAAATTATTTGAATTTTGATTATTCATTCTTGGTGAGTTACTTCTAGGTCTTTCATATCTGCCTGATGTAGATTCAGGCTGAAATCTTGGTTGATTTCTTTGGAAACGAGGAACTTGTGGAGTTCCTTTTTCAGCCTTATCTACACCACCAGCAACACCCGGTTGTTGCTTTGGAGCAGATTTCTTTGGAGAATTTGAGACTTTCTCCTCATTATCACCTTGCTTCTCAGGTGATTTCCCTCTTTGTTTCTCACTAACTTGTGCTTCAACCTTTTTGTTAGGACAGCAGCTAGCTACATGTCCCTTTGTGTGACATTTGAAGCACGATCTCTTTTTCGAAGACTTCTCAGTTGAAGCCTTTGAACTAGATTCTGGTTCTGATGATGATGCCTTAGAAGGATTTGGTTCAGTTTGCTTAGTTTCAAGATTTTCTATGTTCTTATTTTTTGCAAACTTTAAATTTGATTCGTTTTCAATAACGGCTGTTTCGTTTTTCATGTCACTTCCTTGAACAAAATTAACCTTTTTAACAAAAGTTGGATTTTTATTCGTAGGATTTGAGTTTTTCTTTTTCAAAACAGGTTTGCTGTTATTTTCCTTCTTAGCATCATTATCTTCAGACACATCACCTTGACTGGATGTGAAACTACTTGGTGATGTTGACAGACAGTCTGTAAGCTCATCCTCATCAGGTAGGAAAGAATAGTCATGACTAAGAGGAGGTGGGACTTCATTAAAGCCCTGGAATCCCACACTTGTCTTATCATTACTCTTCTTTAACCCACCCATCATATGTTTCATAACAAAAGTAGAATCTCTGAATTGACCTAACTTCTTTTCAAGTTCAACAATTTTAAGTTGTGCATCTGACAACTCTTTGTTTTTATCAGAAATCTCTTTTGTTTTCTCAGCCATCATGTCATGAGCTAAGTCTATGACTTGAAGTTTTTCATTTAATTTGCAGGTCAAAGCTTCAATTTCAGCTTCATAGCCTTTTATCTTTTTCAAATATGATGACTCGTTTCTTTTAGCAAAGAAATTTGACTCTTTTACGTTAGACATTTCGCTCACAAGACTTTTGTTTTGAGTTGACAATTTTTCAACTTCACCCTGTAGTTCACGACACTTTAAGCAAACAGAAGTGGCAGAGTTACTTACCTCTCCTGTTGATTTGTCTGAGTTGGCCATGAGAGCAGCAAGTTGAGCTTCCATTCTTTTGATGATTTCATCTTTCTCATCAGCTTCCATTTCATGCTCAGACTCTGGCTTTTCCTCTTCAACATTTGTTGTCTGATCAGCCTTATCTTCCTCAACTTCACTCTTCTTCTCAACTTTAGCCTCATCTACTGTAGCTTCACCATCATTGACTGGAGTGATCTCTGCCATGAATGCTTGAGTGACATTCTCATCATTTTCTAAGTGAATGCTCCAGTCATATGAGCCTTCTCTTGCAGTAGATATCAACGCCCTTGAGTTAGAGTTGTTTGATGCATTCCGATTGTTTGAACTTTGATTCGTATTCTCATGCTTTTGTTTTTGACATTCCCTAGCGAAATGACCATAACTCTGACAGTTAAAGCACCTGACTTTGGTCTTGTCAAAACCTACGCTCTTTCCTACAAACTTCCTTCCAGTTCTGTTCATGAACCTCTTCACACGTCTCGAAATCATTGCCATCTGCCATTGCAGATCCATCTCTTCTAGATCATCAGGGTCAATCTGATCATAATCTTCATCTAAAGTGGCAGGATCAGATATTTTCCCTTGAATGTAGTTCTCATAAGACGCAACAAAAGAAGCAAGTAGAGCAAGATGTTCTTCAGCAGACTTCACACTCATAGGCATTGACTTTGCACTACTACTTTGCTTTGAAGTTGATGTTCTCTTGACTCCTGTTGATCCTCCTGCAGCAGCTACAAAACACACATCACCATCCTCATTCACTGTGACCTGCTCCTTATCACACGAAAGAAATGCAGTTGCAGAGTCGCTAGAAGCATCATGAGATGAAGAAGATGTAAGCCCATTGTATATCCCTGGATCTTGAACCTGATCATAACCAGTGTCCTTTTTCTTCATACTAAGCTCATAAGCTCTAAGCTTTCCAACTACTTCTTCCAATTCCTTCGTGTCATAATCTGCTTCTCCCTTAATCATGAGAGTGTAGATATCCCATTTAGCCGGTAGAGCATCAAGCAGCTTGTCGTTTTTCTCAATGTCAGTATAGCAATCTATATCATAATTATCCAGTTCTGACATCAGATGGTAGTATCGAGTGATGACGTCTTCTAGTGACTCATTCTTCATGTACTTGAATACAGCAAACTGCTTCTTCAGTAGATCAACTTTGTTCTTCTTGACATCAGGATTTCCCTCATATCGCTTCTCTAGTGCATCCCACATTTCCTTTGAAGTAGTGTACTTCTTAAAGGTATGCTTGATGCCATCAGGTAAAGACATTTTAATGGCTGCCAAGGCTCTCTTTTCAGCCTCATACATTTTCTTTTGTTCGGCATCCATATCAACATAAGCAGTTATACGTTGTCTTCCCTCAAACTCATGAGTTGGGTTCACATACCCATCGTCTATGCATATCCACATACACGTGTCCTGGTACTCAACAAAAGATTGAAACCTATCCTTCCATGTCAAGTAGTTCTCCACCTTCATCATCTTAGGTGGTTTGTTGGTGGTGCCAACCTCATGCTCCATCCTTAAGAGTTCATTCAATTTTGTCATGTTCGACATTTTGACGTAACAGACTAATAAAACCGTACAAAATTTTTCCGAAAACAGTGGTTACCAAATTACACCGTTAGAATCATCTCGAAAAGACGAATCCAACGATATATAATGTCGAAAACTGAATTCGGGATTTTCCAGACTTTTTTTTTGTCCTAAAAATCCCACGAGTTCAACGGTGCAAACGGCTTCTTCAAATGAGCTATAGATAGTTCTCTAAACTCGAAACACTGAAAAAATTCCTACGCTTGCCTTTCAAAATTCCACCACTAGTGAATCACACAAGATAGGATCGCACAAGACCCTTTGAAATGCACAAGGTCTTCTGGATCGCACAGTCCACTAACTTTGGGCCAAACAGTCACTTTAACGGGCCTGGGCCTGATCGCACAAGTTTCTGGATCGCACAAGCTGACTTCGGGTCGTACAAGAACTCCAGACGCACAAGATCCTCAAACGTACAAGATCTCCAAACGTACAAGATCTCCAAACGTACAAGATCTCCAAACGTACAAGGTCTCCAAACAGGGTCGCACAAGATTCAAAATTTGAAATTTTGAATATCAAAAGATCGCACAAGAGCTGATTGGGCCACCCAGCCACCCAATCCCGAAACAGCAGCAGCTGACAATCCAGATCGCACAAGCAAGGTCTTAATCAGCACTTCTTTCCATACACGAAATCCAAGCAAAGTCTTCCTACAAACACGAAAACAGTCAAAACAATAATAAAAACAGATTAAAATACACGAATTTAAACTGTTCTTCAAGTGTTCTTCCTGTTCTTCGCAAAAACCCAGAACTTTTACTCGAAATTTCCAAACAACCAACTACCAAAACAGATCAAAACTCAGAATTTTGAACTGTTCTTCCTTGTTCTTGCTGTTCTTCACGAAAATTATGAATGAGACACCAAAAGTTCTTCAACCGAAAAACAACTTGAATCCAATCGATCAGTCTTGAACCACGCCCAAGAGCAAAAGCTCTGATACCAATTGTAGGTCCCTTAATCCCGTTGGATCTTAACAAGACTGTTAATCTATCAAGGGTGCGGAATCCCCTTGATTGATCTTCGAACACAGAAACAAGATTATGTAGAAGAACAAGAACTCGAACACACAAACACGCAAACTATCAAACTGATCTTCTGTGATTATCAAACCCTTAGAAGCGTTTTACAATCACTAAGATCTACAAGAACCTAACAGCCGATTTCTGTTTTGTTCTTAACCTCTCAAACTTGAATGCTCTCTCACAATCTCCAAAAGGCTCTCAAGTTGTCTAAAGTGTCTAACCCTAGAACTCAAGACTAAGGCTATTTATATACACACAGCCAAGATCTCGAATTGGGCTTTGCCCATATTACATTTGTCACATAAACTTGGGCCTAATAGACTTAGTATAAACTTGGACTGATTGGGCTTCATAGAACTCGTTTTTCTTTAAGTCTTCATGATCCAATCTTCTGTTTAATATCCAAAGACCAATCCAAAGCTGTTGTCATATAACATGCACCAACATTTTTGGTGGTGGTGGATGTTTAAGTTCGTTTTTTTTTTTGTGTAGTGGGTTTTTTTAGGTTATTGGACACTTGTCACTTTATAAATCCTTCTTACACTTCTTACAATTAGGATCCTTTGTATTTGATCCTAATCCTTGATAATATAATTTCATTATTTTGATACTCCTCAAAGCAATGTCAACAACCGAAGGATCCGCATACGTAATAAACCCGAAGCCCCTCAGACGACCAGTCTACCGATCTTTCATGATAACCAAATCTGTCAGGTCTCCATAATTTGTAAAATAGTTAACAATGTACCTATACACAATTAAACACATAAACACTTCAAATCATGATACAAATAATGGCACTGTTATAATTACACAAACACATACAACTAAACACTAACCTATGGTAGTATCCTTTGCTAAACCACCGATTAAAATCTTCCTATAACAATTAAACAAACGAATTTCAAGCCTATATCATCAACCAAATGTAAAAATAATAATATATAAACTGAAGATGAACCTGCGGCTTGCACCGTCACCGAAGCCAGGTCGCTTGGAGCCCATAGGAGATGAGTTTTTTCTTCTTGAATCGAAGATCTGTGACAATTTGGGGGTTTTAAGTGGTGTTTTTGAGGGGTTGGTGGGGGAGGTGCGCTGGGGATTGGGTGATGGTCATGGTTGCAGTGTGGGCCGATGATAGTGGCAAAGATTCACCACCATCGTCGCCCTCTCTCTCTCTCTCAAGCTCCTCTCTCTCAGAGCTTAACTTTCTCTCTCTATATTCTGATGTGCTGTGTGTTGAAAAGTGAAGTAATGAAAGAAGGGAAAGATGTATGAATCAGAACCACAACCTCTTTTTTTGAAAAACATCCCAACCAACCTAAGCCTAAAGTTGTTACTTATTTATATGGTTTTAATTTAATGTCACCAGTTTGTGGTTAACATCTCTTGAAGAATACTACAACCATGGTTGTAAACATCCCAACTAGTCTCTAATTAGTCAGCGGCGACTAATAACTAATCAGAGGTTCATCGATTAATGACCATAAACAGCTATACATGGGGCAAGTTTAGTAAAAAAGTCAATTTTACCCCTGGTTTAGGGCTATAGGCAGCCCAAATCAGGGGTAAAATGGTTTTTTGCCCCTTTATATGTGCATTATACAGGCCTATACGCGACGTATATAAAGGGTGTTTTTTTAAGAAACATTTTTATACATTATTTATCGTTTTAACAAAGTTCAATAATAAGTATTTAAAAAATAAATAAAAAACATTGTTAAGTATTGTTTCGTATAGTATAAGTCTCGTATGGGCTTATAGTTGTAGTATCGTATCGTATCGTATCATATAGTGTAGTATAAGTCTTGTATATGTCTCGTATAGGCCTTGTATGGGCCTATGGATGTAGTATTGTATCATGTAGTGTAGTATAACTCTCATATATGTTTCGTATCGGCCTATACAGGACCTAAACTACACCTACAATGCTATATGGGACCTCTATAATGTGACAAGTGGCACTTTTCCACATATTTCGTACAATGTTAAATAGTAATTTGTGCATTTATGAATGTGTCTGATTTAATTAATGACATGAATGATTTTGTGAATGCTGTTATATACATACAAGTGCATTACATGTTGCAAGATTATTTATTATTATTGCATGCAACACCATATGGTTCAATTAGTGAACGAAACAAAGTTAGCACAGTTATCAGACAAAATAGAAGTATTGACGGGAGTTCAGTACTCATGAAGATATGATGTTAAGACCTACCAGTAAGAAAGACAGCACAAAGGAGTTAGCAGAAATATCTCCCAGAAAGATTGTGGCGCGTAAGGGAGTGCCTGTTTCTATCTTATCCGATCGAGATGGTCGTTTTGTGCCAAGAATTTGGTAGACGTTTCAGAAAGGCTTTTGGATCACAGTTGAACCTTCAAACTACCTTTCACCCTCAGATGGATGGCCAAGGTGAACTAACGATCCAGACTTTGGAAGGCATGCTTCGTGCCTGTGTGATGGTTTTTGGTGGAAGTTGGGATACTCACCTGCCCTTGGTGGAGTTTTCCCATAATAATGGTTATCACACAAACATCCAGGCCGCCCCGTTTGAAGCTCTACACGAACATAAGTGCGGTCCCCGTTGTGTTGGGCGGGACCGGAGATAAACGGTTTATTGGCCCCGAGTTGATTCAAGAAACTACGGACAAGATTGCTCAGATACGTGATTGTATCAAGTCAGCACGTGACAGACAGAAAAGTTACGCCGACAAGTGACAAAAACCGTTGGAAATTGAGGTTAGAGATATGGTGTTATTGAGAGTCTCGCCTTGGGAAGGCATGGTACAAATGGAAAGCGTGGGAAGTTGGACCCACGAAATATTGGACCTTTCGAGATCCTAGAAAGGATCGGAACCATTGCATACGAGCTGAAACTTCTAAAAAAAGAACTTAGTAGTGTCACGACACGTTTCATGTGTCTTATCTCATGAAGAGACCGACTCAAGAGACAGTAGTCTCCTCCGCAAATGAAATTCGCGTTGACGACAAGCTCCAATTTACTAAAGAACCTATAGAGGTTGCGGGCTGGAAAGTCCACAAGACCCGGAGAAGTCGTATTAAACCTATCATACTCCGATGGAATTCACGTCATGACCAAGAGTTTACTTGGGAACGTGTAGACCGAATCAAATCAAAATATCCGCATTTGTTTCACAACTCCCCTGCAACCGATAACGCAGCTTGAATTTCGGGACGAAATTCTTTTAACGGGGGGAGAATGTGACAACTGGCACTTTTCCACATATTCCGTACAATGTTAAACAGTAATTTGTGCATTTATGACTGTGCCTGATTGACATGAATGATTTTCTGAATGCTGTCATATACATACAAGTGCATTACATGTTGCAAGATTATTTATCATTATTGCATGCAACACCATATGGTTCAATTAGTGCACGAAACAAAGTTAGAACAGTTATCAGACAAAATAGAAGTACTGACGGGAGTTCAGTACTCAGGAAGACATGATGTTAAGACACAGAATGAGCCCGAAACCAAGAGTTACACTAGTATAGTGTGTAGGAAAGTAGGGATCACAAAACTGCTTTCCGAGTGATAGTTTAAGTGCCGGAAAGTGCCCGAAATGCTCTAAAACTGCAGAATTCTGCATAATTAAGCAAAAATCAGCTTTTTAATAACAAAATATAATGCATAATTTTGGTTTAATGGTCCAGAATACCTTCCTAAGTGTCGGGAATCAAAACTGTCATAAAAGGGAACATAAAGCACACTAAACTGCGCAATTTAACACCTTAACGAACCGGTAACCAACCGAACAACCGGACACTACCCGAAACACCAAATTTTCACTAGAAGCATTGTTTTAGTGTTTCGAAGCTAGTTTTGGTCGCTGAACATCATAACACATCATATAAACACTAAACACCAAAATCCCTAATATAACACTTAAAACCTAACTAGATTGAGTAATCAACAATTGAAATGAAACCATGCACCCCCCCCCAATAACCGGTTATAGACATGAGGGACCCACCCTTGATTTGTTTGAATTGTTTATTAGATGTGCTAAGTGCTTTAGAGACATATTAACCAAGAGTATTGCAAGTGTTGGAAAATTATACTTAAAGACCACAAGATCCTTCATTCTATTCATTACACAACATCAAACACCAACATTCCTCTTCTTCTTCCCCTAGTATCGGCCGTAAACAACCACCCACAACACCACCATCCTCACTACTTGTTCATCCATTCCAAAGTGATCCTAAGGTGCTAGAAGCAAGATTAAGGAGCTAGGAGCCATTGGAGCTTGAAGGACCTTTCTCTAAAGCTTTTATCCACCTAGTTTATCATCTCCATCATCCTTGATCTCTTCCCTAGTCTTGTGCTAGTAGTAAGACTCTTGAAACTTCATTTTACTTCTCTTTTGATTGGTTAAAAGATCATGTATGTAACTAAACAGAAGGATCATGAAAGAACAAGAAGATAACTCTTCACATAAAGCTTAAAATCATAAGAAACTAAGTTGATTTAGTGTATGTGTATATCTTGATTGTTGATTTCTTATGATTATGATGTTAATCATCATAAGAAACTTGCTAGATTGTGATTAAACACATGATCTAGCAAGTGAGAGGATGGAACTTGTGAAATCAAAATGATCATCCTATTATGTGAAACATGAACTTGAAAATGAAGATGTTTTTGAGCATAAGGATGATTTATACATAATATAAGTCTTGTAGACAAATGATTTCAAAAATGGTTTTCTCAAGAAACTAAAGTTACTTGCAAGATTTACAAGATCATCATTTTTAAAGGAACTAATCATATTTTAGTGATAAATCAAAGCTAGGAGCATGTTTGTAACAAGGAAAACTCAAGAAGACATATTTTTAGAAAATCACCTTATAAGTTGTGAAAGACTAAATTTTTCAAGAATGATATTTATAAACAAATGACCACATTTTTAAGGGTAACTAAGCTTACTCAACAATATACTAAGTTACTACAAATTTTTACAAAATTTCAAGTTCATGATGTAGTGTAAATTGTAAGATTTTGGCTCATGGTAAGTGTTGATTGAATTGATTGTTGATTGGTGATGATTTTAAAAGAAAATGATATGCTTTGAAAGCATGGAAACCTCCATTTTAAGGGGAAACTCTAGCAAAATTTTTGTTGAAATTAAACATTTAGAAAAATATTTTTAAACAAGTGTTTATAAGTAAATTTTGATAATGGTTTTCATATAAAAATTTGCCATAATTTTTATTATGAAAATTACAAACATTGGAGGTTGATTTTCAATAAATAAAAAATGACTAAGTATATATTTAGGAAAATATATATTTAGATGTCACGATTTGTGTGTTATTTGTATATTATGTGTATTAATTATATTATTTTAGTAACTTGAAAATAATATAACTCATCAAAATACCAAAATTAAAATACAAAAATAATACCAAAATTCTAAGATGAATATATAATTTATACCCGAATATTGGACAAACCGGACAAGGACTATGGATTGTATATATATATTCCGGAATTAAATTCATATATTTCGACAAATGAGTTAAATGGTATTTTGGAAACCAAAAGAACGGAAAGTATGATTTTTACAAGTATTACAAGATATATCATATTTTATCAAGTGGAAAAACATAATATTTTTGAGTGGAGAAAAATATATATATTTTTTCTTGAACAATTAGAAGATACATTATTTTTGAAGAAAATATGTATTTTCTTAAACAAAATAAAAATATATCATTTTTGGGTGAAAATGGAATTATAAATATTTTCTAAGTTAATCTTGAAAATATATTATTTTTGAGGTTTATATGAAAGTATAATTATTTTTGCGAAGAAAGATCTATAGATATATTTCTATAAAAGTTTTCTTAAAATACATATATTTTAAGAATATAAATTTGGTGATTTTTAGTTATAAAAAAATTAATATTCAGGAAAGTTTAATACAAAAATTAAGTATAAAAATATTTAATAAACACAATGAAAATACGTATTCTCGTACGTACAAATACATACCGGAATACGCCACCAATACTTGGCAAAATACACAAGTCTAAAAATACACAAGTATAATTATACCCATCTTTGGGAAATATTCATGGAGGAATTACAAATGATATAAGTCAAAATATATTATCTTAACAATATTCCAAATAATTGATAAATATAATTTAAGTTAAAATATTATTATTTTAACCAATAATTATATACTTTGGAATTATAAAATGTACATCTAAGACGTAACTCGAAGATACTAAGTCTTAACAAAACAACTAAGACTAAGAGTCGTTACACGACCTAGCCGTCTAATAAAACATAGCACATGTGTAGGTAGTTGCACGACATCAGGACAAGGTCTTTGAGTTTACATCGGACAGCAAGACGCAAAACCGTGAGTTCATGTCCCCCTTTTCTTTTAACTGTTTTCAGTTTTATAACTTCGGGGCTGAAATACATGTTACAATTGTTTACAAGCATTTACAAATGGTATGGTTAGCTAAGGAATGAACTGTAAGATCATGTGAGTGGTGGGTACAATGCTTAAGACCATTAATCCTCGTAGAAGGACCGGGGGACATGAGTGATAGATCTATTTGGGTGTTGCGAGCCCCACCCTTGGGACCAGGATTTGGCCCATGAGGTGACTATGTCTTCTAGCTGGAAGCCCGGTACAAAATTTGCTAGGTTTGAGCCTTCCTACATCACTACACACATATTAATGGCCTTTCAAACCATTAATTGATCTGTTTCCTTGATTGCTTTCATACCAGATTACAAAGGCATACATACAAATGTTTACAAGATTATTCGAACTCATTCAGAAACACGTGAACTCGCTCAACTTTTATTGATGTTTTCAAAATTACATGTATTTCAGGAAACAAGATGGATCTTGGGCGCTGATGTCGTTTTCAAGACGTAAATTTCAAGTTTAGATGTTATCCACTTTTGATTTGTAACATAACTTGAGGATCTGTTGGTTGAAACCTAAATGAATTGTGTTGTAACATTTTAAACTTATGAATGGATGAACATCATGTTTTATTCATATAGTTGTTTATTATAATTGAATGCAATGATATTGGGCAAGTCACACATTATACGCTTCCGCAAAATTCAGGGTGTGACATATAATACTACATCCATAGGCTTATACGAGACCTATAAGCCTATACGGGACCTTTACAAGAGTTATAGTACACCATATGGTACGATACTACTCCTATAGGCCTATACGAGACGATACTACACATATATGCCTATACAAGACCTATACTACACTATATGATACGATATGATATGATATGATATTAGACTACACATAGGTTCAACTCTACGAGTTAACCTACGGTACATAGTTTCTGATTCAATCATCCCTATTGTGAATAAGATGAGTTTGTTAGACCTATAGCGTTATCATCTACTACAGTTGGCTTGTTTAAAGTTAATGATTGTACTAGGTCAATTGTTAGTTCGCTAAGCAAGTTTAAGACAAGATGCTTAAGGATAACAAACAAGGACATAGATTTGAATTGTGATAGTTCATATAGTTGTAGGTTAGCAAATAGATACACGTTTCACCCCAAATAGTTTGATAAGTTATTGTTGGGATATTTGCAAGGGATTATCCTAAATAGTTGTAGACAAGATACTAGACTTAGATTTAAGATTAGGGTATTTTAGGACTACAGGCAACCTGGGATTTCATATTTAATTTGGGAATAACTAAGGTTTTTGATTAAAGGATTATTATGTAATTATTTACTTAAAATAAAGAATTTTATATTTACTGTATATGTTACAAATTGTGAAAATGATATACGGCATAATTATTATGAAAGGTTAAATGTGTTGGATTAAGATACAAGTGACTGGTTATTTGTTTTTAAACAATTTCTAAGTATAATTAACTGAATAATTAAATAATTATTCGATTAGGTTAAAATCAAAATAATTAAATAATTACAAATTAATTATTTTAAGGATCTCAAGAAAATTAATTTATCCAAAATTAATTAGATAAATCAAGTTTAACAAATAATGATTAAGTATTATAAAGTTATCTAATTTAAATAGGTTTCATGAATAAATGTTACAATTAATAAAAATTTGTTAGTTAAAATAAGTTTTATTAATTTAAATTTTGATAAATCAGGTTTTATAAATAATCGTTTAACGCTTTATAAAACTATTTGATTAAAATAATATTTTTTATATAAAATCGATTTATGTTTTCTATTTTAAAAATGAATAAAACAAGTTATTTGTTTTAAGGAATTATTAAATATAAATTCTAAGAAAAAGAATTATCTAAAAATAATAGTTTAACACCTATAATTTAACTAATTAAATTATTTATGTGAAATAATTTTTTAAGTCAGGTTAATGTTTTTGTTAAATTTTATATAGTAAAATAGTTTAAAAAATTATATAATTGATTTTATAAAAGTTTTAAAATTAAAAATTGTCCTTGCAATATGAGAATACAGTGCCTCAACTCTTAAGTGCAATGGGGAGATTTAAAGATGAACTTGTGACAACTGTCAAAATTTTAGGTATCCGTACAATTATTAAACAATGATTAGTGCTTAATGACTGTGCTGAATTACAATTAATGACTTGAATTGCCCTCTGGTTATCGTTATCATACATACATGTGCATCACATATTGCAAATGACATATCAGTATTGCATGCAAACTTTGTTGATTCAAATGATGCACAAAACACAGTTAGCACAATTATCAGACATATAAGAAAAATGCTGATGGAGTTCAGTACATAGAAAGACATTATATTGAGACACAGAATGAGCCAGAAACCAAGTATTACACTAGTATAGTGTGTAGGAAAGTAAGGATCACAAAACTGCCTTCCTAGTGATAGTTTAAGTGCCGGAAAGTGCTTAAAACTCACATAAACTGCAGAATTCAGCAAAAATCAGCAATATTCAGCATTTAAACACTCTAATATCATGCAGAAATATGGTTAAATGGTCCTTAATGCTTTCCTAAGTGTCAGGAATCAAAACTGTCAAGAAAGGTAACATAAAGCACACTAAACTGCATAGTTTAGCACCTTAACGAACCGGTAACCAACCGAACAATACCAGAAGCACCAAATTTTCACCAAAAGCATTGTTTTAGCATTACTAAGCTAGTTATGGTTCCCGAACATCATAACACATCATATAACAACTAGTAGCTAAATACCTAACTAGATTACTTGAAATCTAACCATGAACAAACTTCTAGTTTCAACCTAGCCTAAGCCCCCCTCCCCCACCTAGTAATCGGCCAACACAAGGACCCCACTTGTGATTTTATTATGTTATTATAATAGATTATGTTGGCTCTTTAAAAACATAAAAACCAATGGTAATTGTGAGTTGGAAGTTTATAAGAATAACCTTAAGGACTTAACCATTCATTTCTCATCACACACTAACACTTGAGCTCTCTCTCCCTCCCCTCTTCTACTGTCAGCCGAACACCCACACTTATACATCCATCATCATCCAACAATTCTCATACAACCCTGTTGGGATTGAACCCTATCAAAGGAATAAATAATTAAAGCCAAAACTGGATCAGAGCAGTGGATCTAGAATAAGCAGATATTATGTATTCAAGTCTCTCCCCTTGAAAGTGGCTTCAACATCTGATGACCTCCAATCCACTGATCGGTACAACTGCTGACCTACAACAGTTGATCAAGACAAAGACTGATGAAGACTAAAGCCCTGCTGTTTAATCTACTGCCATGGGTCGAGCACTACTGGATATATCAAGTGCTGCTGGGTTCACATCAGTGGAAGGATTCAGTAGTAGTTTAGTTTGTCTTTATGTAATATAATGTATAACAGTTGTTAGCATAACAGTACTTGTATAGATCAGTTGTTAGAGTTTGTTAGGAGGTTAGATGTCACTTTCATGGTGACGTTAGCAAAGATGCCACGGTGGTTTGTCCGTGCCTATTTCTATGAGTTCTTCACCATCTTTCTTCCTATATGAACAGATCACTGTGAGCTCAGGCTGAGGGGAGTTTGTTACATGCATGCATTGTAATTGAATCTTGTAATAAATTCAAGCATTCGTTTCTTTGTTGAAAATGTGTGTTGAAAGCAATTCTCCTGTTTGATTGTGAAAAGTTTGTTACCATTTTATTCCGCTGCACTACTTGTTCATTGTTCATCTTAATTCAAACATAAATCACAATCAAAACCAAACTCAGATCCTAACAATTGGTATCAGAGCTCGGACAGTCAAATTTGATTTAACAATCATTTTGACATAAATAGTTCAGCTCACAATCGTTGATACTGATAGTTTGTTCGTTTTGTTGAAAAACAGAGCAAGGTTTAATCACCATCAAAGTTGATTAATCAGTGCCTGTAAAACAACCAAGATGACGTCACAATCACAAGATGATAAGAATAACATCGACTCTCTTTTTAAAATACCCATGCTTAAACGTAATGAATACAACATCTGGGAGAGAAGGATGGGTCACATCCTTGCTCAACAGAACACTGGATATTGGAGATCTGTTGTTTTTGGGCCCCATGTTCCTATGGTGCCAAGTGCTGAGGATACAAAGAAGTTCGAACCTAAAAAACCTGAAAACTATACTGAAACTGACTTTCAAAAGTTCAAACTCGATGCCAAAGCATTTAGCATCATAGCATCTGCATTACCAAAAGAAATCTATGCTGGACTGTTACATTGTAACAGTGCCAAGGAGCTATGGGATGCACTGAAGGAACAGTTTGGGGGAACGAAAGAGGTTATTGAAAATAATAGGGAAATTCTGAATCAGTAGTATGAAACCTTTTGTCACATCAAGGGTGAATCATTGACCCAACAGTTTGAGCGATTTAGTTGTCTCATTAGTGAGCTAAGACTTGTTAAAGTTACATTTCCTAATTCAACTCAAAATAGCAGGTTTCTTAGATCACTGCCTGAAAAATGGGATACAATTGCTTTTGTAACTAGAAATTCAGCTGAGTTCAAAGATCTAACCCTGACCCAACTTCATGGTAGGCTCCTGACCTATGAAAGGGAGTTAAACCAGAAAAAGAAGTTGCAAGAATCTGGTAAAGTTGCTGATGATTATTCATTTGGCAACACAACTCTTTTTGGTCAGGAAGAATCTGGTAGCAATAGTAAGGATCAGAGTTATGATCATTTTATTGATATAACTGCTGGTGGAAACTTTAACAACTCTGATTCTCACTCTGCAAATTATGCTTTTACTGCAAATTGTGAAAACCAGATGTCAGATAACTTGTGTTTTGAACTCAATGATTTGCAACACTTTGATCCCACTGACTTAGAAGAGATGGACATCTTGCATCAATTGGCTTTGCTTAGTGTAAGAACAAGCAAATTCTATAAAAGATCAGGGAGAAAATTGATCGGAGTGTCGCGCTCCGGTCAAAGATAATATTTATAAGCCCAAATTACCCTTAACAAATAGTTAGTGGTAGTAAGGGGTCGAACCACGAAGAGTATGTGGTTTGTGTATGGATTCGAATGAATTAAACAAATGTGTCATGATTATGAAGCTTACTATAATAATGTTGTGTTTTTGTTTATTCTGAAGATATGATTTTAAACTAGATGATGTGATAAAAATGAGAAACAACTACTAATTAACGATTGCAAGAATTTTGGATACTAGAACAATTATAATAAAAAGGAATCACACCCGGTTTCGGTAATTGTTAACCTAGGATTTCTACAAGTTTTAGTTTCAACTCAAATGCATTCGATTAACGAATTTAGTGTACCGTGACTTAGGTGCTACTAACTATCAACGCCCCGAAGAACGGACAAGAAGACACTTTGTAATCAACACAAGTAAATCCTAACAACGACAACGTACAATTACATATCACCGTTTCGCAAAGTCATAACTTTTAACATCGTTCGACAATTCACGAATTCGTAACAAATGTAATACTATTGTCAAAAGTTTCAAAAACCGAATACAAATTGTCACTAAGATGAAACAAGAACAAATTGAAACCCTAAAAGTAACAACTACCTACACCGGGGTGAAACCGAGATGATTAGCCGCTCATGGTTGATGCAACTTGATCACCGGATGCTTGGAATACGGATGGAGTCATCTTGAAGCCTTGAGAATGGTGAATGATGAGGTTTGGTGAAAGATGATGATGGTGGAAGGATTAGGGTTTGTGGATGATGGATTGATTGAGATGATGGTGATGATTCTTGATGATGATTTCGGGTTGTAGAGATGAAGGAAGGTGAATGGTAGGTGATTGATGGATGGTTATGGCTCCAAGATGAAGATTCAAACTCCCCAAGTGAGTGTAACTCCAGAAAATCCCTTCACAACAACCTCCTTGACTCATTATTTTGACCCAAACAAAATCAACCGCGCAGCAGTATTGACGAGCCGTCGCCGACGGGGCATCAAGCGGTATTGACGAGCCGTCGCCGACGGCTTGATGCCCCGTCGGCGACGGTCCTTAATTGTTGAGTAAGAGCCGACGGTGTATTTCGCTGTCTACGGACAAACCAGGCGATGCAATTTTGTGCAAACCGTCGGCGACGGCCCATATAGGCGTCGGCGACGGTGCCCAGATGTTTGGTTTTCTGTTTCATCCATTTCTTGAGTCCGGTTGACCCGTTTCGCGTCCCGGTGGTTCCGTTTTTGCTCCGGTGACCCGTAAAGCTTCCGAAAAGCTCCTTAAACTCTGCTAGATCTGCAAAATACATATCTAATCAAAAGTAGGCTATTCGAAACTAAAACTTATGCAATAACATCAAATTAAGCAATTACAAGCACCGGTTTTCGACCACGTATCACATCCCCACACTTGTCTTTTGCTTGCCCTCAAGCAAATCTATTTTTCACTTTCACGTGGGTCGAACAACGAATACACTTCCCATTCCCGAGACAAAGGTTAAGGTCTATTGTCATGCGAAAGTTCAAATCTTTTACAATTTTCACATATTTACCGGTTAAGTGAATAATCACATATAATAATGGTTATCCAAGATTAACCCGCCCGTAAAACTAACAATTTATGCACATCCCTCACAATGTTCTCTCCACTCGGCTTATATTTTGGCTAATATTTATAATGTACTAGCACTTCAAAGACTATTCACTCAAAACCGCTTAGAACACATACCCGCATAAGCTTGCAACTCAATCATTCTCCACTATTGATCACGAATACTAAGCACAAGTCAAAAGGTCTTTGAAGGGTTGTAATGGGGCTAGGCGAAGGGTAGGAATTAGGAAATTTTAAAGTGGCTAAGGTGATGAAAATTCGATTTTTTTATTACAAATGACTAGTCTAACAAAACTAACTATAAACACCAAATTTAAGGCAACAACATTCGCCTTTTATTCAACAACTATCAACACTTCTTTTTGTGTTTTTCTTCAACGATTTTCAATTCTTTTTCATAACATTTTCTGATTTTTTTTTTAACATATATGCAAACAAACAAGAACAACTATACAAAAACGACTCCTATAATCGAATTTCCATCACACGGGTTTAAAAGAAAAGGTTTAACGGTTATGGGCTATAGGGTGGTCAAACGAAAGATTTAGGCTCAAAATGGGCGACTAGGGGATTTGTTTGGGTACGGATAGATAAATGGTTTTAAGAGAAAAGGTTTACCTAATGCCTTAATCATTCTTGTGCTTGTATTCGGTCTATAGTCTTAAACGTATCAAAAGTTGCAAGTTCTACAATATATGACTAATGGTCCACTCAAACAAAGAAACATAGGTATGTAATCTATGATATAAAAGTGGCTCAAAACCTCACATATCTAAAGGGTATGGTATGTGACATGCATAAAAGACTAGTTTCTTAGGCGGATTATTCCCAAATAACCACCCGTTAAATATCCGTCATGCTATTAATTCGAACTTGACCATGACAATAGACCAAATGGGTTGTGACATCCCTCGTTGACTTAGTTACTTGTGCTTTTAAGATCGCTTTTGAAACAAGATATTTTTGAAAAATTTTTGAAATTTTCCCCCATCCCCACACTTGAGGTGAACATTGTCCTCAATGTGTAGTATTTAAATAAATGGGTCAAAATCTAAAATTTTTACTACTCCCCCATCCCCACACTTGAGAGCCAAAATTTGATCGGAGTGTCGCGCTCCGGTCAAAGATAATATTTATAAGCCCAAATTACCCTTAACAAATAGTTAGTGGTAGTAAGGGGTCGAACCACGAAGAGTATGTGGTTTGTGTATGGATTCGAATGAATTAAACAAATGTGTCACGATTAAGAAGCTTACTAGAATAATGTTGTGTTTTTGTTTATTTTGAAGATATGATTTTAAACTAGATGATGTGATAAAAATGAGAAACAACTACTAATTAACGATTGCAAGAATTTTGGATACTAGAACAATTATAATAAAAAGGAATCACACCCGGTTTCGGTAATTGTTAACCTAGGATTTCTACAAGTTTTAGTTTCAACTCAAATGCATTCGATTAACGGATTTAGTGTACCGTGACTTAGGTGCTACTAACTATCAACGCCCCGAAGAACGGACAAGAAGACACTTTGTAATCAACACAAGTAAATCCTAACAACAACAACGTACAATTACATATCACCGTTTCGCAAAGTCATAACTTTTAACATCGTTCGACAATTCACGAATTCGTAACAAATGTAATACTATTGTCAAAAGTTTCAAAAACTGAATACAAATTGTCACTAAGATGAAACAAGAACAAATTGAAACTCTAAAAGTAACAACTACCTACACCGGGGTGAAACCGAGATGATTAGCCGCTCATGGTTGATGCAACTTGATCACCGGATGCTTGGAATACGGATGGAGTCATCTTGAAGCCTTGAGAATGGTGAATGATGAGGTTTGGTGAAAGATGATGATGGTGGAAGGATTAGGGTTTGTGGATGATGGATTGATTGAGATGATGGTGATGATTCTTGATGATGATTTCGGGTTGTAGAGATGAAGGAATGTGAATGGTAGGTGATTGATGGATGGTTATGGCTCCAAGATGAAGATTCAAACTCCCCAAGTGAGTGTAACTCCCGAAAATCCCTTCACAACAACCTCCTTGACTCATTATTTTGACCCAAACAAAATCAACCGCGCAGCGGTATTGACGAGCCGTCGCCGACGGCTTGATGCCCCGTCGGCGACGGTCCTTAATTGTTGAGTTAGAGCCGACGGTGTATTTCGCTGTCTACGGACAAACCAGGCGACGCAATTTTGTGCAAACCGTCGGCGACGGCCCATATAGGCGTCGGCGACGGTGCCCAGATGTTTGGTTTTCTGTTTCATCCATTTCTTGAGTCCGGTTGACCCGTTTCGCGTCCCGGTGGTTCCGTTTTTGCTCCGGTGACCCGTAAAGCTTCCGAAAAGCTCCTTAAACTCTGCTAGATCTGCAAAATACATATCTAATCAAAAGTAGGCTATTCGAAACTAAAACTTATGCAATAACATCAAATTAAGCAATTACAAGCACCGGTTTTCGACCACGTATCACATCCCCACACTTGTCTTATTCTTGCCCTCAAGCAAATCTGTTTTTCACTTTCACGTGGGTCGAACAACGAATACACTTCCCATTCCCGAGACAAAGGTTAAGGTCTATTGTCATGCGAAAGTTCAAATCTTTTACAATTTTCACATATTTACCGGTTAAGTGAATAATCACATATAATAATGGTTATCCAAGATTAACCCGCCCGTGAAACTAACAATTTATGCACATCCCTCACAATGTTCTCTCCACTCGGCTTATATTTTGGCTAATATTTATAATGTACTAGCACTTCAAAGACTATTCACTCAAAACCGCTTAGAACACATACCCGCATAAGCTTGCAACTCAATCATTCTCCACTATTGATCACGAATACTAAGCACAAGTCAAAAGGTCTTTGAAGGGTTGTAATGGGGCTAGGCGAAGGGTAGGAATTAGGAAATTTTAAAGTGGCTAAGGTGATGAAAATTCGATTTTTTTATTACAAATGACTAGTCTAACAAAACTAACTATAAACACCAAAATTAAGGCAACAACATTCGCCTTTTATTCAACAACTATCAACACTTCTTTTTGTGTTTTTCTTCAACGATTTTCAATTCTTTTTCATGACATTTTCTGATTTTTTTAACATATATGCAAACAAACAAGAACAACTATACAAAAACGACTCCTATAATCGAATTTCCATCACACGGGTTTAAAAGAAAAGGTTTAACGGTTATGGGCTATAGGGTGGTCAAACGAAAGATTTAGGCTCAAAATGGGCGACTAGGGGATTTGTTTGGGTACGGATAGATAAATGGTTTTAAGAGAAAAGGTTTACCTAATGCCTTAATCATTCTTGTGCTTGTATTCGGTCTATAGTCTCAAACGTATCAAAAGTTGCAACTTCTACAATATATGACTAATGGTCCACTCAAACAAAGAAACATAGGTATGTAATCTATGATATAAAAGTGGCTCAAAACCTCACATATCTAAAGGGTATGGTATGTGACATGCATAAAAGACTAGTTTCTTAGGCGGATTATTCCCAAATAACCACCCGTTAAATACCCGTCATGCTATTAATTCGAACTTGACCATGACAATAGACCAAATGGGTTGTGACATCCCTCGTTGACTTAGTTACTTGTGCTTTTAAGATCGCTTTTGAAACAAGATATTTTTGAAATTTTTTTGAAATTTTCCCCCATCCCCACACTTGAGGTGAACATTGTCCTCAATGTGTAGTATTTAAATGAATGGGTCAAAATCTAAAATTTTTACTACTCCCCCATCCCCACACTTGAGAGCCAAAATTTGATCGGAGTGTCGCGCTCCGGTCAAAGATAATATTTATAAGCCCAAATTACCTTTAACAAATAGTTAGTGGTAGTAAGGGGTCGAACCACGAAGAGTATGTGGTTTGTGTATGGATTCGAATGAATTAAACAAATGTGACATGATTATGAAGCTTACTAGAATAATGGTGTGTTTTTGTTTATTTTGAAGATATGATTTTAAACTAGATGATGTGATAAAAATGAGAAACAACTACTAATTAACGATTGCAAGAATTTTGGATACTAGAACAACTATAATAAAAAGGAATCACACCCGGTTTCGGTAATTGTTAACCTAGGATTTCTACAAGTTTTAGTTTCAACTCAAATGCATTCGATTAACGGATTTAGTGTACCGTGACTTAGGTGCTACTAACTATCAACGCCCCGAAGAACGGACAAGAAGACACTTTGTAATCAACACAAGTAAATCCTAACAACGACAACGTACAATTACATATCACCGTTTCGCAAAGTCATAACTTTTAACATCGTTCGACAATTCACGAATTCGTAACAAATGTAATACTATTGTCAAAAGTTTCAAAAACCGAATACAAATTGTCACTAAGATGAAACAAGAACAAATTGAAACCCTAAAAGTAACAACTACCTACACCGGGGTGAAACCGAGATGATTAGCCGCTCATGGTTGATGCAACTTGATCACCGGATGCTTGGAATACGGATGGAGTCATCTTGAAGCCTTGAGAATGGTGAATGATGAGGTTTGGTGAAAGATGATGATGGTGGAAGGATTAGGGTTTGTGGATGATGGATTGATTGAGATGATGGTGATGATTCTTGATGATGATTTCGGGTTGTAGAGATGAAGGAAGGTGAATGGTAGGTGATTGATGGATGGTTATGGCTCCAAGATGAAGATTCAAACTCCCCAAGTGAGTGTAACTCCCGAAAATCCCTTCACAACAACCTCCTTGACTCATTATTTTGACCCAAACAAAATCAACCGTGCAGCGGTATTGACGAGCCGTCGCCGACGGCTTGATGCCCCGTCGGCGACGGTCCTTAATTGTTGAGTTAGAGCCGACGGTGTATTTCGCTGTCTACGGACAAACCAGGCGACGGAATTTTATGCAAACCGTCGGCGACGGCCCATATAGGCGTCGGCAACGGTGCCCAGATGTTTGGTTTTCTGTTTCATCCATTTCTTGAGTCCGGTTGACCCGTTTCACGTCCCGGTGGTTCTGTTTTTGCTCCGGTGACGCGTAAAGCTTCCGAAAAGCTCCTTAAACTATGTTAGATCTGCAAAATACATATCTAATCAAAAGTAGGCTATTCGAAACTAAAACTTATGCAATAACATCAAATTAAGCAATTACAAGCACCGGTTTTCGACCACGTATCAAAAATTCTCAGGGTTACTTGGGAATTTAAGAGTGGGGTTGGATAAATCAAAACTAAAGTGTTATAAGTGCAATAGGCTAGGTCATTTTGCTAGGGAATGCAGGAGTCAAACCACTGGTCCAATAATAACTCATCCCAGCTCAAACCCTAGACCACAACATCAAAGCACTGTGCACTATACCCAATATACCCCTGCAGCATATGTTAACACTGCTCACTATGTTGCAACCCCTGTGCCTGTGCATTATGTTTAAACCACTGTTCCAGGAATTCAGTATGTTCAAGCCCCTGTCCCTCAGGCACAAGTGCAACCTGTTGCACCTCAACAAGCTGCTCCAACAGTGGTACAACCAGATCAGCAAAACTTTTTCACCCAAGGCTTTGTTGACTGGAGCAGCATGCCTGATTAGCTTGGTGATGAAAATTTTGCACTCTATGCTTCTAATGATACTTTTAATGATGAATTTTGTTTGATGGCATTAGAGTCAATACCAGAAGGGGTAGAAACTGAAGTGGCTGAAGCAGTGCTTACTGCAGTTGCTGGTGAACTACTGCTGGGAGAAAATTCAGAAACCCTGATTGAACCACTGTCTGACCCCTGGTCCAAAAATGACAAAGAAAAAAAGGAAGAGAAGAAAGCAGGTGAGAAAGAAGTTGGAGCTGATGAAGAAGGTGATCATCAATGTGATTATGCCATGATGGCTGCTGCTAAGGTATCACCTCAAGTTCTTGAAAAACTGTGTTCAGACAAATGCATTATTGCATTTGCTAGTATTAAAGAGGTAAATGAAAACCTTAGGGATAAAATCTTAACTGATGAAGTCAAATTTGAAAAGTCATTAAAAGAACTTAAAAACAAATTGGCTGAAAAAGACAAGGAAATCAGCAGTCTCAAAGAAGAGCAAAGCATAACCAAGACTTAACTCCAAACTATGGTAGAAAAATACCAAGTTTGTAAAAAGGAGTTGGAATCCACCCAAATTACTTGTGAAAGATGGGTGGAATCTTGCAAAGGTTATGAGGTTATGCTTGAGAAACAGCTTGAAGGCAATGTCAAGTTTGGTGTAGGATATAGAAAATATGATGATCTTGAAAACACTGCTGTCAAACAAGCTGGTTCATCTGAGATAAAACCAACCAACAAGAAAGGCCAAGAAGTTAAAATAACTTACAAACTTGGTAACAAAATCACCCTGGAAAGATCTGTGGGGTCCTCAACTTTTGAGGAAATTGAGAAATACCAATTTAAACCCACATGGTCTGATGAGTGTGACATTCTTGAAAATTTCAAGCCCA
Source organism: Helianthus tuberosus (assembly GCA_030545235.1). Lineage (NCBI taxonomy): Eukaryota > Viridiplantae > Streptophyta > Magnoliopsida > Asterales > Asteraceae > Helianthus > Helianthus tuberosus. The sequence goes on from CM060407.1 coordinate 127,180,227, forward strand.
TGGACTTCACAACCACTAATGGTGTTACAGCTCCAAAAGCAAAGGTCATTCCTATCAAAGACATCCCAACAGTGGTTCAAAACTCTGTTGCTAAGGAGTCTGAGAAAAGGAAGAAAAGAGAAAAGATCAAAAACCTGTTTTGTGATTTTTGTGAAAAGAAGAATCATCTAAAAAAAAGACTGTTTTCATCTAAAAGCATATGATCTAAACAAAACAAGTGTCATTGTACCTGCTGAGAGCCGCACCATCTATGGTAAAACAAACCACAAAACTCAAGAATGTGTGTATCTCAAAAACTTTGATGTAAAAAAGAATGAGTACACTGCAAAAACATCCTTAAGTTCATCAACATCATCTGTCAAGTTCACCAAGAACCAACCACTGTTTGTGTCAGTCGAAACAACTGTCACAAAACAGCTGAACCAAACATCTGCCAAAGAGATGTTCAAGTGACTGATGCACCCCCTGCCAATCAATACAGAAGAGGCAAGGGACAGCCATCATACCAAAGGATCCCACATGTTTCTGAGGCTTACAAAAGGCCTTCTAAACCAAGAGTGAACAGGCGTCCTTTTGGTTATCAGCAGTTGATTGGTCAAAATCCACAACAGTGGTTAGAGAAAAACAGTCCTAAAACAGTCCAAACCCCTGACCTAACCACTGTCCATCCATCTGAATTCATCCCAGATACTGTTGAGACCCCATCCAAAGCCTTATTGGCTTTGGAGACTCTAATGAACTAATCCTTTTACTTCATGTGCAGGGAGCTTCTGCATGCTTAGATAGCCTTTGGTATGTAGATAGTGGAGGCTCCAAGCACATGACAGGATGTAAAGCCCTTCTCAAAGATTTAAAAATCCATGGAGGAGGTAATATATCCTTTGGCAATAATAGCAAAGGGGAAGTTCTGGGGTCTGGTACAGTACAGTCTGGTAATGTAAAATTTGAAAATGTCAATCTGATAGACAATCTAAAATTCAACCTCCTGAGTGTTTCACAAATGAGTGATAAGGGTTATGGATCATTCTTCACAAAGGAGTGTTGTAGGATTGTTGGGCCAGAAATGGTTGAAAAGATTGAAGCAATAATAAAAACTGGAAAAACCAAACTTGTTGCTCAAAGAAGTGGCAATGTTTATGTGGTGGATATGTCAAAAGAGAGCCCCAGAACTGATGCCTGTCTGTTCTCAGCTGCATCAAACAAAGAGACAGAATTATGGCACAGGAGATTGGGGCATACAAATCTCAAGACAATCACTGCAATTTCAAAATAGGGTTTAGTAAGAGGTTTACCTCAAAAATTGTTCACCTGTCCTGAGCATTGTGTTTCCTGCCTAAAAGGAAAACAACATAAAAGCTCCTACAAATCCATTGATGAGTCCAAAACAACCAAATGTTTGCAAATGCTTCATATGGATTTGTTTGGCCCAGTTAAAGTCATGAGTCTTAGGAAAAAGAGATATTGTTTGGTTATTGTTGATGATTTTTCTAGGTTTACATGGACTTACTTTTTACACTCAAAAGATGAGACTGCAGGCATTCTGCAAGACTTTGTGAAATAGGTTGAAAAGCAGTTTGAACTTCCAGTAAAAATCTTCAGAAGTGACAATGGCACAGAGTTCAGGAACAAGGAGTTAGATTATTTCTATGTGTCAAAAGGAATTGTGAGGCAATATAGCATTCCAAGAACACCAGAACAAAATGGGGTTGTTGAAAGAAAGAACAGGACCTTGATTGAGGCTGCTAGAACCATGCTTGCTGATTCAGGTTTGCCATTAACTTTTTGGGCAGAGGCAGTAAACACTGCTTGCTATGTCCAAAATAGAGTTTTAATCAACCCCAGACATCAAAAGACTGCCTATGAACTGTTGTATAAAATAAAGCCATTGATTTCATATTTCAAAGTTTTTGGCTGCCCATGTTTCATTTTAAACTTAAAAGATTCTATCTCAAAGTTTGTAGCAAAAATTGATTGTGGTTATCATCTGGGATACTCAACCACTGCTAAGGCCTACAAAGTGTTTAACACAAGGACCAAAACAGTGGAGGAGACTTTGAATGTAAAGTTCAATGAACTTTCATCAATGAAAATCCCAGCAAATCCTGCAGAATTATTTGATCTTGATAAATTTACTTTTGAAAATACTGTTGTCAAGACTAACAGTGCAGGTCCATCAGAGGATTCATCACCAGACTATGGGTATGAAATCATTATTCCTCAACAAAAGTCTGTCAAAATGGGAAGAGCATCTGGGATACTCAACCACTGCTAAGGCCTACAAAGTGTTTAACACAAGGACCAAAACAGTGGAGGAGACTTTGAATGTAAAGTTCAATGAACTTTCATCAATGAAAATCCCAGCAAATCCTGCAGAATTATTTGATCTTGATAAATTTACTTTTGAAAATACTGCTGTCAAGACTAACAGTGCAGGTCCATCAGAGGATTCATCACCAGACTATGGGTATGAAATCATTATTCCTCAACAAAAGTCTGTCAAAATGGGAAGAGCAGCAGATGTTCAAAACAACTGTCAAAGCTCAACCACTGCTACCTCAACAGTTGTTGACCAAAGTAGCCCTTTAACCCCTGCTTCAAAATCATCAAGCACTATTGATAAAAGTCCTCAAACAGTGGATCAAAATCAGCATGTGTCCACACCTGTACCTCCTATTCCACCACCTTTTGAAGCCACTGCTGGATCATCAAAGTCACCAGCAGTGGTTAGCTCAGATGATTCACATCTGCAGCCTTCACCATTAAATGCCAATGTTCCATACCAAGGAGATCTTATCTTCTTGAAATCTCATCCACCAGACCAAATCATTGGCAACATCAATGAAGGGGTGCTCACAAGAAGTCAATCCCAAAACATTTGTCTTTTTGTTGGTTTTCTATCTCTCCATTAGCCAGTCAAGTACCAAGAGGCACTAAAAGACAACAACTGGGTAGAAGCCATGCAAGAGAAGCTCCAACAGTTTAGAAGACAACAAGTTTCAGAGCTTGTACCATTGCTAAAGGGTGTAAGTCCTATTGGCACAAAATGGGTCTTCAAAAATAAAACTGATGAAAGGGGTATTGTTGTCAAGAATAAAGCCAGGCTTGTGGTTCAAGGCTTCAGACAAGAAGAGGGCATTGATTATGATGAAACATTTGCCCCTGTAGCAAGACTTGAAGCAATCAGACTATTTCTGGCCTTTGCTGTCAACCACAACATCAAGGTGTACCAAATGGATATCAAATGTACATTCCTCTATGGTAAGATTCAAGAGGAGGTTTATGTTTGTCAACCTCCAGGCTTTGAGGATCCATTTAATCCAAATCATGTCTACAAGCTGAATAAAGCTTTGTATGGCCTGAAACAAGCACCAAGGGCCTGGTATGAAACTCTTTCCACTTTCCTACTATCCATTGGTTTCACAAGAGGTAGAATAGATAAAACATTGTTTTTAAAATGGAGAGGAAAGGATTTGATGATTGTCCAGATTTATGTGGATGACATCATTTTTGGAAGCACATGTAATAAAATGTGTGAAGAGTTTAGGAAACTCATGACAGCTGAGTTTGAAATGAGTGCAATGGGTGAGCTCTAGTGCTTTCTTGGTCTCCAAGTAAGGCAACTGCAAAATGGCACTTTTATCCATCAAGGCAAATATGCCAAAGAACTTTTAAAGAAATTTGAGATGGATGATTGTAAGCCATGTAGTACACCCATTGCAACAAATAAAATAGTCATGTCTGATGAGTAGGATGATTTGGTTGATCAAACTTTATATAGAAGCATGATTGGGTCTTTATTGTACCTAACTGCATCCAGGCTAGACATCATGTTTGCAACATGTGTTTGTGCAAGATCCCAATCAGCCCTAGAAAGTCAAACCTTATTGCTGTAAAAAGGATATTCAGATACCTAAAAGGTGCTCCCACACTTGGTATCTGGTATCCAGCTGATGGTAAAATTAAGCTTTCAGGTTTCTCAGATAGTGACTTTGCTGGATGTGACAAGACAAGGAAGTCCACTTCAGGAGGGTGCCAATTCCTAGGCAGTTGTTTAGTGTCTTGGTAAAGAAAAAAGCAAGCAACTGTTTCCACATCCACTGCTGAGGCAGAATATATAGCTGCTGCAAGCTGTACAGCCCAACTGCTTTGGCTTCAAAATCAGTTGCTGGATTTTGGTATCACTGCCTTAAAGACACCACTCATGTTGGATAGCCAGGCAGCAGAAAATATCATCAAAAATCCAGTTTCCCACTCAACCACCAAGCATATCGACATCATACATCACTTTATGAGGGATTGCTATGAAAAAGGTTTGATTTCTCTGCACCTTGTTCCAACTAAGGATCAGCTGGCAGATGTGCTAAACAAAGCATTAGACAAATCCACCTTTGAAAGTTTGATCTCTAGGATTGGCATGCTAAACATGGAATAACATGCAAAATCCTGTTTTTCTATGAATAAAAGCATTAAAATGTTTTTAGAAAATCAAAAATTCATCCTTAAAAATATCTAAAAATGAATTTTTCATTATAATCCTTAAAAGTCTGCCATAACCACTGCTTTGTTCAAAAGTCTGTTCTACTGAAAACCCTGTCCACTGCTGAAAGTCAACCCCTGTTCTCTCCTTTCTTGATAAGCACTGTTGTTCAAAATCAGTGTTTTATCCACTGATGTGCTATCCACTGATAGTAAAAATCACCCACTGCTTTCATTTTTACCATTACAACCACTGGTCTTGTTCCATCAGTGGTTTTCATAAAAACACTTTTCCTTCATCTTGTCAGGGGTTGGCAGGTGGACAGTACATAGCGGTCAGACCTTTTGTAACCGCTGCCACGTCAGCATTCACTTTTTCCTTTATAAAACCCTTTTCAAAACCCCAAACAGGGTTTTACTGTCAAAGCAAATTCACAAAAATTCCTTTCTCAAAACAGTTTCCATTTCCCTCTCTCAAATTCTTCAAAACCTTCATCGATCTTCTTCTCTAAAATGACAAAATCAAAGTCATCCGCAAAATCCACTTCAAAATCATCTCCTAAAAAGGCTGCTGAAAAGGCTACACCCATCGAAATACCATACAAATCTCCTCACAATTATCTGGGTCTCCTTACAAAACCCGGCACCACCGATGCCTTCGATTCCATCATTGATATCATGTCTGCATCAAAGTACAAAACTTTGTTAACAGCAGATGCCCCAATTTACTTGAAAACACAAAGAGAGTTTTGGAAAAATATTACCCTTGACAAACAAGGGGAGGATGTCATAGCCATTAACTCTTCTCTAATGGGTAAAGCAGTCAAAATCACACCACAATCCATCTCGGAAGTATTTGAACTCAATGATCAGCAAGGTAAAACTTCTTTTCCCAAAATGAGTTAAAAACTGATTTCCTTGAAAGGGGTTATGCAGAACAAATAAAAAAGGATACCTTACAAAAAGGTAATTTTCCACCTGCAACCAGATTTTTGTTCCATACCCTACTTATGTGTGTTTCAAATAAAACCACTTCTTTTAATGAGATACCATTAAAGATTCAAAACCTGAGATATGCTATTCTTCAAGATGAAAATTTCAATTACCCCCAGGAAATCTTTAATGGTTTGGTTAAACATGTTGATAAAAAGCCATTCTTAATTTTTCCAAGATTTCTAAGTTATTATTTTGAAAAGAAATTTGGTAAGGATGATGCTCACATAATAAAACAAGGTGACTCTTTTCAAATAAATTGCTTAACTGCTGAAACTTTTACAAGAATGTCAACACCTTGCAAAACACAAGCAGAGGTGCCTGAGCAGATTTTAGCAGCTACCACTGCTCCTCAGGTATCTGCTGCTAAGCCCACTACTCAAGGTGATCATAGCAGCAAACGAACTGCTTTGAAACCCACACCTAAAATCACCAAAAAGCCAAAACAAAAGAAAACTCAAAAGCCCCCCAAACCTACCAAAAAGGCAACTCTGGAGGATGAGATACCAGAGCAACTGCCAGTGACAGCACAAAAGTCACAAGAAACCACTGCTGCTACTTCCTCACAGCAGTTGGTAGAAATATCTCAACCCATGCCTGACACTCCTCCTGCTTCTTCTCAAAAAGAACAGGTTGTACAAATAGGGACACCACAATATGATGCTCTGGAATCACTTGCTTCCATCATCCACAGCCCAATGCCCGGGGCTTCTTCTCAACAAGACCTGAGGAGGTTACACCCCTTGAGTTACAAGTAACTCTTGGTGGTAGTCCAAGTGAAGCACCCACTACAAATGTTGAACCCACTGGTTTACATTTGGACAGTGGTTACATCAATAAGACTTCCTTGGAGGCAATTTCTTCTCTGGGAACACTTGTGTATCCAGTTTATACTGGGTCACTAAAAAGTGTCTCTCAATTTGAAGGAAGAGGTCCCCAGTACCAAGACAAAGGGGCATCAGTAGATGACTTTTGGAATACAATCCCTGAGTCAACCACTGTTATAACCACTGTTAGTGGGAAATCAGATAATCCCATTAAGTTGGGTGATGGTTTAAAGTACCTAGAATTGACGGATAGAATTGACAAACTGGATACCTCTGTTGCAGAAATCAAAGAAATGCTGCAACAGTTGTTGAAAGTTCAAAAGTTGCAATCCACTACTGTTCCAGCTCAAGCACCTGCTCCACCACAAGCACATGCTGCAAATGAGTTATGGAATCTATTTCAACCCCTGCTCCAACAACAACAACAAATTTCTGATCAGCAGCATGCAATACATGTTCAAATGCTTAGAAACATGATGGAGTCAAGGTTTAAAGACACCCAAGCTGACATCAAGGCTATAAAGGCCCACATACTGAACACCACTGGCACTGCTCCTCCCACTGTTCTCTTCATTGATAACCCCCTCCAGATAATGCCAAAAAGGGGGAGAAAATAAAGCAGTGGAAGAAGAAGGGTATTGAAGATGGTATTTACATTGAGCCTCAACAAGATAGTATTCTAAAAAACATCCCTTTGCCAGATGGTTCCAAAAAGATTGATGTTACCACTAATGCAATTGCTGATGCATTAGCTGAGGTAAAAAGGGATAGAGAGGCTAAGGATAAAGCCAGGTGGGAACAAGAGAAGAGAGAATTTATGAAGCTGAATGTGCAAGGTCCTTCTGAACCTATGGATGATAAAAATCCCAAGGAAGAAAAGAAGAAGCCCACTAGACAAGTAAGGCAACCTAAAAAGCATGCTTCCAAACCACCTACTAAAGGCTCCATACCTCAAACTACCACCCAAACAACTGCTGTAACTCCTGTTGTATCAACAACTGCTGATACTTCAGTAGTTTCAAAAACTGTCATCTAAACACCTGCCACCACTTCAACACACACCACTTCAACACACACCACAACCACTGCCTTACCATCACCACCAAAAACAATCTCACCACCATCACCACCAAAAACAACCTCACCACCATCACCTCCTGCTAAAAAGCAGAAGACATCAGATGTTACAACATCTGTTGTCATGACAATAGTGGTTGAAACACTAGTTGTTTCAACAACTGTTAGTCAGCCACCTTCCACCATTCAAAACACCACCACTGATCCACCCAAAACATCATCAGCCTCTCCTACAATAAAAAGGAGAAGGATTTTTATACCTGATGATGATTCTCCATCACCACCACCAACATCCTCACAATCTCTTTCACTTGTTAACAACCCAAACCCTGTTCCTCTCTCTTCAGCCCAAGTTCAACTACCAATCACTGCCATTACTCCTGCAGGTGTCCAATATCCTCTAGAACTCGCAGTAGTCAGAGAAGAAATCAAATCATTCTATCTTGAGGATGACCCTGCTAAAAGGAAGTTGCCATCAGTTGAAGGATATCCTAGGCCTAAAAATATTGAAGAATATTTGGAAGTTAAGGCTCAACAAGCAGAGGATATTTCTAAAAGAGATTCACAAGGAAAATCAGACAAAGAAATTCAAAGGCATTATCAATTTTTGCTTACACAAGTCAGATCTTTAGAGCAGTTTGCAAAGAATGTATGCCGACAAATTTCAGAAAGGGCAGATGAAACCCTAAGAAAAGATTACATTGAAAATATCATGGCTTTTAAGAAGTATAAGGGTGAAAAACATATGTACAAAGAGTGGACCATTCCTGAGCTTGAAAAGGAAGCAGCCAGGATTCAAGAAATGATTAAGAATAAGGTCAAACACACTCCTCCAGATTGGTCTCTGAAAAGACATTGGAGCAGAAGAGAATGAAAGAGGAATTAGTTGCTGCTGACTATGGGTCCAAAAATCAAGTGATGAGATGGAGAGAAGACAAAGTCAGGACCACCTACAAAAGGTTGGAGGAATTATGGAAGAAAGATCCTAAAGTTTCACAAAAACCTGACTACCCTGAAGCAGAGGTTTCAACAAGACCACCAAAGCTGCAAATCAGGAGATCCACTGCTCCAGCTGGTGCTGCCATCTACAAAAGAAGACAATAAAAACAGCTGGATGTTGAAACAGTGGAAGAATTAATGGCAGGAGATGACCTTGTAAAAGAGGGCATTAAGATGATGATAGCTGAAACTCTTGGCCTAAATCAACCTGCAAACACTGCTCAGTCAGTCATCACAAGGCCAACTTCACCAAACACCTCATCTAATAAAAATCTCCCAAGAAACCCACCAGACTCAAAAGTACTAAAGTGGAAAACTGATAAACAGACCCATGTACTGACATTGATCAAGTCTAGTGGAGAAGTGAAGAAAATAACAAGGGAACAAGCACTTGGCCTAAGTCTTGAAGATTTGGAGGATCTCCTTGATCTTCCACTGTGCAGGGATGAAGATGACACAGATGCCTTAGGCTTTGAGTTACAACTCAAAGGGCAAATAAGGGAACTGTTGATGAGGCAATAAAGATCTACCAATAACGAAGGGTTTTGGCATTATCTGTTCCAGGGGGAGATTGTTGGGATTGAACCCTATCAAAGGAACAGATAATTAAGGCCAAAACTGGATCAGAGCAGTGGATCTAGAATAAGCAGATATTATGTATTCAAGTCTCTCCCCTTGAAAGTGGCTTCAACATCTGATGACCTCCAATCCACTGATCGGTACAACTGCTGACCTACAACAGCTGATCAAGACAAAGACTGATTAAGACTAAAGCCCTGCTGTTCAATCTACTGCCATGGGTCAAGCACTGCTGGATATATCAAGTGCTGCTGGGTTCACATCAGTGGAAGGATTCAACAGTAGTTTAGTTTGTCTTTATGTAATATAATGTATAACAGTTGTTAGCATAGCAGTACTTATATAGATCAGTTGTTAGAGTTTGTTAGGAGGTTAGATGTCACTTTCATGGTGACGTCAGCAAAGATGCCACAGTGGTTTGTCCGTGCCTATAAATAGAACAGTACCCTGTACTGTTCTATGAGCTCTTCACCATCTTTCTTCCTGTACGAACAGATCACTGTGAGCTCAGGCTGAGGGGGAGTTTGTTACATGCATGCATTGTAATTGAATCTTGTAATAAATTCAAGAATTCGGTTCTTTATTGAAAATGTGTGTTGAAAGCAATTCTCCTGTTTGATTGTGAAAAGTTTGTTACCATTTTATTCCGCTGCACTACTTGTTCATTGTTCATCTTAATTCAACCATAAAACACAATCAAAACCAAACTCAGATCCTAACAAATCCATATATATACAAGGGTGCTAGAAGGTGTATAAGGAAGCTTGGAGCTTGTTGAAGTTGAAGGACCTTTCTCTTGTGCTTTTATCCACTCCATTTCATCTAGTGATCATCCCTAGCCTTGAGCTAGTAGTAAGAACACCATACTCTTCATTTTACATCTTATTTTAGTGGTTAAAAGAAGATACAAGTTGATGATCATGATGAACACTAAGAATCTTGAACTTGAAACTTGAACATAAGCTTAAAATCATAAGAAATCATGATGTTTATGTGTTGTTATGCTTGTTGATTGTTGTTTACTCATGTTTTTGATGTTGATCATCATATGATCTTGCTAGATAATGATTAAAAACATAATAGCAAGACGAGAGGATGAAAATGTTAAAGATCCATAGATCATCCTCATGTAAATCATGAACTTGAAAGTATAAGTTGTTTTCTTGTTAAGTGGTGATCAAAGTAAGGTGTAAGTCTTGTAAATCTATGATTTCAAGAATGGTTTTTCAAGAAATCAAGTTAAAAATACAAAGTTTACTTAATCTTGGTTCTTAAATAATTAAACCACATTTTTAGTGGTTAATCAAGTGTAGGATCATGTACTTAACAAGAAAAATCCAAAAAGAAACATTTTTAGAAAAATTAATTACAAGTTGTGAAGATCTAATTTCTTCAAGAATGAAGTTTTTAAAAAAACAACCACACTTTAAGGGTAACTAGACTTACTGAATATACTAGTAAGTTACTACGCATTTTTATAAATTTTCAAGTTCATGAGGTAGTAGTTTATGCTTGTTTTTGGCAAATTGGTAAGTGTAGATTTATTTGTTGTTGATTTACAAAAGAAAATGATATGCCTTAAAGGCCATGGAAACCTCGATTTTTAGGGATACTATGGCAAAATTTTTCTAAAAATTAAACACTTAGAGATATATTTTTAAACAAATATTTAGAAGTATATTTTTTAACCATGAATTTTCATATAAAGTTTGCCATAAATTTTGTTACAAAAATTATAAATATTGAAGGTTGGTTTTTATAAATAAAAGTGACTAAATACGTATTTAGGATATATATATAGAAGTCACCATGTGTGTGATTATTTGTATATTATGTGTATTAGTTATATTATTTTAGGAACTGAAATAATATAACTCATCAAAATACCAAAAATTACAATCCAAAATATTATCAAAATTCCAAGAGAATGAACATATAAATTATACCCAAAATATTGGAGAAACCAAACAAAGGAATATAACTCACAAAATATTCCGGCAATTTTATTCATAAGTGTATGTTGGAAAATGATATTTTGGACACCAAGAGAACAAAAATATGATTTTTACAATTATTACAAAATTATATCATATTTTTGACCATAAGAAAATATATTATTTTTGGGTGAATAAAATAATTATATATTTTCTAGGAATTATTAGAAGAAGTATTATTTTTGGAAGGAAATATATATTTTCTCAAACAAACATGAAATGCATTATTTTTGGGGAGAAAATGTATTTTCTTAAATAAACTTGAAATATATTATTTTTGGATGAAAAATGGATTTATATATATTTTCTAAGTTAGACTTGAAAATATATTATTTTTGAGACTTGTATGAGATTTATAAATATTTTTGCCAAGGGAAAAGTTATAAATAATCTTCCTATGTAATATTTCCTAAAATAAATATTTTGGAAATATATTGATGTGTTTTTATTAAAGATACAAAAATTAAGTATAAGGATACTTAATAAACGCAATAAAAATACGTATTCTCATACGTATAAATACACACCGGAATATACTACCGATACTTGGCAAAAATATACAAGTATAAGAATACGAATACAAATACACCAATCATTGGGAAGGATATACATGTATAAATACATAAAAGTAACAAGTTAAAATATATTATTTTAACTATTATTCCAAAATTTAATAAATATAATTTAAGTTAAAATATTTATTATTTTAACAAATAATTATATAACTTGGAATAATATTGAAGACACAATGAAACGTAACTCAAAGACACTAATTAATACTAAGTCAAGGCACAACCCACTCGTCTAATAGATCATAGTATGTTGTAGGTAGTCGTGTACTCCAGAGGAAACTTTGAGTTACAGTCGGATTGAAGAACGCAAAACCGTGAGTTCATGCCCCCCTTTTCTTTTAACTGTTTTCAGTTTTATAACTTTGGGGGTGAAGTACATGTTACATACTACTTACAAACGTTTATACATGGTATGGTTAGCTAAGGAAATGTACTGCTAGATCATGTGAGTGGTGGGTACAACGCTTAAGACCATTAATCCTTGTTGTAGGACCGAGGGACATGAGTGACAGATCTATTTGGGTGCAGCGAGCCCACACCCATGTGGACCGGGGTTTGGCCCATGAGGTGACTATGTCTTCAAACTAAAGCCCGATGCAAAATCTGCTAGGTTTGAGCCTTCCTGCATCACGTCACACATATTAATGGCCTTGCAAACCATTAATGATCTGTTTTCCTTGTTTACTTTCATACCAGGGTTTTACAAATACATACTTACTTATGATGATTACTAAGGTTTATTCGTGCACACATACAAAACACATGAACTCGCACAACTTTTGTTGATGTTTTCAAACTACATGTATTTCAGGGAATTAAATGTGGATCTGGCGGGCGTTTGGAGGTTTCAAGTAATGATGGGAATAAAAAGGTGTCATCCGGAGTCTAAGGGTTTGGATAGTGTGTCTTATCCTAGATAAGACACATCTTTCAAAGCCTGGTTTTATTTAAAGTCTGTTGTCGAGTCCTTATGGAACTTTAAACAATTTGCATGGTTTGTATTATGAATTTGAAGTCTGTGTTGGATTTCTAAACAATGTTGTTGTTATGTTTTAAAACTTAAATTAATGGATGAATGTTGGACCGTTTGCATGACCCTAAACGTCAGTAAAAGTAGTTCATCTCAGTTTACACAGGCGGAATCAAAGTAAACCAAGTCTCAAACAGCTTGTTCCTTTCAATTTCTTCTCTATTAACACTTTTCTGAGACTTTACAATGAGTTCTGATGAAATTTTGACAGCACCTTGTCTCTCACACTATGACCTCTGCTAGCTTCAAATGACACACTCAACTCCTATTTATAGGCTTGGCCTGTTAGCTTGAAATGACACATCAGTTTCAAGGTGACAAGCAAGAACCAGTTTCAAGCTAACAAGCAAGAACCAGTTTCAAGCTATCAAGCAAGAACCAGTTTCAAGCTAACAAGCAAGAACCAGTTTCAAGGTAACAAGCAAACTTTTACATGTAAACCCTAATTCTAACCATCTAGACCTAAGACTTGATTAAGACGTAGTCATCAGACATTCAGTGCACCAACAGACTCCCCCTTGGATGTTGACGAAGTCTTCGGCGTCAAGTCTTTAGTCTTTGTCTCTCTCCAAATTCTGTCATTGTAAAGCTCCTTCTTCTCAAGTTGAGGATCTTAATCTGGCTCCATCTTCAGTCTCCCCTTTGACTGTTCATCCAGAATTCTGACTCTCCCTTTCACAGACTCCCCCTCTCGGAATGCTAGAACTTGAATTCTGGTTCAAACTTTAACATTTGTTACCATGGGGATTCTTGTTACCTGCATATACTCTACCACAACATAAGTTTCACACATTTATATCATTTAGATTTATGAAACTTACTGTTAGAAATCATACATTCATCAATCTGTATAGTTACATCAAGTTCAAGTAAATGACCTTGATTAACTAAACATACAATCTTTCAAAAACATTTGTATATAACATTCAAAGTTTATAAACAAACTCTCCCAATCCTCTAGTTCATCAAGTTTAGCACTTGGAATTTTGAAAATCAACTCTCCAATATCAGTTGTCGAAAATCTTTTTGTATTTTTCAAAACTTTATGCTAAAACACACTAAAATCTTTTTGGATTTTGAGTTTAAAGAAATGCAGTAAAGAAATATATACAAACAATATTTTTGTGAGTTTGTGTAAGAGGATCATATCAGTTTATGAGACAAATCACTAGCACCGTTAAGCTTTAATCATTTTAAGTTCTAAATGATTCACATAGATTGTCAGTATATTGGTCCACTTAAATTTTCACACAAAGTTCAACTGCTTCGAGATACGAGTTTAATGTCTTAGATACTTAAACTTAATCACGTGTCCCACCTCAGAATATACTCCCGTATCCAGATCCCAATATTCAGTCTTACAGGCAAGTATAACACAAATGATATCTATAAGGGGTTAATAATTTATGAAAAATCATGAGAGCTCAGGTCAGAACTACCGTTCAGCAGAGAGATCATGAGTCAACTTTTGGGTGTGTCCCCTTTAGAGGATCTTTTTTACAACAGCATTGCTAAGCAATTTTATTGTCTTATCATTTATGCTGAGGGTGATGCTATGTTTCAAGCATTGCGGAAAGTGTTATTCGAGGACTAGGTCAGAACTTCCATTCAGCAGAAGTCCTGGAATAATACCCCAGACATCACTGAGTATAAAGACCTAGTATATCAGAAAAAGGAATCTTTCAAACGAGATTTCGGGGGTTACCCATATATCCAAGAGATGTTACCCACGATATAAGCAAGTTTGAATTTAGATTTATATCTCGTCACAATCTACTAAATGTGCAAAAACTACTGACACATCATCAGTGAGACCGTTTATCACATTTAACTTTCCAATTCTTTAGCATGCTGTGAAAGTCTACTGATGTACTATCATTTCCTCTTTTATACACCAAAACTCATTTTTGCTTTTTCAATGTTTTTTTTTTCATTTTTACCAGTAGGTTTTTATCATGTTTTTGGCTTTTTCAAATTTTCTAATTTTTAAAAATTTTTCTCCCCCTAAAATCAAAATATGTTTCAATTTTGATTTTCAAGGAAAATTTGAAAACAAACTTTACAAATGAAGTGACAAACTAATATCGAATCGCTTCAATTCGCCATTCACTCGGCATAAACAATCAGAACTCCCCCTGACAACAAACTATTTTCCCATTTAGATTTCAAAACACTTAAGTTTGTTTTAATCAAAATGGTTTTTCCGGAAAATTAGCTTTGTTTGTCTTTTTACAAACTTGGGGTTCTTTCATCACATTGTTCACCTTTAATCACTTATCGGAAAAAGAAATCAAGTACAACTTAATGTCCTTGATTAGTCTTTTGTGATTCGAAATATCACAGTTACCAACCTGTGAATTTCTCAAGAAATATGCCGATTCCTGTTCCACACTTACCAACCTGGGAACTCCGGCAAGTCAGGTTTTTCATTTAAACAAATTCACCCAAGCCTGGCCAGCCTTGGGTTTGACAGTTTTTACCTTAACAGATGGCTCTTCTGGTTTTGACGAACAAGAATCATTCCTGAACATGGCTTGTCTGACTTTGAAAAGTCAGATTCATTGCCAACACGTGGCTCCTTTGTTTTTGAAGAAACAAATTCATTGCCAGAAGATGGCTCTTTTGACTTTGATAAGTCAAATTCATCGCAAACCTTCATTGGTACCCAATTCTTACTAGATCTAGGTTTTCCAAATTTATTAGCCTGTGAAATGAATAAAGTTTCACGGTCTCTTTTATATTCGAAAACCTTGATCAAGATTTTGTCTGAAAAATTAACTTTCTTTGATTGGTTATCATTTTGCTTAGTTAATTTTTCTTTCTTTAACTTCCTTTTCTCTTTCCCGTTTGTCCTCAGATTTGTATCTGATGAATTCGTTTTGCTTGCCTTTGTAGTTGAGGAAAGCAATTCATCAGAACTTTTTCTCGGATTACCAATTTTATCCGAGGACAAAATTTTCTCCAAGTATTCTCTTGCCTTCTTTCTTTTCTTCCTCAGTCTGTCTTTCTGCCCTTGTGAAAGCTAAATTTTCTTTTCTTGAACTTTCTGTTCTTGAACTTTTGGTTCTGGAACTTTCTGTTCTTTGGGCTTGATACTGACTGATTTCTTTCCCATTTTCTGAGATTCAGCCCTCGATCTTCCCTTTGATCTCATTGGGCAATCTCTGGCAATGTGTCCTCTGATTTGGCATTCATAGCACCTTCTTGTTTCGAATCTCTGACTTTGGCAGTTAACAGCAATGTGTCCTTGAAATCCACAAGTGTAACACACTCTGTTATCATACCTCTCACTACTTTCATACCACACACCGTCTTCATACCACACACTTAGATCAAAGCATTGAATTGCCTTGTGGTAATCTTTCCTTCTCCTGTATCCTTGATTTGGCATTTGAGAACTGTGATCAAACCTGCACCACTGATTACCAACTTTTTGTGAGTTTTTATTTTCAGATTTTTGTGGTTTTTTATAATGATTGGATGATTGATCTGATGAGCTTTTATTTTCTTTTTGAAAATTTTTCGATTTTTTATCTTTTTGTTTCTGTTCCACATTCTTCTTTACAGGTTTTTGCGTTGAGCATTCACCTTTCTCAGTAGAATGTAAAACAGTATTTTTAAACATTTCATTTAATTTCAAAAATGTTTTTCTTTTTTCTTCTTTTTCTTTTTCATCATCAGATTTATCATCACAATCTTCAATTTTGACTTTGTCAAAATTTGTGACATTGTCACTTATTGGAACAGAATTGATCGGTTTTGGACAAACATGTGATGTAGAATTCACAAAACCTTTCAATTTATTCTCTAAATCTTTGATTTTCTTTCTATCACATTCAGCTTCTTTTTCAAGTCGAATAATAGTCTGACGATGGGAATTGATTACCTTTTACTTTTTCAATATTGTTCTTGCTAAAAACATATCTCCCATCTTCAAGAATCTTTATTTGACTTTGAAATTCTTTTTCAATTTTTATTTTTTCATTTTCAAAACTTTTGATTTTATCTTCAAAAACAGAGGTTTCCTTTTCCAAAATTTTTATTCTATTATCAAAAACTGTTTCTCTATCTTTTAAAGCCTTATTTTCCAATTTTGCCCAAAACACTTCTTCATGTTCTAAAGTGTTTATTTTATTCTCAAAATCTTTTTCTTTTAATTATTCGTTTTCTAATGTCAAACTGTCCAAACTACTCAACAGTTTAACATTTTCAGGCGTCAATTTCTCACAATTTTCTCTCATTTCAAGAATCTGTTTATCATCAGATCTTTTCTCATCCTTCACATGATTGATTTCCAATGTTAAACTCTCCACATCCTTCAAGAGTTTGACATTTTCTGCTTCAAATTTTTTACATTTAGAGCACCCAACTTCACATTTTGAAGTTTCATCCTTCTTTGATTCTTCATTCTTTGTCATTCCTTCTTTCTCCGTCTTCTGTGTTCCTTTTCTAATCCTTTTGATTAATTCAAGAAACTCAATCAAACTTATATTTTCTGAGTTTCTTTCTATTTCATTTATTAACTCTTTCTTTTTCTTTTTCTCTTCTTCATCTCCCCACCATTTTCTTTGCCAATAATCATCTTCAATTTTATACTCTTGGATTATGGTTTCCAAATCAAGAGTTTTATGATCAACAGCAATGTTTCCATAGGGGTCAAGATAACATTCTCTGTCTGGATCCCATCTATTTGCTCTTTTTGCCTCAGAAAAGAAACCAGATATTCTGATCATTTTGTTTATGGCTAACTGCTTTCTGTGTTTATACTTCTGTTCTTCAGTTCTGTTGTCTTTCCAAGGTTTAGGTTCAGAATTTGCCATCCTGTACTTTCCTGAAAAACAATCAGCAAAACACTTAGAAATTTTAAGTTTTGAAAAATAAAAAGTTCAAACGAAATCACTTGAAGCGAAATAGCTTCAAGTAGAATCAGCAACTTTCAAGTGAAACTGATAATGCACAATTCAAGCTATCAGGCTCGTTCAAGCTATCAGGCTCGTTCAAGTATTTCAAGCTACCAGGATCGTTCAAGCTATCAGACTCGTTCAAGCTATCAGGCTCGTTAAAGCAAACACACTTTCAAGCTAACACACTTTCAAGCTAATAGGTTCAAGCTGACAGGCTCGTTCAAGCTATCAGGCTCAAGCTGATAGTGTATTTCAAGCTACCAGACCTATGACGTCATCATTTCACGAACAATTTCAAGCTGTCACACGTATTTTGATCAGTTTTAATCCGTATTTTAGTTTGAAACTTTCAAGGATTAGTTAACTATGTATTTCGCTTGATATGTGTTAATTTCAGGCCATTTCAACCGTGAATTATGTCCGAATCAGAAAAAGAATGAGAAGAAGTAAGTAGAAATGAGAAAATCCGGTAAAATCAAGCTGCTATGGTATGAACTCCTCGTCCTAAGCTCTGATACCACTTGTTGGACCGTTTGCATGACCCTAAACGTTAGTAAAAGTAGTTCATCTCAGTTTACAGAGGCGGAATCAAAGTAAACCAAGTCACAAACAGCTTGTTCCTTTCAATTTCTTCTCTATTAACACTTTTCTGAGACTTTACAATGAGTTCTGATGAAATTTTGACAGCACCTTGTCTCTCATACTATGACCTCTGCTAGCTTCAAATGACACACTCAACTCCTATTTATAGGCTTGGCCTGTTAGCTTGAAATGACACATCAGTTTCAAGGTGACAAGCAAGAACCAGTTTCAAGCTAACAAGCAAGAACCAGTTTCAAGCTAACAAGCAAACTTTTACATGTAAACCCTAATTCTGACCATCTAGACCTAAGACTTGATTAAGACGTAGTCATCAGACATTCAGTGCACCAACAATGAACATCTTTAGTTTTATCATATAGATGTTTGTTATGATTGAATGCAATGATATTAAGCAAGTCACACATAATCACGCTTCCGCAAAAGTCAGGGTGTGACAGTTTGGTTTCAGAGCTTCGATTGTAGCGAACTAGGATTCTTTCTCGAGTCTAGACTACAATCATTAGGGCTCTCATGAAAATATTTTTACAACATGTTTTCATTGCATACACGAAACGCCCAGATCCATGGAACAAACATTTTTACAAACGGAAAGACAAGAAAGCACAATTGCAAGGTTTACATTTGTGGTTTAGTCTGGGTAGACTAAGGAAGGATATAAAGGATTTGTGAGGAATAATGAGGATACATGATTTCATGATACATTGTCTTTGATTGCATACTAAATGATAGTGGTTAATATATGTGCATATGTTATGATTGCTTTGTTACAGACACTATGTCTTCATCCGAGAGCGGATTGTCCGACACTGATGACCCTATGGCTATTGTTTCCAATGATGAGATCGCACCGGAGCCAGAGATCTTTACATCCGATACTGAGAGTGACCCATATATGCTATCAGACGAAAAGGACGACTTTAAGTCGTTCGCGTTGCCTGATTTTGGAGATGACTTACCGCTTACTGATGGTATTCCAGACGAGGATCCTTTTGTTGTTCCCATTCCAGTCCATGATCATCTTATTTTCGGGCATCCCGATGGTGAGCATATTGTGGCGCCAATCCTTGCTCCCGTTCCTCTCGTGGTCATCCATCCTGAGGATTGGCCTTTTGATGATATGTTTAATGATGACTTTGATCTGTTTGTTGATAGTCCTCCTGGTGACGCCCATGGTGATGGAGAGCTAGATGAGGACGTTGTTGCTACTCCACTTCTTGAGATCCCTGTTATCGAGTTATCCTCTGATACTAGTTTGCACTCTGTCTCAGATTCCTTTGAGTCTGTGACGTCTTCAGCTTTGCAGGCAGTTAGATTACAGCGCTATGCCACTGATACTGATGATGAAACGGCCATGTCAGCTGCACCATCTCCTCCACACGATCTCGATCCTGGTCTTGAGCCAGATTTTGTTCCTATTGATCAGCCTGATGTTGAACCTGCTGATCCTGAGCCCTTACCTGATCATGAACCTATTCCTTTTGGCATACCAGACATTGCACCCCTTATACCTGACCCAGTTCCTGCACCCGTTGACCCTCCTGTTATTGAGGCACTTATTCCTCCACCTGCACCCGCACCCGCTGATGTTGCTCCTTTTCATCCTGTGGAGTCTGATGTCCATCGTGTTTATTTACCTATCGTTTTCTTGCAGGACATACCCGCACCCCGTCTAGGGGAGGGTACTTCTGGGCAGCAGCCTAGGTATGATCCTTATGTCTCAGCAGCTTTTTCTCAGTCCCCTCAGTCTGCACCTTTTGTTCCTTTCACTTCTTCGCCACTCAATGAGCCATTCCGATGGTTCCCACCATACACCATGCCAATTTCAAATCCCCACCATCCCTCTCATTTTGTTGGTTATACACGGGATGAGTTACTTTTATCACTTCAGCTCCTGTTTGAGGTTATGAGTCATAGGATTTTGGAGCTTGAGCTGACTCCGCGTCCTTTACCGTGTCCTTATCAGCCTGCTTTTGTTCCCCCTCGTTCATCACCGTCTCCATTTTCACATCCACATGCTCCTCTTACTCCTTTTCCAGAGTTTGATGTTCGATTTCTCACCATCGAGCAGCAGATTAGTTATCTGCTGCGTCATGTCTATGAGCTTGAGGAGGAGCTTGCACATGTGCGCAGCTTGCTTTTCTTTCCTCGACCTGCTCCTCCACCACCACCACCATCAGCATAGCTGGTTTTTGGTTTTATGTAGGTTGCATTACTTTTGATGAGAGCACCACTATTGAGTTGAGCTTGTGAAGCCTTTTGGAGACCACTTTTTGATTGTATGACTTTTGTAGATTGGTAGAGTTGTTGGACAAGGGTAGTGTGACCCTGTGTTCCTTTTGATATGAATACACTTTGTAAAACATGTAACAATACTTGTGGTCGATGATTAATGAAAGCTCAATCGTCATGTTCTCATTAAATATGTTGTGGATTTACATGTTTGTGCTATGATTGGGATGTTATATGCTTGCTTGCTATGATAAACGCTATTATGTATACGTACTATTTATTATACGAATAAGACCTGACCTATACAATCTTCTTCTTAGAAGATGCCTCCTCGAAGGAACACTCAGTTTCCCACAACCGAGGCAGAATTACAAGAACGAATTTCACAAGCAATCGCACAACATGAGGCCCTACGCTCTGAACACAGCGGAGGCACCTCAGGGAATAACCCACCTAACGGTAATGTTTAAGTCACTTAAGACACATTACAATACGTTTGGGCATTTCCAAGTGCGTTTTTCTAATGCTTTCTGTGAATGATGTTGCTTGTACAGGTTGTACTTACTAGCAGTTCCTAGACTGCAAGCCTCTGAACTTTGACCGCACTGGTGGTGCCGTAGCTTTTGTGAAATGGGCTGGGAAGACAGATTCTGTGCTACGAATGAGTAAGTGTGCGCCAGAGCATCAAGTCACTTACATTTCTGGACTATTCCTCGATGGAGCTCTGTCATGGTGGAACCTCCAGGTTCAGACTCTAGGTGAGGCCGCAACATATGCTATGACTTGGGATGAGTTGAAAGAGCGGATGCGAAAGAAGTATTGTTCGAGGGCTGAAATTCAGAAGTTGGAAACCGACTTTTGGAATCTGAAAATGGATGGTCCTAAGATAGCTGAGTACGTGCAGAGATTCCATGATCTGTCTCGTGTTGTCCCCTACATGGTAGAACCAGAGTTCAAGCGAGTTGAACGTTTCATTTGGGGATTGGCACCCCAAATTCTGAGCATGGTAACGACATCCAAGCCTCCAACGATAAGCCATCGACCTGAGCGTGGCACTGACAGAGGAAGCCATTAGATTGGGCAAGTTTTCGATTTCTGAAGGAAAGAAGAAAGGGACTCATGTCGAGTCGTCTGGAGAGAACAAAAGGAAGTTCTCAAATTTCAAGAAGGGTACCCAAGGAAACAATAGTGCTAATAAGCGGAGATATGCTAATCCACCAGCCGAGGTCAGGACTGGTGCTGCAAGTTCCGAGAACAAAGGAAAAGGATACATGGGCACTCTGCCCAAATGTGATGTATGTCAGTTTCATCATGCCGGCCAGTGCAGGTTTAGAAAATGTGAAACCTGTGGAAAGAATGGTCATTCTAAGGAAAGGTGTTGGGCCCGTACTGGTCGTGGGAATGGTGGTCAAAGAGGAAATGGTAATGGCAATGGCAACCGTGGTGGAAACGGTTATGGGAATAGGAACCAAGGAGGAAACAATAATCAGGGAGGTAATGGAAACCGGAATGGAAACGGGAACCAGGCGGGAAATGGAAACCGCAGAGGGAATAATAACAACAATCAAGGCAGTAATGGGAATGATCGCGGCCAAGGTTATTTTGGCTGTGGTGATGTAGGGCACTTCAAGCGGGATTGGCCAAAGAATAAGCAAGCCCAGGGAAGAGTCTTCAACATTGGAGCTAGGGAAGCTCGCCAGGATTCGAACGTAGTCACTGGTACGTTCCTTATTAATCAAAATTTTGCATCTGTGCTATTTGATGCTGGTGCCGACTATAGTTTCGTATCTCTAAAGTTTAAGAACATACTTGGTTAGTTGCAAGTAAGTTAGATATCCCATATTCGATAGAACTAGCTAATGGAAAGCTAGTAGAAGCCAACGAAGTAATTAGAGGCTGTGTGATAGAGCTTGGAGAGCGTGAGTTTACGCTTGATCTGCTGCCAGTTGAATTGGGAAGCTTCGACGTAGTGGTTGGAATGGATTGGTTGTCGAGTAACCGAGCTGAGATTGTATGTCATGAGAAGATTATCCGTATCGCATTGGTGAATGGAGAGATGATCTTGATTCATGAGGAAAAGCATGACACGCCTCTACGGATTATCAGTTGTTTGAAGGCACGAAAGTTTTTGCGTAAAGGATGTGTTGCCTTCTTGGCTCATGTCGCGGACAAAAGAAGACCATGAGCAACACCTTAGAGCCATTTTAGAGCTGCTAAAGAAGGAGAAGCTCTATGCTAAGTTCTCGAAGTGCGAGTTTTGGTTACGCAAAGTGTAGTTCCTCGGTCACGTGGTAAACGAGGATGGTATTCATGTGGATCCCACCAAGATCAAGGCGATTAAGAATTGGGAAACTCCGAAGATGCCAACCAAGATCCGACAGTTTCTAGGTTTAGCGGGGTATTATCGCAGATTCATTGAGGATTTCTCCAAGATTACTCAACCGCTGACCTCCCTTACTCAAAAGGATAAGAAGTATGAATGGGGAGACAAACAAGAAGAAGCTTTTCAGCTGCTTAAGAATAAGCTTTGCGATGCACCTATTTTATCCCTACCCGAAGGCACCGACGACTTCGTGGTATACTGTGACACCTCGCGTTAGGGATTGGGCTGTGTGCTAATGCAGTGACAAAATGTTATCGCTTATGCTTCGTGCCAATTAAAGGTTCATGAGAAGAACTACACCACGCATGATTTGGAGTTAGGCGTAGTGGTGTTTGCTTTGAAGATTTGGCGGCATTATTTGTATGGTACCCGATGTACGATTTTTACGGATTACAAGAGCCTCCAGCACATATTCGATCAAAAAGAGCTTAACATGAGACAATGACGTTGGGTAGAGCTGTTAAATTATTATGATTGCGAAATCAAATATCATCCAGGAAAGGCGAATGTGGTGGCAGACGCCTTGAGTCAAAAAAGAGGATTAAGCTCATAAGGGTTAGGGCTTTGGAGATGATTGTTCAGACAGATCTCTCATTGTGTATTCGTGTTGCACAAAGAGAAGCTCTTAAGAAAGAGAACTTAAAGGCCGAATATCTTCGAGGAATGGAGAAAAAGTTGGTACCCAACGAGGAAGGAACCTTGTATTTTATGGGACGAATTTGGGTTCCACTTTTTGGTGGCCTTAGAGATATTATTTTTGATGAAGCTTATAAATCAAGGTACTCGATCCATCCAGGATCGGACAAGATGTACCAAGATTTGAAGGATTATTACTGGTGGCCAAGGCTTAAGGGTGATGTTGCTACTTACGTTGGAAAGTGTTTGACTTACGCCAAGGTAAAGGCAGAGTACCAGAAGCCTTCAGGTCTCCTACAGCAACCAGAGATACCCGTGTGGAAGTGGGAGCAGATCTTAATGGATTTCATAACGAAGTTGCCCAAGACTCCCAGAGGTCATGATACGATTTGGGTAATCGTGGACCGTTTGACAAATTCTGCGCACTTCTTGTCGATTAGAGAAAAGGATAACACTGGTAAGCTAGCTGAGCTATACCTAAGAGAGATAGTTGCACGTCATGGAGTGCATATCTCAAGTATATCAGATAGAGATGGAAGATTTGTGTCAAGGATTTGGCAATCCTTTCAAGAAGCTTTTGGTTCTCAGTTGAATCTGAGTACAACTTTTCATCCACATACGGACGGTCAAAGTGAGAGAACGATTCAAACGCTTGAATATATGCTACGTGCTTGTGTTATGGATTTTGGTGGCAGTTGGGACACTCACCTACCTTTGGTAGAGTTTTCCTATAACAACAGCTACCATACAAGCATTCAAGCTGCACCGTTCGAGGCTCTCTACGGATGCAAGTGTCGATCACCGTTATGCTGGGCAGATGCAGGTGATAGACAGTTGGTTGGTCCCGAACTGGTCCAAGAGACGACCGATAAGATCATGCAGATCTGAGAGCGCATCAAGGTGGCTCGTGATCGACAGAAGAGTTATGCGGACCAGAGACGTAAACCTTTGGAATTTGAAGTGGGTGATATGGTTCTGTTAAAAGTCTCACCCAGGATGGGTGTGGCACGCTTTGGGAAGTGTGGTAAGTTAAACCCATGTTATATCGGACCGTTCAAAATCCTAGAAAGGGTTGGTTCTGTAGCATACAAGTTGGAGTTACCGGGAGAACTCAATGGTGTTCATGATACATTTCATATATCTAATTTGAAGAAAAGTCCAACTCAAGAGACAGTGGTTATCCCTGCGGATGAAGTTCACATAGATGACACACTCCATTTTACCGAAGAACCCACAGAGGTTACTGATTGGAAGGTTAACAAGACTCGGAGGAGTAGTGTTAAACTCGTCAAGGTTCGATGGAATGCACGTCACAACCCAAAGTTTACTTGGGAGGATGAAGACCGCATGAAAGCAAAATACCCGCATTTGTTCCCCAACTCCCCTGCAGCTAGTAGCAGAGCTTAAAATTTTGGGCCGAAATTTTCTTAACAGGGGGAGAATGTGACAACTGTCAAAATTCCAGGTATCCGTACAATTATTAAACAATGATTAGTGCTTAATGATTGTGCTGAATTACAATTAATGACTTGAATTGCCCTCTGGTTATTGTTATCATATATACATGTGCATCACATATTGCAAATGACATATCAGTATTGCATGCAAACTTTGTTGATTCAAATGATGCACAAAACACAGTTAGCACAGTTATCAGACAAATCAGAAAAATGCTGACGGAGTTCAGTACATAGATATACATTGTATTGAGACATAGAATGAGCCAGAAACCAAGTATTACACTAGTATAGTGTGCAGGAAAGTAAGGATCACAAAACTGCATTCCTAGTGATAGTTTAAGTGCCGAAAGTGCCTAAAACTCACATAAACTGCAGAATTCAGCATTTAAACCATCTAATATCATGCAGAAATATGGTTAAATGGTCCTGAATACTTTCCTAAGTGTCGGGAATCAAAACTGTCACGAAAGGTTACATAAAGCACACTACACTGCATAGTTTAGCACCTTAACGAACCGGTAACCAACCGAACAACCGGACACTACCCGAAACACTAAATTTTCACCAAAAGCATTGTTTTAGCTTTACCAAGCTAGTTATGGTTCCCGAACATCATAACACATCATATAACAACTAGTAACTAAATACCTAACTAGATTACTTGAAATCTAACCATGAACCAACTTCTAGTTTCAACTTAGCCTAAGACCCCCCCCCCCACAACCTAGTAATCGGCCAACACAAGGGCCCCACTTGTGATTTCATATAGATGTTTGTTATGGTTGAATGCAATGATATTAAGCAAGTCACACATAATCACGCTTCCGCAAAAGTCAGGGTGTGACAGAACTCAATATAGATTTGAAGTTCAAAAAAAAAAAAAAAACAAGTGACTATAGATTCATTTTTTAATAGACAATTCTAGAATTTTGAAATATGTAGTAATTTTTAATTTATGGTTTCGCTGGGACCAATATATTTACATTGGGATTTCAAAAAAAAATATTATCTTATTATTTTATCGATTGGGTCCAATTTTGTACTGGACCCACGTTGGGACCGGACAAATTATTAATTTTATCGAGGTTATTAATTTATTGAGTGTTAAATTATAGAGGTTTTAAGGTATGTCATTGAAGGAAACTACACAAAAGAAGGTTATGGCATGTTTTTTTTTTTTAAAGTAAACTTCACTAACACAAAGCTAACCCAAACCGGGCCAGCCAACACAAAAACACAATTACATATTTACAAAAGAGCACCAGTCCTCTCAACTTATCGCTTTATGTTTAGACCTATTTACAAACCACAAGAATCCGATTTCTTTAACTTCACTCAGAA
This sequence comes from Helianthus tuberosus, assembly GCA_030545235.1. Lineage (NCBI taxonomy): Eukaryota > Viridiplantae > Streptophyta > Magnoliopsida > Asterales > Asteraceae > Helianthus > Helianthus tuberosus. The sequence goes on from CM060407.1 coordinate 127,206,330, forward strand.
TTCTATCTATCCTCACCGGGGAATTAGAGAAGACCAAATTGTTCCTAGCACGCCACAAACTCCAACAAGCAATAATAAAGATACCTTGAACCGCTTCTTTCTTCCTTTCCGAGGCCCCGATGTCCTTAAAAATACCAAAAAGATCCTTAACTTCAAAAGCGAAGATTTGAGAGATTTTGCACCATGAACTAATACCTAGCCACACACTTGACGCAATCGAACAAGCCAGAAACAAATGATCAGCTGATTCGTCATCCGACTGGCACAACCGACATGTAATATCACCGACGTGAACATTTCTATTCCTTAAGGCTAAAGCGGTGGCGATCTGATCCATACTCAATCTCCACGCCATAATATTACATTTCGCAGGAACCCATTTACACCAATAAAATGAAGAAATGTTACCTCTCGGGATATCAGAATACAGGAGCCTTTTCACACTCTTAACTGAATAAATACCTTCTGAGTCGAAAGTCCATTTCCACTTATCTCCATTTTCCGACGTCTGAACCGAATTCAGCAAGTCCCGAAGCTGCTGATGTTCAGAAATGAGCTCCGGATCAGACAGCGAGGACTTCCAGTTCCATTGAAATTCGATCTCATCTCCGGTTCTCTTCATCCGCTTGGACACGAGACATTTCTTCTCAGCTTCAAGTCTGAAAAGATTCGGGAACTTCTGTTTAAGGGGCACATCAGCGGCCCAAACATCAAGCCAGAAAGAAATTCTGTTTCCATTGCCAACCTCTCCTTTCAAGAAAGCTCGAAGTGGAATCCCGTTAGCCTTAGTGTTGATAAACACCTTGGAAATATTGGTCCACACTCCACTAAAAGACTTCTTAAAAAGAATACACTCCCACCCGACCCGAGAAAAATGAATTGCGTCAATTGATTTTTTCCACAAGTTGTTTTCTTCAGATTTGTACCGCCATCCCCACTTAGATAAAAGGGCCGTATTCACCTCACTGAGTTTGCTCAAGCCTAGACCACCGTCCGTCTTATGACACGCAACCCGATCCCACGCCACCCAATGCATTTTTCTCTGTCTATCGAACCTCCCCATAGAAATCTTTTAATCATAGCTTCCAAATCCAAAATCACTTTTTTTGGGGCTTTGTATAAAGAAAAATAGTAATTAGGAAGGCTTTCCATGACCGACTTGATGATGACCACCCTTCCCCCAATAGATAAGAGATGAGACTTCCATTTGTTGAGACGAGCATGGAATGTATCTAACACCGGTTGCCAATTGCATATCCGGTTCATGTTAGCACCCACTTTTAAACCGAGATATATAAAAGGCGGCATATCCGGTTTACAACCCACTTCGTTGTCTTACTTATGGCATGTTGAAAGCAAAAAGTGGAGAGTAGAAATGGTTTGAAGAGTACAATACACTATCACTTGGTGTCTTACACATTGGGATATTGAAAAAGGTTGGATATCTTCAAGTGCAGCTGTAATATATGTAAGTTACTTTCTCATTTATACCGCTAAAAGCTCATTATTTGGTAAATAGTTAATTTATTGTAGTTTTTTTTGCTAAAAGGACGAGATGATGAAGTTTAAAAACCAACATTCTGTGGAATCAATGAGCGATAAGTCGATTATTGAGAATGTACTTGGACGAAGCTCTGTTCATTTGTATTGGTGGGGACGTGATCCTGTTATTGCTAGTAGCACCATGGTTACCACTCATAAATCAAAGCATCATACTGATGATGAACTAGTGGATGCACTTGAAATAAGGAAATGTAAATGTGCAATTATGGAACAAACACTTATTGCAAATAATATCATGCCCCCACTGATAGGCGCTTTAGAACAATCTCAAGGTAATACATCAGAGTGTGCTAAAAATATTGACAAGTGAAGTAGTTTTAGTATTTTCTATAAACTTGTTACTGACTTATGAATAATTTTAGTTTTGTAAGTTTAAGTATTTCAATTTCTACTAGTACTTTCATTTAGGGATTTGAACGATACGTTTTATTATTTTCAATTAAGAATTATAATTTGGTTACTTTTGTTTTTATATTGTTGTTGCATTTGTTTGCATGTGTTTTATTATTACCTACATATGTCATGAATATAAATGTATTTTTACCAACACATCTATAATTCTTTCTACACATATTAAAGTTAATGGCTACACATCTATAACTTTACCTACACATAATATTACTTTTACTCACACATATTCTTGACACGTCATCACTATAGTCCGTGTCACATGGCACGCCATCTGCCACGTCACCTGCCATGTCATTCGCCAAGTCAGTTACCACCTCACCTCCACATCCGCTGCCACGTCGTCTTGCATCTAAACAAATTATAATTTAGTTTTAACCACACCTATAGAATAGTTTTAACCACACATATATGTATAGGTATAACATGTTATATAACTACACATAACTGATGTGTGGGTAATGATCTATATCAAAAGTTGCGAGTCTACACATCATGACACTTAATTTATGTGTAGGTAAAGACAAATACGTACCAACACATAATAAGCTTTTACCCACACATACTATGTGTGTGTAAAGACCCAAATTTCTTGTAGTGTCGGCCTAACTTGATGCATGGTTTTTTAAAATGACATAAGGATACACGGAGTGAGAGCCCGAAAGGGCATGTGGTAGGTCGACCCCCGGTACGAACACCTAAGAACACCACCACCGGAAAACAGGGTAAACTTTTATAGCAGAAAACAGTGTGGCCACAACGATTCTTGAGGAGTTGGGGTGGGTAATTGTTTTTTATGTGTGCATGTTTGTAGTGTATGTGTGTGTATTGTGTGGCATTGTTGTTTTATTTTTTAATTTCTTTCAGGTACATGAAAAAGGAAGAAGAGGGTTTTAATTTATGAACCTATGAGTCCAAGTTTGTTTTAGTAACACACTCTGGAATTTGGTATTAATTTTTAATAAACTTTAAAGATTGTTTAATTTAATTTAATAAGTACCATAAGGCTTAAGCTATAAAATATATTTACATTTAGTTTATACGTAGTTATATTACATATACATATATTAATATTAATTAAAGGTCCGTGATCCGGCGGTTCTAGACGGAAGTTTTGGAAAATATAACCGTTTCAGTAGAATGTTATTAAGAAAGGAACAGAAACAGAATCAGCGGAAGCTTATGTTCATTCATACCGAAAGAGTATACATCTTGTCAAGCTGGCGAAATTCTGGAGAAATTTCGCCAGCGTCTCCCCTCCGGGAGCACCAAAAACTTACATTACAATGAACACACCACACTATTTATAGACAATAGTGACACCTCGTACGAGTTGAGTATATTGACTTCGTACGCAGTGACATCACTTCGTATGAGTTGTGCTCTCTTTGTATGAAGTGACACTACAAACCCCGTCTTGCTCGTATTTGGGTCGCGTGTTCGTATCTAATATATACAATATTCAACACACGCTCTGTCTAGCCTATTCGCACAGTGATGGACACACAAAATGCATCAACAATTTCCCCCTTGGACGACACTCTCGAAACTTGATCTTGATCTTGAACACTCAGAGCCGTGTTTGAATATTCAGCAACTTCAATCAAGGTATCTGTCGATGTCGTAGAACGCGTCAACAAATTCCCCCTTAATTGATGATTCGGGTTTGCATTATCATCATTAAGCACCAATTCCCCCTGAAATAATTCTTTCCAGAAATTAATCTTCAGGTCTTTGTTTGCACGATTTCCGACCTCCTCTGATTTGCTTAATTGACAAATTTTCTCGAATAAACACCAACTTAAAGCTAACCAGTGCAGCTTCTCCGTTTCAACGATAGCCACATCCGTGTTCGGTTTAGCACACTCCTCCTATGCTTGATCCTCTGATCTTCAAAACCCAACCAACAATTGATAGAAACTTTTAATTACCACACCAGTAAAGTTCAAATCAATGAATACCTGTGAAAATATGAAATCCCAATTTCTGTAATCACATTTAAGCATACTCCTGAAAGATTGATTAGCAAATTAGTAATCTTCTCAATCAGCAAATCTTCATCGGAAAACTATCTGTCAATACACAGTAATCTTCTCTTCTCGTACAAAACGAATAATGTAATCTTCGTCTTTCATAATGATCTCAAATGTATAGTCTATTTCGTGAGAAACTAGTACACTTCTTTGTCTGAAAGATCCGTCATATCATCTTCTTTAGTCATGATTCCTCGTACACCCCGGCGCAACTGAAACTACAAAAATCCTCGTTTCCTGGCGGTTAGTCCGGAAAACAGTTCATTTGCCTTGCAGAGTTAAAGATAAGCAGTCGTGTGTACATCCGCCAACATACGAAGACTCTAGCGTCAATCCACGACCATGACCTTAGAATCTGATAAACAACTCCTCCAAGACTCAGTTATGCCACCCCACTATTATGAAAAGTAGACATCAACTTGATCTCATCACTAATGAACTCAGACTACACTTTGATCTCGTATAGAAAAATCCAAGACACTTTGTATCTTCAGATAATCTGCAGTCTGTAGCCACCCGAATACAGTCGCATGGTCACGAATTTCAAAAATGTCGGAATCTTCATATATACGTGAAATTTTTATTCCCCCTCATTTTTGCAAATTCTGACCGTACCAAATTTCCCACTGAAATTCCCCCTCAAATCTAGAAAATCATTTTTCATCAAATGCAGATTTAACGTTTAGGCCCATTGATAATCACTATACTAAATGATCTTCATTCTTCATATGTATCATTGATTACCCCGTTGTCTTCAACATTTTGGGATCGTATTATCAAATGTATTATCTGAAGCTCCAAACGGTGTCCCCGAACATCTCGTATCGGTCATTAAAATCTCGAAAAAATTTCTATCACCAAATTTTTTCTAGACACTCGTTTCGTCAATACGATCAACAAAATTTTCCCATGCCTTTTTTTAGTCATGTCTCACTTCGTACGATGAGGGTGTCACCTCGTACGAGGTGAGTGCTTCGTGCGAGGTGTACACCTCGTACAAACAAGCCTTATTTCATTTTTGTAGGTCTACTAGTGGAGGATCTAGTAACCTTCTCCTTGTTATACAAACAAACCCGGTTGTGCGGAATCCAACCGGTAAGTTAAATCGAGAAGAGAACACGATATACAAGACAAGAACAAGATTCAACGTTTAAATCTCAAAGTGTATTGATTCCAGAGAGTTTTGTTACAAGATTATAATACAGGAAAAGCTCACACAAACTCACTGGTGTTCTCTCAATATGCTCCTTGTTCTGTGTGTTCTCTCTTATCTGTTGTTATAAGTGTTCCTTTTATAGACCCACACCCAGTAACCCTACGAAGAGTGGTTACTAGGCCACGATAAATTATCAGGACCACGAAGAATGGAGTCTTCGTGGACCATTTCCCCCTTCATCACCACGAAGAGTCAATGTTCGTGGTGAACAATCATTGTACAACAAAATCACTATTCTTCATCACGAACACTCACAAGTCTTCGTAGACTTCATGCAAGGATTTCAAGATATACATGTGACAAGCACTTGTAGGTCCACTAGCGGAGGATCTAGTAACCTTATCCTTGTGATACGAACAAACCCGGTTGTGCGAATCCATCTGGTAAGTTAAACCGAGCAGAGAACACGAAATACAAGACAAGATTCAACGATTAAAGCTTCAAATGTATTATAACCAGAGAGTTTGTTTACAAAATGATAATACAGAAACTGCACTAAAACTCACTATTTGTTCTCACTATCTTTTCTTCTTTGTGTCTACAAGAGTGCTTTATATAGGCAAACCTTATCAACATATCCACGAAGAATAGGGACCACTCCAACGAACCATCAAATATGACGAATCTTCAATTCTTCGTGGGTATATAGACATTGACGAACCTTGTTGATTGTTCGACACATATGATCCCAACGAACATTTATTCTTGGTGATAAGGAGTCTTTATCCCAAGGAGGGATTCTTCGTGAGGGTACAATCTTCGTGGGTAGATATTCAACGAACATTGAGTCTTAGTGAATAGCAATCTTCATCGATATGAACATTGAGTGGCCGACAAACATTGTTTATTCTTCGTGAAAAGTGACTCCCACGAAGACTCTTGATTCTTCGTTGGAGGCTGCACCATGAAGAACAGAAACAGGACAGGCAACAACATATTGCATATAGCAACTGATTTACAAAGTGTACGAAGTTAAAGTCATTCCGAAACAGGATGGAGGATGTCGTGCTTTGGTCTTTACTCCGTAACGCGGGCGAATCGAAACGAACCGAGCCATGTCGAATCTAACCAAGCAGAGTCAAGCCGAACCGAGCCGCATCCATAAAATGCATCAACAAACTCCCCCTTGGATGCTGCTCGTGAGGTTCATTATTCACGTTGTCGGATCTTTAGATGTCTTCACGTTTCACAAACAGGGAGTGTATTAACAAACTCCCCCTTGAATGATGCTCGTGAATCTTTTGATCTTCAATACTTCAGATCATTTCGGTGTTGATGAGTGGTCAGCTACAACTCGATTATCTTGATCCTTTGATTACATCCATGTCGTGTGTTCATTCCAAGTTTGTCGTCTAATACATTCTCTTCGACTTTAGCTGGTTTGAATATCGCATCTGCACATTCAAGAAAGCTAAACGCGTAATGAGAACAACTGCTTGGAATATAATCAGCATATACAAATGGCACACATGTGACCAACTCTCAATCAACTACCGACCGACAACAGTTAGAAAGTTATAAAAACTTGATCGAATTTAGATTTTAACTTTCAACACTTGTTGATTTTGACTGTTTATGAAGATGCAGTTGTTTTAGGTTTCGAACAGGTTTCAGGTGGGAAAAGACTCGAGATTCAACATCGTACAATCGAAAATAAAACAGAAATAATATTTTTTTGGCTTTTATAAAGTTTATATTAAAACACACCTAAAATCTTTTTGGTATTTTTGAATATTTCAAATTTAAAGATGGAAAGCAGTAAATAAATATATACAAAGATGCAGAAATGAAAAGCGTTAAATAAATATTTACAGACATTCTTTTTGCGAGTTTTGAGGGTAAGAGAATCATATCAGTGTATGGTCACGCCAAAACGCTCTTGTTCTTCAATTAGTTAATATTAAGATAAGAATCCTATAACGATTATCGGTATTGTTGTCCACTTAAGCTCAACTCATCAGATGTACTCGCGGTTAGGGGATACGTTAAGGTATGATTTATACTTACCGACCGGTGTTCCTCCACACACGACACATTCCCGTATCAAGGTGTGCACGAGATGTGACACCTGTGTCACTACAACCATCATACAAATACCAAACCAATGAAATATCGTATTTCATACTTGGGATTTGAATAAATATGTGCATCATTTGCACATATCAATTCTCGTTCGATTTCGAGCTCTAAATCGCTTTCTTTAAAGTTATACGCGAACTGATGCGTAAACGTAATCAGTATTAACGCGAAAAACACTCCGGAACAGTGACATGGGCATAACATACCTTAAATAACCTTTACATAACTTAGAAATAAGTCTTGGAAGGTTTGGTGTGTCGAAATCAAATTTATTCGCTTACAGGGACTAATTTCAACAAACTGCAAAAGTATGCCGATTCGTACTGTAACAAACATTCCAGAACATGATCATAAGTTAAACATGCCCTAAATATCCTTTACATAGCTTAGAAATAGGCTTAGAGGTGTTTGGTGCGCAAAAATAAACTTATTTGATCAACAGGGACTAAAAGCGTCAAAAGTGCATAAGTGTGCATTTTCGCGCATATCTTACGTTCTGAATATACCCGGACATCCAAAAATTTATGTAATCATTAAAATAATTTATTTAGTGATTGACATGATAAAATTCCATTCGTCGTGTAATTTTGATCGTTTTTCCCGTCCGTTCGAGTTTCGTCGTAATTAACCGAACAACGCAACCGTATGACCAAACGAACTGACATCCGTCATATTTTTGAGCATATTTTAAGTTCCCTATGCTTCAACTCTATTTTAGAGCTATGAAATGGGGTTAACGGAGTTTAAACGCATCGAAAATGGCTTAAATGAGTTGCAGGGACCAAAACTGACAATTTTCGAAAGTTTCTGGATCTGGCATATGGTGGCGTCATGCCACCACTATATGGTTTTGTCGTGGCATGATGCCACGGCCTCATCTGGGCAGAAAACTCATTTTCAGCAACTTTCAGCAATTTTCAGCAACCGACTTGAAGTTCCGGGTCCTTTTTGTAACTTTCTCAATACCGTTTGATAGTTTTGGGGCACCCCTAGTATTCCAAAACCAGGTGCCTAACATGTATGGTCCAGATCAAAGCTCAATTATAGAGGAACGATCCTAACGGTTCTTCAAACTCTATAAATACCCACCATCTTCATCACCTTCATTCACACCTTTAATCTCAATTTCATTATCTAAGTTGAAGCTCTCCTTGTGAAGCTTCATACCTGAGAATTTTTGAGTTCAAATCTTCAAGCTTGGACCTTTTGTAAGTGTTCTTTCATTCTTTTATGCGTTTTCAAGCACGAAAGTCAAACAGTGTTTGACTTTCTGCTTTGACCAGTAAATGGTCAACGCGAAGTTCGGTTAACTTCGCAACGTGAGAGTAATCACGATGGTTATAGTCCCTTATGACTATACCTACTGATTACCATGTTGATTAGGTGTAGTGACGAGTCATAGTTTCGGTCAAAATACGCGTTTATGCGTATTTTCTAACCAAACTATTCTTAGGTATCAAAACCCTTTGTTTTGATATCAAACTTGTTTTCTTACTTAGTTAAACATGTTTCAAAATGTTTAGCTCGTCACTTTTAGTTTAGTGCTTGTATAGAGTCATTAATCAAGTGGTCTAAACACCCGCTTAGACTTTCGAACTCGACCCGTTTGGTCGATCATTAGGATCCGACCAAGCGTGTTTAGTGACCATAGTCGTATAGGGAATAACTGTGACAACCCGAGTTTTCAAGGTCTCTATCCGATTTAACTTTGTACTTATTTGCTAAGTGTGTTTAATAATTATTTAAGGTGTAATATAAGTGTATTCGTGATGTGTATATTATGTGTATATATGTTATACAACAGGATACGTACGACCATAAGACCATCACTCTATCATTTGAAGTCCCTCATTTATCGACTTAACCGCCGAGGCCTATGGCGAGCGGGTCATTAGTAGATAGCGCTATTAGGTTTAACAAACCTCACACCGTGTCGTCCGAACGGGCGTGTACTAATGGACTATGGGCAAAGGGTCAATGCTGATAGAGATTGACTTAGGGCACCTCTTACATTTTCGTAGCAGTCGATACGCATGGTCTAGTAACACATGGGAAGCCCCCACCAATCTTCGCAAACATGTCTGGGAGACCGCGATACGAATTAATATGATACATGGTTTACAAAACGAACATATGATTTACGAAACGAATACTATAACTAAACAACCAACTGTGAACTCGCTCAACTTTGTTGTTGATTCGTTACTACATGCCTTGCAGGTCGTTAGGTACTCATGGAGTTTGCACAGGGAGGCGCGGTCGTTGTGGGACATGGCAGTGTGTGCCATGCTAAAAACATTACTTTACTTCGTACTTCATACTTACGTTGGGTTTTACAATTATGCTTCCGCTAAACACTTAACTACATTTTGGTTTAAAACACGTTCATATTGTGTGGTTGAATGTTATGTATTTCTTGTTATGTTCAATATGATTGGTGGCTTGATCCTGGTCAGTCACGCCTCCAAGCGGTGATACTCCGCGGGTGGATTTTGGGGGTGTGACAGATTGGTATCAGAGCCATTGGTTATAGTGAACTTGGTTTTAATAAGGGAAAAGTTTTTGTTAAAACCAGACTATAACCTGTACAGTGCTCAACGATCCACAACGACGCTTTGCTCCACGTGCAAGACTCAACATTATAGGTGATACGATTTACGTTTACATTGCCTACTTGCTAGATTACATAGAACTTTGCTCATGGTATGCTTAGATAAACGTAACAACTATTGTTTGAAAACACTTGTGTGCTTACTCTCTTCTGTCATCGCACTTTCGCGAACCTTTCTCACTTATGTTTCCTTTGATATGAAGATCATGAGTGGACGCGTTAACCTAACTCAAGCCCAGTTGGCGACTTTGATCACTGAACAAGTTACAGCAGCGCTCGCAGCTGCCCAGGCAGGAGGTATAACCTGCCATCACAATTTACTCTAGGATCTTTAGATCCTACTCTCGTAACCTAACACTTGTGCTTAATTTTGTTTACTCTTACGTACACGACAGGCCAGCATGCTCAGCCACCTGCGTGCACGTTCAAAACTTTCATGGACTGTCGTCCTGGTACTTTCAGTGGCACTGAAGGGGCAGTTGGACTCCTCCACTGGTTTGAGAAGCTCGAATTGGTCTTCGAAATGTGTGAATGCCCTGAGGCTCGTAGGGTGAAGTACGCCACTGGTACTCTCGAAGGCACTGCGCTAACTTGGTGGAACGCGCAAGTTCAGATGCTGGGGCTGGCGGCGGCTAATGCCACCCCATGGAATGATTTCAAGGAACTGATCAAACGTGAATATTGTAGTCGTGATGACAACCACAAGCTGGAAGTGGAGTTCTTTAACCTGAAGATGACGGGGTCAGAGATAGAAGCGTACACGGAACGATCCAACGAACTGGCAATGTTATGTCCAACTATGGTGGATCCTCCCATTAAACGCATCGAGCTGTATCTCAAAGTCTTAGTACCAGAGATTCAAAGCCATGTGACTGCTGCTAACCTTGCTACCATCCAGGATGTTACTCGTCTTGCTCATCGTCTCACAGACCAAGCAGTGGAACATAACAGGCTGCCTAAACGTATCGGTGCTACTACTACTACTACTACTACTTCTGCTATTCCCAGTGATAACAAACGGAAGTGGGATGGAACCTCCAGCAAGGGTTTGACTTCGGTTCAGTCCCAGGCACAGCAGCGAAAGATCGATGACTACCAGAGTCCTGGTCAGCAATCTTCTGGTAGTCAAGGGCAGGGTGGATATCGAGGAAACCTCCCGAAGTGCAACAAATGCAACAGACACCACAATGGTCAGTGCAACAAGCCAGAGGTGTCTCAAGATGGGTCATGAGGCTAGGGATTGCAAGAGCTCACGACCTGCGAATCAGAACCAACAACAACAACCACTAGCTCCACAGAACCAGCAGCGACAGCGAGGTAACAGGGGATGCTTTCAGTGTGGTGCTGAAGGCCACTTCAAGCGGGACTGCCCCCAGTTAAATCAAAATCCGAACAACAACAACAACAATAATTAGGGCAATGGGAACAACAACGGGGGAAACAATGATGGAAACAATGGTGCCAGGGGTCGAGTGTTCGTGCTAGGTCAGGGTGACGCAAGGAATGATCCTAACGTAGTGATGGGTAAGTTCCTTCTTGACGACTTTTATGTTACTGTTTTAATTGATTTGGGTGCTGATACCAGTTATGTGTCTCTAAAAGTTAGTCAAATGCTCAAGCGCACTCCAAATCCCTTGAACACCAAGCATGTCATAGAATTAGCAAACGGTAGGAGTGTAGAAGCCACACACATAGTTAAGGGTTGTAATATCGTCTTAGCTGGTCAGACTTTCTCTATCGATCTCATTCCTATAGTCTTGGGTAGTTTCGACATCGTCATAGGGATGGATTGGTTATCCCAACAGCAAGCAGGGATTTTATGCAAGGAGAAGATTGTTCGTATTCCCCGTTCTGGCAAAGAACCTCTCGAAATTCAAGGCGACAAGAGTGGTGCTATTGTGGGAATCATCTCCTTTCTTAAGGCCCAGAAGTGTTTGCGAAAGGGCCACACCGCTATCTTAGCACTTGTTACTGACGCATCAATGAAAGAGAAGAAGATTGAGGATATTCCAGTTGTACGCGACTTTCCTTAAGTGTTTCCTGAAGATTTACCTGGGCTACCGCCTCATCGCCAGGTCGAATTTCAGACCGAGCTAGCTCCTGGAGCAGCACCCATATCTCGAGCGTCTTATCGCTTAGCTCCAACCGAACTGGAAGAACTGTCCAAGCAATTTCAAGAACTCTTGGATAAGGGTTTCATTCGTCCAAGCTCTTCGCCCTGGGGAGCACCAGTGTTGTTTGTGAAAAAGAAAGACGGTACCTTCCGTATGTGCATAGATTACCGCGAACTAAACAAGGTGACCGTAAAGAATCGCTATCCTCTTCCACGCATTGACGACTTGTTCGACTAGCTGCAAGGGTCGAGCTACTATTCAAAGATTGATCTGAGGTCAGGCTACCATCAACTGAGAGTTCGGGACGAGGACGTCTCCAAAACAGCATTCAGAACACGCTACGGCCATTACGAGTTTTTGGTCATGCCATTCGGGTTAACAAATGCGCCTGCGGTCTTCATGGATCTTATGAACAGAGAGTGCAAGCCTTACTTGGATAAATTTGTGATTGTATACATCGACGACATTCTGATCTACTCTAGGAGTCGGGAGATACACGAGCAGCATTTACGACTCATTTTGGAACTCCTTCGAGCAGAACAGCTGTACGCCAAGTTTTCAAAATGCGACTTCTGGCTTCGTGAAGTCCACTTTCTAGGCCACGTGGTGAACAAGGATGGGATTCATGTTGATCCATCTAAGGTAGAGTCGATTAAGAACTGGCGTGCACCTCGTACACCAACAGAAATCCGCCAATTCTTGGATTTGGCGGGCTACTATAGAAGGTTCATCAAGGATTTCTACAAGATTGCACAGCCCCTCACTTTACTAACTCAGAAAGGCGTTATCTATCGTTGGGGTAATACACAGGAATCTGCATTTCAGCACCTAAAAGATAGGCTCTGTAGCGCACCTATCCCCTCATTGCCAGAGGGCACAGATGATTTTGTGGTCTATTGCGACGCATCCATTCAGGGTCTTGGATGTGTGTTGACGCAACGTGACAAGGTCATAGCCTACGCCTCACGCCAACTTAAAGTTCATGAAAGGAACTACACTACACACAATCTGGAGCTGGGAGCTGTTGTTTTTGCACTCAAGGTATGGAGACATTACCTGTACGGTACTAAGTGCACCATCTACACCGATCACAGGAGTCTCGAGCATATCTTCAAGCAGAAAGAGTTGAACATGCGACAACGTCGATGGGTCGAGCTACTAAACGATTACGAATGTGCCATCAAGTACCATCCGGGCAAAGCCAATGTTGTGGCCGACGCCCTCTGTCCAACGGATACTACACCTAGACGCGTACGTGCTTTACAACTCACTATCCAATCTAGTCTTCCTTCACAGATACGAGATGCTCAGGTAGAAGCATTGAAACCATAAAACGTCAGGGCTGAAGCTCTACGCGGCTCAAGACAACGGTTAGAACAAAAGGAAGACGGGGCCTACTACGTTACAGGGCGCATTTGGGTCCCACTCTATGGCAATTTACGAGAACTTGTAATGGATGAATCACATAAGTCTCGCTACTCAGTACATCCTGGTTCGGATAAGATGTACCACGATCTCAGAACTACGTATTGGTGGCCTAGCATGAAAGCTCACATAGCAACTTACGTTAGCAAATGTTTGAATTGTGCGAGAGTCAAGACTGAATATCAGAAACCATCGGGCCTACTCCAACAACCAGAGATACCACAATGGAAATGGGAGCAAATTTCCATGGATTTTGTTACTGGCCTGCCTAGATCTCAACGTGGGAATGATACTATTTGGGTGATCGTGGATCGGCTCACAAAGTCTGCACACTTCTTGGCTATCAAGGAAATGGATAAGTTCTCCACTCTAGTAGACGTCTATCTTAAGGAAGCGGTTTCGAGGCACGGGGTGCCAACCTCTATTATCTCTGATCGTGATGCACGATATACTTCAGAACTGTGGCAGGCAATGCACAAATCTTTTGGCTCTCGATTAGACATGAGCACCGCTTACCATCCGCAAACAGATGGGCAGTCTGAACGCACCATCCAAACTCTAGAAGACATGCTTCGTGCATGTGTAATCGATTTCGGCAACGGCTGGGAAAAACATCTCCCGTTAGTGGAGTTTTCGTGTAACAACAGTTACCACACCAGCATTCAGGCCGCTCCATTTGAGGCATTGTACGGGCGTAAATTCCGATCACCTCTTTGTTGGGCAGAGGTGGGTGACAGTCAGATCACGGGTCCAGAACTGGTGGTAGACGCAACGGAAAGAATTGCTCAGATACGACAACGCATGGCGGTAGCTCGCGACCGTCAGAAAGCCTACGCAAACAAGCGTCGGAAACCACTCGAGTTCCAAGTTGGGGATCGAGTACTACTCAAAGTTTCACCCTGGAAGGGTTTGGTTCGTTTTGGCAAACGGGGCAAGCTCAATCCGCGATATGTCAGACCGTTCGAAATCATTGAGAAAATAGGCAAGGTGGCCTACAAGCTAAATCTGCCCGCAGAACTCAGTGCAGTTCACAACGTTTTTCACGTGTCAAATCTGAAGAAGTGTCTGTCAGATGAGACCCTCATAGTTCCTTTGAAGGAACTCACTATCGACGATCAGTTGCGATTCATGGAGGAACCCGTTGAAATCACGGACCAGGACGTTAAGGTCCTCAAGCACACCAGAATACCTATTGTTCGAGTTCGTTGGAACTCCCGTCGTGGCCCAGAGTTTACCTAGGAACGAGAAGATCAAATGAAACTCAAGTATCCCCAGTTATTCGGAAACAGTGCAACCACTACTGAGGCTGAAGCTACTACAGAATTTCGGGACGAAATTTCTTTCAAGTTGGGGATAATGTGACAACCCGAGTTTTCAAGGTCTCTATCCGATTTAACTTTGTACTTATTTGCTAAGTGTGTTTAATAATTATTTAAGGTGCAATATAAGTGTATTCGTGATGTGTATATTATGTGTATATATGTTATACATATTGGAATTGTATAATTATTTAAAACATGGAGCTATTGCCTAACACCCCATAGCCGAAAACACCTCCCATACGAAAACACCCCTGGTGAAAACAAGGGGTTTTCGCCAACTGTGAACTAACCTGAAATCTCTTTGGATTTCGTCGGAGATGTTGGGCCCAAAGTCAAATGCGGCCCAATGGCCTGAATTGTTTGCTTAAACACGTTAAGTTACGAAACAGGTTATTGTAAAACCCTAGCTTTCATACGGCAATTCCTTCCTTCGCAAACTCCTTCTCTTTTGCAGGTCCTTTACCTGCAATCATACCTCTCGATCTAGTGGTTAGTGTACTACCTGTACCTTTTAAATTGTTGCTGAGAATTATTTGATGTTTATTTGATTTAAATCGCTATTGACTAATTGTTTGGCAATCATGAATAAACTGTTATCATGTAATGATTAGGATCGTATGATTGGATGATGATTGATGAATAAGTGATTCGATCTTCGTGATTGAACTCGGTGGTGGATGGTTCTGGTTATTGAAATATATATTATGATTGCATGCTGCTCTTGTAGTGTATGACTGTCATGGAAACAATCTGGTGGTTATGAATTGATATATGATCCGATGTGAATCCTGTTAGGTCTGATGTTGTGATAATATCGGAATAGATCTCGGTGCATGTTCAGTTTAATGTATGGTAATCATATTAATTCAGTGTTGAATGATTTCATATTAATGCCTTGTATGTATGGAGGATTTCATGAACTAATATGACTGGATGACTATATGATGAAGTCGGCATATTGTAGATGATGATTAGGGTTTTGTGTAACTGATACTGATGATGATGTTGATGGCTGATGGACTCGACGAAAACACTACCTCGACGAAAACACTTTGGGATTTCGTTGCCCAAGTGTTTTCCCCAACAAGTGATTTCGGCCACCAAGTGTTTTCGCCTAGAATGTGATTTCGTTGCATGTTGATTTCGTCGAGTGATTTGGCACTAACTCTGTTAGCTTATTAACTTGTTAAGTTTACTTACACTGTTAAGCATGTCAATTATGTTAATATGTTAATTGGGTTATGTTAACTAGGTTATGTATGTTAAGCTCATTAAGTATGATAACTTTGTTAAGTTTGATCTAACTTGATATGAAACAGTAACTGCATTAAGTGTGTTAACTTTATTATGTATACCAATTCTGATAATCATGATTAAGACTGTTAACGAACAACCATGTTAGAATAAATTGTGAAAGACATTTATGAGACGCATGAATTGCATGATATTAATTTACTGCTTACGTGATACATAATGTTAACTGCCAATCCCACTTTGTGACATAAATTGTGTATGAATCTTTACGAACCTGAACTGATTGGGTAAACGTGCATACTATAGGATTTGACTGATTATTTATGAGCACATAACTTAGCATACCGAGCAAACCAAGGTGAGTTCACACTCTATCCAAGGCATGGGATTCCCAAGGGTTGGGAATGGGTTAAAGAACTGAACGGTAACTACAACTTGCGTATTCCACATACAACAGGATACGTACGACCATAAGACCATCACTCTATCATTTGAAGTCCCTCATTTATCGACTTAATCGCCGAGGCCTATGGCGAGCGGGTCATTAGTAGATAGCGCTATTAGGTTTAACAAACTCACACCGTGTCGTCCGAACGGGCGTGTACTAATGGACTATAGGCAAAGGGTCAATGCTGATAGACATTGACTTAGGGCACCTCTTACATTTTCGTAGCAGTCGATACGCGTGGTCTAGTAACACATGGGAAGCCCCCACCAATCTTCGCAAACATGTCTGGGAGACCGCGATACGGATTAATACGATACATGGTTTACAAAACGAACATATGATTTACAAAACGAATACTATAACTAAACAACCAACTGTGAACTCGCTCAACTTTGTTGTTGATTCGTTGCTACATGCCTTGCAGGTCGTTAGGTACACATGGAGTTTGCACAGGGAGGCGCGGTCGGTGTGGGACATGGCAGTATGTGCCATGCTAAAAACATTACTTTACTTCGTACTTCATACTTACGTTGGGTTTTACAATTATGCTTCCGCTAAACACTTAACTACGTTTTGGTTTGAAACACCTTCATATTGTGTGGTTGAATTTTATGTATTTCTTGTTATGTTCAATATGATTGGTGGCTTGATCCTGGTCAGTCACGCCTCCAAGCGGTGATACTCCGCGGGTGGATTTTGGGGGTGTGACAATAACCTTCCGAGGTTATACCTTATGGTCACTTAGGTTTAATTAGTTGTATGATATGTAGTTTATATGCCTTAGGTAAATGACCAAAATGCCCTTTTCATGCATAATTGGTATTTAAGCATATGTAACCCAAACTTTTGTCACTTAACTGATTATGCAACATATTTAAACACATTTAGGTTTCGATTTATAATACTTGTCATAGGACTAGTTAGGCGTTCCGAACACGTTTTACGCGAACGACACGTTAAAGTAGCGTAGGCTACCTAAACGGGTCGTAATGGGTCATAAGCTCTTAGGTTAGGTTTCGATTTAGAATGTAGGCTTTGTTAAACCATATCATATGAGTTCCAACTCTCATTTGGTTTCGAAACCTCATCATATTCGATCTTCAGATTTAGGTCCGGTTTATTAATGTAGTTACCTATATTAGGTGCCGATTGATTTCCGTGACCCCTCTAGCTTTGCTTGGTTGTTATTCAAGACTTCTAAGCACTCTCAAGTGTGTACATTGTCCCCTCTTTTACTGTTTTCAAATGTTTTGGGGTGAAACATGTGTACCTGTTTGTTATTTTCATGATTTCAAAGTATAAATTGATTATAGATGCTAGTACTTATCTTTTGACAAACTGAATGATTATCTATGGTTTAAACACTAAATTTTCAAAGATTATAAAACAAATTGTTGGGTTGTACTTATTTTATGCATTCACCAAACCGATAGCTAGTATGATATAGCGCTATAGGACTAGACACCCCATTCCTGTTGTATGGAATGTTAGAAACCAAATTTTATCCAAATAGAGATTACCTTTGTGGTATTTCTATAGTTTCTAAGGTGTAGTTTGATACACTAAGGTTTGAATGAATTCTAAATCACATTTTCTTTTGTATATTTTGATATACTTACAAAGTATAGTTTGATGTGCTCCCATATGTGATATTGTTTACCAAAGTATAATTTGATATACTATGTACAAGACCAAAATATATTTTGTTATTTACTAAAACATAGTTGATATGTTATTTTCAAAACTAAAGCATAGTTTGATATGTTATTTACAAAACAAAGCATAAAATGATATACTATCGATATTTTCATTCTTAAACCAAAGTATATTTATGACGTACTACCGAAAACTATTATTTTAACAAGTAAAGTATATTTGATATACTATCTGTTTATCTATTTTGGAACTAAAATATATTTTAATATATTACTTATCCGACTTTCTTAAAGCCAAGGTATATTTTTATATATACTACAAACCTTTTTATCAAAACTTTGTTTTACAAACAACATATTTTATACAAACTCATTTCAGTTGGTTATCTATTTATCTATGCATTATTCTATTATATCATCTAATTTCTTATAAATTTTTCGCATGATTTATAAAAGAAAACATTTTTATAGGTTCATGTCTACTTTTTGTTAAACATTCTTTTAAACTTACAAAGTCATGAATCCTAAATCAATAAAACCTATGTATCTCACAGGCATTTTTATGCTAACGTACCTATTTTTACATATGTTTCAGGTGCTGCTATGTGATGATTGTTGATGCATGCTACACATAGGATGGACTTGTGCTTTAGCGACTTTAAAACTTGAAAGACAATATTTGTATTTATCTGATTTGTAATAAAACAACGAGTTCAATAATTCAATAAAACGAAACTATTTAATCCATGGTTGTGAAACAATGATTATGTTACGACACTCCCTGACGTTTCTGCCACGATTTGTTGTTTTACGTGGTCGGGGTGTGACAGAAAAGTTGGTATCAGAGCCAATGGATATGGAGAATTAGGTTATTAGTAATGCTTTGACCTAGACTATAACCTTCCTAGGACACTAACACAAGTTATCTTATGTTTAGTCTTAAAACAATACCATCGCCTATCTTTAGGTGACAACCAAAATAAGAACACAAACTTCGAATCCGCTTTGAAAACCAATCATCTGTTCTAGGATGATTGATTACTAGGTTTTGAACCCTCTAAGTTTTCAAAATCTCGTCAAAGTTTGAGTCTTATAATGTGAACACTTGCAATCTGGAAGGGTGGATGCCTGTATCCTGAGTCTTTTGTCTAAGGCTAGAGTGTTCGTACAAATCCACATAATTGGACCAGTCACTCTTACCTGGGAATTCTTGGGATGAGTGTCCACTTATAGGCTAAAGCAGGTCTTCGCGATACATTATATTGACCCATTTACTTTGATTGGTCACTGCGTGTCATTTGTTTTGTTCAAAGTAACGAGCGAATGATCGCTTTCCTTGTGTTTTGTCAATGCTTTCAATACCCCATTTGTTTTTCCAATTGTCAGCCTCACTCGTTTCTCATGTTTCCTTGTCTTTTTTAGACTATGCCTCCTCGACGAGATGCATAACCTCTAACCAACGAAGAAGTCGCAGCCCTTATCTCTCAGCAAATGGCTGCTGTGCTTCCGGGCATAGTAACCCAGATCCATCAGTTATACAACAAAAATAACAACAACAATGCTCAGTGTAGTTTCAAGACCTTTAATTATGCTAAACCTTTGAAGTTTTATGGGTCTCAAGGAGCAACCGCGCTCCTGCAATGGTTCGAAAGTTTGGAGAGCACATTCAGACATGTGTAATGTCCGAATGAACGTAATGTTGAGTTTGCATCCAGTGCGTTCGAGAAGCGTGCTCTTACATGGTGGAACTGTGTGATGCGTGATAGGGGTGCTGATGTGGCACTAGCTCAAACTTGAGAAGAGCTTCGAGCTCTAATGATGAAGGAGTTTTGTCCTCATCATGAGCTTAGAGCATTGGAAAGAGAATTCGACGATCTAAAGTAAGACAGTGGTGAACATCGAGCCTACACTGACCGTTATGAGGAACTGAGCCTGTTATGTCCTGCCATGGTTACGCCTTTGGAAAAGGCGATCGAGAAGTACATTGATGGTCTCCCTGACCCAGTTCAGGATATCGTTACTGGTAGCAACCCTACAACCGTCAGACAGGCCATTGAATTATCTGCTACCCTGACTGAATCCCAAATCAGGAAAGCTAAGCTTTTTCGAAAGGGCGATCCGAAACCATCTGACAAGTCTGCACAAGAAGAACCAAAGGATAAACAGGCCGAGGCATCCAAGATGAAGAAGCACAAGGTTTCACAGAACTGCGCAATAACTGCTCAGATTAATCAGGTTGCACTAAACCAGCCAGCACAACCTCGTACAAGGAAAAATTATGTTGGTACCGCACCTTTGTGCAACAAATGCAACCGTCATCATCTGGAGCAAGTGCAGTGTCACAAATGTACCCACTGTGGGCGATTGGGACATTTGGTCAATACCTGCCGTTATGCAAATCAAGCTGCTGCAAATCCTGTTGCTGCGCAAGCACAATTTCCACCTGGGTCATGTTATAACTGTGGTGACCTCACTCACTACCGAAAAAATTGCACAAGACTTGTTAACGCAAATCCAGCGCGTGGACGAGTGTTTAACATAAACGAGGCAAACGCGAATGACAATGCAGCAGTGAACAATTAGTCTTTTGTATTTCTTCGTTTGTTATCCTTTGACGTTTGGAACAATTCAGTTGTTATATAAATAAAATTTATTGTTTCAAGTTTATTTTACGAAACTGATGCAATTATGTGATTATGTGCTTATGTGACTACTTTATGTCTTGTGTTTTTGTGTAATCCGAATATTCATTATCCAAATCCTCATAGAATCTTCCATGTCTCCATATGGGGGATTCATAGTAGGATATCCAAAAGTACTACCTTAAATCCTTAATGGGCTTCTACGTAAAAGTTAAGACCCTTGGATTATGAAGTACTATTCTATAATTGGACCCCTTGAGTGTTCTAGTTAAATAGATTGATTCAAAATATAGTTAGGAATATCATGTGATGATATAGCTGAAAAGATCCCTTAAGTGGTCTATCTAAGGAGATCGTACGACGGTCTGGTTAAGGAGATCATGTGTTGATCTAGTTAAAAAGATCGTTTGTTGATCTAGTTAAAAAGATCCTTTGGTGGTCTAGTCAAGTGACTTCATGTTTATTCGATTGATTTTTTCCCCTACGCATTATGAAATGAACTGTGCGGACTGTGCAAGGAATTACGTAATTATGGATGCATACATAATTATGGAATTCAGTGCACATAAACCAAAGCAAGTTTTGTCATGTGTTAAGACCTATAGTGATGAGAATAACGAAACGGGAACAATGTAAAAAGGGGCATGGTGGATACGCCGCTGGTACTTCCTATATATAAGTGTTCCTTATTACATTACGAACGTAGCGTTATTTAAGTTACTAGAAGTCATGGACCTTGACCAATGTCATTTTATCTTACAATCTCCGACTCCGATTTCGAGCACACACGAGTTTCCTATAATAGTCTTCATAGGAAACGTTCTTCTATCCGTAGTTCGAAACCCCATGTTTTCTTACTACAAGGACATCACTTTTACAATTGACAAATTCGATAAGAATCCAAACGTGGCCCAGAGTTTCACTTAGGGTACGAAGGATTCATTCGAAAGCGAAACAATCACAGTTGTCTTCACAAGTTTCCTCTAAAATTAAATTTCGGACGAAATTTCCTAAAGTTGGGGAGACTGTGACACCTGTGTCACTACAACCATGATACAAATACCAAACCAATGAAATATTGTTTTTCATACTTGGAATTTGAATAAATATGTGCATCATTTGCACATTTCAATTCTCGTTCGATTACGAGCTCTAAATCGCTTTCTGGAAAGTTATACGCGAACTGATGCGTAAACGCAATCAATATTAACGTGACAAACACTCCGGAACAATGACATGGGCTTAACATACCTTAAATAACCTTTACATAACTTAGAAATAAGTCTTGGAAGGTTTGGTGTGTCGAAATCAAGTTTATTCGCTTACAGGGACTAATTTCGACAAACTACAAAAGTATGCTGATTCGTACTGTAACTAACATTCCGGAACATGATCATAAGTTAAACATGCCCTAAATATCCTTTACATAGCTTATAAATAGGCTTAGAGGTGTTTGGTGCACAAAAATAAACTTATTTGATCAACAGGGACTAAAAGCGTCAAAAAGTGCATAAGTTTGCATTTTCGCGCATATCTTAGGTTCTGAATATACCCGGACATCAAAAAATTTATGTAATAATTAAAATAATTTATTTTAGTGATTGACATGATAAAATTCCATTCGTCGCGTAATTTGGATCGTTTTTCGCGTCCGTTCGGGTTTCGACATAATTAACCGAACAACGCAACCATATGACCAAACGAACCAACATCCATCATATTTTTGAGCATATTTTATGTTTCCTATGCTTCAACTCCATTTTATAGCTTTGAAATGGGGTTAACGGAATTTAAACTCATCAAAAATGGCTTAAATGAGTTGCAGGGACCAAAACTGACAATTTTCAAAAGTTTTTGGATCTGGCATATGGTGGCGTCACGCCACCACTATATGGTTTTGCCATGGCGTGATGCCACGACCTCATCTGGGCAGAAAACTCATTTTCAGCAACTTTCAGCAATTTTCAGCAACCGACTTGAAGTTCAGGGTCCTTTTGTAACTTTCTCAATATCGTTTGATGGTTTTGGGCACCCCTAGTATTCCAAAACCATGTGCCTTACATATATGGTCCAGATCGAAGCTCAATTATCGAGGAACGATCCTAACGGTTCTTCAAACTCTATAAATACCCACCATCTTCATCACCTTCATTCACACCTTTGATCTCAATTTCGTTCTCTAAGTTGAAGCTCTCCTTGTGAAGCTTCATACCTGAGAATTTTTTAGTTCAAATCTTCAAGCTTGGACCTTTTGTAAGTGTTCTTTCATTCTTTTATGCGTTTTCAAGCACGAAAGTCAAACAGTGTTTGACTTTCTGCTTTGACCAGTAAATGGTCAACACGAAGTTCGGTTGAACTTCGCAACATGAGCGTAATCACGATGGTTATAGTCCCTTATGACTATACCTACTGATTACCACGTTGATTAGGTATAGTGACGAGTCATAGTTTCGGTCAAAATACGCGTTTATGCGTATTTTGTAACCAAACTATTCTTAGGTATCAAAACCATTTGTTTTGATATCAAACTTGTTTTCTAACTTAGTTAAACATGTTTCAACATGTTTAGCTCATCACTTTTAGTTTAGTGCTTGTATAGAGTCGTAAGTCAAGCGGTCTAAACACCCGCTTAGACTTTCGAACTCGACCAGTTTGGTCGATCATTAGGATCCGACCAAGCATGTTTAGTGACCATAGTCGTATAGGGAATAACCTTCCGAGGTTATACCTTATGGTCACTTAGGTTTAATTAGTTGTATGATAGTTAGTTTATATGCCTTAGGTAAATGACCAAAATGCGTTTTTCATGCATAATTGGTATTTAAGCATATGTAACCCAAACTTTTGTCACTTAACTGATTATGCAACATATTTAAACACGTTTAGGCATATAATACTTGTCATAGGACTAGTTAGGCGTTCCGAACACGTTTTACGCGAACGACGCATTAAAGTAGCGTAAGCTACCTAAACGGGTCGTAATGGGTCGTAAGCTCTTAGGTTAGGTTTCGATTTAGAATGTAGGCTTTGTTAAACCATATCATATGAGTTCCAACTCTCATTTGGTTTACGAAACCTCATCATATTCGATCTTCGGATTTAGGTCTGGTTTATTAATGTAGTTACCTATATTTGGTGCCGATTGATTTCCGTGACCCCTCTAGCTTTGCTTGATTGTTATTCAAGACTTCTAAGCACTCTCAAGTGAGTACATAGTCCCCTCTTTTACTATTTTCAAATGTTTTGGGTTGAAACATGTGTACCTATTTCTTAGTTTCATGATTTCAAAGTATAAATTGATTATACATGCTAGTACTTATCTTTTGACAAACTGAATGATTATCTATGGTTTAAACACTAATTTTTCAAAGATTATAAAACAAATTGTTGGGTTGTACTTATTTTATACATTCACCAAACCGATTGGTAGTATGATATAGCGCTATAGGACTAGACACCCCATTCTTGTTGTATGGAATGTCAGAAACCAAATTTTATCCACATAGAGATTGCCTTTGTGGTATTTCTATAGTCTCTAAGGTGTAGTTTGATACACTAAGGTTTGAATGAATTCTAAATCACATTTTCTTTTGTATATTTTGATATACTTCCAAAGTATAGTTTAATGTGCTCCCATATGTGATATTGTTTACCAAAGTATATAATTTGATATACTATGTACAAGACCAACATATATTTTGTTATTTACTAAAACATAGTTGATATGTTATTTTCAAAACCAAAGCATAGTTTGATATGTTATTTACAAAACTAAAGTATAAAATGATATACTATCGATATTTTCATTCTTAAACCAAAGTATATTTATGATGTACTATCGAAAACTATTATTTTAACAACTAAAGTATATTTGATATACTATATGTTTATCTATTTTGGAACTAAAATATATTTTAATATATTACTTATCCGACTTTCTTAAAACCAATGTATATTTTTATATATACTACAAACCTTTTTATCAAAACTTTGTTTTACAAACAACATATTTTATACAAACTCATTTCACTTGGTTATCTATTTATCTATGCATTATTCTTTTATATCATCTAATTTCGTATAAATTTTTCGCATGATTTATAAAAGAAAACATTTTTATAGGTTCATGACTACTTTTTGTTAAACATTCTTTTAAACTTACAAAGTCATGAATCCTAAATCAATAAAACCTATGTATCTCACAGACATTTTTATGCTAACGTACCTATTTTTACATATGTTTCAGGTGCTGCTATGTGATGATTGTTGATGCATGCTACACATATGATGGACTTGTGCCTTAGCGACTTTAAAACTTGAAAGACAATATTTGTATTTATCTGATTTGTAATAAAACAATGAGTTCAATAATTCAATAAAACGAAACTAGAGTTAATTACTATTTTCGTCCCTGTGTTTTGTCAAAAATCACTATTTCAGTCCATTAGTTTAAAAATTACGATTTTAGTCCATGTGGTTTCACTTTCGTAACCTTTTCAGTCCACCTCCGTTAACCCCATTTATTTATTCTGTTAAGTACATGTGAATTGACCAAAATGCCCTTATTAATAAAAAAACAAAAAGATATCTAAATGAGTTAATTACTGTTTTCGTCCCTGTGGTTTGTCAAAAATCACTATTTCAGTCCATTAGTTTAAAAATTACGATTTCAGTCTCTATGGTTTTACTTTCGTAACCATTTCAGTCCAGTCTCCGGCATCACAACCCACCCTCTCAATGTCCGGCGACCCATTACCCCACCCCAACTAATATCTTTCTAGCAGCATCAATTAACAAAATAACTTTGAAAAATAATGCTTACGTGGACATTTTCTCATTCTAAAATCCAAACTTAAAATTTTGAAACCATATCTGTAAAAATAGTGCCAGACTTGTACTTCTACTGAAGCCATGGTGGGTCGAACCCTACAATCCAATTTAAGTCCATATGCAATACAACAATAAAATCATATAAGTCCATATTTAATTAACACAAGGGTAATTTAGGTATTTCATTAAAAACTTAACGGTAAAATAGACGGTGTTAGGAGACTGGACTGAAATTGTTACGAAAGTGAAACGACAAGGACTGAACAGTGATTTTTGACAAACCACAGGGACGAAAACAATAATTAACTCATTTAGATATCTTTTTGTTTTTTATTAATAAGGGCATTTTGGTCAATTCACGTGTGCTTAACAGAATAAATGGATGAGGTTAACGGAGGTGGGCTAAAATGGTTACGAAAGTGAAACCACAGGGACTAAAACCGCAATTTTTAAACTAATGGACTGAAATAGTGATTTTTGACAAACCACATGGATGAAAATAGTAATTAACTCACGAAACTATTTAATCCATGGTTGTGAAACAATGATTCTGTTACGACACTCCCCAACGTTTCCACCATGATTTGTTGTTTTACGTGGTCGGGGTATGACACGAGAGTTCATCTTACTGGTGAGTATACCATTTATCATCTGTTTTCAACGTATATAATGTGAGATACTCACTTATTTGAGGCTGAATACAAGCCCTATGTGATTAAATCACTTATTGATGAGGAACTTGATATTTGATGCATGCAGGGCATAAGAGCAAGTCCGTGAACAGGTTAGTACCATCGTACCGACAAAGAGACGAACTTGACTCCCGGATAAACTGTGATATTTTATCACTTATTGATTGGGGCATGTGATTGTTTATCACTTATTGAGGTCGTATGCATCATGTATTATATACATGTTTGAATGATATGTACACGTATGTATGGTATCATAGAAGATCTAGACTTGCGTCCCCGTTGTTTTCGGTAAAAGAAACAACCATGATACCCAGATAATAAACAGCATAAAGACCACGTATCTCAGAACCTCGGCAATCTATCAAACGAAATTTCGGTACCAAGACCATATGCCAATGAGCGGTTCACACACAGTTTTCAGTCGATTTAGGTTTATATCACCCTGCACACTTTAAAATGATTGTGAGCCTACCGATAAATCTTATATAGAGCTGCTTATCGTTTTTCATTTTAGGTTTAAAGAGGTTTCGACAGACCACTGATGTACTATCATTTTCTCTTTTGCTCTCCAGGAAACTCATTTTTGTTTTTCTATTGTTTTTGAAATTTTTTGATTTTTTGTATTTTTGAAATTTTTCAATGTTTTTGTATTTTTCGTTTTTACTCCCCCTAAAATGAAAAAAGTACGAGAAATTAAGAAAACACAAACAAGTATTTACAAAAATAATTTTCCGATGTTGGTTTTACACTGGCTTGACCTTAATGCCGTTTACCATTAGTAAATAGTCAAATCGTGATTTGTCAAATGCTTTGGTAAAAAGGTCGGCACCTTGGTCATCAGTGTAGACCTTAACAACATCGATAAGTCTTTTATCAAAACAATCACGTATGAAGTGATATTTGATTTCGATGTGTTTGGTCTTTGAATGCTGCATAGGATTTCTAGTGATTTGTAAGGCAGCAGAATTATCAATGAAAATAGGAGTAGATAGGAATTCAAAACCGTAGTCACGCATTTGTTGTTGGATCCACAGGACTTGGGAGCAACAACTTGAGGCAGCAATGTATTCAGCTTCACAGGTTGATGTAGCGACACAAATCTGCTTCTTGTACTGCCATGTGACTAGGCGATTTCCTAAAAACTGACATCCAACCGTTGTGGATTTTCCGTCGATTTTGCGGCCACCAAAGTCAGAATCACTGAACGCGATCAAGTCGAAGCTATCATCCCTAGGGTACCAGAGACCGGTGTCCGGGCAACCCTTCAAATAGTGGAAAATCCTTTTTGCAGCTGCTAGATGTGAGGCCTTCGGGTTGGCTTGATATCGGGCGAGCAGGCACGTAGGATACATTATGTCGGGCCTCGAGGCTGTGAGATACATAAGAGATCCGATCATTGCGCGATAGAATGAAGAGTTAACGCTTTCACCCTTCAAGTCCGGAGTAATCCCGTGATTCTGCAGAAGTGGTACCAATGGGCGTCGCTTCGGACATCTGGAACCGGCTCAAGATGTCTCCGACATATCTAGTCTGATGGATGAAAATCCCAGACTCCGTTTGTTGAACTTGTAGGCCCAAAAAGAAGTTTATTTCCCCCATGGCGCTCATCTCGAATTTCTCCTGCATAACACGCTCGAAGTCCCTACACAAAACATCGTTAGTTGAACAAAAAATAATATCATCTACGTATACCTGAACCAACAGAAGATCTCCATCTTTTTCTTTGATGAAGAGAGTGCAATCGATAAGACCCCGACGAAAACCATTCTCCAGCAGATAGTTAGATAAGGTTGCGTACCAAGCTCTCGGTGCTTGATGCCACTTGTAGGTCCACTAGCGGAGGATCTAGTAACCTTATCCTTGTGATACGAACAAACCCGGTTGTGTGGAATCCAACTGGTAAGTTAAACCGAGCAGAGAACACGAAATACAAGACAAGATTCAACGATTAAAGCTTCAAATGTATTATAACCAGAGAGTTTGTTTACAAAATGATAATACAAAAACTGCACTCAAACTCACTGTTTGTTCTCTCTATCTTTTCTTCTCTGTGTCTACAAGAGTGCTTTATATAGGCAAACCTTATCAGTACATCCATGAAGAATGGGGACCATTCCAACGAACCATCAAACATGATGAACCTTCAATTCTTCGTGGGTAGATGGACATTGACGAACCTTGTTGATTGTTCGACACATATGATCCCAACGAACATTTATTCTTCGTGAGAAGGAGTCTTCGTCCCAAGGTGGGATTGTTCGTGAGGGTACATATTCAACGAACATTGAGTCTTCGTGAATACCAATCTTCGTCGATATCAACATTGAGTGGCCGACGAACATTGTTTATTCTTCGTGAAAAGTGACTCCCACGAAGACTCTTGATTCTTCGTTAGAGGCTGCACCATAAAGACCAGAAACAGAACAAGCAACAACATACTGCATATAGAAACTGATTTACAAAGTGTACGAAGTTAAAGTCATTCCGAAACAGGACGGAGGATGTCGTGCTTCGGTCTTTACTCCGTAATGCGGGCGAACCGAAACGAACCAAGCCAAGTCGAATCTAACCAAGCCGAGTCAAACCGAACCGAGCCGCATCCATAAAATGCATCAACAATTTTTTCGATCCAAAATCTTTATTTCTGCGAATTTCGAGATGATTCCTCCGCAGATCTGGTCGAAAATGATTTTCTAACAATCCTATAAGTTCAATTTTACTCTTTGTCCATGGATTGTACGTTTATTTGATGTTTTACGTCTAAAACCCACCTAAGTCCATAATTGTCCAAAATTCATGAGTGTAGGTGATAACCGTAACTCTGATACCAATTGAAGGTCCGTGATCCGACGGTTCTAGACGAAAGTTTGGGAAAATATAACCGATTCGGTAGAATATTATTAAGAAAGGATGAGAAACAGAATCAGCGGAAGCTTATGTTCATTCATACCGAAAGAGTATACATCTTGTCAAGCTGGCGAAATCTTGGAGAAATTTCGCGAGCGTTTCCCTTCCGGGAGCACCAAAAACTTACATTACAATGAACACACAACCACTATTTATAGACAACAGTGACACCTCGTACGAGTTGAGCATACTGACTTCGTACGAAGTGACATCACTTCGTACGAGGTGTGTTCTCTTCGTACGAAGTGACACTACAAACCCCGTCCCGCTCATACTTGGGTCGCGTGTTCGTATCTAATCTATATAATATTCAACACACGCTCTATCTAGCTTATTCGCACAGTGACAGATACAGAAAGTGCATCAACATTAATATTATTTTAAATAAAAATAAAATAAATAGTTCAGTTTTGATAAAATCTTTAAAAAACCGAGAAAAATAAAGAAAAAACTAATATGACACTCACATTTCAAATGAGGAAAAGAGGGAGGTTCGAACGGCTCCTTGTGCCCTAATGCAAACAAAGATTTGTAAAATAGCAATGGTAAAAATAGCAAAAAACAAATAAAACAAGTTACTAAATTGGAGATTTTAAATAATCAAGGTGTTAAATGATTCACAATTTCATAGAAGTTATGACAAATTTAGTGCATAATCAAGGCAATATAAATCATCCGTGTATATTTACTTGTTACTTGTTACACAATTTACATAAACATAACTTTTCTATCATTCTTATTTATAAAAAAAGTATCCAGCATTACAAATTAAAAATCCATAAAACTCATTGCACAGCACGCGTTCACGGTATATATGTCAAACAACATTTTAATTTTTTTCGACTTGGTCCAAGCCTTCATGGAGTTGATAATGAGTATAATACTACAATCAATTATTAATTTTAAAACTAAAATTGGTACCCATGATGTCAATAAAAATAATAAAAATAAAAGTAAGAAACCGGATAATATTAAAATATCAAGATTTGGTAAGATGTGATCATAATGCTGTGGGTATTAGCTAGACGATTGCTTTCAGCAAACACTGGACATCGTTTTCGATTCTGCGTGTGCGTTTCTCCGGCGACGTCGTTTTCACCTTGCCACCTGGCTTGGAGTAAGAGCCACCGCTGCCCAACACGATTACGACACGTCAGCATACTCAACCCTATAAAATAAACCCTAATCCACCCCACCAATCTCAAAATACAATCCTAACCCTACAAAGTTACCAACTCTCTCTCCCTCTCCTCTTTCTCTCTCTAAAAAAATGGAAGGTTTAATTCCCTTTGTTTACAGGGCCATCATGCAACAAAAGAACACCGGCGGACAGAGCTTACTACGGTCCGCGTTCAACGACTCGCCATCGGCGTCGTACGTTAGGCTTCCGACAGGTGATTCAGGACGGTTTCAAGCATCGAACTTTCATATTTTCCGGTCGGAGCATGCGCTTGCGACGTCGTCATCTCCTTCTTCGGCTACCCATCGGAGGACTGCCACCGCTTCGGCGGAGTTTAACCGTCATGCGGTTATGTGATGATGATCAAGAATATATGTTACTTGCACGGTGCATGCCTTTGGAAAGCCGAAGATGCACATGGTGATTATTAGTATATTTCATGCAATAAAATTACCAGTACAAAGATATATAGAAAGGGTGTCGGGTTTGTTGTGTCTGGGTGTTTTAATTTGTGTTTGTCTGGTTAAGTTGTGGTCAACCAAAGGAAGATCACAGGATGTTGAGTGTTGAAATATTGATCAAGCTTGCAATCAATTTGTAAAGAATATATGAAATATATGGATTGTGTTCATGTTTATTGTTTGATTC
Organism: Helianthus tuberosus; assembly: GCA_030545235.1. Classification (NCBI taxonomy): domain Eukaryota; kingdom Viridiplantae; phylum Streptophyta; class Magnoliopsida; order Asterales; family Asteraceae; genus Helianthus; species Helianthus tuberosus. The sequence continues at coordinate 127,237,360 of CM060407.1, forward strand.
AGTTCTTTTTTTTTTTGGTTTAAGTATTTTAAAGAAAAGTTAGTTCAGATCATCATAGTTGTGACTACTTTTTTAATTTGTGCTATCATAGTTACCAGTTCATATATAATTAGTTTTTTTTTTTAAATAATTTTGGAGTTTTTTTTCTCAAACTAGTGTTGTTGAAAAATTTATTTACCAAAATGGATGACTTGAAAATTATTTACCAAAATGGGTATTTTTCTAAAATATACTTTTTCTCACTCCTATTTGTAGTAGATAGAAATATCTTTTGGTTAAAAACATGTTAGCTAACAGGGGCTGAGAAAAAATATTAAAGTTTTAAAAAAATTATAAAAACATTTTGTTTCAACATGAAATTCTATAAAAAATTAATATATTTTATAAATTATTTAATTAAATGATTTCTTTAACTATTTTAAATCTTTCTTAAAAAAAAGACATTATTTATTCTCTCATATGTATTTTATTTTCTTAAAAATATTTTATTTTGTAAGAGCTTTTGCTTTTTCCAATTTAAAAAAAGAGCTTTTGTTTCTCGATTTTAAGCTGGCTTGAGACGATATTGTTTTCTTTCAAAAGTTTAACCACACAAATGTTCTTTCAATCTTCAAGAAAAGTTGTTCGATCACTTTATCTAAATTTTTTTTATACATAACCGAAAAAAAAAAGGAACAAAAAGAAATTTAAATGGTTCAACATTTGATACTATATTTACTGTTTTTCAATTTAAGATGTTATCTTCTCGAATTTATTGTTACGTAAAGTAATAAAATAATAACCTTCAGTGATGTTAAACTTGAATCGCTTAGTCATAGTTTAAAATATAAAATCAAAATCCTTTTTTATTAATTTTGAAAAAAGTTGGATGACAAAAACTTTTATAAACTTTTTTAAAAACTTTACTATTTTTTTTCTCAGCTCATGTTAACATAAATATTTTTAAATATAAGATATTCTATCCAATTAATTAGGAGTGAGAAAAATGATTTTTTAGAAAAATACTCATTTTGGTAAATAATTTTCAAATCGCCCGTTTTGGAAAAAAAAACTCAATAATTTTGTTTATTAAATTAAATACATATCTTAATTTAAGCTTACGAATATGAACAATAAAGTGATTAACGTACGGTTTGGATAACTTATTATATATATTCATTAAATTAAATTGTTTATTTAACCCTGTTTTTTTTATTTATTCAAACATATATTCATTAATTTGTTTACTTAAACATGTTTTTTTTTATTTATTCAAACAGATGACGATATTTTGTTCAAAAAGCCTGATTCCAATCTATGCAGGAACAAATGTTTTAACCATTTACCTTTAAATTTTCAATTTAGTTTATATTTGATCTCCACCTGATCAAAATTAAATTGGTTTATTTTTATACACTAACATCTAACCACCTAACTTACATTATTTATTAAAAAGAAATTATCAATAGTATGAAATCTAATGTTATAATCACATTTAGTAAAATAGTTATTCAATAAAAAAATAAGAAAATTTTGACGAATTAAACATCTTGGTCGATTTAAACTTAAAAGGTTAAATGTTTTTATCTGAAATCATACGAAACTAAGAACATTTATTTTTGGGTAAATTACACTTTTCGTCCTTTATGTTTGTATCAGATTGCAACGGATAACCTTTAACTTCAATAATTACAATCACAGTCCTTTATTTGGAGAGCTCATTACACCTTACGTCCTTTAGCCCTAACATTGTTAAAATTTTCAGTTAAGTATGGCACATGCTATGCACATGAGGGCATTGACGTCTTTTTTACCCCCATTCTCTCTAAAACATCAGTCCCCACCCCTAAAACACTGTCATCCTTCCCTTGACCCCATAGCCAGCCATTAGCTGAGTAAAAAAGGAGCTCCAACCACCATAATAATCTACTTCATTCACTCGTAAGTCTTAACAAGATTATAAGCAATTGATTTTTAAAAAACTATATCAAAAAATCCTTAAAAAATTGTGGCAAAACCGATACAAAACAAAGAAACACAATCCATGAACCTTGATTTTTGCAACATCACCTATATACCCAAATCGTGAATCAAATCATCAACATAATTCCACCACCACCGCTACCACCGTATCAAGCAACCGCTACCACCAAATCCGTCCGCCAAGCCCCATCAACCACCACCAAATCGGAATCTATCGCCTGACGCACGGTTTGATTCAGATCTGCCATTATCACGGAAGTCACCACCGCCGCCGCCTCCAATCTCCAGAAGAGGGTTAACCATCGATCAGATCTGCATCTGCCCTTATCACGGTTCGATTCAGATATGCCTTTAGATCTCCAAAGGCTGTGCGATGTAGAACACTATATCTCCGGCGGAGCAAGGCCGTGCGATGAAGATGGAGGTGGAAGTTGGGGGTTGTCTGAAGGTTTAGAGACAGGGTTGAGAGAGAAAGATGAGTATTATATTTATATGTCATTTTTTAATTCAATTGTTTTAAATTCTTTTTATCTTTTTTGTTAAATATATTTTAAATAAATGAATGAAATTACCAATCTACCCTCATGTGCAAGGCACATGTTCTGACTTAACTTAAAATTTTAACCTGGTTAGAGCTAAAGGACGTAGGGTGTAATGAGTTTTCCAAATAAAGGACTGTGACTGTAATTATTGAAGTTAAAGGTTATCCGTTGCAATCCGATACAAACATAAAGGACGAAAAGTATAATTTATCCTTTATTTTTTTTATCTATGCATCTGAACTCAAAATTCTCAATTTCTATATTGTGTGATAAAATACAAATAGATCTTAACATACAAAATACCCTTAACATAAAAAATGAAGAAGAAAGTTTTTAAAAAAAAATCTACTATTTAAGAATGACGTTTAATTGCAAAATGCAAAAAAAAAAAAAAAATCTCTGATCTTACAGGACTAGAGTAATTATAACTACAATTTTGTAGAGTAATTAGTGTAAAATCAAGATTTTTTTATTATGGGACAAAAAGATGTGCTAAATAACTAGGAGAAAAAATTTCCTAAAATAAAATTTCTTTTTCGTTTCTTACGTTAATGCTTACGTTAAGAATATTTTATATGTTAAGGTTTATTTGTACAATAACTTAACCCTTTTTGTATTTACATCTAAGTTATTTCGAAACTTCTTTGATGTTTGGCCACTACTTGGTCAGTATTACCAAAATATAAAATATAGTGGGTCACACTAATGGACGTTTAAAATTATATATAATTCCAAATATGTTAACTAGTCGTTGTCGTATACTTTATTTAACAAACATGGAAAATAGCATTCGACTTATAAAGTTTTTGCTATCATTCGTTTATTAACAAGAAATTAATGATATAATTACACTCATCCTCATCACTGTCTAATTAAAATGAATTCAAATTTACAAGTGCGTACTTACAAACAAAAAAATCTATTACATTTAGGCTGGAGGGTGTGGGGGGCGCCACCCTCGCAAGGTCACCATCTATGGCGCCCTGGGCGCTATACACCCACACCCACCTAATTAACTTGGGGCGCTATAGTTGTTTCGCGAACATGGTAACGAGAGGACAACACACAGATCGAGGCACATTTAATCTTTTTGACCGTTGAACGGTCAGGTTTAAAAAAAAAATTGTTTTTCAAATTCAAAGTTTATAAATACCCATTCCATTTCTCCATTTTTCCATCTCATTTCATCCACTTTCTCTCAAATTTTTATACAATACTCTAATTTTTTTTAAACCCCTCTCTACAATGTTTCCCAACAACCCAAACCCATGGGACCCGAACCATCCGTACTGGCAAAACAACGAGCAAGATGACCGGTATCGCCGAGACTCGCGTACGGGTGAGGTTGGATATTACCCAATGCCACCAACAACCCCAACTTCTCCTCATCCCATCACTCAACCGATTGCCAGTTTTTTTGGGTATTATTCTTAACCCCAGTTTTTTCCCTCAAACATACCCCAACACATTCCTCAAAACATACCCCAAACCCAATCCATACCCGAAACCCAAAACACAACCCAGACCGAATCCGTTCCCGAAACCCAAGTCGAACCCTCTTCTAGAAAAAAAAGAAACCATAAAAAGAAGATTGAGTCCGAGAAACGTGCTACCAAAAAGGTCGAATATTGGACGCCTACGGAAGAGTTCGAGTTGGCAAAAGCATGGCTCGACGTATCGGAGGACGAGATTGTTGGTAAAATTTACACACCTTTACAAAAATATAGTTTTGTAAACTTATTTTTTTAAATCAAACATATACCTTTGTAAATATATTTTTTTATAGGTGACGACCAAGACATAAAGGTTTTTTGGGCCCGTATCCGTGACAAGCTTTTCACCGCCATGGGTCGCAGCGTATATCGACGGCCCGACTCTATTTCGGGAAAATGGGGCGCAATGAGGACGAAGAATAGAAACTTTAACAACATACATACTAATCTCGTCAACAACACTCGAAGGAAAAGCGGTTCGAGCGATGTGGACGTGATGACCCAAGCCCACTCCGATTATAGGGTGTACCATGGTCATCACTTTACGCATGTAAATGCGTGGAAGCTTCTTCGCAAATCTCCCAAGTGGCATCTTGTGCCACCGTTCGACCCAACCTGCCCTCGGTCAAAACGGTCCAAATCAACATCCACAACGGAACCATCCGGGTAAGATGCTCGTACGACAATTAATCTTAACGACGATGATGAGGAGTTCGAACAACCAGAGGAGCTGCCTCGACCAAGGGGTCAGGATAAAAGTAAGGCAGCAGCACGAGGAAAGGGTACTTCAACGTCATCGGATGAGCCGTCAAAGTTGGGCGAGTTCCATACAAGTCTCAACAAAATGATCTCGATAAGGGAAAAGGACCAAGAAATGAAGATGGAGAAACTAATTCAGAAAGGATTGGATTTTCTAGCGAAAGATTTCTCACATCTAACGGAGACGGATCAACGCATTATGGAGGCTCGCAAGAATCAAATTAGGGCGAAATATATGTAGTTTTTTTTTTTCTAGTACCTTCTTATTTTTTTTAATGACTTTGTGATGTTTTTTATTTTTTTTAGGATGAAATTATGTTTTTTTTTTAATTTTCTAGTTGAGTAAAATGCACGGATAGTCCCTGTGGTTTTGCAAAATAACATCTATAGTCCCCAACTTTTGGAAATTACACCGGTGCTCCCTGTGGTTTGACAGTTTGTAACTCGGATAGTCCCTGGAGTGGATGACAGTTAGTTTTCTCCGTTAAGTGGATGTGAAATGACAAATTTACCCTTCATCTTCTCCACTCTATAAAAATAAAACAGCCCGGCTCCAGCCAACTTCCAGAGCCATGAAATAGTACTTTGAGTTTTAGAGATTTTTGCTTCGTACGGCAGATCGAAAGCGGTGATATCGGAAAAGTTTATCTATGCAGGTTACGGAACAAAGATGTTGAAGAAAAAAGGTGTTATTATGCCATGAAAGTTGTTGACAGAGAAGTGCTCGCGTTGAAGAAGAAAACTCAAAGAGCGGTGACGAAGAAGATATTAAACATGCTCAATCATCCGTTTTTACCGTCTGTATCACTGTATGCTCAGTTTGAAGCTTCTCATTTTTCATGTGTTGTTATGGAGTATTGTTCCAGTGGTGATTAGCATTCTCTCCGCCATAAACAACCGCGTAAACGGTTTTCTCTCTCCGCCGCTAGGTAGCTGGCTTTAATTTTTAACCTACATATTCCGTTTCAATTAATTAACATTTAGTTACTTCTTTTCTGTCGTTTTCGCTTGTTTTGTTTGGTTTACATTTAAGCCTTCATCTTGATTTGTTGAGAACAACTTTTGGACTCTACCGATTTTTTTCAGGCTTTTTGACTTTTGTACCTACAAATTTGCCATTAATAGAGGTTTCACCTATATGGAAACGACGTCATATCGTTCTGATCGCCGGAGTTGGGTGGCTCTGGAAGTTGGTCGGAGTTGGGTTGTTTTGTTTTTATAGAGTGGAGAAGTTGAAGGGTAAATTTGTCATTTCACATCCACTTAACGGAGAAAAGTAACGTCATCCACTCCAGGGACTATCCGAGTAACAAACTGTCAAACCACAGGGAGCACCGATGTAATTTTCAAAAGTTGGGGACTATAAGTGTTATTTTGCAAAACCACAGGGGCTATCTTTTCTAGTTATATAAAATGGCCATTTAATTTAAAAAAGTAAAATGTAAAAATAAAAAATAATTAGGTAATGATGACGGGGCTCCATCCCACACCCTGCAAATTAAAGGGGGGGGGGGGGGGGGTTATAAAGCCCCCTGGCTGACGTGGCGTCTAGGTGGCGCTGTTGTGTCCTTTATAACCCCTAAGGGGCTCCATCCCACACCCTCTAGCCTTATTGAGTACAGATCCCGTATAAAACATTGATTGTGTACGAAGTATATGGAAGAACTTGCTCCACTAAATGTCTGAGATTAAACCGGTGGCATTTTGATAATTATGAGTTTCAAACAATTAAAAAAAATTATAGCAAAAGGGTATGATAGTCTTTTTTTCAAGTGAACTACCCCTGATTTTCAAACGGCTATAATTTTTTCATACATTAATATTTAAAAAAATATACGGTATTAACAAGTATTTCATTCTCTTTAATTCAAGCAGCAAGTTGCTATATTTAAAAAAAATTACAGGATTTTGAATACCCATTACGTTATTACGTGATTTTGAATCCTAGCACATACTACGTAACAATAGTTGACTTTATTATTACGTGACTACGTGATTTTGAATACTCATTTCGTGATTACATGATTTCATTATATTACTTTATGTGATACCATACTGAGTGATTACGTTAATACGTAAAAGCAAAAAACATGTAATACATCTTTATATTGAATGTGGAATCACGTAATAGTTTATGTTGAATGTGTAATCACGAAATGGATATTCAAAATCACGTTGCTAGGTATTTAAAATCCTATAAATTTTTTAAAGAAAACTAGAGGAATAGGTTGCTCGAATTAAAGTGAATAAATGCTCGTTAATATGGTGTAATATAAAAAAAATATTAAGGTATGAAAAAGTTATAGGCGTTTGAAAATAAACCGGGGAAATTGTTTTAGTGATAAAAAACTTCATTACCCTTCAAGCTAAGGATACTTGTCATCTCTTCCTAGTCACGTGTACTTCGTACGTAAATTTTCTATTGTACGTGATCCAACAACTATATTTATATTTGAAATACTTCTGTAAGGTAGGGTTAGATCAGGTATAACAGAATTTAACAGTGAGGTGTATGAAAAAAAAACTAGAGTAATTACACTACAACATAATTAAACTAGAGTGTTTATTATTAAAGTATATGTTTAAACGCACGTAGCTTTTATCTGCCAAATATTAGAGGATGTATAGAGAATCCTAAATTACACAACAATACCCTATACTTATACATAAATGCGTATTGCTAATACACCCCTACAGTTCGAGCGGTAGTTGAATGGACGCTCAAATAGATCTGAAACTGTTAAACAAGTGTCTCGGAAGGCCCTTTGTAAATATATCGGCATATTGAAACTTAGACAAACATGGAGCACGTGAACGTGACTAATACGAACTTATTTTTCCTTAACAAAATGAATATCAATTTCAACGAGCTTTGTTCGTTGGTGTTGAACAGGGTTGTCAGATAGCTAAATGGTAGATACATTGTGACAATAGACGAGGGTAGCAGAACGGATGGGAACGTGCAAATCAAGTAACAGATTTCAAAGCCAACTCACTTTTGCAATAGTAATGGCCACGACCGCATATATGGCTTTGGCACTGGACCTGGAAACTGTATTCAGTCTAGAGTTGGGGCATCCACCTAGTCAACATCAGAATACGCGGTGACGGAAAGAAACTTAGTAGCATGGATACGAAGGCCAAACTCCATCGTTCCTTGTATGTAGCACAGGATACGTTTCAAAATTTGAAAATGAAGCTCACGTGGAGCAGGCATAAATAAGCAGACCTCCTGAACCGCGTATGATCTATCTGGCCGTGTGAATGTTAAATGCTAAAGTGCTCTAGCTGGACTTCTGTAAAGAGTTTCATCAAGAAGGAATGGCCCATCATTCGCACTAAATTTAAAGGATGTAGCAATTGGGGTGAAGGAGGGTTTGCATAAGGTCATAGAATGTACAAACTAGACTTATCCCGTGAGGTCGAACCCCCAAAAGGTGATGTAGATCCCCTAAATCTGGCATAGCAAATTCTTTGTATAAGGTGGCAATGATGGACTTAAGAAGCCCAGAATCAGATGCAGTCAAAATTATATCATCGACATATAAAAAAGACGCGTCATGTTGTTCTAGTGGCGATACAAAATCAATGACGTGTCACAAGCACTTTTCTTAAAACCACGAGAGATAATAAAGTTAGAAAATCTAGTATACCATGCATAAGGGCTTGTAAAGGGAGCGTTTGAACATGCACACATAATTCGGAGCGGACATATCAACAAACCTAGGGGGATGGTGCATAAACACCGTCTCATGCAAGTCCCCATGTAAAAAAAGCATTTTTCACGTCTAGTTGATTTATAGGCAATGATTTGGAAACAGCTAAAGACAAGACTGTTCTAGTGGTTTCCGGTTTGACAACTAGACTAAATGTTTCATGACAGTTAATACCGATAGTCTGTGATTTCACGTTAGCAACCAACCATGCTTTGTATCGTTCAAGGGAACCGTCTGCATAAAACTTATGTCTAAATAAACACATGTATCAAATCACCAGGTGGTTACGTAGATGGGGAACGAGTTCCCATGTGTTATTATCTTGTAAGGCTTTATATTCATTAATCATGGCTTGTTGCCAATGTGGATCTCGTAATGCTTTGTAGTGGGATATTAGGATGGGAGAGATGGGTTGTTGGTTTGACATAAAAAGGTGAAGGCGTATTTGAGGTTTGGTGATCCCATCCTTAGAGCAAATAATCCTGGAGTCGGTATTAGAAGGTTGTTGAGTGAGGTTAGGACGATGAGGAGGGTTGGGTGGTGGATCAAAAGAGGGTGGAGTGGACTGTGTGGTGGTTCAAATAAGGGTTGTTGAAGTGTAGGTGGGCGATGGTGAGGGGCAGTCGAAGTTGTGGAGGGCGATGTAGGTGTTGAAAATGATGATGATGTATGGGTAGGCTGCATCGAGGATGTGGGAAAATGTAAGACTGTTTGATAAAGATGAGTGATGGATCTAAATCAATAGGAAGGAAGAGAAATGACTGTTTGGAAGTGGATATATCAAGAAGAAAAACGGACTTGTCGAAAATGACATGACGAGAGAGATTAACCTTACCTGTGATCGGGTCATAACATTGGTACCCTACAAAATTATGTGGATAACTGAGGAAAATGCACCAGGTTGAGCAAGGGTGAAGTTTATGATGAGTTGTGGCAGAAAAATCCAGGTAGCAAGCGAACCCAAACACCAGTAGGTGATCATATGTTGGGTGGCGAAGGTATAATGCAAAGGTTGGTGTGTAAAAGTTAAGACATTTGGTAGGTAAAACGTTGTAAAGTAGGCTGCGGTATGAAGGGCTTCCATCCAAAAGGCGGGTGGAAGATGGGCTTGTGTTAATAATGTACAAATGATATCATTTAGACGACAAATCATTCTTTTAGATTTTCCATTTTAGGGAGACGTTTGTGGACACGAAAAACGAAAGACAACGCCATTCGTTTGTGCAAACCTTTTGAAGTCATTGTTGTTAAACTCAAACCCCAAGTCACATTGGAAGGTTTTAATGTGTTTATTAAATTGTGTAGCAATCAGTTTATGAAATTTGACATAGGTGGAAAAATGTTTCGAACTCGAATTTGAGCTGGTAGACCTAAACATGGGTGAAATTATCTATTAGGACCACATAATATTTGTAACCCAATTTTCTTAAAATAGGAGAAGTCCATAAGTCACAATGAACAATATCAAAGGAAGCATAAGTGTATGATAAGGAGTCATAAAATGGAAGTCTCTTAGTGTTTGACAATTGGCAAGAATCACAAACATGAACACTTTTTTCTTTATTACATAAATAAACTTACAACTACAAAGCAAATATATAACTTGGTTGCCTAGATGCCCAAGTCGAGTATGCCACATTTTAGATGTAGTAAGACATGCAACCAGAGTAGTAGTATGCGATGTGAAAGGATAGAGAACTCTGGTACTAGTGTGACGGGAAAGGAGCTTTTCAGTCTTGAGATCCTTCAATGAGAAACCACAAGGATCAAATTCAAGGGAAACTTGATTGTCCATAGAAAATCTTCGAATAGAAATAAGATTTTTAATAACATCAGGTGCAAAAAGTGTGTTGTTAAGTTGATAGGTATTGTTGGAAAGGTGGTGAGAAGCATTACCACATCCATATATAGGCAACGTATTGCCATTTCCAACAAAAATATAATCTGGACAATGTGATAACATTGGAGTGTGAAATATACCGAAATTTGAAGTGATGTGATAGGATGCATCCGTGTCCATGTGCTACATTGGATCAGGAGGAGTAAGTTGAGTATTCTAGACTACATCGCCAATATCATTGTGATTTAAAGCATCAATTTGAGTCGGGGGACTTCCTGTTTGAAAAGATACATTAGTTGTGGGGCATGATGGTGGATGTTGTTGTTGTGATGGACAAGAGCCCCAAAGAACATGTGTTAGCCAAGAAACGGGTTAAATAGGGTATGGAGGAGGAGGTGGAGGTACTAAAGATTGTTGTTGATAGCAATTACCCCCGCCCCCTCCCCCACAACCTACACTTCTACCATCGTGATACCTACCACGACCCATCCACAGCCCTGGTAGGGGCGATGTCGGTAGGCAACAAATTACGATGGGTAGTGAGACGATTAGAATTGTAAACCATTAGAGGGAATAGATGGTGGTGGTGAAACCTATGAATCTGGTGGTAAGTGAGAACTGGTGGTAGGTGCCTACGATGTGACAAAAAAAATGAGTTGCATGTTGATAGGCCTCTTGGTGTTGTTTTTCTTCATCAATTATTCCCACAACCATATCCTAGGATGGTGGAAACTGATTGATGATAACAACGATGGTGTTAGGATTTGAGTTTGATGCTTGTAAGCAAATACTGATAAAAACAATATGATTCATAGGTAGAGACATATTATCAACAACTGTTTTCAATTGATTCAAATGATTCAAAAGTTTTACAGTAATGATTCTACAATCTCCACCTTAGCCTGATCATTCACTAGAACTATTCGTACAAAAGAGAATGTGTGAATTGATGAAATAGATCTCTAACAGGTGAGATCTATTTATATTAAGTACTAAAGCTCTGTTCTTGATAGGCTTATATCACCTTAATAGTGACATCTAACATTCCTAACAGAAAAGATTCCACATATGTTGCAAACATCTCTGCAAATCTTAACATCTGTTCTAACTAGTCTAAACACTGATACAAGATAAGTATTGTTACAATGGGAAACATATGTTTGGACTATCCTCTGTTGCTTTGATCCAAACATTGTTTGGCCAGACAGATGTTTGGTCTTCTTCATTAGACCTTTAGCTTCAACAGACTTTAGCTTCAATAGACCTTATTTTTTCTTAAAGAACGGTTCCAAGGCTTGATAAGATGTTTTCTTTGTATTCAACAGATGCTCTGATTAGGTCTTCAAGATTCATTATCTATGGGGAGAGAATTGTTTCATTAATTGTTTGTTTCTTGATATTTGAGCCATGTTTTGCCTTTTGGATATTATCTATTCTTTTGTAGGTACAACAATATCCCCTAGAACAAATGATGTCAAAACAGATGTTTATTTGATCAACTATTATTTCACATCAACTTTCTCTTATTTGACCTTTGAATTGTAATTCAAAGTCAAGAGAAATAGTTTCTTCTGGGTCCCTCTCTAGTAGTAGCCTACTCAAGTCTTACAGATCTTCAATTTTCAGCCCAAAAGCACTTTTCATTGAAATCTTCTCCACCTCCCCACTAGCCCTGAGCAAAGTCAATTCATGGGTGTCTTTGTTTAAATTCCATTTTAGAATTTTAAGGCTAGTAGGATTTGTTGGGACCAGAGTCATTTCTGATGAGTTTGGAGATACTGGTATTCCCATGATTGTGCTAACTATAACATCTTTCCTAATTTCCTTCTTCTTTTCAATTTTTTTCTTTAGAAATTCCCTTGCAGTTCTTGATATGTTTCTTGTTGATGGGAACTCAGAAGGTCCAATCAAGGTTTTGATGGGAAAGTCTAGTTGTATATACTCTGGCTTACTTGGTAATGAGGGATACCTTTCTCTGTTAATCTCTAATTGTTTGTAGCTTTCAAGGGTTGTTGACTCATTCCATTTTTCCGTTGTCTTCATGGTGCCCATTTTAGCAACAACCAGTTGTTCCTTCATTCTCCTCATCTTCAGAGCCCTCTTGTCATTTGACTTTTTTCCATCTTTCCAATTTGGGGGTGAAGGACTGATATCTGGGAATAGCTTCAACTTTTCAATCTTCACTATTTCATCTAGCAAGGATTCAGTTGGCCACCCTATGAAACTTTCCTTATCCGCATCATATGGCTTTTCCTCCATAATGTGATTATGGTAGTCTTCTTTGAACAGCTTTTTAAGATCTACATCAGTTATGGGATCATGGGATATGTTTCTAGAGATTATGTTGGCATAGCCTCTTAAAGCTTCTACTTTTTTTTTGTATTTTTCTACCAAGATCTGCAGGATTAGCTTATCATCCTTCCCCTGGTTTCTTACCAATACCATTCTTTTAGCCTGCATTTTCTTCAATTCAAGATATTCACTAACACAGGTTAGACTTGGAAGGTTTGCAGATGGAAGAGATGATGATAGTGGTGAACTGGTGATGATGGTGGAGGTGATGATGTTAAGGTTTTGGTGGAAGATGGTTGTTTGGGTTGATAGGTGAAATTATCATTTTTCTTTTTCCGGTTTGAGGGATAAGTGGTAGTGAAGTGGTAAGTGGTGGTGTTGTTGTAACATCTGTTAGTATTTTTGAAATGCCAACAGATGTTAGGGATGCAGTGGTTTGGATGGAACATTGGTTTAAGTAGGTGGAACATTGGTTTGAGATGAAGCAGTGGTTTGAGAAACCTTAGCAAGCTAGCGCAATTGTTTTGCTATGTATGTTAACTTAACATGCTAGCGCAATTGTTTTACGTTTTGAACCATTTGTAATCATTGGATGTATGTGAACCATTTGTAATCGTTGGATGTATGTGAACCATTTGTAACCATTTGATGCATGTGAACCATTTGTAATCGTTTGATGTATGTGAACCATTTGTAACCGTTTGATTTATGTGAACCACTTGTAACTGTTTGAACAATTGGGTTAGGGAAGTGATTAGGTAACGGGGTGGGAGAAATGTGTTAAAAGCATGGTGGATACGCCGCTGGTACTTCCTATATATAAGTGCTTTTAACACATTATATACCGTTGCGTTATCTAGATCACTTGGGTAAATGATTTTGAAACGATATCACTCAATGATGTTTTCTGAATAATATAACGAGTTTCTATGAGATGTTTTACAATTTGATTTAATAAAACAAATGTTTTGGAGTTAAGAATCATGGCTATGAGATTTTATAAATTATAACCAACTTGATTTGAGTTGGTTAATTACGTCGCAATACTATACTTCTCAAAAACAAGGTTTTTTTTTAATTAAGTATTGCATCATTTAAACTAGCCATGGATCCGACACTCATATAAAACCTATGTACTCGCCGACATTTTTATGCTGACGTATTTTCACATGTGTTTCAGGTACCATAGTTGATGATATTTGGGTACACTCACATAGGAATGGACGAGGCCTTAGTGACTTAATAACAATGAAAGTCTATGTGTTCATGTTTTGTTTCAAATTCCAATGTAATGTAATACATTTAATTCAATAAAACTAAATTGTTTAAATCCATGGTTGTGAAACAATGATTCTGTTACAACACTCCCCAACGTTTCCACCACGTTTTGTTGTTTTACGTGGTCGGGGTGTGACAGAAAAGTTGGTATCAGAGCCAATGGTTATAGGGAATTAGGTTATTAGTAATGCTTTGACCTAGACTATAACCTTCCTAGGACCCTAACGCGAGTTTACTTGCGTTTAGTCATAAAATAATACCGTTGCCTATCTTTAGGCAGCAACCACAATAAGAACACAAAATTCGAATCTGCTTTGAAAACTAATCATCTGTTCTAGGATGATTTATTATAAGGTTATGAACCTTCAAAGTTTTCAAATTCTCATCAAGGTTTGGGGCTACATAAAGTGAACACGTGCAAACTGGAAGGGTGGGTGCCTGTACCCTGAGCTTTCTGTCTAAGGCTAGAGTGTTCGTACAAATCCGCAGTATCGGACCAGTCACTCTTACCTGGGAACTCTTGGGGTGAGTGTCCACTTATAGGCGAGCATGTCTTCGTGATACATTATGAAGACCTATTTACTTTGATTCAGCCTTTTGTGTCATTTGTTTGCTTCGTGGTTCAAACAAATGACCGTCACCCATGATTTTTGGTCGGTAATTGTAACATCCTATTCTTACCCAATGCCATTTCATTTGTTTTCTCTCTTGTTTCCCCTTTTTAGAATGCCTCCACGACGCGAAAATCAGGTACCTATTGAAGAGCTGGCAGCTGTCATTACGCAGCAAATGACTGCTGCAATCCCGAACATCGTTGCTCAATGTAACCAAGCTCTCAACAACAATAATGCCCCCTGCAACTTCAAGACATTCAACTCGGCTAAGCCATCAAAGTTTTATGGGTCTCAAGGAGCGACTTCACTTCTGCAATAGTTCGAGAGTCTAGAGAGCACCTTCAGGCATGTTCAATGCCCAAATGAGCGAAAGGTAGAATTCGCATCTAGTGTCTTTGAGAAACGAGCTTTGACATGGTGGAATGGTGTGATGAGAGATAGGGGTGCCGATGTGGCACTGGCTCAAACGTGGGAAGAGCTTCGAGCTCTGATGATGAAGGAATTTTGTCCTCGTCACGAGATCAGGGCCTTGGAAAGGGAATTCGATAATCTTAAGCAAGATAGCAGTGAGCATCGAGCCTACACGGATCCTTATGAGGAGTTAAGTCTGTTATGCCCGAATATGGTTACGCCTTAGGATAAGGCAATCGCAAAGTACATTGATGGCCTCCCTGACTCAGTACAAGACATTGTGACTAGTAGTAACCCCGCTACGGTTAGGCAGGCCATTGAGCTATCTGCTACCTTGACTGAATCTCAAATCAGGAAAGGTAAACTTTTCCGAAAAGGTGATAAGAAACCAATCTAGGAATCGAAACCCAAAGATGAACTGACTGAATCCTCCAAGAAGTCAAGGAAGCGATAAGCTTCCCAGAACTTCACCGTGGTTGCTCACAATGATCAAGCTGCCCCCAACCAACCAGCTCAACCCCTTGCTAGGAAGCCATACAACGGAACTGCACCCTTGTGCAACCATTGTAACCTTCATCATCATGCTAGTGTGAAGTGCCGCAAATGCCAAATTTGTGGACTTATAGGTCATACAGCAAGAGTTTGCTGAGCTGCAGTTGCACCAAATCAAGCTGACAACAATCCTACTCAAGCTCGTTTTCCACCAGGTTCTTGCTACAACTGTGGCGAGATGGGTCATTTCCGAAGATATTTCCCAAAGCTTGCTAATGCAAATCCAGCACAGGGATGAGCATCTGACCTACTAGAAGACAACACCGTTTAGAAATAATCACGTCTTATGTATTATTTTCTTATGTTGTCAAGGTCCATGAAACAGTTGTTATCATTGTTTATAAATAAATCTTGTATTTACATTGCAATGTATTTATGTGGTTGCATGTATAAACAACATATCCCCTACAATACCGACAATCAGGGAATCGTATTCCTTGAAGAATAGACTACCCCCAAAATTCTTCCATTTCATGATCTCTTGCGTCTTCCATGAAAATCCTAAGTACCCGTTTCTTCCAAAGAAACAAAGTACAAGGCGCAAGTTACAACTTTGGACGAATACCCAAAGTACCACTATAAATCCTTAATAGGGTACCTAAGGGTATTTCCGCAAATCCTAAAATTTTTGTGTACCTTAATTCGAATATTACGTTTCTTTGAAAACAAAATCGAATTTTCGGAAGATCATCCTATCTTCATAGATAGATTCTTGAAAATGATTAAAGTGCCAAATGAAATCCACGGATTGGATTCCTGGTGTGCTTTAAATATCCATGTCCAAAGATAACAAATTAAAGGTCAAATTAAACAAATATGTGATTATGTGCTTATGTGTTCCCTTTTATGTTTTTGTGTGATCCAAGTTTTTGTCATCCAAATCCTCGTAGAATCTTCCATATCTTCGTATAAGGGATTCATAGTAGGATATCCAAAGGTACTACCTTAAATCCTTAATGGGCTTCTACGTAATAGTAAAGACCCTATTATAATGTACTATTCTATAATTAGACCCCTTGAGTAGTCTAGTTAAACAGATTGATCCAAAAATCTGGTTAGGAATATCATGTGATGATATAGCTGAAAAGACTCCTTGGTGGTCTAATTAAAGTATTCATTTGTCGATCTAATTAAAAGGACCCTATAATAGTCTAGTCACACTCATCACAGGTTTGATTTTCTTCCCCTTCACATTACAAAACAAACTGTGCGGACTGTGCAAGGAATTACGTAATTATGGATGCATACATAATTATGGAATTCAGTGCACAGAAACCACAGCAAGTTTTGTCATGTGTCTAGAGTTGACTCAGTTCATTTCCGTTTCTGAAGAATACCCATTGAGGAAAATGACTCATTCCGTTCATTTTCGTTTCTGAAGAATATCCATCGAGGGAAATGAATATTCTTGATTTTTCCTTCATTTCCATTTCTGAAGAATACCCATTGAGGAAAATGACTCATTCCGTTCATTTTCGTTTCTGAAGAATATCCATCGAGGGAAATGAATATCCCAGATTTTTCTTTTTCCTTCATTTCCGTTTCTGAAGAATACCCATTGAGGAAAATGACTCATTCTGTTCATTTTTGTTTCTGAAGAATATCCATCGAGGGAAATGAATATCCCTGATTTTTTTTCTTTTTCCTTCATTTCCGTTTTTGAAGAATACCCATTGAGGAAAATGACTCATTCCGTTCATTTTCGTTTCTGAAAAATATCCATCGAGGGAAATGAATATTCTTGATTATTCGTTCATTTTTTTTCTGAAGAATACCCATTGAGGAAAATGACTCATTCCGTTCATTTTCGTTTCTGAAGAATATCCATCGAGGGAAATGAATATCCTTGATTTTCATTTTTTTTAAGATTGTCCGTTGAGAGAAATGACATGATTATGTCTTGCATAATCTTTGATGGGTTATTCTACGCAAACAGATAAACACCCTAGATTCCATGCAGGGCAATTATTTAACACAGCGTCACAGACAGACTCCTACGAATAAATTTCGTGACTAAATTTCCTAAAGTATGGGAGACTGTGACACCTGTGCCTCTGCGACCATCAAAAAAATACCAAATTTATGAAATATTGTGTTTCATACTTGGTATTTGTAAAAATACGTGTATTGTTTGCACATATCAATTCTTGTTCGATTTCGGGCTCTAAATCGCTTTCTGGAAGGTTATACGCGCACTGATGCGTAAATATATCCAGTTTAATGCAAAAAACACTCCAGAACAGTGACATAGGCTTAACATACCTTAAATAACCTTTACAAGTTTTGGAAGGTTTGGTGTGCCGAAATCAAGTTTATTCGCTTACAGGGACTAATTTTGACAAACTGCGAAAGTATGCCGATTTGTACTGTAACGAACATTCTGGAACTTGATCATAAGTTAAATATGCCCTAAATATCCTTTACATATCTTAGAAATAGGCTTTGAGGTGTTTGGTGCGCAAAAATAAACTTTCTTGATCAATAGGGACTAAAAGCGTCACAAAGTGCAAAAGTTTGCATTTTCGCACATATCTTACGTTCTGAATACATCCGGACATCCAAAAATTTATGTAATCATTAAAATATTTTATTTTAGTGATTGGCTTGATAAAAATCCATTCGTCGCGTAATTTGGACCGTTTTTCGCGTTCGTTCATGTTTCGTCGTAATTAAATGAACAACGCAACCGTACGACCAAACGAACCGACATCCGAGATATTTTTGAGCATGTTTCATGTTCCCTATACTTTAACTTCATTTTAGAGCCTTTAAATGGGATTAACGGGGCTTAAACGTGTAAAAAATGCATCAAAAACCATGTTTTGCACATTCAGGGACCAAAATTGACAATCTGCCATAGTTATCTTAGAAAGGGACCAAAGTTGAAAATCTGATTTCCAGCTTGTTCCAGTTGTTCCCCTCATTTTCACATGGTTTTAATGAAACTAGGGGCTTGGTTTGGGGTACCCATGGTATTCTAAAACCATGGGCACACATATAAGGTCCAGATCGAAGCTCGGTTTTCGATGAACGATCCTAACGGTCTTGGTTTTCCTATAAATACCCCACTCCTCTTGCTTCAAAACTCACATTTGATCTAATTTGGCTCTCTAAGTTGAAGTTATACACTTCATACCTGAGAGTAATGTTAGTGCATTTATGTCTATAGCCTTCGTCAATCCGGTCCGTAGCAGAAACAGAAGAATCAAGCTAATATTGTTATATCTAGTTAGAAATAGCAAGGTGGCATTTTGGTAATTAATGAGAAGTCTCATTAATTCCAAGGGCTATAAATAGGAGGCTTATGCCTTATGTTAGAAACTTTTGCCATTTCACACTTTGGAGAGATCTAGTTCTAGAGAGAGAAACTAGAGAGAGAATCTAGAGAGAGAAAGGCAAAAAGTGATTCAAGTGATTGTACAATTTCATATCTTGAATAGAATCACGTTTATATTACGTCATGTGTGTTTAGGTCACGTTCGTGTACGGATTCCGCACGTTTCACGTTCGTTTCGGAGTCAAAACCGGTCCTACAAGTGGTATCAGAGCAGGAGCTCGATTGCTTGATCAAACACATCGTTTTCGTACCAGATTTCAGCCGATTCAGATCCGATTTCATCTATTTCTTCATCTTTTTCATATTTCTTACAGTTTTTACTGTTTTTCATCGAATTGAACAGGTTTTCATGGTCCGTTTCAGTTGATTTTTGGATATGTTGTGCGTCTATACCTGATCTAAAACCCTACCAAGTTTCAGATCGAAACTCCAAACCGTTTAGGAGAAATCGAGATTTTTTCGTTCGAATTCGCGTAAAAGTTGCAGGTCTGTTCATAGGGAGGTTCGCTCGAACAGACATAATCTGGTTCGCTTATGTAACCATGTTAGGTCTGGTTCGCTCATAGGTACATAGCTGGTTCGCTTTTGTGGCAAGTGAGCTGGTTCGCTTTTGTGGCAAGTGAGCTGGTTCGCTTATTGTGACAAGTCTGGTCCGCTCATACTGACAATACCTGGTCCGCTTATCCGGACATTGATCTGGTCCGCTTATCTGGACATTTATCAGTGGTTCGCTTTTTAGTCATCGTCTTCACGTGGTTGGAACAATATAACAAGTCACCGCCCCACTTATTTGAACGGCCCAATCATTAATAAATAGTTAAATGTGTTGTCAGCATAAAATAAGTCAAATTCATCACGTGAAGAACTCAGCCCAAGATTCGTAATTGATAGAAGCCCATGTGACAACATAGAACTTCGGCCCAATCACAAAGAAAATTCAAAAGTTTTTGTCAGAAAGTTAGTCGGCTCAATTATAATTTCATGTGAATTCACAAGTTTGCACGTGACAACAGACCTTCAGAATTTCATGTGTTACAAACCGTTCATTGATTTTTATGGCCCAAAATCACATATGATCTGATCAAAAGACATCGGCCCAATCATGTTGTTGGGTTAGTGGGTGCAGCCTTATCAAATCCAATCACAATCAGAATTAGATATACATTGTTGTTGTCGGTTATTTGCAAAAGTGTTTGCTGAAATAGTGTAGTGATATATCAGTTTGTCAGTTGTCACTTGTCGGTAATCAGTTCACACGGTTCGGAGTTCAAAGGTGATTCAAGATGGCCAAAATGTTTGATGAACAAGAAAATAAGAATCTTGAGAATTTAAATAATTGGCCTAGGGAATCTTGGTGTGAGATGAGGCATGATAAGGATGTTTATGTTAAAAGATTCGAAAATTTTCTTTGCATGAAGAATGAATCAGTGGAGATGTTGAGAGAAAGGTTTTACGGACTAATCATCAAGTTAGAAAAACACAATATATATCATTCAAATGATGAAAGAATTTCAAAATTTGTTGATGCTTTACCTTTGGAATGGGATAAATTCGTGACTGAACAGAAAAGGGATTCTAGTTTATCACGCTTTGAGTTAAGAAGTTTTATCAATAAAATTACAAATCATAGAAGTGATGAAGATTCAAGAAAAAGGAAATTATTGGATGAAATAAGAGAAGAAGTAGAAAAGATAAATTTGGATGTATTCATTGAAATGAGAAAAAGAATCTCTGTGTGTCTTGCAGCGAAAAATGATTTGAAATACGATATTAAAAGGGGTTGTTATATTGATGAATATATGAATCCTATTGATTTTGTTAAAAAATTTTGTGCAGGAACATTCAGGATGGAAGCAAAGAAAGAAGATGATGTTGAAAAGATGAATGAAAAGTGCTCAAAATGTGATAAACTTGGAGCAGACAATGCCAAATTCTTGAGTGATGCGGAGATTTTGACATTGGAAAACAAAGCTTTGAAAGATGGGAAGAAAACTGATGATGAACAGATTCTGGAGTTGCGCTTGAACTGCGAAAAATTGAGATCTGAAAATGACAAACTTTTGAAGAATGTTGAGAGTTTGTCATCAGAAAACAAAAATTTTAAAAAATTAGAAAATGATTTCAAAAGTCAGTTAAAGATTTTAGAAGATGAGAGAGATGTTTTTGGTAAAAATAATCTCGAAAAACAATGTGCGATAAATTCTCATCTTGATAAAATCATTCGACTTGAGCATGAAG
Source organism: Helianthus tuberosus (assembly GCA_030545235.1). NCBI lineage: Eukaryota > Viridiplantae > Streptophyta > Magnoliopsida > Asterales > Asteraceae > Helianthus > Helianthus tuberosus. The sequence goes on from CM060407.1 coordinate 127,258,394, forward strand.
CCGAAGGTAATAGAAAGAAAATTGCTGATTTAGAAAACAAATTGAAAAGTTTTGTGACTTCTGCATCATATATTTGTCCAAAACCGATCAATTCTGTTCCAATAAGTGACAATTTCACAAATTTTGACAAAGTCAAAATTGAAGATTGTGATAAAATATCTGATGATGAAAAAGAAAAGAAAAGAAAAGAAAAATATTTTTAGATTTACAAGAAAAATTTAAAAATACTGTTTTGCAATCTACTGAAACAGGTGAATGTTCTAAACAAAAACCTATTAAGAAGAATGCAGAACAGAAACAAAAAGATAAAAAATTGAAAATTTCTAAAATTGAAAATAAAAGCTCATCAGATAAATCATCCAATCATTATCAAAAATCACAAAAATTTGTAAATGAAAATTCACAAAATGATGGTAATAAGTGGTGCAGGTTTGACCACAGTGCTCAAAAGACAAATCCAGCATTGAAGAGGAGTAATGACTATAACCAAGCCAAACAAATGTTATGATTTGAAGGTTTGGACTGACAGAAGTGGATGGTATGATAACAGAGTGTGCTACACCTGTGGTGTTAGATGACACATTGCTGTTAACTGCCAGAATTGGAGTTATGAGACAAGAAGATGCTATAATTGTCAAATCAGAGGACACATTGCTAGAGATTTCCCAAGGAGATCTATGGGGAGATCAAGGGTTGAATCTCAGAGAACGATAAAGAAACCAGTCACTATCAAGCCCAAAGAACAGAAAGTGGAAGATAAGAAAGTAAAGCTTTCACAGGGACAGAGAGACAGACTGAGGAAGAAGGCAAGAGAGTATTTGGAGAAGATTTTGTCTTCAGGTTCACAAGTTGGTTCGAATAAGAGTTCTGATGAATCGATTCACTCGACGGAAAAGTCAAGCAAATCAAATTCTTCAGATACAAATCTGAGGACAAAAGAGAACAAGAAGAAAAAGAAAGTCATTGGCGATGAATCTGGCTCGTCCAAGTCAGACAAGCCAAGTTCGGGCAATGAATCTGATTCCACAAAATCAGATGAGTCACAAGTTGAGGTAAAGAAGGAAGAGACAGTTCCGTTAATGAATGATGAGAATTTTCCACCATTACGAGCCGCAAACCTAAAATCAAAAGGTGTTGATGCTGGAAAAATGTTTAATAGCAATGTTAAACATATTTTTAGCAAGATGGTTGATGGTAAGGAAAAAGGAGTGAAAGAGTTTTATGAAGAAAAGAAAAAAGCTCAAAATGCGCCTAAGGCTGGTCAGGCTTGGGTGTCAAAATCTGTTAGTTGAATTCCTGACTTGCCGGAGCTTCCGGGTTGGTAAGTGTGAAGCAGGTATCGGCATCATTCTTGAGAAATTCATAGGATGGTAACTGTGATATTTCGTTTTACAAGTGGTTAATCAAGGACATTAAGTTGTACTTGATTTTCTACAAGTGATAGTGGTGTTTGACTTAATAATGTTAAATTTTCAAAATGGTTAAAAAGAGAACAAGGTGATATAATGACCCCGAACCTACAAGTGATGGGTAAACAAACTAATTTTTTCTGGAAAAACCATTCTGATTAAAACAAACTTAAGTGTTTTGAAATCATTATGGGAAAATAGTTTGTTGTAAGGGGGAGTTCTGATTGAATACGCCGAAACCCTCACGGCTGAACAAACATGATTACTTTCATCAGATTGAAAAACGGTTTTCAAACTGTAAAATATCAATGTGTTGTAAATCATGGGGGTACGTTATATTTTCTGCAAATCAGAGCACTTGAAGCAGAAAATGGATGGCGAGACAAAGCTATCAGTGTTGGTTGTCAAATTTTCTTTAAATGATTTTGCATTTTAGGGGGAGAAAAATTGTCAGAAAATACAAAAACATTTGAAAATTTTGAAAAAGTCAAAAACATGATAAAATTCAAAAATTTGAGTTTTGCGTAAAAAGAGGAAATGATAGTACATCAGTAGACTATCACAGTATGCTAAAGAATTGGAAAGTTTAAATGTGTTAAACGATCTCACCGTGGATGTGTCGGTAGGTTTTTGCACATTTAGTAAACTTTTTCGGGATATAAACCTAAATTCAAACTTGCTTATTTCGTGGGGAACACTACTTGGATATATAGGTAACCCCTGAAATCTCGTTTGAAAGGTTTCGTATTCTGATATACAGGTTTTTATACTCAATGATGTCTGGGGTATTATTCCGGGACTTCTGCTGAACGGTAGTTCTGACCTAGTCCTCGAATAATACTTTCTGCAAATGCTTTGAAACATAAGCATCACCCTCAGCATATATGATAAGACAATAAAATTGCTTAGCAATGCTGTTGTAAAAAAGATCCTCTAAAGGGGACACACCCAAAAGTTGAGTCATGATCTCTCTGCTGAACGGTAGTTCTGACCTGAGCTCTCATGATTCTTTATAATTTATTAACCCCTTACAGATATCATTTGGGTTATAATTACCTGTAAGACTGAATATTGGGATCTGGATACGAGAGTATATTCAAGAGGTGGGACACATGAATGAGTTTAAGTTCTTAATACATCTAATTCGTATCCTGAATCAGTTGAAGTTTGTGTGAAAATTTAAGTGGATCAGTATATCGACAATCTAAGTGAATCGTTTAGAACATAAAGTGTTTTTAAGCTCAACGGTACTAGTGATTTGTCAAAAACTGATATGATCCTCTGACGCATACTCAAACAAAAACATTGTCTGTAAATATGTTTGTACATATTTCTTTACTGCTTTATATTTTCAGAAAATACAAAAAGATTTTGATTCTGCTTTATTTTCAACAACTGATGTCTGAGTGCTGAATTTCAAAATCTAAGTAAGCTGATTGTGTTTCTGAAAATAAAACAAGTTCATTAAATTGAAACTTGATTTAAAATCAAAAATTTTCAAAACAGTTTGTGATATTTCCAAGGTCATTAATTTGGACTTGGATGATTAACTGTGGGGGATTTGGATGCTTATATTGTTATAGAGCTAGTTTCCGATCCGATTCGATGAAACTGCCAAATTCATGAAAATTGTTTGTTTAGAATGTTTAAGTGAGCCAGGTTACAATTCCTAGATAGCTGAAATTTGAAATGCTATTACTTATAAATGTATGAGTATTGCGGGTTATGTACCAGACTACGATCCCGAGAGCAGAGTCTAAGGGGGAGTCTGAAGACAAACTGAAAGTAAGGAGGAGTTTGTAGCTGAAAAGCAAGGTGACGATCCCTAAAAGCACGGAAGCTTGACGAAAGGGGGAGCCTGAAGAAAGAGTCTATCGAGAGGGGGAGCAACTGAAGCTGAAGACAGATCCACGGGGATTCTGTTCAAACAAAAGAGAGTCTACGTTGATGAAAACGTGTTAAAGCTTCAAGAAGACTCAAAGAGAGAAAGACAAGACGCTACGAGATTGACTTCGGCAATATCCAAGGGGGAGTCTGTTAGTGCATTTATGTCTATAGCCTTCGTCAATCCGGTCCGTAGCAGAAACAGAAGAATCAAGCTTAGAAACTTTTTCCATTTCACACTTTGGAGAGATCTAGTTCTAGAGAGAGAAACTAGAGAGAGAATCTAGAGAGAGAAAGGCAAAAAGTGATTCAAGTGATTGTACAATTTCATATCTTGAATAGAATCACGTTTATATTACGTCATGTGTGTTTAGGTCACGTTCGTGTACGGATTCCGCACGTTTCACGTTCGTTTCGCAATCGTTTCGGAGTCAAAACCGGTCCTACAAGTAATCGGTTCAAAACTCCATAGCTTGGACCCGTTGTAAGTCCTCTTTCGTTCTTTTACGCGTTTTAGCGTGAAAGTCAAACATTGTTTGGCTTTCAGCTTTGACCAGTTTATGGTCAACACGAAGTTCATTTGAACTTCATAACGTGAGCGTAATCATGAGGGTTTTAGTCTCTTACGACTATACCTACTGATTACCACGTTATCTAGGCATAGTGGCGAGTCGTAGTTTCGGCCAAAATGCGTATTCTTGCGTATTTTGTAACCAAACTACTTTTAGGTATCAAAACCGTTTGTTTTGATACCAAACCTATTTTCAAACCTCGTTAAGCATGTTTTAACATGTTTAGCTCGTCACTTTAGGTTTAGTGCTTATGTAGGGTCGTAAAGGTAAGGGGTCTAAATAACCGCTTATACTTTCGAACCCGACCCGTTTGGTCGATCATTAGGATCCGACCAAACACATTAGGTGACCATAGTTGCATAGGGAATAACCTTCTGAGGTTATACCTTATGGTCACTTCTTTTAGTTAGTTGTATGATAGGTAGTTTATATGCCTTAGGAAAATTTACAAAATGCCCTTTTTACGCCAAAATTCATTTTAAGCATATGTAACATAATTTTTGACATCTAAACTGATTTGGCAACAATATTAGACATGTTAAGGCATATTTTACTTGTTATAGGACTAATTAGGCGGTCCGAATGCGTTTTTACGCGAACGACGCGTTAAAGTAGCATAAGCTACAAAAACAAGTCGTAATGGGTCGTAAGCACTTAGGATAGGTTCCGTTTTAGAATGTAGGCTTTGTTAAACCATATTACATGAGTTCATACACTCATTTGGTTTACGAAACCACATTTTATCCGATCCTCCGATTTAGGTCCGTTTATTAACGTAGTTACCTATATTAGGTGCCGTTTGATTCCGTGATCCCTCTAGCCTTGCTTGGTTGTTGTTCAAGACTTCTAAGCACCCTCAAGTGAGTACATAGACCCCTCTTTTACTATTTTCCACACGTTTTGGGGTGAAACACATGTGCCTACTTGTTACTTTCATGCTTTCCATGTTTTCATATCATATACTTGCTATGTTCATTAGTACAGTATTAGTACATGATTTCATTATGTTTTGCTATGTATGTTCACTTAACATGCTAGCGCAATTGTTTTACATTTTGAACCATTTGTAATCATTGGATGTATGTGAACCATTTGTAATCGTTGGATGTATGTGAACCATTTGTAACCATTTGATGCATGTGAACCATTTGTAATCATTTGATGTATGTGAATCATTTGTAACCGTTTGATTTATGTGAACCATTTGTAACTGTTTGAACCATTGGGTTAGGGAAGTGATTAGGTAACGGGGCGGGAGAAATGTGTTAAAAGCATGGTGGATACGCCGATGGTACTTCCTATATATAAGTGCTTTTAACACATTATATATCGTTGCGTTATCTAGATCACTTGGGTAAACGATTTTGAAACGATATCACTCAATGATGTTTTCTAAATAATATAAACCATACGAGTTTTATTAACGAGTTTCTATGAGATGTTTTACAATTTGATTTAATAAAACAAATGTTTTGGAGTTAAGAATCATGGCTATGAGATTTTATAAATTATAACCAACTTGATTTGAGTTGGTTAATTACGTCGCAATACTATACTTTTCAAAAACAAGGTTTTCTTTAATTAAGTATTGCATCATGTAAACTAGCCATGGATCCGACACTCATATAAAACCTATGTACTCGCCGACATTTTTATGCTGACGTATTTTCACATGTGTTTCAGGTACCATAGTTGATGATATTTGGGTACGCTCACATAGGAATGGACGAGGCCTTAGTGACTTAATAACAATGAAAGTCTATTTGTTCATGTTTTGTTTCAAATTACAATGTAATGTAATACATTTAATTCAATAAAACGAAATTGTTTAAATCCATGGTTGTGAAATAATGATTCTGTTACAACACTCCCCGACATTTCCACCACGTTTTGTTGTTTTACGTGGTCGGGGTGTGACATTATCAGACTTGGGTACAAGAGAAAAGCTTTGGGCTTGTCATCTTTCTTGACTTTTACATTTCCAACCATGTCAACAAACAGAGTTTTGGATAGCTTATAATTTGAATTAGTCAAACTGTCAATACCATGACTGTTGAAATGATGGTGGAGGGCTTTTTATCATGAATTTTGTAAACGGATGGGTGCATTGGCAACAAGAATATTATGATATTTTGAAGATGTTGATGATCAAATGAAACTCTGTGCTTGCAGAAGATTTCACAAGATATGGAAGATAGTTGTGTGGTGGTTTCAAGATGAGAGCCATTGTGGAAATTGATCAAATCTTTTGAGCAAAAAATCTTTAGATTGAAGAAAGGAAATCTTTTAGAAAATCTTTGATTCGATGATCTTTTTGAGTTTTGAGAGAAAATTTTGAAATTTTAGAGTTTATCGCACTAGTAAGGACAAACTCTGTTTGGTTAGGGCTTTTATAGGGTTTTTGAGTAGTGGTGATGACGTGGCCAAACAGTTACCTTTTTGGTGATGTGGCAGGTTTTTATTTGTTAAGGGCAAAGCTCTGTTTAACGAAAACCCTTTGATGAAGAAAGAATAGGTCTGTTTTCAAAAAAAAAAAAAAATTAAAACCTCTGTTGTGCTCAATATTTACGTGACAAGATCAGTGGTTTGAGCATCTGTTTAACTTTTGGTCATACAGATGGATGGAACAGTGGTGAGTTTGACTTTTGTAGTCAAATAGTGAATAGTGAATCAATGGTTTTTTCATACTTAAATAATCGTTAACCAAGGTTAAATAGAGTTTTGAACCACTGATATCGATGTTTCACTCCTTTGAATAGAGTTTTTGTTTTGTTGATTTTATCAATCTTTTCTTTGTTTTAAGAGCAAAAATTTTGATTTTTCAAAATAACCACATTAATATCTTTATTCGTATTACTTGAAAAATATTTTAGTCTCTATTTAACATCCCAATCCTAGAGATTAGTCTTTCAAAAGTAGATATGTCTAAAGCTTTTGTGAACACATCTGCTTATTTTGGTCTTCAGTGGGACATGATTTAGTGAAATCAATCCCTTTTCATAACAATCTCTTACAAACTGATGATGAATGTCAATGTGCTTTGTTTTTTATTGTGACACTAGGTTCTTGATAATGTTTTCAGCTACTTGACTATCATAAGTAAATGTTGTCTTTAGAGCAGTTATACCAAAATCAAACAATTGATTTTGAAGCCACATGAATTGTGCAGTGCAACTTGCAGCAGCTATGTACTCTGCCTCTGCTATAGAATTAGAGACTGTTGTTTGCTTTTTACTTTTCCATGAGATCAGGGCATTTCCTAGGAATTGGAAACCTTCTGATGCGGACTTCCTTGTTTTGTGGCAACCAGCAAATGCACTATTTAAAAAACCTGAAAGCTCAATATTTCCATTAGCTGGATACAAAATATCAGGTGTAGGAGTATAACAACCCTCCTAGAACCCTTAACGTGACCCTAAAATGTCCAAAAATAAACCCCGTACGCGAGAAACGGACCCCGAATACCCTTAAATTTATAAAAATTAAGAAAAACAAAATATAAAGTGTTATCGTGGGCTGCGACCCAGACCCCCTTGGTCGCTCGCGGGGCACGAGCTCCTATTGCTTGCCGGACACCCAGGCCGCCATATGTCGACACGTGGCATGTCTAGATACGCTGACTGGCCAAGCCTACGGCCTAACCTATGTTTGTAGCGGGGCGCGAAGGCCAAAGCCTTATCTTTCGCGGGCAGCGAGTCGCCTTAGATCTGGCCTATAAATAGGGTCGACGAGATCATTTGGAATTCCTTCAAAATTCTGATTTCTCTCTCAAAATTCTAATAGTATAAATTATACCCGGGCATAATATCCACTATAAAGCAAAGCTCTGCCTCGTTGTAAGTACTATAACCCTGTTGTTACCCTACACGATCGATCTAGGGCTCCGTAACGCATGTCAAGTCCTGCCTGACTCAGTCGTTGGAGTTCTGTCTCATGTTACACCCGATTGATCTAGGATTCCGTAATGCATGTCAAGGCTCTGCCTGACTCAGTCATTGGAATTTTGTCTCGAGTTGTACAGTTAATGTGATTTGGGTTATTTTACTAACACGTGTGCATTATTTAATTTTAATAGATAATAACCAGGAAGCTATAGTAGTATCACCTAAGTCAACAATGTGAGTACATCTTAGTTTTTGTCACCTTTTTATAAACTGTTTTTACAAAACCTCAAGTGTTTTAAAATATAAATAACAGTGATTGAGTCTATGTATTCTACAATTACTGCCGATATGTTGGGGTTTTGTATACAAAATGTGAAAGATGTTACCATTGGACAAAGAGTTAGCGAATGAGTAATATGACCCACAAGTCAGGTGTTGACAATACTGAATGACTAACTGTGTAGCTATAAACATTGTAATCTCTCTCATTACTGTGAAATTATAAAAGCTATTTTGATTAAACTGGGATGCACTCACCAGTATTTCTTGCTGATAAAATCTTTTTGAAACGCGTTTTAGGTAACAAAATGTGAAAGCCAATAGAAGCCAGCTGGAGAGCACTGAAGGCTTGGAAAAGTGGCAATAAATGTTACCCAAATAAAAAGGAGTTTTTGATTTAAATAATTAGGGTTTATCCCTACAAATGTATTGGCAAATGAATTTGGGTTTTATCCCAATGATTTATTATTATAAAAAGTTTGGTGTTTAACTCTGATAAAAATATTTCCTAACTACGGTCCTGATGTATTTCACTGCTAAATTAATAAACACCAATACCACTGATCTGGATCTCGTGGCACCCGCTCCCGGGATAGGGGTCAGGGGTTACGACAGAGAGTGGTATCAGAGCTACAACCATTGGTTTACGCCAAAGAAGTGTTCTGCTGACACTTAAATTCTGTGTTAGGAAATAACTTATGTGATTACATGTAAATATTGTTTTGTGTTATTTGACTATTTGTTAGTTTACAGTATGACTGAGCAAGGAACATCGGACGCTTATCGTCACTTAGATAGTTCACCAAAAGATGAGGGAACATCATCTCAACCTAATCCCTCAGGATACTCAGCCGATACCGAGGAAGGGATATTTATATTTAAGGCACACTCTGAGGAACCCTTTACAACTAAAAAGAGAGGTTGGTTTAATAGAGGAGCACGTGAGAGAAGAAAAAGAATGAAGAAGTTACAACAACAGAGAGCGATAGTCAGAGCTAATAGGGAAGCAAATGCACACACTCAGGAGACAGTCAATATGCCACCTTGGGAAGAGGAACTAGATAGACAGCTGGCCTATTTCCATATGTTAGCCACTACAGTAGTAAACGCTAACCTAAACCAAATAGCCAAACCGCCACTGTTACCTTTATTCGCAGACCAACAAATGCTAGAACCCAACGAAGAAAACCAATTCCCAATACGTGTATTTGACCCCAATGAGTTACCTAGAATCCCAACCCCAATGCCTTTAAAACGCAATCCGTGGTGGGATGATAACATAACATTTTTCGAAATGAATAGCGAAGACCCTTACGAGGATCCCATACCTCAAAACCCTGACCCAGTAAACCCACCAATGAGTCGAGAATGTGTGCAGGAACTCCGTCAGTATGGAGAAAGTTTAGTAAATGAAGGGAATAGAATTCGAGAGATATGGGAGAAACTAGTTTAGAAATACGGTGAGAATGAAATGCAGTACTGGATGAACGGTACTTAGAAAATGCCTAGATATATGTGTAAATTTTGTATTTTGATAAAAAAAAGTTCTATAGATAGACTAAAATAGACATGGATGCATAACTACTAGTATATTTGATTTCCAGCTGTAGTATGTAACCGATGCATATATATATATATAGAAAAGAGTAAAAGTCACAATGATCGACGTTTTTGATCAAATTATCTGTGTGATTGTGTATAAATACTTGTACTAAATTTATTCTGTGATAATTAACACTTGATAAAATGTTCACAATTCAGATGGACAACGAAGTAAATCAGGAAAACCAGAATAATGAAAATAACGGCAACCAAATAGATAACAGTGCCATCTAACACATATTAGCACAAGGAATTATAGATGCTATGCCTTATATTATCAAGACTATTAAAGAAGCAAAAAATAACAAATCTGCAAATGGAAGTAAACGCCAACACACTTAGCCAAGTAACAGTGTGAACGATAATAACCGACCTATTATCCAAGCTCCAATTCCTAAAGAAGAAGAACCGCTTCTTATGGTTGTTCTTATAAAGAATTCTTGGCCTGCAAACCAATAGAATTCTCAGGCAATGAAGGAGCCATTGCAGCCTTACGTTGGATAGAAAAGACAGAAGCAGTCATAAAAATAAGTAAATGTGTAGATGGAGATAAGATTATGTTTGCTTCTAATCTTTTAAAAAATGCAGCCTTAGAATGGTGGAATACTATTCTCCAGTCTAGGGGAAGTGACATAGTTTATAATATGGAATGGATCAACTTTAAAGAAATGGTTGAAAGAAAATTTTGTCCTCCTAATGAGAAGGAACAAATTGCCAATAAGTTCCTAAATCTTAGAATGACTGGAATAGACTTCAAAGGTTACACTACCATATTCTTCGAATATGCTAGGATAGTGCCAACCTTAGCCTCACTTGAACCAGTGTTAATCTCCCGTTATATTTTGGGATTAATTAGTGAGATTAGACACGTAGTCAAGGTAGCTAGACCGCAAACCATAGAAGAAGCAGTAGAGCTAGCCAATACCCTGACAGATGAATTGGTACGCACACAAGAGGAAAACCAGAGAAAAAACCTAGCTCAAAAGCTTACCCAGGAATTTCTGTATGGTAATTCCAACCGTGAGAAATGTACAAGGTCTTCCTCTACACCCTACTGTAGGTATTGCAAAAGAAAGCATTCTAGAAGATGCTCCATATACTGCAACTTTTGAAAAGTATTTGGACACAAGGAAGAAGACTGTAGGAAGAAACCTAGCAATAGGATATGCTACAATTGTGGAGAAACAGGGCATAGCAAACCGAACTGTCCGAAACTAACTCTAGCAACAACCAACAAAGCTAAGACAACTGAGGCACCTAATAAAAATGCCAGAGCATTTGTTCTGACAGTCGAGGAAGCCAAGATGATTCCGGATGTGATTGCCGATACGTTCTTAGTTAATAATATATTTTCCAAAGTATTATTTGACTCTGGTGCAAACCAAAGTTTTATCAATACTTCTTTCTACAAACTTCTTGACCAACCCTTAGCCAAACTTCAACAAGATTGTCTGGTAGAGACAGCAAACAGAGAATCTATTAAGATTAGTGAGATCTTGCAGGGAGCAAGCATAGAAATCCTGAACCATCATTTCTTTGCTAACCTTTACCCAATGAATCTAGCTGGATTCGATGTTGTATTAGGAATGGATTGGTTGGTAGCCAATCGTGCTAGTATTTTATGTGATCAAAAGATAGTACAAGTAGGTACACCAACAGGTGAAAAGATCACAATTAAAGATGATAAGCCAACCAGATCAACAAAATTCATCTCTGTAATGAAAGCCGCAAGTTATGAAAGGAAAGGAGGAGTAGTATATATGATTTCCGTAATCGTGAATACTAAAGGAAAAGAATTAAAAGATATTCCTGTAATATCTCAATTCTCAGACGTCTTTCCAGAAGAGTTACCTGGACTACCGCCTGATAGAGAGGTTGAATTTAGGATTCACCTAATACCAGGGATGACACCGATTGCCAAAGCACCATATCGATTAGCACCAACGGAGAAGCAGGAACTGAAGAAACAATTGGACGAACTTCTTGACAAAGGTTTTATAAAACCAAGTTCATCACCGTGGGGAGCACTAATGTTGTTTGTTAAGAAGAAAGACGGATCGATGTGTATGTGCATTGATTACCGAGAATTAAACAAGGTTACGTTTAAGAATCGGTACCCACTACCGAGAATCGATGATCTGTTCGATCAACTTCAAGGAGCTCGATTCTTTTGTAAGATCGATTTACACTCAGGATATCATCAACTGAAAGTACAGGAAAAGGACATTCCTAAAACTGCTTTTAGAACAAGGTACGGTCATTATGAATTTACCTTCATGCATTTGGTTTAACCAATGCCCCAGCCACATTTATGGACATGATGAATATGATATATAAACCATACCTGGATAAATTCATAATTGTTTTTATAGATGATATTCTAACTTACTCTAAGAGTAAAGAGGAACATGCAGTGCATCTGCATATACTTCTAACATTGTTGAGAAAAGAGAAGCTTTATGCTAAATTTTCAAAATGTGAATTTTGGTTACAAGAAGTGCAATTCCTTGGACATCTGGTTAATCATGAAGGAATTCATGTGGATCCCACAAAGATCGAGGCAATTACTAAGTGGAAAGTTCCTGAATCGCCAACAGAATTCAATTTGAATGGGGACCAAAATAGGAAGAAGCTTTTAAGATTCTTAAGCAAAGGTTAACCAACGCACCCATACTCGCATTACCAGCAGGAACTGAAGACTTTATAGTCTATTATGATGCATCTACATTAGGATATGGATGTGTGTAGATGCAATGTCAAAAGGTTATAGCTTGTGCCTCTAGACAACTTAAGAAACATGAAGAGAATTATACAACCCATGATTTAGAGTTAGGAGCCATAGTTTTTGCCCTTAAGATTTGGAGACACTATTTATATGGAAATAAATTCGTTGTCTTCACCGATCATAAGAGTTTAAGGTATATTTTTGGGTAAAAATAATTAAATATGGGACAGAGACGCTGGATGGAAGTTCTTAGTGATTATGATTGTGATATCCAGTATCATGCGGGGAAAGCTAATGTAGTAGCTGATGCTTTAAGTCGAAAGTATCATGAAAAGCCAAAACGAGTACGTTCTCTCAGATTAAATCTACAAGTACATTTAAATGATCAAATTAGAAAGGTACAGGAAACAACAGTTAAGGACGATGCTGAAAGTTTAAAAGGAATGATTAAGGAATTAGAACAAGGAACAGAAGGAATTTGGAAGTTCCATAAGAAAAGAATTTGGATACCTAAACAAGGAAACTACGCCACAAAATTCTAGAAGAAGCTCATAAGTCTAAGTATACGATACATCCCGGAAGCGATAAGATGTATCAAGATCTAAGAAAGAATTTCTGGTGGATAGGAATGAAAAAGGATATAGCAAACTACGTTGCTAAATGCTTAACCTATTCACAAGTTAAAGCTGAACATCAGAGACCCTCAGGATTATTGCAACTGTTAGAGATGCCAATATGGAAATGGTAATTGATAACAAAGGACTTTGTTACCAAATTACCCAAGACAAGAAAATGAAATGATACAATTTGGGTGTTTATCGACAGATTGTCCAAATCTGCTCATTTCTTACCAATGAAGGAAACTCTCAGTATGGAACAGTTAGCCAAGCTATACGTAAATGAAATAGTTTCATTACATGGAATTCCTTTATCTATTATATCTAATAGAGATAGCAGTTTTACTTCTCATTTTTGGACAAATTTTCAAAAAACAATGGGAACCAGGTTAAATCTAAGCACAGCCTATCATCCACAAACGGACGGACAAAGCAAAAGGACAATACAAACAATGGAAGATATGATTAGAGCTTGTGTAATTGATTTCGGAGGAAATTGGGATGATCATTTACCATTAATAGAATTTTCCTACAATAACAGCTATTATACAAGCACTAATGCTGCACCATTTGAAGCACTTTATGGACGAAAGTGCAGAACTCCAGTCTGTTGGGTAGAAATTGGAGAAAATCAACTATCTGGACCAGAGATAGTGCAAGAAACAACAGATAAGATAATTCAAGTCAAGGAAAGACTAAAAACAGCACAAGATCGTCAAAAGAGTTATGCAGATAACAGACGAAAACCTTTAGAATTTCAAGTAGGAGATAAAGTATAACTAAAGGTTTATCCATGGAAGGGAATAGTCAGATTCGTTAAAAGAGGAAAGCTAAGCCCCAGGTATGTCGGACCTTTTGTGATTATTAGAAAAATAGGACCTGTAGCCTATCAGCTACAACTGCCAGAGGAAATGGCAGGAATACATGATGTGTTTCATGTATGTAATCTCAAAAACTGCTTAGTAGACGAATCATTAGTAATACATCTTAAGGACATAAAGGTAAATGAGAAACTTAAGCTTATCGAGAAACCCATTCAAATTGAAGACATAAAGATCAAGTATCTCAAACACAAGAGACTAGTTCTGGTCAAAGTAAAATGGGATTCCAAGAGAGGACCAGAATACACTTGGGAACTCAAGTCCGAGATGCAAAGGAAATACCCACACCTATTCCAGTAGACCTCGAGGACGAGATCTAAAACAAGGTAGGGAGGATAGAACAACCCTCCTAGAACCCTTAACGTGACCCTAAAATGTCCTAAAATATACCCCGTATGCGAGAAACGGACCTAAAATATCCTTATATTTATAAAAATCAAGAAAAACAAAATTTAAAGGGTTGTCGCGGGCCGCGACCCAGACCCCCTTGGTCTCTCACGGGGCACGAGCTATGATTGCTTGCCGGACACCCAGGCTGCCACGTGTCGAGACGTGGCAGGTCTAGATACGCTGACTGGCCACGCCTACAGCCTAACCTATGTTTGTCGCGGGGCGTGAAGGCCGAAGCCTTATCTTTCGTGGGCCGCGAGCCGCCTTAGATCTGGCCTATAAATAGGGTCAACGAGTTCATTTGGAATTCATTCAAAATTCTGATTTCTCTCTCAAAATTCTAATAGTAGAAATTATACCCGAGCATAATACCCACTATAAAGCCAAGCTCTGCCTTGTTGTAAGTACTCTAACCCTGCTATTACCCTACACGATCGATCTAGGGCTCCGTAATACATGTCAAGGCTCTACCTGACTCAGTCATTGGAATTCTATCTCAACTTGTACGGTTAATGTGATTTGGGTTATTTTACTAACACGTGTGTATTGTTTAATTTTAATAGATAATAATCAGGAGAATCACCAGGAAGCTATAGTAGTATCACCTAAGTCAACAATGTGAGTACATCTTACTTTTTGTCACCTTTTTATAAACTGTTTTTACAGTGATTGAGTCTATGTATCCTACAATTACTGCCGGTATGTTGGGGTTTTGTATACAAAATGTGAAAGATGTTACCATTGGACAAAGAGTTAGCCAATGAGTAATATGACCCACAAGTCAGGTGTTGACAGTACTGAATGAGTAACTGTGTAGATATAAACATTGTAATCGCTCTCAATACTCTAAAATTATAAATGTTGTTTTGATTAAACTGGGATGCACTCGCCAGTATTTCTTGCTGATAAAATATTTTTAAAATGCGTTTCAGGTAACAAAATGTGAAAGCCAATAGAAGCCAGCTGGAGAGCACTGAAGGCTTGGAAAAGTGGCTCTAAAAGATACCCAAATAAAAAGGAGTTTTTATTTTAAATAATTAGGGTTTATCCCTACAAATGCTTTGGCAAATTAACTTGGGTTTTATCCCAA
The DNA here is from genome assembly GCA_030545235.1 of Helianthus tuberosus. Classification (NCBI taxonomy): domain Eukaryota; kingdom Viridiplantae; phylum Streptophyta; class Magnoliopsida; order Asterales; family Asteraceae; genus Helianthus; species Helianthus tuberosus. Next base: position 127,273,727 of record CM060407.1, read on the forward strand.
TGATTTATTATTACAAAAAGTTTGGTGTTTAACTCTGATAAAAATATTTCCTAACTACGGTCGTGATGTATTCCGCTGCTAAATTAATAAACACCGATACCACTAATCTGGATCTCGCGGCACCCGCTCTTAGGACAGGGGTCGGGGGTTGCAACAAGAAGCACCTTTGATGTATATGAATATCCTTTATACGGCTATTAAATTTGATTTTCTAGGTGATGCTTGATATCTTGCACAAACACATGTTGCAAACATCATGTCAGATCTTGATGCAGTCAAGTACATCAATGACCCAATCATACATCTGTAAAGTGTATGGTCTATCGAATCATCTTTTTCATCAGATATAAATGGTTTGCTTGTACTCATAGGGGTAGCACATGGTTTACAATCATTCATGTCAATTTTTTTCAAAAGAGTTTTGACATATTTGTTTTGATTAATGAAAGTGCCATGTTCAAGTTGTTGTACTTGAAGGACAAGAAAACATTGTAACTCTCCCATGCACTCATCTCAAATTGTTCTATCATCATTTTTCTAAATTCATCACACAGTTTATCATATGTGGATACAAAAATTATATCATCCACATAGATCTGTACAATTAAAAGATCTTTCCCTTTCCATTTTAGAAATAGAGTTTTATCAATTTTACCTCTTTTGCATTCATTGGATTAGAGAAAAGTGGAAAGAGTATCATATCAGGATCTCGGTGCTTCTTTTAGTCCATATAGAGCTTTGTTTAGCTTGTAGACATAATCAGGATGTAATGTGTCTTCAAATCCAGGTGGTTGACACACATAGCCCTCTTCTTGGATTTTTCTATAGAGAAAAGCACACTTTATATCCATCTGATACACCTTCATGTTGTGGTTAACAACAAAGGCCAAGAAGAGTCTTAACCTTGCTACAAGAGAAAATGTTTCACCATAATCATTTTTTCTTCTTGTTTGTACTATTGAACCACAAGCCTAGCTTTGTTTTTTTATTACAATGCCTCTTTCATCAGTTTTATTTTTGAAGACCCATTTTATACCAATTGGACATGTGTCATTTGGTAATGGTGCAAGTTCCCATACATGTTTTCTTTTAAACTACTTGTTGTCTTTTAACTAAAGAAGCTCTTCTTGCATGGCTACTACCTAACTGTTGTCTTTTAAACCCTCTTGGTATTTGACAGGTTGGATTAAAGATAGAAAGCCTGCAAATAGGTAGACATTTGAGGTTTGGCTTCTTGTGAGTACTCCTGCAATGATGTCTCTAATAAATTGTTCTGGTGGATGAGATCTGTGGAGGATAGTGTTTCCAGTGTATGGAATCATGGAATTTTGTAGTGAAGGCAAAGCTGGGAATTTTTTGGTAAAACCTCTGTTGCCATTGAAGTATGTATGGTCAATAGTGGTTTGAAATGGTGGTGGTGGGATTGGCCCAAGTGGTAAATTTGATGAAGGATAGATCGGTGGTTTGACCACATGTAGCATTAGTGGTTTGGGGTTGACTTTGGTCAACAGTGGTTCTATTTATTGTGGACTGGCTGTTTTTTTGTGTAGTAGAACTTTGTGGATCAGAATAAACTTTATATAGAAATGGCATTTCAATGCCAACTCTATAATCAAGTTGTACTGCATTTGATTTACCTATACCAACCTCAACCTTTGCAATTACTTCTTCAAAATTGAATTTATCAAGATCAAAAAGTTCTGGTGGATTTATAGGGATTTTCAAGGATGATAATTTATTGAATTTTACATTCAAAGTTTCTTCTATAGTCTTGGTCCTTATGTTAAACACTTTATAGGCCTTGGATATAGATGAATATCCCAAGAAATATCCACAATCTACTTTGGGTGCAAATTTTGAAATTGAAACTTTGAGATTCAAAATGAAGCATGGGCAACCAAAGATTTAAAAAAAGAATAATGTTTTATTTTGAAAAAATCTCACAGGCAGTCTTTTGATGCCTAGGATTTATTAATACCCTGTTTTGAACATAACATGCACTATTCACACAGCCTATGCCCAAAGGACAATGGAAGACCGGAATCTGCAAGCATAGTTCTTTCAACAACCCCATTTTGTTTAGGAGTTCTGGGATATTGAATTGTCTAATTATTCCTTTAGATATGTAGAATTCATCAACCTCTTGGTTTCTGAATTCTGTCCCATTATCACTTCTGGTGTACTAGGATGATCATTTTGTTTTTCTACTTTTATGATAAATTCTTTTAGAACTCCTACAGTCTCATCGTTTGAGTGTAAGAAGAATGTCCATGTAAACCTAGAAAAAATATCAACTATTACAAAGAAATATCTCTTTTTCCTTAAGCTCATGATTTTTACTGGGCCAAACAAATCCATATGCAACAAATCATATTCTGGTCTTCAAGAATCTTGTCAGTTCTTGCTCAATATCCTTAGGGATATTGGTTCCTACAAGCATCGTGATATCCGGGTTGTCTGCATCTAGGGATACTTACTTAACATCCTACGTCCTTGCTTCCAGGATATCACGTGCTTGGTACTTTGATTGCTATTCTTGTTGGGATTTCGTTGAGGACTTTATTGAGGATGTATAACATTCTTTTGCTTCCTGCTGATCACTCTCTATTTTAACCACTCCACATGGGGTTGGTAACTTCATACATTGATGGTAAATCGAAGGCATGACCTTCATGCCGTGTATCCATGGCCTACCTAGTATGATATTGTAACAAGATAAATTATCAATAACACAACATCTCTGGAGAGAGTTTACCCCTTCAATATATACTGGCAGTTTGATTTCCCTAGCATTATTCTTGGCTTCACCACCGAATCCAACTAAGACTGAGGATTTTGAGATAATTTCTGATTCTGGGATATTCATTCTTTTCAGAGCTTCCAACTGGATAATGTTTACTGAGCTTCCACAATCAACACGGATCCTATGTACAAAATGGTTGGCAATATATAAAGTAATTATCAACCCATCATGGTGAGAATCCTGAACGTTATCCTGGTCTTTTTCCTCCAACGTGATCACTTTGTTGTTGGATAAAGTCATTGTACTTGTATGCCTGTCTCCCTTCTCTGCCTTTGACTCCTTTGCATGTCTTTTGGATGAAGAATTGGATGTAAGAAGAAATTTTGTCATTCTTCTGGTATACACACCATTTAGATTTGTCCTTCCAATAAGAACTTTTGTCATTCTTCTTTGGCCACCTAGCTTTGCCTCAAAGGTCCTTTGTGGAATACATTAAACCTACAATGTTAGTACTAAAACAATAATCAATTAGTTTAGGATATTCTTCATCATCCTCATTCTCTATTGCATTAACCCTTTTGTTATCGGGTCTTCCATATGGTTTGGATCAATAGGATTTCGAGGAGGATTTTGACTTCCTGTTTGGGGTTTCATAGGTGGCTGATGCATCAATCCTTTGCTGAATCTTCTTGTCATCCTCTAGCCTGATGCATCTTAAAGCTCTATTCCTGGCCTCGTTAAGGTTCTTGCAAGGATTCATTACAAGCTCCCGATAAAACATGGAATCCTTCAAGAAGCCGATTTTGAATGCCAATACAGTCATAACAACATCTAGGATTGAGATATCTAGTGATTCCCGACCAAATTTGCTAACATAATCCCTTAAGGATTCATTAGCACCTTGTGTAACCCTATACAAATCACTGGTTTACCTTTCAAAAGTCCTACTAGAAGAAAATTGATTATTAAACATGTTAACTAAATGTGTAAAAGAGAGTAAGGAGGGACAACGAGGAGCCATTTAAAAGTCGACCCTGTTAAAGTGGATCCAAAGCCTTTACATAGACAGGCTTCTTGCAAGTTTGAGGGAATGGGATTAATCCCCATTCAATCACAATATTGTGCAACATGCTTCTTAGGATGCGTAGATCCATCGTACAACTTAATGTTTGAAGTATGAAATCTCTTTGGGATTTCAGCATCATATATTTGTGGAGCAAATTTCGATATCTTGTGACTGATTAAGGATACTTCTGGTATGGGCTGAACTACACCAGGTACACTTGATATCACGTTCTTCAAGTTCTGCTAACCCTTAGCCATTATTGGGTAAATTTTTGCATCTTGCATAGGCTCAACATAAATAGGGTTAGACATATTATTATTTGAAATGTTATCAAACTATAGGTTCTGATGTAAGGATCCTGAAGTATATCCCAAAGTGAATCTCGGAACTGATCCTGAATCCCTAACAGTAGATATACTGGTTGTTAGTGAAGGACCAACATTGGTATTCTGAGGCTGTATGGGAATGAAATCCCTCTAGTGATTCTCCGAGGATCCTTCACAGTTAAAATTTAGAGCCCTAGGCTGCAAAGGAGTGAAAATATCCTCGAATGACTTCTTTGAGTTGGACTTCAGTGACTGGATTTCTCTTATCAACGTCCACTTAGTATCCTGTTGTTGTTTCATCTGCTTTTTCACCGTTGTGAATATTGAAAGGATCTCATCGTTGGAGATCAGAACATGAGTTTCAACGAATATTCTAGATCTTGAACCAGCTTGGCCAGTAGAGACACTTTTGTTTGTTTGACCATCATTCCTTTTCTGAAATGCTTTAGATGATGAAGGATGAGGAAGAGGCACACTTGGGCTAGAAGTTGATAAAGGCATGGCAGATGAAGTCGATTTTGATTGAGAAGCATTTTTAGAAGAGTTTTGAAAGAAAATTGATTGAGTAGAAATTTTAACAAGAATTTTGTAAAAGATAGCACCACTTGTCCCACGGTGGGCGCCAAATTATTTTGATAAAAATAACCTAAGTAACTTAGTGATCAAATTTGTTATGTGAGGTAGTGTGCTAGTGTTTAATCAATGTGATCAATTGCAAAAACTAAAACTGTTGTAATTAGTTTATTAAACATGAATGCTAAGTGTCAACAAAAATATATAGCAAGGATTGCTAAGAATACTGCAAGTAACAAAAAAAGAACAAACAATTTTATTGAGGAAAGTACTTGATCACTATGGATCGCTGGCACAAAACCTCGGGAGACGACTTTAAAAGCCGTCTACCACAATCAGTGTTATTAAAGCAATGTACACAATACAACCGAGAACTAGATCGATCGTATGTACAAGAGACACAAGTGTAAGTGATTGTGTGACTTCAAGTGTGTTGGCTGTAAAATGAAACAAGTAAGTGTTCGAGAGAAAAAGTGATCAATGTGTAACCCCTAAAACGATCATCCAACCTCATTATTTATAACGATAAAATACTAACTAACTATCCGATATCTGGGGATACTCGGCATATTCCAATATGAACGTTGTTAACTTGGTCAATGGCCTCAACTATCATATTCCTCAACTGAAAGAACGAGTTTTCAGCTTGACTTAGTCGTAATCAATTATCCTTGTATCAGATTAATAACGTGTGCAAAAATAGGTTAGTTGTAAATAAGGAATTGGTTCAGGATATCAAGCCTATTATATATCCTTGATGATAAGTCTTGGTCTGGAATATTGGTTGAATTCACCCATAACAATGTTCTTCTTCATTTATCCATCCACTTATCACACTACTAAGTCTACTACTTCCCCATTATAAAAAATGGCTAGTATGGTGGGATGCGATGGACATAGAGGTTGCTACTTTGCATTCCAACATGGAGTTTTCTTAACTTGTTGATTCCAACATTGTTGGCTGCAAGTGTGTAATCCTGATGGTACTATTTGTTGATATAAAGTCTAGATTGTTTCCAATAACCTTCACAAAAAAGAGGAGATTAATTATAGTGAGAAGTTTATCCCTAAAGTTAAGCTCCTTAATATACAAATTGTATTGTCTATTGCATTCTCTTGGGGTGGGATATCCACCAATTGGATGTAAAAAAATCCTTTATTTAAGGTTCTCTATATGAGATTATGCATATGTCTCAGCCTAAGGCTTTCTTGGCTCCACTCGATTATACCATGTATTTGAGATTGTGTACATGTCTCAGGTCCTCAAGCAAGCACCTTGTGCTTGGTTCTATGTTTTCTTTATACTTACTATATATGTAATTCTTGAATATGAATTAGATACCTCTCTATTTGTGTGTAATATTGGGTCAAATGTCTACCATGTTCTAGTTTATGTTGATGACATCATTTGTAACGCCCTGCTCTTTAGTACTTTCCATAATTAGAAAGTCTTACTTGTATTTCTATTTTTGGAAGTCTTGTGTTCTTATAATCGATCTTTCATTGTAATCGTTGTAAAATCTGAGACTTGGATCATAAATAAAACTCGTATTTCTTTAAATTTGTGTTATACGTTCTTCATACATATTAATACGTTCGATTTTGTGAAACAATTGATTCATATTCGTAATTCTTGGAAACTATGTGTTAAACTTGCAAATACGTGAAACTTATGGATAATACGTATTTTGAGTGAATACGATACTTAAATACGGCATTCTTACGCTTAATTATACTTGTTTTGCCCTTATACTATGCTTTTATGATGAAAACAACCCTTAAAACACCTTAAAACCCTAAAATACAAACTAGAGGGGCCTAAAGTATCACACCCCGGCCGCGATAAAATAAAAACCATGGCGGAAACGTCGGGGAGTGTCGTAACAGAATCATTGTTTCACAACACATGGATCTGAAGTTTAGTTTTATTGAATTCAGTTTATTACATTGTATTAAAAAAACATGAACAATTGTCTTTCATTGTTATTAAGTCACTAAGGCATTGACCATCCCTATGTGAGCATGCATCATAATCATCATCAAACATCATCAACTATGGTACCTGAAACATATGTGAAAATACGTCAGCATAAAAATGCCGGCGAGTACATCGGTTTTGTGGGTGTGTCAGATTCATGACTCGAGTTCATACTGCAATACCTCGTCCAACAACGAGAGTTGTTGAGTGAGTACCTTAGAAAACAAAAGAGTTTGATATTGCAGTATGTTTCTATCAACTTTTACAAGTTGATATATGTGTACACCAAAACTTTGTAGCCATGAATCTTAACTGAAAACATTTGTTTCTGTAAACCAAGTAGTATATCGTCTTTTGAAAGTAATCATTGTATGGTTTATAACTTTAAGTAAACCTTGTAGCGTAACTTTGTTTTGAAAACATTTGCCCAAGTGATCTAGATAACGCAACAACATGTAACGTGTTAAAAGCACTTATATGTAGGAAGTACCAGCGGCGTATCCACCATGCTTTTATCACATTACACCTGCCCCGTTACCTAATCACTTACCATATCCCAATCGTTTAATAGTTCAAGTAGTTCACATAGATCAAATAGTTCCGGTGGTTCAATAGTTCACATAATTCACATACATCAAATAGTTCCAGTGGTTCAATAGTTCACACAGTTCACATAGTCCCAGTGGTTCAATAGTTCATATAGATCAATAGTTCCAGTGGTTCAATAGTTCACATAGATGAATAGTTCCAGTGGTTCAATAGCTCAACATAAACCATAGCATTTGTTTTAGGAAACTCGAAATCGTTTAGCATATATGAATCACCCCAAAACATTCGAAAACAGTAAAAGAGGGGACTATGTACTCACTTGAAGTGCAAAGTATCCTCGATCCAATGAACTTAACGAAGCTCAGGCAAACCAAGGAAATCAAGTAGCACCTAGTAATCGGATCGCCTAGTTAATAAATCGACACCTAAATCGGAAGATCGAGTAGAATGAGGTCTTGTAAACCAAATGAGTATTGGAACTCATGTGATATGGTTTAACAAAGCCTACATTCTAAAACGGAACCTATCCTAAGTGCTTTCGACCCGTTACGACCCACTAAGGTAGCGTACGCTACTTTAACGCGTCGTTCACGCAAATGCGTGTTCGAGGCGCCTAACTAGTCCTATGACAAGTATTATATGCCCTAACATGTTTAAATATGTTGTATAATCAGTTTAGGTGACAAAAGTTAAGTTACATATGTTTAAATGCCAATTATGCATGAAAAGGGCATTTTGGTCATTTTCCTAAGGCATATAAACTACCTATCATACAACTAATTAAACTAAGTGACCATAAGGTATAACCTTGGAAGGTTATTCCCTATAAAACTATGGTCACAAAATATGCTTGGTTGGATCCTAACGATCGACCAAACGGGTCGGGTTCAAAAGTTTAAGCGGTTGTCAAAACCGCTTGACTTATGACTTAAACAAGCACTAGACTAAAAGTGACGAGTTAAACATGTTAAAACATGTTTAACTATGTTAGAAAATAAGTTTGATATCAAAACAAAGTGTTTTGATACCCAAAAATAGCTTCATTGCAAAATACGCATAAACACGTATTTTGACCGAAACTTTGACTCGTCACTTCGACTAATCAACGTGGTAATCAGTAGGTATAGTCACAAGGGACTATAACCTTCGTGATTACGCTCATGTTACAAAGTTCAAACGAACTTTGTGTTGACCAATTTCATGGTCAAAGCAGAAAGTCAAACACTGTTTGACTTTCATGCTTGAAAAGCAATAAAATCATGAAAGAAGCTTACAAAGGGTCCAAGAAAGGAAGATTTGAACTCAAAATTCTCAGGTATGAAGCTTCACAAGTGAGAGCTTCAACTTAGAGAAGAATTGAGATCAAATGGTGTGAAGAAAGCAAATGAAGCAAGTGGGTATTTAGAGAAAGTCTTGAGCTCTTAGGATCTTGACAAGTTTTTTGCAAGAATCAAGGCCCAAATCTAACCATACACTTGTGGAACATGGTTTAGTAAACAATGGGAGCTCCAAAACTAGTTCATAGTATTGAAAAAGTTGCATAAAAGACCCCCAAGTTCAAGCTAGTTGCTGAAAATGGAATTTTTATCAATATGAAGCCGTCACGTGCTGCCACAGCACCACCATGTTGCTGTGGCGTGATGCCACCAGTCCCCAGTTCCAGAAACTTTCACAAAATGGCAGAAATGGTCCCTGCAGCATGTTTAAGACATTTTCGACGCGTTTAAACCACGCTAACCCATTTTCAAGGCTCTACAAGGATGTTAAAGAATAGGGGACTTGAAAAATGCTTAAAATTAACTCGGATGTCGGTTCGTTTGGTCGTACGATTCCGTTATTCGGTTAATTACGACGAAACACGAACGAACGCGAAAACGATCCAAATTGCGCGATGAATGGTATTTTTGCATTCCAATCACTAAAATAAAATATTTTAATGATTAAAATTTTTTTTGGATGTCCGCATATGTTCAGAACGTAAGATATGCGCGAAAATGCAAACTTATACACTTTTTGACGCTTTTAGTCCCTATTGATTAAATAAGCGTATCTTTGCATAACGAACCCCTCAAAGCCTATTTCTAAGCTATGTATAGGATATTTATGGTATGTTTATCTTATGAACATGTTTCAAAATGTTTGTTACCATACGAATCGGTATACTTTCGTAGTTTGACGCAAATAGTCCCTGCGAGCGAATAAACTTGTTTTCGACACACCAAACCATCCAAAACTTATTTCTAAGTTTTGTAAAGGTTATTTAAGGTATGTCAAGACTATGTCACTATTCCAGAGTGTTTGTTGCATTAAACTGATTACATTTACGCATCAGTTCGCGTATAACTTTCAAGAAAGCGATTTAAAGCTCGAAACTGAACAAGAATTGGATATGTGCAAATGATACACATATTTATACAAATCCCAAGTATGAAACACAATATTTCATTGGTTTTGTATTCTTATTATGGTCATGGAGGCATAGGTGTCACAGTCTCCCCTACTTTAGGAAATTTCGTCCCGAAATTTATTCGAAGGAGTCTGTCAGAATAAGTGTGTAAGCAATTGTCTTGCGTGGAATTTAGAGTCTTTGTCTATTTGCATAGAGTAACCCATCAAAGATCTCCACGTAAGGCATAACTTTATCGTTCCCTAAAGGGTGCTTCCTTAGATAAAGTAGGAAGTGGGAACGAGTAATTTGATTATTTATAAAGATCAAACTAACCAGTAGTTCTGTGGGTATCCCTTAAGAATCTAACTATTAAGATAGAAAGATCTTGTAAGGATTTGTATTTCATATCTCCAGTGGATATTCTTCAGAAGCGAGAATGAATGGATGATTCTTTTTCTCCAATGGATTCTTCGTCAGATATGGAGATGAAAGATGAATAGGTTATTCATTTCCAATGGGTATTTCTTTAAAAGCGGAAATAAATGGATAATTCATTTCCTCCAACGAATGCTTTTATCAGAAACAGAAATGAAGGAACGTATAAGTTGTTCATTTCTCAATGGTTATTTCTTCTGAAGCGAAAATGAATGGATGATTCGTTTTCCTCGGTGGATGCTTCGTCGGAAGAAGAGATGAAGGATTTTCGAAAGAATATTCATTTCCCCGATGGATATTTCTTCAGAAATGAAAATGAATGGATAGTTCATTTTCCTCAGTGGGTACATCGTCAGAAGTCTAAATGAAGGATAATTGCAAAAGATATTTATTTTCCCCGATGGATATTTCTTCAGAAGTGAAAATGAATAGATGATTCATTTTTCCTCAGTGGGTACTTCGTCAGAAGTGGAAATGAAGGATTATCGCAAGGAATATTCATTTCCCTGATGGATATTTCTTCAGAAGTGAAAATGAATGGATGATTCATTTTCCGCAGTGGGTACTTCGTCAGAAGTGGAAATGACAAAATTGATGCGGAATTATTCATTCCCTCAGTGGGTATTTCTTTAGAAGTGAAAATGAATGATCAACTCATTTTCCTCAGTGGGTACTTCGTCAGAAATGGAATGAATTTATTCATTTTCCTCAGTGGGTATTTCTTCAAAAGTGAACATAAACGGATGGTTTATTTTCCTCAGTGGGCACTTTATCAGAAATGAAAATGAATTTGTTCATTTTCCTCGGTGGATATTTTTCAGAAGCGAAAATGAATGGATAATTCATTTTCCTCAGGGGGTACTTCATAAGAAATGAAAATGAACACGGTTCATGAATAGATTATTCATTTCCCTCAGCGGATATTTCTTTTAGAAGTGAAAAATGAATAGCTAGTTCATTTTTCCTCAGCGGGTACTTCATCAGAAATGGAAATGAACAGAGTTAACTTTAGTTTCTTGTTTATGTTGATACATGACAAAACTTGCCGTGGTTTCTGTGCACTAAATTCCATAATTATGTATGCATCCATAATTACGTAATTCCTTACACAGTCCGCACAGTTTGTTTTATAATGTGTAGGGGATAGAATTTGTTGAACAATCTTGAGATAACTTTGATTAGGTCAACACATAAACACATAAGCACATAATTGTTCACTTAGTTATTAATTTGTTATCAGTTTGTTATTAATTGTTATTAACTTGTTGTCGATTTGTACATGGGTATTCAAAGTGCACCAGGAATCCAGTCAATGGTCTTCAAGAATCTATCTGTAAAGATAGGATGATCTTATAATAATTCGCTTTCATTTACAGGGAATCGTAACACATTCGTATTAAAGTACACAAAGAATCTAATTAAGGACTTTGATTCTGTGCTTTGATCATTTACGAGGATCTAATTATGAAGAAGATCCTCTATGGATTTGGAATTCTTAGCGAGAGAAGTTTAGGAACCTTGCACTAAGTATGCTAAGACCACATACGAAGTATAGTGTTTATGGAAATCGCATACCACGTATGCTAAGACAACATACGGGCGGATTGTTTTTGAAAGCTATGCTTGGAATCATTAAAAATATGTTTTTTGAAAACCTTTTGTAATGCTTTTGAAATCAGGTATTAAGTGTATTAGACAAACAATTTTATAAAATGTTTTAAAACCATACGAGATGATTTTGAAAACATGTATGAGGTTTTTGAAAACATGCATAATCTTTTGAAATCATATGTTGTGTAAAATATCGTGAAGTCAGGAAGATATGATATGTAAGACCAATCAAGGGCTTACGGGAGTACCCTTGGGTATTCTTTTTTAAGGATTTAAAGTGGTACTTTGGGTATTCATACCGAGTTGTAACTTGCACCTTGTACTTCGTTTCTTAGAAGAGACGAGTACTTAGGATTTTTGTAGAGATCGCAAGCGACCACAAAATGGAAGAATTTCGAGAGTAGTTTGACTTGCAAGGAATACGGTTCCTTGGTATCGGTATCATATGGGATATGCCGTTCATACATGTAACCACATTTGTTTTTGTACATCGTAATGCAAATAAAGATTTATTTATAAACAAAAGTATTTGTTTCATTGTTCTTGGATTACAAAAGGAAAATAATACATAAAGTCCGATCGTTTCAAAACAGCGTCGTCCTCCAGTTAGTCGAATGCTCATCCACGTGTTGGATTTACATTAGCAAGCTTTGGGCAATTATTTCTGAAATGGCCCATCTCGCCACAGTTGTAGCAAGAACCTGGTGGAAAACGAGCTTGATCAGGATTGCTGCCAGCTTGATTTGGTGCAGCTGCGACTCGGCAAACCCTAGCTGTGTGACCAGTAAGTTCACAATTTAGGCATTTGCGGCATTTCACACTAGCGTGATGATGAAGGTTACATTGGTTGCTCAAGGGTGCAATCCCGTTGTATGGCTTCTTAGTAGGGGGTTGAGCTGGTTGGTTAGGGACAACTTGGTCATTTTGAGCAACCACGGCGAAGTTCTGAGAAGCCTTTCGCTTCTTTGGCTTCTTGGAGGATTCAGTCTGCTTATCCTTTGGTTTCGTTTCATCGGTTGGTTTCTTGTCGCCTTTTCGGAAAAGTTTACCTTTCCTGATCTGAGATTCATCAGGGTAGCGGATAGCTCAATGGCCTGTCTAACTGTAGTAGGGTTGCTACCAGTAACAATGTCTTGTACTGAGTCAGGGAGGCCTTCAATATACTTTTCAATTGCCTTATCCAAAGGCGTAACCATGGTTGGGCATAACAGACTTAGCTCCTCATGTCGGTCCGTGTAGGCTCGATGCCCACCACTATCTTGTTTAAGATCATCGAATTCCCTTTCCAGTGCCTGGATTTCATGACGAGGACAGAATTCCTTCATCATTAGAGCTCTAAGCTCTTCCCAAGTTTGAGCCAGTGCCACATCGGCACCCCTATCTCTCATCACACCATTCCACCACGTTAATGCTCGTTTCTCAAAGACACTAGATGCGAATTCAACCTTTCGCTCATTTGGACACTGAACATGTCTGAAGGTGCTTTCTAGACTCTTGAACCATTGCAGGAGTGCAGTTGCTCCTTGAGACCCAGAAAATTTCGATGGCTTAGCTGAATTGAATGTTTTGAAGTTACACTGAGCATTGTTATTGTTATTTGCCTGTTTTATCTGGGTAATGAGGTTCGGAAGCACAGCAGCCATCTGCTGAACGATTGTGGCTGCGAGGGCAGCATCCTGTTCTGGATCACGTCTAGGTGGTATATTCTAAAAAGAACAAGGAAACATGAGAAACGAGTTAGATTGACAATTGGATAAACAAAAGAGGTATCGAAGATAACAACGAAACATAAGGAAGGCGATCATTTGTTCGTTACTTCAAACAAACAAATGACACACAGAGGCTGAACAAAGTAAATAGGTCTTTATAATGTATCGCGAAGACATGCATTAGCCTATAAGTGGACACTCACCCCAAGAGTTCCCAGGTAAGAGTGACTGGTCCAATTATGTGGATTTGTACGAACACTCTAGCCTTAGACAGAAAACTCGGGATACAGGCACCCACCCTTCCAGATTGCACGTGTTCACATTAATAAGACCCAAACTTTGATGAGATTTTGAAAACTTTGAAGGTTCAAAACCTTATAATAAATCATCTAAGAAGAGATGATTAGTTTTCAAGTTGGATTCGAAATTCACGTTCTTGTTGTGGTTGTCACCTAAAGATAGGCAACGGTATTGTTTTAAGATCTAAACACAAGAATCTTGTGTTAGGGTCCTAGGAAGGTTATAGTCTAGGTCAAAGCATTACTAATAACCTAATTCTCTATAACCATGAGCTCTGATACCAACTTTTCTGTTACACCCCGACCGTGATAAAACAACAAACCGCGGCGGAAACATCGGGGAGTGTCGTAACAGAATCATTGTTTCACAACACATGGATCTGAAGTTTAGTTTTATTGAATTAAGTTTATTACATTGTATTGAAATAAAAAAAACAAAACATGAACAATTGTCTTTCATTGTTATTAAGTCACTAAGGCCTTGACCATCCCTATGTTAGCATGCATCATAATCATCATCAAACATCATCAACTATGGTACCTGAAACAAATGTGAAAATACGTCAGCATAAAAATGCCGGCGAGTACATAGGTTTTGTGAGTGTGTCTGATTCATGACTCGAGTTCATACTGCAATACCTCATCCAACTACGAGAGTTATCGAGTGAGTACCTTAGAAAACAAAAGAGTTTGATATTGTAGTATGTTTCTATCAACTTTTACAAGTTGATATATGTGTAAACCAAAACTTTGTAGCCATGAATCTTAACTGAAAACATTTGTTTTTGTAAACAAAGTAGTATATCGTCTTTTGAAAGTAATCATTGTATGGTTTATATCTTTAACTAAACCTTGTAGTGTAACTTTGTTTTGAAAACATATACCCAAGTGATCTAGATAACGCAACGACATGTAATGTGTTAAAAGCACTTATATCTAGGAAGTACCAGCGGCGTATCCACCATGCTTTTATCACATTACACCCGCCCCGTTACCTAATCACTTACCATATCCCAATCGTTTAATAGTTCAAGTAGTTCACATAGATCAAATAGTTTCGGTGGTTCAATAGTTCACATAATTCACATACATCAAATAGTTCCAGTGGTTCAATAGTTCACATAGTCCCAGTGGTTTAATAGTTCATATAGATCAATAGTTCCAATGGTTCAATAGTTCACAAAGATGAATAGTTCCAGTGGTTCAATAGTTCAATATAAACCATAGCATTTGTTTTAGGAAACTCGAAATCGTTTAGCACATATGAATCACCCCAAAACATTCGAAAACAGTAAAAGAGGGGACTATGTACTCACTTGAAGTGCAAAGTATCCTTGATCCAATGAACTTAACGAAGCTCAGGCAAACCAAGGAAATCAAGTAGCACCTAGTAATCAGATCGCCTAGTTAATAAATCGACACGTAAATTGGAAGATCGGGTAGAATGAGGTCTTGTAAACAAAATGAGTATTGGAACTCATGTGATATGGTTTAACAAAGCCTACATTCTAAAACGGAACCTATCCTAAGTGCTTTCGACCCGTTACAACCCATTAAGGTAGCGTACGCTACTTTAACCCGTCGTTCGCACAAATGCGCGTTCAAGGCGCCTAACTAGTCCTGTGACAAGTATTATATGCCCTAACATGTTTAAATATGTTGCATAATCAGTTTAGGTGACAAAAGTTAAGTTACATATGTTTAAATACCAATTATGCATGAAGAGGGCATTTTGGTCTTTTCCTAAGGCATATAAACTACCTATCATACAACTAATTAAACTAAGTGACCATAAGGTATAACCTTGGAAGGTTATTCCCTATACAACTATGGTCACAAAATATGCTTGGTCGGATCCTAACGATCGACCAAACTGGTCGGGTTCGAAAGTCTAAGCGATTGTCAAGACCGCTTAACTTATGACCCTAAACAAGCACTAGACTAAAAGTGATGAATTAAACATGTTAAAACATTTTTAACTAAGTTAGAAAACAAGTTTGATATCAAAACAAAGTGTTTTGATACCCAAAAATAGCTTCGTTGCAAAATACGCATAAACACGTATTTTGACCAAAACTTTGACTCGTCACTCCGACTAATCAACGTGGTAATCAGTAGGTATAGTCACAAACGACTATAACCATCGTGATTATGCTCACGTTGCAATGTTCAAACGAACTTTGTGTTGACCAATTTCATGGTCAAAGCAGAAAGTCAAACACTGTTTGACTTTCATGCTTGAAAAGCAATAAAAGCATGAAAGAAGCTTACAAAGGGTCCAAGCAAGGAAGATTTGAACTCAAAATTCTCAGGTATGAAGCTTCACAAGTGAGATCTTCAACTTAGAGAAGAATTGAGATCAAATGGTGTGAAGAAAGCAAATGAAGCAAGTGGTTATTTATAGAAAGTCTTGAGCCCTTAGGATCTTGACAAATGTTTTGAAAGAATCAAGGCTCAAATCTAACCATACACTTGTTGAACATGGTTTAGTAAACAATGGGAGCTCCAAAACTAGTTCATAGTATTGAAAAAGTTGCATAAAAGACCCCCAAGTTCAAGTTAGTTGCTGAATATGGAATTTCTGTCAACATGAAGCCGTCGTGTGCCGCCACGGCACGACCATCTTGCTGTGGCGTGATGCCACTAGTCCCCAGTTCCAGAAACTTTCACAAAATGGCAGAAATGGTCCCTGCAGCATGTTTAAGCCATTTTCGACCCCGTTAACCCATTTTCAAGGCTCTACAATGATGTTAAAGCATAGGGGACTTGAAACATGCTTGAAATTATCTCAGATGTCGGTTCGTTTGGATGCACGATTGCGTTATTCGGTTAATTACGACGAAACACGAACGGACGCGAAAACGATCCAAATTGCGCGACGAATGGTATTTTTGCATTCCAATCACTAAAATAAAATATTTTAATGATTACAAAAATTTTTGGATGTCCGCATATGTTCAGAACGTAAGATATGCACGAAAATGCAAACTTATGCACTTTTTGACGCTTTTAGTCCCTGTTGATCAAATAAGCGTATCTTTGCATAACGAACCCCTCAAAGCCTATTTCTAAGCTATGTAAAGGATATTTAGGGTATGTTTAGCTTATGATCATGTTCCGGAATGTTCGTTACCATACGAATCGGTATACTTTCGTAGTTTGACGCAAATAGTCCCCGGGAACGAATAAACTTGTTTTCGACACACCAAACCATCCAAAACTTATTTCTAAGTGGTTATTTAAGGTATTTCAAGCCTATGTCACTATTCCAGAGTGTTTCTTGCGTTAAACTGATTAATTTACGTATCAGTTCGCGTACAACTTTCCAGAAAGCGATTTAAAGCTCGAAACTAAACAAGAATGGGATATGTGCAAATGATACACATATTTATACAAATCCCAAGTATGAAACACAATATTTCATTGGTTTTGTTTTCTTATGATGGTCATTGAGGCATAGGTGTTACATAAAGTGTAAGAAACCAAAACTTGTCTGGAGGAGAGTCGCAGGACGCGAAGCCCCCCCCCCCCCAGACCTTACGCTGGCCGCGAGCCCCTCTCCAGATCAGAATCCATTATCAGCTCACGAATTTGAGCGGGATTTCCATGTTTTATTGATTTTAAACTTGGTTTTAGCATTTAATTCTTCACCTAACCCCACCCTAATCCTCCCCTATAAAACCCAAGTGTTGTCCAAGCTCTTTTCACTTTGCAAACACCTCTAAATCACTCTCAAGCTCCCTAAATTCGCAGCAACATCAGAAGCAAGACAGATTCATACAACTTCACTAAAGTGAGCATAACTCACTCAATTCTTATCCGATTCACTCGATTCTTTTTCCTACTTCTTTGGATTGATCTTAGCTGTGACAACTCGAAATTTAGAACCTTTCTTTGTAATTTGATGTAAACTGCTTGAACGTTATGTGACTAGTTAACTCGTTGGTTTAACGATATAAATGAACACCCTATGTGATTATGTGTTATGTTTATATGTATGCTTGTATGTGTGCGGCCCGAGACACAAGAACCCGACTCGAGACCATGCGGTCTCGAGTGAATAGTGTAACTATTGGGCCGGTTGGGCCATGTCCCCCTTCACCCCACTCGAAAACCCACTAGGGTGAACCAACTTAAGAGCTAGTATATAACTTATACTCCTAGCCAACTTTGCCATTCTTTGGACAACACACACTCTCCTACACACACACTCCCACATTCTCTCCCACTAAAACCCTAGCAACACCACCCTCTTACCTTATGTCGGATCAAGGGTAGCAAGCCAAGCTCTCAGATTCGCTTGTGTTCTTCACTCGGAAACTTTCGGACAACAAACCTACTCTCCTTCACACACACCTCATCAACCGGTTAGTGTTTTATGATGTTTGTTGTTAGATGTTATGGATGACATGGTTTAACTAGAATAGTTGTACGAATGATGATGTTCTTGTGAATCGGATGTGTATGATGATGTTATTCGGCTAACATGTCTTGATTTCAGATATATTGCATGATGAGCTAATGATATCTTGTGTCTAAATGTGATTTAAACCATTAAGTGTTGATGTTCATGAAATCGGCTTGCATATGTGTATTAGATAATGTCATGTTAATCGGATTGTACACTCTTGTGCTAAGAACCGAATGCTTGTTAAACCGGCTACATGTATGTGGAAATCGGATTAGTGTAGAGTCGAGTTTGAGGTGTTATGTGATGATTTGAAACCCTTAGATGAGTATGTTCAAGTGTTTTGATTGTTGTTCATGATATGATTGTGATTGATGCTAAAAACCCTAAAATATGATGAACAAGTTTGAATGATCATGATGAATGACTTGAATACATGAAGAACAACATGAACATAATATGAATGTGTCTTGAATATTTGAAAACTAGTTGTTTGATCCATTTTAATTGATTGCTAGACAAGAAAACATGTTTAAGGATTGTGGTTGGATAGTACATTGTATCATGAAATCGAAATACCATTGGATAGTACAAATTCCGGCTGTCAGCAGATGTTCCAACCGAGATCTACGGTCTCGACTCGAGACCATTCAGTTACAACTCGAGACTGTAATGGTTGCGACTCGAGACCAACCCATTACTGCCCGAGACCACGGTTGCGACACAGATTGCGAGTCGAGAACCCCTAGTCTCGACTCGAGACCACACACGGCCAGCGCATGAACAACATGACTCGAGACCAGGTTACGGGTTTATTGCGACTTGAGACCTGACTCGAGACCACCATGTCTCGGGTGATGAAAGCTAAACCGAGACAACGCCATTTCGACTCGAGAACTCTAGTCTCGACTCGAGACCACCTGACTATATGCGATCTGTATGGGCTTACACTGTTACGGGCCTAGATGATTGGGCCGAACATATGGGCCGTATGTGTTACTGTTAATTGAGCATGTTGTGTACTGTTGTTGAACTGCCACGATAGATGTGTATGCCATGATCGTTACTTGTGTACAATACGTGTAGAACATACGTGCACTACTTGGATATGAACCTGACTTGAATGGTATCTATGCTAGGACGCAGTTGACCACTTACAACTTGATCGACTTTTCTGTGTATCTGCCGAGCAAACCATGGTGAGTTCACACCCTCTACAAAGCATGGGATTCCCTGGATTGGGAATGGGGTTAAGGAACGTGGGTTCCTCGTCCTCCTTGGGTAGGACAGCATTGGTTCAGGAATGTAACTCCTCGTCCTCATGGACAGATAACTCGTACAAGACCAAAACTCTATCACGAAGTCCCTCCTTTTTATATCGACTTAATCCCCGGGCCAATGGCGAGCGGGTCATTAGTTAGATAGTGCTATTTAGGTTTGACAAACCTCACACCGTGCCGCAGAGAACGGGCGTGAACTAATGGACTATGGCACGTCGGTGATGATAGACACCGACGCTAAGGGCACATAAACATGACTACAGTCAGCAGTCGATATGGTAACGAGTCTAGTGTATACATGGGGTAGCCCCCACGGCCGGAGTGCCAGAGTAACCGGGAATAAACAAGTCACGTTTTTTCAACTATGGGGTAACCCCCACGGCAGGATGCCAGATAAGGAAACTGTTTTCAAAACAACCTAAAACGAGCACCCAACTGTGAACTCACTCAACTTGTTGTTGACTCGTTACTACATGCTTTGCAGGTCTTTAGGTACTTAGTTGGAGCTTGCATGGAAGAGGGTCGTTGTGGGACATGGACAGTTGTGTGCCATGTTAAACTTTGAACAATTAAACTCATGTTTTGGTTTTAAACATTATGCTTCCGCTTGCAACTTAAACTATGTTTGGTTTGAACACCAATTGTATTGGTTGGATTTTATAACTACTTATATGCTTGTTCAATATGATTGGTGGCTGGATCCTGGTCAGTCACGCCTCCAAGCGGTGGTACTCCACAGGTGGATTTTTGGGGTGTGACAGATTGGTATCAGAGCCATTGGTTATAGTGAACTTGGTTTTAATAAGGGAAAGGTTTTATTAAAATCAGACTATAACCTGTACAGTGCTCTACGATCCACAACGACGCTTCACTCCACATGCAAGGCTCGACATTCTAGGTGATATGATCTATGTGTATATTGCCTACTTGTTAGTTACCTAGTACATTGCTCATGGTATGCTTGGTTAGTATAACTACTGTTGCTTGACCACGTGTGTACTTACTCACTTCTGTCATCGCGTTTTCACGAACCCCTCTCACTCACGTTCCTCTTGATATGAAGATCATGTCTGGACGCATTAACATGACACAAGCCCAGTTGACGGCTCTGATTAACGAACGAGTTGCTGCGACACTT
This sequence comes from Helianthus tuberosus, assembly GCA_030545235.1. Lineage (NCBI taxonomy): Eukaryota > Viridiplantae > Streptophyta > Magnoliopsida > Asterales > Asteraceae > Helianthus > Helianthus tuberosus. Next base: position 127,294,231 of record CM060407.1, read on the forward strand.
GCAGCTACACACGCAGGAGGTATATCCTGCAGTCCAAACTCATTCTAGGATCTGTAGATCCTACTCTCGTGAACCAACCTTTGTGTTAAACTCTATCTTTTCTTTCACCCCCAATAGGTCAACATGCTCAGCCACCTGTGTGCACCTTTAAAACTTTTATGGACTGCCGACCAACTACTTTTAGCGGCACTGAAGGAGCCGTAGGCCTCCTCCACTGGTTTGAGAAGCTCGAGTCAGTTTTCAAAATGTGTGAATGCCCTGAGGCGCGCAGGGTGAAGTATGCTTTCGGTACTCTCGAGGGTTTAGCCCTCACATGGTGGAACGCTCAGGTTCAAATGCTGGGGTTTGTTGCTGCCAACGCCACCCCATGGGAAACTTTTAAGGAAATGATCAAGGAAGAATACTGCAGTCGGGATGACATTCATAAGCTGGAAGTCGAGTTCTTCAACCTCAAGATGACGGGGTCAGAAATTGAGGCGTACACTAAGAGATCGAATAAGCTTGCCTTACTGTGTCCTACTATTGTGGACCCTCCAATTAAGCGAATTGAACTCTTTCTCAAGGGCTTGGTGCCAGAGATCCAAAGCCATGTGACTTCAGTAAACCTCGCTACTATCCAGCATGTTGTCCAATTGGCTCACCGTCTTACTGACCAAGCGGTGGAGCAGAACAGGTTACCAAAGCGCATAGGTGCTGCAACTACTTCTGGTGTCCCTAGTGACAACAAACGAAAATGGGATGGAGCTTCAAGTAAGGGTTCGACTTCAGTTCAGTCCCAGTCTCAGCAGAGAAAGACTGATGACTACAAGAGCCCTAGTCAGCAATCGCCTGGTGGTCAAAGTCACGGTGGGTACAAAGGGAATCACCCCAAATGCAATCGCTGCAGCCTGCACCACAGTGGGCCATGCACCAGGGGTAACTGTCATCGGTGCAACAAGCCAGGTCACGCTGCAAAGGATTGCAGGAGCTTGTACCCCGCCAATCAGAATCGTCAACAAGCTCAACAGAACCAACGCCAGCAGCAGCAGCAAGGTGATAACAAAGGGTGCTTTCAGTGTGGAGCTGAAGGCCACTTCAAGAGAGAATGTCCTCAACTGAACAGGAACCAGAACAACAACAACAATCAGGGGAATGGTAACAATGGGAACAACAACAACAATGGAGCCAGGGGGCGGGCGTTCGTGATTGGCCAAGGTGAAGCAAGGAATGACCCCAATGTTGTAGCGGGTAAGTTCCTTCTCGACGACTTTTATGTTACAGTTTTATTTGATTCAGGTGCCGATACTAGCTACATGTCACTAGAAGTTAGTCGAATGCTTAAGTGTATTCCAACACCTTTGAACAACAAGCACACTGTAGAGCTAGCAAACGGTAAGAGCTTAGAGGCCACACACGTAGTCAAGGGTTGTAAACTTATTCTTGCAAACCAGACCTTCTCTATCGACCTCATCCCTATCGTCTTGGGTAGTTTCGACGTTGTCATTGGGATGGATTGGTTATCCCAACACCGAGCAGAGATTCTTTGCAACGAGAAGATTGTTCGTATTCCTGGTTCCAGTGGTGAACCTCTCATGATTCGTGGCGACAGGAGGAGTGCTGTTGAGAACGTCATATCTCTCCTTAAGGCCCAGAAATATTTGAGAAAAGGGCCACATCGCCATTTTGGCTCTTGTTACTGACACCTCGGAGAAAGAGAAGAAGCTAGAAGATTTTCTGATTGTACGCGACTATCCTGAGGTATTTCTTGAGGAATTACCTGGTCTCCCGCCTCATTGCCAAGTCGAGTTTCAGATCGAACTAGCTCCTGGAGCTGCGCCTATAGCCCGTGCACCTTATCGATTAGCCCCATCAGAGTTGGAAGAACTCTCTACGCAACTACAAGAACTCTTGGATAAGGGTTTTATTCGCCCTAGCTCATCGCCCTGGGGAGCTCCAGTGCTATTTGTGAAGAAGAAAGACGGTACCTTCAGAATGTGCATCGACTACCGGGAACTCAACAAAGTGACGGTGAAGAATCGTTATCCTCTACCACGCATTGACGACTTGTTCGACCAGATGCAAGGGTCGAGCTACTATTCAAAGAATGATTTGAGATCGGGATATCACCAGCTGAGAGTCCAAGAAGAGGACGTCTCCAAAACGGCCTTCAGAACTCAATACGGGCACTATGAGTTTTTGGTCATGCCTTTTAGGCTGACAAACGCACCTGCGATCTTCATGGACTTGATGAATCGAGTGTGCAAACCTTACCTGGACAAGTTCGTTATAGTCTTCATCGACAACATCCTGATCTATTCTAAGAGTCAGGAGGAGCATGAGCAGCATCTACGACTTGTTTTGGAACTCCTTCGAATGGAACAACTTTACGCAAAGTTCTCGAAATGCGACTTCTGGCTTCGTGAAGTCCATTTCCTAGGCCATGTGGTAAACAAGGATGGGATCCACGTTGATCCATCCAAGGTGGACTCGATTAAGAACTAGCCTGCACCTCGTACACCAAAGGAAATTCGCCAATTCTTGGGTTTGGCAGGTTACTACAGGAGGTTCATTAAGGATTTTTCCAAGATTGCACAGCCTCTCACCTCACTAACGCAGAAAGGCGTTGTTTATCGATGGGGAAACACACAGGAAGTAGCATTTCAGCATTTAAAGGATAGACTTTGCAGCGCACCTATCCTTTCATTGCCAGAGGGCACAGACAACTTCGTGGTCTACTGCGACGCATCAATTCAGGGTCTTGGTTGCGTATTGATGCAACGAGATAAAGTTATAGCCTACGCCTCACGCCAGCTTAAAGTTCATGAAAGGAACTACACTACGCATGATTTAGAGCTGGGGGCTATTTTTATGCGCTTAAGATATGGCGACATTACCTGTACGGTACCAAGTGTGCCATCTACACCGACCACAGGAGCCTCGAGCACATCTTCAAACAGAAAGAACTGAATATGCGACAGCGACGATGGGTCGAACTACTGAATGACTACGAGTGCTCGATCAGGTATCACCCGGGCAAGGCCAATGTTGTGGCCGACACCCTCAGTCGAAAGGACACCGTGCCTAAGCGCGTGCGAGCTTTACAACTCACTATACATTCTAGTCTTCCTTCCCAAATACGAGACGCTTAGGTAGAAGCATTGAAACCAGAAAACGTCAGGGCTGAAGCCCTACGCGGCTCAAGGCAACGCTTAGAACAGAAGGAAGACGGTGCCTACTACGTCACGGGACGCATTTGGGTCCCACTCTATGGCAACTTACGAGAGCTTATGATGGATGAAGCACACAAGTCTCGCTACTCGGTACATCCTGGTTCGGATAAGATGTACCACGATATCAAAACTACGTATTGGTGGCCTAGCATGAAGGCCCACATAGCAACTTACGTCAGCAAGTGTTTAACTTGTGCGAGAGTCAAGTCTGAATACCAGAAACCCTCAGGTCTACTCCAACAACCAGAGATACCGCAATGGAAATGGGAGCAAATTTCCATGGATTTCGTTACTGGCCTGCCTAGATCTCAGCGCGGAAACGATACTATTTGGGTGATCGTGGATCGACTCACGAAGTCCGCACACTTCTTGGCTATCAAGGAGATGGATAAATTCTCCACTCTTGCAGAAGTATATCTCAAGGAAGTTGTTTCGAGGCACGGGGTGCCCACCTCTATTATCTCTGATCGAGATGCGCGTTTTACTTCAGAGATGTGGCAAGCAATGCACAAATCCTTTGGCTCACGATTAGACATGAGCACGGCGTATCACCCTCAGACGGACGGGCAGTCCGAGCGCACTATTCAAACCTTAGAAGACATGCTTCGTGCATGTGTAATCGACTTTGGCAACAGCTGGGAAAAGCATCTGCCACTTGTGGAATTCTCGTACAATAACAGCTACCACACCAGCATTAAAGCTGCTCCGTTTGAGGCATTGTACGGACGTAAATGCCGGTCACCTCTTTGTTGGGCAGAGGTGGGGGATAGTCAGATAACTGGCCCAGAACATGTGGTAGACACAACCGAACGAATTGCTCAAATACGACAACGCATGGCGGCAGCTCGTGACCGTCAGAAAGTCTACGCTGATAAGGGCAGGAAACCACTTGAGCTCCAGGTTGGGGAGCGGGTACTACTCAAAGTTTCACCCTGGAAGGGTGTGGTTCGTTTTGGTAAACGAGGCAAACTTAACCCACGATACGTCGGACCTTTCGAAATCATCGAGAAAATAGGCAGGGTGGCCTACAGACTGAACTTACCAGCAGAACTCGGTGCAGTTCACAACGTTTTCCATGTGTCGAATCTAAAGAAGTGTCTGTCGGATGAGACCCACATAGTTCCTCTGAAGGAACTCACTATCGACGAGCAGTTACGATTCGTCGAGGAACCAGTTGAAATCACGGACCGGGATGTTAAGGTCCTCAAGAACACTAGAATACCTCTCGTTCGAGTTCGTTGGAACTCACGTCGCGGCCCAAAGTTCACCTGGGAACGCGAAGATCGGATGAAACAAAAGTATCCCCAACTGTTCGCAAACAGTACAACCTAGGGGTGTGCAATAACCGAACCGTTAACCGAAATTGAACCGAAAACCGACAAAACCGAACCGAAATTAACCGAAACCGAATTAACCGAAAGTCGGTTAACGGATATTTTTTTTTACGTTCGGTTAACCGAAATTAACCGAACCGAACCGAATCATTTATTTTTTTATATATTTCTAGCTTTTATACCTCTATTTCATGCATTTCATGTTTTATACTTTCATTTCACGTAATAATACTTATATTTCATTTATTTATGCCTTCATTTTATTTATTTATACCTTCATTTCATTTATTTATACCTCCATTTTATGTATTTAAACATCTATTCATGCATTTACACATCCATTTCATTTATTTATACATCCATTTCATGTATTTATACATCTATTTCATGTATTTATACATCCATTACATGTATTTCTAAGCAAAAAATTTAGCCCTTGTTTGAATTGGTTATTAACCGAACCGAACTGAAAACCGACAGATTAACCGAATTAACCGAACCGATTAACCGATGACTTCGGTTACGGTTACGGATAATGCTAATAACCGAACCGAACCGAACCGTGCACACCCCTAGTACAACCACTACTGAGGCTGAAGCTACGGAATTTCGGGACGAAATTCCAGATCAACGGGGGGAAGATGTGACACCCCAGGAAAACCGGGAAAACCATACAACTTAACTAGCTTCCTCAGTGAGTGCTTACCAAATTTCGAGACGAAATTTCTTTCAACTTGGGGATGATGTGACAACTCAAAATTTAGAACCTTTCGTTGTATTTTGATGTAAACTGCTTGAACGTTATGTGACTAGTTAACTCGTTGGTTTAACGATATAAATGAACACCCTATGTGATTAAGTGTTATGTTTATATGTATGCTTGTATGTGTGCGACCCGAGACACAAGAACCCGACTCGAGACCATGCGGTCTCGAGTGAATAGTGTAACTGTTGGGCCAGTTGGGCCATGTCCCCCTTCACCCCACTCGAAAACCCACTAGGGTGAACCAACTTAAGAGCTAGTATATAACTTATACTCCTAGCCAACTTTGCCATTCTTTGGACAACACACACTCTCCTACACACACACTCCCACATTCTCTCCCACTAAAACCCTAGCAACACCACCCTCTTACCTTATGTCGGATCAAGGGTAGCAAGACAAGCTCTCGGATTCGCTTGTGTTCTTCACTCGGAAACTTTCGGACAACAAACCTACTCTCCTTCACACACACCTCATCAACCGATTAGTGTTTTATGATGTTTGTTGTTAGATGTTATGGATGACATGGTTTAACTAGAATAGTTGTACGAATGATGATGTTCTTGTGAATCGGATGTGTATGATGATGTTATTCGGCTAACATGTCTTGATTTCGGATATATTGCATGATGAGCTAATGATATCTTGTGTCTAAATGTGATTTAAACCATTAAGTGTTGATGTTCATGAAATCGGCTTGCATATGTGTATTAGATAATGTCATGTTAATCGGATTATACACTCTTGAGCTAAGAACCGAATGCTTGTTAAACCGGCTACATGTATGTGGAAATCGGATTAGTGTAGAGTCGAGTTTGAGGTGTTATGTGATGATTTGAAACCCTTAGATGAGTATGTTCAAGTGTTTTGATTGTTGTTCATGATATGATTGTGATTGATGCTAAAAACCCTAAAATATGATGAACAAGTTTGAATGATCATGATGAATGACTTGAATACATGAAGAACAACATGAACATAATATGAATGTGTCTTGAATATTTGAAAACTAGTTGTTTGATCCATTTTAATTGATTGTTAGACAAGAAAACATGTTTAAGGATTGTGGTTGGATAGTACATTGTATCATGAAATCGAAATACCATTGGATAGTACAAATGCCGGCTGTTAGCAGATGTTCCAACCGAGATCTACGGTCTCGACTCGAGACCATTCAGTTACAACTCGAGACTGTAATGGTTGCGACTCGAGACCAACCCATGACTGCCCGAGACCACGGTTGCGACACAGATTGCGAGTCGAGAACCCCTAGTCTCGACTCGAGACCACACACGGCCAGCGCATGAACAACATGACTCGAGACCAGGTTACGGGTTTGTTGCGACTCGAGACCACCATGTCTCGGGTGATGAAAGCTAAACCGAGACAACGCCGTTTCGACTCGAGAACTCTAGTCTCGACTCGAGACCACCTGACTATATGCGATCTGTATGGGCTTACACTGTTACGGGCCTAGATGATGGGGCCGAACATATGGGCCGTATGTGTTACTGTTAATTGAGCATGTTGTGTACTGTTGTTGAACTGCCCTGATAGACGTGTATGCCATGATCGTTACTTGTGTACAATACGTGTAGAACATACGTGCAATACTTGGATATGAACCTGACTTGAATGGTATCTATGCTAGGACGCAGTTGACCACTTACAACTTGATCGACTTTTCTGTGTATCTGCCGAGCAAACCAAGGTGAGTTCACACCCTCTACAAAGCATGGGATTCCCTGGGTTGGGAATGGGGTTAAGGAACGTGGGTTCCTCGTCCTCCTTGGGTAGGACAGCATTGGTTCAGGAATGTAATTCCTCGTCCTCATGGACAGATAACTCGTACTAGACCAAAACTCTATCACGAAGTCCCTCCTTTTTATATCGACTTAATCGCCGGGCCAATGGCGAGCGTGTCATTAGTTAGATAGCGCTATTTAGGTTTGACAAAACTCACACCGTGCCACAGAGGACGGGCGTGAACTAATGGACTATGGCACGTCGGTGATGATAGACACCGACGCTAAGGGCACATAAGCATGACTACTGTCAGCAGTCAATATGGTAACGAGTCTAGTGGATACATGGGGTAGCCCCCACGGCCGAAATGCCAGATAACTAACATGGGGTAGCCCCCACGGCCGGAGTGCCAGAGTAACCGGGAATAAACAAGTCACGTTTTTTCAACTATGGGGTAACCCCCACGGCAGGATGCCAGATAAGGAAACTGTTTTCGAAACAACCTAAAACGAGCACCCAACTGTGAACTCACTCAACTTGTTGTTGACTCGTTACTACATGCTTTGCAGGTCTTTAGGTACTTAGCTGGAGCTTGCATGGAAGAGGGTCGTTGTGGGACATGGACAGCTGTGTGCCATGTTAAACTTTGAACAATTAAACTCATGTTTTGGTTTTAAACATTATGCTTCCGCTTGCAACTTAAACTATGTTTGGTTTGAACACCAATTGTATTGGTTGGATTTTATAACTACTTATATGCTTGTTCAATATGATTGGTGGCTGGATCCTGGTCAGTCACGCCTCCAAGCGGTGGTACTCCGCAGGTGGATTTTGGGGGTGTGACATTAGCTACGTTTCCAGAGGTTTTCCCTGGAAAACCAAAGCCTGGAACATCACCAAAAAGGCTCCAAAGTTGACTGTTTGTTTCTGTTTTGATTCAACCTTTACTAAACTTGTTTAAACTTGAGGAAACTCATCTCAAACCTATGTCCTTATCCTTATAACCACTTCTATGGTTAGTTAGGCTTAAAAACAAGGTTGAGACATTCAAAATCAGGGGTATAACCTCACAAACTTTCTGTTTTGATTCAAGGGTTTACCCACAAGTGATGTTCAAGCTTAAGACTTGATGAAAGTGTGATTTAGGATTAGCTTTGGCTATCCTACTTAAAAATCCACACATTGCTTGATGATTTCTCATAGATTAGATGTTCATATTCTATAATTACTTGTAAGTTCAAGACCCTCCTTGAATGTTCATAACATCAAGTGTAGTGGTGAACACTTAGAGGTGCCTAAATGGAAGACTTGTTCTTCCTACCTCCTACATGAATTCTATGACACTTAAGAGGTTCCTAAATAGAGGATTCATCCTCCTACCTCATGCTTGGTCTATTTGACATATTAATATATTATATACCTTATATATTATCTAAGTAATCAATCTTGATGATGAACTAATGTTCACTTGTCAAAGTGTTGATGTCATCTAAAACATCATATGTGTTAAAGATGGTTATTTTCATATGTCTAAGTTCATGTTGTTTAAATTCCTAATCATTAATCTTTCGAATTCCCAATACTCATACGCCTTTGTTTCTTCGTGTAGAAGGACTTGGTGTTCCAACCTCCCACAACAAGTCACTCGTGGTATCACAAGTTGAAAGCTTGCAAAACCGTGAGTATACTCAAAACTCCCTTTTCGGGTTTACCACTTTTGGGGTGTAACATGTTAAAATATTAAATCACACTTAAACTTTAATCTTTATACTTGAATGAAACAATCCAAATACATGAATGTTATGTTGTGATACTTGATGCTTATACTTGGGTGATTCTTATGTGATACTATAGTCATTAGCTTTGTATGAGCCTCCATTTAACATGTATAGCGCTATAGGAGTAACGCACCACCCATGAACGAGAGGTCATGTTGAATTATATCATTTTGCATAAACAGAGGGTTGACTAGAAATATTGCATGCCTTGTATGATGATCTTGTATAAACTAAGTTGCCATGTGGATTCGTTTTAAACTTTTAAACTTATACTTATACTTATTCTTAAACTTGTGTATTCGCCTTTGCTTTTGCATTGAACTTTATTTTAAACATGTTACAGGTTGAGGATTGATGATGCTATGAAACGGATTAGTAATCACTTAGACGTTTAGGTTTAAAGTGTTGTATCAATTTTGTTATTGTTATGTTATGACATGTTGTTATTTGAATTTTCCTTGTAATATTTGACAATTTGATTATGAAATGAAAATGGTTGAATTAAATATTGTCACAAATAGTGTTATGAAGTCTCTTGCAATCTCAAACTAGTCCCACTCTGATGATTCCGCCATTGGTTGGGGTGTGACAGATTGGTATCAGAGCCATAACTATACGGAATTAGGTAGAATTGCCATGTTCGATCTAGTCTATAGTAGGAACCATATTTTTTTACCATTCTTGATTCTTGGTTAAAATGTTATTCTTCCTACTTTGCTTCTTTCTCTTCTTTTTGGTCTTAATATTTACATAATGTCTTTCCTAAGACATTTTACAAAATACACTTGAAGACTTGAAGACACTCTTTATACAAAATAGACGAGTTTACCAAAATAGGCGTGAAAGCCATAATTTGGTAAACGAATCTCATTCCGCTTATTCTTATTTTGCACGAAATTTCGCCATTAAGGTAGGAGTGAAATCCACATCTTAATGGTAAATTTCCAATTCAAGCTCTAGTGGACACTCGTCAAAGTGTTGAAATTATATTTTGACCCGACGAGTACCAACCACATTAGGGTACGAAATCGTCAAGTTAGGGGTGAAACCCGCATCTTGTCGATTAAGTCCCATTCCTCGATTTTCAATCTCGCCAAAGTTTCGATTGTTTCAATCGATTAGAGACGTGTAGTAACTGGAAGGGTAAGATATCGTTAATCGCTTCTCGACGAGAGTATCTTACCTATAGGCCAAAGCATGTTTCTCTAATTTGAAAGGACTTTCGATTCACTTTGGAATAGTCGACGTTTCTCTACCCGAAACAATCCTATGTTTTATGAGCCTCTCTTTTATGTGATTCAATTTATATGTGATTTTATACTTGTTACCTCGTTCATTTCAAACCCGTTTCACAATTCGCACGTCTCGCGCAATCAAAAACAAATCAATTCTCGTGAACAAACTAAATTTATATTCTTTTTACGCATTCATACGTGTATATACTCGTTGAATACTTGGTAAATTCATGCTAATTATGTGAACCATAAGTGATACATCATGCTTACATACATCATGCTTCTAACAATTCTTATCTTAATCCTCAAGCTCGTACTTTGAGGAAATTACCGCGGACCCTTCCAACTTACGACTCACCTAACAAGCTACTTTTGGACCCAGGATAAGAAACTTCAGCGTGTCGGACTAGACTGACAAGACCTTGTACGGTTAGTGTTCTGATGTGAGAGATCCGCGCAAAGTCGGTAACCACAAAGCATACTAATTGATGCGTGTGAAGTGTGTATATAAGTTTAAGTATATTTTAAGCCCTTTTACACTTTCTTTAGCCAAGTTTTAAATTTATAAAACACGATATTTACTAACACTAAACACACATATGGGCAAGTGCACCCATCGTGAGCGTAGTATAGTGTTGGTAAGATACCGAGGTCGTCCAAGGACACAAGAGCTTTTAGTACCGGTTTATCCTCAACGTCTAATCAAATCAAAAGTTTAGAAAAATGTTTTAAACTAAGAAAATAAAAACTAACTAAAAATGCTGAAAAATAAAAATAAAAGAAAAACAGATAGACAAGATGAATCACTTGGCTCCGACTCGTGCTTAGTGTAACCTTTGATTATTTCTGCACTTTTGCACCTTATTAAGAGATTATCTTAGTTATTGTAGTAGGCCACTCTTTTGGAGGTGACGTTACCCTCAACCCAGTAGTTTGAGTCAGCAGGGATACAATCCTAAAGGGTTGGATTATTGAAAGATAATTAATTAAGTTATTAATGCATATTGTGGTAGGTCCCTCTTTTGAAGGTGATGTTACCCTCGGCTAAGTAGTCTGAGTCAGCAGGGATACAGTCCTAAGTAGTCGGGTTAAAGTTTTAACAGTAGTTTAACTTATGAGGGGATCAAAGAGTTTGGACCCCCGCCATCCAATACCGTTAAGTATTGAAGGAGGTCCTACTAAATTTGACCCAGGTCCTTTGCAGGATCTATACACTGAACAATGGCAAGACTCTTACTAAACCATTCCCTTAACCCCCGACCAGGTAGCCAACATACCTCCATATAGACCGTGGAGATATGAATGGTGAAAATCTTTTATTTTATATAGACAGTAAAATAATGCCAAGACACCACGGACAAACGATAAGGAAGAATCACCGTCAACATAAGAAACTAGTTGTTAAAGTCATTAATACATAACTAAGTGATGTAAGATACTTAGGCAAACATGGCCTTGATTGTCAAGAACTCTTACGATCAATCTTCGATCCCGAGACGACTCACACACTCTATGATGGACAATGGATGATGGTGGTGGATGATGGTGTTATGGTGGTGGTGGGTGAAGTGTGAGAGAGGTGGTGTGCCAAGGGATGGTTTGAGCTTGAGCCAAGCACTCCTATTTATAGGCTGAACAGAAGCTCGGGGACGGCCCCGTGTCCGTTGGATACGGCCCCGTGTCCATCATCTTCTCTGTCTTCATTAATTGCTTTTGTCTGCATTAGTTGACCACGGCCCCGTGTCCGCTGGGCACGACCCCATGTGCAGAAGCATATCTGTACTATCAAGATTTTCCTGGATTCTGCGAATCTTATAGTTGACCACGGCCCCGTGTCCGCTGAGCACGGCCCCATGGTGGGCGATGAAAACTTCTACAACTTTGTCTTTTATGCTGACACTTGGGCACGCCCCCATGCTCATTGAGCACGGGGCGTGTTCAGCCTTCTGTTCTCTTGTTTTGCTTGGGAAGATGCTTTCAGGGAGGTCGAGCATGCCACGTTTGTTCCTTTTCTTGTATTTATGTTAGATTTAGCTGCCTTTTTGCTTCTTTTGTTAATTTGAGCACATTTAATCCTAAAAATACAAAAGGAAGACAAAAATACACTTTTTCCAACATTACTAAAAAAGGGTTAGTTTTATGCCACAATTGATGTAATTTATATGTTGCATTTTGCACACATCAAATACCCCCACACTTGAATCTTTGCTTGTCCTCAAGCAAAACTCTTTATAATGTGGCTTTACTCCCAAATGGAATGGGTAGAAGAGAAGGTTTTTGGGCTTGTCATAGAGTGCCGGGATTTCCAAGATTCTTTATTACGTTTTATTTTTATTTATTTACAATCCTATTCATCATGATTTATTTAAAACTTTTCATAAGATAAATTACTTATTAGGGCATAACATGGCTCTTTAAAATTCCATTTATATACAAGTTCACATACCTCACAGGGGATCACTCAACACTCGGCCGAAGATGTATTTTAGTGAATCACTCGAGAGCGGCATGGAACTTACTCCTACCATAGGCTTGCCAAGCAATCAATCCTTCTTCTTTTTAACTATATACCTTTGTAAATATCAAGAGGACTTTTTGGGTGAAGGGTTAGGCTTGGGTTAAAGGTAGGTGGTTGGGTTAGTGGTTAGTGAAAGGGCGAAAAGTGCAACAAGCGTCGGTTTTCGTAAGACTTTCTCTATTTTTTCAACTTTTTATTCTGATGAAGCCATAATTCAAACAAAGTTATTTTTGATGAACTTGCTTGTTTATTTCTTTTGCTTCATCATCAACATTTTTTTAAGTCATACGAAAAACCGAGCTTGTTACTAAAACAAAGGGTTAAAAATAAAAAGGTTTTGGTGGGTGAAAAGGGTGTTTGGTTTGGGTTAAGAAATGAAAAGGTTTAGGCTCAAAGGGGTTAACTAGGGGGATTTTGGGTAGGTGGTAAAAAAAAAGAAAAATAATGGTGTAGAAATAAAAAGGGTTAGTCCTAATGCCTCCATCATTTACTTACTCGGGTTTAAGTTGGTAAGGACCGGGAATGTATCGTCGTGGCAAGTTCTAGAGTTGTAAGAACCAAGCGGCTATTCACACAAGAAACGAAAAATGAGCATTTAATTTAAAGATATGTATTTGTATGCTCAATAAAGGCTCAAAACTCACTTTTGTGGGAATGGGTTTTTATGTGATCAAGTATATAGAATTAAATTTTAACTAAGCTTGTCATGCCTTTTCATAATTTTCTTATGTTGGTTCTTTTTATCACGACGCTATCGGTTGTAAATTTGTAAAAATATAACCTTTTTAGAATTTTGAAATTCCCAAATTAAACCTAGACAAGTAAAAAAAATGAAAATTTTTGAAAAAAATTTGGGGTGATTAGCGGTTCCAATAGAGTTTTGTGTAAGGCTTGTATTTAGGACTTGCAAGATTCAAGGTTTTAGCATCCCCCCCCCCCCACTTAAATTACACATTGTCCTCAATGTGTCTCAAAAATAAGTTTTTAGGTTGATTAAATGTGTAAAAGGTGTGAAAAAGTAAAAATTTGTGTTACTGGGCGCCTGGACACGACCCCGTGTTGTCCGGGCACGGCCCCGTGTTCAGGTGCCAGTAACAAAAGTTAAACAAAAGAATCATAAGCCTGGACAAGGGGGCGTGTTGGGTGAACATGGCCCGTGTCCAGTTTACCTGAACTGGGTCATTTCTGCAGACTGTGCAGCACGGGGCCGTGTTGGGCGGACACGGCCCGTGCTGAACTTGCTGTAATGAAGAAAGTTTGTCGGATGGCCATGTTTTCCTGCATGGGGTGCTGGTTCAAGTTTCCCTTGTATCCATTGCCATCCTGAGTGTGTTTTATTCATTTCAACACCATCCAAACACCAAATTAACTAAAACCATCATTCATTAAGTCATAGAGAATTACATGATAAACCTAAAAAAAACAAAGCAGAAAATAAAAGTCCTAAATTAGATAGGTCAAGTTATACGTAAAATCATCCTAAAGAGTTCTACTTCAACAATAAGAACCAAAATTCCGGAAATAGTTTTCCGGTATCTAAAATTTTTTTTGTAGAACTCCAAGCCGAGCGGTGTCCCTTAGATGTTGATAGAGCCATTCTTCTATCTCTCTCGGGAGAAGGGAGGCGGCTTCATGTTCCTCAACATCTTGTGGAGGGGGAGTAACACCAATCGGAACCCCTTGTAATATGTCTCGAGGGGGTTCCGGATGTAAGGTGTACCATTCGGCCGGAATGCTGACTTCCGGTACCACGTTCCATGCCCTTTGGAATGATGACTTCCGGTACCACGTTCCATCCCCGGCAACGGCGCCAAAAACTTGATGCGTGTGAAGTGTGTATATAAGTTTAAGTATATTTTAAGCCCTTTTACACTTTCTTTAGCCAAGTTTTAAATTTATAAAACACGATATTTACTAACACTAAACACACATATGGGCAAGTGCACCCATCGTGAGCGTAGTATAGTGTTGGTAAGATACCGAGGTCGTCCAAGGACACAAGAGCTTTTAGTACCGGTTTATCCTCAACGTCTAATCAAATCAAAAGTTTAGAAAAATGTTTTAAACTAAGAAAATAAAAACTAACTAAAAATGCTGAAAAATAAAAATAAAAGAAAAACAGATAGACAAGATGAATCACTTGGCTCCGACTCGTGTTTAGTGTAACCTTTGATTATTTCCGCACTTTTGCACTTTATTAAGAGATTATCTTAGTTATTGTAGTAGGCCCCTCTTTTGGAGGTGACGTTACCCTCAACCCAGTAGTTTGAGTCAGCAGGGATACAATCCTAAAGGGTTGGATTATTGAAAGATAATTAATTAAGTTATTAATGCATATTGTGGTAGGCCCCTCTTTTGAAGGCGACGCTACCCTCGGCTAAGTAGTCTGAGTCAGCAGGGATACAGTCCTAAGTAGCCGGGTTAAAGTTTTAATAGTAGTTTAACTTATGAGGGGATCAAAGAGTTTGGATCCCCACCATCCAATACCGTTAAGTATTGCATGAGGTCCTACTAAATTTGACCCAGGTCCTTTGCAGGATCTATACACTGAACAATGGCAAGACTCTTACCAAACAGTTCCCTTAACCCCCCGACCAGGTAGCCAACATACCTCCATATAGACCGTGGAGATATGAATGGTGAAAATCTTTTATTTTATATAGACAGTAAAATAATGCCAAGACACCACGGACAAACGATAAGGAAGAATCACCTTCAACATAAGAAACTAGTTATTAAAGTCATTAATACATAACCAATTAAAAAGTGCCAAAAGATTAAAAATAAAAAGTATTACACTAGACACTTTGTCTTCACCAAGTGATGTAAGAGACTTAGGCAAACATGGCCTTGATTGTCAAGAACTCTTACGATCAATCTTCGATCCCGAGACAACTCACACACTCTATGATGGACAATGGCTGATGGTGGTGGATGATGGTGTTATGGTGGTGGTGGGTGAAGTGTGAGAGAGGTGGTGTGCCAAGGGATGGTTTGAGCTTGAGCCAAGCACTCCTATTTATAGGCTGAACAGAAGCTCGGGCACGGCCCCGTGTCCATCCTCTTCTCTGTCTTCATTAATTGCTTTTGTCCGCTGGGCACGACCCCGTGTGCAGAAGCATATCTGTACTATCAAGATTTTCCTGGATTCTGCGAATCTTATAGTTGACCACGGCCCCGTGTCCGCTGAGTACGGCCCCGTGGTGGGCGATGGAAGCTTCTACAACTTTGTCTTTTATGCTGACACTTGGGCACGCCCCCGTGCTCATTAAGCACGGGGCGTGTTCAGCCTTTTGTTCTCTTGTTTTGCTTGGGAAGATGCTTTCGGGGAGGTCGGGCATGCCACGTTTGTTCCTTTTCTTGCATTTATGTTAGATTTAGCTGCCTTTTTGCTTCTTTTGTTAATTTGAGCTCATTTAATCCTGAAAATACAATAGGAAGACAAAAACACACTTTTTCCAACATTAGTACTAAAAAGGGTTAGTTTTATGCCACAATTGATGTAATTTATATGTTGCATTTTGCACACATCACTAATCAAACCTTAGAAAGGGATGGCAGGAGCGCTATGGCTTCGTCCTGGCATTCCTGGTAGTCGCAAACATCGAACGGGAGTTGGTGTGAATCAAACTTGGAGGTTTGCACAAACTCTTTAACATCTGGGTTTGACACAGAACTGACTAGTTGTTTTACTTTTTTGGAGAGGGAATTTTGGGGTTTTCTGAAGACACTATAAGGATTAATTAAAGGCATACTAGTAATAGGGATTTTAGACTCATCAGAAATATAAGAAATCTCATATAACTGATCAATCTTTGACGTAGACGACCGGCGAAAACTAGAATTTGAACGGGGGAGACCCTGATCTGGATTCATATCTGGGTTTAGACTTCTAACCATTCTTATCTTAATCCTCAAGCTCGTACTTTGAGGAAATTACCACGGACCCTTCTGACTTACGACTCACCTAACAAGCTACTTTTGGATTCAGGATAAGAAACTTCAGCGTGTCGGACCAGACTGACAAGACCTTGTAAGGTTAATGTTCTGATGTGAGAGATCCGCGCAAAGTCGGTAATCACATAACATACTAATCAAACCTTAGAAAGGGATGGCAGGAGCGCTATTGCTTCGTCCAGGCATTCCTTGCCGTCGCAAACATCGAACGGGAAATGTGGTTCCTCTACCGGTTGGATCATGCTTATCTTAGAGAAGATTTCTCTTCGGCCTTGTTTTGCAAACCGAACCTCAACTTGTCCATCTTGACGGCGGACAAATTTAGGGGTTGTGGTTGTCTGAACCGGTGCTTGGTGGATCTGGTCGTAATTGGTTATCCATTTTTCAGGTAAGAGCTTCGTAAGTTCTTCTCTGGATAATTGTTTGGGAACATATGTGAAGGTTGGTGTGGCATTGGAGTCGATGTCTATGAGTAGAGCATCGCTAGAGTTATCCTGCGATCCGGGAACCATGATGTCCAAAGAGTGATTTTGGACACGATATGCCATTTGGTAGTGAAAAGTGGCCTGAAAGGTGTTGACCTGTGGCGTACCACCGATCTGGATCTGGGCTTTCAAGGTTGTTAGCAAAGAAGGATCATTGAGAGGCATATTGAAGTTAGGATAGAAGGTGACGAAGACGGTTCCAGCGTTTAACGTGGTTTGGATTGTACCAATGCAGGCGTGCTGGTACTCCACGAATCTAGTATCGACTAGGACGATACGAGAGAACGCAGGTAGTCCTTTTCTTCCATGGAAGGTTAGGGCTAGTCTTATGGCACCGAAGTGGATATGGGTATATCCTTGGGATAGACAGATCCTTGGAAGATCTGAGGGAAGAATGAGAAGGACGAGGTGTTCAGAGGTTGTTGCTGGGAGTTGGTGTGAATCAAACTTGGAGGTTTGCACAAACTCTTTAACAACTGGGTTTGACGCAGAACTGACTAGTTGTTTTACTTTTTTGGAGAGGGAATTTTGGGGTTTGCACTATAAGGATTAACTAAAGGCATACTAGTAATAGGGAATTTAGACTCATCGGAAATATAAGAAATCTCATATAACTTATCAATCTTTGACGCAGACGATCGACAAAAACTGGAATTTGAACAGGGGAGACCCCGATCTGGATTCATATATGGGTTTAGACTTCTAACAATTCTTATCTTAATCCTCAAGCTCGTATTTTGAGGATATTACCGCGGACCCTTCCGAATTACAACTCACCTAACAAGCTACTTTTGGACTCAGGATAAGAAACTTCAGCATGTCGGACCTGACTGACAAGAGCTTGTCAGGTTAGTGTTCTGATGTGAGAGATCCGCGCAAAGTCGGTAGTCACAGAGCATACTAATCAAACCTTAGAAAGGGATGGCAGGAGCGCCATGGCTCTGATACCAGATTTGGGGGGAGTGTATGGCTGATTTATATAAAACCAGTAAAAGTTTGGGGGAGGACTAGGGTGATAAACATAAAAGACTCAAGGGGTATGGACTCAGAAGGACTCACGACTCTGAACTGGACTTCTAGGAAGAAGAGAGAAGATAGAGAGACATATAGAAGAAGATTTTATTTTTTTTCCAACGATGAATTACAAGTGAGGGGGAGCCTTTCTTTTATAGACCAAGGAGAGGCTTGATTACATCATCCATCACACTTAATAATACATAGAAAATATATAGGAAAATAACAAAATACATAACATAAGCGCTTACGTTACTTTAAGAGTGATTAAAGCTTTATTTAATCCTAAGCACACCATTAGCATACTTTAAGAGTGGTTGCACTAACGGTTGTTGGGTTTTTGATTTTCCAGCTATGTTTGGTTTTTTGTTGGGTATGTTCGAAAGAGGTTAAGGGTGGGAATTCGACTTGGTATTCTGGGGAGGTGGGGGCTGGAGGTGTTTTTCCGAGCATAAAGCATCCATCTAACTGGGTAGGTGGACGTCTCGGTTTTGATGGTTTTGTTTGTTTAGGTTTTGGTTTAAAGTCACCATACAAGACATAGTAGTCAAACGTTTCCGATGGTTCTCCAAGCAGACCAACATTTGGATCTATAGCTTCATATCTTTTCTTTAGGGCATTTTGGGATTCTTTTTTCTTTTTGTTTTTGGTTTCTTCCTTGTATTCAAGTTCATTTGCTTCGTCCAGGCATTCCTGGCAGTCGCAAACATCGAACGGGAAATGTGGTTCCTCTACCGGTTGGATCATGCCCATATCTTTTAATCATCATAGTTTAAAAAGTTTTAATTTTTAGATTTGTTTTAAGCTCTAAATCTCACCGGTGGCGCAGCCAACAACTGGATAAAACACTATACAATTCTTATCTGGAGAGCAAGCGCATTAGCAAAATCTAGAGATATTTATTGTTAGACTTTTACATAATTCACATTTCTCAGGTTGGCGTGCATTAGTGCATAACTAATTATGGATGAAGGTGTTGATGGCAAGGTGGTCATCATGTTACGACAGGTAATGTTAATTGACACCCAACCAAATATCAATATTGCATTTAGAGGTAGACAAGCGACCTAAGTAAATTTAAAAGAATACTAATAATACTATCCTAAAAACAGATAATGAAGAAGAAGGATAATGATAATGATAATAATAATAATAATAATATATTTTTTTGAACGGTGAATTTTTTGCTTAATGTGAGACTTTAACCAAGACCTTATACTTAAGTATATTAAAAGCTCCTTGTCACTCACTGAATCACCAACCCCAGTGGTTATTGTTGTTGTTGTTATTATTATTATTATTATTATTATTAATAATAATGGTAGAAGTGTAACACAATAATTCTGGATTTAATAAATATATTTTAGACGTTACGTTAGAATTTAATAAATAACTTTATAATAAAATATGGATAGATTATATAAAAACTTATAAAACTGTAAATTAGTTTTTAAAAAGCTAGAATATAACACAAAGACATATTCAAGATGAGAAATAATGAAAAAAAAAAGATAATTAAAACTAAAGACATTTCAATTTTCAATTCACCATTCACCAATACTCATAACTTTTAGTTTCATTTTTGAACACTCCGCATCTTTTAGTTTCATCTGAATAGCCAATGTGCACATTGTTGAACTTGTAGCTTTATTTGAACACTAAACAACAATTTGATTGTATTTGAAGTTTCAGTACTCTACATTACTCAACAGCCTCAATCCCATAACTTCCGCAGCATCTCCATCACCTACTGTTGGTCCAATCGTTTCTTAAGCTCTCTACCATATATAGTTGCATCTCGATCATCTGTTGTATCTCCCTAAAATGCTAGTCTGCCGTGGACAACAATACTTGTGCCTCGATCCGTCAAAGTCACTTAGAGGCGGCCGATTGACTACTCTAATCAGAAGCGCAAATCACCTCGCTTTAGGTTGCGTAAAATCTTAGAACACTTCAAACGCTGTTAAGGACATGGAATTTTACAGTAGGGATGAGCAAATGGTACCCGGTACCGAATTTACCGAACAGGTACCGGTACCGAAATTACCGAACCGTATCGTACCGGGTATATTCGGTACCGGTACCTACTTTTGGGGATTTTCGGTACCGGTACTTTCGGTTCCGGTACCGAGCTCATCCCTATTTTACAGCGTTGTAGGATATTAGAACTCTTAGAATGATATAGTCTTGAAGACTATCAGAATTCTTATAATCTGTTACTTTTGGTACAACTATATATAAAGTTAAGAAATCAAATTATTATTAGTTTTTTTGAACCTCAAGCTTCTTTTAATACCTGTGTGACTTGAATACAAGACTTTTCTTTCTTAAAACTAAGTGTTTAACGGTTTTGTCTTTGCTAGTGAATCAAATTATTTATCCTTAATTATGTTTTCTATGAAATTGCGTTTTTTTGTATTATATGAAACGAAAGTTTGAATCCGATGAGATAGTATACAGTTCACATATTTGAATATTAGAGTTGAAGAAAATGACTTGTTTATACAAAAAGGAGTTGGTTTGATTAACTGGTTACATCGACCTGCTTTAATCAATTAATTTCTTATTGTTTACATATCATATTCTAGTTAAGTACTAATTCTCGGTCCATACTTTTTGTGTGGAATATATTTTATTCATTCTAGTTAGACCCAGTAATTAATGTATAGTTTCTTTTGCACGGCATCATGTTCTTTGGGTAACCCTCAAATCTGTGTAAAGAAATAATATTCTTTTGCGCGGCATCATGTTCTTTTATTAATCTATCATAAATCATAAATTAGTGGCTTGTTCAATTCAAGTAATCGTAACTTTCACTTATTGATCGGCAATACTTTTAATTAACGGATTGCTCTTCATCTCTTTCAACTTGTTTTTCTTCAGTGTTGAACCCTGGCTTTTTTTTTTTTTTTTTTTTTTTTCTGATGTGACACTTGTGTAGTGACGTGTCGTGGTCTTTTCTAATGATGTGGGATCTGATGTGGCAATATTAGGCTACCACCCATGATCGTGGGAACCTAGTCAGCCGTGGATTCACATAACAAGATAGCATGTAATAGATTGCCATGAAATAGCAATTAAAAACACATATAGACATCTATATATTAACACGTTGAAATATAGCATGCTAATAATAAAACAAATCAAGAGTTTTTATAACATATGATGCACCCCAAAATTTATAAAAATAAAAAGAGGGAAAAATAGAGGAAATCATTCACGAGTTTCGAAGAACTATTCTACGAAAATTATCGCACGAAAAGAAATGGAGAGAATCTAGAAATAACAACCACCGTAAATATAAATCAACAGCGTCTAAACAAACGAAACGATAAAATTGGGACAAGTGATTCGGGTTCTTAATTTCGGGACTTCTTGTATAATATAGTTTATAAATCATAAATCCTAAAAATAAGATTATATTTATAGTCAAGACTAAATAATTATGATTACGACAAGATTTATATATATATATATATATATATATATATATATATAGGAGAAGGATCCGTTAGGAACCACCATTTATTGCGAGAACTGCAATAACTAATGTAAACACAACCAAAAATACCTAAAAAATCTAAAAACACACAAAAAACTGTGTTAAATAATTTTATTAAAAAATCGCTAATTTTTATCACCAAAAATAAAATTTTTTAGATGATGAAAATTAGCGAGTTTTTTTATAAAAAACATTAAAAAATGTGTGTGTTTTTTTTAGATTTTTTTAGGTTTTTGAGGGGTTTAGTTTTTAACATTTAGCTTGGGTGGAGGGGGGTTAGGTTTTTGGGGGGTGGGGTTAGGTTTTTTATGTTTTTTTTTGGGGGGGGGGGGGGGGGTTAGGGGTGGGGGGAGGTTAGGTCTTTTTAGGTTTTTGGGGGGGTTAGCTTTATAGTTTAGTTTCTAGAATTTAGCTTGAGGTGGGGGGGGGGGGTTAGGTTTTTTTAGGTTTTGGGTGGTGTACTGGGTTTATTTTGTTGTGTTCACATTGGTTCTCACGGTTCTCGCAATAAAAGTGGTTCTCGAATGAACCCTACCATATATATAGGGTAGGGATCCTAAGACACCCTATTTGAGAAACGTGAGAAACAATCTGAACCACACATTTTCTTTAAGTAAAAAATGCATAAAAAAGGTGAAAAAAATGCATTTGTTTTTTGAAAGATCGTAGCTTTTTCTTTAAGGATTTAATTTTTATTTTTTTAAAAAAAATTGGATTTATACACATGTGTATATTGTTAATCTTTTAACTATACATATATGTATATTGTGAATTATACATATATGTATATACATGTTTAAAATTGAAAAAATATGGTTATAAACCTAAACCTTAAACCCTAAAAACTAATGTTAAACCCTAAACCCTAAAGCTAAACCCTAATTCTAAACCCTAAAGCTAAACCCTATTTCTAAACCCTAATGCTAAACCCTAAAGCTAAAGCTAAACCCTTAATGCTAAACCCTAATGCAAACCCTAAAGCTAAAGCTAAACCCAAAAGTTAAAGCTAAACCCTAATGGTAAACCCAAAAGCTAAACCCTAATGTTAAACCCTAAAGCTAAACCCTAAACCATAAAGCTAAACCCTAATGCTAAACCCTAAATAACACTTATTTTTCAAATTTAAACATGTATATATATATATATATATATATATGTATATTTGACAAAATATACATATGTATAGTTAAAAGATTAACAATATACACATGTGTATAAATCTCAAAAAAAAAAAATTAAAACCTTAAAGAAAAAGCTCTGATTTTTCAAAAAAAAAATTTGCATTTTTTTACATTTTTTTGCATTTTTTTGCCTAGGGGAAATGTGTGGTCCAGAATGATTCTCAAGTTTCTCAATTAGCGTACTATTTCTCACATGATCCTTCTCCTATATATATATATATAGGAGAAGGATCCGTTAGGAACCACCCTTTATTGCGAGAACCGCAAGAACCAATGTGAACACAACCAAAAAATACCTAAAAAAGTCTAAAAACGTCAAAAAAAATTTACAATTTTTTTTTTGGAAAAATCGCTATATTTCGTCAACAATAATAAAAAAATTCCAATTTTTTTTCGAGTAACAGTTATCAATGCACATGTGCATTTGTATCATTTCTTTGACGAATTCCGTAATTCATTACAAATATCAGACAATTACACTTTCATTTACACTATCATTCATAATACACTACTTTTTACATTAACAATAATAGGAATGCACATGTGCATCTATATGTATGAACTTGTTATAACATTAACAACACTAGAAATGCATATGTGCATATATATATATATATATATATATATGAACATGTTATAACATGTTTTAGTACACCACTTTGAATACACATTCCCTTTCATCTATCATACCATCCATACACCATTACATTCTACCATCCGTAATACAATACCATTACCTTTTACCATCCATAACACAATATTATTACCAATATTTCACTTTATTATATGTATAGCAACACCCTTTATACCATGAAAACAACATATATTACATCATAAAGTGACAAATATAATCAAACCATCAACCAAAAAATATAACTAACCGAAACACATGTATATGGGCCTACTTTATCATTTAAAATCATAAACTTTTTGTGCCAAAACACAATTTTTCATATTGATACATATAGATGCACATGTGCATTTCTAATATTCGTAATGTAAAAAGTAGTGTTTTACATATGGTAGTGTAAATGAAAGTGCATTTTTCTACTACTGGTAATATATTATGGAATTTGTCCAAGAACTGATACATAAGCACATGTGCATCCATGACTGTTACTCGAAAAAAAAACGTCTTTTTTGTAACAAAATATAGCGATTTTTGTTAGAAAAATATTTAAAAAAAAATTGTGGGTTTTTTGGATTTTTTTAGGTATTTTTTGTGTTCACATTGGTTCTCGCGGTTCTCGCAATAAGGGTGGTTCTCAAATGAACCTTATCCTAAATATAAATATATATATATATATATATATATATATATATATATAGGGATGGATCATGAGAAAACTAGTTTAAATGAGAAAACCAAAAAACTAACTAAAAAAGCCTAAAAACATACCAATTTTTTTTATATTTTTTTATAAAAAATCGCTACATGTTATGCATGGAAAAAATTTTCAAAAAAAAAAAATTGTATTGCACTTGTGCACTATTACGGATATAATGCACGTGTGTAGTACACATATAATGCACATATGCAGTACAACAAAAAAAAATTTTGTTGAAAATTTTTTATATATATAAAAAAAATAGCGATTTTTTTATAAAAAAAATTGGTATGTTTTTAGCTTTTTTTTTAGTTAATTTTCTAGTGTTCTCATTTAGATGTAGTTTTCTCATCATCCTCTCCCATATATATATATATATATATATACTACTTTAATAAGCATATAGGAAGGGCAAGAATGATCATTTGCCATTGTACAACCATTTGAAGCCCATTGTATAAGCATTTAAGCATGGATGTGTTGAAAACTTCCCTCAAACACGCGGCCATCAAAACCCTGAAATTTCATTTCAAAATTCAAATTAAGAGCCATGTATCATTTTCGTTCTCTCTCTTCCTCAAGATCTGGAAACCCAAATCTTTGAAACCCTAAAGCCATATCAAAATTCAAACCTGCCTTTGTTTCTACATTACCTCTTGAATCTGGAACTGCAAGACAAATTACAGGAGAACAACGATTGGATGTAAGTCTCTTTCTATAATCCGACACTATTTCGTGGATTTCAAATCCCAACACAAAAGAAATATGGTTTCTTTCACCATCCCTCTCTCTTGAAAAACCCTAGATCTGCCTCTGAATCGTTTATCTAACAACAAATCTCACATATTTTCGAGCTTTTTCTTTCTCAAACACAGTGGTGGTGATAACCCAGACGATAGAAGATGTCGGATATGGTGGTCGTGGGTGGAAACCTAGATGGCTGCGGAGGGTGCCTGTATTTTCTTTCAGCAATCTTCTGTGGAGTTTGGGTGGATTTTTTCAACGTCCAGTGAAATCACTAGGATTTTTGTGTTTCAAGGATTTTTGTGAAAAATCTGTGGTTCCTCGAATGTACCCTGTCTTGAAAGTGTCCCCGTTGCCCTCAGCTGGTAATTTTCATAAGTGTTCTTCATTATCAGTGATTACCACAGCTTCAAACATCTCTTGTAGATTGTTTTGTTATATTTAATTATATGACAATTATCATGAAATGTTGTAGTTCAAGATAAGTCATTTGACACTCGAATATTAAAACTGGACTCTCTTTTGTGGGATGGGGAAGTAACTGAGGTTTTGTTTTTCACACTTTTATTTATCTTCGTTGTAAAATTTCTATGGTTTATGTTGTTATTTAGGGTGAGGCGCCACACGATTTTCAGTGTTTGTTGGTGAAAAAAGTGGAATGATAAACCAGATTGCAGGAGTCTTTGCAAGGAGAGGGTATAATATCGAGTCACTTGCTGTTGGTTTAAACAAGGACAAAGCTCTTTTTACTATAGTTGTATCTGGGACTGAAAGAATGATAGAGCAAGTTATGAAACAACTTCTAAAGCTTGTTAATGTTTTAAAGGTTTTGACTTACATTCTGACTATTGATTGATTCATCATATCATCTATTTGTTTTTTAAAGCTTTAACTGTCAAATTGACTGTTTGAATAGGTTGAAGATATCTCAAAGGAGCCACAAGTAGAACGTGAGTTGATGCTAATCAAGATAAATGCAAATCTAAGATACCGTTTACAGGTATTTAAATAATTATGCCATGCTCTTCATGTTTTGGTTAATGAGTGTTATATATGTTACACTGAAGTACTGAACTGTTCTGATAAGTTGCAATGAGTGTTATATATCTTACCATGTTCTTTTGTGATTCTTACTTTTCAGGTGAAGTGGTTAGTGGACATATTTAGAGCTAAAATTGTTGATAACTCAGAGAAAGTTACAACCATTGAGGTGATGGGAGTCAAAAAGCTTTAATCCTTTTGCTATAATTCTTCATGCGACATATATGGAGTGAGTTTTGAGTCTTGATGAATTGGATTATTTATGCTGTTAGTGGGCCTATGTTAATTTGAATATGTACCAAGACCTTATTTATTAGATATGAAATCTGTATACTTACTGACTATTTGGAACACCCAGATTTTAAGATCAGAGAATATAGAGTTTGTAGTCGCACCGTATGAGGCGGATGACAATTAGCGTATTTATCCAGTCTTGATGCTGACAAAGGTGGAATTGCAGCAGTTGGACGAGTGTAATCCTGTTTTATTTTTTCAGAATGGTATCTTGGTTTCACCATGCTATATGATCCAGCGATTTGACATCAACGAGTATATTCATTGAGGTAACTTTTTGGTCAATTAAATTCTAAAATTTTAAATTTCATTGTTTAAATTTGATTTTCATTCAGAATATCCATCAAACGGCGCAGCGAGCGCAGCCGCAACGGGAAGACAAAAGTTTTCCTGAGGGCTGATCAGATTGGTATATTGGACTCTCAACGTGTTTACGGCAGCAAACAGCTGCGTTTTACACACGTTTGCTGCTGCTTTTGCAGCCGTAAACGTGGCGTTAAACGGCTTCGTTTTTGCACCCGTTTACTGCCGCGTTTGCAGCCGTTTAACGGCACGTTTACGGCTGCAAACGTAGCCGCAAACGTGTGTAAAAACGCAGCCGTTTGCAGCCGTTTAATGGCGCGTTTACGGTAGCAAACGGCTGTGTTTTTACACCCATTTGCTGCTGCGTTTGCAGCCGTAAACACGCCGTTAAACGGCTGCAAACGCAACAGCAAACGTGTGTAAATTTATACTTGGTGCAGTTTCTGGATCTTGAAATGAATTTAGATACGCGGTCAATTTATTACTTATGGTATTATTCTTTCAATTTTTTTGTGTGTTTTTTAACCAGGTTGACTATTTTGTTTTTAGGGTTTGTGAAACCGAATGGCTAGGCATTTGATTATGGAACATAATCATGAGTGAAGATGTTCAATAATCTCATAATCGATTCACAAGCTCTAAATACCGAGTTCTTAAACCTAATAGCATAATTGAGGGTTGTGGGTCAAAATTTGGCGAGGTGAGTTGCATTTTGACCTTTTGATCTTTGACTCTTTGAGCATTCAGATTATTGTTTCAAATAAATTGCAATTCTGAGTTTCTGACATTTTGTTGATGAGTTGATATCTGGAAAACTGAATTGAATTTAATTCTATTAGCTTAATTGTGAATTGTTGAATTTGGTTACTATTTGGCCATAGGATTAGTGTTGATTCATATCCTGTGTCAAGTTAAAGACTTTATATTTTAGTTTCTTTAAGTTAAGGAATAGTGTCCTTAGGATTTCAAGAATGTTTAAAAAGCTTTGGAAGTGATTGTTTTGTTTTCTTGGCACAGTGTTGGTTGAAGATAACACGATATGGACTTCTGGCCTTGTTTTTGGATAAGGCGAGGTAATCTTATATAATGTTAATCGTTACTGTAGGTTATCTCTAAATTGTATTATGCATGTTTGGATGGTCTGTATGTGGGGGCTATTGGTGATTTGAAATAGGGATGAGCATCTTGGTACTGGTACGGGGTACCAGTGCCAAATGGTAATGTATCGATTGAATTTTGATACCCGCTATTTTGCGTTTTTGGGATCGGTATTTGCGGTTCGGTACGGTACCGGTATTTTATAGATTTATGGCGTCAATTACCGTACTGGTACCATACCAAAGCGAACATTTTTTTACTGGTACCTGTATCTACTTTTGGGATCGGTATTTTCGGTGCCGGTATAGTACCGTGCTTATCCTTAATTTAAAAATATACATGTACCGATGGAAACAATTATAAACAAGCGAGTGATCTTAGGATGTATTTAAGAATAACTTGGCAGAAAGGAGTGAACTTTTTTTGGCATGTTAGTAGTTTCAAAAACAACAGCAAAAACATTATCTCTTGCTCATTGGCATGTCATCTGCTGTTACAATCATAAATAAATTTGGTTGCTAAACAATGATGTGTAAACAATACATTGGAGGTTTGAATTTAATGGTTTAAAATTTTAAAGTTAAAACTATTACTTGACTAACGGGTCAAACAAGTACATGATAAAATTTAACTACAACAAGTGTCAGATGGATTGGTTGAGTTACACTAATGATTACAACATGAAACGGGTCACTTCAGGTTTATTATTGTGGTTACGGATGAAACAAAATGGGTCAGACACGTTAGATGAATGATCAATCTGAATTCGCCCATTAATCTGTTATGTATTTAGATGCTAACTTCTTACATCTTTTCAAAATAAATGAAAAAATTATACATTTAATATAAAGTTGTTGCTTTAAGTTTATGTTTAACCACCTGGTTTGCCGTAATCTATATCGCCAAGCTACCCAAACTGATTAACTTGTTATTGATATCGTCTTTGCAGGTTGCTGCTGATGGTATTTGGATGGTATGCCCAGAAGCTGGTGCGCTGATCCAGTTTCCTGGCTTTAATGGGTTAGTTTTCAAGGAAAAAGCTCCCTCCTTTGTGACAAAATTTGTTATGCCCAGAAGTTGGTGCGCCGATCCATTTCTTGGCTTTAATGGTAGTTTTCTTGGAAAAAGCTCCCTCCTTTGTGACAAAAAAAATTGTTATTTTAATATACCAGTATCTTGTTGCCACTCATAGATGTAGCGTTGACCTTATTTTAAAATTCGAGTAGTGTCTGAACTCATGTAACTCTAATGGTGACTGTTAATGGAAAATGTCACTGTTTCATCGGGTTAAAGCAATGGTGGCTAGGAATGGCTTAAGTCAGGTCATCCATTCACCTTATGATCGAATTGCTTGAATCGAAGAAGAAGAAGAAGAAGAGCCGACTTTCATTTTGAATTCAGGCTTTCATCGTGACATTTTCTTTTTCTTTTTCATGTATTTGTAAATATATAACTGAGATATGTAAGACATAGATAAACAATAAGAAAAGTAATAAAAAATACTATACAATATATCACGAGATGATTGATAAACTAAAAGAGAACGAGTACCACGTGGTAACAGTGAAAATGGACCCGACCAGGTTGGGCTGACCTAAAATGTTTTTTGTTTGAAACGTTTATATATTATTAGAGTGTCAAATATGATTTCCAATGATTATCTTGTATAACTAAAAATTTAAATATTTTTTATCATGTGATCCATGAGGTTTGATGCTTTAAATAATGAACAGTGAAAACTATAGACCTCATTGTTCCTCATTTGAACCGTTTTTACTCTAAATATATTTGATTTTGTAACTAAAGACGCTTCTTGAATCGCATGGGGTAAGAGAACCCGAGTGATTTGGATGTTGGATGTGGAGTTGCTAGCTTAAGGGGATATCTTTTGAGATAGAGGTGGTTGCGTTTTCGTTTGCTCTAAAGGATGAGCATGAGGCTAAAGCATAATTTACACAAGCAAGAGGTATTCTTGCCATTTCAATTCCAAAAGGCTGTTCTTTCCAAGCAAGACCTTTGTAGACTAAGAAGATATATGTTGTCTCTTTCTTTCATGTAGTTTTGTTCGCGTGGGGATGAGTGTGTCTTCTGGTCGGCCAACAAGAGGATACGGGTCTGTACATTACAATCAGCTTATCTTTTTTGGGGTACTTCCTTCATACTATTTGGACATACTTCGGGTTATCACTAAGAAGTATCCTTGGACACTTATGTTTGTCGAGTGTCACGATATGACTCTTCTTATCTTGAAAGCTAATTTTTTTGCATACCTATAAATTTGTAAAGCAAACATTTATGTTTTAATTTTTAAAATATAACACCAAATATGTTTAGTAATATGACATAACCTAAATCTATTTAGTAATTTGATATAATCTACCCTTCTAAATCTTTTTATTAAAGTTAGCAGATAAACATGTATGTTTGTCTCTCTTTTTATCTAAGACCGACCCATTTAGCTAAATATATAACATACCCAAACTTATTTAACCTAAATCCAAATTCAATTGAATTTAAATAAATAAAAAAAGTAATTGTAATAACGTATGGTTTTATTTCATATTAAACTACAATGTATGTCAAAATATGAACATCAACTGTATCAATCAATCCTAATAAATGACAAAAAAAAAAACACCCCGACCAATGGTTTGGTTAAGTCGGAACAAATTCATCAAAATTATGATTTGTTTTAGTTTTGGTGTGTGGCATGCTTGAATTGAGATTTGTAAGGCTATAGCATAGATAACCCACACCGATACTAGACATGCTATACGATGTATCCCAAAAGGATTAATAAACTAACACAAAACGACTATGGCGTTGTAAATTATCACCGCCGCCGCATCACGAGGGTTACCTACTAGAAAAATGAGTGCCAACATATCACGAATAAGAAAACTAACTTAAGTGCTATACAATATATCACGAGACGACTGATAAACTAACGGTAAACGAGTATCCTATTCTAAATCGCCACTCCCGCTGCATCGCGCGGGTAAATGGCTAGTATATATATATATATATATATATATACACACACACATCTAAAATCTAAATGATTAAGGGTAGGCTATGGCTAATCAGTTATATCACGAGTTCAGTGGTGGTCGAGTGGTTTGTTGGTGCGTGTGTTGGGTTATTCGGGTGGAGGTCGCATGTTCGAATCTCGGCCTCCCCTGTTTTGTTCTTTTTATTTCATTATTAGTTTCAGTAACTTGGATAACAGCCCTTGGACATTGAAATTTCAGAAAATGATGAAACAACCCCTGTACTAATTAAGTGTTGTTAACCTAGCTAACTTAATTTATTATTTCTTTACAAATAACTAACAGAACCAACCGAGTTAGATGATTTACCTTATATTATAGTTTTCATTAATTACAAAATAACTCCCCTTAACCTATACTTTATTTAACTAGCCTATCTAAATTCGTTAATGCTTCTCTTATATAAATCTAACCGAACCAACAGGGTTGCTTAATAAAATTAGTGTTTTTAGTCCGAAAATATTTATATTAATTAAATTACTATATTAAATTGTTATTAGAAACAATATTTAACGGAAACAACATTTCTTGCAATTATCTAACAATTTCACGGAAATTTATAATGTTTAAAACCGAACTTAATTATATGAATTAATTTTAATATACGACATCGATACAACAATAAATATAACCAAAATTCTAATTTCCATTTATTACACGTAGGATCCGGATTTTCAAAATGGGTCAATTTTTTCGAGATCCGTTTTTGGCGGATGTTACATTCTCGTTCTTATAATCTTCACGAATAGGGATGAAGTGCGCATACCTTTTCAGGCGATCGACAATATCCCAAATAGTGTCATATCCACTAGAGGTGTGAGGTAACCTAGTAATAAAATCCATGGTTATATTTTCTCACTTCCAGACTAGAATTTCAGGTTGAACAAGTAAGCCTGAAGGTCTTTAATGTTTGGCCCGATGGTGATATCTTTCTTCATTCCACGCCACCAATATGTGTATTGTAGATCCTGATACATTTTATCAGCACCCGGATGGACTGAGTATCGTGATTTATGTGCTTCATTCATCAGGATGGTGGATGGTACGAAGATCATTGCGATTAGGTACCCACATAAGGTTCAGATAATGGAGAATTCCCTTAGATTTATATTCCAACTTCATCTCTACTCCACAAGTTAACTCGTAGTGTAAGTCGTTTTGATTAATGTTGGCATGTTGAGCCTCACGAAGATCATTGTGATTAGGTACCCACATACGGTTCAGATAATGGAGAATTCCCTTAGATTTATATTCCAACTTTGTTTCTGCTCCACAAGTTAACTCGTAGTGTAAGTCGTTTTCATTAATGTTGGCATGTTGAGCTCACGAATACGTTTCTCGGTGTCGGTCAAAATCTAAAAACACACAATACTAACTGAATTTGCATACTCTTTTCGACTAAGTGTATTGGCTACAACATTCGCTTTGGTTGAAGATGTGTATTTGCATACTCCTTTCGACTAAGTGCATTGCCTCATGTTTAGCTCGTTTTGGTTGAAGACTCTTGTGGTCAGTGTAGCTCTTACACTTAGTACCATACAGATAATATCCCCAAATCTTTAGAGCAAACATGACTACACCAATTTCTAGGTCATGAGTGCAATTCTTCTCATGTATTTTGAGCTGCCTTGAGGCATAAGCTATCACATTGCATCGTTGCATCAAGACACGTCCAAGTCCTTTCCCCGATGCGTCACAATAAACAACAAAATCATCACAATTTTCAGGGATGGTTGTGACAACTGTCAAATTTGCATGCATCCGTACAATTATTAAATGATGATTAGTGCTTAATGACCGTGCTGAATTATACTTAACTGCTTTCTGATTACTGCATCATACTTACATGTGCAACACATATTGCATAATGACACATCATTATTACATGCAAACTTTATTGTCATACATGATGCACAAAGCACAGTTGGCACAGTTATCTGATAAATCAGGAATATGCTGACGGGGTTCAGTACATAGACAGACGTTGTTTTGAGACCCAGTATGAGCCAGAAACCAAGTATCACATTAGTGTAGTGTGTAGGGAAGTAAGGACCACAAAACTGCTTTTCTAGGTGATAGTTAAAGTGCCGGAAAGTGCCTAAAACTCACCCAAAGTGCAGAATTCTGCATAATTCAACAAAAATCAGCTTTTTAATAAGCTTGTAACATGCAAATATATGACTAAATGGTCCTGGATGCTTTCCTAAGTGTCGGGAATTAAAAGTGTCACAAAAGGGTACATAAAGATCACTAAACGGAATAGTTTGAGACTTTAACGAACCGGTATCTAACCAAACAACCGGACACTACACGAAACACTAAAATTTTACTAGAAGCATTGTTTTAATGTTTCCAAGCTAGTTAGGACCCCCGAACATCATATTACATGTTTTAAACACCTAACATACTTAACCTTGAATTTTAACACTTTTACCCTATTTAACTTAACTTAACCATGGTTAAGGCTTAACTATACCCCCCTTGTGTGTGGACGGCCACTAGGTGGCCCCACCACCAAATCTTACTTGATTCACTTAAATCTTATAAGATTTATGAAGATATGATTAGAGATCTTGTGTGTACTTAGGAGACATATTACCCTTTGGATTAAACCACTAAACTTGAATATAAGTATAAACCACAAGATCAACCTCATTATCTTTCACACAACTTCACACACTCTTCTCTCCTTCTTCCTTCCCCACTCATGGCCACACCCTCATACACATACATCTCCATTTTCATCCATCCTACAATGATTCCAAGCTTGTTCTAAGGTGTAAGGAGCTAAGTTAGGAAGCTTGGAGCTTTCAGAAGTTGAAGGACCTTCAACGTTTGCTTTTATCCACTTGTTATCTTCACTTGAATCATCCCTAGCCTTGAGCTAGTGGTAAGAACTTCATACACTCCATTGTTCACCTTATATTAGTGGTTAAAAGAATATTCATGTTGATTATCATGAAGAACACTAAGAAACTTGAAGATGAAACATGAACATAAGCATAAAACTATAAGAAAGCTTAAAGAAATCATGTTGTTTAGTGTTGATATGATGCTTGATGATTGTTGGTTTGTGTAAATAATGTAAATAATTATATGATCTTGCTAGATCATGATTGAAAACATAATCTAGCAAGATGAGAGGATGAAAATGTTAGAGACTTATAAATCATCCTCATGAAAGACATGAACTTGAAAGAATATATTGTTTTCTTGAAAAATAATAATCAAAGTGAGTTAATAATCATATAGATAAAAAATCTATGAATGGTTTTCCAAAAGAACCAAGCATGAAATATGAGTTTTAGTAGATCTTGGTTCTTACATAAACAAAAACTATTTTTAATGATTAAACAAGTGTAGAAACACTTGTGTAACAAGAAGGTTACATAAAGAAGCATTTTTAGAAAATGTGTTTCGAAGTTGTAAACATCTAAATCATTCAAGAATGATGTTTTTATAAAAACAACTACACTTTAAAAGGTAACTAAACCTACTAAACACTTTACCAAGTTACTACAAGTTTTTATGAAAGTTCAAATTCATGATGTTACGAAAATTACATAATTTTGGCACTAGGTAAGTGTTGATGGAATTGTTGATTAAATTGTTGATTGTTGTGATGATTTTAAAAAGAAAATGATATACTTTAAAAGCATGGACACCTCCATTTTTAGGGGAAACTATGACAAAATTTTCTAAAAATATAAACACTTAGAAAAATATTTTCAAACAAGTATTTATAAGTGTATTTTAACCATGGGTTTTCTACATGAACTTTGCCATAATTTTTGTTACAAAAAATACAAGTATTGGAGGTTGGTTTTTATAAATAAGAATGGATAAATATATATTTAGAATATATAATTACTTTAAAGACATGATGTGTGAATATTTGTATACTTTGTGTAATAGTTATATTATTTTAGGATTTGAAATAATATAGCTTAACAAAATGCCAAGAAGTTATAATCCAAAATATTACCAAAAATCATACAGAATAAATATACCAGTTACACACATAATATTGTGAAACCGAACGAGAAATGTAACCTACCAAATATTCCGGAAAATATGTTTATAAGTATATTTTTGGTAAATAATATTTTGGACACCGAAAGAATGAAAATGGGACTTTCACAATCATCGTAAAGTTATATCATACTTTGACAAGAAGGAAATATATAATTTTTGGCGATTGAAATAAAAATATATGTTTTCTTGGAATTATTAAGAAATATAATATTTTTGGGAAAAATATATATTTTCTTGGATAAACTTGAAATACATTATTTTTGGGATAAAATAAGTTTAAATACTTTTTGAGTGAGACTTGAAAGTATATTGTTTTGGAATCACAAATATTTTTGCCGAAAGAAAAATTATGAATAATTTTTCTAAGTGATATTCCTTAAATTATATATAATGGAAATATATTGGCAATCTTTTTATTTGGAATAATACACCGGAATACGACACCGATACATGGCAAAAATATATACAAATACAAATACACATGTACAAGATACCCCATCCTTGGGAAGGAAATACAAGTATAAATACTTGGGAAGTATTAAGTTGATATATATTGTTTTAACAATTATTCCAAAAATTCAATAAATATAATTTAAAGTTAAAATATCTATTATTTTAACAAGTAATTATAACTTGGAATAATATTGGAGACACTTTAAAACGTAACTCAGAGACACTAATCTTTACCAAGTCAAGGCACGACTCGCTCGCCTAACGGACTGTAGTACGCATGTAGGTAGTCGTGCGTTCTAGAGGAAGCTTTGAGTTACATCGGATACAAGGAACGCAAAACTGTGAGTTCATGTCCCCCTTTTCTTTAAACTGTTTTTTTATTTACTTCGGGGGTGAAATACATGTTACAAAAGGATTACATACAAATACAATTGGTATGGTTAGCCTAGGAAAGAACCATGGATCATGTGAATGGGTAGGCGGATACTTGAGACCATTAATCCTCGTATAAGGACCGAGGGGCATGAGTGATAGATCTACTCGGGTGTAGCAAGCCCCACCCATGAGACCGCTGAATGGACCATGAGGTGACTATGTCTTACAGTCGGAAGCCCGGTACAAAGTCTGCTAGGTTTGAGTCTTCCTGCACCATGTCACGTATATTAATGTATTAGCTACACATTAATTGATCTGTTTCCTTGTTGCTTTCATACTGGATTTCAATTACATACAAACATATTTACAAAGGTTTCAAAGGTTTATACATATACACAAACGAACACATGAACTCCCTTAACTTTTGTTGATGTTTTCAAACTACATGTATTTCAGGGAATTAGTAAATGAATCTGGCGGGCGTTGAAAGTTTTATGTTGCGATAGGAATAATGATGTCATCCATGGTCTTTGGGTTTGGTCAGTGTGTCTTATTCCTGGACGAGACACGTCTTCCAAACCCTGGTTATTTTTAATATCTTTTGATGAGTTCTTAATGAACTCATAACCATTTTTGTATGATTGTAAAGCTTGAATTTGAAGTCTACGTTTTTAAAACAATGTCGTTATGTTTTAAACTTATTTAATGGATGACAAACCTTTGGTTTTATCATATAGCTGTTGTTATGATTGAATACAATGATATTAAGAAAGTCACACCATAATCACGCTTCCGTAAAAGT
Source organism: Helianthus tuberosus (assembly GCA_030545235.1). Classification (NCBI taxonomy): domain Eukaryota; kingdom Viridiplantae; phylum Streptophyta; class Magnoliopsida; order Asterales; family Asteraceae; genus Helianthus; species Helianthus tuberosus. The sequence goes on from CM060407.1 coordinate 127,330,476, forward strand.
CAGGGTGTGACAATGGTAAGGATAGGTGCATCACAAAGTTTTTGCTTCAAGGTTTGAATAGTCTCTTCTTGCTTAGCCCCCCAATCGATTGGTTTGCCTTTATGAGTCAAGGCTGTGAGCGGTAAAGCGATTGTTGAAAGTTAGAAATAAAATACCGATAGTAACCCGCTATGCCTAGGAAAGATCGGATTTCCGTAGGAGTATGCGGAGTTTGCCAGTTCTTAACGGCTTTGATCTTTGTAGGGTCAACATAGATACCCTTATCGTTTACAACATGACCAAGATATTGGTGTAATGCCTTGTATTTCTGTATTTCCATGTTTCTAGAAAATACGTGTCCATTTTTCTATTTTTGGAATCACATTCGAAATTAGAGCAAAAACGGACTAGAAACGACAACGACGCCATTTTACACGATTTTACCGTAATTGACGAATGTACGCGCGAACAACATCTACCGACACTACTTCACATATTTTTTTAAACCTAAAATTTTAGTTAAGATGCTACGAGGAGATCGGGTGTGAAAGCGGGTTCGTATTTGCTGGCGGGCCCCTAAAAACACGAGATTGGGCTTGTGGGCCTTGGGCCTAAGCCCAAAGCCCACCAAGCTAACCCTTAGTATTTAAAGGAAACAAAACCCTAATCTTCTATTTTTAACCAGCCTCTCACAATTGTCTTCCCTCCCAAAATTCTCTATCTTCTTATCCATGTCTACACATTTACTAACCCTAACCCTAAAAATACAAACAAACACAGAGCATAACTTCTCATTTCCTTTCATCCCCAACCCTAGCACCCACCTGTACACTCCCCATCTCTCTGGCATAAACCGGTCGCCGGAGAGAAGTCAGCGAGGGATAGCTCAGAGAGAGAGGTGCGAGGGTGTGTATGCGGTACGTCCGCTCTCCGGTAACAGAAGCCACATTAGCGGCGGCACCGGCGGCGGTGAAGGTGGTGGATGTCTTAGCTCAGTTAAGGTACAGTTTGATTCTTTCGGTTCAGAATCGGTTCGTTCATGGATGGTCGGACCAACCCGATTCAGGTTCAGGCCAGACTTGTTTCGGTTTGGGTTTTCCAGGGCATGGGTCGGCTCGGGAAATCTCTGGGTTTACTGGATTAGTTGGTTCTTGATGATTCAGACTTCGTTTCGTTCGGGTTCTGGTGGTTCAGCGACGGTGGTGGTGATTCAGTTCAGTTTGGGTTTCGGTTGGCGTTCGGTCAAACCGGTTAACTTGGTCCAGTCTTATTTTGGGTCCGGGTCAGCGGGATAAACACGAGCCACAGTATAATAATGACGCGAATATTATTTATATTGTTTTATGTGACACCTGGGTCACTGCGACCATCAAACAAATACCAAGCCAATGAAATATTGTATTTCATACTTGGGATTTGTAAAAATATGTGTATCTTTTGCACATATCAATTCTTGTTCGATTTCAAGCTCCAAATCGCTTTCTAGAAGGTTATACGCGCACTGATGCGTAAATATAACCAGTTTAATGCAACGAACACTCCGGAATAGTGAAATAGGCTTAACATACCTTAAATAACCTTTACATAACTTAGAAATAAGTTTTGAAGGCTTTGGTATGGCAAAATCAAGTTAAATCGCTTACAGGGACTAAAGTTGACAAACTGCGAAAGTATGCCAATTTGAACTGTAACAGACATTCCGGAACATGGCCATCAGTTAAACATACCATAAATATCCTTTACATAGCTTAGAAATAAGCTTTGAGGGGTTCGGTGTGCTAAAATAAACTTTTGGGTCATTCAGGGACTAAAAGCGTCAAAAAGTGCACAAGTTACGATCTGAATACATCCGGACATCCAAAAATTTATGTAAGCATTAAAATATTTTATTTTAGTGTTTGGCATAAGAAAAATCCATTCGTCACGCAATTTGGATCGTTTTTCGCGCTTATGCGCATTCCGTCGTAATTAAGCGAACATCGCGATAGTACGACCAAACGAACCAACATCCAACATATTTTTGAGCATGTTTCATGTCCACAATGTTTAGGCATCATTTTAGGGCCTTAAAGTTGGCTTTACGGGCCTTAGAAGTGTCGGGAATGGCCTTAAACACCATCAGGGACTAGAACTGTCAATATGGCAAAGTTGGTTATGATCAGACAAGGCCAGGCGGCTCGCGTAAGTCTTGTGTGTATCCTTACGCGGCCCGCGTCAGTCTCCCAGACCAGATTAACTGAATTTAACAGCTGTTAACAGCTGTTAAGCACTCCCACCTCAATTCCAAGTGTTGTTTCCTGCTTATGGGGGGCCAATATGATGTACATGAGCTTACCAACAAGTGTATGGATGAGATTGAAGCACGTTATTCGATAAACGATCCTAACGGTTCTACCACATCTATAAATACCCACCTCAACTTCACTCATTCCTCACAAATCTGATCTAAGAGTGCTCTAAGTTGGAACCATTGTTTCATACCTGAGCTACTTGGATCAAGATTAGCTTGCGGGGACCCTGGGTAAGTGTTCCTTCGTTCTTTTATTGCTTTTCGAGTCCGAAAGTCAAACTTTGTTTGACTTTCTGCATTGACCAGTTTATGGTCAATGCGAAGTTCGTTTGAACTTCACAACGTGATTGTAATCACGATGGATATAGTCCCTTGTGACTATGCCTACTGATTACCACGTTTTCTAGGGTCGTAAGGGTAAGCAATCTAATAAATCGCTTATACTTTCGAACCCGACCCGTTTGGTTGATCATTAGGATCCGACCAAACACATTAGATAACCATAGTATATTGGGAATAACCTTCCGAGGTTATACCTTATGGTCACGACGTTTAGTTAGTTGTATGATAGGTAGTATATATGCCTTAGGTAAATTACCAAAATACCCTTTTTACGCCAAAATTCATTTTAAGCATATGTAACATAACTTTTTGTATCTAAACTAATTTGGCAACAATATTAGACATGTTAAGGCATATATTACTTGTCATAGGATTAGTTAAGCGGTCCAAACGCGTTTCGCGCGAACGACGCGTTAAAGTAGCATAAGCTACCTAAACGGGTCGTAATGGGTCGTAAACACTCAGGTTAGGTTTCATTTAGTATGTAGGCTTTGTTAAACCATATGACACAAGTCTCCATACTCGTTTGGTTTACGAACCCTCATTCTATCTAATCCTCCGATTTAGGTCCGGCTTATTAACATAGTTACCTATATTAGGTGTCGTTTGATATCCGTGATCTCTAGCATTGTTTGGTTGTTACTCAAGGACTACTGAGCAATCTCAAGTGAGTACATAGAACCCCCCCTCTTTTAAATGTTTTCAAGGTGTTTATGTGAGTACATAGACCCCTCTTTTACTGTTTTCCAAACATTTTGGGGTGGAACACATGTGCCTACTTGTTACTTTCATGCTTTCCTGTTTTCACATCATATACTTACTATGTTCATTAGTACATTTATAGTACATGATTTACATTACATTTCATGCTATGTATGTCCATTGTGTGCATACTTAGTACATTGTTTTACATTACATTTCATGCTATGTATGTCCATTGTGTGCATACTTAGTACATTGTTTTACATTTCATTTCATGCTATGTATGTCCAGTGGGTGCATACTTCATACATTGTTTTACATTACATCTTGTTGCATATGCTCATCCAGCATATGAACACATTATATTACATTTTGAACCGTTGTAACTATTTGACTATGTGAACCGTTGTAACCATTTGATCATATGAACCGTTTGTAACTGTTGAACCGTGAGAACCATAATTGACCATACATAAACATTTCTACAATTGATAAACATTACATCTTGGTGGTTTGGTTTGAGTAAGTGATATAAGTTGGTGGATACGCCGCTGTTACTTCCTATATATAAGTGTTTGTATGGTATTACATATCGTAGCGTTATTTGAATCATTTCAATTTGAGACATATAGCATTCTATACAAATAACATACTTTTCACAAGACATTGTTTTACAAACAACTTATCTTATACAAACTCATTTTACTTGGTTATTCATTTAACCTTACATTTATTTATACATATCATCTGATCTCATCGTTTTTCAAATTGATTTACAAGAAAAAGCAAATTACAAGGTTCATGACTAAACATTTTCTCAAATATAAGTCATGAATCCTATTTTCACAAAACCTATGTATCTCACAGGCATTTTTATGCTGACGTACCTATTTTCACATGTGTTTTCAGGAGATGATGCATAGGACTTATCAAGACATACTTAGGCGGACCTGTGCCTTAGTGACTTAAAACGAGACAAGAACTAGTTAATTTATGTTATGTACTCTTTGTTTCTTGTTTAAAACAATGTAAACTCTCATGTTTGTCTAATAAAACGAAACTTCAATTGCTATGGATTTGAAACAATTAATTCTGTTACAACACTCCCCGATGTTTCCGCCACGTTTCGTTGTCTCACGTGGTCGGGGTGTGACAGAAAAGTTGGTATCAGAGCCCATGGTTATAGGGAAGTAGGTTATTAGTAATACTTTGACCTAGTCTATAACCTTCCTAGGACCTTAACGCGAGTTTACTTGCGTTTAGTCATAAAACAATACTGTCACCTATCCTTAGGCGACAACCACAACAAGAACACAAATTTCAAAACCGCTTTGAAAAATTAATCATCTGTTTTTGGATGGTTGATTACTAGGTTTTGAACCCTCTATTGTAAGGTTTTGAACCCTCTGTTATAAGGTTTTGCACCCCTTTGAATTTTCAAAATCTCGTCAAAGCTTTGGGTCCTAAATAGTGTGAACACATGCAAACTGGAAGAGTGAATGCCTGTACCCTGGGTTTTCTGTCTAAGGCTAGAGTGTTCGTACAAATCTACATAATCGGACCAGTCACTCTTACCTGGGAACTCTTGGGGTGAGTGTCCACTTATAGGCGAGCATGTCTTCGCGATGCATTATAAGGATCTATTTGCTTTGATTCAGCCTTTGTGTGTCGTTTGTTTGCTTCGTGGTTCAAACAAATGACCATCACCCATGATTTTGGTCGGCAATTGTAACATCCTATTCTTACCCAATGCCATTTCATTTGTTTTCTCTCTTGTTTCCCCTTTTAGAATGCCTCCAAGACGCGAAAATCAGGTATCTATTGAAGAGCTGGCAGCTGTCATTACACAGCAAATGACTGCTGCAATCCCGAACATCGTTGCTCAATGTAACCAAGCCCTCAACAACAATAATGCCCCCTGCAACTTCAAGAAGTTCAACTTGGCTAAGCCATCAAAGTTTTCTGGGTCTCAAGGAGCGACTGCACTTCTGCAATGGTTCGAGAGTTTAGAGAGCACCTTCAGACATGTTCAATGTCTAAACGAGCGAAAGGTAGAATTCGCATCTAGCATCTTTGAGAAACGAGCTTTGACATGGTGGAATGGTGTGATGAGAGATAGGGGTGCCGATGTGGCACTGGCTCAAACGTGGCAAGAGCTTCGAGCTCTGATGATGAAGGAATTCTGTCCTCGTCACGAGATCAGGGCCTTGGAAAGGGAGCTCGACGATCTTAAGCAAGATAGCGGTGAGCATCGAGCCTACACTGATCGATATGAGGAGCTGAGCCTGTTGTGTCCTACCATGCTTATGCCTTTGGATAAGGCGATCGAAAAATACATTGATGGTCTCCCTGACTCAGTACAAGACATTGTGACCGGTAGTAATCCCACTACAGTTAGACAGGCCATTGAGCTATCTGCAACCTTGACTGAATCAAAGATCAGGAAAGGTAAACTTTTCCGAAAAGGCGACAAGAAACCGGTCGAGGAATCGAAACCAATCAAGGAATCAAAGACCATGGATGAACAGACTGGATCCCCTAAGAAATCAAAGAAGCGAAAGGCTTCTCAGAACTTCGCCATGGTTACTCACAATGATCAAGCCGTCCCCAACCAACCAGCTCAACCCCCTGCTAGGAAGCCATACAATGGAACTGCACCGTTGTGCAACCAATGTAGCCTCCATCATCATGCCAATGTAAAGTGCCGCAAATGCCAAACTTGTGGACTTATAGGCCATACAGCAAGAGTCTGCCCAGCTGCAGCTGCACCAAACCAAGCTGGCAACAATCCCGCTCTAGGTCGTTTCCTACCAGGTTCTTGTTTCAACTGTGGCGAGATGGGTCATTTCCGAAGAAATTGCCCAAAGCTTGCTAATGCAAATCCAGCACAGGGATGAGCATCTGACTGACCAGAAGACAACATCGTTTAGGAATAATCACGTCTTATGTATTATTTTCTTTTGTTGTCAAGGTCCATGAAACAGTTGTTATCATTGTTTATAAACAAATCTTTTATTTACATTGCAATGTATTTATGTGGTTGTATGTATAAAGAACATATCCCCTACAATACCGACAAGCGAGGAATCGTATTCCTTGAAAAGCAAACTACCCCCAATTTTTGTTTCCATCTTATGATCTCTTGCGTTTTCCACGAAATTCCTAAGTACCCGTTTCTTCTAAGGAAACGAAGTACAAGGCGCAAGTTACAACACTGGACGAATACCCAAAGTACCACTATAAATCCTTAATAAGGGTACCTAAGGATATTTCCATAAATCCTAAAATTTTTGTGTTCCTTAATTCGAATGTTACTTTTCTTTGAAAACAAAATCGAATTTTTGGGAGATCATCCTATCTTTTCAAATAGATCCCAGAGAACCTTGAAGTCCAGCGACTGGTTTCCTGGTGTACCTTGAATGTCCATATTCAATCGCTAACAAATTAATAACCGAGTTAACCAACTATGTGATTATGTGCTTATGTGTTCCCTTCTTTGTTTTTGGTGTAATCCAAGTTTTTGTTATCCAAATCCTCGAAGAACCTTTCATATCTTCGTATAAAGGATTCATAGTAGGATATCCAAAGGTACTATATTAAATCCTTAATGGCCTTCTACGTAATAGTAAAGACCCTTTGATTATATAGTACTACTCCATAATTAGACCCCTTGAGAGGTCTAGTTAAACAGATTGATCCGAAAATCTGGTTAGGAATATCATGTGATGATGTAGCTGAAAGGACTCATTGGTGGCCTAATTAATAAGATCACCTGTCGATCTAATAAAAAGGACCCTATGGTAGTCTAGTCACCCTCATCACAGGTTTGATTTTCCTCCCCTAATAAACATTACAAGACAAACTGTGCGGACTATGCAAGGAATTGCGTAATTATGGATGCATATATAATTATGGAATTCAGTGCACAGAAACCACAGCGAGTTTTGTCAAGTGTCTAGAATTAGCCATATTCATTTCCATTTCTAAGGAAGCAACCGTTGAAAATGACTCCGTCAGTTCGTTTTTCGTTTCTGAAGATTGTCCGTTGAGGAAATGAATATCCGTTTGTTTATCCTTTTCATTTCCATTTCTGATGAAGCACCCGTTGAAAATGACTCCGTCAGTTCATTTTTCATTTCTGAAGATTGTCCGTTGAGGAAATGAATATCCGTTTGTTTATCCTTTTCATTTCCATTTCTGATGAAGCACCCGTTGAAAATGACTCCGTCAGTTCATCTTTCGTTTCTGAAGATTGTCCGTTGAGGAAATGAATATCCGTTTGTTTATCCTTTTCATTTCCATTTCTGATGAAGCACCCGTTGAAAATGACTCCGTCTGTTCATTTTTCATTTCTGAAGATTGTCTGTTGAGGAAATGAATACCAGTTTGTTTATCCTTTTCATTTCCATTTCTGATGAAGCACCCGTTGAAAATGACTCCGTCTGTTCATTTTCGTTTCTGAAGATTGTCCGTTGAGGAAATGAATCCCCGGTTGTTTATTCCTTCATTTCCGCATCTGAAGAATATTCGTTGAGGAAAATGACTCCGTTTGTTCATTTTAATTTCTGAGGAGTGTTCGTTAAGGAAATGACATGATACTGCCTTGCATATCTCTGATGGTCATTAAACACAAAGTCACAGACAGACTCCTGCGAATAAATTTCGGGACGAAATTTCCTAAAGTAGGGGAGACTGTGACACCTGGGTCACTGCGACCATCAAACAAATACCAAGCCAATGAAATATTGTATTTCATACTTGGGATTTGTAAAAATATGTGTATCTTTTGCACATATCAATTCTTGTTCGATTTCAAGCTCCAAATCGCTTTCTGGAAGGTTATACGCGCACTGATGCGTAAATATAACCAGTTTAATGCAACGAACACTCCGGAATAGTGAAATAGGCTTAACATACATTAAATAACCTTTACATAACTTAGAAATAAGTTTTGAAGGTTTTGGTATGGCAAAATCAAGTTAAATCGCTTACAGGGACTAAAGTTGACAAACTACAAAAGTATGCCAATTTGAACTGTAACAGACATTCCGGAACATGGCCATAAGTTAAAAATACCATAAATATCCTTTACATAGCTTATAAATAAGCTTTGAGGGGTTCGGTGTGCTAAAATAAACTTTTGGGTCATTCAGGGACTAAAAGCGTCAAAAAGTGCACAAGTTAGCACTTTCGCGCATAATTTACGATCTGAATACATCCGGACATCCAAAAATTTATGTAAGCACTAAAATATTTTATTTTAGTGTTTGGCATAAGAAAAATCCATTCGTCAAGCAATTTGGATCGTTTTTCACGCTTATGCGCATTCCGTCGTAATTAAGCGAACATCGCGATAGTACGACCAAACGAACCAACATCCGACATAATTTTGAGCATGTTTCATGTCCAAAATGTTTAGGCATCATTTTAGGGCCTTAAAGTTGGCTTTACGGGCCTTAGAAGTGTCGAGAATGGCCTTAAACAGCATCAGGGACTGGAACTGTCAATATGGCAAAGTTGGTTCTGATCAGACAAGGCCAGGCGGCCTGCGTAAGTCTTGTGTGTATCCTTACGCAGCCCGCGTCAGTCTCCCAGACCAGATTAACTGAATTTAACAGCTGTTAACAGCTGTTAAGCACTCCCACCTCAATTCCAAGTGTTGTTTCCTCCTTATGGGGGGCCAATATGATGTACATGAGCTTACCAACAAGTGTATGTATGAGATTGAAGCACGTTATTCGATAAACGATCCTAACGGTTCTACCACATCTATAAATACCCACCTCAACTTCACTCATTCCTCACAAATCTGATCTAAGAGTGCTCTAAGTTGGAACCATTGTTTCATACCTGAGCTACTTGGATCAAGATTAGCTTGCGGGGACCCTAGGTAAGTGTTCCTTCGTTCTTTTATTGCTTTTCGAGTCCGAAAGTCAAACTTTGTTTGACTTTCTGCATTGACCAGTTTATGGTCAATGCGAAGTTCGTTTGAACTTCACAACGTGAATGTAATCACGATGGTTATAGTCCCTTGTGACTATGCCTACTGATTACCACGTTGTCTAGGGTGGTAAGGGTAAGCGATCTAATAAATCGCTTATACTTTCGAACCCGGCCCGTTTGGTCGATCATTAGGATCCGACCAAACACATTAGATGACCATAGTATATAGGGAATAACCTTCCGAGGTTATACCTTATGGTCACGACGTTTAGTTAGTTGTATGATAGGTAGTATATATGCCTTAGGTAAATTACCCAAATACCCTTTTTACGCCAAAATTCATTTTAAGCATATGTAACATAACTTTTGGTATCTAAACTGATTTGGCAACAATATTAGACATGTTAAGGCATATATTACTTGTCATAGGATTAGTTAAGCGGTCCGAACGCGTTTCACGCGAATGACGCCTTTAAGTAGCATAAGCTACCTAAACGGGTCGTAATGGGTCGTAAACACTTAGGTTAGGTTTCATTTAGTATGTAGGCTTTGTTAAACCATATGACACGAGTCTCCATACACGTTTGGTTTACGAACCCTCATTCTATCTAATCCTCCAATTTAGGTCCGGCTTATTAACATAGTTACCTATATTAGGTGCCGTTTGATATCCGTGATCTCTAGCATTGTTTGGTTGTTACTCAAGGACTACTGAGCAATCTCAAGTGAGTACATAGAACCCCCTCTTTTAAATGTTTTCAAGGTGTTTATGTGAGTACATAGACCCCTCTTTTACTGTTTTCCAAACATTTTGGGGTGGAACACATGTGCTTACTTGTTACTTTCATGCTTTCCTCTTTTCACATCATATACTTACTATGTTCATTAGTACATTTATAGTACATGATTTACATTACATTTCATGCTATGTATGTCCATTGTGTGCATACTTAGTACATTGTTTTACATTACATTTCATGCTATGTATGTCCATTGTGTGCATACTTAGTACATTGTTTTACATTTCATTTCATGCTATGTATGTCCATTGTGTGCATACTTCGTACATTGTTTTACATTACATCTTGTTGCATATGCTCATCCAGCATATGAACACATTATATTACATTTTGAACCGTTGTAACTATTTGACTATGTGAACCGTTGTAACCATTTGATCCTATGAACCGTTTGTAACTGTTGAACCATGAGAACCATAATTGACCATACATAAACATTTCTACAATTGATTAACATTACATCTTGGTGGTTTGGTTTGAGTAAGTGATTTAAGTAACGAGGCGTGTGTAATATGATACAAGCATGGTGGATACGCCGCTGGTACTTCCTATATATAAGTGTTTATATGGTATTACATATCGTAGCGTTATTTGAATCATTTCAATTTGAGACATATATCATTCTATACAAATAACATACTTTTCCAAGACATTGTTTTACAAACAACTTATCTTATACAAACTCATTTTACTTGGTTATTCATTTAACCTTACATTTATTTATACATATCATCTGATCTCATCGTTTTTCAAATTGATTTACAAGAAAAAGCAAATTACAAGGTTCATGACTAAACATTTTCTCAAATATAAGTCATGAATCCTATTTTCACAAAACCTATGTATCTCACAGGCATTTTTATGCTGACGTACCTATTTTCACATGTGTTTTCAGGAGATGATGCATAGGACTTATCAAGACATACTTAGGCGGACCTGTGCCTTAGTGACTTCAAACGAGACAAGAACTAGTTAATTTATGCTATGTACTCTTTGTTTCTTGTTTAAAACAATGTAAACTCTCATGTTTGTCTAATAAAACGAAACTTCAATTGCCATGGATTTGAAACAATTAATTCTGTTACAACACTCCCCGATGTTTCCGCCTCGTTTCGTTGTCTCACGTGGTTGGGGTGTGACATTTTATATCTAGTTATTGTTTTTATCGCGGAACTGAACTCTCAAACCGAACCGACTAATGATATCGTAAAACATAAATTATTAGTACGCTTATCGTATTTATAAAACTTGTATATAGAAATATATTTATTGTTTGTTTTTCATTTATTGTTGCCTCTTGAAAAAGAATTATAACGACAACTTGCATTGTCGGGATTGTCCAAAAACAGAGAAAACTCAGTCCGATTTTTGTTAAAATATATTTATACTTTATAGTCGAATCACTAATGAAAACGTATCGGGACTCAAATGAAGTTTACAAAAATAAACGGATATCTATTTTGACAACACTTCTATGATACTCTTGATAGACTTAATTTAGAATTATTACATAAACTATATAATATATATATATATACATATATATCAACTAGATATACTCTAAATTCCAATTCAAATCCTCCGTCATAACTCCGATTACTCATTGTAGGATCGTGAGACGATCTAAACGAGTCTATCAGAAGAGTTCTCGGTCTAATCAGAGGCGGAATTCATTGATTAGACTTTGTAACAACTTGATTCACACTTAATTGTCTTGTATTATTTATATAACACGTTTACAGATCAGTAGACATGTCGGCAGCACTTCGGTACCGGAATCATGAAAGTTACAAATGAACTAGCAAGTTGGGTATTTATAGTGGTGGGTATTTTGCACGGAATACCAACATGCTATTTCGTGCGAAATAGCTCTATCACACCCAAACCATATTTTCATCGTACTACGTGCCCTGATCTAACAATTCTATTACAAGACTCGATACAAGACGAAGTCGACAGACGTATGCACCAACAGACTCCCCCTCGGATGTTGACGAAGTCTTCGGTGTCGAGTCTTCACAATCTTCAGCCTTTATCAGTCTTTGGGCTTCTAAATCTCAATCTATCTCTCTTCTCTTCATCTCCAGGATCTTGGCCTGGCTCTTACTACCTTTAATTCTATTGATCAGATCTCTTGATTCCTTAAAATCATCATCATCAGACTCCCGTTAATGAATACTTGGGATCATAGTCTGGCTTTCACAGATTTTAGAATCGCAACCTGACTCTTTCATAGCCATATCCTGCATATTCTCTACCTCAAAGTAAATTTCACAAATTTAAAATTTGACAAATTTATATACCAATTACATACATTTACCAAAAATGATTTAACCTTATTAAACTCTGATGACCACTTGTAAAATATCAATTTTTCATCATTTTTCATTTATAAACAACTTCTCCCAAACCTGTTCATCATATTTAGCACTCGGAATTTTGAAAATTAGCTTTTCAACATCAGTTGCCTAAAATCTTTTTGCATTTTAAAAATTTATTCTAAAACACTTTGAAAATCTTTTTGTAATTTTTAATATAATGAAATACAGTAAAGAAATATTTACAGATAATATTTTTGTGAGTTCGTGTAAGAGGATCATATCAGTTTTTGAGACAAATCACTAGCACCGTTAAGCTTTAAACATTTTAAGTTCTAAACGATTCACTTAGATTGTCAGTATACTGATCCACTTAAATTTTCACACAAAGTTCAACTGTTTTGAGATACGAGATTAGTGTTTTAAGCACTTGAACTTATTCGCGTGTCCCACCTCAGAATATACTCCCATATCCAGATCCCAATATTTAGTCTTACAGGTGAGTATACCTAGACGATATCTGTAAAGGGTTAAATGCGAGGGCCATGAGAGCTCAAGCTATTGCTTCCGCAAAATCAGAGAGATGATGGCTTCGACTTTAGGTGTGTTCCCTTTAGAGAATCTTTTCTTCAACAGCACATGATTAGCATTTTGCAATGTTTCATCATTTTTTATGCTGAGGGTGGTGCTATATTTCAAGCAAGAGAAAAGTATTATGCGGGGACTACGCTATTTCTTCCACAAAATCAGAAGTCCCGGGATAATACCCCAGATATCACTGAGCATAAATATCTAGTATCTCAGAAAGTGGGACCTTTCAAACAAGATTTCGGGAGTTACCCATATATCCGAGAGATGTTCCCCACGAGATAAGTAAGTTTGAAATTTAGGTTTATATCTCGACACAATCTACTAAATGTGCAAAAACCTACTGGCACATCATCAGTGAGACCGTTTATCACTTTTTAACTTTCCAATTCTTTAGCATGCTGTAAATGTCCACTGATGTACTATCATTTCCTCTTTTATACCTCAAAACTCATTTTTGATTTTATCATGTTTTTTGCTTTTTCAAATTTTCTAATGTTTTTGGATTTTCTGAAATGTCTTACTCCCCCTAAAATTCAAAATCATTTAAAAAAAAGTGAAAACAAACTATACAAGTAAAATAACAACTGATATCGAATCGCTTCAAATCGCCATCCACTTGGCATAAACAATCAGAACTCCCCCTTACAACAAACTATTTTCCCATTATGATTTCAAAACACTCAAGTTTGTTTTAATCAAAAAATGGTTTTTTCCGGAAAATAAGTTTTGTTGATTTTATCACTTGTAAGATCGGGGATTCATTCATCACTTTGTTTTCCAACCCTTTGAATGAAAGTTAAATCAAATTCAAATTAATGACCTTGACCACATGTAAGATCACAAATCAATCATAACCTCTTGACTCATAAATTGAAATACCACTTGTAGGAAAATGCCGATTCCTACTCCACACTTACCAACCTGGGAGTTCCGACAATTCCACAACCTGTAGATTTTAATAATTTTTAAATGTTTCACAAAAACAATTTTTCAAGAATGATGCCAATTCATGCTCCACAATTACCCACTTGGGAGCTCCGGCAAGTCAGGATTTCAGTTAGAAAACGCTGTCACCCGAGCCTGACAAGCCTTGGGTGATTTTGATTCATCTCTATCCCAACCTCCTTTCGATCTATAAAACTCTGTTGCACCTTTCACCTTCCTGTCAACCATCTTACCAAAAATATGTTTGACTTTTCTGTTGAACAGTTTTTTAGCATCAAAATCTTTCTTACCAGCAAAGAATTGATCTGAAATCTCAATCTTTCCAATTTTTAATTTCAAACTTTCTTTTGACAATGGCGGAAAATTTTCATCGTTCAACTCAGGAACAGAATTCTCAACATGTTTCTCAACAAATGACTCCTCTGATTTTATGGAATCAGATTCATTGTCAGAACTATTTTCTGATTTAACAACCCACTTCTGTTTGTTTAAATCGACTTTTCTTTTGTAAAAAACGCTTCGAACATTCTCCAGTTTTGAAAATAGAATTTTCAAACATATTAGTTTTCTCAGCTGATTGTTTCTTTTCATCAACATGTTTCTTAATCATTTCAGAGTTAGAAGAAACTCCCTGTTTTGTATTGTTGGAATTTGAACAATTCCAAGCAATATGCCCAACTTTTTGACATTTGAAACATGTTCTTCTATCAACTCTTGGAACCAACTTCTTCTTCCTTTCAGCAAGAAACTCCTGTTTTGATTGTCTCTAGAAAGATTTCTTCTGTTATTCTTCTGAACTTCCACCTGCAACAAATTTTGTTTTTGGTTTATAATTTTTCTCATTTTTATAATTTTCTGGAACAATAAATCCTAAACCTTTCTTTTTGAAATGACTGTAATGGTTTGGTTTCTTTTGAAAACCATAACCACAACCGTAACCCATTTTCTTGTTTACTCGCTGTTTAACCCTTGAAGTGTACTTTTTAGATTTTTCAGTAAGATTTAAATCTTTTATTTCAGAAATATTAATTTCTATTAATTTGAAAACCTGTTTGATCATTTCGGTTTTGACACTTCTTATTGGAAATTCCTTATCAGAATATAATTTGTCTGAATCATTCAAAGTATAAGCCACTTTGATTGGTCCATCATTCAAATTAGATTTTGATAACAATAATTCTTTATTGTAAATCCATTTAACCGGTGAACTCGGACCCTTTTCTGATGAACTTGGACTTTCAGGTTTAGACTCTGACTTTGACTCTTCATCCATATCCAACACCTGGTCGACCACTTTCTTTAACAACTTAGACTCATGATCAGTATCAGACGCTATGAATGTGACATCAATGTTGTCTGGTAACTCATCAATGGTTTCAGACACTAACTTTATGTTGAGTGCCTTATTTAAACGTTCCTCATTTGGCTTTCGAGGAGAATAACTATTGTAGATCGGAGGTGGACACTTGTTATACTTGACACTTTGTTTCTTACCAGTATCCTCTTCCGTCTTCTTTTCTTGAAAAGCTTCAAGACCTGCAACAGTAGGATAAACTCTGTCAATCAAATAATCACAAGTTGTATAACTCAACAGCAGTCGTTTAATTCTTTCACTTTCAATCTTTTCGAGTTCCAAATCCTGCTTCAGCTTTGCACAGTCTTCAATATACTCATTGATGACCTTCTGCTTTATCATTAATGTTGAGCTCATCATTGTCATAGCAGCCTCAATTTCTGAATTTGTCTTCTTCAGACCATATACTGTTTTGTTCAACACATCATAAGATTCCTTCACGTACTTCACATCGGACAATAAATTTTCTTTCATCTTTTATAATTCAGTGATCTTCTTATCCTTCTCATCACAATCTTTGCAAGATTCTAAACATTTCTGGCAAGGTTTAATGACCTCGACAATCTTTTCAATTTCGACAATTTTCTCAACTTCAACAATTTTCTCAACTTCGATAAATTTTTCAATCTCAACAACTTTTTCTACCATCTTCTCTACTTCAACAATTTTCTCTATCACCTTCTCAAATACTGTTTCTTCATCAACTTTCACTTTTATCTCACACTTTTCTTCTTCAATTTTCTTTGTTGAACTTTCTTCAACTTCAGCTTTCTTGGCTTCCAGTTTTTTCTGTTTCTTCAGCAATTCTTTTTGCTTCCAACTCTCTCTTCAATCTGGCAGCCTTCTTCTCATTCAGCATCTCAACCTTATCTGCAAAGAACAAATAAAAACTATCAGGATTCAAACCTTTTCTAGCTTTATTAATATATTCTTCTTCATCATCTGTATCTGCATCACTTCCTAATTCTGGAAAAATCGGTATTCTTTTCGGATGAGATTTGACTGATTCTGCTTCCAAGATTTGAGCAATAAGAGTTGATTTCTTTAAAAATTCTTTATCTGGCACGTAGTTGTCCTAACTAAAACCCTCTGCTAGCTTTTCATCATCTTGATTGACAAGAAAAGCTTTTTTCTTTCCATCCTCAAGAGCACGTGATGACGATGGTTGTTGTTGAGTAAGCTGATGAAAAATTGATTTTTGATAATAATTGTTGTTTCCAGATGAGTCTTGTCTTTCAGTTGCTTCTTTATTTTTGCATTCTCTTTTAAAATGTCCCTTTTCTTTGCAACGAAAACAAGTGACCTTTGATTTGTCAAACCCTATCGGAGATGCTCTCATTTCTCGAAAATCATCTCTACCGGTGATTTGTTGGAATTTTTCAGCTCTTCTTACAGCACTAGCCAAACACCATTTGATATCCATCAATTCAAGTTCTACAGCATCAATCTGATCATAATCCTCTTTTCTGAGCATTGGATTTCTAATTCTACCAGCAACTAAACTTTCATATGACTCTAACATAGCAACAAGTGATGCCATGTGTTGCTTAGCCATTTCTGGAGATAGATTTTGAACATTTTGACTGTTCAATGTAACATTACATTGCAAATTCTTTGAATTTTGTTGCTGAGGACTTGGTGTTGTGAAATTCGGATCAAAACCTGAATATGATGATGAATATATCACACCCCGAAATTATCAGAGCTGGCGTGACTGGACTGGTATCTTCATTGCACAGCGGAAGAAAAGAAGCTAAGTCTTTTTAGAAATTGAACGCCCACTAAGTACTCGACTCTTCATGGTTCTCCTATTCCAACCGTGCCTTGTCTTAGAAATGCAACCTGAGAAAGAAACATGCGAAAAAGTCAACATAAAGTTGAGCGAGTTCATAGTTTGTTTGTAAAAGATTTGAAATAAATCTTTTGAGTTGTGAAAGATTTGAAATAAATTTTTGGAGTAACCGGTTTTTGAAATAGTATTGAGAAAACGAATTTAAAAATCATTTTCTTGCCAAGTTATATGGAAACGTTGTGTTTGTAACACATTATGTTCATAAAAACCATGTATTTGTAAAGTCTTGTATTTGTAATGTTCGCATAACCGTCAATGCCCAGCCTGACTTTGACTCCATACCCGCATAATCCTATGCTTTGAATTTTGTATAAAACATGGTATTTAATTTGTATGAACAAGTAGTTTTGTAAGTATATATGTCCCTGGTATGTAGCAAATAAGGAAATGAAGAGATCACCAATGGTTTGCAAGGCCATTGATATGTGTGAAATGCAAGTAGGAAGACTCAAACCTAGCGGATTTGTGCGTCGGGTACATAGTCACCCCGAGGTCCGTTCTGCTGGGCCTGGGGCTGGGCTCACTACACCCAGATAGATCTACCGCATTGTGCCCCTCGGTCCTACAATGAGGATTAATGGCCTCAAGTTGCGCCTTCCCACTCACATGATCTAAGTAGTAAACCCTCCTTAAGCTAACCATACCATGTATAAAAATGTTTGTAAGTGTCTGTAATCATTGTACATGTATTTTACCCCAGTCTCTAAGACTGATCCTCCCCCAGTCTCTAAGACTGATCCTTCCTCAATCTCTAAAACTGATCCTTCCTCAATATTATCACCAGATGATCCCATCCCTAGTCATGAAAAATCATTCACCTTTCGATAATACGCATTTGTTTTGTAAAAACCGGTATGTTTAGTATAAACCTTTCGTAAATCATTTGAGTTCCTCGAAATCCCTTCGTAATATGATCTAGAAATACGAGTTTTGCATTTGTTCAGAACTTTGTATGTTTTTGCAAAACGTGCATGTCTTTCCACCCCGAAAACATTTACAAAAATGTAAACAGTAAAAAGTGGGGGTTATGAACTCACCTGAATATTCCTGTGCAAAGCTAGCTAATTACGACTTCGTGATGTCATTTCCAAGAATTGACTTGCTAGCGTGCATTCTACAATATTCCTAACACGGAATATCTAATAAGTTTCTAAATAAAAGCGGTAATTAGTCTACGTGTTACCGAGCTCTACCGAATCGTTAACCGAACGATTCAACGGTAAATTGATAACTTAATAGTAATGATTAAGTTATACTCGTTAGGTTTCGCCTAATGTCGGTAATAGTTTAATAAGTCTTGTAAAGACTTAGTTCTCGAGAGATTTAAAATAAGTAAATATTTATATCAAAGTATATAAACATGTCGCTAAGATCGCTCGTCGACCCGAGAAGTCATTTGTGTATATAGAAACATTCGTAAGAAAGTAATATACAATACACATGTATTATATATATTACGTCTTGTATACATTCGCCAAAATATTCGTATATGCCGTTTAGGCATTTTGAAATAAATATAAAAAGTTATATTTATTTTATAAGAGAATTGTCGAGTTGTCGTGGTTGAAAATAAATATATAACAATATTTATTTTTGTAAAAGAATTCGCGTTGTACGACATCTGAAATAAATATAAAAAACTATATTTATTTTATAAGGCGAAATCGTGTCGCGTGATATTTGAAATAAATATATATACTCTATTTATTTATAAAGGATTCGAGTTTGTTTGAAATAAATATAATAATAACTATATTTATTTTTGTTGTCAAAATAATTTCCGTATCGTTGTTCTCGTAAGTTGTAAGTGTCGTCGAAATAACATGCATTAGTAAAAAAAAGTCGTTTGAATCCGATTTGTTTTCGTTATATAATAAGACGCGTGTTGTTTTTACGGATTTTCTTGAAAAACGGGCATAGTTTCCTCTGTTTTTGGACGTCCCTGACAACACAAGTTGTCGTCGTTTTTCAAAAATTCAACAATATTCAATCATTGATATATATAGTTTTCATAAGACGACAAATTTTAAACTAAACACCCTTTTAAATTGGTTCGAGCTCGTAACGTATAAAACTATGAAAAATAAAGAAATAAAACGCGCCATAAGATCTTTACCACTCTTCGGATCGAAATGTGGATAGGTTGACTGAGTTGACCTGCTGTTGACCGAGTTGACTCGGTTTGACCGAGTCAACTGAAACTGAGTCTGACCCGACACCGTTGACCCGAACCGAACCGTTGACCAGTTGACCAGCACCAAAACTTGACCCGAGTCATCTCGTGACTGACTCGAAACTGAACACAATCTTGAACCCGAAATATCTTAGAACCGAGCATGAATCTGACCCGTAGACTAAACCGCTGACCAAAGTTACCCGAGAACCCGAACACGAAACCCGAGCCTGATGTTGAACCATTTTGACCTAAACGACCTTCTGAACCAAACATTGAGACCCGCAGCTTCGCTAAACCCGAACCCGAGTCGAGTCTGATGAGAGTAAATCTGCTAACTTGTTCTTCGTAAAACCCAAATTTGAACCAAATCTGAACATAATCACCTCTGCAGTCAATACCCCTCCGCCACCATTACCTCCACTGCCGTAAATGTACACCGCCGTCACCACCACGAACCCACCACCACCATCAACATCACATCTTTCTCGATCTCTCATTCTTCAGAATTCCGATGTCTGTGTGTATAACAATAGCAAAGGGGCGGGGTGTGGCGTATCGGAATGACGGCCGGAGCCGGTCGGACCAGGAAAGCGAGAGAGAACGAGGGGGGTTGCAGGTGGGTGTTTGGGTGTAGTCGGAGGTGAGAGACGAAGAGAGGGGTGCGGGTGTGAAATGTCGTTGGCTGGAACAACATCGCCGGTCGCCGGTTAACGGCTCCGGCGCCAGTCAGTCAAATAGAGGGAGTGGAGGTGGGAGGCCAGATGCTTGTCTGGTTTGTGTGGACTCAAAATGGAGCTGGAGATGAGGTGTAGAGAAGTATATCTTCTCTGTGTTTGTATGTAATAGAGAAGATGAATGAAGGGTTTTATGTGTGTTTGTTTAGATATATAGAGAAGATAAGAGAAGCAGGAGATAAGATCTAGTGAATCTTGTGGTTTAAATTTTTAGACAAAAATCTCTACAAGAGATTTTCTAAGATTTAATATAGATTTAAGTACAGATCTTTGCAAGATTTTATAGATTTACTAAGATTTAGTAAAATCGTATAGATCTTGTAGGATTTTAGTAGGATTTATAGAGATCTTGAGAGATCTAGTATATTATGTGTAGGTTTAGGCTTGTGGGTGTTGGGCTTGGGCCCACAAGTCCATCGTATGTGCAAGTGGTCCGTACTTCCTACGAGACCCGTTGTCAAATCCTGAACTTTGTTTAACGTCATAAATTAAAATACACAAAAGTACGGTCGGTAGACGTTGTTTGCACGCCCATTCATCGATTACGGTAATAATCGCGAAAAATGGTATCATTGTCGTCTTTAATCCGCTTTTCGATCCGGTTTCGACTGTAGTCACGAAAATTTAATTACGAAGCTAAATATCTCGTAAAAATTTAGTATTTGTCGGCGTTGTCAGTATTCTGTTCGGTTTCCATCCGTTGCCGTTTAACGTTTCCCAGGTTTCACTGTAAACCACCGTTCGCGCACTGTCAAGTCGAATAGGCACTCCCAGGCACTCCAAAAGCCTAATTAAGTTAATTCGCGCTGTAAACACTATTTTTTATTACGTTAATCATCTGTTAATCACATAATTAAGGGTCGTAAATCGCCGGTTGTCACATTCTCCCCCTGTTACAGAAATTTCGTCCTCGAAATTTAGACTATGTTATCTCCTCAGAATTGTGTTGTTCGCAGGTAAGTCCGAATAATAACAAAGTGATTGACCGCGTAATCGAAATAAGACTTATTCGAATCAGGTGAATTTAATGACATTCCTCAACAATAAGAACCCAATGGTTTACAATAAATGTGTTTCAGCAAACCGATGTCAAAGGAAACAAGTCGTTTAGATACAGTCACTAGTGTGACTAAGTCAACAAGGATCCAACAATGAACAGGAACTTCGACCAATCGAATTCCATATGAACGTTCATAATAAGTAAATGAATTCTAGAAGCAATAACATCCACCGGATGAACTTAGAATCAGCAATCTCAAATGTACTAGTTTGCACGAAACGCTCAATCGTGATCAGCACAAGCTGCAAGTTATACCGACGCCACAAGGTGTCGCAATGAATGAAACAATTCAATAATAGAGGTGATTGAACAAGTATCACCTGTGTTTTGCATGAAACGCTCAATCATGATTAGCCCAAGCTACAAGTTTGTACTGACACCACAAGGTGTCGTAGTGATTCAAATAATTCAATAATAGCGGTGATCAAACAAATCCACCGTGTTTGAAGTCAAATGAAAGCGTAATAAGGTGAATCCGAAAGTTTGTTTCAAATGACATCATAGAATTTTCAATTGAAATTTGAACATCAAAGAAATAATGTTTTCCATCGAAGGTGAAGAAACAATGAATGTCGCAAAGCATTCGATCGATGTTGAAAGAATCGTTATGAGGTACACCGGAATATGAAATGAATTTGTGTACCATTGTCTTAACACACGATTGTGTTAAGACTGCTTTAATATGATAATTCAAAGCGGATTTAAAACAAATTAATAAAGAAGTAATTAAATCCGTGCACGAGACGCGTAAACGAGTTTAGCGCAAGCTTCAAGTTAATGAATACACCACCACAAGGTGTCGAAATCAACAAATGACTTATTGGAGTCGTAGACCAAACATGTCTACTACGACTCGGAACAAATGAAACTCTTGTTAAAACGAATTTGAATATGATGTCTTCAATACATCATATGGTATCTTGAATTGAGTATGTGTAATGCAGAAGTTCAAACAATCGAACTTGGTTTTAGCGTAATCCGACAATAAATATATGTATTGACAAGAAAACTTTAAGCATGGTTACAACGAAAAACCATGTATGTAACTTGTAAAGAAATGATCGTGATACCATGACCATTAAGAGGAGTAGAGATACGAAAATCTACTCAGTAAGTGTGAAATTCGAAATTTCAATAAAAGAAATTTGAGGACTTTACCTGGGGTTTCGTGTGACGACCAATTGTTAGGTGACATTACCATGGAATGTCGAACATAGCGTATTCGTCATTAATTAGGTAGGGGGGAATGCGAAGACAATCGTCTTCTCCCTGGCGTGATTCGTGTCGTTGCAGGATCGCGTGACAAGTTGTCGTTTCCTGATCGTTAGTTCTCCTGCTGACAGGGATCTAGTGTTGTCGTTAAATTTGCGTCATCGTTCCTTCTCAAAGGCCTCGCCTCGATAGTCGTATGTGTCGTACTTCAACCTCTGTTGATGTATAGCTTAAGTTTCACGTATATCTGTGCACTAGCGTTGTGTGCCGCGTAGAAGGTGATGTACCCCGACATCCGTTGACGTAGAAATTGAGTTCCATGTATTCTCGTGCGCAAGTGTTTCGTTATACGTAGGCTGCCTGCTCGGGAAGTTAAAATATAATAGACAATATGGATAATAATATGTGCCCGAGTTAATATTCGCGGTTCCTACGTGATGACCTTTAATATACACACACATGCGCAAATAATCAATCATATAACATGTTAGTCACCAATAAGCAATCAAGTAATTCCCCTAGTCCCACTAGTCTATCCTCCCAGCCGCTCAGACTGAATCTCCTAGTCTCTCAGACTACCTCCCTGTTCCGAAGGTCTTAAATGCATGTTTCCTAAACTATCAGAGTGTTGTGTACTGTATGTAATTGTTTTGTGTATCGTGTATAAAACATCACAATAGCGTATGTTTGAAAACAAAATTTTGACTGTTTGCTTTTCGGCAACGGTTGGAGACCATATTCGAGTACTATGCGTTCGGTATGCATTCAACGTCTTAATAGTCTAAGTCCCAGAGAAAAGTGAGGTTAGAGCCTAGGTATCACAACAGAAACCTAATTCGCTGTAACCTATAGCTCTGATACCAATCTATCACACCACGAAATTATCAGAGCTGGCGTGACTGGACTGGTATCTTCATTGCACAGCGGAAGCAAAGAAGCTAAGTCTTTTTAGAAATTGAACGCCCACTAAGTACTCGACTCTTCATGGTTCTCCTATTCCAACCGTGCCTTGTCTTAGAAATGCAACCTGAGAAAGAAACATGCGAAAAAGTCAACATAAAGTTGAGCGAGTTCATAGTTTGTTTGTAAAAGATTTGAAATAAATCTTTTGAGTTGTGAAAGATTTGAAATAAATCTTTTGAGTTGTGAAAGATTTGAAATAAATCTTTGGAGTAACCGGTTTTTGAAATAGTATTGAGAAAACGAATTTAAAAATCATTTTCTTGCCAAGTTATATGGAAACGTTGTGTTTGTAACACATTATGTTCATAAAAACCATGTATTTGTAAAGTCTTGTATTTGTAATGTTTGCATAACCGTCAATGCCCAGCCTGACTTTGACTCCATACCCGCATAATCCTATGCTTTGAATTTTGTATAAAACATGGTATTTAATTTGTATGAACAAGTAGTTTTGTAAGTATATATATCCCTGGTATGTAGCAAATAAGGAAATGAAGAGATCACCAATGGTTTGCAAGGCCATTGATATGTGTGAAGTGCAAGTAGGAAGACTCAAACCTAGCGGATTTGTGCGTCGGGTACATAGTCACCCCGAGGTCCGTTCTGCTGGGCCTGGGGCTGGGCTCGCTACACCCAGATATATATACCGCATTGTGCCCCTCGGTCCTACAATGAGGATTAATAGCCTCAAGTTGCGCCTACCCACTCACATGATCTAAGTAGTAAACCCTCCTAAAGCTAACCATACCATGTATAAAAATGTCTGTAAGTGTCTGTAATCATTGTACATGTATTTTACCCCAGTCTCTAAGACTGATCCTCCCCCAGTCTCTAAGACTGATCCTTCCTCAATCTCTAAAACTGATCCTTCCTCAATATTATCACCAGATGATCCCATCCCTAGTCATGAAAAATCATTCACCTTTCGATAATACGCATTTGTTTTGTAAAAACCGGTATGTTTAGTATAAACCTTTCGTAAATCATTTGAGTTCCTCGAAATCCCTTCGTAATATAATTTAGAAATACGAGTTTTGCATTTGTTCAGAACTTTGTATGTTTTTGCAAAACGTGCATGTCTTTCCACCCCGAAAACATTTACAAAAATGTAAACAGTAAAAAGTGGGGGTTATGAACTCACCTAAATATTCCTGTGCAAAGCTAGCTAATTACGACTTCGTGATGTCGTTTCCAAGACTTGACTTGCTAGCGTGCATTCTACAATATCCCTAACACGGAATATCTAATAAGTTTCTAAATAAAAGCGGTAACTAGTCTACGTGTTACCGAGCTCTACCGAATCGTTAACCGAACGATTCAACGGTAAATTGATAACTTAATAGTAATGATTAAGTTATACTCGTTAGGTTTCGCCTAATGTCGGTAATAGTTTAATAAGTCTTGTAAAGACTTAGTTCTCGAGAGATTTAAAATAAGTAAATATTTATATCAAAGTATATAAACATGTCGCTAAGATCGCTCGTCGACCCGAGAAGTCATTTGTGCATATAGAAACATTCGTAAGAAAGTAATATACAATACACATGTATTATATATATTACGTCTTGTATACATTCGCCAAAATATTCGTATATGCCGTTTAGGCATTCTGAAATAAATATAAAACGTTATATTTATTTTATAAGAGAATTGTCGAGTTGTCGTGGTTGAAAATAAATATATAACAATATTTATTTTTGTAAAAGAATTCGCGTTGTACGACATCTGAAATAAATATAAAAAACTATATTTATTTTATAAGGCGAAATCGTGTCGCGTGATATTTGAAATAAATATATATACTATATTTATTTATAAAGGATTCGAGTTTGTTTGAAATAAATATAATAATAACTATATTTATTTTTATTGTCAAAATAATTTCCGTATCGTTTTTCTCGTAAGTTGTAAGTGTCGTCGAAATAACATGCATTAGTAAAATAAAGTCGTTTGAATCCGATTTGTTTTCGTTATATAATAAGACGCGTGTTGTTTTTACGGATTTTCTTGAAAAACGGGCAGAGTTTCCTCTGTTTTTGGACGTCCCTGACAACACAAGTTGTCGTCGTTTTTCAAAAATTCAACAATATTCAATCATTGATATATATAGTTTTCATAAGACGACAAATTTTAAACTAAACACCCTTTTAAATCGGTTCGAGCTCGTAACGTATAAAACTATGAAAAATAAAGAAATAAAACACGCCGTAAGATCTTTACCACTCTTCGGATCGAAATGTGGATAGGTTGAC
Organism: Helianthus tuberosus; assembly: GCA_030545235.1. Lineage (NCBI taxonomy): Eukaryota > Viridiplantae > Streptophyta > Magnoliopsida > Asterales > Asteraceae > Helianthus > Helianthus tuberosus. The sequence continues at coordinate 127,355,989 of CM060407.1, forward strand.
TGAGTTGACCTGCTGTTGACCGAGTTGACTCGGTTTGACCGAGTCAACTGAAACTGAGTCTGACCCGACGCCGTTGACCCGAACCGAACCGTTGACCAGTTGACCAGCACCAAAACTTGACCCGAGTCATCTCGTGACTGACTCGAAACTGAACACAATCTTGAACCCGAAATATCTTAGAACCGAGCATGAATCTGACCCGTAGACTAAACCGCTGACCAAAGTTACCCGAGAACCCGAACACGAAACCCGAGCCTGATGTTGAACCATTTTGACCTAAACGACCTTCCGAACCAAACATTGAGACCCGCAGCTTCGCTAAACCCGAACCCGAGTCGAGTCTGATGAGAGTAAATCTGCTAACTTGTTCTTCGTAAAACCCAAATTTGAACCAAATCTGAACATAATCACCTCTGCAGTCAATACCCCTCCGCCACCATTACCTCCACTGCCGTAAATGTACACCGCCGTCACCACCACGAACCCACCACCATCATCAACATCACATCTTTCTCGATCTCTCGTTCTTCAGAATTCCGATGTCTGTGTGTATAACAATAGCAAAGGGGCGGGGTGTGGCGTATCGGAACGACGACCGGAGCCGGTCGGACCAGGAAAGCGAGAGAGAACGAGGGGGGTTGCAGGTGGGTGTTTGGGTGTAGTCGGAGGTGAGAGACGAAGAGAGGGGTGCGGGTGTGAAATGTCGTTGGCTGGAACAACATCGCCGGTCGCCGGTTAACGGCTCCGGCGCCGGTCAGTCAAATAGAGGGAGTGGAGGTGGGAGGCCAGATGCTTGTCTGGTTTGTGTGGACTCAAAATGGAGCTGGAGATGAGGTGTAGAGAAGTATATCTTCTCTGTGTTTGTATGTAATAGAGAAGATGAATGAAGGGTTTTGTGTGTGTTTGTTTAGATATATAGAGAAGATAAGAGAAGCAGGAGATAAGATCTAGTGAATCTTGTGGTTTAAATTTTTAGACACAAATCTCTACAAGAGATTTTCTAAGATTTAATATAGATTTAAGTACAGATCTTTGCAAGATTTTATAGATTTACTAAGATTTAGTAAAATCTTATAGATCTTGTAGGATTTTAGTAGGATTTATAGAGATCTTGAGAGATCTAGTATATTATGTGCAGGTTTAGGCTTGTGGGTGTTGGGCTTGGGCCCAGGGCCCACAAGTCCATCGTATGTGCAAGTGGTCCGTACTTCCTACGAGACCCGTTGTCAAATCCTGAACTTTGTTTAACGTCATAAATTAAAATACACAAAAGTACGGTCGGTAGACGTTGTTTGCACGCTCGTTCATCGATTATGGTAATAATCGCGAAAAATGGTATCGTTGTCGTCTTTAATCCGCTTTTCGATCCGGTTTCGACTGTAGTCACGAAAATTTAATTACGAAGCTAAATATCTCGTAAAAATTTAGTATTTGTCGGCGTTGTCAGTATTCTGTTCGGTTTCAATCCGTTGCCGTTTAACGTTTCCCAGGTTTCACTGTAAACCATCGTTCGCGCACTGTCAAGTCGAATAGGCATTCCCAGGCACTCCAAAAGCCTAATTAAGTTAATTCGCGCTGTAAACACTATTTGTTATTACGTTAATCATCTGTTAATCACATAATTAAGGGTCGTAAATCGTCGGTTGTCACAGAATATCCACCACTCTGAGTTGTAGTGGTAACATTTGAACCAGAAGAACCATCAGCGCTAAAAGCAGTCTTGATCTTTGGACTTGGAGTGGTTTCAAATTTATTTCCTCTGTAATACAGACTGACATCTTGTTGTGCATTTGGATTAGACATGATTGCAGTTTTCTGAATGTCCAATTCATGCTCTTCAATCTTCTGAATGAATTTTGCCAAATTCATACTTTCAGACTTTCTCATGTGTTTTAAAATCAACAAATACGTTCCCCATTTATGCTGTGGTAGCGCATCGGCTAGCTTATCAACCCACTCATCGTCGTCTTTCTTTATTTCCAATCTTCCCATTTCTAAAACAAGATGACAATATCTATCGATTGTTGTTTTTGTTGATTCTCCTTCGAAAGCTACAAACATATCAAATGATTTCTTTAATAAGGCCTTTTTGTTCTTTATCATATCAGCACTTCCCTTAAACTTGTTGATCAATGCCAACCAAAATTGATCTAGCAGTTCCTTCATGTTGAAGTAACACAAAAATATCTTCTTTTACGGATTGCTGGAGAAGACTAATCATCATTTTTTCACTGGTGTGTTTCAACTTCTCACCATCTGAAAAATCACTGAAAGCTTTTTCAATCCCACGTTCATTTTTTGATTTAACATAATCCACATCTAACGAACACCATGCGTCAAACTTATAAGCTTGCACCCAATTTTTAAAACGATTTTGCCATCCTCGAAAATCTTCAATGTACATAAGCTTCGGCGGTTTTTGATAAGTACTCGTCTCATTTTCACTGTACAGAGTTTCAGCAGCCGTGACTGGAGCAACCGGTGTAGCAAACGCATTGTAAAATTCCTCTTCCATGTTTTAATAAACCTTTTCACAAAATTAAAACTTTCAAACGAAAACAACACTTTCAAACGAAATACACGTTCACACGATATGACTTTGATGCGAAATGACAATCTGGTGCGAAATAACCTGAAATCAAATTCAAACGAAATGATCTTTCACACGAAATGAAAATACACACGAAATCAGTTTGGTGCGAAATAGCCTTTCAAACAAAATCAATCTTTGATGCGAAATAGCAACTTCAAGCGAAATAGAGGCTTATTTCGTGCGAAATACTGCTGACGTCATCATGATTGATCTATTTTTGACAAAATTGATCAAGTTCTAGGTCGATTTTAAGTCTGATTCTTTCAAGGATTGATTAAAACACTATTGCGCTTGTTATGTGTAAAAATCAGTCCATTTTAACTGTGAAATCTTGATTAATTTTGAAAAGAAGGTGTAGAAATCAGAATTTTCCAGTGAAAACAAGCTAAATGGTAAGAACTCCTCCTCCTGAGCTCTGATACCACATGTACGATCGTGAGACGATCTAAACGAGTCTATCAGAAGAGTTCTCGGTCTAATCAGAGGCGGAATTCATTGATTAGACTTTGTAACAGCTTGATTCACACTTAATTGTCTTGTATTATTGATATAACACGTTTACAGATCAGTAGACATGTCGGCAACACTTCGGTACCGGAATCATGAACGTTACAAATGAACTAGCAACTTGGGTATTTATAGTGGTGGGTATTTCGCACAGAATACCAACTTGCTATTTCGTGCGAAATAGCTCTATCACACCCAAACCCTATTTTCCTCGTACTACGTGCCCTGATCTAACAATTCTATTACAAGAATCGATACAAGACGAAGTCGACAGACGTATGCACCAACCCTCATACACCTTCGTTTGCCCATATAGGGTGACCTTGGTGTCCCATCCTCCAACTCTTCAACTCTTCACGGGATTACCAAAGAAGAATTAGCAATTTTGTGAGTTTACTTGAACCCCCTTTTCGTTTACCACCTTTTTGGGGTGTAACATGTTAATCTATAAAACTTACACTTAAACTTGATTCTTAAATGCACAAACATTCCTTATACATGCATGTCTACTTAATTACTTTATACTTTAAACTTGGGGTTATACGTTTTGTGTTAGACTTATCATTAACTTCGTACGAGCCTATCCTTGACATATATAGAGCTATATGATTGATGCACCGCCTGTAAACTTTGGGTTATGTTAAGAGCTTATTGCGTTTCATCATTGGTTTGATTAGTTAAACACATGCTGATTTTATTGTTTATCTTGTATCAATAACTTGCCATGTGGAATTGTTTAAAACTTATTTTTTATGCTATGTATGAAAACCTGTATACTCGCTGATACATATTTGTATTGAACTATACTTTTTAACATGTTATAGGTTGATGATGACGATGGTATGAAACTGAAGTAGTGATGATGCCTAGATACACATATAGACATTTTAGATTTAATATGTTGTATATTTTTTTGTACTTGATTGTCGTATTGTTTTCCTTGTATTGAATATGTTGTATCTCAAGTTCCATGTATTGTAACACTTTGTTATGAACGAAATCAATTTATTTTTAATTCTGTTGTCGCAATTAGCGTTATGTGTGATGAGCAATCTTTCTTCCTCTCACTCCGATTTTTCCGCCATCGGTTGGAGTGTGACAAATTGGTATCAGAGCCATAACTATAGGGAATTAGAAAAAAATGCCATGCTTTTGACCTAGTCTATAGTTAAGTACCAAATTCGACCATACTTGATTCATATGCTAATCTCTTGAAACACCTCTTATGTGTTAATATTTTGAAATGCTTTATGTGGTTATACTTGTTTTAATATTTCATACATACGCCTTCCTAAGGCATTTTACTCCTTTATACTAAACTCGAAACCACTCGTAATACACAAACGAGACGACTTCACCAAAATAGGCGTGAAACCCACAATTTGGTGAACGACTCTCAATCCGTCTATTCTTTTTACACGAAATTCGCCACCAAGTTAGGAGTGAAATCCTCACCTTGATGGAGAATTTCCATTTCAAATTCTAGTGGACCCTTGTCAAAGTGTCGAAATTAAATTTTGACCCGACGAGTACCAACTACACGTAGGGTACGAAATCGTCAAGTTAGGGGTGAAACCCGCCACTTGTCGACTAGTCCCGCTCCTTGATATTCAAAAATCCCGCCAAGTCTTGAATTTTCGATTGATTTGGAACATGTAGTAACTGGAAGGGTGAATACCGTTATCCGAAATATCGGCGAGAGTATTCCACCTATTAGGCCAAAGCATGTTTCTCAACTTCAAGAGAATTTTCGACCACTTTGGTTTAGTCAAATTTCCGATTTGGAACAATCCAAGTTTTTAATCGAACCTACGTTTTACTATTATCAACCTCATATGATGCAAATCTCCCTTTTCAAATTCAAATTTCTTTTGAGATTGTGTTTTTTATATACACATCATACTAAATCTTTCTTACATCTATACATCATTTACATGCATGATTTCAAAAACGTCACCCAATTAGATTTACATTTCTTATAACCACAAAATGGAGACATATCATCGAGATAGGAGTGATTTCCTTACCTTGACGATTAACTCCACTCCTCATTTTCTTAAAAACGACCTCACCAACGAGTTAGGGGTGATTCCCTTACCTAGGTGATCGTTACCAAAATTCTTCCTTCAAAATACTTTATTATGCAAACACGATCATGTTTTACACCTAAATCGTTTAGCATTCATCAAAATCCCTACTTATGCAAATTTCAAAGTTTATTGATTTATTAAACGTATACCTTACCCCATACTTTATTTTCACATAACTCACATACACAAAATTCTTAACCATACCTTAAAACGTTTTATTACCCGAATTTCAAAACCTTACGAAATGCTACCTATCAACTTAATCAGTCCAATGAATCTCTTGCCCATGAACTTCATACTCAGCCTAATCACTAAAACATGCTCACAATATATCATCATACTAAAGACTTTCATCCTCAACCGAAATCAAACCAACCTTTCTCACGTGCCTAAAAGACCTTCTAGTTATTATAAGATCATTTTACTAAAGCTATTTTCAAAAAAAAAAAACATTTTATTAAAAGCACTTTTCAACGATCACTAAGTTCATCATGCTAAAATTCTTTTTTAAGAATCAACGTTTTCACGAGAACCTCCAAATTTCAAATTTCTTATTTTAATGCAAGACCCTTTAAAATGATACAAACTTACTATTTTCAAAACCTTTTCATACACTGCTCAATTTGTCATTTGAATTCAAAACACGTGGGCAAGAAAACTTCATAGGAACCAACAATTTTCATCTTACGTAAATTCTTTTAAACCAAGAGTAGCATTTCCGATCATTACAAAATACGTCGCGTATAACCAATAACTAATTTGCATTCTTTTGCATTCGCAAGCTAGATTTTACATTCCAAATCAAGCTCGATCTATTTTGATTCGATAAACTCATTGTTTTGCTCAAACAACTATACATACATATCATCGCACATGTTTTATTCAATATCTCACAACGATTTCTTATATCATCCGTTTTACTCACTCAATCTTCTCAATCATTTTATATGCTTAAGATCGTCGTATTTAATACATGTCATACACGAAATCATCGTCATTTATACCTAGTTATATTCATAGTTATACTCATATGTTTTATTTTCACACTTATACTCATATGCATCCTCATACTTGTGTTCATACTTATACTTATATGCATACTCATATTCATACTTGTATTCATACATTCGTACCTAAACGTGAGCATAACATGAGGGATTCGCTTACGTGGGTCACATACATACTTGCACATGAACATGCTTATAAACTACATTCTTATACGTACACGTTCTTATTTTCAAAATTTATGTATACCCTAATTTATACACAACTAGTACAAGCTATGTAGATTATGCGACGATCAGTATAATTGAGGGTGCATACGGGATTATAGTGATAGGCGCATGAGAATCATGGAGTGTACTATTGTGTATGGTAAGACACGGAACGTAACATGACACCGAATACGAGACCGACGTAACATGGTTAAAACATGGTGGATACGCCGCTGGTACTTCCTATATATAAGTGTTTTCACTATGTTGCCAAATTTTTGTAAAATGTGCCATGAGAAATTCGGTGTTTTGCAGACCTTTTAGACCTAATTCAAACTTTAACAACTCATAAACGTATGCTAAACGCGCGATATCCGAATATCCACAACGAGACTTCATTCTTAACACACTACTTTCGTCTGTCCAATACTCATATCATCCTTATACTCCCATTCATGGTTGGAGCAACCGAATCACTCTTATACCTCCATCACTCTCCAAGCCTTGTCTTTTTTACAAACCTCATTTACAATAAATCGGTTCAAACGTTCGAATCCTAGCAATACTTCCGCACCTTTCAACATTATCTTCCATTCTTGTTTATGTGAAAAGACACGTAGTTGGCCATTACCTCCAACACTGTTTTATGTAAGACGTCAAACCTTCTCGTTCCTCTCAATAAACAATTTTCTACAAATATGCGATTTAGTACTATTATTAAACTTTCCATACAAACTACCACACTTTTCAACAAGATACAAACCATTTTGTACAAAATTTTCTTCTTAACACGACACATTTTATATATACATCTCTAGTTTGATTTATTCAAAACTGTTTAAACTCACTTTGCCTATACACACACGTCCACGTTTTTACTTATGCTTAATATCTCGATTCATTTTCAGCCAAACAAACTCCTTTTACAACCTATCTTTTCGTTCTTCAAATTTCATACTTTTCGAAATGTCTCAAACTTCAAAGCCTCAATTTTAAACAATCCTCTCCTGTTTGCCAAAACCCTTTCAAGTCTTCCTTCTGAATAAATTTTGGGACGAAATTTCCTAAAGGAGGGGACACTGTAACGTCTACAGGCACTACTTCACATATTTTTTTAAACCTAAAATTTTAGCTACAATGCTACGGGGAGTTCGGGTGTGAAAGTGGGTTCATATGGGATGGCGGGCCCCTAAAAACACGAGATTAGGCTTGTGGGCCTTGGGCCCAAGCCCAAAGCCCACTAACCTAACCCTTAGTATTTAAAGGAAACAAAACCCTAATCTCCTCATTTTTAAGCAGCCGCTCACAATTGTCTTCCCTCCTAAAATTCTCTATCTTCTTCTCCATCTCTACACTTTACTAAACCTAACCCTAAAAATACAAATAAACACAGAGCATAACTTCTCATTTCCTTTCATCCCCAACCCTAGCACCCAGCTGTACACTCTCCCCCTTTCTCGCATAAGCCGGTCGCCATAGACCAAGTCCAATGCCGTCACCGGCCGACCACACACCTCAATACCCACCCCTCCTTCTTCTTCCCTGTAACACTCCCCCCCACCAAGCAGACCTGACACATCGACGGAGAGAGAGAGAGAAGCCAGTGAGGGATAGCTCAGAGAGATAGATAGAGAGAGAGAGAGATAGGTGCAACGGTGTGTATGTGACAGGTCCGCTCTCCGGCAACAGAAGCCGTACTAGCGGCGGCGACGACGGTGAAGGTGGTGGATGTCTTAGCTCGGTTCAGGTACGATTTGATTCTTTCGATTCAGATTCGGTTCGTCCATGGATGGTTGCACCAACCCGGTTAAGGTTTGGGCCAGACTTGTTTCGGTTCATGTTTTCCATGGCACAGGTTGGCTCGGGAAATCTCTGGGTGTACTGGATTAGTTGGTTCTCGATGATTCAGACTTCGTTTGGTTCGGGTTCTGGTGGTTCAGCGATGGTGGTGGTAATTCGGTTCAGTTTGGGTTTCGGTTGGGGTTCGGTCAAACCGGCTAACTCGGTTCAGTCTTATTTTGGGTCTGGGTCAGCGGGTTAAACACGAGCCACGGTATAATAATGACGCGAATATTATTTATATTATTTTATATCTAGTTATTGTTTTAATCGCAGAACCGAACTCTTAAACCAAACCGACTAATGAAATCGTAAAACATAAATTATTTGTACGCTAATCGTATTTATAAAACTTGTATATAGAAATATATATATATTGTTTGTTGTTCATTTATTGTTGCATCTTGAAAAAGAATTATAATGACAACTTGCATTGTTGGGATCGTCAAAAAACCGAGGAAACTTTGTTTGATTTTCGTTAAAATATATTTATACTTTATAGTTGAAATACTAATGAAAATGTATCAGGACTCAAATGAAGTTTATAAGTATAAACGAATATCTATTTTGACAACATTTTTATAATACTCTTGATAGACTTAATTTAGAATTATTACATAAACTATATAATATATATATATATACACACACACATATATATCAACTAGATATACTCTAAATTCCAATTCAAATCCTCCGTCATAATTCCGATTACTCATACACCTTCGTTTACACATATAGGGTGACCTCGGTGTCCCATCCTCCAACTCTTCAACTCTTCACGGGATTACCAAAGAAGAATTAGCAATTTTATGAGTACACTTGAACCCCCTTTTCGTTTACCACCTTTTTGGGGTGTAACATGTTAATCTATAAAACTTACACTTAAACTTGATTCTTAAATGCACAAACATTCCTTATACATGCATGTCTACTTGATTACTTGATACTTTAAACTTGGGGTTATACGTTTTGTGTTAGACTTATCATTAACTTCGTACGAGCCTATCCTTGACATATATAAAGCTATAGGATTAATGCACCGCCTGTAAACTTTGGGTTATGTTAAGAGCTTATTGCGTTTCATCATTGGTTTGATTAGTTAAACATATGCTGATTTTATTGTTTATCTTGTATCAATAACTTGCCATGTGGAATTGTTTAAAACTTATTTTTTATACTATGTATGAAAACATGCATACTCGCTGCTACATATTTGTATTGAACTATAACTTTTAACATGTCACAGGTTGATGATGACGATGCTATGAAACTAGTGATGATGCCTAGATACACATATAGATGTTTTAGGATTAATATGTTGTATAAATTTTTGTACTTGATTGTTGTATTGTTTTCCTTGTATTGAATATGTTGTATCTCAAGTTCCATGTATTGTAACACTTTGTTATGAACTAAATCAATTAATAAATAATTCTATTGTCATAATTAGCGTTATGTGTGATGAGCAATCTTTCTTCGTCTCACTCCGATGTTTCCGCCATCGGTTGGGGTGTGACAATTGTACTTCTTTCAACCAGACTTCACACTTTGAGAATTTAGCATATAGCCTTTCAGCACGCAATAGTTCAAGTATGAGGCGAAGATATTGCTCATGGTTGGTCCTGGTTTTAGAATAAATCAAGATATCATCGATGAAGACGATGACAAACCGATCCAAGTAAGGTTTACATACTTGGTTCATCAAATCAATAAAAATTGCTAGTGATTAGTCAGCCTAAAAAGCATGACCATGAACTCGTAATAACCATAACAAGTACGAAACGCAGTTTTGGGGATATCTTCTTCGAGCACTCTTAGTTGGCGGTAACCAGAACGTAGATCAATCTTCGAGAAATACGTAGCACCTTGAAGTTGATCCAATAGGTCATCAAATTGCGGTTACGGGTAACGGTTCTTGATGGTTACCTTGTTAACTTTACGAGAGTCGATGCACATTCAGAACGAACCACCTTTCTTCTATACGGACAAAACTGCTGCACCCGATGGAGACAAGCTAGGACTTATAAAGCCTTTGTAAGTCAACTCTTGAAATTGACTAGAATTAAAAAAAAATCGGGTATATGATCGGGTATATAGTTGGGGTAAATGGGTATGTGGTTTCGGGTAATCGGGTCGGGTATCACCTAATCCCATACACGCCCATACCTGCGAAATTTTTTAAAACAATTCCCATACCCGGCCCAATACTCGTCGGGTATACACGTCGGGCTCGGGTATTTTTCCCATCCCTATTTACTTGTCATGTCTTGTTTATTATCACCATTGTTTTGTCTAACTTCCTTGTATATGTATACATGTATCTATACTTGTTTGTATTCTTTTCCAACTCATGTATGTGTCATGTATTTCCACTCATAAGGATATACATGTATATATACTTATTTATATGCCTTTCAAATCGGTACTGTGTCGTATTTGTGCATATACGCATATACATGTATACTACTTATAACGTCGTATTTTACTAAGTGTTAAGATATACGTAGACACGTATTTGTACGTATATTTATATATATACTTTTATTTCTTGATTGATTCACACCTAGTGTTTCGTCGGTTTTTCCGGTAATATATCTTTAAGAAATATATTCTTACGATTTCTTAAAAATAATATACGTTTTGTAAATGGTTTTGAAAAATATATATAATTCTATATGACACCAAAAATATATATTTTTTCATTGTTTGTCCGACATTATACATATTTTTACCAAGGTTGCTTAATATATACTTTGTGTCATATATATATATATATATATATAGGTAAGGATATATAGAAAACCACTTTTATTGAGAAAACCCAGGAAACTCAAAGCTCCCGACATTTTTTTTTGAAAAAAATAACACATGTAATATACATGTTTTTAAGACTTTTGGGCCAAAAAAACAAAAAAGCGCCGAAGGGAGTTTTTTAAAAAAAATAAACAAATTTCAGCATTTTTTGTGTGACACGTGTTACATAACAAAGTTGCTGAAATTTGTTTATTTTTTTTTTAAAAAACCCTTCGGCGCTTTTTTGTTTTTTTTTGGCCCAAATGTCTTAAAAACATGTATATTACATGTGTTATTTTTTTCAAAAAAAAAATGTCGGGAGCTTAGAGTTTCCCGGGTTTTCTCAATAAAAGTGGTTTTCTCCATATACTTACACTATATATATATATATATATATATATATAGGACAAAGATCCGTTAGGAACCACCTCTTATTGCGAGAACCGCGAGAACCAATGTGAACGCAACCAAAAATGCCTAAAAATAGCTAAAAATCACACAAATTTTTTTTTTTTTTAAATTTTTATAACAAAATCGCTACTTTTCGCATCCAAAAAAAAAAAAAAAATTTTTTTTTAATTTTTTTTTAAAAAAAAAAAAAAAAAAAATTTTGGATGCAAAAAGTAGCGATTTTAACATAAAAAATATTAAAAAAATCAAAAATAAATTTTTAGATTTTTTTTTTATTTTTTTAGATTTTTTTTAGATTTTTTTAGGTTTTTTGGGGGTTTAGTTTTTAGCTGGGGGGGGGTTTAGGTTTTTGGGGGGTGGGGGAGGGGGGTTTAGGTTTTTGGGGTGGGGGGGGGGGTTAGGTTTTTTTTTTGGGGGGGGGGGGGGTGGGGGGTTTAGGTTTTTTGGGGGGGGGGGTGGGGGTTAGGTTTTTTTTAGGTTTTTTTTAGCTATTTTAGGTTGTGTTCACATTGGTTCTCGCAATAAAGGTGGTTCTCGCATGAACCTTACCCTATATATATATATATATATATATATAGGGGAGGGTTCAAGCGAAAACTTCTTTTATTGTGAAAACTTGAAAACTAACTAAAAAAATCTAAAAAACATATCAAAACCTTTTTTTTACAATTCTTTTTATAAAATTTCGCTACTTTTTATATATAATTTTTTTTTCAAAAAACAATTGTAGTGCACATGTGCAATAATGCACATGTGTAGTACACATATAATGTTCATGTGCAGTACACGTTTTTTTTTTTTTTGGAAAAAAAAATTACATATAAAAAGTAGCGAAAATTTGTAAAAAAAAAAAACTAGCATGTTTTTTAGACTTTTTTTAGTTAGTTTTCAAGTTTTCACTTTAATTAGTGGTTTTTAATTGAACTCTCCCCAATACATATATGTATAGAGGGCCGCTAAAATAAAAACCACCCCCAGTTGCGAGAACCACTCTCCACCTTCAGATAATGACAACTAAAAGGGTAATATAGTAATTTAATCAAAACCATCAAATCATCTCTCTCTCCTCATTAAAGTCTCTTTTTAAAGTTTTTTCAATTTCTCTCTCTTCACATTTTCTCTCCTCTTTTTGTTATTTTGTAAAAAAGTTTTTATAAAAAAAATTGTAAAAAGTTTTGGTAAAAAAAAAGTTTTAAACCCTAAAAGAATTTTCGTAAAAATTTAAAAAGTTTAAAAACGTGTGTGTAAAAAAAGGTTTTTGTAAAAAAAGATTAAAACCGTAAAAAAATTTCGTATAAATTTTTATCTTTTGTAAAAAAAGTTTTTATGAAAAAAAAAATTGTAAAAAAATTTTGGTAAAAAAGTTTTTGTAAAAAAAAGTTTATAACCGTAAAAAACGTTTTCATAAAAAAAAACGTAAAAAAATTTAAAAAACGTGTGTGAAAAAAAAGTTTTTGTAAAAAAAAAGGTTAAAACCGTAAAAAAAATTTCGTATAAATTTTTGTTCTTTGTTAAAAAGTTTTAAAATTTGTAAAAAAAGTTTTTTGTAAAATTTTTTTTTGTAAAAAGAAAGTTTAGAATCGTAAAAAAAGTTTTCGTAAAAAAAAAGTTAAAAAACGTGTGTGTAAAAAAACAGCGCGTAAATACGGGTCGAAAAATGGGGCGTGAAAAACGGGTGTAAAAAACGGCGCCTAGAAACGGGGCGTAAAAACAGCTCGTAAAAAAACCAGGTAATAAAACAACGCGTAAATACCGGGGCGTAAAACGACGCGTAAAAACAGGGCGTAAAAAATGGCGCATAAAACCGGGCGTAAAAAACGGCGCGTAAAACAGGGCGTAAAAACGGCGCGTAAAAACGGGGCGTAAAAAACGACGCGTAAAAAACGGCTCGTAAAAAACCGGCTCGTAAAAACGATTTTTTGTAAAAAAAATCCTGACAAAAAAAGTTTTTTGTAAAAAAAAAAATCAGATTGTAAAATGTTTTTGAATTAAAAAATCTGATTTTAATAAAAACAATATATACAATATGACAAAACAAGCAAATTTACTAAACTGCCCTTTTGATATTAAAATATTAAAAACATAATAAGACAAAAAGATTTTAGAGTTAATTGCCAAAATCGTCCCTAAGGTTTGGGCAGTTTTGCCATTTTCGTCCAAAATGACACTTTTGTACCAAATTGCCCACAACGTTTGTAACTTTTTGCCATTTTCATCCAAACCACTAACTTAGTTTATTTATTTTTTGTTAAGTTGAGGATATTTGGGTGAAACTGACAAATATAAAACCACAAGGACGATTTTGGCAATTTACTCAAACCCTTTTTAATTTCTTTTATTTAATTAATTCTGTTACATATATAATAAAAAAGAATATACATGCAATTTTTATATGAAAAAAATAATAGCTTTGTCACATAATTTTTATAAATTTTTATCCAACCACTAACTAAGTTAATTTTTCTACTAAGGCGAAGGATGTTTATAAACTAAGACAAAAATTAATTTCTAATTTTTTATATAGATCAGTTTTATAAAAATAAAATCTATTTAAACCTCTAAATTTTATAAAACTAAAACGCTGGTGACCTTATTGAAAAAGGTTAAATAAAAAAATCTTATCATATGTACCAAGTTTGTAATTCATCTTATACTCTTTTAAATTCGCTCCTAAGGAAAACAGAAGCCAGCGCCCCCTATCAAACAACTTATCGTTACCAAACCTTAAAATTACCCACCAAATTGTAATTATAATGCTATAAACCAAAAGTTCCTTTACTCAAGCCACTCAGAATAAGTATCAGTTAGTTACACTCATAATCTTATTAAATAAATATTTTATTTCTCCCAACAAATTTCCTAGGTGCTCAACACATTTAAAAAATATGTAACGATTTACAATTTTTTTCTATCTCTACAACTGATAAATATTAAGTGTTGTAATCGATTGTTGTGTGTTGCACACCAATGACGTTTTCTCTTTATAAAACTGGTTTATATAAAGAAGCTGTAAATTAATTTCTGTCTTAATTTATAAAATTTAAAACATCCTTCATCTTAACAGAAAAAATAAACCGAGTTAGTGATTTGCATGAAAATTTATAAAAATTATGTGACAAAACTATTAAGTTTTTTTCTAAAAACTCCATGTATATTCTTTTTTTATTATATATTTCTGTCTTAATTTATAAAATTTAAAACATCCTTCGTCTTAACAGAAAAAATAAACCGAGTTAGTGATCTGGATGAAAATTTATAAAAATTATGTTACAAAATTATGATTTTTTTTCCTAAAAACTCCATGTATATTCTTTTTTTATTATATATGTAACAAAAATAATTAAATAAAAGAAATTATAAAGGGTTTGAGTAAATAGCCAAAATTGTCCCTGTGGTTTTATATTTGCCTGTTTCATCTAAATATCCTCAACTTAACAGAAAAAATAAACTAAGTTAGTGGTTTGGATGAAAATGGAAAAAAAGTTACAAACGTTGGGGACAATTTGGTACAAAAGTGTCATTTTGGACGAAAATGACAAACCTACCCAAACCTTAGGGACGATTTTGGCAATTAACTCAAGATTTTAATATTGTTTTTATAACCCCATGCATCTCAGATGGAGCTAGTCGGTAAGGTGCTTTTGCAACAAGAGTTTCACCTGGAACATGATGAATTCGAAATTCGACTTCTCACACAGGAGGAAGTCTAGATATATCTTCTAAGAATTCCTGAGAAAAGTAAAAAACAATCAGAATGTCTTCCAACTTCTTTTCATTGCTTTTCTTTTCCACAATATGGGCCAAGAAAGCCACATATGTCTTTCGTAGGTACTTTTGGGCTTGAATGCATGGCATTAACTTAACCCTTTTGAGGAGGTTCGCCAAAAACTTGTAGAACTTGACCATTAGCAAGAGTAAATCTAATATATTTTTTGAAACACACGATCTCAGGACGATGTTGGGCTAACCAATCTATGCCAATGATCGCATCGAAGCTTCCCAACTTCATCGGAATATGATCGATTGGGAAATCATGCTCATGCAGGCTAAGAGTATAACCAAGAATGCGGGTATCACCCCTAACTTGATAATGTCGCTCCCTAAATGTGGGTGGTACTTATCAAACGAGATAAGGACCAAATCCGACCCACTGGTAAGGGTCCACTAGAATGAGTGTAGTGAAATTTCCATCAAGGTGAGGATATCACTCCAAACTTGATGTATAATTTTGTGAACAACGAGAATGCGGATTGAGAGTCTGTCACCAAAGTGAAGGTTTCACGCCTATTTGGTGAAAGCATCTCGTTTGTATAATACGGGTTTTTTTCTATGTTCATGTTTGTGGAATAAGTGTCTTTAGGGAAGTTCATATGTATAATTTTTTAGGAAAGAGAAGGATAAAGAAGAAGCATTTAGGAAGCATTTTGTATAATTAACATGAATAATCAAGAATGGCCAAACTTCGGAATTCCTAACCATAGACTAGGTTAAATCATGGCAATTTTGCTAATTCTCTATGGTTATGGATAGAGGTGTAAAAAAAATCGGTTTTAGAATCGAACCGGGAAAAAAACCGAAATCGGTTTTTTTAACCAGTTTTAGAACCAAACCGAACAGCCGGTTGTAGACCGGTTAGGGATATTTATCTTCGAAACCGGTTTAAAACCAAAACTGGTAATAAAAAACCGGTAAAAAAAAACCGGTTTTTGGAATAAACTGGTTAAAAACTACCCTAAACGGTTGGACCGGTTGCTGTTTTGAGTAAAAGAACCGGTTAGTAACTGAAACAGGTTATAAAAAACTGGTTTTTATTTTTTATGAAAAAAACAGGTTAAGGTAATAACCAGAACCAGTTTTAAAAAAAACCGATTTGTACACCTCTAGTTATGGCTCTGATACCGACCTGCCACACCCCAACCGATGGCGGAAACATCGAAGTGAGACAAAAATGAGATTGTAAGAGACATCACAACCACTAATTATGACAAGTATTTAGAAAGTAAATTTTCATTTCATTCCTAACGGTTCAAGTACATGATTTGGAAACAAAAGTACAACAAGGTAACATAACGACTAAACTACGAAACATGAATTAAAGTTTGGTGCGTTTCTTGTCCTTCCTACTAGATTCTTTTCAATGCTTCATGATCACCATCCTACAATATATATTAAAGTAACATGTCAACACATAAAGCATTGGTGAGCATACAAGTTTGGCTAGTAGCATAAGTATAAAAGTTTTTGATGAAATCCACATGGCAATGACGTACACTAAGTCATAACATAACATGAACTAGCATGCATCACATACGTGTCAACCCAAAGATTCCACTAGCGTAATCTTGTCATCGCAAAGACAAGACCATTTGTATGTATAAACTTAAAATGACCACAAGAATACGAGCGGTATGCTACTCCTATTGCACTATACATGTTAAGGTAGGCTCGTACGGAGTTAATGACAAAGTATAGTGCAAGAATGGCTTCTAGCATGCATGTATTTCTAAAGTATAAATGTATAAAGCACGTATAACAGATTTGTTTGTTTGAATGCTTTGTGTCAGTTTTAATATAGTAACATATATTGCACCTAAAAGTGTAAAAACATAAAATAGGGTCATGTATACTCACGGTTTGCGTAGTGATTCCACAAAAGTGAGTTGGATGAGTTCTTGAGTTTGGAACAACGAAGTTACCCTAAACGGAAATGAAGGTGTGTGAGTTGTGTTTTTTGTTTAACGGGTTGGATTCAGAATTTAAGAGTTAATGTATGTAAAGTAAAGTACCATGAGAATGGTCATGCAAGGAGGTAGGATGAATTCCATCAATTTAACCTCATTATATGTTTCACCAAAGCACAAAATCATCAACTTTTTTTGATGATTTCGGTTGGTCACGAATATGGAATTAAAATGAAAAACACATAATCTACTAGATTTTTAAAACAACCAAGTGAGCAAGCTAGATGCGTGCATCCCAAACATGGAGAGTGTTTGGGGACGTAATGTAGCCTTGTCCCTTTTATTTTGAGATTTAGTGTATGAATCTAACTAAAAGTTTGTACACCTGAGGTGGTGGCACAAGGTTGGAGAGCCAAAGCTTCCATGGTTCACACCTTCGCGAAAACACAAGTCTTTTAACATTGAAGGTTGAAAACTTGGTTGGTTCCAACACTTTTATGTCACTTGGGACTTTTAGGGCATAATTTTAAGGAGGTTTCAAGTCTCATTTCTTGTGGAAATTGTGACAACTGGCACAAAATCGGTAATTTCCATACAATTTAATTAATACTTAATAACTGCAATTATGTGCTTAAATGTCAACATTATCTGATTACATACTATACTTGTGAATTCATGCACGTTTTATACTACAAATATTGCTTTATGCATTAATGATGGCGTTGCGTCAGAAATACTAGTAAACTCACCGGTTAGACATATTGTGTCAACAATTCTGCAGAAAGCAGTCAGACAATAGAATTGGGGCCTAGGAGTAGGTCCAAAGTCTAAAATACATTGAAACCCAAGAGTATATACAAGGCTTAACATATAGACTTTCCGGAAGCTAAAATACGCACTGAAAAGCACCCGAAACACACTTTAAATGCTGAATTTCATACATTTCAGCAAAATTCAGCATTGTAACGAGTTAGTGACATGTAAAAATATGACTAATTGGTCCAGAATACCTTCCTAAGTGTCGGGAATTAAAAGTTTCACAAAAGAGTACTTAAAGGACACTAAACGGTGCAATTTAGCACTTTAACGAACCGGTATCTAACCGAACAACCGGACATTACCCAAAACATCAAAATATTACTAGAAGTATTGTTTTAATGTTTCTGAGCTAGTTATCATCCCCGAACACCATAACACCCCTTATAACATAATAACACATTAAATCCCTAAACTTTATACTTGAAAACTAACTTATTTATGAAATTAGTGATTGAAATTTACACTTTACCCCCCCCCTTTTAAAGTGGACAGTCATGGGAGGCCCCACCTTTGATCTTGTGTAATCTTTCCCTTGATTCACCAAGATCCCATTTGATTTTCCTTGGATTCATTTAGATATTATGAGATCTTATGAAGATTTACTAGTGATCTTGTCTTGTACTATAAGAACACTTCATCTCCCTCATTCCCTCATACACTAAACATCAACCACTTTCTTCTCTCCCTCTCCTTGGCTCACGGCCGAAACCACCATAAACACCACCACCATCTTCAACTCAAGTTCAACCAATCTAAAGTCTACACAAGGTGCAATAAGGGTTACAAACAAGCTTGGTGTTCTTGGAGATTGAAGGACCTTCTTCATTTGATTTTATCCAACACTTTTGTCATCTACAACTTCTAGTGTTCTTCCCTAGCCTTGTGCTAGTGGTGAGGCCCTCATGATCTCTTATTACTTCATATGTTGTTGGTTAAAAGATGATATATATTGTTAATCACAAGAACACTAAAGGACATGATCATGATACTTTAACATAAGCTTAAATACATAAGAATACATGTAAATGATGATGATTTGCTTCTTGATGAATGATGATTTGTGTTAGTGATGTTAGACATCATAAGAAACCTACTAGATTGTGATTAAACACATGATCTAGTAAGTTAAAGTGGTGATCTTGTGAAAGACCAAGATCATCATGCTTTATGTCTTCATGAACTTGAATGATGAAATTGGTTTTCATATGTAAAGGTGATTTAAACAAAATACAAATCTTGTAAATAGATGATTACAAAAATAATTTTCTCAAGAAACCAAGTTTATTTATAAGATTTACAAAGTCATGGTTTCTAAGTAAACTAATCATATTTTTAGTGTTTAAACAACACTAGAAACATGTTTGTAACAAGAAAAAATACAAAAGAAATATTTTTAGAAAAAATCATCTTACAAGTTGTAAATGACTAAATCTTTTAATAAAGTGATTTACAAACAAATAACCATGTTTTTAAGGGTAACTAAACCTACTAAATAACATGGTAAGTTACTACAAGTGTTTACAAAAACTTCAAGTTCATGATTTACTTGATTTTGACACTCGGTAAGTGTTAAATGAGTTGATGATTGTTGTGATGATTTTAAAAGAAAATAAACACTGGTTCCGATTATAGCTTCATGTCTGTGGAATTTAAACGTATGCTTGGAATAGAATCTAGTAGATTAGACATTCCTTATTCCATAGAACTAGCCAATGGTAAACTTGTTGAATCAGGCGAAGTTGTTAGAGGTTGCACATTAGAACTTGGTGAGCAAAGATTTAGCATCGACCTTTTACCTATTCAACTGAGTAGCTTCGATGTAGTGGGCGGAATGGACTGGCTGTCCAAGAACAAGGCTGAAGTTGTTTTTCACGAGAAAATCATTCGCATCCCTCTGGCGAATGATGAAACTCTCATCGTGCATGGAGAAAAACGATACGCGCCTCTGCGAATCATCAGTTGTATGAAGGCGCAGAAGAGCTTAAGGAAAGGATGTGTTGCTTTCTTGGCGCACGTTGTAGATAAGAAGGCTGAGGAGCCGAAACTCGAAGACATTCCTATGGTGAAGGAATTCCCTGATGTTTTTTCCAAATTTCTGCCAGGACTACCTCCGCAACGACAAGTCGAATTCCATATAGACTTGGTTCCAGGAGCCGCTCCTGTAGCCAAGGCACCCTATCGACTTGCACCATCCGAGATGCAAGAATTATCTACACAACTCCAGGAATTGTTGGATAAAGGATTCATAAGGCCAAGCTTCTCGCCTTGGGGAGCTCCAGTATTGTTCATGAAGAAGAAGGATGGAACACTGCGGATGTGTATCGATTATAGGGAACTAAACAAGCTCACAATCAAGAATCGGTACCCACTACCGAGGATTGATGACTTATTTGATCAGTTGGAAGGATCGAGCAATTATTCCAAGATCGACCTTCGATCTGGATACCATCAGTTGAGAATCCAAGAGGAAAGCGTACCAAAGACTGCATTCAGAACACGTTATGGGCATTACGAATTCCTTGTGATGCCATTCGGATTGACAAACGCACCAGTGGTATTTATGGATCTGATGAACCGCGTATGCACACCATATCTCGATAAATTCGTGATTGTGTTTATCGATGATATCCCGATTTACTCACGAACGAGAGAAGAGCACGAGCAACATCTCAGAACCATTTTGGAACTACTGAAGAAAGAGAAACTTTATGCAAAGTTCTCAAAATGCGAATTCTGGATTCGCGAAGTACAGTTTCTTGGTCACGTTGTGAACGAGAAGGGCATTCAGGTAGACCCAGCCAAGATTGAAGCAATAAAGAATTAGGAAGCCCCCAAAACCCCAACTGAAGTTCGACAATTTTTGGGCTTAGCGGGCTATTACCGGCGATTTATCAAGAATTTCTCCAAGATAGCTCAACCGCTGACAACCCTTACGCAGAAAGACAAGAAGTGCGACTGGGGTGATACGCAGGAAGAAGCCTTCCAACTACTCAAAAATAAGCTATGCGATGCACCGATACTATCCTTACCCGAAGGCACTGAAGACTTCGTGGTATACTGCGACGCTTCGCGTCAAGGTTTGGGCTGCGTGCTCATGCAACGCCAAAAAGTCATCGCTTACGCTTCAAGACAGTTGAAGGTGCATGAAAGGAACTATACCACTCACGACCTAGAGCTAGGCGCAGTGGTATTCGCCTTGAAGATCTGGCGACACTATTTATATGGTACTTGATGTACAATCTTCACAGATCACAAAAGCCTACAACACATACTTGATCATAAGGAATTAAACATGCGTCAGCGACGATGGGTTGAGTTGCTGAACGATTATGACTGTGAGATTAAGTACCATCCTGGAAAGGCAAACGTTGTGGCAGACGCGTTAAGCCGAAAGGAAAGGGTTAAGACCCTAAGGGTTCGAGCATTGTAAATGACTATTCGAACGAACCTCACTACACGCATTCGTGACTCACAACAAGAAGCCCTTAAGGGAGAAAATCATAGAGCTGAATACGTCTGAGGTATGCTGAAGAATTTGGTGCCAAACAAAGAGGGAACCTTGGGTTCCGCTCTATGGCGGTATTCGAGAAGTCATCCTTAATGAAGCTCACAAGTCAAGATACTCGATCCATCCAGGATCGGACAAAATGTATCAAGACTTGAAGGAATACTATTGGTGGCCGAGACTTAAAAGCGACGTTGCAATCTATGTTGGAAAGTGCCTAACCTGTGCTAAGGTTAAGGCTGAATATCAGAAACCATCTGGGCTACTGCAACAACCAGAGATACCCATGTGGAAGTGGGAGCAAATCTCAATGGACGTAAGTGCAGAACTCCAGTTTGTTGGGCAGAATTAGGGGAAAGTCAATTATCAGGTCCAGAAATTGTGCAAGAAACTACTGACAAAATAACTCAAATCAAGGAAAGACTGAAAACAACTCGAGATCGTCAGAAGAGCTATGCAGATAATCGCCGCAAGCCGTTAGAATTTCAGGTCAGAGATAAAGTACTATTAAAAGTTTCTCCTTGGAAAGGAGTTGTTCGATTCGGTAAGAAAGGAAAGCTAAGTCCAAGATACGTAGGACCATTTCCTGTGATCCAACGTATAGGACCAGTTGCTTATCGTTTACAACTACCAGAAGAATTAGCTGGAGTACATGATGTATTTCATGTATCCAATCTCAAGAAATGCTTATCAGATGAATCACTGGTAGTACCTCTTCAAGATATAGAGGTAAACGAAAAGCTAAAATTTGTTGAGAAACCTCTTCAAATTGAGGATCGAAAGATTAAGTTTCTCAAACATAAACGACTAGTTTTAGTCAAAGTCAGATGGGATTCAAAGAGAGGACCAGAATACTACACTTGGGAGCTGGAATCAGAAATGAAGAGAAAGTATCCTCATTTATTCTAGTAAATCTCGAGGACGAGATTTTTATTAAGGTGGGGAGAATGTAACAACTCTCATCAAAAGTCCTAATTATTATTTTAATTTGACCAATAGGAAACCCTAATTGAGAAACCCAATTGATTCTGAACAAACCCTAAAATTTTCAGAACAATCAGAATCAGGATCAGGGCCCCTAAAACTCAAGGGGGTATACCCTAGTTAACGATTATCTAAATTTCTCGTTGTCAAAATGTTAAATTAAGAATCTGTCAAGTCAGCAAAGCTAGTCCCAACCGTGGCTACTCTATAAAATATAGGTAACCCTTACGGACCGTAAGGGTTAATTGTTACGGTCCGTAAGGGGTGGCAAAATTCAGGTATAAATAGCAATTTGGCGTATGTTCGACGAAGAAATTCGTTTCATGCACCGATTTACATTCTGTTTACCACAATTAACACACACTAATCACGAAGTGCTGCCGTAATCAGGGTAATAACTCGATCGCTATTACGATTCAACGTCCGATCGATTATAACTATCCAACGATTGTTTAAGTGCCGCTCAAATTGAGTTTATACTTTATTAATTCATCGTGATTTCGACTTGAATGTTTGAGTACTGCTCGAATTCGGACTATACTCTGTCATTCGTTGTGAATCCGCTGAATTGTTAAGTATTGCACTAATAAATCGTTGTGAGGATTTAATCTCGTGAATTGTCGTAACTGCTGTATTAGTTACTAACCTGTTATGTGTGCATTGTTATTTAAATTAGGTTAATCAAGGCTAATCAGTAGGCTTATATTCTGCTCGTTAAATCTACAATGTGAGTCATTCTCTTTTTATCAAATATGTTTACAAAAAGTATGTTTATTCTCAAGATTATAATTACAGTGATTAAGTATATGTAGTCACCAAATTACAGCCGGTATGTGGGGTATTGTGCACAGTATAGTAGTTTTATCACTTTAGGTGGGCGAACCTAAATTTAGTGATATTCGTCATTCATTGGGGCAGCCAATGGTGATATGACCACAGTCACCGAAAAGAGTCGAGTGACAAATACTGTGGGTAGTTGGTTTGATATCAGAAACATTGTAATCTCTTAATACTGTGAATTATAACAAACGAGTCATTTTAGTAAAACTAAATGATTCACTCAGTATTTCCCTGCTGACAAAACCTTTTTCAAACATGTTTCAGGTGATCTGTTGTGAGCACAGGAAAAGTGCCGTGGAGCACTACAAGCTTAGAAAAGTGGCTCAATGTAAATAAATAAAGAAACATGTTTTGAGAAATAAAGATTTCCCAGTGAAATCACTTTATTGTAAATTATGGAATTTATCCCTATATTATATATAAACGAGCAGTTTTAATATTAATCGATCCTGTTTAAAAAGACTTCCGCTGTCACTTAATTAGATACCATCGGATTTCCTGCCTCGCGGCTCTGGACCGGGTCAAACCGGGGCCAAGGGCCGTGACAGGAAAAGGTGGTATCAGAGCCACTGATTTAAGCTTACTATTGATTTTAGCCTATTAAAATAATTGAGAGATACTTAGGAAATTTAATTTGCCATTCTGTGAAAATATGTTTTATTAACTGATTAATTATTGAGTTACAGTATGGGTAAACAAAAGATTTCTGCTATCTACCACAAATTAAATACTGCACCCACAGAGAAAGGAACCTCTTCCTCCAAACACCCAGCAGATCTGGAAGAAGGGCTTTTTGTCCGTAAAGAAAATTATGAAAATCCTCTTACCCAAGATAAAAGAAATTTGATTCTTAGAAAGGGAAAGGAGAAAATAAAGAAACCCCAAGTCAAGAAAGCGAGGTTTAATTCAGAAATCCAGGAATTAGGCAATAGGTCACCTTGGGAAGACACATTAGATGAAAAATGGGCAAACCTTTATATGCTAGCTACCGTAGCAGAGAATGCAAACCTCTAAAAATATCAATCAACCTGGTCTAGTAGAAAATTAATCTCCAGTAAATAAATAAAGTATAGTGTGTTCTCTTTCCTGTAGTCTTTTGTACAAATCCATATGCAATAAAACTTTAATGTTTATTGTAAAACTTTGTTCCAAAGTTTTAACTTAGCATTTTTGTGCATTTTGCATATATGCTATCCAGCATCAGTGAGATATCGGAAGCATTTCAGAATCTCAACCTCTACCCAGTACCAATTGAAGTCTCCCACGACTTTACTGGTTATAATGCTGACATAGAGGAACCTCTGGAATTCCAAGCTCCACCGCTGGAAAAAGCAAAACTTAAAAAGAAAAGAAGATATGTAGGATGGAGGAAACTGCGCAGGAGAAAGCCGGCCACTAGGAAACTCCCCAAAATAGAAAACCCTATAGACAAAGGAAAAGGAATCGAAATCGGAGAAAGTTCTAATCCAGCAGAGATAGAAATCAGGAAAGATTCTAAACAAAAAGGAATAGAAATTGGAGAGAGTTCTAGACAAACTGAAGAAATCACATTTCAAGAAGAAATAGACCGTCTACTAGCAAATTGTGATGTCATTAGCCCTATCCATAATAATCTATATCCTTACATAGAAACCCAACTTCCTGTGAATCTGGAACCAGCTATTCCAGACCCACTAATCCACACTCGACCTTTAGGCCAAATGGAAGAATGGTGGACAAATGACTGGCAATTCGAAAATATCATCAACAGTCCTTATTCTTTCCTTCCACAGTTTGATCCGGAACCTATCCCCAATCCTCCAATGAGCAATGAAAACTTAGCCGAACTCCGTCAGTTCGGTGAAGAGCTGATAGGTACAGGGAATAGGATCCGGGAAATGGGGGAACAAATTTCCTGGAAATACGACGAAAGGGAGTGTCGCTACTAAACTGCCAGTTGACCAAAGAATAGTGGGGTTGGGAAGAATGTCTGTATAATAATAATAATAGCTAAATATAACTCTGTAAAATGGGAAATAAAACATTGTAAGATAAACAGTGTGTATGGATGCCTATATAATATATAAAGCAAAATAGAAGTCGAAACATCGACAATTTTGGATATATATATCTGTGTTATAAGATTTTATGTGCTTCTGGGTAATTGTTTTATCTACAATTATTTGATACTAATAGTTATAATTATAATAATTATCAGATGGAAAATGCTAGTAATGAACCAGTTAATGAAGGGAATCAATCTGAACAAAATCAGGAAAACCAGTATATGACTAGACAAGATATTGAAAACATCATCACTCAAGGGATAGCTAATGCTATTCCAGCAATCATGGCTGCTGCTCAGAAACCTGTTGAACCACAACAAATCATTCCTAGTAAACGTACTCAGGAAGATAATTTTAGTCATAGTGTAAATGGAGGCGGCAATCATGACGATAATAATCCACGACAGGCTCCACCTCCTAAGAAAATGAAAGCCGCAACACCTGGTTGCACTTTCAAAGAATTTCTTGCTTGCAAACCTGCTGAATTTGCAGGCAACGAAGGAGCAACTGCAGTACTGCGTTGGTTAGAGAAAACCGAAGCATTAATGGCAATAAGTACTTAGACCTGCTGAATTTGCAGGCAACCATTAATCGTGTACATACTTAGACCGCAGAACAAAAGGTTAGATCTAACGGGTGTCAGGGCAGCCCCACTCTTGGTGACAACTAGAACCAAGTAGTGTTTTTGTGTCTCAGTCGTGAATCGACTATAGAAAAATGCCTATGGTTTGGTGACTTCCTATGTCGTGTCACATGTTAATGGCCTTGCAACCCATTAACAACAAGATACATACAAGAATACTTGATTTATACAAGAAAACCTTGATACATACAGAAATACTTGATTTATACAAGATACATACAGAATACTTGATTTATACAAGAAAACATGATACATACAAGAATACATGATACATACAAGAATACTTGATTTATACAAGATACATACCATGTTTTCATACAAAGTTTCTGTGACAAGAAAATGATTTTAAATTCGTTTTCTCAACAATACTTCAAAAACCGGTTATTCAAAAAGGATTTATTTCAAATCTTTTACAAACAAACTATGAACTCGCTCAACTTTATGTTGATTTTTCGCATGATTCTTTCTCAGGTTGCATTTCTAAGACAAGACACGGTTGGAATAGGAGAACCATGTGGAGTCGAGTACTTAGTGGCGTTCATTTTATAAAAGACTTAGCTTATTTGCTTCCGCTGTGCAATGAAGATACCAGTCCAGTCACGCCAATGCTCTGATATTTCGGGGTGTGACAGATTGGTATCAGAGCTATAGGTTACAGCGAATAGGGTTCTCTGTAGAGATACCTAGGCTCTAACCTCACTTTCCCCTGGGAACTTAGAATATTAAAACCTGAATGCATACAGAACGCATAGTACTCGAATATGGTCTCCAACCGTTGCCAAAAATCAAACAGTCAAGATTTTGTTTTTAAACATACGCTAAAGTTGTGTTTTACACACGGTACACAAAACAGTCGCATAAAGTGCACAAAACTCTGAGAATTTAGGAAACATGCATGTAAGACCTTCGGAAACTTATGTTAAAGTTCATTAAAGGTCATCACGTAGGAACTGCAAATATTAATTCGGGCACACACAATTATACATATTGTCTACGATGTTTTAACTTCCCGAGCAGGCAGCCTACGCATAACGAAACGCTAGTGCACGAGAATACATAGAACTCAAATTTTACGTCAACAGATGTCGGAGTGCATCACATTCTACGCAAACAAAACGCTAGCGCACAAGCATACGTGAAACTTAAGCTATACATCAACGGAGGTTGAAGTACGCCACATACGACTTACGAGGTGAAGTCACCAAGAAGGCACTGTGGAGCATCTCAGCGATGTTGCTAATCCTGTCAGCACGAAAACTAACGATCAGGAAGCGGCAGTTGGCACGCGGTCCTGCAAACGACACGAGTCATGCTAAGGAAAAGACGCAAGTCACCGTATTCCCCCTATTTCAGCTAACGACGAGTACGCTATATTCGACATTCTATGGTAATGTCACCTAACAACCAGTTATCACATGCAACCCCAGGTAAAGTCCTCAAATTTCTTTTATTGAAATTTCGACTTTCACATTTACTGAGTAGATTTTCGTATCTCTGCTCCTCTTAATGGTCATTGCATCACGATAATTTCATTCGTATAGTGAACACTCATTGCTTCACTTCTTGAAAATTCATATGTTACGCATGCATCGTTTGTTACGCATGTGGTTTCGTTTCGAGTAAAGCGTTTCGTTGAAGTTCAAATATTGTTTCGCTAAATCCAATTGTGAATTGTGATTCGAATGACCCGCATTATTGAAATTGTTGACTTTTTTGTTATCAAGTCAACACATTTTCTTGAAAGTTCCTTTCTTTTTCAAGTTACATACATGGTATTTCGTTAGGACCATGCCAAAAGTTTTCTTGTTGATACATGTATTTATTGTCGGCTTGCGCCGAAATCAAATTCAATTGTTTGAACTTGTTCATTACACTTATTCAATTCAAGACACCATATGATGTATTGAAAGCATCATATTCGAATTCGTTTTAACAAGCGTTTCATTGTTCCGAGTCGTGGTAGATTTGTTTGGTCTACGACTCCATTAAGTCGTTTGTTGATTTCGACACCTTGTGGTGTCAGTACAAACTTGTAGCTTGGGCTAATTTATGCAAAACACAGGTGATACTTGTTCGATCACCGCTATATTTGAATTGTTTCATTCACTACGACACCTTGTGGCATCGGTAGAACTTGCAGCTTGGGCTGATCATGATCGAGCGTTTCATGCAAACTATTACATTTGAGCTTGTTGAAATCTAAATTCATTGATTGGGTGCAATCATTTCTAGAATTCATTTGCATCTTGCGATACATCCTTGAATTCACATCATTCGAATAAGTCTTGATTCGACTTCATGATCGTTCACTTTGGTATTATTCATATTTACTTACATATAACGTAACTCTAAGGAGTTGACGTAGTCTAAATTTCGAGGAAGAAATTTTATTAACAGGGGGAGAATGTGACAACCGGTAATTTACGCCCTTAATTACGTGATTAACAGGCGATTAACGCGATAATAAATAGTGTTTACAGCACAAATTAACTTAATTAGGCCCTTGGAGCACCCAGGAACGTTTATTCAACTATACAGTGCGCGTATGGTGATTTATGGGAAATCTGTTGAATATTACGCGACAACGGACTGATACCGTACGAAATACTGACAACGCCGACAAATATGGATGTTACGTGAATATTTTATACTCATGGAGTTTGGGTTGCGAGATTGGGCCTCGTAGGAATTACGGGCCACTTACACATGAGATGGGCTTGTGGGCCCTGGGCCCAAGCCCAAAACCCACAAGCCTGAACCTACACATAATATATATGAGATCTTTACAAGATCTACACAAAATCATGCAAAATCTCTTGTAGATTTTTGTCTCACAAAGTTGGATACAAGAAATCTTAAGAGATCTGCCAAAAATCTCTATGGATCTTTACACACAAGACATAAGAATATAACACTAGTCATTACCCAACTAATTGTGTATAAAACCCATATCCCTATTCTCATTCTTCAAATGTGCAGACTATACACACACATAAATACCCTCTTCTACTCTCCCTCTCTAAACTAATACAGACCTTAAAGTCTGTCATTTCCCTTCTCTTCTCTCTCGATTATACACAAGAAACAAACACACACACAGACATAGAGTCTGCCTTACCCTCTCTCTATGATTTATACAAACACAGAGACTTCATCTTCTTGTTCCCTTCCACCCCTCTCGATTACCCACATAAATCAAGCCCATATTCAGTTGTCTCATCTCTCCTCTCTCAATCGATGCATAAGCACACCCGACACATAACCCCCCTTTTAATTCGATCAGCAACGGACCACCACCACCAACGTCGGGTGGTGGTGAGCGGTGGTCAGTCGACAGAGAGAGGAAGACGGGGAGGAGAGAGACAGGGCAGAGAGGGCGGACCGGAGGTCGGAGACTTGGTCCAGCGGTCCCTGTCTTGGACCGGCGGATCTCGTCTTTATCCGACGAATGACACCGTTTTTCCGGCGGTCTGTGCTTCGGACTGACGAGACTCACCGGTATTAGTGGTGGCGGTGACGAACGAAGATGACGGTGGAGATCTGTTGATGATGGTGCTGTCGGATGTAGCTGAGCGGAAAAGAAAAACGAAGCCATCGGCGGCAGCCGACGACGGTAATGGTGGTGATTTTATATTCAGTTGTTTTGATTTTCGGCTCAGGTTTCGTTATTTCAGTTTGGGTTTTCATACTTGGCGTTTTAATATAATTCACGTAAACTTTATATATATTATGTGTTGAATTGTTGAATCTTGAAAAATAACGACAACTTGTGTTGTCGGGGTGTCCAAAAACAGAGGAAACTCTGCCCGTTTTTCGAGAAATCCGTAAAATAAAGCGAGTTTTATTATAAAACAAAACGTGCTTTTGATATAAAGCGACTTTTGAAAAACAAGATACGAATATAAAGTTCTTTCGACAACAACTTACAACTTACAAAAACAACGATACGGAAATTATTTCGACAACAAAAATAAATATAGTTATTATTATATTTATTTCAAACGAACTCGAATCCTTTTATAAATAAATATAGTTATATATTTATTTTCCAATACAAGTCGACGATTCTTTTACAAAATAAATATAACTGTTATATTTATTTTATACGCCTAGACGGCACATATGTATATTTTTGGCAAATATAAACAAGACGCAATATATATAATACAAGTTTATTATATATTACTTTCATACGTATATTCCTACATACTCAAACAACTTCTCGTGGCAATTTAACTTAGTCATTTTCATTAAGTTAACTATTTACCGTCAAATCGTTCGATCAACGATTCGGTAGAGCTCGGTAACACGTAGATTAGTTACCACATTATTCGAAATTTATTAGATATTCCGTGTTAGGAATACTGTAGAATGCATGCTAGCAAGTCGAGCCTTGGAAACGACATCACGAAGTCGTATATAGCTAGCTTTGCACAGGAATATTCAGGTGAGTTCATAACCCCACCTTTTACGGTTTTACATTTTTCTAAATGTTTTCGGGGTGGAAAGACATGCACTTTTTGCAAAACATACAAGAATTACATATTTATAAACCATTTTACAAGCAAGATTTATCTGACACGAATGGTTTACGGAAAGCTTATGTTTTATACCGGTTTTTCAAACAAGCGTTTACTCACGAATTCTAGTTTTCTAAACTACGAGAAAATACAAATACAAGAGTATACAAACACATGAGAATTGATACTTGATATAATGAATATAAGAACTGAAAATTGATACTTGATATGATGAATACAAAAACAAGAAGCACTCTTGGTGATAACTAGTACCAAGTATGATGCATTTGAGGAATGATACGAGAAATAGTGTCACGAATAGGGTACCATAAGCACCATTAATCGTGTACATACTTAGACCACAGAACAAAAGGTTAGATCTAACGGGTGTCAGGGCAGCCCCACTCTTGGTGACAACTAGAACCAAGTAGTGTTTTTGTGTCTCAGTCGTGAATCGACTATAGAAAAATGCCTATGGTTTGGTGACTTCCTATGTCGTGTCACATGTTAATGGCCTTGCAACCCATTAACTACAAGATACATACAAGAATACTTGATTTATACAAGAAAACCTTGATACATACAGAAATACTTGATTTATACAAGATACATATAGAATACTTGATTTATACAAGAAAACATGATACATACAAGAATACATGATACATACAAGAATACTTGATTTATACAAGATACATACCATGTTTTCATACAAAGTTTCTGTGACAAGAAAATGATTTTAAATTCGTTTTCTCAACAATACTTCAAAAACCGGTTATTCAAAAAAGATTTATTTCAAATCTTTTACAAACAAACTATGAACTCGCTCAACTTTATGTTGATTTTTCGCATGTTTCTTTCTCAGGTTGCATTTCTAAGACAAGGCACGGTTGGAATAGGAGAACCATGTGGAGTCGAGTACTTAGTGGCGTTCATTTTCTAAAAGACTTAGCTTATTTGCTTCCGCTGTGCAATGAAGATACCAGTCCAGTCACGCCAATGCTCTGATATTTCGGGGTGTGACATGATGTTATTGAATGACACTTCGTCATACGTATTAGGGGTAGTAAACCGTTGTTAGGCGTTATTTACTGCTTGCATCAATATTCTAAGTATCTTGTGCAAGTGGGAGATTGTTGGACTCTGTATGCCCAAGACACACATTAAATTGATGTGGCTAGTACGTTATGATCCAGGTCAGGTCATACCCAATAACAAGCTAGACAAACACCTATAATATTTATTTACGATATTATCAAACAAATAAATATTAACACTTGAAATATTTTGAAATTGGTTTTCTAAATAATTTCACTTGAGAAACTAATAAATTATGTGGATAATTTATTTTTGAGAGAATATTTTATTTTTGTTATTTAATGGGTTAAATAAATTTTAGAAGGTTGCATAAGTCTTGTAAACATATGATGTTATATTTATAAAAGGTTATAAAATAAACAAGACTTAAATTTAAAAAGAAATTTTGAATTTTTTTATAAAAAGCCAAAGTAGGCCGCCCCCCATGGGGGTCTTTCCAAGGCATTTTTTGACCAATCAATATACTTGCATTTCTTCTCAAAAGTTGTTATATGATTTGATGATTTTTTTCTAATCTTCTCTCATACTTGAAACACACTTTGGAAAAAAAAAAATCAAGTGTAAGAACACTAGAGAATGTTCTCAAATTTTCTGCCATGTATGGTTGATCAAGAGGGGATTTTTCAAGTGAGTTCACAAGTATAGAAATCCTAGCAAAACGTAAGGTGTTTGTTGGAAGGCTTGGGGTATACAAGCTTGAGGTCTTCTACTTTGAAGATTTCCATTTAAGAATATCATACTCTTCATATCTTTTACTCTTTGGAAGATGGTATTCTTATAACACCTTATGGTTGTGTTTTTGATAGCATGCATGTTCGTATATGGATCCAGGTTATTGGGTTTCACATATAAAATGAGTTTTATATATTGAAAGTAACATGTTTTAAATACTTTTTCCGATGCGTTTTAATTTTATAAGGATAAAATTACTTTGATAAACATGTGAAAATCCCAACAGAATTAAGGTTCTGTTAGTAAAGATCCATTAGTTTACAATATGTGAAAATGTGGGACCACCACTGGTTATTTTTTAAGTTGCGACCGTTGCAGGCCAACGACAAATAGTTTGGATTATTAAAATCCATTATTCCAATTATTTAGAAATAACTTTTTAAACCTGATTTTATTTATACGAATGCTCAACTCTGAGTCGTGGGTTGTGTAGTTCTTCTCATGGATTTTCAGTTGGGAATGTGGTCTAAAAATACATAATTTTATATAAATATTCCTATACTTTTGAATAACTTGCGGGTTATATTTGTTGAATTCTACCCATTCCTAATTCATTTTTGAGGTTTAATAATTTTAAGTGGAAACGAGCTAAAACGAGTAAGAACATTCAACAATAATAATTATTTAAAAAAATAAATAATGATTTGATTAAAATGAGTTATCATTAGTGGTTTGAAATTGTAAACTTAATATAATCTAAAAGTTAACTATATATATCTACACTACATTTATAATGCATATCCGAAGGGCAGAAATGGTCATTTGCCACTTTTTCAACATTTACAACCCTTTAAAGCTATTGTACAACCATTTATAGCACCTCAATGTTCAAAGCTTTTTGGAACCTTCTTCAAACACCAACAGGCGAGCTAACAAGGCGGGCAAACCCTAATTCGAATTTCACAAACCCACATCTTCTCTTCCTTCATTCTCTCTCTCTCTTTCATATTCCACCTGGATTAACTCTCTCTCTAGCGATTCACCCTTAAATCAATGAAGAATTAAATATCAATTTGTTTCTTGATGCTGATTCAAGCTTGCACCGTGTTACTGGTGGTAGTAGACGGTGATGGCAGAAGATTTTAGAGTTATGGTGTTCAAGCGATGCTAGAGACAAAGTCCAGATCCATCAAGGTATCGATTTAACCCATTTACACCTTTATTTCCTTACTAATCAAATGTTCCTTTAAAATCAGGTTTTCTATTAAACCCTAGATTCGTCTACCTTAACTTTGGGATTTCCAACACCGTTGCTCTCACGAAAGTGAAATCAATCACGTCACCACCACTTCTCCTTCCACACCCGTATTGTTGGTTTCATCATCGATGTGGATCTATTAAATTGTGTTTAATTGTCATTTAATGTAGTTATTTCACCAGGAAAAACCTCGTTCATGTCAAGTTTCTAGCGAATTCCTCCATCTGCCATTCCGGTGACCTTAAATTTCATCTTAGCTTCAAATATATTCCCCTCCGTCTTCCTTATTATCTATGCTCCTTGATGCACTTCAAATTCTGTCACAGGTAATCCTTTTTTCTCAGCTTAATATGCATTTTACTAATTATACTGAGTATCTCTATCATATTTTTGTTAAATACAAAGTTACAATTACGGGCAAAGAAAGTTTGGATGATGTGATATCTATTTTTTGCACCTTATGTAAACGATAGGTTGCATTTTATATGTTTAATTTGTGTTTTAAAATTAGGTTTTCTGCAATATAAGTATCCACATTCTATAAGGGCTATCTAAGAACAATTATTTATGTCAAGATTTTCAACTGAGTTATCTGCAGGGCTTAAGCTTTACAGAATTTTATTTGGATAATGTTGATACCATTGACGATGATGACACATGATTACGACCATGTAACAAATTTCATTTAAATGGAAACTAACTCATCATTGATGTAAAATTGTAATTTGTGTTTGATTGCTCATTAAATGTAGTTACATTCTAGATTTAGCATCAAATTATGTTCCTCTTACATAATCGTCAAACCAAGAAAGGTGTAAATGCTTTATTAGGGTTAGGTTTCCATTTGGCTTTGGTATGTCTTTCACATTCATAATTCCAGTTACTTACTGCAGGTTTGTGATATTCAGAGGGTTTTCGGTTTGTGCTTACAACGTTGACAAATAATTCTAGTGGGCAAGCTAACAAAAGAGATTCTCATTACTTGCGCTGTCTGTTGCCTCCGGTTGTTTCCACACAAGAGCTTCAGGAGAAGAAGTTGATGCAAAATATTCGCAGTTATGAAGTTCCCTTGCACAAATATGTGGCTATGATGGAACTCGAGGTATCATCTTACTTTGATTTCCGGTGATCAACATATGTTAGTGCATTTATGTCTATCGCCTCCGTCAATCCAGTCTGTAGCAGAAACTGAAGAAAACTTGCATTATATTGTAATATCTTAGTAAAGGCAAGGTGGCATAATTGTAAATAAGGAGAGTCTCCTTATATCCTTGGCCTATAAATAGAACCCTTAGGGTTAGGATTTAGAACTTTTGCTACTTTTTCAACATTAGAGACTTTGAGCATTTGAAGATCTAGAGTGAGATTCTAGAGAGAGAAAGCTCGTGTATGTGATTCAGGTGCTGTACGATTTCAGATCTGTTAATAGAATCACTATTATATTACTTTCTTGTGTGTTCGATCACGATCGTGTACGGATTCCGCACGTCGCACGATCGGTACGCAATCGAAACAGAGATAAAACCGGGACCTACAAGTGGTATCAGAGCAGGAGCTCGATTGCACTGATCAAACACACAATTACGCACACGAATTCAGCAGATTCAGAGTCAAATTTCACTCAGATTTGTCAAATTTCTTCATCTTTACATTTCTTCACGTTTTCGACTGAAAATCGTCAAATTAAACGGGTTTTAACGGTTCAAAATTAATGATTTTTGGATATGTTGTGCGAAAGTACTTGATCTACAAGCCTACAAATTTTCAGACCTTAATTCAAAGCCGTTTGAGAGAAATATAAGTTTTTCTGTTCGAAAAAGTTGATAAAATGGGAACTGTTGTTGTTCATGTTTACTTGAATGCCAACCGATCGGCTAGCTAACCGATTGGCTAGCTAACCGTTCCATAGCTTTCATTGCATTTCATTTAAGTTGTTGACCTTCGTTGACTTGCCAGCCGATCGGCTAGCATCCCAGCCGAACGGTCAACACACGATCACGTTAAATTCATTTAGTTGTTGACTTTGTTGACTGCTGATCGATCGAACAGCTGTTCGATTGAACACCTGTCCGTTCCACTGCATTTCATTAAGTTGTTGACTTTATTTGACCTAACCGATCGGACAGCTAGCCAATCGGCTAGCATCCCAACCGATCGGTCGGCAATACGTGTCATTAGTCTACACTGTTATATTTCTTAGTCAACATTTTCAGCTTGTCAGTCAACTTTATCAGCATTTCATGTGAGTCATTAAATGCATTCGGTGAGCATGTGATATTCACTACTGTTGTTATCAAATATAGTCTTCATTTATAACCTCATCACGTGACATACTGAATTCATATATCGATGCATATAATTGATTTTGGGGTCAAATTGGTAATAGATTAATATCACAGTTGTCAGCCGCATTAATATCAATAGTTTGCATGTGAATATGTATAAGTTTGTCAGGGCGGTGATTGCATGTGCTAATTGTCGTGATTCAGTCTGACAGTTTGCATTATAATTGTTGAAGTCTAAGAAGTCAAAGTGCCAGCCGATCGATCAAGCTTTTTGTCGTCTTGTGCCATCAATTCAACACGCTAGCCGATCGAACAGCATCAAAACGCCAGCCGATCGAACATCATCAAAACGCCAGCCGATCGAACATCATATTGTTTTGTCGTGTAGTGCTGATCGATTGAACAGAGGGTCGATCGAACAACATATTTGTCGTTTTGTGTCAACCGATCGAACAGAGGGTCGATCGAACAGCATATTTATCGTTTTGTGTCAACCGATCGAACAGAGGGTCGAACGGACAACCAACCGATTCAAGATAAAATCCCAGCCGATCGAACAGAAATCCCGTCCGATCGAACAACAACTCCGCCCGATCGAACAACACTGATTATTTTCACTGTTGACTTTTGTTGACCAACTCGATCGGATACCCGTTCGATTCAAGTTGTTTGATAATTTTTAGAACTGACCTTTGTTTGTATGTGATTCAGGTGATTCGAAGAAAAAACATCATGGCTGAAGAGTTTTACAACACGTTCTACAACGCGTTTACATCTGACTCGTCTGAAACATCAACTGTTACACCAAAGTCAATAACAAAAACGATCAATGAGAACATCAAGCATGATAATTTCTACGGAACACATTCAAAGCCACCAACTCTGGAAAGCATTGAGGATTATACATGGTGGAAAGAACGGTTTCTTAACTGGGTGAAAGCGTATGCGCATGAAAGCTGGTTCTGTTTAGAATTTGGATACGAATGACCAAAAGATGATAAAGGCGAAGAACTTCCATTTAAGAAGTTATCAAGAGAAGATAAATCTGAGTTTGCTGCCGAACAAAGAATGATTGCTTTGATCCAGTCTGCAATCAGAAATGATATTTTTGCGTTGCTGAATCATGATGGGTCATCTAAATCAGTTTGGGAAGCTTTACGTGTTAAAGCTGAGGGGGTAAACAGATAAAAAAGAACAAAATTGCTTTACTTAAAAAAGAATTTGATCTGTTTGATAGTCTAACAGGAGAGACAGTGAGACAAATGATTGAGAGATTTTGTCATCTTAAAATTGAACTTGAGAGATTTGAGATAGTGAAAACAAGAGAGGAACTTATAGATAAAGTGATTGAAGCGTTACCACGAGCTGCTCAGTGGCAAACGTTTGTGTTTATTTTAAAAAATGATGCTTTATATGATACAATTTCTCTTGATGCATTGTTTGAAAAGATAGAGAGTCATGATCTGGAGCTACAAAAGCAAAGCAAAATGACTGGTTCTTCACATCAATAGAATGTTGGATTGTATTACAAAGGCAGTGTATCATTAGAGAAAGGTGTTGGTTCACCAAAGACAGCATTCAGTGGTGAGAAGATGAAAGAACCTCAAACAACTTCAACAAGTCATTATTCTGGATATCATTCATCTTCAAAATCAAATCCTGATGAAGCTGAGGAGATTCTATGCAACATTGCTCTCAAACTGAAGAATTCTCCGTCGATGAGCATAAATGCAGCTAAGCAGCAAATGAGTTTCCTTGCATCTGTTTTGGAATCGTATGAAGGTCTTGTAGCTGGAAAAATTGGAAACTCCGAATTAACCAAAGAAGACTACAACCAGATTGATCCGGAAGAGATGGAGCTCATTGACATTCGTTGGTGCTTAGCAAGTTGCATCCGAAGAGCGCAGAGGTATATGGAGATTACTGGGAAACAATCTCTTGGAGGTGCATCAACAAAGCTTGGATTCGACAAATCCAAAGTGACTTGCTTCAAATGTAAGCAGAAAGGTCATTTCAAAAGAGAATGCACTAATTCTGCAGTTGGTGGAAATGAACATCCATTCAATGATGATTATTACCGAAAGGCAATCTACCATCGAAGCAGAGAAGAGCCTAAGATGATTGAAGATAAACCTAAATCGAGAGCTTGTTTTGTAATTCAAGATGATGAAGGTTTTGATTGGTCCGAGATATGTCCAGAAGAAGATCGTTTGGAGAATGTTCGAAAAACAGCTCATGGGAAAGCTATAACAGAGGAAAGAAAGTTTGTTTTTGTTGCTGAAATCCGTGAAGAGAAAAATGAATATAAAGATAAATTTGAAATGAAGGAGAAAGCTCGAGAAGAGATCTTGAGTGAGAAAACTTATCGAGAAAGAAACGTTGTTTACAACAGAATGGATGACATGCAAGAAGAGTATGAGAGTGCAGTGAGCAACAGAAGATGGGATAGAAAGAGAGAGTGTTACTTAAACAGAGAAGGAGAACCAGTTGTTCTAAAGAAAGACATAATTTTTGATGATGTTCTTCTCATAGTTCCTTTAAGAGCCGAATATTATAGAAATGTGATGAAAGATGACACATATGCTAAAAGGCATGAAAATGAGATCAGATATGCCATGACATCGTGTCTGAGAAAAAGGGATGAAGAGAGAATGAAAAAGAATGTTGAAGAAATAGTGAACAATCTGAAGAAGGTTGCTGAAGAGGTTAAAGCAGAGGATGTTAAAGTTGAGGTGAATGGAAAGGTTGTAAAAGAAGCAGTTACTGAAGAACAGCAGGTTGAAGAAGAGGTGAAGAAAGAAGAAGAAGTGAAGAATGAGAGTTTAGTTGTTGGTGATGTTGGTAATGAGGTTGGTATTGAAGGAAAGAAGAGTGATGCTGATCAAAAGCAAACAAAAGTTGCTGCAAACACCGAAGTGCCAATCACTGAGGTAAATTCTAAAATCTTGAAAACTGTTGAACAGTGCATGTTGGTGCATGTTTGTGACAACAGCTTAGATTTGGTCTTTGGATATCTTGTAATTAGTTAAACGATAAACAGTTAGCGGGTTTAGCTTTGTATTAGTGAGTTAATAGAGTTTGGGCTAAACAAAACCCACATTGGGTGATGGGGGACGAAATGGGCCTAGCCCATGTAGGAACCCATGCCTAAAGTTGCAACCTTGTGTTATATAAACAAGGTTAGGATTTAGGGTTTAGGTTAATCAGCTAGAACATTGTGTGAGAGCAATTTCGTGAGAGTTATAGCCTTGGACGAAATTGTTAGTTGGTTAGGGTTTGATTGATTGAAGAAGTTTTCAAAAATAAATGCAAAGAAATGTTAGAAAACGAAAAAGTTTTGAAAGATAATGAAGAAAAACTTTTGGAAAAATGTAAAAAGGTAGAAAAAGAAAATGAAGTTTTGAAAGAAAAAGTTTTGAAAAAGACAGAAGAATGTGAACAAAAAGAAATTGTTTGTCAAGAGATGAAGAAAGAATATGATTCAATAAAATTGGCATATCACATTACAAAAGAATCATATGAAAAAGTGAAGGATGAAATGAAATTTGCTCAATCAAGAATGAATTATCTTTCTGAAACAACTAAAGAGCTTAAACGAATGTATGAAATAAAACAAGGTGTTGTTAATTCCTATATTGAGGATGTTGCTAAGCTAAAGCGACAGATTGCTGAGTTAGAACAGGATAACAACAAGTTAAAAAGTTATCACGTGTCGTCATATGTGCTTGAACGTATTTTCAATATAAAACCGGGAGATGGTGAGTCTGAGCAAAACAAGAAAGGCATTGGCTCAGAGTTTCATCAAGTTCCACCACCGGGAAAATTTGCATTTTATGATGATGAAAAGGTCGAAAAAGCTTTCAACATGGTAGATCAATTGTCAGACAACATTGACATAACCTATTCCAAATCTGATGATTCTAGTGATTCAGAGGTGGTAGGTAAGGTCGTTGAAAGTGTGTTGAAAGAAGATTCAGTTGAAACAGGTAAATCTGAATCACAGGATGAAAATGAAGGTAATTTTCATAATGGATATCTGAAAAACTCCGAGAAAAATTTGAATGAAGATTCAAAAGGATTGGTTTATACCATGATTGGATCGGACAAATTATTCTTAGATGTTGTATTCCCAATTCAGAATGTGATTTCAGAAAAGGTTGATAAAGTTTTCAAAATGGTAGAGATTGAAAAGTCTGAAATTCCAAAGTTTGCTGGAAAGTGTCACAAAACTTTTTATAACAAACCTGGTTACAAGAAGAAAAACATGAAGGCTGGGTTGGGTTATAAGAAGAAATAAAATTGGAAGAAAAATGAAACGCAAAATTTTCAGGCAAAAATGAATTTTGTTCAAGGAATAAGTTTAGAAGAAGAGAAAGAACTCCAAGTTACACGACAGTCTAATGAAGAGTTCTGTGCTCAGAAAAAGCAACAACAACAGGTCAAGGATGTGTCCAAGAGAACATGTTTCAAATGTGATCAAATAGGACATCTTGCACGCAAGTGTCTAAATCTAAAACTTGTTGATGTTGAGACGAAAAAGAAGCCTGTTTATGTTGAAAAACAGAAATCTGAAGTTGTGACTCAGAAGTCAACCAAGTTTGATTCTAAGCAAACTTGGAAGCCGAAAATGTCAAAGGCTGACTCACAACAAACATGGAAACCTGTGACACCCAAATTAAGAACAACACAAAGTTGGAGAACAACTGTCGATACAACAAAACCAAACGAGTTTTGGAAACCAAAAGTTGTTGTTAAAAATCAAAATGTTCAAAAAGAATCACATTTTTTACAAAAGAGGTACACCAAAAGGTCAAACATGGAGTGTTAAGAAACAAGTGTCTTCGGTAAAAGATGAGAAAATCGAAGTTAAAATTGAAAAAGTCTTTGTGCAAAATGACAAAGATTTTCCGAAGTTAACTGATGCATATTGTGTTGAAATGCCTAAGGTCAAACAGACCTGGGCTAAATTGTTCAAGTAATTGAATATTTTGAATGTGCAGGTGCTTCCGAAGACAACTGAATGTCATCGAAAAGAGTGTCGGAGCAGCCTGGCACAAGAAGAAGAGGCTGCTGAACCCTGTGTTGGTTAAAACAGGGAGTTTGTTTGTTTTCTGTATATAAATAAACCATATTTCTTAAACCCTAAAAACTGAAAAATAAAAAAAAATAAAAAAAATAATAATAATAAAAATATGTTTTCATTTTGTCAAAAAATTGAAAAATCAAAAATATGTTTGTTTTTAAATTTTGTCAAAAATTCAAAAATTTACAAAACTTTGTGTTGATTGAATACGCCGAAACCCTCACGGCTGAATAAACATGATTACTTTCACAAGATTGAAAAACGGTTTTCAAACAGTCGAAAATCAATGGGTTGTAAATCATGGGGTACTTTATATTAGTTTTCCTGCAAATCAGAGCATAGTTAGCAGAAAATGAATGGCGAGACAAAGCTATCAGCATCGTGTTGTTAAATTTGCTTTAAATGGTTTTGCATTTTAGGGGGAGGAATATTGTTAGAAAATCCAAAAACATTAGAAAACTTGAAAAGGCAAAAAACATGATAAAATTCAAAAATTGAGTTTTTGTGTAAAAAGAGGAAATGATAGTACATCAGTAGACAGTTAAAGTACGCTAAAGAATTGGAAAGTTAAAATGTGTTAAACGATCTCACCGTGGATGTGTCGGTAGATTTTTATACATTTAGTAAACTTTTTCGGGATATAAACCTAAATTCAAACTTGCTTATTTCATGGGGAACACTACTTGGATATATAGGTAACCCCTAAAATCTCGTTTGAAGGACCCCTCTTTCTGAGATACTAGGTCTTTATGCTTAGTGATATCTGGGGTATTATCCCGGGACTTATGATTTTGCGGAAGCAATGGCCTAGTCCCCGGAGAATACTTTCTGCATTGCTTGAAATATAGCGCCGCCCTCAGCAAATTGATGAAACAATAAAATTGATAGTCATTGCTGTTGTAATACAAAAGATCCTCTAAAGGGGACACACCTAAAGTCAAACCAAGCTCTCTGCTGAACGGAAGTTCTGACCTGAGCTATTATGGTTCTGGATACGGGAGTATATTCAAGAGGTGGGACACATGAATGAGTTTAAGTTCTTAAAACACCTAATTCGTATCCTGAATCAGTTGAAGTTTGTGTGAAAATTTAAGTGGATCAGTATATCGACAATCTAAGTGAATTGTTTAATTCTTAATGTGTAACTAAGCTCAACGGTACTTGTGACTTGTCAGAAACTGATATGATCCTCTGACGCAAACTCAAACAAAAATATTGTCTGTAAATATGTTTGTAAATATTTCGTTACTGCTTTATATTTTCAGAAAATACAAAAAGATTTTTAATTCCGCTTTATTTTTGACAACCGATGTCTGAGAGCTGAGTTTCAAAATCTAAGTATGCTGATTGTGTTTCTGAAAATAAAACAAGTTCATTAATTTGAAACTTGAAGTTTTAAAATCAAAAATCAAAAACAGTTTGTTATATCTCCAAGGTCATTAGTTTGGACTTGGAATATTAACTGTGAGGGATCTGGATGCTTATATTGTTAAAATCTATAAAAGAGCCAGTTTCCGATCTGGTTCGTTGAAACTGCCAAATCTTAAAGATTGTTGATAGGGGGAGAGATTCAAGTAATCCTGGATATATTCATATTATTATATCTTTAAAGCCAGGATCTTGATTTAGAAAGTTTAAATAGAGCCAGGTTACAATTCCTGGACGATTGGATATTTAAAACATTGTTACTTATGAACGTTTGAGAATTGTAGATGCTATACCAGACTTCGATCCCGACAGCCGAGTCTAAGGGGGAGTCTGAAGACGAGCTCAACGCAAGGGGAAGCGTGCATAGGAGCCAGGATACTTTCCCGAAAGAGCTTGTAATTGGAAAGCCAGGTGTCGATCCCAAAAGCACCGAAGCTTGACGAAAGGGGGAGCCTGAAGAGTCTACCGAAAGGGGGAGCTGAAGCTGAAGACAGATCCACCGGGATTCTGTTCGAGCTAGAGAGAGAGAAAGAAAAGACGCTACGAGTTTGACTCAATGATTGAGATTGACTGCGGCAATATCCAAGGGGGAGTCTGTTAGTGCATTTATGTTTATCGCCTCCGTCAATCCAGTCTGTAGCAGAAACTGAAGAAAACTTGCATTATATTGTAATATCTTGTTAGTAAAGGCAAGGTGGCATAATTGTAAATAAGGAGAGTCTCCTTATATCCTTGGCCTATAAATAGAACCCTTAGGGTTAGGATTTAGAACTTTTGCTACTTTTTCAACATTAGAGACTTTGAGCATTTGAAGATCTAGAGGGAGATTCTAGAGAGAGAAAGCTCGTGTATGTGATTAAGGTGTTGTACGATTTCAGATCTGTTAATAGAATCACTATT
The DNA here is from genome assembly GCA_030545235.1 of Helianthus tuberosus. NCBI lineage: Eukaryota > Viridiplantae > Streptophyta > Magnoliopsida > Asterales > Asteraceae > Helianthus > Helianthus tuberosus. Next base: position 127,399,200 of record CM060407.1, read on the forward strand.
ATATTACTTTCTCGTGTGTTCGATCACGATTGTGTACGGATTCCGCACGTCGCACGATCGGTACGCAATCGAAACGGAGATAAAACCGGGACCTACAACATATTTTACAAATTGAATTTAGGATGTTTCTGAAGATGATCCTTGTTAATAGTATTAGTTCATATTTGATCTGTTATGGTTTATAGGAGCGAAACGAGAGGCTGTTCTACAAGCTTCTTATCGATAATGTGGAAGAGCTTCTCCTTGTTGTGTACACTCCCACAGCTGGTGAGGCATGCCAGAATACGGGAGTATATCGTCATTTTGAGAAGAAACTGGAGATGGGCCATGAGGCCCATGACAATGGTACTATAGATTATTCAATTAAAATATCAATCTCCCTACAGTATCAAAAGTTTTCTATACAATACTAAATAGGAAAAAGAAGGATGTATCAAGTCGCTTGACTAAATGGTAAGTTAGTTTCATGCACAAACTTTATTTATTTAAATAATAGTCTGTAATCATCAGTTTTACTGATTAATCTATTGATATTTCTTTAAAGTAAAGAATTAATGAATATTTAAATATCGGCTTCATTTTTGTAGGGGTCATTCGATTCTAAGCACATTGATTGAAAAAGTAAATGAGTATCTCCCGAAGGATTTTGTAGAGTTACATAATATGTTTAAGGTTAGTTGATATTGTAAATATAAACTGATGGTAATTAAAATAACTTTTCTTTTTATAAAACGATACCTTACTTCAAAATTTATGAATTCTTTGGCTTTGTGGTTTAGAATGAGGATGGACAGTTTGTGGTGCACAATTGTTGCTCATGGGTACACACAGATATAATGGATGACAATATTCACTTGGAGCAAGTGAAAGAATCATGGCGTCCTAGTTATATTTATGATTTCAGCAACATGTCTCTCGGTAAGAAAATAGAATCGACACTTAGAAAAACAAAGAACAGTGGTTTTAAATTTATTTTTTGCATCCTAAAATCGATGCAAAGTGGACATATATTATTTAAGTGGAAGCCTGTGTTCATGGACAGGTTCTCTTAGTTTTGATTTTGGGCCTACGGTTTCAGAAAAAAAAAACAAACTGAACCGGCCGAGCTGGTTGGGGGTGTTGCACCGGCCGGTTTGGTTTCGGACGGTTTTCAACATTCTTTTTCAATAGCATAGCTTAGTAGTTATATTCCTAAAATGAAAAATATACATATAATAAGTCTTACACAGGCAGTTCCAAGTTCCAAATCGGGAACCAATCTGTAAACCGTCAAGACCGAACCATATATATTTCAAACCGGTCGACTTGCTTCGGTTTGAGCAGTTTTTGTGACAACTGTCAAAATTCCAGGTATCCGTACGATTATTAAATAATGATTAGTGCTTAATGACGGTGCTGAATTATAATTAATTGTTTGAATTGCTTTCTGATTATTGTTTTATACATACATGTGCATCACATATTGCCTAATGTCATATCATTATTGCATGAGAACTTTATTGACTTAAATGATCCATTAAATATAGTTAGCGCAGTTATCAGACAAATCAGAAAAATGCTGACGAAGTTCAGTAAATAGACAGATGTTGTATTGAGACCAAGAATGGGCCAGAAACCAAGTATTACACTAGTCTAGGGTGTAGGAAAGTAAGGATCATAAAACTGCCTTCCTAGAGATAGTTTAAGTGCCGGAAAGCGCCTAAAACTCACCTAAACTGCAGAATTCTGCAGAAAATCAGTAAATTAAGCATTTAAATAATCTAATATCATGCAGAAATATGGTTAAATGGCCCTGAATGCTTTCCTAAGTGTCCGGAATCAAAAGTATCACAAAAGGTAACATAAAGCGCACTAAACTACATAATTTAGAACCTTAACGAACCAGAAACCAACCGAACAACCAGACACTACCCGAAACACCAAATTTACACTAGAAGCACTGTTTTAACATTACCAAGCTAGTTATGGTCCCTGAACATCATAACACACTATATAAATATCTACTAACTAAACACCTAACTAATACTAGGATTCTAACCGTAATAACTAACATTTAGTTAAAACCTAGCCTACATACCCCCCCCACCTATTAGCGGATCCGTTGGTGCACCTAGTGTCTGTTAACTGCGTCTTAATCGAGTCTTATGTCTAGATAGGATAAACGAGTGCACAACAGGGTTGAAATTAGGGTTAGAACATGTTAAAGTGGATGATTCCGCTTGAAAGTGTCAAGGATCAGTTCATGCGAAATCAACATATGTGATTCCGCTTGAAGTGACCGATGGCAGTTTCAAGCGAAATCAGGTCACCTATATATATGTGTGTTGCATTGTTCATTTGAAACGGAATCTGGTCATTGTCTCTAAGCCGAGGTGTTGTCCGTGTGTCATTTGAACGTGTAAAAAGCTCAGAATTGATCAATAAAGAGATAATTAGAAAGGAACAAGCTGTGTTGACATCTTTTACACTGATTCCGCCTTTGTACTTGATGATGAACTACTCAACTTGACTGTTTAGGGTCACTCGACGATCCAACAAGTGGTATCAGAGCTCAGGACGAGGAGTTCATACCAATTCAGCTTGATTTTACCGGATTCTCTTTCTTCTACTCATTCTTTTCTGATTTGGACATAATTCTACGGTTGAAATGGCCTGATTTGGACATATATCAAGCGAAACAGAGTGTTAACTAATCCTTGAAAGAATTGGACTAAAATTCGACTTAAAACTGATATAACTTTCTTATTCCGCTTGAAAATTGTTCGAACATTGCTGATGTCATCATATTCCGCTTGAACTTACACGTGATTTCGCTTGAAACATCTGCGAATTTCGCTTGAAATTAGCTTCTTTTGTCTGATTTCGCTTAAATTCAGATTTCGCTTGAAAGTTCAAGCGAAATAAGCTATTTCGCTTCAAGTGACCTGATTTCGCTTGAACTTGAATTGCTATTCCGCTTGAAAAGCATATTTCGCTTGTAAAGCTGATTTCGCTTGAGAGCTTATTCCGATTGAATCTGTATTTTTTCAAAATCAAAAATTTGTCTAAGTGTTTGTTGATCATTTCAGGGACGTGAAGATGGATGATTTCAATCCGTTTTGTGATATTTTTGCTTTTGCTGGGAACGGTGGAGATGATACTTCAAACGACACGTCAAACAACACAAACGAGAAAGCTCTGAGTGCGAGAAAGAATCTTTCGGATACATTAAGTGTTGAGAGTGCGTATGGGTCGTACAACAAACCTCCAAAGTTGTTGGCGATAGAAGATTACAATCGGTGGGCTACAAGATTTGATGAGTGGCTTCAAGCTTTTGCATATCAAAGCTGGAAAAGTTTAAAGCTTGGTTATACTAGAGGAGAACGTTTTGGTGAAAGTTTGACAGATACTGATGAGATTGAAAGATATATTGCTGAACAAAAGTGCATCGCGTTGATTCATCAGTCTGTGAGAGATGATATAATTTCATTGATTGAATATGAAAATTCAAAGGATATTTGGGAGAAACTGAGGGTAAAGTGTGTAGGCAGTGCTGAGATAGTAAAAAACAAAAAGAAACTATTAAGAAAAGAGTTTGATTTATTTGGTTGTTTAAAGAACGAATTTGTTTCCAAGATGATTGAGAGATTTGGGCATCTGAAATTGGAGCTGGCAAGACATGGAATCACTTATACTCAAGACGAGTTGGTTGATAAATTGTTTGACTCGCTGCCAAATGAGCAAGACTGGCAATACTTTGCTTTGATGTTGAAGAACACCATTAAGCCGCCAGAAGTTTTGACAGTGGATCTGCTTATTGAAAGACTGGAGAGTCACGAGTTGGAGATCAAGAAATCTAGCTGTCACACCCCGACCACGTAGAACATACAAATCGTGGCGGAAACATCGGGGAGTGTTGTAACAGAATTAATTGTTTCAAATCCATGGCAATTGAAGTTTCGTTTTATTGATTAAAGGTGTAACAATGTCTTAACAATCAAAGAAATACAACATAATTAACTAGTCTTGCATCTTTTATTGTCACTAAGGCCCAAGTCTGCCTATATGTATCTTGACCATCTTATGCAACAGCTCCTGAAAAACACATGTGAAAATAGGTACGTCAGCATAAAAATGCCGGTGAGATACATAGGTTTTGTGAAAATAGGTTTCATGACTTATGTTTGAGAAAATGTTTAGTCATGAACCTTGTAATTTGCTTTGTCTTGTAAATCATTTGAAAAACAATAAGATCAGATTGATATGTATAAATAAATGTAAGGTTAAATGAATAACCATGTAAAATGTGTTTGTATAAGATAAATCGTTTATAAATCAATGTCTTGTGAAAAATATGTTATTTGTATAAAATGTTCTATGTCTCGAACTGAAATGATTCAAATAACGCTACGAGATGTAATACCATACAAACACTTATATATAGGAAGTACCAGCGGCGTATCCACCATGTTTGTATCATATTACACACGCATCGTTACTTAATCACTTAATCAAATCAAACCACCAAAGTAATGTTCATGTCTAATGTAAATCATGTAATGGATACAAACGGTTCAACAGTTACAAACGGTTCACATGGTTCAACGGTTACAAACGGTTCACATGGTTCAACGGTTACAAACGGTTCACATGGTTCAACGGTTACAACAGTTACAAACGGTTCACATGGTTCAACGGTTACAAACGGTTCACATGGTTCAACGGTTACAAACGGTTCACATGGTTCAACGGTTACAACAGTTACAAACGGTTCACATGGTTCAACGGTTACAAACGGTTCACATGGTTCAACGGTTACAAACGGTTCACAGATACTAACGGATCACATAGTCAAATGATTACAACGGTTCAAAATGTAGTATAATGTGTTCATATGCTGGATAAGCATATGCAACAGAAAGGCAATGTAAAACAATGTACTAAGTAATGCACACAATGGGCACACCTAGCATGAAATGTAATGAAATCATGTACTATAATGTACTAACAAACGTAGCCGGTATATGATGTGAAAACAGGAAAGCATGAAAGTAACAAGTAGGCACATGTGTTCCACCCCAAAACAGTTTGGAAAACAGTAAAAGAGGGGTCTATGTACTCACTTGAGAATGCTCAGTAGTCCTTGAGTAACAACCAAACAATGCTAGAGACCGCGGATATCAAACGACACCTAATATAGGTAACTATGTTAAATAACCGGACCTAAATCGGATGATTGGATAGCATTAGGGTTTGTAAACCAAATGAGTGTAGGAACTCACGTGATATGGTTTAACAAAGCCTACATGCTAAATGAAACTTAACCTAAGTCTTATTGACCCATTATGATCCGTTTAGGTAGCTTATGCTACTTTAACGTATCGTGCGCGTGAAACGCGTTCGGACCGCCTAACTAGTCCTATGACAAGTATTATATGCCTAAACATGTTACATAATCAGTTACGTGACAAAAGTTTAGGTTACATATGCTAAATTACCAATTATGTATGAAAAGGGTATTCTGGTAATTTACCTAAGGCATATAAACTACCTATCATACAACTATTCAAACGATGTGACCATAGGGTATAACCTCGGAAGGTTATTCCCTACACTATGGTCACCTAATGTATTTGGTCGGATCCTAATGATCGACCAAACTGGGTCGGGTTCGAAGGTATAAGCGATTGATCATATCGCTTACCCTACGACCCTAGACAACGTGGTAATCAGTAGGCATAGTCCCAAGGGACTATGACCATCGTGATCACAATCACGTTGCGAAGTTCAAACGAACTTCGCATTAACCATTACTGGTCAACGCTGAAAGTCAAACAAAGTTTGACTTTCTGACTCGAAAAGCAATAAAATAAGGAAAAGAACGAAAGAATACTTACGAAGGGTCCCCGAATGCTAATCTAGATCAATATAGTTCAGGTATGAAACAAAGGTTTCAACTTAGAACACAATTAATCAGATTCTAGTGAGAAATAAGGTTGGGGGTAATGGGGTATTTATAGTTTTCGGTGAACCGTTGAGATCATTTCATGGAAAAGGAGGCACGATCAATACCGTACACTTGTCGGAATGTTATGGTGACTAATTTGGCCACTCACCATAAGGTATCAACACTTGGCAAGGGAAATGGGAGTGGAAACCAGCTGCAAACAGGCTGTTCTAAACATTGAATCTGGTCTGCAGACCCCTAGCGCACCGTTACACTTATATTGTAGCGGTGCGCTAGCACCTAGTTTGGCAGAATTGCATTTTCAGTCCCTGCACCTTGTTTCAGCCATTTCCGACACGTTTAAGGCCCGTTAACCCCATTTCAAAGCTCTAAAATGAAGTTAAAGTATAGGGAACTTAAAATGTGTTCAAAAATATCTCGGATGTCGGTTCGTTTGGCCGTACGGTCGCGATGTTCGGTTAATTACGACGGAATGCGCACAAGCGCGAAAAACGATCCAAATGGCGCGACGAATGGATTTTTCTTTAGGCGAACAATAAAATATAATGTAGTCATGCTTACATAAATTTTTGGATGTCCGGATGTATTCAGAACGTAAGTTATGCGCGAAAATGCAAACTTGTGCACTTTTTGACACTTTTAGTCCCTGAATGACACCAAAGTTTATTTTAGCATACCGAACACCTCAAAGCCTATTTCTAAGCTATGTAAAGGATATTTATGGTATGTTTAACTTATGGTCATGTTCCGGAAGGTCTGTTACAGTTCAAATTGGCATACTTTCGCAGTTTGTCAACTTTAGTCCCTGTAAGCGATTAAACTTTGATTTCACCACACCAAACCTTTCAAAACTTATATCTAAGTTATGTAAAGGTTATTTAAGGTATGTTAAGCCTATTTCACTATTCCGGAGTGTTCGTTGGATTAAACTGGTTATATCTACTCATCAGAGCGCGTATAACCCTCCAGAAAGCGATTTAAAGCTTGAAATCGAACAAGAATTGATATGTGCAAAAGATACACATATTTATACAAGTCCAAAGTATGAAATACAATATTTCATTGGTTTGGAATTTGTTTGATGGTTGAAATGACACAGGTGTTACAGTCTCCCATACTTTAGGAAATTTCGTCCCGAAATTTATTCGTAGGAGTCTGTCTATGACTTTGTGTCAAATAGTCATCAAAGATATGTAAAGCATAATCTGATTATTTTCCTCAACGGATATTTTTCAGAAGTGAAAATGAATGAACAGGGTCATTTTCTTTTCAACGGGTTCTTCGGAAATGGAAAATAAAGGAATTAACTAAACGGATATACATTTCCCTTAACGGATATTCTTCAGAAGTGAAAATGAATGGATGATTCATTCTTTCTCAACGGATTCTTCGTCAGAAATGGGAATGAAGGAATAATCCACGGATATTCATTTCTCTCAACGGATATTCTTCAGAACAAAAAAATGAACAAACGAGGTCATTTTCCTCAACGGTTTGTTCTTCCGAATTTGAAATGAAAGAAAAAAATCAACGGATATTTATTTCCTCAACGGATAAATCTTCAGAAACGAAAATGAATTAACGGAGTCATTTTCAACGGTTGCTTCCTCAGAGTTGGAAATGAAAGACCACACAACGGATATTCATTTCCTCAACGGATAAATCTTCAGAAACGAAAATGAACTAACGGAGTCATTTTCAACGGTTATTTCCTCAGAGTTGGAAATGAAAGACTACACAACGGATATTCATTTCCTCAACGGATAAATCTTCAGAAACGAAAATGAACTAACGGAGTCATTTTCAACGGTTGCTTCCTCAGAGTTGGAAATGAAAGACTACACAACGGATATTCATTTCCTCAACGGATAAATCTTCAGAAACGAAAATGAATTAACGGAGTCATTTTCAACGGTTGCTTCCTCAGAGTTGGAAATGAAAGACTACACATCGGATATTCATTTCCTCAACGGATAAATCTTCAGAAACGAAAATGAATTAACGGAGTCATTTTCAACGGTTGCTTCCTCAGAGTTGGAAATGAAAGACTACACAACGGATATTCATTTCCTCAACGGATAAATCTTCAGAAACGAAAATGAACTAACGGAGTCATTTTCAACGGTTATTTCCTCAGAGTTGGAAATGAAGGATTACACAACGGATATTCATTTCCTCAACGGATAAATCTTCAGAAACGAAAATGAACTAACGGAGTCATTTTCAACGGTTGCTTCCTCAGAGTTGGAAATGAAAGACTACACAACGGATATTCATTTCCTCAACGGATAAATCTTCAGAAACGAAAATGAACTAACGGAGTCATTTTCAACGGTTATTTCCTCAGAGTTGGAAATGAAGGATTACACAACGGATATTCATTTCCTCAACGGATATTCTTCAGAACGAAAATGAATGGATAATTCATTTTCCTCAACGGTTATTCTTCAGAATGGAAATGAAAAGATAAACAACGGGTATTCATTTCCTCAACGGGTATTCTTCAGAACAAAAATGAATGAATAATTCATTTTTTTTTCTCAACGGTTATTCTTCAGAATGGAAATGAAAAGATAAACAACGGATATTCATTTCCTAAACGGATATTCTTCAGAATGAAAATGAATGGATAATTCATTTTTTTCTCAACGGTTATTCTTCAGAATGGAAATGAAAAGATAAACTACGGATATTCATTTCCTCAACGGATATTCTTCAGAAGTGAAAAATGAATAGCTAGTTCATTTTTCCTCAACGGATGCTTCATCAGAATTGGAAATGAATAGGGTTTACTCTAGATACATGATAGAACTTGCTGTGATTTTCGTGCACTAAATTCCATAATTATGTATGCATCCATAATTACGTAATTCCTTGCACAGTCCGCACAGTTTGTTTTATAATGTTGTGGGGAAGGATGTCGAACTAGTGATGACGGTGACTAGACTACCATAGGGTCCTTTTAATTAGATCAACAGAGGATCTTCTTAATTAGGCCACCAAGGAGTCCTTTCAGCTTGTATCATCCAGTTTAACTAGACCACTCTAGGGATCTAATTATGAAGCAGTACTTTATAATCCAAGGGACTTATCTACAAAGTAGAAGTCCATTAAGGATTTTTAGGTAGTACCTTTGGGTATCCTACTAGGAATCTCTTGCACAAGGATATGTAAGATTTTACGAGGATTTGGATAACATAATTTGAATTACATGACACATAAAAGGGAACACATAAGCACATAACCACATAATTGTTTAATTGTTATCATATTGTTATTGATTGCTATTAACTTGGCACCTCGTACTTTGTTTCTCTTGGAAGAAACAGGTACTTAGGATTTTCGTGAAAAACGCAAGAGATCATAAAATGGAAGAAATTTGGGGGTAGTCTGTTCTTCAAGGAATACGGTTCCTTGATTGTCGGTATTGTAGAGGATATGATGTTTATACATACAATCACATAAATACATTGCGATGTAAATAAAAGATTTATTTATAAACAATGATAACAACAACCGTTTCATGGATCGTGACGACAAAAGAAAATAATACATAAGACGTGATTATTTCTAAACGATGTTGTCTTCTGGTTGGTCATATGCTCATCCCTGCGCTGGATTTGCATTAGCAAGTCTTGGGCAATTCCTACTAAAAATGGCCCATCTCGCCACAGTTGTAGCAAGACCCCGGTGGAAAACGAGCTTGAGCAGGGTTGTTGTTAATCTGATTTGGTGCTGCTGCTATTGGGCAAACCCTCGCGGTATGACCTATAAGTCCGCAAACTTGGCATATGCGGCACTTCACACCAGCATGATGATGTAGGCCACATTGGTTGCACAAGGGTGCAGTTCCGTTGTAGGGTTTCCTGGCAAGGGGTTGAGCTGGTTGGTTGGGGACGGCTTGATCATTGTGAGCGACCACGGCGAAGTTCTGAGAAGCCTTTTGCTTCTTTGACTTCTTAGAGGGTCCAGTCTGTTCATCCATGGTCTTTGATTCCTCGATTGGTTTCGATTCCTCGACCAGTTTCTTGTCACCCTTTCGGAAAAGCTTACGTTTCCTGATCTGCGATTCAGTCAAGGTTGCAGATAGCTCCATGGCCTGCCTAACAGTAGTAGGGTTGCTACCTGTCAAAATGTCTTGTATTGAGTCGGGAAGGCCATCAATGTACTTTTCGATAGCCTTATCCAAAGGTGTGACCATGTTTGGGCATAACAGACTTAACTCCTCATAACGGTCCGTGTAGGCTCGATGCTCACCGCTATCTTGCTTAAGATCATCAAATTCCCTTTCCAAAGCCCTGATCTCGTGACGAGGACAAAACTCCTTCATCATGAGAGCCCTAAGTTCGGCCCATGTCTGTGCTAGAGCAACTTCTGCACCACGATCCCTCATAACCCCGTTCCACCATGTGAGAGCCCTCTTCTGAAACACACTCGAAGAAAACTCGACCTTGCGATTGTCAGGACACTGCACGTGGCGGAAAGTATTCTCAATGCTCTCGAACCATTGAAGAAGCCCAGTCGCCCCTTCAGAACCACTAAACTTGAGTGGTTTAGCCTGGTTAAAATCCTTGTATTTGCATGTAACATTGTTGTTGTTGTTGGCTTGATTCCATTGAGCAAAGAGGTTTGGGAATTGAGCAGCCATTTGCTGCGCAATGATTTCTGCCAGCTCGGCAGTCGCTATCTGGTTCTCGCGTCGAGGAGGCATTCTAAAAGAGGAAACATGAAAAGAAACGAGTGAGAGATTTAGACGAAAAGAATGAGATGAAACAAATCTGATGAAAGCAAGGATAGTGGTCATTTGTTTGTTACTACAAAGCAACAAACGACCTCGGTGAAAAATCAAAGTAAATAGGTCAAAAATAATGTATCGCGAAGACATGCTCGCCTATAAGTGAACACTCATCCCAAGAATTCCCAGGTAAGCACAACTGGTCTCGCGTCTGGTTGAGATGTATACGAGGTGCTTGCCTAGACAGAAAACTCAGAATACAGGCATTCACCCTTCCAGTTTGCACGTGTTCACATTATTTAAAACCCAAAACCTTGACGAGATTTTTGAAAACTCAAAGGGGTTCAAAACCTTATAACAAAGGGTTCAAAACCTAGTAATTAATCATCCTAGAACAGATGATTAGTTTTCAAAGCGGTTTCGAAAATTATGCTCTTGTTGTGGTAGTCGCCTAAGGATAGGTGACGGTATTGTTTTATGACTAAACGCAAGTAAACTCGCGTTAGGGTCCTAAGAAAGTTATAGACTAGGTCAAAGCATTACTAATAACCTAATTCCCTATAACCATTGGCTCTGATACCATCTTTTCTGTCACACCCCGACCACGTAGAACATACAAATCGTGGCGGAAACATCGGGGAGTGTTGTAACAGAATTAATTGTTTCAAATCCATGGCAATTGAAGTTTCGTTTTATTGATTAAAGGTGTAACAATGTCTTAACAATCAAAGAAATACAACATAATTAACTAGTCTTGCATCTTTTATTGTCACTAAGGCCCAAGTCTGCCTATATGTATCTTGACCATCTTATGCAACAGCTCCTGAAAAACACATGTGAAAATAGGTACGTCAGCATAAAAATGCCGGTGAGATACATAGGTTTTGTGAAAATAGGTTTCATGACTTATGTTTGAGAAAATGTTTAGTCATGAACCTTGTAATTTGCTTTGTCTTGTAAATCATTTGAAAAACAATAAGATCAGATTGATATGTATAAATAAATGTAAGGTTAAATGAATAACCATGTAAAATGTGTTTGTATAAGATAAATCGTTTATAAATCAATGTCTTGTGAAAAATATGTTATTTGTATAAAATGTTCTATGTCTCGAACTGAAATGATTCAAATAACGCTACGAGATGTAATACCATACAAACACTTATATATAGGAAGTACCAGCGGCGTATCCACCATGTTTGTATCATATTACACACGCATCGTTACTTAATCACTTAATCAAATCAAACCACCAAAGTAATGTTCATGTCTAATGTAAATCATGTAATGGATACAAACGGTTCAACAGTTACAAACGGTTCACATGGTTCAACGGTTACAAACGGTTCACATGGTTCAACGGTTACAAACGGTTCACATGGTTCAACGGTTACAACAGTTACAAACGGTTCACATGGTTCAACGGTTACAAACGGTTCACATGGTTCAACGGTTACAAACGGTTCACATGGTTCAACGGTTACAAACGGTTCACATGGTTCAACGGTTACAACAGTTACAAACGGTTCACATGGTTCAACGGTTACAAACGGTTCACATGGTTCAACGGTTACAAACGGTTCACAGATACTAACGGATCACATAGTCAAATGATTACAACGGTTCAAAATGTAGTATAATGTGTTCATATGCTGGATAAGCATATGCAACAGAAAGGCAATGTAAAACAATGTACTAAGTAATGCACACAATGGGCACACCTAGCATGAAATGTAATGAAATCATGTACTATAATGTACTAACAAACGTAGCCGGTATATGATGTGAAAACAGGAAAGCATGAAAGTAACAAGTAGGCACATGTGTTCCACCCCAAAACAGTTTGGAAAACAGTAAAAGAGGGGTCTATGTACTCACTTGAGAATGCTCAGTAGTCCTTGAGTAACAACCAAACAATGCTAGAGACCGCGGATATCAAACGGCACCTAATATAGGTAACTATGTTAAATAACCGGACCTAAATCGGATGATTGGATAGCATTAGGGTTTGTAAACCAAATGAGTGTAGGAACTCACGTGATATGGTTTAACAAAGCCTACATGCTAAATGAAACTTAACCTAAGTCTTATTGACCCATTATGATCCGTTTAGGTAGCTTATGCTACTTTAACGTATCGTGCGCGTGAAACGCGTTCGGACCGCCTAACTAGTCCTATGACAAGTATTATATGCCTAAACATGTTACATAATCAGTTACGTGACAAAAGTTTAGGTTACATATGCTAAATTACCAATTATGTATGAAAAGGGTATTCTGGTAATTTACCTAAGGCATATAAACTACCTATCATACAACTATTCAAACGATGTGACCATAGGGTATAACCTCGGAAGGTTATTCCCTACACTATGGTCACCTAATGTATTTGGTCGGATCCTAATGATCGACCAAACTGGGTCGGGTTCGAAGGTATAAGCGATTGATCATATCGCTTACCCTACGACCCTAGACAACGTGGTAATCAGTAGGCATAGTCCCAAGGGACTATGACCATCGTGATCACAATCACGTTGCGAAGTTCAAACGAACTTCGCATTAACCATTACTGGTCAACGCTGAAAGTCAAACAAAGTTTGACTTTCTGACTCGAAAAGCAATAAAATAAGGAAAAGAACGAAAGAATACTTACGAAGGGTCCCCGAATGCTAATCTAGATCAATATAGTTCAGGTATGAAACAAAGGTTTCAACTTAGAACACAATTAATCAGATTCTAGTGAGAAATAAGGTTGGGGGTAATGGGGTATTTATAGTTTTCGGTGAACCGTTGAGATCATTTCATGGAAAAGGAGGCACGATCAATACCGTACACTTGTCGGAATGTTATGGTGACTAATTTGGCCACTCACCATAAGGTATCAACACTTGGCAAGGGAAATGGGAGTGGAAACCAGCTGCAAACAGGATGTTCTAAACATTGAATCTGGTCTGCAGACCCCTAGCGCACCGTTACACTTATATTGTAGCGGTGCGCTAGCACCTAGTTTGGCAGAATTGCATTTTCAGTCCCTGCACCTTGTTTCAGCCATTTCCGACACGTTTAAGGCCCGTTAACCCCATTTCAAAGCTCTAAAATGAAGTTAAAGTATAGGGAACTTAAAATGTGTTCAAAAATATCTCGGATGTCGGTTCGTTTGGCCGTACGGTCGCGATGTTCGGTTAATTACGACGGAATGCGCACAAGCGCGAAAAACGATCCAAATGGCGCGACGAATGGATTTTTCTTTAGGCGAACAATAAAATATAATGTAGTCATGCTTACATAAATTTTTGGATGTCCGGATGTATTCAGAACGTAAGTTATGCGCGAAAATGCAAACTTGTGCACTTTTTGACACTTTTAGTCCCTGAATGACACCAAAGTTTATTTTAGCATACCGAACACCTCAAAGCCTATTTCTAAGCTATGTAAAGGATATTTATGGTATGTTTAACTTATGGTCATGTTCCGGAAGGTCTGTTACAGTTCAAATTGGCATACTTTCGCAGTTTGTCAACTTTAGTCCCTGTAAGCGATTAAACTTTGATTTCACCACACCAAACCTTTCAAAACTTATATCTAAGTTATGTAAAGGTTATTTAAGGTATGTTAAGCCTATTTCACTATTCCGGAGTGTTCGTTGGATTAAACTGGTTATATCTACTCATCAGAGCGCGTATAACCCTCCAGAAAGCGATTTAAAGCTTGAAATCGAACAAGAATTGATATGTGCAAAAGATACACATATTTATACAAGTCCAAAGTATGAAATACAATATTTCATTGGTTTGGAATTTGTTTGATGGTTGAAATGACACAGGTGTTACACTAGCAAAGTCAACAACTCATCTTATCAGCAGAATGTGGAGTTGTATTACATAGGGAATCTACCAAAGACTGGTTCTCCAAGAACAGCATTTTCTGCAGAGAGTTCAAATTCTGTGAAACAAGAAATTCCTCACAGTGGTTTCCATATTGGATCTTCTTCATCAAATTCAAGCCAATCTGCATCAAAGAATCTGTTTCAATGTAACATTGCTGTAGATCTGAAGAACGCTCAAAATTTCAGTGAAGAGTCAGCAAAACAACAGATGGTGTTCATAGCGTCAGTGTTAGAATCGTACGAGAGCCTCGTGGCGGGCAAGATTGGAAACACCAACCTGACTAAAGAGGACTATGATCAAATAGATCCTGAAGAGATGGAACTGATCGATATTAGGTGGTGTATGGCTAGTGCAGTCCGGAGAGCGCAACGATTTATGGAGATTACTGGGAGACATTCAATTGGCGGACCTTCTACCAAATTGGGCTTTGACAAATCAAAGGTCGTGTGCTTCTGATGTAAACAAAAAGGACACTTTAAACATGAGTGTCGTAATGCTCCTGCTGGTGATACTGCAAATCCATTTCGCGAAGATTACTACAAAAGAGCGATCTACCATCAAAACAAATCTGAACCCCCCCAGAATGAAGCAGCTTGAAGATACCCCCAAAGAAAAATAAAGAGCTCTTGCTGTCATTCATGATGACGAGGGATATGATTGGAGTGATGTGCTACCAGAGGAAGATGCAGTAGGATACGCTTTCGTAGAAAAAGAAGTTCCTTTCAAAGACACAAGAACTGAAGAACAAAAATACCAAGCCAGAAAGCAGAAAGCAGAATTCAAGATGATGAGATTATCTAGGGTGTTCAGTGAAGCAAGGAAAGCAAAAAAGATGGGATGCTGATAGAGAATGTTATCTGGATCCTCAAGGAAACATTGCTATTGATGCGAAAACTATTAGTATAGAAGCTTTCATTAAGGAATTTGCTGAAGAAGAAGATGGCAGACAGAGAGAATGGTGGGGAGGTGGAGAAGAGAAAGAAAAAGAGAAAGAGAATGAGTCACAATCTAAGAAGATTGATGATGGGATTATTGATACTTCACAAGAATTCACCGCTGAAAACTTGGGGAAGATGGCTGACAAAGTGCTTGCTGCAAAGGAACTTGAGGTAGACTCTAAGTCTGAAACTGAGTCTAAAAGCAAGGTCAGTCCAAACGTTTCAACAAGTGAGACAGGTAAGAAAGTCAAAGGTGATAGTGACTGCAAAAGTTGCATGAAAAACTGCAAGTTTTGTAGTACACTCATTTACCTTGGTGATGCAAAGGTTGAAGAACTGACAAAAAGAGTCAGAAAGGTTGAAGATCAAATTCTAGACCCATGATAAAATGCTCAAAGCTTCAAATGATCGAGCTAAAATTTGACTGAGAAAATTGAAAATGATAAAATTGAAGTAGAAAGAATTAAGAAAGAAAATGAAAAATTGGTTCTTGAAAATCGTAAACTTTCAGAAAACTTTGATAAACTAAAACGAACAGTAAAAGATTCTGATGAAAGAAATGGTAAAACCAATAAAGAAAATGAGCATTTAACTGTAGTTCTCAGACACAAAGAAGAGCAAATCAACCAATAACTGGATGAGATTGCTAAATTGAAGCTTCAGTTTGAAGAAGCTAAGATTGAGAATGAGCGTATCAATCTGAAATTAACCAGTTACAGCTCCGCAAGCTTTGTTTTGCAACACGTTGTTCCCAAACCCATCGGGAAAAACAAAGCAGGCGAAGATGTTTACTCGGATGGAACTGGGGTTGGGTTTCATCAGGTTCCACCGCCAGTGTTAAACAATTATTCAAAGAAAAAGTCCGGGTTGGTTAATGATGAAGATGAAACAAATGGAATAAAACTTCCAGAGTCAATGAATGTTACATTTTCTTCATCTGATGATAGTGTTCAAACTGATATTGTGAAAGGCATGACTGAAAGTGTTTTGAAGTCTGATAGTGATTCAGTTGAGGATGAAGAATGTTTTCTGAACAATTACATTCCGAAACAAAAATCCAAAAACAACTTAAATGAAGAACCTACTCTTGTCATGTACAAGATGTCGGGATCGGATAAGTTGTATTCGGATTCTGAGTTTCCACTGGAGAATGTTAATGTGAACAAATTGAAAAATGTGTTCAAACTGGTTGAAATTGATTTGTCTGAAGTAGAAGGTTTGAATCAGACAAAGAGGCAAATGAATTTTGAAAAAGATAAAGCTTACTACAAGAAACCAGTTGTTCCACCACGTTTTTATAACAACAATCAAAACAGATGGTCGGGTGGTTATCAGGGTGGTAAGAATTATCAAAGAAGAAATGTTCAAAACAGAAGGTTTGCTGAGAAGAAAGTGTTTGTGTCAAGTTCGAGTTCACTTTCTGATGAAGAATCTAATATTTTTTCGAAAACAAATGAAGATTTTTTTTGCAAAGAAGGCCTCACAACCTCAGAATGAAGGCACAAGTTGAGTAGCTGATACTCGTACATGCTTCAGATGTAATAAAGTTGGGCATATTGCATGAAAGTGTACCAACTTTAAGCCTAAGTCTGAAGTTGTTGAGAGTCAAAAGAAGAAAGTTGATGTGAAGGGAAAAGCTCCATTGGTTGTTGAGAAAAAGGTTTTGAAAAATGACAACATTAAGATCAAAACTGAACCTGTTAAAAATGTGATAATTAAAAATGACAAGTTTTACAAACGGTTTGCGTCATCTCAACAAACATGGAAGCCAAAAGTTGTTGATAAGAAAAAAAGTTCATCAAAACCAAAGGTTTCAGAGTCAGAAAAACAATCGTCTTCTACCACTTCGGTAAAGATGGATGTTCCTTTGGATTATTATGAACAATTGGAGAAACAATCTTCTACTCCACCAGAGAAGAAGAATGTTCAAAAGAAAAATCAATCAACCGGTCAACTTAAGATAGACGAGTTTTTCTTATACAAAAAGTTTGAGGTTGGATCAGAAGAAAGTTTGAAGATGAATAATAAAAATTTTCCGCCACTTTACATTGCAAAATCTCACTTAAATGTTAAGTTACCCGAGTCAAAAGAGGCTTGGGTGGCAACAACTTCTCACTAAGTGTTTGTGATTTGTGCCGGAGCTTCCAAGATCCGTTTCACGATGGATTATGGATAGTGGAGCTTCTCGGCACATGACGGGGAAAACAACCCTTCTGTATGATGTATATGCTCCGGTTGCTAGACTAGAAGCGATCATAATCTTCCTAGCATTTGCATCTTGGAAAAATTTCAAAGAATATCAGCTAGATGTTAAATCGGCGTTTCTCTATGGGAAGGTAAAAGTGGAGGTTTATGTCGGTCAGCCACCGGGCTTCACCGATCCAATCCACAAAGACAAGGTTTACTTACTGGATAAAGCGCTATATGGTTTACACCAGGCCCCGAGAGCTTGGTATGAGACATTGTCTCAACACCTGCTAGCCAACAGCTTCATCCGAGGAAAAGTGGATGCCACTCTCTTCACCAAAGAGGTCGATGGTCATCTTCTGATAGTTCAAATATATGTGGACGACATCATATTTGGGTCAACGAATGAAAATCTGTGCAAATATTTTGAACAAGTTATGAAGCAGAAATTTGAAATGTCATCGATGGGTGAGATGAAATTCTTTTTGGGACTGCAGGTTGATCAACTACCCAAAGGAATTTTCAGACATCAAACGAAGTACGTTCATGATATCTTGGAGAAATTCGGGATGTCAAGTTCTACTCCAGCTTCCACCCCATTTGCGACGAATCATGGGATAAATCCTGATCTCACCGGAGATAAGGTAAATGAAACGATGTATCGTTCTATGATCGGTTCGTTAATGTATTTGACAGCTTCAAGACCCGATATTATGTACCCAACCTGCCTCGTAGCAAGATTTCAATCTAACCCAAGAGCTTCGCATATGGTGATTGTGAAAAGGATATTACGCTACCTGAAAGGAACTCCATCATTGGGGTTGTGGTATCCAAAAGAAGGCGATTTCACGCTCGAAGGGTATTCCGATTCCGATTTCGGATGCTGCAAAGTTAATGCTAAATCAACAACAGCGGGATGCCAGTTTTTCGGACCAAGATTGGTTACCTGGCCATGCAAAAAGCAGACCTCTGTGGCTCTGTCCACATGTGAAGCGGAGTATGTTTCTGCGAGCAGTTGCTGTTCTCAGATCTTGTGGATCCAGCAACAGATGAGAGACTACGGTTTGCAATTTCTAAACACCCCTATCTTTGTTGATAATGAGGCAGTGATTAACATTACAAAAAATCCTGTTCATCACGCTAAAACGAAACACATTGAAATTCGTCATCACTTCATTCGCGATTGTTTCGAGAAGAAGTTGATACAAATTGAGAAAATCCACACTGACGAGCAAAAAGCTGATTTACATACCAAAGCATTTGATAAAACACGTTTTCAATATTTGCAAAAACTGAACGGTATGAAGCTTTTATCGGTGTTGGAAGAGATTCTTGGCCTTGATGAAGGAGACATTGTAGATGATGTTGAGAAGCAATCTGCAATGGTTTGTCGATTTTTACTTGTTTTGGTATTTAGGGGGAGAGTATAGGGTAATATTTTCAGAAAATACAAAAACAATAAAAAATGTCAAAAATACAAAAACATGAGATATTTTAAAAATCGAAAAACAATAGAAAATCAGAAAAGGGCTTGTGTAAAAAGGGAAAATGATAGTACATCGGCTTGACAGTCACGGTATGCTAAAGAAATGGAATGTTTAAATGCGTTAAACTGTCTCGCTGATGATGCGCCGATAGGTTTTTACACATTTAGTAGGTTTGTTCGGGATATAAGCCTAAATCTTTACTTACTTATTTCGTGGGGAACACTACTTGGTTATATAGGTAACCCCTGAAATTTCGTTTGAAAGATCCCTCTTTCTGAGATACTAGGCCTTTATACTCAGTGATATCTGGGGTATTATCCCGGGACTTCTGATTTTGCGGAAGCAATGGCCTAGTCCCCGGAGAATACTTTACCGCATGCTTGAAAAACAGCGCCGCCCTCAGCATAAATGATAAGACAATAAAATTGCTAATCAATGTTGTTGTAAAAAAGATCCTCTAAAGGGGACACACCCAAGTCGAATCATGATCTCTCTGCTGAATGGTATTTCTGACCTCAGCTCTCACGGTTTCGTACTGTTTCATAATTTATTCCCTTACAGATATCATATGTGGTATACTCACCTGTAAGACTGAATATTGGGATCTGGATACGGGAGTATATTCAAGAGGTGGGACACATGAATAAGTTTAATTCTCTAAAACACTAAATCCGTATCCTGGACATATTGAAATGTGTGTGAGAATTTAAGTGGATCAGTATATCGACAATCTAAGAGAATTGTTTAATTCTGAGTATGAAATTAAAGCTTAACGGTATTTGTGACTTGTCGAATAGCTGATATGATTCCCTAACACGCTCAACCAAAAATATGTTTGTAAATAGTTTACTTTTATTGCATTTTATTTCTGTAATTCATTTTCTAGTTTAGAAATTTATTAAAAAATCAAAAAGATTTTACACTTCTGATTTATTTTCCGACAAACCAAAGTGGAAAGCTGATCTTAAGATTCGAATTGAAGCAGATGCAGGAAGTTTCTGGGCTGGAGGATGAGTTTGTGAGCTTAACATGATAAGTTTGTGAAAGTTGAAAAGTTAAAGCAAGTTCATTAATTTGAAACTTCTAAATTTTCAGAAAAAGTTGAACTAAGTGTCAGTGTGAATTATCTCAGATCAACCAAGGTCATTAAGTTAGACTTGGTAGATAAATTGAGTAATCAGGGTCATTAATTTAGACCTGAATACTTAATAGGATTTCTAAACACTGAATAGAATATCGAATGAGTTTGAATGGTAAGTTTGAATTGAAAACTGTTATTGTCATATATCTTATATTTAGGTAGAGATTGTACAGGTAACAGGAATCTACATGGCAAAGAAAATGTCAAAGTTTGAACCAGAATTCAAGTCCCGGCTTATCGAGAGGGGAGTCTGCGAAAGGGGGAGTCAGAATTCTGGATCAACATTCAAAGGGGAGATTGAAGATTAAAATTTGAAGACAAAGATTGAAGGAAGCTTTTACAATGTCAAGACAATTTGGAAAGACACAAAGACTAAAGACTCGACGTCGAAGACTTCGTCAACATCCAAGGGGGAGTCTGTTGGTGCACCTAGTGTCTGTTAACTGCGTCTTAATCGAGTCTTATGTCTAGATAGGATAAACCAGTGCACAACAGGGTTGAAATTAGGGTTAGAACATGTTAAAGTGGATGATTCCGCTTGAAAGTGTCAAGGATCAGTTCAAGCGAAATCAACATATGTGATTCCACTTGAAGTGACCGATGGCAGTTTCAAGCGAAATCAGGTCACCTATATATATGTGTGTTGCATTGTTCATTTGAAACGGAATCTGGTCATTGTCTCTGAGCCGAGGTGATGTCCGTGTGTCATTTGAACGTGTAAAAAGCTCAGAATTGATCAATAAAGAGATAATTAGAAAGGAACAAGCTGTGTTGACATCTTTTACACTGATTCCGCCTTTGTACTTGATGATGAACTACTTAACTTGACTGTTTAAGGTCACTCGACGATCCAACAGGATCACATGTGGCCCCCACATGTGATTTTCTTTGCTTATAATTTTAGATCTTGTTGGGATTTAGAGAACATAAGAACCAATGGTAACACTCATACAATGGTTTTATAAGTTAACCTAAAGCACTCATAACTTTCACACACCACTTCACACACTTCTTTCTCTTCCCCCATCCCTTGAGTTCGGCCGAGATCAAGCACACCTAAACCACCATCATTCCCTCATCTTCAACTAGTTCCAATCATATACAAAGGTGTTAGAGGTTGCATAAGGAAGCTATGAGCTTTCGGAAGTTGAAGAACCCCCACCATTTGCTTTTATCCATCTCTTTTCTTCTCTTGATCATCCCTGGCCTTGAGCTAGTGGTAAAAACACTAATCTTTCCATTTTACATCTTGTTTAAGTGGTTAAAAGATTATACATGAAGATTAACATGAAGAACACTAAGAAATAAGAAGATGAAACATGAACATAAGCTTAAAATTATAAGAAATCTTAAAGAAATCATGTTGTTTAGTGTTGTTGTGATACTTGATTATTGTTTGCTTATGTAAATGATGTAGATCGCCATATGATCTTGCTAGATTATGATTAAAAACATAATCTAGCAAGATGAGAGGATGAACATGTTAGAGTTTAATGAATCATCCTCACACAAAGCATGAACTTGAAAGAATATAATGTGTTCTTGTGAAATAATGAATAAAATCAAATGTAAGACTTGTAGATCTAAAACTTCAAGAGTAATTTTCCAAGAAAATAAGTTAAAAATACAAGTTTTACATAATCTTGGTTCTTAAATAAATAAACCTTATTTTTGGTGGTTAATAAGGTATAGAAGCATATGTGTAACAAGAAAAATTCATAAAGAAACATTTTTAGAAAATGTGGTTACAAGTTGTAAAGATTTATTTTCTTTAAAAATGATGTAGGATCGTTTTCTGACCCGAATGAGTCGATCAGAAGAGTTTTTGCTCAATACGAGAGGCAGAAACAAACGTATCAAGTCCAATTCAGCTAGATATACACTTTAAACTGTCTATTGATTGATTTGACAAAGATTTACAGCGAGTAGACACTTCGGCAGCACTTCGGCTCTCAAACCGGAAAGTTACAAATGACTTGGCACACCTAGTATTTATAGGCAAGGTGATTTCGCACGGAATAGCACAAACGAAATCACATTCACACGAAATTACTATTTCGTGCGAAATTAGCAAGTGATTTCGTGTGAAATTACAATTTGTAATTTCGTGCGAAATTACCTCCCAACCTATTTTTGACATATTTCTCGTACTACATGCCCAGATCTATCTATTCTAATACAAGACTCGATACAAGATGAAGTCGACAGACGGATGCACTAACAGACTCCCCCTCGGATGTTGATGAAGTCTTCAGTGTCGAGTCTTCAATCTTCAGTCTTTATCAGCCTTCTTGAACTCTTCCAAAGTATCTAACAATGTAAAATATCCTCAATCTCTGTCTCTTTTCATCTCCAGGATCTCGACCTGGCTCTTATCTCACTCTAAATCTCTTAATCAGATCTCTTGATTCCTTAAGTTCATCAGTATCAGCAGATTGCGTGAACCTCAGGATTTCAATTCCAGGATCAGAACTTGGCTGTCTTCAGACTCCCCCTTTCGATAAACTGGGATCGCAATCTGGAATAATTCTTGTTCCAAGATCGTGACCTTACTCTCAATCAGCTCAGGTATCAGAATCTAGCTAACCTGCACATTCTCTACCTCAAAGTAAATTTCTTAAATTTATACTTTGACAAATTTAGAAATCTCAAGCAGAAATAGAATGATTTAACATTTAAAAGTTTCTGATGACCACTTGTAGGCAAACATTCAGAACTTATTTATTCTCTGAAAAGCACTTGTAAACCTTTCTTCATACACACTCTCCCAAACCTGTTCATCATGTTTAGCACTCGGAATTTTGAAAATCAGCTCTTCAACATCAGTTATCGAAAATCTTTTTGTATTTTCAAAAAAATTTATGCTAAAACACAGTGAAAATCTTTTTGGATTTTTGAATATATAAAGAAATGCAGTAAGAAATATTTACAAACAATATTTTTGTGAGTTTGTGTAAGAGGATCATATCAGTCTTTGAGACATATCACCAACCCCGTTAAACTTTTAAACATTTTAAGTTCTAAATGATTCACTTAGATTGTCAGTATACTGATCCACTTAAATTTTCAAACAAAGTTCAACTGTTTCGAGATACGAGATTAGTGTTTTAGAGACTTAAACTTATACGTGTGTCCCACCTCAGAATATACTCCCGTATCCAGATCCCAATATTCAGTCTTACAGGTGAGTATACCTAGATGATATCTGTAAAGGGTTAAATGCGAGGGCCATGAGAGCTCAGGCTATTGCTTCCGCAAAATCAGAGATATGATGGCTTCAACTTTAGGTGTGTTCCCTTTAGAGAATTTTTTCTTCAACAGCACATGATTAACATTTTTCAATGTTTCATCATTTCTTATGCTCAGGGGGTGCTATATTTCAAGCAAGCAGAAAAGTATTATACGGGGACTAGGCCATTGCTTCCGCAAAATCAGAAGTCCCGGGATAATACCCCAGATATCACTGAGTATAAAGACCTAGTATCTCAGAAAGAGGGACCTTTCAAACAAGATTTCAGGGGTTACCCATATATCCGAGAGATGTTCCCCATGAGATAAGCAAGTTTGAAATTTAGGTTTATATCTCGACACAATCTACTAAATGTGTAAAAACCTACTGGCACATCATCAGTGAGACCATTTATCACATTTAGACTTTCAATTTAATGACCTTGATTTATCTGTTGAAGGTGAAAACCTTCTTCAACCACTTGTAGGTTCACTTACCAACCATACCATTTGTAAATCAAAATATAACAATTTTAATAACAACTACCCCTTATCGGTCGAAATATCACTAAAGTGAACTTCTCAAGAAAGATGCCGATTCCTGCTCCATGATTACCAACCTAGGAGCTCCGACAAGTCCTGGTTTCAATCACAATAGGTTCCATCCCAGTCACAAACCTGGGATGACCCATCTTTACCTTGTTTCTTCGTTTTCTTCTCATAAAATTCCTTTACCCCTTTGACCTTCCCGTGAACCATTTTTTCCAAAAATACTTTGAACTATGGGGTTAAAAACTTTTTCAACATCAAATTCTTTTTTTTTTTCTGAGAAAAATTGATTTGAAATCTCAATTTTACCAACTTTTTGTTTAAAATTCTCAGCCTTCAATGGTGGAAAATTGACATCATCCATTGGAGGAACTGATGTTTCCAATTTTAACTCAACACGTGGCTCCTCTGACTTTATGGAATCAGATTCATCGCTAGAAAATAGCTCCTCTGATTTTAATGAATCAGAATCATTGCTAGAACTATCATCCAATTTCTTAACAACCCATTTGTGATTGTCAAGATTCACTTTTCTTCTGTAAAAACTCTTTGAACGTTCACCAACCTCAAACTTTGAATTTTTGAAAACTTAAAATTGTTTGGTTGGTGATTCATTCTCAACCATCTTTTCTTTCAATTTAAGAGAAACTCCCTGTTTTGTTTGAATTGCCTTTGGATAATTCCTAGCAATATGACCAATTGTTTTTCATTGAAAACAAGTTCTCATTTCCTTTTTCTGAGCAACATCCTTCTTCATTTCTTCTTGCTTTTTAGCAAGGAATTCTTTGTTCGTCTGTTTTCTGAATAATTGCTCTTTTTCTTCTTCAGTTGATATTCCTGAAACAAAAACAGTTTTTGGTTTATAAGTTTTTTCATTTTCATGATTTTTCGGTGGAATAAATCCTAATCCTTTTCTTTTGAAATTACCGTTATGGTTTGGTTTCTTTTGAAAACTAGAACCAGAACTGTAACCCTTTTTCTTGTTTAATCTTTGTTGAACTCTTGAGGTGTAAGGTCTTGGATTTTCAGAAAAAATTTACATCTTTTATTTCAGAAATATTAATTTCTGTTAATTTGAAAAACCTTTTCTATCATTTCAATTTTAACACCTCTTATTGGAAATTCTTCATCAGAATATAATTTGTCAGAATCATTCAAAGTATATGCTACTTTGACTGTTTCATCATTCAAATTAGATTTTGATAATAAAAATTCTTTATTATAAACCCGTTTCTCCTTTTTTACCGTTGACTTTGACTTGTCAGGCTTTGACTCTGATATTGACTCCAACTTTGACTCCTCGGTTTCATCGTTATCCAACACCTGATCGACCACTTTCTTTATTAATTCGGACTCATGATCAGTGTCAGACGATGTGAAAATGACATTGATGTTGTCTGGCAAGTTTTCTGAAGACTCAAACTCACACTGTAAATTTGTTGCCTTTTTAACTCTTTCTGAATTTGGATTTCTAGGAGAATATCCATTTTCAAGCGGGGGTGGACACTTGTTGTAACTGGCATCTTGTTTCTTACCAGAAATATTCATTTCAGTATCCTTCTTCTTTTTAGAACTCTTGTCTTCAGATACTTTATCTTCATCAAATGCCTTAATGCCTTCAACAGTTGGATAAATCCTATCAATAACATAAGAAGTACATGAGTAAATTTTTAACAATTTATTAACTCTTTCTGTTTCAATCCTTTGGGTTTCCAGTTTCTGTTCTAACACAGCACACTTCTCAATATAATTGTTGACCACTTTCTGCTTTGTCATGAAATCTCCTTGAAGTGTCTTCATAGCTATTGCTTGTTCACTGCTTGTTTGATTGTACAGATTCATTGACTTGTTAAGAACATCATAGGATTCTTTCAATCTGTTCATGTTGTGAATCAAAGTATTGTTTTGCTTCTTCACTGCTTCACAATTTTCACATTTCACAAGAATCTTTTATGCATCAGCTTCTGTATCAACTTTAAAAACTGGAACTTCTTTTACTTTTCTTTTGATCACAGGAACTTCTTCATCATCACTGCTGACTTGTTTCTTAGCTTTCTTCTTTTTCTTTTTAACTTTTCCATCATCACTGTCACTCTCTTCCATCATTCTTAAGTGCTCTTCCATTCTCCTTGCATAATAATCATCATCATCATTATCACTGTCTTCAACAACTCGAGCATCACAAGCTTTGTGATTTGGAGTTTTGTTAGGATTATAGTCATCCCAACTGAAATTTTTCCAGCTAAAACCTTCTGGTAATTTTCATCATCTTGATTTATCAGATATGCTTTGCTATCAGCTGAAACATATTTGTCCCAACTAAATCCTTTTGAAGATTTTTTATCTTCTTGATTCACCATACAGGCTCTCTTTGATGATTCTTCAATCTCCTTCCTGGCATGAGCAGTTTGTGGTTGTTATTGATGTGATTGTTAAGCAACTTGATGATAGATTGCTTTCCAATAATAATCATTGTTGTTGAACGGATTTTGAGCTCCACTTGCTTCGCGATTTGTGCACTCTCTCTTGAAGTGTCCTTTTCCCTTCAACGAAAACAAGTAACTTTACATTTATCAAAACCTAAAGTAGAAACATTTGCTTCACGGAAATCATCTTTTCCCATAATTTGTTTAAACTTTTCGGCTCTCCTTAAAACACTCGCCAAACACCACTTTATATCCATCAATTCCATCTCCTCAGCATCAATCTGATCGTAATCCTCTTTTGTCAACATTGGATTCCCAATCTTTCCTGCTACTAGACTTCCATATGATTCCAGCACAGTTCCCAACAAAGACATGTGACTTTTTGCAACCTCTTCCGAAAAATTTTGATCATTTTCAAGGTTTAATACAATGTTGCATTGAAGCATCTTGCCATTCTTTGTTGTTGACAAGTTTGGATCAAATGATGGATATGAAGAAAAACTTGTTTTGCTGTTTGATCCTTTAGATGAACCTCTAGACGAACTCTTAGCATTGAATGCAGTTTCAACCTTTGGTGACATGTTGGTCTTATCATTAATACCTCCTTTGTAATAAAGACTGATATCTTGTTCGCCATCAAAATCTTTCATTCTTGAAATCTTTCTTTGTTCCATCTCCTGAGCTTCAAGTTTCTCAATGAACTTACTCAGTGTTAGATTTCCAAAATCTTTCTTAATCCTCAATATCATAAGATATGTGCCCCAAGTTTCATGTGGCAAAGCATCGGCTAATTTTTCAATCAACTCTTCATTATCTTTTGTGATGCTCACCCTCTTCATGTTGACTAACAAATTACAATATCTTTCGATGATCTGCTTAGTGTTTTCAGTTCTCAAACCACGAAATAGATCGAATTCTTTCTTCAAAAGTGATTTTTTATTCTTAATCATCTCTTTACTACCGACAAACTTTGATTTTAATGCTTTCCAGATAGAGTAAGCAGTTCCATTGTGTTGCAATAAAACCAAGATATCTTCCTTAACAGCTTGATTCAATAAACTCGTCATCATCTTTTCATCTTTGTATTTCTTTTTCTCTTCTGCACTTAGATCTTTAATTGCAATAATCTCCTCATCATCAGTCATCGGTCTAACATATTTCGTTTCAACACATTCCCAAGCATCCAAGTAGTTTGCTTGCACCCAATTCTCAAATTGTTCCTCCCATCCTTTATACTCCTCGATATTCATAAGCTTTGGCGGTTTTTGCATGGTGCCCGTTTCGTTTTCCAACATTGTGTTTTGTACAATGCTAATCAGAGTTGCAAAGGCTTTGTAAAATTCCTCTTCCATGTTTCGGTTTTCAAGAATTCATAAACAGTCAATTTCAAACGAAATCAACTTTCACGCGGAATAGCCATTGGTGCGAAATAACCCTGTTCAAACGAAATAACCAATCCTGTGCGAAATCACTGTTTTCGTGAGAAATAACACCCTTTCAAACGAAATAGGTGATTTCGTGTGAAATACTCAAACGAAATTACAATTTGATGCGAAATAACTAATTTCGTGTGAAACTTTCAAACGAACTTCCAAACTGGTGCGAAATAACTAATTTCGTGTGGAACTTTCAAACGAAATTACAATCTGGTGCGAAATAACTAATTTCGTGTGAAACTTTCAAACGAAATTCCAAACTGGTGCGAAATAACTAATTTCGTGTGGAACTTTCAAACGAAATTACAATCTGGTGCGAAATAAGGCTTATTTCATGCGAAATACTACTGATGTCATCATCTCGAGTTATTTTTGCCAAAATTGATTAGGTTTTTGTCCGATTTTAAGTCTGAAACTTTCAAGGGTTTATTAAAACACTATTGCGAGTATAATGTGTGAAATTCAAGTCATTTTAACCGTGAAAACTAGTTAATTTTGAAAAAGAAGTTGTAGAAATCAGAATTTGCAGCTGAATTGGTAAGAACTCTTCCTCTTGAGCTCTGATACCACTTGTAGGATCGTTTTCTGACCCGAATGAGTCAATCAGAAGAGTTTTTGCTCAATACGAGAGGCGGAAACAAACGTATCAAGTCCAATTCAGCTAGATATACACTTTAAACTGTCTATTGATTGATTTGACAAAGATTTACAGCGAGTAGACACTTCGGCTCTCAAACCAGAAAGTTACAAATGACTTGGCACACCTAGTATTTATAGGCAAGGTGATTTCGCACGGAATAGCACAAACGAAATCACATTCACATGAAATTACTATTTCGTGCGAAATTAGCAAGTGATTTCGTGTGAAATTACAATTTGTAATTTCGTGCGAAATTACCTCCCAACCTATTTTTGACATATTTCTCGTACTACGTGCCCTGATCTATCTATTCTAATACAAGACTCGATACAAGATGAAGTCGACAGACAGATGCACTAACAAATGATGTTTTTAAAGAATCAACCACACTCTAAAGGGTAACAAGGCTTACTAAATACACTAGTAAGTTGCTACAAATTTTTATGAATTTTCAAGTTTATGAAGTGGTAGTTTAAGCTTGTTTTTTGGCAAAATTGGAAAGTATAGATTGTTTATTGATTGATTGTGTTGATTTACAAAAGAAAATGATATACCTTTAAGGTATGGAAACCTCCATTTTTAGGGAAAACTATGGCAAAATTTTTCTAAAAATTAAACACTTAGAAAAATATTTTAAACAAATATTTACAAGTATATTTTAACTATGGATTTTTCACATAAAGCTTGCCATAATTTTTGTTACAAAAATATAAATATTGGAGGTTGGTTTTATGAATAAAAGTAACTAAATATGTATTTAGGAAGTATATATTTAGATGACACCATATGTGTGATTATTTGTATATTATGTGTATTAGTTATATTATTTTAGGACTTGAAATAATATAACTCATCAAAGTTCCAAAATTTCCAAGGAATAAATATACAAAGAATACACAAAATATTGGTGAATCCGAACAAAGAAATTTAACTCACAAAAATATTCCGGAAAATTTATTCACAAGTATATTTTTCTAAATAATATTTTGGACACTAAGTGAATAAAAATATGATTTTTACAATTATTACAAGATTATATCATATTTTTTACAAGAAGAAAATATATCATTTTGAGTGAATAAAAATATATATTTTTTTCTTGGAATTATTAGAAGGTATATTACCTATGGAAGAAATATATATTTTCTCAAATAAATATGAAATATATTATTTAAGGGAAAAATAAGTTTATATATATTTTCTAAGTTAGACTTGAAAATATATTATTTTTGGAATTTATATGAAAATATAAATATTTTTTACAAAGAAAAATTATAAATAATTTTTCTAAGTAATATTTCTTAAAAT
This sequence comes from Helianthus tuberosus, assembly GCA_030545235.1. Classification (NCBI taxonomy): domain Eukaryota; kingdom Viridiplantae; phylum Streptophyta; class Magnoliopsida; order Asterales; family Asteraceae; genus Helianthus; species Helianthus tuberosus. The sequence goes on from CM060407.1 coordinate 127,429,108, forward strand.
ATATATTTTGGAAATATATATATATTGATGGATTTTTATTAAAAATATTATTCCTAAAAACTTTATACAAAATTAAGTATAAATACACTCCAGAATATACAAGTTTTGGAAATATATATATACGTATTTTTGTACGTATAAATACACTCCAGAATACGACACACCAATACATGGCAAAAATATACAAGTTTAAGAATACGAATACCAATACACCCATCCTTGGAAAGGAAATACATGTATAAATACTCGAAAAGTATCAAGTTAATATATATTGTTTTAACAATTATTTCAAAAATTTAATAGATATAATTTAAGTTAAAATATTGATTATTTTAACAAATAATTATATAACTTGGAATAATATTGAAGAGTCAAAGACACTAACTAATACTAAATCAAGGCACGACCCACCCGGCTAATGAACCGTAGTACGCATGTAGGTAGTCGTGTATACCCGAAGGAGCTTTGAGTTATCGATTGAAGAACGCAAAACTGTGAGTTCATGTTCCCCTTTTATTTTAACTGTTTTAGGTTTTATAACTTCGGGGGTGAAGTACATGTTACTAATGCTTACAAACAATTACAAATGGTATGGTTAGCTAAGGAAAATACGGTTAGATCAGGTGAAAGGGTAGGCGTACTCTTAAGACCATTAATCCTCGTGTTAGGACCGAGGGACATGAGTGATAGATCTATTTGGGTGTAGCGAGCCCACACTCAGTGACTATGTCTTGTAGCCGGAGGCCCGGTACAAAATCTGCTAGGTTTGAGCCTTCCTACGCCGTTTCATACCATTTTTTTTAAATACGTACATACATACTTACAAATGTTTTTCAAGGATGATTCGTGCACACATACAAATCACATGAACTCGCTCAACTTTTGTTGATGTTTTCAAACTACATGTATTTCAGGAAACTAAGTATGGATCTGGCGGGCGTTAAAGTTTTCAAGTGTTGTTTGGAATAAACGATGTCATCCGGTGTCGAATGGTTTAGAGTGTGTATCCTATCCTGGATTGGTTACGTATCCCAAAGCCTAGTTTTAGTTAATGTCTTTTGCTGAGTCCTTATAGAACTCTAAAAACAATTTGCATGGTTTGTCATTTGGATTTGAGGTCTGTGTTGGATTTCTAGACAATGTTAATGTTGTGTTTTAAAACTTAAATTTATGGATGACATCATGGTTTCATCATATAGTTATTTGTTATGGTTGAATGCAATGATATTAAGCAAGTCACACCGAATCACGCTTCCGCAAAAGTCAGGGTGTGACAGTTTGGTATCAGAGCTTCGATTGTAGCGAACTAGGATTCCTTCTCGAGTCTAGACTACAATCATTAGGGCTCTCACGAAAATATTTTACCACATATTTTTCATTGCATATACGAAACGCCCAGATCCAGGAAACAAACATTTTTACAAACAAACACGAAACACAATGGTAAGGGCGCACAAGTGGTTTATTTTGGGAGACTAAGTGGTTTAGTCTGGGAGACTAAGTGGTCTAGTCTGGGAGACTAGGTGGATTATTCTGGGAGACTAAGTGGTTTAGTTTGGGAGACTAAGTGGTTTAGTCTGGGAGACTAGGTGGTTTAGTCTGCGAGACTAGGTGGATTAGTCTGGGAGACTAAGTGGTTTAGTCTGGGAGACTAGGTGGTTAAGTCTGCGAGACTAGGTGGATTAGTCTGGGAGACTAAGTGGTTTAGTCTGGGAGAATAGGTGGTTTAGTCTGGGAGACTAGGTGATTTAGTCTAGGAGACTGGGAGGTTTAGTCTGGGAGACTAGGAAGGATACATGATTCCATGATGAATTGACTTCGCTTGCATACTTGATGTTAGTAGTTAATATATGTGCATATGTTATGATTGTTCTGTTACAGACACTATATCTTCATCCGAGAGTGGATTTTCCGACATTGATGACCCCATGGCTATTGGCTCCGGGGCGAGCGAGCCAGAGATCTTTAGATCCAATACTGAGAGCGACCTAGATTTGCTATCGGACGATGATGACTTTCAGCCGTTCACGTTGCCTGACCTTGGAGATAATTTACCGCTTGCTGATGGCATTCTAGACGAGGATCCTTTTGTTGTTCCCATTCTGGTTCACGATCATCTTATCATCGGGCATCCCGATGGTGAGCATATCGTAGCACCGATCCTCGCTCCCGTTCCTTTAGTGGCCATTCCTCTCGAGGATTTGCCTTTTGACGATTTGATTGATGTTGACGTTGATTTGTTTGTTGATGGTCCTCCTGATGATTCCCATGGTGATAGAGAGCTAGATAAGGACGTTGTTGCTATTCCACTTTTTGAGATCCCTGTTATTGAGATTTCCTCTGACTCTAGTTTGCACTCTGTCTCAGATTCCTTTGAGTCTGTGACGTCTTCCGCCTTGCAGGCAGTGGGATTACAACGCTATGCCACTGATTCTGATGACGATACGGCCATGTCAGCTGCACCGTCTCCTCCACACGACTTTGAGCTTGATCTTGAGCTAGACTTTGTTCCTGTCGATCAGACGGATGTAGCACCTGCTGATCCAGAGCCTTTACCTGACCATGACCCTATTCCTTTTGGCATACCTGACGTTGCACCCCTCATACCCGATCCAGTTCTTGCACCCATTGACCTTCCTGTTATTGAGCCATTCATTCCTCCACTTGCACCCGCACCCGCACCCGCTGATGTTGCTCCTTTTCACCCTGTGGAGTCTGATGTTCACCGTGTCGATTTACCTAGCGTTTTCTTATAAGACATCCCTGCACCCCGTCCAGGGGAACGTACTTCAGGCCAGCAACCTAGTCATGACCCTCATGTTTCAACAGCTTTCCCACACATACCCCAGTCTGCACCTTTTGCTCCTTTTACTTCTTCACCAACTGGTGAGCCATTCCGAGGGTCCCCTCCGTATTCCATGCCGACCTCAGACCCCTACCATCCCTCTCATTATGTTGGCTATACCCAGGATGACTTACTTTATTCGCTTCAGCTACGATTTAAAGTTATGAGTCGCAGAGTCTTGGAGCTTGAGTCGATACCGCGTCCTTTACCGTGTCCTTGTCAGCATGCTTCCGTTCCCCCTCGTTCATCACCGCCCCCTTTCTCATGTCCACCTGCTCCTCTTACTCCTTTTCCAGAGTTTGATGCTCGATTTCTTACGGTCGAGCAACAGATCCGTTACTTGCTTCGTCATGTGCACAAGCTCGAGGAGGAGCTCGCAAATGTTCTCAGTTTGATTTTCCTCCCTCCTCCTCCTCCGCCATCAGTACAGTAGGTTTTTGGCTTTATACAGATGCATTACCTTTGATGAGGGTACCACTTTTGAGCTGAGCTTGTGAGGCCTTTCAGAGACCACCTTTTGATTGTAAGACTTTTTTTAAGATTGGTAGACTTGTTGGACAAGGGTAATATGACCATGTGTTCCCTTATGATATGATACACTTTGTAAAACACGTAACAATACTTTGTGGTCGACGATTAATGAAAGCCCAATCGTCATGTTCTCATTAAAAATGTAAATCAACAACGTGCTTGTCTTTTATGTTCTCATTAAACATATTCCCATTTACTTGTTTATGCTATGATTATGCTGTTGTTTGATTGTTTGAGATGAGGATTTAATATGTGTATGTATATACGACTTCTAAACAACTATATACATTCCCTGAACAAATAAGACATGACCAATCCGAACTCCTTCTTAGAAGATGTCTCATCAAGAGATCATTCGGCCGACCGAGGCAGAATTACGAGCGAGCATTTCACGGGCCATAGCTCGGCACGAGGTTCTTCGCTACAAACACAGCGGATGTACCTCAGGGAATAACTCACCTAACGGTAATGTTTAAGTCACCTAAGACACATTACAATACGTTTGGACAATTTCGAGTGTGCTTTGCTAATGCTTTCTGTGATGATGTTGCCTGGGTACAGGCTGTACCTACAAGTAGTTTTTGGACTGCAAGCCTCTAAACTTCGACGGCACTGGAGGTGCCGTAGCTTTTGTGAGATGGGTCGAGAATACGGACTCTGTTTTGCGAATGAGCGGATGCACGCCAGAGCAACAAGTCACATACGTTTCTAGATTGTTTCAAGATGAGGCTCTCTCACGATGGAACCTTCGGGTTCAGGTAATGGGCGAGACTACTGCGTATACTTTGATGTGGTACGAGTTGAAAGAAATGATGCGTAAGGAGTATTGCTCTCAGATGGAGATCCAGAAGCTGGAAATTGAATTCTTGAACTTGAAGATGGAAGGTCCAAAGGTGGTGGAATATGTGCAGAGACTTCACGATTTGTCATGAGTCGTTCCTTATCTGGTGGAACCAGAGTTTAAGAGGATAGGACGATTCGTCTGGGGATTGGCGCCTCAGATTCTGAGCTTGCTGACGGCATCAACACCTCCAACAACTATCGATGTAAGTGACTTGACTGTGGTGCTCACTAAGGAAGCACTTAGATTGGAAAAACTTTCGACCCCTGATGAGAAGGAGGAGACTCAGGTGGAGTCATTTGAAAAGAACAAAAGGAAGCTCACTGATTTCCAAGAAGGTGCTCGGGCAAATACACGCATCGAGGCCAAAAAGGGAAAAAGATACATGGGTACCCTCCCTAAGTGCGACAACTACCTACGTCATCATATTGGGCGATGTAGGTATTGGAAATGTGAAACTTGTGGGAAAATTGGTCATCTTAAGGAGACGTGTTGGTATGGTGCTGGACATGGAAAAAAAGGTCAAGATGGTAGCGGAAATCGCGAAGGAAACAATGACAACAACAACTATCAAGGCGGAAATGGCACTGACCAAGAGTTAGGTCAAGATTTCTTTAATCGTGGTAGCATAGGACATCCCAGGAAGGATTACCCTGGAGACAATCAGGCCGGTGGGAAGGTTTACTTAGGAACTAAGCAAAGATGCGATGAGTGCAAGTATCACCATGAAGGTCGATGTCTGAAACCTAAGTGCGATAGGTGCGGAAAGGAAGGACACAACAAGGATGCCTGTTGGGTGAAGCATCCCAGGCAAGGAAGAAATGATGACGACAACCAAGACGGAAACGGAGATGATAAAGTTCCAGGCTGCTACAGATGTGGGGACGTGGGGCACCTTAGGGAAGACTGCCCTAGGAAGATTAACCAAGACCATGGAAGAGCGTACAACATTAGAGCTCGTGAAGCATGCCAGGGTCCGGATGAAATCACTGGTACGTTCCCTACTAATCAACGCTTGCATCTGTGCTTTTTTATACTAGTACCGGCTATAGCTCGTATACCTAGAGTTTAAGAATATACTTGGTTCAATAGCCAGTAAGTTAGATATCCCGAACTCAATAGAATTGACTAATGGGAAGCTTCGACGTTATAATCGGGATGGATTAGTTGTCGAGCAGTCGAGCGGAGATTGTTATCCACATCCCGATGGCGAGTGAAGAGACGATCGTGATTCATGAGGAGAAGCGGGATACGCCCCTACGGATTATTAGTCGTTTGAAGGCACGAAAGATTTTGCGTAAAGGATGTGTTACCTCCTTGGCCCATGTCATTCACAAAGAAGCCGAAGAACCTAATCTCGAAGATGTCCATGGGGTAAGGAAATATCCTGAACTCTTCCCCGAAGACACGCTGGGATTACCACCGCAATGACAAGTTGAAATTTCGCATTGACTTGGTTCCAGGCGCCGCGCCTGTAGCCAAGGCATCCTACCAACTTGCGCCTTCCGAAATGTCAGAGTGTCAGCACGACTCCATGGTTGCTAGATAAGGGATTTATTAGACCAAGTTTCTCGCCTTTGGGAGCTCCAGTTCAGTTCGTCAAAAGAAGGCTGGTAGCTTTCGAATGTGCATCGACTACCAAAAGCTGGACAAGCTAACCCTCCAGAAATTAGTATCCCTGCCTAGGATTAATGAGTTATTCCAAGAACGGTCTTCGATCAAGATATCGCCAGCCGCGAATTTAGGAAGAGAGTATACCGGCGTACAGTGAGTCAATCACTTGTTTTAAACATATGTTAATATATTGTTTTCTACACGATGCAAAAAACAGTTTTACACAAGAATATGAACCTTTGAAAACCTAGGAGAACATGTACTTAGGACATTCGGGAACTTAGGTCAAGACTCATAAAGGTTATCACTTAGGAACCGCGTCTGTAAACTCAAGCAAACCCCATTATTCTGACGAATATGATATTTCAGTTAGTCGAACAAGTAAAGTACTCAAATTTCTTATATTGAAATACCACTTTTGCTTCTAGCAAGTAGATTTTTGCATCTCTACTCCTCTTGATGGTAATTGCATCACGACAATTTCCTTCATTAGAACGAACACTTCTTTGTCTCGATACTTGATCATTTCTTCATTATAGCGAATACTCATTGTTTCATTTCTTGGAAATTCATATGATACACATGCAATCGTTTGTCACGCATATAGCTTCCCTTCTAATGATCGTTTTCATCAAAGTTACGAATATTATTTCGCTATATCCGATTTTTGTCTTGTGACTCGAATATTCTGCATTATTGAAATTGTTGACTCCTTTGCTATCAAGTCAACACACTTTCTTGAAATTCTTTTCCCTTTGAGTTACATACATGGTTTATCTTTGTAACCTTGCCAAAAATTCCCTTGTCAATACATACGTTTATTGTCGGATTGCGCTAAGACCAAGTTCAAATGCTTGAACTTGTCCATTTTGCATCTTCAATTCAAGACACCATATGATGTATTGAGAGCATCATATTCAAATCCATTTTTGCAAGCGTTTCAATTATTCCGAGATATAGTAGACTTGTTTGGACTACGACTCCATTAAGTCGTCTGTCGATTTCGACACCTTGTGGTGATGTTTTCACTAAATTGAAGCTTGCGCTAATCTCGTTTACACACCTCGTACACGGATTTAATTGTTTATTTATTGACTTACTCTAAATCCGTTTTGTTTTATCACAATTAAAGCAGTCTCAACACAATCGTGTGTTAAGACAATGGTACATAAATTCATTTTATAAATTCCAGTGTACCTCCTAACGATTCTTTCATTATCGAACAAATACCTTGCAGTGTTCATTATTTTTCATCATTCGATCAGAAACAGTAGTTCTTTGGTGTTCTATATTCGATTGAAAAAAATCCTACGATGCCATTTGAGTCAAATTTTTCAGGTTTGCTTCATTACACTTTCATTTGATTTCAAACGCGGTGAACTTGTTCGGTCATCGCTGTTATTGAATTATGTCCTTACGACACCTTGTGGTGTCGGTGAAAACTTGTAGCTTGTGCTAATCATGGTCACTCACTTCACACAAAACTACACATACGTTTGTTTGACTTGCCACTAAACACTCTTATTGCAACTACGTATTGAGACAACGATACACCAGTTTCGATTGAACTTCCTCTCGGTGTATCCTCGCAATCCCATAACGTCAACACACTAATTTTATTCATTCATTTGTTTGAAATTTGATGGATCATTTTCATTTCACTATTACATTTTGAGCTTGCTGATTCTGAATCCATCTAGCGGATGTTATTGTATCTAGAACTTATTTTCTTACTGTGAACGATCGTTTGGAATTCTATTGGTCGAAACTCCTCTTTTATTGAACCCCTGTAAAATAAGTTAAACTAGATTATACATCTATACGTCTCGTTTCCTTGACGTCAAATTCGGAAACACATACCTTTTAACCGCTAGGTTCTGACTGTTATAATATGTCCTTGGAATTAGCTGATTCGAATGAGTTTTGATTCGGTTTCGTGGTTAAACCACTTTGGTATAATTCATATCCATGCACGTATAACGTAACCCTAAGGATTTAATGTAGTATAAATTTCAAGGACGAAATTTTCTTAACAGAGGGAGAATGTGACAACTGTCAAAATTCCAGGAATCCGTACAATTATTAAATAATGATTAGTGCTTAATGACTGTGCTGAATTATAATTAATTGTTTAAATTGCTTTCTGATTATTGCTTTATACATACATGTGCATAAGATATTGCCTAATGTCATATCATTATTGCATGAGAACTTTATTGACTTAAATGATGCATTAAATATAGTTAGCACAGTTATCAGACAAATCAGAAAAATGCTGACGAAGTTCAGTAAATAGACAGACGTTGTATTGAGACCTAAAATGGGCCAAAATCAAAGTATTACACTAGTATAGTGTGTAGGAAAGTAAGGATCATAAAACTGCATTCCTAGAGATAGTTTTAGTGCCGGAAAGCGCCTAAAACTCACCTAAACTGCAGAATTCTACAGAAAATCAGCAAATTCAGCATTTAAACAATCTAATATCATGCAGAAATATGATTAAATGGTCCTGAATGCTTTCCTAAGTATCGGGAATCAAAAGTATCACTAAAGGTAACATAAAGCGCACTAAACTGCATAATTTAGCACCTTAACGAACCGGTAACCAACCGAACAACCGGACACTACCCGAAACACCAAATTTACACTAGAAACACTGTTTTAACATTACCATTAACTATTATGGTCCCTGAACATCATAGCACACTATATAAATATCTACTAACTAAACACCTAACTAATACTTGGATTCTAACCATAATAACTAACATTTAGTTGAAACCTAGCCTACATCCCCCCCCCCCCCACCTATTAGCGGATCACATGTAGTCCCCACATGTGATTTTCTTTGCTTATAATATTAGATCTTGTTGGGATTTAGAGAACATAAGAACCAATGGTAACACTCATAAAATGGGTTTATAAGTTAACCTTAAGCACATAAACCTCATAACTTTCACACACCACTTCACACACTTCTTTCTCTTCCCCCTCCCTTGAGTTCGGCCGAGATCAAGCACACCACAACCACCATCATTCCCTCATCTTTAACTAGTTCCAAGCATATACAAAGGTGTTAGACGTCGCATAAGGAAGCTAGGAGCTTTCGGAAATTGAAGAACCCCCACCATTTGCTGTTATCCATCTCTTTTCTTCTCTTGATCATCCATAGCCTTGAGCTAGTGGTAAGAACTCTAATCTTTCCATTTTACATCTTGTTTAAGTGGTTAAAAGATGATACCTGAAGATTAACATGAAGAACACTAAGAAATAAGAGGATGAAACATGAACATAAGCTTAAAAGTATAAGAAATCTTAAAGAAATCATGTTGTTTAGTGTTGTTGTGATACTTGATTATTGTTTGCTTTTGTAAATGATGTAGATCATCATATGATCTTGCTAGATCATGAGTAAAAACATAATCTAGCAAGATGAGAGGATGAACATGTTAGAGTTTAATGAATCATCCTCACACAAAGCATGAACTTGAAAGAATATAATGTGTTCTTGTGAAATAACGAATAAAATCAAATGTAAGACTTGTAGATCTAAAACTTCAAGAGTAATTTTCCAAGAAAACAAGTTAAAAATACAAGTTTCACATAATCCCGGTTCTTAAATAAATAAACCTTATTTTTGGTGGTTAATAAGGTATAGAAGCATATGTGTAACAAGAAAAATTCATAAAGAAACATTTTTAGAAAATGTGGTTACAAGTTGTAAAGATCTATTTTCTTTAAAAATGATGTTTTTAAAGAATCAACCACACTCTAAAGGGTAACAAGGCTTACTAAATACACTAGTAAGTTACTACAATTTTTTATGAATTTTCAAGTTCATGAACTGGTAGTTTAAGCTTGTTTTTGGCAAAATTGGTAAGTATAGATTGTTTATTGATTGATTGTGTTGATTTACAAAAGAAAATTATATACCTTTAAGGTATGGAAACTGTGACACTTGTGTCACTTCAACCCTCATAAAAATACTAAACCAATGAAATATTGTATTTCATACTTGGGATTTGTATTTCATACTTGGGATTCTTGTTCAATTTCGAGCTCTAAATCGCTTTCTGGGAAGTTATACGCGAACAGATACGTAAACGTAATCAGTTTAATGCGACAAACACCCTAGAATAGTGACATAGGCTTAACATACCTTAAATAACCTTCACATAACTTAGAAATAAGTTTTGGATGGTTTGGTGTGTTGAAAACAAGTTTGTTCGATCGCAGAGACTATTTGTGTCAAACTGCGAAACTGTGCCAATTTGCATAGTAACGAACATTCCGGAACTTGATCATAAGTTAAACATACCTTAAATATCCTTTACATAGCTTATAAATAGGCTTTGAGGGGTTTGGTATGCTAAAATAAACTTATTGGTCATTCAGGGACTAAAAGCGTCAAAAAGTGCATAAGTTTGCATTTTCGCGCATATCTTACGTTCTGAATATATCCGGACATCCAAAAATTTATGTAATCATTAAAATATTTTATTTTAGTGATTGGCATGATAAAATTCCATTCTTCGCGTAATTTGGATCGTTTTTGCGTCCGTTACAATTTCCGTCATAATTACCTGAACAACGCAACCGTACGACCAACCGAACCGACATCCGACATATTTTTTGAGCACATTTCAAGTTCCCTATTCTTTAACTTCATTTTAGAGCCTTAAAATAGGGTTAACGTGGCTTAAACGTGCCGAAAACTGACTTTTTAAACATGCAGGGACCATTTTTGACATTTCTGGAAACTCAGTTCAGATTCATTGAATCTGGTCTATTTTTGAAGTTTTGATGGGTTTTAATGGCTGATTTTGAATACTATGGGCTGTTATTTGATGGTTTTTAACATTCCCATGGTTTTGAAAACCATGTGCCCACATGGAAGGCCATGATTCAAGCTCGGTTTACGAGAAACGATCCTAACGGTTCTATGAAAACTATATAAACCCCACCCCACTTCATTTCATTTCACTCATGATCTGAATAATTCTCTAAGTTAAAGCTCAAATGCTTCATACCTGAGAATTTATAGATCATATCTTCCTAGTGTGGACCCTTTGTAAGTTTCTTTCGTTCTTTTATGCGTTTTTAAGCTTGAAAGTCAAACTGTGTTTGACTTTCTGCTTTGACCAGTCAATGGTCAACACAAAGTTCGTTTGAACTTCGTAACGTGAGCGTAATCACGATGGTCATGGTCCTTTGTGACTATACCTACTGATTACCACGTTATTTAGGCTTAGTGACGAGTCATAGTTTCGGTCAAAATGCGCGTTTATGCGTATTTTGCACCCAACCTAGTTTTGGGTATCAAGACCCTTTGTCTTGATATCAAACTTGTTTTCTAACTTCGTTAAACATGTTTTAACATGTTTAACTCGTCACTTTAGGTTTAGTGCTTATATAGGGTCGTAAGATAAGCGGTCTAAACAACCGCTTAGACTTTCGAACCCGACCCGTTTGGTCTATCATTAGGATCTGACCAAACATGTTTTATGACCATAGTTGTATAGGGAATAACCTTCCGAGGTTATACCTTATGTCCACTTCGTTTAAGTAGTTGTATGATAGGTAGTTTATATGCCTTAGGTAAATGACCAAAATGCCCTTTTTACGCATAAATTCATTTTAAGCATATGAAACACAAATTTTGGCATCTTGTAACACCCCGAAAATTTTAAAAACTTTATATTAGAATTATAAAGTTTAAATAAACGAGAATTTATTTAATTGGGACTTTAACCTAGTTAGTTAATTTCTAGGAATAACTCAAACTAGGGTTAAAAGCAGCTAGATGGAAAGATAATTAAAATGGAGGGGCTTAACTTGTAAAAATTGAAACTTGAGTTGTAACTAACTAAATAAATAAAACAAACCAAACACCCCCATTAGGAGGTGTTGGTCGTACAGAACAAGAGCAGGGGCGACACCCCATAGCTCCAAACCTCAAAATCATTAAAACTCTCAAAATTGGATGTGCAAATCTGGTCCAAAACGAAATCGGAGCCTAGAATCGTGATCCTCATCATAAGAGGATCATAAGGTATGTAAAATCTGATGAAATCTCTAAACTTGAAATTCTCATGATTTAGGAAATCTGGAAATTTAATGTTGCATGTGTGTTATATGGTTAGATTAGAGTTGATATGGTGTTTAGAAGTAAAACCTAATCAACTACATGTAAAATCATGACCAAATTCAGGAAATTTCCATGAACACCTTGAAGGTGGGTTGTGGGTTTTACATGATGATGATGAACACTAGGGTTTAGATGATTATCCTAGTGTAAATTGATTATAGAATAGTGATTCCAGAAAGATATGATGCTTAAACACTATAGGAGGGCTTATTGTTGTCAAGTTAGCTAATTAGCAAGCTATGAAGTTGATTACTAAAGATATAAAAAATTATGCATATGAAGTGTTTGTTGAAATGCCTCAAAGAAGGCTTAAAAACTAGAATTTTGTAGTTAAAAACACCTAATCGTGATGTTTTGACTATTATGTGAAATGTGGTTACAAAGAGTTCTAAACATGATAACATTGAACTCTATAGGACAAGATACCGGAACGTCGAGTGCATAAGCCGGTGGTGACTCACGATTGAAGGGCGTGCGCTAAGGTATGTAACTTGTTCCGTTACATTTATTATATCGGATGATTCGAATGTGTAAGTGAATTTTAATAAGTGTTGTTTGAATCAAGCAATGAAGTCGTTATATTGATTGATTGATTTAGTTCGACTGGTACCCGTTGGTAGTCGTCATATAGGGGGATTCCTTAGACGAGCCAAACGGGTCAAATAATCAAGTAAAACATGATTTATACTCCGGAATAAGAAGGATTGCCCTTTGATATTGGTTAATATATATGACATGTTTGAATTACTAGAATTTGATGTGGTGGTATGTTAGAAAAGTAAATCCCAAGAGTTGGGTTTGAGTGAATTGCATAAAACAAACAAGACAAGGATTTCCAGGTACCACCGTAAATTACGGTAGTACCGTAATTTACGGTGAAGGACTGATATGTTACGGTAGGGATCACCTGTTTTACGGTGGCCAACAAATTCCAGGTCTCACCGTAAATTACGGTGATACCGTAATTTACGGTGGACCCAGAATAACTTTTATATTTTGTTATTCCTAACGTGATGTTGAAAACTTGTGATTATATTATTTCATAACATTAAAACTAATGTTTTAATGGTTTTGATCATAGGTAAGTTGGTGGATCTTACGGGTAGCGATCAAGTGATTAATGAAGAACCGAACACTACGTTTTTGAAGCTTCCGCAACGATTAAGATCTTTTGTAGCCCTTATGTATGGGTTGTAAACACATGTTTAAACAACTTTTGAATTTTCTAACTTGGTCATGTGTTGACTATGATTTATGATACTTCTAAAACTCATGAAAATATATTATCTTTTGGTATAATCATGTTTAAAGCTAGTGGTTAATTTTAGTATAAATTAAGGGTGTTACAAGTTGGTAATCAGAGCTCAAGGTTGTCAATAAGTGTTCGGTTCAAGCTTGATCGATCGTCCGGTAAGAGCTAACTTATTTTACTAATAAATTATGTACTACGTAGAAAGCAAGAAATGAACAAATATGCATGAAAATGAAAAGAGTGTGTAAGCTCACTCAAAAACAAGAAATGCATGAAACAAGAATGGTTAAATCAAGTTACGAACTTGATTGAATTGAAACAAGAATGGTTAAATCAAGTTACGAACTTGATTGAATTGAAACAAGAATGGTTAAATCAAGTTACGAACTTGATTAAATTGAAACAAGAATGATTAAATCAATATATGAACTTGATTAAATCAAAACAAGTAAAGCATGTGTTATAAATGAAATGTTTAACAAACTATGTAAACATTTCAGAAATAAAGATGGCTGATGGAGGTAATGATAATGCGGTGCCAAGAGTCACCGAACAAATGAAAGTAGTGATTGCCGAAGAGGTTGGAAAGGCGATCGAAAACAGTTTGTCGGGCTTTATTGATAAAATTCAAAGCACAGTTTTATCAATAGTAGAAGAGAGGATCAAGAAATTGGAAGATGATTCCAATTCAGCAAAGGAAAAGCATGGTGGACGAAAGCCTTGTTCATACAAGGAATTCATGGCCTGTAAACCACCAATATATAATGGGGAGGTTGATCCAATTGTGTGCCAACGATGGCTAAGTGACATGGAAGGAGTATTCGAGAGAACTCATTGTGATGAAAATGACTACGTAGCTTATGGTACGGGTCAATTAAGAGGTCAAGCGAAAGACTGGTGGGATAACAAAAAGAAAGAGATTGGAAGTGAAGCGGCTAAGGCCATGACATGGGAGGAGTTTAAGACGCCGTTTCTTAAACACCATAGTCCCAAAGCGGTCATAAATAGAATCAAAGAAGAGTTCATGCAGCTCAGGCATAAGGGTGAATCCATAGACAAGATCACGGGGATGTTTATGGACAAGATAAAGTTCTGTGATGACTTGGTGACAAATGAAGAACAAAAGGTTTATTACTACCATAACATGCTAAGTGCGGAGTATAGAGAATTCATCACCCCTTCCAAATACGAGACCCTTACCGAGATCATAAATGCTGCTCAGGAGAGGGAGATCGAACTGAAAAAGAGCATTGAAAGGGGTGAACGGAAAGCACAAGATGTAAAAACAAGCCCTGCTAAGAAGGCTCGAACAACCGAGACGGTAGAGGAGACAGATGCGAAGGGTGGAACACCGAGTTGCAAAGTTTGTGGAAAGGGGCACAAGGGCGAATGCCGCTTTAAAGACAAACCATGCCCCATATGCGGAAAGACAGGGCATACGGCCGCGCTGTGTCCCGGGAAAGTTTCCGTGTGTTATAAGTGCTATCAGCCGGGCCACAAAAAGTCGGAGTGCCCGGAATCGGACGGGAAAAGGAATGAGAAGGATGTGCAGATGGAGGCACAAAAGGCAAGGGCCAGATCCTTCCAATTAACTGCAACCGAAGTAAAGGTGGAACCTGATGTCGTTTCGGGTATGTTTCTTGTGAATTTAATTTTAACACAAATTTTATTCGATTCGAGCGCGAAATATTACTGAAATCTATGCGATAGGTCGTGAAAGAGTATGGAAAGGAAAACGCAAACCAATAAAACCGGGGTGTAAAAAAAAAAAAAAAAAGAAAAAAACAATAAGATAACGAACCCGGTAACGGGTTGAAAGGAATTAGAGGCATAAACCAGATAATGGATTAAGTAAAATAAACCAACGCGAAAGTAACGTAAGAAGTCATAGAGTTGGAAGGATAATCCGAAAGAAAATGAGTATAGCTTTAGACTACGGTTAAGGTCAAATAAATTTTGAAAACAAAAGTCATTTATTCAAAATATAAAAAGGGGGTGCTTTGACGCCATATGTATACTTATGCAATAAAATAAAGATATGAATAGAAGATGATCCATGGGATCACCATAACCTTCAGGTTATAAACAATTATAAAGGTCTACGGAACTGAAATGACCATAGGGTCGATAACATAAAGCGTGGGAACCAGTTATGATTTCTCGCGTAAATTGATAACAGGGAAGAATAATTTTTGTCGTCAATTTTCTGGAGATGACTAATCAACATGTATTAAAGAGAAGAACATTAAATTAAAATTCAGTTTTTGGAAAGAAACAATGTTCAAACAAATATGAGCAATATGAGAGAAGCCAGAAAATAGTTAATACTAAAGGATATAAGTCTTAACGCCGAGAGGTGTAAGACGACGCATTCGAGAGAAGATTCATAATAATGAAAATGCTGACGAAAACCTAAATATGGCATGATGGGACACAGAGTACAACCACGTTGTAATATGAGTCTCTAGATATGCAATCATAAACACGCAAAGGGCTGATGACGGTGATATAGTATACCCGAATGACGAGGTATGAGGTAAGATGATAACCAATTATTCTAGGCAATAAACAAGTTGTGGTCAAAATAATGTGGTGACCTATATAGAACGCTTGTCAATATAAGACTAGCGTGAAGTAAGTATACTGACGGGCTCAGTGACTGGATGGTTAAAACACAGCCTGGTCAAGAAGGCAATAAAGATAGTTAGGTCTAGACCAAAGGACTGCATAAAGAAGGTTTCGGGGACGAAACCCTTTTTAAGGGGGGTGGACTTGTAACACCCCGAAAATTTTAAAAACTTTATATTAGAATTATAAAGTTTAAATAAACGAGAATTTATTTAATTGGGACTTTAACCTAGTTAGTTAATTTCTAGGAATAACTCAAACTAGGGTTAAAAGCAGCTAGATGGAAAGATAATTAAAATGGAGGGGCTTAACTTGTAAAAATTGAAACTTGAGTTGTAACTAACTAAATAAATAAAACAAACCAAACACCCCCATTAGGAGGTGTTGGTCGTACAGAACAAGAGCAGGGGCGACACCCCATAGCTCCAAACCTCAAAATCATTAAAACTCTCAAAATTGGATGTGCAAATCTGGTCCAAAACGAAATCGGAGCCTAGAATCGTGATCCTCATCACAAGAGGATCATAAGGTATGTAAAATCTGATGAAATCTCTAAACTTGAAATTCTCATGATTTAGGAAATCTGGAAATTTAATGTTGCATGTGTGTTATATGGTTAGATTAGAGTTGATATGGTGTTTAGAAGTAAAACCTAATCAACTACATGTAAAATCATGACCAAATTCAGGAAATTTCCATGAACACCTTGAAGGTGGGTTGTGGGTTTTACATGATGATGATGAACACTAGGGTTTAGATGATTATCCTAGTGTAAATTGATTATAGAATAGTGATTCCAGAAAGATATGATGCTTAAACACTATAGGAGGGCTTATTGTTGTCAAGTTAGCTAATTAGCAAGCTATGAAGTTGATTACTAAAGATATAAAAAATTCTGCATATGAAGTGTTTGTTGAAATGCCTCAAAGAAGGCTTAAAAACTAGAATTTTGTAGTTAAAAACACCTAATCGTGATGTTTTGACTATTATGTGAAATGTGGTTACAAAGAGTTCTAAACATGATAACATTGAACTCTATAGGACAAGATACCGGAACGTCGAGTGCATAAGCCGGTGGTGACTCACGATTGAAGGGCGTGCGCTAAGGTATGTAACTTGTTCCGTTACATTTATTATATCGGATGATTCGAATGTGTAAGTGAATTTTAATAAGTGTTGTTTGAATCAAGCAATGAAGTCGTTATATTGATTGATTGATTTAGTTTGACTGGTACCCGTTGGTAGTCGTCATATAGGGGGATTCCTTAGACGAGCCAAACGGGTCAAATAATCAAGTAAAACATGATTTATACTCTGGAATAAGAAGGATTGCCCTTTGATATTGGTTAATATATATGACATGTTTGAATTACTAGAATTTGATGTGGTGGTATGTTAGAAAAGTAAATCCCAAGAGTTGGGTTTGAGTGAATTGCATAAAACAAACAAGACAAGGATTTCCAGGTACCACCGTAAATTACGGTAGTACCGTAATTTACGGTGAAGGACTGATATGTTACGGTAGGGATCACCTGTTTTACGGTGGCCAACAAATTCCAGGTCTCACCATAAATTACGGTGATACCGTAATTTACGGTGGACCCAGAATAACTTTTATATTTTGTTATTCCTAACGTGATGTTGAAAACTTGTGATTATATTATTTCATAACATCAAAACTAATGTTTTAATGGTTTTGATCATAGGTAAGTTGGTGGATCTTACGGGTAGCGATCAAGTGATTAATGAAGAACCGAACACTACGTTTTTGAAGCTTCCGCAACGATTAAGATCTTTTGTAGCCCTTATGTATGGGTTGTAAACACATGTTTAAACAACTTTTGAATTTTCTAACTTGGTCATGTGTTGACTATGATTTATGATACTTCTAAAACTCATGAAAATATATTATCTTTTGGTATAATCATGTTTAAAGCTAGTGGTTAATTTTAGTATAAATTAAGGGTGTTACACATCTAAACTGATTAGGAAACATTATTAGACATGTTAAGGCATATAATACTTGTCATAGGACTAGTTAGGCGGTCCGGACGCGTTTTACATGAACGACGCGTAAAAGTGGCGTAAGCTACCTTAACTAGTCGTAAGCACTTAGGTTAGGTTTTTGTTTTAGAGTGTAGGCTTTGTTAAACCATATTACATGAGTCCCTACACTCATTTGGTTTACGAAACCTCATTTTATCCAATCCTCCGATTTAGGTCCGGTTTATTAACTTAGTTACCTATATTAGGTGTCGTTTGATTCCGTGATCCCTCTAGCTTTGCTTGGTCGTTATTCAAGACTTCAAAGCATCCTCAAGTGAGTACATAGTCCCCTCTTTTACGGTTTTCAATGTTTTGGGGTGAAGCATGTGTACCTATTTGTTATGTTCTTGGATTCAAAGTATAATTGATTATACATATTAGTACTTATCCTTTGACAAACTGAATGTTTATTTATGGTTTAAACACTGATTTTTCAAAGATTATAAAATTAATTGTTGAATTGTACTTATTTTATGTTCACCAGACCGATTGGTAGTATGATATAGCGCTATAGGATTTAACACCCCATTCCTGTTGTTTATGGAATGTCAGAAACCGATATTTTATCCAAATAGGGATTGCCTTTGTGGTATTTCTATAGTCTCAAAGGTGTATTTTGATACACTAAGGTTTGAATGAATTCCAAATCACACTTTTATTGTATATTTTGTTATACTCCCAAGGGTATAGTTTGATATGCTCTCATGTGTGATATGATATTGTACAAAACAACATATATTTTGTTAATTACTAAAACATAGTTTAATATGTTATTTACAAAACCAAAGCATAGTTTAATATGTTATTTATAAAACCAAAGCATAGTTAAATATGTTATTAATATAACCAAAGTATACTTTTGATATACTACTAAAAACTGTTATTTGGACGACTAAAGTATATTTAATATACTATCTGTTTAACGATTTTGGAACTGAAATATATTTTAATGTATTACCTATTCGACTTTCTTAAAACCAAAGTATATTTTTATATATACTACAAACCTTTTTATCTAAACATTGTTTTACAAACAACATATTTTGTACAAACTCATTTTACTTAATTATTTAATTATTTATGCATTATTCTTTTATATCACCAAATTTCTTGTAAAATTTCGCATGATTTATAAAGAAAACATTTTTAAAGTTCATGACTACTTTTTGTTAAAACATTCTTTTAAACTTACAAAGTTATGAATCATGGATTAATAAAACCTATGTATCTCACAGGCATTTTTATGCTGACGTACCTATTTTTACACATGTTTCAGGTTCTGCTATGTGATGATTGTTGATGCATGATATACATAGGATGGACTCGTGCCTTAGCGACTTTAACACTTGAAAGACAATAATTGCATTTATTTGATTTGTAATAAAACAATGAGTTCAATGTTCAATAAAACGAAATTATATAATCCATGGTTGTGAAACAATGATTCTGTTACGACACTCCCTGACGTTTCCGCCACGTTTTGTTATTTTACGTGGTCGGGGTGTGAAAGAAAAGTTGGTATCAGAGCCAATGGTTATAGGGAATTAGGTTATTAGTAATGCTTAGACCTAGACTATAACCTTCCTAGGACCCTAACACAAGTTATCTTGTGTTTAGTTTTAAAACAATACCGTCACCCTATCATTAGGTGACAACCACAATAAAAACACAAATTTCGAATCCGCTTTGAAAACTAATCATCTGTTCTAGGATGATTTATTATAAGGTTTTGAACACTCTAAATTTTCAAAATCTCGTCAAAGTTTGGTCTAAATAATGTGAACACGTGCAAACTGGAAGGGTGGGTGCCTGTACCCTGAGTCTTCTGTCTAAGGCTAGAGTGTTCTTACAAATCCGCAGTATCGGACCAGTCACTCTTACCTGGGAACTCTTGGGGTGAGTGTCCACTTATAGGCGAGCATGTCTTTGCGATACATTGTGAGGACCTATTTACTTTGATTCAGCTTTTGTGTGTCGTTTGTTTGCTTCATAGTTCGAACAAATGACCATCACCCATGCCTCTTTGGTCAGTAATTGTAACATTCATACCCAATGTCATTTCACTTGTTTCCCCTCATGTTTCCTTATTCTTTTTAGACAATGCCTCCTCGACGAGAAGCACAGCCTCAAACTAATGAAGAAGTCGCAGCCCTTGTCGCTCAGCAAATGGCTGTTGTGCTTCCGGACATAGTAGCTGAGATCCATCAGTTATACAACAACAACAACAACATTGCTCAGTGTAGTTTCAAGACCTTCAATTCTGCTAAACCTTTGAAGTTTTCTGGGTCTCAAGGAGCAACCGCGCTCCTGCAATGGTTCGAAAGTTTGGAGAGCACATTCCGGCATGTGCAATGTCCGAATGAGCGTAAGGTTGAGTTTGCATCCAGTGCATTCGAGAAGCGTGCTCTTACATGGTGGAACGGTGTGATGCATGATAGGGGTGCTGATGTGGCACTAGCTCAAACTTGGGAAGAGCTTCGAGCTCTAATGATGAAGGAGTTCTGTCCTCGTCATGAGCTTAGAGCATTGGAAAGGGAATTTGATGACCTAAAGCAAGACAGTGGTGAACATCGAGCCTATACTGACTGTTATGAGGAATTGAGCCTGTTGTGTCCTGCCATGGTTACGCCTGTGGAAAAGGCGATAGAAAAATACATTGATGGTCTTCCTGACTTAGTTCAAGATATCGTTACTAGCAGCAACCCTACTACCGTAAGACAGGCCATTGAATTGTCTGCCACCCCAACTGAATCCCATATCAGGAAGGGTAAGCTTTTTCGAATGGGCGGCCCAAGACCATCTGACAAGACAGCACAAGTTGAACCAAAGGAAAAACAGGCCGAGGTATCCAAGAAGAAGAAGCGTAAGGCTTCTCAAAACTGCTCCATAATTGCTCAGAACAATCAGAGTGCACCAAACCAGCCAGCACAACCTCGTAAAAGGAAAAATTATGTTGGTACCGCACCCTTGTGCAACAAATGCAACCGTTATCATCTGGAGCAAGAGCAGTGTCACAAATGTACCTACTGTGGGCGATTGGGACATTTGATCAATACCTGCCGTTATGCCAACCAAAACCAAGCTGCTGCAAATCCTGCTGCTGTTCAAACATGGTTCCCACCTGGGTTATGTTATAACTGTGGTGACCTTACTCACTACAGAAACAATTGCCCAAGACTTGTTAATGCAAATCCAGAGTGTGGACGAGTGTTTAATATAAATGAGGCAAACACGAACAATGATGCAGCAGTGAAAAATTAGTCTTTTGTATTTCCTTGTATGTTATCTTTTGGATGTTTGAATCAACTCAGTTGTTATATAAATAAAATTTGTTGTTTCAATTTTATTTTATGAAATTGATACGATTGTGAGTATGTTTAATATAACCCTATGACGTCAACACAAAAGACAAACTACTCGTGTGGTTCTGTCATTTTTATGATCACTTGTGATCTCCCCAAAAATCTTAAATACTCATTTCTTTTAAGAAACAAAGCCAAATTCCTATTAAGATCTTCCTATCTTCATAGTTAGATTCTTGAAAACGTTTAAAGTGCCAAATGGAATTCACGGATTGGATTCCTGGTATACTTTGAATACTCGTATGCTCAATTAACAAGAAAATTAACAAAATGACGATCAAGTTAATTAATTATGTGATTATGTGCTTATGTGATTTCTATTATGTCTTGTGTTTTTGTAATCCGAATATTCATTTTCCAAATTCTCATAGAATCTCCATATTTCAATATGAGGGATTCATAGTAGGATACCCAAAAGGTACTATCTTAAATCCTTAATGGGCTTCTATGTAATAGTTAAGTCCCTTAGATTATGAAGTGCTATTCTTTAATTGGACCCCTTGAGCGGTCTTGTTAAACATATTTGGTTCAAAAATCTGGTTAGGAATATCATGTGATGATATAACTGAAAAGATCCCTTAAGCGGTCTATTTAACGAGATCGTACGATGGTCTAGTTAAGGAGATCATGTGTTGATCTAGTTAAAAAGGATCGTTCGTTGATCTAGTTAAAAAGATCCTTTGGTGGTCTAGTCAAGTCACTTCATGTTTATTCAATTGATTTTTCCCCTACGCATTATGAAATGAACTGTACGGACTGTGCAATAAATTACGTAATTATGGATGCATACATAATTATGGAATTCAGTGCAAAGAAACCACATCAAGTTTTATCATGTGTTAAGACCTATAGTGATGAGAATAACGAAACGGGAACAATGTAGAAAGGGGCATGGTGGATACGCCGCTGGTATATATAAGTGTTCCTTATTACATTGCGAACGTAGCATTATTTAAGTTACTAGAAGTCCTGGACCTTGACCAATGTCTTTTTATTTTATAATCTCCGACTCCGATTTCGAGCACACACAAGTTTCCTATGATAGTCTTCATAAGAAACGTTCTTCTGTTCGTAGTTCGAAACTCCATGTTTAGTTAATACAAGTACTTCACTTTGACAGTTGAAAATTTCGCTAAGAATCCAAACATGACTCAGAGTTTTACTTAGGGTTCGAGGGATTCAATCGAAAGCGAAACAATCTTCACAAGTTTCCTCTAAAATTAAATTTTGGGACGAAATTTCCTAAAGTAGCGGAGACTGTGACACCTATGTCACTTCAACCATCATACAAATACTAAACCAATGAAATATTATATTTCATACTTGGGATTTGTATAAATATGTGTATCATTTGCACATATCGATTCTTGTTCAATTTCGAGCTCTAAATCGCTTTCTGGGAAGTTATACGCGAACTGATGCGTAAACGTAATCAGTTTAATGTGAAAAACACCTCGGAATAGTGACATAGTCTTAACATACCTTAAATAACCTTCACATAACTTAGAAATAAGTTTTGGATGGTTTGGTGTGTTGAAAACAAGTTTGTTCGATCGTAGGGACTATTTGTGTCAAACTGTGAAACTATGCCAATTTGCATAGTAACGAACATTCCGGAACTTGATCATAAGTTAAACATACCTTAAATATCCTTTACATAGCTTAGAAATAGGCTTTGAGGGGTTCGGTATGCTAAAATAAACTTATTGGTCATTCAGGGACTTAAAGCGTCAAAAAGTGAATAAGTTTGCATTTTCGCGCATATCTTACGTTCTGAATATATCTGGACATCCAAAAATTTATGTAATCATTAAAATATTTTATTTTAGTGATTGGCATGATAAAATTCCATTCTTCGCGTAATTTGGATCGTTTTTGCGTCCGTTACGATTTCCATCGTAATTACCTGAACAACGCAACCGTACGACCAAACGAACCGACATCCGACATATTTTTTGAGCACATTTCAAGTTCCCTATACTTTAACTTCATTTTAGAGCCTTAAAATGGGGTTAACGGGGCTTAAACGTGCCGAAAACTGACTTTTTAAACATGCAGGGACCATTTTTGACATTTCTTGAAACTCAGTTCAGATTCATTGAATCTGGTCCATTTTTGAAGTTTTGATGGGTTTTAATGGCTGATTTTGAATACTATGGGCTGTTATTTGATGGTTTTTAACATTCCCATGGTTTTGAAAACCATGTGCCCACATGGAAGGCCATGATTCAAGCTCGGTTTACGAGAAACGATCCTAACGGTTCTATGAAAACTATATAAACCCCACCCCACTTCATTTCATTTCACTCATGATCTGAATAATTCTCTAAGTTGAAGCTCAAATGCTTCATACCTGAGAATTTATAGATCATATCTTCCTAGCGTGGACCCTTTGTAAGCTTCTTTCGTTCTTTTATGCGTTTTTAAGCATGAAAGTCAAACTGTGTTTGACTTTCTGCTTTGACCAGTCAATGGTCAACACGAAGTTCGTTTGAAATTCGTAACGTGAGCGTAATCACGATGGTCATGGTCCTTTGTGACTATACCTACTGATTACCACGTTATTTAGGCTTAGTGACGAGTCATAGTTTCGGTCAAAATACGCGTTTATGCGTATTTTGCAACCAAACTATTTTTGGGTATCAAGACCCTTTGTCTTGATATCAAACTTGTTTTCTAACTTCGTTAAACATGTTTAACTTGTCACTTTAGGTTTATTGCTTATATAGGGTCGTAAGATAAGCGGTCTAAACAACCGCTTAGACTTTCGAACCCGACCCGTTTGGTCGATCATTAGGATCCGACCAAACATGTTTTGTGACCATAGTTGTATAGGGAATAACCTTCCGAGGTTATACCTTATGTCCACTTCATTTAAGTAGTTGTATGATAGGTAGTTTATATGCCTTAGGTAAATGACCAAAATGCCCTTTTTTACGCGTAAATTCATTTTAAGCATATGAAACATAAATTTTGGCATCTAAACTGATTAGGTAACATTATTAGACATGTTAAGGCATATAATACTTGTCATAGGACTAGTTAGGCGGTCCGAACGCGTTTTACGCGAACGATGCATTAAAGTGGCGTAAGCTACCTTAACTAGTCGTAATGGGTCGTAAGCACTTAGGTTAGGTTTTGTTTTAGAATGTAGGCTTTGTTAAACTATATTACATGAGTCCCTACACTCATTTGGTTTACGAAACCTCATTTTATCCAATCCTCCGATTTAGGTCCGGTTTATTAACTTAGTTACCTATATTAGGTGCCGTTTGATTCCGTGATCCCTCTAGCTTTGCTTGGTCGTTATTCAAGATTTCTAAGCATCCTAAAGTGAGTACATAGTCCCCTCTTTTACGGTTTTCAATGTTTTGGGGTGAAGCATGTGTACCTATTTGTAATGTTCATGGTTTCAAAGTATAATTGATTATACATATTAGTACTTATCCTTTAACAAACTGAATGATTATTAATGGTTTAAACACTGATTTTTCAAAGATTATAAAATTAATTATTGAATTGTACTTATTTTATGTTCACCAGACCGATTGGTAGTATGATATAGCGCTATAGGATTTGACACTCCATTCCTATTGTTTATGGAATGTTAGAAACCGATATTTTATCCAAATAGGGATTGACTTTGAGGTATTTCTATAGTCTCAAAGGTGTATTTTGATACACTAAGGTTTGAATGAATTCCAAATCACACTTTTATTGTATATTTTGTTATACTCCCAAATGTATAGTTTGATATGCTCTCATGTGTGATATTGTACAAAACAACATATATTTTGTTAATTACTAAAACATAGTTTAATATGTTATTTACAAAACCAAAGCATAGGTTAATATGTTATTTATATAACCAAAGCATAGTTTAATATGTTATTAATAAAACCAAAGTATACTTTTGATATACTACTAAAAACTGTTATTTTGACGACTAAAGTATATTTAATATACTATCTGTTTAACGATTTTGGAACTGAAATATATTTTAATGTATTACCTATTCGACTTTCTTAAAACCAAAGTATATTTTTATATATACTACAAACCTTTTTATCTAAACATTGTTTTACAAACAACATATTTTGTACAAACTCATTTTACTTAATTATTTAATTATTTATGCATTATTCTTTTATATCATCAAATTTCTTGTAAAATTTCGCATGATTTATAAAGAAAACATTTTTAAAGTTCAAGACAACTTTTTGTTAAAACATTCTTTTAAACTTACAAAGTCATGAATCATGCATTAATAAAACCTATGTATCTCACAGGCATTTTTATGCTGACGTGCCTATTTTTACACATGTTTCAGGTTCTGCTATGTGATGATTGTTGATGCATGATATACATAGGATGGACTCGTGCCTTAGCGACTTTAAAACTTGAAAGACAATAATTGCATTTATTTGATTTGTAATAAAACAATGAGTTCAATGATTCAATAAAACGAAATTATTTAATCCATGGTTGTGAAACAATGATTCTGTTACGACACTCCCCGACGTTTCCGCCACGTTTTGTTGTTTTACGTGGTCGGGGTGTGACAGAAACCTCCATTTTTAGAGGAAACTATGGCAAAATTTTTCTAAAAATTAAACACTTAGAAAAATATTTTAAACAAATATTTAAAAGTGTATTTTAACTATGGATTTTTCACATAAAGCTTGCCATAATTTTTGTTACAAAAATATAAATATTGGATGTTGGTTTTTATGAATAAAAGTAACTAAATATGTATTTAGGAAGTATATATTTAGATGACACCATGTGTGCGATTATTTGTATATTATGTGTATTAGTTATATTATTTTAGGACTTGAAATAATATAACTCATCAAAATACCAAAATTTCCAAGGAATAAATATACAAAGAATACACAAAATATTGGTGAAACCGAACAAAGGAATTTAACTCACAAAAATATTCTGGAAAATTTATTCACAAGTATATTTTGGTAAATAATATTTTGGACACCAAGTGAATAAAAATATGATTTTTACAATTATTACAAGATTATATCATATTTTTTACAAGAAGAAAATATATCATTTTGAGTGAATAAAAACATATATATTTTCTTGGAATTATTAGAAGGTATATTACCTATGGAAGAAATATATATTTTCTCAAATAAATATGAAATATATTATTTATGGGAAAAATAAGTTTATATATATTTTCTAAGTTAGACTTGAAAATATATTATTTTTGGAACTTATATGAAAATATAAATAGTTTTGACAAAGAAAAATTATAAATAATTTTTCAAGTAATATTTCTTAAAATATATATTTTGGAAATATATATATTGATGGATTTTTATTAAAAATATTATTCCGGAAAACTTTATACAAAATTAAGTATATGAATACTTAACAATCACAAGAAAATACGTATTTTGTACGTATAAATACACTCCGGAATACGACACCAATACATGGCAAAAATATACAAGTTTAAGAATACGAATACCAATACACACATCCTTGGGAAGGAAATACATGTATAAATACTAGAAAAGTATCAAGTTAATATATATTGTTTTAAGAATTATTTCAAAAATTTAATAGATATAATTTAAGTTAAAATATTGATTATTTTAACAAATAATTATATAACTTGGAATAATATTGAAGACTCAAAGACACTAACTGATACTAAATCAAGGCATTACCCACCCGGCTAATGAACCGTAGTACGCATGTACGTAGTCGTGTATACCCGAAGGAGCTCTGAGTTATCGATTGAAGAACGCAAAATTGTGAGTTCATGTCCCCCTTTTATTTTAACTGTTTTCGGTTTTATAACTTCGGGGGTGAAGTACATGTTACTAATGCTTACAAACAATTACAAATGGTATGGTTAGCTAAGGAAAATACTGTTAGATCAGGTGAAAGGGTAGGCGCACTCTTAAGACCATTAATCCTCGTGTTAGGACCGAGGGACATGAGTGATAGATTTATTTGGGTGTAGCGAGCCCACACCCATGTGGACCAGGGTGGCCCATGAGGTGACTATGTCTTGTAGCCGGAGGCCCGGTACAAAATCTGCTAGGTTTGAGCCTTCCTACGCCGTTTCACACATGTTAATGTATTAGCTACACATTAATTGATCTGTTCCTTGTTACTTCATACTAGTTTTTTTTAATACGCATATACATACTTACAAATGTTTTTCAAGGATGATTCGTGCACACATACAAATCACATGAACTCTCTCAACTTTTGTTGATGTTTTCAAACTACATGTATTTCAGGAAACTAAGTATGGATCTGGCAGGCATTGAAGTTTTCAAGTGTTGTTTGGAATAAACGATGTCATCCGGTGTCGAATGGTTTAGAGTGTGTATCCTATCCTGGATAGGTTACATATCCCAAAGCCTAGTTTTAGTTAATGTCTTTTGATGAGTCTTTATAGAACTCTAAAAACAATTTGCACGGTTTGTATTTTGGATTTGAAGTCTGTGTTGGATTTCTAGACAATGTTGATGTTGTGTTTTAAAACTTAAATTTATGGATGACATCATAGTTTCATCATATAGTTGTTTGTTATGGTTGAATGCAATGATATTAAGAAAGTCACACCGAATCACGCTTCCGGAAAAGTCAGGGTATGACAGTTTTGGCGGTTTCAACAATTTATGAACATCCCTAGGTGGCACAGTGGTATGTGTTTGATATCCTCTAGCGGGAGTTATTCATCCTTGGGAGCTTACAAAAAGATGGATAACAAACACTGCACTTGATGAAAATAAGCTAATTCGAGTTTAATTATCTTTTTAACATTTTAGGGGATCCAATATTGGATTTGATCCCGATCCATCTAGACATATTTCGTGGAGACGTTCAGCAGCTTCTTCTGAAGAAGCTTCTAGAAAGCTACAAGCTTCCTTCCGGGAAAAGACGTTCATCGGACGATGGCTGCAAAGTTAGGCGAATATCGTATTTGACAATGTGAGTCACTGATAACGAAATTTGTTTTGTTGTAGATGCAATTAGACAAATATATAATTTACGATTGATTTGTGGATGCATAGGTGCTACTGTATCATACATGAAGAGAACATATTGGGAGCTATTTTCGGTATGTCTAAAGAATTGAGGACATCAAACTCATGGGAGGAGGTTGAGGAAGCCGTGTGGGCGATCTCAATAAATATTATTAGCAGGTTGAAATGGTGAAATAAAAGATCACATATTCGGAGCCTTCACAGACGATGAGTTCTATATTTGTCTTAGACAAAAGAGGGCCACCGGAAAGGTACATTGAGACTGTTGAACTAAATTAGGGTCATTAAAGTTATATAGATTTATTGTTATTTTTATATCTCTTTTTTTATATAGAGAAAATCTTTAAAATCTATTGTTTATGCAGGAATATTCTGACTTGCTTGAAGTGTTCATGTCTGCATTCAAGCAAAACTATGGTGAAAAAGTCCTCGTACAGGTAATAATTTATACATCTTCTAAAAGATAAAGAGTCGCAACTCATAAGCTCATCTTTACATCAACAAAGGTAACAACTTCATGTTGAAGATTACCTTTTAGTACTATCACATGCAATAATATTTGCTTCTTTTCTTAACATTTTGTTTTAACTTTTATAGACAAGTATTCCTGTTGAAGAGGCTCGTAAGAAGATATGGCTGGTGGACTCTAAGGGGTTGATTGTTAGCTCTCGTAAAGGTTCCTTTCAGCACTTTAAGCAACTGTGGGCTCATGAACATGAGCCTGATCAACTCTCTTAGATGATGTCAAGGTGAGACGTTTGTAATGATTTCTTTACTATTCATGATCAAATATGTTTAACGATTTTGTGTGACGTTTAATT
Organism: Helianthus tuberosus; assembly: GCA_030545235.1. Taxonomy (NCBI): domain Eukaryota; kingdom Viridiplantae; phylum Streptophyta; class Magnoliopsida; order Asterales; family Asteraceae; genus Helianthus; species Helianthus tuberosus. The sequence goes on from CM060407.1 coordinate 127,458,224, forward strand.
TCATCTTCAATGATCATCAGGCCATCAAACCATCCGTTTTAATTGGAACATCTGGGGTAGGACAGACATTTACAAAGGAAGTGGTTGAGGCCATGGCAGCCTTCAATGAGGTTCTCTCTCTCTTTCTCACCCAAACACACACTCTTTCTCACACACACACACACACACACACAAACTAAAGTAACAAATATATTATTGTTTGGATTTATATTAGGCCTATAATTTAAGAAAGTGCTAAGACAGTACGTATGCAATGTACCGGTTAGGATTTGTAGTAATTGGTAATGTAATTTGGGATTTATTTTGTTAGAATGTGTTTATTTTTAATATGCTCCCAGGTATCTAATGAGGTGTATGCACAATTCTCAGCTGGCATTCAGGTAAAGTAATTTATATTTATATAAAATTCGAGCATTAGTTTGATTTGTGAACACTCCTAATATATACATTCAACTAGGGGTGTTCATGGTCCGATTTTGACGGTTTCTAAGTCAAGGCGTGAGCCAAACTGTTAGTAATGGTTTTTATCGTGAACACCCCTAATACCAGTTGTTGTGGAGATAATGTTAAAATCTCTGTGAACAAGGATAAATGGGAGTGGATTGGAGGGAATAATGGAGAATTTTTTTGTTGGTGCAGTTATTTTCTTAAGAAGCAACACAGACTATAGTAGGAATTATGTTTTGAAGTGGTCAAAATGGGTTCCAAGAAAGTGTAATATTTTGGTTTGGAGAGTTGCGTTGGGTCGGATCCAGACAGTGGATGCTTTAAGAAACGCAACTGCTATAGTGGCAAGGATACCTGCATTTTATGCGAAGACGATTCAGAGACTGCTGACCATATATTTTTGCTCTTGTTATGTTGCAGTGGCGCTTGCATGCTGTGGAGTCAGATCAGCGGATTCTAGAAATAGTCAATTGTATTGTATTTTGTTAGTGATTTATAGATAGAAATTGTATAGTGTTTTGTTATTTGTTATTTGTGTGATATGTAGTTTGTTTAGTGTTTTTTTTTCATATGGCTGCTATGTGGTGGTTATAGTTAGGGGTAATAGGACCGTACTCTTGATACGGGTATTTGTTGGTGTTATACTTTTATGTTAGGTGAATCACGAGCTCATGATTTTTTTGGATGGTGTATTACTGTAATCCATGCCTTCAAGACCCATTAACTATTTTGACTATGAAAATGTTGTTTTAAATTAGCAGTTTTATTCGCTTGGAGCATGTAGTTGTGTTTTATATTACATTCATCAAATAAAAACACATGGTTTATTTAATGGAAGCTTAGGTGCAAGCTCAACTACATATTTTATTACCTGTTACACGTATATATGTCTTTTTACCAACATTTTTGGATCATCGTATGACCCGAATGAGTCATTCAGAAGAGTTTGAGTCAGAATCAAAGGCAGAATCAATGATTCTAACTTGATACAGCTTGATTCTCCCTAATTATCTTCTTATTAATGATTTCAAAGCTTTACAGATCGTTTGAAAAACTGGCAGCACCTCGGCTCTGAAATCCCAAACGTTACAAATGATGAACCATGCTCCCCTATATATAGGCATGTCTAGTTCACATGGAGTGGCCACAGTCAGTTCATGTGGACTGGCCATAACAAGTTCATGTGGACTGGCCCTAACCAGTTCATGTGGACTGGTCATCCTTCACTACAATTCTAATTTCTAGCATATCGAGCACTGGTTTATCCTATCTAGACACAAGACTCGATAAAGACGAAGTTAACAGACATTTATGCACCAACAGACTCCCCCTTGGATGTTGACGAAGTCTTCGGCATCGAGGCTTCAGTCTTGATCAGTTTTTTTCTCTCTTTCCAAACTGTTTTGACACTGTAAGCATCCTTCAATCTCTATCAGCATCAACAGCTAGCACTCGAACTAGTCTTTGACAATCTTCACACTCCCCTTTGAATGTTGATCCAGAAAGTGTTAGACTCCCCCTTTCGACAAGCTGGGATCATATTCTGGTTCAAACTTTGTTCAAACTTAGCCACGGGGATCTTGCTTTGCTGCTTTCACAGGTTCAACAACTATTACCTGGTTTTCACCTGCACAAACTCTACCTAAACATAAGATTTTATTTATAACAATTTTAATCTATGTTTACCACTTTGAAAAACAATACCAAAACAACATTTGTTAGAATATGACATTTTTCATTTTCCATCTCAAACACATTTTCCCAATTCTGTTGTCTTTATCAGATTTAAAATCCACTTAAGTATCTAGGTCCAAGCTAATGACCCTGGGTACTTAATTTGTCTACCAAGTCCAACTTAATGACCTTGGTTGACCTAAGACAAAACAAAACTGACTTTTGTTCAACATCTTTCTAAACATTATTCTGAAAATTACAAGTTTCAATTTAATGAACTTGTTTTGACTTTTCATTTTCACAGGTTTAACATAATAAGCTCCCAACTCATCTGTCCAGCTCAGAAACTTCCTGCATCTTCTTCAAACTGTGAATATGAAGATCAGCTTTCCACTTTGGTTTGTCGGAAAAATAAAGCAGAAATGTAAAATCTTTTTGGATTTTTAATAAAGTTTCTGGACTAGAATGCTAAACAGAAATGAAATGCAGTAAATGTAGACTATTTGCAAACAGATTTTTGGTGAGCGTGTTAGGGAATCATATCAGCTACCGACAAGTCACAAGTACCGTTAAGCTTTGATTTCATATTCAGGATTAAACAATTTGCTTAGATTGCCGATATACTGATCCTTTTAAGTTCTCACACAAATTTCAATCTGTTCAGGATATGAATTAAGTGTTTTAGAGACTTAGCTTATACGCGTGTACCACCTCAGAATATACTCCCGTATCCAGACCACTATATTCAATCTTACAGTTGAGTGCACACTAGTAATATCTGTAAGGGGTTAAGTGTTGAGGCCATGAGAGCTCAGGCTATTGCTTCCGCAAAATCAGAGAGATGATGGCTCAACTTTAGGTGGGTCCCCTTTGGGGATCTTCTTTTACAACAGCACATGATTAGCATTTTTCAATGTTTTATCATTTTTTATGCTGAGGGCGGGCTTTATGATTAAAGCTGTGCAAAGTATTATACAAGGACTAGGCTATTGCTCCCGCAAAATCAGTAGTCCAGGTATAATACCCCAGATATTACCACATACAAAGACCTAGTATGTCTGAAATAGAGCCTTTCAAACAAGATTTCGGGGGTTACCCATATATCCGAGAGATGTTCCCCACGTAAAAGCAAGTTGTGATTTAGGTTTATATCCTGAACAAACCTACTAAATGTGTAAAAACCTACCGGCATATCATCAGCGAGACTGCTTAACACTTTTAAACTTTACATTTCTTTAGCATACTGTAACTGTCAAGCTGATGTACTATCATTTTCCCTTTTTACACAAGCTCTTTTCTGGTTTTCTATTGTTTTTGGATTTTGAAATATCTCATGTTTTTGGATTTTTGAAAATTTTTACTGTTTTTGTATTTTCTGAAATATAAACTACCTCCCCCTAAATACCAAAACAAGTAAAAAATCGACAAACCATTGCAGATTGCTTTTCAATATCATCTACAGTGGTACCTTCATCAACGCCAAGAATCTCCTCCGACACCGATAAAAGCTTCATACCATTCAATTTTAGAAGATATTGAAAACGAGTTTTATCAAACGCTTTGGTATGTAAATCAGCTTTTTGTTCGTCAGTGTGGATTTTCTCAATTCGTATCAACTTCTTCTCGAAACAATCTCGGATGAAGTGATGACGAATTTCAATGTGTTTCGTTTTAGCGTGATGAACAGGATTTTTCGTTATGTTTATAGCTGCCTCATTATCAACAAAGATAGGGGTGTTAAGAAATTGCAAACCGTAGTCTCGCATCTGTTGCTGGATCCACAAGATCTGAGAGCAGCAGCTGCTAGCAGATACATATTCAGCTTCACATGTGGATAAAGCGACAGAGGTCTGCTTCTTACATTGCCAAGTGACCAATCGTGGTCCGAAAAACTGGCACCCTGCTGTTGTTGACTTAGCATTAACTTTGTAGCATCCGAAATCGGAATCAGAATACCCTTCGAGCGTGAAATAGCCTTTTCTTGGAAACCACAACCCCAATGATGGAGTTCCTTTCAGGTAGCGCAATATCCGTTTCACAATCACCATATGCGAAGCTCTGGGGCTTGACTGAAACCGCGCTGCGAGGCAGGTTGGATACATAATATCGGGTCTTGAAGTTGTCAAATACATCAGCGATCCGATCATGGAGCGATACATCGTTTCATCTACCTTCTCTCCGGTGAGATCTGGGTTTATCCCATGGTTCGTCGCTAACGGGGTGGAAGCTGGAGTAGTCCCGGACATCCCAAATTTTTCTAAAATATCATGAACATACTTCGTCTGATGTATGAAAATTACCTCGGGTAATTGATCAACCTGAAGTCCCAAGAAAAATTTCATCTCACCCATCGATGACATTTCAAATTTTTGCTTCATAACTCTTTCAAAAACTTTGCACAGATCTTCATTTGTTAACCCAAATATGATGTCGTCCACGTATATCTGAACAATCAGAAGATGTCCGTCGACTTCTTTGGTGAAGAGAGTGACATCCACTTTTCCACGGATGAAGCTGTTGGCAAGCAAAATGTTGAGACAAGGTCTCGTACCAGGCTCTCGGGGCCTGGTGTGAACCATACAACCCTTTATCTAGTAAATAGACCTTATCTTTGTGGATTGGGTCGGTGAAGCCCGGTGGCTGTCTGACATATACATCCTCTTTTACCTTCCCGTAGAGAAAAGTCAATTTAACATCTAGCTGAAAAACTTTAAAACCTTTCCAAGATGCAAATGCTAGGAAGATTCTAATCGCTTCAAGTCTAGCAACGGGAGCATATACTTCGGTGAAATCTATACCATCCTGCTGACTAAAGCCCTGGACTACGAGTCGAGCTTTGTTACCAATAATAACCCCTCGATCGTCTCTCTTGCACTTGAACACCCACTTGGTGTTTATCTTCCTGTGACCATCAGGTAAGTCTACCAATTTCCACACTCCCAACTTCTCAAACTGGCTCAGCTCCTCTTGCATCGCGTTGACCCAAGAATCTTCAGTTAGTGATTCCTTATATGTTCTCGGCTCAATCTGCGAAATAAAACAACTAAGTGAAAACTCAGTTTGTAAAGGAGCAACTATAGAATAAAAACAAGTAAGGCCTTGGTCAATTTGTCGTCTAGTGCGGACGCCTGATTGCAATTCTCCAATAATCAGCTCTTCTGGATGGTACGAAAGAGTTCTCGGCATCACCTCGCCTGGAACATCTACCTCGCCTTCCAAATTTGTTACATTCTGATTTGCACCTTGTTCACTGACTGGAATTGTTTGACTTGATATCTGGATCTGTTCCCCCTCAGAATCTGAATCACCATGATCGAATATTGGTCTATCATCAGATTCTTGATTATCATTGACTGTCATCTGATTGTCAAGAGTTTGCTGAATATCATCATGTTCTCCAGCATTACTTGGACCTGCTTCATCGTCATTCAAAGCTTGTCGTTGACGATTATAAGGATCTGCTGGGAATCTTTCTTGTGATTCTTCATATTCTCTTAGAATATCCAGCTCGTCAAAGAAATCTGGTTCTTCTTCAATGTCAAACGAATCCCACAGAGTATCATAATTAAAACGCCATGAGTCACCGGGATTCTGAGGTGGCATGGTATAGCTTTGACACTCAACATTATGTGCTTCGATGATCCGCTTTAAGCTTGGAACAAAGACTCGTTTCAATGGACATGCATAACCCATGAAAATTCTTTCAATGCTCTTTAGACCAAATTTACCATAAGGTTCTAGAACAGTACAGGGAGACCCAAACGGTTCCAGATACTTCAGGTTAGGTTTGCGGTTGTTGATCAGCTCGAAATATGTCTTGTTGAATTTCTTCACTGTAAGAACCCGATTGAGTGTATAGCAAGCGGCTGATACTGCTTCTGCCCAAAAGTTAACAGGTAATCTGGAATCATCAAGCATCGTTCTGGCCGTTTCAATTAGTGTCATGTTCTTTCTTTCAGCTACTCCATTTTGTTGCGGAGTGTAAGGAGCACTAAATTCTTGCAATATACCTCTCTCATCACTATACTCTTCCATTTTGTTGTTCTTAAACTCTGTACCATTGTCACTTCTGATTCTTCTGATTCGAGTTTGGTACAAGTTTTCAATTTTTCTGAACAACGTCATCAAACTTTCAAATGTCTCATCCTTTGACTTCAGAAATGATACCCACGAAAATCTCGAGTAGTCGTCTGTTACTACTAGACAGTAGAGTTCACCAGTTATGCTTTTGATGTTTACTAGACCAAAAAGATCCATATGAAGTCTCTCTAACGGTCTCGAGACTAAGTTTTCCTTCTTCCTAGGGTGAGATTTCTTTCGCTGTTTGCCTTTGACACAACTGATGCACTCCCCCTCAAGATGAAAACCTTTCAAATGAACACCAGTTACTAAGTCGTTATGCACCAGGTGATTCATTTTTCCAGGTGAATACGGCCCATCTTTCGATGCCATAGTTGCAATTCTTTTTCCGTTGCTCTTGACATAAAACGGTGAGCCTGACCCGTGGTAGTAGTTGCTACACTCATGTCCAACACGTACAGATCATTGACTCTAGGTGATCTCATGATAACCCACTCTTCGGGAACAACAAATCCTGGTTTCAATATCAAACATTCCTTATCTATAAAGTGCGTTGTATACATACGATCACAGATCTGAGAAATGCTCAGAAGATTGTTTTCAAGCTCGGCGATGACCCACCCCGTACATAGCCTTAAACTCACCAAACTAGGTGATATGTTTCCCGCCGCGTCGCGCGGCTAAACGGCTAGTATGTTATATATATATATATATATATATATAGAGAGAGAGAGAGAGAGAGAGACAGGTTCAGGAGAAAACGCCCAAAAGTGTGAGAACGGTGAGAACGCATCCTGGCCCAACACGTGGCGCGCGATATAATTAGGGCGTATGGGATTTTTTGTCATTTTATCTTCCGGTTTTCCAATTCCGCTTTTCACAATATTGATTTATTTTTAGGGTTTAAGATTTTTTGGCGTTAACCAAATTCAATAATTATATGGCGTTTTAATGGTTTCATTGTATTAATATTATGGCGTTTATGGCGTTTTTCAAATCGTATGCCATTGGAACCCCAAGGGGTCAGAATATCTCTCTTAATGACGTTTTTCAAGGCGTTTTAGACAAGATGGCCCATTGTTCGATTATTTTTATATACATTTTGGCGTTTGTGGTATCTTGGCGTTTTACAATCAGAAAATTATATTACAACCACAGGGAAAAAAATAGAAGCGAAAAAAATAAATTAAAAATCCTAATCGGATCTCTCTTCACAATCTTAAGTGTCATCAGTCTCTCTCTTCTTTAATACTACAAAAATTGTCACCAAATATATGGCGTTTTATGTAAAACTTAACAAACCCATCAGTCTGATTATTTTGTCTGCTCGTCTGTTGAAGTGGCTTTTGTGGATGTTTGGGGACATAGATCTATGACGTGTGAGTGGGTTTTTCGCTTTGTTCTTCAACTTGATCTTCATCTTTATAATCATCCCACTCTTCAGTGTCATTGATTTCTTCTCCTCATCCAAGCCTTCTTCAAGAACAAAGAACACAAAATGACATTGACATATGACTGTCATCAGCATCTTTTTCTTGAAGATTTGTCCATCTCATGCAGCAAAATCTTACTGAGTTACTCCCCTCACCTAACAATCCATTCAGTGAAACTTCACGAAGAACAATACTGAATATCCAATAAAGCATATTAGCCATCTTTGTTTTTTTTTTTTTTTGCGTTTTACAGTGAGTGGTATTTAGTAGAATTGGCGTTTGTTTTTTTTGTTTGATCAAATGGAAGTTGCTGAGAGGTATCATTTTATAGGATGTCTTTTGGAGCGTAGGTTAGGCGGTGCATTATTATAATAAAGTATTCGTCGTTTCAGTTACTATTTGTAATTACTGTTTTTTATAATCTTTATCTCTGAAGTCTGTAACATGTCCCATCTTTCAAGTTTGGCGTTTTAGATTCTAATATAATTAATTTTCCGTCTCTTCAGTTTTACTGTTTTGTAGTTACTGTTTCTAGTTACCTTTTCAAGTTTGGTTTTTATTTATTTTATTTTTTGGGTTTTTTTATAATAGTTGTCCAAAGTAATTTTATTATAGTTTGGTAGTTTTTGGGGCGTTTTATGGCAGATAGCGTTTTGACAAGCATTTGGTTGTGTGGCGTTTTTATTATATATGGCGTTGTTATTATATAACAATCAACTGAAAAAGAAAATTAAAAAAATATAAACAATTGATCTTCCAAATCTTCATTGTCACCAGTCTCTTTCTTCTTTTGAAGCATCTTCACTGGCTGTTTCGACTTTCGTATGATTTCTTTTTTATTTTTTGTTTTTCAAGTAGTTTTTTCTTGCTGTGTGGAAGCACAAAGTCTAAAATCAGCCACCTTTTCTTGAAGATTTGTCCATCTCATGCAACAAAATGTTATTGAGTTACACCCTTCAGCTAACAATCTTGAATTTCCAAGGAACGATATTTGATTTTTTAACTTTTTGGCATTTTACCGAGAAAAAGAACGCCACTAAATAAAAGTAACTTAAACCTCTAAATTTGATCATGCTAAAATCAATAATGTTTGCTGTATGAGATGGACAACATTGTTAATCCTCATTTAAGAAAGATGTCTAACAATGTTGTCCACCCCATACAGCTAAACTTTATTGAGAACAAAACCTCAATAATGTTTTTGTATGTTTTGGTGTTATAAATTGGATGGAAGTTGAGGATAAAGTCAATAAGATTTTACTCAATGAAATGGATAATATCCTCACTTAAGGATTTTGTCCATTACATTGAGCGAAACCTTACCGGCAACCAAACTGAATTTCAAATAAACGTTTTGGTTTAGAGGATATTTGATGTTTAGGTTTTTTCGGAGTTTCCAAGAAGAATGGTATATATTAAATATGGCGTTTGGGGTTTTGTGTGTTTTAATGGAAGGTCTGAGATGTTGTATATATATAAGATGTTTTGGCGGTTTTTTTAGGCGGGATTTTATTATAATTAAGTTTGGCGTTTTATATCTAATGGCGTTTTTAGATTAGGATGGTGTGTGCTATTGTAGGTTAAGGCGGTAATTTTAATGGCGTTTTATTTCATGAGATGGCGTTTTGTGTAGAGAAGTCAAAAGACTTTTTTACCCTTAATGAAGCGCGCCACAGTAATAAAAGTGATGTTATTTACGAAAATGCCACTGCGTCATCTAGTCCATAGATTGTTTTCATCAGACGATCCATAACCGTTCTCTCCATTCTCACACTTTTCACCATTTTCTCTAAATCCTGACCCTATATATATATATATATATATATATATATATATATATATATATATATATACATATATATATATATATAGGGGAAGGTTCATTGGAGAACACTAAAAAAGTGGGGAACATCGGGGAACCGACTCAAACGAACTCCGATTGGACTCATTCCAGCGGCATTGGAACCGGCTCGTCGAACCCTAACTAAGATCTCTTAACCCTAAATCCTAACTCCTAAACTCTAAACCTTAAAGCTAAAAAATAAGGCTAAAACATAAGCTAAACCGTAAAATCTAAACTATAAACCGTAAAAGCTAAACCCTAAAGGCTAAACCTAAAGCTAAACTCTAAAGGCGAAACCTAAAGCTAAACCCTAAAGCCAAACTCTAAACCCTAAAGCTAAACCCTAAAGCTAAACCCTATAGCTTATCCCTAAAGCTAAACCCTAAAAGTCAAACCCTAATATATTTGGGGTTTAGGGGTTATGATTTAGGGTTTATGGTTAAGAGATCCTGGTTAGGGCTCGACGAGCCGGTTCCAACGCCTCTGGAATGAGTCCAATCGGAGTTCGTTTGAATCGGTTCCCCGCTGTTCCCCACTTTTTTAGTGTTCTCCAATGAACCTCACACTATATATAATATATATATATATATATATATATATATATATATATATATATATATATATATATATAGGGAGCCGCTAAAATGAGAACCACCTCCAGTTGTAAGAACCGCGAGAACCACTCTCAACCAATCAGAATATGCCAACTAAAAGGTTATTTTAGTCGTTTACTCCAAATCTCAAACCCATCTCTCTCTCCATTTAATTAATGCCCGTGACATTCAATCCTTTTATACATTCTCTCTCTGATATTCAAAACCCCATATTTTTACCACTCTCTCTCTCTCTCTAAAAACACCCATAACACAGAACTAGAACACATTCAACCCATCTAATGTTGATTTTTTCATCTGATGACAATTTTTTCTTCAACATACAGCCACAACACATAAATAGCAGCGGTGGGAGTGACGCGGTGGGGTTAACGGTGGTGGCGAAGGCGGCGGAAGTCGGTGGTGTGGAGGCGGCCGACAACCCCCCCTTGTCTTTCTGAATCGGCGACCGGTGTAGCCGGTTTCTAATCGGCGGCTCCTCGATCCGTCAACAACCACCACTAACACCATACCCCTGTTAATCGAGAATAGGTGGTCATCCACCATGATGGTGGCGGCACACGGTTGTAGCGACAAAAAGACAGAGAAGACAGGAAGAAAGAGAGGTGAGAGAGAAAAGCACAGAGACGAGATAGAGAGAGAGAGACTAGAGAGAAGGAGAGAGAGAGAGAGACGGAGGTTGGGAGCAGTGCCGCCGCTCACGACGGCGGCAGTGAGGGCGACGACGGTGTTTCTAATGCCCGACGAATTTCCGGTAAGAATTTGGCTTCCCCTCTTCTTTCTTTCTTCATTTCTTTTTCTGATGCTTGAAGATGATTTTACTAGGCAACTGTTGATGTAGAAGATGATGATGTTTTGGTTTGGGATACAGTCATAAATGAAGAAGTGATTAAGTTGTTGTAGTGATTAAGTTGTTGTAGAAATAAATAAGAATTGCTAATTTTGTTTCAAATCAACGAAGAAGAAAAAAATCGTCTTGATGTTTGTCGACTAGTAAATAAGACGAAGGGTTATTTGTTTTTTTGTCGAAATAGATCTGAGAAATAAGAGATTTTAAGTTGTCGATTGGATCTAATTTGTTTGGAGTTTTGAATGAATCGGATTTAATTGAGCGGTTGAAATAGAGTATTAGGATTATTTTGTTTTTCGTTTACAACTGTATCTGAAACGAAGAGATCTGAATTGTTTTTCGATTATGGTCTCGGCTCAGGTTGGGTTTGGTTCGGTCAATCACAGGTCTCGGTCCTGGTTTGGGTTTGCTTCGGGTTCATGTTCGGTTCGGCTGTCGAGTCAGTGGGTCAGATTTCTGGTCGGTCAAAAACGGTCAACGGACTCGGTTCGGGACAGATTATGAAGCGGTTCAGTTAGTTGGAAGAAAAGGTTTCGTAAGAGACCGATTTGTTTGTGATTCTGTCTTCCATTGTTTGAATTGTTGTCAGTGTCGCGTTGGTTTGAATTGTCGTTGATTATGAATCGGTCAAATTGTTGTTTAAGCAAGTTATTTTTACTGATTCTTGTAGTGTCACGATGGATTGAATTGTCGTTAGTTGGAAGAAAAGGTTTCGTATAACTTGAAGATATCGATTTGGTTGTGATTATGTATTCCGTTGTTTTCTGTGAATTGTCGTTAGTTGAAAGAAAAGGTTCCGTAAACTTTTTAACGTAAAACGTAAAGTTTTTAACGTAAAACGTAAAAAGTTTAACGTAAAACGTAAATATTTTAACGTAAAACGTTAAAAAGTTTAACGTAAATCGTAAAACGTAAAACGTAAAAAGTTTTACGTAAAACGTAAAAATTTTAACGTAAAACTTAAAAACCTAAAAAGTTTTACGTAAAACGTAAAACGTAAAAAGTTTTACGTAAAAACGCAAAACGTGAAAATTTTAACGTAAAACCTAAAAAGTTTTACGTAAAACGTAAAAAGTTTAACGTAAAACGTAAAGAAAAATTTATGTAACTTGTAATACGTAAACTTTAAACGTAAAATGTAAACTTCTATGTAAAACGTAAATCTTTTTTATGTCAATTGTAAAACGTAAACTGATGCGTATGAAGTGTTATATATATTAGGTATATATTTTAAGCCCCTTTAACACTTTTTTTAGTCAAGTTTTAAATTTATAAAACACGATATTTACTAACACTAGACACACATATGGGCAAGTGCACCCATCGTGGGCGTAGTATAGTGTTGGTAAGATACCGAAGTCGTCCAAGGACACAAGAGCTTTTTGTACCGGTTTATCCTCAACGTCTAATCAAATCAAAAAGTTTAGAAAAATGTTTTAAACTAAGAAAAATAAAAACTAACTAAAAATGCTGAAAATAAAAATAAAAAGAAAAAACAGATAGACAAGATGAATCACTTGGTTCCGACTCGTATCTAGTGTAACATTTGATTATTTCCGCACTTTTGCACTATTTTAAGAGATTATCTTAGTTATTGTAGTAGGCCCCTCTTTTGAAGGTGACGTTACCCTCACCCCAGTAGTTTGAGTCAGCAAGGATACAATCCTAAAAGGGTGGATTATTGAAAGATAATTAATTAAGTTATTAATGCAAATTATGGTAGGCCCCTCTTTTGGAGGTGACGTTACCCTCGACTAAGTAGTCTGAGTCAGCAGGGATACAGTCCTAAATAGCCGGGTTATAGTATTAATAGTAGTTAACTTATGAGGGGATCAAAGAGTTTGGACCCCCGCCATCCAATACCGTTAAGTATTGAAGGAGGTCCTACTAAATTTGACCCAGGTCAATTGCAGGACCTCTAAACGCTGAACAATGGCAAGACCTTTACCAAACCGTTCCCTTAACCCCCGACCAGGTTGCCAACATACCTCCATATAGACCGTGGAGATATGAATGGTGAAAATCTTTAATTTTATATAGACAGTAAAATAATTTCAAGACACCACGGACAAACGATAAGGAAAGATCACCTTCAACATAAGAAACTAGTTATTAAAGTCATTAATACAAAACCAAATAAAAAGTGCGAAAAGATTAAAAATAAAAAGTATTACACTAGACACTTGTCTTCACCAAGTGATGTAAGAGACTTAGGCAAACATGGCCTTGATTGTCAAGAACTCTTACGATCAATCTTGGATCCTGAGATGACTCACACACTCTATGATGGACAATGGATGATGGTGGTGGATGATGGTGTTATGGTGGTGGTGGGTGGTGGGTGAAGTGTGAGAGAGGTGGTGTGCCAAGGGATGGTTTGAGCTTGAGCCAAGCACTCCTATTTATAGGCTGAACGGAAGCTCGGGCACGGCCCCGTATCCAGTGGGCACGGCCCCGTGTCCACATCCTTCTCTGTCTTCATTTAATGCAGCTTTGTCTTATTAGTTGACCACGCCCCCGTGTCCGCTGAGCACGACCCCGTGTGCAGAAGAATCTTTGTACTATGAAGATTTGCCTGGATTGTGCGAATCTTATAGTTGACCACGGCCCCGTGTCCACTGAGCACGGCCCCGTGGTGGGCAACAGAAGCTTCTACCACTTTGTCTTTTCTGCTGACACTTGGGCACGCCCCCGTGCTGGTTGAGCACGGGGCGTGTTCAGTCTTCTATTGTCTTGTTTTGCTTGGGAAGATGCTGTCGTGGGGTCGGGCATGTCACGTCTTGTTTCTTTTCTTGTATTTATGTTAGATTTTGATGTATTTTTGCTTCTTTTGTTAATTTGAGCTCATTTAATCCTGAAAATACAAAAGGAAGACAAAAGCACACTTTTTCCAACATTAGTACTAAAAAAGGGTTAGTTTTATGCCACAATTGATGAAATTTATATGTTGCATTTTGCACACATCAAATACCCCCACACTTGAATCTTTGCTTGTCCTCAAGCAAAAACTCCTTAATATGTGGCTATTACACTCCCAAATGGAATGGGTAGAGAAGTAGGTTTTTGGGCTTGTCATAGAGTGTCGGGATTTCCAAGATTCTTTATTTAGTTTTATTTTTATTTATTTACAATCCTATTCGTCATGATTTATTTAAAATTTTTCATAAGATAAATTACTTATTAGGACATAACATGCCTTTGTAAAATTTTATTTATATACAAGTTCACATACCTCACGGGGATCACTCAACACTCGGCCGAAAATGTATTTGTGGATCACTCGAGAGCGGCATGGAACTTACCCCTACCATAGGCTTGCCAAGCAATCAATCCTCCTCCTTTTTAACTTATATACCTTTGTAAACATCAAGAGGACTTTGTGGGTGAAGGGTTAGGCTTGGGTTAAAGGTAGGTGGTTGGGTTAGTAGAAAAAGGGCGAAAAGCGTAACAAGCTTCGGTTTTCGTTAGACTTTTTATTTTTCCACTTTTATTTTTTACGAAGCTATTTTTTAAACAAAGTTATTTTTTTGAAAAACTTGTTTGTTTGTTTACTTTTGCTTCATAATCAACACATATTTTTTTTTTTGAAAAGTCATATGAAAAACCGAACTTGTTACTAAAACAAAGGGTTAAAAAAATGAAAAACGTTTTGGTGGGTAAAAGGGTGTTTGGTTTGGGTTATGAAATGAAAAGGTTTAGGCTCAAAGGGGCTAACTAGGGGGATTTTAGGGTAGGTGGTAAAAATAATAATAATGGTGTAGAAATAAAAAGGGTTAGTCCTAATGCCTCCATCATTTACTTACTCGGGTTTTAGTTGGTAAGGACCGTGAATGTATCGTCATGGCAAGTTCTAGAGTCGTAAGAACCAAGCGGCAATTCACACAAGAAACGAAAAATTGAGCATTTAGTTTAAAGATATGTAATTGTATGCTCAATAAAGGCTCAAAACTCACTTTTGTGGGAATGGGTTTTTATGTGATCAAGTATATATAATTAAATTTTAACTAAGCTTCTCATGCCTTTTCGTAATTTTCTTATGTTGGTTCTTTTTATCACGACGCTATCGGTTGTAAATTCGTAAAAATATAACCTTTTTAAGAACTTGAATTTCCCGAGTTAAACCTAGACAAGTAAAAAAAATGAAAAAAATTTTGAAAAAATTTGGGATGATTAGCGGTTCCAATAGAGTTTTGTGTAAGGCTTGTATTTAGGACTTGCAAGATTCAAGGTTTTAGCATCCCCCCACACTTAAATTACACATTGTCCTCAATGTGTCCCAAAAATAAGTTTTTAGGTTGATTGAATATGTAAAAAGGTGTAAAAAGCAAAAATTTTCTGTTACTGGGCGCTGAACACGGCCCCGTGTTGTCCGGGCACGGCCCCGTGTTCAAGTGCCAGTAACAAAATTGAATCAAGAGAAACAAAAGCCTGGACACAGGGGCGTGTTGGGTGAACACGGCCCGTGTTCAGTTACCTGAACTGGGTCTTTTTCTGCAGATTGTGCAGCACGGGGCCGTGTTGGGCGGACACGGCCCGTGCCGAACTTACTGTAAACGAAGAATTTTGTCAGACGGTGCTGTTTTCCTGCATGGGGTGCTGGTTCAAGTTTCCCTTGTATCCTTTGCCATCTCAAATGTGTTTTATTCCTGAAAATTAAAACGAACTAGAAAACAAGAAAATTAATCTAAACTAAACTAAGGATAGTTCCGCGGAATGCCTCCGTGGTGCGCCACGTTTATAAGGGTCCTTGGCTAGACCCAAAGCCTGGTCATATGTTACCCAAGTGGGATGTATTGCATCCCATGTTACACCGTCGGAGAGCGTCATCCAAGTTTGAGTCTATGACCTTCATGTAGTTGACCGGGTCTTCGTCCTCTATTCTCTTTCCACATTCAAACTTCACTTCCTTGTCCCCAAACTTCAATGTTAACGTTCCGTCATTCATATCCACCACTGCTTGGGCGGTGGCTAGAAATGGCCTCCTGAGGATGAGAGGGACACCGGTGTCTTCTTCCATGTCTAGGATGACAAAGTCGGTTGGGAAAACGAAGTTGTCAACCTTGACCAATAGGTTTTCAGCGACACCTTGTGGAAATTTGACGGATCTGTCGGCGAGTTGTATGCTTATCTTTGTAGGGCTTGTTGCTCCTAGGCCGATTCGTTTGAACATCGATGTGGGCATGAGGTTAATGCTAGCCCCAAGATCGGCTAATGCATTACGAACGGGGGATTCCCCAATCGAGCAAGGAATTGTGAAGCTTCCGGGATCGATTTTCTTTTGTGGAAGTTTGTTGAGTACTAAGGCGGAGCATTCTTCGCCTAAGTTAACTAATTGCAATGATTCAATTTTCCTTTTGTGAGTGAGGAAATCCCTTATGAATTTTGCATATTTAGGCATTTGGGTTAGGACCTCAATAAAAGGAATATTAACATGCAATTGTTTTAGTAAATTTTCGAACTTTTCGAATTGCTCATCGGTCTTTTGACGATTTAACCTACCGGGGTACGGAATTGGAGGAGTCTTGGCAGGCTCTTGATTTGGTAAAGAAGCTTTTTCTTGTGCGGGCGGAGTTGTGGTTTGGCTAGACTGGCTTCTTTCATCTGGCGGTAATGGAGCCTCCTCGGGACCCACGGTTCGGTTTCTCAATGTGATGAGGTGTACCTGCGCCTTTGGGTTGGTTTCGGTATTACTTGGTAACGCGCCTTGTGGTCTCTCGGAGAAATTTTGAGCTAGTTGATTTAATTGTTTTTCAATGTTTTGGATGCTAGCTTGTTGATTTCTAAAATTCGATTCCAATTGTTGAAATCGATCCGAGTTTTTCTTTTCGGTGTCGGAGATGAGGCGAGATACAGTATCTTCAAGCCTTTCTCTTCCACCTTGTTGTTGAGAGAAATTTTGTGGTTGTTGAAAGTTAGTTCGTTGGTTTTGTTGGTTACTACTATTGCCGGGATCTCTCCAACCAAGATTTGGGTGGTTACGCCATCCTTGGTTGTAGGTACCCGTTGGAGGACCCGACGGCCTAGGTCTATTATCAATGTAGTTTACCGTTTCTGATTATTCATCTAATTCTTTCATACAACTCCAATTTTCATGTGGCCCACCACACCCTTCACAAGCCATAACCGAGGCCGTTTTTGTCATTTCTAGCTTTTTGATTTTCGAAGAGAGGGCCTCGATTTGGGCTTGTAAAGAGGTGCTTTCATCAACCTTATGGGCCCGGGGCAATAGATTTATTACCTCGGGGAGTGTGCCATTGAAAATTGGTTTGAGCAATTTCCTCAATTTGATTATATATTTCATTTGGGCGACGATTACCTAAAAGTTCCCCGGAGCTAGAATCAAGTGTTTGTCTTGTGTGTGGCAACAACCCATTGTAGAAAGTGGATACTTGTTGCCACACCGCTAGACCGTGATGAGGACACTTTCTTAGTAGCTCCTTGAACCGTTCCCAAGTTTCAGACAAGGATTCCCCATCCTCTTGTGAGTATGTATTAATTTCAGTCATTAATTTAGCCGTTTTAGCAGGAGGGAAATACTTATATAGAAACTTTTGGGCTAGTTCATCCCAGGTGTTTACCGAGCCAACTGGGAGGGTGTTGAGCCAAGCCTTAGCTCGGTCTTTTAGTGAAAATGGAAACATTCGAAGGCGGATGGCGTCATTTGATGCTCCATTGATCCGAAAGGTATCACATATTTCTAAGAAATTAGTAATATGTAGATGGGGATCCTCGTCCGCAAGCCCATGGAAGGTTGCGGAGTTTTGAAGCATTTGTATCAAATGTGGCCGAAGTTCGAAGTTATTGGCTTTGACATTCGGTGCATTGATAGCGGCGCCGAGATTACCTACGGTGGGCCGTAGGTAATCCATGAGGGTACGTTGGTCCGCCATCGGAAGTGGGTCCCCCGAAACTTTCTCTTGATTTTTAGATTTGAGTCTTTTTCTGAGAAAGCGTTCGGGTTCTTCTAGAGGTTCTTTTATGTCTTTACTAGAACTGGAGCCAAGGTTCCAAGTCCTACGATAAAAACAGAAAAGAATGTTGGTCAGAAGGTTCACCACGGCCCCGTGCTCAGCGAACACAGCCCGTGGTCAAGTTTACAGTAATTGTTCCCCGGATCCCTGTTACTGGGAGTTGGACACGGCCCCATGTTGCACCGACACGGCCCCGTGCTCAGCCCTCTGTAACTCGGAAAATAAAAACTGCCAGTGATAGTGCGGGGCACGGCCCGTGTCCGACCAGGCACGGCCCGTGCTGAGCTCTGCAGAAACAGAAAAAACTAAGAAAAAATCCTAAAAAAATGAAAAATAAGAAAAACGATTAGGCCGTTGATTCCTAACTTTCTTAAAATCCTTGTGTCCCCGGCAACGGCGCCAAAAACTTGATGCGTGTGAAGTGTTATATATATTAGGTATATATTTTAAGCCCCTTTAACACTTTTTTTAGTCAAGTTTTAAATTTATAAAACACGATATTTACTAACACTAGACACACATATGGGCAAGTGCACCCATCGTGAGCGTAGTATAGTGTTGGTAAGATACCGAGGTCGTCCAAGGACACAAGAGCTTTTAGTACCGGTTTATCCTCAACGTCTAATCAAATCAAAAAGTTTAGAAAAATGTTTTAAACTAAGAAAAATAAAAACTAACTAAAAATGCTGAAAATAAAAATAAAAAGAAAAAGAAAAAACAGATAGACAAGATGAATCACTTGGTTCCGACTCGTATCTAGTGTAACCTTTGATTATTTCCGCACTTTTGCACTATTTTAAGAGATTATCTTAGTTATTGTAGTAGGCCCCTCTTTTGAAGGTGACGTTACCCTCACCCCAGTAGTTTGAGTCAGCAAGGATACAATCCTAAAAGGGTGGATTATTGAAAGATAATTAATTAAGTTATTAATGCAAATTATGGTAGGCCCCTCTTTTGGAGGTGACGTTACCCTCGACTAAGTAGTCTGAGTCAGCAGGGATACAGTCCTAAATAGCCGGGTTTTAGTATTAATAGTAGTTAACTTATGAGGGGATCAAAGAGTTTGGACCCCCGCCATCCAATACCGTTAAGTATTGACGGAGGTCCTACTAAATTTGACCCAGGTCCATTGCAGGACCTCTAAACGTTGAACAATGGTAAGACCTTTACCAAACTGTTCCCTTAACCCCCGATCAGGTAGCCAACATACCTCCATATAGACCGTGGAGATATGAATGGTGAAAATCTTTTATTTTATATAGACAGTAAAATAATTTCAAGACACCACGGACAAACGATAAGGAAAGATCACCTTCAACATAAGAAACTAGTTATTAAAGTCATTAATACAAAACCAAATAAAAAGTGCGAAAATATTAAAAATAAAAAGTATTACACTAGACACTTGTCTTCACCAAGTGATGTAAGTGACTTAGGCAAACATGGCCTTGATTGTCAAGAACTCTTACGATCAATCTTGGATCCCGAGACGACTCACACACTCTATGATGGACAATGGATGATGGTGGTGGATGAGGGTGTTATGGTGGTGGTGGGTGGTGGGTGAAGTGTGAGAGGGGTGGTGTGCCAAGGGATGGTTTGAGCTTGAGCCAAGCACTCTGATGCGCGTTTAAGTGTCGTATATATTAAGTATGTATTTTAAGCCCCTTTTAACACTTATTTTAGCCAAGTTTTAAATTTATAAAACACGATATTTTACTAACACTAAACACACATATGGGCAAGTGCACCCATCGTTGAGTGTAGTATAGCGTTGGTAAGATACCGAGGTCGTCCAAGGACACAAGAGCTTTTAATACCGGTTTATCCTCAACGTCTAACCAAAATAAAAAGTTTAGAAAAATGTTTTAAACTAAGAAAAATAAAACTAACTAAAATGCTGAAAATAAAAATAAAAGAAAGACAGATAGACAAGATGAATCACTTGGTTCCGACTCGTATCTAGTATAACCTTTGATTATTTCCGCACTTTTGCACATAATTAAGAGATTATCTTAGTTATTGTAGTAGGCCCCTCTTTTGAAGGTGACGTTACCCTCACCCCAGTAGTTTGAGTCAGCAGGGATACAATCCTAAAAGGGTGGATTATTGGAAGATAATGAATTAAGTTATTAATGCAGTATTATGGTAGGCCCCGCTTTTGGCGGTGACGTTACCCTCGGCTAAGTAGTCTGAGTCAGCAGGGATACAGTCCTAAATAGCCGGGTTATAGTATTAATAGTAGCTAACTTATGAGGGGGTCAAAGAGTTTGGACCCCCGCCATCCAATACCGTAAAGTATTGAAGGAGGTCCTACTAAATTTGACCCAGGTCCATTGCAGGACCTCTAAACGCTGAACAATGGCAAGACCTTTACCAAACCGTTCCCTTAACCCCCTACCAGGTAGCCAACATATCTCCATATAGACCGTGGAGATATGAATGGTGAAAATCCTTTATTTTATATAGACAGTAAAATAATGCCAAGACACCACGGACAAACGATAAGGAAAGATCACCTTCAACATAAGTAACTAGTTATTAAAGTCATTAATACAAAACCAAATAAAAAGTGCAAAAGATTAGAAATAAAAAGTATTATACTAGACACTTTGTCTTCACCAAGTGATGTAAGAGACTTAGGCAAACATGGCCTTGATTGTCAAGAACTCTTACGATCAATCTTGGATCCCGAGATGACTCACACACTCTACGATGGACAATGGATGATGGTGGTGGATGATGGTGTTGTGATGGTGGTGGGTGGTGGATGAAGTGTGAGAGAGGTGGTGTGCCAAGGGATGAGATGAAATGAATCCAAGCACTCCTATTTATAGGCTGAACAGAGAGCTGGACACGGCCCCGTGTCCGCTGGGCACGGCCCCGTGTCCGTCTGACACTCTCTCTCCTCATTAATTGTAATTCGCAATTACAATAAATGCGCCTGCTGTACTTTCGACACGGCCCCGTGTCCGCTGAGCACGGCCCCGTGATGGGCAATAGAGGCTTCTATGGATTTGTCTTTTCTGCTGCTTCTTGGGCACGACCCCGTGCTGGCTGAGCACGGGGCGTGTTCAGCCTTCTGTCTTCTCCTTTTTGCTTTGGAATGTGCCGTTGAGGGGTCGGGCAGTCCACTAATGTTCCTTTCCTTGTATTTATGTTGGATTTAGCTGTCTTTTTGCTTCTTTTGCGTTTTTGAGCTCATTTAATCCTGAAAATACAAAAGGAAGACAAAAACACTCTTTTTCCAATATTAGTACTTAAAAAGGGTTAGTTTTATGCCTTATTTGATGTAATTTATATGTTGCATTTTACACACATCAAATACCCCCACACTTGAACTTTTGCTTGTCCTCAAGCAAAACTCTTTAATATGTGGCTTACACTCCCAAATGGAATAGGTAGAAAAGAAGGTTTTGGGCTTGTCGTAGAGTGTCGGGATTTCCAAGATCTTTTTGGGGTTTTATTTTTATTTACTTACACTCCTATTCGTAATGATTTATTTAGAACTTTTCATAAAAGAAATTACTTATTTGGGCATAACATGCCTTTTTTAAAATTCTATTTATATACAAGTTCACATACCTCGCGGGGAAATCACTCACACTCGGCCGAAGGTGTATTTTTAGTGAATCACTCGAGAGCGGCATGGAACTTATTCCTACCATAGGCTTGCCAAGAAATCAATCCTCCTCCTTTTTAACTTTTATACCTTTGTAGATATCAAGAGGACTTTGTGGGTTAAGGGTTAGGCTAGGGTTAAAGGTAGGTGGTTGGGTTAGTGGTTAGTAGAAAAAGGGCTAAAAGCGTAACAAGTGTCGGTTTTCGTATATATATATATATTTTTTTAGATGAAGCTTTTATTCAAACTAAGTTAATTTTTTTTTTAACTTGTTTGTTTATTTTCTTTTTGCTTCATCATTATCACTTTTTTTTTTTTTTTTTACGAAGAACCGAACTTGTTACTAAAATAAAGGGTTAAAAATGAAAAAGGTTTTGGTGGGTGAAAGGGTTTTTTTGTTTGGGTGATGAAACGAAAAGGTTTAGGCTCAAAGGGGCTAACTAGGGGGATTTTTGGGTAGGTGGTAAAAGAAAAAGAAAAATAATGGTGTAGAAATAAAAAGGGTTAGTCCTAATGCCTCCATCATTTACTTACTCGGGTTTAAGTTGATAAGGACTGGGAATGTATTGTCATGGCAAGTTCTAGAGTTGTAAGAACCAAGCGGCTATTCACACAAGAAACGAAATATGAGCATTTAGTCAAATGATATGTAATTGTGTGCTCAATAAAGGCTCAAAACTCACTTTTGTGGGAATGGGTTTTTATATGATCAAGTATATATAATTAAATTTTAAATAAGTTTGCTATGCCTTTTCATAATTTTCTTATGTTGGTTCTTTTTATCACTACGCTATCGGTTGTAAATTTGTAAAAATATAACCTTTTTGAGAACTTGAATTTCCCGAGTTAAACCTAGACAAGTAAAAAATGAAAATTTTTTTGAAAAAATTTGGGGTGATTAGCGGTTCCAATAGAGTTTTGTGTAAGGCTTGTATTTAGGACTTGCAAAATTCAAGGTTTTAGCATCCCCCCCCACACTTAAATTACACATTGTCCTCAATGTGTCCCAAAAATAAATTTTTAGGTTGATTAGATGTGTAAAATAGTGTTTAAAAAGCAAAAATCTGTGTTACTGGGCACTGAACACGGCCCCGTGTTATCCGGGCACGGCCCCGTGTTCAAGTGCCAGTAACAGAATTAAAATAAAAGAAACAGAAGCCTGGACACGGGGGCGTGTTGGGTGAACACGGCCCGTGTCCAGTTACCTGAACTGGGCGTTTTACTGCAATTGGTTCAGCACGGGGCCGTGTTGGTTGGGCACGGCCCGTGTTGAACCTTCTGGAATGGTGAGAATTGTCGGGTTGCCTTGTTCTTTGTGCATGGGTTCATTTTTCTCGTTCCCCTTTTCATCCTTTACCACCATGAGTGTGTTTTATTCATTACAAACCATCCAAACCTTAAAACCATCATTTCATTTCATCATAGAGAGAACTTACATAGTCCTAATTTAAGCTAGATAAAACAAAGGAATAACAAACCATGGAGTCCTAGCCTTTTCTTTATTTTAATTAGCAAAATTTCCAAGAAGTAATTAATCTTGGTTAGCCAAGGCCTTTTTGAACTCCTTTTTCCGCGTGCGGTTCTCCTCAAATGTCGGCGAGCCATTCTTCCACCTCCCTAGGAAGGAGAAAAGAAGGTTCATTGGCATTAGTTTGAGGAGTTTCAACTTCCACCGGGATATCTTGTTGGTGTTCCACTGGAGGTTCCGCCGGAAAGTCTTCCCACCCGGTAGGGTTGTTGATTCCGAGTGCCAGGTTCCAATCCTGTTGAGGAAGGACTGGTTCCATTGGAGGTGCTACAAGAATATTTAACCTCTGGTGCAAGAGGTTAATTTCTTGGAAGTTGCTTTCAAGTCCCATCGTAAGATCGTTAATACGGTCGATTAGGACCTCCTCTACTGAAGTCATCTCGTCAAGAGCCTCCCTTAATGCTATCACATAATGCACAAGTGTAGCTTCAATGGAGGGTCTTCTTCCTCTTCGGCTGTTTGACGAATGCACAGAAGATGTTTCACTGTTTTCACTTGACATCCTACGAAAAATAAACTAAAAAAAATAGTTTATTTAAAGAAACAATGACCGGACACGGCCCCGTGCTCACTGAGCACGGCCCCGTGTTCATCTTTCTGCAGAGTTTCGGAACAAGGAAACTTGGATTTTTTAAGTTATTTTCTGAACTTGTGGGGCATTTTTAGCTACTAATAACTTAAAACAATGTTTCATAACATGTTTTTACCAAGATTCTTTGAACAAAACTCATTTATCCCTACCATAGAGTTGGAGGAGTTCCAAACTTTCCATGGTAGCTCTTGGAGAAAGATGGAGAAGAAGGAAATGGCTAAAAGAGGAAAGGACAAGATGGGTTGTTGGAACCTTCTTTTAGACTTACCTAGGATAGTTTGAGAGAAGATTCCTGCAAATCTCTGTCCCAAGTTGGTCCAAATGTGCAGAATTCTTGGCTGCATTTATAGAAAACGACAGCATCCTGGACACGGCCCGTGTTCAGCGGACACGGCCCCGTGTGCAGGTGGAGTTCTGACACAGTTTGTCCGTATTCTGACGTACTGATCAGAATGGAATCTTTCGATGGACACGGGGGCGTGTTGGCTGGGCACGGCCCCGTGTCTAGGGACTGTTTTATGAAGTTGTCTAGTTTTTTTAAGGAACTTGTTAGTATCGGGTGGCTCCTGACTGGTTGGAACAACCCCAAAGTGCCTAAGATACCTTAATTGTCCCAGACTAAGGCGAGAACGCAAGAGGTTGTCGGTGAGGGTAATTCCTATTTTCATTCTAGGTGGACAAGTCCAACCCTTTCCCGGGCTCTCGTTAAAGAAGGTGTATGCCGAATCGCTCAGGTCTATGTATGCATCGAACGAAGTCGATGGGGAGTCCTTCACGGCACAATCGACACAGGGACGACTATCGTCCAAGTCTTTGCTAGGAACGAAGGTATTTTCGGGAGCAATGAGGTTGTCGGAATGCGGTTCCAACGTTTCTTCATGGTTATCGTCTTGGGGAGGATCAATGAAGTCCTTCCTAAGCTCTTTTAACCAATTCAGAATTAGTTTTTCTAGTTGAAATAACTCATCAAGGAGCATTTCCCCTAGAATATCTGGCTGGGCGCATTCGAGGGAGAAATAGTGCTTATTTTTACTTTCGCCCCTCTTAAGGTTGTGAGAAGTCGGTGGGTCCATGTAGTGGGGCCTATAATTTAGAAAGTAGCATTTTACTTCTTCATGTTTGCCACCACATAATTGACACCACGCACCATAAGAGTGCCGAAAGTAAAAACAATTACTATCACTCATGTTTGTGTCAGAAATTACCAACCGCCGGGATCTAGCGGTTCTGTTTTCAGTAACTGAAACTTGGGCACGGGGGCGTGTTGAGTGGGCACGGCCCCGTGTTCAGCTTACTGTCTGATGTAAAACAGGATTGCCAGTTCCAAAAATTGAGCACGGGGGCGTGTTCAGCGGGCACGGCCCGTGCTGAGCTCTGCAGAAGCTGAAAAACTAAGAAAATCCTAAAAAATTAAAAAGAAAAATAAAAAAATGATTAGGCCGTTGATTCCTAACTTTCTTAAAATCCTTGTGTCCCCGGCAACGGCGCCAAAAACTTGATGCGCGTTTAAGTGTCATATATATTAGGTATGTATTTTAAGCCCTTTTTAACACTTATTTTAGCCAAGTTTTAAATTTATAAAACACGATATTTTACTAACACTAAACACACATATGGGCAAGTGCACCCATCGTTGAGTGTACTATAGCGTTGGTAAGATACCGAGGTCGTCCAAGGACACAAGAGCTTTTAATACCGGTTTATCCTCAACGTCTAACCAAAATAAAAAGTTTAGAAAAATGTTTTAAACTAAGAAAAATAAAACTAACTAAAATGCTGAAAATAAAAATAAAAGAAAAACAGATAGACAAGATGAATCACTTGGTTCCGACTCGTATCTAGTATAACCTTTGATTATTTCCGCACTTTTGCACATAATTAAGAGATTATCTTAGTTATTGTAGTAGGCCCCTCTTTTGAAGGTGACGTTACCCTCACCCCAGTAGTTTGAGTCAGCAGGGATACAATCCTAAAAGGGTGGATTATTGGAAGATAATGAATTAAGTTATTAATGCAGTATTATGGTAGGCCCCGCTTTTGGCGGTGACGTTACCCTCGGCTAAGTAGTCTGAGTCAGCAGGGATACAGTCCTAAATAGCCGGGTTATAGTATTAATAGTAGTTAACTTATGAGGGGGTCAAAGAGTTTGGACCCCCGCCATCCAATACCGTAAAGTATTGAAGGAGGTCCTACTAAATTTGACCCAGGTCCATTGCAGGACCTCTAAACGCTGAACAATGGCAAGACCTTTACCAAACCGTTCCCTTAACCCCCTACCAGGTAGCCAACATATCTCCATATAGACCGTGGAGATATGAATGGTGAAAATCCTTTATTTTATATAGACAGTAAAATAATGCCAAGACACCACGGACAAACGATAAGGAAAGATCACCTTCAACATAAGTAACTAGTTATTAAAGTCATTAATACAAAACCAAATAAAAAGTGCAAAAGATTAGAAATAAAAAGTATTATACTAGACACTTTGTCTTCACCAAGTGATGTAAGAGACTTAGGCAAACATGGCCTTGATTGTCAAGAACTCTTACGATCAATCTTGGATCCCGAGACGACTCACACACTCTACGATGGACAATGGATGATGGTGGTGGATGATGGTGTTGTGATGGTGGTGGGTGGTGGATGAAGTGTGAGAGAGGTGGTGTGCCAAGGGATGAGATGAAATGAATCCAAGCACTCCTATTTATAGGCTGAACAGAGAGCTGGACACGGCCCCGTGTCCGCTGGGCACGGCCCCGTGTCCGTCTGACACTCTCTCTCCTCATTAATTGTAATTCGCAATTACAATAAATGCGCCTGCTGTACTTTCGACACGGCCCCGTGTCCGCTGAGCACGGCCCCGTGATGGGCAATAGACGCTTCTATGGATTTGTCTTTTCTGCTGCTTCTTGGGCACGGCCCCGTGCTGGCTGAGCACGGGGCGTGTTCAGCCTTCTGTCTTCTCCTTTTTGCTTTGGAAGGTGCCGTTGAGGGGTCGGGCAGTCCACTAATGTTCCTTTCCTTGTATTTATGTTGGATTTAGCTGTCTTTTTGCTTCTTTTGCGTTTTTGAGCTCATTTAATCCTGAAAATACAAAAGGAAGACAAAAACACTCTTTTTCCAATATTAGTACTTAAAAAGGGTTAGTTTTATGCCTTATTTGATGTAATTTATATGTTGCATTTTACACACATCAAATACCCCCACACTTGAACTTTTGCTTGTCCTCAAGCAAAACTCTTTAATATGTGGCTTACACTCCCAAATGGAATAGGTAGAAAAGAAGGTTTTGGGCTTGTCGTAGAGTGTCGGGATTTCCAAGATCTTTTTGGGGTTTTATTTTTATTTACTTACACTCCTATTCGTAATGATTTATTTAGAACTTTTCATAAAAGAAATTACTTATTTGGGCATAACATGCCTTTTTTAAAATTCTATTTATATACAAGTTCACATACCTCGCGGGGAAATCACTCACACTCGGCCGAAGGTGTATTTTTAGTGAATCACTCGAGAGCGGCATGGAACTTATTCCTACCATAGGCTTGCCAAGAAATCAATCCTCCTCTTTTTTAACTTTTATACCTTTGTAGATATCAAGAGGACTTTGTGGGTTAAGGGTTAGGCTAGGGTTAAAGGTAGGTGGTTGGGTTAGTGGTTAGTAGAAAAAGGGCTAAAAGCGTAACAAGTGTCGGTTTTCGTATATATATATATATATATTTTTTTAGATGAAGCTTTTATTCAAACTAAGTTAATTTTTTTTTTAACTTGTTTGTTTATTTTCTTTTTGCTTCATCATTATCACATTTTTTTTTTTTTTTTTACGAAGAACCGAACTTGTTACTAAAATAAAGGGTTAAAAATGAAAAAGGTTTTGGTGGGTGAAAGGGTTTTTTTGTTTGGGTGATGAAACGAAAAGGTTTAGGCTCAAACGTCAAAAAAGTTTTCGTAAAACGTATAAAGTTTAAAAAGTTTAACGTAAAACGTAAAAAGTGTAAAAAACGACGCGTTAAAAAACGTGTAAAAAACGCTGCGTTAAACGTAAAATGTTTCACGCAAAACCCGTAAAAACGTAAAAAGTTTTACGTAAAACGTAAAATGTAAAAAATGTAAAATGTAAAAAACGTAAAATGTAAAAAACGTATAAACGTAAAACGTAAAAAAAACGGCGCGTTAAAACGAAAAAACGTAAAAACGTAAAAACGTAAAACGTTGAAAAAAAGCGCGGTAAAACGTAAAATTTTGGCGCGTTAAAACGTAAAAAACGGCGCGTAAAAAAACGACGCTTGAAAAAGCCTGGCGTAAAAATCGGCGCGTTAAAAAAACGATGCTTGAAACGTAAAAAACAACGCGTAAAACGTAAAAAACGGCGCGTAAAGTTTTTAACGTAAATGTCGGCGCGTTAAAAAAACGACGTCTGAAAAAGCCGGGCGTAAGAACGGGGCGTAAAAAAACGGCTCTTCAAAACGTTTTTTTAAACAAATCTTAAAAAAAAATATCATAAAAAATCTGATTTCAAAACAGTTTTTAAACCAAAAAATCAGTTTCTTAATAAAAAATTATTAAGACAAAAAAGTAATTAATGAATGGGACAAAAAAGACATTTAAAAATAATAGGAAAAATTACACTTTTCGTCCTTTATGTTTGTACCTAGTTGCAATGGATGACCTTTACCTTTAATAATTACAGCCACAGTCCTTTATTTTGAAAACCTGTTACATCTTTCGTCCTTTAGCACTAACTTGGTTAAAATTTTCAGTTAAATTTATTTACTTAAGGGCAGTTTAGTCTTTCTACTTAATTATTTATAGTATAAATAAAAAAATAAAATCAAATATAAATTCATTTTTTTCTCTTTCACTCTCTCTCTCATTCCCTGTCTCTCTTAATTGTCTGCAGCAAAAAAACAGGGGTGGGGTGATGACGGTGGCTGGTGGTGGTTACAGGAGGTGACGGCGGCTAGAGGTGGTGGCAGGAGATGATGGCGGTGGCTCACTCTCTCTCTCTCTAAGCCCTATGTCCCTCTCTTCCTCACCATCACACAGACCTCTGATTGCCACTCCCTTGATCTGAATCGCCCCTACCAACCATCCACTTTTGTTTCGAATCTGAATCACTCACCCCTCACCCCTCACACCGCATCACCGACTCCATTTGTTTTTTTTTTCCTATCTGCACCTTCGTTTGAATCTGAATCGCCTACCCCTAAAGCAGCCATTGATGACATCAGTAGTCTCATGTTCATCATCATCATCGAAGCAGCCATTGACTCCCTGATTCACTAGGGCTTCCACCCATTAAATCACTGCCAATTACTTTTAGAACTCATCTTAAAACATGGTGTTGATTCAATTTAAAACCCAACTCGCCACTGAAAATCCCAAATCAGTAACATCGACACAGATCTGTGAGGGAGAGAGCAAGAAACAGAGTGAGAGCGAGAAACAAAGAAAATCTTTCTTCAGATCTGAACCAGCAACTTCAGATCTAGCCGCCGGCGAAAGGATCTATGTAATGTTCGTTACCGGAAAAAAACGTGAAGGAAGGTTGAGAGAGAAAGGGGTGGCGGTGGTCGGTTGGTTCTGGTGGTGGTGGTCGGATTGCCGGAAAAAACGTGAAGGAAGGTTGATAGTGGTTGTTGCAGAGACGGTGGTGGCAGTGGGAGTGAAGGTGGTTTCAATGGTGGCAGTGGTCGATTGTTGTTGGTGGTGGCAGTGGGAGTGAAGGTGGTTTCAATGGTAGCTTACAGAGAGGAAGGGGTGGCAATGGTGGCTATCAATGGTGGTGGGGTTTGGTTAGAGAGAGTGAGGGAGGGAGACAGAGAAGTGAGATAGAGTGATTTTTCTTACATATATATATCATATTATTTTTATTCTGATTTGTTTTGATTTTTGAATTTATTTTAGATAAATAAATGAGTAAAATTACTGATTTACCCTCTTGTGCAAAGCACTTGTCATATTTAACTAAAAATTTTAACCAGGTTAGGCCTAAAGGACGTAAAGTGTAACGAATTTTACAAATAAAGGACTGTGGCTGTAATTATTAAAGGTAAAGGTCATCCATTGCAACTAGGTACAAACATAAATGACGAAAAGTGTAATTTATCCAAAATAATATATATAAAAAGACAAAAAAAAACAATTTTACCTAAATACCCTTTAACAACAAAATATTAAAAACATAATAAGACAAAAAACTTTTAATATTAATATTAAATACGTTTAATCTCA
The DNA here is from genome assembly GCA_030545235.1 of Helianthus tuberosus. Taxonomy (NCBI): domain Eukaryota; kingdom Viridiplantae; phylum Streptophyta; class Magnoliopsida; order Asterales; family Asteraceae; genus Helianthus; species Helianthus tuberosus. The sequence goes on from CM060407.1 coordinate 127,488,115, forward strand.
TCCATCCATCTACTTGATCTAATGGTTAGAAAGTGGTTCTCGCGGTTCTGACAACTGAAGTCTCATTTTAGCGGTCCCTTATAAATATATATATATATTAATTTAAATTTTGTTGCAGCAAGAGGTAAATTAGAAACCATAATTGGGCTACATGACATATGGAAGTGGAATGGTACATGAACATGGGCCTGGACTGTCAAAAGCCACGCATGCGATTTGGCTACATAGAAGAACAAGAAAGAGGTTTTGCAATAAAGAGGTGAACGACTGTTAATTAGGTATTTAGGTGGGCCGCAAAGAAGAAAGAAAAGGTTTGGTGAATAAAGAGACTTGGACGACAAGGAAATTTATTTTTTTGAAAAAATTACAAGTTTTGTACTTTATCTTTATACAATTTTTCAGGCGTTGTCTTTTTTAACGAATGTTGACAGACGGTGTCCTTTACTAGGTATTTTGTTGCAAGTTTAGTCCTTTACACCCAACCCAGTTAAAAAACCCTGTTAATTGTTGACAAGCGGTGTCCTTTACTAAGGTTCTGTTTGTTTTTTTGGCCAGAAGTACTTCTGGCCACTTATGTCTGCCCGCGCAGACGCGGGCAGACGTTTGGATGCTGCCGATTGTTTGTTTTCTCGCAGACCTTTCATTAAAAAAGGTCTGCGAGACCTCTTCACCACACAGACATGTTCCCATGTCTTCACCACACAGACACAAACATCTTCTTGGCTCTTCTTCCACACCTCCACCCCCACATCCTGCCACCACCTCCCCTGCCACCATCTCCACCTCCGCCGCCCACCTCCACTCCGCCCCCACCTCCCACCCCTGCTCCGCCACCAAATCGAATAAAACCCCCAAATCCACAAACTAAAACCCCCAAATCGAAATCACCAAATCGAATAAAACCTACCAAATCGAATCAATGAACATCATCAGCCACTTACCGGTGAGACAACTCGAACCCGCTGCTCACCTCTCAGTTCGCCGGAGAAACAGATGACCGGTTGTGTGTTGTGTGTCGAAGATGAAAAATCGGGGGCGACTGTGAAGTGGGGTGAGGGTTGTGTGTCGGAGATGAAAAATCGGGGGCCGACTCCCTTTCTTGGTCGCTGGAACAGATGATCGAGAGATAGAGAAGAGTGGTGACGGTGGTGGCTGTGGTGTAGTGGTTGTTGGTTGTGGTGTAAGGCTGTTGGTTGTGGTGGTAGCAGATGAAGGCAGAGGGAGGAGGTGACGGTGGTGGTGGTGGGTTTGCAGTGGTGCTTGGTGGTGGTGATGAAGGCAGAGAGAGAGATCGAGGAAGGAGAGAGAGATCTGTGAGAGGAGAGAGAGACGGTGAAGGGCGGTGGTGTAGTGGTGACGGTGGTGGCGGTGGTGAAGTGGTGGCGGCGGTGACGGTGGTGAAGTGGTGGCGGTGGCGGCAGTGGTGAAAGCAGAGAGAGAAGTCTGGTGTGTGTGTGTTGTGTGTGTAATGTGTGTGTGAAGAGGTTTATGTAGAAAAAAAAAACAAACCCTCTTCTTCTTGCAGACTGCAGACCTTTGGTCCACCTCTTCTCCTGCAGATGCCTGCAGATGTGGTCCGCAGACTGCAGACATTTTACTACAGAAAAAACAAACAGCACCTAAGTATTTTGTTGCAAGTTTAGTCCTTTACCTAGGTATTTTGTTGCAAGTTTAGTCCTTTACATCCAACAATTAACATGGCTTTTTAACTGGGTTGGGTGTAAAGGACTAAACTTGCAACAAAATGCCTAGTAAAGGACACCGCCTGTCAACATTCGTTAAAAATGACACCACTTGAAAAGTGGTATAAAGATAAAGGACAAAACTTGTAATTTTTCCTATTTTTTTTATTCACAAGATGCCAAACAAACATGATATATATTATTGGATAAACCCTACTGACATTGGGGAATTAGGGGAATCAAGGAAAAAAGAAAATGGGTAAATTACACTTTTCGTCAATCAAGGAAAACCCATTGGTTATGTTGGTTTTTGGTTAAAAATCGGTTCAGTTATGTCGATTATGGTTCGGTTATCGGTTATTACAGTTAATTTTCTCATCCCTAGTGATAATCATGAATATATATAACTTTATGAGTGTATAAAACTAAGATACAGCAATAAAACAAGTGTTTGTGAGAAATATAGAGGTAAAGATGGAGAATTAAAAGTTCAAGATTTAATAATAATAATAATAATAATAATAATAATAATAATAATAATAAAAGTTTAGAGTAAAGTTTTTTTTGTGTTATATTATACTAGTAGGGAAGCTCGCGTTTGCGGCGGTGTGAAATACGACCACATTACTCGTGGATTTAGTATTTTACAGTCTTGCACTCTCAGTTATACCAATAACAATAACAATATCAATAACAATAACAATAATAATAATAAACAAAGTTTAGTGTAAAGTTTGTTTTTTGTTATATTGTACTGGTAGGGAAGCTCGCGCTTGCGGCGGTGTGAAATACGACCACATTACTCGTAGGTTTAGTATTTTACAGTCTTAATAATAATAAACAAAGTTAAGTGTAAAGTTTGTTTTTTGTTATATTGTACTGGTAGGGAAGCTCGCGGCGGTGTGAAATACGACCACATTACTCGTGGGTTTAGTATTTTACAGTCTTACTGTAACACCCCAACCCGGAAGGGCTGACGTGTCACAATAACAGTAGTATCATAAACAAAAGTCACAATTCCATTTATTTATTTGACAAGGATACAACCACATAACAACTAAACTTAAGATTAATTATACAAGCGGAGACATTCAACTTCATTAACTAACATCTTCAGATTTATTCCTAGGCTTTATTCTTCTCTCTTTTCCCCGCCCAAAGTAACATGCGGACCTGTATATACAAAAATTTTATGGAATGAGCCGAATGCTCAGTACGGAATAATAGTCTCAATTAACAAGTAACGCCTTATAGAAATGTTATCCGAATGGAACTTATTGCGAAAATGATACGATGCAAGAACATAATTTCATAATCATATCTTACGGATGTACCCATGAGCAAACTTAAAACGTGACAATACACAGGTAGCTACTCCTGCATAATTATCACATGAGATGGCGAGTTGGCATACCCGTTATCCACCTCCTTAACTTAAATCCTAGGATCGATCCATACGCCTCCTAATAGCCTTATGTACCACACTTGTACTTAAGAGACGCCGTGAACTGATCTCTCCGTCACGGATAGAGCACATGATGTCGATGCCGCAACAACATGCTCGTGGGACACTCCACGAGAAGCGATACTCAGGGTATCAGAGTACAAATGATCTTATTCACATAACTTATAAAACTTATTTTCATAACAAAACGGAACATATATTGGAACATGCGATAATGCGTATAACAACATAATACTATCGCATGACATGAAAGCTAAATCAAATGATTAGAATAGGAATCGAACGGACTGTCAAATGAATCGATAATCAAAGACGTGAGGAGTGTTTAAAAGATATAGTAATTTAGTGGTTTATAACAATTTGAATATGAAGCAATAAAGAGTGGGGTAAGGATCCGTACCTTAAAAATTCCAAAGTGATGCTACCTTATGATAATATTTCAGATTTATACGGGCAGAGTTTAGACTACTGATTAGTCTTTTAACCTAATTTAAATAACATGCACACAACTAGGTTAGTAACTTAATACAGCATTTACGATAACTCACGAGATCAAACCCTCACAACAAATGACAAAGTGCGATACTTAAACATCCAGCGGATTCACAACGAATGACAGAGTATAGTCCGATTTCGAACATCACTCAAACATTCAAGTCGAAATCACGATGAATGACAAAGTATAAACCCAATTTGAGCAGCACTTAAACATCTATCGGATAGTTTTAATCGATCGGACATTGAATCGTATCAGCGATTGAGTTATTACCCTGTTCTGCAGCACCCCGCTATACTAATTAGTGATTTCGTGTGTGTTAATTGTGGTAAACAGACGATAACTCGAAGAATTTTACGAATTCTTTCGTCGTTTCAGCGCCCAGAAGCAAGTGCCAACATCTGCTATTTATAGTCGAATTTTGCCCCCCCCCCCCTTACGGACCGTAACAAATAACCCTTACGGTCCGTAAGGGTCATGAATTCCGTATGGGGTGGCCACGTGTGGGACTAGCTTAGCTGAGTCAACAGATTTTAAAATTTCAACTTCGACAGCAAGTTATTAGGATAATCATCAAGTAGGAAATACCCCCCCTGAGTTTTAGGGGCCCTGATCCTGATTCTGAAAATTCTGAAAATTTTAGGGTTTGTGCAGAATCACTTGGGTGTCTTAATTAGGGTTTTCTATTGGATAATTTATAAATAATACTAATAGTTTTGGTTGATATACAGAAAGATATATCATAATATAATTATATATTATTATTATTCTTTTATTTCTAGAATAATGATTTTTAAATTTAGGGTTATTACAACTATTACCCCCTTAAAAGAAATTTCGTCCTCGAAAATTTTCAAATATAACATATCGCATAAGTAACGGAAACGGAACTTTCATATCAGAGTTACTAACTTATATAACAAGAATCTCCTAAACACACATGTGTATCTGAAATTCATAATTACGTTCATGACCATAATTCTTAATTACCTTACCATCATGTCCTAATGGTTCTTATTATAACGCATCTTAATAAAATATCTTACCGTACGAAAAGTCAATGGAGACTTACAGATACTAGAGTGATTATTGGTACTGATCTCTCCTACATAAATATGATTAATCATAGCTAAAATATATTCACATAAGGTAAAGCATGAATGACCACAAACAGAAGCAATTGAACATATATCAAAGAGCAAGATTTACCGTTACTTCGACTAAAATTCTAGTGTTAGAATAGATTAGGGTATAGAGAACGAATTGATTCTTCAGATTCCCATGTTGCTTCGTGTTCAGAGTGATTTTTCCAGAGGACTTTAACAAACGGAATTACTTTCCTACGCATAACCCTTTCTTGTCGATCTAAGATGGCTTCTGGTTCCTCTTCGTAGGACAAATCTTCGTGAATTGTAAGTAACGGATAACTAATGACATGGAGTGGATGAAAATTATATCCTCTTAACGAGGAGATATGAAAAACGTTATGAACGTGAGAGAGTTGAGGCGGTAAAGCCAGTCGATATGACACTTCTCCAACTCTTTCAAGGATTTCAAACAGACCGATGAAACGGGGACTAAGCTTCCCTTTAATTCCAAACCTACGAACGCCACGCCAAGGTGATACCTTTAAGAAAACGTGGTCTCCAATTTTAAATTCGAGTGGTCGTCTATCTTGATCTGCATAGCTCTTTTGTCTGCTCTGAGCTTCTTTCAGTTTTTCTCGGGCCATAGTGACTTTTTCATTTGTAATCTGAACTAGTTCTGGCCCTTCAATAATCTTTTCTCCAACTTCATCCCAGCATATCGGTGCGCGACATTTCCGACCGTATAAAAGTTCAAAAGGTGCCATGCCAATACTTGCTTGCCAACTATTGTTGTAAGCGAACTCAACAAGGCATAGATATTCATCCCAGTTTTCAGACCATTCAAGTGCACATGCTCGGAGCATGTCTTCCAAGGTCTGAATCGTGCGTTCTGACTGCCCATCTGTTTGTGGATGGAAAGCCGTACTAAACTTCAGTCGTGTCCCCCAAGCTGCCTGAAAACCTTTCCAAAATCGTGAGGTGAATCGTGGGTCTCTATCTGAAACAATGGAAGATGGTGTGCCATGGAGTCGAATAATTTCTTGAAGAAATATTTCGGATAACTTATTAACCGAAAATCCTTGCTGAATCGGTAGAAAATGTGCTGACTTCGACAATCTATCGACAACAACCCATACAACATCATTCTTCTTGAAAGTCTTAGGCAAACCGGTAACAAAATCCATTGTGATCTCATCCCACTTCCATATGGGAATATCCAATGGCTGCAACAGACCGCTTGCTCGTTTGTGTTCAATTTTCACATGTTGGCAAGTGAGGCATTTACTTACATATCGAGCAACGTCTTCCTTCATGCCATTCCACCAGAAGTTCTGTCTTAAGTCTCGATACATCTTGGTTGATCCTGGGTGAATTGAAAATGGTGAGCTGTGAGCTTCGGCTAACAATGACTCACGAAGGGTGGAGTTATCGGGTACACAAAGTCTTTTGCCGCACCAAATCACCCCTTGATGGTCTATACTAAATTCAGATTGCTTACCCACCTCGAGATTTTGCACAATTGCCCAAAGTTCTCCATCTTGCTTCTGTGCATCTTTGATTCGTGATATGAGGTCGGGTTCAATCTGCATTCTAGCTAGATATCCATCAGATTTACTAACCTGAAGCCAAATGTTCATTTTTTCGAGATCCCTCCTAATACGAGGCTGAATTTGTAAGCAAGATATAGTCCCAGAATTCTTTCGGCTCAATGCGTCAGCTACAACATTGGCTTTGCCTGGATGGTATTGAATATTAACGTCGTAATCTTTTAAAAGTTCTAACCACCTTCTTTGCCTCATATTTAGCTCTTTCTGCGTAAATATGTACTTGAGGCTCTTGTCGTCGGTAAAGATGTCACAACTCTCACCATATAGATAGTGTCGCCAAATCTTAAGTGCAAAAACGACTGCGGCTAGTTCTAAATCATGTGTAGGGTAGTTAACTTCATAAGGCTTCAACTGACGAGAGGCATAAGCGATAACCTTCCCATGTTGCATTAGTACACAACCTAATCCTTTCTTTGAGGCATCACTATAGACTTGGTAACCTCCTGATCCAGAAGGGAGAGCGAGTATCGGAGAGGATACGAGTCGTTTCTTCAATTCTTCAAATCTTTTCTCTTGTTCCTCATTCCATGAGTACTTCACCCCTTTCCTTAGGAGTTTTGTGAGTGGTAAAGCAATTACCGAGAATCTTTCAACAAATCTTCGGTAATAGCCAGCAAGACCCAAGAAACTTCGTATTTCGGTAACAGAAGTGGGTCTTGGCCATTTTGTAATAGCTTCAACCTTTGTTGGGTCTACCATAATTCCCTCTGCTGATATGACATGACCTAGAAATGACACTTGGCTAAGCCAAAAGTCACATTTGGAAAACTTCGCGTACAACTTCTCATGCCGCAAGGTTCCAAGTACTACATGTAGATGTGCTTCATGCTCTTCGCAACTCTTAGAATACACCAGAATGTTATCGATAAAGACAATAACGAATTTGTCTAGGAATTTGTGAAATACGCGATTCATCAAATCCATGAAGACTGTGGGTGCATTAGTTAGCCCAAAGGGCATAACCAAAAATTCGTAATGGCCATATCGAGTACGAAAGGCTGTCTTGGGAACATCATCATTTTTGATCTTTAGCTGATGGTACCCGGACCTTAGGTCGATTTTTGAGAAGAACTGAGCCCCCTGAAGTTGATCAAAGAGATCATCAATGCGAGGCAGAGGATACTGATTACGAATAGTAATCTTGTTCAACTCTCGGTAGTCAATACATAAACGCATACTACCGTCTTTCTTCTTCACAAATAAGACCGGAGCACCCCAAGGTGAAACACTGGGTCTTATGAATCCTAGATCTAACAATTCTTGCAATTGTTCCTTCAACTCCTTCAGTTCCATTGGGGCCATATGGTACGGAGCTTTAGAAATAGGTTCGGCACCAGGGATCAAGTCGACGGTGAATTCTATCTGACGGTCGGGTGGTAATCCCGGAAGTTCATCCGGAAATACATCAGGATATTCACGAACAACGGAGTGGTTATCGATACTCTTAGCACTAGCAGAAGTATCTTAATCGATGCTAGGAATCCAGCACAACCGTTTGATATGAATTTTCGAGCTTTGAGTGCAGAGATAATTTTAAGAGATTTATGAGCTTGAGTTCCCTGATATATAATATCAGGATGATGAAGATCACCGAAAATAACACGGCGAGAATGACAATCTATAGTTACGCGATGTCGAGACAACCAATCTATTCCTAGAATAACATCAAAGTCACACATATGTATTGGAAATAGTCCTGCCTTACACACAATAGATTCAATACTGATCGGACAATCTTTATATACGTAAGTGATTACGGATGAATTTTCCATGGGAGTGGAAATGGTTAAAGTATGATTTAAGAGAGTTGGTCTTATCGGAAGGTACTTAGTAAACGAATGGGATACTAAAGAATGGGTCGCTCCTGTATCAAATAACACATAGATACTACGTTCACCAAGCTGAAGGGTTCCAGATACAGTACCTGGGACATTAGCAGCGTCAGTAGCAGAAAGTGCGAAAACTCTTCCTCCAACATTGGGTTGGTTATTCTTCTTAATGTCTTTCTTTGTACACTCCTTGATCATGTGTCCAGTTTGGCCACATCTAAAGCATGCTCCTGTACTTCGGTGACATACGCCCTGATGTCTCTTACCACAAGTATTACATAGAGGATATGTAATCTGATTCGGGTTTACATGTTGATTCAGTGGTTGGGCTCTAATAGGTTCTGCACACAACTAAATATGGTTTTGAGCAGGCCTCGGGTTTTGCGGTCTAGGTTGCCATGGACGTGCCTGATTTCCAGAGTTTTGATTTCCTTGCACTTTGCGGTCTTGATGCTGTGGCGTAGTGGATGATTGGCCGATTGCCTGCTTAAATTGTCTTTCTCTGTTTCTCTTCTTATTATCCTCAGTTCGAGATAAAAATTCTTTCCTCTCGAACTCAAAAGTTTTGATTGCATCAGCAACTTCAGTGATATCCTTAAATTTCATGTACATGATCGACTTCCGAATTCGATCATTGACTGCCCACTTGCATTTCTCTGCCTGGGCTTCTGCCGATCCTGCAACGTCTCCTACAATACTAGCCAACCTTGCAAATCTAGTAATGAACTCAGAGGCTGGTTCATCACTCCCCTGTCGAATCACTGCATACTCCCTGATATAAGCTTCTTTATCAGCGGTCGAAAAATACTTGTCGTAAAAGATGTTACGAAAATCGACCCATGAAAGATTAGCGTCAAAATCATCCCCTCCTTTGACTTGCTTATATCCTTCCCACCAAGTTTGTGCGTCATCTTCAAGTTTATAGGTAGCCAATCTAACTTTGTATTGCTCCGGAACTCCAAGAACTCCGAAGATCTTTTCAACATGAGCTATCCAGTTTCTTGCTTCGACTGGATTAGTAGCGTGACTAAAGGACTTCGGCTTTTGTTTTTGGAATTTAGCGATCCATATATCTATACTATAGGTAGTATGGTTCGTGGTATTCTCACGAATTTCTTCACCAGAGATTGGATTCGTGTTATTACGTTCTGGATGACGAGTTTGTTGAATAACGGCCTCAGCTGTTTGGGCAACAAGGTTTGGAAGCAATCCGGCAACAGCCTGGTTGATAGCATTAATTACGTTTGGATCAACTGGAGTCTCATTCGAAGAAGTGTTGTTACGCGCATGGTTAGTACGAGTACTCCTACGTGGCGGACGACGAGGAGGCATATCTATACGAATAGACATAGGAATTAAACCAAATAAGAGATCAAGTTGGATCCTATCATAGATATCTACCCATTCCTCACAGGTTTTTATTACTATCTTTAAGTTTTCTACAGGAAAGAGCCTTTGCTCTGATACCATAGCTGTAACACCCCAACCCGGAAGGGCTGACGTGTCACAATAACAGTAGTATCATAAACAAAAGTCATAATTCCATTTATTTATTTGACAAGGATACAACCACATAATAACTAAACTTAAGATTAATTATACAAGCGGAGACATTCAACTTCATTAACTAACATCTTCAGATTTATTCCTAGGCTTTATTCTTCTCTCTTTTCCCCGCCCAAAGTAACATGCGGACCTCTATATACAAAAATTTTATGGAATGAGCCGAATGCTCAGTACGGAATAATAGTCTCAATTAACAAGTAACGCTTTATAGAAATGTTATCCGAATGGAACTTATTGCGAAAATGATACGATGCAAGAACATAATTTCATAATCATATCTTACGGATGTACCCATGAGCAAACTTAAAACGTGACAATACACAGGTAGCTACTCCTGCATAATTATCACATGAGATGGTGAGTTGGCATACCCGTTATCCACCTCCTTAACTTAAATCCTAGGATAAATCCATACGCCTCCTAATAGCCTTATGTACCACACTTGTACTTAAGAGACGCCATGAACTGATCTCTCCGTCACGGATAGAGCACATGATGTCGATGCCGCAACAACATGCTCGTGGGACACTCCACGAGAAGCGATACTCAGGGTATCAGAGTACAAATGATCTTATTCACATAACTTATAAAACTTATTTTCATAACAAAACGGAACATATATTGGAACATGCGATAATGAGTATAACAACATAATACTATCGCATGACATGAAAGCTAAATCAAATGATTAGAATAGGAATTGAACGGACTGTCAAATGAATCGATAATCAAAGACGTGAGGAGTGTTTAAAAGATATAGTAATTTAGTGGTTTATAACAATTTGAATATGAAGCAATAAAGAGTGGGGTAAGGATCCGTACCTTAAAAATTCCAAAGTGATGCTACCTTATGATAATATTTCAGATTTATACGGGCAGAGTTTAGACTACTGATTAGTCTTTTAACCTAATTTAAATAACATGCACACAACTAGGTTAGTAACTTAATACAGCATTTACGATAACTTACGAGATCAAACCCTCACAACAAATGACAAAGTGCGATACTTAAACATCTAGCGGATTCACAACGAATGACAGAGTATAGTCCGATTTCGAACAGCACTCAAACATTCAAGTCGAAATCACGATGAATGACAAAGTATAAACCCAATTTGAGCAGCACTTAAACATCTATCGGATAGTTTTAATCGATCGGACATTGAATCGTATCAGCGATTGAGTTATTACCCTGTTCTGCAGCACCCCGCTATACTAATTAGTGATTTCGTGTGTGTTAATTGTGGTAAACAGACGATAACTCGAAGAATTTTACGAATTCTTTCGTCGTTTCAGCGCCCAGAAGCAAGTGCCAACATCTGCTATTTATAGTCGAATTTTGCCCCCCCCTTACGGACCGTAACAAATAACCCTTACGGTCCGTAAGGGTCATGAATTCCGTATAGGGTGGCCACGTGTGGGACTAGCTTAGCTGAGTCAACAGATTTTAAAATTTCAACTTCGACAGCAAGTTATTAGGATAATCATCAAGTAGGAAATACCCCCCCTGAGTTTTAGGGGCCCTGATCCTGATTCTAAAAATTATGAAAATTTTAGGGTTTGTGCAGAATCACTTGGGTATCTTAATTAGGGCTTTCTATTCGATAATTTATAAATAATACTAATAGTTTTGGTTGATATACAGAAAGATAGATCATAATATAATTATATATTATTATTATTCTTTTATTTCTAGAATAATGATTTTTAAATTTAGGGTTATAAAACTTACACTCTCAGTTGATTGCAAGTTAATGGAGTACTCTTGACCATCTTTGATCTTGGATTCAAAACTTTAAAGTTTTAGCTAAGTTCGGTTGGCTAACCATTAAACACACGATAGTGAATTTAGTTTGGGCCTCCCTTATATAAGACAAGGGATGCTCGAAGTTTTTCTTATCTTAGTGATGTGGGATAAGCATGGAATCAATTTATATAACTCATCTTTTTTTCATTTATATTCTCAACGGATGTGGTATAAGTACATATGTTATGTGCTTTGTGTAACTGTATGGGCCAATGAGCCAATTAAGCAACAAAAATAAGTTAACTGAAATGTTGATATGTGTTCTTCTTTTATAACTACGTTTTTCTTGCAAATTTTTTTTAAATGTGGGATAGAAGGTTTATGAACTTTCTTGGAGTTCAAACTCGGTCAACCTCTTTCAACTCGGCGACTACTCAGCCTACTCGACTAATCAGTGCTGTAGCTTTTTCTTCCAATTGATGAAAAAAGCAAAACTTTGTTATAGTATACTGGCTAATAAGCCAATTAAGCATAAAAAATAAGTTAACCAAAAGTCTGATGAGGTTGCTCAACATTCTTTACAAGGAACCATAGAGTTAAAAGGGATAAACAGAGCAACAAAGAACTACAGTGGTTTTGATTGAGAATTGCTAAGTTCATGATTCCCTCAGGTTACTTTGAAATCGTTTGTCTTTCAAACTCGTGTGTAGGGGTGTTCATCGGATCAGATAACAGTTTATTTGGTTTAATCGGATTGGATTATAACAGTAACTATCCAACTTGAATCAGTTTCATCTATTCAGTATCGAAGTCATTTAAAAACATATTAAATCCTTAAACAACTTCAACAAGCGATAACATAACAAACAAAAATGATTAAAAACATACAACAGATAAATGTAAAAATAATTCATAAGGGTACCTTCAATCGATATTGGAATAAATAGATAAAAAAGAGGAATGAGCAACGTCGGAGTTAATTGATGAGGATGCCTTTTTAGAGTCTTGAATCACCGGAATCGTAGAGAAAAACTCAAAAATAATCCAAATAATCAGATTAATTAATGGGTGTACCTATTAGCACACCCATTTGCCTATCTACACACCTTAAAAGGTGTTTTTTGTCCTCATATGCACACCCTGCAGTGTCGAACTGTGGCCAAAACGCGGCGTTTTGGTCCGGTTAATCAGAAAAAGACTGACGGGTTTCTGACGGGTCTGTTGACCGGACCAAAACGTCGAGCTTTGGCCGCGTTTTGGTCCTGTCAACCATACAAAAGACTGACACCCGGTTTGGTTGCAGGACCAAAACGCGGCCAAAGCTCGGCGCTTTGGTCCGGTCAACAGACCCGTCAGACACCCGTCAGTCTTTATCTGGTTAACCGGACCAAAACGACACGTTTTGGCCACAGTTCGACACTGCAGGGTGTGCATATAAGGACAAAAACCACCCTTTTGGGGTGACTATCTACACACTTGGTGTGTAGATAGTTTGGGCCTTAATTAATCGATAAAATTGATGACGCTACCTTCTTGGAGTCTTAAATCGTTGAAAAAACTCAACAAATATTGGAATTAATCTATAAAAAAAAGAGTAAAGTTGAAACTTGCTGCATCGTCAGAGTGTTAGACGGCGGCGGTGTACCATCAGAGTGTCGGATGGTGTTGGTTGCGACAAGGTGTGTGGCGGTGCTGGGAACGAGCATCGAGCAGTTAAAGGTTTAGACTTTAAACATATAGTGAATTAGGTTAATCTTATAATTTTTGGACTGGACCTAAGTTTTAATCATTGGCTTAGCTAGTGGGCCATTCTCCTACTAATACTTAAAACAAACATGTTAAAGTTCATTCGGATTATTCGGATATCCGAACCATCCGTATAATATGATTTCTAAAACTTTGGTATTCGAATCCGATCTGAATATCCGAAAAAGTAACTCGAATTCATATTTTTTGGTTTCGGTTAAGTTTCGAATTTCGGCTTTTTTAACAACTGAACTTATCATTATTGTTTAACATGTTTTTTGTTAAATGGCTAACTAAGGTGAAGGTTTCATATACACTACTAGAAAATTGGATAATTACGAATGAAATTTGCAACCAAAAGGATCGGTCGCAAAACTAGAAACTGATATGCGGCTCAAGGTTAATCGGTCGCAAAAGTTATGAGCACCCCGTGTTCAGTCGCAACTAGGTTGCAAATTTTGCGACTGGTTTCTCATTGGCAAAAATCATTAATAATAATTAGTCAAAATTAAATTATAAATAGCGGTCCCAAATATATGAAAAATGTAAAACAACAAGACAATAAATACAACTCGGTCGCAAATTAGTTGCAAATGTTGTATCCTTACAACTTGCTATCTACAGTCGCAAATCCATCGCAAAAAGTTGCGATAGTTTTGAAAGAATGCAATGGTGTAAAATCTTGATGATCTTATTGAATAACTCGAACCCCCTCATCAAAAGTGACGTGACGAGATATTAAGACCTTACCGGTGGTAGGGTCGAAGCACCGATAACCTCTAAAGTCGGGGGGTACCCGAGAAAAATGCAACGGACTGACCGAGGGTGTAATTTATGGGGTTGAGTGGCAGATGTGTTCGGGTAACAAGCACACCCAAAGACACGTAAGTGTTCGTATTTGGGGTGGCGAAGGTAGAGGACAAAAGTGGGTGTGTAAAAGTTAAGTCTTTTAGTGGGAAGTATATTATGGAGGTAGACGGCCGTGTGCATTGCTTCCACCCAAAAAATAGGTGGAAGGTTTGCGTGGATGAGCAGAGTACGTACGATGTCGTTGAGGCGACGAATCATACGTTCCGCACGGCCGTTTTGAGAAGAGGTCTGAGGGCACGCAAAGCGAAATAATAGCCCTTGTTGGTCTGCAAAATTTTTAAAGGCTCGGTTATCAACCTCCCCCTAGATCAGATTGAAACGTTTTTATTTTTCTACTAAACTGGGTAAAAATAAGTTGGTGAAATTTAACAAATGTGGGGAACGTTTCAGATTTAAATTTTAATGGATATACCCACACAAAATTGGAAAAATTGTCAATTAAAACCATATAATACTTGTAACCTGATTTACTTGTGACAGGTGATGTCCACAAGTCGCAATGAACAATATCAAACGGAGCAAACGTAAAAGAATTAGACGAATAAAAAGGTAAACGTTTACTATTTGATAAACGATAAGAGTTGCAAACATGAGCTAAATGGTTCTGGTTACAAGACAAATTAAAATTGCGACTTAAAATATTTAAAACTTCAGTGCCGGGGTGGCCAAGCCGATCATGCCAAGGTTGAGAAGTGGAGGCGAGGAAAGTAGTTTGTGGTGGAAGTTGTGGTGGAGTGAAAGGATAGAGATCCCCGGTACTGTTGTGGCGAGACAGCAGTCGTTTAGTTTTGAGGTCCTTCAAAGAAAAACCAAATGGGTCAAATTCCACAGAAACGTTATTATCACGAGTAAATCGTCTAACAGAAATTAAATTCTTAATTATGTTTGGGCTGTAAAGAACATTTGGTAAAATATATGTGCGATTGGGTAATGGGTGAAAGCCAGTGCCAGATCCGAGAATTGGTATACTATTGCCATTACCGACTAAAATAGATGCATTAATAGGGTAAGAATGTGGGAGGATGATTTTACCTGGTTCCTGTGTAAGATGGGAGCCAACACCTGTGTCCATTAGGTCATTATTCCAAGCAGAGTTAGATGGATTGAGCTGAACATGTGCTAGAGCAGTGCTGAGGTCAGCCGGACTTAAAGCATTGAAACCAGTGGGCTGCGGCTGCGGCTGAGTGTACTGGGCAGCATTCGGATCACTAAAGTGGGCCGGGTTATAACCTGCAAAATGGGCCGGGGCTGTTGGTGAGTTGTTAGAATTGGGCTTCTATTGGTTTTGGGTTGGATAAGGGCATGGTGGGGGAGTCCACCAAGTCCAGTTAGGAAAACTTGGGTTGGAGTTTTAAGGTGGATAAGAGTGACCCGCGTGACCAGAGCGACCCCTGCCTCGGCCCCTGCCTCGATAGTAAGAATTGCGGCCCCTACCTCTGCCTCAAGAAGCAGCAGGAGGGTTATCGGACCCGCTAAAGTGTGGTTGCGAGGGCTGAGCAGGTGTAGCCGAGGTATTCTGAGAGACCCCTTGCTGCTGAGCGATTAAAACAGAGCTGCAGGAACCTTTTCATGCCTCCATTATGAGAACTTCGTCATTAAGCATGGTAATGGCCTGATCCCAATCGACCCCTTGCTGATTGATCAAGGCTGCTGTTGTGTTATACTCCTCTGGAAGCCCGCGTACGAGCTGTAGGACTAGCCTGGAGTCAGAGACTGGCTGGTCAACATCGGCTAGCTGATTCGACAGATCATGTTAGGATCTGAGTTAGGTTTTGATTGTGTTTTACGTTTGAATTTAGATGAAGATGAATGAGTAGTGCAGCGGAATTAAGATGGAAACAAACTTTGCACACAATCAAATGAGAGAATTGCTTTAATCAAACATTTTCAACAAAGAACCGAAAGATTGAATTTATTTCAATAACGATTACGATGCATGTATGAATACAAACTCCCCCTCAGCCTGAGCTCACAGTGTTTGTTCGTGTAGGAAGAAGATAGTGAAAGAGCTAATAGAACAGTACAGAGCACTGTTCTATTTATAGGCACGAGCAAACCACTGAAGCATCTAAGCTGACGTCACCATGAAAGTGACATCTAACCTCCTAACAAACTCTAACCTCTGATCTATACAACCTCTGCTATGCTAACTACTGCTATTACAATTCATTACATAAAGATATCTAAACTACTGCTACATCCTTCCACTGATGTGAACCCAGCAGTACTTGTCATGATCAGCAGAGCTTGACTCAAGGCAGTAGATTGAACAGCAGAGCGTTAGTCTTTCATCAGTCTTTTACTTGATCAACAGTTTGTAGGATCAGTAGATAGGAGGTCAGCAGATGTTGAAACCACTTTCAACGGGAGAGACTTGTATGCATAACATCTGCTTATTCTGGATCCACTGCTCTGATCCAGTTTTGGCTTTAATTATCTGTTCCTTTGGTAGGGTTCAATCCCAACAATCTCCCCCTGGAACAGATAATGCCAAAACTCTTCATTATTAGTAGACCTTTATTGCCTCATCAGCAGTTCCCTTATTTGCCCTTTGAGTTGTAATTCAAAGGCTAAGGCATCTGTGTCATCATCATCCCTGCTAAGTGGAAGATCAAGGAGATCCTGCAAATCTTCAAGACTTAGGTCAAGTGCTTGTTCCCTTGTTATTTACTTCACTTCTCCACTAGACTTGAACACTGTCAGTACATGGGTCTGTTTGTCAGTTTTCCACTTTAATACCTTTGAGTCATGTGGGTTTCTTGGGAGATTTTTATTTGAAGAGGTGTTTGGAGATGCTGGCCTATTGATGACTATCTGAGCAGTACTTGCAGGTTGATCCAAACCAAGAGTTTCTATAATCATTTTCTTTATGCCTTATTTTACAAGGTCATCACCTTCTATTAACTCTTGAATGGTTTTAGCACCCAACTGTTTTTGTGGCCTTCTTTTAAAGATGGTTGCACCAGCTGGAGCAGTGGATCTCCTGATTTGCAGCTTTGATGGTCTTTTTGAAACCTCTGCTTCAGGATAGTCAGGTTTTTGTGGAGCAGTAGGATCTATCTTTCTTAATTTCTCCAAACTTTTGTAAGTAGCCCTGACTCTATCTTCTTTCCATCTCAACACTTGATTTAAAGACCCATAATCAACAGCAGCTAATTCCTCTTTCATTCTCCTCAGCTCTACCTTTTTATCAGGTACATTCTTCTTGAACTTTGCCCACTCTGGAGGAGTATGTTTCACTTTATTCTTGATCATGTCTTGAATCCTGGCTGCTTCACTTTCCAGCTCAGGAATGGTCCAATCTTTATACATGTGTTTTTCTCCTTTGTATTTCTTGTGGGCCATGATATTTTCAACATAATCTTTTCTCAGGGATTCATCTGCCTTTTCTGATACTTGCTGGCACACATTCTTTGCAAATTGTACCAAAGATCTGACTTGTGTGAGCAAGTATTGATAGTTCTGCTGAATTTCTCTATCAGATTTCCCTTGTGAATTTCTTTTTGAGATATCCTCTGCCTGTTTAGCTTTAACTTTCAGATATTCTTCAATATTATTTGGCCTTGGATATCCTTCAACAGATGGCAAACTCCTTTTAGCAGGATCATCTTCATAGTAGAAAGATTTTATTTCTTCTCTGACTGCTATGAGTTCAAGAGGAAATTGAACACCTGCAGGAGCTAATGGTTTTTGAATTTGAGCTAATGAGAGAGGAACAGGCTTTGGTATTGTAACAAGTGATTGAGATACTGAAGATGTTGGTGGTGGTGATGGAGAATCATCATCAGGTATGAAAATCCTTCTCCTTTTTATTACAGGAGAGGCTGATGATGCTTTGGATGGATCAGTGGTGGCGTTTTTTATGGAAATGGTTTGTGATTGACTAACAGCTGTTGAAACAACTGGTGTTTCAACCATTGTTGTCATTACAACAGATGTTGTAACATCTGCTGTCTTCTGCTTTTTGGCAGGAGGCGATGGTGGTGATGTTGTTTTTGGTGGTGATGGTGGTGGTGGTAAGGCAGTGGTTGTAGTGTGGGTTGAAGTGGTGTGTGTTGAAGTGATAGCAGATGTTGAAACAACTAGAGTACCAGCAGATGTTGATACAGCAGGAGTTACAACAACTGTTTGGATGGAGGTTTGATGTTGGGGGCTTTTGGATGGTGGTTTTGGAGTATGCTTTGTGAGTCTGGATGGTGTGGACTTGGGTTCCCTCACTTTTCTAGTGGGATTTCTTTTTAGCAGAGGATTTTGAACATCCTTTAGCCTAGAACAACCCTGCGCATTCAGCTCCATGTAAGCTCTTTTCTCCTCATTCCACCTTGACATATCCTTTGCCTCTCTGTCCCTTTTTACACTTGCTATAGCTTCATCAAGTGCACTTTGGGTAACATCAACCATTTTGCTACCATCTGGGAAAGGAATTTTTCTGGTCATGGCATCCTTTTCTGGTTCAATGTAAAGACCATCATCTATTCCCTTCTTTTTCCACTCCTGAATTTTCTCCCCCTTTTTGGCATTATCTGGGGGTAATTGATCAATAAAGAGAACAGTTGGAGGAGCAGTGCCAGTGGTTTTCAATATGTGGGCCTTCAGAGCCTTGATGTCTGCTTGTGTCTTCTTGAACCTAGACTCCATTATGTTTCTTAGCTCTTGTACATGTATTGCAGGTTGCTGATCAGCCATTTGTTTTTGTTGTTGGAGAAAATGTTGAAATAGATTCCAGAGCTCAGTTGTAGCAGGTGCTTGAGGTGGAACAACAGTGGATTGCACCTGTTGTACTTTCAACAACTGTTGCAGCATTTCTTTGATTTCTGCAACCGAAGTATCCAGCTTTTCAACACGTTTCGTCAATTCAAGGTACTTTAAACCATCACCCAATTTAATGGGATCATCTGATTTCCCACTAGCAGTGGTTGAGGTAGGGAGTGTACTCCAAACATTAACCACTGATGCCCCTTTTTCTTGGTACTGGGGTCTTCTTCCTTAAACACTTGACAACCTTTTGATGTTGCCAGTGGTTAAAACAAAACCACTGGTGGATGTCAGAGGTGCTATGGAAGGAATTGCTTCCAAGGAAGTCTTATTGATGTAACCACTGTCCAAATGTAAACCAGTGGGTTCAACATTTGTAGTGGCTGCTTCACTTGGACAACCACCAAGAGTTACTTGTAACTCAAGGGGTGTAACTTCCTTAGGCATTGTTGGTGGGTTAACTATGATTGATACATCAGACCCAGTCATTTGTTGAAGTATATTCTCATTGACAGGTGATTGAGAAGGACTGGTTTGTGCCTGGTTCAAATCAATAGCATCCAACAAAAGTTTAGTTGGTGGGGGAATTGTGGATGTGATGTTTGGTGTAGAAAGAGAATTTGCCCCGGGCATTGGGCTGTGGATGATGGAAGCAAGTGATTCTAGAGCATCATATTGTGGCGTCCCTATATGTACAACCTGTTCTTTTTGAGAAGAAACAGGAGGAGTTTCGGTTATGGGTTGAGATATTTGTACCAACTGCTGTGAGGAAGAAGCAGCAGTGGTTTCTGGTGACTTTTGTGCTGTCATTGGTAGTAGCTATGGTATCTCATCCTCCAGAGTTGCCTTTTTGATAGGTTTGGGGGGGGGGGGGGTTGAGTTTTCTTTTTGCTTGGCTTTTTGGTGATTATAGGTGTGGGTTTCAAAGCAGTTGTTTTGCTACTTTGATCACCTTGAGCAGTGGGCACAGCAGTAGATACCTGAGGAGCAGTGGTAGTTGCTAAATTCTGCTCAGGCACCTCTGCTTGTGTTTTGCAAGGTGTTGACATTCTTGTAAAAGTTTCAGCAGTTAAGCTGTGTATTTGAAGAGATTCACCTTGATTTATTGCAGAAGCATCAGTCTTACCAAGTTTCTTTTCAAAATAATAACTTAGAAATCTTGGAAACAGTAAGAATGCCTTTGTTTCAACATTTTTAACCAGATCATTAAAGATTACCTGAGAATAATTAAAATTTTCTTTTTGAAGAATAGCATACCCCAGGTTTTGAATCTTTAATGGTATTTCATTAAAAGCAGTGGTTTTGTTTGAAACACACATTAGGAGGGTATGGAATAAAAATCTTGTTGCAGGAGGGAAGAAACCTTTTTGTAAGGTATCCCTTTTCATCATTGTATCTGCATACCCTCTTTCAATAAAGTCAATTTTTTACTCGTTTTTAGTAAAAGAATTTATACCTTTCTGATCATCGAGTTGAAAGACCTCTGAGATGGATTGTGGTGTAATTTTGATAGCTTTACCCTTTAGAGAAGATTTAATGGCCATGACAGTCTCGCCTTGTTTGTCAAGGGTTACATTTTTCCAAAACTCCCTTTGGGTCGCCAAGTAAATGGGTGCATCTGCTATAAGCAAAGTTTTGTACTTTGACGCAGACATGAGATCAATGATGGAATCAAAAGTATTGGTGGTGCCGGGTTTTGTGAGAAGACCCAAAAGGTTGTGAGATGGTTTGTGCGGAATTTCAGTGGGTTTGGCCTTTTGAGAGGCCTCTTTGGAGGATGATTTGGAAGTGGGTTTTGCAGATGGCTTCGATTTTGTCATTTTGGAGATGATGATCGAAGAAGGTTATGAAGAAATTTGAGGAGACGAGATGAAAAACTGCTTTGAGAAGAGAATTTTTAAGAATTCAATTCGACAGTAAAACCCTGTTTTGGGTTTTGAATGGGGGTTTTATAGAGAAAAAGTGAATGCTGACGTGGCAGCGGTTACAAAAGGACTGTCCACTATGTACGTCCCACATGCCAACCCCTGATGAAATGAAGGACAGTACTTTTATGAAAGTTACTGATGAAAGGCAGTGGTTACAACGGTAACAAATGGAAGCAGTGGATGATTTTCACTATCAGTGGATAGCATATCAGTGGATAGAACACGGATTTTGAACAACAGTGTTTACCAAGGAAATGGGCGAACATGGGTTGACTTTCAGCAGTGGATAGACTTGGAATAGAGCAGACTTTGAACAAGCAGTGGTTATGGCAGACTTTTAAGGATTTTAATGAAAACTTCATTTTTAGCTATTTTTAAGTATGGATTTTTGATTTTCTGAAAACATTTTAATGCTTTTATTCATAGAAAAACAAGATGTTGCTTGTTATTCCATGTTTAGCATGCCAATCCTAGAGACCAAGCTTTCAAAGGTGGATGTATCTAATGCTTTTGTGAGCACATCTGCCAGCTGGTCTTTAGTTGGAACATGATGCAGAGAAATCAAACCTTTTTCATAGCAATCCCTCACAAAGTGATGTCTGATGTCGATGTGCTTGGTGGTTGAAGGGGAAACTGGATTTTTGATGATATTTTCTGCTGCCTGGCTATCCAACATGAGTGGTGTCTTTAAGGCGGTGATACCAAAATCCAGCAACTGATTTTGAAGCCAGAGGAGTTGGGCTGTTGCAGCAGCAATGTATTCAGCTTCAGCAGTGGATGTGGAAACAGCTGCTTGCTTTTTGCTTTGCCATGAAACTAAGCAATCACCTAGAAACTGGCACCCTCCTATTGTGGACTTCCTTGTGGTGTTACATCCAGGAAAGTCACTGTCTGAAAATCCTGAAATCTTGATATTCCCATTACCTGGATACCAGATACCAAGTGTGGGAGCACTTTTTATGTATCTGAATATCCTTTTTACAGCAATAAGGTTGGATTTTCTAGTGGCTGATTGACTTCTTGCACAAACACATGTTGCAAACATGATGTCTGGCCTAGATGCAGTTAGGTACAACAAAGACTCAATCATGCTTCTATATAGAGTTTGGTCAATCAGCTCATCCTTTTCATCAGACATGACTAGCTTATTTGTTGCCATGGGTGTGCTGCATGGTTTACAATCATTCATATCAAATTTGTTTAAAAGTTCTTTAGCATACTTGCTTTGATGAATGAAAGTTCCATTTTGCATTTGCTGAACTTGGAGACCAAGAAAGCATTGCAGTTCACCCATTGCACTCATTTCAAACTCAGCTGTCATGAGTTCCCTAAACTCTTCACATGTGCTTCCAAAAATAATGTCATCCACATAAATTTGTTCAATCATTAAATCCTTTCCTCTCCATTTTAGAAGCAAAGTTTTATCAATGGTACCTCTTTTGAAACCATTTGAGAGTAGAAAGGTGGAAAGAGTTTCATACCAGGCCCTAGGTGCTTGTTTCAGGCCATACAAAGCTTTGTTTAGCTTGTAGACATGATCTGGATAAAATGGATCCTCAAAACCTGGAGGTTGACAAACATACACCTCTTCTTGAATTGTACCATAGAGAAAAGCACTTTTGATATCCATTTGAAACACCTTCATGTTGTGGTTGACAGCAAAGGCCAGGAACAATCTTATAGCTTCCAATCTTGCTACAGGGGTGAATGTTTCATCATAATCAATCCCCTCTTCCTGTCTGTAACCTTGAACCACAAGCCTGGCTTTATTCTTGACAACAATGCCCCTTTCATCAGTTTTGTTTTTGAAGACCCGCTTTGTGCCGATGGGACTTACATCTTTTGGCAGTGGTACAAGTTCCCATACTTGTTGTCTTTTAAACTGTTGGAGCTCTTCTTGCATGGCTTCTACCCAGCTATTGTCTTTCAATGCCTCTTGGTACTTGACTGGCTGATGGAGTGATAGAAAACCAGCAAAAAGACAAATGTTTTGGGTTTGGCTTCTTGTGAGCACCCCTTCATTGATGTTGCCAATGATTTGATCAGGTGGGTGAGATCTCAAGAAGATTAAATCTCCTTGGTATGGTATGATGGCATCTGTTGGTGAAGGCTGCAAATGTGTATCATCTGAGCTAACCACTGCTGGTGACTTTGATGATCCAGCAGTGGATTCAAAAGGTGGTGGAATAGGAGGTAATGGTGTGGATACATGCTGACTTTTATCCACTGTTTGGGACTTTTGTCAGCAGTGTTTGATGATGTGGAAGCAGTGGTTGATGGGCTACTTTGGTCAACAACTGTTGAGGTAGCAGTGGTCGAGCTTTGACAGCTGTTTTGTACAACTGATGCTTTTCCCATTGTGGCAGACTTTTGTTGAGGAATTAAGATTTCATACCCATAGTCTGGTGTTGAATCCTCTAATGGACCTGCACTGTTAGTCTTGACAGCAGTATTTTCAAAAGTAAATTTTTCAAGATCTGCAGGATTTGCTGGGATTTTCATTGATGAAAGTTCAATGAACTTTACATTCAAAGTCTCCTCCACTGCCTTGGTCCGTGTATTGAACACTTTGTAGGCCTTGGCAGTGGTTGAGTATCCGAGATGATAACCACAATCAATTTTGGCTGCAAATTTTGAAATGGAATCTTTTAAGTTCAAAATAAAGCATGGGCAACCAAATACCTTGAAGTATGAGATCAGTGGTTTGATTTTATACAGAATTTCATAAGCAGTCTTTTTGTGCCTGGGGTTTATTAAAACTCTGTTCTGGACATAGCAAGCAGTATTTACTGCCTCTGCCCAGAAAGTTAATGGCAAACCTGAATCAGCAAGCATGGTTCTGGCAGCCTCAATCAAAGTTCTGTTCTTTGTTTCAACTACCCCATTTTGCTCTGGTGTTCTAGGGATGCTGTACTGCCTTACAATCCCTTTCTTCACACAGAAGGCATCCAACTCCTTATTTTTGAATTCTGTGCCATTGTCACTCCTGAAGACTTTTACTGGAAGGTCAAATTGCTTTTCAACCTGTGTCACAAAGTCTTGCAAAATGCCTGCAGTCTCATCTTTTGAGTGTAAAAAGAAAGTCCATGAAAACCTAGAGAAGTCATCAATACTAACCAAACAATATCTCTTTTTCTTGAGACTCGTGACTTGAACTGGGCCAAACAAATCCATGTGCATCATTTGCAAACACTGGGTTGTTTTGGACTCTTCAATGGACTTAAAGGAGCTTTTATGCTGTTTTCCTTTTAAACAGGAAACACAATGCTCAGGACATGAAAACAATTTTTGTGGTAAGCCTCTTACCAAACCATTTTTTTAAATTTCAGTGATTGTCTTGAGATTTGTGTGCCCCAATCTTCTGTGCCAAAGTTCTGTCTCTTTGTTAGAGGCAGCTGAGAACAGACAGGCATCAGTTCTGGGACACTCTTTTGACATATCAACAACATAAACATTTCCACTTCTTTGAGCAACAAGTTTTGTTTTTCCAGTTTTTATTATTGCTTCAATCTTTTCAACCATTTCTGGTCCAACAATCCTACAACACTCCTTTGTGAAGAATGACCCATACCCCTTGTCACTCATTTGTGAAACACTTAGGAGGTTGAATTTTAGATTGTCTATTAGATTGACATTTTCAAATTTTACATTTCCAGACTGTACTATACCAGACCCCAGAACTTTCCCTTTACTATTATTCCCAAAGGATATATAGCACCCCCTCCATGGATTTTGAAATCTTTGAGTAGGGCTTTACATCCTGTCATGTGCCTAGAGCCTCCACTATCTACATACCAAAGGCTATCTAAGCATGCAGAAACTCCCTGCACATGAAGTAAAATGATTAGTTCATTAGGGTTTCCAAAGCCAATAAGGCTTTGGATGGGGTCTCAACAGTGTCTGGGATGGATGCAAATTGATGGACAGTGGTTAGGTCAGGGGTTTGAACAGTTTTAGTACTGTTTCTTTTTAACCACTGTTGTGGGTTTTGACCAATCATCTGTTGATACCCAAAAGGATGCCGGTTCACTCTTGGTTTAGGAGGCCTTTTGTAGGTCTCATAAACATGTGGAATCCTTTGGTAAGATGATTGTCCCTTGCCTTTTCTGAATTGGTTGGCAGGGGGTGCATCAGTCACTTGAACATCTCTTTGGACAGATGTTTAATTCAGTTGTTTTGTAACAGCTGCTTGGACTGGCATAAACAGTGGTTGGTTCTTGGTGAATTTTACAGATGATGTTGATGGACTCAAGGATGTTTTAGCAGTGTACTCATTCTTTTTCACATCAAAGTTTTTGAGATACACACATGCTTGAGTTTTGTGGTTTGATTTACCACAGATGGTGCAGCTTTCAGTAGGAACAATGACACTTGTTTTGTTTAGATCGTATGCTTTTAGATGAAAACAGTCTTTTGTTAGATGGTTTCTCTTTTCACAAAACAGATTTTTGACCTTTTCTCTTTTCTTCCTTTTCTCATACTCCTTTGCAACAGAGTTTTGAACCACTGTTGGGATGTCTTTGATAGGAATGACCTTAGCTTTTGGAGCTTTAACACCATCAGTGGTTGTGAAATCCATGGGTTTAAAATTTTCAAGAATGTCACACTCATCAGACCATGTGGGTTTAAATTGGTATTTCTCAATTTCCTCAAAAGTAGAGGATCCCACTGGTCTCTCAAGTGTGATTTTGTTACCAAGTTTATCAGTGATTTTCACTTCTTGGCCATTCTTGTTTGTTGGTTTAATTTCAGATGAACCAGCATGTTTTCCTGCAATGTTTACAAGATCATCATATTTTCTATATCCTACACCAAACTTGACATTGCTTTCAAGCTGTTTCTCAAGCATAACCTCATACCCTTTACAAGATTCCACCCATCTTTCACATGTGATCTGGGTGGACTCTAACTCCTTTTTGCAAACTTGGTATTTTTCTACCATAGTTTGAAGTTGAGTCTTGGTTATGCTCTGCTCTTCTTTGAGACTGCTGATTTCTTTATCTTTTTCAGCCAATTTGTTTCTAAGTTCTTTTAATGACTTTTCAAATTTGACTTCATCAGATAAGACTTTATCCCTAAGGTTTTCATTTACCTCTTTGATGTTAGCAAATGCAATAATGCATTGGTCTGAACACAATTTTTCAAGAACTTGAGGTGTTACCTTGGCAGCAGCCATCATGGCACAATCACATTTATAATCACCTTCTTCATTAGCTCTACCTTCTTTCTCACCTGCTTTCTTCTCTTCCTTTTCTTCTTTGTCATTTTCGGACCAGGGGTCACACAGTGGTTCAATCAGGGTTTCTGAATTTTCTCCCAGTAGTAGTTCACCAGCAACTGCAGTAACCACTGCTTCAGCTACTTTATCCACTGTTTCATCACTAAGTTGTTCACCTTCAGTTTCTACCCCTTCTGTTATTGACTCTAATGCCATCAAACAAAATTCATCGTTAGAAGGATCATTAAAAGCATTGAGTGCAAAATTTTCATCACCAAGCTCATCAGGCATGCTGCTCCAGTCAACAAAACCTTGGGTAAAAAAACTTTGTTGATCTGGTTGTACCACCGTTGGAGCAGCTTGTTGAGGTGCAACAGGTTGCACTTGTGCCTGAGGGACAGGGGTTTGAACATCCTGAATTTGTGGAACAGTGGTTTGAACATAATGCACAGGCACAGGGGTTGCAGCATACTGAGTAGTGTTAACATGGGTAGCAGGGGTATATTGGGTATAGTGCATAGTGCTTTGCTATTGTGGTCTAGGGTTTGAGCTGGGATGAGTGATTATAGGACCAGTGGTTTGACTCCTGCATTCCCTAGCAAAATGACCTAGCCTATTGCACTTGTAGCGCTTAATTTTTTATTTATCCAACCCCACTCTTAAATTCCCATGTAACCCTGGGAATTTTCTCCCTGTTCTTTTGTAGAATTTGCTTGTTCTTACACTAAGCAAAGCCAATTGATGCAAAATTTCCATTTCTTCTAAGTCAGTGGGATCAAAGTGTTGCAAATCATTGAGTTCAAATCACAAGTTATCTGACATCTGGTTTTAACAGTTTGCAGTAAAGGCATAATAGTGAGGATCAGGGTTGTTAAAATTTCCACCAGCAGTTATATCAATAAAGTGATCATAACCCTGATCCTTACCACTGCTACCAGATTCTTCCTGACCAAAAAGAGTTGTGCTACCGAATGAATAATCATCAGCAACTTTGCCAGACTCTTGCAACTTCTTTTTCTGGTTTAACTCCCTTTCACAGGTTAGGAGTCTACCATGAAGTTGGGTCAGGGTCAGATCTTTGAACTCAGCAGAGTTTCTAGTAACAAATGCAATGGTGTCCCATTTTTCTGGTAGTGATCTAAGGAACCTGCTATTTTGAGTTGAATTTGGAAATGTTACTTTAACAAGCCTTAGTTCACTAATGAGACAACTGAATCGCTCAAATTGCTGAGTCAATGATTCACCCTTGATGTGACAAAATGTTTCATACTGCTGATTCAGAATTTCCCTATTGTTTTCGATAACTTCTTCTGTTCCCCCAAACTGTTCCTTCAGTGCATCCCATAGCTCTTTGGCACTGTTACAATGTAACAGTCCAGCATAAATTTCATTGGGTAATGCAGATGCTATGATGCTAAATGCTTTGGCATCGAGTTCGAACTTTTGAAAATCAGTTTCAGTATAGTTTTCAGTTGGTTTAGGAACGAACTTCTTTGCATCCTCAGCACTTGGCACCATAGGAACATGGGGCCCAAAAACAACAGACCTCCAACATCCAGTGTTCTGTTGAGCAAGGATGTGACCCATCCTTCTCTCCCAGATGTTGTACTCATTACGTTTAAGCATAGGTGGTTTTAAAAGAGAGCCAATGTTATTCTTATCATCTTGTGATTGTGACGACATCCTGGTTGTTTTACAGGCACTGATTAATCAACTTTGATGGTGATTAAACCTTGCTCTGTTTTTCAACAAAACGAACAAACTATCAGTATCAACTATTATGAGCTGAACTATTTATGTCAAAATGATTGTTAAATCAAATTTGACTGTCCAAGCTCTGATACCAATTGTTAGGATCTGAGTTAGGTTTTGATTGTGTTTTACATTTGAATTTAGATGAAGATGAATGAGTAGTGCAGCGGAATTAAGATGGAAATAAACTTTGCACACAATCAAACGAGAGAATTGCTTTAATCAAACATTTTCAACAAAGAACCGAAAGATTGAATTTATTTCAATAACGATTACAATGCATGTATGAATACAAACTCCCCCTCAGCCTGAGCTCACAGTGTTTGTTCGTGCAGGAAGAAGATAGTGAAAGAGCTAATAGAACAGTACAGAGCACTGTTCTATTTATAGGCACGAGCAAACCACTGAAGCATCTAAGCTGACGTCACCATGAAAGTGACATCTAACCTCCTAACAAACTCTAACCTCTGATCTATACAACCTCTGCTATGCTAACTACTGCTATTACAATTCATTACATAAAGATATCTAAACTACTGCTACATCCTTCCACTGATGTGAACCTAACAGTACTTGTCATGATCAGCAGAGCTTGACTCAAGGCAATAGATTGAACAGCAGAGCGTTAGTCTTTCATCAGTCTTTTACTTGATCAGCAGTTTGTAGGTCAGTAGTTTGTACGATCAGTAGATTGGAGATCAGCAGATGTTGAAACCACTTTCAAGGGGAGAGACTTGTATGCATAACATCTGCTTATTCTGGATCCACTGCTCTGATCCAGTTTTGGCTTTAATTATCTGTTCCTTTGGTAGGGTTCAATCCCAACAGATCAGATAACTGTTGACAATAGTCTTCCACCGAGGAACAGGAGCCGAGTGTCAGATTACAAAACCTGATCTCGAGAGACGCGGCTCGTGCCTTTTTATTGCTGAGAAAAATCTTCTCCAGTTTCACCCAGGTGGCTCGTGCAGTGGCCTCCGTGTCGAGGATGAGCTTCAAATAGTTGTCTGATACAGTGCTGAATATCCATTCCATAACCAGGGCATCCATCTCTTTCCACTGAGCATAATCATCGGCTGTCTCAGCCGGAGCAGGGGACCCGTCAATGTGATTGAGAACCTTATAAGCAACCGCATGTAATCGGAATAATTTCACCCAAGATGTGTAGGTGACGGTGGTACCATCAAGGGTTCGGATCTTGGTTTGAATGTTTGTGACCGAATAGGCCGGATGAAGAGGGTTGTTTTTGGGGCCGGCTGAAGAACCCGAGGCTGTGTTATCGTCTTTTTTTTGTCATGGTGGCTTGATCGAAGGACTAGGGTTGCAGGGGGTAAAAAAGAAATAAAACGCAGGAGATGGCAGGGAGGTATCGAAGGGCTGAAGAGGATAGAAAGGGTATTCAGAACCGTAGAACCGTAGCTCTGATACCATGAAAGAATGCAATGGTGTAAAATCTTGATGTTCTTATTGAATAACTGGAACCCCTTATATAGGGGAAAATACAATCATCTATAAATACAAGAGATATCTACAATATCTACACCGATAATAAAGATAATACTAAACATCTATCTCTTATATTAAAGCAAAATAATGTTGATCATTTGACCTTGATGTGGCATATGACTTTGGCCGGAGAATTCAGTGATGAGCGGCAAATCCTTTTTCCTCATTCCTCCACCATTTGTGAAACCGCCTAAATATGATCTTCTATATGGAAACCCTCATCAATTCTCAATCAGTTGAAATCTTCTCCAACACGTCTCTTCAATCAATCCTTAAAACCCTAATTTCACTTTCATCACTGCCTCTACCACGCTCTATTTTTCTTCTTGCCTTCCCCATGGATGATGAAATCCAGATTCTTCACATGGCTTCTCAAAACCATTATTTTCATTCCACGCCGCTGTGTTCTCAACAATCCCTTTAATAGCGGCTACACGAGAGGATCCCTGATTCCAGTCAAATCAAGCAATGACGTTCAATGAGCCGTGAATGGAGCCGAGTATCAGCTTCGTTAAAGCTCTTAGGTTTGATTTCAATTTTAGGTTAATTTGATTTCTCATTTGTGTTTTATTTTAGATCTGGTTATTGTTTCGATTTTGCATTTCTTTTTCACCATGATATTGAATAAAACCATTTTTTTCCCATTTGGGTTTCATAAATCCCAATATTAACATCAAGATTATGATATATGATGATGCATCAAGAGTTTTTAAATGATATCTGATGATGCGTTCGTTCTTCATATTCATAACCAATGTTCTTCACTTAATTACAGGTATGTGTGTAATGAATTCTTTTTATATTCTACCATATAGATATCTTTTTTTGTTGAAGCAAATACAAATTGTATTTTTTTTTGTTGATTCAAGCATAAATACGGATTCCTCAGGAGCGGGTCGGATTAGTTCCATGAGTTCATCTCTCTTGCTTCTTATTTGATTGCAAAAACTAGGGTTAGGGTTTTGATTTTTTGTTGATTTAAGCACTTACCATTTTTGTTTTGTTCAATTTGTGTGGTTTCAGAAGACAAGAACGATTGGATATTTTTGTACGATTCTGGATTATCTGGATTATCCGCGATAGTAAGGCATCATCTTGCTTTGAAATGTTACAATAGGGTGTAGAATGTTGTTGTTGATGAAGGTTATACGCGGCGAATCATACTTTAGGAGGTCCGGGAATACATTTTTCGTATGTCGTGACTGGGTGAAAGTTGTAGAGGAGATATCGATCAAATTTGCTTCGTTTGTTGTGTTTCAATATTTGGGTGATAGGAAGTTCAAACTTTATCTTTTGTAACGCTTGAAGATACTGATGGAAGTGTTAATGGTAATTTGAAACAAGTGTTGATTTGTAACAATGAAGACTGTAAAGTTGAGGAAGTTACTGCATTTGCGATGTATGTGGTGATGATTTTATATTTCATATATAAATTTAGATGATTTATTATAATTCTTATTAGGAAGTTTTGTGTTTTAATAATCATTTTTAAATCTTTGTAGATTCAGGATTCTCATACCGGTGGAGGATTGTTCTGGGACAAAAAGTTTTACTTTATTTGACAGGGAGGCTGCTAAGATTTTAGGAGTTTCGCAACACAGCTTCTTCAACAATATCAGCAAGTATGGTTTTTTTAATCAATATTATTTATCTTTGCCATCAACACATATCAGCATGTAATGTGTTGTAAAAATTAATTTTGATTCTGTCATCAATATTTTTAATATTTGACATATTTATAAGGAAAAAAAGAGGGTGATAACGAGAAAATCAACCCAACCGAGTTTGAATGTTTGGTTAGCAAAAAGTTTGCTTTTAGAATATGGGTTGGCAAGTTTAATGTTGATCAAAAGATTAATGGGTATGCTATTTATAAGTTATGTGATGATGATGCCATTATCGACTAACTTGAGAAGAATTTGCGGAGTTTCGGGTATGATTTATTGTATACTTAAGACAACAAAAACAGTATCATTAAGCATGGGAGTTTTGTTATTAAGTTAATTGAAATGAATGTCTTTAAATTTATGTTGAATTTGCTTAATTTTTGATTCTGTATTGTTTGTTTAATTGGATTTTATAGCATTTCAAACAAGACATCAAATGGTTGGAGGCAAAGCATACGGCATGTAAGTCATTGTTTATCAAAGTTTCTGTAGAATTGAGATAGAGAAACCCTAATTTCATTCTTCATCTACGCCTCTTTTTTTCTCCCGTGTAACGGGTCATACCAGGGTTCAGGTCAGACAGGTTCTGGTCATGTGGGCTGTTAAAAAAAGATTCAATTTGGTTCGGGTCAAAACGGGTTCTAACTAATTTTGTCGGGTAACGGGTCATACGAGATTCAAGTTTGTTGCATTTTAAATGCTATGATTAAAGTGGTATTTTATAGTGTGCTATATGTGTACATATATTGTATTATGATTTGTTTGGAATACAAAAAAAAATATTTAACATGATATTTGAAGACATAACTGCAACCATTAACATCAGATTTGCAGCCATTAACATTAGATTTGTAGTCATTAGCTTTTCTGTTTTCAGATGATTCACTATCAAAACTGTTGACAATATTGACAATTCTAATTTCTCACAGTAATGGAGAGATTCCATGGTGGTGATATGCATGGTATGAGAGGTGAAAGAACTCCACTTCTTAACAGGAATATAAGTATTACACAACTCTTAAATTGAATGTTCCACTTCTATTTTCTCACTAATTTGAACTGTAATGCGGATGAGTTATTAAATTATTGAGTTATAATATGTGTTTATGTATATATATATATATATTTAATTACTGGCACTGCATCTCCAAGTTCAAGATCCCCCTGATTATCATTTCTCCTTAAACCCTGTAAAAATCAAGATTACTCATCTTCGTGTTGGTCTAAACATACCCAAAATTTAAAAAATATATATATATATATATATTTTTTAAATTTTGGGTATGTTTAGACCAACACGAAGATGAGTAATCTTGATTTTTACAGGGTTTAAGGAGAAATGATAATCAGGGGGATCTTGAACTTGGAGATGCAGTGCCAGTAATTATTATTATTTTTTTTAGTTTTAGTTTACGCATACCAGGTGTTTGATGAAATGCCTGAGAGAAACGTAATTCTAATTTGGTTGTTGGAAATTAAACAGGCTGCTAATGTAAGCTATGTTAGAGTGCTTGCTCTGGTAAGTGGATGCTATATTACTTTACAACTGTGTTGTTGAAACGGCTTCTAAATATGTAACTATGTTGTGTTTGTGAATTTATTTAGATGTTAAGAAATTATTATTATTATACAGGCAAAGCCCGAGGCGAGGAAATTGATTATTGGTACTATAACGTTGTTGATTGCGTCTACATCGAGTATACTGATTGTATGTCTACATCTTTTCCTCTCTGAAATTTGAAATGTGCATATGAACCATGAGTGTATCAAAATGCATGAATTATGCGTAATTTTAGGATATGATTATATGGTTAAGCAACTTTTGTTATTTACATTGCAGCCACGGTTTGGCGGGACGATAATCGATATCGTTTCGGGTGATCTCCAAACACCTGAACAGAAGAGTGAAGTTGTAAGCAAAGTCAATAGAACCATTCTTGGAATCTTCTTGATTGTCATTATCGGGTATTGATATTTTATACCTTAGTACCTTGATCTTTAATAGTATCTACTTGGCTGTGTTTTTGGTAACCTGCTGGAGTCCCTCAGGCCCTGTATAAAGAAAAGTATGTTTCGTAATGATGAATCGGTAGATAGATTGATGCGGGTAAAGTGGTTATGGTACTGCCTTTAATGCTTTGTTTTCATTCAGATGTAGGCATTGTTGTTGGTATGTAATGTTAATGTCAGAATCACTAAAACATTAATTTTGAGAATTCGGCTCCTGAGGTGTTGTTTTTTTAGCTACCATAATCTTTGTCATAATCATTCTAACCATGGAGTTCTTACGACAACCAGTTTTATTTTTTGTTTGAAATCACAATGGATCCATAATCTGCAATAACCTTTTAAGCTAACAAACCACAAGCTTGATTCTTTTTTTCATTTAATTGTATAGTAAACTGGAACAACTGGTTACATGAGTTAATCTAACTTTACGCACCATTATATGCAGCTTGCCATTGGGATACCAATTTAATGCTTGCAGATCTATTAGTAAGTATTTCAACCCTTGTAATGAGATTAATCAAACAAATTTTATCAACTCTCAAACCTTTTTCCTTCTTATTGTTGAATGGGGCTGAATATACACATTCAGGAAGCTTCCTCCAATATTATATAAAGCCACGTAACTTTTTGTTGAGTTTCAGACGAATGGAAATTCAGGTATTTTCTTTTACATTGCAAGTTGTAGCCTTCTGAATGCTATTTTTATATATTGTTAATATTCAATATTCCACATTTTCAACTTTATTTCAGAGTGTCTATTTTTGTTTAACATATTTAACGGGTCAAACAAGGCAAGTGGAACATAGTTAACGGGTCAAACAAGGCAAGTGGAACATAGTAAAAGAAAAACAAAGGTCAAATTGGGCTGAAACAAAGAGGGCGCTTTGTTCTCTTATATGTATGTAATTTCAATTATAAGAATTTTCCTTTATACAACTCGTGTTATACACGGAAACTTAAACTTGCTAAAAGTCAAAACTAGTGGAAGAATTCAAAAGATATATTTAATTGACAATCTTTGTGATCATATATACTTTAAGTTCTAAGCTAGATTATATTATTGGATTAGATGTATAGGTTCTGGTTAAGTTTTGGCATTTACTTACCTTAGTCTTCTTTATGGTCTGTTGACTTTTTAATTTTCTTGGATTTGGAGTTAGTTATATGTTGTATTGGCATGATTAAAAAAGTTGTCGAATCTTGAGTTCCATTATTCCTTGGTTTTAAAAAAGTGTGAGGCCCTTCGATGCGTTTAAGTCTTGAAAATTAAGACAAGAGCTATGTTCATTATAATTGTAAATAGTATATGCTATGAAGTTAATTTGATTAATTGAAGTGCTTGTTAATTTCACTCGATATAAGTTATTAATCATTATTTCTTGTTGGTGCATCTACTGTCTGTTAACTTCGTCTTAATTGAGTCTTATGTCTAGATAGGAAAAACGAGCACACAACAGGGTTAGAATTTAGGGTTTTATATGTTAAAGTGAGTTATTTCGCTTGAAAGTGACAAAGTCCAGTTCAAGAGAAATCAGCAATATGTTATTTCGCTTGAAATGAACATGTCATGTTCAAGCGAAATCTCCACATTATATATAGGTGTGTGCTAGTGTTCATTTGGAGCGAAATCTGGTCATTGTCTCTGAGCCGAGGTGCTGTCCGTTTGTCATTTGAATGTGTAAAAGCTCAGGATTGATTAATAAGAGGATAATTAGAAAGGAACAAGCTGTGTTGACATCTTTTACATTGATTCCGCCTTTGTATTTGATGATGAACTACTCATACTGACTTTTTAGGGTCACCGATCGATCCAACAATTGGTATCAGAGCTCAGGACGAGGAGTTCATACCATAGCAGCTTGAAATCATCAGATTCTCTCACTTCTACTCATTTTTTTTCTGATTTGAACATAATTTTATGGTTGAAATGGCCTGATTTTGACATATATCAAGCGAAACATACTTTTAACTAATCCTTGAAAGTATTGGACCTAAATTCGAACTAAATCTGATAAAAACTTGTAATTTCGCTCGAAAAACTGTTCGAAAATGCTGACATCATCTTATTCCGCTTGAAATAAACAAGTGATTTCGCTTGTTTCTGTTATTTCGCTTGAAAGTATTTGTCTAATTTCGCTTGAAATCAGATTTCGCTTGAAGATTCAAGAGAAATAAGTGATTTCACTTCATATTTGATTTCGCTTGAGAAGTATTCCGCTTGAAAGCTATTTCGCTTGAAATTGCTGTTTTTCAAAATTCCAAAATTTTCCTAAGTGTTTGTTGATCGTTTCAGGTACGTGAAGATGGATGATTTCAATCCGTTTTGTGACATTTTTGCCTTTGCTGGAAATGGTGGAGATGATACTTCAAACGACACATCGAACAACACAAATGAGAAAGCTCCGAATGCGAGAAAGACTCTTTCGGATACATTAAGTGTTGAGAGTGCGTATGGGACGTACAACAAACCTCCAAAACTGTTGGCTATTGAAGATTACAATAGGTGGGCTACAAGATTTGACGAATGGCTTCAAGCTTTTGCATATCAAAGCTGGAAAACTTTAAAGAATGGTTACATTAGAGGAGAACGGTTTGGTGAAAGTTTGACAGATCCTGATGATATTGAAAGATATATTGCTGAACAAAAGTGCATCGCGTTGATTCATCAGTCTGTGAGAGATGATAAAATTTCGTTGATAGAATATGAAAATTCAAAAGATCTTTGGTAGAAACTGAGAGTAAAATGTGTAGGTAATGATGAGATAGTCAATAACAAAAAGAAACAGTTAAGAAAAGAGTTTGATTTATTTGGTTGTTTAAAGAACGAGTCTGTTTCCAAGATGATTGAGAGATTTGGACATCTGAAATTGGAGCTGGCAAGACACAAAATTGTATATACTCAAGAAGAGTTGGTTGATAAATTGTTTGACTCGCTGCCGAATGAACAAGACTGGCAGTACTTTGCATTAATGCTGAAGAATACAATCAAGTCTGAATAGTTGACAATGGATCGGCTTATTGAAAGACTGGAGAGTCACGAGTTGGAGATCAAGAAATCTAACAAAGTCAACAACACATCTTATCAGCTGAATGTGGAGTTGTACTACAGAGGAAATCTACCAAAGACTGGTTCTCCAAGAACAACATTTTCTACAGAGAGTTCAAATTCTGTGAATCAAGAAACTCCTCACAGTGGTTTTCATAGTGGATCTTCTTCAACAACTCCAAGCCAATCTGCATCAAAGAATCTGTTCCAATGTAACTTTGCTGTGGATCTGAAGAACGCTCAAAATTTCAGTGAAGAATCAGCAAAACAACAGATGGTGTTTTTAGCGTCAGTGTTAGAATCGTATGAGAGCCTCGTGGCGGGCAAGATTGGAAACACTAACCTAACGAAGGATGACTATGATCAAATAGATCCTGAAGAGATGGAACGGATCGATATAAGGTGGTGTATGGCCAGTGCAGTCTGAAGAGCCCAAAGATTCATGGAAATTACAGGCAGACATTCAATTGGCGGACCGTCTACAAAACTTGGTTTTGACAAATCAAAAGTCACGTGTTTCAGGTGTAAACAAAAAGGACATTTTAAACGTGAATGTCGTAACGCTCCTGCTGATGATACTGCAAATCCATTCCGCGAGGATTACTACAAAAGAGCGATTTATCATCAGAATAAATCAGAACCGCCCAGAATGAAGCAGCTTGAGGATGCCCCCAAAGAAAAATCAAGAGCTCTTGCTGTTATTCATGATGATGAAGGTTTTGATTGGAGTGAACTGCTACCAGAGGAAGATGCAGTAGGATATGCTTTCGCAGCAGAAAAGATTACTCCTGTCAAAGACACCAGAACTGAAGAACAAAAATACCTCACAAGAAAGCAGAAAGCAGAATTCAAGATGATCAGATTATCTAAGGTGTTCAGCGAAGCCAATAGAGCAAAGAGATGGGATGCTGATAGAGAATGTTACCTTAATCCTCAAGGAAACATTGCTATATATACGAAAACTCTTAGTATAGAAGCTTTCATTGAGGAATACAAAGCAGAAGAAGATGCCAGACAGAGAGAATGGTGGGGAGGAGGAGAAGCCGTTGAAAAAGAAAAAGAGAAAGAGTTTCAGTCAAAGAAGATTGATGATGGGATTATCGATACTTCACAAGAATTTACCGCTGAAAACTTGGGAAAGATGGCTGACAAAGTGCTTGCTGCAAAGGAACTTGAGGTAGACTCTAAGTCTGAAAATGAGTCTAAAAGCAAGGTCAGTCCAAACGTTTCAACAAGTGAGACATGTAAGAAAGTCAAAGGTGATAGTGAATGCAAAAGTTGCATGAAAAACTGCAAGTTTTGTAGTACACTCACTTACCTTAGTGATACAAAGGTTACAGAACTGACAACAAGAGTCAGAAAGGTTGAAGATCAGATTCTATATCGTGATAAAATGCTAAAAGCTTCAAATGATCGAGCTAACAAGTTAACTGAGAGAATTGAAAATGATAAAATTGAAGTAGAAAGAATTAAGAAAGAAAATGAAAAATTGGTTCTCGAAAATAGTAAAATTTCAGAAAATTTTGAAAAACTAAAACGATCGGTAAAAGATTCTGATGAAAGAAACGGTAAAACCAATAAAGAAAATGAGCATTTAACTGTGGTTCTTAGACATAAAGAAGAGCAAATCAACCAACAATTGGATGAAATTGCTAAATTGAAGCTTCAGTTTGAAGAAGCTAAGATTGAGAATGAGCGTATCAATTTGAAATTAACCAGTTACAGCTCCGCAAGCTTTGTTTTGCAACACATTGTTCCCAAACCCATCGGGAAAACCAAAGCAGGTGAAGATGTTTACTCGGATGGAACTGGGGTAGGGTTTCATCAGGTTCCACCACCAGTTTTAAACAATTATTCAAAGAAAAAATCCGGGTTGGTTAATGATGAAAATGAAACAAATGAAATAAAACTTCCAGAGTCAATTGATGTTACATTTTCTTCATCTGATGATAGTGTTCAAACTAATATTATGAAAGGCAAGGCTGAAAGTGTTTTGAAATCTGATAGTGATTCAGTTCAGGATGAAGAATGTTTTCTGAACAATTACATTCCGAAACAAAAATCCAAAAACAACTTAAATGAAGAACCTACTTTTGTCATGTACAAGATGTCGGGATCGAATAAGTTGTATTCGGATTCTGAGTTTCCACTGGAGAATGTTAATGTGAACAAATTGAAAAATGTTTTCAAACTGGTTGAAATTGATTTGTCTGAAGTAGAAGGTTTGAATCAGACGAAGAGGCAAATGAATTTTGAAAAAGATAAAGCTTACTACAAGAAACCTGTTGTTCCACCACGTTTTTATAACAACAATCAAAACAGATGGTCGGGAGGATATCAGGGTGGTAAGAATTATCAGAAAAGGAATGTTCAAAACAGAAGGTTTGCTGAGAAAAAGGTGTTTGTGAACAGTTCAAGTTCACTTTCTGATGAAGAATCTGAAATTTTTTCAAAATCAAACAAAGAGTTCTTTGAGAAGAAGGCTTCACAGTATCAGTCTGAAGGCACAAGTCGGTTTGTTGACACCCGAACATGCTTTAGATGCAATAAAGTTGGACATATTGCACGAAAGTGTACCAATTTGAAGCCTAAGACTGAAGTTGTTGAGATTCAGAAAAAGAAAGATGATGTGAAGGGAAAAGCTCCATTGGTTGTTGAGAAAAAGGTTTTGAAAAATGACAACACAAAGATCAAAACTGAACCTGTTAAAAATGTGGTAACTAAAAATGACAAGTTTTACAAACGGGTTGCTTCGCCTCAACAAAAATGGAAGCCAAAAGTGGTTGAAAAGAAAACAAGTTCTCCAAAACCAAAGGTTTCTGAGACTGAAAAACAATCATCTTCTACTACTCCAGTAAAGATGAATGTTCCTTTGGATTACTATGAGAAACTTGAAAAACAAGAGTCTGTTATTTCTGAGAAAAAGGTTGTTTCGAAAGATCAACCATCTGGTCAACCTCAAAAAGATGAATTTTTCTTGTATAAAGAGGTTGAGGTTGGGTCTGCAGAAAGCTTAAAGATGAACGACAAGAACTTTCCGCCACTTTACATTGCAAAAACACACCTAAATGTCAAGTTACCTGAGTCCAAAGAGGCTTGGGTAGCATCAACTTCTCACTAAGTGTTTGTGAAATGTACAGGAGCTTCCAAGATCCGTTTCACGATGGATTATGGATAGTGGAGCTTCTCGGCACATGACGGGGAAGAAGACCCTATTGTATGATGTTAGAGGGTTTAATGGAGGTTACGTGGGATTCGCAGGTAATCAAGGTGGTAGAATAGTTGGAGAAGGAACGTTATCCAATGGGATTGTTACGTTTGAAAGAGTTAACTACATCGCCGAGCTTGAAAACAATCTTCTGAGCATATCTCAGATCTGTGATAGGATGTATACAACGCACTTTACAGACAAAGAATGTTTGATCTTGAAACCAGGATTTGTTATCTCTGAAGAATGGATTATCATGAGGGCACCCAGAGTGAATGATCTGTACGTGTTGGACATGAGTGTAGCTACTACAACCACAGGTCAGGCTCACAGTTTTGTGTCCAGAGCAACTGAGAAGGAATCGCAATTGTGGCACCGGAAAATGAGTCATATACATCTTAGACAAATGAATCATTTGGTGCATAATGATTTGGTTACAGGTGTTCATGTGAAAGGTTTTCATCTGGAAGGGGAGTGCATTAGCTGCATCAAAGGCAAGAAGAAAAAGAAATCACATCCTCAAAAGAAAGTCAATTCAGTTTCGAGACCGTTAGAGAGATTTCATATGGATCTTTTTGGTCCAGTTAATGTCAAAAGCATAACTGGAGATCTTTACTGTCTAGTAGTAACTGATGATTATTCCAGATTTTCATGGGTATCATTCTTGAAGACGAAATATGAGACGTTTGATAGTTTGATGGCGTTGTTCAGAAAAATTGAAAACTTGTACCAAAGGCGTATCAAAAGAATCAGAAGTGATAATGGTACTGAGTTCAAGAACAACAAGATGGAAGAATATTGTGATGAGAGAGGTATATTGCATGAATTTAGTGCTCCTTACACTCCGCAACAGAATGGAGTAGCTGAAAGAAAGAACAGGACGCTAATTGAAACGGCTAGGACGATGCTTGCTGATTCGAAATTACCAGTAAATTTTTGGGCAGAAGCAGTATCCGCCGCATGCTATACGCTCAACCGGGTTCTCACTATAAAGAAATTCAACAAGACATGTTTTGAGCTGATAAATAACCGCAAACCGAACCTGAAGTATTTAGAATCGTTTGGGTCACCCTGCACTGTTCTAGAACCTTTTGGAAAATTTGGTGCAAAGAGCATTAAAGGATTTTTTGTGGGATACTCAAGTCCTTAGAAACGAGTCTTTGTTCCAAGCATGAAGCGGATTATTGATGCACACAATGTTGAATGCCAAGGTCACACAATGCCACCACAAAATCCTGGAGATTCATGGCGTTTTCATTATGACACTTTGTGGGATTCGTTTGACATGGAAGAAGAAGAAGATTTCTTTGACGAGTTGGATATTCTAAGAGAGTATGAGTCTTCACAGGAAAGGTTCCCAGCTGAGTATTCAAGTCGACCGTGACAAACTTCAAATGATGATGAAACAGGTCCTAGCAATGCTGGAGAACATGATGATATTCAACAAAATGAAGTTGCTCATGATAACCAGACGACACAGAATGATAAACAAGAATCTGAGAACTTGCCAGTATTTGATCGTGGTGATTCAGATTCTGAGGGGGAGCAAATCCAGATTTCAAGTCAAACAAACCCAGTCAGTGAACAAGGTGCAAATCAGAATGTTACTAATCTGGAAGGCGAGGTAGATGTTCCAGGCGAGGTGATGCCGAGAACTCTTTCATACCATCCAGAAGAGTTGATCATTGGAGAATTACAATCAGGCGTTCGCACTAGACGTCAAATTGACCAAGACTGAACCGCGAACATATAAAGAGGCGCTAACTGAAGATTCTTGGGTCAATGCAATGCAAGAATAGTTGAGTCAGTTTGAGAAGTTAGGCGTGTGGAAGTTAGTAGACTTGCCTGATGGTCAGAGGAAGATAAACACCAAGTGGGTGTTCAAGTGCAAGAGGGATGATCGTGGGGTTGTTGTTCGTAACAAAGCTCGACTCGTTGTTCAGGGTTTCAGTCAGCAGGAGGGTATAGATTTCACCGAAGTGTATGCTCCAGTGGCTCGACTAGAAGCAATCAGAATCTTTCTGGCATTTGCATCGTGGAAAAATTTCAAAGTATATTAGCTAGATGTAAAATCGGCGTTTCTCTACGATAAGGTAAAAGAGGAGGTATATGTCGGACAGCCACCGGGCTTTACCGATCCAATCCACAAAGACAAGGTCTATTTATTAGACAAAGCGCTGTATGGTTTACA
Source organism: Helianthus tuberosus (assembly GCA_030545235.1). Lineage (NCBI taxonomy): Eukaryota > Viridiplantae > Streptophyta > Magnoliopsida > Asterales > Asteraceae > Helianthus > Helianthus tuberosus. Next base: position 127,529,492 of record CM060407.1, read on the forward strand.
CCAGGCCCCGAGAGCTTGGTATGAGACATTGTCTCAACACCTGCTAGCCAACAGTTTCATTCGTGGAAAAGTGGATGCCACTCTCTTCACCAAAGAGGTCGAAGGTCATCTTCTGATTGTTCAGATATACGTGGACGACATCATATTTGGGTCTACAAATGAGAATCTGTGCAAAGATTTTGAACGAGTTATGAAGCAGAAATTTGAAATGTCATCGATGGGTGAGATGAAGTTTTTTTTAGGTCTACAAGTTGATCAACTGCCTAAGGGAATTTTCATACATCAAACGAAGTACGTTCATGATATCTTGGAGAAATTCGGGATGTCAGGTTCTACTCCAGCTTCCACCCCATTAGCGACAAACCATGGGATAAACCCTGATCTCACCGGAGAGAAGGTAGATGAAACGTTGTATCGTTCCATGATCGGATCGCTGATGTATTTGACAGCTTCAAGACCCGATATCATGTGCCCAACCTGCCTCGCAGCAAGGTTTCAGTCTAATCCTAGAGCTTCGCATATGGTGATTGTGAAAAGGATATTACGCTACCTGAAAGGAACTCCATCATTGGGGTTGTGGTATCCAAGAGAAGGCGACTTCACGCTCGAAGGGTATTCTGATTCTGATTTTGGATGCTGCAAAGTTAACGCTAAATCAACAACAGCGGGGTGCCAGTTTTTTGGATCACGATTGGTCACCTGGCAATGCAAAAAGCAGACCTCTGTGGCTGTATCCACATGTGAAGCGGAGTATGTATCTGCTAGCAGTTGCTGCTCTTAGATCTTATGGATCCAGCAACAGATGCACGACTATGGTTTGCAATTTCTTAACACCCCTATCTTTGTTGATAATGAGGCTGCGATAAACATTACTAAAAATCCAGTTCATCACGCTAAAATGAAACACATTGAAATTCGACATCACTTCATCCGAGATTGTTTCGAGAAGAAGTTGATACGAATTGAGAAAATCCACACTGATGATCAAAAAGCTGATTTACATACCAAAGCATTTGATAAAACACGTTTTCAATATTTGCTAAAACTGAATGGTATAAAGCTTTTATCGGTGTTGGAGGAGATTCTTGGCGTTGATGAAGGAGACATTGTAGATGATGTTGAGAAGCAATCTGCAATGGTTTGTCGATTTTTTACTTGTTTTGGTATTTAGGGGGAGAGTATAGGGTAATATTTTCAGAAAATACAAAAACAGTAAAAAATTTCAAAAATCCAAAAACATGAGATATTTTTAAAATCCAAAAACAATAGAAAATCAGAAAAGAGCTTGTGTAAAAAGGGAAAATGATAGTACATCGGCTTGACAGTTACGGTATGCTAAAGAAATGGAAAGTTTAAATGCGTTAAACAGTCTCGCTGATGATATGCCGATAGGTTTTTGCACAGTTAGTAGGTTTGTTCGGGATATAAACCTAAATCTTTACTTGCTTATTTCGTGGGGAATACTACTTGGATATATAGGTAACCCCTGAAATCTTGTTTGAAGGATCCCTCTTTCTGAGATACTAGGTCTTTATACTTAGTGATATCTGGGGTATTATCCCGGGACTTCTGATAATGCGGAAGCAATGGCCTAGTCCCCGGAGAATACTTTACTGTTTGCTTGAAACATAGCACCCCCCTCAGCATAAAATGATGAGACAATAAAATTGCTAATCAATGCTGTTGTAAAAAAATCCTCTAAAGGGGACACACCTAAAGTCGAACCGTCATCTCTCTGCTGAACGGAAGTTCTGACCTGAGCTCTCATGGTTTCGCAATTTAACCCCTTACAGATATCATCTGTGGTATACTCACCTGTAAGACTGAATATTGGGATTTGGATACGGGAGTATATTCAAGAGGTGGGACACATGAATGAGTTTAAGTCTCTAAAACACTTAATCCGTATCCTGGACAGATTGAAATATGTGTGAGAATTTAAGTGGATCAGTATATCGACAATCTAAGTGAATTGTTTAATACTGAGTATGTAATTAAAGCTTAACGGTACTTGTGACTTGTCAAATAGCTGATATGATTCCCTAACACGCTCACCAAAAATTTGTTTGTATATAGTTTACTTTTACTGCATTTTAGTTCTGTATTTCATTTCTAGTTTAGAAACTTTATTAAAAATCCAAAAAGATTTTTCATTTCTGCTTTATTTTCCGACAAACCAAAGTGGAGAGTTGATCTTCAGATTCGATTTGAAGCAGATGCAGGAAGTTTCTGGGCTGGAGGATGAGTTTGGAGCTAATCATGTTAAAACTTGAAAAATTGAAAAGTCAAAACAAGTTCATTAATTTGAAACTTGTAAATTTCAGAAAATTTGTTTGAAAAATGGTTGAACAAATGTTAGTGTGATTGTCTCAGATCAACCAAGGTCATTAAGTTGGACTTGGTAGATAAATTGGGTAATCAGGGTCATTAACTTGAACCTGAATGCTTAAGTGGATTTCTGTACACTAATAAAACCATCAAATGAGAATTGAATGGTAAGTATGAATTGAAATTGTTATTGTCATATATCTTATATTTAGGTAGAGATTGTGAAGGTAACAGGAATCCCCATGGCAACGAAAATGTCAAAGATTGAACCAGAATTCAAGTCCTAGTTTATTGAGAGGGGAAGTCTGTGAAAGGGGGAGTCAGAATTCTGGATCAGCATTCAAAGGGGAGTTTGAAGATAAAGATTGAAGGAAGTTTTTACAATGTCAAGACAATTTAGATAGAGACAAAGACTAAAGATTCGACGCCGAAGACTTCGTTAACATCCAAGGGGGAGTCTGTTGGTGCATCTACTATCTGTTAACTTCGTCTTAATTGAGTCTTATGTCTAGATAGGATAAACGAGCACACAACAGGGTTAGAATTTAGGGTTTTATATGTTAAAGAGAGTTATTTCGCTTGAAAGTGACAAAGTCCAGTTCAAGCGAAATCAGCAATTTGTTATTTCGCTTGAAATGAACATGTCATGTTCAAGCGAAATCTCCACATTATATATAGGTGTGTGTTAGTGTTCATTTGGAGCGAAATCCGGTCATTGTCTCTGAGCCGAGGTGCTGTCCGTTTGTCATTTGAATGTGTAAAAGCTCAGGATTGATTAATAAGAGGATAATTAGAAAGGAACAATCTGTGTTGACATCTTTTACATTGATTCCGCCTTTGTATTTGATGATGAACTACTCATACTGACTTTTTAGGGTCACCGATCGATCCAACATTTCTGACATGGTGATATACTGATATTGGAGATAATAATCATGAAAATTGGCTTCCAGTTGTTTTGAAAATCTTTACCTAAGTAGATATATAGATCTGAACTTATTTAGTTTCATATGGCCGAGATACTAATGCATGAACCCGTTGACTTCATTTTTAATGTTTTTTATAGACCTCAGCCAAGAAAGCCAAAGATTTTCTCCCATTAATGGACTGTAACCGGAGGATGTCGGCTATCGTTGGTAAGCATGATTTATTTACCAAAATTGATCTTCTTTTTGGAGGCTGGCTGTTATCTTTTTGGCAGAGATACTATTAACCATGACCGTGTTTGTAGCTGTTATAGTCTAAACCAAAAGCGGGATAATACTTGCCATTAGGGTAATGTTATGGGTAATGTTCTTAATGACCTATGCTTAGACCTGTTGGTGATCCAATAGAACAATTTAGCCAAAATATCCTCCACCAAACTATCGAATGAAATTTTGCGCAGGTTGAAAACTAAGTTATTTTGAGATCTCTATGTGAACCATAAGGTAGTGTAGAGAGCTCCAAAGTCGAGCTTGTGCCTCGACTTAGAACCAGCAAAGGAGGCCGCCAGATTGAATAAATCTTTAATATTGTTGGCCAAATAAAAATCTTTGCTGATCCACCAAGACGTTCTATTCCACATCTCTTTTGCATAAGAGCAAGTAGTGAAAAGATGATCCGTCGCCTCCACTTCGGTTATCTAGAAAAAAATACTCCCATTGCTGACTAGAATACCTCTCGAAAACAAGTGATATTCTACGCCTATACTATTGCAGATGAATCTTGAGGGTACTGATGGAAGAGGGCTATGAGAGGTTAGTACTTATTCTCATTTAACATTTATTTTGTCAGTCATATGTTTTGTTTAATCTTAACACATGACTTTTCTTGGTTTTTAAGGTGTATTTTTATTAATTTATTATTGCCACCTTCGGATGATATTGCATTTGAAAAGCATAGTGCACTTTCGGCCAGCAATTAGCTCAATAATCCCATCATGGATATTTCATTTGGTAGATGTGTCCTGCAGTAATGCTTTGGGCCAACAATTAGCTCAATAATCCCATCATGGATATTTCATTTGCCCAATGTACGGAATTCAGGATGAGTCCGCAGATGACCTCCTCGCTAAGTGCATGGTCGCCAAAAATATATGGTGGCGTGTGTGTGTTTGGACCAAGACCCCACTGCCCGATAGTTTTAATTGGGTGGAGAGTATACTCAAGCATGCCTTAACAGCTATAAGCCAGCAAACGAGAAACAACCTGTCTACTCCCTTTTCTGATGACATTAAAGAAGGAGCTTAGTACTGTGGATGCCCAAAAAGGGTAAGAGTGCAGGGCTAACAATAGAGAACTGGAACAACTTTGTTCATACTATCAAAAAATTAGAAAAGAAATGTTCACTGTAACCATCCATCAGAGGCATTGATTGGTGTGACCCTATCCAACATTGTAATTTAATTATTATATAAGTAATGCAACATTTAGTTCATTTCAATGTTTTGGTAATGGGCGTTTCTTTCATTTAAAAAATTATTTCAACACTGTTAAATAATTTAATTTATTGTGAGACCATCCGTGTAACACACGGGTACTTAGACTAGTATAATAATATATAACAAGGCTGGAGATATTTGGACACCCTCTGCGCCTATTTCCACACTTTTTGTGCCCTAGACGCCTCGTATAGGCCTATACGAGGCGTCTAAGCACTGAATTCAAGGGGGTCTCAGAGGGTGTCAGGCACAAAATTTAAGGAACCCTAGACGCCGCGTACAGACCTATATGAGGCGTCTAGTCTTGGGTTATTTTTTTTGGCTGAAATGAGGGGTGTTTTGGTGGGTTTTGGTATGGTTTTTTTGATAGTTTTTGAAGATGTGTTTTGTGGTTGAAAATTTTTTGGGTTTTAAAAAAAGTTTTGTTTTTTAAAAATCGGCTCTTTAAATATATTATATCGATTAAATATTATTCTTCCGATTAAAATTTTATCTCGTTCAAATATTGTTTCCGTATTATATTCAGGGGATATATTGTTTCCGTATTATATTCAAAACATATTTTGTTTCCGTATTATCTCAATTTAACACAACAATCATTAGGTAACCGAATAACTGAAAACAAACATAAATATGACATATATAAGATAACTTTGTACATCCATAACAAAAATATAATAGATAAGTTTGTACATCCATAATAAAAATAAAAACAACAACAGGTCTATGCATCCAAATCCGAATCCGAATCTGGATCTGGCTGCTGCGGCTGCTGATGTGGTGCTCGAGCCGGTGGAAGCGGTATCGGGGGTAATCCCTCTCTCTCTCGTCTATCCTGCTCGACCCGTACCAGCCAACCTACCAAATCGTTGAGCCTGTCAAGCTCGGCTCGTACATCCGGATGTAGCGCAGCTCCTGGGGCATGACCTGGAATAGCGTGACGTGGAAACTGAGGCGCCCCGGCAGGTGGTGGTGGCTGTGGCACCGCTGCACCGTCTACATCCTGCGGAGGCTCCTCCACGGGCACTACATCAGCAGGATCTACAGGTGGATAAACGGGCTCGAAATGCTCTGGTAGGGCCTCCTCTGTCCATATGCCCCCGTCGCGGTTTTTAAACCGCGGGCCAACTGGGAACCTCCTGATTACCCTCATCCCCCACAGCGACTGCATGCCCATCCGCGTCGGCATGACTGGCGGCGTCCGTAGATGTGGGTCCTCGTGCAGTACGAGGCTAAATGAACGGGCAATGACGGTCACGTACGCCCCGCCATACAAAAATCCGCGCTCCTACCGGTGATGGGCGGAGGTGTAGTACTGGGCTAGACCGTGTGCTAGCGCGCACGGCCTCCTATACAACAAACAATAAAGGAAAAAAAGATCTGTGGTCGTACACCACTCACGGCTGTACCCGCGCGCTGAAATAGAAGTAGCGAGCAAATGGTGCAGATACCTGCAGATAATGTTAGCGAAATACAGAAACAGAGATTAATAAACAATGCACATAATCACAATAATTGCCGTAATAAACGTACGTACCTGTACAGTGGGTCCATAACAAACGACACCCTCCCCTTCGACTTATCGTGCTCCCAATGATTTGCCCCCTCAATCACCTGCCAAAACCCTAAAAGAGTGGGTTTGTCAACCACCACTAGCCCCGCTGTGTAAACCTCAGTCTCGATCTCCCCCTGCATGTATAAACCAGAACGCACCGCAAAGTCTGCTAGCGTCATCGCACGCAAAAGGCCAGCGAGCCTGAAAGAAATCTCAGGCGGAGGGGGAGCATCAGGGTACGGAAGCGGCACTGGGACACCAGGAGGATGAAATGTGAATGACGAAAGGAACTCGACCAGCAGCTCCCTGTAGGTCGGCATGTACGCCAAATCAAAAAGACGATGCCACGGCGAATCGAGAGGTATAAACCGACGCACTCTAGCCGTCTCAGCAAGCTGGTCCATCGCATCCCAGTCGATCGATGCATGCGATCCAATGTGCATCCTCCTAAGCTTCTGGCAATGGCGGGCGGCATCGGTGCCCGCGGGAAACTCTAGATACGGACAACCCTGCAGCGTATCCAGAGCCGACCGCTGTCTCCGTCGTGGACCCTCCTGAACCGGCTGACCCTGCTGAACCGGCTGAACCTGCTGAGCCGGCTGACCCCCATCAAGCTCTATCTGAATCTCATCGGCCTCCATAATCAATCTGCAAATAAATAACGTATACGCATAAAAACAATAATATATAAATCCGAATAATAATAATAATAACAATAATAATACTAATAAATATAAATATTAATAACAATAACAATAATAATAATATTAACAATAATAATAATAATAATAAATAATAATAATAATAATAATAATAATAAATAAATAATAATAATAATATTAATATTAATAATACTAATAATAATAATAAATAATAAATAATAATAATAATATTAACAATAATAATACTAATAATAATAATAATTAATAAATAAATAATAATAATAATAATAATAATAATATTAACAATAATAATAATAATAATAAATAATAATAATTAACAATAATAATAATAATAATAACAATAATACTAATAATAATAATAATGAATAAATAATAAATAATAATAATATTAACAATAATAATAATAATAATAAATAATAATACTAATAAATAAATAATAATAACAATACCAATAATAATAATAATATTAACAATAATAATAATAATAATAACAAAAAAAAATTGCAGGCCTCGTATAGGGCTCTACTCGGCGTTCTGTTCTACCTGATTCATCATCAACCTCAAGTTCAAACCCCAAACCCAACAAAAACCAAATTTCAGGGCAAACCTACGGTCTAAAGGCAAAAACGAGGCAAAAATACTAAACTACGGGATGAAATACGTACCAGTGATGCTTCAAATCTTTGAAAGTACGGTCGAAATACGAATCCGAGGCGTATAGATGTGTATTCTCCGTATATTGTTTTGTTTGGGGTTATGACCAGCCTCGTCTAGGCCCCCCCCAGCCTTATACGAGGCAGAGACGCCTCGTATAGATCTATACGTGTCGTCCGCCCTTTTTGTTAAATGACCATTTTGCCCCTGTTAAGCCCCCAGTATAGGCATTATTCAGGGGAAAATGGTAATTAACCAATCCAAAAAGATATTTCTGGAATGGTTAATTACCATTTTGCCCCTGACTAAAGCCTATACTGGGGGCTTTACAGGGGCAAAATGGTCATTTAATAAACCTTTTTTAAATAATTAAAAAACAAAAACTTTAAAAGTTGCCGCCTTAATGGATGACGCGTATAGATCTATACGCGGCGTCTGGGTTTTTAAATTACCTTTATGCCACTGTTAAAGGCCTATACTGGGGGCTTAATAAGGGTATATTAGTAATTAACATAAAATATTTTCAAAATTCAAATTAAAAAAAAAAGAATTGTTGCCGACACTATTGACGCCTCGTATAGATCTATACGAATCGTCCTTATTCAAAAAATTCAAATTTTTATTTTCAAATATTCAAAATTCAAATTTTCAAAAACCCGCTCAAATAGATGCCTCGTATAGATCTATACGTGGCGTCTGGTTATTGTAGAATGACCTTTTAGCCCCTGAAATAAGCCTAGATTGGGGGCATACCAGGGGCTAATTGGTCTTTTGTTCAATCCTATACGGGGAGTCTAGCTCTATACGTGTCGTATAATTGGATTTTTTTTTAAATGTTATTAACCTGTTTTAATCAATTCTAATTATAGAAAAATGATACAAATTATAAAAAAATTATAGAAATTGTAGAAAATTATAGGAATTAATAAAAAAATACTATTAATTACAAAATTCATTCTTCCGTATCACTGTCGATGTAATTAAGACTGGGGTTTGATCTTGGCGGAGGATTCATTATCGATGTATACCATTCTAGACGTGGCAGGTACATATCTTCCCATTGTTCCGTATGGGGTGTTCGGTGGGTCAACCATAGCCCGTGTGCTGGTGGCATTGGATAATCCCCTTCCAGCTTAACATGTATGAAGTGGTTCTCGTTTACATGTGTAAGCGTTATGAACAATGGTTGTTGATTAGCCGGAGGACTTAGTATCGGGAAGAAAGTGGAACTCGCACCCATGGTTGTCGTTAACAGGTGCACCCCGATACCGTACGTTTGTGCAATAAGAAGTCCTGCAAAGGGGAAGTCCATCCAGTGATCCCCCCACAACCGGACACTGAATCCCAAATTAGGCCCTAACGATGCGTGTAAAAATAACCTTTACCCCATGCTTCAAATATTGGGAACCAGATCGATTTGTTCTGATCCATTTCTTGGACAAGGTGCCTTCGAATGAGCCCCCATGAACTCTGATCCATACCTAAGCCCACAGCCACATACCGAAACCGACAATGACCGTCCGGCTTCACATCTCGTATGCACGAGACGTACGGATGGAACACTAGCGGAATGTCATCCTTAAACTGTTCGATGATTCCCACATACTCGTCCCCAATGATTAACGGAAAACCGTGAGCATCTCGTGTCTCTTTCTTCTTAGAACTCTTTGAACGACTTAGGCTCGCTTTGGGTTTTTGGGACCTTATAACCGACTGTTGAGAGGCCTGTGACAGAACGTACGAGCTGTGGCGAGGTTTATCGTACTTACTTTGTCGGGAACCTTCAAAGCACGTGTTTGCATCACCGAATGAGCTTCTCCTCAATTCTTCATCTATACGAGAGGCCTCGTCCAATCTTTGTTGTACCTGCTTTGTTGTTGGTCGGCCACGAGTATTTTGTTGGACAACCGGTGGTTTCTTGGTAGATTTCTTTGGAGTCAACACCGCTTTAATATTTGACATCAGGCTTTTTTGCTGAGCTGGGGGGTGCGACTCTAATTGTTGTCTAACAATATTTAGCTCTTCGACCACGTCCACGTCCACGTTATCGTCTATCAATTTACAACTTTGGAAGTTAAGTTTCCGCCAGAAGACGCCTATGTCTTCGAGTGGAATCGGACGCTCTGCACGGTTAAAAACAACATTGTTTAAGTCACATGATTAACGGAAATATATCACACAAGTGTTGTACGTTTAACAATTATTACCTTCAAGCATGTACTTTTCTATCCTGCAAGCACAGGGCAACCCACAGCTGTGCCACATTTGGCAACCACATGATGAATGAAAGCGCTCCAAGACATCTAGCTTCCTAATTGCCTCTCCCCTCAACAAGTCAAGGGCTGTATGGGATACTTTTCCAAGTAGGTGTTGAAACAACGGGTGTTTGTGGTGGGTCATTCTTTTTTCGATGCTATCTCGAAAAGTCTTCCTTATTTCACCGAACTGTGTCTCAACTATATCATGGACACAACCAACTACACGGTCGAGCGAGCTCCTATCTTCAACGTATCTCTTTAAGTTGGCGTGTTGGCTCTCAACTCTGTTTGTGGTACGATTACCAAAGTTGCGCCTCTTATCAGTCCACGCAAAGACGAACATCTCCTTATAGTCTTTTAGCCAGTTATCGTACACGTATTTGAAGACTCCTAAAACGTAAAAATAATTTAATAAAATTTGCATAGGTGAGTCGTATGTTATTATAAAAACCTACTAGAACGTTTGCACTCCACAAGTCGTTTTCGCATGTTGCGCAAGTGGTACTCGTAGATGAGTATGGATGGAGACTCAATCAATGTCCCCCAGAATGACAAAAATTTCTTCCAGTCTTCGTCTGTGAAGGCACCCTTGCAGTTCTTCATAACATTCTGTTGTATGTGCCACCTGCAAAGAAGCCTTGAGGCGTTTGGAAATACTTTAGCACACGCGCCCATAAGGGCTAGGTCTCTATCGGTTAAAATCACACGTGGCTCCATGCATTCATCCAACATTGACTTGACCCTCTGAAGCACCCACACAAAGTTATCACCCCGTTCTTTACTAACAACGACATGCGCGATAATAAACGATTTGTTGGTAGGCGTCATACCAACAATCTGGATAAAGGGCATATTGTATATGTTTGTCTTGTACGTCGCATCGATCAGCATGACGTGGGGGAATGCACGCCACATGCATCTCGAGTCCCGATGAAGAAAGAAGATCTCTGTTACGATCTCTGTTCCGGGTTCCTCCCGTGTCTCGTAAATAAAGTCGTTGTTTATCAGTATGTTTTCAAGTGACTGCATGGGAGTCAATCCTTGTCTTTGTTCGGCTCTGATCTTCGCCACAACATTTTGAACGTCTTTCAGAACATGAAATCTGTCGGGGTCCTGCTTCCTTATCGTTTGAAATATTTTGCGCGACTCCGTGTTTTGAGCTGTCAGCTGCTCGATCAGTTTCATTTCGCTTGGAGTAAACCTTCGCACAAACGCGTGGGGCGACAGGTCCTCACAAAGTTCGTGGTTATGTTCAATTTTTCCGTCTTTAATCTCCCAGGTTTCATACGGTTGGTTTCGCACAGCCAGCAGGTAAAACGGGCAACCGGTTTTTTTGCTTCCGGCTTTTCTAAGTGTTGCTGTAGTCTGGTGCTCACCACCACGATCACATTCAAGCCATACCCTCCCGATTCTTCCCCTGGTTTTCTTTGATCGACGGGTGACAATAACGAAACCATCCGCGTTTGCTATTTCTTGTATCCGATTCTTTAGTTCATCTGAGAGTTGAAAACCTGTAACATCGACAATAATAATAAATAATTTTAATAAATAAATAATAAATGATAATAATAATAATAATAATAATAATAATAATACTAATAATAATAATATTAATAATAATACTAATAATAATACTAATAATAATAAAAATAATTAAATAATAAAAAAATAGTAATTAATACCTGCTTTTTTAAGTACGGACTGTCCTGGATGGGAGGTGTCTCACCACCATATCTACCATATCCACCATAACCACTGTCTCCTCCGTATCCACTGTATCCACCTTCTCCTCCGTATCCACCGTCTCATCCGTATCCACCGTCTCCTCCGTATTCACACCCGTATCTATAATCCGGATACCCTTGTTGCGTCGGATAACTTGGTTGACAAGCATGGTATGAGTCATCTACAGGGGCTGTTTCATCAACAGGGGGATGCTTGTTCAAATCTAGAAACGGTTTGTTTTGTTCTCCTTGTATACTAGACACAACCTCCTCTTGCTCATTAGAATCAGGAACGTAAGACTCCTCCAAAATAAAGAACCGTATCATCATTAGTAAATAATAAACTAAAACAAAACTAATTAAAACATTTAAGTACCTGTACTGTTACCGGATCGCTTTCGGGCACCCAGTTCTCGCTAGAATACTGCCCGAAGACATAGTTGCCGTCCTAGTATGATGACATTTCAACACTTCGGGATGATAAGAACACAAATGCAAAGCAGAATGAAAGAAGAAGAAGCAGAAAGACGAAGCAGAATTAAAATGTTGAATGCTCGGGGGTGGACAAAGAATACACTGTATGTTGCACTTTATATGAGTCATAGACGCCTCGTATAGCTCTAGACCCCTCATATAGCTTTAAGTCACTTGTCAAATGTATAGTCAAATAAGTCACTGAAGACGCCTCGTATAGGCCTATACGAGGCGTCTTAGTGCCTCGTATCCTTCCCTCGTACAGACCTAGACTCCCCGTCTGATGTGACTGATTTGACATTGTGCTTTGGTGCAGAGCTGGTCGGAAAAGTAACCCTATACGCCTCGTATAGGTCTATACGAGGCGTCTTGAAGGGTGTCAAAATAGGCATTAAGGTGTGTAAATATGTAGACCCATATAATAATTATCGTTAAGAAGTTTAACGGCAGTTATAAAAATGAAAAAAAAAAGATTATTTAAATTTTAACTTCAAATAGTCACAAATCGGTGACAAACTGAGTAACCGTCTTTCTATAGTCGCAAATTGCTCGTAAAAGTTGCGACCTTTGGATGGTCACAAAGACGAAAATAAAAGATAATATGAAATTTAAATTGGATTAGCAACGCATATATTTACCATGGATTTTGCAGTCTCAAAACCCAGTTTTGACAGGAAAGCAGTCGCAATTGTTCAGTTTTATCATAATATAAGATCTGAAAATGCCTACTCTTTTGAAGCCACTTCCCTGCTTTCAGCTTCTAAGTTTGCGTTATGATATCCATAACAAGCGATATATATAGTATGATAAAAAGAGCAAAAATAGATTTCATGAACAAGCATATTAATCAATATACTAGGGATATGAATATCTTTTATTTGAACAGCAAATTAAATCACCGGATAAGTATCGTGATGCCCTCAATCGAGCAAATGCATCCCTTCCTCCATAACAGTCAGCGTTGGTGCATACCCGAGCCACCAAGCCACAAGTTCTGAGGAAAATCCGCCAAAAACCCGGTGGTTCGCCTCGGTTTCGAACTGGCGACCTCCAGAGAGGCCTAGTTCTAAACTTTATTGCCATCACCAATGTCCTTTAAAGTGATGCTAGTGAGAGTTGAAATTGGGACCTCAAAAATGTTGGCAGCGGAGGATTATCACAGGTTTGATAATCCTTAATATCAGAATTTAATCTACAAGGATTGGAATTGGATTCCATAGTTTCCTTGATCAAGTGCACAATAACAATACACACTCAAGACATAATGAAAACGAAATTGAATAGGATATTGTGAAATATCTTGGTACCGGAATTGATTACCGGTTAATGTATATATACACCGGAGGTGACGGTTGATGTGGAAGTTGACTTTTGGCGGGAATAACCGTCATTTAAAACGACAACAGCCAACCGTCGTTCCCCTTCGCTTATTTCGTTACATACAAACATAATATAAGTTTAATCATCCTAAGAATACATAATACACATATAATAAAGTTTATAGTCTGGTAAAAAAGAGAAACCAAATGACTAACAACTAGAACAATTTATCTGGATGGGATATAAATATCTAATCTTTTAAATATTTGTAAGAAGTTATAAGTAAAATGTGAGTATTTTATTACTATTTAATCAAGATTTCAACTTTCAAGGGTGCTTTTGTAGTTTACTTCTTTTAAAAAAATTACCAAAAGCCTTCAGGCAACAATATGTATTTCCAAATTCCAACCCATCATCAACATAACCCAACCCTACCCTCAAACCATGATCCACCCCTGCAACACAAACATAAAACGTATGTAAACATCTTCACAACCCCCAAATATGGTGGCTTTAGCTTCCATTGGTTGTCTCTCCGGCAACAATGGTAGCTTCACAGGGTCACCAATCCAACAACCACCAAATAACCACCTTGACATCCTCGCATTCGAGGCTGCAAGAGCCGTCTCTCGCCTCCTCAACCTCTACCGTTCTCTCTCCGATCCTGAAATATCGCGCCTCCGGACAGAAATCTTCAAATCTAAAGGCATCCTCTACCTCAATTCCGAGGACGAAGGGTACCTTCTAAAGCTTGCATGTGTCGAAAAGATCGAAGACCTCGACAATGCCGCGAAGGTTGTCGACCGCCTTGGCCGAAAATGTCCAGACTTTACGTTAAAGGGATTCAATATCATTTATGCAGAGGTTAAATCTGGGTCAATGGATTTAAGAAAATTTGAATATGGATCAAGTAAAACAAAGAATAAGATTAGGAAACTAAAAAAGTTTTTATTATCAACATTGGGTTTGTATGGCTCCATGCAAAGTCCTTCCCCATCGGATGTGTCCGAGAAAAAACCTAATTCTCCTGTTCCATTTAAAAACATGATCAACTTTCCTGCAATCGAATGGATGATTGCGCCAAACCGTAAACAAGTTTGTGATCATGTTCGCAAGCCAAAACTATGGACACAACCTTTTGATAAGGTTGTTAGATCAATGTCACGGATTGTGTGTGTGATTTACGCTAGAATATGCATGGTGTTTGGGCCGTACGTGCCGGATTTGCCCGCGGCGTACCCGAGCAAACAGAAACAAGTTACGAATATCCCATCTGAGTACTGGATTGTGGAACCGGCGAATGATGATAAGTGTTCACGGCCGAAGCTGATAAGATCAAAATCTAGGAAGAATCTTATTAGGTTTCCTAGCCGGAAGACGGTTCCAGCTTGGGGAGCAACCGTGTTTCATGTGGCAGGGCCGGATACGGTTGGGGGGTCGCGGTTGCAGATTCTTTATGCGAATTTGATAATGATGGCGGAGGAGAATATGAGCAGGAAGAAGTTAAAGGATGATGTGAGAGATGAGATGTTTAAGATGTTGCCAAGACATATAAGAGCAGTCGTGAAGATGAAGATCAAGAGTCAGTTGTAAGTGTTTTTCTTGACTTACTAAAACAAATTATCTTACATTTCTTCTTTAGTTACATATCTTTTAAAGGAACTTTTTGGAGCTTATATAAAAGGAGTTTTTGGATTTGTAGGTGGTTTAGAGATGTGGTAATAAGTATTTCTAAACATATTTTGTATGTTGTATAAATAGGCATATGAGCGAACTCAAAGGACAGCTGAATGTTATTTTGGCTGTTGGTCAAACGACCATAAATCCTGACTTCTTTTCCATGTAAAGTTAGAGAGTTACTGTTGGCTTAAGTTTGTTGGTCAAATTAAGGAGTGAACTCCTTCTTTTGTGTTCGCTTGCCACACTAGCGAACTCGAAAGAACATGCATTGGTTCCATCCGGTCTACAAATCCAAAAAATATTGTATTAAGAATAACAGTAACTAGCAACATGTATTGAATTTGAATGCAGAGGAAAATACTGTGATAAAAAGAAAATGAAGGAAGCATTGAGGAGGATATTCTTGTGGTTATCGCCAATGGCAACAAACACTTTGTTGTGGCAACGGGAGAGGAGAGTGGAGATGACTAATTTTCATATGAGGCCTCCAATGTTGTTATTGCAGACATTGCATTTTGCAGACAAGGACAAGACGGAAGCTGCGATTATTGAGATATTAGTGGGTTTGAGCTTTTTATACATGCACGACAAACGCGGGGTGCCGGCCGGTTGACCGCGGTGGGGTGGTGGTGGTGGTGGTGGACATGTTTATGTAGTTGGTACTAAACTAATGGTGTAAAGTTTTGAACATGAAACAAGTTGTATATATATTCTACGTACATGTATTCAACTTGGTACTAAACCAATACATGTCATTCAGATGAAAGATGACTTATTACAAACCGATATTGGGTATTAATTCATTTAAACTAACTCCATTGCGTCCGAAAATGTCTCGCCCGAGATGAGGTGGATTTTATCCATATTTACAGACCCATTGAAGTGTGTCCAAATTATTATCCAAATTGAATTAATAAAACCATGTTTATTAATTATTTTTTCAACCGACCCATTACATTACATTAAATCAAATTCATTCATTCAATTAATTTTCAAATTTTGTTTCAATTGAATTCAGTAACCGCCCCATATGGACTTTATTTAATTTGCTTATGTACGAGCTCAATTTTATATTTTTTTGAAAGGTGTGAATTATTCGCGAATGTCGGGAGGTCTAGTATACGTTGTCTTAACCGGGTCCGCGCTAGAGAGCCCCCTCGCACAATAGATCCCCAATTTAAACCACTCAATGAGAAACCCCTATCACCAAGACTCGAACTTGAGACCTTGAGGGGAAAACTCACCCTGGCCCACCATGAGTGGAACTTAAATACCCGTGGCCACCACTAGAGCACTAGTGATGGTTGAGCTCAATTTTATATGGTGTACACTTTATTGAATTTGCTTACGACTCCAAAGGATAGAAAATTTACGTAACGAAGAGGTATATTATGTTATCGTGGCGATTTGGTGGAACATCTTTGGGCAAATTGAGATTTGAGAGTAATTTATTTTTATATTTAAAATGTTAGTTTTTTAAATACAGTTTACTTTTATTTTTATGTCATGTAACTTTCTATGTTTTTATGTCATGTAATTTCTATGTTTTTATGTTTTTTAGAATTATTTTACTTTTTGTTTTTTATATTAGTTATTTACCTAAAGTGTCATTTATATTCTTTTTACGTTTATTTTTTCACATACGTTTAAAATGTAACTTTCTATGTTTTTATGTCATGTAATTTCTATGTTTTTATGTTTTTTAGAATTATTTTACTTTTTGTTTTTGATATTAGTTATTTACCTAAAGTGTCATTTATATTCTTTTTACTTTTATTTTTTCACATACGTTTAAACTTGAACCAGTAAAAAATGTGTACTTATATTAATTAAATAAATAGATGTATTAAATATAATTTAATAATTTTATGTATTAAAATTAAAAGTAAAGTTAGATGATGTAGAAAATGTAAGGATATGTAAGGATATTTGTAGGGTTGGAGGTGAAATTGAGAGGTTTTAAGGATTTGTAAAGATTTTAAGGATTTATTGGGATTTCTAAGGATATGACGTGGTAGCTGACTAAGCAGCTAAGGGTGCCTAAGGATGTTCTTAGCATTGGAGATAGTCTTATCATCCAAGGAATGGGATTAAATACCAACACTTATGTTTGTAAGAACCGTAAGAACCAACACATAATTGACAAATGTCCCTCAATAAAAAATTAGTTTAGGGGTAATTTAGACATTTTGACCATATTTATTTATAACTAATTAAAAATAATTATTAAAATATCTCTAAATCCATGCAAGTTTAATTCAAATCAAAGTTTGAATTTTTTAACATATCCATGATCTAGTAACTTTCCATGATCGAACAAATCTGCAGGAACCACCACAAAAAAAAATAATCAGCACAATACTATATAATTAGCATAACATCCTTAATCGTTCTCCATTATTAGCACATCGTCTTCAATCGTTCTCTATTATCAACATAAATGACATTAGCACAACATCCTCAATCGTTCTCCATTATCAGCACATCAGATGTGCTGATTATATCTACTTTTGGTGTTTGTTTGTATTATATTGTAATTAACACATAATGTCACACTCTGACTTTTTGCGGAAGCGTGTATTGTGTGACTTGATCAATATCATTGCATTCAATTATAATAAACAACAATATGATTAAAACATGATGTTCATCCATTCATAAGTTTTAAAATATTACAAACCGAAGTTGTTAAGTACCAACCAACAAACTTCAAGTTAAGTTTACAAACCATCCAAAAAGTAATAAGTTCCATAAGGACTTTTAAACAAAAGATATTTAAATCAAGGCTTTGATTCATGTGTCTTATCTAGGATAAGATATCCAAACCAAACCCTTCAAAAGTAGGATGACATCAAACTTGAAAACACTACTTGAAAACTTTCCCAAAGCTGCCAGATCCATCTAGTTTCCTGAAATACATGTAATTTGAAAACATCAACAATAGTTGAGCGAGTTCATGTGTTTTGTATGTGAGCTCGTAATAACTTGTAAACATTTTGAGAGAATTCCTTTGATAACCGGTATGTAAAGCGTCTATGAACAGATCATTAATGTTTTGCAAGAACATTAATATGTGTGGTGCGTAGGAAGTGCTCAAACCTATCGAATTTCCTCCAGTCCATCCGGCGGGAACGACATAGTCACCACATGCGGCCCCACAAGGACCCATGGGTGGGGCTCGCTACACCCAGATAGATCTACCACTCATGCCACTCGGTCTAAACTAGATTAATGGCACTTAGGAGAGATACTACCCATCCACGTGATCTAACAGTTCATTCCTTAGCTAAACCATACCATTGAAACCTTTGAAACATGTATTTCACCCCCGACAATTATAAATCCGAAAACAGTTTAAAGAAAAGAGAGACATGAACTCACAAATTTGAGTCCTCAGTCTTGTAACTCAAAGATCCTCCTCACGAGTCGTACAACTACCTACACACGTGTTATGTTTTATTAGACGTTTAGGTCGTGTAACGACTCCTAGTCTTAGCTGTTTATTAAGACTTATTTTTGGGATTTAGTATGCTTTGAGTTATACGATTGATGTGCATTATACAATTCCAAATTATATAATTATTAGTTAAAATAAGAGTATTTTAACTTAAACTATTTTTATCCAATTATTTGGAATATTGTTAAAAAAAATATTTTTAACTTGGTTTATCATGTATTTTTCACATATATATTTTCTGAGTACATGTATACTTGTATTTGTGTATTTTGCCAGTATTGGTAGTGTATTCCGGTGTGTATTTATACGTATAGAAATACGTATTTTCTTGTATTTATTAAATATTTTATACTTAATTCGTGTAAAAATTTTCAGAATATTATTTTTATACAACTAAAAATCACCAACTTTATATTCTTAAAATATACATATTTTAAGAGAATTTTTATTAGAAAAATATCTATAAACTTTACTTGGGAAAATTATGTATACTTTCATATATATCTTTAAAATAACTAGTGGGAAACCCGTGCGTTACGGCGGAGTCAACAATAAGTGACGAGAACATGATATGTATCAGACAATCAGGTGATCAGTAAAGTGATGACGTCATGAGAGGTTGTTGTATAACCTAATATAATATCAATTTTGAAATAAATGACTTTTTAAGACGTGTTATGCAAGTAATATGTTTGGTCTTTCGATATGTTGGTCCTTTGGGGCGTTTGGTCGTTGAGTAATATAATAATTGTATTTTATCTAATTTGAGTTTAAAGTCGATACATAGCTCTTGAGAGTTTAACTCAATTAAAAATTTATATATAGTTAAATAACATTTGTTTTATTTAAAACACACAAGTTTATATTCCATTCCATTCCATTATAATACAAACTAATTCAATTAGTTACATTTCAACTATTATTATTATATATATTATTATTACAAAGTGTTGATGAACAGTAAAAGATAAATAAAAAGTTATAGAGTTATTAGTGGTGTCTTAATTCTTTATTTCTTTTTATTTTAATTGTTTACTTCTTAAAATATTTTTATTTAAACTAATATGTTTATATTTTAGTTTGTTATAATCTTTTTAGGGATAACAAAAAAGGCGAAGCCCGACGAGTATACCCGAAACCCAAAACATATGGGCCGGGTATACCCGAAGCCCAATGGGTATGGGCCGGGTACGGGCTTAAAAATAGAAAAAATTCGGGTATGGGTACGGGTATGGGATTTAGTGATACCCGCCCGATACCCGGCCCATTTACCGGAATAATACCCGAAAGTAGCATATTATAGATTTCCATATATATAAACTTAGTACATGTACTTATTACCTTCTCTATAGTTATATGTGGATATGTATATGGCAATTGTTTAGTGAACATATAACTTATTTTTGAGGATGTATATTGGATATAGAAGATATCATCCTTTATTATGTGGATGTTTTATGCAATTAGGTGGTCCTGATACAATTAATTAATTAAGTAATCGTTTTAATTTCGTTTAGTATATGTGGTCTGAATATGATATGAAAGTTGTTAATCATATTTTCATTTGTTATCGTCATTAAAATAGTAAATTATATAAACATCAAAGTAAAAATTGCAAATTTGTCCCAACAGGTATTTTTAAGAAATTAACGGGTATACCCGATACCCACGGGTATGCCCGATACCCGACGGGTAATTACCCGAAAAATACCTGACGGGTAACGGGCCGGATATGGGACAACGAATTACAACTGGATACGGGCCTGGGATTACCAATACCCGGCCCAAGCCCGACCCATTGCCATTCCTAAATCTTTTGATTCAACTAAAAGATATTTTTTATCGCATATATTATTTATTTATATATATTAAAGTAGAGGGAGCATGAAAATAAATAGTTTTTTCAAAGTATTGTTCATTTAATATATTTTTTTAATAATTTGCGTACATTAACTTTTTTTTTTAAAATAATCTAAATACACATCTATGTATTTTTTCCAACATTCCGATATAAATCTTATTGAAAATGGATACCGTGCTGCTACGAAAAAAAACCCGACTAAACAACATAAGTGATGGTATTCATATTTATGATTTTTGGTAAATCTTATTGAAAGTAGACACCGTGTTGCTACTGTACCGAACGTAAAATCAAACGAACAACATCGATATTTGGTACCGGTAATTATATTTATGTTTTTAGTTTCAATAAATTGATATTGTATCGCTACTGTACTTTATTGTACCATATATAACCGGACCGAACAACATCGGTATTGGCACCGTGTTCGTTTTATGGTTTTCGGTCGATGTAGAGCAGATGTTGATTGCTATACCGAATGCATGGATTGTGTGGTACGGAAATAAACCGAATCAATACCGATCGAGATCCCGCCGCGAAGCGCGGGGGAAAGCAACTAGTTATACATATTAATATAAACTGTTGATGAACAGTGATATATTAATAAAGAATTTCTTTACTACTTTACTTTTTCTTATTTTAGCATTTATTTATTTTATGTTTTTAGTATTTATTTTTTATAAACTTTATTCATTATTCAGTTTAATTTTTTCTAGGGCTGGCAATTCTAACACGAACACGATAATACGCCACGAACCTACACGAAGTTATCATGTTTCGTGTTTGACCTTAACAGTTTTCGTGTCTAGAACAAGTCGACACGATAAGACCTTAACAGGTTTCGTGTCTAAACAGATAAAAACCTGTTAAGACCCGTTAAGTACATGTTAATAATTAAAAATTAAAAAAATATTATATGTGGGTGTGAACATGGGGTCATCAGTTGTGGGATCTAGGATGAATTATACACAAACACACACGGTTCTTTTTCAACAATCCAAACCCTTATTTTTAAATCTCTCCCACAAACACCACCATTTCCAATCCGGTTCACAGCTTCCCCAATTTGGTCGTGTTCGTGTCTTAAACAGGTCGTGTTCGTGTCTTAAACAGGTCATATGATACGTTGGTAATTTTTTTTGTGTCTTAACATGCTGTTTCGTGTAACCTGTTTATTAACAGGTTCGTGTTCGTGTTTCGCAAATCTGACCCGATAAGATTTCGTGTCGTGTTCGTGTTTACGTTTTTCGGGTTCGTGTCTTATGGTGTTCATGTCTTAATAGATCGGGTTGACCTGTTATGCCAGCCCTAATTTTTTCTAATAAGTTTTATTCATTAACTTTTAAAAAAATCTTACTTCATACCTATGTTTATATATATTTTTTTAAATTGTATAAGTTTTATTGAAAATGGATACCGTGTCGTTGTCGTATTAAACCGAACCAAAATGGACGATGAATGATAATTTATTATTTGTTCTATGTTTAACTTTTTCAACATTGTGATATTACTTTTATTGAAAACGGATATTGTGCCGCTATCGTACCAGATTGAGCTGAAACGACTGAACAACATTTGTATCGGTGTAGGTATTTAGTTTTATTGGTTTTTTGCTTTCGATAAACTGACATCGTATCGCTATCATACCAAACCGAACAAGATTAGTGAAGATACTTGTATCTATTTTTATGGCTTCATGTATAATAATGGATATTGTGCCGCTACCGTAGTTAACCGTGCCAAAACCGAAGGAGCAATATCAGTTTCCATACCATTATGTATTTTATTATTTTTGTTTTTAATAAGCTTACATCGTATCGTACCGAACATCATTAGTACCAGCACCGTACTCACTTTTATTGTTTTTGGTTTCGATAATTTTTCATTTATACAACTCTATCCGCGATAGGATATAAGTATAGGTACCGTGACGATCTGAACCAATCGATACTGTTCGAACATCGTCGGTGCTGATACCAATGTTCGCTTCTATCGTTTTGGATCGATGTATAACACATGTTGATTTTTATACTTAGTGCATGTATCGTACTGATACTATAAAAAACAAAAGCGATATCAATACAGTGCTTGCGGTACCGTACCGCCGCAAGGCGCGGTCAAATACACTAGTTTCAACTATTAATATAAAATGGAAAATTTTCATCCTCTTTTCATATGCATAATTACATTTTGCCAGAACCTTCCCATCACTATTTTTGATATTATATAATATTCTGATGTTTCTTGTGTGCATTAACAGATGAACTATATATATATATATATATATATAGGACAATGCTATGTAAAAAACCCCATTTACTTAGAAAACTTAGGAAACCTTACTTGTGGCCTATATTAATCCACGTTGCCATAGTCCCTTGTTAATCCTTTTTGCTCTCAAGGTTATATCAGTAATTTCCCAACCCAAGTTATTTCCCAATTTGACTTGACATGATCATTTAATGCCAATCAACTCATGTGTTCAAATCAGCCACCCCATATTTCTTTTACCCTATTTCTTTTTAATTTATATCTTCTTTTAACAGAAAGATAAAGTGCATATTTCATCTTCTCCTCCATATTTCATCTTCTCCATTAATGGCCATGACGGCATCTTTTTTTGTTGGGTATTCAGGCAAATTGCTGAATACTTATGGGTTGTTATGAGCAGGAAACAAGAAGCAGATGAAGTATGTTGTAGTGTCAGGAGGTGTTGTTAGTGGTCTGGGGCAAAGGAGTCACTGCTAGCAGTATTGGTCTTCTTCTTCATGCCTGCAATCTTCGTGTCACTTTTATAAAAATTGGTTTGTTTCTTTTCTATTTTCCCTTCACAATTTTTCTGTCAATTTTCTTGATCTTGGTCTCTTGGATCTATCTGATTCTTTTTTTGTTAAAAAGTTTACATTTTTATTATTTTTTAATCAAGATTTGTGATTTAATACACACCCACCTGTCCCTGTGAAGTGGGTAGATGTTTCTTGTTGTTCTTGTTGAATTCAACAAGATTTCATGAACTTTGGATATGGTGATGTCCTGTCCTGTCTCATTCTTGTATGCTACTACACACACATACACACTATGAATTGATGGTTTGTCTCCACCTTTTTTTTTTTTTTGGATCAAAAGTTTAAATCACACAAATTTAAAGATAATTCACTTTTTAAAAAAGAAAAGTTTATCATGTCAATCTAATAGCCATTTGTGCTATGCAGATCCTTATTTGAACACAGATGCAGGAACAATGTCCCCTTTTGAGCATGGGGAAGTTTATGTATTGGAGGATGGAGGAGAGGTAATCTCGTAATTAAATCGGAAATTTACGATCCGAAATTTAGTAATTTATATAAGATTTTTGAGCTGATTAAGAAAGAAGAACATAATCCATATGATAATTTGTTTGTCAACAGTAGTATGCAGTATGTAAGTCTCATTATATAATCTAAGTGACTTCATTTATTGATTTGAACTTTTGAAGGTTGACTTGGATCTTGGAAACTATGAGAGGTTTCTAGATATAAAATTAACACGCGATAACAATATAACAACTGGGAAGATATACCAGGTGTGTGAAATGATATTAGTTGTTTTAATTGAGGTTGATCACAAATCTAGTTACAGGTGGCTGATTGGTTATGTTTTTTTTTCAGTGAAGTCGGTTATTGACAAGGAAAGGAGAGGGGATTATCTGGGATCGACGGTTCAGGTTGTGCCACATATTACAGATGCTATTCAAGATTGGATCGAACGGGTCGCAGCTATACCGTCGAGTGTTTTCACCCTTGTCACATGTTAAGCAATTACATGTTTCCGAACAGACAAATTGTAACACATGTTAGATCAGTATATACACATCATGGCGTTTTGTAAACCCCTAGCTTATACATGAATACATGTCAGGTTACAAAAAGATTATAACATAGGATTAACACATGTTTATACATTCCAAAATGTGCAAAACATGTTAGAAACGAACGAAAACTTGTTACAACATGAAAACTTCTTTATGGATCTGTTACAGCATGAACCACTAACACATGTTATAAACAAACGAAAATTTCTTTCCCAAAAGAGTTGACTTATTCAATGTCCCCGCATTAACGTCGCCTACATCCATCCAGCTTGTCAATTGAATATCTTTTATGGATCTGTTTCTGTATATCAACACACGTTATATATCATTCTAACAGGTGCTTAACACATGTTATGGGTCCGTTTCTGTAAATCAAACAACCCAACAAAAAAAAAACACTTACTGTTCAGATTAAAAGCCCAAACCAGCAACCAAACCAACAAAAAAAAAAACAATTATTGTTAAGATCAAAATCCCCAAACAAGCAACCAAACCAACAAAAAATCTCGTTCAAAATCTCATCCTAAAGTTTTCGATTTATTTAAAATACATGAACATTAACTATTACTAGATCTTGATTGAAGACAGAGGAGTGGAGAGAGAGAGAACATTAACCATTACTAGATCTTGACTCCGACGACGTTCCGAACTCCGGCGCCACCAACCACCCACCCTCCACCACCTTCTACAACCACCCAATGTCGCCGCTATCAACCACCAACAACCCAGAATGAACCAGTCACCACCTTCCACCAACCACCAGATCTGGCTATGAATGTGTTAATATTTATGTCTGGTTAACGACTTAACGGTTATCTTATCTTTTTGTTATAAGGACGGTGATGGATTCAAGGGAAATAAGATCCAATTCTCGGGACCGTTGGAAAGCTAAGGTAGCAAAGGTAGCCGCTGAAAAGCTAAGGCATACTTTCAAAGGAAGCTCCACCATTTTCTTAGTGCTATGTATTTTCGTTTACTAGTAATATGTAATGTGAGACTCTTTTTTTGTTTTGTCTAGTACACGATGTTAAAACGGTATGGACTTAACACATTCTGGAAGTCTTAACACACGTTATAAAAGAGGCTTAACACACGTTATATCAGGTATACTATGTTATTAAGTTACCATTGGAGTTTATGCATCCATTCTGGAAGTCTTAACACACGTTATAATAGAGGCTTAACACACGTTATACAATATTAACTTGTATGTTCCATATTAACTTGTACACATATTAACTTGCAAACCACTTTTGATATACATGAATACAAGTCGGGTTATAATGGATGCTTACATGTTATCATATGTATACAAGTGGGGTTACAACAAGATTACGATATTAACTAAGCTCACCATTAAACTCATCGCCCCCGTCGACTGTTTTCACCCTTGTCACATGTTAATCAATTACATGTTCCGAACATACACATTGTAACACATGTTAGATCAGTATATACACATCATGGTGTTTTGTAAACCACTAGCTTATACATGAATACATGTCAGGTTACAAAAAGATTATAACAGAGGCTTAACACATGTTATACATTCCAAAATGTGCAAAACATGTTAGAAACGAACGAAAACTTGTTACAGCATGAAAACTTCTTTATGGATCTGTTACAGCATGAACCACTAACACATGTTATAAACGAACGAAAACTTCTTTCCCAAAAGGGTTGACTTATTCAATGTCCCCGCATTAATGTCGCCTACATCCATCCAGCTTGTCAATTGAATATCTTTATGGATCTGTTTCTGTAAATCAACACACGTTATATATCATTCTAACAGGTGCTTAACACATGTTATGGGTCTGTTTCTGTAAATCAAACAACCCAACAAAAAAAAACACTTACTGTTCAGATTAAAAGCCCAAACCAGCAACCAAACCAACAAAAAAAAAAAACAATTATTGTTAAGATCAAAATCCCCAAACAAGCAACCAAACCAACAAGAAATCTCGTTCAAAATCTCATCCTAAAGTTTTCGATTTATTTAAAATACATGAACACTAACTATTACTAGATCTTGATTGAAGACAGAGGAGAGGAGAGAGAGAGAACATTAACCATTACTAGATCTTGACTCCGACGACGTTCCGAACTCCGGAGCCACCAACCACCCACCCTCCACCACCTTCTACAACCACCCACGACGTTCCGAACTCCGAAGCCACCAACCACCCACCCTCCATCGTCTTCTACAACTGAATCATGCTTAGATCTGCAACCACCATCGTCTTCTGCAACTGAATCTGGGATTAGTATTTCTTGAAATCTTGAAGGTAGATATTTTAATTCTGAAATGACAACATCTTCTTCTTGTTCTTCTTCTTCTTCTTCACGTTTGTGGGGTGGGGGAGGAAAGAGATGTGATAATTGTGAGTAGAGAGTGGGAGAGAGAAAGAGGGATATGATTTTGAAATCTCTTTTTTGATTTGACATACCACATGGCAGATGGGTTTTTGACTACCCAAAATGCCCTTTATGCATTAATTTAAATGTAATATATACACCAAAAAAGGAGAGCCATTGATCTATTAAAGTGAAACCAAATCAAGGGTGAATATAGGGTTTCCAAGGTTTCTTAAAAAAGATGGGGTTTCTTATATAGCCAAGCCCTATATATATATATATATATATAATAGGAGTTTGCAGTTACCTTTGGTTCATGCTAAATGACCGATTTGGTAAAATTTTTCACAGAGCCGAAATATTTAGGAGTTGTTTTTCTATCGATGTGTTAAATTTTTTCGGTCTGTTTTGGTCGAATACAGGTTGAGTCATACAGAAAAAATAATAAAACTAAATTTTATATAATCAATAAATATAAGTCAAATTTTATTAAAAATGCATAATGAAAATTGAAAATCTATTATATAAAACTATGAACTAACAAATAAATAAATAATAATAAAATAATGTACAAATATGAACTAAAATGAATACGTAACTCATACCATTTAATAAATTAAACTAATAAAATCCAAAATAAATAATCCGATAAACAAAATAGTTAGTCATTTTCTAATAAACAACAAATAAATACAAATTCCTGATTTTTTTAGAACTAAAGTAATAAATAAATAAAAAACCTTAAAATAAATAACACATCCCATACTATATTACTATTGTCGGTTCATGCCCCGTTGCCTTCTTTTGTTGTTGTGTCTAATCAAACCATAAGAAGGAAGCACAAGTTTAATTAAAAACCCAACCCATACCCATTCGACTAATATTCTTCATCTTTTTAATTCTCTTCACAAATAGAATAACCAGCATAATGCACCACAACATCATGCGTTCTTATCTTCTCTTCAATCTCTTCCACGGTAACCGCTCAACAAATTTGAATGGTCAAACGGGTCGACTGTAAAATTTACGCGGACGCTAGGTATTTTAAATTAAGGTGGACGGCTGCCCCGGTTAGCTAGACCATAGGCCCCCCTGTTCACTTGAGAACAGTGAATCGTAACCATGCTAAGGCTGCTAGAATTCTTCCATGACTCATTGTGGGGGCTGTCGGCGTTTACGCCAAGACACCGGTACCAGACCCGTAAAAATGGAGAGAGTTGTCACATGCTTTTGTTCGCTGTGGTGGAATAAGAGAGGAGTAGAAGAGGAAGGAAAATGGATCGAACTTTAATGAGATTTGTGTGTTACATATATAGGCTACTAATATGCAATGTTTTAAAAACCGGTAAATACCGGCCGGTTATACCGGTATTACCGTTTCCAGATGTAAATCCGGTACGAAACACCCCGGTAAATAAGTGAAACGGCATAAGGTTTGTACCGGCGGTAATATCCGGTATACCGGTTTGAAATGTAATACCGGTACCGGCCCAGAGTTATTTTAGTTTGAGTTGTTACTTATTTTTATTATATATGTTACTTATATTACGTAATTTTTATATATTATGATTATTCGTAACTAAAAGTTCTTATTTAATATTGTATGAAACGAAAATAGTTGATGCATTCAACATTCAAATGGCTTAAACATATCGTACACTTTCATTTAAAAGAGCTTGTTGGAAAACTGAATAATTTTCTATTATCTTTTGGATTATTTTTTATTATGGATTTACTTTTGGATCATATTTTAATATGTAATCATGCATTTTTTTGATTAACTTTTGAATTGGTGTTGTAATTTATGAAATTATAGAGTTAGCTAGTCAACCCGGTTGAACCGCTCGGTATAACCTGGTTCAACCGGTTGAACCATTTTTTAGCCTAATCCGGTTTGATTTAAAAACCGGTTTTTAAAACATTGCTAATATGTGTAGTTATCAAATTCAATCTCAAATAATTATGAATTTATGATGATCATTTACCAGCTATTAATTAAATTAAATGAAAACAAACAATTAGATAAATGAATAGGTGTCTGTTACTCTGTTACTTGAATTCAATAGTTATTGTGAGGGCAGTTTCAATGTTGGCATTCAATTTCACAACTGATATAGTGACGACAATGGAGAATAGGGGCAAAAAAGGGAAAAAATGGTAAAAAAAACTTGACATTTGAACTAAGACTTTTGGTATACCATCTTAAATTTGATGAAAATTACCTAAAGAGTTATTGTGGTTTAATTATTAACTAAGACATAAATGGTAACGGTTTCATGCATTAAGAATTCATAAACAGTTTGATGCATTAAGAATCAGTTGACAATGTTTTCGTCGCGTGTTTTGTTGCTTCGATGGTTTGGCAAGGAATTAGCTCTTGGTGTAAAATTCCAAACATTATAGCTTTTTCGCTT
Organism: Helianthus tuberosus; assembly: GCA_030545235.1. Lineage (NCBI taxonomy): Eukaryota > Viridiplantae > Streptophyta > Magnoliopsida > Asterales > Asteraceae > Helianthus > Helianthus tuberosus. The sequence continues at coordinate 127,558,530 of CM060407.1, forward strand.
AAAGATTTGCTCTCTATTCACAAAGGTCTTAAGGTTTCGGATAAGAAGAGGAAGGCGTTTCATGGTATAATTATGATAGCATGTTGGTGTCTTTGGCGTGCAAGAAATAATTTCAAGTTTTCTAATTCTCCGGTCAAAATTGAAGGCATTATAAGTGAGATCAAGGCTTTAAGTTTTCTTTGGTTTTCTTCGAGATCTAAGTATAAAGGGATAGAATGGTACGATTGGGTTTCTTTTGTAAATATGTAAATCTTTGTGTGTAGTTTTTTTGTCGGCCCGGCTTGGGTCGGCGTTTTCGTTTTAACGAAGTTTACTTAAAAAAAAAAGAATTCATACAGACTCACTAATTCAATTAAATAACCTGATGTAATTTAAAATCATTCTTTTTATTATTATGGGCCTTAAAGTCAATGAAGTATTATAAATCATTTGTTAATTTATTAATTTATTAATTGGGTTTATGCAGTATAGATTCATGAGGACAATTATGCCCCCTGACTAAGGTAATTAAGTATTGTACCCTAACCACTATAAATTGTAATTACTTAACTTTTGCAGGTATCCTTGGGAAATGCTTTATAATATAGTATAGATATATTTTTAAGATTAAACTTAGAGAGATATATATTTTTAGTTTTCACCAAAATAATATATTTTTGAATTGTTTAAGAAAATATATATTTTTCTCTACTTCAAAAATAATATATTTTCTACTTTGACAAAATATGATATATTTTATACTAGTTGTAAAAATTCCATATTTTGCAGTTTCTTCGGTTTCAAAAATACCGTTTGTCACATTTGTTAAGTTACGAATTTATTTCCGGAATATATATATATATATATATATATATATATATATATATATATATATATATATATATATTGTCCAATGTCCTTTGTCCGATTTGTCCAATATTCGGGTATAAATTATATATTTATTTTCTTGTGATTTTGGTAATATTTTATATTACAACTTTTAGTATTTTGGTGTGTTATATTATTTTCAAGTCCCTAATTTTAATATAACTAATACATTCAATATACAAGTAGCACATAATTTTGTGACATCTAAATATATATTTTCCTGAATATATACTTAGTCATTTTTATTATAAAAAATAAGCCTCCAATATTTTTAATTTTTGTAATAAAAGTTATGGCAAATTTTATACTTAAAACCAAGATCAAAAATTACTTGTAAACACTTGTTTAAAAATATTTTTTTAAGTGTTTAATTTTTACAAAATTTTGCCATAGTTTCCCCTTAAAAATGAAGGTTTCCATGCTTAATAGCATATCATTTTCTTTTAAAATTTCATTATCAATCAACAATAATCTTCATATAACTTACCATAAGCCAAAAATATGCATTTTTACAATATGACATGAACTTGAAGTTTGTAAAATTTTGTAGTAATTAACATGTTGTTTAATATGTTGTAAGAACACTAAATCCATGGTTCTTATTTTATAAAACTCATTCTTATGAAATTTCATTCTTTACAACTTGTATGATGATTTTTCAAAAATTAATCTTCTTGTATTTTTCTTGTTTCCTACACATTACTAGTTCCATTTAACCATCAAAACATTTTTCTTTCTTTCAAAAATCAATCCATGTTAAATCTTGAAGTAAACTTTAGTTTCTTGAAAATCTTATTTTTGAAATTTTACATTTTCAAGACTTATATCTTGTAGGATTCATCATCCTACACTAAATCAAACTCACCTTCAAGTTCATGTTCAACATAAAAGATGATCAGCATAAATTTCTCAAGATCCATCCTCATACTTGCTAGATCATGTGTTAAATCATCATCTAGCAAGCTTCTTATGGTGATCAACACCATACATACAAGAAATCAACAAACAAGTTTACTACATACACTAAAACAACTTTGATCTTCATGTTTTTAAGCTTTATGTTCATGTTCATCTTTTTGTTTTGTTGAGATTCTTTAGTTTACCAAGTTACATCATACATTAACCACTAAGATTAAGTGTAAAAACAAGAGCATAGAGGCTTACTACTAGAACTATGGCTAGGGAAGAACAAGAAGCAAGTTGATGAAGAAATGAGGTGGATAAAAGCTCCTAGAGAAGGTCCTTCCAATTCCCTTGCTTCCAACCTTCTTAGTTATGCTTGAAACACCTTGAGAACACCTTAGAATGTATGAAGATGAACTTGAAATGAAGATGTAAGGAGATGGAGGTGTGGCTGTGAGGTGAGAGGAAGACGAAGGAGGTTTGTTGAAGTTGCAAGTGTTAGAATGATAGTGGTTATTGTCACACCCCAACCGATGGCGGAAACATCGGGGTATGGCACTGAGCGAAACAGATTGTCCAGAAGTTTCCATAACAATTATCATTACAAATCAATTTAAAGTAACATGTCCCATACCATGTCTCAAAAGGTAAACAAATTATTACAGACAAAATCTAGGCAAATAGTTCTATTCCGACAACTCAGATTTTCAAATAGAGCAATTGTTTATCTGCTTCTAGAGACCCTTGATTTAATTTGTACATACAACTATTTGTTGGCCACTAGAGCCTTATTCTAGCCTCGATTTCCTAGCAGATGTGCATCCTAAGCACCTGTCACATACGTTAAAATAAAGTCAATACATATAATGTAAAGGTGAGCATACAAGTTTGATAATAGCATATAGACTTCGAATTCGTTTACGCATAACCAGCACGTACACATAGTGAAATGAAGCACGTTAGTTATCGACATAGATCCATCGATACCAATGACTGCGGGTAGAGTGCCAGAGGCAGTTCGCAATACATGATTACCACCATAATCCATGCAAGTAATTGTCCTTAACAACCCCTGCGAACAGGTGCTGAGTCCAAACTATAATACTATTGTTGCTAAGGCAGGTAGACATCATTCCATGTGTAAACATAACAAACAAGCATTCATAAGCCACGTATAACATGCATTAACGGTTAGCGTTCAAATAGTATTGAGTAGTGTGTTTGTTGTGATTTGAATATTCGTAACGTATGTAACACCCAAAAGTGCGTAAAGCAAAAAGGGATCGAGTATACTCACAGCGATGAATGGATTGAAGGGAGCGCTTAGAGAGTAAGGTTAGCCTGAATAGATTGATAGCATAACGATCAGTGGCGCGTAAAACGATGCAGGATGCAAGTGGCTCGGACAGTAGTTCGGTCGGATGGGTAATCCGATCGGACGGTCTGGTCGTGCGGATGACAACTCGTTCGGATGGTCATCCGGTCGGACAGATTGTCCGGTCGGATGACTATTCGAGTGGATTGTTTCTTCCTTTGAGAAGAATGTGTTTGTGTATGATGGCTTGTCCTTTGAAGTTTTCGTTGTAGCATTTTGAAAGCTTTAAAATATCTCTACCTTTCAAGTCGGTCGATCGGAAGGTTAGTCGTACGGACGACAATCCGCTCGGATGGTTTATCCGGTCAGACGACGACTCAAGTGGCGAGGTTACTTAGTGAGAACAATTCCACAGCAGGTTGTCACTCGATCGGACAGCAGTCCGGTCGGGTGGCATCCTTAGTGTATTGAACATGTTGAAAATTGTTCGAGTGTTAAAGTTCAAGTATCTCATGATCCGAAGAGTAATCCGGTCGGATTGGTAGTCCGATCGGATAGCAATTCGTTCAATACTCAACTTCTGATAAAGTTGGTCAAGGTGTAAGCCGTTCGGATGACCTAGTCGCTCGGATGGTTTATCCGTTCGGACAATAGTCCGGTCGGATAGCACTCCAAGCTGGTCATTTCGTTCGTCTTTCACTTGGCCGTTTTGATTGTTTTTTGCTTTTATCGAGACGTTTTGACACCGTGTTAACCAACAGAACCCCATCTTGACCCAAGTTACCCGATTGACCAGGAATCACCCTAGTTCGACCAGTTTACCGGTTCAAGACGGTTGTTCTTATTTAACCCGAAGTCGGTGGTCTCGTGAGTAAAATCCAGATCTTGAACTAGCACAACACTAAGAATGAGTAGGAGTCTAGAACAAGGCCCGATCCTATTGGTTTTGAGTGCATTGAGTGTAAAAGAGTTGAAAGAAAGTTAGAAACCATCTTTCAATCCTTTTTCACCACGAATGTGTTTAGATCTATGCAAGATCTTTGTTTATTAGTGTGGAAATCGGTTAGATCTAAGTTGTTCTTGGTGGATTGAGGTCAAAACATGAAGTTCTTCAAGAACTCATGATGACATCATCCTAGAACACCTCAAATCTGGTGATTTCACGGCTAAAAGTTAAGATTCAAAAGATAGAATGGTGTAGGAGTGAGTGTAGATCAAGAAAGTACAAGATTTAGGACGAGATCTTACCGGAATCGAGAGAAATTGAAGAAAAGGTGAGGAGCACGGGCTGGTCGGTCAGAGAGTTTCCAAAAGTAGAAAGTTTGAGAGTGACAAGGGTATTTATAGAGTTACCCAAAGAGGAAAGTGTGGGTCGGTCGGATGGCATCTCGCCCGGATGGCTTATCCGGTCGGATGTCATCTCGGTCGGATGGTGACCTGGCACCAGATCAAGTGACAGCCCGGTCAGGTGGGCAATCCGGCCGGATGGCACTTGGTTCGAGTGCACGACGCGACGATTTTGCTGATTCGATTTCGATCGATGCGAATGCGAGAGAGTTTTCTATTCAAATTACTTTTAATCCCAACCACTATATCTAGCACTATCTCTTCTCCACAAATTATCATAGTTCGATTTCGATTGAGTTCGATTGCGATTCGAGTTTCGATTGCGTTTCGATTGATCATCACAACATAACATAAGTAAACATGCACAAGTAACACATAAGGCACACACACATGTATAACAATAACCAAAATGCATAATTCGAGTTGCGAGTGCGATTGTGATTCGATGTCGATTGATTAGCATAGTTTGATTATCGTTTAGTTAGCTTTATCGCATTGTTACTTCCTATAGTTCACAGTCGTAAGTCTATTAGATAGCGAATAACATACGTCGATTATTGTAATTATTGACACTTACTCCACATAATACAACTAAAATAAACACATAAAAGAAATTCACTACTAGTCAAGTCGCGCGAAATCGGTCGTTGACTTTGACCTTGACTTTGACTTTGACTTCAAAAACACGAGGTGTTACAGCCTCCCCTAGTTTAGGGAATTTCGTCCCGAAATTAGGCCAAAGCCGTAACAAATAACTGCGGGTACTTCGCCTTCATGTCGCTTTCGAGTTCCCAAGTGAACTCTGTGCCCTGTTTGCCTTCCCATCGGACTTTCACAATAGGAATGCGCGAGCGTCTGAGCTGCTTGGTTTGGCGATCCATGATTTCGACTGGCTTCTCCATGAAGTGCAGTGTTTCGTTTACTTGCAGGTCATCGAGAGGTACAATTAAATCATGCTCAGCCAGGCACTTTTGGAGGTTTGACACGTGGAAAGTCGGGTGGACGTTACTAAGTTCCTCCGGTAGTTCGAGTCTGTAAGCGACTTTTCTGATCCTTTCTAGAATCTTAAAAGGTCCAACATATCGAGGCGCTAGTTTCCCTTTCTTGCCGAATCTGACCACACCCTTCCAAGGTGATACCTTTAGGAGTACGTAGTTGCCAACGTCAAATTCAAGGGGCTTGCGACCTCTATCGGCGTAACTTTTCTGATGATTCCGAGCTTTTACCAGGTTGTCTCGAATTTGGAAAATTTTGTCTGTCGTTTCTTGTAATAGCTCAGGACCGGTTAATTGCGAGTGACCGATCTCGTGCCACACAATGGGCGATCAACATTTTCTTCCGTATAAAGCCTCGAATGGTGCCATTTGAATGCTGGAATGATAACTGTTGTTATACGAGAATTCAACTAACGGCAGTTATTTATCCCAATTACCACCGAAGTCTATGACACACGAACGGAGCATGTCTTCAAGAGTATGGATCATTCTTTCAGTCTGTCCGTCGGTTTGAGGGGGAAAGTGGTACTTAGATTAAGCGATGTACCGAGAGCCGTTTGAAACGTTTCCCACAGTCACGAGGTAAACCGAGCATCACGATCAGAGATGATGTCACGAGGCGTCCCATGATTACAAATGATCTCGTCGCTGTAGATTCGGGCTAATCGTTCTACCTTGTAGTATTCCCGTATTGGCAAAAAGTGAGCTGATTTGGTCAAACGGTCCACAACAACCCAAATGCTGTCGTGACCTGATGACGAGTGCAGAAGCTTTGTTATGAAGTCCATAGCTATACTCTCTCACTTCCACATAGGGATCGGCGGTTGTTCGAGTAAGCCAGAGGGTCTTTGGTGTTCAGCCTTGACTCTTGCACAAGTTAGGCATTTTCCAAATTAGAGAGCAATATCCCTTTTCATGCCCGGCCACCAGTACTTGTAGCGAAGGTACTGGTACATTTTGTCGGCACCGGGATGAATAGAATACCGAGATTTGTGGGATTCGTCCATCAGAATCTGTCACAAATCGGTCCATTTAGGGATCCAAATTCGGTCCAGAAAGTAGAATATCCCATTTGATTTACTCACAAGCTGGGCTCCATCGTGGTAGATTCGTTCCTTCTTCAAAGTGCGTTCATTAAAACATGCATGTTGGGCTTCGCGGATGAGGGTTTCGAGGTCGTATTGGGCTTGGATGTTACGAGTGCTAAGCAGATAGCTTCGTCGGCTGAGTGCGTCGGAAACAACATTTGCTTTGCCTGGGTGATAACGAATCTCACAGTCGTAATCGTTGAGAAGTTCTACCCATCGGCGTTGACGCATATTAAGTTCTTTCTGATTAAAGATATGTTGTAGGCTCCTATGATCGGTGAAGATCGTACACTTGGTACCATACAGTTAGTGTCGCCAAATCTTTAACGCAAAAACAACTGCGCCTAGCTCAATATCATGGGTTGTATAGTTCTTCTCATGGATTTTGAGCTGACGAGATGCGTAGGCTATAACATTGTCTCGCTGCATAAGGACACAACCAAGACCAAGGTTGGAAGCATCACAATAGACAATGAAATCATCGTTTCCGTCGGGTAGAGTGAGAACAGGAGCATTGCAAAGCATGTGCTTGAGGGTTTGGAAAGTAGACTCTTGTTCAGTTCCCCAAACAAAAGGTTTGTCTTTATGCGTGAGAGCGGTAAGCGGCACTGCGATCTTTGAGAATCCTTCGATAAATCGTCAATAATAGCCCGCTAGTCCGAGAAAAGAACGGACTTCAGACGAGTTCTTAGGTGTAATCCAACTCTTAATGGCTTCAATCTTCGTGGGATCGACGTGGATACCTTGACTATTAACAATGTGACCCAGAAACTGAACTTCCTCCAACCAGAATTCACACTTGGAGAACTTGGCGTAGAGTTGATTCCCCTGGAGCAGCTCGAGAACCAAACGTAGATGTTGCGCGTGTTCGGATTTCGACTTGAAATAGATCAAGACATCGTCGATGAATACAATGACGAAACGGTCGAGATATGGTTTACACACGCGATTCATCAGATCTATGAAAACCGCGGGTGCGTTGGTTAAACCAAAGGGCATAACAACGAATTCGTAATGGCCGTAGCGAGTGCGAAACGCGGTTTTAGGTATATCCTCCTCTTGAATGCGTAGTTGGTGATAGCCTGAGCGTAGATCGATCTTCGAGAAACACGTAGCACCTTGTAGCTGATCAAACAAATCGTCAATGTGGGGTAGGGGATAGCGGTTCTTGATAGTTAACTTATTCAGTTCCCGATAGTCGATGCACATCCGGAACGACCCATCCTTCTTTTTGATGAAAAGGACTGGCGCGCCCCAAGGAGAGGTGCTCGGGCGAATGAAGCCTTTCTCAAGTAATTCCTAGAGTTGGTTTGAGAGTTCACGCATTTCAGACGGTGCGAGTCGGTAAGGAGCTTTGGCAACAGGGTTGGCTCCAGGAATGAGGTCGATACGAAAGTCGATATCACGAATTGGTGGGAGACCTGGAAGATCATCAGGGAAAACGTTGGGAAATTCACGAACCACAGGGACGTCTTTCACCTCTGTCTTTTCTTTCTTTTCCTTCTCCGCTACTACAATGTTAGCCAAGAAAGCTCTGTATTCCTTGCGGAGATACTTGCTGGCTTGGACACAAGACATGAGTTTGAGACCTTTCGAAGCAGTTTCACCGTAGACGCACAATAGATCACCATTTGCGAGCGAGAATCGAATCATCTTATCGAAGCACACAACTTCAGCATGGTTTTCGCGAAGAAAGTCCATGCCTACTATGACATCAAAACTTCCGAGTTGCATCGGAATAAGGTCGATTGGGAAAATGTGATTGTTGAGTTCAAGAGTACAATCACGAAGAATAGAATTAACAGCGACAGTTCTTCCAGTAGCGACTTCAACATCGAACGTCGAGGAGAGTTGGGAGCGTTTACGACTAAGTAGCTTCTCAAATTCGAATGACACAAATCAATTATCGGCTTCAGTATCAAATAAACATGAAGCATAAATACCATTCACAAGGAACGTACCATTGACCACGTTGTTGTCGGATTGGGCTTGGCGCACGTTGATGTTGAAAGTTCGTGCGCGTGCGGCTTGTTGCTGTTGCTGCTGGTGTTGCTGCTGTTGAGGCTACTGCTGCTGGGGCTTTTGTTTCACAACCCTGTTTGGGCACATGTTGGCGAAATGGTTAGGATCGCCACATGCGAAGCAGGCTCTGGCGTTGACCGCGGGTGCCAGAGGATCTTGTTGACCCAGAGGGGCGGTGAGTAGAGCTTGATGAGCAGGAGCTTGTCGAGCGCGGCAGTTGGTAGTGAAATGGCCGTACATATTGCAATGAGCACAAAAACGGAAAACGATGGTAGTCGGGTGGTGGTAGGTACAAGTAGGGCAAAGCGGGTGTGGCCCAGTGTGTGCACACTTGGCAAGTGGTGCATTTGCCACAGGCGCCGCTACTTGACGCTGTTGGGCTGGTACAGCTTGAATCGTTGCAGCAGTGATCGCACAGTTCTTGTTGCTGGAGCTGTTCTTTCTCTTGTTCTTCCTCTTGTTGCTCGGTGCGGTGGTGATTTCAGCAGTTGGTGCGGCGGTGGTAGCTTGATGCAGGTGCTTTGAAGTTTTATCCCAGACACCAACCTTGACCCGCTTGTCGTTGATTTCAGCGGCCAGTAGGTAAGTTTCTTCGATCGTCTTAGTCTTAGCCGCTTGTACGAAATCTGCAACACAGTCAGGCAGGGCTCGGATATACTTCTTGATTGCCATGTCTGGAGTCTTGACTTGGTCAGGGTAGATGATGCTGAGCTGTTTGAAGCGAGCGGTGAGAGCAGCATTTTCGCCTTCCTTCTGCTTTATGTGCCAGAATTCATCTTCTAACTTTTGGCGTTCGTGAGGAGGGCAGATTCTTCCAGCATGACCTCCTTGAGTTCGTCCCACGACAGACCGTAGGCTGCATCGTTCCCTCGTTTGTTTCTCTCGACCGTCCACCAGTCTAGTGCGGGGGACTGGAAGACACCGGTAGCATTTAGAGTGCGGAGATCGTCTGGGAAACCGCTTTGTCGTAGAGTGACCTCAATGGAATCAAACCATTGGAACAACGATGTAGGGCCATCCTCGCCAGTGAATTCCTTTGGCCCACAAGAATTGAACTGCTTAAAATTGAAAGGAGCTTTGGTGGTAGCTTTGGGAGCTTCGGTTCTCGACTCCTCAGATGATTTGCTGACGTTCTCGTAGACATCACTCACGTTTGTCTCTCTTTTCTTGACGAGAAAGTGGTGTGTGACGGGATCCAGATGACATTGTCTGCAACAGACATCGTCACAGGACTCAACACAATGTATTCGAATCTCACCTCACACGTCTACTACATACTAAAGCTCAGGAACACAGTCACCCAATTACATATCACAGATTCACACAATCACAAAAGCACATAAACACATAAGCACATAAGCACGTAAACACGTAGAGCACAGAATCTACAAAACACAAAATCATGTAATCACAAGAGGCAGTCAGAATACAGAAACCTATCATTCAAGGTCTGCGATTGTTCTAATATAGCGATCGCGTTTAGTATATCGACTAGCATAGTATAAGCGCATATCCACTACTAGAAAATAGGCCTAATGCAAATTTTTAAAAGTAACCTTTTTCGGATAAGTTGCATTTGACTGTAATGCAACTCTGTTGAATATAAAGGTTGCATTAAAAGATCTAATGCAACTTTTTTCATAAGAAGTTACAAAACTATAATAAATTTACAACTTTTTTCATAAAAAGTTACAAAATTATATTGAATTTACAACCTTTTATTAAAAAGTTGCAAAATTTTACCAAGAATTGTAACTTTTTTTAATAGGGTGCAAATTTTTGCAAAAATGTGTTGGTGTGTATCAAGGTTACACACTGTTAAGGGTTAATACATTAAATCTGGTTACAAAGACTATTATTTACACTAATAATCTATTTGTTTTTTAATCAAAATGTTTTACGAGTTGCATTTTAAAAAATACACATGGGTCACTTTCAGGTTTCAACTCATCTGACTCATCCACCGATTTGTATAAATTCTCTTTCATTTAACTTTTATTTAAGCCCTAGATGAACTGTAACCCAACCCTACTATAATTTAGCAAACGCCTAACAACTGGGCTGAAAATGGAAATTTGCGGTGACTGATTCATTTGTTTAATTTTTGCGTTGATTTTGCAAGAACAGGAGAGGGAAGCCGATAATGATTGACTCGGGTCTTTATAGTTCGGAACAAATTAGAAATATGGTAGGCAATCAAGAAAAGAATTTTCTCTACTGGAATGAAATTAGACATATCAATTTGATCACAAATCCATCAATTCATGGTGAAAAAAAAATAAGAAAACAAGAAAAAAAGACTCACCTTCAGTCAGTTCAATATCAATTTTTAAATTAACGGGTTTACCCGAAACCAGTTGGTTTACCCGAAACCCGTTGGTTTACCCGAAACCCGTTAGTATACCCGATGGATATTTACCCGCTAGAAACCCGATGGGTTTTGGGACGGGTTTTGGACAAGGTTATCTAACCGGGCTTGGGTTTGGGATTATCTAAACCCGTCCCAAACCCAAACCATTGCCATCCCTACCTCGATTAACCACTTTTCACCGAATCTCTTTGATTTGAAATTAGGTTTTTAGTGATTGATCAATCCATTAGCGGCAATTTTGTAAGTAAATTTTTTTACTTTCCCTCTCTTGCTCTCAAACCCACATAGTAAGAACAGCGGAAATTACTTCAAATTTTTTTTTACATGTTAATGGTTTAAATATGAAACTAGATTGTTTGGAAACTGACGAAGATCAAGGGGATATTATGAGATCTCAAGGTACTTTTGTTGAGTGATTCAAGTATATGTTTGTTTGTTGATTTAATATTTTTGTTATGCTATATATTAATTGTATGTCATTCCAAATTAAAAGATGAGGCTGATCAAGACAAAGAGTATGAAGACATGGATGATATGACAATTGCAAATAACAAAAATTATATAGAAACAGATGATATCAGTGGTAGAGGCGTTACAAATACATTAGTAAAAAAGGTAGATAGTGCTTGCACATCATACATGATTCCGGAAAGGCTGATGGAATCGTTTAAAGCAACCAGTTGCTGGAAATGCGTAATGAGATTGAAGAGGATCATGAAAGAAAAAAGGCTAAGCTGGAAGCTATGCAAAAAGACATTGACAACCAACAACAAAACTTGGAAGCTATGATGCAGAAAGTTATGAAACGACTGCCTGTTGGAGATCGAGATGAGTAGAATGTTTCCATTTCTTTTTATTATTGTATTGAAACTTTGTGTTGACCACATTGTTATTTAAGTTTGAACAAGTATGTTAAAGTACACTATTTCTCTATCAATGATATTTGTCATTATTTGTTTTAGCGTAATTGCGATTCAATGTATATCGAATAATAGCAATAAAATTTATAGTACAAAGTTGCATTTTGATATAAAAAGTTGCATTTGTTGTAACTAAAATTCGTAAAAAAAAGTTGCATTTAGTGCAAAAAGGTTGCATTTTTCTAATAAAAAGAAAATAATAGTTGCTTTAGCTCTAAAAAAGGGTTACATTTTTTGTAACTAAATCATATTAAAGGTTGCATTTACGTGTATAAAAAGTTGCGTTTGAGTGAAAAAAAGGTTACATTTTGTATCTAAAATATAAAAAAAGTTGTATTTGAGTGTTATAAAATTTGCATAGAAAAAAGTTGCATTTGTATACTAAAAGCAACACTTAAGAAAAAAGTTGCATTAGGCCCTAAAAAAGTTGCATTAGATCTAATGTAACTGCTTCTAATGTAGCCCCCAATAAAAAGTTGCATTAGGCCTAATGCAACTTTTTCAAGGCTTAATGCAACATTTTTTAGGGGTTACCCTAGCTTCATTTTCTTGTAGTGATCGTAGCATAAAGTCGTTCACAATTTAGCGATTCGGCAGCGTTTTGAGATAAAATGCAGTGCGTGTTGATCGAAGTGACAGCAAAAAAATTGAGTAAATCTCCAAAATTTAAACACAATAACAGGTAAACACACATATAAACACATAAAATCGACGAATCATTAGAGTCAGCAGTTGCGAGCTCAGAATCGAACACATAAAAATCGAGAAATGGATTGTCTGCGACTATTAGACATTGACTAACCAAAGTGATTCGACTATTCACAAGGACTTGCTGTACACATTTGACCTTTAGGGGCAGTGCCTTTTCCTCGATTCTTGGGCGTTGGGCACGCATCCCATTAGTCATATCGTGACTTCAGGTCGTTGGAGTCCGCCGAGACTTTGGTGAGAGTTTTGTAAAATTAGCGGAACAAGTCGTCAAGGTTAGGGTTTCACCCCTGGCTTAACAACTTTGTCCCTGTTTTGATAAATTAGAGGAGATTATTCATCAAAATGTGGATTTCACTCCTGATTTGGCATAATTTTCCTCGTTTGTAAATAAAATGCGGGTTGATCAAGCAATTTTAGTTGAGAGTTTGCGGTTTTCACACCTAATCTCATCTTAATCGCTTATCTTTTAATTGAAAATTCGAGTGCAGTGATAGTGTAGCATAAGCGAGAATAACGAGAAATAGTGGTAAGCTTATACAAAATCCCGAACGGATATGCACAAGTCGGTCTGTTGGTTCCTAACTATAGACTAGGTCTCTAAGACTTCGACCTGGACTAGGTCGAGTCTTGCCTAATTCCCTATAGTTATGACTCTGATACCAATCTGTCACGCCCCAACCGATGGCAGAAACATTAGGGTATGGCACTGAGCGAAACAGATTGTCCAGAAGTTTCCATAACAATTATCATTACCAATCAAATTAAAGTAACATGTCCCATACCATGTCTCAAAAGGTAAACAAATTATTACAGACAAAATCTAGGCAAATAGTTCTATTCCGGCAACTCAGATTTTCAAATAGAGCAATTGTTTATCTGCTTCTAGAGACCCTTGATTTAATTTGTACAGACAACTATTTGTTGGCCTCTAGAGCCTTATTCTAGCCTCGATTTCCTAGCAGATGTGCATCCTAAGCACCTGTCACATACGTTAAAATAAAATCAATACATATAATGTAAAGGTGAGCATACAAGTTTGATAATAGCATATAGAGTTCGAATTCGTTTATGCATAACCAGCACGTACACATAGTGAAATGAAGCACGTTAGTTATCGACATAGATCCATCGATACCAATGACTGCGGGTTGACTGCCAGAGGCAGTTCGCAATACATGATTACCACCGTAATCCATGCAAGTAATAATCCTTAACAACCCCTGCGAACAGGTGCTGAGTCCAAACTATAGTACTATCGTTGCTAAGGCAGGTAGACAACATTCCATGTGTAAACATAACAAACAAGCATTCATAAGCCACGCATAACATGCATTAATGGTTAGCGTTCAAATATATTCGTAACGTATGTAACACCCAAAAGTGCGTAAAGCGAAACGGGATCGAGTATACTCACAGCGATGAATGGAATGAAGGGAGCGCTTAGAGAGTAAGGTTAGCCTGAATAGATTGATAGCATAACGATAAGTGACGCGTAAAACGATGCAGGATGTAAGTGGCTCGGACAGTAGTTCGGTCGGATGGGTAATCCAATCGGACGGTCTGGTTGTGCGGATGACAACTCGTTCAGATGGTCATCCGGTCGGACAGATTGTCCGGTCGGATGACTATTCGAGTGGATTGTTTCTTCCTTTGAGAAGAATGTGTTTGTGTATGATGGCTTGTCCTTTGAAGTTTTCGTTGTAGCATTTTGAAAGCTTTGAAGTATCTCTACCTTTCAAGTCGGTCGATCGGAAGGTTAGTCGTGCGGACGACAATCCGTTCGGATGGTTTATCCGGTCAGACGACGACTCAAGTGGCGAGGTTACTTAGTGAGAACCATTCCACAGCAGGTTGCACTCGATCGGACAACAGTCCGGTCGGGTGGCATCCTTAGTGTATTGAACATGTTGAAAATTGTTCGAGTGTTAAAGCTCAATTATCTCATGATCCGAAGAGTAATCCAGTCGGATTGGTAGTCCGATCGGATAGCAATTCGTTCAATACTCAACTTCTGATAAAATTGGTCAAGGTGTAAGCCATTCGGATGACCTAGTCGCTCGGATGGTTTATCCGTTCGGACAATAGTCCGGTTGGATAGCACTCAATGCTGTTCGTTCCGTTCGTCTTTCACTTGGCCGTTTTGATTGTTTGTTGCTTTTATCGAGACGTTTTGACAACGTGTTAACCAACAGAACCCCATCTTGACCCAAGTGACCCGATTGACCAGGAATCACCCTAGTTCGACCAGTTAACCAGTTCAAGATGGTTGTTCTTGTTTAACCCGAAATCGGTGGTCTCGTGAGTAGAATCCAGATCTTGAACTAGCACAACACTAAGAATGAGTAGGAGTCTAGAACAAGGCCCGATCCTATCTGTTTTGAGTGCATTGAGTGTAAAAGAGTTGAAAGAAAGTTAGAAACCATCTTTCAATCCTTTTTCACCACGAATGTGTTTAGATCTATGCAAGATCTTTGTTTATTAGTGTGGAAATCGGTTAGATCTAAGTTGTTCTTGGTGGATTGAGGCCAAAACATGAAGTTCTTCAAGAACTCATGATGACATCATCCTAGAACACCTCAAATCTGGTGATTTCACGGCTAAAAGTTAAGATTCAAAAGATAGAAAGGTGTAGGAGTGCGTGTAGATCAAGAAAGTACAAGATTTAGGACGAGATCTTACTGGAATCGAGAGAAATCAAAGAAAAGGTGAGGAGCATGGGCTGGTCGGTCAGAGAGTTTCCAAAAGTAGAAAGTTTAAGAGTGACAAGGGTATTTATAGAGTTACCCAAAGAGGAAAGTGTGGGTCGGATGGCATCTCGCCCGGATGGCTTATCCGGTCGGATGGTGACCTGGCACCAGATCAAGTGGCAGCCCGGTCGGATGGGCAATCCGGCCGGATGGCACTTGGTTCGAGTGCGCGGCGCGACGATTTTGCTGATTCGATTTCGATTTCGATCGATGCGAATGCGAGAGAGTTTTCTATTCAAATTACTTTTAATCCCAACCACTATATCTAGCACTATCTCTTCTCCACAAATTATCATAGTTCAATTTCGATTGAGTTCGATTGCGTTTCGATTGATCATTACAACATAACATAAGTAAACGTGCACAAGTAACACATAAGGCACATAATACAACTAAAATAAACACATAAAAGAAATTCACTACTAGTCAAGTCGTGCGAAATCGGTCGTTGACATTGACTTTCACTTTAACCTCAAAAACATGGGGTGTTACAGTTATGATCTTGTGGTTTTAATAATCTTCTTCCAACAACACTTTACACTATGGTTAATGTGTTTCATATCAAAAGAAATGTGGGTATGGGGGGGCACATTGTAACTGGCCTTAGATGGGGGGGGGGGTGGGTCTTAGTTGGGTTTTAACTTCAAGTTACACATTTTAGTTAGATTTCAAGTGTTATAGTTAGTGTTTAATATGTTTAGTGATTTTAAGATGTAATATGATGTTTAGTGATCATAACTAGCTTCATAACATTGAAACAATGTTTCTAGTTAAATTTTGGTGTTTTGGATAGTGTCCGGTTGTTTGTTTGGTTACCGGTTCGTTAAGGTGCTAAATTGCGCAATTTAGTGTGTTATGAGGTACCTTTTCTGATAGTTTTGATTCCCGACACTTATTATGGTATTCTGGACCATTAAACCACATTTCTGCATTATATTTTGAGGTTTAAAAGCTGACTTTTGTTGTTTTCTGCATAATTCTGCAGTTTTAGTGTGTTTCGGGTACTTTCTGGCACTTAAATCATCACTCGGAAGGCAGTTTTATGATCTCTACTTTCCTACATACTATTCTAGTGTAACTCTTGGTTCCGGGGCTCATTCTTTGTTCTAATAATATGCCTGTCTAAGCATTGAACTCCCGTCAGTACTTCTAGTTTATCTAATCACTGTGATTGTTTCATTCTGTGCACTAATTCAAACATACCGGGTTGCATGTAATAATGATAGGCAATCATGCAATATGTAAGGCATTTGTATGTCCTTGAAAGTAATAAGAAAATCCTTCATCTCATTAGTTCAATCATGCATAGTCATTAAAGTACAAATTACTGTTTATATTGTACGGAATACATGGAAAAGTGCCAGCTGTCACACACAAACAACACATTATCAGCACAATTATAAAACAACTTTTGGTAACTTTTTTAAAAGTCACTTTTATAAATAAAAAAAGGTATAGCAATATGGTACTTGTCGAAACCCCCGACCCCTTGCCCCGAGGGGCGGGCGGCCGCGAGCTTGCACAGAGCCGGTGGTATCGGTGTTTGTTAATTTGGCAGCGGAAATTAAATATCAGGACTGTAGTTAGGAAATAGTTTATCAGAGTCAAAACACAACACTTTTATAAATAATAAATACATAGGAAAAACCCAAGTTTCCATTACAATATGTTTATAGGAATAAACCCTAATTTATAGAAATAAAACCTTTTTCTTATTTTGGTAACTTTTATAGCCACTTTTCTAAGCCTTCAGTGCTCTCCAGTTGGCTTCTATTTGGCTTTCACATTTTGTTACCTGAAACGCGTTTTAAAAACATTTTATCAGCAAGAAATACTAGCGAGTGCATCTCAATTTAATCAAAACTAGCTTTTATCATTTTACAGTATTGAGGGCGATTACAATGTTTATTTCTACCCAATTACCACCCACGGTACTGTCAATCCTGACATGTGGCCATGCTACTATTCACAGTATAGTAACAAGTAATTTATACAAAACCCCAACATACCGACAGTAATTGTAGAATACATAGACTCAATCATTGTTATCATAATTTAAAACATTTGAGGTTTGTATAAAAATGGTTTACAAAAATAGATGTACTCACTTTGCTGTTTTAGATAGTACTACTGCTTTCTGGTGACTTTCTGGTTATAATCTATTAAAATTAAACAATGCACACATGTTAGTAAGATAACCCAATTTACATTAGCCATATCCCCGAGACAGAACTCCAAGGACTGAGTCAGGTAGAGCCTTGACATGTGTTACGGAGCCCTAGATCAATCGGGTAGAGTAACTAATACGTAACCGGGGGCCATAATACTTACAATGAGGCAGAGCTTCGCTTTTAGGGGTATAATACCTGAGAGTTTTAGCTATTATATATTGGGAGAGAAAGAAAATTTTTGAATGAATGAAACTGAAGTCGAGACCTCAATTTATAGGTCTGGTCATGGTTCTCTCGCGCCCCGCGAGAGATAGAAGGCAAGGCTTCACGGCCCGCGAGGCCACTAGGCTAGGGGCTAGCTTGGTCGAGTCAAAGTTGTAGCCTTCACACGCGTTGGGACACGTGGCAGAACCGGGTTGAGCCTGGTGTCACCTTGTCGCGACCCACGCCAGACTAAGCTTGTCTGGGTCGCGCCCCACGAGCGACATATATTTATGTATTTTTATTGATTTTTATTAATATAAAGGTGTTTTAAGGTTATTTTTCTTATACGGGGTATATTTTAAGATGTGTAGGGCATGTTAAGGGTTTTGGGAGAGTTGTTATATCCTCCCACCTTGTTTTAGATCTCGTTCTCGAGGTCTACTAGAATAGGTGTGGATATTTCCTTTGCATCTCTGATTCGAGTTCCCAAGTGTACTCTGGTCCTCTTTTGGAATCCCATTTCACTTTGACTAGAACTAATCCCTTGTGTTTGAGATTCTTGATCTTTCTATCTTCAATCTGCAGGGGTTTCTCTACAAACTTAAGTTTCTGATTTACCTCTATGTCCTTAAGAGGTACCTTTAATGTTTCATATGCTAAACACTTCTTGAGATTACATACATGAAATACATCATGTATTCCTGCCATTTTCTCTGGCAGTTGTAGCTGGTATGCTACTGGTCCTATTCTTCTAATAATCTCAAAAGGTCCAACATACATGGGGCTTAACTTTCCCCTTTTTACGAATCTGACCACTCCTTTCCATGGAGAAACTTTTATTAATACCTTATCTCCTACCTGAAATTCCAATGGTTTTCGTCTGTTATCAACATAATTCTTTTGACGATCCCGTGTTGCTTTCAGCCTTTCCTTGACTTGAATAATCTTGTCCATTGTTTCTTGTACTATCTCTGGTCCAGACAGTTGTTTTTCTCCAATTTCTGCCCAACAGGCTGGAGTTCGGCACTTTTGTCCATAGAGTGCTTCAAATGGTGCAGCATTGATACTGGTATGATAGCTGTTATTGTAGGAAATATCTATTAATGGTAGATGATCATCCCAATTTCCTCCGAAATCAATTACACAAGCTCTAAGCATATCCTCCATTGTTTGAATTGTCCTTTCGCTTTGTCCGTCCGTTTGAGGATGATAACTTGTGTTTAGTTTTAACTTGGTTCCCATTGCTTTCTGGAAACTAGTCCAAAAATGAGAAGTAAAACTGCCATCTCTATCTGAAACAATAGATAAAGGAATTCCATGTAATCAAACTATTTCATTTACATATAACTTAGCTAATTCTTCCATACTGAAAGTTTCCTTCATAGGTAAGAAATGAGCAGATTTGGTTAATCACTCTGATTGCATCATTACCTTTCCGTGTCTTGGGTAATTTAGTAACAAAATACATTGTTATCAATTGCCATTTCCATATTGGGATTTCTAGTTGCTGCAATAAATCTGAGGGTTTCTGATGTTCAGCTTTAACCTTGGAACAGGTTAGACATTTAGCAACATAGGATGCTATATCCTTTTTCATTCCTATCCACCAGAAATTCTTTCTTAAGTCTTGATACATTTTATCATTACCAGGATGTATTGTATACTTGGACTTATGGGCTTCTTCTAAAATTCGGTGGCGTAGGTTTCCTTGTTTGGGTATCCAGATTCTTTTCTTATGGAATCTCCAAATTCCATCTATTCCTTGTTCTAATTCCTTAATCATTCCTTTTAATTTTTCAGTATCGTCCTGATTACTGTTTCTTGTATTTCTCTAATTTGCTCATTTAAATCTATCAGCAAAATTATCTTGAGAGAACGTACTCGTCTTGGCTTCTCATGAAACTTTCAACTTAAAGCATCAGCTACTACATTAGCCTTTCCTGCATGATACTGGATATCACAATTATATTCACTAAGAATCTCCATCCAGCGTCTCTGTCTCATATTTAACTCCTTTTGCCCAAAAACATATCTTAGACTCTTATGATCGGTGAAAGCAGTAAACTTACTATCGTAAAGACAGTGTCTCCAAATTTTAAGGGCAAAAATTATAGCTCCTAACTCTAGATCATGGGTTGTATAATTCTCTTCATGATTCTTGAGTTGTCTAGAGGCATAGGCTATAACCTTTGACGCTGCATTAACACACATCCATAACCTAATTTAGAAGCATCACAATAGACTACCAGATCTTCAGTTCCTTCTGGTAACGCTTGTATGGGTGCATTGGTTAACTTTTGCTTTAGAATTCTAAAAGTTTCTTCCTGTTTTGGTCCGCATTCAAACTTAACTGATTTACAGGTTAATTTCGTTAAGGGAATGACTATTCTAGAAAAATGTTGAATAAAACGTCTATAACCTGCTAGTCCAAGAAAACTTCTCACCTCCGTTGGTGATTCAGGGACTTTTCACTTAGTAATCGCCTCGATTTTTGTGGGATCTACATGAATTCCTTCATGATTAACCAGGTGTCCAAGGAATTGCACTTCCTTTAACCAAAATTCGCATTTTGAAAATTTAGCATAAAGCTTTTCTTTTCTCAACAAATTTGAAAGTATAAACAAATGCTCTGCATGATCCTCTTTACTCTTAGAGTAAATAAGAATATCATCTATAAAGTCAATTATGAATTTACCCTGATATGGTTTACATAGTTTGTTCATCATGTCCATAAATGCGGCTGGGGCATTGGTTAAACTAAATGGCATGACTGTAAATTCATAATGACCATACCTTGTTCTGAAAGCAGTTTTAGGAATGTCCTCTTCCTGTACTTTCAATTGATGATATCATGAGCGTAAATCGGTCTTAGAAAAGAATCGAGCTCCTTGCAGTTGATCGAACAGATCATCGATTCTCGGTAGTGGGTATCGATTTTTAATCGTAACCATGTTCAATTCTCGGTAATCAATGCACATACGCATTGATCCGTCATTCTTCTTGACAAACAAGATTGGTGCTCCCCATGGCGATGAACTAGGCTGTATGAAACCTTTCTCCAGAAGTTCGTCCAACTGTTTCTTCTGTTCTTGCATCTCCGCTGGTGCTAAATGGTAAGGTGCCTTGGCAATCGATGCTGTCCCCGGTATTAGGTGAATTCTGAATTCAACCTCTCTATCTGGAGGTAATCCAGGTAACTCTTCTGGAAAAATATCTGAGAATTTAGATACTACGGGAATATCTTTTAATTTTTTTTCCTTTAGTGTTAATGATTATGGAAATCATATACACTAGTGATCCTTTTCTTGCATAGCTGGCTGTTTTCATTACAGAGATGAATTTTGTGGACTTAGTTGGCTTATCTCCTTTAATTATGATCTTTTCTCCTTTTGGTGAATTTACTTGTACTGACTTTTGATCACATAGAATACTAGCGTGATTAGCTACTAACTAGTCCATCCTTAATACGACATCAAATCAAACCAGATTCATTGGATAAAGGTTAGCAATAAAATTATGGTTTAAAATTTCTATTCTTGCTCCCTGCAAGATTTCAATGCTCTTAATGGATTCTCCATTTTCCGTTTCTACCAGACAATCTTATTGAAGTTTAGTTAATGGTTGGTTGAGAAGTTTGCAGAACGAAGTATTAATAAAACTTTGGTTTGCACCAGAGTCAAATAATACTTTAGCAAAAATATCATTGACTAAGAACGTACCGGCAATCACATCCGGAATCATCTTGGATTCTTTAGCTGTCAGAATAAATGCTCGGGCATTCTTGGTAGTTTTGCTGTTTGTTGCTAGAGCTAGTTTCCGACAGTTCGGTTTGATATGCCATGTCTCTCCACAGTTGAAGCATAGCTTATTGCTGGGTTTTATCCTGCAGTCTTCTTCCTTGTGTCTAGACATTTTGCAGAAGTTGCAGTATATTGAACATTTTCCTGAATGCTTCTTCTTACAGTACTTACAGTAAGGTGCAGAAGTAGAAACTGTACTTTTCCCACGGTAGTTATTTCCATAACGAAATTCTTGGGTAAGTCTTTGGGCTAGGTTCTTTCTCTGATTTTCTTCTTGCGTACATACCAATTCATCAGTCAAGGTATTGGCTAATTCTACTGCTTCTTCTATGGTTTGTGGTCTAGCTGCCTTGACCACGTGTCTGATTTCACTAATTAATCCCCAGATGTAACGGGAGATTAATACTGGTTCTGGTGAGGCTAGGGTTGACACTATTCTAGCATATTCGAAGAATATGGTAGTGTAACCCTTGCAGTCTATTCTATGCATTTTAAGATTTAAGAACTTATTAGCGATTTGTTCTTTTTCATGAGGAGGACAAAATTTCCTTTCAACTATCTCCTTAAAGTCAGTCTATTCCATATTATAAATTTTATCACTTCCTCTAGACTGGAGAATAGTATTCCACCATTCTAAGGATGCATTCTTAAAAAGATTAGAACCAAACTTAATCTTATCTTCATATGCACATTTGCTTATTTTTAAGACTGCCTCTGTCTTTTCTATCCAACGTAGAGCTGCAATGGCTCTTTCATTGCCAGGGAATTCTATTGGTTTGCAAGACCAGAATTCTTTGTAAGAACAACAATATGACATGGTTCTTCTTCTTTTTGGAATTGGTAATTAGAGTAGCGGTCTATTATTCACGCTGTGACTGGGTTCACTAGGTGGTCGTTTACTTCCACTTTTATTATTTTCTGCTTCTTTAACAGACTTGATAATATATGGCATAGCATCTATAATTCCTTATGCTACTATATGTTGGATGGCACTGTTATCTATTTGGTTTCCATTGTTATCATTATTCTGGTTTTCCTGATTTACTTCGTTGTCCATCTGGATTATAAACATTTATCAGGTATTAATATCACAGAATAAGATTTAGTGCAAACAATCAGGTAAACAATTGATCAAAAACGTCGAACATTGCGACTTTTACTCTTTTCATATATATGTAATAGAAATTTAAACACACTACTAGTTATGCATTGATAGATATTAGGTTATCTATTTTAGTTGATTTGATTTTTTTTTCAAACTACACACATTTATATATATATATATATATATATAGGGGATGGTTAAAACGAAAACCACTTTTATCGCTAAAACTCGAAAACTAACTAAAAAAAGCCTGAAAAACACACCAATTGTTTTTACAATTTTTTTATTAAAAATCGCTAGTTTATATATATATATATATATATAAATTTTTCAAAAAAAAAAAAATTTAGTACACATGTGCACTACAAAAAAATTTTGAAAAAAAGTTTTTTTATATACCTAAAATAGCGAAAATTGGTATGAAAAAAAATATTGGTATATTTTTTAGGTTTTTTTAGTTAGTTTTCGCGATAACTAGTGGTTTTCATTTGTACATCCCCTATATATATATTTACATATATTATTACTAAGGGTTGTTCATCCAGAACTGCATTTCTTGCTCGTCGTATTTCCACACAAGCTTTTCTCCTATCTGTCTTATCCTCTCTCCTTCTTCTATTAGTTCTTCATCATATGTGCGGAGTTCCTGCACATTCTCGTCACTCATGAGTGGTCGTGGTGCGGGTACTGGGTCAGCGTACTGAGGTAACGGTTCTCCATATGGGTACGGGTTGTTTAATATTTCCTGAACATACCGATCGTTATCCCAATATGGATCTAAAGGATTAAGGTCGGGAGGATAGAGCTCCCGATAGTCCCTATGGTCATCTTCCCATGGATCATACGCTAGAGGATTAGGTGCTGGGTTTCTAGGTATCTCGTTAGGGTCAAATGCTGGTATGGGAAATTGGTTTCCTTGGTTAGGTTCTATCTCCATTGGTTGGGTTGGAAATAGTAGCAATGGTTGTGGTATAACTATCTGATCAAGGTTTAGATCTGCTGCAGTGGTGGGTAGCATATGAAAGTTTTGCCAACTGTCTATTAACTGCCTCCTGAGTCTGGGCATTGACTTCCCTATTGGCTGTTGCTAATGCTCTTTGTTGTTGTAACTTTTTCATCATCTTTCGCCTATCATGTGCTCCCCTACTGAACCATCCTCTCTTTTTCAGAGAGAACGGTTCTTCAGATTGAGCTTTAAAGATGAAAATTCCCTCTTCCGTATTAGTAGAATACCCCGAAGGAGTAGGCTGTGACGAGGTTCCTTCACTCTTGCGGGAACTATCTAGATGACGGTAAGAGTCAGACGTACCTTGCTCACTCATACTGTAAACTAACAGATTGTCAAATAATACAAAACAATAATATACATATATACACATAATCACATAGATTATTTCCTAACATAATTGATAAAAATAATGGTGTCAGCAGAACACTTCTGTGGCTTAAACCAGTGGTTGTAGCTCTGATACCACCTCCTGTCGCAACCCCCGACCCCTTGCCCCGAAGGGCAGGTGGCCGCGAGCTTGCACAGAGCCAGTGGTATCGGTATTTATTAATTTGGTAGCGGAAATTAAACATCAGGACCGTAGTTAGGAAATAGTTTATCAGAGTTAAAACACCACATTTTTTTAAATAATAAATACATGGGAAAAACCCAAGTTTCCATTACAATATGTTTATAGGGATAAACCCTAATTTATTGAAATAAAACTTCTTTCTTATTTAGGTAACTTGTATAGCCACTTTTCCAAGCCTTCAGTGCTCTTCAGCTGGCTTCTATTTGGCTTTCACATTTTGTTATTTGAAACATATTTTAAAAACATTTTATCAGCAAGAAATACTGGCGAGTGCATCCCATTTAATTAAATCAAGCTTTTATCATTTTACAATATTGAGGGCGATTACAATGTTTATATCTACCCATTTACCACCCACGGGACTGTTAATCCTGACTTGTAGTCATGCTACTATTCAAAGTATAGTAACAAGTAATCTACACAAAATCCCAACATACCGACATTAATTGTAGAATACATAGATTCAATCACTGTTATCATAAGTTAAAACATTTGAGGTTTGTATAAAAATGGTTTACAAAAATAGATGTACTCACTTTGCTTTTTTAGATAGTACTACTTCTTTCTAGTGACTTTCTGGTTATAATCTATTAAAATTAAACAATGCACATGTATAAGTAAGATAATCCAATTTACATTAGCCATATCCCCGAGACAAAACTCCAACGACTGAGTCAGACAGAGCCTTGACATACGTTACCGGGCCCTAGGTCAATCGGGTAGAGTAACTAATACGTAACCGGGGGTTATAATACTTACAACGAGGCAGAGCTTCGCTTTTTAGGGGTATAATACCCGAGAGTTTTAGCTATTATATATTGAGAGAGAAATAAAATTTTTGAATGAACAAAACTGAAGTCGAGACCTCAATTTATAGGACTGATCATGGTTCTCTCGCGCCCCGCGAGAGATAGAAGGCAAAGCTTCGCGGCCCGCGAGGCCACTAGGCTAGGGCCTAGCTTGGTCGAGTCAAAGGTGTAGCCTTCACACGCATTGGGACACGTGGCGGAACTGGGTTGAGCCTGTTGTCACCTTGTCGCGGCCCGCGACAAACTAAGCATGTCTGGGTCGCGCCCCACAAGCGACATATATTTTTGTTTTTTATTGATTTTTATTAATATAAAGGTATTTTAAGGTTATTTTTCGTATACGGGGTATATTCTAAGATGTGTAGGGCATGTTAAGGGTTTTGGGAGAGTTGTTATAGTACTCATATTAAAGATAAAAAAATACTTGATTTTATGGTATATTTAAAAAAAATAATGAAGTATATAAAAGTTATTTTAGTTTAAAAAACCTTGGTAGAATTTGTATTTAATTGAAAATGGTCAAATGACTAGCAATTTTATGAAATTAACCCTAACTTGTTAGTACTAATTTTTAATTATAAAGGTTTTATTTATAATCAACCCCAACCCTTGATTTAAACTATCAATGGTTCAGATCTGTTTTTACGGTTCTTACAGTTAGCACTGTTTATACAGGATCTCAACTCAATCATCCAATATCTATGCTACTATATAACAAATTTGAGAAGGATGGTAATGTAATTTCAATTAAATTCAATTTTAAGATATTTAAGAACAATATTATTGCATTTGGTAAAGTGTTGATGTATAAACAACTCGCAATGTTGTCCTTCTAGTGCATTTAAGAAAGCATTAAAACCCTAATGCGTTTAAAATGGACACTCCTAAAGTTAAAATACATTATAAGAATCAATGATATTTCTAAAAAGTTAGAAAATTGCTAAATTGTTTAGTAAAAAGGTGTTAGATTTGTTGTTTTACCATAGATAATTTCAAAAATGATAATCATATAAGAACTAGATATACACTCCAGCCGCGTTGCGGCGGGGGCGCAGATGCGTCGAAACACCATCAAAATGTTTCGACATAACATGCAGCTAGTCAAGTCTTTTAGATGGTAGATTGAAATTATATTCTTGGAGCAACGTAGGATAAAGCTAAACAATTTTATTCGGTATATAAAAACATGATTTAAGTTAGCAACCTCAACAATAGTAATTTATTTATTTTTAAGTTTGCTGTGTTCAAACAAAAACGACATGATAATATCATTTTTTCCTTGATAGGCATATAATACTGAATATCAATATTGATTTGTGTTCGAATACTACAATACTTGTTCTTAACACATGGATAACAAATTTCCAAATCTATCCCTTCGTCTTCCCTACCATCTTGCCAACATGTTAATCTTCTTTAGTGCTACTTTGCCAACAAACCCACCTTTTTAAAATTCAATATCAAAAGAAAAAAAGCAAAGTTAATATCTAAGAATTTGCAATAATCGAAAGTAACTAAACAAAGTAACCAAATCAGTTGCAACTGAAGTAAAAAAAAAACATCAAAACGAACAAAGTAAATCAACTATTCTGGTGGTGTGTCTACACAACAGCAAATTGATCATAAAAATTCAGACAAATAAATGAAATTAACATCTCTAAAATTTGCAATCCAAAAAATTTAATTGTGCAAGTCTTAGAACGATGTCATCATAGAATGTACAATAGGGATTCTAAGCAAGCAATAAAACCCTTTCATCTCGTCCGAGAAGGAAACCAGCTGGTAGCAAACCGTCGTGTATCAATAAAAGTACCGGACCATTGTACAGATCCAAAACGATAGCGCATATACGTCGGCGGAGGTGGCCAGCTTTATGGCATCTCTGATGATACCATCATCATCGACATCGTACAAACGTACCGCCATCCAATCGATGGCCCCGAACTTCCGAAAACAGAAACCCTCTATATTTCTCTCTTTAGAAACCCCTATCTGTTTCTCTCTTTACAAGAAGAGAGTTAAAGTAACTCCCACTCCTTAATGATGAAAGTATCAAACCCGTCGTCATAGACGATTGGAACCGTCGGCAATGAAGACAAAAACCCCAAAGGGAACCCACAGCCTCTCATCTCGACAAATAACACATGGTTACCGGCCGTCGACGACAGAACGACAAACTTTTAGTGCGAGAAGGAGGCAACAGTTTTTAGAGAGAGAAAGTGATTGGTCAGTAAGGGAGAAAGGGAGAACATGCATTAAAGGGTAAGAAAAGAGTAAAGATAAAGGTAATAGCACAAAGTACACTTTGCATAAACAACTCAGAAACCAACCCACAGATTTTTAAACCTCTCAAAAACCACCGTACAACAATGATATGCAAAAGATACAACTACCATTGCAAAGAATGGTTGCTAATGTTGTACAAAACTTTAAGCAATAGGTACAACTACTATTGCAAGCAAATGTTATTAATTATACTATATATTAATGCGCTAGTTGAACAAAGAAGTCGATCATACGTTATTACTAAAAATTTCAAAGACAACTAGCTGCAACGTAACAAAAGGCATTATCCTATCTCGTTGCGCGGGTGTACCTGCTTTGAACTCATAAATGCCTAATATGAGATATTACAAATGAGTGTAACTCATTAACACCTAGTATAACTCATTAAGACCTAATATGTTAGAAAGTAATATAACTCACTAAGACTCTTAACCAAAACTTTTAAGAATCCATAGAAAAAGAGCTTTAGCATATTTGGCCATTGCAAAATGGAACCTTGTAGTGTAGTGTATCACAAACTTACTATTGACATGTTCAATATGTTCAACGATTTCACCTTGTTAGAGGTAAAGATAGAAGTCCTAGTTTTGTTGAAGCCTTAAAAATATAATAATTCATTAAATCAAATTGGGACTTTATATAACATACATAGAAAATAATTATATAACAATTCATATATTCAAATTTTAAATTATAACTATTATTAAAATACAAATATAAATTCAAGATTTTATGTGTTCAATGAGAACAGTGAATTTTTTTAAAGTTAGACACAATATTCAAACATATGACATTCAGATTGTATAATTAATTAACTACAAATAAAAGTAACTGAAAAATTCATTCTGTAAGAAGAAATAGGCAGCATTTTCCTTTCACAAGAACTTAGTAGTGAATGGTATCACTTTTTTATTTTTATTTTCATCGTTCTTTCTCATGCTTAGAAACACTTCCTATGCACAATGGAAGGACCCGACTCATCATATTCAGCCTTTGCAATCCACATCTGCCACACAAAATCAACAACCAACCATTATAATTATACCCCTATCCAAATTCACATGTTATATCGCGTTCAATACATAATCAATTTTTAAGCTGTGACAAAGAGATGTGTTACGTGTTACATACCTGCCTCGTGTATCAGAGTTAGCCAATAAGTACACACATTTATATAGTTAACATAGTGTTCTACTTAATATAGGTTATGTGTTAAATGCACTTCTGTGTGAAAGCAACATATAACCGTCTCATGTATCACCACCGCCGGCTTAGGCCATGCGCAGGGTGGGTGACTGCACAGAGCCCACTCTCCAGTGGGCCCAAAACTTTTTTTTTAAACAAAAGCCCATAATTTAATTCAAAACCCAACTAAAAAACAGTAAAACAATAGCCTGTATAGTTTTGTCCCATTTAGGAGCCCATTATTGTCCTATTACTGATTTTTTGATATATAATAAGTTTATATAGGAGTCCATTTTTACTACTCTCTCATGCCCCGAATCCTCATGATGTCCCTGTGTATCGCAGTTAAAACAACAAATCCAGACGTCTTTAAAAGTAGAAATCAGAGTGAAAGAATAAACCTGTTGGAAGGTGCTAAGAGATGCCAAGATTGACCCACCAATCCAGACACTATACTTCCTTTCAGGTGGAGCAACAACTTTAATCTTCATGCTACTTGGGGCTAATGCAGTAATCTCCTTGCTCATTCTGTCAGCAATACCAGGGAACATGGTGGTACCACCACTGAGAACAATGTTCCCATACAAATCCTTCCTAATATCCACATCACATTTCATTATAGAGTTGTATGTTGTCTCATGAATCCCTGCAGCTTCCATTCCGATCATGGATGGCTGGAACAGGACTTCTGGGCACCTGAACCGCTCAGCACCGATGGTTATTACCTGCCCGTCAGGCAGCTCAAAGCTCTTTTCCACTGAAGAGCTGGTTTTGGATGTTTCTAGCTCCTGCTCAAAGTCCAGTGCAATGTATGCTAGTTTTTCTTTCATGTCCCTTACGATTTCTCGTTCAGCAGATGTGGTGAAGGAGTAACCGCGCTCCGTCAGGATTTTCATCAGTGCATCGGTTAAGTCACGTCCTGCGAGGTCCAGACGCAATATGGCATGTGGGAGTGCATAACCTTCGTAAATGGGAACTGTATGGCTTACACCGTCTCCAGAATCAAGAACGATACCTGCACAAGAAACCATCAAGAAGCTAACCATCTTGCATCTTTATTTTAAACTAATGAATGCCCAGTTGGGCATTGTGTGAAAAATTTTCTGGGTTGAAATTGTTCGTTTTCGGTACCTGTTGGATTGTACACAAGGGTGAAACCAGTTGAGGTTGAGATGGGTCATTTTTAGTACAGTGGAAAATGGGCCAGTCATGATGAGTTGTGCAACAGGGTCAAACCATTGAAATGGTCGTTTTTTAGCAAAGGTCAAAACAAGCTGGGTTGAGTTGACCTACAAAAATTACTCCTTCAAACTATTTAAAATAATAAATGCATTATGTATGCTAACAAAAACATATTGTTGTAAGAACAACTAAATCTTTGAATAAAAGAGGTTTAGAAGGTTGTCTGCATTATTAATAATGGAACTTTTGGCGACTTTCAAACCATTTTACCCAACTTGTTCCCTTATTATTATATGTTTTTATTTGAACCATAAGCGATTTAAAAATAATAACCCAAATCAATCCATTCATTAGTACATGGGTTGAAATTACCACCTCCGATCATGTTAAGACATTACCACAGTTAGTTATTGACATTTATGTTGACTAGAATACTCCTTACACAAAAATATGTAAGAGAAGAGACAGAAAAATGCACAAGGCGGGTCAGATAATTGGTCTGGGGAAGATGAAACCGTGTAGCATTTACTTATAGGTTGTGACGTTGCTAATATAGCGTGGTGTTTTGTAGCAAATTGGTGTAAAGTGCCTCCTATTTTTGGCTTCTCTGTCCGTGACCTTATGGAGTTCCACAACCACACAAATTTACGCCCCACTAAAAAATTTGTGCTTCAAAGAATCATAATTGTTGCTAGTTGGAGCATTTGGAAGGCGAGAAACGAGATGAAGTTCAGGCAAAAAGAGGTTAAAGTCGAAGAAATCATCGTTAATATTAGATCTTTTAGTTTTTTATGGTTCAAACATTGGTCAAATTGTAAGTCGGTATCTTGGTCCGAATGGTGTTCTTTTAGTCTTAGTCTGATGTAATTTGTTTGTGGCTGTCGCTGTGCCTTGTTTTGGCAGTTGCGACTGTGCTTTGTTTATGTGTTAATGAAATCCACTGTTAAAAAAAAAAAGATGACTGGTCTTGGTCCAGGTTAAAATGTGCAATATAATGATAAGGAGTTGGGTCATTCAGGTTGGCCCGTAACAACTGTTGTATCTTTTTTATAAATTAATCTTGTATCTTTTTTATAAATTAATTTTTTGTTAAATATGATTAGTAAAAATTAGATTAGTACAATATTAACATGATCTTTTGTATATATAGCTGTTTAGAACTTGTATTCATCAAATCGTCATGTCTTTCAACTGATTTGACCCATTTCCCTTTTAGCTATTTCTTATCTTACCCGTTTACTCGTTAGATAAATCATCAACCTTACTAAACTTACCAGTAGTACGACCACTGGCATAGAGTGAGAGAACAGCTTGTATAGCAACATACA
The DNA here is from genome assembly GCA_030545235.1 of Helianthus tuberosus. NCBI lineage: Eukaryota > Viridiplantae > Streptophyta > Magnoliopsida > Asterales > Asteraceae > Helianthus > Helianthus tuberosus. The sequence continues at coordinate 127,589,466 of CM060407.1, forward strand.
TAGCGGGAGCATTAAATGTCTCAAACATGATTTGAGTCATTTTTTCCCTATTAGCTTTCGGATTAAGGGGTGCCTCAGTAAGGAGAACCGGGTGTTCCTCCGGGGCCACACGAAGTTCATTGTAGAAAGTGTGATGCCAAATCTTTTCCATGTCATCCCAATTATTGACAATTCCATGTTCAATTGGGTATTTCAGGGTCAAGATACCTCTCTTCGACTGGGCCTCATCACCAACATATGCATCTTTTTGACCCATGCCAACCATCACTCCAGTGTGACGTGGGCGGCCCACTATGCTCGGGAAAACTGCTCTTGGTGCATCATCACCAGCAAAGCCAGCCTAATAAAAGCAACATTGCATTGTCAAGAAAGTTATACAACATGAAGCTGTTGACCCTAAAAGATAAAATAATGTAGTATAGCTACAAAACTACAATAACATGTTTAAACTGATACCTTAACCATCCCAGTTCCATTATCACAAACAAGTGGTTGAATGTCTTCTTCCGCCATCTTCACTCAATGCCTGTAAAAAAGTACACGATCGAATTTAAATACGATTAACTCAATGCCTATAAAAAAAGTACAACATCGAATTAACTACGATGATTTATCAACACAAATGGAAATTATTGAATACATATATTAACCAAAGGGGACATAATGATCAAGAATCATAAATACAACCATGTGAACTACACAAAGTTGTAGCAACTTGTCCTTATTTTGGATGATGCGAAACTAGTTGCGTTTAACAAGAAAGCGAGAATGTTTGGCAAAATTGTTTCTCATTTTAAGAAACAAAAGATGAAGATTTAGAATCAAAAGTTAAAACTGTGATTACCATCATTGAATGCTCAATCCATTTATAATATAGTGATCAATAAATGTTTTATAAACTGGTCTTTGTTTTAAACATGTAGAGTTGACAAGGCATGATGATCTCCCTATTATCACTTTTTAAAAATTAAAACATTAAAACCAGAACATAAAAATGTTTCCAAAAGATGCCTAAAATGTTCATCCACACTAGTAATACCTAATTTATAGAAATTATGCAAATCAACTGAGAAAGGCTAATTACTACTTGAACATACATCCATAATTAGAACTCAGTATGTTTTGTTGGGTGCATTAAAAGAAGACATTAAGTTTAATATAAGAATTTTGTTTTTTGAGACATTATTTTATGTTAATTATGTTTTGTCAAGTATGCTTGGATAATTAGGTTAGTATATATTTGGTGGATCTACGTAATGTTTGTGATGAAAGATGTTGAATTATGCAAAATCTAATATATATTCGTTTGTGTTCATAACAATTCTTTATGTCCGTTTGTGTTCATTAACGTTTGCTTGTGTTCGTTTGCGTTTGTTACTTAAAATTAAAAAATGAAGACAAACGAACATGAAGATGTTTATTTCCTCAATAAACGAACACAAACAGACAATCTCGTTCGTCAAGTGTTTATAAACAGCGGGTTAACACATTTATTTTCCTAACGAATGAACATGAACAAAGTCTTGTTCGTATTCCTTTGGTTCAGTTCGTTCGAAGCCCTACGTTTTGTAGGGGGTCACAACATTCATATATGAAGTCGAATTTATTGGACAAAATTATAACATATTAACCTATATTAATAAGGAATGTAACAGATATTTTAGATCTCCGATCAATGAAAACAAACGATTTAAAACTCAACAGGATCTCAAATCAATTCCACAATTTTACAATTGTGATCTTAATCAAATGTTTTCAGATCATAACGTCAAAACAAACACACAATTAAAGAACACTGGTCGTAAAATCATATCTCAAAGTACCAAAACCGCACGTACATAAACTGCATGCACATAATCAAAGAAAAAGAAAAACCGAAACCGAACCAAATTGTAGAAGATTTACCTGTCAAAAGTTGATTGATCGTTGGAGAGAATGAACCTCATTTGCGTTGGGAAAGTATGTGTAAATGGGGAAATATGGAGTACTTAAAATTCGGGTGATCGCTTCACCATCCGTTTCATTTTTGTTTCAATTCTATTATTAGTTTGTTAGCAAATATTTTAAACAAATAGCACGAAATAACGAAATAGTATTGTTATTATAATAGCACTCTTACCTAATACATGGTTTATATAAAACTCCTAATACATGGTTTATATAAAACTTTATTATATAATTAGTAATGGAGATTCGGAAATTATAAAAGATATTTTAAGAAATATGGTTAATTTTTTTTAATTAACCTTTTTAAACTAAGAACTAGAATACAAAAGGTTGAAAAAGGAGAAAATAAAGAAAAAAAAATAGGTTCAATACGCACTCACTTAATCTATACTATATATAAAAGCATATAGGAAGTTAATGTAATTTGCCATTCCCTTAAAACAGCCTTAATGCATAATGTACAACCCTCTAAAGCACAATATTAATTTACAATCCCACTTATACCCTCACTCACACAATTGAAAAAAACACGGATACCACATTATGGTTTCAGGGTCTCTCATTTCTTATCCGCCTCCATCTACTCTCTCTTTCTCTGGCGATTCAAGAAGACCAGATCTACGCTATTCCTCTTTAGATTTGTTTTGTTTCTTCTTCAGATCTATGATTCCTCTTCAGATTTGCACAATTAATCGATTAGTTTGTTAGGTAGTTAGTTAGATCTGGATTAAAGTTTGTTATTTTCGTTAAATTGAAGGTAAATAGAATGAAAATTTGAAATCATGAGTTAATTTATCGATTATATAGTTTGTTAGATCTGGATTTAAGTTTGTTATTTTGTTGTTTGTATAAGAGAAGAAAGCTCGAAAGGATCTGATTCTGGTGGATCAAGGTAACGACGACAGTAGTCTTAGCGGAGGCTTAGATTCTACCAGATCTAAAGCGTCGACGATGACATGATATAGTTAGGGTTCCGATTTCAGGGTTATGTGTCTTCGATCTGTCCGATTCCAACAGACCCGAAATGTGAAGGAACAGTTATACCCGAAATAGATAGTCCTGAAGGACTTGTCAGAGGTCAACATGTTCTCAACATTGGATCTCCTATCATTGTAAGCGGTTATTTGTTTTAATAAGTTGAAGATCTTAGGGTTTTAAAGTTACTTGTATTGAAATGGTGAAGTTTGATGATAATTTGATTGGATATAAATATGAACATCCTGTTATTATCTGAAAGGACTTTACAAATGCTTTTTTTACTCGAATTTCAAAGGTACTGATTTCAGCCAGTAATATGCTTATCAGGTTTTTAACTCATCACTGTATAAGGGACCGACTCTCATTTCCAGTTGTTATTGCACATTCGAAGAGTATCTTGTCACACCCTGACTTTTGCGGAAGCGTATGTGTGTGACTTGATCAGTTTCATTTCATTCGATCATAACAAACAACTACATGCATAAAATTAAGAGATGTTCATCCATACATAGTTTGAAACGTTACAAACACAAATTGTCCAAATTCCCAACCAACACGAGTATTAAGTTAAGATTACAACCCAGCATAAGTTTTAAAGTTCCATAAAAGGACTTGTTCTAACAAAAGTTAAACTTCACGAGGCTTTGCGTTCTATATCTCATCGAAGATGGGATATACAAACCAAACCCTCCAAAAATATGGATGACATCTAGACTTGAAAACCCAAAACTTGTAGATAATGCGCACCAAGATCCCTTCATCTTCTTGAATACATGTAAGTTGAAAAATCAACAAAAGTTGAGCGAGTTCATGCGTTTTATGTGCATACGCATCAAATGAGTCTCAAAAACATTTGAAAGTTTAGTTGTAAGTAGGCATGTAAAGCGTCTATGAACAGATCATTAATGTTTTGCAAGGACATTAATATATGCGACGACATAGGAAGTACTCAACTAGAGTAGACGATTTTTAGTGTCGAATCACCTTGACTGTGTCGAATCACCTCGACTAGGACACAACAGCACTCTAAGTAGTCAACCTTGGACCGTGAGTGGGGCTCGCCCGTACCCATTAGATCTAACCTTTGTTCCGTGGTCCCTAAAAGGATTAATGGCACTTTAGTTTCAGCCTATGCTCACATAATCTAATAGTTCATTCCTTAGCTAAATCATACCCAAGTTGACATGTATTTCACCCCCGAAAGTTATAAATCGAAAATGTTAAGAGAAAAGGGGGACATGAACTCACAAATTTGCTTCCATAACCTCGTGTACCTAAAGTAGATATCCTCAAGCCGTACTACTACCTACACACGTGCTAAGTTTTATTAGACGCTTAGGTCGTGTAACGACTCTTAGCCTTAGTTACTTATTAAGACTTATTTTGGAATTTTGGTATACCTTGAGTTACACGCTTGGTGTATGTAGTATAAGGAATTATATAATTCCAAATTTAATAGTTATTAGTTAAGATAATGATATTTTAACTTAAATTATTTTCATACGAGTATTCAGATATTGTTAAAAATAATATATTTTTAACTCGTTTGTCATACGGTTCATATATATGTATTTCCAAGTATAGGTATACTTGTATTATGTGTATGTTATTTTGTATTCTCATACTTGTGTATAATACTTGTATGTGGTCTTTTTACCAAGTGTTGGTAGTGTGTGTCGGTATGTATTTATACGTATAGGAATACATATTTTCCTTGTATTTATTAAGTATTCCATACTTAATTTATGTATAATTTTCCGCAATATTGTTTTTGCATAATTTTAAAATTACCAACTTTATATTCTCAATATATATATATATATATATATATATATATATATATATATTAAGAGAATTTTATAGAAAAATATCTATAAATTTTATTTGGTAAAAATATGTATACATCCACATATATCTTAAAAATAATATATTATTAAGATTACAGCAAGAAAAATATATATTTTTAGTTTTCACCAAAATAATATATTTTTGAGTTGTTTATGAAAATATATATTTTCTTCCACTTCAAAAATAATATATTTTCAATTTTTACAAAATATAATATATCCTTATAATAGTTGTATAAATTCATACTTTGCCGTTTGTTCGGTTTCAAAATACCGTTTACCAAATTTGTCAAGATACGAATTTATTTCCAAAAAAATATATATATATATAGTCCAAAGTGTCCATTTTCCGAATTGTCCAACTTTTGTGCATAAATTATATATTTATTTTCTTGTGATATATATATATATATATATATATGTTAAGAGAATTTTATAGAAAAATATATGTACATTTTATTTGGTAAAAATATGTATACATCCACATATATCTTAAAAATAATATATTTTTAAGATTACAGCAAGAAAAATATATATTTTTAGTTTTCACCAAAATAATATGTTAGTGCATTTATGTCTATCGCCTCCGTCATCTCAAGAACGTAGCTGAAACAGTTTATTTCTTGCATTATATTGTAATATCTTGTTAGTAAAGGCAAGGTGGCATAATTGTAAATAAGGAGAGTCTCCTTATATCCTTTGCCTATAAATAGAACCCTTAGGGTTAGGATTTTGAACTTTTGGCCATTAGAAGACTTGGAGCTTAGTGCTTAGAGAGAGAAAGCTTAGAGAGAGAAAGTCTTCGTACGTGATTCTCGGTGCTTGTATTCGTCATATCTTTCAATAGAATCACGTTAAATTGTACGTTCTTGTGTTCGGTCACGTTCGTGCACGGATTCCGCACGTCGCACGGTCGGTTCACAATCGTTCGGGAGTCAAAACCGGGACCTACAAGTGGTATCAGAGCAGGTGCTCGGTTGCGAAGATCAAACGCACAGATTCGTACAAGATTTGATCAGATTCAGAGCCAAAATCATCCAGATTTGTCAAATTCTTCATATTTTTCTTGTTCTTCACGTTTTTATCTGATTTTTGTCAAATTGAACAGGTTTCTACGGTCGAAAATTGCTGATTTTCGGATATGTTGTGCGAAAATACCTGATCTACAAGCCTACAAATTTTCAGATCGTAATTCAAAGCCGTTTGAGAGAAATCTAAAATTTTGTGTTCGAAAAAAATTGTTAAAATGGTTACTGTTGCTGTTCATGTTCACTTGAATGCTAACCGATCGGACAGCTGACCGATCGGCTAGCTAACCGTTCCATAGCAAAACATTGTAATTCATTGCATTTCATTAAAGATGTTGACCTCTTTGACTTGCCAGCCGATCGGCTAGTATCCCAGCCGAACGGTCAGCACACCATCACGTTAAATTCATTTAGTTGTTGACTTTGTTGACTGCTGATCGATCGAACATCTGTTCGATTGAACACCTGTCTGTTCCACTGCATTTCATTAAGTCGTTGACTTTATTTGACCTAACCGATCGGCTAGCATCCCCAACCGATCGGCTAGCATCCCAACCGATCGGTCGGCAATACGTGTCATTAGTCTACACTGTTATATTTCTTGGTCAACTCTGTTATCTTGTCAGTCAAGCGGTGAGCATGTGAATTTCAAGTAACTCGCATCTTTTGTAAAATCATTAATTGTTTGTCGGCCATTTATAATAATTCGTATTAATTGTAATTCCATGTTCACGTGATTCATGCACATTTAAAATTCATATTAGTTGTCTGCCACAATCTTATTGATAATATCAATTGCATGTGCACATGACAGTTTGTAGAAATCCAATGTTTTACATGTGCTAAGTGTCGTTTTGTAGTTTGTTTACACGTGGTTCAGGTCTAAGAAGTCAAAGTGCCAACCGATCGTTCAAGCTTTTTGTCGTCTTGTGCCATCACTTGAATTCCCAACCGATCGGCTAGCATCCCCAATCGATCGGCTAGCATTTCCCAACCGATCGGCTAGCATTTCCCAACCGATCGGACAGCAATCCCAGCCGATCGATCAAGAGATTTGTCGTGTAGTGTCTGCCGATCGAACAGAGGGTCGATCGAACAGCTTTCCCGTCCGATCGAACAGCAACTCCAACCGATCGGACAACATTGATTATTTTCACTGTTGACTTTTTCGGATACCCGTTCGATCAAGTTGTTTGATATTTTAAAACTGATCGTTTGTTTTTCGGTTTATAGGTGATTTCGAGGTAATTCAAGAATATAAAATCATGGCAAGATCTGGTGAACCTATTCCTTGGAAAGACAACAGAACAGAACTGAAGAAGAGAAGTATGTTTACAGAAAGATGATAGCTCAGAACAAAATGATCAGAATATCTGGTATCTATTCTGAAGCAAAAAGAGCAAATAGATGGGATCCAGACAGAGAATGTTATCTTGACCCCCAGGGAAACATTGCTATTGACCATAACACTCTTGATATGGAAACTATAATCAAAGAAATGAAAAAGGAAGATGATTATTGGCAAAGGAAATGGTGGGGAAACGGAGAAGAGAAAGAAAAAGAAAAAGAGATTGAAGAATCAAAGAAAAATGAAACTTCAAAATATGACGTGGTGTGCTCAAAATGCGAAAAATCCGAAGCAAAAAATGTCAATCTCTTGAAAGATGTGGAGAATTTGACATTGGAAAACAAAGCTTTGAAAGACGAGAAGAAAGCTGATAATGAACAGATTCTGGAGTTGCGCTTGAATTGTGAAAAACTGAGATCTGAAAAAGACAAACTTTTGAAGAATATTGAGAGTTTGTCATTAGAAAACAAAAATTTTAAAGAAAAAGAAAAATATTTTGAAAATGAAAAATTAAAGTTTGAAAAAGATTTTTAAAGTCAAATAAAGGTTTTAGAAGATGAAAAATCTGTTATTTTTAAAAATAATCTTGAAAAACAAATTGAGATAAATTCTCATCTTGAAAAAATCATTCAGCTTGAAAAAGAAGCTGAAAGTGTTAGAAATAGAGTCAATGACTTAGAAAATCAATTGAAAGGTTTTGTGAATGTTTCATCAGTACTGTTATGGGTGAAATTCTGAGCCCATATCCTGACACTATATCTTGATTTCATGTTAGCTGTTTATGATCAGGATACCGGACCAGGATATTGGTAACATCCTGAGGCAGTATAGATCAGGATACCAGACCAGGATATTGGTAAAATCCTGACGCAGTATCCTGGCAGTTACTAACGATTTTCTTTGGTTGCAAGGTACCAACGTTAAAGGACTTGATCTACCTGAAGATTCGCTCAAGGTGGTTGAAAAATGGACGTTGATGGTGGAAGAATGGGTCTTGTAACGGTCAGAATAGAAGAAAGGCATATTCCGCGAGAATATCGGATGCTGGTCAATGCTATTGAGGTTGTAACGGTCATATGAGCCGAAGACCCGGTTTTATAGTTAATAAGCACGTGGAAAACAAGTTAAAAGAGTCCTCCAACGTTCAGAATGGAATATTCCCAGCATCCCGGAATAATAGGAGAGTTAGTTTGTTACTTGTAACTATAAATAGGAGGCCAGATCGATAGGAACACACACTTGACTCTCCACTCTCGAACTCACACTTCTTTTTTCTTTCTATCATGCACAAACACTCAACACTTGTAATCGTTGTACCACTTAGCATTGATCTGCGCCATATCCTGCACTGTATCCTGATATTTGAAGTAATAGAAGAACAAGGCAGCCGACGATTGTCAGCTCCCGAGGTTTTATGCCAGAGATTTAGATTGATCAAGGGCTTTCCTCGTACATCACGCGTCAACCTTTACATTTTTGCTCATTGTTTGATTATAGATACAGCTCGATATCCTGAGCCGTATCTTGGAACTGTTTTCGCAAACTAACAAACCAACATATTTTTTAGAAAGTATTATTAGCACACTACCTCACAAAACTAATTTGATCACTTAATTGCTTAGGTAATTTTTGACCAAAACAATTTGGCGCCCACCGTGGGGCAAGTGGTGCTATTTTTAATCAATACTTTGTTAAAATCATTACTCGGTTTTCTGTTTTCGAAATTCTTTTCAAAACTATTTCTAATGGCTTCTCAATCGAATTTGAACTCTTCTTCCATGTCTGTTTCAACCTCTGCCGCCGCTGGTTCATTACCTCTTCCACGTTCACAAGTTCAGACTTTTCAGAGGAGAAATGAAAGCCACACACCGAGAGAAATGCCTGCTGCTCAGAATGTTCCTAGATCCGGAAATTCAGGGAGAACCCATATCCTTGCTTCTAATAACGAAATTCTGTCTTTGTTTGGTAGTATACAGGAACAAATGAAGAGGCAGCAAGAAACTAACCAGATGATCATGAAGGATATACAACTCTTGAAGTCAAACTCCAGGAAACATGTGGAGGATACAACTACTCCTCTATAGCCCAGGATGCTGATCTTTAGTTCAGCAACATTTACCGATGATAATTAAGGCAACATGATACTGAGTCAGTCCCGGAGCAACATGCTGGAGATACCATCATCCGCCAGGATATCGACCGTGAGGGATCCAGGATATGGCCCAGGATATGGTCCAGGATATGGCAAAAGTCAACATGCTGGTAACATGTTTGCCAATATCAGTATCCCTGCTACTAATAATTCTGATTCTTTGCAGGATATAGGTGTAACACCAGTATTGACCAGGGAACTTCAAAATTTGAAGGATATGATATCAAGTGTTCCTGGAGTAGTGCAGCCTATACCGAAAGTATCCCAGGATAGTCACATGATATCCTGATTTGCTCATCCAATTTGTGATGCTGAAATTCCAAAAAGATTCCAGACTCCCAGCGTAAAGTTGTATGATGGGACGACAGATCCTGAGGAGCATATTGCCCAGTATAGGAAAAGGATGGAAACAAATCCAATCCTACCAGAACTTAAGGAAGCATGCTTATGCAAAGGCTTCGGTTCAACTTTAACGGGATCAGCCTTAAAATGGCTTTTAAATGTTCCACCTTATTCAATTACATCATTTTCTCATTTATTTAATTTGTTTATCAGTCAATTTTCTTGTAGCAGGAGCTTTGAGAAACTAACAAGTGATCTTTACAGGATAACATCAGGATCACAAAAATCCCTAAGGGATTATGTTAGCAAATTTAGTAGAGAATCCCTGGATATCCCGAATCTTGATATTGCTACGGCATTACAAGCGTTCAAAAGGGGGTTACAGAAGGATCGTCAATTTTATCAGGATCTTGTAATGAATCCTTGCAGGAACTTGGACGAAGCTCGAAACAGGGCTTTGAGATACATCAGGCTAGAAAATGATAAGAAAATGCAAGAGAGGATGAATGCATCCTCAACATACGAGTCAACTAACAGGAAGTCAGAATCCTCGTTCAAGTCATATCGGCCTAAGCCATATGGTAGAAATGAAAACAAGAGAGTGAATGCCGTCGAAGATGAGGATCCCGAAGAGTATCCTGAGTTGTCTGAATATTGCTTTTCTGTTAACATTCCTGAATTGATGTATGCCATGCAGGGTCTAGGAGACAAGGCTAGGTGGCCTCGAAAGAATCAACAAAAGGCTGACTGGAAAGATAAGTCAAAATGGTGTGCTTTCCACGAAGATTTCGGACATGTAACTGAGGATTGCATTGCTCTAAGGAAAGAAATAAGCTATCTTTTAAGCAAGGGATATCTGAAAGATCTCTTGGGGAGAAAGAAGAATAAGGGTCAGGATACTGAGAAGGATCCTGAGCGAGCAGCATCACCTCCCGCGGATGCCAAGATAATCAACTTCATTTCGGGAGGATCCAACATTTGTGGAACTTCGTATTCGGCAGCAAAGAGACATGCAAAGGAAGCTAAGGCCGAAAGGGGAGACAAACCTGTCAGGATAACTACCCTCACAACTGACAAAGTGATCACTTTTGATGCTGATGACAGGGATACTGTCCAGGATCCTCACCATGATGCTCTGGTAATAACGTTATATGTGGCTAACCATTTTGTACGCAGGATACTGGTTGATAATGGCAGCTCCGTCAACATAATCCAACTAGAAACTCTGAAGAGAATGAATGTATCTCCAATGGATATCACTTCAAAGTCTACCGTGCTTGTTGGGTTCAGTGGAGAGGCTAGAAACACAGTGGGAGAGATAAAGTTGCCAGTATACGTTGAAGGAGTCAACTCGATACAACGTTTCTGTGTGATGGATTCTCTATCCTGCTATAACATCATACTGGGAAGACCGTGGATTCACGATATGAAGGCTGTGCCATCAACATATCACCAATGCATCAAGATACCTACCCCTTGGGGAGTTGTCAAAGTTGATAGTGATCAGCAGGGGGCGAAAGAATGCTACTCATCCTCGATGAAATCCTCAACCAAACCTAGTGCAGCATAGCAATTAAAGACGCGGGCCCAGGATATCGTGGAGGATCCGGAGCAGGATGTGAAGAAAATTATCCTGGACCAGGATAATCCCGATATTTCGGTGCTCGTAGGGACCAATATCCCTCAGGATATTGAAGAACAATTAATTAACTTTTTGAAATGCAGGATGTCAACGTTTGCATGGAAGCATGAGGATATGACAGGCATATCCAAAGATATTATCACTCACAAGCTTGGAATTGATAAATCATTCAAGCCTGTGCAACAAAAAAGAAGGAAGTTTGCTCCTGAGCGGAACACGATTATCCAGGAGGAAGTTGAAAGATTATTAAAGTCCAGAATGATCAGAGAGGTTAAGTTCCCAAGGTGGCTAGCAAACGTGGTTGTAGTACAAAAGAAAAATGGGAAATGGAGAGTTTGTGTAGACTACACAGACTGGAACAAAGCTTGTCCTAAAGACCCATTTCCTCTTCCCCACATTGATGCAATGGTAGATGCCACTGCCGGGCATGAAATGCTGACCTTCATGGACGCATCCTCAGGATTTCAACAGATCCAAATGGAGCCTTCTGACCAGGAGGATACTGCCTTCATGACACCAACAGGTATTTATTGTTATACAGCTATGCCTTTTGGTTTGAAAAATGCAGGTGCAACATACCAAAGATTGGTAAACATGATGTTCAAAGACAAACTGGGGGACACCATGGAGGTATATATCGATGATATGGTGGTGAAATCTAAAAAGGCTGAGGATCACCTCCAGGATATCAAGGGAGCATTTGATATCCTGGATCAATACAACATGAAGCTGAATCCTGCTAAATGCCATTTCGGAGTGGGGGCATGAAAGTTTCTTGGATATATGGTGACAAAAAGGGGGATAGAAGCAAGCCCAGAGCAGATCAAAGCTATCCTGGATATAAAATCACCCTCAAATATGAAGGACGTAGAAAGATTGACAGGGCGAGTAGCAGCTTTAAACAGGTTTATCTCGAGATCCTCAGAGAAGTGCAAAGATTTTTATGATATCCTGAAGAAGAATAAAAGATTCGAATGGGGGGAGAAGCATGAAGCAGCCTTGCAGGATTTGAAACAATATCTCTTAACCGCACCTCTATTGATGAAGCCTGAAAATGGTGAACCACTATCCCTGTACCTTGCTGTATCAGGGAATGCTGTAAGTGCCGTTCTTATAAAAGATCATGAAGGTCAGCAATATCCTGTTTATTATGTTAGTAAAAGTTTATTAGATGCTGAAACTAGGTACTCTCACTTAGAAAAATTAATACTAGCATTAGTCATGGCATCAACGAAGCTTAGACATTATTTCGAGACACATAGGATACATGTTAAAACAAATTATCCTGTCAAAAATGTGCTTAGGAAACCAGAGATGTCAGGCAGGATGGCCAAGTGGTCAGTAAAGTTAAGTGCTTATGATTTAGTATATGAACCTAGAAATGCCATAAAATCTCAGGCTTTAGCTTGACTTTGTGGCTGACTTTAGTAGTGACATTCAGGACGAGGTAGACCTAGAAGTTCAACAGTTAGGAGAATCCTCAGGATCCTGGACATTATATACTGACGGTGCATCTAATGTAAGAGGAGTAGGATTAGGAATACTACTAAAATCGCCACAGGGGGACATATTACCCCAGGCAATTAAGTGTGAATTTCCTGCTACTAATAATGAGGCAGAATATGAAGCTTTAATTGCAGGATTAGAATTGGCTAAGAGTATGAGTATCAAAAATTTGCAAGTATATGTTGACTCTTTGTTAATTACTAACCATTTTAATGGATCCTATGTAGTTAAGGGTGAGAAATTAATCGAATATCTTGATATTCTTAAAAAATTAGCAAGATATTTTGATGTTTTTTATACTTGAACAGGTACCAAGGGAAGATAATGCTGAAGCAGATGCCTTAGCAAATTTGGGATCATCGATCAGGATACCTGAAGGGACCCAAATACCAATATTACATGTCTTATATCCTGCAACAAATCCTCAGGATAAAGAAGTAGCGGGTGTTCAGGATTCTGGAACAGAGCATCCTGAAGAGGATCCGAAATCCTGGACGGCTCCAATCATGAGATATCTCAAAGAAGGACACATCCCTGGAAATGAAAATCCTAAGGCATTTAGGATGAAGGTATCACGATTTACTATTATAAATAATATTTTATACAAGAAATCTCTTGCAGGACCATATTTGAGGTGCTTGGAGGATCCTGAAGCCAAAGAAGTACTTCAGGATATACATGAAGGGGATTGTGGTAATCATGCTGGGGGCAGGTCGTTATTCTCAAAAGTATTAAGGACAGGATATTATTGGCCAACAATGAGAAAGGATGCCGCAGAATATGCTCGAAGATGTGACGCATGTCAAAGACATAGTAACATACTGCATCAACCTGCTGAACCATTATACCCTATTGTTTCCCCTTGGCCATTTATGAAGTGGGGGTATGGATATAGTGGGAAAGCTTCTAAAAGCTCCAGGAGGAAAGGTTTTCATGTTGGCAATGACGGATTATTTCTCCAAATGGGTTTAAGCAGAAGCATTTGTTCAAGTTAGAGATTAAGAAGTAGTATCCTTCATAAAGAGAAATATCTTGACCAGATTTCGAGTACCAGCCGAGATAATCTGTGACAATGGTTCTCAGTTTATAAGTAAGAGAACTACTGACTTTTGCAAAAGTTGGGGAATCAAAATGATAACTTCTACTCCGGTACATCCTCAAGCGAATCGATAAGCAAAATCCTCAAACAAGATAATTGTCAATAACTTAAAGAAGAGGCTTGGAGCCAAAAAAGGAAGATGGGCAGAAGAATTACCCTTTGTTTTGTGGGCTGATAGGACAACGGTAAAGAACGCAACAGGCCAAACCCCATTTTCCTTGGTATTTGGAGCAGAAGCAATGATTCCAACGGAAATGACAATACCTACTGCAAGATCTACCCTAAGTGATCCTGAACAGAATCCTGAAGCCTTGAGTCAGGATTTGGATACTATAGATGAAAAGAGAGATGCAGCAAGGCTAAGGATGGCAGCATATCAACAAAGAATATCCAGAGTATATAACAAGAATATTAGGACCAGAAGATTTAAGGTTGGAGATTGGGTGTTAAGAAAGGCTTTTCAGAATACTACTAATCCTGCCGATGGCAAGCTAGCTCCAAAATGGGAAGGACCATATGAAGTTGAATCAAAAGCAGGGAAAGGAGCATATAGACTCAACAATATGGAAGGGGATATGCTACCGAGATCTTGGAATGCTATACACCTTAAGCTTTATTTCAAGTAAGTTTAGAATTTAATTTCTAACTCAGGATGGTATGAATTCTATCTTTTTTAAATATGTTTGGTTTAATTTATTCTTTGAAACCCAATACTAACTTAAGCATCGGAGGGGTGTTAGCCAAGCTAACACCCACCTTAGTGTAAGGATGTTTTGCAGTATATGCTCCAGGATGTAGCTCCAGGATGCTCACTCAAGATACTTCGGAAGATTAGAGGATTGGCCCCCTCTCTCACGTACAAGGGATCCTGATCCCTTCACAGGTTTAAAGGTATTCACCTTTCTCACGAATTGGGTTTAAACACCCCGCCTGGAGCGCAAGTTATCCAGGGATAGTTCAAGGTGGCGGGACCAGTTCATGTAAACGTGGCTGACAATTTCGTTACTGTTGGCTATACCCTGGATCCTTAAGGTATATGAGGATTGATCACCCTCTCTCACGAAAGGGTATTTTCATACTCTCTAAGGTTTAAAGGTTATCACCTTTCTAAGTCTTGGAGTTTATACACTCCCGCCTGTAGCGTATGAAAATTTGGGATTTTCCCCAGGTTTAAAGGTTTTCACCTTTCTAAGTTTTGGGGTTTCCACACCCTCGCCTGTAGCGCACGAAACGTGGGTAAAATCCCCAGCAAAACTCAAAGACTTAAAGGTTTTCACCTTTTCAAGTCTTGAGGTTCTTATACTCCAGCTTAAATGCCTGGAAAATGGGTTTAGTCCCAATAAAATACAAAGTTTTTGGATAATCCCAAAGTATATTTTCAAAAAACATAATCATTTACAAGTCTACATAAATTTTTGAAAAAAGATTGCTAAGTTTAAACAACTGGTTGAAGAATTGCTAAAGGATCATATCCTGGTACAACATACTGGTCCTGCACAGACAGGGGACATCCGTGATAGAACATGACGTATGCTGATACTATATCCAACTGGGGACATTTATGCTGAAGCAAGAAGGAAACCTATGCCAACACTATATCCCACTAAGGCATTGTGAGGAACTCAAAACATCAAGTTTGGGCATAATTCGCCAAGTATCCTGGACGGGGGACACCTTCGGTGGAATGGTAGGACTGGAATGAAAGGATTGAGATGTCTTCTGTTTCGGTATGATCTTTCCTATTTTTGTTCTTTAAAAAACCTTATCTAGATTGTCTAAATTTCTGAAACTATAACACTTATAAGTATCCTGGTCGGGACATGTTCTCAGGATATATTCTCAAGATGTATTCTCAGGATATACTTCAGGATACTTGGATTGAAAATTGAAACTATATTCAAATCAAACTACTGTTATCAAAACAAGCTTCGCAAAATAAAAATGAACCATCCTTTTTCTTTGAAAACTTTATTGAAATTGTTTGAGTTGTAAGAACCCTATTTGACGGAAGTCTTAATAGGATATTTGCGAGTATACTGATCAAGATATTTTCATAAAAAGTAATAATTGCACTAAGTTTGGAACATTGGAATTCAGACTAAGCAATGCATAACAAATAACAACATGTAAGGTTAAAAGGTTAGTTTATTATTAATTGTATTCTTGGTTTCATCTCAAAAAGAGACCCATCCACCAAGAACACAATTAAGTTTTTAAAGTATATTTACATAAACAGATGAAGGCTTCGTCCTGAAAACACGAGAACCCATTTGCCTTCAACGGTTATATTGTTCAAAATAAACCATACTGATTGATGACCAAAGGCTTCATCCTGAAACTCAGGACCCATCCACCTTTGGCCATCGTATTGTCTTAAGTGCAGGAAATATAAATTGTTCTAAGTACAGGACGACCAGATGATTCAAACCCTACAAAGCAAAATACAGGTATCATTAAAGACAAACTAACCAGGATACAGATTCAGTATATGTGTACGGGATACAGGATTTGGATATTTACCTTATTTAGGAAGGAGTTCATGGGCTCGATGGATTCCATGAAGCCAAGGTCATCATGAGAGAAACCTTCGGCAGCAACAGTGGAGGGCTTAGAGCAGGTGGCAACAGATGATTCTTTTTTTACCAGGACAGGCTTGGAGTAACTGTCAAGCTCCTCAAGATTGAAGACAACAGGGACCTTAGCAAAGTCTACAGAAAAAAGGGAGTAGATTCAATCTTATCATATTATGTGCTGATTAACCAAACATATGCAGGAATGTTCAAAACAGATATCCTTACCGGACGTATTGGAATGACTGAAAAATATATCTGTTGGAATTAGGATATCCAACAGTTATATTTTTGGGGATAATTGTTATGGGTGAAATTCTGAGCCCATATCCTGACACTATATCTTGATTTCATGTTAGCTGTTTATGATCAGGATACCGGACCAGGATATTGGTAACATCCTGAGGCAGTATAGATCAGGATACCAGACCAGGATATTGGTAACATCCTGACGCAGTATCCTAGCAGTTACTAACGATTTTCTTTGGTTGCAAGGTACCAACGTTAAAGGACTTGATCTACCTGAAGATTCGCTCAAGGTGGTTGAAAAATGGACGTTGATGGTGGAAGAATGGGTCTTGTAACGGTCAGAATAGAAGAAAGGCATATTCCGCGAGAATATCGGATGCTGGTCAATGCTATTGAGGTTGTAACGGTCATATGAGCCGAAGACCCGGTTTTATAGTTAATAAGCACGTGGAAAACAAGTTAAAAGAGTCCTCCAACGTTCAGAATGGAATATTCCCAGCATCCCGGAATAATAGGAGAGTTAGTTTGTTACTTGTAACTATAAATAGGAGGCCAGATCGATAGGAACACACACTTGACTCTCCACTCTCGAGCTCACACTTCTTTTTTCTTTCTATCACGCACAAACACTCAACACTTGTAATCGTTGTACCACTTAGCATTGATCTGCGCCATATCCTGCACTGTATCCTGATATTTGAAGTAATAGAAGAACAAGGCAGCCGACGATTGTCAGCTCCCGAGGTTTTATGCCGGAGATCTAGATTGATCAAGGGCTTTCCTCGTACATCACGCGTCAACCTTTACATTTTTGCTCATTGTTTGATTATAGATACAGCTCGATATCCTGAGCCGTATCTTGGAACTGTTTTCGCAAACTAACAAACCAACATATTTTTTACAAAGTATTATTAGCACACTACCTCACAAAACTAATTTGATCACTTAATTGCTTAGGTAATTTTTGACCAAAACAAGTACCAGATCCTATATGTCCAAAACCGATCAATTCAGTTCTAATAAGTGACAATGTCACAAATTTTGACAAAGTCAAAATTGAAGATTGTGATGATAAATCTGATGATGAAAAAGAAAAAGAAGAAAAAAGAAAAACATTTTTGAAATTAAATGAAATGTTTAAAAATACTGTTTTACATTCTACTGAGAAAGGTGAATGCTCAACGCAAAAACCTGTAAAGAAGAATGTGGAACAGAAACAAAACGATAAAAAATCAAAAAATTTTCAAAAAGAAAATAAAAGCTCATCAGATCAATCATCCAATCACAATAAATAATCACAAAAATTTAAAAATCAAAACTCAAAAATAGTTGGTAATCAGTGGTGCAGGTTTGACCACAGTGCTCAAATGCCAAATCAAGGATACAAGAGGAGACATGAGTACCACAAGGCAAATCAATGCTTTGATCTAAGTGTGTGGTATGAAGATGGTGTTTGGTATGAAAGTAGTGAGAGGTATGATAACAGAGTGTGTTACACTTGTGGATTTCAAGGACACATTGCTGTTAACTGCCAAAGTCAGAGAATCGAAACAAGAAGGTGCTATAATTGCCAAATCAAAGGACATATTGCAAGAGATTGCCCAATGAGATCAAAGGGAAGATCGAGGGCTGATTCTCAGAAATTGGTAAAGAAACCAGTCAATGTCAAGCCCAAAGCACAGAAAGTTCAAGAATCTAAAGTTCAAGAACAGAAAGTTCACGAACAGAAAGTGAAGCTTTCGCAGGGGCAGAAAGACAGACTGAGGAAGAAGAGAAAGAAGGCAAGAGAGTTTCTCGAAAGGATTTTGTCCTCGGATACAGTCGTCAAAGCGAATAACAGTTCTGATAAATCGTTTTACTCTCCTAAGACCGATCAGTCAAACAAAACGAATTCATCAGATACAAATCTGGGGACAAAAGAAAAGAAGAAGAAAATTGTCGGCAATGAATCTGGCTCAATAAAGTCAGACAAGCCATGTTCAGGCAATGATTCTGGTTCATCAAAGCCAGAAGAGCCATGTGTTGAGGTAAAAATAGAGAATTCTAGTCTAACAATGGATGATGAAAAATTTCCACCATTGTTGAACAAGAATTCTAAATCACCCAAGGACAGTCAGGCTTGGGTGAAACTTTTCAAATAGAAAAACTTGACTTGCCGGAGCTTCCAGGTTGGTAAGTGTGAAGCAGGTATCGGAATCTTTCTTGAGAAATTCACCTAGGTGATATTTCGAATTACAGAAGGTTAATCAAGGACATTAAATTGTACTTGATTAATCTTTTCTACAAGTGTTTGTTGTTGATGAGAGTAAAAAATTGTTAAATGTTTCAAATGGTTGAAGAAAACAAGGTGATGAAACCCCGAATTTGTGAAATGACACACAAAGCTTATTTTCTGGAAAAACCATTTTGATTAAAACAAACTTAAGTGTTTTGAAATCAATATGGGAAAATAGTTTGTTGTAAGGGGGGGTTCTGATTGTTTATGCACAGTGGATGGCGAATTGAAGTAATTCGCATCATGTTGTCATTTTACCTTGTATAGTTTGTTTTCAAAATTTCCCAGAAAATCAAAATTGAGACATATTTTGATTTTAGGGGGAGAAAAATAAAAAAAAAATTAGAAAATTTGAAAATTCCAAAAACATTGAAAAAAGCAAAAATGAGTTTTGGTGTATAAAAGAGGAGATGATAGTACATCAGTAAACGATCACATCATGCTAAAGAAATGTAATGTAAAAAGTGATAAACGGTCTCACTGATGATGTGCCAGTAGGTTTTTGCACATTTAGTAGATTGTGACGAGATATAAACCTAAATTCAAACTTGCTTATATCGTGGGTAACATCTCTCGGATATATGGGTAACCCCCGAAATCTCGTTTGAAAGATTCCTTTTTCTGATATACTAGGTCTTTATACTCAGTGATATCTGGGGTATTATTCCAAGACTTCTGCTGAATGGAAGTTCTGAGCTAGTCCTCGAATAATACTTTCCGCAATGCTTGAAACATAGCATCACCCTCAGTATATATGATAAGACAATAAAATTGCTTAGCAATGCTGTTGTAAAAAAGATCCTCTAAAGGGGACACGCCCAAGTTGAGTCATGATCTCTCTGCTGAACGGTAGTTCTGACCTGAGCTCTCATGATTCTTCATAATTTATTAACCCCCTACAGATATCATTTGTGTTATACTCACCTGTAAGACTGAATATTGGGATCTGGATACGGGAGTATATTCTGAGGTGGGACACGCGATTAAGTTTTAGTATCTAAGACATTAAACTTGTATCTCGAAGTAGTTGAAATTTATGTGAAAATTTAAAGTGGACCAGTATACTGACAATCTAAGTGAATCGTTTAGAACTTAAAATGATTAAAGCTTAACGGTGCTAGTGATTGGTCTCATAAACTGATATGATCCTCTTACACAAACTCACAAAAATATTGTTTGTATATATTTCTTTACTGCATTTCTTTAAACTCAAAATCCAAAAAGATTTTAGTGTGTTTTAGCATAAAGTTTTGAAAAATACAAAAAGATTTTTGACAACAGATGTTGGACAGTTGATTTTCAAAATTCCAAGTGCTAAACTTGATGAACTAGAGGGTTGGGAGAATATGTTGAAAAACTTTGAATGTTATATACAAATCAAGGTCATTCACTTGAACTTGATGTAACTATACAGATTGATGAATGAATGATTTCTACCAAGTAAGTTTCTTAAATATAAGTGTTATAAATTTGTGAAACTTATGTTATGGGTAGAGGATTTGCAGGTTAACCAGGTTTCAAATCCTGAGCATATGCAGAATAGAGCCAGGAATTGATTCTGAACTTGTGAACCTGTGAAAGCCAGACTACGATCCCAACAGCCGAGTCTAAGGGGGAGTCTGGAGACGAGCTCAACGCAAGAGGAAGCATGGATTCAAGGTGCCAGGAATCTTTCCTGAAGGAGCTTGTAATCGGAAAGCCAGGTGTCGATCCCAAAGCACGGAAGCTTGACGAAAGGGGGAGCCTGAAGAGTCTACTGAAAGAGGGAGCTGAAGCTGAAGACAGATCCACGGGGATTCTGTTCGAGCTAGAGAGAGAGAAAGAAAAGACGCTACGAGTTTGACTCAATGATTGAGATTGACTGCGGCAATATCCAAGGGGGAGTCTGTTAGTGCATTTATGTCTATCGCCTCCGTCATCTCAAGAATGTAGCTGAAACAGTTTATTTCTTGCATTATATTGTAATATCTTGTTAGTAAAGGCAAGGTGGCATAATTGTAAATAAGGAGAGTCTCCTTATATCCTTTGCCTATAAATAGAACCCTTAGGGTTAGGATTTAGAACTTTTGGCCATTAGAAGACTTGGAGCTTAGTGCTTAGAGAGAGAAAGCTTAGAGAGAGAAAGTCTTCGTACGTGATTCTCGGTGCTTGTATTCGTACGTGATTTTCTTCCACTTCAAAAATAATATATTTTCAATTTTTACAAAATATAATATATCCTTATAATAGTTGTATAAATTCATACTTTGCCGTTTGTTCGGTTTCAAAATACCGTTTACCAAATTTGTCAAGATACGAATTTATTTCCAGAATATATATATATATATATATATAGTCCAAAGTGTCCATTTTCCGAATTGTCCAACTTTTGTGCATAAATTATATATTTATTTTCTTGTGATTTTTGTAATACTTCAAATTATAATTTTTAGTATCTTGGTGTGGTGTATTATTTTTTTGACTTCCTAATTTTTAGTATAACTAATACAAGTAATATATATGTAGCACATAATTTTATGACTTCTAAATATATATTTCCCTAAATATATACTTTGTCATTTTTATTCTTGAAAATCAACCTTCAATACTTGTAATTTTTGCAATAAAAATTATGGCAAATTTTATATTTAAAACCATGATCAAAAATCACTTGTAAACACTTGTTTAAAAATATTTTTCTAAGTGTTGAATTTTTACAAAAAAATTGCCATAGTTTCCCTTGAAAATGGAGATTTCCATGCTTATTATCATAGCATTTTCTTTTCAAAATTTTATCAACAATCATCAACAACATTCTACTTCTTACCATGAGCCATAACATGCATTTCTACAAGATGGTATGAACTTGAAGTTTTGTAAAATCTTGTAGTATTTTAACATGATGTTTAACATGGTTTAATAACACTAAAAACATGATTCTTATTTCATAAAAATCATTTTTACAAAATTTCAATCTCTACAACTTTTAACACATTTGTAACAACCCGGAATTTATAAAACTCTAAATCAGAATTATTAAGTGTTAATTAAACAGGAACAAACTAACTAGGAAATTACAACCCAGTTAGTTAGTTGACTTGTTTTAAAGCATGAATGAATTTAAATTGCCAAAATATAAACTAAATACAAGTGGAGGAACCTATGTTGTATAACTTGAAACTTAATTCAATTAAAACAAATTAAAACATACCAAACACATACAAGAGGTGTGTCTAGTCGACCAGGAAACGCAGGGGGCGACATAAGCTCCTCACCAAACCCTAGCTTCCACAAAATTGATCAATTGAAGGTCATAATCAAGTCCAAATCGATTTTCAAGCACAAATTAATGATCACCTAGTTGAAGGGATCATAAGGTATGTAAAATCTTGATGTTTTTATTCATCTCAAATTCTTGGTTAATTGTGAAGGACTGAAATTGAGCTTGATTATGTCTTGCATGGGTGAAATTAGAAGTAATATGGTGTCTAGGGATACACCCTAGATGATTTCTTATCAACATCTTGCATGAAGCTTGTAAGGTTTATAATCACCAATGTAGGTGACTAATAAGTTTGTAGAAACTTGATAAACACTAGGATTGTGATTCTTGTTTTAGTGTAATCTGAATTCGAAGAGGTAAATTCTAAAATATAGAAGTTTAAACATGTGTAAATATGCTTAATTGAAGTTGGTTTAGATGAAAATTACAAGTCATGAACTTGGTTATGATTATGTAAAAATCTGACCCGCTAGGTGTTTGATAAAACGCCTAAGTGAGGATTAAAATGTAAAAAGTTGGGTGAAAACGCAGATTCGATTAATATAGAGAATTGTGTGTTAGGGCGTATGAAAGAGTTCTAAATTTATTTTGAATGAACTCTTTAGGCAAGGAATCCGGATCGCCAAGCGGACACGCCGGAGGGGATACGCGTTTGAAAGGTGTGCACTAAAGGTACGCGACTTATAGTTTCGCTACATTATGTTTAATTGTTAGTCTTACTTTGTTATATTGAAATTTGGTAAACAAGGAAAACCCGTTAAGTCACAGGAGTGACAAAGTGCCATACACAAGTAAAACGGGTCAAAACATGTGCTAGAAATAAAGTTTGGATGTGTCTTGTAATGGTGACACCCATTCGGCATCCAAACGGGTCAAAACAAGTTAAGTTACAAACATAGAAATTAATAACCATCTCTTGTGATTGGTTATATATATGTATATAAATCAAGCGTAGGCCGTGTCACGGATACGCTAATTCGTTGCAAAAGCATGAGCCCTTGTAAAAGGGTTTATAGTTCGGAACATTCACTTGTCAAATGATTTCGAAAGGCATGGTTAAAATCTTGGAAATAAGCATGATGATTATTGCATAAGCAACCCTTGGGAGGGGAGCAAAAGCTCATGTTTGGTAAACGCAGAAACGAGTGCATTGGCCTAAGGTTTGTGATGACAACAATACATGTCATGAAACTTGTAAACAAATGGGTCAAATAAGCAAGAGATAAATTAAAGGACAACTATTTTTGAAATGATATTTTTATGCAAAACGTGTTGATAAACGCGTCCGTAATTAAATTACGGTCGCGTAGGAAAAAGAATCAGCTAAAACGGATGCCCGAGTCAAAAGTTATGCCGATTTAAAGTTTAGAACTAAGATAAATGGTGTTGGGCTGAATTAGCTGCTCCAAACAACGACAGTTTGTCGAAAATGCTTGCTGGCGCCGCGCCATGGCCGAAGGCACCCACCGTCGCGCAATGCGACGGCGGTGGCGCTGCGCGACGGCAGCCCCTCTCCTCCCTCGCGCGACGCCAGCACCCCAAGACTGAGATTTTTTGGTTTTTTGATACTTTTGAGTATGGAACTTGTTTATTCTTGATTATTAAAGAGTCAAAACTAATTATTTCCATGGGTTTGACCGTAGGTGAAGATGGACCTAACCCGGATGGTGATCAAGCTATTATCAAGAACTGAACGCACTAAACAAAGCTTCCGCACTTGATCTATTTTGTTTTAGCGATATGTAGATACTTGAACTATGTTTTCAAACATTATCTAGTAGACAGTTGAAGTTATGTTTTGTATGTTTAATGGATAATTTGCTTTTAACTGGAATATTAGGATCAAATATGGTCTTTTAATCAGGAAAGTTTTTGTAAACTCGATATTTTAGTACTAAATGCTTATCTTGTATCTTTAATCTCGTTATTTAAGCCGGGTCTTACAAGTTGGTAATCAGGGCTAAGGGTTGACAATAAAGTGTGTTCGGTTCAAGCTTGATCAAACATCCGGTAAGTTTTAATTGTTTTAAGTAGATTTAGAGAATATAGAAATGAAACATGAACGTATATGCACGAAAAGAGTGTGTAGATTCACTCAAACACGGGAAATGCATGAAACAAGAACGGTTGAATCAAGCTATAAACTTGATTAAACCATAACAAGTAAATCATATGTTAAAAATGAAATGTTTAACGATTAATGTAAACATTTCAGTATTAAAGATGGCTGATGAAAGTAACGATGATGCGGTGCCAAGAGTCACCGAGCAAATGAGAGAAGTGATTGCCGAGGAGGTTGGAAATCGAAAATAGTTTGTCTGGTTTCATCGATAAGATCCAGACCACAGTACTAACAGTGGTCGATGAAAGAATCAAGAAATTGGAAGATAATGCTAATATAACGAAAGAGAAGTCCGAAGGACGAAAGCCTTGTACATACAAGGAGTTCATGGCGTGCAAACCGCCAGTCTATAATGGGGAGGTTGACCCAATCGTATGCCAGCGATATCGAAGGGGTATTCGAGAGGACCCATTGTGATGAAGATGACTACGTAGCTTATGATACGGGTAAATTAAGGGGTAAAGCAAAAGACTGGTGGGATAACAAAAAGAAAGAAATTGGAAGCGAAACAGCCAAGGCTATGACATGGGATGAATTTAAGACGCCGTTTCTTAAACACCACAGTCCCAAGGCGGTCATAAATCGAATCAAGAAAGAGTTCATGCAATTTAGGCACAAGGGTGAGTCCATAGACAAGATCATGGGAACGTTTATGGATAAAATGAAGTTTTGTGATGAACTGATAACAAACGAAGAACAGAAGATATATTATTATTACAATATGTTGAGCGCCGAGTATAGGGAGTTTATGACTCCTTCAAAATACGAGACCCTTACCGAGATCATAAATGTTGCTCAGGAAAGGGAGATCGAATTGAGAAAGCAGGTTGAACGGGGTGAACGGAGGGCTCATAATGTTAATCCAAGCCCTACCAAGAAAGCGCGAACGAACAAAACAGTAAAGAAATCAGATGCGAAAGGCGGGTCGCCAAATTGCAAAATCTATGGAAAGGGTCATAGGGGCGAATGTCGCTTCAAGGATAAGCCTTGCCCTACATGTCGGAAAACGGGGCATATGTCTTCATCATGCCCGGAAAAAGTGACGGTTTGCTACAATTGTTATCGATCGGGTCACAAGAGATCGGAATGCTTGGAACTGGTGGGAAAGAACGATGGGCAAGACACGAAATGTGAAGCCCTAAAGGAAAAGGCTAGATCTTTCCACTTGACTGCCGCAAAAGCAAAAGTTGAACCCGAAGTGGTTTCAGGTATATTTGCTGTAAACTCGATTCCTGCGCGTATATTATTTGATACGGGTGCGAATAAATCCTTTATTTCATATGAGTTTATTCGACATCCTTCATTTGTTGTAACAAAATTACCTATGCCTTTAGAAGTAGAGATAGGTAATAACAAGAGTTTTATCGTTTGTGATGTATGTGAAAATTGTAAATTGAGCATTGACGACGAAGAATACACAATAGAATTGATCCCAATGTCGATGGGAGAATTTCAAGTGATCGTGGGTATGGATTGGTTGTCCCGATACCACGCAAAGGTGGCATGTTTTCGAAAGGAAATAAAACTGACATCTCCTAGCGGAAAGCACGTTACGATATACGGTGAAAAAGGGGGTAACCTGGTGGTATGCACGATCCTAGAAGCTCACAAACTTATGAAACATGGATGCAAGGCATATATGGTATACGCAAGTGAATCGGAGAAAGAATCCCTCAAAATCGGAGATGTGCCAGTGGTATGCGATTATGAATATGTGTTTCCGGGAGATTTACCGGGAATACCACCAGAACAGGAGGTAGAGTTCATAATCGAATTGATTCCGGGCACAAAACCTGTGGCCAAGGCGTCGTATCGGCTCGCGCCATCGGAGCTACAAGAATTGATGTCTCAAATCCAAGAATTGCTCGACAAAGGGTTTATCCGACCGAGTGTGTCCCCGTGGGGTGCACCAGTACTATTTGTGAAGAAGAAGGACGTTAGTATGCGTATGTGTATCCACTACCGGGAGTTAAACAAACTCACGGGGAAAAATCGATACCCATGATGTGTGTAAAATGCAACATATAAATTACATCAAATGAGGCATAAAACTAACCCTTTTTAAGTACTAATATTGGAAAAAGAGTGTTTTTGTCTTCCTTTTGTATTTTCAGGATTAAATGAGCTCAAAAACACAAAAGAAGCAAAAAGACAGCTAAATCCAACATAAATACAAGGAAACGAACATTAGTGGACTGCCCGACCCCTCAAACGGCATCCTCCCAAGCAAAATAGAGAAGGCAGAAGACTGAACACGCCCCGTGCTCAGCCAGCACGGGGGCGTGCCCATGAAGCAGCAGAAAAGACAAACCTATAGAAGCTTCTATTGCCCACCACGGGCCGTGCCCAGCCGACACGGGGGCGTGTCAAAAGTACAGCAGGCGCATTTATTGTAATTGCGAATTACAATTAATGAGGAGAGAGAGTGTCAGACAGGCACGGGGCCGTGCCCAGCGGACACGGGGCCATGCCCAGCTCTCTGTTCAGCCTATAAATAGGAGTGCTTGGATTCATTTCATCTCATCCCTTGGCACACCACCTCTCTCACGCTTCATCCACCACCCACCACCATCACAACACCATCATCCACCACCATCATCCATTGTCCATCGTAGAGTGTGTGAGTCGTCTCGGGATCCAAGATTGATCGTAAGAGTTCTTGACAATCAAGGCCATGTTTGCCTAAGTCTCTTACATCACTTGGTGAAGACAAAGTGTCTAGTATAATACTTTTTATTTCTAATCTTTTGCACTTTTTATTTGGTTTTGTATTAATGACTTTAATAACTAGTTACTTATGTTGAAGGTGATCTTTCCTTATCGTTTGTCCGTGGTGTCTTGGCATTATTTTACTATCTATATAAAATAAAGGATTTTCACCATTCATATCTCCACGGTCTATATGGAGGTATGTTGGCTACCTGGTCGGGGGTTAAGGGAACGGTTTGGTAAAGGTCTTGCCATTGTTCAGCGTTTAGAGGTCCTGCAATGGACCTGGGTCAAATTTAGTAGGACCTCCTTCAATACTTCAGGGTATTGGATGGCGGGGGTCCAAACTCTTTGATCCCCTCATAAGTTAACTACTATTAATAATATAACCGGCTATTTAGGACTGTATCCCTGCTGACTCAGACTACTTAGCCGAGGGTAACGTCACCGCCAAAAGCGGGGCCTACCACAATACTGCATTAATAACTTAATTCATTATCTTCCAATAATCCACCATTTTAGGATTGTATCCTTGCTGACTCAAACTACTGGGGTGAGGGTAACGTCACCTTCAAAAGAGGGGCCTACTACAATAACTAAGATAATCTCTTAATTATGTGCAAAAGTGCGGAAATAATCAAAGGTTATACTAGATACGAGTCGGAACCAAGTGATTCATCTTGTCTATCTGTTTTTATTTTTATTTTTCAGCATTTTAGTTAGTTTTTATTTTTCTTAGTTTAAAACATTTTTCTAAAACTTTTGTTTTGATTAGACGTTGAGGATAAACCGGTACTAAAAGCTCTTGTGTCCTTGGACGACCTCGGTATCTTACCAACGCTATACTACGCTCACGATGGGTGCACTTGCCCATATGTGTGTTTAGTGTTAATAAAATATCGTGTTTTATAAATTTAAAACTTGGCTAAAATAAGTGTTAAAAAGGGCTTAAAATATACACCTAATATATATAACACTTCGCACGCATCAAGTTTTTGGCGCCACTGCCGGGGACACAAGGATTTTAAGAAAGCTTAAAATCGACGGCCTAATCAGTTTTTCAAAACCTTTTTAAAACGCGCCCATTTTTTTTTCTGCATTTTAGTTTAGTTTTGCATTTACAGTAACCTGTACACGGGGCTGTGTTCACTGAACACTGGGCCGTGTTGCACATTTTCATCAAAACACACAGTAACAGAAGCTTGAACACTGGCCGTGCTCATTGAACACGCCCCGTGCTCAACGAAATCAGTAAATTTAATTAAAACGCCCAGATACAGATCCTGAACACGGGGCCGTGCTCACTGAACACGGGGCCGTGTCCAGCCTCTGTTTCCATTTTTATTTTTGTTTTCTGATCTCGAGACTCGGTTGTGGTCTGCTGAGTGATTCTTATGGATCAATACTCAGGAGGTTACAACTACACCTATGAGGAGGATGATTATAGGGGTAATTATTGCACTAATTGTCGTAATGCACGTTCGATTCAAAATAATCACTCATATCAACCATCCAATTCATACACCTATTATGAGGAGCCCAGGTACGAGCCATCAACTTCATATACATCCTATGAAGACCAAAGGTATGAACCTCCTCCCTCATACTCATATTTTGATGAACCAAGGTATGAGCCCTCATACTCATACTTTGAGGAACCAAGATATGAGCCACCACCTTCATATGCCTATTATGAGGAACCATGGTGTGAACAACCCACCTCATATGAGTATTATGGAGAACAAAATTACGAACCTTATCCATCATATGCTTACAATGAAGAACAATGGTGCGAACCATCGACTTCATATGAGTATTATGAGGAACAAAGGGTCGAACAACCGGATTCAAGCTTAGAAAATTCCGATTCTTTTTCTATAACCGAAGTGACCGATAGGATATTAGAACACATTAGAGTTATCGATCGATGTATAAAAGAAGCTCGCGCAAGGGAAGAGGAGTCCCGCGCAAGAGAAGAATTAAAAAAGGAAGAGATAACTGAAAATGTAAAAATGGAAGAACAAATAAGTGAAAAACCGACATATGAGTTAAACAACGAAAAAGGTGAGTCCGACAACGTTAAAATCCAAGAAGAGTCTAATTTTGAAGAAATTAATCTCTTGACACCTTCTTTCGAAAATCATTGTTTAGTACCCACTCATGCTAAGTTTTTAAAAGAGTTAAACACTAACACTAAAATTGACGAAACGGTAAGTGTTAAGTTAACTAATGATCAAACTTCACTAATAAAAGAAGACCCATTTGAAATTAACATCACACCGGTTCCATGTTTCTTTCAAAATTTGTTTATTAGTAATGTCACAATCGATAAAGATCTTTGTGTTAACATAATGCCTAACTACATTTTCGAAAAATTAAGTATTAGTGATTTTTCTCCACTTCAAATACCCATTTTTCTATCCAATCGGAAAGTAATAAAATCAATCGGTATAGTTGAAGATGTCTTGGTTCAAGCAAATCAAATGGTAATCCCAACCGACTTTTTCATCCTCGATGACGCTCCTCTAGTGTTGGGACGACCATTTGTAAAAACTCACGAAGCTTTGAAAAACCGGAAGTTCAATAATCTACCTCTTCAATTAGGGGCATTTAAAAGAAGTGTCGATCTCGAACGATCAATGAAATATCCATTCGGAAATAATGACCCCCTAATTGAAGATGAAGATGAACCACCCGATACAAGTGAAGAGATTGACCACTTTGTTGAAGAAGAGGTCGCCATAGAACAAACTTTTAAAGTTCTTGATCGAAACGAGCAACCAAATAAGGAGTCTCCTAAAGACCCACCACTTGAGCTCAAAGAACTTCCAAAAGGTTTGGAATATGCTTTTCTAGACAAAGATGGTAAGTTACCTATAATTATTTCGTCTAAATTAGATAACTTAGAAAAAGAAAAATTAATTAATCTTTTGAAAAAACACAAAAACGCAATAGCTTGGAAACTTGTAGACATAAAAGGAATTAATCCTTCTATGTGCACACACAAAATTTTGATGAATGATGACTACAAGACGGTCATACAGCCACAACGTCGAGTAAATCCAAATGTTCAAGAAGTGGTTAAAAACGAAGTCATCAAGCTACTTGACGCCGGACTTATCTATCCTATCTCCGATAGTCCTTGGGTAAGTCCCGTCCAAGTAGTTCCAAAGAAAGGATGTATGACGGTAATAACTAACGAAAAGAATGAACTAATACCAACAAGAACCGTCACAGGATGGAGAGTATGTATAGATTATAGACGATTAAATGAAGCAACAAGAAAGGATCACTTTCCTTTACCCTTCATTGATCAAATGTTAGAAAGATTATCCGGTCATAAATTTTACTGTTTCTTGGATGGTTTTTCAGGTTACTTTCAAATCCCGATAGCACCCGAAGACCAAGAAAAGACAACTTTCACATGTCCCTATGGAACTTTTGCTTATCAATGCATGCCGTTTGGTCTATGTAATGCCCCAGCAACATTCCAACGTTGCATGGTAGCTATTTTCCATGACATGATAGAAAAGACAATGGAAGTCTTCATGGACGACTTTTCTATCTTTGGGGATTCATATGACCAATGCCTCGATAACCTTGAATGAATGCTATCCCGATGTGAGGAAACAAACCTCGCCCTTAATTGGGAAAAATGCCATTTCATGGTAACGAAGGGAATAGTACTCGGTCACAAGATCTCAAGCGAAGGAATGGAGGTGGATTGAGCCAAAATAGATACCATTTCTAGATTACCACCTCCATCCTCCGTACGAGCTATCAGAAGTGCATGCCGGATTTTATAGAAGATTTATCAAAGACTTTTCAAAAATCTCAAGGCATCTAACAAAATTACTTGAAAAAGATGCTCCTTTCATCTTTAACAAGGATTGCAATCAAGCATTTCTAACCCTAAAGGAAATGCTAGTCAATGCACCTATCATGATAGCGCCTGATTGGAAATTTCCTTTCGAAATCATGTGTGATGCCAGTGACTTTGCAGTTGGAGCTGGAGCTGTCTTGGGACAGAGAAAAGAAAAGCATTTCCACCCAATCTATTATGCTAGTAAAACACTTAATGATGCACAAGAAAATTACACAACAACTGAAAAAGAGTTACTAGCTGTGGTATTTGCTTTTGATAAATTTCGTTCTTATCTTGTTCTTTCTAAAACTATAGTCTATACAGACCATGCAGCCATTCGATATCTCTTCAAGAAGCAAGACGCAAAACCACGTTTGATTAGGTGGATTCTACTCCTCCAAGAATTTGACATTGAAATCAAGGACAAAAGAGGAGCAGAAAATACCGCAGCAGATCATCTTTCACGCTTAGAAGACCCAGCTTTAGAGGCAACCAGGGACGAGCAAATCAACGAAAAATTTCCAACTGAGTCCCTGGAAATGGTGGAATACAAGGAAGAACCATGGTACGCCGACTATGCTAACTACCTAGCTAGCGGTATAGTCGCAAAAGGATGGCCACATCATCAAAGAAAAAAATTCTTTGCCAATGTGAAACACTACTTTTGGGAAGATCCATATCTTTTCAAAATGTGTGCCGACCAACTCGTCAGACGATGCGTACATGGTAGTGAAGCACGAAGAATTCTCCGCCATTGTCATGAAGGTCCATACGGAGGACATCATGGTGCTGCTAGTACCGCACGAAAGGTATTCGATTCAGGATTTTATTGGCCAACCATTTACAAAGACGCTCAAAGTCTTGTAAAAACATGTGATGCTTGCCAAAGAACAGGTAATATTTCTTCCAAAAACGAAATGCCACAAAATGGCATTCTTGTTTGTGAAATTTTTGATGTGTGGGGACTCGACTTTATGGGACCTTTCCCACCATCGAAAGGAAACAAATATATACTTGTGGCAGTAGATTACTTGTCTAAATGGGCCGAGGCCGAGGCACTTCCAACAAATGATGGAAGAGTCGTGGTAAGATTTCTGAAAAAATTATTCTCTCGTTTTGGCACACCTAAAGCTTTAATAAGTGATAGAGGTACCCATTTTTGCAACCATCAACTTGAAATTTTTTTAACAAGATATGGGGTCTATCACCGGGTTTCAACAGCATATCACCCTCAAACAAACGGGCAAGCCGAAGTGACTAACAAAGGTTTAAAACGAATACTCGAAAAAACCGTAGGGTTAAATAAAAAAGAATGGGCTGATAAATTAGATGATGCTTTATGGGCTTTTCGAACTGCTTATAAAACAACAATAGGTACAACCCCGTATAAGCTAGTCTATGGAAAAAGTTGTCATTTGCCAGTAGAAATTGCACACAAAGCCTACTGGGCAATAAAAAATGTAAACTTAGATCTAGAATTTGCTGGTAAAAATCGATTTTGTCAAATAAATGAATTAGACGAGCTTAGGAATTATGCGTACTCAAACTCTGAAATTTATAAGGAAAGAATGAAAATTTTGCATGACAAACATATTAAACCTAATGAATTTCGGGTAGGGGGTCTAGTTCTTTTGTTTAATTCACGACTTCGATTGTTTCCTGGTAAATTAAAGTCTAGGTGGTCAGGACCTTTTGCCATGACCCACATCTTTTCACATGGTGCAGTAGAAATTAAATCTCGAAATGGGCCACCATTTAAAGTCAATGGCCAACGGCTGAAACTCTATCAAGGATTTATTGAGGATGAGGAAGAAGAGATCTCGCTTCAAACAGTGGAAGAATAAAAACATCATGCCTGGTAAGTTACGAACGATTGAGACAGCAAAATAAAGCGGTAAGATTTCTAACCATAGCTTATGGGAAAAGGGGCATTCACACGCACACTTAAAAAAAAAAAAAAAAAAAAACCTCGCTCGGCACGAGGCCGTGTCCGCTGGACACGGGGCCGTGTTCGCGCTGCAGACGGGATAAAACCCCCTTTTCAAGACAATTTCTTCATTCCACACGCCCCGTTTCCCCACAAAATCTCTGGTTCCAGGCGATTTTTCGCAAAATTTCGACGTCTCCTATCGATCTAACAACGTCAATGTATGATTCTATCACTCTTAGTAGTTAGATTAGTTACTTGCATGTAGTTAAAACACCAAAAATTTGGGGAAAAATCTAGGGTTCTTGAAGTTCATCCGGATCAAACCTCAAATTTTTGTTTAGATCTGTTTGCATTTAGTTAGATTAGTGTTGAGGAAAGTAAATACACTTGTATTGTTCATAGATTCACCCGATTTCTTACAAAAACCCCAAACCCTTGTTCTTGAACCGAAAAAGATAAAATTGATAGGGTAAACGGGATGTTTTGGGAAAAACGGTGTTTAGGGTTTCATTTTCGGGGGAAGCCGCACCTATTGGACCAAAAAATTTTCAAGTTTTCGAAACCGGGTTGAAAAATGAAGTTTTTGAGTAACAAGACCTCTGGACACGGGGTCGTGTCCAGCCCGCTGTTTGCAGTTTTGTCCAAAAACATTTCTGTTTCGTGTTAACTTTTGGTGTATTCTTTCAGATGGCAAAGTTCACAAGGTTCAATGCAAATGAGCTCGATGCAAGAGCAAGGTACGAGATACTTCAAACAAGACCCGAGGAGTACCCCAGGAGAGCTTGCACGGACCTGTTAACCTTGGTAAACCAGCTGGACCGATTCAACAACATCGTTACGGGACCACTAGCCGTTGCATTAAACACTAGGCTTCGGTCGGTGCATCAATGCACCATGGAATTCTACAGTACCTTTAACTTCACTTCAAGATGTGACCCATTCGACAATGAAGGGGTTGTATTTCGGTGTGGAGGGACAATGTACTCGATCTCTATGGCACAGTTTGGAGCTATAATAGGGCTATACCAAGAAGAGGAATCGGGAAACGAAGAAAATACAGGGGGATTACGAGACTTGGATGAAAATGAAAGACAAGCCGCATGGGCTCAAATCGGTGAAGGAATCTACAACCCTCGTAGCACCAAGAGTACGAAGCTAAGGGATCCGCTCTATCGCTACATTCACAGGATCCTCACCTACTCTCTAAACCGACGTCACGACAGTAGCGGCGTTGTAGGGTTGAAAGATTTGGTTGTCCTCCACTGTATCCACAACCGGAAGCCTCTCAATGTTCCGTATCTCCTATTACGAAACATGCATCTCAACCGCCTTGCTCGCGCTCCAACGCCTATCTTCTTCGGAGGATAGGTGTACCGTCTTTTCAAGCATTACACGCGAATTCCAAGGTCCTTTGAAAGAAGCCCATGGTCGGGACGAGTTGATTATCACATTTGCCGAGCCATGAACTTACTTTATGAGGCGGAAGACGGAACGATGAGCTTCCAAAGGACGAAAGGTTATGCATGGAACCCGCAGGAGGCCCTAGTTCTTCATGCACCACCTCCCCACTACCAGTATCAACCCCATGGCGATCCGGGTCAATCCTCCTCATAAGGAGGTGGTTTTCCTAATTTTCAAAGTTTACATGATCTTATGCAGGAAAACCTTATGTGTACCAGGAACACCTACAACCTCGCCAACAACACATACCAACGGGTCGGAGCTATTGAACGCAACATCAATGATATACAAGACGATATCGGAAGCATCTGTCACACCCCGACCACGTAGAACATACAAAACGTGGCGGAAACATCGGGGAGTGTTGTAACAGAATTAATGTTTCACAACCATGGATATTAAAGTTTCGTTTTATTGATTAAAAGTGTTACAATGTCTTAACAAACAAAGAAATACAACATAATTAACTAGTCTTGCATCTTTTATTGTCACTAAAGCCTAAGTCTGTCTATGTGTATCTTGAACATCTTATGCAACAGTTCCTGAAAAACACATGTGAAAATAGGTACGTCAGCATAAAAATGCCTGTGAGATACATAGGTTTTGTGAAAATAAGATTCATGACTTATGATTGAGAAAATGTTTAGTCATGAACCTTGTTATTTGCTTTGTTTTGTAAATCATTTGAAAAACAATGAGTTCAGATGATATGTATAAATAAGTGAATAATGTATGGTTAAATGAATAACCATAGTAAAATGGATTGGTATATGATAAGTTGTTTGTAAAACAATGTCTTGTGAAAAGTATGTTATTTGTATAAAATGTTATATGTCTCAAACTGAAATGATTCAAATAACGCTACGATATGTAATACCATACAAACACTTATATATAGGAAGTACCAGCGGCGTATCCACCATGTTTGTATCATATTACACACGCATCGTTACTTAATCACTTAATCAAACCAAACCAAACAATGTAAAATGTTCATGTCAAGATGTAAATCATGTCAAAATGTCTATGTCAAATATCCATGTCAAATGTCTATGTCAAGTATCCATGTCAAATGTCTATGTCAAATATCCATGTCAAATGTCTATGTCAAATATCCATGTCAAATGTCTATAGTCCAAAAGTAGTCAAGTAATGTATAACCAAAATGATATGTATGGTAAGTAAAATGTAGACTACTTAAACCATAAGTAAAAATGTACAAAACAAAGTATTGAAGTAAAACTTGGTTTAAATCAAAGTTATGTTTTGTAAGATATATGCATGCTATACTGAATATGAACATTTATGCGGTATTGTGAAAATTCATACATCCAAGCCTTGAGACAAACGGATAACTATGTAAAAGTGAGTTATCAAGAGAATATGTATTCGGATTCGGTCATTCCTTACGTCCAAACAAACCCGAGATTTCAGGAATGGGATTTGTCAAGTCCTATGGTACCACTACCTACTACCGAGCGGCATGATCGGTGTTAATGAATGTACATTGTCTCATTTAAACAAACCAAAAGTCATACCAAAATGTAAGCATGTGATGAAGATAATGTACCTAGTATGCTAGAGTAAACATACAAGGTAGAGCTGTAAAACAATGTGTCCATATGTTACTGGAACATATGCAACAGAGATGCAATGTAAAATGATGTACTAAGTATGCTAAGTTAACATACAAAGTAGAAAAGTCATGTAAATCAATGTGCTAGCATGCTATCAGTCAACATACATAGCAGAAATGTAATGTAAATCATGTACTAATAGTGTACTAATGAACATAACAAGTATATGATGTGAAAACAGGAAAGCATGAAAGTAACAAGTAGGCACATGTGTTCCACCCCAAAACAGTTTGGAAAACAGTAAAAGAGGGGTCTATGTACTCACTTGAGAATGCTCAGTAGTCCTTGAGTGACAGCCAAACAATGCTAGAGATCGCGGATATCAAACGGCACCTAATATAGGTAACTATTTTAATTAACCGGACCTAGATCGGAAGATCGGGTAGCATTAGGGTTTGCAAACCAAACGAGTGTAGAGACTCGTGTCATTTGGTTTAACAAAGCCTACATACTAAATGAAACTTAACCTAATTGTTTACGACCCATTACGACTCGTTTAGGTAGCTTATGCTACTTTAACGCGTCGTTCGCGTGAAACGCGTTCGGACCGCCTAACTAGTCCTATGACAAGTGTTATATGCCTAAACATGTTACATAATCAGTTATGTGACAAAAGTTTAGGTTACATATGCTTAATTACCAATTATACATGAAAAGGGTATTCTGGTAATTTACCTAAGGCATATAAACTACCTATCATACAACTACTTAAACGATGTGACCATAGGGTATAACCTCGGAAGGTTATGCCCTATACTAGGGTCACCTAATGTGTTTGGTCGGATCCTAATGATCGACCAAACTGGGTCGGGTTCGAAGGTATAGGCGATTTATCAGATCGCCTACCCTACGACCCTAGACAACGTGGTAATCAGTGGGCATAGTCCCAAGGGACTATGACCAACGTGATTACACTCACGTTGCGAAGTTCAAACGAACTTCACATTGACCATTACTGGTCAACGCTGAAAGTCAAACAAAGTTTGACTTTCTGACTCTAAAAGCAATAAAAATAAGGAAAAGAACGAAAGAATACTTACGAAGGGTCCCCGAATGCTAATCCCGATTCAAGAACTCAGGTATGAAACAATGGTTTCAACTTAGAGCTCTCAAATCAGAATTCTTGTGGGTTTAGAAGCAATGGGGGGTGGGGTATTTATAGTATTCGGTCCACCGTTAAGATCGTTTGTTGAATAACGTGCCTTAATCCAAGCCGTACAAGTGTCGGGACCTTATGGTGACTAAAATTCCATCCTTATCACATGACTAGATAATTAGGAACTTGTGGTTGTGGTTAAATCTGCTGAAAACAGGCTGTTTAAACATTGCACCTGGTCTGGAGACCCCATACGCATCGTATGGTATATATACCATACGCATCGTATGGGTGAACTTTGGCAGAATTACAGTTTTGGTCCCTGAACTGTATTTAGGCCATTTTTGACACGTTTAAGGCCCGTTAACCCCATTTCAAAGCTCTAAAATGAAGTTAAAGTATAGGGAACTTAAAACATGCTCAAAAATATCTCGGATGTCGGTTCGTTTAGCCGTACGAACGCGATGTTCGCTTAATTACGACGGAATGCGCATAAGCGCGAAAAACGATCCAAATGACGCGACGAATGGATTTTTCTTAAGGCGAACCATAAAATATAATGTAGTCATGCTTACATAAATTTTTGGATGTCCAGATGTATTCAGAACGTAAGTTATGCGCGAAAATGCAAACTTGTGCACTTTTTGACACTTTTAGTCCCTGAATGACACAAAAGTTTATTTTAGCATACCGAACACCTCAAAGCCTATTTCTAAGCTATGTAAAGGATATTTATGGTATGTTTAACTTATGGTTATGTTCCGGAATGTCTGTTACAGTTCAAATTGGCATACTTTCGCAGTTTGTCAACTTTAGTCCCTGTAAGCGAATTAACTTGATTTCGGCATACCAAACCTTCCAAAACTTATATCTAATTTATGTAAAGGTTATTTAAGGTATGTTAAGCCTATTTCACTATTCCGGAGTGTTCGTTGGATTAAACTGGTTATATTTACGCATTAGAGCGCGTATAACCTTCCAGAAAGCGATTTAGAGTTTGAAATCGAACAAGAGTTGATATGTGCAAAAGATACACATATTTTTACAAATCCAAAGTATGAAATACAATATTTCATTGGTTTGGTATTTGTTTGATGGCCGTGGAGGCACAGGTGGTACAGTCTCCCCTACTTTAGGAAATTTCGTCCCGAAATTTATTTAGAGGAAACTTGTGAGAGCTTGAAAGCATGAAGTTTGAAAAGATCGAACAATATTGATTAGGGTTCTGAACTTCTAGTAACCTTTAATAACATCATGATTGCAATGTAAGAGGGATACTTATATACAAGTATATGAAGCGTCATTGGTGCGTCCACCATGCCTCCATTACATCGTTCTCATTTTGTTATTGTTGTCACTATCGGTTCCTTCACATAATAAATCTTACTGGATTTCTGTGCACTAAATTTCATAATTATGTGCGCATCCATAATTAGAGAATTCCTTGCACAGTTCACACAGTCTATTTTATAATGTGTAGGGTAAAACCAAATGAACAATCCTGTGATGAGCGTGACTTAGACCGCCATAGAGTCCTTTAGACTAAATCAATAAATGATTTAAATAGACTATCAAGGAGTCTGTTCAGCTACATCACTAGATGTCATTTTTTTTTTTAACCAAATTGTGAATCAATCTTTTTGACTAGACCACTAAAGGGTCTCTTATGAATCATGGAGTGGTACTATATAATCCAAGGGTCTTAACTATTACATAGAAGCCCATTAAGGATTAAAGGTAGTATCTTTTGAATATCCTGCTACGAATCCCTCATATGAAGATATGAAAGATTCTGCGAGGATTTGGATAACGAATATCCAGAGTATTAAAACACAAAATGCATAAAAGAAATCATAAGATGAATAAACACATAGTCACATAACCACAAAATTGTTTGTTAATTTGTCTTGTAAATTGCGTACATGCATTTAAAGCACACTAGGAATCCATTCCGTGGATTTCATTTGGTACTTTAAACGTTATCAAGAATCCAACTATAAAGATAGAAAGATTCAAAAAGAAAATTCGACTTCGATTATTTGGAACCGAAGTGTTCGAATTAAGGTACATAAGGAATCCAATTAAGGACTCTGATTTGAATGATGATTATCCACAAGGGTCTAATTGTGGAGATAAAAAGATCCCATATGGATTTTTAGAAGTTGAAGATGTTTTGAAATCTTGCACGGGATGTGCTTAAGTCAAAACATGAAGTAAAATGCTTATGAAGTTGAGATGCCTGATATGTCAAGGCGACATATGAAGCGGAATTTGAAAGTTAAGTCAATGTATGAGGAAAATATTTTTGAATACTATGCATGGGGTTCTTTTAAGAAAAAGGTGTTTAACGTTTTTGAAACCTTATATATAATACTTTTGAAATCATAAAGTAGGTGTATTAGATAGATATATTTACAAAAATGTTTTAAAATCATGCGAGATGAATTTTGAAATTATGTATAAGGTTTTTGAAAGACATGAATGATGCTTTTCGAAATCATGCACTTGATCAGAAAATGTATTGTGTTAATATTGTCTTCAGACTATATGAAATATTTTGAAATTAGAAAGGTTGGTTTTGATAACATGGCCAATGTTTTTGAAATAACATAGACAATGCATCTAGAAAAAATTGTTTTCAAACTATATGAAATGTTTTGAGATCATGAAGATTGTTTTGAAATACTGGTACTGTGTATGTTGAAAAATTAAAACGTAATGGGTATGAGATTTGAAAACACCCTTAGTTATCTAACCAAGGATTCAAAGACACTGATGTGCAGAAGCATGATTACTCATAATTTCACTTTATTTTCTGTACTTCGTATCTTAGAATGAAACGAGTACTTAAAATTTTCGAAGGAATCATGAGCGATCATTTGAAAGAGAGAATCACAAGAGTAGTTTGTAAGGAACATAGTTCCTTGATGTAGGTATCATAGGAAAATCCTACACATATGTAACTACAATTGTACATCAGAATCTGTGAACAACTACTTTTATTTATGAACGAGACAGATTGTTTCACAATCAAGAAAACGAAAGAAACAAAAGCACAAGATAGCAACATCTTCTACTCGGCCAACTGCTCATCCGTGGGTCAGATTTGCCTTAGCAAGCTTTGGGCAATCCCTTAGGAAATGGCCCATCTCGCCACAGTTATAGCAAAGCCCCCGTAAGAAACGAGCTTGAGCAGTAGTGTCGCCAGCTTGATTTGGTACAACTGTAGTTGGGCAAACCCTTGCTGTATGACCTATAAGTCCACAAATCTGACATTTGCGGCACTTCACACAAGGGTGATGATGAAGGTTACATTGGTTGCACAAGAGTGCAGTTCCATTGTATGACTTCCTAGCAGGGGGTTGAGCTGGTTGGTTGGGGAAGGCTTGACCATTGTGAGCGACAATGGCGAAGTTCTGAGAAGCCTTTCGCTTCTTTGACTTCTTAGGGGGTTGTTCATCCATGGTCTTTGATTCCTCGATTGGTTTATTGGCTGATGGTGTTGTCACCTGACTAGGTCCTGCCTGTCTT
This sequence comes from Helianthus tuberosus, assembly GCA_030545235.1. Lineage (NCBI taxonomy): Eukaryota > Viridiplantae > Streptophyta > Magnoliopsida > Asterales > Asteraceae > Helianthus > Helianthus tuberosus. The sequence continues at coordinate 127,630,062 of CM060407.1, forward strand.
GGTGACTCTTGAGTGGCTTCATCCAGGAGACGATACATGGCAGTAGCTAATTCCACAGTCTTCAGGACTACTTCGCCTATTCGCTGAGCGAATTTGGCTGCTTGCTCAGATATCTGGGCGTCATCGTGATGAAGAGACATTCTTGAAGAAAAAGAAAGGCATAGGGAGAAACAGGTGAAAGATTATTGGACAATCAAAACAGAATGATAACGCATGAAGATTGCGATCATTTGTTTGTTACCTAAGGCAAACAAATGAGACGGTGACTAATCAAAGTAAATGGGTCAAAAATAATGTATCGCGAAGACATGCTCGCCTATAAGTGAACACTCATCCCAAGAATTCCCAGGTAAGCACAACTGGTCTCGCGTCTGATGAGATGTATACGAAGTGCTTGCCTAGACAGAAAACCCAGAATACAGGCATTCACCCTTCCAGTTTGCACGTGTTCACATTATTTAAAACCCAAAACCTTGACGAAATTTTGAAAACTCAAAGGGGTTTAAAACCATATAATAGAGAGTTCAAAACCTTACAATAGAGGGTTCAAAACCTAGTAATCAATCATCCTAGAACAGATGATTAGTTTTCAAAGCGGTTTTGAAATTTATGTTCTTGTTGTGGTCGTCGCCTAAGGATAGGCGACGGTATTGTTTTATGACTAAACGCAAGTAAACTCGCGTTAGGGTCCTAAGAAGGTTATAGACTAGGTCAAAGCATTACTAATAACCTAATTCCCTATAACCATTGGCTCTGATACCATCTTTTCTGTCACACCCCGACCACGTAGAACATACAAAACGTGGCGGAAACATCGGGGAGTGTTGTAACAGAATTAATGTTTCACAACCATGGATATTAAAGTTTCGTTTTATTGATTAAAAGTGTTACAATGTCTTAACAAACAAAGAAATACAACATAATTAACTAGTCTTGCATCTTTTATTGTCACTAAAGCCCAAGTCTGTCTATGTGTATCTTGAACATCTTATGCAACAGTTCCTGAAAAACACATGTGAAAATAGGTACGTCAGCATAAAAATGCCTGTGAGATACATAGGTTTTGTGAAAATAAGATTCATGACTTATGATTGAGAAAATGTTTAGTCATGAACCTTGTTATTTGCTTTGTTTTGTAAATCATTTGAAAAACAATGAGTTCAGATGATATGTATAAATAAGTGAATAATGTATGGTTAAATGAATAACCATAGTAAAATGGATTGGTATATGATAAGTTGTTTGTAAAACAATGTCTTGTGAAAAGTATGTTATTTGTATAAAATGTTATATGTCTCAAACTGAAATGATTCAAATAACGCTACGATATGTAATACCATACAAACACTTATATATAGGAAGTATCAGCGGCGTATCCACCATGTTTGTATCATATTACACACGCATCGTTACTTAATCACTTAATCAAACCAAACCAAACAATGTAAAATGTTCATGTCAAGATGTAAATCATGTCAAAATGTCTATGTCAAATATCCATGTCAAATGTCTATGTCAAGTATCCATGTCAAATGTCTATGTCAAATATCCATGTCAAATGTCTATGTCAAATATCCATGTCAAATGTCTATAGTCCAAAAGTAGTCAAGTAATGTATAACCAAAATGATATGTATGGTAAGTAAAATGTAGACTACTTAAACCATAAGTAAAAATGTACAAAACAAAGTATTGAAGTAAAACTTGGTTTAAATCAAAGTTATGTTTTGTAAGATATATGCATGCTATACTGAATATGAACATTTATGCGGTATTGTGAAAATTCATACATCCAAGCCTTGAGACAAACGGATAACTATGTAAAAGTGAGTTATCAAGAGAATATGTATTCGGATTCGGTCATTCCTTACGTCCAAACAAACCCGAGATTTCAGGAATGGGATTTGTCAAGTCCTATGGTACCACTACCTACTACCGAGCGGCATGATCGGTGTTAATGAATGTACATTGTCTCATTTAAACAAACCAAAAGTCATACCAAAATGTAAGCATGTGATGAAGATAATGTACCTAGTATGCTAGAGTAAACATACAAGGTAGAGCTGTAAAACAATGTGTCCATATGTTACTGGAACATATGCAACAGAGATGCAATGTAAAATGATGTACTAAGTATGCTAAGTTAACATACAAAGTAGAAAAGTCATGTAAATCAATGTGCTAGCATGCTATCAGTCAACATACATAGCAGAAATGTAATGTAAATCATGTACTAATAGTGTACTAATGAACATAACAAGTATATGATGTGAAAACAGGAAAGCATGAAAGTAACAAGTAGGCACATGTGTTCCACCCCAAAACAGTTTGGAAAACAGTAAAAGAGGGGTCTATGTACTCACTTGAGAATGCTCAGTAGTCCTTGAGTGACAGCCAAACAATGCTAGAGATCGCGGATATCAAACGGCACCTAATATAGGTAACTATTTTAATTAACCGGACCTAGATCGGAAGATCGGGTAGCATTAGGGTTTGCAAACCAAACGAGTGTAGAGACTCGTGTCATTTGGTTTAACAAAGCCTACATACTAAATGAAACTTAACCTAATTGTTTACGACCCATTACGACTCGTTTAGGTAGCTTATGCTACTTTAACGCGTCGTTCGCGTGAAACGCGTTCGGACCGCCTAACTAGTCCTATGACAAGTGTTATATGCCTAAACATGTTACATAATCAGTTATGTGACAAAAGTTTAGGTTACATATGCTTAATTACCAATTATACATGAAAAGGGTATTCTGGTAATTTACCTAAGGCATATAAACTACCTATCATACAACTACTTAAACGATGTGACCATAGGGTATAACCTCGGAAGGTTATGCCCTATACTAGGGTCACCTAATGTGTTTGGTCGGATCCTAATGATCGACCAAACTGGGTCGGGTTCGAAGGTATAGGCGATTTATCAGATCGCCTACCCTACGACCCTAGACAACGTGGTAATCAGTGGGCATAGTCCCAAGGGACTATGACCAACGTGATTACACTCACGTTGCGAAGTTCAAACGAACTTCACATTGACCATTACTGGTCAACGCTGAAAGTCAAACAAAGTTTGACTTTCTGACTCTAAAAGCAATAAAAATAAGGAAAAGAACGAAAGAATACTTACGAAGGGTCCCCGAATGCTAATCCCGATTCAAGAACTCAGGTATGAAACAATGGTTTCAACTTAGAGCTCTCAAATCAGAATTCTTGTGGGTTTAGAAGCAATGGGGGGTGGGGTATTTATAGTATTCGGTCCACCGTTAAGATCGTTTGTTGAATAACGTGCCTTAATCCAAGCCGTACAAGTGTCGGGACCTTATGGTGACTAAAATTCCATCCTTATCACATGACTAGATAATTAGGAACTTGTGGTTGTGGTTAAATCTGCTGAAAACAGGCTGTTTAAACATTGCACCTGGTCTGGAGACCCCATACGCATCGTATGGTATATATACCATACGCATCGTATGGGTGAACTTTGGCAGAATTACAGTTTTGGTCCCTGAACTGTATTTAGGCCATTTTTGACACGTTTAAGGCCCGTTAACCCCATTTCAAAGCTCTAAAATGAAGTTAAAGTATAGGGAACTTAAAACATGCTCAAAAATATCTCGGATGTCGGTTCGTTTAGCCGTACGAACGCGATGTTCGCTTAATTACGACGGAATGCGCATAAGCGCGAAAAACGATCCAAATGACGCGACGAATGGATTTTTCTTAAGGCGAACCATAAAATATAATGTAGTCATGCTTACATAAATTTTTGGATGTCCAGATGTATTCAGAACGTAAGTTATGCGCGAAAATGCAAACTTGTGCACTTTTTGACACTTTTAGTCCCTGAATGACACAAAAGTTTATTTTAGCATACCGAACACCTCAAAGCCTATTTCTAAGCTATGTAAAGGATATTTATGGTATGTTTAACTTATGGTTATGTTCCGGAATGTCTGTTACAGTTCAAATTGGCATACTTTCGCAGTTTGTCAACTTTAGTCCCTGTAAGAGAATTAACTTGATTTCGGCATACCAAACCTTCCAAAACTTATATCTAAGTTATGTAAAGGTTATTTAAGGTATGTTAAGCCTATTTCACTATTCCGGAGTGTTCGTTGGATTAAACTGGTTATATTTACGCATTAGAGCGCGTATAACCTTCCAGAAAGCGATTTAGAGTTTGAAATCGAACAAGAGTTGATATGTGCAAAAGATACACATATTTTTACAAATCCAAAGTATGAAATACAATATTTCATTGGTTTGGTATTTGTTTGATGGCCGTGGAGGCACAGGTGTTACAGCTTCCGAGAGGATATGGCGGGGCATGGGGATGAAGGTGATGATAGCGATGAAGACATGGAGTAGGGAGTATGGAGGAGCAAGACCAGGTTGATGGCAAGCCCACAGGTTTAAGTCCCTTTATCTATCGAACAATTGGTGGCCTGCGTGCCAAGTGTTAGACAATTTACTTTTCCTAACTATTTTCTGCATTTTATTTTTCTTTTTTCTTTTACTTTATGCTTGGAACAATTAACTATGGTAATTTAGGATGTTTGTGTTGCTTGGTGTGGTATTAAGTGATGAAACAGGTACAAACCGAGGCTTGGAATGCTAAGCCTCAGCACTTATAGGGCCAGGATGGAAAAACCGGAGGAAGAAACCTGTTTTTCAGGCTTTCAGACTGTCCACACGGGGACGTGTCCAGCCAACACGCCCCAGTGCTCACCTCCCAGACCTGCTGTTTGGCTACTGTCCTGCAGATTTTTGTCAGACACGTGGCCATGTCCAGTGGACACGGGGCCGTGTTCACCTTCTGTAAGTTCTCGTTACTAGCAGTTCGCCACGGGGTCGTGTCCAGTGGACACGGGGCCGTGCCCAGACTACCAGTAACATAAATTTTTGTTTTTTTTAAACACTATTTTACACATCTAATCAACCTAAAAATTTATTTTTGGGACACATTGAGGACAATGTGTAATTTAAGTGTGGGGGGATGCTAAAACCTTGAATTTTGCAAGTCCTAAATACAAGCCTTACACAAAACTCTATTGGAACCGCTAATCACCCCGAATTTTTTTCAAAAATTTCATTTTTCTTACTTGTCTAGGTTTAACTCGGGAAATTAAAGAATCTCAAAAAGGTTATATTTTTACAAATTTACAACCGATAGCGTAGTGATAAAAAGAACCAACATAAGAACATTATGAAAAGGCATGACAAACTTAGTTAAAATTTGATTATATATACTTGATCACATAAAAACCCATTCCCACAAAAGTGAGTTTTGAGCCTTTATTGAGCATACAAATTTACATCTTTAGACTAAATGCTCATCTTTCGTTTCTTGTGTGAATAGCCGCTTGGTTCTTACAACTCTAGAACTTGCCTTGACGATACATTCCCGGTCCTTATCAACTTAAACCCGAGTAAGTAAATGATGGAGGCATTAGGACTAACCCTTTTTTTTTATTTCTACACCATTTTTTTTCTTTTTCTTTTACCACCTACCTAAAAATCCCCCTAGTTAACCCCTTTGAGCCTAAACCTTTTCATTTCATCACCCAAACCAAAAACCCTTTTACCCACCAAAACCTTTTTATTTTTAACCCTTTGTTTTAGTAACAAGTTCGGTTTTTCGTAAAAAAAAAAAAATGTGTGTTGTTGATGAAGCAAAAAGAAAATAAACAAACAAGTTCATCAAAAATAACTTTGTTTGAATAAAAGCTTCATCAAAATAAAACGTTACAAAAATAGAAAATCTTACGAAAACCGACACTTGTTACGCTTTTTCGCCCTTTTTCTACTAACCACTATCCCAACCACCTACCTAAAACCCAAGCCTAACCCTTAACCCACAAAGTCTTCTTGATATTTACAAAGGTATAAAAGTTAAAAAGGAGGAGGATTGATTGCTTGGCAAGCTTATGGTAGGAATAAGTTCCATGCCGCTCTCGAGTGATTCACTAAAAATACACCTTCGGCCGAGTGTGAGTGATTTCTCCCGTGAGGTATGTGAACTTGTATATAAATGGAATTTTAAAAAGGCATGTTATGCCCAAATAAGTAATTTCTCCTATGAAAAGTTCTAAATAAATCATTACGAATAGGATTGTAAATAAATAAAGATAAAACCCAAAAAGATCTTGGATTCCCAACACTCTACGACAAGCCAAAAACCATCTCTTCTACCCATTCCATTTGGGAGTGTAAGCCACATGTTAAAGAGTTTTGCTTGAGGACAAGCAAAAGTTCAAGTGTGGGGGTATTTGATGTGTGTAAAATGCAACATATAAATTACATCAAATGAGGCATAAAACTAACCCTTTTTAAGTACTAATATTGGAAAAAGAGTGTTTTTGTCTTCCTTTTGTATTTTCAGGATTAAATGAGCTCAAAAACACAAAAGAAGCAAAAAGACAGCTAAATCCAACATAAATACAAGGAAAGGAACATTAGTGGACTGTCCGACCCCTCAAACGGCATCCTCCCAAGCAAAATAGAGAAGGCAGAAGACTGAACACGCCCCGTGCTCAGCCAGCACGGGGGCGTGCCCATGAAGCAGCAGAAAAGACAAACCTATAGAAGCTTCTATTGCCCACCACGGGCCGTGCCCAGCGGACACGGGGGCGTGTCGAAAGTACAGCAGGCGCATTTATTGTAATTGCGAATTACAATTAATGAGGAGAGAGAGTGTCAGACAGGCACGGGGCCGTGCCCAGCGGACACGGGGCCGTGCCCAGCTCTCTGTTCAGCCTATAAATAGGAGTGCTTGGATTCATTTCATCTCATCCCTTGGCACACCACCTCTCTCACACTTCATCCACCACCCACCACCATCACAACACCATCATCCACCACCATCATCCATTGTCCATCGTAGAGTGTGTGAGTCGTCTCGGGATCCAAGATTGATCGTAAGAGTTCTTGACAATCAAGGCCATGTTTGCCTAAGTCTCTTACATCACTTGGTGAAGACAAAGTGTCTAGTATAATACTTTTTATTTGGTTTTGTATTAATGACTTTAATAACTAGTTACTTATGTTGAAGGTGATCTTTCCTTATCGTTTGTCCGTGGTGTCTTGGCATTATTTTACTGTCTATATAAAATAAAGGATTTTCACCATTCATATCTCCACGGTCTATATGGAGGTATGTTGGCTACCTGGTCGGGGGTTAAGGGAACGGTTTGGTAAAGGTCTTGCCATTGTTCAGCGTTTAGAGGTCCTGCAATGGACCTGGGTCAAATTTAGTAGGACCTCCTTCAATACTTCAGGGTATTGGATGGCGGGGGTCCAAACTCTTTGATCCCCTCATAAGTTAACTACTATTAATAATATAACCGGCTATTTAGGACTGTATCCCTGCTGACTCAGACTACTTAGCCGAGGGTAACGTCACCGCCAAAAGCGGGGCCTACCACAATACTGCATTAATAACTTAATTCATTATCTTCCAATAATCCACCCTTTTAGGATTGTATCCTTGCTGACTCAAACTACTGGGGTGAGGGTAACGTCACCTTCAAAAGAGGGGCCTACTACAATAACTAAGATAATCTCTTAATTATGTGGAAAAGTGCGGAAATAATCAAAGGTTATACTAGATACGAGTCGGAACCAAGTGATTCATCTTGTCTATCTGTTTTTATTTTTATTTTTCAGCATTTTAGTTAGTTTTTATTTTTCTTAGTTTAAAACATTTTTCTAAAACTTTTGTTTTGATTAGACGTTGAGGATAAACCGGTACTAAAAGCTCTTGTGTCCTTGGACGACCTCGGTATCTTACCAACGCTATACTACGCTCACGATGGGTGCACTTGCCCATATGTGTGTTTAGTGTTAATAAAATATCGTGTTTTATAAATTTAAAACTTGGCTAAAATAAGTGTTAAAAAGGGCTTAAAATATACACCTAATATATATAACACTTCGCACGCATCAACCCACTTCCAAGAATTGATGACTTGTTTGACCAGCTACAAGGAGCGAGTTGGTTCTCAAAGATTGATCTCAGATCGGGTTATCACCAATTGAAAGTCAAGGAGGAAGACGTACCGAAGACGGCCTTTCGTACGCGGTACGGGCATTATGAGTTCCTTGTGATGCCCTTTGGGTTGACTAATGCACCCGCGGCTTTCATGGATCTCATGAACCGGGTTTGCAAACCTATGCTGGATAAGTCGGTAATTGTATTTATCGATGACATTTTAGTGTATTCGAAGAACGAAGCTGAGCATGTTTACCATTTACAAGAAGTGTTAGAGACACTCAGACGAGAAAAGCTGTATGCAAAATTTTCAAAGTGCGCCTTCTGGTTATGAGAGGTGCAGTTTCTCGGGCATATCATTAGTGCCGACGGGGTACTAGTGGATCCGTCAAAAGTGGAAGCCATGTCAAAATGGAACACTCCAAGGAATCCCTCAGAAATCCGAAGCTTCTTAGGGCTCGCGGGATATTATCGGAGATTCATACAAGATTTCTCCAAAATTGCTTTACCATTGACCAAATTGGCTCGCAAGGAGGAAAAGTTTGTATGGGGCATCAAACAAGAGGAAGCCTTCCAAACACTCAAAGAAAAGTTAACTCACGCTCCAGAGCTAACGTTACCGGAAGGAGTTGATGACATGGTGGTTTACTCGGATGCGTCACATTCGGGGCTCGGATGTGTTTTAATGCAACGATGCAAGGTCATAGCCTACGCCTCGAGGCAACTGAAGATCCATGAGAAGAAATACCCGACTCATGATTTGGAGCTGGCAGAAGTAGTGTTCGGCTTAAAAATATGGAGACATTACTTGTATGGGGTAAAAGGTACAATCTTTACTGACCATAAAAGTTTGAAATATTTCTTCGATCAGAAGGAATTAAACATGAGGCAAAGGCGGTGGTTAGAAACGGTCAAGGATTACGATTGTGAAATACATTACCACCCCGGGAAAGCCAATGTAGTAGCAGACGAGTTAAGTCAAAAAACAGATTATGCCCCGATATAAGTACAATCAATGCAGCTTATTGTGACCTCGGGCCTACTAGAACGGATCCGGGAAGCACAAGTTGAAGCAGTAAAAGTAGATAACTGGAAAAAGGAAAGAATTGTCGGCCAATTTAAGGATCTTGAAGAAGGCAATCACGGTTTGAAAACTCGTTTCAACAGAATCTGGGTTCCTAACACATGTGGAGTTAAAAAGCTTCTACTAGATGAAGCTCATAAATCCCGTTATTCCATCCATCCGGGAGCGACCAAGATGTATAACGACTTGAAACAAAACTATTGGTGGCCCGGAATAAAAAGAGATGTAGTGAAATACGTGGATAAGTGCCTGACATGTCTACAAGTCAAGGCGGAACACCAAAAACCATACGGTAAGCTCCAACCGTTGGAAATTCCGGTTTGGAAATGGGAACATATTACAATGGACCTGTTAACCAAATTACCGAGGAGGAACCGCGGATTTGATGCAATATGGGTAGTTGTTGATAGATTGACAAAGAGTGCTCACTTTATTCCAATACGTGAGACTTATACGTCAGAAAAGATGTCAGAGGTTTACACTAATGAAATAGTGGCACGCCACGGAGTACCGGTACCCATCGTGTCCGATAGGGATACCCGGTTCACTTCAAATTTCTGGCTAGACTTCCAAGAGCAAATGGGAACCAAGTTGTTCGTCAGCACTGCGTACCATCCTCAGACGGATGGACAGAGTGAAAGAACAATACAAACATTGGAGGACATGCTACGGGCATGCATTATTGACTTCGGAGGTAGTTAGGATGTTTATCTACCATTGGTCGAATTTTCATATAACAACAGCTACCATGCTAGTATCGGCATGGCACCGTATGAAATGCTTTACGGTAGGAAGTGCCGGACCCCGGTGTGTTGGGCTGAAGTGGGTCCACGTGAACTCGCTCACAAAGATATAGTCCGAGCCACTAATGAAAAGATTGAAGTGGTTCGGGCACACTTGAAAGCGGCACAAGATAGACAAAAGTCGTATGCAGACAAAAGGAGAAGACCGATCGAGTTTCAGGTTGGCGACAAGGTCATGCTCAAGGTATCCCCATGGAAGGGGGTTATCCGATTTAGAAATAGAGGAAAATTAAGCCCAAGATTTATTGGGCTATTTACAATTGTCGAACGAGTAGGGAAGGTAGCATACCGCCTTGAACTACCGGAAGAATTAAGCGGAATTCATAGCACATTTCATGTGTCACATCTTCGAAAATGTCTAGCGGACGAAACAACCTATATCCACTACGACGACATCGAGGTGGATGACAGACTTAACTATATGGTGAAACCCATTGCGATTTTGGATCGTAAAGTGAAAACCTTAAGGAACAAAGAAATCAATCAAGTAAAGGTCAAATGGGAACGCCGGAAGGGTTCGGATACCACATGGGAATCCGAGGAGGAGATGCAACGACTCTACCCTACGTTATTCGGTACGTAATTTGGTTTCGGGGACGAAACCCTTTTAAGGGGAGTGGACTTGTAACAACCCGGAATTTATAAAACTCTAAATCAGAATTATTAAGTGTTAATTAAACAGGAATCAGCTAACTAGGAAATTACAACCCAGTTAGTTAGTTGACTTGTTTTAAAGCATGAATGAATTTAAATTGCCAAAATATAAACTAAATACAAGTGGAGGGACCTATGTTGTATAACTTGAAACTTAATTCAATTAAAACAAATTAAAACATACCAAACACACACAAGAGGTGTGTCTGGTCGACCAGGAAACACATGGGGTGACATAAGCTCCTCACCAAACCCTAGCTTCCACAAAATTGATCAATTAAAGGTCATAATAAAGTCCAAATCGATTTTCAAGTACAAATTAATGATCACCTAGTTGAAGGGATCATAAGGTATGTAAAATCTTGATGTTTTGATTCATCTCAAATTCTTGGTTAATTGTGAAGAACTGAAATTGAGCTTGATTATGTCTTGCATGGGTGAAATTAGAAGTAATATGGTGTCTAGGGATAAACCCTAGATGATTTCTTATCAAAATCTTGCATAAATCTTGTAAGGTTTATAATCACCAATGTAGGTGACTAATAAGTTTGTAGAAACTTGATGAACACTAGGATTGTGATTCTTGTTTTAGTGTAATCTGAATTCGAAGAGGTAAATTATCAAATATAGAAGTTAAAACATGTGTAAATATGCTTAATTGAAGTTGGTTTAGATTAAAATTACAAGTCATGAACTTGGTTATGATTATGTAAAAATCTGACCCGCTAGGTGTTTGATAAAACGCCTAAGTGAGGATTAAAATGTAAAAAGTTGGGTGAAAATGCAGATTCGATTATTATAGAGAATTGTGCGTTAGGGCGTATGAAAGAGTTCTAAATTTATTTTGAATTGAACTCTTTAGGCAAGGAATCCGGATTGTCAAGCGGACACGTCGGAGGGGATACACGTTTGAAAGGTGTGCACTAAAGGTACGCGGCTTATAGTTTCGCTACATTATGTTTAATTGTTAGTCTTACTTTGTTATATTGAAATTTGGTAAACAAGGAAAACCCGTTAAGTCACGGGAGTGACAAAGTGCCATAGACAAGTAAAACGGGTCAAAACATGTGCTAGAAATAAAGTTTGGATGTGTCTTGTAATGGTGACACCCATTTGGCATCCAAACGGGTCAAAACAAGTAAAGTTACAAACATAGAAATTAATAACCATCTCTTGTGATTGGTTATATATATGTATATAAATCAAGCGTAGGCCGTGTCACGGATACGCTAATTCATTGCCAAAGCATGAGCCCTTGTAAAAGGGTTTATAGTTCGGTACATTCGCTTGTCAAATGATTTCGAAAGGCATGGTTAAAATCTTGGAAATAAGCATGATGATTATTGCATAAGAAACCCTCGGGAGGGGGGCAAAAGCTCATGTTTGGTAAACGCAGAAACGAGTGCATTGGCCTAAGGTTTGTGATGACAACAATACATGTCATGAAACTTGTAAACAAATGGGTCAAATAAGTAAGAGACAAATTAAAGGACAATTGTTTTTGAAATGATATTTTTATGCAAAATGTGTTGATAAACGCGTCCGTAATTAAATTACGGTCGCGTAGGAAAAAGAATTAGCTAAAACGGACGCCCGAGTCAAAAGTTATGCCTATTTAAAGTTTAGAACTAAGATAAATGGTGTTGGGCTGAATTAGCAGCTCCAAACAACAACAGTCTGTCGAAAATGCTTGTTGGCGCCGCACCACAGCCGAAGGCACCCACCGTCGCGCGACGCGACGGCGGTGGCACTGCGCGACGGCCGCCCCTCTCCTCCCTCGCGCGACGCCAGCACCCCAGGGCCGAGATTTTTTTATTTTTTTGATACTTTTGAGTATGGAACTTGTTTATTCTTGATTATTAAAGAGTCAAAACTAATTATTTCCATGGTTTTGACCGTAGGTGAAGATGGACCTAACCCGGATGGTGATCAAGCTATTATCAAGAACCGAACACACTAAACAAAGCTTCCGCACTTGATCTATTTTGTTTTAGGGATATGTAGATACTTGAACTATGTTTTCAAACGTTATCTAGTAGACACTTGAAGTTATGTTTTGTATGTTTAATGGATAATTTGCTTTTAACTGGAATATTAGGAGCAAATACGGTCTTATAATCAGGAAAGTTTTTGTAAACTCGATATTTTAGTACTAAATGCTTATCTTGTATCTTTAATCTCGTTATTTAAGCCGGGTCTTACAACATTTTTACAAAAAAATCATCTTCTTGGATTTTTCATGTTTTCGATACTTTAATGGTTCCATTTTAACACTTAAAACATGTTTATTTTCTTTCAAAAACCAAGTCATGTTAATCATGAAGTAAACTTTATTTTTCTTGAAACTTTTATGTTTAACATTTTTCACTTTTACAACCTACATCTTGTAAGAATCATCATTCTTCACAAAATCGTGTTTATATTCAGGTTCATACTTAACATAAAGGATGATCATCATGGATCTTTCAAGATTCATCCTCATACTTGCTAGATCCTGTTTTGAATCATCATCTAGCAAGCTTTTATGTGGTGATCTACACCATACATTCAAGAAATCAACAAACTAGTTCATCACATACACTAAACAACTTAGATCTTCATGATTTCAAGATTTATTCTTATGTTCATGTTCTTGTTCTTGTTTTGGTGTGATCTTTAGATTTTCTTGTTAAATATCAACTTTAACTACTAAATAAGGTGTAAAAACAAGATCAAGAGGGCTTACTAGTAGCACAAAGGCTAGGGATGAACAAGATGCAAGATGAAGAAGAAGAAGAAGATAGGTGGTTAATAGCTCCTCAAGTTGGTCCTTGCACTTCCGAAGCTTGAATCCTTCTTAAGTATGCTTGATTCACCTTAGTGTATGCTTAGATTGTGTGAGAAGATGAAAGAAAAATGGATATGAGAATGAGGGGTGTTGGTCGTGAGCTTTGAAGGGGAAGGAGGTTGTGGAGTTTGAATTGTGAAGAATGATAAGTGTTGTGAGGACTTATGGTTTTTATCAAGTGCTTTCCAACATCTCTTTACACAATGGATTAAGTGTGGTTAGGGGGGCCCACATAACTGGCCTATAAAGGGGGGGGGGGTATAGTTGCATTTCAAATGTAAGTTAGAGTTTAGTTAAGATTTAAGGGATTTAGTTAGGGGTTTAATGTGTTTAGATGTTTTGATGTGTAATTTGGTGTTTAGTGTTAATAACTAGTCTTTTAACATTAAAACAATGCTTCTAGTTCAATTTTGGTGTTTCGAGTAGTGTCCGGTTATTCGTTTGGTTACCGGTTCGTTAAGGTGCTAAATTGCGCAGTTTAATGTGTTATAAGATGCCTTTTATGACAATTTTCATTCCCGACACTTTACAAGTTATTCTGGACACTTAAATCTTATTTCTGCATAATATTTGGATGTTTAATTGCGGATTTTTGCTGAATTTTGCTGAATTCAGCATTTAGGGTGTATTTCGGGCACTTTTTGGTGTTTAATCGCAACTCGGAAGGCAGTTTCATAACCCATACTTTCCTACATAGAGTTCTAGTGTAAATCTTTGTCCTGGGACTCAATTTGTGTCCTAATAAGACGTCTATCTGAGTACTAAATTCCTGTCAGTACTTCTAGTTTATCTGATAAGTGTGCTAGTTTCATCTGTGCACTAATTGAACTGTTCCGGGTTGCATTTAACAACTCATATGTAACATGCGTCATGCAATATATTTGTGAGCCTTTTGAAAGTAAACAGGAAATAATTCATATCATAAGTTCAATCATGCACAACCATATATTACAAATTACTGTTCACATTATACGAAAGTTACATGGAAAAGTGCCAGTTGTCACATTCTCCCCCCGTTAAAAGAATTTTGTCCCGAAATTCAAGCTGCGTTATCGGTTGCAGGGGAGTTGTGAAACAAATGTGGATACTTGGATTTGATTTGGTCTTCACGTTCCCATGTAAACTCTGGGCCATGACGTGAATTCTAACGGACTTTGACTAGTTTAATACGACTTCTCCGTGTTTTGTGGACCTTCCAGTCCGTAACCTCAGCAGGTTCTTCAGTAAATTGGAGTTTGTCGTTGACCTGAATCTCGTCTGCGGGAATTATAACTGTTTCTCGAGTAGGGTTGTTCTTGAGATTAGACACGTGAAACGTGTCGTGTACACTGCTAAGTTCTTCTGGAAGCTTCAGCTTGTAAGCAACGGTTTTGATCCTTTCCAGGATCTCGAAAGGTCCAATGTAACGCGGGTTCAACTTTCCACGTTTACCAAACCGCACAACGCCTTTCCAAGGCGAGACTTTCAATAAGACAATATCTCCAACTTCAAATTTCAATGGTTTCCGTCGCTTGTCGGCTTAGCTTTTCTGTCTATCACGGGCTGTCTTGATATGATCACGTATCTGAGCAGTCTTTTCTGTAGTTTCTTGAACCAACTCTGGACCAATAAGCTGTTTATCTCCGGTCTCCGCCCAACTCAACCGGGACCGACACTTTCGTCCATATAAAGCTTCAAACGGGGCGGCCTGAATGCAGGTGTGATAGCTATTATTGTAGGAAAACTCCACTAAAGGCAAGTGAGTATCCCAACTCCCACCAAAGTCTATCACACAAGCTCGTAGCATATCTTCCTAGTTTTGTATCGTTCGCTCACTCTGGCCGTCCGTCTGAGGGTGAAAGGTTGTGCTAAGATTCAGTTGAGATCCAAATGCCTTCTGAAACGTTTGCCAAATACTTGACACAAAACGACCATCTCGGTCGGATATGATAGAAACATGCACTCCATGACATGCCACAAACTCCTTGAGATATATTTCTGCTAACTTCTTCGTGCTATCTTTCTTGCTGATCGGTAGGAAATGCGCGGACTTCGTGAGTCAATTGGAGACGAATTTTGATGGTTCTGGGGACCTTGAAGACATTCTCTTATCATTGGTTTCATGTTTTTTATTGTTATTGTCACACCCCAACCGATGGAGGAAACATCAGAGTGAGACGAAATAGATTGCTCGAGACATCATAACACTAATAATTGTGACAAGTATTTAAATAATAATTTCATTTCCATTTCTAAAGAATCAGTTACAAGGATTTGAAGCAAAATACAACAACATGAATAATGAAATACAATACAATATGAATACAAATTTTAAAGTGTGTATCTAAGCATCCTACTAGATTCCATGCATCATCAACATCATCGCTAAACCTGCAACATGTTTTAAAAGTGTAGTTCAATACAAAGGTATTGGCGAGTGCACAAGTTTTAGACTCGTGTCATATGTATAAAAAGTATTTTCAATCCAACATAGCATTTTGGTATACAAGGTCAAACTATCAAGCATAACTAAAAGTCAAACCCAAGTGTCCACTAGTATAATAGCATCCCTCGATGTAGCAACATCGAGACCGTAAAGTATGAATAATAGCATCCCTCGATATAACAATACCGAGACCGTAAAGAATATAACTTAACAAAACCCCGTCGGGTGGTGTGCTATTCCTATAGCGCTAAAATTGTTAAGGCGGGTTAACAAGTAGTATGAATTCTAGCATAAACTTAAGCATAACAAAGCATGTATAAGGATTGATTGAATAAAGCATGTTTGTGAATCGTGCATTTTAACAAGCAAAACATGTTGCACCCAAAGTGTATTAAAAGGAAAATGGGTCAAGTGTACTCACAAAATTTTCATATGCTTTCCGATTATCCAATGTGATGAAGTTGATGAGGTTAGAAGGTTGGATGTGTTTGTTTAGTATTTTTAAGAGTCGAATACATTTGGTCTAAGGATGTGAAGTTTAAAGTGCATGAAAAGTATGCATATGAAAAGTAATAATCTTGTAACATTAAGTACTTGTCTTGACACTATGAAACCTCAAGGGTTAATGTTTTCATGAGTAATATACCCATTAGAATCACACAAGTCTTATGTCCTTAGATGATGTTATTCTAACATCTTGACGAATGAACACAAGTTCACCATCAAAGGTTCGAATGTATATATATATTATTTAGGTTATATATCATATATTAGTATGTCCAATATTTCAAGCATGAGGTAGAAGATTATATCTTCATTTAGGTACCTCTAAGTATCATGGAAATCATGTAGGAGGTAGGAAGAACAAGCTTCCATTTAGGTACCTCTTATGGTTCACCGCTACACTTGATGTAAAAACATACAAGGAGGGTTATGAACTATGAATAATGCAAGAATACAAACAACTACACTATGAGAAATCATCAAGTAATGTGGGGATTTTATGTTGGACAACCCAAGTTAGTCCATAATCACACCTTCATCAAGCATGAAGCTTGAACATCACTTGTGGGTTAAAAACCCTAAACAAAACAGAATGTATATGAGGTTTAACCTCTGATTTTGAATGTCTCAACCTTGTTTTTAAGCCTAACTAACCATAGAAGTGGTTATAAGCATAAGGACATAGGTTTGAGATGAGTTTGACTCAAGTTTGAACAAGTTAAGTAAAGTTTGATTGAAAACAGAATGAATTAGGGAGTGATTAGAGAGAGTTGTGAGTGATTAGGGAAGTGCAAAATTCTTGGATAGCACTTGGGTTTTATAGGGATGGATTAGGGTTGGGTTGGTTGGAAATTAATATAAGTAGTTGAGGTTTTAAACAATAATAAAAAAAAAGTTGTTGTCTTGAGATGTGCAGTCGTAATGACTATCAACAGCCATAATTATCTCATTTCCTTTATTGTGTGACATACATTATTAATACACATTAGTGAAATATAATAGGAATTATGATACTACAATATTTGAAGGTTGTTTGATAAAGAAAAAAAATATAATCTGCCTTGGCAGACCAGCGACTAAAATGGCTGTTTAACAGCCTTGTATATTTTTTTTCCTCATCAATTTAACATATAGGTCATGCATCATACTTATTATATTATGTTAATTTATTTAACATATATTAACTATTACAGTGGCAGATCTAGGATTCCGACCAAGGGGTAACCTTCGTATCTTGGATTCCGACCAAGGGGTAACCTTATATAAATAAGCCATAACGAAATCGAAAAAACGTCAAATTTTTCCAAAATTTACACTACTTTTTCCAAATTTTTTCCTTACCCCTACCTCTATGGTAGATCCGCCCCTGAACTATTAAAAACATTAGAAATGAGTAGGTATAAACATTAAAGCTAAAGGAAGTTGTAAGATTGGTCAGCCGCAAGGCTGGTGACATTCTTTATTATTAATTTTTTTCCTTTTTTTAACATTCTAAGAAATAATATATTATACATAGATTGTTTATGTTATGTATTTAACATATCTAATGTATAACCTACCATGTTTAAGTTCTAATGTGCACTTTGAACATGTTTTATTTAAATTTATCAAATATGTGATAAAATAAGTGTGTGTATCAAATGTCCAAGTATGTTATATATGAGTAAGTGACGTTGTATGCGAAGTAGACATCAATTGTATAATGAATCGAAACGTGTAAGTATGAATGAATAAGAAATTATAACTTTTATGAAATAACGAATTTTATTACGATCAAAGTCTCGGATTTTATAACAGTACAACGAAATACGAAATACAAAAGGAACAAGCTTCCAAAAATAGAAATACAAGATATGTTTTCTAGTTAAGGAAAGTTATGAAAAAGTGGAGCGTTACAGTCTCTCATCCTTTAGGAAATTTCGTCCCGAAATTTATTTAAGAGGAAGACTTGAAGGAGTTTTGGCAAAAGGTGATTATTAAGAATTGAGACTCGAAAATTTTGAAACGTAAAAAGTATGAAATTTTGAAGAATGACAAGATAGGTTTGCAAAGGAGTTCGTTTGTCTAAAATGATTTGAGGTACCAAACACAATTGGAAACGTATAGTTACGTATATGGAATTGAATGATTGACTCTTAATAAACGAATGCAAGTATAAGAATGGCATATGCATTGGATAGACGAAAGTAGCGTGCTAAGAATGAAGTCTCGTCATGGATAATCAGATATAACGCATTTGTGAGTTGTTTAAAGTTTGAATTAGGTCAAAAAGGTCTGCAAAACACTGAATTTCTCATGGCACGTCTTACGAAAGTTTGGTAACATGATGAAAACACTTATATATTGGAAGTACCAGCGGCGTATCCACCATGTTTTGACCATGTTACGTCTGTTTCGTAATCGGTGTCATGATACGTTCCGTGTCTTACCATACATAGTAGTACACTCTATGGTTTTTATACGCCCATCACTATAATCCCGTGTGCACCCGCGATTATTTTGATCGCCGCATGATCCGCATAGCTTGTACTAGTTGTGTATGAATCAGGGTATACATAATTTAAAAATAAGAATGTGTACGTATAATAATATAGTATATAAGCAAGTCCATGCTTAAGTATGTATGGGACCCACGTAAACGAATCCCTCGGATTCCGCTCGCGTACAGGTACGAATGTATGAATCAAGTATGAATGATGAGTATGCGTATAAGTATAAGAATGAACACAAGTATGAGTACAATTATGAATATAAGTAAGTATAAATGAAGATGATCTTGCGTATGACATGTATTGCATGTGACGAACTTAAGCATGTAAAAAGATTGAGAAGTTTAAGATGTAAAACGAATGTTATAAGGAAATCGTTGCGAGACATAGAATAAAACATGTGCGATGATATGTACGTATGGTTGTTTGAGTAACGCGTTGAGTTTATCGAATCAAAATAGTTTAAGCTTGATTTGGAATGTAAAATCTAGTTCGTGAATGCCAAAAGTATGTAAAACATCTATTGATTATGGGAGATATACTTCGTATAAGAACGGAAATGCTACTCTTGTTTCAAAAGGATTTACGGTAGTTGAAAGGCGTTGTTCCCTATGAAGTCTTTTTGCCCACGTGTTTTGAATTTAAATGACATATTGAGCGGTGTATGTAAAAGGTTTTGAAAATGATAAGTTTGATTCATTCGCCCTCAAACAAGAAACTTCGAATTTTGGAGGTTCTTTTGAAAATGTTGATCCTTAGGAAGAAATTTAGCAAAAAGACTTAGTGATTATTGAAAAGTGTTTTAATAAAAACGTTCCATTAATTTTGAAAAGGCTTTAGAAAGATGATCTTATAATAACTATAAGACCTTATAGGCAATGAAATGGCTAGTTTGATTTTTCGATTGCGAACAAAGTCCTTGATATGATGATAAAATATGAACGCATGTTAGTGATTAGGTTGAGTATGAAGTTCATGGGCAAGAGATTCATTTGACCGATTAAGTTGATAGGTAGCATTTCGTAAGGTTTTGAAATTAGGGTAGTAAAACGTTTCAAGGCATGATTAAGAATTTTCGTGCATATGATTTTCGTGAAATAGACTACGAGTTAAAGAATACGTTTGATAAAATAATAAAATTTTGAAATCCGCATAAGTAGGGATTTTGACGAATGATAAACGATTTAGGTGAAAAATATGATTGTGTCGTATGATGAAGTCTCCTTTGAAAGAAAATTTTGGTAACGATCACCTAGGTAAGGGAATCACCCCTAACTCGTCGGTGATGTCGTTTTAAGAAAAAAAGGAGTGGAGTTATTCGTCAAGGTAAGGAAATCACTCCTATCTCGACGACATGTCTCCATTTTGGTGTTACAAAGAATGTAAATAAAATTGAGTGACGTTTTGAAATCATGCATATGTATAATGTATGAAAAGATTTAGTATAATGTGTGTGTGAGGAAAATGATCTCGAAAATAAAATTGAATTTGAAACGAGAGAATTGTATCATATAAAAGCGATGATAGTAAAGCATAGGTTTGATTAAAACTTGGATTGTTCCAAAATGGAACTTTGACTAAACCAAAGTGGTCGAAAATTCCTTTGAATTTGAGAAACATGCTTTGGCCTAATAGGTAAAATACTCTCGCCGACAAGTCGATTAACGGTAATTACCCTTCCGGTTACTACATGTCCCAAATCAATTGAAATTTCGAGACTTGGCAGGATTTATGAAAAAAATCAAGGAGTGGAACTAGTCGACAAGGTGCGGGTTTCACCCCTAACTTGACGATTTCGTATCCTAAGTGTGGTTGGTACTCGTCGGGTCAAAATTTAATTTCAACACTTTGACGAGGGTCCACTAGAATTTGAAATTTGAATTTCTCCATCAAGGTGAGGATTTCACTCCTATCTTGATGGTGAATTTCATGTAAAAAGGAAAAGTAGATGGATTGAGAGTTGTTCACCAAATTGTGGGTTTCACGCCTATTTTGGTAAAGTCATCTCGTTTGTGTATTACGAGTGGTTTTGATTTTAGTATAAACGAGTAAAAGACGTATGTTCAAAATAATAATAACACGTATAAGCACATTAAGCATCTCAAGAAAATAACACGTAGAAGATATTTCAAGAATAACACATAAAGAATGGGACAATACAACAAGTATTAATAAATAATAAAGCAAGTATTAACACAAAAGTGACATATATGTTTAAAAGGTCAAAAGGAAATAAATAGTAAGCAAATAAAGTATCATGCAAGTGGTTCAAGCAAAACATAAGAATAAAGCTCTAGAACTATAGACTAGGTCAAAAGCATGGCAATTTGTCCTAATTCTCTATAGTTATGGCTCTGATACCAATCTGTCACACCACAACCGATGGCGGAAACATCGGAGTGAGACGAAATAGATTGCTCGAGACATCATAACACTAATAATTGTGACAAGTATTTAAATAATAATTTCATTTCCATTTCTAAAGAACCAATTACAAGGATTTGAAGCAAAATACAACAACATGAATAATGAAATACAATACAATACAATATGAATACAAATTTTAAAGTGTGTATCTAAGCATCCTACTAGATTCCATGCATCATCAACATCATCGCTAAACCTGCAACATGTTTTAAAAGTGTAGTTCAATACAAAGGTATTGGCGAGTACACAAGTTTTAGAGTCGTGTCATATGTATAAAAAGTATTTTCAATCCAACATAGCATTTTGGTATACTGTGACAACCCGTGATTTACGGCACCTAATTACGTGATTAACAAGTAATTAACGTGATAATAAATAGTGTTACGACGCAAATTAACTTAATTAGGCATTTGGAATGCCTAGGAACGTTTATCGGACTTTACAGTGCGCGTATGGTGATTGACGGGGAGTCGGCTGAATACTACCCGACAACGAACTGCTGCCGTACAAAATACTGACAACGCTGACAAATATGGGTGTTACACGAAAATTTTATGTGTACGAAATTAATTTTCTGAATTTATTTGGGCTTCCGTGCGACACAAATGCAAACGTGGATTAAAAACGCGGTGGTAGGAGACGGCGAACGGCGCCTTTTACGCGAGATTTTTACCGTTAGCAACGCGCGAACGCGACTACAACGGATACCAACATTATTTTTGCACGAAATATTATTAGGCTACGGTGATTTCGGTTTTGACAACGGGTCTCGTAGGATTTACGGGCCACTTACACACGGGGATTGAGCTTGTGGGCCCTGGACCCAAGCCAAAATCCACAAGCCTAAACCTGCATAATAAATTAGATTTTATGAATCTCTAAAAATCTTTAGAGATCTATGCTAAAATCTTATAAAATCCTCTAAAAATGTTAATAAAATCTCTATGGAATCATGGCAAGATCTTACAATACCTTGTAAATCCCACAAAATCCATACAAGAGATTCACAAGATTTTTAAAATCCCTACAATATCTGATGAAATCTCTATGTAATCTCCATAAAATCTCTATGGATCTTAACCCACAAGGTATAAGGAAACAACTTTGGACAATACCCACATGAATTATTATAAAACCCATACCCCCTTTATTTCTTATTTGTGCACACTCAACAAACAAAGCAGACAACACTTGATCCCGCACAATCTCCCTCTCGTTCTCATTTCCGGCGGAGTCGGCCAGAGCACGGCGGAGCCGCCGCTGATGGCGGAGCTCCGGCGACCCTCTTTTCTCCGGCCACCCCCCCCTCCGACACCCTCTGTCTCCTTGGTTCAACACTCACCCGACAAACAGCAGCCCCCCTCCTTCTTCCTCCTCTTTGACCCAGAAACGACCACCACCACAGTCCAGTGGTGGTGCGGTGGTGCGACAGACGAGAGAGAGAGAGAAGCCGGCAGAGAGAGATCGGAGCGATGGACCGGCGGTCGGAGCCACAGACCGGCGGTCGGAGCCTCGGACCAGCGGTCTTCGCCTTTGTCCGACGAGTTTCACCAGCTTCGGGGTGTTCAAGTAAGTCTCGGGTCAGTTCCAAACTCAGATTTGATGCTCAGTTGGTTTGGGTCGGGTTCTCGGAACAGCAGATTCAGCTCGGTTCGGGTGATTATGCTCCTTTCAGATTTGGTTCGGCTCGACAAGTCTACACGGGTCTTGGTTCAGTTCGGGTATGATTCAGCGAGCTCGGGTTCAACAGGTTCGAATCTTGGTTCAGTTTTGATTGATTCAGGTTTCAAGTTTGGTGATTTAGTTAAAGTTTTGAGTTCACAGGGTTCGTATTCGGGTTCGGTATAACTCGGTTTGACTCGGTCAAACCGAGTCAACAGACGGTCAAACAAGTCAACAGGTTCGGGTCGGTCAACACATCCAGATTCAGTTTCTGTGCGATTCGAGTCGACTCGGTCAAACCGAGTCAACTCGGTCAAGCTCAGTCAACAGCGAGTCAACCCGGTCAAACCGAGTTAACTCGGTAACCCAATCAACTTTTCGCGTTTTGACATGAAGAATTGGTAAATATTCAACATCGCGATTTATTTATACTATTTTTATATAACTTCAATGTTACGTGATAACGAGCTCGAACCGATATGTTTATAGTCAACATTATATGAAAAAAATCTGACGAACTTGATATATATTACTTGACTCTTGATTGAATTTTGTTAAAATAACGACAACTTGGTTGTCCGGGGCGACCAAAAACAGAGGAAACTCTGCCTGTTTTTCGAGAAATCCGTAAAATAAAGCGAGTTTTATTATAAAACAAAACGTGCTTTTGATATAAAGCGACTTTTGAAAAACAAGATATGAATGTAAAGCTTCTTTCGACAACGACTTGCAACTTACGAGAACAAAGATACGGAAATTATTTCGACAACAAAAATGAATATAGTTATTATTATATTTATTTCAAACAAACTCGAATCCATTTATAAATAAATATAGTTATATATTTATTTTCCAATACAAGTCGACTATTCTTTTACAAAATAAATATAACTGTTATATTTACTTTATACGCCCAGACGGCATATACGTATATTTTTGGCAAATATACACAAGACGTGATATATATAATACAATTTATTATATATTACTTTCATACGAATATTCCTTTATATCAACATACGACTTCTTAAAACAAGCTAACAAGTATAACTTCTTCGCTTCTTTTAAGTTGATAATTTACCGTCAAATCTATCGGTCAACGATTCGGTAGAGCTCGACGACACGTAGTTAGTTACTGCGTTTATTAGAAACTTATTAGATATTCCGTGTTAGGAATATTGTAGAATGCACGCTAGCAAGTCAAGTCTTGGAAACGATATCACGAAGTCGTAAATTAGCTAGCTTTGCACAGGAATATTCAGGTGAGTTCATAACCCCACTTTTTACTGTTTTACGGTTTTGTAAATGTTTTCGGGGTGGAAAGACATGCACGTTTTGCAAAAACAAACAAAGTTTTTAACAAACACAACAGTATTTCTAAATCATATTACGAAGGGATTTCAAGGAACTCAAATGATTTACGAAAGGTTTATACTAAACATACCGGTTTTTACAAAACAAAGGTGTATTATCGAAATGAATGATTTTCATGACTAGGGATGGATCGTTTGGTAATGATATATAGAGAATGAGGAGCCAGCCTTAGTGGCTGGGGAGGCCAGCCTTAGTGGCTGGGGAGATTCAGCCTTAGAGGCTGGGGTAAAATACATGTTACAATTTTTTTACAGACATTTTTATACATGGTATGGTTAGCGTTAGGAGGGTTAGAACGTACATATCATGTGAGTGGGTAGGCGCAACTTGGGATCATTAATCCTCATTGTAGGACCGAGGGACAGGAGCGGTAGATCTATCTGGGTGTAGCGAGCCCAGCCCCAGGCCCAACCAGAACGGACCTCGGGGTGACTTTGTACCCAACGCATAAATTTGCTAGGTTTGAGTCTTCCTACTTGCACTTTACACATATCAATGGCCTTGCAAACCATTGGTTATCTCTTTTTCCTTATTTGCCACATACCAGGGACATATATATTTACGAAACTACTTGTTCATACAAATTAAAATACCATGTTTTATACAAAATTCAAAGCACATGATTATGCGGGTAAGGAGTCAAAGTCAGGGTGGGCATTGACGGTTATATGATCATTACCAATACAAGGCTTTACAAATACATGGTTTTATGAACATAACGTGTTACAAACACAACGTTTCCATATAACTTGGCAAGAAAATGATTTTTAAATTCATTTTCTCAATACTATTTCAAAAACCGGTTTTTCCAAAGATTTATTTCAAATCTTTCACAAATCAAAAGATTTATTTCAAACCTTTCACAACTCAAAAGATTTATTTCAAATCTTTTACAAACAAACTATGAACTCGCTCAACTTTATGTTGACTTTTTCGCATGTTTCTTTCTCAGGTTACAGTTCTAAGACAAGGCACGGTTGGAATAGGAGAACCATCGAGAATTCGAGTACTTAGCAGGCGTTCAGTTTCTAGAAGTCTTAGCTATTTGCTTCCACTGTGCAATGAAGATACCAGTCCAGTCACGCCAGCTCTGATAATTTTCGGGGTGTGACAGATTGGTATCAGAGCTATAGGTTACAGCGAATTAGGTTTCTGTTGTGATACCTAGGCTCTAACATCTCTTTTCTCTGGGACTTAGACTATTAAGACATTGAATACATACAGAACGCATAGTACTCGAATATGGTATCCAACCGTTGCCGAAAAGCAAACAGTCAAAATTTTGTTTTCAAACATACGCTATTATGATGTTTTATACACGGTACACGAAACGATTACATACAGTACACAAAAATCCGAGAGTTTAGGAAACATGCATTTAAGACCTTCGGAAAAGGAGATTCAGTCTGAGAGGCTGGGAGGATAGTCTAGTGGGACTAGGAAGTTTAGAGGCTGGGAGGATAGTCTAGTGGGACTAGGAAGTTCAGTCTGAGAGGCTGGGAGGATAGTCTAGTGGGACTAGGAAGTTTAGAGGCTGGGAGGATAGTCTAGTGGGACTAGGAAGTTCAGTCTGAGAGGCTGGGAGGATAGACTAGTGGGACTAGAGGAATTACTTGATTGATTATTGGTGACTAACATGTTTATTTGATTATATGATTGATTATTTGCATATGTGTGTGTTTATTAAAGGTCGTCACGTAGGAACCGCGAATATTAACTCGGGCACACACTATTATCCATATTGTCTATGATACTTTAACTTCCCGAGCAGGCATCCTACGCATAACAAAACGCTAGCGCATGAGAATACATAGAACTCAAATTTTACGCCAACGGATGTTGGGGTACATCACCTTCTACGCGGCACACAACGCTAGTGCACAGGTATACGTGAAACTTAAGCTATACATCAACGGAGATTGAAATACGACATACACGACTATCGAGGCGAGGCCTTTGAGAAGGAACGATGACGCAATCTAACGACGACGCTAGATTCCTGTCAGCAGGAGAATTAACAATCAGGAAACGACAACTTGTCACGCTATCCTGCAACGACACGAATCACGCCAGGGAGAAGACTATTGTCTCTGCATCCCCCTACCTAACTAACGACGAATACGCTATGTTCGACATTCCATGGTAATGTCACCTAACAATTGGTCGTCACACGAAACCCCAGGTAAAGTCCTCAAATTTCTTTTATTGAAATTTCGAATTTCACACTTACTGAGTAGATTTTCGTATCTCTACTCCTCTTAATAGTCATTGTATCACGATCATTTCTTTACAAGTTACATACATGGTTTTTCGTTGTAACCATGCCTAAAGTTTTCTTGTCAATACATATATTTATTGTCGGATTGCGCTAAAACCAAGTTCGATTGTTTGAACTTCTGCATTACACATACTCAATTCAAGATACCATATGATGTATTGAAGACATCATATTCAAATTCGTTTTAACAAGAGTTTCATTTGTTCCGAGTCGTAGTAGACTTGTTTGGTCTACGACTCCAATAAGTCATTTGTTGATTTCGACACCTTGCGGTGGTGTATTCATTAACTTGAAGCTTGCGCTAAACTCGTTTACGCATCTCATGCACGGATTTAATTATTTCTTTATTGATTTGTTTTAAATCCGCTTTGACTTTATCATATTAAAACAGTCTTAACACAATCGTGTGTTAGGACAATGGTACACAAATTCATTTCATATTCCGGTGTACCTCATAACGGTTCTTTCATCATCGATCGAATGCTTTGCGACATTCATTGCTTCTTCACCTTCGATCGAAAACATTATTTCTTTGATGTTCAAATTTCAATTGAAAATTCTATGATGTCATTTGAAACAAACTTTCGGATTCACCTTATTACGCTTTCATTTGACTTCAAACACGGTGAATTTGTTTGATCACCGCTATTATTGAATTATTTCAATCACTACGACACTTTGTGGTGTCAGTACAAACTTGTAGCTTGGGCTAATCATGATTGAGCGTTTCATACAAAACACAGGTGATACTTGTTCGATCACCTCTATTATTAAATTGTTTCATTCATTGCGACACCTTGTGGCGTCGGTATGACTTGCAGCTTGCGCTGATCACGATCAAGCGTTTCGTGCAAACTAGTACATTTGGGATTGTTGATTCTAAGTTCATCCAGTGGATGTTATTGCTTCTGGAACTCAGTTACTTATTGTGAACATTCATATGAAATTCGATTGGTCGAAGTTCCTGTTCATTGTTGGATCCTTGTTAACTTAGTCGCACTGGTGACTGTATCATTACGTCTCGTTTCCTTTTGACATCAACTACCGAGACACATTTTTAAACCGTTGGGATTCCTATTGTGAAGGAATGTCCTTGAATTCACATGATTCGAATAAGTCTTGTTTCGATTACGCGGTCATTCACTTGGTTATTATTCGGACTTACCTGCGAACAACACAATTCCGAGGGGATAACATAGTCTAAATTTCGAGGACGAAATTTCTGTAACAGGAGGAGAATGTAACAACCCGTGATTTACGGTACCTAATTACGTGATTAACAAGTAATTAACGCGATAATAAATAGTGTTACGACGCAAATTAACTTAATTAGGCATTTGGAATGCCTAGGAACGTTTATCGGACTTTACAGTGCGCGTATGGTGATTGACGGGGAGTCGGCTGAATACTACGCGACAACGAACTGCTGCCGTACAAAATACTGACAACGCCGACAAATATGGGTGTTATACGAATATTTTATCTGTACGAAATTAATTTTCTGAATTTATTTGGGCTTCCGTGCGACACAAATGCAAACGTGGATTAAAAACGCGGTGGTAGGAGACGGCGAACGGCGCCTTTGACGCGAGATTTTTTACCGTTAGCAACGCGCGAACGCGACTACAACGGATACCAACATTATTTTTGCACGAAATATTATTAGGCTACGGTGATTTCGTTTTTGACAACGGGTCTCGTAGGATTTACGGGCCACTTACACACGGGGATTGAGCTTGTAGGCCCTGGACCCAAGCCAAAATCCACAAGCCTAAACCTGCATAATAAATTAGATTTTATGAATCTCTAAAAATCTTTAGAGATCTATGCTAAAATCTTATAAAATCCTATAAAAATCTTAATAAAATCTCTATGGAATCATGGCAAGATCTTACAATATCTTGTAAATCCCACAAAATCCATACAAGAGATTCACAAGATTTTTAAAATCCCTACAATATCTGATGAAATCTCTATGTAATCTCCATAAAATCTCTATGGATCTTAACCCACAAGGTATAAGGAAACAACTTTGGACAATACCCACATGAATTATTATAAAACCCATACCCCCCTTTATTTCTTATTTGTGCACACTCAACAAACAAAGCAGACAACACTTGATCCCCCACACTCTCTCTCTCGTTCTCATTTCCGGCGGAGTCGGCCGGAGCACGGCGGAGCCGCCGCTGATGGCGGAGCTCCGGCGACCCTCTTTTCTCCGGCCACCCCCCCGACGCCCTCTGTCTCCTTGGTTCAACACTCACCCGACAAACAGCAGCCCCCCTTCCTTCTTCCTCCTCTTTGACCAAGAAACGACCACCACCACCACAGTCCGGTGGTGGTGCGGTGGTGCGACATACGAGAGAGAGAGAAGCCGGCAGAGAGAGAGATCGGAGCGACGGACCGGCGGTCGGAGCCACAGACCGGCGGTCGGAGCCTCGGACCAGCGGTCTTCGCCTTTGTCCGACGAGTTTCACCAGCTTCGGGGTGTTCAAGTAAGTCTCGGGTCAGTTCCAAACTCAGATTTGATGCTTAGTTGGTTTGGGTCGGGTTCTCGGAACAGCAGATTCAGCTCGGTTCGGGTGATTATGCTCCTTTCAGATTTGGTTCGGCTCGACACGTCTACACGGGTCTTGGTTCAGTTCGGGTATGGTTCAGCGAGCTCGGGTTCAACAGGTTCGAATCTTGGTTCAGTTTTGATTGATTCAGGTTTCAAGTTTGGTGATTTAGTTAAAGTTTTGAGTTCACAGGGTTCGTATTCGGGTTCGGTATAACTCGGTTTGACTCGGTCAAACCGAGTCAACAGACGGTCAAACAAGTCAACAGGTTCGGGTCGGTCAACACATCCAGATTCAGTTTCTGTGCGATTCGAGTCGACTCGGTCAAACCGAGTCAACTCGGTCAAGCTCAGTCAACAGCGAGTCAACCCGGTCAAACCGAGTTAACTCGGTAACCCAGTCAACTTTTCGCGTTTTGACATGAAGAATTGGTAAATATTCAACATCGCGATTTATTTATACTATTTTTATATAACTTCAATGTTAGGTGATAACGAGCTCGAACCGATATGTTGATAGTCGACATTATATGAAAAAAATCTGACGAACTTGATATATATTACTTGACTCTTGATTGAATTTTGTTAAAATAATGACAACTTGGTTGTCCGGGGCGTCCAAAAACAGAGGAAACTCTGCCCGTTTTTCGAGAAATCCGTAAAATAAAGCGAGTTTTATTATAAAACAAAACGTGCTTTTGATATAAAGCGACTTTTGAAAAACAAGATATGAATGTAAAGCTTCTTTCGACAACGACTTGCAACTTACGAGAACAAAGATACGGAAATTATTTCGACAACAAAAATGAATATAGTTATTATTATATTTATTTCAAACAAACTCGAATCCTTTTATAAATAAATATAGTTATATATTTATTTTCCAATACAAGTCGACTATTCTTTTACAAAATAAATATAACTGTTATATTTACTTTATACGCCCAGACGGCATATACGTATATTTTTGGCAAATATACACAAGACGTGATATATATAATACAATTTATTATATATTACTTTCATATGAATATTCCTTTATATCAACATACGACTTCTTAAAACAAGCTAACAAGTATAACTTCTTCGCTTCTTTTAAGTTGACAATTTACCGTCAAATCTATTGGTCAACGATTCGGTAGAGCTCGACGACACGTAGTTAGTTACTGCGTTTATTTGAAACTTATTAGATATTCCGTGTTAGGAATATTGTAGAATGCACGCTAGCAAGTCAAGTCTTGGAAACGACATCACGAAGTCGTAAATTAGCTAGCTTTGCACAGGAATATTCAGGTGAGTTCATAACCCAATTTTTACTGTTTTACAGTTTTGTAAATGTTTTCGGGGTGGAAAGACATGCACGTTTTGCAAAAACAAACAAAGTTTTTAACAAACGCAACACTAGTATTTCTAAATCATATTACGAAGGGATTTCAAGGAACTCAAATGATTTACGAAAGGTTTATACTAAACATACCGGTTTTTACAAAACAAAGGTGTATTATCGAAATGAATGATTTTCATGACTAGGGATGGATCGTTTGGTAATGATATATAGAGAATGAGGAGCCAGCCTTAGTGGCTGGGGAGGCCAGCCTTAGTGGCTGGGGAGGAACAGTCTTAGTGGCTGGGGAGATTCAGCCTTAGAGGCTGGGGTAAAATACATGTTACAATTTTTTTTACAGACATTTTTATACATGGTATGGTTAGCGTAAGGAGGGTTAGAACGTACAGATCATGTGAGTGGGTAGGCGCAACTTGGGATCATTAATCCTCATTGTAGGACCGAGGGACAGGAGCGGTAGATCTATCTGGGTGTAGCGAGCCCAGCCCCAGGCCCAACCAGAACGGACCTCGGGGTGACTTTGTACCCAACGCATAAATTTGCTAGGTTTGAGTCTTCCTACTTGCACTTCACACATATCAATGGTCTTGCAAACCATTGGTGATCTCTTTTTCCTTATTTGCTACATACCAGGGACATATATATTTACGAAACTACTTGTTCATACAAATTAAAATACCATGTTTTATACAAAATTCAAAGCACATGATTATGCGGGTAAGGAGTCAAAGTCAGGGTGGGCATTGACGGTTATATGATCATTACAAATACAAGGCTTTACAAATACATGGTTTTATGAACATAACGTGTTACAAACACAACGTTTCCATATAACTTGGCAAGAAAATGATTTTTAAATTCATTTTCTCAATACTATTTCAAAAACCGGTTTTTCCAAAGATTTATTTCAAATCTTTCACAACTCAAAAGATTTATTTCAAACCTTTCACAACTCAAAAGATTTATTTCAAATCTTTTACAAACAAACTATGAACTCGCTCAACTTTATGTTTACTTTTTCGCATGTTTCTTTCTCAGGTTACAGTTCTAAGACAAGGCACGGTTGGAATAGGAGAACCATCGAGAATTCGAGTACTTAGCAGGCGTTCAGTTTCTAGAAGTCTTAGCTATTTGCTTCCGCTGTGCAATGAAGATACCAGTCCAGTCACGCCAGCTCTGATAATTTTCGGGGTGTGACATATACAAGGTCAAACTATCAAGCGTAACTAAAACTCAAACCCAAGTGTCCACTAGTATAATAGCATCCCTCGATGTAGCAACATCGAGACCGTAAAGTATGAATAATAGCATCCCTCGATATAACAATACCGAGACCGTAAAGAATATAACTTAACAAAACCCGTCGGGTGGTGTGCTACTCCTATAGCGCTATAATTGTTAAGGCGGGTTAACAAGTAGTATGAATTCTAGCATGAACTTAAGCATAATAAGGATTGATTGAATAAAGCGTGTTTGTGAATCGTGCATTTTAACAAGCAAAACATGTTGCACCCAAAGTGTATTAAAAGGAAAATGGGTCAAGTGTACTCACAACATTTGCATATGCTTTCCGATTATCCAATGTGATGAAGTTGATGAGGTTAGAAGGTTGGATGTGTTCGTTTAGTATTTTTAAGAGTCGTATACATTTGGTCTAAGGATGTGAAGTTTAAAGTGCATGAAAAGTATGCATATAAAAAGTAATCATCTTGTAACATTAAGTACTTGTCTTGACACTATGAAACCTCAAGGGTTAATGTTTTCATGAGTAATATACCCATTAGAATCATACAAGTCTTATGTCCTTAGATAATGTTATTCTAACATCTTGACGAATGAACACAAGTTCACCATCAAAGGTTCGAATGTACATAGATATTATTTAGGTTATATATCATATATTAGTATGTCCAATATTTCAAGCATGAGGTAGAAGATTATATCTTCATTTAGGTACCTCTAAGTATCATGGAAATCATGTAGGAGGTAGGAAGAACAAGCTTCCATTTAGGTACCTCTTATGGTTCACCACTGCACTTGATGTAAAAACATACAAGGAGGGCCATGAACTATGAATAATACAAGAATACAAACAACTACACCATGAGAAATCATCAAGTAATGTGGGGATTTTATGTTGGACAACCCAAGTTAGTCCATAATCACACCTTCATCAAGCTTGAAGCTTGAACATCACTTGTGGGTTAAAAACCCTAAACAAAACAGAATGTATATGAGGTTTAACCTCTGATTTTGAATGTCTCAACCTTGTTTTTAATCCTAACTAACCATAGAAGTGGTTATAATCTTAAGGACATAGGTTTGAGATGAGTTTGACTCAAGTTTAAACAAGTTAAGTAAAGTTTGATTGAAAACAGAATGAACAGTGAACTTTGGAGCCTTTTTGCCGGAGTTCCAGGGACTTATTTACTGTTCAAAAAATCCATGGAATCGAAGCTAAGGTCAATCCAAGCACATAGGAAAAAGAATGAGGTAAATCGGACAAGAATTGAGTGAGTTATGCTCACTTTAGTGAAGCTTGCTGAATCTGTCCGAACTTCTAATTATAGCTGCGAATTTAGAGTGTTTGGGAGTGTTTAGAGAGAGTTGTGAGTGATTAGGGAAGTGCAAAATGCTTGGATAGCACTTGGGTTTTATAGGGATGGATTAGGGTTGGGTTGGTTGGCAATTAATATAAGTAGTTGAGGTTTTAAACAATAATAAAAAAAAAAAAGTTGTTGTCTTGAGATGTGCAGCCGTAATGACTATCAACAACCATAATTATCTCATTTCCTTTATTATGTGACATACATTATTAATATACATTAGTGAAATATAATAGGAATTATGATACTACAATATTTGAAGGTTGTTTGATCAAGAAAAAAAAATATAATCTGCCTTGGCAGACCAACGACTAAAATGGCTGTTTAACAGCCTTGTATATATTTTTTTCCTCATCAATTTAACATATAGGTCATGAATCATACTTATTAGATTATGTTAATTTATTTAACATATATTAACTATTAAAAACATTAGAGATGAGTAGGTATAAACATTAAAGCTAAAGGAAGTTGTAAGATTGGTGAGCCGCAAGGCTGGTGACATTCTTTATTATAATTTTTTTTCCTTTTTTTTTAACATTCTAAGACATAATATATTATACATAGATTGTTTATGTTATGTATTTAACATATCTAATGTATAACCTACCATGTTTAAGGTCTAATGTGCACTTTGAACATGTTTTAACTTTATCAAATATGTGATAAAATAAGTGTGTGTATCAAATGTCCAAATATGTTATATATGAGTAAGTGACGTTATAGCGTATGCGAAGTAGACATCAAATGTATAATGAATCGAAACATGTAAGTATGAATGAATAAGCAATTATAACTTTTATGAAATAACGAATTTTATTACGATCAAAGTCTCGGATTTTATAACGGTACAACGAAATACGAAATACAAAAGGAACAAGCTTCCAAAAATAGAAATACAAGACACGTTTTCAAGTTAAGGAAAGTTATGAAAAAGTGGAGCGTTACAGTTATGAACATTAAGACTTTTGTGATGATGATTGTTCAAGCCATGTGCGGCTAAACTTATGGTGGTCATCTTTAGTTGAAGGTTTGTTTAAGACGTTTGTGCTTGATTTCGTATTTCTAGAATGATAAACTTAATCTATGTTTTGTTTATTATGGTATGTGCTTATTTGCTTGTAAATTATTGATTCTTATGTTATTCTAGTTTGAAAGCATACGTTCTTGGTGTTGTTGGCAATCGAGATATCATGGGTAAAGGTAGGATTGGGTAAGGGTTAATTGGTCATCGGGTAACAACCTCACGTTCTAGGAATCTGAGTACTTAGTTCCGTTTTATCACAACAAGTAATTACACATGAACTATGTCTATGTAGTTCTTTCTAGTGAATGATAGCATAAATGTTAAAGCAAACCGGAAACTAAAGATGATCATTTGTCTCTAAATTGTTTACAAACCAAAACTCTCATTTTGCAAGTAGAATAGTAATCTTAGTTTTAAAACTCAAATCAATCAATCCAACTCTTGAATTCATTTTTATTGCAATTAGCTTAATTTTAGTTAACTTAGATAACCCTTTAAATAACACATATTCCACAAACTCCCTGTGTTCGATACTCACTTGCCACTAACTATTTAGTAGTAATTGGATTAAATTTGATTGTGACCACGACATCACGTCAAATTTTGGACTACTCATTCTAGAAATAACGGTTAAGGTTTCCTATAACTCTTGGACTACTCATCCGCGGACCCAAAACAACAACAAAATGTTATTTTGGGTCGGCCATTTTTGAGCATCGCGCATGCTGTGATCGATTGTAGATTTGGTACAGTCGATATGACTTTTGGAAATCGGAAAATGCGCTTGAATGTTTTTACTAACAATTCTAATGTTGTTGGTGTTGATGAGTGTTTTATGGCAGACTTAGTCGATGGATGCAACCAACACGAGTATGAGGAGGATAGTATGGATGTTTGTCTTTGTGATTTTTCTGAACAGGTACATGCTTGTGCGCTAAGGGTTGAAGAGGAGAAACAAGATGCTATGGCATTGAAAGAGGGTCGACCGCCATGGACCCACTAATTTGATAGCTTGCCGGTGGAAATAAGCTCGGGTACTAAACCATCACTAGAAGAACCACCAAAGTTGGAGCTCAAAGACTTACCAAGCCATTTGAAGTATGCTTTTCTAGGGAATAATGACACTCTACCGGTCATTATTACCTCTAATTAGAGATGGCGCAAGAACAAGCTTTATTGGATGTCTTGAAAGAGAACAAAGGAGCAATCGGATGGACAATTTTCGATCTTAAAGGAATTAGTCCATCAATCGTCATGCATAAGATCATCACCACCGAAGATGCAAAACCGACAAGAGAAGCTCAACGACGATTGAATCCGAACCTAAGGGAGGTAGTAAAGAAATAGGTAATTAAATGGTTGGATGCGGGAATTATATATCCGATTTCGGATAGTGATTGGGTAAGTCCTACCCAAGTTGTGCCTAAGAAGGCCGGCATTCAAGTAGTCAAGGATGAAAATGGTGAACAAATAGCCACCCGACCGGTTACCGGGTGGCGTGTTTGTATTGACTACCGCAAATTGAATGCCGCCACTTCTAAGGACCACTTCCCGCTACCTTTTATGGACCAAAATATTGAAAAATTATCGGGTCAAAAATATTACTGCTTTTTGGACGGGTACTCGGGTTACAATCTGTTGGTGCACTACATCTGTCGACTTCGTCTTGTATCGAGTCATTCATTAAATGTATAGATTAGGGCACGGTTTACAAGAAAATAGGAGATTATATGTATTTAGTGAGCAGGTTTCGCTTATAGGGTCAATTAGAGGAGGTTTCGCTTATTTGGACAAGGTGATTTCGCTTTTATGGACATGAAGGTTTCGCTCATGTGTCATGTCCATTGGAGCGAAACCACTAAGTCTATATATAGGAGTTCTCATGAGCGAAACCATATAGAACAGGTGTGAAGGTCTTGTATGTAACGGCGAAATTCTGCCGAATCGTCTCCAGCGCTTGTAAACTGTTAGCAGATCAATAAAAGAGACGTTTAATAGTGAAATTCTAGCTAAACAAAGACTGAATCAATGAATTCCGCCTCTGATTCAGTCTGAGCACTCTTCTGATCGACTCGTTAGGTCGTCTCACGTTCCTACAAGTGGTATCAGAACTCAGGAGGAAGAGTTCTTACCGTTTAGCTCGTTTTCGGTCAAAAATTCTGATTTCTACACCTTCTTTCATCATCAGATCAAGTTTTAACGGTCGAAATTCGCTCAACATTTCACAGACTGTGTGTTATTGGACATTAACAAACCCTGTAAAGTTTCGGATCAAAATTCGGACTAGAAATGGATGAAATAATCTTCGGACTAGGTTCCGCTCATTCGGACAGTGTGTAGTTTCGCTTATATGACTACCTAGTTTCGCTCTTGTGTCACCAAAGTTGAAGGGTTTCGCTCCAAAGACCAAGTAGTTCCGCTCTTGTGAACATAACTAGTTTCGCTCTTCTGAACAATACTAGTTTCGCTCTTGAGAACAATTAGTTTCGCTCATTTGGACTTGATCTAGTTTCGCTTATAAGGACACTTATAGTTTCGCTTATTTGAACTTAGTGGTTTCGCTTTTAGGACCTCTAAGGTTTCGCTCATAGGTGCAAACATCTGGTTTCGCTTATAGGGTTGGTCTGATTTTGCTCTTGTGTCAGGATTGTTAGAAAAATGGCAGAAATGTTTGATGAAAAGGAGAATGAGTTTATTGAAAGGTTAAATAGATATGGTTGGTATCAAATGAGCGGATATGAACAAGATGATAAGAAGATTTGGATTCTTAGACTTGAAAGATTTGCATGTCAAAAGGATGAGACCGTGAAAGAGATGGAAAGGAGATTTGATTACTTGATGGACAAGTTAAAATTGTTTGGAATAAAATTGACAGATACTGAAAAGATATCAAAGTTTGCAGATGCTTTACCTGCCGAATGGGATGATGTTTTAAAGAAATTAAAACGAGAGCCTAAATTTTCAAAATTACATCCATCTGATTTCATCAATAAACTTCAAAAGCATAGTTATGAAAATTCTGATAAGAAGAAAATATTGATGAATAAAATCAAAGGGAATCTAGATGAATTGAATTTGGGAAATCTAGATAAAATCAATTTGGATGTAATTACTGAAATTGATAGGAGAATATGTATGTGTTTCGCTGCAAAACATAACATGAAATATGACTTTAAAAGGGGATGTTATATTGATGTAAATTTAAATCCTCTTGATTTTGTTAAAATTGTTTGTGCAGGAACATACAAGACAGAGACAAAGGAAATATCAGAGAATGAAGAATCTATGAAGAATGAATCCTTAAATTCTGAATCTGTGTGCTCTAAATGTGACAACTTTAAGACTGACAATGACAAACTCTTGAAGGATGCGGAAAGTTTGAAATCGGAAGTCAAGAAGTTGAAAGATGAGAAGCAAACGGATGTAAAACAGATTCTGGAGTTACAGGGAAATTGTGAAAAGATGAAAGCTGAAAATGACAAACTGTTAAGTAATCTGAACAGTTTGACATTAGAAAACAAAATTTTGAAAGAAAATGAAAAAGGTTTTGAAAATGAAAAAGTAAAAATTGAGAAAGATTTTCAAAGTCAAATAAAAATTTTAGAAGATGAGAAAGATTTGTTTGGTAAAAACAATCTTGAAAAACAAATTGCAATCAATTCTCATCTTGAAAAAATTATTCGACTTGAAAAGGAAGCAGAGTGTGCTCAAAAGAAAATCAAGGAATGGGAAGAAAAGTTGAAGGTTTTTGTGAATACTTCAACTATTCCTTGCCCAAAGCCAGTAAATTCAGTTCCAATAAGTGACGATGTCACAAACTTTGACAATGTCAAAGTTGAAGATTGTGATGAAAAATCTGATAATGAAAAAGATAACATTGAAAAACAAAAATTGTTTTTGAAATTAAAAGAAAAATTTCAGAAAACTGTTCTACAATCTACTGAAAAGGGAGAATGCTCTAAGCAAAAACCTTTGAAGAAGAAAGTGGAACAAAAACAAAAGATTAAAAAGGAGAGGGGGAGAGATGTGATTGAAGGTTCAAAAAGAGCCTGTCTAGTTAATCAGGGCAAGTATGATAATTTTACCTGGGATAAATTTCTTCCAACAAACAGCAAAGTGTGTTTGGCAGAACAAGATGATGAAAAATTGGCTGAAGGTTTCAGTTGGAACGATTTTTGCTCAGATCAAGAACTTATGGCCAAAGATGCTAAAGCTTTCATTGCAAATGCCTATGATTTGAAATGTGCCGAAAAGTGCAGAAAAGTAATGGAAGCTGCTGAAGCAAGACGAAGAAAGCTTGAAGAAGAGGAAGAAGAAGAAGAGAGATTAAAAGCTGAGGCAGAAGCTGAGAAAAAGAGAAGAGCTGAATTTTTACGATCAAACAGAACAGTCAAAGAGGTTCCTGAATTTGAAGTCAAAGTTGATGCAGAACCTGTCAAAGTTCCTGAAAAGTGCATGAACTGTGATTCTTTAATCAAGCAGAACAATGAGTTGTTGCACAATATAAACAGATTAAAAGAATCCTATGATACAATGAACAGAGAAATCAACAAGTATACTGATTCAAACGGTGAACAAGTTGTGGCAATGAATACGCTGAAGAGAGCGTACCTGAGACAACTTGATGATGTCAACTTTCACATAAAGAAATGTGCTGATCTGGAATTAAAGCTGGAAACACAAAGAATCGAAACTGAAAGAGTCAACAAGTTATTAGAAAGTTACTCATGTTCTACTTTTGTTGTTGACAGGATTTATCCGGTTGTGGAAAAGTTGAAGACTTTTGAAGAAGTAAAGACTTCAGAAGAAGAGAAATCTGTGATAGAAGACGAAGATAAAGTGAAGATTTCTGGTAAGAAACCAAGTGTGGTCTACAAAAAGTGTCCGCCCCCGGTCGAAAATGGATATTCACCTCGAAATCCAAATTCCGAAAGAGTCGAAAAGTCAATAAACTTACAATGGGAGTCTGGGCCGTCGGATAACTTGCCAGAAAATATTGATGTCACGTACACGTTGTCTGACACTGATCATGAGTCAAAGTTGATAAAAAGTGTGGTCGATCAAGTGTTAGATAAAGATGACTGTGAGGAGTCAAAACCGGAGTCCAAATCCAAGTCAAAGTCTGAGTCCGATGCGTCAAAGTCAACAGTCAAAAAGGATAAACGGGTTTATGATAAAGAGTTTTTGATATCAAAATCTAATTTGAATGATGAATCATTCAAAGTGGCATATACTTTGAAAGATTCTGACAAATTATATTCTGATGAGATTTTTCCAATAAGAAGTGTTAGAATTGAAATGATTAAAAAGGTTTTCAAAATTACAGAAATTAATATTTCTGAAATAAAAGATTTAAATCTTTCTGGAAAACCTAAACAATACACTTCAAGAGTGCAACAAAGATTAAACAAGAAAAAGGGTTACAGTTCTGGTTCTGGTATTCATAAAAAACCAAACCATAACTGTAATTTCAAAAAGAAAGGATTAGGATTTAATCAACCGAAAAATTATAAAAATGAAAAATTTTCTAAACCAAAAACTGTGTTTGTTTCAGGAAATTCTTTAGAAGCTGAGAAAGAACAAGCATTCAGAAAACAGACGAATCAGGAATTCCTTGCCAAGAAGCAAGAAGAGTTGAAGAAAAATGTTGTTCCAAAGAAGATAGAAACCAGAACTTGTTTTCAGTGCAAGATTGCTGGTCATATTGCTAGGAATTGTCCGAAAAACATTCAAACCAAAACAGGAAGTATCTGGTAAATTGAAAGAGAAAGTTGTGGAGAAAACTGAACTTACAACCAAAACATTTACAGGCTTTGAAAATTCAACCTTTGAGATTGGTGAATGTTCAAAGAATGTGGTTAAAAGAAAAGAAAATTTGAAAAATCAAAAATGGGTTGTTAAGGGTTCAGGGAACAGTTCTGGTGATGAATCTGATTCCACAAAATCAGAGGAGCCAAAAGTTGTTAAAGAAAAGATTGAGAAATCAGTTCCAAAAGTGGATGATGTGAATTTTCCACCTCTACGAGCTGAAAATTTTAAAAAGAAAGTTGGGAAAGTTGAAATTTCAAATCAATTTTAGTCTGATAAGAAAAAATTTGATGTTGATAAAGCTATCAATGGAACTGTGAAACATATTTTTGGCAAAATGGTAAATGGTAAGGCCAAAGGTGTTAAAGAATTTTACGCTACCAAAAGAGAAGTTCACAGGTTCGCTGAAAGAAAAGATGAAGAAGAAAATGTTGTTACACCCAAGGAAGGTCAGGCTTGGGTGGATATATTTTTCAAAGAATAAAAACCTGACTTGTCGGAGATCCCAAGTTGGTAATCGTGGATCATGAATCGGCATCATTTTTATCATGTTGGTATAATGTGTTTTTGAAAAGCAGGACTAGCCGGAACTCCCAGGTTGGTAAGTGTGGAGTAGGAATCGGCACTTTGAGAATTCAACTAACAGATGATGTTTGGTTGAAAATGTTTGATTGGATTGATCTTACAAGTGGTAAATCAGGGACATTAAGTTGTATCTGATTACCTACAAGTGATTGTTTGAAAAACAATGTGATGAATCAAATCCCTAACCTACTAATGGTTTACAAAATCAACAAAACTAATTTTCCGGAAAAAACATTTGATTAAAACAAACTTAAGTGTTTTGAGATCATAATGGGAAAATAGTTTGTTGTGAGGGGGAGTTCTGATTGTTTATGCCAAGTGGATGGCGAATTGAAGCAATTCGATATCAGTTGTTAACTTTATTGTATAGTTTATTTTCAAATTTCCTAAAATGTGTTTGCATTTTAGGGGGAGTAAGAAA
Source organism: Helianthus tuberosus (assembly GCA_030545235.1). Taxonomy (NCBI): domain Eukaryota; kingdom Viridiplantae; phylum Streptophyta; class Magnoliopsida; order Asterales; family Asteraceae; genus Helianthus; species Helianthus tuberosus. Next base: position 127,670,941 of record CM060407.1, read on the forward strand.
TTTTAGAAAATCCAAAAAAATTAGAAAATTTGAAAATGTCAAAAACATGAAAATTTAAAAAATGAGTTTTGCTAAAACAAGAGGAAATGATAGTAAATCAGTGGACTATCACATCACGCTAAAGAAATGAAATGTCAAATGTGATAAACGGTCTCACTGATGATGTGTCGAAAGGTTTTCGCACATTTAGTAGATTTATTTGGGATATAAACCTAAAATTTCAAACTTGTGAAATTCGTGGGGAACACTACTTGGATATATAGGTAACCCCTGAAATCTCGTTTGAAAGGTCTCATAATCTGATATACTAGGTTTTTATACTCAATGATGTCTGGGGTATTATTCCGGGACTTCTGCTGAACGATGGTTCTGACCTAGTCATTGGATAATACTTTCCACAAATGCTTGAAACATAGCATAAACCCTCAGCATGCAGATGAAACAATAAAATTGATAGTCGCTGCTGTTGTAGCTAAAAGATCCTCTAAAGGGGACATACCATAAAGTCGAAGCTGATATCTCTCTACGTATACGGAAGTATCGACCTGAGATCCCTCGGCCCTCGCATTACCTAATTTATTTACAAATATCATAGTAGTATACTCACCTGTAAGACTGAATATTGGGATTCTGGATACGGAAGTATATTCAAGAGGTAGGACACATGAATGAGCTAAGTTCATAAGACATATAAATCGTATCCTGAGTAATTTGAAATTGGTGTGAGAATTTAAGATGGATCAGTATATCGACAATCAACGTGAATCGTTTAGAACATAAAACGATTAAAAGCTTAACGGTGCTTGTGATGTGTCTTATAAACTGATATGATTCTTTTTCACAAACTCACAAAAATATGTTCACAAAAATATGTTTGTACATATTTCATTTCTGCATTTAATTTCTGTTATTGCATTTATGTTTCATTATTGAAAAATTCAAAAAGATTTTCGACAACTGATGTTGGAAAGCTGATATTCAAAATCTCAAAGGCTATACATGATGAACAGATGGGTTGGTTAATTGATTTGAAATGTTTAAAATGATTCATTAAGTTGAATTAGAATTTGGAATGTTTCAAATTTTTAATCAGTTTTAAATGTAAATAATTCTCAATGGTTTAGTTGATTCATTAAGTTGAATCACAATTATGTTTGTTGTAATAGAGTGTTTGAGTTGTGTAGGTTTCTGAGAAGAGCTTAATCTGAGAAAGCCAGGATTTAATTTCAAAGGTGATAACAAATTCCAGACAGCGATCCCAGCTTGATGATAGGGGGAGTCTGACGAGAGTTAGAGCCAGAGAAAGATCCGGGTACATGATTCCAGGAAGAGTTCCTAAAGAAGACCGATTAAGATTGAAGCCCAGAGACTGATCAAGACTGAACAAGTAAAGGCACAGCATTGTCGTGACTCGATAGTCGACTCAGTCAACATCTGAGGGGGAGTCTGTTGGTGCACTACATCTGTCGACTTCGTCTTGTATCGAGTCATTCATTAAATGTATAGATTAGGGCACGGTTTACGAGAAAATAGGAGATTATATGTATTTAGTGAGCAGGTTTCGCTCATAGGGTTAATTAGAGGAGGTTTCGCTTATTTGGACAAGGTGATTTCGCTTTTATGGACATGAAGGTTTCGCTCATGTGTCATGTCCATTGGAGCGAAACCACTAAGTCTATATATAGGAGTTCTCATGAGCGAAACCATATAGAACAGGTGTGAAGGTCTTGTATGTAACGGCGAAACTCTGCCGAATCGTCTCCAGCGCTTGTAAACTGTTAGCAGATCAATAAAAGAGACGTTTAATAGTGAAATTCTAGCTAAACAAAGACTGAATCAATGAATTCCGCCTCTGTTTCAGTCTAAGCACTCTTCTGATCGACTCGTTAGGTTGTCTCACGTTCTTACACAATCAAATAGCAATACACCCGGATGACCAACACAAGACCACCTTCACTTGTCCATATGGTACCTTTGCCTTTTGTAGAATGCCATTTGGCTTGTGTAATGCACCGACAACTTTCCAACGATGTATGATGAGTATTTTCTCGGACATGGTTGGAGAGTCGCTTGAAGTATTTATGGATGACCTTTCGAGTTTTGGCACTAGTTTTGAATCGTGTCTCAACGAATTACAAAAAGTTTTAAAAAGTTGTGTTGAGAAAAATTTAGTGCTTAGTTGGGAGAAAAGTCATTTCATGGTGCAAGAGGGAATTGTGTTAGGCCATGTAATCTCGGTGAGGGGTATGGAGGTGGATAAGGCAAAAATACGGGTAATATCATCTATGCCACCACCGAAAAATGTTAAGGGTGTAAGGTCATTTTTCGGACACGCGGGATTTTATAGACGTTTCATAAAAGGTTTTAGTGTTATTACCAAACCTTTATGTAACTTGTTATTAAAGGATGTTCCATTTGATTTTACTAATGTGTGTTTGCAAGCCTTTAATGTTTTGAAGGAACACTTGGTGAAAGCTCCCATTTTGCAACCGTCGGATTGGTCAAAGCCATTCGAAATCATGTGTGACGCAAGCGACACTACAATTGGTGCAGTTTTGGGTCAACGAGTTGACAAAAAGCCGATGGTGATTTACTATGCAAGTAAGACTTTATCCTAAGTGCAACTGAATTACACCACAACCGAATAGGAGTTATTAGTGGTGGTGTATGCTTTGGATAAGTTTCGTTCGTACATTTGGGGGAGCAAAGTGGTGGTATACTCAGATCATAGCGCGGTCTGGTATTTGATGGAGAAAAAAGACGCGAAGCCCCGTTTAATCCGGTGGGTGTTGTTGTTACAAGAGTTTGATTTAGAGATTCGAGACAAGAAGGGAAGTGAGAACGTAGTGGCGGATCACCTGTCTTGAATTTCGGTGGAAGGGATAGATGATTTGAGCGAGATAAATGAAAGGTTTCCTGATGACCAACTACTAGTCGTGTCCACTTTTGTTGCACCGTGGTATGCCCACTACGTAAATTATTTAGCCACGGGTGCCATCCCAATCATTGGACCAAGAAGCGAAGACAACAATTTATGGTCCAAGTGAAACAATATATTTGGGATGAACCAGACCTTTTCAAGATTGGGCCCGATCAAGTCATTCGGAGGTGTGTGCCCAAAACAGAGGTGTTGGAAATCTTGACTCATGCCCACTCATCCGCATGTGGAGGTCATTTTAGCGGGCATAAAATGGGATATCGGGTTTTGTCGTGTGGGTTTTATTGGCCCACAATTTTCAAGGATGCGTGCGAGTTTGCAAGGAATTGTGTGAATTATCAAAAGATAGGAAGCATTTCAGAGAGGGACGAGATGCCATTGCAACCAATTTTGGTTGTGGAAATATTTGATGTATGGGGCATTGACTTTATGGGTCCCTTTCCGAATTCCAATGGGTTTTTATACATTTTGGTGGCGGTGGACTACGTCTCTAAGTGGATTGAAGCTATTGCAACAAGAACAAATGACCATTCCGTTGTTCGTAAAATTGTTCAATCCAACATCTTTTCCCGTTGTGGTATTCCGAGAGTTATTATTAGTGATGGCGGTTCGCATTTCAAGAACTTTAATTTTGGGAAATTGTTGAAGCGGTATAGCGTGAACCACCGGATTGCTACACCTTACCATCTGCAAACTAGTGGACAAGTCGAAGTGTCCAACCGTCAAATTAAAGAAATCCTCATGAAGACGGTTCGAACGGATAGGAAGGATTGGTCGAGCAAGTTAGATGATGCGTTGTGGGCATACCGGACTGCCTACAAGACTCCAATAAGCACAACACCTTACCGGATGGTGTATGGAAAGGGTTGTCATTTGCCAATGGAGTTAGCTCATCGGGCGCATTGGGCAATAAAGACAGTGAATGCGGACTTTGATGAAGCGGGGAAGATGAGGAAGTTGCAATTGAGTGAAATAGAAGAAATTAGAGACGAAGCGTACGAGTGTGCATCGGCTTACAAAGACAAGCTCAAAAAGGTCCATGATGCAAAGTTGAGAAAGAAAACCTTTGAAGTGGGTCAAAAGGTATGGTTGTACAACTCAAGCCTAAAGATGTTTGCGGGCAAACTTAAAAGTAAGTGGATGGGCACATATGTCGTTCGGCGAGTCAGTAGATTTGGTGATGTGGATATCCAAGATGAGCAAACCAACAAACAACAAACGGTGAATGGACATCGGTTAAAGCCATACTTGGAAGGGAACGACATCAACAACTTGGAGCTTGATAAAACTGGCTACATTCTACGCCCGGTAGATGATGAACAACCATGAGAGGCTCAGGTTTGGTAGTGTACATAGTTAGTATTTTACTTTGTTTGTTTTCTTTAGTTTGCACATTTACCGTATTCGCTTGAAGCTCGTGTTTGAAACAAGTGTGGGGACGTTCGGTTAACGAATAGTTCTAACATCGTGTTGAGGACAACACGGGATTTTTCAAGGGGGTAGGGTAATTTCTCCATGTTTTTGAAAAATTATAAAAACATAAAAAATAAAAAATAAAAACTGAAAAAAACACACTTAAAACTGAAATTTTGGCGAAGCATGAATGCCCAGAGGCCACCGTAATTTACGGTATATACCGTAATTTACTGTAGGCTTGAAAAATTTTGGGATTTACGGTGTAAACCTACTGGTTTACGGTGGAATTTTATTGCCAGGAGCCACCGTAAATTACAGTGCCTACCGTAATTTACGGTAGGCCTGGCGAATGAAAGGGTGCAGCAGGGTTTTGGCGTTACATAAAAAAATTAAATAATAACTCACGTGACTTTAACCCCCTCCACTCATTTTTCTACATCATTCCCCAACCACAAACATCTCCTATCTCTTTCTTCTTTCGCACAAGATCTCATACAAACCCCACAACCTTCTAACCTTCCAATCTCCATATCTTCTTCAATTTTTGGCCAAATCAAGTGAATTTTGGGTCTATCTTGACTGAAATCTTACGTACTTGTTGATTTTGAGGAAAGATTTGCAAGAAAAACTCGTTTTCTTGTCCGATTTACAAACCCTAGAGCCGAAATTTTTGGGGGGGTTTTGGAAGTTTTTGGTTTTCTTGTGTTCTAGCATCTTCAATCTAAGGTATGTGATGTTTATTTGTTATTTTTGCTACTTGTTCATACACACTTGCTTGTTCATAGTTTTTGTCATGAAAAATTGTTACTTGATCATTGTTATGGTTGTAGATGTAGGATTGATGTTAAAGTTGTGAACTTTTGGGAACCTCTACATTGTAGAGGCACCATGCCCAATTTTTGAGAAAATGACTTGTGAAATTTTATTGTTTACTAGCATCTACAACCATAGTAACAAGCAAGTGTGGGGATGTTTTGGAGAAAATGGGTTGATTTTTGTGTTTGGTTGTGTTGTTTGTTTTTGTGATGTGTGTAGGAAAATGGTGAGAACTAAGGAAAAAGCCGGAGCTAGTTCTTCTTCAAAAGGCAAAGGCGAACAGCCGGAACAACAACCAAAGAAGAGGAGGTATTTGGGGTAGGGATGATGATAGTGAGAGTGATGAGGAAGAAATGGTAGAGTTGGACCCGGCTGACAAGCCAAGGTGGGAATCGGGTCCTTTAGATGATCAGCCGAATGAGTAGCAGTCGAAATTATTTCATGATCGAATGAACCGTTTAAAGAATAAGGCTGCTGCATTTATCTGTGAAAGGGAAGTAAGAGAGGTAGAGTTTGGGCCATTCAATGTTTTTGCTCAGTTTCATGCCTTAGGATGGGAAGCGGCACTCAGTTGTTATAACAGGGACAACAAGAATCTGTTTATGGATGAGATTCAAGAATGGATGGCTACATTGACATGCAATAGGTACGACAAGCCATCGCAGATGAAGTTGACGGGAACGGTTAATGGGATAAAGGTGGAAATGTCGTTCGATACATTGCGGAAGTTAGCGAGATATGACAGTTTGCCTGCTCGTGATTACACATTCCCGAGTCTTGATGATTTGTTGATTAAACCGGAGAAACATCCGAGGTGGAATGACATGTTAGCGGCCTTGTTCTTGCCGGGTACTTATAGTGGCATATTGTACCGAAGAAACTTAAAGATTGAAGCAAAGTTGCTGCTCACTATTTGTATTTTGAATGTGATACCAAGAAGAGGCGATAAATAGGAGGTGAGGTACCTGGAGATACCCGTTCTTTATTCGTTGCTCCATGCGTCTCCTCATTTTCCGTTACGGTATTTGATCATGAACCATCTTTGGATATGCCGAAACAAAGTGGGGAGAAGCATCATTCCGTATTGCCGGATTATTACGGGGTTGTTGAAACAGTTCAAGGTGATAACATCGGAGGACAAAGGGGCAACAAAAAGACACAAGCCCTTTGACATCCAAAGGATGGGTATTGGATGGACCCACGACCAATCGGAAATATACTACAAGCTCAAGTCGGAAGGTCAAAGATGGAGGGCTTTGAAAGTTGATGCACGAGCACTTCTACCGGGTGAAGCGGACGAACCCGAGAGTGAAGATGAACCCCCAAGTGGGGATGAAGATTATGCGGATGAGCCTCATGGAGAGCATATAGATGTGGGCCAAGGTGGCCCGAGTCGGGGACATGGTGGTGGTTTCTTTGATTATACGAAGCGCTCATATGAGCCGAATTGGGCATATGATGGTACTATGCAAGAAATCATTGAAAACCAACGTCCTCCGGCATCGGTTTTTGACACATGGTCGGGGTCGGAGTGTACTTTATTTGATCACCAAACGATGATAGGGGCTAGTATGGAGCGGGCCTTAAAGCACAACTTTGATCGCCAAGAGTCGTGGAACTGCACACATGCTTACTCCCATGAGTTAGAGATGAACAATCGGAATAATGATGATCAAGCTTGGTGAATGCATGCGGATTGGCATGCAGGGCGGCCCGTGGTTGTGGATCCACCTCTGGTGGATTATGCGTCTCTACCACCTTACGATGGTAGTGTTTCGTATCCGACACCGCCGCTCCATCATTCGCAATGGATGGATCCTTGACAAAACCAACAACAACATGGAGCTCCACAACAACGCGGAAGTGGAAGTGGTAGCGGTGCATTTGCCTGCGGAGAGTGGAATGAGATGATGTCTTCCATTTTCTGGCCACCTCAGCCACCGTATTACTAGTCAGGTTGTGTTCCTTCTGTTTTTGTATATTTCTGTGTATATTGTTTGTTATGTTTATGGTTGGGTGGTGTTTAGTTGGTTATGTTATGCTTTGGGTTGTGCGAGTTGGTGGTGTGATGTTTTTAGAGAAGAAAAATATAAAATGAAAAATACCAAAAAGAAATTTGTGGTTTGAGATTTGAAGCTTTGAGTTGATGTTGAATGGTTTAGCGATCAATCCCTCTAAAAACCATACATTGGGGTCAATGTATCCCAAGTGTGGGGATGGGGGGGGGGGGGGGAAATTTTGAGGTTTTTGAAAATTTTTTAAATCAAGCAAAATATTGGGAGAATTTGAACACCTTGGATTACACCCGAATGATGCACCGGCAACCCTTTATTACCTTTGTTCTTGGTGAGAGTTGAAGCCACACTTGTATATAAATAATACTTGTCTTTGATGAGAGTGGCAACGGGTGGGGGTACATTAGAACTTGTGCTTGAATACGGTTCGAGGCCTTAGTTGAACGTGAATGTAAAAAGGATAAGGGCATTTAGGTAGCCTCGTCTTAGTGTGTGCGAGTGTGGGTTTTGGGGGGTTGGACCTCATTAATTATATATATAAGCATGGTTGCGAGAGGGGTGGTGGTTTGGACATTTAGTTGCCTAATTTTGTGCCTAAAGCCTATCATTTGTTGCGCCTTAGCTAGTTTCCCAAAAATTTATCCGACTTGACCCGGTCTTAAAGTGTTAGTAGTGTTTTGGTAGTGTGTAGATACGTTTTGATGTTATGTTGAATGTTTGCTTTGGTTTGTGTGTTAAAAAATAGAAGAGAAAAAAATATGGAAAAAGCAATGAAAAACAAAAAAAATGATGTTGAGTTGTCTTGTATATAGAAGTTTAAGTTTGGTAGTTATTTGTTTGTTTCATTGTGAAATAAAAGACCGGGTTAAGTCCTTTGCTACTACATATATATTCCATTTCCTACCGTATGCCTAGCCACGTTAGAACCTTAAAGCCCCTTTGATTTGCATTCATGTTTGGCACTTGTTAGGAGAAGGACCGATTTAGGTACAAGCCTATAGTTGTGCAATCACCCGTTTGCCTTTTGTGTGTCTAGTTCACAAATGCTAGTGCTTACTTGTTGCCGAGAGGAGAGATATAGCGAGGGGTGTGTTATTTTGGGTGTTAAGAAAGGGTTAGTAAAAGGACAGCATGTTATTTCTTGATTTATATTGATCGCTTGTATTGAAAATGATTTTGATGAGTTGTTTGGGACAAGCAACGGTTAAGTGTGGGGATGTGATGGGTGGTCCACAGGACAACCCTTAATGGTGTTAAAAGACGAGTTTATCCCTCATTTGATCGTGTAATTATCTTGAATTAGATGACTACAGTTCCTTATGTTTTAGGTACATTTTGGAGCTTAAAATGGATAAATCGCTGCTTTGGATGGAATGGAGTGGTACAGGTCAAGCATGGATGGAAAGAAGAAACAAAGCAAAAGAACCAGGGTCCACCATAATTTACGGTGGGTACCGTAAATTACGGTAGCCCTGAAAATCTCAGACTTCCACTGTAACACAGTCTACTCTCACCGTATCGATTTGAAGACTATCGTAACTTACGGTAGCTACCGTAAGTTACGGTAGAGGCGACGTGGAAAAAACATAACTGCTCATTAAAAACGGTTTTCTTGTGTCTTTTCAAGTGATTCATGACTGGGAACGTTTCTCTGCACTTTGTGGGAGAATTTTAGCTTTGGATATCATTTGGGAACAATTTCTAACATTCCGGTTTAATTTTCGATTCGTATGAACTTGAACTTTGATGTTATGATGATCCACCGAACAATGTCCGGCTAAATTTGTGGTGATCATCTTAGGTGAAGGTTTCCTATAACTCTTGTGTGCTTGTTCCTTTATTTTTAGTTAACTTAGATAACCCTTTAAATAACATTTTGTTGTTGTTTTGGGTCCGCGGATGAGTAGTCCAAGAGTTATAGGAAACCTTCACCTAAGTGTTTGTTCCTTTATTTTTAGAATGATAACTTGGTATGTTGCTTTGTTTATCATTCTAGAAATAAAGGAACAAACACACAAGAGTTATAGGAAACCTTCACCTAAGACAATCACCACAAATTTAGCTGGACATTGTTTGGTGGATCATCATAACATCAAAGTTGAAGTTCACACAAATCGAAAACTAAACCGGAATGTTACAAATTGTTCCCAAATGATATCCAAAGCTAAAATTTGCCCACAAAGTGCAGAGAAACGTTCCCAATCATGAATCACTTGGAAAGACACAAGAAAACCGTTTTTAATAAGCAGTCACGTTTTTTCCTCGTCGCCTCTACCGTAACTTACGGTAGCTACCGTAAGTTACGGTAGCCTTCAAATCGATACGGTGAGAGTAGACTGTGTTACGGTGGAAGTCTGAGATTTTCAGGGCTACCGTAATTTACGGTACCCACCGTAAATTACGGTGGACCCCTGATTCTTTTGTTTTGTTTCTTCTTTCCATCCATGCTTGACCCGTACCACTCCATTCCATCCAAAGCAGCGATTTATCCATTTTAAGCTCCAAAACATACCTGAAACATAAGCAACTGTAGTCATCTAATTCAAGATAATTACACGATCAAATGAGGGATAAACTCGTCTTTTAACACCATTAAGGGTTGTCCTATGGACCACCCATCATCAATCAACAATTACCCAAATCATATCGTGTCCTCTTTGGGTTCTCGGTAGCTTGGTAATGAAATCCATTGATATCTGTTCCCACTTCTATATGGGAATCTCAGGTTGTTGCAGCAATCCCGATGGTTTTTGGTACTTAACTTTGGCACAAGTAAGACAGTTACCCACATATGTGGCAATGTCGGCTTTCATCTTGGGCCACCAACAAAAGTCCTTCAAGTCTTGGTACATCTTGTCGGATCCAGGATGGATAGAGTACCTTGACTTATGAGCTTCATCCAAAATAAGTGCTTGTAGATCGCCGAGGAATGGAACCCAAATTCGCTTCATGAAGTACAATGTTCCATCTTCCTTAGGTAATAATTGCGCTTCCATTCCATGTAATGCTTCAGCTAGTAGGTTCTCCGGTTTAAGCGCTTCCTGCTGAGCTTCGTGAATCCAAGTAGTGAGATCAGTCTGTATGGTCATCTCTAAGGTTCGCACCCTTAGAGGTTTTGCGCGCTCCTTACGGCTCAAGGCGTCCGCTACAACGCGCCTTGCCCGGGTGATACTTGATCTCACAGTAGTAATCATTCAACAGCTCAACCCATCTTCCCTGTCTCATGTTTAAATCCTTCTGATCGAAGATGTGTTGCAAACTCTTATGGTCTCTAAAGATCGTGCAACGAGTACCATACAAGTAATGACGCCAAATCTTCAATGCGAATATTATAGCACTTAGCTCAAGGTCGTGTGTTGTATAGTTCTTCTCATGCACCTTTAATTGACGTGACACTTATACGATGACTTTGTCCCGTTGCATCAACAGGCAACCAAGAACTTGTCGAGAAGCATCACAATAAACCACAAAACCATCGGTACCGTTAGGTAAAGACAAGATAGGCGCGTCGCAGAGTTTATCCTTCAACGTTTGAAAAGCTGTTTCTTGTGCTTCACTCCAATCGAATCTCTTATCCTTCTGGGTTAAAGTTGTTAATGGTTGAGCAATCTTCGAAAAGTTCTCTATGAATCGTCTGTAATAGCCTGTTAATCCCAGAAATTTTCGTATCTCAGTTGGCGTCTTTGGGGCTTCCCAGTTTTTTGATCGCCTCAATCTTGGCAGGGTCAACATGAATTCCTTTCTCATTTACCACATGACCTAAGAACTGCACCTCGCGAATCCAAAATTCGCACTTCTACAGCTTCGCATACAGTTGTTCCTTCTTCAAGAGTTCCAATATAGCTCGCAGATGTTGCTCATGTTCTTCCATGGTTCGCGAGTATATTAGGATGTCATCAATAAACACAATCACAAACTTATCTAGATACGGCTTACACACCCGATTCATGAGGTCCATGAATACTGTCGGTGAGTTTGTTAAGCCAAACGACATGACAAAGAACTCGTAATGTCCATAGCGAGTCCTATAGGCCGTTTTAGGGATATTTTCTTCTTGTATTCTCAATTGATGATATCCCGATCTCAAGTAGATCTTGGAGTAGTAGCTAGAACCTTGCAATTGATCGACCAATTCATCAATCCTCGGCAAGGGATACCGATTCTTGATGGTTAACTTATTCAACTCCCTGTAGTCGATACACATACAGAAACTGCCATCTTACTTTTTAACAAACAACACTGGAGCTCCCCAGGGTGAGAAGCTTGGCCTGATAAATCCTTTATTTAGCAGCTCTTGCAGTTGTGTCGAAAGCTCTTGCATATCTAACAGGAGCTAGTCGGTAAGGCGCCTTTGCCACTGGTACTGCTCCTGGCACTAGATATGTGCGAAACTCCACCTGTCGCTGCGGAGGTAGCCCAGGCGAGTCCTTAGGAAAGACTTCTGGAAATTCCTTCACAACGGGGATGTCTTCTAATCTTGGCTCTTTAGTCTCCTTGTCGACAACATGAGCAAGGAAGGCTATGCAGCCTTTTCGAAGACACTTCTGCACCTTCATAGCCAATGTTGGATGTCACAATCCACCGCCTTATGGGGCCCAGCGTCCTCGCATCAACTGCATGAAGGCCGTGTTCTATAAGTGTTTCATCATTCGCAAGAAGGATGCGAATGATTTTCTCATGACAAACAACTTTAGCTCTATTCTTGGATAGCCAATCCATGCCGAATACAACATCAAAACTACCTAAACCAACTTGTAGAAGGTCAATAGAAAATTTTTCGTTCCCCAAGTCCAAGTGTACAACTCTTAATAACTTTATCCATTCCGACTAATTTCCCATTTGCTAACTCTATAGAATAGGGGGTGTCTAGCTCACTCGTTTCTAAGCCAAGTATATCCTTAAATTCCATAGATTTAAAACTAAAGTAGGCGCCAGTATCAAATAGAACGGATGAAAAGTGTCGGTTTATAGGGAATGTACCCATAACTACGTTCGGGTCCTGGCGTGCCTTGCGTGCTCCTTTCGTGAAAATGCTCCCACGAGCTTGATTTTTCTTCGGACAGTCCTTTCGATAATGTCCTTTGTCGCCACATCCGTAGCAACCTTTGCCCTTTCCGTTTCTATTACTGTCCTGAATTCCATTCCCATGCCCCGCACCAGACCAGCATGCCTCATTGCTATGCCCGGTCATGCCACAATTACCACAACTATGAGTCCTGCACAGACCCGTGTGATGATAACCACACCTATCACACTTTGGTAGTTCTACCAGATAGTTCTTATCACCTGTTTTATTCGTAGAAACGAATGCCTTGACTTTCTTATTCGCAGCGGTTCCTTATGTTTGCCGCTTGATTTAGAGCTTTGCTTGAAATGTGTATACTTTCTCTTATTTCTATCCGAAGAAGACTCCACATGCGTCTTCTTTTTCACTGAACGTTTATTCGATTTCTCCATCATTAATCTGCCCTCAGCAGAACCTAGGGTAAGAGTTATCGCCTGAGCGATTCCCAATATGGTTCCTCTTATTCCGCCGTTGTTTGCAGTGTTGTTTGCTTCGTGTTGGATGATTGCTTTAGTGATTTGCTGGTTCACTAGAGCTTCGAGCTCAGCTCTTGTTGCAGGTAAAGGTTCTGATTGGACTGGACCATCGTTTCCTTCGTTGTGGTTCCATGAGCTTCACATGTATAAAAATTATTGACGAAATTAAATAAATATGTCGTCTACGAGTGAAAGCAAAGCTCATTCCTCACGTACTACGAGCATAAGGGTAATGTAATTCCTAATGATGCTTATGCAAATCTTCCCACCATAATCATCTTATCATTGTAGCGAGGTAAAATGAGTTACAACAAAATCTTGCTAAGGATATATCGACTTCCATATATACCATGTCAACTTGTTACAATTTGTTTTGTGGAGAAAACCTCCTCAGAGTCATCTCACTCCGGTTGATGCAAGTCATCCAGTGCTATACAAAATACGGTGAGGTCTTCCCTTCACCTTGTTCCTTGTTTATTCCTCAAGTCTCTGACTCTTCCATAGTCTTTAGTTTTACCAAAAATGAGTATACCTCCCAAAAGATGGGGGTTATTCATTACTACCACGTGTTGGGGGGGGGGGTGAGATAGTGAAAACGCAGAAATAAGGTCGTGAGGGTGCATGACTTCTTCCTCGGGACCGAATTATGCCTTGTACCAATCGTAGAGTGGTTTCCAGGGTGTGAATGCACTATCCAAACGATGGGGTGCACCACGGGATAGAGAAGGTGGAGGTACTGATGGGGGTGTCAGTTGTAGTGATGTGGGTAATGGGTGATAGGGTGCATGTGAGGTGAAGGAGGAGAAGAATTTTCTTGCATGTGTCGTTCATGTACCTAAATGGAACAACAATCAGTTGAGAAAGGGAGAATCAAGTGGTCGTTTCCGTCCTTATATCGTGTATTCCATACTTCATGGACCTCGATTGTCCGATGTAGGGAGGAACCCTTTGTCGCACTGAACTGTGCGACGCATACCTTGATTTTGCTTGGGCTCCATGAGTCTCAATATGGTTGGCATGGTCTCCATGTGTCGCAACCCCCGTCCCCTAACAACCAGGGAACTGGTGGCCATGGCCAATTTCGGTGGTATCCAGGTGTTTATCATTTTGGCAACGGAAATTACATCAGGACAGTAGTTAGGAAATATTTTATCAGAGTAAAATACCACACTTTCATAATATTAAATATGTGGGAATAATCTCAAGTTTTAAGTACACACATTTTCATAGGGATAAACCCTATTTTATTTAATAAAACATCTCTTTATTTTAGGTTACTTGATAGCCACTTTTCCACGCCTTTAGTGCTGTCCACCTGGCTTCTATTTGGCTTTCACATTTTGTTACCTGAAACGCGTTTAAAAACATTTTTGTCAGTGGGAAATACTGGTGAGTGCATCCCAGTCTAATCAAGTTAAGTAAAACCATTGTACAGTATTGAGGGCGGTCGCGCAATTATATTTGTTTCCATCTACTTTAATTACCACCCACGGTACTGTCAACCCGACTTGTGGTCATGTTACTACTCACAATATAGTAACAAATTTTGTATCCAAAACCCCAACATACCGACGATAATTGTAGAATACAAATACTCAATCACTGTTTAATATAATGTAAATTATTTGAGGTTTTGTAAAAACAATTTGCAAAAAGGAGATTACTCACATTGTTGTCTTAGGGTTTTCTTTCAGGATTTCCTGGTGATTATCTATGATTTACACAAATGCATATGCGTTAGTATAATAACCCAATATTTACATTAGCAATACCCTCCCCGAGACGGCATTCCAACGACTACGTCGGGCAGAACCACGACAGCCGTTACAGAACCCTAGATCAATCGGGCAGTGTATCTAACACGTAACCGGGGTTATGATACTTACAACGAGGCAGAACTTCGTTAATTAGGGGGTATTATACCCGAAAATTATGTTTATTCTTCAGAATTTTGAGAGAGAAAGAAAGGTGTGAGCGTCGGAAAGTGAAAGCTGAACGATCTCATTTATAGGGCTGGGATAGGGGGTCCTCGTGGCCCGCCTAGGATGTAGGCAAAGGCTACGCGGCCCGCGACATAGGTTTCCTAGGGTTTAGCCTTGACTGGTCATGTATATAGACTCGACACGATGCTGCCACGTGGCAGCTCAGGGTTTCACCGTTTGGCCCTTCGCTCGCGCCCCGCGTAGACCTAGGGGTGATCTTACGCGGCCCGCCAGAGCCCCTTTATTTTTGTTTTTATTTAATTTTAATAAAAATAAAGGTATTCGGGGCCTGTTTTCGTATACGGGGTGTATTTTATGACATATTGGGACATTTTAAATATTTTAGGGGTGTCGAAAATTATTTTGGAGGGTTGTTATATCCTCCCCACCTTGTTTTCGAGCTCGTCCTCAAGATCTACTGGAACAAGTGTGGATATTTCTTTTGCATTTCTGATTCAAGCTCCCATGTGTATTCTGGTCCCCTCTTGGAGTCCCATTTCACTTTGACCAGAACTAATCTCTTGTGCTTGAGGTTCTTGACTTTCCTATCTTCAATTTGTAGAGGCCATTCCACAAATTTGAGTTTTTCATTTACCTCTATATCCTTAAGAGGCACTATTAGTGATTCATCAGCTAAGCATTTATTGAGATTAGATACATGAAATACATCTTGTTTTCCTGCCATTTTCTCTGGTAGTTGTAGCTGATAGGCTACAGGTCCGATTCTTCTAATAATCTAAAAAGGTCCAATATACATGGGGCTTAGCTTTCCTCTTTGATAAATCTTACCACTCCTTATCAAGGAGAGACTTTCAATAACACTTTGTCTCCTACCTGAAATTCCAAGGGTTTTCGTCTGTTATCAGCATAGCTCTTTTGTCGATCAGGTGCTGCTTCCAGTCGTTCCTTGACTTGAAGAATTTTGTCTGTTGTTTCTTGCACTATCTCAGGTCCGGATAGTTGCTTTTCTCCAATTTCTGCCCAACAGACTAGGGTTTGGCACTTTCATCCATAAAGTGATTCGAATGGTGCAACATTGATACTTGTGTGATAACTGTTATTGTAAGAAAATTCTATTAATGGTAAGTGGTCATCCCAATTACCTCCGAAATCAATTACACAAGCTCTCAGCATGTCCTCCAATGTCTGAATTGTCCTTTCACTTTGTCCGTCTGTTTGAGGATGATAAGCTGTGCTTAGATTTAACTTGGTTCCCATTGCTTTTTGGAAGCTTGTCAAAAAATGTGAGGTAAAAAGGCTATCTCTATCAGAAACAATTGATAAAGGAATTCCATGTAATGAAACTATTTCATTTACATATAATTTAGTTAATTGTTCCATACTGAAAGTTTCCTTCATTGGTAGGAAATGAGCTGACTTAGTTAGCCTGTCTACAATCACCCAGATGGTATCATTACCTTTTCTTGTTTTGGGTAATTTAGTAACAAAATCCATTGTTATCAATTCCTATTTCCAAACTGGCATTTCTAACTGTTGTAACAAACCTGAGGGTTTCTAATGTTCAGCGTTAACTTGTGAACATGTTAGACATTTTGCAACATATGCTGCTATATCGTTTTTGATTCCTATCCACTAGAAATTCTTTCTTAAGTCTTGATACATCTTATCACTTCCAGGATGCATCGTATACTTAGACTTATGAGCTTCTTCTAATATACGGTGGCGTAGGTTTCCTAATTTAGGTATCCACATTCTTTTCTTATGGAATCTCCAAATTCCATTTGTTCCTTGTTCTAGCTCCTTAATCATTCCTTTCAATTTTTTAGTATCTTCCTTGATTACTGATTCTTGTGCCTTTTTAATTTGTTCATTTAAATCTATATGCAGATTTAGTTTAAGTGAACGTACTATTTTTGGCTTTTCATGATACTTTTGACTTAAAGCATCAACTACTACGTTTGCCTTTCCTGCATGGTACTGGATATTGCAATCATAATCACTAAGTATCTCCATCCAGCGTCTTTGTCTCATATTCGACTCCTTTTGCCCAAAAACATACCTTAAACTCTTATGGTCGGTGAAAATGGTAAACTTAATACCGTAAAGGTAATGTCTCCAAATCTTAAGGGCAAAAATTAAAGCTCCTAATTCTAAATCATGGGTTGAATAATTTTCTTCATGATTCTTAAGTTGTCTAGATGCATAGGCTATAACCATTTGATGTTGCATTAACATACATCCATAGCCTAACTTAGAAGCGTCGTTCGCTGATGACTTATTCATATTTGTTCATGGGAGTGTTTCTTCAGTAAACAAGATAAAGGATGCGTTAGAATTGTTCACTAATGTTTCAGGACTGGTTCCGAGCCCTGCAAAGAGTACGGTCTTTTTCTGTAATGTTAGTCAGCAGGTGAGGCAGCATATTCTCAACATTATGCCGTTTCAGGAAGGCATCTTGCCTGTTCGGTATCTTGGTGTGCCGCTGATTACTACGAAGTTAGCAGCAAAAGATTGTAAATTGTTGGTGGATAGAATGGAGAAGAAAATCGATAACTGGATATCAAAGACTCTATCTTTTGCAGGTAGGTTGCAGCTCATAAACTCTGTTCTTTCAGCCATGCATATCTATTGGGCTTCGGTGTTCATTATTCCGGCCCGCGTGATCAATGAGTTAGAAAAGCGTATGCGGCGTTATCTTTGGAATGCGGGTAATAATGGGAGAGTTAAAGCGAAGGTGGCGTGGAACGATATATGCTTGCCAAAAGCGGAGGGTGGATTGGGTATTAGGCGAATTGCGGATGTCAATAGGGCCCTAATCGCTAAGCATATTTGGAGTATTCTCTCGAAACGAAACTCTCTTTGGGTGCAGTGGATTTATTCTCATAAACTGAAGAATCAGAATTTTTGGGAAGTCCAGTGTAAAGGTGGTATGACGTGGGGTTGGAGGAAGATTTTATCTATTCGGAATGCTGTTCGGCCGTTTTTTTGGAGCATTATTCGGAGTGGTATGCAAACGAACGCGTGGAGTGATAATTGGTGTCATTTGAGTCCTCTAAGGTCTTTTATAACGCCAAGGCATATTGCGAACGCGGGTTTTAATCTTCAATCTACGGTGGCTGATTTACTTAATGAGAATGGGCAATGGAAATGGCCCCAAGCATGGTACGATATTTATCCGGTCCTGATTGGGTTAACTGTTAACCAACAGAACTCCCAGTTAGCGGATCGGTTGGTTTGGAAGGATTTGGAGGGTCATGATCAGCATTTTAGCTCCTTGGAAGTGTGGCAAACATTACGGACGCGTGACACTCCAGTTAAGTGGGCTAGCATGATTTGGTTTAGTCAATGTATCCCGAGACACTCCTTTCATTTATGGTTGGTGATAAAAAACAAGCTTAAGACACAAGATCGGTTGGCTGTTTGGGAAGCGGGCAGTGAAACTAACCAAAGACTTATGTGTTGCCCCCTTTGTAAGCATGGCACGGATTCTAGAGACCACTTATTTTTCGTATGTACTTTTGCTTCACAGGTCTGGTCAAACATAAAGATGCTGGTAGAATTGGATAACGTTAACGATTCCTGGAACTCTATTTCAGATTGGATGGAAGACAACTCGGAATCCACGAGTCTGAAACACATCATGTGTAAACTAGTCATAGCTGCGTCATCTTACTACATATGGCAAGAGCGGAATAATCGGTTATTCACGTCTACGGAGTGTACGGCTAAACAGGTGACCGAAAAAATCAAAAGTATGGTCCGACTTCGTCTTATGGGTTTTGACTATAGGGGTCATGTTGATTATCGGAGGACTCTTTCAAAGTGGCAGATTCTATGTAGGGCATCGGACGAAGACCCAGGCTAAGGAAGATGCTTTAGTTTTTTTGGTAGCAATTGTTTGCTTTGGTAGTGTTTGGGCTTTGTGTTTTGATGTTTGAACGTATGATTCTGGTCTTGTTTTCTTGTTGTCCTAGTCTTGGTATGCCAAGTCTAGTTGCGTGTGCTATGTCAGGCACATGCTTTGTTCTTATTGGTTATTTATAAAATTTACCGGGGTAACCCTTTACCCAAAAAAAAACTTAGAAGCGTCACAATAGACTATAAAGTCTTCAGTTCCTTCTGGTAACGCTAATATGGGTGCATTGGTTAGTCTTTGCTTAAGAATTCTAAAGGCTTCTTCTTGTTTTGGTCCCCATTCAAACTTAATGGATTTACAGGTTAGCTTAGTTAAGGGAATGGCTATTCTAGGAAAATATCGAATAAATCTTCTATAATACCCGGCCAATCCTAAGAAACTTCTAACCTCGGTTGGTGACTCAGGGGTTTTCCATTTAGTAATTGCCTCGATCTTGGTGGGATCCACATGAATTCCTTCATGATTAACTAAGTGTCCAAGAAACTGTACCTGTTCTAACCAAAACTCACACTTTGAAAATTTAGCATAAAGCTTTTCTTTTCTCAATAAACTTAGAAGTGCGTGCAAATGTGCTGCATGTTCCTCTTTACTTTTTGAATAAATAAGAATATCATCTATAAAGACAATTATGAATTTATCCAAATATGGCTTACATATTCGGTTCATCATGTTCATAAATGCAGCTGGGGCATTGGTTATACCAAATGGCATGACAGTAAATTCATAATGGCCATACCTTATTCTAAAAGCGGTCTTAGGAATGTCCTCTTCCTGTACCTCTAATTGATGATATCCTGATCGTAAATCGATTTTAGAGAAAAATCGAGCTCCTTGCAACTGATCAAACAAATCATCAATTCTCGGTAATGGGTACCGATTTTTTATCGTGACTTTGTTCAATTCATGGTAGTCAATGCACATACGCATTGATCCGTCTTTCTTTTTGACGAATAAGATTGGTGCTCCCCATGGTGATGAGCTTGGTTGTATGAATCCTTTTTCCAACAATTCATCTAACCTGCATTTCTGTGGGTGCCAAACGGTAAGGTGCATTGGCAATTGGTGCTGTTCCTGGTAGCAAGTGGATTCTGAATTCAACTTCTCTGTCTGGAGGTTGCCCTTGTAACTCTTCTGGAAATACATCTGAAAATTGAGATACTACAGGAATATCTTTTAATTCTTTTCCTTTAGTGTTAGTGATTATGGAAATCAAATACACTAAAGATCCTTTTCTTATATAACTGGTTGTTTTCATCACAGAGATGGATTTTGTGGATCTAGAGGGTTTATCTCCTTTAATTGTCATCTTTTCACCCCTTGGTGAATTTACTTGGATTGACTTTTGATCACATAGAATACTGACTTTATTGGCTATTAACCAATCCATTCCTAATACAACATCAAATCCTGCCAGATTCATTGGGTAAAGGTTTGCAATAAATTTTTGATTTAAAAATTCTATTCTTGCTCCCTGCAAGATTTAAAAAATCTTAATAGTTTCTCCATTTGCTGTCTCTACGTGATATTCTTGTGGGAGTTTAGTTAATGGTTGATTGAGAAGTTTGCAAAATGAAGTATTAATAAAACTTTGGTTTGCACCAGGGTCAAATAATACTTTAGCAAAAATATCATTAACTAAAAACGTACCGGCGATTACGTCCGGGATCATCTTTGCTTCTTCTGCGGTCAGAACAAATGCTCTAGCATTTTTAGTATTCTTGGTGTTCGGGGCTGGAGCTAGTTTCGGACAGTTCAGCTTGATGTGACCTTTTTCTCCACAGTTGAAACACATTCCATTATTAGGTTTCTTTCTACAGTCTTCTTCCTTGTGTCCTGGTATCTTGCAAAAATTGCAGTAAGTGGAGCATTTTCCTGAATGCTTCTTTTTGCAAGCCTTGCAGTACGGTGCAGAGGTAGAACCTACATTTTTCCCACGGTTGGAATTTCCATAACGAAATTCTTGGGTAAGCCTTTGAGCTAGGTTTCTCCTCTGATCTTCTTCTCGTGTACGCACTAATTTATCAGTCAAGGTGTTTGCTAGTTCTATAGCTTCTTCTATAGTTTGAGGTCTAGCTGCCTTGAGTACATGCCTAATTTCACTAATTAATCCCCAGATATAACGGGAGATTAATACTGGTTTAGGTGATGCAAGGGTTGGCACTATTCTAGCATATTCAAAGAATAACGTAGTGTACCCCTTACTATCTACTCCAATCATCCTGAGGTTTAAAAACTTATTTGCTATCTGTTCATTTTCATTAGGAGGGCAGAATTTTCTTTCTACCATATTTTTAAATTCTTCCTTTTCCATATTGTAAACCCTAGCACTTCCCCTAGACTGGAGGATAGTGTTCCACCATTCTAAGGCTGAATTCTTAAATAGATTGGAAGCAAACATTATCTTATCCTCTTCCGCGCATTTGCTTATTTTTAAGACAGCCTTAGTCTTTTCTATCCAGCGTAAAGCGGCAACGGCCCCTTCATTGCCCGAGAATTCCATTAGTTTACAAGACCAGAATTCCTTATAAGAACAACCATAAGACATGGTTCTTCTTCTTTTGGGAATGGGCACTTGAAGTATGGGTCCATTGTTTACGCTGTGTTCAGGTTCAGTTGGTCGCATACTGTCATTGTTACTTTTATTATCAGCTTCCCTAACTGTTTTGATAATATATGGCATCTCATCTATTATCCCTTGTGCCACTATGTGTTGGATGGCACAATTATCCACTTGGTTTCCATTATTATTGTTGTTCGGGTTATCGTTGTTATTCTGGTTTTCCTGGTTCACTTCATTGTCCATTCTTTCTTATAGTATGCATCTATGATTATTACAATACAACTGAAATAAAATATAATACTAATATGCATCATTAACCACAAAGGGGTCTATACTACGCTAGTTATATTATCATTATATATATATATATATTTTCATACACACATATTATATATATATATTTATTATTATATTATTATTACTATCAACATCACTGATATGGGTTCATCCAGAACTCCATATTACACTCGTCGTATTTCCAGACGAGTCGTTCTCCGATTTGCCTCATCCTGTCACTATTTTCTAAAATTTCTTCATCGAAAGTGCGGAGTTCTTGCACATTCTCTGCACTCATTGGGGGTGCAGGTGCTGGTACTGGATTTGGGTACTATGGCATGGGTTCTTCCTGAGGGTATGGATTCTCTAGGATTTCCCTAATGTATTCATCATTATCATAATAGGGATCTAGAGGGTCTAGACCTGGGTAAGCTGCTAGGTTTGGCATGGGTTCTTCTGATATTGGGTAGCGTTGCTGATAATCTCTATGATCATCAAACCACAGGTCGTAGTCTGGGTCTAAAGGATTGGGTGCTGGTACTCTAGGTATCTCAGTTGGGTCAAAGGCTGGTGCTGGGATTTGGTTTTCTGGATTATTTTCAATTTCCATTGGCTGGGTGGGAAACAGCGGTAATGGTTGGGGTGCTATGAGTTGCTCCAGGTTTGGGTCGGTAGCTGTGGTTGCTAAGATATGGAAGTTTGCTAAACTCCTATTAAGCATATCTTGGGTGTGAGCATTTGTTTATCTCTTAGCGGCTGCTAAAAATCGCTGTTGTTGTAACTTTTTCATTCTCTTCCTACGCTCATGCGCTCCCCTACTAAACCATCCTCTCTCTTTAGGAGGGAATGGCTCATCAGACTGAGCCTTAAACACGAATATCCCATCTTCATTGTCAGCTGAATACCCTGAGAGGGCAGGCTGTGAAGAGGTGCCTTCGCTCCTAGGGGAGCTGGACAACTGACGATAGACGTCAGAGGGTCCTTGATCGCTCATACTCTAAACTAACAAATAGTCAAATAACACACAACAATAAAATACAGATGTGCACGTATTTCCTTAATTAATTTCCTAACAATTTAAATAATATCTTGGTGTCAGCAGAACACTTCTGTGGCTGAATCAGTGGCTTAGCTCTGATACCACCTTCTGTCGCAACCCTCGTCCCCTAACAACCCGGGAACGGGCGGCCGCGGCCAGTTTCGGTGGTATCCAGGTGTTTATCATTTTGGCAGTGGAAATTACATCAGGACCGTAGTTAGGAAATATTTTATCAGAGTAAAATACCACACTTTCATAATATTAAATATGTGGGAATAATCCCATGTTTTAAGTACACACATTTTCATAGGGATAAACCCTATTTTATTTAATAAAAGATCTCTTTATTTTAGGTAACTTTATAGCCACTTTTCCAAGCCTTCAGTGCTGTCCAGCTGGCTTCTATTTGGCTTTCACATTTTGTTACCTGAAACGCGTTTAAAACATTTTGTCAGTGGGAAATACTGGTGAGTGAATCCCAGTTTAATCAAGTTAAGTAAAACCATTGTACAGTATTGAGGGTGGTCGCGCAATTACATTTGTTTCCATCTACTTTAATTACCACCCACGGTACTGTCAACCCGACTTGTGGTCATGTTACTACTCAAAATACAGTAACAAATTTTGTATACAAAACCCCAACATACCGACGATAATTGTAGAATACAAATACTCAATCACTGTTTAATATAATGTAAATTATTTGAGGTTTTGTAAAAACAATTTGCAAAAAGGAGATTACTCACATTGCTGTCTTAGGGTTTTCTTTAAGGATTTCCTGGTGATTATCTATGATTTACACAAATGCACATGCTTAGTACAATAATCCAATATTTACATTAGCAATACCCTTCCCGAGACGGCATTCCAACGACTACGTCGGGCAGAACCACGACAGCCGTTAAGGAACCCTAGATCAATCAGGCAGTGTATCTAATACGTAACCAGGGTTATGATACTTACAAAGAGGCAGAACTTCATTAATTAGGTGGGTATTATACCCGAAAATTGTGTTTATTCTTCAGAATTTCGAGAAAGAATGAAAGGTGTGAGCGTCGGAAAGTGAAAGCTGAATGATCTCATTTATTGGGCTAGGATAGGGGGTCCTCGCGGCCCGCGTAGGATGTAGCCAAAGACTACGCGGCCCGTGACATAGGTCGCCTAGGGTTTAGCCATGACTGGTCATGTATATAGACTCGACACGATGCTGCCACGTGGCAGCTCAGGGTTTCGCCATTTGGCCCTTCGCTCGCGCCCCACGTAGACTCAGGGGTGATCTTACGCGGCCCGCCAGAGACCCTTTATTTTTATTTTTATTTAATTTTAATAAAAATAAAGGTATTTGGGGCCTGTTTTCGTATACGGGGTGTATTTTAGGATATATTGGGACATTTTAAATATTTTAGGGGTGTCGAAAATTATTTTGGAGGGTTGTTATATCCTCCCCGCCTTGTTTTAGAGCTCGTCCTCGAGATCTACTGGAACAAGTGTGGATATTTTTTTTGCATTTCTGATTCAAGTTCCCATGTGTATTCTGGTCCTCTCTTGGAGTCCTGTTTCACTTTGACTAGAACTAATCTCTTTTGCTTGAGGTTCTTGACTTTCCTATCTTCAATTTGTAGAGGCGTTTCCACAAATTTGAGTTTTTCATTTACCTCTATATCCTTAAGAGGAACTATTAGTGATTCATCAGCTAAGCATTTCTTGAGATTAGATACATGAAATACATTGTGTATTCCTGCCATTTCCTCTGGCAGTTGTAGCTGATAGGATACAGGTTCTATTATTCTAATAATCTCAAAAGGTCCAATATACCTGGGGCTTAGCTTTCCCCTTTTGATAAATCTTACCACTCCTTTCCAAGGAGATACTTTCAATAACACTTTGTCTCCTACCTGAAATTCCAAGGGTTTTCGTCTGTTATCAGCATAGCTCTTTTGTCGATCACGTGCTGCTTTCAGTCGTTCCTTGACTTGAAGGATTTTTTCTGTTGTTTCTTGCACTATCACAGGTCCGGATAGTTGCTTTTCTCTGATTTCTGCCTAACAGACTGGGGTTCGGCACTTTCGTCCATAAAGTGCTTCGAATGGTGCAGCATTGATACTTGTGTGATAACTGTTATTGTAAGAAAATTGTATTAATGGTAAGTGGTCATCCCAATTACCTCTGAAATCAATTACATAAGCTCTCAGCATGTCCTCCATTGTCTGAATTGTCCTTTCAATTTGTCCGTCTGTTTGAGGATAATAAGCTGTTCTTAGATTTAACTTGGTTCCCATTGATTTTTGGAAGCTTGTCCAAAAATGAGAGGTAAAACGGCTATCTCTGTCAGAAACAATTGATAAAGGAATTCCATGTAATGAAACTATTTCATTTACATATAATTTAGCTAATTGTTCCATACTAAAAGTTTCCTTCATTGGTTGGAAATGAGCTGACTTAGTTAGCCTGTCTACAATCACCCTGATGGTATCATTACCTTTTCTTATTTTGGGTAATTTAGTAACATAATCCATTGTTATCAATTCCCATTACCAAACTGGCATTTCTAATTGTTGTAACAAACCTGAGGGTTTCTAATGTTCAGCGTTAACTTGTGAACAGGTTAGACAATATAGTAACAAATTTTGTATACAAAACCCCAACATACCGATGATAATTGTAGAATACAAATACTCAATCATTGTTTAATATAATGTAAATTATTTGAGGTTTTGTAAAAATGACTTGCAAAAAGGAGATTACTCACATTGGTGTCTTAGGGTTTTCTTTAAGGATTTCCTGGTGATTATCTATGATTTACATAAATGCACATGCGTTAGTATAATAACCCAATATTTACATTAGCAATACCCTCCCCGAGACGGCATTCCAACGACTACGTCGGGCAAAACCACGACAGCCGTTACGGAACCCTAGATCAATCGGGCAGTGTATCTAATACATAACCGGGGTTATGATACTTACAACGAGGCAGAACTTCGTTAATTAGGGGGGGTATTATACCCGAATATTATGTTTATTCTTCAGAATTTAGAGAGAGAAAGAAAGGTGTGAGCATCGGAAAGTGAAAGATGAACGATCTCATTTATAGGGCTGGGACAGGCGGTCCTCGCGACCCGCGTAGGATGTAGCCAAAGGCTACGTGGCCCGCGACATAGGTCGCCTAGGTTTTAGCCTTGACTTGTCATGTATATAGACTCGACACGATGCTGCCATGTGGCAGCTCAGGGTTTTGCCGTTACGCCCTTCGCTCGCGCCCCACGTAGACTCGGGGGTGATCTTACGCGGCCCGCCAGAGCCCCTTTATCTTTGTTTTTATTTAATTTTAACAAAAATAAAGGTATTCGGGGTCTGTTTTTGTATACGGGGTGTATTTTAGGACACATTGGGACATTTTAAATATTTTAGGGGTGTCGAAAATTATTTTGGAGGGTTGTTATACCATGAATTCCAAATAGAGTGCGGTAAATGGGTTAAACTACAGCTCGTGCCATGCTACCTCTTTGGGGTAATATGGATGTCAAATGTTGGGGTCTATCATAGCAACTACAATGGATAAGTTGGGGTGTTGTAGGCTCCGTACAAATTTAAACATAAGAATCCTAGAGTGTTGAGGAAAATCTCTCCTAAGTGTTAGCCATCTTCACTTCCTTAGATACCGGGTCCCAAATGACTCGTACTACAGGTAGAAATGTTAGGTGCGAAGTAAGCAATGACAGACTTCCTACTTTGTAGTGTGTCATAGTAACTATCTCGGTTAGTGTTCTACTAGACAAAGGTTTGAACAACTTAGGAATTTTTGAATGGGTGGTGATCATTAGCTTGACCCGCAGAGCGCACCAGGATTCCCATGCACTACAAGTTGTTATTACGTGGGCCCCATTAATAATAAATTGTCTTGAATAGTCACCCTAATTTTCTCTCATTTAAAGCAGACGATCAAACAGAGAAAGGACACTATTGCCTTCATACCTTCAACATAGAAAGGACCTTTATGGTGGTCCACGCGCTAACATCCATTGTCGTTACGCGCGAAATGGCACAATGCTTATCAAAGTAGGAATAAAGAGAATTTCCTAGCAATGGTAGTTGGAGGGGCACCTTCAAGATGAGTACCTCATCTTCCTTGTCTAGACTAGAGTGTCGTCAATCATGTTTCGTAAAAGCCACAGGGACCTCGTCCCACTGATAAGGTTGTTGTCCAAGGTTACCACCTCCGCCTCGCCGTCACTGCCGTAGTCAGGCACCTTCGTATTCGAGGGGGAAGAACAACCATCTTCTACGGAATCAAGCTCAGGGTCTCGTTTGGTAATTACATCAACCATAAGCTCCGCAATAAACGTGAGGTCGATAGTCTCATTGTGCGAGGCAAGAACAGTAATAGAATTCGAAGTCGAAGGTATCTCGTTCCCGTCAATAATTATTTCATACATATATATATGCATATATATATATTAATGAATAATAATGTTACTTAGTATATACAGGCAAATAAATGCAACATGTCACATATAACTCTCGTTTGTTCTTTCATGGGTCATTTCGTCTTCGGCAAGTCTATCTTTTATAGACTATACCTCAATTGGCACATTAGTCGAGGTATTCTCCCTCCCTACTAATGTCCTTTCTTTGTCTTTCCTTTGAAAAATGTTTGATTCATGGATCTTGGAGCTTTAGTAAATGCAACGAAAAACCTTTTTGTTTGTTGTAAAAATGTTTTCGTGAAAGAATCCTAGTGATTGTAGTCTAGACTCGAGAAGGAATCATAGTTCACTACAATCGAAGCTCTGATACCAACCTATCACACCCTGACTTTTGTCGAAGCGTATGTGTGTGACTTGATCAGTTTCATTTCATTCGATCATAACAAACAACTACATGCATAAAATTAAGAGATGTTCATCCATACATAGTTTTAAACATTACAAACACAAATTGTCCAAATTCCCAACCAAAACGAGTATTAAGTTAAGATTACAACCCAACATAAGTTTTAAAGTTCCATAAATGGACTTGTTCTAACAAAAGTTAAACTTCACGAGGCTTTGCGTTCTATATCTCATCGAAGATGGGATATACAAACCAAACCCCCCAAAAATATGGATGACATCTAGACTTGAAAACCCAAAACTTGTAGATAATGCCGCACCAAGATCCCTTCATCTTCCTGAAATACATGTAAGTTGAAAAATCAACAATAGTTGAGCGAGTTCATGCGTTTTATGTGCATGCGCATCAAATGAGTCTCAAAAACATTTGAAAGTTTAGTTATAAGTAGGTATGTAAAGCGTCTATGAACAGATCATTAATGTTTTGCAAGGACATTAATATATGTGACGACATAGGAAGTACTCAACACGAGTAGATGATTTTTAGTGTCGAATCTCCTCGATTGTGTCGAATCACCTCGACTGGGACACAACACCACTCTAAGTGGTCACCCATGGACCGTGAGTGGGGCTCGCCCGTACCCATAGATCTAACCTTTGTTCCATGGTCCTTAAAAGGATTAATGGCACTTCAGTTTCAGTCTATGCTCACATGATCTAATATTTCATTCCTTAGCTAAATCATACCCAAGTTGACATGTATTTCACCCCCGAAAGTTATAAATCGAAAACGTTAAGAGAAAAGGGGGGCATGAACTCACAAATTTGCGTCCGTAACCTCGTGTACCCAAAGTAGATATCCTCAAGCCGTACTACCACCTACACATGTGCTAAGTTTTATTAGACGCTTAGGTCGTGTAACGACTCTTAGCCTTAGTTACTTATTAAGACTTATTTTGGAATTTTGGTATACCTTGAGTTACTCGTTTGGTGTATGTAGTATATGGAATTATATAATTCCAAATTTAATATTTATTAGTTAAAACAATGATATTTTAACTTAAATGATTTTCATACAAGTATTCGGGTATTGTTAAAAATAATATATTTTTAACTCGTTTGTCATACGGTTCATATATATGTAATTCCAAGTATAGGTATACATGTATTAGGTGTATGGTATTTTGTATTCTCATACTTGGGTATAATACTTGTATGTGGTCTTTTTACCAAGTGTTGGTAGTATGTGTCGGTATGTATTTATACATATAGTACATATTTTCCTTGTATATATTAAGTATTCCATACTTAATTTATGTATAATTTTCCGGAATATTGTTTTTGCATAATTTTAAAATTACCAACTTTATATTCTCAAAATATATATGTATTTTAAGAGAATTTTATAGAAAATATCTATAAATTTTATTTGGTAAAAATATGTATACATCCACATATATCTTAAAAATAATATATTTTTAAGATTAAAGCTAGAAAAAATATATATTTTTAGTTTTCACCAAAATAATATTTATTTGAGTTTTTTATGAAAATATATATTTTCTTCAACTTCAAAAATAAAATATTTTCAATTTTTACAAAATATGATATATACTTATAATAGTTGTAAAATTCATACTTTGCCGTTTGTTCGGTTTCAAAATACCGTTTACCAAATTTGTCAAGATACGAATTTATTTCCGAAGTGTGTGTGTATATATATATATATATATAGAGTGGGGATCCTACAGAAATTGTGTTTTTCCTAGAAAGTCTAGAAAGCGAACTCGGCCATCCAATGGGTGTGTTTAATGGTTGAGATCATCTTGGTGGCATTTTGGTAATATGTGTTTCATAAAAATAGGATTATTTAATTAATCAGGGGTAGATATGTCATTTAGCTTGTTTTAAATATGAAAATAATTGTCATTCCATAACCACCCCACATTTCATGCGATTTTCTCTCTCGCTCTCTCTCCCTTTCTCTCTTTCTCTTCCTTCTATCCTTCATGAAGAAACACAACAAGAAAACACATCGTATTAATCTGCTTGCTAATCTGCTTGCTGTTAAAACACAGCGTCAAAAAATCCTCCAGCATTACCAGCATGGATGGTAAACCACAGCGTATGAATCTGCTTGTAGTTAAAATACAACTGTATGAATCTGAATGCTAAAACACAACTGTATGAATCTGAATGCTAAAACACAAATATATGAATTTGCTTGCTGCTAAAACACAACTGTATTAATTTGCTTGCTGTTAAAACACATCGTCAAGAAAACAGAGATGATACAAACAGTATTTGAATGGTGATGATGAACACGGAGATGGTGGAGATGGAGAAGGAGAAGTGTTTGATGATGACGAAGACGAAGAAGGAGAAGGTTGCGAAATACAAAAAATATTGGAGAAATTGTTTCCATAATTATAGGCATTGTTAATTAATGAGAGATAAAATTCCAAAAATAAAATAAAATGTCAAATTACACAAGTGCCCTTTTAGTTAAAATCCCTCCGTGCCACATGTCACTTTCTTATTGCTTCCTAGACTTTCTAGGAAAAACCCACTTTCTACCCAACTCCTCCTATATATATATATATATATATATATATATAGGGGAAGGTTCAAATGAAAACCACTAGTTATTGTGAAAACTCGAAAACTAATTAAAAAAGCCAAAAAAACATACCAATTTTTTTTTTGCATAATAATTTTCGCTACTTTTAGTATATAAAAAAATTTTCAAAAAAAAAAAATTCATTTTTTGTAGTGCACATGTGTAATACTACACATGTGTTGTAGTACACATGTGTAATACAAAAAAAAAAATTGGAAAAAAGTTTTTTTTTATATACAAAAACCTGCGATTTTTTATAAAAAAATTGAAAAAGAAAAATTTGGTGTGTTTTTTAGGCTTTTTTTAGTTAGTTTTCGAGTTTTCACAATCAAAGTGGTTTTCATTTGAACCATCCCCTATATATATATATAGTGGACCGCTAAAATGAAAACCACATCCAGTTGTAAGAACCATGAGAACTTTTTGATCCGGGGCGAGTTGGAACAAATTTTTTTTTCATAAACGTAGATGCGTGTATTATAAACACATTTGTAAAATAAATTAAAAAAAAAAATTTCGAGAGTGTAGTTTAACAACATGGAAATTTAAATGTTGTTTTATTGATTAAAAGAAATTATAATGTCTTAACAACAAGGAAACATAACATAATTAACTAGTCTTGCATCTTTTATTGTCACTAAGGCCCGAGTCTGCCTATGTGTAACTTGATCAATCATATGCATCATTTTCTGAAACACATGTGAAAATAGGTACGTCAGCATAAAAATGCCTGTGAGATACATAAGTTTTATTGATTTAGGATTCATGACTTGTAAGTTTAAAGAAAATGTTTAATAAAAGTAGTCATGACCCTTGAAAAATGTTTTTGTTTTATAAATCATATAAAAATCGATAAGGAAACAGATGATATAAAAGAATATGTATGGTCATGTAAATAACCAAGTAAAAAAATGAATTTGTATAAAATGTGTTATTTGTAAAACAATGTTTTGTAAAGATATGTTAATTGTGTAAAATGTTATATGTCAAAATTGAAATGGTTTAAATAACGCTACGATATGTAATATCATAAAAGCACTTATATATAGGAAGTACCAGCGGCGTATCCACCATGCTTTTATCATATTACACACGTCTCGTTATTTAAATCACATACCCAAACAAACCACCAATGTAAAAATGTTCATGTATAACTAAATGTAATGTTTAAACAAATGTTGAAATGTTATTGAGTAAACAAATGTAATGCAGAGTGAATAAAAAGCCTTTATTGATTAAAAGCATTTACTCGACCCTATAAGAAAGAAATGTACAAAACAATGCATTTGATAAATTATAATCAAAATTTATGTTTTGTAAAATAATGCATGCTTTACTGATACAAACATATATGCGGTATTGTGAAAATGCATACATTCAAGCCTTGAGACTGTGGCGATAAACCCTTAAACGAATTAAAGATTTATTTGAGTTATGTGTATCGAATTCGGTCATTCCTTCCATCCAAACATACCTAGGATGTTAGGAATGGGAGTTGTCAATTCCTATGGTACCACTACCTACTAACGAACGGCGTAGCTAATGTTAATGAATGTATTTTTGTGCCATTTAAACAAACCAAATGTCATATCAAAATATAAGCATGTTTTATGAAAATAATGTACTAAGTATGCAACAAATGGACATACATAGCATGAAATGAAATGTAAAATAATGTACTAAGTATGCACTAAATGGACATACATAGCATAAAATGAAATGTAAACAATGTACTAAGTATGCACTAAATGGACATACATAGCATGAAATGAAATGTAAAACAATGTACTAAGTATGCACTAAATGGACATACATAGCATGAAATGAAATGTAAAACAATGTACTAAGTATTCACTAAATGGACATACATAGCAAAAACATAATGAAATCATGTACTAATAGTGTACTAATGAACATAGCAAGTATATGATATGAGAACATTGAAAACACGAAAGTAACAAGTAGGCACATGTGTTTCACTCCAAAATGTTTGAAAACAGTAAAAGAGTGGACTATGTACTCACTTGAGGGTGCTTAGAAGTCTTGAACAACAACCAAGCAAAGCTAGAGGGATCACGAAA
This sequence comes from Helianthus tuberosus, assembly GCA_030545235.1. Taxonomy (NCBI): domain Eukaryota; kingdom Viridiplantae; phylum Streptophyta; class Magnoliopsida; order Asterales; family Asteraceae; genus Helianthus; species Helianthus tuberosus. The sequence continues at coordinate 127,702,934 of CM060407.1, forward strand.
TCAAACGACACCTAATATAGGTAACTATGTAAATAAACGGACCTAAATCGGAAGATCGGATAAAATGAGGTTTCGTAAACCAAATGAGTATAGGAACTCATGTAACATGGTTTAACAAAGCCTACATTCTAAAACGAAACCTAACCCAAGTGCTTATGACCCATTACAACCCGTTTAAGTAGCTTATTCTACTTTAACACGTCGTTTGGGTAAAACGCGTTCGGACCGCCTAACTAGTCCTATGATAAGTAAAATATTCTTTAACATGTCTAACATTGTTGCCAAATCAGCTTAGATGTCAAAAATAATGTTACATATGCTTAAAATGAATTTTGGCGTATAAAGGGAATTTTGGTAATTTTCCTAAGGCATATAAACTACCTATCATACAACTAACTAAACGACGTGACCATAAGGTATAACCTCGGGAGGTTATTCCCTATACAACTATGGTCACCTAATGTGTTTGGTCGGATCCTAATGGTCAACCAAACGGGTCGTGTTAGGAAACTTTATTTGTAAGTATTGAAGAAAATCACAATCAACTGGATCTATGAAGAGATCACAGTCCTGAAGATCACAAACAAGAATAAGAAGATCATATGGGATAATTGAAATGCACAGCATCTACTTCAAAGAAACACAAGTTGATCAAGAGCTGAATTAGATTATCAGAGAAGGTCATTTCTAATGGATCTGATGATATTTCTGATGAAATATCATCAGTTTCTGACGATTCTGATCATCAGGATTTTTCTGATGATTTGTTCATCAGAATTGCTGATGAAGTGGTTTTATCAGAATTCTGATGAAATACCCCACTTGTCTGAAATTGGCTCTATCCTGCCACAATTACCGAAGCAAGTTGACATTATTGGATATCATGATGAAAAAGGCAACTTGAACGTTGGATTCAATGAATATGTTAATTGGCCACTTTTTGCAGGACTTATTGCATGAATAAACTATTTTTTATTTATGCACCCAACCTTCTATAAATAGAAGGCTCAACCAACAGAGGATAATTGAGTTTGAAGCTTAGCATTCATACATACATCAAAACTCCATTGCCCTCTCACCCACAGAATTCAAGATTCATTTGTACTAGATAATAATCTTACAATCACCTTGTAAACCATTTTGTTTCAAAGTGATATAAACTTGATAATTCTGTAGGTCTTGTTTCTTGAAAGTCTGATTTCCATTTTCGCACATCTTTTTCACATCTACTGAAATCACTTGCCATATTACGTGAAAAGAAGTTGTTAAGGCCATACTGGGTCCAACAATTGGTATCAGAGCAGATTGAATAAATTATTTTCAAACGATCAATCGCTCATCTTCTTTTCTCTAAATATGGCAAGCTTTCAATCCTGGAATAATGCTTTTAACATTGGTTCTATGTCCAAACCTCCGACTCTGGTCAGAGAGGAATACCCCCAATGGAAAATCAGGATGGTCAATTTCCTTAATGGTCATGACCGAGCTCTGTTTCAATCCATTGAAAGGGGTCCACATATACCAATGACTGTTATACCAGCTATTCCAGCAACTGGCCAATCATCTGCTATCCCTGCCTCCCAAGCTCCCAAAAGTGAAATACTTTGGAGTGAGGAAGACAAGGAAAAGGTGGTTGGGCATGAAAGGGCAAAGTCACTTTTAATAATGGCCATCCCCAATGACATATTTTCACAAGTTGATGCATGTGCATCAGCCAAGGAAATAAGGGATCAGTTGGAAAATCTTTGTGAAGGAGGAGAAAGGATGAGAAGAAACAAGAGAACAAACAATGTCTCATCTTATGAAAGGTTTAAAAGTTTGCCAAATGAAAGATTAAATGATACATATCAAAGATTTACAAAACTTTTAAACAAGCTAAAGAAATTTGGAATAACAAAGTCAAATGATGAAAGAAACATAAAATTTCTTGATGCCCTTCCTAGAGAATGGAGAAGTCTAACCATGACTTTATCATCAACCTTAGAACTAGGAAACATGAGTCTTCATGACTTATACAGCATCTTGGTCCCTAGAGAGGAAGAAATATTTGAAGAAACAATTCAAAGAGGGGGATCTTTAGCTCTTATCTCAAACTCACAAAGATCAACAACTTCCAATGATCCACAACCATCAAACAGCCAAAATCTTGAAATTTCTGATACATCATCAGACTTTTCAGCTTTTGCTGAAGCAATAGCACTGCTCACCAAAACATTTGAGCAGAGATTGTGGGGAGGAAGCCAGAGGTACCAGAGAAGTGATAGAGGAAGGATGGATGGGAGATCTAAAGAAGAATTTAGATCTAAGGATAAAGGGAAGGCTGAAGTTGTGTGTTACAAGTGCAAGCAGAGAGGTCATTATGCATCAGAATGCAAGACCAAAAAGCTGAAGGATGTTGCTTATTATGAGAAAAAGCTTGAAGAAGCAAAGAAGCAGCAATAAGTAAGCTTAATTGCTGGAACAGATACATGGTTATCTGATGATTCTTCTGATGATGAAGAAGAAGAATTGGCAAATTTCTGCCTCATGGCACTTTCTGAAGGTCTACCAGAAACTTCAGAACAAAAGGTAAATTTAGACAATCTTGATCTTGAACACAAGCTAAAAAAGCTCATGTCAGATTTTCTAAATCTGCAAGAAAAAACATCAATCAGATATTAGAAAATCTGATGAGTTGCAAAGGACTTTGAATAAAATCATTCTTGAAAACCAACTTTTTATAGAGGATAGTTTAGATCAAAGGGATAAAATTGAGTTTTACGAATTTGAAAGAAAAGATCTTTACAAGAAAACCAATGATAAAGAAATCAATGTAAGAGGTTTTCAACAAGCTAAAGAATTCATAAATTTTATTGAGTCCACACCTAAGAACAAAGGAGAGGGTTTAGGTTATAAAAGATTAAATGGAAATAAACCCACTGTCTTTGTAAAAGCAACTCATCAGATTTCTGATAAATTTTCATGAGAATCTGAATCTTGCAAGACAACCTGTTCTGAATACTCTTTTAAAAAACCAAACTTCAAAACAAACATAAGTGAATGCAGTCAAGAATCTGTAAAGACTCCAGAAGCAGTTCACTCATCTTTTCAAAATTATCCACTCATTCCATCACAAGAAGAAATATCAGAAAATTCTGATAACTCTTGTATGTGTGTTGACATACTGAAGCTTGTTCAACACCATCTTCAAAAGAAAAATGTAAAATCTGTTAATGGCTCAGCATATAACAGAGTTTCTGATGCAAAACCAAGAAGAAGAAATAAACCTATTAGGATTCCATCAGAAACAGTACCCAAGCATGCCTGGGTACCAAAAACCCTCTAATCATTCCATTTCAGGACCATCATGTGCAGCAGATCTGGTACTGCGATTCAGGAAGCTCCAAGCACATGACTAGGGACAGGAGCTTACTCAGCAACTTTGTTTCAAAGCTAGGTAGAATGGTAAATTTTGGAAATGGAGTGAAAGGGAGGATTATGGGATATGGATGCATAAGGTATGGATGTTTGACCATAAAGAGAGTAGCCTATGTTGAAGGCTTAACAAATAATCTGCTTTGTTATGGTCAGTTCAATGATAAAAATTACTCAGATAATTTTATCACCCGAAAAATGCTTGATAAATTGCTTTAGTGATAATCAAAATCATATATCTGATAAATCACCAGAAAATCTGGCAACTTATCAGAAATTCTGATGAAGTCATCAGAAAATCTGATACAACATCAGAACACCTGATAAATCTTCAAAATTCTGGGGAATCATCAGAAAATATGCTGGATAATCAGAATTATCGTAGTTCATTAAAACTAATTGATGCATGTCATCATCCTTATACATATCTCTTGACTGTATATTCATAAATTGTACATTGGCAATTTTTTTAAAAAAATATAAAAAGAGGTTTTTGATTCTTGTTAGTGCTGATAACGTCATTCAATAGAAAATTTCTAGGAACTCGTTAATATGGAACTTTCTCTCTCCTTCATTTATTACACCCCATCATGTTTTAAGAAGGTTGAAGTGACATATTGGTAGGCTACAATGATACATTACCAGAAATTGGCCGCCTAAATCATTTAATGTAAGTGTAGTGGAGAAGAAACTTATCTCTGTTATTTTTTTTCTGTCCTTTGGTAATCATTAAAATAACAGAGATTGCGGTGAAGAAAATCTACAAGTTGGTAGCTTCCATTTATGGCAAATATTAAGTTTACTATAAATAATCACCACTTTGAGTTAAAATCTGTCTTCTTCACTCCTCTTCTTCACCTCATATTCACACACACTCACAAAATGAACACCAGCAAAGATGAATGCTTCCCACTTGTTCTTTATCCATATCATAACCTTAGATTGAGGACCAATCTGGAAGGTCCTCAATGGGAAGGGTGTCAAGTTGTGCATAAGATGCTCATGAGTAGCAACTTGAGCTATGCCCTCACTGCTCATATAACTGTTCATCCAGAAATTCTTCAAATCTTCTGGAAAAATGAAACATTATCTGAGTATCAGAACAGGGAACAGATGGCCATCAAGAGTGAGGTGCTAAATCAAAAATTCTGTTAAATGAAGCCACCATCAGGACAACTCTTCAACTCGATGATGATAATGACGTCCTGATGTTTATAAGGGCTTAGAAGGATGATGTCTTGAGGCAAATGGGTTACCATACGCAAACCCAACAACGAGCAATCAACAAACATGGCTTTATCAAGCCATGGCATTATCTGGTCACACAGATGGGTGCATGCTTTTCAAAGAAAGTCATCAATCATCATGAAATATCTCTTAGATTGATGGAGCCTATACTGGCACTTGTACTCAAAGTACCTTACAACTTCTCTCATTATCTAATGAGTGATTTTGCAAGCAATATGTGGGTTGGCAAGCCATTCTTGATGTATCCTCGTTTTCTGACAAAGATAATCACGAGCCAGCTAGACTTTGCAGGCATTCCAACAAGTTATCCAAGAGCTGATATGAGACTCCAAGAAAACATGGGTCTCAGCATGCTTGTACCCACCAACCACAACTTTGGGTTGATAATTGATCTGTTGTTGCTCCTAGAAATGGAACATGGTGAAGGCATAGATATTGATTAGGTTTTTCTTTGTTTTGTTTGTGTATATTTTTTTTTCTCATGTTAATATGTTGATATTATGTGCTTGCTTGACTTAAGGTTTATGGTTTGGGATAATGGGTAAAGTAAATGAGAATCATGATCATCAGAAATAAAAAATTTGACACAAAACACTAAGTTTCTGATGACAGGAGACAAAATCTGGTAATTCAAAAATGGATCTAAAATTTTTCTGATAAAACTTCAATAATAAAATGCTTTAGAAAAGTTCAGAAAAACGCCAAGAGACATGGACACCACCAGAAAAGCAAATGTGAGTCTTCTGATCCTATCTCATTCCATCTCATCTCAAAAAAAAAAAAAAAAAAAACAAAAAATTCTGTCAAAAAGAAAACTTCAAAATCTGTTGAAGAGGATCACAAGTTTAGGGGGAAAACTCAACCAAGAAATTCTGTTGAAAATTCTGTTGACTTCTGTTGACCACATCTAAAAGGTCAACGGAAGTCAGAACAAAAGGCAATACATATGTTCAACAGAATTTATGTTAAATTTCCGATGACATCATCAGAATGGGAATTGTTGACTTACAAAGAAAAGAGGATGCATATGAAGGAAGGTAATTGGACCTCGTATCTAATGGGGTCCACAAAGATGAAAAGGTGTCATAGAACCGATAGTTTTCTCCAATCAAAAATCAGTTCAATACTTTCGTGAAGAAATGATTGAAGAAACTACAAATTGAAGGGACAAGTTGAAAAGGCATGACCACGATTACATGATAAACCATCTCATTAATGTCTTGATACCCACGATCCAACGGTTACTTTCCGAACCAATAACTCACATTACACGATCTAACGGTTATAAAGATATTTAATGAGATCTTAACCACCAATTACATGCCACGTTCTAAACCCCCTCAACTCCATACACCAACAATGCACTGCTGAAACACTCCTATATAACACACACTTAGCAGAAATTCAAAAATCACTCACCTTCCTCACAAAAACTTCAACTTTGAAAATCCCCTGTTTCTCACTTACAATTCAAAAATCCCTAAATTTCAAACCCTAACTCACAAAGATAAAAAATGGCAGAAGTAAACCTCAACATCCCAATTGTTCAACATGAAGTACCTTTTGTTGAAGATGCAGAATTTCTACCAATGAAGGATAACAATCTGCTGATGAATACAAAGCACTCGGAGTATGACATAAGATGTCAAATTCTGGTAGAATATCTCACAAAATGTCCAATCTCAGGAGCACTAACAAAAGGAAGAGAGGTACCAGAAAGGCTACTACAGCAATTTGTTCGCACTTTTAATGAAGTTGAAGAAAATCAGGCATCTGCTCATGTATGGGAAGTGTTTTTGTAACATTGACTCCTGCAAGAGTAAGAGAGTGGCTTGAACTGCCTATTCTTGATAGTTATGTTGAACCTCCGAGCAAAGAAGAATTAATAAGCTTCATCATTGGGCTTGGCTACAAGAAAAAGGATATCAACAAAATTGAAGCAATTAGAAGAAGTGAATTGCCAGCCATCTGGCAAGTGATGATGGAAGTGCTAAACAAATGTCTCACCTCAAAGATAGGAGGAACTGATCAAATCAGTCAAGCTATTCTGACAATCATGTATGGACTCATAACTGGGTTCAAAATTGATTATGGGTCATAAATTTTCAACCTACTCAAAAGGTCAATCATCACCAGAAATGGAAGAATAATCTCTCATCTGCCATATCCAAGGTTAATCTATATTTTCATATCTGAAACATTTGCTACAAGGAACATGGAAATTCTAATTTTGGAAGATGTTTGGAGGTCAAACACCATGAAGGCCTGGAGTTCCAATCATGGATGGGAATCAGACAAAGATATCCCTGTGTTACCAGAAAGCATGATATGCCTCGTTGCACCAGACTCACAATACAGAATACAACATGAAGAACTTCTGACCAAATCAGATTCTCCAACAGAAGAGCCCAGCAGAGAAGTTGTGAACTGTTCTTCATCAACAAAAAAAGGAGATAATGAGAAGTCCTCGCCATCAGAAAAGGAGGGTGCAGAAGGAAAAAGAATTCTGGAGATAGCTAGCTTGGAGATAGCTAACTCACCAGAAAACAAGAAAGAACATGCTGAAAGTCAACAGATTCATGAAGCAGGAACTCATCATGAATTTGAAATTCATCAAGAACATTTTGCAGAATCACATATTGCTGGAGAAACGCATGCTGCTGAGATTGAAGCCACTGAAGTCATACATTATGATGAATCTCACATTGCTGGTACATCTCTTTTAAACACCGTTTTAGTTGAGTCTCACAGAGAAGAAACAAAGTCAGAAAGCTCAGTTAATGTATCCTACAAGATAGAATACAGAACAAGTAAGGTTGATGAGGAGGTTACTAGTTCCATTAATCTCAACTCTGAATCAGAAAATGAGGAAGAGGATGAGATCCCAACAGATAGAGATCAGGAAACTGATCAAGGAAATCTGGCTAAACGTAATTTGTTTACCTCAAAAACTTATGGAGAATCATATGTTGATATGGTTCAAGGACATAAGGAAATCCAGGGTGAAGATGAGTTTTTCATCACTAGTGGAGATGATTCTGGTAAACTTAAAGCTGCACCAAAATCTGGTAAAGCCAAAAGTGACCCTATCATTTCCAAAACATCAGCCAATGTGTTTGCAGCTGGTAGGTTACAAGGAACATCTGTTGTTCCCAATATCCCTGAAACACCCATGAACCTAGAAAATTTAGAAACAGTGCTGGAAAATGTTTACAAAGTCTACAAAAGAAATCCAGTTGAAGAAAAATTTGATATGTTGCTGTCAGAAATACAAGGTCAAAGAGCTGATATGAAGACTTTGTCAGAATCAGTGGAGGCAATAAGGAAACAAACTGAAGAAAACACTGAAGCACAAAAGTCTCTTCAAAAGATGAAAGAAAAGGCACCATAATCCGACATCTCTGCATCAGAAATCCAGAGGATTCTCACTGAAATAGAAAAGATCAAGGCACAAGTTGCAAATGCGGTAGAATCAAGGCAATCAAGCAGTTCAAACAGAGTTTTGGAGGAAGTTACCATGCTAAGGGCAAGCAATAACAGTATCACAGATACCCTTGAGAAGCTGTCAAAAGAATGGGCTGTAATTCAGACGAAAGCTCAAACTGAATTCACCAATGTTCAGAAAAACATAACCAGCAACTCAAAACAGGTAAAAGAAGTGCAACAACTAATAGAGAAGATGCAATTCAACATTGCAAGATTGGCCAAAGTGGATCCCCAAGAACTCATGAAAGAAATTCCTGCTGAAAGCTTACATCAAGAAGCTCCAAAGTCAACTCCTCAACAATCATCAACCACACCAATCACCAAAGCTGGAACCACAATGATGGGTCCACCTCCAAATGTCCCAAGAGATGAAATGCTGAAAAGGTTAGCAACTGCAAAACCGCAAGTTATTACAAATTTGAAATTGCTAGCATCTGTCCCAAATCCAACAATGTCTGATGACTCAGCCATAAGTAAGTATATGAATATACAAATAATGAATGAATGGGAACAAGAAGGTGATTCATCAACAAAATCAAATATTGTTAAGAGAAAAATATCTGAAACCAAGTCTGTCATGGTTAAAGAGATTGCCAGGGATGTAATGATATTCCCTGAGTACAATCTGGTGAGCTATTATTTAACAAAAAAAGATGAAATACCAAGATTATTGTCTCCTACCAGACTGGGTTTAAGAGAAGAAAGGATAAAAAGAGGGCCATGTAGCATTCACAAACAGAATGGGAATCCAGTAAGGAGAATTTTAAAGGTGGATGAAGTGAAAGTTGCAACCGATGATATTGGAGGAACTCATGTGCAAAACAGATACACACTTCAGAGAGAAAATGGGGAAGAACAAAAGGTGACTGATGAAGAAATAGCTGACCAGTTGCATCCTTTAGACATTCTGTTTATAAAGGATCACTATGAAAAGGAAAAGAGAAATAACCAAGAAGTCAGAAAGGCATTAAATGGCATATCAAAGGCTGGAATATTGCTATTTGAAAGAATGGCTTTTTCAGACTTTGATCTATGCATCAACTATGAACATGTACACAACAAAAAGGTATATGTCAGATCACCAAAGACAAAAGTTCCCTCAGATATATTGGAAGATGCAAGATCTGGAGACATCCTTATGCTGAAAAGTAAAAATGGAGAACAGGACTATGGTGTAATCTTCAAAGATCATGATAATAACAAAGCTCTGTTCAGAAGAGTTGACATATGTAAGTACTCAAATCAAACTCTGAGGTATATCTTGAAAACCATGAACAAAAGACAAGAACATCTTCAGAAGATAGAAAAGAACTTGGAGGGAAACAGAAAAGAAATTGAGCAAATGATTGAAGAATGGATCCAAGAAAGAGAATGGTACAAAGACATGTATGTCAGCTGCAACAAGTATATCTCCTACAAAAAGCAGTTAAAGAAAGGAGACGTGCACAAGAGAGTGAAGCTGAATTGAAGAACCTGTTCATTTGAATTTTTCTACTTTTATGTAATTTGTTTTTCAAAAACATCAGTAACTGGTTTAAATTTGCAAGTATTATATTTCCACTGTTTGGAAATTTTCTGTTCATAAGATAGTTCATTTTCTTACAATACTTAGGGGGAAACTGTTAGGAAACTTTATTTGTAAGTATTGAAGAAAATCACAATCAACTGGATCTATGAAGAGATCACAGTCCTGAAGATCACAAACAAGAACAAGAAGATCAGATGGGACAATTGAAATGCACAGCATCTACTTCAAAGAAACACAAGTTGATCAAGAGCTGAATTGGATTATCAGAGAAGGTCATTTCTGATGGATCTGATGATATTTCTGATGAAATATCATCAGTTTCTGACGATTCTGATCATCAGGATTTTTCTGATGATTGGTTCATCAGAATTTTTGATGAAGTGGTTTTATCATAATTCTGATGAAATACCCCACTTGTCTGAAATTGGCTCTATCCTGCCATAATTACCGAAGCAAGTTGACATATTGGATATCATGAGGAAAAAGGCACCTTGAACATTGGATTCAATGAATATGTCAATTGGCCACTTTTTGCAGGACTTATAGCATGAATAAACTATTGTTTATTCATGCACCCAGCCTTCTATAAATAGAAGGCTCAGCTAGCAGAGGATAATTGAGTTTGAAGCTTAGCATTCATACATACATCAAAGCTCCATTGCCCTCTCACCCACAGAATTCAAGATTCATTTGTACTAGATAATAATCTTACAATCACCTTGTAAACCATTTTGTTTCAAAGTGATATAAACTTGATAATTCAGTAGGTCTTGTTTCTTGAAAGTCCGATTTCCATTTCCGCACATCTACTGAAATCACTTGCCATATTATGTGAAAAGAAGTTGTAAGGCCATACTGGGTCCAACAGGTCGGGTTCGAAAGTTTAAGCGGTTGTTTAGACCGCTTACCTTACGACCCTACATAAGCACTAAACCTAAAGTGACGAGCTAAACATGTTAAAACATGTTTAACGAAGTTTGAAAACAGGTTTGGTATCAAAACAAACGGTTTTGATACCTAAAAGTAGTTTGGTTACAAAATACACAAGAATACATATTTTGGCCGAAACTACGACTCGCCACTATGCCTAGATAACGTGGTAATCAGTAGGTATAGTCATATGAGACTAAAACCATCATGATTACGCTCACGTTATGAAGTTCAACGAACTTCATGTTGACCATAAACTGGTCAATGCAGAAAGTCAAACAAATTTTGACTTTCATGCTAAAAACGCGTAAAAGAACGAAAGAGGACTTACAACGGGTCCAAGAACGGAAGCTTTGATCCGAATATTCTCAGGTATGAAGTGATAATCACATCAACTTAGAGAACCAATTCAGATTCAAAGGTGTGAGTTTTGAAGTGCAAAGTGGGTGGGGTTTATATAGAGTTTGGAGAGCCGTTAAGAGCGTTCATCGAAAACCGTGCTTTGATCTCAACCGTACATGTGCACCCATGGTTTTGTGAAACCATGGGAGCCCCTAAAATGGCCCATAGAGTCAAAAATACCATGTGCAAGAGTGTACAACAGCTGGAACAGCTGGAAACAACTGAAAAAAGATTTGTGCATATTTGGGGGTCGCTCGCGCCGCGCGTACGAACCACAGCAGGCTTACGCGGCCCGCGACCGCCCAGGATGACAGCAACAGTTTCAGAATCTGCAGTTTTGGTCCTTTTAGCTCAATTCCGACACATCTAAGGCCCGTTAAGCCAACTTTAAGGGCCTACAATGATGCCTAAGCATAGTGGACATGAAACATGTTCAAAATTATGCCGGATGTCGGTTCGTTTGGTCGTACGGACGCGTTATTTGCTTAATTACGACGAAACACGCACGAACGCGAAAAACGATCCAAATTACGCGACGAATGGATTTTTCTCATGCCAATCACTAAAATAAAATATTTTAATGATTACATAAATTTTTGGATGTCTGGATGTATTCAGAACGTAAGATATGCGCGAAAATGCAAACTTATGCACTTTTTGACGCTTTTAGTCCCTTTTGATCAAGAAAGTTTATTTTTGCGCACCAAAACCTCAAAGCCTATTTCTAAGATATGTAAAGGATATTTAGGGCATATTTAACTTATGATCAAGTTCCGTAATGTTCGTTACAGTACGAATCGGCATACTTTCGCAGTTTGTCGAATTTAGTCCCTATAAGCGAATAAACTTGATTTCGGCATACCAAACCTTCCAAAACTTATTTCTAAGTTATCTAAAGGTTATTTAAGATATTTTAAGCCTATGTCACTATTCCAGAGTGTTTTTTGCATTAAACTGGTTATATTTACGCATTAGTGCGCGTATAACCTTCCAGAAAGCGATTTAGAGCTTGAAATCGAACGAGAATTGATATGTGCAAATGATACACATATTTATACAGGTCCCAAGTATGAAAAACAATATTTCATTGGTTTGGTATTTGTTTGATGGTTGAAGTGACACAGGTGTCACAAATTATATATTTATTTTCTTGTGATTTTTGTAATACTTCAAATTATAATTTTTAGTATCTTGGAGTGGTGTATTATTTTTGTAGTTCCTAATTTTTAGTATAACTAATACAAGTAATATACATGTAGCACATAATTTTTTGACTTCTAAATATATATTTCCCTAAATATATACTTAGTCATTTTTATTCTTGAAAATCAACCTCCAATACTTCTAATTTTTATAACAAAAATTATGGCAAATTTTATATTTAAAACCATGATAAAAATCTCTTGTAAACACTTGTTTAAAAATATTTTTCTAAGAGTTGAATTTTTACAAAATTTTTTGCCATAGTTTCCCTTGAAAATGGCGGTTTCCATGCTTATTAGCATATCATTTTCTTTTCAAAATTTCATCAACAACATTCTACTTCTTACCATGAGCCATAACATGCATTACAAGATGGTATGAACTTGAAGTTTTGTAAAATCTTGTAGTATTTTAACATGATGTTTAACATGGTTTAATAACACTAAAAACATGATTCTTATTTCATAAAGATCATTTTTACAAAATTTCAATCTTTACAACTTGTAACACATTTTTACAAAAATTCATCTTCTTGGATTTTTCATGTTTTCCATACTTTAATGGTTCCATTTTAACACTTAAAACATGTTTATTTTCTTTCGAAAACCAAGTCATGTAAATCATGAAATGAACTTTATTTTTCTTGAAACTTTTTATGTTTAACATCTTTCACTTTTACAGCCTACATCTTGTAAGAATCATCATTCTTCACAAAATCAAGTTTATATTCAAGTTCATACTTAACATAAAGGATGATCATCATGGATCTTTCAAGAATCATCTTCATACTTGCTAGATCATGTTTTGAATCATCATCTAGCAAGTTTTTATGTGGTGATCAGCACCACACATTAAAGAAATCAGCAAACAAGTTCATCACATACACTAAACAACTTAGGTCTTCATGATTTTAAGCTTTATTCTTATGTTCATGTTCTTGTTTTGGTGTGATCTTTAGATTTTCTTGTTACATATCAACTTTAACTACTAAATAAGGTGTAAAAACAAGATCAAGAGCGCTTACTTCTAACACAAAGGCTAGGGATGAACAAGATGCAAGATGAATAAGAAAATAGGTGGTTAATAGCTCCTCAAGATGGTCCTTGCACTTCTGAAGCTTGAATCCATCTTAAGTATGCTTGATTCACCTTAGTGTATGCTTAGATTATGTGAGAAGTTGAAAGAAAAATGGATATGAGAATGAGGGGTGTTGGCCGTGAGCTTTGAAGGGGAAGAAGGAGGTTGTAGAGTTTGAATTGTGAAGAATGATAAGTGTTGTGAGGACTTATGGTTTTTATCAAGTGCTTTCCAACATCTCTTTACACAATGGATTAAGTGTTCAATATCAAAGCAACATACACAATCAAAATAATCCAGAAATGGTGTCATTAGGGGGCCCACATAACCGACCTATAAAAAGGGGGGGTATAGTCGCATTTCAAATGTAAGTTAGAGTTTAGATAAGATTTAAGGGATTTGGTTAGGGGTTTAATGTGTTTAGATGTTTTGATGTGTAATATGGTGTTTGGTGTTAATAACTAGTCTTGTAACATTAAAACAATGCTTCTAGTTCAATTTTGGTGTTTCGGGTAATGTCCAGTTATTCGTTTGGTTACCGGTTCGTTAAGGTGCTAAATTGCGCAGTTTAATGTGTTATGAGATGCCTTTTATTACAGTTTTCATCCCCGACACTTTACAAGTTATTCTGGACACTTAAACCTTATTTCTGCATAATATTTGGATGTTTAATTGGTGAATTTTGCAGAATTATGCATTTATGGTGTATTTCGGGCACTTTTTGGTGTTTAATCGTCACTCGGAAGACACTTTCATAACCCATACCTTCCTACATAGAGTTCTAGTGTAAATCTTGGTCCTGGAACTCAATCTGTGTCCTAATAAGACGTCTGTCTGAGTACTGAATTCCTGTCAGTACTTCTAGTTTATCTGATAAGTGTGCTAGTTTCGTCTGTGCACTAATTGAACTGTTCCGGGTTGCATTTAACAATCATATGTAACATGTGTCATGCAATATATTTGTGAGCCATTTGAAAGTAAACAGGAAATCATTCATATCATAAGTTCAATCATGCACAACCATATATTACAAATTACTGTTCACATTGTACGGAAATTACATGGAAAAGTGCCAGTTATCACATATCTATTGCTAGACATTTGGAGGATTACTCAATAAACAAGTCCCTTCATGACAAAGACTTGAAGTGATAAAAGATTGCGTTTTTGCGTTTGGGTAAGCTAAAAAGACTTATGATTAGAGATGTACAAAAAAACAGTTTGCCAACCAAAACTGACAAAAAAATCAAAACCGAGTTTTTTAAAAACTGGTTTTTTTCTAACCGGTAAGGGTCGAAACTGAACCGGAGGTTTCGGATGAGGTTTGGAATGTTATTAAAAACTGGTTAAAAAACTGATTGTAGAAAAAACCGATTTGAAAACCGGTTAACTGGAAAAACCGAAAACAGGTGTTAAAAAAACCAGTCTGCCAGGCTCTGCAGAAAAAAAAAACTGTTTTTTCATCTTTTTTTATAACATTTTATAAGGTTTTTCAGCACTAAAACCCCAAAAATAGCTTTTTATCAGCCAGAAAACACCCTAAAACTGCTGACTTTTTCAGGATAAAAACATCAAGTTTCTGTAGGTTTTTTTGAATCCAACCAAAACACTAATGAGAGAACAAAGCTTGTCCCTATTGTGTACACTCCCACAGTTCATGTGTCGAATCATCCTCGATGCCAAACGTATCGTCAGTTTCAACACTTATTGTGGCTTAACTTTCGTTTCCAATGAACCATCGAGTCAGCGATGATGGCATACATTTAGAGGGTCGGTGTTCATTCTTGTTAGTGACAATAAAAGGAAGAGTAAAATGTCATTTTCGTCCTTTAGGTTTGGCTAGTTTTGCGACTTTTGTCTAAATGTTTGTTTTTCCGCATCTGGATCCAAAAGGTTTAAAACCTTGCCATATGATAGTCGCAAAACTTTTGGATCCAGATGCGGAAAAACAAACCTTTGGACAAAGGTCGCAAAACCGGCCAAACCTCAGGGACGAAAATGACATTTTACTCTAAACAGAAACTAGGATCTTTTTCATACGACAATATTTGTGACATTTGTCTCTTTTAATCGTTGTACAACTCCGAACAGTTCAATAATCAATGAAACATTTTGTTTTATATCACTAACAACGAATAACCGGACATTACCTGAAACACCAAAATTGAACTAGAAGCATTGTGTTATGAGATGCCTTTTATTATAGTTTTCATCCCCGACACTTTACAAGTTATTCTGGACACTTAAACCTTATTTCTGCATAATATTTGGATGTTTAATTGGTGAATTTTGCAGAATTACGCATTTATGGTGTATTTCGGGCACTTTTTGGTGTTTAATCGTCACTCGGAAGACAATTTCATAACCCATACTTTCCTACATAGAGTTCTAGTGTAAATCTTGGTCCTGGAACTCAATCTGTGTCCTAATAAGACGTCTGTCTGAGTACTGAATTCCTGTCAGTACTTCTAGTTTATCTGATAAGTGTGCTAGTTTCGTCTGTGCACTAATTGAACTGTTCCGGGTTGCATTTAACAATCATATGTAACATGTGTCATGCAATATATTTGTGAGCCATTTGAAAGTAAATAGGAAATCATTCATATCATAAGTTCAATCATGCACAACCATATATTAAAAATTACTGTTCACATTGTACGGAAATTACATGGAAAAGTGCCAGTTATCACATATCTATTGCTAGACATTTGGAGGATTACTCAATAAACAAGTCCCTTCATGACAAAGACTTGAAGTGATAAAAGTTTGCGGTTTTGCATTTGGGTAAGCTAAAAAGACTTATGATTAGAGATGTACAAAAAAACAGTTTGCCAACCAAAACTGACAAAAAAATCGAAACCGGGTTTTTTAAAAACTGGTTTTTTTCTAACCGGTAAGGGTCGAAACTGAACCGGAGGTTTCGGATGAGGTTTGGAATGTTATTAAAAACTGGTTAAAAAACTGATTGTAGACAAAACCGATTTGAAAACCGGTTAACTGGAAAAACCGAAAACAGGTGTTAAAAAAACCGGTCTGCCAGGCTCTGCAGAAAAAAAAAAACTGTTTTTTCATCTTTTTTTATAACATTTTATAAGGTTTTTCAGCACTAAAACCCCAAAAATAGCTTTTTATCAGCCAGAAAACACCCTAAAACTGCTGACTTTTTCAGGATAAAAACATCAAGTTTCTGTAGGTTTTTTTGAATCCAACCAAAACACTAATGAGAGAACAAAGCTTGTCCCTATTGTGTACACTCCCACAGTTCATGTGTCGAATCATCCTCGATGCCAAACGTATCGTCAGTTTCAACACTTATTGTGGCTTAACTTTCGTTTCCAATGAACCATCGAGTCAGCGATGATGGCATACATTTAGAGGGTCAGTGTTCATTCTTGTTAGTGATAATAAAAGGAAGAGTAAAATATCATTTTCGTCCTTTAGGTTTGGCTAGTTTTGCGACTTTTGTCTAAATGTTTGTTTTTCCGCATCTGGATCCAAAAGGTTTAAAACCTTGCCATATGATAGTCGCAAAACTTTTGGATCCAGATGCGGAAAAACAAACCTTTGGATAAAGGTCGCAAAACCGGCCAAACCTCAGGGACGAAAATGACATTTTACTCTAAACGGAAACTAGGATCTTTTTCATATGACAATATTTGTGACATTTGTCTCTTTTAATCGTTGTACAACTCCGAACAATTCAATAATCAATGAAACATTTTGTTTTATATACGGGATTGTATTATAACATGTGACAATTGCACGTTTTGGTTCCTGTTCGATTTCAAACCCTTAAACCTTTTCTGGGAAGTTATATGTAAACTGTTAAAATGAGCCTCTGGCGGGGCGTGAGAGACTGGCCTAAGTCTCTCGCGAGGCACGAGAGACACCAATAAAAGAAAGTTTTCAAAACACCAACAACCTTTGTTTTTCTAAGTTGGTTTTTCATTCTTGTGGGCAATTTGAGTGATCTTCAAGGCTTTAAATCTGAACCAAACACTTCTATTCATCACATTAATCCTTGGGCAACACTCCAAGACACTTGGCATGATCTTGTGACTTCTAAACATGTATAAATAGGCCTAAAATCTGCCCAATTCATTGCTCATTCCATTCTTTCTTCACTCACTTGCTCTATTGGAGTTGCTACCATCTTTGGAGGCCTCCTAACTAAGTTTTTCTTTCATCCTAGAACACAAGTAAGTGTTCTATTCAGTCTTGTTTATTTATTTCAGCTATTTTAAGCTGAAAGTCAAACAATTTGACTACCGTTTGACTTTTAGTTTTGACCATGAATTGGTCAAGTCAACGTTCAATCGAACTTGGCAACGTGATCGTAATCACGATGGTTATAATCCCTTGCGATTATACCTACTGATTACCACGTTTACTAGTCGAAGTGACGAGTAAAACATTTTGGTCAAAATGCACAATTATGTGCATCATACGACGAAACCATTTTTAGGTATCAAAACACTAAGTTTTGATACCAAATCAGTTTTGCAACTTAGTTAAACATGTTTTGACATGCTTAACTCGTCACTTCTAGTCTAGTGCTTATTTAGGGTCGTACGTCGAGCGGTTTGACCACCGCTTTGACTTTTGAATCTGACCCGTTTGGTCGATCTTAGGATCCGCCCAAACACATATTTGTGACCATAGTTGTATAGGGAATAACCTCCTGAGGTTATACCTTATAGTCACTTTGTTTGGTTAGTGTTATGATAAGTCGATTATTATATGCCTAAAAATGTCCAAAATGCCCTTTTTGCCCATAAATCCGTTTTAAACATATGTAACCAACTTTTTGACATATAAACTGATTTACAACTTAATTAAACATGTTTTGGCATGTAAGACTTATTATTGCTCATATTTAACCAACCGAACGTGTATTTACACAAATGACAAGTTAAAGTAGCGTAAACTACCTTAACGGGTCAAAGGCACTTAGGATTCATGTCAAATCAGAATGTAGACTTTGTTAAACCATTTCCTCTGAGTTCCAACACTCATTTGGTTTACAAGACCTCATTCTATCCGATTCCCCGATATATGTACCGTCACACTAACATAGTATCCGGCACATTAGGACACGATTGAAGCTTTGTTATTACACTTGATTCGAGGATACCTTGCAATCCCATGTGAGTACACAGTTCCCCTATTTTATGCTTTCAATTGTTTTGGGGTGACTCATATGTGCTAAACCATTTTTCAAGTTTTCAAATACAAAGACAATTGTTTATATAAAACACGACGATTGCAATAATGTGAACGAACTTGTTGGTGCGTTAATTCATAACACGAATGACATTCATTAACATTGATTAAGCCGACTAGTAGTATGTTATGGTTCCATAGGACTGACAATCCTGTTACTAGGCTATTCACTGGATTTGGTGGGTAGTTTGGGGAACGACAGAAACTGTTATTTTAACAAACCCTTTGGTGGTTTGTTAGTCGATTTAAAGATACCCCTTAGGTGGTATAGACGAATCACACAGATATTGTGAGGACCGTGAGTTCGGGTCTTCGAACGCTCCGACCGGATCTTAACACCTACTAATGTGTGAGGAATCCATGAAAGTAGTAGAGAGAATCACATAGAAGATACTGTTAAACACCTTTCTCATCGATATTAGAACGATTACAGAACCTGGAGAAATTTTGACAAGGCTTTGCCTAGGGTTCACAAAAGTTCAATGCTAAAACAAGACCCAAGCACCTCTATTTATAGAGGTAGCCCATCCGGATAAAACCCTCTAATGCCCATCCATCCGGATGGACTAGTACAACTTGCCTATCCCATGTTTCAATCCGGATTACATACAAAACATACTATAAACACTACAAAGACACAAAACAAGATAAACAATGACTCAATACAGACGTAAGCTACAGACATAGTGCATTCACAGACTCCCCCTTGGATGTAGTTGTAGTCGTCTTCCCGTATAGTCTTGATCAGCCTTTCTTGTTGTATCTTCTTTCCCTGTACTTCCTTTTCCTCTTCCTTGCTCGTCCTGCCAACATCTGTTTTCGCTTGTGCCTTCCTTCATTAATCCACTATTCATGCCATTCTTTTATACCATCCATCGTTTTAGACCACCTGGGAATCTTACG
The DNA here is from genome assembly GCA_030545235.1 of Helianthus tuberosus. NCBI lineage: Eukaryota > Viridiplantae > Streptophyta > Magnoliopsida > Asterales > Asteraceae > Helianthus > Helianthus tuberosus. The sequence continues at coordinate 127,722,348 of CM060407.1, forward strand.
TTCTTTTGATTCAATCGGAGTTTGATCAGTGTCAAACTGCCCCATTCCCAGTCTCCATTTGGCAAAGCGAGCGAACGATACAAACTTTGGAAGACATGCTGAGAGCGTGTGTTATGGATATGGGCGGTAGCTGGGATAAGCATTTGCCTTTGGTCGAATTTTCATACAACAACAGCTACCACACCAGTATTGGTGTCACGCCATTTGAAGCTCTTTACGGACGCAAGTGCCGATCACCCCTATGCTGGGCTGACGCAGGTGATAGGCAGCTTGCTGGTCCCGAAATCGTCCAAGAGACGACGGACAAGATTGCGCAGATTCTAAAACGCATCGAAGCAGCTCGCCACAGACGGAAAGCCTATGCAGATCCAAACCGGAAACACTTGGAATTTCAAGTGGGAGAAATGGTTTTATTGAAAGTTTCACCCTGGAAAGGGGTGGCACGCTTCGAAAAGCGTGGGAAGTTAAATCCGCGCTACATTGGTCCTTTCAGAATTTTGGAAAGAATAGGGCTAGTAGCATACAAGCTGGACTTACCTGCTGAACTCCATTCAGTTCACGATACATTTCATGTATCCAACCTGAAGAAAAGTCCAACTCAAGATACCATTGCCATTCCCATCGACGAGATCCATGTTGACGACACGCTCCATTTCGTTGAAGAACCGGTTGAGGATACGGATTGGAAAGTAAACAAGACCCGCCGGAGCAGTGTCATGCTCGTCAAAGTGCGTTGGAATGCCATACATGGTCCTGAATACACCTGGGAGCGTGAGGACCGGATGAAAGAGAAATACCCCCACCTATTTCCTAAGAACCCTGCATCTACAAGCAGAACTTAAAATTTCGGGACGAAATTTTTCTAACGGGGGGAGAATGTGACAACCCTCGCTAAACCAGGTATCCGTACGACTTAATTAATAATTAATTACTGCTTAATTACTGTGCTTGTTTGAACTTGTGAATAAACTGCTACTTGAATACTGATACATGTACTTACTTGCATCATACTTTACTTACCGTCACTACATTATTTACATGCTGAACCTTAGTGACAAACATGATGCACAAAAGCACAGTAGCACTATAAACGGATAACCTATTGAACATGCTGATAAAGCCAGCATCAGGCAGACACTGCCCCTAAGGCCTGTATGAGCCAGAAATATTTTACTACACTAGTGGTGAGTGTAGGGATACAAGGGTTGTAGAACTGCGTCTCTAGGAATAAGTTACAATGACTGGATGTGCCTGAAACGTGCTCTAAGCACAAAATTCAGCACTTGACTTAATAATTCAGCTTTTAGCTAACTAATAAAGTGCCAAAACATGAGAAAAATATTACTAGACACTTTCCAAAGTGTCAGAAATAAGTTGTGTCACTAAAAAGGGTATTAACGACACTTTAAAGCTTGTTTAAGCATATTAACGGATTTCTATCCAACCGAACAACCGGACTTTACCCGGGACATGAAAATATTGTGATCAACTTTGTTTATCTTTTTCTGAGCCAGTTAGGGTCCCTGAATACCCTAACACCCATTGTAACGCATGACACACTACTAACCGGGTTAATCCCTAAACTTAACTAGATTAACCTAACTATTACTTGGTATTTAGTTGGATTTGAACTAGAACCCCCCCCCCCCCCCCTTTACGAATTCGGTCCCCTTGGGGGACACCCTTGTACCTTTGATGATTATTTTAATCAACCATGTCTAATATCTATTAGACACATGATCTTATGGTTAATAACCTTGAGTTATGTCTGTACGTAATGAGCTTAATCCAACATAACACACACACTTAACACCACAACTCACACACACTCTCTCCCTCTCCTAGAGCTCTCGGCCGAACACACCCCACCCCCATCCACCATTTTCGAGTTTTGATCTTGCCTTTCCAAGCTCATACAAGTGATAAGGATCGCGTATAAGAACCTTGGTGCAAACGGAAGGCGAAGGACCTCACTCTATTGCTTTTATCCTCTCATTTTGCGACTAGTTTCTTCCCTAGCCTCGAGCTAGTAGTAAGTTGCTTAAATCACCTTCTCGGACTATTTTAAAGTGGTTAATATGATTTGTAACGGTTAAAACTCGTAAACATGCAAAATGAAACATAAAAGTCTACTAAAAACACTAAAAGTGATGGTTAAAAGCTCATAGGTTGTGTAAAACTTGTAGTATTTGATTTGTGTAGTTATTTGGACCCGATCTATGTTGTGGTAGCTCGGATCATCGTTTAACCCGGATTGGTCATGATCTTGGATCATGACATAAGGTTGTTTTGGAAGTAACAAGGGTTAAAGGATGAAACTCTACCACACACGAATCATGAAATTGTGTAAAAGCGATTTTACTTGTGAAATAGTGTTCAAAACTAGTAGATCTACGAATCTACAAGCGGTATTTTCAAAGGACCACGTGTCAAGAGAAAACATACTTTTAAAGACGGATCTTTCATAAACAAGAATGATTTTAGTAAACACACAAGTGTGTAAACACTTGTGTAACACAAAGTTTTGACGAAATAACTAACTTGGTAAAAATTGATGAGAAGTTGTAAAGATAGAATTTCTTTGAAACGGGATTATTACGAAACCGGATTGATTTATACAAAAGATCCACTAAAAATAATGGAAAGATACTACATATTTTGGAAAAACCGCAAGTTCATGTATTTTTGCGATTTACATCTATTTTGATTAGTTTGATGGTTTGAATAATGCTTATTGTTGATTGAGAAAATTTTTGGTTGATTTGTAAAAGAAAATGATACGCTTGAAAGCGTGGCCACCTCCAGTTACAGAGGAAACTCTGGCGAAATTTTTCCAAAAGCCTAACACTTAGAAATATTTTCACTATAAGTGTTAGAAATACATTTTGACTTGTTTTCAAATTATAGATTTCACCACGACTTATTTACAAAATACTGGAGGTGGGATTTCACAAAATAAAACGTGATACATATATATATTTAGTATATATTTTTCACAACATCACTTGTATAAGTGTTTATGATTATTTTGTGAACTACGTAAATATTATTTTTAGGGTAAAAATAATATTACTAAGTATTATTTTGGGAAAATCACATGTATTAAAGTATAATATTTTTGAGAAGAATATTTATATTTTGAAGTTGGAAATAAAATATATTTTAAGTGAGACTTAATAATATATTTCGAAATTATACGAACACACATGTATTAAATCCCCCATCCTTGGGAAGGAAAAATGACTACCAAGTATATACAGAATGTAAACACGAAATAGTTGCCTAACTATTTCCCAAAAACTTAAACCATAAAGCTAAGGCACGGCCGTCCGTCTAATAGAATTAGTACGTGTAGGTCGTCACACAACTGATTGATTTGGAGGCATACTTGGTAGAGACGCACCACGGTGAGTTCATGTCCCCCTTTTCTCTAACTGTTTTCAGTTTTCTTAACTGCGGGGGTGAAATACATGTTACTTTGATTACAAGTACATTATACATGGTATGGTTAGCGTAAGGAGGTTTACTACTTAGATCATGTGGGTGGGTAGGAGCAATATGAGGCCATTAGTCCTCATGGCAGGACCGAGGGACAGGAGCGGTAGATCTATCTGGGTGTAGCGAGCCCAGCCCCAGGCCAAACTAGAAACGGACCTCGGGGTGACTTTGTCCACATACTAATGCCGTGGCGAAATCTGCTAGGTTTGAGTCTCCCTACTTGCACTTCACATATATCAGTGGCCTTGCAAACCATTGGTGATCTCAATTCCCTTATTTGCTACATACCAAGACTATTTTTATACTCACAAAGGTTTATTTACTCACTTACACATGAACTCGCTCAACATTATTGTTGATTTTTCAACTTACATGTATTTCAGGGAATTAAAGGATCTGGCGCGGTATGACACGTTTTCCCGCTGCACTAGTTACGAGGTCATCTGGGTTTAGGGAATCTGACTCTTTCCTAGACAAGTCACAGCCCTTAAACTATGCTTATGTTATGTTGTGTTTGTTGAACAATGTTTATGTCGTTAGGATGTGTTTCCGTTAAGACAATGTTATTGTATTTGGTTTTTAAAACTTAATCGAATGGATGATCTTGCATGGTTTTATTTCATATAGCTTTGTTATGGTTAAGCTATGGTATTAAGAAGTCACACCAAATTAACCACGCTTCCGCAAAGCCAGGGTGTGACAGCTTGGTATCAGAGCTCTGATCATAGCGAACTAGGATTCCTTCTCGAGTCTAGACTATGATCACTAGGGCTCTCACGAAAACATTTTTACTGTATACCACTTAAGTCCAGATCCAAAACTTTTTACAAAAAAATGTTGAGCACATTTTATTCATTGTTTTTAGGCTCAGTCTTGAAGGCTGAGGCTCGGTCTTGGAGGCCGAGGCTCGATCTGAGAGATCGAGGTAGTTGGCTAGTGGGACTAGGAGAATTGGCTAGTGGGACTAGGAGAATTGGCTAGTGGGACTAGGAGAATTGGCTAGTGGGACTAGGAAGAGCAGTCTGAGAGGCTAGGATGCTAGTGGGACTAGGAGAATTATTTGAATGCTTACTTGGTGACTTATGTGATTATTTGATTGTATGATTGACTGTTTGTGCATGTTTGTGTTTATGTTACAGACACTATGGACACCTCTGGTACAGGTGACTCAGACACCACAGGACCTAGACCTATAGTACCCGATGACCTAGAGCCTTCAGAGCACGAGGTTTACACATCCGACGTTACTAGCACAGACGAGGATGATTTTCAGCCCTTTGCTTTACCTGATGGTGCTGATGAGCTCACTGATGGCCCTTTGGCCGGGGACCTACCGTTAGTGGAGATCCCTGCTCCCATACCACTTGCTTCATATCCTGCTTACGATTTGCTTCTCGACGCCGACGATGATGGCGACGTCGATCTGTTTGATGACGAGCCCTTAGAGGATGATGTTCAGGGTGAGGCCCTTCTTGCTGCTGGTGATCTCTTGATGATCGCAGATGCTCCCGCCGAGGAGTCACCTACTCACTCTCCGGTCCCAGACTCTTTCGAGTCTGTGGCCTCCGCACCTTCACACACCCAGAGTGCGCAGCACTTCTCACATGGATCAGATTCCGACCAGGCATCCTTTGGTGCCCCTATTCCTAGTTTTTCTTTTGACCACGATGATGTGGAGGATTCCGATCCTGTCTTTCCCCCAGGATTCGACCCAGATCAGGATATAGAGTTTATACCCATGGATCAGCCTATGGAGGATCCAGTCGACCCAGTAGACCCAGTTGATCCCATCGACCCTGAGTTTGATTTTGAGATGGCCTTTGATGACCCCGAGCCTGCCATGGCCCCTGAGCAGGTAGCCGCTCTAGACCCTGCGTTTGAGCACGACCCAGTTCATGCTGACACACCTATTATTGAGCCTGTCATTGCTGACCCACCTATTGATGATCACCCAGTGGATGCTCCGTTGTTGGAGGGCGATCATGTCATTGCTGCTGATCATGTTGATCCCCCACTTATTGCTGATGCACCAGTTGACCCTCTTGTTGCACCTCACCATGATCCTATGCCAGTTCAGTTTGATCGTGCACTTTTTGAGGCACAGATGGACCCATGAGATGAGCACGCCCAGTGTGGGTGGATTCCTGCTGATGATGAGGTTCCACCTATTCCCCCTCAGATCACTGATACCCGTCACATTGATACCTCCTTTACTTTTCCTCAGTTTACACCTCCAGCGCGACCTGGAGAGGGTTCTTCGGCTCACCCTTTTGGACATGTACCAGTATCTATCCCTGCTATACCACCGTCTGCTACTTTTCCCCCTGTTTCTCCATTTCATGTGGCACCTTTTGATCCCACCAGTGAGCCGTTTCTCTGGGCGTCACCTTCTGCCATGCCACCGACTGACCCCTACCATTCTTTCCACATGGGGTATACTATTGAGGACGTTCTGATGTCTTTTGTCGCCCAGCACGAGGCACACACACAGCGCATTCAGGAGCTTGAGAGAGCCCAGCCGCCGCCGTGTCAGTGCCAGGGTCAGACCCACTCTCCTTTGCAGCCCTCTCGAACTGTACCACCAGACTATGTTGCACGCCTTTTTTCCATGGAGCAGCAGGTTGCTTCATTCTTGCGTACCCAGAGAGCCATGGAGGAGGACTGGCTCCATTTGCGTCGCTTGTTTTACACTCACTTTCCCCCTCCTCCACCGCCATCCGTGTAGAGCTCTATAGTACCGTATGGGTAGACGCTGGTGAGAAAACGGCGATTGCTTTGGACTGCACAACATTTTTGGAGACTACATTATGATTCTGACTTTTGTTGACATGTATTTGATGTATTGACACTGATTTGATATAGTTTTTTTGGACTAGGGTGATGTAGCCCTTAGTCGACTGATGTTGTATAACGTTGTGATGTACTTGTACGCTTACTATGTGGTCTCGATATATGGCAATCGCAGTATTCTCATCATACTTGATGCTTGATTTGATTATTTATATTCTATGACATGGGATGTTGTGTGATTGATATGATTATAACATGAGATGTTATGTACTATTACTATCATTATATACGTACGCTACATTATGACCTGACTTACGTATTATAACATGGGATCTTTACTATGGCCTGACCAACGTAAACCATCTTTTAGAAGATGCCGCCGAGACGTGAGACACGCATGCCTACCAATGAGGCAGAACTCCAACAAGTCATTGCTGCTGCCATCGCACAATACGACGCATCGCAAGGAGGACCCAGCGGAAGCAGCTCAAACAACAATGGCAACAATAATCCACCTCATGGGTGCACCTACAAGCAGTTTCTAGACTGCAAACCGGTCAACTTTGATGGCACTGGAGGTGCTGTCGCCTTTGTTCGTTGGGCTGAGAAAACTGAATCTGTTCTTCGCATGAGCAAATGCGCACTAGATCAGCAAGTCACATATATCTCGGGGCTATTCTTGGATGGAGCCCTCTCTTGGTGGAATTTGCAAGTACAGACACTTGGTGAAGCTGCTGCCTACGCGCTAACCTGGACCGAACTGAAGGAACTTATGCGCAAAAAGTACTGCTCCCGCACGGAAATCCAAAGATTGGAAACTGAGTTCTGGCATTTGAAAATGGAAGGTCCAAAGATCGCAGAATATGTTCAAAGGTTCCATGACTTATCGCATGTGGTTCCCTACATGGTCACTCCGGAGTTCAAGCGGATTGAACATTTCATTTGGGGATTAGCTCCTCAAATCATAAGCATGGTGACCTCATCCAAGCCTGCAACAATTACTAAGGCAATCGATCTGAGCGTGGCTCTCACAGAGGAGGCCATTCGCCTGAACAAGTTTGATGATGCTGAGCCTAAGAAGAAAGAGACTCACGTCGAGTCATCAGGAGGTAACAAACGGAAGTTCTCAAACTTCAAGCAGGGCGCCAGTGTGGCGGTTAAGAAAGGAGGATCAGGCATGCCAGCTCAGGTTACAGCTGGTAGTGGAAAGAAAGGAAAAGGATATCTGGGCACCCAGCCCAAGTGTAATACCTGTCAACGCCACCATACTGGCCATTGTAGTGTGAAAGTATGCGAAGCATGTGGAAAGCCGGGCCACTTGAAGGATTCTTGTTGGGCTAGTGCTGGCCGGGGAGGCCAAGGAGGATTTGGGAATAGAAATAATAATCGTGGTGGTAATGGAAATCGCCCACAAGTAAACAATGGAGGAAACGGGAATCGAGGCAACAATGTGAATCAGGCTGGTAATGCGAACCAAAACAACAACCAAGCTGGAAATGGAGGTGGAAACAGGCAAAGACTTGGATGCTTTAACTGCGGTGATATTGGGCATTTTAAGAGGAACTGCCCAGAGTTGAACCAAGCCCGTGGAAGAGTGTTCCACATTGAAGCAAGGGAAGCGCGCCAGGATCCCAATGTTGTCACTGGTACGTTCCCTGTAAACCAACGCTATGCATCCGTTTTATTTGATACTGGCGTCGATTATAGCTTCGTGTCGTTAGAATTTAAGAATATGCTTGGTTTAGCAGCTAATAAGTTAGATATTTCGTACTCCATCGAATTGGCCAATGGGAAGTTAGTAGAAGCCAATGAAGTTATCAGAGGCTGTGTGATCGAATTGGGAGAGCGTGAGTTTGCTCTGGATCTACTACCAGTCCAGTTGGGAAGCTTCGACGTGGTGGTAGGAATGGATTGGTTATCAGGCAACAAGGCTGAAATAGTTTGTCACGAAAAGGTCGTTCGTATCCCAACCGAAGATGGCGAAACAATTGTGGTTCACGGGGAGAAGCGTGATACGCCGTTAAGAATTATCAGCTGCCTGAAAACGCGAAAGTGTTTGCGGAAGGGATGTGTTCCCTTCCTGGCACACATTGTGGATAAGAAGGCCGCAGAACCGAAGATCGAAGACATCCCTGTCATGAGGGAATATCCAGAAGTCTTCCCAGAGGACTTACCTGGACTGCCACCTCAGAGACAAGTAGAGTTCCGCATTAACTTAGTTCCAGGCGCCGCACCTGTGGCTAAGGCACCTTACAGACTTGCTCCGTCTGAGATGCAGGAACTGTCGACACAACTTCAAGAGTTGTTAGACAAGGGGGGTTTATCCGACCAAGCTTCTCGCCTTGGGGAGCTCCGGTCCTGTTTGTCAAGAAGAAGGACGGTAGTTTTCGTATGTGCATCGACTACCGGGAGCTGAACAAACTGACGATCAAGAATAGATATCCTCTGCCAAGAATTGATGATCTGTTCGACCAACTGCAAGGTTCAAGTTTTTATTCAAAGATCGATCTTCGATCTGGATACCATCAGTTAAGGATACAAGAGGAGAGTATCCCGAAAACAGCCTTCAGAACTCGTTATGGACACTACGAGTTCCTTGTTATGCCGTTTGGTTTGACAAACGCACCTGCAGTCTTTATGGACTTGATGAATAGAGTTTGCAAGCCGTACTTGGACAAGTTCGTGATTGTGTTTATCGACGACATCTTGATTTATTCAAGAACAAAGGCCGAGCACGAACAACATTTAAGAGCTATTTTGGAGCTGCTGAAGAAAGAACAGTTGTATGCCAAATTCTCCAAGTGCGAATTTTGGCTACGTGAAGTCCAATTCCTTGGGCACGTGGTAAATGGAAATGGAATCCATGTGGATCCAACCAAGATCGAAGCGATCAAGAATTGGGAAACGCCAAAGACGCCAACCGAGATTCGATAATTCTTGGGTTTGGCTGGCTACTATCGAAGGTTCATTGAGGATTTTTCGAAGATCGCTCAACCATTGACGCTCCTCACACAGAAAGATAAGAAGTTTGATTGGGAAATCAAACAGGAGGAAGCATTCCAGATACTGAAGGATAAGCTCTGCAATGCGCCAATCTTAGCACTACCGGAAGGTACAGATGATTTTGTGGTATACTGTGACGCCTCACGTCAAGGATTGGGTTGCGTGTTGATGCAACGCCAAAAGGTTATTGCTTACGCATCGCGTCAATTGAAAGTGCACGAAAAGAACTATACCACACATGATTTGGAACTTGGCGCAGTGGTTTTTGCATTAAAGATCTGGAGACACTACCTTTATGGTACAAAGTGTACAATTTTTACAGATCACAAGAGCCTACAACACATATTCAACCAGAAGGAGTTGAATATGAGACAAAGACGATGGGTTGAGTTGCTGAACGATTACGACTGCGAGATAAAGTATCATCCAGGGAAGGCGAATGTGGTCGCCGATGCCCTAAGTCGAAAGGAGAGGATCAAGCCCATAAGGGTTAGGGCTTTAGAAATGATTATCCGAACCGATCTTTCCTTGCGCATTCGTGCCGCGCAGAAAGAAGCTCTCAAGGAAGGAAACCTTGAAGAAGAATATCTCCGTGGGATGGAGAAGCTACTGGTACCAAACAAGGAAGGAACGTTATGTTTTGAGAAAAGGATTTGGGTTCCTTTGTTTGGAGGTTTAAGGAAGGTTATTTTCGATGAAGCTCACAAGTCACGGTACTCTATCCACCCTGGAGCGGATAAGATGTACCAAGATCTCAAAGATTATTATTGGTGGCCTAGGTTGAAAGGCGATGTGGCTGTTTATGTGAGCAAGTGCCTAACGTGTGCTAAGGTGAAAGCGGAATACCAGAAGCCTTCAGGACTTCTGCAACAACCTGAGATTCCCAAGTGGAAATGGGAACAAATCTCAATGGATTTTATTACAAAGTTGCCAAGGACGCCAAGAGGTCATGACACTATCTGGGTGATAGTTGACCGCCTAACGAAGTCAGCACACTTTTTACCTATCAGAGAGAAGGATAATACGAGCAAGTTGGCCGAAATTTACATGAGAGAGATCGTCGCGCGCCATGGAGTGCCTCTCTCGATCATCTCTGATAGAGACGGAAGGTTTGTGTCAAGGATATGGCAATCCTTCCAAGAAGCCTTTGGCTCACAATTGAATCTGAGCACTGCATTTCACCCGCAGACCGACGGGCAAAGCGAGCGAACGATACAAACTTTGGAAGACATGCTGAGAGCGTGTGTTATGGATATGGGCGGTAGCTGGGATAAGCATTTGCCTTTGATCGAATTTTCATACAACAACAGCTACCACACCAGTATTGGTGTCACGCCATTTGAAGCTCTTTACGGACGCAAGTGCCGATCACCCCTATGCTGGGCTGACGCAGGTGATAGGCAGCTTGCTGGTCCCGAAATCGTCCAAGAGACGACGGACAAGATTGCGCAGATTCTAAAACGCATCGAAGCAGCTCGCCACAGACAGAAAGCCTATGCAGATCCAAACCAGAAACACTTGGAATTTCAAGTGGGAGAAATGGTTTTATTGAAAGTTTCACCCTGGAAAGGGGTGGCACGCTTCGGAAAGCGTGGGAAGTTAAATCTGCGCTACATTGGTCCTTTCAGAATTTTGGAAAGAATAGGGCTAGTAGCATACAAGCTGGGCTTACCTGCTGAACTCCATTCAGTTCACGATACATTTCATGTATCCAACCTGAAGAAAAGTCCAACTCAAGATACCATTGCCATTCCCATCGACGAGATCCATGTTGACGACACGCTCCATTTCATTGAAGAACCGGTTGAGGTTACGGATTGGAAAGTAAACAAGACCCGCCGGAGCAGTGTCAAGCTCATCAAAGTGCGTTGGAATGCCAGACATGGTCCTGAATACACCTGGGAGCGTGAGGACCGGATGAAAGAGAAATACCCCCACCTATTTCCTAAGAACCCTGCATCTACAAGCAGAACTTAAAATTTCAGGACGAAATTTTTCTAACGGGGGGAGAATGTGACAACCCTCGCTAAAACAGGTATCCGTACGACTTAATTAATAATTAATTACTGCTTAATTACTGTGCTTGTTTGAACTTGTGAATAATCTGCTACTTGAATACTGATACATGTACTTACTTGCATCATACTTTACTTACCGTCACTACATTATTTACATGCTGAACCTTAGTGACAAACATGATGCACAAAAGCACAGTAGTACTATAAACGGATAACCTATTGAACATGCTGATAAAGCCAGCATCAGGCAGACACTGCCCCTAAGGCCTGTATGAGCCAGAAATATTTTACTACACTAGTGGTGAGTGTAGGGATACAAGGGTTGTAGAACTGCGTCTCTAGGAATAAGTTACAATGACTGGATGTGCCTAAAACGTGCTCTAAGCACAAAATTCAGCACTTTACTTAATAATTCAGCTTTTAGCTAACTAATAAAGTGCCAAAACATGAGAAAAATATTACTAGACACTTTCCAAAGTGTCAGAAATAAGTTGTGTCACTAAAAAGGGTATTAACGACACTTTAAAGCTTGTTTAAGCACATTAACGGATTTCTATCCAACCGAACAACCGGACTTTACCCGGGACATGAAAATATTGTCATCAACTTTGTTTATCTTTTTCTGAGCCAGTTAGGGTCCCTGAATACCCTAACACCCATTGTAACGCATGACACACTACTAACCGGGTTAATCCCTAAACTTAACTAGATTAACCTAACTATTACTTGGTATTTAGTTGGATTTGAACTAGAACCCCCCCCCCCTTTACGAATTCGGTCCCCTTGGGGGACACCCTTGTACCTTTGATGATTATTTTAATCAACCATGTCTAATATCTATTAGACACATGATCTTATGGTTAATAACCTTGAGTTATGTCTATAAGTAATGAGCTTAATCCAACATAACACACACACTTAACACCACAACTCACACACACTCTCTCCCTCTCCAAGAGCTCTCGGCCGAACACACCCCACCCCCATCCACCATTTTCGAGTTTTGATCTTGCCTTTCCAAGCTCATACAAGTGATAAGGATCGCGTATAAGGAACCTTGGTGCAAACGGAAGGCGAAGGACCTCACTCTATTGCTTTTATCCTCTCATTTTGCGACTAGTTTCTTCCCTAGCCTCGAGCTAGTAGTAAGTTGCTTAAATCACCTTCTCGGACTATTTTAAAGTGGGTAATATGATTTGTAACGGTTAAAACTCGTAAACATGCAAAATGAAACATAAAAGTCTACTAAAAACACTAAAAGTGATGGTTAAAAGCTCATAGGTTGTGTAAAACTTGTAGTATTTGATTTGTGTAGTTATTTGGACCCGATCTATGTTGTGGTAGCTCGGATCATCGTTTAACCCGGATTGGTCATGATCTTGGATCATGACATAAGGTTGTTTTGGAAGTAACAAGGGTTAAAGGATGAAACTCTACCACACACGAATCATGAACTTGTGTAAAAGCGATTTTACTTGTGAAATAGTGTTCAAAACTAGTAGATCTACGAATCTACAAGCGGTATTTTCAAAGGACCACGTGTCAAGAGAAAACATACTTTTAAAGACGGATCTTTCATAAACAAGAATGATTTTAGTAAACACACAAGTGTGTAAACACTTGTGTAACACAAAGTTTTGACGAAATAACTAACTTGGTAAAAATTGATGAGAAGTTGTAAAGATGGAATTTCTTTGAAACGGGATTATTACGAAACCGGATTGATTTATACAAAAGATCCACTAAAAATAATGGAAAGATACTACATATTTTGGAAAAACCGCAAGTTCATGTATTTTTGCGATTTACATCTATTTTGATTAGTTTGATGGTTTGAATAATGCTTATTGTTGATTGAGAAAATTTTTGGTTGATTTGTAAAAGAAAATGATACGCTTGAAAGCGTGGCCACCTCCAGTTACAGAGGAAACTCTGGCGAAATTTTTCCAAAAGCCTAACACTTAGAAATATTTTCACTATAAGTGTTAGAAATACATTTTGACTTGTTTTAAAATTATAGATTTCGCCACGACTTATTTACAAAATACCGGAGGTGGGATTTCACAAAATAAAACGTGATACATATATATATTTAGTATATATTTTTCACAACATCACTTGTATAAGTGTTTATGATTATTTTGTGAACTACGTAAATATTATTTTTAGGGTAAAAATAATATTACTAAGTATTATTTTGGGAAAATCACATGTATTAAAGTATAATATTTTTGAGAAGAATATTTATATTTTGAAGTTGGAAATAAAATATATTTTATGTGAGACTTAATAATATATTTTGAAATTATACGAACACACATGTATTAAATCCCCCATCCTTGGGAAGGAAAAATGACTACCAAGTATATACAGAATGTAAACACGAAATAGTTGCCTAACTATTTCCCAAAAACTTAAACCATAAAGCTAAGGCATGGCCGTCCGTCTAATAGAATTAGTACGTGTAGGTCGTCACACAGCTGATTGATTTGGAGGCATACTTGGTAGAGACGCACCACGGTGAGTTCATGTCCCCCTTTTCTCTAACTGTTTTCAGTTTTCTTAACTGCGGGGGTGAAATACATGTTACTTTGATTACAAGTACATTATACATGGTATGGTTAGCGTAAGGAGGTTTACTACTTAGATCATGTGGGTGGGTAGGATCAATATGAGGCCATTAGTCCTCATGGCAGGACCGAGGGACAGGAGCGGTAGATCTATCTGGGTGTAGCGAGCCCAGCCCCAGGCCAAACTAGAAACGGACCTCGGGGTGACTTTGTCAACATACTAATGCCGTGGCGAAATCTGCTAGGTTTGAGTCTCCTTACTTGCACTTCACATATATCAGTGGCCTTGCAAACCATTGGTGATCTCAATTCCCTTATTTGCTACATACCAAGACTATTTTTATACTCACAAAGGTTTATTTACTCACTTACACATGAACTCGCTCAACATTATTGTTGATTTTTCAACTTACATGTATTTCAGGGAATTAAAGGATCTGGCGCAGTATGACACGTTTTCCCGCTGCACTTGTTACGAGGTCATCCGGGTTTAGGGAATGTGACTCTTTCCTGGACAAGTAACAGCCCTTAAACTATGCTTATGTTATGTTGTGTTGTGTTTGTTGAACAATGTTTATGTCGTTAGGATGTGTTTCCGTTAAGACAATGTTATTGTATTTAGTTTTTAAAACTTAATCGAATGGATGATCTTGCATGGTTTTATTTCATATAGCTTTGTTATGGTTAAGCTATGGTATTAAGAAGTCACACCAAATTAACCACGCTTCCGCAAAGCCAGGGTGTGACAGAACATCTACTACTTCACCTACGAGTAAGAATTGATGAGCAAGGACTATAGCAGTTTCAGTGTTAACTTCAACATTACTTGTTCCTTGGTGTTCCTGTTGACTCGAAGATTCCAAAACTTCTTCCTCTACAATATTCTTTCCTTTATCCTTTGCAGCATCGACAGCTTCTTGTTCATCAAGTCTTTTTCGTTCCATCCTCCGAGCCTCAGCTCTTCGGATTCCAATCTCATCATAAGCTGCATGCACATTAATTCCAAGTCTATCTTCAATTATAGCATACAACATCTATATTTGCTTAGACTTGTTCTCCTTGTCTGCTTTCAAATCTTCTATCTCTTTTTGCATGATCTCATTTTCATGACTCATCATTGTATTATCATCATTCAAGTCAACATTCGTAGACAGCAACTCATCAAACATGTCATTTAACACACTGTTGCCAGCTTTAACGTCTTCTATCTATTCATTCATGGCTAGAATCTCATTCTTCAGCACTACATTCTCAGCTTCAACTTGCTTAAGCTTTTCTTCAGTAACTTTCAGCTTTACCTCAGATTCTGCTTTCGCTTTTTCTAACTCTGTAACCTTCTTCGATAACTCATCAACTTTCTCATCATTGAAAGACGGAATGTATCCAACATCATCTAAACTTGGACAACCATCACGGTTCAACGGAACTTTAGGAAAACTTTGACTCGAACTTTGTGGTTTTGGAGTTGGAATTTTCTTTGTTGTAGAGCCAGGTTCTTCAACGATCTTTGGTGGTTGCTCTAGAGTTGTAACATGTACCTCTAGAATTGATTATTGTATTGTAGAAGTAGAAGGTGTAGCCATTCAAAATTCACTTTGTATCAGAACCTCTACTTCAACATTTTCAACTCTTTCAGCAGAAATCTGTTCAGGAGTACCAGATGTATCTTTCACAGCTTTTGCTGTAATCTTCCTGACTTTCTTCCTTCTTGAAAATTCACCTGTAGGTTGAGCACTTCGCTTCATTCCCCTACCTTTCTTTTTCTTTAATAATCCAGAAGCTAAAGGAATATAAGTAGCATCATGATCATCAGAATTCTTCTTTTTTTTTTGAAGGCCCTTTCATTCTGATCTTGCCACTGACACCTGTTGTTGGAGCGATCTGAGTAACATCTATATCGCTTTCTTTTTCGCTCGAATTTATATGCACTTCACCTTCAACAAGTGTTTCTTTAACATTCTCATCAACTCTTTCACCTCCTGTTGCAGCTTCAACATTCTCAGTAGCTTTAGCAGCATCTTGAGCAACTGCAATATATTCAAATTCATCAAATGGTAGATCAACGTCACCACCCTCAACATTAACATTTTCTGGAGGGACATCATCTGGTTCATCAACAAGATGTGGTGGTGATTTCTTCTTCTTAGGAGTTCTCTTCGGTGCTACTTTCGGTGTTGTAGCCTTTGGAGTTCGTGGTGTTGGAGTTTTCTTTTTCTTCTTTTCATCACACTTCACCCACCACCTAGTCTTCTTAGGCTCAAACAACTTCATCTTCTCTGTTTCTGTTCCAGAATCACTGTTATCATGCCTCCATTTATCCTCTGATGGAGCTTGATAATCTGATAAACTTCCTTCTCAACTTAGGCTCTTTACCCTTTTCAACCCCTCTGTATATATCCAACCTGTTCAGGGTTTCATTATCCATATGATCTAACACCAACTCATCATCATCCGACTTTGGTAAGTTAGGAATTTGATCGTCTAATAGCATCTGTACAAACCTTGGATATTGCAGAAATCTTTCACCTTTAATGTTATCCAACATACGATTGAAAATCATCTGAGAAATGATGTAAGGCCTGTTCAGGATTAAACATGTGATGATGTTCATGATATAATCAACCGAATCATCGTATCCACCCTTCCTGTGGCCTAAAGCATGAATTACTGAGTGAACCAAAAACTTGTACGGCTTTGATAACTTTGACTTTGTGTATGCTTGATCGTTCACAAAACCTGTATAACCCATTCTGAACCATAATCCCTTGCATAACCTCTCAAGAACATGAATTGGATCTTCATCTTTGTCGTTTAATTCCAACACTCTCCGAATATCTCCAATAGTGATTTTAACTGCAACATCTATGTCTTTGCCGTTTTCGTCTTTCATCTTCACGGAAGAATGTATTGCTTTATCTGCTTCTTCATAGTGTGAAGAGTTCCAGAATGCCTTAACATGTGACTCGTAACACCTATGCTGATCAGTCAACGCCTTGTGTATTCGGCTTTCCTTGATGAATCGTAAAATCTCCACAAATGGACCCATCTTAGACAATGTCTTGTCTAACGTGCAACAAATGTTGTGCTTGTTATGAAAATCCAAACTTTATCCTGCACATTTAACATATGTCATAAGATATTGCACGTATATCAAGAAAATGTTGCATTTTGAAATTATTCTAACAATTAGACAATTACAACATTTATACACATTCCATCCGGATGGACTAGGTCCGGATGGACAAGTGACCCGGATGAACAACAATACATTTGATCCGGATGAACAGTCTCTGGATGGGCATTTTCATCTGGATGAACACTTTAACAATACTTCAAAGATTACGGATGGCCACTTAAAACATCAAACAATATCATTCTAACATGTTTTAAACATCCACTGTTCATATCATTGAGCCAATCTGTCCGGATGGCCTCATCCGTACCTACATCCGGATGAACAAAACTGATGAACATTCAAAGATTAAAAGTTAAGATTATGTACGAAATCATCAAATTGAGTGTTGATTTAGTCAATTAGGGTGCCTATTTGAACATTGGTATGATCAATTTCATGAATTAAACACTAGAAATTCCTAGATCTGAATATTTTTGCCGGCAGTTCCTCCGAATGACAAATTGACTAATCAAATTCAATCAAAACACGTTTCTACCTTAACCATTGTAGATGTTGAGTAAGCCAACACCCCTTGGTAAATTTTGGTAGAGTTTCGTTAAGATTTGACTTTAAAAAAATGAGAGAAAAATTGAGTTCTCTCCGGATGAAAAGTGTTCGAATGAACTAAACATGTGTCCAGATGGCCTATTTATATGCTTAGTCCATCTGTCCAGATGAGCAAAGTGCTCCGGATGGACTTCCTATCTCCAACCGTCCGGATGGACAAAGTCCATACGTCCAGATGGACCTTGAAATTTTCAAACTTTTTCAAATTTTATCAAATTTTAATATCCACTCAAGTATCCAGGTCCAAGTTAATGACCCGGGTTACTCGATTTGTCAACCAAGTCCAAGTTAATTACCTTGGTTGACCCGATTTACAAACCATCGGACGTTTTTGTTCAGAATTTCAACTTTTCAAAAATTACAAGTTTCAACTTAATGAACTTGTTCAACTTTTCAGTTTCCCATCAATTTCAGATTAGCTCCCACCCAGTCTGTTCAGGATCTGCTTCTACATCTCAGAATCTGAAGATCAAATTCCTAACACTGATTTGTCTAAAATAAAGCAGAACTAAAATCTTTTTATATTTTTACAAACATTATGTTAAAACACACTTAAAATCTTTTGGGTTTAATCTGGAAATGAAACAACAAGCTATTTACAGACATATTTTTATGAGTTATGTTAGAGGATCATATCACTGCCGACAACTCACTAGCACTGTTGAGCTTATAAACACTTTAATTTTTAAACGATTCACCTAGATTGTCAGTATATTGATCCACTTAAATTATCACACAAAGTTCAACTAATTCGAGATACGAAATCAATGATTTAAGCACTTAACTTATTCGCGTGTCCCACCTCAATATATACTCTCGTATAAGATTCCCTAAATTCAGTCTTACAGGTGAATATACTTTATTGATATCTGTTCTCTTGGTCATGCGAGACCTTGAGAGCTCAGGTTAGAACTTCCATTCAGTCAGAGAGATGAAGGCTCGAATTTAGGTATGTCCCAGTTAGGGATCTTCTTTACAACTGCAATTCATTTATATCTTTTGATATTTTCTCAATTTTTATGCATAAGGAAAGCTTTTTAAAGCGCATAAAGTATTATACGAGGTCTAGGCCATTGCTGACGCACAATCAGAAGACCTGGTATAATACCCCAGATATCAAACAGTATAAAGACCTAGTATCTTAGAATTCGGTAATCTCTCAAACAAGATTTCGGGGGTTACCCATATATCCGAGAGATGTTCCCTTAGAGATAAGCAGGATATTGATTTTATGTTTATATCTTGAATTCAATCTACTAAATGTGTAAAAACCTACTGGCACATCATCAGTGAGACCGTTTAACGCTTTTTTACTTTCCAATTCTTTAGCGTACCATGACAGTCTAGCTGATGTACTATCATTTTCTTTTTTTACACTAACTCTTTTTGTCTTTTTCTATGTTTTTTTACATTTTTTTCATTTTTACTGTTTTTGTATGTTTACATTTTTTAATGTTTTTGTATTTTTACTACATTTTCTCCCCCTAAAAACCCAAACATTTAAAAATTTGACAAACCAATGCAGATTGCTTCTCTATCCTCTGCACTGGAATCTTCATCAACGCCAACTATTTCTCCCCCTGACATCAAAAGCCGCATACTGTTTAGTTTCAAAAGATATTTAAAACATGATCAATCAAACGGTTTTGTGTATAAGTCATCTTTCTGTTCGTCGGAGTGGATTTTTCCAATTCTAATCAACCTCTTTTCCTAACAATCACGAATGAAGTGATGTCGAATCTCAATGTGTTTAGTTTTAGCGTGATGCACCGAGTTTTTGGTGATATTTATAGCAGCCTCATTATCTACAAATATAGGCGAGTTAACAAATTTCAGACCATAGTCTCTCATCTGCTGTTGAATCTACAATAACTACGAACAACAGCTGCTAGTCGAGACGTACTCAGCTTCGCAAGTAGAGAGAGCGACCGTGGTCTGTTTCTTACACTGCCATGTTACCAGGCGTGTTGTAAAGAACTAGCAGCTGGCCGTTGTAGACTTCGCATTGATTTTGCAGCAGCCGTAATCTGAATCGGAGTAACCCTCAAGATTGAAGTCACCATCTTTAGGATACCACAAGCCTAAGCTCGGAGTTCTTTTCAAGTAGTGCAAAATTCTGTTGACAATGATTAAATGAGAAGCCCTCGGACTTGATTGGTAGCGTGCCGCGAGGCATGTCGGATACATTATATCAGGTCTTGAAATGGTTAAGTACATAAGCGAACCAATCATCGACCGGTACAAGGTTTGGTCAACCTTTTCTCCCATGAGATCCGGATTGATACCATGGTTGGTTGCTAATGGGGTAGACATAGCAGAGGTTCCTGTCATGCTGAATTTCTCTAACCGTCATGAACAAAAATCCCTCTTGGCAGTTGATCGACCTGCACGCCAAGGAAGAATTTCATCTCTCCCTTTGAGCTCATCTCGAACTTCTGCTTCATAACTTTTTTCAAATTCTTTGCAGAGATCGTCGTTGGAAGACCCAAATATAATGTCGTCCATGTTTATTTGAATTATCAGAAGATGACCATTAGCTTCCCGTGTAAAGTGAGTTGCATCTACCTTTCCTCGTGTGAAGCCATTCATCAACAGGTGCTGACTGTTGAGAGAGCGTCTCGTACAAGGCTCTCGGGGATTGGTGCAACCCGTATAAGGCTTTTTTCTAGGAGGTAGACCTTATCTTTGTGGATAGGGTTAATGAAGCCCGGTGGCTGACCAACGTACACCTCTTCTTTCACTTTTTTGGTATAAGAACGCTGATTTAACATCTAACTGATACACCTTAAACCCTTTCCAGGATGCAAAAACGAGAAAAATTCTAATCGCCTCTAGTCTAGCAACAGGAGCATATACTTCGGTTAAATCAATTCCCTCTTGTTGACTAAAACCCTGAACAACTAGGCGAGCTTTGTTACGCACAACCACTCCTCTATCGTCTCTTTTGCACTTGAATACCCACTTTGTATTTATCTTTCTGTGGCCGTCGGGTAAATCTACTAGCTTCCAAACCCCAAGCTTCTCAAATTGACCAATTTCTTCTTGCATCGCATTCACCCACGATTCCTCCGTCAGTGCCTCTTTGTATGTCTTAGGCTCTACCTGCGAGATAAAACAATTGAGAGAAAAATCATTTTGTAATGGAGCAATTTTAGAATAAAAACATGAAAGGACCTAATCAATTTGGCTTGTGGCTCGAACACCGGTTTGAAGCTTTCCTATAATAAACTCCTAGGGGTGATAGGAAAGTGTCTGTGGCATCACCTCGTTAGAAACTATCACCTCGTTCTCCAAGTTTGTGACATTCTGCTCCGCATTTTTAGTGACTTTGTTTGTCTGAACATCATGTTGGATCTACTCCCCCTCAGAGTCAGTATCCCCCTGATCAAATGTGGGACTATCTGAATCTGAATCATTTGTGTTGTCTAACACCATGGCAGGAGTATTTTCCGCTGGAGCAACTATTTCTGTGGTCTGAGTTTGAGAATCGTTCTGAGTGTGACTGGGGCCGGCTTCTGAATCATTAGCACCACCTGATTGTTCATCAGTAACCACCATAGGTCTTGGCACTTGTTCTTGAGAGGACGACAAATGTTATTGATATAACTTTACTAATTCATCATCTGAAGGTTCCTCTGGAAGCTCGAATGAATACCACAACTCCTCGTAGTTGAACATCCACACTGCACCAGGTTTTTGTGTAGGCATTATATACCCCTGGAAGTCAACATGTTGAGCTTCAATTATACGTTTGAGACTTGGTAGATATACTCGCCTGAGTGGACTAGCATATCCAACAAAGAATCCTTCTAAACACTTTGCTCCGAATTTGCCGTCGGGATCTATAACTGTACACGGTGAACCAGAAGGTTCAAGATATTCCAGGTTTGTCTTCTGGTTCATTAGCAACTCAAAACATGTCTTGTTGTGCGGTTTGACAGTCAACACTCGGTTTAGGGTGTAACATGTAGAGGCTACTGCTTCGCTCCAGAAGCTCAAAGGGAGCTTTGAATCAGCCAACATAGTGCGAGTAGCCTCAATTAGCATCCGATTCTTTCGTTCTGCCACACCATTCTGTTATGGCGTGTAATGAGCACTAAATTCATGCAAAATACCCTTTTCTTCACAAAACTCTGCCATTCTGCTATTTTTGAATTCTGTACCATTGTCGCTTCTGATTTGTCTAATCGTAACTTTATACTGATTCTCCAGCTTCCTGAACAGCTTCATCAAACTCGTGAAAACCTCATCTTATGTCTCCAGAAACAGTACCCAAGAAAATCTCGAGTAATTATCCGTTATAACGAGGCAGTACAGATCTCCTGATATGCTTTTCACGTTTAGGGGACCAAAGAGATCCATATGTAACCTCCCCAGTGGCTTCTTGATCGAGTTTAAAAGTTTCCTCGGGTGCGACTTTTTGGTTTGTTTTCCCTTTTTGCAACTGATGCACTCGTCACCCAGATGGAAATTCTTAATATTTACACCTTCTACTAGATTGTTATGAACGAGATGATTCATTTTACGCAAATGAATATGATCCATTCTTCGGTACCACAAAATTGATTGCTTTTCAGTCGCCTTAGACACAAAGCACTGCGGTTTGTTATCTGTCGTGGTTGCAACGCGCATGTTGAGGACATAAAGGTCGTTCTCCCGTGGTGCCCACATCAGTACCCACTCTTCAGGGATGACAAATCCCGGTTTGAGTATCAGACATTCTTGGTCATTATAGTGTGCGGTAAACTTCTTCTCACAAATCTGTGAGACACTAAGCAGATTGTTCTCCAACTCGGAAATATAGTTTACATTTTCAAACGACACTTTTCCATTCCATAAAGTTCCTTCCCAGACTATCCTTCCTCCCTGATTTCCCGCAAATCCAACGTAACCGCCTTTTATCGCTCGAATATCATACAACAGGGCGAGCATCCCCGTCATGTGCCTAGAAGCTCCGCTATCCATTATCCATTTAGAAATTGATCTTGGGAGCTCATGTACATATCACATTCAGTTAGTTGAATGAAGTAACCGAAGCCTCCTTCGACTCGGGTCGCTTGATGCGAATTGTGGAAAGAATAAGAAAGTTCTTATCGTTTAACTCCAAAACATTCTCTATTTCAACCTCAACCTTTTTGTTCGAATCTGGTTTTGAAACATTTGGTTGAACAGATTTTGGAACATACTTCTTAACCTGTGAAGTCGAAGAAGTTTGTGTTTTCTTACCACCAACTGAACCTTTAGGAACATACTTTCCTACCTGTGCGGTTTGGGAAGTTTGTTTCCTTTTGGTTTCAGTAACAGAAACCTTTGGAACAATGTCACACCCCTATTTTCCACGTGTCACCGGTGGGCCCGGTGGGGAGTATCGTGACGTAGTTGGTATCATCATAGACAAACAACACAATATATAAATGCACAGCGGAAGCAAAGATAGATTCATTTCAACTTTAATAAAGCGTAATAATAAATATCACTGATAGTTGAAACGGATCCACAGGCGGATCAAAAATAAAATAAGATATTGTTCAACAGATTATTGTCGTCCAAGCTTGCGAGACTTATTGTGGACGCTCTAGAAGACAGCCAGCCTATTACGTGTAGTACCTGCACTTAACCTTTTGGGAAAAATACGTCAGTTTACACTGGTAAATACAATTTAACTAACTCATTTTGAAAATGATTAAAAATTGATTTGAATGCTCGAGGCACAAAACATTTTATAACTTGGGATAATTATGTTATATAATCTTGTAAAGGATTTACATGTTACTTATGCGTTCAGTAGCCCGGTTCGTGACGGGTTAAAGATCAATAGACACACCACAATATTGAGTTATACACTTGACAGGTATACGCCTACACCCCGTGCTCAGGTCGTGGCCATCTCGTAAGATAATGCCGAGGATATCCGGGACATGGTCATTAACCCCCCAAAGGCTTTAAGCAGACATAACACATTCAAAACATAGCATCTCAATAAATTTAACCACTATTCGATTAAAGAATTCAATGCCGGACCAAGCGGTATTTTATATACCGTACCCCAAGCCCGTATAGGGAAAATAAGTTAAAAGTATTTACCTTGGTAAGTATATATCACAACAAGCAAGTGAAGGTAGCTTTTACCGGTGCTCCTAATCTGGAATGAAGGTTTATAAATAACCTATTAGATTTCTAACGGGCCTTTATTTAAGCTAAAGCTTAGACCGGTTAGCTTTAAGGACGAAACGGTTCAAACGCACGATTAAGCGAAGACCGGATAGAATGTGATTTAGACCCGACAAGTTTGAATACTTGTATAATATGGGTATACTAAATACATTCTGGATTTTGAGACAAAAATGATAATGTTTGACCCGTCTCGGTCAATTTATGCAAACTAGTTACATAAACCGAACCGAACGCGAAAAGAGCGTTACGGGTAACCGTAATAGTCATATGCAAGTTCCCTGAGATAATATGCTATAAATATGATATAATATCAGTAAGTTATTTCCTATTATGCCCAAAACGGATTTAAACACAATTTATGCCTTATAAGGGCATTTTGGTCATTTAAAAGATTACAAAAGAGTTAAGTTAGAAATCTGAGTTACAGGTCTGGTTTATACAGTAAATATACTTAATTTATCATGTTATAACAGTAGGGTATGACCCATATGTGAAACTTATCATTTAAAACCAAACTATGCACTTTAGGGGTATTTCGGTAATTTCACAAGGGCTAAAAATGTCAAAACTGGAAACCTGAGTTCAAAAACTTATACTTACTGTTATTTTATAAAAATATGCTAAGAACATCAGTAGGTATCAACCTTATATGTTTAATATAGTTATAGTACCTACTAGGCGTTAAAAACGCTTAAAAGGCGATTTAGAGCCGTTTCCGGGTTTTTAAAAGAATGCTGATATTCTTATATTTCCAGAATGCTCAAAATATTTTATTTAACAAATAAAATTAGTAGAAAAAGGTTTGGGGTCAAAAAGATTTATAAAACTCATTTTATGGCTTAAAAGGGCAAAATCGGTATTTACCGAATTAAACTTAGAGACCTATGCTATGATCAGCCAAAAATTAAATAAAAATCTTTAAAAATCCCAAAATATTATATAACATCAGTGGGTAAAAAGTTTGGTATCAAAAAGTGGGTTTAAATAGGTTATATGCAAATTACGCCGTTTAAGTAACATAAAGCTTTCAAATTACGATATTGAGCATAACTCTTAATCTGGACCTCAAACTGATATCAAATTCTTGGTGCAAGTTTATAAATTAGTAACAAATGTTTCTACTCTTTCACTTTTTCAAAAATCTCAATTTATAGCAAAAAGGGCATAATAGTCAACTTTTAAGCATTAATCGGATACATGCATATGAACCGGATAAGTGTTGAACCAAGTTGTAAAATCTCAGAGAAATAAACTTATATAAAAATTGGTCCAAAATAAGCTCTAATGCAGATCTCAAACATGCATGTACGGATCAGAACTGATAGTTAAAGAAAAAGTCAATTTATGTGACTTTCGGTTCCGATTCGGGTTTAAACTGAAAATTGTCGAGTTGATCATGATGAAACATGTTCTTACATTAATTACAAAGTTATTTTGATGATCAAACAGGTTGCATGTAGCCTACATTGCTAATTATGCTTAATTTTGCAAAAACACATTCTGTTGACTTTTTAAGAAAAGCTTTGACTCGACAATCAACATGCTTAGAGTGGGAATCTGAAAATACCCTTTTGGGGGTTTGTTACCCACATAAATACCAACTTTTAGGTACTTTCAATTTGAGAAATGACTGAGCCATTTTCGTTAAATCACAAAGTCAAACAGAAATTACGATGGATTGACTTTCGGTTGAATAACTAAGCTAGAACGAATTTGCAAAGGTTATGAACACTTACAATGGTCCTAAACAAGCTTAGAGATCACTAGGAGGAAGCCTTGTTGTCCAGAAAGCTCCAGGAATTGTTCTTGTGAATTGTTGAACATGCAAGTGTTTAAAGTTTGCAACTTCAAGAGCCTTTTATGCAGATTTTGATCTGATTAATGGCTGATACAGAGGTCTTGGAGTGTTGTGAGAAGTGTACAAATGACCCTTGTTGCATGTATACTCATTGGTGAGCTCCCTGAAGTCGAAAACAGCTGTAAACAACTCAGAACAGACCCAAACTGGCAGCTGGTCGCTGCATCTGTCGCTGGCAACTGGCAGGCGGGCCGCGAACGAGGTGTTTACCAGCTTAACAGGTTTCAGCAATTTACAATTCAGCCCCTGATCTTTGTAACGTGTTTTAGACTATTTATCTTGCACATTAGACCCTAAAATCTTACTTTTAAGAGTCTTGGGACTTTTATAATCATGGTAAAGTCCTTGAACAACTTTGCGCTTACCCGAAAAGTCACGAAATCAACGTTAACGTATTTAACCCTTCGTGTACGGTTTTGATCATATCTTTCTCATACGATGACGAAACTCGATGAAATTTTTATCACATATTCTAGTGAGTATATTCTATCATTACAAAGCTTCGGGTTTGCCAAAAGATCACTCAGAGGTATACTTTCAACATGTTGACACTTTTAGCCCCTGTAGTTTGTAATTCCTCACTTTCTTACATTTTCCGTTTCGTATGATCCATGATTTATCCGTTTAAGATTATAAACATCATGTAGGGTTATTTTAGAGTCTATTTATCCATTGTTGACACTTTGGACCCTTATATTCACATAGTTTCACTATTTGTCAACTTTAGTCCCTCTAAAGTATGTTTTCACATATTCAAAGCCCATGACACGTGTCAATACATTATTAGACGTAAATTTTCGAGGTGTTAAATCCTCACCCCCTTAAAATAAATCTCGACCCCGAGATTTACTGAAACAAATGAGGGTATTTTTCTTTCATCGTGGATTCTACCTCCCACGTGTATTCGGGACCTCTACGGGCATCCCATTTGACCTTAACAATAGGTACGTGCTTCCTTCGAAGCTTCTTCACCTGTCGATCTTCAATCGACAATGGATTTTCCACAAATTTCAAGCTTTCATCTATATGTACATCCGTATGCGGTATAACCAGTGATTCATCAGCGAAACACTTCTTCAAATTACAGATGTGGAACACATTATGGATAGCGCTAAGTTCTTCAGGCAAGTTTAACTTATAAGCAACTGACCCGACACGTTCGATAATCTAGAAAGGTCCTATGTATCTCGGGCTTAGCTTGACTTTCTTACCAAATCGCATCACCCCCTTCCAGGGTGATACTTTAAGCAATACTTTATCACCTACTTCGAAGTGAAAATCTTTACGCTGTGGATCCGCATAACTTTTCTGGCTATCCCTGGCAGCTTTCAAACGATCGTGAATCTGGACAATCTTGTCCGTCGTCTCAAAATCAATTTCTGGTCCTGATAGTTGGACATCTCCAACTTCCGCCCAACAAATAGGCGATCTACACTTTCTACCGTATAAGGCCTCAAAAGGCGCAGCCTTTATGCTGGTGTGGTAGCTATTGTTGTAGGAGAATTCGATTAATGGTAGGTTATTATCCCAACTACCACCCAAATCGATCGCACATGCACGCAGCATATCTTCCAACGTTTGAATAGTACGCTCACTCTGACCGTCAGTCTGAGGATGATAAGCCGTACTAAAATTTAAACGTGTGCCTAAGGATTGTTGGAAACTTTTCCAAAAATGCGACGTGTATCTAGTATCTCTATCAGAGATAATAGATACAGGTATACCATGCAGAGCTACAATCTTATCAACGTATAATTGAGCTAACATATCGGAGCTATAAGTCTCCTTGATGGGTAGAAAATGTGCTGACTTCGTCAGTCTATCTACTATGACCCATATAGTATCATTTCCCTTTCTTGTCTTTGGCAACTTGGTGATGAAATCCATTGTCACCATCTCCCACTTCCATGTAGGAATTTCAGGTTGTTGTAACAAACCTGACGGTTTCTGATATTCAGCTTTGACTTGCGCACAAGTCAAACATTTAGCTACATAAGCAGCTACAGACTTTTTCAAACCAATCCACCAGTAGTTGGCCTTTAGATCCTGGTACATCTTATCAGCTCCAGGATGAACGGAATATTTGGAACTGTGGGCTTCCTGGAGAATGACATCTCGAAGTCCTCCATAAACTGGAACCCATATTCGCCCATTCAATCTAAGCATTCCGTCTTTGTCACAGGATAACTGCTCCTCAGTTACTCCTAACTTTTCTTCAGGATAGTTAGCTTCCAACACAGCTTCCTTCTGTGCAGCTAACACCCTTTCGTTCAAACTATTCCTGATTTCGATGCGCTTGGCATTGATTCTTATTGGCTTCACTCTTTCTTTTCTGCTTAAAGCATCAGCAACTACAATTGCTTTGCCTGGATGGTATTTTATCTCACAATCATAATCATTTAGAGTTTCCATCCATCGTCTTTGTCGCATGTTCAAGTCCTTCTGATTGAACAAATGTTGAAGGCTCTTGTGATCCGAATAGATCACACACTTGGTTCCATATAAGTAATGTCTCCAAAGTTTTAATTCAAATACAACGGCACCCAGCTCCAAGTCATGGGTGGTGTAGTTCTTTTCGTGCACCTTTAGCTGTCGTGAAGCGTAGGCAATAACCTTGCCTTTCTGCATGAGTACACAGCCCATACCAGTGTGTGATGCATCACAGTACACCACAAATTCTTCTATACCATCGGGCAATGTTAATACTGGTGCATTGCTTAACTTTTTCTTCAGAATGTCGAAGGATTCCTGCTGCTTAGGGCCCCAATCAAACTTAACCTTCTTACGTGTCAACGAGGTTAAGGGCGCAGCAATCCTTGAAAATTTTTCGATGAAGCGCCTATAATATCCTGCTAAACCCAGGAAACTGCGAATTTCAGTAGGCGTTTTTGGCTCTTGCCAATTCATAACTGCTTCCACCTTAGCGGGATCCACTTGGATTCCACGGTCACTTACTACATGTCCAAGGAATTGGACTTCTCGAAGCCAAAATTCGCACTTTGAAAATTTGGCGTAAAGTTTCTCTTGATGTAGAAGTTTGAGAATACAACGAAGGTGTTTCTCGTGATCCTCTTGGCTCTTCGAGTAAATGAGGATGTCGTCAATGAAGACAATGACGAATTTATCCAGATAAGGCTTGCAGACGCGATTCATGAGATCCATGAATGCTGCTGGCGCATTAGTGAGCCCGTAAGGCATCACTAGGAACTCGTAATGTCCATAACGAGTCCTAAACGCTGTCTTGTGTACATCTTCATCCTTGACCTTCAACTGATGATAGCCTGACCTCAAGTCGATCTTAGAAAAGTAGCTTGCTCCTTGTAACTGATCGAACAGATCGTCGATCCTGGGCAAAGGATACCTATTTTTGATAGTGACTTTATTAAGCTCACGGTAGTCGATGCACAAACGCATCGATCCATCCTTCTTCTTGACAAATAAGATCGGCGCTCCCCAAGGAGACGAACTAGGTCTGATAAAACCTTTAGCTAACAGATCATCCAACTGCGTCCTTAATTCCTTCATCTCCGTTGGTGCTAACCTATAAGGTGCTCTCGCTACTGGTGCTGCACCCGGGATGATGTCAATTCGGAATTCCACTTGCCTATCTGGTGATAAGCCAGGTAGTTCTTCGGGAAAAACTTCGGGATATTCCGAAATGACAGGGATGTCTTCAATCCTGGGCTTCTGCTCATCAATGGTAACTTGTGCCATATAAATGACACAACCCTTTCCCATGCATCTAGATGCCTTAAGCATGGACACTTGCTCAGGAAATCCATGCTGAGTATCCCCTTGAATGGTAAGTGACTTACCAGATGGAGTTTTGACTATCACTTGCTTTCTATTGCACACGATCTGGGCTTGGTTATGCGATAACCAATCCATGCCTATAACTACATCAAAGCCGGCGAGCTTAAAGGGAAGTAGGGACAAAGGAAAAGAATGATTCCTAATGGATATAACACATCCATCTAAAACAGTTGAGGCTGTTTCTATTGTTCCATCAGCTAATTCCACCTCATATTTCACACTTAAGGTTCTCACAGGAAGGTTTAATAACTTACAGAACTTATCATCAACAAAAGATTTATCTGCTCCAGAATCAAACAATACCCTAGCAAAAACATCATTTACAAGAAAAGTACCTGTAATAACGTTGTCATCTTGAACTGCTTCCTTAGCGTCCATCTTGAAGACCCTCGCATTGGTCTTCTTTCCATCATCGGCTTTCTTAGCGTACTTTGGGCAATTAGACTTAATGTGCCCTTTCTCGTTGCAACCGTAACATGTTGCATCCTTCAGACCCTTACACTTCAAAGTAGTATGATCCGTAGATTTGCAGATTCCACAGGGTCTCGTGTGGGACTGAGATTTCGACTCAAAACGACATTTCCCAAAATGGTTCTTCTTGCAAGTTTTACATTTGGGCTTATCCCCCGACTGTTGCCCATCTCTCTTAGATCCCGACCCTTTCCTGTGGTCGTTATTTACTCGGTGTCTCTTCTCCGATCTCCGTGAGGTATCGTCCTCACGCTTTCTCTTATTCTCTTCTGAGTTCTTGAGTGCTCTCAACCTGACTACGTCCAAGGTGAGAGAGAGAGATAGATCAGCTACTGATCTGAAAGTTGTAGGCCTCGATGCCTTAACACTTGCTTTAATCTCAGGGGCTAAACCCCCAATGAAACGGGCAATCCTTTCGGCTCTGGGGTTACCAAGTATGGAACCAACCGAGATAGAGTATTGAAAGTGGTGAGGTATGCCTGGCAGTCTAGATTCTTCATCACCAAAGATAAGAAGACGGACTCGATCCTTTCAACTTCATGTTGTGGACAAAAATTCTCTTTAATAAGAGCAACAAACTGATCCCATGACATACTGTAGAGTGGGATTTTTCCGGCAGCTTGTATGAGAGATTTCCACCACGCCAATGCGTCTCCTTTGAACGATTGTGATACGTACTTTACTACATCTCTTTCAGCACACCCGCTGATATCTACCACCGTATCCATTTCGTCTAACCAGGTCATGCAGTCGACCGCTCCTTTCTCCCCAGTAAAGTCTCTGGGTTTACATGAGACGAAGCATTTATACGTACAGGACTTACTATGCGATTTATGTTTCCGCTTGATCTCCTTTATCGGGACACTGTTTTGGTTAGAGGAGTGATTATCCTCATCATTCTTCTTGAGCTCATTTTTCTTAGGTCCATCTCTCTTAGAGGGCGGCTTGCTATGAGCCTCCGAGTGGACTTTCGGTTTAGAATGTGGCGCAGATCGGGTCCTACTCCGGGTCCCGCTCGATTCACTATACTGTCGATTTAGCGCTTCAATAACTGCATCGTTCACTAATGCTTTCAACTCCGCACCCGTTACTAATATTTTAGTATTATCAGGGTTTTCTGCTGGATGACTGTTTAACTCTTCAGACTTAGCCATGTAGTCTTAAATTGCTACATAAAATAAGGACAAGGTCTATTTAGAAGTCTAAACAGTATTATCGTTCTTGACGATTTATTAACCATGGTAAACAAAAGCCATATTGGTTAATTTAATAATTTCATTCAAGATTTTTACTAATAATCTTTTTAGAACGAAATATAATATTGGCATAATAAGCCTAGTCACGTAGACAAATTTCTAAATTACAAATTTAGATCTCATAGGATTAAAATTTGAATAAATAGGACAAATCAATCCTTTTCTTGGCAGGGAGTGTATAAACTACAGCTGCCTTTTGTTTTATATGACATTAATTATAACCCGTAGGCATTATGTCACAACTAATTATATATAGAAATATTAAACTTGAATATTTTATTAAAAGGGTGGCGTGTGTGATTTTACGGATCACATTAGCCAAGAATGTTAACATGTTCACAGATGTTAACAGAGATTCGAATCTTTTTAAACAGGTTCTACCATATTGGCTAGATTTATGACAACATAACAGCTAGGTTTTACCTTTTAAGATTCTTATTATATTATTAAAATGGCACATCAAAATATTAAATGTTATTTTTCATTTATTCATACACTATGTTTATGCACATAATTTAAAAATGAAAAAATCTTAAATTAACCATTCAAATAAATAAAAATTACATCAGTACGAGTTGCCCTAAACGGGTCTTTTACATAAACCATATGCCCACGCAGGGGCCAAATAACAAAACAAACAAACCCACGCAGGGGTCAAATAAAAAGATATGCCCATGCAGGGGCAGAACAGAAAGAAATACCCTCGCAGGGGTAGAGTACTGAAATAAATAAATGTCCACGTAGGGACATGAGTACCACACTAAAATAACCAACAAACAAAGGATTCAACGATCCTTCTTTTTCTTCCCCTTAATCAGATCCGCTATCTTCTTAAACATCCCATGATTACGCCTCCGTTCATGCTGCAACCCATCCCGCATCTCCTGACGCACCTCTTGTATCTCATGAATGATTTCTTGCATTTGGGGCGGTGACATCGCCGGTGCCTGAGGTGGTTGTTGATAAAACGGGGGTTGAGGAGGCTGTGGTTGATAATAAGGAGGTTGAGGAGGCTACGACTGCAGATACCCATATGATGGGTACCCATAAGTCGAGGGTCCCGTAGCCCAGGGACCTCTGAAGGGAGCTTCTTGATGGAATGTGTTGGAGTTTGCTGCTATCCAGTATGGATCCTCCGTAAAGTTGTACCCCGTGTGAAACTGCTGCTCGAAGCGGTTGAATGCTGCAGCACCAGTGTAAGCGGGGATTGGGTCTCCAAAACCCAATGGTGGCTGTGGCGTAACTGGCGCAGTTGCTACTTCAGAGACGGGGTTTGAAGATTCACCCATCTCTGTTTCTTCATGGACCGGTGAGTACCGGCTGCCACTCGAAAGTGGAGGGGTGCTGATACGCACTCCTCCTCGTGCGGACATCCGCAAGGTAGTTCTCCTTCGCCTCGGAGGCGAGGGAGGCTGAAGTGGAGGTGCTGCTGCTGGCGGAGTGACCGCTACAAGTCGGGAATCCTCAGAAGGATTCTGCTGCTGCTGCTGGGGCTGCTGCTGGGGCTGGTGTAGGGGAGAGTGGTGAGGCAGGTGCAGGGGAGAGTTATGGTAAGACTGGTGAAGAGGAGAGTGATGGGGCTGGTGCAAAGGAGAGTTATGATAACTGGGGGTAAACACCCAGTCGTGCTGCCTGAAGTTCTCCTCAAAGCTATCGGGACCGTTGTAAGGCGATCCCATGAATGGTGACCCATCAGAAATCTCGATGGGGTGGTTCGGTGTTCCGGAGGGTGGCATGGCAGGATCAGTATCCTCATCAATATCCATCGGGTTGCCACCCGAAAAGTGGTCTTCTGGTCCAAGTGGGTTAAAACCCACTGCTGCTGCCTCTAAGTAGTCATCAGGGTTGAACTGACCCTGGAAGGCAGGCGATGGTTGGTGAAAAGGTGAATTGTGTCCTAGGGGAATGTAGGACTGCTGTGAGTGGTGGGGCTCATTCTCCGAATGAGGCCCAAAGGAGTACGGGATCGATGGAGAGGTACTCAGTGAGACTGAGCGCCTAGCAGGTTCGGTAAAAGACCTCCAAAGGTCTTGAGCATCAGTGCGGTGAGGATCCGAAGGTGTCCGCCGGTGTGATGGTCCGGCCTCATGGTCATTTGGAGCTACATATGCTCCTTGTCCTTGTCCTCGGCCTCTACCTCTCATTCTTGGTGGCATTCTGATGATCCTGTCAAAAACAACAAGTGATACAACAAAAATATATATTTAAGACAAGGTTAGAAAATTTAAACAAAAATTTGGAAATTTCCTAAGTTCTTTGTCTAGACTCGAGAATCGAGGATTGTGCAATTGTGTAACTGAGATTAAACACAAAAGACTAGTGTTTAATTCACTCAGAGTTGGCTCTGATACCAACCTGTCACACCCCTATTTTCCACGTGTCACCGGTGGGCCCGGTGGGGAGTATCGTGACGTAGTTGGTATCATCATAGACAAACAACACAATATATAAATGCACAGCGGAAGAAAAGATAGATTCATTTCAACTTTAATAAAGCGTAATAATAAATATCACTGAAAGTTGAAACGGATCCACAGGCGGATCAAAAATAAAATAAGATATTGTTCAACAGATTATTGTCGTCCAAGCTTGCGAGACTTATTGTGGATGCTCTAGAAGACAGCCAGCCTATTACGTGTAGTACATGCACTTAACCTTTTTGGAAAAATACGTCTGTTTACACTAGTAAATACAATTTAACTGACTCATTTTGTAAATGATTAAAAATTGATTTGAATGCTCGAGGCACAAAACATTTTATAACTTGGGATAATTATGTTATATAATCTTGTAAAGGATTTACATGTTACTTATGCGTTCAGTAGCCCGGTTTGTGCCGGGTTAAAGATCAATAGACACACCACAATATTGAGTTATACACTTGACAGGTGTACGCCTACACCCCGTGCTCAGGTCGTGGCCATCTCGTAAGATAATGCCGAGGATATCCGGGACATGGTCATTAACCCCCCAAAGGCTTTAAGCAGACATAACACATTCAAAACATAGCATCTCAATAAATTTAACCACTATTCGATTAAAGAATTCAATACCGAACCAAGCGGTATTTTATATACCGTACCCCAAGCCCGTATAGGGAAAATAAGTTAAAACTATTTACCTTGGTAAGTATATATCACAACAAGCAAGTGAAGGTAGCTTTTACCGGTGCTCCTAATCTGGAACGAAGGTTTATAAATAACCTATTAGATTTCTAACGGGCCTTTATTTAAGCTAAAGCTTAGACCGGTTAGCTTTAAGGACGAAACGGTTCAAACGCACGATTAAGCGAAGACCGGATAGAATGTGATTTAGACCCGAAAAGTTTGAATACTTGTATAATATGGGTATACTAAATACATTCTGGATTTTGAGACAAAAATGATAATGTTTGACCCGTCTCGGTCAATTTATGCAAACTAGTTACATAAACCGAACCGAACGCGAAAAGAGCGTTACGGGTAACCGTAATAGTCATATGCAAGTTCCCTGAGATAACATGCTATAAATATGATATAATATCAGTAAGTTATTTCCTATTATGCCCAAAACGGATTTAAACACAATTTATGCCTTATAAGGGCATTTTGGTCATTTAAAAGATTACAAAAGAGTTAAGTTAGAAATCTGAGTTACAGGTCTGGTTTATACAGTAAATATACTTAATTTATCATGTTATAACAGTAGGGTATGACCCATATGTGAAACTTATCAATTAAAACCAAACTATGCACTTTAGGGGTATTTCGGTAATTTCACAAGGGCTAAAAATGTCAAAACTGGAAACCTGAGTTCAAAAACTTATACTTACTGTTATTTTATAAAAATATGCTAAGAACATCAGTAGGTATCAACCTTATATGTTTAATATGGTTATAGTACCTACTAGGCGTTAAAAACGCTTAAAAGGCGATTTAGAGCCGTTTCCGGGTTTTTAAAAGAATGCTGATATTCTTATATTTCCAGAATGCTCAAAATATTTTATTTAACAAATAAAATCAGTAGAAAAAGGTTTGGGGTCAAAAAGATTTATAAAACTCATTTT
This sequence comes from Helianthus tuberosus, assembly GCA_030545235.1. NCBI lineage: Eukaryota > Viridiplantae > Streptophyta > Magnoliopsida > Asterales > Asteraceae > Helianthus > Helianthus tuberosus. Next base: position 127,757,586 of record CM060407.1, read on the forward strand.
ATGGCTTAAAAGGGCAAAATCGGTATTTACCGAATTAAACTTAGAGACCTATGCTATGATCAGCCAAAAATTAAATAAAAATCTTTAAAAATCCCAAAATATTATATAACATCAGTGGGTAAAAAGTTTGGTATCAAAAAGTGGGTTTAAATAGGTTATATGCTAATTACACCGTTTAAGTAACATAAAGCTTTCAAATTACGATATTGAGCATAACTCTTAATCTGGACCTCAAACTGATATCAAATTCTTGGTGCAAGTTTATAAATCAGTAACAAATGTTTCTACTCTTTCACTTTTTCAAAAATCTCGATTTATAGCAAAAAGGGCATAATAGTCAACTTCTAAGCATTAATCGGATACATGCATATGAACCGGATAAGTGTTGAACCAAGTTGTAAAATCTCAGAGAAATAAACTTATATAAAAATTGGTCCAAAATAAGCTCTAATGCAGATCTCAAACATGCGTGTACGGATCAGAACTGATAGTCAAAGAAAAAGTCAATTTATGTGACTTTCGGTTCCGATTCGGGTTTAAACTGAAAATTGTCGAGTTGATCATGATGAAACATGTTCTTACATTAATTACAAAGTTATTTTGATGATCAAATAGGTTGCATGTAGCCTACATTGCTAATTATGCTTAATTTTGCAAAAACACATTCTGTTGACTTTTTAAGAAAAGCTTTGACTCGACAATCAACATGCTTAGAGTGGGAATCTGAAAAATTCCCTTTTGGGGGTTTGTTACCCACATAAATACCAACTTGTAGGTACTTTCAATTTGAGAAATGACTGAGCCATTTTCGTTAAATCACAAAGTCAAACAGAAATTACGATGGATTGACTTTCGGTTGAATAACTAAGCTAGAACGAATTTGCAAAGGTTATGAACACTTACAATGGTCCTAAACAAGCTTAGAGATCACTAGGAGGAAGCCTTGTTGTCCAGAAAGCTCCAGGAATTGTTCTTGTGAATTGTTGAACATGCAAGTGTTTAAAGTTTGCAACTTCAAGAGCCTTTTATGCAGATTTTGATCTGATTAATGGCTGATACAGAGGTCTTGGAGTGTTGTGAGAAGTGTACAAATGACCCTTGTTGCATGTATACTCATTGGTGAGCTCCCTGAAGTCGAAAACAGCTGTAAACAACTCAGAACAGACCCAAACTGGCAGCTGGTCGCTGCATCTGTCGCTGGCAACTGGCAGGCGGGCCGCGAACGAGGTGTTTACCAGCTTAACAGGTTTCAGCAATTTACAATTCAGCCCCTGATCTTTGTAACGTGTTTTAGACTATTTATCTTGCACATTAGACCCTAAAATCTTACTTTTAAGAGTCTTGGGACTTTTATAATCATGGTAAAGTCCTTGAACAACTTTGCGCTTACCCGAAAAGTCACGAAATCAACGTTAACGTATTTAACCCTTCGTGTACGGTTTTGATCATATCTTTCTCATACGATGACGAAACTCGATGAAATTTTTATCACATATTCTAGTGAGTATATTCTATCATTACAAAGCTTCGGGTTTGCCAAAAGATCACTCAGAGGTATACTTTCAACATGTTGACACTTTTAGCCCCTGTAGTTTGTAATTCCTCACTTTCTTACATTTTCCGTTTCGTATGATCCATGATTTATCCGTTTAAGATTATAAACATCATGTAGGGTTATTTTAGAGCCTATTTATCCATTGTTGACACTTTGGACCCTTATATTCACATAGTTTCACTATTTGTCAACTTTAGTCCCTCTAAAGTATGTTTTCACATATTCAAAGCCCATGACACGTGTCAATACATTATTGGACGTAAATTTTCGAGGTGTTACATCCTCACCCCCTTAAAAGAAATCTCGACCCCGAGATTTACTGAAACAAATGAGGGTATTTTTCTTTCATCGTGGATTCTACCTCCCACGTGTATTCGGGACCTCTACGGGCATCCCATTTGACCTTAACAATAGGTACGTGCTTCCTTCGAAGCTTCTTCACCTGTCGATCTTCAATCGACAATGGATTTTCCACAAATTTCAAGCTTTCATCTATATGTACATCCGTATGCGGTATAACCAGTGATTCATCAGCGAAACACTTCTTCAAATTACAGATGTGGAACACATTATGGATAGCGCTAAGTTATTCAGGCAAGTTTAACTTATAAGCAACTGACCCGACACGTTCGATAATCTAGAAAGGTCCTATGTATCTCGGGCTTAGCTTGACTTTCTTACCAAATCGCATCACCCCTTCCAGGGTGATACTTTAAGTAATACTTTATCACCTACTTCGAAGTGAAAATCTTTACGCTGTGGATCCGCATAACTTTTCTGGCTATCCCTGGCAGCTTTCAAACGATCGCGAATCTGGACAATCTTGTCCGTCGTCTCAAAAACAATTTCTGGTCCTGATAGTTGGACATCTCCAACTTCCGCCCAACAAATAGGCGATCTACACTTTCTACCGTATAAGGCCTCAAAAGGCGCAGCCTTTATGCTGGTGTGGTAGCTATTGTTGTAGGAGAATTCGATTAATGGTAGGTTATTATCCCAACTACCACCCAAATCGATCGCACATGCACGCAGCATATCTTCCAACGTTTGAATAGTACGCTCACTCTGACCGTCAGTCTGAGGATGATAAGCCGTACTAAAATTTAAACGTGTGCCTAAGGATTGTTGGAAACTTTTCCAAAAATGCGACGTGTATCTAGTATCTCTATCATAGATAATAGATACAGGTATACCATGCAGAGCTACAATCTTATCAACGTATAATTGAGCTAACATATCGGAGCTATAAGTCTCCTTGATGGGTAGAAAATGTGCTGACTTCGTCAGTCTATCTACTATGACCCATATAGTATCATTTCCCTTTCTTGTCTTTGGCAACTTGGTGATGAAATCCATTGTCACCATCTCCCACTTCCATGTAGGAATTTCAGGTTGTTGTAACAAACCTGACGGTTTCTGATGTTCAGCTTTGACTTGCGCACAAGTCAAACATTTAGCTACATAAGCAGCTACAGACTTTTTCAAACCAATCCACCAGTAGTTGGCCTTTAGATCCTGGTACATCTTATCAGCTCCAGGATGAACGGAATATTTGGAACTGTGGGCTTCCTGGAGAATGACATCTCGAAGTCCTCCATAAACTGGAACCCATATTCGCCCATTCAATCTAAGCATTCCGTCTTTGTCACAGGATAACTGCTCCTCAGTTACTCCTAACTTTTCTTCAGGATAGTTAGCTTCCAACACAGCTTCCTTCTGTGCAGCTAACACCCTTTCGTTCAAACTATTCCTGATTTCGATGCGCTTGGCATTGATTCTTATTGGCTTCACTCTTTCTTTTCTGCTTAAAGCATCAGCAACTACAATTGCTTTGCCTGGATGGTATTTTATCTCACAATCATAATCATTTAGAGTTTCCATCCATCGTCTTTGTCGCATGTTCAAGTCCTTCTGATTGAACAAATGTTGAAGGCTCTTGTGATCCGAATAGATCACACACTTGGTTCCATATAAGTAATGTCTCCAAAGTTTTAATTCAAATACAACGGCACCCAGCTCCAAGTCGTGGGTGGTGTAGTTCTTTTCGTGCACCTTTAGCTGTCGTGAAGCGTAGGCAATAACCTTGCCTTTCTGCATGAGTACACAGCCCATACCAGTGTGTGATGCATCACAGTACACCACAAATTCTTCTATACCATCGGGCAATGTTAATACTGGTGCATTGCTTAACTTTTTCTTCAGAATGTCGAAGGATTCCTGCTGCTTAGGGCCCCAATCAAACTTAACCTTCTTACGTGTCAACGAGGTTAAGGGCGCAGCAATCCTTGAAAATTTTTCGATGAAGCGCCTATAATATCCTGCTAAACCCAGGAAACTGCGAATTTCAGTAGGCGTTTTTGGCTCTTGCCAATTCATAACTGCTTCCACCTTAGCGGGATCCACTTGGATTCCACGGTCACTTACTACATGTCCAAGGAATTGGACTTCTCGAAGCCAAAATTCGCACTTTGAAAATTTGGCGTAAAGTTTCTCTTGATGTAGAAGTTTGAGAATACAACGAAGGTGTTTCTCGTGATCCTCTTGGCTCTTCGAGTAAATGAGGATGTCGTCAATGAAGACAATGACGAATTTATCCAGATAAGGCTTGCAGACGCGATTCATGAGATCCATGAATGCTGCTGGCGCATTAGTGAGCCCGAAAGGCATCACTAGGAACTCGTAATGTCCATAACGAGTCCTAAACGCTGTCTTGTGTACATCTTCATCCTTGACCTTCAACTGATGATAGCCTGACCTCAAGTCGATCTTAGAAAAGTAGCTTGCTCCTTGTAACTGATCGAACAGATCGTCGATCCTGGGCAAAGGATACCTATTTTTGATAGTGACTTTATTAAGCTCACGGTAGTCGATGCACAAACGCATCGATCCATCCTTCTTCTTGACAAATAAGATCGGCGCTCCCCAAGGAGACGAACTAGGTCTGATAAAACCTTTAGCTAACAGATCATCCAACTGCGTCCTTAATTCCTTCATCTCCGTTGGTGCTAACCTATAAGGTGCTCTCGCTACTGGTGCTGCACCCGGGATGATGTCAATTCGGAATTCCACTTGCCTATCTGGTGATAAGCCAGGTAGTTCTTCGGGAAAAACTTCGGGATATTCCGAAATGACAGGGATGTCTTCAATCCTGGGCTTCTGCTCATCAATGGTAACTTGTGCCATATAAATGACACAACCCTTTCCCATGCATCTAGATGCCTTAAGCATGGACACTTGCTCAGGCAATCCATGTTGAGTATCCCCTTGAATGGTAAGTGACTTACCAGATGGAGTTTTGACTATCACTTGCTTTCTATTGCACACGATCTGGGCTTGGTTATGCGATAACCAATCCATGCCTATAACTACATCAAAGCCGGCGAGCTTAAAGGGAAGTAGGGACAAAGGAAAATAATGATTCCTAATGGATATAACACATCCATCTAAAACAGTTGAGGCTGTTTCTATTGTTCCATCAGCTAATTCCACCTCATATTTCACACTTAAGGTTCTCACAGGAAGGTTTAATAACTTACAGAACTTATCATCAACAAAAGATTTATCTGCTCCAGAATCAAACAATACCCTAGCAAAAACATCATTTACAAGAAAAGTACCTGTAATAACGTTGTCATCTTGAACTGCTTCCTTAGCGTCCATCTTGAAGACCCTCGCATTGGTCTTCTTTCCATCATCGGCTTTCTTAGCATACTTTGGGCAATTAGACTTAATGTGCCCTTTCTCGTTGCAACCGTAACATGTTGCATCCTTCATACCCTTACACTTCAAAGTAGTATGATCCGTAGATTTGCAGATTCCACAGGGTCTCGTGTGGGACTGAGATTTCGACTCAAAACGACATTTCCCAAAATGGTTCTTCTTGCAAGTTTTACATTTGGGCTTATCCCCCGACTGTTGCCCATCTCTCTTAGATCCCGACCCTTTCCTGTGGTCGTTATTTCCTCGGTGTCTCTTCTCCGATCTCCGTGAGGTATCGTCCTCATGCTTTCTCTTATTCTCTTCTGTGTTCTTGAGTGCTCTCAACCTGACTACGTCCAAGGTGAGAGAGAGAGAGAGATAGATCAGCTACTGATCTGAAAGTTGTAGGCCTTGATGCCTTAACACTTGCTTTAATCTCAGGGGCTAAACCCCCAATGAAACGGGCAATCCTTTTCGGCTCTGGGGTTACCAAGTATGGAACCAACCGAGATAGAGTATTGAAAGTGGTGAGGTATGCCTGGCAGTCTAGATTCTTCATCACCAAAGATAAGAAGTCGGACTCGATCCTTTCAACTTCATGTTGTGGACAAAAATTCTCTTTAATAAGAGCAACAAACTGATCCCATGACATACTGTAGAGTGGGATTTTTCCGGCAGCTTGTATGAGAGATTTCCACCACGCCAATGCGTCTCCTTTGAATGATTGTGATACGTACTTTACTACATCTCTTTCAGCACACCCGCTGATATCTACCACCGTATCCATTTCGTCTAACCAGGTCATGCAGTCGACCGCTCCTTTCTCCCTAGTAAAGTCTCTGGGTTTACATGAGACGAAGTATTTATACGTACAGGACTTACTATGCGATTCATGTTTCCGCTTGATCTCCTTTATCGGGACACTGTTTTGGTTAGAGGAGTGATTATCCTCATCATTCTTCTTGAGCTCATCTTTCTTAGGTCCATCTCTCTTAGAGGGCGGCTTGCTATGAGCCTCCGAGTGGACTTTCGGTTTAGAATGTGGCGCAGATCGGGTCCTACTCCGGGTCCCGCTCGATTCACTATACTGTCGATTTAGCGCTTCAATAACTGCATCGTTCACTAATGCTTTCAGCTCCGCACCCGTTACTAATATTTTAGTATTATCAGGGTTTTCTGCTGGACGACTGTTTAACTCTTCAGACTTAGCCATGTAGTCTTAAATTGCTACATAAAATAAGGACAAGGTCTATTTAGAAGTCTAAACAGTATTATCGTTCTTGACGATTTATTAACCATGGTAAACAAAAGCCATATTAGTTAATTTAATAATTTCATTCAAGATTTTTACTAATAATCTTTTTAGAACGAAATATAATATTGGCATAATAAGCCTAGTCACGTAGACAAATTTCTAAATTACAAATTTAGATCTCATAGGATTAAAATTTGAATAAATAGGACAAATCAATCCTTTTCTTGGCAGGGAGTGTATAAACTACAGCTGCCTTTTGTTTTATATGACATTAATTATAACCCGTAGGCATTATGTCACAACTAATTATATATAGAAATATTAAACTTGAATATTTTATTAAAAGGGTGGCGTGTGTGATTTTAAGGATCACATTAGCCAAGAATGTTAACATGTTCACAGATGTTAACAGAGATTCGAATCTTTTTAAACAAGTTCTACCATATTGGCTAGATTTATGACAACATAATAGCTAGGTTTTACCTTTTAAGATTCTTATTATATTATTAAAATGGCACATCAAAATATTAAATGTTATTTTTCATTTATTCATACACTATGTTTATGCACATAATTTAAAAATGAAAAAATCTTAAATTAACCATTCAAATAAATAAAAATTACATCAGTACGAGTTGCCCTAAAGGGGTCTTTTACATAAACCATATGCCCACGCAGGGGCCAAATAACAAAACAAACAAACCCACGCAGGGGTCAAATAAAAAGATATGCCCACGCAGGGGCAGAACAGAAAGAAATACCCTCGCAGGGGTAGAGTACTAAAATAAATAAATGTCCACGCAGGGACATGAGTACCACACTAAAATAACCAACAAACAAAGGATTCAACGATCCTTCTTTTTCTTCCCCTTAATCAGATCCGCTATCTTCTTAAACATCCCATGATTACGCCTTCGTTCATGCTGCAACCCATCCCGCATCTCCTGACGCACCTCTTGTATCTCATGAATGATTTCTTGCATTTGGGGCGGTGACATCGCCGGTGCCTGAGGTGGTTGTTGATAAAACGGGGGTTAAGGAGGCTGCGGTTGATAATAAGGAGGTTGAGGAGGCTGCGACTGCTGATACCCATATGGTGGGTACCCATAAGTCGAGGGTCCCGTAGCCCAGGGACCTTCGAAGGGAGCTTCTTGATGGAATGTGTTGGAGTTTGCTGCTATCCAGTATGGATCCTCCATAAAGTTGTACCCCGTGTGAAACTGCTGCTCGAAGGGGTTGAATGCTGTAGCACCAGTGTAAGCGGGGATTGGGTCTCCAAAACCCAATGGTGGCTGTGGCGCGACTGGCGCAGTTGCTACTTCAGAGATGGGGTTTGAAGATTCACCCATCTCTGTTTCTTCATGGACCGGTGAGTATCGGCGGCCACTCGAAAGTGGAGGGGTGCTGATACGCACTCCTACTCGTGCGGACATCCGCAAGGTAGTTCTCCTTCGCCTCAGAGGCGAGGGAGGCTGAAGTGGAGGTGCTGCTGCTGGCGGAGTGACCGCTACAAGTCGAGAATCCTCGGAAGGATTCTGCTGCTGCTGGGGTTGCTGCTGTGGCTGGTGTAGGGGAGAGTGGTGAGGCAGGTGCAGGGGAGAGTTATGGTAAGACTGGTGAAGAGGAGAGTGATGGGGCTGGTGCAAAGGAGAGTTATGATAACTGGGGGTAAACACCCAGTCGTGCTGCCTGAAGTTCTCCTCAAAGCTATCGGGACCGTTGTAAGGCGATCCCATGAATGGTGACCCATCAGAAATCTCGATGGGGTGGTTCGGTGTTCCGGAGGGTGGCATGGCAGGATCAGTATCCTCATCAATATCCATCGGGTTGCCACCCGAAAAGTGGTCTTCTGGTCCAAGTGGGTTAAAACCCACTGCTGCTGCCTCTAAGTAGTCATCAGGGTTGAACTGGCCCTGGAAGGCAGGTGATGGTTGGTGAAAAGGTGAATTGTGTCCTAGGGGAATGTAGGACTGCTGTGAGTGGTGGGGCTCATTCTCCGAATGAGGCCCAAAGGAGTACGGGATCGATGGAGAGGTACTCAGTGAGACTGAGCGCCTAGCAGGTTCGGTAAAAGACCTCCAAAGGTCTTGAGCATCAGTGCGGTGAGGATCCGAAGGTGTCCGCCGGTGTGATGGTCCGGCCTCATGGTCATTTGGAGCTACATATGCTCCTTGTCCTCGGCCTCTACCTCTCATTCTTGGTGGCATTCTGATGATCCTGTCAAAAACAACAAGTGATACAACAAAAATATAATTAAGACAAGGTTAGAAAATTTAAACAAAAATTTGGAAATTTCCTAAGTTCTTTGTCTAGACTCGAGAATCGAGGATTGTGCAATTGTGTAACTGAGATTAAACACAAAAGACTAGTGTTTAATTCACTCAGAGTTGGCTCTGATACCAACCTGTCACACCCCTATTTTCCACGTGTCACCGGTGGGCCCGGTTGGGAGTATCGTGACGTAGTTGGTATCATCATAGACAAACAACACAATATACAAATGCACAGCGGAAGCAAAGATAGATTCATTTCAACTTTAATAAAGCGAAATAATAAATATCACTGATAGTTGAAACGGATCCACAGGCGGATCAAAAATAAAATAAGATATTGTTCAACAGATTATTGTCGTCCAAGCTTGCGAGACTTATTGTGGACGCTCTAGAAGACAGCCAGCCTATTACGTGTAGTACCTGCACTTAACCTTTTGGGAAAAATACGTCAGTTTACACTGGTAAATACAATTTAACTGACTCATTTTGAAAATGATTAAAAATTGATTTGAATGCTCGAGGCACAAAACATTTTATAACTTGGGATAATTATGTTATATAATCTTGTAAAGGATTTACATGTTACTTATGCGTTCAGTAGCCCGGTTCGTGCCGGGTTAAAGATCAATAGACACACCACAATATTGAGTTATACACTTGACAGGTGTACGCCTACACCCCGTGCTCAGGTCGTGGCCATCTCGTAAGATAATGCCGAGGATATCCGGGACATGGTCATTAACCCCCCAAAGGCTTTAAGCAGACATAACACATTGAAAACATAGCATCTCAATAAATTTAACCACTATTCGATTAAAGAATTCAATGCCGGACCAAGCGGAATTTTATATACCGTACCCCAAGCCCGTATAGGGAAAATAATTAAAAGTATTTACCTTGGTAAGTATATATCACAACAAGCAAGTGAAGGTAGCTTTTACTGGTGCTCCTAATCTGGAACGAAGGTTTATAAATAACCTATTAGATTTCTAACGGGCCTTTATTTAAGCTAAAGCTTAGACCGGTTAGCTTTAAGGACGAAACGGTTCAAATGCACGATTAAGCGAAGACCGGATAGAATGTGATTTAGACCCGACAAGTTTGAATACATGTATAATATGGGTATACTAAATACATTCTGGATTTTGAGACAAAAATGATAATGTTTGACCCGTCTCGGTCAATTTATGCAAACTAGTTACATAAACCGAACCGAACACGAAAAGAGCGTTACGGGTAACCGTAATAGTCATATGCAAGTTCCCTGAGATAACATGCTATAAATATGATATAATACCAGTAAGTTACTTCCTATTATGCCCAAAACGGATTTAAACACAATTTATGCCTTATAAGGGCATTTTGGTCATTTAAAAGATTACAAAAGAGTTAAGTTAGAAATCTGAGTTACAGGTCTGGTTTATACAGTAAATATACTTAATTTATCATGTTATAACAGTAGGGTATGACCCATATGTGAAACTTATCATTTAAAACCGAACTATGCACTTTAGGGTATTTCGGTAATTTCAAAAGGGCTAAAAATGTCAAAACTGGAAACCTGAGTTCAAAAACTTATACTTACTGTTATTTTATAAAAATATGCTAAGAACATCAGTAGGTATCAACCTTATATGTTTAATATGGTTATAGTACCTACTAGGCGTTAAAAACGCTTAAAAGGCGATTTAGAGCCGTTTCCGGGTTTTTAAAAGAATGCTGATATTCTTATATTTCCAGAATGCTCAAAATATTTTATTTAACAAATAAAATCAGTAGAAAAAGGTTTGGGGTCAAAAAGATTTATAAAACTCATTTTATGGCTTAAAAGGGCAAAATCGGTATTTACCGAATTAAACTTAGAGACCTATGCTATGATCAGCCAAAAATTAAATAAAAATCTTTAAAAATCCCAAAATATTATATAACATCAGTGGGTAAAAAGTTTGGTATCAAAAAGTGGGTTTAAATAGGTTATATGCTAATTACGCCGTTTAAGTAACATAAAGCTTTCAAATTACGATATTGAGCATAACTCTTAATCTGGACCTCAAACTGATATCAAATTCTTGGTGCAAGTTTATAAATCAGTAACAAATGTTTCTACTCTTTCACTTTTTCAAAAATCTCGATTTATAGCAAAAAGGGCATAATAGTCAACTTTTAAGCATTAATCGGATACATGCATATGAACCGGATAAGTGTTGAACCAAGTTGTAAAATCTCAGAGAAATAAAATTATATAAAAATTGGTCCAAAATAAGCTCTAATGCAGATCTCAAACATGCATGTACGGATCAGAACTGATAGTCAAAGAAAAAGTCAATTTATGTGACTTTCGGTTCCGATTCGGGTTTAAACTGAAAATTGTCGAGTTGATCATGATGAAACATGTTCTTACATTAATTACAAAGTTATTTTGATGATTAAACAGGTTGCATGTAGCCTACATTGCTAATTATGCTTAATTTTGCAAAAACACATTCTGTTGACTTTTTAAGAAAAGCTTTGACTCGACAATCAACATGCTTAGAGTGGGAATCTGAAAATACCCTTTTGGGGGTTTGTTACCCACATAAATACCAACTTGTAGGTACTTTCAATTTGAGAAATGACTGAGCCATTTTCGTTAAATCACAAAGTCAAACAGAAATTACGATGGATTGACTTTCGGTTGAATAACTAAGCTAGAACGAATTTGCAAAGGTTATGAACACTTACAATGGTCCTAAACAAGCTTAGAGATCACTAGGAGGAAGCCTTGTTGTCCAGAAAGCTCCAGGAATTGTTCTTGTGAATTGTTGAACATGCAAGTGTTTAAAGTTTGCAACTTCAAGAGCCTTTTATGCAGATTTTGATCTGATTAATGGCTGATACAGTGGTCTTGGTGTGTTGTGAGAAGTGTACAAATGACCCTTGTTGCATGTATACTCATTGGTGAGCTCCCTGAAGTCGACAACAGCTGTAAACAACTCAGAACAGACCCAAACTGGCAGCTGGTCGCTGCATCTGTCACTGGCAACTGGCAGGCGGGCCGCGAGACCAGGCAGGCAGGCCGCGAACGAGGTGTTTACCAGCTTAACAGGTTTCAGCAATTTACAATTCAGCCCCTGATCTTTGTAACGTGTTTTAGACTATTTATCTTGCACATTAGACCCTAAAATCTTACTTTTAAGAGTCTTGGGACTTTTATAATCATGGTAAAGTCCTTGAACAACTTTGCGCTTACCCGAAAAGTCACGAAATCAACGTTAACGTATTTAACCCTTCGTGTACGGTTTTGATCATATCTTTCTCATACGATGACGAAACTCGATGAAATTTTTATCACATATTCTAGTGAGTATATTCTATCATTACAAAGCTTCAGGTTTGCCAAAAGATCACTCAGAGGTATACTTTCAACATGTTGACACTTTTAACCCCTGTAGTTTGTAATTCCTCACTTTCTTACATTTTCCGTTTCGTATGATCCATCATTTATCCGTTTAAGATTATAAACATCTTGTAGGGTTATTTTAGAGCCTATTTATCCATTGTTGACACTTTGGACCCCTATATTCACATAGTTTCACTGTTTGTCAACTTTAGTCCCTCTAAAGTATGTTTTCACATATTCAAAGCCCATGACACGTGTCAATACATTATTAGACGTAAATTTTCGAGGTGTTACAAACAGGCTTTTTGACTTGAGCAGTCACAGAAGCTTGTTTCATCTTTGGTGCAACAGATGTTTTGACTTGTGATCTTGGCTTCCAAGTTTGTTGAGTAGAACCATTTTGCTTTTTTCTGAGAGTTGATTCTTTATTTTCATTTTTCTTTGAAGTTTCACCAGTTTCTTTCGTTTTGAAAACTTGTTTTGCTGGTTGAACTTTGATTTTAGAATCAATTCTTTTCTCCACAAACCTGTGATCCTTTCCTTTAACATCGTTAGATTTCTGCTTGTTCTTCACAATAACAATCCTAGGCTTGATATTGGTACACTTTCGTGCGATGTGTCCAAACACATTACACTTGAAACAAGTTCAGTTATCGGGAACCAGACTTGTGCCTTCAGACTGTTTTTGTGTTACTTTCTTAGCAAAGAACTCCTCGTTCGATTTTGTGAAAATTTTGGATTCTTGGCAAACGAGAGAATTCGAACATCTAACAAACTCAGTTTTCTTCACAAATTTTGATTTCTGAAAACTTCTTTCCTAATTCAACTTACCACTCCAACGCCCATTACCACCCGATTGATTTTTATTTTGAAATCGTAGATTAGGATTGTTGTAATAAGTCTTAGCTTTCAAAAATCCTTTCAAACTTGACAACTCTTCAACTTCTGAAACTTCAACTTCAACCAATTTGAAAACCTTCTCAATCTTATCTAAATTAACATTTTGAATCAGAAAAACTTGATCCGAATACAACTTATCCGATCCATTCATCTGGTACGCTACCAGAGTGGGTCCGTCATCGAAGTTGTCTTTGGATTTAGGAATGTAATTATTCATGAAGCACTCGTCATCTTCAAAATATTCATTTGGATTGTCACTTTCGCTTTTCAAGACATCATTTACCATATTTTTTTACCAATTCTAAATCAAGTTTTTCTTCACCTGAAGATTTTTCAAAAGTGACATCAAGGTTTTCTTGTAACTTATCAATCTCAGTTTCAATCTTGATGTTTAAAGTTTTGTCCAGCCCCAAGGTGCTCTTAGAAAAATCACCATTTAAGGGTGGTGGAACGCGGTTGTACCCAATCCCGCTCCATTGCTATAAACATCTTCACCTTATTTGTTCTTTCCAATTGGTTTTGGGATCACATAATCAAGAACAAAGCTAGATGAATAATAGCTTTTCAGCTTCAAATTGATACGCTCATTTTCGATTTTAACTTCTTCAAGTTGAAGTTTTAATTTTGCAATCTCATCAAGAAACATGTTAATTGATTTTTCTTTTTCTTCAAGATTTGTTTGTAGTTTATTGTTTAATTCTCGTCTTTGATAATCACGTTCTTCTGCCTCAGAAACAACCCTTTTCAGTTCATCATATGCTTCTTTAATTGTTCTAAATTTGAAAGTAAGCGTTTCATTTGTCTTTTGAAATCTTGCAACTTCAGATTCACCCTTTCTCACAGTTTCTTCTAAAAGATCAATTTTATCTTTAGAACCTTTGATTAATTTGTCTTTTAGAACAAGTTCGTCTTTCAACGAATCATTTTTCTGATTTGTATCTTTCAAAAGATTTTTCGTTTGGGTGAATTCATCAATTTTGGATTTCAAACCATTTTCCTTTTTAGTACAGATTTTGCACATTTTTATGCAATGCCTGCACTTCTCATTAGTGGACTTACCATTCTACACATTCTCATTGAAAGCCCTGACCTGGTTTTGTGACAACCCGAACTTTCGAGGTCAGTCTCGTTTAATCTTGTGATCCAAATCTTCATTTATTCATTCCTCTCCTTGTGCTGAACGTTTTGTGCTAATATAAAACTTGCTATTATTAGATTAATGCACATTATGGTTGAGCCGAGAACTAGTTTGCACGTGTTGGACACACACACACACCCGGAACTTTGGTAGTTATGTTTGGGCCTGGAGGAGCCCAAGTAGGGCCTTGCATTAGGAACCACCCACTTTGGTTAAGTGTTATGTTTGGGCTTAGCATGTATACACACATAGCTTATGTGTTATGATAAACTGATTGTTTGAATGGGCCTGAGCCCACTTCGGCCAATTAAATGAACCGCCTAGTTTGTAGTATATATGTATACGTAACATTGTAATGTTTATCATAAGAATTCAAATCAAACCCTACCTATTTCCAAGTTACGTACGGCAATAGGAGACCCGCCCCCCCCCCCCCCTCGAGGCTTCCTCTTTTGGATCGAGTAATTCGGTTAGTGAGACCATATTCATATTGATCCCTACTTGATGATCCTGTTTATGTATAATCTTGATTTAACAAATTATGGATGCATGTTGATGTTGTGTCCTTGGTTATGTGAAATCCTATAAACCTTAATCTTTTGTATGAACTATATGCAATAAGGTCTTGTGATTAGATGTTGGCCCTGTTGATGCTCGATGACATGTAAATACATATGTGTGAGTTTAGATTGTTTGAATTATAATCATGTGCATGAAGTCTAGGATTTTGGTTAGTAAATTAGATGATAATCCGATGATGTGAACAAGGTATCATGTAGTCGATCCTGATATCATTATGTTCTGACTTCATATATATATATATATATATTGGTGATGTTTTATGCATAATAATTGGTTAGGATAAATAATGAATCAATGTTTGGGTAAACAAAGATGTAAAACAGGATCGAATGACTTATGCAATGTAAATAGTAATTGGCTTTAATTATTGAACAGAAGGGTAATTGGGCTGTTTAATGTGTTTAACGTATACATGTTAATAAATGGGCCTGTTGCATAAACGGGCCGCTGGGAGGACTGCACGATGTATCGCAGTTGGGTTGTTTCGGGCTCGTTTGGCAGATGGGCCACGTAGGTGAAACGACCGGTGCGGGCTGGGCCTCGGCGGGCCGCACACACAAGCAGTCAATTGGGGTGGTGGCTGGGTACACTTGGGCTCGCACGATTGGGTTTTAAGGGGCTGGGACTTAACAATTAACCTAATCTAATTAATATAATGGGCTGATGTGTTCCTATAACTTGGGCCAATTATTTGTAGGTGTCTTGTATGTGCAGCATGAGTTTAGGAAATAAGTATATGTTGGGTGCATACCATTGTTATATGAATTGGCAATCTATGAACATGCGGATGTGGGAGTTGTGGATACGAGTACAAAGCCCTGTTATAATCAGATTGGATGGCAAACTGTTTAAGTTGATGTAAATATATAAATGTATATATGTCATTTTGTGGTGCACATTACGAATAGTACAATGAGATGTTAGTTGTTATGTAACATGTGACGTGTGAATTTGTGACATGAACTTGTATCGTAAATGTACTATCACCCGGATGCTTGTATGTCGTATGTGATGTTATATATGTTGGTTGTTATGTGTGACTAGATACGTGAATTGTGAATTCATGAAACTGGCTATCTTTGGTAACTACGATAGGGTTTGATTGATCAACTGTTAAACAAAGAAATTAACCTTACCGAGCAAACCAAGGTGAGTTCACACTTTTATAAGGCATGGGATTCCTGGTGGGTTGGGAATGGGTTAAGAAGCTAAAACGAAACCTACATATTCACCTCTAACAGAATATATACCTCCTTCCTCAGTTGGGAAGGACGACTACATTTAACATGCGTATTCTCGGTTGGGTAGAGTACGTACCTCCGTCCTCGATTGGGAAGGACGACAACATATAACTTACTAGACAAAACTCTATCATGAAGTCCCTCGTTTTTGTATCGACTTAATCGTCGGACCAATGGCGAGCGAGTCATTAGTTAATAGCGCTATTAGGGTTGACAAGCCTCACACCGTGCCGGTAGGATGGGCGTGTACTAATGGATCTGGGCACTTAGTCAATGATGATAGACATTGACGTAGGGCACAACTTCCTCAGTCAGTTGTCGATATGGTAACGGTCTAGTGGTTTACAACATGGGGTAGCCCCCACTGGTAATGGTTTGGGAAACAAGGAATTGATTAACTATTGGTTTTCGAATAAACATATGGTTTTTGAAAAAACTTTAAACTGGACAACCAACTGTGAACTCGATCAACTTTGATGTTGACTCATTGTTACATGCCTTGCAGGTCGTTAGATGTTAGCTAGAGCTTGCAGGGGAGCGGAAGTCGTTGTGGTACATGGACTGTTGAGTTCCATGATAAACATTGAACTTTTAAACTTATACTTGGTTTTTGGTTTTAAACTTTATTGCTTCCGCTGATAACTTGTATTGGATTAACTTATTTGAACACCAATTATATTGTGTGATTGGACTTTTATTTTCTTTACTATATTGTTCAATATGATTGGTGGCTTGATCCTGGTCAGTCACGCCTCCTGCGGTGATACTCCGCTTGTGGAATTTGGGGGTGTGACATATTGGTATCAGAGCCATTGGTTATAGTGAACTCGGTTTTAAAAAGGGAAAAGATTTTTGACAAAACCAGACTATAACCTGTACAGTGCTCAACGATCCACAACGACACTTCGCTCCACGTGCAAGACTCAACACTATAGGTGATATGGTTTATGTTTATTTTGCCTATCTATTAGTTTGCTTAATGCATTGTTTATTGTATGCTTAGTCAACGTAATGACTATTGTTTGAAAACCCTGTGTGCTTACTCTCTTCTGTCATCCCATACTTATGCACTTTCATGACACCTCTCTCACTTGTGGTTTCTTTGATGTGAAGATCATGAGTGGACGTTTGAACTTGACTCAAGCCCAGCTGACGGCTCTAATCAACGAACGAGTGGCTGAGGCACTCGCAGCAGTCCCTGCAGGAGGTATAACCTGCCATTCCAGCCTATCCTTGGATGTTATACCCTACTCTCGTGAACCAACTCTTGTGCTTAACCTTGTCTTTTCTTTCTCACGCGATAGGTCAACATGCTCAGCCTCCCGTATGTACGTTCAAGACCTTTATGGACTGTAGACCTAGTACCTTCAGTGGTACAGAAGGAGCTGTAGGTCTTCTCCACTGGTTCGAGAAGATCAAATCCATTTTTGAGATGTGTGAATGCCCTGATGCTCGTAGGGTGAAATTTGCTACTGGAACACTCGAAGGTGCTGCGTTAACTTGGTGGAACGCACAGGTTCAGATGCTAGGGTTGGCGGCTGCTAATGCCACCCCATGGAACGACTTCAAGGATCTGATCAAAGAGGAGTATTTTCATCGCGATGACATTCACAAGCTAGAGGTGGAGTTTTATAATTTGAAGATGACGGGGTCTGAAATCGAAGCGTATACGAAGGGATCAAATGAATTGGCTGTTTTGTGCCCTACCATGGTGGACCCTCCTATCAAGCGTATTGAGCTGTAACTCAAGGGTCTATTGCCAGAGATTCAGAGCCATGTGACTACGGCTAACCTTGGTACCATCCAGCAAGTTATACGGCTAGCCCACCGTCTCACTCATCAGGCAGTTGAGCAAAACAGGCTGCCCAAACGTATTAGTGCTACAGCTACTTCGGATGCTCCTTGCGACAACAAGCGCAAGTGGGATGGAAATTCGAGCAAGGGTTCTACTTCGGTTCAGTCTCAGTCTCAACAGCGAAGGACTGACGACTTCAAGAGCCCTGGTCAGCAATCTTCAGTTAATCAGAATCAGGGTCAGGGTGGATACAGGGGAAATCACCCTAAGTGCAATCGATGTAATTTGCACCACAGTGGGCCGTGCAACAAGGTTCGTTGTCAGAGATGTAACAAGCTTGGTCATGAAGCCAAGGATTGCAGGAGCTCACGTCCTGTGAATCAGAATCGTCAACAGCAGCTACAAGCTCCACAGAACTAGCAGCAACAACAGCTGGGTAACAAGGGATGCTTTCAGTGTGGTGCTGAGTGTCACTTCAAGAGACACTGTCCACAGTTGAATCAAAATCAGAACAACAACAACAACCAAGGAAATGGGAACAACAATGGGGGTAACAATGATGGCAACGGTGCTAGGGGACGTGTCTTCGTGATTGGTCAGGGTGATGCAAGGAACGATCCCAATGTTGTGACGGGTAAGCTCCTACTGGACGACTTTTATGTTACTGTTTTATTTGATTCAGGTGCTGATACTAGCTACGTGTCCTTAAAAGTTAGTCAAATGCTTAAGCGTACTCCAACACTTTTGAATACCAAGCACATTGTAGAACTAGCAAATGGTAAAAGTTTAGAGGCCATGCACATAGTTAAGGGTTGTAATCTTGTTCTTGCTGATCAGACCTTCTCTATCGACCTCATTCCTATCGTTCTGGGTAGTTTCGACATTGTTATTGGGATGTATTGGTTATCTCAACATCAAGCGGAAATTCTTTGCAAGGAGAAAATTGTCTGCATCCCTTGTTCTGGTGAAGAACCCCTCGTGATTCGTGGTGATAAGAGTGGTGCAGTCGTAGGCATTATCTCTTTCCTTAAGGCCCAAAAGTGCTTACGAAAGGGTCACACAACTATTCTAGCCCTCGTTACTGACACCTCAACGAAAGAGAAGAAGATAGAAGACATTACGATCATGCACGACTTTCCTGAGGTATTTCCTGAGGAATTACCTGGTCTTCCACCTCATCGTCAAGTCGAGTTTCAAATCGAGCTAACTCCTGGAGCAGTGCCCATAGCTCGTGCACCTTATCGCTTAGCTCCAACAGAACTAGAGGAATTGTCCACACAAATATAAGAGCTCTTGGACAAGGGTTTCATTCGTCCTAGCTCTTCGCCATGGGGAGCTCCAGTCTTGTTTGTAAAGAAGAAAGACGGTACCTTCTGAATGTGTATCGACTATCGCGAACTCAACAAGGTGACCGTGAAGAATCGTTATCCTCTCCCACGTATTGACGACTTGTTCGACCAGTTGCAAGGGTCGAGCTATTACTCAAAGATTGATCTGAGATCGGGATATCATCAGCTGAGAATCCGAGATGAGGACATCTCCAAAACAGCATTCAGGACTCGTTACTGGCACTACGAGTTTCTGGTTATGCCTTTCGGGCTGACAAACGCACATGCGGTCTTCATGGATCTTATGAACCGAGTGTGCAAACCTTATCTGGATAAGTTCGTTATTGTTTTCATCGACTACATCCTGATCTATTCCAAGAGTCAGGGGGAATACGAGCAGCATCTGCGACTTATTCTGGAACTTCTTTGAACAGAGCAGCTTTATGCTAAGTTCTCGAAATGCGACTTTTGGCTTCGTGAAGTCCATTTCTTGGGCCATGTGGTAAATGAGGATGGGATTCATGTGGATCCATCCAAGGTTGACTCGATCAAGAACTGGCCTGCACCCCGTAAACCAACAGAAATCCGCCAATTCTTGGGTTTGGCGGGTTACTACAGAAGATTCATCAAGGATTTCTCGAAGATTGCACAACCTCTCACTTCACTGACTCAGAAGGGTGTCACCTATCATTGGGGTGATGCACAGGAGTCGGCATTTCAGCACTTAAAGGAGAGACTTTGTAGAGCGCCTATTCTCACATTACCTGAAGGCATAGACGATTTCGTGGTTTATTGCGACACGTCGATCCAAGGACTTGGTTGTGTGTTGATGCAACGGGATAAAGTCATTGCTTATGCATTGCGCCAACTTAAGGTTCACGAAAGGAACTACACTACTCATGATCTGGAGCTGGGAGCTGTTGTTTTTGCACTCAAGATATGGAGGCATTACTTGTACGGTACCAAGTGCACCATTTACACCGATCATATGAGTCTCCAACATATCTTCGAACAGAAGGAGTTGAACATGCGACAGCGTCGATGGGTCGAACTCCTAAATGATTACGAATGCGCGATCAAGTATCATCCGGGCAAAGCAAATGTTGTGGCCGATGCCCTCAGCCGGAAGGAGTCTAAACCTAAGCGTGTACGTGCGTTACAGCTTACCATTCACTCTAGTCTTCCCGCTCAGATACGAGATGCTCAGGTTGAAGCATTAAAAGTTGAAAACATCTGGGCTGAGTCTTTGCGAGGATCGAGGAAACGGTTAGAGCAAAAGGAAGATGGCGCTTATTACGTGACAGGGCGCATCTGGGTTCTACTCTATGGTAACCTACATGAGCTTGTGATGGATGAAGCACACAAGTCTCGTTACTCGGTACATCCTGGTTCGGATAAAATGTACCACGATCTCAAGACTACGTATTGGTGGCCAAGTATGAAAGCCAACATAGCAACCTACGTCAGTAAATGCTTGACTTGTGCGAGAGTCAAAATCAAGTACCAGAAACCATCAGGCCTACTTCAACAACCAGAGATACCGACATGGAAATGGGAGCAAATTCCCATGGACTTCGTTACTGGCCTGCCTAGATCTCAACGCGGAAATGATAACATTCGGGTGATCATGGATCGACTGACCAAGTCTTCACATTTTCTGGCTATCAAGGAAACGGATAAGTTTTCTACTCTAGCAGACATCTACCTAAAGGAAGTAGTATCAAGGCACGGGGTGCCAACCTCCATCATTTCTGATCATGACTCACGTTTTACATCTGAATTGTGGCAAGCTATGCACAAGTCCTTTGGCTCTCGATTAGACATGAGCATGGCATATCATCCACAGACGGATGGGCAGTCTGAACGCACCATCTAAACCCTTGAAGACATGCTTCAGGCATGTGTAATCGACTTTGGTAACGGCTGGGAAAGACACCTCCCGTTAGTAGAGTTTTCGTATAACAACAGTTACCACACCAGCATCCAGGCTGCACCATTTGAGGCATTGTACGGACATAAGTGCCGATCACCTCTTTGTTGGGCAGAGATTGGAGACAGCCAAATCACTGGCCCAGAACTCGTTGTAAACACAACAGAGAAGATTGCTCAGATACGAAAATGAATGGCGGTAGCTCGTGATAGTCAGAAAAGCTACGCTGATAAGCGAAGGAAACCACTCGAGTTCCAAGTTGGGGATAGAGTACTACTTAAAGTCTCACCTTGGAAAGGTGTAGTTCGTTTTGGTAAACGAGGCAAACTCAACCCGCGATACGTCGGACCTTTCGAAATCACTGAGAAAATTGGGAAAGTGGCCTATAGACTGAACCTTCCCGAAGAACTCAGTGGAGTTCACAACGTATTCCACATGTCAAATCTGAAGAAGTGTCTGTCAGATGAGACCCTCATAGTTCCTCCCAAGGAGCTCACTATCGACGATCAGATGCGATTCATCGAAGAACCAGTAGAGATTACTGACCGAGATGTTAAAGTTCTCAAGCGTACCAGGATACCCCTTGTTCGAGTTCGTTGGAACTCCCGTCGTGGCCCAGAGTTTACCTGGGAATGAGAAGACCAAATGAAACATAAGTATCCCCAGTTGTTCGAGAAAAGTGCAACCACTACTGAGACTGAAGCTACTAGGGAATTTCGGGACGAAATTCCAAACCAACGGGGGGATAATGTGACACCCCAGGAAAACCAGGAAACCATGCAACCTAACTAGCTTCCTCAGTAACTACGTGCTAAATTTCGGGACGAAATTTCTTTCAAGTTGGGGATGATGTGACAACCCGAACTTTCGAGGTCAGTGTCGTTTAATCTTGTGATCCAAATCTTCTGTTATTCATTCCTCTCCTTGTGCTGAACGTTTTTTGCTAATATAAAACTTGCTAATATTAGTTTAATGCACATTATGGTTGGGTCGAGTACTAGTTTGCACGTGTTGGAAACACACACACACCCGGAACTTTGGTAGTTATGTTTGGGCCTGGAGGAGCCCAAGTAGGGCCTTGCATTAGGAACCACCCTCTTTGGTTATGTGTTATGTTTGGGCTTAGCATGTATACACACATAGCTTATGCGTTATGATAAACTGATTGTTTGTATGGGCCTGAGCCCACTTCGGCCAATTAAATGAACCGCCCGGTTTCTAGTATATATGTATACGTAACATTGTAATGTTTATCATAAGAATTCAAATCAAACCCTACCTATTTCCAAGTTACGCACGGCAACAGGAGACCCCCCCCCTCGAGGCTTCCTCCTTTGGATCGAGTAATTCAGTTAGTGAGACCATATTCATATTGATCCCTACTTGATGATCCTATTTATGTGTAATCTTGATTTAACAAATTATGGATGCATGTTGATGTTGTGTTCTTGGTTATGTGAAATCCTATAAACCTTAATCTTTTGTATGAACTATATGCAATAAGGTCTTGTGATTAGATGTTGGCCCTGTTGATGCTCGATGACATGTAAATACAAATGTGTGAGTTTAGATTGTTTGAATTATAATCAGGTGAATAAAGTCTAGGATTTTGGTTGGTAAATTAGATGATAATCTGATGATGTGAATAAGGTACCATGTAGTCGATCCTGATATCATTATGTTCGAACTTCATATATATATATATATATATATATATTGTTGATGTTTTATGCATAATAATTGGTTAGGTTAAATAATGAATCAATGTTTGGGTAAAGAAAGATGTAAACAGGATCGAATGACTTATGCAATGTAAATAGTAATTGGCTTTAATTATTGAACAGAAGGGTAATTGGGCTGTTTAATGTGTTTAACGTATACATGTAAATAAATAGGCCTGCTGCATAAACGGGCCGCTGGGAGGACTGCACGATGTATCGCAGCTGGGTTGTTTCGGGCCCATTTGGCAGATGGGCCGCGCAGGTGACACAACCGGTGCGGGCTGGGCCTCGGCGGGCCGCACACACAAGCAGTCACCTGGGGTGGTGGCTGGGTACACTTGGGCTCGCACGGTTGGGTTTAAAGGGGCTGGGACTTAACAATTAACCTAATCTAATTAATATAATGGGCTGATGTGTTCCTGTAACTTGGGCCAATTATTTGTAGGAAATAAGTATATGTTGGGTGCATACCATTGTTATATGAATTGGCAATCTATGAACATGGGGATGTGGGATTTGTGGATACGAGTACAAAACCCTGTTGTAATCATATTGGATGGCAAACTGTTTAAGTTGATGTAAATATATATATGTATATATGTCATTTTGTGGTGCACATTACGAATAGTACATTGAGATGTTAGTTGTTATGTAACATGTGACGTGTGAATTTGTGACATGAACTTGTATCGTAAATGTACTCTCACCCGGATGCTTGTATGTCGTATGTGACGTTATATATGTTGGTTGTTATGTGTGACTAGATACGTGAATTGTGAATTCATGAAACTGACTGTCTTTGGTAACTACGATAGGGTTTGATTGATCAACTGTTAAACAAAGAAATTAACCTTACCGAGCAAACCAAGGTGAGTTCACACTTTTATAAGGCATGGGATTCCCGGTGGGTTGGGAATGGGTTAAGAAGCTAAAACGAAACCTACATATTCACCTCTAACAGAATATATACCTCCGTCCTCGGTTGGGAAGGACGACTACATTAAACATGCGTATTCTCGGTTGGGTAGAGTACGTACCTCCGTCCTCGGTTGGGAAGGACGACAACATATAACTTACTAGACAAAACTCTATCATGAAGTCCCTCATTTTTATATCGACTTAATCGTCGGTCCAATGGCGGGCGGGTCATTAGTTAATAGCGATATTAGGGTTGACAAGCCTCACACCGTGCCGGTAGGTAATGGATCTGGGCACTTAGTCAATGATGATAGACATTGGCGTAGGACACAACTTCCTCAGTTAGTTGTCGATATGGTAACGGTCTAGTGGTTTACAACATGGGATAGCCCCCACTAGTTATGGTTTGGGAAACAAGGAATTGATTAACTATTGGTTTTCGAATAAACATATGGTTTTTGAAACAAATTTAAACTCGACAACCAACTGTGAACTCACTCAACTTTGTTGTTGACTCGTTGTTACATGCCTTGCAGGTCGTTAGATGTTAGCTGGAGCTTGCAGGGGAGCGGAAGTCGTTGTGGTACATGGACTGTTGAGTTCCATGATAAACATTGAACTTTTAAACTTATACTTGGTTTTCGGTTTTAAACTTTATTGCTTCCGCTGATAACTTGTATTGGATTAACTTGTTTGAACACCAGTTATATTGTGTGGTTGGACTTTTATTTTCTTTACTATATTGTTCAATATGATTGGTGGCTTGATCCTAGTCAGTCACGCTTCCTGCGGTGATACTCCGCTTGTGGAATTTGGGGGTGTGACAGGTTTGATGACTCGGTAGACACGGTTGAAGATTCTACCTCGTTTTGTTTGGCAGTTAACGCCTTATCAGCCATCTTTTTCAGGTTTTCGGCCGTCAGTTCCTGCTTCACGTCAATGATCTCTGGGGTATACTTTGCAGGATTCAGCTTCGTTTCTTTCTCTGCTTTCTCTCTCCTCATAGCAGTAAGTACGTCTTTGTACTCTTCCTAGACAGTAGGGGTTGTTTTGACTAGTGCATCAAAGTCGATGGTTGCTGGATCAGTTGCTATATTTCCCTCTAGATCCAAGTAGCATTGTCGCTCCTCATCCCACCTGTTTAAATCTTTTGCTTCTCTATAGATCATTTAAATCTCACTAAGCTTCTTCCGACCAATATCCTCCTCTCTGTTATACACCCACTTAGCAACCAATGTGGAACCCTCGTCTGGAATATATTTGCTCCAATCAAATCCCTCATCCTCCTATGTGACAATTAACGCCCCGGATTTGTCTTTTGAAGACGATCCTTATTCGATCTGTGGACGATTGACTTTCGAAGGTTGTTCCTTATTGCATTGGTACATAGCTTTCTTATAGTAATCCTCATGGAATGGGTTGACACTATCATTCACATTTTGATTTTGGCATTCTCGTTTGAAATGCCCCTTCTGTTTGCATTTGAAGCAGGTGACCTTCGACTTGTCGAACCCTAGTTTGGTATTCGGACCACCCACACACTATCTAACTGTTATCTCCATAAATCTTTGTGCTCAACGGATAGCACTCACCATGCACCAGCGGATATCAATCAGCTCCATTTCCTCTGGATCTTTCTAATCATAGTCCTCTTTTGTTATATTTGGTTGCCGATCTTGTCTGCAACCAGACTTTATAACTCTCGAGAATAGATGCGAGGAACACCATCCGTTGTTTAGCTGCTTCTGCGCTGAGACTTTGCGAGTTGTTAAGAATTACGGTAATATTACATTGTACAACATTTGGATTAGAGTTGTTTTGACTCTACTGTGTTTTAGCTGCAGACTGTGATTGTGTGTTTGAGTTTGACCCTTGATAACCGAAACCACTGCTTCCTGAAGAACTACCACTTGATTGCTGTTCGGTGACTCATTTGATCTTCTGACGCTGAAGGTCGTCCAATCTTCGGTGACTGAACGTTTAGTGACAGAAGACTTCCTCGGTAGTAGAGATTCACGTTCTGTTGATAGTTAGAGGTATTTGACTTGTTCTGTTTTGTTATTTCTAATCCGTGCCCCTATAACTTTTCAATCAGTGTATCCACACTGACCGTGCTCAAATTCAGATTACTTTTCAGTATCAACACATAATACTTCTAATCTTCCTCATTCGAAAGTGCATCGATCAGCTTTTCGTTAACCTCTTCATCTGTCTTTTCAATCCCGAATCTATCCAGCTCAACTTTCAAGTGATAGAAACGTTCAATCATTTGCTTTACACCTTCGCCTTTCATACAGCTAAAATAGTCAAATTTTCTTTTCAACAACGATTTTTTGTTTTTAACTATTTCGTCCCCACCAGTACACTTCTTTTTCAAAGACTCCCACAACCCTTTTGTTGTATTATCATATCGAAGCAACGATATGATGTCGCTCAAACCGATTGGTGAATAAGAGCGATCCCACGTTGTTCAGCAGCAAAGTTATCCTGATTGGGTTTTCCCAAAGCTGTAAATGGGATTCTTTCTCATTGTGGGGTTACTGAAAGAGTATACCCGGTTTCTAAATATTTCCAACTCTCATATGCGTAGTCCTTTAACTAATTGATAAACCTTGGAGCCCACCGATTGTAGTCCTCGATGTTCCTTAGCTTCGACGACGGTTAACATTTGACTGACTTTGGGTCTAGCCAAGGACCCTTATAAAAGGGCGCACCATGGAGGCATTCCATGGACTATCCATTAGTTTAGTAGTTTAATCCAAGTTTAAATTTAGTTTAATCTTAGTTTAATATCTAGTTTAATGTTTTCTTTTGAGTATTTAGCTTTGTAGGAGTAAGACGCGCTCAGCAAAGGAAGATGGATGATGAAATGGAACCCACGCACATAGATCAGAAGCCTCCCGACTCATTTTCTACAAAACAGTGGCTGCAGCACGGGGTCGTGCTCACCCAGCACGCCCCCGTGCCCAACTTGTTGTTGTCAAATATATTATTTCTAGAAGATGGCACGGGCCGTGCTCACCCAGCACGCCCTCGTGGCCACCCCACTGTAAGTCTTCTGATTTCATTTGTTACTGACACTTTGGACACAGGGTCGTGTTCCCATAGCATGGGGCCGTGCTGCAAGTGCCAGTAACCAAAAATTTTTGTTATTTTCATAATTTTTACACATTTTTCCAAAATAAATCCTTTTTGGGACACATTGGGGACAATGTGTAATTTAAGTGTGGGGGGAGGAGGATAATAAAAACCATGAATCATTTTGTCCTAAATCAAGTCTTACACAAAACTCGCCTTGGAACCGGTAAACACGCCAAACTTTTTCAAAAAAATTTCTTGTTTTTTACTTCTCTTAAGTTTAGTTGGGTAAACGAGTTCTAGAAATTATGTTTTTACGAATTTACAACTGTTAGCGTCATGATAAAAAGAACCAATTTAGAAAAATTACGAAAACAGGCATGATAAATCTTTGTAAAATTTGATTATATATACATTTTTACACTTCAACCCATTTTCCCACAAAAAGTGAGTTTTGAGCCATTACCGAGCATACAAATATACATTTATACTAATTGCTCAACTTTCGTTTCTTGTGTGAATAGCCCGTTTGGTTCTCACGAATCTAGAACTTGACAACCCGATGTGTTTCAAGTCCTTACTAACAAAAATCCAAGTAAGTAAATGATAGAGGCATTAGGACAAACCTTTTTCAAAACAAAAACCATTATTTTTCTTTGCTTTATCCAAAGACACCCCCCTAGTTACACCCTTTGAACCTTAAAAACCTTTTCATTTCAAACCCACAAAAACTACCCTTTTCATTTACATTTTTCATTTTTGTAAACTTATCGGTTATGAAATTACGATTTCGGCTCAGTTTCAACTTTGGCAACAAAAAAAAAAGCAGAAAAAAATCATAAAAATATGCCAAAGTATTTTTTTTTCTAAGCCAAAAAGCAATAGAAAAACTGATAGTTTGCGTTTTTCACCCTTTTCCGAATAAAACTTACCAAACCTGAACAGCCACCTACCCTTCAAAGTCCTCTTGATATTTATAAGGATTTAACATCAAAAGGAGAGGGTTTGATCGATTGACAAGCCTATGGTAGGAGTGAGTTCCAAATCGGGAACGAGCGTTTCACTTAATACATTATCGACCGAGTGTTGAGTGACCCCTTGTGAGGGGTGTAAATTTGTATATAACTAAATAGAATTTTATAAAGACATGTTTTGTCCAAAGTAAATATTTTTTCTTAAATTAAGTTTTAAATAAATATGACGAATAGGATTGTAAACAAAATAAAAACAAAATAGATTTAAAACTTGGATACCCAACACTCTAAAGATAAGATTAAACCTTCTCTTCTACCTATTCCATTTGGGTGTGTAAGCCACGTAATAGAGTTTTTACTTGAGGACAAGAAAAGATTCAAGTGTGGCGTAAAAGCAACCCCTTTTAGTACTAGTGTTGGAAAAAGCTCGTGTTTTCGTTCCTTTTTTATTTTCAGGGTTAAAAGAGCTTAAATTTGCAAAAGGAGCAAAAAGACAGCAAAAAAACCAACATAAAAGTAAAGAAGGAGGAATTGCCGTAACTCACCAAGCCCCGATTCACATCCAACCCATAAAATAGCAAGAACAGGAGACTGACACGGGGTCGTGTCCACCAGACACGAGCCGTGTCCGAAGATGGATGCTGGGCAGAAGAAAAGACAACCGCAAAAGACAAAAATGGCAACCAACACGGGGCCGTGTTAAGACAACACGGGGCGTGGTCAACTCAAAGATTTTCTGAATCTGCGATAGTAAAGCAGGTACTTTGGCCACAGGCCGTGCCGTTGACATACGGGGCCATGTTAGTACAGCATCTGACAAGCAGTTAATGGGGAAGAGAGAGAGAGAGAGAGATAGGCATGGGGCCGTGCCAGCTAGGCATGGGCCGTGCTGAAGCTTCTAAAGACAACTATAAATAGAAGTGATTGGTTTCACTTCAATCATCCCTTGGCAAACCACTTCTCTCTCACTTACCACCACTCCACCAACACCATCATCCACCACCATCAACCATTTTTCCATCTTTAGAGTGTGTGTAGTCTCGAGATCCAAGATTAATCATAAGATTTTTTGTCAAACAAAGGCCATGCTTGGCTAAATTCTTACATCACTTGGTGAAGACATATCTTTTATGTATTTCTTTTATAATTTACAATATTTGGCTACTTTTTAATTGGGTATGAATTAATGACTATAATAATAATTAGTTTTTTATATTGAAGGAGAATTTATTCACCCATTCTTCATATGTCGTTTACTCAACATATTCATGTCTTTACGGTCTATATAAAGAATGTTAATTGCCTGTAAGGGGGTTAGAAGGGTGGATTGGGTAATTCTATGTCTCGTTAAGTGTATAGATCCTGAGAGAACCTGGTGCAAGTTTAGTACTACTCCATGGATTGGTCGGGAATGACTGGCCTGACTGAGAGTAAGAAAACACTTGCATCCATTATTCATAAACTACTATTAGAAATTTAAACCAACCCCGCGAGGATTATATCCCTGCTGACTCAGATCAACGGGTTGAGGGTGATCGCCGCCTCGTAAGGGGGATCCACCACATTTTGCATTAATAACTTACTTAATTATCTTTCAATATTCCGACCTAGTGGGATTGTATCCTTGCTGACTCGAACTACTAGGTTGAGGGTAACGTCGCCTCCAAAAGAGGGGCCTACTACTATAACTAAGATAATCTCTTAAAATGCCCAAAGTGCGGAAATCATCAAAAGGGTACATGAAAGATAAGTCGGATCCAAGTGATTTTTTCTTGTCTATCATTTTTATTTTATTTTTATATTCTATTTTTATCTTTTTATTAGTTTAAAAATCTTTTTTTTTTAGATTTGATTCGATTAGACGTTGACGATAAGCCGGTATCAAAAGCTCTTGTCTCCTTGGATGACCTCGGTATCTTGCCATCACTATACTACGTCCACGATGGGTTCACTTGCCCTAGCGTGTGTGTAGAGTGATAGTAGAATATCGTGTTTTATAAATTTAAAACTTGAAAATCGGCGAGTAAAAAGAGCTAAAAATATAGACACCGGCACGCACGGCAGTTATACCTAAACTACACTTCATACCTTTCACTATTAAATCAGCCAAACCCAACCTTTAAGTTCATGTTTTGTTACATTCTATAACATTTAAAACTAATGTCGTCCAAAAACACAGTTAAGTTACCTCCCATGCTTTGCATGCGAGGGTACTATGGTCTTTTACAACATAAAGGTTGATTTGTGCAAAATATTATTTATAACATAAAGAGGTTGATTTGTGCAAAAATATTATTATATATATAGTAGAATATTTTTTTGAAAAGACATTATTATTTGTTAATAATTATATATTTATATATATACACATATATAAAAAATAGTTTTAAATTTATTTTATAAAAAATCTGATTTTAATACTTTTATAAAGTAAATAATAATAACAAGGTAAATTACTTTTTATATAAAGTATAAATAAAACACAAATTCTTTTATAATAAAGTTATTGTAATATTCAAAATATTTTAATAATTATATATAATTTAAACGAACTTTTTAAAACTACTGAAACTAAAAAGTACCTTTTTTGTATATGTAAGTATGCTTTTATAAAAACAAAATACTAGACAAATTTATATCGATAAAAGAAACTAATAAATTAATTTGACGTTTAAAAAATAGTTAATAAACTTTAGTACACAAATTCCAAATATACAACATGTAAATAATACAAATGCAATTGAAAATAACAGAATGCCATAACATCTAGAATTTTCATTTGTATTTTTATGAAATTTTACAAAGATATTTAAAATGGCCGTGTTTTTACTTTTCTGGGTAAAGCCTAGCTAATTTAGATTTGTTAATGTGCATAATCTATGCTTTTAGGTATTCGTTTAATGTAAGACAAGTCCAAAAAAATGTATACCCGGCCTTTTTTAAACGTCAAATTAATTTATTAGTTGCTTTGATTGATATAAATTTGTCAAATATTTTGTTTTTATGAACACATACTTACATATACATAAAAATACTTTTTAGTTTGAGTAGTTTTTAAAACGTCCGTTATAATATATAATTATAAAAATATTCCGGATATTACAATAACTTTATTTATATTTATATTTTATATAAAAAGCAATTTATCTTGTCATTATTATTTACTACATAAAACTATTAAAATCAGAATTTTTATAAAATAAATTTAAAACTAATTTTTATATATGTGTATATAGATAAACATATAATTACTAACAAATAATAATGCTTTTGCAAAAAAAATATATTCTACTATATATAATAATATTTTACCCAAATCAACCTTTATGTTATAAATAATATTTTTGCACAAATCAGACTTTATGTCATAAAAGACCATAGTACCATCACATGCAAATCATGTGAGGTAACTTAACTAGGTTTTTAGACAACGTTAGTGATAAAGGTTATAGAATGTAAAAAAACATGAACATAAAGGTTGAGTTTGGCTGATTTTACAGTGAAAGGTATAAAGTGTAGTTTAGGTATTACATAAAGGTTCATTTATACAATTTTGTATTATAAAATTTCATATAAACATCCGATTTTGACTACATAAATCCTTGTGTGCATACGTTTGAAATTATTTCCAAACTTAAAGTCAAGTTATGCGAAACCATTTTTTTAATTTTTTATTACATTTGCATACTTGCAAACTCATAGTCAGATTATGCGCACTACTTTAAGGTTTACTCTTCATTTCTTAATCTTACTCTTCATTTCTTAATCTCACACGCATGCCATGTTTTTTTAGTCTATTGGGCAATTTGGAAATATACATATGTAGGCCTCACACACCAGGGACTTTTTTTTAATAAAAACACCAAAAAAAATTAGCTATGGTGCAATTTGTTTCAAATAACAACTAGTGAATTTATTCCGCGCTTTGCGGCGAAAATTTGGTCGATATCTATTTTTTCTGTTACGGTATCGACGATCTCTATAGTCATCGAAAGAGAAAACATTACATCAATCGAAAACACTAAAAACAAATATTGATACCGGTACCAATGTTGTTTAGTTATATCAGTTTGGTTGGTTTGGATTCCGTGTTTATTTTTACTCAACATTGAGATAGAAATTTTATTGAAAACATATATTGTATCGTTATCGTACCAAACCGAACCAAAACCAACTGAACAACATCTGTATCGATACAACATCTGTATCGATACCAATGTTTATTTTTATTGTTGTTGCTTTTGTTAAACTAACATCGTATCACTATCATACATAACTAAACCGAAAAATGTCGGTATTGGTATGTATTCATTTTTATGGTTTCTTGTTTGATAACGGATATAGTGCCGCTACCTTAGTGAACTTAACCGAAACAGAACGAACAACATTGATTTTGGTACTGGTATTTATTTTTATTGTTTTTTCTTTCGATACACTGCCACTGTACCGCTACGCTACCGTACCGAATAACATCAGTACCGGTACGTGTATTCATTTTTATGATTTCAGGTTTAGAGAAGTTTTAATTTCTACAACTTTGTATGCGACGATAAATGAATATCAGTACCAATACCGTGACAATCTAAACCGATCAATATCGTTTGAACAATATTGGTGCTGGCACCAGTGTTTGTTTTTATCATTTTTGATCGATGTAAAACATTTATTGATTTGTATACCAAGTGCATATATCGGACTTCTAATGTATTGAAGCGAACCGTACTGATCCAATGCCTATGGTAACGTACTGTCACAACGTCGCAGGCAAATAACTTAGAATATATAACGCAGGTTATTAATAATAAATCAAATTGAATAGTAAACAAAAAAAACTATTAAAAATTAAAAATAAATATTTAAAAAAATTTATGTACTATTCATCAACACTTTTAATTCATATGTATAACTAGTGGACTTCCCTCGCGCGTTGCGGTGAGAAGTCGTTCCGTATTAGTTCGATTCATTAAGGTGTCGCTACTATTATCGGCTCTTTGTATAGCGATCAAACAATAAACCTCTAAAAATAAATTCATAATATGTCCAAAATGATATTGACATACGTTTTTATTGATCAAAAACTTTAAAAATGAATATTGATAAAGATTTAAAACATACAAACATCGGGGGTTCTGATGTTCGGTTGAAATCGACGTGGTATCGATGTTTTTCGAACAATATAAATTTTGTTCGTCACCGACACTCATTGTTTATGATATAAAAAACTATTCTATACCGCTAATAAAGTTGTTCTAATAGTATTGGTTCGGTTTGTCACAATAAAGAACAAAAAATCAAATATAACGACTTGATACAGCAATTGAAAGAAACAACGAATATATGGGTGAATACAACTCCGTCTTTGACTAAACTTATTCGGGTATAAAATAGTAGCAACTGGTAATGTTGTAATTCGGTCAGAATTAGATAGGTTCATCACGAAACTATGTTGTTAGTATGGTATCATTCCATTCGTAACGGTAAGGAAAAACTCAATAATATATATAACTTATTTATAAATTAAAGAAATATATATTTTCAAGAATTACTCAATTAAAACTTAAAATAAAAAATAAAGAGTAAGACATCATTACTTGTTATTTATGATTATTTAATTTAATATTATGTAATAATTAATTTGTGGTTGGCACTATTCATCGAGAGTTTCAATTGATATGTATAGTATGTAACCTGCGCGCGTTGCGGCGCGAGAGATCGAATTGTTCACAACTCAAGAAAACAACAAAAGCGGCCATTTCAGCTTTAACTTGGAGCGTGATACATATAAAACCACATATCAAGTTGTTCAGATATTTAGTGTGACAACCCTCACCAAACCAGGTATCCGTACGAATTAATTAATATTTAATTAATGCTTAATTACAGTGCTTGCTTACAACTGTGGTTAAACTGCTTCTTGATTTTTGATACATACATATACATGCATCATACTTTATTACTGTCACTCCATTATTTACACAGAACTATAGTGACAAACTTGATGCACAAAAGCACAGTGAGCACACTAAACGGATAACCCAGTAAACATGCTGACATAGCCAGCACCAGACAGATACTGTCTCTAAGGCCAGTATGAGCCGGGAATAGATTACTACACTAGTGGTGAGTGTAGGGATGTGAGGATTGTAGAACTGCGCCACTAGGTGAAGTTTATAGTAACCGGATGTGCCTAAAACGTACTTTAAGTACAAATTTCTGCACTTTGTCACAAAATTCAGCATTTAATATAACTAGTAAAGTGCAAAAATATGGGAAAATAATACTAGACACTTTCCAAAGTGTCAGGAATTCATTGTGTCACTAAAAATAATATTAAAGGCACTTTAAATGCTTGTTAAGCACTTTAACGGATCAGAATCCAACCGAACAACCGGACTTTACCCGGAACATAAAAATATTGTCAATGACATTGTTTTTCCTTTTCTGAGCCAGTTAGGGTCCCCGAATACCCTAACACCCTTTATAATTCATAACACACTAAATACCTAACTTAAAGTTCTAACTAATCAAACTAGTACTTAACCACATAGTTGGAATCAAACCAAATACCCCCCCCCCCCCCATTGACCCGATCGATTACCCTATGTGGGGACATCCTCCACACTATTTTGATTATTATATTCCAAATGCCTAATATCTAGTAAACATGTTGTATGTTGGACAAAACTCTAAAGGTGGTTTATAAATATAACCACAAGGACATTTCATTCACAAAAACCCATCAACAAATTTAGCTCTCTCTCCTCTCCCTCTCTTTGAAGTTGGCTGAACCCAACACCCACCCTCTCATCACTTTCAAATTTCAATCTTGCAATTTCACTTACATACAAAGGTGAATGGTCACATACGAGGAGACCCGGTGCCTACGGAATCTCAAGGACCTCTCTACATCGCTTTTATCCACCTAGTTTTCACTTCAATTCTTCCCTAGCCTTGAGCTAGTTGTAAGTGATTCTAAACAGTCTCTTGTTCATGTTTAAAGTGGTTAATAAGGGATTTAACGAATAAAAATCATGAACACTTAAGATCAAAACTAAAAGTCTTGTAAGAATGATAAACTTGATGGTTAAAGAGAAAATAATGGTGTAAAACTCATGAATATTGTTTAGTTATGGTTAGTTTATGTTGTTGGTTGCTAGTAGTGGAACGGATCGTCATCTAACCACGCTAGATCATGTTCATGGAACATGAAGTAGCATTATGTTAAGTAGGAAAGTTACAAGAAGACGAACCCTTCCATACATAAACATGAGCTTGTGTAAAAATAGTTTTTCTTGTAAAATGGAGTTCTAAACTAGTAGATCTAAAGATCTACAAGTGGTATTTTCGAAGAACCAAGTAAAATATACAAGTCTTATTTTAAAGCCAGATCTTTCCTAAACTAAAGGTGTTTTTGTGAACAAACAAGTGTGTAGACACTTGTGTAACAAAAGGATTTAACAAAGAAATATTTCCGTAATTTTGACTAGAAGTTCTGAGGTTACATCTTCTTTAAAAATAAAGTTTTTCAGGAAACCGGTTTATTTTTAAAGATAGAAAGATCTACTAAAAATGTTAGAAAAGTTACTACATACTTTTACACAACTTATACGTTCATGTGTTTACGATTTATGCTTATTTTGGCTACTTTGACGATTGAACATTGAATATTGATGATTGGAAAATTGTTGATCGAATTTTGAAAAGAAAATGATACGCTAGTAAGCGTGGCCACCTCCAGTTACAGAGGAAACTCTGGCGAAATTTTTCCAGAAAATGACACTTAGAAATATTTTTTGGTGACAAGTGTTTGTAAATATATTTTTGACTTGTTTTCCAAACAAACCTCGCCATGATTTTTGATAAAATAACCAAGTATTCGGAGGTGGATTTTCGTAAATAACACTTGTTAAATATATATTGAGAATATATATTTTTAATAACACGTTTGTGTGCTTACGTGATTATTTTGTGAACAAAAGATATATTATTTTTAGAGTAAAAATAATATAACCTGAATACACTGAGAAGTATCGACTCCAAAATAATACCAACGCCTTCACAAATAAATATCTAAGTTACACCGGTATTATTATTACCTCCCGAACTTTAAATGTAACTTATGTATTACCAGAAAATACTCTTAAATGTGTATTTTGATAAAAGTATCATCTTGGTAAACTGTATGGAGTAAAGTATAATATTTTTGGGAAAAATATGTATATTTTGGAATCAGAATAGTTTGGACAAGTGATTTAAAATATATTTTCAAGTGAGACTTAAAATATATTTTCGAACTATAACGTATACGTATATTCTGGTAAAATATCATTTTGGGAGTCAAGGAAGTAAAAATATATTATTTTGGGGGAAAAATACATATATTTTGGAAATAAGTTATTTTGGACAAAAAGGTTAAGTATATTTGCTAAGTGGGACTTAAAATATATTTTCGGAAATATAAAGCATACATGCATTTAAAAACCCCCATCCTTGGGAAGGGAACACGAATACTAAGACTTGAGAAGTACTAATACAGAAATGTTGAATAAACAATTATTCCAAAACTAAATACAATTATTATTATTACTTGGAATAATACCAGAATCGTAATTCAAAAATATTCATACTAAGAGAAGGCACTACCCGTTCGTCTAATAGACATTAGACCATTGTAGGTAGTCGTGTTTGCCGCGGAGATTTGGGTTACGAATACGAAGACGCAATACTGTGAGTTCATGTCCCCCCTTTCTCTTAACTGTTTTCATTTTTTATAACTTCGGGGGTGAAATACATGTTACATTACTACAGACACTTTTATACATGGTATGATTAGCTAAGGAATTTACTTCTAGATCACGTGAATGGATAGGCTATTATCGTAAGACCATTAATCCTTTTATAAGGACCGAGAGGCATGAGTGATATATCTATCGGGTGTTGCGAGCCCCACACATGGGCCAGCGTGTGGCTGCATGTGGTGACTATGTCATTCCGCCGGAAGGACCGGTATGAAATCCGCGTTACAGGTTTGAGTGCTTCCTAGGCCATGTCACTTATTAATGTATTAGCTACACATTAATTGATCTCTTTTTCCTTATTGCTACATACCAAGAACATACATTTATACAGACATATTCTAACGATTTATACAGACTCACTTACACATGAACTCGCTCAACTTTATGTTGACTTTTCAAACTACATGTATTTTAGGAAACTAACGGATCTGGCACGGTATGCACGTATTTTCATGCCGCGTTTGAATAAAGAAGTTATCTAGGGTTTAGAAGGTGTAACCTCTTCCTGGACGGGTTACATATCTCTAAACCTAGTATTGTTTACAGTCTTTTGCTAAGTCTTTATGAACTCAATTAAATTAAGTTAAGGTCTGTAACTTATTTGTGATTGTTGAAAACGGGATTTTTCTAAACTTTATTAATGGATGAATATCTCATGTTTTTTTATCATATAGCATTGTTATGATTGTTGCTATGGTATTAAGAAGTCACACCAAATAAACCCACGCTTCCGCAAAGCCAGGGTGTGACAGCTTGGTATCAGAGCCTCGATCATAGCGAACTAGGATTCTTTCTCGAGTCTAGACTATGATCATCAGGGCTCTCACGAAAATGTTTTCAAACACTTTTACATTGCATACACTATACGTCCAGATCCAGGGAACAAACCTTTTTACAAACAAAAAGGCACAAATACACATTTCCAAATTTAAATTTATAGTTCAGTCTGAGAGGCTGGTAGGTTAGTCTAGTGGGACTAGAAAGTTCAGTCTGAGAGGTTGGTAGGTTAGTCTAGGGGGACTAGAAAGTTCAGTCTGAGAGGCTGGTAGGTTAGTCTAGTGGGACTAGAAAGTTCAGTCTGAGAGGCTGGGAGGTTAGTCTAGTGGGACTAGAAAGTTCAGTCTGAGAGACTAGGAGGTTCAGTCTGAGAGACTGGGAGGATAGTCTGAGAGACTAGGAGGTTCAGTCTGAGAGGCTGGGAGGATAGTCTGAGAGACTAGGAGGATCAGTGTGAGAGGCTGGGAGGATAGTCTGAGAGACTAGGGAGTTCAGTTTGAGAAACTGGGAGGATAGTCTGGGGAAGACTAGGATGATTACTTGCTTACATTAATTGAGACTTACATGCTTATTTGATTTAAGGTTGATGTACGTGCATATGTGGCAGTTATTTGCATACACTAATCGTTAGTAACTACTATGGATATACATGTTACGCACCGGCACACATGTCACTCTAATTAGAGAACGAGTTATTAGACATTGATAACCCTACGGCCACCGCCACAGATAATGAGACTACATCTGCGCCAGAGACAATTACGTCAGATACTGAGAGTGATCCTGATATCCTGACTAAGGGCGAGGACGACTTCTAACAGTCCGTGCTACCAGATTTTGGTGATACTTCACCTTTGCTGATGGTTTCTCTGGCAAGAATCTTCCTGTCACTCTTGTTTCAATCCATGACCACTCCATCACTGGTCATCCCAATGATGGACACACCATGGCTCCAATCCTCGATGATGCGCCTCCTGCGGGCATCTCTACTAAAGGTTGGCTACTCGACAAACAATATATGACTACGTTGGCATGCTTATCGATGGTCCTCCTGCCGATGCTCATGACGATAGAAAATTAGACGAGGACACTGTTACTAACTTCACTTCTTAAGACTCCTGTTAACAAGCCATCCTCTGATTCTAGCATGCATTCAGACTCCTTTGAGTCTGTGATACCTGCAACCTTACAAACAGCGGGAGTACAGCATTCTACTACTGACACAAGACGACGACGACATGGCTGCTGCACTATCACCTGCTCGAGGCACCACACCGTTACACGACCCAGGGCCTGCTGCTGAGCTAGCTTCTGCACCTTTTGAGTCAGCCTGATGTTGTCCCTACTGGTCCTACATCCTTGCTTGATTGTGACCCTGATACTTTTGGTTTACTAGACATTGCACCCCTACTATCTAACCCAGTACCAGCACCTGACAATCTCCTTATTGGTTGAAACGTTTGTTTTTGCATCCATAACCGCTGATGTTGCTCCTTTTTCCCTATGGAGACCGACACCCATTGCATTGGCATACTTATCGTTTCCTTTCCAGATGTGCCCGTACCTCGGAAGAGTACTCCAGGTCGGCACCAGCATAACGATCTGTTTTGCTACAACAGCATTTTCTACGGCCTTACAGGCCGCACCGTTTACTCCTTTCACCCTACATCGATGTACGAGCCAATTGGATGGATCATATAATACACTATGCAGATTTTAGACCCTTACCATCCCTCACGTAGTGGAGGCCACATACGAGATGAGTTGCTCCTGTAACACCAACTACAGTTTACGGATATGAGTCGCAGAATGTTGGAGCTTGAGCTGACACCACAATTGGCAACTTCAGATGCAAAACATTTCATAACCGAAAGCATGATTTAAGTGTCTACATCACAAGACAGCATCTTGTCAGAAAAGTTTATGTAAGACACCACGTCCTCCACCCTGTCTATTGTCAGCATACTTTGATTCGCCACATACATCAAGGTTCCTTTTGCGCTCTCGACCGTTGCTATCACACTGATTCCCAGGATTCTGATACTCA
The DNA here is from genome assembly GCA_030545235.1 of Helianthus tuberosus. Taxonomy (NCBI): domain Eukaryota; kingdom Viridiplantae; phylum Streptophyta; class Magnoliopsida; order Asterales; family Asteraceae; genus Helianthus; species Helianthus tuberosus. The sequence goes on from CM060407.1 coordinate 127,796,974, forward strand.
TTTCTTTACTATCGAGCGGCAGAGCAGATAATTACTCCGACATATATATAAGCTCGAGGAGGGACTCACGCATGTTAGCAGTCACCTTTCTTTCCTCCTCCACCTCAGTCACCAGTATAGTTGGTTTCTGGATTATGCGGATTGCATTACACTTGGGTAAAGACACTAAAGATAAGCCGGGATTGCGGAGACTTGTGAGGACCACTTCTGATTACGAAATTTTGATGCACTAATATACGTGTTGGACAAGGGTAGGGTGACCCTGTGTCCCTTCTGATGTGATACATTTTATAAGACACAGTGATTGTGGCCGGAGGATAACGAAAGCCCAATCATCTTTAAACATGCGACAATGCTTATGACTAATAACTAATGAAAGACTCAGTCGCTATGTTCCCACTAAGCACGCTGTTGATCAGCGTATTTGTGCTATAACTATAATACTACATGCTTACTTACTACATTCTTATTTACAAGTTGTGCAATAATTGTGATGATATGTGATTGAATAATATAACGACTGTGTATATACATATATGTAATACACCTCTGAGGTCTTATTCGCTAAATAGAGGCTTGTGTGCTCGTGTACTTAACAAGACCTGACCTAACCGACTTTCTTCTAGGAAGATGTCGACTCAAGGGAACACTAACACCAACAACCCTCTGCCGACGACAGAGGCGGAATTTCAAGAACGCCTCTTGCAGTTCATCGCACAGTACGAGGCCCTTCGCTCCGAGCACAGCGGAAGTACCTCAGGAAATAACCCACCCAACGGCTGCACCTACAAGCAGTTCTTGGGCTGCCAGCCTCTACATTTCGACGGCACTGGGGGTGCCGTAGCCTTCGTGCCCTGGGTTGAGAAGACGGATTCTGATTTGCGTGCGAGCAAATGCGCCCCAGAGGATCAGGTCACGTATATTTCCGGGTTGTTCCGAGATGGGGCTCTGTCATGGTGGAAACTCCAGGTTCAGACGATGGGCGAGGCCGCTGCGTATGCCTTATCATGGGACGAACTGAAAGAGCTAATGTATAAAAAGTACTGTTCGAGAACAGAAAGCCAGAATGTGGAAACTGAGTTCTGGAACTTGAAGATGGAAGGTCCAAAAATAGCTGAGTACGTAGAGAAGTTCCAAGTTCTGTCGCGTATTGTTCCATACATGGTAGATCCAGAATTTAAGAAGATTGAGCGTTTCATTTGGGGATTAGCACCTCAAATCATGAGCATGGTGACGACATCAAAGCCTGCAACGATCACTGAGGCCATCAATCTAAGTTTGGCCTTGACTGAAGAGGCAATCAGGATGAACAAATTTTCAACCTCTGAGGAGAAGAAGGAGACTCATGTAGAGTCATCTGGGGACAACAAGAGAAAGTTGGCAAATTTCAAACAGGGTACCCAGTCGAGTAGCAACAACAAGGCCAAAAAGAGAAAAGAGTACATGGGTAAGCTACCTAAATGCGACAGGTGCCGACGTCATCATACCGGACGATGTAAAAATGGGAAGTGTGACAACTGTGGCAAAGTGGGACACAACAGGGAAACGTGTTGGCGTGAGATGAAGCGTGGAAAGAAAGGAAAGGGAAAAGATAAGGGATGTTATACCTGCGGGGATATGAGGCACTATAGGAAAGATTGCCTAAGGGAGATTAAGCAAAATCATGGGAAGGATGTCTAACGCCGGAGCCAGGGAAGCACGCCAGGAATCCAAGCATGGATATCGGTACGTCCCATACTACTCAATGTTATGCATCTGTATTGCCAAATACTGTTGCAAATTTTACGATTCGCACCTCTAGAGTTCGAGAGTATAATTGGTTTAAGCAGCGAGTAAGTAGATATTCCAGTACCCATTAGAACTAGCTTAGGGGAAGCTAGTGGAAGCCAACACAATAACTGGAATCAGCAAGATAGAACCCGGGAAGCGTAAGATTACACTTGATCTACTGCCAGTGAATTAGGAGACTTCAACAAGGTAGTTGGAGGGATTGGTTGACAAATGATCAATAGGAGATTGATATCCGCACCATGATGGCGAACAAAGAAGTGATCTTGACTCATGAAGCGGGATACGCCTCTTCAAATTACAAATCGCTTGAAGGCACAAAGGATGTTGCGTAAAGAATGTGTTGTTTTCTTGACTCATGTCGGGGACAAGGGAGCCGAAGAACTAAAGCCCGAAGATACCCCCGTGATCAGAGGATATCCTGAAGTCTTCCTCAAAGACTTGCCAGAATCGTCTCCTCAACGATTAGTCAAATCTCGCATCGATTTAATTCCAGGCACCACACCTATAGTCGATGCACCGTAGCGACTTACATTTTCGGAGATGCAAGGATTAACAGTGTAGTTTCAGTAGTAAATAGAGAAGGAAGATAACAGACCAAAATTCCCTTTTGGGTAACCTCAGTTCCGCTCATCAAGAAAAAGGACGATAACTTTCAAATGATCGGAAATCGGACAAGCTAGCCAACCAGGGTCGGTGGCTCTTGCTAAGGATTGACGAATTACTTATTTGACTAACTGTAAGGGCCCGACTACCATTACACGACGGATCGACGATCGAGTGTCATTGGCGGTAGATTCAGTAAGAAGGTATACCGTGGAAAAATTGTGGGACAACGACTTGTTCTTAGACGTACACAAAAATAGTGCTACCTACACAATGCATAAACCAGTCTACACGGGATACGAAATCTGGAGGATTTAGAAAACATATATTTAGGACCTTTGTGAACCCAGGTCCAAACTCGTATGGGTTTTTATTTAGGAACCATATCTGTCAACTCAATCAACCATCATTAACCTGGCGCATATGCCAGTTCCGTTGACCAAACAGAGAGTACTTGGATTTCTTTTACTTCTGGCGAGTAGATATTTGCATCTCTACTCCCCTTAATGGTAGTTGCATCACAATAATTTTCTCGCTGAGAGCGAACACACATTTGCTTCGATATCTGGTCATTTCTTCACTTTAGCAGATACTCGTTGATCCTTTTCTTGGAAACTTACCTGACATACATGCATCATTTGCTACGCATGTGATTTCGTTTTGAACAAACACTTCATTGGAATTTACATATTATTTTGCTAAACTTAATTACTGATTCCTAATTCGAGTAACCTACATTATTGTTATTGTTGGCTCTTTTGTTACCAAGCCAACACACTTTCTTGAAACCGTTTTCTTTCAAGTTACATTCACGGTTTATTTTGCTACCATGCCGAGAACTCCTTGTTGATACATACATTGTCGGGTTACGTTGAAACCAAGTTCAATTGCTTGAACTTATCCAGTTCATAGGTTTAACTTGAAACGCTGTATGATGCATTGGGAGCATCATATTCAACTATTTTTGCAGAGTTTCTTTCATTTCGAGTCGTAGTAGATTTGGGAGGTCTACGACTCCACTAAAACGTTTGATTTGTTTCGATACCTTGCGGTGATAATTTCACAAAATTGAAGCTTGCGCTAATTTGGTTACTCACTTCGTACCAGGATTCAATTCCCTAATTAGTTGTTAACAATCCATTTTGGATCTTCACGATCAAAGCAGTCTCAACACAATTGTGTGTTAAGGCAATGGTACATATATTCATTTCATAAGCACAATGTACCTCCTAACGATTCTTTCGTTGTCAATCAAATGCCTTGCGATACTTGTTACTTTTCATCTTCGATTGGAAACAGGTCCTTTGATGTTCCGTATTAATTGGAAACTCTATAACATGGTATAAATCAAATCTTCAGATTGCCTCAGTACACTTTCATTTGATTTCAAACGCGGTGAACTTATTCAGTCACCACTATTATTGGGTAATGCCATTACGACACCTTGTGGTGTCATCATAAATTTGTAGCTTGTGCTAATCATGGTAACCGTTTTACACGAGACCACACATACTTTTGTTTGATTTATCATTTAAACATTTATGATGCAACTACGAATCAAGACAATGATACCCCAGATTCGCTTGTATTCCATTCGGTGTATCTTCACCATTCAAAAATGTCGACACATTAAACCTTACCAAACATTTATTCAGGAGTTGATAGATCATTTTACTATTACATTGAGTTGCTGCTTTTGAGTTCATATAGCGGGTGCTATGGTTTGTGAAAACTCGTTTGCATATTGCAACCGATCGTTTAAAAATCTTATTAGTCAAAACTCCACTTTTGTGGAACCCATGCTAGCTGGATTACACTAGACTATACGTCAAATGCGTCTTGTACCTTTGACATCCAATGCTAGCAGCACACACCTTTCAACCCTAGGATTCGGGTTGTTATATATTCTTGGACTCACCTAATGTGAGTAATGTTTGTTTCGATTTGATGATTATCTACTTCGATATTATTCATATACATACGTGTGTGACTTAATCATAAGGAGTAAGGTAGTACAAATTTCGAGGACGAAATTTCTTTAACGGGGGGAGAATGTGACAACCCTCACCAAACCAGGTATCCGTACGAATTAATTAATATTTAATTAATGCTTAATTACAGTGCTTGCTTACAACTGTGGTTAAACTGCTTCTTGATTTCTGATACATATATATACATGCATCATACTTTATTACTGTCACTCCATTATTTACACAGAACTATAGTGACAAACTTGATGCACAGTGAGCACAATAAACGGATAACCCAGTAAACATGCTGACATAGCCAGCACCAGACAGATATTGTCTCTAAGGCCAGTATGAGCCGGGAATAGATTACTACACTAGTGGTGAGTGTAGGGAGGTGAGGATTGTAGAACTGCGCCACTAGGTGAAGTTTATAGTGACCGGATGTGCCTAAAACGTACTTTAAGTACAAAATTCTGCACTTTATCACAAAATTCAGCATTTAATATAACTAGTAAAGTGCAAAAACATGGGAAAATAATACTAGACACTTTCCAAAGTGTCAGGAACTCATTGTGTTACTAAAAATAATATTAAAGGCACTTTAAATGCTTGTTAAGCACTTTAACGGATCAGAATCCAATCGAACAACCGGACTTTACCCGGAACATAAAAATATTGTCAATGACATTGTTTTTCCTTTTCTGAGCCAGTTAGGGTCTCTGAATACCCTAACACCCTTTATAATTCATAACACACTAAATACCTAACTTAAAGTTCTAACTAATCAAACTAGTACTTAACCACATAGTTGGAATCAAACCAAATACCCCCCCCCCCCATTGACCCGATCGGTTACCCTATGTGGGGACATCATCCACACTATTTTGATTATTATATTCCAAATGCCTAATATCTAGTAAACATGTTGTATGTTGGACAAAACTCTAAAGGTGGTTTATAAATATAACCACAAGGACATTTCATTCACAAAAACCCATCAACAAATTTAGCTCTCTCTCCTCTCCCTCTCTTTGAAGTCGGCCGAACCCAACACCCACCCTCTCATCACTTTCAAATTTCGATCTTGCAATTTCACTTACATACAAAGGTGAATGGTCACATACGAGGAGACCCGGTGCCTACGGAATCTCAAGGACCTCTCTACATCGCTTTTATCCACCTAGTTTTCGCTTCGATTCTTCCCTAGCCTTGAGCTAGTTGTAAGTGATTCTAAACACTCTCTTGTTCATGTTTAAAGTGGTTAATAAGGGATTTAACGGATAAAAATCATGAACACTTAAGATCAAAACTAAAAGTCTTGTAAGAATGATAAACTTGATGGTTAAAGAGAAAATAATGGTGTAAAACTCAAGAATCTTGTTTAGTTATGGTTATTTTATGTTGTTGGTTGCTAGTAGTGGAACGGATCGTCATCTAACCATGCTAGATCATGTTCATGGAACATGAAGTAGCATTATGTTAAGTAGGAAAGTTACAAGATGACGAACCCTTCCATACATAAACATGAACTTGTGTAAAAATAGTTTTTCTTGTAAAATGGAGTTCTAAACTAGTAGATCTAAAGATCTACAAGTGGTATTTTCGAAGAACCAAGTAAAATATACAAGTCTTATTTTAAAGCCGGATCTTTCCTAAACTAAAGGTGTTTTTGTGAACAAACAAGTGTGTAGACACTTGTGTAACAAAAGGATTTAACAAAGAAATATTTCCGTAATTTTGACTAGAAGTTGTGAGGTTACATCTTCTTTAAAAATAAAGTTTTTCAGGAAACTGATTTATTTTTAAATATAGAAAGATCTACTAAAAATGTTAGAAAAGTTACTACATACTTTTACACAACTTATAAGTTCATGTGTTTCGATTTATGCTTATTTTGGCTACTGTGACACCTGTATCACTTCAACCATCAAACAAATTCCAAACCAATGAAATATTGTATTTCATATTTGGGATTTGTAAAATTATGTGTATCTTTTGCACATATCAACTCTTGTTCGATTTTAAGCTTTAAATCGCTTTCTGGAGGGTTATACGCGCTCTGATGCGTAAATATAACCAGTTTAATCCAACGAACACTCCGGAATAGTGAAATAGGCTTAACATACCTTAAATAACCTTTACATAACTTAGAAATAAGTTTTGAAGGCTTTGGTATGGCAAAAACAAGTTAATTCGCTTACAGGGACTAAACTTGACAAACTGCGAAAGTATGCCAATTTGAGCTGTAACAGACATTCCGGAACATGACCATAAGTTAAACATACCATAAATATCCTTCACATAGCTTAGAAATAGGCTTTGAGGGGTTCGGTATGCTAAAATAAACTTTTGGGTCATTCAGGGACTAAAAGTGTCAAAAAGTGCACAAGTTTGCATTTTCGCGCATAACTTACGTTCTGAATACATCCGGACATCCAAAAATTTATGTAAGCATGACTATATTATGCTTTAGTGTTTGGCTTGCCAAAAATCCATTCGTTGCGTCATTTGGATCGTTTTTCGCGCTTATGCGCATTCCGTCGTAATTAAGCGAACATCGCGTTCGTACAACCAAACGAACCAACACCCGGCATATTTTTGAGCATGTTTCATGTCCACAATGTTTAGGCAACATTTTAGGGCCTTAAAGTTGGCTTTACGGGCCTTAGAAGTGTCGGAAATGGCCTTAAACACGTGCAGGGACTGAAACTGTCATTTCTGAAACTTATGTCTGGTCTGTGCAGGCCAGGCGGCCCGCCTCAGTTTCCTTACATCCTCACGCGGCCCGCGAGGCCCCTTCTGACCAGGTTAACTACATTTAACAGCAGATTGCAGCTGTTTGATCCACCACCACACATTCTCATTTGTCTAGTCAGCTGATAAGGATCAACTTTTAACCACCATAAGGTTCCAACACTTGTACGGTTACGATTAAAGCACGGATTCCATGAAACGATCTTAGTGGTGGACCGAAAACTATAAATACCCCATACCCCCCATTGCTTAAACCACTAGAATTTTGATCTTAGAAACTCTAAGTTGAAACCATTGTTTCATACCTGAGATTCTCGGATCGAAATTAGCATTCGGGGACCCTTCGTAAGTATTCTTTCGTTCTTTTACTTATTTTATTGCTTTTCGAGTCAGAAAGTCAAACTTTGTTTGACTTTCAGCGTTGACCAGCTTATGGTCAATGCGAAGTTCGTTTGAACTTCGCAACGTGATTGTAATCACAATGGTTATAGTCCCTTGGGACTATGCCTACTGATTACCACGTTGTCTAGGGTCGTAGGGTAAGCGATCTAATAAATCGCTTATACCTCGAACCCGACCCATTTGGTCGATCATTAGGATCCGACCAAACACATTAGGTGACCATAGTATATAGGGAATAACCTTCCGAGGTTATACCTTATGGTCACATCGTTTAAGTAGTTGTATGATAGGTAGTTTATATGCCTTAGGTAAATTACCAGAATACCCTTTTCATGTATAATTGGTAATTAAGCATATGTAACCTAAACCTTTGTCACATAACTGATTATGTAACATGTTTAGGCATATAACACTTGTCATAGGACTAGTTAGACGGTCCGAACGCGTTTCACGCGCACGACGCGTTAAAGTAGCATAAGCTACCTTAATGGGTCGCGATGGGTCGAAAACACATAAGATAGGTTTCATTTAGTATGTAGGCTTTGTTAAACCCTATAACACGAGTCTCTATACTCGTTTGGTTTACGAACCCTCATTCTATCTAAATCCTCCGATTTAGGTCCGGTTTATTAACATAGTTACCTATAATAGGTGCCGTTTGATATCCGTGATCTCTAGCATTGTTTGGTTGTTACACAAGGACTCCTAAGCACTCTCAATGTGAGTACATAGTTCCCCTATTTTACTATTTTCCAAACTGTTTTGGGGTGAAGCATGTGTACCTATCTGTTACTTTCATGTTTTCCAAAAGTATAATTGATTATACATGTTATTACTTATCATTTGACAAACTGAATGACTAACTATGGTTTAAACATTGATTTCTCAAAGAACATAAAATAAATTGTTGAATTGTACTTATTTTATGTTCACCAGACCGATTGTTAGTATGATATAGCGCTATAGGATTTGACACCCCATTCCTGTTGTCATGGAATGTCTGAAACCAATTTGTTGCTCCATCCAAATAGGGATTGCCTTTGTGGTATTTCTATAGTCTCAAAGGTGTATTTTGATGCACCAGGTCTGAATGAATTCTCAAATCACACTATTAAAGTATAGTTTGATATACTCTCATGTGTGGTATTGTACAAAACCAACATATATTTACAAAACCAAAACATAGTTTAATATGTTATTTATCACATCTAAAGCATATTTTGATATGTTATTTATGAAACCAAAACATAGTTTAATATGTTACTTACAAATCCAAAGTATACTTTTAATATGCTACTATAAGGTTATTTGTTTAATCTTACATTTATTTATACAAATCACATTGGTTATACATTACATGTCTTACATCTTGACATAAACATTTTGACATATTATTTAATACGTTTGGCAATTTGTTTAAACATAGACATCTTACATTGTTGGTTTGGTTTAAGTAAGTGATTAAGTAACGAGGCGTGTGTAATATGATACAAGCATGGTGGATACGCCGCTGGTACTTCCTATATATAAGTGTTTGTATGGTATTACATATTGTATCGTTATCTGAATCATTTCAATTTGAGACATATAACATTTTATACAAATAACATACTTTTCACAAGACATTTATTTACAAACAACTTATCTTATACAAACTCATTTTATATGGTTAATTATTTAACCATACATTATTCTCTTATTTATACATATCATTTGAACTTATTATTTTTTAAACGATTTACAAGGCAAAACAAATTACAAGGTTCATGACTAAACATTTTCTTAAACATAAGTCATGAATCCTATATTCACAAAACCTATGTATCTCACAGGCATTTTTATGCTGACGTACCTATTTTTACACATGTTTCAGGTACTGCTTTGCAATGATTGTTGATACATGCTACATTTAGGATGGACTCGTGCCTTAGCGACTTTAAAACTTGGAAGATCATAGTTGTATTCATTTGATTGTATTAAAACAATGAGTTCATTTATTCAATAAAACATAATTTATTTATGCCATGGTTATGAAACAATAATTATGTTACAACACTCCCCGACGTTTCCGCCACGTATAGTTGCTTTACGTGGTCGGGGTGTGACAGCTAGTTTGACGATTGAACATTGAATATTGATGATTGGAAAATTGTTGATAGAATTTTGAAAAGAAAATGATACGCTGGTAAGCGTGGCCACCTCCAGTTACAGAGGAAACTCTGGCGAAATTTTTCCAGAAAATGACACTTAGAAATATTTTTTGGTGACAAGTGTTTGTAAATATATTTTTGACTTGTTTTCCAAACAAACCTCGCCATGATTTTTGATAAAATAACCAAGTATTCGGAGGTGGATTTTCGTAAATAACACTTGTTAAATATATATTGAGAATATATATTTTTAATAACACGTTTGTGTGCTTACGTGATTATTTTGTGAACTAAAGATATATTATTTTTAGAGTAAAAATAATATAACCTGAATACACTGAGAAGTATCGACTCCAAAATAATACCAACGCCTTCACAAATAAATATCTAAGTTACACCGGTATTATTATTACCTCCCGAACTTTAAATGTAACTTATGTATTACCAGAAAATACTCTTAAATGTGTATTTTGATAAAAGTATCATCTTGGTAAACTGTATGGAGTAAAGTATAATATTTTTGGGAAAAATATGTATATTTTGGAATCAGAATAGTTTGGACAAGTGATTTAAAATATATTTTCAAGTGAGACTTAAAATATATTTTCGAACTATAACGTATACGTATATTCTGGTAAAATATCATTTTGGGAATCAAGGAAGTAAAAATATATTATTTTTGGGAAAAAATACATATATTTTGGAAATAAGTTATTTTGGACAAAAAGGTTAAGTATATTTGCTAAGTGGGACTTAAAATATATTTTCGGAAATATAAAGCATACATGCATTTAAAAACCCCCTTCCTTGGGAAGGGAACACAAATACTAAGACTTGAGAAGTACTAATACAGAAATGTTGAATAAACAATTATTCCAAAACTAAATACAATTATTATTACTTGGAATAATACCAGAATCATAACTCAAAAATATTCATACTAAGAGAAGGCACTACCCGTTCGTCTAATAAACATTAGACCATTGTAGGTAGTCGTGTTTGCCGCGAAGATTTGGGTTACGAATACGAAGACGCAATACTGTGAGTTCATGTCCCCCCTTTCTCTTAACTGTTTTCAGTTTTTATAACTTCGGGGGTGAAATACATGTTACAATTACTACAGACACTTTTATACATGGTATGATTAGCTAAGGAATTTACTTCTAGATCACATGAATGGATAGGCTATTATCGTAAGACCATTAATCCTTTTATAAGGACCGAGAGGCATGAGTGATAGATCTATCGGGTGTTGCGAGCCCCACACATGGGCCAGCGTGTGGCTGCATGTGGTGACTATGTCGTTCCGCCAGAAGGACCGGTATGAAATCCGCGTTACAGGTTTGAGTGCTTCCTAGGCCGTGTCACTTATTAATGTATTAGCTACACATTAATTGATCTCTTTTTCCTTATTGCTACATACCAAGAACATACATTTGTACAGACATATTCTAACGATTTATACAGACTCACTTACACATGAACTCGTTCAACTTTATGTTGACTTTTCAAACTACATGTATTTCAGGAAACTAACGGATCTGGCACGGTATGCACGTATTTTCAAGCTGCGTTTGAATAAAGAAGTCATCCAGGGTTTAGAAGGTGTAACCTCTTCCTGGACGGGTTACATATCTCTAAACCTAGTATTGTTTACAGTCTTTTGCTAAGTCTTTATGAACTCAATCAAATCAAGTTAAGGTCTGTAACTTATTTGTGATTGTTGAAAACGGGATTTTTCTAAACTTTATTAATGGATGAATATCTAATGTTTTTTTTTTATCATATAGCATTGTTATGATTGTTGCTATGGTATTAAGAAGTCACACCAAATAAACCCACGCTTCCGCAAAGACAGGGTGTGACATTTAGGTCCCGCGCTTTGCGATGGGGAGTGTTAAACCTAACGATAAGTAGATGTAAAAATGTTAAACCATACCATGCACACCCGTTGCGGCGTGCTAAAACGCAAAAATTAGACCGAATCGTAAAAAGATATAAAAATTACAACCTAACAGAAATATAAATCTATTTACACAAATTTATCTATATAATGGGAGGTTGTTGTACAACACAACCTAACACACATATCAATTTTTTTTATTTAAAAGGTTTATCTATTAAAAATATGGCATTCCACCATCGCATTGTTGGAAATTTAAAATAAATACAATAGCAATGCAAAGTTAAAATTATGTCCAAATCACTTTCGTAGACCAAAAATGAATACAATACCAAAGCAACTGTTTTGAAATATAACTCAATTTAGCAAGTATGTATTATGTTTGTATATTTATAAGTAAACGAAGCAAAAAAGGGTTTAGATATATATATATATATATATATATATAAGTATCCGCTAAAATGAGAACCATCTCGAGTTGTAAGAACCGCGAGAACTTTTTGATCCGGGGCGAGGTGGACCAAATTTTTTTTCAGAAACGTAGATGTATGTATAAAAACAACATTTGTAAAAAAAAATTTCAAAAAAAAAATGTCGTGGGTGTAGTTTTGAGCACCACAAGTTTGTGTTTACGGGATCCGTAAATTTTACGGCCAGATTTACGGGTCCCGTAAACACAAACTTGTGGCACTCAAAACTACACACACGACATTTTTTTTTTTGAATTTTTTTTACAAATGTTGTTTTTATACATGCATCTACGTTTATGAAAAAAAATTGGTCCACCGTGCCCCCTACGGTGTAGTTCTCATGGTTCTTACAACTCGAGGTGGTTCTCATTTTAGCATTCCCCTATATAAATATATATATATATATATATATTTATAAAACCATCTTTGTAAAACTCATATTTTATTCAATATTGTGTATAAAGGTTATTATTAAAACCATAAATATTTAGTAAACTGTATACAATATATAAGGAGTTATAATACAATTTTAGAATAAAAGTATTAAATCACTTTATATATGGATGAACATAATCACAAGTTTAATATATAATATATACACTCGTCTTCTTCTTTATTCAAGTACTGGTTGCCTGAAACAAAGCCGATTTATAAAATACATTATTGATGATAATTGCTAAGAGAATCGAGAACATGGTTGGATCGGTACCTTGGATTCCAGTTTGTTTAAATGTTCTTAGCAATGAAAGATCATGTTGCTTATCCTACCTACATCTTCATTAGTCAAACAAACTTTGTTTGTTTTTTAAGTAACGTTGATGTATAAAACAATATGCAATTCAATATTTGGACATACATATACATAATAATTGATGCTCCTTTGGTTATGCTTAAACTAAGAAATTTATTTACAAGTTGTAACGAATTTCTTGGCCCCGATTACCAAACATGTTTGCTTAAATCCCAATGCTATATGATAAGCATCAATTTAGAAAGAGATTAACGGATGTTATACATGATTGTCGTTAATGTTGTTCTAAAGAAAGAAAATGAATGATCTATCCATGTGCCATACATAATAAAACGTTAAATCATCGACATTGTATCAAATTGTAGCCATATAGAAGAAACTATATGTAATGTAATTGAAATATGCAACAAGTTTGTTCAAACGTAAAACATTACATATTTTAACTAATAAGACAATGTATCAACTATGATAGCGAGCGACGGTTGGGTCCAATTCAAACAAACAACGATGACGGTGGCGGTTGTCAACGGTTGGCGTTGGTCATTACTCGGTAACAGGGACATGTTTTCAAGATGGGACAACAATTTAGTGAGTGAGTGTATTCCAAAACAAAGAACACAAAAGGTCTGTTGGTTTGCAATTTGTGTGCTTGATCTTTGTGTAAAAAGTATGTTTATATAGTTCTAGATTCCGTCGGTTTCAAACAATACAATGGCTTTGGTTTAATTAGATCAGTTTTAGTTTATTAGGTTTTAAAACTTTGAACGGTTTCGTAAACCCCATAATCACGTGTCTTGATTATCATTTACTTGCTCTTGATTAAGTGCTTTAATGGTGACAAGCTTTGAAAAGATTTCGGTAATGAAGAAAAATAATTTTTCAATTAACCCCCTTATGATTTCTCAAAAGAGCCTCCTTAAAAATTTGTGAATAGAGTGAGGGGTAGAAATGGAAGAACATGACAAAAGTAGATTTGTTCTTAACCTTTGGTATGCCATCTTAAAAATTTGTGCAAATTACCCTACTTAAGAGTTCCTTATAATTAATTTATGAAGATAATTAGTGTCATTATTAAAATTTTTATTTTAATTTAATTCAATTAATGTAAGACATAAGTGAGCATGGATTACAATGATCAAATGTCTAAATTGCCCTTAAAGTGTCTTAAAACTTTGGACAATGTCCAAGTTTCCCCCCTCTAAAATGGCTTGCTTCATTTGTACATGGTGCTTCAAGATTTATACCTATGGCAAATTACGAAAAGGGTAGAAAACTCAGTTCTCTTAATATAGTACTAGTGAAAATGCCCGTGCGTTGCGGCGGGTGCCCCAATTTATATCAGATTCAGTTATGATGTCTATTACAAATTTTGACGTTAAAACATGAAGTTTTTAAAGTATATTTTTTATGCATACGTCATCCTTCCTCATTAAAAAGCTAATATATAACTTTAATCCAATAAAAATAGATTAGACCCTTTTAGTCTAAATACCCGTGTGTTACACGGGTTGAATAAAATAAATATTAATAGTTGTTTACGAAGTAATATTAAGAAAGAAACAATATTTGGTTCGATTTGATTAAAGTCAAACTAATGATTTCTTTTGAAGACTTTATTTAATTATTTATATAAATTAAGTTATTACTAACTGAGAAAGTTCATTTGGTTTATAGATTTGTATCACGCGGTACAATCGGTTACATATTTATTAGATATAGATATGTAGAATCCATTATTTCCAAATTCGTATGGACCGAAATAAATAAAACATGGACCATGATAAGCGTTTATCAAATGCAATTTCACTTTTATATTATACACGAGTGGACCAACAATAAAATATATTATTTAACACCGTTTACGTAAACCTTTTAATTGAATAAACGTTGAACTACTAACGTGAATATAAAGTTACACCAAATTGAAAGAAAGAAATAAATAAGACAAAACTCGCAACTCGTTAAACACTTCCTTATGTTTATAGATATAATCAACACATAAAAATTGCAGGAAGTCCAAAACCCACCTTCCATCCAGCATGATCTTGATTCTTGAATATAAACAGTACCCGTGAAAGCGATTAGAACTGCAGTCACACAAGCAGCATAATACCAACCAAAAAAGCTCTCTAAGGCTCTTCCATTGTTCACATTGGTTTTATTGTCAATTTGATATGCACCAGATGCTAAAGAGCGTGGTTTAACACCACCTGACCCCATGGAGTTGAATATGAAGGCTAAAATCAAGAAAGCAAACTTAGAATGTGTTGATTGTTTGTAGGTTTGGGTGAACTGATTCATGGAGATGGTTTTAGTTGTGGGACCATTGTGGTTAGCCTTGAAGGAACCAAACTCGTCTTCTGTCTTAAAATATCTCTTCCCGCCAACCCTCATTTTCTGTATAAAACTTTGTAATTTCAATGCCAATGGTAAGTTAAAAACTTAAAATACACTCATAGTTAAGTAAAACAACTCTTAAGAGTCCTAAAAAACACAGGGCATTGATAAAAAACGAAAGGTCGATACGTTGAGCACCTACCCTTTAATTCAAGTACCTGCCCTTCAATACTATTCCAAAAATCCTTCACCCTAACATTAAGAGAGCAAAATATCAAAACATTAATCACATGCCCTGCGATACAACTCTAAAAACCCGTGACCCGGAAATTATAACAATGAAAGATCGAAACTTTAATCACCTACCCTTCTATACAACTCTAAACCCATCACCTGGACATTAAAATTATGAAAGATCGAAGTTAATCACATACCCTTCGATACATTTCTAAAAACCCATCACCCGGACGATTAAAAAGCCGAAATAAAAAATGTTGTTTTTATAAGGACGGTTTTCCAATAAATCGTAAACCAAACCATTTGCTACGCATGGAAAAATAAAACCCAAATTTAAAAGTCAAAACCATTAACAATTACTCGATTCTAAGTTTAACAATTAAAAAATATTCAATTATAACTCTAACAATCAATAAAACATCAAATTTAGACAATGCTATACGAACTACGAAATTTCGTATGAACAAATAAGTAAAGTGTTTCATAACAAAGTTAAGTGTTTTAGACGAAAATTAATGTGTTTTGAGTGAATTTTAACGTTGCAAAAGATCAAATGATGTTACAAATCGAGTTTGTGTTGTTTGTCAATTTTAGTGGTTGACATTTGGTGTTATATTATAAATAAAGGTTTTCTACTCTTCATGACATGATCTAAAAGTTAAACCATCCAACAATCTTTATAGTTGTAATCATATTCAATCTCAAATCTATGTAACAGATTTACTTATCTGGATCTTTTCTAGAAACCATCACATCAAAAATGCCACAGACGACCTTGTTTCTTCTGCTCCCGCCTTCTCCTGGATCATCATAAATCCTAGCATTAAGTTCAGTTTAAAAAATCAAATAATATTATTTGAATATAAATTGAAGTGCTTACATTTAAGAAACGGTATAAGATCAAGAAGTGTTGTGTCTTCACACATTTCCATGGTTTTATTGGTACACAGTTCTCTGACTTAAGGCAACTATCAAGAGCATTACCACTCACATAAAAAAAACCTTGAAGGGTCTCTGTTAAGCTTTGACAAATCCTACAAAAAGGGTCAACATTTTCTTCTTTATCATATACTCTATCCACCGTATAAGAACTAAGAACTGAAACATTTACTCTTTCTAGAAAAAAAAAACATTGTAAACTTATTAAATCTATAATTTGCAAGCTTTGACTTTTGACCATAAAGTCAACATGTAACTCCATTCTGCTGGGAACAAATATATTATATAATTTGAGTAGTTTTCTTAATATATCTTAGCCTAATTGTCTTACAGAAATTTCAATGATCTCTAGGATTCTCAAAAGGATAAGCTCCTATGAGTATAAGAAAAAAGAATCACCCCATATGACCATACATTATCGATCTAAAACAAAAAGGCGATCAAACAAAACAGTGGTATGTTTGCATGTGTGACAATTTGACCCATTTACTTATAAAATGGTAATTTGGGTTACGCTTTTTCTGTATCAAGATCAAACGGGTAAACAAAAATAACTTAGCTTATGAAATGCATCAAACTGTCGTCTACAAATAAAATCCAATTACTTTCTTCAAATGACTATATTATTACTGAAGTATGTAATTTATGTGATTCTATTTGCACAATAAGTATTTACAAAGGGGCCAATCCAACCCGCACATAAAAACAACTATTTGGACCCGTTACCCAACTCGTGTGACCCACCATTTTGCCCCTCTAGTCTTTTGCTACAAAACAAACTAACCAAAAGATGCAACAAAGTACCTTTCTGCCATATTCTTTACCCCCTCTGGGGGCAACTTATGCTGGTGTTCCCACTTTCGATTTTGGTTGAGACTCCAATAAGCCAGATTGAATATATGACCAAACAATGAATTATAATAAAATACTTTACATCAAAAACTAAAACTATCCAAACAAAGGAAGCTTAGGGGTTCGACTTCCATCTAAGAGAGTGTTCTCAAGCTTCAGATCTCTGTGACAAATTTCCTAAAGTTCAAAAGAAACAATGATTATGAAACAGAAATGATACAAAAAAGCTCAAAATTACTGAACTTAAGTAGCATCCTAAAGAAGCAATCTTTACCATTTAATGAGAATCCCTGACCCGAGATACATGCCGTTGAAGGAAAAACCGAGCATGTTTTAAATATATCACTTAAAAGTGTTATTTTTAGCTATTTAATGTGTACAATTGAATCAAGGCTTACCAAAATTATTGTCCGAGGTAACCGAAGTCTCATTAGAACCCTAATTTGCGTTGTCTCACCAGATTCCTTGTCTTCTGTTTTGTAGGTAGGGGTAGACCAATTGACGACGTTGAGAAGATGACGCTACAGGTCCATCGTCATCATCTCAAATAAGAAAAAAAAAATTCGCATTGTCAGTTACAGCTTGAAGAGTTTCGCCAACGAAGTGGTATTTCCATCTGCTTAAACTATAACATCATGCAATCACACACCTGATTGTATAGAAATAAAATAAATATAAGAAAATTAATGAACTACATAATACAGTACCATTTAAGTAAAAAAAAACAAACAATGAAAACCAAAGAAACCTCAATTCCATCTTGTAAATGTAACACCCCGAAAACGGGTTTGGTAATTAAACCCCGTTAATACTAAAGACGGGGAAAGTACCGTTAGTGGTAAAAGTAAACCGGCAAATATTAGGAATTAAGTGAATAATCCGAATATTTATTTAAAATGAATAAGAGCTTTCAAGAAAATAGGATGGATAAAAGGCCCGATTTAACGGGACTTAAAGTAAAACGGGTTACGACTTCCCGAACCCATTAAATTAAGTAGGAATAATTAACCTAGTTACTAGTATGTGCCTAAGTGATAAATGGTAAGTTGTAGCTTCAATTGACCAAGATAAAACATGAGGGACTATAATTGCCAAGTGGGGAAACTTGTTTTAGTTAAAAACAAGTAATAACACACAACACACACACTAAGAGTGTGTGTGTGTACGTGATCGACCAGGAGACCAAAAGAAAAGGGGATGAACCCTAGTTCAACAAATCACCAAATTGAAGGAGTATTTGGGTCTCAAATTCGTGCATGAACGCGTAGAAACGATCACCAAGTCTTGGGGATCACAAGGTATGTCACAAAACCTAGATTGGTTGAAGTTGAAATTTGAGACAAGTAGGTTACTTGCAAATAAATTGATGGATTATGATCCAAGGATGAAATTAGGAATGATTTTTATGTCTAGGAGTAAACCCTAGTCATTAACTTGTTGAATTGAGGTTCATAATTGTGAATTTCATGATTATCTATTTATGTGTTAAATAGGGTTTGTAGAAATAAGATGAACCCTAGAATTATGACTATTAAAATGGTGATTAACGGATTTCCACGAGATGAATCTGAGATTAGTATGCATGCTAGACATAATGGAATTGAAATTATGTTTATGTTTAGTAGAAATAACTAGTTATGAACTAGTTGTAAATGTGTAAAAATTTATGCACATTAGGTGTTTGTTAAAATGCCTAAATAAGAACTAAAGTGTTGAAATTAGAGTAAAAATGTGTATTTGAATGATATGGCAATTATGCGTAATATGAAGTGATAAGGGTTCTAAATATTATGTTGATTTAGACTTAATGTTGTAACCCATGTGATCAAAAAGTAGTTAACTTTAGATAAGCTAAGTTAACTAATCATGAAGTCGAATAGTAGCTTCGGCATAGAAAATAAGTGAGGTGGAATAGTCGTGATTTTTATGACTAATTTAACCGCCTTGTAAATGATTGAAAATAGTTTGACGCCTAACGAGCTAGGTGGAGGCTTGGGAAAGGAAGCAGGTCAAACAAATCAAGAATGGAGGAAAAGCATAATTCGGATACAAGGTAAGTATATCTTACACTAGTCATATATTTTAGAATATCCTTTTGTCGTGTTAATTACGAAAAAGACAATTATGACGTAAGCCATAGTAGGCCAAAAAGTGTTAAGAAATGATTTATAAGTAAAAAAAGACTACACGGTATAAACCGAAGCGAGTCTTGTAGACGAGATGGTACTAAGTAAGACCTCGCAAAGATAAACAGTCACTTAGATCAAACAGGTCGAATGGTGAAAATACCACCATTTGAAAATATCGACTAATGAATATTGCCGAGTTGTGTGTTCACAGGAGTAAGTACGGAAGGATAACTTGTATCGCTATTAAGTAGCGAGTATTAAAGCAAGGTATAAAAAATGGTCAATATAATGATCCGAGTCAGGTATGTATAATGATTCAGCTCATTGTTTAGAACTCAAGATTCTATAAGTGTTAGACAAGGTAAAAATGAATATTCGGTTATCTTTTAGGTAAACCGAATAATTTGAGTCATAAACATGGTGTTTTAGAAACATAATGGTTTCTAAACAAAATCATGGTTAAAAGGGTCGGATTTTAAGTCAAACAAGTATTTAAAAGTCCCTCGTCGTAAAAGAAAGACTAAAATTGACCAAAACGCCCTTGTTAGCTAAATTGAGTTAACGACCCTTAAAGGTTGTTTGGAAATGAGTGTTACAAGCAAATAGATACTTAGAATAAGTACAAAAAGCAAAAGAGGTAATTTTTTGGTCAAAAGACTTTATGTGTGTCTTTGCCGTAAAATGATAATCCGAGGGGTAAAACTCGGAACATATAAATATCTACATTAAATCCAAAGCACATATAGTTGTGGTGGAAGATTACTTGATAAGAAATGTAGGAATAAGATGCTAGAAATGAATGAAAGCGATTTCAAGCTTTAAAGTGCTTAAATACCCTTAACGGGTCAAAATAAGCATACGAGCGAAAACGATATTAGGAATTAAGTGAATAATCCGAATATTTATTTAAAATGAATAAGAGCTTTCAAGAAAATAGGATGGATAAAAGGCCCGATTTAACGGGACTTAAAGTAAAACGGGTTACGACTTCCCGAACCCATTAAATTAAGTAGGAATAATTAACCTAGTTACTAGTATGTGCCTAAGTGATAAATGGTAAGTTGTAGCTTCAATTGACCAAGATAAAACATGAGGGACTATAATTGCCAAGTGGGGAAACTTGTTTTAGTTAAAAACAAGTAATAACACACAACACACACACTAAGAGTGTGTGTGTGTACGTGATCGACCAGGAGACCAAAAGAAAAGGGGATGAACCCTAGTTCAACAAATCACCAAATTGAAGGAGTATTTGGGTCTCAAATTCGTGCATGAACGCGTAGAAACGATCACCAAGTCTTGGGGATCACAAGGTATGTCACAAAACCTAGATTGGTTGAAGTTGAAATTTGAGACAAGTAGGTTACTTGCAAATAAATTGATGGATTATGATCCAAGGATGAAATTAGGAATGATTTTTATGTCTAGGAGTAAACCCTAGTCATTAACTTGTTGAATTGAGGTTCATAATTGTGAATTTCATGATTATCTATTTATGTGTTAAATGGGTTTTGTAGAAATAAGATGAACCCTAGAATTATGACTATTAAAATGGTGATTAACGGATTTCCACGAGATGAATCTGAGATTAGTATGCATGCTAGACATAATGGAATTGAAATTATGTTTATGTTTAGTAGAAATAACTAGTTATGAACTAGTTGTAAATGTGTAAAAATTTATGCACATTAGGTGTTTGTTAAAATGCCTAAATAAGAACTAAAGTGTTGAAATTAGAGTAAAAATGTGTATTTGAATGATATGGCAATTATGCGTAATATGAAGTGATAAGGGTTCTAAATATTATGTTGATTTAGACTTAATGTTGTAACCCATGTGATCAAAAAGTAGTTAACTTTAGATAAGCTAAGTTAACTAATCATGAAGTCGAATAGTAGCTTCGGCATAGAAAATAAGTGAGGTGGAATAGTCGTGATTTTTATGACTAATTTAACCGCCTTGTAAATGATTGAAAATAGTTTGACGCCTAACGAGCTAGGTGGAGGCTTGGGAAAGGAAGCAGGTCAAACAAATCAAGAATGGAGGAAAAACATAATTCGGATACAAGGTAAGTATATCTTACACTAGTCATATATTTTAGAATATCCTTTTGTCGTGTTAATTACGAAAAAGACAATTATGACGTAAGCCATAGTAGGCCAAAAAGTGTTAAGAAATGATTTATAAGTAAAAAAAGACTACACGGTATAAACCGAAGCGAGTCTTGTAGACGAGATGGTACTAAGTAAGACCTCGCAAAGATAAACAGTCACTTAGATCAAACAGGTCGAATGGTGAAAATACCACCATTTGAAAATATCGACTAATGAATATTGCCGAGTTGTGTGTTCACAGGAGTAAGTACGGAAGGATAACTTGTATCGCTATTAAGTAGCGAGTATTAAAGCAAGGTATAAAAAATGGTCAATATAATGATCCGAGTCAGGTATGTATAATGATTCAGCTCATTGTTTAGAACTCAAGATTCTATAAGTGTTAGACAAGGTAAAAATGAATATTCGGTTATCTTTTAGGTAAACCGAATAATTTGAGTCATAAACATGGTGTTTTAGAAACATAATGGTTTCTAAACAAAATCATGGTTAAAAGGGTCGGATTTTAAGTCAAACAAGTATTTAAAAGTCCCTCGTCGTAAAAGAAAGACTAAAATTGACCAAAACGCCCTTGTTAGCTAAATTGAGTTAACGACCCTTAAAGGTTGTTTGGAAATGAGTGTTACAAGCAAATAGATACTTAGAATAAGTACAAAAAGCAAAAGAGGTAATTTTTTGGTCAAAAGACTTTATGTGTGTCTTTGCCGTAAAATGATAATCCGAGGGGTAAAACTCGGAACATATAAATATCTACATTAAATCCAAAGCACATATAGTTGTGGTGGAAGATTACTTGATAAGAAATGTAGGAATAAGATGCTAGAAATGAATGAAAGCGATTTCAAGCTTTAAAGTGCTTAAATACCCTTAACGGGTCAAAATAAGCATACGAGCGAAAACGGGTTTAAATTGTGTAATAAACCTGTGATTAGAACCTAATATGGTAGATAACCTTAATTTGAAGAAATGTATGTGATATAAAGATCAAACAAATATGTTTGTTTGATAAAATGCATAAACGGGTTAAAAGTCGATAAAAAGGTAACAAGTCGAAGGCTTAGAAGTCTCAAAATTTATTATGTTGGATGTTGGATTTTATCTCCATATGATGGAGAATTAAATTACGGACGCGTAGGAAAAAGAATCGGGTAAAACGGATTAAAAACGAGAGAGTTATGCTCGTTTCCGTGAAATCGGGTCATGCTGGGTATGTACAGCAACAGTTTAAGCAACATTCTGTGAAAAAGAGGGCTAGGCGTCACGTGTAGCCCCTAGGCGTTACGCGACGCCCCCTAATTCCGGAAAATTATTAAATTTTGTTTGTTTGACCCATGTAACTTGTTTAAACTTATTATTTAACTATCAAAACTAACTTTTAAGTTGGTTTTGATCATAGGTGATCGCCAAGAGTGCCCGGATGAAGATCAAGCTCGATGAGGAACCGAACACGATAAAATACAAGCTTCCGCGCGGCGTTTCGTCGTATCTTTTAAACGACGAATTCAATTACATTAAGTTGTATTTATTTGAAATGTTGTAAACATGTGGGAATGTTAGTATGAAAAGTTTTTGTAAAGTCACATTTTAGCATTAAAATGTGTATTTTATTATTAAAATCTTGATTTATTAAGTCGGGTGTTACAGTAAAGAGAGAAGTCTTGTTCATCCAGATTCACAATGAATTTGCAAATTGACTAAATCCCGAAATTTTACCATTTTTTTTCAACTTGCTTCTTTATGCACCTTCTCTCTGCTGCAAGTTGTTGTTGCACAATAGGAATAACTTCACTTCAAATTTATACCATACAATGTTTCACAAGTTTAACCAGAATAGCAAATTGTATTTACCTCAACCAGCATTTTAGCCTCTTCCTTCAATCAGGTCATCTCTAACATCGTCATTATTTTCAATCCCTCCAAGTGTTCTTTACCATCCAGCCCATATCAAAAGCCTCCCTCTTTGGCAGTGCATTGAACACGTGTCATGCCATGTCAAATGCACATAATTTATCAGAAAAACATTCAAATCCTCTACAAACACATATTAACTTCCAATACATAAAAACACTAAATCAGATATATGTATTGTAGTTATCCTCCACCTCCAATTTTAGCGCCCATCTATCGTTGTCATCACCATCGCCAATAACAAATGTTTCCCGGGGCACTTATATCTTAACAACCTATACAATTAGACATTATAAATGTTTAAAACAATACATTTTCTTGGCAAAATGATCTAACAATTCCTTGTAAATCCAATTGATGTCATGCTACACTTTGGTTTGTTTCGTAGCTACCTTATGAGATAAGAATCATAATCAGCTCAATCAACCACACTATTGTTCGCTGATTTCATTGTGAACACAACAGATAGGCAAAATAGCAATACAACACAGTGAATAAAAATAAGATACACATGAAAGAGAAAGAAAACCAACCAGATTAGATGGTTGAATAGCACGGGCTTCAAAACACTTGATGAGCTCTTTGGTTTCACATTAAAATTATAATCCAGATAACTCTGCATATACAAATTTAGGGTTCAACGAAGACGACATGGGCATCAGGAGATTTAGAAGTCATCGTTCAAGCTTCGTGATTCATGTCTGTATTGAAAACAAAAGCATATACACTCTAAACTATTTCATTTTTCCTCATTTATGTATAATAATCTTAATATTATGATTGTTTAGCTGTGTTGGGAAAAATGACTCATTTAAATGATGAAAATAGTCCATATCTGAAAGTTCGCCATTTGAAAACGGTATGAAAACAACTTCCCGTTATGGAGAGCCAATACCTGAGTAGCTAAATTCAATCGTTTCTTGGAAAAATCATGAAGGATACATTATTCTCACGAAGCCCACGTACAAAAAAAAAGATCAGATAAATAATATCAATTTGTGGAAAATAACAAACATAATGAAAAGGACTAAAAAGAAAATAACTAACAAACAATCATGAAGGATTGAGCCAGTAGCAGGAGGTCCGAACCATCTACTCACAATCAGTTAAACCCGTTCTACGTTCTCATTCTCCCAAATCACTTTCTCGAAAAACATTACTATTGTTGTAACGGGCTGTGCTTACAGAAAGTTGTTAATTAAAAGATCCCTAATAAACATTTGTTAAAACAAACCTTCAGTGATCAAGTAAATAAACCATTAGGGTTTCGACTCTAATAACTTGAAACATAGCACAAATCGGAAATACATACCCACCTTGGTTGAGGGACCATGATTCATAGAAGATTAGAAAAAGAGTAATCAACAGAAGACCCAATCGATTGGCTTAGATTTTTCTTCGCATCGCCATTAGGATTTGAGTTTGAGAAATCACCATTAGGGTTTGAGTTTGAGAAATCAACAGAAGATCCATTTGCTTATTTTTTTTTCTTCGCATTTAGGTTTGGACTTTGAGATAGATGAATTTGAGAAAGATGAAACGTATACAAGTGAACAATTAGGGTTTGGATTGATTGGAGAGAGAGGAACAATTAGGGTTTGGATTGACTAAAATCAAAGGAGCGTGTGAAAGAAGAATGAAGGAATTGTGAGGCGGTAAGGAGAATTGATTGAGAATTGAGAGAATTGAGATAAATGGCGCCTAAAACACAATTATCTGGCCAAAGACCATTGCCACATCATGGTCAAATGGTCAACATTATTTTGCTTTAGTATAAGAGATTGATTCATCGAATAAAAACTCACAATATCAAATATATTAATTTTTAGATTTATGATATATCGTTCTAGATGTCCGTTAAAATGAAAATTTGTAGAGGTAGTCTATTACAAAGGCACAAGGAATTCATTCCAATTGTTGGTACTCTTCTCGTACATTGTTTTTTTTACACTAATATAAGAATTTGTACCAACTATAAAACCGGTCAAAACTTAACAATGGCCGTAGAGATTCAAGCCCCGACATGTAGAGGTTCAAGCCCCGAAAGGAGAATCTACAAAACAATGATGGTGATACCGAGTTCGACCCATGGCCGTGGGGAACCGATCAGCCAGGTGGATCCACGCGAAACCTGTGACACAAAACGAGTAACACATAGATACACATATTGAGAAACAATGATACATAGCAACATGTGACACGTTGCGACACATCGAGTAACATTTTAAAAATAGAAATAAACAAATTTAAAGTAAACGCGAAATACACCCCAATATTAGTTGTTCTCTAGTTTTTTGGGTAAAGAATATTAGTTGTTCTCTAGTTAGAGTAAGTATTTCAAAAGAAATAACATCATGAATTTGGTTGTTTCAATTTGTATAAGAAGTACTTGGTTCTCTGCATTATGCGGCGGGAATTGGATTGTTTACATTTTAGCTTGTTACGTTCGCTCGATTTCTTTTTGACTCATTGTCAAATACAAATTATGTTGAAATGTAGACAAAAATAAGTGTGTTTATACTTGAAAAACATCATATCTCTAAATTAATTAAATTAGTAAAATAATCAAATGAATTAATTTTTAACAAAAAAAAAAACCACCAACGAGGGAACCATTTACACATTGCTGCAAAAGTGAAAATTATAACTTCAAATTGTTATAATATAGGATAATACTTAACTTAATGGATAAAAACAATATTTTGAGAGTAATCAAAATGTATATACATATACATGAGCGTTTACCATTAGATGCTAATTAATAAAAACCACATCTATGGCTTATGATAGACTATTAATTGCATGCAGATTTTTTAGAGATGAGCCAACCATTTGTAGGGCTACTAATACGCTCTTGTACTTAATGTGTTTGAAGACATGAACCGCAACATAACTGACCATTAGTTTTAGTGTGTGTTTTATAAGTTAAGCATCCAAATTAGTATACTAAACATTAGATTGATTGACTTTATCATCCAATTCCAACTAATATATATCGACCCACACCTAGCCTTTTAAATGAAGACCCACTCAAGGTTTCTGTTAAGTATTACGGAACCAGGTTCGGACCCAAGGAAGCGAACAAACCGAACTTTTACTTTTATTATGCTTTTTAGCCGCCGGAACAATCGAAACAAAACAAGAATTTGTATATCAATATACGAGTCGAAAGAGGGTTCGATTAGTTACCTTAATTGCTGAACGAGGCTGATCGGAAGATACGCTGACAAAAGAAAATATGCATAATAGATCAATGGCAGCGGCGAAGTAGTTGCGGTGGTGTACGGCAGTGTAGCACAACGGTCGTAGCGATTCATGATTCGGGTGATAGCCAAATGCTTGGTTCGTCCAAGTTTTGCCAGAACCCATAAATACTACAGAGATTAGAAGGAGAAGATGTGTTGTAGAACCAAGAATAACATGTTCGGAAAATAAAGAGGTGGTTGCTTGAAGTTTACGACTATTAATGGCCATGATGAATGTTTAATACAAGTATAACGGACGTACTCGTTGGAATCATTTGAAATGTTGTCATGTCACTTGCAATAAGCAATTAATATCATAATTAAAACCACTATAAATTTTCATTTTAAAAGTATTTAATTTCTTCACTAAGACTATTTTTACGTTACTTCAAATTCACTATATATAGATTTATTTCTTCCCTGGACCACTATATAAGCAATTAATATCATAATTAAAACCACTATATATAAAATGCAAAAAGATAGTTAAATACAAACACAATGCATAAATCTTAAAAAATATACATACTCAACTAAGCCTCAATGTAAAACATCTTAAAACAAAAACTACAACTCTAAAATTTGTAAATCACCAAATTTATCACCAAAAGAGCACACGTTTAACCTTCAAACAATTCATCGCCAAAATAGATGCCAAAAATATTGAACAAAATGAACAGGTACAACGATAATTGAAAACCGTCACATCATATAAAGAAAAAACAGTGGAATTGATATAATCATTATTGTTATTATTATTATTATTATTATTATTATTATTATTATTTAATCTATGTGCATTCATTTTAATTTGTGAAACTTACAATAAATTTAATCAATAATCAATTAAGTTAGACTCTTCACATATCACATTAATATTATAGGTTACAAAAGTGCCAAAATCCCTAAAATACCCATAAAGTGTCTTAAATTTTTAGACATTTGACAAGTTTAGCCCCTCTAAAATGGCTTGACCTTCTTGTACATGTTGCTTGAAGATGTGTAGACAATGTAAAATTACCATAAGGATAGAAAACCAAGTTTGCTTAATAAAGTAGTATATATAAGATTTGTAAATCATCAAATCTATCACCAAAAGAGCACACGTTTAACCTTCAAACAATTCATCGCCAAAATAGATGCCAAAAATATTGAACAAAATGAATAGGTACAACGATAATTGAAAACCGTCACATGATATAAAGAAAAAACAGTGGAATTGATGTAATTATTATTATTATTATTATTATTATTATTATTATTATTTAATCTATGTGCATTCATTTTAATTTGTGAAACTTACAATAAATTTTAATCAATAATCAATTAAGTTAGACTGTTCACATATCACATTAATATTATAGGTTACAAAAGTGCTAAAATCCCTAAAATACCCATAAAGTGTCTTAAATTTTTGGACAATTGGCAAGTTTAACCCCTCTAAAATAGCTTGACCTTCTTGTACATGTTGCTTGAAGATGTGTAGACAATGTAAAATTACCATAAGGGTATAAAATCTAGTTTGCTTAATAAAGTAGTATAGATTATAGATACAGATAATTGGCAAATACCATAAAGACTAAAACATAAAAGTTTTTAACAATTTTTGCATTTAAAATATCAATATATTTTTAGTTATTACCTATATATTAAAATTACAATTGAATGAACAGTAACATCAGTAAGCATGAATAGTAGATGAGCAAATGGTATCGGGTACTGGTACCGGTACCTGATTTATCAAACCAGTGTATTTTTGGTACTGGTTTGGCACTGGTATTCACCGGTTTTTACCCTCAGGTACCGGTAACGGTACAAACTTTACCAAACCGGTGTATTTTCGGTACCAGTTCGGCACCGGTATTCACTAGTTTTTACCCTCAAATACCGGTGTCGTACCAGTACCGAATCGTACCGTACCAAGTATATTCGGTACCAGTACCCACTTTTGAGGATTTCGGTAACGGTTGTTACCGACCTCATAAAATCCTGTAGCAACGCAGCAATGCAAGTAATTGCACCGTTTAGATCACTTTTCATACACACAGAAAGTAAACTATATTTCGTTTGAATGAGGTTTTATATACACAACAACTTATTTTGCTTTCTTTTTTGTCTTTTTCTGTAATGAATTAATTATAGCATGTAAAATAAACTTGGATATTTAGAATATTGATGAGCAAATCGTATCAAATCCTGTAATTAAACCGGTATTGTATAGGTACCAAATTTATTATACCAAATCATTTTCGGTACCAATTTGGTACCCACCTTTTGGCGTTTTCAGAATCGTTACTTTCGGTTCGACACCGGTCTAGCACCATACCTGTATTTATTGATTTTTACATTCAAATACCATACCGTATTGTACCGGGCATTTTAGGTGCCGATACCTAATTTCGATGATTTTCCGTATCGGTACTTTCGGTGTTGTTACAGGTACCGAGCTCATCCATATTTTAACGTGTTAGCACCGTAATAACTGAACTGAAAACAACCGAATTTCCAACGTGTAGGACGTGTGGGTCTATTATTATATATTAGGTTATTTAAAATCGTTTTTTTAGGACGGAGTGACTATCCTTACCACGTCATTTTTATTTATGTTTTGATATTCGGTATCTGCTTTTCGTTGCTGACACGCCTTTTGTAGTCATTGAGTCCCTGCCGCAACGCGCGGGCGAAAAATCAACTAGTTTATTATAAAAATCCCTTAAGAATCTTTGGCATCATTATTTGAAAAACTATAATTAATAGGGATAAAAAAAATAATTTGAGGGTTGTTTGTTTAGCTCTTAATGGGGATCTTAATGGTTCAGACCTTTTGTTGGTTTAGCACTTAATGGTTCAGATTGTTTGTTTTGTGAGTAGATGTCTGAATTATTCAGACATGTGCATCTGGATGGTGATGTGTGCAAAATGTAACATATAAATTACATCAAATGAGTCATAAAACTAACCATTTTTTAGTACTAATGTTGGAAAAAGTGTGTTTTTGTCTTCCTTTTGAATTTACAGGACCAAATGAGCTTAAACGAACAAAAGGAACAAATATACAGCAAAAGCCAACATAAATACAAAGAAAAGGAATAAACGTGACATACCCGACCCCTCGACAGCATCCCCAAAGGCAAAAGACAAGAAACGGAAGACTGACCACGGGCCGTGCCCACTGGACATGGGGGCGTGGTCAGCCACCTGCAGAAAAGACAAAGCTGTGGAAGCTTCTACGCCCACCACGGGGGCGTGCCCAGCTCAGCACGGGGCGTGGTCAACGCTAAAATACGCAGAATCTTGCAAAATCTTGGCAGTAAAGATACGCTTCTGCACACAGGGTCGTGCCCACTGGACACGGGTCGCGTTGAGCCCTATACTGAAAAATGCAATTAATGAAGGAATAGAAAAGGATGGCCACGGGGGCGTGTCCGCTGGACACGGGGCCATGGCCGGGCTTCTGTTCAGGCTATAAATAGAGGTGCTTGGCTCACTTCAAAGACATCCCATGGCAAACCACCACTCTCTCACTTTGCCACCATTACACCACCACTACAACACCCACATTCACCACCATCATCCATCATCTACCTTAGATTGTGTGTA
This sequence comes from Helianthus tuberosus, assembly GCA_030545235.1. Classification (NCBI taxonomy): domain Eukaryota; kingdom Viridiplantae; phylum Streptophyta; class Magnoliopsida; order Asterales; family Asteraceae; genus Helianthus; species Helianthus tuberosus. Next base: position 127,827,129 of record CM060407.1, read on the forward strand.
GTAGTCTCGGGATAAAGATTGATAGTAAAAGTTCTTGTCAATCAAAGGCCATGCTTGGCTAAGTATCTTACATCAATTGGTGAAGACAAGTCTTTAATGTATTACTTTTGATTTTTAATTTTTTCACACTTTTTATTTGGTTTTGTATTAATGACTTTAATAACTAGTTTCTTATGTTGAAGGTGAAACTTCTTTATCATTTGTCTGTGGTGTCTTGGCATTACTTTACTGTCTATATAAAGTAAAAGATTTACACCATTCATATCTCTACGGTTTATATAGAGATATGTTGGCTACCTGGTCGGGGGTTAAGGGAATGGTTTAGTAAGGTTCTTGCCTTGTTCAGTGTATAGATCCTGCAAGGACCTGGGTCAAGCTTACTAGGACCTCCTTCAATACCCACTGATATTGGATGGCGGGGTTGCGAATGGCTTGATCCCCTCATATGTAAAATCCTATTAATACATTAAACCGGCTACTTGGGATTGTATCTCTGCTGACTCAAACCACTTAGCCGAGGGTAACGTCACCTTCAAAAGAGGGGCCTACTACTTTTCGCATTAATAACTTAATTAATTATCTTTCAATATTCCGACCCTTTGGGATTGTATCATTGCTGACTCAAACCACTGGGTTGAGGGTAACGTCACCTTCAAAACAGAGGCCTACTACTATAACTAAGATAATCTCTGAAAAAGTGCAAAAGTGCGAAAATCATCAAAGGATACATTAAAGGCGAGTCGGATCCAAGTGATTCATCTTGTCTATCTGTTTTTATTTTATTTTTATTTTTGCATTTTTAGTTTTTATTTTCATGTTTTAAAAATATTTTCTCAAAAATTTTAGATTGATTAGACGTTGAGGATAAATCGGTACTAAAAGCTCTTGTGTCCTTGGACGACCTCGGTATCTTTCCAACGCTATACTATGCTCACGATGGGTGCACTTGCCCATGTGTGTGTTTAGTGTTAGTAGAATATTGTGTTTTATAAATTTAAAACTTCACTAATGTGTAAAATGGGCTTAAAATATCAATAAAAACATAATACACCTTGCACACACCAAGTTTTTGGCGCCGTTGCCGGGGACACAAGGATTTTAAGAAAGCTTAAAATCGACAGCCTAATCATTTTTCAAAACCTTTTCAAAACTGCGCGCACATTTCTGCATTTTTCTTAATTTTTTGCATTACAGTAAGTAGCCTGAACACGGGGCCGTGCTCATTGAACACGCCCCCGTGTTGCATAAAAATTACAAAACGCCCAGATACAGGAACTGACCACGGGTCGTACTCACTGAACACGGGGCCGTGGTGAGCCTCTGTTTCCGTTTTTATTTTGGTTTCTGGTCCCGAGACTCTTTTGTGGTCTGCTGAGTGATTCTTATGGATCAATACTCAGGAGGCTACAACTACCACTATGAAGAGGATGATTATGAAGAAGAGTATTGTACCATTTGTGGTAATCCTCATTCGGTACAACATTATGACCTCTTCGAACCACCCCTTCGTACACACACTATGAGGAGCCTAGGTACGAGCCAACCAATTCATACACACACTATGAAGAGCCAAGGTATGAACCTTCTCCCTCATACTCATATCTTGAAGAACCAAGGTATGGGCCTTCATACTCATACTTTGAAGAACCAAGATATGAGTCATCTCCTTCATATACTTACTATGAGGAACCATGGCGTGAACAACCCAACTCATATGAGTATTATAAAGAACCAAATTATGACCCTTCTCCATCATATACTTACAATGAGGAACAATGGTATGAACCATCTACCTCATATGAGTATTATGAGGAACCAAGGATCTAACTTCCGAACTCAAGCTCTTGGGATCCTTACTCCGATCACTTTGACGAACCACCAACTATCCTCCCCGTAGCCAAAAAAATAATAAAACACCTCAAAACTATCGAGCGCTATATAAAAGAATCCTGCGCAAGGGAAGAGGTAATTTGTACTAAAGAGGTGATAGTAGAAGAGGTAAAGATGGAAGAACAAGTAAGTGAAAAACCAACACATGAACTAAACAACGAAAAAGGTAAGTCCGAAAACGCTAATCTTCAAAAAGAGTCTAATTTTCAAGAAATTAATCTCTTAACGCCTTCTTTCGAAAACCATTGTTTAGTACCTACTCATGCTAAGTTTTTAAAAGAGTTAAACACTAACACTAAAATGGACGAAATGGTAAGCATTAATTTAACAAATGATCAAACTACCCTAATAAAAGATGATCCTTTTTGAAATTAACATTACACCGATTCCATGTTTTTTTTAAATTCCTTTATTAGTAATATTACAATTAATAAATATCTTTGTGTTAATATAGCGCCAAATTACATTTTCGAAAAATTAAGTATTGGTGATTTTTCTCCACTTCAAATACCCATTTTTCTTTCTAATCGGAAAAATGTAAAATCAATGGGAGTAGTTGAAGATGTGTTAGTCCAAACAAACCAAACGGTAGTCCCAATTGACTTCGTCATCCTTGATGACGCTCCACTTGTGTTGGGACGACCTTTTGTGAAAACCCATCAAGCTTTGATTAATCGGAAGCAAAACAACATACCCATCAATTAGGGGCCTTCAAAGAGTATGTCTATCTCGAACAATCAATGAAATATCCAATCGGCAATGACGACCCCCTAATTGAAGATGAAGATGAACCACCCGATATGGAAAATGAAATTGAACACTTTGTCGAAAAAGTGGTCTCCATTGAACAAATCCTTTTGGTTCTTGTCCAAAATGAGCAACCAAATAAGGAGTCTCCTAAAAACCCACCACTTGAGCTCAAAGAGCTCCCAAAAGGTTTGGACTATGCTTTTCTCGACAAGGATGGTAAACTGCTTGTAATTATTTCTTCAAAATTAAATAGTTTAGAAAAAGAAAAAATAATTACACTTTTGAAAAAACACAAAAAAGCGGTTGCATGGAAGCTTGTAGATATTAAAGGAATAAGCCCTTCCATGTGCACGCACAAAATTTTAATGAATGATGACTATAAATCGGTAATACAACCACAACGTAGAGTAAATCCAAACGTACAAGAAGTGGTTAAAAACGAAGTCATCAAACTACTTGACGCCAAACTCATCTACCCAATTTCCGATAGCCCTTGGGTATGTCCCGTCCAAGTAGTTCCCAAGAAAGGAGGTATGACGGTGGTCACTAATGAAAAAAATGAATTAATACCAACGAGAACCGTCACCGGATGGAGAGTGTGTATAGATTATCGTCGATTAAATGAGGCAACAAGGAAAGATTATTTTCCCTATCCATTTATTGATCAAATGTTAGAAAGATTATCCGATCACAAATTTTATTGTTTTTTAGATGGTTTTTCAGGTTACTTTCAAATACCGATAGCACCCGAAGACCAAGAAAAGACAACATTCACATGTCCCTATGGAACTTTTTCTTATCGACGCATGCCTTTTGGTCTATGTAATGCCCCCGCAACTTTCCAACGTTGCATGGTGGCCATCTTCCATGATATGATAGAAAAGACTATGGAAGTCTTCATGGACGACTTTTCTATCTTTGGAGATTCATACGACCGATGCCTCGATAACCTTGAACGAATGCTATCCCGATGTGAGGAAACTAACCTCGCCCTTAATTGAGAAAAATGCTATTTCATGGTAACAGAGGGAATAGTACTCGGTCATAAAATCTCAAGCGAATGAATGGAGGTTGATCTGGCAAAAATAGACACCATTTCCCGATTACCACCCCATCCTCCGTTAGAGCCATCAGAAGTTTCTTAGGGCATGCCGGATTTTATAGACGAATTATCAAAGACTTTTCTAAAATCTCAAGACCTTTAACAAAATTACTTGAAAAGGATGCACCATTCATCTTTGACAAGGTTTGCAATCAAGCATTTTTAACACTAAAAGAAATGCTAGTCAATGCACCAATCATGATAGCGCATGATTGGAAATTACCTTTCAAAATCATGTGCGATGCAAGTGACTTTGCAGTTGGGGCTGTCTTGGGACAAAGAAAAGAAAGTTGTTTTCACCCAATATACTACGCTAGTAAAACACTTAACGATGCACAAGAAAATTACACAACAACTGAAAAAGAATTATTAGCTGTAGTGTTTGTTTTTGATAAATTTCGTTCTTATCTTGTTCTTTCTAAAACGATAGTTTATACAGACCATGCAGCCATTTATTATCTCTTTAAAAAGCAGGATGCCAAACCACATTTAATTAGATAGATTCTACTCCTCCAAGAATTCGACATTGAAATCAAAGACAAAAGAGGAGCAGAAAACACCGCTGCAGATCATCTATCCCGCTTAGAAGATCCAGCTTTGGAGACAACTAGGTACGAGGTCATCATTGAAAAATTCCTATGGAATCCTTAGAAATGGTGGAATACCAAGAAGAGTCATGGTACTCTGACTACGTCAACTACCTAGCTAGTGGAATAGTCGTAAAAGGATGGTCACATCATCAAAGAAAAAAATTCTTTGCCGATGTAAAGCATTATTTTTGGGAAGATCCTTATCTTTTCAAAATGTGTGCCGACCAACTTATCTGACGATGCGTACATGGTAATGAAGCAAGAAAAATTCTCCGCCATTGTCATGAAGGTCCATATGGAGGACATCATGGTGCAGCTAGTACCGTACGAAAGGTATTTGATTCGGGATTATTGGCCAACCATTTACAAAGACGTCCAAAGTCTTATCAAGACATGTGATGCATGCCAACGATCTAACGTAATATTTCTTCCAAAAATGAAATGCCACAAAATGGCATTCTTGTTTGTGAAATTTTTGATGTGTAGGGACTAGACTTTATGGGACCTTTCCCACCGTCAAAAGGAAACAAATATATACTTGTGGCAGTGGATTACTTGTCAAAATGGGCCGAAGCCGAAGCTCTTCCAACAAATGATGGAAGAGTTGTGGTAAGATTCCTAAAACGACTATTTTCTCGTCTTGGAACTCCAAAAGCGTTAATAAGTGATAGGGGTACCCATTTTTGTAACCATCAACTTGAATTTTTTTTAACAAGATATGGGGTCTATCACCGGATCTCCACCGCGTATCACCGGATAAGCCGAAGTGACTAATCGAGGTTTAAAAAGAATACTTGAAAAAACCGTAGGGTTAAATAAAAAAGAATGGCCCGATAAATTAGACGACGCTTTATGGGCTTTTTGGACCGCCTACAAAACAACCATAGGTAGCACCCCATATAAGCTTGTCTATGGAAAAAGTTGTCATTTGCCAGTAGAAATTGTACACAAAGCCTACTGGGCATTAAAAAACGTAAACTTAAACATAGAAAATGCCGGTAAAAATCGATTTTGTCAATTAAATGAATTAAACGAATTAAGGAATCAAGCCTACTCTAACTCCGAAATTTATAAGGAAAGAATGAAAAACTTGCATGATAGACACATTAAACCTAATGAATTTCAGGTAGGAGATCAAGTTCTATTGTTTAATTCACGACTTCGATTATTTCCCAGTAAGTTAAAGTCTTGGTGGTCGGGACCTTTTCTATCACCCATATTTTTCCACACGGTGCAATTGAAATTAAATCTCGGAATGGGATTCCATTTAAAGTCAATAAACAACGGCTAAAGCTTTATAAAGGATTCATTGAGGATGAAGATATAGAGATTTCGCTACAAGCGGTTGAGGAATAAACAAGGTTTGTGCACTAACATCATATCTTGTAGGTAATGGACGTCGGGAAAGCTTCCAAAATCGGTAAGATTTCTAAAACCAAGTTTCGGGAAACAGGTCACTCACACGTGCACTTTTATTGAGAAAACCCGGGAAACTCAAAGCTCCCGACTTTTTTTTTTGAAAAAATTACCACACGTAATATACATGTTTTTAAGAGTTTTGGGCAAAAAAAAATCGAAAAAGCGCCGAGTAGATATTTTAAAAAAAAATAAACAAGTTTTGGTGTAACATATGTTCAGCGAATGTAACATATGTTACACCAAAACTTGTTTATTTTTTTTAAAAATATTTACTCGGCGCTTTTTCGATTTTTTGTGCCCAAAACTCTAAAAAACATGTATATTACGTGTGGTAATTTTTTCAAAAAAAAAGTGGGGAGCTTTGAGTTTCCCGGGTTTTCTCAATAAAAGTGGTTTTCTTTTTATCTTTAGCCTATATATATATATATATATATATATATATATATATATATATATTATATATATATATATATATATATAATTACTACCCCCCACGGGGCCGTGCCCGCTGGACACGGGGGCTGTGGACATGTACTGTCAGGCATAAAACCCCTTTTTCCTTCTCATTTTCATTTCACCACGACCCGTTTCCCCCGAAAACTCTCTAGTTCTTCCGAAAATCTCTAAAGATTTTCACGTCTTTTCTCAATCCAACGTTAACAAGGTATGATTCTATCATCTTTTGTAGTTAGTTTAACGATTTACATGTAGTTTAACATAAAAAATTTGGGGAAAAATCTTGGGTTCTTGAACTAGAACCGAATCAAACCTCAAAGTTTTGCTTAGATCTGTTAGTATTAGTATAGTTGCATGTTATAGGAAGTAAATCAACTAAAGTTGCTTGTGGATTTGCCCAATTTCAAACAAAAACCTCAAACCCTTGTTTTTGAACGGAAAAACGGCACTTGGGGTTTCATTTTCGGAGAAAACCGCCCCTACTCAACCAAAAATTTTCAAGTTTTCGATACCGGGACGAAAATATTGATTTTTGGGAAACAGAACCCTGACCACAGGGTCGTGGTCAGCAAGCACGGGAGCGTGGCCAGCAGAAATCAGTTGAACACGGGCCGTGGCCATTGGCCACGGGGCCGTGTCCAGCCTTCTGTTTTTAGTTTTCTTCAAAAAAATTATCGTTTCACGCAAATTGTTGTGTTTTTCTTCTGTAGAGATGGCTAGCAAGTTCACTAAATTCAAGCAAAATGAATGGAACTATCAAGCCCGTTATGATGTTCTCAAAACAAGGGCCGAAGAAATACCAAATCAAGTGTGCCTCGATATCTTAGAAGTTGTGGGGCAACTAGACCATTTCAACACCTTGGTTACGGGTCCACTAAGGGTGGCCCTCTGCTCTAGACTCTATGCGGTTCATGAGTATAGCAAGGAGTTCTATAGCACTCTCACGTTCAAAGCTAAAGCAGAGTCGTTTGATGGAGAAGGGGTTGAATTCCGTTGTGCTGGGGAAATGCTTTCACGTCATGGCCCAGGGTTTACATGGGAATGTGAAGACCAAATTAAGTCTAAGTATCCGCATTCGTTTCACAACTTCCCTATAACCGGTAACACAGCTTGAATTTCGGGACGAAATTCTTTTAACGGGGGGAGAATGTGACAACTGGTACTTTTCCATGTATTCTGTACAATATAAACAGTAACTTGTCCCTTAATGACTGGGCACGATTGAATTAATGATGTGAATGATTTTCTGATATCTTTCAAGGACAAACAAATGTATTACATGTTGTAGGAATGTTTATCATTATTACATGCAACACAATGTGCTTCAATTAGTGCACAGAACAAAGTTAGCACAATTATCAGAAAAACTAGAAGTACTGATGGGAGTTTAGTACTCAGACAAACATGTTGTTAGAACACATAATGAGCCCCGGAACCAAGAGTTACACTATAATAGTATGTTGGAAAGTACGGATCATAAAACTGCCTTCCGAGTGATGATTTAAGTGCTTGAAAGTGCCCGAAACACACTAAAACTGCAGAATTCTGCAGAAAACAACAAAATTCAGCATTTTAATCCCAAAATATAATGACGAAATGTGGTTTAATGGTCCAGAATACGGACGTAAGTGTCGGGGGTCAGAACTGTCATAAAAGACATCATAAAGCACACTAAACTGCGCAATTTAGCACCTTAACGAACCGGTAACCAACCGAACAACCGGACACTACCCGAAACACCAAAATTTCACTAGAAGCATTGTTTTAGTGTTACGAAGCTAGTTATGATCACCAAACATCATAACACATCTTAAAAACCCTAAACACATTAAACACTAACTAATACCTTTGAAATCTAACTAACTTACTTAACTAATGTTTGAAACTCAACAAGACCCCCCCCCCCCTATTTAGGACGGTTACAAGGTGGGCCCACACCCCACATTTTCTTGAATATTAAATTATTGTTTGTTGTGTTGATATGGAACATAAGAACCCTTGAGTAAAACTTTGTTGGAAGTAATTTTAAATAAACCACAAGAACATAATCTCTAACATTCTTACACTTATCAACTCACACAAAACTCCTTTCTTCTTTCTCATACGTACGGCCAAGCATCCCCGCTATAACAACCCTCCAAAATATTTCCAACGCCCCTAATATATTTAACATGTCCCTATATGTTTTAAAATGCACCCCGTAAGCGAAAACCGGACCCTAAATACCCTATATAATTAAAAATAAAATAAAAATCAAGTTTATGGGTCGCTCGCGGGCCGCGAAGACCTTCTCTTAGTCTTACGCGGGCCGCGACAGCTAGGAGATCAGAAAACACCCTGAGGTGCCACGTGTCGCCACTTGTCGAGCCTATATTCGTGACTGAGCAACCCTATGACCCTACACCCCTACGTCGCTGGCCGCGAAGGCTAAGCCTTCGGCTTACGTGGGCCACGAAGAACTTGAAATCAGCTCCTATAAATTGGGAGCTTCGGCAGTAATTTTCCGTCGCTCAATTTCAAAATCTCTCTCTCAAATCTGAATAGTAGGCATTATAATCGGGTATTATACCCCCTAAATAACGAATTTCTGCCTCGTTGTAAGTATTATAACCCCCGGTTATGTATTAGACACGCTGCCCGATTAATCTAGGGTTTCGTAACGGCTGTCGTGGTTCTGCCCGACGTAGTCGTTGGAATGCCGTCTCGGGGAGGGTATTACTAATGTAAATATTGGGTTATTATACTAACACGTGTGCATTTGTGTAATTAATAGATAATCACCAGGGAATCCTTAAAGAAAACCCTAAGACAGCAATGTGAGTAATCTCCATTTTGTAAACTGTTTTTACAAAACCTTAAATAATTTACAATGTGATTAGTAGTGATTGAGTCTTTGTAGTTCTTCAATTATTGCCAGTATGTTGGGGTTTTGTATACAAAATGTGGAACACGTTGCCATTGGACAAAGAGTTAGCCAATGTGTAACATGACCCACCAGTCAGGATTGACAGTACTGAATGAGTAATTATGTAGAAATAAACATTGTAATCGCTCTCAATACTGTTAAAGGATAAAACTCTTCTTGATTAAACTGGGATTCACTCACCAGTATTTCCCACTTACAAAATGTTTTAAACGCGTTTCCGGTAACAAAATGTGGAAGCCAAATAGAAGCCAGCTGGACAGCACTGAAGGCTTGGAAAAGTGGCTATAAAAGTTACCTGAATAAAGAGATGTTTTTTTATTAAATAAAATAGGGTTTATCTCTATAAAAATGTGTGTACTGAAAACTTGGGAATTTCCCACGTGTTTAATATTATAAAAGTGTGGTATTTACTCGGATAAAATATTTCCTAACTACGGTCCTTATGTAATTTCCGCTGCCAAAATGATAAACACCGATACCACCAAAACTGGTCTCGCGGCTGTCCGTTCCCGGGACAGATAGGGGACGGGGGTTGCGACAGAAGGTGGTATCAGAGCTATGCCACTGATTCAGCCACAGAAATGTTCTGCTGAGACCAAGATATTATTCAAATTGTTAGGAAATTAATAACGAAAATACGTGCATATCTGTATTTTATTGTTGTGTGTTATTTGACTATTTGTTAGTTTACAGTATGAGCGACCAAGGACCTTCCTACGCCTACCGTCAGTTGTCCAGCTCACCTTGAAGTGAAGACACCTCTTCACAGTCTATCCTCTCAGGGTATTCAGCTGATAATGAAGATGGGATATTCGTGTTTAAGGCTCAGTCTGAAGAGCCACTCCCTCCTAAAAAGAGAGGATGGTTCAGTAGGGGAGCGCATGAGCGTAGGAAGAGGATGAAAAAGTTACAACAACATCGAGTTTTAGCAGCCGCTAAGAGAGAAACATATGCTCACACCTAAGATATGCTCAATAGGAGTCTAGCAAACTTTCATATTCTAGCAACCATAGCTGCCGACCCAAACGTGGAGCAACTTATAGCACCCCAGCCTTTACAACTGTTTCCCACCCAGCCATTGGAAATTGAAAATAACCCAGAAAATCAAGTTCCAATGCCTGATTTTGACCCCACTGAGATACCTAGAGTACCCGCACCCAATCCCTTAGACCCAGACTATGACCGTGGTTTGACGAACATAGGGATTACCAGCAACATTACCCAATATTAGAGGAACCCATGCCAAACTTAGCAGCTTACCCAGGTCTGGACCCTCTAGATCCTTATTATGATAATGATGAATACATTAGGGAAATTCTATAGAATCCATATCCTCAGGAAGAACCAATGCCACAGTACCCAGATCCCATACCAGCACCTGCACCACCAATGAGCACTAAGAATGTGCAAGAACTCCGAACCTTTGGCGAGGAGATTTTAGAACAGAGGGAAAGAATGAGACAAATAGGGGAACGACTCATCTGGAAGTATGACGAGCCTAATATGGAGTTCTGGATGAACCCATATCAGTGATGGTAATAGTAGTAATAATAATAAAATAGTAATAATATACAATATGTGTGTATGTTTGAAAAAAACTAGACAATAGCTACAGATGCCTAATAGTATTGTAATTTTAATTTCAGTTACAGTTTGTACTAGATGCATAATATATAAGAAAGAGTAAGTCGCAATGTTCGAAGATTTTGATCAATATATGTGTTGTGTGATTGTTTGCCTTAAATACTATCTTGTGATATTAATAATTAGCAAATGTTTAAAATTCAGATGGACAACGAAGTGAACCAGGAAAACCAGAGTAACAATAACCCGGATAACGATAACGCGAACAACAATACTAATGGAAACCAAGTGGATAACAGTGTCATCCAACACATAGTAGCACAAGGGATAATAGATGCGATGCCATATATTATCAAAACGGTTAAGGAAGTGGATAATAAAAGTAACCGTGATAGTGAACGAACCCATATAAAACCTAGTCACAGCGTGCACAATGGACCCATACTTCAAGTGCCCATTCCCAAAAGAAGAAGAACCATGTCTTATGGTTGTTCTTATAAGGAATTCTGGTCTTGTAAACCAATGGAATTCTCGGGCAATGAAGGGGCCATTGCAGCTCTACGCTGGATAGAAAAGATTGAAGCAGTCTTAAAAATAAGCAAGTGTGCGGAAGAAGATAAGATAATGTTTGCTTCCAATCTGTTTAAGAATTCAACACTAGAATGGTGGAACACTATCCTCCAGTCTAGGGGAAGTGATAGAGTTTACAATATGGAATGAGAGGAATTTAAGAACATGGTGGAAAGAAAATTCTGCCATCCCAATGAAAAAGATCAGATAGCAAATAAATTCTTAAACCTTAGAATGACTGGAGTGGATAGTAAAGGTTACACTACTTTATTCTTTTAGTACGCTAGAATAGTGCCAACCCTTGCATCACCTGAACCAGTATTAATCTCCCGTTATATATGGGGATTAATCAGCGAGATAAGGCATGTAGTCAAAGCGGCTAGACCTCAAACCATAGAAGAAGCTGTAGAACTAGCAAACACCTTGACTGATGAGTTAGTACGTACACAAGAAAAAAACCAGAGGAGGAACCTAGCTCAGAAACTTACCCAAGAATTTCGTTCTGGAAATTCCAATCATGGGAAAAATATAGGTTCTACTTCTGCACCCTACTTTAAGTATTGCAAAAGGAAGCATTCTGGAAAATGCTCTAAATATTGCAATTTTTGCAAAATATCTGGACACAAGGCGGAAGACTGCAGGAAGAAGCCTAACAACAGGATATGCTACAACTGTGGAGAACAAGGTCATATTAAGCCAAACTATCCAAAACTAGCTCCAGCCCCGAACACCAAGAATACTAAAAATGCTAGAGCATTTGTTCTGACCACAGAAGAAGCAAAGATGATCTCGGATGTGATAGCCGGTACGTTTTTAGTTAATGATGTTTTTGCTAAAGTATTATTTGCCTCTGGTGCAAACCAAAGTTTTATTAATACTTCATTTTGCAAACTTCTCAATCGACCATTAACTAAACTTCCACAAGAATGTCTAGTAGAGACAGCAAATGGAGAAACCATTAAGATTTCTGAAATCTTGCAGGGAGCAAGAATAGAATTTTTAAATCAAAAATTTATTGCAAACCTTTACCCAATGGATCTGGCAGGATTTGATGTTGTGTTAGGAATGGATTGGTTAATAGCCAATAAAGCTAGTATTTTATGTGATCAAAAGTCAATTCAAGTAAATTCACCAAGGGGTGAAAAGATCACAATTAAAGGAGATAAGCCCTCTAGATCCACAAAATTCATCTATGTGATGAAAACAGCCAGTTATGTAAGAAAAGGATCATTAGTGTATTTGATTTCCATAATCATTGACACTACAAGAAAAGAACTGAAAGATATTCAAGTAGTATCCCAATTTTCAGATATATTTCCAGAAGAATTACCACGGCTACCGCCAGATAGGGAAGTAGAATTCAGAATCCACCTGCTACCAGAAACAACACCAATTGCCAAAGCACCTTACCATTTTGCACCCGCAGAAATGCAGGAACTGAAGAAACAATTAGACGAATTGTTAGAGAAAGGATTCATACAGCCAAGCTCATCGCCATGGGGAGCACCGATCTTATTCGTCAAGAAGAAGGATGGATCAATGCGTATGTGCATTGATTACCGTGAATTAAACAAAGTCACGATTAAAAATCGGTATCCATTACCGAGAATCGATGATCTGTTCGACCAGTTGCAAGGAGCTCGATTTTTCTCTAAAATCGATTTACGATCAGGATTTCATCAATTAAAGGTACAGGAAGAGGACATTCCTAAGACCGCTTTCAGAACAAGGTATGGCCATTAAGAATTTACTGTCATGCCATTTGGTTTAACCAATGCCCCAGCCGCATTTATAGACATGATGAACCGAATATGTAAGCCATATTTGGATAAATTCATAATTGCCTTTATAGATGATATTCTCATATACTCTAAGAATAAAGAGGAACATGCAAAGCATTTGCACGCACTTCTAAGTTTATTGAGAAAAGAAAAGCTTTATGCAAAGTTTTCAAAGTGCGAGTTTTGGTTAGAAAAAGTACAGTTTCATGGACATTTAGTCAATCATGAAGGAATTCATGTGGATCCCACCAAGATCGAGGCGATTACTGTCACACCCCGACCACGTAGAACATACAAAACGTGGCGGAAATGTCGGGGAGTGTTGTAACAGAATTTATTGTTTCAAATCCATGGCAATTGAAGTTTCGTTTTATTGATTAAAAGTGTTACAATGTCTTAACAAACAAAGAAATACAACATAATTAACTAGTCTTGCATCTTTTATTGTCACTAAAGCCCAAGTCTGCCTATGTGTATCTTGATCATCTTATGCAACAGCTCCTGAAAAACACATGTGAAAATAGGTACGTCAGCATAAAAATGCCGGTGAGATACATAGGTTTTGTGAAAATAGGTTTCATGACTTATGTTTGAGAAAATGTTTAGTCATGAACCTTGTTATTTGCTTTGTTTTGTAAATCATTTGAAAATCGATAAGATCAGATGATATGTATAAATAAGGTATGGTTAAATGAATAACCATGTAAAATGAGTTTGTATTAGATAAGTTGTTTGTAAATCAATGTCTTGTGAAAAATATGTTATTTGTATAAAATGTTATATGTATCAAACTGAAATGATTCAAATAACGCTACGATATATGTAATACCATACAAACACTTATATATAGGAAGTACCAGCGGCGTATCCACCATGCTTGTATCATATTACACACGCATCGTTACTTAATCACTTAATCAAACCAAACCATCAAGATGTAAAATGTTCATGTAAATCATGTAATATGTATCCAAAATGTAAGCATGTGATGAATAACCAATGTACTAAGTATGCAACAATAGACATACGTAGCATGCGACCTGTACTAAGTATACAACAATAGACATACTTAGCATGCGACCTGTACTAAGTATACAACAATAGACATACTTAGCATGCGACCTGTACTAAGTATACAACAATAGACATACTTAGCATGCGACCTGTACTAAGTATGCAACAATAGACATACCTAGCATGAAATGTAATGAAAACGATGTACTAAGTAATGCACTCAATGGGCACACGAAGCATAAAATGTAATGAAAACGATGTACTATAATGTACTAACGAACATAGCAGGTATATGATGTGAAAACAGGAAAGCTTGAAAGTAACAAGTAGGCACATGTGTTTCACCCCAAAACAGTTTGGAAAACAGTAAAAGGGGGGTCTATGTACTCACTTGAAATTGCTCAGATGTCTTAGGATAACCACCAAGCAATGCTAGAGATCACGGAAATCAAACGGCACCTAATATAGGTAACTATGTTAATAAACCGGACCTAGATCGGAAGATCGGGTAGCATGAGGGTTCGTAAACCAAACGAGTGTAGAGACTCGTGTGATATGGTTTAACAAAGCCTACATACTAAATGAAACTTAACCTAAGTGTCTACGACCCATCGCGACCCATTAAGGTAGCTTATGCTACTTTAACGCATCGTGCGCGTGAAACGCGTTCGGACCGTCTAACTAGTCCTATGACAAGTGTTATATGCCTAAACATGTTACATTATCAGTTATGTGACAAGAGTTTAGGTTACATATGCTTAATTACCAATTTTACATGAAAAGGGTATTCTGGTAATTTACCTAAGGCATATAAACTACCTATCATACAACTACTTAAACGATGTGACCATAGGGTATAACCTCGGAAGATTATTCCCTACCTACTATGGTCACCTAATGTATTTGGTCGGATCCTAATGATCGACCAAACTGGGTCGGGTTCGAGGGTATAGGCGATTTATTAGATCGCCTACCCTACGACCCTAGACAACGTGGTAATCAGTGGGCATAGTCCCAAGGGACTATGACCAACGTGATTACACTCACGTTGCGAAGTTCAAACGAACTTCGCATTGACCATTACTGGTCAACGCTGAAAGTCAAACAAAGTTTGACTTTCTGACTCTAAAAGCAATAAAATAAGGAAAAGAACGAAAGAATACTTACCCAGGGTCCCCGAATGCTAATCCCGATTCAAGAATCTCAGGTATGAAACAATGGTTTCAACTTAGAGGTTCTCAAATCAGAATTCTAGTGATTTTAGCAATGGGGGGTATGGGGTATTTATAGTATTCGGTCCACCGTTAAGATCGTTTCAAGGAAACCGTGCTTGAATCCAACCCGTACACTTGTCGGAACCTTATGGTGGCTTAAAATGGTTCTTATCCGCTGACTAGACGATTGAGAACATGTGGTTGAGAATCGAACAGCTGGGACCTGCTGTTAAAAGCATTGAATCTGGTCTGCAGGCTGCTTTACGGACCTCAAGGTCATTGATGTTGAGGTCCGTAAGCTTAAGTTTGGCAGAATTACAGTTTTGGTCCCTGCAGCCCTAAAACTTGCTTTTCGATGCATTTTTGACACGTTTAAGGCCCGTTAACCCCATTTCAAAGCTCTAAAATGAAGTTAAAGTATAGGGAACTTAAAATGTGCTCAAAAATATCTCGGATGTCGGTTCGTTTAGCCGTACGAACGCGATGTTCGCTTAATTACGACGGAATGCGCATAAGCGCGAAAAACGATCCAAATGACGAAACGAATGGATTTTTCTTATGCCGAACACTAAAATAAAATATTTTAGTGCTTACATAAATTTTTGGATGTCCGGATGTATTCAGAACGTGAGTTATGCGCGAAAATGCAAACTTGTGCACTTTTTGCCACTTTTAGTCCCTGAATGACACAAAAGTTTATTTTAGCATACCGAACACCTCAAAGCCTATTTCTAAGCTATGTAAAGGATATTTATGGTATGTTTAACTTATGGTCATGTTCCGGAAGGTCTGTTACAGTTCAAATTGGCATACTTTCGCAGTTTGTCAACTTTAGTCCCTGTAAGCGATTAAACTTTGATTTCACCACACCAAACCTTCCAAAACTTATATCTAAGTTATGTAAAGGTTATATAAGGTATGTTAATCCTATTTCACTATTCCGGAGTGTTCGTTGGATTAAACTGGTTATATCTACACCTCAGAGTGCGTATAACCCTCCAGAAAGCGATTTAAAGCTTGAAATCGAACAAGAGTCGATATGTGCAAACGATACACATATTTTTACAAATACCAAGTATGAAATACAATATTTCATTGGTTTGGCATTTGATTGATGGTTGGAGTGACACAGGTGTCACAATTACCATATGGAAAACCCCTGAGTCATCAACCGAGGTTAGAAGTTTCTTAGGATTGGCCGGTTATTATAGAAGATTTATTCGAGATTTTTCTAGAATAGCCATTCCCTTAACTAAGGTAACATGTATATCTGTTAAGTTTGAATGGGGATCAAAAAAAGAAGAAGCCTTTAGAATTCTTAAGCAAAGACTAACCAATGCACCCATACTAGCATTACCAGAAGGAACTGAAGATTTTGCAATTTATTGTGATGCTTCTAAATTAGGTTATGGATGTGTGTTGATGCAACATCAAAAGGTTATAGCTTATGCATCTAGACAACTTAAGAATCATGAAGAAAATTATTCAACCCATGATCTAGAATTAGGAGCTATAATTTTTGCCCTTAAGATTTGGAGACATTACCTATACGGTAGTAAGTTTACCATTTTCACCGACCATAAGAGTTTAAGATATGTTTTCGGGCAAAAGGAGTTGAATATGAGACAAAGACGCTGGATGGAAATATTAAGTCTTTATGATTGCGATATCCAGTACCATGTAGGAAAGGCAAACATAGTAGTGATGCTTTAAGTCAAAAGTATCACGGAAATCCAAAAAGAGTGCTTTCTCTTAAGTTAAATCTGCAGGTAGATTTAAATGAACAGATTAGAAAAGCACAAGAATCAATAATCAAGGATGATACTGAAAAGTTGAAAGGAATGATTAAGGAAATAGAACAAGGAACAGATGGAATTTGGAGATTCCATAAGAAAAGAATGTGGATACCTAAATTAGGAAACCTACGCCACCGATATTAGAAGAAGCCCATAAGTCTAAGTATACGATGCATCCTGGAAGTGATAAGATGTATCAAGACTTAAGAAAGAACTTCTGGTGGATAGGAATGAAAAAGGATATAGCAACTTATGTTGCCAAGTGTCTAACTTGTTCACAGGTCAAAGCTGAACACCAGAAACCCTCAGGTTTGTTACAGCAATTGGAAATGCCTGTATGGAAATGGGAATTGATAACAATGGACTTTGTTACCAAATTACCCAAGACACGAAAAGGTAATGATACAATCTGGGTGATTGTAGATAGACTAACTAAATCTGCTCATTTCTTACCAATGAAGGAAACTTTCAGTATGGAACAATTAGCTAAGTTGTATGTAAATGAAATAGTTTCATTACATGGAATTCCTTTATCAATTGTTTCTGATAGAGATAGCCATTTTACCTCTCATTTTTGGACAAGTTTCCAAAAAGCAATGGGAACCAAGTTAAATCTAAGCACAGCTTATCATCCTCAAACGGACGGACAAAGCGAAAGAACAATTCAGACAATGGAAGATATTCTTACAGCTTGTGTAATTAATTTCGGAGGTAATTGGGACGATCACTTACCGTTAATAGAACTTTCTTATAATAACAACTATCACACAAGTATCAATGCTGCACCATTTGAAGCACTTTACGGACGAAAGTGACGAACTCCAGTCTGTTGGGTAGAAATTGGAGAAAAGCAACTATCCGGACCTGAGATAGTGCAAGAAACAACAGACAAAATCATTCAAGTCAAGGAACGATTGAAAGCAGCACGTGATCGACAAAAAAGTTATACTGATAACAGACGGAAGCCATTGGAATTTCAGGTAGGAGACAAAGTGTTATTAAAAGTTTCTTCTTGGAAAGGAGTGGTAAGATTCATCAAAAGAGGAAAGCTAAGCCCAAGGTATGTTGGACCTTTTAAGATTGTTAAAAGAATAGGACCTGTAGCCTATCAGCTACAACTGCCAGAGGAAATGGTAGGAATACATGATGTATTTCATGTATCTAATCTTAAGAAATGCTTGGCTGATGAATCACTTGTAGTGCCTCTTAAGGATATAGAGGTAAATGAACAATTAAAATTTGGGGAACGACCTCTACAAATTGAAGACAGGAAAGTCAAGAATCTCAAACACAAGAGATTAGTTCTGGTCAAAGTAAAATGGGACTCCAAAAGAGGACCATAATACACTTGGGAGCTTAAATCAGAAATGCAAAGGAAATATCCACACTTATTCCAGTAGACCTCGAGGACGAGTTCTAAAACAAGGTGGGGAGGATATAACAACCCTCCAAAATATTTCCAACGCCCCTAATATATTTAGCATGTCCCTATATGTCTTAAAATGCACCCCGTATGCGAAAACTGGACTCTAAATACCCTATATAATTAAAAATAAAATAAAAATCAAGTTTATGGGTCGCTCGCGGGCCGCGAAGACCTTCTCATAGTCTTACGCGGGCCGTGACAGCAAGGAGATCAGACGA
This sequence comes from Helianthus tuberosus, assembly GCA_030545235.1. Lineage (NCBI taxonomy): Eukaryota > Viridiplantae > Streptophyta > Magnoliopsida > Asterales > Asteraceae > Helianthus > Helianthus tuberosus. Next base: position 127,845,865 of record CM060407.1, read on the forward strand.
CACCCTGAGGTGCCACGTGTCGCCAATTGTCGAGCCTATATTCGTGACCTAGCAACCCTATGACCCTACACCCCTACGTCGCGGGCCGCGAAGGCTATGCCTTAGGCTTACGCGGGCTGCGAAGAACTTGAAATCAGCACCTATAAATTGGGAGCTTCGGCAGTCATTTTCCGTCGCTCAATTTCGAAATCTCTCTCTCAATTCTGAATAGTAGGCATTATAATCGGGTATCATACTCCCTAAATAATGAAGTTCTGCCTCGTTGTAAGTATTATAACCCCTGGTTACGTATTAGATACGCTGCCCGATTGATCCAGGGTTCCGTAACGGCTGTCGTGGTTGTCACACCACGACCGCGTAAAACAATAAATCGCGGCGGAATCGTCAGGGAGTGTTGTAACAGAATCATTGTTTCAAAACACACGGAAATTTGAAGTTTCGTTTTATTAAACATTAAACATTTGCATCATCTTGAAATCTAAACAAACAAGTTAAACATAGTCTATCATTGTTATTAATTCATTAAGGCCTCGTCCAGTCCGATGTGAGCATGCATCCTAGCAATCAACATCATTCAACAACACCAGAAACATATGTAAAAACAAAGTCAGCAAAGAAATGCTGGCGAGTACATAGGTTTATGAGAGTGTCGGATTCATGGCTAGTTTACATGTTGCAATACTTAATTAAAAACCTTGTTTTGAAAAATATAGTATTGCGACATAATTAACCAACTCAAATCAATTTGGTTATAATTTATAAAATCTCGTAGCCATGATTCTTAACCCCAAAACATTTATTTAATTAAATCAAATTGTAAAACATCTCGTAAAAACTCGTTAATAAAACTCGTATGGTTTATATTATTCAAAAAACATCATTGTGTTACATCGTTTCAGAATCGTTTACCCAAGTGAACTAAATAACGCCACGGTATGTAACATGATGAAAACACTTATATATAAGAAGTACCAGCGGCGTATCTACCATGTTTTCATCACATTACACCTGTCCCGTTATCTAAACACTAACCAAAAACCAATCGTTTACCCAAATCGTTTAACTCATTAAAATCGCTTCAGTCGTTTAAATCATTCTCGTTTTAATTGTGAAAACTACTTTTGGTCGTCTCGCTAATAACATCCAAACCTTCATGACTCGACTATCTCGCTTCTCGCATTAACAAACCACCAAAGGGTAAGTTAACTATCATCAGATTCAGTCGTTACCCACAACCCCCACACATAACCATGGGTGCAGTCTGATAACGTGATTTGTCAGATCCTATGGTACCATAATGTAGGATCGTGTACGAACCCGAATGAGTCATTCAGAGGAGTTTTACTTCGTTTCAGAGGCGGAAACTAAGAAACAAAGGTAGAAACAGCTAGTTCTTCACTTTAAACACTCTTCTGATTGATATTATAACAATTACAATCAGGAAACACACCGGTAGCACTTCGGTACAATATTCTAATTCACCCTCAAATGACATGAACACAAGCCTATTTATAGTGTTTCTGATTCCCCACGAAATGACATGGTGTCATTTCGAGCGGAATTAGAACTTAACTTTCGAGCGGAATTAGAAACTTATGTGATTTAGCTCGAAATGACAAGGTGTCATTTCGAGCGGAATCACCCCTAAAAACCACTATCTCATTTTTCGTGCCCTGATCTAACTATTACAGTAAAAGACTCGATACAAGACGAAGTCGACAGATGCATGCACTAATAAATAACATAATACTGGTCGGTTCGGCCAAAACTAATGAGTGTTATTCGTTATGTAATTACAACCAACAAGTTTATCCACATTATCGAAATCGTTATTAATTTAATATAAACCATTTTAATCATTTTCGAAACCATCGTTAAAAAAACATCGAAATCATTTAACACATATGAATCACCCCAAAATATTTGAAAACAGTAAAATAGGGGAACTATGTACTCACTTGAGAATGCTTAGAAGTCTTGAATAACTACCAAGCAAAGCTAGAGGGATCATGGAAATCAATCGGCACCTAATATAAGTAACTACGTAAATAAACCGGACCTAAATCGGAAGATCGGATAGGATGAGGTTTCGTAAACCAAATGAGTATTGGAACTCATATGATATGGTTTAACAAAGCCTACGTATTAAATCGAAACCTAACCTAAGTGCTTACGACCCATTACGACTCGTTTAGGTGGCTTACGCTACTTTAACGTGTCGTTCGCGTAAAACGCGTTCGGAACGCCTAACTAGTCCAATGACAAGTATTATATGCCTTAACATGTCTAATAATGTGACCTAATCAGTTTAGATATAAAAATTGAGGTTATATATGCTTAAAATGAATTTATGCGTAAAAAGGGCATTTTGGTCATTTTTCAAAGGCATATAAACTACCTATCATACAACTAAATAAATGAAGTGACCATAAGGTATAACCTTGGAAGGTTATTCCCTATATAACTATGGTCACAAAACATGTTTGGTTGGATCCTAATGATTGACCAAACGGGTCTAGTACGAAAGTCTAAGCGGTTGATAAGACCGCTTGACTTACGACTCTATACAAGCACTATACTAAAAGTGTCGAGCTAAACATGTTAAAACATGTTTAGTTAAGTTATAAAATAGGTTTTGATATCAAAAAAAGGGTTTTGATACCCAAGAGTAGTTTGGTTACAAAATACGCATGAATATGCATTTTGGCCGAAACTACGACTCGTCACTACGCCTAGTCAATGTGGTAAACAGTAGGTTTAGTCACACGGAATTCAAAGCATCGTGATTACGCTAACGTTGCGAAGTTCAACAAACTTTGTGTTGACCATAACCTGGTCAAAGCAGAAAGTCAAACGCAGTTTGACTTTTACGCTTAAAACGCATAAAAGCACGAAAGAATACTTACAAAGGGTCCAAGCTAGAAGATCTTGATTCAAATTGCTCAGGTATGAAGTGTTAAACCCCAACTCAGAGCTATTTGAATCAAATTGTGAGGAATGAGAATGAAGGTGTTGGGTTTATATAGATTTCGGTAAACCGTTAGGATCGTTTCTCGCATTTCGTGCTTCGATCTTGGCCCTCCACTTGGGCACATGGTTTTCAAAACGATGGGAATACTTAAAACCATAAAATTCCAGCCCATAAGGTGCAAAACCTTGGGTTAAAACCATCAAAACCTCAAAAATGGACCACGTTCAATGTATCTTCCAGAAATTGCAAAAAATGGTCCCTACACTTGTAAAACTTGATTTTTGGCACTTTTAAGCCCCGTTAACCACATTTCAAGGCTCTAAAATAAATTTAAAGTATAGGGAACTTGAAATGTGCTCAAAAATATCTCGGATTTCGGTTCGTTTGGTCGTACGGTTGCGTTGTTCGGTTAATTACGACGGAAATCGTAACGAACGCAAAAATGATCCAAATTACGCGACGAATGGAATTTTATCATGCCAATCACTAAAATAAAATATTTTAATGATTACATAAATTTTTGGATGTCCGGATATATTCAGAACGTAACATATGCGCGAAAATGCAAACTTATGCACTTTTTGACGCTTTTAGTCCCTGTTGATCAAATAAGTTTATTTTTGCGCACCAAACACCTCAAAGCCTATTTCTAAGCTATGTAAAGGATATTTAGGACATGTTTAACTTATGATCATATTCCGGAATGTTCGTTACAGTACGAATCGACATACTTTCACAGTTTGTCGAAATTAGTCCCTGTAAGCGAATAAACTTGATTTCGACACACCAAACCCTCCACAACTTATTTCTAAGTTATGTAAATGTTATTTAAGGTATGTTAAGCCTATTTCACTGTTCCGGAGTGTTTGTCACGTTAAACTGATTACGTTTACGCATCAGTTCGCGTATAACTTTCCAGAAAGCGATTTAGAGCTCGAAATCGAACAAGAATTGATATGTGCAAACGATACACATATTTATACAACTACTAAGATTGAAACACAATATTTCATTGATTTGGTATTTGTTTGATGGCCGTGGAGGCACAGATGTCACAGTGGTTCTACCCGACGTAGTCGTTTTCTTTAGAAATACCCAGATTGAAACACAATATTTCATTGATTTCGAATGCATGGGGTTCTTTAGAAATATGACAAGTATGGCTTCTTGGCTGGTGGTTCTGCCACCTGGCTAGGTTCTGCTTGATTTGGTGCCACAGCTGCGGGATCCTTTGGAGCTTTTCGCTTCTTTGACTTTTTCGAAGGCTCGGCTTCTGCTTCTGCTTCTTTTGATGCTTCTTGGGTGGCTTCATTATTGAGACGAGACAAGGCGACACCTAAATCAACAGACTTTAGGATTACTTCGCCTATTCGCTGGGCAAATTTGGTAATTTTCTTGGACATTTGAGTGTCGCTGCGATGAAGAGACATTCTGGAGAAAATGAAAGACATAGGAGGAAACAAGTGAAATGTTATCGGAAAATCAAAACAGAATGAAAACGCATAGAAATTGCGATCATTTGTTTGTTAACTAAGGCAAACAAATGAGATGGTGACTAATAAAAGTAAACGGGTCATATTAATGTATCACTGAAGACATGCTCGCCTATAAGTGAACACTCACCCCAAGAGTTCCCAGGTAAGAGTGAATGGTCCAATACTACGGATTTGTACGAACACTCTAGCCTTAGACAGAAAACTCAGGGTACATGCATTCACCCTTCCAGTTTGCACGTGTTCACATTATAAGACCCAAACTTTGATGAGATTTTGAAAACCTTGAAGGTTCAAAACCTTATAATAAATCATCCTAGAACAGATGATTAGTTTTCAAAGCGGATTTGAAATTTGTGTTCTTATTGTGGTTGTCACCTAAGGATAAGTGACGGTATTGTTTTTAAGATCTAAACACAAGAATCTTGTGTTAGGGTCCTAGGAAGGTTATAGACTAGGTCAAAGCATTACTAATAACCTAATTCCCTATAACCCTAAGCTCTGATACCAACTTTTCTGTCACACCCCGACCGCGTAAAACAACAAATCACGGCGGAATCGTCAGGGAGTGTTGTAACAGAATCATTGTTTCAAAACACATGGAAATTTGAAGTTTCGTTTTATTAAACATTAAACATTTACATCATCTTGAAATCTAAACAAACAAGTTAAACATAGTCTATCATTGTTATTAAGTCACTAAGGCCTCGTCCAGTCCTATGTGAGCATGCATCCTAGCAATCAACATCATTCAACAACAACTGAAACATATGTAAAAACAAAGTCAACAAAGAAATGCTGGCAAGTACATAGGTTTATGAGAGTGTCGGATTCTTGGCTAGTTTACATGTTGCAATACTTAATTAAAAACCTTGTTTTGAAAAATATAGTATTGCGACATAATTAACCAACTCAAATCAAGTTGGTTATAATTTATAAAATCTCGTAGCCATGATTCTTAACCCCAAAACATTTATTTAATTAAATCAAATTGTAAAACATCTCGTAAAAACTCGTTAATAAAACTCATATGGTTTATATTATTCAGAAAACATCATTGTGTGACATCGTTTCAGAATCGTTTACAGAAGTGAACTAAATAACACCACGATATGTAATATGATGAAAACACTTATATATAAGAAGTACCAGCGGCGTATCTACCATGTTTTCATCACATTACACCCGTCCCATTTATCTAAACACTAACCAAAAACCAATTGTTTACCCAAATCGTTTAACTCGTTAAAATAGCTCCGGTCATTTAAATCATTCTCGTTTTAATTATCAAAACTACTTTTGCTCGTCTCGCTAATAACATCCAAACCTTCATGACTTGACTATCTCGCTTCTCGCATTAACAAACCACCAAAGGGTAAGTTAACTATCATCAGATTCAGTCGTTACCCACAACCCCCATACATAACCATGGGTGCAGTCTGATAACGGGATTTGTCAGATCCTATGGTACCGTAACCTAATACTGGTCGGTTCGGCCAAAACTAATGAATGTTATTCGTTATGTAATTACAACCAACAAGTTTATCCACATTATCGAAATCGTTATTAATTTAATATAAACCATTTTAATCATTTTCGAAACCATCGTTAAAAAAACATCGAAATCATTTAACACATATAAATCACCCCAAAACATTTGAAAACAGTAAAATACGGGAACTATGTACTCACTTGAGAATGCTTAGAAGTCTTGAATAACTACCAAGCAAAGCTAGAGGGATCACGGAAATCAATCGGCACCTAATATAAGTAACAACGTAAATAAACCGGACCTAAATCGGAAGATCGGATAGGATGAGGTTTCGTAAACCAAATGAGTATTGGAACTCATATGATATGGTTTAACAAAGCCTACATATTAAATCGAAACCTAACCTAAGTGCTTACGACCCATTACGACTCGTTTAGGTGGCTTACGCTACTTTAACGTGCCGTTCGCGTAAAACGCGTTCAGAACGCCTAACTAGTCATATTACAAGTATTATATGCCTTAACATGTCTAATAATGTTACCTAATCAGTTTAGATATAAAAATTTAGGTTACATATGCTTAAAATGAATTTATGCGTAAAAAGGGCATTTTGGTCATTTTCCTAAGGCATATAAACTACCTATCATACAACTAACTAAATGAAGTGACCATAAGGTATAACCTCGGAAGGTTATTCCCTATACAACAATGGTCACAAAACATGTTTGGTTGGATCCTAATGATCGACCAAACGGGTCTAGTTCGAAAGTCTAAGCGGTTGATAAGACTACTTGACTTACGACTCTATACAAGCACTATACTAACAGTGACGAGCTAAACATGTTAAAACATGTTTAGTTAAGTTAGAAAATAGGTTTTGATACCCAAGAGTAGTTTGGTTACAAAATACGCATGAATACGCATTTTGGCCGAAACTACGACTCGTCACTACGCCTAGTCAACGTGGTAATCAATAGGTTTAGTAACATGGAACTTAAACCACCATGATTACGCTCACGTTTCGAAGTTCAACGAACTTCGTGTTGACCATAACCTGGTCAAAGCAGAAAGTCAAACGCAGTTTGACTTTTACGCTTAAAACGCATAAAAGCACGAAAGAATACTTACAAAGGGTCCAAGCTAGAAGACCTTGATTCAAATTGCTCAGGTATGAAGTGTTAAACCCCAACTTAGAGCTATTTGAATCAGATTTTGAGGAATGAGAATGAAGGTGTTGGGTTTATATAGATTTCGGTAAACCGTTAGGATCGTTTCTCGCATTTCGTGCTTCGATCTTGGCCCTCCACTTGGGAACATGGTTTTCAAAATGATGGGAATACTTAAAACCATCAAATTCCAGCCCATAGGGTGCAAAACCTTGGGTTAAAACCTCAAAAATGGACCAAGTTCAATGTATCTTCCAGAAATTTCAAAAATTGTCCCTGCACTTGTAAAACTTGATTTTTGGCACTTTCAAGCCCCGTTAACCCCATTTCAAGGCTCTAAAATAAAGTTAAAGTATAGGGAACTTGAAATGTGCTAAAAAATATCTCGGATGACAGTTTGTTTGGTCGTACGGTTGCGTTGTTCGGTTAATTACGACGGAAATCGTAACGAACGCAAAAACGATCCAAATTACGCGACAAATGGAATTTTATCATGCCAATCACTAAAATAAAATATTTTAATGATTACATAAATTTTTGGATGTCCGGATATATTCAGAACGTAAGATATGCACGAAAATGCAAACTTATGCACTTTTTAACGGTTTTAGTCCCTGTTGATCAAATAAGTTTTTTTTTGCGCACCAAACACCTCAAAGCCTATTTATAAGATATGTAAAGGATATTTAGGGCATGTTTAACTTATGATCATATTCCAGAATGTTCGTTACAGTACGAATCGGCATACTTTCGTAGTTTGTCGAAATTAGTCCCTGTAAGCGAATAAAAATTTCGACACACCAAACCCTCCACAACTTATTTCTAAGTTATGTAAAGGTTGTTTAAGGTATGTTAAGCCTATTTCACTGTTCTGGAGTGTTTTTTGCAATAAACTGATTATGTTTACGCATCAGTTCGCGTATAACTTTCCAGAAAGCGATTTAGAGCTCGAAATCGAACAAGAATTGATATGTGCAAACGATACACATATTTATACAAATACCAAGATTGAAACAAAATATTTCATTGATTTGGTATTTGTATGATGGCCGTGGAGGCACAGATGTCACAGTGGTTCTGCCCGACATAGTCGTTGGAATGCCGTCTCGGGGAGGGTATTACTAATGTAAATATTGGGTTATTATACTAACACGTGTGCATTTGTTTAATTAATAGATAATCACCAGGGAATCCTTAAAGAAACCTTAAGACAGTAATGTGAGTAATCTCCTTTTTGTAAACTGTTATTACAAAACCTTAAATAATTTACAATGTGCTTAGCAATGATTGAGTCTTTGTAGTTCTTCAATTACTGCCGGTATGTTGGGGTTTTGTATACAAAATGTGGAACACGTTACCATTGGACAAAGAGTTAGCCAATGTGTAATATGACCCACCAGTCAGGATTGACAGTTCTGAATGAGTAATTGTGCAGAAATAAACATTGTAATCGCTCTCAATACTGTTAAAGGATAAAACTCTTATTGATTAAAGTGAGATTCACTCACCAGTATTTCCCACTGACAAAATGTTTTAAATGCGTTTTAGGTAACAAAATGTGAAAGCCAAATAGAAGCCAGCTGGACAGCACTGAAGGCTTGGAAAAGTGGCTATAAAAGTTACCTGAATAAAGAGATGTTTTTATTAAATAAAATAGGGTTTATCCCTATAAAAATGTGTGTACTGAAAACTTGGGAATTTCCCACGTGTTTAATATTATAAAAGTGTTGTATTTACTCTGATAAAATATTTCCTAACTACGGTCCTGATGTAATTTCCGCTGACAAAATGATAAACACCGATACCACCAAAACTGGTCTCGCGGCCGCCTGTTCCCGGGACAGATAGGGGACGGGGGTTGCGAAACCCACTTTCCTCTAAATTTTTATAGCCTATTTCCAAATAATCCAAGCACATTCTAAGGTGAACCAAACATAGTTAGGAAGGATTCAAGCTTCGAAAGTGCAAGGACCATCTCAAGGAGCTTTTAACCACCCAATTTCTTCATCATCTTGCAACTTGTTCTTCCCTAGCCATAGTGCTAGTAGTAAGCTCCTTTAACCTTGTTTTTACTTCTAATTTTAGTGGTTAAAAGCTCCTTGAGATGGTCCTTGCACTTTCGAGCTAGCCATAGTGCTAGTAGTTGTTATTTGGATTAAATTTAAACACGTGGGAAATTCCCTAGCAGTAACCACCCAATTTCTTCATCATCTTGCAACTTGTTCTTCCCTAGCCATAAGGCAAAACAGAGCTTGTTCTTCACTATCTATTAGTTGTTATTTGGATTAAATTTGCGTGTACTACGACAACACACCAAATTTTGGCGCCGTTTCCGAGGAGTAGTGCGCAACGTGTGTCAGTTTGTTAGTTTTGCTTTGTTATTTTCAGGTTTACACTGGTGTGTTTAGTGTGCAGGTTCTACAGGTGCATGCATACTAGAGGCTCTCACAAGTCATCACCATTGTCGTTTGATCCGGAGATCGAAAGAACGTTAAGGCAAAACAGAGTTTTAGTACGAGAAAACAGAATTATTGGTTCACCTACCTCACCCATCACACCACGAAACATCATGCAAGAATCTCAAATACCTCCCACAGCGGGTCAAACGACCTCATCATTCATACCTACTTCCACACAACCATCACCAAACACAACCATACCTAATACCACTACAATTCCTACTCCACCTCATGATACTACACCCACCAACACCACACAACCGATCACTACTCAAGTTGAACCCAATCTTACCTTTAGCCCTTCTTCCACAATTCCACCATTGTTACACTTCTTTCCCCCAACTACGGGTCAATCATCTTCCCATTATTCAATACCACCAAATTCAACTATTGTCCATGCTACTTCTACATTTAGACCATCGAACCAATTGGGTTTTCAATACTCATCTATTCCATTCGGGCAATCCTCGGGTATTCAAGGAGATGGATATGATGATGGCTATGAAGAGGATTTTAGGTGGTATGAAGAGGAAGGTTTCTATTATGGGGGTTATGGAGGATACTTTGGACCTCAAGGAGGAGCGGGTCAACAAAGTTAACCGATTCAACAATTTCAAGACACGAGTAGACTACCGGTTGGGGTGCAACATATTAGACCGCAAGGGCCACAACTGCAACACCCTACACCGCTACATCAAGTGCGTCCTCAAAATATGCAACCACAATTTCAAAGACCGATTCAACAACAACCACAAATGCCACAATACCAATTTCAACCACCCTTTGCACCTCAAGGGCCAATGCAAGGGCAAATGGGTCAACCAAGAGCACCATTGGGTGCCCCTCAAAGACATCATCGGGAAGTAGTACGGGGAATTGGAGCTCACTTCCGGCCTATTATCACTAATAATCCTTCGCCGGTAGTGATTCCTCATCATGCGGATGGAAGAACTTTTGAAGTGAGAACAACCGCCCTCCAAAGTCTACCAAAATTTAAGGGGTTAGCAACGGAAGAACCTTATTTCTATTTGGAGACATATGATTCTATTTGCAACACGATTGGAGGACAAGGGTTTTCTTCGGATGATGTTAAGTTAGTTCTCTTCCAGTTTTCTTTGGAAGACAAAGCAAAGAGATGGTTTCATACTTTACCCTCCGCATCGATTTTTACATGGGCCGATACGCAACAAATATTCTTGGATGAATATTACACCTCTCAAAAGACTAATGATGCAAGGAGAGGTTTGAGAAGCTTCCAACAACAATCGGGGGAGATGTTTCATGAAGCCTTCGAAAGGTTTAATATGATGTTACGGAATTGCCCTCATCATGGGATCCAACTATGGGAGTTGTTGAACGCATTTCATGAAGGGTTGAGTTCGGAGGATGCACGTGATTTAATGTCGATCACTAATGGTACATTCGGTACGAATTATGAACATGTTGATTGGGCATTTTTAGAACAAATGGCGGTGAATTCCAAGAGGAAGGCCCAATCTTCAAGACGGGTAAGGCATGTGATACAAAGGCCGCAAGTGCATGGAGTAGATAGTGGCAATGTTCAAACTACAAATCAAGTGTACAACGTGTGCACTAATTGCAACAAAATAGGCCACACGGTGAAAGTTTGTGTAGTGGGGGTGGTTGATGAGCAAGTAGAAGAAGTGAATGCAATTCAAAGGGGTGGTCGAAATTTCAATATGAACTCCAACACCTACCACCCCGGGTTACGAAACCACCCTAATTTCTGTTATGGGAACGCGGCGAACCAAGCTAACCCAAACTTTCAAGGAGCTCAAGGTAACTTTACACCTCGTCAACAATACAATCAAGGCAACTATAGAGGTGGAAACAACTATGGTTATCAAGGACAATTTCAACAAACGGGTCAAAATGGTTCGGGTCAAAGTTCATCAAGCAGGAATGAAGTCATGGATATGCTTCAGGCTATGCAACAAGACATGCAAAAGCGGAATCAACTCGATGAAGTTCGAATGCAAAAGGATGAGGTTCGTGACAAGAGCATCCAATCACTAACAACCCAAATGGGTCAATTGGCAACTGATGTGGCGGAGTTGAAGAAAAACAAAGGTCAACTTCCTAGCGACACCAAGGTAAATCCTTCCCATGGTTCGTCACGAGGTAACAACGTTAATATTAGTCATGTTAGTGTATTGAGAAATGGCAAAGAATTTAAAGCAAATTTGTCACCGGGTTTGGTTGGGGGGGTAGTTCAGGATGTCACGGGTAATGAAAGTGACGATGATGAAGTTTCACCGGTTAAACCTAAAGAATTAAATGTTAAAAAAACCGGGGTGAAAATGAAAAAAAGTGAAAAAGATGAAGGTGAATCGAGTCAAGTCCCGTTTCCATCGGCTTTACTTGACCCAGGTAAGAAAAATTTTATTGCATCAAGAGGTCCCCAAAAAGAAGAATTATGGGACATGTTTAAACAAGTTAAAATTAACCTTCCACTCCTTGATGCAATAAAACAAGTACCCGCATACGCTAAATTTTTAAAAGAGTTATGCACACAAAAAAGGCAACAAAAGAAGAAAATGCCTAAGCGGGTGGATTTAACCGGGCAAGTAAGTGCGGTTTTGAATGGGGAGCTTCCTCCTAAGCTCCAAGATCCGGGAACGCCATTAATTAATATACAAGTTGGTAATTTTCAAATGGCAAAGGCATTACTAGATCTTGGAGCTAGGGTGAGCATTTTACCGGGGGGCTTATATGACCAATACGACTTTGGTCCGTTAGCAAGGGTGGAGACAACGGTTGTTTTAGCCGATTTGTCTCATAAGCTACCTCGGGGGATGGTTCAAAATGTGATTGTGAAAATTGATGAGTTCTATTACCCGGTTGACTTTTTAGTCTTGGACTACTCATCCGTGGACCCAAAACAACAACAAAATGTTATTTTGGGTCGGCCATTTTTTAGCACCGCACATGCTGTGATCGATTGTAGATTTGGTATAGTCAATATGACTTTTGGGAATCGAAAAATGCGCTTGAATGTTTATACTAACAATTCTAATGCTGTTGGTGTTGATGAGTGTTTCATGGCAGATTTAGTCGATGGATGCAACCCGCATGAGTATGAGGAGGATGGCATAGATGTTTGTTTGTGTGACTTTTTTGAACAGGTACATGCTTGTGCACTACGGGTTGAAGAGGAAAAACAGGATGCTATGGCTTTGAAAGAAGGTCGACCGCCATGGACCCACCAATTTGAAGGCTTGCCGGCGGAAATAAGCTCGGGTACTAGGCCATCACTAGAAGAACCGTCAAAGTTGTAACTCAAAGACTTGCCAAGCCATTTGAAATATGCTTTCCTAGGGGATAATGACACATTACCGGTCATTATTGCCTCTAAGTTAGAGATGGCGCAAGAACAAGCCTTGTTGGAAGTCTTGAAAGAGAACAAAGGAGCTATTGGATGGACGATTGCCGATCTCAAAGGAATTTGTCCCTCAATCATCATGCACAAGATAATCACTATCGAAGATGCAAAACCGACATGAGAAGCTCAAATGCGATTGAATCCGAACCTACGGGAGGTAGTAAAGAAAGAGGTAATTAAATGGTTGGATGCGGGAATTATCTATCCGATTTCGGATAGTGCTTGGGTAAGTCCTACTCAAGTTGTGCCTAAGAAGGCCGGTATTCAAGTAGTCAAGGATGAGAATGGTGAACAAATTGCCACCCGACCGGTCACTGGGTGGCGTGTATGTATTGACTACCGAAAATTGAATGTCGCCACTTCTAAGGACCATTTCCCCCTACCTTTTATTGACCAAATCATTGAAAAACTGTCGGGTCAAAAGTATTACTGTTTTTTGGACGGGTATTCGGGTTACAATCAAATAGCAATACACCCGGATGACCAACACAAGACCACCTTCACTTGTCCATATGGCACCTTTGCCTTTCGGCGAATGCCATTTGGCTTATGCAATGCACCGGCAACTTTCCAACGATGTATGATGAGTATCTTCTTGGACATGGTTGGAGAGTCGCTGGAAGTGTTTATGGATGACTTCTCGATTTTTGGCACTAGTTTTGAATCGTATCTCAATGAATTACAAAAAGTTTTAAAACGATGTGTTGAGAAAAATTTAGTGCATAGTTGGGAGAAAAGTCATTTTATGGTGCAAGAGGGCATTGTGTTAGGTCATGTAATATCGGAAAGGGGGGTGGAGGTGGATAAGGCAAAAATAAGGGTAATATCATCTTTGCCACCACCGAAAAATGTTAAGGGTGTAAGGTCATTTTTGGGACATGCGGGCTTCTATAGACGTTTCATTAAAGGTTTTAGTGTTATCACGAAACCTTTATGTAATTTGTTGTTAAAAGATGTTCCATTTGACTTTACTGACGAATGTTTGCAAGCATTTAATGTTTTGAAGGAACACTTGGTGAAAGCACCTATTTTGCAACCGCCGGATTGGTCAAAGCCATTCGAAATCATGTGTGACGCAAGCGACACAACAATTGGTGCAGTTTTGGGTCAACGAGTTGACAAAAATCCGGTGGTAATTTATTATGCAAGCAAGACTTTATCAGAAGCACAACTAAATTACACCACAATCGAAAAGGAATTACTAGCGGTGGTGTATGCTTTGGATAAGTTTCGTTCGTATATTTGGGGGAGCAAAGTGGTTGTCTACTCGGATCATAGTGCGGTCCGGTATTTGATGGAGAAAAAAGAAGCGAAGCCCTGTTTAATCCGGTGGGTATTGTTGTTACAAGAGTTTGACTTAGAGATCCGAGATAAAAAGGGGAGTGAGAACGTAGTGGCGGATCACTTGTCTCGGATCCTGGTGGAAGGAATTGACGATATGAGCGAGATAAATGAAAGGTTTCCCGACGAGAAACTCCTAGCCGTATCCACCTTTGTTGCACCGTGGTATGCTCATTACGTAAACTACTTAGCCACGAGTGCCATCCCAAATCATTGGACCAAGAAGCGAAGACAACAATTTATGGTCTAAGTGAAGCAATACATTTGGGATGAACCGGATCTTTTTAAGATCGGGCCGGATCAGGTTATTCGGAGGTGTGTGCACGAAACGTAGGTGATGGAAATTTTGACTCAAGCTCACTCATCTGCATGTGGAGGTCATTTTAGCGGGCATAAAACAGGTTATCGGGTTCTCTCATGTGGGTTTTATTGGCCCACAATTTTCAAGGATGCGTGTGAGTTTGCAAGGAATTGTGTGAATTGTCAAAGGATGGGAAGCATTTCAAAGAGGGACGAGATGCCATTGCAACCAATTTTGGTTGTGGAAATATTTGATGTATGGGGCATTGACTTTATGGGTTCCTTCCCAAATTCCAACGGGTTTTTATATATTTTGGTGGCGGTGGACTACGTCTCTAAGTGGATTGAAGCTATTGCAACACGAACAAACGACCATTCGGTTGTTTATAAATTTGTTCAATCCAACATCTTCTCCCGTTTTGGCATTCCAAGAGTTATCATAAGTGACGGTGGTTCACATTTCAAGAACTTTAATTTTGGGAAATTGTTGAAACGGTATAGCGTGAATCACCGGATTGCCACCCCTTACCATCCGCAAACTAGTGGACAAGTCGAAGTGTCCAACCGTCAAATTAAAGAAATTCTCATGAAGACAGTTCGTACGGATAGGAAGGATTGGTCAAGCAAGTTAGATGATGCGTTGTGGGCGTACCGAACGGCCTACAAGACTCCGATTGGCACAACACCTTACCGGATGGTGTATGGAAAGGGTTGTCACTTGCCAATGGAGTTAGCGCATCGGGCACATTGGGCAATCAAGACGGTGAATGCGGATTATGATGAGGCGGGGAAGGTGAGGAAGTTGCAATTGAGTGAAATAGAAGAAATTAGAGACGAGGCATATGAGTGTGCATCGGCTTACAAAGACAAGCTTAAGAAGGTACACGATGCAAAGTTGAGGAAAAAAACCTTTGAAGTGGGTCAAAAGGTTTGGTTGTACAATTCAAGGCTCAAGATGTTTGCGGGCAAGCTTAAAAGCAAATGGATGGGCCCGTATGTCGTTCGGCGGGTCAGGAGGTTTGGTGATGTAGATATCCAAGATGAGCAAACGAACAAACAACAAACGGTGAATGGCCATCGGTTGAAGCCATACTTGGAAGGGAATGATATCAACAATTTGGAGCTTGATAAAGCGGGCTACATTCTACGCCCGGTAGACGATGAACAACCATAAGAGGCCCAGGTTTGGTAGTGTAAATAGTTAGTATTTTGTTTTGTTTATTTTGTATAGTTTGCACATTTACCGTACTCGCTTGAAGCTTGTGTTTGAAACAAGTGTGGGGACGTTCGGGTTACGAATAGTTCTAGCATTGTGTTGAGGAAAACATGGGACTTTCGAGGGGGTAGGGTAATTTTTACATGTTTTTGAAAAATTTTAAAAACACAAAAAAAAATTGGAAAAACTGAAAAAAAAAAAAAAAGACACTTAAAATAGCATTTTTAAGCAAACCAGGGATGCCCAGGTACCACCGTAATTTATGGTGGTACCGTAAGTTACGGTGGAGGTCAAAACTTTTTTGGCTTTACGGTGTAAACCTACTGTTTTACGGTAGGTTTTGAGTTCCAGGTTACACCGTAATTTACGGTGTCCACCGTAAGTTACGGTGGACCTGGCGAACTGATGGGTCGATTCTTGTACAGCAGTTACATAAAAAAAATAATAATAATCAGGTCACGTGAACTAACCCTCACCACTAATGTTCTTTCATCTTCCCCTAACCACAAATCTCATCTATCACTTTCATCTAACCCCACAAGATCTTCTACAAACTCCATAACCCCACAACCTTCAATCCTTCATATCTCTCTCAATTCTTAGCCAAATCAAGTGAAATCTAGGTCTATTTTGACTAATTTTTCATGTACTTGCTGATTTTGAGAAGAGATTTGTGAGAAAACATATTTTTTTGGTCCGAATCCCAAACCCTAGGTCCAAAAATTTTGGGGTTTTTGAAGTTCTTGTTTCACTTATGTTCTAGCATCATCACATCAAGGTATGTGATGTTTGTTTGTTTGTTACTTTTGATGATGCATTGTGAGAAGGAATGTTATGTTTGTTACTTGTTCATACCCACTTGCTTGTTCTTAGATTTTGTCATGAAAATGGTTACTTGAACATTGTTATGGTTTGTAGATGTAGGTTTGATGATTAAAGTAGTGAACTTTTGGGAATCTCTACATTGTAGAGATACCATGCCCAATTTTTGAGAAAATAATTATAAAATTTTTGGTTCACTAACATCTACAACCATAGTAACAAGCAAGTGTGGGGAAGTTTTAGAGAAAAGGGTCTAACTTTTTATGTTTGGTTGTGTTGTTTGCTTTGCAATGTGTGTAGGAAAATGGTAAGAACGAAGGAAAGGGCAGGAGCTAGTTCATCTTCTTCATCAAAAGGCAAAGGCAAGCAGCCAGAACAACAACCAAAGAAGAGGTAATACTTGGGTAGAGTTAGTGAGAGTGAAAGCGAGGATGAAGAGATGGTAGAGTTGGACCTGGCTGAAAAGCCAAGGTGGGAATCGGGTCCTTTAGATGATCAGCTGGAGCATTGGCAACCGACACTATTTCATGACAGTATGAACCGTTTAAAAAATAAGGCTGTCGCGTTTATTTGTGAGAGGGAAGTTAAGGAGGTTGAATTTGGGTCGTTTAATGTGTTTGCCCAGTTCCGCGCCTTAGGATGGGAGGCGGCAAAACATAT
Source organism: Helianthus tuberosus (assembly GCA_030545235.1). Lineage (NCBI taxonomy): Eukaryota > Viridiplantae > Streptophyta > Magnoliopsida > Asterales > Asteraceae > Helianthus > Helianthus tuberosus. The sequence goes on from CM060407.1 coordinate 127,863,188, forward strand.
GATAGGCCATCGCAGATGAAGTTGATGGGTGAGGTTAATGGGATAAAGGTAGAAATATCGTTCGATACACTACGAAAGTTGGCAAAATACGATAGTCTACCTGCTCGTGATTACATGATCCCTAGTCTTGATGATCTGTTGATAAAACCGGAGAAGCATCCAAGGTGGAATGATATGTTAGCGGCTTTGTTCTTGCCCGGTACTTACAGTGGAATCTTGTACCGGAAGAACTTGAAGATTGAAGCAAAATTGCCGCTGTCGATTTGCATTTTGAATGTCATTCCAAGAAGAGGAGATAAGGAACAAGTAAGGTACCCGGAAGTGCCAGTCCTCTATTCGTTGCTCAATGGGTCTCCTCGGTTTCCAATTCGATATTTGATTATGAACCATCTTTGGATTTGCCGGAACAAATTGGGGAGGAGCATTATCCCGTATTGTCGAATTATCACGGGATTGATGAAGCAGTTTAAAGCGATCACATCGGAGGATAGAGGACACCCGAAAAGGCATAATCCTTTTAGTCTAAGCAAGATGGGTATTGCATGGACCTACACTCAATCAGAAAGATTTCACAAGCTCAAATCGGAGGGTCAAAGATGGAAGGGATTGAAAGTTGATGCAAGGGATCTTCTACGGGGTGAAGAGGATGAACCGGAGAGTGAAGCGGAATCCCCGAGTGGGGATGATGACTATGCAGATGAGCCTCACGGTGAGAATGTGAATGTGGGCCAAGGGGGCCTAGGTAGGGGATATGGTGGTGCTTTCTATGATTACACAGAGCGTTCATACGCGCCGAATTGGGCTTACGAGGGTACTATGCAAGAGGTTATTGAGAACCAACGTCCTCGGCACCCGTTTTTGATTCATGGTCGGGGTCGGAGCGTACTTTATTTGATCAACAAACATTGATGAGTGCTAGTATGGAGCGGTCCTTAAAGCATAACTTCGATCGTCAAGAATCATGGAATCGTGCACATGCCTATTCTCATGAGTTGGAGGTGAATAACCGGTATGAAGATGATCAAGCCCGAAGGATGCATGCGGATTGGCATGCAGGGCGGCCCGTGGTTGTGGATCCACCTCCGGTGGATTATGCGTCTCTACCACCATACGATGGTAGTGTATCGTATCCAACCCCGCCTCTCCATCATTCATAATGGCTAGACCCACGTCAACAACAAGGAGCTTCACAACAAGGTGGAAGTGGTAGCGGTGCATTTTCTTTCGGAGAATGGAACGAGATGATGTCTTCCATTTTCGGGCCTCCTCAACCGCGCTACTATTAGTCAGGTCGTGCTCCTTCTTGTATATTTTGTGAATATTTGTTGGTTTGTTATGTTTATGACCGGGTGGATGGGTGGTGTTAGTTTGTGTTGTTATGTTTCGGGTTGGGCGAGTTGGTGGTGTAATGTTTAAAAGAAGAAAAATATAAAAAAATATAAAATGAAAAATACCAAAAAGAAATTTGTGTTTTGAGTGTTGAGCTTTTACTTGGTGTTAAAAAGTTTTAGCGATCAAATCCTCCTAAAACCATACATTGGGGTCAATGTATCCCAAGTGTGGGGATGGGGGGAAATTTTGAGGTTTTTGAAAAAAATTTAAATCAAGCGAAACAATGTGAGAATTTGAACACCTTGGATTAACCCCAAAGGATGCACCGGCAACCCTTAATACCTTTTGTTCTTGGTGAGAGTTGAAGCCACACATGTAAATAAATAATACTTGTCTTTGATGAGAGTGGCAACGGGTGGGGGTGCATTAGAACTTGTGCCTTGATAAAGGTTGAGTCTTTAGTTGGATATGAATGTGAAAAGGATAAGGGCATTTAGCTAGCCTCGTCATTAGTGTGTGCGAGTGTGGGATTTGGGGGGTTGGACCTCATAAATTATATATATGAGCATGGTTGCGAGAGGGGCGGGGGTTTGGACATTTAGTTGCCCATTTTGTGCCTAAAGCCTATCATTTGTTACCCCTTAGCTAGTTACCTTAAAATTTACCCGACTTGACCCGGTCTTATATTGTTAGTGGTTGTTTTAGTAGTATGTAGATATATTTGATGTTATATTGTATGTTTGCTTTATGTTAAAAAAAACGAAAAAAAGAGAAAAAAAAAAAGAAAAAAATGGAAAAAGCAATGAAAAAAAAAGTGATGTTGAGTTATCTTGTATATAGTAGTTAAGTTGGTAGTTGTTTGTTAATTTTATTGTGTAATAAAAAGACCGGGTTAAGTTTTCGCTACTACATATATATTCCATTTCCTACCCGTACACCTAGCCACGTTACAACCTTAAAGCCCCTTTGATTTGCATTCATGTTTGGCAGTTGTTAGGAGAAGGACCGATTTAGGTACAAGCCTATAGTTGTGAGCCACCCGTTTGCCTTTTGTGTGTCTAGTTTACAATTGCTAGTGCTTACTTGTTATCGAGAGGAGAGACATAGCGAGGGGTGCGTTATTTTGGGTGTTAAGAAAGGGTTGGTAAAAGGACTACATTTTTATGCTTGGTTTATGTTGATCGCTTGTTTAGAAAATGGTTTGATGAGTTGCTTGGGACAAGCAACGGTTAAGTGTGGGGATGTGACGGGTGGTCCATAGGACAACCCTTAATGATGTTAAAAGACGAATTTATCCCTCACTTGATCGCGTAATTATCTTGAATTAGATGACTACGGTTGCTTATGTTTCAGGTACGTTTCGGGAGCTAAAAATGGATAAAACGCTACTTTGGACGGATTGGAGTGGAACGGGTTGTGCATGGAAGGAAAGAAGGAACGAAACAAGGAACTCAGGGCTCCACCGTAATTTACGGTGTCCACCGTAAATTACGGTGGCCCTGAAACATGAATTTTTCTGCCGTACCACAATCCTGATCCACCGTAACAATTTGATGTCCACCGTAACTTACGGTGGGTACCGTAAGTTACGGTGGAGATGACGGAAAAATGCGTAACTGCTCATTAAAACCGTTTTTGGAGGTGTCTTTTGATATATCTCATCATTGGACGTTTTCTCTGAAGATTAGGGGCGATTTTGGCTGGTTCTTGTTGGTTCCAAACATTTCTAAACATTTGGTTTTGGTTTTTGATGCATATGAACTTGAACTTTGATGTTATGATGATCAACTGAACAATGTCCGGCTAAACTTGTGGTGATCATCTTAGGTGAAGGTTTTCTTAAACTCTTGTGTGTTTGTTCCTTTATTTCTAGAATGATAACATTGTGTTTGCTTTGATTATCATGGTGTATGAGTAATTGATTGTAGCTTGTTAATTGGTATTGCAATTCTAGTCTAAATCATACGTTCTTGGTGTCGTTGACAATCGAGATATCACGGGAAGGGTTAGGGTTGGATATTGATTGACTGATCATCGGGAAACGACCTCGCATTAATATAATCCAAGTACTTTTTTCCCTTTCATCACAACAATTGTTTATACATGAGTTATGTCTATGTAACTCTTTCTAGTTGGAATTTCGCACAAGTGTTAAAAGAAACTGAATCCTAAGATGGTCATTGTTCTCATAATCTGAATTAAAAATCCAATCTTGATTAGTAAGTAATTGATAATTTAGTTTTCTAAACCAAACAATCCAAATCATTGATCTTTAATTTCTGCATATTAGGTTAATTGTAGTTAAATTGCAAAGCTATAGACTTAACACATTTTCCACATACTCCCGGAGTTCGATGCCCATTTACCACTATCTATTAGTTGTTATTTGGATTAAATTTGCGTGTACTACGACAACACATCATGTAGTAAACTTGTTTGTTGATTTCTTACGATTATGATGTAGATCATCATATGAAGCTTGCTAGATGATGATTAAACACATGATCTAGCAAGTGTAAGGATAGATCTTGAGAAATTTGTGATGATCATCCTTTATGTAAACAATGAACTTGAAGATGAACTTGTTTTAGTGTAGGATGATTATTCCTACAAGTTATAAGTCTTGAAAATAAAAGATTTCAAAAATAATTCTTTCAAGAAACTAAAGTTTATTACAAGATTTAACATGAACTTGGTTTCTAAAGAAAGTAATCATGTTTTAAGGGTTAAAACCAAGCTAGTAAAGTGTATGTAACAAGAAAAATACAAGAAGATTAATTTTTGAAAAATCATCATACAAGTTGTGAAGAATGAAACTTCACTAGAATGGGTTTATAAACTAATAACCATGGATTTAGTGTTCTTAAACCTCACTAAGCAACATGTGAAATTACTACAAATTTTTACTAACTTCAAGTTCATGACATATTGTAAAAATGCATATTTTTGGCTCTTGGTAAGTTATGTGTGAATTGATGATGATTGATGATGATTTTTTAAAAGAAAATGATATGCTATTAAACATGGAAACCCCCATTTTTAAGGGGAAACTATAGCAAAAATTTTGTAGAAATTAAACACTTAGAAAAAGATTTTTAAAGAAGTGTTTATAAATAATTTTTTATCTTGGTTTTGAATATAAACTTTGCCATAAATTTTTATTACAAAAATTACAAATATTGGAGGTTGATTTTTTATAATAAAAATCAGTAAGTATATAATTAGTAAAATATATATTTAGATGTCACAAATTATGCGCTACTTGTATATTGATTGTATTAGTTATATTAATTTAGGGACTTGAAAATAATATAACATACCAAAATACCAAGATTTGGAAATATAAAATATTACCAAAATTCCAAGGAAACAAATATGTAATTTATACCCGAATACTGGACAAATGGACTATAAATATATATATATATATATTCCAGAAATAAATTCATAATTCGACAAATGTGTTAAACGGTATTTTGAAACCGAAGAAACCGTAAAATATGGATTTTTATAACTACTACAAAATATATCATATTTTGTCAAATAGAAAATATATTATTTTGAGTGGAGAAAAATATATATTTTCTTAAACAATTTAGAAATATATTATTTTGGGTGAAAACTAGAAATATATATATATTCTTTCTAAGGGTAATCTTAAAAATATATTATTTTTTTATATATACGGAAGTATACTTATTTTTGCCAAGTAAAATTTATAGATAATTTTTCTATAAAAATTCTCTTAAAATATGTATATTTTGAGAATATAAATTTGGGGATTTTTAGTTGTATAAAAATAATATTCCGGAAAATTATATACAAATTAAGTATAAAATACTTAATAAATACGAGAAAATACGTATTCCTATACGTATAAATACACACCGGAATACACTACCAATACTTGGCAAAATACCCGGATCCAAATACACAAATATGAAAATACACAAGTACAAGTATACCTATACTTGGTAAATTATTTATGTGAGAAATACATGACAAAACAAGTTAAAAATAAGTATATTATTTTTAACAATATTCTAAATAATTGGATAAAAATAATATAAGTTGAAATATTCTTATTTTAACTCATAATTATATAATTTGGAATTATATAATACATATCACCCGTATAACTCAAAGAGCACTAAATCCCCAAAAATAAGTCTTAATAAACAACTAAGACTAGGAGTCGTTACACGACATAAACGTCTGATAAAACATGGCACGTGTGTAGGTTGTCGTACGACTCGTAAGAAGGACCTTTGAGTATACGTGACAGCAGGACGCAAACTTGTGAGTTCATGTCCCCCTTTTCTCTTAACTGTTTTCCGATTTTTAACTCTCGGGGGTGAAATACATGTCAACATGGGTATGATTTGGCATGTAAGCATAGGCTGAAACTGAAGTGCCATTAACTCTTTTAAGAACCACGGACAAAGGTTAGATCTAACGAGTACGGCCGAGCCCCACTCATGGTCCTTGTGTGACCACTTAGAGTGCTGTTGTGTCCTAGTCGAGGTGATACGACAAAGGTCAAGGTGATTTGACACAGTCAAGGTGATTTGATACAGTCATGGGGATTTGACACAGTCAAGGCGATTCGACACAGTCGAGGTGATTCGACACTAATAATCGTCTACTCGGGTTGAGTACTCCCTATGTCGTCACATATATTAATGTCCTTGCAAAACATTAATTGATCTGTTCATAGACGCTTTACATACCTGTTTTCAAAGGAATCTCTCAAATGTTTACAAGTTTATTGGAACTCATACAAAACGCATGAAATCGCTCAACTTTTGTTGATGTTTTCAAAATTACATGTATTTCAGGAAACAAGATGGATCCTGGGCACTGATTTTTCAGGATGTAAATTTCAAGTTTAGATGTCATCCACTTTTGTTGGTTTGTAACTTAGTCAGAGGTTGTGTTGTTTGAAACTTAAATGACTGGTGTTTGTAATGTTTTAAACTTTATGAATGGATGAACATCATTTTAATCATATAGTTGTTTATTATAATCGAATGCAATGAAAACTGATCAAGTCACACGTACACGCTTCCGCAAAAGTCAGGGTGTGACTGGTTGGTATCAGAGCTTCGATTGTAGTGAACTGGGATTCCTTCTCGAGTCTAGACTACAATCACTAGGATTCTCTCACGAAAACATTTTTACAAAAAGGTTTTTCATTGCATTTACTAAAGCGCCAATATCCATGAATCAAACATTTTTCAAAGGAAAGACAAAGCAAGGACATTAGTAGGGAGGAGAATACCCCAACTAAAGTGCCAATTGAGGTATAGTCTACGTGAGATAGACTTGCCAAAGATAAAATGACCCCCGATAGAACAAATGAGAGTTATATGTGACATGTTGCATTTATTTGCTTGTATATACTAAGTAACATTATTATTCATTAATATATATATATATGCATATATGTGTACGGGAAAATTATTGACGGGAACGAGAGACCTTCGAATTCGAATTCCACTATTGTTCTTGACACGCACAATGAGACTATCGACCTCGCATTTATTGCGGAGCTCATGGCTAGAGTGATTACCAAACGAGACCCTGAGCCTGATTCCGTAGAAGATGGTTGTCCTTCCCCCTCGAATGCGAAGGTTCTTGACTACGGCAGTGACGGAGAGGCGGAGAAGGTCACCTTGGACAACAACCTTATCAGTGGGACGAGGTCCCTGTGCTTGACGACAATCTTGTCCAGACGAGGAAGATGAGGTACTCATCTTGAAGGGGCCCCTCCAACCACTATTACTAGGAACTCTCCTTGTTCCTATTCTGTCTAGCATTGTGCCCTTTTCACGCGTAATGACAATAGACGTTGGCGCGTGGACCATCATAAAGGCCCCATCTATGTCGAAGGTATAAGGACAATAGTGTCCCCTCTCTGGCTGATCAGCTGCTTCGAACGAGAGAAAATTAGGGTGACCATGCAAGACAATTTATTATTACGGGGGCCCACGTAATAACAACTTGTAGTGCATGGGGAATCCTGGTGGACTCTACGGGTCAAGCTAATGATCACCACCCACTCAATATCTCTAAGTGTTCAAACCTCCATCTAATGGAACAATACCGAGATAGTTGCTATAACACTCTACAAAGTAGGAAGTTTGTCTTTGCCTACTTTGTGCCTCACACTTCTAACCGTAATACGAGTCATTTGGGAACCGATATCTAGGCTAGTGAAGATGGCTAACACTCAGAAAAGATTCTTCTCATCCTTCACCTCACATGCACCCTATCACCCTCTACCTATACCACTATCAGCAACTCTACACTCTCTATCCCGTAATGCACCCCATCATTTGGGTAATGCATTCGCGTCCTGGAAACCGCTCTACGGTTGCTACCAGGCACAATTGGGTCCCGAGGAAGAAGTCAAGTACCCTCACGACCTTATCTATGTGTTTTCACTATCACCCCCTATGCGTGGTAGAAATGCACAACCCCCCCCCCCCCATCTTTAGGGAAGTATACCCTTCTTTGTGAAACTAAGACCTAAGAAGACCGATGTAGAAGGAAAATAACTACTACTTTTGTATTATGAAACTTGTATGACTGAGGTGATGTAACCTCGAGTTCATCTTGTTTTTCTTCTAAAAACAATGTATCAAGTTGTCAAACATATATGAAAGCTCAGTGGTTGTTTTCTTATTTATACATTGTAGATTACATGTGCATGTGATGTTTATGTGATTACATGTTTGCTTGTTGTGATGATTATTCATGTTATATATGTATGTATACATATACACCTCATGGGCAATTATTTAGTGAATGTTGTCTAACCTACCCGATACCTTTTGCTAGAAGAAAATGTCGCCTAGACGTGACACAGACACTAACACGTTACCAAGGACAGAAGCGGAACTCTAAGAACATATATCACTGGCAATTGCACAGCACGAGGCCAACCGCTTAGAATACAGCGGTGGCACTTCCGGAAATAACCTTCCAACTGGTAATGTTAAGTCACCTAAGACTCATTACAAATCTTTTGGATATTTCTAATTGTGCTCTGCCAACGCTCACTCGTGAATTGCGTTACATGTGTTACAGGCTGTACTTACAAGCAATTTCTGGATTGCAAACCCCTAAACTTTGATGGCACGGGAGGTGCCGTTGCTTTTATTCGCTGGGTTGAAAAGACCGATTCCGTGCTAAGAATGAGCAAATGTGCACCTGAACAGAGAGTCACTAATATTTATGGGTTGTTTTTGGATGGTGCACTCTCCTAGTGGAACCTCCAAGTCTAAACCCTTGGGAAACTGCTGCATATGCGCTCAGCTGGGATGAGCTTAAGGAATTAATGCTCAAGAAATACTGTTCAAGAGCTGAAATCCAGAAACTAAAACTGAGTTTTGGAATCTGAAGATGGATGTACCAAAGGTTGCCGAGTATATTCAGCGTTTTCATGATTTATCAAGGGTCGTTCCCTATCTTGTAGAGCCAGAATTCAAGAGAATCGAGCAGTTTATTTGGGGACTTGCGCCTCAAATCCTGAGCATGGTTACTAGCGCAAAGCCTCCAACCATCGCAGAGGCTATCGATTTGAGCGTTGCGCTGACTGAAGAAGCTGTTCGTATGGGAAAGTTTTAGAAATCTGAGACGAACAAGAAAGAGACTCACGTGGAGTCTTCGGGCGATAACAAAAGAAAGTTTTCAAACTTGAAGAAAGGCACTCAAGTAAAACATGACAACTCAAATGCAAACAAAAGAAGGGAAGCAAACCCGCCTCATGGCATGAAAGCTTATGGAGCCACCAATAAGGCCAGTGGTAAGGTTTATTTGGGGACTAAACCGAGATGTAATGAATGCAAGTTTCACCATGAAGGTCGATGCCTGAGACCTAAGTGTGACAGATGTGGAAAAGAGGGACACAACAAGGATGCCTGTTGGGCAAGATACCCCAACCACGGAGGAAATGGTAACTACAACCAAGGCGGAAACGACAATGGTAGAGTTCCAGGTTGCTTCAACTGTGGTGACATGGGGCACTTTAGAAAAGATTGCCCTAAGAAAACCCAAGCGAGGAAGAGACTTCACGAACAGAGCTCGTGAAGCACGCCAGGATCCAAATGTGGTTACGGGTACGTTCCCTATTAACCAACACTCTGCATCCATTCTGTTTGATAGAATTTAAGAATACACTTGGCCTAGTTTCAAGTAAGCTAGACGTCCCTTATTCTATAGAATTGGCAATGGAAAGTTAGTTAAAGCAAATGAGGTGATTAAGGGTTGTACTTGGAACTCGGAGAGCGGGAATTTTCTATTGAGCTCCTACCTGTTGATTTGGGAAGTTATGATGTTGTAATCGGCATGGATTTGCTATCCAAGAATAGAGCTGAAGCTGTTTGTCATGAGGAAATCATTTGCATCCCTCTTGCGAATGATGGAACACTTATAGTACACGGCCTTCATGCAATTGATGCGAGGACGCTGGGCCCCATAAGGCGGTGGATTGTGACATCCCACGATGGTTATGAGAGCACAGAAGTGCCTTCGAAAAGGCTGAATAGTCTTCCTTGCTCAGTTTGTCGATAAGGAGACTAAGGAGCCAAAGCTAGAAGACGTCCCCGTTGGGAAGGAATTTCCAGAAGTCTTTCTCGAAGACTTGCTACGATTACCCCCGCAGGGACAATTCGAATTCCATATTGACCTGGTTCCAGGCGTCGCTCCTGAAGCCAAGGCACCGTATCGACTTGCGTCGTCCGAAATACAAGAGTTATCCACGCAACTCCAGGAGTTGTTGGATAAGGGATTCATAAGGCCGAGCTTCTCGCCTTGGGAGCTCCAGTGTAATTTGTCAAGAAAAAGGACAACAGTTTCTGTACAAGTAACGACTACAGAAAGTGAATGAGTTAACCATCAAGAATCGGTACCCTTTACCGAGGGTTAATGACTTGTTCGACCAATTACAAGGCTCTAGCTACTACTCCAAGATCGAATTGAGGTCGAGATATCATCAACTGCGAATACAAGAAGAAAGTATCCCTAAAACGGCCCTGAGGACTCGCTATGGACATTACGAGTTCCTTGCCATGCCGTTTGGTTTAACAAATGCACCAGCAGTATTCATAGACCTCATGAATTGGGTGTGCAAGCCATATCGGGATAAGTTTGTGATTATATTCATCAATGACATCCTTATATACTCGAAGACCAAGGAAGAACATGAGCAACATCTGCAAGTTACCTTGGAACTTTTGAAGAAAGAACAGTTATATGCTGAGCTGTCGAAGTGCGAATTTTGTATTCGCGGGGTGCAATTTTTAGGTCACATGGTGAATAAGAATGGAATTCATGTCGACACTACCAAGGTCGAGGCAATCAAGAACTAGGAAGCCCCAAAGACACCAACTGAGATACGACAAATTATGGGGTTAACAGGCTATTACAGACGATTCATAGAGAACTTTTCAAAGATTGCTCAACCGCTAACAACCCTAACTTAGATGGTACCTATCTTGTCTTTACCTGATGGTACCGACGGATTTGCAGTTTATTGTGACGCTTCTCGACAACGTCTCGGTTGCGTGTTGATGCAATGAGACAAAGTCATCGTGTACGCATCATGTCGAAGGTTCTTGAGGAGAACTACACAGCGCACGACCTTGAGTTAGGTGCTGTGATATTCGCATTAAAGATTTGGCCTTATTACTCGTATGGTACTCGTGGCACGATCTTTACAGATCATGAAAGCTTGCAGCACATTTATGGTCAGAAGGATTTAAACATGAGATAGCGAAGATGGGTCGAGTTGTTAAATGATTACGACTGTGAGATTAAGTATCACCTGGACAAGACGAGCATTGTAGCAGACTCCTTGAGCCGCAAGGAGTGCGCAAAACCACTAAGGATGCGAGCCTTAGAGATAACCATACAGATGAATCTCGCTACTCAGATTCGTGAAGCTGAGCAAGAGGCGCTCAAACCAGAGAACCTACGAGCTGAAGCATTATGTGGAATGGGAGCGCAATCGTTGCCCAAGGAAGATGGAACATTGTACTTCCTGTAGCGAATTTGGGTTCCATTCTTCGGCGATCTACGCGTACATATTTTGGATGAAGCTCACAAGTCAAGGTACTCTATCTATCCTGGATCCAACAGGATGTACCAAGACTTTTATCGACAGCCCAAGATGAAAGCCAATATTGCTACATATGTGGGTAACTGTCTTACTTATGCCAAAGTTAAGGCGGAGTACTAGAAACCATCAGGGTTGCTGCAAACAACCTGAGATTCCCATGTGGAAATGGGAACAAATATCAATGGATTTCATTACCAAGCTACCAAGAACCCAAAGAGGTCATGATATAATTTGGGTAATTGTTGATCGACTCACATAGTCCGCGCATTTCCTACCGAACCGTGAGGAAGATAGCACGAAGAAGTTAGCAGAGATATATCTCCAGGAGTTTTTGGCACGTCATGGAATGCCTGTTTCTATCATATCCGACCAAGATGGTCGTTTTGTGCCAAGGATATGGCAGACGTTTCAGAATGCTTTTGGATTACAGTTGGACCTTAGTACTGCCTTTCACCCTCAGACGGACAGCCAAAGTAAACAGACGGTACAGACTTTGGAAGACATGTTACGCACTTGTGTGATGGACTTTGGTGGAAGTTGGGATACTCAATTGCCATAAGTGGAGTTTTCCTACAATAATAGTTATCACATCAGCATTCAGGCCGCCCCGTTTGAAGCTTTATATGGACGTAAGTGTCGGTCCCCGTTGTGTTGGTCAGAGACCGGAGATAAACGGTTTATTGGCCCCGACTTGGTTCAGGAAACTACAGACAAGATCGTTCAGATACGTGATCGTATCAAGTCAGCACGTGATATACAGAAAAGCTACGCCGACGAGCGGCAGAAACTGTTGGAATTTGAGGTTGGAGATATGGTTTTATTGAAAGTCTCACCTTGGAAAGGCGTGGAACGATTTAGAAAATGTGGGAAGCTGAACCCACGATATATTGACCTTTTCGAGGTACTGGAAAGGTTTGGAACCATTGCTTACAAGCTAAAACTTCCAGAAGAACCTAGTAGTGTCCACGACACGTTTCACGTGTCTAATCTTAAGAAGAGTCCGACTCAAGCAACAGTTGTCATTCTCGCAAATGAGATTCACATCAACGACAAACTCCAATTTACTAAAGAACCCATTGAGGTCACGGAACGAAAAGTCCACAAGACACGGAGAAGTCGTATCGAACTTGCCAAGCCCGTTGGAATTCACGTCATGGCCTAGGGTTTACATGGGAACGTGAAGACCAAATTAAGTCTAAGTATCCGCATTCGTTTCCCAACTTCCCTACAACCGGTAACACAGCTTGAATTTCGGGATGAAATTCTTTTAACGGGGGGAGAATGTGACTACTGGCACTTTTCCATGTATTCCGTACAATATAAACAGTAACTTGTCCCTTAATGACTGGGCATGATTGAACTAATGATGTGAATGATTTTCTGATTTCTTTCAAGGACATACAAATGTATTACATGTTGCAGGAATGTATATCATTATTACATGCAGCACAATGTGGTTCAATTAGTGCACAGAACAAAGTTAGCACAATTATCAGAAAAACTAGAAGTACTGACGGGAGTTCAGTACTCAGACGGACATGTTGTTAGAACACAGAATGAGCCCCGGAACCAAGAGTTACACTAGAATAGTATGTAGTAAGGTAGGGATCATAAAACTGCCTTCTGAGTGATGATTTAAGTGCCAGAAAGTGCCTGAAACACAATAAAACAGCAGAATTCTGCAGAAAACAGCAAAATTCAGCATTTTAATCGCAAAATATAATACAGAAATGTGGTTTAATGGTCCAGAATATGGACGTAAGTGTCGGGGATCAGAACTGTCATAAAAGACATCATAAAGCACACTAAACTGCGAAATTTAGCACCTTAACGAACCGGTAACCAACCGAACAATCGGACACTACCCGAAACACCGAAATTTCACTAAAGGCATTGTTTTAGTGTTACGAAGCTAGTTATGATCACCAAACATCATAACACATCTTAAAAACCCTAAACACATTAAACACTAACTAATACCTTTGAAATCTAACTAACTTACTTAACTAATGTTTGAAACTCAACAAGACTCCCCCCCCCACCATTTAGGACGGTTACAAGGTGGGCCCACACCCCACATTTTCTTGAATATTAAATTATTGTTTGTTGTGTTGATATGGAACATAAGAACCCTTGAGTAAAACTTTGTTGGAAGTCATTTTAAATAAACCACAAGAACTTAATCTCTAACATTCTTACACTTATCAACTCACACAAAACTCCTTTCTTCTTTTTCATACCTACGGCCAAGCATCCCCACATTCCTCTAAATTTTTCTAGTCTATTTCCAAATAATCCAAGCACATTCTAAGGTGAACCAAACATAGTTAGGAAGGATTCAAGCTTCGGAAGTGCAAGGACCATCTCAAGGAGCTTTTAACCACCCAATTTCTTCATCATCTTGCAACTTGTTCTTCCCTAGCCATAGTGCTAGTAGTAAGCTCCTTTAACCTTGTTTTTACTTCTAATTTTAGTGGTTAAAGTATCATGTAACTTGTTAATATAAAGGATCTCAAGAAAACATAAACATGATCTTGAACATAAAGCTCTAAAACATGAAAATCAAAGATGTTTTAGTGTGTGTAGTAAAATTTTTTGTTGATTTCTTGTGATTATGATGTAGATCATCATATGAAGCTTGCTAGATGATGATTAAACACATCATCTAGCAAGTGTAAGGATAGATCTTGAGAAATTTGTGATGATCATCCTTTATGTAAACCATGAACTTAAAGATGAACTTGTTTTAGTGTAGGATGATTATTCCTACAAGTTATAAGTCTTGAAAATAAAAGATTTCAAAAATAGTACTTTCAAGAAACTATAGTTTATTACAAGATTTAACATGAACTTGGTTTTTAAAGAAAGTAATCATGTTTTAAGGGTTAAAACCAAGCTAGTAAAGTGTATCTAACAAGAAAAATACAAGAAGATTAATTTTTGAAAAATCATCATACAAGTTGTGAAGAATGAAACTTAACAAGAATGGGTTTATAAACTAGTAACCATGGATTTAGTGTTCTTAAACCTCACTAAGCAACATGTGAAATTACTACAAATTTTTACTAACTTCAAGTCATGACATATTGTGAAAATGCATATTTTTGGCTCTTGGTAAGTTATGTGTGAATTGTTGATGATTGATGATGAGTTTTTAAAAGAAAATGATATGCTATTAAGCATGGAAACCTCCATTTTTAAGGGGATAGTATGGCAAATTTTTTGTAGAAATTAAACACTTAGAAAAATATTTTTAAACAAGTGTTTACAAATAATTTTTTATCTTAGTTTTGAATATAAACTTTGCCATAAATTTTTATTTCAAAAATTACAAATATTGGAAGTTGATTTTTGATAATAAAAATCACTAAGTATATATTTAGTAAAATATATATATAGATGTTACAAATTATGTGATACTTGTATATTGATTGTATTATTTATATTATTTTAGGGACTTGAAAATAATATAACACACCAAAATACCAAGATTTGGAAATATACAATATTACCAAAATTCCAAGGAAATAAATATATAATTTATACCCGAATATTGGACAAACGGACATATGGACTATAAATATATATATATTCCAAAAATAAATTCATAATTCGACAAATGTGTTAAACGGTATTTTGAAACCGAAGAAACGGTAAAATATGGATTTTTATAACTACTACAAAATATATCATTTTTTGTCAAATAGAAAATATGTTATTTTGAGTGGAGAAAAATATATATTTTCTTAAACAATTTAGAAATATATTATTTTGGATGAAAACTAGAAATATATATATATATATATATATATATATATATATATTTTCTAAGGTTAATCTTAAAAATATATTATTTTTGAGATATATGGAAGTATACTTATTTTTGTCAAGTATAATTTATAGATAATTTTTCTATATAAATTCTCTTAAAATATGAATATTTTGATAATATAAATTTGGGGATTTTTAGTTGTATAAAAATAATATTCCGAAAAATTATACACAAATTAAGTATAAAATACTTAATAAATACGAGAAAATACGTATTCCTATACGTATAAATACACACCGGAATACACTACCAATACTTGGCAAAATACCCGGATCCAAATACACAAGTATGAAAATACACAAGTACAAGTATACCTGTACTTCGTAAAATATTTATGTGAGAAATACATGACAAAGCAAGTTAAAAATAAGTATATTATTTTTAACAATATTCCAAATAATTGGATAAAAATAATATAAGTTGAAATATTCTTATTTTAACTCATAATTATATAATTTGGAATTATATAATACATATCACCCGTATAACTCAAAGAGCACTAAATCCCCAAAAATAAGTCTTAATAAACAACTAGGACTAGGATTCGTTACACGACATAAACGTCTGATAAAACATGGCACGTGTGTAGGTAGTCATACGACTCGTAAAAAGGACCTTTGAGTATACGTGACAGTAGGACGCAAACTTGTGAGTTCATGTCCCCCTTTTCTCTTAACTGTTTTCGGATTTATAACTCTCGGGGGTGAAATACATGTCAACATGGGTATGATTTGGCTATGAAATGAACTATTAGATCATGTGAGCATAGGCTGAAACTGAAGTGCCATTAACTCTTTTAAGAAACACGGACAAAGGTTAGATCTAACGGGTACGGCCGAGCCCCACTCATGGTCCTTGTGTGACCACTTAGAGTGTTATTGTGTCCTAGTCGAAGTGATTCGACAACGGTCAAGGTGATTTGATACAGTCAAGGTGATTTGATACAGTCAAGGGGATTTGACACAGTCAAGGTGATTCGACACAGTCGAGGTGATTCGACACTAATAATCATCTACTCGGGTTGAGTACTCCCTATGTCGTCACATATATTAATGTCCTTGCAAAACATTAATTTATTTGTTCATAGACGCTATACATACCTGTTTTCAAAGGAATCTCTCAAATGTTTACAAGTTTATTGGAACTCATACAAAACGCATGAACTCGCTCAACTTTTGTTGATGTTTTCAAAATTACATGTATTTCAGGAAACAAGATGGATCCTGGGCGCTGATGTTTTCAGGATGCAAATTTCAAGTTTAGATCTCATCCACTTTTGTGGTTTGTAACTTAATCAGAGGTTGTGTTGTTTGAAACTTAAATGACTGGCGTTTGTAATGTTTTAAACTTTATGAATGGATGAACATCATTTTAATCATATAGTTGTTTATTATAATCAAATGCAATGAAAACTGACCAAGTCACACGTACACGCTTCCACAAAAGTCAGGGTGTGACAACAAGAGCTTTTAATACTAGAATATCGTCAATGTCTAATCTAACCAAAATTTTGAGAAAAGATGTTAGTAAAAAAATGAAAAGAAGATAAAATATTAAAAGAAACAATAAACAAGATAGAATCACTTGGTTCTGACTCCTCCTTTAAATACCCTTTGATGATTTCCGTACTTTGGGATTTTTAAGAGATTATCTTAGTAATTGTGGCATATCCCTGTTTTGGAGACAACGCTACCCTCAGCCATATTGGTCTGAACCAGCAGGGATATAGTCCCGCAAGACCGGATTATTGAAAGATAATTAAGTAAGTTATTAATGCAAAATATGGCATGTCCCTCGTTTGGAGGCAACGCTACCCTCGGCCATATTGGTCTGAGTCAGTAGGGATACAATCCCGCAAGGCCGGGTTAAAGTTTTAATAGTAGTTTATTTTTAAGGGATTTAAGCCATTACTTCCCCCGATTTAATGCTATCTGCCTCAAGAGAAATTCCAATAAGCTTGAATCAAGTCCTCGCATGATCTATACACTGAACGAGGCAAGAACTTTACCCAAACCACCATTCTAACCCCCCTTCCAGCCAGTTAACGTGCTTTATATAGACCGTAAAGACACGAATGGGTGAATCAACAAAACATGAAGAAATGATAGAGTAAACTTCACTTTTAATATAAAAACTATTTCTTAAAGTCATTAATACATACCCAAATAAAAAGTAGCCAAAGCTTGGAAATCAAAAGTAATGCATAAAAGATTTGTCTTCACCAAGCGATGTAAGAGATTAGTCAAGCATGGCCTTTGTTTAACAAAAACTCTTACGATCAATCTTGGATCCTGAGACTACTACACGCACTCTAATTGTGGATAATGGAGGAATGTGGTGTATGATGGTGTTGTAGTGGTGGTGGAATGGTGGTAGGTGAGAGAGAAGTGGTTTGCCAAGGGATAAGCTGGAAATGAACCAAGCACCTTCATTTATAGCTGGAAATAGACTCCTCACATGGCCCCGTTCCCAGTGGACACGACCCCGTGTCCTTCTTTCTCAGTCTTCATTTATTGATCTGTGTTAGTCCGTATGCACACACGGTTCCGTGTGTCAA
Organism: Helianthus tuberosus; assembly: GCA_030545235.1. Lineage (NCBI taxonomy): Eukaryota > Viridiplantae > Streptophyta > Magnoliopsida > Asterales > Asteraceae > Helianthus > Helianthus tuberosus. The sequence continues at coordinate 127,881,032 of CM060407.1, forward strand.
TAGGCACTACCCCGTGGTCAGTACTGTGGGGTCCTTTGAGAGATTTTGCATATCTGGGAGTTGACCACGACCCCGTGTCCATAGGGCACAACCCCTATCTCTTGTCTGCTTTGTTTGTCTTGATCTACATGGACTCTAGAGTGGGACAAGACCCCATGCCTTGGTGGCACGGCCCCGTGCTTGTCTTATGATTTGTTCTTTTGGTCTTGGGGTGTAGCTTGGAGGGTAGGCATAGTGTGTCAACTCTTCTATCTTGTATTTATGTTGGTTTTGTTAATTTGTTCCTTTTGTGTGTTTAAGCTCATTTAGTACTGAAAATCAAAAGTATATAAAGAAACACACTTTTTCCAACATTAGTACATAAAAAAGGGTTGATTTTATACCTTGTTTGATATAATTTATATGGTGCATATTGTGTAAATCGCCCAAATTCGATAAAATTTATTCTATTTAGTTGTGAGTCGTAGTCTCCTAGTAAATCTATATCAAAAATGTACTTCCACCTTTCTTTGTTGACACCCGTCAACTTCTCAACTAGTTCGCTCTGAATAAACCCAATGTAGTCTAGTTCCAACCCTAAACCTACAGCATTAACCCGAACCTACAATGTCCATCAGGCCTAACATCTTTTATACTTGAAATGTGGGGGTGGAACACTTCTGGAATTTGACTTTTGAATCTGAGAACATATTCAAGCGATCCATCATCAGTGATTAACAGAAACCCATGGTCCTCGCGTGGCTCTTTTTTTCGTGAAGCCATTGAACGGTTGTATCGCATTAACGACTTTTGAGACATTGTAGAAGTAGATGGTAGAGAATCTTGCGATTGTACATAAGAGTTGTGTCGACGAAGGTCACACCTGCTTTGTTCGCAAGGCCTAACTGAGTTATGTCTATTAGCTTGTTCTCTTCTTTGTTGTTGGAACTTGGACGTTGGACGCCCGCGAGTGTTTTCTTGTATGACAGGCCGTTTTTTGTCACTCATAAATGGGTTTATCACTGACGTGCTTCGAGTGAGTATGGATTTTTATTATATTTTTAGTACCTTTTACTCTTTTATCAAGCTTTAAATTCATAAAACACGATATAAACTATCACTCTCTACAACACGCTAGGACAAGTGCACCCATCGTTGGCGTAGTATAGTGATAGTAAGATACCGAGGTCGTCAAAGGACACAAGAGCTTTTAATACCAGAATATCGTCGACGCCTAATTGATGCGCGTGTGGTGTTATAGATTTTTATATATATTTTTAGCCCTTTTTACACGTTAGTCAAGTTTTAAATTTATAAAACACGATATTTTACTAACACCAAACACACATATGGACAAGTGCACCCATCGTGAGCGTAGTATAGTGTTGGTAAGATACCGAGGTCGTCCAAGGACACAAGAGCTTTTAATATCGGTTTATCCTCAACGTCTAATCAAATCAAAAGTTTAGAAAAATGTTTTTAAACTAGAAAATAAAAACTAAAAATGCTGAAAAATAAAAGTAAAAACAGATAGACAAGATGAATCACTTGGATCCGACTCGTGTTTAGTGTAACCTTTGATTATTTCCGCACTTTTGCACTTTTTAAGAGATTATCTTAGTTATTGTAGTAGGTCCCTCTTTTGAAGGTGACGTTACCCTCAACCCAGTAGTTTGAGTCAGCAAGGATACAATCCTAAAGGGTTGGATTATTGAAAGATAATTAATTAGGTTATTAACGCATAATGTGGTAGGCCCCTCTTTTGAAGGTGACGTTACCCTCGGCTAAGTAGTCTGAGTCAGCAGGGATACAGTCCTAAGTAGCCGGGTTAAAGTTTTAATAGTAGCTTACATATGAGGGGATCAAAGGGTTTGGACCCCCGCCATCCAATACCGGTGGGTATTGAAGGAGGTCCTACTAAATTTGACCCAAATCCTTGCAGGATCTATACACTTAACAAGGCAAGACTCTTACCAAACCATTCCCTTAACCCCCGACCAGGTAGCCAACATATCTCCATATAGACCGTGGAGAAATGAATGGTGAAAATCTTTTATTTTATATAGACAGTAAAATAATGCCAAGACACCACAGACAAATGATAAGGAAGAATCACCTTCAACATAAGAAACTAGTTATTAAAGTCATTAATACATAACCAAATAAAAAGTGCGAAAAGATTAAAAATAAAAAGTATTACACTAGACACTTGTCTTCACTAAGTGATGTAAGAGACTTAGGCAAACATGGCCTTTGATTGTCAAGAACTCTTACGATCAATCTTGGATCCTGAGACGACTCACACACTCTATGATGGATGATGGATGATGGTGGTGGATGATGGTGTTGTGATGGTGGTGGTGGGTGGGTGAAGTGTGAGAGAGGTGGTGTGCCAAGGGATGGTTTGCAAATGAGCCAAGCACCCATATTTATAGTCTGAACAGAAGCTCGGGAACAGCCCCATGTCCATCTTCCTTCTCTTTCTTCATTAATTGCAGTTTATCTGCATTAGTTGACAACGCCCCCGTGTCCGCTGGGCACGACCCCGTGTGCAGAAACGTATCTGTACTATCAAGATTTCCCCAGATTCTGCGAATCTTAGAGTTGACCACGACCCCGTGTCCGGTGGGCACGCCCCCGTGGTGGGTGATAGAAGCTTCTATAGCTTTGTCTTTCCTGCAGACACTTAGGCATGCCCCCGTGCTCATTGAGCACGGGACGTGTTCAGCCTTCTGTTCTCTTGTTTTTGCTTGGGAAGATGCTGTCGGGGGGTCGGGCATGCCACGCTTATTCCTTTTCTTGTATTTATGTTAGATTTAGCTGCCTTTTTGCTTCTTTTGTTCATTTGAGCTCATTTAATCCTGAAAATACAAAAGGAAGACAAAAACAGACTTTTTCCAACATTAGTACTAAAAAGGGTTAGTTTTATGCCACAATTGATGTAATTTATATGTTGCATTTTGCACACATCAAATACCCCTACACTTGAATCTTTGCTTATCCTCAAGCAAAACTCTTTATAATGTGGCTTTACACTCCCAAATGGAATGGGTAGAAGAGAAGGTTTTTGGGCTTGTCATAGAGTGTCGGGATTTTCAAGATTCTTTATTAAGTTTTATTTTTATTTATTTACAATCCTATTCGTCATGATTTATTTAAAACATTACTTAAGATAAATTACTTATTAGGGCATAAGATGCCTTTTTAAAATTCCATTTATATACAAGTTCACATACCTAACGGGGGATCACTCAACACTCGGCCGAAGATGTATTTTAGTGAATCACTCGAGAGCGGCATGGAACTTACTCCTACCATAAGCTTGCCAAGCAATCAATCCTCCTCCTTTTTAACTCTACACCTTTGTAAATATAAAGAGGACTTTTGGGTGAAGGGTTAGGCTTGGGTTAAAGGTAGGTGGTTGGGTTAGTGGTTAGTAAAAGGGCGAAAGGCGTAAAAAGCGTCGGTTTTCGTAAGACTTTTTATTTTTGTAACTTTTGATGAAGCACTTTTTCAAACAAAGTTCTTTTTTATAAACTTGTTTGTTTATTTCTTTTGGCTTCATCATTTTTTTTATAAGGAAGTCATAGGAAAAACCGAGCTTTGTTACTAAAATAAAGGGTTAAAATAAAAAGGGTTTTGGTGGGTAAAAGGGTGTTTGTTTTGGGTTAAGAAATGAAAAGGTTTAGGCTCAAAGGGGTTAACTAGGGGGATTTTGGGTAGGTGGTAAAAAAAAAATAATGGTGTAGAAATAAAAAGGGTTAGTCCTAATGCCTCCATCATTTACTTACTCGGGTTTAAGTTTGTAAGGACCGGGAATGTATCGTCGTGGCAAGTTCTAGAGTCGTAAGAACCAAGCGGCTATTCACACAAGAAATGAAAAATGAGCATTTAGTTTAAAGATATGAATTTGTACGCTCAATAAAGGCTCAAAACTCACTTTTTGTGGGAATGGGTTTTTATGTGATCAGTTATATATAATCAAATTTTAACTAAACTTGTCATGCCGTTTCATAATTTTCTTATGTTGGTTCTTTTTATCACGACGCTATCGGTTGTAAATTTGTAAAAATATAACCTTTTTGGAACTTGAAATTCCCAAGTTAAACCTAGACAAGTAAAAAAAATGAAAAATGTTTTTGAAAAAATTTGGGGTGATTAGCGGTTCCAATAGAGTTTTGTGTAAGGCTTGTAATTAGGACTTGCAAGATTCAAGGTTTTAGCATCCCCCCCCCCTCACACACACACACTTAAATTACACATTGTCCTCAATGTGTCCCAAAAATAAGTTTTTAGGTTGATTGAATATGTAAAAAGGTGTGAAAAAAGCAAAAATTTATGTTACTGGGCATCTGGACACGGCCCCGTGTCGGATAAACACGGCCCTGTGGTCAGAGTGCCAGTAACGATAACTTACAGAAGGTGGACACGGGGCCGTGCTCAACGGCCCTGTGGTCAGAGTGCCAGTAACGATAACTTACAGAAGGTGGACACGGGGGCGTGTCGGTTGAGCACGACCCCGTGTCTGGCAAAAATCTGCAGAATTTTTACAAACAGCAGACCTGGGGCAATGGGCACGGGGGCGTGTCGGTTGGACACGACCCCGTGTAGACAATCTGCAAAGGTGAAAAACAGGTTTCTGGCTTCGATTTTGCTGTCCCAGCTTTAGTAGTACTAATGTTTAGTACTCTAAGCCTCGTATGTACCTGTTTTATCAGTAAACACTACACCAAAACGTAGCAAGCATCCTAAATTACCAATGTTCAAACATCCATACCACAAAGTTAAAAAGAAAAATAAATGCAGAAAGTAAAAAGTGTTAGAGGAAAGTAAATTGTTCAACACACGGCACGCAGGCCGGAAATTGTTCATAAGAAAAGGGGGTTAACCTCTGATACCACCAACCAGCAGCTCCTACTCCTACTCCTCCCGCCTAGTCCATGTCCTCGTCTTCATCATCACCTCCTCCTCCGTGCCCCGCCATGTACTCCCGGATGTTTCTCTCAATTGCTCCGACCCGGGTGTACGTGTTGCTCGCCATGTTATAGGTGTTCCTGGTGCACATGAGGTTTTCCTACAATAAGTCATGTAAGCTTTGAAAATTAGGAAAACCGCCTCCTTGTGAGGAGGATTGGCCCGGATCACCATGGGGCTGGTATTGGTATTGAGGAGGTGGTTGAAAGTGTGGAGCGTGAAGGACGAGTGCCTCTTTCGGGTTCCATGCATGCCCCTGGACTCTTTGGAAGCTAACCGTTCCGTCTTCGGCTTCATAAATCAAGTTCATGGAACGGCATATGTTTATGTCCACTCTCCCCGACCATGGGCTCTTTTGGAAAAACCTGGGCATGTTCACGAAATGCTTGAAGAGACGGTATATCCACCCCCCGAAGAAGATAGGGGTTGGTGGAGTAGCGAGCCGGTTCCAATGCATGTTTCGGGGTAGGAGGTACGGAACATCGAGGTGGGTGCGGCTATGAATGCAATGAAGGACCACCAAATCTCTCAACCCTACAATGCCACTGCTATCATGCCTTTGGCTAAGAGAGTAAGTGAGGACCCTATGGATGTAACGGTAAAGAGGGTCCCTCAACTTAGTGCTCTTAGTGCTGCTTGGGTTGTAGTGCCCTTCTCCTATTTGAGCCCAAGCGGCTTGGCGTTCGTTTTCTGATAATTCACGTAACCCTCCGGTGTTTTCTTCATTACCCGCATCTTCCTCCACATACAACCCAACTATCGACCCAAACTGTGCCATCGAGATTGAGTACCTAGTCCCTCCACATCTGAATTCTACCCCATCATTATCAAATGGGTCGGCTCTTGAATTGAACACAAATGTGCTATAGAATTCCAGATTATACTCCTGGACTGAGTGAAGTCGAGTGGTTAGGGCGGCTCTTAGTGGGCTGGTAACTAGGTTGTTAAACCGGTCAAGCTGGTTCACTGCTGCTAAGAGATCCATGCATACTTGTCGTGGGTATTCCTCCGGCCTGGTTCGATGCACATCGTATCTTGCTTTAGCATCCAACTCATTCGCATTGAACCTTGTGAATTTCTTGGACATCTGAAAGAATACAACAAACAATTAGCATGAAACAGTGAAATTTTCAAAGAAAACTGAAAACAGTCGGCTGAACACGGCCCCGTGTTCAGCGGACATGCCCCATGTTGGTCAGAAAAAGGCTGGACACGCCCCCCGTGCTCAGCGAGCACGACCCCGTGTCCAGACGTCTGTTTCCCAAAAATCCCATTTTTCGACCCGGTCCCGAAAACTTGAAAACTTTTGGTCCAGTAGGGGCGGTTTTCCCCGAAAATGAAACCCCAAGTGCCGTTTTTTCCCAAAGCAAACCGTTTACCCCTTCGATTTTATCTTTTTTCGGTTCAAAAACAAGGGTTTTGGGTTTTTGTGAGAAATCGGGCAAATTTATGAACAATATAAGTGGATTTACTTCCTATAACATGAATCTAAACTAATGCTAACAGATTTATGCAAAAATTTGAGGTTCGATCCGGATGAAGTTCAAGAACCCTAGATTTCTCCCCAATTTTTTATGTTTTAACTACATGCAAATGCTTAATGTAACTACTAATGATGATAGAATCATACCTTGATGTTGTTAGAAGTAGAGGAGACGTTGAAATCTTGCAGAAAAATCGCCTGAACCAGAGAGTTTTCGGGGAAACGGGGCGTGTGGAATGAAGAAACTGTATTGAAAAAGGGTTTTTATCCCGACAGTTGCGCGGACACGGCCCCGTGGGCGGGCAACTTTTGAAAAAGGGGCTCATGCGAGAACCACCCTTATTGTGAGAACCTTGAGAACCAATGTGAACACAACCTAAAATAGCTAAAAAAACCTAAAAAAACCCAACCCCCACCCCCCCCCCCCAAGCTAAATGCTAAAAAAAACCTAACCCCACCCCCCCCCCCCAAGCTAAAATGCTAAAAACTAAACCCCCAAAAAACCTAAAAAAATCTAAAAAAAACAAAAAAAATCAAAAAAAAATCTAAATATTTATAATATTTTTTATGTTAAAATCGCTACTTTTAGAAGCAAAAATTTTTTTTTTTTTGCTTCGAAAAGTAGCGATTTTTTTTATAAAAATATTAAAAAATTCAAAAAATTTTTTTTTGTGATTTTTAGCTATTTTTAGGCATTTTTGGTGTGTTCACATTGGTTCTCGCGGTTCTCACAATAAGAGGTGGTTCTCGCATGATCTTCTCCCTATATATATATATATTTGAAGAAGTGCTCGTGTGAGTGCCCTTGTTTCCCAAAAACTCGGTTAGAAGACTTACCAATTTAGATGTCAACCCGTTTGTTCGTAACTTACCAGGTATGATGTTGGTGTTTTCATTCTTCGACCGTTTGAAGTGAGATTTCTTCCTCTTCATCCTCAATGAATCCTTGATAGAGCTTCAGCCGTTGGCCATTGACTTTGAATGGAATTCCATTTCGAGATTTAATTTCTACTGCACCGTGTGGGAAAATATGGGTGATGGAAAAAGATCTTGACCACCTAGACTTTAATTTACCAGGAAACAATCGAAGTCGTGAATTAAACAATAGAACCTGATCTCCTACTTGAAATTCATTAGGTTTAATGTGTTTGTCATGCAAAGTTTTTATTCTTTCCTTATAAATTTCAGAGTTAGAGTATGCATAATTCCTTAGTTTGTCTAATTCATTTAATTGACAAAATCGGTTTCTAGCGGCAAAATCTAAATCGAAGTTTACATTTTTAATTGCCCAGTAGGCCTTGTGAGCTATTTCTACTGGCAAATGACAGCTTTCTCCATAGACGAGCTTATATGGGGTTGTACATATTGTTGTTTTATAAGCAGTTCGAAAAGCCCATAAAGAATCATCTAATTTATCGGCCCATTCCTTTTTATTTAACCCTACGGTTTTTTCAAGTATTCGTTTTAAACCTCTATTAGTCACTTTGGCTTGTCCGTTTGTTTGAGGGTGATATGCTGTTGAGACCCGGTGATAGACCCCATATCTTGTTAAAAAAATTTCAAGTTGATGGTTACAAAAATGGGTACCTCTATCACTTATTAATGCTTTAGGTGTTCCAAAACGAGAGAATAATTTTTTCAGAAATCTTACCACGACTCTTCCATCATTTGTTGGAAGTGCCTCGGCCTCGGCCCATTTAGACAAGTAATCTACTGCCACAAGTATATATTTGTTTCCTTTTGACGGTGGGAAAGGTCCCATAAAGTCGAGTCCCCACACATCAAAAATTTCACAAACAAGAATGCCATTTTGTAGCATTTCGTTTTTGGAAGAAATATTACTTGTTCTTTGGCAAGCATCACGTGTCTTGACAAGACTTTGGGCGTCTTTGTAAATGGTAGGCCAATAAAATCCTGAATCAAATACCTTTCATGCTGTACTAGCGGCACCATGATGTCCTCCGTATGGACCTTCATGACAATGGCGGAGAATTCTTCTTGCTTCGCTACCATGTACGCACCGGCCGATGAGTTGATCAACACACATTTTGAAAAGATAAGGATCTTCCAAAAAATAATGCTTTACATCAGCAAAGAATTTCTTTCTTTGATGATGTGGCCAACCTTTTGCGACTATAACGCTAGCTAGGTTGTTAGCATAGTCGGCATACCATGGTTCTTCTCTGTATTCCACCATTTCTAGGGACTCCGTTGGAAATTTTTCGTTGATTTGCTCGTCCCTGGTTGCCTCCAAAGCTGGGTCTTCTAAGTGTGAAAGATGATCCGATGCGGTGTTTTCTGCTCCTCTTTTGTCTTTGATTTCAATAACAAATTCTTGCAGGAGTAAAATCCACCGAATCAAACGTGGTTTAGCATCCTGTTTCTTGAAGATATATCGAATGGCTGCATGATCTGTGTAGACTATTATTTTAGAAAGAACAAGATAAAAGCGAAATTTATCAAATGAAAATACCACAGCTAGCAATTCTTTTTCAGTTGTTGTGCAATTTTCTTGTGCATCGTTAAGTGTTTTACTAGCATAATAAATTGGGTGAAAATGCTTTTCTTTTCTTTGTCCCAAGACTACTCCAACTGCAAAGTCACTTGCATCACACATGATTTCGAAAGGTAGTTTCCAATCAGGCGCTATCATGATAGGTGCATTGACTAGCATTTCCTTTAGGGTTAGAAATGCTTGATTGCAATCCTTGTCAAAGATGAAAGGGGCATCTTTTTTAAGTAACTTTGTTAGAGGCCTTGAGATTTTAGAAAAGTCTTTGATAAACCGCCTATAAAATCTAGCATGCCATAGGAAATTTCTGATTGCTCTAATGGAGGATGGGGGTGGTAATCGAGAAATAGTGTCTATTTTGGCTCGATCAACCTCCATTTCTTCGCTTGAGATTTTGTGACCGAGTACTATTCCATCCGTTACCATGAAATGACATTTTTCCCAGTTAAGGGTGAGGTTGGTTTCCTCACATCGGGATAGCATTCGTTTAAGGTTATCAAGGCATTGGTCATATGAATCCCCAAAGATAGAAAAGTCACCCATGAAGACTTCCATTGTCTTTTATATCATGTCATGGAAGATGGCCACCATGCAACGTTGTAAGGTTGCGGGGGCATTACATAGACCAAATGGCATGTGTCGATAAGCAAAAGTTCCATAGGGACATGTGAATGTTGTCTTTTATTGGTCTTCGGGTGCTATCGGGATTTGAAAGTAACCTGAAAAACCATCCAAGAAACAATAAAATTAATGACCGGATAATCTTTCTAACATTTGATCAATGAAGGGTAAAGGAAAGTGATCTTTCCTTGTTGCTTCATTTAATCGTCTGTAATCTATAGATACCCTCCATCCTGTGACGGTTCTCATTGGTATTAATTCATTCTTTTCATTAGTTATTACCGTCATACCTCCTTTCTTTGGAACTACTTGAACGGGACTTACCCAAGGACTATCGGAGATAGGGTAAATAAGTCCGACGTCAAGTAATTTGATAACTTCGTTTTTAACCACTTCTTGTACATTTGGATTTACTCGACGTTGTGGTTATATTACCGATTTATAGTCATCAGTCATTAAAATTTTGTGCGTGCACATGGAATGACTTATTCCTTTAATATCTACAAGCTTCCAAGCGATCGCAATTTTGTGTTTTTTCAAGAGTTTAATTAATTTTTCCTTTTCTACACTACTTAATTTAGACGAAATAATTACAGGTGATTTGCCATCTTTGTCTAGAAAAGCATATTCCAAATCTTTTGGAAGTTCTTTGAGCTCAAGAGGTGGGTCTTTAGGAGACTCCTTATTTGGTTGCTCATTTTGATCAAGAACTTTAAAAGTTTGTTCTATGGCGACCTCTTCTTCAACAAAGTGGTCAATCTTTTCACTTGTATCGGGTGGTTCATCTTCATCTTCAATTAGGGGGTCATTATTGCCGAAAGGATATTTCATTGAACGCTCAAGATCAATGCTTCTTTTAAATGCCCCTAATTGAATGGATAGATTATTGTGCTTCCGGTTTTTCAAAGCTTCGTGGGTTTTTAAAAAAGCTCGTCCCAACACTAGAGGAGCGTCATCGAGGATGACAAAGTCAGTTGGGATTACCATTTGATTTGTTTGAACCAAGACATCCTCAACTACACCGATTGATTTTATTATTTTCCGATTAGATAGAAAAATGGGTATTTGAAGTGGAGAAAAATCACTAATACTTAATTTTTCGAAAATGTAGTTGGGCATTATGTTAACAGAAAGATCTTTATCAATTGTAACATTACTAATAAAGGAATTTTGAAAAAAACATGGAACCGGTTTAATGTGGATTTCAAATGGGTCTTCTTTTATTAGCGAAGTTTGATCATTTGTTAACTTAATACTTACCGTTTCGTCAATTTTAGTGCTAGTGTTTAACTCTTTTAAAAACTTAGCATGAGTGGGTACTAAACAATGATTTTCAAAAGAAGGTGACAAGAGATTAATTTGTTCAAAATTAGACTCTTCTTGGATTTTAACGTTGTCGGACTCACCTTTTTCGTTGTTTAACTCATGTGTCGGTTTTTCACTTATTTGTTCTTTCATTTTTACACTTTCAACTATCTCTTTTTTATTTAATTCTTCTCTAGCGCGGGACTCCTCTTCCCCTTGCGCGAGATTCTTTTATGCAACGTTCGATAGTTTTAAGGTGTTCTAGTATCCTATCGGTTACTTCGGGAATAGAATAAGTATCGGGATTTTCAAAGCTTGAATCCGGATGTTCGATCCTTTGTTCCTCATAGTACTCATATGAAGTAGATGGTTCACACCATTGTCCTTCATTGTAAGTATATGATGGATAAGGGTCGTAATTTTGTTCTTCATAATACTCATATGAGGTGGGTTGTTCATGCCATGGTTCCTCATAATAAGTATATGAAGGTGGTGGCTCATATCTTGGTTCCTCAAAGTATGAGTATGAAGGCTCGTACCTTGGTTCATCAAAATATGAGTATGGGGGAGAAGGTTCATACCTTTGGTCTTCATAGGATGTGTATGAAGTTGATGGCTCGTACCTGGGCTCCTCATAGTAGGTGTATGAAGTGGATGGTTGAAATAAGTCACAATATTGTACCGAGTGCGGGTCACCACAATTAATGCAATAGTCTTCCCTATAATCATCCTCCTCATAGGTGTAGTTGTAGCCTCCTGAGTATTGATCCATAAGAATCACTCAGCAGACCACAACAAAGTCTCGAGACCAGAAAACAAAAATAAAAACGAAAACAGAGGCTGGACACGGCCCCGTGTTCAGGATCTGTATCTGGGCGTTTGAATTAAAGTTACTGATTTCGTTAAGCACGGGGGCGTGTTCAGTGAGCACGACCCCTTGTTCAGTCTCTGTTACTGGATGTTGTTAAAAAAAAATGCAGCACGACCCCGTGTTCAGTGGACACGGCCCCGTGTTCAAGCTACTGTAAATGCAAAAACTAATTAAAATGCAGAAAAATGCGCGTGTTTTGAAAAAGTTTTGAAAAACTGATTAGGCCGCCGATTTTAAGCTTTCTTAAAATCCTTGTATCCCCGGTCACGGCACCAAAAACTTGATGCGCGTGTGGTGTTATAGATTTTTATATATATTTTTAGCCCTTTTTACACGTTAGTCAAGTTTTAAATTTATAAAACACGATATTTTACTAACACCAAACACACATATGGGTAAGTGCACCCATCGTAAGCGTAGTATAGTGTTGGTAAGATACCGAGGTCATCCAAGGACACAAGAGCTTTTAATACCGGTTTATCCTCAACGTCTAATCAAATCAAAAGTTTAGAAAAATGTTTTTAAACTAGAAAATAAAAACTAAAAATGATGAAAATAAAAATAAAAGTAAAAACAGATATACAAGATGAATCACTTGGATCCGACTCGTGTTTAGTGTAACCTTTGATTATTTCCGCACTTTTGCACTTTTTAAGAGATTATCTTAGTTATTGTAGTAGGCCCCTCTTTTGAAGGTTACGTTACCCTCAACTAGGGGTGAGCAAATTAACCACCATAACCGATAACCGAACCATAACCGACATAACCGAACCACTAATAACCGATAACCAATATAACCAATGGTTATGGTTATGAAACTTTGTATAACCGCTCAATCGTTTATGGTTATGGTTATGAAGCTTTGGTTAACCGAATATAACCAAAACTGAACCGAAGTTGTGATGTTAACTTTATATAATAGATTTGTGTTTTACAAAACCATATAGAGGGTTTTTACTAAGATAAAAGTATGTTACTAACAAAATGATCTTGATGTAGATGCCATTTATTTTGATAAAGAACTAAGGTGTTACGGCCATAATTGTTTTTGTTTGAGAATTACCTTATTATAAAGAACTCTAAATTGGTAGTTTAATCAAAAAGTTTAGTCTCCGTTATATTATAAAATATGCTCAAGCTAAGTTCAAATCGTACACAACCCTATTTATTTCAAACCTTGCTTGGTTACTTAACCGAAATTAACCAAAATCGAACCATAACCGACTTCATAACCGATTAACCGTAACCGAAGTTTGGTTATGGTTATGGTTACCAAAACTCCATAATCGAATTAGCGGTTATGGTTATGGTTATGGTTAATAGTAAAAACCGACCCAAACTGACCCATGCACACCCCTACCCTCAACCCAGTAGTTTGGGTCAGCAAGGATACAATCCTAAAGGGTTGGATTATTGAAAGATAATTAATTAAGTTATTAATGCATAATGTGGTAGGCCCCTCTTTTGAAGGTGATGTTACCCTCGGCTAAGTAGTCTGAGTCAGCAGGGATACAGTCCTAAGTAGCCGGGTTAAAGTTTTAATAGTAGCTTACATATGAGGGGATCAAAGAGTTTGGACCCCCGCCATCCAATACCGGTGGGTATTGAAGGAGGTCCTACTAAATTTGACCCAGGTCCTTGCAGGATCTATACACTGAACAAGGCAAGACTCTTACCAAACCATTCCCTTAACCCCCGACCAGGTAGCCAACATATCTCCATATAGACCATGGAGATATGAATGGTGAAAATCTTTTATTTTATATAGACAGTAAAATAAAGCCAAGACACCACGGACAAATGATAAGGAAGAATCACCTTCAACATAAGAAACTAGTTATTAAAGTCATTAATACATAACCAAATAAAAAGTGCGAAAAGATTAAAAATAAAAAGTATTACACTAGAAACTTGTCTTCACCAAGTGATGTAAGAGACTTAGGCAAACATGGTCTTTCATTGTCAAGAACTCTTACGATCAATCTTGGATCCCGAGACGACTCACACACTCTATGATGGATGATGGATGATGGTGTTGTGATGGTGGTGGTGGGTGGGTGAAGTGTGAGAGAGGTTGTGTGCCAAGGGATGGTTTGCAAATGAGCCAAGCACCCCTATTTATAGCCTGAACAGAAGCTCGGGCACAGCCCCGTGTCCATTGGGCACGGCCCCGTGTCCATTGGGCACGGCCCCGTGTCCATCCTCCTTCTCTTTATTCATTAATTGCAATTTGTCTGCATTAGTTGACCACGCCCCCGTATCCGCTGGTCACGACCCCGTGTGCAGAAGCATATCTGTACTATCAAGATGTGACAAACCTCAAATTTACATGTAACCGTACAGTTTATTAATAATAATTAATGTGCTTGACGACTGTGTGGAATTACTTAACTGCTTTCTGATATCTGTGTTGTGCTTACACGTATTTGTTAATATACTAATAGTGTACAGAAAGGTCACTAAATAGTCCGTTATGATTTCCTAAGTGTTAGAAATTAAAAACGTTACAAAAATATATACATAGGACACGTTACGAATTAATTAAGCAGTTTAACGAAACAGTATCGAACCGAACAACCGGATTTTTACCCGGGACATAAAAATATTGTCATTTACATTGTTTTTCTTTTTTCTGAGCCAGTTAGGGTCCCCGAATACCCTAACACCTTTTATAATTTACTACACACCAACTACACTAAATTAATTAAATAAACTAACATAACTACATCCTAATTACCTAGTTAGAATTGAATCAACCCACCCCCCATGTAACCGAACGGTCACCTCTTAGGTGACACACTTTTGCTTATTTTGATTATTATAATTCCAGTGCTCAAAATCTAGAGGACACTATTTCCATTGGATAAACTTGCTTAATGGTTTATAAATATAACCATTTGACATATACTTCCACTTAACCACCTAACAAAAAAAAATCAAACTCCTCCCTCTCTCTCTAGATATCTCGGCCGAAAGCCAAGGCACACACACACCCACTTTTGATTTTTCATTCAAAGCTTTCTACCTATATACAAGTGTGAGGGATCACGCGACAGGAAGCTCGGTGCACTCGGATTACCAAGGACCTCTCTACGTTGCTATTAACCACCCGTTTTTCGACTAGTTTCTTCCCTAGCCTCGAGCTAGAAGTAAGTGACTCTAAACGCCTTCTTGATATTGTATAGAGTGGTTAATAAGATATTTGTCGAATAAAAATCGTGAACACTAAAAATCAAAACTAAAAAGTCTTGCTAGAGTGATGAACTTGTTGGTTAAAGAGTAAATAATGATGAAACATGGTAATACAAGATGAATCTGAAATATATGAGTATTAGTCTGCTGTAAATAACTTATAACCTGTTGTAAATCATTATTAGAATGAATGGTAATCATATGTGTGCGTTTTAGTAGCCTTTAGACTGATAACAGCTTGCTGATGTGTATTTTCAGCCGCCTTTAACAGGCTGTAAACAGGCCATAAACTCAACGAAAATCCGATATTTTGAATCTAAAATATGTCATTATGAAATACGGTTCCAATGGCACCGGAATCGTAATTTTTAGGCTTCGTTTACTATTTTTAAAGTGTCGATTTGTAACAACTAAAGCTGAATTTTGACAGCAATAAATGGGTGTTATACTTTCAGTCATAACCTGAGTTTTGTGATGAATCGGACCATGAAATTTGTACAGTAGATGAAAACCGATGCGTTGTAATTACCCCACTGGAATTTCGTAAATCGGACACTCGATGAATTTTTAATAAATTTTTCCGTGGACTGTGGTCAGAAATACATAAATCTGAGTTCAGTCCGGAATATGAATTTTTATAAAATATTGGTAATGAACCGGACCCCGATATTTTTACACAATAAAATATGGAACGTTTATGACATTCTGTAAAAATTTGGGAATTTTTGGAATAACTTAACTATTTTATTAAAATGTCCGAAAATAGCCGGTTTTGAATATAAATGCTGAAATGACATAAGTTGTGACTCGCGTGTCTAAATGTCTAGTATGCTATCTGAGAATGATCTAACATGCTATATATGTTATGTGTATTATCGTATGTTTGATTATGAGTGGGGAATGGATGGGAAACATACATGGGCATAAACAGTTAAAGTAATGCATGATATGTGCTAGATACGTGTAGGAACTTTGTGCTCTAATTGAAAGCCACTAAATGACTAACTGATAAATCATACTAGGACGTGATTGACCGACCCTGACTGTTTGCTATATTGAGAATCTAACCAAGCAAACCGAGGTGAGTTCACACACTTTCTAAGGCATGGGATTCCCGGTGGTTTGGGAATGGGTTAAAGAATTAAAACTAAATCTACAAATCCTCCTTGGGTAGGATATGTACGGTCATCCTCCATAGATTGGATGCCATTATTAATCCTACAAATTCTCCGGGTGCAGAATACGTACGCTGTGGTCCTCCTGGCGCAGGACAACAACCTTAAAACTAGCTAGACAAAACTCTATCAATAAGTCCCTCTTCATATCGACTTAATCGCCGAGGCCAATGGCGAGCGGGTCATTAGTTAATAGCGCTATTAGGTTTAACAAACCTCACACCGTGCCGTTCGGATGGACGTGTACTAATGGACTATGGCAAACTGTCAGTGATGATAGACACTGATGTAGGGCACAACTATTGTTCGTAGTAGTCGATATCATACCGTCTAGTAGTTCAAACGGGGAAAAGCCCCCACTGATTATGGTTATGGTTTGGGTAATGAAAAAGGGAACTGGTTAAACATACTTTCAACTACGGGGTAACCCCCACGGCAATTAAGCCAATGAAAGTCAAACCACGTTTTTCAGAAACAACTTAAAACTAAACAACCAAACGTGAACTCACTCAACTTTGTTGTTGACTAGTTGTTACATGCCTTACAGGTCGCTAAATGCTGGGAGCTTGCACGAGGAAGGAGTCGTTGTGGTGTACGGACTGTTATGTTCCGTGCTTAATGTTTAACTCCTTATGAACTTATTAAACTTGCGTTTTGAACCTTAACTTATAAACTATGGACTTATGCTCTTGGATTTACTTTTAAGCTTCAGCTGTTTAAACTAAACATGGTTAACTAGCTTTGGTCACCAGTTGTATTGAGTTTGGTCTTATTTACTTAACTACGATGTTCAATATGATTGGTGGCTCGATCCTGGTCACGTCACGCATCCAAGCGGTGGTACTCCGCATGGTGGATTTTAGGGGTGTGACAGATTGGTATCAGAGCCATTGGTTATAGTGAACTTGGTTTTAAAAAGGGAAAGGCTTTTTGATAAAACCAGACTATAACCTGTACAGTGCTCAACGATCCACAACGACGCTTCGCTCCACGTGCAAGACTCGACACCATAAGTGGTATGATTTATGTTATATTGTCGGTTAGATAGTTCTCACTGTGCATTAGATAATGCCACACCCCAACCACGTATAACATACAAGACGTGGCGGAAAACGTCGGGGAGTGTTGTAACAGAATTAATTGTTTCATAACCATGGCATTCAAAGTTGTATTTTATTTATCAACAAGCGTGTTACATTGTCAATACAAGAAATAAAGAGTTTATAACATAATTAAACTAGTTCTATCTTCATTTTTAGTCTCTAAGGCACAGGTCCGCCCTAGTGTCACGATTATCATCCTACGGAAGAGCTCCTGAAAACACATGTGAAAATAGGTACGTCAGCATAAAAATGCCTGTGAGATACATAGGTTTTGTGAAAAATAGGATTCATGACTTAAGTTTAAGAAATTGTTTAATAACAGTCAGTCATGAACCTTGTAAATTGTTTTGTCTTGTAAATCATTTGAAAAGTGATAAAATAAGATGATATGTATAAATAAGATCATAAAGTATGGTTAAATAAATAACCAAGTAAAATGAGTTTGTATAAGATAAGTTGTTTTGTAAAACAATGTCTTGTGAAAAGTATGTTATTTGTATAAAATGTCATATGTCTAAATTGAAATGATTCAAATAACGCTACAATATGTAATACCATACAAACACTTATATATAGGAAGTACTAGCGGCGTATCCACCATGCTTGTATCATATTACACATGCCTCGTTACTTAAATCACTTAAACAAACCACCAACGTATAAAGTCCATGTTTAAACCAATCGTCAAAAGTCCTTGTATAAGCCATGTCAAATGTTTAAAAGTCCAAACGTAGTCAAGTAATGTGTAACAAAAGTTATGTATTGTAAGTAAAGTATTGTCACATAGTCCAAAATGTATAAATGTACAAAACAAAGTATTTTGAATATATCAAAAAGTTATGTTTTGCAAAGTAATGCATGTTACATTGATACAAACATTTATGTGGTAAGTTAACGCATACATTCAAGCCTTGAGACAGTCGGATAACCCTTTCAGTCAAGGTTATCAAAAGAAATGTTTTCGGATTCAGTCATTCCTTACATCCAAACAAACCCGGGATGTCAGGAATGGGATTTGTCAAGTCCTATGGTACCAGTACTTACTACCGAGCGGCGTAGCTAATGTTAATGAACGTATAATAGTCTCGTTTGTGCAAACCAAATGTCATAGCAAAAGTGAACATGTTATATGAAAACAATGTACTAAGTATGCTAAGTTAACATACAAAGCAGAAAGTCATGTAAATCAATGTGCTAGCATGCTATCAGTCAACATACATAGCATAAATGTAAAGTAAAACAATGTACTAAGTATGCACACAATGGACATACATAGCATGAAGTGTAATGAAATCATGTACTATAATGTACTAACAAACATAGCAGGTATATTATGTGAAAACAGGAAAGCACGAAAGTAACAAGTAGGCACATGTGTTCCACCCTAAAACAGTTTGAAAACAGTAAAAGAGGGGTTCTATGTACTCACTTGAGATTGCTCAGAACTCCTAAGATAACCACCAAGCAATGCTAGAGATCACGGAATATCAAACGGCACCTAATATAGGTAACTACATAAATAAACCGGACCTAAGTCGGAAGATCGGATAGAATGTGATTTAGACCCGACAAGTTTGAAGACTTGTTTAATATGGGTATTTCGTACACACTCTGAATTTTGAGATAAAACCGATAAGGTTTGACCCGCTTTGGCTAATTTATGTAAACTAGTTACATATACCGAACCGAACGCGTAATAAGCGTGACGGGTATTCGTAAGAGCCATATACAGGTTTCCTAAGTTAATTATGCCCCAAATATGTTGTGACATTAGTAAGATGTCTTTCATTATGCCCAAAACGTATTTAAACACAAACTATGCCCCGTAAGGGCATTTTGGTAATTTCACATAAGCCGTGAAGCTCAAAACTGAAGTCTGAGTTAAACAACTTTTGCTTACTGTTAAAACATTATAATTTACCTAAAATATCAGTAGGTATCAACCCTTGTATGTCTAAAATGGTTCTAGTACATACTATGCGTTAAAACGCTTAGAAAGGCGATTAGGAGCCGTTTCCGGATTATGTAGATAAAGCTGATATTTTTATCATTCCAGAAGGCTTAAAATAATTTATTTATCATTTAGAATCAGTATCAAAAGGTTTGGAGTCGTTTAGATATGTAAAACTCATTTTATGGCCCGTAAGGGCAAAACCGACAATTACCGGATTAAGCCTATGACTATGAGTTATGCTCGGCCTAAAATTAATTAAAAATCTTCAAAAATCCCAAAATAATATATTACATCATGGGGTAATAAGTTTGATATCAAAAAGTAGGCTTAACTAGGCTATACGCTAATTACGCCAGTTAATTAACATAAAGCTTTCATTTTGCGCTAATGAGCATAACTCTCAATCTACACCACCAATTGATCTCAAATTTTGGGTACAAGTTTATATATCAGTAACAAAGGTTTCTACTCTTTTACATTTTCAAAAATCACGTTTTAAGGTAAAAAGGGCATAATGGTCAACATATGAGCAATTAACGGAAACATGCGTATTAATTGGATAACTAATGAACCAAGGTGTATAATCACAGAGGGTTATACTAGTATGTAACTTAGTCCAATTAAAGCTCTGAGGCATTTCTAAAACATGCCTAAACGGGTCAGAACTGAAAGTCAAAGTAAAAGTCAAACTATGCGACTTTCGGTTCCGAACCGGGTCTAAACAGGAAATTGTCGGGTTGAACAGGCTTGGACATGTTTTTACACTAATTACTAAGTTATATTAATGATCAAACAGGTTGTATATGTTCTACATTGCTAATTATGCATAAATTAGAAATTAACAATTCTGTTGACTTTTTATTAGCAAGTTTGACCCGACTTTTGACCTACTTAGAGTGGGAATCAGGGGGAACCCTTTGGAGGGTTTATTACCCACATAATTACCAACTTATAACTACTTTTGATTTGACTAATCACTGGACCGTTAGTGATTAATCGTTAAGTCAACCGTTAATTACGACGGTTGACTTTTAAGCTAAACTAAGCTAAAACTTAAACTAAGGAAGGTTAGGAAAACTTACAAGAGTCCTAAGAATGACCAGAGATCACTTGAGAGAAGACTTGTGCTCCAGAAATGCAGAAGTGAAGTGTGAAGAACTTGTTGCAACTTATGGCCTTTTATAGTGTTTAATCCACCACAAATTGTTGACACATAAGTCTACAAGTGACCACAACATCTTAACAAGTGTCCCTAAGTGTCTAGGAGGTGTTTAGGGGTCGTCCATGAAGTGAAACAACTGATCTAAGTCGGTTCCAAGGCTGAACAGCCAAGAAAAACGATTTTCTGCATCTGGGTGGTTAATGCGGCCCGCGTAAGATCAAGTTAAACTTGACGCAGCCCGCGTCAGCCTTGTAATCAGGTTTAAATGTTTTAAGTTGTTGCAACTTGTCCCTTGACCCTTCGAAAGGCCAATTAAGCTTATATTTTGCAATTTGACCCCTTCTTAATTACATACAAGGGCTTTAGGACTTGTACCTCATTTTCTAAGTCCTCGGTTAACTTTATTGTTACCCGAAAAGTCCTAAACTTCAACGTTGACGCTTTAACCCCTTGTACATGGATTTGATCATAACTTTCTCGTACGATAATGAAACTTTATGAAATTTATATCGTGCATTCTAGTGAGCATAATTAACCGTTACAAAGTTTCGGGTTTGTCAAGTTTAGTCCCTGTAAGCGAATTAACTCGTTTTTGCCATACCAAAGCCTTCAAAACTTATTTCTAAGTTATGTAAAGGTTATTTAAGGTATGTTAAGTATATGTTGATGTTCCAGAGTATTTGTCGCATTAAACTGGTTTTGTTTACGCACCAGTTTGCGTATAAATCTCCAAAAAGCGATGTAGAGTTTGAAATTACATAAAAGTCAAAACATGAAAAATGTAAAACACAACCAAACAAACATTGGGATCAAATAACATTGTTTTATTTATAATTGAACTGTTCACAATGATAACAAGCACAGATGTTACAGTCTCCCCTACTTGTGGAAATTTCATCCCAAAATTTATTTAGAGGAAACTCGTGGGAAAAGATGCGGATACTTCGCCTTCATTTGATCTTCGCGTTCCCAAGTAAACTCGGGTCCACGTTTAGCTTCCCAGCGAACTTTGACCAAAGGAATGCGCTTGCGTTTGAGCCACTTGACTTCACGTTCCATGATTTCCACTGGCTTCTCAACAAATTTCAGTGTTTTATCAACACGAATTTCGTCAAGCGGTATGTGGAGATTCTCATCAGCTAAACACCTCTTGAGATTGGACACGTGAAAAGTTGGATGAACATTTCCAAGTTCAGGAGGTAACTCAAGTCTGTAGGCTACCTTTCCGATTCTTTCGACGATCTTGAATGGTCCAACGTATCTAGGTGCAAGTTTTCCTTTCTTTCCAAATCTGATCACACCTTTCCAAGGTGAGACCTTAA
Organism: Helianthus tuberosus; assembly: GCA_030545235.1. Taxonomy (NCBI): domain Eukaryota; kingdom Viridiplantae; phylum Streptophyta; class Magnoliopsida; order Asterales; family Asteraceae; genus Helianthus; species Helianthus tuberosus. Next base: position 127,902,685 of record CM060407.1, read on the forward strand.
GTAATACTCGATCACCGACTTGAAATTCCAAGGGTATGCGTTTTGGGTCCGTGTAACTCTTTTGACGGCTTCTAGCTGTCTGAAGGTTATCACGAACTTTCTTGACCTTATCAGTTGTCTCTAAAATGAGGGCAGGTCCAGTAAGCTGAGCCTCGCCAATCTCATTCCAGCAGACTGGTGAACGACATTTTCGACCATAGAGAGCCTCGAAAGGAGCCATTTTGATGCTGGTGTGATAATTGTTGTTGTAGGAGAATTCAATTAACGGAAGATGTGAATCCCAACTACCACCAAAATCGATCACACAAGCTCTAAGCATATCCTCCAGAGTCTGGATTGTTCTTTCAGATTGACCATCCGTTTGCGGATGATAAGCCGTGCTCAGATTAAGTTGGGTCCCCATAGCGGATTGCATGGTTATCCAAAAAATGAGAAGTGAAAGGAGCATCTCTGTCAGAAATGATGTTCAAAGGAACACCATGTCGAGCTACAATTTCATCCACGTAGATTTTTGCAAGTCTATCAGCAGGAAAATCCTCACGGATTGGCAAGAAATGCGCTGACTTAGTAAGACGATCAACAACTACCCAGATGGCATCATGACCCTTCTTTGTGCGCGGGAGTTTAGTAACAAGATCCATAGTAATGTTTTCCCATTTCCAAACTGAGATCTCTGGTTGCACCAATAAACCAGAAGGACGTTGATGTTCAGCCTTAACCTTAAGACATGTAAGGCATTTTGATACATATAAGGCAATGTCTTTCTTCATACCAGGCCACCAATACTGAATACGAAGATCCTTATACATCTTATCTGAGCCATGTTGAACAGAATAGCGAGACTTATGGGCTTCATCCATAAGCAAGGTGCGAAGGTTATCTAGGCTTGGGACCCACAAACGGTCCATGAAGTAATACGATCCATTGTCCTTCAGTTCTAGATCAGGTGTTATGTGATAGGGAAATTCCTTATCCATCAAACCTTGTGAAACACAAGATTGTTGAGCCTGAGAAATGCATGCTTGGATATCGGATCTAGCTTGAATAACAGATTGAACACGTACACAATGAAGCTTAGTACGTTCCTTACGACTCAATGCATCGGCTACGACATTCGCCTTACCAGGATGGTAGCGAATTTCGCAGTCATAGTCGTTTAGTAGCTCAACCCAACGTCGTTGCCTCATGTTGAGTTCTTTCTGGTTGAAGATATGCTGAAGACTTTTGTGGTCCGTGAAAACCACACATTTTGTACCATACAAATAGTGTCTCCAGATCTTAAGAGCGAAGACAACTGCACCCAACTCAAGATCATGAGTGGTGTAGTTTTTCTCATGTATCTTCAACTGTCTTGAGGCATATGCTATGACTTTGTTCCTTTGCATCAAAACACAACCAAGGCCCAATTTAGATGCATCACAATAAATGACGAAATCATCATTGCCCTCAGGCAAAGTCAGAACAGGCGCGTCGCAGAGTTTTTGCTTCAAGTGTTGAAAAGCTTCCTCTTGCTTGAATCCCCAATCAAAGGGCTTGTTCTTCTGAGTTAGAGCAGTTAGAGGAACTGCAATCTTTGAGAAGTTCTCAATGAAGCGGCGGTAATAACCCGCTAGACCAAGAAAAGATCGAACTTCAGTAGGAGTAGTAGGCGTATCCCAATCCTTAATCGAACTGATCTTGGAGGGATCTACATGAATACCTTGTTCGTTGACAATATGTCCTAAGAATTGAACTTCTTTAAGCCAAAATTCGCACTTGGAGAATTTGGCGAAAAGTTGCTCTTTCTTCAGGAGTTCCAAAGTAAGAGGAAGATGTTGCTCGTGATCAGCTCGCGTCTTAGAATAAATCAAGATGTCGTCAATAAAAACAATGACGAACTGATCCAAATAAGGTTTGCAGACCCTATTCATTAAGTCCATGAAAACAGCAGGAGCATTAGTCAAACCGAATGGCATGACTGTGAATTCATAATGCCCATAACGAACACAGAACGCTGTCTTGGGAATATCTTCTTCATGCACCCGAAGTTAATGATATCCGGAACATAGATCAATCTTTGAAAAATAAGAAGCGCCCTGTAACTAATCAAAGAGATCGTCTATGCGCGGTAGGGGATATCAATTCTTGATGGTAAGCTTGTTAAGCTCACGATAATCAATACACATCCTAAAAGATCCATCCTTCTTCTTGACAAAAAGAACGGGAGCACCCCAAGGTGAAAAGCTAGGACGGATAAAACCTTTGTCAGAGAGCTCCTGGAGCTGCTTAGATAACTCTTGCATCTCAGACGGTGCAAGACGATATGGAGCTCTAGCAATGGGATTTGCACCAGGTACGAGATCAATACGGAACTCGACTTGGCGTGCTGGAGGTAGACCAGGTAACTCTTCAGGGAAAACTTCAGAATAATCCCGAACGACAGGAATATCTGAAATAGACTTACCCTTGCCTTTATCTGCTGTGACATGTGCCAAGAAGGCCACATAATTCTTTCGCAGGTACTTCCGAGCTTTAAAACAAGACATGAGTTTGAGACCACTGGCAGGTTTCTCACCTTGAACCTGTAGGATCTCGCCTGTCGAAAGCGGCACACGAACAATCTTCTCAGAACAAACTATCTCTGCGCGATGCTTAGATAACCAATCCATACCCACTATAACGTCGAAGCTTCCAAGTTGCATTGGCGTGAGGTCAATAGGAAAAAGATGGTCGTTAAGATTCAACTGGCAGGTGTGAAGAACAGAATCAAGAACAATGGGTTCACCACTAGCAACTTCTACTGTCAAAGGTTTACCTAGTTTCGTTCTAGACACGCGAAGCATTGGCTCAAAAGATAATGACACAAAACTCTTATCGGCACCCGAATCAAAGAGAACAGATGCAGGCTGATTATTAATAAAGAACGTACCGTTCCCCACTTCATTGTCTGCTTGTGCCTCTTGAGCATTCATGTTGAAGACTCGACCTCGAGCCAGAGCCTGATTCTGATTTGGATTCTGGTTCTGGTTGGCTAGCCTTGGGCACCGGTTCCTGTAGTGGGTCAGATCCCCACAATTGTAGCACGAACCAGGAGGAAAATGAGGTCGTGCAGCTTGACCTTGTTGCTGAGCAAGAGGCTGAGCAACTTGTTGGGCTTGGTTCTGAACTGCCTGGTTCTGAACTGCCTGGTTCTGGTTAACAGGAATGCGACAAGTAGCGGTAAGATGGCCAGATCTTCCGCAGTTGGTGCACTGACGACACTGGAGGTGTGGTGGATGATGGTCGTTACACCTGTTGCACAAAGGTGCATTGCCAAGATAAGGCTTCTTGGCTAGTGGCTGCGCAGGCTGATTTGGCGCAGCTTGGGCCTGTGCAGTAACGGCATAGTTTTGGGAAGCCTTCCGCTTCCTAGACCCTCCAGAATTCTTTCCCTTCTTGTTTTGACCTTTCTTGCTATCTCCCTTGTCAGATGCCTGCTTCTTACCCTTGTCACCCTTTTTATGCAGCTTTCCATCAGGCGATCGAGTTAGCAGCGACATTGGCTGAGTCGCAGGTTCGAAAGGGAAAGCTGCATAAAAAGGGCCCTAAGTTCAGCCCAAGTTTGTGCTAAAGCAACTTCTGCACCCCGGTCTCTCATAACCCCATTCCACCATGTGAGAGCCCTCTTCTGAAACACACTTGAAGAAAACTCGACCTTGCGATTGTCAGGACACTGCACTTGGCGAAAAGTATTCTCAATGCTCTCGAACCATTGAAGAAGCCCAGTCGCTCCTTCAGAACCACTAAACTTGAGTGGTTTAGCTGAGTTAAAATCCTTGTATTTGCATGGAGCATTGTTATTGTTGTTGGCTTGGTGCCATTGAGCAAAGAGATTTGGGAATTGAGCAGCCATCTGCTGCGCAATAATTTCTGCCAGTTCGGCAGTCGCAATCAGATTGTCGCGTCGAGGAGGCATTCTAAAAGAGGAAACATGAAAGGAAACGAGTGAGATGATTGGATGAAGAGAATGAGATGAAATAAAATCAACAAAAGAAAAGATGGTGGTCATTTGTCCGCATTACCAAGCAAACAAACGACACACAGTGACTAATCAAAGTAAATGGGTGAAAAATAATGTCTCGTGAAGACATGCTCGCCTATAAGTGAACACTCATCCCAAGAATTCCCAGGTAAGCACAACTGGTCTCGCATCTGATGAGATATATACGAAATGCTTGCCTAGACAGAAAACCCAGAATACAGGCATTCACTCTTCCAGTTTGCACGTGTTCACATTATTTAAAACCCAAAACTTTGACGAGATTTTGAAAATTCGAAGGCATAAAGCCAAAAATTTTAGTTAAACTGGAAGGGTTCAAAACCTTACAAAAGAGGGTTCAAAACCATGTAATAAATTATCCAAAAACAGAAGATTGTTTTTCAAAAATCGTTTCAAAAAATTTGGTTTCTGTTTTGATAATCACCTAAGGATAGGTGATGTACATGTTTTAAGATCTAAACACAAGATAACTTGTGTTAGGGTCCTAGAAAGGTTATAGTCTAGGTCAAAGAATTACTAATAACCTAATTCCCTATAACCATTGGCTCTGATACCAACTCTTCTGTCACACCCCGACCACGTATAACATACAAGACGTGGCGGAAAACGTCGGGGAGTGTTGTAACAGAATTAATTGTTTCATAACCATGGCATTCAAAGTTGTATTTTATTTATCAACAAGCGTGTTACATTGTCAATACAGGAAATAAAGAGTTTATAACATAATTAAACTAGTTCTATCTTCATTTTTAGTCTCTAAGGAACAGGTCCGCCCTAGTGTCACGATTATCATCCTACGAAAGAGCTCCTGAAAACACATGTGAAAATAGGTACGTCAGCATAAAAATGCCTGTGAGATACATAGGTTTTGTGAAAAATAGGATTCATGACTTAAGTTTAAGAAATTGTTTAATAACAGTCAGTCATGAACCTTGTAAATTGTTTTGTCTTGTAAATCATTTGAAAAGTGATAAAATAAGATGATATGTATAAATAAGATCATGAAGTATGGTTAAATAAATAACCAAGTAAAATGAGTTTGTATAAGATAAGTTGTTTTGTAAAACAATGTCTTGTGAAAAGTATGTTATTTGTATAAAATGTCATATGTCTAAATTGAAATGATTCAAATAACGCTACAATATGTAATACCATACAAACACTTATATATAGGAAGTACTAGCGGCGTATCCACCATGCTTGTATCATATTACACATGCCTCGTTACTTAAATCACTTAAACAAACCATCAACGTATAAAGTCCATGTTTAAACCAATCGTCAAAAGTCCTTGTATAAGCCATGTCAAATGTTTAAAAGTCCAAACGTAGTCAAGTAATGTGTAACAAAAGTTATGTATTGTAAGTAAAGTATTGTCACATAGTCCAAAATGTATAAATGTACAAAACAAAGTATTTTGAATATATCAAAAAGTTATGTTTTGCAAAGTAATGCATGTTACATTGATACAAACATTTATGTGGTAAGTTAACGCATACATTCAAGCCTTGAGACAGTCGGATAACCCTTTCAGTCAAGGTTATCAAAAGAAATGTTTTCGGATTCAGTCATTCCTTACATCCAAACAAACCCGGGATGTCAGGAATGGGATTTGTCAAGTCCTATGGTACCAGTACTTACTACCGAGCGGCGTAGCTAATGTTAATGAACGTATAATAGTCTCGTTTGTGCAAACCAAATGTCATAGCAAAAGTGAACATGTTATATGAAAACAATGTACTAAGTATGCTAAGTTAACATACAAAGCAGAAAGTCATGTAAATCAATGTGCTAGCATGCTATCAGTCAACATACATAGCATAAATGTAAAGTAAAACAATGTACTAAGTATGCACACAATGGACATACATAGCATGAAGTGTAATGAAATCATGTACTATAATGTACTAACAAACATAGCAGGTATATGATGTGAAAACAGGAAAGCACGAAAGTAACAAGTAGGCACATGTGTTCCACCCTAAAACAGTTTGAAAACAGTAAAAGAGGGGTTCTATGTACTCACTTGAGATTGCTCAGAACTCCTAAGATAACCACCAAGCAATGCTAGAGATCACGGAATATCAAACGTCACCTAATATAGGTAACTACATAAATAAACCGGACCTAAGTCGGAAGATCGGATAGAATCTGATTTAGACCCGACAAGTTTGAAGACTTGTTTATTATGGGTATTTCGTACACACTCTGAATTTTGAGATAAAACCGATAAGGTTTGACCCGCTTTGGCTAATTTATGTAAACTAGTTACATATACCGAACCGAACGCGTAATAAGCGTGAAGGGTATTCGTAAGAGCCATATACAGGTTTCCTAAGTTAATTATGCCCCAAATATGTTGTGACATCAGTAAGATGTCTTTCATTATGCCCAAAATGTATTTAAACACAAACTATGCCCTGTAAGGGCATTTTGGTAATTTCACATAAGCCGTGAAGCTCAAAACTGAAGTCTGAGTTAAACAACTTTTGCTTACTGTTAAAACATTATAATTTACCTAAAATATCAGTAGGTATCAACCCTTGTATGTCTAAAATGGTTCTAGTACATACTATGCGTTAAAAACGCTTAGAAAGGCGATTAGGAGTCGTTTCCGGGTTATATAGATAAAGCTGATATTTTTATCATTCCAGAAGGCTTAAAATAATTTATTTATCATTTAGAATCAGTATCAAAAGGTTTGGAGTCGTTTAGATATGTAAAACTCATTTTATGGCCCGTAAGGGCAAAACCGACAATTACCGGATTAAGCCTATGACTATGAGTTATGCTCGGCCTAAAATTAATTAAAAATCTTCAAAAATCCCAAAATAATATATTACATCATGGGGTAATAATTTTGATATAAAAAGTAGGCTTAACTAGGCTATACGCTAATTACGCCAGTTAATTAACATAAAGCTTTCATTTTGCGCTAATGAGCATAACTCTCAATCTACACCACCAATTGATCTCAAATTTTGGGTACAAGTTTATATATCAGTAACAAAAGTTTCTACTCTTTTACATTTTCAAAAATCACGTTTTAAGGTAAAAAGGGCATAATGGTCAACATATGAGCAATTAACGGAAACATGCGTATTAATTGGATAACTAATGAACCAAGGTGTATAATCACAGAGGGTTATACTAGTATGTAACTTAGTCCAATTAAAGCTCTGAGGCATTTCTAAAACATGCCTAAACGGGTCAGAACTGAAAGTCAAAGTAAAAGTCAAACTATGCGACTTTCGGTTCCGAACCGGGTCTAAACAGGAAATTGTCGGGTTGAACAGGTTTGGACATGTTTTTACACTAATTACTAAGTTATATTAATGATCAAACATGTTGTATATGTTCTACATTGCTAATTATGCATAAATTAGAAATTAACAATTCTGTTGACTTTTTATTAGCAAGTTTGACCCGACTTTTGACCTAGTTAGAGTGGGAATCAGGGGGAACCCTTTGGAGGGTTTATTACCCACATAATTACCAACTTATAACTACTTTTGATTCGACTAATCACTGGACCATTAGTGATTAATCGTTAAGTCAACCGTTAATTACGACGGTTGACTTTTAAGCTAAACTAAGCTAAAACTTAAACTAAGGAAGGTTAGGCAAACTTACAAGAGTCCTAAGAATGACCAGAGATCACTTGAGAGAAGACTTGTGCTCCAGAAATGCAGAAGTGAAGTGTGAAGAACTTGTTGCAACTTATGGCCTTTTATAGTGTTTAATCCACCACAAATTGTTGACACATAAGTCTACAAGTGACCACAACATCTTAACAAGTGTCCCTAAGTGTCTAGGAGGTGTTTAGGGGTCGCCCATGAAGTGAAACAACTGATCTAAGTCGGTTCCAAGGCTGAACAGCCAAGAAAAACGATTTTCTGCATCTGGGCGGTTAATGCGGCCCGCGTAAGATCAAGTTAAACTTGACGCAGCCCGCGTCAGCCTTGTAATCAGGTTTAAATGTTTTAAGTTGTTGCAACTTGTCCCTTGACCCTTCGAAAGGCCAATTAAGCTTATATTTTGCAATTTGACCCCTTCTTAATTACATACAAGGGCTTTAGGACTTGTACCTCATTTTCTAAGTCCTCGGTTAACTTTATTGTTACCCGAAAAGTCCTAAACTTCAACGTTGACGCTTTAACCCCTTGTACATGGATTTGATCATAACTTTCTCGTACGATAACGAAACTTTATGAAATTTATATCGTGCATTCTAGTGAGCATAATTAACCGTTACAAAGTTTCAGGTTTGTCAAGTTTAGTCCCTGTAAGCGAATTAACTCGTTTTTGCCATACCAAAGCCTTCAAAACTTATTTCTAAGTTATGTAAAGGTTATTTAAGGTATGTTAAGTATATGTTGATGTTCCAGAGTATTTGTCGCATTAAACTGGTTATGTTTACGCACCAGTTTGCGTATAAATCTCCAGAAAGCGATGTAGAGTTTGAAATTACATAAAAGTCAAAACATGAAAAATGTAAAACACAACCAAACAAACATTGGGATCAAATAACATTGTTTTATTTATAATTGAACTGTTCACAATGATAACAAGCACAGATGTTACAGTCTCCCCTACTTGTGGAAATTTCGTCCCGAAATTTATTTAGAGGAAACTCGTGGGAAAAGATGCGGATACTTCGCCTTCATTTGATCTTCGTGTTCCCAAGTAAACTCGGGTCCACGTTTAGCTTCCCAGCGAACTTTGACCAAAGGAATGCGCTTGCGTTTGAGCCACTTGACTTCACGTTCCATGATTTCCACTGGCTTCTCAACAAATTTCAGTGTTTTATCAACACGAATTTCGTCAAGCGGTATGTGGAGATTCTCATCAGCTAAACACCTCTTGAGATTGGACACGTGAAAAGTTGGATGAACATTTCCAAGTTCAGGAGGTAACTCAAGTCTGTAGGCTACCTTTCTGATTCTTTCGACGATCTTGAATGGTCCAACGTATCTAGGTGCAAGTTTTCCTTTCTTTCCAAATCTGATCACACCTTTCCAAGGTGAGACCTTAAGTAATACTCGATCTCCGACTTGAAATTCCAAGGGTTTGCGTTTTGGGTCCGCGTAACTCTTTTGAAGGCTTCTAGCTGTCTGAAGGTTATCACAAACTTTCTTGACCTTATCAGTTGTCTCTAAAATGAGGGCAGGTCCAGTAAGCTGAGCCTCGCCAATCTCATTCCAGCAGACTGGTGAACGACATTTTCGACCATAGAGAGCCTCGAAAGGAGCCATTTTGATGCTGGTGTGATAACTGTTGTTGTAGGAGAATTCAATTAACGGAAGATGTGAATCCCAACTACCACCAAAATCGATCACACAAGCTCTAAGCATATCCTCCAGAGTCTGGATTGTTCTTTCAGATTGACCATCCGTTTGCGGATGATAAGCCGTGCTCAGATTAAGTTGGGTCCCCATAGCGGATTGCATGGTTCTCCAAAAATGAGAAGTGAAAGGAGCATCTCTGTCAGAAATGATGTTCAAAGGAACACCATGTCGAGCTACAATTTCATCCACGTAGATTTTTGCAAGTCTATCAGCAGGAAAATCCTCACGGATTGGCAAGAAATGCGCTGACTTAGTAAGACGATCAACAACTACCCAGATGGCATCATGACCCTTCTTTGTGCGCGGGAGTTTAGTAACAAGATCCATAGTAATGTTTTCCCATTTCCAAACTGGGATCTCTGGTTGCACCAATAAACCAGAAGGACGTTGATGTTCAGCCTTAACCTTAAGACATGTAAGGCATTTTGATACATATAAGGCAATGTCTTTCTTCATACCAGGCCACCAATACTTAATACTAAGATCCTTATACATCTTATCTGAGCCATGATGAACAGAATAGCGAGACTTATGGGCTTCATCCATAAGCAAGGTGCGAAGGTTATCTAGGCTTGGGACCCACAAACGGTCCATGAAGTAATACGATCCATTGTCCTTCAGTTCTAGATCAGGTGTTATGTGATAGGGAAATTCCTTATCCATCAAACCTTGTGAAACACAAGATTGTTGAGCCTGAGAAATGCGTGCTTGGATATCGGATCTAGCTTGAATAACAGATTGAACACGTATACAATGAAGCTTAGTACGTTCCTTACGACTCAATGCATCGGCTACGACATTCGCCTTACCAGGATGGTAGCGAATTTCGCAGTCATAGTCGTTTAGTAGCTCAACCCAACGTCGTTGCCTCATGTTGAGTTCTTTCTGGTTGAAGATATGCTGAAGACTTTTGTGGTCCGTGAAAACCACACATTTTGTACCATACAAATAGTGTCTCCAGATCTTAAGAGCGAAGACAACTGCACCCAACTCAAGATCATGAGTGGTGTAGTTTTTCTCATGTATCTTCAACTGTCTTGAGGCATATGCTATGACTTTGTTCCTTTGCATCAGAACACAACCAAGGCCCAATTTAGATGCATCACAATAAATGACGAAATCATCATTGCCCTCAGGCAAAGTCAGAACAGGCGCGTCGCAGAGTTTTTGCTTCAAGTGTTGAAAAGCTTCCTCTTGCTTGAATCCCCAATCAAAGGGCTTGTTCTTCTGAGTTAGAGCAGTTAGAGGAACTGCAATCTTTGAGAAGTTCTCAATGAAGCGGCGGTAATAACCCGCTAGACCAAGAAAAGATCGAACTTCAGTAGGAGTAGTAGGCGTATCCCAATCCTTAATCGAACTGATCTTGGAGGGATCTACATGAATACCTTGTTCGTTGACAATATGTCCTAAGAATTGAACTTCTTTAAGCCAAAATTCGCACTTGGAGAATTTGGCGAAAAGTTGCTCTTTCTTCAGGAGTTCCAAAGTAAGAGGAAGATGTTGCTCGTGATCAGCTCGCGTCTTAGAATAAATCAAGATGTCGTCAATAAAAACAATGACGAACTGATCCAAAATAAGGTTTGCAGACCCTATTCATTAAGTCCATGAAAACAGCAGGAGCATTAGTCAAACCGAATGGCATGACTGTGAATTCATAATGCCCATAACGAGCACGGAACGCTGTCTTGGGAATATCTTCTTCATGCACCCGAAGTTGATGATATCCGGAACGTAGATCAATCTTTGAAAAATAAGAAGTGCCCTGTAACTGATCAAAGAGATCGTCTATGCGCGGTAGGGGATATCGATTCTTGATGGTAAGCTTGTTAAGCTCACGATAATCAATACACATAATAAAAGATCCATCCTTCTTCTTGACAAAAAGAACGGGAGCACCCCAAGATGAAAAGCTAGGACGGATAAAACCTTTGTCAGAGAGCTCCTGGAGCTGCTTAGATAACTCTTGCATCTCAGACGGTGCAAGACGATATGGAGCTCTAGCAATGGGATTTGCACCAGGTACGAGATCAATACGGAACTCGACTTGGCGTGCTGGAGGTAGACCAGGTAACTCTTCAGGGAAAACTTCAGAATAATCCCGAACGACAGGAATATCTGAAATAGACTTACCCTTGCCTTTATCTGCTGTGACATGTGCCAAGAAGGCCACATAATTCTTTCGCAGGTACTTCCGAGCTTTAAAACAAGACATGAGTTTGAGACCACTGGCAGGTTTCTCACCTTGAACCTGTAGGATCTCGCCTGTCGAAAGCGGCACACGAACAATCTTCTCAGAACAAACTATCTCTGCGCGATGCTTAGATAACCAATCCATACCCACTATAATGTCGAAGCTTCCAAGTTGCATTGGCGTGAGGTCAATAGGAAAAATATGGTCGTTAAGATTCAACTGGCAGTTGTGAAGAACAGAATCAAGAACAATGGGTTCACCACTAGCAACTTCTACTGTCAAAGGTTTACCTAATTTCGTTCTAGGCACGCGAAGCATTGGCTCAAAAGATAATGACACAAAACTCTTATCGGCACCCGAATCAAAGAGAACAGATGCAGGCTGATTATTAACAAAGAACGTACCGTTCACCACTTCATTGTCTGCTTGTGCCTCTTGAGCATTCATGTTGAAGACTCGACCTCGAGCCGGAGCCTGATTCTGATTTGGATTCTGGTTCTGGTTGGCTAGCCTTGGGCACCGGTTCCTGTAGTGGGTCAGATCCCCACAATTGTAGCACGAACCAGGAGGAAAATGAGGTCGTGCAGCTTGACCTTGTTGCTGAGCAAGAGGCTGAGCAACTTGTTGGGCTTGGTTCTGAACTGCCTGGTTTTGGTTAACAGGAATGCGACAAGTAGCGGCAAGATGACCAGATCTTCCGCAGTTGGTGCACTGACGACACTGGAGGTGTGGTGGATGATGGTCGTTACACCTGTTGCACAAAGGTGCATTGCCAAGATAAGGCTTCTTGGCTAGTGGCTGCGCAGGCTGATTTGGCGCAGCTTGGGCATGTGCAGTAACGACATAGTTTTGGGAAGCCTTCCGCTTCCTAGACCCTCCAGAATTCTTTCCCTTCTTGTTTTGACCTTTCTTGCTATCTCCCTTGTCAGATGCCTGCTTCTTACCCTTGTCACCCTTTTTATGTAGCTTTCCATCAGGCGATCGAGTTAGCAGCGACATTGGCTGAGTCGCAGGTTCGAAAGGGAAAGCTGCATAAAAAGGGCCCTAAGTTCAGCCCAAGTTTGTGCTAAAGCAACTTCTGCACCCCGGTCTCTCATAACCCCATTCCACCATGTGAGAGCCCTCTTCTGAAACACACTCGAAGAAAACTCGACCTTGTGATTGTCAGGACACTGCACCTGGCGAAAAGTATTCTCAATGCTCTCGAACCATTGAAGAAGCCCAGTCGCTCCATCAGAACCACTAAACTTGAGTGGTTTAGCTGAGTTAAAATCCTTGTATTTGCATGGAGCATTGTTATTGTTGTTGGCTTGGTGCCATTGAGCAAAGAGATTTGGGAATTGAGCAGCCATCTGCTGCGCAATAATTTCTGCCAGTCCGGCAGTCACAATCAGATTGTCGCGTCGAGGAGGCATTCTAAAAGAGGAAATAAAGAGTTTATAACATAATTAAACTAGTTCTATCTTCATTTTTAGTCTCTAAGGCACAGGTCCGCCCTAGTGTCACGATCATCATCCTACGAAAGAGCTCCTGAAAACACATGTGAAAATAGGTACGTCAGCATAAAAATGCATGTGAGATACATAGGTTTTGTGAAAAATAGGATTCATGACTTAAGTTTAAGAAATTGTTTAATAACAGTCAGTCATGAACCTTGTAAATTGATTTGTCTTGTAAATCATTTGAAAAGTGATAAAATAAGATGATATGTATAAATAAGATCATAAAGTATGGTTAAATAAATAACCAAGTAAAATGAGTTTGTATAAGATAAGTTGTTTTGTAAAACAATGTCTTGTGAAAAGTATGTTATTTGTATAAAATCTCATATGTCTAAATTGAAATGATTCAAATAACGCTACAATATGTAATACTATACAAACACTTATATATAGGAAGTACTAGCGGCGTATCCACCATGCTTGTATCATATTACACATGCCTCGTTACTTAAATCACTTAAACAAACCACCAACATATAAAGTCCATGTTTAAACCAATCGTCAAAAGTCCTTGTATAAGCCATGTCAAATGTTTAAAAGTCCAAACGTAGTTAAGTAATGTGTAACAAAAGTTATGTATTGTAAGTAAAGTATTGTCACATAGTCCAAAATGTATAAATGTAAAAAACAAAGTATTTTGAATATATCAAAAAGTTATGTTTTGCAAAGTAATGCATGTTACATTGATACAAACATTTATGTGGTAAGTTAACGCATACATTCAAGCCTTGAGACAGTCGGATAACCCTTTCAGTCAAGGTTATCAAAAGAAATGTTTTCGGATTCAGTCATTCCTTACATCCAAACAAACCCGGGATGTCAGGAATGGGATTTGTCAAGTCCTATGGTACCAGTACTTACTACCGAGCGGCGTAGCTAATGTTAATGAACGTATAATAGTCTCGTTTGTGCAAACCAAATGTCATAGCAAAAGTGAACATGTTATATGAAAACAATGTACTAAGTATGCTAAGTTAACATACAAAGCAGAAAGTCATGTAAATCAATGTGCTAGCATGCTATCAGTCAACATACATAGCATAAATGTAAAGTAAAACAATGTACTAAGTATGCACACAATGGACATACATAGCATGAAGTGTAATGAAATCATGTACTATAATGTACTAACAAACATAGCAGGTATATGATGTGAAAACAGGAAAGCACGAAAGTAACAAGTAGGCACATGTGTTCCACCCCAAAACAGTTTGAAAATAGTAAAAGAGGGGTTCTATGTACTCACTTGAGATTGCTCAGAAGTCCTAAGATAACCACCAAGCAATGCTAGAGATCACGGAATATCAAACGGCACCTAATATAGATAACTACATTAATAAACCGGACCTAAGTCAGAAGATCAGATAGAATGTGATTTAGACCCGACAAGTTTGAAGACTTGTTTAATATGGGTATTTCGTACACACTCTGAATTTTGAGATAAAACCGATAAGGTTTGACCCGCTTTGGCTAATTTATGTAAACTAGTTACATAAACCGAACCGAACGCGTAATAAGCGTGACGGGTATTCGTAAGAGCCATATACAGGTTTCCTAAGTTAATTATGCCCCAAATATGTTGTGACATCAGTAAGATGTCTTTCATTATGCCCAAAACGTATTTAAACACAAACTATGCCCCGTAAGGGCATTTTGGTAATTTCACATAAGCCGTGAAGCTCAAAACTGAAGTCTGAGTTAAACAACTTTTGCTTACTATTAAAACATTATAATTTACCTAAAATATCAGTAGGTATCAACCCTTGTATGTCTAAAATGGTTCTAGTACATACTATGCGTTAAAAACGCTTAGAAAGGCGATTAGGAGCCGTTTCCGGGTTATATAGATAAAGCTGATATTTTTATCATTCCATAAGGCTTAAAATAATTTATTTATCATTTAGAATCAGTAGCAAAAGGTTTGGAGTCGTTTAGATATGTAAAACTCATTTTATGGCCCGTTAGGGCAAAACGACAATTACCGGATTTAGCCTATGACTATGAGTTATGCTCGGCCTAAAATTAATTAAAAATCTTCAAAAATCCCAAAATAATATATTACATCAGGGGGTAATAAGTTTGATATCAAAAAGTAGGCTTAACTAGGCTATACGCTAATTACGCCAGTAAATTAACATAAAGCATTCATTTTGCGCTAATGAGCATAACTCTCAATCTACACCACCAATTGATCTCAAATTTTGGGTACAAGTTTATATATCAGTAACAAAGGTTTCTACTCTTTTACATTTTCAAAAATCACGTTTTAAGGTAAAAAGGGCATAATGGTCAACATATGAGCAATTAACGGAAACATGCGTATTAATTGGATAACTAATTAACCAAGGTGTATAATCACAGAGGGTTATACTAGTATGTAACTTAGTCCAATTAAAGCTCTGAGGCATTTCTAAAACATGCCTAAACGGGTCAGAACTGAAAGTCAAATTAAAAGTCAAACTATGCGACTTTCGGTTCCGAACCGGGTCTAAACAGGAAATTGTCGGGTTGAACAGGTTTGGACATGTTTTTACACTAATTACTAAGTTATATTAATGATCAAACAGGTTGTATATGTTCTACATTGCTAATTATGCATAAATTAGAAATTAACAATTCTGTTGACTTTTTATTAGCAAGTTTGACCCGACTTTTGACCTAGTTAGAGTGGGAATCAGAGGGAACCCTTTGGAGGGTTTATTACCCACATAATTACCAACTTATAACTACTTTTGATTCGACTAATCACTGGACCATTAGTGATTAATCGTTAAGTCAACCGTTAATTACGACGGTTGACTTTTAAGCTAAACTAAGCTAAAACTTAAACTAAGGAAGGTTAGGCAAACTTACAAGAGTCCTAAGAATGACCAGAGATCACTTGAGAGAAGACTTGTGCTTCAGAAATGCTCCAAAAATGCAGAAGTGAAGTGTGAAGAACTTGTTGCAACTTATGGCCTTTTATAGTGTTTAATCCACCACAAATTGTTGACACATAAGTCTACAAGTGACCACAACATCTTAACAAGTGTCCCTAAGTGTCTAGGAGGTGTTTAGGGGTCGCCCATGAAGTGAAACAACTGATCTAAGTTGGTTCCAAGGCTGAACAGCCAAGAAAAATGATTTTCTGCATCTGGGCGGTTAATGCGGCCCGCGTAAGATCAAGTTAAACTTGACTCGGCCCGCGTCAGCCTTGTAATCAGGTTTAAATGTTTTAAGTTGTTGCAACTTGTCCCTTGACCCTTCAAAAGGCCAATTAAGCTTATATTTTGCAATTTGACCCCTTCTTAATTACATACAAGGGCTTTAGGACTTGTACCTCATTTTCTAAGTCCTCGGTTAACTTTATTGTTACCCGAAAAGTCCTAAACTTCAACGTTGACGCTTTAACCCCTTGTACATGGATTTGATCATAACTTTCTCGTACGATAACGAAACTTTATGAAATTTATATCGTGCATTCTAGTGAGCATAATTAACCGTTACAAAGTTTCGGGTTTGTCAAGTTTAGTCCCTGTAAGCGAATTAACTCGTTTTTGCCATACCAAAGCCTTCAAAACATATTTCTAAGTTATGTAAAGGTTATTTAAGGTATGTTAAGTATATGTTGATGTTCCAGAGTATTTGTCGCATTAAACTGGTTATGTTTACGCACCAGTTTGCGTATAAATCTCCAGAAAGCGATGTAGAGTTTGAAATTACATAAAAGTCAAAACATGAAAAATGTAAAACACAACCAAACAAACATTGGGATCAAATAACATTGTTTTATTTATAATTGAACTATTCACAATGATAACAAGCACAGATGTTACAGATACTGTGATAATTGCTATTTGAACCTTGTGTGCTTATGCTCTACTATCGTCCCACACTTACGCACTTTCGCAACACTTTCCTCACTTACGTTGCTTCATTATGAAGATCATGAGCGGACGCGGAGGACATATCAACCTCACTCAAGCCCAGTTGACGGCTTTGATCAACGAACGAGTCGCTGAGGCACTCGCAGCTAATCCTGCAGGAGGTATAACCTGCTATATCAACTCACCCTAGGACGTTTAGATCCTACCTTCACAAACCAGCCCTCGTGCTTAACCTTGTCTTTTATTCTCGCGCAACAGGTCAACATGCTCAACCTCCTGTGTGCACATTCAAGACGTTCATGGACTGCCGACCTACCAATTTCAGTGGCACCGAAGGAGCAGTGGGCCTTCTTCACTGGTTTGAAAAGCTTGAGTCTGTTTTCGAGATGTGCGAGTGCCCCGAAGACCGTAGGGTGAAATATGCTACTAGAACACTTGAAGGAGCTGCGTTAACCTGGTGGAAGGCACAGGTTCAACTACTAGGACTGGCAGTTGCTAATGCCACACCCTGGAATGCTTTCAAAGATCTGATCAAGGAGGAGTACTGTAGTCGGGATGACATCCACAAGCTAGAAGTGGAATTTTACAATCTGAAGATGATGGGGTCTGAGATTGAGGCGTATACTAAGAGGTCAAACGAGCTGGCCATCCTGTGTCCAACTATGGTGGACCCTCCCATCAAACGTATTGAGCTATACCTCAAGGGCCTTGTACCAGAGATTCAAAGTCACGTAACTTCAGCCAACCTGGGTACCATTCAGCAAATTATCAAGTTGGCTCATCGTCTCACCGACCAGGCGGTGGAGCAAAACAGGCTACCCAAACGTATCAGTGCCACAGCTACTTCTGATGCACCTACCGACAACAAGCGAAAATGGGATGGGAACTCCGGAAAGGGTTCTACTTCAGTTCAGTCTCAGCAGCGAAAGACTGATGACTACCAGAGTCCTGGTCAGCAATCTTCTGGTAACCAAGGACAGGGTAGATACCGAGGGAACCACCCCAAGTGCAACCGGTGCAACAAACATCACAGTGGGCAGTGCAGCAAAGGTCGTTGCCTGAGGTGTAACAAGTTTGGTCATGAAGCAAAGGATTGCAGGAGCGCCCGACCAGCAAATCAGAATCGCCAATAACAACAACAACCCCCACAGAATCACCAGCAGCAGCATCAACAGGGCAATAAAGGATGCTTTCAGTGTGGCGCTGAAGGCCACTTTAAGAGAAACTGCCCCCAGCTGAACCAAAACCAGAACAATAACCAAGGAAATGGGAACCACAATGGGAATAACAATGGAGGAAACAATGGAGGCGGCAATGGGGGAAACAACAATGGTAATGGGGCAAGAGGTCGTGCTTTCGTGATTGGTCAGGGTGACGCAAGGAACGATCCCAACGTTGTGATGGGTAAGTTTCTTCTGGATGACTTCTTTGTTACTGTTTTATTCGATTCGGGTGCCGATACTAGTTATGTGTCCCTAAAAGTTAGCCAAATGCTTAAGCGCACTCCAACACTTCTGAACACCAAACACACGATAGAGCTAGCAAATGGTAAAAGTCTTGAAGCCACACACGTAGTTAAAAGTTGTAACCTCGTCTTAGCTGGTCAGACTTTCTCTATCGACCTTATTCCTATCACACCGGGTAGTTTCGACGTCGTTATTGGGATGGATTGGCTATCTCATCATCAAGCGGAGATTGTTTGCAAGGAGAAAATCGTCCGCATTCCTCGTTCTAGTGAGGAACCTCTCATGATTCGTGGCGACAAGAGTGGTGCCGTCGAAGGCATCATCTCTTTCCTTAAGGCCCAAAAATGTTTGCGAAAGGGCCACACTGCCATTCTGGCACTCGTTACTGACACATCCACGGAAGAGAAGAGAATTGAAGACATTCTTATAGTGCGCGACTTTCCTGAGGTATTTCCTGAGGAATTACCTGGCCTTCCGCCTCATCGCCAAGTCGAGTTTCAAATCGAGCTAGCTCCTGGAGCAGCGCCAGTAGCTCGAGCACCATATCGTCTAGCTCCATCAGAACTCGAAGAACTGTCCACGCAATTACAAGAACTCTTGGGAAAGGGTTTTATACGTCCTAGCTCTTCGCCCTGGGAGCTCCAGTCTTGTTCGTGAAAAAGAAAGACGGTACCTTCAGGATGTGTATTGACTATCGCGAACTTAACAAGGTGACTGTGAAGAATCGTTATCCTCTTCCACGTATTGATGACTTGTTCGACCAGCTGCAAGGGTCAAGCTATTACTCTAAGATTGATTTGAGATCGGGATACCATCAGCTGAGGGTCCGAGATGAGGACATCTCCAAAGCAGCATTCAGAACTCGTTACGGCCATTACGAGTTTCTGGTTATGCCATTCGGGCTGACGAATGCACCAGCGGTCTTCATGGATCTCATGAACCGAGTGTGCAAGCCTTACCTGGATAAGTTCGTTATTGTGTTCATCGACGATATCCTGATCTATTCTAAGAGTGAGGAGGAACACGAGCAGCATCTACGACTTATGCTGGAACTTCTTCGAAAAAAGCAGTTGTATGCCAAGTATTCAAAATGTGACTTCTGGCTTCGCGAAGTCCACTTTCTAGGCCATGTGGTAAACAAGGATGGAATTCATGTGGATCCATCTAAGGTTGAATCGATCAAGAACTGGCCTGCACCCCGCACACCGACAGAGATCCGCCAATTCTTGGGCTTGGCCGGATATTACAGAAGGTTTATAAAAGATTTCTCCAAGATTGCGCAACCTCTCACTTCACTGACTCAGAAGGGTGTCATCTATCGTTGGGGTGATGCACAGGAGTCCGCATTTCAACACCTAAAGAATAGACTTTGTAGCGCGCCTATCCTCTCATTGCCTGAAGGCACAGACGATTTTGTGGTTTACTGCGATGCTTCCATCCAAGGTCTTGGTTGCGTATTGATGCAACGTGACAAGGTCATTGCCTACGCATCGCGCCAACTTAAAGTTCACGAAAGGAACTACACTACACACGACTTGGAACTGGGAGCAGTTGTTTTCGCGCTTAAGATATGGAGACATTACCTGTACGGTACCAAGTGCACCATTTACACCGATCACAGGAGTCTCGAGCATATCCTCAAGCAAAAGGAGTTAAACATGCGTCAACGCCGATGGGTTGAGCTCTTGAACGATTATGAATGCGCAATCAAGTATCATCCAGGCAAAGCCAATGTTGTGGCCGACGCCCTCAGTCGAAAGGATACTATACCTAGGCGTGTACGTGCTCTACAGCTTACTATCCAATCTAACCTTCCCGCTCAGATTCGTGATGCTCAGGTTGTAGCATTTAAAGCAGAGAACATCAGGGCTGTGTCCCTACGAGGATCGAGGCAACGGCTAGAACAAAAGGAAGACAGTGCCTACTATGTAAACGGACGCATCTGGGTCCCACGTTATGGAAACTTACGCGAGCTTGTGATGGATGAAGCACATAAGTCTCGTTATTCGGTACATCCTGGTTCGGATAAAATGTACCACGACCTAAAGACTACGTATTGGTGGCCTGGCATGAAAGCCCACATAGCCACCTACGTCAGTAAGTGCTTGACTTGTGCGAGAGTCAAGTCTGAATATCAGAAACCATCAGGCCTACTTCAACAACCGGAGATCCCGAAATGGAAATGGGAGCAAATTTCCATGGATTTCGTTACTGGCCTGCCCAGATCTCAACACGGAAACGATACCATTTGGGTGATCGTAGATCGACTGACCAAGTCTGCACATTTTCTGGCTATCAAAGAAACGGATAAGTTTTCTACTCTTGCAGACATTTACCTAAAGGAAGTGGTATCAACGCACGGAGTGCCAACCTCTATTATATCTGATCGTGACGCGCGTTTTACGTCAGAACTGTGGCAAGAAATGCACAAGTATTTTGGCTCACGTTTAGATATGAGCACCGCTTATCACCCACAGACGGATGGGCAATCTGAACGCACCATCCAAACCCTAGAAGACATGCTTAGGGCATGTGTAATCGATTTTGGTAATGGCTGGGAAAAACACCTCCCGCTAGTGGAGTTCTCATATAACAACAGCTACCACACCAGCATACAGGCCGCCCCGTTCAAGGCATTGTACGGACGCAAATGCCGATCACCTCTCTGTTGGGCAGAAGTTGGTGACAGCCAAATCACTGGCCCAGAACTTGTGGTAGATACCACTGAGAGAATTGCTCAGATACGACAGCGAATGGCGGCAGCTCGTGACCGTCAGAAAAGCTATGCTGATAAGGGAAGAAAACCACTCGAGCTCCAGGTTGGGGATCGAGTGCTACTCAAAGTCTCACCTTGGAAAGGTGTAGTCCGCTTTGGCAAACGAGGCAAACTCAATCCGCCTTATGTCGGACCATTCGAAGTCACCGAGAAAATTGGCAAAGTCGCCTACAGGTTGGATTTACCTGAAAAACTCAGCGGAGTTCACAACGTATTCCACGTGTCAAATCTGAAGAAGTGTCTGTCAGATGAGACCCTCATAGTTCCTCTTAAGGAACTCACTATTGACGACCAGCTGCGATTCGTCAAGGAACCAGTAGAGATTACGGATCAAGATGTTAAGATCCTCAAGCATACCAGGATACCTCTCGTCCGAGTTCGTTGGAATGCTCGTCGTGGCCCAGAGTATACCTGGGAACGAGAAGACCAAACGAAACTCAAGTATCCCCAACTGTTTAAGAAAAACGCAACCACTACTGAGGCTGAAGCTACCGCAGAATTTCGGGACGAAATTCCAAATCAACGGGGGGATGATGTGACACCCCAGGAAAATCAGGAAAACAACGCAACTTAACTAGCTTCCTCAGTAACCACGCGCTAAATTTCGGGACGAAATTCTCTTAACAGGGGGAGAATGTGACCACCCTCAAATTTACATGTAACCGTACAGTTTATTAATAATAATTAATGTGCTTGACGACTGTGTGGAATTACTTAACTGTTTTCTGATATCTGTGTTGTGCTTACACGTATTTGTTAATATACTAATAGTGTACAGAAAGGTCATTAAATAGTCCGTTATGATTTCCTAAGTGTTAGAAATTAAAAACGTTACAAAAATATATACATAGGACACGTTACGAATTAATTAAGCAGTTTAACGAAACAGTATCGAACCGAACAACCGGATTTTTACCCGGGACATAAAAATATTGTCATTTACATTGTTTTTCTTTTTTCTGAGCCAGTTAGGGTCCCCGAATACCCTAACACCCGTTATAATTTACTACACACCAACTACACTAAATTAATTAAATAAACTAACATAACTACATCCTAATTACCTAGTTAGAATTGAACCAACCCACCCCCCATGTAACCGAACGGGCACCTCTTAGGTGACACACTTTTGCTTATTTTGATTATTATAATTCCAGTGCTCAAAATCTAGAGGACACTATTTCCATTGGATAAACTTGCTTAATGGTTTATAAATATAACCATTTGACATATACTTCCACTTAACCACCTAACAAAAAAAAATCAAACTCCTCCCTCTCTCTCTAGATATCTCGGCCGAGAGCCAAGGCACACACACACCCACTTTTTATTTTTCATTCAATGCTTTCTACCTATATACAAGTGTGAGGGATCACGCGACAGGAAGCTCGGTGCACTCGGATTACCAAGGACCTCTCTACGTTGCTATTAACCACCCGTTTTTCGACTAGTTTCTTCCCTAGCCTCGAGCTAGTAGTAAGTGACTCTAAACGCCTTCTTGATCTTGTATAGAGTGGTTAATAAGAGATTTGTCGGATAAAAATCGTGAACACTAAAAATCAAAACTAAAAAGTCTTGCTAGAGTGATGAACTTGTTGGTTAAAGAGTAAATAATGATGAAACATGGTAATACAAGATGAATCTGAAATATATGAGTATTAGTCTGCTGTAAATAACTTATAACCTGTTGTAAATCATTATTAGAATGAATGGTAATCATATGTGTGCGTTTTAGTAGCCTTTAGACAGATAACAGCTTGCTGATGTGTATTTTCAGCCGCCTTTAATAGGCTGTAAACAGGACATAAACTCAACGAAAAACTGATATTTTGAATCTAAAATATGTCATTATGAAATACGGTTCCAATGGCACCAGAATCGTAATTTTTGGGCTTCGTTTACTATTTTTAAAGTGTCGATTTGCAACAACAACTAAAGCTGAGTTTTGACAGCAATAAATGGGTGTTATACTTTCAGTCATAACCTGAGTTTTGTGATGAATCGGACCATGAAATTTGTACAGTAGATGAAAACCGATGTGTTTGTAATTACCCCACTGGAATTTCGTAAATCGGACACTCGATGAATTTTTAATAAATTTTTCCGTGGACTGTGGTCAGAAATACATAAATCTGAGTTCAGTCCGGAATATGATTTTTTATAAAATATTGCTAATTAACCGGACCCCGATATTTTTACACAATAAAATATGGAACGATTATGACATTTTGTAAAATTTTGGGAATTTTTGGAATAATTTAACTATTTTATTAAAATGTCCGAAAACAGCCGGTTTTGAATATAAATGCTGAAATGACATAAGCTGTGACTCGCGTGTCTAAATGTCGAGTATGCTATCTGAGAATGATGTAACATGCTATATATGTTATGTGTATTATCGTATGTTTGATTATGAGTGGGGAATGGATGGGAAACATACATGGGCATAAACAGTTAAAGTAATGCATGCTATGTGCTAGATACGTGTAGGAACTTTGTGCTCTAATCGAAAGCCACTAAATGACTAACTGATAAATCATACTAGGACGTGATTGACCAACCCTGACTGTTAGCTATATTGAGAATCTAACCGAGCAAACCGAGGTGAGTTCACACACTTTCTAAGGCATGGGATTCCCGGTGGTTTGGGAATGGGTTAAAGAATTAAAACTAAATCTACATATCCTCCTTGGGTAGGATATGTACGGTCATCCTCCATAGATTGGATGCCATTATTAATCCTACGAATTCTCCTGGTGCAGAATACGTACGTTGTGGTCCTCCTGGCGCAGGACAACAACCTTAAAACTAGCTAGACAAAACTCTATCAATAAGTCCCTCTTCATATCGACTTAATCACCGAGGCCAATGGCGAGCGGGTCATTAGTTAATAGCGCTATTAGGTTTAACAAACCTCACACCGTGCCGTTCGGACAGGCATGTACTAATGGACTATGGCAAACTGTCAGTGATGATAGACACTGATGTAGGGCACAACTATTGTTCGTAGTAGTCGATATCATACCGTCTAGTAGTTCAAACGGGGAAAAGCCTCCACTGATTATGGTTATGGTTTAGGTAATGAAAAAGGGAACTGGTTAAACATACTTTCAACTACGGGGTAACCCCCACGGCAATTAAGCCAACGAAAGTCAAACCATGTTTTTCAGAAACAACTTAAAACTAAACAACCAAACGTGAACTCACTCAACTTTGTTGTTGACTAGTTGTTACATGCCTTACAGGTCGCTAAATGCTGGGAGCTTGCACGAGGAAGGAGTCGTTGTGGTGTACGGACTGTTATGTTCCGTGCTTAATGTTTAACTCCTTATGAACTTATTAAACTTGCGTTTTGAACCTTAACTTATAAACTATGGACTTATGCTTTTGTATTTACTTTTAAGCTTCCGCTGTTTAAACTAAACATGGTTAACTAGCTTTGGTCACCAGTTGTATTGAGTTTGGTCTTATTTACTTAACTACGATGTTCAATATGATTGGTGGCTCGATCCTGGTCACGTCACGCCTCCAAGCGGTGGTACTCCGCATGGTGGATTTTGGGGGTGTGACACAAGATTTCCCCAGATTCTGCGAATCTTAGAGTTGACCACGGCCCCATTTCCGGTGGGCTCGCCCCCGTGGTGGGTGATAGAAGCTTCTACAGCTTTGTCTTTTCTGCAGGCACTTGGGCACGCCCCCGTGCTCATTGAGCACGGGGCGTGTTCAGCCTTCTGTTCTCTTGTTTTTGCTTGGGAAGATGCTGTCGGGGGGTCGGGCATGCCACGTTTATTCCTTTTCTTGTATTTATGTTACATTTAGCTGCCTTTTTGCTACTTTTGTTCATTTGAGCTCATTTAATCCTGAAAATACAAAAGGAAGACAAAAACACACTTTTTCCTACATTAGTACTAAAAAAGGGTTAGTTTTATGCCACAATTGATGTAATTTATATGTTGCATTTTGCACACATCACTAATCTAACCAAATTTTTAAGAGAAGATTTTTGTTCTTAATAGATAAAAATAAAGAAACTGAATAAATAAATAAATAAATAAATAAAAGAACACATAGACAAGATAGAATCACTTGAATCCGACTCATCATGTATGTATCCTTTGATGATTTCTGCGCTTTGGGTTTTTTAAAAGATTATCTTAGTTATAGTGGCATGTCCCGCTTTTGGAGGCAACGCTACCCTAAGCCATATTGGTTTGAGTCAGCAGGTATACAGTCCCGCTAGGCTGGATTATTGAAAGATAACTAAGTAAGTTATTAATGCAAAATGTGGCAAGTCCTCTTTTGGAGGCAACGCTACCCTCGGCCATATTAGTCTGAGTCAGCAGGGATACAGTCCCAGAAGGCCGGTTTAAAGTTTAAAAGGTAGTTTATTTACAAGGGATTTAAGTTGTTCTTACTTCCCCCGATTTGATGTTGTCTGCCTAAAAGGAAGTCCAAATAAGCTTTCATCAAGTCCTCGCAGGATCTACACACTGAACGAGGTAAGAACTTTACCCAAACCACCCTTCTAACCCCCTTCCAGGCAGTTAACGCGCTTTATATAGACCGTAAAGACACGAATGAGTGAATCAACAAAACATGAAGAAATGAAAGGATAAAGTTCACTTTCAATATAAAAAACAAGTTATTAAAGTCATTAATACGTACCCAAATAAAAGTTACCAAAGAATGGAAATCAAAAGTAATACATAAATAACTTGTGTTCACCAAGTGATGTAAGAGATTAGCCAAGCATGGCCTTTGTTTGACAAGACTCTTACTATCGATCTTGGATCCCGAAACTACTACACATACTCTAAGAATGGATGATGGATGAAAGTGGTGGATGATGGTAGTAGTGGTGGTGGAGTGGTAGCAGGTGTGAGAGAAGTGGTTTGCCAATGGATAAGTTGCGAGTGAGCCAAGTACCTCCTTTTATAGCTGAAAACAGTAAGTTCACACGACCCTGTGCCTGGTAGGCACAGCCCCGTGTCCTTCTCCTTCTATGTCTTCATTTAATGTTGTTGTTAGCCCATCTGCACACACGAACCCGAGTGTCAACGGCACGGCCCCATAGCCCTTGTACTTACTATACGAACCCATACTTGCAAATATGATAGTTGACCACGACCCGTGTCTAGGAAACACGGCCCCGTGTCCCTTGTCGTCTTTTGTTTGTCTTTATCTTCAAGGAATCTTTAGTGGGGCACGGCCCCATGCCCGGCATGCACCACCCCGTGCTTGGGTTCTGGTTTGTTATTTTTGTCTTCGGGGTGAAGCTTGGAGGGTCGGTATAGTGTATCAACTTTCCTTTACTCTGTACTTATGTTGGTTTTCGCTGCTAATTTGTTCCTTTTGTTCGTTTAAGGTTTTTTAATCCTAAAAAACAAAAGTAAACAAAGAAACACACTTTTCCTAACATTAGTACTAAAAAGGGTTGTTTTTATACCTTGTTTGATACAATTTCTATGATGTATTTTGCGCAAATCAAATACCCCCACACTTGAATCTTTGCTTGTCCTCAAGCAAAACTCTTTAATATTTGCTTACACTCCCAAATGGAATGGGTAGAAGAGAATATTTTTGGGTCTTGTTTGTAGAGTGTCGGGTATCAAAGTTCTGTTTATTCTTGTTTTTATTTTATTTACAATCCTATTCGATATGATTTATTTAGAACTTTTTAAGAAAAATAGATATTTTTAAGCATAACATATATTTTAAAATTTCATTAAGCTATATATACATTCACATAACTCGCAAGTGATCACTCAACAATCGGCCGAAGATGAATTAAGTGAAACGCCCGGTCCCGGTACGGAACTTACTCCTACCATATGCTTGAAAAGAAATCAAACCTCCTCCTTTTTAACTTAATCCTTTGTAAATATCAAGAGGACTTTGAAATGGTAGGTTTTTGGTTAAGGGTAGGGTAGTTTTATTGAAAAGTGGCTAAAGCGTAAAATGTCGGTTTTCATTTATTTGTGACTTTATGAACCAAATAAGTGCTTATAAGCAACATATTTGCTTATTTATTTCAAGCAACTAGAGAGGGTTTTTTTTTAATAAATAAAGTCACATGCTTTTGCGTTTTATCAAAAGAACCGTTTTTTTTTTACTAAAATAAAAGGTGTAAAAGATAAAAAGATGGGTTTTTTTTGGGTGATGGTATTTTGTGGGTTTTGAAATGAAAGGTTTAGGTTCAAAGAGTTGACTAAGGGGAGTTTTGTGGGAGATAAAACATAAAATAAGGTGAAAATGGAAAAGGGTTTAAAATCCTAATGCCTCAATCATATACTTACTTGATTAGTCGGTAAGGACCGGAAATGTATGGTCTTGTCAAGTTCTAGATTTGTAAGAACTGTACGGGCTATTCAAGAAATGAAGAATGAGCATTTAGTATATATATGATATTGGATGCTCGTTAAAGGCTCAAAACTCACAATTTTATGGGAAAAGGGTAACAATGTGAAAATATATATACAATCAAATTTTAAAAATTTGTCATGCCTTTGTATGAATTTTTCTTATGTGGTTCTTTTTATCACGGCGCTATCGGTTGTAAAATCGTAAAAACTTGAACATTTTAGAACTTGTTTTTGTAACTTAAACTATAAACAAGACAATACAAACAATTAAAATTTCGGAAAAGATTTGGGGTGTTTTAGCGGTTACAAGTAGAGTTTTGTGTAAGGCTCGTTTTAGGACAAACAATTTTCAAGTTATTTGTCACACCCCTTTCTGCGGCGGAAGCACGAGGTGTGATCATGAAAGGTTCTCATTGCATACGAAAGGTAAACATACTACATGCTCGTAAAAATATCTTCAAATACCAAACATGTCATAATTTGAAAACATAAGTTAGCATTTACATCGCGAGATAGCATAAAACATTGTCTTAAAAAGTTTACAACTTTATTTAAAGATAAACATAAGCGACATCCACAAGCATGAGTAAGGCCGCGCGCACATCCACTTCTAGTTACCTGAAATACATGTGAGTTTTGGAAAAACGTCAACATAATGTTGGTGTGAATTCATGCAGTTTTTGTATTTCACGTTTGTATACTTTGTATGAAAACATAGTTGGTATCTTGTAAAAAGAATCCAGTATTCTTGTGTACACCACGTACTCATGCAATATCAAGTATTCATGTATAAATCAAGTATTCTTGTGGTATGATATAAATAATGTATTCTTGTATGTATCAGGGTTGTTAATGGGTTGGAAGGCCATTAACATGTGACACGACATAGGAAGTCACCAAACCTTAGGCATTTTTCTAGTTGGCATATTCTGAGACACAAAAGCACTGCTTGGTACTCGTTCTCACCAAGAGTGTGGCTGCCCGACACCCGTTAGATCTAACCTTTTGTTCTGCGGTCTAGGTATATTGTTGATTAATGGTGCTTATGGTACCCTATTCGTGACACGATTTCTCGTAGCATTTCTCAAAACGCATCATACTTGGTACTCGTTCTCACCAAGAGTGCTTCTTGTATTCTTGTACTCTCAAAACGCATCATACTTGGTACTCGTTCTCACCAAGAGTGCTTCTTATTTTTGTATCATACCATTTATAAACATTGTAACATTTGTACATGTATTTCACCCCCAAAGTTATAAAACTGAAAACAGTTAAAAGAAAAGGGGGAGCATGAACTCACAACTTTGCGTTCCTTGCGTCGTAAATTTCACCGGATTTGCTTAATTAACGTCGTGACCTATACGCGTTTTCTTAACGTTAGTCACTAGACTTGTGTCGCACAAGTACAGTCACTATCTTTTGTGCATTCGTTCTTGTGTTAAAAATAATTTATATTTTTAACTATGTATCTTACTTATATTATTTTCTCAAAAATAAATATAAGTATCTTGTATTTTGCACCCGAATTATGTATCTTGTATGTTGTATGTGTATTTTTGTGTTTTTACTTCTCATGAGTATTTAGTGTATTGTCAAGTCCTAATGCACTAGCACATATAACACATACTACATACACTTAGCACAAAGTTTGGTGACCAATAAATACATATACTTTCCTCAAAAATATACATACTTAATATAAATTTTAAGTCTTGAAGAAATCATCATTTCTTGTCACCAAAAATTAGGGAAACCTTGGTAATATTTTTAGGTACATTTTTAGGGAATAAGTTTCTCAAAAACTTATATTTTCTAAGTGTCAAAATTTATAGAAATTTTGACAGAGTTTCCCCTAAAAATGGAGGTTTCCCATGTTTTCAAAACATGTGTTTATTTTCTTTTAAACCATCAACAATAAAGTTTCAACAACATTCATTAACAACATATACTAATTTCTCTATTTCATGAACTTGAAAATTTATAAAAATGTGTAGTAACTTACTAGGGTATTTAGTAAGTCTTGTTACCCCTTAAAGTGTAGTTGCTTCTTTAAAAACTCCATTTTTAAAGAATATGATTCTTTACAACTTATGTTCGTGTTTTCTAAAAATACTTATTCATGTATTTTTCTTGTCACGCATGTGTTTCTTTACTTTGTTAACCACTAAAAATAATGTTTATTTATGTAAGAACCAAGATTTAGTGAAACTTGTATTTTTAACTTGGTTTCTTGGTAGATCATACTTGAAACATTTAGATCTACATGATTCATAACATACTTTGATCATTATTTTTCAAGAATCATCACATTTATTCAAGTTCATGACTTTTGTGGGGATGATTCATAACCTTTAACTTGTTCATCCTCTCATCTTGCTAGATTATGTTTTTAATCATGATCTAGCAAGACTACATGATGATCAACATCATTTCTACACACAATCAACCATCAACAAGTATATCAACACTAAACAACATTATTTTAGCAAGATCCCATCATTTATCATCTTATATTTCAAGTTTCATGTGCATGTCTTTTAGTGTTCTTATGATAATCAACATAATAAGTCTTTTAACCACTAAAAATAGAAGTAAATAAGAGTGTTCATGATGCTTACAACTAGCTTAAAGCTAGGGAAGAACAATGATGAAGATTGAGTGGTTAAAAGCAAACGGTTGAGGTCCTTCAAAATCCGAATGTTCCTAGCTTCGTTAACCACCTCCTTGCACCTTAATACAAGTTTGGAATGGATGATTGAATGTTGAAGATGGTGGTGATGGGGCTGCTTGGTTTCGGCCGATTGGAGAAGAAGGAGAGGAGAAGGTGTTGTTTGAGTTTAATGAATGGTGATAATGTCAAGGTCTTATGGTTAAATAGAGAACCTTCCAACACTCCTTTGCCTAATGGTCAATATGTTTCTAGTGTACTTAGCATATCACTTAAAATAATCAAGAAAATCAAAGGGATGGGGAACACATCCTAACCGGTTTAGGGGGGTTGGTTTAGTTACAATGTAATGGTAGTTAATGTTGGTGCATGAGAATGTCTGTTGACTTCATCTTCATCAAGTCTTAAGTCAAGAAAGTCAAGATTAGGGTTTAAAATGTTAATTTCGTTTATGTGAACATTAGTTTATAGGTGATTTCGCTTTTAGGGACTTGATGATTTCGCTTTGTTGTCACATGGTGATTTCGCTTTTATGGTCTTGATATATAAGCGAAATCAGTTAACAAGTGATTTCGCTCATATGGTCTTGCCATATAAGAGAAATCAGCCTTAGTATATATACCATTCATGTGTGACTTCATTAGGGACATTGGAGCGAAATCAGGTCATTGTATTTGTAACTGAACTCTGTCAAATCGATCTCAGAAAGCAATAAACGTAAAGGAATTGAATAGGAAAGCTGTTGTTACATTACGTATTCTGATTCCCCCTTTATACGTGATGATGAACTGCCTTGACTGATCGTTTAGGGTCACGACACGGTTCAACAGTTAACTAACTTAGTTAGAAGTTAAGTGACTAAGTTAGGTGTTTTGTGTGTTATGTCATTATATAGTGCGTTATGATGTTCGGGCACCATAACTAGTTCAGAAAAATAAAAACAATGTGTTTAACAATATTTTTGTGTTTCGGGTAATGTCCGGTTGTTCGGTTAGATACCGGTTCGTTAAAGTGCTAAATTGCACCGTTTAGTGTCTTTTAAGTGCCTTTTTGTAACACTTTCAATTCCCGACACTTGGGGAAGTATTCTGGATGATAAATCATAATTTCTGCATAATATTTTGAGGTTAAAAAGCTGATTTGAGCTGAATTTATTAAAATTATGCACTTAAAGTGCGTTTCGGGTGCTTTTTAGTGCTTATTTTAGCTTCCGTAATGTCTATATATTAAACCCTTGTATGTACTCTTGGGTTTTAATGTATTCTTGTTGTTGGACCTACACCTAGGCTCCAATTTTATTGTCTGACTGCTTTTTGCAGAATTGTTGACACAAATGTGTCTTACCGGTGAGTTTACTAGTATTTCTGACGCAACACTCTCGTTTATGCATAAAGCAATATTTTGTAGTATACAACGTGCATGAATTCACTTGCTTAGTATGTAATTAGACAATGTTGTCATCTAAGCACATAATTGCAGTCATTAAATAATAATTAAAGTGTACAGAAATTACCGGTTTCGTGCCAGTTGTCACAGTCTCCCCCCGTTAAAAGAATTTTGTCCCGAAATTCAGGCTGAACTAACTCTCGCAGGAGTCTTCTTGAATAGGTGGGGATACTTTTCTTTGAACTGGTCTTCACGTTCCCACGTGTACTCGGGTCCGTGTTTAGAGTTCCAACGTACTTTGAAAAGTTTAACAGTGCTCCTCCTGGTCTTGTTGACTTTCCAGTCGGTAACCTCAACGGGTTGTTCTGTAAATCGGAGGGCATCATCAATATGCACTTCATCCGCAGGGATGATCACGTTTTCTTGTGTTGGACTCTTCTTGAGGTTGGATACATGAAACGTATCATGTACTCCATTAAGTTCTTCCGGTAATTCCAACTTGTATGCCACGGTACCAATCCTTTCCAAGATTCTGAATGGTCCGATGTATCGTGGATTCAGCTTTCCACATTTTCCAAATCTTACTACACCCTTCCAAGGTGAGACTTTTAACAACACTTTGTCTCCCACCTCGAATTCTAATGGTTTTCGTCTTTGATCAGCGTAGCTCTTTTGTCAATCTCGAGCCGCCTTAATGCGCTCTCGGATCTGCATAATCTTGTCGATTGTCTCTTGTACAAGTTCAGGACCAACCATACGTTTATCTCCAGCGTCTGCCCAACATAAGGGCGATCGGCACTTGCGGCCATACAGAGCTTCGAACGGTGTGGCTTTTATGCTTGTATGATAACTGTTATTGTAGGAAAACTCAACCAAAGGTAGGTGAGTATCCTAGCTGCCGCCTAAGTCCATGACACATGCGCGAAGCATATCTTCTAACGTTTTTATAGTCCATTCGCTTTGGCCGTCTGTTTGTGGACGGAAGGCTGTGCTTAGATCAAATTGAGATCCAAAGGCTTCCTGAAATGATTGCTAAATTCTTGAGACAAAGCGTCCATCTCTGTCTGAAATAATTGAGATTGGCACTCCATGTCGTGCCACAATTTCTCTTAAGTATATCTCAGCAAGCTTTCCAGTGCTGTCTTTTTCTCGTATCGGTAGGAAATGCGCAGATTTCGTCAATCGATCAACGATCACCCATATCATATCGTGCCCTCTCAGGGTCCTAGGTAGTTTCGTTATGAAGTCCATCGAGATTTGCTCCCATTTCCACATGGGTATCTCTGGTTGTTGTAACAGGCCGGACGGTTTCTGATATTCAGCCTTAACCTTAGCACAGGTTAGGCATTTTCCAAGATAGACAGCAACGTCGCTTTTGAGTCTCGGCCACCAATAGTATTCTTTTAAGTCTTGATACATTTTGTCCGATCCTGGATGGATCGAGTATTTTGACTTGTGCGCTTCATCAAGGATGACTTCTCGAATACCGCCATAGAGCGGAACCCAAATACGCTTCTTAAAGTATAAGGCTCCCTCTTCATTTGGCACCATATATTTCAACATACCCCGGAGGTATTCAGCTTTACGGTTTTCTATCTTAAGAGCTTCTTGTTGTGCATCACGAATGCGTGCAGTGAGGTTCGTTCGAATAGTCATTTCTAACGCTCGAACCCTTAGGGTCTTAACCCTTTATTTTCGACTTAGTGCGTCTGCTACAACGTTTGCCTTTCCAGGATGGTACTTAATCTCACAGTCATAGTCATTCAGCAGCTCGACCCATCGTCGTTGTCGCATGTTTAATTCTTTCTGATCAAATATGTGTTGTAGACTTTTGTGATCTGTGAAGATTGTACATCGAGTACCATATAGATAGTGTCGCCAGATCTTCAGGGCGAATACCACTACGCCCAGCTCCAGGTCGTGAGTGGTATAGTTTCTTTCATGAACCTTCAATTGTCTTGAAGCGTAAGCGATGACTTTTTGGCGCTGCATAAGCACGCAACCTAAACCTTGTCATGAGGCGTCGCAGTATACCACGAAGTCTTCAGTGCCTTCGGGTAATGATAGTATTGGTGCATCGCATAGCTTGTTTTTAAGTAGCTGAAAGGCTTCTTCCTGTTTGTAACCCCAGTCGTATTTCTTGTCTTTCTGAGTAAGGGTCGTTAGCGGTTGAGCTATCTTTAAGAAATTCTCGATGAATCGCCGATAATAGCCTGCTAAGCCCAAAAATTGTCGAACTTCAGTTGGGGTTTTGGGGGCTTCCCAATTCTTTATCGCCTCGATCTTGGATGGGTCTACATGAATGCCCTTCTCGTTCACAACGTGACCCAGAAATTGTACTTCGCGAATCCAGAATTCGCACTTTGAGAACTTCGCATAAAGTTTCTCTTTCTTCAGTAGTTCCAGAATGGTTCTGAGATGTTGCTCGTGTTCTTCTTTCGTTCGCGAGTAAATTAGGATATCATCGATAAATATAATCACGAATTTATCGAGATATGGTTTGCATACGCGGTTCATCAGATCCATAAAGACTGCTGGTGCGTTTGTTAGTCCTAATGGCATTACAAGAAACTCGTAGTGCCCATAACGTGTTCGGAATGCAGTCTTTTGTACGCTTTCTTCTTGTATCCTTAACTGATGGTATCCAGATCGAAGATCGATCTTGGAATAGTAGCTTGATCGTTGCAACTGATCAAATAAGTCATCAATCCTCGGTAGTGGATACCGATTCTTGATTGTGAGTTTGTTCAGTTCTCTGTAATCGATACACATCCGCAGAGTTCCATCCTTTTTCTTTACGAACAATACCGGAGCTCGCCAGGGCGAGAAGCTTGGCCTTATGAATCCTTTATCCAACATCTCCAGAAGTTGTGTAGATAATTCTTGCATCTCAGATGGTGCAAGTCGATAGGGAGCCTTGGCTACAGGAGCGGCTCCTGGAACCAAGTCTATGCGGAATTCAACTTGTCGTTGCGGAGGTAATCCTGGCAGATCTTCGGCAAAAACATCAGGAAATTCCTTCACCACAGGAATGTCTTCGAGTTTCGGCTCCTCAGCCTTCTTATCTACAACGTGTGCTAGGAAGGCAACACATCCTTTCCTTAAGCACTTCTGTGCCTTCATACAACTGATGATTCGAAGAGGCGCGTCTCGTTTTTCTCCATGCACGATGAGAGTTTCATCATTCGCCAACGGGATGCGAATGATTTTCTCGTGACAGATAACTTCAGCTTTGTTCTTGGACAACCAGTCCATTCCGACTACTACATCGAAGCTACCCAATTGAATAGGTAAGAGGTCGATGCTAAAATTTCGTTCACCAAGTTCTAATGAGCAGCCTCTAATGACTTCGCCCGATTCAACAAGTTTACCATTGGCTAGTTCTATGGAATAAGGAATTTCTAATCTACTAGATTCTATTCCAAGCATGCGTTTAAATTCCACAGACATGAAGCTATAATCGGCGACAGTGTCAAATAATATTGATGCAAAGTGATTGTTAACGAGAAACGTACCGGTGACCACATCAGGGTCCTCGCGTGCGTTCTTTGCTCCAATCACAAATGCTCGGGCCTGAGCATTGTTTCCCTTTGGGCAGTCTTTCATGAAATGATCATTGCTTCCACAATTACAGCATCCTTGGTTTCGCCCCTTCCCGTTACCATTCTTGTTACCAGCACCATTTCCATTCTGGTTCTTTCCTTTTCCCCAACAGTCTTCTGCTTGATGACCCAACCTACCACATTTGTCGCACCTTGGAATGCGATAAGCTCCTTCATTATGATACTTACATTTTTGGCATTTAGGCATGGTGCCTTAGTATCCCTTGGTTGAAAGGGTTTTCGTCTCCTGAGGCGGGTTAGTGTCGCGCTTCTTGCTGAAACCTTTGTTGTTGTGAGTTGCTTGATTCAGGTTTGCATGTTTCCTTTTCTTGTCGCCGGACGACTCGGCATGCGTCTCGGTCTTTTCTGTTGGGTTCATTGATAGCTTATTCATACGAACACAATCTTTAGTAAGGCTGACAGCCAGAGTTATAGCCTCGGTGATTGTTTGAGGTTTGGCCGAAGTTACCATGCCACGGAATTCTGAGGCCAGTCCCCAAATGTAGCGTTCAACGCACTTGAATTCGGGAGTCACCATGTAGGGAAGCACTCTAGACAGATCGTGGAACCTTCGAGTATAACCATTAATGTCGGCACCTTCCATGGTCAAGTGCCAGAACTCTATTTCCAGCATTTGGAGTTTAGCACGAGAGCAGTACTTCTCTCTTATCCTTTCCTTCAGTTCATCCCAAGTTAGGCCATAATCGGCATCATCACCCAAGGTTTGGACTTGCAAGTTCCACCAAGTCAGAGCTTCATCAATAAACAACCCAGTAGCGAAAGTGACTTGCTGATCCATGGTACACTTGCTCATGCGGATAGTACCTTCAGTCTTTTCCGTCCTGCGTACAAATGCTACTGCACCTCCTATACCGTCGTAGTTCATTGGTTTGCAGTCGAGGAACTGCTTGAAAGTGCAGCCTTGAGCTGTGTTCTAGATGAATCTCTGTTCCCATTATGTCTAGCGTTGCTTGGGCCGCCACTATCTTGAGTTCGGTTTGCCTCGTATTGGGCGATAGCAGCGGAGATCCTTTCTTCCAGTAGAACGTTCAGCTCTTCAACAGTTCTTGGCAGTGGGGGAGGAGGAGGTTGATCACGAGCGTTCACAGCTTTCCTGGGTGCCATGTTCTAACAGAACATAACACAACAGGGTTAGGCATTTGTTTGATATCGTCATACTAGACAGTAGTAGTATATATATTCACAGGTATATACCACATAAGTGACATCAAACTATTATTACTCTAGCAGAGTACTTAGTAGGCTTGTACTGAGGGAATCTACACGTGACAAGACTTGTTGTGGTTTCTGTGCACTGAATTCCATAATTATGTATGCATCCATAATTACGTAACTCCTTGCACAGTCCGCACAGTTCGTTTCATCCTCGGATCTCTTCCTTCAGATGGGCCATCGCTTTCAGGTAAAGTCACGTATACTTGTGACATTCTACTTCAAGTATGTGTAAGCACGAGGTGTGATCATGAAAGGTTCTCATTGCGGCGGAAGCACGAGGTGTAATCATGAAAGGTTCTCATTGCATACGAAAGGTAAACATACTACATGCTCGTAAAAATATCTTCAAATACCAAACATGTCGTAATTTGAAAACATAAGTTAGCATTTACATCGCGAGATAGCATAAAACATTGTCTTAAAAAGTTTACAACTTTATTTAAAGATAAACATAAGCGACATCCACAAGCATGAGTAAGGCCGCGCGCACATCCACTTCTAGTTACCTAAAATACATGTGAGTTTTGGAAAAACGTCAACATAATGTTGGTGTGAATTCATGCAGTTTTTGTATTTCACATTTGTATACTTTGTATGAAAACATAGTTGGTATCTTGTAAAAAGAATCCAGTATTCTTGTGTACACCACGTACTCATGCAAATTCAAGTATTCGTGTATAAATCAAGTATTCTTGTGGTATGATATAAATAAAGTATTCTTGTATGTATCAGGGTTGTTAATGGGTTGCAAGGCCATTAACATGTGACACGACATAGGAAGTCACCAAACCTTAGGCATTTTTCTAGTTGGCATATTCTGAGACACAAAAGCACTGCTTGGTACTCGTTCTCACCAAGAGTGTGGCTGCCCGACACCCGTTAGATCTAACCTTTTGTTCTGCGGTCTAGGTATATTGTTGATTAATGGTGCTTATGGTACCCTATTCGTGACACGATTTCTCGTATCATTTCTCAAAACATATCATACTTGGTACTCGTTCTCACCAAGAGTGCTTCTTGTATTCTTGTACTCTCAAAACGCATCATACTTGGTACTCGTTCTCACCAAGAGTGCTTCTTATTTTTGTATCATACCATTTATAAACATTGTAACATTTGTACATGTATTTCACCCCCGAAGTTATAAAACTGAAAACAGTTAAAAGAAAAGGGGGAGCATGAACTCATAACTTTGCGTTTCTTGCGTCGTAAACTTCACCGGATTTGCTTAATTAACGTCGTGACCTATACGCGTTTTCTTAACGTTAGTCACTAGACTTGTGTCGCACAAGTACAGTCACTATCTTTTGTGCATTCGTTCTTGTGTTAAAAATAATTTATATTTTTAACTATGTATCTTACTTATATTATTTTCTCAAAAATAAATATAAGTATCTTGTATTTTGCACCCGAATTATGTATCTTGTATGTTGTATGTGTATTTTTGTGTTTTTACTTCTCATGAGTATTTAGTGTATTTTCAAGTCCTAATGCACTAGCACGTATAACACATACTACATACACTTAGCACAAAGTTTGGTGTCCAATAAATACATATACTTTCCTCAAAAATATACATACTTAATATAAATTTTAAGTCTTGAAGAAATCATCATTTCTTGTCACCAAAAATTAGGGAAACCTTGGTAATATTTTTAGGTACATTTTTAGGGAATAAGTTTCTCAAAAACTTATATTTTCTAAGTGTCAAAATTTATAGAAATTTTGACAGAGTTTCCCCTAAAAATGGAGGTTTCCCATGTTTTCAAAACATGTGTTTATTTTCTTTTAAACCATCAACAATAAATTTTCAACAACATTCATCAACAACATATACTAATTTCTCTGTTTCATGAACTTGAAAATTTATAAAAATGTGTAGTAACTTACTAGGGTATTTAGTAAGTCTTGTTACCCTTTAAAGTGTAGTTGCTTCTTTAAAAACTCCATTTTTAAAGAATATGATTCTTCACAACTTATGTTCGTGTTTTCTAAAAATACTTCTTCTTGTATTTTTCTTGTCACGCATGTGTTTCTTTACTTTGTTAACCACTAAAAATAATGTTTATTTATGTAAGAACCAAGATTTAGTGAAACTTGTATTTTAAACTTGGTTTCTTGGTAGATCATACTTGAAACATTTAGATCTACATAATTCATAACATACTTTGATCATTATTTTTCAAGAAACATCACATTTATTCAAGTTCATGACTTTTTGTGGGGATGATTCATAACATTTAACATGTTCATCCTCTCATCTTGCTAGATTATGTTTTTAATCATGATCTAGCAAGACTACATGATGATCAACATCATTTCTACACACAATCAACCATCAACAAGTATATCAACACTAAACAACATTATTTTAGCAAGATCCCATCATTTATCATCTTATATTTCAAGTTTCATGTGCATGTATTTTAGTGTTCTTATGATAATCAACATAATAAGTCTTTTAACCACTAAAAATAGAAGTAAATAAGAGTGTTCATGATGCTTACAACTAGCTTAAAGCTAGGGAAGAACAATGGTGAAGATTGAGTGGTTAAAAGCAAACGGTTGAGGTCCTTCAAAATCCGAATGTTCCTAGCTTCGTTAACCACCTCCTTGCACCTTAATACAAGCTTGGAATGGATGATTGAATGTTGAAGATGGTGGTGATGGGGCTGCTTGGTTTTGGCCGATTGGAGAAGAAGGAGAGGAGAAGGTGTTGTTTGAGTTTAGTGAATGGTGATAGTGTAAAGGTCTTATGGTTAAATAGAGAACTTTCCAACACTCCTTTGCCTAATGGTCAATATGTTTCTAGTGTACTTAGCATATCACTTAAAATAATCAAGAAAATCAAAGAGATAGGGGACACATCCTAACCGGTTTGGGGGGGGGGGGTGGTTTAGTTACAATGTAATGGTAGTTAACTAACTTAGTTAGAAGTTAAGTGACTAAGTTAGGTGTTTTGTGTGTTATGTCATTATATAGTGCGTTATGATGTCCGGGCACCATAACTAGTTCAGAAAAATAGAAACAATGTGTTTAACAATATTTTTGTGTTCCGGGTAATGTCCGATTGTTCGGTTAGATACCGGTTCGTTAAAGTGCTAAATTACACCGTTTAGTGTCTTTTAAGTGTCTTTTTGTAACACTTTCAATTCCCGACACTTGGGGAAGTATTCTGGATGATAAATCATAATTTCTGCATAATATTTTGAGGTTAAAAATCTGATTTGAGCTGAATTTATTAAAATTCTGCACTTAAAGTGCGTTTCAGGTGCTTTTTAGTGCTTATTTTAGCTTCCGTAATGTCTATATATTAAACCCTTGTATGTACTCTTGGGTTTTAATGTATTCTTGTTGTTGGACCTACACCTAGGCTCCAATTTTATTGTCTCACTGCTTTCTGCAGAATTGTTGACACAATGTGTCTTACCGGTGAGTTTACTAGTATTTCTGACGCAACGCTCTCGTTTATGCATAAAGCAATATTGTGTAGTATACAACGTGCATGAATTCACTTGCTTAGTATGTAATTATAAAATGTTGACATCTAAGCATATAATTGCAGTCATTAAATAATAATTAAAGTGTACGGAAATTACCGGTTTCGTGCCAGTTGTCACATTATTCAAGTCCCCCCCCCCACACTTAAATTACACATTGTCCTCAATCTGTCCAAAATTAGTTAGATTGATTAAATGTGTAAAACATGTGCTAACTAAAAGTTACACTAAGATTTAAACTAATTTATTGTTGGATAATCCATGGAATGCCTCCATGGTGTGCCACTTTTACAAGGCTCCTTGGCTAGACCCAAAGTCTGTCAAATGTTACTCGAGCGGGATGACTCGCATCCCAAGTTGCACCGGCTGAGGCGTAGTCGAGGCTTGAGTCTATCGCTTGGATATAGTTGACCGGGTCCTCCTCTGTCCTACTTCAAACTTCATTT
This sequence comes from Helianthus tuberosus, assembly GCA_030545235.1. NCBI lineage: Eukaryota > Viridiplantae > Streptophyta > Magnoliopsida > Asterales > Asteraceae > Helianthus > Helianthus tuberosus. Next base: position 127,943,052 of record CM060407.1, read on the forward strand.
CGTTGTCATCTACCCTCAATGTTAACCTTCTGTCACTCATATCCACCATGGCTCGTGCGGTGGCGAGGAATGGCCTTCCTAGTATGAGAGGGATTTCGGGGTCTTCGTCCATTTCTAGGATTACAAAGTCGGCCGGGAAAACAAATCCCCCGACCTTAACCAAGAGATTTTCTACGACACCTTGAGGGTATTTTACCGACCTATCTGCAAGTTGGATACTCATCCTTGTAGGATGTGGCTTCCCTAAACCGAGTCGATTGAACATAGAGGCGGGCATTAGATTAATGCTAGCCCCTAGGTCGGCAAATGTGTTGCTTACTGGTGATCCTCCAACGGATCAAGGAATGGTGAAGCTTCCGGGGTCAATCTTCTTTTGTGGGAGTTTGTTGAGGAGTGTCGCCGAGAATTCTTCACTAAAGCTAACTTGTTGGATTGACTCAATCTTCCTTTTGTGGGTGAGAAAGTCTCTCATGAATTTGAAGTATTTTGGCATTTGTGTGAGGACTTCAATGAAAGAGAGATTGATGTAAAGTTGTTGAAGTAAGCTTACAAACTTGGTGAATTGCTCGTCAGACTTTTGCAGTAGTAAACGACAGGGGTAAGGGACCGATGGTGGTTTGGTTGGTTCGTTATTTTGGGGTTAAGTATTTTTCTTGGTTTCTGGTGATGGGTGTGTTTGTGGTTTGTGTAGTGTTTTGGGGTGGTGTTGGTTCATCATCGGGTCCTACCTTCCGGTTTCTCAAGTTGATAACGTTTACTTGGGCTTTTGTGTTTGGTTCGGTATTACTAGGCAAGGCTCCTTGTGGTCTTTCAGAGAAATTTTGGGCGAGTTGGCTTACTTGTTTTTCAATATTTTGCATGCTAGCCCGTTGGTTCCTAAGTTCGACCTATGTTTGTAGGAACCTTTCCGCATACCTTTTATCGGATTCGGAGAAAAGACGAGTGATTAGATCCTCAAGTCTTTCTCTTCCTCCTTGTTGTGGTAGGAAACCTTCGGGGTTGTTGTTGAAAGTTAGATCGTTAATTTTGATTTTGTTGGTTATTACCCCCCCCCCCAATTCCCTCTAACTAAAGTTTGGGAGGTTTTGCCACTCAGGAGTGAAAGAGTTACTTCTGGCCCCCAGTGGTCGTAGGCGGTTATTGAGGTAATTTACCACTTCCGTTCGATTATCTATATCTTTCATACAACTCCAGTTTTCATGGGGGCTGCCACATCCTTCACAATCCATAACCGAAGCCGTTTTATTAATTCAAGTTTCTTTATTTTTGAAGTTAAGGCTTCGATCTGGGCTTGCAAAGAAGTGGTTTCGTCCACTTTATGGGTGCTCGGGGCTATGGATTTTGAAACCCCTAGGAGTGTGCCATTGAAAACAATTTTGAGCAATTTCTTCAATTTGATTATAAATTTCCTCGGGGCGTCGATTCCCAAGGAGTCCCCCGGAGTTGGAATCAAGGATTTGCCTCGTGTGTGGTTAGAGTCCATAATATAAAATGGACACTTGTTACCAACGTTCAAGACCATGATGTGGGCATTTTCTTAATAACTCCTTGAACTTTTCCCATGTCTCGTACAAGGATTCCCCATCGTCTAGAGAGTAAGAATTGATCTCGGTCATGAGTTTGGCGGTTTTAGCGGGAGGAAAATATTTGTAGAGAAATTTTTGGGCAAGTTCATCCCAAGTGTGCATGAATCCACTTGGGAGGGTGTTTAGCCAAGCTTTTGCTTGGTCTTTGAGGGAAAAGGGGAATACATGAAGCCATATAGCATTGTTGGAGGCTTCGTTGATCCGAAAAGTGTCACATATTTCCAAAAAGTTGGTAATATGTAAATGGGGACCTTCATCGGGTAGGTCGTGAAAGGTGGCAGAATTTTGGAGCATTTGGATTAGGTGTGGTCGAAGCTCAAAGTTATTGGCATCGACATTAGGAGGGTTAACAGCGGCTCCAAGATTACCAACTGTAGGCCGTAGGTAAACCATGAGAGTGTGTTGATCGCCATAGGGAGGTTTTGGGTTGAGGCTTTTTGTCGGTATTTAGCTTGAAGTCTCTTTCTCAAAAAGCGCTCAGGTTCGTCGAGTGGCACTTTTATGTCTTTGTCAGAGGTGGAGGTCATGCACCAGGTTGTATTTCCTATGAATTATACAGAGTTTCGTGACTTTCTGCGAACAAAAACACAAAAAATGATTGATCAGAAGAGTAGCATGGCCCCATGTCTATGTAGTCAAGGCCCTGTGCTATCTAGAAAAAAGTTTCTGTTTTCAGGTTCCCAGATACTGGAGGTTTGACACGACCCCGTGCTCCTGTAACATGGCCACGTGTGACTGTTCCAGTAACCAGAAAACATCTCTTCCCAGATCTTGTAGGTCTGACACGGCCCTGTGTTAATCAAACAAGACCACGTGTTATTCATGCAGAAAGTAGAAAAATAGGATAAAAAGAAGAAAAACCTAAAAAGAAAAATTAGAAAAGCATAAAAATGATTAGGCCACCGATTTTAAACTTTCTTAAAATCCTATGTACCCAGCAACGACGCCAAAAACTTGATGTGCTTTTAGTGTGTACATATTTTTATTATATTTTTAGTACCTTTTACTCTTTTATCAAACTTTAAATTTATAAAACACGATATCAACTATCACTCTTTACAACACGCTAGGGCAAGTGTACCCATCGTTGGCATAGTATAGTGATGCTGGACACAGGAGCTTTTAATACCAGAATATCGTCGACGTCTAATCTAACCAAATTTTTGAGAGAAGATTTTTGTTTTTAATAGATAAAAATAAAGAAGCTAAATAAATAAATAAAAGAATAGATAGACAAGACAGAATCACTTGGATCCGACTCAACATTTATGTATCCTTTGATGATTTCTACGCTTTGGGTTTTTTAAGATATTATCTTAGTTATAGTAGCATGTCCCTCTTTTGGAGGCAACGCTACCCTCAGCCATATTGGTCTGAGTCAGCAAGGATACAGTCCCGCAAGGCCGGATTATTGAAAGATAATTAAGTAAGTTATTAATGCAAAATGTGGCATGTCCCTCTTTTGGAGGCAATACTATCCTCGGCCATATTGGTCTGAGTCAGCAGGGATATAGCTCCCACAAAGCCGGTTTAAAGTTTCAATAGTAGTTTATTTATAAGAGATTCAAGCCGTTCTTACTGTTGGTGCATGAGAATGTCTGTTGACTTCATCTTCATCAAGTCTTAAGTCAAGAAAGTCAAGATTAGGTTTTATAATGTTAATTTCGCTTATGAGAACATAGTTTATAGGTGTTTTCGCTTTTAGAGACTTAGTGATTTCGCTCCTTAGTCATCTGGTGTGATTTCGCTTATTAGTCACATGTGATAGCGAAATCAGTTAACAAGTGATTCCGCTCATATGGTCTTGCCATATAAGCGAAATCTGCCTTAGTATATATACCATTCATGTGTGACTTCATTAAGGACATTAGAGCGAAATCAGGTCATTGTATTTGTAACCGAACTCTGTCAAATCGATCTCAGAAAGCAATAAATGTAAAGGAATTGAATAGGAAAGCTGTTGTTACATTACGTATTCTGATTCCGCCCTTATACGTGATGATGAACTGCCTTGACTGATCGTTTCGGGTCACGACACAATCCAACAAGTGGTATCAGAGCTTCAGGACGAGGAGTTCATACTACTACAGCTGATTCGACATTATTCTCTCATTTCTACTCACTTTCTCTTTTACTTTTTCGAGTTAAACTTGTTCCTACGGACAGAATGATTTGAATTTCAAGTATATTGAGCGAAATTATCTTTTAAACAATCCGTAATAGTATCAGTTCTTAAAACAAAGTAAAAATCAATCAATTTTAACAAAATTCGATCAGTTCACGAACAGGAACTTCAATCTCAGATCTGGAACAAATTTGTGGTCGAAATTGAACATTAAACATATCATTGTGATCGGAATTCTGTGTAGTAAAACCCTTGGAAGTATCAGGTTGAAATTTGGCTTAAAAATGAGTAAAAAACGTGATTCCGCTTTTGTGAACATCGAGTGTTAAAAGTCTGATTTCGCTCATACGGACAAGTCTGATTTCGTTCATTTGGACATAGTGATTTCGCTCTTTCGGACATAGTGATTTCGCTCTTTTGGACTTAGTAATTTCGCTCAAAGGGACATCATTTGATTTCGCTTATACGGACAAAAGTGATTTCGCTTTTGTGTCATATATTGTGATTTCGCTTTTCTGTCACATAACAGATTTCGCTTTTGTGACACTTTGATTGATTTCGCTTATCAGTCATTCAGACTGATTTCGCTTATTTGTCAAGGTTTTCAAAAATTTCGAAAAAAATTTTACTAAGTGATTTTTGATTTTCAGGTACATTCACGATGGATGATCTTTTCATGAACCCGTTTAGCGACATGTACGCGTTCGCTGGAGATTCCGGAAACAATGATACGTCGTCAAGCAATGTGAATGATAACCCACCAAAAGAGAAGAAAAAGGAAGCTTGGGAATCGGAAAGTGCCTTCGAAACGTTCAATAAACCTCCAAAGCTAATGGCTATTGAGGAATACAGTCGATGTTCAAGAAAGTTTGAAGACTGGTTGATGGCATTCGCATTTCCCAGCTGGAAGAGTTTGAAAAACGGTTATGAACATGGAAAGAAATATGGTGAAACTTTAAGAGCAGCTGAGGAGATTGAATCGTTTGTAGCTGAACAAAAGTGTGTGGCATTGTTATTTCAGTCAGTCCGGGAAGACATAGGTGCTGTTTGTTTTTTCTGCTGGAAAACCTCTTCTGCTGCAGGCCACATCTGCAGGAGAAGAGGTGGACCAAATGTCTTCAGTCTGCAAGGAGAAGAGGGTTTGTTTTTTTATATAAAACCTCTTCACACACAAACACACACACAGATCTCTCTCTACTCTCTCTCTACCACCGCCATCTTCACCACCGCCACCACTTCACCACCGTCATCATCACCACCGCCATCATCACCACCGCCACCACTTCACCACCGTCATCTTCACCACCGCCACCACTTCACCACCGTCATCATCACCACCGCCATCATCACCACCACTTCACCACCGTCATCATCACCACCGCCATCATCACCACCACTTCACCACCGCCATCATCATCACCGCCATCGATTTAGGGTTTCGGAGGTGGAGGTCGATTTGGGGGTTTTGTTTCTGATCGATTTGGGGGGTTTGTTTCGGAGGTGGAGGTCGATTAGGGTTTGCAGAGGTCGATTAGGGTTTGCAGAGGTGGAGGTGGTGGTCGATTAGGGTTTGCAGAGGTCGATTAGGGTTTGCAGAGGTGGAGGTGGTGGTCGATTAGGGTTTGCAGAGGTGGAGGTGGTGGTGGCGGAGCAGAGGTGGTGGTGGTGGAGCAGGGGTGGTGGTGGCGGAGCAGGGGTGGTGGTGGTGGCGGAGCAGGGGTGGAGGTGGAGGTGGTGCCAAGAAGAGGTAAACCTCTGCTTGGAGAAGCTAAGGTCTCATCTCTTCCCCAAGAAGAGGTTGGGGAGAGGTAAAAAGCACTTCTCGAAAAAAAAAACACTCTACAGCACCTAAACCTCTTCCCGCGTCTGCACGGTGCAGACAGAAGAGGCCAGGAAGCTCTTCTTCCAAAAAACAAACACCACCATAATCTCATTAATCGATTATTCAAATGCAAAAGATCTTTGGGAAAAGTTAAAACAGAAATGTTTAGGTAGTACTGAAATCGTGAAAAACAAAAAGAAACTTCTTAGGAAAGAGTTTGATATGTTTGGTTGTCTTAAGAATGAGTCAGTGTGTAAAATGATAGAAAGGTTCGGTCATCTGAAGCTGGAATTATCAAGACATGATATCAATTATTCTGATGAAGAACTTGTTGAAAAACTGTTTGATTCATTACCAGACGAGATGGATTGGAGATATTATGCACTGATGTTGAAGAACACTATTGCTCCTGAAATGTTGAAACCAGATTTGGTGATTGAGAGACTTGAAAGTCATGAACTGGAATTGAAGAAGACGTACAAAGTTAATCATTCATCTTATCAACAGAATTTGGATCTATATTATCCAAAGAGCATGATGCCAAAAACAACTTCTCCAAAGACTGCGTTTTCTGCTGAAAATGTGTCGACAGCTGGCAAAGAAAGTCAAAGCAGTCAAAGCAGTGGAAGTCACAGTGGTTATCACAGTGGATTTTCATCATCTGGAAATCATCCTGATGCAAAGAATCGTTTTCAGTGAAACATCGCTATAGATTTGAAGAATGCTCAGAACTTTGATGAGGAGTTGGCCAAGCAGCAGATGATCTTTCTAGCATCGGTGTTGGAATCGTATGAAGGATTAGTAGCTGGGAAGATAGGCAACACAAATCTGACGAAAGAAGATTACGATCAGATTGATCCGGAGGAAATGGAACTGATCAATATTCGTTGGGCTATGGCAAGTGCTGTTCGTCGAGCACAAAGATTCATGGAAATTACCGGCAGAAAAACAATTGGTGGTGCATCTACCAAGCTGGGGTTCGATAAGTCCAAGGTGACATGCTTCAAGTGTAAGCAGAAGGGTTACTTCAAACGAGAATGCAGAAATGCTTATGCTGATGAGTCGGAGAACCCTTTCAGAGATGATTACTACAAGAAGGCAATTTATCACCAGAATAAATACGAGCCGCCTAGATTGAAGCAGGTTAAAGACAACAAAGATAAATCTAGAGCTCTTGCAGTGATTTACGATGATGAGGGTTATGATTGGAGTCAAGAGGTTCTACCGGAAGAAGATGCAGTTGGTTACGCATTCATGGCGAAAAATGACGATCCTATTCCGTGGAAAGACGATCGAACTGAAGAGCAAAAGTATAGATACAGAAAAATGATAGCTGAAAACAAAATCATTAGAATATCTCGTATCTTTCTGGAAGCAAGGAGAGCCAATAGATGGGATCCAGATAGAGAGTGCTATCTTGATGAGTATGGAAATATTGCGATTGATGATAGTACACTTGATATTGAAGCCATAATCCAGCAATACAAAGAAGATGATGAGTATTGGCAACACAAATGGTGGGGAACTCCAACCGAGAAAATGAAAGAGGAAGCGAAGAAAGAAAAAGAAGAAAAAGAGATGAAAGAGAAAGAAGAGATCGAAAAATCAAAGAAGATTGATACTGGAGTTATCGATACTACGCAGGAGTTGACTGCAGAGAACCTAGGAAAAATGGCTGATAAAGTGCTGGCTGCTAAGGCACTTGAGGTAGACTCTAACTCCGTGTCTGAGTCAAAAAGCCAGGTCAGTTCAGATGTGTCAACAAATGTGTCAGGTAAGAAATTCGATGGAAATGCTGATTGCAAAAATTGCAACAAAGAGTGCAAATTTTGTAGCACAGTCACGTATCTCAACGGGAAGAAAGTTGATGATCTGACAGCAAAGGTCAGAAACGTTGAGAATCAGATTCTTGATCGTGACAAAACAGTTAAAGCTTCAACTGAACGGATAAGAGAATTAACTAGACAAATTGAAAATGATAAAATTGATCATGACAAAATTAAACAAGAAAATGAAAAGTTGATTCTTGAAAACCGTCAGATTTCTGAAAAATTTGAAAAACTCAAAAGCACAATGAAAGATTGTGATGATCGAAATGGTAAAACTTTTAAAGAAAACGAACATTTAAGAGCAGTGCTTAGAGTAAAAGAAGAATCAATCAACCAACAACTGGATGAAATCGCTAAATTGAAACTTAAAGTTCAAGAGGTTGTTATCGAAAATGAGCGAATCCAGTTGAAGCTTAACAGTTACAGCTCCGCAAGCTTTGTTTTGCAACATATCATTCCCAAACCCATAGGGAAAGACAAAGCGGGAGAAGATGTGTATTGTGATGGAACTGGGGTGGGGTTTCATCAAGTTCCACCACATGTTCTTGATAATTACACTAAAAAGCAGTCTGGGTTGGTTGAAATTGAGGAAGAAAGTGAAGTTAAACTTCCAGAAAACATTGATGTCACGTTCACAACTTCCAATGACGATAGTGTCCAAAATGATATTGTAAAAGGTGTTGTTGAAAATGTGTTAAAAATGGATAGTGACACTACTGAGGAAGATGGGTGTTTCTTGGACAAGTATATTCAGAAATCAAAATCCAAAAACAACTTAAGTGATGAATCGGGTCTTGTGATGTACAAGATGGCTGGATCTGATAAGTTGTATTCGGATTCTGAATTTCCCATTGAGAATGTTAATGTAAAAAGGTTGACAAATGTTTTCAAGTTGGTTGAAGTTGAATTGTCTGAAGTGAACAGTTTGAAACAAACAAATAGGCAAGTGAATTTTGAGAAAGATAAAGCTTACTACAAAAAGCCTATTGTTCCACCACATTTTTATAATAATAATCGAAACAATTGGTCAGGTGGTTATTGGGGTGGTAAGAGTTATCAGAAAAAGAGTTTTCAAAACAAACGGTTTGCTGAAAAGAAGGTGTTTGTGAACAGTTCAAGTTCACTTGCTGATGAAGAAAATGAGATTTTTTCAAAATCGAATGAAGAGTTCTTTGAGAAAAGAGCTTCACAGTATCAGTCTGAAGGCACAAGTCGAGTTATTGATACTCGAACATGTTTCAGATGTAACCAAGTTGGTCACATTGCATGAAAGTGTACCAATGTGAAGCCTAAGACTGAAACTGTGAAGACTCAACAGAAGAAAGTTGATGTGAAGGGTAAAGCACCAATCGTTGTTGAGAAAAAGAATGAGAAAAATGACAACATCCATGTGAAAAATGAACCCATAAAGAAAATGGTAACTAAAAATGACAAATTTTACAAACGGGTTGCATTATCTCAACAAATTTGGAAACCAAAAACAGAAATGAAAATTTCAACTTCTGAAGTGAAAAAGGCTGAAGAATCAATTTCGGTTGATTATGATGCAAATTTTCCACCTTTGAAGGCTGAAAATTTCAAAATTCAAATTGCGAGAGTCAAGGTTACACCTAAGGCTGATGAGGCCTGGGTGGACACCATGTTCGAATAAGCAGTTTGAATTGCCGTAGCTTCCTTGTTCGCGAAGCATGAATCGGCATCTTTATTGAAATGTTTTAAAATCAACTTGTGGTATGTGCAGGATCTTCCAAGAGCCATTTCAAGATGGATCATGGATAGTGGCGCATCTCGACATATGACAGGAAAAACTGCGTTGCTGTATGATGTGAGAAATATTAATGGTGGTTATGTGGGATTTGCTGGTCATGAAGGTGGTCGAATTGTTGGTGAAGGAACGTTATCCAATAGGATTGTGACGTTTGAGAGAGTTAACTACATCACTGAGCTGGAGAACAATCTGCTTAGTATCTCGCAGATTTGTGACAATATGTATACTACTCACTTCACTGATAAAGAATGTTTGATTTTGAAACCAGGATTTGTTATTCCTGAAGAATGGATTATCATGAGGGCACCTAGAGTGAATGATTTATATGTGTTAGATATGAGTGTAGCAACTACAACTACTGGTCAAGCACATTGTTTTGTGTCTAGAGCAACTGAGAAAGAATCAAGATTGTGGCACCGAAAGATGGGGCATATACATCTTAGAAAAATGAATCATTTGGTGCACAATGATTTGGTATTGGGAGTTAATATCAAAGGTTTTCATCTGGAAGGGGAGTGCATTAGCTGCATTAAAGGCAAGCAGAAGAAAAAGTCACACCCTACAAAGCAAGTCAATTCAGTTTCGAGACCGCTGGAAAGACTTCACATGGATTTGTTTGGTCCTGTGAATGTCAAAAGTATTACAGGATATTACTATTGTTTGGTCGTTACTGATGATTATTCCAGATTTTCGTGGGTTTCTTTCTTGAAGACGAAAGATGAAACATTTGACAGTTTGATGGGGCTGTTCAGGAAGATTGAGAATTTGTACCAAAGGCGTATCAAGAGAATTCGAAGTGACAATGGTACTGAATTCAAGAACAGCAAGATGGAAGAATTTTGTGATGAAAGAGGTATTTTGCATGAGTTTAGTGCTCCGTACACTCCGCAGCAGAATGGAGTCGCAGAACGCAAAAACCGGACACTAATCGAGACGGCTAGAACTATGCTCGCAGATTCAAAGTTACCGATTAATTTTTGGGCTGAAGCTATTTCCGCCGCATGCTATACGCTCAACAGGGTTCTCACTGTCAAGAAGTTCAACAAAATATGCTTTGAGCTAATCAATAACCGCAAACCGAATTTGAAGTATCTAGAACCGTTTGGGTCACCATGTACGGTTATAGAGCCTTTTGGAAAGTTTGGTCCGAAGTGCATTGAGGGAATATTTGTTGGTTATGCAAATCCGATGCGACGTGTCTTCGTTCCAAGTGAGAAGCGGATTATTGAAGCTGCAAATGTTGAATGTCAAGGTTATACTATGCCGCCGCAGAATCCTGGAGATTCATGGCGTTATCATTATGACAAACTTTGGGATTCGTTTGATATGAGAGAAGAATCAGAGGATGATGAAGATTTCTTTGATGAGTTGGATATTTTGCGTGAATATGAGTCGCAGCTAAAGTTCCCAGCTGAGTATTCGAAGAGACCACGGGAAACTTCAAATGACGATGAAGCAGGTCCAAGTAATGCTGGTGAACATGATGATGTCCAACAGAATGAAGTTGCTCAAGATAATCAGTCGGTTCAGAATGATAATCTAGAAGCTGAAAACATGCCAGTCTTTGATCATGGTGATTCAGATTCTGAGGGGGAGCAAATTCAGATTTCAAGTCAAACAAACCAAGTTGGTGAACAAGATGCAGAGCAAAATGTTACTAATCTGGAGGGAAATGTAGATGTTCCAAGCGAAGTGATGCCGCGAACTTTTTCATATCATCCAGAGGATTTGATCATAGGAGAATTGCAGACAGGCGTTCGTACTCGAAATCAGATTGATAAAGGGCTTACATGTTTTTATACAAAAGTTGCTTCTTTGCAAACTGAATTCTCATTAAGTTGTTTTATCTCGCAGGTTGAGCCAATAACTTACAAAGAGGCGCTTACTGAAGACTCTTGGGTCAATGCAATGCAGGAGGAACTTAGTCAATTCGAGAAATTGGGAGTGTGGAAGTTAGTTGATTTGTCGGATGGTCAGAGGAAGATTAACACCAAGTGGGTGTTCAGGTGCAAGAGGGATGATAGAGGAGTTGTTGTAAGGAACAAAGCTCGACTCGTTGTTCAGGGCTTTAGTCAACAGGAGGGGATTGATTTTACTGAAGTCTATGCTCCTGTAGCTCGACTAGAAGCAATCAGAATTTTTCTTGCATTTGCGTCTTGGAAAAACTTCAAAGTATATCAGTTAGATGTAAAATAGGCTTTTCTCTACGGGAAGGTTAAAGAGGAGGTTTATGTCGGTCAGCCGCCGGGCTTCACCGATCCAATCCACAAAAACAAGGTCTACTTATTGGACAAAGCGCTGTATGGTTTACACCAGGCCCCGAGTGCTTGGTACGAGACTTTGTCTCAACACCTACTAGCCAACAAGTTTATTCGTGGAAAAGTGGATGCCACTCTCTTCACTAAAGAGGTCGATGGTCATCTTCTGATCGTTCAGATTTATGTGGACGATATAATCTTTGGGTCGACAAATGAAAATCTATGCAAAGATTTTGAATCAGTGATGAAGCAAAAGTTTGAAATGTCATCAATGGGGGAGACGAAATTCTTTCTGGGTTTACAAGTTGAACAACTTCCTGAGGGAATTTTCATTCATCAGTCAAAGTACGTTCATGATATTCTAGAGAAATTTGGGATGTCAAGTTCTACTCCAACTGCTACCCCACTTGCAACAAATCATGGGATTCACCCAGATCTCACCGGAGACAGGGCTGATGAAACGTTTTATCGTTCCATGATAGGTTCTTTGATGTACCTAACTGCTTCACGTCCTGATATCATGTACCCAACGTGCCTCGCAGCAAGATTTCAGTCTAACCCGAGAGCATCGCATATGATTATTGTGAAGAGGATATTGCGCTACCTGAAAGGAACTCCTTCATTGGGGTTGTGGTATCCTAGGAAAGGCGACTTTACGCTCGAAGGGTATTCCGATTCGGATTTCGGATGCTGCAAAGTCAATTCAAAATCAACAACTGCAGGATGCCAGTTCTTTGGTCCTAGATTGGTTACCTGGCAGTGTAAGAAACAAACGTCTGTGGCGTTATCTACTTGTGAAGCGGAGTATGTTTCTGCTAGCAGTTGCTGCTCTCAGATCTTGTGGATACAGCAACAGATGCGCGACTACGGTTTGCAGTTTCTTAACACACATCTTTTTGTTGATAATGAAGCTGCTATAAATACAACAAAAAATCCAGTACATCACGCTAAAACTAAACACATAGAAATTCGTCATCACTTTATTCGTGATTGCTTTGAGAAAAAGTTGATACGAATTGAGAAAATCCACACTGACGAACAGAAAGTTGATTTACATACCAAAGCTTTTGATAAAAATCGGTTTAAATATTTGTTAAAACTGAATGGTATGAAGCTTCTTTCAGTGTCAGATGGCATAATTGGCGTTGATGAGAGTACTGTTGCGGATGAAGACGAGAAACAATCTGCAATGGTTTGTCGAATTTTTACTTGTTTTGGTATTTAGGGGGAGTAGATGTTTGTACATAGTTATGTTTTCAGAAAATACAAAAACAGTAAAAAATGCAAAAATACAAAAACATGATAAAATGAAAAAGAGCTTGTGTATATAGGGAAAATGATAGTACATCGGCTAGACGATTACAGTATGCTAAAGATTTGTAAAGTATATAAGAGTTAAACAGTCTCACTGATGATGTGTCGATAGGTTTTCGCACATTTAGTAGATTTATTCGGGATATAAACCTAAATTTCAAACTTGTGAATTCGTGGGGAACACTACTTGGATATATAGGTAACCCCTGAAATCTTGTTTGAAAGGTCTCTTAATCTGATATACTAGGTCTTTATACTCAATGATGTCTGGGGTATTATTCCGGGACTTCTGCTGAACGGTGGTTCTGACCTAGTCCCTGGATAATGCTTGCTGCAATGCTTGAAACACAGCATTAAACCCTCAGCATGCCGATGAAACAATAAAATTGATAGTCGCTGCTGTTGTAAGCAAAAAGATCCTCTAAAGGGGACACACCGAAAAGTCGAAGCTGATATCTCTCTGCGTATACGGAAGTATCGACCTGAGATCCCTCGGCCCTCGCATACCTAATTTATATACAGATATCATTGTAGTATACTCACCTGTAAGACTGATTATTGGGATTCTGGATACGGGAGTATATTCAAGAGGTGGGACACATGAATGATCTAAGTTCTTAATTCATCTAAATCGTATCCTGAGTAAATTGAAATGTGTGTGAGAATTTAAGATGGATCAGTATATCGACAATCGAGGTGAATTGTTTAAATCTGAGTATGAAATGAAGCTTAACGGTACTTGTAATTTGTCTGAAAAGCTGATATGATTCCCTGACACGCTCACCAAAAATATGTTTGTAAATAGTTTACTTTGTTTACTTCCTGAAATTTAAGTTTTCTGTATTTCATTTCTTAGTTTAGAACACTTTATAAAATCCAAAAAGATTTTATTTCTGCTTTATTTTCCGACAAACCAAAGTGGAGAGTTGATTGTTGGATTCTTAGATGTTTGAAGCAGATGAAGGAGATTCTGGACTGAAGAATGAGGTGAGCTTATCTTTGAAGAAGTTTGAATTGTTTGAAAAGTCAAAAACAAGTTCATTAATTTGATACTTGTTATTTTCAGAAGATGTTTGAAATTGTTGTTTTAAAATCAGTATTAATTCGTCAAAAGATCAACCAAGGTCATTAATTTGGATTTGGTAGATTAATCAAGTGATCAGGGTCATTAACTTGGACCTGAATACTTGAGTGGATTTCTAAAACTGATTAAGTTTGTGAGTTATGTTTGAAAGATAGAATTGTAATGTTTATTGGTTGAGTAACAGGTTTGGACTTCATTATTCCCAATGGAAGCTAATTGTCAAAGCTTGAACCAGATATCTCAGATTCTAGCATATTGAGAGGGGGAGTCTGTGAAAGGGGGAGTCTGGATCAAAAGTCAAAGGGAAGATGGAAGTTAGAGACAGGTTATGTTTCTGAAGCTTGTGAAGATAGAGTGCTTATGATGAGAAGACAGAGAGTTAGAGAAAAGACTAAGACTGAAGACTCAGGAGCTGAAGACTACGTCAACATCCAAGGGGGAGTCTGTTGGTGAATGAGAATGTCTGTTGACTTCATCTTCATCAAGTCTTAAGTCAAGAAAGTCAAGATTAGGGTTTATAATGTTAATTTCTCTTATGAGAACATAGTTTATAGGTGTTTTCGCTTTTAGAGACTTGGTGATTTCGCTCCTTAGTCATCTGGTGTGATTTCGCTTATTAGTCACATGTGATTTCGCTTTTATGGTCTTGACATATAAGCGAAATCAGTTAACAAGTGATTCCGCTCATATGGTCTTGCCATATAAGCGAAATCAGCCTTAGTATATATACCATTCATGTGTGACTTCATTAAGGACATTGGAGCGAAATCGGGTCATTGTATTTGTAATCGAACTCTGTCAAATCGATCTCAGAAAGCAATAAACGTAAAGGAATTGAATAGGAAAGCTGTTGTTACGTTACGTATTCTGATTCCGCCTTTATACGTGATGATGAACTGCCTTGACTGATCGTTTAGGGTCACGACACGGTCCAACACTTACTTCCTCCGATTTGATGTTATCTGGCTTAAAGGAAGTCCTAATAAGCTTACATCAAGTCCTCGCAGGATCTATACAATGAATGAGGCAAGAACTTTACCCAAACCACCCTTCTAACCCCCTTCCAGGCACTTAACGCACTTTATATAGACTGTAAAGACACGAATGAGTGAATCAACAAAACATGAAGAAATGAAAGGATATGGTTCACTTTCAATATAAAAAACTAGTTATTAAAGTCATTAATACATACCCAAATAAAAAGTTACCAAAACTTGGAAATCAAAAGTATATAAATAACTTATCTTCACCAAGTGATGTAAGAGATTAGCCAAGCACGGACTTTCTTTGACAAAACTCTTACTATTGTTCTTGAATCCCGAGACTACTACACACACTCTAAGAACGGATGATGGATGAAAGTGGTGGATGATGGTAGTAGTGGTGGTGGAGTGGTGGCAGGTGTGAGAGAAGTGGTTTACCAAGGGATGGGTTGCAAGTGAGCCTAGCACATCCTTTTATAGTTGAAAATAATGAGTTCACGCAGCCCCGTGCCTGGTAGGCACGACCCCTGTGTCCTTCTCCTTCTCTATATTCATTTAAATCTGTTTTCAGTTCATCTGCATACACGACCTCGTATGTCAACGACACGGCCCCATGGCCCTTGTACTTGCTGTAGGAACGCATATTTGCAAATCTGAGAGTTGACCACGGCCCGTGTCTAGGAGACATGGCCACGTGTCCCTTGTCATCTTCTATTTGTCTTTATCTTCAGGGAATCTTGAGTGGTGCATGGCCCCATGCCTGGCAGGCACGACCCCTTGCTTGGGTTCTGGTTTGTTGTTTTTGTCTTTGGGGTGAAGCTTGGAGGGTCAGTATAGTGTATTAACTTTTTTCTTCATATTTATGCTGGTTTTCACCGTTAATTTGTTCCTTTGGTTCGTTTAAGCTCTTTTAATCCTGAAAATCAAAAGTAAACAAAGAAACACACTTTTTCCAACATTATTACTAAAAAGGGTTGGTTTTATACCTTATTTGATACGATTTATATGTTATATTTTGCGCATATCAATCACCGCCTTGATCTTCGACATCATTCTTTTCTTCACTTGCGGGGGTTCGGAACGCATTTTCTGGTTCACATCTTCGAATTCTTTTTCTAGATCAACATCTTCATCATCAATTGTTAATGGATTCAGGTCAAGTTTTCTCCAACAAAATGTCTATATCATCGAGCTCAATAATGCATTCTGCAAACCAAAAAAAACATTACACATGCATATTAAATTAATATAATAAATCTTGAAATAAGCTTATAAGTACCTCTATTATTCAATTTTTGCAGACGACATGCACATAATAACTCGCAACTCGTGTACAACTGACAGCGAAATGTTGATCCAAATGACCGCAAGGTTCATAGTCTTTGTGTTCGCTCGTTTTCTAGTAGGTTAAGAGCATGGATGAAAACTTTACAAATTAGGTTGCAAAACAAAAGAATCTCAAGGTGGTGGTTCATTCACTTGGTTTTACTTTCTTCCAGACATTTCTTTATTTGTGTATATTGTTTTAGTACCAAGGTGTCCACCTTTTTCACCAGGGTTTCCAAACTACATTTACATGTAATAAGCTGCTTTTTAATGTAGCATGTGCGCCTTCATATCTATTTGTAGTATTTTGGTAAAAGGTTACCATTTGATTGGTCCATGCAGATACAAATTGATATTGAGATGTGTTTAACCAATTATCTCACAGGTAAACAAAAACATCTGAAAAATAGAAAACATATCCAAATTTTGTGTATCTACTTAAGGGGCTGTTTGGCAACTTCTGAATGATTAAGTGCTGAACCAGTAAGAGGTCTGAACCATTAAGTGTTGAACCAGTAAAAGGCCTTAACCATTAAGAGCCAGTATAATGCTTAACCCTTCAGAGGCAAATGTCTGACCAATTCGAATTAGAGGTCTTAACCATTCAATTATTCAAACTTTGTATAATACTTAACCATTCAGATGCAAATTTAGACATGTGCTCACGAAACAAACAGTCTAAACCATTAAGTGCTGAACCAGTAAGAGGTCTAAACCATTAAGAGCCTCATTAAGAGGTAAACAAACAACCCCTAAATGAATGTATAAACTTAAAAGAAAACGTACGTTTACGTTGTTGTTGATTGAAGGTTGGTGAGGTTATAGTCGTATAACTCCTCATTAGGAGAATCACACGTTGTTTTCCACTGACGAGTAAAGTCTCTCATTCTGGTTGAGTAAATGAATTCTTGCTGTGTTTTACGATATTCTGTAAGACGTGGAACCTACAAAGATATCTGTGTGTGGCAGGGAATATATTATTACACGCGTTTATCAAGGCTTGGTCTTTGTGCATAAGAATTACCCGCGGCTCCATACCCTCATGCAGCATAGACCTGATCCTCTCCAAGACCCAGACGTACGTTACCTCCTGCTCGTTTGAAAGAAATGCATTCGTAACACAAAAGGTTTGGTTTGTCGATGTCATACCCATAACTTGTAAAAATGGAAGATTGCACATGTTAGTTTTATAGGTCACGTCGATCATAAGTACATGCGGGAATGCCCGCCACATTTCAAAGGAATTTTTGTGACAGAAAAATATATTCTCAACGACGTTGGTGGAAGGTTCCACCTGTATGTAACAGATCATTTTTTCTCCAGGGGGATTTGTTCCAGTCTCTGCATGGGGGTCTTTTTTATCAAACTTTGAGACCCTAATCTTTTGGTTAGTGTTGTGTATGTCCTTTGGAATACATTTGTTTTCAGGGTTTTGTTCGGTTACGGCTTTCCAGATTGTATGGGGCTGTATGTAGGGGGCAGTTCTGACCCAAAGTCTTTGAAATGGGTCATTTTGGGTTATTTATAAAATACAATGGGTGGGTTTGGGTAAAGTAATTTAAGTAAAAGGGTTGAAATGGGTTAATTAAAAAAACATGTAAGGTAACTAGGGTCAATACGGGTTGAACATTTTGAAGGAACGGTTCTTTAGGGTTGAGTATCATCAACCACGGGTTAGAGACGCTCCTCCAGTCCTCCGCCATCTCCTCTGCCACAGACCTCCACCGTCTCCTCCGCCACACACCCACACCGTCTCCGACGTCTCCTCCGGCACAAACCCCCACCGTCTCCGCCATCACCTCCGCCACAAGGTTTGAAATTTTTATTTTTATTTTTCTGGGTTTTCATTTGTTCGAAATGGGTATGCCATGATTCTTGTTAATTTATTTTGATTTTGTTGAAAGATGTTAAAATCTGATGCATTTGTTTCTGGGTACGCATAATTTGTTGTTGTTTGATCTCTAGTTATGATAATTTATGATCTCACATGAGCTTATGTTTTCCTGATTTGTTTGATATTATCAGATTTTCATATTCTTTTTTAGATTTTGGAATCTGGATTGGGCTTAAGTTAGTGTTGCTGTTTATTTTAAATGTTTTAGACCTAGAAGGATCTGTGTTTTAGGCTAGGTAGTTAAAGGATCAAATTAGAGTGGTTCAGACCGTTTGAAATTACTTTTGGCTGTTTTTACTCAGTTCGGTGCGTGTTTGCGTCTTGCTGCACTCAAGGCAGTTTTGCTGTGCCTTGCCTAGCTTGGGCGTGCGCCTTTGGCGGCTTTACTTCCGTATTTTTAGGGTCGTTTGTTTTGTTGTTAGCATAACTTGTGAAAGAAAAAAATATAATGTTTTCTTAATTTCTTTAAGTGAGGGTTAGTTTGTTCTGTTGTTAGCATAGCTTGTCAAAATATAGTGGTATTAACTTTTGGTTGTGTGAGCATGCATCTATAAAGGGTAACGAAGCTGGCATATCGATATTGATTTTTAAGCCAAGTTGTTGATAGTATCTATTTTATTGTTCCTGCTTGTGGTAATATGCTTCAAATTGCTAGATAGATAGCCTGGAATAACTAAATTTGAGTATTATTTTGAAAGGTATGTCAAACAACTCGGAATTTGGACAACATAGTGTAGAAGAGGAACATGAGGATGAAGGCAATTCATATAGTTCTGGTAAACATCGTTCTTATGTTTGGGACTATTTTGACCCATTACCGGTTGCACCCAATGGGGACAAAAAAGCAAAAATGCAGTGCTTGCGGACAAGTGTATGTTACGAATGCAAGCTCGGGAACATCTAACTTAAGACGACATATCCCTAAGTGTTTTGATATTAATGAGCCTGGTCCAGCGAAAAAACAAAGACGCGCCCCTTTAGATCAAGCGATGTACAGGGAAAGGTTGGCAATTTCAATTATCAAACATAACTACCCTTTCAGCTATGTTGAACATGAGGAAACAAGAAAGTTGCACAAATTTCTACACGGTGATGTGAAATTCATAACAGGAAATACTGCAAAGGCAGATGTCTTAAAAATATACGAGCGAGAGAAGATGATTCTTAAAGACAAGTTAGAAAAGGTAACCGGTAGGATATGCTTGACTTCTGATTTATGGAGTTCGATCACGACAAATGGATTTATGGCATTAACAGCTCATTATGTTGATGAGGACTGGAATCTAAGGAAAAAAGTGCTAAACTTTGGAGTTATATCCCCTCCACACAGTGGTTCCATTTTAGTAGAGCACCTGATCAATTTTTAGCAGATTGGGGCATCGAGAAAAAAGTTTTTACCATCACACTAGACAATGCAAAATACAATGACATATTAGTAGATCGTTTGAAAGATCATTTGCGTTTGAATAACGCATTAGTGTGCGATGGAGCTTTTACTCATGTGCATTGTTCAGCGCACGTGTTAAATCTTATCGTTCAAGCCGGATTGAAAGTAATTGAAGGGGCCATTGAAAAGGTTCGAGAGTCGGTGAAATATGTGAGAGCAAGTGCTGCTAGGTAGTATAAGTTTGCGGAATGCATACAAATACTTTCACTACAGTGTGGGAAGCATGTTTGTCAGGATATTGTAACGAGATGGAACTCTACATATCTTATGCTTTATTGTGCATTAGCTTATCGACGGGCTTATACTCGGTTAGCCTTAGTTGATTCAATTTTTAAAACTTCTCCATCAGAAGAGGAATGGGCAAGGGTGGAAATAATCACACGACTTTTGAAACTTTTTTTATGAAATCACGACTTTGTTTTCTGGAAGCTCCTATCCTACCTCAAACTTATATTTTCATCACGTGTGGAGAATTCAGTTGTATATTGAAGAGGAGATGTGCAATGCGGATCAAGTTATTAGTGACATGGCGAAAGACATGAAAGAAAAGTTTGATAAATATTGGAAAAGTTATTCCATGATTTTGTCTTTTGCGGCTATTCTAGATCCTCGGTACAAGGTTAAGCTTGTTGAATATTGTTTTTCAAAGCTTAACATGACATTTGAAGAGCGTGAAATGAAATTGAAGCGTATTGTGGATGGTATGCATAAGCTATATGATAAGGAGTATAATATTCAATCGGAGATAATGCATGATTCTTTAATAACCGAGAGTTCAAATGTTGGTGGCAATACGCTCGATGAGATGTATGGGTTCGATACATTTCAAATGTAACACCCCGTGTTTCGAAAGTCAAAGTCAAGATTGAAGTCAAAGGAAGACAAGATTGCTAATTGAAATCTGTCACTCCTTGCTTAAGTCCTGTTTTGACTTCTTTGACTTGTAGTTAGTCTATTTTTTGCGTTACGTTAGTTGTATTATGTGGAGTACTTAGTAATAATCGAGGTTTATTCGATATATATCGCATGTTTTATCGCTTATCGCTATCGCAATCGCACTCGCAACTCGAATTACGCATTCTGGATATTGTTTTATGTGTGTGTGCCTTATGTGTTACTTGTGCATGTTTTATTATGTTATATTGTGGTGGATAATCGAAACACAATCGAAACTCGAATCGTAATCTAATCGCAAACGCTAAACGTAAGTCAATTAAGGATGATTGTATGTTGATATAGTAGTTGGGATTAAAAGTAATTTGACTAGGAAACTCTATCGCATCGCAACGCTCGCATTCGCAATCGAAACGGAAAAACTCGTCGCACCGAACACTCGAACCAAGTGACTGATCGACTAGGTAACCAGTCGATCAGGCTGCCACCCGATCGACCAACCCTTTCCACTTTGGGAAACTCTATAAATACCCCCTGTCACCATCAAACTTACTACTTTTGGCACTCTCTGTCCGACTAGTGCTCCAACCTTACTTTTTCTTCGATTTCTCGTGATTCCGGTAAGATTTCAACCTAATCTTTGTACTTTCTTGATCTACACGCACTCCTACACCTTTCTATCTTTTAAATCTTAACTTTTAACCATGAAATCACTAGATTTGAGGTGTTCTAGGATGATGTCATCATGGTGTTCTTGAGAACTTCATGTTTTGGCCTCAATCCACCGAGAACAACTTAGATCTAACCGATTTCCACATAAACAAACAAAGATCTTTCATAGATCTAAACATATTCGTGATGAAAACAATTGAAAGATGGTTTTCCAACTTTCTTTCAACTCTTTTACACTCAATGCATTCAAAACTGATAGAATCGGAGCTTGTACCAACTTCCTACTCATTCTTGTGGTTGTGTTGGTTCAAGATCTGAATTCTATCCACGAGGATACCGATTTCGGGTTAAACATGGAACACCGTCTCGAACAGTTAACTGGCTGGATTTGGGTGATTCCTGTCCGATCAGGAGTACCAAGTATTGACGAGCTTTCTGTTGCTTAACACGTTATCAAAACATCTCGATAAATCGACAAACAACCAAGACAACCAAGTGTAAGAAGAAACGGAACGACCAGGACAGAATGTCGTCCGATCGGACTACCGTCCGATCGGACTGTCATCCGATCGGGTTGTCACCCGATCGACTTGCACCTTGGGTCCTATACTTAACTATTTATCCAACATTTGAAGTCTGAACGTTGAATGAATTGTTGTCCGAACGGACTACCATCCGATCGGATTACCGCTCGATCATAAGACATTTAAGCTTCAACACTTAACAATTTTCAACATGTTCAATGCACATGTGTTGCCACCCGATCAGACCATCATCCGATCGAGTGACAAACTGCTGTGAATTTGTTCTCACTAAAGTATTCAACCAATCGGGTTATCGTCCGATCAAACGTCCATCCGATCGACCGACCTAAAAAGTAGGGATACTTCTGTGTTTTCAAATGCTACAACAAAAACTTCAAAAGTCAAACCATCATACACAAACACATCCTTCACAAAGGAAGAAACAATCCACTCGAAAGGTCACCCGATCGGATGACCATCCGAGCGGACTAATGCTCGCTCAACCGGCTATTCGATCGGACTACCATCCGATCAAGCTGTTGTAGGATCGTTTTCACGACCAAACGAGTCGTTCAGAAGAGTCTTTGCTCAATACGAAAGGCGGAAACAGACGTATCGAGGTGATTCAGCTTGCAATTCACTTTAAACTGTCTTTTGATTGATTTAACAACGTTTTACAGCAAGTAGACACTTCGGCAGCAGTTCGGTACTGAAACCGGAAAGTTACAATGACAAAGACAAGGCACCTATTTATAGGTAAGGCTATTTCATGCGAAACCAACTCACACGAAACCAAGTTCATACGAAATAGCTATTTCGTACGAAATCACCAGTTGATTTCGTGCGAAATACCCTATTCCTATTTCGTACGAAACACCCACTTTTCACTTTTTCTCAAATAACGTGCCCTGATCTATCTATTCTAATACAAGACTCGATACAAGATGTATGCACTAACAGACTCCCCCTCGGATGTTGACGAAGTCTTCAGTGTCGAGTCTTCAATCTTCAGTCTTTATCAGTCTACTCGATCTCTTCCGAAGTATCTAACATTGTAAAGCATCCTCAATTTCTGTTTCTTTTCATCTTCAGAATCTCCACCTGGCACTTATCTCACTCTAATTCTCTTAATCAGATCTCTTGATTCCTTAAGTTCATCAGCATCAACAGCTAGCATGAACTTCAGTTCCAGGATCAGAACTTGGCTCTCATAGAATCAAGATTGTAACCTGGCTTACATTCTGCTCAGAATCAGGAACCTAACTAACCTGCACACATCTCTACCTCACAATAAATTTCACAAATTTACAATTTAAAATTTGACAAATTTATTCTCTGCTTACCACTTGTCGACACAAAATTAAAACACCATTTGCAAGTATCGTCCAAAATGATTTAACATTTTTAATCTCAGATGATCACTTGTAAGAAAAACTATTTCAAACACACTCTCCCAAACCTGTTCATCATGTTTAGCACTCGGAATTTTGAAAATCAGTTCTCCAACATCAGTTGTCGAAAATCTTTTTGAGTTTTCAAAAATTTATGCTAAAACACACTGAAAATCTTTTTGGATTTTGAATATAATTGAAATGTGGTAAAGAAATATTTACAGACAATATTTTTGTGAGTTTGTGTAAGAGGATCATATCATTTTTTGAGACCAATCACCAACACCGTTAAGCAATAAACATTTTAAGTTCTAAACGATTCAGTTAGATTATCAGTATACAGATCCACTTAAATTTTCACACAAAGTTCAACTGTTTCGAGATACGAGATTAGTGTTTTAAGGACTTAAACTTATTCGCGTGTCCCACCTCAGAATATACTCCCGTATCCAGACCCCAATATTCAGTCTTACAGGTGAGTATACCTAGATGATATCTGTAAAGGGTTAAATGCGAGGGCCATGAGAGCTCAGGCTATTGCTTCCGCAAAATCAGAGAGATGATGGCTTCGACTTTAGGTGTGTTCCCTTTAGAGAATCTTTTCTTCAACAGCACATGATTAGCATTTTTCAATGTTTCATCATTTTTTGTACTGAGGGTGGTGCTATATTTCAAGCAAACGAAAAGTATTATACGGGGACTAGGCCATTGCTTCCGCAAAATCAGAAGTCCCGGGATAATACCCCAGGTATCACTGAGTATAAAGACCTAGTATCTCAGAAAGTGGGACCTTTCAAACAAGATTTCGGGGGTTACCCATATATCCGAGAAATGTTCCCCACGATATAAGTAAGTTTGAAATTTAGATTTATATCTCGACACAATCTACTAAATGTGTAAAAACCTACTGGCACATCGTTAGTGAGACCGTTTATCACATTTTAACTTTCCAATTCTTTAGCATGTTGTGATAGTCCACTGATGTACAACAAAACTCATTTTTGTTTTTTTATCATGTTTTTGTCTTTTTCAAATTTTCTAATGTTTTTGGATTTTCTAAAAATTCTTACTCCCCCTAAAATTCAAAAGCATTTAAAAGAAATTTGAAAACAAACTATACAAGTGAAATGCCAACTGTTGTGAATTGCTTCAAATCGCCATTCACTTGGCATAAACAATCAGAACTCCCCCTTACAACAAACTATTTTCCCAATATAATTTCAAAACACTTAAGTTTGTTTTAATCAAATGGTTTTTCCAGAAAATTAGTTTTGTTGAAATTACTTGTATGTTGGGGAATCAATTCATCACCTTGTTTATTCATCTTCAACCTTTTGAAAAATATAACAGTTTTAAGATCAATCAACAAATACCACTTGTAGAAAATCAAGTACAACTTAATGTCCCTGATTTACCACTTGTAGGTTAAAACACTTCTCCAATCACTTGAAGATTCACAAACACATAAAATTCAAGAAATATGCCGATACCTGCTCCACACTTACCAACCTGGAAGCTCCGGCAAGTCATACTTTTCACATATGAAAAACAGACATCCAAGCATGACCAAACTTGGATGTGACCTCTTCAGTTTCACTCAGGGTGTAAGTTGCTTTCTTTGTTTCATAAAAATCTTTTACTCCTTTGACCTTTCCCTCGACCATCTTCCCAAAAATCTTTTTCACATTTCCATTAAAACTTTTTCGACATCAAATTCTTTCTTTTCAGAATAGAATTGATTCGAGATCTCAACATTACCATCTTTTTGTTTAAAATTTTCAGCCCGCAATGGTGGAAAATTTACATCATCCATTGGCGGTACTGATGTTTCTATTTTAAGCTCAATTGGTGGCTCCTCTAATTTTGACGAATCAGATTCATCGCCAGATTTCACATCTGTTTTCTTAACAACCCACTTCTGGTTGTCAAGATTCACTATTCTCTTCTAAAATCTTTTCGAACATTCACCAATCTCATATGTTGAGTTTTTAAACACTTTGAATTTTTCAGTTGGTGATTCAGTTTTGTCAACAATTTTCTCTTTGAGTTTAGAAACAACTTCCTGTTTTGTGTTGGTAGCCATTGGACAGTTCCAGGCGATGTGACCAACTTCTTGACATTTGTAACAGGTTCTTGACTCTTTTCTCTTATAAACTCCACTCTTCTCAAACTTTTGTTTTTCAGCAAAGAACTCTTTGTTTGTTTGCTTCCAGAATGAGCTCTTTTCTTCTTCCTCTGAACTTGCTCATGAAACAAATACAGTTTTTGGTTTATAAGTTTTCTCTTTTTTATGATTTTTTTTGATGGAATAAAACCAAGACCTTTCTTTTTGAAATTACTGTTATGGTTTGGTTTCTTTTGATAACCTGAACCAGAACTGTAACCCTTTTTCTTGTTTAAACGTTGTTGAACTCTTGAGGTGTAAGGTTTAGGTTTTTCAGAAAGATTTTCATCTTTTATTTCAGAAATATTAATTTCTGTTAGTTTGAAAACCTTTTTTGTCATTTCAGTTTTAACACCTCTTATTGGAAATTCCTCATCAGAATATAATTTGTCTGAATCAATCAAAGTATATGCAACTTTGAATGTTTCATCATTCAAATTAGATTTTGATAACAAGAACTCTTTATTGTAAATCCTTTTAACCGACGACTTTGGACTGTCAACTGATGATGAACTCGAACTTTTGGACTCCGACTTTGACTCTGACTCCTCATCCTTATCCAACACCTGATCGACCACTTTCTTTATTAACTCAGACTCATGATGAGTGTCAGACGATGTGAACGTGACGTCAATGTTTTCTGGCAAATCATCAGTTGTTTCAGACTTTAACTTTATATTGACTGCCTTTTTGACTTGCTCCTCATTTGGTTTTCTAGGAGAATAACCTTCCCAAATCGGAGGCGGACACTTGTTATAATTTGCACTTTGTTTCTTACCAGTATCCTTTTCTTCAGTCTTCTTGTCTTGAAAGACTTCCATACCTGCAACAGTTGGATAAATTCTATCAATCAAATAATCAGAACTAGAATAACTTTGCAATAATTTTCTGATTCTTTCATTCTCAATCCTATCAGTTTCCAACTCTTGCTTCAGCTTTGCACATTCCTCAATATAATGTTTAATAGCTTTCTGCTTTGTCATCATCACTGCATTCATCATGGTTAATGCATCTTCTCTTTCAGAATTTGTCTTTTGTAGACCAGTTACCGTTCTGTTCAAAACATCATACGATTCTTTCAAATAATTGAGATTGAACAATAAATTTTCTTTCATCTTATCTTGCTCACTCAATTTCTCATCTTTTTTCTTCACACTGCTTGCATGAATCCAAACACTTTAAGCAAGGTTTTATGACTTCAACAATTTTTTCTACTTCGATAACCTTTTCAACCTCAACTACTTTCTCAACTTCAACTTCCTGCTCAGTAGCTTTATCCTCTTTACTTTGTTCAAAAATCTCTTCCTGAACAACACTCTCACTTTTCACCTTTTTCTTTTCTTTTGCTGCTTGTTTCTCCTTGATGTATTGTAAAATACATTGGTATTCGCGTCAGTTTTTAGTAGTTGGTTATTCGTTTTTAGTGTCGGTTTTAGGTAGAATGTATATACTTTTGATGTTTTTGTATTTTCCAGGTTTCACAGCAAAAGGAGCAGATACGAGTTAAATATTGAAAGGGCAAAAGGCTGACACGGAAACCGAGGAGTTCGGGAATGAAACGAAGCAGAAATGCAGTTCTGGAGTGCCCAGGCGGGCCGCCTCAGCTTACAAGACATTCTCAAGCGGGCCGCACAACTAAACAAGGATTTCCGGAGTTTGAATGGCGCGCGGCCCGCGTAAACTTACCACCATATGTGATGCGGGCTGCGAGGGGGTTGTATACGCGCACAGACTTCGTAACAGCATCGGATTTAGGGTTTTAGTGGTTATAAAACAACATTATCACCATCAGCCGAGAAGAACAGAACATATTACGAAAGTTAGAGTTTTTGGACGATCGGGAAGGCTGTTTAGAGGCGTTTGAAGGCTCGGGATTGCTGGGAATCATCGGGGATCATTCAGGAGCACTCGGGATCGAAGAAAACGGGTTCTATTATCTTGTTTCTTTGTGTTTCGTTTGTTCTTAATTGTTCGATGATGAATTCTGTTTTGATAATGATTGTTATGATTTTAGACATGACTATTGGCTAAATTTTTATTACTACCTAGACATGGATGAATGATTGTTTAAGTTTGATTATTTTTGGATTTATGGAAGCTATGGATTGTTTATAAATTGTAAACGGTTTGTTCTATCAGTTAGATGTGTTTGCGTGCTTGATGTTATTTGAATAATTGATTATTGCTTCGTTCGAATCTTGGTGACGGTCTTTATCACGGAATAGAATCGGGCTAGGGTTTTAGGTTTTGGTGAGTGTCTATATCACATAATAAACCTTAGATCCTTTAGGGTGAAAATCTAGTAAGTAACCTTAGAAGTAATAGTTGGTAATTTTATAAAATCAAGTGTTCTACTAATCATCAATAGCTGTAAGGTGCGAGATTATTGCTAGGTCTAAGTGATTAAACTGCAAGGTGGGTCCTTCTTAGGAAGTTAACCTTTTGGCTGCTGTCTAGCAAGTCTAGCTGAGAAAACAAACTTATCCTAGGTTTAGGTCTCGTAAGGGAGTGAGCCTTGTAGGATACTTTTATAAACCCAATTAGATGTCTCGTAAGGGAGTCTAATAACCGGTAAATTAACAACCTTTAGGGGATCTTAGCGTGCTCTTGAGAGGGTTTAGGGGTCCTTAGATTTCCCGATAGGTGAGAATTATAAGATCCCGGTTCCATAGCAGACAACTTCCAATTATAATCATAACTAAAAGCAATCAGGATTCCTGTCTAGGTAGTTCTTTCATCATCCTTGAGTTCAGCCTTCGTGTGAGTTCGTGTCTAGTTCGTCTAGTCTAGTTAGTTTTCGTTATTTGCATTCTTAGGATTTTTAGAAACCCCCCCCCCCCAATTAATAAACATTTAGTTAAGTCGTGTCAGTCTAAGTCTAGATAGAGTCGTTATCGTGATCAGTAGAGTCTCTTGGGTTCGATACTCGGACTTCCTTAGGCTATACTTCATCGATTGGTACACTTGCCGGTCGTGTGATTTAGGGTTTAGAGAGTCTTAGTTTTATAAATTTAAAACTTAGAGAGTCTAGATTTAGGGTAAATTTAGTTAATTTAGTTAACCCGTTTCGAGCACATCAAGTTTTTGGCGCCGTTGCCGGGGATTCTTGGCGATTGCGTTGACTGCTTTGTTTGGACTTGTTTGACATATTACGTGCTATTTGTGTTCGTTGAGTCGTAGGAGTCTAAAAAAAATTTAAAAATCAAAAAAAATATTTGCTTTAGTGTCTTTTCTAGGTTAGTGAGTCGTTGTTAGAGTCTTTTCGTTGTTCGTAGTTGGTGGATGCCCCATACGCGCTCGCAGGGACCGCCGCCACCTTTGTTTACAGTCAAGTCTTCTGAGTCGTCTTCTTCGTCTTCTTCAGTTCCACATTCCACCCCCGCCTTCGATTTCACACCGAAGCCTTCACCACACGTTTCCCCACCACCCTCCCGTTCTCGTTCGCCTAGTCCTCCACCCGTCATGGCGAACCGCACAGTTTACCAGCAGGCTACCACCGGTTTCACCGGTGCCACTTCACCCATCACCCTTCCGAACATCACGAATGATAGGCCCTGGCAGATTCCTTCCTACATCATGACCGCCATCACAAATTCTTGCCAGTTCCATGGTCGTGATGACGAGGATGCACCCGCCCACATAAATCGCATCACTCGTCTTTGTGGCAACTACTCCATTGAGGGTGTCAATCTAGATGCTAGGTACCTTCAGGTCTTCCCATTTTCACTCGCTGGACGCGCAGCCGTCTGGTTTGATTCTCAGCCCGCAGGCACTTTCACTACTTGGGCTGGTCTTCGCGATGCTTTCAGAGCCAAATACTTTCCCCCAGCCAAGGCGTCTCGCCTTCGTGATCAGATACACTCCTTTCGTATGGAGCCTGATGAGCCATACTGTCACACCCCGACCACGTGGAACATACAAAACGTGGCGGAAACATCGGGGAGTGTTGTAACAGAATTAATTGTTTCAAATCCATGGCAATTGAAGTTTCGTTTTATTGATTAAAAGTGTTACAATGTCTTAACAAACAAGGAAATACAACATAATTAACTAGTCTTGTATCTTTTATTGTCACTAAAGCCCAAGTCTGTCTAAGTGTATCTTGAACATCTTATGCAACAGCTCCTGAAAAACACATGTGAAAATAGGTACGTCAGCATAAAAATGCCTGTGAGATACATAGGTTTTGTGAAAATAAGATTCATGACTTATGTTTGAGAAAATGTTTAGTCATGAACCTTGTTATTTGCTTTGTCTTTTAAATCATTTGAAAAACGATAAGATCGGATGATAAGTATAAATAAATGTAAGGTTAAATGAATAACCAAGTAAAATGTGTTTGCAATAGATAAGTTGTTTATAAATCAATGTCTTGTGAAAAGTATGTTATTTGTATGAAATGTTCTATGTCTCAAACTGAAATGATTCAAATAACGTTACGACATGTAATACCATACAAACACTTATATATAGGAAGTACCAGCGGCGTATCCACCATGCTTGTATCATATTACACACGCATCGTTACTTAATCACTTAATCAAACCAAACCAAACAATGTAAAATGTTCATGTCGAGATGTAAATCATGTCAAAATGTCTATGTCAAATATCCATGTCAAATGTCTATGTCCAGTATCCATGTCAAATGTCTATGTCAAATATCCATGTCAAATGTCTATAGTCCAAAAGTAGTCAAGTAATGTATAACCAAAATGATATGTATGGTAAGTAAAATGTAGACTACTTAAACCATAAGTAAAAATGTACAAAACAAAGTATTGAAGTAAAACTTGGTTTAAATCAAAGTTATGTTTTGTAAGAATATATGCATGCTATACTGAATATGAACATTTATGCGGTGTTGTGAAAATTCATACATCCAAGCCTTGAGACAGACGGATAACTATGTAAAAGTGAGTTATCAAGAGAATATGTATTCGGATTCGGTCATTCCTTTCATCCCCTTTCCCTGGGATGTCCGGAACGGGATTTGTCAAGTCCTATGGTACCACTACCTACTAACGAACGGCATGATCGGTGTTAATGAATGTATAGTATAGTTTAAACAAACCAAATGTCATACCAAAATGTAAGCATGTTTTATGAAGATAATGTACCTAGTATGCTAGAGTAAACATACAGGGTAGAGCCGTAAAACAATGTGTCCATATGTTACTGGAACATATGTAACAGAGATGCAGTATAAAACAATGTACTAAGTATGCAAAGTCATCATACAAAGCATAGAACACCATGAAATCATGTACTATAAATGTACTAATGAACATAGCAAGTATATGATGTGAAAACAGGAAAGCACGAAAGTAACAAGTAGGCACATGTGTTTCACCCCAAAACAGTTTGGAAAACAGTAAAAGAGGGGTCTATGTACTCACTTGAGATTGCTCAGAAGTCCTTGAGTAACAACCAAACAATGCTAGAGATCGCGGAATATCAAACGGCACCTAATATAGGTAACTACATTAATAAACCGGACCTAAATCGGAAGACTGGGTAGCATTAGGGTTTGTAAACCAAACGAGTGTGGAGACTCGTGTGATATGGTTTAACAAAGCCTACATACTAAATGAAACCTAACATAACTGTCTACGACCCATTACGACCCGTTTGGGTAGCTTATGCTACTTTAACGTGTCGTGCGCGTGAAACGCGTTCGGACCGCCTAACTAGTCCTATGACAAGTGTTATATGCCTAAACATGTTACATAATCAGTTACGTGACAAAAGTTTAGGTTACATATGCTTAATTACCAATTATACATGAAAAGGGTATTCTGGTAATTTACCTAAGGCATATAAACTACCTATCATACAACTACTTAAACGATGTGACCATAGGGTATAACCTCGAAAGGTTATTCCCTACCTACTATGGTCACCTAATGTGTTTGGTCGGATCCTAATGATCGACCAAACTGGGTCGGGTTCGAAGGTATAGGCGATTTATTAGATCGCCTACCCTACGACCCTAGACAACGTGGAAATCAGTGGGCATAGTCCCAAGGGACTATGACCAACGTGATTACACTCACGTTGCGAAGTTCCTACGAACTTCGCATTGACCATTACTGGTCAACGCTGAAAGTCAAACAAAGTTTGACTTTCCGACTCGAAAAGCAGTAAAAAAAAATAAGGAAAAGAACGAAAGAATACTTACGAAGGGTCCAAGATTCAAAGGTTCAAAGGTGTGGGTTTTGTGTTGAGGATGGATGGGTATTTATAGTAAAAGCACTACCGTTAGGATCGTTTCTTGTAAAAGGGGAAAAGATCTTGTCCGTACACTTGTTGAAAGGTTATGGAAGCTAAATTCCATCCTTATCTCATGACTAGATAATTAGGAACATGTGGTTGTGGATTAAACATGTGCAAACAGCCTGTTTAAAAACTCTGCATCTGGTCAGAAGACCCCATACGCATCGTATGGTATAAACACCATACGCATCGTATGGTATAAGTTTGGCAGAATTACAGTTTTGGTCCCTGAACTGTATTTAGGTCATTTTTGACACGTTTAAGGCCCGTTAACCCCATTTCAAAGCTCTAAAATGAAGTTAAAGTATAGGGAACTTAAAACATGCTCAAAAATATCTCGGATGTCGGTTCGTTTAGCCGTACGAACGCGATGTTCGCTTAATTACGACGGAATGCGCATAAGCGCGAAAAACGATCCAAATGACGCGACGAATGGATTTTTCTCAAGGCGAACACTAAAATATAATGTAGTCATGTTCACATAAATTTTTGGATGTCCGGATGTATTCAGAACGTAAGTTATGCGCGAAAATGCAAACTTGTGCACTTTTTGACACTTTTAGTCCCTGAATGACCCAAAAGTTTATTTTAGCACACCGAACCCCTCAAAGCCTATTTCTAAGCTATGTAAAGGATATTTAAGGTGTGTTTAACTTATGGTCATGTTCCGGAATGTCTGTTACAGTTCAAATTGGCATACTTTCGCAGTTTGTCAAGTTTAGTCCCTGTAAGCGATTTAACTTTGATTTCACCACACCAAACCTTCCAAAACTTATAACTAAGTTATGTAAAGGTTATTTAAGGTATGTTAAGCCTATTTCACTTTTCCAGAGTGTTCGTTGGATTAAACTGGTTATATCTACACATCAGAGCGCGTATAACCCTCCAGAAAGCGATTTAGAGCTTGAAATCGAACAAGAGTTGATATGTGCTAACGATACACATATTTTTACAAATCCCAAGTATGAAATATAATATTTCATTGGTTCGGTATTTGTTTGATGGCCGTGAAGGCACAGGTGTTACAGTCTCCCCTACTTTAGGAAATTTCGTCCCGAAATTTATTTAGAGGAAACTTGAGAGAGTTTAAAACATGAAGTTGAAAAGATCAAACAACATTGGTTAGAGTTCTGAACTTCTAGTAACTTTAATAACATCATGTTTGCAATGTAAGAGGGATACTTATATACAAGTATATGAAGCGTCATTGGTGCGTCCACCGTACCTCCATTACATCGTTCACATTCCGTTATTGTTGTCGCTATCGGTTCTTACACATAATAAATCTTACTGGGTTTCTGTGCATTGAATTCCATAATTATGTAGGCCTCCATAATTACGTAGTTCCTTGTACAGTCCGCACAGTCTATTTTATAATGTGTAGTGTAAAACCAAATGAACAATCCTGTGATGAGCGTGACTTAGACCGCCATAGAGTCCTTTAGACTAAATCAATAAATGATTTAAATAGACTATCAAGGAGTCTGTCCAGCTACATCACTAGATGTCATTCTTTAACCAGATTGCGAATCAATCTTTTGACTAGACCACTAAAAAGGGTCTGGAGTGGTACTATATAATCCAAGGGTCTTAACTATTACATAGAAGCCCATTAAGGATTTAGGGTAGTACCTTTGAATATCCTTCTACGAATCCCTCATATGAAGATATGAAAGATTCTACGAGGATTTTGATAACGAATATCCAGAGTATACCAAAAACACAAAAATGCATAAAAGAAAACATAAGATGAATAAACACATAGTCACATAACCACAAAATTGTTTAACTAGAAGTTTGTTCTGCTAACAGAGTACATGTATTTAAAGCACACTAGGAATCCATCTCGTGGATTTCATTTGGCACTTTAAACATTATAAAGAATCTAACTATAAAGATAGAAAGATCTTTAAAAGAACAAAATTCGATTTCGATTATAAGGAACCGAAATGTTCGAATTTAGGTATATAAGGAATCCAATTAAGGACTCTAATTTGAATGATGATCATCCACAAGGATCTAATTGTGAAGATAAAAAGATCCCATATGGATTTTAGAAGTTGAAGATGTTTTGAAACCTTGCACCAGACGTGCTTATGTCAAAACATGAAGTAAAAATGCTTATGAAGTTGAGATGCTTGATATGTCAAGGCGACATATGAAGCAGATTTTGAAGGTTATGTCAATGTACGAGGAAAAATATTTTTGAAAACTGTGCATGGGGTTCTTTTAAGAAAACTGTGTTTAACGTTTTTGAAACCTTATATATAATATTTTTGAAATCATAAAGTAGGTGTATTAGGTAGATATATTTACAAAAATGTTTTAAAATCATGCGAGATGAATTTTGAAATTATGTATAAGGTTTTTGAAAGACATGAATGATGCTTTTCGAAATCATGCACTTGATATGAAAGTGTATTGTGTTAATATTGTTTTCAGACTATATGAAATATTTTGAAATTAGAAAGGTTGGTTTTGATAACATGGCCAATGTTCTTGAAATAACATAGACAATGCATCTAGGAAAATTGTTTTCAAACTATATGAAATGTTTTGAGATCATGAAGATTGTTTTGAAATACTGGTACTGTGTATGTTGAAAAATCAAAACGTAATGGGTAAGAGATTTGAAAATACCCTTAGTTATCTAACCAAGGATTTAATGGCACAGATGTGCAGAAGCATGATCACTCATATTGTCACTTTATTTTGTGTACTTTGTTTCTTAGAATGAAACGAGTACTTAAAATTTTTGAAGGAATCACGAGTGATCATTTGAAAGAGAGAATCACAAGAATAGTTTGTAAGGAACATAGTTCCTTGATGTAGGTATCATAGGAAAATCATACACACATGTAATTATACTTGTATAACAGCATTTGTGAACAACGATTTATTTATAAACAAAAACAGATTGTTTCACATTACAAGGAAACAAAAGAACAAAAGCGTAGGACAGCAACATCCTTTGTTCAGCTGAATGCTCATCCGTGGGTCGGATTCGCATTAGCAAGTTTTGGGCATCGGTTTCTGTAGTGGGTTAGATCCCCACAATTGTAACAGGCACCAGGTGGATAGTGTGGTCGTGCAGCTTGACCCTGTTGCTGAGCAAGAGGCTGAGCAACTTGTTGAGCCGGGTTCTGAACTGGGCGATTCGGATTAGCAGGGATGCGACAGGTGTTAGCAAGATGACCGGATCTTCCGCAGTTGGTGCACTGACGACACTCGAGGTGTGGTTGATGATGGCCGTTACACCTATTGCACAAAGGTGCATTGCCAAAATAAGGCTTCTTGGCTAGTGGTTGCGCAGGCTGATTTGGTGCAGCTTGGGCCTGTGCAGTAATGGCATTGTTTTGGGAAACCTTACGCTTCCTTGCCCTCTTGGATGAAATAGAATCCTTTGCATTCTTGTTTTGACCTTTCTTGCTATCCTCCTTGTCAGACGACTGTTTCTCGCCCTTGTCACCCTTCCTGTGTAACTTATTCTTCCTAATCTGCGACTCAGTCAATGTTGCTGATAACTCGATCGCTTGACGGAGTGTGGCAGGGTTACTACCAGTAAGGATGTCTTGTACCGAATCAGGTAGGCCGTCGATGTACCTTTCGATAGCTATGTCAAGTGGGGTAACCATTGTCGGGCAAAGCAGACTCAACTCCTCAAACCTATCAGTATACGCCCTGTGCTCACCACTATCTTGCTTCAACTCATCAAATTCCTTCTCCAGAGCTCTCTGCTCATGACGAGGACAGAATTCCCTCATCATAAGAGCCCTAAGTTCAGCCCAGGTTTGCGCAAGGGCAATTTCTGCACCTCGGTCCCTCATAACCCCGTTCCACCATGTGAGAGCCCTCTTCTGGAACACACTTGAAGAAAACTCGACCTTGCGATTATCCAGACACTGAACGTGGCGAAAAGTATTCTCAATGCTCTCGAACCACTGAAGAAGCCCAGTTGCTCCCTCAGAGCCACTAAACTTGAGTGGTTTAGCCTGATTAAAGTCCTTGTATTTGCATAGGGCATTGTTGTTGTTGTTGGCTTGTTGCCATTGAGCAAAG
This sequence comes from Helianthus tuberosus, assembly GCA_030545235.1. Lineage (NCBI taxonomy): Eukaryota > Viridiplantae > Streptophyta > Magnoliopsida > Asterales > Asteraceae > Helianthus > Helianthus tuberosus. The sequence continues at coordinate 127,978,467 of CM060407.1, forward strand.
AGATTTGGAAATTGGGCAGCCATCTGCTGCGCAATTATTTCTGCCAGTTCGGCAGTCTCTATCTGGTTCTCGCGTCGAGGAGGCATTCTAAAAGAGGAAACATGAAAGGAAACGAGTGAGAGAATTAGACGAAAAGAATGAGATGAACAAATCTGATGAAAGCAAGGATAGTGGTCATTTGTTTGTTACTACAAAGCAACAAACGACACACAGTGACAAATCAAAGTAAATGGGTCGAAAATAATGTATCACGAAGACATGCTCGCCTATAAGTGAACACTCATCCCAAGAATTCCCAGGTAAGCACAACTGGTCTCGCGTCTGATGAGATGTATACGAAGTGCTTGCCTAGACAGAAAACCCAGAATACAGGCATTCACCCTTCCAGTTTGCACGTGTTCACATTATTTAAAACCCAAAACCTTGACGAGATTTTGAAAACTCAAAGGGTTCAAAACCATATAATAGAGAGTTCAAAACCTTACAATAGAGGGTTCAAAACCTAGAAATCAATCATCCTAGAACAGATGATTAGTTTTCAAAGTGGTTTTGAAATTTATGTTCTTGTTGTGGTTGTCACCTAAGGATAGGTGACAGTATTGTTTTATGACTAAACGCAAGTAAACTCGCGTTAGGGTCCTAAGAAGGTTATAGACTAGGTCAAAGCATTACTAATTACTAATAACCTAATTCCCTATAACCATTGGCTCTGATACCATCTTTTCTGTCACACCCCGACCACGTGGAACATACAAAACGTGGCGGAAACATCGGGGAGTGTTGTAACAGAATTAATTGTTTCAAATCCATGGCAATTGAAGTTTCGTTTTATTGATTAAAAGTGTTACAATGTCTTAACAAACAAGGAAATACAACATAATTAACTAGTCTTGTATCTTTTATTGTCACTAAAGCCCAAGTCTGTCTAAGTGTATCTTGAACATCTTATGCAACAGCTCCTGAAAAACACATGTGAAAATAGGTACGTCAGCATAAAAATGCCTGTGAGATACATAGGTTTTGTGAAAATAAGATTCATGACTTATGTTTGAGAAAATGTTTAGTCATGAACCTTGTTATTTGCTTTGTCTTTTAAATCATTTGAAAAACGATAAGATCGGATGATAAGTATAAATAAATGTAAGGTTAAATGAATAACCAAGTAAAATGTGTTTGCAATAGATAAGTTGTTTATAAATCAATGTCTTGTGAAAAGTATGTTATTTGTATGAAATGTTCTATGTCTCAAACTGAAATGATTCAAATAACGTTACGACATGTAATACCATACAAACACTTATATATAGGAAGTACCAGCGGCGTATCCACCATGCTTGTATCATATTACACACGCATCGTTACTTAATCACTTAATCAAACCAAACCAAACAATGTAAAATGTTCATGTCGAGATGTAAATCATGTCAAAATGTCTATGTCAAATATCCATGTCAAATGTCTATGTCCAGTATCCATGTCAAATGTCTATGTCAAATATCCATGTCAAATGTCTATAGTCCAAAAGTAGTCAAGTAATGTATAACCAAAATGATATGTATGGTAAGTAAAATGTAGACTACTTAAACCATAAGTAAAAATGTACAAAACAAAGTATTGAAGTAAAACTTGGTTTAAATCAAAGTTATGTTTTGTAAGAATATATGCATGCTATACTGAATATGAACATTTATGCGGTGTTGTGAAAATTCATACATCCAAGCCTTGAGACAGACGGATAACTATGTAAAAGTGAGTTATCAAGAGAATATGTATTCGGATTCGGTCATTCCTTTCATCCCCTTTCCCTGGGATGTCCGGAACGGGATTTGTCAAGTCCTATGGTACCACTACCTACTAACGAACGGCATGATCGGTGTTAATGAATGTATAGTATAGTTTAAACAAACCAAATGTCATACCAAAATGTAAGCATGTTTTATGAAGATAATGTACCTAGTATGCTAGAGTAAACATACAGGGTAGAGCCGTAAAACAATGTGTCCATATGTTACTGGAACATATGTAACAGAGATGCAGTATAAAACAATGTACTAAGTATGCAAAGTCATCATACAAAGCATAGAACACCATGAAATCATGTACTATAAATGTACTAATGAACATAGCAAGTATATGATGTGAAAACAGGAAAGCACGAAAGTAACAAGTAGGCACATGTGTTTCACCCCAAAACAGTTTGGAAAACAGTAAAAGAGGGGTCTATGTACTCACTTGAGATTGCTCAGAAGTCCTTGAGTAACAACCAAACAATGCTAGAGATCGCGGAATATCAAACGGCACCTAATATAGGTAACTACATTAATAAACCGGACCTAAATCGGAAGACTGGGTAGCATTAGGGTTTGTAAACCAAACGAGTGTGGAGACTCGTGTGATATGGTTTAACAAAGCCTACATACTAAATGAAACCTAACATAACTGTCTACGACCCATTACGACCCGTTTGGGTAGCTTATGCTACTTTAACGTGTCGTGCGCGTGAAACGCGTTCGGACCGCCTAACTAGTCCTATGACAAGTGTTATATGCCTAAACATGTTACATAATCAGTTACGTGACAAAAGTTTAGGTTACATATGCTTAATTACCAATTATACATGAAAAGGGTATTCTGGTAATTTACCTAAGGCATATAAACTACCTATCATACAACTACTTAAACGATGTGACCATAGGGTATAACCTCGAAAGGTTATTCCCTACCTACTATGGTCACCTAATGTGTTTGGTCGGATCCTAATGATCGACCAAACTGGGTCGGGTTCGAAGGTATAGGCGATTTATTAGATCGCCTACCCTACGACCCTAGACAACGTGGAAATCAGTGGGCATAGTCCCAAGGGACTATGACCAACGTGATTACACTCACGTTGCGAAGTTCCTACGAACTTCGCATTGACCATTACTGGTCAACGCTGAAAGTCAAACAAAGTTTGACTTTCCGACTCGAAAAGCAGTAAAAAAAAATAAGGAAAAGAACGAAAGAATACTTACGAAGGGTCCAAGATTCAAAGGTTCAAAGGTGTGGGTTTTGTGTTGAGGATGGATGGGTATTTATAGTAAAAGCACTACCGTTAGGATCGTTTCTTGTAAAAGGGGAAAAGATCTTGTCCGTACACTTGTTGAAAGGTTATGGAAGCTAAATTCCATCCTTATCTCATGACTAGATAATTAGGAACATGTGGTTGTGGATTAAACATGTGCAAACAGCCTGTTTAAAAACTCTGCATCTGGTCAGAAGACCCCATACGCATCGTATGGTATAAACACCATACGCATCGTATGGTATAAGTTTGGCAGAATTACAGTTTTGGTCCCTGAACTGTATTTAGGTCATTTTTGACACGTTTAAGGCCCGTTAACCCCATTTCAAAGCTCTAAAATGAATTTAAAGTATAGGGAACTTAAAACATGCTCAAAAATATCTCGGATGTCGGTTCGTTTAGCCGTACGAACGCGATGTTCGCTTAATTACGACGGAATGCGCATAAGCGCGAAAAACGATCCAAATGACGCGACGAATGGATTTTTCTCAAGGCGAACACTAAAATATAATGTAGTCATGTTCACATAAATTTTTGGATGTCCGGATGTATTCAGAACGTAAGTTATGCGCGAAAATGCAAACTTGTGCACTTTTTGACACTTTTAGTCCCTGAATGACCCAAAAGTTTATTTTAGCACACCGAACCCCTCAAAGCCTATTTCTAAGCTATGTAAAGGATATTTAAGGTGTGTTTAACTTATGGTCATGTTCCGGAATGTCTGTTACAGTTCAAATTGGCATACTTTCGCAGTTTGTCAAGTTTAGTCCCTGTAAGCGATTTAACTTTGATTTCACCACACCAAACCTTCCAAAACTTATAACTAAGTTATGTAAAGGTTATTTAAGGTATGTTAAGCCTATTTCACTTTTCCAGAGTGTTCGTTGGATTAAACTGGTTATATCTACACATCAGAGCGCGTATAACCCTCCAGAAAGCGATTTAGAGCTTGAAATCGAACAAGAGTTGATATGTGCTAACGATACACATATTTTTACAAATCCCAAGTATGAAATATAATATTTCATTGGTTCGGTATTTGTTTGATGGCCGTGAAGGCACAGGTGTTACACATACCACTTAGCTTGGGAGCGTTTTCAGACGCTTCTCTCTCGTTGTTCGCAGCATGGTTTGTCGGATTGGGCGTTAGTTGAGAAATTCTACAATGGTCTTACTCCTGAGATTAGAGCTCGTTTCGATACTTCAGCAGGAGGTCAGCTTATGGGAAAGAAGACGGTTACTGAGTGTAATGATTTATTTGAGAGCTTTGCACATTCTGATATGGATTACAGCACTATCGGCAGGACTTCCATTCCTGTTACTACCACCTCGGCCGGTCGAGGGGTAAACCAAGTTAGCTTGGATCCATCGGTAGCTGCTGTGGTCGAGAGTGTGAAGAAAGATTTGAGGCAGGAGATGAGGAGAGAGTTAGATGAGATTAAGAAGAAAGTTGATAGGTGTGAGGTTTGTAGGGGAGGCCACGATACACTAGATTGTCCCACACTTACGTTAGAGCAGGTAGAGTACAAAGCTGGTCAGTCTAGGGGTTTATTCGGTAATAATAATAATAATTATAACTCCAACTGTCAGGGTAGTGGTAGTAGTTTTCGCCCTTCTGGCAGTCCCCCTGGTTTTCCTTCTGGTCAGTATCAAAATAGGGGGCCGGGTCTTTATACGAGTAGAGGTTCGGGTCAGTATGGTGGTTCAGGAGGTCAGTTTGCGAGTGGATGGTTGAATCAGGAGAGTCAGGGTAGTGGTAAGGCTCCAGAGGGTAGTATGAGTAGGATAGAGGAGATGTTAGCTCAGATGATGACACAAAATCAGGCGACGCGGAAATCCCTCAATGATTTCACTAGGACTCAAGAGCAGATCAATAAGAGTCACGATCTTCAGCTTAAAAATCAAGAGTCTACTCTTTTAGATCTTAAGAGAACAGTAGGGGATATAGCTAGGCAGTTGAAAGAATCCCCATCTGGTCAGTATTCAGGTACCACTCACCCTGTCAATCATTCTGTCAAAGCTATTACGACTCGTAGTAGGAGGAGTCTAGGAGAGGTTGTGAGAGGGAAGGTTGAGTTAGGGAGTGATGATGAAGTAGATGAGGTGATTGAGATGGAGGTTCCAGGCAAAGTGCAACATAGGCTAGACCCAGCAAGTACCGCACACGCTGAGGAGTTTCCAGTGGAGAAGAAAGTAGAGAAGCAGCCGAAGAAGGTTCGACCACCGCCTGTGATTGATATTTCGCGTCTTCCGTTTCCCGCTCGAGCTAGGCAGCAGATATATGCTAGGGAGTATGACAAATTCCTTGACATGTTCGCCCAGCTGAAGGTGAATCTTCCGTTCATAGAGGCCCTGAGATCCATGCCCAAATACGTCAAGTTCCTTAAGGATTTTCTCAAGCGTAAGGATAGGGTAGGAGAGTGTTCAAGTAATTCATTGAGTGGAGAGTGTTCTGCTGTGATCCTAAATAAACTTCCTGAGAAACTCACTGATCCAGGCATATTCACGATTCCATGTTTGTTTGGTGGTGATGTTAAAAACCACGCGTTAGCTGACCTTGGTGCTAGTATTAATTTGATGCCATATTCATTTTACGAAAAACTAGGCCTTGGTGATTTGAAGTCAACACGTATGACCCTCTCGTTAGCCGATAAGTCAGTTAAGTATCCTAGGGGGATAGTAGAGAATTTGTTGGTAAAAGTGGATAAGTTTGTGTTTCCGGCTGATTTTGTAGTGTTAGATATGGAGGCCGATGATAAAGTTCCGTTGATTTTACGGCGCCCGTTCTTGAACACGGCTAAAGCGTTGATAGATGTCTTTTTAGGCACAATTACACTTAGAGCGGGTGAGGAGTCGGTAGTCTTTGAGGTGAATAATGCGAGAGGATCGAGTGCGAGAGTTGAGGCGATTGTATCGGTAGAGGAGAGTGAGAAGAACGAGAGAGACGAGAAAGTGGTGGTGAGTGAGCCGAGTCTAGAAAAGGTGTCAAAACCCAAGTGTGGGGATCCACCTGATAGGAGAGTAGAGGAGCTGGAAGAAAGAGTGACGAGTTTAGAATCTAAGATAGAGAAACTGAGCAAGACTCAGTGTGGGGATAGGTTTAAAGATGATACATTTAGGTTCACACCGTTTGATGAAGAGTGGAGAGAGTATGAGAAAGTTAGGAGAGATTCAGGCGATTTTGTGAATTGTAGTGCTACGGCCCGTACGACTTGGTGTGGAGGTGAGCTCCGCATATACAATCCTCCGTAAGTGCGTGAACATTTGTGATTACTTGTAGAGTTTGTACTTTGAGTCGTAGTTCGTTTCGTGTCGTTAGTTAGGTTATTAGTGTCGTTTGCGTCGTTTCGTGTTTTTGCGTCTTTTGTGTGTTTTGTCAAGTATTTTGCAGGTTGCATCACATGTACGAAGGCAAGATCGACGTCCGAGCAGCTTACCAGGTCTGTTGAATGTTAAAAACCGACGAAATACGTGCAGGGGCAGTTTGGGAATAAAGAAATTATTTTTCTGCATAATTCTGCTGTTGCCGCATGCTGTTCTGCTGTTACCTGCTGTCCAGGCGGCCCGCCTCAATTAAACCCACATTTAAAACGGGCCGCGCGGATTTTTAAAATGTTGCCGGAAGTTTAAGTGAAAGCGGCCCGCCTCCACTTATCATCACACTCATGCGGGCCGCGAGCCCACTACATATTGAAAATGGGCTGCTCAGGCCCAATAGGTTCAGCCGATCGATCCATGTTCCATATTTTCCATCATTTTCATCCATTTATAACCATCATTGTTCGGGCTGGTTCGAGTCGACGTTCAGGTTTGTTTTCCTGCGATTGTTGTTGTTGTATTTGAGTCGTTTGTTACCGGGTTTATTTCCATCTTAAGTGTGGGGAAATGGATTGCATATTTTTGAGGCATTAAAATGTGATTTTTCACTAAATTTTCATCCCGTTATCCGTTGCATCCACACTTTGGTTTGGCACTAGGGTTGTTCGAGGGCGAGCAAAGTGCCGGGAGGGGGTAAGATGGAAATTCGGTGGTGTAATTTTGAGTCTTTTATTTTGTACCATGCGTCTAAGTTAGTAGTTTTGAGTCGTTTTGTGTTTCGAGTCGGTATTGCTTTGGTATTTTGCTTGTTTTTGTTTTGCAGGTTCGAATATGTACCACCCGTACTCAATCTCCATTCGGGTGAGTTTGGAGCTGTTTATTCAAATTTCGGGCATTTATCAAGCATACTAGTTGGAGTCAAGCCGATCGCGAATGAAATGCTATACGATCGAGCTGGATTGGATGAGAGTGTTTGCAGCTTATACGCGAATTAAACCAGCTAAGTCCTTTCCGATTTGCCCTTTTGTCTTTTATTTCTTATTTATTTTTAGTTTTTGAGTCGGTTTCCATCCTACATTGAGGGCAATGTAGAGTTTAAGTGTGGGGATGGGAAACTATCGTTTAGTGTCTAGTTAGTAGAGTCTTGAGTCATAAAAATTGAAAAAAAATCAAAAAAAAAAATTATAAAATGTCTTTTGAAATAAGAAGTTTGCAAAAATAAAAACGGAAAATGATAGAAAAGTTGGATTTTTGTTCGGGTTCAAATAATGATAATATGAGATAAAATAATCGTGCTTGTGTCTAGTTTGGGATGCGCGGGTAGGCTTGGTTCGGTTCTAGGTTCCTTTGATTTAAAATATACCTAATTGTCGGTCTACTAGTGGGTTCTCATCTAGGGAGAGTGGGAAAATTGAAACCGCCAAAAATAGTATAAGGGGCACCGTTATAAGTTAAGATCGTTAGAGTTTTTAGTCATTATCTCGTTGAAAAAGAAAAAAAAATAATAGAATAAAAAAAAAGTGAGCTAGAAACTAAATGAAAGTAGCCATTCCTATGTAGTCTGTGATTGGGGATAGCGACTCTACAGTCGGATTACCGCTAAGGTGTGTGAAATCGATTTGCCGAATAAAAGTACCGAAACCTAAGTAATCTGTGGTTGGGGATCGCGACTCTACAGCCGGAATACCTCTTGGTTAGGGAAAGCATCGTCTAGTCTCACGAAAAAAAAAGAGAGCAAAAAGCAAAAAGAAAAAAAATAGAAAAAAAATGGAAAAATAGATTTGATTTTAAACTCTCTTGATCTTGGTATAAAACGGTTAGGAAATAACCCAGTGGTTGTTCCTTTTGTCCTATAAGCTTGAGGGGGGATTAGGTGGACTTGCAATTCTTAGTGTGAGACCCTAGGTGGATTGACCATAATTGAACTAAATTGCATGATAAGGGCTTGGAACCGGGTTGGGTTTAACTGGATCGATATACTTGCAATCGCGGCTAACACAAGTTTCGGTTTTAATAAATTAACATAATTTTTGGCCCGAGTGATTATTCCGACTATGATTCCGTTATGCATAATTCTTTTTCGAGGACGAAAAAAGGTTAAGTGTGGGGATATTTGATGTATTGTAAAATACATTGGTATTCGCGTCAGTTTTTAGTGTCGGTTTTAGGTAGAATGTATATACTTTTGATGTTTTTGTATTTTCCAGGTTTTCACAGCAAAAGGAGCAGATACGAGTTAAATATTGAAAGGGCAAAAGGCTGACATGGAAACCGAGGAGTTCGGGAATGAAACGAAGCAGAAATGCAGTTCTGGAGTGCCCAGGCGGGCCGCCTCAGCTTACAAGACATTCTCAAGCGGGCCGCATCAACTAAACAAGGATTTCCGGAGTTTGAATGGCGCGCGGCCCGCGTAAACTTACCACCATATGTGATGCGGGCCGCGAGGGGGTTGTATACGCGCACAGACTTCGTAACAGCATCGGATTTAGGGTTTTAGTGGTTATAAAACAACATTATCATCATCAGCCGAGAAGAACAGAACATATTACGAAAGTTAGAGTTTTTGGACGATCGGGAAGGCTGTTTAGAGGCGTTTGAAGGCTCGGGATTGCTGGGAATCATCGGGGATCATTCAGGAGCACTCGGGATCGAAGAAAACGGGTTCTATTATCTTGTTTCTTTGTGTTTCGTTTGTTCTTAATTGTTCGATGATGAATTCTGTTTTGATAATGATTGTTATGATTTTAGACATGATTATTGGCTAAATTTTTATTACTACCTAGACATGGATGAATGATTGTTTAAGTTTGATTATTTTTGGATTTATGGAAGCTATGGATTGTTTATAAATTGTAAACGGTTTGTTCTATCAGTTAGATGTGTTTGCGTGCTTGATGTTATTTGAATAATTGATTATTGCTTCGTTCGAATCTTGGTGACGGTCTTTATCACGGAATAGAATCGGGCTAGGGTTTTAGGTTTTGGTTAGTGTCTATATCACATAATAAACCTTAGATCCTTTAGGGTGAAAATCTAGTAAGTAACCTTAGAAGTAATAGTTGGTAATTTTATAAAATCAAGTGTTCTACTAATCATCAATAGTTGTAAGGTGCGAGATTATTGCTAGGTCTAAGTGATTAAACCGCAAGGTGGGTCCTTCTTAGGAAGTTAACCTTTTGGCTGCTGTCTAGCAAGTCTAGCTGAGAAAACAAACTTATCCTAGGTTTAGGTCTCGTAAGGGAGTGAGCCTTGTAGGATACTTTTATAAACCCAATTAGATGTCTCGTAAGGGAGTCTAATAACCGGTAAATTAACAACCTTTAGGGGATCTTAGCGTGCTCTTGAGAGGGTTTAGGGGTCCTTAGATTTCCCGATAGGTGAGAATTATAAGATCCCGGTTCCATAGCAGACAACTTCCAATTATAATCATAACTAAAAGCAATCAGGATTCCTGTCTAGGTAGTTCTTTCATCATCCTTGAGTTCAGCCTTCGTGTGAGTTCGTGTCTAGTTCGTCTAGTCTAGTTAGTTTTCGTTATTTGCATTCTTAGGATTTTTAGAAAACCCCCCCAATTAATAAACATTTAGTTAAGTCGTGTCAGTCTAAGTCTAGATAGAGTCGTTATCGTGATCAGTAGAGTCTCTTGGGTTCGATACTCGGACTTCCTTAGGCTATACTTCATCGATCGGTACACTTGCCGGTCGTGTGATTTAGGGTTTAGAGAGTCTTAGTTTTATAAATTTAAAACTTAGAGAGTCTAGATTTAGGGTAAATTTAGTTAATTTAGTTAACCCGTTTCGAGCACATCACTCCTTCAGCTTTTCCACTCTATCTGCAAAATAAAATTGAAAACTTTCAGGAGATAAATGAGTTTTTGCAATATTAATATGCATTTCTTCCTCATCATCACTGTCATCATTTGATAATTGATCAAACACTTGTGTCTATTCTGAACTATCATCTGAAGTACTAAATTCATTATCTTGATTCTTCTCATTATCAGCAAACACTTTCATCCATTCTTTCATCAAATCTGGCTCTTGAACTATTTGTGCAATGAGAGCTACTACTTTTGAATCAGGTGGTATGTATTTGTCCCAACTGAAACCTTTTGCCACTTTTTCATCATCTTGATCAATTATTCCAAAATAAGCTTTCTTATTTGCTTCTTCAATCATTTTAGCATGTGCAGTTTGTGGTTCTTTTTGTTGATATGGTTGATGAGCAACTTGTTGATATATAGCTTTCCGATAATAATCATTACTACCAAAAGGATTCTGTGCTCCACTAGCTTCTCGATTTTTACATTCCCTCTTGAAATGTCCTTTCTCCCTGCATCGAAAACAAGTAACTTTAGATTTATCAAAACCTAAAGTAGAAACATTAGCATCCAGGAAATCATCTCTTCCTGTAATCATCTTAAATTTTTCAGCTCTTCTCAAAACACTCGCTAAACACCACTTGATATCCATCAGCTCCATTTCCTCAGCATCTATCTGATCGTAATCCTCTTTTGTCAACATAGGATTTCCGATCCTTCCTGCAACCAACCCTTCATATGATTCCAATACTGTAGCAAGTAACGACATATGACTTTTAGCCACCTCTTCAGAGAAATTTTGACCATTCTGAAGATGCAATGCGATGTTGCAATGTAAAATTTGACCATTACTGTTGTTTGAGCTTTGGAATTGATGACTTGAGTTTGAACTCTTCAGATTAACACTTAGATATGAGGAAAATCCACTGCTGCTGTTTGGACTTTGCTTGATTGATTCAGATGAGTTTTCTGCACTGAAAGCAGTTTGGATTTTCGGACTTGCTTCGACATTCTGAACATTCCCTTTGAAGTACATTTTCACATCTTGTTGTGGACTTAGATTGCTCATTCTAGAAATCTTTTGTTGCTCAAGATCTTGTCCTTCAATCTTTTCGATGAACTGAGAAATTTTCAAGCCATCATATTCTCCAGTATTCTTTAATATCATAAAAAATGTACCCCATTCTTTCTTAGGTAAAGCATCAGCTAATTTGTCAACCCATTCTTCACGATCTTTGTTGATATCTAATAATGACATTGACCGTACTAAGTGACAATATCTTTCAATCAATTTCTTTGTATCTTCTCCCGGTAAACTTGTAAATAGATCAAATTCTTTCTTTAACAATGATTTTTTACTCTTGATCATCTTCTCATTTCCCTCAAACTTAACTCGAAGTGCTTCCCAAATTGAACGTGAAGTCATATCATGTTGAAGCAATATGAATATGTCTTCTTTAATAGCTTGCTGGAGTAAACTAATCATCATCTTTTCTGCTTTGTACATGTCTCGTTCTTTATCCATAAATTCAAAAATCTTCTTTTCAACTCCCAAGTCTGTACGTGGTAGTACATACTTTTTTCTCAACACACTCCCAAGACTTCAAATGATTAGCTTGAACCCAGTTTTCAAACCTATCTTTCCAACCATAATACTCCTCAATTCCCATTAGCTTCGGGGGTTTTTGTAAAGTTCCATTCTCATTTTCCATGTTCATACTTTGAGCAATGGCAGTAGGAGTACTCGAGGCAGTAGCAAATGCGTTATAAAATTCCTCTTCCATGATTCGGTAGCAAGTTTTTCAAAATCAGACACTTTCAAACGAAATACACTTTCACACGAAATGAAATTTGGTGCGAAATAACAAACTGGTACGAAATACCCTGCAAGAAAACTTCAAACGAAATGAGCTTTCACACGAAATAAGATGCTTTCGTACGAAATAGATGATTTCGTACGAAATAACAAAATTTTCAAGCGAAATGAAGTAGTTTCGTACGAAATAGGTGATTTCGTGCGAAATACAACGCACTTTCAAACGAAATAACAATATGGTGCGAAATAGGTCTATTTCGTGCGAAATACCAAAAGCTATTCCGTGCGAAATACTGCTGATGTCATCATCTCAAACTGTTTTTGTCAAAATTGATCAATTTTTAGTCCGATTTTAGGTCTGAAACTTTCAAGGCTTTGTTAAAACATTGTTACGCATATAATGTGTGAAATTCAATCCATTTTATCCGTAAAAACTTGTTAATTTTGAAAAAGAAGTTGTAGAAACAGAATTTTGAGCTGAATCAGTAAGAACTCTTCCTCCTGAGCTCTGATACCACTTGTAGGATCGTTTTCATGACCAAACGAGTCGTTCAGAAGAGTCTTTGCTCAATACGAAAGGCGGAAACAGACGTATCGAGGTGATTCAGCTTGCAATTCACTTTAAACTGTCTTTTGATTGATTTAACAACGTTTTACAGCGAGTAGACACTTAGGCAGCAGTTCGGTACTGAAACCAGAAAGTTACAAATGACAAGGCACCTATTTATAGGTAAGTCTATTTCGTGCGAAACCAACTCACACGAAACCAAGTTCATACGAAATAGCTATTTCGTACGAAATCACCAGTTGATTTCGTGCGAAATACCCTATTCCTATTTCGTACGAAACACCCACTTTTCACTTTTTCTCGAATAACATGCCCTGATCTATCTATTCTAATACAAGACTCGATACAAGACGAAGTCGACAGACGTATGCACTAACAGCTGCCGTCCGACCCACTAACACTTGTTTCGTCTTACGCGTCGCTAATTGTTATGCTATCGATCTGTTCAGGCTAACCTTACTCTCTAGCTCTCCCTTCAATCCACCAATCGCTGTGAGTATACTCGATCCCTTTTTGCTTTACGCACTTTTGGGTGTTACATACGTTACATATCCTAAATCACATCAAACACACTACGCAATACTTTAATCGCTAACCAATTACCGCATGTTATACGTGACTTAATGAATGCTTGTTTGTTATGTTTACACATGGAATGTTGTCTACCTTCCTTAGCAACGATAGTACTATAGTTTGGACTCAGCACCTGTTTACTCAGGGGTTGTTAAGGACAATTACTTACATGGCTCACAGTGGTGAGTGTGTATCGTGAATTACCTTGGGCAGTCAACCCGCAGTCATTGGTATCGATAGGTTCATGTCGATAACTAACATGCCTCATTTTACACTGTGTACGTGCTGGTTATGCGTAACGATTTCGAACTCTATATGCTATTATCAAACTTGTATGCTCACCTTTACACTATGTGTATTGACCTTTATTTTAACGTATGTGACGGGTGCTTAGGATGCTTATTTGCTTACTTTGCTATGAAATCGAGGCTAGGAAAGACCTAGGTCAATAACAAACAATTGTCTGTAATAAAAATCTGAGTTGTCGGAATAGAACAATTTGACTAGATATTTTCTATAATAATTGTATTATCTTTTATGACATGGTATGGGACGTGCTGCTTTAAATAATTGGTAATTATAGTTGTTATGGAAACTTCTGGACAATCTGTTTCGCTCAGTGCCATGCCCTGATGTTTCTGCCATCGGTTGGGGTGTGACAGATTGGTATCAGAGCCATAACTATAGGGAATTATGCAAGACACGACCTAGTCTGGGTCGATGTCTTAGAAATGACCTAGTCTATAGTTAGGAACCAACAGACCGACTTGTGCATATCCGGTAGGGATTATGTACGAGCTTACTGCTATTTCTCGCCATTCTCGCCTACGCTACACTATCACTGCACTCGAATTTTCAAATATGAATGAGCGATTAAGTTGAGATTAGGTGTGAAAACCGCAAACTCTCGACCAAATTGCTTGTTCGCCTCGCATTTTCATCTATAAACACGAGAAATTGCGTTGAATTAGGAGTGAAATCCATACTTTGACGCATAATTCTCTTTTATTTTATCAAAGCTGGAATGACGTTGTTAAGTCAGGGGTGAAACCCAAACCTTGACGACTTGTTCCGACCTTTACTTGGTTTTACAAAACTCTCACCAAAGTCTCGACGGGCTCCAACGACTTGAAGCTACGATATGACTGAAAAGATGCATGCCGAGCCCAAGATTCGAGGCAAAAGCACAAGTCATGAAGGTCAAGGTGTGTACAACAGGTCCTTGTGAATAGTCGAATCACTTTGGGTAGTCGATGTCTAAATAGCCGCAGACGATCCATTTCTCGATTTTTATGTGTTCCGATTCTGAGCCCGCAACTCCTGACTCTGAAGTTCGTCGATTTTATGTGTTTGTATGTGTATTTACCTGCTTATGTGTTTTAATTTTTTGGAGATTTATTCGATTTTCGACATTCGCTTCTCAATCGACACACACGACTCGCATTGCACTTCTATCTCAATCGCTAACAAATCGCTACTATCATGAGGAACCACCGTACGCTATGCTGCTTGCTATATTATTCGATTATACTATACTACTCGCTATGTTAATCATGGACGCTATTTTCGAACGCTCGCGAACTTTGAACAATAGGTTTATGTATTCTGAATGCCTCTTGAGATTATGTGCTTATGTGCTTCTGTGATTCTATGCCTCACGCGCTTATGTGTTTCTATGCTTATGTGAATCTGTGATTATGTGCCTACATGTTACGTAAACGTGTTCCCGAGCTTGAGTAGTATTAGGATTGTGAGGTGAGATTCGATCATATTGTGTTGAGTCCTGTGGCGATGTCTGTTGCAGACAATGTCGTCATCTGGATCTCGCGCTACCCGAGACGCTCGCCGAAAGCAAGCAGACAAACGCCTCGCTGCCATGATTACCAAGAAAATGGCGAAAGTTATACCCCAATTCATCAGTGAACTGTACGAAAACATGAGCAAATCGTCTGAAGAATCCAGAACCGAAACTCCCAAAGTTGCTTTCAGCTTCAAACAGTTCAAGGCATGCGGACCGAAAGAGTTCACCGGCGAAGAAGGCCCTACAGCTTTGTTTCAATGGTTCGACTCGATCGAAGTTACTTTACGTCAGAGTGGATGTCCTGACAATCTCCGCATACTGAATGTGACCGGCGTCTTCCTGTCCCGCGCTTTAGACTGGTGGACTGCCGAGAGAAACAAGCGTGGAAATGATGCAGCCTATGGTCTGTCATGGGACGAGTTGAAGAACGTTATGCTCGATGAGTTATGCCCTCCCCATGAGCGCCAAAAGCTGGAGGATGAATTCTGGCACATCAAGCAAAAAGATGGTGACAACGCTGCCCTCACTGCTCGCTTTAAGCAGCTTAGTATCATCTGTCCCGATCAAGTGAAGACTACCGACATGACAATCAAGAAGTACATCCGAGCTCTACCAGACTGTGTTGCAGATTTTGTGCATGCCGCAAAACCAGCAACGATCGAAGAAACTTACTTGCTTGCCGATGAAATCAACGACAAGCGAGTAAAAGCTGGTTTTTAGGATAAAGCTTCGAAGAACCTGCACCAAGCCACCGCCGTACCACCCACTGAAACCGCCGCCGCTCAATCATCAAAGTTCTCACGCTGCAAGAAGAAGAACAACAACAGCAGCTCCAGCAACAAGAACTGTGTTGTCACTACCACTGCTGCTCCACTTCAAGCTGTACCGGCTCAACAGCAAACTCAGCATCGACCAGCACCAGTCATCTATGCACCGCCTGCAAAGTGTGCATACACTGGTCCCCACCCTGCCTGCCCGACATGCACTTATCATCACCCGGTGGGTCTCGCATGCTGTTTTTGCGCGCACTGCAATATGTATGGCCATTTCACTGCTAACTGCCGTACTGGTCCCCGTCAGGCACCAGCTCAAGCCACTGCTCATCAAGCTCTATTTCCAGCTCCTCAAGGCCAACAAGCGGCTCAGGCACCCACGATCAACGCCAGAGTCTGCTTCGCATGTGGTGATCCCAACCATTTTGCGAACATGTGCCCGAACAGGGTTGTGAAACAAGATCCCCAGCAGCAGCAGCCTCAGCAACAGCAGCAGCAACAGCCTCAACAGCAACAAGCCGCCCGAGCCAAAACTTTCAACATCAATGTGCGCCAAGCCCAGGCTGACAACAACGTGGTTAATGGTACGTTCCTTGTGAATGGTATTTATGCTTCATGTTTGTTTAATACTGGAGCCGATAACTGTTTTGTGTCGTTCGAATTCGAGAAGCTTCTTAGTCGTAAGTGCTCCCATCTCCCCTTGACATTCGATGTCGAAGTCGCCACCAGAAGAACTGTCGCCGTTAATTATGTTCTTCGTGATTGTACTCTTGAACTCAACAATCACATCTTCCCAATTGACCTTATTCCGATGCAACTCGGAAGTTTTGACATCATAGTAGGCATGGACTTTCTTCGTGAAAACCATGCTGAAGTTGTGTACTTCGATAAGATGATTCGATTCTCGCTCGCGAATGGTGATGTATTATGTGTTTATGGCGAAACTGCTTCGAAAGGTCTCAAACTCATGTCATATGTCCAAGCTAGTAAGTATCTCCGCAAGGAATACAGAGCTTTCTTGGCTAACGTTGTAGTAGCGGAGAAGGAAAAGAAAGGAAAGACAGAAGTGAAAGATGTTCCTGTGGTTCGTGAATTTCCTAATGTGTTTCCTGATGATCTTCCTGGATTACCGCCAAGTCGTGATATCGAGTTTCGTATCGACCTCATTCCTGGAGCAAACCCTATTGCTAGAGCTCCTTATCGACTCGCTCCATCCGTAATGCGCAAACCCTCGAGTCAACTCCAGGAACAACTTGATAAAGGCTTCATTCGCCCGAGCACCTCTCCATGGGGCGCACCAGTCCTTTTCGTCAAAAAGAAGGATGGGTCGTTTCGGATGTGCATCGACTATCGGGAATTGAATAAGTTGACAATCAAGAATCGCTATCCCCTGCCTCGCATCGATGATTTGTTTGATCAGGTACAAGGTGCTACATGTTTCTCCAAGATCGATCAACGCTCAGGCTATCACCAGTTACGCATTCAAGAAGAGGATATTCCCAAAACCGCTTTTCGCACTCGATACGGCCACTATGAGTTCGTTGTTATGCCTTTTGGTTTAACCAACGCACCCGCGGTTTTCATGGATCTGATGAATCGCGTATGTAAACCTTATCTCGACCGCTTCATCATTGTGTTCATCGATGATGTCTTGATCTATTCCAAGTCGAAAGCCGAACACGCGCAACATCTACGTCTGGTTCTCGAGCTACTCCAAGGGAATCGACTCTATGCCAAGTTCTTCAAGTGTGAATTTTGGCTGGAGGAGGTTCAATTCCTCAGTCACATTGTCAATAGTCAAGGTATTCACGTCGATCCCGCGAAGATTGAAGTCGTTAAGAGTTGGATTACACCTAAAAACCCGTCTAAAGTCCGTTCTTTTCTCGGACTAGCGGGCTATTATCGACGATTTATCGAAGGATTCTCAAAAATTGTTGTGCCGCGTACCGCTCTCACGCATAAAGACAAGCCTTTTGTTTGGGGAACTGAACAAGAGTCTGCTTTTCAAACCCTCAAGCACATGCTCTGCAATGATCCTGTTCTCACTTTACCCGACGGAAACGACGACTTCATTGTCTATTGTGATGCTTCGAACCTTGGTCTTGGTTGCGTCCTCATGCAACGGGACAAGGTCATTGCATACGCATCTCGTCAGCTCAAAATCCACGAGAAGAACTATACAACCCATGATCTCGAGCTAGGCGCAGTTGTTTTTGCGTTAAAGATTTGGCGACACTACCTATATGGTACCAAGTGTACGATCTTCACCGATCATAGGAGCCTACAACATATATTTGATCAGAAAGAACTTAATATGCGTTAACGCCGATGGGTAGAACTTCTCAACGATTACGACTGTGAGATTCGTTATCACCCAGGAAAAGCAAATATCGTTGCCGACGCTCTCAGCCGACGGAGCTATCTGCTCAGCATTCGTGATACCCAAGCCCAATACGATCTCGAAACCCTCATCCGCGAAGCTCAGCATGCATGTTTTAATGAACGCACCTTGAAGAAGAAAAGAATCTATCACGATGGAGCCCAGCTTGTGAATAAGTCGAATGGGATATTCCACTTTCTGGACCGAATTTGGATCCCTAAACGGACCAATTTGCGACAAATATTGATGGACAAAGCCCATAAATCCCGGTATTCTATTCATCCCGGTGCCGATAAAATGTACCAGGACCTTCGCTACAAGTACTGGTGGCCGGGTATGAAGAGGGATATTGCTCTCTACGTTGGGAAGTGCCTAACTTGCTCAAAAGTCAAGGCGGAACATCAAAGACCCTTGGGCTTACTCGAACAACCCCCGATCCCTATGTGGAAGTGGGAGAGTATAGCTATGGACTTCATAACAAAGCTCCCGCGCATGCCATCAGGTCACGACAGCATCTGGGTTGTTGTTGACCGATTGACCAAATCAGCGCACTTTTTGCCAATACGGGAAGACTACAAGGTAGAACGATTAGCCCGAATCTACACCAATGAGATCATTTGTCGACATGGGATGCCTCGCGACATCATCTCTGACCGTGATGCTCGGTTTACCTCACGATTATGGGAAACGTTTCAAGCGGCTCTCGGTACTACGCTTAATCTAAGTACCGCATTCCACCCTCAAACCGACGGTCAGACTGAGAGAATGATCCGTACTCTTGAAGACATGCTCCGTTCGTGTGTCATAGATTTTGGTGGTAATTGGGATGCTTACCTGCCGTTAGTCGAATTCTCGTATAATAATAGTTATCATTCCAGCATTCAAATGGCACCATTCGAGGCTTTATACGGAAGAAAATGTCGATCGCCTATTGTACGGCACGAGATCGGGCACTCGCAATTGACCGGTCCTGAGCTATTGCAAGAAACGACTGACAAAGTCCTCCAAATTCGAGACAATCTGCTGAAAGCTCGGAGTCGACAGAAAAGCTACGCCGATAGACGACGCAAGACCCTTGAATTTGACGTTGGCGACTACGTACTCCTAAAGGTATCACCTTGGAAGGGTGTGGTCAGATTCGGCAAGAAAGGGAACCTGGCGCCTCGATATGTTGGACCTTTTAAGATTCCGGAAAGGATCGGAAAAGTTGCCTACAGACTCGAACTACCGGAGGAACTTAGTAACGTTCACCCAACTTTCCATGTTTCGAACCTCCGAAAGTGCCTGGCTGAGCATGATTTAATTGTGCCTCTTGACGATCTCCAAATAAACGAAACACTACACTTCGTGGAGAAGCCAGTCGAAATCATGGACCGCCAAACCAAGTAGCTCAGACGCTCGCGCATTCCTATTGTGAAAGTCCGATGGGAAGGCAAACGAGGCGCAGAGTTCACTTGGGAACTCGAAAGCGACATGAAGGCGAAGTACCCGCAGTTATTTGTTACGGCTTCGACCTAATTTCGGGATGAAATTACCTCAACTAGGGGAGGCTGTAACACCCCGTGTTTCGAAAGTCAAAGTCAAAGTCAAGATTGAAGTCAAAGGAAGAAAAGATTGCTAATTGCGATCTGTCACTCCTTGCTCAAGTCTTGTTTTGACTTCTTTGACTTGTAGTTAGTCTATTTTATGCGTTACGTTAGTTGTATTATGTGGAGTACTTAGTAATAATCGAGGTTTATTCGATATTTATCGCATGTTTTATCGCTTATCGCTATCGCAATCGCACTCGCAACTCGAATTAAGCATTCTGGATATTGTTTTATGTGTGTGTGTGCCTTATGTGTTACTTGTGCATGTTTTATTATGTTATGTTGTGGTTGATAATCGAAACACAATCGAAACTCGAATCGCAATCGAATCGCAAACGCTAAACGCAAGTCAATTAAGGATGATTGTATGTTGATATAGTAGTTGGGATTAAAAGTAATTTGACTAGGAAACCCTATCGCATCGCAACGCTCGCATTCGTAATCAAAACGGAAAAACTCGTTGCACCGAACACTCGAACCAAGTGACTGATCGACCAGGTAACCAACCGATCAATCGAGCTGCCGCTCGATCGGCCAGCCAGTCGATCAGGCTGCCACCCGATCGACCAACCCTTTCCACTTTGGGAAACTCTATAAATACCCCCTGTCACCATCAAACTTACTACTTTTGGCACTCTCTGTCCGACCAGCGCTCCAACCTTACTTTTTCTTCGATTTCTCACGATTCCGGTAAGATTTCAACCTAATCTTTGTACTTTCTTGATCTACACGCACTCCTACACCTTTTTATCTTTTAAATCTTAACTTTTAACCGTGAAATCACTAGATTTGAGGTGTTCTAGGATGATGTCATCATGGTGTTCTTGAGAACTTCATGTTTTGGCCTCAATCCACCGAGAACAACTTAGATCTAACCGATTTCCACATAAACAAACAAAGATCTTTCATAGATCTAAACATATTCGTAATGAAAAGGATTGAAAGATGGTTTTCCAACTTTCTTTCAACTCTTTTACACTCAATGCATTCAAAACTGATAGAATCGGAGCTTGTACCGACTTCCTACTCATTCTTGTGGTTGTGTTGGTTCAAGATCTGAATTCTATCCATGAGGATACCGATTTTGGGTTAAACATGGAACACCGTCTCGAACAGTTAACTGGCCGGATTTGGGTGATTCCTGTCCGATCAGGAGTACCAAGTATTGACGAGGTTTCTGTTGCTTAACACGTTATCAAAACATCTCGATAAATCGACAAACAACCAAGACAACCAAGTGTAAGAAGAAACGGAACGACCAGGACAGAATGCCGTCCGATCGGACTACCGTCCGATCGGACTACCGTCCGATTGGGTTGTCACCTGATCGACTTGCACCTTGGGTCCCACACTTAACTATTTTTCCAACATTTGAAGTCTGAACGTTAAACGAATTGTTGTCCGAACGGACTACCATCCGATCGGATTACCGCTCGATCATAAGACATTTAAGCTTCAACAGTTAACATTTTTCTACATGTTCAATGCACATGTGTTGCCACCCTATCGGACCATCATCCGATCGAGTGACAAACTGCTGTGAATTTGTTCTCACTAAAGTATTCAACCAATCGGGTTATCGTCCGATCGAACGTCCGTCCGATCGACCGACCTGAAAAGTAGGGATACTTCTGTGTTTTCAAATGCTACAACAAAAACTTCAAAAGTCAAACCATCATACACAAACACATCCTTCACGAAGGAAGAAACAATCCACTCAAAAGGTCACCCGATCGAATGACCATCCGAGCGGACTAATGCTCGCACGACCGGCTATTCGATCGGACTACCATCCGATCGAGCTGCCGTCCGACCCACTAACACTTGTTTCGTCTTACGCGTCGCTCATTGTTATGCTATCGATCTGTTCAGGCTAACCTTACTCTCTAGCGCTCCCTTCAATCCACCAACCGTTGTGAGTATACTCGATCCCTTTTTGCTTTACGCACTTTTGGGTGTTACATACGTTACATATCCTAAATCACATCAAACACACTACGCAATACTTTAATCGCTAACCAATTACCGCATGTTATACGTGACTTAATGAATGCTTGTTTGTTATGTTTACACATGGAATGCTGTCTACCTGCCTTAGCAACGATAGTACTATAGTTTGGACTCAGCACCTGTTCACTCAGGGGTTGTTAAGGACAATTACTTACATGGCTCACAGTGGTGAGTGTGTATCGCGAACTGCCTTGGGCAGTCAACCCGCAGTCATTGGTATCGATAGGTTCATGTCGATAACTAATGTGCCTCATTTTACACTGTGTACGTGCTGGTTATGCGTAACGATTTCAAACTCTATATGTTATTATCAAACTTGTATGCTCACCATTACACTATGTGTATTGACCTATATTTTAACGTATGTGACAGGTGCTTAGGATGCTTATTTGCTTACGTTGCTGTGAAATCGAGGCTAGGAAAGACCTAGGTCAATAACAAACAATTGTCTGTAATAAAAATCTGAGTTATCGGAACAGAACAATTTGACTAGATCTTTTCTGTAATAATTGTATTATCTTTTATGACATGGTATGGGACGTGTTGCTTTAAATAATTGGTAATTATAGTTGTTATGGAAACTTCTGGACAATCTGTTTCGCTCAGTGCCATGCCCCGATGTTTCCGCCATCGGTTGGGGTGTGACATTAAAGCCAATACAAAGTTGTTGATAATGAAAAGTCACAGTTGACATTGTATTTGGAGGAATCTAGCATTGATAGAAAAGTAGAACTTGATGTTTTACAATATTGGAAGGATAATAAAGTAAGGTATCCAAAACTGGCTATAATGGCTCGCGATATATTGAGCATCCCGATTACTACTGTTGCTTCCGAATCATCTTTCAGTATCGAAGGTCGGGTGTTAAGTAAGTATCGAACTTCATTGTTATCATCAAATGTTGAAGCATTGCTATGCACAAGTGATTGGTTATTCGATTTAAAAGGTATTAAAGTTCATTCTCTTTGCAACTTAATTTGTATAATTATAAATTATTTAATAATTCAACTTTCATTTTTTTTACATGTTCAGATGAAAACGAGAACGAAATGGATGAAGATCTTGTTGAAGACATTGAAGCATTGATTCCGACTTTTGGCAACTTTTAGGTAATTAATTTAGACTATGTTAAAACAATTAAACTATGTTAAAACAATTTATTATATATATTTACGATAAATTTGACCCGTTATAACACAGGGATTTTAAAGGAAGCATCCGCGAAGAAGCACAATTCGCCAAGACGTTTTGTATGTTATTGAATCAGGTCTTTTGTAAATGCAAGGAACCGAACTAGATCTTTTGTAATTTGTAACCTGACTTCTATGATTATTATCTTTAGTTTTATGGTTCTGGTTTGATTATTATCACACTGGTTTAAGTTGGCAAATTCGGATCTATTAGCTGTTGGTGCGGTGCTCATCCCATTGAGCAAGTGAGAATGCATTTTTCGTCGATCGCTTCTAGTTACTCCAGTTTCAAGAATCAAGTTAACGGGTAATCACTCTATATCCTCTGTACTAATAATTGCCCTAAATTCAAATTCATCGTCATTAAATTGACATGATGAATCTGTTCATTTTTCAAGAGTTTAAAACAATTAAGCTGTATGATATGGCTTTTTTGCACACAATCAAGCAGTAGCGGTTACTAAACCAAGAGATTCAGTGTTCAAGATGAACATATCATGTGTATACATAGAAAGTTATGAACAAGACTTTTACATTGACAATGATTCGTCCTTAAACGCATGTAAATCTAGCATTATTATATCCAATGCTTAAAATAATATACTGATGAAAGGTAGTTATTAATATAATGTCAATTTTAACCTTCTACACTAGAAAAAAGTTCTGACTGCAAATGAGAACTATTGCATATGCTTAGGTTAATAAATTAATTGTCAATGTAAACTACTTGTTCATAACTTTCTGTATACTAGTTAGACTTTATGTATACTAGTTATAACGTAAATTCTACATCCACTAGTTATTGAATGTAATATGTATCAATGTAAGATTTTAGTATATCTATTAAAAAAATTGACCAGACTCGACCCGAAACCCGTTCTGACCTGGACCTGTTTAGACCCGAACCAAAACAACCCTTTTTTATAATTGACCCGTTTTGACCCGAACCCGTTTTGACCCATGAGCCGACCCGACCCATTTGCCAGGTCTAGCTGTATGTCTTGATCTGTCAGCTCATGTACCAATCTAAACTCATTAGGAGTAAGTCTTCTGGCATACGCGTAACCCTCCAGATGTTCAGCAGGGTCGTGGTTATGTTTCTGGGTATAATGCTTGTGCAGATAATCTATCCGCAAAGCTCGACAACTTTGGTCGAGGCGACCTATCATCATAAATGGGCATCCGCATTTTTACTGCCAGTTTTCCTAACCGTGGCCTTAATCTCATGCTCGCCGCTACGGCAGCATTGGAGCCATGTCTAATGATCCTTGGACTGTCTAGTAACCATAATGTATCCGTTGGCTAAACACCTTCTTTTACCTAAAGTTCCAACTCATTGTGGGATATAAAATCCTAAACGAAAAAATATATATAACATTTATAATAATTTTTTTAACAAAAATAGATAACATTTATAATACATTTTAAGAAATATATAACATTTATGGTAATATTTTTAACAAAATATATATCATTCATACCTAATCAGTTTTATACGAAACATCAGGGTAAGCGGGTTGCTCGTCACACAATGACTCTTGGGCATAAGAAAGCTCACCAACGTCTTGTTGTACACACGGGGCATCACTAACGAAAAAGTTATTGCCATAGTCTTTTTGTCCGTACGAGGCACCACTAGGCACAACAACCCGGACACCCGTAACCATAATCACCGCTAGGCACAACAACCTGAAAAAAAAAGACAACGGTTAAAAGATATATGTACATCTAAAGCCTGATTAATAATAAGTAAATAAATGTTTACCTCGGTCAGCTCTAGCAACAACGGTTCATGATGCACAACAAACTAAAAAACGAGTAAAAGGTAAAGGTAAATTTATTGCCGAATACAAATAAGTAAATATATACTTACCTCGTTCAACGGGTAAAAGGTAAAGGTAAATTTACCGCCCAATACAAATAAGTAAATATATACTTACCTTGTTCAGGTTTAGCAACACCGATTCCTTATGATGGGAACGAAAGCCGAAGACGACCTCTTCCGCGTGATCATCATTTCCTCTCCCATAATAAGAATCAGGGACAATAGGTCCGTCCTAAAACAACTGCATGGTAAGAATTTCATAAACAAAACACACAAAACAAGTTAACAAATACTATACCACACTGCTATCTAGAATAAACGTGCTCGTGTAATTGAGATCAAGCCAAGACATGGTGGAATCGTTTGTCGAAAGAAAGAAGAGAAGAATAAACAATGAAAATTTCATATTCTCCGTCTTTTATAAAGGCAGAAAGTTAAAATGAATATTCAGATATCAATAAGGGTCGTATAGCCCTATGCGAATCGTATAGGGCTGACGTAATATTCACATGCATCCCTTTCTGTCACTGTTGAGTGACAATTATCTAACATTGTACCAGTTACGCATCGTATAGGGCTGTACGATGCGTATAAGGTTTACACGTGACGACAGTGTGAGCCTTTGATTGGTCTAAGAATTGTAATGAGCTTGTATTGAAGGTGTGAATTTAAGAATATTAGGTGTCACAATAATACGACCCAAAAATAATAAATATTAGTTATTAGAGTTGTCTTTAAAAAAACAATTTGTTAGACTGCCCGTAATGGGGCGTTTTTTTCAAAAAAAAAATCACCAAACACGCCGGAAAACGCCCGGCCTCCGCCCCCTTGGGCGGTATTCGAGAAAAATGGGCCACCGACGTTTTTTAAAACACGCCTAAAATTTGCTTGGGGGAACGAGTTGACAGTCGGTAACGGTAACTTTCTTTATTTATTTACTAGGTTTTTACCCGGGATTGCTTCCCGGGCTCGGGAAAGTTATTTAGATTAATTAATTACTATTTGTTATTAATACGACCGCATTACATCAACCATCTCATTCGATTCAACAACGACTTCAAATCACCGGATTAGATCATGAACTCATATTAGAGGACAAACAAAACCACAACAGGACCATATGAATAATTAAATTTCCACTTTTACATCAATGCACTTACATGATAGGGTGATTTGGGATTTTCAAAAAAAACTTTGTTTTTGTACCTCTTTTACAAAATAAGATGTTGACCAAATTTGAAACAGATGTTAACCAAAAGTCAATAAGATATTGACAAATAGTCAAACAGATGTTGAGCTTAAACAGATGTTTGGTTTAAGGCCAAACATCTGTTTATGGCCAAACATCTGTTGAAGGTCAAACATCTGTTTAAGTCCAAATATCTGATATAGAATAAGAACATCTATTTAAGGCAAAACATCTGTTTAAGGTCAAACATGTGTTTAAGATCAAACAACTGTTTAAGTCGAAACATCTGATACAAAAGGCCAAACATCTGCTTAAGCCTTAACAGATGTTTAACTTGTTAACATCTGTTTAAGGCAAAACAGTTTAAGCCTTAAAAGACCAAACAGTTTTAACCCAACAGTGGTTTTAAACCACTATTTTAACCAAACAGCGGTTTCGACCACAGTTTTCTGAACAGTAGTTCCAAACATCTGTGGACATCAATCTGTTGACCAAAGTCAACAGATTTATCAACCACTGTTTTATTTTCAAACATCTATTCCCAATAACAGAGCTTTGATTATTTAAACATACATTTGCCAATATTACAAGCTTTTACACTCTCAAACCTAAATATTTATAAAAAGTACAAGTGTTAAACAGCATACAAAGTTCATCCATCTGTTGACCCAATTCAACAGATGTATCAACAACTGTTTAATTTTGAAACACCTGTTCTCAATAACAAAGCTTTGATCATTTAAACCGACCTTTGCCAATATTACAAGAATTTACACTCTCAAACATCGATATTCATTTACTTAATTTTAATAACAAACATTATTAATAATTTTAACACAACTAATTATATAAAAGATACAATTGTCAAAACAGATAATAGCATTGAATAAAATACAGGATTCTAATTCCTAATCTATTGGTGAAACAGTAGTTTCGATAAGTAAAGCTCCTTTCGGACCATTGTAGTTGTCAACATGTTGGAGGTATTTCAGAAGTTCGTTGGTGAGATCAACTTCAATCATATCCCCCCAGATGCTTGTTATCAACCACTTGTTGTCTTCAATTATATTAGTACTTCGGCGTGCATCTACGTAACCAACTACACGAGGATTATTGAAAACAAACATCTTCTTCCAGCCTTCTTCTTCATATCTGAGCAAATCAGCAGTTAGCTCAGCAAACTTTCCAATGACAATCAAATGCAATCTCTTTGCAATGGTCAAAAAATGCCCTTGGCAAGGATTGACTACAATACTCTCAGGAAAGTGAAGCATTCTGAAAGTCTCACTAACAACATCAAAACAAACGATGTTCCTCTCACCTAGTGGATACCAATAATTTGAAACCAGAAAATATATGGTTTTATCAGCATAAACTCCTGTAGACCATGAATAACGACTTGAACTATAATTGTTTACGATACTGAAATTTATTGTTGTCCATGACTCACGACGTCGTGAGTAAACACGAGCAGCAGTTACATTACGGTAACATCTGATGTTCAGCACTTTGAGATCATTGAACTGATCAAAATAAATTCCACCGGTATCAGAGTTTCGATGATGATTATAAATAAATTAGTCATCACACAAAACCTTATACTGCCTGATAGTTGGATTCCAAAGAATCAACTGACAGCAAATCCCTTCATTCGAAACTAACAACAACCCATTAAATGAAGATAGAATACGTAAGAAGCTAGAGTGGACATTGTTAGGAAAACTTAAGGTTTTACTACTAACAACATCCAACTTACCACCAACTACGTTGTCAATGACAATTGACGTGTCTTTAAAGGATAATAGTTTCTTTTGTACTGAATCTCCACTTCGGAGAGCATGCATCATCTGAAATGCATGACTTGACAATTCCCTATAAAAATTCTTGGAAAGACACTTGAAACGGAAAATATCTTCTGCAGAAAGCCTTGTGAAAATCTCGTCAACAATCACTTGAAACCCAAATTTTTCCATCCTGCAAAGAGCCTTGTGAAAATCTCGTCAACAAAATTTTTGAAGATGATTGAGTAGATAGATGAAAATGGTAATGATCAAAACCTTTGCCAAATCTATTATATATACCCAATGAAGAAAGCTATGACTAAATACATCATCAGACGAAAGAATATCATGCGATACTTATTAGGCTTTTAATGCATTTACACGGGAAAAATATAAAATTAAACACGTTATTATAATTACAATTAACCTATTCATTTACCTATAAGACGCCTTTAGCATAAGAGAGAAGTGATTGCTTAACGTGCATTAATTGCAAAGTATATATCCCAAGGCATTTTGAATTTGAAATTACCGGCATTTTCAAAACCACTGCTATGGTATATGTTTGCCAAAGGAAATATCTGCTAAGTTATACTTTCTTAGCTATGGGCAGTAGTTTGCTGATCTGATTTGAAAGCAATTGTCGTGATGGGTTTTCTAATAGAAACAGAGTATGAGTTAAAAATTTTCTGCAAATAATAATTATTTTAACATGTTCTCAACAGATAATTCAAACACATAAGTAAACCCTTATTGAATGTATAGCAATAAACATTTAAAATCGTATTAGTAGCAAGATAGGATTTAAATTAACATAGATTAAACAATATAAAGTTCATCAATAGGAATGTACATACCAGTTGCTGAAGAAAAAATAATAAAACCTCAGGTGATTGAAGTGTAGAAGATGGAGGAAAAGAAAATTGAAACCCTAGAAAATGACTGGGGAGAAGTGATTTTTGAAAAAAGAGATGATAGATGTTTGATGTGTAATGATGATGAAGAAATACTGACGGTTGTGCTTTTAACAAAAGTAGTTTGACTTTGGTCAAACAGACTTTGGTCAAACAGCGTTTTAACATTCCTCAAACAGTGTTTTATCTATTATAATTAGCTTTTAATATAAGTAGCTTGACTTCGGTGAAACAGGGTTTTAACATTGCTCACAATGATTGCAACCTAGTAAAAACTTCTTTGTAAACAACATTACTTATTTGTTGGTTTTCCACAGCGTCGAATATTAGTATTTTAACACCTTCTCTGGTCTTGACCCTTGATAATGCAACATACAACTGACCATGAGTGAAGACAGGATCTTTCAAATAAAGACCAACCTTTGATAACGTTTGCCCTTGACACTTGTTAATTGTCATAGCAAAACAAACTGATAAAGGAAATTGTCTTTGTTGAAATTGAAAAGGTATTTTTTTGTCAAACGGGA
Organism: Helianthus tuberosus; assembly: GCA_030545235.1. Taxonomy (NCBI): domain Eukaryota; kingdom Viridiplantae; phylum Streptophyta; class Magnoliopsida; order Asterales; family Asteraceae; genus Helianthus; species Helianthus tuberosus. The sequence goes on from CM060407.1 coordinate 128,007,605, forward strand.
TCATATTAATCCTTAGAATAAAAACTCTCGTGCCAAAGTTCCTACCAGATATAACTTGAGCTTCTATAACTCGTTTACCAAGAAAAGTAATTTGAAGCCATGAATTTAGAATTAATAATGCAAACTACAGTTAAGTCAAACAGCTGATGGAAAACTTTTAAGCACTGCTAGTGATTAAAACACTGATGGTACTTAACCAATAATAGTGAACTACATATTTTTAACAACTGCTGCTGCAGTAAACAGTAGATACAGAAGCAGGGATTAAGGATTAAGTGTTAAGGAAGAGCAGTGGTTAACATCTGCTGATATCACCCCAAAACTTATAAAATATGTTGAAAAAAAGTAATATTTATGTTTAGAGAAAAATGCAATTTGCGTCCCTGTGATATGTGTGAAACATCAACTTGATCCCCTAAATTCATTTTTTGGTTTTTTCAGCCCTTGATCTTATAAATTCATAACAGTTTGAGTCCCTCCCTCACACTTCCCTATGTTGACTGTTTGACAATTGTGAAATATCCTTTAATTACCCTAAAGACCGATCACACTTCTCAAAAATATCTGAAAATCTCTACTCCGAACACCAATCATCATCTTCATCTTCATTGAATCTCCTCACCAACCATTTGTTGTTATAACAATCCAAGGTAAAATCACATACCTAAAACATGATCGACACTATGGTTTACCCTCTGTTCTTGTTAGATGCTTGTGTAACCCTATGTAAGTTGATGTTTGATGATATCTCATTTTCACCACTGTATGAAAGTAACAGCTTTTGTGTGAAAATATTGTTTGATTATTGTGGGAAATATTGTTTGATTATTGTGGGTTTTTGGCTCGGGTATCAAAACAGAGGTTTGGGTTTTGGTTATTATAAAGGTTTGTTTGTGATGTTTTTGGTTTTATCTGTTTATTAATACTGCTTTTATGGTTTTTGGCGTTAATCTAAGATTGTTTTTGTGTTATAGTTTGTTTGAAATGTTTAAAATATACAATCGATTAAAACAGGGACAGGTTTCTTAAGTATCTGCTGTTAATGTTGAAATCTGAGTTTCTTAAGTCTCTGCTGTTCATGTTGAAATTTGGGTATGGTTGTTGTTTTGATTCTCATATAAAGTTGGTTAAAGACTATATGTTTTGGGTTCATCGTATTGGTCATTTGAATGTGTTTTCTTCATTTCAGATCAACAGAGTTTTGGGTTCCTCATCTTGGGTTCATCATATATGTATACTTATATGCATTATGAAAGTACTGTATCAGCCGTCTTACTATGGATATTTTTATTGTACAGAATGGCTGCGGATGTAAAGATACACAAAACACCAACTACGAAAACATTGGCGAGAATACTTGACAACCTCCTAGAAGTTAGTGCGATGCACATAAGGAAGTGATTGAACAGAACGATCAATTGCTAAAACATAAGCTGTTTGGTGCATATGAATGAATATAACCCCAGTGGCAGATATGAAAATATCAAGCTTGGGAATTTCAAGGAAAATCGAAGAGCTACACCAAAAAGGGGGTTATCAGCTACATTCCGAAGTGCACCATTCACTCCTTGAGTTTTCATTATAAAGAAATTTGAAAACTCGTTGTATGTTACAATCTTTTGTTTTCGAGTCTGTAAGTTCTGTCAAGTCTACCAAGTTGGATATCCTTCTATGTTTCTAGGTATGACGTTTTGTGTACGTTATGTATGTTTAACATAATGCAAGTGTGCATTTATGTTGGCTTTAATTGTAATAATGAATTTAACATGAATTTAAAATGAATAAAGCAAAATACTGTTAAGTGAAACTACTGTTAAGCGAAACTACTGTTATGTGAAACTTCTGTTAAGTGAAACAGCTGATGAAAAACTTGTAAGCACTGCTAGTGATTAAAACACTAAGGGTACTTAACAACTGATAGTGAACTACTAATAGTTAACAACTGCTGATGTAGTAGTCAGTGGATAGAGAATCGTGATTAAGGATTAAGTGATGCTACTTAACAACTGATACATGAGTTAAGGATTAAGTGATGCTACTTAACAACTGAAACATGAGTTAAGAAATAATTTCACTTACTATGTAAATTTCGATGCACTGAATTAGATGTCGTAGAAGATGAACGTGAATTCTTTGAAATCTCAATATTTATTTAACAATATAGATAATAATATGCAAAGAAAGATCATAGTCATTATAATATTAGAACATAACAGTATAATAAGCAGATAAGTTTTCAGGAATTCAAAACCACACAATGAGTCCAAAACATAACCCACCAAACACCCAAAAGCAACAAAACGAAAACCATAAGTTCAACATGGCAACAGCATATGAAATCAACACGTAAATGTATCTGAAAATACTGAAAAAACTATTTTTCAATCTTTGGAATCAAAAGCGTCGAAACACCAGCATCTTCATCCTGACACAGTTCATCACCGATGCGGCGCTTTGTCGAGGAGCAACCTAATGCATCATCCACATCGAACACTTCAAGAATTTTACGTTTTGTTTCATCTGAAGAGGGATTCTTAGTGCCTACCAGTGGTTGGGATAAAGGGGTAACATTGTCACCACAGCATGACATCTCATCCTGATATAAAAAGACAGTAAGTACTAACGTTTCAAAAAATTTAGTACAAATAAACAAATTCTCATATTACCTTCATAAGGTCAACAGGAGTAGACAAACTGCAGGAATCTGGAACATCCAACGATTCGGACTGCTCATGCTTTAAGTACATAATACACAATAACATAAAATACACACAATGGTATAAATCTATTTCAAAAAGATATAACTATAAAATTAAAAGATTCACATAATGAAGATTTAAACCTGGTTAAGAGTGAATTTGGCGGAAAGCGCAGCAAGGATCTCATCATCGTTAGTGGCCATTGAAATACCATAGTTTTCAACCTGATGCTCAATGTTATAGTCTTTAACACTTATGATGAAAGCATACCTCTTTCCAATCAATGTGTCAAAGATCTCAGGATATGGGTTCGGTATGTCTCCAGAATTAACAACCTATGATTTTATCAAAATTAATATAAATTACAATAAGAAGAATGATTCCATAATTGAGAACATAGAATTTTATAAAAATTAATTTTAAGTTATATTAACTACATGGCCAAACAACTGAATGCATGTATTTGTTACCTGATCTTGGATTGTAAGTAACTCTTTTGCAGATTTGTTAAGAATCTTGTAAGCTTCGAAATCAAACAGTGTCAAAGACACTGTACCGGAAGAGTCTTGCACCCTAATAGGTATCTTGAACCTATCAAAGTTAAAAACAAATGAAAACATTAGTATTACTAATATGAACCGTTCAAATTAGTATTTAGTATAAGGAAATAAAAAACTGTAATCTCAAACCGCGGAATAGAATAGATGTCGACTCCTCCACATTTATCATTTGTACAAACCAACGATTTTGCATGATCAACATCAAATGAACCATCCGCATTTTCTTTCGTTACAAATCTTTCCTCCACACCTGACTTACAGTGGTTACAACCATTGTAATACCAAAGTTTATCATGCATATAGCTGTGATTGTGGCAAGAATCAAAACCTTCTTTGTCTATCAATATCAAACAAAAATAATAACACTTAGAAAAGAGTATAAAAAAACTCAGCATGTAGAGTACTTATAAGAAAATACACACCGTTGATATCATTCCAAGGAAACCAATAAGCATGAAATCAGGGTTACTAAGAAACTCATCTTCAACACTTGAGATAACATTTGAACCAACATGCTCATTTGATGAAGATGAAGTTGAAATTTTCTCTACATACCTAAACAGATTCATGCGATCAAATTAAAACGTAAAAATTAAATGTAAGTATAAAATAATAATATTCAATGTTTATATGCATATTACTAACTATACCTCTTCCTAAAAGAGGAAATCTCTTCAATGTCAGTGTCAATAAAAAGTCTGCTCAGCTCAAACCCATTTGCAACTCCACGCTTGCCTGAATTTAAAAATAAAAACTTGAGTAGATCAATATAAATACTGTCAAATTTAAAATGTATAAATAAATACAACGTTTAAATTACTAAAGATAAAAAAATTAAACTAATTAAGTTTAAATTGTACCTTTGTAAAGGTTGACCATACCAAAATGACAAAGGATAACAACATATTTCTCTCTTTTCTTATCATTCATGTAAGCAAACATGTCAATAGCAAAACCATTCCACAAAGTAACCGGACACTTTTGGCCTCTAAAAATATTAACATAAAACATAATAACATCAAGCAACCTTATAATGGTTTAAACGTCAAAATGCAACAACTTAATAAAAAGAACGCACTCAAGATCTTCAAGTCTAAGATTAAGTCTCTTGCCCTTGCTCCCATCATTCTTTGACGTATCATCTAGATTGAAACATACATCCACATAACCAATCCAATCTATAAACAAAAATATATTGTTAAAAGAAAACAGCATTAAGAAGTGATAACAATAAAAAAAACAATAAGACAAAACAATAGATATATATCATGTAGTGATTTACATACCAATAACTGTATTTACTTCAATTTTATTTTTAACAACATCCTTGAGGTTAACGAAATTAAAACGGTATTTCGGTCCAGACCAGTCAAAGCATTTCTCAACAGAAGTATAGAAATAAAGTGATATTTTGTCATTTCTCTTGGTATACTTAGCAGAGGACTTATTAGTAGCAAGAGAAGGTTTGGTGATAAGAAGACATTCATCCAACTGAAGGAAGTCTTTGAATTTTCCAAGCATTTTATGCAAACAGCTGGCTTGTATCATAGTTCCCTAAGAATATGAAACATCCGATTAAATAAAAAAGGTGTTATACTAATTTGGATATTCATATGTCCAAAAAAATGATAAGACAACTATATACGGTACCATCTCATCCATGAAGATCATATCAAGACGATATATTTCATTTTTGTTATCATTCATCATCTTCTTCGAAATGCTAACAATCTTAACTCTAATCGAATAGTTGTTTGAGAATGTATTAAGATCGTTAAGCATGGTAACCTTTGCAACCTCCATTTGAAGACTGTACATAAAAAAAAAGAATCTTGTAAATAATAAGTATTGCTAAACGTAATATGCTAATAATACAATAAGCATGGATGTTCTTAAAAAAAATATCAAGGTTGGAATTCAAGGTTACCGATTATCCAATAAAATTTTTAACTGAATGCAGTGGCAAATGTAATTTCAAAGGTAGGGAGTGTATATCCCTATATGCTGCTTTATTAAAATAATAAAATATTAGAAATGATATGCAAAATAGAAAAAAAAAACAGAAAGAACGTCAATTTTAAATTACCATTTTGTATATTTATCATTTCAAAATTACTGACTTGATTTCAAAGCAATTGTCATAATGACTTTTCTATATTTTATTTTAAATTTAATTAAGAAATAATAACCATCAATTTGAAATGATGTGATAAATACTGTTACATCAAAGTGTATAGGAATGTTATTAGTATAAACATGAAACAACTGTTCAATTAATAGTACAGATCAAACCACTGGAGTGAGGACTGTTCCGAAACACTGTTACATAGTAAAAACAACTGTTCCGAAACACTGTTGCATATAAACACTGATGCCATAAAAATGGTTACATATAAAATACTGAGGTGATGACATCTAACAACCTAACAGTCTATAAAAAATTGATGCGGAACTCCTGTAGCATATAAACACTGTTAACATAAACAAATAAACAAACGTTGATGCTGAACCACTATTGTAGTTTGACACTGTTGTTGGACGTCATAAATTTCAGATTTAATTTCAAAGGTATGCAAAGTAATTAACTCTTAAATATTAGAAAGGACATGCAAAGTAGAAAAAAAAAAGAGAGAGAGAGCCAAAATTTTAAATTACCATTTTGCAAATTTTAAATTTCAAAATTACTGACATTATCAGTAACTACTGACTTGATTTGAAAGCAAATGCCATAATGAGTTTTTTAAATTCTATTTTAACTTTAATCAAGATATAATAACCGTCAATTTGAAATTCAAAATTTGCTTAATCAAATGTCCAAAGCTCAAGAAATCAGCATTAATTACTGATTTGATTTGAAACAAATAGTCATCAAGAATATTTTTTATTTTTTATTTTAAATTTAAATTTTATCATGAAAATAATGTTGGTGGAACTCTTGTAGGTAATTGGAATGTAAAGATTAGGTACAATGGTAAGTTGATTGTAATTCTAGTTTTCATTTCATAATTTGATTGTAATACTATACCCAAACAATCAAGATGATGAGCTTACTATTAATCAAAGTGTATATGAATTTTATTAGTATAAAGATGAAACAACTGTTCAATTAATAGTACAGATCAAACCACTGAATTGATGTGATAAATAGAGTTACGTATAAACAACAGTCCTAAACACTGTTAAATATAAATTAAATATAAACACTGATGCCATAAAAATGGTCACATATAAAACACTGAGGTGATGACATCTAACAACCTATCAGTCTTTACAACATTGATGCGGAAAACACTGTTACATATAAACATTGCTAACATAAACAAATAAACAATAGAAAAACTAAAGTTGATGCTGAACCACTGTTGTAGTTATCCACTGTTGTACGTCATAAATTTCAGATTTAATTTCAAACGTAAGTAGTGTATATTCTTATATGCTGCTTTATTAAAGTAATTAAATATTAGAAATGATATGCAAAATAGGAAAAAAAAAAAAAAAAAAAAAAGAGAGAACGAAAATTTTAAATTACCATTTTGAATATTTTGAATTTCAAAATTACTGATATTATCAATAACTACTGACTTGATTTGAAAACAAATGTCATCATGACTTTTTTAAATTTTATTTAAACTTTAATCAAGATATAATAACCGTCAATTTGAAATTCAAAATTTGCTTAATCAAATGTCCAAAGCTCAAGAAATCAGCATTAATTACTTATTTGATTTGGAACAAATAGTCATCAAGATTATTTTTTATTTTTTAATTTAACTTTAAATTTTATTATGAAAATAATTTTGGTGGAACTCTTATGTCATTGGAATGTAAAGATCAGGTAAAATGGTAATTTGATTGCAATTCTAGTTTTCATTTAATAATTTCAATATATTACTAATTAACAACATCAATAATAAAAATGTGAGCAGTTACTATTTTTTAGGGAAACCGCTGATGGTCCAAATCAGTGGATGTAAAAAATGTAAAAGTGACCAGTGGCTATAACTTCCGATCAGTGGAAACGGAGGTTGTCTCTCAGCATAAAGAAACGGAGGTTGTCTCTCAGCAGTGGATAACATTTAACAATCAGAAGTTTGAACCAAAACAGTGGTTCCAACAGACTTTAACAATCAGATGTTTGAACCAAAACAGTGGTTCCAACAGACTTTTAAGGATTAATGAAAACTATCATTTTTTACTATTTTAAATATCTTTGACCTTAAACAAATATTTCACCTTCAATATCAGTTGTTTGGAGATAAACGGATATTTGACCTTAAACAGATGTTTGAACATAAAAACATATTTCCTGTTAAACAAATGTTTGACGATAAATAGAGGTTTGCCCATAAACATCTCTTTGTAAAAAAAAAAAGACGAATTTCAAAAACATTATATCCAAATAATCATAATGAGGAACTTATTTAACATCCAAGTGTACTACATTTTTATTTAATAGTATAAAAATCAAACAACTGTTGTATTTATAATACAGATCAAACAAATAACGAGTTGTGATAAATACTGTTACATATAAACACCTCATAAGAAACACTGATAATTAAATACTAAAGTTACATAAGAACCACTGATAATTAAATACTAAATTTAAATCCGTTGTAGATGTCGAACCACTGCTGATACTAACCAGTCGTTTTCCTTTGGTTAATCAAACTCTAGGTACATAAAGTCAATCATTGTATATCTCCAACAATCGACATGAACTCCATGGAAGGACTCAATGCATTAACATCAGGATTTATAGAAAGCTGATCTCTAGTGAACAGACCAAGATGCAGTACATGAAAACACTTCTTCAGCTGGTGAAGAAGAGCCCTGTCCTCATATACTTAATCCTTAACTTTGTTTATAAAGAACTGTGGTTTAAACCAAACTTTATGCTTCTTTTAATACAAAAAAGGCAGGAAAGACCATTGCTCTGGTATACTACAACAGTAGCAGATCCTTTCTTGGACAAGTCATCATCATCTGTTGCACAAGTCAATTATAATCATCATTTACTCATAAGAAAAAATTATTTTAACTGTAAATTTAATAATCTTTCTTTGTGTTTAATTAAACTTTAAACTTCTTTGATTACAAACCTATAATAACACGCAACATATTGTATGAATTTCAAACAAATGTGATTAGACTGAAATATAAAGCGACAATTAGAGTATATCACTTGATAATTAAAAACTCAAAATTTGGAAATCGGAGTAGCAAAAAACACATACTTTAAACGATGTTGGAACAATGATACTGGAAAGGACAGTAGAACAATCATCATCATTATCATCTGCAACAGATCATTGAAAATAATCATTTAGTAACAACTCAGATAACAAAACTTAAGTAAAAATCAAAAACAAAAACACATACCATGATTATGGAGAACCATTAGCTGGCGACACATCTCTTGATCTAACTCTCGAACGAAACCCTAACAATGGTTACATGAAAAGACACAAAAGACAAAGGATTAGTATAAATAACAGGAAATCATGAAACTATTTCAACTAAAAAAAAGAAGAACAAACCTTTTGATGAAGTAATCGATGAACAAAAGATGATTTTATGGTGGCGTCTGGAAGAAGATTAAGGTTTGTGAAATTTGAATTTGAATCGCCTGAATATACAGAGATAAAGAACCCTAGGCGTTTGTAAAGAAAGATCAGAAGTGAGAAGAGAGGTTATATAAGGAAAAGGGGATGGCACTGTTGGGCGGGAAAAAAGGCATTTAGGGGCTCTCTGGTGTTGACACGTGGCCCAAATAACTTTCATTTATTATATATAATAGATTTTTTAAATACAATATAAACACACTATAAAATACCCACTTGTTCATACACTTTTTTTATAAAAAAAAACTCACACACCATCAAACTTTCTCTCTACTACACATGGTCTTATTATCTTGTTTTTTGAGAAATTAAAACAAGCGCCTACCTTACCTATACATGTTGACCCTATTGATGGTAACAAACAGAGTAGCATTTTCATAGATATTTATGAACTCAAAACACCTCCGGTTCATATAGATTAAGGGCAGGGCAATGATGGGTATGTTGTTCCCGGAGTCTCCGGTGGCCGGAAATCTTTGCGCCTTTGTTCTCTCTACCTGCTTAGCGCTCTCTTTGCTTCGATTGTTTGAAGAAACTGCAAGAAGAGGGGTTTTCGACCAGGTGCTGCTATATATTCTTAACCTAGATCATTCAGAGCTTTCTTTCTTTTAGGTCTGACACAACAACTTTGACTTTTACATCAAGTCAAACACCATCTGCACTAAAATCTATGATAATAGGACGTGTTCTCACTCTGGTGGTTGTTTTTAGGAGTTACTTTTTTAGTAGTATTTTTACACCAAAAATAAGTTATTGGTGGGCCTCACATATAATACCGAACCCACTCCCCGAGTGTGCCCTGGATACCCTTAGATAGGTTTTGATATTTTTGAAAAATAAGTGTTTTGTTAATTTTAGTGCTGAATAGGCGCGGGCATGTTTTTAGAGTTTCTTATGGGCTTATGAATTTTAAATTTGTTGTTATAAACGTACTCCCTCTTCGTATATTTACCCTCTCTTGTCGTCAAATTAGTTATTTCTTCCATTTTAAGTTATTAACTTTCAGGCAGCGGCTGATTTAGAAGAAAAAAAAAAATTAGGGGTGTCCCAAAAATTGTGTTGGACCTAGGGTGTTCTAATATTTGTTCAAGGGTGTATCCCAATACATAAAACGGAGAAGAAAAAAGGCGTATAAGAGGGCGTTCAATTCGGGCATATTGACATGCTTTTGAATTTCTTCTTTTAAACTATGTAAAAAACTTGTATTGCAACTATGAATATTTTGTTTTGTGCAAGACTAATGGGAGTTACTTTGTTTCTTCCTTGATCAGAAACTAAACAGGAAGCTTGTGCATATAACCATAGGACTGGCATTCATGTTGTGCTGGCCTCTGTTCAGGTAAATTAAATAGTGCGACGCGTGTGACATTTCATGTATATTGATCGCGTCTTATGATCCCAGTTCAGGCAGTGGAGGAGCATACATAGCCGCTCTTGTTCCTGGTGTTAATATTGTCAAAGTGCTTCTCATAGGACTTGGAATTGTTCAGGACGAAGCTACGGTCAAGTCTATGAGCAGATTTGGAGACTACAGGTGTTCAACTTAGTATCAATTTATGGTTACAATAACGATCTTTTAGTTGACACATTTAACATGAAACACAACCCAAATCGACCCATTTCATTTTTATTGTACTTTATGTTATGTACCAGGGAACTTGTTAAGGGTCCGTTGTACTACGCGTCTACAATCACTTTTTGTTGCATGATCTACTGGAGAACGTCCCCAATTGCCATTGCTGCAATTTGCAATCTTTGTGCAGGAGATGGTAATGGAAATTAAGAGCAAGAAAAGACGGTCTATTTTAGCATCATTAGTTATTTTTGTAAAACCATAATACTCTGGCGTTATATCTAATGAGAAATATTATATTAATGTCTTGCGCCTCGCGTAAGTGATGTGTGCACCTTCGTCTTTTGCCTCATGCCTCGGCTCCAGTACCCTGTCACATCGGTGCCCCTTGAGCTTTTTATAACCAAGAAATACCTTTAACTAATGACTTTTGTATGTTACCTTTGTTGCAGGTTTTGCTGACATTATCGGGAGGCGGTTTGGAAAGAAGAAGCTCCCTTATAATACTGATAAATCGTTTGCAGGGTCCATTGCCATGGCCATTTCTGGTTTCATGTCCTCTGTCGGGTAGTCGCTTTGAAACCTTTCTTGATCGCTTTTCCACTCGTCGCTTAGTTGTTGCAAATTACACTGATATTTCTTGAAGAGATTACTTTTAGGTGGCATAATGGATGTCACACAGGTTGGGTAAAATGTACAAAACTAGAAGCTCGAAGCTGTCAGAATGATTAGTTTATGTGTTTTGCTCATTTTCCATTGATTTTAATAAATAGTTATTGTGTGAAGTATATTTTAAGAAACTATATTATCAAGATATAAATTTAATTTTTATAGTAATTTAAAAGGTTTTGAGCAGTAGAAAACACTCCTCTTTCACTCTTAATCAAGTTTCTATAATTACCCACTTATGTGTTGGTTATAAGAAAATATGTATAATCTGTCACCTCTACTGTGTTTTATAACTTATTTGGTGCTCATGAACTTGTGAAAATATTGTTGGTGATAGGTTCATGTATTATTATTCAATGTTCGGTTTTGTGGAGAGAAGTATTGGCATGGTGGTCGGCTTCTTAACGGTGTCTGTTGCGAGTGCATTGGTTGAATCCCACCCCGTAAGCACCAAGTTTGACGACAATCTGACGGTGCCTCTTGTTTCTGTGTTCATAGGAACATTGGTATTCTCGTAAATGTATCGGCTGGTTTTGTTGTAAAATGTTTGTTGTATGGCTACTGTTTTTCCATCCAAGTGTCATGCCAATTTGTGTATTGTCACAACCTAATGAACCATCACAACCTTTCATTGGGACCACCAGTTATCGAATCTAGTATGATACTTTGTTGGTAACTGCCTAACTAACTTTTTATGAACCGAATCAATACAAGACCAAATGCCTCATTAACTGGTTTAGGTTTGGCTCAAAAACAGTTTCGGGTCGTAACTACAAATACGCCTTAGCTAAAGAGGTGGCGTTTGCGTCAAGCCGGTGGATTCACGGGTTGGCCTGTATAACCCATTTATTTATCTTTTAAATGTGTTTTATGTAATTACGTTAAACTATCTTTGGTATTTTTACCAAAATATAAAAGTTTAAAGAATTAGTTAGTTTAAACATACGTGCTACGATAAAAAATTATGTAAATTTGATTTTTAAAGTGTTTAAAAGAAATAGTTGAATAATCTTTAGGCGAAACAGATCGTCAACCCTTGGATATATCATGTTGGGTTCATTTGTGTGCCGATTTTCGGGTTCATGCTGTGTTTTGAGTTCAGGTTTGGTTAAAATTTGTGGGTTTGTGTTGGGTTTAGGGATGAGCAAATGGTACCGGGTACTGGTACCGATTTTCTCAAACTGAACTATTTTCGGTACCGATTTTTTACGTTTTCGGTACTGGTTCGGTACCGATATTTACCGGTTTTTACCTTCAAATACCCGGACCGAACCGTATCAGGGATTTTCGGTACCGGTTGGAACCGAGCTCATCCCTAGTCGGGTTTGACCCATTAACCCACTCACGCAACCCAATAAACAGCCCTAAGCTAGACCGATGTGAACAACTCTAGAGTGAACCAAAATGAACCAATGGACTGCCCCATTAAACCACCTCCTATTCATCGAACCGAGCCACTGGTTTGCAAACCTTCGTGACCCCTTGGATTGAATCAACCAACCTCTCGGTAGCAGCCGACTCCAATTGCTATCACCATAAATGCCACTTAACAGCTGGTCACCAACCCAGCTGAACCAATCGGAAAAACAGAAACTCTTTTTTAACTTTTTACGTACGTCTCAACCCAAAATATATTATTTATTTGAATATATTCCCAACATTATAAAACTGATGTTAGGGCAAAATCGATCAGTCCTCACTGAACTGGGTTTGTGTCCGGGCAGGCCTAGGATCATCCTAGGCCAACCAGGACCAGTTCTAGACTCAAATCCAGGCACAAACTTCACAGGATGACAGAAAGCATGCAACAAACCAACAAACAACAAGATCCTTCAAAGAAAAGAAACAAACAAAAAGCCATCATTTAAAGACACGTTCCTCCTCGTTGGCTAACCTGTACGATCCTTGCTAAATCATCATGGTAACATCTTTGTAGGCTTGGTCTGTTACACAAGGTCTCATAAGTTTGTAACAATGCTCGATAATGACGAGTAAGTTCCCACTAGAGCACTCATGATGCCAACCACAATAATGGAAATACTAAAACCAATCTGTATCACAAAAAATACCATAGTTATAAAAAACTACAATTCCCATAACACATGTACCATCTCTTGTTATGGATATTTAAGATAACGAGTGGGTTGGGTAACCAGTCAAAATGGGTAATGTATGTTATGTCTCAAGTTGGGTTGACCCGAAACACTTTTTTTTTTTCAAAAAATCCAACTTTCTAAAAAAAATAGTAGTGTGCTAATTATCTACTTGTTTAAAAAAAAAAGACTATTTTTTAAGGTTTTAGCTTTTAAAATCATTTTGGGAAACTTTTGATACGCTCAACCCATTTGACATGTTTTCTTTCAGCCAGCTTTTTTTGTTTCACCCGCCTGACCCGTTAGAGAAAAAACAAAACGTTATCGCCCATATATAAGTAGACACGTTAAAATTGCTAAATCTAGAACTACCATAAGAAACCGAGACTATTTTGATCTGTAACCTACCTGTGTAGTTGTTGCCTTATTCCCTTGAATTCTGAGAAAACACAGAGCTGGCATTACCATTGCCTGCGTTTAACCAGTGAAATGAAAAGTTATTATATACTTATGAATCAATTTACTTTTCTCCGTCCCACATTAGTGTCAAATGATAGTGAGCTCTAAGGAATTATTAAGTGAGCTATAAATTTATAAAGATAAATAATATGATTAAAGTAGATACATACCACCATTACACATAGGAGTGATCCCATTAAAGACATCACAGCACCTGCAATTAAACAAACAAGATACAAGTTTGTAAATATAAGTAGTGCTAGAAATTCAATATCTAATTATTGTGTTTTGGAAAACTAACTACCTGATCATCACAATAATCAATTTTTAATGTTCGGAAATACAGATTCTGCTTCTGATAATTAATTATTTAGGGATCAAAAGTTCAAAGGATATGATAGAACAACTTATTTACCCTTTCTTTAATGCTCTTATTTTCGTTTCATAACCATTAACCCCTATATATTTTTTTCATAATTTCATTTTGGGTCATTTTATCAATTAATTTCTAATTTTTCCAAAATTGCCAATCATCTGGTTGTTACTAGGTAAAAGTACAGAAGCAAAGTCAAATATTATTACAGCTCATAATTTAATGTGATTATTCACTATCAAATACACAACCAAACATCTTCAAGGAGTAATAAAGCACGAAAGTGAACAAAATAATAAATATATAAACGAGGCTTACCAAAGAAAGGGATAAGAATTGCAACACAAACAGTCGATACGACTAATGTTGTTCTAAGGATAAAATAACACCAAGTACTGTTTCGGATTCTTGCAGGTAACAACTCTTCTATGGCACTAGTCAACGGGTTCAAAAGCAGCGCATATTTGGTGAACGGGTTAATGACCTGCATATATAAACATATGTTAAATACAACAGAGGATTTAATAAGCATAAAACAACTAATGTGTTCCTATTTTTATCAAATTTGTAACTTAATGATATCAAATGGATACTTACCACTACCCACAAGGCAACTTTTGAAACGATTGCGTTATCTGGCAAGTTTAGTGTTATTTGGGACAATGTGCTTTCCCCGAACATGAGGTATCCCAAAATGGCAACAGCCCCATACATTGACGCACACAAGATGAAACTGAGAACATGAAAAAGAAATCTATTAGCTCAGGAACAATGCCCGAAAATGTTCATCGGGTGACTTTCAACCCGTTTGACACATTCCCTTAGTGGTTAAAACATTAACCCGCTTGAGATACAATATAGAGTATAATGTCATTTCCGTCTCCGAGTTTTGGCCAGTTTTGCGACTTTCGTCCAAAGGTATGTTTTTCAGCTTCTGGATCCAAAAGGTTTTGAAATCTTGCCATTTCATCCGGCTCGTTAACTCTATCCATTTTTCTCCATTATGTCAGGGGTATTTTTTCGTCTTTTTTGTTAACTTAAAGTCAGGGGACTTAAATTTAGTAAGGGTATTTTAAATGCTTGTACACAAACTGAAAAAGACCGAATTGCCCTTTAAGATTAGCAAAAAAGACATAAATACCCATGACTTAATGGAGAAAAACGGATGGAGTTAACGAGCCGGGTGAAAATGGCAAGATTTCAAACCTTTTGGATCCAGATGCAGAAAAACAAACCTTTGGACGAAAGTCACAAAACTGACCAAACCTCAGGGACGAAAATGGCATTTACTCTAAAATATATAATCCAAATCATGCTATTCATAAGTAAACAAGTGTAAATCAGACACATACGCTATTATCATCGCCTTGCTAAACTTGGTCTTGTCAGCCATTGACTGGTAAATATTAGGAAACACGGAATGTCCGGAATAGCAAAAAACATAAATTCCCAAAGCAAATGGCACACCACTCCACTTAACTGCGGGACCACTTTCGTTAAATCCAACACTTACGGTCCCCATGTAAAACACACAAAAGATAACCACAACTGTAGTCAATACACCAGTAGCTGCAAAAAAAATGCAAATTATTAAATAAACACAACTTTAATTAGCAGATTATACAACACCTCTGTAAGTAAATAGGTCAAAATGTCACCTTTACATGGAAAAACAAATTATACACATAAGTACCTGAAAGATAGGAGATTACTTGCACATTTCTCAACAACACAATGGGTACAAGAATGAGACAAGTGATAACCGCAAACAAGTGAACAGAGTCCAGACTGTAACCACCGAAATTCAAAGAAGCCGTAGGGAATAAACTAGTAAGATTGTCTCCTTCCAGAATAATAAATTCCACACAATATGACTGAGAGATCAAGAAAACATATTATTAATTATTATTATTATTATTTTCACTTTTGTCATTTTCTACTTCTACTAATATAGGGTAGGTAGGCCATGTAGACTTACATAGAGCTCCGTATACAAGATAATCTGCACGTAAAAGAAGAGTATAAAAAGTCAATTTACATTATAAGATAAATAATTGACTTATAGTCTAAATGGATAAACTTACTGATACAATAAGGCGACCATATTTCCCAAATGCAGCTTCTCCAATATCCGGATAACTAAGAATACCTTCTTTGCTCTCAAAGCACCGTTTCATGAGCGAAGCAGTGTAACAACATATGACGCCAAACAGGAATAGAAAACCCAACCCAGCCCACCCTGCTTGCGCAATTGTAAAAGGCGTAGAAAGAAGCCCAACTCCCACCATTACATTCACCGCTGTTAAACATTAAAAGTTAATTACATATTTATCATTATTATAATAACAATATGATCTGTTTAATGAGCTCACTGTTAAATACAGTCTGAGTAACGCTACATCCATGGCTAATGGGAAGCTCTCCAAGTTGTTCATGTAAGGAACCCTTTCCTGAACATGATGATATTTTCCTTGTGATTCTTCGTAAATCTTCTTTGCTATAATATTTCTCACATTCAGATAGCAATCGAGCCTTTGCGTCATCGTCAAAGTTATTTTCACATCCAATATCATATAGTGACGAATATATAGAAGAAGGATCTCTAAGGAGGCCAAAGTTTGGTGTTGCTGTGATTGAATATGAATCAATTGTCTGCCTGCAATCGGCAACGTAACATTTTGGTGGTTAAATGTCCATTTTCAGCTGTCATTTCACTTCTGTATATCTTGTAATACTAAATAGAATGCTGGACCATAATACTGATTGAAATTACATGTTAATTGGATAGTATAGATGTACTCCTTACAATTCAACATAATATCAGGTCAGAAACGTTTTACTTTATTTGACCACAAATAAGCAGATTATGATCAAAATTAGTTTTGCCATACACATAAATCTGGCTAATCTCTGTAACGTAGAAAATAATTTTCAGAATCAAACGTATTCATTATACATTTATCTTAACTTGTATAATAGATTGTCTCTAATCCTTCATAAGCGATTGCAACAACAAGAAAGGTGATCATTTTGAAGCGTAATTATATCTGTTAACATAACAAATTATGACGAACTTAATTATGCTTCAGCAGCTCAGCTAAATTTCTCATTCAACTTATATGCTAAAACCTAAATGATCAACTGTTTCATACCTTCATCATAATCGTACTAAACGTAATAACACTCTTGTGTGTTTGCAATATGAATCGATGCTAAAAAAACAGAGAAATCATCATTTTGAAGCGTAATTGTATCACTTAACATAAGAAATTATAATAAACTTATGCTTCAGCAGCTCATCTAAATTTCTCATTCAACTTACATGCTAAAACCTAAATAATCAACTGTTTCATACTTTCGTCATAATCGTGCTAAACGAAATATAACGCTCTTGTATGTTCGTAATACAAACCAATACTAAAAAACAGAGAAATGTTCATTTAGAAGCGTAACTGTGTTGGTTAACATAACAAATTACGATGAACTTTTGCTTCAGCAGGCTCACCTAAATGATCAAGTGTTCTTATACTTTAATCATAATCGCATTGTTCGAAATATAAATCGATATTAAAAAACAGAGAAACGGATAATGTACAAATCCATAATTCACTACACCGCTATATTAACGTGTACTAGGTGCAGTTAACGGTGTAGGGAGATAAAGCTAAGTGCGAAAAATGGTGAACTAACTTGTAACTCTGGGGCCATTGACTAGAAGAGAAATGCGAAGAAGAACGCGAAGAATTACGACTTTCGTCATCATCATGATCATGATCTTCTGTATCATCATGTTGAGCTTCTTCATCATCATTTTCCTCCAAAAGGTAATCATCATCATCATCGTCTACTTTGTCTCTCATTATTATTCAATGAATTATGTTAGGGCTCCTGAAAGTATGTATCTATGGACAATAACACCGATAAAATGGGAAAAGACTACAGTAGCGGTGAAGGATATGATTGAGAAAATATGGAAGTTAGTATATGTGTTGGTGGATGTAGAAGATATTGGAATAATTGAGAATCACCAGGTGGAAGCTGATGAATGATGCGTTACCTCGAGTTTAAAATCACATTTTTTTTTTTTATTATTATTATTATTTAATTTTTCATTGTCACAAAATGCACTTTACATCAATATCGCAGGTAAGCGAGCAACAAGCTGCGCCGCTACCCTTTTCTGGATAGCAAACCCTAGCCTATTAAAAACAAACCCCTGCCCCCCCTGTTGATGAGCCACTGCTGTGGACAACCTGTTGGACCCTAGTCAGCAAACGGATAGCTTCTGGAGCCAGGGATCCAAAGGTGTCGAAGGCGAAGGGGACAAATGCATGTTGGTTATCAGCACATGCTTTAGCGTGTTTGTCCACCTTTTTAGATTCTGCTTTCTTTACCGCTTGTCCTGCTACAAACCCATTTTCCCTTAAACCAGCTAAGGGAGAGACTCCTGTGAGATCTACACAAGCATGTTTCCCTCCCGCCCAGCCAAAGACGAGCAGGTCCGCTGGTCTCAATGTAGATCTCCCTTCCATGGGGTCTGTAAGGAAATTCACGGGGGCCTCCTTCTTGGCAGAAATCCCCGCTCTCCTCAAGATGTCCCCCAAAACATCCCTCACCCAGTCATGCCGGTATTTGAAACCAGGGAGCTCCTTGCAATGAACAGCATGCTCCCCGTATTTATCCATGCAGGCTTTACGGCAGATTGGGCAGGTTTCGTCTTCTGAATACATAGGGATCATCAGCCGGTATTTGAGGATAGCGCTGTACTCAACAGCCGACATGCATTGCCCCAGCCCCTCGATCAGGATAACAGTCAAAAAGTCTTGCGCATGGGGGCCTTTCAAGCACTCAATCACCGCCTTCTGGCGGGGAGACAGATCAAGTGTTTCTCCCAGATTCCGAGCGATTTTCTCAAATAGAGCATTCGCCAAAGTTTTTTGTGGCTTTGGGGGGGGGGGGCGGTGTCCATATTAGAGAAACCGCTAATGTCAAAGTCTGGAAGAGAGACACTTAAATACTCGAGGTCCTGTTGGTAGTCTACGTCAAGCTTATCAACCCCACTGTTCCGAAGGATGTGGTCTTGCAATACACACGACTGAGCTCTAGACGCCACAAAAGCATACGCTCCAACATCCCGAGCTGAGAGGAGGCCCAAACCACCCAGGCGCATCGGCAAAGATGCCAAACGCCACTGAAGTTCACCAAAGTAGGGCCCCCCACAAACAACAATGTCTTCAATAGCCTTTCGGATACCACATTGTTTTTCTTTTAGACTTTTAGAAAATTGCCCGAATAGTCCGTTTTGGTTTGGTGATATTTTATCTATACTTCACATACTTCAAAAATTAGTTCTTAATTTTTACATATTCGTTTCTCAGATTGTCCCTGATGTGAATTGGAGTTAATTTTCTCAGTTAAATTAAGTGGTTTTGAAATAATAAAAGTACCCTTTCTATTAAAATAAAATTTTAAAAAGTTAAAAACATAAGCTCACACCCTCACTCAACCCACCCCCACCCCTCTCCCCTTCTCTTTTCTCCATCTTTTGTATGCAACTTCAAGTCTTGAATGTCACACCCAGACGTTTGCGGAAGCGTATTATGTGTGACTTGCTTAATATCATTGCATTCAATTATACCAAACAACTAAATGGTTAAAACCACGATGTTCATCCATAAATATGATTCAAAATATTACAACCCACATTGTTTTAAGTACCAACCACAGACTTCGAGTTTAAAATACAACCCAACCAAATGTTTTAAGTTCCTAAACGGACTTTAACAAAAGACATATATATAACAAGGTTTTGAATTATGTATCTTATCCAGGATAAAATACACAGTTCAAACCCCCAAAATGGGATGACATCGTTCTTGATAACACATCTTGGAAACTTTAAACGCCTGCCTGATCCATATCAATTTCCTGAAATACATGTAATTTGAAAGCATCAACAAAAGTTGAGCGAGTTCATGTGTTTTGTATGTGAGCTCATAATAACTTGTAAACATTTAAGAGAATTCCTTTGATAACCGATATGAAAGCGTCTATGAACAGATCATTAATGTTTTGCAAGTACATTAATATGTGTGGTGTGTAGGAAGTGCTCAAACCTAGCGGATTTCCTCCGGTCCATCCGGCGGGAACGACATAGTCACCACATGCGGCCACACAAGGACCCATGGGTGGGGCTCGCTACACCCAGATAGATCTACCACTCATGCCCCTCGGTCTTAAACTAGATTAATGGCACTTAAGAGAAATACTAGATCATCCACGTGATCTAACAATTCATTCCTTAGCTAAACCATACCATTGAAACATTTGAACATTTGAAACATTGAAACATGTATTTCACCCCCGAAGTTATAAACCGAAAACAATTAAAAGAAAAGGGGGACATGAACTCACAATCTTGCGTCGTGCAAACTTGTGTAACTCAAAGATCCTGTCCCGAAGTCGTGCAACTACCTACACACGTGCTATGATTTATTAGACGGCTAGGTTGTGTAACGACTCTTAGTCTTAGTTGTTATGACTTAACATTCTTTGAGTTACGTCTTTGATGTAATAAATATTATTTCAAAGTATATAATTATTTGTTAAAATAATATATTTTAACTTATTTTTCCTTGTATCATTCCATGAATATTTCCCCAAGGATGGGTATAGTTATACTTATATTTTTATACTTGTGTATTTTGCCAAGTATTGGTGGCGTATTCCGGTGTGTATTTATACGTACGAGAATACGTATTTTTATTGTATTTAGTAAGTATTCTTATACTTAATTTTTGTATTAAATTTTCCGGAATAATATTCTTAATCAAATAAAAATTCACCGATATAGATTCTTAAAATATATATTTTAAGAAAACTTTTTATAGAAAATTTTCTATAATTCTTTCTTGGCAAAAATAATCATATTTTCATATAAACCTCAAAAATAATATACTTTCAAGATTAACTTAAAAAATAGAGTTAATTACATAGTTAGTCCCTGTGGTTTGCACAAAGTAACATACTTAGGTACTAATAGTTTAAAATCACATTCTAGGGTATTAACTTTTCATTTTGTAACGTTTTGGGGTCTTAAGGTTATTTGTAGGCTTAAAATCACATTTTGTTAGTACCTAAGTATGTTATTTTGTGCAAACCACAGGGACTACCTATGTTACTACCCTAGAAGTTAATACCTTCAAACGTTACAAAATGAAAAGTTAATACCCTAGAAGGTGATTTTAAACTATTAGTACCTAAGTATGTTATTTTGTGCAAACCACAGGGACTAACTATGTAATTAACTCTAAAAAATATTCATAATTCCATTTTTCACCCAAAATAATATATTTTGACTTGTATAGGAAGATATTTATTTTCTTCAAAAATAACATATTTTTCTAATTGTTCAAGAAAAATATATTTATTTTTCACCATTCAAAATAATATATTTTCTACTTGGCAAGAATATGATAGATTTTGTAATACTTGTAAAAATCATAATTTTTGTTTCTTTGGTTTCAAAAATTCCATTTCACTTATTTGTCGAAATATATATATGAATTTAATTCCGGAATATATATGTAATCCATATTCCTTGTTCGGCTTGTCCAATTTTGGGTATAATTTATATATTCATTTCCTTGGAATTTTGGTAATGTTTTGTATTATAATTCTTAGTATTTTGGTAAGTTATATTATTTCAAGTCCTAAAATAATATAACTAATACACATAATATACAAGTAGCACAAAAATTGTGACTTCTAAATATATTTTTCCTAAATATATACTTAGTCACTTTTATTTATCAAAAATCAACCTCCAATATTTGTAATTTTTGTAACAAAAATTATGGCAAATTTTATATGAAAAACCATGGTTAAAATTTACTTGCAAACACTTGTTTAAAAATATTTTTCTAAGTGTTTAAATTCTACAAAAATTTTGACATAGTTTCCCCTTAAAAATGGAGGTTTCAATGCTTTCAAAGCATATCATTTTCTTTTAAAATCATCATCAATCATCAACAAATCATTCAAGACTTATCACTGAGCCAAAATCATGCAATTTACCCTACATCATGAACTTGAAATTTTGTAAAAACTTGTAGTAACTTGCCATGTTAATTAGTAGACTTAGTTACCCTTTAAAACATGGTTATTTGTTTATAAATCACATTCTTGTAAAATCTAGTCCTTTACAACTGTCACACCCCGACCGCGTAAAACAACAAACCGCGGCGGAAAGTCGGGGAGTGTCGTAACAGAATCATTGTTTCATAACACATGGAAATTGAAGTTTTGTTTTATTAAATTGAAAGAGGTTACAATATCTTATAAACAAAGAAACACAACTTAATTAACTAGTCTTGCATCTTTTATTGTCACTAAGGCCCTCGTCCAATCCTATGTTTGCATCATGATCAATTAATTACAGCACCTGAAACACATGTGAAAATAGGTACGTCAGCATAAAAATGACTGTGAGATACATAGGCTTTATTTAAATTGGATTCATGACTTGTAAGTTTAAAGAAAAATGTTTAACAAAAATAGTCATGAACCTTAAAATATTTTCTTTTAGAAATCATACATAAATTGATAAGAAAACAGATGATATAAAAGAATAATGCATGATTAAATAAATAATCAAGTGAAAATGAGTTTATATAAAATATGTTGTTTGTAAAATAATGTTTTGTAAAGATATGATAATTGTGTAAAATGTAATATGTCGAAATTGAAATGGTTTAAATAACGCTACGATATGTAATATCATAAAAGCACTTATATATAGGAAGTACCAGCAGCGTATCCACCATGCATTTATCATAACACACGCCTCGTTATTTAAATCACTTACCCAAACAAACCACCAATGTAAAAATGTTTATGTATAATCAATTTATACTTTGGTTTTGTAAATAATATATCAAACTATGCTTTGTTTTTGAAAATAACATATCAACTATGTTTTGGTTTGAAAATAACATATCAGCTATGTTTTGGTTTTGAAAATAACATATCAACTATGTTTTGGTTTTGAAAATAACATATCAACTATGTTTTAGTAAATAATAGGGCCAGTAGTATATTAAAATATATGTTGGATTTGTACATAGTATATCAAATTACACTTTGGTAAATAATATCACATATGGGAGTATATCAAACTATACTTGGTAGTATATCAAAATATACAAAAGAAAATGTGATTTAGTATTCATTCAAACCTTAGTGTATCAAACTACACCTTAGAGACTATAGAAATACCACAAAGGCAATTTCTATTTGGTAAAAATTTGGTTTCTGACATTCCATACAACAGGAATGGGGTGTCTAATCCTATAGCGCTATATCATACTACCAATCGGCTTGGTGAATGTATAAAATAAGTATAATCCAACAATTAATTTTATAATCTTTGAAAAATAAGTGTTTCAACCATTGATAATCATTCAATTTGTCAAAAGATAAGTACTGTTATATATAATCATAAAGTTGAAATCATGAAAATAACAAATAGGCACACATGTTTCACCCCAAAACATTTGAAAACAGAAAAAGAGGGGACTATGTACTCACTTGAGGACGCTTAGAAGTCTTGAATAACAACCAAGCAAAGCTAGAGGGATCATGGAAATCGAACGGCATCTAATGTAGGTAACTATATTAATAAACCGGACCTAAATCGGAAGATCGGATAGGATGAGGTTTCGTAAACCAAATGAGTATTGGAACTCATATGATATGGTTTAACAAAGCCTACATACTAAATCGAAACCTAACCTAAGTGCTTACGACCCATTGCGACCCGTTTAGGTAGCTTATGCTACTTTAACGCGTCGTTCGCGTAAAACGCGTTCGGACCGCCTAACTAGTCCTATGACAAGTATTATATGCCTTAATATGTCTAATAATGTTACCTAATCAGTTTAGATAAAAAAATTTAGATTACATATGCTTAAAATGAATTTATGCGTAAAAAGGGCATTTTGGTCATTTTCCTAAGTAATATAAACTACCTATCATACAATTAACTAAACGAAGTGACCATAAGGTATAACCTCGGAAGGTTATTCCCTATACAACTATGGTCACAAAATATGTTTGGTCGGATCCTAATGATCGACCAAACGGGTCGGGTTTGAAAGTCTAAGCGGACGTTTAGACCGCTTATCTTACGACCCTATATAAGCACAAAATTAAAAGTGACGAGTTAAACATGTTGAAACATGTTTAAATAAGTTAGAAAACAAGTTTGATATCAAAACAAACGGTTTTGATACCCAAGAATAGTTTGGTTGTAAAATACGCATGAATACGCATTTTGACCGAAACTATGACTCGTCACTATACCTAATCAACGTGGTAATCAGTAGGTATAGTCACAAGGGACTATGACCATCGTGATTACACTCACGTTGCGTAGTTCAAACGAACTTCGTGTTAACCATTGACTGGTCAATGCAGAAATTCAAACACTGTTTGACTTTCGTGCTTAGAAACGCATAAACGCATAAAAGCATGAAAGAAACTTACAAGAGGTCCAAGCGATGGAGATTTGATTCAAGTTGCTCAGGTATGAGGTGTGGGAACCCCAACTTAGAGCAGAAATGAATCAAGGTGTGAAGTGAAATGAAAATGGGGTTGGGTATTTATAGATTTCTGGCCACCATTAGGATCACTCCTCGATTTACAAGCTTCAATCTTGGCCCTCCATGTGTGCCCATTGTTTTAGAAAACTAAGGGAGTCCAAAACAAGCCCATAGAATGAAGAAACCATGTGCAAAACAAGGGGAACAGCTGGAACTTGCTGGAATCAATTTTCTGCTGATCTAAAGGTCTCTCACGCCCGCATAAGCAGAGACCCCTGCTTACGCGCCCCGCCTAAGACAACTATGGCAGATTGTCAACTTTGGTCCCTGAATGTGCAAAACATGGTTTTCGATGCATTTTTGACACGTTTAAGCCCTGTTAACCCCATTTCAAGGCTCTAAAATGAAGTTAAAGTATATAGAACATGAAACACGCTCAAAAATATCTCGGATGTCGGTTCGTTTGGCCGTACAGTTGCGTTGTTCGGTTAATTACGACGAAACACGAACAGACGCGAAAAACGATCCAAATTACGCGACGAATGGAATTTTATCATGCCAATCACTAAAATAAAATATTTTAATGATTACATAAATTTTTGGATGTCCGGATATATTCAGAACGTGAAATATGCGCGAAAATGCAAACTTATGCACTTTTTGACGCTTTTAGTCCCTGTTTGACCAAATAAGTTTGTTTTACACACCGAACCTCTCAAAGCCTATTTCTAAGCTATGTAAAGGATATTTATGTTATGTTCAACTTATGGTCAAGTTTCGGAATGTTCGTTACAGTACGAATCGGCATACTTTTGAAGTTTGTCGAAATTAGTCCATGTAAGCGAATAAACTTGATTTCGACACACCAAACCTTCCAAAACTTATTTCTAAGTTATGTAAAGGTTATTTAAGGTATGTTAAGCCCATGTCACTATTCCGGAGTGTTTGTTGTGTTAAACTGATTGCGTTTACGCATCAGTTCGCGTATAACTTTTCCAGAAAGCGTTTTAGAGCTCGAAATCGAACGAGAATTGATATGTGCAAATGATACACATATTTATACAAATACCAAGTATGAAAAACAATATTTCATTGGTTTGGCATTTTTATTATGGTCGTAGTGACACAGGTGTCACAACAACTTACAAGATGATTTTTCTAAAATAATTCCTTTGCATTTTTCTTGTTACGAACATGTTTCTAGTCTTGATTTAACACTAAAAATATGATTAGTTCCTTTAAAAATGATGATATTGTAAATCTTGCAAGTAACTTTATTTTCTTGAGAAAATCATTTTTGAAATCATCCATCTACAAGACTTATATTATGTATAAATCATCATTATGCTTAAAAACATCTTCATTTTCAAGTTCATGTTTCACATAATAGGATGATCATTTTGATTTCACAAGATCCATCCTCTCACTTGCTAGATCATGTGTTTAATCACAATCTAGCAAGATTCTTATGATGATCATCATCATAATCACAAGAAATCAATCATCAAGTATCACACATACACTAAAACAACTTAGTTTCTTATGATTTTAAGCTTTATCTTAGAGTTCATCTTCTTGTTTCATAATGAACTTTATGTTTAACCATTAACATAATCTTTTAACCAACATAATGAGAAGCAAAATCAAGTTTCAAGAGTCTTACTACTAGCACAAGTCTAGGGAAGAAACCAAAGATGATGAAGATGATAAATTAGGTGGATAAAAGCTCTAGAGAATGGTCCTTCAAGCTCCAATGGCTCCAAGCTCCTTAATCTAGCTTCTTTCACCTTGGAATCACTTTGGAATGGAAGAGATTGAAATGAAGGTGATGGTGGTGTGGGTGGTTGTTCGCGGCCGAGAGGGAGAAGGAGGGAGAGGAGTGAAGGTGTTATGTGTTGTGAAATGTGAGTTTATGAAGGAACTTGTGGTCTTAAGTAACAATCTTCCAACATTTAAATGTCTAATGGTTCATATGCTCCAAAAGTTATAACAAGATCAAATAAAAAAATTGAAACAAATCAAGGGTGGGTCCACCCTTGGTGACCGTCTCCCATGGGGTGTGTGTGGTTGTGAAGTGATGGTTAGTTAGATCATTTAGTTAGATTCTAAGTGTAAAGGTTAGTGTTTTAGATGTTATGTAATTATATGATGTATTATGATGTTCGGTGACCATAACTAGTTCAGAAATGATAAAATAGTGCTTCTAGTGAAAATTTGGTGTTTCGGGTAGTGTCCGGTTATTCGCTTGGTTACCAGTTCGTTAAGGTGCTAAACTACGCAGTTTAGTGTGCTTTATGTTCCCTTTTATGACAGTTTTGATTCCCGATACTTAGGAAAGTATTCTGGACCATTAAACCATAGTTATTCATTATATTTTAGTGTTAAAGTGCTGATTTTTGCTGAAAATTGCAGAATTCTGTAGTTTGGGTGAGTTTTAGGCACTTTCCGACACTTAAACCATCACTAGGAAGGCAGTTTTATGATCCTAACTTTCCTACACACCATACTAGTGTAACTCTTGATTTCGGACTCATTCTGTGTCTTAACATCATGTATGTCTGAGTACTGAACTCCCGTCAGTACTTCTAGTTTGTCTGATAACTGTGCTAACTTTGTTTCGTGCATCATTTGGATCACAATGTGTTGTATGCAATAATGATATGTAATCATGCAATATGTGATGCACTTGTATGCACATGATGATAATAAAAAAGCATTCATGTCATTAATTCAGATCAAGCACAGTCATTAAGTTACAAATTATTGTTTAACATGTACGTAATTCCACGAAAAATTGACAGTTGTCACATTCTCCCCCCGTTAAGAAAATTTTGTCCCGAAATTTTAAGCTGTATTATCGGTTGCAAGGGAGTTAGGGAACAAGTGCGGATACTTTGATTTCATTTGATCTTCACGCTCCCAAGTAAACCTGGGCCGTGACGTGAGTTCCAGCGAACCTTGACAAGCTTAACACTACTCCTCCGAGTCTTGTTGACTTTCCAGTCTGTAACCTCAACGGGTTCTTTAGTAAAGTGGAGAGTGTCGTCGATATGCACTTCATCCGCAGGGATGATTACTGTCTCCTGGGTTGGGCTTTTCTTCAGGCTTGATACATGAAACGTATCATGCACACCATTAAGTTCTTCTGGTAATTCTAGCTTGTACGCGACGGTACCAACCCTTTCTAATATCTTGAATGGCCCAATGTAACGCGGATTTAACTTGCCACATTTTCCGAATCGTTCTACACCTTTCCAAGGTGAGACTTTCAACAAAACCATGTCTCCTACTTCGAATTCCAAAGGTTTTCGTCTTTGATCTGCGTAGCTCTTTTGTCGATCACGAGCCACCTTGATGTGATCTCAGATCTGCATGATCTTGTCAGTTGTTTCTTGAACTAGTTCGGGACCAACCATCTGTCTATCTCCAGCATCTGCCCAACACAACGGTGAACGACACTTACGCCCATAAAGAGCTTCGAACGGTGCTGCTTGAATGCTTGTATGGTAGCTGTTATTGTAGAAAAACTCAACTAGAGGTAGATGAGTATCCCAACTGCCACCCAAATCTATTACACAAGCGCGAAGCATCTCCTCTAGTGTTTGAATAGTTCGCTCGCTCTGACCGTCTGTCTGCAGGTGAAAGGTCGTACTTAAATTCAACTGAGATCCAAAGGCTTCCTGAAAGGATTGCCAAATCCTTGATACAAACCGTCCATCTCTATCTGATATTATCGAGATAGGCTCTCCGGTGACGTGCTACTATCTCCCTGAGGTAAAGCTCAGCTAGCTTCCCAGTGCTATCTTTCTCTTGAATAGGTAGGAAGTGTGCAGACTCTGTCAATCGGTCCACTATTACCCATATCATATCATGTCCTCTAGGGGTTCTGGGTAACTTTGTTATGAAATCCATCGAAATCTGTTCCCACTTCCACATGGGTATTTCAGGCTGTTACAAAAGTCCTGAAGGTTTCTGATACTCGGCCTTAACCTTAGCACAGGTTAGGCACTTCCCAACATAAATGGTAACGTCACTCTTGAGTCTTGGCCACCAATAATAATCCTTCAGATCTTGGTACATCTTGTCCGATCCTGTATGGATCGAGTACCGCGACTTATGAGCTTCATCAATGATAACTTCTCCAATACCGCCATAAAGCGGAACCCAAATGCGTCCCATGAAATACAAGGTTACTTCCTCATTAGGCACCAACTTCTTCTCCATTCCTCGGAGGTATTCAGCCTTAAGATTCTCCTTCTTAAGAGCTTCTTGTTGTGCGGCACGTATACGTGAAGTGAGATCCGTTTGAATAGTCATTTCTAAAGCTCGAACTCTTATGGGCTTAACCCTTTCCTTTCTACTTAAGGCGTCTGCTACCACATTCGCCTTTCCCGGATGATACTTGATCTCGCAGTCATAATCATTCAACAACTCAACCCATCGTCGTTGTCGCATATTAAGCTCTTTTTGATCAAATATGTGATGCAGACTCTTATGTTCCGTGAAAATTGTACACCGAGTACCATACAGATAATGCCGCCAGATCTTCAAGGCAAATACCACAGCACCTAGCTCCAGATCGTGAGTGGTATAATTCTTCTCATAGACTTTTAGTTGGTGTGAGGTATAAGCGATAATCTTTTGGCGTTGCATGAACACGCAACCCAACCCCTGACGCGAAGCGTCGCAATATACCACGAAGTCTTCCGTGCCTTCGGGTAGGGATAGTATCGGTGCATCGCATAGCTTATTCTTGAGCAGTTGAAAGGCTTCTTCTTGCTTGTCTCCCCATTCATACTTCTTATCCTTCTGAGTAAGGGAGGTCAGCGGTTGAGCTATCTTGGATAAATTTTCGATAAACCGGCGGTAATAACCCACTAATCCCAAAAACTGTCGAATTTCAGTCGGTGTCTTCAGATTTTCCCAGTTCTTAATTGCCTCAATCTTTGTGGGATCCACATGAATGCCATTCTCGTTTACCACATGACCGAGGAACTGTACTTTGCGTATCCAAAACTCACACTTTGAGAACTTAGCGCAGAGCTTTTCCTTCTTTAATAGTTCTAGAATGGCTCTAAGATGCTGCTCATGCTCTTCCTTTGTCCGCGAATAAATCAGGATATCATCGATAAATACGATCACAAATTTATCGAGATATGGCTTGCACACATGATTCATCAAATCCATAAACACTGCCGGTGCGTTAGTCAATCCAAACGACATTACGAGGAACTCATAGTGTCCATAACGAGTTCTGAACGCGGTTTTCGGTATGCTTTCCTCTTAAATCCACAGCTGACGATAGCCTGGTCGAAGATCAATCTTGGAGTAGTAGCTTGATCCTTGCAATTGGTCGAATAAATCATCAATCCTCGGTAATGGAAACCGATTCTTGATAGTTAACTTGTTTAGCTCCTGGTAGTCTATACACATTCGAAAGCTACCATCCTTCTTCTTAACGAACAATACCAGAGCTCATCAAGGCGAGAAGCTCGGCCTTATGAATCCCTTATCCAATAACTCCTGAAGCTGCATGGATAACTCTTGCATCTCGGAAGGCGCAAGTCGATAAGGTGCCTTGGCCACAGGCGCGGCGCCTGGAACCAAGTCAATGCGGAACTCGACTTGTCGTTGCGGAGGTAATCCTGGCAAGTCTTCTGGTAAGACCTCGGGATATTCCCTTACCACTGGGATATCTTCAAGCTTCGGCTCTTCGGCGTTCTTGTCCACAACATGAGCTAAGAAGGCTACACATTCTTTCCGGAGAAACTTCTGCGCTTTCATACAATTGATGATTCGCAAAGGTGTATCATGCTTCTCTCCGTGAATCACGGTCGTCGCCTCACTCGCCATTGGAATGCGAATGATCTTCTCATGGCACACTATCTTCGCACGATTGCTAGATAACCAATCCATCCCAACTACGACATCAAAACTTCCCAAATCGACTGGCAGGAGATCTATCGAAAACTCACGCTCACCAAGCTCCAAAATACACCCTCTAATCACCTCATTTGCTTCTACTAACTTTCCATTAGCCAACTCTATCAAATACAGGACGTTTAACTTATTCACGACTAAACCAAGTATATTCTTAAAGACTAGGGACACGAAGCTAAAATCGGCACTAGTATTAAACAGCACAGATGCATAACATTGATTAATAGGGAACGTACCAGTAACCACGTTTGGATCCTGGCGTGCTTCCCTAGCTCCGATGTTAAACACCCTTCCACGAGCTTGATTGTTCTTTGGGCAGTCTTTCTTGAAGTGCCCCAAATCACCGCATCCATAACATCCTTGGCCGCGTCCGTTCCCATTACCACCCTGGTTGTTGTTATTATTTCCTCCGCGATTTCCATTTCCCACTTGATTTCCATTTCCATTTCTGTTTCCATTACCTCCTTGATTGTTATTCCCCCTGGTTTCTGTTTCCATAACCATTCCCACCGCGGTTTCCACTACCGCCTTGATTTCCATTCCTGTGCCCTGTGCCAAACCAGCATGTATCCTTAGAATGCCCAGTCTTTCCACGATTCTCGCACTTATGGTTCCTATACGGACCAGTGTCATGGTACTGACATCTATCACATTTGGGTAGGAATCCTGCATACCCTCTTCCCATATTTTTAGCATTCCCAGCGCCAGTTTGCGCCTCAGCTGGCTGGTTGGTGTCTCTGCGCTTGTTGGCATTGTTGTTGTTGCTGTTCGCTGTAGTGCTTTTCTTGAAGTTGGTAAACTTCCGCTTGTTATCACCCGATGACTCTACATGAGTCTCTTTCTTCTTTGTTTCAGATATCGAAAACTTTCCCAACCTAACTGCTTCCTCAGTAAGCGCCACACTTAAGTCAATAGCCTCGGAAATAGTTGGAGGCTTGGAAGCTGTCACCATGCTCAGAATTTGAGGTGCCAATCCCCAGATAAAACATTCAATCCTTTTAAACTCCGGCTCCACCAAATAAGGAACAACTCTCGACAAATCATGAAACCTCTGAATATATTCCGCCATCTTTGGACCATCCATTTTCAAGTTCCAGAATTCCGTTTCCAACTTCTGGATCTCTGCTCGAGAACAATACTTTTTACGTGTTAACTCCTTCAGTTCATCCCACGTTAATGCATATGCAGCAACTTCATCCAATGTCTGCACCTGGAGGTTCCACCACGACAACGCTCCGTCTAGAAACAATCCAGAAATGTACGTGACTCTTTGCTCTGGAGCGCATTTGCTCATTCTCAATACAGAGTCCGTCTTCTCCACCCAGCGTAAGAAGGCGACAGCACCCGCAGTGCCATCGAAATTTAGTGGCTTGCAGTCCAAGAATTGTTTATAGGTGCAGCCTGTAACACAAGCAACATCATTTACAGAAAGCATTAGCAAAGCACAATTGGAAATATCCAAACGAGTTGTAATGTGTCTTAGGTGACTTAACATTACCGATTGGGGGATTATTCCCAGAGGTACCTCCGCTGTGTTCGGAGCGAAGTGCCTCGTGCTGTGCGATGGCTTGTGAGATGCACTCTTGTAACTCTGCCTCTATCCTCGGCAGAGGGTTGTTGGTATCGGTATTCCTTCGAGGTGGCATTCTTCTTCTAGTAAGAAGATTCGGGTAGGTCAGGCCTTATTCGATAAATAAATAAATAATCATCTAGGAGTCGTATGTTCATATATATAAGCAATCATCATAGCAAGCAACCATTGCAACAACATAATCATAGCATGAACATGTAAACCAACAATGTATTTAATGAGAACACGACTATTGAGCTTTCATTAATGACCAACCACAAGTTACATTGTTTTCACATTGTATCATACCAAAAGAGACATAGGGTCACACTACCCTTGTCCGATAAGTCTGCAATATACAAAATAATATAGTCAAAAAGCGGTCTTCCATTCTTCACAATCTCGGCTTAATTGTAGTGCTCTCACCAAAAGTAGTGCATCTGCATAAAACTAAAAACCTATTATGCTGATAGCGGAGGAGGATGAGGAAAGAAAAGCAAACTGCTGACATGGGTAAGCTCCTCCTCGAGCTAGTAAACGCGGCGAAGCAAAAAGCTAATATGCTGCTCGACAGTGAGAAAGCGGGCATCAAAACCTAGAATAGGTGTGGGAGCAGCAGGTGGAGGTACGAATGATGCTGATGCTGAATGTGGAGGGACAGAAGCGGAATGACAAGGACAGGGTGACCGTCGGGCACCCTCACCAAGCTCCAGCTCGAGAACTCTATGACTCAAAATCTCAAACTGTAACAACAAAAGCAACTCATCCCGAGTGTAGCCAACAAAATGCGAGGGATGGTAGGGGTCAGAGATAGGCATGGTGTATGGAGGGAACCATCGAAATGGCTCATCAAGCAATGCAGATGTAAATGGAGCAAAAGGTGTAGTCTGTGAGATTAGGGGGGAATCGGCTGAAGCAAACGGATCAAAACTCGGTGGCTGTCCCGAGGCACCCTCCCCTGGTCGGGGAGCGGGGATCTCCTGGCGAAATTCAATCGGAAGATCAGTGCGATGAGCATCAGACACAAATGGAGGTAGGGGAGCAACATCAGCGGGTGGAGGTGGTGGAATGAATGGGTCAACAGGTGGGAGATCAAGGGGTGCAGGTATCGGCTCTGGGATAAGTGGTGCAATATCAGGCTGACCAAACGGAATAGGGTCTGGCTTAGGAATAGGCTCTGGGATTTGAGGAGGTTTAGGGACTTGAACAGGGGAAAATGGTGCAGCAGACATCGCAGTGTCGTCATCCGAATCAGTGGCATAAAGCTGCAGTCCTGCCGCCTGCAGGGCCGAGGAAGTCATAGACTCAAAGGAGTCTGAAACTGAATATAGGCTAGACTCAGAAGATAAATCGATAACAGGTATGACTGGAGGGGTACATCTAGTACTACAACATCGTCGACCTCTCCATCACCCTGAGCATCAGCTGGGGGACCATCCGAAAACGAGTCAACGTCATCGTCAAAGAGGTCATCGATAGGCCAATCCTCAGGAGGAATGACCACTAGGGGAACTGGGTCAAGAATAGGCGCAACAATATGCTCACCATCAGGGTGACCGATGATGAGGAGATCATGGATAGGAGCTGGGAAATCAAAAAGATCCTCAACAGGAATGCTATCAGCTAGAGGTGCGTCATCTCTAAAATCCGGGAGAGCGAAGGGCTGAAAGTCATCGTCATCATCAGACAGCATCTCTGGATCACTCTCGGTGTCCGATGTGAAAATCTCCGGCTCATATACGATCTCATTGTCTGAAACGGTGGCCATAGGGTCGTGAGCGTCAGACAATCCGCTCTCAGAGGAAGACATGGGTGCCTGTAACATAAGAATCATAACATGTGCACATATGTTAACCACTAACACTATAGGATCGGGATTCGATCAAATGAGTCGATCAGAAGAGTTCTCGATTAATACGAAAGGCGGAATCAGACGTATTGATGTTATATTAGCTAGATTCACACTTAGAATCACTTTAACTATCGATTGTATTGATTTGATAGTGTTTACAGATCGTTCGACACTTCGGCAGCACTTCGTCTCCGGAATCAGAATGTTACAAATGAAGATCCATGACCACATATATATAGGGAACGCCAGACCGCACGAGCTAGACACACCAGACCGTACGAGCTGGATAGACCGCATGAACATGCCAGACTGCACGAACATGCCAGAAAGCACGAACATGCCAGAAAGCATGAACTGCCAGAAGGCACGAACTGCCAGAAAGCACGAAATTGTCACCTCGTGTGAGGTGGCCTAGCCACTTCGTGAGGGGTGGCTAGTTTGGGTCTGTTTCCCGTTTCTTTCATACAACGTGTCCTAGTCTATCTATTCTAGTTACAAGACTCGATACAAGACGAAATCAACAGACATATGCACTAACAAACTCCCCCTTGGATGATGATGAGTCTTCAGTGTATTGAGTCTTCAGTCTTGATCGGTCTTCTCGCTCTTTCCAAAGTATCTTTCTCTGTAAGCATCCTTCAATCTTTATCTTTCAATCTCTCTTAATCAGATCTCTCGATTCTTTAAACTCATCAGCATTAGCAGCTTCTGTCTCGAACGCTTTTCCAAGATCTGAATCTTGCTCTTACGTCTTCAGACTCCCCCTTTCGATAAGCTGGGATCGCAGTCTGGAATTCACTATCTGCAGGCTTTGGATTGGAAACCTGGCTCTAATCTACATACGCTTATGCGGAAAGTCCTTAGGAGTCGAAACCTAGCTTTTTACCTGCACATACTCTACCCAAAACATAAGGTTTTTCATTTTAACAACATTCATAGACTCTGATTATTCACTTGTAAAAACAAATTTGGTTTCAAATTAATGAACCATTTAATCATTTCAAATTCATTTGCTATTTCAAACAAACTCTCCCAACCCTGTTGTCCATCATGTTCAGCACTTGGAATTTTGAAAATCAACTTTCCAACATCAATTGTCGAAAATAAGATGAAATAAAATCTTTTTGAATTTTCAAAATTTTATGCTAAAACACACTGAAAATCTTTTTGGATTTTGAGAAATAAACTATATACAGACATCTTTTTGTTAGTTTGTGTAAGAGGATCATATCAGTTTATAACAAATCACTAGTACCGTTGAGCTTTAAACACTTTAAGTTCTAAACGATTCACTTAGATTGTCAGTATACTGATCCACTTAAATTTTCACACAAAGTTCAATTGTTTCGAGATACGAGATTAGTGTTTTAATGGACTTAACTTATTCTCGTGTCCCACCTCAGAATATACTCCCGTATCCAGACTCCTATATTCAGTCTTACATGTGAATGTACACTAATGATATCTGTAAATGGGTAATGCGAGACCATGAGAGCTCAGGTTAGAACTTCTGTTCAGACAAAGAGATGATGGCTCGACTTTTAGGTGTGTCCCGTTTGGGGATCTTTTCTTCAACAGCACATGATTAGCATTTTTCAATGTTTCATCATTTTTTATGCTGAGGGTGAGCTTTATGATTAAAGCAGTGTAGAGTATTATACGAGGACTAGGCTATTGCTCCCGCAAAATCAGAAGTCCTGGTATAATACCCCAGATATCATCACGCACAAAAACCTAGTATGTCAGAAATAGAAAGCCCTTCAAACAAGATTTCGGGGGTTACCCATATATCCGAGAGATGTTCCCCACGAGATAAGTAAGTATTGATATTTAGGTTTATATCTCGAAAACAATCTACTAAGCGTGTACAAAGTTACTGGCATATCATCAGTGAGACCGTTTATCACATTTGACTTTTCATTTCTTTAGCGTACTGTGATTGTCTACTGATGTACTATCATTTCCTCTTTTTCACAAAAAAACTCATTTTTTATTTTTCGATGTTTTTGGTTTTTAGATTTTATCATGTTTTTGGATTTTTCAAATTTTCAAAATTTCTAAATTTTTACTCCCCCTAAAATCAAAAATATGTTTCAATTTTTGATTTTCTTGGGAAATTTTTGAAAGTAAAAGCAATAAACTGTACAAATAAAACGACAAACTGATGTGAATTGCTTCAATTCTCCATTCTCTTGGCTTAAACAATCAGAACTCCCCCTGACAACAAACTATTTTCCCATTATGATTTCAAAACACTTAAGTTTGTTTTAATCAAAATGGTTTTTCCGGAAAATTAGTTTTGTTTGATGATCAAAAATCATGGGGATTCATTCATCACTTTGTTCTTTCAACCACTTGTATGAAAGTTAAATCAAGTTCAACTTAATAACCTTGATTAACCACTTGTAGGTTCTTATCAACAATACTACTTGTAAATCGAAATATCACAGTTGTGAATTTCTCAAGAAAGATGCCGATTCCTACTCCCCAATTACCAACCTGGGAGTTCCGGCAAGTCAGGGTTTTTAAGCAAAGAATGCTGACACCCAAGCCTGACCAGCTTTGGGTGCATCCGAGTTATTTTCACTCGGTGTGTAAGTTCTCCTCTTTGATTCATAAAATTCTTTTACCCCTTTGGCCCTAGCATCGACCATTTTTCCAACAATATGTTACTTTCCCATTGAAAGCCTTTTCGACATCAAATTCTTTCTTTTCATAATAGAATTGATTCGAAATTTCCACTTTTCCAAATTTTGATTTAAAATTTGCAGCCTGCAATGGTGGAAAATTGACATCATCCATTGGCGGTACTGACTTTTCTCTTTTTAGCTCAACTTGTGCCTCCTCTGACTATGACGAGTCAGATTCATCGCCAGAAAGTGGCTCATTTGCTTCCGAAGAAACAAATGCATTGCCAGATTTAACATCTGATTTCTTAGCAACCCACATTTGGTTGTTAAGATTCACTCTTCTTTTGTAAAACCTTTTAGAACACTCACCAACTTCATATGTTGAATTTTTAAACATTTTAAATTTTTTAGTTGGTGGTTCAATTTTATCAACAACTTTTTCTTTGAGTTTAGAAGACACTCCCTGTTGTGTGTTGGTTGCCTTTGGACAGTTCCAGGCGATGTGACCAACTTCATTGCATCGGTAACAGGTTCTTGTCTCCTTTTTCTGATTAGCTTCATTCTTCTAGTGTTTCTGTTTTTCTGCAAGAAACGCTTTGTTCGATTGCTTCTAGAATGAGCTCTTTTTCTCTTCTTCTGAACTTGCACCTGAAACAAATACAGTTTTTGATTTAAAATCTTTAATATTTTGATTATTTTCAACATCAAAACCCAACCCCTTCTTTTTGAAATTGCTTTTATGATTCGGTTTCTTTTGATGACCTGGACCAAAACCTTTCTTCTTGTTTAAACGTTGTTGAACTCTAGAAGTATATTTAGGTTTTGAAAAACCCATTTTATCTTTTATTTCAGAAAACTTTATTTTTATCAATTTAAAAACTGTTTTAATATTTTCAATTTTCACATTTTTAATTGGAAATTCCTCATCAAAATATAATTTGTCTGAATCATTCAAAGTATATGCCACTTTGATTGTTTCGTCATTCAAATTAATTTTTGATAACAGAAATTCTTTATTGTAAACCCTTTTGACCGATGATTTCGAACTGTCCACTGATGAACTTGAACTCTCAGATTCAGACTTTGACTCTGACTCCTCATCCTTATCCAACACCTGATCAACCACTTTCTTTATTAACTCAGACTCATGATCAGTGTCAGACGATGTGAATGTGACGTCAATGTTGTCTGGTAACTCATCAGTTGTTTCAGACTTTAACTTTATATTGACTGTCTTTTCGACTTGTTCCGAATGGTTTTCTGGGAGAATAACCTTCCCAGATCGGAGGCGGACACTTGTTATAATTTGCACTTTGTTTCTTACCAGTATCCGTATCTTTCGACTTCTTATCTTGAAAGGTTTCAAAACCTGCTACTGTCGGATAGATTCTATCAATCAAGTAATCAGAACTTGAGTAACTCATTAGCAATCGTCTAATTCTTTCATTCTCAATCTTTTCAGTCTCTAATTCTTGCTTCAACTTTGCACACTCATCAATATAGTGATTGATGGCCTTCTACTTAGACATCATCACTGCATTCATCATTGTCAAAGCATCTTCCCTTTCTGAGTTTGTCTTTTCCAACTGGTTGATTGTTCTGTTCAACACATCATAAGATTCTTTCACAAACTTAACATTGAACAACAATTTTTCTTTCATCTTGTCTAGCTCACTAAACTTCTTATCTTTCTCTTCACAATGTTTGCATGGTTCCAAACATTTCAGACAATGTTTTGTGACCTCTACAATCTTTTCAATCTCAACAATCTTCTCAACAACTTTAACTTCTTCACTCTGTTCATACTTCTCTTCCACCTGAACAACATTCTCACATGTTACCTCTTTCTTTTCTTTTGCTGCTCGTCTCTCCTTTAGCTTCTCCAATTTATCTGCAAAATAAAATTTGAAACTTTCAGGAGATAAATGAGTTTTACCAATGTTTATTTGTTTAATTTCTTCATCATCATCACTGCTATCAATTGGTGATTGATCAAAGACTGGTGTCTTTTCTGAACTATCTTCTGAAGAGACAGACTCTCCATCTTGACTTTTCTCATCATTTGCAAACACATCCATCCATTCTTTCATCAACTCTGGCTCTCAAATGATTTGTACAACAAATGATCTAAACTTTGAGTTACTTTCAGCCGGAATATATTTGTCCCAGCTAAATCCCTCTGGCAATCTTTCATTTTCTTGATCTGGAGGCATAGTAATACAAGCTTTCTTCTTTCCATCTTCAATCGGAATAGAACGGGATGATGACAGTTGTTGAGCTACTTGATGATATATTGCTTTCCGATAATATTCATTGTTCCCAAAAGGATTCTGAGCTCCACTGCTTCTCGGTTGGTACATTCCTTCTTGAAATGTCCTTTTTCCCTGCACCGAAAACAAGTAACTTTAGACTTATCAAAACCTAAAGTAGAAACATTAGCATCACGTAAGTTATCTCTTCCGGTAATCTGCTTAAATATCTCAGCTCTCCTCAACACGCTCGCTAAACACCACTTAATATCCATTAGTTCCATTTCCTCAGCATCAATCTGATAGTAATCCTCTTTTGTTAACATTGGATTTCCGATCCTTCTCGCAACCAAACTCTCATATGATTCTAACACGGTAACAAGTAATGCCATATGACCTTTAGCGACTTCTTCAGAGAAATTCTGACCATTCTGAAGATGCAACGCGATGTTGCATTGTAGCACATGATCATTACCATTGTTTGAGCTTTGAGACTGATGATTTGAGGTTGAAACATTAGGATTAACACTCGGATATGAAGAAAATCCACTGTTGTTGATTGAACTTTGGTTGAGTGATCCGGATGAGTTTTCTGCGCTGAAAGCGGTCTGGATCTTTGAACTAGCTTCAACATTTTGAACATTAGCTTTGAAATACATCTTGATATCTTGTTGACCACTTGAATTGTTCATTCTAGCGATCTTTTGTTGTTCAAGATCTTGTCCTTCAAGTTTTTCAATGAATTGAGCAATTGACAATCTACCATACTCTCCGATATTCTTTAAAATCATAAGATATGTACCCCATTCATTTTGAGGTAAAGCATCGGCTAATTTTTCAACCCATTCCTCCCGATCTTTATTGATATCTAACCTAGTCATTGAACACACTAAATGACAATATCTCTCAATAAGAGTCTTTGTAGTTTCACCCGGCAAACTTGAAAACAATTCAAATTCTTTCTTCAATAATGATTTTTTATTCTTGATCATCTCCGTACTTCCTTCGAATTTTGTGTGAAGTGCTTCCCAAATCGAACGTGCACTACCATCATGTTGAAGTAATAAGAAAATGTCTTCTTTCACAGCTTGTTGTAGTAAACTGATCATCATTTTTTCTGCCTTGTACATGTCTCTCTCTTTATCCAAAAATTCAGAAATAATATTTGTAACTCCCATATCAGAATGAGGTCGAACATACTTAGTTTCAATACAAACCCAAGACATTAGATGATTTGCTTGAATCCAATTCTCGAATCGTTCTTGCCAACTGTAATATTCTTCAATGCTCATCAACTTAGGAGGTTTTTGTAACGTTCCCGTTTCATTTTCCATATTTACATTCTGAGCAACGGTAACAGGAGTACCCGGGGCAGTAGCAAATGCATTATAAAATTCGTTGTCCATGTTTCGATGTAAAAGATATACCAAAACACAAAGTTCAAACGAGCTGACGTTTTGAAATGAACTGGAAGCCACAAATGTTCTGACAAGATCAAACTATCTGAGTTAAATCCGTACGACCTGACACCCCGTATTACCTAGTTCTCAACTCGTACGATCTGGTGAAAAGCCAAACGACCTGGAATTCTCATGCTGTCTGGGTTAAACCGTGCGACCTGAAGATTTTCAAACCGTGCGAGCTGGGTACACTTTCAAACGACTTGAATGTTTCAAACTACTAGAACTTTCAAACAACTTGAAGTTTCAAGCGACCTGAATATAATTCACACGACCTGGACACCTCGTGCGACCTGGATTTGCAAACCGTGCGACCTGAATTTGCAAACTGTGCGACCTGATCAACTCGTGCGACCTGAGTTGTTCAAACCGTACGACCTGGCAAGTTTTCACACGACCTGACAAGTTCTCAAACGACTTGGTGTAAATCTCGAACGATCTGAAGGTTTTTCACGCGTTTTGGTTCAATAGTTCATCATTTTGTCAATTTTATCAAGTTTTAGGTGGAATTTGGTTCTGATTTGTTCACGGATTGTTCAAAACGATGTTTTACAAGTTAT
Source organism: Helianthus tuberosus (assembly GCA_030545235.1). Classification (NCBI taxonomy): domain Eukaryota; kingdom Viridiplantae; phylum Streptophyta; class Magnoliopsida; order Asterales; family Asteraceae; genus Helianthus; species Helianthus tuberosus. Next base: position 128,048,517 of record CM060407.1, read on the forward strand.
AACACGAAATCAGGTCATTTTAACCATGAAAACTTTCTGATTTTGAAGAAAAAGTGTGTAGAAAATGAGTAGAAAGAAGTTTTAACGGTGAAAACAAGCTGAAATGGTAAGAACTCTTCCTCCTGAGCTCTGATACCACTTGTAGGATCGGGATTCGATCAAATGAGTCGATCAGAAGAGTTCTCGATCAATAGGAAAGGCGGAATCAGACGTATTGATGTTATATTAGCTAGATTCACACTTAGAATCACTTTAACTGTCGATTGTATTGATTTGATAGTGTTTACAGATCGTTTGACACTTCAACAGCACTTCGTCTCCGGAATCAGAATGTTACAAATGAAGATCTAAGACCACATATATATAGGGAACGCCAGACCACACGAACTAGACACGCCAGACCGTACGAGCTGGCCAGAGCGCACGAACATGCCAGACCGCACGAACATGCCAGAAAGCACAAACATGCCAGAAAGCATGAACTGCCAGAAAGCACGAACTGCCAGAAAGCACGAAATTATCACCTCGTGTGAGGTGGCCTAGCCACTTCGTGAGGGGTGGCTGGTTCGGGTCTGTTTCCCGTTTCTTTCGTACAACGTGTCCTGGTCTATCTATTCTAGTTACAAGACTCGATCGAAGACTAAGTCAACAGACATATGCACTAACAAACACTCAGCGTATGTAAACAAAGACAATCATCACTTAATCATGTATTCACATTATCCTACATGAGACTTTTTCTATCTTAACTAGTCTACCCCATGCAAACTAAACCACCAACTGTGACCTTGCTCGTGATTCTTGTCTTTCCTTTGTAAAACGTTTGTTCCATGGATCTTGGCGTTTTTGAAAATGCAATGAAAAATATTTTGTAGAAATAAATATTTTGTAAAAATATTTTCATGAGAGAGTCCTAATGATTGTAGTCTAGACTCAAGAAGGAATCCTAGTTCATCACAATCGAAGCTCTGATACCAAACTGTCACACCCTGACTTTTGCGGAAGCGAATTATGTGTGACTTGCTTAATATCATTGCATTCAATTATACCAAGCAACTAAATGATTAAAACCACGATGTTCATCCATAAATATGATTCAAAATATTACAACCCACATTGTTTTAAGTACCAACCACAGACTTCGAGTTTAAAATACAACCCAACCAAATGTTCTAAGTTTCGAAACGGACTTTAACAAAAGATATATATAAAACAAGGTTTTGAATCATGTATCTTATCCAAGATTAAATACACAGTTCAAACCCCCAAAATGGGATGACATCGTTCTTGATAACACATCTTGGAAACTTTAAACGCATTCCTGATCCATATCAATTTCCTGAAATACATGTAACTTGAAAATATCAACAAAAGTTGAGCGAGTTCATGTGTTTTGTATGTGAGGTCGTAATAATTTGTAAACATTTGAGAGAATTCCTTTGATAACCGGTATGAAAGCATCTATGAACAGATCATTAATGTTTTACAAGGACATTAATATGTGTGGTGTGTAGGAAGTGCTCAAACCTAGCGGATTTCCTCTGGTCCATCCGGGGGGAACGACATAGTCACCACATGCGGCCAGACAAGGACCCATGGGTGGGGCTCGCTACACCCAGATAGATTTACCACTCATGCCCCTCGGTCTTAAATTAGATTAATGGCACTTAAAAGAGATACTACATCATCCACGTGATCTAACAGTTCATTCCTTAGCTAAACCATACCATTGAAACATTTGAACATTTGAAACATTGAAACATGTATTTCACCCCTGAAGTTATAAACCGAAAACAATTAAAAGAAAAGGGGGACATGAACTCACAATCTTGCGTCCTGCAAACTGGTGTAACTCAAAGATCCTGTCCCGAAGTTCTTGCAACTACCTACACACGTGCTATGGTTTATTAGACGACTAGGTTGTGTAACGACTCTTAGTCTTAGTTGTTATGACTTAACATTCTTTGAGTTACGTATTTGATGTAATAAATATTATTACAAAGTATATAATTATTTGTTAAAATAATATTTTTTAACTTATTTTGCCTTGTATCCTTCCATGAATAGTTCCCCAAGGATGGGTTTACTTATACTTGTATTTTTAGACTTGTTTATTTTGCCAAGTATTGGTGGCGTATTCCGGTGTGTATTTATACGTACGAGAATACGTATTTTTATTGTATTTATTAAGTATTCTTATTCTTAATTTTTGTATTAAATTTTCCGGAATAATATTCTTAATCAAATAAAAATTCACCAATATATATTCTTAAAATATATATTTTAAGAAAACTTTTTATAGAAAATTTTCTATAATTCTTCCTTGGCAAAAATAATCATATTTTCATATAAACCTCAAAAATAATATAGTTTCAAGATTAACTTAGAAAATATTCATAATTCCATTTTTCACCCAAAATAATATATTTTGACTTGTTTAAGAAGATATTTATTTTCTTCAAAAATAACATATTTTTCTAATTGTTCAAGAAAATATATTTATTTTTCTCCATTCAAAATAATATATTTTCTATTTGGCAAGAATATGATAGATTTTGTAATACTTGTAAAAATCATAATTTTCGTTTCTATGGTTTCAAAAATTCCATTTCACTTATTTGTCGAAATATATATATGAATTTAATTCCGGAATATATATGTAATCCATATTCCTTGTTCGGTTTGTCCAATTTTGGGTATAATTTATATATTCATTTCCTTGGAATTTTGGAAATATTTTGTATTATAATTCTTGGTATTTTGGTAAGTTATATTATTTCAAGTCCTAAAATAATATAACTAATACACATAATATACAAGTAGCACAAAAATTGTGACTTCTAAATATATTTTTCCTAAATATATACTAAGTCACTTTTATTTATCAAATATCAACCTCCAATATTTGTAATTTTTGTAACAAAAAATATGGCAAATTTTATATGAAAAACCATGGTTAAAATTTACTTACAAACACTTGTTTAAAAATATTTTTCTAAGTGTTTAAATGCTACAAAAATTTTGCCATAGTTTCCCCTTAAAATGGAGGTTTTCATGCTTTCAAAGCATAACATTTTCTTTTAAAATCATCATCAATCATCAACAAATCATTCAAGACTTACCATTGAGCCAAAATCATGCAATTTACCCTACATCATGAACTTGAAATTTTGAAAAAACTTGTAGTAACTTGCCATGTTAATTAGTAGACTTAGTTACCCATTAAAACATGATTATTTGTTTATAAATCACATTCTTGTAAAATCTAGTCCTTTACAACTTACAAGATGATTTTTCTAAAAATATTTCCTTTGCATTTTTCTTGTTACGAACATGTTTCTAGTCTTGATTTAACATTAAATATATGATTAGTTCCTTTAAAATGATGATCTTGTAAATCTTGCAAGTAACTTTAGTTTCTTGAGAAAATCATTTTTGAAATCATCCATCTACAAGACTTATATTATGTATAAATCATCATTATGCTTAAAAACATCTTCATTTTCAAGTTCATGTTTCACATAATAGGATGATCATTTTGATTTCACAAGATACATCCTCTCACTTGCTAGATCATGTGTTTAATCACAATCTAGCAAGCTTCTTATGATGATCATCATCATAATCACAAGAAATCAATCATCAAGTATCACACATACACTAAAACAACTTAGTTTCTTTTGACTTTAAGCTTTATGTTAGAGTTCATCTTGTTGTTTTGTCATGATCTTTATATTTAACCATTAACATAATCTTTTAACCAACATAATGAGAAGCAAAATCAAGTTTCAAGAGTCTTACTACTAGCACAAGGCTAGGGAAGAAACCAAAGATGATGAAGATGATAAACTAGGTGGATAAAAGCTCTAGAGAATGGTCCTTCAAGCTCCAATGGCTCCAAGCTCCTTAATCAAGCTTCTTGCACCTTGGAATCACTTTGGAATGGAAAAGATTGAAGTGAAGGTGATGGTGGTGTGGGTGGTTGTTCACGGCCAAGAGGGAGAAGGAGGGAAAGGAGTGAAGGTGTTATGTGTTGTGAAATATCAGTTTATAAAGGAACTTGTGGTCTTAAGTAACAATCTTCCAACATTTAAATGTCTAATGGTTCATATGCTCCAAAAGTTATCAACAATATCAAATAAACAATTGAAACAAATCAAGGGTGGGTCCACCCATGGTGACCGTCGCCCATGGGGGGGTATGGTTGTGAAGTAATGGTTAGTTAGATCATTTAGTTAGATTCTAAGTGTAAAGGTTAGTGTTTTAGATGTTATATAATTATATGATTTATTATGATGTTCGGTGACCATAACTAGCTCGGATATGATAAAACAATGCTTCTAGTGAAAATTTGGTGTTTCGGGTAGTGTCCGGTTGTTCGGTTGGTTACCGGTTCGTTAAGGCGCTAAACTACGCAGTTTAGTGTGCTTTATGTTCCCTTTTATGACAGTTTTGATTCCTGACACTTAGGAAAGTATTCTGGGCCATTAAACCATAATTCTGCATTATATTTTAGTGTTAAAGTGCTGATTTTTGCTGAAAATTGCAGAATTATGCAGTTTGGGTGAGTTTTAGGCACTTTCCGATACTTGAACCATCACTAGGAAGGCAGTTTATATGATCCTTACTTTCCTACACACCATACTAGTGTAACTCTTGATTTCGGACTCATTCTGTGTCTTAACATCATGTCTGTCTGAGTACTGAACTCCCGTCAGTACTTCTAGTTTGTCTGATAACTGTGCTAACTTTGTTTCGTGCATCATTTGGATCACAATGTGTTGTATGCAATAATGATATGTAATCATGAAATATGTGATGAACTTGTATGTACATGATGATAATCAAAAATCATTCATGTCATTAATTCAGATCAAGCACAGTCATTAAGTTACAAATTATTGTTTAACATGTACGGAATTACACGGAAAATTGACAGTTGTCACATTGAACAACATTCACCTTCCACCATCATAATAGCACCCACCACCATAACAGATCCACCCACCATGCCGGGGTGGGTTGCGAATGATAGTGGGGGTTGCAGCAGTGGTTTGTAGAGAGAGATGGTTGTTGCAGCGGTGGTTTGTGGTGGTTGTTAGTGGAGATGGTTGTATTGGAAGTTTTGGGTGTGTGAATAAAAGTCTAAAAGTGGTAAATACTTTGTCCCATATTGGTGTGGGAACAAAGTGAATGGTTGTTTATAAGGTAAAACTTTTACCAAACCATTATAGCTTTATGACATGTTTTACCACAAGTCCTACCCGCGCGCGTAGGGGGTGCAAAAAGTGAGTTTTGGAACTGGAATTTGGTTGAACTCATGCGTGTCCGCATGTCTTGCAGACACTAATGCAGCTTCGAATCGGCGTACCCTAGGAACACACCGCGTTGTTCAGGCTTGGAATCATTCGGATTTCTTGTGCCGCAATTATATTCTGAATGGTATGGTGGATACTTGCAAAGCCAAGACTGCCAAAGAATTATGGGAGTCTTTGGATCGCAAATACAAAACAGAAGATGCGGGCACTAAGAAATTTGTGGTGTCCAGGTTCTTGGACTTTAAAATGATAGACTCTAAAATTGTCATTAGCCAAGTCCAAGAACTACAAGTTATTCTTCATGATATTCATGCAGAAGGAATGGTGCTCAGCGAGACATTCCAAGTTGCTGCTATGATTGAAAAGCTACCACCAAGTTGGGTTGATTTCAAGAACTATCTCAAGCATAAGCAAAAGGAAGTGACCATTGAAGATCTTGTTGTTCGCCTTCGTATTGAAGAAGATAACAAATTTGCTCTGGAAAGGATTGATGGTCCTGAAATAGTAAAGGTCAATGTTGTTGAACATGGCCAATCTTCAAAGGGAAACATGAACAGTGGAAAGAAGATTCATGGGAAACGCTCCAACCTTGGTCCTAAGGGGAGGAGTTGGGAAGTATAAGTTCCAAGGAACTTGCTACAATTGTCAAAAGCAAGGCCATAAGGCCAACGAATGCAAGCTTCCAAAGAAGGAAAATGCTCGACAAGTGAACATGGTTTGTGAGGTTGATAACCTCGTTGCTATGGTCACGGGCCTCTCGATTTTGGTCATGGAAGTTAACTTGGTTGGGAAAAAATCACGAGGATTGGTGGGTTGATACGGTATAACAACCCTCCTAAAATATTTTGGACACCCTAAATTGTGACAACTGGCACCAAACCGGTAATTTTCGTACGCTTAATTATTATTTAATGACTGCAATTATGTGCTTAAATGCCAACATTGTCTGATTACATTCTATACAAGTGAATTCATGCACGTTTTATACTACAAGAAATTTGCTTTATGCGTTGCGTCAGAAATACTAGTAAACTCACCGGTAAGACACACTGTGTCAACAATTCTGCAGAAAGCAGTCAGACAATAGAATTAGGGCCTAGGTGTAGGTCCAACGTCAAGAATACATTAAAACCCAAGAGTATATACAAGGGTTAACATATAGACTCTCCGGAAGCTAAAATATGCACTAGAAAGCACCCGAAACGCATTTTAAATGCAGAATTCTGCACAAATCAGCTATAATCAGCTTTTAACAACATAAAAATTATGCAGAATTCATGTTTTATTATCCAGAATACATAAAGGACACTAAGCGGTGCAATTTAGCACTTTAACGAACCGGTATCTAACCGAATAACCGGACATTGCCCGGAACATAAAAATATTACTAGAAGCGTTGTTTTAATGTTTCTGAGCTAGTTATGGTCCCCGAACACCATAACACCTCCTATAACATAATAACACAAGCAAGTCCCTAAAAGTTACACTTGTAAACTAACTTGTTATTAAAATTTGAGATTGGAAAGTTGCACTCCCCCCCCCCCCCCATTCTTGTCTACGGTTACAAGGGGGTGACCCCACCAAATATTTTCCAAATACTACAATATCCCATTAGATCTATTTTGATATTACTTGGATTCTATATGATTTGGTAGAGATCTTGGAAGATATGAAATACTTATAAGTAGTACACTAAAGCTCCATCTTCACAAACACCACCACTCTCAAACTCTCTCTCTCCCTCTCGGCCCTAGAGGGTGCCGCCACCACCACCACCTTGCCACCACCATCCATCTAATTTCAAGCTAAATTCAAGTGCAAGAAGGTGATTCATGGAGCTTGGTGCTTGAAGAACTTGAAGAACCTTCCTCCTTAGCTTTCATCCACCATTTTTCATCATCTTTTTCTAGTAATCTTCCCTAGCCTTGTTGCTAGTGGTGAGCCCTCATGATCTCTTATTTCTTCATATCTTGATAGTTTAAAGATGATGCATATTGTTAAACACAAGAACACTAAAGAACATGATCATGATACTTTAACATAAGCATAAAAATATAAGAATACATGTTGAATATGTTGGTTTGCTTCTTGTTGACTTATTATTAGTGTTGGTGATGTTAGACATCATATGGAGCCTACTAGATTGTGATTAAACACATGATCTAGTGAGTTTAAGTGGTGATCTTGTGAAAGACCAAGATCTTCATACTTTATGTCTTCATGAACTTGAATAATGAAATGGGTTTTCTTATGTAAAGATGGTTTAAACAAAATACAATTCTTGTAAATAGATGATTACAAAAATAATTTTCTCAAGAAACCAAGATTATTTACAAGACTTACAAAGTCATGGTTTCTAAGTAAACTAATAATATTTTTAGTGTTTAAACAAGAATAGAAACATGTTTGTAACAAGAAAAATACAAGAGAAGTATTTTTAGAAAAATCATCTTACATGTTGTAAATGACTAGATCTTTTAATAAAGAAATTTTACAAACGAATAACCATGTTTTTAAGGGTAACTAAACCTACTAAATAACATGGTAAATTACTACAAGTTTTTACAAAGCTTCAAGTTCATGATGTAGTATAATTTACTTGATTTTGACACTCGGTAGTGTTAAACGAGTTGTTGATTGTTGTGATGATTTTAAAAGAAAATAAACACATGTTTTGAAAACATGGGAAATCTCCATTTTTAGGGGAAACTCTGTCAAAATTTCTATAACTTAGAAAATATAAGTTTTGGTGAAACTTATTCCCTAAAAAATGTATCTAAAAATATTTACCAAGGTTTCCCTTATTTTTGTGTTAAGAAATGATGATTTCTTCAAGATAAAAATTGGTATTAAGTATGTATATTTTTGAGGAAAATATATATATTTATTTATCACCAAATTGTGTGCTAAATGTATGTAGTATGTATTATGTGTAATAGTGTATTAGGACTTGAAAATACACTAAATACTCCTAAGGAGTGAACATACAAAAAATACACATACAACAACCTTAGACAAATACAAGAGAATATATTTATGAAAATATATTTCTTAATAGATTAAATGACTTGGTCAAGTTATGAACACGAAATGAAGTTTTGGACAAGATACATAACTCGGGTGAAAAATACAAGATACTTATACTTATTTTTGAGAAAATAATATAAGTAAGACACATAGTAAAAAATATAAATTATTTTTAACACACAAAGAATACATACATAAAATATGGTGACTTGTACTTGTGCGATGCAAGTCTAGTGACTAACGTTAATAAAACGTGTTTAGGGCACGACGCAATATAAGCAATACCCGGTGAAGTTTACGGCGCAAGGAACGCAAAATTGTGAGTTCATGTCCCCACTTTTAAACTTTTACTTGTTTTCTAACTTAGGGAAAATACATGTGTTATGGTATGTTGAATACAAAAACTAAGGAAAGACATTCTAGACCATGTCCCGAATAGGGTACCATAAGCACCATTAATCAACGTATACATTCAGAACACGGAACAAAAGGTTAGATCTAATGGGTTTCAGGCAACCCCACTCTTGGCCTACTTCTACCAATGAGTGCTTCTGTGTCTAAGTCAAAGTCGACAAAAATGCCTAGGATTGGTGGCTTCCTATGTCGTGACACATGTTAGTGGCCTTGCAAACCACTAGCGAACTCATATTACTTACATTCACAGTACTCAGTTACAGATACGTTTTACAAGTTACATACCATGTTTTCATTCAAATATTTAAACATTCATTACAAAAACTGCATGAATTCACACCAACATTATGTTGACGTTTTTCCAAAAACTCACATGTATTTCAGGTAACTAAAGTGGATGTGCGCGCGGTCTTACTCATGCTCTTGGATGTTGTTTATGTTTATCGTTGAATAAAGTTGTAAACTTTTCAGACAAAATGCTGTCTTGTGATGTAAACACTTAAATCATGTTTTCAGTTATGAAATGTTTGGTATTTGAAGTTATTTTTGCGAGCATGTAGTATGTTTACCTTTCGTATGCAATGAGAACCTTTCATGATCACACGTCGTGCTTCCGCCTTAGAAAGGGGTGTGACAGATTGGTATCAGAGCTGCTATTGTAGTGAACCAGGATTCCTTCTCGAGTCTAGACTACAATCTCTAGGATCCTTTCATGAAAACAATTTTTCAAAGAGTTTTCATTGCATAAAACTTTTCGCGACGTCCACTACCTGAAACTGTTTACAAAGAGTCAAGAAAAGACACTACGAAACTTAGGGTGCACTGGAGTAGCACTTTTCTTTTACTAGAAATTACTTGCAACTATGTGTGATAATTGATATATACGTATGCTAGAAATAGAATATCTCAGGTACTCGTGACTTTACCTGAAAACAATGGCCTATCTGAAGGAAGAGATACGAGGATGAAACGAACTGTGCGGATTGTGCAAGGACTTACGTAATTATGGATGCATACATAATTATGGAATACAGTGCACAGAAACCACAGCAAGTCTTGTCACGTATCATCAGAGATTCCTTCAAATACAAGAGAAGGTTAAATGTGAACACCCTTACCCCAGCCTATTAAACACTCTTTTAAGAGTAATGATTTAGGGTATAAAGACATGAACCACCAATGTGAAGTAAGATATTTGTCTTTTACATATATTAAACTTGTACTTTGGGGGAGATGTAACCCTTATGCACTTTGTGAATCTTGCAAACAATAACGTAACAAGTTGCCCTGATATGTGTAAAGACTCGATGAATATCTTATGACACAACAGTATTTATCTATTTATGCACGCTTGTTGCTGTATGAATTGATACGTTCGGCGGATTGTTTGATGTCACTTATGTGGTATATGCCTGTATATATATACTAATACTGTCTCGTATGACGATATCAAACAAAATGTCTAACCCTATTGTGTTGTGTTCTTTCAAAACATGGCACCAAGGAGAATTATGAACAATCGAGATTCTGACCAACCTCCTCCTCCCCCACTGCCAAGAACTGCTGAAGAGCTAAACGCCCTACTAGAAGAAAGGATCTCCGCAGCTATCGCCCAGTACGAGGCGAACCGTACTGAACAAAGTGGAGGACCAAGCAATGCTAGACGTAATGGGAATGGAGATTCATCTGGAGGGAACGCAGCTCAGGGCTGCAATTTCAAGCAGTTTCTCGACTGCAAGCCACTAAACTACGATGGCACTGGAGGTGCAGTGGCGTTTGTACGCTGGACGGAGAAGACCGACGCCACTATCCGCATGAGCAAGTGTACAGCGGATCAACAAGTCACTTTTGCTACGGGGTTGTTTGTTGATGAGGCTCTGACTTGGTGGAATTTACAAGTCCATACTCTGGGTGATGATGCTGCGTATGGCATGACGTGGGATGCGCTAAAGGAACGTATGAGGGAAAAGTATTGCTCTCGTGCTGAACTCCAAAGGTTGGAGACTGAGTTCTGGCATTTGACCATGGAAGGTGCTGACATTACTGGTTATACCTGAAGGTTCCACGATTTGTCGAGGGTGATCCCCTACATGGTGACACCTGAATTTAAGCGAGTTGAACGCTACATTTGGGGATTGGCCTCAGAATTTCGCAGCATGGTAACTTCAGCCAAACCTTAAACAATCACTGAGGCTGTAACTCTGGCTGTCAGCCTTACTGAAGATGTTGTCCGTATGAAGAAGTTGTCTCTGAACCCAACTGAGAAGACCGAGACGCATGCTGAGTTGTCGGGTGATAAGAAAAGGAAACATTCAAATCTGAACCAAGCAACCCGCAGCAATAAGGGTTCGAATTATAAGAAACGTGATACTAACCCACCTATGGAGGCAAAAACCTTCGCAGCTGCAAATGATACTGGAGCTAAGAAATATCAGGGCACTCTGCCCAAGTGTAACCGCTGGAGCTAAGAAATATCAGGGCACTCTGCCCAAGTGTAACCGCTGTGACTTTCACCACGTGGGAAATTGTCGCGTTGGGAAATGCGAGAACTGCGGGAGGTCAGGCCACCGTACCGAGGATTATTGGGGAAAAAGTATTGGAGGCCGCAATGGTAATGGTAATAGGAACGGGAATGGAAACCGTAACGGTGGTGGAAATGGAAATGGTGCTGGTAACAGGAATGGCAACGGAAATGGGCAGAACCAAGGATGCTTCAGTTGTGGAAGCAAGGATCATTTCATGAAGGACTGCCCAAAGGGGAACAATGCTCAGGCTCGAGCATTCATAATTGGAGCAAGGAACGCACGCGAGGACCCTAATGTGGTCACCAGTACGTTTCTCGTTAACAATCACTTTGCATCCATATTATTTGACACTGGTGCCGACTATAGCTTCATGTCTGTGGAATTTAAACGCATGCTTGGAATAGAATATAGTAGATTAGATATTCCTTATTCTATAGAGCTAGCCAATGGTAAACTTGTTGAATCGGACGAAGTTGTTAGAGGTTGCACATTAGAACTTGGTGAGGGAAGATTTAACAATGACATCTTACCTATCCAATTGGGTAGCGTCGATGTAGTAGTCGGAATGGACTGGTTGTCCAAGAACAAAGCTGAAGTTATTTGTCACGAGAAAATCGTTCGCATCCCTTTGGCGAATGATGAAACTCTCATTGTACATGGAGAAAAACGAGACGCGCCTCTGCGAATCATCAGTTGTATGAAGGCACAGAAGTGCTTAAGGAAAGGATGTGATGCTTTCCTAGCGCACATTGTAGATAAGAAGGCTGGGGAGCCGAAACTCGAAGACATTCCTGTGGTGAAGGATTTCCCTGATGTTTTTCCCGAAGATCTGCCAGGACTACCTCCGCAACGACAAGTCGAATTCCGTATAGACTTGGTTCCATGAGCTGCTCCTGTAGCCAAGGCTCCCTATCGGCTTGCACCATCCGAAATGCAGGAATTATCTACACAACTCCAGGAGTTGTTGGATAAAGGATTCATAAGGCCAAGCTTCTCGCCCTGGGGAGCTCCAGTATTGTTCGTAAAGAAGAAAGATGGAACACTGCGGATGTGTATCGACTATAGAGAGTTGAACAAGCTCACTATCAAGAATCGGTACCCATTACTGAGGATTGATGACTTATTTGATCAATTGCAAGGATCGAGCTAGTATTCCAAGATCGATCTTCGATCTGGATACCATCAGTTAAGGATTCAAGAGGAAAGCGTACCAAAGACTGCATTCAGAACACGTTATGGGCATTACGAATTTCTTGTGATGCCATTCGGACTGACGAACGCGCCAGCGGTATTTATGGATCTGATGAACCGCGTATGCAAACCATATCTCGATAAATTCATGATTGTATTTATCGATGATATCCTGATTTACTCGCGAACGAGAGAAGAGCACGAGCAACACCTTAGAACCATTTTGGAACTAATGAAGAAAGAGAAACTTTATGCAAAGTTCTCAAAGTGCGAATTCTGGATTCGCGAAGTACAGTTTCTTGGTCACGTTGTGAATGAGAAGGGCATTCATGTAGACCCATCCAAGATAGAAGCAATCAAGAATTGGGAAGCCCCCAAAACCCCAACTGAGGTTCGACAATTTTTGGGCTTAGCGGGCTATTACCGACGGTTTATCGAGAATTTCTCCAAAATAGCTCAACCGCTGACTACCCTTACGCAGAAAGACAAGAAGTACAACTGGGGTGATAAGCAGGAAGAAGCCTTCCAACTGCTCAAGAATAAGCTATGCGATGCACCGATACTATCCTTACCCAAAGGCACAGAAGACTTTGTGGTATACTGCGACGCTTCGTGTCAAGGTTTGGGTTGCGTGCTTATGCAACGCCAGAAAGTCATCGCTTACGCTTCAAGACAATTGAAGGTACATGAGAGGAATTATACCACTCACGACGTGGAACTAGGCGCGGTGGTATTCGCCTTGAAAATCTGGCGACACTATTTATATGGTACTCGATGTACAATCTTCACAGATCACAAAAGTCTACAACACATATTTGATCATAAGGAATTAAACATGCGCCAGCGATGATGGGTCGAACTGCTGAACGATTATGACTGTGAGATTAAGTACCATCCTGGAAAGGCAAATGTTGTAGCAGATGCGTTAAGCCGAAAAGAAAGGGTTAAGACCCTAAGGGTTCGAGCATTGGAAATGACTATTAAAACAAACCTCACTGCACACATTCGTGACGCACAACAAGAAGCCCTTAAGATGGAGAATCGTAGAGCTGAATACCTCAGAGGTATGCTGAAGAATTTGGTGCCAAACAACAAGGAAACTTGTACTTTAAGGGGCGCATTTGGGTTCCGCTCTATGGCGGTATTCGAGAAGTCATCCTTAATGAAGCTCACAAGTCAAGATACTCGATCCATCCAGGATCGGACAAGATATACCAAGACTTGAAGGATTACTATTGGTGGCCGAGACTTAAAAGCGACGTTGCTATTTATGTTGGAAAGTGCCTAACCTGTGCTAAGGTTAAGGCTGAATATCAGAAACCGTCTGGCCTACTGCAACAACCAGAGATACCCATGTGGAAGTGGGAACAAATCTCAATGGACTTCATAACGAAATTACCCAGGACCCCGAGAGGGCACGATATGATATGGGTAATAGTTGATCGATTGACGAAATCTGCGCATTTCCTACCAATCCGAGAGAAAGACAGCACTGGAAAGCTTGCTGAGTTGTACTTGAAAGAAATCGTGGCATGTCATGGAGTGCCTATCTCAATTATTTCAGACATAGATGGACATTTTGTCTCAAGGATCTGGCAATCCTTTCAGGAAGCCTTTGGATCTCAACTAGATCTAAGCACGGCATTCCATCCGCAAACAGACGGTCAGAGCGAACGGACCATACAAACGCTAGAAGATATGCTTCGCGCATGTGTTATGGACCTAGGCAGCAGCTGGGATACTCATCTACCCTTAGTTGAGTTTTCCTACAATAACAGTTATCATACGAGCATAAAAGCAGCACCATTCGAAGCTCTGTATGGCCGCAAGTGCTGCTCGCCCTTATGTTGGGCAGACGCTGGAGACAAACATATGGTTGGTCCTGAACTTGTACAAGAGACAACCGACAAGATTATGCAGATCCGAGAGCGCATTAAGGCGGCTCGAGATCGACAAAAGAGCTACGCTGATCGAAGACGAAAACCATTAGAATTCGAGGTGGGAGACAAAGTTTTGTTAAAGGTCTCACCTTGGAAGGGCGTAGTAAGATTTGGAAAACGTGGAAAGCTGAATCCCCGATACATCGGACCATTCAAGATTTTGGAAAGAATTGGTACCGTGGTATACAAGTTGGAATTACCAGAAGAACTTAATGGAGTACATGATACGTTCCATGTATCCAACCTCAAGAAGAGTCCAACACAAGAAAACGTGATCATCCCTGCGGATGAAGTGCATATTGATGACGCCCTCCGATTTGCAGAACAACCCGTTGAGGTTACCGACTGGAAAGTCAACAAGACCAGGAGGAGCAGTGTGAAACTTGTCAAAGTACGTTGGAACTCTAAGCACGGACCCGAGTACACGTGGGAACATGAAGACCAGTTTAAAGAAAAGTACCCCCACCTGTTCAAGAAGACTCCTGCGAGAGTTAGTTCAGCCTGAATTTCGGGACGAAATTCTTTTAACGGGGGGAGACTATGACAACTGGCACCAAACCGGTAATTTCCGTACACTTAATTATTATTTAATGACTGCAATTATGTGTTTAAATGTCAACATTGTCTGATTACATTCTATACAAGTGAATTATGCGTCTGCAATTATGCGTTGCGTCAGAAATACTAGTAAACTCACCCGTAAGACACACTGTGTCAACAATTCTGCAGAAAGCAGTCAGACAATAGAATTGGGGCCTAGGTATAGGTCCAACGTCAAGAATACATTAAAACCCAAGAGTATATACAAGGGTTAACATATAGACTCTCCGGAAGCTAAAATATGCACTAGAAAGCACCCGAAACGCATTTTAAATGCAGAATTCTGCACAAATCAGCTATAATCAGCTTTTAACAACATAAATATTATGCAGAATTCATGTTTTATTATCCAGAATACCCTCCTAAGTGTTGGGAATTAAAGGGGTTACAAAAGGATACATAAAGGACACTAAGCGGTGCAATTTAGCACTTTAACAAACCGGTATCTAACCGAACAACCGGACATTGCCCGGAACATAAAAATATTACTAGAAGTGTTGTTTTAATGTTTCTGAGCTAGTTATGGTCCCCAAACACCATAACACCTCCTATAACATAATAACATAAGCAAGTCCCTAAAAGTCACACTTGTAAACTAACTTGTTATTAAAATTTGAGATTGGATAGTTGCACTTTGCCCCCCCCCCCCCCATTCTTGTCTATGGTTACAAGGGGGTGACCCCACCAAATATGTTCCAAATCCTACAATATCCCATTAGATCTATTTTGATATTACTTGGATTCTATATGATTTGGTAGAGATCGTGGAAGATATGAAATACCTATAAGTAGTACACTAAAGCTCAATCTTCACAAACACCACCACTCTCAAACTCTCTCTCTCCCTCTCGGCCCTAGAGGGTGCCGCCACCACCACCACCTTGCCACCACCATCCATCTAATTTCAAGCTAAATTCAAGTGCAAGAAGGTGATTCATGGAGCTTGGTGCTTGAAGAACTTGAAGAACCTTCCTCCTTAGCTTTCATCCACCATTTTTCATCATCTTTTTCTAGTAATCTTCCCTAGCCTTGTTGCTAGTGGTGAGCCCTCATGATCTCTTATTTCTTCATATCTTGATAGTTAAAAGATGATGCATATTGTTAAACACAAGAACACTAAAGAACATGATCATGATACTTTAACATAAGCTTAAAAATATAAGAATACATGTTGAATATGTTGATTTGCTTCTTGTTGATTTATTATTAGTGTTGGTGATGTTAGACATCATATAGAGCCTACTAGATTGTGATTAAACACATGATCTAGTGAGTTTAAGTGGTGATCTTGTGAAAGACCAAGATCTTCATACTTTATGTCTTCATGAACTTGAATAATGAAATGGGTTTTCTTATGTAAAGATGGTTTAAACAAAATACAATTCTTGTAAATAGATGATTACAAAAATAATTTTCTCAAGAAACCAAGATTATTTACAAGACTTACAAAGTCATGGTTTCTAAGTAAACTAATAATATTTTTAGTGTTTAAACAAGAATAGAAACATGTTTGTAACAAGAAAAATACAAGAGAAGTATTTTTAGAAAAATCATCTTATAAGTTGTAGATGACTAGATCTTTTAATAAAGAAATTTTACAAATGAATAACCATGTTTTTAAGGGTAACTAAACCTACTAAATAACATGGTAAATTACTACAAGTTTTTACAAAGCTTCAAGTTCATGATGTAGTATAATTTACTTGATTTTGACACTCGGTAGTGTTAAACGAGTTGTTGATTGTTGTGATGATTTTAAAAGAAAATAAACATATGTTTTGAAAACATGGGAAACCTCCATTTTTAAGGGAAACTCTGTCAAAATTTCTATAAATTTTGACACTTAAAAAATATAAGTTTTGGTGAAACTTATTCCCTAAAAAATGTATCTAAAAATATTTACCAAGGTTTCCCTAATTTTTGTGTTAAGAAATGATGATTTCTTCAACATAAAATTGGTATTAAGTATGTATATTTTTGAGCAAAATATATATATTTATTTATCACCAAATTGTGTGCTAAATGTATGTAGTATGTATTATGTGTAATAGTGTATTAGGACTTGAAAATACACTAAATACTCCTAAGGAGTGAAAATACAAAAAATACACATACAACAAGCTTAGACAAATACAAGAGAATATATTTATGAAAATATATTTCTTCATAGATTAAATGACTTGGTCAAGTTATGAACACGAAATGAAGTTTTGGACAAGATACATAACTCGGGTGAAAAATACAAGATACTTATACTTATTTTTGAGAAAATAATACAAGTAAGACACATAGTTAAAAATATAAGTTATTTTTAACACACAAAGAATACATACATAAAATATGGTGACTTGTACTTGTGCGATGCAAGTCTAGTGACTAACGTTAATAAAACGTGTTTAGGCCACGACGCAATATATGCAAAACCCGGTGAAGTTTACGGCGCAAGGAACGCAAAATTGTGAGTTCATGTCCCCACTTTTAAACTTTTACTTGTTTTCTAACTTGGGGAAAATACATGTGTTATGGTATGTTGAATACAAAAACTAAGGAAAGACATTCTAGACCATGTCCCGAATAGGGTACCATAAGCACCATTAATCAACGTATACATTCAGACCGCGGAACAAAAGGTTAGATCTAATGGGTTTCAGGCAACCCCACTTTTGGCCTACTTCTACCAATGAGTGCTTCTGTGTCTCAGTCAAAGTCGACAAAAATGCCTAGGTTTGGTGGCTTCCTATGTCGTGACACATGTTAGTGGCCTTGCAAACCACTAGCGATCTCATATTACTTACATTCACAGTACTCAGTTACAGATACGTTTTACAAGTTACATACCATGTTTTCATTCAAATATTTAAACATTCATTACAAAAACTACAGGAATTCACACCAACATTATGTTGACGTTTTCCCAAAAACTCACATGTATTTCAGGTAACTAAAGTGGATGTGCGCGCGGTCTTACTCATGCTCTTGGATGTTGTTTATGTTTATCGTTGAATAAAGTTGTAAACTTTTCAGACAAAATGCTGTCTTGTGATGTAAACACTTAAATCATGTTTTCAATTATGAAATGTTTAGTATTTGAAGTTATTTTTGCGAGCATGTAGTATGTTTACCTTTCGTATGCAATGAGAACCTTTCATGATCACACCTCGTGCTTCCGCCTTAGAAAGGGGTGTGACATAAATGTCCCTAAATATACCCCGTACGTGAGAACCAGACCAAGAATGACCCTACACTTAGAAAAAATCAACAAAAACCATGTTTGGCAGTCGCTCGCGGGCCGCGACGGAGACCCCTTGGTCTGTCGTGGGGCGCGACGTGTGACAACTGGCACTTTTCCATGCATTCCGTACAATAATTAAACAGTAATTTGTGCTTTAATTACTGTTGATGATATAGTTTACAAGACGAATGAAATTCTGATTTCTGTTATATACATACAATGGCATTTCTTGTTGCAAGACTTTTATCATTATTAATGCACAGAACAGAATTGGCACAGTTATCAGACAAACTAGAAGTACTGACGGGAGTTCAGTACTTAGCCAGACAAGATGTGAAGACACAAAATAAGCCCCAGGACCAAGTGTTACACTAGTATAGTGTGTAGGAAAGTAGGGATTACAAAACTGCCTTCCTAGTGATGACATAGGTACCGAAGAGTGCCAGAAACACACTGAAACTGCAAAATTCTGCAGAAAATAAATAAATTCAGCAAAAATTCAGCTTTTAACATCTAAATATAATGCAGAAATGTGATTTAATGGTCCAGAATACTTTCCTAAGTGTCGGGAATCAAAACTGTCACAAAACACAACATAAAGCACACTAAACCGCGCAATTTAGCACTTTAACGAACAGTAACGAAACGAACAACCGGACACTACCCAAAACATCAAATTCTTACTAGAAGCATTGTTTTAGTGTCACAAAGCTAGTTATGGTCACCGAACATCATAACACATCCTATAAACATATGAAACATATAACCCTAACGAGTATACTTGAAATCTAACTAAAACACTTAACTTACCATTAAATGTTACACTTTACCCCCCCCCCTTTTGATGGTCGGTTAGGGGACATGGGTCCCACACAATATTTATTTATTATATTTTAATAGATTTGTTGGGAATATTCTAGGCACATTATGCCTTATACCACCTAATTGTTGGATGGAAATTATAAAAACTACAAGACTAAACCATTCTCATTTTCATACTTGAAACAACACCCACATCTCCTCTTCCTTCCTCCATAGCTACGGCCCAACACCACCACCATACACTCTCCATTTTCAATCAATCTCCATCCATTCTAAGCATACCCTAAGGTGTAAGAAGCATAACAAAGAAGCTAGGAACTCTTGGAAGTTGAAGGACCTCTCATACAAGCTATTAACCACCTCATCTTCATCTTGTGATCATCCCTAACCTTGAGCTAGTAGTAAGATCATCTACATCCCATTTTACATCTTATTTAGTTGGTTAAAAGATGTTACAAGTAACTTAACATGAAGAACACTAATGATCAAGAACATAAATCTTAATTAGAAGCTTAAAAATCATAAGAAATCATGTTGTTAAGTGTTATTATGCTTCTTGATGAATGATTATTTGTGTTTATGATGTTAAACATCATATGATCTTGCTAGATAGTGATTAAAGACATAATCCAGCAAGATGGGAGGATGATTATGTTAAAGATCAAGAGATCATCCTTATGTAAAGCATAAACTTGAAAGATTTAATGTTTTTCTTGAAGTGTGATGATCAAAGTGTGATCTAAGTTTTGTAAACATATGATTTCAAGAATGATTTTTCAAGAAACCAATTAAAAATACAAGATTTATATTAACTTGGTTCTTAAAGAAATTAACCACATTTTTAGTGGTTAATCAAGTGTAGAAATATATATTCAACAAGAAAAACTTAAGAAGAAACATTTTTAGAAAATCACTTCACAAGTTGTGAAGATCGAAATTCTTCAAGAATGATATTTTTAGATAAATAACCACACTTTAAAGGGTAACTAAGCTTACTAAATACACTAGTAAGTTACTACAAATTTTTACAAAGTTTCAAGTTCATGACATAGTGTAAATTTGTTGAATGATTTGTTGATCATTGATGATGATTTTAAAAGAAAATGATATGCTTTGAAAGCATGGAAACCTCCATTTTTAAGGGGAAACTATGGCCAAATTTTTCTAGAAATTAAACACTTAGAAAAATATTTTTAAACAAATATTTACAAGTATATTTTTAACCATGATTTTATATAAAGTTTGCCATAATTTTTGTTACAAGATTATAAATATTGGAGGTTGGTTTTTGATAATAAAAGTGACTAAATATGTATTTAGGAGAATATATATTTAGATGTCACCATGTGTGTGATTATTTGTATACTATGTGTGTTAGTTATATTATTTTAGGACTTGAAATAATATAACTCACCAAAATACCAAGAAATTACAATCCAAAATATTACCAAAATTCCAAGGGAATGAATGTACAAAAGATATCCAAAATATTGAAAGAAACGGAACAAGGAATATAACTCACAAAAATATTCCGGAAATAAATTCATAAGTATATTTTGGTAATTAGTATTTTGGACACCAAGAAAACAAAAATATGATTTTTACAATGATTACAAAATATATCATATTTTTTACAAGGAGAAAATATACTATTTTTGGGTAAGTAAAAATGTATATTTTCTTGGAATTACTAGAAGATATAATATTTTGGGAGAAAATATATATTTTTTTAAATAAACTTTGGACATATTATTTTTGGGTGAGAAATAGATTTATATATATATTTTCTTAGTTAGACTTGAAAATATATTATTCTTGAGACTTATAAGAAAAGTATAAATATTTTTGCCAAGGAAAAATTCTAAACAATATTTGTATGTAATATTTCTTAAAATATATATTTTGGAAATATATATTGATGTATTTTTATTAGAAATAT
This sequence comes from Helianthus tuberosus, assembly GCA_030545235.1. Taxonomy (NCBI): domain Eukaryota; kingdom Viridiplantae; phylum Streptophyta; class Magnoliopsida; order Asterales; family Asteraceae; genus Helianthus; species Helianthus tuberosus. Next base: position 128,069,525 of record CM060407.1, read on the forward strand.
TATTCCGGAAAGGTTAATACAAAAATTAAGTATGAGATACTTAATAAACACAATAAAAATACGTATTCTCGTACGTATAATTACACACCGGAATACGACATCGATATTTGGCAAAAAAATAAAAGTATAAGAATACGAATACAAAAACACCCATCCTTGGGGAGTTATACAAGTACAAATACATAAACTTGACAAGTTAAAATGTATTATTTTAACTAATATTCCAAAATTCATAAATATAATTTAAGTTAAAATATTTATTATTCTAACAAATAATTATATAACTTGGGATAATATTAAGGACACAAAGAAATGTAACTCAAAGACACTAATTAATACTAAGTCAAGGCATGACCTGCTCGCCTAATAGACCGTAGTACGTTGTAGGTAGCCGTGCACACTAGTAGCAGCTTGAGTTACGTCCGATTGAAGAACGCAAAACCGTGAGTTCATGTCCCCCTTTTCTCTTAACTGTTTTCGGATTTATAACTCTCGGGGGTGGAATACATGTTGCATACGTTTAAATGGTATGAATTGGCTATGAAATGAATTATAGATCATGTGAGCATAGATTGAAATTGAAATGCCATTAACTCTTAATTAAGGACGAAGGTTAGATCTAACGGGTACGGCCGAGCCCCACTCATGGTCCTTATGTGACCACTTGAGTGCTTTGGTGTCCCAGTCGAGGTAAATCGACAACGGTCAAGGGTAAAATTGACACAGTCAAGGTAAATTGACACAGTCGAAGGGGAATTCGACACAGTCGAGGGAAATCGACGAGGATATAAGCCTACTCATATTGAGTGCTCCCTATGCCTTCACATACATTAATGTCCTTGCAACACCTTAATTTGATCTGTTCATAGATGCTTTTCATACCTGTTTTCAAAGGAGTCTCTCAAATGTTTACAAGCTTATCAGTACTCATACAAAACGCATGAACTCGCTCAACTTTTGTTGATGTTTTCAAAATTACATGTATTTTAGGTAACAAGTTGGATCTTGGGCGCTCGTGTTATTTCTAGAAGTAAATTTCAAGTTTAGATGTCATCCACTTTTGTCGATTTGTAACTTAGTCGAAGGTTGTGTTTGAAACTTAAATAACTGGTGTTTGTAATACTTTAGACTTAATGAATGGATGAACATCGTTTTGATCATATAGTTGTTTATTATGATCGAATGCAATGGTATTGAACAAGTCACACGTTATACGCTTCCGCAAAAGTCAGGGTGTGACACGAAGGCCATTGTGTGACGGACAAGTAATAGTGCCATGTGGCACCTGACTCAGCACACCTACTCGATGACTCAGCGAGGCTACAGCCACCTTAGAGGCTCTCGTGGGCCGCGAAGGCCTGAGCCTTGGCTGTCGCGGGGCGCGACGGACCCCCGATTCAGCCTATAAGACGGGGGCTCGAGCTCATTTGTTTTCCGTTCATTTCCCGATTCTCTCTCTAAATTCTCTAGTAGTAGAACTTCTGCCCGAACATAATACCCACTATTTAGCGAAGCTTTGCCTAGTTGTAAGTACTATAACCCTGCTATTACCCTACACGATCGATTTAGAATTTCGTAATGCATGTCGGCTCTGCCCGACTCAGTCATTGGAATTCTGTCTCGTTTGTAAACCCGAATAATTTAGAAATTCCGTAATGCATGTCTGCTCTACCCGACTTAGTCATTGGAATTTTGTCTCGAGTTGTACGGTTAAATTGAATTGGGTTATTTTACTAACACGTGTACATTATTTGATTTAATAGATTACCAGGAGATTCTCAGGAAGCCTTAATATTATCTAAACTTGCAATATGAGTACATTCTCTTTTTATAAATCTTTTTGTGAGTCAAAATGTTTACCAAAAACTCAAATGTTTTAACTTACACTTAATAGTAATTGAGTATTTGTGATTCTACAATTACTGCCTGTATGTTGGGGTTTTGTATACAAAATATGGAAAAACATTATCATTGGACAAAGAGTTAGCCAATTGATAATATGACCCACAAGTCAGGGTTTGACAGTACTAATTGAGTAATTGATTAGATATAAACAAATGTAATTGCGGGTTGCCCTCAATTCTATAAAAGTGTTAAAACTATTTTGATTAAATTGGGATGCACTCACCAGTATTTCTTGCTGATAAAATGTTTTTAAAACGTGTTTCAGGTAACGTAATTAGGGTTTATCCCTATTAATATATTATCCCTATTAAAAGTTACCTAAATAAGCAAGACATTTTGTTTTCAATAATTAGGGTTTATCCCTATTAATATATTATCAAATGAACTTGGGTTTTATCCCCATAAATTATTCTTATAAAAGTGTGGTGTTTTACTCTGATAAAAATATTTCCTAACTACAGACCTAATGTATTCCGCTGCCAAATTAATAAACACCAATACCATCCACTCTGAGGCTCGCGGCCGCCCGCTCTTGGGTAGGGGTCGGGGGTTGCGACAGAAGGTGGTATCAGAGCTCCAGCCACTAATTTAAGCCAAAGAAGTGTTCTGCTAACACTGAAATTTCAAATTCTGTGTTAGGAAATAATTTATGAGATTATGTGTTATGTGTTATTTGACTATTTGTTAGTTTACAGTATGAGTGATCAAGGAATATCGGACGCTTATCGTCATTTAGATAGTTCACAGAAAAATGAGAGAACATCATCTCAGCCTGATCCCTCAGGATATTCAGCCGATACAGAAGAGGGAATATTTATTTTTAAGGCACAATCGGAGGAACCTTTTTCTACTAAGAAAAGAGGTTGGTATAATAGAGGGGCTCATGAGAGGAGAAAAAGAATGAAGAAATTACAGCAACAGAGAGCAATAGTCAGGGCCAATAGGGAGGCAGACACACAGATTCAGGAAGTAACCAGTAGACCGCCTTGGGAAGAAGAATTAGATAGACAGTTGGCCAATTTCCACATGTTAGCCACTACAGCCGTAGATACCAACCAAAGCCAAATTGTTGAACCTCCTCTGTTACCTTTGTTCCCAGACCAACAGATGCAAGAACCTGACCAAGAAGATCTATTTCCAATCCCTGATGTAGACCCTTATGAGATTCCCAAGATTCCCCCACCAATAGGCTTGTAAACGAACCAAACGTTCAGTGAACCGTTCATGTATCATTTGGCAGGAAACTCGTTTATGTTCATTTATTTAGTAAACAAAGGAACATGAACAATTTTTTCCATTCATTTAACTAAATGAACGAACACAAACAATGTCTCGTTCATGAACGATCGTTTATGTTCAATTCGATCGTTTATATTCATTTATATCTGTTCGTTTATGTTTGTTTATTTAATTGTTTAACTTTATATATTACTAATATATTAAGATTAAAACTAATACTAAATTTAAAATGTACAAGATTTTCTTTACCATCCCATTACATGTTTTGAGTTTCCGATTTCAAAACAATATTTATATGGTATTAATATATTTGATTTCTACATTCCAATTTAAAAACAATCTTTTATGTCATATGAATCGTTGATTAAGGTTTACTTATTTTTAACCTTTTTCTTTTTCTCTACTACACCTACGCAATTGAGACTTGTTTTGTTTTTATATAGCAGGTAACCATTGAAAATTACATATGTAATTTTGGTTTGACAAGTAACGTTTCCTGACATTGTCATATACATTGAGTTAAAATGAAGTTTGTGTATTGTTGATCATAATGGTGAATTGGTGATTTCAAGATGGTGCTTTGAAGTGTCTATTAGACTTTAATTTTAACGAATTTATTTACATTTGAAGTTCTTTTTTATGATGGTTATGTTTGGATATTCACGTTTACTTTTAATTGGTATTTCATCATTTGTGTTCGTTAAATTATGTTTAGTTATTTTCGTTTTTGTTTGCTCATTTATGTTAGTTTAGGTTCGCTTATGTGAGATCACGTTCGTTTATGCTCATTTATGTTCGTATGCTTGTTTATGTTCGTGAATTGTTCGTTTACACTATTAATAAACGAACACGAACATTTTCATTTTCTAAACGAACAAACACGAACAAAAAAATCTGTTCGTTAAAATGTTCATGTCCGATCATTTGTTCAGTTAAACTTTAACGAACGAACACGAACATGCATCGTTCGTGTTCGTTCGGTTCATTTACAAGCCTACCCACCAAACCCCATAGCCTAGTACACTGACCTTAATCCTTTAGATCCCTTTTGGAGTAGCGAATGGTGGACGCAGAGTGTAATAAGAAACCCATACCCTTATGGACAACCTATCCCTCAACACCCTGATCCTGTACCAGTACACATTCCACCTATGAGCCAGGAAAATTTGGAAGAACTTCGCTCATTAGGTGATTAATTAGTAGAGGAAGGATATAGAATACGAATAATAGGAGAAAAACTTATGTGGAAACAGGTCATGCGTGACATACATGATTGGATACATATGTCACACCCCTAAAAATCCACGAGCGGAGTATCACCGCTGGAAGCGTGACATGACCAGGATCAAGCCACCAATCATATTGAACAATATAGTAAAGTAAATAAAAGTCCAATCACACAATATAATTGGTGTTCAAAAATAGTTTAACAAATCTAAGTCATCAGCGGAAGCAAATAGTTCAAAACCCAAATCATAAGTTAAAAGTGTTTAAGTTCATCATGAACACACGATGTCCATGCTCCACAACGATACCTCCCATGCAAGCTCCTCCTAAGTACCTAACGACATGCAAGGCATGTAACAATGTGTCAACAAAAAAGTTGAGCGAGTTCACAGTTGGTTGTCCAGTTTAATGTTGTTCCAAAAACCATAAGTTGTTTCGAAAACCACGAGTTATCCAATTCCTTGTTTTCCCCAAACTATAACCAGCGGGGGCTACCCCATGTAACCACTAGACCCGTTACCATATCGACAACTGACTGGAGTCATGTATAAGTGCCCTACGTCAATGTCTATCATCATTGACTAAGTGCCCAGATCCATTAGTTCACTCCCGTCCTCTGCGGCACGGTGTGAAGCTTGTCAAACCTAAATAGCGCTATCTAACTAATGACCCGCTCGCCATTGGCCCGGTGATTAAGTCGATATAAAAATGAGGGACTTCATGGTAGAGTTTTGGCCTAGCATGTTATATGTTGTCATCCTTCCCAACAAGGATGGAGGTACGTAATCTAACCAAAGAGAATACGCAGGTTTAATTTTGTCATCCTTCCCAACGAGGATGGAGGTACATATTCTACCCAAGGAGAATATGCAGGTTCCGTTTTAGTTTCTTAACCCATTCCCAAACCACCGGAAATCCCATGCCTTATAGAAAGTGTGAACTCACCTTAGATTAGCTCGGCAGATAAACAAAAGGTCACTTGAGCTAATTGTGGTCAACCACGCCCTAGTAGGGTTACCACACAAGTCAGGTTCAAACCAAGTAATGCACGTATGTGTCACACCCCAACCACGTAAAACATCAAATCGTGGCGGAAACGTCGGGGAGTGTTGTAACAGAATTATTGTTCCATAACCATGGTAATTAAAATTACATTTTATTCAACAACCAAAGGTGGAATATATTGTTTCAAAACAAGAACCAAAGAGTACACAACATAATTAAACTAAGTCTATCTTTATTTTAAGTCTCTAAGGCACAGGTCCGCCCTAGTGTCACGATCATCATCCTAAGCGACTGCTCCTGAAAACACATGTGAAAATAGGTACGCCTGTGAGATACATAGGTTTTATGAAAATAGGATTCATGACTTGAGTTTAGAGAAATGTTTAATAAAAATAAGTCATGAACCTTGTTAATTGTTTTGTTTTATAAATCATTTGAAAACAATAGCAAAATCAGATGATATGTATATATAAAAGAATAATGTATGGTTAAAAGAATAACCAAGTAAAAAGAGTTTGTATAAACCAAGTTATTTGTAAAATAATGTTTAAGTGAAAATGTGTTGTAAATGTAATGTGTCTAAACTGAAGTGGTTTAAATGACGCTACGATATGTAATATCATACAAACACTTATATATAGGAAGTACCAGCGGCGTATCCACCATGTTTGTATCATATTACACACGCCTCGTTATTTAAGTCACTCAAACCAACCAACATTGTAAAATATCCATGTTTTAGTCTAATAGTCAAATGTCATAGTATAATCCAAGTTGAATATAAGTCATGTAATGTGTAAACAAAAGTTATGTATGGTAAGTAAAATGAGACTACTTAAACCACAAGTAAAAATGTACAAAACAAAGTATTTTGAATAAACCAAAAGTTATATTTGGTAAAATAATTACATGTTTTACTGATACAAACATTTAAGCGGTAAGTTAACGCATACATTCAAGCCTTGAGACAGCAGGATAACCTTAAAGATTATCAAAGTAAAATGTTTTCGGATTCAGTCATTCCTTACACCCAAACAAACCTAGGATGTCAGGAATGAGATTTGTCAAGTCCTATGGTACCATTACTTACTACCGAGCGGCGTAGCTAATGTTAATGAATGTAGTTTAGACCCGCTGAACAAACCAAATGCCATATCAAATGTAAATATGTAATGGAAGTAATGTACTAAGTAGAAAAGTCATACAAAGCAGAAAAGTCATGTAAATCAATGTGCTAAATATGCTAAGTGAACATACATAGCAGAAAAGTCATGTAAATCAATGTGCTAAATATGCTAAGTGAACATACATAGCAGAAAAGTCATGTAAATCAATGTGCTAAATATGCTAAGTGAACATACATAGCAGAAAAAGTCATGTAAATCAATGTGCTAAATATGCTAAGTTAACATACATAGCAAGACAAAATGAAATTATGTACTAATAGTGTACTAATGAACATAGCAAGTATATAATATGAAAACATGGGAAAGCATGAAAATAACAAGTAGGCACATGTTTTTCACCCCAAAATGTTTGAAAAACAGTAAAAGAGGGGTCTATGTACTCACTTGAGATTGCTCAATAGACTTTAGATATCCACCAAGCAAAGCTAGAAGGTTACGGAATCAAACGGCACCTAATATAGGTAACTACATTAATAAACGGACCTAATCGGAGGATCGGGTAGCATGAGGGTTCGTAAACCAAATGAGTGTAGGAACTCATGTAATATGGTTTAACAAAGCCTACATACTAAAACAAAACTTATCCTAAGTGCTTTTGACCCGTTACGACCCGTTTAGGTAGCTTATGCTACTTTAACGCGTCGTTCGCGTAAAACGCGTTCGGACCGCCTAACTAGTCCTATGACAAGTAATATATGCCTTAACATGTCTAATATTGTTGCTAAATCAGTTTAGATGTCAAAAGTTGTAGGATCGTTGTACGACCTGACTGAGTCGATCAGAAGAGTTTTTTATCCGAATCAAAGGCGGAATCAATGAAACGGACACTTGATTCAATTTAAATGTCTCTTGTATTAATTTGATAGAATTACAGCACCTGGAGACGATTTGGCAGCACTTCGTTACCAAACACAAGATCTAATTCCACTTCAAATGAAACAGAAAGTGCCCCTATATATAGTGGAGAGATTTCGCTTGAAATGAACCAAGACACATTCAAGCAAAATTAACAAAGTTGATTTCGCTTGAACTTGCCATTTGCTGTTTCAAGCGAAATTAGCATAAAATCCACTAAACTCAGTTTCTAGCACCTCGAGCACTGTTTATCCTATCCTATTACATTACATGACTCGATACAAGACGAAGTCAATAGACATAGTGCACTAACAGACTCCCCCTTGGATGTTGATGAAGTCTTCAGTGTCGAGTCTTTATCATGACACATCTTCAGTCTTGATCAGTCTTCATGCTCTGTCTCTGGTCTAACACTGTAAACATCTATCAATCTTTCTTCAAGTCTTCAGGCTCCCCCTTTCGTCAAGCTTCCGTGCTTTAGGGATCGTCACCTTGCTTTCCGGTTACAAGCTCCCCCTAGCTTTGAGCTCGTCTTCAGACTCCCCCTTAGACTCAGCTTTCAGGATCGTAGTCTGGTATCTTATCTGCAACACTCATACATTTATAAGTAACAGCATTTTGAACATTCAATTATCCAGAAATTGTAATCTGGCTCACTCAAACTTTCTAAATCAACAATTTTCATGAATTTGGCAGTTTTATTTAATCGAATCAGAAACTAACTCTATAACAATATAAGCATCCAAATCCCTCACAGTTAATCATCCAAGTCCAAACTAATGACCTTGGAGATATCACAAACTGTTTTTGAATATTTTTTTTTTAAATCAAGTTTCAAATTAATGAACTTGTTTTATTTTCAGAAACACAATCAGCTTACTTAGATTTTGATACTCAGCATTTCAGACATCGGTTGTCGAAAATAAAGCAGAATCAAAAATCTTTTTGTATTTTCTGAAATGTAAAGCAGTAAAGAAATATGTACAAACATATTAACACACAATATTTTTGTTTGAGTTTGCGTTAGAGGATCATATCAGTTTTTGACAAGTCACAAGTACCGTTGAGCTTATTTACACATTAAGAATTAAACAATTCACTTAGATTGTTGATATACTGATCCACTTAAATTTTCACACAAACTTCAACAGATTCAGGATATGAATTAGGTATTTTAAGAACTTAAACTCATTCATGTGTCCCACCTCTTGAATATACTCCTGTATCCAGATCCCAATATTCAGTCTTACAGGTGAGTATACCTAGATGATATCTGTAAGGGGTTAAATTGCGAAGAACCGTGAGAGCTCAGGTCAGAACTTCCGTTCAGCAGAGAGATGACGGCTTCGACTTTTGGTGTGTCCCCTTTAGAGGATCTTTTTTTACAACAGCATTGATTAGCAATTTTATTGTCTCATCATTTTATGCTGAGGGCGGCGCTATATTTCAAGCAAGCAGAAAGTATTATACGGGGACTAGGCCATTGCTTCCGCAAAATCAGAAGTCCCGGGATAATACCCCAGATATCACTAAGCATAAAGACCTAGTATCTCAGAAAGAGGGGTCCTTCAAACAAGATTTCAGGGGTTACCTATATATCCAAGTAGTGTTCCCCACAAAGCAAGCAAGTTTGAATTTAGGTTTATATCCCGAAAAAGTTTACTAAATGTATAAAAACCTATCGGCATATCATCAGTGAGACTGTTTAACGCTATTTAAACATTACATTTCTTTAGCATACTGTAACTGTCTACTGATGTACTATCATTTCCTCTTTTTACACAAAAACTCAATATTTGAATTTTATCATGTTTTTTAACTTTTTCAAATTTTCAAATGTTTTTGTATTTTCTAACAACAATACTCCCCCTAAAATGCAAAACCATTTAAAGAAAATTTGACAACCAATACTGATAGCTTTGTCTCGCCATCCATTTTCTGCTTCTCATGCACTGATTTGCAAAAAATATAATGTACCCCCATGATTTACAACACATTGATATTTTACAGTTTGAAAACCGTTTTTCAATCTTGTGAAATTAATCATGTTTGTTCAGTCGTGAGGGTTTCGGCGTATTCAATCAACATATTTTTGAATTTTTCAATTTTTAGGGTTTTTGAAATATTGTTTATTTATTTACAGAAAACAAACAAACTCCCTGTTCAACAAAACCAGGGTTCAGCAGCCTCTTCTTCCCAGTGTGCCAGGCTGCTCTGAATTCCATTTTCACAATCTTCAGATTTCTTGAGCACCTGCACATTTAGAATACTTGATTACTTGAACAATTTAGCCCAGTTCTGTTGGACCTTAGGCATTTCAACACAATATGTATCATGCAGTTTCGGAAAATCTTTGTCATTAAAGACTTTTTCAACTTTGACTTCAACTTTCTCATCTTTTACCAAAGTCACTTGTTTCTTAACACTCCATGTTTGACCTTTTGGAGTACCTCTTTTGTAAAAATGTGACTCTTTCTGAACATTTTGATTTTGAACAACATCTTTAGGTTTCCAAAACTCATTTGGTTTTGTCATATCAACTGATTTTTGCCAACTTTGAGTTGTTCTAACTCTGGGTGTGTGAGAATTCCAGGTCTGTTTTGAATCGAACCTATTCGGTTTTGATTTCCAAATTTGGTTATAAACAAACTTGTTTGTGTTGTACCTCCAAGTTTGTTTTGAATCAAATCTGGTTGACCTTTGTTTCAGACTCTTAGATTTATGTTTCTCAATATTCTCATACTTCTTTTTATCAACATCCGCAGGTTTCAGATTTGGACACTTTTATGCAAGATGTCCAATTTGATCACATTTGAAACATGTTCTCTTGGACACATCTTTAACCTGTGGTTGTTGCTTTTTCTTCTGAGCATAGAACTCTTCATTAGACTATTGTCTAAATTGAAGTTCTTTTTCTTCATCAAAACTTTTTCCTTGAACAAAATTCATTTTTGCCTGAAAATTATGTGTTTCATTTTTATTCCATCTTTGTTTCTTTTTATAACCCAACCCAACCTTCATGTTTTTCTTCTTGTAACCAGGTTTGTTATAAAAAGTTTAATGACCTTTTCCAGCAAACTTTGGAATCTCAGACTTTTCAATCTCAACCATTTTGAAAACTTTATCAACCTTTTCTGATATCACATTCTGAATCGGGAATACAACATCTAAGAATAATTTTTCCGATCCAATCATGGTATAAACCAATCCTTTTGAATCATCATTCAATTTTTTCTCGGATTTTGAATTTTTCAGATATCCATCATGAAAATTACCTTCATTTTCATCTTGTGATTCAGATTTACCTGTATCATCCGACTCTTCTTTCAACACACTTTCAACGACCTTACCTACCACCTCTGAATCACTAGAATCATCAGATTTGGAATAGGTTATGTCAATGTTATCTGGCAATTGGTCTACCATGTTGAAAGCTTTTTCGACCTTTTCATCTTCATAAAATGCAAATTTTCCCGGTGGAGGAACTTGATGAAACTCTGAGCCAATGCCTTTCTTGTTTTGCTCAGACTCACCATCTTCCGGTTTTATATTGAAAATACGTTCAAGCACATATGACGACACATGATAACTCTTTAACTTGTTATTATCCTGTTCTAAATCAGCAATCTGTCGCTTTAGCTTAGCAACATCCTCAATATAGGAATTAACAACACCTTATTTTATCTCATACATTCGTTTAAGCTCTTTAGTTGTTTCAGATAAATAATTCATTCTCAATTGAGCAAATTTCATTTCATCCTTTACTTTTTCATATGATTCTTTTGTAATGTGATATGCCAATTTTATAGAATCATATTCTTTCTTCATTTCTTGACAAACAATTTCTTTTTGATCACATTCTTCTGTCTTTTTCAAAACATTTTCTTTTAAAACTTCATTTTCTTTTTCCAACTTTTTACATTTTTCCAAAATTTTTTCATCATTGTCTTTCAAAATCTTTTCGTTTTCTAACAATTCTTTGCATTTATTTTTGAAAACTTCTTCAATTTTATTGAATTCAAGATTTCTTATTTTGAATTGTTTGTCTTTTTCAGTACAAGCACTGCACGTTTCCATGCATTTCTTGCACTGTTCAACAGTTTTCAAGATTTCAGAATCAGAAATTACCTCAGTGATTGGCACTTCAGTGTTTGCTGCAACTTCTGTCTGATCAGCATCTTCTTTCTTTTCTTCAACACCAACTTTATCACCAACATTACCAGCAACTTTCGAATTCTCATTCTTTTCTTCAGCCACACTTTCAATTTTCTTCTCATTTTCTCCAACCTGTTGTTTTTCAGTAACAGCTTCTTTCACAACATCTACATTCACCATAACTTCTTCTTTCACTTCTTCAAACAATCTTCACATCCTCCTCTTTAACAGCTTCAGATTTAACCTCTTCAGCAGTTTTCTTCATATTGTTTACTATTTCTTCAACATTCTTCTTCATTCTCTCTTCATCCCTCTTCTTCAGAGTTGAAGTCATGACATCTCTTAAGAGTTTTTCATACTTCTTCACATAAGTTTTGTCTTTTCCAACATTTATATAGTATTCGACGGAACAAGGAATTACTAGAAGAACATCATCATAAACTATGTCCTTTTTGGGAACAACGGGTTCTCCATTTCTGTTAACATAGCATTCTCGTTTGATATCCCATCTCCTATTACTCACAGCATCTTCATACTCTTCTTGCATATCATCCATTCTGTTCCAAGCAATGCTTCTTTCTCTGGATGTTTTCTCATTCAGAATCTCTTCTCTGGTTTTCTCTTTTATTATAGCTGTGTCTTTTTCTTCTTTGTTTTCCTCTTTGATTTCAGCAACAAAAACATAATGATTGTTCTTTGATATAGTTTTGCCATGTGTTGTTTTTCGAATATCAACACGATCTTCTTCCAGACAAATCTGGCTCCAATCATATCCTTCATCATCATGGATTACAGCACAAGCTCTTGACTTCTCTCTGAGTTTGTCTTCAATCATTTTTGGCTCTTCTTTGCTTCGGTGGTAGATTGCCTTTCGGTAATAGTCATCATTGAACGGATGTTCATTTACACTAACTGCAGAATTGTTACATTCTCTCTTGAAATGACCTTTTTGCTTGCATCTGAAGCAGGTCACTTTGGATTTATCAAAACCTAATTTAGTTGAAGCACCACCAAGAGATTGTTTCCCGGTAATCTCCATATATCTCTGAGCTCTGCGAATGCAACTTGCTAAACACCAGCGGATGTCAATGAGTTCCATCTCTTCCGGATCAATCTGGTCATAGTCTTCTTTGGTTAACTCAGAGTTTCCAATCTTGCCTGCAACTAGACCTTCGTGTGATTCCAAAACAGATGCAAGAAAACTCATTTGCTGCTTAGCTGCATTGATGCTCATGGCCGGAGAGTTTTTCAATTTAAGAGCAATGTTGCACAGTATTTCCTCTGTTTCTTCAGAACTAGCTTTTGAAGCAGATGAATGATAGCCCAGATTGTAGCTTGATGAGCTTTTCTGAGGTTCCTTCGTCCTCTCACCACTGAATGCTGTCTTTGGTGAATTATCAGCTTTCACTGAAGGTAAATTACCTTTGTAATACAGACCAACATTCTGTTGATGTGAAGAACTGCTCATCTTGCTTTGTTTCTGCAGTTCAAGCTCATGACTTTCTATCTTTTCTATCAATACATCAAGAGAAATTGCATCATATAAAGCATCATTTTTCAGAATAAAAACAAACGTCTACCACTGATCATCTCGTGGTAACGCTTCTATGATCTTATCAATGATTTCCTCTCTTGTTTTAATAATTCTAAAACGATCAAGTTCAATTTTCAAATGACCAAATCTTTCTATCATTTGCCTGACTGATTCACCACTCAAACTATCAAACAAATCAAATTCTTTCTTTAGTAAAGCAATTTTGTTCTTTTTGATTTGTTTACCCCCTTAGCTTTAACTCGTAAAGCTTCCCAGATAGATTTTGATGTTTCGTCATGTTGCAGTAAGGCAAACATATCATTTCTGATTGATGATTGTATTAAGGCAATCATTCTCTGTTCAGCTGAGAATTCGGCTTTGTCTTCTTTGGATAAACCTTTCAGAGGGAGATCTTCTCCTTTATCATCAGCCGGCCTTTTATACCCAAACTCCAAACAGAACCAGCTTTCATGAGCATACGCTTTTGCCCAATTGATGAATCGATCTTTCCACCAAGTATAATCTTCAATGCTTTCCAGAGTTGGTGGTTTTGAGTGTGTGCCATAGAAGTTATCATGCTTGATGTTCTCATTGATCGCTTTTGTAATGGTTTTTGGTGTAACGGTTGTAATCTTGGAAGATTCTGATGTAAACGCGTTGTAGAACGTATTGTAGAATTCTTCAGCCATGATGTAAATTTCTTGAATTACCTGGAGATGAAAACAATCAGACAAACATAATCAGTTTAAACAATACTAAACAACTTGAAACAGACTGACACTCGGTTGACGCGAAATGATCTTGATGCGAAAAATCCACTTTTGGAGCGAAATAAGGATCTCAAGCGAAATCACTTTTGGAGCGAAATCACTTGTTCAAGCGAAATAGCAGCTTTCAAGCGGAATAACTGATTTCAAGTGAAATCTTCAAGCGAAATTACTCTTTAAAGCGAAATCAGATGAATTTTCAAGCGAAATAACAGATTCGAGCGAAATCAACTAAACTTTTCAAGAGAAATAAACATGTTCGTTCAAGCGGAATCACGTTTTTGGTCCAATTTTGTCACTTTTAAGCCGAATTTTGATCTGATTCTCTCAAGGCTTTGTTAAAACACTGTTTCGCATGTACTGTGAAAAATTCAATCCATTTTGACCAAGATTTCACGGTCAATTTGAAAACGAAGGTGTAGAACTCAGAAAATAGATGCAATCAAGCTAAACTCTTCCTCCTGTGCTCTGATACCACTTGTAGGATCGTTGTACGACCTGACTGAGTCGATCAGAAGAGTTGTTTATCCAAATCAAAGGCGGAATCAATGAAACGGACACTTGATTCAATTTAAATGTCTCTTGTATTAATCTGATAGAATTACAGCACCTGGAGACGATTTGGCAGCACTTCGTTACCAAACACAAGATATAATTCCGCTTCAAATGAAACAGAAAGTGCCCCTATATATAGTGGAGAGATTTCGCTTGAAATGAACCAAGACACATTCAAGCGAAATTAACAAAGTTGATTTCGCTTGAACTTGCCATTTGCTGTTTCAAGCGAAATTAGCATAAAATCCACTAAACTCAGTTTCTAGCACCTCGAGCACTGTTTATCCTATCCTATTACATTACATGACATGACTCGATACAAGACGAAGTCAATAGACATAGTGCACTAACAAAAGTTATGTTACATATGCTTAAAATGAAATTTGGCGTAAAAAGGGCATTTTGGTAATTTTCCTAAGGCATATAAACTACTTATCATACAACTACTTAAACGTCGTGACCATAAGGTATAACCTCGGAAGGTTATTCCCTATACAACTATGGTCACCTAAAGTGTTTGGTCGGATCCTAATGATCGACCAAATGGGTCAGGTTTGAAAGTATAAGCGATTGATTAGATCGCTTACCCTTACGACCCTAGACAAGCACAAATCTAAAAGTGACGAGCTAAACATGCTAGAACATGTTTAATTACGTTAGAAAATAGGTTTTGATATCAAAACAAACAGTTTTGATACCCTAGAGTAGTTTGGTTACAAAATACGCAAGAATACGCATTTTGGCTGAAACTACGACTCGTCACTAAGCCTAGATAACGTGGTAATCAGTAGGTATAGTCACAAGGGACTATAACCATCGTGATTACGCTCACGTTATGAAGTTCGAATGAACTTCGCATTGACCATAAACTGGTCAATGCAGAAAGTCAAACATAGTTTGACTTTCAAGCTAAAAACGCATAAAAGAACGTAGGAACACTTACAAAGGGTCCCCGCAAGATTTGACCCGATTTTCTCTCAGGTAGGAAGCATATACTTCCACTTAGAGAGCATAAATCAGATTCAAATTGTGGGTTTGAGCAAATGGGGTGGAGGGGTATTTATAGTTTTCGTACAACCGTTAGGATCGTTTCTTGAAAACTGAGATTCAATCCTAGCCGTACACATCGAGCCCATAGTTTAACAAAACCAGGGGAGCCCCTAGAAATGCCCCAAAACCATGTGCAAAGGTGCCCAACAGCTGGATCAAGCTGGTAAACACATTCTGCTAAACTGGGACCTGCTTACGGACCACAAGAAGATGTGCATACGGTCCGTAAGGCCCCTGCAGATCAGCCAACTTTGAAATTTGGCAGAACAGGCCCCTATGCACGTATGGTCATGTTTTGGCACTTCTAACACCCGTCAAACCCATTTTTAAGCTCCCTAAGGATGTTAAAGCATAGGGAACATGAAACATGCTCAAAAATATGTCAGATGTCAGTTCGTTTTGTCGTACAATTGCGTTGTTCGGTTAATTACAACGGAAGTCGTAACGGACGCATAAATGGTCCAAATTGCGCGACAAATGGATTTTTGACAAGCCAATAACTAAAACATAATATTTTAATGATTACATAAATTTTTGGATGTCCGGATGTATTCATAACGTAAGTTATGCGCGAAAATGCAAAGTTATGCACTTTTTGATGCTTTTAGTCCCTGAATGAGCATAAAGTTTATTTTAGCACACCGAACCCCTCAAAGCCTATTTATAAGCTATGTAAAGGATATTTAGGGTGTGTTTAACTTATGATCAAGTTCCGGAATGTCCGTTACAGTTCAAATCGGCATACTTTTGCAGTTTGTCGAATTTAGTCCCTGTAAGCGAATAGACTAGATTTTGCCATACCAAAGCCTTCAAAACTTATTTCTAAGTTATGTAAAGGTTATTTAAGGTATGTTAAGAATATGTTGATGTTCCGGAGTATTTGTTGCATTAAACTGATTACGTTTACACACCAGTTTGCGTATAATTCTCCAGAAAGCGATATAGAGTTTGAAATTGAACAAAAGTCGAAACATGAAAAATGTAAAACATAAACAAACAAACATTGGGATCAAATAACTTTATTTCATTGATAACTGAATGGTTTACAATGATAACAAGCACAGATGTCACAGTATGTCTACACAGACACTAATAGTTTACATACACAGAGTGATCATGGTGTACACATAGTATCATGGCAGTTCAGCAACAGTACGAGTTCAACAGTATTAATCACGTAACCAAACAAAGCCCAAATGTGCAGCCCAATTACTTAGGCCTGTAACAGTGCAAGTCTAAATCGAATATGTGATTATGTGGTCTCGGGTCGAGACTAGGGATATCAAGTTATGGTCTCAACATTCTCGAGTCGCAACCAAGGGGTCTCGGGTCATATATTTACCACTCGAGACTAGGTAGTCTCAGGTCATGTCTCGAGTCGCAACAAGACCCTCAACCAAGGTCTCGAGTCTTGTTTGTGTGCTGGTGAGAGGTGGTCTCGAGTCGAGACTGTGAGTTCTCGACTCGCAACCCGTGTCGAGACAGTGTATGTAACTAACTTCCTTATTTGCAGCTCATTAATTCCGTAACCTTTTCCTGGGGTGTTACATCATTCCCCCGTTGGTTTGGAATTTCATCCTGAAATTCCGCAGTAGCTTCAGCCTCAGTAGCGGTTTCACGAACAACTGGGGATATTTGTGTTTCATTTGGTCTTCTCATTCCCATGTAAACTCTGGGCCAAGACGGGAGTTCCAACGAACTCGAACAATAGGTATCCTGGTGCGTTTGAGAACCTTAACGTCCCAGTCTGTAATCTCTACTGGTTCCTTGACGAATCGCAACTGATCGTCGATTGTGAGCTCCTTGAAAGGAACTATGAGGGTCTCATCTGACAGACACTTCTTCAGATTTGACACATGGAATACGTTGTGAACTCCACTGAGTTTTTCAGGTAGATTCAATCTGTAGGCCACCCTGCCAATTCTCTCGGTGATTTAGAAAGGTCTGATATATCGCATGTTGAGTTTGCCTTGTTTACCAAAACGAACTACACCTTTCCATGGTGAAACTTTAAGTAGCACTCAATCCCCAACCTAGAACTCGAGTGGTTTCCTGCGCTTATCAGCATAGCTTTTCTAACGGTCACGAGCTGCCGCCATTCATTGTCGTATCTGAGCAATCTTCTCTGTTATGTCTACGACGAGTTCTAGGCCAGTGATTTGGCTGTCGCCAACCTCTGCCCAACAAAGAGGTGATCGGCATTTCCGTCCGTACAATGCCTCGAACAGAGCGGCCTGGATGCTGGTGTGGTAACTGTTGTTATACGGAAACTCCAATAAAGGGAGGTGTCTTTCCCAGCCATTACCAAAGTCGATTACACATGCCTGAAGCATGTCTTCAAGAGTTTGGATGGTGCGTTCTGACTGCCCATCCGTATGCGGATAATATGTTGTGCTCATGTCTAGACGTGAGCCAAAGGATTCGTGCATCGCTTGCCATAATTCAGAGGTAAAACGTGCGTCACGATCAGATATGATGGAGGTTGGCACCCCGTGCCTTGAGACTACTTCCTTCAAATAGATGTCTGTTAGAGAAGAAAACTTATCCGTTTCCTTGAGAGCCAGAAAGTGTGCAGACTTGGTCAGTCGATCCACGATCACCCAAATGGTATAATTTCCTCACTGAGATCTAGGTAAGCCAGTAACGAAGTCCATGAAAATTTGCTCCCATTTCCATGTCGGTATCTCTGGTTGTTGAAGTAGGCCTGATGGTTTCTGATACTCAACTTTGATGCTCGCATAAGTCAAGCATTTACTAACGTAGGTTGCTATGTTAGCTTTCATGTGGGGCCACCAGTATGTAGTTTTTAGATCGTGGTACATCTTATCAGAACCAGGATGTACTGAGTAACGAGACTTGTGTGCTTCATCCATCACAAGTTCACGTAGATTGCCATAAAGTGGATCCCAGATGCGCCCTGTCACGTAATAAGCGCCGTCTTCCTTCTGTTCTAACTGTTTCTTCGATCCTCGCAGGGACTCAGCCCTGATGTTCTCTGCCTTCAATGCTTCGACCTGAGCATCACGAATTTGAGCGAGAAGACTAGAGTGGATGGTAAGCTGTAACGCACGTACACGCTTAGGTTTAGTCTCCTTTCGACTGAGGGCATCGGCCACAACATTGGCTTTGCCCGGATGGTACTTGATCGCGCATTCATAATCATTAAAAAGTTCGACCCATCGACGCTGTCACATGTTCAACTCCTTCTGATCGAAGATATGCGGGAGACTCCTGTGATCGGTGTAAATGGTGCACTTGGTACCGTACAGGTAATGCCTCCATATCTTGAGTGTGAAAACAACAGCTCCCAGCTCTAGATCGTGGGTAGTGTAGTTCCTTTCGTGAACCTTAAATTGGCGTGATGCAAAAGCAATGACTTTCTCACGTTGCATCAACACACAACCAAGTCCTTGGATTGACGTGTCGCAATAAACCACGAAATCGTCTGTGCCTTCAGGTAACGAGAGAATAGGTGTGCTACAAAGTCTCTTCTTTAAGTGCTGAAATGCGGATTCTTGTGCATCACCCCAACGACAGGTGACGCCCTTCTGAGTTAGTGAAGTGAGAGGTTGCGCAATCTTAGAGAAATCCTTGATAAACCTTCTGTAGTAACCCGCCAAACCCAAGAATTGGCAGATTTCGGTTGGTGTACGGGGTGCAGGCCAGTTCTTAATTGAGTCAACCTTGGATGGATCCACATGAATCCCATCCTCGTTTACCACATGACCTAGGAAATTGTTGGTCCCTTTGCACAGGATCTAATCGTAAGGAACAAGATGAATCGACTCTGTCTAATGTGCGGAATCCATTATGACAAATCTCAGATGATCAACACAGAATTCAACGATTAAACACGGTCTGTTCTTTCTATTAGTCGTTCTAAAAGTACAAAGTTCCGGTAGAAGACAGACACTGGTCAGGTTCTCGCTCGAGTCAAAATTCACTAAAGTAATACCCAGACGAGGTATTTATAGGCAACTTAGGAAAAGGTGTGTGTTGTCCGATCGGATGGCAATCCGATCGGATGACTTCCTGTCCGAACGGATAACATGCTATCCGATCGGATGAGCGCTATCCGATCGGATGAGCGCTATCCGATCGGATGACTATCCAATCGGATGACTATCCGATCGGATGACCTCAGTCAACAAAAGTCAACACATACAGTTAAGCCCCGTTTCCTGAGTTGTCGTTCTATCTACACACATACATTACATAATTGTTTACAAAGACATACATACACAAAACATGACTACATGCTGACGGAAGCTACAGACGTTATGTACTAACAGACTCCCCCTCGGATGTAGTTGTAGTTCCTTCCAGCATAGTCTTTTAATTCCTCCTATTGCGTCTTCGTTCACGAGCTCTCTGCCTTCTCTTTTCTGCCTTTTCTTCTAACATTCTACGTCTTTTATGCCTTCCTTCAGTTAACCACCAGTTTCTATACACTGGGTCACCATCACGCTTCCGATCCCATTTAGGTATTTTGTTTTCCTCTTATTCAGTCGGTGTTTGATCTGTTGGAGGCACTTTACCCAACTTTCGTTTGCCCAACTCAGTAGCTCTTTTAGCAATCTTCTTAGACCTTTGTTCACGCTTATACTTTTTCAGGAATTCATCAATCTCCAGATCTCTCCATTATGTCTTCCAGTATCTTTCCGAATTGATGTCTTGCGAAAAACAAACATCTACCACTGTTTGGTATTGCTGTGCTTGAGCTTTGTCTCTATTTTCATAAACAATCTTGTTGTAGAACAAGCAATCGATATCTTTCTTTGAACAGTTAACAAGCCACATTGGATCTAAAATACTGATTCTTCGAGACTTTCCCGTGGACTTGTCATATAGAGAGATAACTGCCTCGGCCGTCGTTTCGTTGTACAACCAGCCTTGAAATAAATCATAAAAGTCTTGCTCAATGGCTCTGAGATGCATATTTTTCAGGCACCTTGGCGGCTTTACATCCAGAGTTATATCCTTTTTACCATTCTCTAGATATGTGATAATCTGCTTTGGATATTGTGGCTTCCAATCAGGATAACCATTCTTTGCTTGCAGTTTGATGTAGTTCCACAAATCTTGATCATGTTGTCTAACTTCTGGACCATAGTAGAACTGTTTGATATTCTTTGTTTTCACCAACTCATCCACATCCCACCACGGTAAAGAACTGATATCTGACAGAAATTCAAAATACTGAACTCCTTCTTCCTGTCTGATAGCATAAACTTTAAGATCTTCAAGATAGCCCCATGATAGAATATCTCCCCATGAAAGATTCTTGTCATGTGTAAAATACTGAAGAGCTCTAAGAGTTTTTCTTTCTTTGGGCATGACCTTGAACCACCTTTTTCGTTCCTCAGCAAGAATTTCTCTGGGAATTGTTTCTGGAATGCCTTCGGTAGAAACTTTTTCAACAATTTTCCTTCTGATTTCATCTTCATTTCTATCTTTGAACATTTCAGCAAGTAACGGAAATGTTTCATCAATTCCAGCATAATGAAAATCAGTATCTTCATCGGATGAATCAGAAGCATCTTCAATAATGACTTCATCGTAATGATCAGCTTCATGAGCATATCTTGGCTCAAAATCTTTCTCTGGAGACTGGGGAATCTCATCCTCAATATCAAACTTAAACTTTCCCTCTTCCAAACCCAACTCTTCTAACATTTCAGCTCTATTTTTCTGAACCTCGATCTCACCTTCATATTTCTCATGTAGGTAGATAACAGTAGGGTTTGTTAGAAGTACCTGGTCTGCATGTTGTTTTCCAGATGATGAGGCGTCATGTTGAGTATCATTTTCCTGTTCGTTGATTTCGTCATTCATCAACTCTTTAATCCTTTCTTGAACATTAGGATTATTAATTAACAAGCCAGAAGACCCTTGATCATCATCATCGTCTTTCTTGTCATCATCGTCTTTCTTATCATCTTTCTGAACAGACTCGTCTTCATCATCATTTTCATCTTCATTCTCTCCATCGTCACCAAGAATTTCAAGATCAGAATCACTAACTTCTTCTCCACGTGCTTTCTTTGCTTCTTTACGTTTTTCATCAATTTTCATTCTCCGAACAATCTCTGGTATGCTGTAAGGCACTGTAGAAGCTTTTCCAACGAGAACAAATTGTTGTGTTTTCCATTCTAGTAACAACACTTCTTTGGCCTTTCTCTTCTTTTGAATAGCAGTAACTCTTCGAAGAACTTCATCAGTATCAATGAATAGAGAAGACTCACCAACCAACATATAGTTTTGATTCTGTTCATCATCAGCATTTTGTTCTTGAACATCTTCAGCAACTTGCTCTTCAACTTCAGCATTAATCATTTCAACATCAAATTGACTTGAAGATCCACCAGCTTCTTGAATATCTTCAACAACATTTTTGTTCTTTTGAATGGCCTCTTCAGCTAGTCGTCTTTCTCTTTCCATTCTTCTTTCCTCGACTCTTTTCACTTCAATCTCTTGAAATGCAGCATGAACATCCATCAACCGCATATAACATGCTGAGTTGGTTATCTTTCATTACTTTATCAGCTTTCATCGCTTCCATCTCTAACTTCATAGCCTTCATTTCATTTGATGAGGCTTCACTCATTTCACTGAGAAGCTGATTAAGAGTCTGATTTACGTCTTGAAGATTCTTTATCTTCTCATTCAATGAAGAAATTTTTGTTGTTATAACTTCAATCACTTTAGAATTATTATCACCATCATCCTTCACTTTCTTCATTTCATCTTCATGATTGATCAGCACCATTCTAATTTGATCATGAGCTTTCATCAGCTTATTTACTTGCTTCAATAAAACATCACGTTCTTCTTCAGCTTTTTACCTTTTCCTTCTCAAGCTCTTTAACTTTCTTTGCCAGAATCTTTACTGCTTCATTATTGAATAAATCATCTCCAAAATTCAAATCTTCTAACGGATCTCCTGTAGCAGGTGGAAGATTTTCAAATAGATCATCTGTAGCTTTGGATTTTGAAGACCCAAGAGAATCAATATTTTCTGGTATAGGTGGAAATTTTGAAGAAAAGACTCCACCCTCATTCACTTCAACATAATCGTCTTGACCAACTTTCCTTTTAACTTCTGGCTCTTGAGCTTTTGATGATTCAGCATGCTTTTTGCCTTTGCCTCCTTGATCCTTTTGAGCTTTAGCTTCTCCTTTCTTTGCACGCACACTTCTTGGAATAACTCCAGTTTGAACAGCTTTGCGCTTCTTTATTTGTTTCTTTGTTTGATCCGGTTCAAAAGAAGAGTCTTTCTCATCTGATACTTTTTGTTTCTTTGCAGGCTTTTTCTTCAATTGTGCTTTGCCTTTGCCAAGTGTGGTTGGATCAAGTTCTGATTCTGACTCTGTAGCTTCAGAATCTTCATCACTTGAGACATCTTGAACAACACCTTCAGGTTCTTTGCCTTTGAAACCTTTAGATTGAACACTTGAACTTTGATTTTTCTGAGCAGCAGCATCTTCATTCCTTTTTAGAAACCCTTCCAAAGATTGTGACAGCAAATCAGCTCCTTCTCGAATAACTGTAGATGGTTCCAATACTATGTCATCCACCAATCTATGCTGTGGTTCTGCAAAATAGACATAGAAGATGTCATTAGAATAATATAACATTTTAAAATTCTAACTTCTCTTAATACTCCCCCTTTCACTGTACCCTTAATAACAATTTTAGGAACTGGTTCCTTTGGAATCGGAACTGAAGGGGATAACTTGGGAGTTCTCTTTCTCTTCCCGTCTTTCACACACCACCATCTAGTATTCTTTTCAGAAAACAAACTCATTTTGTCATCTTCATTATCAGAATCATTGTTTTGATGTCTCCAAGCATCATTGTCTGGAGCAACATAATCTGGTTTACTAATTCTGCATATCATTCTTTTTGCTCCTGTGTTTGGACCCTTAGTGAGTCTGTGGATTGTTTCTGTTGTCATGTGTCGTAGACCCAAAATACCATCATCACTTTTCTCAAGATCCTTGAACTTTTCATCAATCAACATCTGAACAAAGCGAGGATACATAATGTACTTTCTGTTTCCAGCATTTGCATTTTCAGTCATGTAATCAAAAATCACTTGAGAAACATTATATGGCCGGTTCAACACAAGACAAGTGACAATGTTCATGATATAGTCTGAAGCTTCATCATAGGCACCCTTCCTGTGAGATAAAGCATGAATAACGCAGTGTATCAAGAACTTGTAAGCATTACTGAAACTTGTTTTCAAGATCTTTCCGTTTACACTTCCTGTGAACCCCATTCTGCACCACAATCCTTTTGCTAGACGTTCAGAGATAATGGTTGGATCATCATCAGAATCACGTAAATCTAATACAGATCACCAACTGTTATCTTAATCTCCAAATCTATTTTCTTTCCCTTCTCATCTCTCTTTGTTACTGCAGAGTAGATCGTTTTATCTTTCTCTTCATATCGTGCAGAATTCCAAAAACATCTAACATGTGATTCGTAAACTATGGTTTTATCAGTTAATGCCTTAGCAATTCTGCTCTCTCTCAAGAATTTTGCAACCTTTTCAATTACTAGTTTCTCTGTATATTCTTTTTCTAACAGGCAGTAAATGTTATGCGTTTTCTCCCAGTCCTGCAGAAAGAATTCTTGGAATTTTATCAAAAATTTTCTAACTCTTGAAGGTTTCACTCTACCTAGTACTGAGACTCGGATGGCTATCCGACCGGATGGTCATCCGTTCGGATTGCCTTTTTGAATAGCTTGAATGGCTATCCGATCGGATTGTCATCCGATCGGATTACCTTCTGAATGAGTTTGACTTTGATTTCCAGTCGGATTGCTATCCGACCGGATTGCTATTAAAGTCTTGTGAATGAAATGACTGTCTGATCGGATGGTGATCCGACCGGATTGTCATCTGTATCATGTAAGTGCTTTTGTTATCCGAGTCATGACATGAAATGCACAGACTTCAAGAATCAATTATTGGAACGGATTGTCATCCGATCGGATTGCTATCCGATTCAAAACATTAGCACAAATATCAAGAAATAAATGATGGAACAGATTGTCATCCGATCGGATTGCTATCCGATTCAACACGTTGGCACAGATTTCAAGAAATAAGTGATGGAACGGATTGTCATCCGATCGGATTGTCATCCAATCGGATTGTCATCCGACTCAAACAACAGTTCAAGAACATTCAAGAAACATCAAAAAAAATTTCTAAGGCAAATCCTTAAATTGAACACAGATCTACGCAAAGAACCTCATCACGATCAAAACCCTATGTTCAATGTTGTCTAAAACGTCCTGAACAAGATTTAATTCAACAAAAACTGCACCGATAGCCGTAACGCCCTAACTTCAGATCTCCATGATTTTAGCATGTTATTACACAAATTAAACCGGTAAACCTATAGATCTGATCATTCCGAACACAACCCTATGCTTAAATCTCATCAAAACTGATCAAAACTTCCTAGATCTAACCTAAAGCCTCCGACAGTGACGTCATCGACATGAACAAATAATAAACATCGAATTTTAACAGATTTGAGTAAGAAATACATACCTTTGCCATTGTAAAAGTTGTGCAAACCAACAATCCAAAGATTCGTGCAAAGAAATCCGAAGAAAATAAGATCAGAGAATCAAAGTGTGTGAGAGAGAAAGAACGTTGTCCGATCGGATAACGTTTGACTGACCTTTGACTCTCTATATATAGTGACGCATGAGTCGGATTGCTATCCGAGTGAGGCACACTATTTGACTTTTTAAAAACTTTGACTTTTTGACCTTTTATCATTTTCTCAAATTTTTATCAGTTTTTAGAAATCCACTTAAATATCTAGGTCCAAATCAATGACCTTAGGTACTTAATTTGCCGACCAAGTCCAACTTAATGACCTTGGTTGACCCGATTCAAAGCATACTGACATTTTCTTGTTCAACCATTATATTCTGAAAAATTACAAGTTTCAACTTAATGAACTTGTTTTTGACTTTTCAAATTCATGATTAGCTCCAAACTCATCTTCCATCCCAGAAACTTCCTGCATCTTTCTCAAATGGTTATTCTGAAGATCAGCTCTCCACTTTGGTTTGTCGAAAAATAAAACAGACGCGTAAAATCTTTTTGGATTTTAATAAAGTTTCGATGCTAGAAAAGAGTTAGAAATAAAATGCATTAAATGTAAACTATTTACAAACATATTTACAGACAATATTTTTGCTTGAGTTCGCGTTAGAGGATCATATCAGATTATGACAAGTCACAAGCACCGTTGAGCTCTAAACACTTTGAGTTTTAAACAATTCATGTAGATTGACGATATTGTTGTCCACTTAAACTCAATCTAACAACTTTCAAAATGCTTACCGATACGTTAAGGTATATTAGATTACACTAGATTCTTATGGACCCCACGATCTCAGCATATCCCCTCATCATGTAATACACTAACTCAAGTAATGCCTTTAAACTTTCATCAACTGTGATTTGTGAGAAAACAACTCAGAATGTTTAAACATTAACAATCAGGTCGATACTCCCGTATACGCAGAGAAAGTCTAATGTTTAAACAAAATAAGAAAAGAAAACAAGTTGAAGTTGTTTAGGCTTTAACCACCAGGTCGATACTCCCGTATACGCAGAGGTGATCTAAATCTTAAACGAAACACCAAAGAAAATAAAGCAGAACGTTTAGGCAATAACATCCAGGTCGATACTCCCGTATACGCAGAGGATGTCCAATACTTAAACAAAATAAAGAAATAAAACAAGTCTAAATCTTTGCAAAATGAAAACACAAAATCACAGTGACTTTTCAGCAAAGTTGTGAAAGTTCACAGACTTAACCGGTTTTATGTCTTTTGACAATCAGCGATTACCGAGCAGGCACACAGTCAAGAAGGACAAAACTAAGTACTATGCTTTCAACCATGTTTCCCACTAGAACTAGGCTTTTTCATTTAGTTTGCATCGTTATTGCAAATCTACTAGTCTAGCTGAGCCTATTGTCACATCCTTAAATGAGACTGTTTATCACTTTTTATCTTTCCAAATCTTTAGCGTACTGTGACAGTCTACTGATGTACAATCATTTCCTATTTTTACGCAAAAACTCACTTTTAAATTTTTATCATGTTTTTGGTTTTTTTAATTTTTCTAATGTTTTTGGGTTTTATAATTTTTTATTGTTTTTGTATTTTCAGAAATTATAACCTATCTCCCCCTAAAGACCAAAACAAGTAAAATTTCGACAAACCATTGCAGATTGCTTTTCAACATCATCTACAGTGGTACCTTCATCGACGCCAACGATTTCCTCCGCATCCGATAATAACTTCATACCATTAAGTTTCAAAAGATATTGAAAACGTGTTTTGTCAAATGCTTTGGTATGCAAATCAGCTTTTTGTTCATCGGTGTGGATTTTTTCTATTCGTATCAACTTCTTCTCAAAACAGTCTCGGATGAAGTGATGACGAATTTCAATGTGTTTCGTTTTAGCGTGATGAACAGGATTTTTTATTATGTTTATAGCTGCCTCATTATCAACAAAGATAGGGGAGTTAAGAAATTGCAAACCGTAGTCTCGCATCTGTTGCTGGATCCACAAGATCTGAGAGCCGCAGCTGCTAGCAGATACATATTTGGCTTTACATGTGGATAAAGCGACAGAGGTCTGCTTCTTGCATTGCCAGGTGACCAGACGTGGTCCAAAAAACTGGCACCCCGCTGTTATTGATTTAGCGTTGACTTTGCAGCATCCAAAATCAGAATCAGAATATCCTTCAAGTGTGAAGTCGCTAGCTTTTGGATACCACAACCCCAGAGACGGAGTTCCTTTCAGGTAGCGTAGAATCCTTTTCCCAATAACCATATGCGAGCTTCTAGGATTTGACTGAAACCGAGCTGCGAGGCAGGTTGGATACATAATATCCGGTCTTGATGTTGTCAAGTACATTAACGAACCGATCATGGAACGATACAATGTTTCATCCACCTTCTCTCCGGTGAGATCAGGGTTTATCCCATGGTTCGTCGCTAATGGGGTGGACATAGGTGACATTCCTGACATCCCGAATTTCTCCAGAATATCATGGACGTACTTTGTTTGATGTATGAATATTCCCTCGGGTAGTTGATCAACCTGAAGCCCCAAGAAGAACTTCATCTCACCCATTGATGACATTTCAAACTTCTGCTTCATAACTTTTTCAAAATCTTTGCAGAGATGTTCATTTGTAGACCCAAAAATTATGTCGTCCACGTAGATTTGGACTATCAGAAGATGCCCGTCGACTTCTTTTGTGAACAGAGTGGCGTCTATCTTTCCTCGGATGAAGTTGTTGGCTAACAGATGTTGAGACAAAGTCTCATACCAGGCACTCGGGGCCTGATGTAAGCCGTATAACGCCTTATCCAAGAGATAAACTTTATCTTTGTGAATTGGGTCGGTGAAGCCCGGTGGCTGTCCGACATAAACTTCCTCTTTCACCTTGCCATAGAGAAACGCCGACTTCACATCTAGCTGAAAAACTTTAAATCCTTTCCACGATGCAAATGCTAGGAAGATTCTGATTGCTTCAAGTCTTGCAACAGGGGCGTATATTTCGGTGAAATCTATCCCCTCCTGCTGACTGAAGCCTTGGACAACGAGTCGAGCTTTGTTGCGAATAATAACTCCTTGATCATCCCCCTTACATTTAAACACCCATTTGGTGTTGATCTTCCGATGACCATCAGGCAAATCCACTAACTTCCAGACTCCCAACTTCTCAAACTGACTAAGCTCCTCTTGCATAGCATTTACCCAGGAATCTTCTGTCAAAGCTTCCTTATAGGTCCTTGGTTCAATCTGTGAAACAAAACAACTAAGTGAAAACTCAGTTTGTAAAGGAGCAACAGTAGAATAAAAACAACTAAGGCCTTGGTCAATTTGTCGTCTGGTTCGGACTCCTGATTGCAGCTCTCCAATGATTAACTCTTCTGGATGATATGAAAGAGTTCTTGGCATCACTTCACCTGAAACATCTACCTCTCCTTCCAAATTTGTGACGTTTTGATCTGCAACTTGTTCACTGACTGGAATAGTTTGATTTGAAGTATGGATTTGCTCCCCCTCAGAATCTGAATCCCCACTATCGAAAATTGGTCTATCATCAGATTCTTGATTATCATTCTCTACCGTCTGATTATCCTGAGCAACTTTATTTTGTTGAATATCGTCATGTTCTCCAGCATTGCTTGGACCTGCTTCATCATCATTTGAAGTTTGCCGTTGACATTTAGAAAACTCAGCTTGAAATCTTTCTTGTGATGACTCATACTCTCTTAGAATATCCAACTCGTTAAAGAACTCTGGTTCTTCCTCCATGTCGAAGGAATCCCATAAAGTATCATAGTTGAAACGCCATGAGTCGCCGGGATATCGCGGTGGCATTATATGGCCCTGACATTCAACATTGTATGCTTCAATTATCCGCTTTAAACTTGGCACAAAGACTCATTTTTGTGGACTAGAATAACCCACAAAAATTCCTTCAATGCTCTTTGGTCCAAACTTCCCAAAAGGCTCTAAAACTGTGCAGGGAGACCCAAACGGTTCCAGATACTTCAGGTTAGGTTTGCGGAGATTTATCAGCTCAAAACCCGTTTTGTTGAATTTCTTTACTGTGAGAACCCGGTTGAGAGTATAACAAGTTGCTGACACTGCTTCTGCCCAAAAGTTGATTGGTAGCTTTGAATCAGCAAGCATTGTTCTGGTCGTTTCGATTAGTGTCCTATTCTTTCGTTCTGCTACTCCATTTTGTTGTGGAGTGTAAGGAGCACTAAATTCATGCAATATTCCTTTCTCATCACAAAATTCTTCCATTCGTTGTTCTTAAACTCTGTACCATTATCACTTCTGATTTTTCTGATACGGGCTTGGTACAAATTTTCAATTTTTCTGAACAACGCCATCAAACTTTCAAAGGTCTCATCTTTGGTCTTCAAGAATGATACCCACGAAAATCTGGAATAATCATCAGTAACCACAAGACAGTAGAGATCTCATCTAATACTTTTGACATTCACAGGACCAAACAAATCCATGTGAAGTCTCTCCAGAGGTCTTGAGACTGAATAGACTTGCTTTTTCGGGTGTGACTTTTTCTTCTGCTTGCCTTTGATGCAGCTAATACACTCCCCTTCCAGATGAAAACCCTTAATGTGAACACCCAGAACTAAATCATTATGCACTAGGTGATTCATTTTTCGTAGGTGAATGTGGCCCATCTTGCGATGCCACAACTGTGATTCTTTCTCCGTTGCTCTCGACACAAAACAATTAGCCTGACCCGTAGTTGTAGTAGCTACGCTCATATCCAATACATACAGATCATTGACTCTTGGTGCCCTCATGATAATCCATTCTTCAGGAATAACAAATCCTGGCTTCAATCTCAAACATTCTTTGTCTGTGAAGTGAGTGGTATACATCCTGTCACAAATCTGCGAGATACTCAGCAGATTATTTTCCAACTCAGCAATGTAGTTAACTCTTTCAAACGTGACAATCCCATTGGATAACATTCCTTCACCAATAATTCTACCACCTTGGTTACCTGCGAACCCTACATAACCTCCATTGAAATTTCTAACATCATACAACAACGCTGTCTTCCCTGTCATGTGCCGAGAAGCTCCACTATCCATAATCCAACGTGAAACGGATCTTGGAAGCTCCTGCACATATCACAAATATTTAGTGAGATTTTGTTGCCACCCAAGCCTCTTTTGACTCGGGTAACTTGACATTAATGTGAGTTTTTGTAGTGTAAAGTGGCGGAAAGTTTTTATCATTCATTTTTAAGCTGTCAGCAGTCCCAACCTCAACCTCTTTGTATAAGAAAAATTCGTCTTTTCGAGGTTGACCAGATGATTGGTCTTTCTTTACCACATACTTTTTATCAGAAGTCGATTTTTGTTTCTCGTATAAATCCAAAGGTACATACATCTTCTTGGTTGAAGATGATGATTTTTCAATCTCAGACACCTTTGGTTTTGGAGAATTTGCTCTCTTTTCAACAGTTTTTGGCTTCCATGTTTGTTAAGGTGATGCAACTCGTTTGTAAAATTTGTCATTTTTAGTTACCAAATTCTTAATAGGTTTGGTTTTTATCTTGGTGTTATCATTTTTCAAAACCTTCTTCTCAACAATCAATGGAGCTTTTCCCTTCACAACATCTTTCTTGCTTGAATTCATCACAACTTCAGTCTTAGGCTTCAAGTTGGTACACTTTCGTGCAATATGTCCAACTTGATTGCATTTGAAGCATGTTCGGGTGTCAACTACCCGACTTGTGCCTTCAGACTGAGGCTGTGAAGCCTTCTTTTCAAAGAACTCTTTGTTTGTTTTTGAAAATATCTCAGACTCTTCATCAGAAAGTGAACTTGAACTGTTCACAAACACCTTTTTCTCAGCAAACCTTTTGTTTTGAACATTCTTTTTCTGATAATTCTTACCACCCTGATATCCACCCGACCAGTTGTTTCGGTTGTTGTTAGAAAAACGTGGTGGAATGACAGGTTTTTTGTAGTAAGCTTTATCTTTCTCAAAATTTAATTGCCTCTTTGAAATTCTCAAACCTTCGATTTCTGATATATCAATCTTAATCAATTTAAAAACATTTCTCAATTTTCCCACATTCACATTTTCTAAAGGAAACTCAAGATCCGAATACAACTTATCAGATCCCGCCATTTTATACATCACAACAGCAGGTTCATCATTTAAGTTGTTTTTGGATTTTGATTTCGGAATGTATTTGTCCAGAAAACATTCTTCATCCTCAACTGAATCACTATCCAAAACACTTTCAGCCATGCCTTTAACAATTTCAGTTTGAACACTATCATCAGATGATGATGAAGAAAATATTACATCAATTGACTCTGGAAGTTCAACCTCATTTGTTTCAACTTCATCATTAACCAACCCTGATTGTTTCTTTGAAAAATTGTTTAGAACTGGTGGCGGAACTTGATGAAACCCGACCCCAGTTCCATCACAGTATACATCTTCGCCTGCTTTGTTTTTTCCAATGGGTTTGGGAACAATGTGTTGTAAAACAAAGCTTACAGAGTTGTAACTGTTCAGTTTTAACTGGATGCGTTCATTTTCAATTTTAGCTTCTTGAAATTGAAGCTTCAATTTTGCAATTTCATCCAGTTGTTGGTTGATTAATTCTTCTTTGACCCTCAAAACACCTTGCAATTGACAATTTTCTTTGTATGTTTTACCGTTTCTATCATCAGAATCTTTCACCGTTCGTTTTAGCTTCTCAAAACTTTCAGAAATTTGACGATTTTCACGAATTAGTTTTTCATTTTCTTTCCTAACTCTTTCTATGTCAATTTTATCAGTTTCGATTTTCTCAGTTAATTCTTTTAATCTGTCGTTCGAAGCTTTTAACATTTTATCACGGTTAAGGATCTGATCCTCAACATTTCGGACTCTAGCAGTCAGATCATCAACTTTCTTACCATTGAGATAAGTGATTGTACTACAAACTTTGCACTCTTTCATGCAATTTTTGCAATCAATGTCATTATTAACTTTCTTACCTGACGCACTTGTTGACGCATTTGAACTGACCTGGCTTTTAGACTCAGATTTGGACTTAGAGTCTACCTCAAGTTCCTTGGTAGCCATCACTTTGTCAGCCATCTTTCCCAAGTTTTCAGCTGTCATCTCCTGTGAAATATCAATGATTCCATCATCCTTCTTCTTTGACTTTTCTTCTCTATCTTTTTCTTTCTCTTCTTTCTTTTCTCCACTTCCCCACCATCTTCTTTGCCAACCCTCTTCCTCTTCAGCAATTTGTTGAATTATGGTTTCAAGATCGAGGGTCTTATAGTCAATAGCAATGTTTCTCATGGGGTCAAGATAACATTCTCTGTCAGGATCCCATCTCTTTGCCCTTTTTGCTTCAGTGTATATATCAGATATTATGATCATTCTGTTTTGAGCTATCATCTTTCTGTTGACATGCTTTTCTTCTTCATTCCTGCTATCCTTAAAAGGAACAGGTTCAACAGTCTTTGCCATAAAAGCATATCCAACCGCATCCTCTTCAGGTAACAACTCGCTCCAATCGAATCCTTCATCGTCATGAATCACAGCAAGAGCTCTGGATTTCTCTTTGTTATCCTCAATCTGCTTCATTCTTGGCGGTTCTGATTTATTCTGATGATATATCGCCTTCTTGTAGTAATCTTCTCTGAACGGATTTTCAGAATCATCAGCATAACCATTCCGGCACTCCCTTTTAAAATGACCTTTCTGTTTACACTTGAAACAGGTCACTTTTGACTTGTCAAAGCCTAACTTGGTAGATGGTCCACCAATAGACTTTCTTCCTGTTATTTCCATGAAACGCTGTGCCCGACGAACTGCACAGGCCATACACCACCTTATGTCGATCAATTCCATCTCCTCCGGATCTATCTGATCGTAATCTTCTTTTGTCAGGTTGGTGTTGCCAATCTTCCCAACCACTAGACTTTCATACGATGCTAGCACAGAGGCTAGAAAAACCATCTGTTGCTTTGCCGACTCCTCGCTGAAGTTTTGAGCGTTCTTTAAATCTACAGCGATGTTGCATTGGAATAAGTTCTTTGCAGCTGATTGGTTTGGAGTTGATGAAGAACCACTGTGAAATCCACTACTTGAACTTTCTTTGCTAGATGAGTTGGACTTTTCAGCAGAGTTGGAGTTTTCAGCAGAAAAAGCTGTCTTGGGAGACGTATTCTTGGGAATCATGCTTTTTGGATAATACAGCTCCAAATTCTGTTGATATGATGAGTGATTGACTTTGTGTGTTTTCTTTATCTCCAGCTCGTGACTCTCCAGTCTCTCGATAAGCAGATCCACTGTCATCTCTTCAGTCTTGATAGTATTCTTCAGCATTAATGCATAGTATTGCCAATCCATCTCATCTGGCAATGAGTCAAACAATTTGTCGACTAGCTCTTCTTGAGAATAGGTAATTCCATGTCTCGCCAGCTCCAACTTCAAGTGCCCAAACCTCTCAATCATCTTACAAACTGATTCATTTTTTAAACAACCAAATAAATCAAACTCTTTTCTTAGTAGTTTCTTTTTGTTTTTCACTATTTCTGCACTACCCAAACATTTAACTTTCAATTTTTGCCAGAGATCTTTAGCATTAGTGTATTCGATCAAAGATATTATATCTTCTCGGACAGACTGAAACTGCAATGCGATGCATTTTTGCTCGGCAACAAAAACTTTTATCTCTTCGGATGATGTCAAATTTTCACCATCTTTCCCTCCATCACTGTATCCATTCTTTAGACTTTTCCAGCTGGTGTATGCGAATGCTTTTAACCATTCTTCAAATTTCTTGGCCCACCGACTGTATTCTTCGATCGCCATTAACTTTGGGGGTTTATTATATGTTCCGTATGCACTTTCCACTCCTAAAGATTCCGACAAAGTTTTCTTTGCATTCGGCGTGTTCTCATTTGTGTTGTTGTCATCTCCAGAGTTTCTAGCAAAGGCATGCATATCACTGAAAGGATTCATGAATTCGTCCATTTTTTTTTAGTACCTGAAACAATTACCAAACACTTAGACAATTTTTACAAGTTTCAAAAATTTTGAGCCAAAGTACTTGGATCGGATGGTGATCCGATCGAGTCGCTATCCGAACGAGTGACACAGGTTATCCGATCGGATGATGATCCGATCGGATGGTCGTTCGTTCGAGTGACAACCTTGACTTTGAAAGTTGACTTTTCTACCTTTCACCGCTCGGATGGTGATCCGACCGAATGACAGGTTAGAAGAGTAAATGAGACTAAGAACTTTCAAATACTATCCGATCGGATTGTGATCCGATCGGGTGAGAATATGACGTCAGCAGATGTTCTTGATCAAACTGAATCACACCACTCGAACAGTAATCCGAGCGTGTAACAATGATGATGTCAGCTAGATGTCAGCAAAGATACTAACTAATCCAATCCGTTCGAACAGTTGTCCGAGCGAGACGACGTCAGCACATATGAACAACTAAACATGGTTTTTGATGAATTTGATCTAGTTTCAAGTTGAATTTGATTATGAAACTTAGTAGGATTATACTTTGATTGATTGCGAATCGAATGATATCAATTTTATCAAATTTTAACCGTGGATTCACGTTCAATTTTAAGTTTTTCTGATTTTAAGGTGACAAACTGACAAATTATGCAAGAAATGAGTAGAAAGAGAAGAAATATGTCAAATCTCCGGTGAATTTTGACTCTGATCGGCAAGAAATGTCAAATCTCCAGTGAAATTTGACTCTGATCGACAAGTAAAACTCGAATTCCGGTGAATTCGGTGTTGTTGATCTCGATTCAGCTCCCTGGAAGCTCTGATACCACTTGTTGGTCCCTTTGCACAGGATCTAATCGTAAGGAACAAGATGAATCGACTCTTTCTAATGTGCGGAATCCATTATGACAAATCTCAGATGATCAACACAAAATTCAACGATTAAACACGGTCTGTTCTTTCTATTAGTCGTTCTGAAAGTACAAAGTTCCGGTAGAAGACAGACACTGGTCAGGTTCTCGCTCGAGTCAAAAGTCACTAAAGTAATACCCAGACGAGGTATTTATAGGCAACTTAGGAAAAGGTGTGTGTTGTCCGATCGGATGGCAATCCGATCGGATGACTTCCTGTCCGAA
The DNA here is from genome assembly GCA_030545235.1 of Helianthus tuberosus. Taxonomy (NCBI): domain Eukaryota; kingdom Viridiplantae; phylum Streptophyta; class Magnoliopsida; order Asterales; family Asteraceae; genus Helianthus; species Helianthus tuberosus. The sequence continues at coordinate 128,104,757 of CM060407.1, forward strand.
TGGATAACATGCTATCCGATCGGATGAGCGCTATCCGATCGGATGACTATCCGATCGGATGACCTCAGTCAGCAAAAGTCAACACATACAGTTAAGCCCCGTTTCCTGAGTTGTCGTTCTATCTACACACATACATTACATAATTGTTTACAAAGACATACATACACAAAACATGACTACATGCTGACGGAAGCTACAGACGTTATGTACTAACAGAAATGGACTTCACGAAGCCAGAAGTCACATTTCAAAAACTTAGCATAAAGCCCGTTCTGCCCGAAGAAGTTCTAGGATGAGTCACAGATGGCGCTCGTGTTCCTCCTGACTCTTAGAATAGATCAGGATACCATCAATGAAAACAATAACAAACTTATCCAGGTAAGGTTTGCACACTCGGTTCATAAGATCCATGAAAACCGCGGGTGCATTTGTCAATCCGAATGGCATAACCAGAAACTCGTAATGTCCATAATGAGTCCTGAATGCCGTTTTTGGGATGTTCTCGTCTCGGACTCTCAACTGATGGTAGCCCGATCTCAGGTCAATCTTGGAGTAGAAACTCGACCCTTGCAGCTGGTCGAACATGTCATCAATACGCGGGAGAGGATAACAATTCTTCACGGTCACCTTGTTGAGTTCGCGATAGTCTATACACATTCGAAAGGTACCGTCTTTCTCCTTCACAAATAAGATTGGAGCTCCCCAGGGCGAAGAGCTAGGGAGAATGAAACCCTTGTCCAAAATTTCTTGTAGTTGCGTAGACAGTTCTTCCAATTCTGATGGGGCTAAGCAATACGGTGCACAAGCTATAGGCGCTGCTCCAGGAGCTAGCTCGACTTGAAACTCAACCTGACGATGAGGCGGAAGACCAGGTAATTCCTCAGGGAATACCTCAGGAAAGTCGCGTACAATAGGAATGTCTTCTATTTTCTTCTCTTTTGTTGAGGTGTCAGTAACAAGGGCGAGAATAGCTATGTGGCCCTTTCGTAAGCACTTTTGGGCCTTAAGGAAAAAGATGATACCCACTACAGTACCACTCTTGTCACCACGAATCACGAGTGGTTCTTCACCAGAACGAGGGATGCGGACAATTTTCTCCTTGCATAGAATCTCCGCTCGATGTTGGGATAACCAGTCCATCCCAATGACAATGTCGAAGCTACCAAGAACGATGGGATAAGGTCGATAGAGAAGGTCTGACCAGCTAGAATGAGGTTACAACCCCTAACTATATGTTTGGCTTCAAGACTTTTACCATTCGCTAGTTCTACAACATGCTTGGTGTTTAAGGGAAATGGGGCACACTTAAGCATCTGACTAACTTTTAAGGACACGTAACTAGTATCGGCACCCGATTCAAATAAAACTGAAACAAAGAAGTCATCCAGTAGGAACTTACCCATCACAACGTTGGGATCATTCCTCGCATCACCCTGACCGATCACGAAGGCACATCCCCTGGCACCATTGCGGTCGTTGTTACCCCCATTGTTGTTTCCATTTCCCTGGTTATTGTTGTTGTTCTGATTCTGGTTCAGCTGTGGAAAGTGTCTCTTGAAGTGACCATCGGCACCACACTGAAAACACCCCTTATTACCCTACTGTTGCTGCTGCTGCTGGTTCTGTGGAGCCTGTTGTTGTTGTTGATGATTCTGATTTGCAGGATATGGGCTCCTACAATCCTTCGCTGCGTGACCAGTCTTGTTGCATCTATGACAGTGAACCTTGCTACACGGCCCACTGTGGTGCAAGTTACAACGGTTGCACTTAGGTTGATTTCCCCTGTACCCTCCTTGACTCTGATTACCTGAGGATTGTTGACCTGGGCTCTTGTAGTCGTCAGTCTTTCGCTGCTGAGACTGAGACTGAACAGAAGTCAAACCTTTGCTTGAATTTATGTCCCATTTGTGCTTGTTTTCGCTAGGAGCATCAGAAGTAGTAGTAGCACTAATACGCTTGGGCAACTTGTTCTGCTCAACTGCCTGATCAGTGAGACGATGGGCTAGTCGTATAACTTGCTGGATGGTACCAAGGTTAGCCGCAGTCACATGGCTCTGAATCTCTGGCACTAGACCCTTGAGGTACAGCTCGATACGCTTGATAGGAGGATCTACCATAGTAGGACACAGTGTAGCCAATTCGTTCGATCTCTTCGTATACGCCTCTATTTCAGACCCCGTCATCTTCAAGTTATAAAACTCTACTTCCAGCTTGTGAATGTCGTCGCGATGGCAGTACTCTTCCTTGATCAGATCCTTGAAGTCGTTCCATGGGGTGGCATTAGCAGCAGCCAACCCTAGCATTTGTACTTGCGCGTTCCACCCTGTCAACGCAACACCTTCGAGTGTTCCAGTAGCAAATTTTACCCTACGAGCCTCAAGGCATTCACACATCTCAAAGACAGACTCGATCTTCTCAAACCAGTGAAGAAGACCTACAGCTCCTTCTGTACCACTGAAGGTACTAGGTCGACAGTCCATAAAGGTCTTGAAGGTACATAAGGGAGGCTGAGCATGCTGCCCTGTCGCGCAAGAAAAAAATAAAAGACAAGGTTAAGCACAAGAGTTGGTTCACGAGAGTAGGATCTAAACCTCCTAAGATAGGTCGGTACGGCAGGTTATACCTCTTGCAGGGGCTGCTGCAAGTGCCTCAGCCACTCGTTCGTTGATTAGAGCCATCAGCTGGGCTTGAGTCAAGTTCAAACATCCACTCATGATCTTCACATCAAAGAAAGCACAAGTGAGAGAGGTGTCGCAAAAGGGCGTAAGTATGGGGTGACAGAAGAGAGTAAGCACACAGGGTTTCAAACAATAGTCATTACGTTGACTAAGCATACCATGTATAATGCATTAAGCAAACTAATACACAAGCAATATAAACATAAACCATATCACCTATAGTGTTGAGTCTTGCACGTGGATCGAAGCGTCGTTGTTGATCGTTGAGCACTGTACAGGTTATAGTCTGGTTTTGTTAAAAGCTTTCCCTTTTTAAAAAACCAAGTTCACTATAACCAATGGCTCAGATACCAATCTGTCACACCCCTAAAAATCCACAAGCGGAGTATCACCGCTGGAGGCGTGACATGACCAGGATTAAGCCACCAATCATATTGAACAATATAGTAAAGCAAATAAAAGTCCAATCACACAATATAATTAGTGTTCAAAAACAGTTTAACAAATCTAAGTCATCAGTGGAAGCCAATAGTTCAAAACCCAAATTATAAGTTAAAAGTGTTTAAGTTCATCATGAACACACAATGTCCATGCTCCACAACGACACCTCCCATGCAAGCTCCTCCTAAGTACCTAACGACCTGCAAGGCATGTAACAACGAGTCAACAACAAAGTTGAGCGAGTTCACAGTTGGTTGTCCAGTTTAATGTTGTTCCAAAAACCATAAGTTGTTTCGAAAACCACGAGTTATCCAATTCCTTGTTTTCCCCAAACCATAACCAGTGGGGGCTACCCCATGTAACCACTAGACCCGTTACCATATCGACAACTGACTGGAGTCGTGTATAAGTGCCCTACGTCAACGTCTATCATCATTGACTAAGTGCCCAGATCCATTAGTTCACTCTCGTCCTCTGCGGCACGGTGTGAGGCTTGTCAAACCTAAATAGCGTTATCTAACTAATTACCCGCTCGCCATTGGCCCGGCGATTAAGTCGATATAAAAATGAGGGACTTCATGATAGAGTTTTGGTCTAGCATGTTATATGTTGTCATCCTTCCCAACGAGGATGGAGGTACGTAATCTAACCAAGGAGAATACGCAGGTTTAATGTTGGCATCCTTCCCAACGAGGATGGAGGTACATATTCTTCCCAAGGAGAATATGCAGGTTCCGTTTTAGTTTCTTAACCCATTCCCAAACCACCAGAAATCCCATGCCTTATAGAAAGTGTGAACTCACCTTAGATTAGCTCGGCAGATAAACAAAAGGTCACTTGAGCTAATTGTGGTCAACCACGTCCTAGTAGGGTTACCACACAAGTCAGGTTCAAACCAAGTAATGCACGTATGTCTACACAGACACTAACAGTTTACATACACAGAGTGATCATGGTGTACACATAGTATCATGGCAGTTCAGCAACAGTACGAGTTCAACAGTATTAATCACGTAACCAAACAAAGCCCAAATGTGCAGCCCAATTACTTAGGCCTGTAACAGTGCAAGTCCAAATCGAATATGTGATTATGTGGTCTCGTGTCGAGACTAGGGATCTCGAGTTATGGTCTCAACATTCTCGAGTCGCAACCAAGGGGTCTCGGGTCATATATTCACCACTCGAGACCAGGTAGTCTCGGTTCATGTCTCGAGTCATAACAAGACCCGTAACCAAGGTCTCGAGTCATGTTTGTGTGCTGGTGAGAGGTGGTCTCGAGTCGAGACTGTGAGTTCTTGACTCGTAACCCGTGTCGAGACAGTGTGTGTAACTAACTTCCTTATTTGTAGCTCATTAATTCCGTAACCTTTGCTAACAAGTTTGGCAGTTTCAAATCAGATTAAACAGCATTGAATTCAGAAATCATGCACATTCATATTACCTTAATCATCATCAAATCAAGAACAATCAATTTAACATTCAACCTGACCTTCTAACCTGCAAACCTAACCATCATGCAACTTATGGCTAACAATTTATCATGTGATTAAACCTAATTCAAGATTGCACATAAACAGTTTCAATATACAAATTAGTTCCTCAACTAGATTGCATGCAAGCCTTCAAATCAACATGAAATCATGGACCACTCAAACCCTTGATCAATTAGTTACATTCATGTGTGAACCGATTTGCATAAACTCTACCCTATTAACACCCTAATACATGTTAACATCACACCAACTCCTTTTACCCAGATTCATGAGGACGGTTTCATCAATGATTCTATTAATATGAAACCCTAAGTCATCGTATAAGATGATATCACACATCATATTAACACACGGCTGAAAATAGCTAAAGAACACAACCCGAAACCAAGCTAGGGACTAACCAGGAGTTAAGTGTGTGATCGAGATGGAAGGAAGGTGCTGTGATCCACGTAGCTTTGGTGGTGATGAGGTTGCCGTCGCACAAGGGTGAGAGGGAGAGAGAAAACTTTTAGGGTTTGTGTGTGGCTGTAAATTATGAGGATCAAAACCCCATAATGGGTTATATGCATGCTTATAAAGGGGAGTGGGCCGAACCCTTCATTGGGTTGCCCTCTTGGTCTCGAATCAAGTAGAGTGGGCCGAGAGAGGTGTGTAGCAAGAGACAAGGTGTACGGCCCTAAAGGCTTGTGCGATTAGACAGTCGTTGTGTGACCAAGTTTATTATACATACATACTCACAACACATTCATGTAACACATAGCATAACAAAACATAAAATTCCATTGCAATCAAACACGTCAACTAGTCACGTAAGGTTCATACAGGTTACATCAAAGCACAATGAAGGTTCTAAAATGCGAGTTGTCACATCATCCCCAAGTTGAAAGAAATTTCGTCCTGAAATTTAGCATGTAGTTACTGAGGAAGCTAGTTAGGTTGCGTGGTTTTCCTGGGGTGTCACAACATAACTAGATATACATGTAAGTTTGTACTATAATATATATATATATATAAGTACGGAGTATTTATGCTCATCGGAATCCAGCCCTCTCACAAAACACTTCAACAATTCCCACCTTGGTATTTAATGGTGAGGACATTTTTGGACCAACTCCTTGAACCGTGAGAGAGCTTCATGTAGTAATTCTCCCGAAAGTTGATGAAAAGACCGAATTTCATCCCTTGCATCGTCGGTCTTCGCCATTGAGTAATATTCATCAAGAAAAAACTGTTGCATCTCGGCCCATGTACGAATGCTATTAGCCGGTAGCGTGAGGAACCATTGCTTCGCTTTATCCTTTAGTAAAAATTGAAAGAGTCTTAGTTTCACTTCTAAAATCTCGAAGTCATGCCCTCCAATCGTACTACAAATCGCAGAGAATTCTGCCAAGTATGTGTATGGCTCGTCGTTTGTCTTACCATTGAAGTGAGGTAGGATGTTGATGTAGTTTGGTTTACACTCAAAAGATCTAATTCCTTGGGGTGGAGGAACAATCGGTGAGTCATTTTCGGTGACCACCGGTCTAAAACGGTCATTAACACCCCTAGGTACTTCTTGAGGACGACGACGTGGACCGTCAACCTCTTGATCCAACGATCTTCGGTTTCCTCGTCTATCACCACCTATATCTCCACCTTGATTACCACCTCCCACGAATCGGGGAATCCAGTTATGGTTAGCATTGTTATTATTGTTGTAGTAACTGTTATCCCGGTTCCTTTGATTATTATTTCGTGGTTGCCGGTTGTTTCCATATCCATCGTTCCGACCATACCCATAACCATAACCCTCATTCCCAAGATAATTGGTGTTTTGATAGCCAAAATCCTCATTCTCATAACCCCTTTCATTGTAGAAGTTATTCGTGTTCACGTCTCCACATACATCATCTTCTCGTTCATTGTAGTTTCCCCAGTCATCCGAGTATTACGAGTGAATACCCACGTGTTCTGGTGATTGATAACCGGGAACACTATATGGTTCATCATCGGGGATTGCATTTCTCAAATCATCAATATTTAAGAATAAGTCCTTACAGTTAGGGCCTCATTTTGGAATGGTGGTGTTGGTGGTCTCGAATTGTTTCCACCGCCCGATTAATGTTGTTGAATGTTTTGGGTGGCTCGAAGGTTTCCTCAGTACTGAAATTGGTGTTGGGTATTAGGGTGGTTGGATTTTTAGGGATCCATTGAACTAGGTTCAACGGATGGAGACAATGGTGAATGGGTATTGGGTGGGTCGGAGGCAAGTGTTGCTTCCAACTGGTTGGCTAAATATCTTCGGACTACTCTCGATTTCCAGCTCGAATATCAACGGTGAATGTAACATCCCGTGTTTCTGAAGTCAAAGTCAAAGTCAAGGTCAAAGTCAACAACCAATTTCGCAACTTGACTTTTAGTGAATTTCTTTTATGTGTTTATTTTAGTTGTATTATGTGGAGTAAGTGTCAATAATCACAGTAATCGACGCGTGTTATTCGCTAATTAATCGACTTACAACTATGAACTATAGGAAGTAACAATGCGATAAAGTCAACTAAACGCTAATCAATCCAATTTAATCGACATCGAATCGCAATCGCACTCGCAACTCGAATTACGCATTTTGGTTATTGTTATACGGGTGTGTGTGCCTTACATGTTACTTATGCATGTTTATTTATGTTGTGTTGTGGTAATCAATCGAAACGCAATCGAAATGGTATGATAATTTATGGAGAAGAGATAGTGCTAGATATGAATAGTTGGGACTAAAAGTAATTTGGCTAGGAAACACTATCGCATCGAATCGCTCGCAATCGAAATCGAAACAGCAAAACTCGTCGCACCGAACACTCGAATCAGGCGACCGATCGATCAGGCAACCAGCCGATCGACCAGCCATCCATTCAAACTGTCGTCTGATCAGACAGGCTGTCCGATCGAGCTACCTGGCCGATCGGCCAGCCCTTTCCTCTTTTGGAACCCTATAAATACCCATGTCACTTTCATTCTTTCTACTTTTAGAAACTCTCTGTCCGACCAGCTTGTGCTCCTCACCTTTTCTCAGATTTCTCTCGATCCCGGTAAGATCTCGACCTAAATCTTGTACTTTATTGATCTACACGCACTCCTACACCTTTCTATCTTTTAAATCTCAACTTTTGACCGTGAAATCATCAAGATTTGGGGTATTCTAGGGTGATGTCATCATGAAGTTCTTATGAACTTCAAGATTGACCTTATCCCACCAAGGATAACTCAGATCTGAAGGATTTCCACATGATTTCACAACGATTTCGCATAGATCAGAACATTTCCAAAAGGATAAAAGAGTTGAAAGAAATAATCACAAGTTTTCTTATTCTTTTACACTCAATGCACTCAAAACCGATAGAATCGGAGCTTGTGCCGGCTCACTACTCATTATTGTGATGGTGATTGGTTCAGGATCCGTATTCTATCCACGAGACTATCGATTCCGGGTTAACCAAGAACAATCGTCCTGAATCGGTGAACCTTTTGTGATGGTGATTGGGCTATTTGAAAATATGAGATGTCGGAATAGAACTATTTGCCTAGATTTTGTCTGTAATAATTTGTTTACCTTTTGGGACATGGTATGGGACATGTTACTTTAAATTGATTGGTAATCATAATTGTTATGGAAACTTCTGGACAATCTGTTTCGCTCAGTGCCATGCCCCGATGTTTCCGCCATCGGTTGGGGTGTGATAGTGAAGTCCTCCCGGAATTCCTTGTATGCATGCACTACCTGTAACCTACACAAATAACACACCCCATGTAATAAGGAAAAAGAGAAAGTAACAAAAAGAAATAAACAACTTAAACAGTTAATCACGCAAAATCAAACAAATAATCCAAACACAAAGCGCACGAACTCCCCAGCAACGGTGCCAAAATTTGATCGGATGTGTCGCGCTCCGGTCAAAGATACATTTATAATAGCCAAATTACCTCAAACAAATAGTTAGCGGTAAGGGGTCGAACCACGGAGAGTCTGTGGTTTGCGCATGGATTCAATTGATTTTTAAAGTTTGTCACAACTTATTATGAAGCTTGCTAAAAAGTGTTGGTGCATATGTCTGTCGAATTCGTCTTGTATCGAGTCTGGTGTTTAGATTGGATAGAATGGAGCTCGGTAGGCTAGTATAGAATGAATTGGATGTGTTTGACCATTCCGCACAAAATGGAATGATCCATTTCGCACGAAATGGCATCTGCCCATTTCGTACGAAATGCATCTCCTATAAATACCAAGCTTGCTAGTTCATTTCTAACAATTCCTGATTCCGGTACCGAGGTGCTACCGACGTGTCATTTGATCTGTAACAGTGTTATATCAATATACTAGACAGTTAAAGAGTGAATCAAGCTGTAATCAACTCTGTATCATTGAATCCCGCCTTTGATATGGATTAGAACTCTTCTGATAGACTCGTCTAGATCGATTCTCGATCCTACAAGTGGTATCAGAGCTCAGGAGGAAGAGTTCTTACCGAATTCAGCTTGTTTTCATCAAAATTCTGACTTCTACACCTTCTTTTATGAAATTAACAAGATTTCACGGTTAAAATGGCTTGATTTTCTTACATTGTAAGCGAAACACTGTTTTAACAAAGCCTTGAAAGAATTGGACCAAAAATCGACCTAAAACCAGATCAATTTGACAAAATTATGGCCGATAATATGATGTCATCATCATTTCGTACGGATTGATATAGTCCATTTCGCACGGAATCATCTTTGTGGAATCTATTTCGCACGAAATCGACTGTTTGGACTTCATTTCGCACGGAATAGACATTGAGTATTTCATTTCGTACGAAATAGATTTACATTTCGTACCAGAGGACCATTTCGCTTGAATCCTGCATTTCGTGTGAAAGTGTTATTTCGTTTGAAAAGCTATTTCGTACCAAAGTTCCATTTCGTACCAAAGGGGTCCATTTCATTTGAGATCTCATTTTGTGTGAACTTACATTTTGCTTGAACTTTGTGAATTTGTGTAACAGGTTACCTAAACATGGAAGAAGAGTTTTACAACGCGTTTGCTACTACTCCAGCTGCTCCAGTTACTGCTGCTGAAACAATTGAAATTGAAAATGAAACGGGAACATCTCAAAAGCCTCCTAAACTTATGTACATCGAGGATTTTAAAGGATGGCAAAATCATTTTGAAAACTGGGTTCAAGCCTATAAGTTTGATGCATGGTGCTCGTTGGATGTAGATTATGTTAAACCGAAAAATGAACGTGGGATTGAAAAAAACTTTAAGTGACTATTCAGTGGCTGAGAAATTGAAATACACCAGTGAAAAAATGATGATTAGTTGTTGATGCACAGAATGTCTGTTGACTTCATCTACATCAAGTCTTAGGTCAAGATATATCAAGATTGGAACTTGAAAGTCAAGATTAGGGTTTATATTGTTAATTTTGCTTTTATGAACATAGGTTTCAAGTGATTCCGCTCATTAGTCACTAGGTGATTCCACTTATTAGTCACTAGGTGATTCCACTTATATGTCACTAGGTGATTCCACTTATATGTCACATGGTGATTCCACTTATATGGACAGTCCATATAAGTGGAATCAGCTAGCCTATAAATACCAGTCATGTGTGACTTCATATGTAACTTGGAGTGGAATCAGGTCATTGCTTGTGTAACGGAACTCTGTCAAAATCAACTCAGAAAGCAATAAAAGAGAAGGAATTGAATAGGAAAAGCTGTGTAACTTTGCGTGTATTGATTCCGCCTTTATACGTGAAGATGAACTTTCTCAACTGACGTTTTAGGGTTAAACAACGGTCCAACAAGTGGTATCAGAGCTTTAGGACGAGGAGTTCATACTACTACAGCTGATTCGACATTATTCTCTCATTTCTACTCTTTTTCTCTCATATTTTTTTCGATTTAAATTGGTTCCTACGGTTGAAATGGTCTAAAATTCGAGTATAACGTGTTAAATTCAGTAATAACAAACCCTAGAAAGTATTAGATCATAAATCAAAGTAAAACTCAATCAATTTTTACAAAATTCGATCAGTTAGTTTGATTCACACGTACAGAAACTTCAATCTCAGATCTACAACAAATTAGTGGACGAAATTGAACATTATACATATCATTGTGATCGGAATTGTGTGTAGAACATTCCTTGAAAGTTTCAGGACAAAATTCGACCTAAAATTGGATCAAACTATCTAAAAACGTGATTCCGCTTTTTCAGACATCGAGAGATAATTGACAGATTTCGCTGATAAGGACATTACACTATTTCGCTTATACGGACATATTGTCTATTTCGCTGATAGAAACACATAACCTGATTTCGTTTATCTGAACATTACTATTTCGCTCATTCGAACACATCATATTTCGCTCTTAGGGACATCACTTGATTTCGCTCTTAGGGACATTACTTGATTTCGCTTATAGTGACAATTCTGATTTCGCTTATTCGTACATTGTGATTCAGCTTATTCGTACATTGTGATTCAGCTTATTTGTACATTGTGATTCCACTTATTTGGACATTGACAGATTGTGCTTAATTTCGCTTATCTGTACATCAGATTTCGCTCATCTGTCACTTTCAAGCTGATTTCGCTTATTTGTCACAGTTTTCAAAAATTTCGAAAATTTTACTAAGTGTTGACTGATTCTTGCAGGTACACTCAAGATGGATGATATTTTCTTGAACCCGTTTAGCGACATGTACGCATTCGCTGGAGATTCCAGAAACGATGATTCTTCGTCTAGCAATACGAATGAGAATACGCCGAAAGAGAAGAAAAAGGAAGCTTGGGAATCGGAAAGTGCATTCGGAACATTCAATAAACCTCCAAAGTTAATGGCTATCGAGGAATACAGTCGGTGGTCAAGAAAGTTTGAAGATCGGTTGATGGCATTCGCATTTCCCAGTTGGAAGAGTTTGAAAAACGGTTATGCCAATGGAAACAAAAATGGTGAAACTTTAAGAGCAACTGAGGAGATTGATTCGTTTGTAGCTGAACAAAAGTGTGTGGCATTGTTATTTCAATCCATTCGGGAAGACATTATTGCTTTGATCGATTATTCAAATGCAAAAGATCTTTGGGAAAAGTTAGAAAAGAAATGTATAGGTAGTGAAGAAATCAAGAAAAATAAAATAAAACTACTTAGGAAAGAGTTTGATATGTTTGGGTGCTTAAAGAATGAATCAGTGTCAAAAATGATCGAGAGGTTTGGGCACCTGAAGCTGGAGTTACTTAGACATGGAATTAAGTATTCTGATGATGAGCAAGTAGACAAGTTGTTCGATTCGTTGCCAGACGAGATGGAGTGGAGATATTATGCTCTCATGCTAAAAAACACTATTTTGCCGAAAAATCTTACTCCAGATTTGTTGATTGAGAGACTTGAAAGTCACGAGCTGGAGTTGAAGAAGACGTACAAAGTTAATCACTCATCTTATCAACAGAATTTGGATTTGTATTATCCAAAGAGCATGATGCCAAAAGCAACGTCTCCAAAAACTGCGTTTTCTGCTGAAAATGTGTCCACAGCAAGCAAAGAAAGTCAAAGTGGTCAAAGCAGTGGAAGTCACAGTGGTTATCACAGTGGATCTTCATCATCTGCAAGTCATTCTGATGCAAAGAATCGTTTTCAATGCAACATTGCAATAGACTTGAAGAATGCTCAGAATTTTGATGAGGAGTCGGCCAAACAGCAAATGATCTTCCTAGCATCGGTGTTGGAATCGTATGAAGGGTTAGTAGCTGGGAAGATAGGCAACACCAATCTGACGAAAGAAGATTATGATCAGATTGATCCTGAGGAAATGGAGCTGATCGATATTCGTTGGGCTATGGCCAGTGCTGTTCGTTGAGCACAGCGTTTCATGGAAATTACCGGCAGAATAACAATTGGTGGTCCATCTACCAAATTGGGGTTCGATAAGTCCAAGGTGACATGCTTCAAATGTAAGCAGAAAGGTCACTTCAAACGAGAATGCAGAAATGCATATGCTGATGAGTCAGAGAATCCTTTCAAAGATGATTATTACAAGAAGGCAATATATCATCAGAATAAATCCGAGCCGCCTAGATTGAAGCAGGTTGAAGACAATAGAGAGAAATCTAGAGCTCTTGCGGTGATTTACGATGATGAAGGGTATGATTGGAGTCAAGAGGTTCTACCGGAAGAAGATGCGGTTGGTTACGCATTCATGGCAAAAAACGATGAACCTATTCCGTGGAAAGACGATAGAACTGAAGAGCAGAAATATCAATACAGAAAAATGATTGCTGAAAACAAAATAATTAGAATATCTCGTATCTTTCTGGAAGCGAGGAGAGCTAATAGATGGGATCCAGACAGAGAATGTTATCTTGATGAATATGGAAATATTGCGATCAATGACAAAACGCTTGATATCGAAGCCATAATCCAGCAGTACAAAGAAGAGGATGAGTACTGGCAGAATAAATGGTGGGGAACTGGAGACGAGAAAGAGAAAGAGAAAAAGGAGAAAGAAGAGCAAGAGAAATCAAAGAAAGTTGATACTGGAGTTATTGATACAACGCAGGAGTTGACTGAAGAGAATCTCGGAAAAATGGTTGACAAAGTGTTGGCTGCTAAAGCACTTGAGGTAGACTCTAACTCCGTGTCTGAGTCAAAAAGCCAGGTCAGTTCAAAATTGTCAACAAATGCGTCAGGTAAGAAAATTGATGGAAATGCTGATTGCAAAAATTGCAACAAAGAGTGCAAATTTTGTAACACGGTCACGTATCTCAACGGGAAGAAAGTTGATGATCTGACAGCAAAGGTCAGAAGTGTTGAGAATCAGATTCTTGACCGTGACAAAACAGTTAAAGCTTCAACTGAACGGATAAGAGAATTAACTAGCAAAATTGAAAATGATAAAATTGATCATGACAAAATTAAACATGAAAATGAAAAGTTGATTCTTGAAAACCGTCAGATTTCTGAAAAGTTTGAAAAACTAAAAAGCACAATGAAAGATAGTGATGATCGAAATGGTAAAACTTTTAAAGAAAATGAACATCTAAAAGCAGTGCTTAGAGTAAAAGAAGAATCAATCAACCAACAACTGGATGAAATCGCTAAACTGAAACTTAAATTTCAAGAGGCTGAAATTGAAAACGAGCGAATCCAGTTGAAGCTTAACAGTTACAGCTCCGCAAGCTTTGTTTTGCAACACATTATTTCCAAACCCATCGGGAAAGACAAAGCAGGCGAAGATGTGTATTCTGATGGAACTGGGGTGGGTTTTCATCAAGTTCCACCACCTGTTCTTGATAACTACACGAAAAAGCAATCTGGGTTGGTTGAAATTGAGGAAGAAAGTGAAGTTAAACTTCCTGAGAACATTGATGTCACGTTTACATCTTCCAATGACGATAGTGTCCAAAATGATATTGTAAAAGGTGTTGTTGAAAATGTGCTAAAAATGGATAGCGACACTACTAAGGAAGATGGGTGTTTCTTGGACAAATACATTCAGAAACCAAAGTCCAAAAACAACTTAAGTGATGAACCGGGTCTTGTGATGTACAAGATGGCTGGATCTGATAAGTTGTATTCGGATTCTGAGTTTCCCATTGAGAATGTTAATGTGAAAAAGTTGACAAATGTTTTCAAATTGGTTGAAGTTGAGTTGTCAGAAGTGAACAGTTTGAAACAAACAAAAAGGCAAATGAATTTTGAGAAAGATAAAGCTTACTACAAAAAGCCTGTTGTTCCATCACGTTTTTATAATAACAATCGAAACAATTGGTCGGGTGGTTATCGGGGTGGTAAGAGTTATCAGAAAAAGAGTTTTCAAAACAAAAGGTTTGCTGAAAAGAAGGTGTTTGTGAACGGTTCAAGTTCACTTTCTGATGAGGAAAATGAGATTTTTTCAAAATCGAATGAAGAGTTCTTTGAGAAAAGAGCTTCACAGTATCAGTCTGAAGGCACAAGTCGAGTTGTTGATACTCGAACATGTTTTAGATGTAATCAAGTTGGTCACATTGCACGAAAGTGTACTAATGTGAAGACTAAGACTGAAACTGTGAAGATTCAACAAAAGAAAGTTGAGGTGAAGGGTAAAGCACCAATCGTTGTTGAGAAAAAGAATGTGAAAAATAACAACATCAAAGTGAAAAATGAACCCGTAAAGAAAGTGGTAACTAAAAATGACAAATTTTATAAACGGTTTGCATTATCTCAACAAGTTTGGAAACCAAAAACAGAGATGAAAATTTCAACTTCTGAAGTGAAAAAGGCTGAAGAATCAATTTCGGTTGATTATGATGCGAATTTTCCACCTTTGAAGGCTGAAAACTTCAAAATTCAAATTGCGAGAGTCAAGGTTACACCTAAGGCTGATGAGGCATGGGTGGACTCCATGTTCGACTAAACAGTTTGAATTGTCGGAGCTTCCTTGATCGCGAAGCATGAATCGGCATCTTTATTGAAGTTGTTTAAGTCAAAGTTTATTATGTGCAGGATCTTCCAAAACTTGTATCCAGATGGATCATGGATAGTGGAGCTTCAAGACATATGACAGGGAAGACTGCGTTGCTGTATGATGTGAGAAATATCAATGGTGGTTATGTAGGATTTGCAGGTCATGAAGGTGGTCGAATTGTTGGTGAAGGAACGTTATCCAACGGGATTGTGACGTTTGAGAGAGTTAACTATATTACTGAGCTGGAGAACAATCTGCTTAGTATCTCGCAGACTTGTGACAATATGTATACTACTCACTTCACTGATAAAGAATGTTTGATCTTGAAACCAGGATTTGTTATCCCTGAGGAATGGATTATCATGCGGGCACCTAGAGTGAATGATTTATATGTGTTGGATATGAGTGTAGCAACTACAACAACAGGTCAAGCACATTGTTTTGTTTCTAGAGCAACTGAGAAAGAATCGAGATTGTGGCACTGAAAGATGGGGCATATACACCTAAGGAAGATGAATCACTTGGTGCACAATGATTTGGTTCTTGGAGTTAATATCAAAGGTTTTCATCTGGAAGGGGAGTGCATTAGCTGTGTTAAAGGCAAGCAGAAGAAAAAGTCACACCCTACAAAGCAAGTTAATTCAGTTTCCAGACCGTTAGAGAGACTACATATGGATCTATTCGGTCCAGTAAACGTCAAAAGTATTACAGGGGATCTCTACTGTCTTGTGGTTACTGATGATTATTCCATATTTTCATGGGTTTCTTTCTTGAAGACGAAACGTTTGACAGTTTGATGGGGTTGTTCAGAAAAATTGAGAATTTGTATCAACGGAGTATCAAAAGAATTCGAAGTGATAATGGTACTGAATTCAAGAACAGTAAGATGGAAGAATTTTGTGATGAAAGAGGTATATTGCATGAGTTTAGTGCTCCGTACACTCCGCAGCAGAATGGAGTCGCAGAACGCAAAAACCGGACACTAATCGAGACGGCTATAACTATGCTTGCAGATTCAAAGTTACCGATAAATTTTTGGGCTGAAGCTGTTTCCGCCGCATGCTATACGCTCAACAGGGTTCTCACTGTCAAGAAGTTCAACAAAACATGCTTTGAGCTAATCAATAACCGCAAACCGAATTTGAAGTATCTAGAACCGTTCGGGTCACCCTGTACTATTATAGAGCCTTTTGGAAAGTTTGGTCTGAAGTGCATTGAGGGAATATTTGTTGGTTATGCAAATCCAATGCGACGTGTTTTCGTTCCAAGTGAGAAGCGAATTATTGAAGCTGGAAATGTTGAATGTCAAGGTTATACTATGCCGCCACAGAATCCTGGTGATTCGTGGCATTATCATTATGACAAACTATGGGATTCGTTTGACATGAGAGAAGAATCAGAGGATGATGAAGATTTCTTTGATGAGTTGGATATTTTGCGTGAATATGAGTCGCAGCTAAGGTTCCCAGCTGAGTATTCTAGAAGACCACGGGAAACTTCAAATGACGATGAAGCAGGTCCGAGTAATGCTGGTGAACATGATGATGTCCAACAGAATGAAGTTGCTCAGGATAATCAGTCGGCTCAGAATGATAATCTAGAAGCTGAAAACATGCCAGTGTTTGATCATGGTGATTCAGATTCTGAGGGGGAGCAAATTCAGATTCCAAGTCAAACAAACCAAGTTGGTGAACAAGATGCAGAGCAGAATGTTACTAATCTGGAGGGAAATGTAGATGTTCCAAGCGAAGTGATGCCGCGAACTTTTACATATCATCCAGAGGAATTGGTCATTGGAGAACTGCAGACAGGCGTTCGCACTCGAAGACAGATTGATAAAGGGCTTACATGTTTTTATACAAAAGTTGCTCCTTTGCAAACTGAATTCTCATTGAGTTGTTTCATTTCGCAGGTTGAGCCAAGAACTTACAAAGAGGCGCTTACTGAAGATTCTTGGGTCATTGCAATGCAGGAGGAACTTAGCCAATTCGAAAAGTTGGGAGTGTGGAAGTTAGTGGATTTGCCAGACGGTCAGAGGAAGATAAACACAAAGTGGGTGTTCAAGTGCAAGAGAGACGATAGAGGAGTTGTGGTTCGCAACAAGGCTCGACTCGTTGTTCAGGGCTTTAGTCAACAGGAGGGGATTGATTTTACAGAAGTCTATGCTCCTGTAGCACGACTAGAAGCGATCAGAATTTTCCTAGCTTTTGCGTCTTGGAAGAACTTCAAAGTATATCAGCTAGATGTAAAATCGGCGTTTCTTTATGGGAAGGTAAAAGAGGAGGTTTATGTCGGACAGCCACCGGGCTTCACCGATCCAATCCACAAAAACAAGGTCTACTTATTGGACAAAGCGCTGTATGGTTTACACCAGGCCCCGAGAGTTTAGTACGAGACTTTGTCTCAACACCTGCTAGCTAACAAGTTCATTCGTGGAAAAGTGGATGCCACTCTCTTCACTAAAGAGGTCGACGGTCATCTTCTGATAGTTCAAATTTATGTGGACGATATAATCTTTGGGTCGACAAATGAAAATCTATGCAAAGATTTTGAATCAGTGATGAAGCAAAAATTCGAAATGTCATCAATGGGGGAGATGAAATTCTTTCTGGGATTACAAGTTGAATAACTTCCTGAGGGAATTTTCATTCATCAGTCAAAGTACGTTCATGATATTCTAGAGAAATTTGGGATGTCAAGTTCTTCTACAGCTGCTACCCCACTTGCAACAAATCATGGGATTCACCCAGATCTCACCGGAGACAGGGCTGATGAAACGTTTTACCGATCCATGATAGGTTCTTTGATGTATCTAACTGCTTCACGTCCTGATATCATGTACCCAACGTGCCTCACAGCAAGATTTCAATCTAACCCGAGAGCTTCGCATATGATTATTGTGAAGAGGATATTACGCTACCTGAAAGGAACTCCTTCATTGGGGTTGTGGTATCCTAGGAAAGGCGATTTTACACTCGAAGGGTATTCCGATTCGGATTTCGGATGCTGCAAAGTCAATTCAAAATCAACAACTGCAGGATGCCAGTTCTTTGGACCTAGATTGGTTACCTGGCAGTGTAAGAAACAAACATCTGTGGCGTTATCTACATGTGAAGCGGAGTATGTTTCTGCTAGCAGTTGCTGTTCTCAGATCTTGTGGATACAGCAACAGATGCGCGACTACGGTTTGCAGTTTCTTAACACACCTCTTTTTGTTGATAATGAGGCCGCAATAAATATAACAAAGAATCCGGTACATCACGCTAAAACTAAACACATAGAAATTCGTCATCACTTTATTCGTGATTGCTTTGAGAAAAAGTTGATACGAATTGAGAAAATCCACACTGATGAACAAAAAGCTAATTTACATACCAAAGCTTTTGATAAAAATCGGTTTAAATATTTGTTAAAACTGAATGGTATGAAGCTTCTTTCGGTGTCGGATGGAATTATTGGCGTTGATGAGAGTACTGTTGCGGATGAAGACGAGAAACAATCTGCAATGGTTTGTCGATTTTTTACTTGTTTTGGTATTTAGGGGGAGTAGATAGATGTATATAGATATATTTTCAGAAAATACAAAAACAGTAAAAAATGCAAAAATACAAAAACATGATAAAATCTGAAAAAGAGCTTGTGTATATAGGGAAAATGATAGTACATCAGCTAGACAATTGCAGTATGCTAAAGATTTGTAAAGTTTAAATGAGTTAAACAGTCTTACTAATGATGTGTCGATAGGTTTTCACACATTTAGTAGATTTATTCTGGATATAAACCTAAAATTTCAAACTTGCGAAATTCGTGGGGAACATTACTTGGATATATAGGTAACCCCTGAAATCTCGTTTGAAAGGTCTCATAATCTGATATACTAGGTCTTTATACTCAATGATGTCTAGGGTATTATTCCGGGACTTCTACTGAATGGAAGTTCTGACCTAGTCCTTGGATAATACTTTGCTTCAAATGCTTGAAACATAGCATAAACCCTCAGCTGATTAGACAATAAAATTGATAATCATTGCTGTTGTAGCTAAAAGATCCTCTAAAGGGGACATACCGTAAAGTCGAAGCTGATATCTCTCTGCGTATACGAAAGTATCGACCTGAGATCCCTCGGCCCTCTCATTACCTAATTTATGTACAGATATCATTGTAGTATACTCACCTGTAAGACTGATAATTGGGATTCTGGATACGGGAGTATATTCAAGAGGTGGGACACATGAATGAGCTAGTTTATAAAACATCTAAATCGTATCCTGGGTAGATTGAAAATTGTGTGAGAATTTAAGATGGATCAGTATATCGACAATCGAGGTGAATTGTTTAAGTCTGAGTATGAAATGAAGCTTAACGGTACTTGTAATTTGTCAGAAAAGCTGATATGATTCCCTGACACGCTCGCCAAAAATATGTTTGTAAATAGTTTACTTTGTTTACTTTCTGAAATTTAAGTTTTCTGTATTTCATTTCTTAGTTTAGAACACTTTATAAAATCCAAAAAGATTTTATTTCTGCTTTATTTTCCGACAAACCAAAGTGGAGAGTTGATTGTTGGATTCTCAGATGTTTGAAGCAGATGCAGGAGATTCTGGACTGAAGAATGAGGAGAGCTTATTTTGATAGAGTTTGATTTATTGGAAAGTTAAAAACAAGTTCATTAACTTGATACTTGTTATTTTCAGAAAATGTGTAAATTGTTGTTTCAAAATCAGTTTGATTCGTCAAATGATCAACCAAGGTCATTAAATTGAACTTGGTAGATTAATTGAGTAATCAGGGTCATTAGTTTGAACCTGAATACTTGAGTGGATTGTTAAAGCTAATAATTTGTGATTTATTATTGAAAAGATAGTTTGTAATAATTGATGTTTGAGAAACAGGTTTTGGACTTCATTATTCCCATGGAAGCTAAATGTCAAAGCTTGAACCAGATAAAGACCTCAGATTCTAGCATACTGAGAGGGGGAGTCTGTGAAAGGGGGAGTCTGGATCAACAGTCAAAGGGAAGTTTGAAGATGGAGCTAGGAAGAGAACTTGAACCTGTGAAGATAGAGTGCTTATGATGAAAAGACAGAGATGGAGAAAAGACCAAGACTGAAGACTCGGAGCTGAAGACTTCGTCAACATCCAAGGGGGAGTCTGTTGATGCACAGAATGTCTGTTGACTTCATCTACATCAAGTCTTAGGTCAAGATATATCAAGATTGGAACTTGAAAGTCAAGATTAGGGTTTATATTGTTAATTTTGCTTTTATGAACATAGGTTTCAAGTGATTCCGCTCATTAGTCACTAGGTGATTCCACTTATTAGTCACTTGGTGATTCCACTTATATGTCACTAGGTGATTCCACTTATATGTCACATGGTGATTCCACTTATATGGACAGTCCATATAAGTGGAATCAGCTAGCCTATAAATACCAGTCATGTGTGACTTCATATGTAACTTGGAGTGGAATCAGGTCATTGCTTGTGTAACGGAACTCTGTCAAAATCAACTCAGAAAGCAATAAAAGAGAAGGAATTGAATAGGAAAAGTTGTGTAACTTTGCGTGTATTGATTCCGCCTTTATACGTGAAGATGAACTTTCTCAACTGACGTTTTAGGGTTAAACAACGGTCCAACATTAGTCTTCTCCAACAATCCGTAAAAGAAGATATTTTTGTGTTACTTCAACATGAAGAAACTGCTAGATCAATTTGGTTGGCGTTGATTAACAAGTTTAAGGGAAGTGCTGATATGATAAAGAACAAACAAGCTTTACTAAAGAAATCATTTGATATGTTTGTAGCTTTTGAAGGTGAAACAACAAAAATGACTATCGATAGATATTGTCATCTTGTTCTGGAAATGGGAAGATTGGAAATAAAGAATGACGACGATGAATGGGTTGATAAGCTAGCCGATGCGTTACCACAGAATAAATGGGGAACATATTTGCTGATCTTAAAACATATGAGAAAATCTGAAAGTATGAATTTGGCGAAGTTCATTCAAAAGATTGAAGAACATGAATTGGATATTCAGAAAACTGCTATCATGAATAATCCAAATGCTCAACAAGATGTTAGTCTATACTACAGAGGAAACAAATTTGAGACTACTCCGAGTCTAAAGATTAAGTCTGCTTTCAGTGCTGATAGTTCTTCTGGAACAAATGGTAGCACAGTAACTAAGAGTGGTGGATATTCGTCATCGTATTCAAGTTTTGATCCGAATTACACAACACCAAGTCCTCAACGACAGAACTCAACAAATCTGCAATGCAATGCAATGTTACATTGAATATTCAAAATGGTCAAAATCTTTCTCCAGAAATGGCTAAGCAACACATGGCTTCACTTGTTACTATGTTAGAGTCTTATGAAAATTTAGTTGCTGGAAAAATTGGAAATCCGATGCTCACCAAAGAAGATTATGACCAGATTGATGCTGAGGAACTTGAATTGATGGACATCAAGTGGTGTTTAGCCAGTGCTGTAAGAAGAGCAGAAAAATTCACACAAATCACCGGAAGAGATGATTTTCGAGATATTGCTGCATCTCCGATAAGGTTTGACAAATCAAAGGTTACTTGTTTTCATTGCAAAGAAAAGGGGCATTTTAAACTAGAATGTAAAAATAAAGAAGCAACCGGAAGACAAGATCCATTTGGAAAGAACGATTATTATCAAAAATTAATTTTTCATCAGATTGTTCAACAACCATCATCATCCCGTGCTATTGAAGACGGAAAGAAGAAAGCTTTTCTTGTTAATCAAGACGATGAAAAAGTGGCAGAGGGATTTAGCTGGGACAAATACATTCCGGCTGATTCAGGATTGGTTGCTCGAATCCTGGAAGAAGAAGAAGAAGAAGTCAAATCTAAGCCAAAAAGAACGAAGATTTTCATATCATCAGAAAGTGATGAAGATACCGATGATGAGGAAGAATACATTAATAATGCTAGAAAAAGTTTAGACTCATTCAGTTTTAATTTGTTTTTTGCAGATAAAATTGAGATGTTGAAAGAAAAAAGGGCTGCTCGTCTGAAGAAAGATTTAGAAGAATTAGAAGCAAGAAAGATTGCTGAAGAAAAGGCAAAAAATGGAAGCCGAGAAAGCAAAAGTTGAGGAAAATTCGACAGAAAAGGTTGAAGTTGAAGGGTGGGAAGCAGAAATAGAATTCAATGAAGAACCAATGACTGAAAAAATGATTGAGAAAATAGTTGAGAAGATAGTTGAAGTCGAAAAAATAGTTGAAGTTGAAAAAATCGTCGAAGTTGAGAAGATTGTTGAAGTTGAAAAGATTGTAGAGATCACTAAACCTTGTTTGAAATGTTTGGAACCTTGCAAACATTGTGAAGAGAAAGACAAGAAGATTCGTGAACTTGAAGAGATGAAAGAAAAGTTGTTGTGTGATGTGAAATATGTAAAAGAATCGTATGATGTGCTAAACAGATCAGTTGATAGTCTGAACAAGACAAACTTAGAAGTAGATGCTTCCATGACGATGATGAGTTCAACATTAATGACAAAGCAGAAGGTCATCAATGAGTATATTGAAGATTGTGCAAAACTGAAGCAGGATTTGGAACTCGAAAAGATTGAAAGTGAAAGAATCAAACGGTTACTATTGAGTTATACAACTTGTGATTATTTGATTGATCGAGATTATCCTACTGTTGCAGGTCTTGAAGCATTTCAAGATAAAAAGACGGAAGATGATACTGGTAAGAAACAAAGTGTCAAGTATAACAAGTGTCCGCCTCCAATCTATGAAAGTTATTCTCCTAGAAAGCCAAATGAGGAACGTTTAAATAAGGCACTCAACATAAAGTTAAAGTCTGAAACCATTGATGAGTTACCAGACAACATTGATGTCACATTCACAGCGTCTGACACTGATCATGAGTCTGGGTTATTAAAGAAAGTGGTCGATCAGGTGTTGGATATGGATGAAGAGTCAAAATCGGAATCTAAATCTGAAAGTTCAAGTTCATCAGACAAGAGTCCGAGTTCACCGGTCAAACGGGTTTACAATAAAGAATTTCTGATGTCAAAAAATAATTTGAATGATGACCCAATCAAAGTGGCATATACTTTGAATGATTCTGACAAATTATTTTCTGATGAGGAATTTCCAATAAGAAGTGTCAAAACTGAAATGATCAAACAGGTTTTCAAATTAACAGAAATTAATATTTCTGAAATAAAAGATGTAAATCTTGCTGAAAAACCTAAAAAATACACTTCAAGAGTTCAACAGAGATTGAACAAGAAAAAAAGTTACAGTTCTGGTTCTGGTTTTCAAAAGAAACCAAACCATAACAGTAATTTCAAAAAGAAGGGTTTAGGATTCATTCCCCCAGAAAATTATAAAAACGAGAAAACTTATAAACCAAAAACTAAATTTGTTTCAGGAACAAGTTCAGTGGAAGAAGAAAAGAAACCATTCTGGAGACAAACAAACAAAGAGTTTCTTGCTGAAAGAAAGAAGAATCTGGTGAAGGAATCTGAGAAAAGAATTGAACGAAGAACATGTTTTAAATGCCAAGAAGTTGGACACATTGCTTGGAATTGCCCAAAGTCCACTTATATTAAACAGGGAGTTACTTCTAACTCAAAGTTGAAAAAGAAATGCGTTGATAAAAAGAAACAACCAATAGAAAGTGCTAAAAAGTCCAAAGATTCGATTTTCGAAATTGGTGAAAGTTCGAAACGTTTTTACAAAAGGAAAGTCGATTTGAACAAACAGAAATGGGTTGTTAAATCAGAAAGTAGTTCTGACTATGAATCTGACTCATCAAAGTCAGAGGGGTCATTTTTTGAGAAAAGTGAGAAGAATTCCGTTCCAGAAATGAACGATGAAAACTTTCCGTCATTGACAAGAGAAAATCTGAAATCCAAAGTTGGAAAGATTGAGATTTCAGATCAATTCTTCTCTGGTAAGGAAGAATTTGATGCTGAAAAGGCTTTTAATGGTAAAGTCAAACATATCTTTGGGAAGATGGTTGATGGGAAGGTAAAGGGTGTGAAAGATTTTTACAAATCAAAAAGATGGTGGGATAGAGTTGAATCAAAATCACCCAAGGCTGGTCAGACTTGGGTGACAGCATTTTCTACTTAAAACCCTGACTTGCCGGAGCTCCCAAGTTGGTAATCGTGGAGCATGAATTGGCATCTTTCTCAAAATTTAAAATTGTTATATTTTGATTTACAAGTGGTTTTGATTTATAAGCGAAACCTAAAAATGGTTGAAAAAGGGTTGCGTCTACAAGTGGTTAATCAAGGTCATTAAGTTGAACTTGATTTAACTTTAATTCATGTGGTATTTGGAAAACAATGTGATGATCATAACCCCAATTTTACAAGTGTTAAAATCAACAAAACTAATTTTCCGGAAAAATCATTTGATTAAAACAAACTTAAGTGTTTTGAAATCATAATGGGAAAATAGTTTGTTGTCAGGGGGAGTTCTGATTGTTTATGCCAAGTGGATGGCGAATTGAAGCAATTCACAACAGTTGTTACTTTTCTTGTACAGTTTGTTTTCAAATTTTCTTTGAAAATCAAAAAATGAAACATATTTTTTATTTTAGGGGGAGTAAAAATTTTTAGAAATTTCAAAAATTTGAAAAAATCAAAAACATGATAAAATTTCAAAAAGCCAAAAACATTGGTAAATTCGAAATGAGTTTTGTTGTAAAAAAGAGGAAATGAGATAGTACATCAGTGGATTATCACGGCATGCTAAAGAATTGGAAAGTCAAATGTGATAAATGGTCTCACTGATGATGTGCCAGTAGGTTTTTACACGCTTAGTAGATTGTTGTCGAGATATAAACCTAAATATCAAACTTTCTTATTTCGTGGGGAACATCTCTCGGATATATAGGTAACCCCTGAAATCTTTTTTGAAGGACTTTCTATTTCTGACATACTAGTTCTTTGTGCGTGGTGATATCTGGGGTATTATACCTGGACTTCTGATTTTACGGGAGCAATAGCCTAGTCCTCGTATAATGCTTTGCATTGCTTTAATCTTAAAGCTCGCCCTCAGCATAAAAATGATGAAACATTGAAAAATGCTAATCATGTGCTGTTGAAAATAAAAGATTCTCTAAAGGGAACCCACCAAAAAGCGAACCATCATCTCTCTGATTTTGCGGAAGCAATAGCCTGAGCTCTCATGGTCTCGCATTTAACCCCTTACAGATATCACTAGTATACATTCACCTGTAAGACTGAATATAGGAGTCTGGATACGAGAGTATATTCTGAGGTGAGACACGCGAATAAGTTTATGTTCTTAAAACATTAATCTCGTATCTCGAAACAGTTGAACTTTGTGTGAAAATTTAAGATGATCAGTATACTGACAATCTAAGTGAATCGTTTAGAACTTAAAATGTTTAAAGCTTAATGGTGTTGGTGATTTGTCTCATAAACTTATATGATCCTCTTACGCAAACTCATAAAAATATTATTTGTAAATATTTCTTTACTGCATTTCTATTAAAAACAAATTCCAAAAAGATTTTCGGAGTGTTTTAGCATAAAATTTTAAAAAATACAAAAAGATTTTTGACAACTGATGTTGGAGAGCTGATTTTCAAAATTCTGAGTGCTAAACATGATGAACAAGTTTGGGAGAATTTGTTTGGAAAAAGAAAAGTGATATTTGTACAAGTGATCATCAGAAATTAAATATGTTAAATCATTTTGGATGATATTTTCAAGTGATGGTTTGAGATTAATTCTACAAGTGGTATATAAATTTGTTAAATTGTTAAATTTGAGAAATTTATTTTTGGGTAGAGTCTGTGCAGGTTTGTGCAATTGCTGATGCTAAAGAACTAAAGGAATCAAGAGATCTAATCAAGAGAATTAGAAAGCTCAAGATCCAGATTGCGATTCTGAACCGGTGAAGAAAAGAAGAGACTGAAGATTGTTAGATCAACATTCAAGGGGGAGTTTGAATGATAAAAAGCCAGTTTGAGATTTCACTGTCATATTTTTGAAAAGAACACGTAAACTGATAAAGACTGAAGATGTGACATACTGAAGTTTTGTCGCACTGAAGACTCGTCGACATCCAAGGGGGATTCTGTTGGTGCATATGTCTGTCGACTTCGTCTTGTATCGAGTCTGGTGTTTAGATTGGATAGAATGGAGCTCGGTAGGCTAGTATAGAATGAATTGGATGTGTATGACTATTCCGCACGAAATGGAAGGATCTATTTCGTATGAAATGCATCTCCTATAAATACCAAGCTTGCTAGTTCATTTGTAACAATTCCTGATTCCGGTACCGAGGTGCTGCCGACGTGTCATTTGATCTGTAACAGTGTTATATCAATATACTAGACAGTTAAAGAGTGAATCAAGCTATAATCAAGTCTGTATCATTGAATTCCGCCTTTGATATGGATTAGAACTCTTCTGATAGACTCATCTAGATCGATTCTCGATCCTACAAAAAGGTTGTTAATTGGTTTGTTTGGAAAATGGGTCGGAATGAACCGACAATTTGATTCTAAATTATTAACTAACAAAAACTTAAACAATTGCACAAAATGTAATTGATGGTTTAAAACAAGATATGTAAACAAGGTTCACACCTGGTTCGGTAATTGCAATCCTAGGGTTCCTACACATTTTAAATTTGATTCAATTGAAGTTGTTATTAACGGATTTCTATCACGAATCTTAGGTGCCAATTGCTATCAACGCGTATAACAGACCAAAATGCACTTCGTTATTTCGGACAAATAAAACCTTTTGATTGATAAAGCATAAGTACACAAACTTATTTTGCAAAGTTAAATTTCATATCTCATTCGACAATTCACAAATATAGTTACAATGCAAGACAATTATCAAACAATTCATATACAAATCAATTTGTCACAAAATCAAACTAAGATCATTGTTCAAACCCTAGACTGACAATCACCTACACCGGGGTGAAACCTCCGAGAATTAGTTGCTCATGGTGAAGGGAACACGATCAACAACGGATGAGAGCTTGAGCTTGAACATCTTGAAGCTTTGGAAATGATGGATATGGTGGTTAGGGTTTGTGGTGATGAAGGATTTGATGGAGATGAATGATTGGATGAATTAGGGTTATGAATCGAATGGATGATGATTTCGTTGATGGATGGATGGATTCAATGATTATTGGATGGAATGGTCATGGGTTTAGGCTCCAAGAAGTCTTTTCAAACTCAATTCCAAGTGTAACCCCCGAATTATGGGTCAAAGATGTCATATAACTCCTCCCAACCTTCAAACAAACACATTTCGCGTCACCAGGATTGGGAGGCCGTCGCCGACGGCCTGAAGCCCTGTCGGCGATGCCTCGTCTTTTACACAAATACGGCCGACGACTTTTATTGCTGTCTACGGAGGTTTTGTGGCGACGGTATAACCTGTGGGGCGTCGCCGACGGCCCCTTTGCGCGTCGGCGACGGTGCCTACATTCTCTTGTCTCTGTTTTTCGCATTTCGTGCTCCTGGTTGACCCGTTTTGCGTCCCGGTGGTCCGTAAAGCTCCCGAATAGCTCCTTAAACTTCGTTAAACCTGCAAAACACAATTTTAATCAAAAGTAGGCTATTTGAAATTAAAAGTCACGTAAAAAATTAACTTAAACATATACGAACACCTGTTTTCGACCACGTATCAGGGCTACCCATCATGTGTGTTTTGACAAAAATATTTTTAGCACCTTCAAGGAGGTGACTAATGGAGAAAAGGTTTTTATGGGAAACTCCGCCACGGAAAAAATTAAAGGCGAGGGGAATGTGGCTTTGAAGATGACTTCTGGAAAGGAACTCACTTTGTCCAACGTGTTGTATGTTCCAGAAATTCATAAGAACCTTGTGTCGGGTGGCAATTGAACAAGTTTGGTTTCAAAATGGTGATTGAGTCGGACAATGTCATGTTGACCAAAAATGGTGTGCATGTTGGTAAGGGCTATGCCCTCAACGGTATGTTTAAATTGAATGTAATCGTTGTGAATGGAATGAATGAAAACTCTACTAGTTCTGCTTACTTGCTCGAGTCTTCTAATCTTTGGCATGGTAGACTAGGTCATGTTAATTTTAATTCCATTCGTCGTTTGATTAAACTTAATTGCATACCAACATTCGATATCGACTAAAATAATAAATGTGAAACTTGTGTAGAAGCAAAACACACGAGATTGCCATTCAAAAAGGTTGAACGAATCACCAAACTCCTCGAGATGAACCACACTTATGTGTGTGATCTAAAAGCAATTCCTACACGTGGTGGGAACAAGTACTTCATCACATTTGTTGATGATAGTACAAGGTATTGCTATGTGTACTTACTTAAGAGTAAGGACAAGGCTATTGATAAGTTTATCTTGTTCAAATCCGAAGTTGAGAATCAACTAAATCGGAAAATCAAAATCGTGAGGAGCGACCGATGAGGTGAATATGTCTCACTTTTTATTGATGTGTGGAGGCAGTTAACGCGCTTTATATAGACCGTAAAGACACGAATGAGTGAATCAACAAAACATGAAGAAATGATTAAGTAAAGTTCACCTTCAATATAAAAAACTAGTTATTAAAGTCATTAATACATACCCAAATAAAAAGTTGCCAAAGATGGAAATCAAAAGTAATACATAAAAGATTTGTCTTCAACAAGTGATGTAAGAGATTTAGCCAAGCATGGCCTTTGTTTGAAAGACCTCTTACGATCGATCTTGGATCCCGAGACTACTACACACTCTAAAAGATAAAAGATAAAAGATGGATGATGGTGGTGTGTGTTGGTGTTGTAGTGGTGGTGGAATGATGGCAAGTGTGAGAGAGGTGGTTTGCCAAGGGATGAGTTGGAATGAAACCAAGAACCCTTATTTATAGCTGGAAACAGAGTCTTCACATGGCCTCGTGCCTACCTGGCATGGCCCCGTGGTCTTCAATTCCTCTCCCTTCATTAACTGCAGGTATCAAGTCTTGTACTAACACGCCCTGTGGTGACAGAGCATGGCCCCATGGTGAGTGTACTTGCTGTACTATCTCAAATTTTACGAATCTTAGAGTTGACCACGGCCCATGTTGAGTTGGCACGGCCCCGTGTTGGTTTGTCTTTTGCTATTGTCTTTTTCTTCAGGGAATCTTGACTAGGCACGGCCCCATGCCTAAGCTTCTGTTTTTGTTATTTTTGTTGTTTTGGATGTGGATGGGGGTTCGGCGACCCGTGTCAATCCTTCTTCTTTGTATTTGTGTTGGTTTCTGTTGTTAATTTGTTCCTTTTGTTCATATAAGCTCTTTTGATCCTGTAACAAAAAAGTAAACAAAGAAACATGTTTTTTCCAACATTAGTACCAAAAAAGGGTTGATTTTATGCCTTGTTTGATGTAATTTATATGTTGCATTTTACGCACATCAAGGTCCATCCATACATGACAAGAGTGCACAAATAAATAAATAAATATATATATATATATATATATATATATATATATATATTAACAATTTAACAAATAATCAATCTACCAACATGAACAAATAAACAAGGTTCCAAACAAACAAATACAAGTTCTAATACACATTCAAGATGAGAGACTTGTACACGGTTAACATAGACCTAAGTGTTGTAGGTTGTGATACGAAACAAGGAACCGCACGTGATTTCTAGCACGCACATTCGGATCGCAAGTTGTGAGTTCATGTCCCCTCTTTTAAACACTTTTCAGTTTTTAAACTTTTGGGGAGATACGTGTATAAGTGGTATGATAAGCTAGGGTATGAAACAACATAGATCACGTGTGAATAGGGTAGACACATAAGTAGCCATTAATCACACATACAGACTGAGGAACGAAAGGGGTAGATCTATTGGGTATTGACGAGCCCCACTCTTGGTTCATGAGACCGTTGGAGTGCTTTTGTGTCCCAGTCGAGGGTAATCAACACAAAAATCGTCAAGGGTTGGTTACTTCCTATGTCGGCACGCATATTAATGTCCTTGCTAAACATTAATGATCAACGATTTC
The DNA here is from genome assembly GCA_030545235.1 of Helianthus tuberosus. Classification (NCBI taxonomy): domain Eukaryota; kingdom Viridiplantae; phylum Streptophyta; class Magnoliopsida; order Asterales; family Asteraceae; genus Helianthus; species Helianthus tuberosus. The sequence continues at coordinate 128,134,863 of CM060407.1, forward strand.
ATAGACGCTTTACATACCGGATTTTCATACAAATACATTTCAAATGTTTTAAAGATTCATTTGATACAAACAAAACACATGAATTCACCAACTTTATGTATTTCAGGAAATTAGTTGGACTTTGCATGGAAAGAAAGTTGATACAAGAACCGGGAAACCAAGAAAGATGCGAACTTTTTGGAGGGTTTGCTCGCTATATACCGCCTACTTGCGGACATATAGTGGCCAAAACCTTGATCATTAAAACTATATTTTGTTGAAAATACTTTTTATGAAATATTACATTTTGGAAGATTGTAAACAATATACTAAATTTTTGTGTTGTGACGTTTAACTCTATTCATGACAATGGCATACTTGGTTTGTTTTATTCATTTAGCATGTTTACTTATATCATATGCAATGAAAACTGATCACGATCACACCTTACGCTTCCGCCTAGGAGCGGGTGTGACAGTGTATTGTACAGGTTTAATAACCAAATAATAAAAAGTTATATTTTTTTTTAAAAAATAACGGATACACTCGATATGTGACGGATAAGGTGATTACGGATAAATAATTAGATAATTTTTATATAGTTGGTGTAACCTTATAAGGTGATTTTCATTCAAATTAAATACCTATAATACAAGCCACATCAAATCGGTTTAGAAATAAAGGTATCGAAAATAGATAACATGAATTTTGTTTTGGAGTGTTCGGTAGTTGATTGCTCTCCGGTAAGCTTCCACAAAGTTGGAGACCACTTCTTCGATTGACGAGCATTAACAAAATCTATCACAAAATTATAGACAATGTAACCTAATTAAAACTGTCAAATATGGGAGTTCATTTCAAGATGGTGTAGGATTCATCCTATTTTTTATTTTTGAACTTAAAGATTTGGCTAGTATTCACATAGGAAATAGGGGTTCGAAGAGATGGAAGAAAGCGGTATCTTTGGTAACTCAAGAGGCTATTCGGGTGATCTGGAGAAGTCAGAATGATGTGGTCTTTAACGCTAAACACCCAAATGTGAGCAGGAGGAAGTGAAGATGTTTTTGGTTATATGTGGTAGAGAAGTCAGGTAAAGCTGGAAAGCTTATCATGGGTGTGTTTTTAATTTGCTTTGTCTTGGTGTATGAGTGTAAACTATTTGGTAAATGTATCGGTCAACATTCTGGTTAACTGATTTGGTTGACCAGGAGTGATGAAATAAAATTTGGTTGGACTTTCATTAAAAAAAGATACGATAAAAAAATATTACCCAAATAAACAACATTAACCAAATATCTTCAACATCCAATGTTTTATCATTCAAAGTAAGGAAAATCCGAAACAAAACGACGCATACACAGCATCTATGGTAGTTCATCAAACAAAATCAATAAAAAACAATATATATGATTTCAATATTTAAAGCAACGTAGGACTGTGCTTTTAGTTACTCTGAACTCAATATCTTAAGTGACGTAAGATCCCACTTTTTTTTAAAGTTAAACTTCATTCACCCACCAAAAACCGAGCGTGCACTAAGTCTCAAGGCGAGACCTAGACACAACCCAAAACCATTACAAAATGTCAAAATTACACCACATCCTACAATCTACATGCTTATTTTTATGCCTGTTTTTAAACCACAAAAAAACTAACACCTTCACATCCGTAACAATGTCCCTCACGCTGGTCTTCTTGTTATAAAAAATCATCTCATTCCGAGCTTTCCAAATACGCCAACAAGAAATAATAATAATAATAATAATAATAATAATAATAATAATAATAATAATAATAATAATAATATCGTGAATCACCTCTTTCTTGACATCATCAAGCTGCACAAATTTATACAACTCAAGCAAATCTCTAACCGTAAAACTGTAAATTGGTGTAACCGAGCACCATCTGGATACAAGCCACCACACTCCCCCAGCTATACCACACGCGCAAAAAACGTGGTCTGATGTCTCTTCCACATCTCCACAAAGAACACACTGAATATCATCCACAGCTATGTTCCTTCGAGCTAAGCCGATTTAGTCGGGAGCCTATCCATCTCCGCCCTCCAAACGAACACGTTACACTTTAACGGCACCCACTTACACCACCAAAGCACGAACTCCTGCCTATTAACCTCTCCTTTGATGATAAGTCGCTTGACAGAAGCCACCAAAAATGTACCTGACGAATACGCAGCCCACTTCCATGCGGTCTTTTCTGTCCAGCAACCGCACAGCAAACAGTAACTCAAGACATTGAATCAACTCTTGCACCTTTGCAGCAGAAGACGACTATCGAGTCCACCCCCATACCATACCCGCCGACCCTTTAAATATGTCCAAAACACTACATTTTTTTACCTTTTCTCGCTTAAATAGATTCGGAAAACACTCTCTAAGAGGCTCATTTTTAACCCAACAATCCAACCAAAATTTAAGACAAGACCCATCTCCAAGCGACCCATGAATCGTGAAAGTAATCAAAGTGAATAGTTTTATTTAAAAATATCTTAAATTAATAATTTAAATTTGAGGATAATATTTTAATATAAAAATAAAAAGATTTTATTCAATATTCAAAGTAAGATAAGATTTGATATTAATTTATTATATATTTAATTAATATAAGATAAATAAGAAAAAGAATGCAGGGAAAAATGCGTCTCCAATGAATGACACGTGTTACATATTGATTTATTTTATTATATAGTATAAAAATAGATAGATATAGATATACACCACAATTGATTTTTTGATAAGTGAAATAAACATATTTTTAGCCCTGTACTAGGGGTGTGCACGGTTTGGTTCGGTTTTTGGGCAAAACCAAAACCGAAACAGGAATGTCGGTTTTCGGATTTTTAAAACCGTTCGGTTTCGGTTTTTCTCGGTTTCGAATTTTCGGTTTTTACGCCGGTTCGGTTCGGTTTTTCGGTTATTTCGGTTTTTGGAACAAATTTATGTAAGATTTAAAAAAAAATGTATAATTTAAGATATAAGAATCTTTCTTATATATTTACATTTAAGTTATTATAGTTAACTCTTTAATTAATATTATTTACATAAATCTAGACTCTTAATCTATTTTTATGTTTCCTCAAAGTTTTTATTAAGACATTTTCTTTAATAATAACTTGAAGATCATTTAGTTTGTATATTAAATTTGGTTATTTGTTGTAGGTTACTAATAAATCATTTCAATTATAAATAAACATGTAACGTGTTTATTATAAATACTTAACATCCAAGAATAAAATTAATAAATTCTACTAGCATTGGGTTAAACGCTTAAAAAATTTAAACTTAAACATAAAAATATATGGATCGTAACTTATCGGTTCGGTTCGGTTTTTTTCGGTTATTAGAAATGGTTATCCAAAAACCGAACCGAAATTTTCGGTTATTAAAAATCCAAAAACCGAACCGTCGGTTTTTGTTTCGGTTCGGTTATTTCGGTTACGGTTCGGTTATTTCGGTTTTCTGCTCACCCCTACCCTGTACCCTCTTCCCGTAAATTTCTTTTATACTAGTTTAACCAATTGTAATCACTTATTTAACACACACAAACATCTTTGGACCCGCTTCATTGATAGCTAATTTTCAGTTTTTTTTTTTTTTTATCTGGTTTTAAATCTCTAGCTTTAATATAAACTAGCAGGTTATTACCCGCATTCCTTAACTGGTGAATTTTGCATAGAAGAAACAGGTCGCAATGGTAAAGTTTGGAAGTGAGTATAAGCGTTAAGGAACACAAAATGTGATTTAAAATAGAAACAAATGACCACGATTTATTTTGTAAATATCTTAATTTTGAAAAATGTTTTAAAAAATGAAAAAAAAAAAAGTTCTAAACAAAATTAAAAAAAAAAAAAAACACTTATTGATAATTTTAAAAGTAACATTTTAAAAACATAAACAAACTAAAAAAATAAAAGAGTTAAATGCCAAAACACAGTGACTACAGTTAGAACCTTGATCCATCACCAAATCCTGCTCTAATAACATGCAAAACAAATTCCCATAAAAACTGCAAACTCATTTGTAACCACCATACCAGTTCGTAAGAGCATCAAACATGCAAAAACTGCTTTAAATTAGAGAATTCTAAAGTTCCTGAACGTTAAAACAAAAAATACGTAGCCTAAAAGGCCCTTAAACCTTGTTAATCAAGCAGACCCGGTTTTCATTTATCAGAGCATAAAAAAAACTATCGCTCCCTTAAACCTTGTTAATCAAGCAGATCAGACACCGCGGTCTTCTTAAACGCATCCACCTGAGCCAACCGTTCCGCCAGTGTTTTACTCGGGAACACATTATCAGCCTTCAACCTTTCTCTAAACCCGTAAAGCGGAGCTTTAGCATTTATATACGCCTGCAGAAGAGAATCATACTGCCTGTATCTCGAAACATACCCAACTTGCCTCATTTTATAAAATATTTTCTCCGCATTATGTACATCTCCCTTCTTAGCATATTCGTCTAAAATCAACATATACGTAGAAAACAACGGTTTCATACTAAGCTGTTGCGAAGCCTTGTTTAGAATCGAATCCGCCTTTTCAATCTCCCCTGATTCTATGTAAAGTTTGACCAACGCATCCCAAGTCAATGGCCCGAGTCTGCACCCGCTATCACTCATTTGTTTCACGATTTCTTTTCCTTTGAGTAACATCTTATTGTTTGCATACACTTTCAACATAGAAGTGTAATACTTAGCCGAGAGCCGGTTCCATTTTTTTGACATCAGGTCAAAAACCGCCTCGGCTTCAGCGACTTTCTTCAGTTTTCCGAACGCTTCGATCGCGTTCATGCATTCTTCTAATCGCGGGTTCGTTTCGCACACCTCCCAGACCCGTTTAACGTCATCTACACTTCCGAGTAATGCGTAAATTTGAAGTAAAGACGAATACACCCCTCGGTTTTCACTCAAATTGCTTCCTTCCATTTCGTTTAAAACCGCTCTCGCTTTTTCATTCATACCCGCGTAAACGTATTGTCGAGCTAATACTGATTGCAATCTCGAATCCGGTTCCAACCCTTCGGCTTTCATAGTTTCGAGAACTTGCTCCATCCCGATAATATCATGGGACATGCCTTTAGTTTCGATCAGTAATCTATACGTGAAGAGTGACGGTTTCACGTCTTCTTTTTCCATTAATAATAACACGTCGGCTATTTTTTTCTTGTCGGTTCTCTTGTACAAAAGGAGCAGTTGATTACAAGCGAAGGCAGTGACGGGTAAGTTTAGGTCTTTCATTTTGTTAAATACTTTTTCGGATTTCTTTACGTCGTTGTTGAGAACACAATTAGCTAAAAGTGTTCGGTATACTATTTCACCTTTAAATGACTCCGGGATTTTCTCGATGTAGGCTTCTGCCTTCTGTGTGCCACGTACTTTGGCGATTAAATCAACACGAGACGCGTAATCTCTCTCGGAGATTTCTATACTCTCTTTTGACTCTAGCCACTCCGACAGCTGCAAAACCAACGCAAATGAATTGATAAACGAAAGGAAAATATTCTTATAAAAACACAATTAGCAAATCAGTTCTTTGAGATCAGCAGGACATCTCAAACGGGTCAAATGAGTTAAGCAATTAAAACTAAAGAGGTAACAGGTCAAACTCACAATAAGACATGTTATGACCAAAATGATAATAATTATTATTTAAGCTAGTAGATTAAATGACCAAAAACGTTATTTATTTATATTGTTGTCTTGTTTAAGTATAAATGTCTAAAATATGACAATTTATTTTGCATCAGCATCATCATCATACTCGGTAAATCCCACCAATAGCAAAGCTAAGTAAATCTCACCAATAGCAAAGCTAAAGTAGGGTCTGAGGAGGGTAAGATGTAGACAGCCTTACCTCTACCCCGTAGGAATAGAGAGGCTGCTTCCAGTGAGACCCCCGGCTCGATGGTAGTTTTGCATCAAGCCTTGGACATAAGGCACATAACACTCGGCAATTAAGACAAAGGCCAATTAGTAGTGCATGTACTCCCATGTCTTTCGGCTATCAACGCCACCATATGATGCATGATTAACCATCCCCCTCTTTTAACATTATTTTCACGAAATTAGTAAAATAACGTTTAAATAATTTTTAACAAGAGTAAAATGCCAAAATCGTCCCTAAAGTTTGGGCTGATTTGCCTATTACATCCAAAAATAACTATTTTTTGTATCTGGAACACCTGACGTTTTGATTTTGTTGCCATTTCCATCCAAATCACAAACACAGTTAAAATGTATCATTAACTCAAGGACAATTTTGACAATTTACACATTTAATATTTTGTTTTTTAATTTATTTTTTACTGTGAAATAAAAAAAAACAATAAAATAATTATAATTATAATATATATATACGCACACACGCATAAACACACACATTTATATATATACACACTTTTATTATTTTAATTTTCATTTTTACCTTTAAATAAAAATAATAATAATAAAATTAATTATAATATATATACATATACACACAATTATTTTCTTCCTACTAGTATTAATAAGTAATAACAATGGAAATGTGGGTAATGTTTTTTAAAATAAGTAGCATTAGTTGTTCCTTAGACGATAAATTTTGTTGCAGTTGATATGTAACAAATGACTTCACCCCTAAATAACCAAAACCAGAAGCATTTTATCCAAACATTAAAAACTGATTATTTACGACTTCAAATCGAAATAATCATAAGTCAGATTTATAACACACATCAGAAGATAGTATGATTATGTTAAGATACCTGCAAAGCTTTTCCGTACATCCTCCGTCTTCGTAGTTCAAACATTGTATGTGATATCTCATTCCTAGACAAATCATGTCCTTGGACCCATTTATCTAGAGCATTCTTAATGTTAGGAGGCGCCGATGAAGAATCAACAACCACCTTAAACAATCCCGATAAACCTTTTCTTTGTCCACCTTTATTCTCCGCTATTTCTTCCTCAGTATCTAATAAACCCAGCTCATTTTCAGATTCAGATTCAGACATATCGGCTTCCTTAATCGGTTCTTTGTCAGATTCAGATCCAGCCAGTGAGGAAAAGCTATGAAACCCTCCTATTAAAAAGCTCTGAGAGCCACGGGCCTGGAAGGAAAAACTCCTTACGAGTAGGGTAGGAGGTGGGGGCCCACCAAAGCCAATGTCGCCCATGTAACTGGAAGTTGTTGTGTCGAATTTAGCATCGTAAGTATGAACAGTTACTGATGGTAAAGGCTGGAACCTGAATAAGATGACGGAAAAGGAAGTTAATAATAATGCATTAAGAATACACTTTGTATGGCTTTTAAGTTTTAACATGTTGTTTCTTTTTAAGCTGTTTTATTATTAATTTAACCATCAAGAGATAAAACATAATCTGAATCAGGCCATTCATAAGTAAATGGTACTTGTAGTTCTGATGATGGCCTCTCAATCCCCCTTAAAATGAATGATAAGCCCAAATTGTTCATATGATTTGACCCATGAAAAGTGGATTTAACTGTCATTGCCTTTTTATCATCAACATTTCACATTTTCACCAAGTAGATTATATACATAAAAACCTTCATTACGAGTGAATAATTTATCCACCAGACCAGATGATGCATGATTAATCATATGAACAGCTAGCTACTTTCAACCTAAAAAATGAGAAACTACACAAAACCAGAATGAAATCTTAAGCCCCACTTTAGATGGATGATTATATTTCTTCTAGAAAGAATTACAAACGAAATCCATACAGGTTAACTCATCAAAGTCAAATGAGTGTTTGAATGTTTAGTCTGTGGGTAATAAATAGTAACAACTCGCAGATGCAGGAGGCATGAAACATATCCCTGCCTGACACATACAACATATGTTCACCAAAAATCTGAATGTCACGGAACTTAAAACTATTATTATAATCATTTCAATAAATAACAAAACAAGAAGTCCTAACGTCTAATTTTCTAGTGACAGCCGTAACAAATAACAAAAACAACAGCGAGATAGATGGACTTTACCTGATACGAACAGAGGCTCTTCGAATCGCCAACATGATGAATGATGAATGAGAAATGAGATTTAGAAAAACCCTTGTTGATCTTAAACCCTAGACTAGACCAGATGGGGCTCCATTGTTTACAGGTCCCTATGAATTAATCAGTAAATGGCATCACATTTCTATTGAAGCCCAAATTTCACGAAACTGGGCTTTGGTATATCACTAAATCAAGTGGGCCACGGGAGGCCTTGCAAAAATTGTTGTTGGTCAACACCAGGTAGTGGTACACAAATCGGGTTTTTTTTAAAACCGGGTTTCGGGTAGGATCGGGTTCGGGTAGGATCGGGTTTTTTTTTTAAACCGGGTCGGGTCCGGGTCCGGGTTTTCTACCAAAAATGTATACCCTATATACCCGGGTTCGGGTAGGGTTCGGGTCGGGTTTTATAAAACCCGGGTATTATAATACCCTATTTCCGGGTTCGGGTCCGGTTCGGGTATTCATCGGGTAGGGTTCGGGTATGCATCGGGTTGGGAAAAAACCCGCACCGGGTATTAAAAAACCCGCATCGGGTTGGGAAAAAACCGCATCGGGTAGAGCGGTTGCGGTTGTGGCTGGAGAAGGCTAGACGAGTGATGCAGGTGGCTGGAGATGTGACAACTCGAAATTTAGAACCTTTCGTTGTATCTTGGTGTAACTTACTTGAAACGTTATGTGATTAGTAACTTGTTGGTTCAATGAATGACCTAAGTGAAATTATGTGATTATGTGTTATGCTTGTATGTATGAGTGTGATTATGTGAACCGAGACACAAGGACACGACTCGAGACCATGCGGTCTCGAGTGAACAGTAACGGTTGGGCCGGATTGGGCCATGCACCTCTTTAGTCCACTAGTATATAACCAATGTGATTAGCCACACTTGTCATTTTTGGGCAAACAACACACACCCTCCTACACACACACACTCTCCCTCTCTCTCACTAAAACCTTAGAAATCAAACATCACATCTCTTCTCCTTCTTCTCGGATTCAACCGGCAACACAAGAGCTCTCGGTTCAAGCTTAAGATCCCCCTTGAAAACTAAACCGGTTAGTGATTTATGTTATGTGTCATATCTTGGTTGATGATGATGTGTGATATTTCGGTTGATAATAAGGTGTTTCGGTTGATAGTTATGTATGATGAAGTTGTTTGATAATGTGGTTGCTTGTTAAGATCTACACATGATAAATATATATACTCCTTGAATAATCGGTGCTAAGATTTGTTGTTATGTGATGATGAAATACTAGTAATCGGTTCTATATGGGTTTGAATCCGAATGGATTAGTTATGTTGTGGATAAATGAGGGGGTTTGTGTTCATGAAATCGGATTAACATATGGATGATAAATCTTATTAAGCATGTTATTACATTGCTTGAATGTGCTAGATGTAGGAACCGATGATGTTATCAACTTGAGTTCATGCTAGTATAAACTTTATTGATGAAGCATGTTGTAAAACGAAAACCCTAAAATGAAGAACTAGTTGAATGAATGATGAACAACATGAATGTGCTATGAAGATGTCTTGAATATTTGAAAATTGGTATGTTTGATCCATTTCGGTAAATAGTTAGACAAGGGAACATGTTTGTGCTCTACCATTGGATAGTACACCATATCATGAAATCAAAACTCTATTGGATAGTACACTGTGAAGGATCAGCTGATGTCCAGTCGAGACCTCTGGTTTCGACTCGAGACCTTAAACATGATAACTCGAGACTGAAGTTTGCGACTCAGGTTGCGAGTCGAGAACCCCTAGTCTCGACTCGAGACCACACAACATCAACACAAAACATCATGACTCGAGACCCTGCTTGCGAGTCCAGTTGCGACTCGAGACCAATACATGCATGACCCGAGACCACCTCATTTGCAACTCGAGAACTAGTAGGTTATAACTCGAGACCGCACAGTCTCGACTAGAGACCGCACAGTCTCGACTCGAGACCATGTACATGTGCACACTGTTTGGGCTTGCACCCTATTACGGGCTTAGGTGATTGGGCCGGACTTTTGGGGTTTGTTTACTTGTATACGTGATACTGTTCAACTCATAGGTATTATTGTGAACCGCCATATTTATACGTGTATGCCATGAATAATACCTGTATGCAACTTGCTAGAATACGTGTAGAACATACGTGCACTACTTGGATATGAACCTGACGTGAACGGTATCTATGTTAGGACGTAGTTGACCACTTACAACTTGATTGACTTTTCTGTGTATCTGCCGAGCAAACCAAGGTGAGTTCACACCCTCTACAAAGCATGGGATTCCCAGGGGTTTGGGAATGGGGTTAAGGAACATGGGTTCCTCGTCCTCCTTGGGTAGGACAGCATTGGTTCAGGAATGTAATTCCTCGTCCTCATGGACAGATAACTCGTACTAGACCAAAACTCTATCACGAAGTCCCTCCTTTTTATATCGACTTAATCGCCGGGCCAATGGCGAGCGGGTCATTAGTTAGATAGCGTTATTTAGGTCTGACAAACCTCACACCGTGCCGCAGAGGACGGGCGTGAACTAATGGATCTGGGGCACGTCAATGATGATAGACATTGACAGTTTCAGGGCACATAAACATGACTACAGTCAGCAGTCGATATGGTAACGAGTCTAGTGTATACATGGGGTAGCCCCCACGGCCGAAATGCCAGATAACTAACATGGGGTAGCCCCCACGGCTGGATTGCCAGAGTAACCGGGAATAAACAAGTCACGTTTTTCAACTATGGGGTAACCCCCACGGCAGGATGCCAGCTAAAGGAAACTGTTTTCGAAACAACTTAAAACGAACACCCAACCGTGAACTCACTCAACTTGTTGTTGACTCGTTACTACATGCTTTGCAGGTCTTTAGGTACTTAGCTGGAGCTTGCATGGAAGAGGGTCGTTGTGGGATATGGATAGTTGTGTGCCATGTTAAACCTTGAAACAATTAAACTGATGTTTTGATTTTAAACGTTATGCTTCCGCTTGCAACTTAAACTATGTTTTGTTTAAACACCAATTGTATTGGTTGGATTTTATAACTACTTATGCTTGTTCAATATGATTGGTGGCTGGATCCTGGTCAGTCACGCCTCCAAGCGGTGGTACTCCGCAGGTGGATTTTGGGGGTGTGACAGATTGGTATCAGAGCCATTGGTTATAGTGAACTTGGTTTTAATAAAGGAGAAACGTTTTTGTTAAGACCAGACTATAACATGTACAGTGCTCAACGGTCCACAACGACGCTTCACTCCACATGCAAGGCTCGACATTCTAGGTGATATGATCTGTGTATATATTGCCTACTTGTTAGATACATAGTGCATTGCTCATGGTATGCTTGGTTAGTATAACTACTGTTGCTTGAACACGTGTGTGCTTACTCACTTCTGTCATCGCATTTTCGCGAACCTCTCTCACTCACGTTCCTCTTGATATGAAGATCATGTCTGGCCGCATTAACATGACACAAGCCCAGTTGACGGCCCTGATTAATGAGCAAGTTGCTGCGGCACTTGCAGCTGCACACGCATGAGGTATATCCTGCAGTCCGAACTCATTCTAGGATCTTTAGAATCCTACTCTCGTGAACCAATCTTTGTGTTAAACTCTGTCGTAGCGGGTGTTTGAAATTTAAATTTTAACCGTTTGAAATTTATGGATTATGTAATTTTTAAAAATTTAATAAAACTAGTTATATTCCCTGCGCGCGTTGCGCGCATGACGGGGATTCTACGTATTTTATGAAGAAGAGGTGTTTAATTGTCGTGGTTCAAACATTGCTATAGTAACGTTGTCTAGATGGGCATGAGAGCCATATCACAAAACAGAAATATCTAAGACCAAATCTTTTTGGTCGACAACTTTGATTAAATTATGATACTAATTGCAAAACAAACATATTCAGATGCACAATTCCTCATAGTCATCGCCAACAAAGCACGACTCAGTACCGCCATGGCTGCAACCAAAGTTGCCATGGTAGATAGGACACCATCATCGCTTGTTAAAAGAGACGAGTGTATGCAAAATTTAAGCTATATATATTGCATTTTAAAACCGTTTCGCTCAACGTAGGGATTCTTTCAGCACCTGTTAATAGAAGAAACAATGTTAGCTGGAAAAAAAACTCTGATCAATAACTGTTAAAAGTAACAGCAGCAATAACGTTTCACCTAATAATATATAATCCACTGGCAGTAGCATTAGAGAAGAGAATTATTGCAAATTTAAAGCTCTTTACAAAGTCGTTTTGTGGCTTCAATTTAGAATGCCAATTTATTTACATACGTGGTTTAATGGAGGCTCATATCCCATACATTAGCTTTTTAACAATTAAAACAGCTTCCTAACTAAACTTCTTGTTCATTTGGTTCTTTTGTATTAATTTCATTACTTTAAGGATCTTTAAACTACGAATTGAGGGCAAATAAGAATATTTATTACCATGGTTGAAATACCATCTTTATCTATACAGAATATTAGTGCTTTTCACCAACTTAAACTATACTAAATAGATTCAGTACCTTTATATACTAAATAGTGTTTATCTATATAGTTTGAATATTCCCTTATATTCGCAATATTCATCGTAGTGTTTCGTTGTCAAAAAATCATGTTGATTTCGTATATATACCTAGAAAATTGAGTTCATGACTTAGATTGAATAGCAGTGAAAATACATCAAAAATCCGCAGGTATTTTTGTTTCAAACAGGGTTAAAAACAGTCAAACACATATCCAGGTCATAAGCTTTAAAATTGTCCACATTATCTGATTGATATAAGCAATTAAGCAATAAGAATTCAGCCTAATATTGGGCAAAATATATTTTCATAAATCACAACTAATTTGCAACAAAACCAACTTTATAACTGACATCTTACAATTTTCGGATGCTTTCGACCCGTTTGACCCACCTAATTTAAATAATTCCTCTGGACTCTTGATATCAACAATCCAACTTTCGCACTTGATGTTTGCATTCTCAATAACTTATTTATTGATTCTTTTAAAAAGGTAACATAATGGATGAATCATGTTTAAAGGATTCTGTGAATGGACGCCTACAATTTCAGTTTCAATAACAATATTGAAAAAGGCATGCATCATATCTATACCTCTTTAATCCCAAAATTCATCATTCCAAATCCACAATCCAACAAATTTGACAACTATACTCGAATAATTGTCGGAATCATCATCAGTAACTTGAAACAACGAAAATGAGTAAAGAGCCCAAAAAAACTAACCTTTGTGGTTATCGATCTACACTGGTGTGGAACTCGCCAGAGACTCTAAATCGGTGAGCGGAGCACCTACGGTTACTGAATCAACACATATCATCAGTTTAAGAGCCATGCGACCCCGACCTAACTGTAGTTAGAAGACGCACATCTGAATCAGGGTACCGGAACTTTGCCGGACCTTCACCGGAACCCTAGCATCTTCTCTCCGCCGCTTAAACGCCTTCAAAAACACCGATCTTGGTTAAAAAACGACATGCAAAAGAAAAGAGGCTTACCGAAGACTCACCGGAAAATATGTTGGAACTAACCCGTATGGCAGTCGTCTTCTTCTCCGTTGAATCTGTTAACCATCGGTGCTCGTTAATCAGAACACCATCAATGCCGCCGCCATATGAGGTCATGGCGGAACCCTAGGTTCGCAGGACAGTTACCGGCATCACCGGAGAGTTCCTCGCTTTTGAGAGACAGCTGGTTTACACGTCGGCGCAGTGGCGAAGCATACACAATGGAACCACCGTCTCCACCCCCTTGTGTCACGCCTGGAACCACCGTCTCTCCCCCTCCTGTCGCTCTCTCTCTCTGTCTAACCTTATGACCACGTTCTCATCTTTGTAGGCAAATGAAATTACGAAGATACCCCGTGTACTGTTCAAAGCGTTCAAAATTTAATATGTAGTATAATTTTAGGTTTTTTTTTAAATGTTGTGTGAATTTTTTAAATTTTTTGTAATTTTTTTTAATAATCTGCCAACCCACCCGGTGCACCCACGCCTCGCCATACCCCACGGACACGTCACTAGGCGGTGGGGGACTCGAACTCCACGTGTCCACTCATGCCCCCAACCCAAGCCCCACCATACCCCACGGTCTAACCTAACCCCTGCCACTCCAGTCATCATTTGGCCACCACTGCCTACATCACTCCGGCCACCACCTAACACCCTCACCTGCTTCTGTCCTTCGTCGGAGATTTTGAATTAACGAAAATCCTTACAAATCTCACTGTTGTGTTGTAATATTGCTTCCAAAGTTAAAAATCCTTGAATCGAGACTCATTACATCTGCAAAAGGCTTACACCTAAATGAACAAGAAAACGACAATAAATAGGGCTGTAAACGAACCGAACGTTCAGAGAACAGTTCGTGAACTGTTCAGCGGAAAGTTCGTTTATGTTCGTTCGATTAGCTTAACAAACGAGCACGAACAAAAAAATTCGTTCTGTTAGCTTAGCGAACGAACATGAACACGTGTCTCGTTCGTTCAATTGCGTTCGTGAACGTTCGGTAATATGTTCGGTTATGTTCGTTCGTTTACGTTAGTTCGTGTTCGTTTGATTATACTAAAAATATAATAAATAATAAACCTTTTATCTAAATATGTTGAAAACTTGAAACCCTATTTTTTCTAACTAAGCTAAAATTTGGACATTCTAAGACATTTTTTTTGGAATAATTATGTCTAAGTTAGTTAAACCTGATTCGATGTTTGGTGGTGTATTAGACTACTTGTGTTTTAATTTATCATTTGATGGCTCTATTTAACTACTTACATCCAATGTTTAAGGATAACAATGTTTTTATTTTTTATTTTCAAGTTAAATGCTCGTTTGTGTTCGAGACCAGTGTTCACGAACTGTTCGTGAACAACTAAATTTTCTTAACGAACGAACACGAACATAAACTTATGTTCGGTATGCGTTCGTGAACAGTTCACGAATATGTTAATTTCCTTAACGAACGAACACGAACATGGTCCTGTTCGTGTTCGTTCGGTTCATTTACAGCCCTAACAATAAATAGTCTAATTCATGATATTGTGTCAACTGTCAAACAATTTACTTACATATACAAATTACATGAGGGCAATAGTTTTGCCACCACATTGGTGGAAGATGGGCGGCTGCCCCATCTTTTTTTTTTTTTTCATTTTTAATATGATTTTGCCGCCCATCTTTTTTTTTCATTTTTAATATGATTTTGCTCCGGTTTAAAATAAACTTATGCTTTTACCCCTAACTTAAAATTATGAATTTGCCCTCGGTTTAAAATTATGAGTTTGCTCTCATTTAAAAAATGACAATTTTGCCCCAGCTAAAATTTATAGTACTTCGGTCGTTTTAGTTTTTTCCCTAGCTCAAAATTACGATTTGGCTCTCAGTTGAAAAATATGATTTTGCCCCCTTTTCAAAAATTACGATTTCGCCCTAAGTTTAAAATTACGCTTTTGCCCTCAATTCAAAATAAAATTATGTTTTTGTCCCCAGCTAAAAATTACGATTTTGCCATTCGTTCAAAACTATTATTTTGCCTCGGTTCAAAACAAAATTTTGGTTTTGCCCTCTTTTAAAAACTTCTGATTTTGCCTCCAGTTAAAATCTGTAGTGTTTCCATCGGTTTTTTTATTTTTTATTTTTGCAAAACTATAGTAGTTTTTATTTTACTTGGTTGACTCAATCTAACTTTTTTGTTAACCAGGTGTCTAACACTCGCTCATTGTTTCTGACAATTTACTATTTTGCCCTCAGCTCAGGCTTGCCATCTTTTTTTTAGCAAAACTATGGCAGTGTTTTGGTTTAATTGGTTGACTCGATGTAATTTTTTTGAGATCGTGTTATGAGTAATATGCACAAGTAACTAAAATACATGCGTACATGTTATGAAACTAAGAAATATTCGGCTTAACGCCCCGCAACGCAGGCGGGGCATCCAACTAGTTAACAGACAAATACCAAAGTGCAACAATTGTAATAAACTAACTAGGTATTGTCTAGAAAATCAAAAGTGACAAAAATGAAATAATAAATGATCTAGCTTTTCCACTTTCAACAATTCTTTTTTTAGTATAACTACGAGGTTCAGATCAACGCCTCGAACCTTGACAAACATCGAAATACTTGAAATTCCTCTGTTCCCACGTTTCTGCGTAACCGGAGCTTCGCCGGAGTTCGTACATCATCGGAAACTATTCGTCTTCACTTAAACCTCGCAACCCATAAGTTTTGTTGACACCATTCTTGTCGTTTTTACATGGGAAACAAAAACCCTCAATCAATTTCGTTGTTTCGTTACCTGCGTTTCACGAAGTTTTGCTGGCTGGGGAAGAAGCACTGAAACAGAGTTGCACAATAGAACTTTTTGTTTTTTATATATTGATATATATATATATATATATATACTAGGTTATATACCCGTGAGTTTCACGGGTTATGGGTTGTTTTATAAAAATTTATATTTATAAAAGAACTAGGTTTTTACCCGGGATTGCTTCCCGGGCTCGATAAAATTACTTTAATCAAAATCTATTTATGATTAATATATAGTTAAAATCATACAAAAATAAAATCTTCACGAAAGAAAAAGAGATACATGATCAAAGTGCAAATGCGACAGATTTTGTTCATTTTCTCGATCGCTGAAAATCATTTCTGTAACCTGTAATGCGGTGATACTGGAATAAGATGAAGCCATACATATTAAAGTACTGAAATGCCGTGATACTGGAATAAAACAAAACCATACCATATTGAAGTATTTTGACAACTACCTAACAAACTATCACCAGTAACCAAGCTGTCAGATAAATATAAATTGTAAGTGGCAACTACATATGTGAAACCAAAAGGTTGTAGATAAACAATAAAATGTGTTAAGTCACATAACATACAAGCTTAATGTTAGGATCTGAGGCTTTCATGATTGTGTTTGTTTGTTAGATTTGAACAAATCAAATAGATATGAACAGTTTTAAGTGCAGCGGAAATGAATAACAAACTTTGTAAACACAATCAATAGGAGAAGATAGTTTGATAAACAATTGCTTTTCATAGAGTCGAATGATTTACAATTCAAAAGCAAAAGATTACAGTGAAAGCTTACAAAGTAAACTCCCCCTCAGCCTGATGCCTCAAGGTTGGTTGCACAAGATGAAAGGATTAGACATGAGGAGAAGAACCCACTCAGTCAATCAAATATAACAGTACAGGATACTGTTACATTTATAGGCAAACCAAATCACTGGGGTATTTCAGCTGACGTCACCATGAAAGCGACGTCTAACAGCCTAACAACCTGTATCTACTGTCCTTTTACAAATACTGCTATACCTAACCACTGACTATACATAAAACAGATAATTCACTAAACAGTTGCTCTCTCTTTACATCAGTGCTTTCCTCAAGGTTGATCAGTCCTTGATTGGGCAGAGCTTTGTCATCAGCAGATTGTACCAGCAGTGCTTAGTGTCCAGCAGTCTTCTAAGCTTCATCAGTAGTTATGCAGAACAGCAGCAGTTGTATCCGGTCAGTGGATACAAGACCATCAGTTGTTATAAATCATTTTCAAGGGGGAAGCTTAATGTAAACCGCTGCTTATTGTGGATCCACTGTTGTGACCAGGTTTTGGCTTTACATTATCTGTTCCTCTGGTAGGGTTCAATCCCAACAATCTCCACCTGGAACAGA
Source organism: Helianthus tuberosus (assembly GCA_030545235.1). NCBI lineage: Eukaryota > Viridiplantae > Streptophyta > Magnoliopsida > Asterales > Asteraceae > Helianthus > Helianthus tuberosus. The sequence continues at coordinate 128,152,591 of CM060407.1, forward strand.
TAATGCCAAAAACCTGTGATTATTCTGGATCTTTATTACTCATCAAAAGTTCCCTTGCTTTTCTTTTAAATTCTTCTTCAAATGCTTTGGAGCTTGTATCATCTTCATCCCGGCACAGTGTAAGTTCAAGGAGATCCTGCAAATCTTGAACACTAAGGCCTAGTGCTTCTTTCCTTGATATATACTTCACCTCTCCATTGGATCTGACCAGAGTCAATACGTGGGTCTTTTGATCAGAGAGCCACTTTAGTACTTTTAAACCCAATGGATTTCTTGGGAGAGATTTATTTGATGATGAGCTTTGAGATATTGGCCTTGAGAAGACTTGCAGACTTTCAGACATTCTTTTGAAAGCCATTTCTATGACATCATTTGCTGCAGCTATATCTTCTGCAGTTTCTCTTTCAATCAGCTCCTGCCTTTCAATGTCTGTCATGTCTGTTGAAGTGTTTGGTGATGCAGGTTTGGTTAACATCCTTTTAAAAAGGTTTTGAAGTTTTTCTGAGTTTTCTTCTTTTAGACCCATTTTCATGATGGATTCTGTGAAGTACTCAACCTCCTTTTCTTTCACCTCTTCACTAGTCAACTGTTCTTTTTCTTCTTGATTTGTCACAAAAGTAGACCGGAACAGTGTATTGAGGTTTTCTATCTGCTGTTTAAGCTTTATTCTTTGTTCATGCTTATTTGAGGTGCTTGATACAGTTATCTTTCTTTTCTTCAGCCTTTCATAGGCTTCATCAGTCTGCTGTTTTGACCATTTTGATATGGCTTCAGCAGTATCCATTTTTGCATCCACCAGCTCCTTTTTCTTTCTCTTATACTCAGCAGTTAGGTCAGCAATGAGCCTTTTGTATTTGCTCCAGTTTGGAGCATTCTTCTTCTTTGTAGGATCATTCTTGATTTTCTCAATCCTTTCTGCCTCATGCTTTAGAGCGATTATTGGCCATTCTTCGAACTGTTGTTCTTCAGCAGGATAGAATTTCTCTTTCATGATGTAGGCTAGATATTGTTTTCTTAACTTTTTCCTTTGATCAGCCTTTTCTTTGTTTAGGTCTTGTGCAAACTCTTCTATCTGCTTTACTTTTGTGAAGTAGAACTCCAGTCTTTTAGCAATGCCATCTTCGCTTAAACGTTCACGTTCACTCTCAACTTTAGCTCTTAGTTTAGCTTGCCTTGACTTTGAGGTAATCATCCATATCATCTGGTGGCATGTAGCCTATGAGTGAGGAGAATCTTCTTTTTGAAGGATCTTCTTCTGTATAGAATTGCCTCATCTCATTTTTGATAGCTTCAAGTTCCAGTGGATGTTGTGCAGCATTAGGATCATGTATACCCTCATCGGCAGAGATTGGCTTTCTTTTTCTGTTGAAGAGCTTTGGTTGTGATGTAGAGAAGGTGAGAGCAGTGGTGGATGATTGACTAACAGTTGTTGAAACAACTGGTGTCTGAACATCTGTTGTCATTACAACTGCTGATATGTCAGCAGTTGTCTTCTGCTTTTGAGCAGGGGATGGAAGTGGTGAGGTAGTTTTTGATGGTGGTGATGGTGGTGGTGAATCATCATCTGATATGAGATTCCTTCTCCTTTTTAATGAAGAAGGGGCAGATGATGTTTTGGGTGAATCAGTGGTTTGAATGATGGGGAGTGTCTGACAAACAACTGTTGAAACAACTGGTGCTTCAACCACTGCTGTCATTACAACAGATGTTGTAACATCTGTTGTCTTCTGTTTTATGACAGGAGGCAGTGGTGATGGTGTGATTGTAGATGATGGTGGTAGAGTAGTAGTTGCAGTGGTGTGTGGTAGAGTGGTGTGTGTTGAAGATGTGTGTGTTGATGACATGGCAGCTGTTTGGCTACTGACAGCAGTTTTTGTAACTACTGCTGTATCAGCTATTTGACTAACAGGTTTTGATACCTGCTTTTCTTTTTCTTTTTCTTTTTCGGGCTCAATATAAAGGCCATGTTCTATTCCCATCTTATTCATTTGTCTCAACAGCTTGATATTCTCCCCCTTTTTGGCATTATCTGAAGGAGGGTTATCAAGAAAGTATAGGGAAGAAGGAACTTTGCCAGAGACACTTTGAATGCTAGCCTTTATAGCCTTGATATCTGCTTGAGTATCTTTGAACCTTGATTCCACCATGTTGGTCAGCATTTGTACATGAGTAGCATGGTTTTGATCAGCCATTTGTTGCTGTTTTTCAAGCATGGCTTGAAAGATATTCCAGAGGTCATTTGCAGCAACTGCATGTTGTGCAGATGCTTGAGTAGGAACAGATGCTTGTGGTGGGGCAGCAGTAGACTGTGCTTTTTGAGCTTTTAAAATCTCTTGCACCATCTCCTTTATTTCAGCAACTGAATCTTCAAGTTTGTCAACTCTGTTCGTCAATTCCTGATATTTTGAATCATCACCTACTTTAGTAGGATCATCTGAATCCCCACCAGCAGTGGTTATATCAATGTGTGACTTAGGAACAGAGTCCCAAAAATCACCCATTGATGCCCCTTGTTCTTGGTACTGGGGACTTCTTTCTTCAGCACTCGATAAACCTTTGATGGTACCAGTGGTTAGATCCAACTCACTGGTGGTTACCGAAGTTGCCATGGAAGAAATTGCCTTCAAGGGAGTCTTACTTATGAAACAACTGTCCAACTGAAGATCTGTTGATCCACCAGTTGTAGTTGCTGCTCCACTTGAACTACCACCGAGAGTTACTTGTAACTCAGGGGGTGTAACCTCCTCAATTGTTGCTGGGATAGCAGAAGTAGTAGCATCACACCCAGTCTCTTGTGGGGGTATACTCTCAGTGATAGGTGATAGAGAGGAACTGGTTTGTGTCTGAGCTATAACAGCTGCATGCAACAAGGGTAGCATGGATTGTGGCATTATGATTGGTGAGGGTATAGGTGTTGAAAGAGACATGTCCTTGGGATCAGGACTGTGGAAGATAGAGCCAAGTGGATCTGGAGCTTCATAATTTGGTGTCCCTGTGATTACAACCTGATCCTTTTGTGAGGATGCAGGAGGAGTTTCAGGCAAGGGTTGAGATCTTTCTTCCAACTGTTGTGAGGAAGTAGCAGCAGTGGTTTGTGGTGACTTTTGTGTTGTCACAGGCATTTCCTCTGGGATCTCATCTTCCAGAGTTGCCTTTGTTTTGGGTTTGGTGGGTTTTCTGGATGTTTTTCTTTTGGTCTTTTTGGTGATATCAGGTGTGGGTTGTGTTGCTTTGATCACCTGGAGCAGTGGGCTCAGCAGCTGATACCTGAGGAGCAGTTGTAACCGCTAAAATCTGCTCAGGTACCCCTACTTTTGTTTTTATTGGTGCCAACATTCTAGTGAATGTTTCAGGTGTCAAGCTTTTTATTTGAAAATAGACACCTTGTTTAAGCAAATTTTCATTTTTCTTATCAAATTTTTGTATAAAATAATAACTCAAAAATCTTGGAAACAACAAAAATGCTTTACTTTCAACGTTTTTCACCATGTCATTGAAAATCTCATGGGAGTAGTTGTAGTCTTTATTATTCAAAATAGCGTAACCCAGGCATTGAATTTTTAATGGTATTTCGTTAAAAGATGTTGTTTTATTCGAAGCACACATCAGAAGTGTGTGAAATAAAAATCTGGGTGCAGATGGAAAATAACCCTTTTGTAGGGTATCTACCTTTGACTGTTCTGCATAGCCCCTTTTCAGAAAATCAGCTTTTAACTCGTTTTTGTCAAAAGAAGCTTTACCTTTCTGATCATCGAGTTTGAAGATTTCTGATAATGATTGCGGAGTGATTTGAATCGCAGTACCCTGTATCGAGGAGTTAATGGCTACTACTTTATCATCTTGTTTTTCAAGCGTAGCATTTTTCCAGAACTCTCTCTGGGTTTGCAGATATATGGGGGCGTCTACTGTCAACAAAGTTTTGTACTTTGATGTAGATATGGTGTCGAGAATGGAATCGAAGGTATGATTGTTTGTGGGTTTTGTAAGTAAACCCAAATAGTTGTGAGATTGTTTGTATGGTATCTCATTGGATTCTTCGGCAGTTTGAGCGACTTCATTTGAAGGTGGTGGTGATTTAGGTTTTGATTTTGACTTTGATTTTGTCATTTTTGCGGAGAAGAACGAAGAAGGATTTTGGAGATTTTGAGAAGAAGGGTTGGAAACTGCTATGAGAAGAGAATTTTGGAATTCAATTCGACAGTGTAAAACCCTGTTTGGGGTTTAGGGCAGGGTTTTAGCTGCGGAAAAAATGATCGCTGATGTGGCAGCGGTTATTATGATCTGAAGGCTAAAGACTTACCACGTGTCAAACACTGATGAAATGGATGAAGGATGGAAAACAATTGTTTTAAGGGCCACTGACGTATCAAGCATCAGTGGTTACAACGGTAAAAATTGTGGGCAGTGGATGATTTTTACTATCAGTGGATAGCATATCAGTGGATAGGACACTGATTTTGAACATCAGTGCTTGTCAAGAAAATGAGGGATCAGTGGTTAACTTTCAGCAGTGGACAGTGTTTAGAGATCAGACGTTGGAACAAAACAGTGGTTAGGGTAAATGGTACAGATCTGAAGGACAAGTATTCCAGCAACAGTTTTGAGAATTTTCATTCAAGGTTTTGCCACATGTCAATTTTGAAAGACAGTGGTTTAGTACCCCAGATGATGAAAACTTTTTGCTAAGGCAACTCATTTTCGTTTAATACTCAATTAAAACATGAGTACCCTAGTAATTCAAAAACTGATACATAAATACTAAAGTTGAATCCGCTGTAGAAGCTGTTATAACTACACCATAAGTGCTAGTCTTTAACAGGACTTTGCCTTCAACAGTGCATAGCCCTCATGAGGCAATAAGCCCACCAGTCTTTATATGGAGCAAGAATTAATTATAACAGTCCTTAGCATGATCAGCTGTTATAACCACACCACCCTTTCAGAGTTGGACCATTAAACAAATCCTTGACACTATTAATCCTCTGTTGACTTACCAAACAGATCTACAGACACAATTCAACATCAACATAATCTAAATATTACCGAAACAATAAATAATAAGTAAAAATAAAACACAACAAAGATTCATAAAATTATATTTAATCATTTATTCAGGACCTTAAAACTAAAAGTCCAACAATTACATGACATACTGAACAATATTCAAGTTCAAATCTAAGAATAACAGCAAGAACTAATAAACTTTAGTTTCCACTACATCTATTGCTGAACCTCTTGATGTATGTCCTTCAGCATCGCCATAAACTGCACGTCTCTATCACCACACTCCATATTACTGACAACACAAATAAGAATAAGAAACTAATCTAAAATTCAAACGTGTCTTTTTCATTTTTATTGCACATCTGAGTTTTCACGAGCTTTGGACGAATGTATACTTTCTTTAAAAGAAGAAAATCTTCCTGGAGCAAGAAAACGTGACTATGGATTTAACGGAAATAAAAAAAAATGGCACATGTAACTTTAAAGTTGCATCTCTGCCATCAAAAAAGGTAACACATGCAACTTTTCACGATGTTGCAACAATGATATTGCAGCATCGATATTGAAAGGTTGATGTGGGATGCGAATTTACATTGAAACAACGATGTTGGAATAATGATACAGGAACGATAACATGTAAACATTCTCAACAAACATTCGAACAAAGAAGTGTAATGGGAAATTAGCTGCTAAATCACAAGAAAGATGCATTTGAGAGAGAAAGATACGGTCACATATATGAGCGAGCGAGATTTGAATGTGAAACCAGATAATTGTATCTTATTTATAGAATAATAAAAATATATATGGTTTGAAATTTGAATTTCAAAATTACTAATATTAATTAGTAATTACTGATTTGATTTGAAAGCAATTGTTATGATGTTTTTAGGGAACTGAAATATGCAAAGTAGGAAAAAAAAAGAGAACGTCAATTTTAAATTACCTTTTACATATTTTTTATTTCCAAATTTCAAAATTACTGAGAGATAATAACCGTCAGTTTGAAATTCTAGTTTTGCATATTTTAAAAGTCCAAAGCTCAAGAAATTACAATTAATTATTATTGATTAGATTTGCAACAAATAGTCAAAAAGTATTTTTTTTATTTTTTAATTTAACATTAAGGATAAAAATATATATGGTTTGAATTTTGAGTTTCAAATTACTGATATTATTAGTAATTACTGATTTGATTTGACCGCAATTGTGATGATGTTTATTGGGAACTGAAAGGTAAGTAGTGTATATCTTTATATCCCTCCTTATTAAAGTAAATAAATATTACTAATCATATGCAAAGTAGGGAAAAAAAAGAGAGGACGTCAATTCTAAATTACCATCTTGCATAAATTTAATTTGAAATTCATATTTTGCATATTTTAAAAGTCCAAAGCTGAAGAAATTACCATTAATTAGTGATTTGATTTGCAACAAATACCCATCAAGTATTTTTTTTTTTAATTTAACATTAAATTTCATCAGGAAAACAATATTGGAGGAACTCTTATCTCATTGCAATGTAACGATTAGGTAAAATGGTAATTTCATTTTAATTCTAGTTTTTATTTGATAATTTCAATATATCACTAATTAACACCATGGATGGTAAATATCAATGGATGTCAAGAATAAAAAAGTGACCAGTGGCTATTTTTTCCTATCAGTAGATACCGAACGTCAATTGTCATTATGACTTTTCTGTAATTACTGATGATGATTTGAAAGCAACTGTCATTGTCATGATGACTTTTCTAATTTTTAAACCGTGAGTTTGAAATTCACATTTTGCATGTTTTAAATGTCCAAAGCTCAAGAAATTAGCATTAATTACTGATTTGATTTCCAACAAATAGTTATAAAGAATTTTTTAAATTGTATGATCAAAACAATGTTGGAGGAAATCTTACCTCATTGGTATGTAAAGATGAGGTAAAATGGTAATTTCATTGTTATTCTAGTTTTTATTTGATAATTTCAATCTATCACTAATTAACACCATCAATAACAAAAAAGTGAGCAGTGGCTGTTTTTTAGGAAAACAACTGATGGTCAATATCAATAGATGCCAACAATAAAAAAAGTGAGCAGTGGCTATTTTTCCTATCAGTGGATAGCCAACAGTTTTTTAAACACTAATGTTTGGTCAGTCAATGGTAAACAGATTTTGAAGAAACATATGTTTCGCCTTAAACAGAATTTTGCCCATAAACAGGTGTTTGCACATAAAGAGATGTTTATCTGGTGGTTTAAAACCACTGTTGGGTCAAACAAATTTCACAACAGGACCAATACTCAAATAGATGTTGACCTTAAACTGATGTTTGGTTTAGAGCCAAACATCTGTTTAACCCTGAACAGGGGTTTCCATTAACTATTGACCAAATTGCAAACAGATGTTAAAACCACTGTTTGTTATTGTACTTCTTTACAAAATTACATAGAATTCAAAAAAACGAAACAAACACTTAAAGAAGTATAATTTAACACATAATCTAATCCGGCAAAGCAATCTATTATCTGAGAATTCACTGATTCTTACAACATGAAACAAACTCATAATGAAATACTAAAGTTACATAAGAACCACTGATAATTAAATACTAAATTTGAATCCGTTGTAGATGCTGAACCACTGCTGATACTAAACAGTCATTTTCCTTTGATTAATCAAACTCTAGGTACATAAAGTGCAAACAGTCGTTTTCCTGAACAGATGTTATAGTTAATAACATCTACTGTTCAACCTAACAGGGGTTTCCATTAACTATTGACCAAATTGCAAACAGATGTTAAAACCACTGTTTGTTATTGTACTTCTTTACAAAATTACATAGAATTCAAGAAAACGAAACAATCACTTAAAAAACTATAATTTAACACATAATCTAATCCGGCAAAGCAATCTATTATCTGAGAATTCACTGATTCTTACAACATGAAACAAACTCATAATGAAATACTAAAGTTACACAAGAACCACTGATAATTAAATACTAAATTTGAATCCGTTGTAGATGCTGAACCACTGCTGATACTAAACAGTCGTTTTCCTTTGATTAATCAAACTCTAGGTACATAAAGTGGTTGTCTTTAACAGGACCTTGTCTTCAACAGTGGATAGGCCTCATCAGTCTTTGTTCATAAAGAGTTCCTTTAAAACAAACTTTATGCTTCTTTTAATACAAAAAAGGTAGGAAACACCATTACTCTAGACTCTCTAGTAACATAAAATCTTATCTTACAACAATAGCAGATCCTTTCTTGCGTTTAGTAGGAACTACCGTGGGTTCTCCATCATCATCTTCTGCACAAGTGAATTATAATCATCATCATCATTTAGACATAAGCAAGTAAAACAATAAATTTAATAATCTTTCTTTGTGTTTAATTAAACTTTATGCTTCTTTGAATACAAACCTATAATAACCCGCAGCAGATTGTATGAATTTCAAACAACTGTGATTAGACTGAAATATAAACCGAGAATGAAATGCTCCACTGTTGGGTTATTAACTTTCAACCTCACTTTCCCTAAATTTATCAATTCTAATTTTCAACAGGATGTAATACAATTATTACCTTAATTAAGATATCTTCAACTGCAAACAACAATAGCAAACAACATCAAACAACAATAGCAAACAACATCCGTCAATAATAGCAAACAACATCAAACAATAATAGCAAATACCTGATGTTTAATCCACTGTAGATGCTGAACCACTGCTGTTACAAACAGATAATACCAATGAAACTCTAATTTCAGAAAGAATAATGGCTGAACATACTCAAACATCAATAATCAACAGATGTTATACTCATATCATCACCATCTAGAAAAAAACGCTAATTTCAAAACATATTCAAACATACCAGCTTATGGTAGTTCTCTTATCCGCAGCTAAGCGGATTTCAACTTTGATGACAACAACCCTGGAACCATATGATTAGATTACGAGTAGAAATTAGGATTAGTGTAAATAAGAGGAAATCATGAAAGTATTTCAACTAAAAAAAAGAACAAACCTTTTGATGAAGTAATCGATGAACAAAAGAAGATTTTATGGTGGCGTCTGAAGAAGATTAAGGTTTGGATGGAAAGAATTATCTCAATAATTTGCAGGGTTTGTGAAATTTGAATTTGAATCGGCTGAATATAGAGAGAGAAAGAACCCAAGGTTTGTAAACAAAGATTAGAAGTGAGAAGAGAGATTATATAAGGAAAAGGGGATGGCACTGTTGGGCGGGAAAAGAGAACTGAGGATGCCATAATCAAGTGACACGTGGCCCAAATAACTTTCATTTATTATATATAATAGATTATATATATATGATTTCTTTTAATTGGATGGTTCATACTAAAATTTTATTGGTTCTTGATTTTTTTTTTAAAACACCACTTTAACGTCCCTTCTACCACTTGTTTTTCCTACCACGTCAAATAGTTTTCGTATACACGCCTAAGTCTTTAGTATCTTCGAATTTTACTCATGTAGAAGAAAAAAAGCATATCATAATCGTCATTGTTTTGATCTCAACGATACTTTAACAAATATGTAATAAACTGAATTTAAAGAAAAACTTGAGACTCTATAATAGAAGAAAATTAATGTATCTGGGTGGTTTCATTATTCTCATGCCAAGAAACTTATTTACTAAACATATCATAATCGTCATTGTTTTGATCTCAACGATACTTTATTTTTCAAAACGTTGGTCATCTCTAGTTGCCGAGATATTGTAAAACAAAGCACGCCTTTTTTGAGCTCTGGTGTTAGTTAAGAGGTGTTCGAATAACATTAAATTAATTATGACCATTTTGGCCTTGCATCAGTTTAATTCTTTTTCACCTAGAGCAAATTTTAGCTAATAATCCAATTTTAATTAATAAAGTATAAACTAATCATTATTATCCTTTAATTCTCTTCCAAGACACCCATGGGAATTACCATATCACCCTTAATGAACCCATAATATCGCTTCGGTTAATACTCCCTTTCGATATAAGCTTCCATCATGCATATGCCAAACTCTTCTTAAACATGTTAGCAGTTTGCTCCAGCTTGTTAACATATTTGAAGTCAGTCCCCTTGCAACACTTTCTCATGAATGGAGTGATAGTGAACTTCAATATGTTTTGTTCTGGCATGGAATGTAGGAGTAGGATTCTCACCTAACATAATCGAGGATATATTGTCTCAAAATAAAGTCACCTTGCTGCACATTTTCTGATGTAATTCTCTCCTTAGTTGTACCAACCAAACACTCTCCTGAGTAGCCAATGAAGGTTGCAGCTGCACAATATTGTGCTTTAGTATTAGACGGAGACACAATTTAATTATCTCTTGCTACACCACCCTGCTCCAATAGTGTAAACACATAACCGGAAGCTCCAATATTCAACAAATCCAAACTCGGCTCCCTCTTAAACGTTATACCATATGTAGGAGTCATTTTTACATACCTTACCACCGGCCAAAAGTGCATCCCGGTGAGGTTTCAACCAAGGGCGGACTTATTGCCTTACAAGGGCGGGCGGGCGCCCCCTTGAATTCTTTTTTTATTGTTATACGTACTTGAACATCCCAAGCGCCCCCATTAAAAATAAAAAAAAAATCACAAAAAAAAAATTAAAAAATCAAAAAAAATTAAAAATAAAAAAAAATTTAAAAATTTTAAAAAAAGGTTCAATGCTTTTTGAGGATTGTACGTCACGATGAACTTCATTTGGTACCGGGTACCGGTACCGAACCATACTTACTTGTAAGTCTTATAATATGTGCTGCTCTTAAATTGAACCGAAACATTCTCTAATTTATCATAATAAACCTACTTATAAGTACCGATTCAAATAGACAACAAAATCATATAAATATATAATCATACAGATATATAAACAAACTCAATCTACTTACAGAGAAATTCAATATAAACACTTGCATCTAATAACACAACTTCAAATCTAATTGAATTACCTGCTGAAGCTGATCATAGCTAACATCATCCTGACACTTCGCCCAAACTCCACTCGACGAAACCGATCCATACAACGTTTGACAATCATTTGCTAACTCCAGCATCCTTCCTCTGAATCTCTCATATACATATCTTCATCAATTTTTACATCCATCAATCCAGTTTCCGATTATAATCAACTGAATTCTCACATTGACAATCTGATCCAGAAATAGCAGAAAATGAAACAAAACAAAATAAAACAGAAGGAAAATCAGGTTTAGATCATCGGTTCACGTCAAAATGGTACCGGTCGAAATGGTACGGGTTGAAACTGTTCGCGTCGAAATGGTTCGATTCGAAACGGTACGGGTCAAAACCGTTGGCGTTGAAACGCTACGGGTCAAAACCGTTCGCGTCGAAAAGGTTCACGTCGAAACTGTTCGCATCGAAACGGTACGGGTCGAAACGGTTCGGATCGAAGCCAGTATGGGTCGAAACGGTACGGGTATAAACTTAAAAACAAAACAAAAAATATTGGTTTAAAACTAATCGATCAATAAACTTAAAAACAAAACAAAAAATATTGGTTTAAAACTTGTATAAAAATACTCAAAAACTTTCCTAAAATTGGAACGGGTCAAGTGGGTAGGAAATAAACTAATTATCAATCTCATGCCTTTTTAGTAACATACCACTTGTGGAAAGGTGCAGTACCTTTTCTAATATCCGGTCAATACTGTAAAAAAACATACTTCTATTTATGATGCTACAAAAACCAAATTATCTCAAGGTCCACATTAATTCAAATCAACACCTAAAAACAATCAACAAACACAAAGCAATAACAACCACAAGCCCATGATACTCTAGCAACCAATTTAACTCAAGAATCAATAACAACTTTTCTTAAAACCTATAAAAAGGAGTAAATTTTTAATAAAAAATCTTCAAAAAACACAAAGGACTGGAAATAGTATTGACTATCCGAAAGAATTTTTCAAACCTGATAATGACAAAAGATCAACGGGTCAACAAAGAATAAATAATCATTAAAGTCAGGTAGATGTATATTATAGTGAGAAAAGAATGTTTTAGGTGGTTTTGAGACCAAAAATTGATCCCAACAAATAGAGGCGGGCAAAGGGTCACATAGGATGTGTACAGGTCAAACGCGTTGAGTTTACCACCCTAAACGCGTTGAGTTTGAGACCAATGACAAAGTGTTAGTATATGTGAAAGAAAATAACCTTTGAAGTTCTATTTTTTTGTATACATGCAATTTTGTTGGGATGATATTTGGTTGGTAACAGGTCTAAAAGATACCAACAGATTGCGTACCAAGGTTAATCCGTTGATGACAACGACAGAAAGTGCAGGTCATGTTTGCTTGGTGTGGGTGTGGTTAACTTTCCTATCCGCACTCTGCACTTCCGGTAAAAAGGAAACAAACGACCTGACCGGACTTAGCACCCGAAAACCACCTCCCTTTTTATCAAATCAGAACTGCAAACCAATTGTTTCAGACCAACTAAAAAAATTAAAAAACGATTATAAGTAATAAAAACAATCGTTGTTACACCATGTGCCATTATTAGCCATAGTTAAAAAGTTCTACATGGAAAACATTCAAAATAAACTTGTTTATCAGCATATCGCGCACAAACGAAAGGACGGAACATAGCCTAAATGTGCAAGTGTAGTGTGGGTCTGAAAGAGTAGTTTAACCACAAAGAAGACAAAGAAAGCACAAACCTTCTTCCAGTCTTTTCCACACTTCATATAAGCTTTATAGAAGCGCTCAACTTCTTCATCAGTCCATGGAGATCCTAACATGTCAGAAAGTTTCATCTTCTGCACAAAAGATGAAAGTATCAGACATGGTCACTTTAATGAACATTTGTATATTACTTAAGTTGGTAAAAAAATACCTAAAACCTGATGGTAACATATATTATTAACCTATACATAAAATCACACATTAAACATAAATTAAACCTAGAACATGAATCATAACTTACCAGAACACCAGATCTGGATCAAATTAAGCATTTCATAGCATTAAATTAAGGTTTACACAAGTTCAATCTATCACATTAAACCCTAAACCAGATAAATCTAAGCAAAATAATCAATTCCCTTCTCCATATCTCATAACCTAAATCGTAGATCCGAAACCCTAATCTCGCAATAACTCACAATAGAAAACAAATTAACCTAATTAATCTAAAATTCACAATATCAAAACGCAACGACGTTCATAACAACAGATTCCGAACTAAATTGGCTCTAAAATCTCAATAATTAACAACATTAAACCTAATTTTAGATAGAAGTTAACCTTAATTTTAGAGAGAAATTGACATTAAACCTGAACTTGTGATATAACAGAAACCAAGAATATGCCACAATTCAAGCTGTAATGACCTTACTTGGCTTTGATATTCCAGCACCAACCTAAGAGAACACATCTGAGTCAAAGCATAATTTAAATAATTACAAATGATTTTAATTTTTGAACACTTTTATTTGATGAACGTAAAAGCTAGAGCTGAAATAAAACAACTTGGTTTACCATTGTTGACTTCTTGCTAACATGGGCTTCAACAACTACCATTTTTTGCAAAATATCTAAAACTCACCAACCCCTTTACAACCCGTCAATCCATTTGACTTGTTTTGACTTTTGCAAAAAAATATATTGATTCACAGTCAAATCAGTCACTGCAAATCATGACATGTGGTCTGAATCACAAAATGTTTTAACTAATATTGTTAGATCTGACTCTGTGCATAAGATAACAGCATATTTGCATAACAAAACTGATAGAAACTGAAAACCGATACTACAATAAAAACTCTCAGTTAATTTTATTCTACATCCTAGTGTTGTTTTGATAATAATTTATTAAAATTTGAAACTTGGTACTAAATGAAGAGATCTACAGCTTTGAATTTCAGTGAAAAACTACAACATAAATCAATAATCATGAAAATTAAAAATTTTAAAAGATACCTGAAGCATTAAAAATCGGTTGTGATCCAACATTTCACAAAAATATTCAACAGCAAGATCAAAATATCCAATAAACTGAAACAAAAAGAAAATAATCGGTAGAGATATCAAAACAACCAACATTTAAAAGATACCTGAAGCTTTAGTATACCTTATTACATGGAAATTACAATGTCTGATAGTTGATAAACCCAAAGACCTGTAAAAAAACCAACATTTAATCAACAGGTAAACATAAAACAACACATGACTCAACTCAATCATTCAACCGAACTGAGTCAACACACCAATAACTCAGCAATGACTACAATAAATCGACCTAGATCTGGCCAGATCTTCCTCCACCCTCTCGAGAAACAAAGACGCAACCCAGATCTTCCACCAAGTCTGGGAAATCACAACCCAGATCCGATTCAAATAACATATAACAGAGATGGTAAAAAGAAAGATCAAACAAAAACAAAATAATCAGTAGGAAGATCAAAACAACCAAAATTTAAAAGATACCTGAAGATCTGGGTTATCTAGAATCACACGTAAACACTAAATCAAACAACTTACGGATCATGAAGCCGTGAACGAAATCACTGCGTACGAAACACGTATCAGCTTAATCATGAACGGAGTGCAGGAAGTTGAATATATTGTAAAGCAGAGATGCAGATTATGGATGAATAATAATGGAGAAATTGGTGAAATTAGGGTTTTGAATATTGAACTGTGCCAGAATTTTGGAAGTGAAGGAGGAAATAACTTGACTAAAATTAAGATTTTGGCAGATTATGGATGAATAATAATGGAGAAATTGGTGAAATTAGGGTTTGGAATATTGACCTGTGCCAGAATTTGGGAAGTGAATGATGAAACAGCTTGACTGAAATTAAGATTTTGGCTGTAAAGTTGAATTTGAATTTTGAATTTGAATGTGAAGTTATTTTTGGAAAACTGAAAGGCAGAGAAGGAAAGAGGAAGAAGAAGAAGGCGAGGAAAGGGAAAGAAGGGTGGGTAGGGTTTTGGACGCTTCTTTTGACTTGCAGGGAGAGAGAGGGGGAGAAACAGACGTTTCGTCTGCCATCATTTATCACCCTTGACTTTTATAAATTGGTTAAAAAAAACAAAAAAATGGAGGAGTTGACACGTGTAACGTAGAGGAAGGAGAGATTGCCATGTAGGAAAGAGAGAAAGAGGGTGGCTTGTGGTGTTGACACCTCAGCCAAATACCCTTTGATTTATTATAATAGAGATATCTATAAACTATATTAATAAGCATATCCAAAGGACTTCTTAAGGTCATAAGAATTTCCTTAAAACACCCCTAAAGCATAATGTACAAGTCTTTAAAGCACATGAATATTTATCTTTCCAATAATACCCTTTTGGGCGGCCATACTTAAACCTAAAATCACATTTCAAAATTCAAATCCTCTTCCTCTCTTCCTTCTCTTTCTCTCTCTCTCTCAAATTCCAGCAGATCTAGATTCACATCTGCATTGCATCTGCCCTTTCTCTCGATTCACCTTTAAATCAAAGAATAAAAACATGAAATGCCATGGATCTATGGTTTATGGCATCTTCTCTCAACGACCCAATAACCTCCTTTTCTCTTTCCATTTCTCTATCCAGGCGATTTTGTAGATCTAGGGTTTATGGCATCTTCACTCAAAATCGTTGATGTTCCAGAAATTGCTGTTCAAGTGCTTGATCAGACACCAACCGGTAACTAGGTATGGTTCTGAGTTTTTGCATTCATTGTTGCATTTTTGTTGATTTTGTTAGCCTCTTACGTTTTTGTTGATTTTTAAGCTAAGATCTGAGTCTTTTTCTCTCTCAAGGGAAGATTTCAGCATGTTTTCATACATCATCTCCGCCGTACACGTCGGCCGGAGTAACACGGGTGACAGAAAAGAAAAAAAAAGGCAGAGAGCAAAAAGAGAGTTTAGAGTGTGAACGCGAAAAGAGAGAGAGAGACTGGAAGGAGAGCAAGGCGGTCTTAAATCTTTGGTCTTTTCTAAAGATTATGTGGAAAGATTGGAAGAGAATTTAGCAAAGGTTAGTTGTTTAAGCTTCAAAGTTTGAAACTTTATGATTTATTGTTGTATGAAATGAATTTTTGGTTAATACCCAGTTTTTGTAATTAGGTTTCTTGATGATATATGAAATTGTTTATTGAAATGTCAGAATATATTGTGTTGTAACAATGGATTTTGTATATATTCTTGTTGCTAAAGTTATAGCATTTGTTTATGTTTAATAGAATGTAATATTGTTATGTTTTTATTTGATAATGTGTAGGTTGCTCTTCATTTAGGGAGATATATTGTGACCATGATGAGTTGTGGGATGATTTTGTTAATTAAATTCAGTTTATCACTTATCAGGTTAGTTAATGACTGCATAATTTCTATGAATCATAGAAGCTAATCGTGTTTAATAATAGACTATAATTAAACATGATTAGTTTCTTTGTTTAAGAATAATAAAGATATTAATTTACATTTAAATGTTGACTGAAGGTGGAGATGGTCAAACGAATGATTTGGTCTGGTATAGTTGGGTTGGTGGCATTATTATCGGAACAATGATCAGTTCAAATATGGTTTTGGATGAAGTTAGTCGAGCAGGTCCTAGAAATGTGGTCATAACCAGAAGGTACCCGTCTCTCTTTTTTGCTCTAAATTAATGAAATTTTAATTTTATTATGTTGTGAAAGGAAGATCATTGTTTTAGGAAGTGACTTAAATTTCAACAATTGCACATTTAGAAACTTATTTTTGCCAAAATGCAAGTATGCTAATGTCCAACATCAGTGATAGTTATCAATATGATCATCACCTCGCTTCTATAGACATTTGGGTGAGAAATAGAAAATTTAACGCTTATAAGAATATCATAGCATCAAAATTTGCACCTACATAACTTTGTTGGTTAATTACTAATTCTATTTTTTTTTACAGATAAATAATGTCTGGACTAACAAAGGTTTCAGACCGTTGTTAGAATTTAGAGATGAAGATATACAACAAGTATGTGTTTTCCTATGAGATTGCTGAATTTAAAAAATAAAAAATGAAATTGTTATTATAGTGCACATTTATATATTATTCTGGTTTTGGTTTATTAGGCGAACGTTGATAAAGATCAAGTGAAAGCAGCAATCAAAGCTCAACAAGATCAACAGATCGATAATGTAACCATTCTATATATGATTTAATACTGAAGTGTTAAGTCCTAACTTTCTTCATCATTATACCATGTTCTAACTACTGGAATAAAAACAGGCTCTTCTAGCGGAGGCCCGATTCTGCTCTGATGTGGAATTAACCGAGAAAGAAATCGAGCGTATGGTGATGGAAGCTTCACGGGCAGAATATATGGCTAACGACAAGTTTAAGCAGCAACTGTGTAACGCCCCAAAATCCAAATGTTATATATTCACAATATGTTCTTATGTGTTATATTATGAAATAAATAACTAGGCTATTTAACCTAGTTAAGAGCATGGTAAAAACTATTAAAAGAGAAACGTAGTGCCAAATATGTTATAGAGGCAAACTTGAGGGGTTAAAGTGGATAAGATGAAAGTTGATTTACTAATTAAAAGATCAACACACACACACAAACACACACGAAGGGTGTGTTCGTGAAGCTTCAGGAGCTCTCAAGAGCTCCAAACCCTAACCAAGAAAGATCATCAAATTGAAGGGTGAATCAAGGCGTAAATTCATAAACGAACTTGAATTAATGATCACCTACGCGAGGGGATCATGAGGTATGTCTCGAAAGTTAGATTGATGAACTTGTAGGAAGTGGGTTATGTTCTAAACCGTGAAATTGTATGAAATTGAGTTTGGGTATGTGTTAGAATCATCATATAGAAGTTGTGTTAGGTGCAATTTTGATTGTATCGATGAGTTGGGATAAAACCCACTTAGAAATTGTAGGAAGATGAAGTTTAGTGAAGATTTATGATGAACTATGTAATGTTGATGTTAGAGTAGTGTTATAGAAAGTAGTTAGATGGATAATTTGATATAAAACATATGATGCTTGGTTATGATAATGATTTGTGAAAGATTATGTTAATGCATGGATGAACTAGGAAGAATGTGCTTTAATTAGTTGTACAATATGCACTAAATGGTGTACGCACACCAAGTGTATGATGAAATGTCTAAGTGAAGTTAAGATGTGAGATTGTATGAAATAGCTTGATATATATATATATATATATATGATTGAGATTAGGTAATGATGTAATTAGTAGTATAATAACGTGAAGAAGGTGCTTTAGATGGAACTTATACAAGAATTCGGGTTGAATGTATGTCTTGGTCAAGACTATGCATTAAGGACTTGTACGTTGTGTTTAATATCACTAGGTGATTATGTGGTTGTAAGCATATTTTCATTGTGAGTAAGAAATGTATATAGTGTCATTGATATAGCATAAATGATGATACGGATACATGAGGATAAGCCGAAAGTTTGTATGATGAACTGTTGACTTTTGAAGGTCAACTATGCATAAGAAGCATGATTTGGTTTGTTTTCGTAAAGGTAGGATTATAGGAAGTTGTATAGTACATGTTATGTTAATATGCGTTATTGTGATTACATGATGAATTTCATGAGTTTGAAAGGATATGAATTTGATTATATGTCATATGCTTGTTAGTTGTGACTAAAGAAGGTCAAATGTGAAATATGCGATTGATATGATCGTTAACATGTACAATTGTGTATGCTAATGTGAATGTAATTTGGTGACATGAAAGTATAGGAATCATGTCGAGAGGGACTCAAGCATGAAAGGCTAACGGGTCAAGAAGTGGCGAGGAAACGGATATGAACACGGATGCATGAGGTAAGTGATTTCCGTAATCACTTCTTAGTTGTTTATGTAAAGTTACGTGCGACTTAATTAATTATGATAATTAAGGTCAAATAGGAATGAGTTGTATGAAATCGATGAATTTTGCTAAGTAAATCAAATGGGTCAAGATGAGGTTTTATTGCATACCGGAAAGGTTGCATAAGTAACAACTTCGGTATGATAACCGAGTAATGGGTAAAATTGTATGTAAGCATGCTAACCAAGTAACGGTGACGCGGGTTAATGGGCAAGAGGTTCGGTAGGAAATTATGAGTAAATGAATAAACAATTTCATAGATGGAAATTGTACTATTTAATGTTCAATTACGTAATAATGAATGAATTTAACGAATACCGGGTATCGGGTGCGTAAACCCCAAGTACGACACTTCGGATAGTGTAAAAGTATTATGGTCATAAGGTTCATATAAGTTTTGGGTTAAAAGGAATGAGTTGTTTGATAAAAACATGAACGGGTCGAATAAATCGTAAATGAATAATAAGCCGATAGCGCGTAAGTTAAGAATTTCCTTAATCCGGATATGGGATTTCAAGTTTACATGATAGAATGTTAATTTACAATCATGTAGGAAGAAACGGGAGGTTAAACGGGTAAACGGTTTAAAAGTTATGCGAGTTTTAGTGCGTTCGAACGACAAAAACAACATAGCAGGAAAACTGATTTTCGAGAGGCCGTAGCCGATGCCCATATTGGCAGTCGCCGACGCCCCCTAGAAAGTCAATTTTTGCTGACGGGTTATTTTGCTGCCTACGGAGGTTTTTGGCTACGGGTAAATGCAAGGGCCGTCGCCCCCTAGGGCCGTCGCCGACGCCCTCCCCAAGTTCAAAAAGCTGAAAAATGTTATGTAAGTTGATTTATGGGTCGTGGGCTTCGGTAGGTTAACCGTGGACTACGGCGGGTCTCCCAAACATGATTTTGATCGTTCCTTTGATGATTATGGGTTATAAATCTAATTCGAAGACCCACATAATTAATGTATGGTTATGTAAGAGGTATGTGAGAACTTGTACGTGTATATATGGTTAGGTACATCTGTAGACGTGTATATATATGTATGTATGAAGGTGCGTCTGAGTGTATGTATGTACGTGAAGATGTAGGAAGGTATGTACGTATGTAGGTATGTATGTATGTAAGAACGTATGTATGCATAATTTAGATACATTGAGTATTAACGTTATTAATGGTGCGCCTTGAGAATGAAACGCAATGCAGGTACATGATTGAAGCCTCACCGGGGAATAGATACACAGATGAAATGCTTAAAGTTAGAAAGATAACGGAATGGGAAGTTTACATAAGTGAATCTGGTTTATGCATAATGTGCACTAATATTATGAATGTATGTGGTGAGTGCAGGTTATATTAATCACGGATTATCATCACGAGGATTATCGATCGAAGACCGAGTCACAAGATAGATTGTACGGGAATGTTGGAGTATGTAGTTTGGTAAATACAAGTGATGCTTTTATTTTGTAAAAGAGTTAATTCAAAATGAACTTTCAAGTATGTAAAGAGACTTATAATGAAAAGAAATTTTATGGTACGAATTTTCCGCTGCAACTTTTGTCAAATACGTGTCAGGGTCTTACAAACTGGGTCGAAGAGAATGTTCAACATCCGATGCTGAACCATCGTCTTCTGGTGGCAGTAGGTATCTTTTCTTTTAAACGAAAGAGAGCTTGTTAATAGCAAACGAACACGAACAAGACCTTGTTCGTGTTCATTTGTTAAGGAATATAATCAATATATGTGTTCACGAACTGTTCATGAACACTTACCAAACAAGATTTATTTTCATGTTTGTTTGTTAAGGAAATGAACGCGTTCGTGTTCGTTTGTTAATTTTAGGTAAAGAACGCAAACTAATGTTCATGAACACAAATGGAAACAAACTAACACAAACAAGCATTCATGAGCAGAATATATAATAACCGATTAAGGGGATGATTGTTGGGTTAACCGGGTTCATTCACGGGTCACGGTCAACGGGTCTTGAGTCGGAATACACATGGGTCATGGGTCTCGGTTGAATAGGTAGTGATAGACCGAGTAAAATGGAAGTGAACGTTGCAATTTGAGTTATTTTTGACGTGGGAAATCTCGTGAAATTGGCTGCATATTTATATTAAATTGGCAAATAGTTTTGACTGAGTCAACAGGAGAAAAAGTGGAAGTCATGAGAATGCAGTTACGTGGGTTGTTTAGCATGTGTTTTTATTTGTTTATTTCAATTATAAATAGGGTCACCTAGGTTAGTTTAGAACTCCAACTCTTGTAATCAGTTTTCATTTAATACAAAAAGGAGTTGAAAACTTGTGTTCAAGTGTGTGTGTTTAGTGTGTCTTAACCAGGGCCTGAACCAACAATGTTTCTGGTAGCTAAAGCCACAACCGCCGGAATCCTTCCTTTAACCGCCCTCCACCCAAAAAAATAACTTTCAGAACCGCAATTTTGCTCCAATCAAACCTGTTCGGATCCTCATTAGCTTCCAACGTGCTCTCCAGTTCTGCTCTGACTTGTTTCACAGAGAATTCCTCTTTGCCCCTGTTGGTTTTCCAACTCCAAGTGTCTCGGGTCTCCTTGAGCCTGACCTGTCCCAAGATACTTTGCATAAACGACCACTTGATCTGTTCTGCAGCCGTGTCAGGGAACCCGGGAACACTGAAAATCCCAGCAAACTTCGTCTCCATCTTTATTCTAGCTGTCCATTACCAAGGCACTTCATATTTCTTTTGTCAACAAATTATTTTTATATTTACTGTCAATTATTTTTGTTAATACAGTATGCCTATTTTTTTTCAGATCGAACATGAAGAAGATAAAGAGAAGAAAAATGACTTTTAGCTGATATGTCCAAATCTTGTTTCAAATGATCCGAACCAGCAAAAAACCAATCTAAACCAACCAAAAATGGCATGGGCCGGACTAAAGCAGGGTTGCACCATTCTGAACGGACGTGAGCCTTGCATGTCTTGGGCATGCGTTTTTTTTTTTTTTTTTTGCGCGCGAAGGCAATAGGCGCGCGCCCTTTGCGCCTTAACTGCACCTTGAACCTTTAACAACTTAGGTTTATGGGAGTAAAAAGATTATCATTTACTGCACAAATTTTTAGTAGCAGTTGTATAAGTATCAGATGGAATGTTTGTGTAATTTGTGGTTTTTTCATGATTTTTGAAGGTTTGATGCGGATGGTTCTGGTGGTGCAGTCTATAAGGAACTAGCTTTACAAAAGCATGTATGTGACTTGTTACTTTTTCCTATTCTTAACCATCATATTCCTTTTATCGTTAATTTGATTTTGGTTGTCGATTGTTTATTGGCTTTTGTGGCCTGAATGAGTTTCATAGTAGGTTGGTTTGGTTTTTATGACAATTTTCTCTTCTTGGATTTGCATTTCATAACTCCTCATATTTGTCACTTATAAAGAAGGGCTGTTCTGAATACTAATTGTGTATATTTATTTAATGCAGCTTGTTCATGAAAAGGTTTACGACTTTGTTGATCAATTATTGGAAGCTAAACAAATCATGTGAGTTGGGCTTAACTTGTGGGATTGTCCCAAATATGATTTAATATCACTTTCACATGTGATTTCCCGCTCATAGATTTTATGGCTGGAAAGGAACGGTTTGGTCTTCAAAGGGTAGAAGGCATCGATCAATAGGTGTTGAGAAACATTATTTCTTCTCTGTTCAACTGCATTTCTCATAGGACCAATCATGAGGAAACTTGCTGAACTCTTGGTCCTCGAATCTCCTTTGTAACTTGTAATATGCCATAGTTGTTCTTTGTTTTTTTCATCTGTATCCAACAGTTTTTTTGCTGGAGGCGTTTCTTTCGCTTGTTTTAATGATATTGCCACCCCCCCCCCCAAAAAAAAATAACATAAAAAAATAAGATTACTCTCTCTCATAAGTTACGCCTTTACTCGAGAAAGAAAGAAGAAAAAAAGAAGCCATAAACATCTGCAAAGACGAAACAAGTTTAGACATCTTGAATTACTATTATTTATTTTCTTTTCAAAATGTAGCCAAAATATGACGAGAGTGATTACAAATAGCTGACACTTGATACACCAAATTATGCATAGGAGTAGAGACCGGCTGTGAGGCGCAGTGGGACTTTGGGTGATTCATATGCCCCAGAACATAGTGTACCTATGGTAAATTTAGTATAAAGTGTTTCTTCATACTTCTAAGTTCGCTCACGTCATAGGTCATACCTATGGTTTTGGACCCATTTGACTCTGTTAGATTTAAGAAAGTTTTTGAGTTTTTAAACGGGTTTTCAATTAAATTTTTTCTGTTTATTCTTCATTATTTTATTTCTAGCTTCAGAAGTAACCTAGGTAGCAATCTCATTAGCAAAAGATATAATTTTCCAAAAATCACACCAACAAAATGATGTTTACAAAATTCTTTTAGCTCTTATAAACAATTAATCTTATCCATATCTCAAATCAAATATGCAGATGGCCTAACATAAGTTCAAAGTTGCTGATTCTATATGGCAAATTTTGTACAAAGCTTTTGTACCAACTTAAGTTATCGCAGGGGAAATAGCCCTAAACTCACCAATCTAAGTGAATTTTGTTTTAGTAATGGCTCAAAACCGAACTCCCCCGTATATAGCCCTAAATTCACAAACCTAAGTGATATGTTTCCCGCCGCATCGCCCGGGTAAACGACTAGTATATATATATATATATTAAATAAATAGATAAAAGACAAATTTGCCCTCATGTGAGGTCCACATGACTAGATTTAACTATAAAAATTAACTAGGTTAGGGTCAAAGGACGTATGGTGTAATGAGTTTTACAAATAAAGGATTGAAACTGTAATTATTAAAGTTAAAGGCTATCCATTGCAATCCGATACAAACATAAAGGACGAAAAGTGTAATTTACCCAAATCTAAAAGCCCAACTCAAACCCACTCATTTCTAAAATAATAGAATTTCAAAACTATAGAAACTAGGGTTTAGGATTTCTAAATTTTCTTGAGAAAGACTCATGTTTGAAGATTATTTATATTTTGTGTCATTAGACTTGTTAACTATTTATAGTTTCTATGATCTATGTTTTAAAGCTTTAACTTTGTGGTTGTGTCTACGACTACTTTATTGATGTGTTTGTTTTATTTCGCAATGAAACTTTCTTGTATTCATATATTGTTAGATGTAAATTAGTTGCGATGTTCGAAAGTTTGAATACAAACATAAATATAAATTAGGAAAAATAAGTACTTAGGGTACAATTTGGTTAGACATGGTTTATTTGGTTTATTTGATTTCTAACCGAAACCAAACCGAATTGAATTTGGTTTGGTTTGGTTTGGATTGGTTTGCATATTCCTTATTTGGTTTGGTTTTTGGTTTAAGGTACAAAATTTTGAAAACCGAATAAATTGAACCGAATAAACCAAATAAACCCTAAATCAAATCGATGAACACCCCTACATTTTGCAGATTTGTCAACATGAAAATATAGTGATGGCTACTTTCTCAAATTATTATACACACCATGCTCATAACCTTTGCAGCCTGTTTTTATATGATAAAAAAGCAAAAAAAACACACAATAATACTTTCTAGTTAAATAACCACTTTTTAGTCACAGTACCAAACTTTTAACCCTCAAATCACCTTTACAGATTCAATATTTAATCTCAAAATTAGGTGAATCATACGAATATATACAATTATCAATTTCACCTCATGACATTAACACATCAAAATACACAAATCAACACATTAACAACGGCGTCCATACACTAAAAAACTGAGATCCGTCAACAATTCAACATAGATAGACCACAATTATACATCTACAGATGAGCAACTCAACACACGAACCAATAAAACTCGAATCGCCACAATGCAGACCTAACGGAAGAGGAAATTAGACCGGATCTAAAGAGGAAACACCTTGAAGATAACGCTTTCAGCAACATATATTTGAACAATCTAGATCTTGATTAGATTGTGAAGATGCAGCATTCAGCAAGAAGAAAAAGTGGTTGGTTTGTCAAATCGCTCTTCTTCTGTCTTGGGCCGCAATGTGAAATTTTCTCTTCTTATTAAATAAGGTTCCTCTTGAGTGTTTTCAGTTCATAATCCTTTAGTGCTTTTTATTTACGTTTTATGGTTTTGATATAGTGGGCTCAATATAAAGCCCAAAAAACTAACCTAAAAACGAATCAATGCGGTCTTCTCATTTCTTCTCTGGTTCATGCCCCTTGGTTTCAAAAGAAGGGGAGATTGCAAAATTTTATGGGAAATGCTCGGGATTTTGACGCATATATTACACTATTTTTTATATCTCAATATATAGTTGAAGAGCTTGACGAGACAAACGATGATTCGGGAAATGAGGATGAACATGTTTTGTCATGACTAGCGTATATATGTTAGTGTAAGGATCAAATACAAATCTGTCTTAACATACAAAATGACCTTATTTTTTATTTTTTTTCCCATCTACTTAAGTATGATTTTTAATTGCAAAATATAAAAAAAAATCATGAATTTACTCTAGTAGAGTTAGGGTGTCCGCAGTGGGGGCGGCAAACCCACCCGGCACCGATCGGCAATGGGCAGCAAACCAATGCCAACCTTTTTGCCGCCTGTGTGTTTAACGAAAAGGGTTTGATTCGGTGGGTGCATGCCGACGCGGGGAAGGGAGGAAGGAGAGAGAAAGGGGGTGTGTGGGGTGGGGTGGGGTCCATTCCAATCTCAACCAATCACACTTTTTTTTAAGTTTACCATTTCACCAAATGTCTAAACCATTGCCAACACTTTTCAACAAAGTTTAAACACTTTTCACTGATTGACGTGGCGCACTCTGATTGGTCGATTTTTTAGTTTGTCACTCTCAAATGTTTAACCACTCCTAACGCCCTTAGTGTAAAAATGTATTTCTTTTTATTTTTTTAATTCTATAACTAAAATACGTGTTTAACAAGATAGAAAAAAAATTCAAAAAGAAAAATTATGTCCTTCAATTCTTTAATTTTATACCTAAATACTATCCTAGTATTACTTGTTAGTTAATATTTTTTAGTATGTCCTGTAACACAAACGCAACTAGATTTATATATATATAATACTATATAAAGCATTTCCCATGGGCACAAATATTTTAAGACGCGAGCCCAACAGCCACGCCATCTTTCCCTAATTTTTCATCTGGTCTCCCAAATGTGCCCCCAATTAAATGTCGCCACATGATTCGTTCGAAGAAAACCCGTGTAGGTTGAAGCAGGGAGTGAACGGTTGTAGCAATTATTAATGAAATCAAGGTTTGATGATTGAAATCAATTAGGTTTTATGAACGAAACTGAAGATTTAATGGCAAAATAAAGACACCAGTTGAATCTGTCCAGACGTTTCCATAGCCACAATTATTTAAGATGGAACCCATGATTGAATTCAGTAGTCATTTGCGACCTCAGTTGCCTATAATCAGGTTTGAATTTCGACTTTTGTTATACAAACTCCTTCCGGTAGGGTTCCACCCTTTGGTTTCGATTATGGTTGCTGTTTTTTTATCCTGTTTCGATTAGGATTGATCTGAAATTGTTCTACAATTAGGGTTAGGGGCTCTTAACTTCCTTAATCTGGCCAGATTCAATTTGGTTATATGTATGTGTGTCTGCAAGTGTAATTTTGGAGCAAATTGTTTTTAGTGGATTTATTTTTATGCAAAATTGATTTATAATTGATTGTTTTTTCATGGATTGGGGTTATTTGTAAACAGGTGGGTGTAATTTGGGAAGTAGGTTAAGGAGTAGTGTAAGGGAATTGGTACTAAGACACTAAAATTGCAGGGGAATTGGCCTTAATATCTTCTCTTTCAGACCTTTTCTTATTATCTTTTCCTTTCTTTTTTGTGATGAGGGTGCAGGTATTCTAGATGCTTTCAGCATTTTAAGGTATGAGTAGATTGTTTAATAAGGTTTTTCTATAACTTAACATGATTAAATGACAGGTTTTCTTTATATTCAACTAGACAACCTATAAAATACGCGTCAACGTATTTGACTGGTTTCATTTTCTTGTGTTTATTTTGTAACTTGAAAGTGACATTTTTTTGGTTTGGACATTGTTAGATTGTCTCTATGAATCTGGTTGGATATATACATTGTACACGTGCAGCAATGTCATATCATGGGAAACCAGCGTAGAGGAGGTCATGTTTCTAACATGGATGGTGCTGGCTCGAACATGGATGGTGCTGTCGGTGGTGGTATTTGTTTCAAGATTTTAGAATGTTGATTCTTGTAAAATTTAACGCATGGTGGTGGTATTTATTTTAAAATTGGCTGAAGATGGCTTATTTTTTGTGAACTTTTCTTGATTACTGTAGCTACGGGTCAACAAAATATGGTCCTAGACGATTTCAATCATCACTATTCAAAGAGTGCAAAATGTCTAAAGTTGGAGTTAATATGGCATCTCCTGGCATGGTTCTGACATACTTGCTATTGAGGTATGCTAATCTCGTGGTCTTTTCGGATTTCTGTAGAGGTGGCAAATGGGTCAGCTTGGGCTATGTGCTATCTGTAATGGATCATATGGGTTAAGCTAAAAGATATAAATAAATAATGTTTGTGGATTGCCCCAATCCCTTTATTCAACCCATTTTGCCACCCTTTATTGTATCAGACTATGGATTATCAAATACTAAAAATTTGCTTTATAAAACAGTCTTCATGGAGCAACCACTAACAAATTTAGAAT
Organism: Helianthus tuberosus; assembly: GCA_030545235.1. Lineage (NCBI taxonomy): Eukaryota > Viridiplantae > Streptophyta > Magnoliopsida > Asterales > Asteraceae > Helianthus > Helianthus tuberosus. Next base: position 128,180,212 of record CM060407.1, read on the forward strand.
ACATTATTTATTTATATCTTTTAGCTTAACAAATTTAAAAGCAAAATGGGTTAAAAAAACTGTTACACAGTGGTTCAGGGTTGAAAAAACTGCCACCATTTATAACTTATTTAGAAGAAATTTGTTTTTAAGAAGTCTGATTGATTTTTTTATATTTGTATTCAGTGTCTGAATAAATTTCTTGATTCTGCAGGAGTCGAAGTCAGCCCTACATATATTTTCTTGAACACACATATTTTCTTAACAAACGATGTTCGTGTCCGTTTAGTTCGTTTGCAGCTAGCCCTACATATGCATACATAGTTACATACATTCATACACTAGCAAATCAGTTAAAGACTGTTGATGAATCTTTTCTTAATCGTATCAAAACTAGGCGATGAAGCTAACGAAAGATCATATGGGAAACTGCATTCGATCTCTTTGCAACTTGAATCTTGCTAGGGGGTTCAAGATTAGCAAAGACACACTCTTCCAGCTACAAATATCCGTAGTGCAGAAAACCCGGTTCAAGATCTTGGCGGAACCCCGCCTTTAAAAAGACCTATATTCGCATTTTTTGCAGGCGGAATGCATGGAAACTTGAGACCAATTTTACTTCAAACTTGGCAAGGTAAAGAACCTGATATTAAAGTATTCGGGCCAATGGCCTGTGATAATAAAAGTAAAGCTAAATACCGTATGTATATGAAGAGTAGTAAATATTGTATTTGTGCTCGCGGGTATGAAGTATACAGCCCGAGAATTGTGGAATCGATACACTACGAATGTGTCCCCGTTATTATATCTGATAATTATGTCCTGCCTTTTTTCGAGGTTTTGAATTGGGAGGCGTTTTCGGTTTTTGTTTTGGAGAAAGATGTGGTGAATCTGGGTCGCATTCTTAGAGCGATACCGGATAAAAAGTACATAGAAATGCAGAAGAGAGTGAAGATGGTGCAGCAGCATTTTATTTGGCATAAGATGCCTGTAAAATTTGATTTGTTTCATATGATTCTTCACTCAGTTTGGAACAATAGAGTTTTTGTGTAACTAATTCTTGTATCTATTATGTGTAACAAAACTTAAAAGTGTATGGTTTTATATTCTTTTTTCTCGATAGCATATAACTAAGAGCGGCAAAACAGGCAGGTCAGGTCGGGCTGTGTAACATGTTGGATAGGGTTCGCGTTAAAAACAAGTAAATTTGACCTGTTACTTTGACTTTTCATCAAGTTAATGAACAAATTAAATGCAAAATTTAACCTATTAATATAGTATGGTGTTGACAATGATTGTGCATTTTCAACAACCTGTATGTTATGGTCATTTTGTTTTAAGTTGTTGCTGATGATTTATGAGGAGATCAACAGAACTTGGAACATTATAAATGTTTTTATAGAAATTATTAAACTTGCAAAATACTAATGAATCCAAATTTTACACTATATTGTGATACTACTGCACTCGTATTGGTTAATGCTAACAGGTTAACATTATTTTATAAATATGTGCAGTATTTAATTAAAACTACATGATAATAATTAAAAAACAATATGCAAATGCAATTCAAATGAGTGAAGGTATTTAAGTGGATGAATGTTTTAGTCAGGTACCTCAGCGTCCCTGTAATCTTGGGTGGCATGTTGCACAATTTCTGTTATCTATAAAGTATAGGTGGCAAGATGACGTGTTATATTAAAGAGGCAACCATACAAGTTTTCTTTCTTAGACCATGTGTAGTGGTAATGTGTTATAATGCCCCCACCATGGGGCATTATCCGACACGTAGCGTCCTAGTCAGCGATGGGGCATTATAGCAAAAGTGGCGTAGTGGGGCATTATTCTAATAATGCCCCTTCCAATCATTAAAAAGAATAAAAAAAAACAAAAAAAACTAACTATTTATCACATTGGCCATGCCCTCACCTTGGACCCACTCCCATTTGCAACATGCAATTGTGTCAGAACCATGTCTGCTCCCATTGGCTAGAGTCCAATTTTTTCAAAGATGGGGCAGTATCCAAAAGTTGGTTTAGCGTTTTAAACAAAACGCCGGAGTACAATTTTTTCAAAAAATTTCCAAAATAACGGCCTATGTAATGGAAGGGGAGGCGTTTTTGGGCGTTTTTTTTGAATTTAAAAAAAAAACGCCCCACTACACATGGTCTTAGAGCATGTGTAGTGGTAGTGGGTTATAATAAGTGATTTCTCATTGGTGGGTCAACATAAGTCAAAGCTCCAACAATTGCAAAATGGCGTTTTAATAATCACGCCAGATTCATTTTTTTTGAAAAATAACGCCCGGTAACGCCGGGTGTAGTGGTTACCGGGGCGTTATAGGCGTTTTTTTTTTGAAAAAATTTTATAAATCACGCCCACTACACACGGTCTTATTATTACTTTTTTACTCATTTTATAGATCATTGATTTGTTACTCTTTGTAACTTCAAACCTCAAAAAATAAGCCTACTGCATCAATATCCTCTATCACAGTTACATATGTATGCATGTACTATATGTAATCTATATGACTTATTATGTGTGGATTAGGATCAAATACAAAGGATCCTAATTGTAAGAAGTGTAAGAAGGATTTATAGAGTTACAAGTGTCCAATAACCTAAAAAAACCCACTACACAAAAAAACCCACTAAAAAAAAAAACTTAAACATCCACCACCACCAAAAACCCCCACCCCCACCCCCCACATCACCCACCCCAAAAATTTTTATTTTTTTTTTGCCGAGGGGGTGGGGGTGGGTGTTTAGTTTTTTTTTTTTTTTTTTTTTTTTTTAGGTTTTTGGGGGGTGGGGGTTAGGTTTTTTTTTTTTTTTTGGGGGGGGGGGGGGGGGGGGGTTAGTTTTTTTTAGGTTTTTGGGGGGTGGGGGGGTTAGGTTTTTTGGGGGTTTTTTTGGTGAGGTATAGTTTTTTTATTTTTTTTTTTGCGGGAGGGGGGGGGGGGGGGGTTTAGGTTTTTGGGTGGTGGTGGTGGTGGGGTGGGGGTTTAGGTTTTTGGTGGTGATGTAGTGGGTTTAGTTTTAGGTTATTGGACACTTGTCACTCTATAAATCCTTCTTACACTTCTTACAATTAGAAGCCTTTGTAGAATAACTTGACCCTATTATGTGTAAGTTTGTGACTTTTCAACTACTCCTACAGGTGGTTAGAAAAATTTGCAAATGTGTTGAACAAATTGAGTTTGGGTGGCTTCAACTAACATGGGTCAGTAGGCAAGATAACAAATATAAGTTTATTGATTTATTCATATTATTTGACTCAATTGGTGAATTTTATTTTACTATCTCATGCTTCATAATCGCTTTGATGTTTCCGTTTAAAAAGTTCAAAATATTATATCTATGAGTTCCAAACCATTCACCTATCGAAACATATTAACTCAAGACCGATCCTTTTCATTTCAAGTTGGTGTTTTACCTTTTTTATTTCTATAGGATTATTACCTACGGTATTGCTAATTTATTTAAGCGATTCATAAGCTAACCTAACATAAAACGATATAATTAATAAACTAACGAAAATTTACGACTCCGTTTCAACGCGCGGGTTTCCCACTAGTATTTAAGAAAAGGTACACGAAATCCTCCTCTCAATTTAAATAGGAAGATTAAATAAAAATATCTTTTATTTAACATTTCTCTTATTTTTATTTATTGCTAATAAACTAGTGGTATAACATTACAACTCAACACATTTCCACACATAATAATTGTGATCATGTACCAAGCAAGCCCAATCATTTTGCCACACGAACTGAAGTTGAAGAAGTATTGGACTCAAGAATCACATGCCGACGGGTTGAAGAATACTCATCACAATAGTTTCTAATAGCCGTTAGTTCATACGGTGATGTATCGGTGGCCAACCACTGCTCCACCTCAAACTCCTGTTGTGCACACGGCATATGAACTCCAGTAGTGGTCACCTCCACATAGTTACAATACCACCCGTGGCCCGACCCAGTTCCATCCGAGGTCAAGTTCATCTCGCACGGTGGCCCGGTCAAGCACGGTCCTCGGCCACTAAATATATCCAAATTCTTTCTCTCGAAGTAGTCGTAGTCCGGACCCATCAAGCCGCCCCATGCCTCGATGTCGTTGATCCGTATGCCGTAGCCGGCTGCATCGTACAACGTGAGCGATATTTTGGAGTCCGTCCCGCCTTTCCAGATTGAACCGGTTCGTATGTAAGCGGTGTACACGCAATCAGCATCATCCTGCAATGAATGATCAAGTCAACTAGTAATTAGATATATGTAAAAGCAGTGTTATAGTAGTGTGTTACACTACGCTTACCGATCGGCATATGGTGGCTATGGAGATGAGGATGAATATGGTGGTGAGGAACAGATGATTGATCATGATCCTAGATCCTCCCATTTTTGCTCTTGATGAGTTTTATTTTGGTTTGTCTGTATTAGTATATATTTTATAAACTATGGTTTGGTTAAAGGGGTTAGGTAGGGGATTGTGTGTAATTTCTAGATGGGTAACATTAGTTTTGTAGATTCAAGATGGACATGTGTTGGCCTTTGTTTGGTCCTCGTGGTCCAAATATTTAATATGAATAAAATGTTGCAGAAATATATGGTTGATATAGGGTACTACTATACACACCCCCCCTATTACTTTCTACACCCCCTCCTCTCACATACTTACAGGTGGGGCCTGTGTGGGACCGACAGTTTTCCTCTCACAAGGGGGTGTAAATCAGTAATAGGGGGGGTGTATAGAATGAGCCTTGATATATACTTATCGTTTGACTTCAACATGACTATCGTACGAACTCATTTTTTTTAAATATAAATTTCTTTTATTCCTATTGTCTGTGTGACTTGAATCTAAGACCTCCATCTCTCAAAGTGTTTAAAGGTTTTGTCTCTGTCAATGGACCACCACCCCATTGGTGACTATCGTACGAACTCATCATCATACTCAATAAATCTTACCATAGGTCCATAGCAAAACTAAGTTAGGGTCTAAGGAGGATAAATGTAGACAATCTTACCTCTACCCCGTAGGAATAGAGAGGCTGCTTCCAGTGAGACCCTGACTCGATTGTAGTTTTGTATCAAGAATTGGACCTAAGACACATAACACTCAAACAATCGGGACAGAGACTGATTGGTGCACGTACCCCCGTGTCTTTCAGCTATCAACATCACCCCCACATGATGCATGATTAACCATCCGCCGCTTTTAACGTTATTAAAGTTATAACTACCGCCTGCAATAGTTTTTTTTGTAAACTTTTGATAGTCACTCTCATTTTCGGGACATGGCAATACGGCAACGACCCAATTTCCTTTTACACAACCATGAAACCCAAAACATTATATTATTTTCACCTCATATCACTGTACTGAGATCAACTATATTATATGTAGCCTGATTGTGTGTATAAAAGGATTACATAGGCACTCTAATAAAATCAGGTGTGGACCTAGGTTATGAGTCGGGGTGACGGACATACCCATTGAAAAAAAAACTTGGTACAATTTTTAGGCAAAAATCTCTATTGTACCCGTTATAATTGCCCCTCTTGAACTTTGATTCTTACGAAGAAGATGTGAAGAAAGAAAGAAAAAAGTAATTTTCTTACAGCCGGACATACCTGTTTGAACTCGTGGAGAAACCCAGTGGGTTCCGATTTGGGGTCAACCTCACAGTCGTGCCTGCGGCTACTTAGTCCCAACTGCTCTTTGGGTGGTATCTTAATAGTTGCTTTCTAAAATAATTTAATACTAGATGGAACCCCCGCCGCATTGCGGCCGGGGCTTACAATTTAAGTCGCAATGTATACAAATGCTAGATAAAGGCACACAAAACTTAAAACTTTAAAACCATCAAATACATCGACCGAGATGAAGACCCTCTTTTTATCTCTTTAATTCAAAGATGTCGGGCTTGCTTTTAGTAAGCAGCACTCGTCTTTCTGCATAAAGTAGTAAAAACATGTGTGAGTTTAAAAAAATATTGTAACCATACAGCAACTTTTATCAGATGTAGAAAGTATAATACTGAGCGGATAGGAGAGGCTATACAAAATAACCTTCACAGTTATCAAATACAAACTTGAAAAGATATTCACAGCTTTGAATTCGCCCCTCCACTTACCACGCTATATCCGTTCCACCAATCAGCAAATGGTACCTGTGAATTTCGAGTAAGACCACATTTTAACCAAACTTGACATATATAAATGCGAGTTAACTGCCCGGATGGTCCCTGTGGTTTATGTTTTTTCACGTTTAGTCCCCACTTTTTCAAAATAACAGGTATGCTCCCTATGGTTTGTTATTTTGTTACTCGGATAGTCCCCCGAGTAGATGTCAGTTAGTTTGGAAATAGCAAGTATGCTCCTTATGGTTTGTCATTTTGTTACTCGGATAGTCCCCTGAGTAAATGTCAGGGGACTATCCGAGTAACAAAATGACAAACCATAGGGAGCATACCTACTATTTCCGAAAGGTGGGGACTAAACGTGAAAAAACGTGAAACCAAAGGGACCATCCGGGCAACTAACTCTATAAATGCTAACAAATTATGTTTAAAAAAAGCAATTACCTTATCCTCATGTGAATCAATTATCGCCAATCACCACTGCAATAGGTAACAGTGATCAGTGAGTAAGTATATGGCTTTTCAAATCAAATTTGCATGTGCCCCCAAGGTGTAATGTCCATTTGGCATGTAAAAGCTCCACCCCCTGTGCATCTTCATTCATGAAAGTTGATTTCAGTTTAAAGAAAACCATATATATGATCAAATGAACATTTTGTGTATCACATACACAACAATTAGCTCAAATGCATTATTCATTTCTCATGTTTTTTTTTTTTAACAGCAAATGTTAATACTACTTCATTAAACCAATTATTCTAAATGTTAATACACACACAAAACACATGTTTGAACTTTTAATTTCCAATAAATTTGACCAACTAAAAGAAAGTTACCATCTTTGATAAACCATGTTATCTTTAAACCAATAAGATTATTTTCAAATAACAAAAATGGCTGGTTCATACATAGGTTGTAATTTAAATGGGAAAGTAATAGTCCACAGGTTTTAGTGAAGTGAAGTGAAGTGAATTTAATTCAAGTGAGAGTAGGTATGGCAAGTTATAATGTGTGAATAGGTAAGGCCACTTATGAATTTATAAATCCTTACCAACAGCCGATGCATTTGACAAATGCCTCATCTTGACCACTCCAGTCAATTGCATAAACCCATCTTCAATTACCTATATTTACACATTTGAACATAGATTAGTTAAAATTTGAGATACAAAAGTTGATTATGAGTTAACTACCCCAAGCTATTCAGAATAACTTCATAATCAACTACTTCTAACTCTATAGCGTCTTTAAAGATGAAGTTGAAAAAAAGTAAGTACCTTGATTGACTTTCGCAAGACAAATTATAAACTCAGATTTTTCTTTTTATACAAACAGTCAACAGTCGAACACACGCCTCGCGCATACACTATAATTAGCTTAACCAAAGAGCCAAAACCTGATTTTGGTGAGAATTTACGAAAGAAAATTGTTAAATTATTACAGAAGTCAAAGGTTGTGCAGCCGCAACATATGTTGGAGCTGTGTAGCCAAAAACAAAAAGAAACAAAAGCTGGTTTCCAAATATCTTAATCAAGTTTAAAGAAGTGTAATCAAAATAATTCAATAGAACAAATACTGAAATACAATTTGGTAGATAAAGAGATCCAATATTTGCATGAAGAATATGATAATTAACTAAAATGTACCTTTGGATATGTATACTTACCAGATTAATCCATGAAAGAAGAATGACAAAAGCAAACGCCTAGTCATAATACAAGTTTAACTTTTTTGCAGTTGAAATATAGCTATTCTTACCGCCAGACGATAATTAGAAAGTTATGGTCAACCTAAACCAATCAATATATTCACCAGACACTACAAGCTTTTATCATTCTCACCCTCCTAAGTATTTACAAAAAAACAGCTAGCCACTGTAAGTGTAAACCAATATGTCCTTACACCCATGTTTTATATATGCCACTAAATCTCAGCCAATGATACACACAAACCTTCTAAAAAAAGGTCTCTTTGGAAGCTCCTCTGGCCACCACCAGTCCCTGGATTCCTTTTCCGCTGAGTTCCTCGACGATGTGAATTTCATCTGCATTAAGCCGTAGGACGGAGACAAAGCGCAGGAAAAACTGAGAACAGGGCTTTAAGACTACTTCTACATTGCACATGGTATAAGTGAATCAAAATCAGTAAGTTACCATCAGGTGTGTCTTTCACTACCTCAATCTTGGCATTCTTCTGACCTTCAAGGACTGCTTCCTGCAATTGCTGCAATAAACATTCACAAAACAAAAACACCAAACGCATTATAATTCATTATCTTAAAGTAAACATAAAAACCCAAAAAAATGACAAAACATCTCACAATTATGAATAACGAAACAATTATATCATATAAATTCTCGGTAATGGTTCCAACATAAATCTCACATTGAATTTAATGTCAGAACTGTTCACGAAAGATGAGCCCTAAATCTACATATGTAACCCTAATTAGAAGAAAATCAGAAACCAAAATCACATTAGATGATACCTAAATCATGATCCTATGCGTAACAACTATACCTTAAGTCCGTGTCCTCACCGGTGCGCACCGAGGCATGTTTAATCTGAACAATTTACAGTGATGAAAGTCTTGTCTCCTGCTGTTCTGCTTCTTTTATCACCACTGCATCCTTATTCAATATGCCCATGTTCTGTTCTTGATGAATCAATATAAAAGAGAAAAGATTTTGAAAGTGAAGAAGAGGGGTTTTAACCAAAACTATAGTATGTGTTAGGGTTCATAACCAACACTAAGAGTGAAATAGATAAAGAATACATAACCTGTTGTCGACGCCGGAGAGCCACCATAAACCCCGCCGCCATGTGCAGCGGACCCCCTCTGTCATGTCGACGCGGGAGAGCGATGTCCGGCGGATCCACTATGTCGACGCCTGAGAGCCTTCTCTAATCTCTGTCTCTGTCTCCCGTCTCTTCTCTGATCTCTGGCTACCAAACTCCTCTTTTTCTTGACTCACTTTTTCTAGATCACTATACTAACGGCAGTTAACGTTAATTCACTGTAGAAACTGTTCATCAGTTATGTTGTAAATTAATACATATATATATATATATATGAATATGTGTATTTAATATTATTGTAAAGGCATGTGTGTAAATTTACAAGATTAAATAATCTATTGTATTTTCTTAAATTAAAAACTTATAACTCATTTTTAAGATATGATCTTTCAAACAACCAAATTTATGGTGAATGATATTTTTATTTGTGTAGGATAAATTTTGATTATTTGGATAAATTTCTATGTAAGACAAATTTCAAGATGTGAATAAAGTGTTTTACCTAGTTAATTAGACTAGTGGGTATGGAGAGCCTCATCCTCAAGGGGATGGGTCGTCACGTAGGAGAGGCTTGAAGGGGATGGACCTAGGGGTGGGGGGATGAACCCTTTTATATATATATATATATATATATATATATATATATAGTGGGGGGTTCATTGGGAAACACTAAAAAAGTCGGAGAAATCATTGAGAGGTGCCAGAGAAATCAATTGAGAGGTGCTTTCGATCTCAGTTTCACCACAAAACCTACTTGTTCTTATTACATTGATCTGATATAGTGATATGTGTTGTTTCTAGGGTTTCTCAGACATTTGCATTTGTGTCCGGTAGTTTTTGAATACGAATACACACCGTAATGGTAATACGTCTGACTGGATGGTTCAAATTTGTAATCGTTAACTTCAAATCTGAAATTAAATTGTAGTTTCGGCATCGATTGTGATCGGTTGATTTCTGGAACTTAAATTCGGTTTCTATTTAATTTATTTTGCTATGTAGGTTGTTCATGATTTATGCACTAATTTTCATCTCACGCTCGTTTTCACATTGTATGAAGATCGGTGATGGTTTAGGATTTTTCTTTGGTTTTGATTTGAATTCAGGACGACTGAGATTCTGAAAATTGAAGAGTTTTTAATTGTGTATAAATTGTATTCAGATCTGAATCATTGACATCAAAGGTGGATGCAATTTCACGTGTTCTTTTGCTTTAAGTAGTGCATTTCTCAATTATTTTTGTTGTTTAGTTCTGTTTTTACTCAATAAAGAAGATGTGTGCATGAAAATAAGTTTTTCTACATGTAACAATATAAGTTTTTTTTACAAGTTAATATAAGTTTTTACATGTAAAATTGTGTAATATTGGCATCTTTAGCGAGTAGGCCAATCAATTTACCCTATTCCGCCATCAAGAGTCATCTAATTACATCCTTGAAAGCAAATCTCCATGGCTGATTTGTACATACAGAGATGTTGTTTCTTTGGCATTATCGTTTGTTTACAAATCTGAGCCTCATAATCGTTTTATCACATCGGTAACAGTACCGGTCTATGCAGTTAATATTGGTGATATATCGATTATTGGCTCTCATGTAAAATATCGGTGTCAAATATCAGTACCAATATTATCGGCGATATTGACCGATGTATCACCGATATAGATATATCACTGAATTGTTATTATTAAATTGCTATATATAGAAATTTTGCATGATATTAAAATTACCGATATCTATATCCGATATTTTACCGCATTAACTTCATAGGTACTGGTATACGTCGGTCATGTTTTTGGTTTTGGTACTTCCAATGATGCTAGTACTGAACCCACAATATCAGTAAGATTGCCGGTTGGTTTTTACGTACGTTGGCCGAAACCGAGTCGGTTTCGCTCAAAATCCGGTTTGTGCACCTCTACAATCAACCATCACTTTATATTATGGTGAACATCATAATCCGATTACCAATGTAAACGTTCTGGACTATCATAAGGCCTATATAACCCAGTCGTCATGATGTAAATAAGAAACAAGAGTTTTCGTGATTTAAAAGGCTATGAAGTTTTAGTGATTTCTCTCGTGATTTGAACAATTTTGAGATTATCTGCATCTTGGCAGGGCAACTTGGATGGTTATGTGAAATAAAGATCTCTATGTCAGGGTTTTGCGTTACATCTAGTAAGTCTGCAGCCATGGCATGGCAGTGCATACATTTTGTTCGATTTCCTACCCTACCGATCTGAGCCTCATGAATGTTCAAAAGAATGATGCAAAACACTACATCAGTGTTTATCTCCGACGACACCCAAGGAACACCGGTGGCACTTCTTCCCATCCGACGATAATACACAGATTAAACTATGAGGTACTCCGATCTATATACTTCCATGCTTCTAGATCTGCAACAACCTACAAGTTCAACGGAGCCGATGATGGATGGACGGTGGTTCTTCATTTTTTCGATTTCAATCGTTCTTCCACAATTTCATGTTTCATCGTTGTAGCATGGATTGACAGGTACCTTTTTTGTTTCATTTCAGTCACAACACACTACTTTTGTTCCTAATTTGGAATTAGCTATCTGATGTTATATTTTTTTTCATGCTTCCCAAGCCTTCATAACCTCGGGTTCAAATTTATAAAGTGTTAATAAATTTTGTTGCTAGTTGTCTTTTACTATAACAAAATATCATGAATTCCATGAAAAAATAATGATCTAAAAACACCAACGACAAATACTAGGTTTTGAGCTGGGAATGACGGAGGGTTCAGCTTACCACTTATGAGTCCAGCGAGTTATTCGAGCTAGGTTCTGAGCTTTGTTTCGCTTGGGATGGGAGTGGGAACATGATAGCAACAGGGTCTTTACGTTGAAGAATGTAAAAAAAGGGCCACGAGTGAGAATTCAGGGCAGGATACTTTTCGGTTTTGTTGGAATACTTGGTTGTCGAAGAAGGTGGGTATATTAAAATAAATAAATTTAACATGTTAAATGAGCGTTTACATTTATCAACTAAACTTGATTCGACTTTATTTGACCAAACATGTTAAAATAAGTTTTGGACCATAAACTTTAACATCTTAAATGAGAGTTTGCATTGATCAACTAGGTACAGGTCAACTTTATTTGACCAAATTATATATTGATTTTGGGATTAGAGTTCGAAATATTTAATTAAAGTTTTGCTTGAAGTCTATGCAGGCTCAAAATGTTTAAAAAAATAAATTTAACATGTTAAATGAATGTTGCATTTATCAAGTAAACTCGATTCGACTTTATTTTACCAAACATGTTAAGACAAGTTTTGTATGATAAACTTTAACATGTTCAAAGAGAGTTTGCATTATTCAACTAGATGCGATTGAACTTTATTTGACCAAATTATACATTGAATTTCATATTAGAGTTTGAAATATTAAATTAAAGTTTTGTTTGTAATCTACACGGGCTCAAAAATGTTAAAATAAATAAATTTAACATGTTAAATAATTGTTTGCATTGATCAATTAAGCACGATTCGACTTTATTTGACCAAACATGTAAAAATAAATTTTATAAAATAAGTTTTAACATGTTAAATGAGAGTTTGCATTGATCAACTAGGTTCAAGTCAACTTTATTTGACCAAATTATATATTGAATTTCGGATTAGAGTTCGAAATATTAAATCAAAGTTTTGCTTGAAGTCTATGAGGGCTCAAAATGTTTATAAAAATAAATTTAACATGTAAAATGAATTTTGCATTTATCAAGTAAACTCGATTCGACTTTATTTTACCAAACATGTTAAGACAAGTTTTGTATGATAAACTTTAAAATGTTCAAAGAGAGTTTGCATTATTCAACTAGATGCGATTCAACTTTATTTGACGAAATTATACTTTGAATTTCATATTAGGGTTTAAAATATAAAATTAAAGTTTTGTCTGTAATCTATACGGGCTCAAAATGTTAAAATAAATAAATTTAACATTTTAAATAATTGTTTGCATTGATCAATTAAGCACGATTCGACTTTATTTGACCAAACATGTTAAAATAAGTTTTGGACCATAAACTTTAACATCTTAAATGAGAGTTTGCATTGATCAACTAGGTTCAGGTCAACTTTATTTGACCAGATTATGTATTGATTTTCGGATTAGAGTTCGAAATATTTAATTAAAGTTTTGCTTGAAGTCTATGTGGGCTCAATATGTTTAAAAAATAAATTTAACATGTTAAATGAATGTTGCATTTATCAAGTAAACTCGATTCGACTTTATTTTACCAAACATGTTAAGACAAGTTTTGTATGATAAACTTTAACATGTTCAAATAGAGTTTGCATTATTCAACTAGATGCGATTCAACTTTATTTGACCAAATTATACATTGAATTTCACATTAGAATTTGAAATATTATATTAAAGTTTTGTTTGTAATCTACACGGGCTCAAAAATGTTAAAATAAATAAATTTAACATGTTAAATAATTGTTTGCACTGATCAATTAAGCACGATTCGACTTTATTTGACCAAACATGTAAAATAAAATTGTATAATAAATTTTAACATGTTAAATGAGAGTTTGCATTGATCAAATAGGTTCAAGTTAACTTTATTTGACCAAATTATATATTGAATTTCGGATTAGAGTTCGAAATATTTAATTAAAGTTTTGCTTGAAGTCTATGCGGGCTCAAAATGTTTATAAAAATAAATTTAACATGTTAAATGAATGTTGCATTTATCAAGTAAACTCGATTCGACTTTATTTTACCAAACATGTTAAGACAAGTTTTGTATGATAAATTTTAAAATGTTCAAAGAGAGTTTGCATTATTCAACTAGATACGATTCAACTTTATTTGACGAAATTATACATTGAATTTCATATTAGGGTTTGAAATATTAAATTAAAGTTTTGTCTGTATTTTATACGGGCTCAAAATGTTAAAATAAATAAATTTAACATGTTAAATAATTGTTTGCATTGATCAATTAAGCACGATTCAACTTTGTTTGACCAAACATGTTAAAATAAGTTTTGGACCATAAGCTTTAACATCTTAAATGAGAGTTTGCATTGATCAACTAGGTTCAGGTCAACTTTATTTGACCAAATTATATATTGATTTTCGGATTAGAGTTCGAAATATTTAATTAAAGTTTTGCTTGAAGTTTATGTGGGCTCATTTCATTCCAATTCGTGAGGACCTATCTGCTGATAAACTTGCAAAGATTTATATTGATGAGATTGTGACACGACATGGTGTGCCCTTGGATATCATCTCTGATCGTGATGCTCGATTTTCATCTCATTTCTGGAAGGCCATGCAATCTGGTTTGGGAACCCAACTGAATCTAAGCACTGCTTATCATCCCCAAACAGATGGCCAATCTGAGAGAACGATTCAAACTTTGGAGGATATGCTTAGAGCATGCGTGATAGACTTTGGTGGTAATTGGGATTCTCATCTGCCACTGATCGAGTTCTCTTACAACAATAGTTATAATGCTAGCATTAAAATGGCGCCATTCGAAGCCCTCTACGGTCGAAAATGTCGTTCACCTATCTGTTAGAACGAGACCGGTGAATCTCAGCTTACTGGACCTGAGCTCGTTCTGGAAACAACAGACAAAATCAAGAAAATCCGCGATAATCTTGTGACAGCTCGAAACCGTCAAAAGAGTTATGTGGATATGCGACGCAAGCCCTTAGAATTTCAAATCGGAGACCGTGTCCTACTCAAGGTGTCACCTTGGAAGGGAGTGGTGAGATTTGGAAAGAAAGGAAAACTTGCACCTCGATATGTGGGACCATTTAAGATTGTGGAAAGAATTGGAAAGGTTGCCTATCGACTAGAGCTACCTCCAGAGCTTGGAAATATTCATCCAACTTTTCACTTGTCCAATATGCGAAAGTGTTTAGCTGACGCTGATCTACACATTCCTCTCGACGAGATTCGAATCGATGAAACAATGCACTTTGTCGAGAAACCCGTGGAGATCGTGGACCGTGCTTTCAAACAGTTGAAGAACAAACGGATTCGATTGGTCAAAGTTCGCTGGGAATCCAAACGTGGCCCAGAGTTTACTTGGGAACGTGAGGACCAGATGAAGGAGAAATATCCACAATTGTTTTCACAAGCTTCCTCTAATTAAAATTTCGGGACGAAATTTCCTGAAGTAGGGGAGACTGTGACAACTGTGTTCTATAATCGATGTACGATGTAAAACAATGATGATTATTAATGAAACAATGTGCTTTGGTGTTATTATATGTGTTTTGGTGTTTCTATGTGTGTATTTGTGTTTGGTGACTTTTCAATTCGATGCGATTCCGATTGCAAGCTTTAAATCGCGTTCTGGAAGGTTATACGCAAACTGGTGCGTAAACGCAGTCAGTATAACGCGACACGTACTCAGGAATAGTGACATAGGCTTAACATACCTTGAATAACCTCCACATAACTTAGAAATAAGGTTTGAATGGTTTGGTGTGTTGAAATCAACTTTGTTCGATCGTAGGGACTATTTGTGTCAAACTACGAAACTATGCCGATTTGTATAGTAACGAACAATCCGGAACTTGATCATAAGTTAAACATACCCTAAATAACCTTTACATAGCTTAGAAATAGGCTTTGAGGGGTTCGGTACGCTAAAATAAACTTTATTGATCAATAGGGACTAAAAGCGTCAAAAAGTGCATAAGTTTGCATTTTCGCGCATATCTTACGTTCTGAATATATCCGGACCTCCAAAAATTTATGTAAGCATTAAAATATTTTATTTTAGTGTTTGGCATAAGAAAATTCCATTCGTCGCTTAATTTGGATCGTTTTTGTGTTCGTTACAACTTCCGTCGTAATTAACCGAACAACGCAACCGTACGACCAAACGAACCGACATCCATGATAATTTTGAGCATATTTTAAGTTCCCTATACTTTAACTTCATTTTAGAGCTTTGAAATGGGGTTAACGGGGCTTAAACGTGTCAAAAATGCATCAAATAACAAGATTGGGGCTTCAGGGGCCTGTTCTACCATTTTTGAAACTTGCTGACCTGCACAAGGCTTACGGACCGTAAGCACAAAGCCATACAGTCCGTAAGGACCTCCCAGATCAGCCTAATCTATTTTAACAGCTGTTAACAGCTGTTAAACACTCAAAACCCAATTGCACATGTCATTTCCTGATGATAGGGGGGCCATTTTGATGTACCATGGTATTGTAACACATGTATGGAAGAGATTGAATCAAGGTTGACGATAAACGATCTTAACGGTTCAAGGAAACCTATAAATACCCCCATGATCACAACTCCAAAACCCACAATTTGAAATCTGATTTATGCTCTCTAAGTGGAAGTATATGCTTCCTACCTGAGAGAAAATCGGAATCAAATCTTGCACGGACCTTCTGTAAGTGTTATTTCGTTCTTTTCATTCGTTTTAGTGTTAAAGTCAAACTGCGTTTGACTTTCTGCATTGACCAGTTTATGGTCAATGTGAAGTTCGTTTGAACTTCATAACGTGAGCGTAATCACGATGGTTATAGTCCCTTGTGACTATAAATACTGATTACCACGTTATCTAGGCTCAGTGACGAGTCGTAGTTTCGGCCAAAATACGTATTCTTATGTATTTTGTAACCAAACTACTTGTGGGTATCAAAGCCGTTTGTTTTGATACCAAACCTGTTTTCAAACCTTGTTAAACATGTTATAACATGTTTAGCTCGTCACTTTTAGTTTTGTGCTTGTCTAGGGTCGTAAAGTAAGCGATCTAATCAATCGCTTATAGTTTCGAACCCGACCCGTTTGGTCGATCATTAGGATCCGACCAAACACATTAGGTGACCATAGTGTATAAGGAATAACCTTCCAAGGTTATACCTTATGGTCGCTTCGTTTAAGTAGTTTTATGATAGGTAGTTTATATGCCTTAGGTAAATTACCAAAAATGTCCTTTTAAGCCAAAATTCATTTTAAGCATATGTAACATAACCTTTGGTATCTAAACTGATTAGACAACAATATTAAACATGTTGAGGCATATTTTACTTATCATAGGACTAGTTAGGCATTCCGAACGCGTTTCACACGAACGACGCGTTAAAGTAGCATAAGCTACCTTAATGGGACGAGATGGGTCGAAAGCACTTAGGTTAGGTTTCATTCAGGATGTAGGCCTTGTTAAACCATATCACATGAGTTCCAACACTCATTTGTTTTACAAGACCTCATTCTGTCCGATCTTCCGATTTAGGCGTCTATTGTTTGACTAGTGATTCAATTACTAGGTGCTGCTTGATTTCTCTGGTTTACTCGAGTTTGTTGAAGTACTATTGATTGAGGATACTTGCACTACATGTGAGTACATAGTTCCCCTATTTTACAACTTTCAATTGTTTTGGGGTGATTCATATGTACAAAATGTTTTCAAGGTTTAAACGATGATTTCAAAAATGAATAGAACGATTTATACTAAACTAATAACGATTTCGATAATGTGAACGAACTTGTTGGTTGTAGTTACATAACGAATTACATTCATTAATTTTGGCTGAACCGACCAGTATTAGGTTATGGTACCATAGGATCTGACAAATCCTGTTATCGTACTGCACCCATGGTTATGTGTGGGTTAGGTGGGTAACGACTGAATCTGATTATTAACTTACCCTTTGGTGGTTTGTTAATGCGAGAAGAGAGATAGTCGAGTCACGAAGGTTTGAATGTTATTAACGAGATGACCATATATAAGTTTTCACAATTAAAACGAGGATGAGTTAAACGATTTAAACGAGTAAACGATTTGGAAATGATGTTAAACGATTTGGGTAAACGATTGGTTTTTGGCTAGTGTTTAGATAACGGGACGGGTGTAATGTGGTGAAAACATGGTAGATATGCCGCTGGTACTTCTTATATATAAGTGTTTTCAACATATTACATACCGTGGCGTTATTTAGTTCACTTGGGTAAACGATATTGAAACGATGTCACTCAACGATGTTTCAAAATTATATACGAGTTTTATTAACGAGTTTATACGAGATGTATTACAAGATGATTTTCTAAAACAAAAAGCTTTTGGGTTAAGAATCGTGGCTACGAAATTTTATAAATTATAACCATCTTGATTTGAGTTGGTTAATCATGTTGCAATATTATACACTTTTTAAAAACAAGGTTTTCAAGGTATTGCAATATATGTAAACAAGCCATGATTCCGATACCCTTATAAAACCTATGTACTCGCTAGCATTTCTTCGCTGACTTTGTTTTTACATATGTTTCAGGTGGTGTTGCTTGATTGACGTTCTAGGATGCATGCGTCACATAGGATCTGGACGAGGCCTTAGTGACATAAAACAATGATAGTCGATATAAAACTTGTTTGTTATGTGTTAAAACAATGTTAATGTTTAATATTATCAATAAAACGAAACACTTTTTGTATCCATGGTTATGAAACGATAATTCTGTTACAACACTCCCCGACGTTTCCGCCACACTTTGTTGTTTTACGTGGTCGGGGTGTGACATGCTTGAAGTCTATGCGGACTCAAAATGTTTAAAAAAATAAATTTAACATGTTAAATGAATGTTGCATTTATCAAGTAAATTCGATTCGACTTTATTTTACCAAACATTAACATGTTCAAATAGAGTTTGCATTATTCAACTAGATGAGATTCAACTTTATTTGACCAAATTATACATTGAATTTCATATTAGAGTTTGAAATATTAAATTAAAGTTTTGTTTGTAATCTACACGGGCTCAAAATGCTAAAATAAATAAATTTAACATGTTAAATAATTGTTTGCATTGATCAATTAAGCACGATTCGACTTTATTGGACCAAACATGTAAAAATACATTTTGTATAATAAATTTTAACATGTTAAATGAGAGTTTGCATTGATCAACTAGGTTCAAGTCAACTTTATTTGACCAAATTATATATTGAATTTCGGATTAGAGTTCGAAATATTTAATTAAAGTTTTGCTTGAAGTCTATGTGAGCTCAAAATGTTAATAAAAATAAATTTAACATGTTAAATGAATGTTGCATTTACCAAGTAAACTCGATTCGACTTTATTTTACCAAACATGTTAAGACAAGTTTTGTATTATAAACTTGAACATGTTCAAAGAGAGTTTGCATTATTCAACTAGATGCGATTCTATTAAAATTAAATTTAACATGTTAAATGAATGTTGCATTTATCAAGTAAACTCGATTGGACTTTATTTTACCAAACATGTTAAGGCAAGTTTTGTATGATAAACTTTAACATGTTCAAAGAGAGTTTGCATTATTCAACTAGATGCGATTCAACATTATTTGACCAAATTATATATTGAATTTCATATTAGAGTTTGAAATATTAAATTAAAGTTTTGTTTGTAATCTACACGGGCTCAAAATGCTAAAATAAATAAATTTAACATGTTAAATGAGCGTTTACATTTATCAACTAAACTTGATTCGACTTTATTTGACCAAACATGTTAAAATAAGTTTTGGACCATAAACTTTAACATCTTAAATGAGAGTTTGTATTGATCAACTAGGTTCAAGTCAACTTTATTTGACCAAATTATATATTGATTTTCGGATTGGAGTTCGAAATATTTAATTATAGTTTTGCTTGAAGTCCACGCGGACTCAAAATGTTTATAAAAATAAATTTAACATGTTAAATTAATGTTGCATTTATCAAGTAAACTCGATTCGACTTTATTTTACCAAACATGTTAAGACAAGTTTTGTATGATAAACTTTAACATGTTCAAAGAGAGTTTGCATTATTCAACTAGATGCGATTCAACTTTATTTGACCAAATTATACATTGAATTTCATATTAGAGTTTGAAATATTAAATTAAAGTTTTGTTTGTAATCTACACGGGCTCAAAATATTAAAATAAATACATTTACAATGTTAAATAATTGTTTGCATTGATCAATTAAGCACGATTCGACTTTATTTGACCAAACATGTAAAAATACATTTTGTATAATAAATTTTAACATCTTATATGAGAGTTTGCATTGATCAACTAGGTTCAAGTCAACTTTATTTGACCTAATTATATATTGAATTTCGGATTAGAGTTCGAAATATTTGATTAAAGTTTTGCTTGAAGTCTATGCGGGCTCAAAATGTTTTTAAAAATAAATTTAACATGTTAAATGAATGTTGCATTTATCAAGTAAACTCGATTCGACTTTATTTTACCAAACATGTTAACACAAGTTTTGTATGATAAACTTTAACATGTTGAAAGGGAGTTTGCATTATTCAATTAGATGCGATTCAACTTTATTTGACGAAATTATACATTGAATTTTATATTAGGGTTTGAAATATTAAATTAAAGTTTTGTTTGTCATCTATACGGGCTCAAAATATTAAAATAAATAAATTTAACATGTTAAATACTTGTTTGCATTTATCAATTAAGCACGATTCGACTTTATTTGACCAAACATGTAAAAATAAATTTTGTATAATAAGTTTTAATATGTTAAATGAGAGTCTGCATTGATCAACTAGGTTGAAGTCAACTTTATTTGACCAAATTATATATTGAATTTCGGATTAGAGTTTGAAATATTTAATTAAAGTTTTGCTTGAAGTCTATGCGGGCTCAAAATGTTTAAAAAAAATAAATTTAACATGTTAAATGAATGTTGCATTTATCAAGTAAACTTGATTCGACTTTATTTTACCAAACATGTTAAGGCAAGTTTTGTATGATAAACTTTAACATGTTCAAAGAGAGTTTGCATTATTCAACTGGATGCGATTCAACTTTATTTGACCAGATTATACATTGAATTTCATATTAGAGTTTGAAATATTAAATTAAAGTTTTGTTTGTAATCTATACGGACTCAAAATGTTAAAATAAATAAATTTAACATGTTAAATAATTGTTTGCATTGGTTAATTAAGCACGATTCGACTTTATTCGACCAAACGTGTAAAAATAAATTTTGTATAATAAATTTTAACATGTTAAATGAGAGTTTACATTGATCAACTATGTTCAAGTCAAATTTGACCAAATTATATATTGAATTTCGGATTAGAGTTCGAAATATTTAATTAAAGTTTTGCTTGAAGTCTATGCGGGCTCAAAAGTTTAAAAAAATAAATTTAACATGTTAAATGAATGTTGCATTTATCAAGTAAATTCGATTCGACTTTATTTTACCAAACATTAACATATTCAAATTGAGTTTGCATTATTCAACTAGATGAGATTCAACTTTATTTGACCAAATTATACATTGAATTTCATATTAGAGTTTGAAATATTAAATTAAAGTTTTGTTTGTAATCTACACGGGCTCAAAATGCTAAAATAAATAAATTTAACATGTTAAATAATTGTTTGCATTGATCAATTAAGCACGATTCGACTTTATTGGACCAAACATGTAAAAATACATTTTGTATAATAAATTTTAACATGTTAAATGAGAGTTTGCATTGATCAACTAGGTTCAAGTCAACTTTATTTGACCAAATTATATATTGAATTTCGGATTAGAGTTCGAAATATTTAATTAAAGTTTTGCTTGAAGTCTATGTGAGCTCAAAATGTTAATAAACATAAATTTAACATGTTAAATGAATGTTGCATTTACCAGGTAAACTTGATTCGACTTTATTTTACCAAACATGTTAAGACAAGTTTTGTATTATAAACTTGAACATGTTCAAAGAGAGTTTGCATTATTCAACTAGATGCGATTCTATTAAAATTAAATTTAACATGTTAAATGAATGTTGCATTTATCAAGTAAACTCGATTCGACTTTATTTTACCAAACATGTTAAGGCAAGTTTTGTATGATAAACTTTAACATGTTCAAAGAGAGTTTGCATTATTCAACTAGATGCGATTCAACATTATTTGACCAAATTATATATTGAATTTCATATTAGAGTTTGAAATATTAAATTAAAGTTTTGTTTGTAATCTACACGGGCTCAAAATGCTAAAATAAATAAATTTAACATGTTAAATGAGCGTTTACATTTATCAACTAAACTTGATTCGACTTTATTTGACCAAACATGTTAAAATAAGTTTTGGACCATAAACTTTAACATCTTAAATGAGAGTTTGTATTGATCAACTAGGTTCAAGTCAACTTTATTTGACCAAATTATATATTGATTTTCGGATTGGAGTTCGAAATATTTAATTATAGTTTTGCTTGAAGTCCACGCGGACTCAAAATGTTTATAAAAATAAATTTAACATGTTAAATTAATGTTGCATTTATCAAGTAAACTCGATTCGACTTTATTTTACCAAACATGTTAAGACAAGTTTTGTATGATAAACTTTAACATGTTCAAAGAGAGTTTGCATTATTCAACTAGATGCGATTCAACTTTATTTGACCAAATTATACATTGAATTTCATATTAGAGTTTGAAATATTAAATTAAAGTTTTGTTTGTAATCTACACGGGCTCAAAATATTAAAATAAATACATTTACAATGTTAAATAATTGTTTGCATTGATCAATTAAGCACGATTCGACTTTATTTGACCAAACATGTAAAAATACATTTTGTATAATAAATTTTAACATCTTATATGAGAGTTTGCATTGATCAACTAGGTTCAAGTCAACTTTATTTGACCTAATTATATATTGAATTTCGGATTAGAGTTCGAAATATTTGATTAAAGTTTTGCTTGAAGTCTATGCGGGCTCAAAATGTTTTTAAAAATAAATTTAACATGTTAAATGAATGTTGCATTTATCAAGTAAACTCGATTCGACTTTATTTTACCAAACATGTTAACACAAGTTTTGTATGATAAACTTTAACATGTTGAAAGGGAGTTTGCATTATTCAATTAGATGCGATTCAACTTTATTTGACGAAATTATACATTGAATTTTATATTAGGGTTTGAAATATTAAATTAAAGTTTTGTTTGTCATCTATACGGGCTCAAAATATTAAAATAAATAAATTTAACATGTTAAATACTTGTTTGCATTTATCAATTAAGCACGATTCGACTTTATTTGACCAAACATGTAAAAATAAATTTTGTATAATAAGTTTTAATATGTTAAATGAGAGTCTGCATTGATCAACTAGGTTGAAGTCAACTTTATTTGACCAAATTATATATTGAATTTCGGATTAGAGTTCGAAATATTTAATTAAAGTTTTGCTTGAAGTCTATGCGGGCTCAAAATGTTTAAAAAAATAAATTTAACATGTTAAATGAATGTTGCATTAATCAAGTAAACTTGATTCGACTTTATTTTACCAAACATGTTAAGGCAAGTTTTGTATGATAAACTTTAACATGTTCAAAGAGAGTTTGCATTATTCAACTGGATGCGATTCAACTTTATTTGACCAGATTATACATTGAATTTCATATTAGAGTTTGAAATATTAAATTAAAGTTTTGTTTGTAATCTATACAGACTCAAAATGTTAAAATAAATAAATTTAACATGTTAAATAATTGTTTGCATTGGTTAATTAAGCACGATTCGACTTTATTCGACCAAACGTGTAAAAATAAATTTTGTATAATAAATTTTAACATGTTAAATGAGAGTTTACATTGATCAACTATGTTCAAGTCAAATTTGACCAAATTATATATTGAATTTCGGATTAGAGTTCGAAATATTTAATTAAAGTTTTGCTTGAAGTCTATGCGGGCTCAAAATGTTAAAAAAAATAAATTTAACATGTTAAATGAATGTTGCATTTATCAAGTAAACTCGATTCGACTTTATTTTACCAAACATGTTAGGACAAGTTTTGTATGATAAACTTTAACATGTTCAAAGAGAGTTTGCATTATTCAACTAGATGCGATTGAACTTTATTTGACCAAATTATACATTGAATTTCATATTAGAGTTTGAAATATTAAATTAAAGTTTTGTTTGTAATCTATACTCGCTCAAAATGTTAAAATAATTAAATTTAACATGTTAAATAATTGTTTGTATTGATCAATTAAGCACGATTCGACTTTATTTGACCAAACATGTAAAAATAAATTTTGTATAATAAATTTTAACATTATAAATGAGAGTTTGCATTAATCAACTTGGTTCGAGTCAACTTTATTTGACCAAATTATATAATTAATTTCGAATTAGAGTTCGAAATATTAAATTAAAGTCATGTTTGAAGTCTATGCGGGTTCAAAATGGTAAAAAAAAAATTAACATGTTAAATGATGGTTTGCATTGATCAACTAAATTAACTTGATTCGACTTTATTTTACCAAACATGTTAAAATAAGTTTTGTATAATGAGAGTTTGCATTGATCAATTAGTTTCTATTCAACTTTATTTGACGAAATTATATATTGCATTTCGGATTATAGTTCGAGATATAGAATTAAAGTTTTATGAGGAGTCTATAAGGGCTCATAATATTAATACAAATAAATTTAACTTGTTAAATGATTGTTTGCATTGATCAACTAAACTCGATTCGACATTATTTGACCAAACATGTTAAAATAAATTTTGTATAATAAACTTTAACATAGTAAATGAGAGTTTGCATTGATCAACTAGGTACGAGTCAACTTTTTTTGACCAAGTTATATATTCAATTTCGGATAATAGTTCAAAATACTGAATTAAAGTTTTATTTAGAGTCTATGCAGCGATGCGGGCTCGAAATGTTGAAATAAATCAATGTAACATGTTAAATGAACGTTTACATTTATCAACTAAACTCGATTCGACTTTGTTTTACCAAACATGTTAAAATAAGTTTTG
The DNA here is from genome assembly GCA_030545235.1 of Helianthus tuberosus. NCBI lineage: Eukaryota > Viridiplantae > Streptophyta > Magnoliopsida > Asterales > Asteraceae > Helianthus > Helianthus tuberosus. Next base: position 128,204,947 of record CM060407.1, read on the forward strand.
TATGATAAACTTTAACATGTTCAATGAGAGTTTGCAATGATCAGCTAGGTTTGATTCAACTTTATTTGACCAAATTATATATTGAATTTCGGATTAGAGTTCAAAATAATAAATTGAAATTTTATGTGGAGTCTATGTGGGCTCGAAATATTAATACAAAAAAATTTAACATGTTAAATGATTGTTTGCTTTGATCAACTAAACTCGATTCGACTTTATTTGACCAAACATGTTAAAATAAGTTTTGTATGATAAACTTTAGCATGTTCAATGAGATTTTGCGTTGATCAACTAGGTTCTATTCAACTTTATTTGACCAAATTATATATTGAATTTCAGATTAGAGTTCGAGATATAAAATTAAAGTTTTATGTGGAGTCTATGTGGGCTCATAATTTTAATACAAATAAATTTAACATGTTAAATGATTGTTTGCATTGATCAACTAAACTCGATTCCACTTTATTTGACCAAACATGTAAAATAAGTTTTGTATAATAAACTTTAACATGTTAAATGAGAGTTTGCATTGTTCAACTAGGTTCGAGTCAACTTTATTTGACCAAGTTATATATTGAATTTCGGATTACAGTTCGAAATATTAAATTAAAGTTTTATTTAGAGTCTATGCGGGCTCAAAATGTTAAAATAAATCAATGTAACATGTTAAATGAGCGTTTACATTTATCAACTAAACTCGATTCGACTTTGTTTTAGCAAACATGTTAAAATAAGTTTTGCATGATAAACTTTAACATGTTCAATGAGAGTTTGCATTGACCAGCTAGGTTCGATTCAACTTTATTTGACCAAATTATATATTGAATTTCGTATTAGAGTTCAAAATAATAAATTAAAGTTTTATGTGAAGTCTATGCGAGCTCAAAATAGAATAAAAAAAATTTAACATGTTAAATGATTATTTGCATTGATCAACTGAACCCGATTCGACTTTATTTAACCAAACATGTTTAAAAAAGTTATGTGATATAAACTTTATCATTTAAATGAGAGATTGCACTGATCTACTAGGTTCGAGTCGACTTTATTTGACCAAATTATATATTGAATTTCGGATTAGAGTTAGAAATATTAAAATATTGTTTTACCTGGAGTCTATGCGGGCTTGGAATATTAAAATAAATAAATTTAACATGTTAAATAGCGTTTGTATATATCAACTAAACTCGATTTGACTTAATTTGATCAAACATGTTAAGGTAAGTTTTGTATCATAAACTTTAATATGTTAAATGAGAGTTTGTATTGATCAATTAGGTTCGAGTCAACTTTATTTGACCAAATTATATATTGAATTTCGAATTAGAGTTCGAATTATTAAATTAAAGTTTTATGCGGAGTCTATGCGGACTCAAAATATTAAAATAAATAAATTTAACATGTTAAATGAGCGTTTGCATTTATCAATTAAACTCGATTCGACTTTATTCGACCAAACATGTTAAAATAAGTTTTGTATGATAGACTTTAGCATGTTCAATGAGAGTTTGCATTGATCAACTAGGTATTGATCAAATTAAAATAAACAATCAACATACAAAAGAACAACTTACAAAATGGTAAAAGTGAAACACAAAAGTCCTTGCTGCCGTAGAATCACATTCAGGTTGCTATCTAAAACCACTAACATTGATTAGGGGATGGTAGAGAGCAAAAGGTGATAAATCCATAATCTTTTCTTTTCGCAGCAGGCATGTTATGGGCAAGCTCAACTTTTTCCACACTCCCGTATTTCTTGAGAAGATTATGCACTCGATCCTCATCCCAAGAAGCATGCAGTCCATCCACAAAAAAACAATCTTAAACTGGTGAAAACATAACAAATATAAGCCTAAACTATGGCATTCTGAAAAGAAACAGAACGAAACAATATTGTGAAAACCAAAACAACAAAAGAAAATAGGAATTAAAACATTGTTTGTCATAATCAAACTTAAATAAAGGTGGCAAAATGAGCAAGCCAAGTAATATTTTGGATAAGTTTAAAGTTGAAACGGAAAATATGCAAGTGTAGGTCAAAACGCATTTGGGCACCCACACGACACGTTTTTGATCCATTTTCTGAATTTTCCAAATATATAATGCGCAATACAATCACAAAAACTATATTGTTGCAAAAAGTCTATCATCTTTTAAATAAAGCAATTTTGTAGAAAGAGTGTGTGTATTATCGCATAGCGTGTTAAAACTATTACGATAATTATAGTTTTAAAAAAGAAAACATGAACAACCTAAGACCACCTGTAGTGAGGCGTTTTTTTTTTAAATTGAAAAATAACGCCTTAAAACGCCCATCCCCCATTACATGGGCGTTACTTTTTTAAAAAATTGAAAAATTTGGTGGCCGGCATTTTAATTAAAACGCTGCATGGGGTTGGAAGGAAAATGGATGTGGCCAATGGAGTGTGAGGAGGACCTGCAGCAACTTTGACTAGCCAATGAGGAGGCTTTGACCTGCAGCAACTTGTTTCCTTTTTTTTTATAATTGGAAGGGGGCATTATAAGGCATTATGCCCACTACACCACTTTTGAAATAATGCCCCATTGCTGACTAGGACGCCACGTGTCGGATAATGCCCCATGGTGGGGGCATTATAACCCACTACCACTACACATGGTCTAATGGTTTCCTTCACTCCATTAGTGGGCCATCTTGGTTTAGATTTATGAGTAGCTCATATAAAAATTAATTATCTTATGTTCCATGTATGACAGATTAACAGGGAATAGAAAGATATTCAAAACTCAAAAGATATTTACCATTTCATGCCCACTTAAAATTCTTGATCAGAGTGATGAAACAAATCCCAACATTTTACCTAGGCCATGATTATATCACTAGGTGCAATGAAAGAATCTGCAAAAGAAACCTTAGCTGGCCGATCAACACCAAATGTCACATCTCTCTTTTTGTAGACACGTAAAGCATCCATAGCATCTGAACGAGATGAGAACTCCAAAAAGGCAAAGCCTCGATTATTTCTATCAGTCTTATTTTCTTCAACCAAAGTCAATTCCTCCACGTATCTATTCCATAGTTTTTCAACTTCTCTTTTTAACTATAAGCGCATTTGATATCAGTGAAAGACAGCTATCATTTAACTTTTACTAATCAATGAGAATTGATGAAGTCTATGTCTTGCATATATTATCCAAAAACATTGTATCCCATAAGCATCCCGTGAGTTGTGAAATCAATTTGAAATTTCGTAAGTGTGAACTTAATTTGTTTGTTGTTATCACTGCTGATATATCTCCCAACAAGTAATATACCACACCGCTTGGACCATCTTTCAGTTCTCTTTTGACAGTTTCAGTTTGTCAACATATTGCATCACTTCCAGTATTGTCTTGTCTGGGTACTTGTTCCAACTGGTATTTTGAGCCATATAGAAGATAGTTTGCAATATCTGTATTTGTCACGGCCGACCCGGTTTGACCCGTTTCAGGAGCCGCGGGACAGAAAATCCCGTGGTATTTATTTAATTGAGTTTAACAGCGGAAGTTTATCATCAGGATCTTTTTAAAGCTAAATTTTTTCCCGATTATCTTATTTCACAATCTCGGGATAAAACCCCGGTAATTTACAATCATATGATTTCACGGAGAAATCTTTAGGTTACAAAACATATTTCTTTATTTAATAATGAGCCACTTTCTTAAGCTTGCAGTGCTCCACAACACTTTTCCTGAATCACAACAGATCACCTGAAACATGTTTGAAAAAGGTTTTGTCAGCGGGAAATACTGGTGAATCATTCAATTTAATAAAAATGACCTGTTTGTTATAATTTACAGTATTAAGGGTGATTACATTGTTTCTATATCAACCAACTACCCACAGTATTTGTCACTCGACTTATTTCTGTGACTGTGGTCAGATCACCCATTGGCTAATTCGTTGTCCAATGGTGAGGGAACAAGTAATGTATACAAAACCCCACATACCGGCTGTAATTTGGTGATTACAAAGACTTAATCCCTGTAATTATAACCTTGAAAATAAACATGCTTTTGAAATTAAATTTGATAAAAAGAGAATGACTCACATTGCAGATTTAACACGGACAGAGTCTAGTCTACTGATTAGCCTTGTTAACCTATTTTAAATAACAATGCACACAAAACTAGGTTAGTAACTAATGCAGCATTTACGATAGCTCACGAGATTAAACCTCACAACGAATGACAAAGTGCGATACTTAAACATCCATCGATTTAACGACGAATGACAAAGCATAACCCTAATGTGGGCAGCACTTAAACATCCATTGGATATTTTAATCGATCGGACAATGAATCGTAGCAGCGATTGAGTTATTACCCTGTTTTGCGGCAACAATTTGTGATCGTGTGTGTTTTAATAGTAAACAGAACGTAACTCAGTGTGTAATTGGAATTTCTACGTCGTTCAAGTGCCCAGATTCCAGTCCCAATCCCCTCTATTTATAGGTAAATTTTGACCCCCCTCGCGTGACGCGAGGGGTACCCCTCTGGGCGTCGCGTGGCGCGAGGGGTCCCTATTTACCATAGGGTAGCCACATCCTCAACTAGCCTTGCTGACTTGACAGTTTCGTAAAATTCGATTTTGACAGATAGTTATGTGGATAATCATAACTAGGGTTTACCCCCCTAAGTTTTAGGGGCCCTGATCCTGATTCTGATTGTTCTGAAAATTTCAGGGTTTGTGCAGAATCACTTGGGTGTTTCAATTAGGGTTTCTTATTAAACTAAATATAATAATAAATAATAGTTTTGGTGAGAGTTGTTACATTCTCCCCACCTTAATAAAAATCTCGTCCTCTAGATTTACTGGAATAAGTGAGGATAATTTCGTTTCATTTCTGATTCCAACTCCCAAGTGTATTCAGGTCCTCTCTTTTAATCCCACTTGACTTTAACTAGAACTAGTCGCTTGTGCTTGAGAAATTTCACCTTTCGATCTTCTATCTGAAGAGGTTTCTCAACAAAATTTAACTTTTCGTTTACCTCTATGTCTTGAAGAGGTACTACCAGAGACTCGTCTGATAGACATTTCTTGAGATTGGATACATGAAATACATCATGTACTCCAGCTAACTCTTCTGGTAGTTGTAAACGATAAGCAACTGGTCCTATACGTTGGATCACTGGAAATGGTCCTACGTATCTTGGACTTAGCTTTCATTTCTTACCGAATCGAACTACTCCTTTCCAAGGAGAAACTTTCAATAGTACCTTATCTCCAACTTGGAACTCCAATGGCTTCCTTCTATCGTCTGCATAACTCTTTTGACGATCTCGAGCAGTCTTCAGTCTTTCCTTGATTTGTGTGATCTTATCAGTAGTCTCTTGCACAATCTCTGGACCTGATAATTGACTTTCTCCTATTTCTGCCCAACAAACTGGAGTTCTACACTTCCTTCCATACAGTGCTTCAAATGGGGCAGTTTCAATACTTGAATGATAACTATTGTTATAGGAGAATTCAATTAATGGTAAATGGTCATCCCAATTTCCACCAAAATCTATCACACATGCTCTGAGCATGTCTTCCAGAGTTTGGATCGTCCTTTCACTTTGCCCGTCTGTTTGGGGATGATATGCAGTGCTTAAGTTTAGTCGAGTTCCCATTGCTTTCTGGAAACTTGTCCAAAAATGAGAAGTAAATCGACTATCTCTATCTAATACAATGGAGAGTGGAACTCCATGTAAGGATACTACTTTATCTACGTACAATTTGGCTAACCTTTCCATACTAAAGGTTTCTTTCATTGGTAGAAAGTGAGCTGATTTGGTTAATCGATCTATAATTACCCAAATCGCGTCATTACCTTTTCTGGTTTTGGGCAACTTAGTAACAAAATCCATTGTTATGAGTTCCCATTTCCATACAGGCATTTCTAATTGTTGTAGTAGACCTGAAGGTTTCTGATGTTCTGCCTTAACTTGTGAACAAGTAAGACACTTAGAAACATATTTAGCTATATCCTTCTTCATGCCTATCCACCAGAAATTATTTCTTAAATCTTGGTACATTTTATTGTTTCCAGGGTGTATGGTATACCTAGATTTATGAGCTTCCTCTAAAATCTTATTTCTTAATTCTCCCTGCTTCGGTACCCAAATTCTTCTTTGGTGGAATCTCCAAATTCCATCATCTCCCTGTTCTAATTCTTTTATTCGTCCTTTCATTCCTTCAGCAGCATCCTCTATTGCTGTTTCTTGAAAATGCTTCAGTTGTTCCATTAAATCTAATTGTAGATTTAATCTGAGAGCACGAACGTCGTTGTTTTTCATGGTATTTACGACTTAAGGCATCTGCAACTACATTTGTTTTTCCTTCGTGATATTGAATATCACAGTCGTAATCACTTAAGATTTCCATCCATCTCCTTTGCCTCATGTTTAACTCTTTTTGCCCAAATATATACTTTAAACTTTTTATAATCTGTATAGACAGTAAATTTACTTCCGTACAGATAATGCCTCCAAATCTTAAGGGCAAAAATTACGGCTCCTAATTCTAAATCATGAGTCGTATAATTTTCTTCGTGCTTTTTCAATTGTCTTGAAGCATATGCAATTACCTTCTTGCGTTGCATTAGCACACATCCAAATCCTAGTTTTGAAGCATCACAATATACTTCAAAATCTTCAGTCCCTTCTAGTAATGCTAGGATTGGAGCATTTGTTAATTTCTGCTTTAGAATTCTAAAGGCTTCTTCTTGTTTAGATCCCCATTCAAACTTAATGGCTTTACAGGTTAGCTTAGTTAATGGTACAGCTATCTTGGAAAAATCCTTAATAAACCGTCTATAATATCCAGCTAAACCTATAAAACTTCTAATTTCCATTGCGGCTCCAATTGGTAATTGCCTCTATCTTAGCCGGATCTACATGAATACCTTCATGATTCACCATGTGTCCTAGGAATTGCACCTCTTGTAGCCAAAATTCACACTTCGAGAATTTGGCATAAAGTTTTTCTTTTCTTAACAAAGTTAAGAGTGCATGCAAGTGCTCACAATGTTCTGTCTGACTTTTGGAATAAATAAGTATATCGTCTATAAAAACAATTACAAATTTATCCAAATACGGTTTACAGATTCTATTCATCATGTCCATGAATGCGTCAGGAGCATTCGTTAACCCAAAGGGCATGACTGTAAACTCGTAATGACCATACCTAGTCCTGAAAGCAGTTTTAGGTATGTCTTCTTCTTGTACTTTCAATTGATGATATCCGGAGCGTAAATCGATCTTAGAAAAATATCTAGCTCCTTGAAGTTGATCGAAAAGATCATCAATCCTAGGTAATGGGTATCGATTCTTAATTGTAACCTTATTTAATTCTCTATAATCAATACACATTCTCATCGAACCATCCTTTTTCTTTACAAACAACACTGGAGCTCCCCATGGGGATGAGCTAGGTTGTATGAATCCTTTACTTAGTAATTCATCTAATTGCTTTTTCAGTTCTAACATTTCGGTAGGAGCTAACCGATAAGGTGCTTTGGCTATCGGTGTAGTTCCAGGAATTAGATGAATCCTAAATTCTATCTCCCTATCTGGTGGTAATCCTGGTAACTCTTCTGGGAATACCTCTGGGTATTCTGAGACTACAGGAATCTCCTTAAGTTCTTTACCCTTAGTATTAATGATTACTGAAATCATATATACTATTCCTTGTTTTCGTTCATAACTAGCAACTTTCATTACTGATATGAACTTCATGGGTTTGCGCGGTTTATCTCCTGTAATCATGATTACTTCTCCAGTAGGTGCCTGAATTTCTATAGAGTTCTGGTCACAAAGGATTCGAGCATGGTTGGCTATTAACCAATCCATTCCTAACACAACATCGAATTCAGCTAATTTCATAGGTAACAGATTTGCAGAAAATTTATGACCTGAAAGTTCTATTTCTCCTTTTTGCAAAACCTGATCTATTTTAACTGAATTCCCATCTGCGGTTTCGACTGTAAAAATCTGCCTAATGTTGGTTAAAGGTAACTTAAGAGCTTGACAGAATAAAGTATTTATAAAACTTTGGTTTGCACCAGAGTCAAATAATACTTTTGCGTATACGTTGTAAACTAGGAACGTACCAGCTATCACATCTGGAATGAGTTCTGCTTCTTGGGTGGTCAGCTGGAATGCTCTGACATTCTTCTTAGTAACTCCGTCGGTCGCCTTGGGTTTGTTGTCTGCTGGTTTGATCAATTTAGGACATTCTGTTTTGAAATGCCCATTTTCTCCACAGTTATAGCAGATTTTTGTTTTCCTTCTGCAGTCTTCTTCATGATGTCCTATGGCTTTGCAAAAGTTGCAGGTCACATTACATCTTCCATAATGTTTCTTTTTGCAATTTCTGCAGAAGGGTGGATTTGAGGATTGCCCTGTTCCTCTTCTCTTGAAGTTGCTATTATTACCCGTACGAACTCCTTGGGTAATTTTCTGAGCCAATTCCTTTTTCCTGTTTTCATCTCTTGTGCGTACCAGTTCATCAGTTAGGGTGTTAGCTAATTTCACCGCATCGTCAATAGTACGAGGTCTCGTAGCTTTAATGATGTTACGTATTTCGCTAATCAGTCCCCAAATATAGCGAGAAATGAGTACCGGTTCGGGCGAAGCTAGTGTTGGTACCACTCTAGCATATTCGAAGAATGTCGAAGTATATCCTCGACAGTCCACATTCACCATCCCGATGGTTTAGGAACTTATTTACCATTTAATCTTTTTCATATTCGGGACAGAATTTTCTTTCTACAAGATTCTTAAATTCTTCCCATTTCATGGCATATGCCTCGATCCTTCTTTTAGCTTGTAACACTGTGCTCCACCATTCTAGTGCCCCTTCTTTAAAAAGATTTGAAGCATACATAACTTGATCTTCCTCAGCACATTTACTTATAGCAATCACTGCCTCAGTTTTCTCTAACCAACGTAGTGCTGCAATAGCCCCTTCGTTACCTGCAAACTCAGCTGGTTTACAGGCAAGGAATTCTTTGTAAGTGCAACCAGGTGCTGCAGCTTTCATTTTCTTGAAAACTGGGGCTTGCAGATCATTATTGTTATTAACATGATTACCACATCCGTTTATACTATTACTAAAGTTTTCGCCTTGGGTACGCTTACTAGGAATGATTGATTGAGGTTTAATAGGTTTTTGAACAGCAGCAACGATTGCTGGAATAGCATTGGCTATTCCTTGTGCAACGATATCCTCGATATCTTGCCTATTTAATAATTGCTCTTCCTGAATTTGCTCCGATTGATTTACTTCATTTACTGGTTCATTACCAATGTTTGCCATCTGATAATTAATTAATATAGAATAAGAAATAATTCAGTATAACAATTAATCGCACATACTTACGTAAACAAATATACAACCAAAATTTATAAAATTTTCTAAATTTTCATTTATATATTATGCTTCTATATACAACCGTTTTATTGTTTATTTTACACATACTGATTTTACTACTGTTATTATACAACCACAGACTCATAACCTATTTCTCCCTCGTCAACTTGCATTTTTAATAACGATGTTCCCTCTCATCATATTTCCATGAAATTTGTCCCCCTATCTCTCGGATCCTATGTCACACCCGCTCGTAGCGGAAACGCAAGGTGTGATCTGTATGGTTTTCATTGCATAAATATCGATGTACATGAACAAACTATATGAATAAATACAAGCTCCAATGCCATTGTCATAATTGTTTCAAAAGAATGCAACATAAGTTGAATGTATTGGTTACAAACCATCAAATGAAAATAAGTTGTCATCGTTTTATACATCAAAATGTAAGTCTTAAAATGTCAAGACTTTGACCACTATATCACCGCAAAGAGGCGGTATATAACAGGCAAACCCTTCAATAGTTGGCATGGAGTATTGATACTTGTTTTCCTTGAACTGAAATCGTTGAATTGGTCCACTAATTCCCTGAAATACATGTAAGTTTGAAAACATCAACAAAAGTTGAGCGAGTTCATGCAGTTTAGTTGTATGAGATGTATCTGTAAAACGTGAGTTGTATAAACTGTATCCATAAAATGTGAGTTGTATAAACTGTATCCATAAAATGTGAGTTGTATAAACTGTATCCATAAAATGTGAGTTGTATAAGATGTATCTGTATGTATGATGTATCTGTATGTATGATGTATCTGTATGTATGATGTATCTGTATGTATGATGTAGTATGTAAAGCGTCAATGAAATCGTTGATCATTAATGTTTCGCGAGGACATTAATATGTGTGACGAATTAGGAAGCAATCCAAACCTAGACGATTTCATGTCGACTACTATCGACTGGGACACAAACGCATTCTTCTGTATGGGTCCACGACCAAGAGTGGGGCTCGCCAATACCCATTAGATCTAACCACTTGTACCTAGGTCCAAACTGGATTAATGGTGCTTAGATGTATAACCCTAATTCGCACATGATCTAAGGTGTTTCATTCCCTAACTTTAACATACGTTGAGCATGTATTTTCCCCGATAGTTGTAAAGTTGTAAAACATTTAAATGAATAGGGGACATGAACTCACTGAATTGCGTCCGTGAATAGTAACTAACTGTGATCTGCCGTACGGTCGTCTTGAACAATGTCGCGACCTACAAATGTCCTTATATTTGTTAGACACTTCGGTCTTTGTAAATGACTTGAGTACAAGTCTTGTGTCTTGAATATGTGTTAAGACCTGTATGTCTTTGTTATTCATTGAACTATGTATTAGATGTATTAACTGATAAATGTTTAGTGTATATATTTCTCCAAATACATATTCTTGTATCTCGTGAGTTGTTTCATCGGGTCTTGTCTTCTTGGTTTCGTGTCTTGTATGTATCAATTGTATACTTGTGTTTACAATAATGGTGTCATTGGGCCGAGCCCATGTTTTCATGTTATTGGGCTTAAATAGTGTTGGGCTTCAATAGTGTTGGGCCTCAATAGTGTTGGGCCTCAATAGTGTTGGGCTTCAATAGTGTTGGGCCTAAATAGTGTTGGGCCTCAATAGTGTTGGGCTTCAATAGTGTTGGGCCTAAATAGTGTTGGGCTTCAATAGTGTTGGGCCTAAATAGTGTTGGGCCTAAATAGTGTTGGGCTTCAATAGTACTGGGCTTAATGTTATTGGGCCTTGGCCCATATGTTTGGTATTGGGCTTAGCCCATGTGTTTTGATAAGCCCATTATGAAGTTAAGCCCATTTAGAAAAGTAAGCCCATTTGTATAAAATAGCCCATTAAGAAAAGTAAGCCCATTTGTTATAAAAATAGCCCATTAAGAAAAGTAAGCCCATTTGTTATAAAATAGCCCACATGTAAGTATAAGTCTTTCATTTTTATAAAAACATTTTTATAAAAATTCACTAAGTATACTTTTTAGTTAATAAAAACATAATAGTTTTTATAAGTTTCAAAATGTCCGAATTTTGTTAATGGTAACGTAAATTTTGTGTCCACGTCGAAAGATCGTCTATACGTCGTAGTAATTCCTCGGAATGGCGATATGTTTATAAATTCGTCCGTCGTCCGATTTGACCATAAGTTGTGTCCGATCCTTCGGAATGTCCGTAAGTTGTTTTCAAGTGTGTCTATATGTATTCTTGTAAGTCTTTAGTTGTAAGTATGTCTTGTATTTATTTGTGTCATTGTTATCAAGTCTCTAACTTTTATATATAACTAATACAAATAATAAGCACATAGCACATACTTGATATGTTCACTAAATATATATTTTACCAAAATATATATTTATGTCAATTTTTATGTTTAGAAAGACCAACTTTATAATCTTGTAAAGACTTTGTTAAAAAAAATGATAGTTTTGTTAACATAATGTTCTAAAAAAAATGGCCATATAACCTTTGTATTAATCATTTGGCCATGTTTCTTAAACATATCATTTTCTTTTCCAAATCACCATCAATTTACCCAATCATCTTAACTAAAAACATATGAGATTTTTATAACATAAACTTATCAAAATGATCTCCAAATCATGTAGGGTTTTGGACATGATCATAACATGTGCTAACTAGTTCAAAAACCAAGTTTACTTCTAGTTGTAACAACTTTTATAAAAATCTCATGTTGTATGTTACTTTTCATAATTTTGTAGAAGTATTGTTTTTAGTGAAAAACATTAAATACTTTAACAAAATTAAAGGTTATGATCATCCAAGTAATCCTTTATGTTAAAAACCCTTTAACATAAACATGTATAATTGTTAGATCATATTTTTAAAACATTATCTAACAAGTTCTTCATATCATAATCATCATAACAAGATCAAATATGAAACTAACAAGTCTTAGATCACAACATAAACAAGCATAATAAATCATAATTATTATTTTTGCTTCTTTGTATTTTTCATGTTTATTATGTATGATTATTTAGTTATTATTAGTTATAATAACAATCATAAACATAATATAAGTATGAAAAATAAATAAATCTAGAAGCTTACTTCTAGCACTAGGCTAGGGATGATCTTGGAGGATGATTAAGAAATAAAAAGATGAAGATCTTGATGGTAGAATACTCTTGAATGGATGAAAACCCTTTCTTTAACTTGTAAGTGATTTAGATCTTCTTATGTTCCATAGAAAATCATATTGATCATAAAAGAGGTGATAAAATAAAATGGGTTTATGGTGTTCTTGGTGGATGATGAAGATGATGAGAGAGTTTTGTGTGAATAATAATGAATTAAGTGGTAAAGTGCTAGTATTACTTAGTGGTTAAGTCTTGTAATAATTCACCAACATTTATCCACTTGAAACTAATGAAAATATCTAGCTATTAAATTAAGTGGTAAAAAATAAGGGGATGGTCCCACATAAGGTCTTATGACCGTGAATGGGGGGGGGGGGGGGTCCCCTTTGTTTTTGCTTCTTGATTTACCTAGTAAAGTGTTAGAACTTTTTAGGTAATTGTTTAGGAAATGTGTAAGTATAAGTGTTTAAGTGTTTAGAGGGTGTTAAATGATCATTACTATACCATAATGATCCAATTAACACTAGATGACCATTAAAAAAAAGATTTGACATTGTTCGGATATTCGTTTCGAATTGTTTCGGTTAGATGTTAATTGAACGCTAAGTTGCGTAACTTGTGTGAATTGATGTAGTTATTGGCTCGGATGATACCCGAATGTATCCTCGCATGAATTCTATGTTAAATAATATTTTTACATGTCATAAAAATATTAAAAAGCTGATTTCAGCAAAATTTATGCGGAAATGTGTAGAAATCGTCGCTTTTAGTGCTTTTCGGCAGTTTTCGGGCAGTTTTGGTTGCTACCGGACATTGGTAATATATTAAACCAAACCCTTTTATTCCCATATAGGGTTTAATGTATATTTGATGTTGGACTTTTGTCTAAGTCCTAAAGATGTAATTTAGATGGTTTATGCGGAACCTGAGTTCTCGTCAGCACACTAGTTTACTAGGTACTACTCTAGTTGTTTCGATGCATTGTTTACACTATTTCAAATGTAACCAATAAAAATGAATAATGTGCATCATAAATGAATATTCCTTGAGTGCTCTAAGATGTATATCATGTAATCATGCAGTTCGAATATTCAAAACACATACTTGTATAATGTAAATCATTGCTTTAAATGTACGTAAATTACCCGAAAGTGGCAGTTGTCACATTCTCCCCCTGTTATTGAGAATTTCGTCCCGAAATTCAAGCTGAGTCATCCTTTGCAGGATTGTTCTCAAACAGGTGAGAATATTTGGCTTTGATTTGGTCTTCACGTTCCCAAGTATATTCGGGTCCGTGTCGAGAGTTCCAACGAATTTTTACTAATATGTTACGACTCCTTTGTATTTTCTGGACCTTCCGGTCCATAACCTTAACAGGTGCTTTGTGAAATGGAGTTTGTCATCAATGTGAATTTCATCTGAAAGAATGATAACGGTTGCTTGTGTTGGACTCTTTTTAAGATTCGACACATGAAACGAGTCGTGCACACTGCTAAGTTCATCTGGTAACTTCAACTTGTAGGCAACAGTGCCAATCTTTTCTAAGATTTCAAATGGTCCAATGTAACGTTGGTTAAGCTTTCCACGTTCACTGAACCTCGTTACGCCTTTCCAAGGCGAGACTTTCAACAAGACTTTGTCTCCAACCTCGAAAGATAATGGTTTTCGTCTTTTATCTGCGTAGCTCTTTTGTCGATCGCGAGCCGTCTTGATACGGTCTCGGGTCTGAAAAATTTTATCCGTAGTCTCTTGGACTAGTTTCGGACCAATTAATTAACTATCGCCTGTTTCCGCCCACATAGCGGAGAGCGACACTTTCGACCATAAAGAGCTTCAAACGGTGCAGCTTGTATACTAGTATTGTAGCTGTTATTGTAGGAAAACTCAACTAAAGGTAGATGAGTATCCCAATTGCCGCCTAAATCCATAACACATGTGCGAAACATATATTCGAGTGTTTGGATTGTCCGTTCGCTCTGGCCGTCAGTTTATGGATGAAAGGCCGTACTTGGATTCAAATGAGATCCAAAGGCCTGTTGAAATGATTTCCAAATTCTAGAAATAAAACGACCGTCTCGGTTTGAATTGATTGAAATAGGCACTCCATGACGAGCCACTATTTCTTTGAGATAGAGTTCTGCTAGTTTCTCAGTATTATCCTTCTCCCAAATCGGTAAGAAGTGTGCGGACTTTGTTAGTCTATCGATGATTACACATATCATGTAGTGACCTCTTGAGGTCCTGAGTAACTTCGTAATGAAGTACATCGATATTTGTTCCCATTACCAAACGGGAATCTCGGGTTGTTGTAACAAGTCCGAGGGATTTTGCTACTCGACTTTGACTTTCGCGCAAGTCAAGCATTCTCCGACATAAGTCGCGATATCACTTTTGAGGTTAGGCCACCAATAGTATTCTTTCAATACTTAGGCCTATGTGCTTCCTCAAAATATCATCTCGAAGGCCGCCAAAGAATAGAACCCAATTTCGACCCATAAGGTATAAAGTTCCATCTTCTTTCGGCACTAATTGTTCCTTCATGCCTCGAAGTGTTTCTGCTTGAATATGCTCTTCCTTGAGCGCTTGTGAATCATCTTCTCTAATGCTTGAACTCTCAGTGTTCTAACTCGCTACTTACGGCTCAAGGCATCTGCTACAACGTTTGCCCTGCCCGGATGGTACTTTATTTCACAATCATAGTCGTTCAACAATTCAACAAACATCGTTGACGTATATTTAATTCTTTTTGGTTGAATATGTGTTGAAGACTTTTATGATCCGTGAAAATAATGCATTGAGTACCATATAAATAATGTCGCCATAATTTTTTTTTTTTTAAAGCGAATACCACCACGCCTAACTCAAGGTCGAGAGTGGTATAGTTCTTCTCGTGAACTTTTCAATTAGCGCGACGTGTACACAATAACTTTTTCATGTTGCACGAGTACGCAACCCATTCCTTGATGTGAAGCATCATAGTCTACAACAGAGTCATCGGTATCGTCGGATAATGATAAGATTGTAAAATGCTATGCACCAATCTTAAGAATAAGTTGTAAGGCTATATCTTGTTTTTCGATTTGGGGCGAATTTATTGTCTTTAACAACTCTAAAATGGTTCTCAAATGTTGCTCATGTTCATCAGTCGATCGAGAGTATATCAAAATGTCGTCAATAAACACTATGACGAATTTGTCGAGATACGACTTGCACACACGATTCATTAAATCCATGAAGACCGCTGGTGCATTTGTTAAACCAAAAGGCATAACGAGAAACTCGTAATGACCGTAACGAGTCTTAAAAGCTGTTTTCGGTATGCTTTCCTCTTGAATTCGTAACTGATGATACTCCGATCGTAAGTCTATCTTAGAGTAGAAGCTAGAACCTTTCATAAACCATTTGAGTTAGTTGGAAATTCATTTGTAACATGGTTTAGAAATATGAATTTTCGTTCATCGAAATGTTGTGCATTTTTGCAAAACTTGCATGTCTTTCCACCCCCAAAACCTTTATAAAGATGTATAGTGGTAAAGAGTGGGGGTTATGAACTCACAACATCCTTATTCGGTCAACTACAAGGTTCAGAAGGTGCTAATCGACATGGAGATTTAGCTATGGGTGCGGCTCCCGGTACCAAGTCGATGTGAAACTCGACTTGTTGATATGGTGGTAGTCCTGGCAAGTCTTCAAGAAAGACTTCAGGAAATTATTTTACCACAGGAATATCTGTCAGCTTCGGCCCAACGGCCTCCTTGCCGACAACATGTGCCAGAAAGGCAACACAACCTTTCTGTAAGCGCTTCTGTGCCTTCATGCAATTGATGATCTGCAATGGTGTGTCGTGCTTCTCTCCATGAATAACAAGTGTCTCTTCGTTCAGTAGTGGTAGGCGAATGATCTTCTCGTGACATAAGACTTTGGCTAGGTTATCGGATAACCAATCCATGTCAACCACTACTTCGAAACTACTCAACTGAATGGGGAAGAGATCGATATTGAATTTCAGCTCTAGACTCGACTAGTTTACTTTTTGCCAATTTTATAGAATGAGGAGACGTCTAGCTTACTTGACTCTAGGCCAAGTACATTTTAAATTCTGTGTGGCGAGGACTTCACTGTATAGTTTTAGGAACCCTGTGTTTAAATGTAGGATAACCCAATCCATATGTTTAGATGTAGGATAACCCGATCCATATGTTTAGTTGTTGGATAACCCAACCATATGTTTAGATGTAGGATAACCCAATCCCTAATTGTAGCTAGGACAATCCCGTCCCTAGCCATGAAACTCATGTATGTGAAATGTTGAGATGAAGCTAAAATTTCCAATTGTATAAAATAACATGGATGTGAAATGTTGACGAATAGGATACATACCGGTGGCCCTTAATGATTTGATATGTCTCAGCTAATTCTCCATTAGCTAACTTGATATAGTAATGTGTGTCCAACATGACTCTAATTCGAGTATATGCTTAACATTTAAAAGCAATAGCTAAGCTCGGTGTTGGTATTAATAGAATTGATACATGATGATCGTAGAGTGTACGCACTCATGACTTCATTTCTCTCATGGCGAGAGTTATTGTTTGAGTGATCGACGTAGGGAGGGATGATGCGGTTATGCTTCGGATCTCCGAGGCTAAACCCGAAATGTAACACTCAGTGTGTTTGAATTCGGGTGTTTCCCAGTATGGAACAACCCTTGAGAGACCGTGCAAGCATCAAGTGTAACCATCAACATTGGCTCCAGTTATGATCGAGTTCTTTTATAAAATCATATAAAAATAGATATGAAAATCAGATGATATAAAAGAATGATGTATGGTTAAATAAATAACCAATAAAAATGTAGTGTATAAATATATCATGTCTTGAAATAGAATATTATGTCTTGTGTAGAGGATGTCGCGTCTTGTGCAAAAATGTCATGTCTTGTCTTTGTTGAAGAGATTTGAATAACACCACGATATGCAATATAACATAAGCACTGATATATAGGAAGTACCAGCGGCGTATCCACCATGCTTTTATCATATTACACACGTCTCATCACTTACAAATAACCACCAAAAATGTCTTGTGTAAACCAACATCAAATGATATGTATAACAATGTCTTGCGTAACAATGTCATGTATAAACCATGTCTTGTGTAAAAGCAATAGTTTTCAACACATAACTTTTAACTTAAACAATTGATTCTTTTGGCGCCATGATCTTTTTAATACACACTATTAAAAGAATCTAGACATGTATTTGAATAAATAAAGTCTATCATGTGCCCAAGAATGAAGAATACAATCAATCGGTCATGGAAACCTCAAGACCATATTGTTCATACATGTTTGAATAAATGATAATGTGGATAACCAAAACCAAAAGGTGTAATGCCTCTTGCCTGTATTGGTCATATGTTTAAATGGAAAAAGAAAAAAAAATAATTCGTTGAGGAGGGGAAACCAACCAGTGGTCTTCGTCTATATAATATGTATTCCCTACTCTATGAACCTCGATCATCCTAAGTAGAGAAAATCCTTTGTCTTACTTGTCCATGTGACAATTATGGTAATAGTGCTTGAGTTTCACGAGCTCTAGCAAAATTATTAGAATTTCCAAAGATGTCGAATAGAATGTAATGAGGGAGTTGCAGCATGGTTCATGCCATACCATCCCTTGGAAAAGGACAAATGTCAAACGACGGAATTTATTGTATCACTTCCAATAAATATGATAAGGTGGAATATGATAAGGTAAGGTAAGGTAAAGTAGGGTAAAGTGTCATAGGCACCATGGAACCAACCCATGTTCAAGAATTTTGAGAATGTTGAGGAAAATCCTCCATGAGTAGCTAACAAGTTTTGTTTGTTTAAATGACTAGTCTCATCTGAATTGTGATATAGATCGAATGTTAGGTGTGAACAAATATGTGTCGTCTTCCTGTATTGTATTATATTGTATTGTATTATATTGTATTGTATTATATTGTAGGGTGTTATACTAACCACCCCCAGTTCGTGTTCTACTAGATAGGAAGAATTGAATCTCAAGTAATAACTTAAGAATTTTGAATGAATAGTGATCATTAGCTTGACCCGCAGAGTCCACCAGAATTTCCATGCACTACAAGTTGTTATTACGTGGGCCCCCGTAATAATAAATTGTCTTGCATGGTCACCCTAGCATTCTCTCGTTCAGAGCAGGCGATCAGTCAGAGAGAGGACTCTATTGTTTATATACCTTCAACATAGAAGGAAACTTCGTGATAGTTCACGTGTCAACGTCCGTTGTTGTTACTCGCAGGACGGTACGACGTTAGATGAAATAGAAATGGAAAGAATCTGTAACAATAACAATTGAAGGGGCACCTTCAAGATGAGTACTTCATCTTCCTTGTAGGGACAAGAGTATATCCACTTTGGTTAGTATGAGTCACGTGGATCTCGTCCCACTAATGGAGTTGTTGTCCAAGGTTACCACCTTCGCCTCGTCGTCATTATCATGGTCAGGCATCTCAGCATTCGCGAGAAAGCAACCATATTTTACGGAATTAAGTTTAAGATTTCACTTAGGAATCATGTTCGCCATAAGCTCCGTAATAGACATGAGGTCGATATTTTCATCGTGTGAGTAAATAATAATAATAGAGTTTGAAGTCAAAGGTATTTTGTTCTTGGCAAAATATTTCATGCAACATATATATGAACAACCTATATATATAATCATGAAAAATCCTATCAATCAAGGATTTCTATCTTGTATAAGCTGAACTTGTAAACTGTTTATAATGCATAAACTGATAATGTAATGTATTGTAGGCACATAGTCTATTAATGTATTGTGTCTGTTTCTCATAGACTTCACCCATGGAAATGTCCTCGCTTGATTTATGTGAAATGAATTTTTGTTGTAGTGGACCTTGAAAAATGTTTATGCAATGAAAACCTTTTAACCTGTCCAGTTTTATTTATAATCTGTTCAACATGAACAAGAGGTTTTCGTGAGAGATCCCTAGTGATTGTAGACTTAGACTCGAGAAAGAATCCTGGTTCACTACAATCGATGCTCTGATACCAATTTGTCACACCCGCTCGTAGCGGAAACGCAAGGTGTGATCTGTATGGTTTTCATTGCATAAATATCGATGTACATGAACAAACTATATGAATAAATACAAGCTCCAATGCCATTGTCATAATTGTTTCAAAAGAATGCAACATAAGTTGAATGTATTGGTTACAAACCATCAAATGAAAATAAGTTGTCATCGTTTTATACATCAAAATGTAAGTCTTAAAATGTCAAGACTTTGACCACTATATCTCCGCAAAGAGGCGGTATATAACAGGCAAACCCTTCAATAGTTGGCATGGAGTATTGATACTTGTTTTCCTTGAACTGAAATCGTTGCATTGGTCCACTAATTCCCTGAAATACATGTAAGTTTGAAAACATCAACAAAAGTTGAGCGAGTTCATGCAGTTTAGTTGTATGAGATGTATCTGTAAAACGTGAGTTGTATAAACTGTATCCATAAAATGTGAGTTGTATAAACTGTATCCATAAAATGTGAGTTGTATAAACTGTATCCATAAAATGTGAGTTGTATAAACTGTATCCATAAAATGTGAGTTGTATAAGATGTATCTGTATGTATGATGTATCTGTATGTATGATGTATCTGTATGTATGATGTATCTGTATGTATGATGTAGTATGTAAAGCGTCAATGAAATCGTTGATCATTAATGTTTCGCGAGGACATTAATATGTGTGACGAATTAGGAAGCAATCCAAACCTAGACGATTTCATGTCGACTACTATCGACTGGGACACAAACGCACTCTTCTGTATGGGTCCACGACCAAGAGTGGGGCTCGCCAATACCCATTAGATCTAACCACTTGTACCTAGGTCCAAACTGGATTAATGGTGCTTAGATGTATAACCCTAATTCGCACATGATCTAAGGTGTTTCATTCCCTAACTTTAACATACGTTGAGCATGTATTTTCCCCGATAGTTGTAAAGTTGTAAAACATTTAAATGAATAGGGGACATGAACTCACTGAATTGCGTCCGTGAATAGTAACTAACTGTGATCTGCCGTACGGTCGTCTTGAACAATGTCGCGACCTACAAATGTCCTTATATTTGTTAGACACTTCGGTCTTTGTAAATGACTTGAGTACAAGTCTTGTGTCTTGAATATGTGTTAAGACCTGTATGTCTTTGTTATTCATTGAACTATGTATTAGATGTATTAACTGATAAATGTTTAGTGTATATATTTCTCCAAATACATATTCTTGTATCTCGTGAGTTGTATCATCGGGTCTTGTCTTCTTGGTTTCGTGTCTTGTATGTATCAATTGTATACTTGTGTTTACAATAATGGTGTCATTGGGCCGAGCCCATGTTTTCATGTTATTGGGCTTAAATAGTGTTGGGCTTCAATAGTGTTGGGCCTCAATAGTGTTGGGCCTCAATAGTGTTGGGCCTCAAATAGTGTTGGGCTTCAATAGTGTTGGGCCTAAATAGTGTTGGGCCTCAATAGTGTTGGGCTTCAATAGTGTTGGGCCTAAATAGTGTTGGGCTTCAATAGTGTTGGGCCTAAATAGTGTTGGGCCTAAATAGTGTTGGGATTCAATAGTACTGGGCTTAATGTTATTGGGCCTTGGCCCATATGTTTGGTATTGGGCTTAGCCCATGTGTTTTGATAAGCCCATTATGAAGTTAAGCCCATTTAGAAAAGTAAGCCCATTTAGAAAAGTAAGCCCATTTGTATAAAATAGCCCATTAAGAAAAGTAAGCCCATTTGTTATAAAAATAGCCCATTAAGAAAAGTAAGCCCATTTGTTATAAAATAGCCCACATGTAAGTATAAGTCTTTCATTTTTATAAAAAACATTTTTATAAAAATTCACTAAGTATACTTTTTAGTTAATAAAAACATAATAGTTTTTATAAGTTTCAAAATGTCCGAATTTTGTTAATGGTAACGTAAATTTTGTGTCCACGTCGAAAGATCGTCTATACGTCGTAGTAATTCCTCGGAATGACGATGTGTTTATAAATTCGTCCGTCGTCCGATTTGACCATAAGTTGTGTCCGATCCTTCGAAATGTCCGTAAGTTGTTTTCAAGTGTGTCTATATGTATTCTTGTAAGTCTTTAGTTGTAAGTATGTCTTGTATTTATTTGTGTCATTGTTATCAAGTCTCTAACTTTTATATATAACTAATACAAATAATAAGCACATAGCACATACTTGATATGTTCACTAAATATATATTTTACCAAAATATATATTTATGTCAATTTTTATGTTTAGAAAGACCAACTTTCTAATCTTGTAAAGACTTTGTTAAAAAAAAATGATAGTTTTGTTAACATAATGTTCTAAAAAAAAATGGTCATATAACCTTTGTATTAATCATTTGGCCATGTTTCTTAAACATATCATTTTCTTTTCCAAATCACCATCAATTTACCCAATCATCTTAACTAAAAACATATGAGATTTTTATAACATAAACTTATCAAAATGATCTCCAAATCATGTAGGGTTTTGGACATGATCATAACATGTGCTAACTAGTTCAAAAACCAAGTTTACTTCTAGTTGTAACAACTTTTATAAAAATCTCATGTTGTATGTTACTTTTCATAATTTTGTAGAAGTATTGTTTTTAGTGAAAAACATTAAATACTTTAACAAAATTAAAGGTTATGATCATCCAAGTAATCCTTTATGTTAAAAACCCTTTAACATAAACATGTATAATTGTTAGATCATATTTTTAAAACATTATCTAACAAGTTCTTCATATCATAATCATCATAACAAGATCAAATATGAAACTAACAAGTCTTAGATCACAACATAAACAAGCATAATAAATCATAATTATTATTTTTGCTTCTTTGTATTTTTCATGTTTATTATGTATGATTATTTAGTTATTATTAGTTATAATAACAATCATAAACATAATATAAGTATGAAAAATAAATAAATCTAGAAGCTTACTTCTAGCACTAGGCTAGGGATGATCTTGGAGGATGATTAAGAAATAAAAAGATGAAGATCTTGATGGTAGAATACTCTTGAATGGATGAAAACCCTTTCTTTAACTTGTAAGTGATTTAGATCTTCTTATGTTCCATAGAAAATCATATTGATCATAAAAGAGGTGATAAAATAAAATGGGTTTATGGTGTTCTTGGTGGATGATGAAGACGATGAGAGAGTTTTGTGTGAATAATAATGAATTAAGTGGTAAAGTGCTAGTATTACTTAGTGGTTAAGTCTTGTAATAATTCACCAACATTTATCCACTTGAAACTAATGAAAATATCTAGCTATTAAATTAAGTGGTAAAAAAATAAGGGGATGGTCCCACATAAGGTCTTATGACCGTGAATGGGGGGGGGGGTCCCCTTTGTTTTTGCTTCTTGATTTACCTAGTAAAAGTGTTAGAACTTTTTAGGTAATTGTTTAGGAAATGTGTAAGTATAAATGTTTAAGTGTTTAGAGGGTGTTAAATGATCATTACTATACCATAATGATCCAATTAACACTAGATGACCATTAAAAAAAAGATTTGACATTGTTCGGATATTCGTTTCGAATTGTTTCGGTTAGATGTTAATTGAACGCTAAGTTGCGTAACTTGTGTGAATTGATGTAGTTATTGGCTCGGATGATACCCGAATGTATCCTCGCATGAATTCTATGTTAAATAATATTTTTACATGTCATAAAAATATTAAAAAGCTGATTTCAGCAAAATTTATGCGGAAATGTGTAGAAATCGTCGCTTTTAGTGCTTTTCGGCAGTTTTCGGGCAGTTTTGGTTGCTACCGGACATTGGTAATATATTAAACCAAACCCTTTTATTCCCATATAGGGTTTAATGTATATTTGATGTTGGACTTTTGTCTAAGTCCTAAAGATGTAATTTAGATGGTTTATGCGGAACCTGAGTTCTCGTCAGCACACTAGTTTACTAGGTACTACTCTAGTTGTTTCGATGCATTGTTTACACTATTTCAAATGTAACCAATAAAAATGAATAATGTGCATCATAAATGAATATTCCTTGAGTGCTCTAAGATGTATATCATGTAATCATGCAGTTCGAATATTCAAAACACATACTTGTATAATGTAAATCATTGCTTTAAATGTACGTAAATTACCCGAAAGTGGCAGTTGTCACATCCTATTCCCAGCATCCATCAACTCTTCACCAAAATGGCGGAGTTCAGCCATATTCTCGTTACTCATCGGTGGATTTGGTTGGGTTCTGGATCAAATTGAGGGAAAAACGTATAGGGACTGTTGATAAGGTTTTGGAATTGCCAATCGTTCGTCCACCATTCGTCCATTCCCAAAGGTTGAGTATGGATTATTGGTTCTGGGATTGCTGGTTCCAGATTTATAGGGAGTTGATTTTCGATAGGTTTAGAGTAAAAATTATTATTATTGACAGGCTTAATAGTATCACAGCTTGTCAATATAAAATCTAGTTCCTCCTGAAATGTCATTTCCTGGGTTTGTTTAGAACTTTCTCCAATTTCCATTTTAGTTTGTCTAGAACCTTTTCCAACCTCCATTTCTATTTGCTTAGAATATTCCTCAAACTGTATTCCCATTTGTCTAGCATCTTCCCCTACTTCAATCCCCAATTCCTGCTGTCTCGAACTTTCCCCGGTTTCAATTTCTTTTCCTTTTTCTAAGGGATTGTTTATTTTAGGAAGTCTCTTAGCTGGCTTTTTCCTATGTACACGCCTCCCCCATACGAATCTCTTTCTTTTCTTAGGTTTTGGCTTTTCCAGAGGTGGAGCGTTGAATTCTAAAGGTTGTTCCACATCACGAAAGTACCTAGTAAATTCTTTAGAAACTTCTATGTTTACAGGGGTAAAGGTTGAGATTCTCTAGGGCTCCAGATAACTCATTCATGCTGTTTAACATATATGTAAAAAAATAAATTAAAATTTTATAACCAATTTTACAGATAAACCTCAAATATTATTGCATATTCTGTAACTAATTTAATACAAAGGAAAAATTAACAATTAAACATACTAGTTTTATTGTAATTTTATTTATTTACTAGATGATATTTCTAGCTTGTAAGTTGCTAATATGGATTCATGGTATTCTAAAGATTAGCATTTACTGCTACGGTGGCTAGCATATAAAGATCCGCCCATTTTTCATCTAAATTGTCTTCCCATGGTGATTTACTGATTAATTCCTGGGTTTCCTTTTTAACTTTCTTTTCGCGGGATTTCTTTAATTTCTCCTGACTTTTTCTAATAATCAAACTTCTTTTATCAGGAGAAAGTGGTTCCTCATATTGGGCTTTTCGAACAAATATTCTTTCTTCAGGAGTTTGAGAGGAACTTCCTTTCTCATTTGATGACCTATCTAATTTAAGATAGATGTTTGAAAGCTTTTGTTTACCCATACTGTAACTAACAAATAGTCAGTTAATAAAACACATAATCACATAATAATAATCAGGAAAAAATTAAGTATTTCTAAATACTTAATTAGCTTAACTCAGTGGCTCTGATACCACATTTTTCTGTCACGGCCCCCGACCCGGTTTGACCCGTTTCAGGAGCCGCGGGACAGAAAATCCCGTGGTATTTATTTAATTGAGTTTAACAGCGGAAGTTTATCATCAGGATCTTTTTAAAGCTAAATTTTTTCCCGATTATCTTATTTCACAATCTCGGGATAAAACCCCGGTAATTTACAATCATATGATTTCATGGAGAAATCTTTAGGTTACAAAACATATTTCTTTATTTAATAATGAGCCACTTTCTTAAGCTTGCAGTGCTCCACAACACTTTTCCTGAATTACAACAGATCACCTGAAACATGTTTGAAAAAGGTTTTGTCAGCGGGAAATACTGGTGAATCATTCAATTTAATAAAAATGACCTGTTTGTTATAATTTACAGTATTAAGGGTGATTACATTGTTTCTATATCAACCAACTACCCACAGTATTTGTCACTCGACTTATTTCTGTGACTGTGGTCAGATCACCCATTGGCTAACTCGTTGTCCAATGGTGACGGGAACAAGTAATGTATACAAAACCCCACATACCGGCTGTAATTTGGTGATTACAAAGACTTAATCCCTGTAATTATAACCTTGAAAATAAACATGCTTTTTAAATTAAATTTGATAAAAAGAGAATGACTCACATTGCAGATTTAACACGGACAGAGTCTAGTCTACTAATTAGCCTTGTTAACCTATTTTAAATAACAATGCACACAAAACTAGGTTAGTAACTAATGCAGCATTTACGATAGCTCACGAGATTAAACCCTCACAACGAATGACAAAGTGCGATACTTAAACATCCATCGATTTAACGACGAATGACAAAGCATAACCCTAATGTGGGCAGCACTTAAACATCCATTGGATATTTTAATCGATCGGACAATGAATCGTAGCAGCGATTGAGTTATTACCCTGTTTTACGGCAGCGATTTGTGATCGTGTGTGTTTTAATAGTAAACAGAACGTAACTCAGTGTGTAATTGGAATTTCTACGTCGTTCAAGTGCCCAGATTCCAGTCCCAATCCCCTCTATTTATAGGTAAATTTTGACCCCTCTCGCGTGACGCGAGGGGTACCCCTCTGGGCGTCGCGTGGCGCGAGGGGTCCCTATTTACCATAGGGTAGCCACATCCTCAACTAGCCTAGCTGACTTGACAGTTTCGTAAAATTCGATTTTGACAGATAGTTATGTGGATAATCGTAACTAGGGCCCTGATCCTGATTCTGATTGTTCTGAAAATTTCAGGGTTTGTGCAGAATCACTTGGGTGTTTCAATTAGGGTTTCTTATTGAACTAAATATAATAATAAATAATAGTTTTGGTGAGAGTTGTTACAGTATTATACCCATAGTTAGGACATGGATCATCAACTACAATTAACCGCCATTTAGCCAAGTCGTCTTTAGTCGAAATCCTTTTTGATAATGCTCGCTACATAAACATACAAACCTTTGGTACGACCCAGCCGTTCCAACTGAAGTATACCCTCGTTGCATATGTGTCGGTGTTTCCATAATCCATGATGTGTAGCTTGACCGTTTTTACCGAGAATTTATTTTCTGATGTATTCTTCCACAGCCACCTGCCTTCATTCTCCTTCAGATTTTGAGCCTACAGTATTGAATTAATCATGGCATATTCGTTCAATAATGAATTAGATGGTGACGATTCAATGGTTGGTGCAGTGTTAAGCTGACGCACACACCCACGGATGAAATGACACACGAAAGGACAAGCCGACAAGGTTGGTACTACAAGATGTCCTTTAAGTATTTAACCCTGATAATTCACATACCACCCCATTCCCCTAAATCACACTTTTCTGCCCTTTATCTTGTGGCACTACCCTGCAAAACTGGCTTCAACTTTATTATAAAAATTGGGCTTTATACAGTGTCCAAACTTCATCATTTTCTTTCCTTTTACCAATGCTAGACAACTTTCCCCCAAGCATGAAGGTCCAAAAATTTCATATAAGCACCCGTTCTCTTTTTATCAGTAGAAATATATTATACATGGGAGAAAGACCACTTTTATATGAAAATGCAAAAGTCCATATTGATTAACAAACATAAAATGAACTAACAAATATTCCTCAAATAACATGATTCTTAGGTGAATGATCAAAATTCAGAATACTCCTTTTTGAATTTGACCAATCAATAGGCTATAAAAGTATTATGAAACAAGTTTGATTAACTTTTTATAAGTAACTTAAGCTGACTAAATCCTAAAGTATAACTACCAGTTCAGATGTAAAATTTAACCTAAATAACCAATCCGCTCATTTTAACCTAATTAACATGTAAAATTTGCCCTAATATTAAAATTTTGATACAAAACATTCAACATGTAAAACTTGAGAAGAGAATGTACAATTAAATCAAACTTTAACATGTAAAATTTTCCATAATATTAAAATTTTGACATAAAAATTACAGCATGAAGTCAGATTTCATGTTACCAGAATAAGAATTAAGCTATAAAAGCCTTAATGTGCGATTGTTGCACCGTCGGAAATTAAGCGGAACAAGGTTGATCGGAGCGTCTGGTAAGGTGAAGCGAGGGGTATTGTTAGGGTTTTGATGATGGAGATTGTTGGTAAGGTGGAAGGATGAGGAGGATGTGATGCAGAAGATTGTTTTACGAGGTTTAGCGGTGGTGGAGATGGTGAGGACGACGGCGATGACGGAGAATAAGAGGGCAGTAGTGGTTGCAGTGGTGGTTGTCGGAGATGCCATTGAGGGATAGACGGAAAAGCCATTCACGGATAATAAGGGCATGTTTGGCTAAGCTTTTCAGAACAACTTATTGGCTTATTGACTTATCAAAAAGCCAATAAGTTGTTTTTGTGTTTGGCTAAGCCAAAAGTCCTTTTAGAAATGACTTTTTGCAAAGAAGAAAAATGAGGTTTCAAGAAGTTACAATATTGTGACTTCTTGGCCAGCTTTTAACTTTTCAAACTACAAATTACCAATATACCCCTTCTTTACCCCCTTATATCTAAAAGAATGCCCATTTTAGTCATTTTACATCAATAAGCTAATCCAAACATTTTTTTTTTAAAAACTCCTTTTTAAAAAGTCATTTTCCCAAAAGTCCTTTTTAACTATAATAAGCTTAGCCAAACATGCCCTAACACAGATTGTGGAATGGAAGAAGAAAAATGATTGGACAAAAATACCCTTGTTCCCCACTTTTTTAAGTGTTCCCAATGAACCTTCCCCTATATATATATATATATATATATATATATGTATAGCTGTGTGTGTGAGGAGAGAGAAATTGAGGCCCGTCAACATCGGCTGGTGGGAGTCGAAAAGGACGAGTCGGAGGAGTGGGGGTCCGGCGCCGGGCCAGGCCGGGCCTAAGCCGGCCCCCATACCGTCTGGTCTTAGAGAAAAAATAACTAATGAGAGGAGTAATAAATTCTCAAGTGAATATTCCCGTTTATTATACATAGCACTTTTAACATATCATTTTAAATAGGTATAACATGTTGACACGACTTAACTTTGACATGTTTATTAAAATGAGATATGTTTATATATAGTTAGATACCTTATAGCTAAATATAAATTGTAACTTTCGTAACTTTTGTTTTATCGTGTTAAATGCCTTCTTAAAAATGTCCTCATTCGTGTTAATCTTGTCATGCCATGTGAATTTGTAATTGAACTAGTTAAATATAATCTTATTGAAAATGTGTCGTGTAACCAACTTATTAAGCATGTTTATGTATTATATTGTTTAACAAAATAGTTAAATGTCACATGTTCAGATTTAATAGTCATGTTAAACTATACTCTATATATAGAGTTTCATGTTGCACATAGTAGAATAGATAACTAGTGTAATAAATTACTTTTCATCTTCGCTTCCGCTTTGAAATTTAGTTAAATAACAAATTACAGAAAAAAGTATATATATTTGATGATTATTTAAATTGTCAATAATATTAAACATAAATTCATAACATAGAGATCAAGGATGCAAGTTAGTTACTAATAATGAAGAAAAATAGAAACTAAAGAAGGATACAAGGCATATCCATCCCTCTTACCGACAATCTATACTACTTGATTTTGTCTTTGCTGCTCTAAACATATGAATCCCTGTTAGAGAAGAGGTCTCATGTTCAATTCTGAGCAAGGGTGAATAATTAGAATTAATAGAGTAAGAGCAAGCGTTGCCGTTAAAAAATCAATATCTCATGAAATTGTGCTCCTAACTTGTGTCTTGCATAGATGCAGATAGAAGGTATTAGTGGGCTTAGGGGTGGATTGGATGCTCTCCACATGGGGAGTGACAGGGGAGGACCTACCTTATAATAAGGGGTAGCCCCCCTACCCATTGACCGAAAAAAACTAACGTTTTTTCGATTTAATTGCCCCATTTTTTTTTGAAACATTACCCCTATAAAGATTTTATAGATCCACCATTAGGGAGTGGTAACTCATAGCATGTCAACTCCTCTCTTCACTCCCATGGAACTACGTGGGACCCCGCCTCTAAATAACTTTATATGGATACTTAGGTGGTGTTTGTTTTTTGGCCAGAAGCACTTCTGGCCACTTATGTCTGCGCCGCACAGACGCGCACAGAGGTTTGAAGTCCGCAGCTTGTTTGTTTTCTCGCAGACATTTCATTAAAAAAGGTCTACGAGACCTCTTCACCACACAGACATTCAGGTATGTCTTCTTGGAACCTCTTCTTGGCAGACCTCTTCTTCCACCACCTCCACCACCACATCCCTGCCACCACCTCCACCACCACATCCCTGCCCAAAAACCCCAAATCGAACCAAAACCCCCAAATCAATATCGATGAGAGAGATACCGTAGAGAGAGAGAGAGAGTGAGAGAGATACCGTAGAGAGAGAGAGAGAGAGAGATCGGTGGTGGTGGTGCTACCAGATCGGAGATCGGTGGTGGTGCTTGAACCGAAACCCCCAAATCGAACCAAAAACCCTAAATCGAACCCAGATCGGAGATGATGGCGGAGGTGGTG
This sequence comes from Helianthus tuberosus, assembly GCA_030545235.1. NCBI lineage: Eukaryota > Viridiplantae > Streptophyta > Magnoliopsida > Asterales > Asteraceae > Helianthus > Helianthus tuberosus. The sequence goes on from CM060407.1 coordinate 128,235,092, forward strand.
CGGTGGTGCGGTTGAACGACGAAGATGATGGCGGTGGTGAGATGGCGGAGGTGGTGGTGGTTGAAAGACGAAGGCGGTGGTGGTGGTTGAACGACGAAGGCGGTGGTGGTGGTTGAACGACGAAGATGATGGCGGTGGTGTGATGGCGGAGGTGGTGCGGTGGTGGTGGTGCTATGGGCGGTGGTGGTCTGCAGATTGTAGAGAGAGTAGAGAGAGAGAGAGAGAGAGTTGAGGCAGACATTTGTAGAGAGAAAGTGGTTTTGTAGAGAAAAAAAAACAAACCCTCTTCTCCTTGCAGACTGCAGACATTTGGTCCACCTCTTCTCCTGCAGATGCCTGCAGATGTGGTCCGCAGACTGCAGACCTTTTCCCGCAGAAAAAACAAACAACACCTTAGATTTTGAAGTATAGATTGTTTAATTAGAATCCAAATTATTAACATGTCAAAGAAATAAAATTTTGTACAAATTCGGTAGTCCTCGATTCTTTTGGTCCTTTCAATACTTTTTTTATGTATAATTAACGTGTTAAAACTCTCATTATAATAAAGTGAATTTTTTTATAGACAATTTGAAATTTGAATCAACTAGAGTGACATTCCAATTAGTAATTTGAAACATAACTGGAAAACAGTAACTAAACGGTAACGATCATCAGTTGCTTAGGAATAACTTTAATTTTTGTTTTATTCAGGAACTGTTGCAAAAGTCTAGAGAGGAGCCTATTTACCCTGTTAAAGCCCAAATTCCAATTTCTCCATATTAGACCATGGATAATGGTTAATGCCCCTTAAGGGGCATTTTTTTGCCACATCACCATCTTAATGCTTCATGTAATGGTTAAGCCTTTATAATGCCCTTTCATTTATTAGTTTCCTTGTTTTTCCTTCTTATTGGGCATTATTCTAGAAATGTCCATCACTCTTCATGCCTCTATAATGCTCATGAGGAATGGTGTAAGGGCATTATCAAAATCTTTCACGCACTTATAAAGCTCCATTACATATGGCCTTAGTGATGAAACTATTTCTATTTTATTGAACCATATTTTCTAATTACATCATTTATTTGTGGAAACACAAAAAAAGGTTATGTTTTATGCAAGGAGACGTATAAAAAAATGAAAGATATAATGTGCCTATTGAATTTCTTAGTATTACAATTAGATTTTTTGTTACTTTGTAAACTTCGATTCTATGTATTATATATTTTGATCTCGCTTATTACCTTTCAGCATTTAGAATCTTTGTTTTGATTGTGATAATCAATACCGACTTAATTCCTCGCACGAAGTGCGGGGTAATCCAGGGGTGGATCTAGAGCTAGGGAGGGAGTTCCCAGGAACCCGTTGGGTTCTTAATCTATAGTATAAAGGTATAGAAAATACTCAAGGAACCGTTTAATATTTTTCAGGGGAACCCTATAAACAAATGTATGGACTGATTTACTGGTAAACAGCGTGCTGATTATACTTAAGGTCTCGAGTTCGACCAATACGGTAAACAAATGTTGGTATGTGGATATTTAACAATCGTTTAACCACATAAATTGTTTGGGTCATATATAGATATAGATAGTATCTAGTGTAACTGAATATATACATTACGAGGTCTTAAATATATATATAATGCACCATAGACAAAAAAAAAAAAAATACCCAATAGACAATAGCTAGTTGTCACTAATCACATAAATTGTTTGGGCCACATATAGTATCTATTGTAACCGAATATATATGAGGTTTAAAAAATATATATAATGCACCATAGACACCAAAAAATTCCCCAGTAGCCAGCTGTCACTATTAGGGATGTTCATTTTTATCCGAAACCCAACCCGAAGTTGAAGCCACCCGAACCTGAATTAAATAATACCCGAAAACCCGAACCTTAAATGGGTCGGTTATCGGGTCATTTTTTTCCCAACAAAAACCCGAAGAACCCGACCCGAAGAACCCGAAGAAACATTTAATGTCTTTTTTTTGTAGATGTGTTTTGGTTTAGAGTTTTTGATATCTAAACCATTATGTTTTAGGACATTTGAATATGATCATATCTTAGATGATATTTTTTTTTAAGTAGAATGATGAATTTTAATCATATTTTGCGTAAAAAAGAAACATTTTTTTAATATTACATCTAAACCCGAAAACCGAACAACCCAACCCGAACTAGACCGAACCCGATCAACTCGAGCTTTAAATGGTTCGGTTATCGGGTCATTTTTTCCAGCCAAACACCCGAATAACCCAACCTAAAAAACCTGAAACCCGAAGAACACCCCTAGTCACTATTCCGGTCATTGTACTTTAAAAAGATATACAACATTTAGTAAAAAATCAAAAAAATTGGAATACTGAAGGAATGAGATGAGGAGTGTGATCAGAGTAACTTAACCGAATAACCAAACTAACTAAAATCTAACCATCATTAAATTAATTTTTATATTGTTTATGAAAATAAAAAAAAATTATATGTTAGTAACGTTTTCTTTTGTTGTCTTGTTATTTAGTCCAAAAACTTGATAGAAGGAACGAATAATTAAGTAAAACAATCTTCTTTTCCAATAATTAACCGAACCATGGTTTGTGATTGAATTAAGTAAATCCAAAACTGTAAGCATAAGTCATAGAGTAAGTACTTCATAACCTCTTTTGCCTTCTCCACGCCGATCACACCGTAGGAATTTGCCGTTTGTCTTTTTGGAAGAGATTTCATTAAAAAAATCTCATCCCCACCGCTTCCTTGCGTAGACAAGTCCCAACTAAGGGTGCAAACGAGCCGAGCTACTCGAGCTCGGCTGGAAAAAAAAGCTCGAACGAGCCAAGCTTAAACGAGCTCGTGCCTGAGCCTAAAAACAAACTCGTTTAGTAAATGAACCCGAGCTCGAGCCGGCTCGCGAGCCTAAACGAGCTTTCTGTTTATATATATTTTATTAATATATTAAACATATATTCATATAATAATTACCATTTATATAAATATAAAAAATAACTAAATTATATGTATAATAATAATTTTAATTAATATAAATTAATTAATAAATACTAACGAGTCGAGTCCGAGCTGAGCTCGAGCTCGAACTCGAGCTTTTATATGTTAAACGAACTCGAGCCTGGTGAAGTTCGGGCTCGGCTTGGCTCGTTTGCACCTCTAGTCCCAACATATTCAGTCCTCTTCTCCGATCCTCCCTTTTTCAAAACACTGAACCCTGGCACCCATCTCCCCCAGCGCACCTCACCTCCTCCGCCACCCCCTTCCACCTTCGTCGCCCTGCACCTCTGCCGGCCTTCCACCTTCGTCGCCCTCCATCACCGCCGGCCATCCACCTCCGTCGCCCCTCCACTCCACCCGACACCCACCTCCGCCGCCCCTCCACTCCAGCCCACACCCACCTTCTTCCCCACAGCGACCTCCAGCAGCAGCGACACCTCCACAGCCGACCTGCTTCTTCCCCACAGCGACCTCCAACAGCAGCCGTCACCTTCACAGCAGGTAAGTTTGTTTCGTTTGTGGATTTTATTTCGTGATTTTGCCTTAATTTTTCGATTCTGAAGGCTGCATCATTGATTGCTGTTAATTTTTCGTGATTCCTATCTAGCAACATTGTTTTGTGATTTTAGCAACACCTCCACAGGAGGGTGTTTTTGTTTCAAAATGGAGAGTATATGATATATATTGTGATAAATAAAACATTATGTGAATTAAATAAAATAAAACAAGTTACTGGTAATTAATGGAATTGCCTGTCGAGGGTGTTCTTGTTTTCTGTTTTGATAATGGGCAGTGTGGTAGCTAAACATAAGGGTTTTGCAGATGTCTGCAGATGTGGTCCGCAGACTGCATACATTTTACCTCTGAAAAAACAAACAGCTTTAAGTGGACAAACAGAGTTGGAGTAACTTATGTGCTAGGTTCATGGCCACGATTTCATGATAGATGTATGTCATGTAGTCAAAGAATGAAATCAAACCTACAGTTTAATATGTGGTGATTGATGTGTTTTTGTAACCATGGGGTTGTATAAGGATGTAGTTGAGATTTCAGTTTTGGTGTGCACCCTAGTAAATTAGACATGATGTAGTTCATATAATAATATAATATCAAAAATTCAAAACCTATCTGACAAGAATTTGATTTACATAGATTGTTAGTATGAATATAAACGAAACTCTTCAGGCTTCAGTTACATGTTATAACTTGCTCGACATCCCCACGGGCAGGTCCATTGTTTTGTTCAAAAGATATTTTTGAGTTTTTGTGGAACTGAAAGTACGTTCCTGGATGATTTGTCTTATCTGTTTTAATCAGAGCGAAAATATTTTGTGTATCTTAAATTGGACGTATAAGATGTCTATATCACTGAAGTTAATCCACTTACTAACCAATTTCGAATTCAATAAGAAGCAAAATGCACTTATTCAATAAAGTTGAGCATTTGAGCTCAAATTTGTGTTCGCTCATTCTTGGTTTAAAAAAGCGAGCTTAAAGCGTGAGGCGATGAATCGTTAGGAATATCACTTTTTTTTTTTGCTCTGAAGCGACAAATCACGTAATGCTTTTTGAAGCGCGCTTTAAGCCCGAAGCGCCATGTGTTTGAAGTGACGCTTCAGCCCAATAAGCTCAGATTTGGGTTTTTATTTGGACCCAATAGTCTCTAATAGGGTTTAATTGAGGTCCAACATCTTTTATTTGATATGCCGGCTACTTCTTTGCCCTAAAAAAAGAACGTTAGCCTTCTTTAACATCTTCAGCCGGTCCCTCCCTCTTCTCCATCGATTCTTCATACTTTCTTCAATAAAATCAGCCTTCTCCAATAATCGACATTCAAAGAGGTATGTTATCATAATTTCAGCCGTCTTCACCATTGTTAGTACATCAAGGGACAAGGGAAAACAAGCTCTATATGATGAAGATGAGCATGAAGAAGATATTGGATTGAGTGATGTTGATGGAGAAGAATAGGTACTTGATTATGATGATTATTAATTAAAGACTATTTTTATGTTTATGTTTTAAGTGTGTTTCGACTTTAATTTATGTTTTAACCATAGTCACCTAATTCGCGGTTCGCTCCGGTTCGGGTACGCGGTTCGGGTTCGCGATTCGCTAGTTGGGATGAATTCGGTTCGGAGGGGGGTAGGTTCATTTCGGTACGATCCGGTACGATTCGGTTCGGTGTACCATTCCGTCCGGTTCGGTATACACATTTCTTAATGAAATAAGAAAAAAAAGTAAACAATTAAAAAACGTTTTAAGTTAAAGTTGATAAAAAGTAAAAGTATTGAGGTCCAAGGATGAAATATGTAACTTAATAAAAAAAGCTTTAGGTTAAAAATTATAATAACACAAACATAAAGGATGAAATATGTAAATAAAAGAGGTTTAGGTTAAAATAGATTAAAGAAACGCAGCCGTCATATTATGTACAGCCTCCATCTCCATCCTCTCCTCCATTTTCACTAGGGTTCATCATCACATCACAGGTAAGGTTTAATTTTTTCATCTTCGTCACCATTCTTGTGCATAAAACTTTAATTTCACATCTTTGTACATAAAAGAAATTAGCTGAATTGATGAACCTGATGCGCTGAATTGAATAATAAGATACGCGAATTGGCATCGTATTATACGCATACGAATTCCGTATGGTACGAAACGTACCAAAACGAAATTCGCATCTTTTTGAGCGAATTATGTGACTATGGTTTTAACTATGTTTTTTTATGTGTTAAGTGTGTTTTTTAATCATGTTTTTGTGTTTATTTATGATTAACAAGTAGAATATGTCATATTGATGTGTACAAATATTTTTTATACTTATTTTAAAGAGTTAATTGCCCGGATAGTCCCTATGGTTTGTCATTTTTTCACGTTTAGTCCCTACCTTTTCAAAATAGTACGTTTGCTCCCTGTGGTTTAACAAATTGTTACTCGGATAGTCCCTACACTAGATGGCCGTTAAATTATTCAGTTAAGTGTGTGTAAAATGACAAAAATACCCTTACCTTAATAAAACTATAATTAAACATTAAATAAAAAGAAATATATATTAAGAGGCCCCACCCTTTTATTTAAATATAATATTTAACCCCTATCCTACACCCACCCCACCCCAACCCATCTTCTTCATCCATTTACCACCACCATAAAAATGTCTGCCACTGTCCATTTACCACCCTCAAACCACCACCACCACCCAATCCACCTCCAAACCACCACTCGGCTCACCATAGCACCACCACCAACCATACCCCATCTCTCTCTACCCAACCCTAAAACACCATAGCCGTCACATACAACCTCCGGCCACCGTCACCTGAACCGTCCATATCCCCATCTCTCTCTACCCAACCCTAAAACACCATAGCCGCCGCATACAACCTCCAGCCACCTTCGCCTGAGCATTAGGGGTGTCTATGAATCTGGCATACAAATCAGTTGAAATGAACTTTGTAAATTTATCTTGTTAAATTGATCTGCAGGTCAGATGGCGCTGTGTTTGTTTGATACCAATTCGATGGGGCAATCAAAATCAGATCTGGCAAACATAGTAGCTTTATTTGCTAGTTGATATAATATTATAATCTAAGTCAATGTGGTTTTAAAAGTTGAAAATGTATGTTCAAACCATAAGGTAACTTTGTTTATCATGAGGTTTATGTGAAATTATGTTTTGTTTTTTAAACTTTTGATTTATTAATATCAACCAAAATAAAAGCGGCCAAAATGGATCAAAATGAATTTATTGGTGGCTGGAGTTATGGCATATTTGCAGGTAATTTGTTATGGGTGAGGTGGGTTGGGGAAGAAGATGAAGATGATGTTCAAAGAGATGGTGGGTCCATCAGTTTTTAAATATATATAGAAATATAACATTTCAGTTTTGGGGAAGAAGATGAAGATGATGTTCAAAGAGATGGCTGGAGTTATACAAAAAGTGGGCCCTAATAATTTCAGTTTTGTCTTTTTTGTCTTTATCATTAAGGGTAATTTTGTCATTTCACAGAAAATTAACTGGATAAACTAACTGTCATCCAGTCTGGGGACTATCCGAGTAACAAGTGAGAATACCACAGGGAGCAAACATGCTATTTTGAAAAGGTGGGGACTAAACGTGAAAAAATGGCAAACCACAGGGACTATCCGGGCAATTAACTCTATTTTAAAATTGAGCGCTTCGTATACGTGAAGCTCTCGCAGTCTCGCTTCGCGCTTGAAGCTTCGCTTAAAGCTTTTGGAACCAAAACGCTTCGAAACGCCTCACGCTTTTTTAAACCAAGAAACAGACCCACCCATGCTCTCTTCCTAACACAAACACAAAAGAAAGAAGGGTGTCTTTTAGAACAAAATCTAAAAGAAGAGGGTTTTTTTCTCTCATAATATAAGGAAGGATCATAGTGTGATAGATATTACTCTTCTTTCCCACAGATCCATTGCTTGCCTCCCAAACCTAAAAAGAAGTCACAGACATTCAACGAGATCAGCAGTGTAGATAGATATAAAGCAGGTAACTTGAAAATTTTAGCCATCAGAATCATTCCATCGTTTATAGATATTACTCTTCGAATTGGTTCAGTTATGTCTACATGTTCTTTCAAACCTAGAATATGCCCTAATTTTATACTTTTATCAGACAGTACATGCTAATTTTCGTGCATAAATTGTATAGGCGTTAGCATATCTCTATATAGCGAATGGGTTAGATGTAGATGGAATCATGGAAAGCAATTGCTTTTGTTTATTTTCTCTTCACATCAATATCTTGTGACTTGTTAGTTAATAGTTGTATGTTAACACTTCATTTCCTGTTATTTCGATTTCCATCCTAGTTATGATTTATGAATTTATCTTTTTTCTACTTGATGATTGAGATGCCAGTGGAGATTATCATGCTGTGCTTGTTGATAACTGAGATGCCATGAAATTGTATCGTGAAGTTCTCAACTTGCAGGCGCTGTCCTTTTGGCCAAAAGTTTACAGGCGGTGTCCTTAACCTTTCAAAATCTTGCACGTTTTGTCCTTTAGGCCAAACCTGGTTAGAAATCTCAGTTAATTATTGTCATGTGCAATGCACATGAGGGTAAAGTGGTCTTTTTCCCTCTCAACCCTTTCTATTCCTTCGTGCATTGCACATGACAAGAATTAACTGAGATTTCTAACCAGGTTTGGCGTAAATGGGGAATAGAAAGGGTTGAGAGGGAAAAAGACCATTTTACTCTCATGTGCATTGCACATGACAAGAATTAACTGAGATTTCTAACCAGGTTTGGCCTAAAGGACAAAACGTGCAAGATTTTGAAAGGTTAATGACACCGCCTGTAAACTTTTGACCAAAAGGACAGCGCCTGCAATTTGATGTAAACATAAAGGACAAAACTTGTAATTTACTCATCAATTATATTTCACTTCCACATTCATACTGAATTCCAAAAACAAAAGTAACACGTGTTATGTGGAAGCATACATACAAACACAAAGTGGTTAGAGTTTTAAATTCAATGAGGCTGGGTCATGGTTAAAATACTTAAACACCTTACCAAAAAAACATATGGATTGGACCATGGTTAAACATTATCTTAAAAACATATAGTTTTATGGATTCAGTCATGTTTAAAACATTCGGTTCGGTTATTTGCGGTTATGAAATTAAGAATAACCATAACCGAACCACAACATGCGGTTATAAAAAATATAAATAACCGACCCTTCGGTTTTCGGGTATTTCAGTTCGGTTATTTCGATTACGGTTCGGTTAATTAGGTTTTACGCTGTTGATGAGATATTTTAAAATTGTTAGCATTGACCGGACAAAACTTACCCGGTAACAAAAGCTTTGGCGCCAAAACCCTAAAATTCCCTATTTTTTCATCATTTTCACCAACATTTGTTCATTGTTAACCTACTGCCTATTGCTCTACAGATCTTGTATGGAGTCGGAGGGTACAGATGACTACGAGACCTTGATTTCCACCACCGACGCCGATCTCCTGAAGCGTTCATGGCGCAACGAGAAGGCTGCTCCAGAGATTCTTCAATTTCAGTCTTCTTTGGTTCAGAGATCCAGAGAGCAGATTCAATTGATGGTATCATATCATCCTAGTTTGTTATTATTATTTTGCTTAATTGCTGTTACCAAATTATCTGTGCCCTAGAATTATTGGCAATTTTGAACAGCTGTGATTGTAATTTGTTTCTCAGGAAGAAACAGTGGAAGAACTTGTAGCGAATGATGAGGATCCGCTTACTGTTTCTCTTTATCAAATGGATATTGACAGGACTTTGTTTTTGTTGAGGTCCTATTTAAGGACTCGTCTTCAGAAGGTATCATAGCTTCAATCTATACACTTGGTTTAGTTTACATAATCAATTTCATCCAACAAGCATAAGTTGTGTTTTTATGAAGTAGCTTTTATACAACTATTTGAAACCTAATTCTGCTGAGCAACCAATCAGTTTCATCTTGTTTAACTAATGATAGTAAAATGGCTATTTATGTAAAAACCAAACTTGGTGATTTATCTTTGAAGAAATCTTCTTAAAATACTAGGGAAACATATTTAATTTGAGATTATTAAAACTCAGAACCACTACTCAACACCTGCTTAAATTGTGACCAAGTGAATAAACAGAATACATGTTTGACCATCTACTAATTTGAGATTCTAAAAGTTGCTATGTATTTATCTAAATCATTTCTTACTATGCATACATGTTGATTTCATTTCACTTACAGATTGAGAAATTCATGTTTCATATCCAAAAAACTGAGGATCTTTGGGCTAGACTGTCTAGACAGGAACAAAAGTTTGCCAAACAGTAAGAGTTTTTCATTTTCTCTGCAACTTCAGCGTAAATCATTTTCTTAAAATTTCAAACGAATTTGTTTCAGGTCCATTGAAGACTTGAAAACACATTTAGAACAATCTGTGTTATCCAAATTGCCTGATCGTTATCAGTCTCATTTGAAGCAATCTGTCATTAGCGAAGAGGCTGACATGGGTATTTTCTTTTACTTGAACTGCACATACATTCAAATCTGTATGTTTGCCAATAACTTAATATCAGTGTTTTCATAAGACTCGTCATTGAACCAGCTGCCTTACTGGTTCATTGGTCAGACCGACCGTTAAATAGTTCCATATGCACTTGATCCATTATATGTGATTTTGAATAGAAGAAACCACACATTTTACTTGCAAGGTAATGTATTTCACATGTTTTATTTTGAGTTTATATATGCGTGTAATACCATGGTTGTCAAAAGCGCAAAAGGCGCGCGCCTAGGCGCTCGGGCGCAGCGAGGCGCGCCTATAGCGCTTGGTGGTAGCTTAGGCGCAAAAATGGGCTTTTTTTGTAAAAACGGTGCTCAGGCGCAAAAGGCGCGCGCCTAGGCGCTCGGGCGCAGCAAGGCGAACCGAAGCTGAATATCCAATTGATGTTGATGGAAGTTCTGATGACTTTGATGATGCTCTTGATGATTGATGATGAACTATAAGTTTAAATGTTTTGGTAACCGCAAACGTTTGAGTGTTATGTGTCTTAGGTCCAAGGCTTGATACAAAACTACAATCGAGCCGGGGGTCTCACTGGAAGCAACCTCTCTATTCCTACGAGTAGAGGTAAGGTTGTCTACATCTACCCTCCTCAGACCCTACCTTAGCTTTGCTATTGGTGGGATTTACTGAGTATGATGATGATGATGATGATGAAACGTTTGTATAAGTACTAGTAACTTTTGGTATCACTACGTGTGTATAAGTCCTATACTTTTGCTACTAACTATTAGCTACATGATCTTAAATGGCATATATAATAGTTTTGTTTTATTTTATATGTGGAATCTTATTTATTTTCAAAGCATAACATATTTTTTATATTTTATTTCTCTATGTGCGCTTTTCTTAAAAAAGCCCACGCTTCTTTTGCGCCTTGCGCCTAGGCTCCGGGCGAGGCCGATGCGCCTCGCCTGCGCCTTGCGTCTTTGACAACATATGCAATTGACAGTAACCTGAAGCATATATAACATTTGTGTATGTATGCAACTGACAGAAACCTTGTGTATATGTAACATGTGCATATTTATGTAACATCTTAATAAGTTTATTTAACAAATAAGTTGAAAAACAGTTGGCAAGTGACAAAGTTTTCAAACTTCCCGGTTACCGTGTTCAAAACATGCTTACTTTGCTTTTATAATTACTCTGTGTCTCACTGCGGATTGATTCAACGCTGCGTGTTGCTTTAAATATATAAGGGTCGTCCATCTATAAGCTCATTTGTCTAAATGAGAACCCATCTCTCATCGCTGGTTGCTTTCATTTCTTTGGGTTCTTCCAGCTTTAAGAACATGAAGTGACAATCTTTACTTAATCCGGTTCAACCGTGTTTGTTTAAAAACCGTACGATTTGTTGTAGCGCGTTTCAGTTGAACCAGTTCGGCCTTAATAACAACACTGCTTTGTATTTATTAGATCTGACAGTTTTTACCCATTTGCTTTTTAACTTGTTGATTTGGGTTGTCTTTTATCTTAAATTGTCAAATTAAAAACATTAATTAAAAGGAGAATGGGGTCAACTTAGTCAAATGGATATTTTCTATTATCTGCACTGGTCAGTTGAGTGAAATGGGACACTTTATAGTTTGTACTTGTTTGCGTTTTAATTTGTACTTAAACATACGGTTGTGTGTGTTTGAGTGTATAAGCACATATCTGTATGTTTGTCTATAGCTCTATATGTGTTACATGTGATAGTTTGTACTTGTTTGCGTTTTGATTTGTTGATTTGGGTTGTCTTTTATTTTAAACTTTCAAATTAAAAGGTTAGTTAAAACGGAAACGGATCAACTGTCAGGTGGTTCAACAAGGTTGAAATTTCCCCAAACTTTATCTGTAATACAGATATCTTGAATCTTTATGTGTATGACAGTTTTTACCCATTTGCTTTTTAACTGGCTGATTTGGGTTGTCTTTTTATCTCAAACTGTCAAACTAAAACATTAGCTAAATGGGGAACAAGGTCAACTGGGTCAAATGGGTAATTTCTTTTACCTGAACTGAACTACTTAACATACATTAGTGTGTCTATATTCTATATGTATTAGATGTGGTGATTTTTACTATTTTTCTTGTTTACTTAGTTGACTTGGGTTATCTTTTACCTCGAGTTGCCAAATGAAAAGGTTAGCTAAAAGGGGAATGGGTCAACTGAGTCAAACGGGTCACCTAAGTCAAATAGGTCAACACGGTTAAAATTTGCCCAGAGTTTATCTTTAATGCATACGTCTTAAATCTTGTAATTTATGGATTTAGATCTTTATTGTAATACCAGTGTGTTATTCTTTTCTTCAGTTCCAGAACCAAAATTGGATGCATTTGTCATCTGTAGAACCAGGAAATTTTTAGGAGCTCTTCCGGTGGATGACAGGCAACTAATCTTGCAACTAATCTTTTCTCTTATTTGAAGAGTTGTTTATTTATTTATTTATAAGAACAACACTACCATTTTTCATGACAGCGGAGAAGAAAACCCACTGGACATGTATGCAGGGGACATATATGCACTCCGTTACAAGTCGATTAAACCACTAATCGAAAGCGGTCAACTTGATTTGGTTTGACTTTTTTTTGTTGGCTGGACTTTTAATTTTTTTTTTTTTTTTATCTTGGTTTGACTTTGGGTTCCCATGTAACTTATAATGTGATCTGAACATGGTGTAGTGTTTCTATTTGTTCTTCTGTTATGGAATGTCAAAAGTTGAAGTGCCACTAGGGGCGGAAGTTTTGCTTAGCCTTTTGAGAGTAACTATCTGGTAATTTATGTGTCATATGTTTAGTTTTGAATAACTTTATTATGATAATGGATGATCATTTTACATGTGACTCGATAAAATAATGGTTTTGACAAATATGACTAACAAAGAGATGGTAAAATCAAAGGAAATAATAAGGGAATGAATTAATCAAATTACTAATTTAAGTGTCTTGAATGATTCAACAATTGGTTGGTTTAGGCCAAGCAAAAGGGCATGGTTGTTAAACAAGGTCTCCAAAGCCGAATACTTCTCGAGTAGTCGCTACAAGGTAGGACACTGGGGCAGCTCTTGTCGAGAACAATGAGTGGGTGGGGGTTATCCAACCTCGAAGACCTCCGAGTTTTGAGTGCATCCTAATGGAAACTTCACCGGGGTAACTCAGAAACAAAGTTGTGAGGTCTGGATGAAAAAGGCAAACAATATTAGTTGATACGAAGGGTCAGACGGCAAATCATCTCACATAATTCACTAACTAAACAAACTAGTAGTTTACCCGTCCGCTGTCCGGGTATATATGATTAACATCATCCAAACTCACTGCTGTCCGGGTATATATGATTAACATCATCCAAACTCACTGTATATTTTAATATCACGATGACTACTTATCTAACTATTAATAACATCAATAACTATGTCTATATTTAAAATAATGTTGACTTTTAATTTGATTTCGATTGATAACTACAACTCTTCTTGAATTGTCATACATACTAATTTATAATCTTACATCTAATTCGCACAATTTAAAATATTTAATTAATTATTTGTAATTGATTAACGTAGGAATTGCTAACACCATTAAATGAAGATAAAAGAGATCTATCAATGATACATGTTTACAAAAGTATTAAAAAAAACTATCAACACAACCAAACGTATATTATATTTATGTCATGAGAATATTATTTAAGAACATCAATAACAGTGTCTACATTTAAGATAATAATGACTTGTAATAAATGATAAACATGCAGGATACATATACAAAAAAAAGCAGATAATGTTATCAAGATTTCACAAGTATATAACAAAAGAACCAAAAAAAAAAAAACACAATGTATACTATAATATACAATAAATCATAAACATGCAGAATACATATACAAAAAAACTAATTGATGTTATCAGGATCTCCCAAGGATATTATACAAAAGGCAAAAAAACACAATATATACTATAATTTACAATTTCGTTGGCAAAACACAAACAATTGTAAAAAACACAATGACTTATTATCCAACTATTAAGAACATCAATAACCATGTCTATATTTAAGATAATAATGACTTTTTATTCGATTGCGATTAGTAACTACAACTGTTCTTATATTCTTATATATCGAATTGTCATACGTACTAACTTAAAATCTTACATCTAATTCACTCAATTTAAAATTTTTAAGTAACTATTTTTAAATTGATTAACATAGCAATTGCTAACACCATCAAATAAAGATAGATGAGATCTATCAAAGTTAGATCAACATAACCTAAATCAATTACAAATCTCTCTATGGTCGCTCGAAGAAAAGGGAGCATATGAAGAACTAAACAGAAAAGTCAGCATCATCAGTGATAACAATTACAAGCGAACCTGGAGCAGCATCGGATAACTTGATGAAGTCCTCCACTCTCCCCCATCAGATTCAAGAACAACGCAGAAGAGTTTATCACACAACTGTTGAAACAGGATCAGAAAATCTGCCACAATCCTAGCCGATCTGCAAAACAAAAGAAATAATGAAATCGCGTGGAAGAAGGCGAGAGTCGTTGAAATCTTAGGAAGTGTTAATTGTAGCGTATAATATTTTATACATATTTCACTCTTTAATCTTTCTTTATATTTAATTTAATAAAATTAACATCCATTGGATACAAAGTAAACACAATGACAAGAACACATAACATAATGTATAGAAAACCCACCTAAGTTGCAAAACACAACAATTAGACGCAAATAACACAATATATAGAAACAGTTGCAATACCATGGCTAATATCAACACTATCCATACCACCAATATTCAAGTATTTCTTTATTTAATTAAACAAACAATAAAATATAAAAGATAATAAAAGATACGCAATCAACATCATATCTATCACAATCAAAACAACTTCATCATCACCGGCGTTTCATATCTCCTTGAAGATCATCGCCGCCGAAGATTTGATCGACAAAAAGGTAACTTCCGATTGTAAGTCTTAACGGTTTAATTTCTATTAGATTTCTAAACCTCTGTTAGATTCTTAATCAGCCACATATGATGGTTACTGCGGCGAATAACTTGTTTGTAGACGTCAAATCTGATTTTAGGTTTCAATCATCTTCAACCTCTCATATGTTATGTATAGTTGATATATATCTTATGTATTGCATGTTATGGACATTGTCGAACTAATGTTTACATTATAATGATAATAATATATGAAAAAGTTGCAATCAAACAATTGGGGGTGTTTGGGTTAGCTTATTTTGAAGCAACTTATGACCTATTGACTTATAAAAGTTAATAAGTTGTTTTTTGAGTGTTTGGGTTAGCTTATTTTAAAGGGTTTTGTGTGTTGACAAGCCATTTTTGAGAAGTCGCAATTTCTAACTTCTCACTTGTAACTTATATAAGTTAATAAGTCATTTTTAAGAAGGAATCCCAAACACACACAGATGAAAACATATGATTCTGTTATAAAATTTTTTATTTTTGGGGTTCCTTCACTAAAAGTACTTATTAACTTATATAAGTCATAAGTGAGGAGTTACAAATACTAACTTATCAAAAACAACTTCTCAACACACAAAAATAACTTGAATAAGCTAACCCAAACACTATAAACACAACTTATTAAATTTTATAAGTCAATAAGATATAAGTTGCTCCAAAATAACCTAACCCATGTACGATTACGCTAAAAGAGATATTTTACGAATATATATATTTACTGATATATTGAAACGGTATACAGAAGAGATCTATTGCACATTATGAATTAGGAATAATATTCTCATGACATAAGATTACATTTTAACACATTGTGTATTAATACTAACAGTTAATATTAAATGTTATATATCACAGGTATACAAAAATGATTACGTCCTGTCTGTGTCTATTACAAAACCCTAAATCATTGAAACTGGTATGCTGTAATGACTTCAATAAGTAAGTGTAAACTTCATTACGTAAACTGAAATTAGTAAATGTAACTACATGCATTACCAATTGAGTTTGTAAAGCTTGTGGGAGGAGATTACTGAAACCGGACAAAGATAACGATAAATCATGAAAGCGGAATAAGCTGTACAGCATGGCTGAGAAGTGTAAGAGGTGAAAGTGTTGTCACTGATGGATGGATAAGTATTGTAAAAGGTCTTAAATTGACAAAGAACACCTTATTGGTTTTGAGGATAATCAAAGAAAAATGTCTACAAATACATTGTTTCATAGAAAACGTTTGTGATGAATCGTTCTTGACAGTCAACCGTTACGGAGATTTAAAGATCATAGTAAGTATAGTTATATGTTAGTAGGAATTTGTTTTTTGTTATACTTGTCAGCAAATGGAAAAAAAAAGAATATATGTTTATAAAATATTTCACAACTTTTCAGGTCATTCCAGAAGCTTATGTGAACAAATTTTACTGTTACTGGCCAGTAAAAGATTCTTATAACATATACGCAGCAGGTCAGTGTTGGAAAGTTGAGACCGAAAAAATAAATGCATGCTACGTTTTTGCTAAAGGGTGTCCGGAGATGTTTGAATACATTAACATAGAAGAAGGTGATATACTGATGTTGATGAAAACAGACAGCGAATCGTTTGACTTGACACTTTATCGTAGCGGAGTTGAGGTTGTTTTTAGAAAGAAGGAGACAACTAAAGACAGCTCAATTGTTGAAATACCTAAACACACATACTATGAACACTTCAACTCTGTAAGTAATTTAAAGTAAGTTAAAATAGTTTGCTAGTCAATACGACTTATTTACGGATGTTATCGTATAACAGATCTTTACTGATCAAGAAGACTCAATCAACCAATTGATTACTGGGGTAATGAGTTTACATATTTTTACAATACAATATATTGATCCTCAGATGTTAATGAATTTTAAAAATCTTGGATGCAGATGAATGATGAGAAACATGATGTGAATAAGAAAAGTGTTGAAAAAGAAAAGTTGAAGTCTGAAAGAAAGAGTTTTGTAAGTGAAGGAAATAACAACCAGACAAAAGAAGATGTAAGTCTTTGAAACATAATAACGGATAAGTTATTTGTTCATATTATACATTCTTAGTTGACGATTGTAGTTTAATTTGCTTTATTGTTACGGGCTGTAATAACAGGTTAAAAAGAAAGGTAAACAGATTGCATCCGATTCTACATCTGAAGAACCTAAACAACTGATATGCTGTACAACTTATGATCATTCTACTGTGTCAGCAACTGGACGACAAACACGTGATCGTTTGGTAAGTTAAGCATAAGTTAACAAAATATTGCAATAAATATTTCTTATACATTAACATATATACTATATATATATATATTGAAAGGAAATGCATGTTTGAAATGATAAGGTTAACAAAAACGGGAAAAGAAGTCGGATGGCGTTGAAGGTAAGCAATGAAGACGAAAAACGTGTTGCACATCAAAATTATGATCAAGAAAGTGGTGCGTATCAATTCAACAGGAAAGCAAATTATCGAATGGTATGTCATTTCTGTTATTTAATGAGAACAATTGACAACACCATTCATGAGGCTATTTATACGTACAGAATTATGTTTATTCAAAAATTAACAATTGATATTTGTTGCTGCTGACAATTATATCCAACACGGCTAATATACTTCTTAACTCTAACATCAATGCAGCGATTACCTGTAGAAGTTGTAAACAGGGCAAGGCTAACAAAGAAGGTGCATCAGATGAATGTCAGAAACATGGATGGGAAAACAGTTGCGAAGATAGTTAAGCGACAAAAGGACAGAAATGGATTTAGGTATGCGATTGAAGGGTGGCCAAGTTTCATAAAGGAAAATGATATTAGCACGGGTGACAATATGCATTTAACCTATGTAGAATCAGCAAACCTCCTCATGTTGACGCATGTGGATGCAGTCAGCCAAGCTTAACAGTTAACGTTATATGCTAATGATGCAGATGTCTGCGTATATAAACTAATGCCTTTTGTCGTCATCATTTGATGGTTTTTGGTTGGACATGTTGGTACAGTTTATTGGTTTTTTTTTTGGTTGGTTGGTAGTCTAACCTTGATGACAATTATTAGTATATTAGGGCATGGATGACATATTTTGTTTAGAATTATAATTTGCAAACGGTAGTCGAAGTTCATATTAGTTATAAATTTAGCTGTGTTTTCCTGTATACAACATTAGAAGTCTTATTGGTAATATTTCCAACATCCAAATACACTGCATATTTTAATATCATAATGACTTCTTATCCAACTATTAAGAACCTCAATAAGTGTCTCCATAAATAAGTGTCTCCATATTTAAGATAATAATGACTTTTTTATGCGATTGCGATTAGAAGCTACAACTATTCTTGTATTGTCATACATCGAATTGTCAAACATAGTAAATTAAAATCTTACATCTAATTGGTACAATTTAAAATGAATTAGTTATTTGTAAATTGATAAACGTAGAAATTAATAACACCATTAGATGAACTTAGATAATATATATGAAAGTTAGATGTTTACAAAGTGTTGAAAGAACTACCGATGACAAACAAACGTTGATTATATTTACTGGCATAAAATATTACACACCAAACATATTATAAACATAATAGAACAATTAAAATAACACATTAATTTCGAATATTGATTCTCCATATACAACAAAATACCAACCACAAACATAATACTATGTATATAACACAATGATAACAACAAACAACTAAATACAAAACCATAACTAAACATGTGGTGAAACTACAGTTTCAATATAGCTTGCACCTACAATGCCTTGTGTAAAGATGATAGGAAAATAACCATGCATCTTCTTTGCCCTTACGTTTATCTGAGCAACATCACCCCATTCGTGCACTATAATTAATTTGTTATTACCATCAATGTAGTGCACAGATGACCCTATCATCAACGGCATAAACACACGGGGTACAAAAGACACCACTTTCGACCAAGTATTATTTTGTAGACGCCACAATTGAACATCTACACTACACATTCCAATACTAACCAACATATGAAGTTCATCTCGTATAGTCACCAACTGACCTATAGATTCCACACTCAATGTATCTGGGTAACCTACATTTTCTATTACCTTCGACTCAACATCCAAACGAAGAATCGCTGTGTTACCCATACACCAGAATTTGGTCAGTACAAAATACAAACTTTTCCTACAAAACGTCCCAACGGACCAACTATAAACAGCAATATCATATGGACTATCAATTAAGAACCTTGGAGTTGACCATGAACCTTCACTAAACGAATAAATATTAACAGTCAACCTGAAATGAGTGCGTTTAATGTGCACAATTTTGTAATCACCAGCAGAGTCAACACAAAACCCAAGACTATCATCATCCATATTGTAAAATCCCTGATAATTAGAATTTCTCAGCATCTTGAACACACGAGTTAGTGGATTCCAAACAACCAAATCACCAGTATTACATAAGCAAACACATACCATGCCATCCAAACTTGCTAAAAAGATCACATTACATGGATGACAATCGAAGGGAATGTGAATATTATTGCCTAAAACACATCTAGGAGATGCAACATCAACATAACGAATCGCACACGATGATTTGTCAAGAGCAATTATTTTCTGGTCACCTAATACTCGCAAGAAACGACAATTATTCTTAGCAAACTCAGGAGTTGAAAGATAGGCTAACCACTCTTTAGACACAGCCTTGCACCGTATAACCTCCTTTGCCGGAAGTCTTGGAATAATCTTCATCAATATTAACAGAGATGGAAGATCCTTCATATTCACTTACGATTATACTTTAATTAAAAATACTGACGTTGATAGAAAGAGGAAGAAAACACATACGAAAAGCGATTCCTTTGAAAAATGAATAACTACATAAAAACTACCCCAATTAACAGTTGACACAGGTGAGTAAAACCTCCTAAATCTCCGAGAAGTGGTGGTAAACGGTTTTCACACACTATGGGCGATAGGGGGTAAATAAAATTAAATAACAATATATATTAGAAACCGTTTCTAATTTACAGATAAACATATACACATACATGGAGATACTTTTTAATCAATCACATACACAAATATACTTTTTATTAATTAATCTTATTTTTATAAATTACTTTGTTAGTTGTCAAACATTATGTTATTACAATTGTGAAAATAATTACATCGTAGATTTTTTTTTGGCATTGGGTTTTATATATTATTTTGTACTTTTTATAAAAATATTGTTTTTTATGATAATAGGATTATTGAAAAATAATGGACACCACAACTAAAAAATAGGAAGTTAGTTACACAATACAATATATAAAAATAGACACCTACAAAAAAAATCAAATATATGGAAAACAGAAAACCAATAACACTTTAATAAACAAAACATAAAATGACAATATTCCAGCAAAAAAACAAAAACAAAAAAATCCAGTAAGAACTATTCCTTAACTGGACATATTACAAAGTGGGAAGTTTCTAATTGTCCTTAACTGCACAATATGTAACCACTATTAAAAAAGAATGAGAAAGACAGCAAAAAGTAGGAATTAATTACACAATGTTATATTTAAATATAGTCAACTACAAAAGAAATCAAATATATAAAAAACAGAAAAACAATGACACAATGATACTCAAAAAACACAATGACTATACTAAAAGAAATCATTCAAATAAAAACTAATCATTAACTGCACCTATTACAATGTGGGAAGTTTCTAATTCTATGTAACTGCACAATGGTAAGGGGTTCCAAGCTGCTCTAAGGGCTTGGTCTCCAAGGGCCCATTGTGTTTTTTTTGTAGACCTTTTTGTTTTTAAACCACAATCACATGTAATCATAATTAAATACGCACAAAGCAAATATTAAAATCATACACTCTCAATGAATATTTAACATGATAATATAAGCACATTAATTCATAAAGATTCAATCTCATTGTGACAAACTATACCACACATAAAAAACAACCACAAACATCAATTACTAACTGATCAAAACAACGAAGAACAAAAAAAGAACTACATAAAATAGCATAACTAAACATTTGGTGAAATGGTAGTTTCAAAATAAACAGATCCATTCACACCTTGAGTAAAGATGATAGGCAAAAAAACATGCTTTTCCTCTGCCTCTACAGTTACATCAGTAATATCACCCCATTCTTGAACTATAATGAACTTCTTATTTCTGTTGATATAGTGCACAGACGACCCAATCATCAATGGCATAGAAATAGCAGGTGGACAAAAAAATACTTTTGACCACTTTTCATTTTCAAGTTTCCACAATTCCATATTCACACTATAGAATCCCATACTAACCAACATATGGAGTTGATCTCGAATACTAACCAAGTGACCTGTAGCTTCCACATCCATTGTATCTGGGAATCCAACATCAGAAATTACCCTGCTATCAACATCTAAACGAAGTACACATGCGTTACCCACACACCACAACCTAGTCAATACGAAATACAAACAATTTGCACAAAACGTGCCTACAGACCAACTATAGACGTCAACATTAAACATACTATAGTTTGAGAACATTGGAGTTGACCATGACCCTTCACTGAGAGAATAAATGTTAACAGCCAACATCATATGTGTCCGTTTAATATGCACAATATTGTAATCACCAGAAGACCTGACGCAAAACCTAAGACTATCCTGATTCGGATTAAAAAAACCCTGTGAATTAGAATTTGATAGCATCTTGAACACACGAGTTAATGGATTCCAAACTACCAATTCACCAGTATTGATTAGGCAAACACATACCATCCCATCCAAACTTGCTAGAAATAAAATATTGCACGGATGAGCGGTGAAGGGAATGTGAACTTTATCACCTAAGAAACATTTAGGGGATTCATTATCCACATAACGAATATCACACAATAACCGGTTAACGGCAATTATCTTATGATCACCTAATCTGCGCATGAAACGACAATGATTCATAGCAAACTCAGGTGTTGAAAGATAGACTAACCAATCTTTACACACAACCTTGCACTGTGTAACAACTTTTGACGGAAGTCTTGGGATTATATTCATCAGTATCAGCAGAGACGGAAGAAACTTCACAATCATTGTCAATGTAGGTTAAATAACAAACACTTTGACAATCAATACAACAAATATGAAAAGAGATTCCTAAGAAGATGAAAGTCCAACAAATATTATCACAAGCAGTAGTTAACACACGTATATTAGAGCTCCTACAATTACGAGTAGTAGGTAGTTATTAAATAGATAACTATCCAGATTTTTTAAATCGGTTAAATTTTTAGTACACATTTACATTAATTTTATTTTTTGACAAATATTCAGTTGAATAATAATTTACATAAATAGTAATAACAACTTTTGATTCAATCGTATTTTTAAGTATAATATGGCAACTTTCTCTTATAAATACATACTCGAAATATTTTGTTTCATTGTATGTGTTGCAAGTACTCTTTGATTGTTAGTCTTCTTTCTGATTTTTCGTGTTTGGGTTAACATGTATCGTCATGGTCCGAATTTTATCATAACTATACTTGATCCGCTATCCCTTCAACAGGTACATACCTTTCCGAATTATTTGTTTAAAGTAACGATTCCTATTGTTTCATCCTTTATTCAAAAGTAATTTGCCTTTTGTTTTTTGGTTTTCAGGCTATACCTATATGTATGAGTAGATTTATATGGATGAATAAGTTAGAATCTTCAATTGTTAGTCTTAAATTTGATGAAACGCATTCATGGTCTGTTGTTATCAAATTAATAAAAGATGTATTCTACTTTACGGACGGATGGTGTGAGGTTTTAAACTACTTCGGCCATGAATCTTTCTTCATGATTTTCAACTATCATGGTGATCATACTTTCAAGTTCAACCTCTTCTCTCATGATCCAAATAAAGAGTTTGGAAAATCGTTTTGTAAAATTATTCAAAATCCTATACAAAGTCCAACGGTACGTAATTTTCTTATACATTTTATTTTTTATTTTTTGTTATTACGATTTATTAAAAAAACATAATACGCATAAAATTGTAATAATTATTTTTTTACAGGTTCTACCAGATACTTTTATTTCAAAACATTATGATTATCGTTTACCGGATAACATGGTTATACTTAATGTATCCGAGTATCATCAATGGGAAGTCCGTATTAGAAAGATTGGGCCAAATTATTGTATTGCTGATGGTTGGTTTAAATTTATTGAAGATCTAAGGTTAAATCCTGGGGATATTCTGTGTTTTCAAAAAAAGGACGTGAATCATATTAATATTATCATATTCAATAAAGATGGTCGTCAAGTTTTGTTAAACAACACTCCTTTGATTGAGCCAGAATATGAACATATTAGCAATGTGGAAGGTTATCGACAAGTTAGTGACGATCCTAGCTATCCTTTTTTTGCAATGACGGTAACTCATCAATTGGTATTATACTATCCTGTTTTATGTTAATTTTTTTTTTGTTTTTTAGTGTTTTTCATTTAATAACATTTACATATTTTTAACATTTTTACAAAATGTAGATCCTTCCCAAGTTAATTACTGACTTAACTGGTTTAAATGAGTTTTCTGAAGTAAAGATCAAAGTTGTTAAAGGAAATATTTGGGTTACGAATCTTCGTACACACAACATTGATGGTCAAATAAGGTTTGTCAATCAATTTATTCTCTTAGTTATTATTTCTCATTTACCCAATGTGTATAGATCACTAACAAAATTTTTCATATTTTTTCTACCATAGGTACGGTGTTGTTGGATGGAAACATATACTTCAAGCTGAACATATTTCCTTAGGTGACGATTGCTTTTTCAACTGGTCTAAAACGAATTCGAGGCTATTGGTTACGAAACTCCAGCAAGCAGAAGTGTTACAGCAATAGAGTTTCAGTTTATATTGAAAACCCGGAAAACATATATCTTACATTTACTTTTCGATCCCCTTTTTTTTATGTTTGTAGTACAATGCGTTGTTTTTTTTTAATATTTAAATTCAGATTGCCATGATAATTTCATCCGTACAGTCCGTTTATGATAAGTAACACAAATCTACTTAAAAAGAATGGTATACATAACATACAAACTACTTAAAAAGTACCAAAATAAAAAACACAATGACAAAAAACACAATTGTATAACATATATGATTACACATAACACAGAGACTTCACGTTTACTTTTATTTTTGTTAGGATCTGAGTTTCTTATGATTGACTTTGTTTGGCATAATTGAACAAATGAACAAAAGTAAAATGAGATTAAATGCAGCGGAAGTGGAATCAAACTTTGTAAACAAAATCTAAGGGAAAATAGTTTTCGTAAACACATGTTTCTCATCAAAAACCCTGTTTGGGGATTTTTGATCAAGGTTTTATATAGGGAAAAAGTGAATGCTGACGTGGCAACGATTACAAAAGTCCACGTGCCAACCCTTGGTGAAGGAATTAACAATGTAATATATGACACACACACACATACACAAAAATAATGACATAAAAACACAATGACAAAAACACAATTGTATAACATATTTGTACACAACCAACACACGTTTGGTTTTTTTTTTATTTATTTATAAATTATGAAACAATTTAAAAGTTAGTAAAATTAGATAAACCTGGATCTGGGTACACTAAACGGTTAATGGCAGGAACGGTTACATAATGTAGAAACTGCTTGGGGAAACGATGCGAATAACTGAAGAGACACACGTTTACACAAAGTTATTACTACACACACAAACCCATTCAGTTAACACGGGAAACATAAACTGATACACGCTTTATTACGCATGAATCAACGAAAAATATTAATAACCTTAGTAATTATAACATAATAATCCAATCGTTTTTTTTTGTTTTTTTGTTCTTTTGAACGGAATAATCCAATCGCTTTACCGCCTATTCAATTCCCTACCCCTGACCACCTATAAAATAAACTAACCCATAAGTCCATAACACATCACCTATCTTTTAACACTAACTCGAAACATCTCTACATTCAACACAACTACAATCATGCCTGGATCACACTACCATTTCGGAGACACAACAGAGGCCAAGAAAATTATAACCACTGCACACTTTGTAGAGGATCAAAAGGATTCAGAAATCTTACGAACACTACAGAGAATGCATAACACCGCCACTGCAGATGTAGAGAGAAACAATACTGACATGAACTACAACGTTCTGCAGTATATTTCGAATGGGCTACAGAACGAAGATCAAATAAAGATTATACAATATCTGGATAAACAGTTGCAGATAAAGAAAAACATAGCAGTTTCGTTAGAAGAACTCAAGGATACCTTGTGGGAGTACATGAAGACGAAGAACGAAAGGGTTACTATAATGAAAAACTATTAGAAACGTTTAATGATTACTTTTATTTTTTTTGATCGCTCATGTATTTGACCTTCTACAAGTGTATCCTATCTACTTAATGTAATAACATATTTAAATATTGACAATGTCTTATAACAAATTTACCTAATGACTCTATTTTACCATTTTACCAAAAATTTTATTTGTTTTGCTTAGAATTTAGATGTATTACATAAAGTAACATATTACAAAACACATGATCAAGTAACATATAGAAGTATGTATACTAATTGATTGTAGAGTATTAACACAGCTATAGTTAATAAACGTTTATTTTCTTACATAACTTGTGTAAGATTGCTCTACAATATTTAGGTTGATTATTTTACGTGTAAAATATCAATAAATATAAGACAGTAGATGAAACGTATTTGTTAATTTACAAATGCCTGTTGATATTACAAAAGAATTGTATTTAACGTATACCATTGTGTTATTGCCATTGTGTTAATAATAACAATGTGGTTTTGGGAAACATTACCATAAATACTGCATTTTTGTTATATGTTAACTTTGTTAAATATTAATCTAATATAAATTTATCTATTACAAAAGTAATTAACTATTATCTACACACAAATTGACATCTATGAACATTAATAACAGCCTAATACAAATAATAGTCACACAAAATACACCAGTCAAAAGCTTTGAAAGTAAATACAAAAAAAAAAAAAAACAAAGAAAACAAAACATTTCGCAATCACAAAAACGGCATTACAAGGTACAAACATAAAGTTAACAAATTACTTGAACACACAAACATACTAACTGCATTAAAATAAAATAAAAAACATAAGCATAAACCGTTTATGGAATGTGAACAGACAACGACGGAAACGAACTACTTCTTAACGCGTTTCACCTTCTCCGAATTATTCCTAAGTCTCTTCTTGTAGTTCCCTCCAATTTGTTTAGCAACCATAGAACCACCAACCGTTGAATTAGACATATTGTTGACAGCATCTTGCACTCCTATATGACTTTTATTAGAATCAGTCATTTGATCATTTTGAACAGCACCCTACATGAAACATAGACAACATGAAACACTTCTATAATTTCTAAATTATTAAAATGATATACAAAAAACCAATTACCTCTTTATTGATTTGTCTGGCAGAGCCCTCATATTGCTCAGTACCAACAATACCCTAAATGCAACAAACCAACATGTTACACTAAAAAAATAACCAACGTAATAAGATAAAAATAAAACAATTTATTCACCTTCATCACAGATTGACCAACACTGTCATCATGCTTCTTATCATTACCAATATCCTGCCATAACAAAACAACCAATATTACATTCAAAGTACATAAAAAAATAACCAACAAAATAACATAAAAATAAATCAATTTATTCACCTCCATCGTAGATTGACCAAAACTGTCATCATGCTTCTTATCATTACCAATATCCTGCCATAACAAAACAACCAATATTACATTCAAAGTACATAAAAATACACATCCGAATAAAAGAATCATTTACCTGAAGTCTCGCTTTAGTAAGGCAATCATTTACCTCCGTATGAATAATAACCTATATATAACATCAAAATCAATTTCCAGCTAACTAATACTATAAAGTTTAGAGAAAAATACACTTAACCTCTACTTCAGATTGCAAATGGTTGCCAGCTGTCTTGTTATCTCCAATAATCTAAACGTAACATACGAACCATTAATCAAATAACAGTAACAGTAACTTATATTACAAAGTTAATTAAGTCATGAAAATAATTAAAAGTTTGAAACTCACAAAAAACCAAACCACAAACACATATTGAGAATAAAAAACAAAATACATAAAGAGTTACCGATGACTGCGTTGACGGTGTAAGAGAATTATCAACTACTGAGCTAAACACTTCATCAGCCATCTCCCATTCAACATCTTTAATCTTTGCACACATTTCAGTTTCTTCATCAATTTGAAGAACACCAGCTGATGGAGGAGTGGCAGCGTCAACAGATGTAGATATAGACCTAGGCTGTATAAGCACATTGATATCATCTATGAAGTAATGTTACTATTATCAAACAAACCAACTTACTAAGGTAAAGTCACTTAAACCCAAATAAAACAAATCATTTACCTGTACAACACTTTGGCTAAGGCTAGCATCTCGCCCATTACCAACAATAACCTAAGAAAACAAACCAATAATTAAACTAACTCTAATTAACCATATTAAGTAATATTAAAATAATAGTAACAGTAACCTATATTACAAAGTTAATACAGTCATGAAAACAATTAAAAGTTTGAAACGCACAAAAAACCAAACCACATATACATATTGAAAATAAAAAACAAAAAACATAAAGAGTTACCGATGATTGCTTTGACGGTGTAACAGCATTATCAACTAATGAGCTAAATACTTCATCAGCCATCTCCCATTCAACATCTTTGATCTTTGCACACATTTCGGTTTCCTCATCAATTTGAAGAACACCAGCTGATGGAGGATTGGCAGTGTCAGCAGTTGTAGATATAGACCTAGGCTGTATAAGCGCATTGATATCATCTCCGAGGTATTTAGAAACAGTAAAACGGTTGGAAAATTTAGGCGGTAAATTATAGGGATCGATCTTAATAACAAAAATAACCCTTCGAGAACATAAATTTTCATTCAAATACGATTCTATCCAATTTGGATCATCAACACCCTACAAAAAACATAATAAGCTATCAACACAACTGAACAAACTAATATATACTAATCATGCAAAAAATTCAACAACTAATAATTGTAAAAGGAAATGTAAAATAAACCTCTGACAAAGACTTATTAACTAACTCATCAGCAGATATTTTAAGTAGAGATACTGCAGCTTCATTAAAAACAACACATGTCATCTCATCATTGGTACCATTAGTAACACAAAGTTCCAATTTGTATCTGCAAAACAAAAACGATTAATAAAACGAAAAACAAACAACAAATAAAATATTAAAAAAACTTACACATAATGTGGATTGACAACATCTTCTTCACAGTTCCAACACAAATAGTAACCGTCAACCATTGACGCCTTCTTACGACATTTGTTACACTTAACATATTTCCAATCACTATGCATTTCCACACCACTTATGTTTGCATCAATGTTGAAAATTGTTCCCTGTACATGATTTAAAGTCAAAAACTAATGATTAAAAGTAAAAAAACTAACAAAAAATAATTTATTTGGGTTGTATTAGCAATACAATACCTCAGCCACATCTCCTGCTGTAAGAAGGCTGTATATGTTTGCAATACTCGTAATTTGAAAGGTGGCTGCATTGTCTTCAATGATAGTAATTTGAGGAGACTCACTGAAAACAAAAAATACAACATATATAAAACATAAAATAATAATGCATCTAATAAAACATGCCAAATCACATAATTACATAATCCTGTAGGCATCAATTTCAGGTATAGAAAGATTCAAGTAAATTTGAGTCGCCACAGTTGTCATTAAACTTGTAGAACCTAATTCAATACAAACATTTAAACATAAGTTATAAATAATCAAAATTAACAATGCAACATATCCTATACATAACACCATACCCTTGTAAGATCGAACTTTGCAAGATGACAAAATAATAACAACTGTATTTTTTGCAATTCTTCGAATATAACCATCGCTAAACTGATTCACCAAGTGTCCCCATAATGAAACATTCACCTTCATATCACTGAATTATATATATTTAAGAATGAGATAGTAAAAATAAACAATATAGACGAAAGAATTAATATAGACAACACTAACATACTTGGTGTCAGAGATAACAATGTTTCGTACACCAGGATTGCAAGATGAAACAGATTCCAATTGATACTGAACAGAGCCCCATTCCCTAAGAACGCCAATAACATCTACACACACACACACACATATATATATATATATATAACATTAGAAAACTTGAAGAATAAAAAACTAACAGAATAAAATGCATACATACCTGTAAGATATTTGTCATCATTAACACGATCGGCTAACAGATTGAATGGAAGAAAATCAAACACATATCGTCTGAAGACAGACGGATGCGTCGGACAAGTAGTAATACTTGTTGAATACAAGAACTGAATGAAAATATCGCACCGCAATGGACGATACATGGTACTATACTTATGAACAACAAACTTACGAATCCTGTAAACACATCCCTCTTTAAACGCATTCTGAAATAACCTCAGCAAGTTAGATGGAATCTTTGCATGAATAGATGAACCCTGAAAAAACATATACATTTTAAGATTAGATAATTACCAATGTAAAATCAAAAACTAAACAATATTGCATTACAAAAGAAATACTTACTTGTGCATCAGATAGAATCATGTTAAACGAAAGGATACGATTTGTTTTAGGGTTGAACGATGTCCAAGCACGCGAGACCAACACATCAACTTGCCAGTTGTTGGTAAAATAAGCACGTAAATCCGAAATACTTGCACGATTCATTTTATAAAGTAATAAGCTGCAAATATATATAAGACTGCAATCAACATCACACATATAATCCATAACACTATAAACAAAGACTACACATATAGACCCATATACATACACACAAGGCTAATAATACTCAACAAAGAAAACACGTTACCTTTGAACAACCTAGTTTGACAACACCAATTACACAATAGTATCAGCTGGCGATAATGGCAAATTATAAAAAACTTCCTTGTACACAACATTTTTAGTCATATTGTTAGGACATTTTTCTTTATTATCCACATAGAACTTTAGTCCAGCACGAGATGTTACACGAGATGCAGCAACATATAACTGTCCATGGGAGAACACGGGCTTTACTAAGTAAACACAAACAGTATTAAAAGTTTGGCCTTGACTTTTGTTAATAGTCATAGCAAAACAAACTTTTATAGGAAAATGTCGCCGCTTAAATTCAAAAGGCCAAGACGAATTACTTGGAGTCATATCAATTCTACCAATGAATACTTTCTCTCCAACATGTGGGCCTGTAATAATCGTACATTCAAGAACACGACGACTTATTTGACTTACAACCAACCGCGTCCCATTACACAAGCCACGTTGCATGTTTAGGTTACGCAACAAAATAACAGGTGCACTAACCTTGAGATGTAGTACATGATTCGGAACTCCAGAAAATTTCAAACTGTTAAGAAACTCAGGAGCATACATAGCACGCAATTCTTCAACATTTTGTGTACTCACACATATCTCATCAGCACTAAACAATGTATACATTTCACCTGGTATCTTCTCAAGAACATGTTGGTTAATCGTATCAACTTCATCATTAGTCGGACAAAGAATGCAACGTTCCTTCAAGTAATCGACATCATTAAATCTGTTCATAATATTAGGGAACGTATTTAACACAACGGACTCAAGATGTTTATCAGTTACAGAAATTAACATATCTCTTGGTATATGAATCCATGTATCATCATCTGATCCATCCACAGAAACTGAAGGAAGACAACCAGTCCCCATGTCTAAAAGCCATTTACTAAATTCCTGCATTTGAATAAGATCCCTACCAAAAATACTTGGATCACGTAAACGCATGTTAGTTGTCAAAGAAAACACTTTACATGACCTCCATATATTCGGCGACTTGTTAATCGTTGAAGCAACAATTTCACTCCGTGAACCAAACTGAACAACAGGAAGTATCTGCCGAAAGTCACCACCAAATGCGACAACCTTTCCACCAAATACTTTATGCTCAGCACCAGCCATGCTGTCTCGACACACATCCCTCAATGTTCGATCAACAGCTTCAAATACATGGCGATGTTGTAGAGGTGCTTCATCCCAAATAATAAGTGAAGCATAATTGATTAACTTAGCCAAATCTGAACCAACATCAATGGCACAACAAGAGTCCTTATCAACTTCAATAGGGATGCGAAACCGAGAATGTGCTGTACGCCCACCAGGTAGTAATAAGGAAGCAATGCCAGATGACGCAACAGTCAAAACTATCTCATTATTTGATCGAATACGAGCTATAAGGGTCGTCCATAAGAACGTTTTCCCAGTTCCTCCACTACCTAACACAAAAAATACGCCTCCTTTTCTAGCCTGAACAGCAGAATATATACTATCAAACACTTCCTTTTGTTGACTATTCAACGCAGCGTATTGCTTAATAAAACGTGTCCTTTCCTCATTAGCATCATACATTCTCTCAAATTGAACCAACCTGTTGATAAATCTATCTTCCGAAGTATGGTCAATCTGCGGTAAGGTTGGAAAGGAAGTCAACGACCGGCCACTCTGAATCAACACTTGTTCAATCTCTTTCATAGTATAATTCAATATTTCAGCATCTGAGAAATTCAATGAAAATTTTTTCAAAATTGTTCGATATTTATGAAGAATGTCCTCTGATAGGTATTCATAACAATCAAAAAATAATTGCCGAGGATCACTAACAGTACAAAATAACAAAATTGTAACAAACAATTCACGAAGCCGATCCCCAAATTGCCAATGATAAGCCTGGCGTACAGCATCAACCCATTCAACATCATCACCCAAAAGACTTAATGCTTTACAAGCGGACATATACGTTGGATGTTCCACCCCGTCAACAGTTCGAATCTCTTTAAAACTTCTCGGACCACGCACAACATTTAATAGCATTCTAAGATAATACTTTTCACCCATCGTAGGACTTACATAATATATACGTCCAATAGTTTGAAATGAACCTTTACGGGGCTCCCACACTCTTTCCTTCTCATGCCATGTAAACAAAGTTGGGTATTCGGCATACGTCAATGTCCGGCTAAACTCATACCTTTCATTTGCAGCCATCCATTCAGTAAACTTTGACATTGCAGCTGTTGTTCATTGTAAAACATCAGAAATTTGCTCATGATCCTTAAAATATACTCTATTACACCCTTCTTCATGAAATGGGAGTCTTTCAACAGCCACTGAACGATAATGCATGTCAAACTCAAATATCTTCCAACACGCCTCTGATGCTGAAATATACCTACAATTCATGTACTGCTCAATCTCATTTTCATGATTTAAAAGTGATGTAAATGTTGTTCTCCCACCTTGACCTTCCAATACTGCGGTAGCACGATCTTGACCTTTGTTAATATAGCTGAAAAGATATTTAACCAACATTCCTTGGTTACACCATTCAACATTGATATGGCAACCATACTTTATAAGCAACGCACGATTATAAGGAACAACATATCCATTATCTAGCATAATATCTTGCCGACCAACACGAACTTTACGTGAGTTATTACGTCGTCGATACGACGGCCACCCATCATTTCTAATAAAAGTTTCGTCACAATAACTCTTCGGAAATCCTTTAGTACATTTGCCATCATTCATACAAGGACTCGAAGGTCTAAGGTTACCACATGGACCATGCATCATATGAGTACCAACATTTAAAAAACCAATTGGGTCACCCGATTCAGAAGGCAGCTCAGCAGATATAAATCTATCAATTTCATCCGGTGAAGAAATTTTATCAGCTTGACTAAGAAACACAAGAATGTGGCAATGTGGCAGACCACGTTTTTGAAACTCTATTGTGTAAAGAACTGCAAAGACAGAAAAAAAAAACACAATGTTTTAACACACATCATAATAACACATTAATCACATGTTAACATACAACCATTGAGAATAAAATTCATTTAACTTACCCGCTTTAGGAACACCAAAATGATGCTTTTTCCTTATGTCTTTCATGAGCTCATCAAGTTTGATCTTAAATACCCGTGCAACAATATCAGGTCTTTCAGATACTAAGTGACCCACTGTGTTTTCCTGCAAATGCTGTTGAATTTCACGCCATTTTGGGTTACACGTCATGGTAATAAAAAGATCCGGAATACCAGCCCAACGAAAAATTGCCATCGCATCTTGATATTGTTGTATCATATGCCTAGGCCCCCCGGTGAAGGACGCTGGCAACACAACACGTCGACCTATAGAATCACAGTTTGTCTCACCTTCTAATATACGATCATGCAACCCATTATACAACTCCGAACGAATTGTTGTCTGATGAGTCTTGTACCATTGTAAGTCATGTTCAAGCACTTGCGTATATGCATCAACAACAAATGTAAGAAATAACCGGCCAGAACTATGCAATGTTTTACCTTCTCCCATTCTAACCATCAACCGAAAACAATAGTATTCTCTCAATGAAACATTTTTTCTTTTACTTTCAGCACTAATATTACTTAGAGGAATGCCCACATTAAAACCATCTTCTCCATACGGGAAAAGTAATGGATATTGCAACGACATGTAACTGGGATGAAGTTCAGAAATACGTTTCGCATTTGTACTACCACGGTCTTCAACAATAATATCACGGCAATCTGTAGGATTACCATCACCCGGAATCAATGCAGCAACTTCATTGACCGTAGGCAAATTAAACTGTCTCGCATCCCTTCTTCGTGTACCAAGCAGTCTAAGTCTAACAGGTTGCTGCGAAAAGTGAGTAAATCTTTCTTTGGCCATCCTAAAGCTCTGAACTAATGGATTGTGCCGATTAAGCATTTTAATTAAATCATTAACTAAACTTCGAATACATGCATCATCATTCCCAGACTGAATACACTTCTCAACTGCTTTTAATCGATTGTCAACCTCATTTTCTGTGTCATAAATATATAGTTGTGCAAATCTTGGCCGTCCATCAATATGCTGAGGTAACAAAGTACCAATCCTATGATGATTATGTCCATTCAACACATATGTATAGGGACCACTTCCATCATTAACATCCGAACAGACTTTACCACCAGTAGAAGTAAACGAAAACATTGAATTTAGAAGCTTGATATTCTCTTTAAACACCTTAGATCGCGGTTCACCATTCAGCTGTAAAAGCCGCCGCAATGGTTCCGGAGCATGCCGAAGTAAAGGTAAAACAACCTTGCCTTTACCACAACAAATAGAGAAAGTTGGATTAGACGGAGCAAGATATTTAGTACTTCTCTCACCATACCACAAGATCGCTTTGCAATAAGGACATACATATTCTGTAATTCCACAATCCCAATATGATACATCTCCTATACAAAATAAAACAATCATATAAGAGAAAGTTATATTTATCATTTTAATAAGGTATTCAAACAACTAACAGTCATCAATGAACAATCCATACTTGATGAGTTTTCATCTTGGTAAACACCAGCACAAGATGACCTCCGGTTGTGCATAGATGGCGATGATGCTGAAACAAACTCCGAAGTTAAAGAATGTGATACAAAACGTGCATCACTATTCATTGAATTAGTTCCATGGAATTGATTTGAATTTGGGCCAACTGTAATACACGTAGATACAATCAGATGTGTCCTAAAAACATGAACACGTTTACATTACTTGGCATAAAAAAAAAAATTAACAATACATACCATAACAACGTCGTTGAACTGGCATATTTTCAATGTTTGAACCAGCAGGGCGATCTCGTAATCGAGGACGACCACGACGTCTAATATTACGGGATGTTTCATCAGATCGAAATGTCGACATAGATGAAGAAGACAGTGTTGATAATATTTCAGAATCACTTGCAATACCATGGTTAATATTAACACTATCCATACCACCAAGATCTGTATACAAACAACATTCATTTGATACCACTTGTTGAATAATGTCAATGTTTTATTCTCCATCTTCTTCCTCTTCATATCTAGTCCTTAAATACCTCAACTACTCATACTGATAGCTATTACATACTGGAAGCTCTACACAATACTTACCAATCCATACATACATAATATCATGGATTATACCAAACAACCAATGCGCACCAGCCTTACACACTATATGCAAGCTCTGACATTTGTTAGAAGAATCAACAGATAAACCAACAACATGTGAAAATATTTTGTAGTAAACTTCCTGTTATCACTGTATAAACTTGTTTTGTGTATAATGCACTCCAAAATACCATCTCACAACCCATCATTACATAAGCACAAAACACCGTATCCATACTTGATATCACTCCAAGAAAATAGACGACTATTATATAGAAACACCATCGGATCTATATACATACTTAGAACATAACACTGTTTCATGCAGGTAAAGCAAACATCTCGATCATAAATACGCTATTAATTGTCAAGCTATACCCTAATCTATTATTTATACTACATAATTTAAATTAACAAAACACAATAGCAACAAACATAGCTATAAGAAGACATGCAACCAACCATTAAATACATGTAACAACAAAAGAAAGCAATGAAATTAAATATGAATATGAAACACCTATACACACTATGAAAAACAAAATCACACATACATTGCTAAATAGATAGTAGCTCCTTTGATACTTCGTTTCCAACTACAACTTTTCAAAACCTATTGATAAGGGAAACTAAAGAACTGTAGTAAAAAATATTAAGACAACAGTTGGGTTATTAAAAACGGTTATCAAAGTTCAAATAATAATGGGGCAACATAATGGGTAGTTTTTGAACATGCACCATAATTGTAGGAATTATAATTGTCTTTAATTAGATAATATTATATATTTTATACAAAAACAAAGTAAACACGAAACTACCACAAATGAATGCATAACTTAAAATGCTAATTATAATTACAAACATTAGGTGTGTTAACCTAACTTAAGTTTTTTTAAACAAAACGTGTTTTTATAGAAATGTAATAATATATACTAATATTGTCCTATACCATTTATGATGTTGATTACATTGTGTTTTATTATGGAAAAGATTGTGCTTATACGAAATCACTATGTTTAGAATAGTACGTTACCCTATTGCAATAGTCCTTATATACTATTTGTAGTTGTATGTATATTTTATACAATATTAAGCTCTAATAAAGGCATTGTGTTTTTTTATTAAAGCTTACTTTTTTTACTAAATTCTGATTATCAATGTAAACTTGTTTAAGTTGAAAAAAAAGCACAAACACAACCCAAACTATATAAATCAAACACTCTTTTCTGTAAAGATGGCCTAACTTTAATTGTAAGAAATACAATAACTGAAACAAAAGCCGCTTTTATACAAACTAAAATACTATCCTACAAAAAAAAAAAAAAAAAAAACCAGAAATAAGAGACATAGAAAAATAAAAAACAAACATGAGTACTAAAATCGCTCTAGATAATTAATCTTAACTTCCATGCAACACTTCACACTTTCGTTTGAAACCGAATTTCAAAACAGTCATATACAAGACATCCATCTGTAACTGCCAAACTACCTCATCGACCAACTTTTATTTAAAAGTTAAAACGACGGAAACCAGATATAATTATACAAACGAATGATATAATCAGAGGTTAAAGAATTCAAATATTCCTTTACGATTATATTTATACATACATACATACATACATACATATAATCATATATATATATGCACCGCTAACAAACTTGAGCATAAAACATGGATACCCTGCTAACTGAAAATACATGGAAGATTCATAAATTATGTCACCACACCATTTATTTCGTCAAAAAAAGATGACAACTAACCAACCACGTTTTGTTTTTCTTTTTCTTTTTTTTTAATAAATTGAATAAATGAGACACTACGTGAGCTATAATCAATAGTTTAAAATAACACATCAAAATTTTAAGCTATGTTCAAACGACGTATAGTGATAAAAATATTTATATCTGCATACATTTTAATGTAATAGTAAAGTTAATCTCATCTTCACTCAAGTCACTGGATGTCTGTTGCAAAAAACAAAATTAACATTATCCATAACACAATTCAAGATATTGTTTTGTCTTTTATTATATTAATCAACTAAATAACCGAAATATTATTTTTAGAATATTTTAAATGTAGTATCTTTTTTATGTATTATATGTGTTTTCAAAAACAATGACATGAATTCTAAATTCAGATTGACTTTTTTTCAATAACATGGAACCAAAAATAAAAAACATTGCAAGACTTCCGGTGACAAACACAAAAATGGACCCATGCTGTTTGAAATGTTTCAATGAATTTAATAAAATATGATAAATTTTAAGCTTGGGTTACAATTGTATAATTAATCATAACTTTGAGTTTATGTTTCTAATTTGAACTTATAATAAAATATGATAAACTTTAAGCTTAGGTTACAATTGGATAATTAATCATAACTTTGAGTTTATGTTTATAATTTGAACTTAAAAAAACTTTTGGTTATTTAAAAATTGAATATGAAATCACTATAACTTTTAGGATTTTCAATTAATGTTGTTAGTGATACGATCATTTTGGATGTAGCTTTCTTAATGGTTTACCTTGCAAACCACAATAGAGTTGACTTGATCATTTAACAATCTGTATATATAATGCTAAATCAAAAACACAAAACCTGTATACAATTTGTTACACTACCCGAACAATAAACTACATTACACATCATTAATATATTAAATAATACTACATTAAACATCATCCATATATCAAATAATAAAACATAATATCGAACATTAGAAGATCCTTACACAATAAACCACTATATTAACATTAAATTACTAAAATACTAAAGACATTAACATAAACTATAACCAAACATGATACATCAAAACACAAAGAAGAACAGAAGCTTGATACCTTTAGTAATTTGGAGACACAAGGCTCTCAAAATAGACAGACCCTTGTAAGGCAGTCATGTACTTCCAAGGAAAGTAGTACCCAACTTGCATAGTTTTCATATCTAACATATAAATATCCCCACAAGTAGTCATCAACAGCATTTCATCAGTAGACTCTACATACTCTACAAACCCGAGGAAACTCGATGGAACAACACCAATACAAGGCAGAACCCATAAGTTAATCCACTCTTCATATCCCAACTTACACAAACCAACTAAATACATATCATATTTATAATGCATAAAAATGTGAAGTTGCCCAGCAATACTGACCAAAGATCCATCAAAACCTCCTCCATAAAAATCACATGGTAATGGAACACTTGAAAATTGCTCTAGGTTAACATCAAAACGTACAATTGACTGCACACAATCACCAGAACATGAATCAAGAATGAAATATACACCATCCCCACACAATGTACCTAATGACCATTTTCCACCAAGCTTAACAGACAGAACGTCCGTAATTTTCCTCCAGGAATGTAGTCGGGTAGAATAAGTATAAACTGCCTCTGTGCCACGTCTTCTTATAACATGTAAAACCTTGTACTCATTTGCAGAATCCACATAGAAAGCAGCAGAATCAGAATCTTTTTTGAAGAAACCATGTGATTCACATGATGGAAAAGTTGTACTTGCCTGTGTAAGAGGATTCCAAATTAAAATTTGACAAGTCTCTTCCAGGCACACACATAACTTTCCATCCAAACTCCCTAATATCATCAATTCATCTGGTCGGGTTTTGAATGGTTTAACAGACATCATTTTAGGACCACAAAAGCCCGTGCATGCATAAAACATTTTTTCAAGAGAACCACAACGATCTAATTTCGCAAGCACCCACTTGGTAGCTGACGGTGACGTACTACGACAATGAATTAATGGAAACTCTGGTGTGGACAGGATAGACAACCATTTTTTGCACACCAACTTGCAACGACCTATATCTCTTGCAGAAAGTTTTGTAAAAATACCATACATTAATATCTCTACAAGCAACTCCGACATAACAAATATTGATTAACTGCTCACATTAGATCAACACATGTTAGTTAGTCCATTTCACTTTAACATCAAAGTGTAAATCATAGTTATGAAGAATAGAAGGCAAAATAACAAATTGAAGAAAAGATACTTACAAACAACAACTTTTATTTGCTCAAAGATCTGGAACAATTCTGACTGAAATGTTACCCTATAATCATATAAATAGGAAGATGTGAGAGAGAAACGTCAACCCATAAAAGACTGGAGATAATGGGAGAGAAATGCTTAATAACTAATCACGTAATAAAAGGATTAGTAACCACTAACATAGCAGTTGATTTTTTTTTAAACGGCAAAACTTCTATATAAATATATAAAAAGGCAACATAGCAGATGATATCTCCAACTTTCTAATACACTTTATCCGGTAAAATAACACAAAACAAAATTTATATCATGTCATATAAAAACGCAATAATATCTGAGTCCCTGCCGTCAGTCTTCCGTCAGTTTGACTGTTTGCCAGTTGTGAAAAGTCTATTAATACCCCCCACCCTTTAATATCTACAACCAGTTTCATTATCATCATCAACAGTCTCTCCCAACTCCCAATATCATCATCATCAACAGCTCTCCTCTCCCAACTCCCAAGATCATCATCATCTTCATCAAAGAAATCAACAGATCATCCTCATCATCTTCATCGAACATCGAACAGATCATCTTCATCTTCATCGAACAGATCAGGTTCATCTTCATCCTCATATTGGTCATTCGATGTGTTTATGTGTTTATATTGTGAAAAAACAGAGCGATGATTCTGGGTTTGATTTTGGGTTCCATTCGATGATTTTTCGTTGATTTTGGGGTACATTCGATGATTTGGGTTGATTTTGAAAAAAACAGAGGGTTGATTTCATTCGATGTGTTTATGTGTTTATATTGTGAAAAAACAGAGCGTTGATTTTGGGTTTGATTTTGGGTTCCATTCTATGTTTTTGGGTTCCGTTCGACGATTTTGGGTTGATTTTGAAAAACAGAGGGTTGATTTTGGGTTCCTCATTTTGAATGTGTTTGAATGTGTTATTTTGATTGAATGAGTTCCTCATTTTGATTCGATGATAACAGTTATTTGGGTATTTTGGATTTGATTTGATGATTTGAATGTGTTATTTGGGGTTAGGGTTTAGGGTTGAATGGATTTTTGGTTTGATTCTTGTGGGTTTAGGGTTGAATGGATTTTTTGGTTTGATTCTTGTTCAAAATGCATCAAAACAGAGTGGTATTTGGGATTAGGGTTTAGGGTAGCAATGTGTTTTGGTTTGAATGTGTTTAGGGTTTAGGGTATCAACTGAGTATTAAGAACTGATCGGATGTACAAAATGTGTTTTGGTTTGAATGTGTTTAGGGTTTAGGGTATCAACAGAATGTGTTTTGGTTTGGTTTGTACAGATTCTTGTGGGTTTAGGGTTGAATGGATTTTTGGTTTGATTTTTGTTGTACAGAATGTGTTTTGTTTTGAATGTGTTTTGTTTTGAATGTGTTATTTGCAATGTATTTTGATT
This sequence comes from Helianthus tuberosus, assembly GCA_030545235.1. NCBI lineage: Eukaryota > Viridiplantae > Streptophyta > Magnoliopsida > Asterales > Asteraceae > Helianthus > Helianthus tuberosus. The sequence goes on from CM060407.1 coordinate 128,275,781, forward strand.
TTGATTCTTGTGAGTTCATCATATTGATTTTCGGTTTGATTCGAATGTGTTCCTCATTTGAATGTGTTTTGTTGTATTAAGAACTGTTGTATTAAGAACTGATCGGATAAGATTCGAATGTGTTCCTCATTTGAATGTGTTTTGTTGTACAGAATGGCTGCGGATGTAAAGATACGCAAAACACCAACTACGAAGGCGAGAACACTTGACAACCTCCTAGAAGATGCGTTGCACATAAGGAAGTGATTGATATGAATGATTATAACCCCAGTGGAGCTCTTCGATTTTCCTTGAAATTCCAAAGCTCGCTAATTACACATCTACCACTAGGGTTATATTCATTCATATGAATGAATATAACCCAAGTGGCAGATATGTAATTAGATACACTGGGGTTATATTCATTCATATCTGGATCAGCTTCCCGAAGTGCACCCGTCAGTAAAAATCCACAATTGCTTGTGGTGGTATGACGTTTTGTCTCTGTATTGTATGTTACGGTCTTTTGTTATCGAGTCTGTAAGTTCCGTCAACTCTACGAAGTTGGTATGACGTTTTGTCTCTGTATTGTATGTATAAAAAGTTTACATTTAATATACAATTTAGGCTTTAATAATTTGTTATATATATTATAAATTTAATTATTAGATTTCTTAACAAAAAACCAAGAAAAGAATTTAGGGGCTCAGGTTGATATTTCACTCATACCATAGGGACGCAAAGTGTTATTAATATATGCAAAAAGACGGTCTTACCCCTGCCTCTAACAGTCAACCTGACGGCAGGGACTCAAAGTGTTATGAAATGAATACCACAGGGGCTCAGAATGCAAAAAATTGTTTTTAGGGGCTCAAGTTGATGTTTGGGACATACCACAGGGACGCAAATTGCATTTTACTCTTTTTATTTTAATGGAATGTTTTGGTTTGTTTCTTGAAAGTTAGTCTGGATGAATTGTGTTTTTTATTATGGTCGTTTTTTATTGTGGTTATTTAATCATATATTATTTCAAACATTTAATATCTTCAGTTTAATTTCTTCGAGCGACCATCCAGAGAATTGTAATTGATTTGGTTTATTTTGATGTTAAATTGTGCCTGAATATAGACTTGCACACATGAAAAAAACACAATCTCAAACAGCTGCTCTGTGAAAAGTTGTCCACTGCCATAACCACTGTTTTGTTCAAACATCTGCTCTGTGAAAAGCTGTCCACTGCTGAAAGTTAACCCCTGTTCTCTCATTTCCTTGGATATCACTGTTGGTCAAAATCAGTGTTTTCATCCACTGATATGCTATCCACTGATAGATAAAATCACCCACTGTTTTCATTATAACCGTTGCAACCACTGATATTGTTGAATCATGTTTGTTCATTTGAATAATTATGCTTTGTTTTTCAGTTTGCTGGGTTGGACAGTGTTGCTCTAATGAGAATGTACATTTAGAAGCAAGTTTATGATGAAGTTTCTGTTATTATTTATGATAATGTGTGTTACTTAGCCACTCAAGTTGATGTTTCACACATACCACAGGGACGGAAATTGCATTTTTCTCTTAATATAAAGTATTGAAAACATATATAAGTTAAAAACTGGAAAAGGCCCCACATTTAGAGTTCATTTTAGCCCTCCAATAATAAAAAACACAAAAAAACAAAAACACAATAAATAAAAACCAATAAATAAATAAAACACAATAAAATAAAAAAACACAATAATAACCACTCCTTAACATTAGTGGTTATACCAGCTAAAATTTATTCAAATAATTAACTGCCAAGTTACACATCACATATTATCATACTACTTATGTAATTACAGGAAATCAACAATTTATAATACACAACATACAACTTACTCTAAGAAGATGATAACCATATATATAACAAAGAACATAAGCAACTAAAATACCATACAAAAATAAAATATCTTCTAACATTACCAAAGTATATTACAATACAAATGAAAAGAGCACCATTCTTTACACACCAACTTATAACGGCCTACGTCTCTTGCAGTAAGATTTGGCAATATCTCAAACATAAGTCAATCGGAATCTCCAGCATGGTAACACTTTCCTACAATGTACATCCCAAGCTAACCACACCATGATACTATCCGCTTTAGCCAAGACGTTCCAACATCTCCTCACTGATTTAAAACGCGTCATGATGTTGAATGTATGAAGAGCCTTACAACGAAGCCTTCATTCCCCTTCACAACCAATGTGGGATGTTACAAATCACACTCCTTACAGGTCCCAACATCCTCGATGGCACACCAGACCAATCCCTAGCACTAATACCATCTGTAACAGCCCAACATAACCACACCATCATAATGTCCACTTTGGCTAGGTCAAAACAAATCAATACCAAATCAAGGTTCTTTAAAGAAACAAAACATTTATATATTATAATTTAAAACAATGTTATGCATCATTGTTTGTACTTTATGCTTATAGGGTGACTTTTTGCGATGGTTGGTTGCACCTATAGTTTAGGATTGCATATATGTATTGTACCTTATGTTTTATGAGTTTAAAAAATGCTTGGTTGTATGATCATACGACATTATATTTTATTATTATCTTTATTTTTATTATTATTTATTTCATCTTTTATGCGTTTAAAAATTTTTTGGTTGTAGATTCATAGGACATATATGTATTGTACCCTATGTTTTATGAGTTTAAGAAATGTTTGGTTGTAGGTTCATATGATATTATATTTAATTATGATGCTTCGTAGCTTGATTTAAAAAACATGTAATATATATGATTTTGGGTAATCCCAACATTGTTGTGCAAACTTTTACTACACATATTATGTGGTACTTTATATATTAAATATAGACAATAAATAGATTGTGCTGGTTTTTTTAAGGCACCAAAGCAATCGATTGAAACATGACGAAACAAATAAGAACAAACATTACGAAAATTGAAATATAACAAAACGACAAAACAATACATCATTTAAACTAATCACCGCCTCAACGTGTTTAGTTATATATATTTATAACATTCAACACAAAACGGCACCTTAATTGGTGAAGAACAATATATGTCACACGCATAACACACATGACCGGGACAAACAGAAAAACCGCCATCAACATCACAGCCATCAGTGACCTCTACATCACAAACATTATCTACATCTCCAGTTTCGATATCACTACTGACTACACTGACTTGATTATCATCTGCAGACATCAGTTGTTGATCACCCTCGTCACAATCTCCTTCGTAACCTGAAACATTATTACCACCAGAAGCATCAAACGCAGAATGAGATTCAACTTGCATATCCCCTACAGTAAGCCGGAACATCTTTGCATGTTTCTTTCCTTTACAATGAGCATAAAGCTGATTTGCACTTGTACAATATATGTCACATAGAGCACAATGAAAATCCACACAACAATACGATAAATCTTGTAACTGTTGGATTAACACTCGAATGAGTAAACAACAAAATTACAAAGTAAAAACACAAAATGATTAATATTTCAAACACTTATACCTTTGTGGTATGCTTCCTTGACATTACATGATGCCTATATTGTTGTTCATTAAGGCATATGACATTGCAAACAGGGCAGCCAATGATTTCTTCCGGTTTGGCACCATTTGCCACTAACTTATAAACATCTACGTTCATGTTCTTCAAACAACTACAACGAAAATGTAATAGAACACACCTCTATATAGGTAAATATTTAAACGGTTTTAAACTCAATTGGACAGGTAAGTTACTAAGTTATATAAAAACTGTAAATTGGCTAAGGTCACAAAATTTTCGGAAATCATGAAATAGTGGATCGAGGTTATACATGACTAAATACAACTCTCATAAACCGATGTTTTAATCAAACAAACTGAAATATTCAAAAATTCAACCTCAAAGAGTGACTTTTCTCTTCTAATGTGTGAATTTGAAACAACTTTGAATATGTATTTATAATAAAGTTTTAATTTAAACTCAATTGGACAGGTAAGATATATTTACTTGAATAAAAAACTGTAAACTGGCTGAGGTCACAAAATTTTCGGAAATCAAAAAATTAGTGCATGGAGGTTATAGACGAGTAAATACATCTCTCATAAACCGATGTTTTATATGAATATGTAAAATCACATCGTTGTTTATCAAATATTTAATTACTCTAACTAAAGCTGTTTAAGTTGAATAACACTATAGCGATGTTTAAACATATACCCGAATTACATTAACGCTGTTTAAATTGAATTACACATCAAAAATATTGATTGTATAACGTTATTTAATCCTACTACTGACATTATCTAATGACTACAACATACAATACATCACTGACTTTTTAATATATCATAGTCTTTCTAAATAAACATTGAGTTATATTTATTAACCTGTTCTTTATTATTATTATTCTCTATTCATCAGAATCAGAAACCACAACTACACTTGAATCCATCATATAAAAAAAAAACAATTCATATAAAAAACATACTGCATATAACTAAATTTTAATAAAACAAACTGAAATATCCAAAATACCCATTGGAAAAAACCTAAAAATCATAACAACTGATTTAAATTAATAGAGATATGAGATAAGTTTATTTCTTGCTAACTTTCTCCAAATCCTTGAAATTACTTGGAGTTGAAGACTTATAGACGTCAACCAATTTACGTTTGTTGATTTCATTGGTATCACAACTGGTTTTAGCATCATCAATCTTAACACTTGAAATGTGACTTTTTTTTTTGATAAATTCTTTATCGTTTCCCTGAAACAAATGTGAAAATTAAGAAAATAATAATAAAATTAAATATGATGTAAATATAAATGTATAAATACGAATCATGTATTGAAATAAAAAATACCTCAGTAATCTTCATCTTTTCTTTGAGCTCATTAATAATTGACTCATCATCAGTCATGTTTGTGACAAGATACATTTCATCAAAATTAGTCAGATTATAAGTTGTTATCTCAATTTTAAAAGCAAACATCTTTCCAATCAACTTGTCTAAATCAACAGGAAACATTACTTCTTCAACATCCTGTGAATCAGAATATTTTATGATACAATTAATATAAAAAAATATTTAAATACAATGAGAAAAAAAATATAGGAGAAGTTAAGATTATTTATACATACAGATGATGAGTTTTCTTTAAGCAATTGAACAGCCGACTTGAGAACAACTTTTTCAATGATTTCATCAACCAGAGGATGAAATAATATTAGTTGAACATCCTCAGTATTATCTTCCACTTGAACTTTTATTTTGAATCTAGTTAAGTTAAATATAAAAACACATATATACAAAATCCATTATTTTATAAAACATATAAATATTAAAATAGATAGAAAAAGGTAATATTACCTTGGAACTGGATATATAACACTTTCATCACAATCACGGTTGAAACACACATGAAAATAATGTGACTCCAAACCCACGCAGTCTACAAGATCTGTACCCGCCTCAATTAAACATTTAGGACACTCCACATAGTGCCAACCAAAATCCTTGTCTATAGCCTTAATAGTACCAATTATGATAACAAATTGAGGCTGTATAAATGGAAAAATACAAAAATAATTTAGTTCAACAAAAAAAAAATTTGTACTTTTTGAATTATAAAAATTTAAACAAACCTTCATGATTTGCCAAAGGTCATACACGTTTTTCAACGGAGACTTTATGATAAATTCATCACTTGACATCTACAAAATGAATACAAAACTTTTTAATATACGAATAGCACAAAATAAAAATTGGAAGTAATAAAATAATAGAGAACATGAAGATTAGAGAAAAAAAATATAAAATCATACCTTCTCAGATTCAACCTCAAAGACAGACTTCTCTCTTCTAATGTGTGAATTTGAAACAACTTTGAACATGTATTTATAATACATATTTGATTTAAACTCAATTGGACAGGTAAGTTATATTTACTTGAATAAAAAACTGAAAACTGCCTAAGGTCACAAAATTTTCGGAAAACATGAAATTAGTGGATAGAGGTTATACATGACTAAATACATCTCTCATAAACCGATGTTTTATACACTATGAATATGTAAAATCACAACGATGTTTATCAAATATTTAATAATTGTAACTATTGCTGTTTAAATTGAATTACACTATAACGATGTTTAAACATATACCTGAATTACAATAAACATGCTTAAATTGAATTACACATCAAAAAAATTGATTGTATGACGTTATTTAATCCAACTATTGACATTATTTAATGACTACAACATACAATACCTCACTGACTTTATAATATATCATAGCCTTTCTATTTAAACATTGTGTTATATATATCAACCTGTTCTTTATTATTATCTATTCATCAGAATTAGAAACCACAACTACACTTGATTCCATTACATAAAAAAAACACAATTAATACAAAACACATACTGGATATAACTAAATTTTAATCAACAAAAATGGATATAACACAAATTTATACAACAAAAACAGATGTCTGCATACACATCATATTTATACGAAAACTAACCGGCTTGTAGAAACATTATTCGAAACAAAATCACAAATCTAAAAACACAATATACTTACACAACTTCTTTTTAACACTAAAAATGATAAATAAATCATACCAAAAATATATGAAACACAATTACCTCCTCTTCCTACAAATCTTTTAAGTTTGCTTGTACAAAATGATTTCTTTCTATTTCCTCTAATATGTTCCTTTGCAAATTCCACGTCAACCTCTTGTCTTTTACTTGCTCTAACGGTATCACCTAGTTCATCTTCAGTGTAATTTCTTGAGTTTTTCTTGAGTTGCTCTAACGGTATCACCTACCACCACCATGAGAACAACTTACTTGTAAATCGCAAGTCAATGTTTGGAGTGGACGCCATTGCAAAAGTATTTCCAAATGATTAAGATTGGTACATAAAACAACAAAAACAATCGCAAATTCTATAACTTCGAGCCCTAACTTTGAGGTAAAACTGAATGTCACCCTTTTCCCTATTTTTAGTTATTATACAGATAATTTAAAAACACTAATATCAAATACCTTTTCACCCCCATACTGAATACCACTCAAACGAATGTTTAGTTTTATTACAAAAAAAACCACCTAATAAACCGAACCCATATATAAGAAGCATAAAAAAAACATAATCATTTATATATAAAGTTATATTTCTTTAAATATAGAAAATACAATTTCCTGAAACTTCATACTTATTCTCATTCATCACTCTATATATAACATACTAAGAACTCCCCCCAAAAAAAGCAACAACTAACAATATCACCAAAACATGATAAAATAATTAGAACAAAAACCAACACATAAATTGTCATTCATCATACTATATATTACTAACTACATACGAAAAGAAAAAAACATACAAAAAACACCAAAACATAGTTCAATACTTGCAACAAAAAACAACACAGAGTAAATTATACACCAACATTTTATACATAAAATAAAACGATAAATTCAAAGTTTCACAACATGAGAACGACGGCGAATTGAAACTTTTGGAACTTTAAGTTTCCGATAGTAACTTTCTAGTGAATCAGCGGTATCATCAACTTCATCTTCAGAATCAGAAAATTGGTCAAAACCAGACTGACCGATAACCTCATCTACATCAGCATCAACAGTCATATCAATAAACTCAATTTCTTCGTGAGAGCTGCTGATCGAAACAACATCATCCCAATTCCAATATAGCAAGTCTCTAGATCGTTTACGCTGCCTCTCAATCCTTCGTATCTGGGTAAGAGAAATAACTTGTTTCATTATGAGCTAGAAACTATCACATAACAAATTTTACTAAGATTTAAAAAATTACAGCTTCAATATATATCACCTCCTCACTGAACTCACGGGAAAGATGGGATTTATAAGGACTAAATGGCCCAACAGAAATTATCTCTACACTACCACTGTCGGCCTGTAATCAAAACAAAATAAAAATACCAAAACAACAAAACAATAATATTAAAATATTACAAATAAACTTTATTTATTGATGATATTACTAAATTACCTGTTCTTGACGATTTAAAGGATTGATAAACGACTGCTGCCGGTCATCACCTAAATGAACAGGATTATTACTTCTTGTAGATGCATTTTTCTCCATCACTTGCTCAATATTTGAAGGATAAATCTAAAAATTCTGCTACAAATTCACAAACCTAAATAGTTTTATACTAACATGTTCTTATTATATAAGCTATTCTACAACGGTTTTTAACACACGTTCAAGTATTGTAGCAACAACTATATACACACGTCACATGTCAAGATAATGGAACAGTTGATATTTCCAGTTTTATAGGACAACATGATTTCGAAGGAAATAAAAAACAGTTTAATATAACTTATATAACAAACCGCCAATTGATATCCTAATCAAAATTATAAGGCTACATCCTAAATTGTTACAAATAATATGGGAGAATGGGAAGTGGGTAGTTACTTCCCATAAAGAATTGCTCTTCTCAACAACTGATCCTGTAAACAACTGTTAAGTCAAAACACTGCTGATCCTGTACACAACTGTTAAGTCAAAGCACTGATGAAGCATAAAGAATTTATCTAAAAATTATAGATAAATTATCATTTGTTTTAGCTTGTGAACCACAAGTTAGCTTCATAGAAAAAAAAATCACACCTACTCATCTACCTAGTTCAATTACCTTTAGTCCTATGCAATACTTGTGTTACAATCCCAAAGCATGTTACAAGAATCATAGGAGTTAAATATATCAGGGGTATACCTCTTGTCAACATATAATACTTCTCTTCATTAACAAAAGTTATACCGGCAAAGGCTCATTTCCCCATAACTACTACACTCCCGTGTCACATATAAAAAAATACAACAGTTGATACAATAAGTTTGAGTAAACTTCCGTTTTGCTCCCTGTGGTTTGGCCACTTTAACGATTTTGCCCGAAACCTTCAAAAATAGCCATTTTCAACCAATAGTTTGCTATGGTTTTTCCATTTTGCTCCCTGCAGGAAGGAAAATGGAAAAACAAACAATTTGGATGGAGTTAGAGGCAGGGAGCAAAACGAAAGTTTACTCAATAAGTTTTGATTCATTTGAATATAAAAACACAAGTATATTAACAAAAAAAAAACACAAAAGAAAAAAAAACACAAAAGAAAAAACACAATGTTATACCATAAAATAAACAGCTTTCGTTAAAACACAATCCATTATATCTAAAACAAAATACTTTAGTTGATTTACAACTAAAGATTAATTTATTAATTGAAATGCAACCATATTATGACATTGTAATTTGTATGAATGAAAATTCAAATCTTATCAGATGTTGTGCTTTGTATAAAAAAATGTTTTTATTGTTTTTATAAAAATACTGTTTTTGTTTATAGACATTACACTTTTCACAACAACATAGAGCTTATAACATTCATACATAAGCATTAAACCTAAACATTCATTTGACCAGACCACATTCAAACAACAACAGCTACATATAAACAATCAACCTAATATCCAAATGTTTTAAGCAACACGAATACATCACACAGGACAATACAGTTTCATTCGCTCCACACGACTTCCTCGTGCTTGCTCTTTCAACCTATTCCTTTCAATTGCGTCCAGCACAACGTAAGCTTCACTATCATTATACACAAACTCCCTTCGAGCATTAAGATAATGCAACAATATTTTGGTTGCATATTTGCATCTTAATTCATCTAATTGTTCTTTCTGCCCACAATCTACTTCTTTCACAAACCCACATCGCCAATGTCGTAAAGAACTCCCTTCGAATGACTCCATATGCCTCATTAAAAATATACCACAATCAACTTTGTTGTCTACGGTTCTCCACGGCATTTCTAGTCGACTTATCTGAGCTTTGTGCATCTTACGTCCACCCACAACACCTTGACTTAACATAAAATCTGCTACTAAATGCCTCTGCAATATAACGATAATAAATATAAAAAAATATCTTTTACATATGATTGTGTTTTTTAAATGTCAAGGAATGTACCAAATTTTCTGGCCAGCCTCGGTATTTTAAGTCAGATCTATCATCATATAGACTGCTGTTATCAATCACAACTATTTGGCACTTTTTCAAATGAAAGCATACCAAGTAGAAGTGATCAGATTGCAAAACAGGTATGAATAAAAGATCAACTTCTTTCAACGATGCTACTTGTTCTTCTTTTAAAACTTTAATCATATTTCCAAAAAATTCAGCTTGCATCATCTCATAGCTTGAACCATATGTGCCACCATCCTGTGTATCAGTTATAATAACGTTACTAAAATAAATAAATAAACAATTCACTTATGTTATTTACTTACCAGCATCTGATATGTACAAAACAATCGCTTAATTTTGTCATCAGCCTTAAACTTCTCCTCGTGATTTAAGATTCTGGCCCACACATTAACAACAGCAAAATGGACATACTCGTCATGACTCAATGTTTCTAGCACTATCCTTGTTAGACCTGAATCTGGCTGACCTTCAATTTGAAAAACAACGTCCCTACAATGAATACGAGTTAAAACATCAATCAACTTATAATCATAGTACATTATAATAAAAGAAGTTAAAACACATACATTTCAAATCCTCTGGCAGAGAAAATCCAATCAGAATAAATTTTCTCTACAAATGTTAACTTTTCACTCAATTCCACCACCCGGTTAATGTAAGGAGATCCTGGCACCAAAGTCTCATCCGTAGAATCAACTACATTTTCTTCATCCTTTTCATCTGAATGCACACTTTCCATGTTTTCAACTGAATTTACATTTACACCCGTATTACAATCAGTTTTCGTCTCTTGACTTTGAGTCTTCTTTTCTCCCTTACTCTGTATTTCATTATCATCTTTTGGAGATGAATCTGGATCTCTGCTCATAAAACCTGCATTTTTTGCAAATGAAATCAACGGATCCAATTGAGCTTTAACTTCTTTAATCACCTGATTATCTGCATAGCACGTAAACCCCTCATTCAGCAATGTCTCTACATTCTTCAAAGACTCTTTTGCCTTTTCAATTTCTACAGTCAAATTTCTGACAAAAACCTGTTTCAATATGAACAATAAAAGATGATAAAAACTATATATATATATATATATACATATATCATATATTCAGAGTGAAATACTATATGTTTTTGAGTCTTACCGATTCTGCTTCCTCCGTTCGTTCTTCTGCCACGGGAATATTTGATTCCCTGCCAACATCTGCATTCTCATCCCGCCTATTCGAATGTATATTTCGAGTATAACGATCATTGTCTCTACACTCATCATCATCCACTTGCCTTTCATCCTCTCCATGTATATCTTCATGAATCAAATCCTCCTCAACACCAGCACCATCATTGTCTTTTCCCTTGTCAACATCGACTTGCTGTTCCACATTTTCATGCATGGGTTCACCAGTTGAAGAACATTGACGCACCTCACTTTCATTTGATTTTTTGGTCTTTAATCCTGTTGTAGACTTTGAAGTACCTTTCTTTCTTCTTTTCTCAGACTTCAGTCCTTTATTCTTTATGTCCTCCAGTTTGCATAATGTACACTCTTCAATATATTCTATAACAAACAAACCTTTACGCTTAACACGTACATCATGCAACTTGCTTGTATGATCTGCATAGATAAGCTGTAAACAAAAAAATATTTGTCACTCGGTTTTGTTTGGATAAATGCCACAAATGACATTAATATTTTACTTATGATCTTACCGCAAGCAAAAACAGAGGCCCATTAAAAACTTGAGCAGGGTGCCAGCCTTTTCTCGCTCTGTCTAACAAAGTTAACATGTAATCACACCAACCCAGTTCTTTTATGTGAACATCCTTTGTTATTAATGGCAAAAATCTTTGGTTGACAGTGCCACTTTTCGTTCCTTCGCCTAGATGTGTAAACATCAACACCAAAAAGTTAAGAACAAACAACATTCCACAATCATTGCGTTCTCTCTTGCTTCGCCTATCCAAATAAGTTTGTGTTTCTTGTATAAGAAACCTGGTGAAGCCTGTTGGGAATTGACTTCTCCACAATTTAACAACAGGACTTTTTATGTTTGGCCTATTGTTCTCTGTTATCATTCTTGATCCGTTCGGAATTCCCAATACCTTGTGAACCAATTCTGGACTTAACTTTATTGACTGAGATCCAAGATTTAATATTCTTGTTGAATCATCATAGTTCTTAGCCAACCAAAGTCCCAAGCTTGTAGGAACATGCTGAATCTTCAGATTTAGAATAGGACCAAAACCAATATCTCTTACAACGTTCTTTTGCTTGTCATTAAACTCTAACATCCAATCATATAGAGTGCTTGGTGAACATCTTGGTAAAATCTTCTCACCAGTATATGGGAAAAACATTTGACATTGATGGTGATTTGATTCCTCAGGTTGGTCCTTTCGACGTCTCTTCTTTGGTAAGGTATCATCAACTATTATATAACTTAACGAATTTTAGAAACAAACTACAACTAAGATTTTCATGTTTAAATAAATACCTGGTTTTTTTACTTTTGATACAGCAGGATTAACAAAATCAACATCATCATTATCATCAGCATCACCACAGCCTGCCTGTAAAACTGCAGCAGCATATCAAATAAAATAATAAACTATGAAGGGAAAAAATGTATATTATATTTAATCATTTTAAATTGATCTATAACATACCTTCATGTCACACCCTGGCTTTGCGGAAACGTGGTTAATTTTGGTGTGACTTCTTAAAACCATAGCTTAATCATAACAAAGCTATATGAAATAAAATCATGCAAGATCATCCATTAAGTTTTGAAAACCAAATACAGTACCATTGTTTTAACGGGAACATACCCTAACAACCATAACCTTGTTCAACAGACATTACAAACATAACATAAACAGGGTTTAAGGATTGTGTCTTGTCCAGGAAAGAGACACATCCCCTAAACCCCGGATGACCTCGGAAACTAGTGTAGCGGAAAACATGCCATACCGTGCCAGATCTCGTTAATTTCCTGAAATACATGTAAGTTGAAAAATCAACAATAATGTTGAGCGAGTTCATGTGTAAGTGAGTATGTAAAACACTTGTGAGTATAAAATAGTCTTGGTATGTAGCAAATAAGGGAATTGAGATCACCAATGGTTTGCAAGGCCACTGATATATGTGAAGTGCAAATAGGGAGACTCAAACCTAGCAGATTTCGCCACGGCATTAGTATGTGGACAAAGTCACCCCAAGGTCCGTTTCTAGTTTGGCCTGGGGCTGGGCTCGCTACACCCAGATAGATCTACCGCTCCTGTCCCTCGGTCCCGACATGAGGACTAATGGCCTCATATTGCTCCTACCCACTCACATGATCTGAGTAATAAACCTCCTTACGCTAACCATACCGTGTATAAAGTACTCGTAATCATAGTAACATGTATTTCACCCCCGCAGTTAAGAAAACTGAAAACAGTTAGAGAAAAGGGGGACATGAACTCACAGTGAAGCGTCTCTACCAAGTATCTCCTGCTCACGTAGCTGTGCGACGACCTACAGGTGCTAATTTCTATTAGACGGACGGCCGTGCCTTAGCTTTATAGTTTATGTTTTTGGGAAATAGTTAGACAACTATTTCGTGTTTACATTTTGTATATACTTGGTAGTTAATCTCCTTCCCAAGGATGGGGGATTCAATACACGTGCGTTCAAATTATATCATTAAGTCTCACTTAATATATATATATATATATTTCCAATTCCAAAATATAAGTATTTTTCTCAAAAATATTATATTTTCATTTCACATAATTTTTCTCCAATAATACGTTGTTAGAATACGCGATCATAAATATTTCTGTAAGTGCGTAAGTTACGTTTTAACAATCGAGTGGTAATATAATTACCGGTGTAACTTATATATTTATGGTGAAAGCGTTCGTATTATTTTGGATTCGTTAACGTTCGTGAATATTATTTTTACTCTAAAAATAATATTTATGTATTTTCACAAAATAATCATAAACAGTGTGTGAAAAATATATATTTATCACGTTAAATTTTGTGAAAATCCCACCTCCGAATATTTAGTAAATAAAGTCATGGCGAAATTTATATTTCGAAAACATGTCAAAAATAATTCTAACACTTGTAGTGTAAATAGTTATAAGTGTTAGGTTTTTAGAAAAATTTCGCCAGAGTTTCCTCTGTAACTGGAGGTGGCCACGCTTTCAAGCGTATCATTTTCTTTTACAAAAATCAATTTCAACAACTTCCTTATTCAATCAAACAATTTCCGACACATCAAACTAGTCGACAAGTATGTAAACCGCATAATCGCATGAACTTGTAGTTTTTCCGAAACTATAGTGTAAATCCCATTATATTTTGTGGATCTTTATATAAAGTAATTTTGATCTCGTAAAAACCTCGTTTTTAGAGAAATCCGTCTTTACAACTTCTCGTCCTCTTTTACAAAGTTTGTTATTTTGTCGAAACTTTTCATTTCACAAGTGTTTACACACTTGTGGTTTATAAAAATCATACTTGTTAGTGTAAGATCCGTCTTTTAGAAAACATGATTTCTTTGACGCTTGGTCCTTTGAAAATACCACTTGCAGATACGTAGATCTGCTAGTTTTAAACATCATTTCACAAGTAAAACTCTTTTACACAAGTTCATGATTCGCGTGTGGTAGAGTTTCACCTTTTAACCCTTGTATTATCCAAAACAAGCTTATGTTAAGATCCATGATCTTACTAAACCGGGTTAAACGATGATCCAAGCTACCACATCATAGATCGGGTCTAAATAAACACAACTTTCAATTACTACAACATTTACACAACACACGAGCTATTAACCACCATTTTTAGAGTTTTAAGTAAACTTTAAAGCATCTTCTTGCAAGATTCCGAGTTTTAACCGATAAAAATCCTTTTAACCACTTTAGAATAGTTCAAATACGAGTTTTAAGTATTATACCTCTAGCTCAAGGCTAGGGAAGGATCTATGCGCAAATGAGGTGGATAAAAGCTAAGTAGAGAGGTCCTTCGTGTTCCGCTTGCTCCAAGGCTCCTTGTATACGACCCTCGATACTTGTATGAACTTGGAATGTGTAGATGGAAATCGAAAATGGATGTGTGGGGAGGGGGTGTTCGGCCGAGAGCTCTAGAGGGCAAGAGAGGAGAGAGTTGTTGTTGTGTTGAGTTGGAAAGATTATGTTGTGTTTAGCTTAGATCTTATAGGCAAAACATAAGTGTATTATCCAATGGTTCTTGTGTCAAGTAGATATTAGGCAAGATTAGATTAAGCAAATCTATCAAGTACAAAGCATGTCCCCTAGGGGACGGTTTCGGTTGGGGGGGGGGGTCCTTGGTTCGATTACAACTAATCAATTAGGTAATAGTTTGGTTAAGTTAAGTAATTAACTCGGTTACTAACGTGTAGTATGTTGTGACGGGTGTTAGGGTATTTGGGGACCCTAACTGGCTCAGAAAAAGGTAAATAAGGAAAATAACAATATTTTCATGTTCCGGGTAAAGTCCGGTTGTTTGGTTGGATAGTAATCCGTTAAAGTGTTAACAAAGCCTTAAAGTGTCGTTATTACTCTCTTTAGTGACACAGCTTATTCCTGACACTTTGGAAAGTGTCTAGTAATATTTTTCTCATGTTTTGGCACTTTATTAGTTAGCTAAAAGCTGAATTGTTATGTAAAGTGCTGAGTTTTGTACTTTGAGTATGTTTTAGGCACATCCTGTCACTGTGACTTATCCCTAGAGACGCAGTTCCACAACCCTTGTATCCCTACACTCACTACTAGTGTAGCAAAATATCTCAGGCTCTTATGGGCCTTGGAGGCAGTGTTTGCCTGATGCTGGCTTTATCAGCATGTTCAATAGGTTATCCGTGTATTGTGCTACTGTGCTTTTTGTGCATCATGTTTGTCACTAAGGTTCAGTATGTAAATAATGTAGTGACGATAAGTACAGTATGATGCAAGTAAGTACATGTATCAGATATCAAGTAGCAGTTCATCAGCTAGTTCAAACAAGCACAGTAATTAAGCAGTAATTAATCATTAATTAAGTCGTACGGATACCTGGTTTGGTGAGGGTTGTCACATTCTCCCCCCGTTAAATAAATTTCGTCCCAAAATTTAAGTTTTGCTTGTAGAAGCAGGGTTCTTAGGAAAAAGGTGGGGGTATTTCTCTTTCATCCGGTCCTCACGCTCCCAGGTGAACTCAGGACCATGTCTGGCATTCCAACGAACTTTGACGAGTTTGACACTGCTCCGGCGGGTCTTGTTAACTTTCCAATCCGTGACCTCAACAGGTTCTTCAACGAAGTGGAGCGTGTCGTCAACATGAATCTCGTCGGTGGGAATAGCAACGGTAACTTGAGTTGGACTTTTCTTTAGATTGGATACATGAAATGTATCGTGAACACCATTCAGTTCAGTAGGTAGGTCCAACTTGTATGCTACTAGTCCTATTCTTTCCAGAATTCTGAAGGGACCAATGTAGCGCGGATTTAACTTCCCACGCTTCCCGAAGCGTGCCACACCCTTCCAGGGTGAGACTTTCAATAACACCATTTCTCCAACTTGGAAATCCACATGTTTCCGGTTTGGATCCGCATAGGCCTTTTGTCTGTGACGAGATGCTTCGATGCGTTTAAGAATCTGCGCAATCTTGTCTGTCGTCTCTTGGACGATTTCGGGACCAGCAAGCTGCCTATCACCTGCGTCAGCCCAACATAAGGGTGATCGGCACTTGCGTCCGTAAAGGGCTTCAAATGGCGCGACACCAATACTGGTGTGGTAGCTGTTGTTGTATGAAAATTCGACCAAAGGTAAATGTTTGTCCCAGCTACCGCCCAAATCCATAACACACGCTCTCAGCATGTCTTCCAAAGTCTGTATCGTTCGCTCGCTCTGGCCGTCAGTTTGCGGATGAAACGCAGTGCTCAGATTCAATTGTGAGCCAAAGGCTTCTTGGAAGGATTGCCATATCCTTGACACAAACCTTCCGTCTCTATCAGAGATGATCGAGAGAGGTACTCCATGGCGCGCGACGATCTCTCTCATGTAAATTTCAGCCAATTTGCTAGTGTTATCCTTCTCCCTGATGGGTAAGAAGTGTGCTGACTTTGTTAATCGATCCACTATCACCCAGATAGTGTCATGGCCTTTTGGCGTTCTTGGCAATTTTGTAACAAAATCCATGGAGATTTGTTCCCATTTCCATTTGGGAATCTCAGGTTGTTGCAGAAGTCCTGAAGGCTTCTGGTATTCCGCTTTAAGCTTAGCGCATGTTAAACATTTGCTCACGTAAACAGCAACATCGCCTTTCATCCTAGGCCACCAATAATAATCTTTGAGATCCTGGTACATCTTATCCGCTCCAGGATGTATAGAGTACCGTGATTTGTGAGCTTCATAAAAAATAACCTCCCTTAAATCACCAAACAGAGGAACCCAAATCCTTTTCTCAAAACATAATGTTCCTTCTTCGTTTGGTACCAAAAGCTTCTCCATCCCACGGAGATATTCTTCTTCAAGGTTTGCTTCTTTGAGAGCTTCTTTTTGCGTGGCACGAATGCGCAAGGAAAGATCGGTTCGTATAATCATTTCTAAAGCTCTAACCCTTATGGGCTTGATTCTCTCTTTACGACTTAGGGCATCGGCGACTACATTCGCCTTCCCTGGATGATACTTTATCTCGCAGTCGTAGTCGTTCAGCAACTTGACCCATCGTCTTTGCCTCATATTCAGCTCCTTCTGGTTGAATATGTGTTGCAGGCTCTTGTGATCTGTAAAGATTGTACACTTTGTACCATAAAGGTAGTGTCTCCAGATCTTTAAAGCAAAAACCACTGCGCCGAGCTCCAAATCGTGTGTGGTATAGTTCTTTTCGTGCACTTTCAATTGACGCGATGCGTAAGCAATAACCTTTTGGCGTTGCATCAACACGCAACCCAATCCTTGGCGCGATGCGTCGCAGTATACCACAAAATCATCTGTACCTTCTG
The DNA here is from genome assembly GCA_030545235.1 of Helianthus tuberosus. Classification (NCBI taxonomy): domain Eukaryota; kingdom Viridiplantae; phylum Streptophyta; class Magnoliopsida; order Asterales; family Asteraceae; genus Helianthus; species Helianthus tuberosus. The sequence goes on from CM060407.1 coordinate 128,293,842, forward strand.
GTAGAGCTAAGATTGGCGCGTTACAAAGCTTATCCTTCAATATCTGAAACGCTTCATCCTGTTTGATTTCCCAATCAAACTTCTTATCCTTCTGCGTGAGGAGCGTCAATGGTTGAGCGATCTTTGAAAAATTCTCAATGAATCTTCGATAATAGCCTGCCAAACCCAAGAATTGCTGAATCTCGGTTGGCGTCTTTGGCGTTTCCCAATTCTTGATCGCTTCGATCTTTGTTGGATCCACGTGGATTCCATCTCCATTTACCACGTGCCCAAGGAATTGCACCTCTCGTAGCCAAAACTCGCACTTAGAGATTTTGGCATACAGCTGTTCTTTCTTCAGCAGCTCTAGAATGGCTCTAAGATGCTGCTCGTGCTCGGCCTTTGTTCTTGAATAGATCAAGATGTCTTCGATAAACACAATCACGAACTTGTCCAAGTACGGCTTGCAAACTCTATTCATTAAGTCCATAAAGACTGCATGTGCATTTGTTAAACCAAACGGCATAACAAGGAACTCGTAGTGTCCATAACGAGTTCTGAAGGCTGTCTTTGGGATACTCTCCTCTTGTATCCTTAACTGATGGTATCCAGATCGAAGATCGATCTTTGAATAAAAGCTTGAGCCTTGCAGTTGATCAAACAGATCATCGATTCTTGGCAGAGGATATCTATTCTTGATCGTCAGCTTGTTCAGCTCCCGGTAGTCGATGCACATTCGAAAACTACCGTCCTTTTTCTTGACAAACAGGACCGGAGCTCCCCAAGGCGAGAAGCTTGGTCGGATAAAACCCTTGTCTAACAACTCTTGAAGTTGTGTCTACAGTTCCTGCATTTCAGACGGAGCAAGTCTATAAGGTGCCTTAGCCACAGGCGCGGCGCCTGGAACTAGATCGATGTGGAACTCTACTTGTCTCTGAGGTGGCAGTCCAGGTAAGTCCTCTGGGAAGACTTCTGGATATTCCCTCACGACAGGGATGTTTTCGATTCTCGGCTCAGCAGCCTTCTTATCCACAATGTGTGCCAGGAAGGCAACACATCCTTTCTGCAAACACTTTCGCGCTTTCATGCAGCTGATAATTCTTAACGGCGTATCATGCTTCTCTCCGTGAACCACAATTGTCTCGCCATCTTCGGTTGGGATACGAACAATCTTTTCGTGACAAACTATCTCCGCCTTGTTGCCTGATAACCAATCCATTCCTACCACCACGTCGAAGCTTCCCAACTGGACTGGTAGTAGATCTAAAGCAAACTCACGCTCTCCTAATTCGATCACACAACCTCTGGTAACTTCATTGGCTTCTACTAACTTCCCATTGGCCAATTCGATTGAGTAGGGAATATCTAACTTATTAGCGGCTAACCCAAGCATATTCTTAAATTCTAACGACACGAAGCTATAATCGGCACCAGTATCAAATAAAACGGATGCATAGCGTTGATTTACAGGGAACGTACCAGTAACAACATTGGGGTCCTGGCGCGCTTCCCTAGCTTCGATTTGGAACACTCTTCCACGGGCTTGGTTTAACTCTGGGCAGTTCTTCTTAAAATGCCCGATATCACCGCAGTTATAGCATCCAAGTCTTTGCCCGTTTCCACCTCCATTTCCAGCTTGGTTGTTGTTTTGGTTTGCATTGCCAGCTTGGTTCGCAAAGTTGCCTCGATTCCCGTTTCCTCCATAGTTTCCTAGTGAGCGATTACCACCACGATTGTTATTCCTATTCCCAAATCCTCCCTGGCCTCCCCGGCCAGCACTAGCCCAACAATAATCCTTCAAGTGGCCCGGCTTTCCACATGCTTCGCATACTTTCACACTACAATGGCCAGTATGATGGCGTTGACAGGTATTACACTTGGGCTGGGTGCCCTGATATCCTTTTCCTTTCCTTCCACTACCAGCTGTAACCTGAGCTGGTGTGCCTGATCCTCCTTTCTTAACCGCCACACTGGCGCCCTGCTTGAAGTTTGAGAATTTCCGTTTGTTACCTCCTGACGACTCGACATGAGTCTCTTTCTTCTTATGCTCAGCATCATCAAACTTGTTCAGGCGAATGGCCTCCTCTGTGAGAGCCACGCTCAAATCAATCGCCTCAGTAATGGTCGCAGGCTTGGATGAGGTTACCATGCTTATGATTTGAGGAGCTAGTCCCCAAATGAAGCGTTCAATTCTCTTGAACTCAGGAGTGACCATGTAGGGTACCACATGTGATAAGTCATGGAACCTTTGAACGTATTCTGCTATCTTTGGACCGTCCATTTTCAACTGCCAGAACTCGGTCTCCAATCGCTGGATTTCTGCGCGGGAACAGTACTTTTTGCGCATAAGTTCTTTCAATTCGGTCCAGGTTAGCGCGTAGGTAGCAGCTTCGCCTAGTGTCTGTACTTGCAGATTCCACCAAGAGAGGGCTCCATCCAAGAATAGCCCTGATATATAGGTGACTTGCTGATCCAGCGCGCATTTGCTCATGCGTAGAACAGATTCGGTTTTCTCAGCCCAACGAACAAAGGCGACAGCACCTCCTGTGCCATCAAAGTTTACGGGCTTGCAGTCTAAGAACTGCTTGTAGGTGCACCCTGCACATACGTTATAACATATGAATGGCATTAGCATCCTTGCTAGAGATATCCAATTAGGTCACGGTATGTCTTAACGACTTAGTATTACCGTGAGGTGGATTGTTATTGCCTTGGTTAATACTTTCGCTCGTTCCCGGCTGTGACGCTGCATACTGTGCTATGGCAGCAGCAATAATCTGCTGGAGTTCTGCCTCATTAGTAGGCATGTGTGTCTCACGTCTTGGCGGCATCTTCTAAAAGATGGTTTAAGTTGGTCAGGCCATAGTAAAGCTCCCATGTTATAATACGTAGGTCAGGTCATAATGTAGCGTACGTATATAACGATAATAATAGTAAAAACACATAACATCTCATGTTATCTATACATCACGAATACCAATCACACAACATCCCATGTCATAAAAATACAAGTAAGCAATCAAGCGAATCAAATATGATGAGAATACTGCGATTGCCATATATCGAGACCACATAGTAAGTGTATCAGTACATCCCTGTGTCATACAATCATCAATCAGCTAGGGGCTACATCACCCCTGCCCAAAAGCTACATCATGTCAATGTCAAATACGTCAAATACAAGTCCACAAAAGTCAGAATCAAATGTAGTCTCCAAAAATGCTGTGCAGTCCAACAATCGCCGTCTTCTCATCCTCGTCTACCCAAACAGCACTGATGAGCTCTATACAGATGGTGGTGGAGGAGGGGGAAAGTGGGTGTAAAACAAACGACGTAACTGGAGCCAGTCCTCCTCCATGGCTCGCTGAGTACGGATAATGGAGGCAACCTGCTGCTCTAGTGTAAAGAGACGGGCAGCATAATCTGGAGGTATGGGTCGAAATGTCTGCAGAGGAGAGTGTGTCTGACCATGGCACTGGCATGGTGGCAGCTGAGCTCTCTCAAGCTCCTGGATGCGCTGCGTGTGTGACTCGTGCTGGGCGACAAAAGACATCAAGACGTCCTCGATAGTATACCCCCTGTGGAAAGAATGGTAGGGGTCAGTAGGTGGCATACCAGAGTCTGGTGCCCAAAGAAACGGCTCACTGGTGGGGTCAAACGGTGCCACATGAAATGGAGCAACAGAGGGTGGAACATATGACATCTGGGGCATGAAAGGGATAGGCATCGGTACATGCCCAAAAGGGTGTGCCGAAGAACCTTCTCCAGCTCGTGCTGGAGGTGTAAACTGAGGAACTGAAAAGGAAGTATCAATGTGATGTGTATCAGGGATCTGTGGGGGAAATGGTGGAACATCCTCATCAGCAGGTATCCAACCGTGCTGTGCATGCTCATCTGGTGGATCCATGCGTGCTGCGAACAGTGCATGCTCGGGCTCTAGTGGTATGGGATCAGGTGTAACAAAAGGGTGAACAGGTGCAATGTGCTCAACAGGATGGTCAACAGGTATATCGACAACAGGTAGAGGAACAACAAGATCAACATCAACATGATCGCCCTCTATTAAAGGAGCATCCGCGGGGAGATCATCAACAGGTGGGTCTGCTATAACAGGCTCAATAGGGATGCCAGCATGTACGGGGTCATGCTCAAGTATGGGGTCTAGAGCGGCTGCCTGCTCAGGGGCGACGGCAGGCTCGGGATCATCAAAAGCCATCTCGAAGTCAAACTCGGGGTCGATAGGATCTACTGGGTCAGCTGGATCCTCCATGGGCTGATCCATAGGTATAAACTCGATATCACGATCTGGGTCGTATCCCGGGGGAAAAATAGGACCAGAGTCCTCTATGTCATCATGGTCAAACGCAAAACTGGGTATAGGTGCAACAGAGGATGCCTGGTCAGGATCAGAATCGTGCGCAAAGTGCTGTGCGCTCAACGTGTGAGAAGGTGCGGATGCCACAGACTCGAAGGAGTCTGGGACAGGAGAATGTGCTGGCGAATCCTCAGCGGGAACGTCAGCGATCATCAGAAGATCGTCCGCAGGAAGGAGGGCCTCGCCCTGGATCTCATCCTCAAAAGGCTCATCCTCAAACAGGTCAATATCGCCATCAGCCTCGGCGTCAAGTAGAAAATCATATGCTGGATAAACGGCTAAGGGTATAGGAGCCGGAATCTCTACTAGAGGTAGGTACTCAGCGGGAGGGTCATCTGCAAGCTCATCAGCACCATCGGGTAGTGCGAAGGGCTGGAAATCATCCTCGTCAGTACTGGTATAGTCAGATGTGTACACCTCATGCTCGGAGGATGTGAGGTCATCAGATACGATAGGTATGGGTCCAGTAGTGTCTGAATCGCCAGTACCGGCGGAATCCATGAGTCTGTAACATAAACACAAATATGCTCAAATAATCAGTCATACAATCAGATAATCACATAAGTCACCAAGTAAGATATCACATAATTCTCCTAGTCTCACTAGCCTCCCAGTCTTCCTAGACTGCTCTATCAACTACCTCGACCTCTCAGATCGAGCCTCGGTCTCCAACACCGAGCCTCAGTCTCCAAACTGAGCCTACTCTTCCTAGTCCCACTAGCCAATCCTCCTAGTCCCACTAGCCAATTCTCCTAGTCCCACTAGCCAACTACCTCGATCTCTCAGACCGAGCCTCGGCCTCTCAGACCGAGCCTCAGCCCTTCCAGACTGAGCCTATAAATAATAAAATGTGCTCAACATTTGTTTGTAAAAAGTTTTGGATCTGGACTTAAGTGGTATGCAGAAAAATGTTTTCGTGAGAGCCCTAGTGATCATAGTCTAGACTCGAGAAAGAATCCTAGTTCGCTATGATCTGAGCTCTGATACCAAGCTGTCACACCCTGGCTTTGCGGAAGCGTGGTTAATTTTGGTGTGACTTCTTAATACCATAGCTTAATCATAACAAAGCTATATGAAATAAAATCATGCAAGATCATCCATTAAGTTTTGAAAACCAAATACAGTACCATTGTTTTAACGGGAACATACCCTAACAACCATAACCTTGTTCAACAGACATTACAAACATAACATAAACATGGTTTAAGGATTGTGTCTTGTCCAGGAAAGAGACACATCCCCTAAACCCCGGATGACCTCGGAAACTAGTGCAGCGGAAAACATGCCATACCGTGCCAGATCTCGTTAATTTCCTGAAATACATGTAAGTTGAAAAATCAACAATAATGTTGAGCGAGTTCATGTGTAAGTGAGTATGTAAAACACTTGTGAGTATAAAATAGTCTTGGTATGTAGCAAATAAGGGAATTGAGATCACCAATGGTTTGCAAGGCCACTGATATATGTGAAGTGCAAATAGGGAGACTCAAACCTAGCAGATTTCGCCACGGCATTAGTATGTGGACAAAGTCACCCCAAGGTCCGTTTCTAGTTTGGCCTGGGGCTGGGCTCGCTACACCCAGATAGATCTACCGCTCCTGTCCCTCGGTCCCGACATGAGGACTAATGGCCTCATATTGCTCCAACCCACTCACATGATCTGAGTAATAAACCTCCTTACGCTAACCATACCGTGTATAAAGTACTCGTAATCATAGTAACATGTATTTCACCCCCGCAGTTAAGAAAACTAAAAACAGTTAGAGAAAAGGGGGACATGAACTCACAGTGAAGCGTCTCTACCAAGTATCTCCTGCTCACGCAGCTGTGCGACGACCTACAGGTGCTAATTTCTATTAGACGGACGGCCGTGCCTTAGCTTTATAGTTTATGTTTTTGGGAAATAGTTAGACAACTATTTCGTGTTTACATTTTGTATATACTTGGTAGTTAATCTCCTTCCCAAGGATGGGGGATTCAATACATGTGCGTTCAAATTATATCATTAAGTCTCACTTAATATATATATATATATATTTCCAATTCCAAAATATAAGTATTTTTCTCAAAAATATTATATTTTCATTTCACATAATTTTTCTCCAATAATACGTTGTTAGAATACGCGATCATAAATATTTCTGTAAGTGCGTAAGTTACGTTTTAACAATCGAGTGGTAATATAATTACCGGTGTAACTTATATATTTATGGTGAAAGCGTTCGTATTATTTTGGATTCGTTAACGTTCGTGAATATTATTTTTACTCTAAAAATAATATTTATGTATTTTCACAAAATAATCATAAACAGTGTGTGAAAAATATATATTTATCACGTTAAATTTTGTGAAAATCCCACCTCCGAATATTTAGTAAATAAAGTCATGGCGAAATTTATATTTCGAAAACATGTCAAAAATAATTCTAACACTTGTAGTGTAAATAGTTATAAGTGTTAGGTTTTTAGAAAAATTTCGCCAGAGTTTCCTCTGTAACTGGAGGTGGCCACGCTTTCAAGCGTATCATTTTCTTTTACAAAAATCAATTTCAACAACTTCCTTATTCAATCAAACAATTTCCGACACATCAAACTAGTCGACAAGTATGTAAACCGCATAATCGCATGAACTTGTAGTTTTTCCGAAACTATAGTGTAAATCCCATTATATTTTGTGGATCTTTATATAAAGTAATTTTGATCTCGTAAAAACCTCGTTTTTAGAGAAATCCGTCTTTACAACTTCTCGTCCTCTTTTACAAAGTTTGTTATTTTGTCGAAACTTTTCATTTCACAAGTGTTTACACACTTGTGGTTTATAAAAATCATACTTGTTAGTGTAAGATCCGTCTTTTAGAAAACATGATTTCTTTGACGCTTGGTCCTTTGAAAATACCACTTGCAGATACGTAGATCTGCTAGTTTTAAACATCATTTCACAAGTAAAACTCTTTTACACAAGTTCATGATTCGCGTGTGGTAGAGTTTCACCTTTTAACCCTTGTATTATCCAAAACAAGCTTATGTTAAGATCCATGATCTTACTAAACCGGGTTAAACGATGATCCAAGCTACCACATCATAGATCGGGTCTAAATAAACACAACTTTCAATTACTACAACATTTACACAACACACGAGCTATTAACCACCATTTTTAGAGTTTTAAGTAATTAACTCGGTTACTAACGTGTAGTATGTTGTGACGGGTGTTAGGGTATTCGGGGACCCTAACTGGCTCAGAAAAAGGCAAATAAGGAAAATAACAATATTTTCATGTTCCGGGTAAAGTCCGGTTGTTTGGTTGGATAGTAATCCGTTAAAGTGTTAACAAAGCCTTAAAGTGTCGTTATTACTCTCTTTAGTGACACAGCTTATTCCTGACACTTTGGAAAGTGTCTAGTAATATTTTTCTCATGTTTTGGCACTTTATTAGTTAGCTAAAAGCTGAATTGTTATGTAAAGTGCTGAGTTTTGTACTTTGAGTACGTTTTAGGCACATCCTGTCACTGTGACTTATCCCTAGAGACGCAGTTCCACAACCCTTGTATCCCTACACTCACTACTAGTGTAGCAAAATATCTCAGGCTCTTATGGGCCTTGGAGGCAGTGTTTGCCTGATGCTGGCTTTATCAGCATGTTCAATAGGTTATCCGTGTATTGTGCTGCTGTGCTTTTTGTGCATCATGTTTGTCACTAAGGTTCAGTATGTAAATAATGTAGTGACGATAAGTACAGTATGATGCAAGTAAGTACATGTATCAGATATCAAGTAGCAGTTCATCAGCTAGTTCAAACAAGCACAGTAATTAAGCAGTAATTAATCATTAATTAAGTCGTACGGATACCTGGTTTGGTGAGGGTTGTCACACTTCACTCTTTCGTTTCACAGCAGCACGAAACAAAGATCCTTCATGTCTCTCCACATTTTATTAGAAACAAGACACATAAAAAATATTAATTGTAAAACGTTATTTAATCCTACTATTGACATTATCTAATAACTACAACATACAATACAACATTGACTTGTTAATATATCACAGTGTTACAATTTAAACATTGTGTTATATTTATCAACCTGTTTTTTATTATTATCTAGTCATCACAATCAGAAAGCACAACTATACTTAATTTGATGATTTTAAACTCGATACACCCGAGTTTGATTACATTTCTCCAACTTATTCTGCCAATTTTAACAAAATACTATCAGGAAGTATAACATTACAATGTTGTAAAACAACACATAATATTCAACATACAATATAAATACAAAAACACAATCCTATAGCTTACCACATACGTAAAAAAAACACAACATGCACCAAGATACTGCAAATAATCAAGAAACATACGCAAACACAATAATTTCCAAAACCATAATATTAAAAAAAAGCATAATTAATATAAAAAACATAGTGGATATAACTCGATTTTAACAACAAAAAATGGATATAACACAACTTTATACAACAAAAACAAACATCTACATACACATTATAGTTATACAAAAACTAACCGACTTGTAGAAACCATATTCCAAACAAAATCACAAATCTAAAAACACAATATACTTGTACAACTTCTGTTTAAACATTAAAAATAAAAAAATAAGATATAAACCATAACAAAAATAAATGAAACGCATTTACCTCTGCTTACGAATCTCTTAGATTTGCTTGTACAGAATGACTTCTTTCTATTTCCACTTATATGTTTCTTTGCAATTTCCACTTCAACCTCTTGACGTTTACTTCCTCTAACAGTATCACCTACTCCATCTTCACTGAAATTTCTTGACGATTTCTTACCTATTTAACCAACAGACTTATAAAATCAAAACACAATGAAAATAGTAATCAACAACACCATCACAACAACTTACTTGTAAATCGCAAGTCAATGTTTGCAGTAGACGCCATTGCAAATGTAGTTCCAAATTATTAAGATTAGTACACAAAGCAACAAACACAATCTCAAATTGTATAACTTCGAGCCCTAAGTTTCCGTTAAAACCGAATGTTCATCGCTTTCCCTTTTCTTGACTACTTATTATACAGATAATCTCAAAACAATAATAAGAAATTACCTTTTTGCCCCCCCACACTGAATACCAGTTAAATGAATATTTAATCTTATTACAAATCTTATTACAAAAAAATAGTACCACTTAATAAACCGAACCCAAATATAACATGCATAAAAAAACATAATTATTTAAATATATATTCATTTTTTTAAATATAGAAAAAAAATTATTGAAACTTCATTCTTATTCTCATTCATCATCCTATATACAACACACTAAGTACTCACGAAAAATAAGCAATAACTAACAATATCACCAAAACATAATTCACTAATTAGAACAAAAAACCAAAGAATTTATAGACATCATACCTGTTATTCAAAAGAATGAGATATTGACGTAGGACACCACGTCATCGGGAGTGAGGACGGACCTAAGCAGGATGGACCAAGGGGGTGGATGATGGGCTCCCACACTATTTATAAAAACACTTAAGAAAAAATAAACTGATTTGATTTTAGAGAGAGAGAGAGAGAGAGATAGAGAGGAGAGAGAATAAAGAGAGAGGAGAGAAAAAGAGGCCCGTCAATGACGTCTTTAAGCGACTGAGAAACCAAGACAATCATCAGGGGACGGTGTGGGTGACCGGCGCCGGGGCTCGCCAAGGCAAGGCCGGCCCCCATACCCTCCAGTCTAAGTAACCATATTGATAGAAATCATACATACTGGAGAGGATATAAAGACTACTTTTAATAAGGTATACCTTGTTTTATTTAATCTTCTAATAAATAAAATAACACTTCATCTATTAGTTACACAAAGATTCTTACATATAGGGATTTGGACTGTCATCTGGCATCAGCTGCCAGCCCATTCTTCCCTCTTATGTTAAACCAGATGAACCCAATGCTCACTCAATGATTGGTGTGAGATGGACCTATTCTTTTATCTACTTTGAAACCTATATTGCACCTAATAAGGTTGACACTTTCAAGGCCCATGTTATCCGATTTTTGAAAGCCAATGGGATTTAGATAGTTCTAGACTATACCTCTTGTTAACATGTAATATTTCTATTCATTAACAAAAATTTTACGCACAAAAGCTCATTTACCCGTAACTACTATATATACTCCCGTGTTGCATATAAAAAAATATACAACTGTTGATGTAATAACTTTTAATGCGTCTGAATATAAAAAACACAATTATATTAACAAAAACAAAAGACACAAAAAAAAAAAACACACACAATGTTATACCATCAAAATCAAAAGCTTTCATTAAAACACAATCCATTCTATCTAAAATGAAATACTTACTATAGTAGATCGTAGTCTCACTATCAGAACATTGTGTTATATGAATCCAGCTATATTAAACATGATATCATGTTCAGAATAAATACAAATAACTGTTGTTAAATTACCACTTTATTACCATTTAATTTATATAATTTTAATTAACGTATATCTCTTACTTTATATATTATATATTAGTTGTAAGTTTATACCAACAACCATTAACAAAAACATTGTAAGAATATATTATCAACAATTTATAAAAGCACAACAACGTACAAAATTACCATAATTTAATATTAAATGGATAAAACAATCTAATGTAACATCATTTTTATCTAAAAAATAGCGATAAAGTCTGGCACGACAAAGTCAAACTCACCACGTCTAAGACACAAATTTCAAAATGGTTATCTCAAATTTTCAAACCATAATGCCATCCATTTAATAATTTTTAAATAATAAAGAAAAGAAAAAAAATTAACCTAATTTAAATTTGTTAAAAAAATAACAAACACTATTTAAGATCCCTACAACATATTCATAAGATCAAGACTTTCCCCCATTTACATCGTCTCTCTCTCACATCATCATTTATTTACTTCTCTTTTTAGTAGTCCCATTCAGAAAACTCTACTTGTACCGCTTATTTCCTTCATTTTAACAGTTACATTTACAAACGCCCTTTTATTCATCGTCATTACAGTTTGACCAATTATTACAGTTCAGGTCAAACTAGAAAATTGTATCATTTGATTCAACCTTATATTTTTTGGACAAAGTTGGCATCTTTCAAGAATGACAGGGACAAAAATGATAAAAACTTGAAGTTAGGTCTAAATTGGCATAAATGAACAAACCAAAAGGCCGGAAATAAAAATTAACTAAAAACAAATATAACTTTAAAAATTTATACAGGAAATTCCCAAAATATTTCATTAAGAATTATATTATCTTATATATATATATATATATATATATAATATATCTACCATATTTGAAAATAAGTTGGGCTGATGTGGCATCAAATATGGTTTTTGGCTCCAAAAATCCCTTCTCAATCTTTTAACATGGAATGGATCATCCGGACTAAAAACCCGACCCATTATTTCGGATCCTATAAAAGTCTTCTAAATATTTGTTCATCTCTCACACTCCCCACATCTTGTTCACGTTTCCCCACAAAACCTTTGATCATCACCAAATCTACACTGCATATCTCATATCTTCAATCGATCAAATCTTCATTTCCGACACAAGAGAAACATTTCTTCTCTTAAACCTGGTTATCTCCACAATCTTCATCACTTGATTTTTCCCCGAGAAGGTATGGTTACCTTATATGTTTGTCTTTCAAGATTTTTATGATTTGGATGATGATCATGGTTTACTTATAATTATCTTCATCGATTAAGTGAGGATTATCTTCACAATCTGCATCAGTTGATTTTTCCCCGAGAAGCTATGGTTACCGTATATGTTTTTTTTTTTGTAAGATTTGTAAGATTTTGTATCAATTGTATGAAGTTCATGTATTTTATGTCATTATCTTTATCGTATATGTGAAGATTCTACTCCAATCATAGTATTTTTGATATTTTGTTCCGTATTTAGGTTTGGTTTTCGTTTATTTTTATTTTTTTTGGATATAGGGATCTGATTTTTTTTTTTTGTATATTGCACTCTGATTCTCATATTTTGGATGTGTGGTTGAATGTTTTATGATAGATTAGGTTTTCGATATTTGTTGATTTTATTGCTAGAATGATTTATGATATGGTTTTCTTTGTTTATGACAACCTTGTGTTTACTGGTTTTTTGACCTATACATGCAATGTTTAATGTCAAAAACTATAGCCACTTTTATCGGTCATTAAAGACCATATATCTCTAATACATCATTAACACTCTTGTATTTTTTAAAACCTGTCATGCCCTTACCATTGAATCAAGTATGCCCTTACGAACCCTTAACAATACAAGCCTTAAACATGGATGTATCTTTGTACTACTATTAGTGATAGCTGATAAGTTATGTCTTAACCATGGATGTATGGATGAATTACTTTTACTGATAACTGATAACATAGCCACAAACTAAAAGGAATAAACTTTAGATAACTATTGCATACAGTTAGAATTTGCTGAGCTGAACATTTCGAATAATAAGGATATTCATAGACTTGAAAATGATATAAACTTTAAACATTTGATAAAATACGATGTGATATATGACATATCAAGTAACAATGCATAAGGACATCCGTAGCGCTTAACATAGTAGTGCAAAACACATTGACAGTAGTAACACTTGTTTAATTGTCACAACATAATATATCAAAAAAATTAGTTTATAGCATTACATTTTATTAGCTGACTATAACAACTACAACATATATCTTATAAAACGACATGACTTTGTGTGCATTTGGGATTGCAGTCTGCAAATGGCATCATCTTTCTGCGTAGTGTTAAAACAATCATCACGTTCTCGACTGGTACACATCCTATGAGAATACAATTAAATATAAATAATTGCTTACTGGTTTTCTTTATCTTTCACACACTTATATCGTAAATCTTTCAGCCACTACCTCCATCAATTGGGTTCTTTCATGACAAAGAACTACAAAACAAAAGCAAAATTTGTATACAGGCAGATAACGGGCATCATTGGAACGTCAACATCAGGAAAATAAACAGAGTATACTACTTTACAGATGGCTGGAAAAATATTGTTGATGATTTAGGGCTTGATGATGTTTGTTTGATAGTATTTGAAGCTCACAGTGAATGCAAATACAAAATCAAAGCCTTTAAAGATTCACGCCGACTGGGACCATCATTCTGCGATGCAATATCCAAACAAACGGAGAAACACATTGTACGCTCTCAACCATGAACTCCCAAAATAACTTAAAACCACAAATGTATTATAATTTACATAACAAATAACTGCATCTCATCTGTCTAATATAATTATTGCAGAGGCTCCCTAAAAACTTTCTCAAAGACAATATGAAAAATAAGCCCCCAAACATGTCAATACAACTATCTGCAGGTGAAGGACATACATGGGAAATAAAGATAGAGAAAAGAGGAAGACGATACTATTTGACAGACGGATGGATGAATGTTATAAAAGACATGCATCTAAAATTCGGCTACATTCTCGTGTTTGACATAATTCAAAAACCAAAGCTGACGATGACTGTTTTCCATCCTGATGGAAGTGAATTTATAATCCCAAAAAAAGAACCTGTTGAAGAAAAAGAAGCACACACGCATAACCAAGGATGCCACAACAAAGCACCATCATCTACAGCAGATAACAACACATTTGAAAAGACTGCCACAGAGAAATTCGTAAGATATCCGATACAATTTTTAACTATAATCACAGTTGACTTATATGCATTGAATTCTAACCAACTATTCCATATACTAACATTGTTTATTATACTACTTGAAAAAACAGTTCATCCCAGATGAAGTTGTTAAAAAGAAGAAAATTGCTCAGACACGCACTTTGATAATAAAAAATCAAGAAGGAAGTTGTTATAACATGGGAGTCAAAAATCATTCACGTAGAGCGCGAAAGGAATACCTGGTGAATGAATGGCTGGAATTTATGGCAGAGAATGATATATCTTATGGAGATAAGTGCACTTTCAAGATCTTAGAAGATGAAGGTATGATATTACTTTCAAACGTTTGCAGGTTAAATTAATTCACCCAGCCAGAAGCAGATTCAGAACCAACTTGACTTCTTTTTGCAACAACTAATATGCAGTATGGTTGGTGGTAGTTTTTTTGTTTAAATTAACCGTCGTTAATCATGAAGGCTTATAACACTTTCCCTAAACTTCAAAAAACAATGTATTTTGTAATGGTAATACCCGTACACAATGATAATCATCGTTGCTCTACTTGCATTGTTGTTTATCATATTGTTTCAAACCGAATATGTCCTTGCAAACAAATAAATAATTTTGTATGAACTAACATGTTAACGTAACATATACCATCTGCTATAGACCACTGTAATAATCACCACAAAATATAGACCACTCAAACATATATCAACTACTATATCCCAATAGCGGTAAAGAACTGCATTTGATGCCAATGGTAGTTTAATATGTAAACATGTCTATAAGTGTGATGGTTTAAAAAATATATATTGGTTTACAAATGTGTCTACTTTTGCATAAAGCATCAAACAAATGATAAGTAATACATATTCAAAACAAATAAAAATAGCCAACCACAATTATACTACAATGGAGTCCCAAAAATGATCCCAATAACAATAGAAAAATAAAACTAAATAAAAATGAAACACTTTTTTAAAATAATAAACACAATAAACAGAATTGCTAACAATATAACAGCAAATAAAAATACAAGATAATAGTACTACCCAATAGCTGAATCAACAGTCTCTAAAAATAATGCTCCTTTACGACCAAATAATGCTCCTTTAAGCCAACAAAATGAATCAACATGTTGAAGGTATTCAAAATCTTGTACACTCATGTATACTTCAGCAATATTCCCAAATTTGGGGAGCAAAATCAATTTGCCGTTTGCCACATCCGATGCTCCACACCATTCCACAAATGAGAATGTTTCAACATTTGGAAAAGACGACACCATAGACCATAAATTATCTTGATATTTGAAAAGACTCGCATTAACATTAGGCCAGATTTCAACAACAAACATATGAAGTTTATTGTTAACAGTGAGAAAATGTCCATCATAAACATACAGGTCATTAACTGGGGGAAAAGGGAACCTCTTAAATGATTCAGTAATTACATCAAAACCAATTATATGAATGTCACCCCGTACCCTCACTTGTTTAACAGTGAAATATAAGGTATTGTTCACAAAAGAGCCAACAGACCAAATATAACACCCCGCTGCATATTTTTTCCCAATAAAAAAATCTACATTTCTCCAAGTGCCGAGTCGTCGTGAATAAACACGAGCAAGATCATAATTATGGCGACGTTTAATGTGTAATATTTTAAGATCGGAGGATGTATCAAAATACATACCAGCTGCATCCGATTGCCAATCATATATACGATCAGAGTGCTCATCGAACAAAATTTTGAAACTCATAGTAGTTGGATTCCAAAGCATCATCTGATATGAAGGCCTTTCGTTGCAAACTAATAAAAGCCCACCAACAGTAGAAATAATATGTAACAACAAAGGCCGACTTTTACCAGGGAAACAAATAGTTTTCCTTGCACCAATGTCTACCCGTCCATCCACTATGCTATCAATAAATATTGATAGAGGTTGAATGGTGATTCGTTTCCGACATTTTAAACTACCAATCCGGCTAGAATGCAAAGCAGCAAACTGACAACTTGACAACTCATCACGCCATTGTTTACAAACACATTTGAAACGACCGATTGCCTTAACTGGGAGTCTGGATAGTATTTCAGAAACAACAACTTCGATTCCAATGTCTGACATGCTATAACCTACATTAAAAAGATAAAATTATACATAAAGTAAATACACAAATAAGCGTAAGAAACTGCCTTAACTGGGACTCTACTTAGTAAAAGACTTCAATTATTGTAGTAACTCCTAAACTACCACGTCACAAATAAAAAACACAGCACTTGACTTAATAAGTTTTGAATATAAAAACCAACAATATATTAACAAAAAAAAAACCCGCCTTACATAGAGTATTATCAAACAACTAAACTGTTAATGAAAAAGACCATTTCATACTCGATAATTGCATATAACCCTTAGTCCAACATAAATTCAATAGTAATCATTTCACCCAATATTAAATCCTATTATATATAATACTTCTCCTAACTACATCTTTTTTTATCATCTTTTCAACCTTTGTTTATCTTCACTCAACTCACACAATAAAACACACAATGAAGTAGAACAAAAAAAAATTATAAGAAAAAACACAACATCATACCATAACAAACAATTGGCTTGCGTATAACACAATGCATATGAAAAAAAACAACAACTATAATTTAGAATATATACACAACTAAAATATATCATGTAAGTTCTCTAGACTATAAAAATAACGGACTTTGGAAAAACACAATTTATATATTTATATCTTATTATATTCTTCTAAACCACTTTACATTAATTACTTGAAAAGACTCAACTGCAAATGAAAAGACTATTTCAATAAATCATCATTGCATCTTAGCTCGGATGCCAATAACAAATCATTACTCTTCTTTAACACAAGTTGTTAATCCTATTATATATAATACCTCCTAACTACATCCTTTTCTAACCTCTTCAACGACTCTCTAACTTCACTCAACTCTTCTCTGTTCTAACTACAATGGATACATCAAACTCTAAAGGTTGGTCTGAACTGTCCCAAGTTAAAAGGGATATCTATGAAGGATTCAAAGGTCAACATGAAGACACAGAAAGAGAGATCAGAGACACCTTGATTGACATAACACGACTACTTCAACAACAACTACGGGAGAATAAGAAGATGAAAATGAAGATCATGAGCAACCCACCTTCACATGAACAGTACATTGCTGGATTGCTTCTGTCTGATGAAGAAAAGGAGACAGAGGATCTTCTTGATAAAGCAAACAGCTTAGCTGACCAATACATAGCAAAAACCAACCAAGGAAAGCAAGCTCTTACTAAATTTCTGGCTTATTAGACTGAATGCAAATTAGTTTGATTGATGTGCATGTAGCTGTTGGTATGGGGTTTCTTTCCATGATAGTAGGACATCTTCCTTATGTTTTTGCTTTTTGATCTCATACTTAACGACCAACATGATTCCACATCTAATGTATTGACAAATTTTCTTATTATGTGTAGTTTTGTCAATGAATGATGGTTATATTTATGTTCCTCTTATAAGTTTTTCTATATACAACTTAACTAATGTAGCATGTTATTATTAACAACCAATACGTAAACTGAACTTCAGATACTCACACATAAGAAAGCTGAACAGCATAAAAACATACGTGAATAAAAAAAACAAAAGAGAAAGTTTATGTCCAGAAAAAAAAACATTGAACAAACACAAAACATAAAAACCATCGCTCTAAAATGCAACAAACAAAAGAAACTACATCTCACTCATTAAAATGGGTAAACTTAATCTCTTTCTTACCAACATCTTTCACGATCTCCACAATATTATTACTTGTACTTTCACAGATGCTCGAGTTCGAAATGACATCCAAATTGTAAAGATCAAGCAGTTTACGCTTAGACGTCGTATCTTTACAAACCATTGAACATGTTTTTTTATCAATTGAATCACCATCGCAACTCATCACAAGCGAAATTGGAGTACCATTCTTCTTATCATCAGCCATACAGCTCTAAACCAAGATTGAAAAAGTTTATTAACTAAACTACTAAAGACAACTATAATACTTCAGTTAAAAGTTCATAGTACCTGACTAATCCCAGACATTTGTTTAACCAGATCAACAACTGATTCATCGTCAGTTATTCTTTGAATCTCGTATTCTTCATCACAATATGTCAAGTTAGTCTCGCTGACTTCAATCTTGAATGCAAACAATTTATCCACCAAAGTTTTTAATTCGTTTGGAAATCGCACAGTACCATCATCCTGAAAACATAAAAGACAGGATATATAACCAAAAAGTTAGCTTACAAAAAATATATAAATTGAGATATAGAAACTAAATATATACTACCATTATGTTATCCTGAATCAACTGTTTTGCAGACTTCTCGATAACATGGTTAGCCGTATTATGAAACAAAATAAGAGATACATCACCACTGCTATCCTCAACACGAACCTTCAATCTAATTGATAACATAACAACTTAATTTGAATTAAAACGAATTACATAAACCAAAATAAGGTAAGTGATGAAAAAAGTTACAATGACAAAATGACAACGTAAATAACAACAGAATAATAACAATACCTTAAAACCGGTTCATCAATAACATTTTTTCGACAAAATTCATTAGTGCACACATACAACGTATGTTGGTCTTCATCACAACCTCCGTCAGATTTAGTTAAACCAATGTTTTTTGTACAAGCCTCATTTAAACAATTAGGACACTTCAAAGAAAACCAACCAACCTCCTTGGATATTTCCTTTACGGTACCCAGTATGATAACAGATCGTGGCTGTAAAAAATATAAATATATCCACTTACATCTAATGTAAATATTGAAATACGAAACTTGAAATGGTCTATGATTACCTCACTAATTTCCCACACATCATCGATGTTACTAAAAACAACATTCTTTAGAAAATCATCCATAACCGCCTGCAACCCGATAGAATTAGAAAGCAGTAATGCATCAACTTTGCTGTCAGTAACTCAGAATGTAATACAAAAACAATGCAGACAATTATCACATAATGCAATGCACTTTTTTTCAAAACAGAAAGAATATGAACTAAACAAACCTTGCGAATAAAACTGGACATAATCGAATATGATATGTTTATTAAATAATCAAGTAATACGATATTTATACACCATAAAAAGCAGTTGATGACACCAGATTTGTAGGAACATGGGCGATAGCACATAAGTAAGTAGTAAACCGCTAATACATACCATGATGTAAAACAAATAATACATAAAGTATAGCATGTAAAATAAAAAAACAATAATATAGAAAAAACACAATCATAATACCATATAAAATAAAAAACACAATACTATATAAACACACAATTATAAACACTCCGGATACTTAGCTTATAATACAATAAAGGGAATTTATTCATTTCTCTGCCACAAAAGATTTATTACACATCAAACACAGCATTTAATGTTATACAATAAGATAAAATAAGACACACAACTACAAAAGAATAGTTAAACCTGAATACAAAAGTTCTAATACATACATTGTCATATAATAAGAGAAAAAATCACTCTTCATAAAATAACACAATTTCTTAAAAAATTACACAATAATAACCATTCCAGATAACTACCTCTACATTAAATTTGAGTTAGGATCGGTTAAGAGAGGTTTATTAACAAATGAACATAGCAGTTTACCTTACCATCTTTGTAGGACAACATGCAAGAAAGACTACAACAACTTATTAACCTAAAATCCTGGATTATAAACCGCTAGTACATACCATATATTAAAATCACACATATTAAAGATTTCATTTAATATAATAACACAATATTATACAAAAGAAGGATAGAACCAAATGATAAACATACCATCTATTTTTACAACTGCCTTTTAGCACACATTCATGAGTTATACTAAATGATAAACATACATGACACATATACAAAAAAAAGGAATTGATGATATCAGGTTTGTAGCATTCTTCACCTGAATATATAGTAAAACAAATTAAACTGAAAATATTAAAAGTTCGAAATAATATATGATTAAATAACACCAATCAGAAATAAATATCCATGCAGACAACTGTTAATACACTTATACATACGGAACTACTTGAGACAATAAAACAAAATTCGAAAAAACGACCACCATTCCCTATAATTCATGATATCAGGTTTGTAGGACTTCTTTACCTACATATATATAGTAAAACAAATTAAAATGAAAATATTAAAAGTTCGAAATAATATATGATTAAATAACACCAATTGGAATTAAATATCCATGCAGACAATTGTTAATACACTTATACATACGGAATAACAGAACTACTTGAAACAATAAACAAAATTCAAAAAAACAATCACCATTCCCTATAATATAGCATAATAATTTCTAATCGATCAGCGAAACAGTGGTCTCGATAAATAATGCTCGTTTCGCACCAATGTAGGAATCAACATGTTGGAGGTAATTAAAAACTTCATTGCTCAGTTCAGCTTCAACAGCACCACTCCAAATGTTTTTTATCAACCACTTGTTGTTTTGAAATATATTGGACCAATGGAAACTTTCTACATAACCAATAATTTGAAGATTATTAATAGAAAACATCTTGATGAAGGCTTCATCTTCAACTTTGTACAAAGCAACAGATAACTCGGGAGACCTTTCAACAACAATAAAATGGAGCTTCTTTGCAATGCTCAGAAATTCTCCTCGCCAAGGAGTAACTTCCAAACTTTCAGGAAAACGAAGGCTTCTAAAAGTTTCGGAAATAACATCGAAAGCAACTATAAACCTCTCCAAAGCGGGATACCAATTTTTTGAACACACGAAATATATGGTTTTGCCAGAATAAATTCCGGAAGACCATGAATAACCCCGACCACCGAAATTAGCTCCCCTCAAGAAATCTATTTCTCTCCACGTCTCACGACGTCGTGAATAAACACGAGCAGTAACGACATTAAAAAAAAATATTTTATGTGAAGCACTTTAAGATCATTGGTTTCATCAAAATACATTCCACCTGTATCACTGTTTCGAACATACCACTGACAAAAGTCTGACACGGACAACAACTTATAACACCTGGTTGTTGGATTCCAAAGGATCAGCTCACAGCAACTCGGTTCAGAGGACACTAACAACAACCCATTAAGCGACGCTAGAATACGTAAGAATCTAGGGTCAACATTGCCAGGAAAAGTGATTTGTTTGCTTGTAACCACATCCAAATTCCCACCTATTACGTCGTCAACAACAATTGACATATTTGACAAGGAGATATATTTCTTATGTAGAGACTTTCCAATTCGACAAGAATGCATCATCTCAAAAAAATGAGTTGACAGTTCCGTCCGGAAATCTTTGCAAACACATTTCAAACAACCAATTGCTTTGGCAGGAAGCCTTGTGAATATTTCATCGACGATCATTGCAAACCCAAGCTTTTCCATTTTATGATCTATGGGGCTACAATATAAAATATAATAAATGAAACACAATTGAGACAATTTAATATGTAAATGTTTAAAAATAAACACAATGAATACAACCGCTTTTCATACACAACCGGGTGATAAAATATAACTAACCAACCACGTAACTTATATAAAAAAAAATGATAATGAAAGCAGTTTAACATTGTATTAACACAATCTTAAACAACTGCTATGTTAGCAAATATTGACCTTTCTACAAACATTTTGAAATGAACACAGCAGTTTACCTTATCATCTATATAATATATATATATATATATATATATATATATATATAATGTCACAAGGTACCGTGTGTAACAAAGTAAAAAAGTGTAATGTCACGTGCGTGCATCAAACGTTATTGTCATCATTGTACATTATAACCACAAATGATTATATAGGTTACACTCAGTTTGATCGGATACATCAAACATATGTTTTATATGGTCAGCACATCACATAATGTGTCGGATACATCAAACATATGTTTTATATGGTCAGCATACATGTTTAGTCCCTCTACTTTAACTTTGCTGTCCTTCTACTCTAGCTTTCCTAATATACATATTTAGTCCCTTAACTTAATAAATTTGATTCCCCATTAGTTTACTTTGCTTATATACATGTTTACGTCATCTACTTTTAACTTTGTTGATATACATATTTAATTACTCTACTTTACTTTTATTTATTAAGTATTTCGCCTTTTACAGTTTTTTTTTCTCCCTAACATAATGAACCAAACCATTGAAACAAACACAATGACTTGTTATCCAACTATTAAGAACATCAATAACCATGTCTATATTTAAGATAATAATGACTTTTTATTCGATTGTGATTAGTAACTACAACTGAGTTTCTTATACAAAAACAATGCAGACAATTATCACATAATGCAATGCACTTGTTTTCAAAACAGAAAGAATATGAACTAAACAAACCTTACGAATAAAACTGGACATAATCGAGTATGATATGTTTATTAAATAATCAAGTAATAGGATATTTATACACCATAAAAAGCAGTTGATGACACCAGTTTTGTAGGAACATGGGCGACAACACATAAGTAGTAAACCGCTAATACATACCATGTTGTAAAACAAATAATACATAAAGTATAGCATGTAAAATAAAAAAACAATAATATAGAAAAAACACAATCATAATACTACCATATAAAATAAAAAACACAATACTATATAAACACACAATCATAAACACTCCGGATGCTTAGCTTATAATCCAATAAGGGAATTTATTAATTTATCTACCACAAAATATTTATTGCACATCAAACACAGCATTTAATGTTATACAATAAGATAAAATAAGACACACAACTACAAAAGAATAGTTAAACCTGAATACAAAAGTTCTAATACATACATTGTCATATAATAAGAAATTCCGTTTTGCTCCCTATGGTTTGGTCACTTTAACAGTTTTGCCCCAAACCTTTAAAAATAGCCATTTTCCTCCAATAGTTTGCTATGGTTTTTCCATTTTGCTCCCCGCCTCTAACTCCATCCAAATTGTCTGTATTTCCATTTTGCTCCCCGTAGGGAGCAAAATGCATAAACCATAGCAAACTATTGGAGGAAAATGGCTATTTTTAAAGGTTTGGGGCAAAATCATTAAAGTGACCAAACCACAGGGAGCAAAACGGAAGTTTACTCAAAAATCACTCTTCATAAAATAACACAATTTCTTAAAAAATTACACAATAATAACCATTCCAGATAACTACCTCTACATTAAATTTGAGTTAGGATCGGTTAAGAGAGGTTTACTAACAAATGAACACAGCAGTTTATGTCACACCCCGACCGCGTAAAACAACAAATCGCGGCGGAAACATCGGGGCGTGTTGTAACAGAATTAATTGTTTCAAATCCATGGCAATTGAAGTTTCGTTTTATTGATTAAAGGTGTTACAATGTCTTAGCAAACAAAGAAATACAACATAATTAACTAGTCTTGCATCTTTTATTGTCACTAAAGCCCAAGTCTGCCTATGTGTATCTTGATCATCTTATGCAACAGCTCCTGAAAAACACATGTGAAAATAGGTACGTCAGCATAAAAATGCCTGTGAGATACATAGGTTTTGTGAAAATAGGTTCCATGACTTATGTTTGAGAAAATGTTTAGTCATGAACCTTGTAATTTGCTTTGTTTTGTAAATCATTTGAAAAACAATGAGTTCAGATGATATGTATAAATAAGTGAATAATGTATGGTTAAATGAATAACCATAGTAAAATGGATTTGTATAAGATAAGTTGTTTGTAAAACAATGTCTTGTGAAAAATATGTTATTTGTATAAAATGTTATATGTATCAAACTGAAATGATTCAAATAACGCTACGATATGTAATACCATACAAACACTTATATATAGGAAGTACCAGCGGCGTATCCACCATGCTTGTATCATATTACACACACATCGTTACTTAATCACTTAATCAAACCAAACCAAACAATGTAAAATGTCTATGTTTAAATAAATTGTCAAATGTATTGAATAATATGTCAAAGTATTCATGTCAAGATGTAAATCATGTCAAAATGTCTATGTCAAATATCCATGTCAAATGTCTATGTCAAATATCCATGTCAAATATCTGTCAAATATCCATGTCAAATGTCTATGTCAAATGTCCATGTATGGCAAGTGAAATGTCTCAACTAAACCATATGCACAAAAACAAAGTATTGAAGTAAAACTTAATTTAAATCAAAGTTATGTTTTGTGGGAAATGCATGATCAAATGTCAATCATGTTAAAATGTCTATGCCGAAATGTCTATGTCAAATGTCTATGTCAAAATGTCATGTAAAACGATGTACTAAGTAATGCACACAATTGGGCACACCTAGCATGAAATGTCATAAAATCATGTACTATAATGTACTAACGAACATAGCAGTATATGATGTTAAAACAGGAAAGCATGAAAGTAACAAGTAGGCACATGTGTTCCACCCCAAAACAGTTTGGAAAACAGTAAAAGAGGGGTTTATGTACTCACCTGAGATTGCTCAGTAGTCCTTGAGTAATAACTAAACAATGCTAGAGATCGCGGATATCAAACGGCACCTAGTATAGGTAGCTACATTAATAAACCGGACCTAAATCGGAAGATCGGGTAGCATTAGGGTTTGTAAACCAAACGAGTGTAGAGACTCGTGTCATTTGGTTTAACAAAGCCTACATACTAAATGAAACTTAACCTAAGTGTCTACGACCCATTACGACCCGTTTAGGTAGCTTATGCTACTTTAACGCGTCGTTCGCGTGAAACGCGTTCGGACCGCCTAACTAGCCCTATGACAAGTGTTATATGCCTAAACATGTTACATAATCAGTTATGTGACAAAGGTTTAGGTTACATATGCTTAATTACCAATTATACATGAAAAGGGTATCCTGGTAATTTACCTAAGGCATATAAACTACCTATCATACAACTACTCAAACGATGTGACCCTAGGGTATAACCTCGGAAGGTTATTCCCTACCTACTATGGTCACCTAATGTATTTGGTCGGATCCTAATGATCGACCAAACTGGGTCGGGTTCGAAGGTATAGGCGATTTATTAGATCGCCTACCCTACGACCCTAGACAACGTGGTAATCAGTGGGCATAGTCCCAAGGGACTATGACCAACGTGATTACACTCACGTTGCGAAGTTCAAACGAACTTCGCATTGACCATTACTGGTCAACGCTGAAAGTCAAACAAAGTTTGACTTTCTGACTCGAAAAGCAATAAAATAAGCAAAAGAACGAAAGAATACTTACGAAGGGTCCCCGAATGCTAACCTCGATTCAAAAATCTCAGGTATGAAACAATAGTTTCAACTTAGAGTTTCTCAAATCAAAGTTCTAGTGATTTTAGCAATGGGGGTGGATGGGTATTTATAGGAATACCCGAACCGTTAAGATCGTTTCATGGAAAACGTGCCTTAATCCCATCCGTACATGTGTTGCAAAGTTATGGTGTTTAGGTGTTTAAATTCCATCCATACATGTGTTGCAAAGTCATGGTGTTTAGGTGTTTAAATTCCATCCATACATGTGTTGCAAGGTCATGGTGCCTAAATTCCATCCTTATCCGCTGACTAAGCATTGTTAGAATGTGTGGTTGTGAATTAAACAACGGCTAATACATCGAATCTGGTCCCGAAAGTGCAAAACTGATCCAAATGACGCGACGCATGGATTTTTCTTATGCCGAACACTAAAATAAAATGTTTTAGTGCTTACATAAATTTTTGGATGTCCGGATGTATTCAGAACGTAAGTTATGCGCGAAAATGCAAACTTGTGCACTTTTTGACACTTTTAGTCCCTGAATGACCCAAAAGTTTATTTTAGCATACCGAACACCTCAAAGCCTATTTCTAAGCTATGTGAAGGGTATTTATGGTATGTTTAACTTATGGTCATGCTCCGGAATGTCTGTTACAGTTCAAATTGGCATACTTTCGCAGTTTGTCAACTTTAGTCCCTGTAAGCGATTTAACTAGATTTTGCCATACCAAAGCCTTCAAAACTTATATCTAAGTTATGTAAAGGTTATTTAAGGTATGTTAAACCTATTTCACTATTCCGGAGTGTTTGTTGCATTAAACTGGTTATATTTACGCATTAGTGCGCGTATAACCTTCCAGAAAGCGATTTAGAGTTTGAAATCGAACAAGAGTTGATATGTGCACAAGATACACATATTTATACAAATCCAAAGTATGAAATACAATATTTCATTGGTTTGGCATTTGTTTGATGGTCGAAATGACACAGGTGTTACAGTTTACCTTACCATCTTTGTAGGACAACATGCAAGAAAGACTACAACAACTTATTAACCTAAAATCCTGCATTATAAACCGCTAGTACATACCATATATTAAAATTACACATATTAAAGATTTCATTTAATATAATAACACAATATTATACAAAAGAAGGATAGAACCAACTGATAAACATACCATCTATTTTTACAACTACCTTTTAGCACACATTCATGAATTGTACTAAATGATATACATACATGACACATATACAAAAAAAAAAAAAAAAAAAAAACAATTGATGATATCAGGTTTGTAGCACTTCTTCACCTAAATATATAGTAGAACAAATTAAACTGAAAATATTAAAAGTTCGAAATAATATATGATTAAATAACACCAATCAGAAATAAATATCCATGCAGACAACTGTTAATACACTTATACATACGGAACTACTTGAAACAATAAACAAAATTCGAAAAAACGACCACCATTCCCTATAATATAGCATAATAATTTCTAATCAATCGGCGAAACAACGGTCTCGATAAATAATGCTAGTTCCACACCAATGTAGGAATCAAGATGTTGAAGGTAATTAAAAACTTCATTGCTCAGCTTAGCTTCAACAGGACGAATCCAAACGTTTCTAAGCAACCACTTGTTGTTTTGAAATATAGTAGACCAACACAAACTTTGTTCATAACTAATAATATGAATATTATTGATAGAAAACATCTTGATGAAGGCTTCATCTTCAACTTTGTACAAACCAACAGATAACTCGGGAGACCCTTCAACAACAATAAAATGGAGCTTCTTTGCAATGCTCAGAATTTTTCCTGGCCAAGGAGTAACTTCCAAACTTTCAGGAAAACGAATGCTTCTAAAAGTTTCAGAAATAACATTGAAAGCAACTATATACCTCTCGAAAGGGCCAGGATACCAACTTCTTGAACACACAAAATATATGGATTTGCCAGAATAAATCCCGGAAGACATTGAATAACCCTGACCACCGAAATTAACTCCCCTCAAGAAATCTATTTCCCTCCACGTCTCACAACGTCGTGAATAAACACGAGCAGTAACGACATTATTCAACAAATAATATTTGATGTGAAGCACTTTAAGATCATTGGTTTCATCAAAATACATTCCACCTGTATCACATTTTTGAACATACCGCTGAGAAAAGTCTGAGACGGACAACAACTTATGGCACCTGGTTGTTGGATTCCAAAGGATCAGCTCACAGCATCTCGCATTAAAAGACACTAACAACAACCCATTAAGCGACGCTAGAATACGTAAGAATATAGGGTCAACATTGCCAGGAAAACTGATCTGTTTGCTTGTAAACACATCCAAATTCCCACCTATTACGTTGTCAACAACAATTGACATACCTCGCAAGGAGAGATTTTTCTTATGTGAATTTCCAATTCGACAAGAATGCCTCATCTCAAAAAAATGAGTTGACAGTTCCTTACGGAATCTTTGCAAACACATTTCAAACAACCAATAGCTTTGGCAGGGAGCCTTGTGAATATTTCATCAAAGATCAATGCAAACCCAAGCTTTTCCATTTTATAATCTATGGGGCTACAATATAAAATATAATAAATGAAATACAATTGAGACAATTTGATATGTAAATGTTTATATATAAACACAATGTATACAACCGCTTTTCATACACAACCGGATGATAAAATAAGACTAACCAACCACGTAACTTATATAAAAAAAACTGTTAATGAAAGCAGTTTAACATTGTATTAACACAATCTTAAACAACTGCTGATTTTAGCAAATATTGACCTTTCTACAAACATTTTGAAATCAACACAGCAGTTTACCTTACCATCTTTGTAGGAGAACATGCAAGAAAGACTACAACAACTTATTAACCTAAAATCTTTTATAAACACAACATTTAATGATATACAATAAGATAAGATAAGACACACAACTACAAAAGAATAGTTAAACCTGAATACAAAAGTTCTAACACATACATTGTCATATAATAAGAGAAAATATCACTCTTCATAAACCAACACAATTTCTTAAAAAATTACACAATAATAACCATTCCAGTTAACTACCTCTACATCAAAATTGAGTTAGAATCGATGAACACAGCAGTTTACCTTTCCATCTTAGGACCTGTTAATAGAACATCAAAAATAGTTACTATTATAATATTCTCTAAATATATTATGAAATTTCATTTTTGTAAATTATCAACCAAAACAGAATATGTGAATTTTAATCTTTTATATGAAAAGATAAACGAATAATAAAAAATATATAAAAAAAAAAACAAAACGGCGGCAGCAACAATATATCAGATTTTATGAAATCTTCTCATCAAAGCCATATTCTCTCCCATAATTAAAGGTGTATCAAAAATTCAAAATATCCATCATACCTGAACTTCTTTATGACTACCCTTCCAACAAAGATCCTTTAGTTAGTGGATTTGTGATAAGGGTTTCAAAATTTCTCTCATTTGCATTGCTCATTTCTCCAACATACGATTTCTAAGTCAACAAAAATCAGGTAAAGTAATTCCTTTTTTTCAATATTGATGTTCATTTGCCATTTGTTGGTTGGAATAAGTTAATGAAAATGGCAATCTGTATACAGAAACGTAGATGTAACTTGTTTGGTTGACATATTTACCTTGATTCAGTTACATAACATACATATGTTCTTATTGTATTGACTACATACATGTCTTCGGGTATGAAAAAAAACAGATTTAGGAAATCAACTGAACACAGGGAAATGCTAAAAGACATTAAATATAAGATGCACACCAGGTGTTCGAACAAATGACTGTATGAAAAATTTTGTACTTAACAAAAGCATCATTTTGTTAAAGTAAAATTTTCAACAATAGTGAGGTGTTTTATATGATTAGGTTGAATAAATAAATAAATTATGTATGTTTGTCATTCCTTTAAAGTACAACAAAAAGAAAAAAATAAATAAATTTCGCGTTACTAAAATGGGTCAACGTTTTAAATGTTTCTTAGAATGGCTGGAGCTGAAAACGATGTTATCGTCATATCGGATTCTGAAGACTCTTCGGCTGAATCAGAGGAGTTTGATGATGATGAGACTGATCCGCTCATATTTTTTGTGCCATACACCAAACGGTTTGTAAGTACCAACAAAATTATATCTTAATAGGCGTCTAATATATTTACATAATTTGGTTAACTTTTGTATTTTTTTAATACTTCAACATCATTAATGGAAATTATTACTATGCTTTGTAACTTATAGCGCATACCGGTTGCAGTAGCACAGATGACAGGAATTGACAAAACCTTGAAAGTTAAGATCGTCAACAGACAACATGTAGAGACAAAACATGATGTTAGGACGGAGCCAAATAAAAACACTATCAAATACATTGTCAAAGGCTGGGCGAAATGGCTTAAAGATAACAACATAAAAAAAGGTGATCATTGCACGTTCCAGTACTTTCCAGATATTCGTGCTTTGTTCCTTACCGATGTTTTTCGCTAGTGGTGATGTTTGAAACTTTGAAACAGGGTTGAACCATAACATATGGTAGTTTTGGCAAACGAAGAAACTTAGCGTAGCTTCTGTAGTGTTAAAATAGTTGTTTGTAAGTAGGTTAACATGTTTATTAGTTCCAAACTTTACATAGTTTGGACGGCTACTATGTAACCGTGTTTATAAATATATACGTTTTCTAGTTCTAATTTATATGTTATATATTGAACATATTTTTTTATCAATTGTATCACCATCAGAACTCAACACAAGCGAAATTGTACTACCATTCTTCTTATCATCAGGCATACAACCCTAAACCAAAATTGAAAAGGTTTATTAACAAAAGACAACAAAATGGAAAAGACAACTATAATACTTCAGTTAAAAGTTCACAGTACGTGACTAATCCCAGACATTTGCTTAACCAGATCAACAACTGATTCATCGTCAGTTTTTCTTTGAATCTCGTATTCTTCATCACAATATGTCTAGTTAGTCTCACTGACTTCAATCTTGAATGCAAACAGTTTATCCACCAAAGTTTTTAATTCATTTGGAAATCGCACAAGACCATCATCCTGTAAACATAAAAGATAGGATATATATACAATTTCGTAAGTAAAACACAAATCACTGTAAAAAACACAATTCTTATTATCAGGTCTGTAGGACAACTTCACCTACATCTATAATAAAAGTAATAGAAATCAACTGTTGATGTTAACAATTTTCACTCTTCTACAACTACTTTTTAGCACACATTCATGAGTTGTAATAAATGATAAACATGCAGGTTACATATACAGAAAAAAAAAACAATTGATGTTATCAAGATCTCCCAAGGATATTACACAAAAGCCAAAAAAAAAAAAAAACACAATATAAACTATAATATACAATTTCGTTGATAAAACACAAACCATTGTAAAAAACACAATGGCTGTAAATAACAAAAAAAACACAATAGCTGTAAATAACACAATGATTCTAAGTAACACACAATATCATAAATAATAACAGAAACTTCATCGTAAACTTGCTTCTAAATGTACATTCTCATTAGAGCAATAAGAAAATTCATGCAAATGACCATCCACACACTCGTCAGCTACAACCTGACAAAAAAAGCATGTCAATGATTTTTTTATTATAATAACACAAAGGATTACTACAAACACAAAACGATTGTAAAAAACACAATGCTATCTAAATCACAATACTTGACAAAACAAAATGATATTACATTTCCAACTATATTAGAAGACTTCATATCTGTTGGCTGCTTCATTTCCACAACGCTGTCCAACCCAGAAAACTGAAAAACTAAGCATCATTATTCAAATGAACAAACATGGTTAAATAAACACAATACCATATATTCAAATAAACAAACTTGGTACACTTTGTGGATGAAAGTTTGTCGATGATGGAATCAAAGATTCTGGTTTCACTGGGTTTTTCAAATATACCCAAGTAATTGTGTGTAAATTTAAATGGAATCTCACTTTTGGGTGAATCCTTTTGTATGGTTTTACTGGATTTTTTCACCATGATTGAATCGGGGAATTTTGAATTACAGTAAAAACCCTGTTTGGGATTTTTGATCAGGGTTTTATAGACAGGAAAGGTAAATGCTGACATGGCAGCGGTTACAAAGATCTGATAGTCGAAACACTGTCCACGTGACAACCTCTGATGGAAATGAAGGACAAGTATTTTATGAAAACCACTGATATAAGAAGACCAGTGGCTGTAATGGTGACAAATGAAAGCAGTGAGTGATTTTTACTATCAGTGGATAGCATATCAGTGGATAAAAACACTGATTTTGAATAACACTGCTTATCAAAGAAAAGAGGAAACAGACTTTCAAGAAACAAAACAAAACATTCCATTAAAATAAAAATGAATTTGAATAACAGTACTTATCAAAGAAAAGAGGAAACAGACTTTCAAGAAACAAAACAAAACATTCCATTAAAATAAAAAATACATAATAATTGAATACAAACCACTTCACTATAACAACTATAACTAAACTTAAAAAAACTACTTATAAGGAAACTAAAAACCTACGCTTCAACTCCATTGACTCATTAACTTGTCTATATATCTCTAACATCTGTGCCATTAACTGAACATCTTTATTCCCACTCTCACCATTATTCAACAGTGCCAGGTCACGAACAGCAGTTGCAGGCAATAAACGCAACGTCTCAGTTACATCATCACGAGAGCCAACTCCAGTCTTCAAAGATTGAAAACATTTCCTCAGATCTTTAGAAAACTCTAACTCAGCTTCCAAATCTTCCAACACTGCTTTATAAAACAGTTCCTTCAAATCTTCTCCTTGATTACTTGATGAAGCCATTGAAAAAAGTTAACTTTTTAATTAGAAATATGTAAAACTTAAATAACTTGAGATACGATATACATGAAATGTCTGCATATATATATAAAAGGCTTATGGACACAAACGCGGAACTATTAATGGCAGCAACGGTTACATGATGTAAAAATTGCTCCGGGAAACGATACAATCATACAAAAAACTGAAGAGACACACGTTTACATACAGTTATTACTATAAACACACAAACCATTAATTAAACACGGGAAACTTAAACTGGTACACGGCTAACTATGCATCAATCAACGAAAATATTAATTACCATTAAATTTTAACGAAAATATTACAAACAAAGAAAAACATGCATGTTTAAGAGAAAAGAAAATACACACATAAAAAAACTCCAACTCAACAGAGTATCATTACCAAAATATAATAACCATCATCATACATAAAAAAACAACATAACTAATCTTCGCCAAAACTGTCGATTTCAATCACCTCATCCCACTTCCAATTCTTCAGCGCCTTTACCCTTTGATTAATTCTTCTGAAATTACGAGGCTAGAGAATAATATATCAGTCATTCATCTAGAATATTAACTAAACACAACTAAACATAAAGATATGGAACCAACCTTGTTGATCTTATGCTTTATAGAATTGTCGGGACATCCAACCAAAGCATCAAACTCCAAGTCAAAGCCTTTAGATTTGTTCTGAAATTTACAAAACAAAATATAAGCAAACATAATAAGATTCAGCATAAACATCACCATCTATCACTAACAAAATAATTTACATACTTTAACATAAACGATTTACCTTTGCAGCTCCGATTGAAGACATAGTCAAGTCAGGAAGTACTCCAAACAATTCTTCAAACTGAAAAACAATATACTCATTAATAAAATAAACTACCATGTTGAACTAAAACAATGTTATCTTACAGTTATAAAAGAATTGTTACATACATCTCCAGTTTCATCAGATATCTTACTCAACTTTTGAAAATGATCATCCACAAAAATGTTGTCAGCCACAACCTGGAAAAAAAAAACAACTGTTAATCACTGTTGTCATAGTATATTACAAAGATAAACCAAAAAACACAGTATATGTAAAAAAACACAATGATTTTTAAAAATAAACAACATGATAAAATATTTTACAAGAATTATTACGCACGTTTCCAACTTCATCACATGTACTGCTCAACGTTTGAATATGATCATCCACAAAAATCTTGTCAGCCACCACCTAGAAAAGAAAAAAAAACAACTGTCAACCACTGTTGTCATAATATATTACAAAAAAAAAAACATCACAAAAAACACAATAACTGTAAATAACACAATGATTCTAAGTAACACACAATATCATAAATAATAACAGAAACTTCATCATAAACTTGCTTCTAAATGTACATTCTCATTAGAGCAATAAGAAAATTCATGCAAATGACCATCCACACACTCGTCAGCTACAACCTGACAAAAAAAACATGTCAATGATTTTTTACTATAATAACACAAAGGATTCCTACAAACACAAAATGATTGTAAAAAACACAATGCTATGTAAATCCGAATACTTGACAAAACAAAATGATATTACATTTCCAACTATATTAGAAGACATCATATCTGCTGGCTGCTTCATTTCCACAACGCTGTCCAACCCAGCAAACTGAAAAACAAAGCATCATTATTCAAATGAACAAACATGGTTAAATAAACACAATACCATATAAATTAACATCTTACATTTCCCCCCGAAATTGAATCCTCATCATACACAGCATTATCCATCGATCATAACTGAAGCAAAACAAACAAACTAAATAAGAAACTATTATCGAAGCATAACAAACATCATTAACACATAAAATATGTAACCACCTTACAGTGATATGCTTTATTGAAAATGATGTAATGCAAAGAATTCACGGACATATATATACATCTTGTATGCTAACTACCACGTAGAAGTTATCCAAGATGAACCGACAAGGTTGAGAGAGCGTACCCACGTAGCGAGAAACATGCAGAAAACACAGCAAAACTTAACTTGCGTTGAAAAATCAAACTACCAATTTTTTGGGATTGAACGGATGAGATTAAATCTTGAAGGTAACCACCTGAATTATTACGGTCAGGATCTACTTGAACGTGGGTTTGACCGACGGTTGTTTCGCGGCGAACAATTTATTAATAATAAGATGAACTGGTTCAACTTTCAAGTAATAAAAAGGATACTAATTACCCAACCCTATATGCTTACAATTATTAATTTTTTTTTAATGGCAAATGTTACTCTCCCAAACTCCTATATTTACACATAAATCACCTTTGCTTGGGATTGAACCCAAGACCTCCCACTAAGAGGCAAGAGCCTCTACCAAGTGAGCTAGCCCCACTTGGCGCTTACAATTATTATTAACCCCAAAAAGAATGAGAATCTGCAGCAAAGATGCACCACATATGACATTATCGTTTACTTTATAAAGTCGATATGGACTAATTCAAATCGAGATAAGTTCTTTGATGTGTTTCCGTGACTCATGTCAATCTCACTCAATATATGCGTATTGTTAGCACCGGTAACATTCTTTAAAACCTTTTCTAAACTGAAATTCATATTTCACTTGCCTTAAAGGGAGGTGAAAAACAAAAAAAACCAATTATGTGTTATTTATTTCTCTTCGAGACTTAAAAAAGTGCGTAGAAACCTTTATTTTTTTCTTTTTTTTGCTAATTACGCATAGTAGTTATATACCCGTCCGGTGGATGGGCGTATTAAAAGTATAATGACATGAGTATATTATTGTTTGTATTCTAAACAAAACATTATTTTTTTAAAACCGAAAAAAAATAAAAAATAAAATAAAATGTGTGAGATTTTTAATCAAAAGCTTTTATAAGTAGATATATAATATCCCTAAAAATATAGCAAAGTGAACTTGTTTGCAATTCCAATGAATCAAATTGTATAAAGTCTTTAAATTAGCAATTGGCAACTACAACATTAGACCATACGACATTTGGCTTCCGATGTGATCCCCTTGGCATTAGTCTCTTATGGGATTCATGTGTGACACGTGCATCAGCTGATGTGGTGGGAATTTTGGCATTGTCAGTATTCACTGTCACACCCCTTTCTAAAGCGGAAGCACGAGGTGTGATCCTGAAAGGTTCTCATTACATACGACTGGTAAACATACTACATGATCATAAAATAACTCCAAATGCCATTAAAATTACATAATCGAAAACATAAGTTAAGTTGAGAATTTACAATACCGAACAAAATATTGTCTGAAAAGTTTGCAACTTTATTTAAATAACAAACATAAAGGTTTTGATTCTTTATATCACCACACAGGATGGGACATAACAACCAAATCCCGCAAAATGGGCATAGGAGTCTTGAGACATAGTAACTATAAACATAACGACATCCAGAAGCAAGGGTAAGACCGCAAGCACATCCACTTTAGTTACCTGAAATACATGTGATTTTTGGAAAATCGTCAACATAATGTTGGTGTGAATTCATGCAGTTTTGTGTAAAACATTTAAGCATTCGTTATAGAAAACATGGTATGTAATTGTACTGAAATAAGTACTTCTGTAAATGTAAGGAAATCGAGATCGCTAATGGTTTGCAAGGCCATTAACATGTGACACGACATAGGAAGCATCCAAACCATAAGCATTTTTACTTGTCGATTCACGACTAGAGACACAAAAGCACTTCTTGGTAAAAGCGTGGCCAAGAGTGTGGTTGCCTGAACCCCATTAGATTTAACCTTTAGTTCCGTGGTCTTGGTATGTAACTGATTAATGGTGCTTATGGCACCCTATACGTGACATGATCTAAAGTATCATTCCTTAGTTTTTGTATTCAACATACCATAACACATGTATTTTCCCCAAGTTTAGAAAACAAGTAAAAGTTTAAAAGTGGGGACATGAACTCACAACTTTGCGTATCTTGCGCCGTAAACTTCACCGGATTTGCTTAGAGCGTCGTATCACTACCTACACACGTACTATGTTTTAATAGACGCTTAGGTCGTGTAACGACTATTACTCTTATTTGTTTAGTTAAGACTTATTTTGGAATCATTGGTATAATTTGAGTTACATCTTCGATGTATATTATATAATTACAAAGTGTATAAATATTAGTTAAAATAACAATATTTTAACTTAAACTATGTTTATCCGATTATTAGAATATTATTCAAGTAATATACCTTCAGTTTGGTTTATTTAATGTATTCTACACATATATTTTCCCAAGTATAGGAATACTTGTATTTGTGTATATTCATACTTGTGTATTTTGCCAAGAAATGGGTGGTTTATTCCGGTATGTATTTATACGTATGAGGGTACGTATTTTCTTGTATTTATTAAGTATTTTATACTTAAACTTGTGATTATTTTTCCGGAACATTATTTTTAGACAACTAAAAATCACCACTTTACATTCTCAAAATATACATATTTTGAGAGGATTTTTATAGAAAAATATCCATAAATTTATTTGGCAAAAATAAGTATATTTCCATATAAATCTCAAAAATAATATATATTTTTAAGATTAGTTTTAGAAAATATATTTTTCTAGTCTTCACCCTAAAATGATATATTTTTATCTTGCTAAGAAAATATACATATTTTTCTCCATCAAAATAATATAATTTCTATTTGACAAAAATATGTTATATTTTTGTAATACTTGTAAAAATTCATATCTTACCGTTTCCTTGGTTTCAAAGACACCGTTCGTCACGTTTGTTAAGTTACGGATTTATTTCCGGAATATATTACTTATAGTCCATAAGTTAGTTCGTCCGATTGTCCGATATTCGGGTATAATTCATATATGTGTTTTCTTGGAATTTTTGGTAGTATTTGTATTCCAAATTTTGGTATATTTGTGTGTTATATTATTTTCAAGTTCCTAAAATAATATAACTACTACACATAATATACAAGTAACACACATATTGTGACATCTAAATATATTTTCCTAAATATATACTTAGTCACTTTTATTTGTCAAAATCAACCTCCAATGTTTGTAATTTTTGTAATAAAAATTATGGCAAACTTTTATATGAAAACCATGTTCAAAATTTACTTACAAACACTTTGTTTAGAAATATTTTTCTAAGTGTTTAATTTCTACAAAAATTTTGCCATAGTTTCCCCTTAAAAATGGAGGTTTCCATGCTTTCAAAGCATATCATTTTCTTTTAAAATCATCATCAATCATCACAACTAAATCAAGACTTACCATAAGCCAAGATCATGTAAATTACACTACATCATGAACTTGAAATTTTTGTAAAAACCTGTAGTAACTCGCCATGTTATTTAGTAGGTCTAGTTACCCTTTAAAACATGGTTATTTGTTTGTAAATCACATTATTGAAAGATTTAGTAATTTACAACTTGTAAGATGATTTTTCCAAAAATAATTCTTTTGTATCTTTCTTGTTAAAAACATGTTTCTCGTCTTGATTTAACACTAAAAATATGATTAGTTTACTTAGAAACCATGGCTTTGTAAATCTTGTAAATAAACTTGGGTTCTTGAGAAAATTATTTTTGAAATCATCCATTTACAAGACTTTTAACTTATATCAACCATCATCATACTCTAAAACATTTTTATTTTCAAGTTCATGTGAAACATAAAGGATGATCATTTTGATTTTTTCAAGATCAATCCTTATACTTGCTAGATCATGTGTTTAATCATTATCTAGCAAGGTTATTATGATGATCAACATCATAAACACAAGAAATCCACAAACAAGTTTCATACATACACTTAATCATCTTAGATTTCATGTTATTTAGCTTTATGTTAATGATCAACTTCTTATTTCTTTGTGATTTTTGAGCTTAACCACTTACATAACACTTTAACCATTATAATTAGAAGCAAAAACAAGATCAAGAAGCTTACTACTAGCTCTAATGGCTAGGGAAGTGGCACAAGAATGAAGATGATGATTATGGAAGAAAATGAGAGGTTAAAAGCTCCACAAGGTGGTCCTTCAAGTTCCTACATTTCAAGCCTTCTTAGATGATCTCCATACACCTTGTAATGGCCTTGAAATGGTTGTAAGTGAAGTGAAAATGATGTGTGTATATGGGGGTGTTTGAGCCGGGAGTTAGAGGAGAAAGGAGGAGGTTGATGGTGAGTTAGGAGGTGTAGAATGATGTTATGGTATTAGTTTATGATTTTATAAAATTCTCCATATCTTTTAAGGTATATTTGTTGGAATATACTCCAACATAAGATCAAAAATAATCAAATAAAATCCCTATGTGGGACCCTTGTCCCAACCGTCCAATAAAAGGGGGGGGGGTAAAGTGTAACATTTCAATTTCTAGTTTCTTGATTTGGTTAGGATCTAATGGTATTAGTTAGGTATTTTTAGGTATTTAGTGTTTATGAGATGAAATAAGATGTTCGGTGACCATAAGTAGCTTCGTAACACTAAAACAATGTTTCTAGTGAAAATTTGGTGTTTCGGGTAGTGTCCGGTAGTTCGTTTCGTTACGGTTCGTTAAAGTGCTAAATTGCGCAGTTTTACTAAGTATGAAGCACATTTTGTGACAGTTTCAATTCCCGACACTTTGTAAGTTATTCTGGACACTAATTCATAAATTCTGCATGATATTGTTATGTTAAAAGCTGAATTATTGCTGAATTATGCTGATTTCAGCATTTTAGGTAAGTTTCGGGTGCTTTTTAGTGCATAGTTTAGCTTCCGGGAAGCTTATATGTTAACCCTTGTATCCATACTTGGGTTTTAATGTATTTTAGATGTTGGACCTACTCCTAGGCCCTAATTCTATTATCTGACTGCTTTCTGCGGAAATGTTGACACAGAGTGTTTTACCGGTGAGTTTACTAGTCTTTCTGACGCAATGCTTAAAGTAATGCAATAAGCAATATTTGAAGTATAAAACGTGCATGAATTCACATGTATAGCATGAAATCAGAAAATGTTGACATTTAAGCACATAATTGCAGATATTAAATAATAATTAAACTGTACGGAAATTACCGTTTTGTGCCGGTTGTCACATTCACCTCGTGTGTAGATATATCTAAATTTATCTCCTCTGTAGTAGACATATAATGTATATATCTAAATTTATTCCCCACTTGCGGCGTGCCCATATAATGTATATATGTGTGGGCCCTCGAGGGGGAAAAAGTGAAATTGCACTATATAATGTATATACCAAGAGGGAGACTCTACGAGTGTGTTCAGCAGACTGCCACCAGATCATGCAGCTTACAACCCCCCCGCGTGCGCGGCTTACAACCCAGCTGCTGAACATGATTTCACCTTGAGCTATCGCCCAGAAGGGGTCACCGAAAAGTCAAAATTCATCAAGGAAATTGCAATGGCCCCACTGGAAAGAACAAAGCTCCCCCACAACGTATGGAAATACAATGGGCTGACAGACCCAGATGATCACATCCAAGTATTCACAAGCGCATGAGTCATCGGAGGATGGTCCCTACCAGCATGGTGTCATTTGTTCGTACAAACCTTCATGGGCGCAACGCGCGCTTAGTTTGATAGTTTACCTCCAGGGAAGATTAAGTCGTGGATGGATTTCCAAGAGAAGTTTTTGTCACACTTCAGCCAGCAGCACAGATACACCAGAGATCCAGCTGATGTACTAAATATCTGGAGGAAAGATAACGAGGGGATTGAAGATTTCATCACTCGGTATAACAAAGAGTGCTTAGAAATCGGGAACGTTAGAGATAAAATGATGCGCGCGCACTTCATGCGCGCTGTTAAAAGTGATGATTTAATTCGCCGGGTGCGCGACCGCGATGGTGGTCTAAACGAATGGGAAACATTCATTGCAGCAGCAAAAATAATCGCACAGACAGAGAAACACCTGCCCGAAGATGAAGGCCGTCAGTACAATCACAACTAGCAAGCTAACAAGCGACGCGGTAGGAAAAGTAGAAACTCCAACTGGAAACCATCAGGGTGCAGCGACAATAAAATAACCTTCGAAGACACGTGCAATACCATCAATCGTATTGGGTACAAGAAGGAAGTCAAACAATCAAACAGGGAACGTCAATGGACCCCCTTAACAAAAACACCTTCAGAAGTAATATCTACCGAGAATCACCAATTTAAAGCGGCGCAACAAATGCGAAACAAGAAGGGGCAAGACCTGAACCTTTTTTATGATTACCACAAAGATTCTGGGCACCTGACAGGCGATTGTATCAGCTTGAGACAAGAGATCGAAATAGCACTGAAAAGTGGGAAACTAACCCACTTAATCAAGAACGTGAGAAAAGATACTCGGAACATCAATTGGAGAGATGAAGGCCCAGACAATAAAAAGACGAGAAGGTTAGAAACACACATGGTTCATGGTGGTCCTAGTCGCTCAAAGAAGAACCAACACAAGCGCACTCAGAACGAGTCCTGGAAAAACAACAATTGGTTCTTCCTCTAGTCCGAGGGGGACCACGGGAGAAGAGGCCTATCATCATACCAGGGGTTTTCGGCCACTACCAAACAGACTACATGTTCGTTGATGTAGGAAGTACAGTGGACATCATTTACGAGCAATGTTTCAACCAACTAGACCCGGAGGACAAGGCGCGCCTAGAACCAGTTGATTTCCCTCTTACCGGCTTCTGCAATAAGGCCGTTTTCCCTCTGCAGAAAATATCATTCCCAGTGCTGCTGTCAGATGGCAGATACTCACGAACAGAGGAGGTCACTTTCATGGTGTTACCAGCAAATTCCCGTCACGACGTCCTTTTGGGACGAACATCCCAAGGGGATTCAACATGCTTTGTTCAGGACCACATTCTGCAGTTGGATTTCCAACTGAAACGAGAGTAGCAATTATACACACTCGTAGAGAAGTAGCGGTTGCAGAAGAAGCACGACCAGCAAAAACAAACAAACCGACACCGCGCACAGAGTGGGTCCTCAACAGGAGGTTCCCTGAGAAAACAATCACATTGGGCCACGTAATGTCAGACAATATCCGCACCTTCATGAAGCAATTGTTATTCCGAAATGTGGATATTTTCGCCTGGGTCCCTACGGACATGGTGGTGTACCAAGGTACATTGCTGAGTACCATTTGAACGTTTCAGAAAACGTTAAACCAGTCATACAAACGAAAAGAAATCTCGGTCCCGAAAAAATGAAGTAATGAAACAACAGGTCCTGGAGTTAGTTGATGCTGGGATTTTACGAGAAGTTCGCTACCAGACTTGGGTAGCAAACCCAGTGATGGTACCAAAAGCAAATGGAGGGTGGCGCATGTGTATTGATTACAAGGATCTGAACAAAGCATGCCCAAGAGACTGTTATGCACTGCCTGAAATCAACGAGAAGATAGACTCCTTAGCAGCATTTCGATGGAAGTGCTTTTTAGATTGCTACAAAGGTTACCACCAAGTCCAGATGGCATTGGAGGATGAAGACAAAACAGCCTTTCGAACACCGATGGGATTGTACTGTTATACCAAGATGCCATTTGGATTGCGCAACGCAGGTGCCACATATCAGCGCATGATGAATGAACTTTTTGGCGAAGACATTGGTAAGCACGTAGAAGTTTACATGGACGACCTGGTAATCATGAGCAAGGAGGAGGACCAAATGTTGCAGAACATAGAACATGCATTTAACACATTGCGTAGGGCAAAAATCAAGTTAAACCCAGGTATGTGCTCCTTCGGCATAGAAGAGGGGAAGTTTCTGGGCTTCATGATGACCAAAGATGGCTTTAAAGTGAACCCATAAAAAGTGCAAGCAATTGAACACATGCCCTCACCATCCACAAGCAAGGAGATGCAGAAGTTAGCAGGAAGGTTGGCTGTGCTAAACTGATTTTTGGCTAATCATGCAGCAAAGTCACTCCCTTTCATCAAAACATTGCGTAATTGTGTTTCGAAAAACAAATTTCAATGGACGACAGAAGCTGAATCCGCCTTTAAAGAAATGAGTGTTTCTTATACAATTGCCAACCCTCACGACCCCAAAGAAGGATGAACCCTTGATAATGTACTTAGCAGCGTCAGATACGGTGGTGGGAGCTGTCTTACTAGTCGACCGAAATGGCTTACAAACACCGGTGTACTATGTCAGTCGAACCTTAAATGATCCAGAAACAAGGTATTCAATGATGTAAAAGTTAGTGCTAGCACTCATACACGCGTCCAGGAGACTGCACAGATATTTCGGAGGACATGTTATCCACGTGCTCACCAACTACAGCATTGGCCACATCTTGGTAAAACGAGAGATCTCCGGAAGGTTGGTCAAATGGGCAATCAAGTTGGGAGGACATAACATCGTGTTTCGATCATGACCAGCGACAAAAGGGCAGGTCCTCGCATACTTTATCACCGAAATTCCTCACGAGAAGATGAACGAATGTAAAGCCATGACAGAAACGAATATGGTGATTGACAACGAAGTCTGGCAATTGTATACCAATGGATCGTCAAACAATGACAGAGCAGGAGCAGGGTTAAGATTGGTGAGCCCTGACAACTAAGAATTTACGTACGTTATCCGCCTTGAATTCAAAAGTACCAATAACGAAGTAGAGTACGAAGCCTTCTTGGCAGGTCTCCATCTGGCAGTCAAATTGGGAGTGAGAAACCTGGAGGCACACATAGATTCACTATTAATAGCCGGTCAGATAAACGGGTCGTACGATGCTAAAGGAGAGGTGATGGCCCTGTATTAAGAACAAGCCAAATCGTTAATCCAACAATTCCGGAAGTTCAAAATCATCCACATTAACAGAAGCAAAAACAAGCCGGCTGATGCCCTGAGTAAGCTAGCTTCAACAAGTTTCCAGCGCTTAGCCAAAGATGTGTGGATTGAAGTTCTAAAGAATCCATCTATCCCGTTAAGGCATGTCAATGTGACACAGTTGGGAACACCATCCTGGATGTCCCCAATCATAGCATACCTCCAAACAGGCAACCTACCCGCTGATAAAGACGAAGCAAGAAAACTCAAACACATGGCCCTGCAATATCAATTATCTGATGGAATTCTTTAGAGAATGTCACACCCCCAAAATCCACCATGCGGGGTATCACCGCTTGGAGGCGTGACATGACCAGGATCGAGCCACCAATCATACTGAACAACGTACTTAAGTAAATAAAGACAACCCCAATACGATTGGTGACCAAAAGCTAGTTAACCAAGTTTTTAATTTGGACAGCGGAAGCATAAACGTAAAGTTCAAAACATAAGTTCGCAGTTCATAAGTTTAAAGTCCACACATAGGTTTAATAAGTTCATAATGTTTTAAACATTAACTATTGGATATAACCGTCCGCACACCACAACGACTCCTTCCTCGTGCAAGCTCCATCTAGCGACCTGTAAGGCATGTAACAACGAGTCAACAACAAAGTTGAGTGAGTTCACGTTTGGTTGTTTAGTTATAGCATTCGTTTTGTAAATCATATGTTCGTTTTGTAAACCATGTATCGCGTTAATCCTTGCTGCCAGTCCAGGCATGCGTGCGATGATTAGTGGGGGCTTCCCATGTGTTTCAAAACCACGCGTATCGACTGCTACGAAAATATAAGAGGTTCCCTAAGTCAATGTCTATCAGCATTGACCTTTTGCCCATAGTCCATTAGTACACGCCCGTCCGACTGGCACGGTGTGAGGTTTGTTAAACCTAATAGCGCTATTAACTAATGACCCGCTCGCCATAGGCCTCGGCGATTAAGTCGATAATTGAGGGACTTAAAGTGATAGAGTTGATGGTCTTATGATCGTGTACGTAGGTTTTACGTACGTGCCCTTCAATCCGAGGACAGTAAAAATAGTTTAATAGTAATGATAGTACAAGTAGTTATTCAATCCCATTCCCAACCCCTGGGAATCCCATGCCTTAGAAAGAGTGTGAACTCACCTTGGTTGCTCGGTTTGACTCTCAAATATAGCTAATAGTCGAGGTCGGTCAATCACGTCCTAGTATGATTACCACTTAGTTTATTAGTGATTTCAAATTGGACACAAAGTTCCTACACGTATCTATCACATAACATGCATCACTTTAACGGTTCATGCCCATATAACCTTCCCATCTATTCCCCACTCATAGACAAACATACAACATTGCACATAACACTTTTATTGACATGTAACATGTTCTATCATTCTCGGATAACCTACTCGACATTTAGACACGCAAATCACTCCTTATGTCGTTTCAGCTTTATTAATCCAAAACTGGACTGTTTTCGAGCATTTTAATAAAATAGTTAACC
This sequence comes from Helianthus tuberosus, assembly GCA_030545235.1. NCBI lineage: Eukaryota > Viridiplantae > Streptophyta > Magnoliopsida > Asterales > Asteraceae > Helianthus > Helianthus tuberosus. The sequence goes on from CM060407.1 coordinate 128,338,460, forward strand.
TTTTTCAAAAATTCTCAAATTTTTATAGAAGGTCAAATATAACCCACGATTTGTTGTGTAAAAATTTCGGATATCAGTTCATTACCAATTTTGTATAAAAATTTTTTACTCGACTGCAATCAGATTTGATACTTTCTGATTGCAGTTTTACTGAAAAACTCACTAAAAATCAATCGTAAGTCGGATCGTCGAAATTCCAGTTGGAGGGTCACAAAAACAACCGTGACTATCTACGGTAAAAATTCCATGAGCTGACTCTGCTCAGGTTTTAAGTTTGGACTCTGATTACAACACACTTTTTCAGCAGAAATATTTCAGCTTTGAGCTGCTGTCTAAAATAATACTTTAAAAATAGTAAACGACCTCGGAAAATTACGATTCCAGTTCCATTTATTCAGATATTCAAAATTACACAATTTAGACTCCAGAACTTAAATTTTTCGATTAAAGATGAACCCGTTACAGCCTGTTGAAGCAGGCTGGAAATTTCAATCAGCAAGCTGTTTATATGTAGAAGTGACTAAAAACGCGTAAACAAAGACTCTAACCATGGTGTATCGAAGGATAAATGTTCAAACATCATGCATGCATTTACCAAACCCAAACTAACCAGATTTCATCTTTAAACAAACTTTTTATGTAGGGGTTTTATGCAGAATTTTATGTTCATATAATTAGTGTTTAAACTTTTGTGTGTGTCATAAACATTCAACAAATCGTAACAAGAATCAAGGTGGAACAAGAGTATGAGGGGACTTACTACTAGCACAAGGCTAGGGTAGTAATCTTAGGATGAGATGATGGTGAAAAGTTGGTGACAAAGCTTGAATCAAACTTCCTTGAAAGCCCTTCAATCTTACACTTCTATGGATGAGCTTCAACCTTTGAATGAGAGCTTTTAGTGGAAGAAATGGAGACGGTGAAGAATGATGGTGGTGATTTCGGTTATGAGAGAGGGGGGGGGGGTATGAGCCGAAATTTAGAGAGAGGAGGGAGGAGGTGGAGTGTAAGCTTGGAGGTGATGATGATAATTTCTTGGAAATAGGCAAAACTAGCTCTTTAGGGAAATCATACCCATAAGTTTGGCCAATAGAAACAAGATTCACTTTACACAAAATCTCAACAAAATATCTTTAATAATTTGGGCAGATTTTCGGTTGGGGGGGGGGTAAAGTGTAAATTCTTGTTAATTAATAGGTATTAAGTTAGAAGGTTAAGGGTATTTACAAGTATAGTGGGTGTATGTCATGTTTACATGGTGCATGGGGATTTTTGTGACCATAAATAATTAAGAAAGATAAGATAATATTTCTGAAAATATTTTAGTGTCCCTGAAAATGCCTGGTTGTTTGGTTACGTATCGTTCCGTTAAAGCGTTTAATTTCACCGTATAGCGTCTTATACATATATTTTTGTAACGAAATTTATTCCTAACACACAGGAAAATATACCGGACTATTTAGTAACTCTTCTGTATACTACTAGTATGCTAACACGCACATGTAAGTATAACACAGTAATCAGAGAGCAGTTAAATGATTCAACACAGTCATCAAGTACTTTTATTATCATTAATAAACTGTATGGTTACATGCAAATTTGAGGGTTGTCACATTCTCCCCCTGTTAAGAGAATTTCGTCCCGAAATTTAGTGCGTAGTTACTGAGGAAGCTAGTTAAGTTGCGGTGTTTACTCGTTTTCCTGGGGTGTCACATCATCCCCCCGTTGATTTGGAATTTCGTCCCGAAATTCTGCAGTAGCTTCTGCCTCAGTAGTGGTTGCACTGTTTCCGAACAACTGGGGATATCTGAGTTTCATTTGGTCTTCTCGTTCCCAGGTATACTCTGGGCCACGACGAGCATTCCAACGAACTCGGACCAGAGGTATCCTGGTATGCTTGAGGATCTTAACATCTCGATCCGTAATCTCTACAGGTTCCTCGACGAATCGCAGCTGGTCGTCGATAGTGAGTTCCTTCAGAGGAACTATGTGGGTCTCATCTGACAGACACTTCTTCAGATTCGACACATGGAAAACATTGTGAACTCCGCTGAGTTCTTCAGGTAGATCCAACCTGTAGGCGACTTTGCCAATTTTCTCAATGACTTCGAAGGGTCCGACATAATGCGGATTGAGTTTGCCTCGTTTGTTAAAGCGGACTACACCTTTCCAAGGTGAGACTTTGAGTAGCACTCGATCCCCAACCTGGAGCTCGAGTGGTTTTCTTCCCTTATCAGCATAACTTTTCTGACGGTCACGAGCTGCCGCCATTCGCTGTCGTATCTGAGCAATTCTCTCGGTGGTGTCTACCACATGTTCTGGGCCAGTGATTTGGCTGTCACCAACTTCTGCCCAACAGAGAGGTGATCGGCATTTGCGTTCGTATAATGCCTCAAACGGACCGGCTTGGATGCTGGTGTGGTAGCTGTTGTTGTACGAAAACTCCACCAGCGGGAGGTGCCTTTCCCAGCCATTACCAAAATCGATTACACATGCCCTAAGCTTGTCTTCAAGGGTTTGGATGGTGCATTCAGATTGCCCATCCGTCTGCGGGTGATAAGCGGTGCTCATATCTAAACGTGAGCCAAAGGACTTGTGCATTGCTTGCCACAGTTCAGAAGTAAAACGTGCGTCACGATCAGATATAATAGAGATTGGCACTCCGTGCCTTGATACCACTTCCTTTAGATAAATGTCTGCAAGAGTAGAAAACTTATCCGTTTCTTTGATAGCCAGAAAATGTGCAGACTTGGTCAGTCGATCTACGATCACCCAAATGGTATCGTTTCCGCGTTGAGATCTGGGCAGGCCGGTCACGAAATCCATGGAAATTTGCTCCCATTTCCATTTCGGGATCTCCGGTTGTTGAAGTAGGCCTGATGGTTTCTGATATTCAGACTTGACTCTCGCACAAGTCAAGCACTTGCTGACGTAGGTTGCTATGTGGGCTTTCAAGACAGGCCACCAGTATGTGGTCTTTAAGTCGTGGTACATCTTATCCGAACCAGGATGTACTGAATAACGAGACTTATGTGCTTCATCCATCACAAGCTCGCGTAGGTTTCCATACAGTGGGACCCAGATGCACCCTGTTACATAGTAAGCGCCATCTTCCTTTTGTTCTAGCCGCTGCCTCGATTCTCGTAGGGACTCAACCCTGATATTCTCTGCTTTCAATGCTTCAACCTGAGCATCACGAATCTGAGCGGGAAGGTTAGATTGGATGGTAAGCTGTAGAGCACGTACACGCCTAGGTATGGTATCCTTTCGACTTAGGGCGTCGGCCACAACATTGGCTTTGCCCGGATGATACTTGATTGCGCATTCATAATCGTTCAAGAGCTCAACCCATCGGCGTTGACGCATGTTTAACTCCTTTTGTTTGAAGATATGCTCGAGACTCCTGTGATCGGTGTAAATGGTGCACTTGGTACCGTACAGGTAATGTCTCCATATCTTAAGAGCGAAAACAACTGCTCCCAGCTCCAGATCGTGAGTAGTGTAGTTTCTTTCGTGAACTTTAAGTTGGCGCGATGCGTAGGCAATGACCTTGTCACGTTGCATCAATACGCAACCAAGTCCTTGGATGGAAGCGTCGCAATAAACCACGAAATCATCGGTGCCTTCGGGCAATGAGAGGATAGGCGCGCTACAAAGTCTATCCTTTAGATGTTGAAATGCGGACTCTTGTGCATCACCCCAACGATAGATGACGCCCTTCTGAGTCAGTGAAGTGAGAGGTTGTGCAATCTTGGAGAAATCTTTGATAAACCTTCTGTAATATCCTGCCAAACCCAAGAATTGGCGGATTTCTTTTGGTGTGCGGGGTGCAGGCCAGTTCTTGATTGAGTCAACCTTCGATGGATCAACATGAATCCCATCCTTGTTTACCACATGGCCTAGAAAATGGACTTCGCGAAGCCAGAAGTCACATTTTGAAAACTTGGCATACAATTGCTCTTTTCGAAGAAGTTCCGACATAAGTCGTAGATGCTGCTCGTGTTCATCCTGACTCTTAGAATAGATCAGGATATCATCGATGAACACAATAACGAACTTATCCAGGTAAGGCTTGCACACTCGGTTCATGAGATCCATGAAGACCGCTGGTGCATTCGTCAGCCCGAATGGCATAACCAGAAACTCGTAATGGCCGTAACGAGTTCTGAATGCTGTTTTGGAGACGTCCTCATCTCGGACCCTCAGCTGATGGTATCCCGATCTCAAGTCAATCTTGGAGTAATAGCTCGACCCTTGCAACTGGTCGAACAAGTCGTCAATACGTGGAAGAGGATAACGATTCTTCACAGTCACCTTGTTGAGTTCGCGGTAGTCAATACACATCCTGAAGGTACCATCTTTCTTCTTTACGAACAAGACTGGAGCTCCCCAGGGCGAAGAGCTAGGACGAATAAAACCTTTTTCCAAGAGTTCTTGTAGTTGTGTGGACAGTTCTTTGAGTTCTGATGGAGCTAGACGATATGGTGCTCGAGCTACTGGCGCTGCTCCAGGAGCTAGCTCGATTTGAAATTCAACTTGGCGGTGAGGCGGAAGACCAGGCAATTCCTCAGGAAATACCTCAGGAAAATCGTGCACAATAGGAATGTCTTCAATTCTCTTCTCTTCCGTGGATGTGTTAGTGACGAGCGCTAGAATGGCAGTGTGGCCCTTTCGTAGACATTTCTGGGCCTTAAGGAAAGAGATGATGCCTTCGACAGCACCACTCTTGTCGCCACGAATCACAAGAGGGTCTTCACCAGATCGAGGAATGCGGATGATTTTCTCCTTGCAAACAATCTCCGCTTGATAACAAGATAGCCAATCCATTCCAATAACGACGTCGAAACTTCCCAGTGTGATAGGAACAAGATCGATAGGGAAAGTCGGACCAGCTAAGACGAGGTTACAACCTTTAACTACGTGTGTGGCTTCAAGACTTTTACCATTTGCTAGCTCTACCGCGTGTTTGGTGTTCAAAAGTGTTGGAGTGCGCTTAAGCATTTGGCTAACTTTTAAGGACACATAACTAGTATCGGCACCCGAATCGAATAAAACAGTAACAAAGAAGTCATCCAGAAGAAACTTACCCATCACAACGTTGGGATCGTTCCTTGCATCACCCTGACCAATCACGAAAGCACGACCTCTTGCTCCATTACCATTGTTGTTACCCCCGTTGTTACCTCCATTGTTGTTCCCGTTTCCCTGGTTGTTGTTGTTGTTCTGATTCTGGTTAAGCTGGGGACAGTTCTTCTTAAAGTGGCCTTCAGCGCCACACTGAAAGCATCCTTTATTTCCCTGCTGATGCTGCTACTGGTGGTTCTGTGGGGCTTGTTGTTGTTGGCGATTCTGATTCGCAAGACGCGGGCTCCTGCAATCCCTAGCTTCATGACCCAACTTGTGACATCTCTGACAACGATCTTTGTTGCACTGACCACTATGGTGTCTGTTACATTTGTTGCACTTTGGGTGGTTTCCTCGATACCCACCCTGTCCTTGATTACCGGAGGATTGCTGATCCGGACTCTGGTAGTCGTCAGTCCTTCGCTGCTGAGACTGACCCGAAGCAAAACCCTTACTGGAGTTTCCATCCCATTTTCGCTTGTTGTCGGTAAGTACATCAGAAGTAGCTGTAGCACTGATACGTTTGGGTAGCTTGTTTTGCTCCACCGCCTGGTCGGTGAGACGATGAGCCAACTTGATAATTTGCTGAATGGTACCCAGGTTGGCTGAAGTTACGTGACTTTGAATTGCTGGTACAAGGCCCTTGAGGTACAGCTCAATTCGTTTGATGGGAGGGTCCACCATAGTTGGACACAGGATGGCCAGCTCGTTTGACCTCTTAGTATACGCCTCAATCTCAGACCCCGTCATCTTCAGATTGTAAAATTCCACTTCTAGCTTGTGGATGTCATCCCGACTACAGTACTCCTCCTTGATCAGCTCTTTAAAACCATTCCAGGGTGTGGCATTAGCAACCGCCAGTCCTAGTAGTTGAACCTGTGCCTTCCACCAGGTTAACGCAGCTCCTTCAAGTGTTCCGGTAGCATATTTCACCCTACGGTCTTCGGGGCATTCGCACATCTCGAAAACTGACTCAAGCTTTTCAAACCAGTGAAGAAGGCCCACTGCTCCTTCGGTGCCACTAAAAGTAGTAGGTTGGCAGTCCATGAATGTTTTGAATGTGCACACAGGAGGCTGAGCATATTGACCTCCTGCAGGGACAACTGCGAGTGCCTCAGCAACTCGTTCGTTGATCAGAGCCGTCAGCTGAGCTGGAGTTAGGTTCAAACGTCCACCCATGATCTTCACAACGAAATAACGTAGGTGAGAAAAGTGTCGCGAAAGTGCGTAAGTGTGGGACGATAGTGGAGAGTAAGCATGCAAGGTTCAAATAGCAATTACCATATTATCTAATGCACAGTGAGAACTATCTAACTGACAATATAACATAAATCATACCACTTATGGTGTCGAGTCTTGCACGTGGAGCGAAGCGTCGTTGTGGATCGTTGAGCACTGTACAGGTTATAGTCTGGTTTTATCAAAAAGCTTTTCCCTTTTTAAAACCAAGTTCACTATAACCAATGGCTCTGATACCAATCTGTCACACCCCCAAAATCCACCATGCGGGGTATCACCGCTTGGAGGCGTGACATGACCAGGATCGAGCCACCAATCATACTGAACAACGTACTTAAGTAAATAAAGACAACCCCAATACGATTGGTGACCAAAAGCTAGTTAACCAAGTTTTTAATTTGGACAGCGGAAGCATAAACGTAAAGTTCAAAACATAAGTTCGTAGTTCATAAGTTTAAAGTCCAACACATAGGTTTAATAAGTTCATAATGTTTTAAACATTAACTACTGGATATAACCGTCCGCACACCACAACGACTCCTTCCTCGTGCAAGCTCCATCTAGCGACCTATAAGGCATGTAACAACGAGTCAACAACAAAGTTGAGTGAGTTCACGTTTGGTTGTTTAGTTATAGCATTCGTTTTGTAAATCATATGTTCATTTTGTAAACCATGTATCGCGTTAATCCTTGATGCCAGTCCAGGCAAGCGTGCGATGATTAGTGGGGGCTTCCCATGTGTTTCAAAACCACGCGTATCGACTGCTACGAAAATATAAGAGGTACCCTAAGTCAATGTCTATCAGCATTGACCTTTTGCCCATAGTCCATTAGTACACGCCCGTCCGACTGGCACGGTGTGAGGTTTGTTAAACCTAATAGCGCTATTAACTAATGACCCGCTCGCCATAGGCCTCAGCGATTAAGTCGATAATTGAGGGACTTAAAGTGATAGAGTTGATGGTCTTATGATCGTGTACGTAGGTTTTACGTACGTGCCCTTCAATCCGAGGACAGTAAAAATAGTTTAATAGTAATGATAGTACAAGTAGTTATTCAATCCCATTCCCAACCCCTGGGAATCCTATGCATTAGAAAGAGTGTGAACTCACCTTGGTTGCTCGGTTTGACTCTCAAATATAGCTAATAGTCGAGGTCGGTCAATCACGTCCTAGTATGATTACCACTTAGTTTATTAGTGATTTCAAATAGGACACAAAGTTCCTACACGTATCTATCACATAACATGCATCACTTTAACGGTTCATGCCCATATAACCTTCCCATCTATTCCCCACTCATAGACAAACATACAACATTGCACATAACACTTTTATTGACATGTAACATGTTCTATCATTCTCGGATAACCTACTCGACATTTAGACACGCAAATCACTCCTTATGTCGTTTCAGCTTTATTAATCCAAAACTGGACTGTTTTCGAGCATTTTAATAAAATAGTTAACCTTTTCAAAAAATTCTCAAATTTTTACAGAAGGTCATATATAACCCACGATTTGTTGTGTAAAAATTTCGGATATCAGTTCATTACCAATTTTGTATAAAAATTCTTTTACTCGACTGCAATCAGATTTGATACTTTCTGATTGCAGTTTTACGGAAAAACTCACTAAAAATCAATCGTAAGTCGGATCGTCGAAATTCCAGTTGGAGGGTCACAAAAACAACCGTGACTATCTACGGTAAAAATTCCATGAGCTGACTCTGCTCAGGTTTTAAGTTTGGACTCTGATTACAACACACTTTTTCAGCAGAAATATTTCAGCTTTGAGCTGCTGTCTAAAATAATACTTTAAAAATAGTAAACGACCTCGGAAAATTACGATTCTAGTTCCATTTATTCAGATATTCAAAATTACACAATTTAGACTCCAGAACTTAAATTTTTCGATTAAAGATGAACCCGTTACAGCCTGTTGAAGCAGGCTGGAAATTTCAATCAGCAAGCTGTTTATATGTAGAAGTGACTAAAAACGCGTAAACAAAGACTCTAACCATGGTGTATCGAAGGATAAATGTTCAAACATCATGCATGCATTTACCAAACCCAAACTAACCAGATTTCATCTTTAAACAAACTTTTTATGTAGGGTTTTTATGCAGAATTTTATGTTCATATAATTAGTGTTTAAACTTTTGTGTGTGTCATAAACATTCAACAAATCGTAACAAGAATCAAGGTGGAACAAGAGTATGAGGGGACTTACTACTAGCACAAGGCTAGGGTAGTAATCTTAGGATGAGATGATGGTGAAAAGTTGGTGACAAAGCTTGAATCAAACTTCCTTGAAAGCCCTTCAATCTTACACTTCTATGGATGAGCTTCAACCTTTGAATGAGAGCTTTTAGTGGAAGAAATGGAGATGGTGAAGAATGATGGTGGTGATTTCGGTTATGAGAGATGGGGGGGGGGGGGTATGAGCCGAAATTTAGAGAGAGGAGGGAGGAGGTGGAGTGTAAGCTTGGAGGTGATGATGATAATTTCTTGGAAATAGGCAAAACTAGCTCTTTAGGGAAATCATACCCAAAAGTTTGGCCAATTGAAACAAGATTCACTTTACACAAAATCTCAACAAAATATCTTTAATAATTTGGGCAGATTTTCGGTTGGGGGGGGGGTAAAGTGTAAATTCTTGTTAATTAATAGGTATTAAGTTAGAAGGTTAAGGGTATTTACAAGTATAGTGGGTGTATGTCATGTTTACATGGTGCATGGGGATTTTTGTGACCATAAATAATTAAGAAAGATAAGATAATATTTCTGAAAATATTTTAGTGTCCCGGAAAATGTCTGGTTGTTCGGTTACGTATCGTTTCGTTAAAGCGTTTAATTTCACCGTATAGCGTCTTATACATATATTTTTGTAACGAAATTTATTCCTAACACACAGGAAAATATACCGGACTATTTAGTAACTTTTCTGTATACTACTAGTATGCTAACACACACATGTAAGTATAACACAGTAATCAGAGAGCAGTTAAATGATTCAGCACAGTCATCAAGTACTTTTATTATCATTAATAAACTGTATGGTTACATGCAAATTTGAGGGTTGTCACAGAGAAGGTCTTATCTAGGGCCGTTACTCAGATGTGTGGATTCAGTCGACGCAAATTACCTTATACGAGAAATCCACGAAGGGATCTGCGTTATCCACTCAGGGCCACGTATGGTCGTGGCTAAGATAATGAACGCAGGATGTTACTGGCCGGGAATATATCTGGACACGATCAAGACCTTGGGGAAATGCGACGCATGCCAACGCCATGCACCTAAAACACTGCGCCCAAAAAATGCGCTAATCCCTATTATGATAGCGTGGCCATTCCAGCAGTGGGGGATAGACATGGTGGGACCATTCCCAGATGCACCCGGGGCAGTCAAGTTCATAACAGTAGCAGTAGACTACTTTACCAAATGGGTGGAAGCAAAACCATTAGCCTCAACTACCACAATGGTAGTTAGGAAGTTTATCTGGGAACACATCATCTGCAGGTTTGGTTTACCGTTGTGCATCATAACAGACAACGGAACCAACTTTGCATCTGAAGATCTACAGAATTGGCTCAAAGACTTACAGATAGAGCATGCCTTCTCCTCAATAGCATACCCACAAGGCAATGGCTAAGTCAAAAGTGTAAAAAAAGTATCGTGGAAGGCATAATGGCCAGACTGGGGATACAGAGGAGAGGATGGGTAAACGAACTCCCAAGCATCCTGTGGGCACATAGAACAATGCCAAAAACAAGCCATGGAGAAACACCGTTCAGCTTGGTGTATGGTTCTGAGGTAGTTATACCTGTAGAAATTGGGTTACCATCCCCAAGAATGTTACCGATGAACAAGGTAACTAACGGACAAGAGCGCCGCATGGATCTAGATCTCCTGGAAGAGGGGCGTGAAATGGCAGCAATTAATGAGGCCAAGTACAAGTCGAAACTTGAAAAGTACTACAACGGCTGGGTATGTATATGTACCTACAATCCTAGAGACTACGTCTTCTGAGACATTGAAGCCTCCAACGTGGAATGCCCAGGCAAATTAGCTCCTAAGTGGGAAGGACCCTATGTTGTCGACAAGGTCCTGGGCAAATGAGCTTATCAACTCATAACCTTGGACAAAGGTTATTGGTGCATGTTATGTGACAACAACTTTGGCTTGGTCTTTGGATATTAAACAAGATTGGATCATGAAGACTTATAGGAATTCGAGTTTGTTATGAAGCCTAATCAAGTCCAAGTTTGTATACAAGTTGTTTAAGCTCGAATTGTGTAATAATTGTCTATGGGCTTGGCCCAATTCGCATGGCTGTAATATATAAACAGCTTTATGCTTTAGGGGTAAGGTTAGACATTTTGTTAGACAAGTTAGACATTGTGAGAGAGTTAGAGAAAACACAGAAATCAGCTGTGAGTTCTTGGAGATCTTGAGTGATTGTAAAACAGTTTCGTGTGTTTGCTAATCACAGAAGATTAGTTTGAATATTGTGTGTTTGGTTTTCTTCATCTGATAATATTCTTGTTTCTGGTTATTCAATTAATCAAGGAGATTCCGCATCCTTGATTAGTTATCAGTTTTGTGACGATCCATCGGGAATAGGGGACCTACAATTGGTATCAGAGCTTTTGCTCTTGTGTACGGTTCAAGACTGATCGACAGAAATTAAGTTTTATATTGGTTGAATAATTTTTGGTGATACATTCATAATTTTCGAAGAACAGTGAAGAACATCGTAGAACGGTTTGAATTTCGTGGTTTTGATCTGTTTTGGTGGTGTTTGAAAGTTGTTTGCTGATTCTTAGGAATTATTGTTAGAAAGGTTTTAAAGAAAATTGATTTTCGGAGATAGAACCATTTTCCTCCTTGCAAAGGTACCTAATTTGTTTCTAATCCATAGTTGCGGAATTAGTTATGAATTAGTGACAAATACACAAGATTTACTTTCAATTTAACAATTTCATTCAATGTTTAACGGTTACAGATCTGGTAGAAATCCAGCAGAGCTTCGCCGTCTTCGTTGCAAAATTTGTTACAATGAAGACCCCAACATTCCTATATATTGACTCACCACTTCGCACCAAACTGCCAGTTCATACGAAGTGCTCACTTCGTACGAATTGGATAGTTTGTACGAAGTGGTTACATACACATTATAACTTTAACTTTTAACACTTCTAACCATGTACAATCAAACTAGACCTAAGATGCAGACAATAGACATCGTGCATCAACAGACTCCCCATTGGATGTTGTCGTAGTCTTAGTCAGTCTTCAAAAGCTTTAGATCTTCAAATGTAACTCTATCACCCAAAGAAATGTTTATACAGCTTCTTACGTCTCTCTTGAGATGGTATCGGTGTTTGATCAGTTGGAGGTGCTCATTTCATGAACTGGAACCTCCTGAGACGTACCGCTTTACGTTTTTCTTCAGTCGCTTCCAGTCGCTTTTATTCCTTCAAAAATTCTTCACGTTCAAGCTCTCGCCACTTTGACTCCCACATACGACCTGAATTAACACCATGTGCATGACAAACGTTAATCACACCTTGGTATTGTTTCACTTGAGTCTCCTCTCTTGAGACGGTATCGGTGTTTGATCAGTTGGAGGCGCCCACTTCATGAACTGGAACCTCCTGAGATGTACCGCTTTACCTTTATCTTCAATAGCCACTAATCTTGCCTCTTCCTTCAAAAACTCTTCATGTTCAAGTTCTCTCCACTTAGACTCCCACAAATTCTCTTCCTTTCGATCATCTCAGAAGTCATTTATGTTGTGATATCCCAATCATTATCAGCCCGTAATACTATCACTGCTTCACACGTTTCGGGAACAACTTGCCACCACTGAAAGTGTGTGTGAAAATCCTGCTCAATCTTTATAAGTGGCATATTCTTCATGGCTCTCGGACGCTTCATCACCAACGTCACATCCTTTTCCTTTGTAACTTTGTTCACCTTGATTCGACGCGTGGGAATAAATGGTTTCCAGTAATTAAAACCATGAATCGCTTCATATTTAATCACCCCCCATAACCTCTGATCGTGGAATTTCAACTGATAACTAATATTCTTTGTCTGCACCAGTTCTTCCACGTCCCAATAAGGTAAACTCTTCAGATCATTCAAGTATTGGAAATATTGAACTCCGAATTCATGCTTGATAGCATAAACATCCAATTCTCGAATCCATCCCCAGCTTAAAATATCACCCAAAGATACATCTTTGTCACATGTGAAAAATGCAAGTGGACGTTTAAACTTTCTTTCTTTTGGTAGCTCTTTGAACCACGATTTCTTCGTTTCAGCTATTTCTTCTTTAGATAATCTTCGCGGAACACTTCCTTCTTTAACCACTTCTTCAACCTTTCTTTTCAACAAATCTTGGTTTGCTTGGCTAATGATTTCTTCAAATGTAGGAAAACTATCTGTATCAGCACCTGTATACTTTTCACCGTTTTCTTCATCATCTGACGACCAATCTTCAACTATTACTTGATCGTAATTGTTAGCTTCAGGTACATGCTTGTAAACATACCCATTTGACTCAAACGTGCTGATATTTACTAACTCTTCTTCAAAATCAAATTCGATTGAATCATCATCAATTCAAAACAGAAAAATTAATTCTTCCTTCGTATAATTGTGATAATATTCTCCTTCTTCCTTATCATGCTCTAGCATTAGTACCATCGGCTTGTAGCTATCAGGAACAGCTATATACGGAGTAGCTGTGAAGATTCCTGATGCTTGTTCAGACTGTGTTGGCGCTTGCTGCTCCCCCTGATCTTGAACATCTTCTACATTAACTTCATCATTAAGAACTGCATCGTAATCAAAATCCCCAGTGAACTTTGCAGTTTCCACTGTAATCCCGACTCCTCCCTGATCATCATCATCATCATCATCTTTCTTTTCAGAGTCGTCTTTCGTATCATCATCTTTCTTTGAATCGTCATCGTCGTTATCTTCCTCATCATCTTGTTCTTCCTCTGTCGTTTTAGCTCGTTCGGCTCTTTGACGTCTTAGCTCAGCAATCCTTAGTAACACAGGATTATCAGCAATATCAATTACTTCACCAACAGTAATCAAATCTTGCACTGGTTCTTCAATATTAGAACTTTCACCAGTCGGTAATGGATCAATTATTAACGGATCAACAACTCCTTCCTTTACTCCTTTACCTTTTCCTTGTGCCACTGATTCTGCTGTAGCTTTTCTTTCTCTCTTAGTAGCTCGATCTCTGGCGTCTTGAACTTCCAAGCGATTGTATTCGGCAGCAAAATCAATGCCTAGGTTGTTAGAAAGCACTCTCTGAAGCATATAAAATCTCTTGTTGCTTTGTGCTCGCTCATTCTCCAAATCGTTGACAACCTTCCTCAACCTGTCATTGTCTGTGCATAAGCTTCCAATAACGGCTTTCATGTACTCATGATCATTCTCTATAAACTTGCTCCTCCCTTCAAGCACTTCTTTCTCAGCTTCGTTAGCTTTAATCTGATCTTCCAAAGCTTTAATTCTCTTCTCAAGTTCCTCAATCTTTGACTCGTTGAACAGATCAGCAGAAAAACCTTCATTGTAAGGAATATCTTCAACGTGTGGAAAGTCTTCGTATAGGAATTTCTTATGACCAGCTCTAGGAGTTGATTTTGGACGTGATGGTGGTGTAGGCTGTTTAGGGGTTGATTTAGGTGTAGGTTGTTAGGTGTGGATTGTGGTTGTGTTGAGATTGGTGGAGGTTGTACGTTAGTAGGAGATTGTGGTGGTGTGGTGTGTATAGGTGAAGTTGGTGGGGGTAGGAACAACTTTCTCCGACACTGGCTTCTTTTTCTTCCCCAACTGCCTTCTCGCTTTAGCTGCAGGCGATCCTGTAGTTTTCTTTACCATTCCAGGCTTTAGCTTAACTCTCTTAGCTTTCTTCTTTGGCCTTTCTTCCTCAGACTCAGCCTCTGATGGAACATACACATCATCTCCTTTCCTTTTCAACTTCTCCTGTTCTATTTCTTCTCAAATTTGTCTTTGACGTACACTAGTCGAATCTTCAGACTCATCTTTATCTGCAGAGTAAACACCATGATCTTCACCTCTAGCTTTCTCAGTTTCAACATTCTCTATTTCAACGTTAGCTTCTGGTGTTTCTTGGATATTAGCCTCTGGCTCATCTTCAGGTTCATCAACCGACATAGTCTTAGTAGCCTTTTTATAAGTGCATTTACGCTTCTTTCCTGGTTCTGCTTTAATGTACCAATTAGTTCTCTTTTCAACAAACCCTGCCAGGCATTCTACTTCATCTTTTTCATCACCGCTTGTAGCTTTTCACCATTTGCCATCTTCAGGTGCGACATAAACTTTGTCAGTTATAGCACTAAACATTGGTTTCGGAACTGGCTCAGTAGCTTGCCTTAGATACCGATCTAGTCTTTGTAAAGTATCATCATCCATATGCTGCAGATACAGGATATCTTCATCTTCTTTCTTTAAATTCTTGAACTTATCATCCAGCAACATTTGCACAAATCTTGGATACATAAGAAATTGCTCAGCACCAATATTCTTCGACATGTAGCAAAAAATGACATGTGAAAAGTTGAACGGAAAATTCAGAATCAACG
The DNA here is from genome assembly GCA_030545235.1 of Helianthus tuberosus. Lineage (NCBI taxonomy): Eukaryota > Viridiplantae > Streptophyta > Magnoliopsida > Asterales > Asteraceae > Helianthus > Helianthus tuberosus. The sequence continues at coordinate 128,353,460 of CM060407.1, forward strand.
CCGTGGCCATGCACATTTGATAATCGATCATATCATCAAAGCCACCCTTTCAATGACTTAATGCATGTATCAGTGAATGCATAAAAAATTTGTATGGTCGACCCAAACCTCCTGTCACACCCCAACCGATGGCGGAAACATCGGGGCGCGGCACTGAGCGAAACAGATTGTCCAGAAGTTTCCATAACAACTATAATTACCAAATATTTAAGCAATATGTCCCATACCATGTCATAAATGATATCATAATTATTACACACAAGATCTAGTCAAATTGTTCTGTTCCGACAACTCAGGTTTCAAAATACAGACAATTGTTTATTTGTTTCTAGACCTTTCCTAGCCTCGATTTCACAACAACCTAAGCATGTAAGCATCCTAAGCACCTGTCACATACGTTAAAGTAAAAGTCAACATACATAGTGTAAAGGTGAGCATACAAGTTTGATAATAGCATATAGTGTTCTAAATCGTTACGCATAACCGGCACGTACACAGTGTGAAATGAAGCACGTAAGTTATCGACATGAACCTATCAATACCAATGACTGCGGGTTGATTGCCCAAGGCAGTTCGTAATACACACTCACCCTTGTGAGCTATGTAACAAATTGTCCTTAACAGCCCCTGAGTGAACATGTGCTGAGTCCAAACTATAGTACTATCGTTGCTAAGGCAGGTAGACAGCATTCCATGTGTAAACATAACAAACAAGCATTCATTAAGTCACGGATAACATGCGGTAAAGGTTAGCGTTAAAGTATTGCGTAGTGTGTTCGATGTGATTTAGTATAAGTAACGTATGTAACACCCAAAAGTGCGTAAAGCAAAAAGGAATCGAGTATACTCACTGCGATTGATGGATTGAAGGGAGCGCTAGAGAGTAAGGTTAGCCTGTTCAGAACGATAGCATAAAAGATAAGCAACGCGTAAAACGGAGCAAGGTGTTAGTGGGTCGAACAGTAATCCGATCGGATGGTAGTCCGATCGGGTGGCTGATCGATCGGGTGATAACCCACTCGGATGGTCATCCGATCGGGTGACCTTTCGAGTGGATTGTTACTTCGTTTGGGAAGGATGTGTTTGAGTATGATGGCTTGTCTTTTGAAGTTTTCGTTGTAGCATTTTGAAAACATGGAAGTATCTCTACCTTTCAGGTTGGTCGATCGAATGACCGTTCGATCGGACAACAATCCGATTGGTTGGACACTTTAGTGAAAACAAGTTCACAGCCGTTTGTCACCCGATCAGATTGTAGTCCGATCGGGTGACAATCCGTTTGTAGTGAATCATGTTGAAAATTTTAAGTATTGAAGTTTCAGAACATCACATGGTCGGATGGTCGGTCGATCGGGTGGCAACCAGATTGGGTGGCTATCCGTTCGGTGCTCAAAACTCTTGAAGTTTGAAATAAAAAGTTAAATGTGGGACCAAGGTGCAAGCCGATCGGGTGGCAATCCGATCAGACAGTAGTCCGATCGGGTGACACTCCAACCTGGTCGACCTGATCGTCTTCTTCCTTGGTCATTTTGATAGTTTGTCGTTTTATCGAGATGATTTGATAACGTATTAGACAACGGAAACCTCGTCACGACTTAGTAACCTGATCGGACAGGAATCACCCAAACCCGACCAGTTAACTGTTCGAGACGGTGTTCCATGTTTAACCCAAAATCGGTAATCTCGTGGATAGAATCCGGATCTCGAACCAACACATCAACAAGAAAGAGTAGGTGGTTAGAACAAGCTCCGATTCTATCGGTTTTGTGTGCATTGAGTGTAAAAGAGTTGAAAGAAAGTTGGAAAACCATCTTTCAATCCTTTTTCACCTTGAATATGTTTGGATCTATGCAAGATCTTTGTTTATTTGTGTGGAAATCGTTTAGATCTAAGTTGTTCTTGGTGGATTGAAGCCAAAACATGAAGTTCATCAGAACACCATGATGACATCATCTCAGAACACCTCAAATCTAATGATTTCACGGTTAAAAGTTAAGATTCAAAAGATAGAAAGGTGTAGGAGTGCGTGTAGATTAAGAAAGTACAAGATTTAGGTTAAATACTTACAAGAATCGCGAGAAATCTGAGGAAAAGTGGGGAAAGAGTGCTGGTCGGACGAGATGTGCAGAAATGGTAAGTTGTGATGTTGACAGGGGTATTTATAGGGTTTCCATAAAATGAAAGGGGGGAAGAGGCTGGTCGATCGGGTGGTAACCCGATCGGGTGACTGCTCGATCAGGTGGCACCTCGATCAGGTGGCAGTCCGATCGGGTGGCAGCTCGATCGGCTGGCCACTCGATTGGTGTGAAAGGCGCGATGAATTTTGCTGTTTCGATTGCGATTGCGAGAGTTGCGATGCGATAGAGTTTCCTAGTCAAATTACTTTTAATCCCAACTACTATATCAACATACAATCATCCTTATTTCATATTCGATTAGCGTTTGCGATTCGATTGCGATTGGGTTTCGATTGCGTTTCGATAAATCACCACACATAAACATAATTAAACATGCACAAGTAACACTTAAGGCATACACACACATAGAACAATATCCAGAATGCGTAATTCGAGTTGCGAGTGTGATTGCGATAGCGATAAAGCGATAAAACAAGCGATAAATATCGAATTTACCTCGATTATTAATAAGTACACCACATAATACAACTAACGTCAAGCATAAAATAGACTAACTATAAGTCAAAGAAGTCAAAACAGGAATTGAACAAGGAGTGACAGATCACAATTAGCAATCTTGTCTCCCTTTGACTTCAATCTTGACTTTGACTTTCGAAACACGGGGTGTTACAGCTTCCCCTAGTTGAGGGAATTTCGTCCCGAAATTAGGCTGAAGTCGTAACAAACAACTGCGGGTACTTTGCCTTCATGTCGCTTTCGAGTTCCCAGGTGAACTCTGCGCCTCGTTTGCCTTCCCATCGGACTTTCACAATAGGAATGCGCGAGCGTCTGAGTTGTTTGGTTTGGCGATCCATGATTTCGACAGGCTTCTCCATGAAGTGTAGTGTTTCGTTTATTTGGAGGTCATCGAGAGGTACAATTAAATCATGCTTAGCTAGGCACTTTCAGAGGTTCGAAACATGGAAAGTCGGGTGGACGTTGCTAAGTTCCTCCGGTAGTTCGAGTCTGTAGGCGACTTTTCCGATCCTTTCCAGAATCTTAAAAGGTCCAACATATCGAGGCGCTAGTTTCCCTTTCTTGCCGAATCTGACCACACCCTTCCAAGGTGATACCTTTAGGAGTACGTAGTCGCCAACGTCAAATTCAAGGGGCTTGCGTCGTCTATTGGCGTAACTTTTCTGTCGACTCCGGGCTTTCAGCAGATTGTCTCGAATTTGGAGGACTTTGTCAGTCGTTTCTTGCAGTAGCTCAGGACCGGTTAATTGCGAGTGCCCGATCTCATGCCACACAATAGGCGATCAACATTTTCTTCCGTATAGAGCCTCAAATGGTGCCATTTGAATGATGGAATGATAACTGTTATTATATGAGAATTCGACTAACGGCAGGTAAGTGTCCCAATTACCGCTGAAATCTATGACACACGAACGGAGCATGTCTTCAAGAGTACGAATCGTTCTTTCAGTCTGACCTTCAGTTTGAGGGTGGAATGCGGTACTTAGATTAAGCGTAGTACTGAGAGCCGCTTGAAACGTTTCCCACAGGCGCGAGGTAAACTGAGCATCACGGTCAGAGATGATGTCGCGATGCATCCCATGTCGACAAATGATCTCATCGGTGTAGATTCGGGCTAATCTTTCTACCTTGTAGTCTTCCCGTATTGGCAAAAAGTGAACAGATTTGCTCAAACAGTCAACGACAACCCAGATGCTGTCGTGACTTGATGGCGTGCGCGGAAGTTTCGTTATGAAGTCCATAGCTATACTCTCCCACTTCCACATAGGGATCGGGGGTTGTTCGAGTAAGCCAGAGGGTCTTTGGTGTTCAGCCTTGACTTTCGAGTAAGTCAGGCACTTCCCAACGTAGAGAGCGATATCTCTCTTCATGCCCAGCCACCAGTACTTGTAGCGAAGGTTCTGGTACATTTTATCTGCACCGGGATGAATAGAGTACCGAGATTTGTGGGCTTCGTCCATCAATAACTGTCGTAAATTGGTTCGCTTAGGGATCCAAATTCAGTCCAGAAAGTGGAATATCCCATTCGACTTATTCACAAGCTGGGCTCCATCGTGGTAGATTCTTTCCTTTTTCAAAGTGCGCTCATTAAAACAAGCATGCCGGGCTTCACGGATGAGGGTTTCGAGATCGTATTGGGCTTGGATATCACGAATGCTAAGCAGATAGCTCCGTCTGCTGAGGGCGTCGGCAACGACATTTGCTTTGCCTGGGTGATAACGGATCTCACAGTCGTAATCATTGAGAAGTTCTACCCATCGGCGTTGACGCATATTAAGTTCCTTCTGGTCAAAGATATGTTGTAGGCTCCTATGATCGGTGAAGATCGTACACTTGGTACCATACAGGTAGTGTCGCCAAATCTTTAACGCAAAAACAACTGCACCTAGCTCGAGATCATGGGTTGTATAGTTCTTCTCATGGATTTTGAGCTGACGAGATGCGTAAGCAATGACCTTGTCCCGTTGCATGAGGACAAAACCAAGACCAAGGTTCGAGGCATCACAGTAGACAATAAAGTCATCGTTTCCGTTGGGTAAAGTGAGAACGGGAGCATTGCAAAGCATGTGCTTAAGGGTTTGGAAAGCAGACTCTTGTTCAGTTCCCCAAACAAAAGGCTTGTCTTTATGTGTGAGAGCGGTAAGTGGCACAGCGATTTTTGAGAATCCTTCGATAAATCATCGATAATAGCCCGCTAATCCGAGAAAAGAACGGACTTCAGAAGGGTTCTTAGGTGTAATCCAACTCTTAACTGCTTCAATCTTCGCAGGATTGACGTGGATACCTTGACTATTGACAATGTGACCGAGGAATTGAACCTCCTCCAGCCAAAATTCTCACTTGGAGAACTTGGCATAGAGTCGATTTCCTTGGAGTAGCTCGAGAACCAAACGTAGATGTTGCGCGTGTTCGGCTTTCGACTTGGAATAGATCAAGACGTCATCGATGAACACGATGACGAAGCGGTCAAGATAAGGTTTACACACACGATTCATTAGATCCATGAAAACCGCGGGTGCGTTGGTTAAACCAAAAGGCATAACAACGAACTCATAGTGACCGTATCGAGTGCGAAAAGCGGTTTTAGGTATATTGTCCTTAACAACCCCTGATTGAACAGGTGCTGAGTCCAAACTATAGTACTATCGTTGCTAAGGTAGGTAGATAGCATTCCATGTGTAAACATAACAAACAAGCATTCATTAAGTCACGTATAACATGCGGTAAAGGTTAGCATTAAAGTATTGCATAGTGTGTTCGATGTGATTTAGTATAAGTAACGTATGTAACACCCAAAAGTGCGTAAAGCAAAAAGGGATCGAGTATACTCACTGCGATTGATGGATTGAAGGGAGCGCTAGAGAGTAAGGTTAGCCTGTTCAGAATGATAGCATAAAAGATAAGCAACACATAAAACGGAGCAAGGTGTCAGTGGGTCGAACAGCAATCCGATCGGATGGTAGTCCGATCGGGTGGCTGATCGATCGGGTGACAATCCGCTCGGATGGTCATCCGATCGGGTGACCTTTCGAGTGGATTGTTACTCCGTTTGGGAAGGATGTGTTTGAGTATGATGGCTTGTCTTTTGAAGTTTTTGTTGTAGCATTTTGAAAACATGGAAGTATCGCTACCTTTCAGGTCGGTCGATCGAACGACCGTTCGATCGGACGACAATCCGATTAGTTGGATACTTTAGTGAAAACAAGTTCACAGCCATTTGTCACTCGATCGGATTGTAGTCCGATCGGGTGACAATCTGTTTGTAGTGAATCATGTTGAAAATTTTAAGTATTGAAGTTTCAGAACATCACATGGTCGGATGGTCGGTCGATCGGGTGGCTATCCGTTCGGTGCTTAAAACTCTTGAAGTTTTAAATAAAAAGTTAAGTGTGGGACCAAGGTGCAAGCCGATCGGGTGGCAATTCGGTCGGACAGTAGTCCGATCGGGTGACACTCCAACCTGGTCGACCTGATCGTCTTCTTCCTTGGTCATTTTGATAGTTTGTCGTTTTATCGAGATGATTTGATAACGTATTAGACAACAGAAACCTCGTCACGACTTAGTAACCTGATCGGACAGGAATCACCCAAACCCGACCAGTTAACTGTTCGAGACGGTGTTCCATGTTTAACCCAAAATCAGTAATCTCGTGGATAGAATCCGGATCTCAAACCAACACATTAACAAGAAAGAGTGGGAGTTAGAACAAGCTTCGATTCTATCGGTTTTGAGTGCATTGAGTGTAAAAGAGTTAAAAGAAAGTTGGAAAACCATCTTTCAATCCTTTTTCACCTTGAATATGTTTGGATCTATGCAAGATCTTTGTTTATTTGTGTGGAAATCATTCAGATCTAAGTTGTTCTTGGTGGATTGAAGCCAAAACATGAAGTTCATCAGAACACCATGATGACATCATCCTAGAACACCTCAAATCTAATGATTTCACGGTTAAAAGTTAAGATTCAAAAGATAGAAAGGTGTAGGAGTGCGTGTAGATTAAGAAAGTACAAGATTTAGGTTAAATACTTACAAGAATCACGAGAAATCTGAAAAAAAGTGGGGAAAGAGTGCTGGTTGGACGAGATGTGCAGAAATGGTAAGTTGTGATGTTGACAGGGGTATTTATAGGGTTTCCATAAAAGGAAAGGGGGGAAGAGGCTGGTCGATCGGGTGACTGCTCGATCGGGTAGCACCTCGATCGGCTGGCCACTCGATTGGTGTGCAAGGCGTGACGAATTTTGCTGTTTCGATTGCGATTGCAAGCGTTGCGATACGATAGAGTTTCCTAGTCAAATTACTTTTAATCCCAACTACTATATCAACATACAATCATCCTTATTTCATATTCGATTAGCGTTTGCGATTCGATTCGATTGCGATTGGGTTTCGATTGCGTTTCGATAAATCACCACACATAAACATAATTAAACATGCACAAGTAACACGTAAGGCACACACACACATAGAACGATATCCAAAATGCGTAATTCGAGTTGCGAGTGCGATTGCGATAGCGATAAAGAGATAAAACAAGCGATAAATATCGAATTTACCTTGATTATTAATAAGTACACCACATAATACAACTAACGTCAAGCATAAAATAGACTAACTATAAGTCAAAGAAGTCAAAACAGGAATTGAACAACGAGTGAAAGATCGCAATTAGCAATCTTGTCTCCCTTTGACTTCAATCTTGACTTTGACTTTGACTTTCAAAACACGAGGTGTTACACCTCCTTTCTTCCAGGTTGTAGCGTTCACATACCCTCTATATCCCATTTTGTAAAAACATCCCTTAACCATTCGTTCTGAAAAGCCAGTTGGATCAGATTCTGTCTTTCAAATCCAGCACTCTACGAATGTCTGCTTTTGTTATCTTAACTTCAAAGTCATTGTCATCAATCTGCACTGCAGAATATATTGTCTTTTCAGCTTCCTCATACCTTGCAGATTTCCAAAAGAATTCAACGTGTGATCTGTACGCAGTGTGCTTGTGTGTTAACGCCTTTGTAATCCGGAATTCCAAAATCTCTGAGAATGGTGCTAATCTCGGATACTTCTTCTTGTCTAACACGCAGCATGTGTTATGGAACTTCGAAAAGTTCGATTTCTTTTCCTATACGTCGAAAAACAAAACACCACTTAGAAATTTTCAAATATTTGACACTTACAACTCAGTTCATACGAAGTGGGTATCAATTCGTACGAATTGGTTTATATATTTTTCAGATTAATCATGCAGTTCGTATGAATTGGCAAATGTATTTTTAAAACTGATTTATTCAGTTCGTACGAACTGGTTGTCTTCCCAAACTAAAACATGCAATTCTCAAACCTTAAGTTTTTTTAACAATTTAACATTCTATACTATTCTAACAACGCCAATTAAATAAGTCTAGGTTCAATTTTAAGTTTTGTCCGTTCAATTATCCTAGATCTAAGTATTAAGGTCCGACATGTTAAATATGTTAAAACATACGGTTCAAACCCGAATTATTACCTTGCCCATTGAATAGAGTGTGCAAATCAACCCTATCAATGAAATTTTGGCAGAGTAACGGTATCTCGATTGTAATTTTGCTCAGTTCGCACCAGATTCTCTCTTATTTCTATCAGTAAACAATGAGGGAAATTCGTACGAATTGTGATATATATACACCTCTTCAGCCAGTTCGTATGAATTGGCTCTTTTAGGATTTTTATCCTATGGTGCAGTTCGTACGAATTGGCATCTAAACATTTTGAACTTTTTCAATGTTTTTTCATTAATCAGTTTTAACAACCCACTCAGATAACCAAGTCCAAGTTAATGACCCTGGTTAACCGATTTGTCTACCAAGTCCAAGTTAATGACCTTGGTTGACCTTTTTGAGATCAAATTGACGTTTTCGATAGTGTTAAGTTTCAAATTAATGAACTTTTAATCTTTTTAAATCATTTTTAACATTTCAGATTAGCTCCCAACCCGTTGTGTCAAGATTCTCATCAGCATACAACATCTCTGGATTTTGAAGATCCGCTTTCCATCATCGGTAGTCAAAACTAAGATAGAAACAAAATCTTTTTGTATTTTCCAAAGTTTATGCTAAAACACACTGAAAATCTTTTTGGGTTTTCTGATATGAAATGTAAAACACTATGTACAAACATATTTACAGACATATTTTTGCGAGTTTGTGTTAGAGGATCATATCAGTTTTTGAGACATATCACCAGTACCGTTTACCATTTAATTTGACTTTAAGTTTCAAAACAAATTCACTTAGATAGTCAGTATACTGGTCCATTTAAACTTCAATACATTTCTCAATTGATCTGAGATATGTTAGGTAATATTAGGAACTTAACTCAATTGTGTTTCCCACCTCAGAATATACTCTCGAATCGAGATTCCCTAGATTTCATCTTACAGGTGAATATAGTTAACTGATATCTGTAATTTGGGTAGTGCGAGGCCTTGAGAGCTCAGGTTAGTAGCACCGTACAGACAAAGAGATGAAGGCTCGACTTAAAGGTGTGTTCAACTTAGGAATCTTTTGAACTGCTTATTGTATTAGCTTTCAATATTTTCAATATTTTTAGCAGTTGTTCGAGTTTAAGTGCAAAAGTATTCTACAAGTTCTAGGTTATTGCTTTCGCAAAAATAGAAGAACCTGTATAATACCCCAGATGTCAATTCACTATAAAGACCTAGTATCTCAGAATCAGGGCGATCTCTCAAAGGAAATTTTGAAGTACTAAGTCCGTATATCCGAGAGATGTTAAGCCACAGATTAAGAAGTTGTTTGTTTATGTTTATATCTCAGAATCAACTTACTGAATGTGCGAAGCCTACTGGCACATCATCAGTGAGATCTGTTTTTAACTTTTTAAAACTTTACAAATCTTTAACATACTGTGATAGTCCACCGATGTACTATCATTTCCTCTATTTCACATGAAAACTCATTTTTGTCTTTTTCATGTTTTTGTACTTTTTGATTTTATAATGTTTTTGTATTTTCCCAAACTTTCTCCCCCTAAAATCAAAAACATATTTTTGGATTTTTGTTTTTAAAGAAAGAAATTCTAAAAACTAGTAAGATTGACAAACCGATGAGGATCACGAAAACTCGTCATCCGATCCGTATTCAACCTCTGTTTCCGCATCTGATGTGACATTTTTCATACCGTTAATTCTCAAAAGATATGTAAATTTGTCTCTTGGAAAAGCTTTGGTATAAAAATATGCCTTTTGATCATCAGTGTGGATTTTATCAATTCTAATCAACTTTTTCTCGTGGCAATCACGGATAAAGTGTTGTCGAATTTCAATATGTTTAGTTTTTGAGTGTTGAACCGGGTTTTTAGTTATATCTATAGCTGCCTTATTTTCTACATAGATCGGAGTGTCAAGAAATTGCAGTCCATAGTCTCTCATCTGTTGTTGTATCCACAAAATCTGGGAACAACAACTGGAATCTGAAACGTATTCAGCCTCGCAAGTAGAGAGATCGACCATGGTCTGTTTCTTGCACTGCCATGTTACGATGCGTGTTCCGAAGAATTGGCATCCGGCAGTTGTAGACTTTGCGTTGAGTCTGCAGCATCCGAAGTCTGAGTCTGAATATGCAGTGAGATCAAAATTGTCGTTCCGCGGAAACCACAAGCCGGTGCTTGGGCAACCCTTCAGATATCGAAAGATCCGCTTTATAATCATCAAATGTGATACTCGAGGACTAGACTGATATCGGGCGCATAGGCAGGTAGGGTACATAATGTCTGGCCTGGAAGCTGTAAGGTACATTAATGACCCAATCATCGATCTGTACAAGGTTTCTTCAACTTTTTCTCTAGTTTCATCGGCGCAAATGCCATGATTGATGGCCAATGGGGTAGAGATTGGTTTTGCTCCTGACATTCCGAATTTCTCCAGAATATCATGAACGTACTTCGTCTGATATATAAAGATACCATCAGGAAGTTGATCAACCTGAAGTCCTAGAAAGAACTTCATTTAGCCCATTGAACTCATTTCTTCTTCATGACAACCTCGAATTCTTTGCAAAGCGCATCGTTGATAGACCCAAATATGATGTCGTCCACATAGATCTGTACAATCATCAGGTGTCCATCTACTTCCTTTATGAAGAGTGGGCTATCAACAGTGCCGCGGATGAAGCCGTTCGATAACAGGTGCTGAGAGAGTGTCTCATACCAGGCTCTCGGGGCCTGATGCAACCCGTATAAAGCTTTGTTGAGAAGATAGGCTTTATCCATGTGCATTGGATCGACAAACCCCGGTGGTTGTCCTACGTACACGAGCTCCTTCACCTTTCCGTATAGGAAAGCAGATTTGACATCCAGTTGGTACACTTTGAACCCCTTCCATTACGCGAATGCCAGGAAGATGCGAATGGCCTCCAAACGTGCTACTGGATCATATACTTCAGTATAATCGATGCCCTCTTGCTGATGAAAGCCTTTGACAACGAGCCGTGCTTTATTGCGCATAATAACTCCTCGGTCGTCATGCTTACACTTGAAAACCCACTTTGTATCTATAGCTCTTTGATTAGCCGGTAGATCCACAAGTTCCTAAACTCTAAGTTTCTCAAATTGCTGCAGCTCCTCTTGCATTGCGTTTACCCAGCTATCATCGGCAAGCGCTTATTTTTTCGTTTTAGGTTCAATTTGCGAAATAAAAAATGATATGAGCATGTATCTTGAATTGGAGCAATTTTAGTATAAAAACAACTCAGATCTTTGTTGATCTGATTTCGCATTTTTACGCCAGTTCTCAGCTCTCCAATAATGTTGTCAGATGGGTGGTATGACAAATTTCTCGGTATTACTTCACTTGGAACATTCAATGAGCTTTCCAGATTAGTAATATTCTGTTCACCAACCGTTTGATCTGCAACTGTCGTACTAGTTGTAGCTTCATTTTGATTCCCAGGAGTAGCAGATAGATTTAAAAGACTTGTTATCTGCTCAGATTCATCATCGGAGCTTGAATCCCTTTCATCATAAGATGGCTCGATGTCTGAAACATGTTCATGTATGTGTGTAAAATGCAACATATAAATTACATCAAATGAGGCATAAAATAACCCTTTTTTAGTACTAATGTTGGAAAAAGTGTGTTTTTGTCTTCCTTTTGTATTTTCCGGACCAAATGAGCTTAAACGAACAAAAGGAAAAAATATGCAGCAAAAACTAACATAAATACAAAGAAAAGAAATAAACATGACATGCCCGACCCCTTAGCAGCATCCCCAAGAGCAAAACAAGAAACAGAAGGCTGACCATGGCCCGTGCCCACTGGACACGGGGGCGTGGTCAGATGTCTGCAGAAATGGACAAAGCTGTGGAAGTTTCTATGCCCACCACGGGGGCGTGCCCAGCTCAGCACGGGGCATGGTCAATGCTAAGATTTGCAGAATCTTGCAAATCTTGGTAGTACAGATACGCTTCTGCACACGGGGCCGTACCCAGCGAACACGGGCCGTGTGGAGCCTAATGCAGACAATTGCAATTAATGAAGGAAGAGAAATGGGATGGCCACGGGGGCGTATCCGCTAGACACAAGGCCATGGCCGGGCTTCTGTTCAGGCTATAAATAGGGGTGCTTGGCTCACTTCGAAGGCATCCCTTGGCAAACCACCTCTCTCCCACTTTGCCACCACTCCACCACCACTACAAAACCCACATCCACTTCCACCATCCTTTATCCACCTTAGAGTGTGTGTAGTAGTCTCGGGATCCAAGATTGATCCTAAGAGTTCTTGTCAATCAAAGGCCATGTTTGGCTAAGTCTCTTACATCACTTGGTGATGACAAGCATTTAATGTATTACTTTTGATTTTTAATCTTTTTGCACTTTTTATTTGGTTTTGTATTAATGACTTTAATAACTAGTTTCTTATGTTGAAGGTGAAACTTCTTTATCATTTGTCCGTGGTGTCCTGGCATTACTTTACTATCTATATAAAGTAAAAGATTTTCACCATTCATATCTCTACGGTCTATATAGAGATATGTTGGCTACCTGGTCGGGGGTTAAGGGAATGGTTTAGTAAGGTTCTTGCCTTGTTCAGTGTATAGATCCTGCAAGGACCTGGGTCAAGCTTACTAGGACCTCCTTCAATACCCACTGGTATTGGATAGCGGGAGTGCGAATGGCTTGATCCCCTCATATGTAAACTACTATTAATACATTAAACCGGCTATTTGGGATTGTATCCCTGCTGACTCAAACCTTCAAAAGAGGGGCCTACCACTTTTCGCATTAATAACTTAATTAGTTATCTTTCAATATTTCGACCCTTTGGGACTGTATCCTTGCTGACTTAAACCACTGGGTTGAGGGTAACGTCACCTTCAAAAGAGGGGCCTACTACTATAACTAAGATAATCTCTTAAAAAGTGTAAAAGTGCAGAAATCATCAAAGGATACATTAAAGGCGAGCCAGATCGAAGTGATTCATCTTGTCTATCTGTTTTTATTTTTATTTCAGCATTTTTAGTTTTTATTTTTCATTTAAAACCTTTTCCAAAAAATTTAGTTTGATTAGACGTTGAGGATAAACCGGTATTAAAAGCTCTTGTGTCCTTGGACGACCTCGGTATCTTACCAACGCTAAACTACGCTCACGATGGGTGCACTTACCCAAGTGTGTGTATAGTGTTAGTAGAATATCGTGTTTTATAAATTTAAAACTTGACTAATGTGTAAAATGGGCTTAAAATATCAATAAAAACATATCATACCTGGCACACACCAAGTTTTTGGCGCCGCTTCCGGGGACACAAGGATTTTAAGTAAGTTAGGAATCAACGGCCTAATCGTTTTTCTTGTGTTTCTATTTTTTTTAGGATTTTTATTAATTTTTCAGCTTCTGCAGACTTCAGCACGGGGCCGTACCCGCTGAACATGACCCGTGCTCAATCTTTGTTACTGGCAATCTTGTTTTAAGTCAGAAAGTAGCTGAACACGGGGCCGTGCCCACTGAACACGCCCCCGTGCCCAAGCTTCAAATACTGAAAACAAAACCGTAAGATCCCGACGGTTGGTAATTTCTGACAAAAACATGAGTGATATTGATTATTTTCACTTTCGCTCCTCTTATGGTGCGTGGTGTCAAATATGTGGTGGATCTCACAAAGATTTAAAGTGTTATTTTATAAATTACACTCCCCACTATATAGACCCATCGTTTTCCTGTAACCTTAAGATGGGCGAAAGTAAAAACGATCCCTATCTCTCCCTCGAATGCTCTCAATCATTTCTTCTAGATGATATGATTCTCGAAGAATTATTTCAACTTGAAGAAATAATTCTCCAATTGATAAAAGAGTTTGAGATGGAAATAAGTTATTCATCCCAAGACGACGATCAAGGAGACTTATTGAGATCACATTCGGATTCTAACAACATCGTCGATACCGAAAGCACCTCTAACTCTTGTGAGGATTTAAGCGATAGTCGTCCATGTGTCGATTGTGCCATGAAGGACTCTCCATCGGTTTCCGCCGATGCGTTCATACACCTGAGCGATTCGACATATACCTTCTTTAACGAGAGCTCGGAAAAGGGGAATAAGGGTTGGTTTCGCCCACCGGTATTTAGCTTAGGTTTTACTCTTTCCGATAACCTCTTGCGTTCTTATCTAAAGCAAGGGCAACTAAGGTACCTCAGGCACTTCGGTGTTGTTCCATCCAGTAAGGAACCACCCGATCCGGATAAATTCCTTAAAATAAGACAAAAATTCTCTAACCACGGGGCCGTGTCCAGGTCAACACGCCCCGTGCTCAGAATACGGAAAAAATATGTCAAAATCTTGTCTGACCACGGGGCCGTGGTCAGCACGTTGTCGTTTTCTATAAAGTTAGCAAGATTCCTGCACATTTGGACCTATTCCAAAGACAAAGATCTGGTGGGATCTTCACATATACCCTACAAGGTATATTCCAAAGAAGGTTCTCAACAACCATCTTGTCTTTACTACTTTTGTCTCTTGCCTTCTTCTTCAAAAACTCCTCAAAACCTCCATTAAAGCTTGAAACCTCCATGTTTTTAAGCTTTATTGTGATTTTTGCTAGGTTTTTAACAAAGGAATCTTATCAAAAATAAGTTTTATAACACCGTTTTAAGTTATTTTTGCTAAAAAATGTCCCAAAGTTCATAAAAATAATTTAAAACTATAAGATTCCTGAGTTGAAAAATCTGCAGAATGGTGGCCACGGGGCCGTGCTCATCGAGCACGGGGCCGTGGCCGGAGTTACTGTTTCATTAAATTGAACTTTTCGACTTGTTTTCTTAGAATGTCGAGCCGGAACAGCGGAACATCCTCAGCTCACTCAAGGAATAATCGAAGGGGAAGAAGAACATCGGTGGAAGACTCCTTGGTTAACTAGGTGTATGCCTTGCGAGAAGCCATTGATGAGATGACGGGAGTGGAAGAAGCCTTAATTGACCGTATTAACCATTTTTCGGTTGGGTTAGAGAGTTGCCTTTAAGAAGTCAACCTTTTGCACCAAAGGTTGAATATTCTTGCTTCTCCTCCCATGGTGCCAATCATTGCACAAAGAGGGTGGAATGTTGTGCCAGAAGTCATTATTTCAGCCGAATGGCATGTCATGCCTCTGGAACCTCCTCTAAACATATTACACAGGGTTCCGGTAGCCGTCACACCTCCTCCACAAGACACTGTGGAGAATGAGCCCGCCTTCTTTCTTCCTTGAGAAATAGAGGAATGGCTCAATGACATTTAAAAGGCATCCCCCGGCTACGAGTTCTACAAAACCCTTAAGTACCGGAACGTCATTTCCGGGTTTTTGGTCATTCCTACAATAAGGGTCGAACTCTTTAGTGATTTCCTGTGTTCTTTGACCTATCTATCTTAGAATCTTTGTAGTTTTTCATTTTTAGGAACTTTATTTTCAATTTTTAGGATCTTTGTAATTGTCGTTTTAAATGAATGATGGTTTTTAATTATTCAATGATGTTTGGATGATGTTGTAGTGGTTGAATACACTCGAAAAGGTGGAGGTTACCAAGGGAACTTTAAAACCACACCTCATGAACAAAAACAAAGCCTCCTGATAATTTTCCAGCATTACAGCCAGTTCAGCACGGGGCCGTGCTCAGCCCAACACGCCCCCGTGCCCAAGGTTATGCAGAAAATGCCCTGTTCAGGTAACTGGACATGGGGCTATGCTCACTGAACACGCCCGGTGCCCAGCCTTCTGTTTAATTATGATACTGGCAATCTGACAATGGGGCCATGCCCGGACCAACACGGGCCCGTGGCCAGATGCCTAGTAACACAAAATTTTGTTTCTAACACCTTTTTACACATTAAATCAACCTAAAAACTTATTTTTGGGACACATTGAGGACAATGTGTGATTTAAGTGTGGGGGGGGGGGGATGCTAAAACCTTGAATTTTGCAAGTCCTAATAACAAGCCTTACACAAAACTCTATTGGAACCGCTAATCACCCCAAATTTTTTCAAAAACTTTTCATTTTTTTACTTGTCTTGGTTTAATTTGGGAATAACAAGTTCTAAAAAGGTTATGTTTTTACAAATTTACAACCGATAGTGTCGTGATAAAAAGAACCAACATAAGAAAATTATGAAACGGCATGACAAATCTAGTTAAAATTTGATTATATATACTTGATCACATTATAAACCCATTCCCACAATATGTGAGTTTTGAACCTTTATTGAGCATACAAGCATACATCTTTAAACTAAATGCTCATTTTTCGTTTCTTGCCTGAATAGCCGCTTGGTTCTTATGACTCTAGAACTTGCCATGATGATACATTACCGATCCTTACCAACTTAAACCCAAGTAAGTAAATGATGGAGGCATTAGGACCATTTTCCTTTCAACACCATTATTTTTCATTTTCTTTATCACCTACCCAAAATCCCCCTAGTTAACCCCTTTGAGCCTAAACCTTTTCATTTCTAAACCCACAAAACAAACACCCTTTTGCCCACCAAAACCTTTTTCTTTTCAACCCCTTTATTTTAGTAAAAATCTCGGTTTTCTTGTGACGTTTCTATATAAAAAAGTGGGTTTAGCAATAAGTTCCTCAAAGAAAATTTGTTTGAAGATGCTTAGTTTGAATAAAAGTCACAAAAACAAAAAGTTTTACGACAACCGACTCTTTTTACGCTTTTAGCCCTTTTTACTAACCAGTAACCAAAACCACCTACCCTAAACCCAAGCCTAACACTTTCCCAAGTCCTCTTGATATTTACAAAGGTTTATAGTTAAAAAGGAGGAGGATTGATTACTTGGCAAGCTTATGGTAGAAGTAAGTTCCATGCCGGTCTCGAGTGTTTCACAAAAATACATCTTTGGCCGAGTGTTGAGTGATCTCCCGTGAGGTATGTGAACTTGTATATCCTTCAGTCTTTGGATTGTTCTTTTAGATTGACCATCCGTTTGAGGATGATACGCTGTGCTCAAATTAAGTTGGGTTCCCATGGTAGATTGCATCGTTCTCCAAAAGTGAGACAAGAATCTAGCATCACGGTCAGATATGATGTTCAAAGGAACACCATGACGGGATACAATCTCATCGACATAAATCTTGGCAAGTTTGTCAGTAGATAGATCCTCACGGATCGGCAAGAAATGTGCTGACTTGGTTAGACGATCAACGACTACCCAAATGGCGTCATGACCTCGTTTAGTGTGTGGTAATTTGGTAATGAGATCCATAGCAATGTTTTCCCATTTCCAAACTGGTATCTCTGGTTGCTCCAATAATCCAGAGGGATGTTGATGTTCTGCCTTAACCTTGAGACAAGTAAGGCATTTGGATACATATAAGGCAATGTCTTTCTTCATACCCGGCCACCAATACTGGGTTTGAAGATCCTTATACATTTTATCTGCACCTGGATGAATTGAATAACGAGACTTGTGAGCTTTATCCATTAACAAGGTGCGAAGATTGTCTTGCTTTGGAACCCACAAACGGTCCATGAAATAATATAACCCATTGTCCTTTAGTTCAAGGTCAGGCTTAATACGATATGATAATTCCTTACCCATCAAGTCTTGTGTAACACAAGTATTTTGAGCCTGAGAAATGCGGGTTTGAATATCAGATCGAACCTGAACATAGTGAAGCTTGACACGTTCTTTATGACTCAATGGGTCAGCCACAACATTCACCTTACCAGGATGGTAGCGAATTTCACAATCGTAGTCGTTTAGAAGTTCAACCCATCGTCGTTGCCTCATGTTTAGTTCTTTCTGATTAAAAATGTGCTGGAGGCTTTTGTGGTCAGCGAACACTACACATTTAGTACCATACAGGTAGTGTCTCCAGATTTTGAGAGCAAAAACTACTGCGCCTAACTCAAGATCATGAGTTGTGTAGTTCTTCTCGTGTACCTTCAGCTGTCTTGATGCATAGGCTATGACTCTATTTCTTTGCATGAGAACACAACCAAGGCCTAAATTGGATGCATCACAATATATGACAAAGTCATCGTTGCCCTCAGGTAATGACAAAATAGGTGCATCACAGAGTTTCTGCTTCAAGGTCTGAAAAGCTTCTTCCTGTTTGGGTCCCCACTCAAAAGGTTTATTCTTTTGAGTTAAAGTAGTGAGAGGAACCAAAATTTTGGAGAAGTTTTCAAAAAAACGGCTGTAATAACCCGTGAGACCAAGAAATGAACGAACCTCGTTAGGAATAGTAGGTGTATCCCAATCCTTAATCGCACTGATTTTGGCGGGATCTACATGTATACCTTGTTCGTTGACAATGCGTCCCAAAAATTGAACTTCCTTAAGCCAAAATTCACACTTGGAGAACTTGGCGAAAAGTTGTTCTTTCTTTAGGAGTTCCATTGTAAGATGAAGATGTTGTTCATGATCGGCTCGTGTCTTTGAGTAGATCAAAATATCATCAATGAAAACAATGATGAACTTGTCCAAATAAGGCTTACAAACCCTATTCATCAAGTCCATGAAAACAGCAGGAGCATTAGCTAAACCAAAGGGCATAACAATAAACTCATAATGACAATATCTTGTGAGAAAAGTTGTATTGGTAATATCTTCTTCGAGTACACGAAGCTGATGATACCCAGAACGTAGATCAATATTTGAAAAGCCAGTAGCACCCTGTAACTGATCAAAGAGATCATCAATGCGAGGTAGTGTCACACCCCCAGATCTAGGCAGGCCAGTAACGAAATCCATGGAAATTTGCTCCCATTTCCATTTAGGTATCTCTGGTTGTTGAAGTAGGCCTGATGGTTTCTGGTATTCGACCTTGACCCTAGCACAAGTTAAGTATTTACTGACGTAGGTTGCTATGTTGGCTTTCATACTAGGCCACCAATACGTAGTCTTGAGATCGTGGTACATCTTATCCGAACCAGGATGTACCGGATAACGAGACTTGTGTGCCTCATCCATCACAAGCTCACGTAGATTACCATAGAGTGGAACCCAAATACGCCCTGTTACATAATAAGCACTGTCTTCCTTTTGTTCTAGCCGTTTCTTCGATCCTCGCAGGGACTCAGCCCTGATGTTTTCTGCTTTCAATGCTTCGACCTGAGCATCACAAATTTGAGCGGGAAGGCTAGAGTGAATGGTAAGTTATAACGCACGTACACGCTTTGGTTTAGGCTCTTTTAGGCTGAGGGCGTCGGCCACCACACTGGCTTTGCCTGGATGGTACTTGATCGCGCATTCGTAATCGTTTAGGAGTTCAACCCATCGACGCTGTCGCATATTCAACTCCTTCTGTTCGAGGATATGCTGGAGACTCCTGTGATCGGTGTAAATAGTGCACTTGGTACCGTACAGGTAATGCCTCCATATCTTTAATGCGAAAACAACGGTTCCCAGCTCCAGATCGTGTGTAGTGTAGTTTCTTTCGTGAACCTTAAGTTTGCGTGATGCATAAGCAATGACTTTATCTCGTTGCATCAACACACAACCCAATCCTTGTATGGACGTGTCGCAATAAACCACAAAATCATCTGTGCCTTCAGGTAATGAAAGAATAGGCGCGCTACAAAGTCTCTATTTTTTAAATGCTGAAATGCGAACTCCTGTACATCACCCCAACGATAGGTGACATCCTTCTGAGTCAGTGAAGTGAGAGGTTGCGCAATCTTTGAGAAATCCTTGATAAACCTTCGGTAATAACCTGCCAAACCCAAGAATTGGCGGATTTCTGTTGGTGTACGGGGTGCAGGCCAGTTCTTGATCGAGTTAACCTTGGATGGATTCACATGAAACCCATCCTCATTTACCACGTGGCTTAGGAAATGTACTTTACTTAGCCAAAAGTCGCATTTAAAAAACTTGGCGTAAAGCTGCTCTGCGCGAAGAAGTTCCAGAATAAGTCGTAGATGTTGCTCGTGTTCCTCCTGACTCTTAGAATAGATCGGAATGTCGTCGATGAAAACAATAACGAACTTATCCAGGTAAGGTTTGCACACTCGATTCATGAGATCCATGAAGACCGCAGGTGCGTTTGTTAATCCAAAAGGCATGACCAGAAACTCATAGTGCCTGTAGCGAGTTCTGAATGCTGTCTTGGAGATGTCCTCATCTCGGACTCTCAGCTGATGATAGCCCGATCTTAAGTCAATCTTAGAGCAGAAGCTCGACCCTTGTAGCTGGTCGAATATGTCATCAATACGTGGGAGGGGATAATGATTCTTCACAGTCACCTTGTTGAGTTCGCGATAGTCAATACACATTCTGAAAGTACCGTCTTTCTTCTTCACAAACAAGACTGGAGCTCCCCAGGGTGAAGAGCTAGGACGAATAAAACCCTTTTCCAAGAGGACTTGCAATTGAGTGGACAATTCTTCTAGTTCTGATGGGGCTAAGCGATAAGGCGCACGAGCTATGGGTGCTGTTCCAGGAGTTAGCTCGATTTGAAACTCGACTTGACGATGAGGTGGAAGACCAGGTAATTCCTCTGGGAAGACCTCAGGAAAATCGCGTACAATAGGAATGTCTTCAATTCTCTTCTCTTTCGTTGATGCGTCAGTAGCGAGAGCTAAAATAGCTGTGTGGCCCTTTCGCAAACACTTCTGGGCCTTAAGGAAAGAGATGATGCCTACAACTGCACCACTCTTGTCACCACGAATCACGAGGGGTTCTTCGCCAGAACGAGGGATGCGGACAATCTTCTCGTTGCAAAGAATTTCCGCTTGCTGATGAGATAACCAATCCATCCCAATAACAACGTCGAAACTACCCAGAACGATAGGAATGAGGTCGATAGAAAAGGTCTGATCAGCAAGAACAAGATTACAACCCTTAACTATGTGTGTGGCCTCTAAACTTTTACCGTTTGCTAGCTCTACCATGTGTTTGGTGTTCAAAAGTGTTGGGGTGCGCTTAAGCATTTGACTAACTTTTAAGGACACATAACTAGTATCGGCACCCGAATTGAATAAAACAGTAACAAAGAAGTCATCCAGAAGAAACTTACCCATCACAACGTTGGGATCGTTCCTTGCATCACCCTGCCCAATCAAGAACGCACGTCCCCTGGCACCATTGCCATCATTGTTTCCCCCATTATTGTTTCCGTTCCCCGGATTGTTGTTGTTGTTCTGTTTCTGGTTCAACTGGGGGCAGTTTCTCTTGAAGTGACCTTCAACACCACACTGATAACATCCCCTGTTACCCTACTGTTGCTGCTGCTGATTCTGTGGAGCTTGTGGCTGCTGTTGACGATTCTGATTCACAGGACGGG
Organism: Helianthus tuberosus; assembly: GCA_030545235.1. NCBI lineage: Eukaryota > Viridiplantae > Streptophyta > Magnoliopsida > Asterales > Asteraceae > Helianthus > Helianthus tuberosus. The sequence continues at coordinate 128,374,871 of CM060407.1, forward strand.
AGCTCCTGCAATCCTTGGCTTCATGACCCAGCTTCTACATCTCTGACAACGACCCTTGTTGCACGGCCCGCTGTGGTGCAAATTATATCGATTGCACTTAGGGTGATTTCCCCTATATCCACCCTGACCTTGATTCCCTGAAGACTACTAACTGGGGCTCATGTACTCATCTGTCTTTCGCTGCTGGGATTGAGACTGAACTGAATAGAACCTTTGCCCGAATTTCCATCCCACTTACGCTTGTTATCACTGGGAGTATCAGAAGTAGTAGTAGCGCTAATACGCTTGGGCAGCTTGTTCTGCTCAACTGCCTGATCAATGAGACGATGAGCCAACCGGATTGTGACAACCCGTATTTCCAAGGTTAACATTGCTTAAATCTCACAACCCTCGACATATGTTTCTACATCTAATTGCTTTTTATTGCACGATCATGCAAGATTTATTAAGTTACACCGGTGTGTCGTTTAATGCTTTATGTGTGTAAGTTGTATACTTGAAATCGCTCAATGGGTCTTATGTGCCCGACTACTTAGACCGTGTAGGTGTACGGGCGTAGTAAAACGAATCAGGGCCGAGTGGGCCTTACTTAGTGGCCCTCGTAAACGAATCAGGGACGGATCATATACGTAGAACTCGTGCGTGCCTCTCATCACATAAGTCCGCATCTTTTATCTTGACCCAAATTCACTATTGTGTTAGTGAGTAGAATTGGCCCCAAAACCTTGGTTTTGCTATTAGACTACCGGCCCAAACCCAACCATTGTTTTGTTACTAGAACTAGCGGCCCAAACCTTTTACCCTTATATTCATGTTACGTAACTTGGTAATGCACACAAACACAAACCCTACTTCTCCGTAGACTGTTTGTGCGGCAGACACTTTTGTTCATCGAAGCCCTCCCATTTGAAAACCGACCCGGGTGGTTGTGTTATATATCGACAGGTTAGCAAACGTTGTAAAATTGGTTGAGTTCTTGTGATATTTGTTAGGTTAGTAAATTCTTATGTGTGGGATTTGTATTGATAATTGTGCTTGGTGTGTAACATTAGTTGCATGAAAATCGATTAGAATGATGATGTGTTTGACATGAGGGTTCCTATAGTCTTGAACTAATAATAAATGCTTTGACAAGTGTGGATGAAACATAGGGCTGCATGAAGTAATCTCTTTTATTGGACCATTTGATTTGTGGGTTGACTTGTGAATTGATATTACATAGGGCTGCATGAAGTAATGATTGATGATGATGGTGTGATGAGATCACACATGGGAATTGTTATGTAATGTCAGATCCATTGTGTGAATTGAAAATATAATCAATCAAAATATATGAAAGTGACAATTAAGGCTTCATGTGATCCCTATGGGGCGGCGCCCACATGTTTTCTTTTAGATGTAGCCGCCAACATGGATGTTAATTGTACGTATGTGTTTCTTTAAGTAGGCCACTGTTTCATACTCATGATCGTGTACTGATTCGTGCTACATAAATTACATATAATGTGTATAGAATAATTGAAGGGTTGTGTGAGTAATAGTTGACATGATATTATAATATGTAGATTATTAAGTGGTGATTACCTTGAACATGTGCTTTGTGATTATCAACTGTCACTATAAACTCGTAAGGTGGTTGTGCAAAATTTAAGGTTCGTTTACATATATACCGCATGTTAAATAGTGGTGATTGAGAATATGTCTAATGAAGAACAATCGATGAAACAAGCTTGTTGTTTTGTATATTGGGTATGATCCGATTAGCTCTATGATTGCATATTAATTATTGTTGAGGATTGGGTTCATACAAACTGATTACATGCTAAAAGACTACTCGATGATGTTAGGCTCGTATGTTAATTGCTATGACTTGAACTATATGGGTGTTACTTATATATTAGAATGGTGTGTAGCATGTGACTGGGTAATATGTGAATTAATCGTACGCGTGATACGTAGGATGTATGCACATGAAACTGATTGTTATCTGTACCCATGTTAGGACGTGCTTAATCACTGTTAATTGTTAAATCGAGTAACTAATCTTACCGAGCAAACCAAGGTGAGTTCACACTCTTTCCAAGGCATGGGATTCCCAAGGGTTGGGAATGGGTTAATGATTTAAACGGAAACTACAACCATCCTCCGTGGGTAGGATGCCAAGATTACACACTGGACCAAACCTCTATCATTGAAGTCCCTCATTTATATCGACTTAATCGCCGAGGCCTATGGCGAGCGGGTCATTAGTTAATAGCGCTATTAGGTTTATCAAACCTCACACCGTGCCAGTCGGACGGGCGTGTACTAATGGACTATGGGCAAAGGGTCAATGCTGATAGACATTGACTTAGGGCACCACTTACATTTTCGTAGTAGTCGATACGTACGGTCTAGTAACACATGGGAAGCCCCCACTAATCTTCACAAACATGTCTGGGAGATCGCGATACGAATTAATACGATACATGGTTTACAAAACGAACATATGATTTACGAAACGAATGCTATAACTAAACAATCAACTGTGAACTCGCTCAACTTTGTTGTTGACTCGTTGTTACATGCCTTGCAGGTCGTTAGGTACTCTTGGAGCTTGCACAGGGAGGCGCGGTCGTTGTGGGACATGGCTATCTTAGCACTTGTTACTGACGCATCAACGAAAGAGAAGAAGATTGAGGATATTCCAGTTGTACGCGACTTTCCTCAAGTGTTTCCTAAAGATTTACCTGGGCTACCGCCTCATCGCCAGGTCGAATTCCAAATCGAGCTAGCTCCTGGGGCAGCACCACTAGCTCGTGCACCGTACCACTTAGCTCCATCAGAATTGGAAGAACTATCTACACAACTGCAAGAGCTCTTGGACAAGGGTTTCATACGTCCTAGCTCTTCGCCCTGGGGAGCACCAGTATTATTTGTAAAGAAGAAAGATGGTACCTTCAGGATGTGCATTGACTATCGTGAGCTTAACAAGGTGACCGTAAAGAATCGCTATCCTCTTCCACGCATTGACGACTTGTTCGACCAACTGCAAGGGTCGAGCTACTATTCAAAGATTCACCTGAGGTCAGGCTACCATCAACTGAGAGTCCGGGATGAGGACGTCTCCAAAACAACATTCAGAACATGCTACGGCCATTACGAGTTTCTGGTCATGCCATTCGGGCTAACAAACGCGCCTGCAGTCTTCATGGATCTTATGAACAGAGTGTGCAAGCCTTACTTGGATAAGTTTATGATTGTATTCATCGACGACATTCTTATCTACTCTAGGAGTCGGGAGGAACACGAGCAGCATTTACGACTCATTTTGGAACTCCTTCGAGCAGAACAACTGTACGCCAAGTTTTCAAAATGCGACTTCTGGCTTTGTGAAGTCCACTTTCTAGGCCACGTGGTAAACAAGGATGGGATTCATGTTGATCCATCCAAGGTAGACTCGATTAAGAACTGGCCTGCACCTCGCACACCAACGGAGATTCGCCAATTCTTGGGTTTGGCAGGTTACTACAGGAGGTTCATCAAAGACTTCTCCAAGATTGCACAACCCCTCACCTCAATAACTCAGAAAGGCGTTATTTTATCGTTGGGGAAATGCTCAGGAATCAGCATTTCAGCACTTAAAGGATAGACTTTGTAGCGCGCCTATTCTCTCATTGCCCGAGGGCACAGACGATTTCATGGTTTATTGTGACGCATCAATTCAGGGTCTTGGGTGTGTATTGATGCAACAAGATAAAGTCATTGCTTACGCCTCGCGCCAACTTAAGATCCATGAAAGAAATTACACTACACATGATTTAGAGCTGGGAGCTGTTGTCTTTGCACTCAAGATATGGACACATTATCTGTACGGTACCAAGTGCACCATCTACACCGATCACAGGAGTCTCGAGCATATCTTCAAGCAAAAGTAATTGAACATGCGACAACGTCGATGGGTCGAGTTACTGAATGATTACGAATGTGCCATCAAGTACCATCCGGGCAAGGCAAATGTTGTGGCTGACGCTCTCAGTCGAAAAGATACCACACCTAGGCGTGTGCGAGCACTACAACTCACTATCCAATCCAGTCTTCCTTCACAGATACGAGATGCTCAGGTAGAAGCATTGAAACCAGAAAACATCAAGGCTGAAGCTCTACGCGGCTCAAGGCAACGGTTAGAACAAAAGGAAGACGGCGCCTACTACGTAACAGGACGCATTTAGGTCCCACTCTTTGGCAATTTACGAGAACTCGTAATGGATGAAGCACATAAGTCTCGTTACACAGTACATCCTGGTTCGGATAAGATGTACCACGACTTGAAGATAACATACTGGTGGCCTAGCATGAAAGCCCACATAGCAACTTACGTTAGCAAATGTTTGACTTGTGTGAGAGTCAAGACTGAATATCAGAAACCATCGGGCCTACTCCAACAACCAGAGATTCCACAATGGAAATGGGAGCAAATTTCCATGGACTTTGTTACTGGCCTGCCTAGATCTCAACGTGGGAATGATACTATATGGGTGATCGTGGACCGACTCACAAAATCTACACACTTTTTGGCTATTAAGGAAACGGATAAGTTCTCCACTCTAGCAGACGTCTACCTTAAGGAAGTTGTCTCGAGGCACGGGGTGCCAACCTCTATTATTTCCGATCGTGATGCACGTTTTACTTCTGAACTGTGGCAAGCAATGCACAAGTCCTTTGGCTCACGATTAGACATGAGCACAGCTTACCACCTGCAAACAGATGGGCAGTCTGAACGCACCATCCAAACCCTAGAAGACATGCTGCGGGCATGTGTAATCGATTTCGGCAACAGCTGGGAAAAACATCTCCCGTTAGTAGAGTTTTCGTATAATAACAGTTACCACACCAGCATACAAGCCGCTCCATTTGAGGCATTATACGGGTGTAAATGACGATCACCTCTTTGTTGGGCAGAGGTGGGTGATAGTCAGATCACAGGTCCAGAACTGGTGGTAGACGCAACAGAAAGAATTGCTCAGATACAACAACGCATGGCGGCAGCTCGCGACCGTCAGAAAGCCTACGCAGACAAGCGCAGGAAACCACTCGAGTTTCAAGTTGGGGATCGAGTGCTACTCAAAGTTTCACCCTGGAAGGGTGTGGTTCTCTTTGGAAAAAGGGGCAAGCTCAATCTGCGATATGTCGGACCGTTTGAAATCATTGAGAAAATAGGCAAGGTGGCCTACAAACTAAATCTACCCGCAGAACTCAGTGCAGTTCACAATGTATTTCACGTGTCAAATCTGAAGAAATGTCTGTCAGATGAGACCCTCATAGTTCCTTTGAAGGAGCTCACTATCGACGATCAGTTGTGATTCGTCGAGGAACCAGTTGAAATCACGGACCGAGACGTTAAGCTCCTCAAGCACACCAGAATACCTCTTGTTCGAGTTCGTTGGAGCTCCCGTCGTGGCCCAGAGTTTACCTGGGAACGAGAAGATCAAATGAAACTCAAGTATCCCCAGTTGTTCAAGAACAGTGCAACCACTACTGAGGCTGAAGCTACTACAGAATTTCGAGATGAAATTCCAAATCAACGGGGGGATGATGTGACACCCCAGGAAAACCAGTAAACTACACAACACAACTAGCTTCCTCAGTAACCACGTGCTAAATTTCGGGACGGAATTTCTTTCAAGTTGGGGATGATGTGACAACCCGTATTTCCAAGGTTAGCATTGCTTAAATCTCACAACCCTCGACGTGTGTTTCTACATCTAATTGCTTTTTATTGCACAATCATGCTAGATTTATTAAGTTACACGGGTGTGTCGTTTAATGCTTTATGTGTGTAAGTTGTATACTTGAAATCGCTCAATGGGTCTTATGTGTCCGACTACTTAGACCGTGTAGGTGTACGGGCGTAGTAAAACGAATCAGGGCTGAGTGGGCCTTACTTAGTGGGCCTCGTAAATGAATCAGGGCCGGTTCATATACGTAGAACTCGCGCGTGCCTCTCATCACATAAGTCCGCATCTTTTATCTTGACCCAAATTCACTATTGTGTTAGTGAGTAGAATTGGCCCCAAAACCTTGGTTTTGCTATTAGACTACCGGCCCAAACCCAACCATTGTTTTGTTACTAGAACTAGCGGCCCAAACCTTTTACCCTTATATTCATGTTACGTAACTTGGTAATGCACACAAACACAAACCCTACTTCTCCTTAGACTGTTTGTGCGGCAGACACTTTTGTTCATCGAAGCCCTCCCATTTGAAAACCGACCCTGGTGGTTGTGTTATATATCGACAGGTTAGCAAACGTTGTAAAATTGGTTGAGTTCTTGTGATATTTGTTAGGTTAGTAAATTCTTATGTGTGGGATTTGTATTGATAATTGTTCTTGGTGTGTAACATTAGTTGCATGAAAATCGATTAGAATGATGATGTGTTTGACATGAGGGTTCCTATAGTCTTGAACTAATAATAAATGTTTTGACAAGTGTGGATGAAACATAAGGTAAGTGGTCGACAATTGAGATTAGGCAATCTCTTTTATTGGACCATTTGATTTGTGGGTTGACTTGTGAATTGATATTACATAGGGCTGCATGAAGTAATGATTGATGATGATGGTGTGATGAGATCACACACGGGAATTTTTATGTAATGTCAGATCCATTGTGTGAATTGAATATATAATCAATCAAAATATATGAAAGTGACAATTAAGGCTTCATGTGATCCCTATGGGGCGGCGCCCACATGTTTTCTTTTAGATGTAGCCGCCAACATGGATGTTAATTGTACGTATGTGTTTCTTTAAGTAGGCCACTGTTTCATACTCATGATCGTGTACTGATTCGTGCTACATAAATTACATATAATGTGTATAGAATAATTGAAGGGTTGTGTGAGTAATAGTTGACATGATATTCTAATATGTAGATTATTAAGTGGTGATTACCTTGAACATGTGCTTTGTGATTATCAACTGTCACTATAAACTCATAAGGTGGTTGTGCAAAATTTAAGGTTCGTTTACATATCTACCGCATGTTAAAAAGTGGTGATTGAGAATATGTCTAATGAAGAACAATCGATGAAACAAGCTTGTTGTTTTGTATATTGGGTATGATCCGATTAGCTCTATGATTGCATATTAATTATTGTTGAGGATTGGGTTCATACAAACTGATTACATGCTAAAAGACTACTCGATGATGTTAGGCTCGTATGTTAATTGCTATGACTTGAACTATATGGGTGTTACTTATATATTAGAATGGTGTGTAGCATGTGACTGGGTAATATGTGAATTAATCGTACGCGTGATACGTAGGATGTATGCACATGAAACTGATTGTTATCTGTACCCATGTTAGGACGTGCTTAATCACTGTTAATTATTAAATCGAGTAACTAATCTTACCGACCAAACCAAGGTGAGTTCACACTCTTTCCAAGGCATGGGATTCCCAAGGGTTGGGAACGGGTTAATGATTTAAACGGTAACTACAACCATCCTCCGTGGGTAGGATGCCAAGATTACACACTGGACCAAACCTCTATCATTGAAGTCCCTCATTTATATCGACTTAATCGCCGAGGCCTATGGCGAGCGGGTCATTAGTTAATAGCGCTAATAGGTTTAACAAACCTCACACCGTGCCAGTCGGACGGGCGTGTACTAATGGACTATGCGCAAAGGGTCAATGCTGATAGACATTGACTTAGGGCACCACTTACATTTTCGTAGTAGTCGATACGTATGGTCTAGTAACACATGGGAAGCCCCCAATAATCTTCGCAAACATGTCTGGGAGACCGCGATACGAATTAATACGATACATGGTTTACAAAACGAACATATGATTTACGAAACGAATGCTATAACTAAACAACCAACTGTGAACACGCTCAACTTTGTTGTTGACTCATTGTTACATGCGTTGCAGGTCGTTAGATACTCATGGAGCTTGCACTGGGAGGCGCGGTCGTTGTAGGACATGGCAGTGTGTGCCATGCTAAAAACATTATTTTATTTCGTACTTAATACTTACATTGGGTTTTACAATTATGCTTCCGCTAAACACTTAACTACATTTTTGATTTGAAACACCTTTCATATTGTGTGGTTGAATTTTACTTAATAGTTGTTATGTTCAATATGATTGGTGGCTTGATCCTGGTCAGTCATGCCTCCAAGCGGTGATACTCCGCATGTGGATTTTGGGGGTGTGACACGGATGATTTGCTGAATGGTGCCAAGATTAGCTGAGGTCACCTGGCTCTGAATTTCTGGCACTAAACCCTTAAGGTACAGCTCGATACGCTTGATAGGAGGATCCACCATAGTAGGACACAAGATAGCTAATTCGTTCGATCTCTTTGTGCATGCCTCGATTTCAGACCCCGTCATCTTCAAATTGAAAAATTCCACCTCTAGCTTGTGGATGTCGTCACGACTACAGTACTCTTCTTTGATCAAATCTTTGAAATCGTTCCATGGGGTGGCATTAGCAACCGCCAGCCCTAGCAGTTGAACCTGTGCTTTCCACCAGGTTAACGCAGCACCTTCGAGTGTTCCAGTAGCAAATTTCACCCTACGAGCTTCAGGGCATTCACACATCTCAAAAACAGACTCAATCTTCTCGAACCAGTGAAGGAGACCTACAGCTCCTTCTGTTCAGCTGAAAGTACTAGGTCGGCAATCCATGAATGTTTTGAACATACATACGGGAGGCTGAGCATGTTGACCTGTGGCGCGAGAATAAAAAACAAGGTTAAGCACAAGAGTTGGTTCGCGAGGGTAGGATCTAAACGTCCTAAGATGGGTTGATATGGCAGGTTATACCTCCTGCAGGGACAGCTGCGAGTGCCTCAAACGTCCACTCATGATCTTTACAACGAAGCAACGTAAGTGAGAAAAGTGTCGTGAAAGTGCGTAAGCGTGGGATGACAGAAGAGAGTAAGCACACATGGTTCAAATAGCAGTTATCACGTTAACTAATGCACTAAGTGAACTATCAAACAGACAATATAAACATAAATCATACCACCTATTGTGTCGAGTCTTGCACGTGGAGCGAAGCGTCGTTGTGGATCGTTGAGCACTGTACAGGTTATAGTCTGGTTTTGTCAAAAAGCTTTTCCCTTTTTAAAACCAAGTTCACTATAACCAATGGCTCTGATACCAATCTGTCACACCCCCAAAATCCACAAGCGGAGTATCACCGCATGGAGGCGTAACTGAACAGGATCAAGCCACCAATCATATTGAACAATGTATTTAAAATAGATAAAATCTAACCACGCAATATAATTGGTGTTCAAAAATGAGTTAACCAAGTTCAAATTAAACAGCGGAAGCACAAAACATAAAACCCAAAACATAAGTTCAATAAGTTCATAAAGTTTAAATGTTTAACATGGAACTCAACAGTCCATGTCCCACAACGACCACTCCTCCCTGTGCAAGCTCCATAAGCACCTAACGACCTGCAAGGCATGTAACAAGGAGTCAACAACAAAGTTGAGCGAGTTCACAGTTGGTTGTTTAGTTTTAAAAGTTTGTTTTGAAAACCATAAGTTGTTTCGTAAACCACGAGTTAACCAGTATCTTTATTTTTCCCCAAACCATATCCATATTCAGTGGGGGCTTCCCCATGTGAACCACTAGACCGTTACCATATCGACAACTGACGAAAGTAAGTTGTGCCCTAAGTCAATGTCTATCATCATTGACTGAGTGCCCAGATCCATTAGTACACGCCCGTCCTACCGGCACGGTGTGAGGCTTGTCAACCCTAATAGCGCTATTAACTAATGACCTGCTCGCCATTGGCCCGGCGATTAAGTCGATATAAAAATGAGGGACTTAATGATAGAGTTTTGTCTAGTAAGTTTAAGGTTGTTGTCCTACCCAAGGAGGATGAACGTACGTATTCTACCCAAGGAGAATACGCATGATTAATATTGGCATCCTACCCATGGAGGATGGCGGTACATATCCTACCCAAGGAGGATATGCAGGTTCCGTTTTAGTTCTTTAACCCATTCCCAACCACCGGGAATCCCATGCCTTAGAAAGAGTGTGAACTCACCTTGGTTTGCTCGGTTAGATTAGTTACTCTAATAATCAGGAATTAAGCACGTCCTAACATGGTACAGATAACAATCAGTTTCACGTGCATGCATAATACGTATCCTAAGTACGGTTTATCTACTCATTACTTCTATCACGTACCACACAATTCTAATGTCACACCCTGACTTTTGCGGAAGATCATAGTTAAAAATACGCTTGTAACACTTGTTAGAAAATATTTTCTATGTGTTGGAATTTTTAGAAAATTTCGCCATAGTTTCCTTTGTAAATGGAGGTGTCCATGCTAATAAGCATATCATTTTCTTTTCGAAAAATCATCCAAATCAATCAACAACCATACTCTAACCCATATTACACTTACCAAGTGCAAAACTATTCTATTTATAACACAACATGAACTTGATGTTTTATAAAAACGCGTAGTAACTCGGTGAAGTGTTTAGTGGGTTTAGTTACCCTCCAAAGTGTGTTTACTTTTGTTAAAATCTCATTCTCGGGATTTTTAGATGTTCACAATTGTGAACATATTTTACAAAAATATTTATTTACAACATTTCCATGTTTCACTAGCATCCATATACTTATTTTATTTCCAAAAATAGTGTAAGTATATTTAAGAATCATGATCTTTCAAAAACCGTCTTTTAAACTTGGTTTGTTTAGACAAATCATTCACAAGTCTTGGGTTCACAAGTTTACTAGTTCATTTGGTTTGTTACTTTGTAAGAAAATCATTTTTACTTTCAAGTTCATGTTAGTCTAGAAGATGATTATTTCATGAGAGCACATAATCATCTCTAACTTGTTAAACCATGTTTTTTTAATCATACTCTAACAAGTTCCATATGACGATCAATCATCATATTACTAGTAATCATCAAGCAAACATCATCATATTCAAAACAACATCATTTCTACATTATTTCATCATGTTTCATCTTTGTGTTTCAAGATTCAAGTGTAGGTTCTTTTAGTGTTCAAGTTATTTCATCATAATATATCCATTAACCACTAAGAATATGAAGTAAACAAGAGTTTAAAGAAGTCTTACAACTAGCTTAAAGCTAGGGAAGAAACAAGATGAAAATGAGTGGATAAAAGCTTGTGGTAGAGGTCCTTCAAGATCCGTGAATACCAAGCTTCGTTAATCACCTAGTATCACCTTGTAGTGTACTTGGAATACTTAAATGAAAATTGAAAATGGGTGGGGATGTATGGGGGGTTTACGGCCGAGCTTCAAGGGAGAGGAGGAAGTTTTTGTGGTATTGATGATGGTGAGTGATTATGTCCTTATAATTCCACTAACTATATTATCCAATAGGTAATGTGTCATCTCAAGTACATGCAAGATCCAACAAATCCCAAAGCAAGATTGTGGAGGATTTTAGTAAGATTTAGAAATCTTATGGTGGGGCCTCCTTAATGAGCCGTAGGTTATATGGGGGGGGGGTTAAATGAAAATTGTTGGTAGATAATTTAATTAGTGGAAGGTGTTAAGTGTAAGATCTAATGTTTAGTGTGTTACATACTTTATGTAACATGTTAGTGTGCTCGGGAACCATGACTAGCTCAGAAAAAAGTGAAACAATGTTTTTAACAATATTTTAGTGTCCCGGGTAATGTCCGGTTGTTTGGTTAGATACCGTTCCGTTAAAGTGCTAAGTTATTCCGTATAGTGTATTTTATGTAAATTTTTGTGACACTTATAATTCCCGGCACTTAGGAAAGCCTTCAGGACCATTTAGTCAATTTTCTGCACAAGACTAGTATGTTAAAAAGCTGAATTTTGCTGAAAAATGCAGTTACGTCATCAGTTGTAATTAAGCACAGTCATTAAGCACAATTTAATATTAATTAATCGTACGGATACCTATAATTATGAGGGTTGTCACAGGTAGGGGATATCGATTTTTGATGGTGAGTTTATTGAGCTCACGATAATCGATACATATTCTGAAAGATCCATATTTCTTTTTCACAAATAGGATAGGAGCGCCCAAGGTGAAAAGCTTGGACGGATGAATCCTTTCTCAGATAACTCCTAAAGCTGTTTAGATAACTCTTGCATCTCAGACGGTGCAAGACGATAAGATGGTTTAGCAACAGGATTTACACCAGGTACTAGATCAATACAAAACTCAACTTGGCGTGTTGGGGGTAAACCAGGTTATTCTTTAGGAAATACCTCAGGATAATCCCGAACAACAGGGATGTCTTGAATAGACTTACCTTTGCCTTTCTCCTCTACGACATGTGCCAAGAAGGCCACATAATTCTTTTGTATGTATTTTTGGGCTTGGGTACAAGTCATGAGTTTAAGACTTCTAGCAGGTTTCTCACCATGAACCTTTAAGATCTTACCAGTCGAAAGCGGTATACGAACGATTTTCTCAAAACAAACCACCTCTGCATGGTATTTGGCTAACCAATCCATTCCTACTATAATGTCAAAGCTTCCAAGTCGCATTGGCGTGAGGTCGATAGGAAAAAGATGGTTATTAAGGTTCAACTGGCAATTTCGAAGAACATAATCGAGTACAATGGGTTCACCACTAGCTACTTCTACTGTCAAGGCCTTTCCTAGTTTTGTTCTATTCATGGAAAACAAAGGCTCAAATGCTAAGGATACAAAACTCTTATCGGCACCCAAATCAAAAAGAACAGAAGCAGGTTGGTTGTTAACAAAGAACGTACCATTCACCACCTCGTTATCTGCACACGCCTCGTTTGCATTCATGTTGAAGACTCGTCCACGAGCCTGAGCCTGGTTTGCATTCGCCAATTTCAGGCATTGGTTTTTGTAGTGGGTCAGATCCCCATAATTATAGCAAGATCCAGGCAAATAGTGAGGCCGTGCATGTTGCTGAGCAGGTTGTTGTGCAGGATTTTGTGCTGCCAGATTTTGGGTAGGAGCAAATCAACAAGTATTGGCAAGATGACCCCGATTTCCCACAATTAGTGCAAATGCGGCACTGTACATGTGGTTAATGGGGCTGTTACACTTGTTGCACAAAGATGCATTGCCAACGTATTGCTTCTTGGCAGGTGGTTGTGTGAGCTGATTAGGAGCTGTCTGGTTAGGTTGTGCCACAACGGCAAAGTTCTTGGAAGCCTTACGCTTCCTTGACTTCTTCGAGGACTCAGCCTTTTTACCCTTATGTTTCTCATTTTTGTCGGATTGTTTCTTGTCACCCTTTTTGTGGAGTTTGCCTTTCTTGCTCTGAGATTCAGTCAAGGTAGCAGCTAGCTCAATGGCATGTCGGACGGTAGTAGGGTTGCTGCCAGTGACAATATCCTGAACAGGATCTAGCAAACCATCAATGTATTTCTCAATCGCCTTGTCCAAAGGCGTGACCATTGTCGGACAGAGCAAGCTTAACTCCTCATATATATCAGTATAAGCACAGTGTTCACCACTGTCTTGCTTTAGGTCATGGAACTCATTTTCCAGTGCCCTCTGCTCGTGACGAGGGCATAACTCTTTCATCATTAGAGCCCTGAGTTCCTCCCATGTTAGACCCATAGCAAGATCAGCCCCTCGATCTCTCATCACTCCGTTCCACCACGTAAGTGCCCTCTTTTGAAACACACTAGAAGCAAACTTGACTTTACAGTTGTTAGGACACTGAACATGGCGAAAAGTACTCTAAAGACTCTCAAACCACTGTAGGAGCCCAGTTGCTCCTTCAGAACCATTAAACTTGAGCGGTTTAGCCAAGTTAAACTGTTTAAAGTTGCACAGAGCAGGTGCATTAATGTTATTGTTATTGGCTTGGTTAATTTGAGTAATGAGATTTAGTAGTACATCAGCCATCTGCTGTGCTATAATAGTTGCAGTTCGGCATCAGGTTGTTGTACGTTGCGTCGAGGAGGAATTCTAAAAGAGGAAACATGAGAGAAAACGAGTGAGATGATATGATGAAAAATGAGATGTCATAAATATCGACAAAATGTAAGGATGGTGGTCATTTGTTCATTACCTCAAAACAAACAAACGACACACAGTGACTAATCAAAGTAAATGGGTCATAATAATGTATCGCGAAGACATGCTTTAGCCTATAAGTGGACACTCACCCCAAGAGTTCCCAGGTAAGAGTGACTGGTCCGATACTGGGGATTTGTACGAACACTCTAGCCTTAGACAGAAAACTCAGGGTACAGGCACCCACCCTTCCAGATTGCACGTGTTCACATTATTTAGACCCAAACTTTGACGAGATTTTGAAAACTTGGATGGCACAAGGCCTAAAAGAAATCATCCAAGAATGGATAATTGATTTTCAAAATTGTTTTGGAAATTTGTGTTCATGTTTTGGTAATCACCTAAGGATAGGTGATGTTTAATGTTTTAAGTTCTAAACACAAGATAACTTGTGTTAGAAAGGTTATTGTCTAGGTTAAATCATTACTAATAACCTAATTCCCTATAACAATGAGCTCTGATACCAACTCTTCTGTCACACCCCGACCGCGTAAAACAACAAACCGCGACGGAAACGTCAGAGAGTGCTGTAACAGAATTATTGTTTCATAACACATGATACTTAATTGTATTAGAATTAATTTTTACGCTGTCTTGGGAATAAAGAAAATATAACATAAATTAAACTTTTCTTGCTTCATTTTAAGTCACTAAGGCCCGAGTCCGCCTAAGTGTATCCTGATCAACCTCATACATTAGCTCCTGAAACACATGTGAAAATAGGTACGTCAGCATAAAAATGCTTGTGAGATACATAGGTTTTGTTGATGAAAGATTCATGACTTGAAAGTTAAAATAAGTGTTTAACGAAAAATAGTCATGAACCTTGAAAATGTTTTCTTTTATAAAATCATATGAAAATCGATATGAAAATCAGATGATACAAAAGAAAGATGTTTGGTTAAATAAATAACCAAGTGAAAATGAATTGTATAAAACATGTCATTTGTAAAACAATGTCATTTGAAATATATGTAATTTGTATAAAATGATTTTATCATATTACACACGTCTCGTTATTTAAATCACTTATCCATAAACCATCAAATAATGTCTTGTCAAAACCAATGTCAAATGTCATGTGTAAACAATGTCAAATGTCACAATGTCAGGTATAAACCATGTCTTGTATAAACAATTGTCTTGTACGACAAGTAAAAAGTATTTACTCAAACCAAATGTATAATGTTAATGTGTAACCAAATGTCATGTACAAAACAATGTCTTTGAATAAACCATAGTTTAAATCAAAAGTTATGTTTTGCAAAATCAATGTTTTATGGATACGAACATTTATGTGCATATATTTATCGCATACATTCAAGCCTTGAGACTGTCGGACAAACCCTTAACAAGTTAAAGGTTCATCAAATATGTTTTCGGATTCCGGCATTCCCTACTTCCAAACAAACCTAGGAAGCCGGGAACGAGATTTGTCAAGTCCTATGGTACCATTACATACTACCGAGCGGCGCGATCAATGTTAATGAATGTATTTTTGTCCCGTTAAACATACCAAATGTCATAACCAATGTAAGCATGTAATGTAAAAACCATGTACTACGCATGCTAAGTAAACACGAAGTAGAAATATCCATGAAATCAATGTGCTAGCATGCTCAGTCATCATACATAGCAGAAATGTAATGTAAATCAATGTGCCCATATGCTGAGTAAAAATATGCATCAAAATGTATCTTTGAAATCAATGTGCTAGCATGCTCAGTCAACATACATAGCAAAACATAATTGAAATCATGTACTATATATGTACTAGGTGAACATAGCAAGCATATGTCATAAAAGCATGAAAAACATGAAAGTAACAATGTAGGCACATGTGTATCACCCCAAAATATTTGAAAGCGGTAAAAGAGGGGACTATGTACTCACTTGAGATTGCAAGTATCCTTGATCTAGTGAACTAACAAAGCTCGGGAAGTCAAGGAATCAAGTGGCACCTAGTACGGAATCACTATGTTAATAATCGGAACCTAAATCGGGAGATCGGATAGAATGAGGTCTTGTAAACCAAATGAGTGTTGGAACTCATATGAAATGGTTTAACAAAGCGTACATTCTGATTTGATACCTATCCTAAGTGCTTATGACCCGTTATGACCCGTTAAGGTAGTTTACGCTACTTTAACGCGTCATTTGCGCAAATGCGCGTTTGTATGGTCTAACTAGCCCTATGATAAGTATTATATGCCCTAACATGTTTAATAATGTTGCATAATCAGTTTAAGTGTTAAAATTTAGGTTTCATAGGCTTATATTGAAATTATGCGCAAAAAAGAGCATTTTGGTCATTTTCCTAAGGCATATAATCTACCTATTATACAACTAATTAAATGAAGTGACCATAAGGTATAAACACGGACGGTTATTCCCTATACAACTATGGTCACAAAATATGTTTGGTCGGATCCTATTGATTGACCAAACGGGTCGGGTTCGAAAGTCTTAGCGGTTGTCGAGACCGCTTGACTTACGACCCTAAATAAGCACTAAACTAGAAGTGATGAGTTAAACATGTTAAAACATGTTTAACTAAGTTAGAAAACTTATTTGGTATCAAAACAAAGTATTTTGATACCCGAAAATAGTTCCGTCGCAAAATGCACATAAGCGTGCATTTTGACCGAAACTTTGACTCGTCACTTTGACTAGTCAATGTGGTAATCAGTAGGTATAATCGCAAGGGATTATAACCATCGTGATTACGATCACGTTGCAAAGTTCGATTGAACTTTGACTTGATCAATTCATGGTCAAAACCGAAAGTCAAATGATAGTCAAACTGTTTGACTTCCAGCTTGTAATTGCTGAAAATAAATGAACAAGCCATGAAAAAACACTTACAAGTGCTCTAAGGCTGGAAAATGAACCAGAAAACTCAGGTAGGTGGCCTCCAAAAGATGGTAGCCTCCACTTAGAGTTCAAGAGAAGAAGAATGAGGCATGAGCAAGGAAAAATGGGTAGATTTGAAGCCAATTTATAGTTTTTTGAAGTGCACAAGATCATGACAAGTGTGTTATGTGATGCCCAAGGAGTAATCTTGTCCATACAAGTGTGTGGTTCTTGTTAAAAGCCTTGGAGAAGAGTATACTTGGCCTCCAAACAATGAAAACCATCAAACAAACCAAGTTGAAACAAGCTGGTAGCTGGTAATCAGCTTGCTGTCAAAAAGTAGGGGTCACGTGGCGCGACAGAGGCACCCCCTAGGGGTCGCACGACGCGAGGACTGGTATCAGACTTTCAGAATTGACAGTTTTAGTCGCTGCACACTTTTAAGCATGTTTTCGACGCGTTTAACCCCCGTTAACCCATTTTCAAGGCTCTACAAGGATGTTAAAGCATAGGGGACTTGAAATATGATTGGAAATATCATGGATGTCGGTTCGTTTGGTCGTACGATTGCGTTTTTTTTGTTATTTACGACGAAACTCGAACGGACGCGAAAACGATCCAAATTAAGCGACGAATGCTATTTTTGCATTCCTATCACTAAAATATAATATTTTAGTTATTAAAAAAAATTTTGGATGTCCTGACATGGTCAAAACGCAAGATATGCGCGTATATGCAAACTTTTGCAGTTTTTGACGCTTTTAGTCCCTGTTATCAAATAAGCGTATTTTCGCATACCGAACCCATCAAAACTTATTTCTAAGCTATGTCAAGGGTATTTAGGGTATGTTTAGCTTATGATCTTGTTCCGGAGTGTACGTTGCTATACGAATCGACAGACTTTTGCAGTTTGACGTAAATAGTCCATGTGAACGAATAAACTTGTTTTTTACCATACCAAACCCTTCAAAACTTATTTCTAAGTTACGTAAAGGTTATTTAAGGTATGTTAAGCTTGTATTACTGTTCCGGAGTGTTTGTCGTGTTAAACTGATTACGTTTACGCATCAGTTTGCGTATAACTTTCAAGAAAGCGTTTAAGAGTTTGAAATCGAACAAAAATCAAAACGTGCAAGTGTCAAACATAAATAAACAAATATTGGGATCAAAACACATTGTTTTATTGATATTTGAATTGTTCAAAGTTGTACAATGATTATACAAGCATAGATGTCACATCAGGCTTGTTAGTTTTAAAAATACATCTTTGTTCCTGAACAGCCTTACGTTTGTTTTTAGCAACATTCCAATCCCCATCAGAAGGTTTAACCTTGGGATTCACATTCTTCATTGCCTTAGGTGAAGATACCTCATTGGCTTGGAATGGTAGTTATCCTTTGGTGTAACCCTCTGATTTTGCATATAATAGGGTACATGGGGACGCTGTGTGTAGTTTCTAGCAATAGGCCCGCAATGCCACAGTTGTAGCAAGTTTGTCTTTTCATAGGAAAGACATTTTGAGAAGCTTGATTTGCTCTAGCAGGTCCTGAAGGACAAACCGGTCCTTTTTGCGTTAGATGCTCCTGCACATTTCCTGTAGACGAAGATGAATTTGGGTGCTTGTATTTGTTGTTTGAAGAAGTCTTGTTGCTCTGAGCACCATTCTTCGTCTTTTCTCCTTGATTGGAGCTTTCATTCACCTTCTCACGAGCCTTATGAGATCATGATTTTCGTTGATGAGTAGACTTCTTATATCCTCGACTTTGATCTGCTTGTTTTGGCTCCTTTTGCTTGTTGTGAACCGGCTCACAAACATCAGCACAAGAGTAAGTACTAGCATTTTGTTGCACGTTTGAGCGATGAACACAATTTCTAGCAATGTGTCCAGGAATTCCACAGTTGAAACATGTCTTTCGCTTCAATGTATGGAGATTTTAAGAGCTAGTAGCAGTAGTTGATCTGATGGGTTTGGATGAATGAGCTTGTTTAGATTGCTTTGCTTGTGTTCCATGTGCCTTTTCTGAACGTTTAGGTACCTGCTGATCAGAACTAGCACAAGCATGAGATTCAGATGGATGATGTTTTTCGTCTTTTATAATTTTATCAAGATCATTTTGAAAAGAAGATTCAATTTTAATTTCCTTTTCCTTTTCCTTTTCCTTTTCAAGAACATTTTCTTGTGACTTGACATTTAATGTGACCACCTCTTCCTTTTTGAGATCTTGTTTAGTTTTATTTTCAGAAGATGTAGAAGTTTCATCAGCACATGTATCCTGTGTGTTTAATAGTGGTTCACTTTCAACTTCAGTTTCAATATGGTCCCACTAGATTCAAAATTAGGGACTTCCACTGAGACCGATTCAGAAGAAGAATCAGAACATTGTTGATTTTCTTGAGAAGAAGTTTCAGTGGTTTCACTGAATGCATCCTGAGGGACCTCTCCTGACACAGTATCAGTAGCTGTAAGGTTAGAAACATCACAATCACAATCATTAACTATTGAAAAACAACCATCATCAGACACATTATTAAATTGTTGATCACAAGCATCAACTGTCTTGCCCAAAACATCAGGCCAAATAGACGACACAACTATGAAACGAATTAAGAAAAGCTTGTCCAAAAACACAACCAGACTCAGTTTCATTTATTGAGGTTTTAGAAAAATCAGAATTTAAATCTGGTTTATTCCCAAGAACATCTTCAAACTTTACTTCATTTACTTCATCTGCATGGGAAAACGAAGCATTAGTGTCAAATATACCTTTAGAAACAAATTTTATCGGATGAGTTTCCCGATTTTCAACTGATTTACTGTTGATCGAAGACTTATCAGTTTTTGGACCGTAAGTCATCGTATCCTCATTAATCAGCTCCTCCACAGAGTAAGGCATATAAGTGTAGTTAAGATTGTATGGAGGAGGAACCTTATTATATCCAAACCACACCCTTTATTTTTCTTGTATTCCAATTGAATATCACAGATATCCTTGACCAATTTGCTAGAAGTATCATATTTTTTTAATATTGATTTCATTGATTTGATATTTTAACTTGATCTCTTCTAGCTCTTTGATCAAATTATTCATGATCGCTTTGTCATACTTATTGTTACAACTTTTAACGCTGAGTTCTTCTTTCAATTTAGCAATATCTTTCTTTTGAGCTTCATTTTTTTCTTTATAAAGCTTTTCATTTTTTTACTAAAGTAAAATTTTTATTTTTTATGTCTTTGTAATCTTGGATCAACTCAGCGTTGTGTAACCGATAAGCTTCAACTTTACCACGACATTCAGGAGTACAGAAAACAGAACTTATATCTTCAATAGTTAATCTTTCCTGAGCCACGGGTTCGTTAAACATGAATGCCATATTGTCGGTAGGTGGTTGATACTTTTGTTCTTTTCCTCAAAACACAAACCAAAACGAGAACCCGTGTACTCATTAACTCAAACCCTTTGCAATCAAATGAACCCGCTTTCTGAACCGCACCTCAAAACCTGTCAAAACTTATCACAACCAAAGAAACAAACCTCCCCCTTTTTTTAATTTTATTTAACCTCTTTTTTAGAGAAATGATTTTCTTTATTAATTAATTAAACAATATAATAAACACTATTATTATTAAACAAATATAATTATTATTATTATTATTAATGATTATGTAATGATGATCCAATGATTGTTTATTATTATATTATAATTATAATAAAAAACTTAAATCAATCAAATGTTTGAGACATCTTCTCCGTTTAAAAAAAAAAACAAAAACCTCGAAACCCTAATTATAATGAACGATGATGAAGATGGTGGCGGCGGTCGGAACCGGAGATTGCGTCGGTGAAAGATGAACGATCAATGAATAACAGAGTATCGACGAAGAAGACAATGATGACCAGAGATGATAACTGTGGAGATGAGGTCGACGAAGACGACAGTGATAATAACCGGAGATGAGTGTGGCGGAGATGGTAGTGAACGATGATAGGTGGAGATGAAGATGATGATTGATGACGGGGGTAGCCCAAGACCAAATAAAGTGACTTAAATACATGAATGCTCAAAAGGTTAAAAGGTTCAACGGTTGAAAACCCGGGAGCTAAGATAAAGCAGCACGTGAACAGTAAATGGTCACGTCTCTGATTGCCTCACCAACTCTCCCAGCCGCAAAAGTAAGACAAGTGCACAGAATGCAGTCTTTTACCCATAGGTCAAAAGGCTTCAACCCCTAAAAGGGGAAGTCCCCCACTGCAAGCATGTTCACTAGTCAATGGTTTCCTCTTTAAGCGATAACCTTCCCTATAAATGTGACACTTCATTTAGTGCTCAGGACATTCTGGATTAGCTCTGATTCTACATGAATCTCTGGTCATTGCGCTTGAGTACTTGTCCCATACAAGTGATGTGCGTGAAGTGTGTTATGGTTTTAATGTTTATTTTAAGCCCTTTTACACTTTCTTTAGCCAAGTTTTAAATTTATAAAACACGATATTTACTAACACTAAACACACATATGGGCAAGTGCACCCATCGTGAGCGTAGTATAGTGTTGGTAAGATACCGAGGTCGTCCAAGGACACAAGATCTTTTAGTACCGGTTTATCCTCAACGTCTAATCAAATAAAAAAAGTTTAGAAAAAGGTTTTAAACTAAGGAAAATAAAAACTAACTAAAATGCTGAAAATAAAAATAAAGTAAAATCAGATAGACAAGATGAATCACTTGGCTCCGACTCGTGTTTAGTGTAACCTTTGATTATTTCCGCACTTTTGCAGTATTTAAGAGATTATCTTAGTTATTGTAGTAGGCCCCTCTTTTGAAGGTGACGTCACCCTCAACCCAGTAGTTTGAGTCAGCAAGGATACAATCCTAAAGGGTCGGATTATTGAAAGATAATTAATTAAGTTATTAATGCATAATGTGGTAGGCCCCTCTTTTGAAGGTGACGTTACCCTCGGCTAAGTAGTCTGAGTCAGCAGGGATACAGTCCTAAGTAGCCGGGTTAAAGTATTAATAGTAGTTTAACTTATGAGGGAATCAAAGAGTTTGGACCCCCGCCATCCAATACCGTTAAGTATTGAAGGAGGTCCTACTAAATTTGACACAAGTCCTTTGCAGGATCTATACACTGAACAATGGCAAGACTCTTACCAAACCGTTCCCTTAACCCTTGACCAGGTAGCCAACATACCTCCATATAGATCGTGGAGATATGAATGGTGAAAATCTTTTATTTTATATAGACAGTAAAATAATGCCAAGACACCACGGACAAACGATAAGGAAGAATCACCTTTAACATAAGAAACTAGTTATTAAAGTCATTAATACATAACCAATTAAAAAGTGAGAAAAGATTAAAAATAAAAAGTATTACACTAGACACTTTGTCTTCACCAAGTGATGTAAGAGACTTAGGCAAACATGGCCTTGATTGTCAAGAACTCTTACCATCAATCTTGGATCCCGAGACGACTCACACACTCTATGATGGACAATGGATGATGGTGGTGGATGATGGTGTTATGGTTGTGGTGGGTGGTGGGTGAAGTGTGAGAGAGGTGGTGTGCCAAGGGATGGTTTGAGCTTGAGCCAAGCACTCCTATTTATAGGCTGAACAGAAGCTCGGGCACGGCCCCGTGTCTAGTGGGCACGGCCCCGTGTCCACATCCTTCTCTGTCTTCACTAATTGCTCTTGTTTGTATTAGTTGACCACGGCCCCGTGTCCGCTAGGCACGACCCCGTGTGCAGAAGCATATCTGTACTATCAAGATTTGCCTGGATTCTGCGAATCTTATAGTTGACCACGGCCCCGTGTCCGCTGAGCACGGCCCCGTGGTGGGCGATGGAAACTTCTACAACTTTGTCTTTTATGCTGACACTTGGGCACGCCCCCGTGCTCACTGAGCACGGGGCGTGTTCAGCCTTCTGTTCTCGTGTTTTGCTTGGGAAGATGCTTTTGGGGAGGTCGGGCATGTCACGTTTGTTCCTTTTCTTGTATTTATGTTAGATTTAGCTTCCTTTTTGCTTCTTTTGTTAATTTGAGCTCATTTAATCCTGAAAATACAAAAGGAAGACAAAAGCACACTTTTTCCAACATTAGTACTAAAAAAGGGTTAGTTTTGTGCCACAATTGATGTAATTTATATGTTGCATTTTGCACACATCACAAGTCTCTCTTCATCACATTCAATACACACATTCTTATTTCTCTCACATTCGAGACTGGACACATTTCAGTGGAGGATCCCTAGCAAATAACAAAATCAAACTAGTGAACCTCCCTCCACGTCTTGCAAACGTGGGGGACCCCATGACCTGCGTTAGGCAAAACCAAACCCTCTAACCCTTTTGCCTAACCAGCCCAGCTACTACCACCGGTCTAATATTTGTTGCATCAACAAGTTGGCGTCCACCGTGGGGCTATGCCACTAATTTTCTTCAAAAGACCTAGTAGTGTAGCTCCATTCTCTTGAAACTACCATGTCGGAAAGTGAATCTCCGGGGGAGGTGAATCAAGTCCCAAATACCTCTACCCCAAGCACTAGCCAAGCTTATGTGGCTATACCAACGTCCTTCTCGACACCGGGGAGCACTCCCACTAGAGCCTCATACCCCGAGTTTCTCACTTTCCACACACTAACTCCGTCTAGATCAGGGGTCCATTCCCCTAATGTCGGTGTCTCTAGCACCCCCTCACGTGTTGAACTTACCCCTGAAGGGGTCGCCAACAATTTCCTAGAGTTGAGGTCTCTCCTCAACCAATATGTGAGTAGGGAGAGGGACAAGGGGGTGAGGATACGTTTGGATTATGACGAGCCAGAACCATCACTATCTCCTGGACCCCCCATTCCTCCTTTTGCAAACTCACAACCTTCTACATCTAGGGATGAGACTGCTCCCAGCAATCCTCCTCCAAACCCTAACCCATATCTATCCACGAGGCCAAATCCGACAACATTTCCTCTCTTTTCATCCCAACCAACTACAACCGGTGCTCCATTGGGGCACGAGCTAACTCTGGACCAGCTCCTACAATCCCTAGTGGTAAGCCTTCCACCCTCAGCAACAACTACATGGGAACAAGCTTTGTCTGTACTCCCTTTGGCACGAAGTGCCGTTATGAGCACTCCTTTGGGAGTTAGTTGCCCGGTTGCACCTGGAAGTCTTCAAGGCTTTAACCTTATGCCCCAGATGATGGCCCAGATGATGGCCAACTTCCCGTGGCAGCACTTTATTAATCAGGTGTTAGCCACTCAAGGGAGCAATAATAACAACAGCAACATGGGTGTAAGGGATGAAGAGGATTTGGCTAAGCCTTACAAGCCAAGTAATCTCTCATGCTTCTCATAGCAAATAGCCGATTATGATTTTCAAACGAAGATCAAGATGCCATCCCATATCAAGACATACAACAGAACCGAGGACCCAGAAGATCACCTTCAGATCTTCACTGGTGCCGCTAGAATTGAGAAATGGTCAAATGCTGAATGCTGCCTCATGTTTATGCAAACTCTCGTCGGATCAGCCCGGATATGGTTCAACGATTTACCTGCCAGAAGCGTTCGAAGCTTCGATGATCTGAGCAAAAGGTTTCTGGCCAATTTCTCACTGTAAAGACGGTACATCAAAAATGCTACAGTAATCTTTCAGATAAAGCAGAGGGATGACGAAAGCCTTCGAGAGTTCATAGAAAGGTACAAGAAGGAAGGTCTCACATATGTAGGGGCAGACGAAAAGATGATAGTGGCCGGTTTTATGAATGCCATCACATCCAAATATCTCACAAGAGATTTCAACAAATCCCTTCCTAAGACCTTGGAAGAAGCTCTCGAAAGAGCCGAAGCCCACATCAGAGGAGAAGAGGCCATAGATATCAAAGAGCAAAGAAAAATGGGATCGAGCTAGCGAGGCAATAGCCCAGCTAGAAAAAGGGGAAGCTTCCATCCCTATGACAGACGCCAAAAGGGTTCAGAGCAGCGAAGGCCTGAAGGCCAGAACCATTCCAGCAGGGAAAAAGGCATAAGCTTCACACCCCTTACCTAGACCCCTCAAAAAATTCTTGCTACAGAAGAAGTGAAGCAAAGCTTCCGACCTCCAAGGCCTCCCCCAAAAGCAAAAGAAACGAAAATTCTACCCAATTTTGTGAATTTCAAGAAGAGAAGGGCCACCATACTAATGATTGCTTTCAACTGAAAAAGTGGATTGAAGAGGCCGTCAAATCCGGGGAACTTGCTCACTTGGTAAAGGGGGTAAGGGACAAGATGGCCGAAGGAAAGGGCAAGGAAGTTAACATGGTGGATTTTGATGGAAAGGTTCCTCACAAACGACAAAGGTTGGAAGCTTGGGAGCTTCACTGTGTTTGTTTCCCTCCAACAGAAAAGAACCCAATTTCAAACCCCCTTGTGGTTGAAGAAACTATGGGTACACTACAAACAAACAAAGCATACATAGACACTGGTGCCACCGAAATCATGTTTGAGAAGTTCTTCAACCGTTTAAGCAATGAGGAACGTTCAAAGCTTCAACCCTCAGGAACCTCCATAAAAGGTATTGCAGACATACCCCTCAAGCCTTTGGGGCAACTAACTCTTGATGTCCGTTTCAGCGAAGGCAAGATTGAAAGAGTTCAACCTCTCACCTTTGTGGTCATCAATATACCTTCAAACTATGACGTGATCATAGGAAGGCCAGGGTAGTGTGCATTCTACATGGCTGTTTCTGTTGGTCATGGCACTGTCAAGTTTCCTATCGAGAGGGGGATTGCAACCCTCCAACCTACTCAAAAGGCCTACATGGTTAAAGGGGAAAGTTCCAAAAAATGAAGAAGACAAGCAAAGGCTGATCATAAACCCTAAGTATCCTGAACAAAGGATAAGGGTAAATCCAAGCCTTTCACAAGAAACTCTCTCATATCTCGAAAAGCTGCTGGTACACTATAGTGATGTCTTCGCTTGGTGCCCAGAAGATATGATGGGTATCCCTCGAAGCATTGCTGAACACGAGTTGAAAATACCACCTAATGTCAAGCCTGTTGTCCAAAAGAAGCGGAGTCTAGCACCCGAAAGAAGCTTGGCTGCATGCCAAGAGGTTGAAAAGCTTGTGTCAGCCGGAATTCTCCGGGAAGTCAAGTATCAATCCTGGGTTGCAAACCCAGTCATGGTTCGAAAGCCAGATAACTCTTGGAGAATGTGCATAGACTTCAAGGACTTGAACAAGGCTTATCCTAAAGATTGTTACCCGTTGCCAGAAATCGATCTCAAGGTTGACTCCCTCACCGGTTACCCTTTCAAATGTTTTCTAGATGCTTACAAGGGTTACCATCAAATTCTCATGAAGAAAGAAGATGAAGAGAAAACTGCCTTTCACACTGATAAAGGAATCTTTTGCTACAAAAAGATGCCCTTTGGTCTAAAAAACGCGGGTGCAACCTACCAACGCCTTGTTGACAAAGCTTTTGCTAGTCAAATTGGCAAAAATATGGAGGCATATGTCGATGATCTTGTAATCAAAAGCAAAATGGAATATCAAATGTTTGACGACATCCAAGTAACCTTCAATGTCACACCCCCAAAATCCACCTGCGGAATACCACCGAATGGAGGCGTGACTGACCAGGATCCAGCCACCAATCATATTAAACAAGCATGTAAGTGATTATAAAAATCCAACCAATACAATTGGTGTCCAAACAAAACGTAGTTTAAGTTGCAAGCGGAAGCATAATGTTTAAAACCAAGACATAAGTTAATTGTTCAAAGTTTAACATGGCACACAGCTGTCCATGTCCCACAACGACTCTTCTCCATGCTCGGTGTGAGGTTTGTTAAACCTAAATAGCGCTATCTAACTAATGACCCGCTCGCCATTGGCCCGACGATTAAGTCGATATAAAAAGGAGGGACTTCGTGATAGGGTTTTGGTCTAGTGAAAGTTATCTATCCAAGAGGACGAGGAATTATATTCCTGAACCAGCACTGTCCTACCCAATAAAGGACGAGGAATCCATGTTCCTTAACCCCATTCCCAACCCCTGGGAATCCCATGCTTTGTAGAGAGTGTGAACTCACCTTGGGTTGCTCGGCAGTTTAGTTTACTTGGTTTAGTATGCTGGTCACCACGTCCTAATATGGTCACCATTATAGGTCAGGTTTGGGTGTAAAGGAGTCACGTATATCCTACACGTATCTAACACATAGCATACATGACATATATTTATCCTCTAAGTTATTGGGCCTGTCCACGTTCTTAAACAGTAACAGTTAACACACAGCCCAATTAACAGTAACACATAATCCAGTTGAACAATAATAAGCCTGAACAGTCCAAACAATTCTGCCCAATAACGGAAACAAGCAACCCAGTCGAGACAAGGTGGTCTCGACTCGAGAACATGCAGTCTCGAGTCGCAACCAGGAGTTCTCGAGTCATGAATGGCTGGTCTCGAGTGGTGCAGGCATGAGTTGGAAACTTAGAGGTCTCGAGTTCAGTCTCGATTCGAGACCATGAGATCTCGAGTCGAGACCTTGCTGGTTCCGAGTCCTTGAAGCTTGTCTCGAGTTGTCACGTGGTGGTCTAGAGTCGCAATCACTGCGGTCTCGAGCTGTAGCTTAAAGGTCTCGAGTCGAGACCGAGGGTCTCGACTTTCATTCCTGAAAATCGAAATCCTTCTAGAACCTTCGATGTACTATCCAATAGCATTGCAATTTCATGTGCATGAAATTGTGTACTATCCAATAAAAACACACAAACATGTTTCTTTGTCTAATATCTAGATCAAATGGATTAAACAAGGCATCTTTCAAGTGTTCATTACATATTCAAATATTCATTTAACATTCAAACTTGTTCATCATTTTAGGGTTTTCAACATTTTGCAATATGATTAATCAAACAACCCTATCCTATCATATATTCTAATCATGACAACTCAACAATCATTTGATCATAATATATATATACTAGCCGGTTAATCAAGCATTCGATTCTTAGAATCCTTAATACGAAATCCGATTAACATGAACATCATCTAATACACATATGCAAATCCGATTTCATGAGCAATAAACCTCCTCATTCATACCTAAACATAACCAAGCCATTCAGATCTAAACCCATATAGAGCCGATTACAATCATTCATGATCAATCACATATTATTTATACCAAGACAACATTTCATCATCATATAACATCATCATTCATCATCAACCGAAATAAAACACATAACATGAATCACTAACCTATATCATCACACATCAACACCTTTATCATGTATGTCATTAACCAACCAAGCATTGTAACATCTAGAAACATAAATTACTAACCGGATGGTGTTCGGGTTTGAAGAATCAACGAACCAAATACCAAGTGATGATCTAGAGCTTGAGCCGAGAGTCTTGGTGCTACCGGTTGAATCCGAAAGAGAGGAGAGGAGGTTTGTGGTTCTAGGGTTTTAGTGAGAGAGAATGTAGGAGAGTATGTGTGAGAGTGAGTGTGAGTTGCCCAAAGAAATGGCAAGGTTGGCTAGGAGCATGAGTTATATACTAGCCTTAAGTTGGTTCACCCTAGTGGGTTTTCGAGTGGGGTAAAGAGAAGCATGGCCCAACCGGCCCAACAATTACACTGTTCACTCGAGACCGAGTGGTCTCGAGTTGGGTTCATGGTCTCGGCTTATTACATACCCTCATATACATAACTATACCTTATACGTACATTTTATCAACACATAGCACATCAAGATAGTTCACAACTTTCATTTGCTAATATATAAACGCATAACGTTCAAGCATGTTACATCGAGATACAATGAAGGGTTCTAAATTACGAGTTGCCACATTATCCCCAAGTTGAAAGAAATTTCGTCCCGAAATTTGGTAAGTACTCACTGAGGAAGCTAGTTAAGTTGTATGGTTTTCCTGGTTTTCCTGGGGTGTCACATCCTCCCCCCGTTGATCTGGAATTTCGTCCCGAAATTTCGTAGCTTCAGCCTCAGTAGTGGTTGTACTGTTTGCGAACAGTTGGGGATACTTTTGTTTCATCTGATCTTCGCGTTCCCAGGTGAACTCTGGTCCGCGACGTGAGTTCCAACGAACTCGAACGAGAGGTATTCTAGTGTTCTTGAGGACCTTAACATCCTGGTCCGTGATTTCAACTGGTTCCTCGACGAATCGTAACTGCTCGTCGATGGTGAGCTCCTTCAAAGGAACTACGAGGGTCTCATCTGACAGACACTTCTTCAGATTTGACACATGGAAAATGTTGTGAACTGCACTGAGTTCTGCTGGTAAGTTCAGTTTGTAGGCCACCTTGCCTATTTTCTCGATGATCTCAAAAGGTCTGATGTATCGTGGGTTAAGTTTGCCTCGTTTGCCAAAACGAACCACACCCTTCCAGGGTGAAACTTTGAGTAGTACACGCTCCCCAACCTGGAGCTCAAGTGGTTTCCTGTCCCTATCGGCGTAGCTTTTCTGACGGTCACGAGCTGCCGCCATGCGTTGTCGTATTTGAGCAATTCGTTCGGTTGTGTCTACCACAAGTTCTGGACCAGTGATCTGACTATCCCCCCACCTCTGCCCAACAAAGAGGTGACCGGCATTTACGCCTGTACAATGCCTCAAACGGAGCAGCTTTAATGCTGGTGTGGTAGCTGTTATTGTACGAGAATTCCACAAGTGGCAGATGTTTTTCCCAGCTGTTGCCAAAGTCGATTACACACGCACGAAGCATGTCTTCTAAGGTTTGAATAGTGCGCTCAGACTGCCCGTCCGTCTGAGGGTGATACGCTGTGCTCATGTCTAAACGTGAGCCAAAGGATTTGTGCATTGCTTGCCACAGCTCTGAAGTAAAACGTGCATCACGATCCGAGATAATGGAGGTGGGCACCCCGTGCCTCGAGACAACTTCCTTAAGGTATACGTCTGCTAGAGTGGAGAACTTATCCGTTTCCTTGATAGCCAGGAAGTGTGCAGACTTTGTGAGTCGATTCACGATCACCCAAATAGTATCATTTCCACGCTGAGATCTAGGCAGGCCAGTAACGAAATCCATGGAAATTTGCTCCCATTTCCATTGTGGTATCTCTGGTTATTGGAGTAGGCCTGAGGGTTTCTGGTATTCCGTCTTGACTCTCGCACAAGTCAAACACTTGCTGACGTAAGTGGCTATGTGGGCCTTCATGTTGGGCCACCAATACGTAGTTTTGATATCGTGGTACATCTTATCTGAACCAGGATGTACCGAGTAGCGAGACTTGTGTGCTTCATCCATCACAAGCTCTCGTAAGTTGCCATAGAGTGGGACCCAAATGCATCCCATTACGTAGTATGCACCGTCTTCCTTTTGTTCTAATCGTTGCCTTGAGCCGCGTAGGGCTTCAGCCCTGACGTTTTCTGGTTTCAATGCTTCTATCTGAGCAGCTCGTATCTGGGAAGGAAGACTAGATTGGATAGTGAGTTGCAATGCTCACACGTGCTTAGGCGTAGTGTCCTTTCGACTAAGGGCATCAGCCACAACATTGGCTTTGCCAGGATGGTACTTGATTGCACATTCGTAATCGTTTAATAACTCGACCCATCGTCGTTGACGCATGTTTAGTTCCTTCTGTTTGAAGATATGCTCAAGACTCCTGTGATCGGTGTAAATGGTGCACTTGGTACCGTACAGGTAATGTCTCCATATCTTAAGCACAAAAATCAACAGCTCCCAGCTCTAAATCGTGTGTAGTATAGTTCCTTTCATGAACTTTTAGTTGGCGTGAGGCGTAGGCTATAACTTTATCTCGTTGCATCAATACACAACCAAGACCCTGAATTGATGCGTTGCAGTAAACCACAAAATCGTCTGTGCCCTCTGGAAATGAAAGTATAGGTGCGCTGCAAAGTCTATCCTTTAGGTGTTGAAATGCTGCTTCTTGTGTATTACCCCGTCGATAAACAACCCCTTTTTGTGTTAGTGAGGTGAGGGGCTGTGCAATCTTGGAAAAATCCTTAATGAACCTCCTGTAGTAACCTGCCAAACCCAAGAATTGGCGTATTTCCGTTGGTGTACGAGGTGCATGCCAGTTCTTAATCGAGTCTACCTTGGAAGGGTCAACGTGAATCCCATCCTTGTTTACCACATGGCCTAGGAAATGGACTTCACGAAGCCAGAAGTCGCATTTCGAGAACTTTGCGTAAAGCTGTTCCATTCGAAGGAGTTCCAAAATAAGTCGTAAATGCTGCTCGTGTTCCTCCTGATTCTTAGAGTAGATCAGGATGTCGTCGATGAAGACTATAACGAACTTGTCCAGGTAAGGCTTGCACACTCGATTCATTAAGTCCATGAAAATCGCAGGTGCGTTTGTCAGCCCAAAAGGCATGACCAAAAACTCAGTGTCCATAACGAGTTCTAAAAGCTGTTTTGGAGACGTCCTCTTCTCGGACTCTTAGCTGGTGATATCCTGACCTCAAATCAATCTTTGAATAGTAGCTCGACCCTTGCAGCTGGTCGAACAAGTCGTCAATACGTGGTAGAGGGTAACGATTCTTCACCGTCACCTTGTTGAGTTCCCGGTAGTCGATGCACATTCTGAAGGTACCGTCTTTCTTCTTTACGAATAGTACTGGAGCTCCCCAAGGCGAAGAGCTAGGACGAATAAAACCCTTATCCAAGAGTTCTTGTAGTTGCGTAGAGAGTTCTTCCAACTCTGATGGAGCTAAACGATAAGGTGCACGAGCTATAGGCGCAGCTCCAGGAGCTAGTTCAATCTGAAACTCGACCTGGCGATGAGGCGGGAGGCCGGGTAATTCCTCAGGAAATACCTCAGGATAGTCGCGTACGATTGGAAAATCTTCTATCTTCTTCTCTTTCTCTGAGGTGTCAGTAACGAGAGCCAAAATGGCAGTGTGGCCCTTTCACAAGCACTTCTGGGCCTTAAGGAAAGAGATGATGTTCTCAACAGCACCCCTCTTGTCGCCACGAATCATGAGAGGTTCATCACCGGACCCAGGAATACGAACGATCTTCTCGTTGCAAAGAATCTCTGCTCGGTGTTGGGATAACCAATCCATCCCAATGAAAATGTCGAAACTACCCAAGACGATAGGAATAAGGTCGATAAAGAAGGTCTGGTTAGCAAGAATAAGTTTACAACCCTTGACTACGTGTGCGGCCTCTAAACTCTTACCATTTGCTAGCTCTACAGTATGCTTGTTGTTCAAAGGTGTTGGAATACGCTTAAGCATTTGACTAACTTCTAGTGACACATCGGCACCCGAATCAAATAAAACTGTTACATAAAAGTCGTCGAGAAGGAACTTACCCATCACCACATTGGGGTCATTCCTTGCTTCACCTTGACCAAGCACGAACACCCGCCCCCTGGCACCATTGTTGTTGTTGTTGTTGTTCCCATTGTTACCATTCCCCGGATTATTGTTATTGTTGTTGTTGTTGTTCTGGTTCCTGTTCAGTTGGGGGCAATCTCTCTTGAAATGGCCTTCAGCTCCACACTGAAAGCACCCTTTGTTGATACCTTGCGGCAGCTGCTGCTGTCGCTGGTTCTGAGGGGCTTGTTGTTGACGATTCTGGTTTGCGGGGTACAAGCTTCTGCAGTCCTTGGCGGCGTGACCTGGCTTGTTGCACCGATGACAGTTACCCCTGGTGCATGGCCCGCTGTGGTGTAGGTTGCAGCGATTGCATTTGGGGTGATTCCCCTTGTACCCACCATGACTTTGACCACCAGATGATTGCTGACCGGGGCTCTTGTAGTCATCAGTCTTTCTCTGCTGAGACTGAGACTGAACAGAAGTCGAACCCTTACTTGAAGCTCCATCCCATTTCCGTTTGTTGTCACTAGGGACGTCTGAAGTAGTTGCAGCACCTATGCGCTTTGGTAACCTATTATGTTCCACCGCCTGATCCGTGAGACGGTGAGCCAATTGAACAACTTGCTGGATGGTGGCGAGGTTAGCTGAAGTCACATGACTTTGGATTTCTGGCACTATGCCCTTGAGAAATAGTTCGATGCGTTTGATGGGAGGGTCTACCATGGTAGGACACAGAATAGCCAACTCATTCGATCTTTTCGTGTATGCTTCAATTTCTGACCCCGTCATCTTGAGGTTGTAGAACTCTACCTCCAACTTGTGAATGTTATCACGATTGCAATACTCCTCCTTGATCATCTCCTTAAAGTTGTTCCAGGGGGTGGCGTTAGCAGCAACCAACCCCAGCATTTGAACCTGAGCGTTCCACCACGTGAGTGCCAATCCCTCCAGAGTACCGGTAGCGTACTTCACCCAGCGAGCCTCAGGGCATTCACACATTTCGAAGACTGACTCGAGCTTCTCAAACCAGTGGAGGAGACCTACAGCTCCTTCAGTGCCGCTAAAAGTAGTTGGTCGGCAGTCCATAAAAGTTTTAAAGGTGCACACAGGTGGCTGAGCAGGTTGACCTGTCGTGGGTGTAAGAAAGGACAGAGTTTAACACAAGGTTGGTTCACGAGAGTAGGATCTAAAGATCCTAGAATGAGTTTGGACTGCAGGATATACCTCCTGCGTGTGCAGCTGCAAGTGCCGCAGCAACTCGTTCGTTAATCAGTGCCGTCAACTGGGCTTGAGTCATGTTAATGCGTCCACTCATGATCTTCATATAAGAGGGAAACATGAGTGAGATAGGTTCGTGAAAGTGCGATGACGGGAGAGAGTAAGCACACATGTGTTCTCATACTATAGTTGCTACGTTTGTCTAAGCATACCATGAGCATAGTTCTATGAAATCTAGCAAGTAGGTAACAAAACATAAACCATATCACCTAGATTTGTCGAGCCTTGCATGTGGAGTGAAGCATCGTTGTGGATCGTAGAGCACAGTACAGGTTATAGTCTGATTTTAATAAAACTTTTTCCCCTTATTAAAACCGAGTTCACTATAACCAATGGCTCTGATACCAATCTGTCACACCCCCAAAATCCACCTGTGGAATACCACCGAATGGAGGCGTGACTGACCAGGATCCAGCCACCAATCATATTGAACAAGCATGTAAGTGATTATAAAAATCCAACCAATACAATTGGTGTCCAAACAAAATGTAGTTTAAGTTGCAAGCGGAAGCATAACGTTTAAAACCAAGACATAAGTTAATTGTTCAAAGTTTAACATGGCACACAGCTGTCCATGTCCCACAACGACTCTTCTCCATGCAAGCTCCAGCTAAGTACCTATTGACCTGCAAAGCATGCAGTAACGAGTCAACAAGAATGTTGAGCGAGTTCATAGTTGGGTGTTCGTTTTAAGTTGTTTCGAAAACAGTTTCCTTTATCTGGCGTCCTGCCGTGGGGGTTACCCCATGGTTGAAAACGTGATTTGTTTAACCCAATTACTCTGGCAATCCAGCCGTGGGGGCTACCCCATGTTTAGTTATCTGGCTCTACGGCCGTGGGGGCTACCCCATGTATATGCTACTAGACTCGTTACATATCGACTGCTGACTGTAGTCATGTTTATGTGCCCTGAACTGTCAATGTCTATCATCATTGACGTGCCCAGATCCATTAGTTCACGCCCGTCCTCTGCGGCACGGTGTGAGGTTTGTCAAACCTAAATAGCGCTATCTAACTAATGACCCGCTCGCCATTGGCCCGGCGATTAAGTCGATATAAAAAGGAGGGACTTCGTGATAGAGTTTTGGTCTAGTGAAAGTTATCTGTCCAAGAGTACGAGGAATTATATTCCTGAACCAGCACTGTCCTACCCAATAAAGGACGAGGAATCCATGTTCCTTAACCCCATTCCCAACCCCTGGGAATCCCATGCTTTGTAGAGAGTGTGAACTCACCTTGGGTTGCTCGGTAGTTTAGTTTACTTGGTTAAGTATGCTGGTCACCACGTCCTAATATGGTCACCAGTATAGGTTAGGTTTGGGTGTAAAGGAGTCACGTATATCCTACACGTATCTAACACATAACATACATGACATATATTTATCCTCTAAGTTATTGGGCCTGTCCATGTTCTTAAACAGTAACAGTTAACACACAGCCCAATTAACAGTAACACATAATCCAGTTGAACAATAATAAGCGTGAACAGTCCAAACAATTCGGCCCAATAACGGAAACAAGCAACCCAGTCGAGACAAGGTGAGTTTTTTATATAGATTGGGTGAATTATTTTTTTAAATATTTTTTTTAAATAATGTCGTTAGGGTCCAACAACTAGTAACCAAGTCCAATAACAGCATGCCACGTCAACACCCATTTATCATTAACGTCGGCGGGAAATCTCAAGCCCCGTCCACAACGTCATCAACAACGAGGGGGTCTGTGTTGTATGCAACGTGAAAGGGCATAAACAGCGCACTTCTACACCATGTGATCTTCTGGAATATGTAGGAAACGCCAAATAAGATATCTAAGATATACAACATTTTTCTTGATGGAATTCTAACACTATGAATTAATGTTGATAGCCCACTTGATAGAGGCACATACCTTTTAAGAGGAGGTCCCAGTTCAAACCTTAGAAAGAAAGAATTTAAAATTTAATAGTGTAAAGTAGAATAATAAAACTTGCCATTAAAAAAATAAAAATTAAACATGTTGTTCAAGGCCTATTTTATAAGGCACATATGCCATTTTTGGTTCATGTAGTCATTAATTTATTTTCTATTTTTCATATGATGACGTGGGTGTCCGAAGATCCCGGTCAGCATAGTCAAAGTTAGCAACAATTACAAAGAAATAATAAAGAATGCTGACAACACAAACATGGAGAAGCAAGCTAGAAGTCAGAAGCTGGGAGCTCCTGACGTGGAGTCGATACACCCATGGCTGGTGACAGGAAGCCAAGGTTACTGTACAACCTTGGAACTTGAATGGAACATGTCAACTGATTTGACCTCTCTCTACAACACGCAAAGGTGTCCTTGAGACACACAAACCTGAAACATACCCAAAGAGGCAAGGCTAACCCTGCAAGCAACATCAGGGAAGGATAAACTTACCAAGCCTAGAATGTGCCAGCTGGTGTGAGGCTCCCTTGGGCAGTGCAATCTGTATGTAAAAGGAGAGTTCCATTCCAGCCCAAAGTAAGTCATTCTCTGTCATTCTCACACTAAAATCTTATCCTTTTTTTACGCTAGACTCTTAAGAACACATTGCTGATTCTCACGCCGGAGTCCAAACGCGGGAGGCCACCTCTCGTATTAAGATTAACAGTGTTCTTTGATTGCAGATTCCGACCAAGGAGCTATCCTATGGAGTTGATCCTGGACCTTTCCCCTGCCAAACTCTTGTTGTTTTAACAAGTGGCAGTTGGTGCATATTTCGTACGTGTGCCACTGTGCGAATAGCTAGATAGAGCGTGTGTTGAATATTGTATAGAGTAGGATTAGTTGGACACGGTTTTAATAATGTAAAGGTCCATCCAGACGGATGACCATCTGGCCGGATGACCATCCGGTCGGATGACAATATGGACGAATGGACATAGTAGGAGTTGTCTATAAATAGGGACTTGAGGTTCCCATTTGGACAAGCTTTTGGTCCCAGAGGGGAGATGCTGTCCAACTGGTCTTGTGGTGCTGTAACTTTCAAGATTATGAATAGAGACCGGATTATAAATGACTTCTATCTTCTACTCCTTTCTTAGTCGTAATAAACGCACCAAACACATCGCGTCGGGACCTAAGCTCCGTCAAACTCGCCGGTTCCTGGATTAGCAGTGGTATCAGAGCTACGGTACCGATTTAATCGATCTAACAGTCGGTTAAATCACCCAAAGCTCATCAATTTTGGGTTAAACGGGAGTTTTGACGTTAAAACAGAGAAAATCATCAAAATAAAAGTCAATTCACGGATGGATTTTGGAATTTAAGACATCATTCTGTTCGGAATTGATTTGCGCACAATCCTGTGAAATTTCATCATGAAATTCACACAAATAAAGATTCTGGATCACAAAAACGTAATTTAGAGTGTTCTTGAGCTGTTAGAACATATACGATCGGACGACCATCCGATCCATGACACTAAGGAGTATTTGAATGATCAGTTGGTTTCACTCGAATGACCATCCGATCCACAAACACAAGTTTGTCCCTTATGCCGTTCGGACGAACGACCATCCAATCGGATGACCATCCGACAACATGCCATTCGACCAGATGATCAAATGCCTAAAAAAGGCATTTTTTTATCACAACGATGAGGAGAGTCTCTAGAAAAAATTTGGTGATTGAATTTTTTTTCGGGTTTCTAACGACCAATCTGGGTTGTTCGGGGACACCGTCTGGGGCTTCAGTGAACATATTTGATGATGCGATCACAGATTGTGGAAATTAGTGGGGTAGTCATGATACTAGTGCAGAAAGTTTATCTTCCAGGGTATCTGACTATTTATGGGCCAAAAAGAAAAATCCGCAATGATGAAAAATTGACGTTTTGAAGAAAATTGTCATATTTTCGGCATATTCGAGTTTTTCACAAGATAAAAGAGGACTGAATTGCTCAGTTTGAGGGGGAATTCAGTGATAGAGACGTCAAAATTTTCAAAAATGAGGGGGAATACAAATTTCAATGTCGTATGTTGAAATTTCGGCATTTTTGAAATT
Source organism: Helianthus tuberosus (assembly GCA_030545235.1). Lineage (NCBI taxonomy): Eukaryota > Viridiplantae > Streptophyta > Magnoliopsida > Asterales > Asteraceae > Helianthus > Helianthus tuberosus. The sequence continues at coordinate 128,412,382 of CM060407.1, forward strand.
TGTGACACTACAACAGTATTCGGGTAGTTTCGACTTCAGATTGTCAGGGGGAATGTGAATCTGATCGTGGGTGAAAGCTTCCGAGATCAAGATAATCCGAGGTGTTGATATCTGATCGTGGACGAAAGCATCAGAGATCTGAGAGTGATCGTGGGTGATAGCTTCTGAGATCTAGATTATCCGAGGAGATGAATCTGATTGTGGACGAATGCTTCGGAGATCAGATTACATTACTAGATGATTTGTTTTCCGGTGAAGATTTGTTGACTGTGGAGAATACCATTTACACGGATCTGTCATTCTTATGATGCGTTAAAGTGGATCACGGTAAACGGGATATCAAATCTTCAGGGGGAATCACAGATTTGAAGTTAACCAGTGGGGTATTTGAAGTTTCTATCAATTGCCGGTTGAGTTTTTGTACATTCTTAGATCAAGCAAGTGGAATGCAAGATCGTGCTGCTAAATTGACATATCAAAAACTGAGCTCGGATGCGGTTAAAGTTGAAACAGAGGATGCTGCAGTGATTAGTTTCAAATGGGTGATTATTCGTGATGGTTGCAGTTTAGCAAATCAGAGGAGAGTCGTGAACTGTGCAAAAGACCTGAAGATTCATTCCAGGGGGAATTTGTGCTTTATACTGACAAAAGCAAACCCGAATCATCAATCGAGGGGGAATATATTGTCAGAAGTTGCAGAAAAGTTGAAGATTACAGAATATTCAAACACGGCTCAAGGTTCTCAAAGCGTTAGAGATGTTTCGACTATGACAGCTGAGGGGGAATCTGTTGGTGCATATTTCGTACGTCTGCCACTGTGTGAATAGCTAGATAGAGCGTGTGTTGAATATTGTATAGAGTAGGATTAGTTGGACACGGTTTTAATAATGTAAAGGTCCATCTGGTCGGATGACCATCCGGTCGGATGACAATCCGGACGGATGGACATAGTAGGAGTTGTCTATAAATAGGGACTTGAGGTTCCCATTTGGACAAGCTTTTGGTCCCTGAGGGGAGATGTTGTCCAACTGGTCTCGTGGTGCCGTAGCTTTCAAGATTGTGAATAGAGACCAGATTATAAGTGATTTCTATCTTCTACTCCTTTCTTAGTCGTAATAAACGCACCGGACACATCGCGTCGGGACCTAAGCTCCGTCAAACTCGCCGGTTCCTGGATTAGCAGTGGCACCCACCGTGGGGCTGCGCTACTTAGAACAGTTTTCCTTGTAGTTCAGTCCTGTTCCTAAGTTACTTTCCTTTATGGCCAGAAAGGATCATCATCCTAAGGAAGTTTCGAGCAGTTCCTTACCTCGATCTAGCCCTCCGGCTACTACCGGGTCGGTAGCTGCTCCACCAACACGGACGGACTTCATGTCGCACCGGTAACACAAGATGCACAACAGTTCCAGACACCTCCCTCAACGTGAGCTCTTCCATTTTCTCCGAGTGAAGTTCTCTTCCCGGTTGAAACTATGGAAATAACTCCGGAAGGAGTAAGAAACAACTTTATACAGCTGAGGGAGCTCTTAAATGGGTATGTCCGGGAGGAACGAACGAAAGGGGTCAGATTACGGTTGTCTTACGAAGAACCAGAAGTTACACTATCTGTAACAACCAGACTTTTTGGATCGTTACTTATCGCTGTTATTCTTTTCGTAAACGCTTGTACTCTTGGGATTTGATTAACGCAAAGGGTTAAACTATGTTTTCAACGCATTTTAAACGCATATTACAATGCTTATTCAAAACGTAGTCATCACATTTAAGCGCTATTTTATAACGCTTACTACTTAAACGCATATTATCGCTTGATTACATCGCTTATTTAGACTAAACGCTATCACAACGCAAACTCAACGCAGACTCGAAACGCGTATTTAATTATGTTATGTGTGTTATTTGTGTGATTATTTGCTGAATGTTATGTGGTTATTAACGAAATGCTTATACACTTAAACGCTCACTCGCAACACGATTAAACGCAACGCAACGCTTAACAAACGAGCCAAAGTTGGAAAACTAACTAGAGAAAACACGGCCGTCCGAATGGACATCCGTCCGGATGACCATCCGCTCGGATGACCATCTTTCCGAATAACCATCCTCCCGGACGCTGCCTGTCACACCGACATAACCCTCGCTCACCCTCTATAAATACCGTCGTACACCTCTATTCTCTAACTCTGACACTCCCATTCGCTCCCCAAGACTCTATCGCGGTTCAAGGCTAATTTGTAAGTTTTTTCCCTCAAATCTCCTCCAATCCTCATCTCTAATCTCTTCTACATCATCATCTTCATCAAAATCACACATAAACACTAACTTTTTCCTCGAAATTGACTGATTTGGACCTCTTGAAGGTGGATTCCACTCGTTTTGCTTAGGCAAACTGTTGTGGAAGCATCATTCAATCGAGATTGGTTCTAGATCTAAAGGATTTCACACTTTTTAACTAAGTTATGAAAGATTTCAACACATTTTCATCTGTTTTCGACTTTTCTTCAATTTTCTACACAATATTGATGGAATCTAGACTCAATCAGACTCTCGACTCGTTCCTTAGTCGAAAGCCGGCTTGAAAACGGATTTCCACCGGAGAAATGGACCGGTTTGCGGGTCCGACATGAATCTTCATCAAGAACAGTGCGTTCGATCGAATGAGCTGAGACAATCCAGCCGAATGAACTGGATTTGGTATTTTCCCGTTGTTTGACACGTCGTCACGCCGTCTCTGTTAACTCAAAAACTTTTACTTAGAAAATTTACAAAAACTTCAATTACATACCATCTCGCTCGAATGGCCATCCGTCCGGATGACCAACTGCTCGGATGACTTGATCTTTATAATTTCCAATGTTTAAACATTTTGACTAAACTTCGAACTTCAACAGTTTACAAACAAACACATCTCATTCGAATGGCCTTTCGTTCGAATGGCCATCCGCTCAGATGGCCATCCGTCCGGATGACCATCCGTCCGGATGACCATCCGTCCGGATGACCATCCGTCCGGATGACCATCCGTCCGGATGACCATCCATCCGGATGGGACTCATCCATTCAGATCACCTGTCTAACACTTAATCCACTCGACACTCTGACTTTCAACCGAACAACACTTATGCTTCTGTTTCCGTGCACAGGCTAACTCAACGCGTTCCCTTCAATCCAATCCAGCTTGTGTTTACTTGATAAACACACACAGTGAGTATACTTGAACGCATTTTTGTTTAACGCACTTTTGGGTGTTACATACATTCTATATCAAAACACAACACACAATGCAAACACTTTATAAACGCTAACCGCCCCAGCATGCTATACGTGATTTGTTGAATGCTTGTTAACTATGCTTATACAGTGTTACACTAGACCGCCTCTAGCAACGATAGTACTATAGTTTGGACTCAGCACCTGTCGTTGACAAGGGTTGCTAGGGATCACATTACTATACTTCACGTGTTCGCTTCGGTGAACGTGTGTCGCGCATACTCTACAACGCAGTCTCGTGGTTTGGTTGTATCATTGTTTGATAGTTACATGCTTCGCCCGTTAGGTGATACATGTTGGTTATGCGTAAACGCTTTTCGTACTATTACTATGCAAACTTGTGTACTCACCTTTACTTTATGTATTGACTTTATTTTAACGTATGTGATAGGTTGATGGAATGTTTTGCTGAAGTCAAGATAGGCAGTCTAGAAACTCATCTAATAGAAATCTAGGTTGTCGGACTTGTTTTGCTTTTTGAGAACTCGTTGTCTGTAATAACTATGTGTTGAATATTTGTTCGTTGGTATGGGACAATGAATGTTAAAATATTGGTAATGGATAGTAGTTATGGATTTGCTTTTTGAGAACTCGCTGTCTGTAATAACTATGTGTTGAATATTTGTTCGTTGGTATAGGACAATGAATGTTAAAATCTTGGTAATGGATAGTAGTTATGGATTCTCTTGAGCAATCTGGTTCGCCTAGTGCCGCGCCCCAATGTTTCCGCTATCGGTTGGGGTGTGGCAGATTGGTATCAAAGCCATAACTATAGGGAATTAGATCGAGTCGTGTAGAATTGACCTAGTCTATAGTCTAAGTACCAACAGACCAGCTCCGTGCGAACCCAGTAGGGGTTTTGTATGAGCCCACTTTTGCTACTCTCGTTCGAACTCGTGAAAACTACATCTTCGTCCAAACTCGCATACTACAGCTTTGCACGAAGACAACCTTTCCTAAGGCTGAAAACAATAACTGCCTTTCCTAAGGCTGATACAATACACACATTTTCAAAAACGCTCGCATAACACAACAGAGTGATTGGGTCGAGATTAGATGTGAAAACCAAGAACTCTTGATAAGATCACTCACTCTACACGTATTTTACTCTCCGCACGAGAACTTTTGTTGAGTTAGGAGTGACATCCACACCTCAACGGGAATTCTCCATCTCTATCTCGTGGTTTAACACACTCTTAGGAACGAAGTTGTTAAGTTAGGGGTGAAACCCGCATCTTAATAACTAGTTCCACTCCCTACTTTGATCTTACAAACTCTCACCAAAGTCCCGATTGTTCCGATGACTCAAGTCACATAGTAACTGGAAGGATGAGTGTCATTCGCCGTATCTCGGTGAGAGCACAGTCTATTAGGCCAAAGCATGTACTCGAACTCGTTGGGAATAATCGAATCACTTTGGGAAGTCGATGTCTAACACCCAAGACACTCTATTTTCGATTTAAGCCTGCAATCCCGATTTTATGCATTATCGATTTTATGTGTTTATATGTTTCGATTTTGGAGATTATACGCTTTTCCGCTCATCGCTCCGCAAAACGCGCACAACTCGCACAGCTTCCGTAACCTAAAAAACGCTAACTAACTGCGAATAAACTAAGAACTCTCGTACTCGCAAGCCTTGAAAGATAGGTGAATACATGCAAAATATGTGAATTATGTGCTCATTCGTGCTTATGTGTCTATGTGTATACGTGCTTATGTGGTTTATATGCCTACGTGACTATGTGCCTATGTGCATGACGTGTTACTGCGCTTTACCTAATAATAATAATAAGTATGTTGATTAAACGTTAAACTTTTCAAAACACAACCCGATATGATCGAATCTCGTCTAATTCATATGACGAAGTCTGCTGCAGAATCTGCACTCGACAATGTTGTCATTTGGATCTCACACTCAACGTGCCACTCGATGAAACCATGCTGACAAGCGTATCGCTTCACTTGTGGCCAAGAAAATGGCTAAAGTCATACCTCAGATTGTCAGTGAAATCAACGAGGTCAGTAGAAAATCATATGTCGATTCAAAGAGTGACGCACCGCGAACTCCCTTCAGTTTCACACAATTCAAAGCCTGCGATCCTACAAACTTCATTGACGAAGATAGACCCAGTGCTATATTCCAGTGGTTTGACTCAATCGAGGTCACCTTCAAGCAAAGCGGATGCCCAGAAAATCTACGCACTGTGAATGCTACCGGAGTTTTCCAGTCTAGGGCACTAGATTGGTGGACTGCTGAGTGCAACAGGCGCGGGAATGTTGCAGCTTATGGCCTCTCATGGGAAGAGCTCATGGAGCTTATGATGGAGTTCTGTCCTCCTCATGAAGTTCAAAAGCTGGAGAATGAATTCTGGCACATCAAGCAGGAAGGAGGTGACAGCGCTGGTCTCACCGCTCGTTTCAAGCAGCTTAGTATTATCTGTCCCAGTCAGGTGGCCGCACTTGATATGACAATCAAGAAGTACATTCGAGCTCAACCCGACTATGTAGCTGATTTTGTTTAAGCAGCGAAACCTGGCACTATCGAGGAAACCTACCAACACGCAGCTGAGATCAATGATAAGCGAGTGTTGGATGGTTATTTCAAAACCTCAACCAAGAGTCTCAATCAAGCAACTGCTACTCCCGCTACCGACAGTGCTCATCTCAAGGTTCAAAGTCTTTACACCAGAGCTGCAAGCAAAAGAACAATAACAATAAGAACTATGCCATTATCGCCGCTTCACTCAACGCTGTCCCCGTACAACCCAGCAACCATAATCGTCAAGCTACTGTTACCAACGCACCGCCTGCTAAGTGTGCGTACACTGGTATCCACCCTCTATGCCCTACTTGCACTTATCATCATCTGACAGGGGTCAACTGTCGTTTCTGTGCAAACTGCAACATCTATGGGCACTTTACTGCTCACTGTCCTTCAGGCCCACGTCAGCAAGCTGCTCAAGCTCCTCCAGCGCCACCAGCTCAACCCCTTGCTCTTCAAGGTAACCAAGCAGTTCATGTTCCCGTTGTCCATGCTTGAGCTTGCTACTCTTGTGGTGACCTGAATCATTTTGCTAACGTCTGCCCGCTCCGCGTGGTGAAACAAGAACCGCAGCAGCAACCACCGCAACAGCCACAGTAGCAACAGCAGCCTCAGCAGCAACAGGAACAGCCACAACAAGCAGCCCACGGAAGAACCTTCAATATCAACGCCAGGCTCAAACTAACAACAATGTTGTCAATGGTACATTCCTTGTTAACGGTATTTATGCTTCGTGTTTATTTGATACTGGAGCCGATAATTGTTTTGTGTCATTTGAATTCGAAAAGCTCCTAAAACATAAACACGCTAACCTCCCGACGACCTTCGACGTAGAAATTGCCACTGGAAGAACCGTCACCGTCAGTTCCGTTCTCCGTGATTATACACTCGAACTTAACAATCACGTTTTCCAGATCGATCTCGTCCCAATGCAACTTGGTAGTTTTGATGTCATAGTAGGCATGGACTTTCTTCATGAAAATCGTGCCGAAGTCATTTATTTTGAAAAGATGATCCGTTTCTCTCTCTCAAACGGTGATCAATTATGTGTTTATGGCGAAGTATCCTCGAAAGAACTAAAACTTATGTCGTGCATTCAAGCAAACAAGTATCTCCGCAAGGAATACTTGGCTTTCTTAGTCCACATTGTAGTAGCGGAGGAGGAAAAGAAAACTGTGAAGGACGTTCCCGTTGTTTGTGACTTTCCTAACGTTTTCCTGACAATTTACCTGGTCTACCCCCTACCCTCGATATCGATTTTCGTATCGACCTTATTCCTGGAGCTAACCCTATCGCAAAAGCTCCTTATTGCCTCGCACCATCCAAAATGCGTGAACTTTCTAGCCAACTCCAGGAGTTACTTGATAAAGGCTTCATACGCCCTAGCACATCGCCATGGGGCGCACCTGTCCTTTTCGTGAAAAAGAAGGATGGATCATTCCGAATCTACATCGATTATAGGGAACTCAATAAGCTTACTATCAAGAATCCCTATCCTCTACCTCGAATCGACGATTTGTTTGATCAACTGCAAGGCGCTACGTGTTTCTCCAAAATCGATCTATGTTCTGGTTACCATCAACTGCGAATTTAGGATCAAGACATCCCTAAAACCGCTTTTTATACTCGCTATGGCCATTACGAATTCGTGGTCATGCCTTTTGGTCTTACCAACACACCCGCGGTCTTCATGGATTTGATGAACCGTGTGTGTAAACCTTTCTTTGATCGCTTCGTTATTATGTTTATCAATGATATCCTTATCTATTCGAAGTCAAGAGCTGAACATGCGCAACATCTTCGTTTAGTTCTCGAGTTTCTCCAAGGGAATCGCCTCTACGCGAAATTCTCCAAGTGTGAATTTTGGCTCGAGGAGGTTCAATTCCTCGGTCACATTGTTAATAGTCAAGGAATTTACGTAGATCCCACGAAGATTGAAGCAGGTAAGAGTTGGATTACACCGAAAACCCCGTCCGAAGTTCGTTCCTTTCTCGAATTGGTGGGTTATTACCGTCGATTTATCGCTGATTTCTCTAAAATTGTCGTTCCTCTCACCTTTTAACGCATAAAGACAAGCCTTTCGTTTGGGGAATCGAACAAGAGGATGTCTTTCAAACCCTCAAGCGTATGCTTTGTAACGCTCCCGTACTTGTGCTACTCGATGGAAACGACGACTTTGTTGTTTATTACGATGCCTCTAACCTAGGTCTTGGTTGTGTTCTTTTGCAACGAGACAAAGTTATCGTGTACGCATCTCATCAACTCAAGGTCCACGAGAAGAACTACACAACCCACGATCTCGAACTCGGTGCAGTTATTTTTGCGTTAAAGATATGGCGACACTACCTGTATGGTACCAAGTGTACGGTCTTCACCGACCATAAGAGCCTACAACACATCTTGAACCAAAAAGAACTCAATATGCGCCAACACAGATGGGTTAAACTTCTCAACGACTACGACTGTGAGATACACTACCACCCAGGCAAAGAAAATGTCATTGCTGATGCTCTTAGCCGACGAAGCTATTTACTTAGTGTTCGTGATGTTCAAGCCCAACATGACCTCGAAGCCCTCATTCGCGACGCTCAACACGCTTGTTTTCTCAAGAACAACTTAAAGGAAGAAAGAATACTGGGAACCGAAAACCAATTAGTGAATAAGCCGAATGGTATTTTTCATTATCTCGACCGAATTTGGATTCCTAGTCGCAATAATCTCTGAGAGATTTTGCTAACTGAAGCCCACAAGTCTCGATATTCCATTCACCCTGGTGCCGACAAAATGTACCAGGACCTTCGTTCTTGGTATTGGTGGCCGGGAATGAAGAAGGATATCACTCTCTGTGTTTTGAAATGCCTAACTTGCTCGAAAGTTAAGGCTGAACACCAACGACCCTCTGGCTTACTCGAACAACCCGAAATCCCGATGTGGAAATGGGAGAGTATAGCTATGGATTTCATTACGAAACTCTCTCGCACGCCCTCAGGTCACGATAGCATTTGGGTTATCGTTGATCACCTTATGAAATCCACTCACTTCTTACCGATACGAGAAGACTTCAATGTAGAACGATTAGCACGAATCTATACCGACGAAGTCATTTGTCGACATGGGACACCTCGTGACATAATCTCTGACCGCGATGGTCGATTCAGCTCGCGTCTCTGGGAGACATTCCAATCCGCTCTCGGTACGACCCTTAATCTCAGTACCGCATTTCATCCCTAGACCGACGGTCAGACTGAGAGCACGATCCACACCCTTGAAGACATGCTTCGTTCGTACGTTATAGATTTTGGTGGTAATTGAAATTCGCATTTACCTTTAGTAGAATTCTCGTAAAATAACAGTTATCACGCTAGTATTCAGATGGCACCCTTTGAGGCATTATATGGTAGAAAATGCCGATTGCCTGTTGTATGGCACGAGATCGGAGACGATCAAATCACCGGTCCTGAGTTATTACAAGAAACGACTAACAAGATCCACCAGATACGAGACAATCCCTTGAAAGCTCGGAGTCTTCAGAAGAGTTACGCCGATAAACGCCGCAAGCCCCTTGAGTTTGAAATTGGTGATCACGTACTCCTAAAGGTTTATGAAACATAAAAAGCTAAACACCCCTAGTGGGGCAGCTTTCATACCATTAAGATAAAATAAAGTGCATACATACTAAGCCCTCATAAGGGCACAGACAAACTACAAACTCCTTCCAAAGAAGGTCCAAATTGTTCACATTACAACCATAAAAGAAAACATTAAAAACCATCAAGCTGAGCTAGAACCACCAGGCATCCCCAAAGAAAGGATTCTTGTTCTGGGGAAGGTCATCATATAAGCCATCCAAAGCATCAAGTCCTTCATCGTCACCACGAACAAGAGGAGCCGGCTCACCCCTCGCAAAGGACAAAGGGGGAGCATCAATGGGGATAGACATAGAGGAAACAGGCTTAGGCTCCAAGATCACCTTCAGCTTCTTTGAAGAAGGACCAACGTCTCCACCTTCCTCATCACTGGTCTCAAACAAGGCTCGCTTAACTGAAGAAACAGACAGCAAATGGGAGCATAGCTCCTTGTTCAAACCTTCCGGCTCTAAAGCCTCAAGCTCAGCTATAGGACAATCCACCATTTCAGACAAAGCCTCCACATAAGGATAGAACAAAGCCTCCATCTTCTTAACAACATCCACAAAATCAGGAAGAGAGTCTGGTTTAAATGCCGCAAGCTTCTCCACAGCTTCCCTCGAGAAGCAACATCAAATCCTGCAACAAGGCCCTTATGGCGACCATGAGCCATTGCCTTAGAATATATACCTGCAAGATGGAGATTAAACTTTTGACTATGGAGGAGGTATGTCACAAAACTGCGAATGCTAGATCCAATCAACCATTTCCTATCTTCTTTCAACCGCTTCACTTGTTGCCTCAACTCTTCCGTAACTGCTTCATCGGCAACACGCTCTTGCTTGTACTTAGCCCTCTCGATCCGAAACTCAGCTCTTTCTTTAGCAAGTTGATTATTGAAGTCAGATAGCTGCCCAACATAGACTTCAACCTTCTTCATTTCCTCATTCATTTTAACTTGAGAAGATAGCAATTAACCTTCAAGTTCAGTCACCTTAACTTGAAATGCTGCCAGATCTTCTTGAGAAGTCTTAAGCTCTGCATCTTTCTTCTCCAAGGAAGCAATAAGCTCATCACTCTTGCTCAAAGAGGCAGCCCAATGCTCAATGCTATCCGGAAGAGAAGTAATCAAACGAGCAGCTTGAGTAATAACCCGATAGGCAGAATCTTCATCAGACAACTTGGACAACGCTTCTTTCTCTGCAGGAGTAGCAAGGTTCTTCAATAACTCATGACAGACAACACTAATTTTGGTAGTATCCGAAGAGCGAACCTTCCACCGAGGCACAAAAAGAGGAGAAATAGCCTTAACAGGCCCCTTCCCCTTATGAACATCACCATCTTTTACCTTCTCCACCTTCTCCTTCACAACTTTTTCTGTCTCAGCAACCTGACCTTTCTCAACCACCTTCTCCTTTTCAACCAAAGAAGAAGTAGACTCCCCCTGGAAATCATCAGAAACACCTCCCTTAGGGGAAGTAGGTTTGGAGGAACTACCCTTAACTTTCTTCTTTAACACAATCTTCGATGATTTGCTCGGAACAACCTTCTCCGGAACACTCCTTTTAGACTCGTTTAACTTCTTCAACACATCAGTAATCTTCTGACCTGAAACCTCACCTGCCCCGCTAGAAGCTTCAGGAACCTCTTGCTTAATGAGCTTCACCCCAGTAATAGAGGCTATCACACTAACATCATCTTCATCACCACTCTCAACAGAGATAGGATCAGAAGATTGGGGAACCACATCGAGCGAAGAAGCTCCCATGGTAGACCTCCGGACAGGAAGAGGCAGCTTCTTGGCAGAGGACCCATCCATAATAGGTTGCACACGAACACTCCCTCGAAATCTCCAGCAGTTCTAACATGCTCAGTACGATGAACAACAGAGGGATTACCCTAGAGATTTTCCTTTTGCTAAATTTCCACATCAGATGTATCATTCAACAGGATAAAATCCAAAGCACTCATCTCTGCAAAACAACACAAAAACAAACATAAGTATTCAGTAAGCAAAATAAAAACAGGATAGACACAAAAATACATACCCTTCTGACCAACAACAAAGAACGGTTCAAACCCAGAGCTAACCCAGTCTTGACTAATACCCAACAAAACAAGAAGCTCCTCCGGGTAAGCCCTTAACTTCGTACGATAAGCACGAAGCATGAGAAGCAACTGCTGCTCAAGTTCATGGACTTCCGGCTCCTTTTCATTCAAACCCTCAGAAAATTTAGGAGGAACAACAGTGAAACGAAGTATTTGATCGGAAATAAAAAGAACTGATTTTTCCAAGCATAAGTATGACCAACAGTAGCAGAAAGAAGATGAGCCTCACCTGAGTTTTCTCGATGGTAAACCAGTCACCATTCCGAGCAAGTCGGAAGAAGCGATGAAACATCAACAAGGAAGGTTCATAACTCAGTGCACAGCATAGAATTTCAAAATGAATCACACGTGCAACCCCAACAGGGGACAACTGACCCAAAGAAAGACGATAATATTTTAAAACTTCAAGAAAAAAGTTTGTAAAAGGGTATCGCAAGTTTGGTTGATTAAGGATCCGGGTATAAAACACAAGAAAGCCCTCAGGGAACTGATTTGCAGTTTTATCTCCCGGAACCCGAGTTTCAAGAGAAGGATCAATACCGTAATCCAAGCAAAATTTGTCAATCTCTGATTCGGTAAGTTTTGAAAACTGAACATGTATGTCATTCTTGCTGGACGCCATAAGAAAGTTAACAAAGAAAGAACAACTTACCAAGTTTATAAAGAAGATCGCCGAAAAAATTTAACCGGAATGACCGTTGGACAAAGGGGAGAATTAAAAGAAAAAGGAGAAGTGTAAAAGATGAAATGAAGAGATGTGCGGTTACAAGGAAGTAACAACGTTCAAAAAATTCAAAATCCCCAAATAAATGGACAGGTGAAGGGGTAAGATGAAACTGCCACAGCTGGCAGCCTAGGGTACTCGAAGGCCCCCTGCGATAGTGTCCCATCAGTCACTTCCGTGCCGTCTGGCCAGCACAAGTGGACAAGTGGGCCTTAATTGCAAACGAAACATGAGGGAATATGAAAAGAAGTTAGGAAAAAAGGCCAAGGGTGGAAAAATACCTTCCGACAACAAGCCCATGGCTATAAACACAAAAAGCCCAATGCTTCTGGTTCATTAGTTCGATAAAATACAAACCTTTTCTCTCCGTAAAAAGGACTTGCAATTTATCTAACACATCACAGAAGCATGCCAAAGGAAGAAATTTTAAAAAGAAAAGAAAAATATTGCGAGACAAAAACCCCTAGACTTAGAGTCATAAACACCACCATTTACAATACCGATACTCATGATTGGGGGGCTGATAATGTGGGTACCCGAAGATCCCGGTCAGCAAAGTCAAAGTCAGCAACAATTACAAAGAAATAATAAAGAATGCTGAAAACACAAACATTGAGAAGGAAGCTAGAAGTCAGAAGCTGGGAGCTCCTGACGTGGAGCCGATACACCCATGGCTGGTGACAGGAAGCCAAGGTTACTATACAAACTTGGAACTTGAATGGAACAGGTAAAACTGATTTGGCCTCTCTCTACAACACGCATATGTTTTATTAAATAAATAATAAACATAGTTCATTTATTTTAGATAATTATATATTTGGCTCATTTACGCCCCGCTTGCGGTATACGCATATAATATATATATGTGGGAGCTCGGGGGGGGGGGGGGGCAAAAGTAAAAGTGCACTATTTTTAAAGTTATTTTACTAATTTCATGATAATAACGTTAAAAGAAAGGGATGGTTAATCATGCATCATGTGGTGGCGTTGAAAGTCGAAAGACAAGGTGTATATGCACTAATCGGCATTTGTCTCAATTACTAAGTGTTATGTGCCTTATGTCCAAGGCTTGATGCAAAGCTACTATCAAGACGGGGGTCTCACCGGAAGCAGCCTCTCTATTCCTACGGGGTAGAGGTACGACTGTCTACATCTTACCCTCCTCAGAACCTACCTTAGCTTTGCTATTGATGGGATTTACTGAGTATGATGATGATGATGATGATATATTTGGCTCATCCTAAACAAACATAAGATTAGGATTTTGGATACATGCTGGGATGGAATCGGTACGGTCCAGTACCGTACCTATACCGAAAATATTAATACTGGATTTAAACAAAATTGGGTGTCATATATTTTACCTAATATATTGGTACGTGCATCGATACTGGTATTTCGGTATGGTGTCCGCTTTAGTACCACTTTGTTTCTTCTATTTTTCAAGTACTCCATTGATCTTAGTACCGATACCTGTACGACTACCAAATAAGCTAAACCGGTACGAGTATCAAATAGGCTAAATCTCTACATGTATCGGTATTCAAGAAACCATAATACCACAATACGAAAATATAAAACATGATATCAAATTCGGTAGCAATACAATTTTTACCAAAAACTGAAATCCTAAAAACTTGGTACTAATACATATATTGAATAGGTAAAATCGATACGTATACCAATATAGTACAAGTACATTGATAATCTGATTTTTTTTCTTTTACTTGCTAACTCAAACACGTAGTTATCTAAATCTACTCCTATTATGCACACATGAGAGTCAAAGTCTTAACTTCATAAAAAGAGACACCTTATCTTTACAAATTGATATCACTAATTCACTATACTACATTGCTTTAATATATGATTATTATTACCAATTACAGATAAATAAGAGTCACTCAACATGGTTTTGACATATTAAAGTCTTTAAACATGTAAGTAACACATGGAAAAGTTCCTCAATTCAGTTTTGTTATACTTGTATAGAATGTGTATAACTATAAATAAAATAAAGTAATGTCTCGTTACACCTTAAACTGGTTTAAATATGATTAGAAAAAAGTCCCAAGTAAAGTTGAATGTAACTTTATCAAATTTTGACTAAGATAAGAGAGGTTACTAGTTATCATTTCAACTTTTTTTTCACTGAGCGTAAAATCTTTTAGAGTAAACACTTGTTTTACACCATGTGGTTGATCCCTATTCACACGTTTACACCCTATTTGGAATTTTCGTCAACTTTACACCGCATCGTTTCCAAAAGACACCAACCCATAACCCTTCGTCCAATCAACGTTAGTTTGACCGTTAATTAGTAGGTGAAAAGTTGTTTTTGCCTCATATTCTTATTATATTATTATTTTATTTTATTTTTATCTAAAATACCTGATACAATCGGATTCAAATATGCAAGTCTGATTTATTGAAAATCTTATCTTGTTCTTTCTTGTTATTCGAATATGCAAGAAACACATGGTTAGTGTGTGTTTTAGAGAGAGAAGAATGAGTAAGGAGAGATAAAATAATAAGGGTCTATTTGGTATGGGGTAATGAAATGGATGGGGGAATTGAATGGACGAGATAGTAGAATGGATGGGGTAATGAAATTGATCATTACCATTTCATGTCTTGTTTGGTTACCATGCGAGAATAAAATGAAACATTATTTTTTGTTGTTTGGTATGCGAGAAAAGACAAAGAAATAAAATCAGATAAAGGTGGTCAGTGATGGGCGGTGATGGTGGGTGGAGACGACGACCGGTGGTGGTTGTGGTGGGTGACGGCGGGGTGGTGGTAGCGGTGGTGATTGTGGTGGTGGTGGTGGTCGGAGGTGTCACACCCCAACCGATGACGGAAACATCGGGGCGCGACACTGAGTGAAACAGATTGTCCAAGAGAAATTCCACAACAACTAAATTACCGGATAGTTAATATTATGTCTCATACCATAACCCATCAAGTATATCAGTTATTACAGACATAGTTATCTCAAAGACAAATAAACGTTGTTCTGACAACTAATAAATAAATAAATTGTTTGTTTGTTTCTAGACTCTCATTCCTACTTGATTCCACAAAGCAGGTAAAGCACAACATCCAAGGCATTCAAGCACCTGTCACATACGTTAAAATAACGGTCAATACACATAGTGTAAAGGTGAGCATACAAGTTTAATGGTAATAGTATAGTTCGAAAGCGTTTACGCATAACCAGCATGAAACATGTATAATGTGAAGCTAGTAGGTTATCGACAATGAAATATGCACAGACTAGACCGCGAGTTGTAGAATGCGTAACACATATCACCACTGTGACACGTGAAGAGGTAACCTTAACAACCCCTGTCCATGACAGGTACTGAGTCCAAACAAATAGTACTATCGTTGCTAAGGCGTCAGGCAACAATCACTATGTTAACATAACATACAAGCATTCATCGAGTAACAAGTAACATGCAATAATGGTCAGCGATGGAACACCCAAAAGTGCATAAAGCAAAAAGGGATCGAGTATACTCACAGCGATGGAAGTGGATTGAAGGGAGCGCTAGAGCGATTAGCCTGAACAGTTTACGATAGCATAAGCAATTGAACAGCACGCAAAATGGTGCAACTGAACCAAGTGTCGAACAGTAATCCGATCGGATGGTCATTCGATCGGATGTCAATCCGTTCGGATGGTCATCCGATTGGATGGCCATTCGGTCGGATTGGCATTCGTTTGGCAAGGATGTGTTTGTGTATGATGGCTTTGAAGTTTTCGTTGTAGAATTTTGAAAATAGAGAAGTATCTCTACCTTTCAGGTCGTTCAATCGAATTGTCGCTCGATCGGATAGCGATCCGATTGGCAGGGCACTTAGTGAGAACAAGTTCACAGCAGGATGGTCATTCGATCGGATAGCAATCCGATCGGATGGAAATCCGTTAGAAACTGATGTCCTTTGAAAATTATGAAACTGATTAAGTGTTGAGGCTCAGGTGCAATCCGATCGGATTGTGGTTCGATCGGATGGCAATCCGATCGGACGGCACTCCGTCCACAATCTGGTCATCTTGAAACTTGAGAGTTTCGCTAAGTTTTGAAAGTTCTGTGGTTTGCTCGAGACGGTATGACAACATGTCAAACAACGGAAACTCCATCCGATCCAGGTTATCCGATCGAATGGGAATCACCCCAATCCGATTAGTTAACTGTTCGTGACGGGTGGTTTCATGTTCAACCAGAAATCTGTTGTCTCGTTGAAAGGATTCAGATCTCAAACCGGAACATCACTAGAGAAGAGTAGAAGGCATGAATGAGCTCCGATTCTATCAGTTTTGAGTGTATTGAGTGTAAAAGAGTTGAAAGAAAGTTGGAAAAACATCTTTCAATCCTTTTAACTTTGAAAATGTTTAGATCTTTGCGAAAACGTTGTGAAATCATGTGAAAATCCTTCAGATCTGAGTTATTCTTGGTGGAATGAGGCCAAAACTTGAAGTTCATAAGAACTCCATGATGACATTATCCTAAAACACCTCAAATCCATTGATTTCACGGTTAAAAGTTAAGATTCAAAGGTGAAAAAGATGAAGGAGTTCGTGTAGATCCTAGAAGTACAAGATTTGAGTTGAAAACTCACAAGAATCGCGAGAAATCGAGAGAAAGAAGGCCTTGAGCGTGCTGGTCAAGTGATAGAGTCGTCACATCAGTTGTGATGTGACAGGAGGGGTATTTATAGGTTGCCAAAAAACAGAAAGGAGGAACAAAGGTCAGACCATCCGATCGGACGGCCATTCAATCGATAGTCCATTCGATCGAAGTGGTCCGACGATTTGAGCTTCGGCGTTTTGTTTTGCGTGTTGAGCGTTGCGATGCGATTCGAGTGAGCGATGCGATAGTATTACTCATTAGTTACACAAATAACCCGACTACTATATCTAACATACAATCACTATAATTAACTTGCGTTTAGCGTTTACGATTAGATTGCGATTGCGATTGAGATTAACACCTCAACATAAACATAACATGCACAAGTAACACATAATAGCACACACACGTAAAACAATATCCAGAACACATAACTCGAGTTGCGAATGCGAAAGTGATGCGGTTTGTGATAAGTCGATTAGCGATTAAACATGCGATTAAACCTCGATTATTAATAGATACTCCACATAATATAACTAAAGCGATTAAATAAAAAGATTCGATTACAAGTCATTAACGTACAATCAATAGTTAAGCAAGGAGTGACAGATCGCAATTAGCATTCTTTTCTTCCTTGGACTTTGACTTTGACTTGTACTTTGACTTTCCAAAAAGCGGGTTGTCCTGAAATTTAAGATGTTGGCGTAACAAATAGTTGCGGGTACTTCGCCTTCATGTCACTTTCGAGTTCCCAGGTAAACTCGGCACCGCGTTTGCCTTCCAAGTGAACCTTCACAATGGGAATGCGTGAGCGTCTGAGCACCTTGGTTTCTCATCCCATGATCTCGACAGGATTTTCCACAAAGTGTAATGTTTCCTCCACTTGTAAGTCTTCGAGAGGGACATGTAATTCATGGTCGGCCAAGCACTTTCTGAGGTTCGAAACGTGGAAGGTCGGGTGGACATTACTAAGTTCCTCCGGTAGTTCGAGTCTGTAGGCCACTTTTCCAATACTTTCCAGAATTTTAAAGGGTCCAACATATCGAGGCGCAAGCTTTCCTTTCTTGTCGAATCTGATCACCCCCTTCCAAGGCGCAACCGTTAGTAGTACGTGATTGCCAACGTCAAATTCAAGGGGCTTGCGGTGTCTATCGGCGTAACTTTTATGACAACTCCGAGCTTTCAATAGATTGTCTCGAATTTGGAGGATTTTGTTAGTTGTTTCTTGCAACAGCTCAGGACCGGTAATTTGCGCGTCTCCGATCTCGTGCCATACAATAGGCGATCGATATTTCCTTCTGTATAATGCCTTAAATGGTGCTATTTGGATGCTAGAATGATAACTGTTATTGTACGAGAACTCAACCAAAGGTAAGTGCGCGTCCCAATAACCACCGAAATCTATGACACACGAGCGAAGCATGTCTTCAAGGGTACGAATCGTTCTTTCTGTCTGACCGTCGGTTTGGGGATGGAAAGTGGTACTTACATTAAGAGTAGTGCCAAGAGCAGATTGAAACGTTTCCCAAAGACGCGAGGTAAACCGACCACCGCGGTCAGAGATGATGTCACGAAGGCGAACCGTGTCGATAAATGATCTCATCGGTGTAGATTCGGGCTAATTTTTCTACCTTAAAGTCTTCTCGTATCGGCAGGAAATGAGTTGATTTAGTCAAACGGTCAACGACAACCCAGATGCTGTCATGACCTGATTGAGTACGCGGGAGTTTCGTTATGAAGTCCATAGCTATACTCTCCTATTTCCACATCGGGATCTCGTGTTGTACGAGTAAGCTAGAGGGTCTTTGATGCTCAGCCTTGACCTTGGAACAAGTCAGCCATTTCGAAACATTGGTAGCGATATCCTTTTTCATGCCCGGCCACCAGTACTTGTAGCGCCTGTCTTGGTACATCTTGTCAGCACCGGGATGAATAGAATACCGAGATTTGTGGGCTTCATTCATCAGAAGTTGTCGCAAATTTGTATGCTTTTATGACACACGAGCGAAGTATGTCTTCAAGGGTACGAATCATTCTTTCTGTCTGACTGTCGGTTTGGGGATGGAAAGCGGTACTTAGATTAAGAGTAGTACCGAGAGCATATTGAAACGTTTCCCAAAGACGCGAGGTAAACCGACCATCGCTGTCAGAGATGATATCACGAGGCGAACTATGTCGACAAATGATCTCATCGGTGTAGATTCGGGCTAATTTTTCTACCTTAAAGTCTTCTCGTATCGGCAGGAAATGAGCTGATTTAGTCAAATGGTCAACGACAACCCAGATGCTGTCATGACCTGATTGAGTACGCGGGAGCTTCGTTATGAAGTCCATAGCTATACTCTCCCATTTCCACATCGGGATCTCGTGTTGTACGAGTAAGCCAGAGGGTCTTTGATGCTCAGCCTTGACCTTGGAACAAGTCAGGCATTTCGAAACATAGGTAGCGATATCCTTTTTTCATGCCCGGCCACCAGTACTTGTAGCGCCTGTCCTGGTACATCTTGTCAGCACCGGGATGAATAGAATACCGAGATTTGTGGGCTTCGTCCATCAGAAGTTGTCGCAAATTCGTATGCTTGGGATGTCACACCCCCAAAATCCACCATGCGGAGTATCACCGCTTGGAGGCGTGACGTGACCAGGATCGAGCCACCAATCATATTGAACAACATAATTAAGTAAATAAAACCAAACACAATACGATTGGTGACCAAAAGGAAGTAAACCGATTTTAGGTTAACAGCGGAAGCATAAAACATAAGTTCAAAACATAAGTCCATAGTTCATAAGTTTAAAGTCCAGAACGTAGGTTAAATAAGTTCATAAAGTTTATTCATTAAGTACGGGACATATCAGTTCGCATCCCACAACGACCACCTCCATATGCAAGCTCCATAGCATCTAATGACCTGCAAAGCATGTAATAACGAGTCAACAACAAAGTTGAGTGAGTTCACGGTTGGTTGTCCATTTTAGTGTTGTTTCCAAAAACATAGTTTAATCTCATTCGGCCGTCCAGCCGTGGGGGTTACCCCATAGTTCGAAAACGTTTATTAGTTAACCATCCCATGTCCACCTTCCCTGGCTATCCAGCCCGACACTTTGGCCGTGGGGAGCTGCCCCAGTATTTTAAACTACCAGACTCGTTTATCATATCGACTACTAACAAAAATCAATTGTGCCCTAGCGTCGGTGTTCTATCACCACCGACGTGCCATAGTCCATTAGTACACACCCGTCCAACTGGCACGGTGTGCGGTTTGTTAAACCTAATAGCGCTATTAACTAATGACCCGCTCGCCATAGCCTCGGCGATTAAGTCGATACAAAAAGGGAGGGACTTCGTTGATAGAGTTCTAGTCCAGTAAGTCTAATACGTCCCAATAGGACGAGGAATTTACATTCCTGAACACGTCACAAGGACGAGGAATCCACATTCCTGAACACGTCCCAAAGGACGAGGAATCCCTATTCCTGTACCCATTCCCATTCCCACCAGGAATTTACCATGCTTTGTAGAAAAGTGTGAACTCACCTCGGTTTGCTCGGTTAGATTCTCAAATATAGCTAATAGTCAAGGTCGGTCAATCACGTCCTAGTATGATTTACCAGTTAGTCATTTAGTGGCTTTCAAATAGAACACAAAGTTCCTACACGTATCTATCACACAACATGCATCATTTTAACGGTTTATGCCCATCTAAGTTTCCCATCCATTCCCCATTCAAAATCAAACATACGATAATGCACA
Source organism: Helianthus tuberosus (assembly GCA_030545235.1). Lineage (NCBI taxonomy): Eukaryota > Viridiplantae > Streptophyta > Magnoliopsida > Asterales > Asteraceae > Helianthus > Helianthus tuberosus. The sequence continues at coordinate 128,433,047 of CM060407.1, forward strand.
TAACATATATAACATGTTAGATCATTCACAGATATCATACTCGACATTTAGACACGCGAGTCACAACTTATGTCATTTCAGCATTTATATTCAATACCGGCTGTTTTCGGACATTTTAATAAAATGGTTAAATTATTCCAAAAATTCCCAAATTTTTACAGGATGTCTTAAACGTTCCATATTTTATTTTGTAAAAATATCGGGGTCCGGTTCATTACCAATATTTTATAAAAATTCATATTCCGGACTGAACTCAGATTTATGTATTTCTGACCACAGTCCACGGAACAATTTATTAAAAATTCATCGAGTGTCCGATTTACGAAATTCCAATGGGGTAATTACAAATGCATCGGTTTTCATCTACTGTACAAATTTCATGGTCCGATTCATCACAAAACTCAGGTTATGACTGAAAGTATGACACCCATTTATTGCTGTCAAAATTCAGCTTAAGTTGCTGTTACAAATTAACACTTTAAAAATAGTAAACGGAGTCCAAAAATTACGATTCCGGTGCCATTAGAACCGTATTTTATAATAACATATTTTAGATTCAAAATATCGGTTTTTCGTTGAATTTACGACCTGTTTACAGCCAACTGAAGTTGGCTGTAAAGTATGGACAGATTGCTGTTTTTAGTCTCTAGCTTACTAGTTTGTGTTCGGTTGATCCCGTTAATTAAGTTTAGTGATCGTAACAACATCAAACATCAATATAATCCAGCAACACATCAGATAATCAACCAATAATCATAATCACACAAGATCTACATGCTTTACACTAATATTCATCCATTAACCACCTTGTTCATCACCTTAGTAGACTTTTAGACTTTGATCTTATATGCTCATAATTTTTAACCGACAAATCTCTTATTAACCACTCTAGACAAGATCAAGAAGGCGTTTAGAGTCACTTACAACTAGCACAAGGCTAGGGAAGATCAAAGGCGTAAAAGTGGTGGATAAAAGAAACGTAGTGAGGTCCTTGAGATCCCGAGTGCACCGAGCTTCCCTATGTGATCCCTTGCACCTTTGTATGTAAGAAAATGGCTTGTAGGAGGCTTGAAGGTGGTGGTATGGTGGATGGTTGTGGCTGCCGATTTCAAAGAAAGAGAGGAGAGGGAGAGTGCAATTTTGATAAGTGTTGAAGTAAATGAATTGTAGTCTTAAGGTTATATTTATTAACCAACTTCATACTTTGTCCACTAGACAATGTGCTTTCTAGATTTTAGGCAACATGGATTATTTTAATCAAAGTTGTAAGATGGTGTCCCCCATGGGGAACCGATCTCGTTAGGGGGGGGGGTTCCATGGTTAGATTGTAACTAATTGTTAAGTATTAGTTAGTTAGAGATTTAATATTAGTTACTAGTGTGTTGTAAATTATAACGGGTGTTAGGGTATTCGGGGACCCTAGCTGGCTCAGAAAAGAAAAACAATGTCATTGACAATATTTTTATGTTCCGGGTGAAGTCCGGTTGTTCGGTTCGGTGTTGATCCGTTAAACTGCTTAATTAATCCGTAAAGCGTCCTATTTATATATTTTGTAACGTTTTTACTTTCTAACACTTAGGAAAATATAACGGACTATTTAGTGACCTTTCTGTACACTATTAGTATATTAACAAGTACGTGTAAGCATAACACAGATATCAGAAAGCAGTTAAGTGATTCCACACAGTCGTCAAGCACATTAATTATTATTAATAAATTGTACGGAATACATGGAATTTTGAGGGTTGTCACATTCTCCCCCTGTTAAGAGAATTTCATCCCGAAATTTAGCGCGTGGTTACTGAGGAAGCTAGTTAAGTTGCGTTGTTTTCCTGATTTTCCTGGGGTGTCACATCATCCCCCCGTTGATTTTGAATTTCGTCCTGAAATTCTGCAGTAGCTTCAGCCTCAGTAGTGGTTGCGTTTTTCTTAAACAGCTGGGGATACTTGAGTTTCATTTGGTCTTCTCGTTCCCAGGTATACTCTGGGCCACGACGTGCATTCCAACGAACTCGAACGAGAGGTATTCTTGTGTGCTTAAGAATCTTAACATCTCGATCATTAATCTCTACTGGTTCCTCGACGAATCGCAGCTGGTCGTCGATTGTGAGTTCCTTAAGAGGAACTATGAGAGTGTCATCTGACAGACACTTCTTCAGATTCGACACATGGAATACGTTGTGAACTCCACTGAGTTCTTCAGGTAGATTCAACCTGTAGGCGACTTGCCAATTTTCTCAATGACTTCGAATGGTCCGACATAACGCGGATTGAGTTTGCCTCGTTTGCCAAAGCGGACTACACCTTTCCAAGGTGAGACTTTGAGTAGCACTTGATCCCCAACCTGGAGCTCGAGTGGTTTTCTTCCCTTATCAGCATAGCTTTTCTGACGGTCACGAGCTGCCGCCATTCGCTGTCGTATTTGGGAAATTCTCTCGGTGGTATCTACCACAAGTTCTGGGCCAGTTATTTGGCTGTCACCAACTTCTGCCCAACAGAGAGGTGATCGGCATTTGCGTCCGTACAATGCCTCGAACGGAGCAGCTTGGATGCTGGTGTGGTAGCTGTTGTTATATGAAAACTCCACTAGCGGGAGGTGTTTTTCCCAGCCATTACCGAAGTCGATTACACATGCCCTAAGCATGTCTTCGAGGGTTTGGATGGTGCGTTCAGATTGCCCATCTGTCTGCGGGTGATAAGCGGTGCTCATATCTAAACGTGAGCCAAAAGACTTGTGCATTGCTTGCCACAGTTCTGAAGTAAAACGCGCGTCACGATCAGAAATGATGGAGGTTGGCACTCCGTGCCTTGATACCACTTCCTTTATATAAATGTCTGCAAGAGTAGAAAACTTATCGGTTTCTTTGATGGCCAGAAAATGTGCAGACTTGGTCAGTCGATCTACGATCACCCAAATGGTATCATTTCCGCGTTGAGATCTAGGCAGGCCAGAAACGAAATCCATGGAAATTTGCTCCCATTTCCATTTAGGGATCACTGGTTGTTGAAGTAGGCCTGATGGTTTCTGATATTCAGTCTTGACTCTCGCACAAGTCAAGCACTTACTGACGTAGGTTGCTATGTGGGCTTTCATGCCAGGCCACCAATACGTAGTTTTGAGATCGTGGTACATTTTATCCGAACCAGGATGTACTGAATAACGAGACTTGTGTGCTTCATCCATCACAAGCTCGCGTAATCCCCCATAAAGTGGAACCCAGATGCGTCCGATATCATAGTAGGCACCGTCTTCCTTTTGTTCTAGCCGCTGCCTCGATCCTCGTAGGGATTCAGCCCTGATGTTCTCTGCTTTCAATGCTTCAACCTGAGCATCGCGAATCTGAGCGGGAAGGTTGGATTGGATGGTAAGCTGTAACACACGTACACGCTTAGGTATAGTACCCTTTCGGCTGAGGGCGTCGGCCACAACATTGGCTTTGCCCGGATGATACTTGATTGCGCATTCATAATCGTTCAAGAGCTCAACCCATCGGCGTTGACTCATGTTTAACTCCTTTTTCTTGAAGATATGCTCGAGACTCCTGTGATCGGTGTAAATGGTGCACTTGGTACCGTACAGGTAATGTCTCCATATCTTAAGCGCGAATACAACTGCTCCCAGCTCCAGATCATGAGTAGTGTAGTTTCTTTTGTGAACTTTAAGTTGGCGCGATGCGTAGGCAATGACCTTGTCACGTTGCATCAACACGCAACCAAGTCCATGGATGGAAGCATCGCAGTAAACCACAAAATCATCTGTGCCCTCAGGCAATGAGAGGATAGGCGCGCTACAAAGTCTATCCTTTAGGTGTTGAAATGCGGACTCCTGTGCATCACCCCAACGATAGATGACACCCTTCTGAGTCAGTGAAGTGAGAAGTTGCGCAATCTTGGAGAAGTCTTTGATAAACCTTCTGTAATATCCTGCCAAACCCAAGAATTGGCGGATTTCTTTTGGTGTGCGGGGTGCAGGCCAGTTCTTGATTGAGTCAACCTTGGATGGATCCACATGAATTCCATCCTTGTTTACCACATGGCCTAGAAAGTGGACTTCGCGAAGCCAGAAGTCACATTTCGAAAACTTGGCATACAACTGCTCCTTTCGAAGAAGTTCCAGCATAAGTCGTAGATGCTGCTCGTGTTCCTCCTGACTCTTAGAATAGATCAGGATATCGTCGATGAACACAATAACGAACTTATCTAGGTAAGGCTTGCACACTCGGTTCATGAGATCCATGAAGACCGCTGGTGCATTTGTCAGCCCGAATGGCATAACCAGAAACTCGTAATGGCCGTAACGAGTTCTGAATGCTGTTTTGGAGACGTCCTCATCTCGGACCCTCAGCTGATGGTATCCCGATCTCAAGTCAATCTTGGAGTAATAGCTCGACCCTTGCAACTGGTTGAACAAGTCGTCAATACGTGGAAGAGGATAACGATTCTTCACAGTCACCTTGTTAAGCTCGCGATAGTCAATACACATCCTGAAGGTACCGTCTTTCTTCTTCACGAACAAGACTGGAGCTCCCCAGGGCGAAGAGCTAGGACGAATAAAACCCTTTTCCAAGAGCTCTTTTAGTTGTGTGGACAGTTCTTCAAGTTCTGATGGAGCTAGACGATATGGTGCTCGAGCTACTGGCGCTGCTCCAGGAGCTAGCTCGATTTGAAACACAACTTGGCGATGAGGCGGAAGACCAGGTAATTCCTTAGGAAATACCTAGGGAAAATCGCGCACAATAGGGATGTCTTCAATTCTCTTCTCTTCCGTTGATGTGTCAGTAACGAGTGCTAAAATGGCAGTGTGGCCTTTTTGCAAACACTTCTGGGCCTTAAGGAAAGAGATGATGCCTTCGACAGCACCACTCTTGTCGCCACGAATCATGAGAGGTTCTTCACCAGAACGAGGAATGCGGACGATTTTCTCCTTGCAAACAATCTCCGGTTGATGATGAGATAGCCAATCTATCCCAATAACAACGTCGAAACTACCCAGTGTGATAGGAATAAGATCGATAGAGAAAGTCTGACCAGCTAAGACGAGGTTACAACCTTTAACTATGTGTGTGGCTTCAAGACTTTTACCGTTAGCTAGTTCTACCGTGTGTTTGGTGTTCAGGAGTGTTGGAGTGCGCTTAAGCATTTGGCTAACTTTTACGGACACATAACTAGTATCGGCACCCGAATCAAACAAAACAGTAACAAAGAAGTCATCCAGAAGAAACTTGCCCATCACAACGTTGGGATCGTTCCTTGCATCACCCTGACCAGTCACGAATGCACGTTCCCTGGCTCTATTGCCCTCATTGTTTCCCCCATTATTGTTTCTGTTCCCCTGGTTGTTGTTGTTATTCTGTTTCCGGTTCAACTGGGGACAGTTTCTCTTGAAGTGACCTTCAGCACCACACTGATAGCATTCCTTGTTACCCTGCTGTTGCCGTTGGTTCTGTGGAGCTTGTGGCTGCTGTTGCCGATTCTGATTCGCAGGATGTGAGCTCCTGCAATCTCTGGCTTGATGTCCAAGCTTGCTACATCTCTGTCAACGATCCTTGTTGCACGGCCAACTGTGGTGCAAACTACATCGTTTGCACTTAGGGTGATTTCTCCTGTATCCACCCTGACCTTGATTTCCATAAAACTGCTGACTGGGGCTCCTGTGTTCATCTGTCTTTCGCCACTGGGACTGAGACTGAACTGGAGTGGAACCCTTGCCCGAATTTCTGTCCAACTTGCGCTTGTCATTGCTGGGAGCACTAGTAGCGGTAGTGCTAACGCGCTTGGGCAGCTTGCCCTCTTCCACCGCCTGATCGGTGAGTTGGTGCGCCAAGCGAATGACTTGCTGGATTATGGAAAGGTTGGCCTCAATTACAGACCCTTGGATCTCCGGGACTAAGCCCCTGAGGTATAGCTTGATCCGTCTAGATATGGGCCGTGACAAGTTAGGACATAAGTCAGCCAAGTCGTTGGACCCCTTTGTGTACGCCTCAATTTCTGATCCCTCCATCTTCAAACCATAGTACTCTGTTTCAAGTTCCAGAATGTCGTCCAGGTGGCAGAATTTTTCCTTAATCAAATCCTTGAAGTCGCTCCAGAGGGTGGCATTTGCGTCTGCCAACCCGAGCATCTGAACTTGTGCGCTCCACCAAGAATACGCTTTCCCTTGCAACATGCCAGTAGCATACTCTACTCGTTTGCTGGCAGGGCTTTCACTCTCTTCGAATGTATATTCGATTCTTCAGATCCAGTGCAGAAGGTCGATTGCTCCTACAGTGCTGTCGAAAGTGGGAGGTTTGCATTTCAGGAACGCCCTGAAGGTGCCCATGCGTGTTTGAGAGTGCATGGGTTGAATCCCTGATTGGGTTGCTAAGGCTTCAGCAATCCGTTCATCAATCAAGGTCGTCAGCTGACCCTGGTTCATGTCGAGACGTCCACTCATGATCCTCACATCGAAGGGACACACGTAAGAAAGGTGTCGCAAGTGCGTAAGTGTGGGACGATAGTAGAGCGTAAGCACACAAGGTTCAAATAGCATTTACTACATTATCTAATGCACAGTGAGAACTATCTAACCGACAATATAACTAATGACCCGCTCGCCATAGCCTCGGCGATTAAGTCGATACAAAAAGGGAGGGACTTCGTTGATAGATTTCTAGTCCAGTAAGTCTAATACGTCCCAATAGGACGAGAAATTTACATTCCTGAACACGTCACAAGGATGAGGAATCCACATTCCTGAACACGTCCCAAAGGACGAGGAATCCCTATTCCTGTACCCATTCCCATTCCCACCAGGAATTTACCATGCTTTGTAGAAAAGTGTGAACTCACCTCGGTTTGCTCGGTTAGATTCTCAAATATAGCTAACAGTCAAGGTCGGTCAATCACGTCCTAGTATGATTTACCAGTTAGTCATTTAGTGGCTTTCAAATAGAACACAAAGTTCCTACACGTATCTATCACACAACATGCATCATTTTAACGGTTTATGCCCACCTAAGTTTCCCATCCATTCCCCATTCAAAATCAAACATACGATAATGCACATAACATATATAACATGTTAGATCATTCACAGATAGCATACTCGACATTTAGACACGCGAGTCACAACTTATGTCATTTCAGCATTTATATTCAATACCGGCTGTTTTCGGACATTTTAATAAAATGGTTAAATTATTCCAAAAATTCCCAAATTTTTACAGGATGTCTTAAACGTTCCATATTTTATTGTGTAAAAATATCGGGGTCTGGTTCATTATCAATATTTTATAAAAATTCATATTCCGGACTGAACTCAGATTTATGTATTTCTGACCACAGTCCACGGAACAATTTATTAAAAATTCATCGAGTGTCCGATTTACGAAATTCCAGTGGGGTAATTACAAATGCATCGGTTGTCATCTACTGTACAAATTTCATGGTCCGATTCATCACAAAACTCAGGTTATGACTGAAAGTATGACACCCATTTATTGCTGTCAAAATTCAGCTTAAGTTGCTGTTACAAATTAACACTTTAAAAATAGTAAACGGAGTCCAAAAATTACGATTCCAGTGCCATTAGAACTGTATTTTATAATAACATATTTTAGTTTCAAAATATCGGTTTTTAATTGAATTTACGACCTGTTTACAGCCAACTGAAGTTGGCTGTAAAGTATGGACAGATTGCTGTTTTTAGTCTCTAGCTTACTAGTTTGTGTTCGGTTGATCCCGTTAATTATGTTTAGTGATCGTAACAACATCAAACATCAATATAATCCAGCAACACATCAGATAATCAACCGATAATCATAATCACACAAGATCTACATGCTTTACACTAATATTCATCCATTAACCACATTGTTCATCACCTTAGTAGACTTTTAGACTTTGATCTTATATGCTCATAATTTTTAACCGACAAATCTCTTATTAACCACTCTAGACAAGATCAAGAAGGCGTTTAGAGTCACTTACAACTAGCACAAGGCTAGGGAAGATCAAAGGCGTAAAAGTGGTGGATAAAAGAAACGTAGTGAGGTCCTTGAGATCCCGAGTGCACCGAGCTTCCCTATGTGATCCCTTGCACCTTTGTATGTAAGAAAATGGCTTGTAGGAGGCTTGAAGGTGGTGGTATGGTAGATGGTTGTGGCTGCCGATTTCAAAGAAAGAGAGGAGAGGGAGAGTGCAATTTTGATAAGTGTTGAAGTAAATGAATTGTAGTCTTAAGGTTATATTTATTAACCAACTTCATACTTTGTCCCCTAGACAATGTGCTTTCTAGAATTTAGGCAACATGGATTATTTTAATCAAAGTTGTAAGATGGTGTCCCCCATGGGGAACCGATCTCGTTAGGGGGGGGGGGGGGTTCCATGGTTAGATTGTAACTAATTGTTAAGTATTAGTTAGTTAGTTAGTTAGAGATTTAATATTAGTTACTAGTGTGTTGTAAATTATAACGGGTGTTAGGGTATTCGGGGACCCTAGCTGGCTCAGAAAAGAAAAACAATGTCATTGACAATATTTTTATGTTCCGGGTGAAGTCCGGTTGTTCGGTTCGGTGTTGATCCGTTAAACTGCTTAATTAATCCGTAAAGCGTCCTATTTATATATTTTGTAACGTTTTTACTTTCTAACACTTAGGAAAATATAACGGACTATTTAGTGACCTTTCTGTACACTATTAGTATATTAACAAGTACGTGTAAGCATAACACAGATATCAGAAAGCAGTTAAGTGATTCCACACAGTCGTCAAGCACATTAATTATTATTAATAAATTGTACGGAATACATGGAATTTTGAGGGTTGTCACATGGGAATCCAAATTTGGTCTAAATAATGAAAGATACCATTCGATTTATTCTCGAGTTGCGCGCCATCTTTAGAATCCTTTCCTTCTTCAAAGTACGTTCAGCAAAACAAGCATGCTGCACGTCACAGATAAGAGCTTCGAGATTATGCTGGGCTTGGATATTACGAATGCTATATAGATAGCTTCGTTGACTGAGAGCATCGGCAATGACGTTTGCTTTGCCTGGATGGTAACGGATCTCACAGTCGTAATCGTTGAGGAGTTCAACCCACCGGCGTTGACGCATATTCAGTTCTTACTGGTCAAAGATATGTTGTAGGCTCCTATGGTCGGTGAAGACCATACACTTGGTACCGTAAAGGTAATGTCGCCAAATCTTTAACGCAAAAACAACTGCGCCAAGCTCGAGGTCGTGTGTGGTATAGTTCAGCTCGTAGATCTTGAGCTGTCGAGAAGCGTACGAGGTAACCTTGTCTCGTTGCATGAGAACACAACCAAGACCCAGGTTCGAGGCATCGCAGTAGACTATGAAATCGTTGTTTCCGTCGGGGAGTGAGAGTACAGGAGCATTGCAAAGCATAGCCTTGAGAGTTTGAAAGGCCTCCTCCTGTTTGGTTCCCCAAACAAAATGTTTGTCTTTATGCGTCAGAGAGGTAAACGGCACAACGATTTTAGAGAAACCTTCGATAAATCGGCGATAGTAGCCCGCTAGTCCGAGAAAAGAATGGACTTCAGACGGGTTCTTGGGTGTAACCCAACTCTTAACAGCTTCGATCTTCGCAGGATCGACATGAATTCCTTGACTATTGACGATGTGACCCAGAAATTGAACCTCTTCAAGCCAGAATTCGCACTTGGAGAACTTGGCATAGAGACGGTTTCCCTAGAGTAATTCAAGAACCAAACGTAGATGCTGCGAGTGTTCGACTTTTGATTTGGAATAGATCAGGATATCATCGATGAACACGATGACGAAGCGGTCAAGAAAGGGTTTGCACACGCGATTCATTAGATTCATGAAAACTGTGGAGCGTTGGTCAAACCAAAAGGCATGACAACAAACTCGTAATGACCATAGCGGGTTCGTAAAGCAGTTTTAGGTATATCCTCCTCTTGAATGCGTAATTGGTGATAGCCTGAGCATAGATCGATCTTCGAGAAACATGTAGCACCTTGTAATTGGTCAAACAAATCATCGATTCGAGGCAAGGGATAGCGATTCTTGATTGTCAGCTTATTCAACTCCCTATAGTCGATGCACATCCGGAACGATCCGTCCTTCTTTTTGACGAAAAGGACAGGCGCGCCCCAAGGAGAGGTGCTAGGGTGAATAAAGCCTTTATCAAGTAGTTCCTGGAGCTGACTCGAGAGTTCGCGTATTTCAGAAGGAGCGAGACGATAAGGCGCTGTAGCAACAGGATTTTCCCCAGGAATGAGGTCGATTCGGAAGTCTATATCACGAGTGGGAGGTAAACCAGGTAAATCATCAGGAAATACGTTAGGGAATTCGCAAACAACGGGAATGTTTTTCACTTCTGGGTTTCCTTTCTTTTCCTTCTCCGCTACTACAATGTTAGCCAAGAAAGCTTTGTATTCCTTGCGGAGATACTTGCTGGCTTGGACACATGACATGAGTTTAAGATCTTTCGAAGGAGTTTCGCCATACACACAAAGTTGATCCCCATTAGCGAGCGAGAAACGAATCATCTTATCGAAGCAAACAACTTCAGCACGATTCTCGCGAAGAAAATCCATGCCTACTATGATGTCAAAGCTACCGAGCTGCATCAGAATAAGGTCGATAGGGAAGACGTGATTGTCGAGTTCAAGTGTACAATCACGTAGAACGGAATTGACAGCGACGGTTCTTTCGGTGGCAACTTCAACATCGAACGTCGAGGGGAGATGGGCGCGCTTACGATTAAGGAGCTTTTCGAATTCAAACGATACAAAACAGTTATCTGCTCCAGTATCAAACAAATATGAAGCATATATACCATTCACAAGGAACGTACCATTAACAACATTGTTGTCTGCTTGAGCATGACGGGCGTTGATGTTGAAAGCACGTCCGCGGGCTGATGGTTGTTGCTGCTGTTGCTGAGGTTGCTGCTGTTGATGTTGCTGCGGCTGCTGCTGGTGCTCTTGTTTCACCACTCTGTTAGGGCACATGTTTGCGAAGTGGTTGGGATCACCACATGCGAAGCAAGCTCTAGCGTGAGCAGCGGGTGCAGGAGCTACTTGATGGACCCGAGGAGCAGGAATGAGAGCTTGTGGTGCAGGAGCTTGACCTTGAGCTGGAGCTGGAGTTTGACGTGGACCTGTACGGCAGTTTGCGGTGAAGTGGCCGTGCATATTGCAATGAACACAGAACCGACATGCGAGACCAACCGGGTGATGATAAGTTGTCACACCCCGACTCGCAGCGGAAGACAATTGCGGGGTGGGGCAGACACATGGCATTCCTCATGATTTAAAAACATATCATTATATAAAACAGGAGCATCGGTTACAACGTATCCAACTATCAGATTACAAACCATAGGTTAAAAGTGGTACTACAAGCCATTATAGCTTTTATTATGCTACGTCCGGTTACTAGATCCATCCACGCGCACATGCTCACTCCTGTTTAGTCTTACCTGAAATGCATGTTAGTTTTAAAAAGTTCAGCTAAACGCTGCTGGTGAGTTCCACTGGTTTGGTTGTTTCGTTTCAAAATGTATCAACATGTTTAATTGCACATATCACGGTTCATAGATGGAATTACACGAGTGTCACAAGTGAAACCTAGACTGTTTTAATTGTACTGTGTCACTCAGACACTTAATTGCACCACCTGTATCACATGCAGTTTAATGCCCTCGGGTAGTTATGTCTAACAGCATAACCTAGTTAGGACACATGCAGTTGCCTGGCTGCCGGCCACACCTTTCCGGCGGCAATTGGGTTTGTCAGACCAATAGTACTATCCATTGCCCACGGCTTACGTTAATCACTTGTATCGGGGCTAATATCGTGTGTTAGATAATTCACATCATAGCAAGTTGGTGTAATTAACATAGTTTGTAACATGCAAATCACCCCAGAAAACAGTAAAACAGATTAAAAGTGAGGGAGTTAAACTCACAATGCAAATAGTAGTTTTGGCTAAAGAGTGTTTAAGCAACGAAATCAGCTTTAATAGCACACATGCAAGTAAGGACTCCAATCAGTATCTAAGTCGGTAACAGGTATAACTTGGATTCTGTCAGGAGTTTTCACTCCAGATTGAGCCCATATGATACTGGTATGGTGATGGAGGTCAGGGTAGTATTAGTTTTAAGTTTGGCTTCCGGGCAACGGTTCGCGTGCCAACCAATGTCAGTAGTTTAACGTGTTCGGATAATGGTACGGGAATACAAATAGTGCCAACACGTTGTTATTTAAGAATTATTAACTTCTCATTAAGGGAGTTTGGGTGTTTGGGGAGTCCAGGTTGCCCAATTTTGAGTTTCCGTTTCCACCGTCGGGGATTTTTCCAATCTGGTATTGGACACACCCCAAGTGTCCACTCCGCCCTGGAATCTCCCAGAATATTCCCTGTGTTCCAATTATAGTATTTTTCGGGTTGGGTCAGTTCCCAGTTCCGGCAGGTTCGTTACACGGTAAACTGCTGAAATTGATTTAAAATAACCCATTTTTAATCCCAAAACTTCCCATTTTATCTATAATTTGAATAAAATTCCGAAATTTTTTATATAACTCAGTAAAAATCTGTAGAATATGGGAAAATTTCTGGGAATTTATTTTGGCATTTTACTTGTCTAAATAAATTATTTATAAAACCATATTTAACCACATAATTAACATTAATTACCATCATTGATCCAAAAATTCCCAAAAAATTCCTGGACATCCCTTATATTTCCAGAAACATCTCCAAAAATTTTAAGATTTTTCCGATTTCGTTTCGGTGCGTTTCCAGCTACCGAAAATTCGCAAAAACGCGGATTTTTAACCCAAATCAAAAATCAACCAATGGACTCCGAATTTTCCCAAAAAATTCCTCATATGTTCCTTAGTGTCTCTGTAAAATTTGGTGATTTATTGAATCCGTTTGGTATTTTTTTCCAGAATTCTTTTTGTAAAACAGTCAAAATTTTACATGGACCTTCCTGACATTACCCTTCATCACCACACCAAATTTCAGCTCAATCCAAGTATCACGGACCAAGTTACACCCAAAACAAATTCTCCCTATTCTAGTTTCAGTTTTCGGGTGTTATACCTAGCTCAAGCTTCGATTCCAAGCGTTCCTTGTGAGTCCAGAAGTATGTGTGGGCTATATTCAGTACCTACACATCAAGTACAATCCAAATATGCTAGAACTTAGATCAATCAAGCTTTGATTCATTGTTTTTTGGTTAATCGAATAGTTAGGCGATTTTTGTCGAATAAATGTTGATTAGGGTATCAAACCCTAAAGTTTTGTCACCATGGCTGCTATATAACACCAGGGAATTCATGTTGTGTTCATATTCAGCCCTAAAACATGTTTAAACTTCCAAAAATCATGGATTAAAATTGGTTTTCATGGCCTAAACCATGTTTAATCAAGAAACCAAGCCTAAACACTTAAAGATTTGAGTTAATACCTTGGATTTGTTGAAGTATATGGTGAAATCAGCTGAGAAAAAGTGAAGGGGAAGCAGAATTTTGGGGATTTTTGAGTGAAAATTAAAAGAAAAAAAATGAAAAATATATATATATATATATGGGGTGGTGGCGGTTTGGGTGGGCCCCCTAGGGCCACCTCGTGCTTCGTATAACACGATAAAAGATGATGTTTATCTTCCGTTGAGTGTTTAGGTTCGTTTACGGGTCCCGCGTGCGTTCTCGATTTGCGTGACAGACTCCGTTTCACGCGAAGTTAGTGTCAAAAGACTCGGTTTTAAAAATCATGCATAACCGTCTTGAAATCCGAACCCAGTTACGTTTTAATCATAAAAGACTCGTATTAGGGTGGTTTAAGTGTTTTTATGCTTGATTGATCGTTCCTTGCACGTTTGATTGCCTTATGTTATGCCTGAAACGAAGGCGTTTCCCTAACAGGGAAGCTGCTTCGTTTTGCGTGCCCGATCTCTGATTGGCTTCAAACCTTATGTCACAGTCTAAGGCACAAAACTAAGTTGTTCCTGGAACTCGAAATCTTAAATGATGCTACCGATAACCTAATAATCAATGTCAAAGGTTTAAAGTGCTGTTAAACGGAACACTCTCGTTTAACACGTGTTTCAAGGCTAAGGACACCAACTTCGCACTGTTGGCCCTTATTAGTGTCATGTCAGTCATAACGTGTTCTCGGATGCCTCCGAGACCTAACAGATATCAGTTAATCAAGCATATAAGTCACACATGTTTTTAGGGTTTTCGCGTAATTAAAGTGTTAAGTGTGCTTTACAGTTTTGGACCGGTTAGGGTGTACCTGGTTTCGGCATGGGTGTCACATAAGTACAAGTAGGGCAAAGCGGGTGTGGTCCAGTGTATGAACGCTTGGCAGGCGGTGCATTGACCACAGGCGCCGCTACTTGGTGGTGTTGAGGTTGCGGTTGGGCAGGTACTGTTTGGAGCGGGGCAGTAGTAACTGCACAGTTCTTGTTGCTGGAACTGCTGTTATTCTTCCTCTTGCGGCGTGAGAGCTTTGAAGATTGCGGTGTAGCGGCGGTTTCAGCGGTAGGAGCAGCGGTGACTTGATGCAGATTCTTGGCAGCTTTGTCAAAATAACCAGCCCTGACTCGCTTATCGTTGATCTCAGCGGTGAGTAGGTAGGTTTCCTCGATTGTTGTCATCTTTGCAGCCTGAATAAAGTCTGCAACGCAATCCGGAAGAGCTCGAATATACTTCTTGATTGTAATATCGGGGGTAGTAACCTGACCAGGGCAGATAATACTCAACTGCTTGAAGCGAGCAGTTAGACCAGCGTTATCACCGCCATCCTGCTTTAGGTGCCAGAATTCATCCTCAAGCTTTTAGAGTTCATGGGGAGGACAGAACTCTTGCATCATAATGTTCTTCAACCGTCCCACGACAATTCGAAAGCTGCATCATTTCCTCGTTTGTTCCTCTCGGACGTCCACCAATCAAGAGTGTGGGACTGGAAGACGCCGGTAGCATTGACAGTGCGCAGGTTTTCTGGACAGCCACTCTGGCGCAGGGTGACTTCGATAGAATCAAACCATTGAAACATGGTCGTAGGACCATCTTCGCCGGTAAATTCCTTTGGTTCGCAGGCTTTGAACTGCTTGAAGCTAAAAGCAGCCTTTGGAGTATCGGTCCTGGACTCCTCCGAGGACTTGCTAGCATTCTCGTTTAGCTGACTGACGATTTGTGGGATGACTTTCGCCATTTGCTTAGAGACGAGAGCGGCGATTCGTTTGTCATCATGGTTTCGGCGAGCAGCGCGAGAGTGGAATGATCCAAACGACGACATTGTCTGCAACAGACATCGCCATAGGACTCAAACACAATTTTGATTAACCATAGTATAGACTAGCGATCCACCATAAAGCTCAGGAACACATCAATTCACAAAATCACGTAGGCACATAAACACAGAATCACATAAGCACATAAACACATAAGCACATAGACTATCCTAAACACATATTTTGCACGTATTCACCTATCCTTCACAGCAGCGTATAGCGTATAGTGGTTAAGTATAACGATTGCGATTTGCGAGCAACGATTGCGAACAAGGACCAGCGATTTGTTAGCGTGTTGAGATAGATGTGCAGTGCGAGTCATGCGTGTTGACCAAAGCGAATAGCGAAAAGTGAGAAAATTACCAAAGATCGAAACACGTAAACACATAAAATCACATAAAATCCACATAAAATCGATAAATCACAGAGTTAGCGGCTGCGGATTTCAGAATCGAAACACATAAAATCGAAGAGAGATTGTCCTGGCTAGATAGACGTCGACTACCCAAAGTGATTCGACTATTCACAAGGACCTTAAGTGCATGCTTTGGCCTTCGGGACTGTGCTCTCGCTTCGATTTGAGCGATCGACACGCATCCTTCCAGTTACAGCGCGACTTCAAGTCGTTAGAGTCCGTCGAGACCTTGGTTAGAGTTTTGCAAAACCAATAGAATAGAGCGGAACGAGTCATCAAGGTTTGAGTTTCACCCTGTCTTAATGACTGCATCCCTGTTTTGTATGGTAAAATCATGAGATAGATAAGAAGATTTGCGTCAAAGTATGGATTTCACTCCTAATTCAATGCAAATTCTCTTGTTTAGAGTAAAAATAGCGGATCAAACGAGTAATCTGGTCGAGAGTTTGCGGTTTTCATACCTAATCTTAACCAGATCGTCCGTTTATGTGTATAATCAGCCTTAGGAAAAGCTGATCTTGCGCGGAACTGTAACATGAGATGTTCGCGCAAGAGTGTAGTGTACAGCAAGTTCGAGCGAGAGATAGCGAGTAAGCTCGTACAAAACCCATACCGGGTATGCACAAATCGGTCTGTTGGTACCTAGACTATAGACTAGGTCGTTTCTAAGACATTGACCCGGACTAGGTCGAGTCTTGCATAATTCCCTATAGTTATGGCTCCGATACCAATCTGTCACACCCTAACCGATGACGGAAACATCGGGGCGCGACACTGAGCGAAACAAATTCTCCAAGAGAAATTCCACAACAACTAAATTACCGGATAGTTAATATTATGTCCCATACCATAACCCATCAAGTATATCAGTTATTACCGACATAGTTATCTCAAAGACAAGTAAAGGCTGTTCTGACAACTCATAAATAAATAAATTGTTTGTTTGTTTCTAGACTCTCATTCCTACTTGATTCCATAAAGCAGGTAAAGCACAACATCCTAGACATTCAAGCACCTGTCACATACGTTAAAATATCGGTCAATACACATAGTGTAAAGGTGTGCATACAAGTTTAATAGTAATAGTAGAGTTCGAAAGCGTTTACGCATAACCAGCATGAAACATGTATAATGTGAAGCCAGTAGGTTATCGACAATGAAATACGCACAGACTAGACTGCGAGTTGTAGAATGCGCAACACATATCACCACTGTGACACGTGAAGAGGCAACCTTAACAACCCCTGTCCAAGACAGGTGCTGAGTCCAAACAAATAGTACTATCATTGCTAAGGCGTCAGGAAACAATCACTGTGTTAACATAACATACAAGCATTCATCGAGTAACAAGTAACATGCAATAACAGTCAGCGTATAAGTAGTGTTTGCGTTGTGTGTCGATGTGATTTAGAATAAGTAACGTATGTAACACCCAAAAGTGTATAAAGCAAAAAGGGATCGAGTATACTCACAACGATGGAAATGGATTGAAGGGAGCGCTAGAGTGATTAGCCTGAACCGTTTACGATAGCATAAGCAATTGAACAGCACGCAAAATGGTGCAAGTAAACCAAGTGTCGAACAGTAATCCGATCGGATGGCAATCCGATCGGATGGTCATTCGATCGGATGTCAATCCGTTCGGATGGTCATCCGATCGGATGGCCATTCGGTCGGATTGGCATTCGTTTAGCAAGGATGTGTTTGTGTATGATGGCTTTGAAGTTTACGTTGTAGCATTTTGAAAATAGAGAAGTGTCTCTACCTTTCAGGTCATTCGATCGAATTCTCGCTCGATCGGATACCGATCTGATTGGCAGGGCACTTAGTGAGAACAAGTTCACAGCAGGATGGTCATTCGATCGAATAGAAATCCAATCGGATAGCAATCCGTTAGAAACTGATGTCCTTTGAAAATTATGAAACTGATTAAGTGTTGAGGCTAGGTGCAATCCGATCGGATTGTGGTTTGATCGGATGGCAATCCGATCGAACGGCACTCCATCCACAATCTGATCGTCTTGAAACTTGAGAGTTTCTCTAAGTTTTGAAAGTTCTGAGTCTTGCTCGAGACGGTATGACAACATGTTAAACAACGGAAACTCTATCCGATCCAGGTTATCCGATCGAATGGGAATCACCCCAATCCGATCAGTTAACTGTTCGTGACGGATGGTTTCATGTTCAACCAGAAATCTGTTGTCTCATTGATAGGATTCAGATCTTAAACCAGCACATCACTAGAGAAGAGTAAAAGGCAAGAATGAGCTCCGATTCTATCGGTTTTGAGTGTATTGAGTGTAAAAGAGTTGAAAGAAAGTTGGAAAAGCATCTCTCAATCCTTTTAACTTTAAAAATGTTTAGATCTTTGTGAAAACGTGTTAGTGCACGGAATGTTTGTTGACTTCGTTTGATTCAAGTCATAGGTCAAGATTGGAGTTTGGAAGTCAAAATAGGGTTTAATATGTTAGTTTCGCTTATATGTACATTGTTTAGATAAGGTTTCGCTTATAGGGTCTTAAGGTTACGCTTATGTGGTCACTAGGTAGGTTTCTCTTATATGTCAACATGAGGTTTCGCTTATATGGACTGTCCATATAAGCGAACCAGCCATCCTATATATACCTCATGTGTAGATCAGTTATGTACCATTGGAGCGAAACCTAGTCATTTGTTGTGGAACGAAACTCTGTCAAATTGTATTCAGAAAGCAATAAAAGAGAAGAAATTGAAAGGAATATCTGTTGTAACTTCGTGTATACTGATTCCGCCTTTATACGTGAAGATGAACTACCTTGACTGACTTTTCAGGGTCGCAAAACGGTCCAACAAGTGGTATCAGAGCTTCAGGACGTGGAGTTCATACTACTACAGCTGATTCTACATGATTATCTCATTTCTACTCACTTTCTCTCATACTTTTTCGATTTGAGATAGTTCCTACGGTTGAAAATGTCTGAATTTCGAGTATAACTTGTAAAACGTACGATTAACAAACCCTAGAAAGTTTCAGGTTGAAATACGGACTAAAAAATTGTGAAAATTGACTAAAACATGGTTCCGCTTTTTCAGTAATTGAAGGTTTCGCTTTTACGGACGTTAAAGGTTTCGCTTTTTAGGTTCACTTATTTGAACAATTCCACTTTCGTTTATTCGGACAAATTCCACTTTCGCTTATTCGGACATACATATTTCGCTTTTAAGAACATTGTGATTTCGCTTATCAGTCAATTAGGGTTTCACTCAAAGGAACATATTGATATTTCGCTTTTGTGAACAAACAAGCTGATTTCGCTTATTTGTCACTATTTTCCAAAATTTCGAAAATTTGTCTAAGTGTTTAAGCTGATTGAGTTTGTTTGTTTGATCTCAGGTGTTTGAAGATGTCAAGCAACGGTGAAGAGTTTTACAACACATTCTACAACGCGTTCACTTCCGAATCGACAGATAGAAGATCCGAGATGAGAGAATATTCGAAGGAGATTTCGGAGAATTTGAAATTCGAGAACATGTATGGAAGTCAACAAAAACCACCGAAGCTAATGAAAGTTGAAGATTATAACTGGTGGAAAAACAGATTTGAGGGTTGGGTAAAAGCTTTCGCTCCTGAAAGCTGGTTAAAACTGACACATGAATACGTTGAACCAGTAAAAGAGGGAGGAGAGTTAACAGATGCAAAAGATTTTACAGAAAAAGATATAAAAAATGTTGTGGCTGAATATAGAATGATAACATTGATCAAACAGTCAGTAAGAGAGGATATTATTTCATTGCTTGAACAAGAAAAGACTTCAAAGAGTTTGTGGGAAGCGTTAGAGAGAAAATGTGTAGGAAGTAATGAAATTGTTAAAAACAAAAAGAAATTGTTGCGTAAAGAGTTTGATTTATTCAATTGTATGAAAAATGAGTCTGTTTGTAATATGATTGAGAGATTCGGACATCTGAAAATGGAGCTGACCAGACACAAAATCTTACCTTCTGAAGAGGAGCTGGTGGATAAATTGTTTGATTCATTGCCAAATGATCAAGAGTGACAATACATCGCTCTAATGTTAAAAAAAAACAATCAAGCCTGAAGATTTAAAAGTGGATTTGCTGATTGAAAGGCTTGAAAGCCATGAGTTGGAGATAAAGAGATCTAAAGTCAACAATCCAGCTTATCAGCAGAATGCAGAGCTTTACTACAGAGGAAATGTACCACAGGCTGGGTCTCCAAGAACAACATTTTCTGCAGAAAGCTCAAGCTCAGTGAACAATGAAAGTCTTCACAGTGGTTTTCACAGTGGATCTTCTTCAAATACTTCAAGTCAATCTGCTTCCAAGAATTTGTTTCAGTGTAATATCGCAGTGGATCTGAAGAATGGGCAGAATTTCAGCGAAGAGTCGGCAAAACAACAGATGGTTTTCTTGGCATCTGTACTTGAATCGTATGAAAGCCTCGTTGCAGGGAAGATTGGCAACACCAACTTAACGAAAGAAGATTATTGTCACACCCCGACCACGTATATCATACAAGACGTGGCGGAAAACGTCGGGGAGTGTTGTAACAGAATTATTGTTTTAAATCCATGGCAAACAAAGTTATAATTTATTTATCAACATGAGAGTTTCATTGTTTCAAACAGTAAATAAAGAGTTTATAACATAATTAAACATAGTCTATCTTCATTTTAAGTCTCTAAGGCACAGGTCCGCCCTAGTGTCATGATCATCATCCTACGGAAAAGCACCTGAAAACACATGTGAAAGTAGGTACGTCAGCATAAAAATGCCTGTGAGATACATAGGTTTTGTGAAATTAGGAATCATGACTTAAGTTTAAGAAAAAGTTTAGTCATGAACCTTGTTATTTGATTTGTTTTGTAAATCGCTTGAAAAACAATAAGTTCAGATGATATGTATAAATAAGTGAATAATGTATGGTTAAATGAATAACCATGCAAAATGAGTTGTATAAAATAAACTGTATTGTAAACCAAAGTCTTGTGAAAACATGTTACTTGTATAAAATGTATAAGTCCAAAATGAATGATTTAAATAACGCTATGATAGGTAATATAATACAAACACTTATATATAGGAAGTACCAGCGACGTATCCACCATGCTTGTATCATATTACTCACATCTCGTTACTTAAGTCATTTAAACAAACAACCAATGTATAAAGTCTATGTTTAAACCAATAGTCAAAAGTCCTTGTATAAACCATGTCAAATGTTGATAGTCCAAAAGTAGTCAAGTAATGTGTAACAAATGTTATGTATGGTAAGTAAAATAAGACTACTTAAACCATAAGTAAAGATGTACAAAACAAAGTATTTTGAATATATCAAAAAGTTATGTTTTGCAAAGTGATGCATGATACATTGATACAAACATTTATGTGGTAAGTTAACGCATACATTCAAGCCTTGAGACAGTCGGATAACCCTTTCAGTCAAGGTTATTAAAAGAAATGTTTTCGGATTCAGTCATTCCTTACATCCAAACAAACCCGGGATGTCAGGAATGGGATTTGTCAAGTCCAATGGTACCACTACTTACTCCCGAGCGGCGTAGCAAATGTTAATGAACGTAATAAAGACCCGTTTGTGCAAACCAAATGTTATAGCAGTTGTATACATGTCATATGAAAACAATGTACTAAGTATGCTAAGTTAACATACAAAGCAGAAAAGTCTTGTAAATCAATGTGCTAGCATGCTATCAGTCAACATATATAGCAGAAATGTAATGTAAAACAATGTACTAAGTATGCACACAATGGACATACATAGCATGAAATGTAATGAAATCATGTACTATAATGTACTAACAAACATAGTCGGTATATGATGTGAAAACAGGAAAGCATGAAACTAACAAGTAGGCACATGTGTTCCACCCCAAAACAGTTTGGAAAACAGTAAAAGAGGGGTTTTATGTACTCACTTGAGATTGTTCAGTAGTCCTAAGATAACCACCAAGCAATGCTAGAGATCTCGGAATCAAACGGCACCTAATATAGGTAACTATGTTAATAAACCGGACCTAAATCGGAAGATCGGGTAGCATGAGGGTTTGTAAACCAAACGAGTATGGTGACTCGTGTAGTATGGTTCAACAAAGTCTACATACTAATTGAAACCTAACATAATTGTTTATGACCCATTACGACCTGTTTAGGTAGCTTATGCTACTTTAACGCCTCGTTCGCGTGAAACGCGTTCGGACCGCCTAACTAGCCCTATGACAAGTGTTATATGCCTAAACATGTTACATAATCAGTTATGTGACAAAAGTTTAGGTTACATATGCTTAATTACCAATTATACATGAAAAGGGTATTCTGGTAATTTACCTAAGGCATATAAACTACCTATCATACAACTACTCAAACGATGTGACCATAGGGTATAACCTCGGAAGGTTATTCCCTACCTACTATGGTCACCTAATGTATTTGGTCGGATCCTAATGATCGACCAAATGGGTCGGGTTCGAGGTATAAGCGATTTATTAGATCGCTTACCCTACGACCCTAGACAACGTGGTAATCAGTAGGCATAGTCCCAAGGGACTATAACCAACGTGATTGCACTCACGTTGCGAAGTTCAAACGAACTTCGCATTGACCATAACTGGTCAATGTAGAAAGTCAAACAAAGTTTGACTTTCAGACTCGAAAGACTCGAAAAGCAATAAAAGAACGAAAGAATACTTAAGAAGGGTCCCCGAATGCTAATTCCGATTCAAAAATCTCAGGTATGAAACAATAGTTTCAACTTAGAGTTTCTCAAATCAAAATTCTAGTAATTTGAGCAATGGGGGCATGGGGTATTTATAGTTTTCGGGTAACCTTTAAGATCGTTTCATGGAAACCGTGCTCGAATCCTACCCGTACATGTGTTGCAAAGTTGTGGTGACTAAAAATGGGTTCTTATCAGCTGACTAGACAAGTGTGAGTGTGTGGTTTAGGATTAAACAGCTGAAATCTGATGTTAAATACACTTAATCTGGTCTGGTTAGGCAGTCGCGTAGCGCGACTGGTAAAGCCTATAGGGCTCGCGCTACGCTAGCACCCCTGTGTTTCAGAAATGTTTCAGAATTGGCAGAAATGGTCCCTGCACGTGTTTAAGGCCTTTTTCGATGCGTTTGAACCCCGTTAACCTCATTTCAAGGCTCTAAAATGAAGTTAAAGTATAGGGAACTCAAAACATGCTCAAAAATATGCCGGATGATGGTTCGTTTGGTCGTACGAACGCGATGTTCGCTTAATTACGACGGAATGCGCACAAGCGCGAAAAACGATCCAAATGACGCGATGAATGGATTTTTGGCAAGCCAAACACTAAATCATAATATAGTCATGCTTACATAAATTTTTGGATGTCCGGATGTATTCAGAACGTAAGTTATGTGCGAAAGTGCAAACTTGTGCACTTTTTGACACTTTTAGTCCCTGAATGACCCAAAAGTTTGTTTTAGCATACCGAACCCCTCAAAGCCTATTTCTAAGCTATGTAAAGGATATTTATGGTATGTTTAACTTATGGTCATGTTCCGGAATGTCTGTTACAGTTCAAATTGGCATACTTTCGCAGTTTGTCAAGTTTAGTCCCTGTAGTCGAATTAACTTGTTTTTGCCATACCAATGCCTTCAAAACTTATTTCTAAGTTATGTAAAGGTTATTTAAGGTATGTTAAGTATATGTTGATGTTCCGGAGTATTTGTCATATTAAACTGGTTACGTTTACGTACCAGTTTGCGTATAACTCTCCAGAAAGTGATGTAGAGTTTGAAATTGAACAAAAGTCAAAACATGAAAAATGTAAAACATAACAAAACAAACATTGGGATCAAATAGCATTGTTTTATTGATAATAGAACTGTTCATAGTTATTACAAGCACAGTTGTTACAGTCTCCCCTACTTGTGGAAATTTCGTCCCGAAATTTATTTAGAGGAAACTCGTGGAAAAAGATGTGGATATTTCGCCTTCATTTGATCTTCGCGTTCCCAAGTAAACTCAGGTCCACGTTTAGCTTCCCAGCGAACTTTGACCAAAGGAATGCGCTTGCGTTTAAGCCACTTGACTTCACGTTCCATGATTTCCACTGGCTTCTCAACAAATTTCAGTGTTTTGCCAACACGAATTTCGTCAAGCGGTATGTGGAGGTTCTCATCAGCTAAACACCTCTTGAGATTGGACACGGAAAAGTTGGATGAACATTTCCAAGTTCAGGAGGTAACTCAAGTCTGTAGGCTACCTTTCCGATTCTTTCGACGATCTTGAATGGTCCAACGTATCTAGGTGCAAGTTTTCCTTTCTTTCCAAATCTGATCACACCTTTCCAAGGTGAGACCTTAAGTAATACTCGATCACCGACTTGAAATTCCAAGGGTTTGCGTTTTGGATCCGCGTAACTCTTCTGACGGCTCATAGCTGTCTGAAGGTTATCGCGAACTTTCTTGACCTTGTCAGTTGTCTCTAAAATGAGGGCAGGTCCAGTAAGTTGAGCCTCGCCGATCTCATTCCAGCGGACTGGTGAACGACATTTTCGACCATAGAGAGCCTCGAAAGGAGCCATTTTGATGCTGGTGTGATAACTGTTGTTGTAGGAGAATTCAATCAACTTAAGATGTGAATCCCAACTACCACCAAAATCGATCACACAAGCTCTAAGCATATCCTCCAGAGTCTGGATTGTTCTTTCCGATTGACCATCCGTTTGCGGATGATAAGCTGTGCTCAGATTAAGTTGGGTCCCCATAGTAGATTGCATGGTTCTCCAAAAATGAGAAGTGAAACGAGCATCTCTGTCAGAAATGATGTTCAAAGGAACACCATGTCGAGCTACAATTTCATCCACATAGATTTGTGCAAGTCTGTCAGCAGGAAAATCCTCACGGATTGGCAAGAAATGTGCTGACTTAGTAAGACGATCAACAACTACCCAGATGGCATCATGACCTTTCTTTATGCGCGGAAGTTTAGTAACAAGATCCATAGTAATGTTTTCCCATTTCCAAACTGGGATCTCTGGTTGCACCAATAAACCCGAAGGACGCTGATGTTCAGCCTTAACCTTAAGACAAGTAAGGCATTTTGATACATATAAGGCAATGTCTTTCTTCATACCAGGCCACCAATAGTGAATACGAAGATCCTTATACGTCTTATCTGAGCCCGGATGAATAGAATAACGAGACTTATGGGCTTCATCCATAAGCAAGGCACGAAGATCATCCTGGCTTGGGACCCACAAACGGTCCATGAAGTAATATGATCCATTGTCCTTCAGTTCAAGAGCAGGTGTTATGTGATAGGGAAATTCCTTATCCATCAAACCCTGTGAAACACAAGATTGTTGCGCCTGAGAAATGCGTGCTTGGATATCGGATCGAGCTTGAATAACAGATTGAACACGTACACAATGAAGCTTAGTACGTTCCTTACGACTCAATGCATCAGCTACGACATTCGCCTTACCAGGATGGTAGCGAATTTCGCAGTCATAGTCGTTTAGAAGCTCAACCCAATGTCGTTGCCTCATGTTGAGTTCTTTCTGATTGAAGATATGCTGGAGACTTTTGTGGTCAGTGAAAACCACACATTTTGTACCGTACAAGTAGTGTCTCCAGATCTTGAGAGCAAAAACAACTGCACCCAACTCAAGATCATGAGTGGTGTAGTTCTTCTCATGAATCTTCAACTGCCTCGATGCATAGGCTATGACTTTGTTCCTTTGCATCAGAACATAACCAAGACCCAATTTCGATGCATCACAATACACGACAAAATCATCATCACCCTCAGGCAATGATAGAACAGGCGCATCGCAAAGCTTCTGCTTCAAGTGTTGAAAAGCTTCCTCTTGTTTGAATCCCCAATCAAAGGCCTTGTTCTTCTGAGTCAGAGCAGTTAGAGGAACTGCAATCTTTGAGAAGTTTTCAATGAAGCGGCGATAATAACCCGCTAGACCAAGAAAAGAACGAACTTCAGTAGGAGTAGTAGGCGTATCCCAATCCTTAATCGCACTGATCTTGGAGGGATCTACATGAATACCTTGTTCGTTGATAATGTGTCCTAAGAATTGAACTTCTTTAAGCCAGAATTCACACTTGGAGAATTTGGCGAAAAGTTGCTCTTTCTTTAGGAGTTCCAAAGTAAGACGAAGATGTTGCTCGTGATCAGCTCGCGTCTTAGAGTAAATCAAGATGTCGTCAATAAAAACAATGACGAACTGATCCAAATAAGGTTTGCAGACCCTATTCATTAAGTCCATAAAAACAGCCGGAGCATTAGTCAAACCGAATGGCATGACTGTGAACTCGTAATGCCCATACCGAGTACGGAACGCTGTCTTCGGAATGTCTTCTTCATGAACCCGAAGTTGATGATATCCAGATCGCAGATCAATCTTCGAAAAATAAGAAGCGCCTTGTAACTGATCAAAGAGATCATCGATGCGAGGTAGGGGATATCGATTCTTGATGGTAAGCTTGTTAAGCTCACGATAATCGATACACATCCTAAAGGATCCATCCTTCTTCTTGACAAAAAGAACGGGAGCACCCCAAGGTGAAAAGCTAGGACGGATAAAACCTTTCTCAGAGAGCTCCTGAAGCTGCTTAGACAACTCTTGCATCTCAGATGGCGCAAGACGATATGGAGCTCTGGCAATGGGATTTGCACCAGGCACGAGATCGATGCGGAACTCGACTTGGCGTGCTGGAGGTAGACCAGGTAAATCTTCAGGGAAAACTTCAGAATAATCCCGAACGACAGGAATATCTGAAATAGACTTACCCTTGCCTTTATCTTCTGTAACATGTGCTAAGAAAGCCACATAGTTCTTCCGCAGATACTTCCGAGCTTTAAAACAAGACATGAGCTTGAGGCCACCAGACGGTTTCTCACCTTGAACCTGTAGAATCTCGCCTGTCGAAAGCGGCACACGAACAATCTTCTCAGAACAAACTATCTCTGTGTGATGCTTAGATAACCAATCCATAGCCACAATGACGTCGAAGCTTCCAAGTTGCATAGGCGCGAGGTCAATCGGAAAAAGATGGTCGTTAAGGTTCAACTGGCAGTTGCGAAGAACAGAATCAAGAATAATGGGTTCACCACTAGCAACCTCTACTGTCAAAGATTTACTTAGTTTCGTTCTAGACACGCGAAGCATTGGCTCAAAAGACAGTGACACAAAACTCTTGTCGGCACCAGAATCGAAAAGAACAGATGCAGGCTGATTATTAATAAAGAACATACCGTTCACCACATTATCGTCTGCCTGTGACTCTTGGGCATTCATGTTAAAGGCTCGGCCTCGAGCCGGAGCCTGATTCGGATTCTGGTTGGCTAGCCTTGGGCACCGGTTCCTGTAGTGGGTCAGATCCCCACAATTGTAGCACGAACCAGGAGGGAAATGAGGTCGTGCAGCTTGACCTTGTTGCTGAGCAAGAGGCTGAGCAACTTGTTGAGCTTGGTTCTGAACTGCCTGGTTCTGGTTAACAGGAATGCGGCAGTTGACAGCAAGATGACCAGATCTTCCGCAGTTGGTGCACTGACGACACTGGAGATGTGGTTGATGATGGCCGTTACACCTGTTGCACAAAGGTGCATTGCCAAAATAAGGCTTCTTGGCTATTGGCTGCGCAGGCTGATTTGGTGCAGCTTGAGCCTGTGCAGTAACAGCATAGTTTTGGGAAGCCTTTCGCTTCCTAGACCCTCTTGCGGAACCCGAATTCTTTCCCTTCTTGTTTTCACCTTTCTTACCATCCTCCTTGTCAGATGCCTGCTTCTTACCCTTGTCACCCTTCTTATGCAGCTTTCCCTTACGAATCTGCGACTCAGTTAATGTCGCTGATAACTCGATCGCCTGACGGAGTGTGGCAGGGTCACTACCAGTAAGGATGTCTTGTACTGAGTCAGGTAGGCCGTCGATGTACCTTTCGATGGCCTTGTCGAGTGGGGTAACCATAGCCGGGCAAAGCAGACTCAACTCCTCAAACCTGTCAGTATATGCCCTGTGCTCACCACTATCTTGCTTCAAATTATCAAATTCCTTCTCCAAAGCTCGCTGCTCATGACGAGGACAGAATTCCCTCATCATAAGGGCTCTAAGTTCAGCCCATGTCTGTGCGAGAGCAACTTCTGCACCTTGGTCCCTCATAACCCCGTTCCACCATATCAAAGCCCTCTTCTGAAATACGCTCGAAGCAAACTCGACTTTGCGATTTTCAAGACACTGCACGTGGCGAAAAGTATTCTCTATGCTCTCGAACCATTGAAGAAGCCCAGTCGCTCCCTCAGAACCACTAAACTTGAGTGGTTTAGCCGAGTTAAAATCCTTGTATTTGCACGGACCATTGTTGTTGTTGTTGGCTTGGTTCCATTGAGCAAAGAGATTTGGGAATTGGGCAGCCATCTGCTGTGCAATGATTTCTGCCAGTTCGGCAGTCGCTATCTGGTTCTCGCGTCGAGGAGGCATTCTAAAAGAGGAAAACATGAAAAGAAACGAGTGAGATGATTGGATGAAGAGAATGAGATGAAACAAAATCAACAAAAGCAAAGATGGTGGTCATTTGTCCGCATTACCAAGCAAACAAACGACTCACAGTGACTAATCAAAGTAAATGGGTCAAAATAATGTATCACGAAGACATGCTCGCCTATAAGTGAACACTCATCCCAAGAATTCCCAGGTAAGCACAACTGGTCTCGCGTCTGATGAGATGTATACGAAGTGCTTGCCTAGACAGAAAACCCAGAATACAGGCATTTACTCTTCCAGTTTGCACGTGTTCACATTATTTAAAACCCAAAACGTTGACGAGATTTTGAAAATTTGAAGGCACAAGGCCAAAAATTTTAGTTAAACTGGAAGGGTTCAAAACCTTACAAAAGAGGGTTCAAAACCTTGTAATAATTTATTCAAAAATAGATGATTGTTTTTCAAAAATCGTTCCGGAAAAATTTGGTCCTTGTTTTGATAATCACCTAAGGATAGGTGATGTACATGTTTTAAGATCTAAACATAAGATAACTCGTGTTAGGGTCCTAAAAAGGTTATAGTCTAGGTCAAAGCATTACTAATAACCTAATTCCCTATAACCATTGGCTCTGATACCAACTCTTCTGTCACACCCCGACCACGTATATCATACAAGACGTGGCGGAAAACGTCGGGGAGTGTTGTAACAGAATTATTGTTTCAAATCCATGGCAAACAAAGTTATAATTTATTTATCAACATGAGAGTTTCATTGTTTCAAACAGTAAATAAAGAGTTTATAACATAATTAAACATAGTCTATCTTCATTTTAAGTCTCTAAGACACAGGTCCGCCCTAGTGTCATGATCATCATCCTACGGAAAAGCACCTGAAAACACATGTGAAAGTAGGTACGTCAGCATAAAAATGCCTGTGAGATACATAGGTTTTGTGAAATTAGGAATCATGACTTAAGTTTAAGAAAAAGTTTAGTCATGAACCTTGTTATTTGATTTGTTTTGTAAATCGCTTGAAAAACAATAAGTTCAGATGATATGTATAAATAAGTGAATAATGTATGGTTAAATGAATAACCATGCAAAATGAGTTGTATAAAATAAACTGTATTGTAAACCAAAGTCTTGTGAAAACATGTTACTTGTATAAAATGTATAAGTCCAAAATGAATGATTTAAATAACGCTATGATAGGTAATATAATACAAACACTTATATATAGGAAGTACCAGCGACGTATCCACCATGCTTGTATCATATTACTCACATCTCGTTACTTAAGTCATTTAAACAAACAACCAATGTATAAAGTCTATGTTTAAACCAATAGTCAAAAGTCCTTGTATAAACCATGTCAAATGTTGATAGTCCAAAAGTAGTCAAGTAATGTGTAACAAATGTTATGTATGGTAAGTAAAATAAGACTACTTAAACCATAAGTAAAGATGTACAAAACAAAGTATTTTGAATATATCAAAAAGTTATGTTTTGCAAAGTGATGCATGATACATTGATACAAACATTTATGTGGTAAGTTAACGCATACATTCAAGCCTTGAGACAGTCGGATAACCCTTTCAGTCAAGGTTATCAAAAGAAATGTTTTCGGATTCAGTCATTCCTTACATCCAAACAAACCCGGGATGTCAGGAATGGGATTTGTCAAGTCCTATGGTACCACTACTTACTCCCGAGCGGCGTAGCAAATGTTAATGAACGTAATAAAGACCCGTTTGTGCAAACCAAATGTTATATCAGTTGTATACATGTCATATGAAAACAATGTACTAAGTATGCTAAGTTAACATACAAAGCAGAAAAGTCTTGTAAATCAATGTGCTAGCATGTTATCAGTCAACATACATAGCAGAAATGTAATGTAAAACAATGTACTAAGTATGCACACAATGGACATACATAGCATGAAATGTAATGAAATCATGTACTATAATGTACTAACAAACATAGTCGGTATATGATGTGAAAACAGGAAAGCATGAAACTAACAAGTAGGCACATGTGTTCCACCCCAAAACAGTTTGGAAAACAGAAAAAGAGGGGTTCTATGTACTCACTTGAGATTGTTCAGTAGTCCTAAGATAACCACCAAGCAATGCTAGAGATCTCGGAATCAAACGGCACCTAATATAGGTAACTATGTTAATAAACCGGACCTAAATCGGAAGATCGGGTAGCATGAGGGTTTGTAAACCAAACGAGTATGGTGACTCGTGTAGTATGGTTCAACAAAGTCTACATACTAATTGAAACCTAACATAATTGTTTATGACCCATTACGACCTGTTTAGGTAGCTTATGCTACTTTAACGCGTCGTTCGCGTGAAACGCGTTCGGACCGCCTAACTAGCCCTATGACAAGTGTTATATGCCTAAACATGTTACATAATCAGTTATGTGACAAAAGTTTAGGTTACATATGCTTAATTACCAATTATACATGAAAAGGGTATTCTGGTAATTTACCTAAGGCATATAAACTACCTATCATACAACTACTCAAACGATGTGACCATAGGGTATAACCTCGGAAGGTTATTCCCTACCTACTATGGTCACCTAATGTGTTTGGTCGGATCCTAATGATCAACCAAATGGGTCGGGTTCGAGGTATAAGCGATTTATTAGATCGCTTACCCTACGACCCTAGACAACGTGGTAATCAGTAGGCATAGTCCCAAGGGACTATAACCAACGTGATTACACTCACGTTGCGAAGTTCAAACGAACTTCGCATTGACCATAATTGGTCAATGTAGAAAGTCAAACAAAGTTTGACTTTCAGACTCGAAAGACTCGAAAAGCAATAAAAGAACGAAAGAATACTTACGAAGGGTCCCCGAATGCTAATTTCGATTAAAAAATCTAAGGTATGAAACAATAGTTTCAACTTAGAGTTTCTCAAATCAAAATTCTAGTAATTTGAGCAATGGGGGCATGGGGTATTTATAGTTTTCGGGTAACCGTTAAGATCGTTTCATGGAAACCGTGCTCGAATCCTACCCGTACATGTGTTGCAAAGTTGTGGTGACTAAAAATGGGTTCTTATCAGCTGACTAGGCAAGTGTGAGTGTGTGGTTGAGGATTAAACAGCTGAAATCTGATATTAAATACACTTAATCTGGTCTGGTTAGGCAGTCGCGTAGCGCGACTGGTAAAGCCTATAGGGCTCGCGCTACGCTAGCACCCCTGTGTTTCAGAAATGTTTCAGAATTGGCAGAAATGGTCCCTGCACGTGTTTAAGGCCCTTTTCGATGCGTTTGAACCCCGTTAACCTCATTTCAAGGCTCTAAAATGAAGTTAAAGTATAGGGAACTCAAAACATGCTCAAAAATATGCCGGATGATGGTTCGTTTGGTCGTACGAACGCGATGTTCGCTTAATTACGACGGAATGCGCACAAGCGCGAAAAACGATCCAATTGACGCGACGAATGGATTTTTGGCAAGCCAAACACTAAATCATAATATAGTCATGCTTACATAAATTTTTGGATGTCCGGATGTATTCAGAACGTAAGTTATGTGCGAAAGTGCAAACTTGTGCACTTTTTGACACTTTTAGTCCCTGAATGACCCAAAAGTTTGTTTTAGCATACCGAACCCCTCAAAGCCTATTTCTAAGCTATGTAAATGATATTTATGGTATGTTTAACTTATGGTCATGTTCCGGAATGTCTGTTACAGTTCAAATTGGCATACTTTCGCAGTTTGTCAAGTTTAGTCCCTGTAGTCGAATTAACTTGTTTTTGCCATACCAATGCCTTCAAAACTTATTTCTAAGTTATGCAAAGGTTATTTAAGGTATGTTAAGTATATGTTGATGTTTCGGAGTATTTTTCGTATTAAACTGGTTACGTTTACGTACCAGTTTGCGTATAACTCTCCAGAAAGTGATGTAGAGTTTGAAATTGAACAAAAGTCAAAACATGAAAAATGTAAAACATAACAAAACAAATATTGGGATCAAATAACATTGTTTTATTGATAATAGAACTGTTCATAGTGATTACAAGCACAGTTGTTACAATTATGATCAATTAGACCCCGAGGAGATGGAACTAATGGATATAAGATGGTGCATGGCCAGTGCGGTTCGTCGGGCACAGCGGTTCATGGAGATCACGGGGAGAAAGTCAATTGGTGGACCATCTACCAAACTGGGATTTGATAAATCTAAGGTGACATGCTTCAAATGCAAACAAAGAGGTCACTTTAAGCGCGAGTGCAGAAATTCGTATGCTGATGATAATTCTGCAAACCCGTTCAACGAAGATTATTACAAGAAAGCAATTTATCATCAGAATAAGTCTGAACCACCAAGATTAAAGCAATCAGAAGAAAGATCAAGGGCTCTTGCAGTTATATATGATGATGAAGGTTACGACTGGAGTCAAGTTTGCCCGGAAGAAGATGCAGTTGGATATGCATTTGTTGCAAATGATGATCATGATACTTGGTGGAGAAGAGACAGTGCGAGATGGGAGATTGGCAAATTGTATGAACCATTTAAGGAAGCACAAAGAGCCAAGAGATGGAATGAAGAACTAGAGTGTTACATGGATCCATATGGTAATCCAGTAGTTGATCCATCAAAAGTGGATTTTGATGCTATAACCAATGTGTTTCCAAGTGAGGGCACTTTCAACACAAGAAGGCTTTCTGATAAAACCTATTTGCCAAATTTGATGATCAAGTTAAAAGAAGTTTTTGAAGAAAGTTTACCGAAGGTGGTAGAACTGAAGAAAAGAAAAGAAGAAGAATTGAAGAAGATGATTGAAGAAGTGAAGACTGTTGCAAAGCTTGCTGGAGAGGAACAGAGAGCTGAAGAAATGCAGAAGAATGAAGAAGCTCAGAAAGAAGAAAAGGAGGAAGATCAGAAAGTTGAGTCAGAAGAACCGGTGCTGAATGAGACTGAGGTTAGAAAATCTTCTGATCTATCGAATGTTGAATTGGTTGATGAAAAAGAAAACAAATGCAGGAATTGCATAGAAATGTGCAAAGCCTGTACTGAAAAATATGACATCATAAAAACAAAAGACAATGACATAGTTAAACTTGAAAATATTTTCAAAACAAAATGTAAAGAAATGATTGAAAAAGAAGAAATTTTGAAAATAAAAGTTGAAAATTGACACAGAAATGTCAAGGTCTTGAAAAGGATAATGATGTTTATAGACAACTGTGTTCTACAAAATGTGTTGATTGTGTTGAAAAAGAATCTAAATTTCAAGATTTACAAAAACAGTATGATTCTTTAAAGTGGTCGAGTCAGAGAGTACAAGAAGCTTATGATACTTTGAAAAGCCAAGTCAAAAGTTTTGATCAAAGATTGTCAGAAACTTTAGTCACTAAAGAAATGTATGAAAGAAAGTTTAAAGAAAAGCAAATTGAATTGAACAAATGTGTTGATGAAATTGCTAATCTTAAACAAGTCTTGGCTGAAAAAGAAAAGATTGTTACAAAACTTCAAAGTTATCATAACTCTTCGTACATTCTTGAACGCATTTTCAACATCACACCAGATGACAAAGATACTGAAAATTGCAAAAAGGGTATTGGTTCAGAATTTCATCAGGTACCACCACCATTGAGAAACAATTATACTTTTTATGATGAGGAAAAGGTGGCAAAGGGTTTGAACATAGCTGACCAGTTACCTGAAAGTATCGATGTGACTTACTCCAAATCTGATGATGCTAATGATTCAGAGGTGGTAAGTAAGGTTGTTGAAAGCGTTTTGAAAGATGAGTCTACAAAAGGTAAGTCTGAATCACAGGATGAAGATGAAGGAAATCTTTATGATGGTTATCTGAAAAACACAAAATCCGAGAAAAATTTGAATGATGATTCAAAAGGATTGGTTTATACCATGATTGGACCGGACAAACTATTCTTGGATGTTGTATTCCCGATTCAGAATGTGATTTCAGAGAAGGTCGATAAAGTTTTCAAAATGGTTGAGATTGAGAAGTCGGAAATTTCAAAGTTTGCTGGTAAAGGTCATAAATATTTTTATAACAAACCTGGTTTTAAGAAGAAAAACATGAAGGCTGGTTTGGGTTATAAAAAGAAACGGAATTGGAATCAAAGTAAAAAACCAAATTTGCAACAAAAGATGAGTTTTGTTCAAGGGAAAAGCTTAAAAGAAGAGGAAAAACTCAAATTTGGACAACAGTCTAATGAGGAGTTTGATGCTATGAAAAAGAAACAACAACAGGCCAAGGATGTTTCAAAGAAAGTGTGTTTTAAATGTGATCAAATTGGACATGTTGCACGAAAGTGTCCAAATCCAAAGCCTGTTGATGTTGAAAAACAGAAATCTGAGGATGTGAAACCTAGGTCAACCAGATTTGATTCGAAACAAACTTGGAGGTACAATACAAACAAGTTTGCTTCAAATCAAAATTGGAAATCAAACCCGAACAGGTTCGATTCAAGACAGACCTGGAATTCTCACACACCCAGATTCAAAACAACACAAAGTTGGAAAATATATGTTGATATGACAAAACCTCAAGAGTTTTGGAAACCTAAAAATGTTATTCAAAATCAAAAGGTTCAAAAAGAGACAAACTTTTACAAAAGAGGTACTCCGGAAGGTCAAATGTGGAGTGTTAAGAAACAAGTGACGTCGGTAAAAGATGAGAAAATTGAAGTCAAAGCTGAAAAAGTTTTAAATGACAAAGAGTTTCCGAAATTAAATGAACATTATTGTGTTGAAATGCCTAAGGTCCAACAGACCTGGGCTAAATTGTTCAAATGATTGATAAAGTTTGAATGTGCAGGTGCTCAACGAAGCTGAAGATTGTGAGAATGGTAGTTGGAGCAGCCTGGCACAGGAAGAGGTTCCCTGGTTTGGTTGAACAGGGAGTTTAACATTTTCTGTATATAAATAAACAATATTTTCAAAACCCTAAAAATTTGAAAAATTTAAAACCAAAAATATGTTGTTTTTAATATTGTTTTGTTTGAATAATTGTTGATTGAATACGCCGAAACCCCACGGCTGAACAAACATGATTAATTTCACAAGATTGAAAAACGGTTTTCAAACTGTAAAATATCAATGTGTTGTAAATCATGGGGGTATGTTATATTTTCTGCAAATCAGTGCATGAGAAGCAGAAAATGGATGGCGAGACAAAGCTATCAGTGTTGGTTGTCAAATTTTCTTTAAATGGTTTTGCATTTTAGGGGGAGATATATTGTTAGAAAATCCAAAAACATTTGAAAATTTGAAAAAGTCAAAAACATGATAAAATTTGAAAATTGAGTTTTTGCGTAAAAAGAGGAAATGATAGTACATCAGTAGACAGTTACAGTACGCTAAAGAAATGGAAAGTTTAAATGTGTTAAACGATCTCACCGTGGATGTGTCGGTAGATTTTTATACACTTAGTAAACTTTTTCGGGATATAAACCTAAATTCAAACACTTGCTTATTTCGTGGGGAACACTACTTGGATATATAGGTAACCCCTGAAATCTCGTTTGAAAGGTCTCATAATCTGATATACTAGGTTTTTATACTCAATGATGTCTGGGGTATTATTCCAGGACTTCTGCTAAATGGAAGTTCTGACCTAGTCCTCGAATAATACTTTTCGCAATGCTTGAAACACAGCATCACCCTCAGCATATATGATAAGACAATAAAATTGTTTAGCAATGCTGTTGTAAAAAAGATCCTCTAAAGGGGACACACCCAAGTTGAGTCATGATCTCTCTGCTGAACGGTAGTTCTGACCTGAGCTCTCATGATTCTTCATAATTTATTAACCCCTTACAGATATCATTTGTGTTATAATTACCTGTAAGACTGAATATTGGGATCTGGATACGGGAGTATATTCAAGAGGTGGGACACATGAATGAGTTTAAGTTCTTAATACACCTAATTCGTATCCTGAATCAGTTGAAATTTGTATGAAAATTTAAGTGGATCAGTATATCGACAATCTAAGTGAATTGTTTAATTCTTAAAGTGAAATTAAGCTCAACGGTACTTGTGATTTGTCAAAAACTGATATGATCCTCTGACGCATACTCTAACGAGAATATTGTCTGTAAATATGTTTGTACATATTTCTTTATTGCTTTATATTTTCAGAAAATACAAAAAGATTTTGATTTCTGCTTTATTTTCGACAATCAATGTCTGAGTGCCGAGTTTCAAAATCTAAGTAAGCTAATCGTGTTTCTGAAAATAAAAGGAGTTCATTAATTTGAAACTTGATGTTTTAAATTCAAAAATTTAAAAATTCAAAAACAGTTTGTGATATCTCCAAGGTCATTAATTTGGACTTGGATTATTAACTGTGAGGGATTTGGATGATTATACTGTTATAGAGCTAGTTTCCGATACGATTTGATGAAACTGCCAAATTCATGAGAAGTGATTTTGAGAAGATTGAATTGTCAGATTACGATATCGGGAGATTAAAATGTTGTTACTTATAGTTGTATGAGTAATTGTAGGAAAAGTCCAGACTACGATCCCGAGAGCAGAGTCTAAGGGGGAGTCTGAAGACAAGCTGAAAGTTAGGAGGAGCTTGTAGCTGGAAAGAGAGGTGTCGATCCCTAAAAGCACGGAAGCTTGACGAAAGGGGGAGCCTGTTCATGATAAAGCTGTTGATGATAGAGCCAGTAATGAAATCCTGGTGTTAGAGTCAAAGTGTGAAGCTGATAAAAGAAAGTGATGGATGCTTACAATGTTACAATCTGAATGAGAAGGCAGAATGACCAAGACTGAAGACTCAGAGCTGAAAACTTCATCAACATCCAAGGGGGAGTCTGTTAGTGCGCGGAATGTTTGTTGACTTCGTTTGATTCAAGTCATAGGTCAAGATTGGAGTTTGGAAGTCAAAATAGGGTTTAATATGTTAGTTTCGCTTATATGTACATTGTTTAGATAAGGTTTCGCTTATAGGGTCTTAAGGTTTCGCTTATGTGGTCACTAGGTAGGTTTCGCTTATATGTCAACATGAGGTTTCGCTTATATGGACTGTCCATATAAGCGAACCAGCCATCCTATATATACCTCATGTGTAGATCAGTTATGTACCATTGGAGCGAAACCTAGTCATTTGCTGTGGAACGAAACTCTGTCAAATTGTATTCAGAAAGCAATAAAAGAGAAGAAATTGAAAGGAATAGCTGTTGTAACTTCGTGTATACTGATTCCGCCTTTATACGTGAAGATGAACTACCTTGACTGACTTTTCAGGGTCGCAAAACGGTCCAACAAAACGTTGTGAAATCATGTGGATATCCTTCAGATCTGAGTTACTCTTGGTGGAATGAGGCCAAAACTAGAAGTTCATAAGAACTCCATGACGAAATCATCCTAAAACACCTCAAATCCATTGATTTCACGGTTAAAAGTTGAGATTCAAAGGTGAAAAAGATGAAGGAGTGCGTGTAGATACTAGAAGTACAAGATTTGAGTTGAAAACTTACAAGAATCATGAGAAATTGAGAGAAAGAAAGCCTTAAGCGTGCTGGTCGAGTGAGAGAGCTGTCACATCACTTGTGATGTGACAGGAGGGGTATTTATAGGTTGCCAAAAATAGAAAGGAGGAGCAAAGGTCGGATAGCCCACCGATCGGATGGCAATCCGATCAAATAGCCATTCGATCGATCGTTCATTGGATCGAAGTGGTCTGACGATTTGAGCTTCGGCGTTTCGTTTTGCGTGTTGAGCATTGCGATGCGATTCGAGCGAGAGATGCGATAGTATTACTCATTAGTTGCACAAATAACCTAACTACTATATCTAACATACAATCACTATAATTAACTTGCGTTTAGCGTTTGTGATTAGATTGCGATTGCGATTAACACCTCAACATAAACATAACATGCACAAGTAACACATTATAGCACACACACGTAAAACAATATCCAGAACACATAACTCGAGTTGCGAATGCAATAGCGATGCGGTTTGCGATAAGTCGATTAGCGATTAAACATGCCCCGCTAGAAGCTTCAGGAACCTCTTGCTTAATGAGCTTCACCCCAGTAATATAGGCTATCACACTAACATCATCTTCATCACCACTCTCAACAGAGATAGGATCAGAAGATTGGGGAACCACATCGAGCGAATAAGCTCCCATGGTAGACCTCCGGACAGGAAGAGGCAGCTTCTTGGCCGAGGACCCATCCATAATAGGTTGCACACGAACACTCCCTCGAAATCTCTAGCAGTTCTAACATGCTCAGTACGACGAACAACAGAGGGATTACCCTCGGGAATTTCCATTTGCTAAATTTCCACATCAGATGTATCATTCAACAGGATAAAATCCAAAGCACTCATCTCTGCAAAACAACACAAAAACAAACATAAGTATTCAGTAAGCAAAATAAAAACAGGATAGACACAAAAATACATACCCTTCTGACCAACAACAAGGAACGGTTCAAACCCAGAGCCAACCCAGTCTTGACTAATACCCAACAAAACAAGAAGCTCCTCCGGGTAAGCCCTTAACTTTGTACGATAAGCACGAAGCCTGAGAAGCAACTGATGCTCAAGTTCATGGACTTCCGGCTCCTTTTCATTCAAATCCTCAGAAAATTTAGGAGGAACAACTGTGACAGGAAGTATTTGATCGGAAATAAAAAGAACTGATTTTTCCAAGCATAAGTATGAGCAACAGTAGCAGAAAGGGTATCGCAAGTTTGGTTGATCAAGGATCCGGGTATAAAACACAAGAAAGCCCTCAGGGAACTGATTTGCTGTTTTATATCCCGGAACCCGAGTTTCAAGAGAAGGATCAATACCGTAATCCAAGCAGAATTTGTCAATCTCTGATTCGGTAAGTTTGAAAACTGAACATGTATGTCATTCTTGCTAGACGCCATAAGAAAGTTAACAAAGAAAGAACAACTTACCAAGTTTATAAAGAAGATCGCCGAAAAAATTTAACCGGAATGACCGTTGGACAAAGGGGAGAATTCAAAGAAAAAGGAGAAGTGTAAAAGATGAAATGAAGAATGTGCGGTTACAAGGAAGTAACAAGGTTCAAAAAATTCAAAATCCCCAAATAAACGGACAGGTGGAGGGGTAAGATGAAACTGCCACAGCTGGCAGCCTAGGGTACTCGAAGGCCCCCTGCGATAGTGTCCCATCAGTCACTTCCGTGCCTTCTGGCCAGCACAAGTGGACAAGTGGGCCTTAATTGCAAAGGAAACATGAGGGAATATGAAAAGAAGTTAGGAAAAAAAGACCAAGGGTGGAAAAATACCTTCCGACAACAAGCCCATGTCCATAAACACAAAAAACCCAATGCTTCTGGTTCATTAGTTCGATAAAATACAAACCTTTTCTCTCCGTAAAAAGGACTTGCAGTTTATCTAACACACCACAGAAGCATGCCAAAGGCAGAGGTTTTAAAAAGAAAATAAAAATATTGCGAGACAAAAACCCCTAGACTTAGAGTCATAAACACCGCCATTTACAATGCCGATACTCATGACTGGGGGGCTGATGATGTGGGTACCCGAAGATCCCGGTCAGCAAAGTCAAAGTCAGCAACAATTACAAAGAAATAATAAAGAATGCTGAAAACACAAACATTGAGAAGCAAGCTAGAAGTCAGAAGCTGGGAGCTCCTGACGTGGAGCCGATACACCCATGGCTGGTGACAGGAAGCCAAGGTTACTGTACAAACTTGGAACTTGAATGGAACAAGTCAAACTGATTTGGCCTCTCTCTACAACACGCAAAGTTGTCCTCGAGACACACAAACCTGAAACATACCCAAAGAGGCAAGGCTAACCCTGCAAGCAACATCTATATATCCACAACATATGTTTATTAAATAAATAAATAATAAGTAGAGTTCATTTATTTTAGATAATTATATATTTGGCTCGTTTACGCCCCCGCTTGCCGTATGCACATATAATATATATATATGGGCGCTCGGGGGGGCAAAAGTGAAAGTGCACTATTTTTAACGTTATTTTACTAATTTCTTGATAATAACGTTAAAAGAAAGGGATGGTTAATCATGCATCATGTGGTGGCGTTGAAATTCAAAAGACAAGGGGGTATATGCACTAATCGGCATTTGTCTCAATTACTAAGTGTTATGTGCCTTATGTCCAAGGCTTGATGCAAAACTACTATCAAGACAGGGGTCTCACCGGAAGCAGCCTCTCTATTCCTACGGGGTAGAAGTAAGGTTGTCTACATCTTACCCTCCTCAGACCCTACCTTAGCTTTGCTATTGATGGGATTTACTGAGTATGATGATGATGATGATATATTTGGCTCATCCTAAACAAACATAAGATTAGGATTTTGGATACATGCTGGAATGGAATCGGTACGGTCTAGTACCGTACCTATACCGAAAATATTAATACTGGATTTAAACAAAATTGGGTGTCATATATTTTACCTAATATATTGGTACGTGCATCGATACTGGTATTTCGGTATGGTATCCGCTTTAGTACCACTTTGTTTCTTCTATTTTTTGAGTACTCCATTGATCTTGATACCGATACCTGTACGGCTACCAAATAAGCTAAACCGGTACGAGTATCAAA
The DNA here is from genome assembly GCA_030545235.1 of Helianthus tuberosus. Taxonomy (NCBI): domain Eukaryota; kingdom Viridiplantae; phylum Streptophyta; class Magnoliopsida; order Asterales; family Asteraceae; genus Helianthus; species Helianthus tuberosus. The sequence goes on from CM060407.1 coordinate 128,473,827, forward strand.
TAGGCTAAATCTCTACATGTATCGGTATTCAAGAAACCATAATACCACAATACGAAAATATAAAACATGATATCAAATTCGGTAGCAATACAGTTTTTACCGAAAACTGAAATCCTAAAAACTTGGTACTAATACATATATTGAATAGGTAAAATCGATACGTATACCAATATAGTACAAGTACATTGATAATCTGATTTTTTTCTTTTACTTGCTACCTCAAACACGTAGTTATCTAAATCTACTCCTATTATGCACACATGAGAGTCAAAGTCTTAACTTCATAAAAAGAGACACCTTATCATTACAATTTGATATCACTAATTCACTATACTACATTGCTTTAATATATGATTGTTATTACCAATTACAGATAAATAAGAGTCACTCAACATGGTTTTGACATATTAAAGTCTTTAAACATGTAAGTAACACATGGAAAAGTTCCTCAATTCAGTTTTGTTACACTTGTATAGAATGTGTATAACTATAAATAAAATAAACTAATTTCTCGTTACACCTTAAACTGGATTAAATATGATTATAAAAAAGTCCCAAATAAAGTTGAATGTAACTTTATCAAATTTTGACTAAGATAAGAGAGGTTACTAGTTATCATTTCAACTTTTTTTTCACTAAGCGTAAAATCTTTTAGAGTAAACACTTGTTTTACACCATGTGGTTGATCCCTATTCACACGTTTACACCCTATTTGGAATTTTTGTCAACTTTACACCGCATCGTTTCCAAAAGACACCAACCCTAACCCTTCGTCCAATCAACGTTAGTTTGACCGTTAATTAGTAGGTGAAAAGTTGTTTTTGCCTCATATTCTTATTATATTATTATTTTATTTTATTTTTATCTTAAATACCTGATACAATCGGATTCAAATATGCAAGTCCGATTTACTGAAAATCTAGTTCTTTCTTGTTATTCGAATATGCAAGAAACACATGGTTAGTGTGTGTTTTAGAGAGAGAAGAACGAGTAAGGAGAGATAAAATAATAAGGGTTTATTTGGTATGGGGTAATGAAATGGATGGGGGAATTGAATGGACGAGATAATAGAATGGATGGGGTAATGAAATTGATCATTACCATTTCATGTCTTGTTTGGTTACCATGTGTGAATAAAATGAACCATTATGTTTTGTTGTTTGGTATGCGAGAAAAGACAAAGAAATAAAATCAGATAAAGGTGGTCAGTGATGGGCGGTGATGGTGGGTGGAGACGACGACCGGTGGTAACAGTGGTGGTGGTGGTGGGTGACGGCGGGGTGGTGGTAGCGGTAGCGATTGGGGTGGTGGCGGTGGTCGGAGGTCGGAGGTGTCACACCCCAACCGATGACGGAAACATCGGGGCGCGACACTGAGCGAAACAGATTGTCCAAAAGAAATTCCACAACAACTAAATTACCGGATAGTTAATATTATGCCCCATACCATAAACCATCAAGTATATCAGTTATTACAGACATAGTAATCTCAAAGACAAATAAAGGCTGGTCCGACAACTCATAAATAAATAAATTGTTTGTTTGTTTCTAGACTCTCATTACTACTTGATTCTGTGACAACCCTCATAAATCCAGGTATCCGTACAATTAATTAAAACTGATTAGTGCTTAATAACTGTGCTGGATTATACATAATTGCTTTTTGATTACTGCATCATACATACATATGCATCATATTTCATACTGTCACATCATTACTACATACAAACACTTAGTGACATAAATGATGCACACTGCACAGTTAGCAGAGTTAGCGGATAACTCAGAAAAATGCTGACGATGTTCAGTACATAGACAGGCAGTGTTTGGAGACCCCGTAAGGGCTAGAGACAAGGTACTACACTAGTATGGTGTGTAGGGAAGTAAGGACCATAAAACTGCGTCACTAGGTGATAGTTTAAGTGCCGGAAAGTGCCTAAAACCCACTAAAAGTGCAGAATTCTGCATATTTCAGCAAAATTCAGTTTTTTAACAAGCTAGTAATGTGCAGAAAGTTGACTAAATGGTCATGAATGCTTTCCTAAGTGTCGGGAATTAAAAGTGTCATAAAAGGGTACTTAAAGGACACTAAACGGTATAGTTTGACACTTTAACGAACCGGTATCTAACCGAACAACCGGACATTACCCGAAACACCAAAATATTACTAGAAGCATTGTTTTATTATTTCTTAGCTAGTTATGGTCCCCGAACACCCTAACACACTATATAACATACCTTATGCATAACACCTTAACTAATACACTTAGTTCTCAACTAACTAACTAATTTACCATTTAACCTCAACTAGATACCCCCCCCCCCCCTTTTGGGACGGTCACATATGGCCCCACTTGTGATCTCCTTAATCTTTCCAAAGATCACATTTGATCTTGCTTAGATTGTGATTAGATCATGTTTGTACTATGAGAAACACAAAACCCTTTGGATAATAGGTAAACTTGGTTATAAGAAGACTTGAGGTTCACCTTATCTCACACACTTAATCACCACAACTCTCTCCCATCCCCTTGCCCTCTTCTCGGCCGTGAACCCCCATCACCACCACCATTACTTCCATTTCAATCCCATCCAATCCAAGCTCATTTCAAGGTGTAACAAGGTATTTAAGGAAGCTCGGTGCTCTTGGATCTTGAAGGACCTCCATCAATTGCTTTTATCCACTCCATTTTCATCTTGAGTTCATCCCTAGCCTTTGTGCTAGTTGTAAGACTCTCTTAACCCTTTGTTACTTCTAAGTTAGTTGGTTAAAAGATGATATTCATGGATTATCTTGGTGAACATTAAAAGACATGAACATAAAACCCTAACATAAGCTTGATATATGATGATATATTTGTGAAATAATGTTGTTTAATGTATGAATGATACTTGCTTGTTGTTTTCTTTAGATTATGATGTTGATCATCACATAGAGCTTGCTAGATTGTGATTAAACACATGATCTAGCAAGTGGGAGGATGATTATGTGACAACATAAGATGATCATCCTCTTGTGTAAACATGAACTTGATAAATAAATGATTTCTTGAAAAATAATAAACAAAGTGAGTTGGTAATCTTATGGATCCAAGATTTATGAATGATTTTCCAAGAGAACCAAGTTCAAAATATGATTTTTAGTAGAACTTGATTCTTACTAAAACCTACACTATTTTTAGTGGTAAAACAAGTGTATAAACACTCATGAAACAAGAAGATCTCACAAAGAAACATTTTTGTAAAAAATGTTTACAAGTTGTAAACACCTAAATTCTTTAAGAATGAGATTTTTAAAGAAATAAACACACTTTAGAGGGTAACTAAACCTACTAAAAACACTACCAAGTTACTACAAGTTTTTAATAAAAGTTCAAGTTCATGTTGTTATGTAAACTGTATAGTTCTTGCACTTGAGAAGTGTAAGTTGTTTAAGGATTGATTGTTGTGATGATTTTTGAAAAGAAAATGATATACTTAAATAGCATGGATACCTCCATTTTTAGGGGAAACTATGGCAAAATTTTCTAAAAATATAAACACTTAAAGAAATATTTTCTAACAAATATTTACTAGTGTATTTTAACTTTGGTTTTCAATATAAAATTTGCCATAATTTTTGTAACAAAAATACAAATATTGGAGGTTGGTTTTATAAATAAAAAATGAATAAATATGTATTTAGAATATATATTTACATCAAAGACACTTGTGTGAATATTTGTATACTTGGTGAAATAGTTATATTATTTTAGGGTAAAATAATATAACTTAACAAAGTACCATGAAATTTACAATCCAAAATAATACCAAGAATATCAAGGAATAAATATATAAGTTACACACATAATATTGTGGAACCAAACGATAGAACGTAACTTACAAAATATTCCGGAAAATACAGTTTCAAATATATTTTTGGTAAATATTATTTTGGATACAAAAGAAATGAAAATATGATTTTTGTAAATATTACAAAGTTGTATCATATTTTTGATAAGGAGAAAATATATTATTTTTGGAAGTAAAAATATATTTTCTTAGTATATTTAGAAGATATAAGATTTTTGGGAAAAAATATATATTTTCTGGACAATACATTATTTCTGGAATAAAATACGTTATTATATATTTTATAAAGTGAGACTTGAAAATATATTAATTTGGAACTTCAAATACAAGAATACGAAAATACATGTATAAAATACCCCCATCATTGGGAAGGAAATACGGAAATAAATACTTGAGAAGTATTGTACAGAATAATATTAGAGACATAATAGAAATGTAACTCAAAAACTCTAAGCCAAGGCACGGCCCGTTCGTCTAATAGACATAGTACATTGTAGGGAGTCGTGTTTGCTGAGGAGATTTGGGTTACACATTCTGAAGACGCATTACTGTGAGTTCATGTCCCCCTTTTCTTTTAACTGTTTTCCGTTTTATACTTCGGGGGTGAAATACATGTTACAATTATTACAAACGTTTTATACATGGTATGGTTAGCTAAGGAGGGTTACTGCTAGATCATGTGAAAGGTGGGTATAACACTTAAGGCCATTAATCCTCGTCGTTGGACCGAGGGACATGAGTGATAGATCTATTTGGGTGTAGCGAGCCCACACCCATGGGGACCAGGGTGGCCCATAGTGGTGACTATGTCTTCCAGCTGGAGGCCCGGTACAAATTTGCTAGGTTTGAGTTTTCCTACACCATTTCACACATATCAATGGCCTTGCAAACCATTGGTGATCTCTTTTTCCTTATTGCTACATACCAGGGATATACATACATACATACATACAAACATACTTTAAAGGTTTATTCATACACTCACACATGAACTTACTCAACTTTTGTTGATATTTTTTAAACTACAAGTATTTCAAGGAACTAGTGGATCTGGCAAGTGTTGCATGTTTTTCAAGCTGCGTATAAATAAAAGATGTCATCCGTGGCCATAGAGTTTAGGGGATGTATCCTACTCCTGGACGGGATACATGTTTCTAAGCTCGGTTTTGTTTAAGTTCTATTGTTGAGTCCTTGTGAACTCATTTAAACATGTTATGGTTTGTAACTTAATTTGGGTGTCGATGTTTTCAGACAAGTATGTTGTGGTATTTTCTAAACTAAATTAATGGATGAATATCTTTTGGTTTTATCATATAGCATTGTTATGATTGAATGCTATGGTATTAAGAAGTCACACCAATAACCACGCTTCCGCAAAAGTCAGGGTGTGACAGCTTGGTATCAGAGCTTCGTTTGTAGCGAACTAGGATTCTTTCTCGAGTCTAGACTACGATCATTAGGGCTCTCACAAAAATGTTTTCATTGCATACACAAAATGTCTAGATCCATGAAACAAATATTTTTACAAATAAAAGACACAAAATACATTTCAAGGAATTTATTTATATTTCAGTCTGAGAGACTGGGGAGTTAGTCTGAGTGACTAGCTGAGTAATTCAGTCTGAGAGACTGGGGAGTTAGTCTGAGAGACTAGCTGGGTAGTGCAGTCTGAGAGACTGGGGAGTTAGTCTGAGAGACTAGCTGGGTAATTCAGTCTGAGAGATTGGGGAGTTAGTCTGAGAGACTAGCTGGGTAGTGCAGTCTGAGAGACTGGGAGTTAGTCTGAGAGACTAGCTGGGTAATTCAGTCTGAGAGACTGGGGAGTTGTTCTGAGAGACTAACTGGGTAGTTCAGTTTGGGAAACTGGGAGGTTCAGTCTGAGAGACTAGTTGGGGCAGTCTGAGAGACTGGGAGGTTTAGCCTGAGAGGCTGGGTAGTTCAGTTTGGGAAAATGGGAGGTTTAGTCTGAGAGACTAAGTAGTTCAGTCTGAGAGGCTGGGTGGGATAGTCTTGGGAAGACTAGGATTGCATACATGCTTACATTGTTACTACTTACATGCTTATTTGATGATTGTTGATATATGTGCATACTTGTGATTGATTTGTTACAGACATCATGCCCACCTCTGAGAGTGGAGTATCTGATACAGTAGACCCTGTGGCCATAGTTTCTGATGATGAGATCATCCCGGAGGATGAGGTTTTTACGTTTGACACTACGAGTAGCGATGATGATGATTTCTAGCCATTTGCTTTACCAGATTTTGGAGATGATATACCACTAGCTGATGGTCTTCCTGGCGAGGATCTACTTCTTGTTCAGATCCCTGCTCCTTTTCCTCTTGCTGCATTTCCTCTTGAGGATCTGCCTCTTGATACTATGTCTGACGACGACGTCGATCTTTTTATTGAGGGTCCCCCTGAGGGTGCCCAGGATGTTGGAGCTCCCATCGATGATGACATTGTCGTTCCACTTGTCGAGGTTCCTGTCGTAGAGATTTTATCTGACCATTCTGGTCCTGATTCATTTGAGTCTGTGTCATCTACTACTCTACACGCACTATGATTACAACGATATCCCACTGATACTGATTCTGACACAGCTATGTCTGTTGCACCTGATATTCCACACGGTGTTGATCATGATTTTGAGTTTGATGATGAGTTGGATCCTGTCTTTCCACACGACTTTGACCCTGAGCATGAGATTGAGTTTGTCCCTGATGATCAGCCCCTTGAGGCACCTGTCGTTCCTGACGATAAGCCCTTTGATATACCCGCTGATCTCGAGCTTGCACCAGCGGACCCTGAGCCTATGATTGCACCCGAGCCTATACCTGCTCACGATCCTCTACCTGAGCATGACCCTGCACCTGCTGATGCACCAGTTGTTGCACCACTGTTACCTGACCCTATACCTGCAGCTATTGATCATGCTCCTTTTGCAGCCCAGGTTGACCCCAGATATGCGTTCACCCACAATGGGTGGATCGAGGACAATGATGACTTTCCTCCTTTTGTCAGACCTGTCACTCCCCCACCCGCACCTGTACATGCACCCGTTGATATCGCCCCGTTTCACTCACATGTATCTGACATTCACCGCACAGATCTACCGATCACGTTTTTACGGGATATCCCTCCTCCCCGTCCAGGGGAAGGACCATCGAGTCAGCAGCCCAGTCATATACCACCTGTGTTGGCAACCTTTCCTTTCATACCACCGTTTGCACCTGCTATACATACTGCTCCTTTTGTTACTACACCATTGGGCGAGCCACTGATTTGGTTTCTGCCCAACATGATGCCTATTTCTGATCCATACCATCCCTTCCACATTGGATACACGAGGGATGATCTGCTTTTGTCGTTACAGCTCCAGCAGGATATGTTGAGTCGTAGAGTCACTAAGCTAGAGAGGATCCCGTTTCCTCCACCTAGTACTGGTCCATCACAGTTAGCTACTCCACCTGCTCCACTATTGCCTTACCCGGATTTCGATATTCGATTTCTTATGATGGAGCAGCAGATTAGCTGTTTGTTACATCTCGTTCATACTCTTGAGGAGGAGTTAGCACGTATGCGCCGTTTTCTTTTCATTCCTCCACCTCCTCCTCCACCACCATCAGCGTAGCTGTTTTTGGTCTTATGCAGGTAGACTACTTTTGGTGAGAGTGTAGCTATTGAGCCCAGATTGAGAAGACTTTTTGAAGACCACTTTTTGTATGTGACTGATGTAGTATGATGGATATTTTGGACATGGGTGATGTGACCCCATAGTCCCTTTTGTTGTGATTTGATACATTTGATGAACTTGTAAAACTGTATTTGTGGTCAGTGATATATAAAAGTTCAATCGCAACATTCTCATTACATACATTGTTGAATTACTTGTTTGTGTTATGACATGGGATGTTATGTGTTTACTTGTGTTGATGAATGTTATTACATACGCGTACTACATACTTATATGAATAAGACCTGACCTATACAAACTTCTTATAGAAGATGCCTCCTCGAAGAGACAACACATTGCCTACAACTGAGGCCGAGTTACAAGAGCGAATTTCACGGGCGATAGCACAACACGAGGCCTTACGCTCCGAGCATAGCAGAGGTACCTCGGGAAGCAACCCACCCCTTGGTAATGTTTAAGTCGTTAAAGAAATATTACGTTACATTTGGATATTCCATGTGTGTTCGCTAATGCTTTATGTGAATGATGTTACTTGTACAGGTTGTACCTATAAACAGTTCTTAGACTGTAAGCCATTGAATTACGACGGCACCGGGGGTGCTGTGGCTTTTGTCAGATGGACGGAGAAGACTGATTCTGTGATTAGAATGAGCAAATGTGCTCCGCAACACCAAGTCACCTATATCTCTGGATTGTTCTTGGATGGAGCGTTATCCTGGTGGAATCTCCAAGTCCAAACCTTGTGGGAAGATGCTGCTTATGCTTTAACATGGGATGAAATAAAGGAGCTCATGCGGAAGAAATACTGCTCCAGAGCTGAAATCCAAAAGCTGAAAACTGAATTCTGGAACCTCAAGATGGACGGCCCGAAGATCGCCGAATATGTGCAGAGATTTCACGACTTGTCACGCGTCGTTCCATATATGGTGGATCTGGAATTCAAGCGCATTAAACGTTTTATTTGGGGGTTGGCACCTCAGATTATGAGTATGGTAACAACATCAAAGCCTGCAACGATAACCGAGGCTATTGATCTAAGCGTGTCACTGACTGAAGAAGCTATCAGGTTAAACAAGTTTTCGATCTCTGACCAGAAAAAGAAAGAGACACACGTTGAGTCATCGGGTGAGAACAAGAGGAAGTTCTCAAACTTCAAGAAGGGCACCAGCAGTGTCAACAAGAAGAAAGAGTCATACTTACCGGCTGAAGTCAAGACCGGTATGGAAAACAAAGGAAAGGGTTACATGGGCGCTCTGCCCAAATGTGATGTATGCCAGTACCATCATTCCGGCCAGTGCAGATTTAGGAAATGTGAGTCTTGTGGGAAGGTTGGTCACTCGAAGGAGACATGCTGGGCTGGTACTGGTACAGGTCGTGGTGGTCAGAGAGGTTATGGAAGTGGTAATGGAAACCGCCCGCAAGGAGGAAATGGCGGTAATGGAAATCGTGGTAATTTTGGGAATCAAGCTGGTAATAGAAACCGTGGGGCGAATAACAACCAAGGTGGTAAGGGGAATGGTAATGGTCGAGGTCCAGGTTGTTTTAATTGTGGAGACGTGGGGCACTTCAAGAGAGAGTGACCAAAGCTCAATCAAGTTCGAGGAAGGGTTTTCAACATCGGAGCGAGAGAAGCTCGCCAAGATCCAAATGTAGTCACTGGTACGTTCCCTATCAACCAACACTTTGCATCTGCACTATTTGATACTGGTGCCGATTATAGTTTTGTATCGCTAGAATTTAAGAATATACTTGGGTTGGTAGCTAGTAAGCTAGACATTCCGTACTCGATAGAGCTAGCTAATGGAAAGCTAGTAGAAGCAAACGAAGTCATCAGAGGTTGCATGATAAAACTAGGAGAGCACGAGTTTGCACTGGATCTGCTGCCGGTCGAGTTGGGAAGCTTCGAAGTGGTAGTGGGGATGGATTGGTTGTCGAGCAACCGAGCAGAGATTGTATGTCATGAGAAGATCATTCGCATTCTGATGGTGAATGGAGAAACAATTGTGGTGCATGGAGAGAAACACGATATGCCTTTGAGTATCATTAGTTGTTTGAAAGCTCGTAGAAGTTTGTAGAAAGGATGTGTTGCCTTCTTGGCACACATTGTGGATAAAGAAGCCGCCGAGCCAAAGCTAGAAGACATTCCAGTCATGAAGTAATATCCTGAAGTCTTTCCCGAAGACTTGCCAGGATTTCCACCTCAAAGACAAGTCGAGTTCCATATTGACTTGGTTCCAGGCGCCGCGCCTGTAGCCAAGACACCTTATCGACTTGCACCTTAAGAAATGCAAGAACTGTCAACACAACTCCAGGAGTTATTGGACAAGGGATTTATCAGACCAAGCTTCTCGCCTTGGAGAGCTCCAGTATTGTTTATTAAGAAGAAAGACGGTAGTTTCAGCATGTGTATCGACTACCGAGAGCTAAACAAGTTGACCATTAAGAATCGGTATCCTTTGCCGAGGATTGATGACCTGTTCGATCAACTACAAGGTTCGATTTGTTACTCCAAGATCGATCTTCGATCAGGTTATCACCAGTTGAGAATTCAAGAGGAGAGTATTCCAAAGACGGCCTTCAGAACTCGATATGGGCACTACGAGTTTCTGGTTATGTCGTTTGGCCTGACGAACGCGCCAGCAGTATTCATGGATTTGATGAATAGAGTTTGTAAGCCGTACCTCGATAAGTTTGTGATCGTGTTCATTGACGATATTCTGATCTACTCAAAGACAAAGGAAGAACATGAGCAACATCTAAGAGCTATCTTAGAGCTGCTCAAGGGAGAGAAATCGTACGCAAAATTCTCGAAGTACGAATTTTGGTTGCGCGAGGTTCAGTTCCTTGGAAATGGAATCCATGTGGATCCCACAAAGATCGAGGCAATCAAGAATTGGGAGACTCCTAAGACGCCAACCGAGATCCATCAGTTCTTAGGTTTGGCTGGGTATTATCGCAGATTTATTGAGGATTTCTCAAAAATCGCTCAACCTTTGACCTCCCTTACACAGAAAGACAAGAAGTACGAATGGGGAGACAAGCAGGAAGAAGCTTTTCAGTTATTGAAGAACAAACTTTGCGATGCACCGATCTTATCTCTACCCGAAGGCACTGAAGACTTCGTGGTATATTGCGACGCCTCGCGTCAAGGTTTAGGCTGCGTGCATATGTAGCGACAAAAAGTTATAGCTTATGCTTCACGCCAGTTGAAGGTACACGAGAAAAACTACACCACACATGATTTGGAACTAGGCGCTATGGTGTTTGCATTGAAGATCTGGAGACATTACTTGTATGGCACGCGGTGCACAATCTTTACTGATCACAAGAGCCAGCAGCACATTTTTTATCAAAAAGAGCTGAATATGAGACAGAGACGATGGGTAGAGCTGTTAAATGATTATGATTGCGAAATCAAGTATCACCCATGGAAGGCGAATGTAGTCGCAGATGCCTTGAGTCGGAAGGAAAGAATTAAACCCATAAGGTTTCGAGCTTTGGAAATGATTGTTCAAACGGACCTCTCATTGTGCATTCGTGCCGCACAGAGAGAAGCTCTTAAGGAAGGGAATCTTGAGAACGAATATCTCCGTGGGATGGAGAAGCAGTTAGTACCCAATGATGAAGGAATGTTGTGCTTCATGAAACGAATTTGGGTTCCTCTTTTCGGTGGTTTACGAAACGTTATTTTTGATGAAGCTCACAAGTCACGGTACTCGATCCATCCAGGATCGGATAAAATGTACCAAGATTTAAAGGATTTCTATTGGTGGCCGAGATTAAAAGGCGATGTTGCAACGTATGTTGGAAAATGTTTAACTTGCGCCAAGGTAAAGGCCGAATATCAGAAGCCCTCAGGTCTTCTGCAACAACCTGAAATACCCATGTGGAAATGGGATCAAATTTCAATGGACTTTATAACGAAGTTACCAAGGACACCTAGAGGTCATGATACGATTTGGGTAATAGTGGACCGTCTGACCAAATCTGCACACTTTTTACCAATCAAGGAAAAAGACAACACTAGTAAGCTTGCTGAGCTATACCTGAGAGAGATAGTAGCATGACATGGAGTGCCTCTCTCGATTATTTCTGATAGAGACGGAAGATTCGTGTCAAGGATTTGGCAATCCTTCCAAGAAGCCTTTGGTTCTCAGTTGAATCTGAGTACTGCATTCCATCCACAGACCGATGGCCAGAGCGAATGAACGATTCAATCGCTAGAAGATATGTTACGAGCTTGTGTGATGGATTTGGGTGGTAGTTGGGACACTCACTTGCCCTTGGTAGAATTTTCATACAACAACAGCTACCATGCGAGTATCCAAGTTGCACCATTTGAAGCTCTCTATGGACGAAAGTGTCGATCACCGTTATGCTGGGCAGACGCGGGTGATAGACAGCTTGTTGGTCCTGAGTTGGTTCAAGAGACAACTGATAAGATTACACAGATCCGAGAGCGCATAAAGGCGGCTCGTGATCATCAAAAGAGTTATGTGGACCAAAGAAGGAAACCTCTGGAGTTTGAGGTAGAAGATATGGTTTTGTTAACGGTTTCACCCTGGAAGGGGGTAGCACGCTTTGGGAAGCGTGGGAAGTTGAATCCGCGATACATTGGTCCATTCAAAATCCTGGAAAGGATTGGTCTTGTAGCTTACAAGTTGGATCTACCTGCAGAACTGAATGGCGTTCATGATACATTTCATGTATCTAATCTGAAAAAGAGTCCAACTCAAGAAATAGTTGTCGTTCCTGCCGATGAAATTCACATTGACGACACACTCCACTTTACTGAAGAACCTATTGAGGTTACTGATTGGAAGGTTAACAAGACATGCAGGAGTAGTGTGAAACTCGTCAAGGTTCGTTGGAAAGCGCGACACGGCCCAGAATTCACTTCGGAGCATGAGGATCGCATGAAAGCAAAATACCCACATTTGTTCCCGAAGACCCCTGCATCTAGCAGCAGAACTAATTAATACTGATTAGTGCTTAATGACTGTGCTAGATTATACATAATTGCTTTCTGATTACTACATCATACATACATATGCATCACATTTCATACTGTCACATCATTACTACATACAAACACTTAGTGACATAAACGATGCACACTGCACAGTTAGCACAGTTAGCGGATAACTTAGAAAAATGCTGACGATGTTCAGTACATAGACTTAGAGTCTTTGGAGACCCCGTAAGGGCCAGAGACAAGGTACTACACTAGTATGGTGTGTAGGGAAGTAAGGACCATAAAACTGCGTCACTAGATGATAGTTTAAGTGCCGGAAAGTGCCTAAAACCCACTAAAAGTGCAGAATTCTGCATATTTCAGCAAAATTCAGCTTTTTAACAAGCTAGTAATGTGCAGAAAATTGACTAAATGGTCATAAATGCTTTCCTAAGTGTCGGGAATTAAAAGTGTCATAAAAGGGTACTTAAAGGACACTAAACAGTATAGTTTGACACTTTAACGAACCGGTATCTAACCGAACAACCGGACATTACCCGAAACACCAAAATATTACTAGAAGCATTGTTTTATTATTTCTTGGCTAGTTATGGTCCCCGAACACCCTAACACACTATATAACATACCTTATGCATAACACCTAAACTAATACACTTAGTTCTCAACTAACTAACTAATTTACCATTTAACCTCAACTAGATACCCCCCCCCCTTTTGCGACGGTCACATGTGGCCCCACTTGTGATCTCCTTAATCTTTCCAAATATCACATTTGATCTTGCTTAGATTGTGATTAGATCATGTTTGTACTATGAGAAACACAAAACCCTTTGGATAATAGGTAAACTTGGTTATAAGAAGACTTGAGGTTCACCTTATCTCACACACTTAATCACCACAACTCTCTCCCTTCCCCTTGCCCTCTTCTCGGCCATGAACCCCCATCACCACCACCATTACTTCCATTTCAATCCCATCCAATCTAAGCTCATTTCAAGGTGTAACAAGGTGTTTAAGGAAGCTCGGTGCTCTTGGATCTTGAAGGACCTCCATCAATTGCTTTTATCCACTCCATTTTCATCTTGAGTTCATCCCTAGCCTTTGTGCTAGTTGTAAGACTCTCTTAACCCTTTGTTACTTCTAAATTAGTTGGTTAAAAGATGATATTCATGGATTATCTTGGTGAACATTAAAAGACATGAACATAAAACCCTAACATAAGCTTGATATATGATGATATATTGGTGAAATAATGTTGTTTAATGTATGAGTGATACTTGCTTGTTGTTTTCTTTAGATTATGATGTTGATCATCACATAGAGCTTGCTAGATTGTGATTAAAAACATGATCTAGCAAGTAGGAGGATGATTATGTGACAACATAAGATGATCATCCTCTTGTGTAAACATGAACTTGATAAATAAATGATTTCTTGAAAAATAATAAACAAAGTGAGTTGGTAATCTTATGGATCCAAGATTTATGAATGATTTTCCAAGAGAACCAAGTTCAAAATATGATTTTTAGTAGAACTTGATTCATACTTAAACCTACACTATTTTTAGTGGTAAAACAAGTGTATAAACACTCATGAAACAAGAAGATCTCACAAAGAAACATTTTTGTAAAAAATGTTTACAAGTTGTAAACACCTAAATTCTTTAAGAATGAGATTTTTAAAGAAATAAACACACTTTAGAGGGTAACTAAACCTACTAAAAACACTACCAAGTTACTACAAGTTTTTAATAAAAGTTCAAGTTCATGTTGTTATGTAAATTGTATAGTTCTTGCACTTGAGAAGTGTAAGTTGTTTAAGGATTGATTATTGATTGTTGTGATGATTTTTGAAAAGAAAATGATATGCTTAAATAGCATGGACACCTCCATTTTTAGGGGAAACTATGGCAAAATTTTCTAAAAATATAAACACTTAAAGAAATATTTTCTAACAAATATTTACTAGTGTATTTTAACTTTGGTTTTCAATATAAACTTTGCCATAATTTTTGTAACAGAAATACAAATATTGGAGGTTGGTTTTATAAATAAAAAATGAATAAATATGTATTTAGAATATATATTTACATCAAAGACACTTGTGTGAATATTTGTATACTTGGTGAAATAGTTATATTATTTTAGGGTAAAATAATATAACTTAATAAAGTACCATTAAATTTACAATCCAAAATAATACCAAGAATATCAAGGAATAAATATATAAGTTACACACATAATATTGTGGAACCGAACGATAGAACGTAACTTACAAAATATTCCAGAAAATACAGTTACAAATATATTTTTGGTAAATATTATTTTGGATACAAAAGAAATGAAAATATTATTTTTGTATCAATAAAATACGTTATTATATATTTTCTAAAGTGAGACTTGAAAATATATAAATTTGGAACTTCAAATACAAGAATACGAAAATACATGTATAAAATACCCCCATCCTTGGGAAGGAAATACGAAAATAAATACTTGAGAAGTATTGTACAGAATAATATTAGAGACATAATAGAAACGTAACTCAAAAACGTTAAACTCTAAGCCAAGGCAGGGCCCGTTCGTCTAATAGACATAGTACATTGTAGGGAGTCGTGTTTGCTGAGGAGATTTGGGTTACACATTCTGAAGACGCATTACTGTGAGTTCATGTCCCCATTTTCTTTTAATTGTTTTCAGTTTTATACTTCGGGGGTGAAATACATGTTACAATTATTACAAACGTTTTATACATGGTATGGTTAGCTAAGGAGGTTACTGCTAGATCATGTGAAAGGTGGGTATAACACTTAAGGCCATTAATCCTCGTCGTAGAACCGAGGGACATGAGTGATAGATCTATTTGGGTGTAGCGAGCCCACACCCATGGGGACCAGGGTGGCCCATAGTGGTGACTATGTCTTCCAGCCGGAGGCCCGGTACAAATTTGCTAGGTTTGAGTTTTCCTGCACCATTTCACACATATCAATGGCCTTACAAACCATTGGTGATCTCTTTTTCCTTATTGCTACATACCAGGGACATACATACATACAGAAATACTTTAAAGGTTTATTCATACACTCACACATGAACTCGCTCAACTTTTGTTGATATTTTTTAAACTTCATGTATTTCAGGGAACTAGTGGATCTGGCAAGTGTTGCTTGTTTTTCAAGCTGCGTATAAATAAAAGATGTCATCTGTGGCCATAGAGTTTATGGGATGTATCCTACTCCTGGACGGGATACATGTTTCTAAGCTCGGGTTTGTTTAAGTTCTTTTGTTGAGTCCTTGTGAACTCATTTAAACATGTTATGGTTTGTAACTTAATTTGGGTGTCGATGTTTTCAGAAAAGTATGTTGTGGTATTTTCTAAACTAAATTAATGGATGAATATCTTTTGGTTTTATCATATAGCATCGTTATGATTGAATGCTATGGTATTAAGAAGTCACACCAATAACCACGCTTCCGCAAAAGTCAGGGTGTGACAGATTCCACAAAGCAAGTAAAGCATAGCATCCTAGGCATTCAAGCACCTGTCACATACGTTAAAATAACTGTCAATACACATAATGTAAATGTGAGCATACAAGTTTAATGGTAATATTATAGTTCGAAAGCGTTTACGCATAACTAGCATGAAACATGTATAATGTGAAGCTAGTAGGTTATCGACAATGAAATATGCACAGACTAGACTGCGAGTTGTAGAATACGCAACACATATCACCACTGTGACACGTGAAGAGGTAACCTTAACAACCCCTGACCACGATAGGTGCTGAGTTCAAACAAATAGTACTATCATTACTAAGGCGTCAGGCAACAATAACTGTGTTAACATAACATACAAGCATTCATCGAGTAACAAGTAACATGCAATAATGGTCAGCGATGGAACACCCAAAAGTGCATAAAGCAAAAAAGGAATCGAGTATACTCACATCGATGGAAATGGATTGAAGGGAGCGCTAGAGCGATTAGCCTGAACAGTTTATGATAGCATAAGCAATTGAACAGCGCGCAAAATGGTTCAAGTGAACCAAGTGTCTAACAGTAATCCGATCGGATGGCAATCCGATCGGATGGTCATTCGATCGGATGTCAATCCGTTCGGATGGTCATCCGATCGGATGGCCATTCGGTCGGATTGGCATTCATTTGGCAAGGATGTGTTTGTGTATGATGGCTTTGAAGTTTTCGTTGTAGCATTTTGAAAATAGAGAAGTATTTCTACCTTTCAGGTCGTTCGATCGAATTGTCGCTCGATCGGATAGCAATCCGATTGGCAGGGCACTTAGTGACAACAAGTTCATAGCAGGATGGTCATTCGATCGGATAGCAATCCGATTGGATGGCAATCCGTTAGAAACTGATGTCCTTCGAAAATTATGAAACTGATTAAGTGTTGAGGCTCAGATGCAATCCGATTGGATTGTGGTTCGATCGGATGGCAATCCGATCGGACGACAGTCCGTCCACAATCTGGTCGTCTTGAAACTTGAGAGTTTCGCTAAGTTTTGAAAGTTCTGTGGTTTGCTCGAGACGGTATGACAACATGTCAAACAACGGAAACTCCATCTGATCCAGGTTATCCGATCGAATGGGAATCACCCCAATCCGATCAGTTAACTGTTCATGACGGGTGGTTTCATGTTCAACCAGAAATCTGTTGTCTCGTTGATAGGATTCAGATCTCAAACCGGCACATCACTAGAGAAGAGTAGAAGGCATGAATGTGCTCCGATTCTATCGGTTTTGAGTGTATTGAGTGTATAAGAGTTGAAAGAAAGTTGGAAAAACATCTTTCAATCCTTTTAACTTTGAAAATGTTTAGATCTTTGCAAAAACGTTGTGAAATCATGTGAAAATCCTTCAGATCTGAGTTATTCTTGGTGGAATGAGGCCAAAACTTGAAGTTCATAAGAACTCCATGATGACATCATCCTAAAACACCTCAAATCCATTGATTTCACGGTTAAAAGTTAAGATTCAAAGGTGAAAAAGATGAAGGAGTGCGTGTAGATCCTAGAAGTACAAGATTTGAGTTGAAAACTTACAAGAATCACGAGAAATCAAGAGAAAGATGTCCTTGAGCGTGTTGGTCGAGGGAGAGAGCTTGTGATGTGACAGGAGGGGTATTTATAGGTTGCCAAAAATAGAAAGGAGGAGCAAAGGTCGGACCATCCGATCGGACGGCCATTCGATCGATCATCCATTCGATCGAAGTGGTCCGACGATTTGAGCTTCGGCTTTTCATTTTGCGTGTTGAGCGTTGCGTTGCGATGCGATTCGAGTGAGCGATGCGATAGTATTACTCATTAGTTACACAAATAACCTAACTACTATATCTAACATACAATCACTATAATTAACTTGCGTTTAGCGTTTGCGATTAGATTGCGATTAAGATTAACACCTCAACATAAACATAACATGCACAAGTAACACATAATAGCACACACACGTAAAACAATATCCAGAACACATAACTCGAGTTGCGAATGCGATAGTGATGCGGTTTGCGATAAGTCGATTAGCGATTAAACATGTGATTAAACCTCGATTATTAATGGATACTCCACATAATACAACTAAAGCGATTAAATAAAAAGATTCGATTACAAGTCATTAACGTATAATCAATAGTTAAGCAAGGAGTGACAGATCGCAATTAGCAATCTTTTCTTTCTTTGACTTTGACTTTCCAAAAAGCGGGTTGTTACAGGAGGTGGTAGCGGTGATGACGATAGTCGTAGGTGGTAGTGGTGGTGGCGGAGGTGGGTGGCGACGGCGGCGGTGATCGGAGATGGCAGCGGAAATGATGGCGACGATGATTGAAGGTGGGTAGTGGCGGTGATCGGAGGTGGCGGCGACGACGGTGGTGGCGGGGACAGAGGTGGGTGGTGGCGGTAGGTGGTGACAGCGGTGGTGGCGGGTGGCGGCGAAGGTGGGTGACGGCGGCGAATGACAGTGGTGGGGGTTTAGATTTAGAATTTTGAATTTGCTCCGATTTTGACTAGAGTTGCGGTGGGGGTTTGGATGGGATGCGATGGTGATAGCGACGATGTTGGGTGGTGCGGTGGTCACTACTGCTACGTTTGAGATTTCTATTGGTGATATTGTTGTTTGATTCGAATAGTTTGTGTTCATCAAATTGAAACTTGCGATTAGTCAATCTTATTGATTCGCTATTGAATCTAACCTCAATTTTAGTGAGAGAGAAGAAGGTAGAGAGAGAGAGAGAGGGTCTGATCTTGTAATTAAAAAATGGATGGAATTGGGATTGAAGATGAAGAAATATAAGGTTACGAAAATACCCCTACCTCTAACAGTTAAAGTGAGAGTCCAAGATTGATACATATTAGAAACGACGGAGTGTAAAGTTGATGAAATTTCAAAATATGCTGTAAACATGTCAGCAGGGGTCAACCACATGGTGTAAAATTGTAGTTTATTGAAACTTTAATATAGAAAAATTGACTTGAATGAGCTTTTCATGTTTTTTACATGTATAAATAAAAGCTTTAATATAACAAAACAATATTAACAGACTCTTTTCGTAAACAAATATAAAGTATGATGGTTTCTATTAATATCAAGAGACAATATAACCAACTCTCTGATAAAATTTTGGAAACACATGCCATATAATCATGGAATTTTAATATTTATAAGAAAATGAAATCAAAATCAAATCACAGAACATAGAAAGAAATGAAACATTGTATGCAACAACACACTAAAAAATGAGCTAATAGACAATAAATTCCACCTTTCATGTGGTTAGAGCGACATATAATTTGTTTAATTATAAGAAAAACTCCACACCAATATCAGCTACTAAGGTTTACGACGAGGCTTGCTGTTTCGTTCCGATGAGATTAAAAAATTCCTAAACATCAGCTGCAAAATGATATATACTCGAACTGATTAACAGGGCAGAATCGGCGCTTAGTGGTGGGAAAATTCGACAGGATCGATGGTGGTCGATCGGTGGTTAGTGGAGGTTGTGCGGCTGTGTTGGAGAAAAATAGAGTGTGTGGAAACAATTTATGGGTGTGCCCAGTGCCGTGTGGGTGAGTGAAATTGGATTATTATATGGGTTATAACTATCAAACTTGAATTTCATGATTATGGGTTTTAACTTCGAAACCGGTTACGAAGCTTTTGGTTTGTATAGTGATAAGTAGGACTGACCTTTGAAATGCATGAGTGAAAATTAAATGTATAGATAAATAATATATGATGAGTTATTGATGAACTTTATATTCACCACCAAATTAAATCATAATTAAGTTTTCATTTAATTATTATTTTTTCTTAATAATAATATAGAAAATACTATTTGGTCTCCTAATATTTTTATTAAAATGTTATACCATTTCTCCTAATAATTTTATTAAAATGTTATACCATAAGCATAACAATTGCAAATTGCTTAAATTTTGTTGGAATCAAATGCAATTGTTATTCTTCAAACTAATTTTATTTTATTGTATAGTTGATTTAACTCATGGCATTCAATTAATTATAGTCCCTAGAGATCCATTTCTATTAATTATAATTGGTTAGAAGTAAGATATTAATTTATTATCCATGTTGAAAGACAAATTTACCCTTAAAAGTTAATTAATATACGCATTGTGTGTTGTATATTAAGGATTTCTATTTGTACCTCTTAATTTTTAAGAAGCCCTTGAGAAAATGCTTTATAATATAGTATAGATAAACCCTCTATGTATCTTCACTCGTCGGTTTTTAAAAAATGAAATTCATAGTTAACAATACTTTTGTTTTGATAGCTCTCTTTACATTTTTTTAATAAAAAATGAAATTCATAGTTGGCAATACATTTGTTTTGATAGCTCTCTTTACATTTTTTTAATAAAAAATGAAATTCATTGTTGGCAATACATTTGTTTTGATTGCTCTCTTTACATTTTTTAATAGTTCTTACTTTTTACACAAATATTTATTATAAATTATCATGAAGAATTTAAAAAAATTATATTCAAATATATAACGTAATCTGATCTGAGTTTAGTAACATTGACAAAACCATCTATACTATATAATAAAAGAAACCACTTTAGGGACACTTGTCATTATTCTAGACCATCCTTAATTATAGATAATAAATATTTAATTTAAATTATTAAATATTAATTGCATTAATATAAATCTTATATACAAAAATAATATCGGATAACATTACCATCCTTAATTATAGATAATAATTATTTAATTTATTAAATATAACTGCATTAATATAAATCTTATATACAAAAATAATATCGGATAACATTGTTTTGCCACATATATTCGGCATAATGGAAACCGACCCCAAAGAAAAAAACAAATTAGATGTTGATAGATTTTCAAATTTATATTTAATATAAATAATAACTATGTTATAACTACGTGTATTACACGAGTTGAATAAATAAATTTTATATACTAAATAATAAAACAATATATCTTTAAAAACCTCATTTATTGCACGGGTAGAATAGATGTAATTTTATATATTAAATAATAAAAAGTTATATATATAGAAACCATATTGTACGGGTTGAATAAATGTAACCTTATATACCAAATAATAAAAAAGTTATATCTTTAAAACCATGTGTATTACATGGGTTAAATAAATGTAATATTGTTTACAAAATAATAAAAAAAGTTATATCTTTAAAAACCCTGTGTAATACACGGGTTTATTTATTGTTAAAAAAATCTTTCTAAATCAAAATGGAACCATATTGTACGGGTTGAATAAATGTAACGTTATATACCAAATAATAAAAAAGTTATATCTTTAAAACCATGTGTATTACATGGGTTAAATAAATGTAATATTGTTTACCAAATAATAATAAAAAGTTATATCTTTAAAAACCATCGTGTATTACACGGCTTGAATAAATATAATTTTATATACCAAATAATAAGAAAATTATATTTAAAAAAAAACTACTGGATAAAAATAATTAAAAAATCCATTTTGATTTAGAAAGATTTTTTTAACAATAAATAAACCCGTGTATTACACAGGGTTTTTAAAGATATAACTTTTTTTATTATTATTTGCTATAGAAAATTAGATTTATTCAACCCGTACAATACACAGAGTTTCTTTAAAATATAACTCTTTTATTATTTAGTATATAAAATTACATTTCTTCCACCCGTGAATACACAGGGTTTTTTTTTTAATATAACTTTTTTATTATTTGGTATATAAAATTACATTTATTCAAACCGCACAATACACGAGGTTCTTAAAAATATATATTTTTTATTATTTAATATATAAAATTATATTTACTCAACACGTGTAATAAAAGAGGTTTTTAAAAATATATTGTTTTTTATTTACTATATAAAATTACATTTATTAAACCCGTGTAATACACGAGGTTCTAACCTAGTTTCATTATATACATATAAAATTGATTATTTTGCCCAAAATATTAATAAAAATAAGAAACTTCTAAGAAATACATTATTGATTTGTTCTGTTGAATTGATAGACACATTCGTTGCACATGCATTGTGAATGTCTTTATACTATCTTTATTTATTATATCTTTGGAGCGGCAAACTCATACGAGTATTACTCTACATATTAAATTTTTAATCGATGCTATCGGACAAATAGCTATTGTCATACTAGTGTTTGTGATATAATCTTAAAGAAGACAATATATTGCGTTACCGCTGTTTAACTTTAACATATTTTATACAAGCATTTTTAGTTTTTGCTATCTAACAGTAAGTGACGATTACTTTTCCAAACAATTTTATTCTAAAGTTAGTTATTTGCCAATTTTTAATTACTTCATTGTGTTGGTGAAATTTTTAGCATTTTATATTATACATATTCAAGAGATATGAGCCCAAACCCTGTGGGTCCGGCCCATATCTCAGAAAAGACAAAGACAAGCAATTTGGGGGATCACATGCCATGTCGGAAATGTCAGACACAAAGGAGATCACAAGGGCATATGGATAGCGATATCTAGTCAATGACGTTCTACGGATCTCTGTTCCTCTCAGTCACTATAACCCACGTATTACATAAAAGCTTTTAATAGGAATAAACCCGAAAACAACGTTTCTTAATTTAACTGATAAAACAAGCCATTCCTTTAAGCCTTTTGGTGCCGCATAACAACTCTTATTTAGATTTACTGTAAATCACCTGAAACATGTTTAAAAACATTTGAACAGTGGGGAATACCGGGGAGTACACTCATTTGTATAAAAGACACTTTCTTATAAGGGGAAAGTGAATATGGGGCTGTTATGTATCTAACTTAGATGCATAACCCATCAAAACTGTGACAACCCTCATAATTCCATGTATCCGTACAATTTATTAATGATAATTAAAGTGCTTGACGACTGTGTGGAATTACTTAACTGCTCTCTGATTACTGTGTTATACTTACATGTGCTTATTAACATACTAGTAGTATACAGAAAAGTTACTAAATAGTCCGGTATGCTTTCCTGAGTGTTGAAAACTAAAAACGTTACAAAAAAATATATATATATAGGACGCTTTACGGATTAACTAAGCACTTTAACGGAACAATATCGAACCGAACAACCGGACTTTACCCGGAACACAAAAATATTGTCAAACACATTGTTCTTATTTTTCTGAGCCAGTTATGATCCCCGAACATCATAACACACTATATAAATATCTAATAAATAAACCCCTAATTATTTCACTTATCTCCTAACTAGATTAGTAACTGACCATTACATCTCAACCAAGCACCCCCCCCCCCCCCAAACCGGTTATGGAGTGGCCCCACTTCTAGTTCCATTGATTCTATATAACCATCGATCTCGAAGCTTGTTGTTTAACATTCTTAGGGCCGACTCAAGGCTTGTTATGATGGCAGTTTTAAAGAATCGTTCGCGGCCCCTTCAACTTTCAATGTCGGCTATGGCGGGCACTCGACTTTTGCAAGAATCAGTGGTATCTTCGATTTTATTCTTCTGTCCTAATTTCTATCTCCAGTCATGTCACACCCCGACCGCGTAGAACATACAAAACGTGGCGGAAACATCGGGGAGTGTTGTAACAGAATTAATGTTTCATAACCATGGATACCAAAAGTGTTTCGTTTTATTTAAACATTGAATAATTACATCGTTTGGAAATCTAAATACACAATTTAAACATAATCTATCATTGTTATTGAGTCACTAAGGCCTTGTCCAATCCTATGTGAGCATGCATCTTATTAATCGATATCATTCAACAATACCTGAAACATATGTGAAAACGAGGTCAGCAAAGAAATGCTGGCGAGTACATAGGTTTTGTGAAAATAAGATTCATGACTTCTGTTTAAGAAAATGTTTAGTCATGAACCTTGTAATTTGCTTTGTCTTTGTAAATCATTTGAGAAATAATAAGTTCAGGTGATATGTATAATAAGAGAATAATGTATGATTAAATGAATAACCATGTAAAATGAGTTTGTATAAGATAAGTTGTTTGTAAATAAATGTCTTGTGAAAAGTATGTTACTTGTATAAAATGTTCTATGTCTCAAACTGAAATGATTCAAATAACACTACAATATGTAATACCATACAAACACTTATATATAGGAAGTACCAGCGGCGTATCCACCATGCTTGTATCATATTCCACACGCATTGTTACTTAATCACTTAATCCAAACCAAACCACCAAAGTAATGTTCATGCCCAATGTAAATCATGTAATATGTAACCAAAACCCAACCGTATATCGCTTTGAAACCAATCGTTTACCCAATCGTTAAAACATCGTGTGAAAACCAATCGTAAATCGTTTAATTCGTTTTAGGTCGTGAAACTACTTAAATGGTCGTCTCGCTAATAACATTCAAACCTTCTTGACTTTCGTCGCTTCTCGTTTTCGTCGCTTCTCGTTTTCGTCGCTTCTCGTTTTCGTATTAACAAACCTCCATAGGGTAAGTTAACAATTACAGATTCAGTCGCTACCTACCATACCCACACATAACCACGGGTGTAGTAAATAACGGGATTTGTCAGATCCTATGGTACCATAACCTAATACTGGTCGGCTTGATCATTGCTAATGAATGTCATTTGTTATGTAAACACAACCAACAAGTTTGTTCACTTTATTGAAATCGTTATTAGTTTTGTATAAATCGTCTTAATTGTTTTTGAAACTATCGTTATAACATCGAAAACATTTAGCACATATGAGTCACCCCAAAACAATTGAAAACAGTAAAATAGGGGAAGAATGTACTCGCCTGATAATGCTTGGAGGTCTTGAACAACAACCAAACAAAGCTAGAGGGAGCACGGAATCAGTCGGCAAATCTGATAACTATATAAATAAACCGAACCTAAATCGGGAGATCGGATAGGATGAGGCTTGGTAAACCAAATGAGTATTGGAACTCATATGATATGGTTTAACTAGGCCTACATACTACATTGAAACTAACCTAAGTATTATCGACCCATCGCGACCCATTAAGGTAACTTATGCTACTTTAACGCGTCGTGCGCGTGAAACGCGTTCAGACCGTCTAACTAGTCCTATGACAAGTGTTATATGCCTAAACATGTTACATAATCAGTTATGTGACAAAAGTTTAGGTTACATATGCTTAATTACCAATTATACATGAAAAGGGTATTCTGGTAATTTACCTAAGGCATATAAACTACCTATCATACAACTACTTAAACGAAGCGACCATAGGGTATAACCTCGGAAGGTTATTCCCTACCTACTATGGTCACCTAAAGTGTTTGGTCGAATCCTCATGATCGACCAAACTGGGTCGGGTTCGAAGGTATAGGCGATTTATTAGATCGCCTACCCTACGACCCTAGACAGCGTGGTAATCAGTGGGCATAGTCCCAAGGGACTATGACCAACGTGATTACACTCACGTTGCGAAGTTCAAACGAACTTCGCATTGACCATTACTGGTCAACGCAGAAAGTCAAACAAAGTTTGACTTTCGGACTCGAAAAGCAATAAAATAAGGAAAAGAACGAAAGAATACTTACGAAGGGTCCCCGAATGCTAATCCCGATTCAAGAATCTCAGGTATGAAACAATGGTTTCAACTTAGAGCTCCTCAAATCAGAATTCTAGTGGTTTAAGCAATGGGGGTGTTGGGGTATTTATAGTTTTCGGTCCACCGTTAGGATCGTTTCATGGAAAACGTGCCTTAATCCCACCCGTACAAGTGTCGGGACCTTATGGTGACTAAAATTCCATCCTTATCAGCTGACTAGATAATTAGGAATGTGTGGTGGAGGATTAAACAGCTGCAACTTGTGGTTAAATGCATTTAATCTGGTCAGAAGGACTGACGCGGGCCGCCTAAGATTTAAGCTTGGCTGAGGCGGGCCGCCTAGCTCTTCAGATCAGAAAACAAGTTTCAGAAATGACAGTTTCAGCCCCTGCACGTGTTTAAGCCCATTTCCGGCACTTCTAAGGCCCGTAAAGCCAACTTTAAGGCCCTAAAATGTTGCCTAAACATTGAGGACATGAAACATGCTCAAAAATATGCCGGGTGTTGGTTCGTTTGGTCGTACGAACGCGATGTTCGCTTAATTACGACGGAATGCGCATAAGCGCGAAAAACGATGCAAATGACGAAACGAATGGATTTTTGGCAAGCCAAACACTAAAGCATAATATATTCATGCTTACATAAATTTTTGGATGTCCGGATGTATTCAGAACGTAAGTTATGCGCGAAAATGCAAACTTGTGCACTTTTTGACACTTTTAGTCCCTGAATGACACAAAAGTTTATTTTAGCATACCGAACACCTCAAAGCCTATTTCTAAGCTATGTGAAGGATATTTATGGTATGTTTAACTTATGGTCATGTTCCGGAATGTCTGTTACAGTTCAAATTGGCATACTTTCGCAGTTTGTCAACTTTAGTCCCTGTAAGCGAATAAACTTGTTTTTGCCATACCAAAGCCTTCAAAACTTATTTCTAAGTTATGTAAAGGTTATTTAAGGTATGTTAAGCCAATGTCACTATTCCGGAGTGTTTGTTGCATTAAACTGGTTATATTTACGCATCAGTGCGCGTATAACCTTCCAGAAAGCGATTTAGAGTTTGAAATTGAACAAGAATTGATATGTGCAAATGATACACATATTTTTACAAATCCCAAGTATGAAATATAATATTTCATTGGTTTGGTATTTGTTTGATGGCCGTGGAGGCACAGGTGTTACAGTCTCCCCTACTTTAGGAAATTTCGTCCCGAAATTTATTTAGAGGAAACTTGTGAGAGCTTGGAAATATGAAGTTGAAAAGATCGAACTACATTGGTTAGGGTTCTTGAACTTCTAGTAACCTTAATAACATTATGTTTTCAATGTAAGAGGGACACTTATATACAAGTATATGAAGCGTCATTGATGCGTCCACCGTACCTCCATTACATCGTTCTCATTTCGTTATTTTTGTCACTATCGGTTCTTACACATAATAAATCTTACTGGGTTCCTATGCACTAAATTTCATAATTATGTACGCGTCCATAATTAGACAATTCCTTGCACAGTTCACACAGTCTATTTTATAATGTGTAGGGTAAAACCAAATGAACAAACCTGTGATGAGTGTAACTAGACCGCCATAGAGTCCTTTTAATTAAATCAATAAATGATCTAAATAGACTATCAAGGAGTCTGTTCAGCTACATCACTAGATGTCGTTCTTTAACCAAATTGTGAATCAATCTTTTAGACTAGACCACTAAAAGGATCTCTTATGAAACATGGAGCGGTACTTATATAATCCAAGGGTCTTAACTATTACATAGAAGCCCATTAAGGATTGAAGGTAGTACCTTTTGAATATCCTGCTACGAATCCCTCATATGAAGATATGAAAGATTCTGCGAGGATTTGGATAACGAATATCCAGAGTATTAAAAACACAAAAATGCATAAAAGAAAACATAAGATGAATAAACACATAGTCACATAACCACAAAATTGTTTAACTAGAAGTTTGTTCTGCTAACAGAGTACATGTATTTAAAGCACACTAGGAATCCATTCCGTGGATTTCATTTGGTACTTTAAACGTTACCAAGAATCCAACTATAAAGATAGAAAGATTCAAAAAGAAAATTCGATTTCGATTATTAGGAACCGAAGTGTTCGAATTAAGGTACAAAAGGAATCCAATTAAGGACTCTGATTTGAATGATAATCATCCACAAGGATCTAATTGTGAAGATAAAAAGATCCCATATGAATTTTAGAAGTTGAAGATGTTTTGAAACCTTGCACTGGATGTGCTTAGGTCAAAACATGATGTAAGAATGCTTATGAAGTTGAGATGCTTGATATGTCAAGGCGACATATGAAGCAGAATTTGAAGGTTAAGTCAATGTACGAGGAAAATATTTTTGAAAACTGTGCATGGGGTTCTTTTAAGAAAAATGTGTTTAACGTTTTTGAAACCTTATATATAATACTTTTTGAAATCATAAAGTAGGTGTATTAGGTAGATATATTTACAAAAATGTTTTAAAATCATGCGAGATGGATTTTGAAATTATGTATAAGGTTTTTGAAAGACATGAATGATGCTTTTCGAAATCATGCACTTGATCAGAAAATGTATTGTGTTAATATTGTCTTCAGACTATATGAAATATTTTGAAATTAGAAAGGTTGGTTTTGATAACATGGCCAATGTTTTTGAAATAACATAGACAATGCATCTAGAAAAATTGTTTTCAAACTATATGAAATGTTTTGAGATCATGAAGATTGTTTTGAAATACTGGTACTGTGTATGTTGAAAAATCAAAACGTAATGGGTATGAGATTTGAAAATACCCTTAGTTATCTAACCAAGGATTTAAAGGCATAGATGTGCGAAAAGCACGATTACTCATAATGTCACTTAATTTTCTGTACTTTGTTTCTTAGAGTGAAACGAGTACTTAAAATTTTCGAGGGAATCATGAGCAATCATTTGAAAGAGAGAAATCACAAGAGTAGTTTGTAAGGTACATAGTTCCTTGATGTAGGTATCATAGGAAAAGCCATACACACCTAGCAGGGGGTTGAGCTGGTTGGTTGGGGACTGCTTTACCATTGTGAGCGACCATGGCGAAGTTCTGAGAAGCCTTTCGCTTCTTTGACTTCTTAGGGGATCGTTCATCCATGGTCTTTGATTCCTCGATTGGTTTATTGGCTGATGGTGTTGTCGCCTGACTAGGTCCTGCCTGTCTTGGTGACTCATGAGTGGCTTTATCCTGGAGACGATACATGGCAGTAGCTAATTCAACAGTCTTCAGGACTACTTCGCCTATTCGCTGAGCGAATTTGGCAGTCTGCTCGGATATCTGGGCGTCATCGTGATGAAGAGACATTCTAGAAGAAATGAAGGACATAGGAAGAAACAAGGGAAAGATAGTCGAGAGAAAATGACAACGCATGAAGATTGCGACCATTTGTTTGTTACCAAAGGCAAACAAATGAGATAGTGACAAATCAAAGTAAACAGGTCTTATTAATGTATCACTGAAGACATGCTCGCCTATAAGTGAACACTCATCCCAAGAATTCCCAGGTAAGCACAACTGGTCTCGCGTCTGATGAGATGTATACGAAGTGCTTGCCTAGACAGAAAACCCAGAATACAGGCATTCACCCTTCCAGTTTGCACGTGTTCACATTATTTAAAACCCAAAACCTTGACGAGATTTTGAAATTTCAAAGGGGTTCAAAACCATATAACAGAGGGTTCAAAACCTTACAATAGAGGGTTCAAAACCTAGAAATCAATCATCCTAGAACAGATGATTAGTTTTCAAAGCGGTTTTGAAATTTATGTTCTTGTTGTGGTCGTCGCCTAAGGATAGGTGACGGTATTGTTTTATGACTAAACGCAAGTAAACTCGCGTTAGGGTCCTAAGAAGGTTATAGACTAGGTCAAAGCATTACTAATTACTAATAACCTAATTCCCTATAACCATTGGCTTTGATACCATCTTTTCTGTCACACCCCGACCGCGTAGAACATACAAAACGTGGCGGAAACATCGGGGAGTGTTGTAACAGAATTAATGTTTCATAACCATGGATACCAAAAGTGTTTCGTTTTATTTAAACATTGAATAATTACATCGTTTGGAAATCTAAATACACAATTTAAACATAATCTATCATTGTTATTGAGTCACTAAGGCCTTGTCCAATCCTATGTGAGCATGCATCTTATTAATCGATATCATTCAACAATACCTGAAACATATGTGAAAACGAGGTCAGCAAAGAAATGCTGGCGAGTACATAGGTTTTGTGAAAATAAGATTCATGACTTCTGTTTAAGAAAATGTTTAGTCATGAACCTTGTAATTTGCTTTGTCTTTGTAAATCATTTGAGAAATAATAAGTTCAGGTGATATGTATAATAAGAGAATAATGTATGATTAAATGAATAACCATGTAAAATGAGTTTGTATAAGATAAGTTGTTTGTAAATAAATGTCTTGTGAAAAGTATGTTACTTGTATAAAATGTTCTATGTCTCAAACTGAAATGATTCAAATAACACTACAATATGTAATACCATACAAACACTTATATATAGGAAGTACCAGCGGCGTATCCACCATGCTTGTATCATATTCCACACGCATTGTTACTTAATCACTTAATCCAAACCAAACCACCAAAGTAATGTTCATGCCCAATGTAAATCATGTAATATGTAACCAAAACCCAACCGTATATCGCTTTGAAACCAATCGTTTACCCAATCGTTAAAACATCGTGTGAAAACCAATCGTAAATCGTTTAATTCGTTTTAGGTCGTGAAACTACTTAAATGGTCGTCTCGCTAATAACATTCAAACCTTCTTGACTTTCGTCGCTTCTCGTTTTCGTCGCTTCTCGTTTTCGTCGCTTCTCGTTTTCGTATTAACAAACCTCCATAGGGTAAGTTAACAATTACAGATTCAGTCGCTACCTACCATACCCACACATAACCACGGGTGTAGTAAATAACGGGATTTGTCAGATCCTATGGTACCATAACCTAATACTGGTCGGCTTGATCATTGCTAATGAATGTCATTTGTTATGTAAACACAACCAACAAGTTTGTTCACTTTATTGAAATCGTTATTAGTTTTGTATAAATCGTCTTAATTGTTTTTGAAACTATCGTTATAACATCGAAAACATTTAGCACATATGAGTCACCCCAAAACAATTGAAAACAGTAAAATAGGGGAAGAATGTACTCGCCTGATAATGCTTGGAGGTCTTGAACAACAACCAAACAAAGCTAGAGGGAGCACGGAATCAGTCGGCAAATCTGATAACTATATAAATAAACCGAACCTAAATCGGGAGATCGGATAGGATGAGGCTTGGTAAACCAAATGAGTATTGGAACTCATATGATATGGTTTAACTAGGCCTACATACTACATTGAAACTAACCTAAGTATTATCGACCCATCGCGACCCATTAAGGTAACTTATGCTACTTTAACGCGTCGTGCGCGTGAAACGCGTTCAGACCGTCTAACTAGTCCTATGACAAGTGTTATATGCCTAAACATGTTACATAATCAGTTATGTGACAAAAGTTTAGGTTACATATGCTTAATTACCAATTATACGTGAAAAGGGTATTCTGGTAATTTACCTAAGGCATATAAACTACCTATCATACAACTACTTAAACGAAGCGACCATAGGGTATAACCTCGGAAGGTTATTCCCTACCTACTATGGTCACCTAAAGTGTTTGGTCGAATCCTCATGATCGACCAAACTGGGTCGGGTTCGAAGGTATAGGCGATTTATTAGATCGCCTACCCTACGACCCTAGACAACGTGGTAATCAGTGGGCATAGTCCCAAGGGACTATGACCAACGTGATTACACTCACGTTGCGAAGTTCAAACGAACTTCGCATTAACCATTACTGGTCAACGCAGAAAGTCAAACAAAGTTTGACTTTCGGACTCGAAAAGCAATAAAATAAGGAAAAGAACGAAAGAATACTTACGAAGGGTCCCCGAATGCTAATCCCGATTCAAGAATCTCAGGTATGAAACAATGGTTTCAACTTAGAGCTCCTCAAATCAGAATTCTAGTGGTTTAAGCAATGGGGGTGTTGGGGTATTTATAGTTTTCGGTCCACCGTTAGGATCGTTTCATGGAAAACGTGCCTTAATCCCACCCGTACAAGTGTCGGGACCTTATGGTGACTAAAATTCCATCCTTATCAGCTGACTAGATAATTAGGAATGTGTGGTGGAGGATTAAACAGCTGCAACTTGTGGTTAAATGCATTTAATCTGGTCAGAAGGACTGACGCGGGCCGCCTAAGATTTAAGCTTGGCTGAGGCGGGCCGCCTAGCTCTTCAGATCAGAAAACAAGTTTCAGAAATGACAGTTTCAGCCCCTGCACGTGTTTAAGCCCATTTCCGGCACTTCTAAGGCCCGTAAAGCCAACTTTAAGGCCCTAAAATGTTGCCTAAACATTGAGGACATGAAACATGCTCAAAAATATGCCGGGTGTTGGTTCGTTTGGTCGTACGAACGCGATGTTCGCTTAATTACGACGGAATGCGCATAAGCGCGAAAAACGATGCAAATGACGAAACGAATGGATTTTTGGCAAGCCAAACACTAAAGCATAATATATTCATGCTTACATAAATTTTTGGATGTCCGGATGTATTCAGAACGTAAGTTATGCGCGAAAATGCAAACTTGTGCACTTTTTGACACTTTTAGTCCCTGAATGACACAAAAGTTTATTTTAGCATACCGAACACCTCAAAGCCTATTTCTAAGCTATGTGAAGGATATTTATGGTATGTTTAACTTATGGTCATGTTCCGGAATGTCTGTTACAGTTCAAATTGGCATACTTTCGCAGTTTGTCAACTTTAGTCCCTGTAAGCGAAAAAACTTATTTTTGCCATACCAAAGCCTTCAAAACTTATTTCTAAGTTATGTAAAGGTTATTTAAGGTATGTTAAGCCAATGTCACTATTCCGGAGTGTTTGTTGCATTAAACTGGTTATATTTACGCATCAGTGCGCGTATAACCTTCCAGAAAACGATTTAGAGTTTGAAATTGAACAAGAATTGATATGTGCAAATGATACACATATTTTTACAAATCCCAAGTATGAAATATAATATTTCATTGGTTTGGTATTTGTTTGATGGCCGTGGAGGCACAGGTGTTACAAGTCATTTTCGTAAATTGCAAATAAAATGTTTGAATAGATTATGATTCTGACATATTTATGGTTTAGGTTTTTTGTTGATTTTATCTTTTCTCATAGAAAATTGATGATGATTATTTCTAAGTACATCACTGTAACAAACATTCTAAGACTAGATCATTAGCATATTTTGGAGCATGCTCAGTTTCTACCAAAAAATTGGGTTTTGATTAATCAATTGTAGTCATGATTTATGAAAAATTTGATTAATTAGGATGCAACTAATTCAACAGTGGAATCATTGTTTTTAAACTTATATATTGCAAGTTTAGCTTCAGGATCAAAGTAGCTATTAAAAATCTACAAAATTCCCTAATGCTACTTTGCTATGTGTTTTAGCTCTGTGTTTCACATGGGTGAGAACTAGGGATGAACGTATGGTACCGGGTATCGGTACTGATACTGAATTTCCCTTACCGAAAAGTAGCAATTCGGTACCGACTTTTAAAGTTTTCTGTAGTGGTTTTTACCTTCAAATACCAATATTGTACGAACCGGGTATTTTCGGTAAATGAGGTCTGTCAATTAATCTATTTCATTTTACTATTAATCGATATCATCAAATGTTTATGAGTCATTACCATATTAATTGTGAACCGTTTGACCCGTTATTAAATTTCGTTTATCCGTTTCATTTTATGTTTCTATCGATCACGAACTTGTTAGATATCAAGAGGCAAACGAGATCTAGAGACAAGTGTTTTGGTGGATGAAGTTACCAACGGATCAGTGGTGGGAATCTGTAAAAGAATTGGTGCAGAGCGTAAACGGGATGGATATGTTGACAAGTCGCAAGAAGATAGTTCATGCAATAGTCTCACTAACACTATGGACAATATGGAGTGCGAGAAATAGGAAACAGTTTGAAGGAAAAGAAGTTGGGTCGTACAAACTGGTAGTGGACATAAAAGAATTTTTTTTCCAACGGATGGTGAACAGAAAAAGAGCTCTCGATATTGACCAGGGCAAATGGAGAAGTTTCGTAGAAATTGATTTAGAAAGAAGCAATATGTTAGTCTGATTATGTATGTTTTTTACTTACTGTTTCTTTCTTTTTTGTATAATGTACCAGCAACAACAGCAGCCTGTTGTTGATTGAATAAAAGTACCAGCAACAACAGCAATGTGTTAGTCTGATTATGTATGTTTTGTTTGTTGATTGAATAAAAGTATGTTTGTTTCCATTCAAAAAAATGTACCGGTTCATTATATACTGTTTGTTTGACCCGTTTCATATTTATCCACTAAGTTTTAATCCCGTTTAACCTGTTTTCTTTAAATAAATTTATTTTGACCCGTTTCATTCAAGTTTTTTTTCTAACAGCCACAAATAAGCCACAAAACGAAACCGTTTGTATTCATCCACAACCACAAATAAGACAAGAAAGAAATGCCGCACTAATTGATATCACCAAATTCTTACGATCAATAGGAAACGAGACCGCCTAGAGCATGTTCAGTTCGCACACAAAAGAAATACGAGGTACAGAACCACTAAAACTATAGATAAATCACCTTGCAGTAAACACATATACCACACAAAGTCACACCAAAACATACTCTAGTACCAGCCCCACTCTTAAATCAATACTGATAGTCTCAGCAAACCAATTAACATTCAGATGAATTGTAACTCCACTTAGTGGATAATTCTTCTAGTTGATTCACATATCATCCTTCTTTCTCTAGTCTAGACTCGTCCACCTGAAAAAAGTAAATATGATAATTATATTAACAAAAAAATTTGTAGTTTAAGTATTAATAAATATCGATCATACCTTCTTTTTCGAGCAACTGCTGATATAATGACCCGCTTCACTGCAATAAGAACAACTTCTCTTTTTCGGTGCTTCTAGGGAAGATTTGATTCTAGTTGCACTTTTAGGACGACCTTTAGTATTAAGGAAACCTTTTGTATCTGGGTCACTGTGGTTTCATTTTTGTTGTCATTTTCATCCAATTGACAAAGTAAGTTAGGATTTTCTGTTAACTCATCCCTTTTTATCGATTTCCTCCTTTATATTAAGGATATAAGCTTCATTTATGCTATAACTTTTTTATTAAATGAGGAAAACGACAAAAAAGAAGAAAAAAAGTTAACATAAAATTTTAACTCAATTTACCAGATGAAAATGACAACAAAAATAAAATCTTAGGGATCCATATATAAAAAAAATTCAATTTTAAACTTAAGTGGTAAAAGTAGCCTAAACTCGGAGTCCATCTTAGCATTTTACTTTTTTTTAAATAAAATCTTAGAGATCCATATAATTGATGGAGTGCATTTAATTGATGGAGGTACAGGAGAGCTTATGAGCAGCCGTGGGGAAGATCTAGGCGCTATGGTGTTTGCATTGAAGATCTGGCGACATTACTTGTATGGCACGTGGTGCACAATCTTTACTGGTCACAAGAGCCAGCAGCACATTTTTGATCAAAAAGAGCTGAATATGAGACAGAGACGATGGGTAGAGCTGTTAAATGATTATGATTGTGAAATCAAGTATCACCCAGGGAAGGCGAATGTAGTCGCAGATGCCTTGAGTCGGAAGGAAAGAATTAAACCCATAAGGGTTCGAGATTTGGAAATGATTGTTCAAACGGACCTCTCATTGCGCATTCGTGCCGCACAGAGAGAAGCTCTTAAGGAAGGGAATCTTGAGAACGAATATCTCCGTGGGATGAAGAAGCAGTTAGTACCCAATGATGAAGGAACGTTGTGCTTCATGAAACGAATTTGGGTTCCTCTTTTCGGTGGTTTACGAAACATTATTTTTGATGAAGCTCACAAGTCACGGTACTCGATCCATCCAGGATCGGATAAAATGTACCAAGATTTAAAGGATTTCTATTGGTGGCCGAGATTAAAAGGCGATGTTGCAACGTATGTTGGCAAATCTTTAACTTGCGCCAAGGTAAATGCCGAATATCAGAAGCCCTTAGGTCTTCTGCAACAACCTGAAATACCCATGTGGAAATGGGATCAGATTTCAATGGACTTTATAACGAAGTTACCAAGGACACCTAGAGGTCACGATACGATTTGGGTAATCGTGGACCGTCTGACCAAATCTGCACACTTTTTACCAATCAAGGAAAAAGACAACACTAGTAAGCTTGCTGAGCTATACCTAAGAGAGATAGTAGCACGACATGGAGTGCCTCCCTCGATTATTTCTGATAGAGACAGAAGATTCGTGTCAAGGATTTGGTAATCCTTCCAAGAAGCCTTTGGTTCTCAGTTGAATCTGAGTACTGCATTCCATCCGCGGACCGATGGCCAAAGCGAACGAACGATTCAATCGCTAGAAGATATGTTACGAGCTTGTGTGATGGATTTGGGTGGTAGTTGGGACACTCACTTACCCTTGGTAGAATTTTCATACAACAACAACTACCATACGAGTATCCAAGCTGCACCATTTGAAGCTCTCTATGGACGAAAGTGTCGATCACCGTTATGCTGGGCAGACGCGGGTGATAGACAGCTTGTTGGTCCTGAGTTGGTTCAAGAGACGACTGATAAGATTACACAGATCCGAGAGCGCATAAAGGTGGCCCGTGATCATCAAAAGAGTTATGTGGACCAAAGAAGGAAACCTCTGGAGTTTGAGGTAGGAGATATGGTTTTGTTAAAGGTTTCACCCTGGAAGGGGGTAGCACGCTTTGGGAAGCGTGGGAAGTTGAATCCACGATACATTGGTCCATTCAAAATCCTGGAAAGGATTGGTCTTGTAGCTTACAAGTTGGATCTACCCGCAGAACTGAATGGCGTTCATGATACATTTCATGTATCTAATCTAAAAAAGAGTCCAACTCAAGAAACAGTTGTCGTTCCTGCCGATGAAATTCACATTGACGACACACTCCACTTTACTGAAGAACCTGTTGAGGTTACTGATTGGAAGGTTAACAAGACACGCAGGAGTAGTGTCAAACTCGTCAAGGTTCGTTGGAACGCGCGACACGGCCCAGAATTCACTTGGGAGCGTGAGGATCGCATGAAAGCAAAATACCCACATTTGTTCCCCAAGACCCCTGCATCTAGTAGCAGAACTAAAATTTCGGGACGAAATTTTCTTAACAGGGGGAGAATGTGACAACCCTCATAAATCCAGGTATCCGTACAATTAATTAATACTGATTAGTGCTTAATGACTGTGCTGGATTATACATAATTGCTTTCTGATTACTGCATCATACATACATATGCATCACATTTCATATTGTCACATCATTACTACATAAAAACACTTAGTGACATAAACGATGCACACTGCACAGTTAGCACAGTTAGCGGATAACTTAGAAAAATGCTGACGATGTTCAGTACATAGACAGACAGTGTTTGGAGACCCCGTAAGGGCCAGAGACAAGGTACTACACTAGTATGGTGTGTAGGGAAGTAAGGACCATAAAACTGCGTCACTAGGTGATAGTTTAAGTGCCGGAAAGTGCCTAAAACCCACTAAAAGTGCAGAATTCTGCATATTTCAGCAAAATTCAGCTTTTTAACAAGCTAGTAATGTGCAGAAATTGACTAAATGGTCATGAATGCTTTCCTAAGTGTCGGGAATTAAAAGTGTCACAAAAGGGTACTTAAAGGACACTAAATGGTACAGTTTGACACTTTAACGAACTGGTATCTAACCGAACAACCGGACATTACCCGAAACACCAAAATATTACTAGAAGCATTGTTTTATTATTTCTTGGCTAGTTATGGTCCCCGAACACCCTAACACACTATATAACATACCTTATGCATAACACCTAAACTAATACACTTAGTTCTCAACTAACTAACTAATTTACCATTTAACCTCAACTAGATACCCCCCCCCCTTTTGGGACGGTCACATGTGGCCCCACTTGTGATCTCCTTAATCTTTCCAAATATCACATTTGATCTTGCTTAGATTGTGATTAGATCATGTTTGTACTATGAGAAACACAAAACCCTTTGGATAATAGGTAAACTTGGTTATAAGAAGACTTGAGGTTCACCTTATCTCACACACTTAATCACCACAACTCTCTCCCTTCCCCTTGCCCTCTTCTTGGCCGTGAACCCCCATCACCACCACCATTACTTCCATTTCAATCCCATCCAATCCAAGCTCATTTCAAGGT
This sequence comes from Helianthus tuberosus, assembly GCA_030545235.1. NCBI lineage: Eukaryota > Viridiplantae > Streptophyta > Magnoliopsida > Asterales > Asteraceae > Helianthus > Helianthus tuberosus. Next base: position 128,511,805 of record CM060407.1, read on the forward strand.
GTAACAAGGTGTTTAAGGAATCTCGGTGCTCTTGGATCTTGAAGGACCTCCATCAATTGCTTTTATCCACTCCATTTTCATCTTGAGTTCATCCCTAGCCTTTGTGATAGTTGTAAGACTCTCTTAACCCTTAGTTACTTCTAAATTAGTTGGTTAAAAGATGATATTCATGGATTATCTTGGTGAACATTAAAAGACATGAACATAAAACCCTAACATAAGCTTGATATATGATGATATATTGGTGAAATAATGTTGTTTAATGTATGAATGATACTTGCTTATTGTTTTCTTTAGATTATGATGTTGATCATCCCATAGAGCTTGCTAGATTGTGATTAAACACATGATCTAGCAAGTGGGAGGATGATTATGTGACAACATAAGATGATCATCCTCTTGTGTAAACATGAACTTGATAAATAAATGATTTCTTGAAAAATAATAAACAAAGTGAGTTGGTAATCTTATGGATCCAAGATTTATGAATGATTTTCCAAGAGAACCAAGTTCAAAATATGATTTTGAGTAGAACTTGATTCATACTTAAACCTACACTATTTTTAGTGGTAAAACAAGTGTATAAACACTCATGAAACAAGAAGATCTCACAAAGAAACATTTTTGTAAAAAAATGTTTACAAGTTGTAAACACCTAAATTCTTTAAGAATGAGATTTTTAAAGAAATAAACACACTTTAGAGGGTAACTAAACCTACTAAAAACACTACCAAGTTACTACAAGTTTTTAATAAAAGTTCGAGTTCATGTTGTTATGTAAATTGTATAGTTCTTGCTCTTGAGAAGTGTAAGTTGTTTAAGGATTGATTATTGATTGTTGTGATGATTTTTGAAAAGAAAATGATATGCTTAAATAGCATGGACACCTCAATTTTTAGGGGAAACTATGACAAAATTTTCTAAAAATATAAACACTTAAAGAAATATTTTCTAACAAATATTTACTAGTGTATTTTAACTTTGGTTTTCAATATAAACTTTGCCATTATTTTTGTAACAAAAATACAAATATTGGAGGTTGGTTTTATAAATAAAAAATGAATAAATATGTATTTAGAATATATATTTACATCAAAGACACTTGTGTGAATATTTGTATACTTGGTGAAATAGTTATATTATTTTAGGGTAAAATAATATAACTTAATAAAGTACCATGAAATTTACAATCCAAAATAATACCAAGAATATCAAGGAATAAATATATAAGTTACACACATAATATTGTGGAACCGAACGATAGAACGTAACTTACAAAATATTCCGGAAAATACAGTTACAAATATATTTTTGGTAAATATTATTTTGGATACAAAAGAAATGAAAATATGATTTTTGTAAATATTACAAAGTTGTATCATATTTTTGACAAGGAGAAAATATATTATATTTGGAAGTAAAAATCTATTTTCTTAGTATATTTAGAAGATATATGATTTTTGGGAAAAAAATATATTTTCTGGACAATACATTATTTCTGGAATAAAATACGTTATTATATATTTTCTAAAGTGAGACTTGAAAATATATTAATTTGGAACTTCAAATACAAGAATACGAAAATACATGTATAAAATACCCCCATCCTTGGGAAGGAAATACGAAAATAAATACTTGAGAAGTATTGTACAGAATAATATTAGAGACATAATAGAAACGTAACTCAAAAACGTTAAACTCTAAGCCAAGGCACGGCCCGTTCGTCTAATAGACATAGTACATTGTAGGGAGTCGTGTTTGCTGAGGAGATTTGGGTTACACATTCTGAAGACGCATTACTGTGAGTTCATGTCCCCATTTTCTTTTAACTGTTTTCAGTTTTATACTTTGGGGGTGAAATACATGTTACAATTATTACAAACGTTTTATACATGGTATGGTTAGCTAAGGATGTTACTGCTAGATCATGTGAAAGGTGGGTATAACACTTAAGGCCATTAATCCTCGTCGTAGAACCGAGGGACATGAGTGATAGATCTATTTGGGTGTAGCGAGCCCACACCCATGGGGACCAGGGTGGCCCATAGTGGGGACTATGTCTTCCAGCCGGAGGCCCTGTACAAATTTGCTAGGTTTGAGTTTTCCTGCACCATTTCACACATATCAATGGCCTTGCAAACCATTGGTGATATCTTTTTCCTTATTGCTACATACCAGGGACATACATACATACATACAGACATACTTTAAAGGTTTATTCATACACTCACACATGAACTCGCTCAACTTTAGTTGATATTTTTTAAACTACGTGTATTTCAGGGAACTAGTGGATCTGGCAAGTGTTGCTTGTTTTTCAAGCTGCGTATAAATAAAAGATGTCATCTGTGGCCATAGAGTTTAGGGGATGTATCCTACTCCTGGACGGGATACATGTTTCTAAGCTCGGGTTTGTTTAAGTTCTTTTGTTGAGTCCTTGTGAACTCATTTAAACATGTTATGGTTTGTAACTTAATTTGGGTGTCGATGTTTTCAGACAAGTATGTTGTGGTATTTTCTAAACTAAATTAATGGATGAATATCTTTTGGTTTTATCATATAGTATCGTTATGATTGAATGCTATGGTATTAAGAAGTCACACCAATAACCACGCTTCCGCAAAAGTCAGGGTGTGACAGATTCCACAAAGCAGGTAAAGCATAGCATCCTAGGCATTCAAGCACCTGTCACATACGTTAAAATAACGGTCAATACACATAATGTAAAGGTGAGCATACAAGTTTAATGGTAATATTATAGTTCGAAAGCGTTTACGCATAACCAGCATGAAACATGTATAATGTGAAGCCAGTAGGTTATCGACAATGAAATATGCACAGACTAGACTGCGAGTTGTAGAATACGCAACACATATCACCACTGTAACATGTGAAGAGGTAACCTTAACAACCCCTGACCACGATAGGTGCTGAGTCCAAACAAATAGTACTATCGTTACTAAGGTGTCAGGCAACAATCACTGTGTTAACATAACATACAAGCATTCATCGAGTAACAAGTAACATGCAATAATGGTCAGCGATGGAACACCCAAAAGTGCATAAAGCAAAAAAGGAATCGAGTATACTCACATCGATGGAAATGGATTGAAGGGAGCGCTAGAGCGATTAGCCTGAACAGTTTATGATAGCATAAGCAATTGAACAACGCGCAAAATGGTGCAAGTGAACCAAGTGTCGAACAGTAATCCGATCGGATGGCAATCCGATCGGATGGTCATCCGATCGGATGGCCATTCGGTCGGATTGGCATTCGTTTGGCAAGGATGTGTTTGTGTATGATGGCTTTGAAGTTTTCGTTGTAGCATTTTGAAAAGAGAGAAGTATTTCTACCTTTCAGGTCGTTCGATCGAATTGTCGCTCGATCGGATAGCGATCCGATTGGCAGGGCACTTAGTGAGAACAAGTTCACAGCAGGATGGTCATTCGATCGGATAGCAATCCGATTGGATGGCAATCCGTTAGAAACTGATGTCCTTTGAAAATTATGAAACTGATTAAGTGTTGGGGCTCAGTTGCAATCCGATCGGATTGTGGTTCGATCGGATGGCAATCCGATCGGACGACACTCCGTCCACAATCTGGTCGTCTTGAAACTTGAGAGTTTCGCTAAGTTTTGAAAGTTCTGTGGTTTGCTCGAGATGGTATGACAACATGTCAAACAACGGAAACTCCATCTGATCCAAGTTATCCGATTGAATGGGAATCACCCTAATCCGATCAGTTAACTGTTCGTGACGGGTGGTTTCATGTTCAACCAGAAATCTGTTGTCTCGTTGATAGGATTCAGATCTCAAACCGGCACATCACTAAAGAAGAGTAGAAGGCATGAATGAGCTCCGATTCTATCGGTTTTGAGTGTATTGAGTGTAAAAGAGTTGAAAGAAAGTTGGAAAAACATCTTTCAATCCTTTTAACTTTGAAAATGTTTAGATCTTTGCGAAAACGTTGTGAAATCATGTGAAATCCTTCAGATCTGAGTTATTCTTGGTGGAATGAGGCCAAAACTTGAAGTTCATAAGAACTCCATGATGACATCATCCTAAAACACCTCAAATCCATTGATTTCACGGTTAAAAGTTAAGATTCAAAGGTGAAAAAGATGAAGGAGTGCGTGTAGATCCTAGAAGTACAAGATTTGAGTTGAAAACTTACAAGAATCGCGAGAAATCGAGAGAAAGACGGCCTTGAGCGTGCTGGTCGAGGGAGAGAGCTTGTGATGTGACAGGAGGGGTATTTATAGGTTGCCAAAAATAGAAAGGAGGAGCAAAGGTCGGACCATCCGATCGGACGGCCATTCGATCGATCGTCCATTCGATCGAAGTGGTCCGACGATTTGAGCTCGGCGTTTCATTTTGCGTGTTGAGCGTTGCGATGCGATTCGAGTGAGCGATGCGATAGTATTACTCATTAGTTACACAAATAACCTAACTACTATATCTAACATACAATCACTATAATTAACTTGCGTTTAGCGTTTGCGATTAGATTGCGATTGCGATTGAGATTAACACCTCAACATAAACATAACATGCACAAGTAACACATAATAGCACACACACGTAAAACAATATCCAGAACACATAACTCGAGTTGCGAATGCGATAGTGATGCGGTTTGCGATAAGTCGATTAGCGATTAAACATGCGATTAAACCTCGATTATTAATAGATACTCCACATAATACAACTAAAGCGATTAAATAAAAAGATTCGATTACAAGTCATTAACGTACAATCAATAGTTAAGCAAGGAGTGACAGATCGCAATTAGCAATCTTTTCTTTCTTTGACTTTGACTTTGACTTTCCAAAAAGCGGGTTGTTACAGGAGGTGGTAGCGGTGATGACGGTAGTCGTAGGTGGTAGTGGCGGTGGCGGAGGTGGGTGGCGACAGCGACGGTGATCGGAGATGGCAGCGGAAATGATGGCGACGATGATTGAAGGTGGGTAGTGGCGGTGATCGGAAGTGGCGGCGACGACGGTGGTGGCGGGGAGAGAGGTGGGTGGTGGCGGTAGGTGGTGACAGCGGTGGTGGCGGGTGGCGGCGAAGGTGGGTGACGGCGGCGAATGACAGTGGTGGGGGTTTAGATTTAGAATTTTGAATTTGCTCCGATTTTGACTAGAGGTGCGGTGGGGGTTTGGATGGGAGGCGATGGTGATAGCGACGATGTTGGGTGGTGCGGTGGTCACTACTGCTACGTTTGAGATTTCTATTGGTGATATTGTTGTTTGATTCGAATAGTTTGTGTTCATCAAATTGAAACTTGCGATTAGTCAATCTTATTGATTCGCTATTGAATCTAACCTCAATTTTAGTGAGAGAGAAGAAGGTAGAGAGAGAGAGAGAGGGTCTGATCTTGTAATTAAAAAATGGATGGAATTGGGATTGAAGATGAAGAAATATAAGGTTACGAAAATACCCCTACCTCTAACAGTTAAAGTGAGAGTCCAAGATTGATACATATTAGAAACGACGGAGTGTAAAGTTGATGAAATTTCAAAATATGCTGTAAACATGTCAGCAGGGGTCAACCACATGGTGTAAAATTGTACTTTATTGAAACTTTAATATAGAAAAATTGACTTGAATGAGCTTTTCATGTTTTTTACATGTATAAATAAAAGCTTTAATATAACAAAACAATATTAACAGACTCTTTTCGTAAACAAATATAAAGTATGATGGTTTTTATTAATATTATACTGTATAAACCCTCTATGTATCTTCACTCGTCGGTTTTTAAAAAATGAAATTCATAGTTAACAATACATTTGTTTTGATAGCTCTCTTTACATTTTTTTAATAAAAAATGAAATTCATTGTTGGCAATACATTTGTTTTGATTGCTCTCTTTACATTTTTTAATAGTTCTTACTTTTTACACAAATATTTATTATAAATTATCATGAAGAATTTAAAAAAATTATATTCAAATATATAACGTAATCTGATCTGAGTTTAGTAACATTGACAAAACCATCTATACTATATAATAAAAGAAACCACTTTAGGGACACTTGTCATTATTATAGACCATCCTTAATTATAGATAATAAATATTTAATTTAAATTATTAAATATTAATTGCATTAATATAAATCTTATATACAAAAATAATATCGGATAACATTACCATCCTTAATTATAGATAATAATTATTAAATTTATTAAATATAATTGCATTAATATAAATCTTATATACAAAAATAATATCGGATAACATTGTTTTGCCACATATATTTGGCATAATGGAAACCGACCCCAAAGAAAAAAACAAATTAGATGTTGATAGATTTTCAAATTTATATTTAATATAAATAATAACTAGGTTATAACTACGTGTATTACACGAGTTGAATAAATAAATTTTATATACTAAATAATAAAACAATATATCTTTAAAAACCTCATTTATTGCACGGCTAGAATAGATGTAATTTTATATATTAAATAATAAAAAGTTATATATATAGAAACCATATTGTACGGGTTGAATAAATGTAACCTTATATACCAAATAATAAAAAAGTTATATCTTTAAAACCATGTGTATTACATGGGTTAAATAAATGTAATATTGTTTACAAAATAATAAAAAAAGTTATATCTTTAAAAACCCTGTGTAATACACGGGTTTATTTATTGTTAAAAAAATCTTTCTAAATCAAAATGGAACCATATTGTACGGGTTGAATAAATGTAACCTTATATACCAAATAATAAAAAAAGTTATATCTTTAAAACCATGTGTATTACATGGGTTAAATAAATGTAATATTGTTTACCAAATAATAAAAAAAAGTTATATCTTTAAAAACCCTCGTGTATTACACGGCTTGAATAAATATAATTTTATATACCAAATAATAAGAAAATTATATTTAAAAAAAACTACTGGATAAAAATAATTAAAAAATCCATTTTGATTTAGAAAGATTTTTTTAACAATAAATAAACCCGTGTATTACACAGGGTTTTTAAATATATAACTTTTTTTTATTATTATTTGCTATAGAAAATTAGATTTATTCAACCCGTACAATACACAGAGTTTCTTTAAAATATAACTCTTTTATTATTTAGTATATAAAATTACATTTCTTCCACCCGTGAATACACAGGGTTTTTTTTTTAAATATAACTTTTTTATTATTTGGTATATAAAATTACATTTATTCAAACCGCACAATACACAAGGTTCTTAAAAATATATATTTTTTATTATTTAATATATAAAATTTTATTTACTCAACACGTGTAATAAAAGAGGTTTTTAAAAATATATTGTTTTTTATTTACTATATAAAATTACATTTATTAAACCCGTGTAATACACGGGGTTCTAACCTAGTTTCATTATATACATATAAAATTGATTATTTTGCCCAAAATATTAATAAAACATAAGAAACTTCTAAGAAATACATTATTGATTTGTTCTGTTGAATTGATAGACACATTCGTTGCACATGCATTGTGAATGTCTTTATACTATATTTATTATATCTTTGGAGCGGCAAACTCATACGAGTATTACTCTACATATTAAATTTTTAATCGATGCTATCGGACAAATAGCTATTGTCATACTAGTGTTTGTGATATAATCTTAAAGAAGACAATATATTGCGTTACCGCTGTTTAACTTTAACATATTTTATACAAGCATTTTTAGTTTTTGCTATCCAACAGTAAGTGACGATTACTTTTCCAAACAATTTTATTCTAAAGTTAGTTATTTGCCAATTTTTAATTACTTCATTGTGTTGGTGAAATTTTTAGCATTTTATATTATACATATTCAAGAGATATGAGCCCAAACCCTGTGGGTACGGCCCATATCTCAGAAAAGACAAAGACAAGCAATTTGGGGGATCACATGCCATGCCGGAAATGTCAGACACAAAGGAGATCACAAGGGCATATGGATAGCGATATCTAGTCAATGACGTTCTACGGATCTCTGTTCCTCTCAGTCACTATAACCCACGTATTACATAAAAGCTTTTAATAGGAATAAACCCGAAAACAACGTTTCTTAATTTAACTGATAAAACAAGCCATTCCTTTAAGCCTTTTGGTGCCACATAACAACTCTTATTTAGATTTACTGTAAATCACCTGAAACATGTTTAAAAACATTTGAACAGTGGGGAATACCGGTGTAACATATGTGCTTGTAATCATTGTGAACAGTTCAGTTATCAATAAAACAATGTTATTTGATCCCAATGTTTGTTTGGTTATGTTTGACATTTTTCATGTTTTGACTTTTATTCAATTTCAAACTCTACATCGCTTTCTGGAGAGTTATACGCAAACCGGTGCGTAAACGTAATCAGTTTAATGCGACAAATACTCCGGAACATCAACATATACTTAACATACCTTAAATAACCTTTACATAACTTAGAAATAAGTTTTGAAGACTTTGGTATGGCAAAAACAAGTTAATTCGCCTACAGGGACTAAAATTGACAAACTGCGAAAGTATGTCAATTTGAACTGTAACAGACATTCCGGAACACGACCATAAGTTAAACACACCTTAAATATCCTTTATATAGCTTAGAAATAGGCTTTGAGGGGTTCGGTGTACTAAAATAAACTTTTGGGTCATTCAGGGACTAAAAGCGTCAAAAAGTGCATAAGTTTGCATTTTCGCGCATAACTCACGTTCTGAATACATCCGGACATCCAAAAATTTATGTAAGCACTAAAATATTTTATTTTAGTGTTTGGCATAAGAAAAATCCATTCGTCGCGCAATTTGGACCGTTTTTGCGTCCGTTACGACTTTCGTCGTAATTAACCGAACAACGCAATCATACGGCCAAACAAACCGACATCCGAGATATTTTTGAGCACATTTTAAGTTCCCTATACTTTAACTTCTTTTTAGAGCTTTGAAATGGGGTTAACGGGGCTTAAACGTGTCAAAAATGCATCAAATAGCAAGTTTGGAGCTTCAGGGGCCTGTTCTGCCATTTTTGAAAGTATCAGACCTGCAAGGTCCTTACGGACCGTAAGGTTCTAAGTCTTATGGTCCGTAAGCAGGGGTCAGACAGCAGAAACTTGTTTAAACAGCTGTTAACAGCTGTTACCCCCTCCTAATCCCTTTTGCACTTGCCTCTTCAGGATAATGAGGGGCCAATTTGGTGTTCCATGGGTATTTCAACAAGTGTATGGTCAAGATCAAAGCACGTTATTCGATAAACGATCCTAACGGTTTTGCATATCCTATAAATACCCAACCCCCCTTCCTTGCAAAACCCACAAAATCTGATCTAAAAGCTCTAAGTTGAAGCCATTGCTTCATACCTGACCTACTTGGATCAAGATTAGCTTGCGGGGACCGTTTGTAAGTGTTCCTTCGTTCTTTTATCGCTTTTCGAGTCCGAAAGTCAAACTATGTTTGAATTTCTGCATTGACCAGTTTATGGTCAACGCGAAGTTCGTTTGAACTTCCTAACGTGAGCGTGATCACGATGGTTATAGTCCCTAGTGACTATACCTACTGATTACCACGTTATCTAGAGTCAGTGACGAGTCGTAGTTTCGGCCAAAATGCGTGTTATTGCGTATTTTGTAACCAAACTACTTATAGGTATCAAAACCGTTTGTTTTGATACCAAACCTGTTTTCTAAACTTAGTTAAGCATGTTTTAACATGCTTAGCTCGTCACTTTTAGTTTAGTGCTTATATAGGGTCGTAAGGTAAGCGATCTAAACAATCGCTTATACTTTCGAACCCGACCCGTTTGGTCGATCATTAGGATCCGACCAAACACATTAGGTGACCATAGTTGTATAGGGAATAACCTTCCGAGGTTATACCTTATGGTCACATCGTTTGAGTAGTTGTATGATAGGTAGTATATATGCCTTAGGTAAATTACCAAAATGCCCTTTGAACACCAAAATTCATTTTAAGCATATGTAACATAACTTTTGGTATCTAAACTGATTTGGCAACAATATTAGACATGTTAAGGCATATTTTACTTATCATAGGGCTAGTTAGGCGTTCCGAACGCGTTTTACGCGAACGACGCGTTAAAGTAGCATAAGCTACCTAAACGGGTCGTAATGGGTCGTAAGCACTTAGGTTAGGTTCCATTTTAGTATGTGGGCTTTGTTAAACCATATTACATGAGTTCCCATACTCATTTGGTTTACGAACCCTCATTCTATCCAATCCTCCGATTATAGGTCCGGTAAATTAACATAGTTACCTATATTAGGTGCCGTTGGATATCCGTGATCTCTAGCATTGTTTGGTTGTTACTCAAGGACTACTAAGCAATCTCAAGTGAGTACATAGACCCCTCTTTTACTGTTTTCCAAACATTTTGGGGTGAAACACATGTGCCTACTTGTTACTTTCGTGCCTTCCATGCTTTCATATCATATGCTTGTTATGTTCATTAGTACATTATAGTACATGATTTCATTACATTTTATGGTATGTATGTCCATTGTGTGCATACTTAGTACATCGTTTTACATTACATTTCATGCTATGTATGTCCATTGTGTGCATACTTAGTACATTGTTTTACATTACATTTCACGCTATGTATGTTCATTTGATTACATACTTAGTGCATTGTTTTCACATGCTTACATTTTTGGTATGACATTTGGTTTGTTCAAATGGGACAATATACATTCATTAACATTAGCTACGCCGTTCGTTAGTAGGTAGTGGTACCATAGGAATTGACAACTCCCGTTCCTGACATCCTAGGTATGTTTGGATGGAAGGAATGACCGAATTCGATAAACATAACACAGATAAATCTTTAATTTGTTTAAAGGTCTATCACCACAGTCACAAGGCTTGGATGTATGCATTTTCACAATACCGCTTAGATGTTTGTATCAGTATAGCATGCATTTGTTCCACAAAACATAACTTTGACTTAAACTATGTTTAATTCAATACCCTGTTTTTGTGCATTTTACCTATGGTTTAGTTGATATATTTCACATGCCATACATGATATTTTTGGATACACATTATATGATTTACATTAAACATAAACATTTTGACATTGATATACACATTTGGTGATTTACATTAGACATGGACATTTTGATATGGTTTACACAATAACACTTGACAATTGATTTATACATGAACAATTTACATTGGTGGTTGGTTTGGGTAAATGATTTGAGTAACGAGGCGTGTGTAATATGATACAAACATGGTGGATACGCCGCTGGTACTTCCTATATATAAGTGTTTGTATAATATTATATATCGTAGCGTTACTTAAATCATTTCAGTATAGACATATTACATTTTACACAAATAACATATTTTTCAAGACATTGTTTTATACAACTCATTTTACTGGGTTATTTCATTAACCATACACTTTTCTTTTATATAATCTGATTTCTTATCGAGTTTTCATATGATTTATAAAAGAAAACACTTAACAAGATTCATGACTGATTTTTATTAAACCTTTCTTTTAAAACCCAAGTCATGAATCCTATTTTCACAAAACCTATGTATCTCACAGGCATTTTTATGCTGACGTACCTATTTTCACATGTGTTTTCAGGAGCTGTTGCTTAGGATGATGATCGTGACACTAGGGCGGACCTGTGCCTTAGAGACTTAAAATAAAGATAGAACAAGTTTAATTATGTTCTAAACTCTTTATTTCCTGTTTTGAGACAATGTAACTCGCTTGTTTGATAATTAAAATATAACTTTGTATGCCATGGTTATGAAACAATAATTCTGTTACAACACTCCCCGACGTTTCCGCCACGATTTGATGTTCTACGTGGTCGGGGTGTGATAGAAGAGTTGGTATCAGAGCCAATGGTTATAGGGAATTAGGTTATTAGTAATTCTTTGACCTAGACTATAACCTCTCTAGGACCCTAACACAAGTTATCTTGTGTTTAGATCTTAAAACATGCACATCACCTATCCATTGGTGATTATCAAAACAAGAACCCAATTTTCCGAAACGATTTTTGAAAAACAATCTTCTGTTTTTGAATGAATTATTACAAGGTTTTGAACCCTCTGTTATAAGGTTTTGAAACCCTTTGAATTTTCAAAAATCTCGTCAAAGTTTTGGGTTTTAAATAGTGTGAACACGTGCAAACTGGAAGGGTGAATGCCTGTACCCTGGGTTTTCTGTCTAAGGCTAGAGTGTTCGTACAAATCCACATAATCGGACCAGTCACTCTTACTTGGGAACTCTTGGGGTGAGTGTTCACTTATAGGCGAGCATGTCTTCGCGATACATTATTTTTGACCCATTTACTTTGATTAGTCACTGTGTGTCGCTTGTTTGCTTTGCGATGCGGACGAATGACCACCATCTTTGTTTTTGTTGATTTTGTTTCATCTCATTCTCTTCATCCAATCATCTCACTCGTTTCCTTTCATGTTTTCCTCTTTTAGAATGCCTCCTCGACGCGAAAACCAGATAGCGACTGCCGAACTGGCAGAAATCATTGCGCAGCAAATGGTTGCTGCATTCCCAAACCTCTTTGCTCAATGGAACCAAGCCAACAACAACGACAATGCTCCATGCAATTTCAAGAATTTTAACTCGGCTAAACCACTCAAGTTTAGTGGTTCTGAGGGAGCGACTGGGCTTCTTCAATGGTTCGAAAGCATTGAGAATACTTTCCGTCATGTGCAGTGTCCTGACAATCGCAAGGTCGAGTTTTCTTCGAGTGTGTTTCAGAAGAGGGCTCTTACGTGGTGGAACGGGGTTATGAGAGATCGTGGTGCCGAAGTTGCTCTAGCACAGACATGGGCTGAACTTAGGGCCCTTATGATGAGGGAGTTCTGTCCTCGTCATGAACTGCGAGCTTTGGAGAGAGAGTTTGATGATTTGAAGCAAGATAGTGGTGAGCATCGGGCGTATACTGATAGGTTTGAGGAGTTGAGTCTGCTTTGCCCAACAATGGTTACCCCACTCGACAAGGCTATCGAAAGGTACATCGATGGTCTACCTAACTCAGTGCAAGACATCATTACTGGTAGTAACCCTACCACACTCCGTCAGGCGATCGAGTTAGCAGCGACATTGACTGAGTCACAGGTTCGAAAGGGAAAGCTGCACAAAAAGGGTGACAAGGGTAAGAAGCAGGCGTCTGATAAAGAAGATAGCAAGAAAGGTCAAAACAAGAAGGGAAAGGATTCTGGTTCCTCAAGGGGGTCAAGGAAGCGTAAGGCTTCCCAAAATTTTGCTGTCACTGCCCAAGTTAACCAGGCAGCTCCCAACCAACCCGCACAGCCTCCAGCGAAGAAACCTTATGCATGAAATGCACCTTTGTGCAATAGATGCAACTGTCACCATCAGCCGCAATTTCCGTGCCGTTTCTGTACTAACTGTGGGAAGTCAGGTCATCTTGCTGGTGTTTGTCGTTTTGCTCAGAATCAGGCAGTTCAGAACCCAGCTCAACGAGTTGCTCAGCCTCCTGCTCAGCAACAGGGTCAAGCTGCACGACCACACTACCCCCCAGGTTCTTGTTACAATTATGGGGATCTGACCCACTACCGTAATCAGTGTCCAAGATTGGTGAATGCTAATCCAAATCAGAATCAGGCTCAGGCTCGAGGTCGAGTCTTCAACATGAATGCGCAAGAGGCACAAGCAGACAATGAAGTGGTGAATGGTACGTTCTTTATTAATAATCAGCCTGCATCTGTTCTTTTTGATTCGGGTGCCGATAAGAGTTTTGTGTCATTATCTTTTGAGCCATTGCTTCGCATGTCTAGAACGAAACTAGGAAAACCCTTGACAGTAGAGGTTGCTAGTGGTGAACCCATTGTTCTTAATTCTGTTCTTCGCAACTGCCAGTTGAACCTTAACGACCATCTTTTTCCTATTGACCTCACGCCTATGCAACTTGGAAGCTTCGACGTTATTGTGGGTATGGATTGGTTAGCCAAGCATCGCGCAGAGGTAGTTTGTTTTGAGAAGATTGTTCGTGTGCCGCTTTCGACAGGCGAGATCCTACAGGTTCGTGGTGAGAAACCTGCTGGTGGTCTCAAACTCATGTCTTGTTTTAAAGCTCGGAAGTATCTGCGAAAGAACTATGTGGCCTTTTTGGCACATGTTGTAGCAGATAAGGGCAAAGGTAAGTCTATTCAAGATATCCCTGTTGTTCGGGATTATCCTGATGTGTTTCCTGAAGAGTTACCTGGTCTACCCCCAGCACGCCAAGTCGAGTTCCGTATTGATCTCGTACCAGGTGCAAATCCCATTGCCAGAGCTCCATATCGTCTTGCACCGTCTGAGATGCAAGAGTTGTCTAAGCAGCTTCAGGAACTCTCTGACAAAGGTTTTATCCGTCCTAGCTTTTCACCTTGGGGTGCTCCCGTTCTTTTTGTCAAGAAGAAGGATGGATCTTTTAGGATGTGTATCGATTATCGTGAGCTTAACAAGCTTACCATCAAGAATCGATATCCCCTACCTCGCATCGATGATCTCTTTGATCAGTTACAGGGCGCTTCTTATTTTTCAAAGATTGATCTGCGATCTGGATATCATCAACTTCGTGTGCATGAAGAAGATATTCCCAAGACAGCATTCCGCACTCGTTATGGGCATTATGAGTTCACAGTCATGCCATTCGGTTTGACTAATGCTCCTGCTGTTTTCATGGACTTAATGAATAGGGTCTGCAAGCCTTATTTGGATCAGTTCATCATTGTTTTTATTGATGACATCTTGATTTATTCTAAGACGCGAGCTGATCATGAGCAACATCTTCATCTTACTTTGGAACTCCTAAAGAAAGAGCAACTTTTCGCCAAATTCTCCAAGTGTGAATTCCGGCTTAAAGAAGTTCAATTTTTAGGACATATTGTCAACGAACAAGGTATTCATGTAGATCCCTCCAAGATCAGTGTGACAACCCGAGTTCTCAAGGTCTCTACTCGACTTAGTGCTTGCTTGCAAAGTGTTGTCTATATACTTATTTGGTATGCCTTACAAGTGTGTATGTTAATATGTGTTTATATTAGTATTATGTTGGGTATTAATAATATGTTTTTTTTATATATTATTTATGAAAAGGGAACTTTGTATAATACTTGAAACACCCACACCCGAAATCCCCCTCATGAAAACACATTAAGTGTTTTAGTCCGCAGAGGCAAACGAAAACCATAAATGGGCTTTGGCCCAGTGAAGGTTTGTTTTATTATTTTAAGTCCCAACCTCTACGTGAACGGTTCATTGGCAAACCCTACGCTTATCTGATCATTACGGCAGTGGAGTCCTTCTCATTGAAACCCTGTGACCTCCTCAATCTATACACTTACATTCGGTTAGTGAGTTATATTGTTAATCCATTTGTTGCTCTTATTGATCGATTGTGTTGTGTCTACTCATGATTCATGTGATGTTGTAATGATGATCTTGAATTGTTGAATGATGATTATAATGCATGTGTGATGTATTGAAAAGGCAGTCAATCGGATATGGATCCTTCTTAATTGTCGGCCATTGTACTCATTCTTGCATGTGATTGTCAGGAGAGCCGATTAACATGATAGGGCCTTTGAGCCCACTAAAATCTATTGTGTCAATTTAGTTTTTTATAAATGGCTGACAACATATATATTAAACAAACTGCTAGTGGACCGATTGTAGTAATATATTGCATATAATAAGATAGTGCATGCTTTATGGCAGTAGACATGTGATAGTCCATGTGAACGAATAACTTGCTAAAGTCATACATGAGTTGGTTTGGCTGATTGATTGCACAATGATTTGGTAATATGATTCCATGTATTAACAGTTAGTGGGTAATGATGATGAGCATGTGATTGTGAACTGATTTGTATTTTTGAGATTCGTATGATCTGATGCAAGATCGGTTATGTGATGATATCGATTATTCTTATTGAACGGTTGTTATCAAGATGTTATCGATGTATTTAGCATGATGATAATGATGAGCTAGTTGATTTATGATTGGGTGATGATTGAACCGATGCCATGTATTGACTTGTGTAACAGTTAGCGTGCTTAGGGCTTTCTGTTGTTGGTGATGATGTGCCGACGAAAACCAAACCCTCACGAAAACACCATCTCAACGAAATCACCTTAGGGATTTCGTTGGCCCAAGGGTTTTCGGCCAAGGGTTCTCGGCAGTCTGTTGTGTTTTCGTCCAAGATGCTAGTACAGTAAAAACTCGTTATGTTAAGTCTGTTAACCCTGTTTAGTTGTTAACAGTGTTAGTTGATAAACCCTGTTAGATTATTAACTTAGTTAAGTATGTAACCCTGATGATTTTGTCAACTCTATTAGTTATTAAATCAGTTAACTGACTGACTTCGTTAATTTATTATTCCTGTTGAAGGTGTTAACCCTGTTTAGTTTACTAACGTTGTTATACATGCTACTCTTGTTAAACCAATTAACCCTGTCAGGCAAGTTAGTGAATAAACTGTGAAAGACCTTACATGAAGCATGGACTGCATGAAATTGATAACTGCTTATATGATACATGATAATTGCTTAAACACACTTCGTGACATTGATTGCATGAGAAACTTTACAAACATGTACTGACGGTGAATACATGCATACTCTAGGCTTTGATTGATTTCTTGTGAGCACTTAACTTAGCATACCGAGCAAACCAAGGTGAGTTCACACTCTTACCAAGGCATGGGATTCCCGGGGTTGGGAATGGGTTTGGATGATTACTTGGACACACATTGATACTGGAATTACGTACCACTGACCTCGGGAGAGGCAGGTTACTTGTAGATACTGCTAGACTAGTGATACAAATACTACTCTTCGCACACACGTCTGGAATGGCCGCGATACTAACACTAATACTTAACTTCGCACACATTCCTGGAATGGCCGCGATACGAATACCAAACTTCGCACACATGCCTGGAATGGCCGCGATACGAATACCAAACTTCGCACACATGCCTGGAGGGCCGCGATACAAATATACCTAGTCTAGAAAACATGGGAGACCCCCACTAATCTTCGCACGCATGCCGGGAAGGCCGCGATTCAAACAGACACGATACATTGGTTACTAAACAAACATACGGTTTACGAAACGAACACTATAACTACACAACCAACTGTGAACTCGCTCAACTAGTTGTTGACTTCCTGTTACATGCCTTGCAGGACCATAGGTACTCATGGAGCTTGCACGGGAGGCGCGGTCGTTGTGGGCACGGATTGTGGATGTTTTGATGAAAACTTTATGACTCTTCAAACTTAAGACTTGTGTTGGATTTTCATACTATGCTTCCGCTACTTATACTATGTTTTGATGGAACACCAATTGTATTGTAATGGATTACATTTATTTTTACTTATTACTTATATGTTCAATATGATTGGTGGCTTGATCCTGGTCAGTCACGCCTCCAAGCGGTGATACTCCGCGTGTGGATTTTGGGGGTGTGACAGATTGGTATCAGAGCCATTGGTTATAGAGAACTTGGTTTTAATATGGGGAAAACGTTTTTGTTAAAACCAGACTATAACCAGTACAGTGCTCAAAGATCCACAACGACGCCTCGCTCCACGTGCAAGACTCAACATCCTAGGTAATAAGGTTTATGTTTATTGCCTACATGCTAGAATTACATAGAACCTTGCTCGTGGTATGCTTAGATTACATTGCCTACTATTCGTTATTACTTGAGAACACTTGTGTGCTTACTCTTTTCTGTCATCGCACTTTCGAGATCCTCTCTCACTCATGTTCTCTTTGATATCAAGATCATGAGTGGACACGTTAACCTAACTCAAGCCCAGTTGGCGGCTTTGATAACTGAACAAGTTACTGCAGCACTCGTAGCTGCCCAGGCCGAAGGTATAGCCTGCCATCACAACTTACTCTAGGATCCTTAGATCCTACTTTCGCAAACCAACACTCGTGCTTAAGTATGTTTACTCTTACGCACATGACTGGTCAACACGCTCAGCCACCTGTGTGCACGTTTCAAAACTTTTATGGACTGTCGTCCTACTACGTTTAGTGGCACGGAAGGAGCAGTTGGACTCCTCCATTGGTTTGAAAAGCTCGAATCGGTCTTCGAAATGTGTGAATGCCCTGAGGCTCGTAGGGTGAAGTACGCCACTGGTACTCTCGAAGGCACTGCGCTAACTTGGTGGAACGCGCAAGTTCAGAAGCCGGGGCTGGCGGCTGCTAATGCCACCCCATGGAATGATTTTAAGGAACTGATCAAACATGTATACAGTAGTCGTGACGACATCCACAAGTTGGAAGTAGAGTTCTTTAACCCGAAGATGACGGGGTCAGAAATAGAAGCGTATACGAAACAATCCAACGAACTGACAGTGTTATGTCCAACTATGGTGGACCCCCTATCAAGCGTATTGAGTTGTATCTCAAGGGGCTAGTACCGGAAATTCAAAGTCATGTGACATCGGCCAACCTTGCTACTATTCAAGATGTTACTTGTCTAGCTCATCGTCTCACAGATCAGGCAGTGGAACAGAACAGGCTGCCTAAACGTATCAGTACTACTAACGCTACTACTTCCGCTACTCCCAGCGATAATAAGCGGAAATGGGATGGGGATTCCAGCAAGGGTTCAGCTACAGCACAGTCCCAGACACAGCGGCGAAAGATTGATGATACTATGCAAGGAGAAGATCATTCGTATTCCCCGTTCTGGTAAAGAACCTCTCGAAGTTCAAGGCGACAAGAGTGGTGCCGTGGTTGGCATCATCTACTTCCTGAAGGCTCAGAAGTGTTCACGGAAGGGCCACACTGCTATCTTAGCACTTGTTACTGACGCATCAGAGAAAGAGAAGAGATTGGAGGATATTCCAATAGTACACGATTTTTTCCTCAAGTGTTTCCTGAAGATTTATCTGGGCTACCGCCTCACCGCCAGGTCGAATTCCAGATTGAACTAGCTCCTGGAGCAGCACCAATAGCTCACGCACCGTATCGTTTAGCTCCAACCGAACTGGAGGAATTGTCCAAACAACTACAAGAACTCTTGGATAAGGGTTTTATACGTCCTAGCTCTTCGCCCTGGGGAGCTCCAATATTGTTTATGAAGAAGAAGGACGGTAACTTCCGCATGTGCATAGATTACCGCGAACTGAACAAGGTGACCGTGAAGAATCGTTATCCTCTTCCACGCATCGACGACTTATTCGACCAGTTGCAAGGGTCGAGCTATTACTCGAAGATTGACCTGAGGTCAGGATATCACCAACTGAGAGTCCGGGATGAGGACGTCTCCAAAACAGCATTCAGAACACGCTACGGCCATTACGAGTTTTTGGTCATGCCATTCGGGTTAACGAACGCGCCTGCGGTTTTCATGGATCTTATGAACAGGGTGTGCAAACCCTATTTGGATAAGTTTGTTATTGTATTTATCGATGACAATTTGATTTACTCCAAGAGTCTGGAGGAACACGAGCATCATTTACGACTCATTTTGGAACTCCTTCGAACGGAACAACTGTACGCCAAGTTTTCAAAATGCGACTTCTGGCTTCGTGAAGTCCACTTTCTAGGCCACGTGGTGAACAAGGATGGGATTCATGTTGATCCATCCAAGGTAGATTCGATCAAGAACTGGCCTGCACCTCGCACACCAACAGAAATACGCCAATTCTTGGGTTTGGCGGGTTATTACAGACGGTTCATCAAAGACTTCTCAAAGATTGCACTGCCCCTCACCTCACTAACGCAGAAAGGCATTGTCTATCGATGGGGTAATACACAGGAAACAGCATTTCAGCAGTTAAAGGATAGACTTTGTAGCGCACCTATCCTCTCATTGCCTGAAGCCACGGTCGATTTTGTAGTCTACTGCGACGCATCCATCCAAGGTCTTGGATGTGCGTTGATGCAACGGGATAAAGTCATTGCTTATGCTTCGCGCCAACTTAAGATTCACGAACGGAATTACACTACGCATGATTTAGAGCTGGGAGCTGTTGTCTTTGCGCTCAAGATATGGCGACACTACCTATATGGCACTAAGTGCACCATCTACACCGATCACAGGAGTCCCGAGCATATCTTCAAGCAGAAAGAATTGAAGATGCGACAACGACGATGGGTCGAGTTACTGAACGATTATGAATGTGCTATAAAGTACCATCCGGGCAAAGCCAATGTGGTGGCCGACGCCCTCAGTCGAAAGGATACTACACCTAGGCGTGTACGAGCGTTGCAACTCACTATTCAGTCTAATCTTCCTTCACAGATACGAGATGCTCAGGTAGAAGCATTGAAACCAGAAAACGTCAGGGCTGAAGCCCTACGCGGCTCAAGGCAATGGTTGGAACAAAAGGCAGACGGCGCCTACTATGTAACGGGACGCATCTGGGTCCCACTCTATGGTAACCTACGAGAGCTTGTGATGGATGAAGCACACAAGTCTCGCTACTCAGTACATCCTGGTTCGGATAAGATGTACCACGACCTCAGAACTACATATTGGTGGCCTAGCATGAAGGCCCACATAGCAACTTACGTTAGCAAGTGTTTGACTTGTGCGAGAGTCAAAGCCGAATACCAGAAACCTTCAGGCCCACTCCAACAACCTGAGATACCACAATGGAAATGGGAACAAATTTCCATGGATTTTGTTACTGTCCTACCCAGATCTCAGCGCGGAAATGACACTATATGGGTGATCATGGATCGACTCAAAAAGTCTGCACACTTCTTGGCTATCAAGGAAACAGACAAGTTCTCTACTTTAGCAGACGTTTACTTGAAGGAATTGGTTTCGAGGCACGGGGTGCCCACCTCTATTATCTCCGATCGTGATGCACGTTTCACTTCAGAATTATGGCAAGCAATGCACAAATCTTTTGGCTCTCGTTTAGACATGAGCACAGCTTATCACCCTCAGACGGATGGGCAGTCTGAGCGCACTATTCAAACTTTAGAAGACATGCTTCGGGCATGTGTAATCGATTTCGGGAACGGCTAGGAAAAACACCTCCCATTAGTGGAGTCCTCGTATAACAACAGTTACCACACCAGCATTCAAGCCGCTCCATTCGAGGCATTGTACGGGCGTAAATGCCGATCACCTCTTTATTGGGCAGAGGTGGGTGATAGTCAGATTACAGGTCCAGAACTTGTAGTAGACACAACAGAAAGGATTGCTCAGATACGACAACGCATGTAGGCAGCTCGTGACCGTCAGAAAGCCTACGCAAACAAGCGCCGGAAACCACTCGAGTTCCAAGTTGGGGATCGAGTGCTACTCAAAGTCTCACCCTAGAAGGGTGTGGTTCGTTTTGGCAAACGGGGCAAACTCAATCCACGTTACGTCGGACCATTTGAAATCATTGAGAAAATAGGCAGGGTGGCCTACAAACTAAACCTACCAACAGAACTCAGTGCAGTTCACAACGTTTTTCACGTGTCGAATCTGAAGAAGTGTCTGTCAGATGAGAACCTCATAGTTCCTTTGAAGGAGCTCACTATCGACGATCAGTTGCGATTCGTCGAGGAACCAGTTGAAATCACAGACCGGGATGTTAAGGTCCTCAAACACACCAGAATACCTCTTGTTCGAGTTCGTTGGAACTCCCGTCGTGGCCCATAGTTCACCTGGGAACGAGAAGATCAAATGAAACTCAAGTATCCCCAGTTATTCGGAAACAGTACAACCACTACTGAGGATGAAGCTAATACAGAATTTCGGGACGAAATTCCAAATCAACGGGGGGATGATGTGACACCCCAGGAAAACTAGTAAACTACACAACACAACTAGCTTCCTCAGTAACCGCGTACTAAATTTCGGGACGAAAATTCTTTCAAGTTGGGGATAATGTGACAACCCGAGTTCTCAAGGTCTCTACTCGACTTAGTGCTTGCTTGCAAAGTGTTGTCTATATACTTATTTGGTATGCCTTACAAGTGTGTATGTTAATATGTGTTTATATTAGTATTATGTTGGGTATTAATAATATGTTTTTTTATATATTATTTATGAAAAGGGAACTTTGTATAATACTTGAAACACCCACACCCGAAATCCCCCTCATGAAAACACATTAAGTGTTTTAGTCCGCAGAGGCAAACGAAAACCATAAATGGGCTTTGGCCCAGTGAAGGTTTGTTTTTTTATTTTAAGTCCCAACCTCTACATGAACGGTTCATTGGCAAACCCTACGCTTATCTGATCATTACGGCAGTGGAATCCTTCTTATCGAAACTGTGACAACTCGAGTTTCCGACTTTCTTTTTTTTCGCATTTAGTGCACGTTGACTTTGACTGTGTAGTTGTTTGACTTGTTTAACTTGTAACTGTATACGTTAATTTATAATGAACAATTGTGGTTGCATGATTTTGTGTTTGGCTGTATATCATGAAACACCTGTTGAAAACTTAAACTGTTTAAAACATGGAAGGACCTGACGAAACAGACTGTTTCGCCATATACATTCCGACGAAACTGGTGTGTTTCGCCATCAAGCAACTCGACGAAACAGTGTGTTTCGCCATATCACCTCACGACGAAACTGATGTGTTTCGTCGGCCCATTGATTCGCAAAGCCCATTAAGGGCCCAGAACGGTAATTCGTGGATATTAAGTGAAACCGACTTCCTGTTTCACACTTTTATCAAAAATAGAAACCCTAGAACTCTCTCTTTTGAAAAGGCGATACCCATCATCAACCATCATCTTTCTCTCTCGAATCCTCCCTTGTTCATCCCGAATATCTCGGTTAGTGCGTGCTTGTCTAAATCGGTTTCTTTGTCCCTTGATTTCTTTATACATGTTGTGTTTATGCTTGATTTCTGGATTATAGGAGTGTATGTGTATGATGAATACTTAGGGTTTCATGAACCTCTCAATGATTATGCATGTTAGCGGGTATGCATAGAGTATGGATTTTATGAGTGTTGTTTTGTGATGATTACATGATTTTATTGATGAAGATGATGATATGATCCCTGGTTCATTGATGTTTCGGTTGTGATGCATAGATTAATGGTTGGTAACATAAGACTCATTATATTGAGCGAGGATTGAATGATTTCTGTGTTGAACGATTTCTGTATGATGAGGAATTGCTGTTTTACGGCTGTTAGGGTTTATGTGTTTTTCGCTCTGCTGTAACTGATGTCTGCGAAACTGAACTGTTCGACGAAACAGAACTCTCGGCGAAACAGAATGTGTTTCGCCAAGAGTAGTCGACGAATCAGAAGTTCTGTTTCGCCAGGGGACACCTCGACGAAACAGAATGTGTTTCGCCATTATATGTGTTTCGTCATTATCTGTGTTTCGCCAACATGCGTGATTCGCCGAATAGCTGATCTGTGCAGTAACTTGAGTTAATTATGTTAAGTGTTAACTGGAATATTTGACTGCTGTTAAGTGTAGCCATCTTGTATATGATTGTGATTACGTGCTACATGTTTATACGTGCATAACTTGGACGCAAACTGATTTCACATACGTGCATACTTTAGGACGTGATTGACTTACTTTGAGCACATACCTAGCATACCGAGCAAACAAGGTGAGTTCACACTTCTACCAAGGCATGGGATTCCCAGGGCTTGGGAATGGGATTTAAGGAATAAGGTTGAATGGATTCATGCGGACATTATTACTAGACTACCATACCATCGTCCTCGGTTGTGAAGGATACTTACGTAAAACCTACGTGAATCTATATTTACTACTGCCTCGGTTGTGTCAGGCACTTACGTAAAACCTACGTATACTTATGCTATTTACTATCCTCGGTTGTGAAGGATACTTACGTAAAACCTACGTATACTTATGCTATTTACTATCCTCGGTTGTGAAGGATACTTACGTAAAACCTACGTATACTTATGCTATTTACTATCCTCGGTTGTGAAGGATACTTACGTAAAACCTACGTAACACTGGTACGTATTACTGTTCTCGGTTGTGAAGAACACATAGTGGTTACAAATAGTCTAGTGGTTATACAACACGGGAAGCCCCCACCAATAGAACTTACTACCGGCCCAGTAGAGCCACATGTTACAAACAAACTTACTATTACGCATTACTTTCTGTGAGCTCGCTCAACTTTTTGTTGACCCTCTGTTACATGCCTTGCAGGACCATAGGTACTTTTGGAGCTTGCACGGGAGGCACAGTCGTTGTGGACATGGATCGTGATTGTGTTGTTAAACATTATAACATTTTGTACTTAAACTTTTGTTGGGTTTACATTAAATGCTTCCGCTACACACTTGTTTA
This sequence comes from Helianthus tuberosus, assembly GCA_030545235.1. NCBI lineage: Eukaryota > Viridiplantae > Streptophyta > Magnoliopsida > Asterales > Asteraceae > Helianthus > Helianthus tuberosus. The sequence continues at coordinate 128,536,082 of CM060407.1, forward strand.
TATTTGGTTTTGTAAACACCTATCGTATTGATGAATGACTTTTGAGATACATACTTATGTTCAATATGATTGGTGGCTTGATCCTGGTCATGTCACGCCTCCAAGCGGTAGTACTCCGCGTGTGGAATTTGGGGGTGTGACAGATTGGTATCAGAGCCATTGGTTATAGAGAACTCGGTTTTAATAAGGGAAAAACGTTTTTATTAAAACCAGACTATAACCAGAACAGTGCTCAACGATCCACAACGACGCCTTGCTCCACGTGCAAGACTCATCACTCTAGGTAATATGGTACATGTCTTATTGCCTACTTGCTAGAATTGCATAGAACTTTGCTCCGGGTATGCTTAGGTTAACTTGACACTATTGCATGAGAACACTTGTGTGATTACTCCCTTTTGTTATCGCACTACTCGCGAACCTCTCTCACTTATGTCATATTTACTATGAAGATCATGTCTGGACGTATCAACATGACGCAAGCCCAACTGACGGCTCTTATTAACGAGCGAGTTGCTGAGGCACTTACAGCCGCACAAGCAGGAGGTATACCCTGCAGTTGTAACTCACACTAGGATCTTTAGATCCTACACTCCTAAACCAACTCTTGTGTTTTAATCTTGTACTGGATTCTTATATACAACAGGTCAGCATGCTCAGCCACCTGTTTGTACCTTCAAAACTTTCATGGACTGTCGTCCTACTACTTTTAGTGGCACGGAAGGAGCGGTTGGACTCCTCCATTGGTTTGAAAAGCTCGAGTCCGTATTCGAAATGTGCGAATGCCCTGAGGCTCGCAGGGTGAAGTACGCCACTGGTACACTAGAAGGCATTGCGCTGACTTGGTGGAATGCGCAAGTGCAGATGTTAGGATTGGCTGTTGCTAACGCCACACCTTGGAATGATTTCAAGGATTTGATTAAAGAGGAATACTGTAGCCGTGATGATATTCATAAGCTGGAGGTAGAGTTTTATCACTTGAAAATGACTGGGTCAGAAATTGAAGCGTACACCAGAAGATCGAATGAGTTGGCTATTCTGTGTCCTACTATGGTGGACCCTCCCATTAAGCGTATCGAACTGTATCTCAATGGCCTGGTGCCGGAAATTCAAAGCCACGTAACCTCAGCGAATCTTGGCACTATTCAACAGATCGTCAAGCTAGCTCATCGCCTCACCGATCAGGCAGTGGAACAGAACAAGCTGCCTAAACGCATCAACGCTACTACTACTGCTACTGTTTCAGCAACTACTCCTGCTACCCCCAGTGATAACAAGAGAAAATGGGAGGGGGATTCCAGCAAAGGTTCAGCTTTAGTACAGTCTCAAGTTCAGCAGCGAAAGACTGACAACTATCAGAGCCCAAGTCAGCAATCTTCGGGCAGTCACAGGCAGGGTGGTTATCAAGGGAACCTCCCAAAGTGTAACAACTGTAACAGGCATCACAGTGGCCAGTGCAACAAGGGTCGTTGTCGGAGGTGCCTCAGGATGGGCCATGAGGCCAAGGATTGTAGGAGCCCACGGCCTGTAACTCAGAATCAACAGCAGCAGCAAACGCAGCAGAACCAACAACAGGGTAACAAGGGATGTTTTCATTGTGGTGCTGAAGGTCACTTCAAAAGACACTGCCCTCAGTTAAACCAAAACCAGAACAACAACAGCAATAATCAGGGCACTGGGAACAACAATGGGTGAAACAACAACAACAATGGTGCAAAGGGTCGTATGTTTGTGATTGGTCAGAGTGACGCAAGGAACGATCTTAATGTGGTTTCGGGTAAGTTTCTTCTCGACGACTTTTATGTTACGGTATTATTTGATTCGGGTGCGGATATCAGTTATATGTCTCTGAAAGTTAGTAAAATGCTTAAACACGCACCAACACTGTTAAGCACCAAACATGTAGTAGAGTTAGCTAACGGTAAAAGTCTAGAGGCCACACACATAGTTCAGGGTTGTAATCTTATCCTCGCTGGTCAGACTTTCTCTATCGATCTCATTCCTATAACTCTGAGTAGTTTCGACATTGTCATCGGTATGGATTGGTTATCCCAACAGCAAGCAGAGATCCTATGCAAGGAGAAGATCATTCGTATTCCTCGTTCTGGCAAAGAACCTCTCGAAGTTCAAGGTGACAAGAGTGGTGTCGTGAGTGGCATCATCTCCTTCTTGAAGGCACAGAAGTGTCTGCGAAAGGGCCACGTAGCTATTTTAGCACTCGTTACTGATACATCGACGACAGAGAAAAAGATTGGGGATATTCCTGTAGTACGCGACTTTCCTCAGGTGTTTCCTGAAGAGTTACCTGGGTTACCGCCTCATCGCCAAGTCGAATTTCAGATCGAGCTAGCTCCAGGAGCAGCACCTATAGCTCGAGCGCCTTACCGCTTAGCTCCAACTGAACTGGAAGAACTGTCTAAGCAATTGCAAGAACTCTTGGAAAAGGGTTTCATACGTCCTAGCTCTTCGCCCTGGGGAGCTCCAGTATTATTTGTAAAGAAGAAAGATGGTACCTTTCGTATGTGCATAGATTACCGTGAACTGAACAAGGTGACGGTGAAGAACCGTTATCCACTTCCACGTATCGACGACTTATTCGACCAGTTGCAAGGGTCGAGCTATTACTCAAAGATTGATCTAAGGTCGGGTTACCATCAACTGAGAGTCCGGGATGAGGACGTCTCCAAAACAGCATTCAGAACTCGCTACGGCCATTACGAGTTTTTAGTCATGCCTTTCGGGCTAACGAACGCGCCTGTGGTTTTCATGGATCTTATGAACAGGGTGTGCAAACCTTATCTTGACAAGTTTGTTATTGTTTTCATTGACGACATCCTGATTTACTCGAAGAATCGGGAGGAACACGAACAGCATTTACGACTTATTCTGGAACTCCTTCGAACGGAACAACTGTACGCTAAGTTTTCAAAATGCGACTTCTGGCTTCGTGAAGTCCACTTTCTAGGCCACGTGGTAAACAAGGATGGGATACATGTTGATCCATCCAAGGTAGATTCGATCAAGAATTGGCCTGCGCCTCGTACACCTACAGAAATACGCCAATTCTTGGGTTTGGCGGGTTATTACAGACGGTTTATCAAAGACTTCTCAAAGATTGCACAGCCGCTTACATTACTGACACAGAAAGGTATTGCTTACCGTTGGAGTGATACACAGGATACAGCGTTTCAGCACTTAAAGGATAGACTTTGTAGCGCACCTATCCTCTCATTGCCTGAAGGCACGGACGACTTTGTAGTCTACTGCGATGCATCTATCCAAGGTCTTGGATGTGTGTTGATGCAGCGGGATAAAGTTATTGCTTATGCTTCACGCCAACTTAAGATTCACGAACGGAATTACACTACACACGATTTAGAGCTTGGAGCTGTTGTTTTTGCGCTCAAGATATGGCGACATTATCTGTATGGCACCAAGTGCACCATTTACACCGATCACAGGAGTCTTGAGTATATTTTCAAGCAGAAAGACCTGAACATGCGACAGCGTCGATGGGTCGAGCTACTGAACGATTACGAATGTGCTATAAAGTACCATCCAGGCAAGGCCAATGTGGTGGCCGACGCCCTCAGTCGAAAGGATACTATACCTAGACGTGTACGAGCGTTGCAACTCACTATTCAGTCTAGTCTTCCTTCACAGATACGAGATGCTCAGGTAGAAGCATTGAAACCGGAAAATGTCAGGGCTGAAGCTCTACGCGGCTCAAGACAACGGTTAGAACAAAGGGCAGACGGCGCCTATTATGTAACCGGACGCATCTGGGTCCCACTCTATGGCAACCTACGCGAGCTTGTAATGGATGAAGCTCATAAGTCTCGCTACTCAGTACATCCTGGTTCAGATAAGATGTACCACGACCTCAGAACTACATATTGGTGGCCTAGCATGAAGGCCCACATAGCAACTTACGTTAGAAAGTGTTTGACTTGTGCGAGAGTCAAGGCAGAATATCAGAAACCATCAGGCCCACTCCAGCAACCTGAGATACCACAATGGAAATGGGAGCAAATTTCCATGGATTTTGTTACTGGTCTACCCAGATCTCAACGTGGGAATGATACTATTTGGGTGATCGTGGATCGACTCACAAAGTCTGCTCACTTCTTGGCTATCAAGGAAACGGATAAGTTCTCCACTCTAGCAGACATATACCTTAAGGAAGTTGTTTCGAGGCACGGGGTGCCCACATCTATTATCTCTGATCGTGATGCACGTTTTACTTCAGAACTGTGGCAAGCAATGCACAAATCTTTTGGCTCTCGTTTAGACATGAGCACAGCTTATCATCCTCAGACCGATGGGCAATCTGAGCGCACTATTCAAACTCTAGAAGACATGCTTCGGGCGTGCGTAATTGACTTTGGCAAGGGCTGGGAAAAGCATCTGCCACTTGTGGAATTTTCATACAACAACAGTTACCACACCAGCATTAGAGCTGCTCCATTTGAGGCATTGTACGGGCGTAAATGCCGATCACCTCTTTGTTGGGCAGAGGTGGGTGACAGTCAGATCACAGGTCCAGAAATGGTAGTTGATACTACTGAAAAGATTGCTCAAATACGACAACGCATGGCGGCAGCACGTGACCGTCAGAAAGTATACGCCGATAAAGACAGGAAAATACTCGAATTCCAAGTTGGGGATCGAGCACTACTCAAAGTTTCGCCCTGGAAGGGTGTGGTTCGTTTTGGCAAACGAGGCAAGCTCAATCCGCGTTATGTCGGACCTTTCGAAGTTATAGAGAAAATAGGCAAAGTGGCCTACAGACTGAACTTACCTGCTGAACTCAGTGCAGTTCACAACGTCTTTCACGTGTCGAATCTGAAGAAGTTTCAGTCAGATGAGACCCACATAGTTCCTCTGAAGGAGCTCACTATCGACGAACGATTGCATTTCGTCGAGGAACCAGTTGAAATCACGGACCGGGATGTTAAGGTCCTCAAGAACACTAGAATACCTCTTGTACGAGTTCGTTGGAACTCCCGTCGCGGCCCAGAGTTCACCTGGGAGCGCGAAGATCAAATGGAACTCAAATATCCCCAGTTGTTCGAAAACAATGCAACTACTACTGAGGCTGAAGCTACTACAGAAGTTCGGGATGAAATCCCAACTCAACGGGGGGATGATGTGACACCCCAGGAAAACCAGTAAACGATAACTTACCTAGCTTCCTCAGTAACCGCATGCTAAATTTCGGGACGAAATTTCTTTCAAGTTGGGGATAATGTGACAACTCGAGTTTCCGACTTTCTTTTTTTTCGCATTTAGTGCACGTTGACTTTGACTGTGTAGTTGTTTGACTTGTTTAACTTGTAACTGTATACGTTAATTTATAATGAACAATTGTGGTTGCATGATTTTGTGTTTGGCTGTATATCATGAAACACCTGTTGAAAACTTAAACTGTTTAAAACATGGAAGGACCTGACGAAACAGACTGTTTCGCCATATACATTCCGACGAAACTGGTGTGTTTCGCCATCAAGCAACTCGACGAAACAGTGTGTTTCGCCATATCACCTCACGACGAAACTGATGTGTTTCGTCGGCCCATTGATTCGCAAAGCCCATTAAGGGCCCAGAACGGTAATTCGTGGATATTAAGTGAAACCGACTTCCTGTTTCACACTTTTATCAAAAATAGAAACCCTAGAACTCTCTCTTTTGAAAAGGCGATACCCATCATCAACCATCATCTTTCTCTCTCGAATCCTCCCTTGTTCATCCCGAATATCTCGGTTAGTGCGTGCTTGTCTAAATCGGTTTCTTTGTCCCTTGATTTCTTTATACATGTTGTGTTTATGCTTGATTTCTGGATTATAGGAGTGTATGTGTATGATGAATACTTAGGGTTTCATGAACCTCTCAATGATTATGCATGTTAGCGGGTATGCATAGAGTATGGATTTTATGAGTGTTGTTTTGTGATGATTACATGATTTTATTGATGAAGATGATGATATGATCCCTGGTTCATTGATGTTTCGGTTGTGATGCATAGATTAATGGTTGGTAACATAAGACTCATTATATTGAGCGAGGATTGAATGATTTCTGTGTTGAACGATTTCTGTATGATGAGGAATTGCTGTTTTACGGCTGTTAGGGTTTATGTGTTTTTCGCTCTGCTGTAACTGATGTCTGCGAAACTGAACTGTTCGACGAAACAGAACTCTCGGCGAAACAGAATGTGTTTCGCCAAGAGTAGTCGACGAATCAGAAGTTCTGTTTCGCCAGGGGACACCTCGACGAAACAGAATGTGTTTCGCCATTATATGTGTTTCGTCATTATCTGTGTTTCGCCAACATGCGTGATTCGCCGAATAGCTGATCTGTGCAGTAACTTGAGTTAATTATGTTAAGTGTTAACTGGAATATTTGACTGCTGTTAAGTGTAGCCATCTTGTATATGATTGTGATTACGTGCTACATGTTTATACGTGCATAACTTGGACGCAAACTGATTTCACATACGTGCATACTTTAGGACGTGATTGACTTACTTTGAGCACATACCTAGCATACCGAGCAAACAAGGTGAGTTCACACTTCTACCAAGGCATGGGATTCCCAGGGCTTGGGAATGGGATTTAAGGAATAAGGTTGAATGGATTCATGCGGACATTATTACTAGACTACCATACCATCGTCCTCGGTTGTGAAGGATACTTACGTAAAACCTACGTGAATCTATATTTACTACTGCCTCGGTTGTGTCAGGCACTTACGTAAAACCTACGTATACTTATGCTATTTACTATCCTCGGTTGTGAAGGATACTTACGTAAAACCTACGTATACTTATGCTATTTACTATCCTCGGTTGTGAAGGATACTTACGTAAAACCTACGTAACACTGGTACGTATTACTGTTCTCGGTTGTGAAGAACACATAGTGGTTACAAATAGTCTAGTGGTTATACAACACGGGAAGCCCCCACCAATAGAACTTACTACCGGCCTAGTAGAGCCACATGTTACAAACAAACTTACTATTACGCATTACTTTCTGTGAGCTCGCTCAACTTTTTGTTGACCCTCTGTTACATGCCTTGCAGGACCATAGGTACTTTTGGAGCTTGCACGGGAGGCACAGTCGTTGTGGACATGGATCGTGATTGTGTTGTTAAACATTATAACATTTTGTACTTAAACTTTTGTTGGGTTTACATTAAATGCTTCCGCTACACACTTGTTTATATTTGGTTTTGTAAACACCTATCGTATTGATGAATGACTTTTGAGATACATACTTATGTTCAATATGATTGGTGGCTTGATCCTGGTCATGTCACGCCTCCAAGCGGTAGTACTCCGCGTGTGGAATTTGGGGGTGTGACAGAAACCCTGTGACCTCCTCAATCTATACACTTACATTCGGTTAGTGAGTTATATTGTTAATCCATTTGTTACTCTTTGTCACACCCCGACCACGTAGGACAACCAAACGTGGCGGAAACATCGAGGCGTGTTGCAACAGAATTAATGTTTCATAACCATGGATACCAAAAAGTGTTTCGTTTTATTAAACATTGAATAATTACGTCGTCTTGAAATCTAAATACACTATTTAAACATAGTCTATCATTGTTATTGAGTCACTAAGGCCTTGTCCAGTCCTATGTGAGCATGCATCTTATCAATCGATATCATTCAACAATACCTGAAACATATGTGAAAACGAGGTCAGCAAAGAAATGCTGGCGAGTACATAGGTTTTGTAGGAGTGTCGAAATCATGGCTAGTTTAGACGTTGCAATACTTTATTTAAAAACCTTGTTTTGAAAAGAGTATAATATTGCAACTTAATTAACCAACTCAAATCAAGCGGGTTATAATTTGTAAAACCTCGTAGCCATGACTCTTAACCCAAAAACATTTGTTTTAGTAAATTATTTGAAAAACAATGATAAGTTCAGGTGATATGTATAAATAAGAGAATAATGCATGATTAAATGAATAACCATGTAAAATGAGTTTGTATAAGATAAGTTGTTTGTAAATAAATGTCTTGTGAAAAGTATGTTACTTGTATAAAATGTTCTATGTCTCAAACTGAAATGATTCAAATAACGCTACAATATGTAATACCATACAAACACTTATATATAGGAAGTACCAGCGGCGTATCCACCATGCTTGTATCATATTCCACACGCATTGTTACTTAATCACTTAATCCAAACCAAACCACCAAAGTAATGTTCATGCCCAAATGTAAATCATGTAATATGTATAACCAAAATAATATCGTATATCGCTTTGAAGCCAATCGTTTACCCAATCGATAAAACATCGTGTGAAACCCAATCGTTAAAACATCGTGTGAAAACCAATCGTAAATCGTTTAATTCGTTTTAGGTCGTGAAACTACTTATATGATCGTCTCGCTAATAACATTCAAACCTTCGTGACTTTCGTCGCTTCTCGTTTTCGTATTAACAAACCTCCATAGGGTAAGTTAACAATTACAGATTCAGTCGCTACCTACCATACCCACACATAACCATGGGTGTAGTAAATAACGGGATTTGTCAGATCCTATGGTACCATAACCTAATACTGGTCGGCTTGATCATTGCTAATGAATGTCATTTGTTATGTAACTACAACCAACAAGTTTGTTCACTTTATGAAATCGTTATTAGTTTTGTATAAATCGTCTTAATCGTTTTTTAAACCATCGTTATAACATCGAAAACATTTAGCACATATGAGTCACCCCAAAACAATTGAAAACAGTAAAAGAGGGGAATAATGTACTCGCCTGAGAATGCTTGGAGGTCTTGAACAACAACCAAACAAAGCTAGAGGGAGCACGGAATCAGACGGTACCTAATATAGGTAACTACATAATTAACCCGGACCTAAATCGGAAGACTGGGTAGCAGGAGGGTTTGTAAACCAAATGAGTGTAGGAACTCATGTGATATGGTTTGACAAAGCCTACATACTAAATGAAACTTAACCTAAGCATAATCGACCCATCGCGACCCATTAAGGTAACATATGCTACTTTAACGCGTCGTGCGCGTGAAACGCGTTCAGACCGTCTAACTAGTCCTATGACAAGTGTTATATGCCTAAACATGTTACATAATCAGTTATGTGACAAAATTTTAGGTTACATATGCTTAATTACCAATTATACATGAAAAGGGTATTCTGGTAATTTACCTAAGGCATATAAACTACCTATCATACAACTACTTAAACGATGTGACCATAGGGTATAACCTCGGAAGGTTATTCCCTACCTACTATGGTCACCTAATGTATTTGGTCCGATCCTAATGATCGACCAAATGGGTCGAGTTCGAAGGTATAGGCGATTTATTAGATCGCCTACCCTACGACTCTAGACAACGTGGTAATCAGTGGGCATAGTCCCAAGGGACTATGACCAACGTGATTACACTCACGTTGCGAAGTTCAAACGAACTTCGCATTGACCATTACTGGTCAACGCTGAAAGTCAAACAAAGTTTGACTTTCGGACTCGAAAAGCAGTAAAATAAGGAAAAGAACGAAAGAATACTAACCCAGGGTCCCCGAATGCTAATCCCGATCCAAGAACTCAGGTATGAAACAATGGTTTCAACTTAGAGCTCTCAAATCAGAATTCTTGTAAGATTTAAAGCATATGGGGGTGGGGTATTTATAGTATTCGGGTAACCGTTGAGATCGTTTCTTGGAAAAGGGGAAACGATCAAGGCCGTACACTTGTCGGAACCTTATGGAAGCTAAAATTGGTCCTTATCAACATGACAAGGCAATTTGGAACATGTGGAGGAGGATAAAACAGCTGCAGCCTGCTGTTTAAAAACTCTGAATCTGGTCAGCAGACCCCTAGCGCACCGCTACGCTAAAAGTGTAGCGCACCGCTAGGGTTAAGTTTGGCAGATTTACACTTTTGGTCCCTGTCATGCATTCAGCCCATTTTTGACACGTTTAAGGCCCGTTAACCCCATTTCAAAGCTCTAAAATGAAGTTAAAGTATAGGGAACTTAAAATGTGTTCAAAAATATCTCGGATGTCGGTTCGTTTGGCCGTACGAACGCGATGTTCGCTTAATTACGACGGAATGCGCATAAGCGCGAAAAACGAACCAAATGACGTGACGAATGGATTTTTCTTAAGGTGAACACTAAAATATAATGTAGTCATGCTTACATAAATTTTTGGATGTCCGGATGTATTCAGAACGTAAGTTATGCGCGAAAATGCAAACTTGTGCACTTTTTGACACTTTTAGTCCCTGAATGACACAAAAGTTTATTTTAGCATACCGAACACCTCAAAGCCTATTTCTAAGCTATGGGAAGGGTATTTATGGTATGTTTAACTTATGGTCATGCTCCGGAATGTCTGTTACAGTTCAAATTGGCATACTTTCGCAGTTTGTCAACTTTAGTCCCTGTAGACGAATAACTTTGATTTCACCACACCAAACCTTCCAAAACTTATATCTAAGTTATGTATAGGTTATTTAAGGTATGTTAAGCCTATTTCACTATTCCGGAGTGTTCGTTGGATTAAACTGGTTATATCTACACATCAGAGCGCGTATAACCCTCCAGAAAGCGATTTAAAGCTTGAAATCGAACAAGAGTCGATATGTGCAAACGATACACATATTTTTACAAATCCCAAGTATGAAATACAATATTTCATTGGTTTGGTATTTGTTTGATGGCCGTGGAGGCACAGGTGTTACAGTCTCCCCTACTTTAGGAAATTTCGTCCCGAAATTTATTTAGAGGAAACTTGTGAGAGCTTGAAAACATGAGGTTGAAAAGATCGAACAATATTGGTTAGGGTTCTGAACTTCTAGTAATCTTTAATAACATCATGATTGCAATGTAAGAGGGATACTTATATACAAGTATATGAAGCGTCATTGGTGCGTCCACCGTACCTCCATTACATCGTTCTCATTTCGTTATTGTTGTCACTATCGGTTCTTACACATAATAAATCTTACTGTGTTTCTGTGCACTAAATTTCATAATTATGTACGCGTCCATAATCAGACAATTCTTTGCACAATTCATACAGTCTATTTTATAGTGTGTAGGGGAAAACCAAATGAACAAACCGGTGATGAGTGTGACTAGACCGCCATAGAGTCCTTTAAATTAAATCAATAAATGATCTAAATAGACTATCAAGGAGTCTGTTCAGCTACATCACTAGATGTCGTTCTCTAACCAAATTGTGAATCAATCTTTTTGACTAGACTACTAAGAGGGTCTTTTATGAATCATGGAGTGGTACTATATAATCCAAGGGTCTTAACTACTACGTAGAAGCCCATAAGGATTTAAGGTAGTACCTTTTGAATATCCTACTACGAATCCCTCATATGAAGATATAAAAGATTCTATGAGGATTTGAAAATCGGATCACACAAAATCATAGAGGAGAACACATAAACACATATCACATAACCACAAAATTGTTCGTTAATTTGTCTTGTAAATTGCGTACATGCATTTAAAGCACACTAGGAATCCATTCCGTGGATTTCATTTGGTACTTTAAACGTTATCAAGAATCCAACTATAAAGATAGAAAGATTCAAAAAGAAAATTCGATTTCGATTACTAGGAACCGAAGTGTTCGAATTAAGGTACATAAGGAATCCGATTAAGGACTCTGATTTGAATGATAATCATCCACAAGGATCTAATTATAAGGATAAAAAGATCCCATATGAATTTTAGAAGTTGAAGATGTTTTGAAACCTTGCACTGGATGTGCTTAGGTCAAAACATGATGTAAGAATGCTTATGAAGTTGAGATGCTTGATATGTCAAGGCGACATATGAAGCAGAATTTTGAAGGTTATGTCAATGTATGAGGAAAATATTTTTGAAAACTATGCATGGGGTTCTTTTAGGAAAAATGTGTTTAACGTTTTCGAAACCTTATATATAATACTTTTTGAAATCATAAAGTAGGTGTATTAGGTAGATATATTTAAAAAAAATGTTTTAAAATCATGCGAGATGAATTTTGAAATTATGTATAAGGTTTTTGAAAGACATGAATGATGCTTTTCGAAATCATGCACTTGATCAGAAAATGTATTGTGTTAATATTGTCTTCAGACAATATGAAATATTTTGAAATTAGAAAGGTTGGTTTTGATAACATGGCCAATGTTTTTGAAATAACATAGACAATGCATCTAGAAAAATTGTTTTCAAACTATATGAAATGTTTTGAGATCATGAAGATTGTTTTGAATTACTGGTACTGTGTATGTTGAAAAATCAAAACGTAATGGGTATGAGATTTGAAAATACCCTTAGTTATCTAACCAAGGGTTTAAAGGCACAGATGTGCGAAAAGCACGATTACTCATAATGTCACTTAATTTTCTGTACTTTGTTTCTTAGAGTGAAACGAGTACTTAAAATTTTCGAGGGAATCATGAGCAATCATTTGAAAGAGAGAAATCACAAGAGTAGTTTGTAAGGTACATAGTTCCTTGATGTAGGTATCATAGGAAAAGCCATACACACCTAGCAGGGGGTTGAGCTGGTTGGTTGGGGACTGCTTTACCATTGTGAGCGACCATGGCGAAGTTCTGAGAAGCCTTTCGCTTCTTTGACTTCTTAGGGGATCGTTCATCCATGGTCTTTGATTCCTCGATTGGTTTCTTGGCTGATGGTGTTGTCGCCTGACTAGGTCCTGCCTGTCTTGGTGACTCTTGAGTGGCTTCATCCTGGAGATGATACATGGCAGTAGCTAATTCAACAGTCTTCAGGACTACTTCGCCTATTCGCTGAGCGAATTTTGGCTGCTTGCTCAGATATCTGGGCGTCATCGTGATGAAGAGACAGTCTTGAAGAAAAAGAAAGGCATAGGGAGAAACAGGTGAAAGATTATTGGACAAACAAAACAGAAAGATAACGCATGAAAATTGCGATCATTTGTTTGTTACCTAAGGCAAACAAATGAGACGGTGACTGATCAAAGTAAATGGGTCAAAAATAATGTATCGCGAAGACATGCTCGCCTATAAGTGAACACTCATCCCAAGAATTCCCAGGTAAGCACAACTGGTCTCGCTTCTGCTGAGATGTATACGAAGTGCTTGCCTAGACAGAAAACCCAGAATACAGGCATTCACCCTTCCAGTTTGCACGTGTTCACATTATTTAAAACCCAAAACCTTGACGAAGTTTTGAAAACTCAAAGAGGTTCAAAACCATATAATAGAGAGTTCAAAACCTTACAATAGAGGGTTCAAAACCTAGTAATCAATCATCCTAGAACAGATGATTAGTTTTCAAAGCGGTTTTGAAATATATGTTCTTGTGTGGTCGTCGCCTAAGGATAGGTGACGGTATTGTTTTATGACTAAACGCAAGTAAACTCGCGTTAGGGTCCTAAGAAGGTTATAGACTAGGTCAAAGCATTACTAATTACTAATAACCTAATTCCCTATAACCATTGGCTCTGATACCATCTTTTCTGTCACACCCCGACCACGTAGGACAACCAAACGTGGCGGAAACATCGAGGCGTGTTGCAACAGAATTAATGTTTCATAACCATGGATACCAAAAAGTGTTTCGTTTTATTAAACATTGAATAATTACGTCGTCTTGAAATCTAAATACACTATTTAAACATAGTCTATCATTGTTATTGAGTCACTAAGGCCTTGTCCAGTCCTATGTGAGCATGCATCTTATCAATCGATATCATTCAACAATACCTGAAACATATGTGAAAACGAGGTCAGCAAAGAAATGCTGGCGAGTACATAGGTTTTGTAGGAGTGTCGAAATCATGGCTAGTTTAGACGTTGCAATACTTTATTTAAAAACCTTGTTTTGAAAAGAGTATAATATTGCAACTTAATTAACCAACTCAAATCAAGCGGGTTATAATTTGTAAAACCTCGTAGCCATGACTCTTAACCCAAAAACATTTGTTTTAGTAAATTATTTGAAAAACAATGATAAGTTCAGGTGATATGTATAAATAAGAGAATAATGCATGATTAAATGAATAACCATGTAAAATGAGTTTGTATAAGATAAGTTGTTTGTAAATAAATGTCTTGTGAAAAGTATGTTACTTGTATAAAATGTTCTATGTCTCAAACTGAAATGATTCAAATAACGCTACAATATGTAATACCATACAAACACTTATATATAGGAAGTACCAGCGGCGTATCCACCATGCTTGTATCATATTCCACACGCATTGTTACTTAATCACTTAATCCAAACCAAACCACCAAAGTAATGTTCATGCCCAAATGTAAATCATGTAATATGTATAACCAAAATAATATCGTATATCGCTTTGAAGCCAATCGTTTACCCAATCGATAAAACATCGTGTGAAACCCAATCGTTAAAACATCGTGTGAAAACCAATCGTAAATCGTTTAATTCGTTTTAGGTCGTGAAACTACTTATATGATCGTCTCGCTAATAACATTCAAACCTTCGTGACTTTCGTCGCTTCTCGTTTTCGTCGCTTCTCGTTTTCGTATTAACAAACCTCCATAGGGTAAGTTAACAATTACAGATTCAGTCGCTACCTACCATACCCACACATAACCATGGGTGTAGTAAATAACGGGATTTGTCAGATCCTATGGTACCATAACCTAATACTGGTCGGCTTGATCATTGCTAATGAATGTCATTTGTTATGTAACTACAACCAACAAGTTTGTTCACTTTATGAAATCGTTATTAGTTTTGTATAAATCGTCTTAATCGTTTTTTAAACCATCGTTATAACATCGAAAACATTTAGCACATATGAGTCACCCCAAAACAATTGAAAACAGTAAAAGAGGGGAATAATGTACTCGCCTGAGAATGCTTGGAGGTCTTGAACAACAACCAAACAAAGCTAGAGGGAGCACGGAATCAGACGGTACCTAATATAGGTAACTACATAATTAACCCGGACCTAAATCGGAAGACTGGGTAGCAGGAGGGTTTGTAAACCAAATGAGTGTAGGAACTCATGTGATATGGTTTGACAAAGCCTACATACTAAATGAAACTTAACCTAAGCATAATCGACCCATCGCGACCCATTAAGGTAACATATGCTACTTTAACGCGTCGTGCGCGTGAAACGCGTTCAGACCGTCTAACTAGTCCTATGACAAGTGTTATATGCCTAAACATGTTACATAATCAGTTATGTGACAAAATTTTAGGTTACATATGCTTAATTACCAATTATACATGAAAAGGGTATTCTGGTAATTTACCTAAGGCATATAAACTACCTATCATACAACTACTTAAACGATGTGACCATAGGGTATAACCTCGGAAGGTTATTCCCTACCTACTATGGTCACCTAATGTATTTGGTCCGATCCTAATGATCGACCAAATGGGTCGAGTTCGAAGGTATAGGCGATTTATTAGATCGCCTACCCTACGACTCTAGACAACGTGGTAATCAGTGGGCATAGTCCCAAGGGACTATGACCAACGTGATTACACTCACGTTGCGAAGTTCAAACGAACTTCGCATTGACCATTACTGGTCAACGCTGAAAGTCAAACAAAGTTTGACGTTCGGACTCGAAAAGCAGTAAAATAAGGAAAAGAACGAAAGAATACTAACCCAGGGTCCCCGAATGCTAATCCCGATCCAAGAACTCAGGTATGAAACAATGGTTTCAACTTAGAGCTCTCAAATCAGAATTCTTGTAAGATTTAAAGCATATGGGGGTGGGGTATTTATAGTATTCGGGTAACCGTTGAGATCGTTTCTTGGAAAAGGGGAAACGATCAAGGCCGTACACTTGTCGGAACCTTATGGAAGCTAAAATTGGTCCTTATCAACATGACAAGGCAATTTGGAACATGTGGAGGAGGATAAAACAGCTGCAGCCTGCTATTTAAAAACTCTGAATCTGGTCAGCAGACCCCTAGCGCACCGCTACGCTAAAAGTGTAGCGCACCGCTAGGGTTAAGTTTGGCAGATTTACACTTTTGGTCCCTGTCATGCATTCAGCCCATTTTTGACACGTTTAAGGCCCGTTAACCCCATTTCAAAGCTCTAAAATGAAGTTAAAGTATAGGGAACTTAAAATGTGTTCAAAAATATCTCGGATGTCGGTTCGTTTGGCCGTACGAACGCGATGTTCGCTTAATTACGACGGAATGCGCATAAGCGCGAAAAACGAACCAAATGACGTGACGAATGGATTTTTCTTAAGGCGAACACTAAAATATAATGTAGTCATGCTTACATAAATTTTTGGATGTCCGGATGTATTCAGAATGTAAGTTATGCGCGAAAATGCAAACTTGTGCACTTTTTGACACTTTTAGTCCCTGAATGACACAAAAGTTTATTTTAGCATACCGAACACCTCAAAGCCTATTTCTAAGCTATGGGAAGGGTATTTATGGTATGTTTAACTTATGGTCATGCTCCGGAATGTCTGTTACAGTTCAAATTGGCATACTTTCGCAGTTTGTCAACTTTAGTCCCTGTAGACGAATAACTTTGATTTCACCACACCAAACCTTCCAAAACTTATATCTAAGTTATGTATAGGTTATTTAAGGTATGTTAAGCCTATTTCACTATTCCGGAGTGTTCGTTGGATTAAACTGGTTATATCTACACATCAGAGCGCGTATAACCCTCCAGAAAGCGATTTAAAGCTTGAAATCGAACAAGAGTCGATATGTGCAAACGATACACATATTTTTACAAATCCCAAGTATGAAATACAATATTTCATTGGTTTGGTATTTGTTTGATGGCCGTGGAGGCACAGGTGTTACACTCTTATTGATCGATTGTGTTGTGTCTACTCATGATTCATGTGATGTTGTAATGATGATCTTGAATTGTTGAATGATGATTATAATGCATGTGTGATGTATTGAAAAGGCAGTCAATCGGATATGGATCCTTCTTAATTGTCGGCCATTGTACTCATTCTTGCATGTGATTGTCAGGAGAGCCGATTAACATGATAGGGCCTTTGAGCCCACTAAAATCTATTGTGTCAATTTAGTTTTTTTATAAATGGCTGACAACATATATATTAAACAAACTGCTAGTGGACCGATTGTAGTAATATATTGCATATAATAAGATAGTGCATGCTTTATGGCAGTAGACATGTGATAGTCCATGTGAATGAATAACTTGCTAAAGTCATACATGAGTTGGTTTGGCTGATTGATTGCACAATGATTTGGTAATATGATTTCATGTATTAACAGTTAGTGGGTAATGATGATGAGCATGTGATTGTGAACTGATTTGTATTTTTGAGATTCGTATGATCTGATGCAAGATCGGTTATGTGATGATATCGATTATTCTTATTGAACGGTAGTTATCAAGATGTTATCGATGTATTTAGCATGATGATAATGATGAGCTAGTTAATTTATGATTAGGTGATGATTGAACCGATGCCATGTATTGACTTGTGTAACAGTTAGCGTGCTTAGGGCTTTCTGTTGTTGGTGATGATGTGCCGACGAAAACCAAACCCTCACGAAAACACCATCTCAACGAAATCACCTTAGGGATTTCGTTGGCCCAAGGGTTTTCGGCCAAGGGTTCTCGGCAGTCTGTTGTGTTTTCGTCCAAGATGCTAGTACAATAAAAACTCGTTATGTTAAGTCTGTTAACCCTGTTTAGTTGTTAACAGTGTTAGTTGATAAACCCTGTTAGATTATTAACTTAGTTAAGTATGTAACCCTGATGATTTTGTCAACTCTATTAGTTATTAAATCAGTTAACTGACTGACTTCGTTAATTTATTATTCCTGTTGAAGGTGTTAACCCTGTTTAGTTTACTAACGTTGTTATACATGCTACTCTTGTTAAACCAATTAACCCTTTCAGGCAAGTTAGTGAATAAACTGTGAAAGACCTTACATGAAGCATGGACTGCATGAAATTGATAACTGCTTATATGATACATGATAATTGCTTAAACACACTTCGTGACATTGATTGCATGAGAAACTTTACAAACATGTACTGACGGTGAATACATGCATACTCTAGGCTTTGATTGATTTCTTGTGAGCACTTAACTTAGCATACCGAGCAAACCAAGGTGAGTTCACACTCTTACCAAGGCATGGGATTCCCGGGGTTGGGAATGGGTTTGGATGATTACTTGGACACACATTGATACTGGAATTACGTACCACTGACCTCGGGAGAGGCAGGTTACTTGTAGATACTGCTAGACTAGTGATACAAATACTACTCTTCGCACACACGTCTGGAATGGCCGCGATACTAACACTAATACTTAACTTCGCACACATTCCTGGAATGGCCGCGATACGAATACCAAACTTCGCACACATGCCTGGAATGGCCGCGATACGAATACCAAACTTCGCACACATGCCTGGAGGGCCACGATACAAATATACCTAGTCTAGAAAACATGGGAGACCCCCACTAATCTTCGCACGCATGCCGGGAAGGCCGCGATTCAAACAGACACGATACATTGGTTACTAAACAAACATACGGTTTACGAAACGAACACTATAACTACACAACCAACTGTGAACTCGCTCAACTAGTTGTTGACTTCCTGTTACATGCCTTGCAGGACCATAGGTACTCATGGAGCTTGCACGGGAGGCGCGGTCGTTGTGGGCACGGATTGTGGATGTTTTGATGAAAACTTTATGACTCTTCAAACTTAAGACTTGTGTTGGATTTTCATACTATGCTTCCGCTACTTATACTATGTTTTGATGGAACACCAATTATATTGTGATGGATTACATTTATTTTTACTTATTACTTATATGTTCAATATGATTGGTGGCTTGATCCTGGTCAGTCACGCCTCCAAGCGGTGATACTCCGCGTGTGGATTTTGGGGGTGTGATAATCAGTGCGATTAAGGATTGGGATACGCCTACTACTCCTACTGAAGTTCGTTCTTTTCTTGGTCTTGCGGGTTATTACCGCCGCTTCATTGAAAACTTCTCAAAGATTGCAGTTCCTCTGACTGCTCTAACTCAGAAGAACAAACCCTTTGATTGGGGATTGATGTGCGTGAAAGTGTTATATATATTAGGTGTATATTTTAAGCCCTTTTTAACACTTATTTTAGCCAAGTTTTAAATTTATAAAACACGATATTTCACTAACACTAAACACACATATGGGCAAGTGCACCCATCGTTGATTGTAGTATAGCGTTGGTAAGATACCGAGGTCGTCCAAGGACACAAGAGCTTTTAGTACCGGTTTATCCTCAACGTCTAACCAAAATAAAAAGTTTAGAAAATGTTTTAAACTAAGAAAAATAAAAACTAACTAAAATGCTGAAAATAAAAATAAAATAAAAACAGATAGACAAGATGAATCACTTGGTTCCGACTCGTATCTAGTATAACCTTTGATTATTTCCGCACTTTTGCACATAATTAAGAGATTATCTTAGTTATTGTAGTAGGCCCCTCTTTTGAAGGTGACGTTACCCTCACCCCAGTAGTTTGAGTCAGCAAGGATACAATCCTAAAAGGGTGGATTATTGGAAGATAATGAATTAAGTTATTAATGCAGTATTGTGGTAGGCCCCGCTTTTGGCGGTGACGTTACCCTCGGCTAAGTAGTCTGAGTCAGCAGGGATACAGTCCTAAATAGCCGGGTTATAGTATTAATAGTAGTTAACTTATGAGGGGGTCAAAGAGTTTGGACCCCCGCCATCCAATACCGTGAAGCATTGAAGGAGGTCCTACTAAATTTGACCCAGGTCCATTGCAGGACCTCTAAACGCTGAACAATGGCAAGACCTTTACCAAACCGTTCCCTTAACCCCCGACCAGGTAGCCAACATACCTCCATATAGACCGTGGAGATATGAATGGTGAAAATCCTTTATTTTATATAGACAGTAAAATAATGCCAAGACACCACGGACAAACGATAAGGAAAGATCACGTTCAACATAAGTAACTAGTTATTAAAGTCATTAATACAAAACCAAATAAAAAGTGCAAAAGATTAGAAATAAAAAGTATTATACTAGACACTTTGTCTTCACCAAGTGATGTAAGAGACTTAGGCAAACATGGCCTTGATTGTCAAGAACTCTTACGATCAATCTTGGATCCCGAGACGACTCACACACTCTACGATGGACAATGGATGATGGTGGTGGATGATGGTGTTGTGATGGTGGTGGGTGGTGGATGAAGTGTGAGAGAGGTGGTGTGCCAAGGGATGAGATGAAATGAATCCAAGCACTCCTATTTATAGGCTGAACAGAGAGCTGGGCACGGCCCCGTGTCCGCTGGGCACGGCCCCGTGCCTGTCTGACATTCTCTCTCCTCATTAATTGTAATTCGCAATTACAATAAATGCGCCTGCTGTACTTTCGACACGCCCCCGTGTTCGCTGAGCACGGCCCGTGATGGGCAATAGAAGCTTCTATGGATTTGTCTTTTCTGCTGCTTCTTGGGCACGCCCCCGTGCTGGCTGAGCACGGGGCGTGTTCAGACTTCTGCCTTCTCCATTTTGCTTTGGAAGGTGCCGTTGAGGGGTCGGGCAGTCCACTAATGTTCCTTTCCTTGTATTTATGTTGGATTTAGCTGTCTTTTTGCTTCTTTTGCGTTTTTGAGCTCATTTAATCCTGAAAATACAAAAGGAAGTCAAAAACACTCTTTTTCCAATATTAGTACTTAAAAAGGGTTAGTTTTATGCCTCATTTAATGTAATTTATATGTTGCATTTTACACACATCAGGGATTCAAGCAAGAGGAAGCGTTTCTGACTTTGAAACAAAAACTTTGCGACGCGCCTGTTCTGACTTTGCCTGAGGGCAATGATGATTTCGTCGTTTATTCCGATGCATCTAAATTGGGTCTTGGCTGCGTTCTAATGCAAAGGAACAAAGTCATAGCATATGCATCGAGGCAGTTGAAGATACATGAGAAGAACTACACCACTCATGATCTTGAGTTGGGTGCAGTTGTCTTCGCTCTTAAGATCTGGAGACACTATTTGTACGGTACAAAATGTGTGGTTTTCACGGACCACAAAAGTTTTCAGCATATCTTCAATCAGAAAGAACTCAACATGAGGCAATGACGTTGGGTTGAGCTTCTAAACGACTATGACTGCGAAATTCGCTACCATCCTGGTAAGGCGAATGTTGTAGCCGATGCATTGAGTCATAAGGAACGTACTAAGCTTCTTTGTGTTCGTGTTCAATCTGATATTCAAGCTCGATCTGATATCCAAGCCCGCATTTCTCAGGCTCAACACACTTGTGTTTCACAAGGTTTAATGGATAAGGGATTTCTCTATCACATAACACCTGATCTTGAACTGAAGGACAATGGATCGTATTACTTCATGGACCGTTTGTGGGTCCCAAGCCAAGATGACCTTCGCACCTTGCTTATGGATGAAGCCCATAAGTCTCGTTATTCTATTCATCCTGGCTCAGATAAGATGTATAAGGATCTTCGTAATCAGTATTGGTGGCCTGGTATGAAGAAAGACATTACCTTATATGTATCAAAATGCCTTACTTGTCTTAAGGTTAAGGCTGAACATCAGCGTCCTTCTGGTTTATTGGAGCAACCAGAGATCCCAGTTTGGAAATGGGAAAACATTACTATGGATCTCATTACTAAACTTCAATGCACAAAGAAAGGTCATGATGCCATCTGGGTAGTTGTTGATTGTCTTACTAAGTCAACACATTTCTTGCCAATCCGTGAGGATTTTTCTGCTGACAAACTTGCTAAAATCTATGTGGATGAAATTGTAGCTCGACATGGTGTTCCTTTGAACATCATTTCTGACAGAGATGCTCTCTTCACTTCTCATTTTTGGAGAACCATGCAATCTGCTATGGGGACCCAACTTAATCTGAGCACAGCTTATCATCCGCAAACGGATGGTCAATCTGAAAGAACAATCCAGACTCTGGAGGATATGCTTAGAGCTTGTGTGATCGATTTTGGTGGTAGTTGGGATTCACATCTTCCATTAATTGAATTCTCCTACAACAACAGTTATCACTCCAGCATCAACATGGCTCCTTTCGAGGCTCTCTATGGTTGAAAATGTCGTTCACCAGTCTGCTGGAATGAGATCGGTGAGGCTCAGCTTACTGGACCTGCCCTCATTTTAGAGACAACTGATAAGGTTAAGAAAGTTCGTGATAACCTTCAGGCAGCTAGATGCCGTCAAAAGAGTTACGCGGACCTAAAATGCAAGCCCTTGGATTTTCAAGTCGGTGATCGTGTATTACTTAAGGTCTCACCTTGGAAAGGTGTGATCAGATTTGGAAAGAAAGGAAAACTTGCACCTAGATACGTTGGACCATTCAAGATCGTCGAAAGAATCGGTAAGGTAGCCTACAGACTTGAGTCACCTCCTGAACTTGGAAATGTTCATCCAACCTTTCACGTGTCCAATCTCAAGAAGTGTTTAGCTGATGAGAACCTCCACATACCACTTGACGAAATTCGTGTTGATAAAACACTAAAATTTGTTAAGAAGCAAGTGGAAATCATGGAACGTGAAGTCAAGTGGCTCAAACGCAAGCGCATTCCATTGGTCAAAGTTCGCTGGGAATCTAAACGTGGACCTGAGTTTACTTGGGAACGTGAAGATCAAATGAAGGCGAAGTACCCACATCTATTCCCACGAGTTTCCTCTAAATAAATTTCGGGACGAAATTTCCACAAGTATGGGAGACTGTAACATCTGTGCTTGTAATCATTGTGAACAGTTCAGTTATCAATAAAACAATGTTATTTGATCCCAATGTTTGTTTGGTTATGTTTGACATTTTTCATGTTTTGACTTTTATTCAATTTCAAACTCTACATCGCTTTCTGGAGAGTTATACGCAAACTGGTGCGTAAACGTAATCAGTTTAATGCGACAAATACTCCGGAACATCAACATATACTTAACATACCTTAAATAACCTTTACATAACTTAGAAATAAGTTTTGAAGGCTTTGGTATGGCAAAAACAAGTTAATTCGCCTACAGGGACTAAATTTGACAAACTGCGAAAGTATGCCAATTTGAACTGTAACAGACATTCCGGAACATGACCATAAGTTAAACACATCTTAAATATCCTTTATATATCTTAGAAATAGGCTTTGAGGGGTTCGGTGTGCTAAAATAAACTTTTGGGTCATTCAGGGACTAAAAGCGTCAAAAAGTGCATAAGTTTGCATTTTCGCGTATAACTCACGTTCTGAATACATCCGGACATCCAAAAATTTATGTAAGCACTAAAATATTTTATTTTAGTGTTTGGCATAAGAAAAATCCATTCATCGCGCAATTTGGACCGTTTTTGCGTCCGTTACGACTTCCGTCGTAATTAACCGAACAACGCAATCGTACGGCCAAACGAACCGACATCCGAGATATTTTTGAGCACATTTTCAGTTCCCTATACTTTAACTTCATTTTAGAGCTTTGAAATGGGGTTAACGGGGCTTAAACGTGTCAAAAATGCATCAAATAGCAAGTTTGGAGCTTCAGGGGCCTGTTCTGCCATTTTTGAAAGTATCAGACCTGCAAGGTCCTTACGGACCGTAAGGTTCTAAGTCTTACGGTCCGTAAGCAGGGGTCAGACAGTAGAAACTTGTTTAAACAGCTGTTAACAGCTGTTACCCCCTCCTAATCCCTTTTGCACTTGCCTCTTCAGGATAATGAGGGGCCAATTTGGTGTTCCATGGGTATTTCAACAAGTGTATGGTCAAGATCAAAGCACGTTATTCGATAAACGATCCTAACGGCCTTGCATATCCTATAAATACCCAACCCCCCTTCCTTGCAAAACCCACAAAATCTGATCTAAAAGCTCTAAGTTGAAGCCATTGCTTCATACCTGACCTACTTGGATCAAGATTAGCTTGCGGGGACCCTTTGTAAGTGTTCCTTCGTTCTTTTATCGCTTTTCGAGTCCGAAAGTCAAACTATGTTTGACTTTCTACATTGACCAGTTTATGGTCAACGCGAAGTTCGTTTGACTTCCTAACGTGAGCGTGATCACGATGGTTATAGTCCCTAGTGACTATACCTACTGATTACCACGTTATCTAGACTCAGTGACGAGTCGTAGTTTCGGCCAAAATGCGTGTTATTGCGTATTTTGTAACCTAACTACTTATAGGTATCAAAACCGTTTGTTTTGATACCAAACATGTTTTCTAAACTTAGTTAAGCATGTTTTTACATGCTTAGCTCGTCACTTTTAGTTTAGTGCTTATATAGGGTCGTAAGGTAAGCGATCTAAACAATGGCTTATACTTTCGAACCCGACCCGTTTGGTCGATCATTAGGATCCAACCAAACACATTAGGTGACCATACTTGTATAGGGAATAACCTTCCGAGGTTATACCTTATGGTCACATCGTTTGAGTAGTTGTATGATAGGTAGTATATATGCCTTAGGTAAATTACCAAAATGCCCTTTGAACACCAAAATTCATTTTAAGCATATGTAACATAACTTTTGGTATCTAAACTGATTTGGCAACAATATTAGACATGTTAAGGCATATTTTACTTATCATAGGGCTAGTTAGGCATTCCGAACGCGTTTTACGCGAACGACGCGTTAAAGTAGCATAAGCTACCTAAACGGGTCGTAATGGGTCGTAAGCACTTAGGTTAGGTTCCATTTTAGTATGTGGGCTTTGTTAAACCATATTACATGAGTTCCCATACTCATTTGGTTTACGAACCCTCATTCTATCCAATCCTCCGATTATAGGTCCGGTAAATTAACATAGTTACCTATATTAGGTGCCGTTGGATATCCGTGATCTCTAGCATTGTTTGGTTGTTACTCAAGGACTACTAAGCAATCTCAAGTGAGTACATAGACCCCTCTTTTACTGTTTCCCAAACATTTTGGGGTGAAACACATGTGCCTACTTGTTACTTTCGTGCCTTCCATGCTTTCATATCATATGCTTGTTATGTTCATTAGTACATTATAGTACATGATTTCATTACATTTTATGCTATGTATGTCCATTGTGTGCATACTTAGTACATCGTTTTACATTACATTTCATGCTATGTATGTCCATTGTGTGCATACTTAGTACATTGTTTTACATTACATTTCACGCTATGTATGTTCATTTGATTACATACTTAGTGCATTGTTTTCACATGCTTACATTTTTGGTATGAAATTTGGTTTGTTCAAATGGGACAATATACATTCATTAACATTAGCTACGCCGTTCGTTAGTAGGTAGTGGTACCATAGGAATTGACAACTCCCGTTCCTGACATCCTAGGTATGTTTGGATGGAAGGAATGACCGAATTCGATAAACATAACACAGATAAATCTTTAATTTGTTTAAAGGTCTATCACCACAGTCACAAGGCTTGGATGTATGCATTTTCACAATACCGCATAGATGTTTGTATCAGTATAGCATGCATTTGTTCCACAAAACATAACTTTGACTTAAACTATGTTTAATTCAATACCCTGTTTTTGTGCATTTTACCTATGGTTTAGTTGATATATTTCACATGCCATACATGATATTTTTGGATACACATTATATGATTTACATTAAACATAAACATTTTGACATTAATATACACATTTGGTGATTTACATTAGAGATGGACATTTTGATATGGTTTACACAATAACACTTGACAATTGATTTATACATGAACAATTTACATTGGTGGTTGGTTTGGGTAAATGATTTGAGTAACGAGGCGTGTGTAATATGATACAAACATGGTGGATACGCCGCTGGTACTTCCTATATATAAGTGTTTGTATAATATTACATATCGTAGCGTTACTTAAATCATTTCAGTATAGACATATTACATTTTACACAAATAACATATTTTTCAAGACATTGTTTTATACAACTCATTTTACTAGGTTATTTCATTAACCATACACCTTTCTTTTATATAATCTGATTTCTTATCGAGTTTTCATATGATTTATAAAAGAAAACACTTAACAAGATTCATGACTAATTTTTATTAAACCTTTCTTTTAAAACCCAAGTCATGAATCCTATTTTCACAAAACCTATGTATCTCACAGGCATTTTTATGCTGACGTACCTATTTTCACATGTGTTTTCAGGAGCTGTTGCTTAGGATGATGATCGTGACACTTGGGCGGACCTGTGCCTTAGAGACTTAAAATAAAGATAGAACTAGTTTAATTATGTTCTGAACTCTTTATTTCCTGTTTTGAGACAATGTAACTCGCTTGTTTGATAAATAAAATATAACTTTGTATGCCATGGTTGTGAAACAATAATTCTGTTACAACACTCCCCGACGTTTCCGCCATGATTTGATGTTCTACGTGGTCGGGGTGTGACAACCGGGGAGTACACTCATTTGCATAAAAGACACTTTCTTATATGGGGAAAGTGAATATGGGGCTGTTATGTATCTAACTTAGATGCATAACCCATCAAAACTGTGACAACCCTCATAATTCCATGTATCCGTACAATTTATTAATGATAATTAAAGTGCTTGACGACTGTGTGGAATTACTTAACTGCTCTCTGATTACTGTGTTATACTTACATGTGCTTGTTAACATACTAGTAGTATACAGAAAAGTTACTAAATAGTCCGGTATGCTTTCCTGAGTATTGAAAACTAAAAACGTTACAAAAATATATATATAGGACGCTTTACGGATTAACTAAGCACTTTAACGGAACAATATCGAACCGAACAACCAGACTTTACCCGGAACACAAAAATATTGTCAAACACATTGTTCTTATTTTTCTGAGCCAGTTATGATCCCCGAACATCATAACACACTATATAAATATCTAATAAATAAACCCCTAATTATTTCACTTATCTCCTAACTAGATTAGTAACTAACCATTACATCTCAACCAAGCACCCCTCCCCCCCAAACCGGTTATGGAGTGGCCCCACTCCTAGATTTTTATTGAATTGTTTAAGTGATCTTGTCTCCATTTGGTGAACATAAGAACCATTGGATCCAGAGGTGTTGGAAACAAGTTTATAAGGACCACTAGACACTCATCCTCATTTTCATTCATCATTCAACACACCTCACTCACTCTTCCTTCCCTCTAGTCTCGGCTGAGATCAAGAGCCACCATCACCATCATCATTTGTTCATTCTCATCCAATCTACAAGTATACAAAGGTGCTACGGGTCATACAACGAAGCTCGGTGCGTTCGGAAGTGGAAGGACCTTCTCTATTCGCTATTAACCACCACTTTTCTACTCTTGAACTTCCCTAGTCTTGAACTAGTGGTAAGAACTTAGATCTTTGCTTCTTACATCATGTTTAGGTGGTTAAAGATGTGTAGTGATCAAAATGATAAGAAACTCTAAAGAACCTTAAACAAATCTTAAACATAAACTAGTCTAGTGATGAAGTGATGTTAATATGATGTTGTTATGATTCTTGTTGATTTTATGATGATTTGCTGGTTAATATTGATGTTTGATCTTGTTGTGATCACTAAGCATGTTAACGGAATCAATCGAACACAAGTTAGAAAGTTAAAAGCTGAAACAGTAGGCTGTTTGGTAATTACAGCCAACTTCAGTTGGCTGTAACAAGACTGTAACTTAACGAAAAATGTATTTTCTGAAGTCTAGAGTTATGTATTATGAAATACGGTTCTAATGGCACTGGAATCATAATTTTTGGACTTCGTTTACTATTTTTAAAGTGTTGTTTTGTAACAGCAGCTAGAGCTGCATTTTTGCTGCTGAAAATATGCATTCTGTTTTCTGCCATAACTTGAATTCTGTGTAGAGTTAGATCATACAATTTGTACTGTAGATGACCACCGATGTATTTGTAATTCTCTCACTAGAATTTCGTAAATCGGACTCTCGATGAATTTTAAATAAATTATTCCGTGGACTGCAGTCAGAAAAAGATAAATCTGATTTCAGTCCGGAAAATGATTTTTATAAAATATTGGTGATGAATCGGATCCCGAGATTTTTACACAATAATATTTGGATCGTTTAAGACCTTCTGTATAAAGTTGGGAATTTTTGGAACAAGTTAACTATTTTATTAAAATCCCCGAAAACAGCCCAGTTTTGAATATAAAAGCTAAAATGACATAAGTCGTAAATTGCGTGTCTAAATGTCGAGTATGTTAGCTGAGGATGATCTAACATGTTATATGTCAATGAAAGTATTATTGTGCAATATCGTATGCTTGTTCTTGAGTAGTTATAGGTGGAATGTTTAGATGAGCGTGAACTATTGAAGTGAATGCATGTTATGTAATAGATACGTGTAGGAACTTCGTGCTTTATTTGAAAACCACTAAATGACTAACTGGTAATCATATTAGGACGTGATTGACCGACCTTGACTGTTAGCTATTTTTGAGAGTCAAACCGAGCAACCGAGGTGAGTTCACACTTTCTACAAGGCATGGGATTCCCGGTGGTTTGGGGATGGGTTAAGAAACTAAAATGAAATCTACATATCCTCATTGGGTAGGATATGTACGGCCATCCTCCATAGATAGGATGCCATTATTAATCCTATGAATTCTCCTTGTGCAGAATACGTACGTTCGTCCTCCTTGGGTAGGACAACAACCTTAAAACTTACTAGACAAAACTCTATCACCTAAGCCCTCAAATTTATATCGACTTAATCGCCGAGGCCGATGGCGAGCGGGTCATTAGTTAATAGCGCTATTAGGTTTAACAAACCTCACACCGTGTCGTCCGAATGGGTGTGTACTAATGGACTATGGCAAACTGTCAATGATGATAGAACATTGATGTAGGGCACGTTATTCGTCAGTTGTCGATATCAGGACAGTCTAGTGGTTTACATGGGGAAAACCCCCACTAATTATGGGTATGATTTGGGTAATAAAAAGAAGAGTTAAATGCCATTTTAGTCCCTGTGGTTTGGGCCATTTTGCCAGTTTAGTCCAAAGGTTTCATTTTTAACCTGTGGGTCCAAAAAGGTTTCACAGTTGCCATTTTAGTCAACTGGGTTAACTTCATCCATTTTTTCTGTTAACCAGAAAGCCATTTTGGTCATTTTATATGGCTGAATTGCCCTTTTAGTTAACAGAATTACATACAAAATGACCAAATTGGCCTTCTCGTTAACAGAAAAAATGGATGAAGTTAACCCAGTGGACTAAAATGGCAACTGTGAAACCTTTTTGGACCCACAGGTTAAAAATGAAACCTTTGGACTAAACTGGCAAAATGGCCCAAACCACAGGGACTAAAATGGCATTTAACTCTAAAAAGAATCTGGTTAAACATACTTTCAACTAAGGGGTAACCCCCACGGCATATAAGCCAACGAAAGTCAAACCACGTTTTTCAGAAACAACTTAAAACTAATCAACCAACCGTGAACTCACTCAACTTTGTTGTTGACTCGTTGTTACATGCCTTACAGGTCGCTAGACGCTTACGGAGCTTGCACGAGGAGGTGGTCGTTGTAGGATGTGGATTGTTATGTCCTGTACCAAACCTTTAATCCTTATGAACTTATTAAACTTGCGTTTTGGTCTTTAAACTTATGAACTATGAAACTTATGTTTTGGTTTCACGTTTATGCTTCCGCTGTTTAAACTGAACATGGTTAACTAGATTTGGTCACCAATCGTATTGTGGTTGGTCTTATTTACTTAATTACGTTGTTCAATATGAGTGGTGGCTCGATCCTGGTCATGTCACGCCTCCAAGCGGTGATACTCCGCATGGTGGATTTTGGGGGTGTGACAAAAACTACGTAGTTTTGATTAAAATCTATTAAATTAATCTTATTTTCCATTATCTCCTCTTCTCCCTCTACATCGTACCTGTAGATCAAGATCAATCGATCACTACATCATATCATCGCTCCCCAGTTCCATTGATTCTATATAACCATCGATCTCGAAGCTTGTTGTTTAACATTCTTAGGGCCGACTCAAGGCTTGTTATGATGGCAGTTTTAAAGAATCGTTCGCGGCCCCTTCAACTTTCAATGTCGGCTATGGCGGGCACTCGACTTTTGCAAGGATCAGTGGTATCTTCGATTTTATTCTTCTGTCCTAATTTCTATCTCCAGTCATTTTCATAAATTGCAAATAAAATGTTTGAATAGATTATGGTTCTGACATATTTATGGTTTAGGTTTTTTGTTGATTTTATCTTTTCTCATAGAAAATTGATGATGATTATTTCTAAGTACATCACTGTAACAAACATTCTAAGACATGATCATTAGCATATTTTGGAGCATGCTCAGTTTCTACCAAAAAATAGGGTTTTGATTAATCAATTGTAGTCATGATTTATGACAAATTTGATTAATTAGGATGCAACTAATTCAACAGTGGAATCATTGTTTTTAAACTTATATATTGCAAGTTTAGCTTCAGGATCAAAGTAGCTATTAAAAATCTACAAAATTCCCTAATGCTACTTTGCTATGTGTTTTAGCTCTGTGTTTCACATGGGTGAGAACTAGGGATGAATGTATGGTACCGGGTATCGGTACTGATACTGAATTTCCCTTACCGAAAAGTAGCAATTCGGTACCGACTTTTAAAGTTTTCGGTAGTGGTTTTTACCTTCAAATACCAATATTGTACGAACCGGGTATTTTCGGTAAATGAGGTCTGTCAATTAATCTATTTCATTTTACTATTAATCGATATCATCAAATGTTTATGAGTCATTAATTGTGAACCGTTTAACCCGTTATTAAATTTCGTTTATCCGTTTCATTTTATGTTTCTATCGATCACGAAATTGTTAGATGTCAAGAGGCAAACGAGATCTAGAGACAAGTGTTTTGGTGGATGAAGTTACCAACGGATCAGTGGTGGGAATCTGTAAAAGAATTGGTGCAGAGCGTAAACAGGATGGATATGTTGATAAGTCGCAAGAAGATAGTTCACGCAATAGTCTCACTAACACTATGGACAATATGGAGTGCGAGAAATAGGAAACAGTTTGAAGGAAAAGAAGTTGGGTCGTACAAACTGGTAGTGGACATAAAAAGAATTTTTTTTCCAACGGATGGTGAACAGAAAAAGAGCTCTCGATATTGACCAGGGCAAATGGAGAAGTTTCGTAGAAATTGATTAAGAAAGAAGCAATATGTTAGTCTGATTATGTATGTTTTTTACTTACTGTTTCTTTCTTTTTTGTACAATGTACCAGCAACAACAGCAGCCGGTTGTTGATTGAATAAAAGTACCAGCAACAACAGCAATGTGTTAGTCTGATTATGTATGTTTTGTTTGTTGATTGAATAAAAGTATGTTTGTTTCCATTCAAAAAAATGTACCGGTTCATTATATACTGTTTGTTTGACTCGTTTCATATTTATCCACTAAGTTTTAATTCCATTTGACCTGTTTTCTTTAAATAAATTTATTTTGACCCGTTTCATTCAAGTTTTTTTCTAACAGCCACAAATAAGCCACAAAACGAAACCGTTTGTATTCATCCACAGCCACAAATAAGACAAGAAAGAAATGCCGCACTAATTGATATCACCAAATTCTTACGATCAATAGGAAACGAGACCGCCTAGAGCATGTTCAGTTCGCACACAAAAGAAATACGAGGTACAGAACCACTAAAACTATAGATAAATCACCTTACAGTAAACACATATACCACACAAAGTCACACCAAAACATACTCTAGTACCAGCCCCACTCTTAAATCAATACTGATAGTCTCAGCAAACCAATTAACATTCAGATGAATTGTAACTCCACTTAGTGGATAATTCTTCTAGTTGATTCACATATCATCCTTCTTTCTCTAGTCTAGACTCGTCCGCCTGAAAAAAGTAAATATGATAATTATATTAACAAAAAAATTTGTAGTTTAAGTATTAATAAATATCGATCATACCTTCTTTTTCGAGCAACTGCTGATATAATGACCCGCTTCACTGCAATAAGAACAACTTCTCTTTTTCGGTGCTTCTAGGGAAGATTTGATTCTAGTTGCACTTTTAGGACGACCTTTAGTATTAAGGAAACCTTTTGTATCTGGGTCACTGAGGTTTCATTTTTGTTGTCATTTTCTTCCAATTGACAAAGTAAGTTAGGATTTTCTGTTAACTCATCCCTTTTTATCGATTTCCTCCTTTATATTAAGGATATAAGCTTCATTTATGCTATAACTTTTTTATTAAATGAGGAAAACGACAAAAAAGAAGAAAAAAAGTTAACATAAAATTTTTACTCAATTTACCAGATGAAAATGACAACAAAAATAAAATCTTAGGGATCCATATATAAAAAAAATTCATTTTTAAACTTAAGTGGTAAAAGTAGCCTAAACTCGGAGTCCATCTTAGCATTTTACTTTTTTTTAAAGAGTAAATTACAAAGTTCGTCCTTTATGTATGTCATATATTACAAAGTATGTCCTTTATCTTTAATAAGCTCAGAAAACATACTCAATGTTTGTAAACCCTTACAAGTTATGTCCTTTAGTCATAACACAATTAGTTTTCATGGTTAAAGTTGACTAAGTCAACCCCACATAAGGGTATTTTAGTCATTTTATCCTAAATATTATAATAAATAATCATAAACCCAATAAATAAAACAATTTTAGAATTATATATGTAAATATATACATACAGACATTATTAACCCCTTCTCCTTCTCTCTCTCACCTACCCCCACCACCACCACAACTCACCTGCCACCACCACCACCACTGATCTGCCACCACCACCACTTTCACTCTCTTACTCTACCTGCTCTCTCTCAATCTCTCTCTACAATCTCCTCTTTCTCTCTCTCTCTAAATTTAGGGAAGCATACACTGACCAAATCTTGTGTTATAAACCATTAGAATTAGGTCAATTCTAATGCTACTAAAAGTCAGGTTTACCCACCTCTATTCCAATATCGATAACTTTATGAAGAAAAATAAACATTTAATTGTACTAAGGAGAGATTCTTACATCAGAATTGGTATGCAATTACGAATACTCAGAAAAAGAAAACTCCGAATTCGTAGATGAAAGGTGATTTTTATGGGAAGAAAAATCATTGAATGAATATGGTGGTAGTGGGAAAGGGATATACCAGTAAAAGGGCCAGAGAGTGTAATCGAGATCGAAGACGGCTAAATGAGGTAAGACTTGAAATAATCCCATGATCTCCATTGCCTCGTTTTTCACCTTTTCGTCTCCCATCTTCCTTCTACTATTCTTTGCCACCAAAGGGGGCTTCTTGTGGTCAAGCTTTATCAACTCGAATAAAATCTTGCGACGGAAGTTTAGAGAGAGATAGAGAAAGAGGAGATTGTAGAGAGATATTGAGAGAGAGCAGGTAGAGTAAGAGAGTGAAAGTGGTGGTGGTGGCAGATCGGTGGTGGTGGTGGTGGTGGTGATGGTGGTGGCAGGTGAGTTGTGGTGGTGGTGGGGGTAGGTGATAGAGAGAAGGAGAAAGGGTTA
The DNA here is from genome assembly GCA_030545235.1 of Helianthus tuberosus. Taxonomy (NCBI): domain Eukaryota; kingdom Viridiplantae; phylum Streptophyta; class Magnoliopsida; order Asterales; family Asteraceae; genus Helianthus; species Helianthus tuberosus. Next base: position 128,569,606 of record CM060407.1, read on the forward strand.
ATAATGTCTGTATGTATATATTTACATATATAATTCTAAAATTGTTTTATTTATTGGGTTTATGATTATTTATTATAATATTTAGGATAAAATGACTAAAATACCTTTATGTGGGGTTGACTTAGTCAACTTTAACCATGAAAACTAATTGTGTTATGACTAAAGGACATAACTTGTAAGGGTTTACAAACATTGAGTATGTTTTCTGAGCTTATTAAAGATAAATGACATACTTTGTAATATATGACATGCATAAATGACGAACTTTGTAATTTACTCTTTTTTAAATAAAATCTTAGAGATCCATATATAAAAAAAAATTCATTTTTAAACTTAAGTGGTAGTGGTAATGGTAATGGTAATAGTAGCCTAAACAAGGATTCCATCTTAGCATTTTACTCATTTTTAAAGAGTTAATTGCCATTTTAGTCCCTGTGGTTTGGCCCATTTTGCCAGTATAGTCCAAAGGTTTCATTTTTAACATCTGGATCCAAAAACGTTTCATCGTTGCCATTTTGGTCCAACTGACTTAACTCCATCCATGGACCTCAGTTAACTCAAGGGCAATTTTGTCATTTTATCTATTTGTTTTAATTAATTAATATAAGATTTATCTTATATATAATAATATAAGATTTATCTTATATATAATAATTATAATATAATTATAATAACATATATTATAATAACATATATATATATATACAGATAACTTATAATACTGATCCACCACCATTCATCTCTCACTCTCCCCTGTCTCTCTCTCTCTCTCTCATCCACCACAAAATCACCATCGCCCCCTACCAGTCACCACCGCCCACCCCCTACCAGTCACCACCGCCCACCACTATCAACCATTGCTTGATCTTTGTTAAAATCCCCCACCTTCACCGTCTCAAATGTACACCACCGCCACTACTACTGCAAGGCCATCACAAGCCACCACCGTCCCTAACAGGTTTGACTTTCTATCTCTCTAAAAATGGTGGTTCGACGGGTTTGATGGTGATGAACGGTCTGGTTCGACAGGTTTGATGGTGATGAACGGCGGCGCTGGGTTGTGGGTTTTGTATGTGGTGATTGATTTGAAGATCTATGTGCGATTTGAACTTGGAGGTTGTGATTGATTGGGTTTGGTGGTGGGTTTTGTAGGGGGTGAAGGTGTTTCAGTGATGGTTCATGGTGGCAGGAGGTGAAGGTGTTTCAGTGAATTTGGGGGTTTTATGAGATGAGAGAGAAGCAGATATTTGATGAGGGAAGGGAGGCAGAGGTGAGATGATGGCGGTGGCAGCGGCGGTGATGGTTCACGGTGGCAGGAGGTTTGTTTGGATTTGATTTGATTTTGTTTGATTTTGTGTATGTTTAATTTTGTTTGTGGTTTGTTTGGATTTGATTTGATTCTTTCGTTAATTTGGATTTGATTTTGTTTGTGGGTTTGTTTGGATTTGATTTGATTCTTTTCGTTAATTTGGAGGTGGAGGTGATGGTCACCGACGGGGGACTGATGTGGTGTGGTCGGTGGCTGAAGTGTGGTGGTGGCTGAGGTGTGGCAGAGGTGGTGGCTGTGTGTGTGTTCTGTATGTATGTGTGGATTCCATGGTGGTCGGGTGGTGGTGATTGGTTGTGGTGGTCGGTTCCTGGTGATAGTTGTGGTGGTCGGTTCCTGGTGATAGTGGTGGTGAGGCTGTGGTGGTGATGAAGGCAGGGGTGGTGATTGTGGCAGTAGTGATGGTGAGGTGGGTGATGAAGGTGTGTGTATAATATATTCTTTAAATATTAATTAATTAAAACAGATATATAAAATGACAAAATTGCCCTTGAGTTAACTGAGGTCCATGGATGGAGTTAAGTCAGTTGGACCAAAATGGCAACGATGAAACGTTTTTGGATCCAGATGTTAAAAATGAAACCTTTGGACTATACTGGCAAAATGGGCCAAACCACAGGGACTAAAATGGCAATTAACTCCATTTTTAAATTTTGAAAATGGGGCAAAGAACGGTGAAGGGACACCCATTAGCTCCAACCCGACCCGAATGACCGAATGCCAAAATCACAAGTTGAGGGACTAAAATGTTAAATTACGAAACCAAAAGGGTGAAACAAATAAGAATACAAAAAAATTGTCCCCTATTTCTCGTCGTCTATATACCACCACTAGTTCGAAACAACACAAAAGAAAATTCTCCCTGAAATAACCAACTTCAAAATCATCTTCATTTCATTTCATAAAACTCAAATGAACTTTACACAATTATAATCAATGTCGATTCGCAGTCGCATCCTTAAAACGATCCGAACAACACCGTATCCGGGTCATGGGCACCGCAATTACTCATCCGCAGTAGCGTCCCTTGAAACGGAGCCGGATTCTTACGAAAGTTACAGGAAATCCATGAATGGTGGAATCACGCATAAAGCTCTGTTGGTTGATGCTGTTGGTACTCTCGTTGTTCCTTCTCAGCCTATGGCTCAGGTTAGTTTGATGAATTTTGATTTTGTTTGTTGATTTTATGGAATTTGTTGAATTAGGGTTTGTTTGTTTGTAGATTTATAGGAAGAATGGGGAGAAATATGGAGTGAGTTTTAGTGAAGATGAGATATTGAGGAGGTACAGGAGAGCTTATGAGCAGCCGTGGGGAAGATCTCGGATCAGGTCAGCAGATTGATTATTATGTGCATTTAATTATTATTATTTTTTTCAATTTAGAGGTTGTTTTGTGTTAATTGATGGAGTGCATTTAAGTGTTTTTGTTAATTGACGGAGGTTTTTTTTTTTTTTTTTTTTTTTTTTTTTTTTTTTTGTAGTGAATTTGTGTTTAGGGTTATTTATGTGTGGATGTGTTTGTGTTTTGGTTTATTGGATTTGCATTTATGTGTTTTGTGTTAATTGTTTATTTTGGTGAATTTGTGTTTGGGGTTAGTTATGTGTGGATGTTTGTGTTAACTGAATAACTGATGGAGTGTGCTTTTGGTTTATTGATTTTGCGTTTATGTGTTGCAAGTTTGTTTTGGGTTTTTGAAATTTTGAGGTTGATTTGTGTTGAAAGTGAGGAATTTATGGTGATGGTTATTAGATTAATGCATTCAAGATGAAAAGCAGTTGCAGTGTAGAATCTGAATTGATAACACACGTTTTAAAGATAAGAAATATAACTTGTGTTGTCGTTTGATGCATCCTTTGCAAAGGATGCTACTATTTTTGACAGTGAAAATTCAAGGTTATTTAAATAAGAAATTATTTACCTAAGGTGAAAAGCGATTGATGAAAAACTTTTAATTAAAGAATTTACATTAAATAGATAAATAGAAGTGCATTTAAAAAAAGGGGGTAAAGTCGAAATGAGTGACCCGAATGAACGGTCCAAAATGCTCGAGCACCATTTTGAAGTTGACACATTCTTAAGTGAGTCAAGCATGTGAATTATAGAGTTGGTTGTAACTCTAGTCAATTAAAAAGTTCACAATGTGTTAAATATAACACATTTTCTTACGCAATTCCGGCATCGCCACTTATACATACATATAAGTTAGCAAGTTTGCTACTTTTACCTCATGAAAAGTTTGAGCATTTTTGTGTTTTGGATGGAAAACATAACCCAATTTAACTACAGTCATGGTTTTAGCCCAGGAAGTGATTCTGACCCCCAAAATTGTACAAAAAATAAAATAAAAAAATCTTTTGATTCATTGTATTTATTTCAAATGACTGAAGCTTGATCTTATTTTTTTTTTGCTTTATGTTCATTAAATAAACAGATACGTAGATGATGGAAGGCCTTTCTGGCAACATATAGTTAGTTCATCAACGGGCTGTTCTGATTCTCAATATTTTGAGGAGCTTTATAACTATTATACCACAGAAAAGGTTTATTTTTCTTCTACTTTCGTCATATTATTGTATCCATCATAACTGTACATCTAACTTAATTCTGTTTGCATCAAAAGGCATGGCATCTCTGTGATCCAAATGCTGAGAAAGTGTTCAAGGCTCTGAAAAAGGCAGGTGTAAAGCTGGCAATCGTCTCAAATTTTGACACGCGATTGAGACCACTGCTGCGCGCTCTGAACTGTGATCACTGGTTCGATGCTTTGGCCGTTTCAGCTGAAGTATGTGATCTGATCTCTTTACTTCATTTCTGTTTTTTTTTTTTTTTTTGGGTAAAGGGTTACCCCAGGATGTTATGATTACAAATGGGTTAAACATAATAATTAACTTAAACTGAAATCGGTCAAATGGGACAAAAGTCGATAAATCATGCATTCAGATGTTTACAATGTCCTATATTCATTTACTAAACGAAATTATATTATTGATTTAATAATTTAGTTTTGTAATTATATTCAGTAAATTCATAATTTACAGAAAGGACCAAAAAGTGTTTTGACATTTCAACTGCACATAATAGTTCCTGGCTATGACCTGAACCCGTTTGACCTTTCTTCCAACCCGCTCGACAAACATGTTTTGCAACCTCTACAGTCATATATTAATAACGACCCGTGTTCTCTAGGTTGCAGCAGAGAAACCGAATCCTATGATATTCCTAAAAGCATGCGAGTTGTTAGGCGTAGAAGCCGAGGATGCAGTCCACGTAGGCGATGACCGGAGGAACGATATATGGGGCGCCCGTGATGCTGGCTGTGATGCTTGGTTATGGGGCAGTGATGTGCATTCCTTCAAGGAGGTATGATCCATTTGCTTATTTTCAATGCGTCGAATTTTGCGAGTTTATGAAACATTGGTCATATGGTAAAAACAAATTCAAATTACTGAATTTCGTATAAACATTTCTGTTTTATATAACGGTTTGTATCTTGTTGCAGATTGCAGAAAGGATTGGAGTTGAGGTATGAAGGAAGCCAAACTGCCTTTGACTTGATGAAATAACGTTTCCCTTGTAAATTAGGTTTTCGGGTACTGAAATACAATAGTGTGGTATTGTATCGTCTTATGTTTATGGTTATGGTATAATATGTTATACCATGAATATAAATATAAACAATACGATACGACTGCTGTATTCAATACTTTTTATATGTTGTTATGTTTGTTCATCACTTGTATATATGACCTACTTTTTGTATGCAGCTATTTACGACAGTTAAAATAAATATTTGTCGTGGGAAATGATAACCGATAAGCGATTAGGAACTAAAGAAAACCAATTTTTAGTATTCCATAATGGAATGGAGAAAATGGTAGCGCTTTGTGTGGAATGAGAAGTTTTAGAAGTGAAGAAAAGTGTTAGGTTTGAATGATGATTATTAAACATTAAAATTATAAAACCCAAGATAATTAGGGGATTAATTTATTAGGGAAATGATCAAATAGGAAGATTGATCTTTCTAGAAAGGATAGGAAATAATCTTGGTCATTCATGTGCCAAAGTAGAAATACAAGTGGGAAAGGTATTTTAGTCCAATAAAAAAATTAGTCTTATATCTAAAAAAACACATGATATCCTTTATGTTCATCTCACCCCACACCACCAATACTCCACCACCCACCGTCACCACAACCCCAACCGTCACCTGTCACACCCCAAAAGCGTCGCAACGGAAATACAAACGTGGCGGTGATGGAGGTTGGTACCCATAAATGTCTTAGTGGTCGATGCAATATTTATGTTGGACATTTGGTTTGTTTTAAACATAAGTTTTAAGTTCCAAACATACGTCACAACCACATCATAGTTGTTTGACCCTTAGGGTTCTTATTACACACGGTCCCAAAAGTAGTTTAAAAGTGTCCAAACATTATTTAATTACAATCGCATTACACAACCACATGACAACACAAGCCAAAATCCCCGAAGTCGAACTCATGTACCTGAAGAACACGTAAAAATCAAGTTTCAACACATTGGAGGGTGAGTTCACATATCCAAATTCGTAACAATTTGTTTAAGGAAAAAATTTCTTATTATAGACTTTTAATGATAAAACATCCATATATGTTCAAGAAAGTTAATTTTATTTCCTTCGTAAAAATCCGAGGGTGATTCATCCGGAATTGTTTATTTGAAAAATCTTCGATGAAAATTTATACACATGGTTTCAATATTAAATATTTGTCATTCTTTCAGTTTCGTAAGTTTGCAAGACATTACGAGCTATATACTATGATTGAGGCTCTAATCAATACTAGAGGATTATAGAATAAAATTCGCCGCTATATGGATACGGAGCTACCGGTCACGACGGGTTTGTCAACCCGATATATCTATCAACAATTCCATGTGTTGTATACATAATGATTAAAAACGGCAAGGATGCATCTGTGTGCCCTCCTCAATTGCATCAATATATATAACCTATTAGATAACAATTTAATATTTGATGTTACACAAATTTCCGCCATCCCCCATGCAATGTAAGCTAGACATACTACTTACATCTTGGTGACCCGGTAAATTTGACCCAACCGAAATTCAAAATATCGTTAATTTCTCACGATCGTTTTACCCAAAACATCATAATCTTTCTCCGTTTCTTCCCGAAACATATTTATATCAATCAAAATATTGTTTTCCTCGAAAGCAGTTTTATATCATACACATATCCAAATCCATGTTTTTCCATAAAACATATCATATCATTCAAAACTCATATTTTCCACAAAAATATACTTTTAGATAATTCAAAGGCATATTTTATACAAAAACGTATATTTATCCTTTTTAATGACGTGTTCTTCCCCCAAAACAATATATAAAACGGTAAAAGAGGGGTTCTCGTGACACTCACCTTTGGGTGCGTTTATTTAATCGCAATCCCTCAAATTGAATCTACATGTTCTAATTTAAATAGGAATGATTTAATAACCAATTATTCTACAAACAACTAAGTTTCTTGAATACTTAGAAGTTTCATATAACTTTGAGAATTTTCTCAAAAAGTCATTGTTTTGGTTATGTTGGCATATATATATATATGTGTGTGTGTGTGTGTGTTCATACCTACATATATATTAAGATTTTCGCGATTTAACGATTTTATTGGTGACCCTTATATTGTTATATCTGTTATCGCACCCATTTATAAGCAATATATCTACGATTTGCGCTTCGTAATATATTTGCATAAACGTGACCATATTATCATACATCGTTATACACGTATTACATCATTTCTCGCCTTTTAACATTTTCAAACACTTAAACACCAAATAACTTAGCAAGTTAACCTAGGCATTATCTTCATGCTCAACACAATTTTACAGACATAACGTGACTTTTGACCTAGTTTACCGTTTTCATCGCACAAACGCATAAACATAGTACTAATTCATATCATCATGTATTCACTTAACATATCGCATTATTCATACTCATATTCACATATCACTTCCCTAACTTTTCGTACATCAATTAAACGTGAAATGCGAAAAAGACTTGGAAATCACTACAAACTTTTTCAATACTTAAAGTTCAAAATCCTAGACTTTGACCCAAAAGAGTAGCCCTATTAACATTGTCTTGTTATAACAATTACTAACCATAATCACCATTAAACACATTAACAATAAAAAACTACATATTTTCGATTTAATAGAATTACTGCAAAAGTTTTGACCCTTTTTCAAACGATACTTTCGGAAGCGCGTTGTGGGCGGATTTTTGGTGTGTTCGTTCCAAGTTCGCCAAGCAACCTAAAGTGCGGATTTACCTACAACATAACAAAACTTCTTTATCAATACCAATCAATATAATACTAACTTTTATTCATCATACAACTTACTTCATGCTTCTACCTTCAATATTGTTAGTTTAACTTTAATAAGTACTTTATAATTTAACAAGTACTTAACCGAAATCGATTCATGAACCATTCGTTCGATAGACTCCTTTCTAGTGAGTCCATACTTATCCATTCTATACCTTCGTATAACATTCTCATTTACTTGACCCGTTCTAAACAGGTCAATACATACTTCTTCAATACATCAAGATAACACATACATCCGTTTGGTCCGTTTATAATGGGTCAAACACATCATCTTAAGTCTTAACATATGCATCCGATTGATCCATTTATATCGGCATAATACATCCTTTAGTTACAAACTTTCATCTTTCGACTTGTTCACAACGTGTCGATTCGAATACATTTTTCTACATCATAACTTCATTCGTATGACCCATTCGTAACGTGTTAATTCGCATGCTACTTGATGTGTGTAAAATGCGACATATAAATTACATCAAATGAGGCATAAAACTAACATTTTTTTAGTACTAATGTTGGAAAAAGTGTGCTTTTGTCTTCCTTTTGTATTTTCAGGACTAAATGAGCATAATTGAACAAAAGGAACAAATATGCAGCCAAATCTAACATAAATACAAAGAAAAGGAATAAACGTGGCACGCCCGACCCCTCGACAACATCTTCCCAAGCAAAAACAAAGAAACAGAAGGCTAACCACGACCTCGTGCCCAGTGGACACGGGGGCGTGGCCAGATACCTGCAGAAAAGACAAAGCTATAGAAGCTTCTATTCCCAGCATGGGGGCGTGCCCAGCTCAACACGGGCCGTGGTCAACGCTAAGATTCGCAGAATCCAGCAAATCTTGATAGTACAGATACGCTTCTACACACGGGGCCGTGCCCAGCGAACACGGGGGCGTGTGGAGCTAATGCAGACAAATTGCAATTAATGAAGAAAGAGAAAAATGATGGACATGGGGCCGTGCCCAATGGACACGGGGCCGCGTCCGGGCTTCTGTGCAGGCTATAAATAGGGGTGCTTGGTTCACTTCAAAGGCATCCCTTGGCAAACCACCTCTCTCCCACTTCACCCACACTCCACCACCATCACAACACCCACATCCACCACCATCATCCATCATCCATCATCCACCTTAGAGTGTGTGTAATAGTCTCGGGATCCAAGATTGATAGAAAGAGTTCTTGACAATCAAAGGCCATGTTTGCCTAAGTCTCTTACATCACTTGGTGAAGACAAGCATTTAATGTAATACTTTTGATTTTTAATCTTTTCGCACTTTTTATTTGGTTTTGTATTAATGACTTTAATAACTAGTTTCTTATGTTGAAGGTGAAACTTCCTTATCATTTATCCGTGGTGTCTTGGCGTTATTTTACTGTCTATATAAAATAAAATATTTACACCATTCATATCTCTACGGTCTATATAGAGATATGTTGGCTACCTGGTCGGGGGTTAAGGGAATGGTTTGGTAAGGTTCTTGCCTTGTTCAGTGTATAGATCCTGCAAGGACTTGGGTCAAGCTTACTAGGACCTCCTTCAATACCCACTGGTATTGGATGGCGGGGGTGCGAATGGCTTGATCCCCTCATTTGTAAACTACTATTAATACATTAACCCGGTTACTTGGGATTGTATCCCTGCTGACTCAAACCACTTAGCCGAGGGTAACGTCACCTTCAAAAGATGGGCCTGCCACATTACGCATTAATAACTTAATTAATTATCTTTCAATATTCCGACCCTTTAGGATTGTATCCTTGCTGACTCAAACTACTGGGTTGAGGGTAACGTCACCTTCAAAAGAGGGGCCTACTACTATAACTAAGATAATCTCTTAAAAAGTGCAAAAGTGCGAAAATCATCAAAGGTTACACTAAAGGCGAGTCAGATCAAAGTGATTCATCTTGTCTATCTGTTTTTATTTTTTTTATTTTCAGCATTTTTTGTTTTTATTTTTATGTTTAAAACCTTTTCTAAAACTTTTGATTTGATTAGACATTGAGGATAAACCGGTACTAAAAGCTCTTGTGTCCTTGGACGATCTCGGTATCTTACCAACGCTATACTACGCTCACGATGGGTGCACTTGCCCATATGTGTGTTTAGTGTTAGTAGAATATCGTGTTTTATAAATCTAAAACTTGACTAAAGTGTTAAAAAGGGCTTAAAATATCAATAAAAATATACCACGCTACACACGCATCAAGTTTTTGGCGCCGTTGCCGGGGACACAAGGATTTTAAGAAAGTTAGGAATCAACGGCCTAATCGTTTTTCTTATTTCTCTGTTTTTTAGGAATTTTTCTAATTTTTCAGCTTCTGCAGACTGCAGCACGGGGCCGTGCCTGGTCGGACACGGGTCGTGCTCAGCATCCTTACCGACAGTTTTTATTTTCTGAGTTACAGAGAGCTGAACACGGGGCCGTGTTGGTGCATCACGGGGCTGTGTCGAGCTCTCCAGTAACAGGGATCCGGAAAACAATCACTGTAACCACGACCACGGGACCATGTTCAGCTGAGCACGGGGCCGTGGTGAGACTTCTGACCAACGATCTTTTTGTTTTTATCGCAGGACTTGGAACCCAGGCGCCGAACCTAAACTTCCTAGGCTGTGCATGAGCTCCAGTTCCAATAAAGACATAAAAGAACCTCTAGACGAACCCGAACGCTTTCTAAGAAAAAGACTTAAAGCTAAAACCCAAGAGAAAGTTTCGGGGGACCCATTTCCAATGGCGGATCAACGTACCCTAATGGATTACCTATGACCCACGGTAGGTAATCTCAGCCCCGCTATACCGAATGTCGATGCCAACAACTTCAAACTTCGGCCGTATTTGATTCAAATGCTCAAAAACTCCGTAACTTTCCATGGGCTTGCGGACGAAGATCCCTATTTACATATACCAACTTTTTGGAAATATGTGATACTTTTAGGATCAACGGAGCATCAAATGACGCCATCCGCCTCCGAATGTTCCCATTTTCGCTAAAATACCGAGCTAAGACTTGGCTTAACACCCTCCCAGTTGGATCGGTAAACACCTGGGATGAACTAGCCCAAAAGTTTTTGTATAAGTATTTCCCTCCTTTAAAAACGGCTAAATTAATGACTGAAATTAATACATACTCACAAGAGGATGGGGAATCCTTATATGAAACTTGGGAAAGGTTCAAGGAGCTACTAAGAAAGTGTCCCCATCATGGTCTTGCGGTATGGCAACAAGTATCCACTTTCTATAATGGGTTGTTGCCACACACAAGACAAACACTTGACTCTAGCTCCGGGGGACTTCTAGGTAATCGTCGCCCAAATGAAATTTATAATCAAATTGAGGAAATTGCTCAAAACAATTTTCAATGGCACACTCCCCGAGACACAAAATCTATTTCCCCGTGCGCCCATAAGGTAGAAGAAAGCACTTCTTTACAAGCCCAAATCGAGGCCCTCTCTTCGAAAATCAAAAAGTTAGAAATGGCAAAAAAAACGGCCTCGGTATGGCATGTGAATGGTGTGGTGGGACCCATGAAAATTGGAGTTGTATGAAAGAAATGGATAATTAAACAGAAACGGTAAACTACATTGATAATAGACCAGGACCGTCAGGTCCTCTGACGGGTACCTACAAACAAGGATGGCATAATCACCCTAACCTTGGTTGGAGATAACCCGACAATAGTAGTAACCAACAAAGTCAAAACCAACGAACAAACTTTCAACAACCAAGAAATGAGTCACAAAATTTCTCTCAACAACAACAACGGGGACGAGAGAGGCTTGAAGATACTATCTCACGCCTCATCTCCGACACCGAAAAGAAAAATTCGGATCGATTTCAACAAATGGAATCGAACTTTAGAAATAAAAAATGTGACACCTGGGTCACTGCGACCATCAAACAAATACCAAAACAATGAAATATTGTATTTCATACTTGGGATTTGTACAAATATGTGTATCATTTGCACATATCAATTCTTGTTCGATTTCGGGCTCTAAATCGCTTTCTGGAAGGTTATACGCGCACTGATGCGTAAATATAACCAGTTTAATGCAACGAACACTCTGGAATAGTGAAATAGGCTTAACATACCTTAAATAACCTTTAAATAACTTAGAAATAAGTTTTGAAGGCTGTGGTATGACAAAATCAAGTTAAATCGCTTACAGGGACTAAATTCGACAAACTGCGAAAGTATGATGATTTGAACTGTAACAGACATTCCGGAACATGACCATGAGTTAAACATACCATAAATATCCTTTACATAGCTTAGAAATAGGCTTTGAGAGGTTCGGTGTGCTAAAATAAACTTTGGGACATTCAGGGACTAAAAGCGTCAAAAAGTGCACAAGTTTGCACTTTCGCGCATAACTTACGTTCTGAATACATCCGGACATCCAAAAATTTATGTAAGCACTAAGATATTTTATTTTAGTGTGTGGCATGAGAAAAATTCATTCGTCGCACAATTTGGATCGTTTTTCGCGCTTATGCGCATTCCGTCGTAATTAAGCGAACATCGAGATCGTACGACCAAACGAACCGACATCCGGCATCTTTTTGAGCATGTTTCATGTCCACAATGTTTAGGAATCATTTTAGGGCCTTAACGTTGGCTTAACGAGCCTTAAACATGTCGGAAATGGCCTTAATACACAACGGGGACTGAATTGGAAACTTTGGAAACTGGTTGCTGATCAGAAGGACCTTAGCATGACACCTAGCCCCCTTGGCGTCACGCGAGGCCCCTTCTGATCAGAAAAAGCCATTTTAACAACTGTTAACAGTTGTTTAGCACTCCCAAATCAATTCCACTTGTTGTTTCCTGATGTTGGGGGGCCAATGTGATGTACATGAGGTTACCAACAAGTGTAGGGATGTGATTAAATCACGGTTTACGAGAAACGATCCTAACGGTTGTCCATTTCCTATAAATACCCATCAAGTTCGCTTGCAAAACCCACTTGAAATCTGAGAATTCTCTAAGTTGGGGTGTCTTATTGCTTCATACCTGAGAATACTTGGAAGTTCAATCTTGCGGGGACCCTTCGTAAGTGTTCTTTCATTCTTTTCATTCGTTTTAGCGTTAAAGTCAAACTTTGTTTGACTTTCTGCGTTAACCAGTTTATGGTCAATGCGAAGTTCATTTGAACTTCATAACGTGAGCGTGATCACGATGGTTATAGTCCCTAGTGACTATACCTACTGATTACCACGTTATCTAGGCTCAGTGACGAGTCGTAGTTTCGGCCAAAATGCGTGTTATTGCGTATTTTGTAACCAAACTACTTTTAGGTATCAAAAGCATTTGTTTTGATACCAAACATGTTTTCTAAACTTAGTTAAGCATGTTTTAACATGCTTAGCTCGTCACTTTTAGTTTAGTGCTTATATAGGCTCGTAAGGTAAGCAATCTAAACAATCGCTTATACTTTCGAACCCGACCCGTTTGGTCGATCATTAGGATCCAACCAAACACATTAGGTGACCATAGTATATAGGGAATAACCTTCCGAGGTTATACCTTATGGTCACGGCGTTTAGTTAGTTGTATGATAGGTAGTTTATATGCCTTAGGTAAATGACCAAAATACCCTTTTTACGCCAAAATTCATTTTAAGCATATGTAACATAACTTTTGGTATCTAAACTGATTTGGTAACAATATTAGACATGTTAAGGAATATTTTACTTGTCATAGGACTAGTTAGGCGTTCCGAACGCGTTTTACCATACTCATTTGGTTTACGAGCCCTCATTCTATCCGATCTTCCGCGTTAAAGTAGCATAAGCTACCTAAACGGGTCGTAAGCACTTAGGTTAGGTTTCATTTAATATGTAGGCTTTGTTAAAACCATACTACATGAGTTCCCATACTCATTTGGTTTACGAGCCCTCATTCTATCCGATCTTCCGACATAGGTCCGGTTTATTAATGTAGTTACCTATATTAGGTGCCGTTTGATATCTGTGATCTCTAGCATTGTTTGGTTGTTACTCAAGGACTACTAAGCAATCTAAAGTGAGTACATAGACCCCTCTTTTACTGTTTTCCTAACGTTTTGGGGTGAAACACATGTGCCTACTTGTTACTTTCATGCTTTCCTGTTTTCACATCATATACTTGCTATGTTCATTAGTACATTTATAGTACATTATTTCATTGTGTTTTATGCTATGTATGCCCATTGTGTGCGTACTTAGTACATTATTTTACATTACATTTTATGCTATGTATGCCCATCGTGTGCGTACTTAGTACATTATTTTACATTACATTTTATGCTATGTATGCCCATTGTGTGCATACTTAGTACATTATTTTACATTACATTACATTTTATGCTATGTATGCCCATTGTGTGCGTACTTAGTACATTATTTTACATTACATTTTATGCTATGTATGCCCATTGTGTGCGTACTTAGTACATTATTTTACATTACATTTTATGCTATGTATGCCCATTGTGTGCGTACTTAGTACATTATTTTACATTACATTCTATGCTATGTATGCCCATTGTGTGCATACTTAGTACATTTATTATTCATCACATGCTTACATTTTGGTATGACATTTGGTTTGTTTAAATGGGACAATGTACATTCATTAACACCGATCATGCCGCTCGGTAGTAGGTAGTGGTACCATAGGACTTGACAAATCCCATTCCTGAAATCTCGGGTTTGTTTGGACGTAAGGAATGACCGAATCCGAATACATTTTTTGATAACCTTTACTAAAAGGGTTATCCGACTGTCGCAAGGCTTGGATGTATGAATTTTCACAATACCGCATAGATGTTTATATCAGTATAGCATGCATTTATTACACACAACATAACTTTGATTTAAACCATGTTTTACTTCAATACCTTGTTTTTGTGCATTTTACATATGGTTTAGTTGATATATTTCACTTACCATACATAAACATTTTGACATTTACATACACAATTCATGATTTACATTAGACATAGACATTAGACATGGTTTTCACATAAACATTTTGACATTTGATTTTACATAAACATTTTACTTTGGTGGTTTGGTTTGAGTAAGTGATTTAAGTAACGAGCCGTGTGTAATATGATACAAGCATGGTGGATACGCCGCTGGTACTTCCTATATATAAGTGTTTGTATGGTATTACATATCGTAGCGTTATTTGAATCATGTCAATTTGAGACATATAACATTTTATACAAATAACATACTTTTCACAAGACATTGTTTTACAAACAACTCATCTTATACAAACTCATTTTACTTGGTTATTCATTTAACCATACATTATTCTCTTATTTATACATATCATCTGAACTTATTGTTTTTCAAACGATTTACAAAACAAATCAATTTACAAGGTTCATGACTGACTTTTGCTAAACAACTTTTTTTCTAAACTTACAAGTCATGAATCCTATGTTCACAAAACCTATGTATCTCACAGGCATTTTTATGCTGACGTACCTATTTTCACATGTGTTTCAGGATACGATGCATAGGATTTATCAAGATACACTTAGGCGAACTTTGGCCTTAGTGAAAATAAAAGATGCAAGACTAGTTATTTATGTTATATTTCTTTGATTGTCAAGACATTTAAACTCTTTTATTCAATAAAACAATATTTAAATTTCCATGTGTTATGAAACAATGATTCTGTTACAACACTCCCCGACGTTTCCGCCACGTTTTGTTGTTTTACGTGGTCGGGGTGTGACAGAAAAGTTGGTATCAGAGCTCATGGTTATAGGGAATTAGGTTATTAGTAATACTTTGAGCTAGTCTATAACCTTCCTAGGACCCTAACGTGAGTTTACTTGCGTTTAGTCATAAAACAATACTGTCACCTATCCTTAGGCGACAACCACGACAAGAACACAAATTTCAAAACCGCTTTGAAAACTAATCATCTGTTCTAGGATGATTGATTACTAGGTTTTGAACCCTCTGTTATAAGGTTTTGAACCCCTTTGAATTTTCAAAACCTCGTCAAAGTTTGGGTCTTATAGTGTGAACACGTGCAATCTGGAAGAGTGGATGCCTGTACTCTGAGTTTTCTGTTTAAGGCTAGAGTGTTCGTACAAATCCACATAATCGGACCAGTCACTCTTACCTGGGAACTCTTGGGGTGAGTGTTCACTTATAGGCGAGCATGTCTTCAGTGATACATTAATATGACCCGCTTACTTTGATTAGTCACCATCTCATTTGTTTGCCTTAGGTAACAAACAAATGATCACAAATTCTTATGCATTGCCATTCTGCATTGTTTATCCGATGACGTTTCACTTGTTTCTTCCTATATCTTTCATTTTCTTCTAGAATGTCTCTTCCTCTCAGCAACGGTCAAATGTCCGAGCGAACAGCCAAATTTTCCCAGCAAATAGGCGAAGTGATTCTGAAGACTGTGGATTTAGGCATTGCCATGTATCATCTCCAGGATGAAGCCACTCAAGAATCACCAAAGGAGACCGAAGCCAAGCCTTCACCAAAACCAAAGAAACGTAAAGCTTCAAAGAATCCCGCAGCGGTTGCACCAAAACAGGCAAGACCTAGCCGAGTGACAGCACCACCAACCAAGAAACCAATCGAGGAATCAAAGATCATGGAAGAACGATCCCCTAAGAAGTCAAAGAAGCGAAAGGCTTCTCAGAACTTCGCCGTGGTCGCTCACAATGGTCAAGCCGTCCCCAACCAACCTGCTCAACCCCCTGCTAGGAAGGCATACAAAGGAACTGCTCCTTTGTGCAAACGATGCAACCATCATCATTCAAACCTCTTACCCTGCTTCAAATGTACCTACTGTGGACGATGGGGACACTTGGTTAACATATGCCGCTTTGATATCCAAAACAAAGCTGCTATAAATCTTGCTGCTACCCAACTCCAAGTTAACCCTACTCAAGCTCTTTTTCCGTCTGGTACTTGCTACAACTGTGGCGAGACGAGCCATTTCAGGAACAACTGCCCGAAGATTGTCAGTGCAAATCCAACCCTTGGATGAGCAGTTGGCTGATTAGAAGATGTGGTGGTCTTATGCTTTTGTTTCTTCTATTTCTTGTAATGTGAAACAATCTGTTTTATTTATAAATAAAAGTTGTTGTTCGCAATTGTGGATATACGAGTGTAGTTACATGTGTGTATGAATTTTCCTATGATACCTACATCAAGGAACTATATTCCTTACAAACTACTCTTGCGAATTTTCCCATTCTTACGTTTGCTCATGATTCCCTTGGAAAGATTCTAAGTACTCGTTTCACTCTAAGAAACAAAGTACAGAAAATAAAGTGACATTATGAGTAATCGTGCTTTTGCACATCTGTGCCTTTGAATCCTTGGTTAGATAACCAAGGATATTTTCAAATATCATACCCATATCATTTCATTCTGTTCTCGTAACAATATACATAGTATAAATATTACAAAAACAATCTTCATGATCTCAAAACATTTCATATAGTTTGAAAACAATTTTTCGAATACATTGGCTATGTTTTCAAAAACAACCTTCATGATTTCAAAATATTTCATATAGTCTGAAAACAATAATAACACAGTACATTTTCTTATCAAGTGCATGATTTCGAAAAACATCATTCATGTTTTCAAAAACCTTATACATAATTTCAAAATTCATCTCGCATGATTTTAAAACAATTTTTTTATAAATATATACCTACCTAATACACCTACTTTATGATTTCAAAGGTATTATATATAAGGTTTCAAAAACATTGAACACATTTTTTTTAAGAACCCCATGCATAGTTTTCAAAAATATTTTCTTCATACATTGACTTAACTTTCAAATTTCGCTTCATATGTCGCCTTGGCATATCTGGCATCTCAACTTCATAAGCATTTTACTTCATGTTTTGACCTAAGCACATCAAGTGCAAGGTTTCAAAACATCTTCAACTTCTAAAATCCATATGGGATCTTTTTATCTACACATTTAGACTCTTGTGGATGATTATCATTCAAATCAGAGTCCTTGATTGGATTCCTTATGTACCTAAATTCGAACATTTCGGTTCCTTATAATCGAAATCGAATTTTTCTTTTAAAAATCTTTCTATCTTTATAGTTAGATTCTTGATAATGTTTAAAGTACCAAATGAAATCCACGAGATGGATTCCTAGTGTGCTTTAAATACATGTGCTCTGTTAGCAAAACTAATTAACAAATTAAAGATCTAGATAAACAATCTTTGTGGTTATATGACTATGTGTTTATGCATCTGGTGTTTTCTTTTATGCATTTTGTGTTTTTGTATACTCTGGATATTCGTTATCCAAATCCTCGTAGAATTTTTCATGTCTTCATATGAGGGATTCGTAGTAGGATATTCAAAAAGGTACTACCTTAAATCCTTAATGGGCTTCTATGTAATAGTTAAGACCCTTGGATTATATAGTACCACTCCATGATTCATAAGAGACCCTTTTAGGGGTCTAGTCTAAAAGATTGATTCAAAAATCTGGTTAAGAATGACATGTGATGATATAAGCTGAAAAGACTCCTTGGTTGTCTATTAAAATCATTTATTGATTTAATAAAAGGGACCCTATGGTGGTCTAGTCACACTCATCACAGGTTTGTTCATTTGGTTTTCCCCTACACATTATAAAATAGACTATGTGAACTATGCAAGGAATTGTCTAATTATGGACGCGTACATAATTATGAAATTTAGTGCACAGAAACCCAGTAAGATTTATTATGTGTAAGAACCGATAGTGACAACAATAACAAAATGGGAACGATGTAATGGAGGTACGGTGGACGCACCAATGACGTTTCATATACTTGTATATAAGTATCCCTCTTACATTGCAAACATGATGTTATTAAAGTTACTAGAAGTTCAGAACCCTAACCAATGTTGTTCGATCTTTTCAACTTCATGTTTTAAACTCTCACAAGTTTCCTCTGAATAAATTTCGGGACGAAATTTCCTAAAGTAGGGGAGACTGTGACACCTGGGTCACTGCGACCATCAAAAAAATACCAAACCAATGAAATATTGTATTTCATACTTGGGATTTGTACAAATATATGTATCATTTGCACATATCAATTCTTGTTCGATTTCGGGCTCTAAATCGCTTTCTGGAAGGTTATACGCGCACTGATGCGTAAATATAACCAGTTTAATTCAACGCACACTCCGGAATAGTGAAATAGGCTTAACATACCTTAAATAACCTTTACATAACTTAGAAATAAGTTTTGAAGGCTGTGGTATGACAAAATCAAGTTAAATCGCTTACAGGGACTAAATTCGACAAACTACGAAAGTATGCCGATTTGAACTGTAACAGACATTCCGAAACATGACCATGAGTTAAGCATACCATAAATATCCTTTACATGGCTTAGAAATAGGCTTTGAGAGGTTTGGTGTGCTAAAATAAACTTTGGGACATTCAGGGACTAAAAGCGTCAAAAAGTGCACAAGTTTGCACTTTCGCGCATAACTTACGTTCTGAATACATCCGGACATCCAAAAATTTATGTAAGCACTAAAATATTTTATTTTAGTGTGTGGCATGAGAAAAATCCATTCGTCGCACAATTTGGATCGTTTTTCGCGCTTATGCGCATTCCGTCGTAATTAAGCGAACATCGCGATCGTACGACCAAACGAACTGACATCCGGCATCTTTTTGAGCATGTTTCATGTCCACAATGTTTAGGAATCATTTTAGGGCCTTAACGTTGGCTTAACGAGCCTTAAACATGTCGGAAATGGCCTTAATACACAACGGGGACTGAATTGGAAACTTTGGAAACTGGTTGCTGATCAGAAGGACCTTAGCGTGACACCTAGCCCCCTTGGCGTCACGCGAGGCCCCTTCTAATCAGCAAAACCACTTTAACAGCTGTTAACAGCTGTTTAGAACTCCCAACTCAATTCCACTTGTTGTTTCCTGATGTTGGGGGGGGGGGGCAATGTGTTGTACATGAGGTTACCAACAAGTGTAGGGATGTGATTAAATCACGGTTTACGTGAAACGATCCTAACGGTTGTCCATTTCCTATAAATACCCATCAAGTTCACTTGCAAAACCCACTTGAAATCTGAGAATTCTCTAAGTTGGGGTGTCTTATCGCTTCATACCTGAGAATACTTGGAAGTTCAATCTTGCGGGGACCCTTCGTAAGTGTTCTTTCATTCTTTTCATTCGTTTTAGCGTTAAAGTCAAACTTTGTTTGACTTTCTGCGTTGACCAGTTTATGGTCAATGCGAAGTTCATTTGAACTTCATAACGTGAGCGTGATTACAATGGTTATAGTCCCTAGTGACTATACCTACTGATTACCACGTTATCTAGGCTCAGTGACGAGTCGTAGTTTCGGCCAAAATGCGTGTTATTGCGTATTTTGTAACCAAACTACTTTTAGGTATCAAAACCGTTTGTTTTGATACCAAACCTGTTTTCTAAACTTAGTTAAGCATGTTTTAACATGCTTAGCTCGTCACTTTTAGTTTAGTGCTTATATAGGGTCGTAAGGTAAGCGATCTAAACAATCGCTTATACTTTCGAACCCGACCCGTTTGGTCGATCATTAGGATCCGACCAAACACATTAGGTGACCATAGTATATAGGGAATAACCTTCCGAGGTTATACCATATGGTCACGGCGTTTAGTTAGTTGTATGATAGGTAGTTTATATGCCTTAGGTAAATGACCAAAATATCCTTTTTACGCCAAAATTCATTTTAAGCATATGTAACATAACTTTTGGTATCTAAACTGATTTGGTAACAATATTAGACATGTTAAGGCATATTTTACTTGTCATAGGACTAGTTAGGCGTTCCAAACGCGTTTTACGCGAACGACGCGTTAAAGTAGCATAAGCTACCTAAACGGGTCGTAGTGGGTCGTAAGCACTTAGGTTAGGTTTCATTTAATATGTAGGCTTTGTTAAAACCATACTACATGAGTTTCCAAACTCATTTGGTTTACGAGCCCTCATTCTATCCGATCTTCCGACATAGGTCCGGTTTATTAATGTAGTTACCTATATTAGGTGCCGTTTGATATCCGTGATCTCTAGCATTGTTTGGTTGTTACTCAAGGACTACTAAGCAATCTCAAGTGAGTACATAGACCCCTCTTTTACTGTTTTCCAAACATTTTGGGGTGAAACACATGTGCCTACTTGTTACTTTCATGCTTTCCTGTTTTCACATCATATACTTGCTATGTTCATTAGTACATTTATAGTACATGATTTCATTGTGTTTTATGCTATGTATGCCCATTGTGTGCGTACTTAGTACATTATTTTACATTACATTTTATGCTATGTATGCCCATTGTATGCGTACTTAGTACATTATTTTACATTACATTACATTTTATGCTATGTATGCCCATTGTGTGCGTACTTAGTACATTATTTTACATTACATTTTATGCTATGTATGCCCATTGTGTGCGTACTTAGTACATTATTTTACATTACATTCTATGCTATGTATGCCCATTGTGTGCATACTTATTACATTTATTATTCATCACATGCTTACATTTTGGTATGACATTTGGTTTGTTTAAATGGGACAATGTACATTCATTAACACCGATCATGCCACTCGGTAGTAGGTAGTGGTACCATAGGACTTGACAAATCCCATTCCTGAAATCTCGGGTTTGTTTGGACGTAAGGAATGACCGAATCCGAATACATTTTTTGATAACCTTTACTAAAAGGGTTATCCGACTGTCGCAAGGCTTGGATGTATGAATTTTCACAATACCGCATAGATGTTTATATCAGTATAGCATGCATTTATTACACAAAACATAACTTTGATTTAAACCATGTTTTACTTCAATACCTTGTTTTTGTGCAGTTTACATATGGTTTAGTTGATATATTTCACTTACCATACATAAACATTTTGACATTTACATACACAATTCATGATTTACATTAGACATAGACATTAGACATGGTTTTCACATAAACATTTTGACATTTGATTTTACATAAACATTTTACTTTGGTGGTTTGGTTTGAGTAAGTGATTTAAGTAACGAGGCGTGTGTAATATGATACAAGCATGGTGGATATGCCGCTGGTACTTCCTATATATAAGTGTTTGTATGGTATTACATATCGTAGCGTTATTTGAATCATGTCAATTTGAGACATATAACATTATATACAAATAGCATACTTTTCACAAGACATTGTTTTACAAACAACTCATCTTATACAAACTCATTTTACTTGGTTATTCATTTAAACATACATTATTCTCTTATTTATACATATCATCTGAACTTATTGTTTTTCAAACGATTTACAAAACAAATCAATTTACAAGGTTCATGACTGACTTTTGCTAAACAACTTTTTTCTAAACTTACAAGTCATGAATCCTATTTTCACAAAACCTATGTATCTCACAGGCATTTTTATGCTGACGTACCTATTTTCACATGTGTTTCAGGATATGATGCATAGGTTTATCAAGATACACTTAGGCGGACTTGGTCCTTAGTGAAAATAAAAGATGCAAGACTAGTTATTTATGTTATATTTCTTTGATTGTCAAGACATTTAAACTCTTTTATTCAATAAAAAAATATTTAAATTTCCATGTGTTATGAAACAATGATTCTGTTACAACACTCCCCGACGTTTCCGCCTCGTTTTGTTGTTTTACGTGGTCGGGGTGTGACAAAAAAATCTAGTATTCAAAACATTGAAAAACAACTAAATCAACTAGCTCAAAATTTCTCCGAGAGACCACAAGGCGCGTTACCCAGCAATACCGAAACCAACCCAAAGGCGCAAGTGCATCTCATCACATTGAGAAACCGTACCATAGGTCCCGAGGAGGCTCCATTACCTCCAACAGAAAAGAGTCCGTCCGACCAACCTGCAAATTCACCGACGTGCCAAAAAGAGACGACTCCTCCGCCAACTCAAGAGCCTTCCAAGAATCCCCCAGTACCCTATCCCGGAAGGTTACTTCGCCAAAAGACCGATGAGCAATTCACAAAATTCATAAACTCACTAAACAAATTGCACGTCAATCTTCCATTTGTGGAGGTCCTCACTCAAATGATTAAATATTCAAAATTTATGAGAGACTTCCTCACTCACAAAAGAAAAATTGAATCATTGCAATTAGTTAATTTAAGTGAAGAATGCTCCGCCTTGCTACTCAACAAACTCCCACAAAAGAAAATCGACCCCGGGAGCTTCACTATCCCTTGTTCCATTGGGGGATCACCCATACGTAATGCTCTAGCCGATCTTGGGGCTAGCATCAATCTCATGCCCGCCTCAATGTTTGACCGACTCGTACTAGGTAAAACAAGCCCCACAAAGATGAGCATACAACTCGCCGATAGGTCCATCAAATATCCACAAGGTGTTGCCGAAAATCTATTGGTAAAAGTCGGAGACTTTGTCTTCCCGGCCGACTTTGTTATTTTAGATATGGAGGATGATACCGAAGTACCACTCATCCTAGGAAGACCATTCCTAGCCACCACTCACGCAATGGTGGACATAAATGGTGGGAAATTAACATTGAGGGTTAGGGACAAAGAGATGGAGTTCGAGGTTGGGAAAAGAGTACAAGACGATGACCCGGTCAACTTCATGAATGTCATAGACTCAAGCTTGGATGATGCTCTCCGACGGTGCAACATGGGATGCAAAACATCCCACTTGGGTAACATATGACTGACTTTGGGTCTAGCCAAGGACCCTTATAAACATGGCGCACCACGGAGGCATTCCGCGGAACTATCCTTAGTTTTAGTTTAGATTAACTTTTATGTTTTCTAGTTTAGTTTTACTTTTCAGGAATAAAACACTCTAAATGGTGGAGGTTACTAAGGGAAACTTGAACCCACACCCCATGCACAAAAACAGAGCCTCCCGACAATTTTTCTTCATTACAACAAGTTCAGCACGGGGCCGTGCTCAGCCCAACATGCCCCGTGCTCAAGGTTTTGCAGAAAACGCCCAATTCAGGTAACTAGACACGGGGTCGTGTTCACTGAACACGCCCCCGTACCCAGCCTTCTGTAAAATATGATACTGGCGATTTGAACATGGGGCCGTGCCCGGACCAACACGGGCCCGTGCCTAGAAGCACAGTAACATAAAATTTTGTTTTTAAACACCTTTTTACACATTGAATCAACCTAAAAACTTATTTTTGGGACATATTGAGGATAATGTGTAATTTAAGTGTTGGGGGGGGGGGATGCTAAAACCTTGAATTTTGCAAGTCCTAATAACAAGCCTTATACAAAACTCTATTGGAACCGCTAATCACCCCAAATTTTTCGTTTTTTTACTTGTCCTGGTTTAATTTGGGAATAACAAGTTCTAAAAAGACTATATTTTTACAAATTTACAACCAATAGCGTCGTGATAAAAAGAACCAACATAAGAAAATTATGAAACGGCAAGACAAATCTAGTTAAAATTTGATTATATATACTTGATCACGTTATAAACCCATTCCCACAAAAAGTGAGTTTTGAGCCTTTATTGAGCATACAAGCATACATCTTTAAACTAAATGCTCATTTTTCGTTTATTGTGTGAATAGCCGCTTGGTTTCTTACGACTCTAGAACTTGCCATGACGATACATTCCCGGTCCTTACCAACTTAAACCCAAGTAAGTAAATGAAGGAGGCATTAGGACTAACCCATTTTTTCTTTCAACACCATTATTTTTCTTTTTCTTTTAACCTACCCAAAATCCCCCTAGTTAACCCCTTTGAGCCTAAACCTTTTCATTTCTAAACCCACAAAACAAACACCTTTCACCAAACCCTTTTTCTTTTAAACCTCTTGTTTTAGTAAAAAGCTCGGTTTTCTTGTGACCTTCCTTATAAGAAAAAAATATATGATGAAGTCTAGCAATAAACAAACAAGTTCTTCAAAGAAACTTTGTTTAAAAGTATTTAGTTTGAATAAAAGTCACAAAAACAAAAAGTTTTACGACGACCGATGCTTTTTACGTTTTTAGCCCTTTTTACTAACCACTAACCCAAAACCACCTACCTTTAACCCAAGCCTAACCCTTCCCCAAGTCCTCTTGATATTTACAAAGGTTTTTAGTTAAAAAGGAGGAGAATTGATTGCTTGGCAAGCTTATGGTAGAAATAAGTTCCATGTCGGTCTCGAGTGTTTCACAAAAATACATTTTCGGCCGAGTGTTGAGTGATCTCCCGTGAGCTATGTGAACTTGTATATAAATGGAATTTTAAAGAGGCATGTTATGCCCAAATAAGTAATTTCTCTTATAAAATGTTCTAAATAAATCATTACGAATAGGATTGTAAATAGCATAAAATAAAACCCAATAAAGTCTTGGATTCCCGACACTCAAGACAAGCCCAAAACTTCTCTTCTACCCATTCCATTTGGGCGTGTAAGCCACATTATAAATAGTTTTGCTTGAGGACAAGTAAAGATTCAAGTGTGGGGGTATTTGATATGTGTAAAATGCAACATATAAATTACATCAAATGAGGCATAAAACTAACCTTTTTCTAGTACTAATGTTGGAAAAAGTGTGCTTTTGTCTTCCTTTTGTATATTCAGGACTAAATGAGCATAATTGAACAAAAGGAACAAATATGCAGCCAAATCTAACATAAATACAAAGAAAAGGAATAAACGTGACATGCCCGACCACTCGACAGCATCTTCCCAAGCAAAAACAAAGAAAAAGAAGGCTGACCACGACCCCGTGCCCAGCGGACAAAGCTATAGAAGCTTCTATTCCCAGCATGGGGGCGTGCTCAGCTCAACACAGGCCGTGGTCAATGCTAAGATTCACAGAATCCAGCAAATCTTGATAGTATATATCAGCTTCTGCACACGGGGCCGTGCCCAGCGAACTCGGGGGCGTGTGGAGCTAATGCAGACAAATTGCAATTAATAAAGAAAGAGAAAAAGGATGGACACGGGGCCGTGTCCGGGCTTCTGTGCAGGCTATAAATAGGGGTGCTTGATTCACTTCAAAAGCATCCCTTGGCAAACCACCTCTCTCCCACTTCACCCACACTCCACCACCATCACAACACCCACATCCACCACCATCATCCATCATCCACCTTAGAGTGTGTGTAGTAGTCTCGGGATCCAAGATTGATATTACGAGTTCTTGACAATCAAAGGCCATGTTTGCCTAAGTCTCTTACATCACTTGGTGAAGACAAGCATTTAATGTAATACTTTTGATTTTTAATCTTTTCGCACTTTTTATTTGGTTTTGTATTAATGACTTTAATAACTAGTTTCTCATGTTGAAGGTGAAACTTCCTTATCATTTGTCCGTGTCGTCTTGGCGTTATTTTACTGTCTATATAAAATAAAATATTTACACAATTCATATCTCTACGGTCTATATAGAGATATGTTGGCTACCTGGTCGGGGGTTAAGGGAATGGTTTGGTAAGGTTCTTGCCTTGTTCAGTGTATAGATTCTGCAAGGACCTGGGTCAAGTGTAACAACTCTCACCAAAACTATTATTTATTATTAGTTCAATAGGAAACCCTAATTAAAACACCCAAGTGATTCTGCACAAACCTTGAAATTTCCAGAACAATCAGAATCAGGATCAGGGCCCCTAAAACTCAAGGGGGTAAACCCTAGTTACGATTATCCAAATAAAAAGATGTCAAAATCGAATTTTATAATTCTGTCGACTCAGCAAGCCTACACACACACAAAGCTACCCTATGGTAGGTTATGACCCGTCGCGCCACGCGACGCCCCAGGGGGTACCCCTCGCGTCACGCGAGGGGGGTCAAATTTTGACTATAAATAGTGGGGTTTGGGACTTGAATTTTGACACTTGAACGACGAAGAAATTCGTTATACACACTGAGATATAACAGAAACAGTTCTAAAACACACACGATCACAAATTGCTGCCGCAATACAGGGTAATAACTCGATCGCTGTTACGATTCATTGTCCGATCGATTAAACTATCCAATGGATGTTTAAGTGCTGCCCACATTAGGGTTTATGCTTTGTCATTCGCCGTTAATTCGATGGATGTTTAAGTATTGCACTTTGTCATTCGATGTGAGGGTTTAATCTCGTGAGTTATCGTAAATGCTGTATTAAGTTACTAACCGAGTTGTGTGCATATTATTAAATTTAGGTTAAAAGGCTAATCAGTAGGCTAGGCTCTGCTCAAATAAATCTGCAATGTGAGTCATTCTCTTTTTATCAAATTACTTTCAAAATCATGTTTATTTTCAACAGTTATAAATACAGTGATTAAGTTTATGTAATCACCAAGTTACAGCCGGTATGTGGGGTTTTGTATACATTACTTGATAACCGTCACTATTGGACAACGGGTTAGCCAATGAGTGATATGACCATAGTCACAGACACCATTGGACAATGAGGTTACCGATGGATGGTCGAGTGACAAATATCGTGGGTAGTTGGTTGATATTAGGAAACATTGTAATCTCTCTTAATACTGTAAATTATAACAAACGTGTCGTTTTAGTAAAAAGAATGATTCACCAGTATTTCCCGCTGACAAAACCTTTTTCAAACATGTTTCAGGTGATCTGTTGTGATCCAGGAAAAGTGCCATGAAGCACTATCAGCTTAAGGAAGTGGCTCAATATAAAATAAAAAATATATGTTTTGTAAAAATAAAGAATTCTCCGTGAAATCTTATGATTGTAAATTACCGGGGTTTTATCCCGAGTTGTGAAATAAAATAATCGGGAAATGACAGTTTTAAAAAGATCCTGAAGAAAACTTCCGCTGTTAAATAAATACCACGGGATTTTCTGTCCCGCGGCTCCTGAAACGGGTCAAACCGGGTCGGGTGCCGTGATAGAAAAAGTTGGTATCAGAGCCACTGATTTAAGCCTATTAAGTATTTAGAAAATACTTAATTTTACTAATTGCTATTTTTGTGATTATGTGTTTTATTAATTGAATATTTGTGTACAGTATGGGTAAGCAAAAGCTTGCAAATATCTATCTTAAATTAGATAGGTCATCAAACGAGAAAGGAAGTTCATCCCAAACAAAATCCTCAAAATACCTGACAAATATTGATGAAGGAATATTTGTTCGAAAGGCACACTATGAGGAACCACTTTCTCCTGATAAAAGAAGTTTGATTATTAAGAAAAGTCAGGAGAAAATAAAGAAATCCCGAGAAAAGAAAGTTAACCAGGAAACCCAGGAATTAACCAGTAAAACACCATGGGAAGACAAGTTAGATGAAAAATGGACAGATCTTTATATGCTAGCCACCGTAGCAGTAAATGCAAATCTTTAAATATCTGTTTCAGTTTTAGTACCCTTATCACCTACAAGCCAGAAATCTTATCCAGTAAATAAATAAGTTTACAGTAAATCCTAGTGTGTTTAATTTTCATTTGTTTTTGTAGTCACCTGGTATGAAATAATATTTAAAGGTTATCTATGAAATTTTGACTTAGCATTTTGTGTGTGTTTTTCATATTTGCTAAATAAACAGCATGAGCGACTTGTCTGAAGCCCTTCAAAATCTAAATCTCTATCCGGTGAAAATAGAGGTTTCAAGAGATTTTAATAGGTACATACCAGATCTAGAAGAACCTATGGAATTCAATGCTCCACCTCCAGAAAAGCCAAAACCTCAGAAAAGAAAGAGACATGTATGGGGGAGGCGTGTACGTAGGAAAAAGCCAGCCAAGAGACTTCCCAAAATAGAAAATCCTTTAGATAAAGGAAAAGGGATTAAAGTCAGGGAAAGTTCTAGGAAGATGGAAATAGAGTTCGGAGAAATTTCCAGGCAGATGGAAATGGAGTTTGGGGAAGGTTCTAGGCAAACCCATAGAGAAATTGGGGAAAGCTCTAGACAGATCGAGGAGTTACCATTTCAGGAGGAATTAGATCGTGCATTGGCAAGCTATGATGTTGTTAGGCCTATTAATAATAATTTCTACCCTTATCCTGCTACAACACAACTACCAATAAACTTAGAACCAGCTATTCCAGACCCTCTAATCCACTCCCAACCTTAAGGAATGGACGAATGGTGGACTAATGACTGGCAGTTCCAAAACCTGCTTAACAGTCCTTATTCCTTTCTCCCGCAGTTCGACCCGGAACCTATACCAAACCCACCGATGAGCAATGAGAATTTAGCTGAACTTCGCCAGTTTGGCGAGGAACTGGTGGATGCAGGAAATAGGATCAGGGAGGTAGGAGAACAGATCTCCTGGAAGTACGACGAGAGGGAACGCCGTTACTAAAATACCAACTAATAAGGGATAATGTGGAGTGAGAATGTGAAACTGTGGTTGTAAAATAAATAAGTAAAATATAGTCTGTAAAATAACTATAAAATAAAACTTTGTAAAATAAAGGTGTGTAATGACGCATATTATAAAATATAAACATGGGAATCGAGAAATCGATAGTTTTGACTATATGTGTGTTATGAAATTTATATGATTATTTGTGAAAAATTTTTATTTATTCGATACTAATAAATTACATATATTAATTACCAGATGGAAAACGCTAATAATGAACCAGTAAATGAGGTTAATCAATCTGAGCAACACCCGGGGGATCAATATATAACTAGACAAGATATAGAAAATATCGTTGCTCAAGGAATAGCCAATGCTATTCCAGCAATACTTGCTGCTGCTCAAAAACCCGCTGAACCTCAACAAATCATTCCTAGCAAACGTATTTCTGAAGATAACTTCAGTAATAGTATAAATGGAGGCTGTAATCATACTAATCAAGATAATGAACCCCGACAGGCTCCGCTCCCTAAGAAAATGAAAGCTGCAACGCCTGGTTGCACTTACAAAGAATTTCTTGCTTGTAAGCCCGCTGAATTTGCAGGCAATGAAGGAGCGACTGCGGCACTGCGTTGGTTAGAGAAAACCGAGGCAGTGATTACAATAAGTAAATGTGACAAGGACGACAAGGTCATGTACGCGTCAAATCTTTTCAAAGAAGGGGCGCTAGAATGGTGGAACACGGTGTTACAAACAAAAGGAAGGATGATGGCGTATGCCATGAACTGGGAAGAATTTAAGAGTCTTGTAGAAAGAAAATTCTGTCCCGAATATGAAAAAGATCAAATGGAAAATAAGTTCCTAAACCATCGTATGACGGGTGTAGATTGTCGCGGTTATACTTTGACATTCTTTGAATATGCTAGAGTGGTACCAACACTGGCTTCGCCAGAACCGGTACTCATTTCTCGCTATATTTGGGGACTGATTAGCGAAATCCGTAACATCGTTAAAGCTGCGAGACCTCGTACTATTGACGATGCAGTAGAATTAGCTAACACCCTAACTGATGAACTGGTACGCACAAGAGATGAAAACAGGAAAAAGGAACTGGCTCAGAAAATTACCTAAGGATTTCGTACAGGTAATAATAGCAGTTTCAGGAGAAGAGGAACAGGGCAATCTTCAATTCCGCCATTCTGCAGGAATTGCAGAAAGAAACATTTTGGAAGATGTAGTGTAACCTGCAATTTTTGTAAAATGGTAGGACATCGTGAAGAGAACTGCAGAAAGAAAACCATAGTCTGCTTTAACTGTGGAGAAGCGTGGCATTTCAAAATAGAATGTCCTAAATTGATTAAACCAGCAGACAACAAAGCCAAGACGACCGATGGAGCTACTAAAAAGAATGTTTGAGCATTCCAGCTGACCACTCAAGAAGCAGAACTTATTCCAGATGTAATAGCTGGTACGTTCTTAGTTCACAACATTTACGCAAAAGTATTATTTGACTCTGGTGCAAACCAAAGTTTCATAAATACTTCATTCTGCCAAGCTATTAACGTTTACCTTTAACCCAACTTAGGCAAATTTTTACAGTTGAAACGACAGACGGAAATTCTGTCAAAATAGATAAGGTTTTGCAAAAAGAAAATATAGAACTTTCAGGTTATAAATTTCATGCAAACCTATTGCCAATGAAATTAGCTGAATTCGATGTTGTGTTAGGAATGGATTGGTTAGTAACCAAC
Organism: Helianthus tuberosus; assembly: GCA_030545235.1. Taxonomy (NCBI): domain Eukaryota; kingdom Viridiplantae; phylum Streptophyta; class Magnoliopsida; order Asterales; family Asteraceae; genus Helianthus; species Helianthus tuberosus. The sequence continues at coordinate 128,600,403 of CM060407.1, forward strand.
CATGCTCGAATCCTTTGTGACCAGAACTCTATAGAAATTCAGGCACCTACAGGAGAAGTAATCGTGATTACAGGAGATAAACCACGTAAGCCCATGAAGTTCATATCAGTAATGAAAGTTGCTAGTTATGAACGCAAGCAAGGAATAGTATATATGATTTCAGTAATCATTAGTACTAAGGGTAAAGAACTTAAGGAGATTCCTGTAGTCTCAGAATATCCAGGTGTATTCCCAGAAGAATTACCAGGATTACCACCAGATAGGGAGGTAGAATTTAGAATTCATCTAATTCCAGGAACTACACCGATAGCCAAGGCACCTTATCGGTTAGCACCCACATAAATGTTAGAACTGAAAAAGCCATTAGATGAATTACTAAGTAAAGGTTTCATACAACCTAGTTCATCCCCGTGGGGAGCACCAGTGTTGTTTGTGAAAAAGAAGGATGGTTCGATGAGAATGTGTATCGATTATAGAGAATTGAATAAGATTACAATTAAGAATCGATACCCTTTACCTAGGATTGATGATCTATTCGATCAACTTCAAGGAGCTAGACACTTTTCTAAGATCGACTTACGTTCCGGATATCATCAATTGAAAGTACAAGAGGAAGACATACCTAAAACTGCTTTCAGGACTAGGTATGGTCATTACGAGTTTACAGTCATGCCCTTTGGGTTAACGAATGCTCCTGCTGCATTCATGGACATGATGAATAGAATCTGTAAACCGTATTTGGATAAATTTGTAATTTTTTTTATTGACGATATACTTATTTATTCAAAAAGTCAGGACGAGCATTGTCAGCACTTACATGCACTCTTAACTTTGTTAAGAAAAGAAAAGCTTTATGCCAAATTCTCGAAATGTGAATTTTGGCTACAGGAAGTGCAATTTTTAGGACACATGGTAAATCATGAAGGTATTCATGTAGATCCTGCTAAGATAGAGGCAATTACCAAATGGAAGGTTCCGTAATCTGCAATGGAAATTAGAAGTTTTATAGGTTTAGCTGGATACTATAGACGGTTTATTAAGGATTTCTCCAAAATAGCTGTACCATTAACTAAGCTAACCTGTAAAGCAATTAAGTTTGAATGGGGACCTAAGCAAGAAGAAGCTTTTAGGATTCTAAAGCAGAAGTTAACAAATGCCCCAATCTTAGCCTTACCAGAAGGGATTGAAGATTTTGAAGTTTATTGTGATGCTTCAAAACTAGGATTTGGATGTGTACTAATGCAAGGAAAAAGGTAATTGCGTATGCTTCAAGACAATTGAAAAAGAACGAGGAAAATTATACAACTCATGACTTAGAGTTAGGCTCCATAATTTTTGCCCTTAAAATTTGGAGACATTATCTTTACGGAAGTAAATTTACTGTCTATACAGACCACAAAAGTTTAAGATATATTTTTGGGCAAAAAGAGTTAAACATGAGGCAAAGGAGATGGATGGAAATCCTAAGTGATTACGACTGTGATATTCAATGTGACATCTGTGTCACTTCAACCATCAAACAAATACCAAACCAATGAAATATTGTATTTTATACTTGGGATTTGTATAAATATGTGTATCGTTTGCACATATCAATTCTTGTTCGATTTCGGGCTCTAAATCGCTTTCTGGAAGGTTATACGCGCACCGATGCGTAAATATAACCAGTTTAATGCAACAAACACCCCAGAACAGTGACATAGGCTTAACATACCTTAAATAACCTTTACATAACTTAGAAATAAGTTTTGGATAGTTTGGTATGCCGAAATCAAGTTAATTCGCTTACAGGGACTAAATTTGACAAACTGCGAAAGTATGCCAATTTGAAGTGTAACAGACATTCCGAAACATGACCATAAGTTAAACATACCATAAATATCTTTTACATAGCTTAGAAATAGGCTTTGAAGGGTTCGGTGTGCTAAAATAAACTTTTGGCTCATTCAGGGACTAAAAGTGTCAAAAAGTGCACAAGTTTGCACTTTCGTGCATAACTTACGTTCTGAATACATCCGGACATCCAAAAATTTATGTAAGCACTAAAATATTTTATTTTAGTGTTTGGCATAAGAAAATCCATTCGTCGCGCAATTTGGATCGTTTTTCGCGCTTATGCGCATTCCGTCGTAATTAACCGAACATCGCGATCGTACGACCAAACGAACGTTGGTGACCGACCGGATAATATTTAAATCCCACAAATATTATGTTATGATTAAAATCTTATTTTAATCAGGTCCGTGTTGAAAAATAAATTAAAACGCCTAAAAACGTTATTTTTCAAAGTTTAAGCGCGTACCGTGAGTTTCTGCGCAACACAGTGCTTCTACTGCAAAACGTAGACAACGCAGCCAGTCCTGGCAACTGAAATTTATTTCAGTAATATCTTGGCGAGTTTATTTTTATAGAGTAATAAAAATAATTTAGAACGCCATAAACCGGGATTTAAACGCTAGATAAATACCCGGTACCCAGTTAAATACCCGTTTTAGCCATATGCCAGGAATATGCTAAGGTATATGCTAAGGAATATGCCAGGAATATGCTTGGAATATGCTAGGAATATGCTTGGAATATGCTAGGAATATGCTAGGAATATGCTAGGAATATGCTTGGAATATGCTAGGAATATGCTAGGAATATGCTAGGAATATGCTTGGAATATGCTTGGAATATGCTAGGATTATTCTATATGGAAGATCCTATAAATACCCAACCCCATTCAACCCAAAACCCACAAAAATCTGATCTAAAAGCTCTAAGTTGAAGCCATTGCTTCATACGTGAGCTACTTGGATCAAGATTAGCTTTTGGGGACCCTTTGTAAGTGTTCCTTCGTTCTTTTATTCGTTTAGCGTTAAAAGTCAAACTTTGTTTGACTTTCTGCGTTGGCCAGTTTATGGTCAATGCGAAGTTCGTTTGAACTTCATAACGTGAGCGTAATCAAGATGGTTATAGTCCCTAGTGACTATACCTACTGATTACCACGTTATCTAGGCTCAGTGACGAGTCGTAGTTTCGGCCAAAATGCGCATTCTTGCGTATTTTGTAACCAAACTACTCTTAGGTATCAAAACCGTTTGTTTTGATACCAAACATGTTTTCTAAACTTAGGTAAGCATGTTTTAACATGCTTAGCTCATCACTTTTAGTTTAGTGCTTATATAGGGTCGTAAGGTAAGCGATCTAAACAATCGCTTATACTTTCGAACCCGACCCGTTTGGTCGATCATTTGGATCCGACCAAACACATTAGGTGACCATAGTATATAGGGAATAACCTTCTGAGGTTATACCTTATGGTCACGACGTTCACTTAGTTGTATGATAGGTGGGTTATATGCCTTAGGTAAATTACCAAAATACCCCTTTGACACCAAAATTCATTTTAAGCATATGTAACATAACTTTTGGTATCTAAACTGATTTAGCAACAATATTAGACATGTTAAGGCATATTTTACTTGTCATAGGACTAGTTAGGCATTCCGAACGCGTTTTACGCGAACGACGCGTTAAAGTAGCATACGCTACCTAAACGAGTCGTAATGGGTCGTAAGCACTTAGGCTGGGTTTCATTTTAGTATGTGGGCTTTGTTAAACCATATTGCATGAGTTTCCATACTCATTTGGTTTACGAACCCTCATTCTATCCAATCCTCCGATTTTAGGTCCGGTATATTAACATCGTTACCTAGAGTTGGAGTTCTGCAGAAAGTGTGTTTTTCCTAGAAAGTCTAGGAAGCGATCTGGGCCATCCGATTGGTGTTTTTAATGGCTTAGATCAAATGGATGGCATTTTCCTAATATTTGAGTTATATAATTAGAGACTTTTAATATAGTGAGGGTATTTTGGTAATTGGAAGTGTTTTAAATTAGTCAAGAAACTGCCATATCAATAACCAATCCCTAAAATCATGGGATTTCCCCTCTTTCTCTCTCTCTCTCTCTCTCTCTCCCTAAACGCAACCAAAGAAGAACCAGCCATTTTTCCTGCAAATATTCTTCTCCGATTGGTCATATATCGGTTGTTTTTCATACTTGTTTCAATTTTTTTTATCTATCATTGAATCGGGTTCTTATTTTTAGTCAATGGACCTCAATGTTTGACATGTTAGAGTGGGCTCTAGGTTTATGTGTTTTACCATTTTAATGTTGATTGATGACAGTGTGTTGAAGAAGAAGACACTGGGTTGTGTTGAAGACGAAGACACTGACAGTGTGTCCAGCAATCTGCTTGCTGTTAAAACACAATGTCAAGAAATATGCTTGCTGTTAAAACACAGTGTCAAGAATCCTCTAGCAATCTGCTTGCTGTTAAAACACAGTGTCAAGAATCCTCTAGCAATCTGCTTGCTGTTAAAACACAGCGTAAAGAAATCTGCTTGCTGTTAAAACACAGTGTCAAGGAAATCTGTTTGCTGTTAAAACACAATGTCAAGAAATCTGCTTGCTGTTAAAACATAGTGTCAAGAATCCTCCAGCAATCTGCTTGCTGTTAAAACACAGTGTCAAGAATCCTCAAGCAATCTACTTGCTGTTAAAACACAGGGTCAAGAAATCTGCTTGCTGTTAAAACACAATGTCAAGGAAATCTGCTTGCTGTTAAAACACAATGTCAAGAAATCTGCTTGTTGTTAAAACACAGTGTCAATAATCCTCCAGCAATCTGCTTGCTGTTAAAACACAGCGTCAAGAAATCTGCTTGCTGTTAAAACACAATATCAAGAAATCTGCTTGCTGTTAAAACACAGTGTCAATAATCCTCCAGCAATCTGCTTGCTGTTAAAATACAGCTTCAAGAAATCTGCTTGCTGTTAAAACACATTGTCAAGAAACACAGCGTCTTGTATCATTTAAATTGAAACTGTCAATTTGATTTAAATGGAATATTTAGTTTCCATAGTTAGTTATCCTAATAAAATAATCCATAATTAAAATAATATTCAAATTACACAATTGCCCTTTTAGTTAAAATCCTTCAATGCCACATGTCGCGTTCTTATTGCTTCCTAGACTTTCTAGGAAAAACACACTTTCCGCAGAAACCCTACTCTAGTTACCTATATTAGGTGCCGTTTGATATCCGTGATCTCTAGCATTGTTTGGTTGTTACTCAAGGACTACTAAGCAATCTCAAGTGAGTACATAGACCCCTCTTTTACTGTTTCCAAACATTTTGGGGTGAAACACATGTGCCTACTTGTTACTTTCATGCTTTTCCATGTTCTCATATCATACGCTTGTTATGTTCAATAGTACACTTATAGTACATGATTTCATTGTGTTTTTGCTATGTATGCCCATTGTATGCATACTTAGTACATCATTTTACATTACATTTTATGCTATGTATGCCCATTGTGTGCATACTTAGTACATCGTTTTACATTACATTTTATACTATGTATGCCCATTGTGTGCATACTTAGTACATCATTTTACATTACATTTTATGCTATGTATGTCCATTGTGTGCATACTTAGTACATTTGTTATTCATCACATGCTTACATTTTGGTATAACAATACCGCATAGATGTTTGTATCAGTATAGCATGCATTTGTTCCACAAAACATAACTCTGATTTAAACTATGTTTTGCTTCAGTACCTTGTTTTTGTGCATTTTACATATGGTTTAGTTGATATATTTCACTTACCATACATGATATTTTGGATACACATTACATGATTTGCATTAGACATAAACATTTTGACATTGATATACACAATTCATGATTTACATTAGACATAGACATTTGACATGGTTTTTACACAAACATTTTGACATTTGATTATACATAAACATTCTACTTTGATGGTTTGGTTTGAGTAAGTGATTTAAGTAACGAGGCGTGTGTAATATGATACAAGCATGGTGGATACGCCGCTGGTACTTCCTATATATAAGTGCTTGTATGGTATTACATATCGTAACGTTATTTGAATCATTTCAATTTAGACATATAACATTTTATACAAATAACATACTTTTCACAATACATTGTTTTACAAACAACTTATCTAATGCAAACTCATTTTACTTGGTTATTTACTTAACCATGTATTATTCTTTTATACATATATATCATTTGGTTTATTTATCACTTTTCAAATGATTTACAAGACAAAGCAAATTACAAGGTTCATGACTAAACATTTTCTTAAACATAAGTCATGAATCTTATTTTCACAAAACCTATGTATCTCACAGGCATTTTTATGCTGACGTACCTATTTTCACATGTGTTTTCAGGAGTTGATGCATAGGACTTATCGAGACATACTTAGGCGGACCTGTGCCTTAGTGACTTAAAACGAGACAAGAACTAGTTAATTTATGTTATGTACTCTTTATTTCTCGTTTAAAGACAATGTAACTCTCTTATTTGATTAATAAAACGAAACTTTAATTTCCATTGTTGTGAAACAATTAATTCTGTTACAACACTCCCCGACGTTTCCGCCACGTTTCGTTGTCCCACGTGGTCGGGGTGTGACAGAAAAGATGGTATCAGAGCGCATGGTTATAGGGAATTAGGTTATTAGTAATGCTTTGACCTAGTCTATAACCTTCCTAGGACCCTAACGCGAGTTTACTTGCGTTTAGTCATAAAACGATATCTTCACCTATCCTTAGGTGATAACCACAATGTGAACACAAAGTTCGAATCCGCTTTGAAAATTAATCATCTGTTTTTGGATGATTGATTACTAGGTTTTGAACCCTCTATTGTAAGGTTTTGAACCCTCTGTTATAAGGTTTTGCACCCCTTTGAGTTTTCAAAATCTCATCAAAGTTTTGGGTCCTAAATAGTGTGAACACGTGCAAATTGGAAGAGTGAATGCCTGTACCCTGAGTTTTCTGTCTAAGGCTAGAGTGTTCGTACAAATCGACATAATCGGACCAGTCACTCTTACCTGGGAACTCTTGGGGTGAGTGTCCACTTATAGGCGAGCATGTCTTCGCGATACATTATGAGGATCTAATTGCTTTGATTCAGCCTTTGTGCGTCGTTTGTTTGCTTCGTGGTTCAAACAAAATAACCATCACCCATGATTTTGGTCAGAAATTGTAACATCCTATTCTTACCCAATGCCATTTCATTTGTTTTTTCTCTTGTTTCCCTTTTAGAATGCCTCCACGACGCGAAAATCAGGTATCTATTGAGGAGCTGGCAGCTGTCATTACACAACAAATGACTGCTGCAATCCCGAACATCGTTGCTCAATGTAACCAAGCCCTCAACAACAATAATGCCCCCTGCAACTTCAAGACGTTCAACTCGGCTAAGCCATCAAAGTTTTCTGGGTCTCAAGGAGCGACTACACTTCTGCAATGGTTTGAGAGTCTAGAGAGCACCTTAGACATGTTCAATGTCCAAACGAGCGAAAGGTAGATTTCGCATCTAGTGTCTTTGAGAAACGAGCTTTGACGTGGTGGAACGGTGTGGTGAGAGATAGGGGTGCCGATGTGGCACTGGCTCAAACATGGGAAGAGCTTCGAGCTCTGATGATGAAGGATTTCTGTCCTCGTCATGAACTTAGAGCTTTGGAAAGGGAATTCGACGATCTTAAGCAAGACAGCGGTGAACATCGAGCCTACACCGATCGATATAAGGAGCTGAGCCTGTTGTGTCCTACCATGGTTACGCCTTTGGATAAGGCGATTGAAAAATACATTGATAGTCTCCCTGACTCAGTTCAGGACATTGTTACTGGTAGTAACCCCACTACGGTTAGGCAAGACATTGAGCTAGCTGCAACCTTGACTGAATCTCAGATCAGGAAAGGCAAACTTTTTCGGAAAGGCGACAAGAAACAAGCAGCTAATGTTCAGGAGGAAACCAAGGAAAGCAAAACCGAACCTTCTAAGAAGCGTAAGGCTTCGCAGAATTGTGCGATTGCTGCTCAACCCAACCAAAACACCCGCAACCAACCAACTCAACCTCCTGCAAGGAAACCTTATGCCGGTACTGCACCGATATGCAACAAATGTAATGCACACCACTTAGCTCACCTACAGTGTCTTTTATGTGCATCATGTGGGCGACTCGGTCACCTGGAAAATGCTTGTCGATTTACCCCAAACCAAGGTGGTCCAAACCAACCTCAAGTAAATCCTGTTCAAGCTCGTTTTCCACCAGGTCCTTGCTTCAACTGTGGCGAGATGGGCCATTTCTGAAGAAATTGCCCAAAGATTGCTAATGCGAATCCAGCGCAGGGATGAGCATCAGACCAACTAAAAGACAATGTTGCTTAGAAATAATCAAGCCTTATGTATTATTTCCTTTTGTTGTCAAGGTCCATGGAACAGTTGTTGTTGTTGGTTATAAATAAATCTTTTTATTTTACATTGCAATGTACAAATGTGATGGCATATATAAACAACGTATCCCCTACAATACCGACAATCAAGGAGCCGTATTCCTTGAAGAACAGACTACCCCCAAAATTCTTCCATTTTATTATCTCTTGCGTTTTCCACGAAAATCATAATTACCCGTTTCTTCCAAGGAAACGAAGTACAAGGCGCAAGTTACAACTCTGGACGAATACCCAAAAGTACCACTGTAAATCCTTAATAGGGTACCTAAGGGTATTTCCGTAAATCCTAAAATTGTTGTGTACCTTAATTCGAATATGATGTTTCTTGGAAAACAAAATCGAATTTTTGGAAGATCATCCTATCTTCATAGATAGATTCTTGAAAAATGATTAAAGTGCCAAATGAAATCTACGGATTGGATTCCTGGTGTGCTTTAAGTATCCACGTCCAAAGATAACAAATTTAAGGCCAAATTAAACAATTATGTGATTATGTGCTTATGTGTTCCTTTTTTTTATGTGATCCAAATTTTTGTTATCCAACTCCTCGTAGAATCTTCCATATCTTCGTATAAGGGATTCGTAGTAGGATATCCAAAGGTACCATCTTAAATCCTTAATGGACTTCTACGTTGTAGTTAAGTCCCTTGGATTATAAAGTACTATTCCAAAGTTTAAAGACATCCTCCGTCGATGTAGTTAAATATTCCTCTTGGGTAGTTTAGTTAGAGAGATTGATTCGTTAATATAGTTAAAGACATCCTCCGTCGATGTAGTTAAATATTCTTCTTGGGTAGTTTAGTTAAAGAGATCCTTCGTCGATCTAAGTTAAAGAGATTGGTTCGACAATCTAGTTAAATATATCATGCGTTGATATTGTTAAAGAGGCCCTCTGGTGGTCTAGTTAAAGAGATCCTTCGTCGATCTAAGTTAAAGAGATTGGTTCGACAATCTAGTTAAATATATCATGCGTTGATATAGTTAAAGAGGCCCTCAGGTGGTCTAGTTAAAGAGATCCTTCGTTGACCTAGTTAAATAGATTGGTTCGGCAATCTAGTTAAAGATATCATGTGTTTATGTAGTTAAATAGGCCCTCTGGTGGTCTAGTTCAAGAGATTGTTCGTTGATCTAATCCTTTGGTGACCTAGTTAAAGATGCTCTATTGCAGTCAAGTCAAAAATAATGTATCGCGAAGACATGCTCGCCTATAAGTGAACACTCATCCCAAGAATTCCCAGGTAAGCACAACTGGTCTCGCGTCTGCTGAGATGTATACGAAGTGCTTGCCTAGACAGAAAACCCAGAATACAGGCATTCACCCTTCCAGTTTGCACGTGTTCACATTATTTAAAACCCAAAACCTTGACGAAGTTTTGAAAACTCAAAGAGGTTCAAAACCATATAATAGAGAGTTCAAAACCTTACAATAGAGGGTTCAAAACCTAGTAATCAATCATCCTAGAACAGATGATTAGTTTTCAAAGCGGTTTTGAAATATATGTTCTTGTGTGGTCGTCGCCTAAGGATAGGTGACGGTATTGTTTTATGACTAAACGCAAGTAAACTCGCGTTAGGGTCCTAAGAAGGTTATAGACTAGGTCAAAGCATTACTAATTACTAATAACCTAATTCCCTATAACCATTGGCTCTGATACCATCTTTTCTGTCACACCCCGACCACGTAGGACAACCAAACGTGGCGGAAACATCGAGGCGTGTTGCAACAGAATTAATGTTTCATAACCATGGATACCAAAAAGTGTTTCGTTTTATTAAACATTGAATAATTACATCGTCTGGATATCTAAATACACAAATTAAACATAGTCTATCATTATTATTGAGTCACTAAGGCCTTGTCCAGTCCTATGTGAGCATGCATGTTATCAATCGATATTATTCAACAATACCTGAAACATATGTGAAAACGAGGTCAGCAAAGAAATGCTGGCGAGTACATAGGTTTTGTAGGAGTGTCAAAATCATGGCTAGTTTAGATGTTGCAATACTTTATTTAAAAACCTTGTTTTGAAAAGAGTATAATATTGCAACTTAAGTAACCAACTCGAATCAAGCGGGTTATAATTTGTAAAACCTCGTAGCCATGACTCTTAACCCAAAAACATTTGTTTTAGTAAATTATTTGAAAAACAATGATAAGTTCAGGTGATATGTATAAATAAGTGAATAATGTATGGTTAAATGAATAACCATGAAAAATGTGTTTGCATAAGATAAGTTGTTTGTAAATCAATGTCTTGTGAAAAGTATGTTATTAGTATAAAATGTTCTATGTCTCAAATTGAAATGATTCAAATAACGCTACAATATGTAATACCATACAAACATTTATATATAGGAAGTACCAGCGGCGTATCCACCATGCTTGTATCATATTACACACGCATCGTTACTTAATCACTTACTCAAACCAAACCAACAAATGCAAACCATGTAATGTGTAACCAAAATGATATGTATGGCTAGTGAAATGCATCAACTAAACCATAAGTGAAACGCACAAAACAAAGTATTGAAGTAAAACTTGGTTTAAATCAATACTATGTTTCGTGAAAATGCATGATCAAATGTAAATCATGTATAAATGTTTACCCAATCGTTAAACCCAATCGTTAAAACCCAATCGTTAAAACATCGTGTGAAAACCAATCGTAAATCGTTAAATTCGTTTTAGGTCGTGAAACTACTTAAATGATCGTCTCGCTAATAACATTCAAACCTTCGTGACCCATCACTCGTCGCTTCTCGATTTCGTCGCTTCTCGTTTTCGCATTAACAAACCTCCATAGGGTAAGTTAATGATTTCAGATTCGGTCGTTACCTACTACCCCCACACATAACCACGGGTGTAGTGAAATAACGGGAATTGTCAGATCCTATGGTACCATAACCTAATACTGGTCGGCTTGATCATTGCTAATGAATGTCATTTGTTATGTAAACACAATCAACAAGTTTGTTCACTTTATGAAATCGTTATTAGTTTTGTATAAATCGTTTTAGTCGTTTTTGAAACTATCGTTATAACATTGAAAACATTTAGCACATATGAGTCACCCCAAAACAGTTGAAAACAGTAAAATAGGGGAATAATGTACTCGCCTGAGAATGCTTGGAGGTCTTGAACAACAACCAAACAAAGCTAGAGGGAGCACGGAATCAGACGGTACCTAATATAGGTAACTACATAATTAACCCGGACCTAAATCGGAAGACTGGGTAGCAGGAGGGTTTGTAAACCAAATGAGTGTAGGAACTCATGTGATATGGTTTGACAAAGCCTACATACTAAATGAAACTTAACCTAAGCATAATCGACCCATCGCGACCCATTAAGGTAACATATGCTACTTTAACGCGTCGTGCGCGTGAAACGCGTTCAGACCGTCTAACTAGTCCTATGACAAGTGTTATATGCCTAAACATGTTACATAATCAGTTATGTGACAAAATTTTAGGTTACATATGCTTAATTACCAATTATACATGAAAAGGGTATTCTGGTAATTTACCTAAGGCATATAAACTACCTATCATACAACTACTTAAACGATGTGACCATAGGGTATAACCTCGGAAGGTTATTCCCTACCTACTATGGTCACCTAATGTATTTGGTCCGATCCTAATGATCGACCAAATGGGTCGAGTTCGAAGGTATAGGCGATTTATTAGATCGCCTACCCTACGACTCTAGACAACGTGGTAATCAGTGGGCATAGTCCCAAGGGACTATGACCAACGTGATTACACTCACGTTGCGAAGTTCAAACGAACTTCGCATTGACCATTACTGGTCAACGCTGAAAGTCAAACAAAGTTTGACTTTCGGACTCGAAAAGCAGTAAAATAAGGAAAAGAACGAAAGAATACTAACCCAGGGTCCCCGAATGCTAATCCCGATCCAAGAACTCAGGTATGAAACAATGGTTTCAACTTAGAGCTCTCAAATCAGAATTCTTGTAAGATTTAAAGCATATGGGGGTGGGGTATTTATAGTATTCGGGTAACCGTTGAGATCGTTTCTTGGAAAAGGGGAAACGATCAAGGCCGTACACTTGTCGGAACCTTATGGAAGCTAAAATTGGTCCTTATCAACATGACAAGGCAATTTGGAACATGTGGAGGAGGATAAAACAGCTGCAGCCTGCTGTTTAAAAACTCTGAATCTGGTCAGCAGACCCCTAGCGCACCGCTACGCTAAAAGTGTAGCGCACCGCTAGGGTTAAGTTTGGCAGATTTACACTTTTGGTCCCTGTCATGCATTCAGCCCATTTTTGACACGTTTAAGGCCCGTTAACCCCATTCAAAGCTCTAAAATGAATTTAAAGTATAGGGAACTTAAAATGTGTTCAAAAATATCTCGGATGTCGGTTCGTTTGGCCGTACGAACGCGATGTTCGCTTAATTACGACGGAATGCGCATAAGCGCGAAAAACGAACCAAATGACGTGACGAATGGATTTTTCTTAAGGCGAACACTAAAATATAATGTAGTCATGCTTACATAAATTTTTGGATGTCCGGATGTATTCAGAACGTAAGTTATGCGCGAAAATGCAAACTTGTGCACTTTTTGACACTTTTAGTCCCTGAATGACACAAAAGTTTATTTTAGCATACCGAACACCTCAAAGCCTATCTCTAAGCTATGTAAAGGATATTTATGGTATGTTTAACTTATGGTCATGTTTCGGAATGTCTGTTACAGTTCAAATTGGCATACTTTCGCAGTTTGTCAAATTTAGTCCCTGTAAACGATTTAACTTGATTTCACCACACCAAACCTTCCAAAACTTATATCTAAGTTATGTAAAGGTTATTTAAGGTATGTTAAGCCTATTTCACTATTCCGGAGTGTTCGTTGCATTAAACTGGTTATATTTACGCATCAGTGCGCGTATAACCTTCCAGAAAGCGATTTAAAGCTTGAAATTGAACAAGAGTTGATATGTGTAAACGATACACATATTTTTACAAATCCCAAGTATGAAATACAATATTTCATTGGTTTGAAATTTGTTTGACGGCCGTGGAGGCACAGTTGTTACAGTCTCCCCTACTTTAGGAAATTTCGTCCCGAAATTTATTTAGAGGAAACTTGTGAGAGTTTAAAACATGAAGTTGAAAAGATCGAACAATATTGGCTAGGTTTCTGAACTTCTAGTAACTTTAATAATCATCATGATTGCAACGTAAGAGGGATACTTATATACAAGTATATAAAGCGTCATTGGTGCGTCCACCGTACCTCCATTACATCGTTCTCATTTCGTTATTGTTGTCACTATCGGTTCTTACACATAATAAATCTTACTGTGTTTCTGTGCACTAAATTTCATAATTATGTACGCGTCCATAATCAGACAATTCTTTGCACAATTCATACAGTCTATTTTATAGTGTGTAGGGGAAAACCAAATGAACAAACCGGTGATGAGTGTGACTAGACCGCCATAGAGTCCTTTAAATTAAATCAATAAATGATCTAAATAGACTATCAAGGAGTCTGTTCAGCTACATCACTAGATGTCGTTCTCTAACCAAATTATGAATCAATCTTTTTGACTAGACTACTAAGAGGGTCTTTTATGAATCATGGAGTGGTACTATATAATCCAAGGGTCTTAACTACTACGTAGAAGCCCATAAGGATTTAAGGTAGTACCTTTTGAATATCCTACTACGAATCCCTCATATGAAGATATAAAAGATTCTATGAGGATTTGAAAATCGGATCACACAAAATCATAGAGGAGAACACATAAACACATATCACATAACCACAAAATTGTTCGTTAATTTGTCTTGTAAATTGCGTACATGCATTTAAAGCACACTAGGAATCCATTCCGTGGATTTCATTTGGTACTTTAAACGTTATCAAGAATCCAACTATAAAGATAGAAAGATTCAAAAAGAAAATTCGATTTCGATTACTAGGAACCGAAGTGTTCGAATTAAGGTACATAAGGAATCCGATTAAGGACTCTGATTTGAATGATAATCATCCACAAGGATCTAATTATAAGGATAAAAAGATCCCATATGAATTTTAGAAGTTGAAGATGTTTTGAAACCTTGCACTGGATGTGCTTAGGTCAAAACATGATGTAAGAATGCTTATGAAGTTGAGATGCTTGATATGTCAAGGCGACATATGAAGCAGAATTTTGAAGGTTATGTCAATGTATGAGGAAAATATTTTTGAAAACTATGCATGGGGTTCTTTTAGGAAAAATGTGTTTAACGTTTTCGAAACCTTATATATAATACTTTTTGAAATCATAAAGTAGGTGTATTAGGTAGATATATTTAAAAAAAAATGTTTTAAAATCATGCGAGATGAATTTTGAAATTATGTATAAGGTTTTTGAAAGACATGAATGATGCTTTTCGAAATCATGCACTTGATCAGAAAATGTATTGTGTTAATATTGTCTTCAGACAATATGAAATATTTTGAAATTAGAAAGGTTGGTTTTGATAACATGGCCAATGTTTTTGAAATAACATAGACAATGCATCTTGAAAAATTGTTTTCAAACTATATGAAATGTTTTGAGATCATGAAGATTGTTTTGAATTACTGGTACTGTGTATGTTGAAAAATCAACACGTAATGGGTATGAGATTTGAAAATACCCTTAGTTATCTAACCAAGGGTTTAAAGGCACAGATGTGCGAAAAGCACGATTACTCATAATGTCACTTAATTTTCTGTACTTTGTTTCTTAGAGTGAAACGAGTACTTAAAATTTTCGAGGGAATCATGAGCAATCATTTGAAAGAGAGAAATCACAAGAGTAGTTTGTAAGGTACATAGTTCCTTGATGTAGGTATCATAGGAAAAGCCATACACACCTAGCAGGGGGTTGAGCTGGTTGGTTGGGGACTGCTTTACCATTGTGAGCGACCATGGCGAAGTTCTGAGAAGCCTTTCGCTTCTTTGACTTCTTAGGGGATCGTTCATCCATGGTCTTTGATTCCTCGATTGGTTTCTTGGCTGATGGTGTTGTCGCCTGACTAGGTCCTGCCTGTCTTGGTGACTCTTGAGTGGCTTCATCCTGGAGATGATACATGGCAGTAGCTAATTCAACAGTCTTCAGGACTACTTCGCCTATTCGCTGAGCGAATTTTGGCTGCTTGCTCAGATATCTGGGCGTCATCGTGATGAAGAGACAGTCTTGAAGAAAAAGAAAGGCATAGGGAGAAACAGGTGAAAGATTATTGGACAAACAAAACAGAAAGATAACGCATGAAAATTGCGATCATTTGTTTGTTACCTAAGGCAAACAAATGAGACGGTGACTGATCAAAGTAAATGGGTAAAAAATAATGTATCGCGAAGACATGCTCGCCTATAAGTGAACACTCATCCCAAGAATTCCCAGGTAAGCACAACTGGTCTCGCGTCTGCTGAGATGTATACGAAGTGCTTGCCTAGACAGAAAACCCAGAATACAGGCATTCACCCTTCCAGTTTGCACGTGTTCACATTATTTAAAACCCAAAACCTTGACGAAGTTTTGAAAACTCAAAGAGGTTCAAAACCATATAATAGAGAGTTCAAAACCTTACAATAGAGGGTTCAAAACCTAGTAATCAATCATCCTAGAACAGATGATTAGTTTTCAAAGCGGTTTTGAAATATATGTTCTTGTGTGGTCGTCGCCTAAGGATAGGTGACGGTATTGTTTTATGACTAAACGCAAGTAAACTCGCGTTAGGGTCCTAAGAAGGTTATAGACTAGGTCAAAGCATTACTAATTACTAATAACCTAATTCCCTATAACCATTGGCTCTGATACCATCTTTTCTGTCACACCCCGACCACGTAGGACAACCAAACGTGGCGGAAACATCGAGGCGTGTTGCAACAGAATTAATGTTTCATAACCATGGATACCAAAAAGTGTTTCGTTTTATTAAACATTGAATAATTACATCGTCTGGATATCTAAATACACAAATTAAACATAGTCTATCATTATTATTGAGTCACTAAGGCCTTGTCCAGTCCTATGTGAGCATGCATCTTATCAATCGATATTATTCAACAATACCTGAAACATATGTGAAAACGAGGTCAGCAAAGAAATGCTGGCGAGTACATAGGTTTTGTAGGAGTGTCAAAATCATGGCTAGTTTAGATGTTGCAATACTTTATTTAAAAACCTTGTTTTGAAAAGAGTATAATATTGCAACTTAAGTAACCAACTCGAATCAAGCGGGTTATAATTTGTAAAACCTCGTAGCCATGACTCTTAACCCAAAAACATTTGTTTTAGTAAATTATTTGAAAAACAATGATAAGTTCAGGTGATATGTATAAATAAGTGAATAATGTATGGTTAAATGAATAACCATGAAAAATGTGTTTGCATAAGATAAGTTGTTTGTAAATCAATGTCTTGTGAAAAGTATGTTATTAGTATAAAATGTTCTATGTCTCAAATTGAAATGATTCAAATAACGCTACAATATGTAATACCATACAAACATTTATATATAGGAAGTACCAGCGGCGTATCCACCATGCTTGTATCATATTACACACGCATCGTTACTTAATCACTTACTCAAACCAAACCAACAAATGCAAACCATGTAATGTGTAACCAAAATGATATGTATGGCTAGTGAAATGCATCAACTAAACCATAAGTGAAACGCACAAAACAAAGTATTGAAGTAAAACTTGGTTTAAATCAATACTATGTTTCGTGAAAATGCATGATCAAATGTAAATCATGTATAAATGTTTACCCAATCGTTAAACCCAATCGTTAAAACCCAATCGTTAAAACATCGTGTGAAAACCAATCGTAAATCGTTAAATTCGTTTTAGGTCGTGAAACTACTTAAATGATCGTCTCGCTAATAACATTCAAACCTTCGTGACCCATCACTCGTCGCTTCTCGATTTCGTCGCTTCTCGTTTTCGCATTAACAAACCTCCATAGGGTAAGTTAATGATTTCAGATTCGGTCGTTACCTACTACCCCCACACATAACCACGGGTGTAGTGAAATAACGGGAATTGTCAGATCCTATGGTACCATAACCTAATACTGGTCGGCTTGATCATTGCTAATGAATGTCATTTGTTATGTAAACACAATCAACAAGTTTGTTCACTTTATGAAATCGTTATTAGTTTTGTATAAATCGTTTTAGTCGTTTTTGAAACTATCGTTATAACATTGAAAACATTTAGCACATATGAGTCACCCCAAAACAGTTGAAAACAGTAAAATAGGGGAATAATGTACTCGCCTGAGAATGCTTGGAGGTCTTGAACAACAACCAAACAAAGCTAGAGGGAGCACGGAATCAGACGGTACCTAATATAGGTAACTACATAATTAACCCGGACCTAAATCGGAAGACTGGGTAGCAGGAGGGTTTGTAAACCAAATGAGTGTAGGAACTCATGTGATATGGTTTGACAAAGCCTACATACTAAATGAAACTTAACCTAAGCATAATCGACCCATCGCGACCCATTAAGGTAACATATGCTACTTTAACGCGTCGTGCGCGTGAAACGCGTTCAGACCGTCTAACTAGTCCTATGACAAGTGTTATATGCCTAAACATGTTACATAATCAGTTATGTGACAAAATTTTAGGTTACATATGCTTAATTACCAATTATACATGAAAAGGGTATTCTGGTAATTTACCTAAGGCATATAAACTACCTATCATACAACTACTTAAACGATGTGACCATAGGGTATAACCTCGGAAGGTTATTCCCTACCTACTATGGTCACCTAATGTATTTGGTCCGATCCTAATGATCGACCAAATGGGTCGAGTTCGAAGGTATAGGCGATTTATTAGATCGCCTACCCTACGACTCTAGACAACGTGGTAATCAGTGGGCATAGTCCCAAGGGACTATGACCAACGTGATTACACTCACGTTGCGAAGTTCAAACGAACTTCGCATTGACCATTACTGGTCAACGCTGAAAGTCAAACAAAGTTTGACTTTCGGACTCGAAAAGCAGTAAAATAAGGAAAAGAACGAAAGAATACTAACCCAGGGTCCCCGAATGCTAATCCCGATCCAAGAACTCAGGTATGAAACAATGGTTTCAACTTAGAGCTCTCAAATCAGAATTCTTGTAAGATTTAAAGCATATGGGGGTGGGGTATTTATAGTATTCGGGTAACCGTTGAGATCGTTTCTTGGAAAAGGGGAAACGATCAAGGCCGTACACTTGTCGGAACCTTATGGAAGCTAAAATTGGTCCTTATCAACATGACAAGGCAATTTGGAACATGTGGAGGAGGATAAAACAGCTGCAGCCTGCTGTTTAAAAACTCTGAATCTGGTCAGCAGACCCCTAGCGCACCGCTACGCTAAAAGTGTAGCGCACCGCTAGGGTTAAGTTTGGCAGATTTACACTTTTGGTCCCTGTCATGCATTCAGCCCATTTTTGACACGTTTAAGGCCCGTTAACCCCATTTCAAAGCTCTAAAATGAAGTTAAAGTATAGGGAACTTAAAATGTGTTCAAAAATATCTCGGATGTCGGTTCGTTTGGCCGTACGAACGCGATGTTCGCTTAATTACGACGGAATGCGCATAAGCGCGAAAAACGAACCAAATGACGTGACAAATGGATTTTTCTTAAGGCGAACACTAAAATATAATGTAGTCATGCTTACATAAATTTTTGGATGTCCGGATGTATTCAGAACGTAAGTTATGCGCGAAAATGCAAACTTGTGCACTTTTTGACACTTTTAGTCCCTGAATGACACAAAAGTTTATTTTAGCATACCGAACACCTCAAAGCCTATCTCTAAGCTATGTAAAGGATATTTATGGTATGTTTAACTTATGGTCATGTTTCGGAATGTCTGTTACAGTTCAAATTGGCATACTTTCGCAGTTTGTCAAATTTAGTCCCTGTAAACGATTTAACTTGATTTCACCACACCAAACCTTCCAAAACTTATATCTAAGTTATGTAAAGGTTATTTAAGGTATGTTAAGCCTATTTCACTATTCCGGAGTGTTCGTTGCATTAAACTGGTTATATTTACGCATCAGTGCGCGTATAACCTTCCAGAAAGCGATTTAAAGCATGAAATTGAACAAGAGTTGATATGTGTAACCGATACACATATTTTTACAAATCCCAAGTATGAAATACAATATTTCATTGGTTTGAAATTTGTTTGACGGCCGTGGAGGCACAGTTGTTACAACTTTGAGGGATTGACAATTTCGCTAAGAACCCTATCATGGCCCAGAGTTCTGCTTAGGGTTCAAGGGATTCATTCAAAGCGAAAACATCACCGTCGTCCTCACAAGTTTCTCCTAAAATTAAATTCCGGGACGAAATTTCTTAAAGTTGGGGAGATTGTGACACCTGTGTCACTTCAACCATCAAACAAATACCAAGCCAATGAAATATTGTATTTCATACTTGGGATTTGTATAAATATGTGTATCGTTTTCACATATCAATTCTTGTTCGATTTCGGGCTCTAAATCGCTTCCTGGAAGGTTATACGCGCACCGATGCGTAAATATAACCAGTTTAATGCAACAAACACCCCAGAACAGTGACATAGGCTTAACATACCTTAAATAACCTTTACATAACTTAGAAATAAGCTTTGAAGGGTTCGGTGTGCTAAAATAAACTTTTGGCTCATTCAGGGACTAAAAGTGTCAAAAAGTGCACAAGTTTGCACTTTCGCGCATAACTTACGTTCTGAATACATCCGGACATCCAAAAATTTATGTAACACTAAAATAGTGTTTGGCATAAGAAAAATCCATTCGTCGCGCAATTTGGATCGTTTTTCGCGCTTATGCGCATTCCGTCGTAATTAACCGAACATCGCAATCGTATGACCAAACGAACGTTGGTGACCGACCGGATAATATTTAAATCCCACAAATATTCTGTTATGATTAAAATCTTATTTTATTCAGGTCCGTGTTGAAAAATAAATTAAAACGCCTAAAAACGTTATTTTTCAAAGTTTAAGCGCGTACCGTGTGTTTCTGCGCAACACAGTGCTTCTACTGCAAAACGCAGACAACGCAGCCAGTCCTGGCAACTGAAATTTATTTCAGTAATATCTTGGCGAGTTTATTTTTATAGGGTAATAAAAATAATTTAGAACGCCATAAACCGGGATTTAAACGCTAGATAAATACCCGGTACCTAGTTAAATACCCGTTTTAGCCATATGCCAGGAATATGCTAAGGTATATGCTAAGGAATATGCCAGGAATATGCTTGGAATATGCTAGGAATATGCTAGGAATATGCTAGGAATATGCTTGGAATATGCTAGGAATATGCTTGGAATATGCTAGGAATATTCTATATGGAAGATCCTATAAATACCCAACCCCATTCAACCCAAAACCCACAAAAATCTGATCTAAAAGTTCTAAGTTGAAGCCATTGCTTCATACCTGAGCTACTTGGATCAAGATTAGCTTTCGGGGACCCTTTGTAAGTGTTCCTTCGTTCTTTTATTCGTTTAGCGATAAAAGTCAAACTTTGTTTGACTTTCTGCGTTGGCCAGTTTATGGTCAATGCGAAGTTCGTTTGAACTTCATAACGTGAGCGTAATCAAGATGGTTATAGTCCCTAGTGACTATACCTACTGATTACCACGTTATCTAGGCTCAGTGACGAGTCGTAGTTTCGGCCAAAATGCGCATTCTTGCGTATTTTGTAAACAAACTACTCTTAGGTATCAAAACCGTTTGTTTTGATACCCAACCTGTTTTCTAAACTTAGTTAAGCATGTTTTAACATGCTTAGCTCGTCACTTTTAGTTTAGTGCTTATATAGGGTCGTAAGGTAAGCGATCTAAACAATCGCTTATACTTTCGAATCCGACCCGTTTGGTCGATCATTAGGATCCGACCAAACACATTAGGTGACCATAGTATATAGGGAATAACCTTCCGAGGTTATACCTTATGGTCACGACGTTCACTTAGTTGTATGATAGGTGGGTTATATGCCTTAGGTAAATTACCAAAATACCCCTTTGACACCAAAATTCATTTTAAGCATATGTAACATAACTTTTGGTATCTAAACTGATTTAGCAACAATATTAGACATGTTAAGGCATATTTTACTTGTCATAGGACTAGTTAGGCGTTCCGAACGCGTTTTACGCGAACGACGCGTTAAAGTAGCATAGGCTACCTAAACGAGTCGTAATGGGTCGTAAGCACTTAGGCTAGGTTTCATTTTAGTATGTGGGCTTTGTTAAACCATATTGCATGAGATTCCATACTCATTTGGTTTACGAACCCTCATTCTATCCAATCCTCCGATTTTAGGTCCGGTATATTAACATAGTTACCTATATTAGGTGCCGTTTGATATCCGTGATCACTAGCATTGTTTGGTTGTTACTCAAGGACTACCAAGCAATCTCAAGTGAGTACATAGACCCCTCTTTTACTGTTTTCCAAACATTTTGGGGTGAAACACATGTGCCTACTTGTTACTTTCATGCTTTTCCATGTTCTCATATCATACGCTTGTTATGTTCAATAGTACACTTATAGTACATGATTTCATTGTGTTTTTGCTATGTATGCCCATTGTGTGCATACTTATTAAATCGTTTTACATTACATTTTATGCTATGTATGCCTATTGTGTGCATACTTAGTACATCGTTTTACATTACATTTTATACTATGTATGCCCATTTTGTGCATACTTAGTACATCATTTTACATTACATTTTATGCTATGTATGTCCATTGTGTGCATACTTTGTACATTTGTTATTCATCACATGCTTACATTTTGGTATAACAATACCGCATAGATGTTTGTATCAGTATAGCATGCATTTGTTCCACAAAACATAACTCTAATTTAAACCATGTTTTGCTTCAATACCTTATTTTTGTGCATTTTACATATGGTTTAGTTGATATATTTCACTTACCATACATGATATTTTGGATACACATTACATGATTTGCATTAGACATAAACATTTTGACATTGATATACACAATTCATGATTTACATTAGACATAGACATTTGACATGGTTTTCACACAAACATTTTGACATTTGATTATACATAAACATTCTACTTTGATGGTTTGGTTTGAGTAAGTGATTTAAGTAACGAGGCGTGTGTAATATGATACAAGCATGGTGGATACGCCGCTGGTACTTCCTATATATAAGTGCTTGTATGGTATTACATATCGTAACGTTATTTGAATCATTTCAATTTAGACATATAACATTTTATACAAATAACATACTTTTCACAATACATTGTTTTACAAACAACTTATCTAATACAAACTCATTTTACTTGGTTATTTACTTAACCATGTATTATTCTTTTATACATATATATCATTTGGTTTATTTATCACTTTTCAAATGATTTACAAGACAAAGCAAATTACAAGGTTCATGACTAAACATTTTCTTAAACATAAGTCATGAATCTTATTTTCTCAAAACCTATGTATCTCACAGGCATTTTTATGCTGACGTGCCTATTTTCACATGTGTTTTCAGGAGTTGATGCATAGGACTTATCGAGACATACTTAGGCGGACCTATGCCTTAGTGACTTAAAACGAGACAAGAACTAGTTAATTTATGTTATGTACTCTTTATTTCTTGTTTAAAGACAATGTAACTCTCTTATTTGATTAATAAAACGAAACTTTAATTTCCATGGTTGTGAAACAATTAATTCTGTTACAACACTCCCCGACGTTTCCGCCACCTTTCGTTGTCCCACGTGGTCGGGGTGTGACATTCAATATCACGAAGGAAAAGCAAATGTAGTTGCAGATGCTTTAAGTCGTAAGTACCATGAGAAACAACGACGGGTTCGTGCTGTTAGATTAAATCTACAGTTAGATTTACTGGAAGAACTGAAGCATTTTCAAGAAACAGCAATCAAAGATGCTGCTGAAGGAATGAGAGGAAGAATTAAAGAATTAGAATAAGGATCTGATGGAATTTGGAGATTCCACAAAAGAAGAATTTGGGTACCTAAACAAGGAGATTTAAAAGATAAGATTTTAGAAGAAGCCCATAAATCTAGGTATACCATGCACCCTGAAAACAATAAGATGTATCAAGATTTAAGAAATAACTTTTGGTGGATAGGAATGAAAAAGGATATAGCTAGATATGTTTCTAAGTGTCTTACTTGTTCACAAGTTAAGGCAGGACATCAGAAACCTTCAGGTCTACTACAACAACTAGAAATGCCTGTGTGGAAATGGAAACTCATAACAATGGATTTTGTTACTAAGTTACCCAAAACCAGAAAAGGTAATGATGCGATTTGGGTAATTGTGGATCGATTAACCAAATCAGCTCACTTTCTACCTATGAAGGAAACCTTTAGCATGGAAAGATTGGCAAAGTTGTATGTAGATGAAGTAGTATCCTTACATGGAGTTCCACTCTCCATTGTTTCAGATAGAGATAGTCGTTTCACTTCCCATTTTTGGACTAGTTTCCAAGAAGCGATGGGAACTCGATTAAATTTAAGCACTGCATATCATCCACAAACAGACGGGCAAAGTGAAAGGACGATCCAAACTCTGGAAGACATGCTCAGAGCATGTGTAATAGATTTTGGTGGAAATTGGGACGACTATTTACCTTTAATTGAATTCTCCTATAACAATAGTTATCATTCAAGCATTGAAACTGCCCCATTTGAAGCACTGTATGGAAGGAAGTGTAGAACTCCAGTTTGTTGGGCAGAAATAGGAGAAAGTCAATTATCAGGTCCAGAGATTGTGCAAGAGACTACTGATAAGATCACACAAATCAAGGAAAGACTGAAGACGGCTCGAGATCATCAAAAGAGTTATGCAGACGATAGAAGGAAGCCATTGGAGTTCCAAGTTGGAGATAAAGTACTATTGAAAGTTTCTCCTTGGAAAGGAGTAGTCCGATTCGGTAAGAAAGGGAAGCTAAGTCCAAGATACATAGGACCATTTTCGGTGATCCAACGTATAGGACCAGTTGCTTATCGTTTACAACTACCAGAAGAGTTTAGCTGGAGTACATGACGTATTTCATATATCCAACCTTAAGAAATGCCTATCAGACGAATCTTTGGTAGTACCTCTCCAAGATATAAAAGTGAATGAGAAATTGAAATTTGTTGAAAAACCTCTTCAAATCGAGGATCGAAAGGTCAAATTTCTCAAACATAAGCGACTAGTTCTAGTCAAAGTCAAGTGGGATTCAAAGAGAGGAGCTGAATATACTTGGGAGCTGGAATCAGAAATGAAGCGAAAGTATCCTCACTTATTCCAGTAAATCTCGAGGACAAGATTTTTATTAAGGTGGGGAGGATGTAACAACTCTCACCAAAACTATTATTTATTATTAGTTCAATAGGAAACCCTAATTAAAACACCCAAGTGATTCTGCACAAACCCTGAAATTTTCAGAACAATCAGAATCAGGATCAGGGCCCCTAAAACTCAAGGGGGGGGGGGGGGTAAACCCTAGTTACGATTATCCAAATAAAAAGCTGTCAAAATTGAATTTTATAATTCTGTCAACCCAGTAAGCCTACACACACACAAAGCTACCCTATGGTAGGTTATGACCCGTTGTGCCACGCGACGCCCGAGGGGGTACCCCTCGCGTCACGCGAGGGGGGTCAAATTTTGACTATTAATAGTGGGGTTTGGGACTTGAATTTTGACACTTGAACGACGAAGAAATTCATTATACACACTGAGATATAACAGAAACAGTTCTAAAACACACACGATCACAAATTGCTGCCGCAATACTGGGTAATAACTCGATCGCTGTTACGATTCATTGTCCGATCGATTAAACTATCCAATGGATGTTTAAGTGCTGCCCACATTAGGGTTTATGCTTTGTCATTCGTCGTTAATTCGATGGATGTTTAAGTATTGCACTTTGTCATTCGATGTGAGGGTTTAATCTCGTGAGTTATCGTAAATGCTGTATTAAGTTACTAACCGAGTTGTGTGCATATTATTAAATTTAGGTTAAAAGGCTAATCAGTAGGCTAGGCTCTGCTCAAATAAATCTGCAATGTGAGTCATTCTCTTTTTATCAAATTACTTTCAAAATCATGTTTATTTTCAACAGTTATAAATACAGTGATTAAGTTTATGTAATTACCAAGTTACAGCCGGTATGTGGAGTTTTGTATACATTACTTGATAACCGTCACTATTGGACAACGGGTTAGCCAATGAGTGATATGACCATAGTCACAGACACCATTGGACAATGAGGTTACCGATGGATGGTCGAGTGACAAATATCGTGGGTAGTTGGTTGATATCAGGAAACATTGTAATCTCTCTTAATACTGTAAATTATAACAAACGTGTCGTTTTAGTAAAAAAGAATGATTCTCCAGTATTTCCCGCTGACAAAACCTTTTTTAAACATGTTTCAGGTGATCTGTTGTGATCCAGGAAAAGTGCCGTGAAGCACTATTAGCTTAAGGAAGTGGCTCAATATAAAATAAAAAAAATATGTTTTGTAAAAATAAAGAATTCTCCGTGAAATCTTATGATTGTAAATTACTGGGGTTTTATCCCGAGTTGTGAAATAAAATAATCGGGAAATGGCAGTTTTAAAAAGATCCTGAAGAAAACTTCCGCTGTTAAATAAATACCACAGGATTTTCTGTCCCGCGGCTCCTGAAACGGGTCAAACCGGGTCGGGGGCCGTGACATCAAGCTTACTAGGACCTCCTTCAATACCCACTGGTATTGGATGGAGGGGGTGCGAATGGCTTGATCCCCTCATATGTAAACTACTATTAATAAATTAACCCGGCTACTTGGGATTGTATCCCTGCTGGCTCAAACCACTTAGCCGAGGGTAACGTCACCTTCAAAAGAGGGGCCTACCACATTACGCATTAATAACTTAATTAATTATCTTCAATATTCTGACCCTTTAGAATTATATCCTTGCTGACTCAAACTACTGGGTTGAGGGTAACGTCACCTTCAAAAGAGGGGCATACTACTATAACTAAGATAATCTCTTAAAAAGTGCAAAAGTGCGGAAATTATCAAAGGTTACACTAAAGGCGAGTCAAATCCAAGTGATTCATCTTGTCTATATGTTTTTATTTTATTTTTATTTTCAGCATTTTTAGTTTTTATTTTCATGTTTAAAACCTTTTCTAAAACTTTTGATTTGATTAGACGTTGAGGATAAACCGGTACTAAAAGCTCTTGTGTCCTTGGACGACCTCGGTATCTTACCAACGCTATGTCCGTGTTTAGTGTTAGTAGAATATCGTGTTTTATAAATTTAAAACTTGACTAAAGTGTAAAAAGGGCTTAAAATATCAATAAAAATATACCACGCTACACACGCATCACTACTATTTACCATAAACCAACTACACTACGAGTTTTTAATATGAACATTATGATAACAATTAAAAGAACATACATAGAGTAACATACCTCGTTCTTGCAAGCCTTCCATTTTCTTGATGCTTGGGCCTTCTTCTTTTGCGCTTACATTTAATACATTCATTCTTTTAGCCCAGTGAATTCATTCCATCACATACAATGCTTTCTCATATTCTAAACATGAATGTTATTATCAAATTTCAGAAATCCACACATTTATCACTTTAAGCATTTCATCAAACACTTGGTGTGCATGACATTATCAAAGCATAAGGTACAAGTGTTCTAAGCATGCTTTTACTAGTTCATATCATGGATTATCATAATAAATCAAATTCACATATCCTTTTTATTCTACATCAATTTTATCTATAAATTCTCTATTCACACAAGATCATACATCAAGATTACTCATATTTGCATCTACATGATCATCATATTCATCATAGTACTACATTAATTGGGTTTCCACTTTAAACCATTCAAATGACCAAAATTAAGCATAACTCTTGTTCTATAGTGTAATCCTAACTCACATTTACACAAATTTTCATATGAACTCATGGATGGGTTGAAACCCACTTTCTACAGAATCATGAGATTATGAAATTCAACTTACCACTTGTTGAGTAACCTTAGATGATCACAATTTATGGTTCATGCATACGATTTGCCTTGAATCTTCCTTCCAATTTTACTAATTTCAGATTTGTGAAGGTCTTTCCATCTTTCTTCTGCTTGGAGCGACACGCACACACCAGATGTGTGTGTTTATGTCTTGTATTTTGTTTTAATAATTTTTCTTTCTCCTTGTATGTGTTAACCCATACTCTCATCATCGAGAGAAGGGTATTTTAGTAATACTTGTATTTATTATTGATATTATTATTATTTATTAATTTATAATAACCCGCGTCGAGAGAAACATATCGTTTGACCCATAACCCGAAAGAAACATGATTAACGTAACACACACACATATGCATTTATTTAATTATCTATTTATTCATTTACCAATTGTATCAAAGTGTTAAGTTAAACGGACCAATCCGTTTAAATAAGACACACAAATGATATTTTATGGGCTAGTATACTTGGGTCGAGCCCAACATAACTCACACCTACACACCCCAAAACCAGACCCTATAATATATATTTAACCCCATTTATTCTTAAAAACCCTAAGTCCCCTTTTCAATTACATCAGCCGCACTCCCCCTTCCTTCCCCTCGTCCGATCAAGCCCCTCCGGTGACCGGAGCTCTGGCCAATTCCCAACTCACCCACACACACCTCTTAACCCACAAAACCTATTTCCCTTTTTGCATCATCCTGCACACCCTCATATCTCCAGAATAGTAGACTCATAGAGAGAAAACGGAGGAGAGAGAGAGAGAGAGATAGAGGAGATCAGCGGCGGCGTTAGGCGACAGTGACGGACGGCAGAGCCATCGTTCCGGTCACCGGAAAAGTCAGAATAACGGTTGCGTTATCGGTGGTGGCCGATGGGTGACGTCGAAGCAGCGGTGGTGGCGCAGTGGTGGTCGAGCAGTTCGGGTGCCCGGTTCGGTTTCAGGTCACTTCAAGCCCCATTGCTGCTCGGATTTAGGGGTTTGGTGCTGATGGTGGTGGTTTCGGCTAACGGCGCCGGCAACGGAGAAGACAACAGCAGGTGTTGAGATAATGGCTGGAACGGCAGCAGTGCAACGACGTCATGGAACGACAACAGTGTGGTGGATGGAACGGCCAAGATGAGGTAAATTGTTTGGTGTATATACCGTGTAGTTTGTGTTAACCAGTCCTGTGCTTTCATTATATAGTCTTGTGTTAGTTTGTTATTTGCAAGTTGAAAACAAAGCATATTCATATTAACCCTTACATCAGTTATCTGTTTGGAGTATAGGAGAAATGAAAGCATGACCATACTTGGTAATTATTATTTTGGTTTGCTGTGAATAGGATTAGAGATGTAGGAAATATGATGGTTTTGTGACTTCTTGGTTTTGAACTAATAATTGTTAACTGTTTGGTAAAACATAGGATTAAAAATGTGTTTATGATAAGCACAAATTGGTTTGAATATGCATTCGGTGCATATGTTTAGTTACGAGTATTAAAATGGGTTTGTTATGATCATGTGGAACTGCAGTGTTTGCTTCTAGTCTGTCTTTGTAATTTAGGTTATTTTCTGTTAAAATGGATTTCACTTGCATAAAATTGATCATCAATTTAAATGGATTGTGGCGGATTTTGTTTAGTAATGTACGGTTTAAATCTTGATGAATTAGTCTCTTCTGTTGCATTTAAAGTATGAAATTCTCAACTAATGATATGGATGGCATTTAAGAAATAGATTTGGTCATATGAAACTAGGGGTTTGTATGATATTAACATTGTGAATGATTCGGAGTGGTATGTTTTGTTAAATAACTAAGTGTAAATGGATTCCATGACAAGCTAGTCTTCACATGCTAAGAAATATGCAACAATAATTAGTATAAATTACATGAGTTAAATTAATGAGAAATTAGTGTTTTGTCTGATGAAATAGTTGTTGCCGAACACATGTTGGTCGCACACTCACCATTGTACCACTTAGTCTGCATAATGTACAAGTTTTCACAGCACCCCGTACACTCATAAGTCTGGTAAGCTGCACATTCCTTTTAATAGCAACCGTTAATGCACAATGTACAACTTAGCACCGCATGACCACACACTACTTAGTTGCCGCACACTCCCATGTTGATAGCCCTATTAGGTTGACAACCTCACACCATACCTTGGAGGGCGGGCGTGAACTAGTATGGCCTTATAACCGATCGAGGATGGTAGACCTTGATCTTGGGCAAAATGCACTGTTGTCTCAGTTTCGATACTACACAGTTTAGTAGCTTACATGGGGTAGCTCCCCATGGCACGTTTTATAAACGGTAAACTTAATAATTAATGTTTTTGGATAAAACAAGAAAACATTTTTGAAAAACCGTGAACTCGCCAACTGTGAGTGCATAATGTCTATCACTTCCGTCAATCATGTATCGTAGCTGGAACATACGAGACAAGACTGGTGCTGAACTGTGTTGAACATGAAGTTTATTTGTGAAAGTGTGACTTCATACGAAGCCAGGAAGTCATTAGGAGTGTCTTCGTACGAAGGCTAGCAGCTTCGTACGAAGCCAATCAGTTCCTTGTGCGAACCCAGAAGTCTATAAATAGGAAGCTAGGGTCTTGTCATTTGTATCTTTTGAGCAACTTTTAGGCGAAGCTCTGCTCGTTTGTTTTCACGGTTTTGTACTGTCAAAGTATGAATAGAAAACATATTATAATTACATTTGAGTGTCTGATCGACACACGTATTTGGATTCCGCACATTATACGTTTTCATAAGCATTCAACGGTGAAGGAATCAATCAAGATCCTGAATTCTCAAGTGGTATCAGAGCGGGTGTTTCATTGCACGGATTGAAGACACAAAGATGGTAGCTGTTTCATCATCATTAGAGCTGAAATCATCACTTTCTACACTCATCTTCTTCTACTCATCTTTTTCTCATTTTCTTTGAACTTTAAACTCAGATCTACGGAGATTTCACGGTTAAAATCGGCTAGTTTTTTGATATAACGTGTGAAAAGCATTTTTGAACAACCCTACAAAGTTTCAGATCAAAATTCTAACAAAATCATACTCAAATCAGTGAAAAAACCATGAAAAACGTGACTGAGTTTCTCGCAGCATAGCTTCATACGAAGCCAGATACTAGCTTCGTACGAACCCATGAAGAAAGTTGAGTTTTATTGATAATTGTTTTTACGAAGTCACTGTAGTAGCTTCGTACGAAGCCTCAGTACATAACTTCGTACGAACCCACGTGTCCAGCTTCGTACATATTGTGTTTATTAAAACTTTTGATTCCAGGGTTGCTTTGTACGAGCCCACCATTCCATCTTCGTACGAACGCTCTGTTTTGTTTACTTTCAATTTCAAATTTGATCAAGTGTTTAGTTGTTTGCAGGAATCATGGCTGAAGAATTCTACAACACGTTTTATAACGCGTTCACATCTAAAGAAATCCCAGTTACAACAAAGACTGCTACGAATGTCATTTTCGAATGTTTGAATCATGATAATGTTTACGGAAGTCACCAGAAGCCACCTAAACTAATGAATATCGAAGATTATCATTGGTGGAACACGAGATTTGAAAATTGGGTGAAGGCTTATGCCTATGAAAGTTGGATTATGATTACTTACGGATATAAAAAACCAGTAAACGATAAAAATGAATTACTTCCAATTCCATAAAATTCAAAAATCGAGAAAGAAAAACATTCGGATGAACTAAAAATGGTAACATTATTACAACAATCGGTTAGAGAGGATATTCTATTTTTGCTTCAACATGGTGAAACATCCAAGTCAATGTGGGATGCTTTAAAACTGAAAGCTGAAGGCGGCAGAGATATCAAGAAGAACAAGATCTCTCTGTTAAAAAAAGAATTTTATTTGTTCGAGTGCATGAAAGGAGAAACTGTTAGAAAGATGATTGAAAGGTTTTGTCATCTGAAAATTGAACTTGAGAGGTTTGGGATCAACAAAGATAGAGAAGAGATTGTTGACAAGTTGATCGAGGCATTGCCGTAGATTGATGATTGGAAAACATTTGTGATTATTCTGAAGAATGATGCCAAGTTTGACGAGATTACACTGGATGGTCTGATTGAAAAACTAGAGGGATATGATCTGATGTTACAAAAACAATACAAAATGTTCAGTTCTAGTTATCAGCAGAATGTTGATCTGTATTACCGAAGAAGTTCGCTGCAGAACAACCAGTCACCAAAGATCAGTACAACATTCAGTGCAGATAATTCTGGTGATTCATCGAAAAGCAAGTCTTCAAGTTATGATTTAGGATTTCATTCATCATCGACATCATCAAGATCCAGTCCGAATCAAAACTGGAAAGATTCTCCAAATTTGAACACTGATTTCGCAAGACAGCACATGAGTTTTTTAGCTTCTGTTCTGGAGTCTTATGAAGGTCTGATCGCCGGGAAGATAGAAAATCCAAATATGACGAAGGAGGATTACGATCAGGTCGACCCAGAAGAGATGGAGCTCATGGACATTCATTGGTGCATGGCGAGCGTTATCAGGAGGGCTCAATGGTTCATGGAGATCACTCGGAGAAAGTGTTTGGAAGGTCCTGACATGAAGTTGGGATTCGAAAAAGCTAAAGTCACCTGTTTCAAATGCAAACAGAAGGAACACTTTAAAAGGGAATGCTCCAATCTTCAAGCAGATGATAGTGTGAATCCTTTTCACGTTGACTACTACAAAAAGGCTATCTATCATCGCAACAACGAGCAACCTTCAAGAAAGCAGATTGATGAATGGTCATCTAAAGAGAAGAAACAAGCTATGTTAACGATTCATGATGATATTCAAGATGATAACAAGTGGAGAATTCAAGATGATGAAGGTTTTAATTGGAATAAACATATTAAAGAAGATGGAGAACTCAAGGCGTTGGTTGTTGAGGTTAAACAGAGTCGAGAGGTAGAACATGCACGAGCATATTTGGATATAGAGTATAGGAAGTACAGGGTATAACAACCCTCCAAAATTATTTTTGACACCCCTAAAATATTTAAAATGTCCCTATACATCCTAAAAATACATCATGTATACGAAAACCGAGCCGAAAATACCATATATAATTAAAAATAAAATAGAAACAATTTTTAATGGTTCCTGGCGGGCCGCGAAGACCACCTCTTCGTCTTACGCGGGTCGCGACAGCTAGTCACCAGGGCGGATCTCGGTGCTGCCACGTGTCAACCACGTGTCGAAGCTAGATCAGTGACTGGGCCAGGCTAGGGCCTTCCCAGCCTACATCGCGGGCCGCGAAGCCCTTGGCTGTTTCCTACGCAGGCCGCGAGAAACCCATAAATCAGCTCCTATAAATTGGGAGCATCGGCCTCAGTCTCAACTAGGTCAAACTTTTCGAATTCTCTCTCAATTCTGCATAGTATACATAATTTCCGGGCATTATACCCCCTAAATAATGAAGTTCTGCCTCGTTGTAAGTATTTTAACCCCCGATTACGTATTAGATACGCTGCCCGATTGATCTAGGGTTCCGTAACGGCTGTCGTGGTTCTGCCTGACGTGGTCGTTGGAATTCTGTCTCGGGGAGGGTATTACTAATGTAAATATTGGGTTATTATACTAACACGTGTGCATTGTGTAATTAATAGATAATCACCAGGAAATCACAAAGGAAAACCCTAAGATAACAATGTGAGTAATCTCCTTTTTGTGAACCTTTTTGCAAACTGTTTTTACAAAACCTCAAATGTTTACATTATATTAAACAGTGATTGAGTATTTGTATTCTACAATTATCGTCGGTATGTTGGGGGTTTGTATACAAAATTTGTTACTACACTGTGAGTAGTAACATGACCAAAAGTCAGGTTGACATTACCGTGGGTGGTAATTAAGGTAGAAAAATAAACAAATGTAATTGCGCGACCGCCCTTAATGCTGTAAACGGTTTTACTTGTCTTGATTAAACTGGGATTCACTCACCAGTATTTCCCACTGACAAAATGTTTTTAAATGCGTTTCAGGCAACAAAATGTGAAAGCCAATTAGAAGCCAGCTGGACAACACTGAAGGCTTGGAAAAGTGGCTATAAAAGTTACCTAAATAAAGAGATGTTTTTATTTAAATAAAATAGGGTTTATCCCTATGAAAATGTGTGTACTGGAAACTTGGGAATTTCCCATGTGTTTAATATTATAAAAATGTGGTATTTTACTTTGATCAAATATTTCCTAACTACGATCCTGATGCAATTTCCGCTGCCAAATTGATAAACACCGATACCATTGAAACTGGCTGCGGCCGCCCGTTCCTGGGCAAATAGGGGACGGGTGTTGCGACACAGGGAAGCAAGACGGGCAACCATATAGGATGTTTATAGAGAATGTTATATTGATCCTGAAGGAAACCCGACAGTTAACCCTGATGAGGTAGATTTTGATGCATTAGTTGCTGCAATTCCAATTATTGGAGTTTAGTGTCGAGGGCTCAGAGAGATTCCACACTACAAAGAAAAGGTAGATGAAGAAATAAATAAGGAGCTCTATGCGAGCTTAGAAAAGAAGAAGAAGACGGTAGAGGAAATCGTTGGTGAAAGTCAGAAGTTAGTGGATGAGGTGAAAAAAGTTGATAAGAAAGCTGGTGAAGAAAAAGCAGAGGAAGCTGTTACAGAAAAATAGCAGGTGAAGAAAGCAGATGCACAGACAGAGGAAGCAGTTGCTGAGAAACAGCAGGTGGCTGAGGAAGATCAGAGTCAAGAGGCAAAAGAAGCCACGGTGCCAAAAGTTGAGGTAATAACACAAACTGATTCTTCTGTATCGTTAAATAAAATTGGAATTAAAACTAAGGAACAGTGCAAGAAGTGCATGGAAACGTGCAAATCTTGTACTGAAAATGATAACAGTCTGAGATCCAGAGACATTGAATTTACTAAAATTGAAAAGATTTTCAAAGAAAAATGTAATGAAATGCTAGAAAATGAAAGATTTTTGAAAGAAAAAGAAAAAGAGCTAACACAGAAATGTGAAAATCTTGAAAAAGAAAACGAAGTTTTAAAACAAAAGTGTTTAGCTGAGTGCAACGAATGTATTCCGAAAGATAAAACTATTCAAGAGTTGCAAAAAGAATATGATGGAATGACATTGTCATATCACACGGTAAAAGAAGCTTATGAAATTTTGAAAAGTAAAGTCACAAGTTTGGATAATAAATTGTCAGCATGTCAAGAAACAACTAAATTTCTTGAAGCCAGATATGAAGGAAAACAAAAGGTTTTAAATAACTATATTGATGAAGTTGTTAAACTTAAACAAGAATTGGCTGAAAAAGAAAAATTGGTTAACAAACTTCAAAGTTATCATACTTCTTCATATATTCTGGAACGTATTTTCAACATCACACCCGATGGCAAAGAGTTAGAAAAGAACAAAAAGGGAATTGGGTCAGAATACGACCAGATTCCACCACCGTTGGAGGATAATTATACATTCTATGATGGCGAAAAGGTGGAAAAAGCTATAAACATGGTTGACCAATTACCTGATAACATCGATGTGACTTGCACCAAATCTGATGATCTTGGTGATTCAGAGGTGGTAGGTAAGGTTGTTGAAAGCATTCTGACAGAGGAATCTACCAAAACAGAGAAGTCTGAGTCACAGGATGAAAATGAGGGAAGTTTTCATGAAAGTTATCTTAAAAAACAAAATCTAAGAAAGATGTGAATGATGATCCAATAGGATTGGCTTATAGCATGATTGGATTGGACAAGTTATTCTTAGATGTTGAAGTCCCGATTTAGAATGTGATTTCAGATAAAATCGACAAAGTGTTCAAATTGGTAGAAATTTAAAAGTCTGAAATTTCAAAATTTGCTGGGAAGAGCAAAAAGTCTTTTTATAACAAACCTAGTTACAAAAAGTAAAACATGAAGGTTGGGTTGGGTTATAAGAAGAAACATAATCAGAAAAGGTTTGAAAAGAAAAATTTTCAGAATAAGACGAACTTTGTCCATGGGACTAGTTCAGAAGAAGAGAAATAACTCCAATTTAGACGACAGTCTAATGAAGAGTTCTATGCTAAGAAGAAACAACAACAACAGGTTAAAGATGTTTCCAAGAGAACATGCTTTAAGTGTGACCAAATTGGACATCTCAGTAAAAAATGTCCAAATCTTAAACCTGTTGGTGTTGAGAAAAGAAGTCTGATGTAGTGAATCAGAAGTCAACCAAGTTTGACTCAAAACAAACTTGGAAGCATGTGAACGCATTGTAGGATCGTGTTTGACTCCCGAACGATTGTGAAACGACACGTACGACGTGTGGAACCCGTGCACGTGTGTGGACCGAACACAAGAACGTAATAAACTGTGATTCGATTGATAATATGACAAAGTTTACACCTTGAATCACCTTGAATGCTAGTTTCTCTCTCTAGAAGCTCAAGTCTTCAAAATATCAAAAGTTTTAAATGTTTACCCTAAAGCTTCTATTTATAGGCAAAGAATCAAGGAAGTTCTCCTTAATTACAAGTTTGCCACTCCTTATATAAACTAGACTTATTCCTAGATTTAACATAATAAAACCTTGTCTTTAACAGTTTTCTGCTACGATTCGGATTGACAGAGGCGATAGACATTAGTGCACTCACAAAGCCGAAAATGTCAAAGGCTGAATCACAACAATCTTGGAAACCAGTGACACCCCAGATTTAGAACAACACAAAGTTGGAAAACAACGGTTGATGCAACAAAACCAAACCAGTTTTGGAAACCAAAAGTTGTCCAAAATCAAAAGAGTCAAAATGAATCAAGATTTTATAAAAGGAATGTTTCAAAAGGTCAAATCTGGGTGGTTAAGCAACAAAAGGTTTCAATTGAAGAAAAACTTAAAGAGAATGTTTTTGAGAAGAATGAACGAAACTATCCAGTTCTACATGGAAAGATTTATGTTCAGCTACCAGAATCTAAACAGGCTTGGGTTGCATTGTTTAAATGATCAAATTATTTGAATGTGCAGGTGCTCTAGATGATGGTTGACTGTCAAGATGAAGGAGGGAGCAGCCTGGCACGGAAGGAGGCTGCAGATCCCTGCAAGTAAAAACAGGGAGTTTATGTGTTTCTGTACACAAATAAACCATATTCAAAACCCTAAAAATTGAAAAATTTAAAAAACCAAAAATATGTTTTTTCTTTGTTAAAATTAAAAAAATGAAAAAAATATATGTGTGTTTTTAACAAAAAAATTGAAAAAAATGTTGATTGAATATGCCGAAACCCTCACGGCTGAACAAACATGATTATTTCACAATTGAAAATGGTTTAAACATTGTTAAAAATCAATGTGTTGTAAATCATGAGGGTATTTTCTGCAAAACAGAGTATGTAAAGCAGAAAATGGATGGCGAGACAAAGTTATCTGCATCGGGTTGTCAAATTTTCTTTAAATGTTTTGAATTTTAGGGGGAGTAAAAATTTCAGAAAATACAAAAACATTTGAAAATTTGAAAAAGCCAAAGACTATAGAAAATTCAAAAATAAGTTTTGTGTAAAAAGAGGAAATGATAGTACATTAGTAGACAATCACAGTATGCTAAAGAAATGGAAAGTTAAATGCGATAAACGGTCTCACTGATGATGTGTCAGTAGGTTTTTACACATTTAGTAAATTGATTTCGAGATATATATATCTAAAATCAATAACTTTCTTCTCTCGTGGGGAATATCTCTCACATATATGGGTAACCCCCGAAATCTTGTTTGAGAGATTGTCTGATTCTGAGATACTAGGTTTCTATACCGTTAGATATCTGGGGTATTGTACCTGGTCTTCTGATTTTGCGTCAGCAATGGCCTAGACCTCGTGTAGTACTTTGCGTGCTTCAAATAGCTTTCCATCTGCACAAAAATTGAAAAATATCGAAAGATATAAATCAATTGCAGTTGTAAAGAATATCCCTAAGTGGGACATGTCATACCCCGACCACGTAAAACAACAAAACGTGGCGGAAACATCGGGGAGTGTTGTAACAGAATCATTGTTTCATAACACATGGAAATTGAAATATTGTTTTATTGATTAAAAGAGTTACAATGTCTTGACAATCAAAGAAATATAACATAAATAACTAGTCTTGCATCTTTTATTTTCACTAAGGCCCAAGTCCGCCTAAGTGTATCTTGATAAATCCCATGCATCATATCCTGAAACACATGTGAAAATAGGTACGTCAGCATAAAAATGCCTGTGAGATACATAGGTTTTGTGAAAATAGAATTCATGACTTATGTTTAAGAAAATGTTTAGTCATGAACCTTGTAATTTGCTTTGTCTTGTAAATCATTTGAAAAGTGATAAATAAACCAAATGATATATATGTATAAAAGAATAATACATGGTTAAGTAAATAACCAAGTAAAATGAGTTTGTATTAGATAAGTTGTTTGTAAAACAATGTATTGTGAAAAGTATGTCATTTGTATAAAATGTTATATGTCTAAATTGAAATGATTCAAATAACGCTACGATATGTAATACCATACAAGCACTTATATATAGGAAGTACCAGCGGCGTATCCACCATGCTTGTATCATATCACACACGCCTCGTTACTTAAACCACTTACTCAAACCAAACCATCAAAGTAAAATGTTTATGTATAATCAAATGTCAAAATGTTTTGTGTATATCAATGTCAAAATGTTTATGTCTAATGTAAATCATGAATTGTGTATGTAAATGTCAAAATGTTTATGTATGGTAAGTGAAATATATCAACTAAACCATATGTAAAATGCACAAAAACAAGGTATTGAAGTAAAACATGGTTTAAATCAAAGTTATGTTTTGTGTAATAAATGCATGCTATACTGATATAAACATCTATGCGGTATTGTGAAAATTCATACATCCAAGCCTTGCGACAGTCGGATAACCCTTTTAGTAAAGGTTATCAAAAAATGTATTCGGATTCGGTCATTCCTTACGTCCAAACAAACCCGAGATTTCAGGAATCAGATTTGTCAAGTCCTATGGTACCACTACCTACTACCGAGCGGCATGATCGGTGTTAATGATTGTACATTGTCCCATTTAAACAAACCAAATGTCATACCAAAATGTAAGCATGTGATGAATAATAAATGTACTAAGTATGCACACAATGGGCATACATAGCATAGAATGTAATGTAAAATAATATACTAAGTACGCACACAATGGGCATACATAGCATAAAATGTAATGTAAAATAATGTACTAAGTACGCACACAATGGGCATACATAGCATAAAATGTAATGTAAAATAATGTACTAAGTACGCACACAATGGGCATACATAGCATAAAACACAATGAAATCATGTACTATAAATGTACTAATGAACATAGCAAGTATATGATGTGAAAACAGGAAAGCATGAAAGTAACAAGTAGGCACATGTGTTTCACCCCAAAATGTTTGGAAAACAGTAAAAGAGGGGTCTATGTACTCACTTGAGATTGCTTAGTAGTCCTTGAGTAACAACCAAACAATGCTAGAGATCACGGATATCAAACGGCACCTAATATAGGTAACTACATTAATAAACCGGACCTATAATCGGAAGATCGGATAGAATGAGGCTCGTAAACCAAATGAGTAGGGGAACTCATGTAATATGGTTTAACAAGGCCTACATACTAAAAGGAAACCTAGCCTAAGTGCTTACGACCCATTACGACCCGTTTAGGTAGCTTATGCTACTTTAACGCGTCGTTCGCGTAAAACGCGTTCGGAATGCCTAACTAGCCCTATGATAAGTAAAATATGCCTTAACATGTCTAATATTGTTACCAAATCAGTTTAGATACCAAAAGTTATGTTACATATGCTTAAAATGAATTTTGGCGTAAAAAGGGCATTTTGGTAATTTACCTAAGGCATATAAACTACCTATCATACAACTACTTAAACGAAGCGACCATAAGGTTTAACCTCGGAAGGTTATTCCCTATATACTATGGTCACCTAATGTGTTTGGTCGGATCCTAATGATCGACCAAACGGGTCGGGTTCGAAAGTATAAGCGATTGTTTAGATCGCTTACCTTACGACCCTATATAAGCACTAAACTAAAAGTGACGAGCTAAGCATGTTAAAACATGCTTAACTAATTTTAGAAAACAGGTTTGGTATCAAAACAAACGGTTTTGATACCTAAGAGTAGTTTGGTTACAAAATACGCAAGAATGCGCATTTTGGCCAAAACTACGACTCGTCACTGAGCCTAGATAACGTGGTAATCAGTAGGTATAGTCACTAGGGACTATAACCATCGTGATCACGCTCACGTTATGAAGTTCAAACGAACTTCGCATCGACCATAAACTGGTCAATGCAGAAAATCAAACATAGTTCGACTTTCGGACTAGAAAAGCGATAAAAGAATGAAGGAACACTTACAAAGGGTCCCTGCTAGTAAATCTTGATCGAATAGCTCAAGTATGAAGTGATGGCTTCAACTTAGAGCACTTTTGATCAGATTTGTGGGTTTTGGGGTGAGATGGGTTGGGTATTTATAGTAAATGGACAACCGTTAGGATCGTTTCTTGAATATCGTGCCTTGGTCTCACCCGTACACTTGTCGGAAGGTTATGGTAACTCATTTTGCCCCCACCACCAGAGATTGACATGTGGCATTGGACTTTGGGGTGTTTAAAAGCCGTTAATCAGCAGCCAAAATGATTTTCTGCATCTGACCCCTGCTTGCGCACCGTAAGACTTATAACCTTACGGTGCGCAAGGACCTTGCAGGTCTGATACTTTCAAAAATGGTAGAACAGGCCCCTGCACCTTGTTTCGTTGCGTAACGGCACTTCTAACACCCGTCAAACCCAATTTCAAGCTCCACAATGATGTTAAGACATAGGGAACATGAAATATGTTTGAAAACATCACGGATGTCGGTTCGTTTGGCCGTACGATTGCGTTGTTCGGTTAATTACGACGGAATGCGCATAAGCCCGAAAAACGATCCAAATGGCGTGACGAATGGATTTTTCTTATGCCAAACGCTAAAATAAAATATTTTAGTGCTTACATAAATTTTTGGATGTCCGGATGTATTCAGAACGTAAGTTATGCGCGAAAATGCAAACTTATGCACTTTTTGACGCTTTTAGTCCCTGAATGACCCAAAAGTTTATTTTAGCACACCGAACCTCTCAAAGCCTATTTCTAAGCTATGTAAAGTATATTTATGGTATGTTTAACTCATGGTCATGTTCTGGAATGTCTGTTACTGTTGGTGCATACATCTGTCGTCTTCGTCTTATGTCGAGTCTCGGGTTCGTTGCACAGTTGAACAAGAGTGATGTCATCATATGCATCATCAAGTGAAGACAAAACAAAATTCTAAGATGAAACCGTTTGAAAGTCAAACTTATAAACTTTTGAGGCATGACCGTTTGTAGAATCATGACCGTTTGAGCATGTACGTTTGAATGGCATGACCGTTTGAAGTGTCATGACCATTTGAAGAGTGGTGTGTCACTTTCAAACGGTCAGGGGTCTCTCCCTATAAATAGGCTTCAAGCTGTCATCATTTGTAATATTCTAGATTCCGACGCCGAGGTGCTGTCGAGGTGTCTCTGTACTGTAAAGTGTTCAAGATTTATATACGAGACATTTATTAGTGAATATAAGCTAAACGAAGACCGAATCAATGAATTCCGCCTCTGATTCTGTCTGAGCACTCTTCTGATCGACTCGTTAGGTCGTTTCACGATCCTACAAGTGGTATCAGAGCTCAGGAGGAAGAGTTCTTACCGTTTAGCTCGTTTTCGCTGGAATATTCTGATCTTCTACACCTTCTTTTCAAAACTGAACAAGTTTTCATGGTTAAAATCGGCTAAAACTTTCACAATATGTGCGTAATTGTATTCTAACAAACCCTTGAAAGTTTCAGCTTAAAACTCGAAGTAAAAGTGGTAAAAATGGCTTGAAAACTGGTGACCGTTTGAATGAGTTCAGCACCTGTCCGTTTGAATTTGTTCCTGACAGTTTGAAATCTGCACATGTCCGTTTGAAATTGACTCTGAACGTTTGAAATCTGCGCTGACCGTTTGAAATCAGCGTCTGACAGTTTGAAAACTACCTGACCGTTTGAAACTGCCACATGACAGTTTGAAACATGATCACCGTTTGAAAGTTGACAACATGACAGTTTGAAACATGATCACCGTTTGAAAGTGTGTTCATCGAATTGTGTATAACAGTTTACGAGAGTGTTGTATTGAGTAGTGTGAACCGCTTGAAAAATACATCGAGTTGTGTGATAATTGAATTGAATTGTTGGTCAAACATCATCACTTGAATTTAGGATAACATTTCAGTAGTGCATGTGAACATAAGAATGGTCCAATCAGATTTGTTTGTGACATGTGAATTTGCCGACAAAAGTGTTTGATTATATCCATTTGCATGTGATTCTTGATAATAATCATAGTCCATTTATCGATATACTTTGCATGTGAAAAAGTGATTTCATCGAAATGTGTATAAAGTTGTCAGTATATGTGTTTTGATAGTTAATGTTTGATCATGAATTGATAATATGTCATGTGATATTATTATTCATTGCTTGTTGAACATATAAGTGTGCTGCTATTTTCAAAAATAAGGTTGCATGTGATAGTTGCGGCCCAATCACATTTGGAGGTCAAGAAGCAAATTTCTCAGTCCACTAATTGCATGTGCCAGTCCATGTGATTGCATGTGATTTAATAATTCATTGACGGTTCATTAAATTCTACATGTGATAACAGTCCACTACTTGTTTACATCGGCCCATGTGACTTTGTGTTTGGAGGCCCAATCATATTATCTTGATACTTTGAAAGGTGTTAGCTTAGTAGGATTGAGATTTGCAATTGCATGTAATCATCATCGAACTAATCATTGTTTAGTGCAGCCCACTTCATACTCGGAACAATTGAAAGTGTGTTTTGAGTGAAACTTGTCGAGATTATTTGAAATATGGCAAAAATGTTTGATGAAAAGGAGAATGAGTTTATTGAAAGGTTAAATAGATATGGTTGGTATCAAATGAGCGGATATGAACAAGATGATAAGAAGATTTGGATGCTTAGACTTGAAAGATTTGCATGTCAAAAGGATGAGACCGTGAAAGAGATGGAAAGGAGATTTGATTACTTGATGGACAAGTTAAAATTGTTTGGAATAAAATTGACAGATACTGAAAAGATATCAAAGTTTGCAGATGCTTTACCTGCCGAATGGGATGATGTTTTAAAGAAATTAAAACAAGAGCCTAAATTTTCAAAATTACATCCATCTGATTTCATTAAAAAACTTCAAAAGCATAGTTATGAAAATTCTGATAAGAAGAAAATATTGATGAATAGATTCAAAAGGAATCTAGATGAATTGAATTTGGGAAATCTAGATAAAATCAATTTGGATGTAATCATTGAAATTGATAGGAGAATATGTATGTGTTTCGCTGCAAAACATAACATGAAATATGACTTTAAAAGAGGATGTTATATTGATGCAAATTTAAAACCTCTTGATTTTGTTAAAATTGTTTGTGCAGGAACATACAAGACAGAGACAAAGGAAATATCAGAGATTGAAGAATCTGTGACGAATGAATCCTTAAATTCTGAATCTGTGTGCTCTAAATGTGACAACTTTAAGACTGACAATGACAAACTTTTGAAGGATGCGGAAAGTTAGAAATTGGAAGTCGAGAAGTTGAAAGATGAGAAGCAAACTGATGTAAAACATATTATGGATTTACAGGGAAATTGTGAAAAGCTGAAAGCTGAAAATGACAAACTGTTAAGTAATTTGAACAGTTTGACATCAAAAAACAAAATTTTTGAAGAAAAAATTAAAAGTTTTGAAAATGAAAAATCAAAGATTGAGAAAGATTTTCAAAGTCAAATAAAAATTTTAGAAGATGAGAGAGATTTTTTTGGTAAAAACAATCTTGAAAAACAAATTGCAATCAATTCTCATCTTGAAAAAATTATTCGACTTGAAAAAGAGGCAGAATGTGCTCAAAAGAAAATCAATGAATGGGAACAAAAGTTGAAGGTGTTTGTGAATACTTCAACTATTCCTTGCCCAAAACCTTTAAATTCTGTTCCAATAAGTGACAATGTCACAAACTTTGACAATGTCAAAGTTGAAGATTGTGATGAGAAATCTGATGATAAAAAAGATAAAAGTGAAAAACAAAAATTGTTTTTGAAATTAAAAGAAAAATTTCAAGAAACCGTTCCGCAATCAACCGAAAAGGGAGAATGCTCTAAGCAAAAACCTTTGAAGAAGAAAGTGGAACAAAAACAAAAAGAGAAAATTTTGAAAAATGTACAAAAAGATAATAAAAGCTCATCAGATCGATCATCCAATCGCAATGAAAAATTACAAAAATCGAAAAATGAAAACTCTA
This sequence comes from Helianthus tuberosus, assembly GCA_030545235.1. Taxonomy (NCBI): domain Eukaryota; kingdom Viridiplantae; phylum Streptophyta; class Magnoliopsida; order Asterales; family Asteraceae; genus Helianthus; species Helianthus tuberosus. Next base: position 128,644,282 of record CM060407.1, read on the forward strand.
AAATTGTTGGTAATAAGTGGTGCAGGTCGGACCACAGTGCTCAAAAGTCAAATCCAGCAAACAAGAGGAGCAAGGATTATCACCATGCCAAACAGTGCTATGATCTGAATGTTTGGACTGAAAATGGTGATTGGTACGATAACAGAGTGTGTTACAGATGCGGTTATCAAGGACACATTGTTGTTAACTGCCAGAGTTGGAGTTTTGAGACAAGAAGATGCTATAACTGCCAAATCAGAGGACATATTGCTAGAGATTGCTCAATGAGATCAATGAGAAGATCGAGGGCTGAATCTCTGAAGCAGGTGAAGAAACCAGTCAATGACAAGCCCAAAGAACAGAAGGTTCAAGAACCTAAAGTTCAAGAAACGAAAGTGAAACTTTCTCAGGGGCAGAAAGACAGACTGAGGAAGAAGAGAAAAAAGGCTAGAGAGTATCTAGAGAAGATCTTGTCCTCGGGTTCATCTGTTAAAAATAAAAGTTCTGATGAATCGACTCCCTCGATGGCAAAGTCAAGCAAGATGAATTCATCAGATAAAAATTTGAGGACAAAAGAAGAAAAGAAGAAGAAGAAAATGGTCGGCGATGAATCTGATGTGTCAAAGTCAGACAAGCCATCATCAGGCAATGAATCTGACAGGTCAAAGTCAGACAAGCCACGTTCAGGCGATGAATCTGGTGTGGTAAAGCCAGAAGAGCCATGTGTTGAGGTAAAAGTAGAGAATTCTGGTATAACAATGGATGATGCAAATTTTCCACCATTGTTGAACAAGAATTCAAAATCACCCAAGGACCGTCAGGCTTGGGTGAATCTGTTTAAATAGAAAAACCTGACTTGCCGGAGTTCCCAGGTTGGTAAGCGTGGAACATGAATCGGCATATTTCTTGAGAAATTCACGAAAGTGATTTCGACTTACAAGTGGTAAATCAGGGACATTAAATTGTACTTGATTTTCTACAAGTGATGTTTGTGGATTGATCTTAAAAATGTTAGTTTTTACAAGTGATTGAAGAAAACAAAGTGATGAAAGATCCCCGAATTTGAGAATTGACACACAAAACTTATTTTCCAGAAAAACCATTTTGATTAAAACAAACTTAAGTGTTTTGAAATCACTATGGGAAAATAGTTTGTTGTCAGGGGGAGTTCTGATTGTTTCATGCCAAGAGAATGGAGAATTGAAGCAATTCTCATCATGTTGTCAAGTTTGTACAGTTTGTTTCAAATTTTCTCAGAAAATCAAAATTGATACATATTTTGATTTTAGGGGGAGTAAAAATTTTATAAAAATTAGAAAATTTGAAAATGTCAAAAACATTGAAAATGCAAAAATGAGTTTTGTTGTGAAAAAGAGGAAATGATAGTAGATCAGTTGGACTGTCACAGCATGCTAAAGAAATGGAGAGATAAAATGTGATAAGCGATCTTACTAAAGATGTGACGGTAGGCTCAGCTAGACTAGTAGATTTGCGATAACGATACAAACCTAAATGAAAAAGCCTAGTTCTAGTGGGAAACATGGTCAAAAGCATAGTACTTAGTTTTGTCCTTCTTGATTGTGTACCTACTTAGTAATCGCTGATTGTCGAAAGATATAAAACTGGTTAAGTTTGTGAACTTTCACAACTTTGCTGAAAAGTCGCTGTGATTGTGCATTTTATTTTGCAAAGATTTAAACTTGTTTTATTTCTTTATTTTGTTTAAGCATCGGACATCCTCTGCGTATACGTGAGTATCGACCTGGATGTTGTTGCCTAAACGTTCTGCTTTATTTTCTTTGGTGTTTCGTTTAAGCTTTGGACCTCCTCTGCGTATACGGGAGTATCGACCTGGTGGTTAAAGCCTAAACAACTTCAACTTATTTTTATTTTCTTATTTTGTTTAAACATTGGACTTTCTCTGCGTATACGGAAGTATCGACCTGATTGTTAATGTTTAAACTTTCTGCTATGTTTTCGCACAAATCACAGTTGATAAAAGTTTAAAGGCATTGCTTGAGTCGGTGTATTGCATGATGAGGGGATATGCTGAGATCGTGGGGTTCATAAGAACTTAGTGCTATCTTAATATACCTTAACGTATCGGTAAGCATTTCGAAAGTTTTTAGATTGAGTTTAAGTGGACAACAATATCGTCAATCAATGTGAATTGTTTAGAACTGTAAATGTTTAAAGCTTAACGGTGCTAGTGATTAGTCACATAAATTGATATGATCCTCTTACACAAACTCACAAAAATATTGTTTGTAAATTTTTCTTTACTACATTCCGTTGTTATCAAAAAACCTAAAAAGATTTTAGTGTGTTTTAGCATAAATTTTGAAAAAATTCAAAAAGATTTTCGACAACTGATGTTGAAGAGCTGATTTTCAAAATTTCAAGTGCTGATCATGATGAACTGGTTTGGGAGCGTGCGTTTAAAAGAAGAAACTGATTTTGTAAAAGAATGGTTTGATTAGTTAATCGAGATCATTAATTTGAACTTGATGTAACTATTACTAAGTAAGTTTTTCTTATTTGATTTAAGTAAAAACTTATGTTGTGGTGAGAAGTATGCAGGAGATGTGCTGAACAAGACTTAAAGCCAGGGATTGATCTCAAGGTGATAGCTAATTCCAGACAGCGATCCCATCATGATGAGAGGGGGAGTCTGACGAGGTTAGAGCCAAAGAGAAGATCCTGGTATATGCTAACAAAGAAAAGAGAGATTGATAAAGACTGAAGATGCGAAGACTCGACACTTAACACTCGTCAACATCTGAGGGGGAGTCTGTTGGTGCATACATCTGTCGTCTTCGTCTTATGTCGAGTCTCGGGTTCGTTGCACGGTTGAACAAGAGTGATGTCATCATATATGATGATGGCATAATATATGTGACATCATCATATGCATCATCAAGTGAAGACAAAACAAAATTCTAAGATGAAACCGTTTGAAAGTCAAACTTGTAAACTTTTGAGGCATGACCGTTTGTAGAATCATGACCGTTTGAGCATGTACGTTTGAATGGCATGACCGTTTGAAGTGTCATGACCATTTGAAGAGTGGTGTGTCACTTTCAAACGGTCAGGGGTCTCTCCCTATAATTAGGCTTCAAGCTGTCATCATTTGTAATATTCTAGATTCCGACGCCGAGGTGCTGTCGAGGTGTCTCTGTACTGTAAAGTGTTCAAGATTTATATACGAGACATTTATTAGTGAATACAAGCTAAACGAAGACCGAATCAATGAATTCCGCCTCTGATTCTGTCTGAGCACTCTTCTGATCGACTTGTTAGGTCGTTTCACGATCCTACAGTTACAGTTCAAATCGGCATACTTTCGCAGTTTGTCGAATTTAGTCCCTGTAAGCGATTTAACTTGATTTTGCCATACCAAAGCCTTCAAAACTTATTTCTAAGTTATGTAAAGGTTATTTAAGGTATGTGAAGCCTATTTCACTATTCCGGAGTGTTCGTTGTATTAAACTGGTTATATTTACGCATCAGTGCGCGTATAACCTTCCAGAAAGCGATTTAGAGCCCGAAATCGAACAAGAATTGATATGTGCAAATGATACACATATTTGTACAAATCCCAAGTATGAAATACAATATTTCATTGGTTTGGTATTTGTTTGATGGTCGCAGTGACCCAGGTGTCACAGGACATACCTCAAAGTCTAGCCTTCATCTCTTTGACTGAACGGTAGTTCATACCTGAGCTCTTAAGGTCTCGCATTAACCCAGAGTACAGATATCAATATAGTATATTCACCTGTAAGACTAAATCTAGGGAATCTTGATATAGGAGTATATTCTGAGGTGGGACACGCGAATAAGTTAAGTGCTTAAAACACTAAATCTCATATCTCGAATCAGGTGAACTTTGTGTGAAAATTTAAGTGGATCAGTATACTGACAATCTACGGGAATCGTTTAGAACTTAAAGTGTTAATAGCTCAACGGTGCTAGTGATTTTTCATAAACTGATATGATCCTCTGACACAAACTCAAATAAAAATATTGTCTGTAAATATTTCTTTATTGCTTTATGTTTCAGAAAAGTACAAAAAGATTTTGTTTTCACTTTAGTTTCGACAACCGATGTCTGAAAGCTAAGTTTCAAAATCTAAGTTTGCCAAACGTGTCTCTGAAAATAAACAAGTTCATTAATTTGAAACTTGAGTTTTAAATGAAAAATGTCGAAAATAGTTTGTGAAGATCTCCAAGGTTATTAAGTTGGACTTGGATGATAATCATGTGGTTTTGGATTCTTAAAATGTCAAATATGGAGTTATTTGATAGGGGGAGAGAGCCAGGTTATCATTCCTAGGAAAACCTAAAAAGCTTTCATTCTCACATATTTGAAATGCTCCACTGCTCCAGCTTATGTTAAGAGCTAGGTTTTTAATTCTGAACTTAAATTGTCAAATATCTTACAAAAGTTTGAGAATTTCATATGATAAAGCCAGATTACGATCCCGATAGCTGAAGCTAAGGGGGAGTCTGAAGACGAGCTCATCGCAAGGGGGAGTTTGTAGAACCAGGTGTCAATCCTAAAGCACGGAAGCTTAACAAAAGGGGGAGCCTGAAGAAAGAATCAAACGATAGGAGGAGCTGAAGCTGAAGTTATAAGCAGATCCAAGGGGAGTCTGTTAGAGGTTGGGGAGTCTGTGGTGCTAATAATGTCAACAGTACATGAAGTCTAAGAGAAAGATAGTAAGCTACAAGATTGACTGCAGTAATATCAAGGGGGAGTCTGTGAGTGCATAATGTCTATCACTTTCGTCAATCACTTATCATAGCTGGAACATACGAGACAAGACTGGTGCTAAACTGTGTTGAACATGAAGTTTATTTGTGAAAGTGTGACTTCGTACGAAGGGACACTTCGTACAAAGCTAGGAAGTCATTAGGAGTGTCTTCGTACGAAGGCTAGCAGCTTCGTACAAAGCCAATCAGTTCCATGTGCGAACCCAGAAGTCTTTAAATAGGAAGCTAGGGTCTTGTCATTTGTATCTTTTGAGCAACTTTGAGGCGAAGCTCTGCTCGTTTGTTTTCACAGTTTTATACTGTCAAAGTATCAATAGAAAACATATTATAATTACATCTGAGTGTCTGATCCACACACGTATTTGGATTCCGCACATTATACGTGTTCATACGCATTCAACGGTGAAGGAATCAATCAAGATCCTGAATTCTCACCAACTTTATGTTGACATACTACTACATGCTTTCATTTTACAGGTACAACTGCGGATGAATGTTGCAAACGGATGGAGTGTACGTGGTTTGGAAAGCTTTATATTTTGCACCTTATTTAAATTGTGGTTTCTAACTGTGAAAAGTTTTAACTTATATTTCCGCTACAAACTTAAAATATATTTTTGAAAATTTTAAATTAAGTCACTAGTTGCATCATTATTTGTAACACTTTATACTTTTCGCAAACAGTTCAAAATAATTAGTGGCTGGATCCTGGGTATTCGCACGCCTCGAGGTAATACTCCGCATGTGGAATTTGAGGGTGTGACATTGTACAAGTTTAGTCCCTCCATTTATGACTTATGTGTTTATTTCTAATTTGGTCATTGTTCATTCTTAAGCCAATATTTCACATACATCCTAACTAAGTTATGTTTTCTAGTTATTTTTACACACATATGCACATTAAAACATTTTTAGGGTGTTATAAGTCTACCTCCCTTAAAAGAGGTTTCGTCCCCGAAACCTAAACACATATCAGAATAACGTTTATGTACTGAAGAGATACGGGTAGTGCTCCCGCATTTCATTCTCCAATTCCTATGTAAGATCTGATCCCTTCGGTGTTGCCATTGGACCAAGACTTGTCTAATAGCTTTATTGCGAAGGTTCTTCACTTTAAAATATTTTATGGTTATCGGTCTCTCGACATAGTTCAATCTTTCATCTACTTCAATGTCATCAAGAGGTACATACGCTGATTCATCCGCAAGGCACTTTCGTAATTGTGATACATGGAAGGTATTATGAATCCCATCTAAAGCAGGAGATAATTCTAAATGGTATGCAACTTTCCCAACTCGAGCTAAGATCTTGAAAGGCCCAATATATCGAGGACCCAATTTCCCCGCTTACGAAAACGGATTATGCCCTTCCATGGGGAGACTTTCAACAGTACACGATCCCCAACCTGGAACTCAATAGGACGTCTTCTCTTATCTGCATATGCCTTCTGTCGATCTTGAGCTGGTTTCAACCGAGCCCTGATTAGATCGATCTTTTCGTTAGTCTTTGCTATTACCTGTGAATAATTCATTTTCACGTACGATGAAATATGCGCATTTTAACGTTTTTTGGTAATGTTTTCCGGCGTCGGAAGTCACGTATGACTAACCAAACACCAAAGATACTTAATATAAGTTAAAATACTTATATTTATTATAAAAAATATCTGTTTATAATCTGATTTAAAACAGATGTTATTTACTGATTAAAATGGTGGTTATACTCATGATAATGCAGGTCTCATGTAAGACACATAAATCATGCAATTTCACCCATTTTATTAATTTTTAAGCTATATGTACAACATGTAAAGCTAATAACCCAATATCATAACTTTTACACTATCAAAACACATCATATATCATCATTTTTGCAAGCTTATATTCTAATTTTTATATATCTTTAACATACTGTCATGGGTCATTTTCTGAGCGTACATATCCTGACTAATATCCTGCTTTTGGTTGTTTGCTTGTGATCAGGATATTGGATTAGGATATTGCTGACATCCTGGGCGATATCCTGGTGTTAACTAAATTAATCACGTGCAGGTTAGAGGCTGTGGGTTACTAACGGTTAGATGGACTTCTTCTCCTCAAGACTCGGGCGTATCTGTTATGTGAGAGACGTTGAACCCGAAAGACCAGGTCTACAACGTTCGAGTGGGGAATATTCGCCGGATCCCGGTTTATTAGGATAGTTTGTTGCATTTCTTTTGCTATAAATAGATGGGGGCGGATCAGATTAAGGCACGCAACTTTCACACACACTTTTCGAACACTTTTGCTCTCTAGCTCACTGCAAACACTCTACACAAACACTTGTATTCGAATTACATTGTAACACCTAGTTGATCCGCATCACATCCTGCACTGTATCCTGATATTTGAAGTAATAGAAGAACAAGGCAGCTGCGATTGTCAGCTCCCGAGGTTTTGTGCCGGCGATCTAGATTGATCAAGGGCTTTCCTCGTACACCACGTGTCAACCTTTACTTTTTTGCTCATTGTTTGATCACAGATACAACTCTATATCCTGAGCCGTATCCTCAAACTGTTTTTACAATTAACTTGGTTAACATATTTTTCACACATATTTCTAGCACACTACCTCACTTAACTAATTTGATCACTTAATTGCTTCGGTAATTTTTGACCAAAACAATTTGGCGCCCCACCGTGGGGCAAGTGGTGCTATTTTTGCTAAAAACTTTAGTAAAATCATTACTCGGTTTTCTATTGTCAAAACTTTTTTCTAAATTGTTTTCAATGGCCTCGAGATCAAACATGAGCTCTTCCACCATGTCTGCTACAACCTCTGCAACAATTGGTTCGGTGCTTCCACCTCCTCCTCCAAGAATGCAAGCTTCTTCACACGGAACTGAAAGTCATGTAGCTCGGGATGTTATCCCCGCTCCCAGTACCCAGGGATCCGGTCCTGTTTTGGCGTCTAATGATGAAATTCTGAATTTGTTTGGTAGTGTACAGGAACAGATGAGGCAGCAGCAGGAAACTAATCGGATGCTGATGAGAGAGATACAACTCTTAAAATCCGGCCCAACTAGACCTGCTTAAGAAACTGTCACTCCTATACAGCCTAGGGCTTTGAACTTCAGTTCTGCAGTTTACACTGAGGATAACCGGGGGAACATCATCCCGAGCCATTCTCAGAATCATACCCCTGAGATACCCTCCTCGGTCAGGATGTCAACTGTGAGGAGCTTAGGATATGCTTCAGGATATGGCCAGAATCCTCAGACCGGTAACGTGTCAAATAATAATATTCTTGCTACTAACAACAATGGGTCTTTGCAGGATGCAGGTATGACGTCAACATTTACTAGGGAGCTTCAGAAATTGAAGGACATGATATCCAGTGTACCTGGAGTGGTCCAGCCAATTCCAGAAGTATCCCAAGACAGCCACAAGATATCCCGCTTTGCATATCCTATCTGTGATGCTGAAATCCCAAAAAGATTTCAGACCCCCAACATGAAACTGTATGATGGGACTACGGATCCTGAAGAGCATATTGCCCAGTATAGAGAAAGAATGGAGATTAACCCTATCCCCCCGGAACTCAAGGAAGCATGCTTGTGCAAGGGTTTCGGTTCTACTTTGACAGGATCAACCTTAAAATGGCTGTTAAATGTTCCTCCTCACTCAATTACTTCGTTTGCTCATTTGGTAAATTTTTTAATAGTCAGTTTTCTTGCAGTCGGAGTTTTGAGAAACTAACCAGTGATCTTTACAGGATAACTCAAGGACCTCAGGAATCCTTGAGGGATTATGTGAACAAGTTTAGTCGGGAATCCTTGGATATCCCACATCTTGATGTTGCAACAGATGTGCAGGCTTTTAAGATGGGGTTACAAAAGGATTCTCAGTTTTATCAGGATCTTGTAATGAATCCCTGCAGGAATTTCGATGAAGCTCGTAATAGGGCTTTGAGATATATCCGCTTAGAAGATGACAAAAAGATGTAAGAGAGGATGAATTCTACCTCGACCTACGAATCAACCAACAGGAAATCAGAATCCTCGTATAAACCATATCGCTCCAAGCCATATGGCAGAAATGATAACAAGAAAGTGAATGCTGTTGAAGACGAGGATCCTGAAGAATATCCTGAATTATCTGAATACTGCTTTTCTGTTAATATAGCTGAGTTAATGTATGCTATGCAGGGTCTAGGAGACAAAGCTAGGTGGCCTCGAAAGAATCAGCAGAAAGCTGATTGGAAGGATAAATCAAATGGTGTGCCTTCCATGAAGATTTCGGACATGTGACCGAGGATTGCATTGCTCTAAGGAAAGAAATAAGTTACCTGTTAAGCAAGGGGTATCTGAAGGATTTGCTGGGAAGGAAGAAGAATAAAGGGCAGGATCATGAGAAGGATCCTGAACGAGCAGCGTCACCCCCAGCAGATGCCAAAATAATTAACTTTATTTCAGGAGGATCCGACATTTATGGGACTTCGTATTCTGCGGCCAAGAGACATGCAAAGGAAGCTAAGACTGAAAGGGGAGACAAACCAGCTAGGATGACTACCCTTACAACCGATAAAGTGATCACTTTTGATAGTGATGACAGGGATACTGTCCAGGATCCTCACCATGATGCTCTCGTAATAACATTATATGTTGCTAACCATTTTGTACTCAGGATATTGGTGGACAATGGTAGCTCCGTCAACATAATTCAGTTGGAAACATTGAAGAGGATGAATGTATCTCCGATGGACATTACTTCAAAGTCCACTGTGCTCGTTGGTTTTAGTGGAGAAGCTAGGAATACCGTTGGAGAGATAAAGTTACCAGTATATGTTGAAGGGGTCAACTCAATTCAACGCTTCTGTGTGATGGACTCCCTATCCTGCTATAACATCATACTAGGCAGGCCATGGATCCATGACATGAAGGCTGTGCCATCGACTTATCACCAGTGCATCAAGATCCCTACCCCTTGGGGGGTCATCAAAGTTGATAGTGATCAGCAGAAGGCAAAGGAATGCTACTCATTCTCAATGAAATCCTCAACCAAGCCTAATCCAGCATAGCAATTAAAGATGCGGGCCCAGGATATCGTGGAGGCTTCAGAGCAGGATATGAAGAAAGTTATCCAAGATCAGGATAATCCTGATATCTCGGTGCTCTTAGGAACCAATATCCCTCGGGATATTGAAGAACAATTAACTAACTTTTTGAAGTGCAGGATGTCAACATTTGCATGGAAGCATGAGGATATGACAGGCATATCCAAAGACATTATTACTCACAAGCTTGGAATTGACAGGTCGTTCAAGCCTGTTCAGCAAAAAAGAAGGAAGTTTGTTCCTGAACGAAATACAATCATACAAGAGGAAGTTGAAAGATTGTTGAAGTCCAAAATGATCAGAGAAGTTAAGTTTCCAAGATGGCTGGCAAATGTAGTCGTGGTACAGAAGAAAAATGGGAAATGGAGAGTCTGTGTAGATTACACGGACTTGAACAAGGCTTGTCCTAAAGACCTATTTCCTCTTCCCCATATTGATGCAATGGTAGATGCTACTGCCGGGCATGAGATGTTAACCTTCATGGATGCATCCTCAGGATTTCAGCAGATTCAAATGGAGCCTTCGGACCAGGAGGATACTGCTTTCATGACACCAACTGTCACACCCCGACCACGTAGAACATACAAAACGTGGCGGAAATGTCGGGGAGTGTTGTAACAGAATTAATTGTTTCAAATCCATGGCAATTGAAGTTTCGTTTTATTAATTAAAAGTGTTACAATGTCTAAACAACCAAAGAAATACAACATAATTAACTAGTCTTGCATCTTTTATTGTCACTAAAGCCCAAGTCTGCCTATGTGTATCTTGATCATCTTATGCAACAGTTCCTGAAAAACACATGTGAAAATAGGTACGTCAGCATAAAAATGCCTGTGAGATACATAGGTTTTGTGAAAATAGGTTTCATGACTTATGTTTAAGAAAATGTTTAGTCATGAACCTTGTTATTTGCTTTGTTTTGTAAATCATTTGAAAAACAATGAGTTCAGATGATATGTATAAATAAGTGAATAATGTATGGTTAAATGAATAACCATGTAACTGAGTTTGTATAAGATAAGTTGTTATAAAACAATGTCTTGTGAAAAATAAGTTATTTGTATAAAATGTTATATGTATCAAACTGAAATGATTCAAATAACGCTACGATATGTAATACCATACAAACACTTATATATAGGAAGTACCAGCGGCGTATCCACCATGCTTGTATCATATTACACACACATCGTTACTTAATCACTTAATCAAACCAAACCAAACAATGTAAAATGTCTATGTCAAAGTATCCATGTCAAGATGTAAATCATGTCAAAATGTCTATGTCAAATATCCATGTCAAACGTCTATGTCAAGATGTCATGTATGGCAAGTGAAATGTCTCAACTAAATTATATGCACAAAAACAAAGTATTGAAGTAAATCTTGGTTTAAATCAAAGTTATGTTTTGTGGGAAATGCATGATCAAATGTCAATCATGTTAAAATGTCTATGTCAAAATGTCATGTAAAACGATGTACTAAGTAATGCACACAATTGGGCACACTTAGCATGAAATGTCATAAAATCATGTACTATAATGTACTAACGAACATAGCAGTATATGATGTTAAAACAGGAAAGCATGAAAGTAACAAGTAGGCACATGTGTTCCACCCCAAAACAGTTTGGAAAACAGTAAAAGAGGGGTCTATGTACTCACTTGAGATTGCTCAGAAGTCCTTGAGTAACAACCAAACAATGCTAGAGATCGCGGATATCAAACGGCACCTAATATAGGTAACTATGTTAATTAACCGGACCTAGATCGGAAGATCGGGTAGCATTAGGGTTTGTAAACCAAACGAGTGTAGAGACTCGTGTCATTTGGTTTAACAAAGCCTACATACTAAATGAAACTTAACCTAAGTGTCTACGACCCATTACGACCCGTTTAGGTAGCTTATGCTACTTTAACGCGTCGTTCGCGTGAAACGCGTTCGGACCGCCTAACTAGCCCTATGACAAGTGTTATATGCCTAAACATATTACATAATCAGTTATGTGACAAAGTTTTAGGTTACATATGCTTAATTACCAATTATACATGAAAAGGGTATTCTGGTAATTTACCTAAGGCATATAAACTACTTATCATACAACTACTTAAACGATGTGACCATAGGGTATAACCTCGGAAGGTTATGCCCTATACTAGGGTCACCTAATGTATTTGGTCGGATCCTAATGATCGACCAAACTGGGTCGGGTTCGAAGGTATAGGCGATTTATTAGATCGCTTACCCTACGACCCTAGACAACGTGGTAATCAGTGGGCATAGTCCCAAGGGACTATAACCAACGTGATTACACTCACGTTGCGAAGTTCAAACGAACTTCGCATTGACCATTACTGGTCAACGCTGAAAGTCAAACAAAGTTTGACTTTCTGACTCGAAAAGCAGTAAAATAAGGAAAAGAACGAAAGAATACTTACGAAGGGTCCAAGAATGGAAGGTTTGAATCCGAACACTCTCAGGTATGAAGTGTTAAACACGACAACTTAGAGAGCAAGTTCAGATTCAAAGGTGTGGGTTTTTGGGTGTGATGTTGGTGGGTATTTATAGGAAATGGTCCACCGCTAGGATCGTTTCTTGGATAACGTGATTTGATCACATCCGTACACTTGTTGAAAGGTTATGGATGCTAAATATGATCCTTATCTTCATGACTAAGCAAAAGAGAATGTGTGGTTGTGGTTAAAACAGCTGCAAACAGGCTGTTAGAAACACTGCATCTGGTCTGCAGACCCCTAGCGCACCGCTACGCTAAAAGTGTAGCGCACCGCTAGGCCCTAGTTTGGCAGAATTACACTTTTGGTCCCTGTATTGCAATCAGCCCATTTTCGACACGTTTAAGGCCCGTTAACCCCATTTCAAAGCTCTAAAATGAAGTTAAAGTATAGGGAACTTAAAATGTGTTCAAAAATATCTCGGGTGTCGGTTCGTTTAGCCGTACGGTTGCGTTGTTCGGTTAATTACGACGGAATGCGCATAAGCGCGAAAAACGATCCAAAAGACGCGACGAATGGATTTTTGGCAAGCCAAACACTAAAGCATAATATAGTCATGCTTACATAAATTTTTGGATGTCCGGATGTATTCAGAACGTAAGTTATGCGTAAAAATGCAAACTTGTGCACTTTTTGACAACTTTAGTCCCTGTAAGCGATTTAACTTTGATTTCACCACACCAAACCTTCCAAAACTTATATTTAAGTTATGTAAAGGTTATTTAAGGTATGTTAAGCCTATTTCACTATTCCGGAGTGTTTGTTGCATTAAACTGGTTATTATTACGCATTAGTGCGCGTATAACCTTCCAGAAAGCGATTTAGAGTTTGAAATCGAACAAGAGTTGATATGTGCAAAAGATACACATATTTATACAAGTCCAAAGTATGAAATACAATATTTCATTGGTTTGGCATTTGTTTGATGGTTGAAATGACACAGGTGTTACAGTCTCCCCTACTTTAGGAAATTTCGTCCCGAAATTAATTCGTAGGAGTCTATTTGTGACTTTGTGTTAAATAACCATCAAAGATGAACAAGACGTAATCCTGTAATTTCTCTTTAACGAACATTTTTCAGAAATGGAAAATGAACAGAGTTATTCTCAACAGGCATTCTTTAGAAACTAAAATGAACAGAATAGTCATTTTATATCTTCAGAAACAAAAATGAACGGAATAGTCATTTTACATCTTCAGGAACAAAAATGGACAGAATAGTCATTTTACATCTTCAGAAACAAAAATGAACAGAATAGTCATTTTACATCTTCAGAAACAAAAATGAACGGAATAGTCATTTTACATCTTCAGAAACAAAAATGAACGGAATAGTCATTTTACATCTTCAGAAACAAAAATGAATGGAATAGTCATTTTACATCTTCAGAAACAAAAATGAACGGAATAGTCATTTTACATCTTCAGAAACAAAAATGGACAGAATAGTCATTTTACATCTTCAGAAACAAAAATGAACAGAATAGTCATTTTACATCTTCAGAAACAAAAATGAACGTAATAGTCATTTTACATCTTCAGAAACCAAAAATGAACGGAATAGTCATTTTACATCTTCAGAAACAAAAATGAATGGAATAGTCATTTTACATCTTCAGAAACAAAAATGAACGGAATAGTCATTTTACATCTTCAGAAACAAAAATGAACGGAATAGACTTTAGACACATGACAAAATTCGCTGTGGTTTCTGTGCACTGAATTCCATAATTATGTATGCATCCATAATTACGTAATTCCTTGCATAGTCCGCACAGTTTGTCTGAAATGTGAAGGGGAGGAAAAATCAAACCTGATGATGAGTGTGACTAGACTACCATAGGGTCCTTTTAATTAGATCAACAAAGGATCCTTTTTAATTAGGCCGCCAAGGAGTCCTTTCAGCTACGTCATCACATGATATTCCTAACCAGATTTTTGGATCAATCTGTTTACCTAGACCACTCAGGGGTCTAATTATGGAATGGTACAATATAATCCAAGGGTCTTTACTATTACGTACAAGCCCATTGAGGATTTAATATAGTACCTTTGGATATCCTACTATGAATCCCTTATACGAAGATATGGAAGATTCTGCGAGGATTTGGATAGCAAAAACTTGGATCACACGAAAACATTAAAGGGAACATATAAACACATAATCACATAGTTGTTTAAATTGGTTATTAATTTGTTATCTTTGGACGCGGATACTTAAAGTACACCAGGAATCCAATTCGTGGATTTCATTTGGTACTTTAATCATTTCAAGAATCCATCCATGAAGATAGGATGATCTATCAAAAATTCGATTTTCGTTTTCAGGAAAACGCAATATTCGAATTAAGGTACACAATAATTTAGGACATACGGAAATACCCTTGGGTACCCTATTAAGAATTTATAGTGGTACTTGGGGTATTCGTACAGAGTTATAACTTGCACTTTGCACTTCGTCTCTTTGCAAGAGACGGGTACTGGGGATCTTTGTGTAAAACGCAAGAGATTGTAAAATGGAAGAATTTTGGGAGTAGTTTGTTCTTCAAGGAATGTGGTTCCTTGATTGTCGGTATTGTAGGGGATATGTTGTTTATACATACAACCACATAATATACATTGCAATGTAAATAAAAAGATTTATTTATTAACAATGATAACAACTGTTTCATGGACCTTGACAACAAAAGAAAATAATACATAAGATATGATTATTTCTAAAGAGTGTTGTCTTCTAGTCGATCAGATGCTCATCTCTGTGCTGGATTAGCATTAGCAAGCTTTGGGCAATTTCTTCGGAAATGTCCCATCTCACCACACTTGTTGCAAGAACCTGGTGGAAAGCGAGCTCGAGCAGGTTTGTTGTCGGCTTGATTCGGTGCAACTGCTGCAACGCAAACTTTTGCCATATGACCTTTAAGTCCACAAATTTGGCATTCGCGGCACTTCACATTAGCATGATGATGTAGGCCACATCGGTTGCACAAGGGTGAAGTTCCATTGTATGGTTTCCTAGTACGGGGTTGAGCTGGTTGGTTGGGGACGGCTTGACCATTGTGAGCGACCATAGCGAAGTTCTGAGAAACCTTTTGCTTCTTTGACCGCTCAAGGGATCCAGTCTGCTCATCCATGGTCTTTGATTCCCCGATTGGTTTCTTGTCACCCTTCCGGAAAAGCTTACGTTTCCTGATCTGAGATTCAGTCAACGTTGCAGATAGCTCAATGGCCTGCCTAACCGTAGTGGGGTTACTACCAGTAACAATGTCTTGAACTGTGTCAGGGAGACCATCAATGTATTTTTCGATCGCCTTATCCAAAGGCGTAACCATGGTAGGACACAACAGGCTCAGCTCCTCATATCGATCAGTGTATGCTCGATGTTCACCGCTGTCTTGCTTAAGATCGTCGAATTCCCTTTCCAGTGCCCTGATCTCGTGACGAGGACAGAATTCCTTCATCATCAGTGCTCGAAGTTCTTCCCAAGTTTGGGCCAGTGCCACTTCGGCACCCCTATCTCTCACCACACCGTTCCACCACGTCAAAGCTCGTTTCTCAAAGACACTAGATGCAAAATCTACCTTTCGCTCATTTGGACATTGTACATGCCTGAAGGTGCTCTCTAGACTCTCGAACCATTGCAGAAGTGCTGTCGCTCCTTGAGACCCAGAGAACTTTGATGGCTTGGCCGAGTTGAACGTCTTGAAGCTGCAGAGGGCATTATTGTTGTTGATGGCTTGTATTATTTGAGCACAAAGATTTGGGAAGGCAGCAGCCATTTGCTGCGCGATGATTTCCGCCAGCTCGGCAGGCGTCATCTGATTTTCGCGTCGAGGAGGCATTCTAAAAGAGGAAACATGAAATGAAACGAGTGAAAGAATTAGACGAAAAGAATGAGATGAAACAAATTTGATGAAAGCAAGGATAGTGGTCATTTGATTGTTACTACAAAGCAACAAACGACCCTGGTGAAGAATCAAGTAAAATAGGTCAAAAATAACGTATCGCGAAGACATGCTCGCCTATAAGTGAACACTCATTCCAAGAATTCCCAGGTAAGCACAACTGGTCTCGCGTCTGGTTGAGATGTATACGAAGTGCTTGCCTAGACAGAAAACCCAGAATACAGGCATTCACCCTTCCAGTTTGCACGTGTTCACATTATTTAAAACCCAAAACCTTGACGAGATTTTGAAACTCAAAGGGATTCAAAACCATATAACAGAGGGTTCAAAACCTAGTAATCAATCATCCTAGAACAGATGATTAGTTTTCAAAGCGGTTTTGAAATTTATGTTCTTGCTGTGGTCGTCGCCTAAGGATAGGTGACGGTATTGTTTTATGACTAAACGCAAGTAAACTCGCGTTAGGGTCCTAAGAAAGTTATAGACTAGGTCAAAGCATTACTAATAACCTAATTCCCTATAACCATTGGCTCTGATACCATCTTTTCTGTCACACCCCGACCACGTAGAACATACAAAACGTGGCGGAAATGTCGGGGAGTGTTGTAACAGAATTAATTGTTTCAAATCCATGGCAATTGAAGTTTCGTTTTATTAATTAAAAGTGTTACAATGTCTAAACAACCAAAGAAATACAACATAATTAACTAGTCTTGCATCTTTTATTGTCACTAAAGCCCAAGTCTGCCTATGTGTATCTTGATCATCTTATGCAACAGTTCCTGAAAAACACATGTGAAAATAGGTACGTCAGCATAAAAATGCCTGTGAGATACATAGGTTTTGTGAAAATAGGTTTCATGACTTATGTTTAAGAAAATGTTTAGTCATGAACCTTGTTATTTGCTTTGTTTTGTAAATCATTTGAAAAACAATGAGTTCAGATGATATGTATAAATAAGTGAATAATGTATGGTTAAATGAATAACCATGTAACTGAGTTTGTATAAGATAAGTTGTTATAAAACAATGTCTTGTGAAAAATAAGTTATTTGTATAAAATGTTATATGTATCAAACTGAAATGATTCAAATAACGCTACGATATGTAATACCATACAAACACTTATATATAGGAAGTACCAGCGGCGTATCCACCATGCTTGTATCATATTACACACACATCGTTACTTAATCACTTAATCAAACCAAACCAAACAATGTAAAATGTCTATGTCAAAGTATCCATGTCAAGATGTAAATCATGTCAAAATGTCTATGTCAAATATCCATGTCAAACGTCTATGTCAAGATGTCATGTATGGCAAGTGAAATGTCTCAACTAAATTATATGCACAAAAACAAAGTATTGAAGTAAATCTTGGTTTAAATCAAAGTTATGTTTTGTGGGAAATGCATGATCAAATGTCAATCATGTTAAAATGTCTATGTCAAAATGTCATGTAAAACGATGTACTAAGTAATGCACACAATTGGGCACACTTAGCATGAAGATGTCATAAAATCATGTACTATAATGTACTAACGAACATAGCAGTATATGATGTTAAAACAGGAAAGCATGAAAGTAACAAGTAGGCACATGTGTTCCACCCCAAAACAGTTTGGAAAACAGTAAAAGAGGGGTCTATGTACTCACTTGAGATTGCTCAGAAGTCCTTGAGTAACAACCAAACAATGCTAGAGATCGCGGATATCAAACGGCACCTAATATAGGTAACTATGTTAATTAACCGGACCTAGATCGGAAGATCGGGTAGCATTAGGGTTTGTAAACCAAACGAGTGTAGAGACTCGTGTCATTTGGTTTAACAAAGCCTACATACTAAATGAAACTTAACCTAAGTGTCTACGACCCATTACGACCCGTTTAGGTAGCTTATGCTACTTTAACGCGTCGTTCGCGTGAAACGCGTTCGGACCGCCTAACTAGCCCTATGACAAGTGTTATATGCCTAAACATATTACATAATCAGTTATGTGACAAAGTTTTAGGTTACATATGCTTAATTACCAATTATACATGAAAAGGGTATTCTGGTAATTTACCTAAGGCATATAAACTACTTATCATACAACTACTTAAACGATGTGACCATAGGGTATAACCTCGGAAGGTTATGCCCTATACTAGGGTCACCTAATGTATTTGGTCGGATCCTAATGATCGACCAAACTGGGTCGGGTTCGAAGGTATAGGCGATTTATTAGATCGCTTACCCTACGACCCTAGACAACATGGTAATCAGTGGGCATAGTCCCAAGGGACTATAACCAACGTGATTACACTCACGTTGCGAAGTTCAAACGAACTTCGCATTGACCATTACTGGTCAACGCTGAAAGTCAAACAAAGTTTGACTTTCTGACTCGAAAAGCAGTAAAATAAGGAAAAGAACGAAAGAATACTTACGAAGGGTCCAAGAATGGAAGGTTTGAATCCGAACACTCTCAGGTATGAAGTGTTAAACACGACAACTTAGAGAGCAAGTTCAGATTCAAAGGTGTGGGTTTTTGGGTGTGATGTTGGTGGGTATTTATAGGAAATGGTCCACCGCTAGGATTGTTTCTTGGATAACGTGATTCGATCACATCCGTACACTTGTTGAAAGGTTATGGAAGCTAAATATGATCCTTATCTTCATGACTAAGCAAAAGAGAATGTGTGGTTGTGGTTAAAACAGCTGCAAACAGGCTGTTAGAAACACTGCATCTGGTCTGCAGACCCCTAGCGCACCGCTACGCTAAAAGTGTAGCGCACCGCTAGGCCCTAGTTTGGCAGAATTACACTTTTGGTCCCTGTATTGCAATCAGCCCATTTTCGACACGTTTAAGGCCCGTTAACCCCATTTCAAAGCTCTAAAATGAAGTTA
Organism: Helianthus tuberosus; assembly: GCA_030545235.1. Classification (NCBI taxonomy): domain Eukaryota; kingdom Viridiplantae; phylum Streptophyta; class Magnoliopsida; order Asterales; family Asteraceae; genus Helianthus; species Helianthus tuberosus. Next base: position 128,663,442 of record CM060407.1, read on the forward strand.
AAGTATAGGGAACTTAAAATGTGTTCAAAAATATCTCGGGTGTCGGTTCGTTTAGCCGTACGGTTGCGTTGTTCGGTTAATTACGACGGAATGCGCATAAGCGCGAAAAACGATCCAAAAGACGCGACGAATGGATTTTTGGCAAGCCAAACACTAAAGCATAATATAGTCATGCTTACATAAATTTTTGGATGTCCGGATGTATTCAGAACGTAAGTTATGCGTAAAAATGCAAACTTGTGCACTTTTTGACAACTTTAGTCCCTGTAAGCGATTTAACTTTGATTTCACCACACCAAACCTTCCAAAACTTATATTTAAGTTATGTAAAGGTTATTTAAGGTATGTTAAGCCTATTTCACTATTCCGGAGTGTTTGTTGCATTAAACTAGTTATTATTACGCATTAGTGCGCGTATAACCTTCCAGAAAGCGATTTAGAGTTTGAAATCGAACAAGAGTTGATATGTGCAAAAGATACACATATTTATACAAGTCCAAAGTATGAAATACAATATTTCATTGGTTTGGCATTTGTTTGATGGTTGAAATGACACAGGTGTTACACCAACAGGTATTTATTGTTATACTGCTATGCCTTTTAGTTTGAAAAATGCAGGTGCAACATACCAGAGGTTGGTAAACATGATGTTTAAAGACAAGCTGGGGGACACCATGGAGGTATATATTGACGATATGGTGGTGAAATCTGAAAAGGCTGAGGATCACCTCCAGGATATTAAGGGAGCATTTGATATCCTGGATCAGTATAACATGAAACTGAATCCTGCTAAGTGCCATTTCGGAGGGGGGCAGGAAAGTTTCTAGGATACATGATGACCAAAAGAGGCATAGAAGCGAGCCCGGAGCAGATTAGAGCTATCCTGGATATAAAGTCACCTTCGAATTTGAAGGATGTTTAACGGTTAACAGACCGAGTAGCAGTATTGAACAGATTTATTTCAAGATCCTCGAAAAAATGCAAGGAATTTTATGATATCCTCAAGAAGAATAAGAAGTTCGAATGGGGAGCAAAGCATGAAGCAGCCTTGTAGGATTTGAAGCGATATCTCTCAACTGCACCTCTATTGATGAAGCCTGAAAATGGTGAACCACTATCCCTATACCTCGTTGTATCAGGGAATGCTGTAAGTGTCGTTCTTATAAAGGACCATGAAGGTCAGCAATATCCTGTCTAGTATGTTAGTAAAAGTTTACTAGATGCTGAAACTAGATATTCTCATCTAGAGAAATTGATATTAGCACTAGTTATGGCGTCAACAAAACTTAGACATTATTTTGAGACTCATAGGATTCATGTTAAAACTAATTATCCTGTTAAAAACGTGCTTAGGAAACCCGAGATGTCGGGTAGGATGGCTAAGTGGTCAGTAAAACTGAGTGCTTATGACTTAGTATATGAGCCTAGAAATGCCATAAAGTCTCAGGCTTTAGCTGACTTTGTGGCTGATTTCAGTAGTGACATTCAAAATGAAGTAGATTTAGAAGTACAGCAGCTAGGAGAAAACTTAGAATGTTGGACATTATATACTGATGGTGCATCTAACGTAAGAGGTGTAGGTTTAGGTATACTACTAAAATCGCCACAGGGGTGTTTTGGTCAAAAATTACCGAAGTAATTAAGTGATCAAATTAGTTAAGTGAGGTAGTGTGCTAGAAATGAGTGTCGAAAATATGTTAATCAAGTTAATTGTAAAAACAGTTTCAGGATACGGCTCAGGATATAGAGCTGTATCTATGATCAAACAATGAGCAAAAGTAAAGTAAACGACACGGGATGTACGAGGAAAGCCCTTGATCAATCTAGATCGCCGGCATAAAACCTCGGGAGCTGACAATCGCAGCTGCCTAGTTCTTCTATTGCTTCAAAAATCAGGATACAGTGCAGGATGTGGTACGGATCGACTAAGTGTTACAACGAAACTTGAATACAAGTGTGGTGTTTGCAATGAGCTAGAGAGTGTAAGTGTATGAGAGTGTTAGTGAAAGATTGTGTGTTCTAAGCTGATCCGCCCCCATCTATTTATAGTAAAGATAAAATAACAAACTACCCTAAACTTGCGGGATCCACCGAATATTCCTTCTTCGAACGTTGTAGACCTGGTCTTTCGGGCTCAACGTCTCTTCCTCAACAAATTCGTCCGAGTCTTGAGGAGAAGAAGTCCTCTTGACCGTTAGCAAGTCTCAGCCCTTAACCTGCACGTGGTTAATTCAATAAGCCTCAGGATATCGCCCAAGATGTTAACAATATCCTCTTCCAGCATTGGTCACAAATGAATAAACAAAGGCAGGATATTGGTCAGGATACGTATGTTAAGAAAATGACCCCTAACAATTGTCCCCAAATATATCGGTTGGGATACCAATCCAACGGATATATTTCAAAAGTTTCACCTCATGACTTAAGGTAATTAATATGACTAGACCCTTGAAATGACAGCGGTGCAACTTCCAAGGCATTAATTACTCTTTACCCCCTATATTCATTCTATATTAACCGAGGGGCTCCTTATCATGGTTATCCTTATCTGCAAGCAAACATCAGGTATCTTCTTTTCTATTCTCCTTTCTGATCTTTATGCAGTGAACTTCAAGGAAGTTGCTCCCCCTACCGCTGAGTCAGAAGAGAGAATCAATACCGTTTACCGGTTACCTGCAATAGACAGGACTTTCACCACACACGTCCTGAGTTCAAGTCAGTACTCATCATCCGAGATGTCTGGTAAGAATTTCTTTCAAAATGATTAGTCAAAACAATATAATGATAAAATAAAGAGTAAAAATTTTCCCTTTATGCAGCACCATCTAAGATCCCTGAAGTCTTTGACCTTGATGAACTGGATAGCTATTCTGACCAGATCCAGGTCAAGAAAGAACCTAGCCCCAAGACCACTGCTACATCCAAACCCAGCAGCTCCAAAGCCATCATCATTCCTAAACCTTCACCGGCTACCAAGCCCCGGAGTTCAAGTTCCCGCAAAAGGAAAGAACCCGATTCCCCTGTCATTTCTGATACCTTTCCTTATGAGAAGCACGGGTTCATTGAAGACAGTGGGTTTATGACTTCTTTTCTTAACCAGGTCAGTATCCTCACAGCATATCCTGCAATTTAGATTATTTTTCAAAGATTTAACAATGTTAACCCCTGTCCTCTTACCTTTGTAGGGTCTTGAGCGTTTAGTTCATTTATATCAAGAATCCTGCAAGCTTAGCAAAACACTTGAATCTAAGTTAAAGGAAGCAGAAATCACAATTTCTGACCAAGGTATGATCGCGGCCGCTAAATCTCGTCATTACGAGGAAAAATACAAAGTTATGACCCAAGAACACCAAGTTGCTCTCAACAAAGCTACTCTTCAAGCCCAGGCCGATCTGGAAGCTGCCCATGTGCAGTACGAACGGGATATGGTCAGTTACCGAGAAAGCCTCAAAAGTTCCGTCGTCATTTCTCTTTTCCAGGCTAGGTTGAAGATGGCTCATGAAGCCAAAACATTAGGCTTCGAATGCCCTTCTTGGGACGTTGGTGCTTGGGAGACCAAGCTGAAGAATCTTGGCGGTACCTCTTCCAAATCAACTGTCGATGAACCCTCTAAAGCAGTTGAAAAGGCAACCGATGCTGAGAAGGATGCTGAGGCGGATCCCAAGATGGATGTTGCCGAAACCGCTATGGACCAAGAAGGCACTACCCCCTAGAGCTTATTTTCTTTAAGTCATTCGAACAATTTTATGTTTTTATGAACAATTTTCATTTCTGTCTCTAAACAATTTGATAGCCGAAGGTGGATGGGTCCTGGGTTTCAGGATGAAACCTTCGGTTGTCAACCAGTATTGATTGCTCTAAGAATAATTTCATCTTTTGACTTATTTTCTGTTACCTTGCATTACCTTGCATTACTTAGTGTGAGTCTTATCTTTGTAAAGATTTTGTATTGTTATCTTATAAAATATCCTGATCAGTATGCTCAGCAACATACTGCAAAAGCCTTTTATTAGATAGATCTTCCAAACGTTCCTTCAACTTTGTAAAAATTTCTTTAGAAAGTAAAAAATAGTCTATCTTTTCAAAACCAAGTTTTGATAATATTTAAATGATCAGAGTTCCAAACTAATACTGGTTTCAAACACTCTAATCAAATATCCTTAAAAGGACTTTGAGGATATATATCAGGATACTTAACATAATGTCACTAAAAACTTAAATGAGGCTTATAAAGGAAAGATCATACCAGAAATAGGATATAAACCTATTACCAAACTTCAATCCCTTTGCAACTCTTCCAATGAAGATGTCCCCTGTGCAAGGTACTTAGTGCATTAGTTGCAAACTTCGTCCTTTTAGCTTTACACCACCACCTTGGTGGGAATGTCCCCTGTATACATGTCTTCAAGTATCTTAGAAATCTACTTAATGTCAGTTTCCATTGCATAAGAAATTTTTTACGTCCCAAGGGTAAAACCCAAGGATGTACTGGAGATAAATCCCTTGTATCCTGGGGAAAATCCCAACTTTTCATGCGCTACAGGCGGGAGTGTATAAACTCCAAGACTTAGAAAGGTGAAAACCTTTAAACCTTAGAGAGTATGAAAATACCCTTTCGTGAGAGAGGGTGATCAATCCTCATATACCTTTAGGATTCAGGATATAGCCAACAGTAACGAAATTGTCAGCCACTTTTACATGGACTGGTCCCGCCACCTTGAACTATCCCTGAATAACTTGCGCTCCAGGCGGGGTGTTTAAACCCAATTCCGAAGAAAGGTGAATACCTTTAAACCTGTGAAGGGATCAGTATCCTTTAAACTTAAGAGAGGGGGCCAATCCTCTAATCTTCTGAGTTATCCTGAGTGCATATCCTGGAGCTATATCCTGAAACATATCTTGCAAAACAATTGTAAACTAAGGTGGGTGTTAGCTTGGCTAACACCCCTCCGATGCTTAAGTCAGTATTGAGTTTCAAAGAATAAATTAAACCAAAACATATTTAAAAAAGATAGAATTCATACCATTCTGAGTTAGAAATTGAATTCTAAACTCACTTGAAATAGAGCTTAAGGTGTATAGCATTCCAAGATCTCGGTAGCATATCCCCCTCCATATTCTTGAGTCTGTATGCTCCTTTCCCTGCTTCTGATTCAACTTCATATGGTCCTTCCCATTTTGGAGCTAACTTGCCATCGGCAGGATTAGTAGTAATTTGAAAAGCCTTTCTTAACACCCAATCTCCAACCTTAAATCTTCTGGTTCTAATATTCTTGTTATATGCCCTGGATATTCTCTGTTGATATGCTGCCATCCTTAGCCTTGCCGCATCTCTTTTTTCATCTATAGTGTCTAAATCCTGACTAAGGCTTCAGGATTCTTCTCAGGATCACTTAAGACAGATCTTGCAGTAGGTATTGTCATTTCCGTTGGAATCATTGCTTCTGCTCCAAACACCAAGGAAAATGGGGTTTGGCCTGTTGCATTCTTTACCGTTGTCCTATCAGCCCATAAAACAAAGGGTAATTCTTCTGCCCATCTTCCTTTTTTGGCTCCAAGCCTTTTCTTTAAGTTATTGACAATTATCTTGTTTGAGGATTCTGCTTGTCCATTTGCTTGAGGATGTACCGGAGTAGATGTGATCATTTTGATTCCCCAACTCTTGCAAAAGTCCGTAGTCCTCCTGCTTATGAACTGAGAACCATTATCACAGATTATCTCAGCTGGTACTCCGAATCTGGTCAGGATATTCCTCTTTATGAAGGATACTACTTCTTGGTCTCTAACTTGAACAAATGCTTCAGCTTCAACCCACTTAGAGAAATAATCCGTCATTGCTAGCATAAAGACTTTTCCTCCCGGAGCTTTCGGTAGCTTTCCCACTATATCCATACCCCACTTCATAAATGGCCAAGGGGAAACAATAGGATACAATGGTTCAGCAGGTTGATGCAGTATGTTACTATGTATTTGACATGCGTCACATCTTCGAGCATATTCTGCGGCATCTTTTCTCATTGTTGGCTAATAATATCCTGTCCTTAATACTTTTGAGAATAACGACCTGCCCCCAGCATGGTTACCACAATCCCCTTCATGTATATCCTGAAGTACTTCCTTGGCTTCAGGATCCTCTAAGCACCTCAAATACGGTCCTGCAAGAGATTTCTTGTATAAAATATTATCTATAATAGTGAATCGTGATACCTTCATCCTAAATGCCTTAGGATTTTCATTTCCAGGGATGTGTCCTTCTTTGAGATATTTCATGATTGGAGCCGTCCAGGATTTAGGATCCTCTTCAGGATGTTCTACTCCAGGATCCTGAATACCAGCTACTTCTTTATCCTGAGGATTCGTTGCAGGATATAGGACATGTAATATTGGTATTTGCGTCCCTTCAGGTATCTTGATCGATGATCCCAAATTTGCTAAGGCATCCGCTTCAGCATTATCCTCCCTTGGTACCTGTTCAAGTATAAAAACATCGAAATATCCTGCTAATTTTTTGAGAATATCGAGATATTCGATTAATTTCTCACCCTTAACTGCATAGGATCCATTAAAATGGTTAGTAATTAACAAAGAGTCAACATATACTTGCAAATTTTTGATACTCATGCTCTTAGCCAACTCTAATCCTGCAATTAAAGCCTCATACTCTGCTTCATTATTAGTAGCAGGAAATTCACACCTAATAGCCTGGGGTAATATGTCCCCCTGTGGCGATTTTAGTAGTATTCCTAATCCTACTCCTCTTACATTAGATGCACCATCAGTATATAATGTCCAGGATCCTGAGGATTCTCCTAGCTGTTGAACTTCTAGGTCTACCTCGTCCTGAATGTCACTACTAAAATCAGCCACAAAGTCAGCTAAAGCCTGAGACTTTATGGCATTCCTAGGTTCATATACTAAATCATAAGCACTCAACCTTACTGACCACTTGGCCATCCTGCCTGACATCTCTGGTTTCCTAAGCACATTTTTGATAGGATAATTTGTTTTAACATGTATCATATGTGTCTCGAAATAATGCCTAAGTTTAGTTGATGCCATGACTAATGCTAGTATCAATTTTTCTAAATGAGAATACCTAGTTTCAGCATCTAACAAACTTTTACTAACATAATAAACAGGATATTGCTGACCTTCATGGTCTTTTATAAGAACGGCACTTACAGCATTCCCTGATACAGCAAGGTACAGGGATAGTGGTTCACCATTTTCCGGCTTCATCAATAGAGGTGCGGTTGAGAGATACCGTTTCAAATCCTGTAGGGCTGCTTCAAGCTTTTCCCCCCATTCGAATCTTTTGTTCTTCTTTAGGATATCATAGAAGTCTTTGCATTTCTCTGAGGATCTTGAGATAAACCTGTTTAGAGCTGCTACTCGGCCTGTTAATCTTTGTACGTCCTTCATGTTTGAGGGCGATTTTATATCCAGGATAGCTTTGATCTGCTCTGGGCTCGCTTCTATCCCCCTCTTTGTCACCATATATCCAATAAACTTTCCTGCCCCCACCCCGAAATGGCATTTAGCAGGATTCAGCTTCATGTTGTATTGATCCAAGATATCAAATGCTCCCTTGATATCCTGGAGGTGATCCTCAGCCTTTTTAGATTTCACCACCATATCATCGATATATACCTCCATGGTGTCCCCCAGTTTGTCTTTGAACATCATGTTTACCAATCTTTGGTATGTTGCACCTGCATTTTTCAAACCAAAAGGCATAGCTGTATAACAATAAATACCTGTTGGTGTCATGAAGGCAGTATCCTCCTGGTCAGAAGGTTCCATTTGGATCTGTTGAAATCCTGAAGATGCGTCCATGAAGGTCAGCATTTCATGCCCGGCAGTGGCATCTACCATTGCATCAATGTGTGGAAGAGGAAATGGGTCTTTAGGACAAGCTTTGTTCAAGTCTGTGTAGTCCACACAAACTCTCAATTTCCCATTTTTCTTCTGTACTACAACCACATTTGCTAGCCACCTTGGGAACTTAACCTCCCTGATCATTCTGGATTTTAATAATCTCTCAACTTCCTCCTGGATAATTGTGTTCCGCTCGGGAGCAAATTTCCTTCTTTTTTGCTGCACAGGCTTGAATGATTTATCAATTCCAAGCTTGTGAGTGATAATATCTTTGGATATGCCTGTCATATCCTCATGCTTCCATGCAAACGTAGACATCCTGCATTTCAAAAAGTTAATTAATTGTTCTTCAATATCCTGAGGGATATTGGTCCCTACGAGCACCGAAATATCGGGATTATCCTGGTCCAGGATAATTTTCTTCACATCCTGCTCCGGATCCTTCACGATATCCTGGGCCCGTGTCTTTAATTGCTATGCTGCACTAGGTTTGGTTGAGGATTTCATCGAGGATGAGTAGCATTCTTTCGCCTCCTGCTGATCACTATCAACTTTGACCACTCCCCAAGGGGTAGGTATCTTGATGCATTGGTGATATGTTGATGGCACGGCCTTCATATCGTGAATCCACGGTCTTCCCAGTATGATGTTATAGCAGGATAGAGAATCCATCACACAGAAGCGTTGTATCGAGTTGACTCCTTCAACGTATACTGGCAACTTTATCTCTCCCTCTGTGTTTCTAGCCTCTCCACTGAATCCAACAAGCACGGTAGACTTTGAAGTGATATCCATTGGAGATACATTCATTCTCTTCAGAGTTTCTAGTTGGATTATGTTGACAGAGCTGCCATTATCAACCAGTATCCTGCGTACAAAATGGTTAGCCACATATAACGTTATTACCAGAGCATCATGGTGAGGATCTTGGACAGTATCCCTGTCATCAGCATCAAAAGTGATCACTTTGTCAGTTGTGAGGGTAGTCATCCTGACAGGTTTGTCTCCCCTTTCGGCCTTGGCTTCCTTTGCATGTCTCTTTGCTGCCGAATACGAAGTTCCACAAATGTCGGATCCTCCCGAAATGAAGTTGATTATCTTGGCATCCGCGGGAGGTGATGCTGCTCGTTCAGGATCCTTCTCAGTATCCTGACCCTTATTCTTCTTTCTTCCTAAGAGATCTTTCAGATATCCCTTGCTTAGAAGATAGCTTATTTCTTTCCTTTGAGCAATGCAATCCTCAGTCACATGTCCGAAATCTTCGTGGAAAGCACACCATTTTGACTTATCTTTCCAGTCAGCCTTTTGTTGATTCTTTCGAGGCCACCTAGCCTTGTCTCCTAGACCCTGCATAGCATACATCAATTCAGGAATATTAACAGAAAAGCAATATTCGGACAACTCAGGATACTCTTCAGGATCCTCATCTTCGACAGCGTTCACTCTTTTGTTTTCATTTCTACTATACGGCTTAGGCCGATATGACTTGAACGAGGATTCTGACTTCCTATTAGTTGACTCATAAGTGTTGGATGAGTTCATCCTTTCTTGCATCTTCCTGTCATCTTCCAGACGGATATATCTCAAAGCCCTATTAGGAGCTTCGTCGAGATTCCTCCAGGGATTCATTACAAGATCCTGATAAAACTAAGAATCCTTTTGTAATCCCATCTTGAAAGCTTGCACAGCTGTTGCAACATCAAGATGTGGGATATCCAAGGATTCTCGACTGAATTTGTTCACATAATCCCTCAAGGATTCCTGAGGCCCTTGAGTTATCCTGTAAAGATCACTGGTTAGTTTCTCAAAACTCCGACTACAAGAAAATTGACTGTTAAATAAATTAACCAAATGAGCAAATGAAGTAATTGAGTGGGGAGGAACGTTTAATAGCCATTTTAAGGCCGATCCTGTTAGAGTAGAACCAAATCCCTTGCACAAGCACGCTTCCTTGAGCTCCGGAGGGATAGGGTTAATCTCCATTCTTTCCCTATACTGAGCAATATGCTCCTCAGGATCCGTACTCCCATCATAAAGCTTCATGTTGGGAGTTTGGAATCTCTTTGGGATCTCAGCATCACAGATAGGATATGCAAAATGAGATATCTTGTGGCTGTCTTGAGACACTTCCGGGATCGGCTGGACCACCCCAGGTACACTAGATATCATGTCCTTCAACTTCTGAAGTTCCCTGGTAAGTGCTGATGTTACACCTGTATCCTGCAAAGATCCACCACTGTTAGTAGCATGAGTATTATTATTATTCGACACGTTACCCATTGGAGGATTTTGCCCATATCCTGAAGCATATCCTGAGCTCCTCATGGTTGACATCCTGACCGATGAGGGTATTTCAGGAGTATGATTCTGAGGAAGACTGGGCACGATATTCCCCCTGTTATCCTCAGTATACACAGCTGAACTAAAGTTCAATGCTCTGGGGTGTAATGGAGTGACATTGTCCTCAGCAGATCTGCTCGAGCCAGACTTCAGGAGTTGTATTTCCCTCAAAAGCATTTGGTTTGTTTCCTGTTGCTGCCTCATTTGTTCCTGCACACTTCCAAATAAGGTTAAAATTTCATCATTAGAAGCTAAAACGGGAGCAGATCCCTGGACACTCCGAGTAGGGATAACATCTTGAGATTGTGTAGAGGCTGGCATCCTTGGAGGAGGTGGTGGAAGCACCGAACCGGTAGTAGCAGAAGTCATAGCAGACACAGTAGAGGAACTCATGTTTGATCTTGAGGCCATTATGGACAATGTGGCAAAAAGTTTTGAAAATAGAAAACCGATTAGCGATTTGACAAAAATTTTTAGTAAGGAGAGCACCACTTGCCCCACGGTGGGCGCCAAATTGTTTTGGTCAAAAATTACCGAAGTAATTAAGTGATCAAATTAGTTAAGTGAGGTAGTGTGCTAGAAATGAGTGTCTAAAATATGTTAATCAAGTTAATTGTAAAAACAGTTTCAGGATACGGCTCAGGATATAGAGCTGTATCTATGATCAAACAATGAGCAAAAGTAAAGTAAACGACACGGGATGTACGAGGAAAGCCCTTGATCAATCTAGATCGCCGGCATAAAACCTCGGGAGCTGACAATCGCAGCTGCCTAGTTCTTCTATTGCTTCAAAAATCAGGATACAGTGCAGGATGTGGTACGGATCGACTAAGTGTTACAACGAAACTTGAATACAAGTGTGGTGTTTGCAATGAGCTAGAGAGTGTAAGTGTATGAGAGTGTTAGTGAAAGATTGTGTGTTCTAAGCTGATCCGCCCCCATCTATTTATAGTAAAGATAAAATAACAAACTACCCTAAACTTGCGGGATCCACCGAATATTCCTTCTTCGAACGTTGTAGACCTGGTCTTTCGGGCTCAACGTCTCTTCCTCAACAAATTCGTCCGAGTCTTGAGGAGAAGAAGTCCTCTTGACCGTTAGCAAGTCTCAGCCCTTAACCTGCACGTGGTTAATTCAATAAGCCTCAGGATATCGCCCAAGATGTTAGCAATATCCTCTTCCAGCATCCTGGTCACAAATGAACAAACAAAGGCAGGATATTGGTCAGGATACGTATGTTAAGAAAATGACCCCTAACAAGGGGGACATATTACCCCAAGCTATTAGGTGTGAATTTCCTGCTACTAATAATGAGGCAGAATATGAGGCTTTAATTGCAGGATTAGAGTTGGCTAAAAATATGAATATCAAGAATTTGCAAGTATATGTTGACTCCTTGTTAATCACTAATCATTTTAATGGAACCTATGCAGTTAAAGGAAAGAAGTTAATCGAGTATCTCGAAATTCTCAAAAAACTAGCAGGATATTTCGATATTTTTACAGTTGAACAGGTACCAAGAGAGGATAATGCTGAAGCTGATGCTTTGGCAAATCTGGGATCATCGGTCAGGATACCGGAAGGAACCCGAATACCAATATTACATATCCTATATCTCGCGACGAATCCTCAGGATAAGGAAGTAATAAGTATTCAGGATCTTGATGATGAGTATCCTGAGGAGGATCCTAAGTCCTGGACGGCTCCAATCATGAGATATCTCAAGGAAGGACACATCCCAAAGAATGAGAATCCTAAAGCCTTTAGAATGAAGGTATCACGATTCACTATTATAAATGATGTTTTGTATAAGAAATCTCTTGCAGGACCATATCTGAGGTGCTTGGAGGATCCCGAAACCAAAGAAGTACTTCAGGATATACATGAAGGGGATTGTGGTAACCATACTGGGGGCAGGTCCTTATTCTCAAAAATATTAAGGACAGGATATTATTGGCCGACGACGAGGAAAGATGCCACAGAATATGCTCGAAGATGTGATGCATGTCCAAGACATAGTAACATATTACATCAGCCTGTTGAACCGCTGTATCCTATTGTTTCCCCTTGGCCGTTCATGAAGTGGGGTATGGATATAGTGGGAAAGCTTCCAAAGGCTCCAGGAGGAAAGGTTTTCATGTTGGCAATGACGGATTATTTCTCCAAGTGGGTTGAAGCAGAAGCATTTGTTCAAGTTAGAGATCAGGAAGTGGTATCCTTTATAAAAAGGAATATCCTGACTAGGTTTGGAGTACCAGCTGAGATAATTTGTGACAACGGATCTCAATTTATAAGTAAAAGGACTACTGACTTCTGCAAGAGTTGGGGAATCAAAATGATTACGTCTACCCCGGTACATCTTCAAGCAAATGGACAAGCTGAATCCTCAAACAAGATAATTGTCAACAACTTGAAGAAGAGATTAGGGGCCAAGAAAGGAAGATGGGCAGAAGAACTACCTTTTGTTTTGTGGGCTGATAGAACGACGGTAAAAAATGCAACTGGTCAAACCCCATTTTCCTTAGTGTTTGGAGCAGAAGCGGTGATCCCGACGGAAATGGTGATACCTACAGCAAGATCCAACCTCAGGAATCCTGAGCAGAATCCTGAAGTCCTATGCCAGGAACTGGATACTATTGATGAGACAAGAGATACAGCCAGGCTAAGGATGGCAGCATATCAACAAAGGATATCCAGAGCATACAACAAAAATATAAGGACTAGAAGGTTCAAAGTTGGAGATTGGGTATTAAGAAAGGCTTTTCAGAATACTACTAATCCTGCTGATGGAAAGCTGGCTCCAAAATGAGAAGGACCAGATGAGGTTGAACCAGAATCAGGAAAAGGTGCATACCGACTCAAGAATATAGAGGGGGATATGCTACCGAGATCTTGGAATGCTATACATCTAAAACTCTATTTCAAGTGAGTGTGGAATTTAAATTCCAACTCAGGATGGTATGAATTCTGTCTCTCTTATTAAATTTTTATATTATTTACTATTTTGAACCTATTACTGACTTAAGCATCGGAGGGGTGTTAGCCAGCCTAACACCCACCTTAGCTTATGCTGGTTTTGTAGAATATACTTCGGGATATAGCACCAGGATACACACTCAGGATACTTCGGAAGATTAGAGGATTGGCCCCCTCTCTCACGTATAAGGGATCCTGATCCCTTCACAGGTTTAAAGGTATTCACCTTTCTTCCGAATTGGGTTTAAACACCCCGCCTGGAGCGCAAGTTATTCAGGAATAGTTCAAGGTGGCGGGACCAGTCCATGTAAAAGTGGCTGACAATTTCGTTACTATTGGCTATATCCTGAATCCTAAAGGTATATGAGGATTGATCACCTTCTCTCATGAAAGGGTATTTTCATACTCTCTAAGGTTTAAAGGTTTTCACCTTTCTAAGTCTTGGAGTTTATACACTCCCACCTGTAGCGCACAAAAATTTGGGATTTTCCCCGGGATACGAAGGATTTATCTCCAGTATATTTTGGGTTTTACCCCTGTAACGCGAAAAATTGTCTATACAATTGGAACTAGTGTTCAAAAATTTTTCTAAGTGTTTGAAGACTTCATGCACAGGGGACATTCCATCTAAAGCAATTGTATAAAGGATCAAAGTTGAGCTAAGAGTCTCGAACTGGGGACATCTTAGTAGGAGAAGTCGCAAAAGGGATTGGAGATTGATACTAGGGTTAGACTCAGTTCCTGGTATGATCTTTCCTTTATAAACTTTACATAAATTTTATAACTCAGGTTAAGGTTTAAGTATCCTGAAAAGGATATATCTTCAGGATATATCTTCAAAATGTGTTTTTGGGATGCGTTTCAGGATATTTGATTAAAATATTTGGAAGTGATACTAGTTTGAAATTAAAACCTTGATCAAACAAGTAATGTCAAAACAGGTTTTGGAAAGTGGACTATCTTTTATTCATTAAAAGTTTTCTCTAAAGTTGATTGAATTTTTAGAAGTTCTATTTAATGAAAGCTTTCATAATATATCACTGAGTATATTGATCAGGATATTTTCGAAAGATAGTTGTACAAAATTTGGCAAAGCTAAAATCTACATTAAGGAATGCATGACAGAAATTAAAAGGCAACAACAAATAAGTCAAAAGGAAGTTATATTATTAACATGTCAAAAGTTGTGTTTTTAGATTCACCTCAAACCGAGGCCCATCCACCAATAGCACAATTAGTCTTTACCATACTTATGTAACGGTTGAAGGTTCTATCTCAAAACGGGACCTGTCCACCTTCAACCGTTACGACATTCAAAACAGGTTATACTAACCGATGACCAAGGGCTTCATCCTGAAACCTAGGACCCATCCACCTTTGGTCATCGTACTGTTCTAGTGCAGGAAATATAAATTGTTCAACGACTGGAAAAGTAAATTGTTTGTACAAACCACAACCATGAAATTTAAAAAAGTGGGCACCGGCCTTGGCACGTATATCCATCATCGCCCACTTCACCGCCTAAGGGGCAGCACCTTCTTGATCAACAACTTCTTTCCCAGTATCTGCACCAGCATCCCCCTCAGGATTTTTCTCGGCATCATCACCAGCATTGGCCACTTCCTCTGCCTCCTTAGAAGGCTCTTCACCAGCATGCTTTGCAGGATGAGCAACGGGATGACCTCCAAGATCCTGTAGTTTCGCTTCCCAAGCCTTTACATTCCAGGAAGGGCATTCGAAGCCCAAACTCTTGGCCTCATAAGCCATCCTTAACTTGGCTTGGAGAAGGGAGATAACAACGGATGCTTTGAGACTGTCCCGATATGAACTCATATCCTGCTGGTATTGGAGAAGGGCAGCATCTAGTTTGGCTTGAGCATCCTCATTGGCTTTGTGGAGGGCAGCTTGGTGTTCCTGGGTCATTGCCTTGTATTTATTTTCATAATGCTGGGACTTGGCAGCTGAAATTGTTCCTTGATCAGCTATGGTGGCTTCAGCTTTTTCGAGCTTAATCTCCAGCATCTTATTAAGCCCGCAGGCGTCTTCATACAAGTGCATGAGACATTCCAAGCCCTGCAGTTAAAGATACAGGTATCAGTGTAAAATGAACAGGATAATGACTAACATGCATGTTCAGGATATTGGAAGGGAATTTTTACCTCCTTGAGGAATGCAGTGGCTTCATTAAATCCATGATTCTCGAGAGAGAGTGTATCAGTGGCGGCTGGAGAATCCATTTCTTTCCTCTTCCGAGAGCTAGAGGCCCGGGTCCTGGATGCCGGAGGAACTTTAGGAGCGGTAGTAGTCTTTGAAGTGGTAGGCTTCGGTGTGGCAGATGACTTCGGCTTAGATTCTTGTTTGACAGGTACAAGGCTGGAGTAACTATCCAACTCGTCAAGTTAGAAGCCTTCAAGGTTGACAACTGGTACTACACAAGGGGAGATATTTTTAAAACTTATAATACCTCTGAAAAATAATCGGTTTGATAAATAAAGATAATTACTGAGAATATGCTTACTAGACATCTCTGAACTTGATTTTTGGCTTGAATCTGTAAGAGACAGGGAGAAAGTTCTTTCACTGGCAGGAAGTTGGTAGATTCCTTTGATCCTGGACTTGGATTCCGCACTTGGGGGTGCTAAATCTCTGAAATTCGCTGCATAAAAACATCTGGATATAAGTTTGGGATATAGTTTAAGGATACACTTGGGGATATTCCTAAAACCCTAGATCCTACCCTTGGTTAACCATCTAACCGGCAGATCGAAACCCTTGTCGATAGAGTCTCTTTTCACAAAAAAGAACTTTTGCCGCCATCGGTCTTCGTTCTTGGTGGCCTTAAGGACTAAGGGGCTTTTGGAGGTGGAAAACAAAAGAAAACGGCTGTCGCCATGGGACCTCAACCGGTATGCTATAGGGAGGTCTTCAATACACAGGTCAGGGCAATGGCGAGATCTGATTTGATCTAGCACCATCAGAACTCGCCAGACCATTGGCATAGTTTGAGCATAACTAAGGCCGGTGAGGTCGAAGAAACGAGAGACAAAGGGTGGAAATGGATACCGGAGTCCCAAAGAAAAGGGGTAGGCGAAAAAACAGACCCACTCGTTTGATGACACGTCTGATCGGATCTCCCGATCAAAAGGGAGAATGACTGTTCCAGCGGGAAAGGCGCCGGAATTCTTGAGGGCAGCGATATCGGCATTGTTGAAGCAGCAGATTTCTTTTTCTGGTTCTCGTATGAGGTTTTGACTCACGAGGGTTGGGACTGGTTCATCCGAACGAGATCTTGTCCGAGATGCCATGAAGTGTATTAAGCAAACTAAAAGAAACTCTGGAAAAAGAACAGAGGATGAGAGAAAGGATGGTTACCTGAAAATCGCTTGAAGAGTAATGATAACAAGAAGAAATATCTCATCTAATTATAGGCTGAATATAGGGGGTAAAGAGTAAATATTGCATTGAAAATGGCACAATGTCACCTCAACAATCGTTTCGTTTTAATTGCCTTGATTTACGAGATAGAATTTTTAAAATATATCCGTTGGATTGGTATACCAACAGATATATTTGGGGACAATTGTTATGGGTCATTTTCTGAGCGTACATATCCTGACTAATATCCTGCTTTTGGTTGTTTGCTTGTGATCAGGATACTGGATTAGGATATTGCTGACATCCTAGGCGATATCCTGGTGTTAACTAAATTAATCACGTGTAGGTTAGAGGCTGTGGGTTACTAACGGTCAGATGGACTTCTTCTCCTCAAGACTCGGGCGTATCTGTTATGTGAGAGACGTTGAACCCGAAAGACCAGGTCTACAACGTTCGTGTGGGGAATATTCACCGGATCCCGGTTTATTAGGATAGTTTGTTGCATTTCTTTTACTATAAATAGATGGGGGCGGATCAGATTAAGGCACGCAACTTTCACACACACTTTTCGAACACTTTTGCTCTCTAGCTCACTGCAAACACTCTGCACAAACACTTGTATTCGAATTACATTGTAACACCTAGTTGATCCACATCACATCCTGCACTGTATCCTGATATTTGAACTAATAGAAGAACACGGCAGCTGCGATTGTCAGTTCCCGAGGTTTTGTGCCGGCGATCTAGATTGATCAAGGGCTTTCCTCGTACATCATGTGTCAACCTTTACTTTTTTGCTCATTGTTTGATCACAGATACAGCTCTATATCCTGAGCCTTATCCTCAAACTGTTTTTACAATTAGCTTGGCTAACATATTTTTCACACATATTTCTAGCACACTACCTCACTTAACTAATTTGATCACTTAATTGCTTCGGTAATTTTTAAACAAAACACATACCATAACATTTTCAACATCTTATGATCATTAAATCATCATGTATGCTTATGTACAAACATCTAATGCATGTTTATCATACCATCATATATGAACATTAAATACTCCCAACATTCATTTATTCCATGTAATCCAAGACTTCATCATCAAATCATCATCTAATCATCTTGACTTAAATGCATCAACATTCTTTCATTTATGAGCTAACTAACAAAATAACCCACATGTTCACACACACACACACACACACACATATATATATATTTATATATATATACAACACATATATACATACACATAAACTTCCAAGATTTCACTTTTCTTATATTCACTTCAAATCATAAGACTTTTATATGACACCTTTTATAAAAACCATTTTGATTAAACATGCATAATTTTCCAAGAATCTTATCAATCACAAATCAACTAGAAATCAAAACATAAACATTAAAACCTATACATATACATCTACGGCCATACATACATACATATTTACTTCCATTTTGATTTTGTTTAAAAACTCATTTGTTATTGTTTTGGTAAAAAATTACCTAAGTAATTAAGTGATCAAATTAGTTAAGTGAGGTAGTGTGCTAGAAGTATTTGAAAAAAGTATGCTGATTAAGTTGTTAACAAAAACAATTTTCAGGATACGGCTCAGGATATCGAGATGTATCTATAATTAAACAATGAGCAAAAAGTTAAAGGGTGACACGGGATGTACGAGGAAAGGCCTTGATCAATCTAGATCGCCGGCACAAAACCTCAGGAGCTGACAATCGCAGCTGCCTTGTTCTTCTTATTACTTCAAATATCAGGATACAGTGCGGGATATGACACGGATCGACTAGGTGTTACAATGCGATTTGAATACAAGTGTGAGTGTTTGTGAGTGATTGCAGCTAGTAGAGAGCAAGAGTGTTCGAGAGATTGTGTGTGTTCTTATCTGATCCGATCAATCCTATTTATAGTAAAACAAAGCTAACTAACTAGCCTACAAATCCTGGATATAGCAAATATTCCCTTTGTGAACGTTGTAGTCCACATCTTCCGGCTTCAACGTTCCTATTCCAATAGATTGGCCCGAGTCTTTGGGAGAAGAAGTCCACTTGAACGTTATAAACTTGCTTCATTAATCTGCACGTGTATTAATTAGTCGTTACCAGGATACTGTATTAGGATGTTACCAATATCCTGATCTGGTATCCTGATCACAATAAAAGAAACATAGTCAGAATATTATTCAGGATATACGAGTAGAAAACCACCCACAACAATTGTCCCCAAAATATATCTGTTGGTATACCAATTCCAACGGTTATATTTTAAAGCTTATCTCGTGAATCGAGGTCATTAAGTTGAAACGACGGTTGAAGTGACACGCTACAACTTCCAACGCATTATTTACTCAAAACCCCCTACATCCAGCCTATATTTAGCTGGCTATTCTGTATTATGATCGTCACACTCCAAGACATTTTTTAGGTATTCTCTTTCTTTCTCTTCTCTGTTTTTCTTCACTTAGATCTTTCGTCTCTTAGTCGAAATCCTCCATGGCTTCACGAACAAGGTCACGCATAAATGACTCAACCCCAACTCTTGAAAGTCAAAATCTTCTTCGAGAACCCGAAAAAGAGATTTGCTCTTTTAATAACGCCGACATTGCTGCCTTAAAAGATTCCGGTGCCTTTCCTGACAGAGTGATCATCCGTCTCTTCGGCCGGAAGGTCCGATCAGACGCAGCATCAAACGAATGGGTGTGTTTCTTAGCCTATCCTTTCTCCTTGGGACTCCGGTATCCTTTTCCAGCCTTCATTTCCCGCTTTTTCGAACTCACCGGCCTCGGTTATGCCCAGACCATGGCAATGGTTTGGCGAGTTTTAATAGTGTTAGACCAAATTAAATCTCGTCATGTCCCTGATCTTTGTGTCGAAGATCTCCCTATAGCATATCGTCTAAGGTCCCATGGTAATAGCCATTTTCTCCTCTTTTCCACTTCTAAGAACCCCCTGATCCTCAAAGCTATCAGTGGCAAAGAAAATTCTTTTTCGTAAAAAGGGATTCTATCGTCAAGGGTTTTGACCTGCCAGTAGAGTGGTTGACTTTGGGTAGGATTTAGGGTTTTAGGAATTTCCCCAAATATATCTTAAAACCATATCCTAAACTGACATCTTCGTTTCTTATGCAGCAAACTTCAAAGAACTAGCCCCTCCGAGTGCAGAATCAGAGCTCTGGATCAAAGACATCTATCGGCTTCCTGATAGCGAGAGAACCTTTTCCCTATCTCTCATAAGTTCGAGTCAAAAATCAAGTTCAGAAATGTCTGGTAAGTATGTTATTAAACTAATTACAGAATATGAATATTAAGAGTTAAGTATTTCTCCCTTCTTTATAGTGCCAGTTATCAATCATGAAGGCTTCCAGCTCGACGAGTTGGACAGTTATTCTGGCCTTATGCCAGTTAAGCAAGAAACCAACCCTAAGCCAACAGTCACGTCAAAGCCCACTGGTTCAAGAACTGCTACTGCACCCAAAGCTTCCACAGCATCCAAGTCTCGAGCTTCCAACTCTCGTAAGAGGAAAGAGGCCGACTCTCCTACCTCATCTGACGTGTTCCCCTTTGAGAATCATGGGTTTACCGAGTCCAGCAAATTCATGACCGGCTTCCTTAATTAGGTTAGTATCCTCATTCTATATCCTGCACACATATAATTGATATACATATCCATATATTGATACCTGTCCCCTTTGATTGTAGGGTCTAGAACGCCTGGTGTTCCTGTATGAAGACGCATGTGGTTTAAACAAGATGTTAGAGAGCAAGCTGAAAAAGGATGAAACCACCATTGCGAACCAAGCAGCAATAGGCACTGCCAAATCGGAGCATTATGAAGCCAAGTATAAGGTAATGACCCAAGAGCATCAATCTGCCATCAAGAAGATCACTCACGAGGCTCAAGCCAAGTCTGATGTTGCCCAGGTTCAACATGAGCAGGAAATGGCTTCATATCGGGAAGGCCTCAAGAATTCTGTCGTCATCTCCCTCTTCCAGGCTAGATTGAAAATGGCCTATGAGGCTAAGGCCCTAGGCTTCGAATGCCCTTCATGGAACGTCGAGGCTTGGGAGGTGAAGTTGAAAGATCTTGGTGGTAACCCCATGGAGCCTCCTGTGAAGTCTGTTGCAGAGGAGCCTGCTAAGGTGGCTGATGCTGATGCTACAAAGGATGCTGGCGGTGATGTTGGGAAGGATGCTGGGCCAGATGCTGGTGCTGATGAAGCCATGGTGGAAGAGGGTGCTGCCCCTTGAAAGCAGCAAAATGGGCGATGATGGATGTTGATGCCGAGGCCGGAGCCCATTTTTTAAATTCGGTGGTTGTAACCGTTTGAACAATTTCATTTCCTGTCCTTTAAACAATTTACTTTTCTGCATTAAGACAATATGATGGCCAAAGGTGGAGGGATCCTGAGTTTCAGGATGAAGCCCTTGGTCATCAGTTAGTATGGTTTATTTTGAACAATATAATAGTTGGAGGCGGATTGGTCTCGGTTTGAGATGAAACCTTCAAATGTTAAGTAAATATGGTAGAAAACTAACTGTGCTTTTGGTGGATGGGTCTTAGTTTGAGATGAAACCAAAATCACAATCTTTTGATATGTTAATAATATAACTTTTTATGACCTTATCTGTTGTTATCAATCTTTATTTTTACAAAGCTTGTTTTGATAACTGATGTTTGATTCAAGTATAGTTTCAATTTTCCAATCTAATTATCATACCTTAAACATTCTGAGCAAATTCCCTGAAATATATCCTAAAAATATATCCTGAAATATATCCTAAGAATATATTCTGATCAGGATATCTTCAATCTAAGTATTATACTCATAAATGTTTTAATCAAACTTTTATCAAATATAGTTCCAGAAATTTAGACAATTTAGATAGGGCTTTTAAAGGAGCAAAAAGGAAAGATCATACCAGATACAAAGTATAACCCTATCCTCAGACATCAATCCTTTTGCAACTTTTCCACCGGAGATGTCCATGGTCTGGGACACTAAGTGAACTAAGCCCAAGCTTGATCCCCTGAGTTCTTCATAATGCCTTAGTAGGAATGTCCCCTATGCATTATGTCTTTGAATACTTAGAAATTTTCTGGACTTCAATTGCAACTGTTTGTATAATTTTTGTGTTACAGGGGATAAACCCTTAAATATCTTGGAGATAAATCCTTAGTGTTCTGGGGATAAATCCATAGGTATTCTGGGGAAAATCCCAAGTTTTCATGCGCTACAGGTGGGAGTGTATAAACTCCAAGACTTAGAAAGGTGAAAACCTTTAAACCTTAGAGAGTATGAAAATACCCTTTCGCGAGAGAGGGTGATCAATCCTCATATACCTTTAGGATCCAGGATATAGCCAATAATAACGAAATTGTCAGCCACTTTTACATGGACTGGTCCCGTTATCTTGAACTATCCCTGGATAGCTTGTGCTCCAGGCGGGGTGTCTAAACCCAATTCGAGAGAAAGGTGAATACCTTTAAACCTGTGAAGGGATCAGGATCCCTTATACGTGAGAGAGGGGGCCAACCCTCTAATCTTTCGAATTATCCTGAGTGTATATCCTGGAGTCATATCCCGAAGCATATTCTGCAAAACAATCCTTAAACTAAGGTGGGTGTTAGTCTGGCTAACACCCCTCTGATGCTTAAGTCAGTACTGGGTTCAAACAAAATAAAATAGAATTATATTTAAAAGAGATAGAATTCATACCATCTTGAGTTAGAAATTAAATTCTAAACTCACTTGAAATAGTCTTTGAGATGTATAGCATTCCAGGATCTTGGTAGTATATGCCCCTTCATATTCTTAAGCCGGTATACTCCTTTTCTGGATTCCGATTCAATCTCATAAGGTCCTTCCCACTTAGAAGCTAACTTTCCATCAGCATGATTAATAGTATTCTGAAAAGCCTTCCTTAATACCCAATCTCCAACTTGAAACCTCCTAGTCCTTATATTCTTGTTATATGCTCTATATATCCTCTATTGATATGCTGCCATCCTTAGCTTTGCCGCATCTCTTGTCTCATAAATAATATCCAATTCTTGGCATAGGGCTTCAGGATTCTGCTCAGGATTCCGGAAGTTGGATCTTGCTGTAGGTATTACCATCTCCGTCGGGATTACTGCTTCTGCTCCAAATACTAAGGAAAATGGGGTTTGCCCAGTTGCACTTTTCACTGTTGTCCTATCGGCCCATAAAACAAAGGGTAATTCTTCTGCCCACCTTCCTTTCTTAGCTCCTAGTCTCTTCTTCAAATTGTTGATAATTATCTTGTTCGAGGATTCTGATTGTCCGTTGGCTTGAGGATGCACTGGTGTGGATGTAATCATTTTAATTCCCCAACTCTTACAAAAATTGGTTGTCCTATTACTGATAATCTGAGAGCCATTGTCACAAATTATCTCAGATGGTACTCCAAATCTAGTCAGGATATTCCTTTTTATGAAGGATACTACTTCTTGGTCTCTGACTTGAACAAATGCTTCAGCTTCAATCCATTTAGAGAAATAATCGGTCATTTCCAGCATAAAGACTTTTCCTCCTGGAGCTTTTGGCAATTTTCCTACTATGTCCATCCCCCACTTCATGAATGGCCAAGGGGAAGCAATAGGATACAGTGGTTCAGCAGGCTGATGTAATATATTACTATGCCTTTGACATGCATCACATCTTCGAGCATATTATGCAACATCTTTCCTCATCGTTGGCCAATAGTATCCTGTTCTTAATACCTTTGAGAATAACGATCTGCCCCCAGTATGGTTACCACAATTCCTTTCATGTATATCCTGAAGCACTTCTTTAGTTTCGGGATCCTCTAAGCACCTCAGATATGGTCCTGCAAGAGATTTCTTATACAAAACATTATTTATAATAGTGAATCGTGATACCTTCATTCTAAAGGCCTTAGGATTCTCGTCCATTGGGATGTGTCCTTCCTTGAGATATCTCATGATTGGAGCCGTCCAGGACTTAGGATCCTCCTCGGGATACTCATCATCAGGATCCTGGATACTTACTACTTCCTTATCCTGAGATTTGAGAAGACCCATCGCAGGATACAGGATATGTAGTATTGGTATTTGGGTTCCCTCCGGTATCCTGACTGATGATCCTAGATTTGCCAAGGCATCTGCTTCAGCATTATCCTCTCTTGGTACCTGTTCAAGTGTAAAAACATCGAATATCCTGCTAATTTTTTGAGAATTTCGAGATACTCGATTAATTTCTCACCTTTAACGGCATAGGATCCATTAAAATGATTAGTAATTAACAAAGAATCGACAAACACTTGTAAGCTTTTAATATTCATATTCCTGGCCAACTCTAATCCTACAATCAAAGCTTCATATTCTGCTTCATTATTAGTGGCAGGAAATTCGCACCTAATAGCCTGGGGTATTATGCCCCCCTGTGGCGATTTTAGTCGTATACCCAAACCTACACCTCTTACATTAGGTGCACCATCAGTATATAATGTCCAGGATTCTAAATTTTCTCCTAGGTGTTGTACTTCTAGGTCTACTTCATTTTGAATATCACTACTGAAATCAGCCACAAAGTCAGCTAGAGCCTGAGACTTTATGGCATTTCTAGGTTCATATACTAGATCATAGGCACTTAATTTTACTGACCACTTAGCCATCCTGCCTGACATCTCAGGTTTCCTAAGCACATTTTTAACAGGATAATTTGTTTTTACATGAATCCTAAGCACTTAGCCATCCTGCCTGACATCTCAGGTTTCCTAAGCACATTTTTAAGAGGATAATTTGTTTTTACATGAATCCTATGTGTCTCAAAATAATGTCTAAGCTTTGTCGATGCTATAACTAGGGCCAATATCAATTTTTCTAAATGAGAATATCTAGTTTTAGCATCTAATAGACCTTTGCTAACATAATAGACAGGATACTGCTTACCTTCGTGATCCTTTACCAGGACAACACTTACTGCGTTCCCTGATACTGCAAGATATAGGGATAATGGTTCACCATCCTCGGGCTTCATCAATAGTGGTGCAGTTGAAAGATACTGCTTTAATTCCTGCAAGGCTTCTTCATGCTTCTCTTCCCATTCAAATTTCCTATTCTTCTTCAGGATATCGTAGAATTCCTTGCATCTTTCCGAGGATCTTGATATAAACCTGTTTAGTGCTGCTACTCGCCCTGTTAATCTTTGTACATCTTTCATGTTTGAAGGTGACTTGATATACAGGATAGCTTTAATCTGTTCCGGGCTTGCTTCGATCCACCTTTTAGTCACCATGTATCCTAGAAACTTTCCTGCCCCCACTCCAAAATGGCATTTGGCAGGATTTAGTTTCATGTTGTATTGGTCCAGGATATCGAATGCTCCTTCAATATCCTGGAGATGATCCTCAGCCTTCTTAGATTTTACCACCATATCATCAATGTATACCTCTATGGTGTCCCCCTGTTTGTCTTTAAACATCATGTTCACCAATCTTTGGTATGTTGCACCTGCATTTTTCAAACCAAAAGGCATAGCAGTATAACAATAAATACTTGTTGGTGTCATGAAAGCGGTATCCTCCTGGTTTGAAGGTTCCATTTGTATTTGCTGAAATCCTGAGGATGCAACCATGAAGGTTAACATTTCATGACTGGCAGTAGCATCCACCATTGAGTCGATATGAGGCAGAGGGAATGGATCTTTAGGATATGCTTTGTTCAAGTCCATGTAATCTACACAAACTCTCCATTTCCCATTTTTCTTTTGCACCACAACTACATTTGCTAGCCATTTGGGAAATTTAACTTCCCTGATCATCTTGCTCTTTAATAATCTTTCAACCTCTTCCTGAATGATCGCGTTCCGTGTAGGAGCAAACTTCCTTCGTTTCTGTTGGACAGTCTTGAAAGACCTATCAATTCCAAGCTTGTGAGTTATAATATCCTTGGAAGTACCTGCCATATCCTCATGTTTCCATGCGAATATTGACATCCTGCATTTCAAAAAGTTAGTCAATTGATTTTCAATATCCTGAGGGATATTGGTTCCTACGAGTACCGAGATATCTGGATTATCTGTGATATATGTGCTTGTGTAATCATTGTGTAAACTCTGAACAATTCAATATTAATAAAACAATGTGTTTTGATCCCAATTTTTGTTATTTATGTTTGACATTTTGCACGTTTTGATTTTTGATCGATTTTGAACTCTATATCGCTTTCTGGAAAGTTATAAGCAAACTGATGCGTAAACGTAATCAGTTTAACGTGACAAACAATCCGGAACAACAACATAAGCTTAACATACCTTAAATAACCTTTACATGACTTAGAAATAAGTTTTGAAGGGTTTGGTATGGCAAAAACAAGTTTATTCGCTCACAGGGACTATTTGCGTCAAACTGCAAAAGTCTGCAGTTTCGTAAGGAAACATACAGTCCGGAACTTGATCATAAGATAAACACACCATAAATAACTTAAACATAGCTTAGAAATAAGCTTTGAGTGGTTCGGTGTGCGAAAATATGCTTATTTGATCTTACAGGGACTAAAAGTGTCAAAAACGGCGTAAGTTTGCATTTACGCGCATATCTTACGTTCTGACCACATCTGGACATCCAAAATTTTTGTAGACACTAAAATATTTTTATTTTAGTGATCGGCATGCATAAATACCATTCGTCACTTAGTTTGGATCGTTTTCGCGTCCGTTCGAGTTTCGTCGTAATTTGACGAATAACGTGACCGCACGGCCAAACGAACCAACATCCAAGAGTTTTCCGAGCATATTTTGAGTCCTCTATACCTTGACCACCTTGTAGAGCCTTGAAAATGGCTTAAAGGGTGTTAAAAGTGCTAGAAATGGGCTTAAAGAAGTGCAGGGACCTATGTTGTCAAAGTTGAAACATTTGCTGATCTGTAGGGACTACACGGGCCGCGTAAGCCGAGTCTCTATCTTACGTAGGGTGCGTAAAAAGTCCCAGCGACAGAAAATCAGTTTTTAGCAAACTGTTGAAACTTTAGGGACTGTTTATGCCATTTTTATTGTGTATTAACCAAGTTAACACCTCTCCAAGGCATTTATTCTGCTCATAACACTTGTATGGCTGAGATCTTTTGCTTGGAGGTTACACAAACAAGTGGGATGATCATGTGAACTTGCTACAAGTATAAATAGCCAAGCATTTAATTTGTTTCAAGCACCCTTGATCTGATTTCTCTAAGTTGAAGTTGTTAAACTTCATACCTGAGATATTTAGATCAAGTTCTCCCTAGCAAGGACCCTTTGTAAGCTTCTTTCGTTCTTTTATCGCTTTCCTAGCATAAAACTCAAACAGTGTTTGACTTTCAGCTTTGACCAGTCAATGGTCAACACAAAGTTCGTTTGAACTTTGTAACGTGATTGTAATCACGATGGTTATAATCCTTTGTGATTATACCTACTAATTACCATGTTAACTACGTGTAGTGACGAGTCAAAGTTTCGGTCAAAATGCGTTTTAGCACGCATTTTGTAACGGAACTACTTTTAGGTATCAAAACACTTTGTTTTGATACCAAATCGGTTTTATAAATTAGTTAAAAAATGTTTTGACATGCTTAACTCGTCACTATTAGTTTAGTGCTTGTTTAGGGTCGTAAGTTAAGCGGTCTCAACAACCGCTTAGACTTTCGAACCCGACCCGTTTGGTCGATCATTAGGATCCGACCAAGCATGTTTAGTGATCATAGTTGCATAGGGAATAAACTCTGAGGTTATACCTTATGATCACATTGGATTGGTTAGTTATTTGTTAATTCGCTTATATGCCCATAGGAAATGACCAAAATGCCCTTTTGAAGCATAAATCTGTATTTTGCATATGTGAACATATTTTTGACATCTAAACTGAATTAGTAACATGTTTAGGCATAATTGGGCATGTAAGACTTGACATAACACATAGTTAACCATCCGACCATAGTTTTGCGCAAACGACACATTGTAGTAGCTTATACTACCATAATGGGTCGAAACGGGTCACGAGCACTTAGGTAGACTTCCAAATCAGAATGTTAGCTCTATTAAATCATACCATATGAGTTCAAATACTCATTTGATTTATAGAACATCATTCTATCCTATATCCCAATTTAGGATCCGATTATTAACATAGTTACCTATATTAGGTGCCTTGTTGATTCCATGACACTTGGAGCTTAAATTGGTCTTATTCCTAAGACTAATAAGCAATCCCAAGTGAGTACATAGTTCCCCTCTTTTACTGTTTTCAAATATTTTGAGGTGATACACTTGTGCATACTTGTTACTTTTGTGCTTTTCATTGCTTTTATGACATAAACATGCTAGTTTCACCTAGTACACATATAGTACATGATTTCCATTATGTTTTGCTATGTATGCTTACTTAGCATGCTAGCACATTGATTTCATCAACATTTTTGCTATGTATGTTTACTTAACATGCTAGCACATTGATTTCATGAACATTTCTACTATGTATGTTTACTTAGCCTACTTAGTACATGGATTTCACATGCTACATTGGTTAATACATTTGGTATGTTTAATCGGGACAATAATACATTCATTAAGATTGATCACGCTGCTCGGTAGTATGTAATGGTACCATAGGACTTGACAAATCCCGTTTCCGACTTCCTAGGTTTGTTTGGAAGTTGGGGATGACAGAATCCGATATACATAATTTAGATAAACCTTTAATTCGTTTAAAGGTTTGTCGCCACAGTTGCAAGGCTTGAATGTATGCGAATAAACATTACTGCATAAATGTTTGTAATCATAAAGCATTGTTTTTGCAAAACATAACTTTTGATTTAAACTTAGGTTTATTCAAAAACTTGTTTTGTACATTTTCCTATGGGGTTGAGTAATTACTAGTTATTCACCATACATGACATTTGTTTTCACATTGACATTATCACATAGTTTGAGTAGATACTTTCTACTTGCTATGCAGTACATTTAGTTATACATGATACATTTCACACATGACATTGAACATGGTTTACATATAAACACTTTGACATTGAACAAGACATTTTGGTTGGTTATTGATAAGTGACTTATGTAACGGGGCTATGTGTCATATGATAAAAGCATGGTGGATATGCCGCTGGTACTTCCTATATATAAGTGCTTTTATTATATTACACATTGTTGCGTTATCTAAACCACTTTTGACAAAGACATGAAACATTTTTTACAAGAACACGACATTGTATACAAAGTACATATTTTATACAAATTCACTTTTACTTGGTTATTCATTTAACCATACATATTTATTTTATATCATTTGATTTTCACATCGATTTTCACATGATTTTATAAAAGAAAACATTTTACAAGATTCATGACAACTTTTTGTTAAACCCTTCTTTTAATTACAAGTCATGAATCCTACATAAACAAAACCTATGTACCTCACAGGCATTTTTATGTTGACGTACCTATTTTTGCATGTGTTTCAGGTGCTAATGCATGATGATGTTTGTGCTACACTTAGGCGGACTTAGGCCTTAGTGACTTAAAAGACAGTTATTTATGTTATGTTTAGTTTGAACTTCAAGACAATGTAAACTTTAATCTTAATAATACAAAGCTTTAATTACCATGGTTGTTGAAACAATAATTCTGTCGCATCACTCCCCAACGTTTCCGCCACATTTTGTTGTTTTACGCGGCCGGGGTGTGACAGAAGAGTTGGTATCAGAGCCAATGGTTATAGGGAATTAGGTTATTAGTAATGCTTTGACCAAGACTATAACTTTCTAGGACCCTAACACAAGTTATCTTATGTTTAGGTCTTAAAACAATGCACGTCACCTATCCTTAGGTGATTACAAAAAACATGAACACAAAATTCCAAAATGATTTTGAAATCAATCATCTATCCTTAGATAATTTATTTTGGCCATGTGCCTTCCAAGTTTTCAAAATCTCGTCAAAGTTTGGGTCTAAATAATGTGAACACGTGCAAATTGGAAGAGTGGATGCCTGTACCCTGAGTTTTCTGTCTAAGGCTAGAGTGTTCGTACAAATCCGCAGTATCGGACCACTCACTCTTACCTGGGAACTCTTGGGGTGAGTGTCCACTTATAGGTGAGCATGTCTTCGGCTATACATTATTATGACCTATTTACTTTGATTTGTCACTGTGTGTCATTTGTTTGCTTTGTGGTAGCGAACAAATGACCACCATCCTTTCATTTTGTCGATTTTATTTTTCATCACATCATCTCACTCGTTTTCTCTCATGTTTCCTCTTTTAGAATGCCTCCTCGACGTAACATTCAGGAACCCAATGCCGAACTGGCAGCTATTATAGCACAACAGATGGCCGCTATGCTACCTAATCTCATCACTCAAGTTTAGTGGTTCTGAGGGAGAAACTGGGCTCCTATAGTGGTTTGAGAGTCTTGAGAGCACTTTTCGCCATGTTCAGTGTCCTGACAACCGTAAGGTCGAGTTTGCTTCGAGTGTATTCCAAAAGAGGGCTCTCACCTGGTGGAATGGCGTAATGAGAGATAGAGGTGCTGATGTTGCTTTAGGTCAAACATGGGAGGAAGTTAGAGCTCTTATGATGAGAGAGTTCTGCCCTCAACACGAGCAGAGGGCACTTGAAAATGAGTTCCATGACCTGAAACAAGACAATGGTGAACACCGGGCTTACACTGACAGATACGAGGAGTTAAGCTTGCTCTGTCCTACAATGGTCACGCCTTTGGATAAGGCTATTGAGAAGTACATAGACAGTTTGCCAGATCCTGTTCAGGATATTGTCACTGGCAGCAACCCTACTACCGTCCGACATGCCATTGAGCTAGCTGCAACCCTTACTGAATCGCAAGTCAAGAATTGTAAACTCCACAGAAAGGGTGATAAGAAGCTGAAACAGTCTGATAGCATCAATGAGAAAAAGGGTAAGAAGGCTGCTGAGTCTTCAAAGAAATCTAGGAAGCGTAAGGCTTCCAAGAATTTCGCTGTCACCGCTCAGACAAATCAGGCTGCTCCTAATCAGGCTGCACAACCTGCCGCCAAGAGGCAGTATGCTGGTAATGCACCTCTACGCAACAGATGTAATAGCCACCATCAACCACAGGTGCAATGTCGTATCTGCACAAACTGTGGCAAGTCTGGTCATCTTGTGAATACCTGCCGCTTCGCTCCGAACCGAAATCAGCCTGCTCAAAACCAAGCAGCACAAAACCCTGCCCAGAATCCTGCACGACCTCACTACCCACCTGGTTCATGTTTCAACTGTGGGGATCTGACCCACTACAAGAACAATTGCCCGAGGTTGGCTAACGCAAACCGGGCACCGGCTCGTGGTAGAGCTTTCAATCTGAATGCAAATGAGGCGCATGCGGATAACGAAGTGGTGAATGGTACGTTCTTTGTTAACAACCATCCTGGTTCTGTTCTATTTGATTTGGGTGCCGATAAGAGTTTCGTATCCTTAGCATTTGAGCCTTTGCTTTCGATGACTAGAACAAAACTAGGAAAGCCCTTGACAGTAGAAGTAGCTAGTGGTGAACCCGTTGTACTTAACTCCATACTTCGAAATTGCTAGTTGAACCTTAATAACCATCTTTTCCCTATCAACCTCACACCGATGCAACTCGGGAGCTTCGATGAATAGTAGGAATGGATTGGTTATCCAAGTACCATGCTGAGGTGGTATGTTTTAAGAAGATTGTCCGTATACCGCTTTCGTCTGGTGAAATCTTAGAAGTTCGTGGGGAGAAACCTTCTTGTAGCCTTAAACTCATGTCTTGTACCCCAGCCCAAAAATACCTACGAAAGAAATATGTTGCTTTCTTGGCACATGTCATAGAGGATAAAGGCAAGGGTAAGACTATCCAAGATATCCCTGTTGTTCAGGATTACCCTGAGGTATTTCCTAAAGAATTACCTGGTTTACCCCCTGTGTGCCAAGTTGAGTTTCGCATCGATCTTGTACCTGGTGCAAATCCTGTTGCTAAATCTCCTTACCGTCTTGCACCGTCTGAGATGCAAGAGTTGTCTAAGCAGCTTCAAGAGCTTTCTGACAAAGGATTCATTCGTCCGAGCTTTTTGCCCTGGGGTGCTCCTGTCCTATTTGTGAAAAAGAAAGATGGATCATTCAGGATGTGTATCGATTCTAGTGAGCTTAACAAGCTTACCATCAAGAATCGATATCCCCTACCTCGCATTGATGACCACTTTAATCAGCTACAGGGTGCTACTTGCTTTTAAAAGATTGATCTACGTTCTGGGTATCATCAACTTCGAGTTCTCGAAGAAGATATTCCCAAGACAGCATTTCGTACTCGATATGGTCATTATGAGTTTACCGTTATGCCTTTCGGTCTAACAAATGCTCCTGCTGTTTTCATGGACTTGATGAATAGGGTCTGCAAGCCTTATTTGGACAAGTTCATCATTGTATTCATTGATGACATTCTGATCTATTCTAAGACTCGAGCTGATCATGAGCAGCATCTTCGTCTTACAATGGAGCTCCTAAAGAAAGAACAACTTTTCGCCAAATTCTCCAAGTGCGAATTCTTGCTTACGGAAGTTCAATTTTTGGGGCACATCGTTAACGAACAAGGTATACATGTAGATCCCGCCAAAATCAGTGCGATTAAGGATTGGGATACACCTACTACTCCTACCGAGGTTCGTTCATTTCTTGGTCTAGCGGGTTATTATCGCCGCTTCATTGAAAACTTCTCCAAAATTGCAGTTCCTCTCACTGCTTTAACTTAGAAGAATAAACCTTTTGAGTGGGGATCCAAACAAGAAGAAGCTTTCCAGACCTTGAAATAGAAACTCTGTGATGCACCTATTCTATCTTTGCCCGAGGGTAACGAAGTTTTTATCGTATACTGTGATGCGTCTAACTTAGGCCATGGCTACGTTCTTATGCAAAGAAACAAAGTCATAGCTTATGCATCAAGACAGCTGAAGGTGCACGAGGGGAACTACATGACTCGTGATCTTGAGTTAGGTGCAATGGTTTTCGCTCTCAAAATCTGGAGACACTACCTGTATGGTACAAAGTGTGTAGTGTTTACTGACGACAAGAGTCTCCAGCATATTTTCAATCAGAAAGAACTTAACATGAGGCAACGACATTGGGTTAAACTCCTAAACGACTACGATTGCGAAATTCGCTACCATCCTCGTAAGGCGAATGTCGTGGCTGACGCATTGAGTCGTAAGGAACGTGTCAAGCTTCAATGTGTTCAGGTTCGATCTGATATGCAAACCCGCATTTCTCAGGCTCAACATACTTGTGTTACACAAGTCTTGATGGGTAAAGAATTACCATGTCATATTAAACCGGAGCTTGAACTGAGAGTCTTTGGGTTGTTTTATTTCATGGGCCGCTTGTGGGTCCCAAGTCAAGACAATCTTCGCACCTTGCTAATGGATGAAGCTCATAAGTCTCGTTATTCTATTCATCCTGGTGCAGACAAAATGTATAAGGACCTTCGAACCTAGTATTGGTGGCCGGGTATGAAGAAGGACATTGCCTTATATGTTTCCAAATGCCTTACTTGTCTCAAGGTTAAGGCTGAACATCAACATCCCTCTGGATTATTGGAGCAACCAGAGATAACGGTTTGGAAATGGGAAAACATTGCTATGGATCTCATTACCAAGCTTCCGCGTACTAAAAGAGGTCATGACGCCATATGGGTTGTTGTTGATCGTCTTACAAAGTCAGCACATTTCTTGCCAATCCGTGAGGATCTATCTGCTGACAAGCTTGCTAAAATCTATGTTGATGAGATTGTATCCCGATATGGTGTTCCTTTGAACATTATATCTGACAGAGATGCTCGATTCTCGTCTCGCTTTTGGAGAACCATGCAATCTGCCATGGGAACCCAACTTAATTTGAGCACAACATATCATCCGCAAACGGATGGTCAATCTGAGAGAACAATCCAGACACTGGAGGATATGCTTAGCGCTTGTGTGATTGATTTTGGTGGTAGTTGGGATTCGCATCTACCGTTGATAGAATTTTCCTACAACAATAGTTATCACTCTAGCATCAACATGGCTCCTTTCGAAGCTTTATACTGTCGAAAATGTCGTTCACCGGTCTGCTGGAATGAGATAGGTGAAGCTCAGCTTACTGGACCTGAACTCATTCTAGAGACTACAGATAAGGTCAAGAAGATTCGTGATAACCTTCAGACAGCTAGAAGCCGTCAAAAGAGTTATGCGGATCGATGACGTAAGCCCTTAGAATTTCAAGACGGTGATCACGTCCTACTCAAGGTATCCCCTTGGAAAGGTGTGATTAGATTTGGAAAGAAAGGAAAACTTGCACCACGCTATGTTGGACCATTCAAGATCGTTGAAAGAATCAGAAAAGTAGCCTAGAGACTTGAGCTACCTCATGAACTTGGAAATGTTCATCCAACTTTCCACGTGTCCAATCTCAAAAAATGTGTAGCTGATGAGAACCTCCACATACCCCTTGATGAAATTCCTGTTGATAACACGATGCACTTCGTTGAGAAACCTGTGGAAATCATGGACCGTGAAGTCAAAAAGCTCAAACACAAGCGCATACCTATTGTCAAAGTTCGATGGGAATCTAAACGTGGCCCATAATTTACAAGGGAATGTAAAGATCAGATGAAAGCAAAATATCCACATTTATTCCCACAAGTTTTCTCTAAATAAATTTCGGGACGAAATTTCCTAAAGTAGGGGATACTGTGACATCTGTGCTTGTGTAATCATTGTGCAAACTCTGAACAATTCAATATTAATAAAACAGTGTGTTTTGATCCCAATGTTTGCTATTTATGTTTGACATTTTGCACGTTTTGATTTTTGATCGATTTTGAACTCTATATCGCTTTCTGGAAAGTTATACGCAAACTGATGCGTAAACGTAATCAGTTTAACACGAAAAACACTCCGGAACAACAACATAGGCTTAACATACCTTAAATAACCTTTAAATGACATAGAAATAAGTTTTGAAGGGTTTGGTATGGCAAAAACAAGTTTATTCAGGGACTATTTACGCCAAACTGCAAAAGTCTGCCGTTTTGTAAGGAAACGTACAATCCGGAACTTGATCATAAGCTAAACACACCATAAATAACCTACACTTAGCTTATAAATAAGCTTTGAGTGGTTCGGTGTGCGAAAATATGCTTATTTGATCTTACAGGGACTAAAAGTGTCAAAAACGACGTAAGTTTGCATTTACGCGCATATCTTACGTTTTGACCACATCTGGACATCCAAAATTTTTGTAGACACTAAAATATTTTTATTTTAGTGATCGGCATGCAAAAATACCATTGATCGCTTAGTTTGGATCGTTTTCGCGTCCGTTCGAGTTTCGTCGTAATTTGACGAATAACGTGACCGTACGGCCAAACGAACCGACATCCGAGAGTTTTCCGAGCATATTTTGAGTCCTCTATACTTTGACCACCTTGTAGAGCCTTGAAAATGGCTTAACGGGTGTTAAAAGTGCTAGAAATGGGCTTAAACACGTGCAGGGACCTATGCTATCAAAGTTGAAACATTTGCTGATCTGCAGGGACTACACGGGCCGCGTAAGCCTAGTCTCTATCTTACGCGGGGCGCGTAAAAAGGCCCAATGATAGAAAATCAGTTTTTAGCAAACTGTTGAAACTTTAGGGATTGTTTATGCCATTTTTATTGTGTGTTAACCAAGTTAACACCTCTCCAAGGCATTTATTCTGCTCATAACACTTGTATGGCTGAGATCTTTTGCTCGGAGGTTACACAAACAAGTGGAATGATCTTGTGAACTTGCTACAAGTATAAATAGCCAACCATTTCATTTGTTTCAAGCACCCTTGATCTGATTTCTCTAAGTTGAAGTTTTTAAACTTCATACCTGAGATATTTAGATCAAGTTCTCCCTAGCAAGGACCCTTTGTAAGCTTCTTTCGTTCTTTTATCGCTTTCCTAGCATAAAACTCAAACAGTGTTTGACTTTCAGCTTTAAGCAGTCAATGGTCAACACAAATTTCATTTGAACTTTGTAACGTGATTGTAATCATGATGGTTATAATCCTTAGCGATTATACCTACTGATTACCATGTTAACTACGTGTAGTGACGAGTCAAAGTTTCGGTCAAAATGCGTTTTAGCACGCATTTTGTAACGGAACTACTTTTAGGTATCAAAACACTTTGTTTTGATACCAAATCGGTTTTATAAATTAGTTAAAAAATGTTTTGACATGCTTAACTCGTCACTATTAGTTTAGTGCTTGTTTAGGGTCGTAAGTTAAGCGGTCTCAACAACCGCTTAGACTTTCGAACCCGACCCGTTTGGTCGATCATTAGGATCCGACCAAGCATGTTTAGTGATCATAGTTGCATAGGGAATAACCTCTGAGGTTATACCTTATGATCACATAGGATTAGTTAGTTATTTGTTAATTCGCTTATATGCCCATAGGAAATGACCAAAATGCCCTTTTGAAGCATATATCCGTATTTTGCATATGTGAACATATTTTTGACATCTAAAATGAATTAGAAACATGTTTAGGCATAATTGGGCATGTAAGACTTGACATAGCACATACTACCATAGTTTTGCGTAAACGACGCATTGTAGTAGCTTATACTACCATAATGGGTGGAAACGGGTCAAGAGCACTTAGGTAGACTTCCAAATCAGAATGTCAACTCTATTAAATCATACCATATGAGTTCAAATACTAATTTGATTTATAGAACATCATTCTATCCTATCTATCGATTTAGGATCCGATTATTAACATAGTAACCTATATTAGGTGCCTTGTTGATTCCGTGATACTTGGAGCTTAAATTGGTCTTATTCCCAAGACTAATAAGCAATCCCAAGTGAGTACATAGTTCCCCTCTTTTACTGTTTTCAAATATTTTGGGGTGATATACATGTGCATACTTGTTACTTTTGTGCTTTTCATTGCTTTTATGACATAAACATGCTAGTTTCACCTAGTACACATATAGTACATGATTTCCATTATGTTTTGCTATGTATGTTTACTTAGCATGCTAGCACATTGATTTCATCAACATTTTTGCTATGTATGTTTATTTAGCATGCTAGCACATTGATTTCATGAACATTTCTACTATGTATGTTTACTTAGCATACTTAGTACGTGGATTTCACATGCAACATTGGTTATGACATTTGGTATGTTTAATCGGGACAATAATACATTCATTAACATTGATCACGCCGCTCGGTAGTATGTAATGGTACTATAGGACTTGACAAATCCCGTTTCTGACTTCCTAGGTTTGTTTGGAAGTTGGGGATGACAGAATCCGATATACATAATTTAGATAAACCTTTAATTCATTTAAAGGTTTGTCGCCACAGTCGCAAGGCTTGAATGTATGCGAATAAACATTACTGCATAAATGTTTGTAATCATAAAGCATTGTTTTCTGCAAAACATAACATTTGATTTAAACTTAGGTTTATTCAAAAACTTGTTTTGTACATTTTCCTATGGGGTTGAGTAATTACTAGTTATTCACCATACATGACATTTGTTTTCACATTGACATTATCACATAGTTTGAGTAGATACTTTCTACTTGCTATGCAGTACATTTGGTTATACATGATACGTTTCACACATGACATTGAACATGGTTTACACATAAACACTTTGACATTGAACAAGACATTTTGGTTGGTTATTGATAAGTGACTTATGTAACGGGGCTATGTGTCATATGATAAAAGCATGGCGGATACGCCGCTGGTACTTCCTATATATAAGTGCTTTTATTATATTACACATTGTTGCGTTATCTAAACCACTTTTGACAAAGACATGAAACATTTTTTACAAGAACACGACATTGTATACAAAGTACATATTTTATACAAATTCACTTTTACTTGATTATTCATTTAACCATACATATTTCTTTTATATCATTTGATTTTCACATCGATTTTATAAAAGAAAAATTTTACAAGATTCATGACTACTTTTTGTTAAACCCTTCTTTTAATTACAAGTCATGAATCCTACATAAACAAAACCTATGTATCTCACAGGCATTTTTATGCTGACGTACCTATTTTCGCATGTGTTTCAGGTTCTAATGCATGATGATGTTTGTGCTATACTTAGGCGGACTAGGGCCTTAGTGACTTAAAAGACAGTTATTTATGTTATGTTTAGTTTGAACTTCAAGACAATGTAAACTTTAATCTTAATAATACAAAGCTTTAATTACCATGGTTGTTGAAACAATAATTCTGTCACATCACTCCCCGACATTTCCGCCGCGGTTTGTTGTTTTACGCGGTCGGGGTGTGACATTATCCTGATCTAGGATAATTTTCTTAACATCCTGCTCTAAAGCCTCCACGATATGCTGAGCTCGCATCTTTAATTGCTATGTTGCGTTGGGTTTGGTTGAGGATTTCATTGAAGAAGAATAACACTCCTTCGCTTCTTGTTGGCCACTTTCTACTTTGACAACCCCCCAAGGGGTAGGGATCTTGATGCACTGGTGATAGGTAGATGGCACAGCTTTCATATCATGGATCCATGGCCTACCCAATATAATATTGTAGCAGGATAAGGAGTCTATGACACAGAATCGTTGTATTGAGTTGACCCCTTCAACATACACATGCAACTTTATTTCTCCCACGGTATTCCTAGCTTCTCCACTGAACCCAACAAGCACAGTGGATTTCGAATTGATATCCATCGGGGATACATTCATCATCTTCAGTGTTTCCAGCTGAATTATATTGGCGGAACTGCCATTAGCCACCAGTATCCCGCGCACAAAATGATTAGCAACATTTAAAGTTATTACCAAAGCATCATGGTGAGGATCCTGGACAGTATCCCTGTCATCCCTGTCGAACGTGGTCACTTTGTCAGTTGTGAGGGTTGGCATCCTGGTTGGCTTATCTCCCCTCTCTGCCTTAGCCTCCCTTGCATGTCTTTTCACTGCAGAGTACGAAGTTCCACAAATGTCGGATCCTCTTGAAATAAAGTTAATTATCTTGGAATCCGCATGAGGTGATGCTGCACGTTCAGGATCCTTCTCAGTATCCTGACCCTTATTCTTCTTTCTTCCCAGAAGATCCTTCAGATATCCTTTGCTCAGCAGATAGCTTATATCTTTCCTTGGGGCAATGCAATCTTCCGTAACATGTCTAAAATCCTCATGGAAGGCACACCACTTGGATTTATCCTTCCAATCAGCTTTTTGTTGGTTCTTCCTAGGCCACCTTGCTTTGTCTCCCAAACCCTGCATAGCATACATTAGTTCAGGTATGTTGACAGAAAAACAATACTCTGACAATTCAGGATACTCCTCAGGATCCTCGTCTTCAACAGCATTCACTTTCTTGCTGTCATTTCTGCCATATGGCTTGGAGCGATATGGCTTGTACGAGGATTCTAATTCTTGTTGGTTGATTTGTAGGATGAAGATGAATTCATCCTCTCTTGCATCTTCTTATCATCTTCCAGCCGAATATATCTTAAAGCCCTGTTTCGAGCCTCATCCTGGTTCCTGCAAGGATTCATTACATTACTTGGTAAAATTGGGAATCCTTTTGCAAACCCATTTTGAATGCTTGCACAGCTGTTGCAACATCAAGGTGTGGGATGTCCAGAGATTCCCTGCTAAACTTGTTCACGTAATCTCTCAAGGATTCCTGAGGTCCTTGAGTTATCCTGTAGAGATCACTGGTTAGTTTTTTGAAACTTCGACTGCAAGAAAATTGACTACTAAATAAATTGACTAAATGAGCAAACGATGTAATTGAATGAGGTGGAACATTCAGGAGCCATTTTAAGGCCGATCCTGTCAAAGTAGAACCAAAACCCTTGCAGAGGCAGGCTTCCTTGAGATCTGGGGTAATAGGATTAATTTCCATCCTTTCCCTATATTGAGCAATATGCTCTTCGGGATCCGTAGTTCCGTCGTAGAGCTTCATGTTGGGGGGTTTGAAATCTTTTTGGGATTTCAGCATCACAAATAGGATATGCAAACCGGGATATCTTGTGGCTTTCTTGGGATACTTCTGGAATTGGCCGGACCACCCCAGGTACACTGGATATCATGTCCTTCAATTTCTGAAGCTCCCTAGAAAATGCCGATGTCATACCTGCATCCTGCAAAGATCCAATACCATTAGTAGCAAGAGTATTATTATTATTAGACACGTTACCAGTCTGAGGATTCTGGCCATATCCTGAAGCATATCCAGAGCTTCTCACAGTTGACACCCTAACCGAAGAGGGTATCTCAGGAGTATGATTCTGAGTATGACTAAGCACAATATTGCCCCTGTTATCCTCGGTACACACTACCGAACTGAAGTTCAAAGCCCTGGGCTGCAAGGGACTGACAGTATCCTCAGCAGGCCTATTTGAGCTGGATTTCAATAGTTGTATCTCTCTCATTAACATCTTGTTGGTCTCCTACTGTTGCTTCATCCGATCCTGTATACTACCAAATAAAGTTAGAATTTCATCATTAGAAGCCAAAACAGGAGCAGATCCCTGAACACTCCGAGTGGGGATAACATCCTGAGGCTGCGAAGAGGCTTGCATTCTCGGAGGAGGTGGTGGAAGCACCGAACCCATTGTTGTAGAGGTTGTGGCAGACACGGTGGAAGAGCTCATGTTTGATCTTGAGGCCATTGAAAATAGTGTAGCAAAAATTTTCGAAAATAGAAAACCAAGTAATGATTTTGCAAAAGTTTTTAGTAGAAATAGCACCACTTGCCCCACGGTGGGCGCCAAATTATTTTGGTCAAAAATTACCTAAGTAATTAAGTGATCAAATTAGTTAAGTGAGGTAGTGTACTAGAAGTATTTGAAAAAAGTATGCTGATTAAGTTGTTAACAAAAACAGTTTTCAGGATACGGCTCAGGATATCGAGCTGTATCTATAATCAAACAATGAGCAAAAAGGTAAAGGGTGACACGGGATGTACGAGGAAAGCCTTTGATCAATCTAGATCGCCGGCACAAAACCTTGGGAGCTGACAATCGCAGCTGCCTTGTTCTTCTTATTACTTCAAATATCAGGATATAATGCGGGATATGATACGGATCGACTAGGTGTTACAATGCAATGCGATTTTAATATAAGTGTGAGTGTTTGTGAGTGATTGCAGCTAGTAGAGAGCAAGAGTGTTCGAGAGATTGTGTGTGTTCTTATCTGATCCGATCAATCTTATTTATAGTAAAACAAAGCTAACTAACTAGCCTACAAATCCGGGATATAGCGAATATTCCCTTTGTGAACGTTGTAGTCCACGTCTTCCGGCTTCAACGTTCCTATTCCAACAGATTGGCCCGAGTCTTTGGGAGAAGAAGTCCACTTGAACGTTATAAACTTGCTTCATTAATCTGCACATGTATTAATTAGTCATTACCAGGATACTGTATCAGGATGTTATCAATATCCTGATCCGGTATCCTGATCACAATAAAAGAAACATAGTCAGAATATTATTCAGGATATACGAGTAGAAAACCACCCACAACAGTTATTAGTTTCAAGTTTGTGAATAATTCCAAGATCAAGAGAAACCTTCCACTATAATCATCATCATCACCAAAGATAAAGAACATGATTTTTAAAAATAGACATATACCTTCAAGATTTTGGTGGGTTTTTGACAAAGTTTGATGATATGGAGCTTGCATCTTCTTGGAATCACCTTGAAATCACCCTTGAATCTTCAAGACATCTTGAAACTAGCTTGAAATGGCTTTGATCTTCAAGGAAATATTTGAAATTTGAAAAAAAAAAGTAGGTGTTGGCGTGTGTGTTCAGCCGAGAGTTGTAAGGGAAGGAAAGGATTTTGAAAAGTTTGTTCTTGGAAAATTGATTTAAGTTGAGTGTAAGTAATTAGCCACCTTGCTCACACACACACATATTCTCTCTCTTAAACCTTTACATACACATATTCATGAAAAAACAGGTATTTAACTGACTACCGAGTATTTTATTTTCGCGTTTTAATTGCGTTTTAAGGCGTTTAAAATTATTTTTATCGTTCTATAAAAATTAAGTCACCATAATATTGCTAAACAATATTTTGTTTGCATAGACTGGCTGCATTGTCTGTATTTTGCAGTATACGCTTGGTATTGTGCCGTACACGCTTAAATTCACAAAATAAGGATTTTAAGCGTTTTAATCAAATTTTCTTCGTGAATATGATTAAAAATAGGATTTAATCATAATGGAATATTTTTAGGATTTTAACATTATCCGGAGGGTCACCGATGTTCGTTTCGCATTTTGTTCGTTACGCGATAAGCGTTTATCTTATTATTGCCAACAAAATTTTCAACTAAGTTTGGATTTACCATCAGTTCAAAACCTTATATTAACATCATATTTAATAATTTAGTGCCTTTATTTATTCATAACACATGTCATACTAGAACAGGCTTAAAATAGTCTGGTGTCACAGTCTCCCCCTATTTAGGAAATTTTATCCCCGAAATTTTTACATCCCAAGTTTCGTTTTCGCATTTCGTGGAAGGAGTAAGAATAGTTCTGTTAACTCTGGTCCTGTAGTTTCCGTGGAAACTCAGATTCTCACCAGGAATTCTCGTGGAACTTTACTAACTTAATATTATTCCTCATAAATTTCCATTTTCCTTCGTACTACATCTTCTACAAGGTCTTTGATAAATTTTGGTTTATCGTTTACGTGAACCTTGTCGGGGGGGGGGGGGGGGTAAGGTCGGTGTTCCACCTCTTGTCAGGTTAGAAACATGTTGCACCACATGTATGTCGTTCTATACCTGAGGCAGCCTGAGCCTGTAAGCGACTGATCCAACTCGAGATGCGCTCTCGAAAGTATCTAAATTCCACGGGCATAACTTTCCCCCTTTTTATCAAAATCTAACCTCTTCTCTCCATAATGGCACTATCAACATATTGCATTTACAGTTTGAAGTCTGCAACAGTCTTCTTTGATTATCTGCAAAACTTCTCTAGTCGATCAATGATTTTCCTGAATGTTTTTCAGATTTAGTCAATTTGCTTCTTGCCATCCTCCTATCCTGAAAGAAATAGAAGATCAACGCCATCTCCTATACGTAGCTTTAAAGAAGACGGTTTCCGAACTTTTGCG
Organism: Helianthus tuberosus; assembly: GCA_030545235.1. Lineage (NCBI taxonomy): Eukaryota > Viridiplantae > Streptophyta > Magnoliopsida > Asterales > Asteraceae > Helianthus > Helianthus tuberosus. Next base: position 128,706,202 of record CM060407.1, read on the forward strand.
ATAGCTACAATTGTAAGAAAAACTTAACCAATGGAAGATGAGTATCTCAACTCCTATCATAATTCGTCACTCACGCTCAATGCGTGCTTTATAAGTCTCCAAGTTATTGTGCTACATTTCCTTCTCCAGATCATAAGTTGTACAGTTCTTCCTATGCACTTTCAGTTGTCTAGACGCATAGGCTGTCACTTCGTCCTTTTTGCACAACGTGCAATTACAACCCAAACGTGACGCATCGTAGTATACAACTAGATTTTCATTTTCCTTAGACAGAGATTGAATATGTGCACCATACAACTTTCCTTTAGCAATTGTAAAGTTTTCTCCTACATCTTCATCCAAGCAAATCTTCTATCCTTCTGAATTGTTAGTGTAACACCCCGATCGCGTAAAACAACAAACTGCGGCGGAAACATCAGGGAGTCACGTTACAGGAATTGTTTCATAACACATGGTATTTAAAGTTTTGTATTATTAGGATAATTGTTTACTTGTCTTGGGATAAACAAAGAACAAATACAAGTAAATTGTCTTTCATGTTTTAAAGTCACTAAGGCCCACGTCCATCCTATGTGAAGTATGCATTCATGTCATCAAACAATAGCTCCTGAAACATATGTGAAAAACAGTCAGCATAAAAAGTTGGCGAGCACATAGGTTTTGTATGTCAAATTCATGGCTTTGAATTCATATTGCAATACCTCGTTCGACTTCGAGAGTCGACGAGTATGGATCTTGAAATCAAAAAGTGTTTTATATTGCAATATATTTTACCAACTTTACAAGTTGATATAAGTAAAACAAAAACTTTGTGTCCATGAATCTTGATAGTAAACATTTTTTTTGTAAAACCAAGTAATAAGTCGATTTAAAAGAAAACATTATGTGGTTTATATTTTTAAGTGAAAATCATTGCGTGACAATGTTCAAAACCATTTGTCCTTGTTATAAACCAATCATCCATTGTACATATCATAAACCATTTGTTCGTGTCATCAATCAATCGTCTGTGTCATAAATAAATTGTCCACGTTTTAATTGTGAAAACTTTTGGTCGTTATTTAAAGAATACATTCAAACCTGTGTGACTCGTCTATACCACCCACGGGGTATCTTTAATAGACCTCGAAAGGTCTCTTTAACTAGACTAACAAATCAACGAATGATTTGCCAATTAGAAACAGTTTCTGTCGTTACCCAAACTATCCACCAAATCTAGTGGACAGTCCAATAACGAGACTGTCAGTCCTATGGTACCATAACATACTACTGGTCGACTCGGCCAAAGCTAATGAATGTCATCCGTGTTATGGATAACGCATCAACAAGTTTGTCACATTATTGAAATCGTATTGTTTAATATATAAACCATCGACTTTGTTTTGAAAACTTGAAAACGGTTTAGCACATATGAGTCACCCCAAAACTTTTAGAAAGCATTAAAGAGGGGAGCTATGTACTCACTTGGGATTGCGTAAGCGTCCTTGAATCAATGGAAATAACAAAGCTCAAACGTGTCCTAATGTGTCGGATAACTTATGTTAGTGTGTCGAGACTATAATCGGAGGATTCGGATAGAATGAAGTCTTATAAACCAAATGAGTGTTGGAACTCATATGATATGGTTCAACAAACTTAACATTATGATTTGGAAAGGATCCTAAATGCTTTTGACCCGTTATGACTCTTTAAGGTAGTTTACGCTACTTTAACGGGTCATTTGCGTAAACATATGTTCGGATGCTTAAATATGTCTTATGATAAGTCTTATATGCCAAAACATGTTTAATAATGTTGTAACATCAGTTTATATGTCAAAAATTGGGTTACACATATTTAAATGGACTTATATGTAAAAAGGGCATTTAGGTCATTTTTAAGAACATATAAACGACTTATCATAACACTAACCAAACGATGTGACCATAAGGTATAACCTCAGTAGGTTATTTCCTATACAACTATGATCACAAATATGTGTTTAGTCAGATCCTAAGATCGACCAAACGGGTCGGATTCGAAAGTCAAAGCGGTGGTCAAGACCGCTCGACTTACGACCCTAAACACTAAACTAGAAGTGACGAGTTAGACATGTCAAAACATGTCTAACTAAGTTTATAAAACTGATTTGGTATCAAAACTTGGTGTTTGATACCCGAAAATGGTTTCGTCATAAAATTCACAATATGTGCATCTTTGACCGAAACTTTGACTCGTCACTTCGACTAGTAAACGTGGTAATCAAAAGGTGCAATCGCAAAGGATTATAACTTTCGTGATTACGATCACGTTGCAAAGTTCAATTGAACTTTGACTTGACCAATTAAGGTCAGAACCGAAAGTCAAACAGAAAGTCAAACTGTTTGACTTTTAGCTCAAAACAAACTAAAATAATGAACAAGACTAAGGAAGAACACTTACTTGTGTTCTAGGAAGTCAAGAAACTCAGTAGGAGGCCTCTAAAGAGAAGCAAACTCCAATTTTGAGTAGGATATGAAGAAGAGATGAAATGAGCAAAGAATGAGGTGAATTAAGCTTGCTATTTATAGTGTTCTTGAAGCCATAGGATCAATACACATGTCCCATGTGTTGGCATGATCTTAGGGAAGCTTAAACACATGTCACAAGTGGAAGAAACCAGGAAAAATCGTGTTCTTGGGCTCCAAGGAAACAAAACTAGGTGCTGAAACTAATTTTTGTTACTGGTATACTTTGGCTAACCACGACAAACAAAGCTAAGTCTGTCGCACCCCCGCCATACCCTCAATACTACTTTTGAAAGTTGGCAGCTTTGGCCCCTGAACTTGTTGCGTCGCGTTTTGTTACTTTTAACACCTTTCAACCCAATTTTTAGGCTCTATAACGGTGTTAAGGCATATATAACTTGAATTATGCCCAAAAATGTCGTGGATGTTGGTTCGTTCGGTTGTACGGTTGTGTTTTTCGCTTAATTACGTCAAACGCTATAACGAACACGAAAATGACCGAAATTGCGCAACGATTGATATTTTTCATTCTTATCAATAAAATACAAGATTTTAATGATTACAATTTTTGGATGTGCGTACATGGTCCGTATTAAAAAATACGAGAATCGGCAGACTTTCGCAGTTTGTCGCAAATAGTCCCTGAGCTCGAATAAGCATGTTTTTGCCATACCGAACCCTTCAAAACTTATTTCTAAGTTATGTAAAGGGTATTTAGGGTATTTTTAGCTCGTGTCATTGTTCTAGAGTTTATGTTGCGTTAAATTGATTACGTTTTGCATAACAGTTTACGAATTACTTCCAGAAAAGCTTTGAGAGTTTGAAATTGTACATGGACTAAAATGAGCAAATGTCACATGTAATTATACAATCCCGGAAATAATACACAAGGTTTCATTGAATACGAAATTATTCGGAATTGTACAATGATTGAAAAGGCACAAATGTTACAGTTAGCGTCAATGGTGCTCGAAAAATGAGCTTTTGACTTCTAAGCCTACACTTAGGGAATTCATTATCCAATTCCTTGTCCTTAGCTGTTTTCAGAAATCCTCTTCTTGATTAAAGTGTGCCAAATTTATTTGAATAGACATCACGATAGTATTTATCGGTGATATTCTTAGGGAAATTCTGGTAAAATCCTATCAGCGATCTTCCTCTGACGATAATTCACTCGCGCGCTAAATTTTAAGTAGTATCTAGATTTCCTCAAATGATCTATCAATTATCAAACCTCAGCAATAGGTAACGATTTTGATAGTTAATTTATTCATTCTCCTGCGAATCTATGTAGTTTCCGAGGAATCCATCCTCTTCTTCGATCTTCACATCCTAACGATTCTCAATTTTCAAAACTTACTATTTGCTTTACCATTAAGGTAGGGTGTTTGCACTAGTTTCTTCGAACTTTTAACTTAGCTTTATATTTGGGATAACCAATTCTACCCAACTACTATATCGAATCTACCTATCTTCGTTAGCAGCTTTGGATACTATTATAACCATACTATTAAGTATTATGACCGCGTGTGACATCATGAGATTCTATCCATTTATCACATACTGATTTTAGTTAGCCTACTAGCTTTTGATCACATAAGTGACATCAGTGTTTTCAGAATGGTATTCCAGTTAACCTTAATCATAAATAGAGTTAACGTAGAGTAATTATTTACCATGAACATACAGGTGACGAAGTGAAGGATCAACCCAAGCCTTCCTAGCATCTAGCTCCCATGCTTTACCTTTGGCACTCTGATCCTTTGATTCAGGGCAGTCCCGTTTGAAATGTCCATGCTTTCCACATCTGAAACATCCTACAAGTTCGACTCCATCTAAATTTCTTTTAGCATGGCACTCAAGGGTTTCATGTCCGGCTCGGCCACATCTGTTACATTTCTTTCGTTCATCGAACCGGGGTTTTCTTTACCAAACTGTTTTTCCCTTTTTAACCACTTTCTTTCCAGATTCACTGGCATTGACCGCAACTGCTTCACCCAGTTTGCGTTTCTTCTTGTCATTTTTCTCGGAATTCTTCCTTGAATTCTGTAACTCACATTTTCCAGTGTCTCCATCCCTATGTTCGATACGCTGGATGATCTTAATAGTCAAACTGTTGTGACAACCTATCTTCTCATACGACGTTGCCTCTTCATCACGTAAGGCACCAATAAATGATCTCGGGTTAGGACCCTGGAATGTTTTGTTCGTGCCTCTTTGTACTATTCACCAAGTTAATGAAAAATCAAGATTACTCTTAGATTATATAATAACATAGGAAACTCACAAAAAAATTCCAATCATTATTCTACCTGGTGGGTTTTCGGATGGCTCTTCTCCAAAACCATGCACCTTCCCATTGCATCCATGTCCATGTCCCCCAACTCGGTTAACTTCACACTGTTCCAAAGCAGTGTTAACGTGCTGAGTGTGACAGCCGATTATTTAGGCTGTACCGTACCAATGTAACACGTGTCATAAAATAAATAAAAAGGCTGTATTTGACTGATATTGATGTTTATATGTGATATTTGATGTGTTGGTAAAACCAAACTTTGATAAAAGTTATGTTGGCAACAATAAGATAAACACTTATCGCGTAACTAACAAAATGTGAAACGAACGTCGGTTACCACCCGATCAATGTTAAAATCCTAAAAATAATATGTTATAGTTAGAATGGTAATTTTAATCATGTCCGGAAGAAAAAAAATTAAAACGCTAAGAAACTCTATTTTTCGAGTTTAAGCGCGATACAACGCGTATCTGACAAAATACTGTCAACGCATCCAGTCAAGGCAACTGATAATTATTTCAGTAATATTTTAGTGTGATTATTTTTATAGAGTGATAAAAATAATTTAAAACGCACTAAAACAGGATTAAAACGCTAGATAAAATACCCGGTATCCAGTAAAATACCAGTGTTTAATCTATATATATGTAATATATGTATGTATATATGGATGTGTGTGAGAGTGGACAAGAGGTGGCGGCGATATGGAGCTTCTCTCTCCTCTCTCTTCCATTTGTTGGCCTAAGGATTTACTTGTGATGATTGTGCTTTTGCAAGATCTTCCAATATCTTGCATTAACCAAGAAAATATATCACAACACAATCAAACTCTCTCTCTCTTGAAATCTCGGCTGAATACCCCTCTTGCAACTTCCATCTTCATTTTTCAATCTTGTTCTTGAAGATCCAAGTTCCAAGAAGGTTTCAAGGTGTTTTGAAGATCCAAAGGTGTTTTCAAGGTGAAACAAGCTCCAAACATCAAAAATCTTGTCAAAACCCACCAAAATCTTGAAAGGTATAAACTTATTTTCAAAATCACATTCTTGATTTTTAGTGATGATAGTGATGTTGAAAGGTTTCTCTTGAACTTGGAATTAATCACAAACTTGAAACTAATAATGAATGAGATTTCAAACAAAGTAAAAATGGGTGTGTATATGTATGTATGTATGGCTGAAAGTTGTATGAGTGTGTGTATATAGTTGTGTTTTGATTTTGTTGAATGATTCTTGATTGACATGATTCTTGAAAGATTGTTACATGCATGAATTAAAAAGGTGTCATAAAAGAATGTTCTAAAAGGGTTTTGTGATTTGAGATGAATATGTGAAAAAGTGAACTTTTGGAAGTTCATATATGTATGTATATATGTCGTGTATATATATGTATGTATGCATGCATGTAAGTTTTGTCACATATTCATAAATGCAAGAATGTTTGCATTTATGTAAGCATGATTAGGTGATAATGTGATGAACATGTTTTGATTTATATGAACATGAAATAAATATGTTGTTTGATGCATTTAAGATCATGTAGGATGGTGGTGTTATGATATGGGTGCATTAGATGCACATACTTGTACATGCATGTTGATATGTGATCATAAAATAATGATTTGGATGTGATTTGATAAAAATAAATTTTGATCAGATTCTAAACACTAAAATTATGAATATTTGAAGTGTTAAAATTTTATAAAACTTTGTCATAAAGTTTACTAGCTTTGCATGTTGTACTTGGTGCTTTATGTGTTGTAAAATACGTGAAATCGCATGATTTATGTGACTTACACAAAAACTGCACTAATCTGATTATAATAATCATTTTAATCAGTAAATAACATGTATTGTGTTAAAATATCAAGTCAATTGGAGTTGGGATGGTTATGAAATGTTTAACGCAAAACTATGCGGTAAAACGGTTAAAAATCGGCTTTTCGAAGGATTTTTATAAAACTGTTTTAAATCAGTAAGTAAACTGATATTTTTAGTTTAAATATAAGTATTTTAACTAATATTAAGTTTACTTGGTGTTTGGTTAATCATACCGAATCACTTAAATACGCGTTTTACAATGTACACTAGCATGGGTTATTTATGAGTGAACCTTATGTGTTAAAATGTGTTATATGATTTAGATATGTGTATATGATAATATGTTAAGTGTTGACATGATAGCGGAGAATTTAGACTATGCATGTACACTTGTGCGCTTAAAGCGGTAGAATTGGTAAAATCGCGTTAAATGTGTAACTTGTTTGTCGAGCATGAAAATTGATACATATAAGTTATTTTATGCATACATGCTTTAAAAATGATAAAATAAATAAGTTAACGAGATTTCGCGTGTTACGATGCTTAGTTTATGTGTACGTTTATGTATATATATTACGACGCGCAAATCGTAGATATATTACGTATAAACAGGTGTGTTAACGGATTTACATGATAATGGTCACCAATAAAATCGTTCAAGTCGCAAGATCTTATATATATATATATAGGGGACCGCTAAAATGAAAACCACCCCCAGTTGTAAGAACCACGAGAACCACTTTCTAACCATTAGATCTTTAGGATGGATGGATGAGATTAAAAGTAATAAAAACTATTATAAATTTTTTTTGTCTTATTATGTTTTTAATATTTTAATGTTAAAGGGCATTTAAGTAAATTTGTTTTTTTTTTGTCTTTTTATATATATTATTTTTTATCGCCTTTTTTGTCCTATTGCATTAATCATTTTTTATTAAAAAAACATATTATTTTGTTAAAGAATTTTTTGAAATCAGATTTTTTGATAATTTTTTTCAAGATTTGTTTAAAAAAACGTTTTTAATGAACCGTTTTTAACGCGCCGTTTTAAGCTCTGTTTTTACGCACCATTTTTAACGCGCCGTTTTTACGCCCGGATTTTTCGGGCGTCGTTTTTTCACGCCGTTTTTTCACACCGTTTTTTTAACGTCGTTTTTATGCCGTTTTAAACGTCGTTTTTACGCCGTTTTTAAGCCGTTTTTCACGCCGTTTTTTACGTCGTTTTCATGCTATTTTTTACTTCGTTTTTACGCCGTTTTTTAATGTCGTTTTTTTCACGCTGTTTTTTTAATGGCGTTTTTTCGCTCATTTTTAACGCGCCGTTTTTTCACGCCGTTTTTCACGTCGTTTTTACGTAAAAAATTTACTTTTTTATGTTAAAAAATTTACGTTTTACGTTAAAAATTTACGTTTTACGTTTTACGCTCGGCTTTTTCAAGCGGCGTTTTTTTACGTAAACTTTTTACGTTTTACGTAAACTTTTTACGTTTTACGTAAAACTTTTTACGTTTTACGTAAAACTTTTAACGTTTTACGTTTTACGTTTTACGTAAAACTTTTTACGTTTTACGTAAAACTTTTTACGTAATACTTTTTACGTTAAACTTTTTACGTTTTACGATTTACGTAAAACTTTTTACGTTTTACGTAAAACTTTTTACGTTTTACGTGTTTTCGTTTTACGTTAAAAAAGTTTACCTTTTTACATTTTACGTTAAACTTTTTACGTTTTATGCTTTACGGTAAAAAGTTTACGGTTTAACATTCTTTTTTTACAAAAACTTTTTGACGCAACACGAACGCACCCAGAAAACGCAAACTCGGTAGGTGTCTCAGATAGATTGTTAACATCATCGACTAGGGGAAAAAAATATAAAAAAACCAACATCAAAACAAAGTGTATCTCGAAAAAAAACGGGGTTTGACTCAGATTTTTCTATAATAAAAAAGGCTGCAAAGTGGGGTTGCAGGTTCAAAAACCTACCCTCCGCCGTCCTTGCCCGCGCCATCGTCATCAAAATCTACGTTTTTTTTTTTTTGCATCATCGCCACCCAATCGATCGTATCAAAACCCACATATTCAAAGAACACAAATCAAAACCCCCAACAAATAAAAAAACCATCAGATTCAACACATCAACCCCACATAGTTTACTGTTCAAAATCACCATAGAATCAAGAACACAGATCAAACACCCACCGTTTTTCATGGAGAGAGAAACACATATTAACTGCCAAAAAATCAAAACCCTATCATCAAAGATTCAAAAAAGCACCAACAAGACATTCAAAAAGCTCCAGCAAAATATCAAAGATTCAAACATTCAAAAATCAATAGCAAAAAACCAGCAAAAACATTCATAAAAGAATACCCAAATATCTCAGAGAAACAAAGCTAACCAACACACCACCGTCGCCGTCAAAATCCACCACCACCGTCTCCGTTAATCCTCACCACCACTACCGTTAACATATCAAAAAACCATCAGATTCAACACATCAACCCCACATAGTTTACTGTTCAAAATCACCATAGAATCAAGAACACAGATCAAACACCCACCGTTTTTCATGGAGAGAGAAACACATATTAACTGCCAAAAAATCAAAACCCTATCATCAAAGATTCAAAAAAGCACCAACAAGACATTCAAAAAGCTCCAGCAAAACATCAAAGATTCACACATTCAAAAATCAATAGCAAAAAACCAGCAAAAAACATTCATAAAAGAATACCCAAATATCTCAGAGAAACAAAGCTAACCAACACACCACCGTCTCCGTTAATCCTCACCACCACTACCGTTGCCGTAAAAAACCCACCACCGTCACCGTCAATCCTCACCACCACCACAGTCGCCGTAAAAAACCACCACCACCGTCGCCATCAAACCCACCACCACCGTCATCAACTTCTCCTACTTGTCAGATCTTACGCACCTTCACCGGAAATGGTGGGTATGGTCATCATCATCATCGACCAACCACCATCATCTTCGCAGTTGGCTGGTGGTTGTCGCCGGAAATCGGAGGGGGAGGGGTGTTTGGCTGGTGGTAGCCGGATAAGGTTATTGCCATGGTGGTAGCCAGCGAGGAGTACGGTGGTGATCAACGATGGTGTGTGGTGGTTGGTTTTGACTTTTGATTTGGGGTTTTCATAAGATTTTTGAGTTTTGATTTTGTGTCTGCAGAAGATTTTTGAACAATATGAAAGAGAAGATGTAAAATGAGAGATAAAATAGGATAGAGGAGAGAGATATATAAAGAGTCAGTCATATTAAATGAAGAGAGAGGGAAGACTTGACATTTGTGGTAAATGACCATAATACCCTTTAGGTTGTCATATTCTGATTGGTTGAAAGTGGTTCTCGCGGTTCTTACAACTGGAGGTGGTTTCTATTTTAGCGGCTCCCTATATATATATATATATATGAACTCATATATATATTAACGTGCCAGCATAATCTAAAACGATAACTTTTTGAGAGAATCTCAAAGGTATGTGAAAATTCTAAGATATGGAGAAACTTAGAAATTTTGTGATATATATTGATTGATAAATCATTCCTACGTATATTAGGACGTGTAGAAATCAATTTGTGGGATTGTGCTATTTAAAATACGCACCCAAAGGTGAGTGTCACTAAACCCTCTCTTTTTACTGTTTTGTATATGTTTTGGGGGAAGAACACGCCTAAAAAGGGTTTAATAATGTTTTTAAATAAAAATTACCTTTTTATATATAGAGTAAACTGTCATTTTGGTCCCTGTGGTTTGGGCACTTTTGCCATTTTAGTACAAATCTCAAACTTTTTACATCTGGGTCCCTGAGGTTTGCATTTTGTTGTCATTTTAGTCCAAAATCCAAAAACCCTCTATTTTGACTGTTGAAAACTGATTATTTTGTCCTTTAGTGCAGGGGCATTTTGGTTATTTTTTAAATTTCATTTTTTTTGCAATAAAACCCATATCAAACATCATCATCATCAAAACCCAGAACAAACATCATTTTTTGCAATAAAACCCAGATCAAACATCATCTTGGACGGAGAAATTAATCCCAGATCTCCCGTTTCTCTCTCTCTATAGAACCACCACCACCGCCACCTCCTCCCTCTCTCTCTTCTCTCTCTCTCTATAGCACCACCACCACCGCCACTCCAAACATCATCATCAAAACCCAGAAAATCAAGAACATCATCTTCAAGAACATCATCAAAACCCAGACATCGTTCATCTTCAAACATCATCATCAAAACCTAGAAAATCAAGAACATCATCAAAACCGGCAGATCTGAACCACCATCAAAACCTAGAAAATCAACAATAAATTACAGATCCACAAACCCACAACAACAAAAAACCCTTAACCCTCATATTCACCCTCATTCTTCACTTTCCTCTTCCTCTTCTTAACTCCGCTAGGGTTTTCCACCACCGGAACCGCCGTGCCTCTGCTATCGTATGCCGGAGCCGTCGATGTTCTCCGTCACATATACGTCGTCGTCGCTGACGGTACCGGAAACGGGAGAGTTGTGTTTGAGGAACTTAGGGTTAGGGTTTTCGAGGCATTTGAGCTTCGATTTGAGGAGGTGGCGGAGTGTCGTAGACGCTGACGACGGTTGTGGAAGTAGATCTGGTAGCGGAGAGAGATCGGGGAGAGCGGTGGGGATGGTGGTGGTGCGGTGGTGAAGTTAATGGAGGGGGGTGAGGTGGCGGTGGTGAGAAGGGAGAGAGAGGAGAGAGAGAAAGGGGGTGTTTAGAGAGAGATAGCAGATCTTTAGGGGTGTTAGGGATTTTATTATATTTTTTTATTATATATATATATATTAATTTAAAAAATGACCAAAATGCCCCTGCACTAAAGGACAAAATAATCAGTTTTCAACAGTCAAAATAGAGGGTTTTTGGATTTTGGACTAAAATGGCAACAAAATGCAAACCACAGGGACCCAGATGTAAAAAGTTTGAGATTTGGACTAAAATGGCAAAAGTGCCCAAACCACAGGGACCAAAATGGCAGTTTACTCTTATATATAAAATATATATTTTCATTGAAAATATATGGATTTGTTAAATATATCTTTCGGGGAGAAACGGTTTTGGTGAATATATGTTTCGAGGAGAAACGGTTTTGGTGAATATATGTTTCGGGGAGAAACGATTTTGGTAAATACATGTTTCGGGGAGAAACAGTTTTGGTGAATATATGTTTCGGGGAGAAACGGTTATGGTGAATATATGTTTCGGGGAGAAATGGGATTGTTACGGTGTTTCAGAGAAAACGACCGTGTAGTTGGGATGAATTTGCTTGATCCCAGGGATTTCAGTAAATTCGTACAACATCATACATTAAATTTATCATTGTTAGTAGGATATATATATATATATATATATATATATATATATATATATATATATAGGGTAAGGTTCATGCGAGAACCACCCTTATTGCGAGAACCGCGAGAACCAATGTGAACACAAAATAAAATCTAAAAAAAATCAAAAAAACACTCAAATTTTTTTTTTTATTTTATAAAAAAAAAATCGCTATATTTCGTTACCATAAATTTTTTTTTCGAGTAACGCACATGTGCATATGTATCATTACTTCAACAAATTCGGTAATACATTATCAGGAATAGACAATTGCACTTTAATTTACAATACCATTAGTAATACACTACTTTTTACATTACCAATATTCAAAATGCACATGTGCATCATTAGGTATAACCATGATATAACGTGTTTTGGTACAAAAAGTTTGTGATTTTGAATGAAGAAGTAGGCCCATATTCATGTTTTCTGGTTAGTTATATCTAGTGGTTGATGGTTTGGTTATAGTTGTCAATTTTTTATGTAATATGTTGATTGGATGGTATAAATGGTGTTTACATACATGTAATAAAGTGAAAATATTGTTAATGGTATTGTATTATGGATGGTAGGAGGTAATGGTATTGTAATATGGATGGTAGGAGGTAATGGTAGTGTATTATGGATGGTATGATAGATGAAAGGGAAAGTGTATTCAAAGTGGTGTACCAAAACACCTTATTTCATGTTGATACATGTAAATGTACATGTGCATTTCTAATATTGGTAATGTAAAAAGTAGTGTATTACATATGGTAGTGTAAATGAAAGTGCAATTGTCTAATATGTGTAATGAATTACGGAATTTGTCAAAGAAATGACAAAAATGCACATGTGCATGCTTGTGTATTATGGATGGAACGATAGATGAAAGAGAAAGTAGTGTACCAAAACACCTTATTTCCTGTTGATACATATAGATGCACATGTGCATTTCTAATATTGTTAACGTAAAAAGTAGTGTATTACACGTGGTAGTGTAAATGAAAGTGCAATTGACTATTATTTGTAATGAATTACGGAATTTGACAAAGAAACGATACATATGCACATGTGCATGGATAACTGTTACTCGAAAAAAAAAATTGAAATTTTTTTATTAACAAAATATAGCGATTTTTTCAAAAAAAATAGTAAAAAAATAATAAAAAAATTTTGGGGTGTATTTTAGATTTTTTTAGGAATTACTGTTTGTGTTCACATTGGTTCTTGCGGTTCTCGCAATAAAGGGTGGTTCCTAATGGATTTTTGTCCTATATATATATATATATATATATATATATAATGTATATGAGGCAGGCATCATAGATGGCCTCGATATGGGCCATGCGCAAGTGATGTTGCTTAATCATTTAAGTATTGCACGCGAGGAATTGTTGGTAGAACTATCGGGTTGACAACCCCGTCGTGACTGGTCGCTCCGTGTCAATTCAAACGACGAATTGAAATTCTGTTTATAGTCTAGCATTGATTATACCTTCATTGTAAATATATAGTTCGTAATGTCTAGCTAACTTACGAGTCCAAACATTTGATTCTATCAATTTAATATGTAAACTCGGGAATATGTCTATGGTTGGAAGGTTCTATGGAAATGCTTGCGACGGCTGACCCTTGAGTTATTTTACAAGGAAACAAATTAACTTTCTTGAAAATTATATGGATGCTTTTATAATAAACACATAATTAGAATGTTTTTCCTTGGGTCAAATTTATTTTAAATTTGAATATGCGAACTCACCCTCCTTTGTGTTGACACTTGATTTTAACGTGTTCTTCAGGTACATGAGTTCGGCTTCGGGAATTATGGCGTATCTTATGGTTGTTGATGCATGTTTGGCTTGATAATGTGTTGGACAAACTTTTAAAACTATTTGGGACAAATGTAATAAGATCCATAAGGATCAAGACAACTTAACTATGGTGTGGTTGTGATGAATTTTAAGGCTTATGTTTTAAAACCTATGTTTTAATTAAGTAAAATGTCCAATAATTCGATGCATCGTTCAACAAGATATTAATGGGCACCAACTTCCACCACCACTACGTTTTATATTCTGCTGCGACATTTTTAGGGTGTGACACTGAGTGATCAATTGTGCTAACTCCTCGGGAGTGATAGGAAATCCTATACTGTCAATAGAGGAACCCTGTCTCGCTTTTGGTGGCATATTGACGTTTCTATTATTGAAGTAATAATAACAACGCAAGGAAATATTTAAATAATTCAATCATTAAATGCGAATGGATTAAACAATACACATGTAATCACACTCACATAACAATTTGAAAATTTTATCCCAAAAACCCATTGTTTTGATATTTTATGGTGGAAATTACATTACTTGTTTATAGTTTTCAGAAACTAGCAAAATTTGGTGGGAATAAAATCGACAACATAGATAAGTTTCATCGAATTTCCTCCTAAAATACCTACGTGGTATGCAAGCTTAATAAAAGGGTTACCAAAAGAAATAGAATGTTCGAAACATCAACAACAATCATTTAAAACCTAGAAACTCCAACAACTTTCCAACGATCTCCTCAAGCTCCGCTATCCTCTGACACAACTGATCTCTCACGATCTCATCCAACTCCCAGATATCCTCATATGCATCCATTTGACCCCCAAGATCCTGCATTTTTCCTTTAGTCTTCTCTAAGTCCCCTCGCAGAGTAGCAATCTGACGGTCACAATGAGAGCATCGATCTACCCAAACTCCCTTCTGTTTCTTCGATGCAGATTTTGTAACAGCCCTAGAGGTCGATGCTATGTCTACTGCGATTAAGAGTCTCTTCCCTTGGCGTGCAAGAATTAGTAAAGGTACAATGGAGGCTAAAGATCGAGACTAAGGAATAAATGGCTCTGGTATAAGTGGTGGAAGGATCTCTGTCGTAGGATCAACAATATCAGTGTGTGGAACTGCTAGTGGTTCTAATGGTCGAGTCATGATAACAGTGGCGTTCACTACTGGTGCTACTCCATATGATCCTCCAATCATCGATGTACCTATGCCCAACTCATCGACTACTGGTGTTGATGTGTACAAAAAGTAACATATAAATTACATCAATAGAGGCACAAAACCAACCCTTTTTAGTACTAATGTTGGAAAAAACGCGTTTCTTTCTACCTTTTGAATTTACACAACCAAATGAGCTTAAAAGAACAAAAGGAACAAATAAGCAGCCAAAGACCAACATAAAAACAAGAAGAAGGAATAACGTGACATGCCCGACCCCTCGGCAGCATCTCCCAAGACAAAAACAAGAAAACAGAAGCTGACCACGGGGCCGAGCCCAGCCAGGCATGGGTCGTGGTCAGACCTCACACATAAAGACAAGACCAGCAGAAGCTTCTACGCCCACCACGGGGCCGTGCCCAACTCACCATGGGGCGTGGTCAACTCTCAGATTTGTAGAATCTTGATAGTACAACGAAGAGTTGACCAGGAGGCCGTGTCCAGAAGCCACGGGGTCGTGTGGGCCCCTCTGCTTACAGCTGCAATTAATGAAGGAAGAGAAGGAGCTGGCCATGGGCCGTGCCTAATGGACACGGGGCCGTGGCCGGGGTACTGTTCTGAGTAAAAATAGGGGTGCTTGGTTCACTTCAAAGGCATCCCTTGGCAAACCACTTCTCTCTCACTTTGCCACCACTCCACCACCACTACAACACCAACACCAACCACCATCATCCATCTATCATCTTTAGAGTGTGTAGTAGTCTCGGGATCCAAGATTGATAGTAAGAGTTCTTGTCAATCAAAGGCCATGCTTGGCTAATCTCTTACATAACTAGGTGAAGGCAAGTCTTTAACGTATTACTTTTGATTTTTAATCTTTAATAACTAGTTTCTTATGTTGAAAGTGAATTTTCTTTACCATAACTTCATGATGTCATTGATTTGCTCATTCGTGTCGTTACGGTCTGTATAAAGCGCGTTAACTACTTGGAAGGGGGTTAGAATGTTGGTTTGTTAAAGTTCTTGTCTCATTCAGTGTATAGATCCTGCGAGGACTTGGTTCAAGCTTACTAGGACCTCCTTCAACGCCCCAAAGGTATTGGATGGCGGGGGTGCGAATAGCTTGAACCCCTCATATGTAAACTACTATTAAAACATTAAACTGGCTTCTTAGGATTGTATCCTTGCTGACTCAAACCACTTTGCCGAGGGTAACGTCACTTTCAAAAGAGGGGCCTACTACTTTTCGCATTAATAACTTATTTAATTATTTTTCAATATTCCGACCCTTTGGGATTGTATCTGTCACACACCACCCGATGGAGGAAACATCGGGGCGCGGCAATAAGCGAAACAGATTGTCCATGAGAAACCATAACAACTATAATTTACCAAATATTTAACGTTATGTCCCATACCATATCATATAAAGTAAAGCAGTTATTATAGACATAGTGTTCTCAAAGACAAATATTGTTCTGACAACTCATAAATTATTTAATTTGTTTCTAGACTCCCTTAGCTTGATTCAATGACATCCAGTGATTAAAGCAAGCATCCTAAACACCTGTCACATATGTTAAAAAAATTCAATACACATAGAGTAAAGGTAAGCATACAAGTTTAATAGTATAATAGTAGCGAAAGCGATTTACACATAACCAACATGTAACACGTAGAAATGTGAAGCAGGTAGGTTATCGACAATGAAATATGCACAAACATGACTGCGAGTTGTAGAATGCGCAACACATATCACCACTGTGACATGTGAAGAAATACCCTTAACAACCCCTGTCCATGACAGGTGCTGAGTCCAAACTATAGTACTATCGTTGCTAAGGTGTCAGGCAACAATCACTGTGTAAACATAACATACAAACATTCACCGAATAACACGTATAACATGCAGAGCGGTTAGCGTATAAAAAGTGTTTGTGTTGTGTGTTGATGTGATTTGATATAAGTAACGTATGTAACACCCAAAAGTGCGTTAAGCAAAAAGAGATCGGGTATACTCACAGATCGTGTTTAATAAATAAACACAAGCTTGGATTGAAGGGAGCGCTGGAGAACTAGCCTGATCAGAGAACGATAGTGTAAGCATTGAACAACGTATTAAACAGTGCATTGGAGTGACGTGAGACGGATAGTGATCCGACCGGATGACCGTCCAGACGGATGACCATTCGGTCGGTGGGTCGTCCGTTTGGGAAGGATGTGTTTGTGTAAGGCTTGAACTTTGAAGTTCTCGTTGTAGCATTTTAAAAGATGGGAAATGTTTCTACTTATCAGGCCGTCCGATCGGATGGTCATCCGGACGGATGGTTGTTCGCTCGGATGGTGATCCATTTAAGTGGAACGTTACAAAGATTCAAGTCTCCTAGTAAGACAGTCATTAGATCGGATGGTCGTCCGATCAGATGACTATTCGTTTGGAACTGATATTGTCACACCCTCAAATTCCACACGCGGAGTATTACCGCGAGGCATGTGACGACCAGGATCTTAGCCACTAATTATTTTGAACGGATTAGTTATTGTTATAAACATTAGCATAATTAGTGACCTAATTTAAATTTTTCAAAACATATTTTAAGTTCACAGCGGAAAGGGAAAGAAAACGCATCATAATTGAAACCACAAATTCATCATCATGTTACTTACGAACCACGCACTCCATCCGATTGCAACGTCCGTCCAGAGTTGTACCGAGCAACCTGCAAAGCATGCAGTAGAGTGTCAACATAACGTTGGCGAGTTCACGTGTTTGCGGTTTTCCCAGTTTTAATTCCAAAAACTTGTTTTAACTAGTTAATTTATCCGTTTATACATGCCATGGGGAGCTACCCCATAAGTGAGCGACTAAACTGTTTTAACCAATACCGAATACTTACTTAACCGTATGTTTCCGCAGTGCCCCGTTTGTCAATGTTCTATCATCATTGACGGTTTGCCTGAGTCTATTAGTTCACGCCCGTTCCCAGTAACAAGGGTCGGTGTGAGGCTGGTTACACCTAAATAGCGCTATTAACTAATAACCCGTTCGCCTGGCCCCGGTGACTAATCGGTATTAAATGGTAGGGACTTGAGTGATAGAGTTTCGTTTAGTGTTGCTCGTTGCATTTCCGTACAAACAGTAATTAACTAAGAGTTCCCAGTAACAAGGGAAGTAAGTAAGTTTGTTCCCAGTAACAAGGGAAGAAAAGTAAGTTTGTATCCCAGTAACAAGGGAAGAAAAGTAAGTTTGTATCCCTCACAAGGGGATAGTGTTGTTACCCGTATCCCACACAAGGAGATAGAAATATCGTATCCCGCACAAGGAGGTAGTAAGCAATCCCAAACCAGGGAAAGTGTTTTGTTCCGTTTCCCAACCACCGGGAACGCATGCTTTAAGTAAAAAGTAGTGAACTCACCTTTGCTTTGCTCGGTAGTTAATTTACTTGTGTTACGTTAGTCAACCATACCCTATTATGGTTATTAAATATTAATTAGGTTCGCATGCAAGAAATGTCACGCACAAACTACACGTATTTAACACATAGCACGTAAGTCATACTAGCATTTATGTTATTGGGCCTATCCTAGCATGTGAACCGTTAAACAGTGACAGTTAAACCATAACAATAATACACAGTTCATCACATCAGTTTGTGCGGCCCAATAACTAAACAAAATAGTCCAGTCGAAACTGGGTGGTCTCGACTCGAGAACAAGAGGTCTCGAGTCGCAACCATGAGTTTCTGAGTCGCAACCAGGCGATCTCAGGTTGTGCATTTCTGAGTCGCAACCATGAGGTCTCGAGCCAGGCTTGAGTCGAGATCAGGAGATCTCGAATCGCAACCTACCCGATCTCGAGTCCCTTGTTGTTTGTCTGGTTTCGAGTGGCCACTAAGTGGTCTCGAGTCGAAACCGCTTGACCTCAACTCGCAACCACTGTAGGAAATCTTTCTAGAATGTTTGCCACCTTTGTACGATCCAATCATTTTGCACAATCATGATTTCATGTACTGACCAATCAAAATGCATAAACATGTTCCAAATATTCCATCTTAACCAAAACGGATCAAGCACAACAAATTTTCAAATATTTGCACATCATTCAAACTGTTCTTCACTAGTGTTTTGTCATTCATCAAAACATGTTCAACCATCTGATTATATGAATCACCATAACACATATCCTTCTAGCAATTTAACCTTAGTACATCACAATATCATTTATTCGTTTTATACGTGCAAGCAAACAGAAGTAAACATAATCAATCGCCATATGAATTATCACAAGTACCAACTGAACACTCGTTAACCAAGTTACCTGTTTATTTGACCCTAAATCCGGTATCATCTATTCATACATGTTTATCATACAAATCACGATCAGGCTCGCACCTTTTTCACATATCAACAAAACATCTATTATTCCTTTAATCTTATTAAAACAGTTTAAACACAAATCAAGAACCCTGTGTATATCTAAGTTAATCCAACAGTTAACACTTACACCTATCAAAGATCCCCAAACCAACACCCCAATTTACCAACTTAAAACTTGAAATGAAGCATAATGCAACACGATTTTACACAACTCAGCCATAACAAGATTGCATAGCAAAATCATTGATAACTATTTACTGACCGAGAACCTTTGAGACCAAAGAGTGTGCTGCCATTTCTTCCCGTTCTGACCCAATCGAGCCACCGTCTTCAGGTTCGTCCTTCATGGCTCGAAGTCCAACTCCAAACACACCGCTGACCTGTCGTTGCTGCCTCCGTCGAGTACCGACGGCTGGAGCTCGTCTCCACCACTAAGATCTTCATCATTGCCGACATCTGCCGATGCAGATGTGGCTGCCGCTGCTGCTGGGTTTGGTCAAAAACATCGCTGATGGTGTCGCCGTCCGGAGAATAAGAGAGAGAGAGAGAGAGACGGGTGGGTGTGCACTGTTGCCGGTGACCGAGAGAACCAGGAGATGGCTGGTGGTCAGTCTTCAAACAGAGGCAGAGAGGGGAAAAGAGAGGAGCAGTGAGAGGTATGGTTGGAGGGTGCTTGTCGCCGGCAAACTGAGTCACCGGAGCTCGCTGGAATACGCTCCAGTCACCAGAAATGTTGGAATCGACAAAGGGTGCCAGATTTGTGTATGCGGCTGCACCTTATCTTTGTAGGGTTTTAGGATTAAGAGAAAAGATGAGAGGGGGAGGGTTTAGAGGATTTAAATATGGTAGGTTTTAGGTTTAGAGAGTGGGCTTGGGCCTAACCCAAGTGTAGGTGGATCCGTTATTGCATAACACCACGCATAAACGGACGGGTCCGATTATTTATCTAGATGCGTAAACGGTTGGGCCAAAATGTCTTTCGTCATGTTCTATTATTATTTCGCCAATAATAATAATAGTGACATAAATAAATACACGTGTTACTATTTTACCCTTCTCTTGACAACGAGAGCACGGGTTGTCACATTCTCCCCATGTTATAGGAATTTCGTCCTCGAAATTTAAGCAAAGGTCATACGTTACGCTCTATATGTATACACAGACTCCATTACCATACGTAGATACAACCAGTTTCATGAAAATCCACAAAACTAACACGTAAGTCACAAAGCACATAAAATCACATAGCACGATAAAAAATCACGCAGCACAAGATCCACAGAGTTTGTACGTATTTCTCATAGTATAGAATTTCACAAATTTAATTACAACATCCAAGAAGCGTACAGGAAAACCCGAAGTGTCACATTATCCCCAAGTTCAAGAAATTTCGTCCCGAAATTTAGCACGCAGCCACTGATAAGCTAGTGTGTTTAAACGTTTTTGTGGGGTGTCACATCATCCCCTTGTTGGCTTGAAATTTCTTCTAGAAATTTCAGTTGTAGCTTCAGTGCTGGAAGTAATGTTTGCAGACAACTGGGGATACGTGCTCATCAGCTGGTTTTTCCCGTTCCCAGGTAAACTCTGGGCCACAGCGTGAGTTTCAACGAACTCGTATGATAGGTATCTGGCTACGTTTGAGGGTTTTGACTTCTCGATTAGTGATCTCAATCGGTTCCTCAATAAAGTGTAGCTGATCGTCAAAAGTTAACTCTTTAAAGGGAATGATGAGTGTTTCATCTGACAGACACTTTCTTCAGGATTGGCAGGTGAAAGACATTGTGTACCGCGTTCAACTTTTTCAGGCAGGTTTAGTCAGTATGCTACCTTACTGATCGTTTCGATACTTCGAACGGTCCAACATATCACGGATTAAGCTCGTCTCGTTAGTCATAACGTACCACACCCTTCCAGGGTGAAACTTTAAGTAGAATCCAGTCTCCGACTAGGAATTCTAGAGGTTTCTTACGCTTATCCGCGTAGCCTTTCTGACGGTCTGGAGTTGCCGTCATGCGTTGTCTGTTCTGGGCAATCCCACCCGTGGTGTCAAGTGCAAGTTCTGGGCCGGTACTTTGGCTTCCGCCCAACACAGAGGTGACCGGCATCTGCGTTCGTGCAATGCCTCAAATGGTGCTGCCAGAATGCTAGTGTGGCAGCAGTTGTTGGAAGAGAATTCTACAGAAGGTAAGTGTCACTAGTACCCAAGGGTCGATAACACATGCTCTTAGCATGCCTTTGAGTGTTTGGATGGTGCGTTTGGCCCAGTCATCAGTTTGCGGGCGATAAGCGGTGCTCATGCCTAACAGTGAGCCCAAAAGTCTTTTGTGCATAGCCTTGCGAAGAATCGGATGCAAAACGTGGGTTACGATGAGGTAAAAGAGAAGTTGGCATCTCGTGCCTAGTATCTACTTCTATCAAGTAGATGGTTGCAAGTTCGGAAACTTGTCGGTTTCTTTGGTCGCGTGTTGTTACCAGCAGACATGTTATCGATGCCCCGAACATGATAGCATAAGATAGAAGCACTTTGTAGATTATCTTCCAGTTGCTGGAGTTGCGGATCGTTTGAGGATCTCTCGGATGCTAGGTGATGCCCCCTTTTGAGTTCAAATCGTGAGAGGTTGCGTATACGGTCGAGAAATGCGGGCTTTGTGGCGTTAAAAGTCGTGTACTGAAAACTTAGCGCAAGGCGGTTTTGCGTCGTAGAAGTTCCAAGGTAAAGCGTAGGAGTCGTTTGGATTCCCCACTGACTTTCAGAATAGGTTCGGGCGTCGCCGAAAGAAACAAGTGTCGAATATCTACAGGACGGAATAAATTCGAGTGTCGTGACTAGGTGTTGATCGTATCGAGTTCGAAGAACAGTGTTTGCGATACTCGTTACCCCCGGGGTATCCTTGGCTCGTTGCCCCCAACGTGTAACATTCGTAGGAAGTATTTCGTTCGAACGGAGATTTGTGCAGAATAGAGTAGGATAAGAATCAGGGAATTCATAACACGAGTAGCGAGGTAATGTTTGAAGGGTAGTCAAAGTTGGTGCGTTCAATTTGAGACAAAACATAAAAGGCTTGATGGTCGGCAATAAGGATTTATCTGGTGTCGATGAGGTAGCTGGTCGTACATAAGCCGCGGGCGATTAGGATAAAGAACGTCGTTTTGCCGATAAGAGGTGTTACGTCAGTATGAATGGCACAACAAGAACCAATGATAGAGAAGGACGGTCGTCGTATGGGTCGGGGGGGGGTTTAGGTTCACTAAAACGTCTAACAAGATGTTCTGAGCTGAGCCGTATACGAAAAACGAGTTTGTGATCCCCCATACCGGTAAGTAACCAAATTTGAATAGACTACCGAAGTCGTGAGGACGAGTCCGAAGTAGTGCTTGTGTCGTCGAAAGGCTTCCATGTAAGGTAATAAAAACATGTCTGAAAGGATACGTTTGGATCACACATCACAATTTTTAAGATTCAAGAAGTTTATTGACTAGCAGTCGAGCTTGCTGAATTTCCCCAAACTAGAGGGAAATCTGGTCAAGGTCTTAGTATGAGGGGGGGGGGGGGGGTTTCGACGTGAAACTGTGAAAACAAGTTTTCAGGAGAGTACGATTGAAGTAACACATTGAATTTCAAGGGATAAAAAGTTTGCTGACTAGAGGTCGTGTTTGTTGAATTCACCAAACTGAAGAGAGGTCTGGTCAAGGTTTCTATACGAAGAAGCGTGTATGTCGTGATAGAGAAACGATAGGAGCGGGGATACCATCTGAGCAATAAACGCTGATTCGTACGAAAGCTAGCGAAAGAATCCACGGAAATCAGAAAAGTTGTCAAAGAATAGCAGTTCTAGAAAATGAAGGGTAAGGTAAGCATCTAGGTCACCGTAATAGTAGGTGGGTTGAATGGATCGTATCTTCATTTTGCCACGCCTCCAAATACGCCGGTTTGTAAGAAAGTTATCAATTCGTTGGGTTTTGGGGCGTGCTAAGGTATAAGGTTGTACTTGAATAAGGATTTACCATGTAACGAGGAATTAGGGGAAATAACTTTGTGGTCGATGGAAGGGCGATTCGATTGCTGGCACAACATGAGAAGCATACTCCGCGTATGCTTTTTGTGTTCGAGATATGCAAACAGGAACCCGAAAAGTGTAGACTTACTAGAATGTTTCAAGAATCCAGGTGATCAGTCGGGTGAGGGAACAAGTCTCACTACTTAAGTCGGGAAAAGAAATACGCAAGTAAAAAGGATGCGAATGACGTCGTCGTTCTTTCTAATATCCCACGATATAGGGGTGGCTCCCCTTCGTCGATTCGTTCTCGTAACTTCTCTATGTGCTTCATAGCAGGCCTTCCCTGGGCAGGTCTATCGAGTGGACGTCCCTCGCGTCGATTGGCAGTCCAGGGATGATATCAGGAAATACGTGGACGAGGGCTTGGAATAAATGGGTTCCCTGCCCTTGGTGTATTGTGGTTTTGAACCAGGTTCAGGAGGACTCGCTCCTGTTTAACACGTAACTCGCTAGCCTAGCCTTCGTATGACCCACTGTGTTAAATACTAAATATATGCTTGCATACTAACACATACATGCTAATTATATACATACACACATGGGTGCACAAGTAAAAGTTCGTTAGTCTGCCATTACCAGGTGAGCATCTGAGGTTGACGAACCTTGCAATCCGGAGTGTGGTGTCGTTGTGGTTTATACTAAAGAACGGTTATAGTCTGGTTTCCATATAAAAATATTTTTATTTCCCAAGCCAAAAATATTTTATATTTAAAACCTAGTTCGCTATAACCAATGGCTCTGATACCAATCTGTCACACCCTCAAATTCCACACGCGGAGTATTACCGCGAGGCATGTGACGACCAGGATCTTAGCCACTAATTATTTTCAACGGATTAGTTATTGTTATAAACATTAGCATAATTAGTGACCTAATTTAAATTTTTCAAAACATAGTTTAAGTTCACAGCGGAAAGGGAAAGAAAACGCATCATAATTGAAACCACATATTCATCATCATGTTACTTACGAACCACGCACTCCATCCGATTGCAACGTCCGTCCAGAGTTGTACCGAGCAACCTGCAAAACATGCAGTAGAGTGTCAACATAACGTTGGCGAGTTCACGTGTTTGCGGTTTTCCCAGTTTTAATTCCAAAAACTTGTTTTAACTAGTTAATTTACCCATTTATACATGCCATGGGGAGCTACCCCATAAGTGAGCGACTAAACTGTTTTAACCAATACCGAATACTTACTTAACCGTACGTTTCCGCAGTGCCCCGTTTGTCAATGTTCTATCATCATTGACGGTTTGCCTGAGTCTATTAGTTCACGCCCGTTCCCAGTAACAAGGGTCGGTGTGAGGCGGGTTACACCTAAATAGCGCTATTAACTAATAACCCGTTCGCCTGGCCCCGACGACTAATCGGTATTAAATGGTAGGGACTTGAGTGATAGAGTTTCGTTTAGTGTTGCTCGTTGCATTTCCGTACAAACAGTAATTAACAAAGAGTTCCCAGAAACAAGGGAAGAAAAGTAAGTTTGTATCCCAGTAACAAGGGAAGAAAAGTAAGTTTGTATCCCTCACAAGGGGATAGTGTTGTTACCCGTATCCCACACAAGGAGATAGAAATACCGTATCCCGCACAAGGAGGTAGTAAGCAATCCCAAACCAGGGAAAGTGTTTTGTTCCGTTTCCCAACCACCGGGAACGCATGCTTTAAGTAAAAAGTAGTGAACTCACCTTTGCTTTGCTCGGTAGTTAATTTACTTGTGTTACGTTGGTCAACGATACCCTATTATGGTTATTAAATATTAATTAGGTTCGCATGCAAGAAATGTCACGCACAAACTACACGTATTTAACACATAGCACGTAAGTCATACTAGCATTTATGTTATTGGGCCTATCCTAGCATGTGAACCGTTAAACAGTGACAGTTAAACCATAACAATAGTACACAGTTCATAACATTAGTTTGTGCGGCCCAATAACTAAACAAAATAGTCCAGTCGAAACTGGGTGGTCTCGACTCGAGAACAAGAGGTCTCGAGTCGCAACCATGAGTTTCTGAGTCGCAACCAGACGATCTCGGGTTGTGCATTTCTGAGTCGCAACCATGAGGTCTCGAGCCAGGCTTGAGTCGAGATCAGGAGATCTCGAGTCGCAACCTACCCGATCTTGAGTCCCTTGTTGTTTCTCTGGTTTCGAGTGGCCACTAAGTGGTCTCGAGTCGAAACCACTTGACCTCAACTCGCAACCACTGTAGGAAATCTTTCTAGAATGTTTACCACCTTTGTACGATCCAATCATTTTGCACAATCATGATTTCATGTACTGACCAATCAAAATGCATAAACATGTTCCAAATATTCCATCTTAACCAAAACGGATCAAGCACAACAAATTTTCAAATATTTGCACACCATTCAAACTGTTCTTCACTAGTGTTTTGTCATTCATCAAAACATGTTCAACCATCTGATTATATGAATCACCATAACACATATCCTTCTAGCAATTTAACCTTAGTACATCACAATATCATTTATCCGTTTTATACGTTCAAGCAAACAGAAGTAAACATAATCAATCGCCATATGAATTATCACAAGTACCAACTGAACACTCGTTAACCAAGTTACCTGTTTATTTGACCCTAAATCCGGTATCATCTATTCATACATGTTTATCATACAAATCACGATCAGGCTCGCACTTTTTTCACATATCAACAAAACATCTATTATTCCTTTAATCTTATTAAAACAGTTTAAACACAAATCAAGAACCCTGTGTATATCTAAGTTAATCCAACAGTTAACACTTACACCTATCAAAGGTCCCCAAACCAACACCCCAATTTACCAACTTAAAACTTGAATTGAAGCACAATGCAACACGATTTTACACAACTCAGCCATAACAAGATTGCATAGCAAAATCATTGATAACTATTTACTGACCGAGAACCTTTGAGACCAAAGAGTGTGCTGCCATTTCTTCCCTTTCTGACCCAATCGAGCCACCGTCTTCAGGTTCGTCCTTCATGGCTCGAAGTCCAACTCCAAACACACCGCTGACCTGTCGTTGCTGCCTCCGTCAAGTACCGACGGCTGGAGCTCGTCTCCACCACTAAGATCTTCATCATTGCCGACATCTGCCGATGCAGATGTGGTTGCCGCTGCTGCTGGGTTTGGTCAAAAACATCGCTGATGGTGTCGCCGTCCGGAGAATGAGAGAGAGAGACGGGTGGGTGTGCACTGCTGCCGGTGACCGAGAGAACCAGGAGATGGCTGGTGGTCAGTCTTCAAACAGAGGCAGAGAGGGTAAAAGAGAGGAGCAGTGAGAGGTATGGTTGGAGGGTGCTTGTCACCGGAAAACTGAGGCACCGGAGCGTTGCTTGCCGGAATACGCTCCAGTCACCGGAAAATGTTGGAATCGACAAAGGGTGCCAGATTTGTGTATGCGGCTGCACCTTATCTTTGTAGGGTTTTAGGATTGAGAGAAAAGATGAGAGGGGGAGGGTTTAGAGGATTTAAATATGGTAGGTTTTAGGTTTAGAGAGTGGGCTTGGGCCTAACCCAAGTGTAGGTGGATCCGTTATTGCATAACACCACGCATAAACGGACGGGTCCGATTATTTATCTAGATGCGTAAACGGTTGGGCCGAAATGTCTTTCGTCGCATTCTATTATTATTTCGCCAATAATAATAATATTAATAATAATAGTGACATAAATAAATACACGTGTTACTATTTTACCCTTCTCTTGACAACGAGAGCACGGGTTGTCACAGATATTCTTCGAAATTTTGTAAAATGTTTAAGTGTTGAGAACTTGTAAAATCCGTTAAGTTTAGAACGTTTTGCGATTGAACCGAGACGGTATGACAACGTGTCAAACAACGGAAACCCCATCAGGTCCAACTTATCCGGTCGGACGGGAATCACCCCGTTTGATCCGAATCAGCTGTCCATGACGGTGTTTCATGTTCACCCCGTGAATCGGTTGTCTCTTCGATAGTAATCCGTTCTCAAACCGGCACTTCACCAAAGAATGTATAGAAGGCCCGAACTAGCTCAGATTCTATCAGTTTTGAGTGAAAAGTTGAGAATGTTTGAAGAAAAGTTTGAAACACTTTGATTATGCTTAGATTCGTGTAAAATCATGTAGAAATCTATTAGATTCGGCATGTTCTTGCTGGAATGAAGTCATTCTCCGAAGTTCATACAGAATCGTGATGACGTCATCATTGAGCATCCCGAAATCAGGTGATTTCATGATTAAAAGTTGTGATTCGATGGGGAAGATGATGAGAAAGTGTGTGTAGATGATAAAAGTACAAGATTTGAGATGAAAACTTACAAGAATCGCGAGGAATAGAGAGAAAATAGCCTGAGAATGCTCTGGGTTGGAGGGAGCTGTCACATCATGAACAGTGATGTGACAGGTGAGGTATTTATAGTGTGAGGAGAAGAAGAGGTGGTGCAGGTTATTGGGTCGGATGGCATTTCGCCATCCGATCGAATGGTCATCTGGTTGGATGACCATCGATCGAAGGGTCATTCGATCGGATGGCTCGTATGAGTTAGTTTCCGATTTCCGTTTCGTGCGTTGAGCGTTGCGTTTCGTTTTAGCGAGTTGCGAGTAAGCGATGCGATAGTTTTAAATAATACTTACACAAATAACATAACTAACATACTACAACATAAGTAACCTTGCGTTTCCAGTTCACGATGATATTGCGTTGTGATAGAGTCGCGATTGCGTTTTCGAATAACACCTTTAATATATATAATCATGCACAAGTAACACATAGTAACACACACACTTAAAACAATACCAATAACTGCGATTCGATTCGAGTTGTGATGCGATAGCGACGAGATAGCGTTAAGTAGATTGGCGTTAATTTTTGGTGCATATGTTTGTCGACTTCGTCTTGTATCGAGTCTTGTGAATAGATTAGATGGAACAAAGCTCAAAGTACGAGAAATTAGGGTTTTAGAGGTGAGAGTCCATTTCACGCGAAATGGCTAGGCCATTTCGTACGAAATGAACCTTGACCATTTCGCACGAAATGGTTCATGCTCATTCCGTGCGAAATGAGTTTCCTATAAATACCTGAGCTGAGTTTTCATTTGGAACCGGTTCCGAATTCCAGAGCCGGAGTGCTGCTGAAGTGTTGTTTGACCTGTAACACTTTCAAATCAATAAACAAGACAATTAAAGAGTGAATCAAGCTGTAATCAAGTCTGTATCATTGAATTCCGCCTTTGATATGGATTAAAACTCTTCTGATAGACACGTTTAGATCGATTCTCGATCCTACAAGTGGTATCAGAGCTCAGGAGGAAGAGTTCATACCGATTAAGCTTGTTTTCATCAAGAATTTTGACTTCTACACCTTCTTTTTCAAAATTAACAAGATTTTACGGTTAAAATGGATTGAATTTCACTTATAACGTGCGAAACACAGTTTTAAACAATCCTTGAAAGAATTAGACCTTAATTCAGCTTAAAACGTGATCTATTTGACAAAAATCTGTCCGAATGTATGACATCAGCAGCATTTCGTACGAAATAGCCCATTTCGTGTGAAACTGTCTTCCATTTCGCACGAATTGGACTTTCAGGTGTCCATTTCGCTTGAATCGGCCCATTTCGTTTGAAAGCACCTTCATTTCACATGAATTGGACAGTATTGGTCCATTTCGTACGAAATAGATTTCCATTCCGCGTGAAAGTGCCAATTCGCTTGAAAAGCCATTTCGTACCAAAGATCCATTTCGCACCAAAAGGATTTCGCATCAAAGTGACCATTTCGTTTGAATTTTCATTTCGTTTGAACTTTGAGAATTTGTGAAACTGTTTACCGAAACATGGAAGAAGAGTTTTATAACGCATTTGCTACTACTCCAGCTGCCCCAGTCACTGCTGCTGAAACAATTGAAATCGAAAATGAAACAGGAACGTCTCAAAAGCCTCCAAAGCTTATGTACATCGAGGATTTTAAAGGATGGCAAAATCGTTTTGAAAACTGGGTGCAAGCCTATAAATTTGATGCATGGTGTTCGTTAGATGTAGATTACGTTAAACCGAAAAATGAACGTGGGATTGAAAAGGCTTTAAGTGACTATTCAGCGGTTGAGAAATTGAAATACACCAGTGAAAAAATGATGATTAGTCTTCTCCAACAATCCGTAAAAGAAGATATTTTCGTGTTACTTCAACATGAAGAAACTGCTAGATCAATTTGGTTGGCGTTGATTAATAAATTTAAGGGAAGTGCTGATATGATAAAGAACAAACAACCTTTACTAAAGAAATCATTTGATATGTTTGTAGCGTTTGAAGATGAGACGACTAAGAAGACTATCGATAGATATTGTCATGTTGTTCAGGAAATGAGAAGATTGGATATCAAGAAAGAAGACGATGAATTGGTTGATAAACTTGCTGATGCTCTACCACAGAATAAATGGGGAACATATTTGTTGATTTTGAAACATATGAGAAAATCTGAAAATATGAATTTGAGTAAGTTCATCCAGAAGATTGAAGAACATGAATTGGATATTCAGAAAACTACTATCTTGAATAATCCAAATGCTCAACAAGATGTTAGTCTATACTACAGAGGAAGCAAATTTGAGACTACTCCGAGTCCAAAGATCAAGACTGCTTTTAGTGCTGATAGTTCTTCTGGAACAAATGTTAGCACTACAACTCAGAGTGGTGGATATTCGTCATCATATTCAAGTTTTGATCCGAATTTCACAACACCAAGCCCTCAACGACAGAGTTCAACAAATCTACAATGCAATGTTACATTGAATATTCAAAATGGTCAAAATCTTTCTCCAGAGTTAGCTAAGCAACACATGGCATCACTTGTCACTATGTTAGAATCGTATGAAAGCTTAGTTGCTGGAAGAATTGGAAATCCGATGCTCACCAAAGAGGATTATGACCAGATTGATGCTGAAGAACTTGAGTTGATGGACATCAAGTGGTGCTTAGCCAGTGCTATAAGAAGAGCAGAAAAATTTACACAAATCACCAGTAGAGATGATCTTCGTGATGTTGCTACATCTCCGTTAGGGTTTGACAAATCAAAGGTTACTTGTTTTTGTTGCCGAGAAAAGGGGCATTTTAAACGAGAGTGAAAAAATAAAGAAGCAACAGGGAGACAAGATCCATTTGGAAACAACGATTATCATCGAAAATCAATTTATCATCAGATTACTCAACAACCGTCATCATCCCGTGCTATTGAAGAAGGAAAGAAGAAAGCTTATTTAGTAAATCAAGATGATGAAAAATTGGCAGAGGGATTTAGCTGGGACAAACACGTTCCGGTTGATTCAGCATTTGTTGTTCAAATCTTGGAAGAAGAAGCAGTCAAATCTAAGCCAAAAAGAATGAAGATTTTCAGATCATCTGAAAGTGATGAAGACACTGATGATGAAGAAGAGTACATTAATAATGCTAGAAAAAGTTTAGACTCATTCAGTTTTAATTTGTTTTTTGCAGATAAGATCGAGATGTTGAATGAGAAGAAGGCGGCTAGAATGAAGAGAGATTTGGAAGCAAGAAGAATTGCTGAAGAAAAGGCAAAATTGGAAGCTGAGAAAGCAAAAGCTGAAGAAATTTCGACAGAAAAGGTCGACGATGAAGAGTGTGAGGTAAAAGTAGAATTTGATGAAGAACCAATGATTGAGAAGGTGGTGGAGAAAATTGTTGAAGTGGAGAAAATAGTTGAAAAAATAGTCGAAGTTGAAAAAATCATTGAAGTTGAAAAGATTGTCGAAGTTGAGAAGATTGTTGAGGTCACGAAACCTTGTCTGAAATGCTTGAAACCTTGCAAAGATTGTGAGGAGAAAGACAAGAAGTATCGTGAACTAGAAGAGTTGAAAGAAAAATTGTTGTTTGATGTGAAATATGTAAAAGAATCATATGATGTGTTAAACCGATCAGTTGATAGTCTGAACAAGACAAACTTAGAAGTAGATGCTGCTATGACGATGATGAGTTCAACATTAATGACGAAGCAAAAGGTCATCAATGAGTATATTGAAGACTGTGCAAAGCTGAAGCAGGATTTGGAACTCGAAAAGATTGAAATGAGAGAATCAAACGATTGCTAATGAGTTATAAAGCTTGTGATTATTTGATTGATAGAGTTTATCCTACTGTTGCAGGTCTTGAAGTTTTTCAAGATAAAAAGACGGAAGAGGATACTGGTAAGAAACAAAGTGTCAAGTATAACAAGTGTCCGCCTCCGATCTGGGAAAGTTATTCTCCTAGAAAACCGAATGGGGAATGATTAAAAAAGGCACTCAACATAAAGTTCAAGTCTGAAACCATTGATGAGTTACCAGACAACATTGACATCACATTCACAGCGTCTGACACTGATCATGAGTCTGAGTTATTAAAGAAAGTGGTTGATCAGGTGTTGGATATGGATGAAGAGTCAAAGTCGGAGTCTAAATCTGAAAGTTCGAGTTCATCAGACAAGAGTCCGAGTTCACCAGTCAAACGGGTTTACAATAAAGAATTTCTGTTATCAAAATCTAATTTGAATGACAAACCAATCAAACTGGTATATACTTTGAATGATTCGGACAAATTATTTTCTGATGAAGAATTTCCAATAAGAAGTGTCAAAACTGAAATGATAAACAAGGTTTTCAAATTAACAGAAATTAATATTTTTGAAATAAAAGATGTAAATCTTAATGAAAAACCTAAAAAATACACTTCAAGAGTTCAACAAAGATTGAACAAGAAAAAAAGTTACAGTTCTGGTTCTGGTTTTCAAAAGAAACCAAACCACAAAAGTAATTTCAAAAAGAAAGGATTAGGTTTTATTCCTCCAGAAAATCACAAAAATGAGAAAACTTATAAACCAAAAAGAAAATTTGTTTCAGGTACAAGTTCAGTAGAAGAAGAGAAGAAACCATTCTGGAGACAGACAAACAAATAATTTCTTGCTGTGAAGAAAAAGAATCTGGTGAAGGAATCTGAGAAGAGAGTTGAACGAAGAACCTGTTTCAAATGCCAAAAAGTTGGACACATCGCTTGGAATTGTACAAAGTCCACTTATTTGTAACAGGGAGTTATTTCTATCTCAAAGTTGAAAAAGAAATGTGTTGATAAAACAGAACAACAAATGAAAAAATTCAAAGAGTTCAAAAATTCGACTATCGAAGTTGGTGAAAGTTCGAAATGTTTTTACAAAAGAAGAGTCGATTTGAACAGACAAAAATGGGTTGTTAAATTTGAAAATAGTTCAGACAATGAATCTGACTCGTCAAAGTCAAAGGAGTCATTTGTTGAGAAAAATGATGAGAATTCCGTTCCAGAAATGAACGAAGAAAACTTTCTGTCATTGATAAGAGAAAACCTGAAATCCAAAGTTGAAAAGATTGAGATTTCAGATCAATTCTTCTCTGGCAAAGAAGAATTCGATGTTGAAAAAGCGTTTAATGGAAATGTGAAATATATTTTTTGAAAGATGGTTAACAGGAAGGTAAAGGGCGCGAAAGAATTTTATGAATCAAAGAGATGGAGACCGAGTGAAAAGAACTCCGAAACACCCAAGACTGGTCAGGCTTGGGTGACAGCATTCTCTACTTAAAATCCTGACTTGCCGGAGCTTCCAAGATGGTAATCGTGGAGCATGAATCGGCATCTTTCTTGAGAAATTCACATATGTGAAATTTCAACATACAAGTGGTATTATCATTTTTGAAAATTGTCAATTTAAAATTGGTTTGGTGGATAAGTGAACCTACAAGTGGTTGAAAGGAGGTTTTCACTTACAAGTGGTTAATCAAGGTCATTAAGTTGAACTTGACTTAATTTTTATTCAAAGAGATTGAAAAACAAAATGATGATCATAACCCCGATCTTACATGTGATTTCAACAAATCTAATTTTCCAAAAAAAATCATTTTGATTAAAACGAACTTAAGTGTTTTGAAATCATAATGGGAAAATAGTTTGTTGTCAGGGGAAGTTCTGATTGTTTATGCCAAGTGGATGGCGAATTGAAGCTTGAAAATCAGTTGTCATGTTACTTGTACAGTTTGTTTTCAATTTTTTTTCTTTTAAAAATAGTTTTGAATTTTATGGGGAGTAAGAAATTTCAGAAAATCCAAAAACATTGAAAATTTTGAAAAAGCAAAAAACATGATAAAATGAAAAAGAGTTTTGTTGTGAAAAAGAGGAAATGATAGTAAATCAGTGGACATTCACGGCATGCTAAACAATTGGAAAGTTAAAATGTGATAAACGGTCTCACTGATGATATGCCAGTAGGTTTTTACACGCTTAGTAGATTGTGTTCGAGATATAAACCTAAATATCAAACTTGCTTAGTTTGTGGGGAACATCTCTCGGATATATGGGTAACCCCCGAAATCTTGTTTGAAGGGCTTTCTATTTCTGACATACTAGGTCTTTGTGCGTGGTGATATCTGGGGTATTATACCAGGACTTCTGATTTTGCGGGAGCAATAGCCTAGTCCTCGTATAATACTTTGCATGGTTTAATCTTAAAGCTCGCCCTCAGCATAAAAATGATGAAACATTGAAAAAAAATGCTAATCATGTGTTGTTGTAAAGAAGATCCCCAAGGGGGACCCACCTAAAGTCGAACCATCATCTCTCTGATTTTGCGGAAGCAATAGCCTAAGCTCTCATGGTCTCGCATTTAACCCCTTACAGATATCATTAGTGCACATTCACCAGTAAGACTGAATATAGGAGTCTGGATATGAGAGTATATTCTGAGGTGGGACACGCGAATAAGTTTAAGTCCTTAAAACACTAAATCCGTATCTCGAAACAATTGAACTTTGTGTGAAAATTTTAAGTGGATCAGTATACTGACAATCTAAGTGAATCGTTTAGAACTGAATGTGTTTAAAGCTCAACGGTCCTAGTGATTTGTCTCAAAAACTGATATGATCCTCTTACACAAACTCATAAAAATATTATTCTGTATATATTTCTTTACTGCATTTCTTTAAACAAAAATCCAAAAAGATTCTCAGTGTGTTTTAGCATAAATTTTTGAAAAATACAAATAGATTTTCGACAACTGATGTTTGAAAAGCTGATTTTCAAAATTCCGAGTGCTAAACACGACGAACAGGTTTGGGAAAGTTTGTTTGAAAAAAAATGGATATTCTTACAAGTGATCGTCAGAGATTATAAATGTTAATCATTTTGGACGATACATGCAAGTGATTTATAAATATGTCAAATTGTCAAATCTGTGAGATTTATTGTTGGGGAGAGATTTGTGCAGGTCCCTGTGTCTAAACCTGAGCAGAGTGTGAGCCAGGTCACTATCCTAGAACAAAAGCTATGTCAGATTGCGATCCCGAAACAACTTAAGGGGGAGTCTGCTAGCAAAGGGGAGTCTGATGATGCAAGAGACAGTTTCTGATCTTGAAAGATTGTTAAAGATATAAGTTGATAAAAAGTCTAGAGCCGAGTTTAATCCTGAGGATCTTGCAAGCTGCTGATACTGAAGAACTTAAGGAATCAAGAGATCTGATCAAGAGAAGATAGATCCAGGATTAAGATTTTGAGAATGAACAAGAAAAGGAGAAAAGACTGATCAAGACTGAAGAGTTGACATACCAAAGTTTTGTCACACTGAAGACTCGTCGACATCCAAGGGGGAGTCTGTTGGTGCATATGTTTGTCGACTTCGTCTTGTATCGAGTCTTGTGAATAGATTAGATGGAACAAATCTTAAAGTACGAGAAATTAGGGTTTTAGAGGTGAGAGTCCATTTCGCACGAAATGGCTAGGCCATTTTGTACGAAATGAACCTTGACCATTTCGCATGAAATGGTTCATGCTCATTCCGTACGAAATGAGTTTCCTATAAATACCTGAGCTGAGTTTTCATTTGGAACCGGTTCCGAATTCCAGAGCCGAAGTGCTGCTGAAGTGTTGTTTGACCTGTAACACTTTCAAATCAATAAACAAGACAATTAAAGAGTGAATCAAGCTGTAATCAAGTCTGTATCATTGAATTCCGCCTTTGATATGGATTAGAACTCTTCTGATAGACTCGTTTAGATCGATTCTCGATCCTACATTAATTGCGTTTATCACATTGTTACTTCACATAATACAAGTCGTAAAACAAAATAGCGTAACTATCATTCATCGTTTATCGAGGTTCGAGAGTACAAGCAATAATCAAGAAAGAAATGTCAGATCTGATTAGCAATCTTTTCTTCCTTTGACTTTGACTTCAAAAAGTCGGGTTGTTACAGCCTCCCCTACTTTAGGGAATTTCATCCCGAAATTAAGGCGCAGGCGTAACGAATAGCTGTGGATACTTAGCCTTCATGTCACTTTTGAGTTCCCAGGTGAACTCGGCGCCGCGTTTGCCTTCCCAGCGAACCTTCACTATGGGATTGCGTCAGCGTCGGAGTTTCTTGGGTTCTCGATCCATGATCTCGATTGGCTTTTCCACAAAGTGTAATGTTTCGTCCACTTGTAGATCCTCAAGTGGTACATGTAAATTCTGCTTGGCAAGACACTTTTTGAGGTACGAAACATGGAAAGCCGGGTGGACGTTGCTGAGTTCCTCCGGTAGTTCGAGTTTGTAGGCCACCTTACCAATTCTTTCCAGAATCTTGAAGGGTACAACATATCGAGGTGCGAGCTTTCCTCTCTTGCCGAATCGGATCACCCCCTTCCAAGGCGAAACCTTTAGGAGTACGTGATCGTCAATGTCAAATTCAAGGGGCTTGTGGCGTCTATCGGCATAACTCTTTTGACGACTCCGAGCTTTCAATAGATTGTCTCGTATATGGAGAATCTTGTCAGTCGTTTCTTGCAATAACTCAGGACCGGTAATTTGCACATCTTCGATCTCGAGCCATACAATAGGCGATCGACATTTTCTTCCATATAGTGCCTCAAATGGTGCCATTTGGATGCTAGAATGATAACTATTGTTGTACGAGAATTCGACTAAAGGTAAATGCGAATCCCAATTACCACCGAAATCTATGACACATGAGCGAAGCATATCATCAAGGGTACGAATCGTGCGTTCAGGCTGACCGTCGGTCTGGGGGTGGAAAGCGGTACTTAGATTAAGAGTAGTACCGAGAGCAGATTGAAACTTTTCCCAAAGGCGCGAGGTAAACCGACCATCGCGATCAGAGATGATATCACGAGGCGTCCTGTGTCGACAAATGATTTCGTCGGTGTAGATCCGTGCTAATCGTTCTACCTTAAAGTCTTCTCGTATTGGCAGAAAATGAGTAGATTTTATAAGACGATCAATGATAACCCAAATTCTATTGTGACCTGATGGCGTGCGGGGAAGTTTCGTTATGAAGTCCATTGCTATACTCTCCCACTTCCATAGAGGGATCTCGGGTTGCACGAGTAAGCCAGAGGGACTTTGTTGCTCGACCTTGAATTTCGAACAAGTCAGGCACTTCGAAACATAGATAGCGATATCCTTCTTCATTCCAGGCCACCAATACCGAAGACGAAGGTCATGGTACATCTTGTCGGCACCGGGATGAATGGAATATCAAGACTTGTGGGCTTCAGTCAACAATATCTCCCGAAGGTTATTGTGACTTGGAATCAAGATGCGATCGAGATAGTAGAGGATACCGTTCGATTTGCTCACCAGTTGATTTTCGGTTCCAATAATTCATTCTTCCTTCAAAGAGCTTCTAGGTTATGTTGGGCATGAGTATTATGAACGCTATGCAAATAGCTTCGTCGGCTTAGGGCGTTGGCAATGACATTCGCTTTGCCAGGTTGGTAATGAATCTCACAGTCGTAATCGTTGAGAAGTTCAACCCATCGGCGTTGGCGCATATTCAGTTCCTGCTGGTTCAAGATATGTTGCAGGCTCTTATGGTCGGTGAAGACCGTACACTTGGTACCGTAAAGGTAGTGTCGCCAAATCTTTAACGCAAAAACAACTACACTAAGCTCGAGATCGTGGGTTGTATAGTTCTTCTCGTGGATCTTGAGTTGACGAGAGGCGTACGCCATAACCTTGTCTTGTTGCATGAGGACACAACCGAGACCGAGGTTAGAGGCATTGCAATAGACTACGAAGTCATCGTTTCCGTTGGGTAATGCGAGGATCGGAGCATTACAAAGCATATGCTTGAGGGTCTGAAAGGCTTGCTCTTGTTCGGTTCCCCACGATGACGAAGCAGTCGAGAAAGGGATTACACACGCGATTCATCAAATCCATGAAAACCGCGGGTGCGTTGGTTAGACCAAAGGGCATTACGAAGAATTTATAATGGCCGTATCAGGTTCGGAAAGCGGTTTTGGGTATATCTTCCTCCTGGATTCGCAACTGGTGATAGCCTGAGCGTAAATCGATCTTTGAGAAACATGTTGCGCCTAGTAATTGATCAAACAAATTATCGATTCGGGGCAGTGGATAGCGATTCTTGATAGTTGGCTTATTCAATTCCCTGATGCACATCCGGAATGATCCATCCTTCTTTTTGACGAAAAGGACAGGTGCGCCCCAAGGAGAGGTGCTAGGGCGAATGAAGCCTTTATCAAGCAATTCCTAGAGTTGACTCGAGAGTTCACGCATTTCAGACGAAGCGAGGCGATAAGGAGCTTTAGCAACAGGGTTAGCTCCAAGAATGAGGTCGATACGGAAATCAATATCATAACTCAGGGGTAAACCAGGTAAATCGGCAGGAAACACAGCAGGAAAATCACGAACCACAGGCACCTTATCCATTGCCTTCTTTTCCTTTACCTTCACTACTACGATGTGTGCCAAGAAAGCTTTGTATTCCTTTCGGAGATACTTGCTTGCTTGAATGCACGACATGAGTTTAAGATCTTTCGAAGGGACTTCGCCATACACACAAAGTTGATCACCATTCGCGAGTGAGAAACAAATCATTTTATCAAAGTAAACGACTTCAGCACGATTTTCGCGAAGAAAATCCATGCCTACTATGATATCAAAACTACCAAGCTGCATCAGGATAAGATCGATAGGGAAGATGTGATTGTTGAGTACAAGCATACAATCATGGAGAATATAATGAACATTGACGGTTCTTCCAGTGGAAACTTCTACGTCGAACGTCGTAGGGAGATTAACGCGTTTACGTTTTAGGAGCCTTTCGAATTCTAACGATACAAAACAATTATCGTCTTCAGTATCAAATAAACATGAAGCATATATACCGTTGACAAGAAAGTTACCATTAACCACATTGTTGTCAGCTTGGTCTTAGCTGACATTGATGTTGAACGTTCGTCCGCGAGTTGCTTGTTGTTGCACTGGCTACTGCTGCTACTGAGGCTGCTGCTGTTGATGTTGTTGCTGCGCTGGTTACTGCTGTGACTCTTGCTTCACCACTCTGTTTGGGCAGACATTCGCAAAGTGGTTAGGATCACCACATGCAAAGCAGGCTCTTGCATGAGCAGCGGGGGCAGGAGCTGCTTGTTGACCCTGTGGAGCGGGAAGAGGAGTTAGTAGTGTAGGAGCTTGAACTTGAGCTTGAGCTTGACGGGGACCAGTATGGCAGTTGGCAATAAAGTGACCGTAAAGGTTGCAGTGCACACAAAATCGACATACAATCCCAACACGATGATGATAAGTACAGGTAGGGCACAGAGGGTGTGGACCAGTATATGCACGTTTTGCAGGAGGTGCATTGGTCACGGGTGCGGCTACCTTGCAGTTCTGGTTCTGGGGTTGAGCATGGACATCATTGAGAGGTGAGGTGGTGACAGCACAGTTCTTGTTGTTGTTCTTGCGCTTGCGGCGTGAAGATTTTGACCCTTGCGGTGCAGCGGTTTCAGGTGCGGGAGAAGCGGTGACTTGGTGGAGACTTTTGGTGGTGTTCTTGAAGTAACCAGTCCTAACTCGCTTGTCATTGATTTCTACAGCGAGTAGGTAAGTCTCTTCGATGGTTGTCGTCTTGGCAGCTTGCACGAAATCAGCAACACAATCCGGTAAAGCACGGATGTATTTCTTGATGGTGATGTCGGGAGTAGAGACTTGGCCGGGACAAATAATACTAAGCTGCTTAAAGTGCGCAGTAAGACTAGCATTGTCGCCACCCTCTTGCTTGATGTTCCAAAACTTATCCTCCAGCTTCTGAAGCTCATGGGGAGGGCAAAATTCCTTCATCATGATTTCCTTCAATTCCTCCCAAGTAAGCCCATAGGCTGCGTCATTCCCTCGCCTGTTCCTTTCGGAGGTCCACCAATCCAAAGCCCTGGACTGGGAAACGCCAGTTGCGTTGACAGTGCAGAGGTTATCGGGACAACCGATTTGGCGCATAGTGACTTCAATTGAGTCGAATGATTGAAACATGGCAGTAGGCCCGTCTTCACCAGTGAAGTCTTTGGGGCCGCAGGCCTTAAACTGCTTGAAGCTAAAAGCAATGTTTTGAAAACCGGACCGGTCCGGCCGGGAACCGGGACTTCATCCGGGCCGGTTCATGCCATCAAACCGGACCAACATCAGGCCGGAGGTCGGGCCGGCGGTCGGGCCGGTCATGGTTTTTTTTTTTAATTAAATATGGAATAAATCACTTCAAAACCTAATCTAAAAAACTCAAAACAAGATTTGACAATATGTTTAATAGTTAGTTGCAAGATTTGGTACTTTTGAATGTTTTTGGATGACTAATGGTTGTGTTTTTAGTTCCTTAACTATTTGGAATTTTATCTATTTTTTCTATGTTTTATATATATTTTTATATAATTTATGACGTAATCCGGTTCTTAAATCCGGTCGAACCGGTCGGACCGGTCCGACCTTTGACCCCGTAAGGTGACCGGGTCGACCTCCGGTCCGGTTCTGAAAACATTGGCTAAAAGTAGACTTAGGCGAGTCAGTCCTAGATTCCTCAGAGGACTTGCTATCGTTTTCATTGAGTTCGCTGACGATTTGCAGAATGACCTTAGCTATTTCCTTGGCGACTAGCAAGGCGATGCGTTTGTTAGCGTGGTTGCGGCGGGTAGCTTGGGAAGTTTGCGATCCAAATGACGACCTTGTCTGCAACAGACATCGTCATAGGATTCAGACATAAGTCGATTAATTCTAGTATAGTCTAGCGTATCTCCACAAGCTACTTTATATAAAGCACAGGAACACGTCCACACATAAGCACGTAATCAAATAGGCACATAAACCACATAATCACGTAAGCAGATGAGCACGTAGTCCACGTAAGCACAGAAGCAGGTAGTCCACATAAGCACATCTTCAACTATATTTTGCACGTATACCTGCATATATTGCACGTATTCACCTATCTTTCACAACTGCGTAAAGCGATCGAGAGTTGTGAGTGCGAGTAGCGAGTAGCGATTGCGAGTAACATAGTGAGTAGTATAGTGTACGAGAGTTCATAGTGTGTCTGCGATTTGTTAGCGTGTTGAGATATGTGTACAGTGCGAGTTGGGCGTATTCATTAAAGCGAAAAGCGAAAAGCGAATAGATCTCCAAAATTGAAACACATAAACATATAAAACACATGAAATCACACATAAAATCTAAGAATCAGCGGTTGCGAGCTTGAATTTTAGAGTGTCTGGGTGTTTAGACATCGACTAACCAAAGTGATTCAATTATTCTCAGGGGCTTTGAGTACACATTTTGGCCTAATAGACTGTGCTCTCTCATCATGTCGAGGTGAACGACACGCATCCTTTCGGCTTTTGCGTGAATTGAGTCGTTGGAATCGATCGAGATTTTGGTGAGAGTTTTGTAAAACCACAATAAGGAGCGGAACAAGTCATGAAGCTTCGGGTTTCACCCCTAACTTAACAACTGCATTCCCGTTTGGGTGATAGAATCACGAAATAAAGAGGGAGATCTGCGTCGAAGTATGTATTTCACTCCTGATTCAACGCAAGTTCTCGTGTTTATAGTAAAAAGGCGCGTCGAACGAGCGATCTAATCGAGAGTTTGCAGTTTTCACACCTAATCTCGACCCGATCACTCGTTTGTTTTAGAAAATCGTGTGTGTCATTAGCCTTAGGAAAGGCTAGGTGATAGTGTTCGTCCTTAGGAAAGGCCGATAGTGTGTTCACGAGTTTGCGAGTCGAGAGAGAGTAACAGAAATAGGCTTGTACCGAACCCCTACTGGGTTCGCACAAGGCGGTCTGTTGGTACTTAGACTATAGACTAGGTCATTTCTAAGACATCAACCCGGACTAGGTCGAGTCTTGCCTAATTCCCTATAGTTATGGCTCTGATACCAATCTGTCACACCCCAACCGATGACGGAAACATCGGGGCGCGACACTGAGCGAAACAGATTGTCCATGAGTATCCATAACCACTATAATTTACCAAATATTTAATGTTACGTCCCATAGCATAACATATAAAGTAAAGCAGTTATTACAGACAGAGTGTTCTCAAAGATAAATATTGTTCCGACAACTCATAAAGTATTTAATTTGTTTCTAGACTCCCCTAGCTTGATTCCATGACATCCAGTGATTAAAGCAAGCATCCTAAACACCTGTCACATACGTTAAAATAAAAGTCAATACACATAGTGTGAAGGTGAGCATACAAGTTTAATAGTATAATAGTAGCGAAAGTGATTTACGCATAACCAGCATGTAACACGTAGAAATGTGAAGCAGGTAGGTTATCGACAATGAAATATGCACAGACATGACTGCGAGTTGTAGAATGCACAACACATATCACCACTGTGACACGTGAAAAAATACCCATAACAACCCCTGTCCACGACAGGTGCTGAGTCCAAACTATAGTATTATCGTTGCTAAGGTGTCAGGCAACAATCACTGTGTAAACATAACATACAAGCATTCACCGAATAACACGTATAACATGCAGAGTGGTTATCGTATAAAAAGTGTTTGCGTTGTGTGTCGATGTAATTTGATATAAGTAACGTATGTAACACCCAAAAGTGCGTTAAGCAAAAAGGGATCGAGTATACTCAAAGATCGTGTTTAATAAATAAACATAAGCTTGGAATGAAGGGAGCGTTGGAGAACTAGCCTGATCAGAGAACGATAGTGTAAGCTTTGGACAGCATGTTAAACAGTGCATTAGAGTGACGTGAGACGGATAGTGATCCGATCGGATGACCGTCCGGATGGATGGTCATCCCGACGGATCACCATTCGGTCGAAGGGTCGTCCTTTTGGGACGGATTTGTTTGTGTATGGCATGAACTTTGAAGTTCTCGTTGTAGCATTTTAAAAGATGGGAAATGTTTTTACTTATCAGGTCGTGTGGTCGGACGGTCATCCGACCGATGGCCGTTCGCTCGGACGGTGATCTGTTTAAGTGGAACGTTACAAAGATTAAAGTCACTTGGTAAGACAGTCATTCGATCAGATGGTCGTCCGATCGGATGACTATTCGTTTGGAACTGATATTCTTCAAAGTTTTGTAAAATGTTTAAGTGTTGAAAATCATATATCGCCTAGTCGGATCGTCGTACGATCAGATGGTGATCCGATCGGAAGGCGATTCGTTCGGGTAACCTGTTTGTTTGAGAACTTGTAAAATCCGTTAAGTTTAGAAAGTTTTGCAATTGAACCGAGATGGTATGACAACGTGTCAAACAATGGAAACCCCATCAGGTCCAACTCATTCGGTCGGACGGGAATCACCCCGTTCGATCCGAATCAGCTGTCCATGACGGTGTTTCATGTTCAACCCGTGAATCGGTTGTCTCTTCGATTGTAATCTGTTCTCAAACCGGCACTTCACCAGAGAATGTATAGAAGGCCCAAACGAGCTCAGATTCTATCGGTTTTGACTGAAAAGTTGAGAATGTTTGAAGAAAAGTTTGAAACACTTTGATTATGCTTAGATTTGTGTAAAATCATGTAGAAATCTGTTAGATTCGGACCGTTCTTGCTGGAATGAAGTCATTCTCCAAAGTTCATATAGACCCGTGATGACGTCATCATTGAGCAGCCTGAAATCATGTGATTTCATGGTTAAAAGTTGTGATTTTTAAATTAAGTTGTTTTTTAATTTGGAAAAAATATATATATTGAAAGGGAGTTACAAATTTAATTTAGTTAGTTATTAAAAGGGAAGAATACAAATTAATGATTTATGTAAGTTTACCAATATACCCTTATATTAAAAATATTAAATGGAGTAAAATGAAGCATTCTTATTGGTTGAAACTTTTTTCTTTTTTCTTCTTACAAAAAAATTCTTTTCATTTGAACCCTCCACTATACATATATATATATATATATATATATGTATATATATATATATATATAGGATTTAGCATTTAGCTTGGGTGGAGGGTGGGGGGGTTATATATACACACAACGTATATATGATTTTTTTTAACGTTTTTAGGTTTGAATTATGTTCTCGGCCCATATTATTGACTCCGCTGCAACGCGCGGGTTTCCCACTAGTATATATAGAGAATGTAATTAAATATTTTGAATCGTCTTCTAGATGGAACAATATTTGATAATGTTTGTAATTTTTTAAATTATCAAATATTAAGTTAGGTAATTTGTAAGAAAAAAAGTATAGAAAATGTAACTAAATATTCTTTTAATTGGAAAGAGAAATCAGGAGAGAGAAAAAAATCAATTAATTAAATGAAGAGAGAAAAATTCAATTATACCCTTGTATTTATTAAAATACATGTAAGTTACAAAAAATAATTACAATCTTGCTACTAAAGAAAAAAATGGATCTACAAAATCAATGGTCAGGATAAGTTCATTTTGTTCACAAATACATCATTGTTCACTCATGAACCCTATATATATATATATATATATATATATATATATATTCAAGTTTCCACTTTTAACTTATATAAACCATTATAAGTATTTAGAAACTTACTTAAGTGTTTTAACACTTAAACTTTCACCAAAAAGTTTATCCAACCATGAGTAAGATCTTTAAGTGCGATTAACCATTTTAATCACACTTTAACCCCCATTTAATCATGATTATAATTTTAGAAA
Organism: Helianthus tuberosus; assembly: GCA_030545235.1. Classification (NCBI taxonomy): domain Eukaryota; kingdom Viridiplantae; phylum Streptophyta; class Magnoliopsida; order Asterales; family Asteraceae; genus Helianthus; species Helianthus tuberosus. The sequence goes on from CM060407.1 coordinate 128,750,548, forward strand.
ATTTCTCCATAGTTTCCCCTAAACTATGACGTTTCTCACGTTTTCAAAACGCGTTTAAATCACCAAATCACTACAATTTACCAAGTTTCACCAAATATCATTTTACCACAATAATCACACAATTATTCCTTCAAATTCCTCATGAGCATTACTTCTGTTAAATTTCAAGACTTTAAAGTTAACCACTTTTGAAGTTTATTAAAAATATCAAGACTTTTTATATAACACTTTTTATAAACAATATTATATAAACTTGTTTTATGTAAAAACCAAGTTCACTAGTGTTTTTAAAGCCTTGATTCATGCTCATTCTATGTTTTATCTTTCAAGAACCGTAATCAAGTTACATACATGTAATACTCATGATTTTGAAGGTGGTGATCTTGTAGGATTTAAACATATATATGTTTAAATCACATTTTCAAGTTTATCATGGTAAGATTAACACCCATGTAAGTTACCACATGAAATAAATCACAAGACCATCATAAATCTAGTCTTTAAACAACGAATCTTCACATAATCAACATAATCAACAAGATTACACTAACTAGTTACACTAATCTACACAAATAATCACATAATAAGTCATGTTTAGTAGATTTTTATGTTTGAGATTATGGTTTTTGATTAATTTTTTTTTAATCTTCAAGATAATCAACTTATACTTTGGTAATCTACATTAAACAAGAAGCTTAAATATGGTTAAAAGAGGCCTTACAACTTTGCACAAGCTAAACAAGATGATTAAGAAGAGATTTAAGCTCCAAGGAACTCCCTAATGCTTCCCCATGCTTAATCCATGCTTAGAAATTGAGTAATTTAGGGTGTTTATGAGTGATTTATGTTGGGGTTTGTGGGTTCTTCTTGAGCCGTGAACAAGGAAGCAAGAATGGAGGTTTCTTGGTTTCAATTTTTTGTGAAAAGAAATGATAGATGTGGTAAGTTTCAAGTATGGTAAGAATGATGGTATAAGCACAAGATTTCAACAACAACCATACTTCATATCTTACAAAAATTCAACCAAAATCAAGTGGGGTGGGACCCACTTGAAACCGTCAATATGAGAGGGGGGGGGGGGGTCTCATGAGATTTTTTATAAAAATTGTTATAATTCTAGATATTTTGGTGATTAATCATAGTATGGTGATTAGGGGTTTAACTGCACCATTAGGGCTAATTAGGGATTCAGAATGCTAATCGCCATTAACTAGTTCACTAGACTAGTAGAAATTTGTTGGTGCATTTTATGTGACAACAGCGTTGGATTGGTCTTTGGATATTAAACGAGTTTGGGCCGCGAAGACTTATGAAGACTGAATGGAATTCGAGTTTGTTGAAGCCCAATCTAGTCCAAGTTTGTATCAAGTTTTAGTCTATCTAGTTTAGCCCAAATTGTATCTAGAATTCGTATGGGCTTGGTCCAGTTCGAATTGTATGGTTGTGTGTATATAAACAACCTTAAGCTAGAGTTTTAGGGTTAGACTTTTGGAGACTTTTAGAAAACTTGTGAGAGAGTTAGAATACACAGAATATTGGCTGTGAGTTCGTGAAGATCTTGAGTGATTGTAAACGTTTTCGTTGGATAATCATAGAAGATCGGTTGGTAAAGCGTTTCGTGTTCTTGTTTCTGTTTACTAGGTTTATCAAGGGGATTCCGCACCCTTGGTAGATTGTCGGTTTTGTTACGATCCATACGGGATAGGGACCTACAAAATTGTATTTTGATACCTTAGATGGCTTCCATTTAGGCGTTGGCTAGTTAACGACACTTTTATTTTGTACCGACGAAGGTTTGCCGCAAGTTGTTATTCCGCAACCAAATGTTGTATGGAGTGATTTCGAGTTCCAAAATAAGCTTAACTAGTTCGCCAAGTTGTCCGTTTGGTTGTTTTGGCGAAGAAAATATTGTTTACTAGCTTGTCGGTTCAAAAACGGACAAGTTATGGGGGTTGCGACGTAGTACCAAAAGCTTATGTTTCAGACACCCCATTAATATCCTCATATTGTTTTCATGTGTTTGTCATCATTTTTCATAACTCCGGAGTCTCGGAAATGCTAAATTATTGGTTTGGACGAGTTAGAATTGTTATATTTTTAGCCGAACGGATGATTTTGTGATTAGGGCGTTGTACTGGAAAGTTATGTATTTTTGTAAGATGTGTTTCCACATTAGTGTTTTCCTATATATATGGACTCAGTTATGTCATTCGTATGTTGTTTTTCATCGTTTTGTTTTGGTTTCGCAGTTTTGCTATAATTAATAGTGTGACCGTGAATAGTGCGCGTAACACTTTCTACCAACACTTTTAGGACATAGTTTAATTGGTTTCGCAACACGTCGAAAACCAACATATGTTTTAGTACTGTTCTCTTGTCCTAACACTGTTATCTAATATACGACACAGTTACATAATTAAATTACGCTAAATGCATGAGATTATGAAATAAAAATAGTGATTAGATTGTACGGAATTATGAGTTATTTTCCATTTGTCACATTCTCCCCATGTTAAAAAGAATTTCGTCCCGAAATTCATTTTGAGTTATCCTTTAAAGGAGTCTTCTCGAACAGGTGGGGATACTTTGTCATGATCTGATCTTCACGTTCCCAGGTATATTCGGGTCCGTGACGTGAGTTCCGGCGGACCTTTACTAGTTTGATATGACTTCTCCTTGTCTTGTGGACTTTCCAGTCCATAACTTCAACAGGTTCTTTGATAAACTGGAGTGTGTCATCTACATGAATTTTATTCACTAGGATGATAACTGTTTCATTGGTCGGACTTTTCTTAAGATTCAACACATGAAATGTGTCGTGTACATTATTGAGTTCTTCTAGAAACTTTAACTTGTATGCGACGGTACCGATCTTTTCCATAATTTCAAAAGGCCCAATGTATCTTGGGTTTAGTTTTCCGCGTTTCCCGAATCTAGCTACGCCATTCCAAGGCGAGACTTTTAGTAAGACGTTGTTGCCGACCTCGAAGCATAATGGTTTACGTCTTCTGTCCGCGTAGGTCTTTTGTCTATCGTGAGCCACTTTGATACGGTCTTGTATTTTTGATATCTTGTCAGTAGTCTCTTGGAATAGTTCGGGGCCAATAAGTTGTTTGCCACCGACTTCCGCCCAACATAGCGGTGATCGGCACTTTCGTCCATACAATGCTTCGAATGGGGCGGCTTTATTGCTCGTGTGATAACTGTTATTATATGAGAACTCTACCAGAGGTAAATGAGTATCCTAGTTTCCGCCTAAATCCATCACACAGGAACGAAGCATGTCCTTCAAACTTTGGATGGTTCATTCGCTTTGGCCATCGGTTTATGGATGAAATGTTGTGCTCAGATCTAAACGAGATCCAAATGATTCTTGAAATGATTGCCAAATCCTTGACACAAAGCGACCATCTTGATCCGAGATTATTGAAATAGGCACTCCATGACGTGCCACAATCTCTTTGAGGTAAAGCTCAGCTAACTTCTCAGTACTGTCTTTCTCATGAATCGGTAAGAAGTGAGCTGACTTGGTTAATCGATCAACGATAACCCATATCATGTCATGACCTCGAGAGGTCCGTGGTAGTTTTGTAATGAAATCCATTGATATATGTTCCCATTTCCAAACGGGAATCTCAGGTTGCTGTAATAAGCCATACGACTTTTGGTATTCAGCCTTGACCTTTGCACAAGCTAGGCATTTCCCAACATAGGTCGCAATATCTCCCTTGAGAATAGCCCACCAATAATATTCTTTTAGATCTTGATACATTTTATCGGATCCTGGATGTATTGAATATCTTGACTTATGTGCTTCGTCCAGCACCAAGTCTCGTAGGCCACCAAAATGTGGAATCCAAATCCTTCCCATGAGATATAGAGTGTCATCTTTGTTCGTAACCATTTGTTTTTCTAATCCCCGCAAGGTTTCTGCTTGAATGTTCTCCGGCTTTAGAGATTCTTGTTGTGCATCGTGCAATCGAGTAGTGAAGTTCGTTTGAATTGTCAACTCTAAAGCTCGTACTCGTAATGTTTTGACTCGTTCTTTCCGGCTCAAAGCATCCGCTACAACGTTTGCTTTACCCGGATGGTACTTGATTTCATAGTCATAGTCATTCAACAATTCTACCCATCACTGTTGGCGCATGTTTGATTCCTTTTGATTGAATATATGTTGAAGACTCTTGTGATCGGTGAATATGGTACACTTTACACCATAGAGATAATGACGCCAAATCTTTAAGGCAAACACCACTGCGCCTAGTTCCAGGTCATGAGTGGTATAGTTTTTTTCATGGACTTTTACCTGTCGCGACGCATACACGATAACTTTTTCACGTTGCATTAACATGCAACTCAAGCCTTGATGCGATGCATCACAATATACCACAAAGTCATCGGTACCGTCCGGGAGTGATAAGATTGGCGCTTGGCATAATTTGTCTTTGAGTAGCTGAAAAGCCATTTCTTGTTTTTCACCCCAATCGTCTTTTATTTGTTTGGAACCACATGTCAAAAGATCAATTTGCTTTTATAAATCTTCAATTTCCTTTTCTTTACCAAAACAAGCAATATATTTGTCAAAACATTATGTGCAAACTTTTTTAAAGCTTCTTCTTTGATAGCTAATTTTGCACATTTTTCTTTCAAAACATTTTCCATTTTAGCGAGCTCTGCCATTTTTAGTTTTATGATCGCATCATTGTCAGTACAGGCCCTGCATGTTTCCATGCATTTCCTGCACTGCATCTCAGTTTTAGACTCATTTATTATCACATCAGATTCTGTTTTTAAGACTGTCTCACTCTCTACACTCTCATAGTTTGACTCAACCTTCTTCTCTGACTTAGATGACTCATCTTGGTTAGCTACCTCTTTCAGGTCGGCCATTATCGCTTGATCGGCAATCTCTGCTAGGTAGTCAGCTGTCATTTCCTTGTTCACATCTATTATCTCCTTGACTTGTTTCTTCACAGGTTCATCCTCCTCCATTTTGCAATATCTTCTCTGCGTCTCGAATATACCTGCAAAAGAACTAATCAGTTCTAGAGGAATAATAGTTTTAAAACCATAGTACATATCGTCATTCACAACAGATTCTGGTTCTTCATTGTAAGCATCATAATTTGCAGTAAGCAAAACTTCTTCCTGTTCTTCAATGACTGGTTTTGTTTCTTTAACTGCTTCCTCGACCACTTTTTCATTCACTGTCTCTGGCTCCTTGACTATCTCTGCCAGCATAGCTACACCATCACTTGGGATATACTTGTTCCAATTAAATCCCTCATCATCTTGTGAAAACCACCAATGCTCTACTCTTTTCTTCTGCAGACCCACCTTCAATCTGAGTTCTGTTGAAGTTTGACAGTTGTTCCTTGTTTCTGTGATATACAGCTTTGCGGTAGTAGTCATCATGAAATGGGTTTACGTTGTCATCGACTTCCTGATTTGGACATTTGCGTTTGAAGTGTCCCTTTTGTCACACCCCGACCGCGTTAAAACAATAAACCACGGCGGAAACGTCGGGGAGTTCGTAACAGAATCATTGTTTCACAACACATGGATTGAAGTTTTGTTTTATTGAATCAAGTTTATTACATTGTCTCAAATATTAAAATCAAAGCATGAACATATTGTCCTTCGTTGTTATTAAGTCACTAAGACCTCGTCCATTCCTATGTGAGCATGCATCAATATCATCATCAAACATCATCAACTATGGTACCTGAAACATTTGTGAAAATACGTCAGCATAAAAATGCCGGCGAGTACATAGGTTTTGTGTGAGTGTCAGATTCATGGCTCGTTTACATATTGAAATAACTCGTACAACCTCGTTAATCGATATTAGAAAGCCTAGTTTTGTAAAATGTTTGTATTGTAAATTGAATAACCAAGTCAAAACAGATTGGTTATAGTTTATAAAACCTCGATGCCATGAATCTTAACTCGAAACATTTGTTTATGTAAACCCAAATCGTAAATCGTTTTCGTAATATAACTCGAATGGTTTATATCGTTAGAAAAACCTTGTAGTGTAACTTCGTTTTGAAAAACATTTGCCCAAGTGATCTAGATAACGCAACGATATGTAATGTGTTAAAAGCACTTATATATAGGAAGTACCAGCGGCGTATCCACCATGCTTTTAGCATATTACACCCGCCCCGTTACCTAATCACTTACCATAACCCAATCGTTCAAATTGTTCAAGTAGTTCACATAGATCAAATAGTTCCAATGGTTCAAATAGTTCAAATAATTCACATAGATCAAATAGTTCCAGTGGTTCAATAGTTCACATAGATCAATAGTTCCAGTGGTTCAATAGTTCACATAGTTCCAGTGGTTCAATAGTTCACATAGTTCCAGTGGTTCAGTAGTTCATATAGATTAATAGTTCCAGTGGTTCAATAGTTCTCGTAGTTCCAGTGGTTCAATAGTTCATATAATTGAAATCGTTGTGTTCAATATAAACCATAGCATTCGTTTTAGAAGACTTGAAATCGTTTGGCACATATGAATCACCCCAAAACAATTGAAAACAGTAAAAGAGGGGAACTATGTACTCACTTGAGATTGCAAGGGATCCTCGATTAAAGTAAACTAACAAGCTCGGGCAATCAAGGAATCAAGTGGCACCTAGTATCGGATCACTAGTTAATAAATCGACACCTAAATCGGAAGATCGGGTAGAATGAGGTCTCGTAAACCAAATGAGTATTGGAACTCATGTGATATGGTTTAACAAAGTGTACATTCTAAATCGGAACCAATCCTAAGTGCTTACGACCCGTTACGACCCATTAAGGTAGCTTATGCTACGTTAACGCGTTGTTTGCGCAAATGCGCGTTCGAGACGCCTAACTAGTCCTATGACAAGTATTATATGCCTAAACATGTTTAAATATGTTGCATAATCAGTTTAAGTGACAAAAGTTAAGTTACATATGCTTAAAATCCAATTATGTATGAAAAGGGCATTTTGGTCATTTACCTAAGGCATATAAACTACCTATCATACAACTAATTAAACTAAGTGACCATAAGGTATAACCTCGGAAGGTTATTCCCTATACAATTATGGTCACAATATATGCTTGGCCGGATCCTAACGATCGACCAAATGGGTCGGGTTCGAAAGTCTAAGCGGTTGTTAAGACCGCTTATCTTAGAAAACAGGTTTTGATATCAAAACAAAGGGTTTTGATACCCAAAAATAGTTTCGTCTCAAAATGCGCATAAACGGCATTTTGACCGAAACTTCGACTAATCGACGTGGTAATCAGTAGGTATAGTCACAAGGGACTATAACCATCGTGATTACGCTCACGTTACAAAGTTCGAACGAACTTTGTGTTGACCAAAGGCTGGTCAAACCAGAAAGTCAAACACTGTTTGACTTTCATGCTTGAAAAGCATAAACGAGCATGAAAGATACGTACAAAAGGTCCAAGCAATGAAGAATTTAATCTAAAAATACTCAGGTATGAAGCTAAGGCTTCAACTTAGAGCAACGTCAGATCAAATGTGAGGAATGCTTGAAAATCAAGTGGGTATTTATAGATTTCTAAGAACCGTTCAGATCATTTCTTGTAATTCGTGCTTTAATCCTAGCCATCCAAGTGTTACCCATAGTTTACAATACAAGGGGAACATTAAAACAATCAAATGGTATCACAAATCAGGGATCAAAACCAACTCAAATGACCAGATTCATAGTTTCTGTCTGGCAGTCTGTCGCGGACCGCGTAGACCCACACATGGTCTTACGCGCCCCTCCTAGACTACTTTGACAGATTGTTAGTTTTAGTCCTTGCAAGTGTAAAACTTGGTTTTTGATACATTTTTGACATGTTTAAGCCCCGTTAACCCCATTTCAAGGCTCTACAATGAAGTTAAAGTATAGGGAACTTAAAATATGCTTGAAAACATCTCGGATGTCGGTTCTTTTGGTCGTACGGTTGCGTTGTTCGGTTAATTACGACAAAAACTCAAACGGACGCGAAAACGATCCAAATTATGCGACGAGTGGTATTTTTGCATTCCAGTCACTAAAATAAAATATTTTAATGATTACAAAAATTTTTGGATGCCCGGATATGTTCAGAACGTAAGATATGCGCGAAAATGCAAACTTATGCACTTTTTGACGCTTTTAGTCCCTATTGATCGAATAAGTTTATTTTCGCATACCAAACCCCTCAAAGCCTATTTCTAAGCTATGTAAAGGATATTTAGGGTATGTTTAACTTATGATCAAATTCTGGAATGTTCGTTACTATACAAATCAACATAGTTTCGCAGTTTGACGCAAATAGTCCCTGCGATCGAATAAACTTGTTTTCAACACACCAAACCATCCAAAACTTATTTCTAAGTTATGTAAGGGTTATTTAAGGTATGTTAAGCCTATGTCACTGTTTCGGAGTGTTTTTCATGTTACACTAATTATGTTTACGCATCAGTTCGCGTATAACTTTCCAAAAAGCGATTTAAAGCTCGAAATTGAACAAGAATTGATATGTGCGAATAATACACATATTTATACAAATCCCAAGTGTGAAACATAAGATTTCATTGGTTTTGTATTCGTATGATGGTCGAAGTGGCACAGATATCACAGTGTCCCCTACTTTAGGAAATTTCGTCCCGAAATTTATTCGTAGGAGTCTGTCTGTAACATTGTGTTAAACAATCGTCTTGTAGGGAATCTAGGGTGTTATCTATTTGCATACAGTAACCCGTCAAGGATCTCCATGTAAGACATAACTTTATCATTCCCTAGTGGGTACTTCCTTAGGAAGTGGGAACGAGTGTTTTGATTAATGATAAAGATCAAACTAACTAGTAGTTCTACGAATATCCCTTGAGAATCTAACTATTAAGACAGAAAGATCTCGTAAGGATTTGTATTTCATATCTCCAGTGGTTATTCTTTAGAAGCGAGAATGAATGGATGATTCATTCTCTCCAATGGATTCTTTGTCAGATATGGAGATGAAAGATGAATAGGTTATTCGTTTCCAATGGATATTTCTTCAGAAGCGAAAATGAATGGATGATTCATTTTCCTCAATAGGTACTTTTTCAGAAGTGGAAATGAAGTATTATTGAATAAGATATTCATTTCCCCGATGGATATTTCTTCAGAAGCGAAAATGAATGGATGATTCATTTTCCTCAATGGGTACTTCGTTAGAAGTGGAAATGAAGGATTATTGAATAAGATATTCATTTCCCCGATAGATATTTCTTCAGAAGCGAAAATGAATGAATGATTCATTTTCCTCAATGGGTACTTCGTCAGAAGTGGAAATGAAGGATTACTGAATAAGATATTCGTTTCTCCGATGGATATTTATTCAGAAGCGAAAATGAATGGATGATTCATTTTCCTCAATGGGTACTTCGTCAGAAGTGGAAATGAAGGATTATTGAATAAGATATTCATTTCCCCGATGGATATTTCTTCAGAAGCGAAAATGAATGGATGATTCATTTTCCTCAATGGGTACTTTGTCAGAAGTGGAAATGAAAGAATCGATACGGGATTATTCATTCCCAAATGGATTTTTTTCAGAAGCGAAAATGAATGGATGATTCATTTTCCTCAGCGGGTACTTCATCAGAAGTGGAATGGATTTAATTATTTTCCTCAGTGGATATTTCCTCATAAGTGAAAATGAACGGATGGTTCATTTTCCTCAGTGGGTACTTCATTATAAATTAAAACGACAAAATTAATGCAGGATTATTTATTCCCTCAGTGGGTATTTCTATAGAAGTGAAAATGAATGATCAATTCATTTTCCTCAGTGGGTACTTCGTCAGAAATGGAATGAATTTATTCATTTTCCTCAGTGGGTATTTCTTCAAAAGAGAAAATGAACGGATGGTTTATTTTCCCTCAGTGGGTACTTTATCAGAAATGAAAATGAATTTGTTCATTTTCCTCAGCGGATATTTCTCAGAAGCGAAAATAAATGGATAATTCATTTTCCTCAGGGGTACTTCATAAGAAATGAAAATGAACATGGTTCATGAATAGATTATTCATTTCCCTCAGCGGATATTTCTTTCAGAAGTGAAAAATGAATATCTAGTTCATTTTTCCTCAGCGGGTACTGTCACACCCCGACCGCGTAAAACAACAAACCGCGGTGGAATCGTCGGGGAGTGTCGTAACAGAATCATTGTTTCATCACACATGGAAATTGAAGTTTTGTTTTATTGAATTAAAAGAGGTTACAATGTCTTAAAACAAAGAGACATAACATAATTAACTAGTCTTGCATCTTTTATTGTCACTAAGGCCCAAGTCTGCCTAAGTGTATCTTGAACAATCCTATGCATCAGTTCCTGAAAACACATGTGAAAATACGTAGGTCAGCATAAAAATGCCTGTGAGATACATAGGTTTTATTTAAAATAGGATTCATGACTTGTAAGTTTAAAGAAAATGTTTAACAAAAGTTAGTCATGAACCTTAAAAATGTTTTCTTTTATAAATCATATGAAAATCGATAGGAAATCAGATGATATAAAAGATTAATGCATAGATAGGTAAATAATCAAGTAAAATGAGTTTGTATAAAATATGTTGTTTGTAAAACAATGTTTCTTGAAGATATGAAATTTGTGTAAAATGTAATATGTCTAACATGAAATGGTTTAAATAACGCTACGATATGTAATATCATAAAAGCATATATATATAGGAAGTACCAGCGGCGTATCCACCATGCTTTTATCATATTACACACGCCTCGTTATTTAAATCACTTACCCAAACAAACCACCAATGTAAAAATGTTCATGTATAATCAAATGTAATGTATAGTGAATAAAAGCATTTACTCAACCCTATAAGAAAGAAATGTACAAAACAATGTATTTGATAAATCATAATTTAAATCAAAAGTTATGTTTTGTAAAGTTAATGCTTTATTGATATAAACAACTACGCGGTAATATTAAACGTCTACATCCAAGCCTTGCGACTGAAGGATAAACCCTAGAACAAGTCAAAGTTCTACCAAAAATGAATTCGGATTCGGTCATTCCTTACGTCCAAACAAACCTAGGATTTCAAGAATGGGAGTTGTCAAGTCCTATGGTACCACTACCTACCACCGAGTGACATGATTGGTGTTAATGAATGTATTTTTGAGTCGTTAAATAAACCAAATGTTATACCAAATGTAAGCATCTTATATGAAAATAATGTACTAAATATGCTAAATGAACATACAAAGTAGAAGTGTAAAACAATGTGTCCATATGCTGAGTGAACATATGCAACAAAATATAATATATGAAATCAATGTGCTAGCATGTTAACAAAACATACATAGCAAAAACATAGAAGAAATCGTGTATTATATGTGTACTAATGAACATAGTAAGTATATGATATAAAAGCATGAAAAACATGAAAGTAACAAGTAGGCACATGTGTATCACCCCAAAACATTTGAAAACGTAAAAGAGGGGGACTATGTACTAACTTTAGAATGCTTGGAAGTCTTGAATAACAACCAAGCAATGCTAGAGGGATCACGGAAATCAATCGGCACCTAATATAGGTAACTATGTTAATAAACCGGACCTAAATCGGAAGATCGGATAGGATGAGGTTTCGTAAACCAAATGAGTAGTGGAACTCATATGATATGGTTTAACAAAGCCTACATACTAAATTGAAACCTATCCTAAGTGCTTACGACCCATTACGACCCGTTTAGTTAGCTTACGCTACTTTAACGCGTCGTTCGCGTAAAACGTGTTTGGACCGCCTAACTAGTCCTATGACAAGTATTATATGCCTTAACATGACTAATAATGTTACCTAATCAGTTTAGATGTAAAAATTTAGGTTACATATGCTTAAAATGAAATTATGCGTAAAAATGGTAATTTGGTCATTTTCCTAAGCCATATAAATTACCTATGATACAACTAACTAAACGAAGTGACCATAAGGTATAACCTCGGAAGGTTATTCCCTATACAACTATGGTCACAAAATATGTTTGGTCAGATCCTAACGATCGACCAAAGGGGTCGGGTTCGAAAGTCTAAGCGGTTGTTTAGACCGCTTATCTTACGACCCTATCTAAGCACTAAACTAAAAGTGACGAATTAAACATGTTAAAACATGTTTAACGAAGTTAGAAAACAAGTTTGATATCAAAACAAAGGATTTTGATACCCAAGAATAGTTTGGTTGCAAAATACGCATAAACGCGTATTTTGACCGACACTATGACTCGTCACTATGCCTAATAACGTGGTAATCAGTAGGTATAGTCACAAAGGACTATGCCATCGTGATTACGCTCACGTTGCGAAGTTCAAACGAACTTCGTGTTGACCATTGACTGGTCAAAGCAGAAAGTCAAACACTGTTTGACTTTCATGCTTAAAAATGCACGATAGATGAAAGAATACTTACAAAAGGTCCAAGCTTGAAGATTTGAACTCAAATTGCTTAGGTATGAAGCTTGAGAGCTTCAACTTAGAGCAGAAATAAGAACAAATGTGAAGAACCAAATGAATCAAGGTGGGTATTTATAGGAATTCAAGAGCCGTTAAGATTGTTTCTCGAACTACGATCTTTGATCTTGACCTTACAAGTATTACCCACCGTAATACAATACTAGGGGTGCCCAAAACAAGCTCAAGGTTTGAAGAAACCATGCACAAAAGCCAGAAACCAGCTGCTGTTTGCAGAAATCTGGTTTTTGCAGATCTGGGGGGCTCTCGCGCCCCGCGTAGGCTTTAGCCACCTCTTACGCGGCCCGCCACCTAAAGCAAATCAGCAACAAGTTTTCAGTTTTTACATATTTAGTCCCTGCATGTGTATAAGCCCCTTTTTGACACGTTTAAGGCCCGTTAAGCCATTTTCAAGGCTCCACAATGATGCCTAAGCATAGGGAACATGAAATATGCTTGAAAACATCTTGTATGTCGGTTCGTTTGGTCGTACGGTTGAGTTGTTCGGTTAATTACGTCGAAACACGAACGGACGCGAAAAACGATCCAAATTACGCGACGAATGGAATTTTAACATGCCAATCACTAAAATAAAATATTTTAATGATTACATAAATTTTTGGATGTCCGAATATATTCAGAACGTAAGATATGCGTGAAAATGCAAACTTATGCACTTTTTGACGCTTTTAGTCCCTGTTTGACCAAATAAGTTTATTTTTGCACACCGAACCCCTCAAATCCTATTTCTAAGCTATGAAAAGGATATTTAGGGTATGTTTAACTTATGATCATATTCTGGAAGGTTTGATACCATATGAATCGGTAGACTTTCGCAGTTTGACGCAAATAGTCCCTGTGATCGAATAAATTTGATTTCTACACACCAAACCCTCCAAAACTTATTTCTAAGTTATGTAAAGGTTATTTAAGGTATGTTAAGCTTATGTCACTGTTCTGGAGTGTTTTTCGCGTTAAACTGATTACGTTTACACATCGGTTCGCGTAAAACTTTCCAGAAAGCGATTTAGAGCTCGAAATCGAACGAGGATTGATATGTGCAATTGATACACATATTTATAAAAATCCCAAGTATGAAACACAATATTTCATTGGTTTGGTATTTGTTTAATGGTCGTAGACACACAGGTGTCACAGTCTCCCCTACTTTAGGAAATTTCGTCCCGAAATTTTATTTAGAGGAAACTTGTGAGAGCTCGAAACATGAAGTCGAAAAGATAAAACAACATTGGTTAGGGTTTCTGAACTTCTAGTAACTTAAAAAACATCATGCTTGCAATGTAAGAGGGACACTTATATAAATATATGAAGCGCCATTGGTGCGTCCACCGTACCTCCATTACATTGTTCACGTCTCGTTATTTTTGCCACTATAGGTTCTTACACACGATAAATCTTACTGGGTTTTTCTGTGCACTGAATTTCATAATTATGCATGCATCCATAATTACATAATTCCTTTCATAGTCCGCACAGTGCATTTTATAATGCGTAGGGGAAGAAAACCAAATGAACAAACCTGTGATGATTGTGACTAGACCACCATAGGGCCCTTTTAATTAAATCAATAAATGATCTCTTTAAATAGACCACCAATGAGTCTTTTCAGCTATATCATCACATGACATTCCTAACCAGATTTTGAATCAATCTTTTTAACTAGACCACCCAAAGGGTCTCTTCTGAATTATGGAATGGTACTATATAATCCAAAGGTCTTAACTATTACCTATAAGCCCATTAAGGATTTAAGGTAGTACATTTGGATATCCTACTATGAATCCCTCATATGAAGATATGGAAGATTCTACGAGGATTTTGATAACGAAGAAAAAAAATCAGATTATACAAAAACATAGCACATAAAACATAATCACGCAATCACATAATTGTTTATCCTGGTCTACAATTTGTTATCATTTTGTTAATTTGAGCACATGTATTTAAAGCACACCAGGAATCCAATCCGTGGATTTCATTTGGCACTTTAAACATTTTCAAGAATCTAAATATGAGGATAGGAAGATCTTAATAGGAATTTGGCTTTGTCCTTATTGAATCGTAATGTACGTATTAAAGCATAAAAAGGATCCAATCAAGGGCTCTGATTTGAGCGATAATCATCCACAAGGTTCTAATTGTGAAGATAAGAAGATCCTATATGGATTTTGGAATTTGAATAGCGGGAGATGTTTTGAAATCTTGCACTAGACGTGCTTAAGTCAATACACGAGGTAGAAGGTTCACGAAGTTGATGCGCTAGATATGCCAAGGTGACATATGAAGCAGAATTTGAAAGTGGGGTACTACGTATGTTAAGTCAATCATACGAGCAGAATGTTTTTCGAAAACTATGCATGGGGTTCTATAGAAATGTGTTTAATGTTTTTGAAACCTTACGTAATATTTTTGAAATCATACGGTAGATGTATTAGGTAAATATGTTTATAAAATGTTTGTGAATCATGCGATATGAATTTTGAAATTATGTATAAGGTTTTTGAAAACATGGATAATGCTTTTGAAATCATGCACTTGATATATTAAGTAAATATACTGTGTTAAAGTTGTTTTCAAACTATATGAGATACTTTGAAATCATGAGGGTTGTTTTTGAAAAACATATATGATGCGTGTGAAGTGTGTATATAAGTTTAAGTATATTTTAAGCCCTTTTACACTTTCTTTAGCCAAGTTTTAAACTTATAAAACACGATATTTACTAACACTAAACACACATATGGGCAAGTGCACCCATCGTGAGCGTAGTATAGTGTTGGTAAGTTACTGAGGTCGTCCAAGGACACAAGAGCTTTTAGTACCGGTTTATCCTCAACGTCTAATCAAATCAAAAAGTTTAGAAAAAGGTTTTAAACTAAGAAAAATAAAAACTAACTAAAAATGCTGAAAATAAAAATAAAAGTAAAAACAGATAGACAAGATGAATCACTTGGCTCCGACTCGTGTATAGTGTAACCTTTGATTATTTCCGCACTTTTGCACTATTTAAGAGATTATCTTAGTTATTGTAGTAGGCCCCTCTTTTGGAGGTGACGTTACCCTCAACCCAGTAGTTTGAGTCAGCAAGGATACAATCCTAAAGGGTTGGATTATTGAAAGATAATTAATTAAGTTATTAATGCATAATGTGGTAGGCCCCTCTTTTGAAGGTGACGTTACCCTCGGCTAAGTAGTCTGAGTCAGCAGGGATATAGTCCTAAGTAGCCGGGTTAAAATATTAATAGTAGTTTAACTTATGAGGGGATCAAAGAGTTTGGACCCCCGCCATCCAATAACGTTAAGTATTGAAGGAGGTCCTACTAAATTTGACCCAGGTCCTTTGCAGGATCTATACACTGAACAATGGCAAGACTCTTACTAAACCGTTCCCTTAACCCCCGACTAGGTAGCCAACATACCTCCATATAGACCGTGGAGATATGAATGGTGAAAATCTTTTATTTTATATAGACAGTAAAATAATGCCAAGACACCACGGACAAACGATAAGGAAGAATCACCTTCAACATAAGAAACTAGTTATTAAAGTCATTAATACATAACCAATTAAAAAGTGCGAAAAGATTAAAAATAAAAAGTATTACACTAGACACTTTGTCTTCACCAAGTGATGCAAGAGACTTAGGCAAACATGGCCTTGATTGTCAAGAACTCTTACGATCAATCTTGGATCCCGAGACGACTCACACACTCTATGATGGACAATGGATGATGGTGGTGGATGATGGTGTTATGGTGGTGGTGGGTGGTGGGTGAAGTGTGAGAGAGGTGGTGTGCCAAGGGATGGTTTGAGCTTGAGCCAAGCACTCCTATTTATAGGCTGAACAGAAGCTCGGGCACGGCCCCGTGTCCACATCCTTCTCTTTCTTTATTAATTGCTCTTGTCTTTATTAGTTGACCACGGCCCCTTGTCCGCTGGGCACGACCCCGTGTGCAGAAGCATATCTGTACTATCAAGATTTGCCTGGATTCTGTGAATCTTATAGTTGACCACGACCTCGTGTCCGCTGAGCACGGCCCGTGGTGGGCGATGGAAGCTTCTACAACTTTGTCTTTTATGCTGACACTTGGGAACGCCCCCGTGCTCACTGAGCACGGGGCGTGTTCAACCTTCTGTTTTCTTGTTTTGCTTGGGAAGATGCTTTCGGGGAGGTCGGGCATGCCACGTTTATTCCTTTTCTTGTATTTATGTTAGATTTAGCTGCCTTTTTGCTTCTTTTGTTAATTTGAGCTCATTTAATCCTGAAAATACAAAAGGAAGACAAAAACACACTTTTTCCAACATTAGTACTAAAAAAGGGTTAGTTTTATGCCACAATTGATGTAATTTATATGTTGCATTTTGCACACATCAAATACCCCCACACTTGAATCTTTGCTTGTCCTCAAGCAAAACTCTTTATAATGTGGCTTTACACTCCCAAATGGAATTGGTAGAAAAGAAGGTTTTTGGGCTTGTCATAGAGTGTCGGGATTTCCAAGATTCTTTATTTAGTTTTATTTTTATTTATTTACAATCCTATTCGTCATGATTTATTCAAAACTTTTCATAAGATAAATTACTTATTAGGGCATAACATGCTCCCTTAAAATTCTATTTATATACAAGTTCACATACCTCACGGGGGATCACTCAACACTCGGCCGAATATGTATTTTAGTGAATCACTCGAGAGCGACATGGAACTTACTCCTACCATAGGCTTGCCAAGCAATCAATCCTCCTCCTTTTTAACTATAAACCTTTGTAAATATCAAGAGGACTTTTTGGGTGAAGGGTTAGGCTTGGGTTAAAGGTAGGTGGTTTGGGTTAGTGGTTAGTAGAAAAGGGCGAAAAAGCGTAACAAGCGTCGGTTTTCGAAAGACATTTTATTTTTGCAATTTTTATTTTGATGAAGCTATTATTCAAACAAAGTTATTTTTGATGAACTTGTTTGTTTATTTCTTTTGCTTCATCAACAAAAAAATTATTATTTTTTTTTAAAGTCATACGAAAAACCGAACTTGTTACTAAAACAAAGGGTTAAAAATAAAAAGGTTTTGGTGGGTGAAAGGGTGTTTGGTTTGGGTTATGAAATGAAAAGGTTTAGGCTCAAAGGGGTTAACTAGGGGGATTTTGGGTAGGTGGTAAAAGAAAAGAAAATAATGGTGTAGAAATAAAAAGGGTTAGTCCTAATGCCTCTATCATATACTTACTCGGGTTTAAGTTGGTAAGGACCGGGAATGAATTATCGTGGCAAGTTCTAGAGTTGTAAGAACCAAGCGGCTATTCACACAAGAAATGAAAAATGAGCATTTAATTTAAAGATATGTATTCGTATGCTCAATAAAGGCTCAAAACTCACTTTTGTGGGAATGGGTTTTTATGTGATCAAGTATATATAATTAAATTTTAAATAAGCTTGTCATGCCTTTTCATAATTTTCTTATGTTGGTTCTTTTTATCACGACGCTATCGGTTGTAAATTTGTAAAAATATAACCTTTTTAGAATTTTGAAATTCCCAAATTAAACCTAGACAAGTAAAAAAAATGAAAATTTTTGAAAAAATTTGGGGTGATTAGCGGTTCCAATAGAGTTTTGTGTAAGACTTGTTATTAGGACTTGCAAGATTCAAGGTTTTAGCATCCCCCCCCCCCCCACACTTAAATTACACATTGTCCTCAATGTGTCCCAAAAATAAGTTTTTAGGTTGATTGAATGTGTAAAAGGTGTGAATCAAGCAAAAATTTGTGTTACTGGGCACGGCCCCGTGTTCAAGTGCCAGTAACAAAAATTAAACAAAAGAAACAGAAGCCTGGACACGGGGGCGTGTTGGGTGAACACGGCCCGTGTCCAGTTTACCTGAACTGGGTCATTTTTGCAGACTGTGTAGCACGGGGCCGTGTTGGGCGGACACGGCCCGTGCTGAGCTTACTGTTAATGAAGAAAATCGTCGGATGGCCCTGTTTTCCTGCATGGGGTGCTGGTTCAAGTTTCCCTTGTTATCCTTTTGCCATCCCGAGTGTGTTTTATTCGTTTTAACACCATCCAAACACCAAATTAACTAAAACCATCATTCATTAAGTCATAGAGAGAATTACATAATAGTCTAAAGGTTAAAATACTAGATAGTTAGGTCAAAGAAACACAAGAAATCTAAACCAAGAAGTTTTAGCCTACTACTTATTTTATTAGCAAAATTTCCGAAAAGGTAAATCCCTCGGTTAAATGTGGCTTGAAAAACTTCTTTCTCCGGACATGGGTTACTCACACATCGGCAAGCCATTCTTCTATCTCCCTAGGGAGAAGAAAAGCGGGCTCATTGGCATTGGTTTGAGGAGGTGCAACCTCCACCGGGACTTCTTGTAGATCTTCAAGAGGAGGTTCCGCTGGAATGTTGTCCCAACCGGTAGGATTGTGGATTCCAAGTGCTAGGTTCCAATCCTCTTGAGGGAGGATGGGTTCCATGGGAGGTGTTACAAGAATGTTTAACCTCTGGTGCAAGAGGTTTATTTCTTGAAAACTGTTTTCCAACCCCACCGTAAGATAATTTATACGGTCTATTAGGACCTCATCTACCGAAGTCATCTCGTCAAGAGCTTCACGTAACGTCATCACGTATCGTACGAGAGTTGCTTCAATTGATGGCCTCCTTTCCCTTCGACTGTTTCTGGAGTGCCCAGAAGAGGTTCCACTGTTTTGGCTAGACATTCTACGAAAACAAACCAGAAATAGTTCATTTTAATGAAACAGTACCACGGACACGGCCCCGTGTTCACCTTTCTGCAGTTTTTTAGAACAAGGAATCTTGAAGTTTCAAATTATTGTCCCAACTTATGAAGCGTTTTTGAACAGAAATAACTTGAAACAATGTTGTGTAACTTATTTTTAACAAGATTCCTTGAACAAAAAGTTAACAAACATCACAATAAAGCTTGGAATCAAGCTTCAATGAAGGTGTTGTTGCAAGAATGATGAAGAAGAAGGTAATGGATAAAAGAGGAAGGGACAAGATGTTTGTTAGAAACTTCTTTTAGAACATACCTAGGATGGTAAGTTAGAAAATCCTTTCAAATCTCTGTCCTTGGATGGTCCAAGTGTGCAGGATTCTTGGCTGCATTTATAGAAAACGACAGCATACTGGACACGGCCCCGTGTCGGCTGGACACGGCCCCGTGTGCAGGCAAGATCCTGACACGTTTTGTCCATATTCTGACAAAAAGTCAGAAGGGAATCTTTTGGTGGACACGGGGGCGTGTTGACCTGGGCACGGCCCCGTGTCGAAGGGCTGATTATGAAGTTTGTCTATTTTTAAGGAACTTTTCCGGATCGGGTGGTTCCTTACTGGATGGAACAACCCCAAAGTGCCTAAGATACCTTAATTGCTCTAGATTCAGACGAGAACGCAAGAGGTTGTCGGTGAGGGTGATTCCTATGCTATAAGTAGTTGGACAAGTCCAACCCTTTCCCGGGCTCTCGTTAAAGAAGGTGTATGCCGAATCACTCAGGTCTATGTATGCATCGAACGAAGTCGATGGGGAGTCCTTTATGGCACAATCGGCACAGGGACGACTATCGCTCAAGTCCTCACTAGAGTTAGAAGTATCGTCGGGGACAACGAAGTTGTTTGAATGCGATTCCAACACTTCTTCTTGGTTATCATCTTGAGATAAATTTTTGAAATCTATCCTAAGTTCTTTTAACCAATTAAGAATTAGATCTTCTAATTGAAATAATTCATCAAGAAGCATTTCTCCTAGAAAATCTGGTTGGGAGCATTCAAGGGAGAGATAGGGATTATTTTTACTTTCGCCCCTCTTAAGGATACAAGGAAACGATGGGTCTATATAGTGGGGCTTATAATTTAGAAAATAACATTCTAATTCCTTATGGGTACCACCACATAATTGACACCACGTACCATAAGAGTGTCGAAAGTAAAAAGTATCAGTATCACTCATGTTTGTGTCAGAAATTACCAATCGCCAGGATCTTACGGTTCTGTTTTCAGTAACTGTATCTTGGGCACGGGGCGTGTTCAGTGGGCATGACCCCGTGTTCAGCGTACTGTCTGACTTAAAACAGGATTGCCAGTTCCAATGATTGGGCACGGGGCGTGTTCAGCGGGCACGGCCCGTGCTGAGTTCTGCAGAAGCTGAAAAACTAAGAAAAATCCTAAAAAATAGAAAAATAAGAAAAACGATTAGGCCGTTGATTCCTAACTTTCTTAAAATCCTTGTGTCCCCGACAACGGCGCCAAAAAAACTTGATGCGTGTGAAGTGTGTATATAAGTTTAAGTATATTTTAAGCCCTTTTACACTTTCTTTAGCCAAGTTTTAAATTTATAAAACACGATATTTACTAACACTAAACACACATATGGGCAAGTGCACCCATCGTGAGCGTAGTATAGTGTTGGTAAGATACCGAGGTCGTCCAAGGACACAAGAGCTTTTAGTACCGGTTTATCCTCAATGTCTAATCAAATCAAAAAGTTTAGAAAAAGGTTTTAAACTAAGAAAAATAAAAACTAACTAAAAATGCTGAAAATAAAAATAAAAGTAAAAACAGATAGACAAGATGAATCACTTGGCTCCGACTCGTGTATAGTGTAACCTTTGATTATTTCCGCACTTTTGCACTATTTAAGAGATTATCTTAGTTATTGTAGTAGGCCCCTCTTTTGGAGGTGACGTTACCCTCAACCCAGTAGTTTGAGTCAGCAAGGATACAATCCTAAAGGGTCGGATTATTGAAAGATAATTAATTAAGTTATTAATGCATAATGTGGTAGGCCCCTCTTTTGAAGGTGACGTTACCCTCGGCTAAGCAGTCTGAGTCAGCAGGGATACAGTCCTAAGTAGCCGGGTTAAAATATTAATAGTAGTTTAACTTATGAGGGGATCAAAGAGTTTAGACCCCCGCCATCCAATACCGTTAAGTATTGAAGGAGGTCCTACTAAATTTGACCCAGGTCCTTTGCAGGATCTATACACTGAACAATGGCAAGACTCTTACCAAACCGTTCCCTTAACCCCGGACCAGGTAGCCAACATACCTCCATATAGACCGTGGAGATATGAATGGTGAAAATCTTTTATTTTATATAGACAGTAAAAAATGCCAAGACACCACGGACAAACGATAAGGAAGAATCACCTTCAACATAAGAAACTAGTTATTAAAGTCATTAATACATAACCAATTAAAAAGTGCGAAAAGATTAAAAATAAAAAGTATTACACTAGACACTTTGTCTTCACCAAGTGATGTAAGAGACTTAGGCAAACATGGCCTTGATTGTCAAGAACTCTTACGATCAATCTTGGATCCCGAGATGACTCACACACTCTATGATGGACAATGGATGATGGTGGTGGATGATGGTGTTATGGTGGTGGTGGGTGGTGGGTGAAGTGTGAGAGAGGTGGTGTGCCAAGGGATGGTTTGAGCTTGAGCCAAGCACTCCTATTTATAGGCTGAACAGAAGCTCGCGCACGGCCCCGTGTCCAGTGGGCACGACCCTGTGTCCACATCCTTCTCTTTCTTCATTAATTGCTCTTGCCTTTATTAATTGACCACGGCCCCGTGTCCGCTGGGCACGGCCCCGTGTGCAGAAGCATATCTGTACTATCAAGTTTTGCCTGGATTCTGCGAATCTTTTAGTTGACCACGACCCCGTGTCCGCTGAGCACGGCCCCGTGGTGGGCGATGGAAGCTTCTACAACTTTGTCTTTTATGCTGACACTTGGGCACGCCCCCGTGCTCACTGAGCACGGGGCGTGTTCAACCTTCTGTTTTCTTGTTTTGCTTGGGAAGATGCTTTCGGGGAGGTCGGGCATGCCACGTTTATTCCTTTTCTTGTATTTATGTTAGATTTAGCTGCCTTTTTGCTTCTTTTGTTAATTTGAGCTCATTTAATCCTGAAAATTCAAAAGGAAGACAAAAACACACTTTTTCCAACATTAGTACTAAAAAAGGGTTAGTTTTATGCCACAATTGATGTAATTTATATGTTGCATTTTGCACACATCAATATACTATGTATGTTGTTATGGAAACTAGAGTGTAATGATATGGGCATGAGATCGAAAAATACCCTTAGTTATCTAACCAAAGATTTAAATTGACATTTTGAGTAATCGTCTAAAATTGTCACTTATATTATGTACTTCGTTTCTTAGAATGAAACGAGTACTTAGAATTTTTGAGGAAATCATGAGTGATCACATGAATGGGAGAACTACAAGAGTAGTTTGTAAAGAACATAGTTCTTTGGTGTAGGTATCGTAGGGGTATGCCATACACACATGTAACTATACTTGTACATCAGAATTGTGAACATTGATTTATTTATAAACCAACTACATTGTTTCAGAGTTCAAGAAAAACAAAAGAAACAAAAGCATAAGACTTAAATTATTTCAAAGCAGCAGCATCTTCTAATTAGGAAAATGCTCATTCGTGGGTCAGATTTGCATTGACAAACTTTGGGTATTCTTCCCTGAAATGAACCGTCTCGCTATAGATGTAGCAAGTACCAGGAGGAAAACGAGCTTGTGCTGGATCTGCTCGAAGTTGAGCAGGGTTCTGAATAGCTTGGTTTAATTTAGTGACTGAATGACAAACTCTTGCCGTATGGCCAATAAGTCCACAGTTGAAACATGTTCGACATTTGACACTGGCATGGTGATGGAGGTTACACTGATTGCACAAAGGGGTTGTTCCTTCGTATGGTGCTCGAGCAGCAGTAAGATCTGCAACTGTTTTGTTCTGGATAGCAAAACGGCAGGTGTTAACCAAATGTCCCCATCGTCCACAGTGGGTACATTTGAAACATGGTGTCCGATTCAGATGATGACCATTGCATTGATTGCACAAAGGAGCAGTTCCCTTGTACGGCTTCTTGGCTGGTGGTGTTGTCACTTGGCTAGGTCTCGCTTGATTTGGTGCAACTGCTGCGGGATTCTTTGAAGCTTTACGCTTCTTTGATTTTTGTGAAGGCTTGGATTCTGTTTCCTTTGGTGATTCTTGGGTGGCTTCATCTTTGAGACGAGACATGGCAACGGCTAATTCAACAGTCTTCTGGATTACTACGCCTATTCGTTGGGCAATTTTGGTAGCCTGCTCGTACATCTGAGTGTCGCTGCGATGAAGAGACATCCTAAAGGAAATGGAAGACATAGGAGGAAACAAGTGAAATGTTATCGGATAATCAAAACAGAATGACAACGCATAAAAAATGTGATCATTTGTTTGTTACCTAAGGCAAACAAATGAGACGGTGACCAATCAAAGTAAGCGGTTCATACTAATGTATCGCGAAGACATGCTTTAGCCTATAAGTGGACACTCACCCCAAGAGTTCCCAGGTAAGAGTGACTGGTCCGATTATGTGGATTTGTACGAACACTCTAGCCTTAGACAGAAAACTCAGGATACGGGCATTCACTCTTCCAGATTGCACGTGTTCACACTATAAGACCCAAACTTTGACGAGATTTTTGAAAATTCGGAAGGCATTAAGCCAAAAATGAATCATCCGAAAGGGTGGGTGATTATTTTCAAAATCGTTTTGGAAACTTTGAAGGTTCAAAACCTTATAATAAATTATCCTAGAACAGATGATTGGTTTTCAAAGCGGATTTGAAATTTGTGTTCTTGTTGTGGTTGTCACCTAAAGATAGGTGACGGTATTGTTTTAGGATCTAAACACAAGAATCTTGTGTTAGGGTCCTAGGAAGGTTATAGACTAGGTCAAAGCATTACTAATAACCTAACTCCCTATAACCATGAGCTCTGATACCAACTCTTCTGTCACACCCCGACCGCGTAAAACAACAAACCGCGGCGGAATCGTCGGGGAGTGTCGTAACAGAATCATTGTTTCATAACACATGGAAATTGAAGTTTTGTTTTATTGAATTAAAAGAGGTTACAATGTCTTAAAACAAAGAGACATAACATAATTAACTAGTCTTGCATCTTTTATTGTCACTAAGGCCCAAGTCCGCCTAAGTGTATCTTGATCAATCCTATGCATCAGTTCCTGAAAACACATGTGAAAATAGGTACGTCAGCATAAAAATGCCTGTGAGATACATAGGTTTTATTTAAAATAGGATTCATGACTTGTAAGTTTAAAGAAAATGTTTAACAAAAGTTAGTCATGAACCTTAAAAATGTTTTCTTTTATAAATCATACGAAAATCGATAGGAAATCAGATGATATAAAAGATTAATGCACAGATAAGAAAATAACCAAGTAAAATGAGTTTGTATAAAATATGTTGTTTGTAAAACAATGTTTCATGAAGATGTGATATTTGTGTAAAATGTAATACGTCTAACTTGAAAAATGGTTTAAATAACGCTTCGATATGTAATATCATAAAAGCACTTATATATAGGAAGTACCAGCGGCGTATCCACCATGCTTTTATCATATTACACACGCCTCGTTATTTAAATCACTTACCCAAATAAACCACCAATGTAAAAACGTTCATGTATAATCAATTGTAATGTATAGTGAATAGAATCATTTACTCAACCCTATAAGAAAAAAATGTACAAAACAATGTATTTGATAAATCATAATTTAAATCAAAAGTTATGATTTGTAAAATTAATACTTTATTGATACAAACATTTACGCGGTAATGTTAAACATCTACATCCAAGCCTTGCGACTGAAGGATAAACCCTAGAACAAGTCAAAGGTCTACCAAAAATGAATTCGGATTCGGTCATTCCTTACGTCCAAACAAACCTAGGATTTCAGGAATGGGAGTTGCAAGTCCTATGGTACCACTACCTACTACCGAGCGGCATGATCAGTGTTAATGAATGTATTTTTGATCCGTTAAACAAACCAAATGTTATACCAAATGTAAGCATGTTATATGAAAATAATGTACTAAATATGTTAAATGAACATACAAAGTAGAAGTGTAAAACAATGTGTCCATATGCTGAGTGAACATATGCAACAAAATATAATATATGAAATCAATGTGCTAGGATGTTAACAAAACATACATAGCAAAAACATAGAAGAAATCATGTATTATATGTGTACAAATGAACATAGCAAGTATATGATATAAAAGCACATGTCATGAGCTTTAAACGTGTAATGGATGAAATATGAAGGACCAAAGTTGACAAACAAAGAAAGTATGTGTGTAAAAGGATTCAAAGTGTCAACATTTGATAAATATACCTTTCAACGACCCTACGCAATGTTTATACCCTTAAACGAATGAATTATAAATCATATGAAGCCATTTGTGGAAGAAAGTGAAAGTTTACAAACCGCAAGGGTTAATTGTGTCAACATATTTAATTTATACCTCTGAGTGACCTTTTAACGAACCCGAAGCTTTGTAACAATTAAATATGCTCCCAAGAATGAGTGATAAAAATTTCACAAGGTTTCGATATCGTAAGAAGAAAATACGATAACATTCGTAAATAAGGGGTTAAAAGCGTCAACATTGAAATTCAGGACTTTTCGGTGATCGTATAACTAACCGGGGACTTAACAAAGTTTGTTTATGACTTGGAGTCCTTAAAAGTCAAGTTTGGGGGTCAAAAGTGCAATAAAAGCAAGTAAAAACACGTTTAGAAGGACCAGGGACCAAATGTGCAATTTCTGAAACTTTGTGACCTGATCTGGGCCTCATACCGGCCGCGTAAGACCTTAGCCAATTCTTACGCGGGCCGCTTGAAACCTGCAGATGCAGAAAACAAGCACAGGTGTCTGTTTCAGCAGGTTACACCGACTTTAAAGCCTGGTTTTCGATTCTAGGGGCTTGTTTGATGGTTTATATTGGCCTAGGGATACTTGGGATCATCTGAATTACCTCCTAGGTACATATGGAATGATCTTGGAGCTCTAGAAATCCTATATAAAGGCCATAAGTTCAATTGTTCAAGTGCTCATTCACTTGCAACAACTCAAGCACTCATCTCTGGAGGTTGCTGGCCTTAGGAGAAGATTGAGAAGTGTAGAAAAGATTGCAAGGACCTTAAGTAAGAGTTTTAATCCCTGCTTAGTCCTTTTAATTAGCTTAAAAACCGAAAAGTCAAACTTATCGTAATTAAGCTTTGACTTGGTAATTAATCACTAATGGTCCAGTCATTAGTCAAATTAAAAGTAGTTATAAGTTGGTAATTAGGTGGGTAATAAAACCCTAAGAGGGTACCTACTGATTATCACCCTAACTCGGTCAAATGTCGGGTCAAACCTAAATTTAAAAAGTCAACA
Source organism: Helianthus tuberosus (assembly GCA_030545235.1). NCBI lineage: Eukaryota > Viridiplantae > Streptophyta > Magnoliopsida > Asterales > Asteraceae > Helianthus > Helianthus tuberosus. The sequence continues at coordinate 128,777,343 of CM060407.1, forward strand.
GAAAGCTATTTTTCAAATAAATTCATAATTAGCAATGTAGAAGCTATGGAACCTATTTTGACATTGAAATAACTTGGTAATTAATATAAGAACATGATTAGACATGTTCAGCCCGACACTTTTGAGTTTGGACCCGGTTCGCAACCGATAGTCGCAAAAGTTGACTTTTGCTTTGACTTTCAGTTCTGACCCGATTAGCATGTTTTAGATATGCCTTAAGGTTCCTTTAGGACCATATTACACATTAGTATAACCCTCTAAGATTATACAACATAGGTCCTTAATTATCCGATTCATTTACATGCTTTCGTTAATTGCTTAAATGATGACCATAATGCCCTTTTGACCTTGAAACGAGATTTTTGAAAATGTGAGAGGACAAAAACCTTTATTACTTAATTATAAACTTGTCCTAAAAATTTGACATCAGTTTGAGGTCTAGATTAGGAGTTATGCTCAATAGCGTAACTGAAAAGCTTTTAATTAATTAAACGGCGTAATTAGCATAAAGCCTATTTAAACCCAATTTTTGACACCAAAACTTTTACCCACTGATGTAATATAATATTTTGGGATTTTTGAATATTTTTATTTATTTTTAAACTGATCATGGCATAGGGTTCATGCCTTGATTCGGTAATTGTCGGTTTTGCCCTTTTGGTCTATAAAATGAGTTTTACATAACTTTTTGATACCAAAATTTTTGCTACTGATTTTATGTGATAAATAAAATATTTTGAACTTTACAAGCTGATCAAAAAACTCAGATTTCCTATTTTAACCCGAAAATCGCTTAAAACCGACTTTTACGCGTTTTAAACGCATAGTATGATTTAAAACTATTTTTGGCATATAAGACTTAATACCTGCTGATGTTTTAAGTAAATTTTTATAATTTAACAGTAAACAAAAGTTTTGAACTTAGATTCCCTGTTTTGACCTTTAAAGCCTATGTGAAATTACCAAAATGCCCCTACGGTACATAGTTTGGTTATAAATGATAAATTTCACATATATGTAATACCATACTGATATAAATTATTAAATTAAATATTTTTACTGATTATCTCATACCTAAACCTCATATTAATATTTAATCTCTTTTATGACCTTTAAAATGACCAAAATACCCCTACGGGGCTTAAATTGGTTTTAAATCCGTTTTGGGCATAATGGAAGATATCCTACTGATATCATAACATATTTTAAGCATATTAGCTTAGGAAACCTGTTCATGACTCTTTTGGTTACCCGTTATGCATTATTCACGTTCGGTACGGTTTATGTGACTAGTTTACGTAAATTGACCGAAACGGGTCAACCTTATCATTTTTACCTCAAAAATCCAGAATGTGTTTAGTTTACCCATATTATACAAGTCTTCAAACTTTTCGGGTCTAAATCACATTCTAATCCGGTCTTCGCTTAATCATGCGTTTTGAACCGTATATCTTCCTTTAAAACTAACCGGTCTAAGTTTAAACTTAAGTAAGACCCGTTAGGAATCTAATAGGTTATTAAAACCTTCGTTCCAGATTTAGGAGACCAGTAAAAGATACTTGCACTTGCTTGTGGTTATACGGCTGGGATAAAATTACATAATTTGCTCAGGTAAATACTTTTAACTTATTTTCCCTTATACGGGCTTGGGGTATGGTATATAAAATACCGCTTGGTCGGGCATTGAATATTTAATCGTATGAAGGTTAATTCATTGAGATGACCCGTTTAATCTGTTATGTTTGTTTTAAGCCTTTGGGGGGTTAATGACCATTTCCCGAATATCCTTGGCATCATTCATTGAAATGGCCACGACCTAAGCACGGGGTGTAGGCATACATCTGCCGGTGCGTATATAAAAAGATATAACCGCTGTTCGAGAATAACTCGCTGCGGGATTATATTATGTGGTGTGTCAATTAATCTTTAACCCGGTATTCAGCCCGGGCTACTGAACGTATAACAAACATGTAATTCTTTTACAAGTTTATATTTAAATAATTATCCCAAGTTATAAAAGATTATTTGTGCCTTGTGCATCTAAATCAATTTTCTTAAACATTTTCAAAATGAGTCGGTTAATTGTATTTACCAGTGAAAACTGACGTATTTTCCAAAAAGGTTAAGTGCAGGTACTAATCGGAATAGGCTGGCTACTCCTAGCATCAATAAAGAGTCTTGCAAGCTTAGATGTTATAAATCTGTTGAACACTGTTTCTTTTAACTTTGGTCCGCCTGTGGATCCCTTACAACCGTTTTTGTAATAAATGATATTACTTTCATTCGGTTTGTAATGTATTTTGCTTTAGACTTCCGTTGTGCATTTAAACTGTGATTAATTGACTACGATGATATCAACTACGTCACGATACTCCCCACCAGTAATACGTGGAAATATCGGGGTGTGACAGGTTGGTATCAGAGCCAACGTTTGAGTGAATTAAACACTAGCCTTTAGTGTTTAATCTCAAATGACACAGCAGCACATTCCTTAGACCTTCTGAGTCTAGGCTTAACATAGGAATACTCTCATCCCTATTAAGTAAACATTGTTTTCGATTTTATGTATTTTGAATATGTCGCCAAGCAAGGAAGCTGTCGATGGAGATTATCCTCATCCGAAGCCAAGGAATGTTAAGCTTCGCATCACAGCTAGGATAAGCGTGCGATTGGTTTGGAGGAAGACCTTCCTGGATTCATTCCTAAAACCAAACCCATTGAATTGCGATCAGACTTCAGAGTCCATACCGGAGGTCCCTGAGGCTAAAATTTTAAAGTCTGTGGCAGTGGAGTCCATACCAGGTGGTCCCTGAGGCTCCCGTTTTGAAAATAATGCCAGAGGATCCTAATGATCCCTATTCCTTACCTTTAAGTTTTGAAATCCCAGATTTGGATAGTATCAGTTAAAACCCAATCCGTGATTTATATCATTCATAACCATAAAATTCTTGAATTCTACTTCTACAACGGATCCTGATTGGAATACTTACCTTATTTACTGAGTTCTTCAGTATCCCTACCGTATATGGTAAACAAAGAGGAGAAACAATCGAAATGGAGCAAGGAAGGCGTTAGAGAATCCTTCTTTCATAATATTCTTTGCCTTTTAAGTCCTTATAAGGACCTATCTCTTCTATTTAGTCCCTGTGCGGACATACCTTTTGACTTGAGACCCTATATGGGCATTTGCTATTTAGTCCTTTCATGGACATTATATTTCAATATAGTCCCTTGTGGACATTAAATTCCAATAAAGTCCCTCGATGGACGTACTATTTCAATATAGTCCTCGCATGGATATTATATTTCATCATAGTCCTTCATGGGCATAGTATTTCATTAAAAGTCTTTTGTAAACATATTGTTTTATCAAAGTCCCAATGCAGACATATTTTATAGTCCCCTTACGGACTATTAATTTCTTTTAGTCCCTGCATGGACTAGAGTTATTTAAAGTCCCTGTGAGGACATCTGTACAGCAAAGCCCTTTTGTGCGCACGCTGTACCAATATAGTCCTTTTATGGACATGTTATTTCATCAATATCCCTTTGGGGATACGTTATTTTGAAATAGTCCCTTTGAGGACATTGATATTTCATTATAACCCTTATATAGATTTATAATACTTTATAGTCGTTATACGGACTTATATTTTTCCTCTTAGTCCTCTATGGACAATTATATTACTAAAAGTCCTGACCAAGGCACTATTGTAAATTCCTAATAACATAGGGAAGTTTTGAAAATTTTATGTAGGTATTCATTTCATCCTTTATCCAAACATAGTTCTAAATTTTACTCGAACTTTATCGATCAGCCGAAAATTTTCAAAAGATCTTCTTAATGGTATAACCTAGCCTATATGTCTATGAACATGGCTATGATGGTAAAACCCTCTTAAGATAATAAATCTTTGTTAACATCTGAGAACATGTTAACACTCCTGGATGTGTGGCGTGGGAAACCACACCAGCCGTCAAGGTATTGGATTACGTCCAAGCCTTAAAGCCTATATGATCAGAGTCGATCATGGCTAGTGTCATCAATGTGATGATCATAACATAAACATCCATTAGTGGTGAAGTGCCTACGGGCTATACTTGTTGTCTATGAAGACAATGACGGTTGTGGTCTACGACTCCCTGTCTAAAAATGTTGGACTATGTCCAAACATAATAGTCTATATGATCAATGCGATCATGACTAATATCATCTAATATGATGATCATGTTATTTAACATCCTTTAGTGATGTTTTGCCTACCGGCTATAATATATTGTCCATTTAAGACATTGACATTGTGATCTTTATGATTCCTTGTCTAAGGTGGTGAGCTATGCTCAAGCCAAATAGTCAATATGATTAACGCAATCATGACTTATATCATCTAATATGATGAACCTATTATAAACATCCATTAGTGTAGGACCGTTATTGACAGTCGTGTGAGTCAATCAGAGCTAGATACTACCGAAAATGCAGCGAAAATACAAAATCGGCATGAATCAAAGCAGAAATGGAGTAGAAACAGAAGGAGATCACTTTAAAACAGTTTTCTCATTAATCTTCCAAGAAATACACGAGCAGCAGTTCGGCTACACTGGAGACATGAACATCCAAAATGAGAAAACAACACTACTACTTATAGGGGTGAGGGTTTCGCTTATATGACTTGTCCATATGAGCGAAATCATCTTGATGGGATTTCGCTCATATGACACATGTTCACATAAGCGAAATCATGACATGAAAATCAAACATTTACACTTCAACCCCCTATACATTACATAATTAACACATCTAGACCCTATACATTGATCAACTAAGACTAAGACGCAGGCTTTAGACATTCGTGCACCAACAAACTCCCCCTTGGATACAGCCGGAGTCTTCAGTCTTGGTCTTCAAACTTTACAGGGACTTGAATTTTCCTTCTCTAGACTTAGGCTTCTTCAACAGCTTCCTAAGCTTCTCTTTCTCTTTCGCAGGCTCCCCCTTTCATCAATCTTATGTGCTTTTGGAATCGACACCTGGATTACCAGCAACAAGCTTCCTTTTGCATCAAGCTCGTCTTCAGACTCCCCCTAAGACTCTGCTATCGGGATCTTAATCTGGAACTTTCACCTGCAAACCTCAAACATTTATAAGAATAAACATTTTAAATGTCCAGAATTGATGATCTGGTTCTTTCACAATCCTATAAAGATTTGACTATATAAATAATCCAATCAACTAAACCTAACACTTTACAATCAAATTTTAAACCTTTTAATTTTTACCGACACACCCAGTTAACCAAGTCCAAGTTAATGACCTTGTTCAACCGTTTAGCCTGCCAAATCCAAGTTAATGACCTTGGCTGACCAAACTTATGAAGATGCTGAATTTCTGAAATGAAATCAAGTTCAAATTAATGAACTTTTGTGCATTGAATCAATTACCGATCATTTTCACAATCAACTGCTTTCCCAACCCTCAAGATCTGACATGTTTAGCACACAAGACTTTAATCATCCGATTCCCAACATCTGTTGTCTAAACTAAGATGGAAAAATAAAATCTTTTTGGATTTTGAATATGAAAAACAATAAACTGTACACACAATCTTTTTGCGAGCGTGTTAAGGGATCATATCAGCTGCCGACGAGATACAAGTACCGTTAAGCTTTAATATCATAATAAGCATTAAACAATTTGCAATGATTGTCGATATACTGGTCCACTTTAAATTTTCATACAAAGTTCAATCTGTTCAGGATACGGATTTAATGTTTTAAGGCTTAACTTTCATATGTGTCCCACCTCAGAATATACTCCCGTATCCAGATCCCAATATTCAGTCTTACAGGTGAGTATACCTAGATGATATCTGTAGAGGGTTAGATGCGAAGGTCGTGAGAGCTCAGGTCAGAACTTCCGTTCAGCAGAGAGATGACGACTTCTTCGACTTTGGTGGGTCCCCTTTAGAGGATCTTTTTTACAACAGCATTGAGTTAACAATTTTATTGTCTATTTCTGTTGAGGGCGGCGCTATATTTCAAGCATGCAGTAAAGTATTCTCCGGGGACTTGGCCATTGCTTCCGCATTATCAAAAGTCCCGGGATAATACCCCAGATATCACTAAGCATAAAGACCTAGTATCTCAGAAAGAGGGACCTTTCAAACAAGATTTCGGGGGTTACCCATATATCCAAGAGATGTTTCACCACATGAAAGCAAGTAATTTTATGTTTATATCCCGAACAAACCTACTGAATGTGTAAAAACCTATCGGCATATCATCTACAAGACTGCTTAACACGTTTATACTTTACAATTCTTTAGCGTACTGCACTGTCTAGCTGATGTACTATCATTTCCCTTTTATACACAAACTCATTTTTACTTTTTCAAATGTTTTTGGTTTTTGTAGTTTTTATCATGTTTTTGTAATTTTCTGCAAACTTTCTCCCCCTAAAAAGAAAAACATATTTTTGTGTTTTTGTTTTTATCGAAAATCAGAAAACAAACTGTACAAACAAAATTGACAACACGACAAAGGTTCACGTCAGATCGCCGCCCAACTCGGCTTCACATTCAATAACCCTCCCAGATTGCAGATTTTTCATCCCGTTTAATTTCAAAAGATAATAAAATCTCTTTTTGTCAAATGGTTTAGTAATCCGCTTTCTGATCATCGGTGTGCAAGTGTTCAATCCGAATTAACTTTTTCTCGTGACAATCACGGATAAAGTGGTGACGGATCTCAATGTGTTTTGTTTTTGATTGGTGAACCGGATTTTTAGTAATGTTAATAGCTGCTTCATTGTCCACATAGATAGGAGTATCTAAGAACTGCAAACCGAAGTATCGCATCTGCTGTTGGATCCAAAGGATCTGCGAACAACAGCTGGAGGCTGAAACGTATTCAGCCTCGTATGTAGAGAGCGCTACTGCGGTTTGTTTCTTACACTGCCAGGTGACGAGTCGAGTTCCGAAGAACTGACACCCAGCAGTGGTAGACTTTGCGTTTTGCTTGCAGCTCCCAAAATCAGAATCAGCAAAACCAGATAAAGTAAAGTCACCCGATCGAGGATACCACAAGCCGATGCTTGGGCAGCCTTTCAAATACCGTAAGATACGTTTCACTATGGTCAGGTGTGACTGCTTTGGATTTGACTGATATCTAGCGCAGAGGCACGTCGGGTACATGATGTCTGGACGGGAAGCCGTGAGATACATCAGAGAGCCAATGATAGATCGGTACAATGTCTCGTCCATCTTCACACCATTCTCGTCTGGACAAATTCCATGATTCTGCGCGAGGGGGGTGGATGCAGGACTGCAATCTGTCATGTCGAACTTGTCAAGCACGTCCTTCACGTATTTCGTTTGGTGAATGAAGATTCCATCGGGCATTTGCTCTACCTGCAGCCCGAGGAAGAACTTCATCTCCCCCATTGAGCTCATCTCAAACTTTTTCTTCATCACCTTTTCAAATTCTTTGCACAGGTCGTCGTTGGTGGATCCAAAAATGATATCGTCAACATATATCTGCACGATCAACAAGTGGCCTGCTTCTTCCTTGGTGAGCAAAGTGCTGTCTACTGTGCCTCTTGTGAACCCGTTTTTCAACAAGTATTGAGAAAGCGTCTCGTACCAGGCTCTCGGGGCCTGGTGAAGTCCGTACAATGCTTTGTCCAGTAGATACACCTTGGTTTTGTACAGTGGGTCTGTGAACCCCTGCGGTTGTCCCACATACACTTCTTCTCTGATTTGTCCATAAAGGAAGGCAGATTTGACGTCAAGTTGATATACTTTAAAATCTTTCCAAGACGCGAAGGCTAGAAATATCTGAATTGCCTCAAGTCTTGTAACCGGTGCGTAAACTTCATCGTAATCTATTCCTTCTTGTTGACTAAAGCCTTGAACCACAAGTCGCGCTTTGTTTCTCACCACGACACCTCTGTCATCACGTTTGCACTTAAAAACCCATTTCGTCTTGATTAGCTTTTGATTCTTAGGCAGATCGACAAGTCTCCAGACGCCCAGCTTTTCGAACTGTTGCAGCTCCTCCTGCATTGCATTCACCCAGCTATCCTCGGTCAATGCCTCTTTGTAGGTTCTGGGCTCTATCTGCAAAATAAAACTTTTTAATGAAACTTCTTTCTACATATCAGCAATAGATGAATAGAAACATGTAAGAGCTCGGTCTATTTGATGACGGGTTTTGACACCACTTTGTAGGTCACCAATAATCTGCTCTGACGGATGGTAAGACAACATCCATGGCATAGCATTATCAGGCACATTCACTTCCGATTCCAGGCTCGATATATCAAGATCAACGGTTTAATCCTCAGCTTCCATTGGATCCTCATCAAAAGTCGGAGCGGGTTCCGCTTCTGAGTCGTCAGATTCGTCAAAAGATGGAGCTGGTTCCTCTGGTGGTTCGTGAGCTATTCCACTTGGTCCTGCTTCATTCTCGTGAGTACCCCTGGTGGGTTGAGAAACTTCTAGTGGACTAGATACTGGCTCTTGTGATGCATTTTGCTGATACAGGTACATAAGAGCTAGTTCCTCATCACTCGGCTCGACCGGCAGTTGAAACGACTCCCAGAGCTTATCGTAATCGAAAAGGAATCTTTGTCCGGGAAGTTGTGGTGACGGAGTATGCTTCTGACAATCCACATGTTGGACTTGAATCACCTTCCCCAGGCATGGTACGAACACCCTCTTCAGCGGGCTTGCGTAACCTACAAAGAAACCCTCATTAGATTTAGCACCAAATTTACCGTTTTCATCAATAAAAGTGCAAGGAGACCCGAATGGCTCCAAAAACTCAAGATTCGGCTTATAACGGTGCAGCAGCTCAAAACAAGTCTTTTTATACTTCTTGACAGTGAGAACTCTATTCAATGTATAACATGCTGCTGATATTGCTTCACTCCAGAAAAAGATTGGTAGCTTGGAATCGGCTAACAATGTACGGGCTGTCTCAATCAGGGTCCGATTCTTTCGTTCAGCTATGCCATTCTGCTGTGGTGTGTATGGCGCACTGAATTCATGAAGAATTCCCTTCTCATTGCAGAACTCGTACATCTTGTTGTTTTTGAATTTCGTTCCGTTGTCGCTCCGGATTGGCAGGTTATACACCGTTTCCATCTTCTTGAAAAGCACCATCAATGACTCAAAAGTTTGATCTTTACGTTCCAAGCACACTACCCATGAGAATCTTGTAAAGTCATCAGTCACCACCAGGCAATATAAGTCTCTGCTGATGCTCTTTACGTTGACAGGCCCGAAGAGATCCATGTGCAATCTCTCAAGAGGTAACCTGATTGTGTTCATGATCTTCAATGGGTGTGACTTCTGGGTCTGCTTTCCTTTCTTACACGCTACACAATCATCATTTAAGTGAAAATTCTTCAGATTAACACCATCAACTAAATCATTATGTACTAAAAAGTTCATTTTGCGAACATGAATGTGGCCCATCTTTCGATGCCACATTATCGAATCTTTTTCTGTCGCTTTAGTTTTAGACACAAAACACTGTTTCTGATGAGATGTTGGCGTTGCGACGCTCATATCCAAAATATAAAGATCATTTTCCCACGGAGCGCGCAACAGCACCATCTCATCAGGGATTTTAAACTCTGGTTTTAACACAACACATTCAGTTTTAGTAAAGTGTACACTAAACGCTTTATCACAGATTTGTGAAATACTGAGTAAATTGTTTGTTAACTCTACTATGTAGTTCACTTTGTCGAACGAAATTACGCCATTTGACAGCGTTCCTTGACCAACGATTCTTCCACCTTGATTCCCTGCAAATCCAACATAGCTTCCGTTTATGGATTTGACATCATAGAGCAGAGCAAGCGTCCCAGTCATATGCCTTGAAGCGCCACTATCCATAATCCATTTCGATAGTATAGACATGGGTAGCCCCTGCAAACAATATAGCACATTCATTCAAACAATGAACTCCATGTCTTCTTAACAGCTGAAACACTACCAAACACTAGATCACATTTCTCATCAATCTTTGGAAAGTTAAACGTGACATTCGGAACATCAGTTTTTATTTTTGGTTTTACTTCATTTGTGATCGGGGGAAACTCTGTCAACCATTTTTCCAAAAAAATTTAAAACATCTGGATTAAAGGCTTTTGATTCAAACTTTAACTCATTTTCCATTTTCTTCACCTCAACTGATTGTTTTGGTTTAACCACCCATGATTGAGTTTCAAAAATTTTTGTTTTCTGATAAATCTTTGAAGTCTTTTGTGACTTTGAAGATTCGCCAATCTCGAATGTCGATTTTGGATTATCTTTCGACTTCAATGATTCACCTCTTTTCAAGATGCAGATTGGTGAAACCATTTGTTTTTTACCCTTTTTGTCAACTGGTGACTTAGGTTGAGATTTTTGAACAACAGATTTTACGACAAGTTTTTCTAAAACTTTCTTGCATTGTTTTGCCATGTCCCCGATTTCATTGCAGCGATAACAAACTCTTTTGTCATACTCGACAAAAGTTGACTTGAATGATTCTTCTTTCAGTTTCTTTGCTGCATTGAAATTGTCAATGGCCTTTTGACTAAAGATGTAATTCTTCTCATCGTCCACACTTGGACTAGCAACAAAGATATCATTTATTTTCTCTTTTGGCTTAAACACCTGCTTAGCCACCTTCTTCTCAAAACCAATCCCTTTGTTCTTAAAATTGTTTTTCTTGTTATTACCCTTACCCTCCCATTCTTTCTTTCCCAAGCTGGTAGGATGTAATGTAACAAACGATTTTTTAGGTTTTGAAAAGAATTCTTTGTTATTAACCTCATCAATGTTCATTTCAACCAACCTAAAAATTTTCTCAACATTCTCAATTTTCACATTCTGAAGAGGATACTCGAAATCGGAGTAAAGTTTGTCTGTTCCAATCATAGTGTATACGACCATAATCGGATCATCATTCGCACTCTTGTCCGATTTCGGTATGAACCTATCCAAGAAATTACTCTCATCTTCAGAATCTATAATATCTTTCTCAGATTGAGACTTCTCAGAGTTATCACTCTCTTCATCTAACACCTGATCAACAATGGTTTTGATAACCTGTGATTCGTTGTCGGTATCGGATGCAGAGAATGTAACATCGATGCTTTCAGGCAAATCATCCTCAAACGATCTCAATTTGAGATTCAAAGCAGCTTCCACCCCATCTGGATATTTCTGTGTATAATGATTCCACATTGGGGGGTGGAACGCTCTTAAAGACTGGATCAGCATGTGGCTGCTGTGGAACAATCTGTTCAAGGACATATGATGAAGCCACATAACTCATCAATTTTTTATCAATTCGATCATTTTCAATTTTTGCTAATTCAAGCTCTTTCTTAAGTGAAGCGATCGTGTCTAAATGAAAATTAACCTCAACTTGTTTATCAAACAGTGTTGCTTTAACCAATTTTGTTACCTTGTTATTTTCAACACTCTCTTTTTGGATCATTTTAATTGACCTTGCAAGATTATCATAAGCCTCTTTGACTTGTCCAAGGTCAAATTTAAGCATGTCAGCATGTTGTTTCAATTCCTGAAACTTAGTGTCTTTTTCAAGACACTCCATGCACGGTTGTAAACACTTTTGGCATGGGGTTTCAGACATTGAATCCACTATCTCAACAACTTCTGCTTCATGATCAGTTTTTACTTCCTGTTTACCGACATTTTTGGACTCTGACTCAGACACTTTCTCAGATTTGACCTCCTCAATTCCTGACTCCTGATCCGACTCCTGTTTGACTGACACGGTACTGACAGACTCTGACTTCTCGAGTTCTGAGTCTACCTCTCTTAGCTTCGCCATGAGAGCTTTGTCAGCGATATCTTTCAATGTCTCTCCAGTCAAATCTTTTGTCACGTCAATTATTTCCTCGATAACTTCTTTCTTTTCTTCGTATCTTGGACACGATCCTGTCGTCGGTTCTTCAAAATAACCTGCAAAAGATTCAAACACTTTAGGAGGCATAATCGATTTCATAGAACTTGCTAAAACCTCCTGTTCTGACTGGTAATAGTAAACTTCTGCAGCGATTTCTTCAATATCAATCACATTTTCAACAGGAACATCTTCAACAACTATTTCTGGTTCAGTCACTATCTCAGGGACTTCAACGATTTCTGCCATCATGGCCTGCCCATCGCTTCCGGGGACATATTTATCCCAGCTAAAACCTTCAGCTACTTTTTCATCATCTTGATTCACAATAAGAGCCTTCTCCGGTTTATTCTCGATTTGCTGCCTTTGAACAGTAGGTTGTTGGTTAGATCGATGATAGATTGCCTGCCTGTAATAATCGTTTGTGAAAGGGTTCTGATGGTTGTTCACTTCACGGTTCGGGCATTCTCTCTTGAAATGACCACGTTCTTTACACTTGAAACACGTAACTTTCGATTTGTCGAACCATAGCTTCTGATCAGGACCTGAGAGACTGTTTCTGCTTGTGATCTCCATAAAGCGTTGTGCCCTTCTAACCAAACTTGCCATTCCCCATTTTGTATCAATCAATTCAAGCTCTTCCGGGTCGATCTGGTCGTAATCCTCTTTTGTCATATCGAGATTACCAATCCTACCCGCCACTAATCCTTCATAAGCCTCAAGAACGGAAGCAAGTAACGCAATGTGTTGTTTCGCGGCTGTTTCAGTAATTTCATTTCCATTCTTAATATTCACCGCGATGTTGCAATGCACCCCAGAAACATAAGCCTGATTATTTGAACTTGTAGAGCTTTGAGGTGAAGACTGCTCTTGAGCTTTGAAGTTTGGATCATAGTTCACAAATGGTGAAGGCTTGTTTGATTGTGGAATGTTTGTAGAACCACTCGAATTTGTATCAGCACTAAAACCCGTCTGTATCATTGGACTTTGATTTGTTGCTACAGGAATGCTTCCTTTGTAATAAAGAGATATGTCTTGCTGCACATTTGCTGAATTCATTTTCTTTATCTTCAACAATTCCAACCCATGAGCCTCTATCTTCTCGATGAATGAGCTGAGGTCGAGATTCACAAAATCAGAATTATTCTTCAACATCATTAGATATGTGCCCCACTCATCATACGGAAGTGCATCACACAGCTTATCAATCCATTCTTCATTCGTCTTTGTAATTTCCAAACGCTTCATTTCAACTACAAGATGACAGTATCTTTCGATTAACTGCTTTGTCGTTTCTCCTTTAATCCCGGTAAAAATGTCGAATTCCTTCTTGATTAAGGCCTTCTTGCTTTTAATCATCAAAACACTGCCTTGGAATTTCAACTTCAACGCTTGCCACATCGACTGAGAATTATCTTCATGTTGTAGTAAAACGAGAATATCTTCCTTGGTGGCCTGTTGCAGAATGCTCACCATCTTCTTTTCAGCCTTGAAGTCAATCTGTTCAGATTCTGTCAAACTCCCGATGCCCTTTTCCAATCCCATACCGTTAACTGGTGGTACATACTTCGCCTCTATTTTCATCCAACATTCGAAGTGATTGGCTTGCACCCAGTTTTTGAAACGGCCGGACCAACCCGCATATTCATCTAAACTCATAAGCTTCGGAGGCTTTTGCATCGTCCCCAACTCATTTTCCATGTTAACGTTCTGAACTATACTCGCCGGACTTTGCGTAGCCGTCAAACCGCTACCCGCAAACAAGTTATAAAAATCTTGATGTTCCAATTTATTGACAAATTTCCAAAAATGTTTAACTTTTTTATTAACAGATTGATTTTATTGAAAAACTTTTAACACAGACTGAGTTTCCAACACTCGATCACGTACGAAATGGACTAAACGCTCAAAACATGATTTTAACACTAAAACAGGTCGTATAAACGAAATCAGACTTTATGTGTAACAATGAGCGAAACCCCTAATGTTCACAAAAGCGAAACCAGACACAGACCAAATGAGCGAAACCATATTATGACCTATGAGTGAAACCCTATGAGCGAAACCCAAAAATGACTCTATAAGCGAAACCTCAGGAGCGAAACCCCCAAAAATGACATTATGAGCGAAACCTCTCGAGCGAAACCCCTGATATTGCTAATGTCGTAAGAGCGAAACCTCTCAAGATAACACAAAAGCGAAACCTATTCACGAGCCATTTTAAGTCACTTTTAAGCTGATTTTAGGTCTGAATTTCTCAAGGGTTTGTTATTAACCAGTTTTACACTATATGTCCAAATCTCAGTTCATTTTGTCCGTCGGAAAGGTCAGAAACTCAAAAAGTGCTAGAAAAAGGCTTTGATTCGGGTCAACTAGCTCACAACTGGCTTTGATACCAATTGTAGGACCGTTATTGATAGTCGTGTGAGTCAATCAGAGCTAGATACTACCGAAAATGCAGCGGAAATACAAAATCGGCATGAATCAAAGCAGAAATGGAGTAGAAACAGAAGGAGATCACTTTAAAACAGTTTTCTCATTAATCTTCCAAGAAATACACGAGCAGCAGTTCGGCTACACTGGAGACATGAACATCCAAAATGAGAAAACAACACTACTATTTATAGGGGTGAGGGTTTCGCTTATATGACATGTCCATATGAGCGAAATCATCTTGATGGGATTTCGCTCATATGACACATGTTCACATAAGCGAAATCATGACATGAAAATCAAACATTTACACTTCAACCCCCTATACATTACATAATTAACACATCTAGACCCTATACATTGATCAACTAAGACTAAGACGCAGGCTTTAGACATTCGTGCACCAACAATTAGTGATGTTTCGCCTACGGGCCATATTATATTGTCCATTTGTGACAAAGACATTGTGATCTTTACGATCCCCTGTTTAAGGTAGTGAGCTTTGCTCAAGCCTAATAGTCTATATGATCAATGCGATCATGACTAAAATCGTCAGTACGATGATTAAAATTTAAACATCCTTAATGATGTTTTGCCTAAGGGCTATATTATATTGTCCAATTGGGACAAGGCAATTGTAATCTTTTATGAGTCTTTGCCCAAGGGGGTGAGCTATGCTCAAATCCCATAGTCTATATGATCATTGCGATCCTGACTAATTTCATCAGTATGATGATCATTATATTAACATCCTTAGTGATGAAATGCCTACGGGCCATACTTTATTCTATTGTCGATAAGACAAAGTTAGTGGTGGTCTTTATGATCCCCTATTCACAGTGGTGGGTTATACCCAACCCTAACAGTCTATATGATCAGTGTGATCATGACTAATATCATCAGATACGATGAGTATATATATAAACATCCATTAGTGATGTCAATTGGTTTACCCTTGTGCCAAAATGAATCGTCTTTCAAGACGATGACAGTCGTAGTCTATGACTCCCTGTCCAAAGGTAAAGAACTATGTTCAAACCTTAAAGCCCCTGATCTAATAAGATTGCGGCTTATAAATTAATGTCCTTGGTGACAAATCAACGAGTTATGTTTTAAATTCATTCATGACAAACCAATGTGCTATAAATTCTCGTCCGTGATAAGTTAACATACTAAATGTTAACATCCCTGATGACAGGTCTAAGTGCCATATCTTATAAGGTCCTTGTGACAAGGCCACTTTGAGCCATATCTAAATGTCATTTGCGACAAGGCCTTCGCGCCATATGATTACTTATGTCCTTCATGACTGGGCATTATGCCATACCTTTCTGTGTCCCTCGCGACGGGCTTCTATGCCATATGTGTATATTTATATCTAATAAAAGTCATGAAAGGCTAGCCTTCGAGCTATTCATAATCGTCCTTGTGACAAAGACAGTTGTGACATTTTGATCCCCTGTCATACAGGTAATGGACTCGCTCCAAAACCTTAAATGCCATTAATGGTCCTTTTGTGACCTGGGCTAAATGTAATGGATATACATTCAAGTAACATTCATTAGGAATGTTCGGAACATAATAGCCTATGCGGTTTATGGATGCCGTGGCTAATCCATGTCAGCTCATCAGGATGATGACTAACAGTTGTTTAATTTGATGGTTAGTATCAAGCTTCGAGTATGGCAAACTCGGATGAGGTAGACAACAGTCGCGATGCTAATGATGCGACAAAAGCTAATGTTGCTACAAGCATAAACCTCAATATTAATGGAGTTAATCTTCAAGCTTTGGTTGACACGGCAGTTGGAAAGGCCATGGAAAAGGTCATGGAACAGTTCAAAGAGCCGAATGCTTCTCGCTCTAAATTTCATTCAAAATCGTATTCAATTGCTCATGAAGAGAGCTTTGTTCACACTTCAAATGTGAGGGATGAACCAAAAGAAATAAAGTATAATGAAAAGTCTCGTTCCCCTAAGGGATGTACTTATGAGTACTTTGTCTCTTGCAAACCAAGAGACTTCAATGGCAAGAAACGAGCCATTGATTGCATAAAATGGTTGGAAGAAATGGAAACCGTTGTGGAGATCAGCGGTTGTGATAAGAAAGACACTGTGAAGTATGTATCACAGTCATTCAAGGGCGATGCCCTTACTTGGTGGGAGACATTAATCAGGTCCATGGGGAAGGTACCCCTATACAATATGGAATGGTCCCAGTTTACAGATCATATCAGAAAAACCTACCGTCCATGACATGAAATGGAAAAGGTGGAGTCAGATTTTCTAACTCTCACCATGAAAAATCTAGACTGTCGTCAGTATGTCATGAACTTTAATTCATTATTTGGGATAGTACCCTACTCAATTAACCCAGGATCTAAGTATAATGCAAAATATAGGGGTAATGAACACCAGAGATAAAGAAGCATGATAAAGCTTCAAGCTAACAAAGAAGGTACAACTAAGCCTGGAAAGGCTAAGAAAGGAAATGCCTGAACTTACCTGATGAATGCCAAGAGGCAGTACCTGATGTCATCAAGTACATTCCTTATCATTTATCAATGATAATTTCTGCTAAGTGTTCTGTTACTAATACAGGCAATAATAAGTCTTTCATAGAGCTTAGCAAACCTTTGATGATACTCATAAGAGCTCTAGATGCTAAGTATAACGTGGAACCTACCAATGAAACCTTAGAGACCGTTTCGTCACTTTCTCGGCGATGAATCTTTCTGAAAAATCTAAGAGTACTCTTTCTTTGAATAGAGTACGACAATATATGTTATTTTAATTATTTTCCTCATTGATTTTATCAACTGTGAGTGTCAACTATGTTTGATAAAAGCGCCATATGAGGATTGGCGTAACCTAGTGTGTCCCATAGATTGCTTCCATGCCTGATCAGTATGGAGGTTTAATGCATGGAACTGCTAAGTTATACCAATGGTCATATTGTACTAAAGTCAGCTAGTGGTATTCAAAGAAGATATCCATAATAGAAATGCCCAAGTAGGCGTCTCTACTTAAGGCATCCGTGCACTCGTAAATCAGATGTGTCATTTGCATGGCACAAGCAACTGTAAGTGGACCAAGGTCGAAGATTGAAGCTACCTCTATCATATTGGATAACTTGATTTCTTCTCAGTAGAACTACCCTGTTTTACCTCTGGAGAGGCAAGTTGGAATTAGGCTTTACATCCTATTAAGAGCTGTATCCATTACAGAAGCTCTATATCGGTTAGCATCAACGGAAATGGAAGAACTGAGAGCTAACCAGATGAGTTATAAAAGAAAGGCTTATGCAGCCTAGCACATCATCTTAGGAGTTTCGATTATTGTTGATAAAGGAAAGCACGATACAATACGCTTGTGCATTGATTACTACAACCAAATAGGAAACGATTAAGGATCGTTATCAGTTGCCCAGGATCGTCTTGGTTCAATTAACCATGAGGGTAGTTAATTCCTTAAGATTGATTCGGTTAGTAGTTGGAATAACTATCTCACCCTAATTAAGTTCTCCTATAACTAATAGCATTATATAGCATCAAGGCTGCTCCTTTGGAGACCTTGTTTGGGAGAAAGTGTCAACGCCCATTTGTTGGGCGAGAGTTTGGAAAAATCCCAATTATCAGAATCTGAGACTGTCCTAAAACACGACAGATAGGATATTATAAATCCGTAATCGTCTGAAAACTGCCAGTAATCGGCAATAGAGCAATGCGAAAGAAAGGCGCAGGTCTCTTAAAGTTCCTAATAGGGAACAAGACTCTATTGAACATACCAATATGGAAGAGTACGATACGTTTCAGCATAAAGGGTAAGTCAAGCCCCGGATATATAGAACCATTCAAGATCATCGAATGTGTCGACAGTATAGCTTATAAGCTAAACTCGCCTAAGGAGCTTAGTGGAATTCACAATGTGTTTCACATTTTTAACTTAAAGAAATGCCTAGCTGATAAATCGCTAGCAATGTCTAATAAAGACGTAAAGATTGATGAAAGCCTGAGGTTTATTGAAAGACCTATATCGATCAAGGATTGGCAGGTTAAAAAGCTCCAAAGGAAGCATGTACCTATTGAATAGGTCAATTGGGATGCCCGTAGAGGTCCCCAATATACTGCGGAAGTTAAGTCCGTTATACAACAGAAAATACTTCCATCTTTTTTAGCAAATCTAGAGGTCGAGATTTATTTTAAGGGGGTGAGGATGTAACACCTCGTAAAATCACGACCAATATAATAACGACACGTGTCATGAGCTTTAAACGTGTAATGGATGAAATATGAAGGACCAAAGTTGACAAACAAAGAAATTATGTGTGTAAAATGATTCAAAGTGTCAACGTTTGATAAATATACCTTTCAACGACCCTACGCGATGTTTATACCCTTAAACGAATGAATTATAAATCATATGAAGCCGTTTGTGGAAGAAAGTGAAAGTTTACAAACCGCAAGGGTTAAATGTGTCAACATGTTTAATTTATACCTCTGAGTGACCTTTTAACTAACCCGAAGCTTTGTAACAATTAAATATGCTCCAAAGAATGAGTGATAAAAATTTCACAAGGTTTCGACATCGTATGAAGAAAATACGATAACATTCGTAAATAAGGGGTTAAAAGCGTCAACATTGAAATTCAGGACTTTTCGGTGATCGTATAACTAACCGAGGACTTAACAAAGTTTGTTTATGACTTGGAGTCCTTAAAAGTCAAGTTTGGGGGTCAAAAGTGCAATAAAAGCAAGTAAAAACACGTTTAGAAGGACCAGGGACCAAATGTGCAATTTCTAAAACTTTGTGACCTGATCTGGGCCTCATACCGGCCGCGTAAGACCTTAGCCAATTCTTACGCGGGCCACCTGAAACCTGCAGATGCAGAAAACAAGAATAGGTGTCTGTTTCAGCAGGTTACACTGACTTTAAAGCTTGGTTTTCGATTCTAGGGGCTTGTTTGATGGTTTATATTGGCCTAGGGATACTTGGGATCATCTGAATTACCTCCTAGGTACATATGGAATGATCTTGGAGCTCTAGAAATCCTATATAAAGGCCATAAGTTCAATTGTTCAAGTGCTCATTCACTTGCAACAACTCAAGCACTCATCTCTGGAGGTAGCTGGCCTTAGGAGAAGATTGAGAAGTATAGAAAAGATAGCAAGGACCTTAAGTAAGATTTTTAATCCCTGCTTAGACCTTTTAATTAGCTTAAAAACCGAAAAGTCAAACTTTTCGTAATTAAGCTTTGACTTGGTGATTAATCACTAATGCTCCAGTCATTAGTCAAATTAAAAGTAGTTATAAGTTGGTAATTAGGTGGGTAATAAAACCCTAAGAGGGTACCTACTGATTATCACCCTAACTCGGTCAAATGTCGGGTCAAACCTAAATTTAAAAAGTCAACAGAAAGCTATTTTTCAAATAAATTCATAATTAGCAATGTAGACGCTATGGAACCTGTTTTGACATTGAAATAACTTGGTAATTAATATAAGAACATGATTAGACATGTTCAGCCCGACACTTTTGAGTTTGGACCCGGTTCGCAACCGAAAGTCGCAAAAGTTGACTTTTGCTTTGACTTTCAGTTCTGACCCGATTAGCATGTTTTAGATATGCCTTAAGGTTCCTTTAGGACCGTATTACATGTTAGTATAACCCTCTGAGATTATACAACATAGGTCCTTAATTATCCGATTCATTTACATGTTTCTGTTAATTGCTTAAATGTTTACCATAATGCCCTTTTGACCTTAAAACGAGATTTTTGAAAATGTGAGAGAACAAAAACCTTTATTACTGAATTATAAACTTGTCCTAAAAATTTGACATCAGTTTGAGGTCTAGATTAGGAGTTATGCTCAATAGCGTAACTGAAAAGTTTTTTATTAATTAAACGGGGTAATTAGCATAAAGCCTATTTAAACCCAATTTTTGACACCAAACCTTTTACCCACTGATGTAATATAATATTTTGGGATTTTTGAAGATTTGTATTTATTTATAAACTGATCATGGCATAGGGTTCATGCCTTGATTCGGTAATTGTCGGTTTTGCCCTTTTGGTCTATAAAATGAGTTTTACATAACTTTTTGATACCAAACTTTTTGCTACTGATTTTATATGATAAATAAAATATTTTGAACTATACAAGCTGATCAAAAAACTCAGATTTCCCATTTTAACCTGAAAATCGCTTAAAACCGACTTTTACGCGTTTTAAACGCATTATATGATTTAAAACTATTTTTGGCATATAAGACTTAATACCTACTGATATTTTAAGTAAATTTTTATAATTTAACAGTAAACAAAAGTTTTGAACTCAGATTCCCTGTTTTGACCTTTAAAGCCTATGTGAAATTACCCCTACGGTACATAGTTTGGTTATAAATGATAAATTTCACATATATGTAATACCCTAATGATATAAATTATTAAATTAAATATTTTTACTGATTATTTCCGACCTGAACCTCAGATTATTATTTAATCTCTTTTATGACCTTTAAAATGACCAAAATACCCCTACAGGGCTTAAATTGGTTTTAAATCCGTTTTGTGCATAATGGAAGATATCCTACTGATATCATAACATATTTTAAGCATATTAGCTTAGGAAACCTGTTCATGACTCTTTTGGTTACCCGTTATGCATTATTCGCGTTCGGTACGGTTTATGTGACTAGTTTACGTAAATTGACCGAAACGGGTCAAACCTTATCATTTTTACCTCAAAAATCCAGAATGTGTTTAGTTTACCCATATTATACAAGTCTTCAAACTTGTCGGGTCTAAATCGCATTCTAATCTGGTCTTCGCTTAATCATGCGTTTTGAACCGTATATCTTCCTTTAAAACTAATCGGTCTAAGTTTAAACTTAAGTAAAACCCGTTAGGAATCTAATAGGTTATTAAAACCTTCGTTCCAGATTTAGGAGACCAGTAAAAGATACTTGCACTTGCTTGTGGTTATATGGCTGGGATAAAATTACATAATTTGCTCAGGTAAATACTTTTAACTTATTTTCCCTTATACGGGCTTGGGGTACGGTATATAAAATACCGCTTGGTCGGGCATTGAATTTTTAATCGTATGAAGGTTAATTCATTGAGATGACCCGTTTAATCTGTTATGTTTGTTTTAAGCCTTTGGGGGGGTTAATGACCATTTCCTGGATATCCTTGGCATCATTCATTGAAATGGCCACGACCTAAGCACAGGGTGTAGGCATACACCTGCCGGTGCGTATATAAAAAGATATAACCGCTGTTCGAGAATAACTCGCTGCGGGATTATATTATGTGGTGTGTCAATTAATCTTTAACCCGGTATTCAGCCTGGGCTACTGAACGTATAACAAACATGTAATTCTTTTACAAGTTTATATTTATATAATTATCCCAAGTTATAAAAGATTATTTGTGCCTTGTGCATCTAAATCAATTTTCTTAAACATTTTCAAAATGAGTCAGTTAATTGTATTTACCAGTGAAAACTGACGTATTTTCCAAAAAGGTTAAGTGCAGGTACTAATCGGAATAGGCTGGCTACTCCTAGCATCAATAAAGAGTCTTGCAAGCTTATATGTTATAAATCTGCTGAACATTATTTCTTTTAACTTTGATCCGC
The DNA here is from genome assembly GCA_030545235.1 of Helianthus tuberosus. Classification (NCBI taxonomy): domain Eukaryota; kingdom Viridiplantae; phylum Streptophyta; class Magnoliopsida; order Asterales; family Asteraceae; genus Helianthus; species Helianthus tuberosus. The sequence continues at coordinate 128,799,346 of CM060407.1, forward strand.
CTGTGGATCCCTTACAATCGTTTTTGTAATAAATGATATTACTTTCATTCGGTTTGTAATGTATTTTACTTTAGACTTCCGTTGTGCATTTAAACTGTGATTAATTGACTATGATGATATCAACTACGTCACGATACTCCCCACCGGTAATACATGGAAATATCGGGGTGTGACAGGTTGGTATCAGAGCCAACGTTTGAGTGAATTAAACACTAGCCTTTAGTGTTTAATCTCAAATGACACAGTAGCACATTCCTTAGACCTTCTGAGTCTATACTTAACATAGGAATACTCTCATCCCTATTAAGTAAATATTGGTTTTTATTTTATGTATTTTGAATATGTCGCCAAGCAAGGAAGCTGTCGATGGAGATTATCCTCATCCGAAGCTGATGAAACAATTGTTAACCAGGTGGGGTTAACTCACTGGTCTCGTCAAGAGGGTTAATCCCTTCTTTCCGAGGATCCCTGGCTAGATCGTCTGGTGGTGGGTTTCCTGCACAAGGAAACAAACCGTAACTCGTAACAAGGAGGATGGGGTGGGGGGTGCTCCTTGTTACCACTCTCCGGCGTGAGAATCAGTAGTTTGCTTGGGAAGCAAAGTGTGATAGTAGTAGTATTGAGAGAGTTCAGAAGTGATACCTCAAACCAGGTTTGGGGTGAGTATTTATAGCCAAGGAGTGAAGGAGGGTAGTTGAGTAGCTTAGCCTGACATCGCACAGCTATTTGCAGGTGTGTCAGACCTGTCGGTTATGGTGGTGATGCCACGTCCTGCTGTGGTGTCAGACTGTTGTATATACGTGGGCCGGTAGGCGACTGTTTCCAGTGCCACTTGCACTGTGGTGTCAGACCTACTTGCCTTGTAGGCAGGATGCGGTGCCAGGCCGCATCGCTGCTTGCGGTCATTGATGTTGTTCCCTCGTTGGTTGTTCCATCCATGATTTATGCGGGATCCGGTGTCATGCCGCATCGCCGCTTAGTGACTGTTACTGTTGTCCAGATCCCTTGTCGTGACGAAAATGTTCATAGGATGCGGTGCGGGGCCGCATCGCTATGCGTAACATTGGTTTCCGTCCTTAAGGTAAGTCTTCCTATCACTGGACAGATTGGACCGTTGTGTTCGCGTGTGCCCACGCGGACCCAGGTGAGTTTATTGCTGGTGGAGGTTTTTGAGGAGGGTAATGGTCATTCGCGGTCATGCTGACGCGAGATCTGGGACCATACCCCTTCAGAAGCCAAGGAATGTTAAGCTTCGCATCACAGCTAGGATAAGTGTGCGACTGGTTTGGAGGAAGACCTTCCTGGATTCATTCCTAAAACCAAACCCATTGAATTGTGATCAGACTTCAGAATCCATACCGGAGGTCCCTGAGGCTAAAATTTTAAAGTCTGTGGCAGTGGAGTCCATACCAGGTGGTCCCTGAGGCTCCCGTTTTGAAAATAATGCCAGAGGATCCTAATGATCCCTATTCCTTAGCTTCAAGTTTTGAAATCCCAGATTTGGATAGTATCAGTTAAAACCCGATCCGTGATTTATATCATTCATAACCATAAAATTCTTGAATTCTACTTCTACAACGGATCCTGATTGGAATACTTACCTTATTTACTGAGGTCTTCAGTATCCCTACCATATATGGTAAACAAAGAGGAGAAACAATCGAAATGGAGCAAGGAAGGCGTTAGAGAATCCTTCTTTCATAATATTCTTTGTCTTTTAAGTCGTTATAAGGACCTATCTCTTCTATTTACTCCCTGTGTGGACATACCTTTCGACTTAAGACCCTATATGGGCATTTGCTATTTAGTCCTTTCATGGACATTATATTTCAATATAGTCCCTTGTGGACATTAAATTCCAATAAAGTCCCTCGATGGGCGTACTATTTCAATATAGTCCTCGCATGGACATTATATTTCATCATAGTCCTTCATGGGCATAGTATTTCATTAAAAGTCTTTTGTAAACATATTGTTTTATCAAAGTCCCAATGCGAACATATTTTATAGTCACTTTACGGACTATTAATTCCTTTTAGTCTCTGCATGGATGAGAGTTATTTAAAGTCCCTGTGAGGACATCTGTACAGCAAAGCCCTTTTGTGCGCACGCTATACCAATATAGTCCTTTTATGGACATGTTATTTCATCAATATCCCTTTAGGGATACGTTATTTCAAAATAGTCCCTTTGAGGACATTGATATTTCAGTATAACCTTTATATAGATTTATAATATTTTATAGTCCTCTTACGGACTTATATTTTTCCTCTTAGTCCTCTGTGGACAATTATATTACTAAAAGTCCTGACCAAGGCGCTATTGTAAATTCCTAATAACATAGGGAAGTTTTGAAAATTTTATGTAGGTATTCATTTAGTCCTTTATCCAAACATAGTTCTAAATTTTACTCGAACTTTATCGATCAGTCGAAAATTTTCAAAAGATCTTCTTAATGGTATAACCTAGCCTATATGTCTATGCACATGGCTATGATGATAAAACCCTCTTAAGATAATAAATCTTTGTTAACATCTGAGAACATGTTAACACTCCTTGTCACACCCTTGCTTTTGCGGAAGCGTGGTTTATTTGGTGTGACTTCTTAATACCATAGCAACAATCATAACAATGCTATATGATAAAAAATACGAGATGTACATCCATTTATTAAAGTGAGAAAATACCACAATATCATTGTTTAGAAACATCGACACTTGAAATAAGTTACAAACCATAAATTATTTAAAACGTGTTCATAAGACTCACAAAAGACTTTAGATAAGACGAGGTTTAGAGACATATAACCCGTCCAGGAATAGGTTACACCTCTCAAACCCCACAACCCTGGATGACATCTTTTATTCAACGCAGCTAGACACATGCATACCCTGCCAGATCCGCTAGTTCCCTGAAATACATGTAGTTTGAAAAATCAACAAAAAGTTGAGCGAGTTCATGTGTAAGTCTGTGTGTATAAGCCTTTAAAATATGTCTTGAGTGTATAAATGTCCCCGGTATGTAGCAATTAAGGAAAAAGAGATCACCAATGGGTTGCAAAGCCAATGGTATGTGTGCAAAGGTGCAGGAAGTACTCAAACCTAGCAAATTTGTACCGGGCTTCAGACTGGAAGACATAGTCACCTCTATGGGCCGCCCCGGCCTCATGGGTGTGGGCTCGCTACACCCAAATAGATCTATCACTCCTGTCCCTAGGTCCTACGATGAGGATTAATGGCCTTAAGTGTTGTACCCACCCTTCACAGTCTAGTAGTAAACCTTCCTTAAGCTAACCATACCATGTATAAAAATGTCTGTAATAGTTGTAACATGTATTCCACCCCCAAAGTATTAAACTGAAAACAGTTAAGAGAAAAGGGGGACATGAACTCACCTTGATTGCGAGTAAGTCCAAACAAGTATGTAAATGTGAGAGTTCTTGGAAATAAGATTCCACGTCACTCTAATTGATTGAACATGCAACAATATGGAATATGTATCAACCATAATGTTTAATTGGATAATTGGAAATCCTAAATCTATGGGATTCGGTAGTGTTTTGTTTAAAAGAATTAATATGATAATTACATAACTAATTATCAAAATAATTATATTAATTCTGAATAATTAAAAATAACATTTTTAATTATTAAACTTGAATATCACTGATTTAAATTAATTATTATGGCCTTGGAATCATTTTAAATAAATAAAATGAATTAAAACGGTTAAAGTATCAATAAATAAGTTTAAAAAAAATGTTGCGGACCCCTGGGTTCGAACCCGGGTCTGTACTGAAGGCAAGCACACACACAACCACTGGGCTAGGCCTGGTGGTTTGTGTTTAAGTTTAGATTAAATAAATTATATACTGAAATTAAAATTGGTCATCTTCCCCAATCAGAGTCAAACAGAAAGTCAACTCTTTCAATTCTACGGGAAACTTATGTTTTATTCAAATTAACTCTAAGGAATCATTGTACAACCTAATACGAAGCAAATGGATCAAAATGAACTAACCGGTATCGACGGGTTTGTCGATTTACTGAATTCCGGCGACTGTGCTCGATTCCGGCGAGTTGCAGGTTATGGTTCCAATATAATTCTAAGTGTTTGAGTAATTTGAAGGTATCATGAGTTCGGTTATGAGTTAGGGAGTTTATATACACGTTCTAATTGGCATAGAAACGACACTAACTAGTGGAATCGATCCGCTTTAAGTTTTTAAAACAAAAGAACTAAAACAGACTGTATCGACACTTGATTGTGTCGAATTAATGAGTGAATTGAATTGGGTATGGGTCGTGGGTCTCGTGTGAATGCTTTACAAATAGAAAATTGATTAAACAATCGATTTTTGATTGTTTCCGACAACATCAATGCGATCTGCGCTGTTTATAATATATCTATATACTTAATAAGATGTTAAGTATAATATGAATCGGAAATATTAACATATCAGTTGGTAGTCCAACTGGTTAAGTGTGTGTGTTAGTTTGTGAAGGCCGTGGGTTCGAGTCCCGTTTTAGGCCGGTTCAAAAGGATTTATTCCTTTTTGTTTCAGAATTTATTTTAAATAAAATATTTAATTCCTAATTTGTGTATAAATGAATCAATGTTCTGTATTCTAACAGCTCCTAGTAGGAGGATAAACTGGTTAAGGCGTTGCGGTTGTACACGAGAGACGCGAGTTCGATCCCCGGCAAGGGCCGGTCCGATACAGAAGGACCCCCTTTTGACCGGTTTTTGAAATATTTACACTTTGGCCCCTCAAGTTTCATTTTTTTACAAAAATAGTCCCTGAACTTTCGAAAAGTTGCAATAACAGCCCCTATACTTTCATATAAAATACATAATTGGTCCCTGAAGTTTCAAAAGTTGACATAAATGGTCCCTGTACTGTTCAGTTATGTATGCTAACTGACTTAATGTTTAAAGAAGGGAATCTTTATAAAAGGACTAACACAGTTAGGGTTTTCATTTTATATAAGTTTAAAAATAATAGTTTTGGTCCCTACTTCCTTACACTCCATACTAGTGTAGTATCTTGACTCTGGTTCATATTGGCCTCAACATATTGTTTGTCTATGTGTTGGCATTGTCAGCATGTTTCTGAGTTATCCGTTCACTGTGCTAACTGTGTTTTGTGCATCAAGTTTATCACTAAAGTTTGTGTGTAATAAATGGAGTGTGTCATCAATATGAACTTCGTCGGCAGGAATGACTACTGTCTCTTGAGTTGGACTCTTTTTCAAATTAGATACATGAAATGTATCATGTACGCCATTTAGTTCAGCAGGTAAATCCAACTTGTATGCTACCGGACCAATCCTTTTCAGGATTTTAAATGGACCAATGTATCTGGGATTCAACTTCCCACGCTTCCCAAAGCGTACTACACCATTCCAGGGTGAAACCTTCAACAAAACCATATCTCCCACCTCAAATTCCAGAGGTTTCCTTCTTCGATCCGCATAACACTTTTGTCGATCACGAGCCGCTTTAATACGCTCTCGGATTTGTAAAATCTTGTCGGTCGTTTCCTGGACCAATTCTGGGCCAACAAGCTGTCTATCACCCGCGTTAGCCCAGCATAATGGTGATCGACACTTGCGTCCATAGAGAGCTTCGAACGGTGCAGCTTGAATGCTTGTATGATAACTGTTATTGTATGAAAATTCAACCAATGGTAGGTGAGTGTCCCAACTTCCGCCTAAATCCATTACGCAGGCTCGCAACATGTCTTCTAATGTTTGAATCGTTCGTTCGCTCTGTCCGTCTGTCTGTGGATGAAAGGCAGTACTCAGATTCAACTGAGAACCAAAAGTTTCTTGGAAGGATTGCCAAATCCTTTATACGAATCTTCCGTCTCTATCAGAAATAATAGAGACAGGCACTCCATACCGTGCAACAATCTCCCTCAAGTATATCTCAGCAAGCTTGCTCGTTTTATCTTTCTCCTTGATTGGCAAAAAGTGTGCAGATTTCGTTAAACGGTCTACTATTACCCAAATCGTATCATGGCCCTTGGGCGTCCTTGGCAATTTCGTTATGAAGTCCATAGAAATCTGTTCCCATTTCCATTGGGGTATTTCAGGTTGTTGCAAGAGACCTGAAGGCTTCTGGTATTCGACCTTCACTTTGGCACAAGTTAAACATTTGCCAACATATACTGCAACATCGCCTTTCATTCTTGGCCACCAATAGAAATCCTTAAGATCTTGGTACATCTTATCCGCTCCTGGATGAATCGAGTACCGAGATTTGTGAACTTCGTCAAAAATAACATTTCTCAGACCACCAAACAAGGGAACCCAAATTCGTTTCATGAAGCACAAAGTCCCTTCCCCGTTTGGTACCAACTGTTTCTCCATCCCACGGAGATACTCATTCTCAATATTTTTTTCCTTGAGTGCTTCTCTCTGCGCAGCACGAATGCGCAATGAGAGGTCCGTTTGTATGATCATTTCCAAAGCCCTAACCCTTATGGGCTTGATCCTTTCCTTCTGACTTAGAGCATCAGCAACCACATTCGCCTTCCCTGGGTGATACTTGATTTCACAGTCATAATCATTTAACAGCTCTACCCAGCGTCTTTGCCTCATGTTAAGCTCTTTCTGATCGAATATGTGCTGCAGGCTCTTGTGATCAGTGTAGATGGTGCATAGCGTGCCATATAAATAATGTCGCCATATTTTCAAAGCAAACACCACCGTGCCTAATTCCAAATCATGCGTGGTGTAATTTTTCTCGTGGATCTTCAATTGGCGAGAAGCATATACTATAACCTTCTGACGCTGCATTAGCACACATCCCAAACCTTGACGCGAAGCATCACAATATACCACGAAGTCGTCAGTGGCTTCGGGTAGAGATAAGATTGGCGCGTCACAAAGCTTGTTTTTCAACAGCTGAAAGGCCTCTTCTTGCTTGTCTCCCCAATCAAACTTCTTGTCTTTCTGAGTGAGAGAAGTCAAAGGTTGAGCGATTTTCGAGAAATCCTCAATGAACGTACGATAATAACCAGCCAAACCTAGGAACTGTCGAATTTCGGTTGGCGTCTTCGGAGTCTCCCAGTTTTTGATAGCCTCGATCTTTGTGGGATCCACATGAATTCCATTTCCGTTAACTACATGACCAAGAAACTGGACTTCGCGTAACCAGAACTCGCACTTCGAGAACTTCGCATACAACTTCTCCTTTTTAAGCAGCTCTAGAATAGCTCTTAAATGTTGCTCATGCTCTTCTTTCCTCTTCGAGTAGATCAAAATGTCGTCAATGAACACAATCACAAACTTATCGAGGTACGGTTTACAGACTCTGTTCATCAAATCTATGAATACTGCTGGCGCGTTCGTCAAACCAAACGGCATAACCAGGAGCTCATAATGTCCATATCGAGTTCTAAAGGCCATCTTTGGAATACTTTCCTCTTGTATCCTTAACTGGTGATAACCTGATCGTAGATCGATCTTTGAGTAAAAACTTGAACCTTGTAATTGATCTAACAGGTCATCGATCCTTGGCAAAGGATATCTGTTCTTGATTGTCAACTTATTCAGCTCCCGGTAGTCTATACACATGCGAAAACTACCATCCTTCTTTTTCATGAAAAAAACTGGAGCTCTCCAAGGCGAGAAGCTTGGTCTGATAAATCTCTTGTCTAACAACTCCTGGAGTTGCGTTGACAGCTCTTGCATCTCTGAAGGTGCAAGTCGATAAGGTGCCTTAGCTACAGGCGCGGCGCCTGGAACTAAGTCAATATGAAACTCGACTTGCCTTTGTGGTGGCAATCCTGGCAAGTCTTCTAGAAAGACTTCAGGATACTCTTTCACGACTGGGATGTCTTCAAGTTTTGGCTCAGCGACTTCCTTATCCACGATGTGTGCCAGGAAGGCAACACATCCCTTCTTCAAACATTTTTGAGCCTTCAAACAACTAATGATCCTTAAGGGCATATCGCGCTTCTCTCCGTGTACTACGATCGTTTCTCTATCCGCCATTAGGATGCGAATGGTCTTCTCGTGACATACAATCTCGGCTCTGTTGCTTGACAACCAATCCATCCCTACTACCACATCGAAGCTTCCCAACTCGACTGGCAGTAGGTCTAATGTAAACTCGTGTTCTCCCAGCTCTATCACGCATCCTCTGATGACTTCATTCGTTTCTACTAGCTTTACATTAGCCAGTTCAATTGAGTACGTAATGTCTAACTTACTAGCAGTTAACCTAAGTATTTTCTTAAATTCTAGCGATACAAAACTATAGTCGGCACCAGTGTCATAGTAAGTATAGTAAGTAAGTAATATACGTATGTAATAAGATAATAACACATAACATCTCATGTCATAACACAAAATAAATAATCCAACAACGCATGTAAGTCACAATCAATGTAAGCAAGTAATCATCCTAGTCTTCCCCAGACTATCCCACCCAGTCTCTTAGACTGAACTCCCTAGTTTCTCAGACTAACTCCCTGGCCTCTAAGACCAAACCTTCCCAGTCTTTAAGACTAACTCCCTGGTCTCTAAGACTTGATGTGTAGGAAGCGGTATGTTAAAAACTTGTAAAAATGGTTAAATAAAGACTGACTCAAAAACTAAACTTTTTGACATGCTTTGGCCTAATAGGTATCGGTACTCTCATTGATAGTCCCCAGGTGGGCAACGGGTCCTTTTATTTGGATTTGTACGAATGCCAGCCTAGACAGGAGTTCTCAACTACCGGTACTTAACCCTTCCAGTTACTACATGTCCAACACGAAAAACACATGTTTGTAAAGAAACGTTTGTACCCTGGATCTGGAAACTTGTATATGCAATGTAAAAATGTTTTCGTGAGAGCCCTGATGATCATAGTCTAGACTCGAGAAAGAATCCTAGTTCGCTATGATCGAGGCTCTGATACCAAGCTGTCACACCCTGGCTTTTGCATAAGCGTGGTTTATTTGGTGTGACTTCTTAATACCATAGCAACAATCATAACAATGCTATATGATAAAAAATACGAGATGTACATCCATTTATTAAAGTGAGAAAATACCACAATATCATTGTTTAGAAACATCGACACTTGAAATAAGTTACAAACCATAAATTATTTAAAATGTGTTCATAAGACTCACAAAAGACTTTAGATAAGACGAGGTTTAGAGACATATAACCCGTCCAGGAATAGGTTACACCTCTCAAACCCCACACCCCTGGATGACATCTTTTATTCAACGCAGCTAGACACATGCATACCCTGCTAGATCCGCTAGTTCCCTGAAATACATGTAGTTTGAAAAATCAACAAAAAGTTGAGCAAGTTCATGTGTAAGTCTGTGTGTATAAGCCTTTAAAATATGTCTTGAGTGTATAAATGTCCCTGGTATGTAGCAATTAAGGAAAAAGAGATCACCAATGGGTTGCAAAGCCAATGGTATGAGTGCAAAGGTGCAGGAAGTACTCAAACCTAGCAAATTTGTACCGGGCTTCCGGCTGGAAGACATAGTCACCTCTATGGGCCGCCCCGGCCGCATGGGTGTGGGCTCGCTACACCCAAATAGATCTATCACTCATGTCCCTAGGTCCTACGACGAGGATTAATGGCCTTAAGTGTTGTGCCCACCCTTCACAGTCTAGTAGTAAACCTTCCTTAAGCTAACCATACCATGTATAAAAATGTCTATAATAGTTGTAACATGTATTCCACCCCCGAAGTATAAAACTGAAAACAGTTAAGGGAAAAGGGGGACATGAACTCACCTTGATTGCGAGTAAGTCCAAACAAGTATGCAAAATATGAGAGTTCTTGGAAATAAGATTCCACATCACTCTAATTGATTGAACATGCAACAATATGGAATATGTATCAACCATAATGTTTAATTAGATAATTGGAAATCCTAAATCTATGGGATTTGGTAGTGTTTTGTTTAAAAGAATTAATATGATAATTACATAACTAATTATCAAAATAATTATATTAAATCTGAATAATTAAAAATAACATTTTTAATTATTAAACTTGAATATCACTGATTTAAATTAACTATTATGGCCTTGGAATCATTTTAAATAAATAAAATGAATTAAAACGGTTAAAGTATCAATAAATAAGTTTAAAAAAATGTTGCAGACCCCTGGGTTCGAACCCGGGTCTGTACTGAAGGCAAGCACACACACAACCACTGGGCTAGGCCTGGTGGTTTGTGTTTAAGTTTAGATTAAATAAAATATATACTGAAATTAAAATTGGTCATATTCCCCAATCAGAGTCAAACAGAAAGTCAACTCTTTCAATTCTACGGGAAACTTATGTTTTATTCAAATTAACTCTAAGGAATCATTGTACAACCTAATACGAAGCAAATGGATCAAAATGAACTAATCGGTATCGACGGGTTTGTCGATTTACTGAATTCCGGCGACTGTGCTTGATTCCGGCGAGTTCCAGGTTATGGTTCCGATATAATTCTAAGTGTTTGAGTAATTTGAAGGTATTAGGAGTTCGGTTATGAGTTTGGGAGTTTATATACACGTTCTAATTGGCATAGAAACGACTCTAACTAGTGGAATCGATCCGCTTTAAGTTTTTAAAACAAAAGAACTAAAACAGACTGTATCGACACTTGATTGTGTCGAATTAATGAGTGAATTGAATTGGGTATGGGTCGTGTGTCACACCCCCAAAATCCACCATGCGGAGTTCCACCACTTGGAGGCGTGACGTGAACAGGATCGAGCCACCAATCATACTGAACAACGTACTTAAGTAAATAAAGACAACCAAAATACGATTGGTGACCAAAAGCTAGCTAACCAAGTTTTTAATTTAGACAGCGGAAGCATAAACGTAAGGTTCAAAACATAAGTTCGCAGTTCATAAGTTTAAAGTCCAACACATAGGTTTAATAAGTTCATAATGTTTTAAACATTAAACACTGGACATAACCGTCCGCACACCACAACGACTCCTTCCTCGTGCAAGCTCCAAATGTTTAGCGACCTGTAAGGCATGTAACAACGAGTCAACAACAAAGTTGAGTGAGTTCACGTTTGGTTGTTTAGTTATAGCATTCGTTTCGTAAATCATATGTTCGTTTTGTAAACCATGTATCGTATAAGTTTGCATCGCGGTCTTTCTGACATGTTTGCGAAGATTAGTGGGGGTTTCCCATGTGTTACTAGACCACGCGTATCGACTGCTACGAAAATGTAAAAGGTGCCCTAAGTCAATGTCTATCAGCATTGACCCTTTGCCCATAGTCCATTAGTACACGCCCGTCCGACTGGCACGGTGTGAGGTTTGTTAAACCTAATAGCGCTATTAACTAATGACCCGCTCGCCATAGGCCTCGGCGATTAAGTCGATAATTGAGGGACTTTAAAGTGATAGAGTTGATGGTCTTATGATCGTGTACGTAGGTTTTACGTACGTGCCCTTCAATCCGAGGACAGTAGTAAGTATGAGTGTATGTAGGTTTTACGTACGTGCCATTCAATCCGAGGACAGTAAAAAGTAGTTTAATAGTAATGACAGTATAAGTAGTTATTCAATCCCATTCCCAAACCCCTGGGAATCCCATGCCTTAGAAAAAGTGTGAACTCACCTCGGTTTGCTCGGTTAGGTTCTCAAATATAGTTAACAGTCAAGGTCGGTCAATCACGTCCTAATAAGGTACGGATAACAATCAGTTTCTCATGCATAACACGTATCCTACGTATGGTTTATTTGCACATTACTTCGTCCACATAACAGGTACACACTTTAACGATTTATGCCCATATGAACTTCCCATCCATTCCCCACTCATAAACAAACATACGATATTGCACGTAACACATATAACATGTTAGATAATTCACCGATAGCATACTCGACATTTAGACACGCAAGTCACAACTTATGTCAATTCAGCATTAATATTCGAAACCGGCTGTTTTCGGACATTTAAATAAAATAGTTAAATTATTCCAAAAATTCCCAAATTTTTACAGGATGTCTTAAACATTTCATATTATATTGTGTAAAAATATCGGGGTCCGGTTCATTACCAATATTTTATAGAAAATCGTTTACCGAACTGTGATCAGATTTGTCACATTCTGATCACAGTTGACGGAATAATTCGTCTAAAATTCCTCGGAAGTCCGTTTATCGAATTTCCAGTTCGAGGGTCACAAATACATCCGTGACCATCTTTGATAAAAGTTTCAGGGGCTGGTTCGGTTCAGGTTTTAAGTTGTGATCGAAAACGCACAGCCCAATTTACTGCAGTTAAAATCAGCCTTAGCTGCTGTTACGAAAACAGACTTTTAAAATAGTAAACGACTTCAAAAAAATACGATTCCAGCGCCATTTTCTTCGTTTTTCGAAATGACACGATTTAGGCTTTTGAAATTCCGTTTTTCGAGTTTTTAAAGTCCGTTTACAGCCTGTTGAAGGCGGCTGGAAAAGTAACTCAGCATGTTATTTTTAAGTTTAAACATTACTAAATTGCATCAACGAGTGTCCGAACAATGGATTTAACAAGAAACCAACAATCAAACATCAAGTATGATTTAACCAACCCTCAAACCCACAAGATTCCGCTTCATAATTCAGTCACAAGTAAACTTTTATGTAGCTTTTATGTTCATAACTCATGTTACACATTTTTCTAGTGTTCTTGTAATCTAGTAATTTAAACAACAATACACCATGCTATATGCCATAAATTTCGAACAAGATGAGATCAAATGTAAGGAAACTTACTACTAGCCTCTAGCTATGGAAGAATCTTGTGTGAAAATGATGAGAAAAGATGATGAAAAAGAGCTAGAACAATGCTCCTATGATGGTTCTTCAAGATGCACCTTCCATGGATGGATACTAAGCTTTGAATGGGCAATGTAATGAAGAAGATGGTGATGTTTAAGGTGGTGATGGGGTGTTCGGTTTTTGGGCAGCCGAATGAGAGAGAGAGTGGTGAGGAGAGAGAGAGTGAATATTGTGGAATGATGAATATCTAGTGCCATGTCCTTATAAGATCACTTCCATATATCATGTCCAAGATTACAAGCAAGAATTAAATGAAATCCAAGATATGATCTACAAGAGTATGGGGGTGATATTTGGTGGGTCCCTTGACCGATTTTATACATGGGGGGGGGGGGGGGGGGTCTTGTTTGCAAAGTTATAACTAGATGGTTATTTATTAGCTAGGAACCAAGTGTATGTTTATTAGAGTTAGTTACTAGGTATTTAGTGGGTGTTATGGTGCACGGGGACCATGACAAGCCATGAATAATAAAATAATATGTTTGACAAATATTTGGTGTCCCGGGTAATGTCCGGTTGTTCGGTCGGATACTGTTCCGTTAAAGTGCTTAATTGTACCGTAAAGTGTCTTATTTATATATTTTTTAACGAAATAAATTCCTAACACATAGGAAAATATACCGGACCATTTAGTGACTTTTCTGTATACTACCAGTATGTTAACATGCTCATGTAAGTATAGTTCAGTAATCAGAGAGCAGTTAAATATTTCAACACAGTCACCAAGCACTTAAATTATTATTAAATAAATTGTACGAAATACATGTAAATTGAGGGTTGTCACATTCTCCCCCTGTTAAGAGAATTTCGTCCCGAAATTTAGCGCGTGGTTACTGAGGAAGCTAGTTAAGTTGCGTTGTTTTCCTGGGGTGTCACATCATCCCCCCGTTGATTTGGAATTTCGTCCCGAAATTCTGCAGTAGCTTCAGCCTCAGTAGTGGTTGCGTTTTTCTTAAACAATTGGGGATACTTGAGTTTCATTTGGTCTTCTCGTTCCCAGGTATACTCTGGGCCACGACGAGCATTCCAACGAACTCGAACCAGAGGTATCCTGGTATGCTTGAGGATCTTAACATCTTGATCCGTAATCTCTACTGGTTCCTCGACGAATCACAGCTGTTCGTCGATAGTGAGTTCCTTCAAAGGAACTATGAGGGTCTCATCTGACAGACACTTCTTCAGATTCGACACATGGAAAACATTGTGAACTCCGCTGAGTTCTTCAGGTAGATCCAACCTGTAGGCGACTTTGCCAATTTTCTCAATGACTTCGAATGGTCCGACATAACGCGGATTGAGTTTGCCTCGTTTGCCAAAGCGGACTACACCTTTCCAAGTTGAGACTTTGAGTAGCACTCGATCCCCAACCTGGAGCTCGAGTGGTTTTCTTCCCTTATCAGCATAGCTTTTCTGACGGTCACGAGCTGCCGCCATTCGCTGTCGTATCTGAGCAATTTTCTCGGTGGTATCTACCACAAGTTCTGGGCCAGTGATTTGACTGTCACCAACTTCTGCCCAACAGAGAGGTGATCGGCATTTGCGTCCGTACAATGCCTCAAACGGAGCGGCTTGGATGCTGGTGTGGTAGCTTTTGTTGTACGAAAACTCCACTAGCGGGAGGTGCCTTTCCCAGCCATTACCAAAATCAATTACACATGCCCTAAGCATGTCTTCAAGGGTTTGGATGGTGCGTTCAGATTGCCCATCCGTCTGCGGGTGATAAGCGGTGCTCATATCTAAACGTGAGCCAAAGGACTTGTGCATTGCTTGCCACAGTTCAGAAGTAAAGCGTGCGTCACGATCAGATATAATAGAGGTTGGCACTCCGTGCCTTGATACCACTTCCTTTAGGTAAATGTCTGCAAGAGTAAAAAACTTATCCGTTTCTTTGATAGCCAGAAAATGTGCAGACTTGGTTAGTCGATCTACGATCACCCAAATGGTATCGTTTCCGCGTTGGGATCTGGGCAGGCCGGTCACGAAATCCATGGAAATTTGCTCCCATTTCCATTTCGGGATCTCCGGTTGTTGAAGTAAGCCTGATGGTTTCTGATATTCAGACTTGACTCTCGCACAAGTCAAGCACTATCTGACGTAGGTTGCTATGTGGACTCTCATGCCAGGCCACCAGTATGTTGTCTTTAAGTCGTGGTACATCTTATCCGAACCAGGATGTACTGAATAACGAGACTTATGTGCTTCATCCATCACAAGCTCGCGTAAGTTGCCATAGAGTGGAACCCAAATACGCCCTGTTACATAGTAGGCGCCGTCTTCCTTTTGTTCTAGCCGTTGCCTCGATCCTCGTAGGGATTCAACCCTGATGTTTTCTGCTTTCAATGCTTCGACCTGAGCATCGCGAATCTGAGCGGGAAGGTTAGATTGGATGGTAAGCTGTAGAGCACGTACACGCTTAGGTATGGTATCCTTTCGACTGAGGGCGTCGGCCACAACATTGGCCTTGCCCGGATGATACTTGATTGCGCATTCATAATCGTTCAAGAGCTCAACCCATCGGCGTTGACGCATGTTCAACTCCTTTTGCTTGAAGATATGCTCGAGACTCCTGTGATCGGTGTAAATGGTGCACTTGGTACCGTACAGGTAATGTCTCCATATCTTAAGCGCAAAAACAACTGCTCCCAGCTCCAGATCGTGAGTAGTGTAGTTTCTTTCGTGAACTTTAAGTTGGCGCGATGCGTAGGAAATGACCTTGTCACGTTGCATCAATACGCAACCAAGTCCTTGGATGGAAGCGTCGCAATAAACCACGAAATCATCGGTGCCTTCGGGCAATGAAAGGATAGGCGCGCTACAAAGTCTATCCTTTAGATGTTGAAATGCGGACTCTTGTGCATCACCCCAACGATAGATGACACCCTTCTGAGTCAGTGAAGTGAGAGGTTGCGCAATCTTGGAGAAGTCTTTGATAAACCTTCTGTAATATCCTGCCAAACCCAAAAATTGGCGGATTTCTGTTGGTGTGCAGGGTGCAGGCCAGTTCTTGATTGAGTCAACCTTGGATGGATCAACATGAATCCCATCCTTGTTTACCACATGGCCTAGAAAGTGGACTTCGCGAAGCCAGAAGTCACATTTTGAAAACTTGGCATACAATTGCTCTTTTCGAAGAAGTTCAAGCATAAGTCGCAGATGCTGTTCATGTTCCTCCTGACTCTTAGAATAGATCAGGATATCGTCAATGAACACAATAACGAACTTATCCAGGTAAGGTTTGCATACTCGGTTCATGAGATCCATGAAGACTGCTGGTGCATTCGTCAGCCCTAATGGCATAACCAGAAACTCGTAATGGCCGTAACGAGTTCTGAATGCTGTTTTGGAGACGTCCTTGTCTCGGACCCTCAGCTGATGGTATCCCGATCTCAAGTCAATCTTGGAGTAATAGCTCGACCCTTGCAACTGGTCGAACAAGTCGTCAATACATGGAAGAGGATAACGATTCTTCACAGTCACCTTATTGAGTTCACGATAGTCAATACACATTCTGAAAGTACCATCTTTCTTCTTTACGAACAAGACTGGAGCTCCCCAAGGCGAAGAGCTAGGACGAATAAAACCCTTTTCCAAGAGTTCTTGTAGTTGTGTGGATAGTTCTTCGAGTTCTGATGGAGCTAGACGATATGGTGCTCGAGCTACTGGCGCTGCTCCAGGAGCTAGCTCGATTTGAAATTCAACTTGGCGGTGAGGAGGAAGACCAGGTAATTCCTCAGGGAATACCTCAGGAAAATCGCGTACAACAGGTATGTCTTCAATTCTCTTCTCTTCCGTTGATGTATCGGTAACGAGTGCTAGAATGGCAATGTGGCCCTTTCGCAAACACTTCTGGGCCTTAAGGAAAGAGATGATGCCTTCGACAGCACCACTCTTGTCGCCACGAATCATGAGAGGTTCTTCACCAGAACGAGGAATGCGGATGATTTTCTCCTTGCAAACAATCTCCGCTTGATGATGAGATAGCCAATCCATCCCAATAACGACGTCGAAACTACCCAGTGTGATAGGAATAAGATCGATAGAGAAAGTCTTACCGGCTAAGACGAGGTTACAACCTTTAACTACGTGTGTGGCTTTAAGACTTTTACCATTTGCTAGCTCTACCGCGTGTTTAGTGTTCAAAAGTGTTGGAGTGCACTTAAGCATTTGGCTAACTTTTACGGACACATAACTAGTATCGGCACCCGAATCGAATAAAACAGTAACAAAGAAGTCATCCAGAAGAAACTTACCCATCACAACGTTGGGATCGTTCCTTGCTTCACCCTGACCAATCACGAAAGCACGACCCCTTGCTCCATTACCATTGTTGTTACCTCCGTTGTTGTTCCCGTTTCCCTGGTTGTTGTTGTTGTTCTGATTCTGGTTAAGCTGGGGGCAGTTCTTCTTAAAGTGGCCTTCAACGCCACACTAAAAGCGTCCTTTATTTCCCTGCTGATGCTGCTGCTGGTGGTTCTGTGGGGCTTATTGTTGTTGGCGATTCTGATTCGCAGGACGCGGGCTCCTGCAATCCCTAGCTTCATGACCCAACTTGTGACATCTCTGACAACGACCTTTGTTGCACTAACCACTATGGTGTCTGTTACATTTGTTGCACTTTGGGTGGTTTCCTCGATACCCACCCTGTCCTTGATTACCGGAGGATTGCTGACCCGGACTCTGGTAGTCGTCAGTCCTTCGCTGCTGAGACTGACCCAAAGCAGAACCCTTACTGGAGTTTCCATCCCATTTTCGCTTGTTGTCGGTAAGTACATTAGAAGTAGTTGTGGCACTAATACGTTTGGGTAGCCTGTTTTGCTCCACCGCCTGGTCGGTGAGACGATGAGCCAACTTGATAATTTGCTGAATGGTACCCAGATTGGCTGAAGTCACGTGACTTTGAATCTCTGGTACAAGGCCATTGAGGTACAGCTCGATTCGTTTGATGGGAGGGTCCACCATAGTTGGACACAGGATGGCCAGTTCGTTTGACCTCTTAGTATACGCTTCAATCTCAGACTCCGTCATCTTTAGATGGTAAAATTCCACTTCTAGCTTGTGGATGTCATCCCGACTACAGTACTCCTCCTTGATCAGCTCTTTAAAACCATTCCAGGGTGTGGCATTAGCAACTTCCAGTCCTAGTAGTTGAACTTGCGCCTTCCACCAGGTTAACGCAGCTCCTTCAAGTGTTCCGGTAGCATATTTCACCCTACGGTCTTCGGGGCATTCGCACATTTTGAAAACTGACTCAAGCTTTTCAAACCAGTGAAGAAGGCCCACTGCTCCTTCGGTGCCACTGAAAGTGGTAGGTCGGCAGTCCATGAACGTCTTGAACGTGCACACAGGAGGCTGAGCATGTTGACCTGTTGCGCGAGAATAAAAGACAAAGTTAAGCACGAGCGTTGGTTTGCGGAGGTAGGATCTAAACATCCTAAGGTGAGTTGATATGGCAGGTTATACCTCCTGCAGGAACAGCTGCGAGTGCCTCAGCAACTCGTTCGTTGATCAAAGCCATTAGCTGGGCTTGAGTTAGGTTCAAGCGTCCACTCATGATCTTCACAACGAAACAACGTAGGTGAGAAAAGTGTCGTGAAAGTGCGTAAGTGTGGGACGATAGTAGAGAGTAAGCACGCAAGGTTCAAATAGCAATTACCACATTATCAAATACACGGTGAGAACTATCTAACCGACAATATAACATAAATCATACCACTTATGGTGTCGAGTCTTGCACGTGGAGCGAAGCGTCGTTGTGGATCGTTGAGCACTGTACAGGTTATAGTCTGGTTTTATCAAAAAGCTTTTCCCTTTTTTTTAAAACCAAGTTCACTATAACCAATGGCTCTGATACCAATCTGTCACACCCCCAAAATCCACCATGCGGAGTTCCACCGCTTGGAGGCGTGACGTGACCAGGTCCGAGCCACCAATCATACTGAACAACGTACTTAAGTAAATAAAGACAACCAAAATACGATTGGTGACCAAAAGCTAGCTAACCAAGTTTTTAATTTAGACAGCGGAAGCATAAATGTAAGGTTCAAAACATAAGTTCGCAGTTCATAAGTTTAAAGTCCAACACATAGGTTTAATAAGTTCATAATGTTTTAAACATTAAACACTGGACATAACCGTCCGCACACCACAACGACTCCTTCCTCGTGCAAGCTCCAAATGTTTAGCGACCTGTAAGGCATGTAACAACGAGTCAACAACAAAGTTGAGTGAGTTCACGTTTGGTTGTTTAGTTATAGCATTCGTTTCGTAAATCATATGTTCGTTTTGTAAACCATGTATCGTATAAGTTTGCATCGCGGTCTTTCTGACATGTTTGCGAAGATTAGTGGGGGTTTCCCATGTGTTACTAGACCACGCGTATCGACTGCTTCGAAAATGTAAGAGGTGCCCTAAGTCAATGTCTATCAGCATTGACCCTTTTTCCCATAGTCCATTAGTACACGCCCGTCCGACTGGCATGGTGTGAGGTTTGTTAAACCTAATAGCGCTATTAACTAATGACCCGCTCGCCATAGGCCTCGGCGATTAAGTCGATAATTGAGGGACTTTAAAGTGATAGAGTTGATGGTCTTATGATCGTGTGCGTAGGTTTTACGTACGTGCCCTTCAATCCGAGGACAGTAGTAAGTATGAGTGTACGTAGGTTTTACGTACGTGCCCTTCAATCCGAGGACAGTAAAAAGTAGTTTAATAGTAATGACAGTATAAGTAGTTATTCAATCCCATTCCCAAACCCCTGGGAATCCCATGCCTTAGAAAAAGTGTGAACTCACCTCGGTTTTCTCGGTTAGGTTCTCAAATATAGTTAACAGTCAAGGTCGGTCAATCACGTCCTAATAAGGTACGGATAACAATCAGTTTCTCATGCATAACACGTATCCTACGTATGGTTTATTTGCACATTACTTCGTCCACATAACAGGTACACACTTTAACGATTTATGCCCATATGAACTTCCCATCCATTCCCCACTCATAAACAAACATATGATATTGCACGTAACACATATAACATGTTAGATAATTCACCGATAGCATACTCGACATTTAGACACGCAAGTCACAACTTATGTCAATTCAGCATTAATATTCGAAACCGGCTGTTTTCGGACATTTAAATAAAATAGTTAAATTATTCCAAAAATTCCCAAATTTTTACAGGATGTCTTAAACGTTCCATATTGTATTGTGTAAAAATATCGGGGTCCGGTTCATTACCAATATTTTATAGAAAATCGTTTACCGAACTGTGATCAGATTTGTCACATTCTGATCACAGTTTACGGAGTAATTCGTCTAAAATTCCTCGGAAGTCCGTTTATCGAATTTCCAGTTTGAGGGTCACAAATACATCCGTGACCATCTTTGATAAAAGTTTCAGGGGCTGGTTCGGTTCAGGTTTTAAGTTGTGATCGAAAACGCACAGCCCAATTTACTGCAGTTAAAATCAGCCTTAGCTGCTGTTACGAAAACAGACTTTTAAAATAGTAAACGACTTCAAAAAAATACGATTCCAGCGCCATTTTCTTCGTTTTTCGAAATGACACGATTTAGGCTTTTGAAATTCCGTTTTTCGAGTTTTTAAAGTCCGTTTACAGCCTGTTGAAGGCGGCTGGAAAAGTAACTCAGCATGTTATTTTTAAGTTTAAACATTACTAAATCGCATCAACGAGTGTCCGAACAATTGATTTAACAAGAAACCAACAATCAAACATCAAGTATGATTTAACCAACCCTCAAACCCACAAGATTCCGCTTCATAATTCAGTCACAAGTAAACTTTTATGTAGCTTTTATGTTCATAACTCATGTTACACATTTTTCTAGTGTTCTTGTAATCTAGTAATTTAAACAACAATACACCATGCTATATGCCATAAATTTCGAACAAGATGAGATCAAATGTAAGGAAACTTACTACTAGCCTCTAGCTAGGGAAGAATCTTGTGTGAAAATGATGAGAAAAGATGATGAAAAAGAGCTAGAACAATGCTCCTATGATGGTTCTTCAAGATGCACCTTCCATGGATGGATACTAAGCTTTGAATGGGCAATGTAATGAAGAAGATGGTGATGTTTAAGGTGGTGATGGGGTGTTCGGTTTTTGGACAGCCGAATGAGAGAGAGAGTGGTGAGGAGAGAAAGAGTGAATATTGTGGAATGATGAATATCTAGTGCCATGTCCTTATAAGATCACTTCCATATATCATGTCCAAGATTACAAGCAAGAATTAAATGAAATCCAAGATATGATCTACAAGAGTATGGGGGTGATATTTGGTGGGTCCCTTGACCGATTTTATACATGGGGGGGGGGGGGTCTTGTTTGCAAAGTTATAACTAGATGGTTATTTATTAGCTAGGAACCAAGTGTATGTTTATTAGAGTTAGTTACTAGGTATTTAGTGGGTGTTATGGTGCACGGGGACCATGACAAGCCATGAATAATAAAATAATATGTTTGACAAATATTTGGTGTCCCGGGTAATGTCCGGTTGTTCGGTCGGATACTGTTCCGTTAAAGTGCTTAATTGTACCGTAAAGTGTCTTATTTATATATTTTGTAACGAAATAAATTCCTAACACATAGGAAAATATACCGGACCATTTAGTGACTTTTCTGTATACTACCAGTATGTTAACACGCTCATGTAAGTATAGTTCAGTAATCAGAGAGCAGTTAAATATTTCAACACAGTCACCAAGCACTTAAATTATTATTAAATAAATTGTACGGAATACATGTAAATTGAGGGTTGTCACATTCTCCCCCTGTTAAGAGAATTTCGTCCCGAAATTTAGCACGTGGTTACTGAGGAAGCTAGTTAAGTTGCGTTGTTTTCCTGGGGTGTCACATCGTGGGTCTCGTGTGAATGCTTTACAGATAGAAAATCGATTAAACAATCGATTTTTTATTGTTTCCGACAACATCAATGCGATCTGCGCTGTTTATAATATATATATATACTTAATAAGATGTTAAGTATAATATGAATTGGAAATATTAACATATCAGTTGGTAGTCCAACTGGTTAAGTGTGTGTGTTAGTTCGTGAAGGTCGTGGGTTCGAGTCCCGTTTTAGGCCGGTTCAAAAGGATTTATTCCTTTTTGTTTCAGAATTTATTTTAAATAAAATATTTAATTCCTAATTTGTGTATTAATGAATCAATGTTTTGTATTCTAACAGCTCCTAGTAGGAGGATAAACTGGTTAAGGCGTTGCGGTTGCAAACGAGAGACGCGAGTTCGATCCCCGGCAAGGGCCGGTCCGATACAGAAGGACCCCCTTTTGACCGGTTTTTGCAATATTTACACTTTGGCCCCTCAAGTTTCATTTTTTTACAAAAATAGTCCCTGAACTTTCAAAAAGTTGCAATAACAGCCCCTATACTTTCATATAAAATACATAATTGGTCCCTAAAGTTTCGAAAGTTGACATAAATGGTCCCTATACTATTCAGTTAAGTATGCTAACTGAGTTAATGTTTAAAGAAGGAAATCTTTATAAAAGGACTAACACAGTTAGGGTTTTCAGTTTATATAAGTTTA
The DNA here is from genome assembly GCA_030545235.1 of Helianthus tuberosus. Lineage (NCBI taxonomy): Eukaryota > Viridiplantae > Streptophyta > Magnoliopsida > Asterales > Asteraceae > Helianthus > Helianthus tuberosus. Next base: position 128,821,726 of record CM060407.1, read on the forward strand.
AAAATAATAGTTTTGGTCCCTACTTCCCTACACTCCATACTAGTGTAGTATCTTGACTCTGGTTCATATTGGCCTCAACATATTGTTTGTCTATGTGCTGGAATTGTCAGCATGTTTCTGCGTTATCCGTTCACTGTCCTAACTGTGTTTTGTGTATCAAGTTTATCACTAAAGTTTGAGTGTAATAAATGGAGTGACAGTATGAATGTGATGCATATGTATGTATGATGCAGAACTCATATAGCAGTTTAATTCGTCAGTTGTAATTCTAGCACATTCATTAAGCACAAAGTTAATATTAATTAATTGTACGGATACCTGTAATTGTGAGCGTTGTCACACTCCTGGCGGTGTGGCGTGAGAAACCACACCAGCCGTCAAGGTATTGGATTACGTCCAAGCCTTAAAGCCTATATGATCAGAGTCGATCATGGCTAGTATCATCAATGTGATGATCATAACATAAACATCCATTAGTGGTGAAGTGCCTACGGGCTATACTTGTTGTCTATGAAGACAATGACAGTTGTGGTCTACGACTCGCTGTCTAAAAATGTTGGACTATGTCCAAACATAATAGTCTATATGATCAATGCGATCATGACTAATATCATCTAATACGATGATCATGTTATTTAACATCCTTTAGTGATGTTTTGCCTACGGCCTATAATATATTGTCCATTTGAGACATTGACATTGTGATCTTTATGATTCCTTGTCTAAGGTGGTGAGTTATGCTCAAGCCAAATAGTCAATATGATTAACGCAATCATGACTTATATCATCTAATATGATGAACCTATTATAAACATCCATTAGTGATGTTTCGCCTACGGGCCATATTATATTGTCCATTTGTGACAAAGACATTGTGATCTTTACGATCCCCTGTTTAAGGTAGTGAGCTGTGCTCAAGCCTAATAGTCTATATGATCAATGCGATCATGACTAAAATCGTCAGTACGATGATTAAAATTTAAACATCCTTAATGATGTTTTGCCTAAGGGCTATATTATATTGTCCAATTGGGACAAGGAAATTGTAATCTTTTATGATTCTTAGCCCAAGGGGGTGAGCTATGCTCAAATCCCATAGTCTATATGATCATTGCGATCCTGACTAATATCATCAGTATGATGATCATTATATTAACTTCCTTAGTGATGAAATGCCTACGGGCCATACTTTATTCTATTGTCGATAAGACAAAGTTAGTGGTGGTCTTTATGATCCCCTATTCACAGTGGTGGGTTATACCCAACCCTAACAGTCTATATGATCAGTGTGATCATGACTAATATCATCAAATATGATGAATATATATATAAACATCCATTAGTGATGTCAATTGGTTTACCCTTGTGCCAAAATGAATCGTCTTTCAAGACGATGACAGTCGTAGTCTATGACTCCCTGTCCAAAGGTAAAGAACTATGTTCAAACCTTAAAGCCCCTGATCTAATAAGATTGTGGCTTATAAATTAATGTCCTTGGTGACAAATCAACGAGTTATGTTTTAAAGTCATTCATGACAAGCCAATGTGCTATAAATTCTCGTTCGTGATAAGTTAACATACTAAATGTTAACATCCCTGATGACAGGTCTAAGTGCCATATCTTATAAGGTCCTTGTGACAAGGCCACTTTGAGCCATATCTAAATGTAATTTGCGACAAGGCCTTCGCGCCATATGATTACTTATGTCCTTCATGACTGGGCATTATGCCATACCTTTCTGTGTCCCTCGCGACGGGCTTCTATGCCATATGTGTGTGTGTGTATATATATATATCTAATAAAAGTCATGAAAGGCTAGCCTTCGAGCTATTCATAATCGTCCTTATGACAAAGACAGTTGTGACATTTTGATCCCATGTCAAACAGGTAATGGACTCGCTCTAAAACCTTAAATGCCATTAATGGTCCTTTTGTGACCTGGGCTAAATGTAATGGATATACATTCAAGTAACATTCATTAGGAATGTTCGGAACATAATAGCCTATACGGTTTATGGATGTTGTGGCTAATCCATGTTAGGTCATCAGGATGATGACTAACAGTTGTTTAATTTGATGGTTAGTATCAAGCTTCGAGTATGGCAAACTCGGATGAGGTAGACAACAGTCGCGATGCTAATGATGCGACAAAAGCTAATGATGCTACAAGCATAAACCTCAATATTAATGGAGTTAATCTTCAAGCTATGGTTGACACGACAGTTGGAAAGGCCATGGAAAAGGTCATGGAACAGTTCAAAGAGCCGAATGCTTCTCGCTCTAAATTTCATTCAAAATCGTATTCAATTGCTCATGAAGAGATCTTTGTTCACACTTCAAATGTGGGGGATAAACCAAAAGAAATAAAGTATAATGAAAAGTCTCATTCCCCTGAGGGATGTACTTACGAGTACTTTGTCTCTTGCAAGCCAAGAGACTTCAATGGCGAGAAAGGAGCCATTGATTGCATAAAATGGTTGGACGAAATGGAAACCGTTGTGGAGATCAGCGGTTGTGATAAGAAAGAAAATGTGAAGTATGTATCACAGTCATTCAAGGGCGATGCCCTTACTTGGTAGGAGACATTAATCAGGTCCATGGGGAAGGTAGCCCTATACAATATGGAATGGTCCTAGTTTACGAACCATATCAGAAAAACCTACCGTCCATGACATGAAATGGAAAAGGTGGAGTCAGATTTTCTAACTCTCACCATGAAAAATCTAGACTGTCGTCAGTATGTCACCAACTTTAATTCATTATTTGGGATAGTACCTTACTCAATTAACCAAGGATCTAAGCATAATGCACAATATAGGGGTAATGAACACCAGAGATAAAGAAGCATGATAAAGCTTCAAGCTAACAAAGAAGGTACAGCTAAGCCTGGAAAGGCTAAGAAAGGAAATGCCTGAACTTACCTGATGAATGCCAAGAGGCAGTACCTGATGTCATCAAGTACATTCCTTGTCATTTATCAATGATAATTTCTGCTAAGTGTTCTGTTACTAATACAGGCAATAATAAGTTTTCATAGACCATAAGCTTAGCAAACTTTTGATAATACTCATAAGAGCTCCAGATGCTAAGTATAAGGTGGAACCTACCAATGAAACCTTAGAGACCGTTTCGTCACTTTCTCGGCGATGAATCTTTCTGAAAAATCTAAGAGTACTCTTTCTTTGAATAGAGTACGACAATATATGTTATTTTAATTATTTTCCTCATTGATTTTATCAACTGTGAGTGCCAACTATGTTTGATAAAAGCGCCATATGAGGATTGGCGTAACCTAGTGTGTCCCATAGATTGCTTCCATGCCTAATCAGTATGGAGGTTTAATGCATGGAACCGCTAAGAACCTAAGATATACCAATGGTCATATTGTACTAAAGTCAGCTAGTGGTATTCAAAGAAGATATCCATAATAGAAATGCCCAAGTAGGCATCTCTACTTAAGGCATCCGTGCACTCGTAAATCAGATGTGTCATACCATGTATTACAGAAGCTCTATATCGGTTAGCATCAACGGAAATGGAAGAACTGAGAGCTAACCAGATGAGTTATAAAAGAAAGGCTTGTACAGCCTAGCACATCATCTTAGGAGTTTCGATTATTGTTGACAAAGGAAAGCACGATGCAATACACTTGTACATTGATTACTACAACCAAATACGAAACGATTAAAGATCGTTATCAGCTGCCCAGGATCGTCTTGGTTCAATTAACCATGAGGGTAGTTAATTCCTTAAGATTGATTCGGGTAGTAGTTGGAATAACTATCTCACCCTAATTAAGTTCTCCTATAACTAATAGCATTATATAGCATCAAGGATGCTCCTTTGGAGACCTTGTTTGGGAGAAAGTGTCAACGCCCGTTTGTTGGGCGAGAGTTTGGAAAAATCCCAATTATCAGAATCTGAGACTGTCCTAAAAGACGACGGATAGGATATTATAAATCCGTAATCGTCTGAAAACTGCCAGTAATCGGCAATAGAGCAATGCGAAAGAAAGGCGCGGGTCTCTTAAAGTTCCTAATAGGGAACAAGACTCTATTGAAAATACCAATATGGAAGAGTACGATACATTTCAGTATAAAGGGTAAGTCAAGCCCTGGATATATAGAACCATTCAAGATCATCGAATGTGTCGGCAGTATAGCTTATAAGCTAAACTTGCCTAAGGAGCTTAGTGGAATTCACAATGTGTTTCACATCTTTAACTTAAAGAAATGCCTAGCTGATAAATCGCTAGCAATGTCTCATAAAGACGTAAAGATTGATGAAAGCCTGAGGTTTATTAAAAGACCTATATCGATCAAGGATCGGCAGGTTAAAAAGCTCCAAAGGAAGCATGTACCTATTGAATAGGTCAATTGGGATGCCCGTAGAGGTCCTTAATATACAACGGAAGTTAAGTCCGTTATACGACAGAAAGTACTTCCCTCTTTTTGAGAAAATCTCGAGGTCGAGATTTCTTTTAAGGGGGTGAGGATGTAAGACCTCGTAAAATCACGACCAGTATAATAACGAAACGTGTCATGAGCTTTAAACATGTAATGGATGAAATATGAAGGACCAAAGTTGACAAACAAAGAAAGTATGTGTGTAAAAGGATTCAAAGTGTCAACATTTGATAAATATACCTTTCAACGACCCTACGCGATGTTTATACCCTTAAACGAATGAATTATAAATCATATGAAGCCGTTTGTGGAAGAAAGTGAAAGTTTACAAACCGCAAGGGTTAAATGTGTCAACATGTTTAATTTATACCTCTGAGTGACCTTTTAACGAACTTGAAGCTTTGTAACAATTAAATATGCTCCCAAGAATGAGTGATAAAAATTTCACAAGGTTTCGACATCGTATGAAGAAAATACGATAACATTCGTAAATAAGGGGTTAAAAGCGTCAACATTGAAATTCAGGACTTTTCGGTGATCGTATAACTAACCGGGGATTTAACAAAGTTTGTTTATGACTTGGAGTCCTTAAAAGTCAAGTTTGGGGGTCAAAAGTGCAATAAAAGCAAGTAAAAAAACATTTAGAAGGACCAGGGACCAAATGTGCAATTTCTGAAACTTTTTGACCTGATCTGGGCCTCATACAGGCCGCGTAAGACCTTAGCCAATTCTTACGCGGGCCGCCTGAAACCTGCAGATGTAGAAAACAAGCACATGTGTCTGATTCAGCAGGTTACACCGACTTTAAAGCTTGGTTTTCGATTCTAGGGGCTTGTTTGATGGTTTATATTGGCCTAGGGACACTTGGGATCATCTGAATTACCTCCTAGGTACATATGGAATGATCTTGGAGCTCTAGAAATCCTATATAAAGGCCATAAGTTCAATTGTTCAAGTGCTCATTCACTTACAACAACTCAAGCACTCATCTCTGGAGGTAGCTGGCCTTAGGAGAAGATTGAGAAGTGTAGAAAAGATAGCAAGGACCTTAAGTAAGAGTTTTAATCCCTGCTTAGTCCTTTTAATTAGCTTAAAAACCGAAAAGTCAAACTTATCGTAATTAAGCTTTGACTTAGTGATTAATCACTAATGGTCCATTCATTAGTCAAATTAAAAGTATTTATAAGTTGGTAATTAGGTGGGTAATAAAATCCTATGAGGGTACCTACAGATTATCACCCTAACTCTGTCAAATGTCGGGTCAAACCTAAATTTAAAAAGTCAACAGAAAGCTATTTTTTCAAATAAATCCATAATTAGCAATGTAGAAGCTATGGAACCTGTTTTGACATTGAAATAACTTGTTAATTAATATAAGAACATGATTAGACATGTTCAGCCCGACACTTTTGAGTTTGGACCCGGTTCGCAACCGAAAGTCGCAAAAGTTGACTTTTGCTTTGACTTTCAGTTCTGACCAGATTAACATGTTTTAGATATTCCTTAAGGTTCCTTTAGGACCATATTACATGTTAGTATAACCCTTTGAGATTATACAACATAGGTCCTTAATTATCCGATTCATTTACATGTTTCCGTTAATTGCTTAAATGTTGACCATAATGCCCTTTTGACCTTAAAACAAGATTTTTGAAAATGTGAGAGGACAAAAACCTTTATTACTGAATTATAAACTTGTCCTAAAAATTTGACATCAGTTTGAGGTCTAGATTAGGAGTTATGCTCAATAGCGTAATTGAAAAGCTTTTTATTAATTAAACGGCGTAATTAGCATAAAGCCTATTTAAACCCAATTTTTGACACCAAACCTTTTACCCACTGATGTAATATAATATTTTGGGATTTTTGAAGATTTTTATTTATTTTTAAACTGATCATGGCATAGGGTTCATGCCTTGATTCGGTAATTGTTGGTTTTGCCCTTTTGGTCTATAAAATGAGTTTTACATAACTTTTTGATACCAAACTTTTTGCTACTGATTTTATATGATAAATAAAATATTTTGAACTTTACAAGCTGATCAAAAAACTCAGATTTCCTATTTTACCCCGAAAATCGCTTAAAACCGACTTTTACGCGTTTTAAACGCATAGTATGATTTAAAACTATTTTTGGCATATAAGACTTAATACCTACTGATGTTTTAAGTAAATTTTTATAATTTAACAGTAAACAAAATTTTTGAACTCAGATTCCCTGTTTTGACCTTTAAAGCCTATGTGAAATTACCAAAATGCCCCTACGGTACATAGTTTGGTTATAAATGATAAATTTCACATATATGTAATACCCTACTGATATAAATTATTAAATTAAATATTTTTACTGATTATTTCAGACCTGAACCTCAGATTAATATTTAATCTCTTTTATGACCATTAAAATGACCAAAATACCCCTACGGGGCTTAAATTGGTTTTAAATCCGTTTTAGGCATAATGGAAGATATCCTACTGATATCATAACATATTTTAAGCATATTAGCTTAGGAAACCTGTTCATGACTCTTTTGGTTACCCGTTATGCATTATTTGCGTTCGGTACAGTTTAAGTGACTAGTTTACGTAAATTAACCGAAACGGGTCAAACCTTATCATTTTTACCTCAAAAATCCAGAATGTGTTTAGTTTACCCATATTATACAAGTCTTCAAACTTTTCGGGTTTAAATCACATTCTAATCCGGTCTTCGCTTAATCATGTGTTTTGAACCGTATATCTTCCTTTAAAACTAACCGGTCTAAGTTTAAACTTAAGTAAGACCCGTTAGGAATCTAATAAGTTATTAAAACCTTCATTCCAGATTTAGGAGACCAGTAAAAGATACTTGCACTTGCTTGTGGTTATACGGCTGGGATAAAATTACATAATTTGCTCAGGTAAATACTTTTAACTTATTTTCCCTTATACGGGCTTGGGGTACGGTATATAAAATACCGCTTGGTCGGAATTGAATTTTTAATCGTATGAAGGTTAATTCATTGAGATGACCCGTTTAATCTGTTATGTTTGTTTTAAGCCTTTGGGGGGTTAATGACCATGTCCCGGATATCCTTGGCATCATTCATTGAAATGGCCACGACCTAAGCACGGGGTGTAGTACACCTGCTGGTGCGTATATAAAAAGATATAACCGCTATTCGAGAATAACTCGCTGCGGGATTATATTATGTTGTGTGTCAATTAATCTTTAACCCGGTATTCAGCCCGGGCTACTGAACGTAAAACAAACATGTAATTCTTTTACAGGTTTATATTTAAATAATAATCCCAAGTTATAAAAGATTATTTGTGCCTTGTGCATCTAAATCAATTTTCTTAAACATTTTCAAAATGAGTCGGTTAATTGTATTTACCAGTGAAAACTGACGTATTTTCCAAAAAGGTTAAGTGCAACTACTAATCGGAATAGGCTGGCTACTCCTAGCATCAATAAAGAGTCTTGCAAGCTTAGATGTTATAAATCTGCTGAACACTGTTTCTTTTAACTTTGATCCGCCTGTGGATCCCTTACAACCGTTCTTGTAATAAATGATATTACTTTCATTCGGTTCGTAATGTATTTTACTTTAGACTTCTGCTGTGCATTTAAACTGTGATTAATTGACTATGATGATATCAACTACGTCACGATACTCCCCACCGGGCCCATCGGTAATACGTGAAAATATCAGGGTGTGACACCACCTCTTACGCGGCCCGCCACCTAAAGCAGATCAGCAACAAGTTTTCAGTTTTTACATATTTAGTCCCCGCATGTGTATAAGCCCCTTTTTGACACGTTTAAGGCCCGTTAAGCCATTTTCAAGGCTCCACAATGATTCCTAAGCATAGGGAATATGAAATATGCTTGAAAACATCTCGGATGTCGGTTCGTTTGGTCGTACGGTTGCGTTGTTCGGTTAATTACGACGAAACACGAACGGATGCGAAAAACGATCCAAATTACGCGACGAATGGAATTTTAACATGCCAATCACTAAGATAAAATATTTTAATGATTACATAAATTTTTGGATGTCCGGATATATTCAGAACGTAAGATATGCATGAAAATGCAAACTTATGCACTTTTTGACGCTTTTAGTCCCTGTTTGACCAAATAAGTTTATTTCTGCACACCGAACCCCTCAAAGCCTATTTCTAAGCTATGAAAAGGATATTTAGGGTATGTTTAACTTATGATCATATTCTGGAAGGTTCGATACCATATGAATCGGTAGACTTTCACAGTTTGACGCAAATAGTCCCTGTGATCGAATAAACTTGATTTCGACGCACCAAACCCTCCAAAACTTATTTCTAAGTTATGTAAAGGTTATTTAAGGTATGTTAAGATTATGTCACTGTTCCGGAGTGTTTGTCGTGTTAAACTTATTACGTTTACGCATCAGTTCGCGTAAAACTTTCCAGAAAGCGATTTAGAGCTCGAAATCGAACGAGAATTGATATGTGCAATTGATACACATATTTATACAAATCCCAAGTAGGAGACACAATATTTCATTGGTTTGGTATTTGTTTGATGGTCGTAGAGACACATGTGTCACAGGTACTTCATCAGAAATGGAAATGAATAGAGTTAACTTTAGTTTTTTGTTTATGTTGATACATGACAAAACTTGCTGTGGTTTCTGTGCACTAAATTCCATAATTATGTATGCATCCATAATTATGTAATTCCTTGCACAGTCTGCACAGTTTGTTTTATAATGTGTAGGGGATAGAGTCGGTCGAACACATAACACGTAAGCACATAATGGTCACACAATTGTTCACTTGGTTATCAATTCGTTATCAGTTTGTTATTAATTGTTATTAACTTGTTGTCGATTTGTACATGGGCATTTAAAGTATACCAGGAATCCAATCAATGGACTTCAACTAGCACTTTAAACATCCTCAAGAATCTCTCTATAACGATAGGATGATCTTATAAGGATTTGATTTCGTTCACAAAGAATCGTAATATTCGTATTAAAGCACACAAAGAATCCAATTAAGGACTCTGATTCTGTGCTTTGAACATCCACGAGGATCTAATTATGAAGAAGATCCTATAAGGATTTGGAATTCGTAGCGAGAGAAGTTTAGGAACCTTGTACTAAGTATGCTAAGACCACATACGAAGTATAGTGTTTATGGAATCAAGGTGCTAGATATGCCAAGACAACATATGAAGCAAATGGATCCTTGAAGTCATTATTCCAAGCATGCAAAGCTAGCATACAAAGCAGGGTGTTCTTGAAAATCGAGTACCGCGTATGCTAAAACAACATACGGGCAGTTTGTTTTTGAAAGTTATGCTTGGAATCGGTAAAAATATGTTTTTGGAAACCTTTTTGTAATGCTTTTGAAATCACGTACTAAGTATTTTAGGTAAACATTTTTATGAAATGTTTTAAAACCATGTGAGATGATTTTGAAAACATGTATGAGGTTTTTGAAAATATGCATAATCTTTTGAAATCATATGCTGTGTAAAATATCGTGAAGTCAGGAAGATATGATATGTAAGACCAATCAAGGGCTTACGGGAGTACCCTTGGGTATCCTATTAAGGATTTAAAGTGGTACTTTGGGTATTCGTCCAGAGTTTTAACTTGCGCCTTGTACTTCGTTCATCTTTGATTGACTGTTGAAAGAAGTTGATCATTTTCTTTTCACGAATGAAAGCTTCTTTTTCTTGCTGATTAAAGTTCATAAGCAATTTCTTAACATTCTGTTTGTTTACCAGTTCGGCATACTCCTCAAGTATCAAAAACCAGCATTCCATAGCGTTTGCCTGAACCCAGTTACAAAAGTGCTCACACCACCCATTATATTCTTCCATACTAAGTAACTTAGGTGGCTTCACATTCGTTCTGAGTGCATTGTCGAGATTTATACTCTCGGCCATCACCATTAACGTGAAGTTGCGAATGCGTTATAAAACTCCGAATCCATTTTCAAACACTTGAATTATGCGAAAAATACCTGAAAAGTCAACCAAATGGTCAAACTGATTTTCAAGCGAATGGAACACCCTATCTTTCGTGCGAGAGGGATTGCCTCTCGTGCGGAAGGTTCAGTTTTTTCACAACAATTGAATCTCAAACTCTTACGCGCGAAATATATTATTTTCATGTAGAAGGTAATCTTTCAAAAAACAGAATCCAACTCCTTTCGTGCGAAAGGCGATCGTTTCGTGCGAAAGGTGTTTGTTTCAAGCGACATGTTCCTTCCTCTCGAAAATCAAGTTACGTTTTTTGACATTTTTTGCAAATTTTTCACTGATTTTGATCGAATTAAGGTTTGAATGTTCAAGGGTTTGTTATTATGTGAATTCGCACAACATGTTCAATTTAGCAAATTTTGTCCATGAATTTGTTTTCAATTTGAAGTTTTAAGCAGAAAGTGTAGAAGTAGAAGTGAAATGATGTGAAATAATGTGAAATCGGCTTCAAATCTTCTCAATTCGGCTGAATTCTTGTGCTCTCTATTCACCATATCATGTGCGGAATCTATGTATGATGATGACACACACAAGAATATACTGATTGAACCTTGCTTCTATTGATAATTTTCAAGTACAAAGCCAGGAAACAATTTTGGCAGAGTTAGCCCTCTAGAACCAAAAGTTTTGGAATGAGAAGCCCAAGTGTCCTCTCGTGTGACACCCCGCGAAAACACTCGGTTTATTCAGTGACTGCAAGCTAAATTTCGGGATGAAATTTCTTTCAACTTGGGGATAATGTGACAACTCGTGCCTTCGACACCGTATCATCCTCCCACGCATTTAACCACTGTATTTTAACAAACTTCAACAAAAATTACACTACTTGAATTAATATATATAAATCATTATTATTTATAAATGATCATGTCGCACACTATGTAGATAGTGAATTATTACTATTGTTAATATATGTCGCACACTATGTAGATGGTGAATTATTACTATTGTTAATATTTGAATTAATACAGTTATGATTATTAAATATATTAAAACAGCCATACACACACACTCAAACATTTGAAGCCGCACACACACCCTCATATAATTGAATTTCACTATTACATGCACACCTCAATTGTGGCCGCACACCATTGTGTGCCTAACCTCACACCGCACACCCTTTATTGGCCCATAACAACCCAAACATTTTTATTATGGACCACACAATCATGTGTACAAATACACATGATGCCAAACCCTAGAATATCTTTTGGCGACAGCCTCCTTTCTACAAACATTCTCCTCATTTTCATAGACATTCCTTTCCCTTTTACATCAAACATTCTTTCCTTTCCTTTGAAGATTCACAGCAGCAATTCTCTTGAAGTTTTCCCATTTTCTTTCGAAGACCTTCTCTATTTTCACACACTATCTCTATCTCACAATCCAGGTTAGTATCCATGCTTGTTTGATGATTATATTGTTTATAAATTATGTTTCTTTGTCTATTTGATGATCTATAGTGGTTACTCATGCTAATAACATACTAGATCTGAGTTCATGAATTGATTTTGATGATTATATGAAGTTTAAAATACGATAATGTGAGCAATGAACTGGAGTTGTTGAATGGTTTCAAGGTGTTGATGTTTTGGTAGAACATGATGTGAATAGATTGTTCAAATGTTGATAAATCATGTGATTCCAAAACTGTTTATGGAACATGATTAAGGAGGGTGAAATGAATGACATAGTGTTAGGATATAAATATTTAGATTGGTTTAGATGATAGGCATGATGGTAAAACTTTGGTGATTCGTTTGAATAGTCTAAAACTGGAAATTTTTCATGATGTTGGGTTGATAGGACTTTGAGGATTGATGATGATATGGGAGTACAAAACCGTTTAGATTAATAACATGAGAAAACCCAGAATCTAATAAATTAGTGTTTTGATATTATGGGTAATATGTTAATCATAAACTGAAAATGATTTTTATGTATATATAATGATTGGCTGATGATTAGGAATCCATGACAAATGATGAGAAACATGTATCCTTGTTTGATTTAATCGTAAATGTTTTACCGTGTGTATACCCAGCAGGACTGAACCATGGGCTACGGTTGAACACCGTAGTCTACGGCAAGATTTAATTAAAACCACACACTTTAACTGTACAATCCTTGGTGCAAAATGTACAAGTACATGAGGCATAGTCGCACACTACCAATTGTACAAATCAATGAGGCACAGTATACAAACTATTTATGCATGACCGCACATTGTCCAGTGGCCGCACACTTCCACATGTGCCGCACACTAGACAGTGGGCCACACACTAGCTTATATTGGGCCGCATACACTGTTACTCATTGGGCTTTAATATGAACCTATGTTTGGCCCGTATACTGTCCACCGTACATACGTGTATACTACTTGTTTGATACGTGAATAAAATACGTGGCATACTTGTACATAACCTAATAAGTATTGGTAACCATAATAGGACGTGGTTGACCAACTTAGGACAAATAATTTAACCTACCGAGCAAAGCAATGGTGAGTTCACACTTTCACTGAAAGCATGTATTCCCGGTGGATTTGGGAACCTAATATTCCGAGGTAAACGAATACTGTTAAACGATATCTATAATTCATGTCTTTAGCTGACTAAACGAAACTCTATCATTAAGTCCCCATACACTTATACCGATTAATCACCTGGCCTGGCAAACGGGATATTAGCTGATAGCGCTATTAGGTTTAACAAACCTCACACCGGGCCTCGGGGATGGGAGTGAACTTTTATGCCTTGGCATGGTTCAATGATGATAGACATTGATCCGGGGCAAAATCAACAACTACGTTAAGTTTCGGTACCACATAGTTTAGTAGCTTAACGATGGGGTAGCTGCCCATGACATGTTTTATAACCTGGTAACTTAATAATTTATGATTTTGGATGAAACGTGTAAAACATTTTAAAACCGTGAACTCGCCAACTTTATGTTGACATACTACTGCATGCTTGCAGGTCCTTAGGTGTTGCGCTGGAGATTGCATGCATGAGTGTTGTGGCTATCTAGAACCGTTGTTTGGTTCTTATTTAAATAAACTTTTTTAAGATAATTATTGAAACTTTAAACTTTATGCTTTCGCTAACTATTTAAACTGCGCTTTAGACTTTGAATGTTTTGTCACTAGCCATATTAGTAGTGATGGTTTTACTTTATTTGTCTTAATATCAAATTTTTCAATATGATTGGTGGCACGGTCCTAGTCAGTCGCTCGCCTCGTGGTAATACTCCGCAAGTGGAATTTGAGGGTGTGACACATTGGTATCAGAGCCATTGGTTATAGTGAACTCTGTTTTAAAAAGAAAAGTCTTTCTAGAAAAACCAGACTATAACCCGTTATGAACTAATAGATCCACAATGACACTACACTCCAAGTGCAAGGCTTAGTGCTCTAGACTACTTAGCATATGTATATGATTACTTGTTACTTATTGAATGCTATATGTGATAATATACTTAGTAATATACTCATTATCGTTAGTGAGCACTCTCCTAAACATTTGCATGGGAACTTACGTGCCATGGTTAAACGTCTTTCCATTTTTTCTCTCTCAATATTACGACATCATTCTCATTTGGTGTTTTTGTGTATGTGAAGACAATGAGCGGACGTGGAAGAGGCAACGTAAGCATGACTCAGGACCAGCTGACTGCCCTGATTAACGCTCGGGTAGCTGAAGCTTTCGCAGCTCACCCAAGAGGTACAACTAACAATCCAAACCATTCTGGGATATCTACATTCTATTCTCATGTCACCCTACCAATCTTAAACTTATTCGTTTCTCCCAACGCGACAGGTCAACCTGCACCCACTCAACCTCGAGTTTGCACTTTCAAAGCTTTCATGGAATGTAGACCTCACTCCTTCAATGGCACCGAGGGAGCTGTAGGCCTTCTGCACTGGATCGAGAAGGTCAAGTCTGTGATCGAGATATATGAGTGCCCTGGCAACAAAACGGGTGGAGTACGCTAATGGCACACTGGAAGGAAAAGTGTTTTTCCTAGTGGAACACGCAAGTTCAAATGCTCAGATTGGCGGATGCTAATGTCATTCTCTGGAATGACTTTAAAGACTTGATCAAAGAAGAGTATTGTCACATAGATGATATTCAGAAGCTCGAAGTGGAGTACTATGGTTTGAAGATGGTTGGGTCAGAGATCGATTCGTACATAAAAAGGTCTAACGACTTGGCTGCTCTATGTCCTAACTTGTCACAGCCTACCTACAAGCGAATCGAGCTCTACCTCAGGGGTTTAATTCCTGAAATCCAGAGCTTAGTGACTTTAGCCAATCTCCCTACAATCCAGCAAGTTATCCATTTGGCGCACCATCTCACCAATCAGGCTGTTGAAGAGAGCAAGTTGCCCAAAATGCTACTACTAATGCTTTTGGTAACAACAAGCACAAGTGGGATGGCTACCAAGGTGAGAGTTCTAGCTCCTCGCACCCTCATGCTCAGAAGGGAAAGTTCAAAAACAACAAGAGTCTTAAACAGCATATGTCGGCCAACCAGAACCAGGGTGGTTATCGAGGAAATAGGATGAAGTGTAGTAAGTACAAATGGCACCACAACGTGCCGTGTGAGAAGAAGCAGTGTCAACGGTGCAATAAGCTGGGGTATGAGGCTAAAGATTGTAGAAGATCGCACCCAGTCAGACAAAATTAGAAATCCCAGCAACAACAACAGAAGCAACAACAATATGGTAATATTAGAGGATGTTTTCAGTGTGGAGATGAGGGGCACGTCAAGAAGAATTGCCTGCAATTGAACCAAAACCGCAAAAACAATAACCAAGGCACCGTGAACAACAACAACGGCAACAACGGAGCAAAGGGCGAACCCTGGTGAGCGGCTCAGGCGATGATCACTGAGTTTCCATACTTCTGATTCTAGAACCTATGCTAGTTATGCGTTCTTAAGTACTATTAAATGCTTAAATCTACCCCAACCCCTTGAACACTAAACACGTTGTCGAACTAGCCCAGGGTAGAAACATCAAAGCCACTCATGTCGTCAACAATTGCAAACTGGTGTTATCCTGTCAGGCGTTTGTTATCGATCACATCTTATCGTTCTTGGAATCTTTGACGTTTTTATTAGGATGAATTGATTATCCCATCATCGAGTGGAAATACTCTGCCAAGAGAAAATTGTCCGCATCCTTCGTTCTGTCGGCGAACCCCTTGATATTCAAGGTGAAAAGAGTGGTGTTGTTGTAGGTATCATCTCATTCTTAAAGGTACAAAAGTGTTTGCGAAAGGGTCGTACCGCTATTCTAGCTCTCGTCACCAATGCCCAAGCTAAGGAAAAGAAGATCGAAGATATTCCTATCGTTCGTGAATTTCCTGAGGTATTTCCCAAAGAATTACCTGGTCTCCCACCTCATCTTCAAGTTGAATTCCAAATCGTGCTAACTCTCGGAGCGACACCTATAGCTCGAGCACCTTACAGACTAGCCCCAGCCAATCTGGAAGAGTTGTCCACGCCATTGCAAGAACTACTAGATAAAGGTTTTATTCGTCCTAACTCATCACCCTGGCGAGCCCCCGTACTCTTTGTCAAGAAGAAGGATGGCACCTTTCATATGGGCATCGACTATCGCGAGTTAAACAAAGTGATTGTCAAGAACCGTTACCTACTTCCATGCATCGACGATCTATTCGACCAACTGCAAGGGTCGAGTTTCTATTCCAAGATTCTGAGATCGAGCTATCACCAGTTGAGGGTCTGAGATGAAGACATCTCTAAAACGGTATTCAGTACTCGTTACGACCACTACGAGTTTCTTGTTATGCCATTCGGATTAACGAAAGCACTTGCGGTCTTCATGGATCTCATGAACCGAGTGTGCAAACCCTACCTTGACAAGTTCGTTATCGTTTTTATCGACGACATCCTGATCTACTCGAAGAGCTAAGAGGAACACGAGCAACATCTACGTCTTATTCTGGAACTCCTACGAAACGAACAACTCTATGCCAAGTTCTTGAAATGCAACTTTTGGCTTCATAAAGTCCATTTCCTTGGACATGTGGTCAATGAAGCTGGGATTCACGTCGATCCAGCTAAGATTGATTCTATCAAGAATTGGCCTGCACCTAGAACTCCGACCAAAATCCATCAAATTTTGGGTCTGGCGGGTTATTATCATAGATTCATCGAGGGTTTCTCGAAGATCGCTCAACCCCTTACAACTCTTACCCAAAAGGTTATCACCTACACGTGGGGTGATGCTTAGGAGTCCGCGTTTCATCAGCTGAAGGAGAAGCGTTGTAGTGCCCCTATTCTTTCGTTGCCTGAAGGCACGGACGATTTCATTGTCTATTGTGATGCATCTACTCAAGGACTCAGTTGCGTGTTGATGCAACGTGAGAAGGTCATCACCTACACGTCACGCCGACTCAAAGTTCACGAAAATAAATACACTACACACGACTTGGAACACGAATTTCTATGGAGTTCGTTACCGGCTTACCTAAATCTCAAAGCGGAAACAACACAATTTGGGTGATCGTAGATCGCTTGACTAAATCTGTGCACTTCCTCGCGATCAAGGAAATCGACAAGTTCTCTAAAATCGCAAGTGTTTACCTGAAGGAAGTAGCTGTTAGGCATGGAGTGCCAATTTCCATTAACTCGGATCGTGATCTATGTTTCGCCTCAGATTTATGGCAAGCAATACACAAATCCTTCGGCTCACATTTAGACATGAGCACCGCTTATCACCCGCAAATGGATGGTCAAACTAAGCGTACCATCCAAACCCTAGAGGACATGCTTCAAGCATGTGTCATAGATTTAGCCAATAGCTGGGAAAGACACCTACCCTTGGTGGAATTCTCTTACAACAACAGCTACCACACTAGCATTCAGGCTGCTCCGTTCAAGGCATTGTACGGACGGAAATGTCGATCACCCTTGCATTGGGCTAACGTTGGAGACAACCAAATCACTGGCCCTGAACTCGTACTCGACACAACGGAAAAGATTGGCCTGATCAGACAACAGATGGCAGCGACATGCGACCGTCAGAAACGTTACGCCGATAAGCATAGAAAACCGTTGGAATTTCATTTGGAGATCGGGTCTTGCTAAAAGTCTCACCTTGGAAAGGTGTGGTTCGTTTTGGCAAACGGGGCAAGCTCCATCCGTGCTACGTCGGACCTTTCGAAATCACTGAGAAGGTATGCACTGTGGCATATCGACTGAACTTGCCTGAATAACTCAGTAGTGTCCACAATGTATTTCATATATCGAATATGAAGAAGTGTATATCAGATGAAACTCTCATTGTTCCTTTCAAGGAACTCACAATCAACGATCAACTTTGTTTCATTGAGGAACCAGTTGAGATTATGGATCGAGAAATCAAGACCCTCAAGCGTAGCTAGATACCTATCGTTCGAGTTCGTTGGAACTCTGGTCCAGAGTTTACCAGGGAAAAGGAAGACCAGATGATGCGCAAGTATCCTCAGTTGTATAAGAACAAGGCGTCCAGTACTAAAGCTACTACTGAATTTCAGAATGAAATTCCCGGTCAACATGGGGATGATGTGACACCCTGCAAAAACACTCAGTTTATTCAATGCTGCATGCTAAATTTCAGAACAAAATTTCTTTCAACTTGGGGATAATGTGACAACTCATGCCTTCGACACCGTAACATCCTCCCTTGCATTTAACCAATGTATTTAAAAAAAACTTGAACAAAAATTACACTACTTGAATTAATATATGTAAATCATTATTATTTATGAATGATTATGCCGCACACTATGTAGATAGTGAATTATTACTATTGTTAATATATGTCGCACACTATGTAGATGGTAAATTATTAGTATTTTTAATATATGACTTAATACAGTTATGATTATTAAATATATTAAAACAGCTGCACACACACACTCAAACATTTGAAGCCGCACACACACCCTCATATATTTGAATTTCACTATTACACGCATACCTCAATGGTAGCAGCACACCATTGTGCGCCTAACCTCACACCGCACACCCTTTATTGGCCCATAACAACCCAAACATTTTTATTATGGACCACACAATCATGTGTACAAATACACATGATGCCAAACCCTAGAATATCTTTTGGCGACAGCCTCCTTTCTACAAACATTCTCCTCATTTTCATAGACATTCCTTTCCCTTTTACATCAAACATTCTTTCCTTTCCTTTGAAGATTCACAGCAGCAATTCTCTTGAAGTTTTCCAATTTTCTTTTGAAGACCTTCTCTATTTTCACACACTATCTCTATCTCACAATCCAGGTTAGTATCCATGCGTGTTTGATGATTATATTGTTTATAAATTGTGTTTCTTTGTCTATCTGATGATCTATAGTGATTACTCATGCTAATAACATACTAGATCTGAGTTCATGAATTGATTTTGATGATTATATGAAGTTTTAAATAACATATTGTGAGCAATGAACTAGAGTTTATGAATGGTTTCAAGGTGTTGATGTTGAGGTAGAACATGATGTGAATAGATTGTTCTGTGAATGCATTATGTCTATTGTTTCCGTCAATCATGTTCTTAATTGTTAATGTATTGAGTCGTAGTTAATAGTGTAGGACAAGACACGATTGTAGTATAAATGACAGTTCGTATGAATGGCAGATTCGCATGAACCGGACACCCATCCGTCCCAGGGGCGCATCCGCAGATAAAGCCCATTCGTCCTAGTTGATACTTGTGAATGGGTCAGGCCTATAAATAGGGAGTCAAGTCTTGTCATTTGTAACTTTTATGGACTAGAGAGGGGAAACTCTGTCCATTTGGTTTCGTGATATTGTAACTTCATTAATCAATAGAAACCAGTTTAATTAGCTTGTTCTTGCGCATGTCACCTTCATACTCGGATTCCGCACGAGATATGGAGTCAAACTAGCCGGTCGGAGCATTTGGGATCATCAAAAGAAAAGTTTTAAAAAGTCAAATTTTCAGAAAAAGATGAACTTTGGTCACGGAACAAGTTCAGAAAAAGAGAAAGAACTCCGATTTAGTCGATAGACTAATGAAGAATTCTATGCTCAGAAGGGGCAACAACAATAGGCCAAAGATGTTTAGAAGAAAACATGTTTTAAATGTCAACAAGTTGGATACATCGGTCGTAAATGTCCATAAAATCTGAAGCCTGTTGATGTTGAGAAAAAGAAAAAAGATATCAGAAGTTGAGAAAAAGCAAACACCCAAGTTTGAACCAAAACAAATTTGGAAACAAAAGGTTGAATTGTCAAAAAGAAACATTCAAAATGATTCAAAGTTTTATGTAAAGAATGTTTCAAATGGACAAACTTGGGTGGTGAAGAAGAAAACTACTTCTGTTGATGAAAAAGGAAAATCCATTCAACTAAGAAGGTTGAAGTCAAGAAGAAAGAAAATGTTTTTGTCAAAAATGATAAAGATTTTTCGAAATTTAACGAATCTTACCGTGTCAATATACCCAAGGTCAAGCAGACTTGGGTAACATTATTCAAGTGATTCAGTTGTTGCTTGTGTAGGTGTTCTGGAGGACATTTAAGGTTCAACATAGTCAAAGGAACAACCTGGCACATGTGGAGAAATCTTGTGTTTGTGGTTAAAACAGGATGTTGTTGATTTAAATTGTTAAAATTTGAAAAATTAAAAAGTAATACGCCGAACCCTCACGGTTGAACCAACAAAACATGATAAACCAAGAATTGAAAATGGTTTCAAAATGTAAAATATCAATGTTTTGTGATCATGGGGGGTTAAAAAGGCTTAACAAAGAATGTAAAGCAGAAATGGATGGAGAGATGAAGCTGTTAACATCGGTTTGTCAAATGTTTTAGAATTTTATGGGGAGTATATAGTCTTTAAAAATTGAAAAATTTTAAAAAATTTGAAGAATTGAAAAATACAAAAACAATTTACTGAGTGTGTATAAAGAAAAAAAGTTTTATGTAAAAAGAGGAAATGATAGTACATCAATAAGACATTTACAGCATGCTAAAGAAATGGTAAGTCAAAATGTGATAAACGGTCTCACTGATGATATGCCAGTAGGTTTTTACACAAGTAGTAAATTGATTTCGAGATATAAACCTAAATCAACAACTTTCTTACTTCATGGGAAGTATCTCTCGGATATATGGACTTAGTACTCCGAAATTTCGTTTGAGAGATTGCCTGATTCTGAGATATTAGGTCTTTATACTTATTGATATCTAGGGTATTATACTTGGTCTTCTGATTTTGCGTAAGCAATGGCCTAGACCTCGTGATGTGATTAAAATACAACATATAAATTATGTCAAATACGGCGTAAAAGCAACCTTTTTTTAGTACTAATGTTGGAAAAAGCTCGCGTTTTTGTTCCTTTTATATTTTCAGGGATAAAAGAGGTTAAATTTGCAAAAGGAACAAAAAGACAGCAAATTCCAACATAAATGTAAAGAAGAAGGAATTGTCGTAGCTCGCCAAGCCCCGATTCACATCCAAACCTCAAAATAACAAGAACAGAAGGCTGACACGGGGCCGTGTCCACCTGACACGGGCCGTGTCCAAGGGTGGATACTGGGCAGAAGAAAAAGACAACTGTAAAAGACAAAAATGGCAGCCAACACAGGGTCGTGCTAGACCAACACGGGGCGTGGTCAAGTCAAAGATTTGCATAATCTACGGTAGTACAGCAAGTACCTTGGCCACGGGTCGTGCCGTTGACACACGGGGCTGTGTTAGTACAACATCTGACAAGCAGTTAATGAGGAAGAGAGAGAGATACGAGCACGAGGCCATGCCAGGCTGGCATGGGCTGTGCTGAAGCTTCTGTTTACAGCTATAAATAGAAGTGCTTGGTTCCACTCCAACTCAACACTTGGCAAACTACTTCTCTCTCACTTGCCACCACTCCACCACCACTACAACACCATCATTGTAACATTCCCAAAATTTTAAATTTTAAATAAAGTTATTACCCGAATAGATCATGAGTAAGAAATATGAAGTACCTAGACGGGCCTAGAAACCGTTTAATAATTTAATTATAAAAATACATTATATTTGAACCTACTCCGTTTTTAATAAAACTTGGTTCAAAATGTAGATAAAAATATTATCGTTCTAATGGCATATTCATTATTTTATAAAACGTCATATTTTAGAAGTTATAAGCGCCAAATAAGTAACGCAGTTAAATTAATTATAAAATATATATTAAATAAATTAATAATACAATAACAATTCAAATCGAAATGCAAGCACTATAAGTCCACGTCAATTGAAGAATTTTAATGTAGAAGATACGTGGCTCAATGTGAAGGAAGGAGACCAAATTTGCGTGACCATTAAGGTTTCCAACTTTGGTATAAATAGAAGATACCATCAGCCATTTTATTGTCCAGCCTTCTTTCCATTCCTTTATCCTGCTATCGCCCCCTCTCTCTCTAAAATTATATTTTTATTTTTTCACCCATAATAATAAGGTCCTGCCCCGTTTTAAGTGTTATATTCCCTGGTCACTGATGCCCTGTCCAATTGATCTAGGGCCCCGTAACGTATGTCAAGGCTCTGCCTAAATTCGTTGGGGTTCTGTCTCGTAACGTAGGGATAAAGTTGAATTGGGTTACTATACTTAATATGAGTGCATTATATATTTTATTAAATAATCAAGGAATTATACCAAGATATATCAACCCTCCAAAAATATTTCCGACACCCCTAATATATTTAGAATACCCCTATATGTCTTAAAATACACCCTGTATACGAAAAATGGTCCCAAATGCCTTTTCTTTAATAAAAATAAAATAAAAACACAATCCAGTAGTCGGTCGCGGGCCGTGACGGCTGAAGCCGTCTTGGTCGTGGGGCGCGACGACCTATGATGACTTGATACTTCAAATACCACCACATGTCGGACACACGGCGAAGCTACCTGCTGACTCACCTGACCTACCGCCGCCCTTAGTGTGACAACTCGAATTTCCGATGTCCTTTATTCGCATTTAATGCACGTTGACTTTGACTATATGGTTGTGTTATGATAAAACCTAGTGTGTTTGCATGGTTATGTGTGATTGTATATCATGTGTACTGTTTGTAGAACTTAAACTGTTAAGAACCCGACGAAACACAAGGCTGTTTCGCCATAACCCATTCCGACGAAACAGGCTGTTTCGCCATGAACACTCCGACGAAACAGAAGTCTGTTTCGCCGGCCCAGTAATTCACGAAGCCCAGTTTGGGCCCAGAACGTAAACTCGCATACTACTACGTGAATCAACCTATTGTTTCACACTTTTGAACACTCTGAAAC
The DNA here is from genome assembly GCA_030545235.1 of Helianthus tuberosus. Classification (NCBI taxonomy): domain Eukaryota; kingdom Viridiplantae; phylum Streptophyta; class Magnoliopsida; order Asterales; family Asteraceae; genus Helianthus; species Helianthus tuberosus. The sequence goes on from CM060407.1 coordinate 128,844,480, forward strand.
CCTAGAACACTCTCTCTTCTGGGCGACGGCAACAACCATTGTTCACCATCATCCCTAGCTCTCGAATCCTTGTTTCTTCATCTTGAATCGGTTAGTGTGTGTTTGTAAATCGATTCCATGTTTCTGTGATATCACGATTATTGCTTGTGTATATGATTGATGTGCGTTACTGCTGTGATAAGAGTATGATTATGATGTTATTGATTTTGATATGTATGATGTAGTAGGATTTATATAAAATGGTATGAGAAATTTAATACAATCGAGTGCTCGGTTCTGGATATTGTTATTATGCTCTGATTATGAATCCAAGTTAGTATCTTGATAGGGTACAATGATATGATGTTGTATGTTGATATGTTATACACATAAACTAGGGTTTATGCTAGACAATGACTCTGGGATGATTGATTTATGATGATTCGATATGCACATTGACCTTCGTATGATTTCTGTTATTGATGACGGCTGCTAGAAGGATTAGGGTTTATGTGTTATTCGCATCTGCTGTAACTGATGTCTGCGAAACAGACATCCGACGAAACAGGACTCCCGGCGAAACAGAATGTGTTTCGCCAAGAGTCATCGACGAATTAGAATCCTGTTTCGCCAAACAAGGCCACGACGAAACAGAATGTGTTTCGTCAATTTGTGTTTCGCCGAAAGTGTGTTTCGCCGAAAGTGTGTTTCGCCAACTTATGTGTTTCGCCATTATGTGTGTTTCGCCGAACAGTTAATCTGCACAGTAACTTGAGTTAATTCTGTTAAGTGTTAACTGGAATATTTAACTGCTGTTAAGTGTAACCATCTTGTATACGATTGTGAATACGTGCTACATGTTTATACGTGAACAACTTGAACACAAACTGATTTCACATACATGCATACTTTAGGACGGGATTGATTACTTGCGAACACATACTTAGCATACCGAGCAAACCAAGGTGAGTTCACACAAGCCAAGGCATGGGGTTCCCAGGGGGGAATGGGGATTTGATGATTACTGTACATACATAGATGACAGAACCTACTGCTAGACTAGTAACACTTATTGAACGATCTTCGCACACCTGCCAAGGACATTGGCCGCGAACTAAATTTACAACATCTTCGCACACCTGCCAAGGACATTGGCCGCGAACTAAATTTACAACATCTTCGCACACCTGCCAAGGACATTGGCCGTGAACTAAATTTACAACATCTTCGCACACCTGCCAAGGACATTGGCCGCGATACAAACAAACCTAGTCTAGAATACTTGGGGAATAACATTCCCCAACATCTTCGCACACCTGCCTGGAGGGCCGCGATGGGAAATAATACAATACTTTGTAACGAACGAACATACTACTACTCACACTATACTATTACTGAACTGTTAACTGTGAACTCGCTCAACTAGTTATTGACTCTCTCTTACATGCCTTGCAGGACCTTAGGTACATATGGAGCTTGCACAGGAAGGAGCAGGTCGTTGTGGGATACGGATCGTAGACGATATTTGAACTTATAACTTATTTTGGGTTTTCATTATTATGCTTCCGCTACTTAAACAATGTTTGGTTATGAACATCAGTCATGTCAAGATGAATTACCTTTTCCTACTTTTACACTTAAATACTATGTTTGATATGATTGATGGCTTGATCCTGGTCAGTCACGCCTCCAAGCGGTGATACTCCGCGGGTGGATTTTGGGGGTGTGACAGATTGGTATCAAAGCCATTGGTTATAGAGAACTCGGTTTTAATAAAGGGAAAACGATTTTGTTAAAACCAGACTATAACCAGAACAGTGCTCTCAACGATCCACAACGACGCTTCGCTCCACGTGCAGGGCTCAACATCATAGGTATTACTATTCATGTTACCTTACCTACTTGCTAGAATTACATAGAACTTTGCTCGCGGTATGCTTAGATTACAGAACTTACTATATGTTATTGCTTGAGAACACTTGTGTGCTCACTCTCTTCGCACTATTCGCGAACCTCTCACCCACATGTTCTCCCTGATGTCAAGATCATGAGTGGACGCGTTAACCTAACTCAAGCCCAGTTGGCGGCTTCGATCACTAAACAAGTTACTGCAGCACTCGCAGCTGCCCAGGCAGGAGGTGTAACCTGCCATCACCACTTACTCTAGGATCCTTAGATCCTACTCTCGTAACTCAACACTTGTGCTTAATTTTGATTACTCTTACGCACACGACAAGTCAACACGCTCAGCCACCTGTATGCACATACAAGACTTTTATGGACTGTCGTCCTACTACTTTCAGCGACACTGAAGGAGCTGTTGGACTCCTCCATTAGTTCGAGGAACTCGAATCGGCCTTCGAATGTGCGAATGACCTGAGGCTCGTAATGTGAAATATGCCACTGATATTCTCGAAGGCACTGCGCAAACTTGGTGGAACGCGCAAGTTACGATGCTGGGGCTGGCGGCTGCTAATGCCACCCCATGGAATGATTTTAAGGAACCTATCAAACTAGAATACTGTAACTATGATAACATCCACAAACTGGAAGTGGAGTTCTTTAACCTGAAGATGACGGGGTCAGAAATAGAGACGTATACGAAGCGATCTAACGAACTGGCAACTTTGTGCCCTACTATGGTGGAACCTCCCATCAAGCGCACCGAGAGCGGTACCTCAAAGGCTTAGTACCAGAAATTCAAGTCATGTGATGACTGCTAATCTTGCTACTATTCAAGATGTTACTCATCTTGCTCATCGTCTCACAGACCAGGCAGTGGAACAGAACAAGCTGCCTAGACGTATTGGTGCTACTACTACTACTTCTGCTATTCCCTCAGTGACAACGAATGAAAGTGGGATGCAACCTCTAGCAAGGGTTCGACTACGATTCCGTCCCAGGCACAGCAGTGAAAGGTCGATGACAACTAAAGTCCTGATCAGCAACATTTAGTATTCAAGGGCAGGGTGGATACAGGGGAAACCACCCTAAGCGCAAACGATGTAACTTGCACCACAGCAGGCAGTGCAAACGCAATCATTGTCAATAATGAAACAAGCTTGGTCATGGAACCAAAGATGGTAGAAACTCACGTCCTGCAAACCAGAACCAACAACAACAGCCACAAGATCTATAGAATCGGCGACAACAGCAGGGTAACAAGGGATGTTATCAGATGATGCTGAAGGTCACTTCAAAAGACACTGCCCACGGTTGAACCAGAACCAGAATCAGGACCACAATCAAAGAAACAGGAACAATAATGGAGGCAACAATAGAGGTAATAACGACGGCAATGGTGCCAGGGGTCGAGTGTTCGTGATTGGTCAGGATGATGCTAGGAATGACCCCAACGTTGTGATGGTTTCGACATCGTTATTGGTATGGATTGGCTACCTCAACTTCGAGCAGAGATTCTTTGCAAAGAAAATATCGTCCGCATTCCTCATGCTGGTTAAGAACTTTTGGTAACTCATAGTAACAAGCTCCTAGAGCAGCACCTATAGCTCGAGTACCTTATCGCTTAGCTCCAACCGAACTGGAAGAAACTGTCTAAACAACTGCAAGAACTCTTGGAAAAGGGTTTCATACGTCCTAGCTCTTCGCCTTGGGGAGCTCCAGTACTATTTGTAAAGAAGAAGGACGGTACTTTCCGCATGTGTATAGACTACCGCGAACTGAACAAGGTGACTGTGAAGAATCGCTATCCTCTTCCACGCATCGATGATTTATTCGACCAGCTGCAAGGGTCGAGCTACTACTCCAAAATAGACTTAAGGTCAGGATATCATCAGCTGAGAGTCTGGGATGAGGACGTCTCTAAAACAACATTTAGAACTCGCTACGGCCACTACGAGTTTATGGTCATGCCATTCGGGCTAACGAACGCGCCTGCCGTATTTATGGATCTTATGAACAGGGTGTGCAAACCCTATCTCGACAAGTTCGTCATTGTTTTCATCGACGACATCCTGATTTATTCAAAAAGTCAGGAGGAACACGAGCAGCACTTACGGCTTATTTTGGAACTTCTACGAACGGAACAGCTATACGCTAAGTTTTCTAAATGTGACTTCTGGCTTCGTGAAGTCCACTTCTTAGGCCACGTGGTAAACAGAGATGGGATCCATGTCGATCCATCCAAGGTAGATTCAATCAAGAATTGGCCTACGCCTCGTACACCAACAGAAATACGCCAATTCTTAGGTTTGGCGGGTTACTACAGAAGGTTCATCAAAGACTTCTCAAAGATTGCTCAGCCGCTTACACTACTGACACAGAAAGGTGTTGTTTACCGATGGAGTAATGCACCGGAAACAGCATTCCAACACTTAAAGGATAGACTCTGTAGCGCACCTATCCTCTCACTGCCTGAAGGCACGGACGATTTCGTAGTCTACTGCGACGCATCTATCCAAGGTCTTGGATGTGTATTGATGCAGAGGGATAAAGTTATTGCTTATGCTTCGCGCCAACTTAAGATTCACGAACGGAATTATACGACACACGACCTAGAGCTGGGAGCGGTTGTCTTTGCACTTAAGATATGGCGACACTATTTGTATGGTACCAAATGTGCTATCTACACTGACCACAGAAGCCTCGAACATATATTCAAACAGAAAGAGCTGAATATGCGACAGCGACGATGGGTCGAACTGTTAAATGACTACGAATGCTCGATCAGGTACCACCCAGGCAAAGCCAATGTTGTGGCTGACGCCCTCAGTCGAAAAGACACTGCACCTAAGCGCGTACGAGCTCTACAACTCACTATACAGTCTAGTCTTCCTTCCCAGATAAGAAATGCTCAGGTGGAAGCATTGAAACCAGAAAACGTCAGGGCAGAAGCCTTACGCGGCTCAAGGCAACGCTTAGAACAGAAGGAAGATGGTGCTTATTACGTAACAGGACGCATCTGGGTTCCACTTTATGGCAACTTACGTGAGCTAGTGATGGATGAAGCTCATAAGTCTCGCTACTCGGTACATCCAGGTGCGGATAAAATGTACCACGACATCAAAACCACATATTGGTGGCCTAGCATGAAGGCCCACATAGCCACATACGTTAGCAAATGCTTGACTTGTGCGAGAGTCAAGGCAGAATATCAGAAACCGTCAGGACCACTCCAACAACCTGAGATACCACAATGGAAATGGGAGCAAATTTCCATGGATTTTGTTACTGGCTTACCTAGATCTCAGCGCGGAAATGATACTATTTGGGTGATCGTAGATCGACTCACAAAGTCTGCTCACTTCTTGGCTATCAAAGAAACAGACAAGTTCTCTACCTTAGCAGACATCTACTTAAAAGAAGTGGTCTCGAGGCACGGGGTGCCCACCTCCATCATCTCTGATCGTGACTCACGTTTTACTTCAGAACTGTGGCAAGCAATGCATAAATCTTTTGGCTCTCGTTTAGACATGAGCACGGCGTATCATCCTCAGACCGATGGGCAGTCTGAGCGCACTATTCAAACTCTAGAAGACATGCTTCGGGCGTGCGTAATAGACTTTGGCAATGGTTGGGAAAAACATCTGCCACTTGTGGAATTTTCGTATAACAACAGCTACCACACCAGCATTAAAGCTGCACCATTCGAGGCATTGTACGGGCGTAAGTGCCGGTCACCTCTCTGTTGGGCAGAGGTGGGGGAAAGTCAAATCACAGGTCCAGAAATGGTAGTTGATACTACTGAAAAGATTGCACAAATACGACAACGTATGGCGGCAGCTCGTGACCGTCAGAAAGTATACGCTGATAAAGACAGGAAACTACTCGAATTCCAGGTTGGGGATCGAGCGCTACTTAAAGTTTCACCCTGGAAGGGTGTGGTTCGTTTTGGCAAACGCGGCAAACTAAATCCACGATATGTTGGACCTTTCGAGGTTATTGAGAAAATAGGCAAAGTGGCTTACAGATTGAACTTACCACCTGAACTCAGTGCAGTTCACAACGTCTTTCACGTGTCGAATCTGAAGAAGTGTACGTCAGATGAGACCCACATAGTTCCCTTAAAGGAACTCACTATCGACGAGCGGTTGCACTTCGTCGAGGAACATGTGGAAATCACGGACCGGGATGTTAAGGTCCTCAAGAACACGAGAATCCCTCTTGTACGAGTTCGTTGGAACTCCCGCCGCGGCCCAGAGTTTACCTGGGAGCGTGAAGATCAAATGGAACTTAAATATCCCCAGTTATTCGGAAACCAAGCAACTACTACTGAGGCTGAAGCTACCAATGCTGAATTTCGGGACGAAATTCCAAATCAACGGGGGGATAATGTGACACCCCAAGAAAACCAGTAATCTTCGCAAACCTGCTCGAGGAGCCGCGATACGACACAGGTAAACAACGTCACACTACTAGCTTCCTCAGTAACTGCATGCTAAATTTCGGGACGAAATTTCTTTCAAGTTGGGGATAATGTGACAACTCGAATTTCCGACGTCCTTTATTCGCATTTAATGCACGTTGACTTTGACTATATGGTTGTGTTATGATAAAACCTAGTGTGTTTGCATGGTTATGTGTGATTGTATATCATGTGTACTGTTTGTAGAACTTAAACTGTTAAGAACCCGACGAAACACAAGGCTGTTTCGCCATAACCCATTCCGACGAAACAGGCTGTTTCGCCATGAACACTCCGACGAAACAGAAGTCTGTTTCGCTAGCCCAGTAATTCACGAAGCCCAGTTTGGGCCCAGAACGTAAACTCGCATACTACTACGTGAATCAACCTATTGTTTCACACTTTTGAACACTCTGAAACCCTAGAACACTCTCTCTTCTGGGCGACGGCAACAACCATTGTTCACCATCATCCCTAGCTCTCGAATCCTTGTTTCTTCATCTTGAATCGGTTAGTGTGTGTTTGTAAATCGATTCCATGTTTCTGTGATATCACGATTATTGCTTGTGTATATGATTGATGTGCGTTACTGTTGTGATAAGAGTATGATTATGATGTTATTGATTTTGATATGTATGTTGTAGTAGGATTTATATAAAATGGTATGAGAAATTTAATACAATCGAGTGCTCGGTTCTGGATATTGTTATTATGCTCTGATTATGAATCCAAGTTAGTATCTTGATAGGGTACAATGATATGATGTTGTATGTTGATATGTTATACACATAAACTAGGGTTTATGCTAGACAATGACTCTGGGATGATTGATTTATGATGATTCGATATGCACATTGACCTTCGTATGATTTCTGTTATTGATGACGGCTGCTAGAAGGATTAGGGTTTATGTGTTATTCGCATCTGCTGTAACTGATGTCTGCGAAACAGACATCCGACGAAACAGGACTCCCGGCGAAACAGAATGTGTTTCGCCAAGAGTCATCGACGAATTAGAATCCTGTTTCGCCAAACAAGGCCACGACGAAACAGAATGTGTTTCGTCAATTTGTGTTTCGCCGAAAGTGTGTTTCGCCAACTTATGTGTTTCGCCATTATGTGTGTTTCGCCGAACAGTTAATCTGCACAGTAACTTGAGTTAATTCTGTTAAGTGTTAACTGGAATATTTAACTGCTGTTAAGTGTAACCATCTTGTATACGATTGTGAATACGTGCTACATGTTTATACGTGAACAACTTGAACACAAACTGATTTCACATACATGCATACTTTAGGACGGGATTGATTACTTGCGAACACATACTTAGCATACCGAGCAAACCAAGGTGAGTTCACACAAGCCAAGGCATGGGGTTCCCAGGGGGGAATGGGGATTTGATGATTACTGTACATACATAGATGACAGAACCTACTGCTAGACTAGTAACACTTATTGAACGATCTTCGCACACCTGCCAAGGACATTGGCCGCGAACTAAATTTACAACATCTTCGCACACCTGCCAAGGACATTGGCCGCGAACTAAATTTACAACATCTTCGCACACCTGCCAAGGACATTGGCCGCGAACTAAATTTACAACATCTTCGCACACCTGCCAAGGACATTGGCCGCGATACAAACAAACCTAGTCTAGAATACTTGGGGAATAACATTCCCCAACATCTTCGCACACCTGCCTGGAGGGCCGCGATGGGAAATAATACAATACTTTGTAACGAACGAACATACTACTACTCACACTATACTATTACTGAACTGTTAACTGTGAACTCGCTCAACTAGTTGTTGACTCTCTCTTACATGCCTTGCAGGACCTTAGGTACATATGGAGCTTGCACAGGAAGGAGCAGGTCGTTGTGGGATACGGATCGTAGACGATATTTGAACTTATAACTTATTTTGGGTTTTCATTATTATGCTTCCGCTACTTAAACAATGTTTGGTTATGAACATCAGTCATGTCAAGATGAATTACCTTTTCCTACTTTTACACTTAAATACTATGTTTGATATGATTGATGGCTTGATCCTGGTCAGTCACGCCTCCAAGCGGTGATACTCCGCGGGTGGATTTTGGGGGTGTGACACTTAGGGCTCTCGCGGGTCGCGACGGCCGAGACCTTAAGGTGTCGCGGGGCGCAACGGCATAGGCGAACAGCCTATAAAAGGAGGGCTTCGGCTCTCATTTCAGATCGTTCACAATTTTAATTTCTCTCTCAAATTCTGTAGTGCAGGCCCTATACCCGGGCATTATACCCCCTAATAAGCGAAGCTCTGCATCGTTGTAAGTATCATAACCCGGTTTATGTATTAGATACGCTGTCCGATTGATCCAGGGTTCCGTAACGGCTGTCGAGGTTCTGCCCGACGTAGTCGTTGGAATGTCGTCTCGGGGAGGGTATTACTAATGTAAATATTGGGTTATTATACTAACACGTGTGCATTGTTTATTTAAATAGATTATAACCAGGAGGTCACAAAGGAAAGACCCAAAATAGCAATGTGAGTAATCTCCTTTTTGTTAACTGTTTTTACAAAACCTCACATAATAAATTATATATTAAACAGTGATTGAGTATTTGTAAGGATACAATTATCGTCGGTATGTTGGGGTTTTGTATACAAAATTAGTTACTGCCTTGCGAGGAGTAACTTTCCACAAGTCGGGTTGACAGTACCGTGGGTGGTAATTAGTATGACTTGGAAACAAATGTAATTGCGAGACCGCCCTCAATACTGTACAATGGTTTTTATATAAACTTGATTAAACTGGGATTCACTCACCAGTATTTCCCGCTGACAAAATGTTTTTAAACACGTGTTTCAGGTAACTTAGTGTGAAGCCAATAAAAGCCAGCTGGAGAGCACTGAATGCTTAGAAAAGTGGCAATAAAAAGTTACCTAACTAAAAATGAGAATTGTTTTCAATAATTGGGGTTATTCCCTATGAATGCATCAAAATGAAAAACCGGGTTTTGTCCCACATATAAATATATTATTAGAGAAACTTGGGTTTTATCCCGTTTCTTTATTTTAAACATTTTTGGTGTTTAACTCTGATAAAATATTTCCTAATTACGATCCTGATGAAATTTCCGCTGCCAAATTGATAAACACCGATACCATCTGACTGGCTCGCGGCTCCCGCTCCCAGGATGTGGTCGGGGGTTGTGAAAGAAGGTGGTATTAGAGCCACTGGTTTAAGCCATCTAGGTGTTCTTTCAATACCTAAAACTTAAACAATTATGTTAGGAAATTATGTGAATGTGCTATTCTGTGTAGATAAATTTCTATGATTTTTAAGTTATTTTAACAATTTTAAGTCAAGAGTATGAGTAACTAATATGATTAGATGTACCCATAGGCTAACTAGGTAAATGTATCATATTTCTAATAAAATATAACACGTGTGTTATATTTTAACTAGGCAGACACTTCTGTATTTAGAATTACACTTTATGGTCTATAGTTTTATAGTATAGATAGATTCCATTGGGTTAAACATTTAACATTTTATTATAATATAAATATATCACCCCAGTCAATGAATATAAAATTTAAAAATATATTTTAGTAATATAAAAATATACTGGGAACATATATTAGTAAAAAAAAACCCGAACAAAATATGTTTTTTTAACAGTCCCAGTCCTATTCTTTCATAAACTACTCACGACAACATTTCTAGGGATGTTAAATTTTGTAAATAAACATATAACTTTGAATCTACTTTATTCGTTGATGGCAAAGTTCTTTTTCTATTTTTCTATTTTTCTATTTATAGCATATTTACTATTTAGCATGTTTCTTTCATGAAAATTGAAACAGTAACATATAAGTTTTAATATAGTAATAAAACTCCTATATACAAAGGCCTAGTTTATATAGAAAGGTGAAAGGCTTCCATAAGTTCAAGTGATTAACATATGAGAGTACCCTACAGAAGCCCATTTAGGGGGGGGGGGGGGGGGGGGGTGTAGATCGAGATACATTGATAGAAATAGTCATGAGAGGTGTTATCTACTTTCATAATTATAACAGGCCCAATTATATCGGAAAAAAAAAAGAGAAGACCAATTAAAAAGATTTTTCAATATATTTGAGTAGAACCAAGTTGAAACTTTCCTGTACTCCTTCAAATTGTTAACTTAACATTTAATAATGTTATATTTAGTAAATAATAATAATAACAATAATTTTTCATCTATTCACGTAAAATTTAAGTAATTCCATCACATTGACACAAACTAGTTCGTTAATTTGTACACTAAATTACAAGTAGAGTGATCTAATTAATTTGCACAATTTTTTTAATTTAACATAATCGTACTTTCTTCACATAGTACATATAGATACATAGTATTTAATAATCCATGGTAAAACACTTAATACTATAATGGTTAATTTTGAACTTATACTTTTATCTCACAATGTATCCGATATATACATCACACTTGCAAATTTTAGTAATTAACATTATATATATGTTCTCACATACAATGATTAATTTTCTTTTGTGACAAACTAAATTGCACTACCAAAAATATTCATGATTTTTTAACCACTACTAGTATGCTTATATATATATTAACATATGTTAATATACATGAATAGTTGTGCATCTGTAATCATGCTCTTATTCTCTATCATTTAGAATATAATAAAAGTAATAATTTTATTTTATGGTATATTATAAAAGAAGGAAAAAGATGGGTCTGATTGTTTGTAAAAATGGTACATATAAAAGAGAGTAAATAATTAATTATTAAAAGTAAAAGATAGTACAAAATGAAAACCCCTTTTCTTACTCGACTTGAATTAATAATTTAGTATTTATTTAATTATTTATTTTTACCTAAATTTCCCTAAATATTCTAGTTAGTGTTTAATTTTCAAACTAGAATCAAAATGGATACCCCACATAAAAATAATTGACTCAAATGTATGCTTAATACGCTTATCCTTTATATAGCTTCATTTAAGAATCAAATTACAATCTTAATATTATAGTATTTTTAAACAAATTACTATAATTATTGTTTGAGAGATAAATATACATACTCTAGTACATGTATATTGTTTAATTACCTAATATAATTAGAATAAGTTTTAGAAGTATCAAACGTTGTATTACCTATTATAATACTTCTTTGAATAAATAATATAATATACAATAAATTGAGAGTTAAGTTTTAATATTTTAAACCCATATGGTTCAACCCACTAGTTAAAAATGAAATTGCTCCCATAAATCCAGAAAATTTATATTTGATTAATTTATTTTCTTTAAATCTTTTATTGATCCATCCTTTAATTCCAAAATATTATGTTCAATAAATTTAACAGAAGTTATTCCAATATATTACTTTTATAAAAAGGATACATAAAGATAGGGAAATAAGCTTGATAATTGGTACCATCGGATATATATATATATATATGTGTGTGTGTGTGTGTGTGTGTGTTATGTAAGTTTTGATATTAACAAGAGATTTGAAATTTTATGATTCTAAATATATACATAGAATTTCTTGATGATATATATAATATAATAATCCAATATCTTCTGTAGATAAACATAAGAGAAAATATCACTGGTAATTCATATGGAAACATGAAGTCATTTTAAGAATAAATCATGAAACGTGTTATGTTTTAAAATAACATATGTCTCAATAAAATGTTCCTGGCAACGGAATCTAAGGGTATATAAGCATAAATAGAGTTAGCTGTAAACATACTCATCATATCGAACCTAGCCATAGTGTCAATGGAGACAATGATATTTTTGTCAAAAACTCCATTCTCCAAACAAAAGAAAATTTCAACCATAATAATAACTATGCTTAAACGAAAGAAGTTAGGATTTTGATATTTACTGGTAAATACCTAGAATGATATTTAGACTTGAACCTAAGGGAAATGCCTTAATATAAGCTTCAAGATAAGCTAATTACTTGCGTAGATAAAATGTGATGGATGTTGGTATGCAGTGAGGATGATGACTAGAACAGTGCAAGTATGATAAATAAGCAATAACACCTGGCCACTGTTATTTCTTGTTTATTAATACTACTCGGTTCTAGAATATGATCCATTATGAGAATACTAATTTCCTTTTTCTTGATATAAGTCATAATAAATGATGCACTTTTAAAATCATGACTTGAGAAAAATTCTATTTAAGGGAAATACAATGATAATTACCTCTCCAGCAAGACTGGGTATGGTGTAGTAGACTCTCCAGCTTGACCGGGTAAGATGGGGGTACCTCTCCGGCAAGACCGGGTGAGATGAGGTATATGTTATGTTAATGGAATTCCCTAAATAGTACCATGACCTAATGTCTGACCTGTTTTTGGAAATATGAATCTGTTAAATACATTGACCTTATGAATGGTGTGTATATTAAAGTATGTGAAATATATATGATTATATAGATATGTATATCTATGAGGAAATCCAAAGACCATAACGATTGACAATTAGGGATAAATCACGAACAAGTGTGTCAATGATAATTTTAGATTTAATTATCAGGAATCTCTCGTATACTTCTAAAATTCTGATATCAAATATTATTTCGTTTGATCATCCGCCTCGTAACTCGTGTGACAAGATGAACGACAGGAACCCTATAAGTCGGGACGGCATCAAAAGTATAAGGATTCCTCTGGTAATTATTAATGCATTAAGAAACTTGTAACTCAAAATTTTTGCTAAGACACAAAACATCTAAAAAAAACTTACGCTAATAATCTTACCTTCAGTAAGAACACTTGAAGATAAGAATAACCACGACTAGATGCACTTACAAAGACTCTTTTCACCTATAAATTCTACTAAGATTTGCCATTCGGAGTCATTAAATAAATTGGGTCAGTAACTTATCAGCTAAAAGTCACCAGAAGAAATGACAGGAATACATGATATATTTCATGTATATAACCTAGCTGATAAATCTCTAGTCATGTCTCTTCAAAAATATAGAAGTAAACGAAGGATTTCAGTCCATTAAAAGACCATACAAGTCAAAACAAAGAGAACAATTCTGGTCAAAGTAAAGTAGAATTCAAAGCAAAGGACCAGAATATACTTAGGACCTAGGACGAACTAAAAGTATTCCTATATATTTTAGTGAATCTCGAGGACGAGATTAAAACAAGGTGAGGAGGATGTAACATTCCCAAAATTTTAAATTTTAAATAAAGTTATTACACGAATAGATCATGAGTAAGAAATATGAAGTACCTAGACGGGCCTAGAAATCGTTTAATAATTTAATTATAAAAATACATTATATTTGAATCTACTCCGTTTTTAATGAAACTTGGTTCAAAATGTAGATAAAAATATTCTCGTTCTAATGGCATATTCATTATTTTATAAAACGTCATATTTTAAAAGTTATAAGCGCCAAATAAGTAAAGCAGTTAAATTAATTATAAAATATATATTAAATAAATTAATAATACAATAACAATTCAAATCGAAATGCATGCACTATAAGTCAACGTCAATTGAAGAATTTTAATGTAGAAGATACGTGGCTCAATGTGAAGGAAGGAGACCAAACTTGCGTGATCATTAAGCTTTCCAACTTTGGTATAAATAGAAGATACCATCAGCCATTCAATTGTCCAGCCTTCTTTCCATTCCTTTATCCTGCTATCGCCCCCTCTCTCTCTAAAATTATATTTTTATTTTTTCACCCATAATAATAAGGTCCTGCCCCGTTTTAAGTGTTGTAATCCCTGGTCACTAATGCCCTGTCCGATTGATCTAGGGCCCCGTAACGTATGTCAAGGTTCTGCCTAAACTCGTTGGGGTTCTGTCTCGTGACGTAGGGATAAAGTTGAATTGGGTTACTATACTTAATGTGAGTGCATTACATATTTTATTAAATAATCAAGGAATTATACCAAGATATATCAACCCTCCAAAAATATTTCCGACACCCCTAATATATTTAGAATACCCCTATATGTCTTAAAATACACCCCCGTATACGAAAAACGGTCCCAAATGCCTTTTCTTTAATAAAAATAAAATAAAAACACAATCCAGTAGTCAGTCGCGGGCCGCGACGGCTGAAGCCGTCTTGGTCGCGAGGCGCGACGACCTGTGATGACTAGATACTTCAAATGCCACCACGTGTCGGACACACGGCGAAGCTACCTGCTGACTCACCTGACCTACCACCGCCCTTAGGGCTCTCGCGGGCCGTGACGGCCGAGACCCTAAGGTGTCGCGGGGCGCGACGGCATTGGCGAACAACCTATAAAAGGAGGGCTTCGGCTCTCATTTCAGATCGTTCACAATTTTAATTTCTCTCTCAAATTCTGTAGTGCAGGCCCTATACCCGGGCATTATACCCCCTAATAAGCGAAGCTCTGCATCGTTGTAAGTATCATAACCCGGTTTATGTATTAGATACGATGCCCGATTGATCCAGGGTTCCGTAACGGCTGTCGAGGTTCTGCCCGACGTAGTCGTTGGAATGCCGTCTTGGGGAGGGTATTACTAATGTAAATATTGGGTTATTATACTAACACGTGTGCATTGTTTATTTAATTAGATTATAACCAGGAGGTCACAAAGGAAAGACCCAAAATAGCAATGTGAGTAATCTCCTTTTTGTTAACTGTTTTTACAAAACCTCACATAATAAATTATATATTAAACAGTTATTGAGTATTTGTAAGGATACAATTATCGTCGGTATGTTAGGGTTTTGTATACAAAATTAATTACTGCCTTGCGAGGAGTAACTTTCCACAAGTCGGGTTGAAAGTACCGTGGGTGGTAATTAGTATGACTTGGAAACAAATGTAATTGCGAGACCGCCCTCAATACTGTACAATGGTTTTTATATAAACTTGATTAAACTGGGATTCACTCACCAGTATTTCCCGCTGACAAAATGTTTTTAAACACGTGTTTCAGGTAACTTAGTGTGAAGCCAATAAAAGCCAGCTGGAGAGCACTGAATGCTTAGAAAAGTGGCAATAAAAAGTTACCTAACTAAAAAGGAGAATTGTTTTCAATAATTGGGGTTATTCCCTATGAATGCATCAAAATGAAAAACCGGGTTTTGTCCCACATATAAATATATTATTAGAGAAACTTGGGTTTTATCCCGTTTCTTTATTTTAAACATTTTTGGTGTTTATCTCTGATAAAATATTTCCTAACTACGATCCTGATGAAATTTCCGCTGCCAAATTGATAAACACCGATACCATCTGACTGGCTCGCGGCTCCCGCTCCCAGGATGTGGTCGGGGGCTGTGACAATCATCCACCACCATCATCCACTTTTCCATATTTAGAGTGTGTGTAGTATCGGGATCTAAGATTGATCGTAAGAATCATTGTCAAACAAAGGTCATGCTTGGCTAAATTCTTACATCACTTGGTGAAGACTTTTCTTTTATGTATTTCTTTTATCATTTCCAATCTTTGGCTACTTTTTAATTAGGTATGTATTAATAACTTTAATAATTAGTTTTTTTATATTGAAGGAGAATTTATTCAAATACTCTTCATATGTCCGTTTACTCAACAAGTTCATATTTTTACGGTCTATATAAAGCATGTTAATTAACTCGAAAGGGAGATTAGAAGGGTGGTTTGGGTAATTCTATGTCTCGTTCAGTGTATAGATCCTTCGAGAACCTTGTTCAAGCCTAGTAACACCTCACGAGTCGAAGCGGGCATTACCCACCACGGGAGAGGTGAAAAAAGCTTGATACCCTTATTCTTAAACTACTATTAAAACTTTAATCCAACCCTGCGAGGACTGTATCCCTGCTGACTCAGACCAACGGGTTGAGGGTGATCGCCGCCTTTTACGAGGGGTCCACCACATTTTGCATTAATAACTTACTTAATTATCCTTTAATATTCCGACCTAGTGGGATTGTATCCTTGCTGACGCAAAGCACTAGGTTGAGGGTAACGTCACCTCCAAAAGAGGTGCCTACTACTATAACTAAGATAATATCTTAAAATGCCCAAAGTGCGGAAATCATCAAAAGGGTACATGAAAGATAAGTTGGATCCAAGTGATTCTTTCTTGTCTATCATTTTTATTTTATTTTTATTTTCTGTTTTTATCTTTTTATTAGTTTAAAAATATTTTCTCAAAAGTTGGTTCGATTAGACATTGATGATAAGGCGGTACTAAAAGCTCTTGTGTCCTTGGATGACCTCGGTATCTTGCCATCACTATATACTCACCCATGCGCGTCAAGTTTTTGGCGCCGTTGCCGGGGACACAAGGATCTTTGGAAAGCTTAAAATTAATGGCCTAATCATTTTTTTATCCTTTCCTTTTATTTTTCTTCTTTACCCCAAAAATTCTGCCTTCTGCAAATTAGCACGGGGCCGTGTGGGATCAGCACGGGCCGTGTTAAATCTGCAGTATCTGAGAAAACCTGTTTTCTTGTTACTAGAAATCTGGACACGGGGCCGTGTTACAGGAGCAGAGGGCCGTGCTGAATTTCCAGTACTGAGAACCTGAAAACATAAAGTTTTTCCTAGACAGCACGGACAGTGCCAGCCATAGCACGGGGTCGTACTACCCTTCTGATCAAGCTTTCTTTTTGTTTTTATTCGCAGAAAATCACACAATTCTGTATAATTCGCAGGAATATAGTTTGGTGCATGACCTCCACCTCCGACAAAGACCTAAAAGTACCACTTGACGAACCCGAACGCTTTTTAAGAAAACGCCTTAAAACCAAAAACCAAAAAAAATGCCTCGACCCAAAACCCCCTATGGCGGATCAACGCACTCTCATGGATTACCTACGGTCGGTAATCTTGGAGCCGCTATTAACCCTCCTAAACGTCGATGCTAACAACTTTGAGCTTCGACCGCACCTTATCCAAATGCTCCAAAATTCTGCCATTTTCCATGGCCTGGCCGATGAAGATCCCCATCTACATATTACCAACTTCTTGGAAATATGTGACACCTTCCGGATCAACGGGGCCTCTAGCGATGCCGTTAGACTCCGTTTGTTTCCTTTTTCCCTCAAAGACCGAGCGAAAGCTTGGTTAAACACCCTCCCAAGTAGGTCCATACACACTTGGGTTGAACTTGCCCAAAAATTTCTCTACAAATATTCCCCTCCCGCTAAAACCGCCAAACTCATGAGTGAGATCAACACCTAATCTCAAGATGATGGGGAATCCTTGTACCAGACATGGGAAAGGTTCAAGGAGCTACTAAGGAAATGCCAGCATCACGATCTTGAACGATGGCAACAAGTGTCCACCTTCTACAACGGACACAAGGCAAATCCTTGATTCTGGCTCCGGGGGACTCCTTCGGAATCGGCGACTCGAGAAAATTTATAATCAAATTGAAGACTTTTCTTAAAACAGTTTTCAATGGCACACTCCTAGGGGCTCAAAGTCTATAGCCCCGGGCGCCTACAAAGTGGGTGAATCCACTTCTTTGCAAGCCCAAATCGAAGCATTAACCAATAAAATAAAGAAACTTGAATTAAACAAAACGGCTTCGGTTATGGCTTGCGAAGGGTGCGGCGGCCCGCATGAAAACTGGAGTTGTATGAAAGATCTAGAAAATCAAACGGAAGTGGTAAATTACCTAAATAACCGACCACGGCCACCAGGAGTCCAAAGTAACACTTTCACTCCCGAGTGGCACAATCATCCCAACTTTGGTTAGAGGGAACCAGGGTGTAATAACCAACAAAATCAAAATCAACGATCTAACTTTCAACAACCACAAAATGGGCAACAAAGTTTTCAATCACAACAAGGAGGAAGAGAAACGCTTGAGGATATTATCACTCGCCTCTTCTCCGAATCCGATAAAAGATACATGGAAAGGTTCTCACAAACTAAAACAGAAATAAGAAACCAACGGGCTAGTATTCAAAATCTCGAAAAACAATTTAGTCAAATAGCCCAACATTTCACCGAAAGACCACAATTACCAAGTAACACCGAAACAAACCCAAAAGCCCAAGTAAATGTAATTAATCTAAGAAGCTAGAAGGTAGGACCCGAGAGTGAGCCAACCCCACAACAAAATAACCCAATCCAAGTTGAAGCGTCCGCCAACAATAACCAAGAAAACACTCAACCCCAAAACACCAACACCGACACAACCAAACCACCTCCGGTCCCTTACCCCGGTCGTTTACTTCAGCAAAAGACAAACGAACAATTTACTAAGTTTGTGAGCTTTCTTAAATAACTTCACATCAATCTTCCTTTTGTAGAGGTTCTCACAAAAATGCCAAAGTATTTTAAGTTTATGAGAGACTTCCTCACTCACAAAAGCAAAATTGAAACCATCCAACAAGTCACCCTTAGTGAAGAATGCTCGGCGACACTCCTCAACAAGCTCCCCCAAAAGAAGATTGATCCCGGAAGCTTCACCATTCCTTGCTCTATTGGTGGATCGCTAATAAGCAATGCACTAGCCGACTTAGGGGTTAGCATTAATTTAATGCCGGCTTCTATGTTCAACCGACTAGGATTGGGAAAACCAAATCCTACAAAAATGAGCATACAACTTGTGGACCGGTCAGTAAAATACCCTCAAGGTGTCATAGAAAACTTATTGATAAAGGTAGGAGAATTTGTTTTTCCTACCGACTTTGTTATTCTAGACATGGAAGAAGACACCGAAATTTCGCTCATACTAGGACGACCTTTCCCTGCCACCGCACGAGCTATGGTAGATATGAGCGAAGGACAACTAACATTGAGGGTTGGTGAAAAAGAGATCAAGTTTGAAGTTGGGCAATGAGCGGAGGATGATCCGTTCAAATACCTCAACGCAATTGACTCAAGCTTAAACGATGCATTGCAACGCTACAACTCGGGATGTGAGTCATCCTGCGTGGGAAACATTTGACTGACTTTGGGTCTAGCCAAGGACCCTTATAAATGTGGCGCACCATGGAGGCATTCCATGGACTACCCATTAGTTTAGTAGTTTAATCTTAGTTTAATTTTAGTTTAATATCTAGTTTAACGTTTTCTTTTGAGTATTTAACTTTGTAGGAGTATGACACACTCAACAGAGGAAAATGGATGATGAAATGGAACCCATGCACGTAAAACAGAAGCCTCCCGACTCATTTTCTGCAAAACATTGGCTGCAGCATGGGGTCGTGCTCACTCAGCACGCCCACGTGCCCGTCTTACGGTTGTCAAAAATTCCATGTCCAGAAGGTGGCACGGCCCGTGCTCATCCAGCACGCCCCCGTGGCCACCCCACTGTAAGTCTTCTGATTTCAATTGTTACTGGCACTTTGGACACGGGGTCATGTCCCCATAGCACGGGACCATGCTACAAGTGTCAGTAACCAAAAATTTTTGTTATTTTCATACTTTTTACACATTTTTCCAAAATAAATCCTTTTTGGGACACATTGAGGACAATATGTAATTTAAGTGTGGGGGGCAGGATAATAAAAACCTTGAATCGTTTGTCCTAAACCAAGCCTTACACAAAACTCACCATGGAACCGCTAAACACCCCAAACTTTTTCAAAAATTCTTCTTTTCATTTTTTTCACTTATCTTAAGTTTAGTTGGGTAAACAAGTTCTAAAAATTATGTTATTACAAATTTACAACTGATAGCGTCATGATAAAAAGAACCAATTTAGAAAAAATACGAAAACGGGCATGATAAGTCTTTGTAAAATTTGATTATATATACATTTTTACACTATGTCCCTTTTCCCACAAAAGTGCGTTTTAAGCCATTGGCAAGCATAAAAATATATATCTTCACTATTTGCTCAATTTTCGTTTCTTGTGTGAATAGCCCGTTTGGTTCTCACAAATCTAGAACTTGACAACCCGATACGTTCCAAGTCCTTACCGACAAAATCCAAGTAAGTAAATGATAGAGGCATTAGGACAAACCCATTTTTCAAACAAAACCTTTATTTTCTTTGCTTTATACAAAAACACCCCCATAGTTAAACCCTTTGAGCCTTAAAAACCTTTTTCATTTCAAACCCACAAAAACTACCCTTTTCATTTTTCATCCTTCATTTTTGTAAATTTATCGGTTATGAAATTACAACCATGGCTCAATTTCAACCTTGGCAACCAAAAACAAGAAATAAAAAAAAATCAGAAAATTTTGAAAAATATGCCAATGTATTTTTTGCTAAGCCAAAAAGCAATAAAAAAACCGATAGTTTGCGTTTTTTACCCCTTTCTCGAATAAAACTTACCAAACCCGAACCACCACCTACCCTTCAAAGTCCTCTTGATACTTGTAAGGATTTAACGTCAAAAGGAGGAGTTTCGATCGATTGTCAAGCCTATGGTAGGAGTAAGTTCCAAATCGGGCACGAGCGTTTTACTTAATATTGGCCGAGTGTTGAGTGAATACTTGTGAGGTGTGTAAAATTGTATATAACTAAATAGAATTTTATAAAGGCATATTATGCCCAAAGTAAATAATTTTTCGTAAATTAAGTTTTAAATAAATCATGACGAATAGGATTGTATATAAAATAAAAACAAAATAAATTTAGAATTTGGATACCCGACACTCTAAAGATAGGACCCAAAAACCTTCTCTTCTACCTATTCCATTTGGGTGTGTAAGCTACGTAATAGAGTTTTGCTTGAGGACAAGCAAAGATTCAAGTGTGGAGGTATTTGAAGTTATTAAAATACAACATATAAATTATGTCAAATACGGCGTAAAAGCAACACTTTTTTAGTACTAATGTTGGAAAAAGCTCGTGTTTTCGTTCCTTTTATATTTTCAGGGATAAAAGAGCCTCAATTTGCAAAAGGAGCAAAAAGATAGCAAAATCCAACATAAATGTAAAGAAGAAGAAATTGCCGCAACTCGCCAAGCCCCGATTCACATCCAAACCTCAAAATAACAAGAAGAGAAGGCTGACACGGGGCCGTGTCCACCTGACACGGGCCGTGATACTGGGCAGAAGAAAAAAACAACTGCAAAAGACAAAAATGGCAGCCAACACGGGGCCGTGCTAGGCAAACACGGGGCGTGGTCAACTCAAAAATTTGTAGAATCTACGATAGTACAGCAAGTACTTTGGCCACTGATGTACTAAAAGTAGTTTAATAAAAACAACTAAAATTAACCTAAATCTAGACTCAAAGTAATACTCTAGACTCTTTAAAACTCGACTAAACTACTAATCGGCAAGCGAACCAATCGACTCTAGTAAAGCTAAGTAAGTCCGGATATCGAACCCACGAGACTCAATTAAATTACGCTAAGACTCTATCTAGACTAAGACTGACACGACTTACTAACTGATTATTTGATTGGGGGGTCTAAAAATCCTAAATTTGCAAATAAAGATTAAACTAAATTAATTAAAATAACTAAATACGAACTTGGACGAAGACTTAAACCAGTGGCGAGGAAGACTACCTAGGCTAGACGCAAGTTTAACTTGGAGTGGATTTCTATTCGAAATTAATGTGGTATTGAACCGGGATCTTCTAATGCTAAACCCTAAGAAATCCCTACTAAGACCTCCCGACCCTTCTCAGGAAGAAACTTGTGAGACTCTACAAGGCTGTTACGACTACCGGTTGTTAGATTTCCTTATAGTCCTCTAACTTCTTGAAAAGTGCCTTAATATGACAATCTACCTTACAGCGCGAAATTCTAAGGCAACTATGGTTTCTAACTTGGTTTAATAGACAAGAGAATGATTAGGGAACTAAGACCGATTTCTTACAAAACCTAATCCTAGCTATATATCAAATCGAGACCTATTAATAACCCTGAGCCTTACAACGACAAGATTAGTAGAACACTTGATTTTATAAAATTACCGAATATTACTTCTAAGGTTATTCGCGCGATTTCACCTTAAAGAGTTAAAGATTTATTATGTGACAAAGACCGTCACCTAAATCTAAAACCCTAGCACGACTCTATTATGTGATATAGACCGTCACCAAGAATCATACGAAGCAATAATCATTATTCAAACAATACCAAGCACGCAAATACACCAAATCACAATACCATAATCGTTTACTTTTCAAGAAAACCCATAAACCACATTAAATACGAATAAAAATCCAAACTTTATTAAACCATTGTCTTTAGCCTAGGTAGTTTATGAAATTTAGCCGCAAAACTTGATAAAAAACATAATAACAATCATAAACAAATCTGAATTCATCGTGTAACAATTAAAAACAAACGAAAACTAAAGAAACGGGAAGAATAAACCCGAATGCTTCACTCCTGAGTGCTTCCGATCGTTACCCGATGATTCCTAGCAATCGAAAGCTTCAAGAACCTTCAATCAGCCTCTCTCAAGCTCCAAGAACTCCAAAATTCGTAATGTGATCGGCTGTTGACGATCATGATGATTATATAAGCTTTCAAAACCCTATAGCCGTTGAGATTCAAAGTCGGTGCACGATTTACCATCCGCGCGGCCCGCGTAAGAAATAGCATTAAGTGTACGCGGCCCGTGTTGCGCCTAACTCCAAAAATCAATTTTTAATTCTCTGGCGGGGCGCGTAAGATTAAGTTGATGTCTACGAGGCCCGCCTAAAAGCTTCAGAACCAGTTTTTCGATCCGTTTCAACTCCCGAGTTTCCGTTTTCCAATCCGACACTTTGCTTTGCCAAATTTTACTCGTTTCTGCATATTTTGGCTGCAAAGACCTGGAAAACACAAATAAATCAATAGTATGTACAATCTACGCTAAAACGAAACTAAAACGATTAATTAACGACTAAAAACGGACGCGAATAAAGATGTATTTTACAATACATCAAATATCCCCACACTTATCTTTTTTTCCGTCCTCGAAAAAGAATTATGCATAACAGAATCATAGTCGGAATAATCATTCGGGACAAAAACTTAAATTTCTTATTAAAACCAAAACTTGTGTTAGCCGCGATTGCAGGTATTTTGATCCTCTTAAACCCGAACCCGGTTCCAAGCCCTTATCATGCAATTTTAGTTCAAGTGCGGTCAATCTACCTAGGGTCTCACGCTAAGAATCGCAAGTCCACCTAATCCCCCCTCAAGCTTATAGGACAAAAGGAACAACCACTGGGTTATTTCCTAACCGTTTTATACCAAGATCAAGAGAGTTTAAAATCAAATCTATTCCTATTTATTTTTTTTCTCATTTTTTTTCTTTTTTCGAGCATAGACGTTGCTTTCCCTAACCCAGAGGCAATCCGGCTGTAGAGTCGCTATCCGCAACTCGGATTACTTAGGCTTCGGTACTTTTTTTATTTGCAAGTTCGATTTCACACATCCTAGAGATATTCCGCTTGTAGAGTCGCTATCCCCAACGAGATATGACAAGAAACTCTAATGATCTTAAGTTATAACGGCATCCCTTATACTATTATCGGCGGTTTCAATTTCCCCACTTTCCCTAGATGAGAACCCACTAGTAGACCGACAATTAGGTATATTTAAGATCAAAGGAACCTAGAACCGAATCGAGCCTACCCGCACATCCCAAACTAGACACAAGCTCGAATATATTATCTCATATTATCATTATTTGAACCCGTACAAAAACCCGACTTTTCTATCATTTTCCGTTTTTTTAGTTTGCAAACTTCTTATTTCAAAAGACATTTTCTAATTTTTTTGGATTTTTGAAATTTTTTTAATTTTTTTGTATTTTTCGACTTTTTATGACTCGAATAAGCAAACTAACGACTAAGACCCACGTGTCCCATCCCCACACTTAAATGTTGCATTGTCCCTAATGCAAGGATGAAAACACGACTCCTAAATACCTAAAGACCAAACTAAATAAATACGAAAAATAAATAAATATACAAAGTATACAAGTGGAACGACTTAGCTTAATAAATATGTGAGACTGTCAGTATGCCAGTCGATACCACATATGCCCTCCAATCCAAATGCGCTCAGCAAATTGTTCCTGACTTGGACATGCGAATGTAAGCGGCAACAAACAACGACCTAACAATCAAATATAACATACCAAACAGAACATAATATCTACCAGCATAATATCAGTTCCAACAACCAACCATCAGTGTATCAACCAACCCCAAAAACCCATCCAACCTGTTTAAGTATTAGTACAAACCAAAATGCGAGAATAAAAACAACATAAAAGAAAAATAAACAAAAGATATAAGTTGTCAGTGCTGCTGCATCCTCGATCTCCTCAAACTACTCATCATTCGAACCCTGCTCCAAGTCAGTAGGCTCCTCCTGCTGTGGCAGCCAAGACGGCGGCGACTGCAACTGTAGGTGATCCATAATCACTCTCATGCCATCTCGCATCTGCTCAAAATGCTCAGCCACAAAACCATGCAGGCTCTCCATCCAATTATAAACTGCCCCTAAGGTCAACGGGTCTGGCCGCGGCTCCCTGATAGGATACTCGCGCACAGGCAACTCACGCCTAACACGTGGCACCTGATAACGTGGAGGAATCGCGGCCTGCATAACAACATCTACATCAGACCCTGGTGGAGGTGGCACCTGAGGGCCCTATAATACTGCTGACCAAGCCGGTGGCTCATCATATGTAAAAATCCCCGCCTGCTGAAAACTGTTCAGCTCCATCAACGAAGGAGCTGGACCTGTATGCATCATATCAGCAGGGTAATCAACAAACACTCCTAACCTATCCGCCAACCACGTGATGTAAGGCCCACCATACATCCTAGACTTACTCCCTCCTTTCTTCGTGTCACACCCTGACTTTTGCGGAAGCGTGGTTTATTTGGTGTGACATCTTAATACCATAGCAACAATCATAACAATGATATATGATAAAAACACGAGATGTTTATCCATTAAAAGAGTTTAGGAAATACCACAACAACATTGTCTAAAAACATCAATACCAAATTTAGTTACAACCCATGACGTGTTTAAACGAGTTCACAAAGACTCGACAAAAGTACTTAAATAAAAACCTGAGTTTAGAATTATGTATCCCGTCCAGGAAAGGAATACACCCTCTAAACCCAACAACCCTGGATGACATCCTTTATTCAAAAGCAGCTTAACGACCCATGCATACCCTTCCAGATCCACTAGTTTCCTGAAATACATGTAGTTTAAAAATATCAACAAAAGTTGAGCGAGTTCATGTGTATGTCTGTGTGTATAAACCGTTAAAGTATGTATGTATATATGAAAGTCCCTGGTATGTAGCAATAAGGAAAAAGAGATCACCAATGGGTTGCAAAGCCACTGGTATGTGTGAAAAGGTGCAGGAAGTACTCAAACCTAGAAAATTTGTTACCGGGCTTCCGGCTGTAAGACACAGTCACCACTATGGGCCGCCCCGGCCTCATGGGTGTGGGCTCGCTACACCCAAATAGATCTATCACTCATGTCCCTCGGTCCTACGACGAGGATTAATGGCCTTGAGTGTTGTACCTACCCTTCACATGATCTAAGTAGTAAACCCTCCTTAAGCTAACCATACCATGTATAAAAATGTCTGTAATAATTGTAACATGTATTCCACCCCCGAAGTATAAAAACTGAAAACAGCTAAAAGAAAAGGGGGACATGAACTCACAGTAGTGCGTCTCCTGTACCGTAACTCAAACTCTGTCAGCTACACGACAACCTACAACCTACAACGTACTAATGTCTATTAGACGAACGGGCCGTGCCTTGGCTTAGAGTTTAATGTTTTTGAGTTGCGTTTCTTATGTCTCCGAATATTATTCCAAGTTATAATTATTTGTCAAAATGATTAATATTTCAACTTAAATTATATGTAGTGTTGGAATAATTGTTCATTCAATATTCTTGTATTAATACTTCTAAAGTAGTTAACTCCGTATTTCCTTCCCAAGGATGGGGGTATTTATACATGTATATTCGTATTTGAAATAATATATTTTTAAGTCCCACTTAGAAATTGTATATAACTTATTTGTCAAAAATATTGTATTCCAATATATATATATATCTTTCCCAAAAATAATATATTTTCACCTCTTGTATCCAAAACAACATTTACCCAAAAATATATTTGCAAAAGTATGTCCCGGAATATTTCATAAGTTACATTTTAACGTTTGGTTCCATAATAACAAGTGTGTAACTTAATTATTTATTCCTTGAAATTTTTGGTATTATTTCGGAGTTGTAATTGTCATGGTAATTTGTAAGTTATATTATTTTACCCTAAAATAATATAACTATTCCACAAAATAAACAAATATTCACACAAGTGTCTTAGTATAAAATATATATTCTAAATATATATTTAACCATTTTCATGTACTAAACCAACCTCCGATACTTTGTATTTTTGTTACAAAACTTATGGAGAAGTTTATATTTGAAAATCAAAGTTGTAAATACACTAGTAAACACTTGTCTAGAAAATATTTTCTAAGTGTTGAAATTTTTAGAAAATTTCGCCATAGTTTCCTTTGTAAACGGAGGTATCCATGCTATTTAGCATATCATTTTCTTTTCAAAATAATCACAACAACCATCAACAATCAATCTTTAAACACTTTACATCACCAAGAGCAAAAACTATATGCTTTATATAATAATCATGAACTTGATATTTCACATAAACACATAGTAACTTGGTGAAGTGTTTAGTTGGTTTAGTTACCCTCCGAAGTGTGTTTACTTTTGTTAAAATGTCATTTTCGGGATTTCTAGATGTTCACAACTTGTGAACTTATTTTACAAAAATATTCGTTTACAACATCTTCATGTTTTACTAGCCTTCCTACACTTATTTTATTTCTAAAAATAATTTAAGTGCAAGAAAAGTTATGATCTTTCAAAAATTGTCTTTACAACTTGGTTTTTCTTGGATAATCATACACAAGTCTTGGATTCACAAGTTTACTAGTTCACTAGGTTTATTACTTTGTAATAAAATCATTTTTACTTTCAAGTTCATGTTTGTTCAAGAAGATGATTATTTCATGTAAACCCATAATCACCCTCTAACTTGTTAAACCATGTTTTTAATCATACTTTAACAAGTTCCATATGATGATCAACATCATATTATCAAGAAATCAACAATCAAATGCCATGCATGCTTTAATCAACATTAATCCAACAAGATTTCATCATATATCATCTTTATGTTTCAAGATTTAAGTGCAAGTCTTTTAGTGTTCTTGTTATTTCATCACAATGTACATCTTTTAACCATAAAAATAAAAGTAAATATGAGTTATGAGAGATCTTACTACTAGCCTAAAGCTAGGGAAGAACACTAGTGAAAAAGATGATGAAAAGTGGTGAATGAATGCAAGTGATGAAAGCTCCTTGATGATCCACAAGCTACAAGCTCCTTTAATCACCTTCTAGTACTTGACACAAGCATGAAAATGGTTGTATGGTGGTGACAAGGTGGTGGTGGTGGCGGTTGTAGAGTGAGCCGAGAGGGAGAGAGAGGAGTTGAGGGAGTTGGGGTGATCTTGTGAAGTGAGAGAATGATATGGAATGATGAAGATCTAGAGCACCTTACTTATAATCTTACACAATATTATGGCAAAGATATCAAGCAAGATATCAAATAAAATATAGAAGAAATCTATTGAGTGGGTTGTGGGGTCCTCTTTGGACCGTAAATAGGCAGGGGGGGGTTAATTTTAAAAATTTGATGATAGTAGGTAAATAATTGGTGGTTAAGTGTAATATCTAGTGTATGATGTATATGACATACTTTATAGGGTGTTGGGGTATTCGGAGACCATAACTAGTCCAAAAATAATAAAACAATGTTTCTGACAAAATTTTGGTGTCCCGGGTAATGTCCGGTTGTTCGGTTAGATACCGGTTCGTTAAAGTGCTAAGTTGCACCGTATAGTGTCTTTTATGAAACTTTATGTGACCAATTAATTCCCAACACTTAGGAAAGCATTCAGGACCATTTAGTCAATTTTCTGCATAATACTAGTATATTAAAATGCAGAATTTTGCTGAAAAATGCATAATTCTGCACTTAAAGTGAGTTTTAGGCACTTCCCGGCACTTTATCTATCACCTAGTGATACAGTTTTATGGTCCTCACTTCCCTACACACCATACTAGTGTATTACCTTGTCCCTGGCCCATACTGGGTCTCAAAACACCGTCTGTCTATGTACTGGCACTGTCAGTATATTTCTGAGTTATCCGCTCACTGTGCTAACTGTGCTTTGTGCATCAAGTTGTCACTAAAGTTTGTCTGTGATAAATGGTGTGACAGTATGAAATGTGATGCACGTGTATGTATGATGCAGAAATCATAAAGCAGTTTAAGTCAACAGTTGTAATCAAGCACAGTTATTATGCACAAATTTAATATTAATTAATTGTACGGATACCTGTAATTATGATGGTTGTCACACTTCGGCCTCGTCATCGACCAAGCAAAGATGCTCGCTACATTAGCTGGTCATCCCTCCACCATACACATCAAGCAGAAAAGACTGTGGTGGTTCACTTTGTTGTCACCCTCGTGCCGGCCGATCAGTGTGGCTGCTAGAATCTTGTGCACAAACCTATAAAGAGGATCTCTAATATCTGACGCAACCATATTGTTCGAAAATGGCGACGTAGCAATAGTAACCCAGAACCTAGCTAAATCCTCCTTCAGCACACAATGCTCCTGCTGTTTCTTCACTACTCCCCTCAGCAGACTAACAAACCCGGCATCCTGCACCTCCTGCTGCGTATAAAAACATGTCGCCTCCGCAAACTGTGGCAAAGTCATATTAAATATTTCCTTTCCCAACGCAAATGAAACTACATCCGCCTCAGAAAACCCCCCAACATGCCTATACTGAAAAGTCGAATGAAACTCCAATGCAAGCTTGTAGTACTGGGGTGCATCACAATCCAACGCTAACCTAAGATTTTCCCCCAACAACTGCTGTAACCTATCAACCTGTCCCAAACGCCTTACCAGCTCCCAGTCAATCCTACGAAACTCTAGCAGCTTCACTGCCTCCAGAACATGATACCGTGAATACTCAGCTGACTGGGAAGCAAACTGTAGCAACGGACTATCTCGTAAGACCGTGCTCTGACCATGTGGAACCCCAAGCCCACGATGTCTGATTTCTCTAAGTGGTAACACAGCTGGCTGCTCCTCAGCAGCGTCCTGAGATCTCGTAGATGCACGCCTCTTCCGGCTCGTGCCAGAAGACGATCCTTCACCTGACATCCTGTAAAATAATTCAATTACGTGCAAAAACAGGTGAAAAGTTAGTAAACACAAACTATTTTTGTTATTTTGAGTTTTTTTTTTTTTGAAATTTTTAAGAATTTTTCTGATTTTTTATGATTTTTATGAATTTTTAAAATTTTTATAATTATTTTTTTTATTTTTTTTAATTATTTATTTTTTTAATTATTTTATAAAAATATATAATATACATTCAAACGACGGCCGTATAGCATTTCGTTCGCGGCCGTTGTTTGAAAACAAGTGACTTTAACGCATTGTTTTGCAAAACAATGTAAGCACGAACCGAACCTCACCCGAATGGAGATTGAGTACGGGCGAGTGGTTTTTATATTCAAATAAGCAAACACGAGCAATAAGACACTAGGACGACTCATACGACACTAAACTAGACACTAAACAAGACTCAATCTAAACTTAGACGCAAAATACAAGTGACTTACACTCTTACCTCCTCCCGGCACTTTACTTGCCCTCAAGTAAACCCAAGTGCCGAGAATATCATCAAACAACCCTAAGTGTGAAAGCAATGGACACATGCCGAATAAGTAGTAAAAATCTGATTTTTATGTCAAAACACTCGTGACCCGTATCCCCACACTTATCTTTAACTTAAACCACCCCAAACTGTCCGAAATAGGAAATCAAACAAACCCGAACATCCCTTTATGAAACTGTTCACAGCCTAAAACTTACTAACATATGGTATTCGAACTAATAATAAATGCCTTTAAGTGCCAAAACTTAACCAACGAAATTTGAAAACTTCTTTATGATCATAAAAAAAACTCGATTCACTTTCAAAAACTATTCTTTTAACATCATCATAACCACCCGACCCCCATACTTATTTTTGTCCGCAGATATATAACATAAGAAACCTAGCCGAAAATCATCCGCAAAGACGCATACTTTTAACATCAACATAGCTCATGCTACCCGCAACCAAAAAAAACAAGATAATACCAACCCGTACCCACCTTCACCTGTAAACAACCTGAACCTAAACCATATTTGATTACCTATCTACTCGACAACCATAAACACAGACCTAACTGATTCGGCATGGCAGAACAGACCAGGACTCAACTGACTCGACAAACAGACCAACCAAAACAATCTAAAGTTCAATAGACAACAGAAATATGCAGAAGACATACCTTATAATCGACGTAAAGCAGAAAACTACAAGAATCAGCAGGTATTCGGAACCCCACTTCGAACAAAACTTGAAATTTATGTAAATAGAGGGTGAGCCGGCGGTGTCGATGTGGTGTATGATGGTCTAATGGTGGTAATCGGTGGTGATAATGGTGGATTTTATGAAATAATGGTGGTAGTAATGGAGGATTTGTGGTGGAACCGTCGAGATAGGAGAAGAAAAGGAGTTTTAGGTTTTGAAATGTGACCAATTTGGGGGTTTTTACTCACTGTTGCCGACTCAGAAGGCTCTCGCGGGCCGCGTAGGTTTGGGCTTAAGTAGAGGCGGGCCGCGTCACGCATAGGTTTTAAAAAAGCTGTTTAGTCTTCACGGGCCGCATAACATACCTGTTAGGAGCTACGCGCCCCACGTAGACAGCAAATATGCAGAAACAACAGCCCAGTTGCAGCAGTTTGGTTGCAAAAATTTATTTTAATTATCCCCAATTTGCCCCCAGTGCGTATTTTTTCGATTTTAAGTTAAAATGTACCTGGAATGCTGCTCCCTTGTCGATTTCACTCACGTTAAGGTGATGTTACCTGCAAAATTCTTCACGACGCAAACAAGGACGCAAAAATACGGAAAAACACAAAAACGACGCAAGAAAAAATAAATAACTATCCTAATGACACGACGCAAACACGACTCAAAGTACAAACTCTACACTTGAGTTTTGACTCAAGAAATTATGCGGTGGTTCTAGGCGGGTCCGCAAGAGGAACGTCCTCCTCTTCGGCGGTGTCGATGGGACCCCCTAGGTAGTGTTTCAAACAATGTCCGTTGACTTTCCACGAATTCTTCGTATCTTCATTAAATAATTCCACGGTACCGTACGGGAAAACCTCCTTCATGACATACGGTCCAGACCATCTCGACTTCAACTTTCCAGCAATCAACTTCAATCTCGAGTTAAATAAAAACAATTTATCACCCGCTCAAAATTCCTTCAACTTCCACAACTTTCTATCGTGTAAAGCCTTTGACTTTTCCTTAATACTCCAAGATCGGTCATATGCGGCATAACGAAGAGCTTCCAATTCATGAATTTGGAAGAACCTTTTCCTAGCGGCCTCGGTTAAATCTAAATTCACGGTTTTAAGCCCCCAAAGAGCCCGATGCTCTAATTCTACTGGTAAATGACACGCTTTCCCATACACAATCATAAACGGTGTAGTTCCTAATGGCGTTTTGTAGGCGGTACGAAATGCCCATAAAGCATCATCTAATTTGTCCGACCAATCCTTTCGGCTTTTTCCCACCGTCTTTTCCAAAATCCTCTCAACTCCTCGATTTGTGTTTTCCACTTGACCGCTTGTTTGCGGATGATATGCGGCAGACAAGCGGTGCGTAACTCCATATCTCTCCAACGCCTTTTCCATTATGGAATTACAAAAATGCGTCCCGCGGTCACTAATAATCGCCCTAGGAGTACCGAAACGCGTAAACAACTTCTTTAAAAATCTCACCACCACTTGTGCATCGTTTATAGGCAAAGCTTGAGCTTTCACCCACTTCGAAACGTAGTCAATCGCAACGAGGATGTACCGATTCCCACTCGAAGATGGAAACGGTCCCATGAAATCAATGCCCCATACATCGAAAACTTCTAAGACTTGAATGGGGTTCTGGGGCATCTCATCCTTGGATGAGATGTTGCCGGTCCGTTGGCAACGATCACACTTTCTCACAAACTCAACCGCATCTTTCACTACCGTCGGCCAATAAAACCCATAGTCAAAACCCTTCTGCGCAGTCACATGCGGACCATGATGACCTCCTGTGAAACCCTCATGGACATGCCGAATAATGTCTAAACCATCCTCTCTAATCACACACCTCCTCAAAATCCGATCACCTCCTATCTTAAATAGGTAGGGATCATCCCATATATATCTCCGCGCATCATTCAAAAGCTTCTTTTTTTTGCTGATAACTCATCCCCTCCATCACAAATCCGTTTGCAAGGTAGTTAGCTAGATCGCTAAACCATGGCAAACCCTCCTGCTCAGCTGCCACAAAATTAATAGATTCGTGAGGGAATCTGTCTCCTATCGCCTCCTCACAAATCTCTTCCCTGCTAGGATCCTCCAAACGCGAGAGATGGTCAACTGCAACGTTCTCTGCCCCTTTCTTATCTTTTATTTCTATATCAAACTTAGAAAGAAGCAGGATCCATCTAATCAGACGCGGCTTAGCATCTTTCTTCTGAAATAGGTAACACAAGGCGGAATGGTCGGTAAACACAACGGTTTTCGAAAGAACAAGGTAAGATCGGAACTTGTCAAATGCAAGCACAACTGCTAACAATTCCTTTTCAGTAGTGGTGTAATTTTCTTGGGCATCATTCAAAGTTTTACTCGCGTAGTAAATCTGGTGAAAGTGATTCTCCCGTCTCTGCCCTAACACCGCACCGAC
Source organism: Helianthus tuberosus (assembly GCA_030545235.1). Taxonomy (NCBI): domain Eukaryota; kingdom Viridiplantae; phylum Streptophyta; class Magnoliopsida; order Asterales; family Asteraceae; genus Helianthus; species Helianthus tuberosus. The sequence continues at coordinate 128,877,671 of CM060407.1, forward strand.
TGCATAATCACTAGCGTCGCACATGAGCTCGAATGGCAAGCTCCAGTCGGGTGATACAAGAATCGGTGCACTGACCAGTTTCTCCTTCAAGAATTCAAACGCTTTAAGTCATTCTTTGTGAAAGACAAACTGAACATCCTTCTCTAACAATCGAGTCATGGGGCGAGTGATTTTAGAAAAGTCTTTAATAAAGCGCCTGTAAAAACCCGCATGACCGAGAAAACTACGAACCAACTTAACACTAGTAGGCGGAGGAAGCTGACTGATCGTATCTATCTTCGCTCTATCAACCTCAATACCAGCTCTCGAAATCTTGTGGCCTAAGACAATCCCCTCAGTCACCATGAAGTGACACTTTTCCCAGTTCAACATCAGCTTCGTTTCAACACATCTCCTCAACATCTTCTCAAGATTAACTAAGCAATGATCGAAAGAATTACCGTACACCGAGAAATCGTCCATAAACACCTCCATCGAATTCTCTACCATATCCTGAAAGATCGCTATCATACATCGCTGGAATGTAGCTGGAGCGTTACATAGACCAAACGGCATGTGTCGATACGCATATGTGCCGTATGGACATGTAAAAGTGGTTTTTTCCTGATCCTCTGGTGCAATGGGGATCTAAAAATAACCCGAAAACCCGTCGAGAAAGCAATAGAACTGCTGACCCGCGAGCCGCTCAAGCATCTGATCAATAAATGGGAGCGGAAAATGATCCTTACGAGTGGCGTCATTCAACTTTCGATAGTCGATGCACACACGCCAACCCGTGACTGTACGTGAAGGTATAAGCTCATTTTTCTCATTAAGAACAACTGTCATCCCCCTTTCTTCGGGACGACTTGCGTAGGGCTCACCCAAGCTGAATCAGAAATAAGATATATCAAACTAGACTCCAACAACTTCATAACCTCCTTTCTCACCACCTCCTGCATATTCGGGTTGAGAAGTCGCTGCGGCTGCACCACCGGCTTGTAAACCTCCTCCATGAGGATACGATGCATGCAAAAAGTGGGGCTAATCCCCTTGATATCAGACAACATCCATGCAATCGCCTCTTGGTGTTTCCTCAACACCTCAATCAACCTCACTTTCTCCTCCTCTGTCAACTTCGAATAAATGATGACAGGCATGTTCGGCTTCTCTCCCAGAAATGCGTATTCAAGATGCGATGGAAGAACCTTAAGTTCTAAGGGTGGTGGAATGTCTACAGGAGTACTCTCATCGCTAATCTCATTAAGCTCCAACGTCTCAGGAACCCACACATCATAGCTCTCATCTAAATGCTCCCCCTCAACTTCTTCTTCATCAAGCTCGTCAACAACTCCCTCGCCTACTAAATCGGCCCCACTGATGTACTCAAGACACGTGTCGACACAAGATATGAAAGAATTTAAAAAGTAAACAGAATGGCACGGCCCGCTAACTTCATCTCCACCTCCAGGATGCTGCATCGCTCTATCGATCTCGAATGTGACAATCTCGTCACCCGCACGAAGAGAAATCTTACCGTCAAAGACGTCGATGATCGCCTTTGTGGTTCTAAGGAATGGACGGCCTAAAATAATAGGAACTCTTTCATCGGCCTCCATATCAAGAACGACGAAATCCATAGGAAACACGAATTTATTAACTTTCACCAACAAATTCACAACTATCCCACGAGGATACTTGACTGAACAGTCAGCCAAGGACAATGATATGCGCGTGGGTGTAAGCTCTCCCAAACCGAGCTTCTCATACAAAGAAAATGGCATCAGATTGATGCTAGCTCCTAAATTGGCTAGAGCGTGAGCAGGGGAAACGGCTCCCCCAAAAAGGCATGGAATAGTAAATGTACCAGGGTCGGTTAACTTCTCTGGCAGCTTATTCAAGACTACCGCGGAACAACCTCATGTCAAAGGAATATTCAAAAGCTCACCAATTCTCTCCTTACACTTCAAAAGATCCTTAAGAAATTTAGCATACTTAGGCATGGATTGCAAAGCCTCGATAAACGGAATATTAATCTTCAACTTCTTAAACATTTCAAGAAACTGCCCGTACTCCTTAGCGTACTTCTGATGCTTAAGGCGGGGTGGGATATGGGACAAGAGAAGGATCAACTACTGGTGATGGTCGAATCCCCGCTGGCTGCTTCTCCACATTCTTCTCTACCTGAGACTCCTCGGCATGTGCGGTACTTGTTGGGTCTAGCCTCATGTGCACCTTACTTGGAGCCTCCATCTCGATCTCCTCATCGACTTCATATTCTTCTACCTCCTCACTCTCTCGAACTACCTCCCCCAAACTCTTTCCACTGCGGGTCGTAATAGCCTTCGCCGAATGGTTAGCTGGGTTCGTGAAGGTATTTCCTGAAAACTGACCAGGTGTATGCTCTTGCAACTGTTTAGCTATACCACCTACTATTCTTTAAAGGCCTAAAAGTGTGGATTGCTGACTTTTTAACTGAATCTCTTGACTTTTATTAATTTGCTCTTGACTTTTAACTAAATTTCCTAAATCAGCTAAAGATTTCTGTGTCGTCTGATCTCGTACCATCATCTGAGCGAACATCTCTTCAATCCTACTTAAACTCCCCTCTGAACTCTTACCACTACCTTGACCCTCTTGATTTGACCCCCCACTAGCAAACTGACCCCCTGAACCTGAACCACTATACTGACCACCCTGACCTGAACCGCTACTCGTGTATAGACCGGGCCCCCTACTTTGATACTGACCAGATGGAAAACTAGGAGGATTACAAGAAGAACGGAAACCACTATTATTGCCACTACCACGCCAGTTGGAGTTATAATTAGAATTATTGAACAGATTCGGGGGAACCCTAGACTGACCGGCTATATACTCTACCTGCTCAAGTGTAAGTGTGGGACAATCTATCGTATCGTGGCCTCCTCTACAAACCTCACACCTATCAACTTTCTTCTTAATCTCATTCAATTCTTGTTTAAGACTCTCGAATGCAACAGCTACCGATGGATCTAAGCCAACTTGGTTTACCCCTCGAGTGGCCGAGGAGGTATGCACAGGAATGGAAGTCCTGCCGGTAGTGCTGTAATCCGTATCAGAATGGGCGAAACTCTCAAACAAATCATTGCACTCATTCACTGTCTTTTTACCCATAAGTTTCCCTCCGGCTGAAGTATCGAAACGAGCCTTGATTTCAGGGGTGAGACCATTGTAGAACTTTTCAACTAGTGCCCAATCCGATAAACCATGCTGATAACAACGAGAAATCAACGTTTGGAAACGCTCCCAAGCCAAGTGGTAAGGCTCATCAGGCTCCATGCGGAAGGAGTGAATCAGATCACGAAGGCGGGATGCCTTGGCTGGTGGGAAGTATTTGGCTAAGAAGGCATCGCGAAGACCTGCCCAAGTGGTGTAAGTGCCTGCTGGCTTAGAATCGAGCCAGGTGGTTGCGCGACCTGCGAGCGAGCATGGAAAGACCTGAAGGTATCGAGTATCGAGGTTCACAACCTCGATGGAGAAGGTGCTGCAAAAGCGAGTGAGGCGGTTTATGTGAGCTGGTGCATCCTCGTCACCGCGACCATGGAACTGGCAAGAATTGGTAATGGCGGTCATGATGTAGGATGGAATCTGCCAAGACCTATCATTCGTAATGTTGGGAAGGGTGATGGGTGAATTAGCGCCAGTGAAACCAGTGGTAGCTTGCTCGTAAACGGTGCGATTGGCCATTTGAACTGCGGGTGTAGGACTCTGAGGACGGGTGGGTGGTGGGGAATTGTGTGGTGACGGCTTCGGTGTGAAGTTGAAGAAGAGCTAGAAGAACTTACCTCGGACGCTGAAGACTTGATCGTAAGCGGATTCGGCGGAGGTCCCGGCGAGCGCGTATGGGGCATCAACTGAAAAACCAAATACAAACAAGTAAGAAGACTCTAATAACTCGACGAAAATAAATATTTTTGAATTTATATAATATTAGACTCCTACGACTCAAACAAACGAACAAACAGCACGTAATATGTCAAACAACGTCCAAACAAAGTAATTAACGCAATTGCCAAAGAGTCCCCGGCAACGGCGCCAAAAACTTGATGTGCTAAAAGTAGTTTAATAAAAACAACTAAAATTAACCTAAATCTAGACTCAAAGTAATACTCTAGACTCTCTAAAACTCGACTAAACTACTAACCGGCAAGCGAACCGATCGACTCTGGTAAAGCTAAGTAAGTCCGGATATCGAACCCACGAGACTCAATTAAATTACGCTAAGAGTCTATCTAGACTAAGACTGACACGACTTACTAACTGTTTATTTGATTGGGGGGGGGGGTTTCTAAAAATCCTAAATTTGCAAATAAAGATTAAACTAAATTAATTAAAACAACTAAATACGAACTTGGACGAAGACTTAAACCAGTGGCGATGAAGACTACCTAGGCTAGACGCAAGTTTAACTTGGAGTGGATTTCTATTCGAAATTAATGTGGTATGGAACCGGGATCTTCTAATGCTTAACCCTAAGAAATCCCTACTAAGACCTCCCGACCCTTCTCAGGAAGAAACTTGTGAGACTCTACAAGGCTGTTACGACTACCGGTTGTTAGATTTCCTTACAGTCCTCTAACTTCTTGAAAAGTGCCTTAATATGACAATCTACCTTACAGCGCTAAAATCTAAGGCAACTATGGTTTCTAACTTGGTTTAATAGACAAGAGAATGATTAGGGAACTAAGACCGATTTCTTACAAAACCTAATCCTATCTATATATCAAACTGAGACCTATGAATAACCCCGAGCCTTACAGCGACAAGATTAGTAGAACACTTGATTTTATAAGATTACCGAATATTACTTCTAAGGTTATTCGTGCGATTTCACCTTAAAGAGTTAAAGATTTATTATGTGATAAAGACCGTCACCTAAATCTAAAACCCTAGCACGACTCTATTATGTGATATAGACCGTCACCAAGAATCATACGAAGCAATAATCAATATTCAAACAATACCAAGCACGCAAATACACCAAATCACAATACCATAATCGTTTACTTTTCAAGAAAACCCATAAACCACATTAAATACGAATAAAAATCCAAACTTTATTAAACCATTGTCTTTAGCCTAGGTAGTTTATGAAATTTAGCCGCTAAACATGATCAAAAACATAATAACAATCATAAACAAATCTGAATTCATCGTGTAACAATTAAAAACAAACGAAAACTAAAGAAACGCAAAGAATAAACCCGAATGCTTCACTCCTGAGTGCTCCCGATCATTAACTGATGATTCCTGGCAACCGAAAGCTTCAAGAACCTTCAATCAGCCTCTCTCAAGCTCCAAGAACTCCAAAATTCGTAATGTGATCGGCTGTTGACGATCATGATGATTATATAAGCTTTCAAAACCCTATAGCCGTTGAGATTCAAATTCGGTGCACGATTAACCGTCCTCACGGCCCGCGTAAGAAATAGCATTAAGTGTACGCGGCCCGTGTAGCGCCTAACTCCAAAAATCAACTTTTAATTCTCTAGCTGGGTGCGTAAGATTAAGTTGATGTCTACGCGGCCCGCCTTAAAGCTTCAGAACCATTTTTTCGATCCGTTTCAGCTCCTGAGCTTCCGTTTTCCGATCCGACACTTTGCTTTGCCAAATTTTACTCGTTTCTGCATATTTTGGCTGCAAAGACCTGGAAAACACAAATAAATCAATAGTATGTACAATCTACGCTAAAACGAAACTAAAACGATTAATTAACGACTAAAAACGGACGCGAATAAAGATGTATTTTACAATACATCAGCCACGGGCCATGCCGTTGATGCACGGGGTCGTGCTAGTACAACATCTGACAAGCAGTTAATGAGGGAGAGAGAGAGAGAGAGAGAGAGAGAGAGATGGGCACGGGGCCGTGCCAGGCGGGCACGGGCCATGCTGAAGCTTCTGTTTACAACTATAAATAGAAGTGCTTGGTTCCACTCAACCTCATCCATTGGCAAACCACTTCTCTCTCACTTTCAACCACTCCACCACTACTACAACACCATCATCCACCACCATCATCCACTTTTCCATCTTTAGAGAGTGTGTGTGTAGTCTCGGGATCCAAGATTGATCGTAAGAATCTTTGTCAAACAAAGGCCCTGCTTGGCTAAATTCTTACATCACTTTGTGAAGACTTTTCTTTTATGTATTTCTTTTATGATTTCCAATCTTTGGCTACTTTTTAATTGGGTATGTATTAATGACTTTAATAATTAGTTTTTTTATATTGAAGGCGAATTTATTCAAATACTCTTCATATGTTCGTTTACTCAACATGTTCATGTCTTTACGGTTTATATAAAGCATGTTAATTAACCCGAAAGGGAGATTAGAAGGGTGGTTTGGGTAATTCTATGTTTCGTTCAGTGTATACATCCTGCAAGAACCTAGTTCAAGCCTAGTAACACCTCACAAATCGGAGCGGCATTACCCCCCCCCCCCCCCCAATGGGAGAGGTGCAAAAAGCTTGAATCCCTTATTCTTAAAATACTATTAAAATTTTAAACCAACCCCGTGAGGACTGTATCCCTACTGACTCAAACCAACGGGTTAAGGCTGATCGCCGCCTTTTACGAGGGGTCCACCACATTTTGCATTAATAACTTACTTAATTATCTTTCAATATTCCGACCTAGTGCGATTGTATCCTTGCTGACTCAAACCACTAGGTTGAGGGTAACGTCACCTCCAAAAGAGGGTCCTACTACTATAACTAAGATAATCTCTTAAAATGCCTAAAGTGCGGAAATCATCAAAAGGGTACATGAAAGATAAGTTGGATCCCAGTGATTCTTTCTTGTCTATCATTTTTATTTTATTTTTATTTTTTGTTTTTATCTTTTTATTAGTTTAAAAATCTTTTCTCAAAAATTGGTTCAATTAGACGTTGACGATAAGCCGATACTAAAAGCTCTTGTGTCCTTGGATGACCTCGGTATCTTGCCATCACTATACTACGTCCGCAATGGGTATACTTGCCCTAGCGTGTGTCTAGAGTGATAGTAGAATATCGTGTTTTATAAATTTAAAACTTGAAATCGGCGAGTAAAAATAGCTAAAAATATAACTAAAAAAATATATACTCACCCACGCACATCACCTCGTATAATACTTTTGCTCTTAAACCCCTATACTGCATAAAAATTGAAAATATCGAAAGATATATATAAAGTGCAGATGTTTAGAAGATTCCTAAGTGGAACATACCTTAAGTTGAGCCTTCATCTCTTTGGCTGAACGGTAGTTCTAACATGAGCTCTCAAGGCCTCGCACTAACCCAGAGACAGATATCATTTAGGTAGATTCACATGTAAAACTGAATCTAGGAAATTTTGATACGGGAATATATTCTGAGGTGGGACACGCGTTTAAGTTAAGTTCATAAGACATTAATCTCGTATCTTGAATCAACTGAAGTGTGTGAAAATTTAAGTAGATCAGTATACTGACAATCTAAGATAATCGTTTAAAGGTTACAGTTTAAATAGATAAACGGTGTTAGTGATGTGTCTCATAGACTGATATGAACCTCTGACGCAAACTCAACAAAAATATGTCTGTAAATATTTTATTGTTGCATTTCATTACAGATAAAATCACAAAAAGATTTTAGATGTGTTTTAGCATAATGTTCGTAAAATACAAAAAGATTTTATTTCAATTTTTGTTTCGACAACCGATGTTAGAAAACTGAGTTTCAAACTCTGAGTATGTTGAACATTTCTTGAAATAACAAGTTCATTAATTTGAAACTTGAATTTTGAAAAATGAAAAATTGTTTGTAAATTGTCTCCAAGGTCATTAATTTGAACTTGGTAGATAATCGGATGATCAAGGTCATTAAGTTGAATTTGATTATCTGTGAAGGGTTAGGAAGAAAATTGTGCTTTAAAGTCATATATAATATTGAGTTTTGTAAATTAGAAAGTTTTTTGTTAGGGGGAGCTTGATAAACAACATTAATCATAAAGAAAGCTCACAAGTAATTCTCACAAATGTTTTTAATTGTCAAATAGACAGATACTCGGAGAGCCAGGATATGATCCAAAAACTGAATTGTCAAATACAAAAAGCTTAAAGCAAGGGGGTTTCCTAAGAGAGAGTCTGATGAAAAGGGGAGTTTATGAATCAAGATGTAAGGGGGGAGTTTGTGATCCAAAATTGTCAAAGATTTTTGAAGACTCGGAAGATTATGAAGATTAGCTACGATAAAGATTGAATGTAGCAATATCCTAGGGGGAGTCTGTGAATGCATTATGTCTATTGCTTTCGTCAATCATGTTCTTAATTTTCAATGTATCGAGTCGTAGTTAATATATAGGACAAGACGAGATTGTAGTGTAAATGCCAGTTCGTACGAATGGCAGATTCGCATTAAACCGGACTCCCATCCATCCCAGGGGCGCATCCGCAGATAAAGCCCATTCTTCCTAGTTGATACTTGTGAATGGGTCAGGCCTATAAATAGGGAGTCAAGTCTTGTCATTTGTAACTTTTGTGGACTAGAGAGGGGAAACTCTGTCCATTTGGTTTCGGGGTATTGTAACTTCATATAATCAATAGAAACCAGTTTAATTAGCTTGTTCTTGTGTGTGTCACCTTTATTCTCGGATTTCGCACGAGATATGGAGTCAAACTAGCCGGTCGGAGCATTTGGGATCATCGAAACGGTCCTTTCATGTTCAAATGTTGATAAATCCTGTGATTCCGAATCTGTTTATGAACCATGATTAAGGATGGTGAAATGAATGACATAGTGTTAGGATATAAATATTTTGATTGGTTTAGATGATAGGCATGATGGTAAAGCTTTGGTGATTCATTTGAATAGTCTAAAACTGGAAATTTTTCAGATGTTGGATTGATAGGACTTTGAGGATTGATGATGAGATGGGAGTACAAAACCGTTTTGATTAATAACATGAGAAAACCCAGAATCTAATAAATTAGTGTTTTGATACTATGGGTAATATGTTAATCATAAACTAAAAAGGATTTTTATGTATGTATAATGAATGGCTGATGATTAGGAATCCATGATAAATGATGAGAAACTTGTATCCTTGTTTGATTTAATCGTAAATTGTTTACTGTGTGTATAGCCAGTAGGACTGAACTGTGGGCTATGGTTGAACACTGTAGTCTATGGAAAGATTTAATTAAAACCGCACACTTCTGACTGTACAATCCTTAGTGCACAATGTACAAGTACATGAGGCATAGTCGCACCTACCAATTGTACAAATCACTGAGGCACAATGTACAAACTATTTATGCATGACCACACATTGTCCAATGGCCGCACACTAGCTTCCACGTGTGCCGCACACTAGACAGTGGGCCGCACACTAGCTTATATTGGGCTGCATACACTCTTACTCATTGGGCGTTGATATGAACCTATGTTTGGCCCGTATACTGTCCACCGTACATACACGTATTGGTAACCATAATAGGACGTGGTTGACCAACTTAGGAAAAATAATTTAACCTACCGAGCAAAGAAAAGGTGTGTTCACACTTTCACTAAAAGCATGTATTCCCGGTGGATTTGGGAACCTAATATTCTGAGGTAACGAAATACTTTTAACGATATCTATAATTCATGTCTTTAGCTGACTAAACGAAATTCTATCATTAAGTCCCCATACACTTATATCCATTAATCTCCTGGCCTGGCGAATGAGATATTAGTTGATAGCGCTGTTAGACTTTGAATGTAGGAGTCTAGTGGCTATCTAGAACCGTTGTTTGGTTCTTATTTAAATAAATTGTTTTAAGATAATTATTGAAACTTTAAACTTTATGCTTCCGCTAACTATTTAAACTACTTTAGACTTTGAATGTTTTGTCACTAGCCATATTAGTAGTGATGGTTTTACTTTATTTATCTTAATATCAAATTGTTCAATATGATTGGTGGCACGGTCCTGGTCAGTCGCACGCCTCGCAGTAATACTCCGCAAGTGGAAATTGAGGCTGTGACATCTCGTACGAAAGACAGTTTGGTCCTTTTGCATGAAAGACTCTTTCGTGCGAAAGGCCATCAACACATACTTTCCGACCTTTCGATACGTTAATCTATCAAATCTATACATTACAAACTAGACACGACATGTGGACGTAGGCTGTAGACATATGTACTCACACGTACTCAGATCGATTTTTTGTTCTTCTATGTCTTTCTGCTTCTTGGTGTACATCATTTCTCCTTTTTCCTTGAAAGGACCGTTTCAGTGATCCCAAATGCTCTGACCGGCTAGTTTAACTCCATATCTCGTGCGAAATCCGGGTATGAAGGTGACATGCACAAGAACAAGCTAATTAAACTGGTTTCTATTGATTATATGAAGTTACAATACCACGGAACCAAATGGACAGAGTTTCCCCTCTCTAGTCCACAAAAGTTACAAATGACAAGACTTGACTCCCTATTTATTGGCCTGACCCATTCACAAGTATCAACTAGGACGAATGGGCTTTATCTGCGGATGCGCCCCTAGGACAGATGGGTGTCTGGTTCGTGCAAATCTGCCATTCGTACGAACTGGCATTTACACTACAATCTCGTCTTGTCCTATACTATTAACTAAGACTTGATACATTGACAATTAAGAACATGATTGACGGAAGCAATAGACATATTGCATTCACAGACTCCCCCTTGGATATTGCTGCAGTCAATCTTTATCGTAGTTAATCTTCATAATCTTCTAGGTCTTCAAAAATCTTTGACAGTTTTGGATCACAAACTCCCCCTTACATCATGATTCATAAACTCCCCTTTTCATCAGACTCCCTCTCGGGAAACTCCCCCTTGCTTTAAGCTTTCTGTATTTGACAATTCAGTTTTAGGATCATTTCCTGTCTCTCCGAGTATCTGTTCATTTGACAATTAAAAACATTTGTGAGAATTACTTGTGAGCTTTCTTTATGATTAATTTTGTTTATCAAGCTCCCCCTAACAAACAGCTTTCTAATTTACAAAACTCAATATTATATATGATTTTAAAGCACAATTTTCTTCCTAATCCTTCACAGATAATCAAATTCAACTTAATGACCTCGATCATCCGATTATCTACCAAGTCCAAATTAATGACCTTGGTGACAATTTACAAACAATTTTTTATTTTCTATTTTTCAAAATTCAAGTTTCAAATTAATGAACTTGTTATTTTAAGAAAGGTTCAGCATACTCAGATTTTGAAACTCAGTTTTTCAACATCGGTTTCGAAACATAAAATGAGATAAAATATTTTTGTATTTTACAAACTTTACGCTAAGACACATCTAAAATATTTTTCTGATTTTATCTGTAATGAAATGCAACAACAAAATATTTACAGACATATTTTTGTTGAGTTTGCGTCAGAGGATCATATCAGTCTATGAGACACATCACTAACACCGTTGATCTATTTAAACAGTAAGCTTTAAACGATTCACTTAGATTGTCAGTATACTGATCCACTTAAATTTTCACATAAACTTCAATTGATTCAAGATAAGAGACTATTATCTTAAAACATAACTTAAATGCGTGTCCCACATTAGAATATACTCCCATATCAAAATTCCCTAGATTCAGTCTTACAGGTGAATATACCTAAAAGATATATGTCTCTGGGTTAGTGCGAGGCCTTGAGAGCTCAAGTTAGAACTACCGTTCAGACAAAGAGATGAAGGCTCGAGTTAAGGAATGTTCCACTTAGGAATCTTCTAAACATCTGCACTTTATATATATCTTTCAATATTCTCAATTTTTATGTAGTATAGAGGTTTAAGCGCAAAAGTATTATACGAGGTCTAGGGCATTTCTGACGCAAAATCAGAAGACCAAGTATAATACCTCAAATATCAATAAGGATAAAGATCTAATATCTCAGAATCAGGCAATCTCTCAAATGAAATTTCGGAGTACTAAGTCCATATATCCGAGAGATGTTCCCCACGAAATAAAAAAGTTATTGATTTAGGTTTATATCTTGAAATTAATTGACTACTTATGTAAAAACCTACTGGCATATCATCCGTGAGACCATTTATCACATTTTGACTTTCCATTTCTTTAGCATGTCGTGCCTGTCTTATTGATATACTATCATTTCCCCTTTTTACACAAAACTCTTTTTCTTTATACACACTCGGTAATTATTTTTGTATTTTTCAAAATGTTTTTGAATTTTCAATTTTTAAAGACTATATACTCCCCCTAAAATTCTAAAACATTTGACAAACCGATGTGAACAGCTTCATCTCGCCATCCATTTCTGCTTTACATTATTTGTTTAGCCTTTTTAACCCCCCATGATAAAAAAACATTAATATTTTACATTTTGAAACCATTTTCAGTTCTTGTTTTATCATGTTTTGTTTGTTCAGCCATGAGAGTTCAGCATATTCCTTTTTAATTTTTCAAATTTTAACAGTTTAAATCAATAACATCCTGTTTTAACCACAAACACAGGATTTCTCCTCATGTGCCAGGTTGTTCCTTTGACTATATTGAACCTTAAATGTCCTCCAGAACACCTGCACAAGCAACAACTGAAACACTTGACCAATTTTACCCAAGTCTGCTTGACCTTGGGTATATTGACACAGTAAGATTCGTTCAATTTCAGAAAATCTTTTTCAGTTTTCACAAAAACATTTTCTTTCTTCTTGACTTCAACCTTCTTGGTTGAATCGATTTTCGTTTTTTCATCAACAGAAGTGGTTTTCTTCTTCACCACCCAAGTTTGTCCAATTGAAACATTCTTTACATAAAACTTTGAATCATTTTGAATGTTTCTTTTTGACAATTCAACTTTTTATTTCCAAAATTATTTTGGTTCAAACTTGGGTGTTAGCTTTTTCTCAACTTCTGATTTCTTTTTCTTTTTCTCAACATGAACAGGCTTCATATTTTGTGGACATTTACAACCGATGTGTCCAATTTGTTGACATTTAAAACATGCTTTCTTCGTAACATCTTTGGCATGTTGTTGTTACCTCTTCTGAGCATAGAATTATTCATTAGTCTGTCGACTAAATCGGAGTTCTTTCTCTTTTTCTAAACTTGTTTCGTGAACAAAGTTCATCTTTTTTCTAAAAATTTGACTTTTCAAAACTTTTCTTTTGATTCTTTTTCTTTTTATAACCCAAACCAGCTTTTGTATTTTTCTTTTTGTAACCTGAATTTCCTGGTTTGTTATAAAAAAATTTCTTACCCGCTTTACCGACAAATTTTTCAATTTCAGTTTTTTCAATTTCCACCAATTTTAACACTTTATCAATCTTTTCCACAGTCAAATTTTGAATCGGAAATTCAACATCTGAAAACCATTTGTCAGATCCAATCATTTGATATGCCAACATTATAGGATCATCATTCGTTTTTGTCTCAGATTCAGATTTTGATCTCTTCAAATATTTTTTATGAAAACTTTCTTCATCTTCATCTTGTGATTTGGAAACATCAATTTTGGTGGAATCATTTTCATCTTTCAAAACATTTTCAACTACATTTCTTACCACCTCTGATCCACCAGCATCAGATTTGGTGTAAGTCACATCAATATTTTCAGGCAATTGATCAACCATATTTCTTGCCTTTTTCACCTTCTCATCATCATAGAAAGTATAATTTCCCTCCAGCGGTGGTGGAACCTGATGATATTCTGACCCAATACCTTTTTTATTCTTTTCCTTTTCAGAGTCATTCTCATCAGGTGTAATATTGAAAATACGTTCAAGAATATATGAAGATGCATGATAACTCTGTAGTTTATTACTCTTCTTTTCTTTTTCAGCCAATTCACATTTTAGCTCAGCAACTTGATCAATATAGTAATTTACTGCCAATTGTTTATCTTTATAATTGGCTTCAAGAAATTTGGTAATTTTAGCATATTTTAAGTTTCTTTCTTTAAGACGTTTAATTTTGCTTTTTATATTATCATATGCTTCTTTAATTCGGTGATGTGAATATTTCAACACATCATATTCTTTCTGCAGCTCCTGAACAATATTTTCTTTTTGAATACACTCGCTGAATTTTGCTGAACACTTCTGCTTTAAAATTTCATTTTCTTTTTCAAAACCATTGCATTTTTATGTCAGCTCTTTTTTTTTTCAAAACCTTTTCTTTTTCAAGAATTTCTTTGCATTTTTGAATTAGACACAGTTCTTTTTTCTCAAACTCTGAGTGAGTTTGATTCAAATATTCTTCAAATTCAACTGTTTCTTTGATTTTTTTTTGTTCAAGAAATTCTTCTTTTTGAGCCACCTCAACATAGGTTTTGTTCAAAAAATCTTCTTTTTTCTCAAGTACTGTGCATTTTTGTTTGAATAAATCTTCATTTTCCGCACAGACTTCACATGGTATTATGTCAAACTTACTCTTAGTTTTACCATGTTCACCATCATCTTCAACGATCTGATCTGCCATCGTCTCATCATCTTCCACTACCTTTTTCTTCTCTCTTTTCTCTCTAGAAAATCCTCAACTGCTGAAATATCTTTCTGCAAAATTAGTACAAATTTCATCAGCTATAGACTTAGAAGCATCATAATTTATAGAAACTTTATCAACACAACATTCTTCTTCATTAACTTCCTCTAGAGATTCTTCAATAATTTCAGCAACCATTGCTTGTCCGTCAGGTTGAAAAAACATATTATTCCAATTGAAACCTTCATCTTCGTGTATAACAACTAATGATTTGTTTCTTGATTTAGAATATCCGGCTTCAACTTGTAGCCTACTGATGTGACAATTGTCAAAATTTCATGTATCCGTACAATGATTAAACAATAATTAGTGCTTAATGACTGTGCTGATTTAACATTTATGACATGAATGTTTTCTGATTATTGTTATCATACATACATGTGCATCACATATTGCATAATGTCATATCATTACTGCATGCAACACTTATTGATTCAAATGATGCACGAAACAAAGTTAGCACAGTTATAAGACAAATCAGAAAAATGATGACGGAGTTCAGTACAAAGATAGACATGGTATTGAGACACAGAATGTGCCAGAAACCAAAAGTTACACTAGTATAGTGTGTAGGAAAGTATGGATCATAAAACTGCCTTCCTAGAAATAGTTTAAGTGCCGGAAAGTGCCTAAAACTCACACAAACTGCAGAATTCAGCAAAAATCAACATTTAAACAACTTAATATCATGCAGAAATATGGTTAAATGGTCCAGAATACTTTCCTAAGTGTCGGGAATCAAAACTGTCACAAAAGGTAACATAAAGCACACTAAACCGCATAGTTTAGCACCTTAATGAACCGGTAACCAACCGAACAAGTGGACACTACCCGAAACACCAAATTTTCACTAGAAGCATTGTTTTATCATTTCCGAGCTAGTTATGGTCCCCGAACATCATAACACACTATATAACATCCTAACAACTAATAAGCTAACTAAATCACTTAAAATCTAACTAACTAACCTAACTACCAATGAAACATAACGAAGACCCCCCCCCCCCTCATGAACTCGGTTACAAGGTGGCCCCCACCTTGATTTCATTTGGTTATTTATTAGATCATGTCTAAAACTTTAGAAGACATAAGAACCACTAGACTTGTTCATGTTGGAAGATTATAAACACTAACCACAAGACCATAAGCTTATCATTCTCAAACAAACCAACACTTGAACACTCTCTATTCCTCCTCCTCTCCTCTCGGCCGAGAACACCAAGCACCACCACCATCACTTTCACTTCATTATCATCCAATCTCAAGGCATACAAAGGTGTAAGGAGCATAACAAGGAAGCTAGGAGCTCTTGGAAGTGGAAGGACCTCTCTCACAAGCTATTAACCACCACATTCATCTTCATCTTCAACTTGTGTTCATCCCTAGCCTTGAGCTAGTAGTAAGATCATCTTAATCTCATTTTACATCTTGTTAAGTTGGTTAAAAGATTATATAAGTTGATAATCATGAAGAATGCTAATGATCAAGAACATAAATCTTAAAAATAAGCCTAAAAATCATAAGAATACATGTTGTTTAATGTATGTGTGAATATTGATTGATGATTACTTGTGTTTATGATGTTAAACATCATATGAACTTGCTAGATAGTGATTAAAGACATAATCTAGCAAGATGAGAGGATGATTATGTTGTAGATCAAAGTGACCATCCTTATGTAAAAGCATGAACTTGAAGTATAAGATGTTTTCTTGAAAAATGATGATCAAAGTGTGATGTAAATCATATAAATGGATGATTTCAAAAACTAATTTCTCAAGAAACTAAGTTAAAATACAAGATTTACATAAACTTGGTTCTTAAATAAACTAATCACATTTTTAGTGGTTAATCAAGTGTGGAAGCATGTATTTCACAAGAAAAATTCAAGAAGAAATATTTTTAGAAAATTATTTTACAAGTTCTAAAGATCTAAATTCTTCAAGAATGATGTTTTTAAATAAACAACCAGACTTTAAAGGGTAACTAAGCTTACTAAACACACTACCAAGTTACTACAAATTTTTATAAACTTTCAAGTTCATGAAGTTGTGTAAATAGCTTGATTTTGGCACTTGATAAGTATTATTTGATTTGTTGTTGATTGTGATGATTTATAAAAGAAAATGATATGCTTTGAAAGCATGGAAACCTCCATTTTTAAGGGGAAACTATGGCAAAATTTTTCTAGAAATTAAACACTTAGAAAAATATTTTTAAACAAATATTTACTAGTATATTTTAACCATGAATTTTCATATAAAGTTTGCCATAATTTTTGTTACAAAGATTACAAAATATTGGAGGTTGGTTTTTGATAATAAAGGTGACTGAATATGTATTTAGGAGAATATATATTTAGATATCATCATGTGTGTGATTATTTGTATATTATGTGTATTAGTTATATTATTTTAGGACTTGAAATAATATAACTCACCAAAATATCAAAAATTACAATACAAAATGTTACCAAAATTCCAAGAAATAAATATATAATTTATACCCAAAATATTAGAGGAACCGAACAAGGAATATAACTTACAAAAAAACTCCGGAATTAAATTCATAAGTATATTTTGGTAAACGGTATTTTGGACACCAAGAGAACAAAAATAGGATTTTTACAATTATTATAAAATTATATCATATTTTTGACAAGAGGAAAATATATTATTTTTTAGTAAAGAAAAATATATATGTTTTTCCAGAATTACTAGAAAATATATTATTTTTGGAGAAATATATATTTTCTTAAATAAACTTAGAATATATTTTTTTGGGAAAAATGGATTTATAGATATTTTCTAAGTTAAACTTGAAAATAAATTATTTTTGAGGTTTAAATGAAAATACAATTATTTTTGCCAAAGGGAAAAATTATAGATAATTTTTCTATGTAAGTTATCTTAAAATATATATTTTAAGAATATATATTGGTGAATTTTATTAGAAATATTATTCCGGAAAAATTAATACAAAAATTAAGTATAAGAATACTTAATAAACATAATAAAAATATGTATTCTCGTACGTATAAATACACCGGAATACGCCACCGATACTAGGCAAAAATATACAAGTTTAAATAATACGAGTATGAATACACCCATCCTTGGGAAAATTATACATGTACAAATACATAAATGTGTCAAGTTAAAATATATTATTTTAACTAATATTCCCAACTTAAATAAATATAATTTAAGTTAAAATATTTTATTATTTTAACAAATAATTATATACCTTGGAATAATATTTAAGACACAAAGAAACGTAACTCAAAGATGTTAATTAAGACTAAGGTCAAGGCACGGCGACCCGTCTAATAAACCGTAGTACGATTGTAGGTAGTCGTGTGAACAAGTAGCCGCTTTGAGTTACATCGGATTCGAAGAACGCAAGACTGTGAGTTCATGTCCTCCTTTTCTTTTAACTGTTTTCAGTTTTATAACTTCGGGGGTGAAATACATGTTACAAAAGGTTTACAAACGTTTATATATAGTATGGTTAGCTAAGGAATGAACTGTTAGATCATGTGAATGGGTAGGCGCACACTTAACACCATTAATCCTCGTATAAGGACCGAGGGACATGAGTGATAGATCTATTTGGGTGTAGCGAGCCCCACCCATGAGGACCGGGATTTGGCCCATGAGGTGACTATGTCTTCCAGCCGAAAGCCCAGTACAAAATCTGCTAGGTTTGAGTCTTCCTACGCCATTGCACACATGTTAATGGCCTTGCAAACCATTAATTGATCTGTTTCCTTGTTGCCTTCATACTGGGGTTTACAAATACATACTTGCAATGATTACAAAGTTTATTATGAGCTCACATACAAAACACATGAACTCGCTCACTTTTGTTGATGTTTTCAAAGTACATGTATTTCAGGAAACTAAATATGGATCTGGCGGGCTTTCAAGATCTCAAGTCGTGTCGTTAATAAAAGATGTCATCCTGTGTTATAGGGGTTTGGATTGTGTATTTTATCCTGGATAAGATACATAGTTCAAAACCTAGTTTATTAGTGTCTTTTGTGAAGTCCTATATGGAACTTAAAACTTTGTTGGTGTTGTATTTTGAACATGAAGTCTGTGTTTGGGATTTAAAACAATGTGGTTTGTAATGTTTGAAACTATCTAATGGATGAACATGTTGGTTTTATCATATAGTTGTTTATTATAGTTGAATGCAATGATATTAAGCAAGTCACACATAATCCCGCTTCCGCAAAAGTCAGGGTGTGACAGTTTGGTATCAGAGCTTCTATTGTAGCGAACTAGGATTCTTTCTCGAGTCTAGACTACAATCATTAGGGCTCTCACGAAAATATTTTTACAAAATGTTTTCATTGCATACACGAAAAGCCCAGATCCAAGGAACAAACATTTTTATAAAAGGAAAGACAAGAAACACGATTGCAAGGTCACATTGGTGGTTTAGCCTGCATGTGGTAAACTAGGAAAGATAGAAAGGTTTCATGAAGGATAACATGAATAACTGTCTAAGTGATGATTGCTTTGTGTTAGTGGTTAATATATGTGCACATGTTATGATTGTTATGTTACATGCGCACATGTCATCGTCCGAGAGTGGACTATCCGATACCCATGACCCGATGGCTGTTGTTTTAGACGACGAGGTTGCACCCGAGCCAGAGATATTTACGTCAGACACTGAGAGTGATCCTGACATGCTATCCGATGACGAGGACGACTTCCAGCCATTCACATTGCCCGACTTTGGCGATGATTTACCTCTTGCTGATGGTTTCCCTGACAAGGATCCTTTTGCCATTCCTGTTCCAGTCCATGATCACCTCATCATTGGTCATCCCGATGGTGAGCACATCGTGGCTCCGATCCTCGATCCTGTTCCTCTCATGGTCATTCCTCCTGAGGATTGGCCTTTCAACGATTTGTTTGATGATGATATCGATTTGTTTGTAGACGGTCCTCCGGTTGACGCCCAGGGTGATGGAAAGTTTGATGAGGATGTTGTTGCTGTCCCACCTCCTGTGATCCCTGTCATTGAGTTATCCTCATATTCCAGTTTACATTCGGTTTTAGAATCCTTTGAGTCTGCGACATCCTCTGTCACACCCTGACTTTTGCGGAAGCGTATGCGTGTGACTTAATCGGTTCTCATAGCATTCGATTATAATAAACAACTATCTGATCAAAATGATGTTCATCCATTCAAAGGTTTGAAATATTACAACACAAGTCATTTAAGTTTCAACAAAAACCCTCAAGTTATGATACAAACAAAAGTGGATGACATCTACACTTGAAATTTACGTCTTGAAAATAACACCAGCGCCCAAGATCCAACTTGTTTCCTGAAATACATGTAAGTTTTGGAAAATCGTCAACATAATGTTGGTGTGAGTTCATGCAGTTTTTGTATAAACATTCAAGCATTCGTTGTAGAAAACATGGTATGTAATTGTACTGAAATATGTACTTCTGTAAATGTAAGGAAATCGAGATCGCTAACGGTTTGCAAGGCCATTAACATTTGACACGACATAGGAAGAATCCAAACCATAGGCATTTTTAGCTGTCGAATCCACGACTGTCGATTCACGACTAGAGACACAAAAGCACTGCTTGGTACTAGAGTGACCAAGAGTGTGTGCCTGAAACCCATTAGATCTAACCTTTTGTTCTGCGGTCTTGGTATGTAACTGATTAATGGTGCTTATGGCACCCTATTCGTGACATGATCTAAAGTATCATTCCTTAGTTTTTGTATTCAACATACCATAGCACATGTATTTTCCCCAAGTTTAGAAAACAAGTAAAAGTTTAAAAGTGGGGACATGAACTCACAACTTTGCGTATCATGCGCCGTAAACTTCACCGGTTGGTCTTATAGCGTCGTGACCTATACGTGTTTTATTAACGTTAGTCACTAGACTTGTATCGCACAAGTACAAGTCACCATCTTTTATGTATGTGTTCTTTGTTGTTAAAAATAATTTATATTTTTAACTATGTTTCTTATTTATATTATTTTCCCAAAATTAAATATAAGTATCTTGTATTTTTTACCCGAGTTATATATTTTTGTCCAAAATACATTTTAAGTTCATAACTTGTCCAAGTTACATAATTTATTAAGAAATATATTTTCATAAATATATTCTCTTGTATTTGTCTATGCATGTTGTATGTGTATTTTTGTACTTTTACTCCTTAGGAGTATTTAGTGTATTTTCAAGTCCTAATACACTATTACATATAATACATATTACATACACTTAGCACAAAATTTGGTGACCAATAAATATATATATTTTCTTCAAAAATATACATACTTAATATCAATTTTTATCTTGAAGAAATCATCATTCCTTAACTTCGAAATTTACCCAAAAATTTGGGAAACCTTGGTAAATATTTTTAGGTAAATTTTTAGGGAATAAGTTTCACCAAAACTTATATTTTTCTAAGTGTCAAAATTTTTAAATTTATAAAAATTTTTGACATGGTTTCCACTAAAAATGGAGGTTTCCTATGTTTTCAAAACATGTGTTTATTTTCTTTTTAATCATCAAAACAAGTTTGCAACAACAATCATCAATCAACCCTAAGCAACTTACACTTACCAAGTGCCAAAACAATGTTATTCACATAACAATCATGAACTTGAACTTCCATAAAAACTTGTAGTATCTTGGTAGTGTGTTTAGTAGGTTTAGTTACCCTTTAAAAAGCGGTTATTTGTTCGTAAATCTCGTTCTTGCAAAGTTTAGTCTTTTACAACTTACTAGATGATTTTTCCAAAAATCATTCTTTTGAATTTTTCTTGTAAACAATGTATTCTTATACTTGTTTCACCACTAGAAACATGGTTAGTTTCTTTAAAAACAATGAATCTTGTGATTTAACTTAGTTTCTTGAGAAAACTAGTTTTGAAATCATCCGAGTTTATGACTAGTAACATATTACATACTTCATCATTCACAAAATCATTTTCATTCTTCAAGTTCATGGAAACATAAAGCATGATGATCTTGGTCTTTCACAAGATCACCACCTTAACTTACTAGATCATGTGTTAAATCACAATCTAGTAGGTTTCATATGATGTTTAACATCACTAACACAAATCATCAAGAAGCAATTCAACACTAATCAACATGTATTCTTATGTTATTAAGCTTATTTTAAAGTTTCAGGATCATGTTCTTTTAGCGTTCTTCAAGATTAACAATGTTCATCATCTTTTAACCAACTAAATATGAAGTAAAATCAAGTGACAAGAAGCTTACTACTAGCACAAGGGCTAGGGAAGAACACAAGAAGATGATGGTGGTAAATGTGATGGATAAAAGCAATTGGAAGAGGTCCTTTAAGATCCACAAGCTCTACTCTTCTTAAGACACCTTCTAGCACCTTGTGTACACTTGAGATTGGATGATAATTGAATGAAGATGATGGTGGTGTTGTGGGAGGCTCACGGCCGAGAGGGAGCAAGGAGAGGAGGGAGAGAGTTGTGTGTGATAGTGTGTGTAAGATAGTGAGCATTAGATCTTCTTATAACCATGTTTAAGCATTGTCCATTTGATAACATGTTCTTTAAGTACATAACATAATCTTCCAACAAATCTCATAAGATCCAATAATTTCTAGTAAGATCATGGGGTGGGGCCACATTGGTGACCGTCCACCATGGGGGGGGGGGGGGGTTATTAGTTGTGGTTTAAAGACAAGTTAGGTTAATTAGTTAGATCTTAAGTGTAATGTTTAGGTGTTATGCATATGATGTGTTATATAGTGTGTTAGGGTGTTCGGGGATTATAACTAGCTCAGAAATAATAAAACAATGCTTCTAGTATAATTTTGATTTTTCGGGTAGTGTTCGGTTGTTCGGTTAGATACCGGTTCGTTAAAGTGCTAAATTGCGTCGTTTAGTGTCCTTTATGTACCTTTTTGTGACACTTTCAATTCCCGACACTTTGTAAGTTAATTTGGAGCATAAAACATAAATTCTGCATGATATTTCCATGTTAAAATGCTGATTAGAGCTGAATTATTGCTTAAATATGTAAAATTCAGCATTTAAAGTGTGTTTCGGGTGCTTTTTAATGCATAGTTTAGCTTCCGGAAAGTTTATATGTTAACCCTTGTATCCACACTTGGGTTTTAATGTATTTTAGACGTTAGACCTACTCCTAGGCCCTAATTCCATCATCTGGCTACTTTCTGCAGGGCTGCTGACACAGTGTGTCTTACCGGTGAGTTTACTAGTCTTTCTGATGCAACGCTAAAAGTAATGCATAAAGCAATATTTGAAGTATAAAATGTGCATGAATTCACATGTATAGCATGAAATCAGACTATGTTGACATTTAAGCACATAATTGTAGATATTTAATAATAATTAGACTGTATGAAAATTACCGGTTTTGTGCCAGTTGTCACAGTCTCCCCCCGTTAAAAGAATTTCGTCCCGAAATTCAGGCTGAGCTATCTCTCGTAGGAGTTTTCTTGAACAGGTGGGGGTACTTGTCTTTAAACTGGTCTTCACATTCCCACGTGTACTCGGGTCCGTGCTTAGAGTTCCAACGTACTTTGACAAGTTTGACACTACTCCTCCAGGTCTTGTTGACTTTCCAGTCTGTAACCTCAACGGGTTGTTCTGTAAATAGGAGTGTGTCGTCGATATGCACTTCATCCGCAGGGATGATCACTGTTTCTTGGGTTGGACTCTTCTTGAGGTTGGACACATGAAACGTATCATGTACTCCGTTAAGTTCTTCCGTAATTCCAACTTGTATGCCACGGTACCAATTCTCTCCAAGATCTTGAATGGTCCGATGTATCGTGGATTCAGCTTTCCACGTTTCCGAATCTTACTACGCCCTTCCAAGGTGAGACCTTCAACAAAATTTTGTCTCCCACATCGAACTCTAATGGTTTTCGTCTTCGATCAACGTAGCTCTTTTGTCAATCTCGAGTCGCCTTAATGTGCTCTCGGATCTGCATGATTTTGTCGGTTGTCTCTTGAACAAGTTCAGGACCAACCATACGTTTGTCTCCAGCGTCTGCCCAACATAGTGGCGAGCGGCACTTGCGGCCATACAGAGCTTCGAACGGTGTATCTTTTATGCTCGTATGGAAGCTGTTATTGTAGGAAAACTCAACTAAAGGTAGGTGAGTATCCCAGTTGCCGCCTAGGTCCATAACACATGCATGAAGCATATCTTCCAGCGTTTGTATGGTTCGTTCACTCTGGCCGTCTGTTTGCGGATGGAAGGCCGTGCTTAGATCTAGTTGAGATCCAAAGGCTTCCTAAAAGGATTGCCAGATCCTTGAGACAAAACGTCCATCTCTGTCTGAAATAATTGAGATAGGCACTCCATGACGTGCCACGATTTCTTTCAGGTACAACTCAGCAAGTTTTCCAGTGCTATCCTTCTCTCGGATCGGTAGGAAATGCACAGACTTTATTAACCGATCGACTATCACCCATATCATATCGTGCCCCCTAGGGGTCCTGGGTAATTTTGTTATGAAGTCCATTGAGATTTGATCCCACTTCCACATGGGTATCTCGGGTTGTTGCAGTAGTCCGGACGGTTTTTGATATTCAGCCTTAACCTTAGCACATGTTAGGCACTTTCCAAAATAGATAGCAACATCGCTTTTAAGCCTCGGCCACCAATAGCATTCTTTCAAGTCTTGATACATTTTGTCCGATCCTGGATGGATCGAGTATCTCAATTTGTGAGCTTCATTAAGGATGACTTCTCGAATACCGCCATAGAGTGGAACCCAAATATGCCCCTTAAAGTATAAGGTTCCCTCTTTGTTTGGCACCAAATTCTTCAGCATACCTCGGAGGTATTCAGCTCTACAATTTTCCCCCTTAAGGGCTTCTTGTTGTGCGTCATGAATGCGTGCAGTGAGGTTCGTCCGAATAGTCATTTCCAATGCTTGAACTCTTAGGGTCTTAACCCTTTCTTTTCGACTTAACGCGTCTGCTACAACGTTTGCCTTTCCAGGATGGTACTTAATCTCACAGTCATAGTCGTTTAGCAGCTCGACCCATCGTCGTTGACGCATAATTAATTCCTTCTGATCAAATATGTGTTGTAGGCTTTTGTGATCTGTGAAGATTGTACATCGAGTACCATATAGATAGTGTCGCCAGATCTTCAAAGAATGCCATCGCACATAGCTCCAAGTCGTGTGTGGTGCAATTCCTTTCATGCACCTTCAACTGTCTTGAAGCGTAAGCGATGACTTTTTGGCGTTGCATAAGCACGCAACCCAAACCTTGACACGAAGCGTCGCAGTATACCATGAAGTCTTCAGTGCCTTCGGGTTAGGATAGTATTGGTGCATCGCATGGCTTATTTTTGAGCAGTTGGAAGGCTTCTTCCTGCTTATTACCCCAGTCGTACTTCTTGTCTTTCTGTGTAAGGGTTGTCAGTGGTTGAGCTATCTTGGAGAAATTCTCGATAAATCGTCGGTAATAGCCCGCTAAGCCCAAAAATTATCGAACTTCAGTCAGGGTTTTGGGGGCTTCCCAATTCTTTATTGCTTCTATCTTGGATGGGTCTACATGAATGCCCTTCTCGTTCACAAGGTGACCAAGGAACTGTACTTCGCGAATCCAGAATTCGCACTTTGAGAATTTTGCATAAAGTTTCTCTTTCTTCAGTAGTTCCAAAATGGTCCTGAGGTGTTGCTCATGCTCTTCTCTTGTTCGCGAGTAAATCAGGATATCATCGATAAATACAATCACGAATTTATCGAGATATGGTTTGCATACGCGGTTCATCAGATCCATAAATACCGCTGGCGTGTTCGTCAGTCCGAATGGCATCACAAGGAACTCGTAATGCCCATAACACGTTCGGAATGCAGTCTTTGGTACGCTTTCCTCTTGGATTCTTAACTGATGGTATCCAGATCGAAGGTCGATCTTGGAGTAATAACTCGATCCTCACAGCTGATCGAATAAGTCGTCAATCCTTGGTAGTGGATATTGACTCTTAACAGTGAGCTTATTCAATTCTCTATAACCGATACACATCCGCAGTGTTCCATCCTTCTTCTTTACAAACAAAACTGGAGCTCCCCCAAGGCGAGACGCTCGGCCTAATGAATCCTTTATCCAACAACTCCTAGAATTGTGTAGATAATTCTTGCATCTCGGATGGCGCAAGTCGACAGGGTGCCTTAGCTACAGGAGCGGCGCCTGGAACCAAGTCAACATGGAATTCGACTTGTCTTTACGGAGGTAGTCTTGGCAGATCTTCAGGAAAAACATCAGGAAATTCCTTCACCACAGGATTGTCTTCGAGTTTCGGCTCCTCAGCCTTCTTATCTACTACATGCGCCAGGAATGCAACGCATCCTTTGCGTAGGGATTTATGCGCCTTCGTACAGTTGATGATTCGCAGAGGCGTGTCTCGTTTCTCTCCGTGCACGATGAGTGTCTCAACATTCGCAAGAGGGATGCGAATGATTTTCTCGTGACAAACAACTTCAGCCTTATTCTTGGATATCTAATCCATGACGACTACCACATCAAAACTAACTAAACCAGTTGGTAGAAGGTTGATGGAGAATTTTTGTTTCCCCAAGTTCAAGTATACAACCCTTAATAATTTTATCCATTTCGACTGATTTCCCATTTGCCAACTCTATAGCATGTGGGGAGTCTAGCTTACTTGTTCCTAAGCCAAGTATATCCTTAAGTTCCATAGACTTAATACCAAAGTCGGTGCCAGTATCAAATAGAACGGATGCAATGCATTGGTTTATAAGGAACTTACTTGTAACTACGTTCGGGTCCTAGCGTGCCTTGCGTATTCCCTTCACGAAAATGCTCCCAAGAGCTCGAACTTTTCTTCGAACAGTCCTTCCGATAGTGTCCTTTTGTCGCCACATCCATAGCAATTATTGGCCTTTGCCATTGCCATTACTGTCCTAAATTCCATTCACATGTCTCATACCAGACCAGCATGCCTCCTTGCTATGCCGGGTCTTGCCCCAATTTCACACCTACGAGTCCTGCATGGACCTGTGTGATAATAACCATATTTATCACACTTTGGTAGTTTTTATCACCTATCTTAGTCGTGACAATGAAGGCCTTGACTTTTCTAGTCGCAGCAGTTTCCTTATGTTTGTTGTTTGCTTTAGAGCTTTACTTGGGATGTGTATACTTCCTCTTAGTTCGTCATTGCTTTCAGTGTTGCTTGCTTTGTATTGGACAATTGCTTCAGCAACTTTGGCTCCACAAAGCTTCAGGCTCATCTCTTGTTGCAGGTATAGGTTCTGATTAGACTCGGTCGGCGTTTCCTTTGCTGAGGTTTCCAGGGTGTGAATGCACTACCCAAACGCTAGGGTGAACCACGGGATAATGAGGGTGAAAGTACTGATGGGTGCGTTGGTGTTGAAATATGGGTAGAAGTGTCTGACACGAAGTAGGCAAAGACAGGTTTCCTACTCGTAAGTTACTATAGCAATTATCTAGGTATTGCCCTACTAGATGAAGGTGTGAACACTTAGAAAGTTTTGGATGGGTGGTGATCATTAGCTTGACCCGCAGAGTCCACCAGGATTTCCATGCACTACAAGTCGTTATTACGTGGGCCCCCATAATAATAAATTGTATTGCACGGTCACCACAGCTTTCCCTCGTTCAAAGTAGATGATCAACAACAGAGGGGACACTACTGTCCTTATACCTCCAACATGGAAAGGACCATTATGGTGGTCTACGCGTCATCATTTGTTATCGCTACGCGCGCATAGGCACAATGCTTTAGATGTAATAGGAATAAGGGGAATTCCTGGATGTTGGAGGGGCACCTTCAAGATGAGTACTTCATCTTCCTTGATTGGACGGGAGGGTCGTCAATCTCGCTTCGTAAAAGCTGCCAAGGTCTTGTCTCACTGATAAGGTCGTTGTCCAAGGTTGCCTCCTCTGCCTCGTCGTCACTTCCGTAGTCAGGCACCTCCGTATTCAAGGGGAAGAACATCCATTTTCTACAGAATCTAGCTCGGGGCCTCGTTTGGTAATCAGCCATAAGCTCCGCAGTGTACGCGAGGTCGATAATCTCATTGCGCAAGTCAAGAACAATAATAGGATTCGAAGTCGAAGGTATCTCGTCAATAATCATTCCGTACACATATATGCATATAGAATAACGTTACTTAGTATACACAAGCAAATAATTGCTACATGTCTCATATAACTCCCATTTGTTCTTTCCTTTGAAAAACGTTGGATTCATGGATCTTGGCACTTTTTGTAAATGCAATGAAAAACCTTTTGTAAAAATGTTTTCGTGAGAGAGTCCTAATGATTGTAGTCTAGACTCGAGAAGGAATCCTAGTTCACTACAATCGAAGCTCTGATACCAAACTGTCACACCCTGACTTTTGCGGAAGCGTATGCGTGTGACTTAATCGGTTCTCATAGCATTCAATTATAATAAACAACTATATGATCAAAATGATGTTCATCCATTCAAAGGTTTGAAATATTACAACACAAGTCATTTAAGTTTCAACAAAAACCCTCAAGTTATGATACAAACAAAAGTGGATGACATCTAAACTTGAAATTTACGTCTTGAAAATATCACCAGCGCCCAAGATCCAACTTGTTTCCTGAAATACATGTAAGTTTTGGAAAATCGTCAACATAATGTTGGTGTGAGTTCATGCAGTTCTTGTATAAATATTCAAGCATTCGTTGTAGAAAACATGGTATGTAATTGTACTGAAATATGTACTTCTGTAAAGGTAAGGAAATCGAGATCGCTAATGGTTTGCAAGGCCATTAACATGTGACACGACATA
Organism: Helianthus tuberosus; assembly: GCA_030545235.1. NCBI lineage: Eukaryota > Viridiplantae > Streptophyta > Magnoliopsida > Asterales > Asteraceae > Helianthus > Helianthus tuberosus. The sequence continues at coordinate 128,906,033 of CM060407.1, forward strand.
GGAAGCAGCCAAACCATAGGCATTTTTAGCTGTCGAATCCACGACTGTCGATTCACGACTAGAGACACAAAAGCACTGCTTGGTACTAGAGTGACCAAGAGTGTGTGCCTGAAACCCATTAGATCTAACCTTTTGTTCTGCGGTCTTGGTATGTAACTGATTAATGGTGCTTATAGCACCATATTCGTGACATGATCTAAAGTATCATTCCTTAGTTTTTGTATTCAACATACCATAGCACATGTATTTTCCCCAAGTTTAGAAAACAAGTAAAAGTTTAAAAGTGGGGACATGAACTCACAACTTTGCGTATCCTGTGCTGTAAACTTCACCGGTTGGTCTTATAGCGTCGTGACCTATACGTGTTTTATTAACGTTAGTCACTAGACTTGTATCGCACAAGTACAAGTCACCATCTTTTATGTATGTGTTCTTTGTTGTTAAAAATAATTTATATTTTTAACTATGTTTCTTACTTATATTATTTTCCCAAAATTAAATATAAGTATCTTGTATTTTTCACCCGAGTTATATATTTTTGTCCAAAATACATTTTAAGTTCATAACTTGTCCAAGTTACATAATTTATTAAGAAATATATTTTCATAAATATATTCTCTTGTATTTGCCAATGCATGTTGTATGTGTATTTTTGTACTTTTACTCCTTAGGAGTATTTAGTGTATTTTCAAGTCCTAATACACTATTACATATAATACATATTACATACACTTAGCACAAAACTTGGTGACCAATAAATATATATATTTTCTTCAAAAATATACATACTTAATATCAATTCTTATCTTGAAGAAATCATCATTCCTTAACTTTGAAATTTACCCAAAAATTAGGGAAACCTTGGTAAATATTTTTAGGTAAATTTGTAGGGAATAAGTTTCACCAAAACTGGAGGTTTCCCATGTTTTCAAAACATGTGTTTATTTTCTTTTTAATCATCAAAACAAATTTGCAACAACAATCAACAATCAACCCTAAGCAACTTACACTTACCAAGTGCCAAAACAATGCTATTCACATAAAAATCATGAACTTGAACTTCCATAAAAACTTGTAGTATCTTGGTAGTGTGTTTAGTAGGTTTAGTTACCCTTTAAAAAGCGGTTATTTGTTCGTAAATCTCGTTCTTGCAAAGTTTAGTCGTTTACAACTTACTAGATGATTTTTCCAAAAATCATTCTTTTGAATTTTTCTTGTAAACAATGTATTCTTATACTTGTTTCACCACTAGAAACATGGTTAGTTTCTTTAAAAACAATGAATCTTGTGATTTAACTTAGTTTCTTGAGAAAACTAGTTTTGAAATCATCTGAGTTTATGACTAGTAACATATTACATACTTCATCATTCACAAAATCATTTTCATTCTTCAAGTTCATGAAAACATAAAGCATGATGATCTTGGTCTTTCACAAGATCACCACCTTAACTTACTAGATCATGTGTTAAATCACAATCTAGTAGGTTTCATATGATGTTTAACATCACTAACACAAACCATCAATCATCAAGAAGCAATTCAACACTAATCAACATGTATTCTTATGTTATTAAGCTTATGTTAAAGTTTCATGATTATCTTCTTTTAGCGTTCTTCAAGATTAACAATGTTCATCATCTTTTAACCAACTAAATATGAAGTAAAATCAAGTGACAAGAAGCTTACTACTAGCACAAGGGCTAGGGAAGAACACAAGAAGATGATGGTGGTAAATGTGATGGATAAAAGCAATTGGAAGAGGTCCTTCAAGATCCACACGCTCCACACTTCTTAAGACACCTTCTAGCACCTTGTGTACACTTGAGTTTGGATGATAATTGAATGAAGATGATGGTGGTGTTGTGGGTGGCTCACGGCCGAGAAGGAGCAAGGAGAGGAGGGAGAGAGTTGTGTGTGATAGTGTGTGTAAGATAATGAGCATTAGATCTTCTTATAACCATGTTTAAGCATTGTCCATTGGATAACATGTTCTTTAAGTACATAACATAATCTTCCAACAAATCTCATAAGATCCAATAATATCTAGTAAGATCATGGGGTGGGGCCACATTGGTGACCGTCCACCATGGGGGGGGGGGGGGGTTATTAGTTGTGGTTTAAAGACAAGTTAGGTTAATTAGTTAGATCTTAAGTGTAATGTTTAGGTGTTATGCATATGATGTGTTATATAGTGTGTTAGGGTGTTCGGGGATTATAACTAGCTCAGAAATAATAAAACAATGCTTCTAGTATAATTTTGATGTTTCGGGTAGTGTCTGGTTGTTCGGTTAGATACCGGTTCATTAAAGTGCTAAATTGCGCCGTTTAGTGTCCTTTATGTACCTTTTTGTGACACTTTCAATTCCCGACACTTTGTAAGTTAATTTGGACCATAAAACATAAATTCTGCATGATATTTCCATGTTAAAATGCTGATTAGAGCTGAATTATTGCTGAAATATGTAAAATTCAGCATTTAAAGTGTGTTTCGGGTGCTTTTTAATGCATAGTTTAGCTTCCGGAAAGTTTATATGTTAACCCTTGTATCCACACTTGGGTTTTATTGTATTTTAGACGTTGGACCTACTCCTAGGCCCTAATTCCATCATCTGGCTGCTTTCTGCAGGGCTGCTGACACAGTGTGTCTTACCGGTGAGTTTACTAGTCTTTCTGACGCAACGCTAAAAGTAATGCATAAAGCAATATTTGAAGTATAAAATGTGTATGAATTCACATGTATAGCATGAAATCAGACTATGTTGACATGTAAGCACATAATTGCAGATATTTAATAATAATTAGACTTTACGGAAATTACCGGTTTTGTGCCAGTTGTCACATCCTCAGCCCTACAGGCGGCAGGACTGCACGTTATGCTACCGATTCCGACGATGATACCGCTATGTCTGCTGCACCATCTCCTCCACACGACCCCGAGAATGACCCCGAGCCGGACCCTATTCATTTTGATCTGCCTGATGTTGCACCTGTTGACCCTTAACCGATTCCTGATCCTGACCATGTCCCATTTGGTTTACCAGACATTGCACCTCTTATTCCTGACCCAGTTCCTGCACCTGTTGATCTTCCAGTTGTTGAGCCATTTATTCCTCCACTCGCACCCGCTGATGTTGCTCCTCTCCCTCCTGTAAAGTCCAATGTCCATCGCACTGACTTACCGATCGTTTTCTTACAGGACATCCCTGCACCCCGTCCAGGGGAAGGTACTTCGAGTCAGCACCCTAGTTATAATCCTTTTGCCACAGAAGCTTTTCCTCAGGTCCCTCAGACTACACCATTTGCTCTCTTCACATCTTCACCGCTTGACGATCCATTCCGATGGTTCCCACCAGACTCCATGCCGATTTCAGACCCCTATCATCCCTCCCATTTTGTTGGCTACACACGTGATGAGTTGCTTTTATCGCTTCAGCTACAGTTTGAGGTTTTGAGTCACAGAGTTTTGGAGCTTGAGCTAACTCCACATCCCCCACCTTGTCCTTGTCAGTCTACTTTCGTTCCTCCACATTCATCACCGTCTCCTTTTGCACATCCACCTGCTGCTCTTACACCTTTTCCAGCTTTTGATGCTCGTTTCCTTACTGTCAAGCAGCAGATCAGTTACTTACTACGCCGTGTATACGAGCTCGAGGAGGAGCTTGCGCATGTTCGCAACTTGCTTTTCTTCCCTCCTCATCCACCTCCACCATCAGCATAGTTGGTTTTTGGTTTTATGCAGATTGCATTACTTTTGGTGAGAGCACCACTATTGAGCTGAGATTATGAAGACTTTTGAAGACCACTTTTTGACCATGTGATTTTGTATATTGACAGACTTATTGGACAAGGGTAGTGTAACCCTGTGTCCCTTTTGATGTGGTACACTTTGTAAACAATCTAACAGTGGTCGATGATTAATGAAAGCTCAATCGTCATGTTCTCACTAAACACTTTGCTGATTTAAATGTTTGTGCTATGACTATGTTGTTGCATGATTGCTTGCTATGATGAATGCTATTATATATACGTACTATTTATTTATGTAACAAATAAGAGCTGGCCCATCTGATCTTCTTCCTAGAAGAAAGATGCCACCGCGAAGGAACACCGATACCAACAATCCTCTGCCGATGACCGAAGCAGAATTATAGGAGCGCATCTCACAGGCCATCTCACACCACGAGGCCCTTCGCTCCGAACACAACGGGGGTACCTCAGGGAATAACCCACCTAACGGTAATGTTTAAGTCACCTAAGACACATTACAATACGTTTGGAGATTTCCAAAGTATGCTTTGCTAATGCTTTCTGTGAATGATGTTGCTTGTGTACAGGCTGTACCTATAAGCAGTTTTTGGACTGCAAGCCTCTGAACTTCGACAGCACTGGGGGTGCCGTAGCTTTTGTGAGATGGGTTGAGAAGACGGGTTCTGTCCTGCGGATGAGTAAATGTGCGCCAGAGCATCAAGTCACGTACATTTCTGGACTATTTCTAGATGGGGCTCTGTCATGGTGGAACCTTCAGGTTCAAACTTTAGGTGAGGATGCGGCGTATGCTTTGACATGGGATGAATTGAAAGAACTGATGCAAAAGAAGTATTGTTCCCGAGCCGAAATCCATAAGTTGGAAACTAAATTCTGGAATCTGAAAATGGAAGGTCCTAAGATAGCAGAATATGTTCAGAGATTTCATGATTTGTCTCGTGTTGTCCCTTATTTGGTAGAACCAGAGTTCAAGAGGATCAAACGTTTCATCTGGGGTTTGGAACCTCAGATTCTCAGCATGGTGACTGCCTCCAAGCCTCCAACCATTACGGAGGCTATCGACTTGAGTGTGGCGCTGACTGAAGAAGGAATCAGGTTGGGAAAGTTCTCGATATCCGAAACAAAGAAAAAGGAGACTCATGTAGAGTCGTCTGGAGAAAACATAAGGAAGTTTTCAAACTTCAAGAAGGCTACTCGGGCGAACAACAACAATGCTAACAAGCGTAGGGACGTTAACCCACCAGTTGAGGCACAAGCTGGTGCTGCAAATATTGAGAACAGGGGAAAAGGGTACATGGGTACCCTACCAAAGTGCGACACTTGTCAATTTCATCATGCTGGTCGATGCAGAATTAGGAAATGTGAAACTTGTGGAAAAGTTGGTCATTCTAAGGACACATGCTGGTATGGAACCGGTCGCGGAAATGGAGGACAAGGTGGTAACGGTAATGGCAATCGTGCTGGAAATGGTTATGGGAACAGAAATCAAGGAGGAAACAACAATCAGGGAGGAAATGGAAACCAGAATGGAAATGGAAACCAGGCGAGAAATGGAAACCGCGGGGGAAATAATGACAACAACCAAGGCGGTAATGGGAATGGACGCGGCCAAGGTTGTTATGGTTGCGGTGATGTAGGGCACTTTAAGCGGGATTGCCCAAAGAATAACCAAGCTGTGGAAGAGTGTTCAACATTGGAGCTAGGGAAGCTCGCCCGGATCTAAATGTGGTTACTGGTACGTTCCCTATTAATCAACATTTTTCATCTGTGCTATTTGATATTGGTGCCGACTATAGCTTCGTATCTCTAGAGTTTAAGAATACACTTGGTTTAGTAGCAAGTAAGTTAGACATCCCGTACTCAAAAGAACTAGCTAATGGGAAGCTAGTGGAAGCCAATGAAGTGATTAGAGGCTGTGTTATAGAGCTTGGAGAGCGTGAGTTTTCGTTAGATGTTCTGCCAGTGGAATTGGGAAGCTTCGATGTCGTAGTTGGGATGGATTGGTTGTCGAGTAATCATGCTGAGATTGTATGCCATGAGAAGGTTATCCGCATCCTGATGGCGAATGAAGAGACGATCGTGATCCACGGAGAGAAGCATGATACGCCTCTATGGATTATTAGTGTTTGAAAGCACGGAAGTTTTTGCGTAAAGGATGTGTCGCCTTCTTAGCTCATGCCGTTGACAAAGAGGCCGAAGAACCGAAGCTCGAAGATATCCCTATGCTAAGGTAATATCCTGAAGTCTTCCCCGAAGAGTCGCCAGGATTACCTCCTCAATGACAAGTCGAGTTCCACATTGACTTGGTTCCAGGCGCCGCGCCTGTAGCCAAGGCACCTTATCGACTTGCGCCTTCAGAGATGCAAGAGTTATCAACGCAGCTTCAGGAGTTGCTGGATAAGGGATTTATAAGGCCAAGCTTCTCGCCTTGGGGAGCTCCAGTGTTGTTCGTCAAGAAAAAGGACGGTAGTTTTCGAATGTGTATCGACTACAGGGGAGCTGAACAAGTTAACCATCAAGAATCGGTACCCCTTTCCGAGGATTGATGATTTATTCATCCAACTTCAAGGATCAAGTTACTATTCCAAGATCGATCTTCGATCGGGTTATCACCAGCTACGGATTCAGGAAGAGAGTATACCGAAAACTACCTTCAGAACTCGTTATGGACATTACGAGTTTCTAGTGATGCCGTTTGGGTTGACAAATGCACCGGCAGTATTTATGGACTTGATGAACCGGTTTTGCAAGCCATATCTCGATAAATTCGTGATCGTATTTGTCGATGATATTTTGATCTATTCGCGGACAAAGGAAGACCATGAGCAACACCTTAGAGCCATCCTAGAGCTGCTAAAGAAGGAAAAGCTCTATGCTAAGTTCTCGAAGTGAGAATTTTATATACGCGAAGTGCAGTTCCTCGGTCACGTGGGAAACAAGAATGAAATTCATGTGGATCCCACCAAGATCGAGGCGATTAAGAATTGTGAAACTCCGAAGACGCCAACCGAGATCCGACAGTTTTTGGGTTTAGCAGGGTATTATCGCAGGTTCATAGAGGATTTTTCCAAGATAGCTCAACCGTTTACCTCCCTCACTCAGAAGGACATGAAGTATGAATGGGGAGATAAACAAGAAGAAGCTTTTCAGCTGCTCAAGAATAAGCTATGCGATGCACCTATACTATCCCTACCCAAAGGCACTGACGACTTCGTGGTCTATTGTGGCACCTCGCGTTAGGGTTTGGGTTGCGTGCTAATGCAACGCCAGAAGGTTATCGCTTATGCTTCTCGCCAACTAAAGGTCCATGAGAAGAACTACACCACGCATGATTTGGAGTTAGGCGCAGTGGTGTTTGCTTTGAAGATTTGGCGACATTGTCTATATGGTACTCGATGTATTATTTTTACGGATCACAAGAGCCTTCAGCACATATTCGATCAGAAAGAGCTTAATGTGAAACAGCGATGATGGGTTGAGTTGTTAAATGATTATGACTGCGAGATTAAGTATCATCCAGGAAAGGCAAATGTGGTGGCAGACGCCTTAAGCCGAAAGGAAAGGATCAAGCCCATAAGGGTTAGGGCTTTAGAGATGATTATTCAGACGGACCTCACGTTGCGTATTCGTGCTGCACAAAGGGAAGCTCTTAAGAAAGAGGACATTAAGGCTGAATATCACCGAGGAATGGAGAAAAGGTTGGAGCCTAACGAGGAGGAACCTTGTACTTTATGGGACGCATTTGGGTTCCGCTTTGTGGTGGTCTTAGAGAGGTTATCTTTGATGAAGCTCATAAATCGAGGTACTCGATCCATCCAGGGTCGGACAAGATGTACCAAGATTTGAAGGATTACTATTGGTGGCCAAGACTTAAGAGTGATGTTGCCATCTACGTAGGAAAGTGTTTAACTTGTGCCAAGGTGAAGGCCGAGTATCAAAAGCCTTCAGGTATCCTGCAATAGCCAGAAATACCCATGTGGAAGTGGGAGCAAATTTCAATCGACTTCATAACCAAGTTACCCAGGACTCCCAGAGGTCATGATACGATTTGGGTAATCGTGGATCGATTAACAAAGTATGTGCACTTCTTACCAATCAGAGAAAAGGATAACACTGGTAAGCTGGCTGAGCTTTACCTCAGAGAGATAGTAGCACGTCATGGAGTGCCTATCTCAATAATATCAGACAGAGATGGACGGTTTGTGTCAAGGATTTGGCAATCCTTTCAAGAAGCTTTTGGTTCTCAGTTGAATCTGAGTACAGCTTTTCACACGCAGACGGATGAACAGAGCGAGAGAACGATTCAGACGCTAGAAGATATGCTACGTGCTTGTGTAATGGATTTAGGTGGCACTTGGGATAGTCATCTACCTCTGGTTGAGTTTTCCTATAACAACAGCTACCATACAAGCATCCAAGCTGCACCGTTCGAGGCTCTCTACGGACGTAAGTGCCGATCACCGTTATGCTGGGCAGATGCAGGTGACAGACAGATAGTTGGTCCCGAACTGGTCCAAGAAACAACTGATAAGATCACACAGATCCAAGAGCGCATTAAGGCGGCTCGTGATCGACCGAAGAGTTATGCGGACCAAAGACGAAAACCCTTAGAATTTGAAGTGGGCGATATGGTTTTGTTAAAAGTCTCACCTTGGAAAGGTGTGGCACGCTTTGGGAAACGTGGTAAGTTAAACCCACGATATATCGGGCCATTCAGGATTCTGGAAAGGGTTGGTACAGTAGCGTATAAGTTGGAGCTACCAGAAGAGCTAAATGGTGTTCATGATACATTTCATGTATCTAATCTGAAGAAAAGTCCAACACAAGAGACAGTTATCATCCCTGCGGATGAAGTACACATTGACGACACACTCCACTTCACCGAAGAACCCGTTGAGGTTATAGATTGGAAGGTTAAGAAGACTCGAAGGAGTAGTGTTAAGCTTGTCAAAGTTCGATGGAACGCACGTCACGGCCCAGAGTTTACCTGGGAGCGTGAAGACCGTATGAAAGCAAAGTACCCACATTTGTTCCCCAACTCCCCTGCAGTCAATAGCGCAGCTTAAAATTTCAGGACGAAATTTTTCTTAACAGGGGGAGAATGTGACAATTGTCAAAATTTCATGTATCCGTACAATGATTAAACAATAATTAGTGCTTAATGACTGTGCTGATTAAACATTTATGACATGAATGTTTTCTGATTATTATTATCATACATACATGTGCCTCACATATTGCATAATGTCATATCATTACTGCATGCAACACTTATTGATTCAAATGATGCACGAAACAAAGTTAGCACAGTTATCAGACAAATCAGAAAAATGCTAACGGAGTTCAGCACATAGACAGACATTGTATTGAGACACAGAATGTGCCAGAAACCAAGAGTTACACTAGTATAGTGTGTAGGAAAGTATGGATCATAAAACTGCCTTCCTAGAGATAGTTTAAGTGCCGGAAAGTGCCTAAAACTTACACAAACTGCAGAATTCAGCAAAAATCAGCATTTAAACAACTTAATATCATGCAGAAATATGGTTAAATGGTCCAGAATGCTTTCCTAAGTGTCGGGAATCAAAACTGTCACAAAAGGTAACATAAAGCACACTAAACTGCATAGTTTAGCACCTTAACGAACCGGTAACCAACCGAACAACCGGACACTACCCGAAACACCAAATTTTCACTAGAAGCATTGTTTTATCATTTCCGAGCTAGTTATGGTCCCTGAACATCATAACACACTATATAACATCCTAACAACTAATAACCTAACTAAATCACTTAAAATCTAACTAACTAACCTAACTACCATTGAAACATAACCAAGACCCCGCCCCCCCCCCCCCCCCTCATGAACTCGGTTACAAGGTGGCCCCCACCTTGATTTCATTTGGTTATTTTATTAGATCATGTCTAAAACCTTAGAAGACATAAGAACCATTAGACTTATTCATGTTGGAAGATTATAAACACTAACCACAAGACCATAAGCTTATCATTCTCAAACAAACCAACACTTGAACACTCTCTCTTCCTCCTCCTCTCCTCTCGGACGAGAACACCAAGCACCACCACCATCACTTTCACTTCATTCTCATCCAATCTCAAGGCATACAAAGGTGTAAGGAGCATAACAAGGAAGCTAGGAGCTTTTGGAAGTGGAAGGACCTCTCTCACAAGCTATTAACCACCACATTCATCTTCATCTTCAACTTGTGTACATCCATAGCCTTGAGCTAGTAGTAAGATCATCTTAATCTCATTTTACATCTTGTTAAGTTGGTTAAAAGATGATATAAGTTGATAATCATGAAGAACACTAATGATCAAGAACATAAATCTTAAACATAAGCCTAAAAATCATAAGAATACATGTTGTTTAATGCATGTGTGAATATTGATTGATGATTACTTGTGTTTATGATGTTAAACATCATATGAACTTGCTAGATAGTGATTAAAGACATAATCTAGCAAGATAAGAGGATGATTATGTTGTAGATCAAAGTGACCATCCTTATGTAAAAGCATGAACTTGAAGTATAAGATGTTTTCTTGAAAAATGATGATCAAAGTGTGATGTAAATCATATAAATGGATGATTTCAAAAACTAATTTCTCAAGAAACTAAGTTAAAATACAAGATTTACATAAACTTGGTTCTTAAAGAAACTAATCACATTTTTAGTGGTTAATCAAGTGTGGAAGCATGTATTTCACAAGAAAAATTCAAGAAGAAATATTTTTAGAAAATTATTTTACAAGTTGTAAAGATCTAAATTCTTCAAGAATGATGTTTTTAAATACATAACCACACTTTAAAGGGTAAGTAAGCTTACTAAACACACTACCAAGTTACTACAAATTTTTATAAACTTTCAAGTTCATGAAGTTGTGTAAATAGCTTGATTTTGGCACTTGGTAAGTATTATTTGATTTGTAGTTGATTGTGATGATTTATAAAAGAAAATGATATGCTTTGAAAGCATGGAAACCTCCATTTTTAAGGGGAAACTATGGCAAAATTTTTCTAGAAATTAAACACTTAGAAAAATATTTTTAAACAAATATTTACAAGTATATTTTAAACATGAATTTTCATATAAAGTTTGCCATAATTTTTGTTACAAAGATTACAAAATATTGGAGGATGGTTTTTGATAATAAAGGTGACTGAATATGTATTTAGGAGAATATATATTTAGATATCATCATGTGTGTGATTATTTGTATATTATGTGTATTAGTTATATTATTTTAGGACTTGAAATAATATAACTCACCAAAAATTACAATACAAAATGTTACCAAAATTCCAAGAAATAAATATATAATTTATACCCAAAATATTATAGGAACCGAACAAGGAATATAACTTACAAAAATACTCCGGAATTAAATTCATAAGTATATTTTGGTAAACGTTATTTTGGACACCAAGAGAACAAAAATATGATTTTTACAATTATTATAAAATTATATCATATTTTTGACAAGAGGAAAATATATTATTTTTGAGTAAAGAAAAATATATATGTTTTTCCTGAATTACTAGAAAATATATTATTTTTTGAGAAATATATATTTTCTTAATTAAACTTAGAATATATTATTTTGGGAAAAAAGGATTTATAGATATTTTCTAAGTTAAACTTGAAAAAATATTATTTTTGAGGTTTAAATGAAATTACATTTATTTTTGCCAAAGGGAAAAATTATAGATAATTTTTCTATGTAATTTTTCTTAAAATATATATTTTAAGAATATATATTGGTGAATTTTATTCGAAATATTATTCCGGAAAAATTAATACAAAAATTAAGTATAAGAATACTTAATAAACACAATAAAAATACGTATTCTCGTACGTATAAATACACCGGAATACGCCACCGATACTAGGAAAAAATATACAAGTTTAAATAATACGAGTATGAATACACCCATCCTTGGGAAAATTATACATGTACAAATACATAAATGTGTCAAGTTAAAATATATTATTTTAACTAATATTCCCAACTTAAATAAATATAATTTAAGTTCAAATATTTTATTATTTTAACAAATAATTATATACATTGGATTAATATTTAAGACTCAAAGAAATGTAACTCAAAGATGTTAATTAAGACTAAGGTCAAGGCACGGCCACCCATCTAATAAACCGTAGTACGATTGTAGGTAGTCGTGTGAACAAGTAGCCGCTTTGAGTTACATCGGATTCGAAGAACACAAGACTGTGAGTTCATGTCCCCCTTTTCTTTTAACTGTTTTCAGTTTTATAACTTCAGGGGTGAAATACATGTTACAAAAGGTTTACAAACGTTTATATATGGTATGGTTAGCTAAGGAATGAACTGTTAGATCATGTGAATGGGTAGGCGCACAGTTAAGACCATTAATCCTCGTATAAGGACCGAGGGACATGAGTGATAGATCTATTTGGGTGTAGCGAGCCCCACCCATGAGGACCGGGATTTGGCCCATGAGGTGACTATGTCTTCCAGCCGGAAGCCCGGTACAAAATCTGCTAGGTTTGAGCCTTCCTACGCCATTGCACACATGTTAATGGCCTTGCAAACCATTAATTGATATGTTTCCTTGTTGCTTTCATACCGGGGTTTACAAATACATACTTACAATGATTACAAAGTTTATTACGAGCTCACATACAAAACACATGAACTCGATCAACTTTTGTTGATGTTTTCAAACTACATGTATTTCAGGAAATTAAATATGGATCTGGCGGGCTTTCAAGATCTCAAGTCGTGTCGTTAATAAAAGATGTCATCCTGTGTTAAAGGGGTTTGGATTGTGTATTTTATCCTGGATAAGATACATAGTTCAAAACCTAGTTTATTAGTGTCTTTTGTGAAGTCCTATATGGAACTTAAAACTTTGTTGGTGTTGTATTTTGAACATGAAGTCTGTGTTTGGGATTTAAAACAATGTTGTTTGTAATGTTTGAAACTATCTAATGGATGAACATCTTGGTTTTATCATATAATTGTTTGTTATGGTTGAATGCAATGATATTAAGCAAGTCACACGTAATCACGCTTCCGCAAAAGTCAGGGTGTGACAACTGAACGGATTGATGTTGTCTTGATTTTCATGACCTGTACATTCTCTTTTGAAATGTCCTTTCCTTCTGCATTTGAAACAGGTCACTTTTGATTTGTTGAACCCCAGTTTAGAATCAGATGCAGGTACACATTGTCTCCCATTAATCTCAGTAAATCTCTGTGCTCTTCTCATAATACTTGCTATACTCCACAGGATATCCATCAGTTCCATCTCTTATGGATCAATTCGGTCATAGTCCTCCTTTGTCATATTACAGTTTCCAATTCTTCCGGCTATGAGACTATCATATGATTCAAGAACTGATCCCAGAAATGACATCTGCTATTTTACTGTGGATTCATTCATACTTTGAGTATTTTGCAGATTTACCGTGAGATTGTATTGTAGCACATGAGACTGATTGTTTCTTTGATTTGAATTTGATCCTTGTGTTAATTTTAAATTTGGAGTTGAAAAATTCGATTCATTGCTCGAAAACGCTCCAAATCCATTGCCACTTGAGTTGCTGATTGTCGAAAATCCAGAAAAATCAGATGAACTTTTTGCACTGTATGTTGTCTATACTTTTTGACTCTGATTATCTGATGAACTACCATTTATGTAGTACAGACTTACATCTTGTTGTTCATTCTTAAACATCCCTGCTTTTCTCAACTCTAACTCGTGTGCTTCCAAATTTTGGATTAACTTGTTAAAACTAATGGTCTCGATTTCCATATTGTTTCTCATGATCATAATAAATGTGGACCAATCGTTTTCTTTTGGAAGTGCATCAACGAGCTTGTCAATCAAATCTTCTCGATTCTTTTTTATTCCTAGCAGTTTTAATTCTTTGATCAAATAACAATATCTTTCTATCAATTGTTTCACTATTTCGCCTTTTAGACTTGTGAATTTTTCAAATTCTTTCTTCATTAAGGCTCTTTTACTTTTCATCACCTGCTCATTTCCTTCAGCTTTATTTTTCAATGCAATCCAAATTGAATAACCAGTTCCGTTATGTTGTAACAATGATAGGATACTGTCTTTCACTGATTGTTGCAGAAAACTTATCATTTTCTTTTCATATTTGAATTTTTGTTGTTCTTGTTCATTATATTCTATCAGTGACTTCTTTTGACCATTTTCATGTAAGGGTTCCTTATATTTTCTCAAAACTGCATACCAACACCTTATATGATAACCTTGAACCCAATCAGCAAACCACTCTTCCCATTTGTATAATCGTCTAAGTGCATTAACCTAGGTGATTTAGATGACGTTCCATGTTCATTTTCAAAATTTAAAGTCTGAGCCACCCAATCCAGCATTGTTGCAAAGGCATTGTGAAATCTAGAATCCATGTTTAACACCTGTGAAAATCAACACACGGTCAAACAACTTTGAAATAGAAATGCAAATCGCTTTCGTGCGAATGGGAGATATCACTTCGTACGACTGTGACATATTCGTGCGAATGTGACAAATGATAACAATCTGACAACAAATGTGCAGGTTCGTGCGAACTGGACTTGTCCGGTTCGTACGAATGTGACAATTCTTCTAAAAATTGACTTTTATGCACGTTCGTACGAATGTGTTGTAACAAACTCGGACGAATCTCGAAACTCAAGTTTCATTTTTCATGGGTTTTCAAGAATTTTCAGTGAATTAGTTCGAATTTTGATCTGATTCTTTTAAGGATTGATTAAAACATGATTTCACACAACATATCCAAAAATCAGTCAATTTTGTCCATGAATTTGACGTTAATTTTGCGTTTTAAGTTTAAAGAAGATGAGTAGAAAAGAAGTGAGTAGAAAGATGATGAATTCAGATCCAAATTGGCTTGAATCTGCTTGAATCTTGTGTCTTCAGTCCGTGAAACAGGTCTCCTGCTTTGATACCACTTGAAAGGACCATTTCGGTGATCCCAAATGTTCCGACTGGCTAGTTTGACTCCATATCTCGTGGGGAATCCAAGTATGAAGGTGACATGCACAAGAACAAGCTAATCAAACTGGTTTCTATTGATTATATGAAGTTACAATACCACGAAATCAAATGGACAGAGTTTCCCCTCTCTAGTCCACAAAATTTACAAATGAAAAGACTTGGCTCCCTATTTATAGGCCTGACCCATTCGCAAGTATCAACTAGGACGAATGGGCTTTATCTGCGGATGCGCCCCTGGGACGGATGGGTGTCCGGTTCGTGCGAATCTGCCATTCGTACGGACAGGAATTTACACTACAATCTCGTCTTGTCCTATACTATTAACTACCACTCGATACATTGACAATTAAGAACATAATTGACGGAAGCAATAGACATAATGCATTCACATTCCTCAAAACCTATAAATCTTAGATAATTACTATTACTTACCTATTCAAATCAGATTCACAGCAAAAACAATAACAAATACGGGGAATTGCGTAGGAATTGGATGTGTTGTTTGGAAAACATCAATCACATCCCTGGCATTAATCCCGTCATCGATGACTGCATCTCATTCTTTAACTCGTTTTGTGACAAACACGTGTTGTCGCTTCCTTCGTTTCTCTAATCGAAATCACTTAGTGACGCCATCACGATTCTAATCTCGCTCCGCCTCACTGTAAAGCCCTATGACGGACTAATCCTCAACGACACGATGTGTGGAATCAACGACAATTACAAAACTAACTTTTGAACGAATTCACCAAGAAACTGGATGAATGAAGTAACAAATTCGCAGATATGAGAGGAATATCGAGACGTATAAGACGAAAAAGAGTAATAAGAAGAGTTAGAGATTAAAGGTTGAAAAAGATGAAGAGATAGTTGTGAGATAGGTTTTGTTATTCCTAATATACATATATATCCTCCTCCATGTATTTCATTTGAAATTTACTTTTGTGGCTAAGATATAATCTCAACCCTCTATTTTTATGATGTAAAGGCTCTTATTTAATCTCAACCCTCTATTTTTATGATCTAAAACCTCTTATATCAATATAATAATACACAAACATACATGTACATGTGTACATAGAGAAAAGTCAAGCTCTATATGACACTCACCTTACGTGTACAAAAATTTAAATAAAGGGTTAGCAACCACATAAAAGTGATAAAAAAGCTTATCACATCTTTGTTTTTGTCATCTACCATGTGATCAAATCAAATTGTGGACTTTATCAACAAATAACAATCGAAGACACCAAGTGAGTTCAAAATTCAAATGAATTGTCAACTACCACAGCCTTTCCAAATTTATTATAAAACATGTTCCTTGTTCATTCGTCGCTTCCCAACCCTATAACAGCTGTCCGTCAATTCACCTTCTCTCTCCTCCGGTCTTTTCGCAACTCCCATCATGTCTTCGTACGATCTTGACAGAAACACCTCATGGTCGACTAGATGCCTATGCGATGCAAGATCATCATGCCACGTTCATTTATAAACTTATTTTTTTTTTTGTTCTTCTTATATTATTAGTTTACGTAACTATCTGATCACAGTAGATCTATAAGATTGAGATTGTTTGTCATTTCTGATCTGGGTTATTCGTGTAACGTCTTCTGGTTGTGAGCTTTGCTTGTTTTTGTCGAGAATAATGGCGGATAGATTTGGGAAGGAAGCGGATTATTATTTGGTTGAAGATGACGATGATGATGATGATAATGATGAAGATAATGATGATATTGAAGCAAATGATAGTGATGATAATGATGATGGGAATGATGATATTTCGAGTCGTAGGTCGTCTTCTCAAGTTTCTGCGGGGCAGTGGCCACAGAGTTTCAAGTGAGTTTCAGTTTCATCTCTTGCTTTTATATAGTTTAATTTTTGTGTTCATTATGCATGTTTGATGTTAGAATTTTGTTTAGAATTATAGTTGTTGTTTAGCTACATTTACATGTTAACAAAAAATACAATTAGGGTTATATGACTAGCTAGCTTTGCTATGTGCAACTATGAGCTTGTTTACACTACAAAAGCATCTGCATTGTCCACTAAGAGCTTACAGATTTGTTGTCTGTTACCTGAGTGGAAGCTTCATAGGTGGTCCTCACGGTGGCAGATCTAAGAACTTTTTTTACTGTGTTCCTTTTGGTGGATTCTCACTAATTTTCTCTATTTTTTTCTAAACTATACGAGGTTCTCACTAATTTTTTTCCATTATTCCAAACCGAATGGGTTCCCGGGAACCCACAAAAGTGGCCTAGATCCGCCCCTGGGTCCTCATCCTGGATTGCACCTGCTCAATAGGCTTGTTCTTCCGTAGTCAATGCGTCTAAAACGCTTTGGTTGTTTTTGACGTATGACATTTGCTATAACCTATAGTATTATCTCATGTGAAAAGAAAGACGCAGGATTTGGGGATCCTTTATTTTTTTCTTATATCTAGGTAAATCATAAGCGTTTCTAGGAGGTTTTTTTTTTTTGAAATTGTTTTGGTTTATAGGGAGTCCGTGAGTCAAAGTAGCAGCCTCAATTGAAGTCCGCTAGTCAAATGAAGTTTTGCCATGTTAGTGTATTGAAGGAGCGCTTCCCGCGTAAATATCTGGTGTCAGTTTTGTTTGGAGTCCGCTACCATGGGAACCGAACTACTACATAGAAACCAAAACACTTCCAAAAATCTTTTAGAAACGCTTATCATTGCTAAAACACCTACCTAGAAATAAAAAGAAAAAATACAATAGGATTTGTGATTTTTGTAAGGTGTCACATAGTTGGTCACTTTGATATGCGTCGTTGTAATGTTAACATAATAACTCTTTTGGTGTCATAGCATTCATAGATTGTGCTTATTCAGTTAATTTTGTTATACAAACTAATCTTCTGGTGATATATTGTGTTATTCTGAAAACAAACTGAAACAAGATCTTTACATTTTAGTTTTTTCAACCATTTGATTACAGGCAGACACTTGATCCTTTTTCGCTTTCAGCAACACCAAGTTTGGGATTCCTCAGACGACCATCTGGTTCTATATATTCAATGTACGAACCTAACATCGATAGTAACTTTGATGGCAACTTCAAGTCCAAGTTATTGTCAGAATGTTCAAAGGTTTATAGCAAACAAGATTTGGATAGAATTTCAAGAATGATATCGACATGGTCAGGGCGAGGAACCATACCTGATCAACTCATCGATGAACTTCCCATTACATTCGGATGCAGTGTCACTCAGACTGTTTTCAATTGTAAGATCATACATTAATCGTACTTATTGTTTTCAGTTTCAAGTTTGATCAAACAACAGTATATGAATGTTTTTAATTTTTGTTTTTTTGTTGGATTAGCGGTTAATGTGATGGTTGGAGTCGGAGTGCTTTCTATGCCGAATACAATAGCAGAAGCCGGGTGGGCGGGCATGGGCTTGTTAGCCTTGTTTGCAATGATGTGTTGTTACACGGCTTATCTCATGAAAAACTGCTTTGAGAGCAAAGAAAGCATCCAAAGTTATCCTGATATTGGAGAAGCTGCATTTGGGAAATACGGACGTCTAATCATAGCAGTAAGTCGAATATATTTAATATATCATGTTTAGCAAGTGTTTTGTTTGGATGTTAGGGTTGCTAAACAGGTCGTGTTTGTGGGTTGGCGGGTTGAACCCGACATGAAACCGAACACGACACAAACACGAAAATCATGCCAAACACATGAACCAGAACATGACACAAGTGTCCGTGGGTTGACGCAATAACGACTTGTTTAACCCGATTTGCATATCAATACTCTATAATTACAAATTTATAACAAAAAAATACAAATGTATATAAACCAGGTATCTGTAGATTACAAAGTTGATCTCAGCTTTTCTTTTAAGATATAATCATTAAATTTTGGCTTAAAGTACCAATTATCTTATGTCACGACATAAAAACACATTTACGAATAAAACAGGTTAAACAGGTCAATCTGCGAGGTCAACTTGAACCCAACCCTTTTAGCTAAATGTTTTTGAGTGTTCGACCCACAACTGACCCATTTAGTCTAAATCTAAACCCCACGAATTTTATGCTAGGTGCACACCATGTTTTCGTTCCTTTGTCAAAAGTTCACACCCCTGGGTGTGCGTTTTGAAAATGATCATAGCCATCCTTCTTGCCAAAATGCAAAAGTAAACAGTCCAAGATATATATATATATTTAGGGTGGGGTTCTAGAGTGAACACAAGTGTACTTGTGAACTGAGTGAACAAATCCTGGTCATTGATTTATACACGTGTATGGCTAGGATTAGTTCTCTCAGTTCGTAAATACACTAGTGTTCACTCTTGAACCTAATCCTCTCTCTCTCTCTCTATATATATATATATATTGTGAACTGTAGTGTTTTCTTTGCATATTGGTTAGATAGATGATCTCTTTGCTTTGAAGATCGCTTTACTAAATGATATTTTTGAAGCTTTTTTTATACTAATCTACTCTCGGTTTTCTTGCAGATAATTTTGTACACATCCCTCTACGTAAGTAAACCGTTTCTTTAACTTAAATTCAGTATGAAAAAACACTACAACCACTGCTTCTATGTCATAAATCATGAGTTATCTTCAGGCATATTGTGTGGAGTTCATTATATTAGAAGGAGACAATATTGCTAGTTTGTTTCCTGATCTATCCTTGCATTTCGGCGGTCTCAATATGGACTCGGTTCACTTCTACGCCATTCTTTCTGCTGTCATTATGGGACTCACCCTTTTGGTAAAAAACGCGCGAGTGATCTCACTTCTTTCAGGTACGTTATAGTCAATGCTATTTTGACGATTTTTGCGTATAATTCATTGACTTTAAATATACATAATTTTTGTTGATTTGCAGCTACTGGTGTTGTGTCCACTGTTATGGTCCTTTTGTGTGTGTTCTGGCTTGGCACAGTGAATGTTGGCTTTCACGAAAATGGTCCACCCATTAAGTTTGGTGGGATTGCTTTCGCGCTTGGTGTATATGGATTTTGCTTTTCGGGACATTGTGTTTTTCCTAATATATACCAGTCAATGGCTGACAAAACCAAGTTTACAAAGGCAATGATAATCTGGTGAGACACTTTGACTTTTGAAGTCAAACATGCTACTTTTTATGTTTTGAGATGAATATATAAAACTTTTTCAAGATCTTGATGAGTAACAGTCAACTTCTGAAAAGTCAAACTGATATATCATATATGCTATATATGAATCTGTGATCATTGAGTACACATCTTGATCAACTTTGCACTTGATTCTTTTGCAGCTTTGTGTTGTGTGTTTTTTTGTACGGGATTGTTGCTGTTATGGGTTTTCTCATGTTTGGAGAACAATCTTTGTCCCAAATAACATTGAACATGCCTCAAGATGCAATTGCATCCAAAGTTGCACTGTTGACAGTTGTAAGTGTTCATCTCTTGGCTGATCTTCGCAGTTTGTTTTCAACTATTGAAATTGATTTATGTTTACGTAATTGCAGATCGTCAATCCATTCACCAAATATCCTTTTCATGATCACTTACATACCAAAAAAGTGTTGTGATGTTTAAAAGTAATCCATTTGTCTCCTTAACATTTTATACATATGCTTTGCTAATGAACCCATTGGCTAGTGCCATTGAAGAGCTCTTGCCTGCTAAAATTGCGAATAGTTATTGGTGTTTTATTATTCTACGGATCGCGCTAGTCGCATCCTCTATTTGCGTTGCATTTGCTCTTCCATTTTTCGGTAAGCATTACTTGTAGTACTTATTGCAAACTGCACAAACAAGTACTGAATTTTATGCAAATTTCATGAGGTACCCAACTGTTTTTTCTATCATTTTAATGTATCAAACTATAATTGACAAACAAAAGTTAAATATCTATAATGAAAAATTGCATAGAGTTTCGCTTTACAAAACTAGACTTGATATATTTTCTGTTGAACTTTCATACTTCCTTCTTGTTCGTCCGTTCAAATTTCTCATTTTCTTGTGTTTTCTGAATGTAGGTCTCTTGATGGCTTTAATGGGTTCGGTTCTTTGTATTTTGACAGTAAGTATGCTGTTCTGAGTTCAAGCTAGTAATACATTTCAACGCTTAAACTTAACGTGTTTGGTTCTTTGTATTTTGGTACAGTCCCTCATATTACCCGCTGTATGCTTTTTGAGGATCAATGGGAGTAAGGCCACAACCACACAAGTAAGTTCCAATACATTTTTAGCATGATTCTTGCAAGATGTCTGCTTTGACCTTTGTAGTATGTATTTCATCATCATAGTACTCCTTGTTTTCTTAGTATCTGTCTGACAATGATGTTGGTTAAAACTTTTGCAGATTAGTTTGAGCATTTCTATTACGGTAGTGTCAACAATCTGCATGATTGTGGGGACATACTCATCCTTGGTGGATATCGTGAATTCATTCTGAAAAATGAACATTCTCTCTTGTCTGTGCGGTTCTACATATTTACTTCAGATAAATAAATATGAATAATCTAGTTTAGAGGCTATGAGTTGAATTTTGGTTAAGTATGACTAGAGATTTAGTTTCGTATTGCTTGGCATTGGTTTTGACTTGATATAACACCACACTTGATCCTCTTTTGCATGGCCAAATCTGTTAGCATGTTTTGTTGTTGTAACAGATAAAAGTTGGATGCTAGTTTTTTATGTTCAATCTAGGAATATATTGTGATTCTTTACCTCTTTTGTGCTCTTTTATTGAAATCTAATAATTTTTTTTTTTCTTCTGTTACCCACTAATACCCTAACTGCTGTGTCTAACATAGTGGTGGGCTAATTGTGTTCTAAAGGGCTTAGGAGGTGGAACATATATTTTGTATATTAGTATAAGTTTTGTTACAGTATAGGGCATTTTATTATGAAGGTATATCCTTTTTAATCATTATTTTAACATTATTAAAAAAAAGACTATAAAACAGTTGAGGGTATTCATGATGTAAATAAAAACACACTTATAAAAGACTATTTAAAAGAATGTTTTCAGTTTACATAAATTGCTTCTGTAAAGGATGTATCCAAATACGACAGTATTCTGATTACCATTAGCCTAGTTTTTTTAGAACAGCTAACTCACACATCCTGTATACCTACTCCTAAAACTACTCCTAAAATCTACATTAATGTTCACTATAGGACTAGAAACTCAACAACTTGGGGAGTAAAACCTTTAAAACACACCTTGATACCAATTGACTACAAATTCTTTGGTCAAAGATGTCTAACTCAAAGATGTTGGTCCTTGGTTGACATTACTACAAAGCGTGCGAAGGGGATTGAATACAACTATACACTTAATATCAAACTCGGTGTGGAGAACAGAAAAGGATACACCCTACCTAAACAAGTTCTTTGAGCGTATTAACTCAAATTGTTGAAAACACAAATCAATCGATAGACCCCACATAGATGGGTATGGGACTCGAGAATGTGATGATGAGTTGATGTATTATCTTTGATAAAGGTTATGCTTTGACACATTACTTCCCCCAACACACTAGACTAAACCTTATTGATCTGACTTTTCTATCGTATATGTTTAATATGAGCCATACTGTTTAGTTAAGCAAAACAAGATTCATAACATTGCACTAGTAATTGGCAGAGTCGTAATTGCGTCATTGCTTACAACTCTTTCTTCAGTTGGTCTTCGAATTAGTTGAATGACAATCCTAAATAGGTTGCTTAAAGTATCATGGATAAGTTCAAGGTCGTCCCTGAGAATGATTCTCAGGAGGCCTGTGCGACTAGAAAAAATGAGCCCGGATCTTTATAATCTCGTATTGAAATTTCTCATTGCTATTCATGGTTGCAACGAACTCCTTCAGCTTCGTTCCTGAATGACAAATACAAACACCTTCATCAGCATAGCCGTATAGGCGCATAAGTGCATAACATAGTATAGCGTAGCGTACATTCAGAAGTTTTTTCTTCACTTCTTATGTCAAACCTACAACTATCATTAATTGCAAATCTATCTGCTACAAATCTAACGTTCTACATTAAAGTCGTGTGTCTACCATTTGCACCCAATTTCAGTGAAGCTGTAAAAAGAAGTTTTCATAAATTTAATCTAAAGTCAATAGCACTACTCTTTTCATGTACAATATAGCATAAAGACGTTTATTTTGAGATCAAACCTAAAAGATTTGTTTCTAAGCTAACACTCAAGGCCCAAATATATTTATTTCTAGTACTACTTTAGCTCTTCAAAATTTAAAAGTTGACAACTAGTCTATTGACCTAAAAAAGTCAAACTAGACAGCTAGTTATCTTTTGGTAGCCTCCAACCTGTATAAGCAACCTTAATTTTAAGGCCAACTTGACCCTAGCATCAAATAACAACAACCATTAACAGGATTTGAACCTAAGTCTATATGAGTTTCTAAAGGGGAAGGGCATGACAACGGGTTAGAGAACCATATGTTTCATAAGTCCAAATTAAACCTGTATATATTCTTTTAAAAAACGATATACATATATTAAAAAAAATGGCCCTCGGTGAGAATAGGCCCTGTGTACTTGCCCCACCCACACACTTGTCGTGGGGTGGTCCTGTATAAGCTAAAGGAAGGCAAACGTTGGTGACACAATCAATTTACACATTTGTCATCTTTCTTTAAGGTTGGGTGTTTGTGGGGTGCTAAATGGTGCCACCTTAGAAGGGGCACAAGCACGAACACCACCAATAAGACTGGGAGGGGGGGTTGGAGACTTCCAGTGTCACACTTTTCTCATTCACATTATAACAACCCGACTTTCCGGGTCATTACTTATATCTATCATTTCTTGCTTAATTAACTAGTACTCTCGAGATTTCGATTATCGAAGGGTTTAAACAATTTGAAACTATATTCTACAACGCGTTCACAACGCTTATTCAAAACGCAGTTATCGCATTAAACGCAGTTTACAACGCATACTACTTAAACGCATTTTATCGCATATCACATCGCATGTTAGACTAAACGCTATCGCAACGCAATCACAACGCAAACTCAAAACGCAGATTTACTTTGTACATTTTATGTGTTATGTGTGTTATTTGTGTGATTACTCGTTTTATGTTATGTGGTTATCTCAACGCAACGCTTACTCGCAACTCGCTTAAACGCAACGCTTAACGCACGAAACGAAAGTTGGAAAACTAACTCGCACAACTCGCCCGGTCAAATGACCACTCGATCGAATGGACATCCGTCCGGATGACCATCCGATCGAATGGCCATCCGACGGACATCCATTCGGCCGAACGCGACTTACTTGCACCGCCTTACCCTCTTTCTCTCTCACCCTATAAATAGTGCCCGTACACGCCACTGTTCACTGATGTGATAGCTCCCTCCGACCAACTCGCTCCCAGTTCATTCCCAGGCACTTTTCTCTCGATTCAAGGCTTTTTCGTAAGTATTTCTCCCTAAATCTTGTACAGTCATCATCACTACACACTTCTCCATCATCTTCTCCATCAAAATCACTAGTTTTCTTCATAAAATCACCTGATTTGGACTCCTTGAAGGTGACATCATCTCAGTTGGTTATGCAAACTGTGGTGTGACGTCATCCCATCAAGATTTGTTCAGATCTAAAGGATTTCCATACAATTTTAACCTAGATCTCAACAAGATTAAAACAGTTGAGAGATGTTTTCTACTTTTCTTCAACTTTTCTTCAACATTCTACACAAAACCGATGGAATCTAGACTCATTCAGGCTCTCTGCTCATTCTCTAGTGGAGAACCGGCTTGAATATGGACTTCCACCAGAGAGGTGACCGATTAACAGGTTGAACATGAAATTCCATCAAGGACAATGAATCTGATCGAATGGGGTGATTCCCATCCAACCGAATAAGCTAGACCTTGGTGCATTTTTCCGTTGTTTGATACGTCATCATGTCGTCTCCGTTAAATCGCAAACTTTTTAACTTGGAAAATTTAAAGTTTTCAAAACAACAAGATGGCCCACTCGAGTGGCCATCCGATTGGATGACCATCCGATCGAATGCCCATTCGACCAGGTGACTTGTCCTTTGTACTATCTCTTGTTCAAACGATTTGACCAAATCTTCAAACTACCAAACTCTCGATCGAATAGCCATCCGATTGAATGGCCATCTGTCCGGATGACCATCCGATTGGATAACTTGTTTAAATACTACAGCGAAAACGTCAAAAGTTTTCAAAACGATTTACAAACACCCACGTCTCATTCGAATGGTCATCCGCTCGGATGACCATCTGACCGAATGGGTATTCATCCGTTCGACTCGTTATCCGACACACAGCACATCCGACACTCTGTTACGCAGTGTTCAACGCTTACGCTACTATTCTATGCTCAGGCTAACTCCAACGCGCTCCCTTCAATCCAATCAAGGTTGTGATTATTTGTTAAACACATACTGTGAGTATACTCGAACCCTTTTTCGCTTAACGCACTTTTGGGTGTTACATACGTTCTATATCAACTCACAACGCACACAATACTCAACTCTTTTATAAATGCTAACCGCTCTCGCATGCTATACGTGATTCGATGAATGCTTGTATGTTAGGTTTATAGAGTGATTGTTTGCCTGACACCTTAGCAACGATAGTACTATAGTTTGGACTCAGCACCTGGTTGTTCAGGGGTTATTAAGGGCCTTACTTCACATGTTCATAGTGGTGAAAATGTGTTGCGCATTTTACAACTCGCAGTCATGTCGGTTGCATGCGTCATTGTCGATAGCTTACTTGATTCACATTTCTACATATTACATGTTGGTTATGCGTAAACGCTTCTATATTATATGTATTGACTTTATTTTAACGTATGTGACAGGTTGATAGGATGCTTTGCTGTGATGAACAAGCTAGGAAGTCTAGAAACACGCTAAATAAATCTGAGTTGTCGGAATAGACTTGTTTTTAATACTTATATCTGTAATGATTATTTTTTTTACTTTATCTGTTAGTAGTATGGGATATTAACATTAAAGATTTGGTAATTTAATAGTTGTTGAGGATTTTCTTGAACAATCTGTTTCGCTCAGTGCCACGCCCCGATGTTTCCGCCATCGATTGGGGTGTGACAGATTGGTATCAGAGCCATAACTATAGGGAATATGAAGACTCGACCTAGTCCGGGATTCTGAGTCTTAGGATTGACCTAGTCTAAGTACCAACAGACCAGCTCTGTACGAACCCAGTAGGGTTTTGCACGAGCTTACTCTTTATACTCTCGTTCGAACTCGCAAACTACAACTTTGTGCGAACACCGCATACTACAGCTTTGCATAAAGGTAGCTTTTCCTAAAGCTGAAAACGCACAACTGCCTTTCCTAAGGCTGACACAATACACATGTTTTTTTTAAAAACACTCGCATAACACAATCAAGTGATCTTGTTGAGATTAGGTGTGAAAACCAAGAACTCTCGATAAAGCCACTCACTCTACGCGTATTTTTACTCTCAGCACGAGAATCTTTCGTCGAGACAGGAGTGAAATCCATATCTCGACGGAGTTCTCCATCTCTATCTCGTGGTTTTACCACACTTTCCGGGACGAAGTTGTTAAGTTAGGGGTGAAACCCGCATCTTAATGACTAGTTCCACTCTCCACTTCGGTTTTACAAAACTCTCACCAAAGTCTCGATGGATTCCAATGATGCGAGTCATGTAGTAACTGAAGGGATGCGTGTCGTTCGCCCTGATTACGGCGAGAGCACAGTCTATTAGGCCAAAACGTGTACTCAAGGTCATTGTGGATAGTTGAATCACTTTGGGTAGTCGATGTCTAGCACCCAAGACGCTCTGTTTCGAATCTGTGCCCGCAGCCGCTGATTTTATGAGTTGTCAATTTTATGTGTTTATACATTTATATGTTTCAATTTTGGAGATTTTACGATTTATCACTTTTCGTTCCCCGCTGTAATATAAAGTTCAGGAACACGCCGTGCACGCAATCTCAAACGCTAACTAATCGCAACTCAAACTAAGAACTCTCGTACGCTACACTCGACGCTTATGATACTCGCTATACTACTCGCAACGCTACTCGCTTACGCTACTCGCACTCGCAACTCTCGCACGCGAAACGCGCACTTGAAAGATAGGTGAATACGTGCAAAATATATAGGTGTATACGTGCAAAATATGTGCTTATGTGGATTATGTGCTCCTACGTGCTTACATGCTTATGTGCCTATGTGGTTTATGTGCTTACGTGATGATGTGCCTATGTGTTTGACATATTCCTGATGCTTTACATAATAATAATAAGGACGTTTTACGATACGCTAAACTATACGAAACCCGAAATAATCGAATCTCGTCTGAATCCTATGACGATGTCTGCTGCAGACAATGTCGTCATTTGGATCGCACACCTCACGCACAGCTCGCCGAAACCATGCTGACAAACGCATCGCTTCACTGGTAGCCAAGGAAATGGCGAAAGTCATACCTCAGATCGTTAGTGAGATTAATGATGTCAGCAGCAAGTCCTCTGTTGAATCCAAGAGCGACTCTCCAAAAGCTCCTTTTAGCTTCAAACAATTCAAGGCATGCGGTCCTACTAACTTCACGGGTGAAGATGGACCCATCGCCATGTTCCAGTGGTTTGACTCAATCAAAGTCACCTTCAGGCAAAGCGGATGCCCAGAAAATCTGCGTACTGTTAACGCAACTGGAGTTTTTCAGTCCAAGGCTCTGGACTGGTGGACTGCTGAGCGCAACAGGCGCAATAATGATGCAGCTTACGGACTTTCATGGGAAGAGCTCAGGGAGCTTATGATGAAGGATTTTTGTCCTCCTCGTGAAGTGCAAAAGCTGGTGTATGAATTTTGGCATATCAAACAAGAAGGAGGTGACAACGCTGGTCTCACCGCTCGCTCCAAACAGCTCAGCATCACCTGCCCTGGTCAAGTAACAATGCCGGATATCACGATCAAGAAGTACATCCGAGCTCTACCCGACTGTGTAGCTGACTTTGTTCAAGCAGCTAAACCTACCACCATTGAGGAAACTTACCAACTCGCAGCTGAGATCAACGACAAGCGAGTTTTGGCTGGTTATTTCAAAACCTCAACCAAGAGTCTGAATCAAGTCACCGCTACTCCCGCTACTGAAACTGCAGCATCACAAGTTTCAAAGTCTTCATGCCAGAACCACAAGCGCAAGAACAACAACAACAAGAACTATGCTACTACCGCCGCTCCTCTCAACGTTGTTTCCCTCCAACCCAATAACAACCAGAACCGCCAAGTGGCAGCACCTGTGACCAACGCATCGCCTGCTAAGCGTGCATACACTGGTCCTCATCCTCTGTGCCCTACTTGCACCATCAACACCCAGCTGGGATAGCTTGCCGTTTCTGTGTCCACTGCAACCTCTATGCACATTTCACAACGAATTGTCGCACTGGCCCACGTCAACAAGCTCAAGCTCCAGCACTACCAGCTCCACTCCCCGCTCCTCAGGTCAACCAAGCAGCTCCAGCGCCCGCTGCCCATACGCGAGCTTGCTACTCATGTGGTGACCCTAATCACTTTGCTAATGTCTGCCCGAATCGAGTTGTGAAACAAGGGCCACAGCAGCAACCACCGCAGCAACAACAGCAGCAACAACAACAACAACCACAAGCAGCCCACGGAAGAACTTTCAACATCATTGTCCGCCAGGCTTAGACTGACAACAATGTTGTCAATGGTACGTTTCTCGTTAACGGTATGTATGCTTCGTGTTTATTTGATACTGGAGCCGATAACTGTTTTATATCCTTTGAATTTAAAAAGCTCCTAAACCGTAAATGCGCTAACCTCCCAACGATGTTCGATGTAAAAATTGCCACCGGAAGAACCGTCACCGTTAGTTCTGTTCTTCGTGATTATACTCTTGAACTCAACAATCACGTTTTCACGATCGATCTTATTCCGATGCAACTTGGTAGTTTCGATGTCATAATAGGCATGGATTTTCTTCGTGAAAATCGTGCTGAAGTTGTTTGTTTCAAAAAGATGATTCGTTTCTCTCTTGCTAATGGCGACCAACTCTATGTATATGGCGAAGTATCTTCGAAAGAATTGAAACTCATGTCGTGCATTCAAGCAAGCAAGTATCTCCGAAAGGAATACATGGCATTCTTGACTCACATAGTAGTAGCGTAGAAGGAAAAGAAGCCTGTCACACGCCAACCGATGACGGAAACATCGGGGCATGGCACTGAGCGAAACAGATTGTTCAAGAGAAATTCCATAACAACTACTTTACCGAATAGTTAAACATTATGTCCCATACCATAACCTATTAAGCCAGTAAGTTATTACAGACATAGATATCTCTAAAACAAATAAAACTGTTTCAACAACTCAGATTCAAATAAGAATAAATTGTCTTTGTTTGTTTCTAGACTCTCCTAAGCTCGGTTCCATCAAATAGCAAGCAAAGCACATCATCCTAAACACCTGTCACATACGTTAAAATATAGGTCAATACACATAGTGTAAAGGTGAGCATACAAGTTTGATAATAGCATAATAGAGGTCGAAATCGTTTACGCATAACCAGCATGTATAACGTATAATGTGAAGCATGTAAGTTATCGACAAAGATCCTATCAACACCAATGACTGCGAGTTGACTGCGAGTAGCGAGTGCGCATCACATGTTCACCACTGTGAACACGCGAAGTAATTGTCCTTAACAACCCCTGTGTGAACAGGTGCTAAGTCTAAACTATAGTACTATCGTTGCTAAGGCAGGTAGACAGCAATCAATGTGTAAACATAACAAACAGGCATTCATCGAGTCACGTATAACATGCATTAGAGGTCACCGTATAAATAGTGTTTGCGTTGTGTGATCGATGTGATTTAGAATAAATAACGTATGTAACACCCAAAAGTGCGTAAAGCAAAAAGGGATCGAGTATACTCACAGATTGTGTTTAATAAGTAAACACTCTCTTGGATTGAAGGGAGCGCTTGAGAGATTAGCCTAAACAGTTAACGATAGCATAAACGATGAGCGGCTCGTAAAACGGGGAGAAGTAACCAAGTATCGGATGGCAATCCGATCGGATGGCAATCCGATCTGATGGCCAGTCGATCGGATGTCAATCCGTTCGGATGGTCATCCGATCGGATGGCCATTTGATTGGATTGACACCCCGTTTGTTGAGGATGTGTTTGTGTATGATGGTTTGTCCTTTGAAGTTTTCGTTGTAGCATTTTGAAAATAGAGAAGTATCTCTGCCCTTCAGGTCGGTCGTTCGGACGGCGGTTCGATCGGACGGTGGTCTGATTGGCGAGGCTTCTTAGTTGAGAACAAGTTCACAGCAGGACGGTCACTCGATCGGATGGCTATCCGATCGGGTGGCAATCCGTTAGTTACTGATGATCTTTAAAAAATTGATTAAGTACTAAAGTCCCTAGCGTCACTCGATCGGGTGGTCGTTCGATCGGATGGCAATCCGTTCGACGTTCAGAACCTTGGAATTTTGAATAAAAAGTTTAAGTGTGGAACCAAGTGCCATCCGATCAGACAGCAATCCGTCCCAAACGGCCTGATCGTCTTGGACACTTGATTTCGTTGAAGACTTTGCAGTTTTGGACGAGACCTTATGATAACTTGCTTAACAACAGAAACCCCATCTCGACCCAAGTGACCCGATTGAACAGGAACCACCCTTGTCCGGCCAGTTCACAGTTCGAGACGGTTGTTCATGTTCAAACCTGAAATCAATTATCTCTCGGATAGAGTTAAGATCTTGAACTAACCCATCACTAAGAACGAGTAGAAGATCAGAACGAGCTCCGATTCTATCGGGTCTGAGTGCATTGAGTGTAAAAGAGTTGAAAGAAAGTTGGAAAACCTTCTTTCAATCCTTTTAACCATGAATTTGTGTAGATCTATGCGAAAATATTGATTAATCTTGTGGAAATCCTTGAGATCTAAGTTGTTCTTGGTGGAATGAAGCCAAACTTTGAAGTTCATAAGAACTCCATGATGACTTCATCCTAGAACACCTCAAATCCAGTGATTTCACGGTTAAAAGTTAAGATTTAAAGGTGAAAATGATGAAGAAGTGTGTGTAGATCATAGAAGTACAAGATTTAGGTTGAAAACTTACAAGAATCGATAGAAATCGAGAGAAATGAGAGCTTGAGTGCGGCTGGTCAAACAAGGAGCTGTCACATCACAAATGATGTGACAGGTGGGTATTTATAGGGTTTCCCAAAAAGGAAAGTGGTGAAGTGTCAGGTCGATCGGGTGGCAATCCAATCGGGTGGCAGCCCGATCGGGTGACAACTCGATCGGATGGCAATCCGATCGGATGGCCACTCGATCGGTTGGCCACTCGATCCTGGTGTTCGGCGTGACGAGTTTTGTAGTTTCGATTCGCCTGTTAAGCGTTGCGTTGCGATGCGATTCGAGTGAGTGATGCGATGGTATTGCTCATTAGTTACACAAACAACATAACTACTATATCTAACATACAATCACTATAATTAACTTGCGTTTAGCGTTTTCGATTCGATTGCGATGCGATAGATTGCGAGTAACACCTCAACATAAACATAACATGCACAAGGAACACATAAATAGCACACACGTAAAACAATATCCAAAACACATACTTCGAGTTACGATTGCGACAGCGATAAGTCGATTAAACATGCGATTAATATGCGATTAAACTTCGATTGTTAATAGATACTCCACATAATACAACTAAAGCGATTAAATAAATAGATTCGATTACAAGTTAAAGAAGTCGAAACAGTTGTTGAGCAAGGAGTGACATATCGCAATTAGCAATTTTTTCTTCCTTTGACTTCAATCTTGACTTTGACTTTGACTTTGACTTTGACTTTCGAAACACGGGGTGTTACAGCCTCCCCTACTTAAGGGAATTTCATCCCGAAATTAGGCTTTAGCCGTAACAAACAACTGCGGGTACTTCGCCTTCATGTCGCTTTCGAGTTCCCAGGTGAACTCGGCGCCTCGTTTACCATCCCAGCGAACCTTCACAATGGGAATGCGTGAGCGTCTGAGTACCTTGGTTTCTCGTCCCACGATCTCGACAGGCTTTTCCACGAAGTGTAGTGTTTCGTCCACTTGTAGATCCTCGAGAGGGACATGTAATTCTTGGTCGGCCAAGCACTTTCTGAGGTTCAAAACATGGAAAGTCGGGTGGACGTTACTCAGTTCTTCTGGTAGTTCGAGTCTGCAGGCCAGTTTTCCAATCCTTTCCAGAATTTTAAAGGGTCCGACATATCGAGGCGCGAGCTTTCCTTTCTTGCCGAATCTGATCACCCCCTTCCAAGGTGCAACCTTTAGGAGTACGTGATCGCCAACGTCAAATTCAAGGGGCTTGCGGCGTCTATCAGCGTAACTTTTCTGTTGGCCCCGAGCTTTCAACAGATTGTCTCGAATTTGGAGGATTTTGTATGTCGTTTCTTGCAACAGCTCGGGACCGGTAATTTACGCGTCTCCGAGCTCGTGCCACACAATAGGCGATCGACATTTCCTTCCATATAGAGCCTCAAATGGTGCCATTTGTATGCTAGAATGATAACTGTTATTGTATGAGAATTCAACCAAAGGTAAGTACGCGTCCCAATTACTACCGAAATCTATGACACATGAACGGAGCATGTCTTCAAGGGTACAAATCGTTCTTTCAGTCTGACCGTCGGTTTGGGGATGGAAAGCGGTACTTAGATTAAGAGTAGTATCGAGAGCAGATTGAAACGTTTCCCAAAAATGCGAGGTAAACCGACCATCGCGGTCAGAGATGATGTCGCGAGGCGTCCCATGTCGACTAATGATCTCCTTGGTGTAGATCCGGGCTAATTTTTCTACCTTGTAGTCTTCTCGTATCGGCAGGAAGTGAGCTGACTTAGTCAAACGGTCAACCACAACCCAAATGCTATCACGACCAGATTGAGTACGCGGAAGTTTCGTTATGAAGTCCATAGCTATACTCTCCCATTTCCACATCGGAATCTCGGGTTGAACGAGTAAGCCAGAGGGTCTTTGATGCTCAGCCTTGACCTTGGAACAGGTCAGGCATTTCGAAACATAGATTGCACTATCCTTCTTCATGCCCGGCCACCAGTACTTGTAGCACATGTCCTGGTACATCTTGTCAGCACCGGGATAAATAGAATATCGAGATCTGTGGGCTTCATCCATCAAAAGCTGTCGTAAATTTGTACGCTTGGGAATCCAGATTCGGTCCAAATAATGAAAGATACCATTCGATTTATTCTCGAGTTGGTGCCATCGTTTAGAATTCTTTCCTTCTTCAAAGTTCGCTCGGTAAAACAAGCATGCTGCGCGTCACGGATAAGAGCTTCTAGATTATGCTGGGCTTGGAAATTACGAATGCTAAGTAAGTAGCTTCGTCCACTGAGGGCATCGGCAACAACATTTGCTTTGCCTGGATGGTAACGGATCTCACAGTCGTAATCGTTAAGCAGTTTTACCCACCAGCGTTGACGCATATTCAGTTCCTTCTGGTCAAAGATAAGTTGTAGGCTCCTATGATCGGTGAAGATCGTACACTTGGTACCATAAAGGTAGTGTCGCCAAATCCTTAACGCAAAAACAACTGCGCCAAGCTCGAGGTCGTGTGTGGTGTAGTTCTTCTCGTGGATCTTGAGCTGTCGAGAAGCGTACGCGATAACCTTGTCTCATTGCATAAGAACACAACCAAGACCAAGGTTCGAGGCATCGCAGTAGACTACGAAGTTGTCGTTTCCGTCGGGCAGTGAGAGTACGGGAGCATTGCAAAGCATAGCTTTGAGAGCTTGAAAGGCTTCCTCCTATTTAGTTCCCCAAACAAAAGATTTATCCTTATGCGTAAGAGAGGTAAGCGGCACAGCGATCTTAGAAAAACCTTTGATAAAACGGCGATAATAACCTGCCAGTCCGAGAAAAGAACAGACTTCAGACGGATTCTTGGGTGTAAACCAACTCTTAAAAGCTTCGATCTTCGCAGGGTCAACATGGATACCTTGACTATTGACAATGTGACCCAGGAATTGGATCTCCTCCAGCGAGAATTCACACTTGGAGAACTTGGAGTAGAGGCGGTTTCCCTAAAGTAACTCAAGAACCAAACGTAGATGCTGCGAGTGTTCGGCTTTTGATTTGGAATAGATCAGGATATCGTCGATGAATACGATCACGAAATGATCAAGGAAGGGTTTGTACACTCGATTCATCAGATCCATGAAGACTACAGGAGCATTAGTCAAACCAAAAGGCATGACAACGAACTCGTATTGACCATAGCGGGTTCGAAAAGTGGTTTTGGGTATATCCTCCTCTGGAATGCGTAATTGATGATAGCCTGAGCACAGATCGATCTTAGAAAAACACGTAGCACCTTGTAACTGATCAAACGAATCATCGATTCGAGGCAAGGGATAGCGATTCTTGATTGTCAACTTATTGAACTCCCTATAATCGATACACATCCTGAATGAACCATCCTTCTTTTTTACGAAAAGGACAGGCGCTCCCCATGGAGAGGTGCTAGGGCGAATAAAGCCTTTATCAAGTAGTTCCTGGAGCTGACTCGAGAGTTCGCGCATTTCGAAAGGAGCGAGACGATACGGCGCTTTAGCAACAGGGTTTGCTCTAGGAATGAGGTCGATTCGGAAATCGATATCACGAGCGGGAGGTAATCCGGGTAAATCATCGGGAAAAACGTTAGGGAATTCACGAACAACGGGGACCCGATCCACCTCTTTAACTTACTTTTTCTCCGCTACTACAATGTGCGCCAAGAAAGCTTGGTATTCCTTGCGGAGATACTTGCTAGCCTGGACACACGACATGAGTTGGAGTTTCTTCGACGCGACTTCACCATAAACACACAATTGATCACCATTAGCGAGCGAGAATCGAATCATCTTATCGAAGCAAACAACTTCAGCATGGTTTTCACGAAGAAAGTCCATGCCTACTATGACGTCAAAGCTACCGAGCTGCATCGGAATAAGGTCGATAGGAAAGACGTGATTATTGAGTTCAAGCATACAATCACGTAGAACTGAGTTGATGGCGACGGTTCTTCCAGTGGCAACTTCAACATCGAACGTCGAGGGGAGATGAGCGCGCTTACAATTGAGGAGCTTTTCGAATTCAAACGATACAAAACAGTTATCTACTCCAGTATCAAATAAACACGTAGCATATATACCATTCACAAGGAACGTACCATTGACCACATTGTTATCTGCTTGAGCCTGACGGGCGTTAATGTTGAATGCACATCCGCGGGCTGCTGGTTGTTGCTGCTGTTGCTGAGGCTGCTGCTGGGGTTGCTGCTGTTGTGGCTCTTGCTTGACCACTCGGTTTGGCCACATGTTGGCGAAGTGGTTGGGATCACCACACGCATAGCAAGCTCTAGCATTGACCGCGGGTGCAGGAGCCGCTTGATGGCCTTGAGGAGCAGTAAGTAGAGCTTGATGAGCAGGAGCTTGACCTTGTGTTGGAGCAGGGTTTTGACGTGGACCTGTACGGCAGTTGGCGGTGAAGTGGCCGTACATGTTGCAATGCGCACAGTATCTCCAAGCGATTCCCACTAGGTGGTGATAAGTACAATTAGGGCAAGCCGGGTGAGGACCAGTGTACGCATGCTTTACCAGCTGTGCGTTGGTAACCGGGGCCACTACTTGGTGGTGTTGGTGTTGCTGAAGAGCTGGAACTGATTGGAGCAGGGCAAATTTGGTTACAGCGCAGTTCTTATTGCCGGAATTGCTTTTGTTCTTTCTCTTGCGTCTTGAGAGCTTGAATGACTGAGGAGCGGCGGCGGTTGAAGCGGTTGAAGCGGTGGTAGCTTGATGCAGATTCTTGGGAGCTTTATCCCAGACACCAGACTTGACTCGCTTGTCGGTGATCTCTGAAGCGAGCAAGTAGGTTTCTTCGATCGTTGTCGTCTTTGCTGCTTGAACGAAATCAGCCACGCAATCCGGAAGAGCACGGATATACTTTTTGATGGTGATTTCGGGCGTCTTGACTTGATCCGGACAAATTATACTCAACTGCTTGAAGCGCTCAGTCAAACCAGCGTTGTCACCATCTTTCTGCTTAATGTGCCAGAATTCATCCTCCAACGTTTGGCGCTCATGGGGAGGGCAGAACTCTTGCATCATCACGTCCTTCAACTCGTCCCATGATTGCCCGTAAGCTGCATCATTTCTGCGTTTGTTTCTCTCGGCCGTCCACCAGTCTAATGCGCGGGACTAGAAGACGCCAGTTGCGTTGAGAGTACGGAGATCATCAGGACAGCCACTCTGGCGCAGGGTGATTTCGATAGAATCAAACCATTGGAACATGGTCGTAGGACCATCTTCACCAGTAAACTCATTTGGTCCGCAGGCTTTGAACTGTTTGAAGCTAAAAGCAGCTTTGGGAGTATCGGTCCTGGACTCTTCAGAAGAGTTGCTTGCATTCTCATTCAGTTCACACATGATCTGGGGGATGACTTTAGCGATTTGGTTGGCGACGAGAGAAGCAAGTCGCTTGTCGGCGTGCTTACGCCTAGCATGTGACATCTGTGTATCTTAATCCTTGTTCAATTCCGAACTCTCAAGCCTGTTATGGAAGTGAAATCATAAACCGTTACGTAAACATAATCAGTTTAATGCGACGTACACACCGGAACAGAGACATAAGCCAAACATACCCTAAATACCCTTTATATAACTTAGAAATAAGTTTCGAAGGATTCGGTATGGCAAAAACATGTTTATTCGAACAGTAGAACTATTTACGACAAAACTGCGAAACAAACGTTGGTGACCGCTCGGATAATATTTAAATCCTAAAAATATTATGTTATGATTAAAATTTTATTTTAATCATGTTCGTGTTGAAAAATAAATTAAAACATTTAAAAACGTTATTTTTCAAGTTTAAAGCACGTACCGCGTGTTACTACGCAACACAGTGCATATACTGCAAAACACGGACAACGCAGCCAGTCTCGGCAACTGAATTTTATTTCAGTAATATTTTGGTGATATTATTTTTATAGAATAATAAAAATAATTTAGAACGCCATAAACGGGGATTTAAACGCTAGATAAAATACCCGGTATCCAGTTAAATACCTGTTTTTATCTAATTTACCAAACAAAATTACACATGGACCCCCTCCCCCTTCAAATTTACGGTCACAATATATGGGGACCCCACCAAAATATTTTCAAGATCTCTAAATATTCTATTTGATCCTTGGGTGGACAAGTGTAGTTGCATGCCAATTCCATATCTTCTATATCTTCTTAAATCTTTCATAAGATCACAAAGCAATCTACACTCAATCTTCCACTCTCTCTCTCTCCTTCCCCAAACCGTAACCCCATCACCCCCACCACTTTCATCTTTTGCAACTTTGTTCATCAAGATTCAACTTCATTTTAAGCACATTTCAAGTTGGTGTGAAGATACAAAGGGGTTTCCAAGGTGCTTTCAAGTGATTTCAAGCTTCCTATCATCAAATTCTCATCCAACAACTTACTTGAGTCTTGAAGGTATAACTTTTATGTTTAAATCATACTCTTGATTCTTGGTTGTTCTTGATGATTTGAAGTTTCTCTTGAATCTTGGAATTTTCACAAACTTGAAATCTAAAATGAAAAGGGTCTTGACACAAATAAAAATGGTGATGTATATGTATGTATATAACCGTACATATATATATGTGTGTATGAGTTTTGAAGTTTGATTTCTTGATAAGTACTTGTTTAAGTTGTTGCTTGTTCTTGAATGATAGTTAAAATGCAAGTGTTTAATGATCTATGCATGATATGATAAATGTTCAAATACATTAGCAAATAAACATGAATAAGTTGCATATTTGATGCATTTAGATTAATATGAAATGTTGATGATATGATAGTATGCTTTAGGCACTTGTACATGAGAATACATGTTGATTTAAAGCTCAAGAAGTGATAAAAAATGATTATATGACAAAAATACTTTAGAACATATTATAAACACTAAAAATAACATTATTTGGTATATTATAATGGCATGAAACTTTGACATAGGTTTGATAGCTTTGCATGTTGTACATATAGCTTAAAAAGTGGTAAAATATGTGAAATTTGCATGATTTATGTGCTTTATGTGAGACCTGAACTATCATGAGTATAACCACTATTTTATTCAGTAAATAACATGGGTTGTGTTAAAATATCAAGTCATTTCGATTTGGGATGGTTCGGGTAACATTCGATGCAAAACTATGCGGTAAAACGGTTAAAAATCGGCTTTTCGAATGATTTTTATAAAACTGTTTTAGATCAGTAACCAAACTGATATTTTTGCTATAAAAATAAGTATTTTAACTTATATTAAGTTTACTTGGTGTTTGGTTAGTCATACGTGACTTCCGGCGCCCAAAAACATTACCGAATCACTAAAATACGTGTTTTTCAATGTACACTAGAATGAGTTGTTCATGGGTAAATTTTAGGTGTTGCAATGTGCTATGTGTTTTACAATATGTGTATGATGATGTGTTATAGTTGACAAGATTATGTGTATCGCAATATTTATATTATGTCACAAAAAGCATATATATATATATATATATATATATATAAATACACCAATATAATCAAAAATATTAACTTTTTGAGAAAAATCTCAAAGTTATGTGAAAATTCTAAGTATCGGAGAAACTTATGTATTTTTGTGGGTTTTTGATTATTAAATCGTTCTTATTTAATTTAGGACGAATAAACAATTTGAGGGATTGTGTTAACATATAAAACGCACCCAAAGGTGAGTACATAGTCCCCTCTTTTACTGCTTTCAAATGTTTTGGGGTGATTCATATGTGCCTATTCATTATTTTCATGATTTCGACTATATGATTTCACATGCATAAGTACTATCTTTTGACGAATTGGACTATTTTCTATGGTTTAAACAACTGATTTCCAAGGTTTGTTAGAACTAATTGTTTATTTATATTGTTATTTATACATTCATTAACAATGATCAAGCCGATTGCTAGTACGATATAACGCTATAGGACTAGACACCCCATTCCTGTTGTATGAAATGTCAGAAACCGAATTTTATCCAAATAGAATTTGCCTTTGTGGTATTTCTATAGTCTCTAAAGTGTAGTTTGATGCACTAAGGTTTGAATGTATTGCTAAATCGTGATTTATGGTATATTTCGATATACTACCAACGTGATACTGTTTTCTAAAGCATAATTTGATATGCTATTATTTACTAAAGTATAATTTGATCTACTATGTACAAATCCAACATATATTTTGTTATTTACTAAAACATAGTTGATATGTTATTTACAAAACCAAAGTATACTTATGATATACTACCGAAAACTATTATTTTAACAACTAAAGTATATTTGATATACTATATGTTTAACTGTTTTGAAACTAAAATATATTTTAATATATTACTTATCCGACTTTCTTAAAACCAAGGTATATTTTTATGTATACTACAACTTTTATATCAATGCAAAGTGTTCTAGAAACCAAACTTTTATCAAGGATTCATTGCTACTTTTATAAACATATAATCTTTTCTTATATGATCCAAAGCCATGAATCTAATTCACAAAACCTATGTTACTCACATGCATTTTTATGCTGACGTATTTACTTTCACATATGTTTCAGGTTTTATTTCGTGACGACTGTTGATTGCTTTACATAGGATGGACATGGGACTTAGTAATTATAAAAACATGAACGGCAATTGTACTATTTGTTGATCAAATTCCAAGACAATGTAACTTTTTATGTAATAAAACAATATTCTAAATTCCATGTGTTGTGAAACAATGATTCTGTTACAACACTCCCCGACGTTTCCGCCACGATTTGTTGTTTTACGTGGTCGTGGTGTGACAGAAAAGTTGGTATCAGAGCTCATGGTTATAGGGAATTAGGTTATTAGTAAAATTTTGACCTAGACTATAACCTTTCTAGGACTCTAACACAAGTTACCTTGTGTTTAGATCTTAAAAACAATACAATCACCTATCCTTAGGTGATTACCAAAACAAGTACACAAATCTCAATTCCATTTG
This sequence comes from Helianthus tuberosus, assembly GCA_030545235.1. Classification (NCBI taxonomy): domain Eukaryota; kingdom Viridiplantae; phylum Streptophyta; class Magnoliopsida; order Asterales; family Asteraceae; genus Helianthus; species Helianthus tuberosus. Next base: position 128,945,943 of record CM060407.1, read on the forward strand.
AAAATTGATCATCTATCCTTAGATGATTAGTTTTTAGGCTTTACGCCTTTAAAATTTTCAAATCTCGGCAAAGTTTGAGTCTTAATAATGTGAACACGTGCAATCCGGAAGAGTGGGTGCCTGTACCCTGAGTTTTCTGTCTAAGGCTAGAGTGTTCGTACAAATCCACATAATCGGACCAGTCACTCTTACCTGGGAACTCTAGGGGTGAGTATCCACTTATAGGCTAAAGCATGTCTTCATTATGCATTATGTAGACCTCTTTACTTTGATTAGTCACTGTGTTGTTTGTTTGTTTTAAGTAACAAACAAATGACCACCTTCCTTCGTTTTGTCGATGTTTTCAATACTCCTTTTGATTGTTCTATGTCAATCTCACACATTTCCTTGTGTTCCCTTTTCTTTTAGATGCCTCCTCGACGTGATCAAACTCAAGACGCCGCAATGGCAGCCTTGATCACTCAGCAAATTGCTGCTGTACTCCCGAACCTAGTTACCCAGTTAAACCAAGCAAACAACAACATCAACGCACCTGTTCCGTGCAACTTTAAGACATTCAACTCTGCTAAACCTTTGAAGTTTTCTGGGACTCAAGGAGCAACCGCGCTCCTGCAATGGTTTAAAAGTTTGTAGAGCACATTCAGGCATGTGCAATGTCCGAATGAGCGTAAGGTTGAGTTTGCATCCAGTGTGTTTGAGAAACGTGCTCTTAAATGGTGGAATGGGGTGATGCGTGATAGGGGTGCCAATGTGGCACTAGCTCAAACTTGGGAGGAGCTTCGAGCTCTAATGATGAAGGAGTTCTGTCCTCGTTATGAGCTTAGAGCGTTGGAAAGAGAATTTGACGATTTGAAGCAAGACAGTGGTGAACATCGAGCCTATACTGATCGTTATGAGGAGCTGAGCCTGTCATGTCCTGCTATGGTTACGCCTGTGGAGAAGGCAATTGAAAAGTACATTGATGGTCTTCCTGACTTAGTTCAGGATATCGTTACTGGCAGCAACCCTACTACTGTCAGACAGGCCATTGAATTGTCTGCTACCCTGACTGAATCCCAGATCAGGAAAGGTAAGCTTTTTCGAAAGGGCGATCCGAAACCATCTGACAAGTCTGCACAAGAAGAACCAAAGGATAGACAGGCCGAGACATCCAAGAAGAAGAAGCGCAAGGCTTCACAAAACTGCGCAATAACTGCTCAGAACAACCAGGTTGCACCAAATCAGCCAGTACAACCTCGTACAAAGAAAAACTATGTTGGTACTGCACCTTTGTGCAACAAATGCAACCGTCATCATCTGGAGTAAGTACAGTGTCACAAATGTACCCATTGTGGGCGATTGGTACATTTGGTCAATACCTGCCGTTATGCTAACCAAGCTACTGCAAATCCTGCTGTTGCTCAAGCACAGTTCCCTCCTGGGTCGTGTTATAACTGTGGTGACCTTACTCACTACCGAAACAATTGCCCAAGACTTGTTAACGCAAACCCAGCGCATGGACCAGTGTTCAACATAAACAAGGCAAACGCGAACGACAATGTAGCAGTGAATAATTAGTCTTTTGTATTTCTTTGTTTGTTATCCTTTGACGTATGGAACAATTCAGTTGTTATATATAAATAAAATTTGTTGTTTCAAGTTTATTTTACAAAACTGATACAATTATGTGATTTCTTTTATGTCTTGTGTTTTTGTGTTATCCGAATATTCACTATCCAAATCCTCATAGAATCATCCATATCTCCATATGAGGGATTTATAGTAGGATATCCAAAGGTACTACCTTAAATCCTTAATGTGCTTCTACGTAATAGTTAAGACCCTTGGAATATGAAGTACTACTCTATAATTGGACCCCTTGAGTGGTCTAGCTAAACAGATTGATTCAAAAATCTGGTTAGGAATATCCTGTGATGATATAATTGAAAAGATCCCCTAAGTGGTCTATTTAAGGAGATTGTACGATGGTCTAGTTAAGGAGCTCATGTGTTGATCTAGTTAAAAAGATCGTCCGTTGATCTAGTTAAAAAGATCATTTGGTGGTCTAGTCAAGTCACTTCATGTTTATTCGATTGATTTTTCCCTACGCATTATGAAATGAATTGTGCGGACCGTGCAAGGAATTACGTAATTATGGATGCATACATAATTATGGAATTCAGTGCATAGAAACCACATCAAGTTTTATCATGTGTTAAGACCTATAGTGATGAGAATAACGAAACAGGAACAATGTAGAAAAGGGCATGGTGGATACACCGCTGGTATATAAGTGTTCCTTATTACATTGCGAACGTAACGTTATTTAAGTTACTAGAAGTCCTGGACCTTGACCAATGTTATTTTATCTTACACTCTCCGACTCTGTTTTCAAACACACACAAGTTTCCTATGACAGTCTTCATAAGAAACGTTCTCCTATCCATTGTTCAAAGCTCCATGCTTTTGTTACAACGACGACATCACTTTGACAGTTGACAAATTCGCTAAGAATCCAAACATGGCCCAGAGTTTTACTTAGGGTTCGAGGGATTCATTCGAAAGCGAAACCATCACAGTTGCCTTCAGAAGTTTCCTTTAATTTAAATTTCGGGACGAAATTTCCAAAAGTATGGGAGACTGTGACATTTGTGTATCTTAACCCTTGTTCAATTCCGAACTCTCAAGCCTGTTCTGGAAGTGAAATCATAAACCGTTACGTAAACATAATCAGATTAACGCGACGTACACACCGGAACTGAGACATAAGCTAAACATACCCTAAATACCCTTTACATAACTTAGAAATAAGTTTTGAAGGATTCGGTATGGCAAAAACATGTTTATTCGAACTGTAGAACTATTTACGACAAAACTGCGAAACAAACGTTGGTGACCGCTCGGATAATATTTAAATCCTAAAAATATTCTGTTATGATTAAAATTTTATTTTAATCATGTTCGTGTTGAAAAATAAATTAAAACGTTTAAAAACGTTATTTTTCAAGTTTAAAGCACGTACCGCGTGTTACTACGCAACACAGTGCTTATACTGCAAAACACGGACAACGCAGCCAGTCTCGGCAACTGAATTTTATTTTAGTAATATTTTGGCGAGATTATTTATATAGAATAATAAAAATAATTTAGAACGCCATAAACCGGGATTTAAACGCTAGATAAAATACCCGGTATCCAGTTAAATACCTGTTTTTATCTAATTTACCAAACAAAATTACACATGGACCCCCTCCCCCCATCAAATTTACGGTCACAATATATGGGGACTCCACCAAAATATTTGCAAGATCTCTAAATATTCTATTTGATCCTTGGGTGGACAAGTGTAGTTGCATGCGAATTCCATATCTTCTATATCTTCTTAAATCTTTCATAAGATCACAAAGCAATCTACACTCAATCTTCCACTCTCTCTCTCTCCTTCCCCAAACCGTAACCCCATCACCCCCACCACTTTCATCTTTTGCAACTTTGTTCATCAAGATTCAACTTCATTTTAAGCACATTTCAAGTTGGTGTGAAGATACAAAGGGGTTTCCAAGGTGCTTTCAAGTGATTTCAAGCTTCCTATCATCAAAATCTCATCCAACAACTTACTTGAATCTTGAAGGTATAACTTTTATGTTTAAATCATACTCTTGATTCTTGGTTGTTCTTGGTGATTTGAAGTTTCTCTTGAATCTTGGAATTTTCACAAACTTGAAATCTAAAATGAAAAGGGTCTTGACACAAATAAAAATGGTGATGTATATGTATGTATATAACCGTACATATATATGTGTGTATGAGTTTTGAAGTTTGATTTCTTGATAAGTACTTATTTAAGTTGTTGCTTGTTCTTGAATGATAGTTAAAATGCAAGTGTTTAATGATCTATGCATGATATGATAAATGTTCAAATACATTAGAAAATAAACATGAATAAGTTGCACATTTGATGCATTTAGATTAATATGAAATGTTGATGATATGATAGTGTGCTTTAGACACTTGTACATGAGAATACATGTTGATTTAAAGCTCAAGAAGTGATAAAAAATGATTATATGACAAAAATACTTTAGAACAGATTATAAACACTAAAAATAACATTATTTGGTATATTATAATGGCATGAAACTTTGACATAGGTTTGATAGCTTTGCATGTTGTACATATAGCTTAAAAAGTGGTAAAATATGTGAAATTTGCATGATTTATGTGCTTTATGTGAGACCTGCACTATCATGAGTATAACCACTATTTTATTCAGTAAATAACATGGGTTATGTTAAAATATCAAGTCATTTCGATTTGGGATGGTTCGGGTAACATTCGATGCAAAACTATGCGGTAAAACGGTTAAAAATCGGCTTTTCGGAGGATTTTTATAAAACAGTTTTAGATCAGTAACCAAACTGATATTTTTTCTATAAAAATAAGTATTTTAACTTATATTAAGTTTACTTGGTGTTTGGTTAGTCATACGTGACTTCCGGCGCCCAAAAACTTTACCGAATCACTAAAATGCGTGTTTTTCAATGTACACTAGAATGGGTTGTTCATGGGTAAATTTTAGGTGTTACAATGTGCTATGTGTTTTACAATATGTGTATGATGATGTGTTATATTTGACAAGATTATGTGTATCGCAATATTTATATTATGTCTCAAAGTTATGTGAAAATTCTAAGTATCGGAGAAACTTATGTATTTTTGTGGGTTTTTTATTATTAAATCGTTCTTATTTAATTTAGGACGAATAAACAATTTAAGGGATTGTGTTAACATATAAAAACGCACCCAAAGGTGAGATATAGTCCCCTCTTTTACTGCTTTCAAATGTTTTGGGGTGATTCATATGTGCCTATTCATTATTTTCATGATTTCGACTATATGATTTCACATGCATAAGTACTATCTTTTGACGAATTGAACTATTATCTATGGTTTAAACGACTGATTTCCAAGGTTTGTTAGAACTAATTGTTTATTTATACTGTTATTTATACATTCATTAACAATGATCAAGCCGATTGGTAGTACGATATAGCGCTATAAGACTAGACACCCCATTCCTGTTGTATGGAATGTCAGAAACCGAATTTTATCCAAATAGAATTTGTCTTTGTGGTATTTCTATAGTCTCTAAAGTGTAGTTTGATGCACTAACGTTTGAATGTATTGCTAAATCGCGATTTATGGTATATTTCGATATACTACCAACGTGATACTGTTTGCTAAAGCATAATTTGATATGCTATTATTTACTAAAGTATAATTTGATATACTATGTACAAATCCAACATATATTTTGTTATTTACTAAAACATAGTTGATATGTTATTTACAAAACCAAAGTATACTTATGATATACTACCGAAAACTATTATTTTAACAACTAAAGTATATTTGATATACTATCTGTTTAACTGTTTTGAAACTAAAATATATTTTAATATATTACTTATCCGACTTTCTTAAAACCAAGGTATATTTTTATGTATACTACAACTTTTATATCAATGCAAAGTGTTCTAGAAACCAAACTTTTATCAAGGATTCATGGCTACTTTTATAAACATATAATCTTTTCTTATATGATCCAAAGCCATGAATCTAATTCACAAAACCTATGTTACTCACAGGAATTTTTATGCTGACGTATTTACTTTCACATATGTTTCAGGTTTTATTTCGTGACGACTGTTGATTGCTTTACATAGGATGGACATGGGACTTAGTAATTATAAAAACATGAACGGCAATTGTACTATTTATTGATCAAGTTCCAAGACAATGTAACTTTTTATGTAATAAAACAATATTCTAAATTCCATGTGTTGTGAAACAATGATTCTGTTACAACACTCCCCGACGTTTCCGCCACGATTTGTTGTTTTACGTGGTCGGGGTGTGACATAGCATCTCGTGAGTGTAGGGATCCAGATGACGACATTGTCTGCAACAGACAGCGCCATTGGATTCAAACGCTATTCGATTATTCCTAGTATAGTCTAGGGATTCACCATAAAGCTCAGGAACACGTAGTCATATAAACACAGGATCACAAAAGCTCAAAAACACATAGGCACATAATCACGTAAGGCACAGAAGCACATAAGGCAGTCAGAACACAGAAACCTTACTATATGTTGCACGTATTCCCTATCCTTCACAGCACGTATAGCGATCAAATACTGCGATTGCGAGTATCGAGCTGCGATTGTGAATAATGACCAGCGATTTGTTAGCGTTATGGGATAGATGTGCAGTGCGAGTGATGTGTGTTGATTGAAATGGACAGCGAAAACGAATAAATCACCAAAATCGAAACATGTAATCACATAAAACACATAAAATCCACATAAAATCGATAAATCACAGAGTTGGTTGCGGTAATTCCAGAATCGAAACACATAAAATTCGAGGATAGATTGTCTTGGGTGCGTAGACATTGACTACCCAAAGTAATTCGACTATTCACAAGGACCTTAAGTCCACACCTTGGCTTTCTAGATTGTGCTCTCGCTTCAATTTGAGCGATTGGCACGCCTCCTTCCAGTTACAGTGTGACTCAAGTCGTTGGAGTCCGTCGAGACTTTGGTGAGAGTTTTGTAAAAAATTATAATAAGTAGGGCGTGTTGTTAAGATGCGGGTCTCACCCCTAACTTAACAACTCGGCCGAGACAATCTTTTAATAGATGCAGGGTGAGACTCCTGTTGAGGTATGGATTTCACTCCTGACTCAACGCAGATTCTCTTGTTTATAGTAAAAGTAGCAATTCGAACGAGTAATCTGGTCGAGAGTTTGCCGTTTTCACACCTAATCTCAACCAGATCATCCGTTTATGTGTGAAATCAGCCTTAGGAAAGGCTGATCTTGCACAGAACTGTAGTATGCGATGCTCGCTCAAGTGTGTAGTGTACAGCGAGTTCGAGCGAGAAGTAGCGAGTAAGCTCGTACAAACCCCTACTGGGCATGCACAAGTTGGTCTGTTGGTACCTTAAACTATAGACTAGGTGGTTCTAAGACATTGACCCAGACTAGGTCAAGCCTTACCTAATTCCCTATAGTTATGGCTCTGATACCAATCTGTCACACCCCAACCGATGACGGAAACATCGGGGCATGGCACTGAGCGAAACAGATTGTTCAAGAGAAATTCCATAACCTATTAAGCAAGTAAGTTATTACAGACATAGATATCTCTAAAACAAATAAAACTATTTCGACAACTCAGATTCAAATAAGAATAAATTGTCTTTGTTTGTTTCTAGACTCTCCTAGGCTCGGTTCCATCAAATAGCAAGCAAAGCACAGCATCTTAAACACCTGTCACATACATTAAAATATAGGTCAATACACATAGTGTAAAGGTGAGCATACAAGTTTGATAATAGCATAATAGAGTTCGAAATCGTTTACGCATAACCAGCATGTATAACGTATAATGTGAAGCATGTAAGTTATCAACAAAGATCCTATCAATACCAATGACCGCGAGTTGACTGCGAGTAGCGAGTGCGCATCACATGTTCACCACTGTGAACACGCGAAGTAATTGTCCTTAACAACCCTTGAGTGAACAGGTGCTAAGTCCAAACTATAGTACTATCGTTGCTAAGGCAGGTAGACAGCAACCAATGTGTAAACATAACAAACATGCATTCATCGAGTCACGTATAACATGCATTAAAGGTCAGCGTATAAATAGTGTTTGCGTTGTGTGATCGATGTGATTTAGAATAAATAACGTATGTAACACCCAAAAGTGCGTAAAGCAAAAAGGGATCGAGTATACTCACAGATTTTGTTTAACAAGTAAACACTCTCTTGGATTGAAGGGAGCCCTTGAGAGATTAGCCTAAACAGTTAACGATAGCATAAACGATGAGCGGCTCGTAAAACAGGGAGAAGTAACCAAGTATCGGATGGCAATCCGATCGGATGGCTAGTCGATCGGATGTCAATCCATTCGGATGGTTATCCGATCGGATGGCCATTCGATTGGATTGGCACATCGTTTGGTGAGGATGTGTTTCTGTATGATGGTTTGTCTTTTGAAGTTTTCGTTGTAGCATTTTGAAAATAGAGAAGTATCTCTGCCCTTCAGGTCGGTCGTTCGGACGGCGGTTCGATCAGACGGCGATCCGATTGGTGAGGCTTCTTAGTTGAGAACAAGTTCACAGCAGGATGGTAACTCGATCGGATGCCTATCCGATCGAGTGGCAATTCGTTAGTTACTGATGATCTTTAAAAAAATTGATTAAGTACTAAAGTCCCAGGTGTCACTCGATCGGGTGGTCGTTCGATCGGATGGCAATCCGATCGGACGGCGATCCGTTCGACGTTCAGAACCTTGGAATTTTGAATAAAAAGTTTAAGTGTGGAACCAAGTGCCACCCGGTCGGATGGCCGATTGATCGGATGGCAATCTGATCGAACGGCAATCCTTCCCAAACGGCCTGATCGTCTTGGACACTTGATTTCGTTGAAGACTTTGCAGTTTTGGACGAGACCTTATGATAACTTGTTTAAACAACAGAAACCCCATCTCGACCCAAGTGACCCGATCGAACAGGAACCACCCGTGTTCGGCCAGTTCACGGTTCGAGACGGCTGTTCACGTTCAAACCCGAAATTAATTATCTGTCGAATAGAATTCAGATCTTGAACTAACCCATCACTAAGAACGAGTAGAAGATCAGAACGAGCTCCGATTCTATCGGGTCTGAGTGCATTGAGTGTAAAAGAGTTGAAAGAAAGTTGGAAAACCTTCTTTCAATCCTTTTAACCATGAATTTGTGTAGATCTATGCGAAAATATTGATTAATCTTGTGGAAATCCTTGAGATCTAAGTTGTTCTTGGTGGAATGAAGCCAAACTTTGAAGTTCATAAGAACTCCATGATGACTTCATCCTAGAACACCTCAAATCCAGTGATTTCACGGTTAAAAGTTAAGATTTAAAGGTGAAAATGATAAAGAAGTGTGTGTAGATCATAGAAGTACAAGATTTAGGTTGAAAACTTACAAGAATCGAGAGAAATGAGAGCTTGAGTGCGGCTGGTCGAACAAGGAGCTGTCACATCACAAATGATGTGACAGGTGGGTATTTATGGGGTTTCCCAAAAAGGAAAGTGGTGAAGTGTCGGATTGATCGGGTGGCAATCCGATCGGGTGGTAGCCCGATCGGGTGACAACTCGATCGGATGGCAATCCGATCGGATGGCCACTCGATCCTGGTGTTCGGCGCGACGAGTTTTGTCATTTTGATTCGCGTGTTGAGGGTTGCGATGCGATTCGAGTGAGCGATGCGATGGTATTGCTCATTAGTTACACAAATAACATAACTACTATATCTAACATATAATCACTATAATTAACTTGCGTTTAGCGTTTTTTATTCGATTGCGATGCGATAGATTGCGATAGCGATTAACGCCTCAACATAAACATAACATGCACAAGGAACACATAAATAGCACACACGTAAAACAATATCCAAAACACATAATTCGAGTTGCGATTGCGACAGCGATAAGCGATAAGTCGATTAAACATGCGATTAATATGCGATTAAACTTCGATTATTAATAGATACTCCACATAATACAACTAAAGCGATTAAATAAATAGATTCGATTACAAGTCAAAGAAGTCAAAACAGTAGTTGAGCAAGGTGTGACAGATCGCAATTAGCAATCTTTTCTTCCTTTGACTTCAATCTTGACTTTGACTTTGACTTTCGAAACACGGGGTGTTACAAAGCCGATGGAAAAGGTACTTGTGGTTCGTGATTTTCCTAATGTCTTTCCTGGCGATTTACCCGGTCTACCCCCGACTCGTGATATTGACTTTCGTATCGACCTCATTCCTGGAGCTAACCCTGCCGCTAAAGCTCCTTATCGACTCGCTCCATCCGAAATGCGTGAACTTTCTAGTCAACTCCAGGAATTACTTGATAAAGGCTTCATACGCCCTAGCACATCGCCATGGGGCGCGCCTGTCCTTATTGTGAAAAGGAAGGATGGATCATTCCGAATGTGCATCGATTATAGGGAACTCAATAAGCTTACTATCAAGAATCGCTATCCCTTACCCTGAATCGACGATTTATTTGATCAATTGCAAGGCGCTATGTGTTTTTCTAAGATCGATCTACGCTCTGGTTATCATCAACTGCGAATTCAGGAGGAAGATATCCCTAAAACTGTTTTTCGCACTCGCTATGGTCACTATGAATTCGTCGTTATGCCTTTTGGTCTTACAAACGCACCCGTGGTCTTCATGGATTTGATGAATCACGTGTGTAAACCCTTTCTTGATTGCTTCGTCGTCGTGTTTATTGATGATATCCTTATCTATTCGAAGTCGAAAGATGAACACGCGCAACATCTCCGTTTGGTACTCGAACTTCTCCAAGGGAATCGCTTCTACGCCAAGTTCTCCAAGTTTGAATTTTGGCTCGAGGAGGTTCAATTCCTCGGTCACATCATCAACAGTCAAGTTATTCACGTCGATCCCACGAAGATTGAAGCAGTTAAGAGTTGGATTACACCGAAAACCTCGTCCGAAGTTCGTTCTTTTCTCGGATTGGCAGGTCATTACCGTCGATTTATCGTTGATTTCTCTAAAATCGCCGTTCCTCTTACCTCTCTAACGCATAAAGACAAGACTTTTATTTGGGGAACCGAACAAGAGGAAGCCTTTCAAACTCTCAAGCGTATGCTTTGCAACGCTCCCATACTCGCGCTACCCGATGGAAACGACGACTTTGTTGTCTATTACGATGCCTCTAACCTCGGTCTTGGTTGTGTCCTTATGCAACGGGATAAGGTTATCGCGTACGTGTCTCGTCAGCTCAAAGTCCACGAGAAGAACTACACAACCCACGATCTCGAACTCGGTGCAGTCATTTTCGCATTAAATATTTGGCGACACTACCTCTATGGTACCAAGTGTACGGTCTTCATCGACCATAAGAGCCTACAACACATCTTAAACTAGAAAGAGCTGAATATGCGCCAACGCAGATGGGTTGAACTTCTCAACGACTACGACTGTGAGATACGCTACCACCCAGGTAAAGCAAACGTCGTCGCCGACGCTCTTAGCCGACGAAGCTATTTACATAGTGTTCGCCTATTGTATGGCACGAGATCGGAGACGCGCAAATTACCGGTCCTGAGTTATTAATAGAAACGACTGACAAAATCCTCCAGATACGAGACAATCTCTTGAAAGCATAGAGTCGTCACAAGAGTTACGCCGATAAATGCCGCAAGCCCCTTGAGTTTGAAGTTAGCGATCACGTACTCCTAAAGGTTTCACCTTTGAAGGGGGTGATCCTATTCGGCAAGAAAGGAAAGCTAGCGCCACGATACATTGGTCCCTTTAAGATTCTGGAAAGAATTGGCAAAGTGGCCTACCGACTCGAATTACCAGAGGAAGTCACCAACGTACATCCGACTTTCCACGTCTCGAACCTCAAGAAGTGTCTAGCCGAAGAAAACCTGCATGTCCCTCTCGAGGATTTGCAAGTTAACGAAACTATACACTTTGTGGAAAATCCTGTAGAAATCATGGACCGAGAGACCAAGAAACTTCGACGCTCTCGCATTCCTATAGTGAAGGTTCGCTGGGAAGGCAAACACAGCGCCGAGTTCACTTGGGAACTCGAAAGTGATATGAAAGCTAAATATCCACAACTCTTCGTTACGCATGCGCCTTAATTTTGGGACGAAATTCCTTAAAGTAGGGGAGGCTGTAACAACCCGACTTTTAGGGTCATTACTTATATCTATCATTTCTTGCTTAATTAACTTGTACTCTCGAGATTTCGATTATCGCAAAAGGGTTTAAACAATTTGAAACTATATTCTACAACGCGTTCATAACGCTTATTCAAAACGCAGTTATCGCATTAAACGCAGTTTACAACGCATACTACTTAAACGCATTTTATCGCATATCACATCGCATGTTAGACTAAACGCTATCGCAACGCAATCACAACGCAAACTCGAAACGCAGATTTACTTTGTACGTTTTATGTGTTATGTGTGTTATTTGTGTGATTACTTGTTTTATGTTATGTGGTTATCTCAACGCAATGCTTACTCGCAACTCGCCTAACCGCAACGCAACACTTAACGCACGAAACGAAAGTTGGAAAAGTAACTCGCACAACTTAATTGATCGAATGACCACTCGATCGAATGGATCCATCCGGATGACCATCCGATCGGATGGCCATCCGACCGGACATCCATTCGACCGAGCGCCACTTACTTGCACCGCCTTACCCTCTCTCTCACACTATAAATAGTGCCCGTACACGCCACTGTTCATTGATGTGACAGCTCCCTCCGACCAACTCGCTCCCAGTTCATTCTCAGGCACTTTTCTCTCGATTCAAGGCTATTTCGTAAGTATTTCTCCCCAAACCTTGTACAATCATCATCACTACACACTTCTCTATCAAAATCACCGGTTTTTTTCACGAAATCACCTGATTTGGACTCCTTGAAGGTGACATCATCTCAGTTGCTTATGCAAACTGTGGTGTGACGTCATCCCGTCAAGATTTGTTCAGATCTAAAGGATTTCCACACATTTTTAACCTAGATCTCAACAAGATTAAAACAATTGAGAGATGTTTTCTACTTTTCTTCAACTTTTCTTCAACATTCTGCACAAAACCGATGGAATCTAGACTCATTTAGGCTCTCTACTCATTCTCTAGTGGAGAACCGGCTTGAAGATGGATTTCCACCGGAAGAGGTGACCGATTAACGGGTTGAACATGAAATTCCATTAAGGACAGTGAATCTGATCGAATTGGGTGATTCCCATCCGATCGAATAAGCTGGACCTTGGTGTATTTTTCCGTTGTTTGATACGTCAACATGTGATCTCCGTTAAATCGCAAACTTTTTAACTTAGAAAATTTAGTTAATGATGATAAATAGAAAAAGGAAAATAGGAAGAATAGAGAGAGGGTGGAGAGTTGAAATCGGATGCTACGAATTTGATAAACCGATCAAGTCCTAATATCATCATTATCATACTCCATTCCTTTCACTTTCCTCATCGGAACACAACTTTCTCTCTCTCTCTCTCTCTCTCTACCCATTCATTTCCTTCGAATCTACCATCACACATGGCGGATCAGCTCACCGATGATCAGATCTCCGAGTTCAAGGAAGCCTTCAGCCTATTCGACAAGGATGGCGATGGTACAACTTTCTCTATCTTGTTCATTGATGATTAGCCTTTGTTTCTACGCAATTTCATTAACAAATTAGCTTTTTCTTATGTCGAATTGTGATTTTCTTCTAGATGTTCGTTATGTGATTTTGTGCATATACAGAAGAGGAAGATAAAAGGATTATTAGATAGATTAGTTAGATCCATGAGGTAGGTTTTCTTATGGTGTGTATGTATAACTGAGCACTGCCTTTCTGGATCTAACTGATGCATTTTTCATCTTGTTTTTTGATTTTTCAGTTTAAAATTGATCAGATTATTGGACATAACTTTAAAATAAAATAAAAATGTATTTGATCTGGTTAATATTTTTCCAGGCAGCCCCTTCTCTGTTCACCAAAACCTAATCAGCATTAACTGGTAATATAGTCTTTTAAACATTGATATTGAAAGTAGATCAAAGCGGACCGAAAATACAAGTGAAAACATGTTGGTGCTGCCTTGTTTTTCGTCTTATGAAGGTTGGTTGGACATTTGTGATAACTAGAGAACCATAATGATAAAACACACGCTCTTTGTTTAATGACCCTAAGGGGCTGTTTGGCAACATCTGAATGGTTAAGTGCTGAAACAGTAAGAGGTCTGAACCATTAAGTGCTGAATCAGTAAGATGTCTGAACCATTAAGAGCATGTATAATGCTTAACCGTTCAGAGGCAAATGTCTGACCAATTCAGATTAGAGGTCTTAATCATTCAGACTCTATATAATGCTTAACCATTTAGAGGCAAATGTCTGAACCATTCAGACATCTGCTCATGAAACAAACAGTCTGAACCATTAAGTGTTGAACCAGTAAGAAGTCTGAACCTTTAAGAGCCTCATTAAGAGGTAAACAAACAACCCCTAAAGCTTGTTGTCAAGTTCGAAAATGATCTAAAAAGTAAAAAAAAAAATGAATATGACTACAACATTAGTCTGTTGTTATTTAATTCGACTTTGGAATGTTCTAAAAAAACCTTTTAGTTATAAAGTTAAAAGTTAACCATTTAACATAGCAAACTGCAGCTTGTCATTACTTTTGTCTCTCATTTTATTTTAAAAGAGGGTTTCTTATAATGTGAACTATAATCTTGAACTGATATCTTTTCAACATGCATTATTTGTTCAAGTGAGTTTGCATTTTAAATATGTTTTCGGTATGGATGATTTGATGCATTCTTGATGGTTTGTTTATTCATCATAGAAAAGAGCCATGAAACAGGGGGTTGTTTATTGCAAATGCTTTTTTTGTAACTTGTAATTGCATTTTTAGGCTGTTTCTGATTCATCATGATTTTATTCTATTGCAGTCACTTTTCACGTCTCCTCATATAATGCCTCTAGTTCTACCACTGCAATTGCTGAATGCATAACCAAATAATAAGTAGTTTCTCCTAGTTTTATTTGCACTTTATTTTTTAAAAACCTCTGTCTGATTATCAAATAAACTGCATTATAACTTCAAATTTTGTTGAGTTAATTTTAGCTTACAAACACGTATACAACTATGATTTAAACATCATGAAAATGCTGGTAGAAAAGATTAGGCATCATGGAAAGCACTTAAAATAAACATGTCATGTTACAAACTGAAAGTACTTCACATTCAAAATCAAAATCACATACTTTATTTTGACACAACAGTTTTTTTTTCCCATTGTGTGTTATAAATGGGGATACTGAAAGTAATTAAGGATATGTATGTTAAGACTAAAACTAGTGTTCGTGCACCGGTAGGGGATACAGATTTCTTTGCTGTGGAAGTAGGACTCCACCAAGGGTCAGCGTTGAGCCCTTTTCTATTTGCGATTGTCTTAGATGAGTTATCAAAGTCGATTCAGGAGTCTGTTCCGTGGTGCTTGCTTTTTGCTGACGATATTGTGCTGATAGAAGAAAGTAAACAAAGCTTGAAAGCGAGGTTGGAAGAATGGCGTGTAGCCTTAGAATGCAAAGGTTTGAGGATAAGTCGCTCAAAGACTGAGTACCTTTACTGTGATTTTAGCGGAGCAGGCGATGAACACGACACTCAGATTACCATTGAGGGCCAGGTGGTTCCACAGGCAACTAAGTTCAAGTATTTAGGATCGTTTGTTCAGAGTAATGGAGAGTTAGACAGCGACGTAGTTCACCGTATCCAGGTTGGATGGTGTAGGTGGAGAGCAGCCACAGGGGTATTGTGCGATAAAAGGATCTCTGATAAATTAAAAGGGAAATTTTATAGGGTTGCAATTAGACCCTCTATGGTATACGGAACAGATTGTTGGGCCATCAAGAAAATGCATGCTCGAAAGCTAGAGGTAGCGGAGATGAGGATGCTAAGATGGATGTGTGGGCATACTAGGTTGGACAAGATAAGAAATGAGGTTTTTAGGAAAAGACTAGGAGTCGCTAGTATTTCAGACAAGATAAGGGAGGGGAGATTGAGATGGTTTGGGCATGTTAGGAGGAGGCAGACGACAGACCCGAGTAGAATAGTTGAAACACTCACTGTAGATGGAAGGAGGAGTAGAGGCAGGCCGAAAATGACTTGGGATGAGCGGATTAGGCAAGATTTGCTAGATTTGCACCTCTCTGAGGACATGGTCGAGGACAGAACTTCGTGGAGATGTAGGATTAAGGTTAAGGACTTTTAGGAATGTGGCCTGGTTTTTGGTTTAGGTTCTCGTCTTATGAGTTTAATTTTTCAGTTTGTATGAGGTGTGATATAGCTTTTATAAGTTCTCACCTAGTCCCGGTGTCGTAGTTTTACTAACACGTACTTATTCATTTATGTGTTTATTTTTACTCCCCCCTTTTTTTAGTAGTTGTGTGCTTATATAATGTCCCAGAAGCTTATGTCTTGGTTATGGTTTTTAGAGCCGGGGGTCTCACTGGAAGCAGTCTCTCTATCTCTGGGATAGAGGTAAGGCTTGCCTACATCCTACCCTCCCCAGACCCTATCAATAGCTCCGCTATAGGTGGGATTATACTGGGTATGGTTGTTGTTGTTGTTGTGTGTTATAAATGGGTCAAAAAATATTTAGCTAAGAGGGTAATGTGTCAAACCGGCTGAAAGTTGTCTAAAGTCTACTTTTAGTTTGTACAACCTTTTATATAGTTTTATTGAAATATCATATTATCGTTGCAATAGTATTGTTCCCATAATCATAATTAACACATTAATTATTTTTAAGAAAATTAAAATACGGACAAAAGAGTTTTGCAGTCACTGCAAAATAACCTGTTTTTGCTTTGCTCGTTTTGCTGCCTTTAAGTTCTAAATATCGGATTAATCTTTTCGTACAAGCACATTTCAAGTTGAGTTGGAGAACAGTTTTATTTTATCGGTAAAACATGTGAATTTTGATTCTGAAAAGTCTAATTGATATATACAGGTTGCATCACGACAAAGGAGCTTGGAACTGTGATGAGATCCTTAGGGCAAAATCCAACTGAAGCTGAACTCCAGGATATGATAAACGAAGTCGATGCTGACGGGAATGGAACCATTGATTTCCCGGAGTTTCTAAATCTAATGGCGAGAAAGATGAAGGATACAGACTCAGAGGAAGAACTGAAGGAAGCATTCAGAGTTTTTGATAAGGATCAGAACGGTTTCATTTCTGCTGCCGAGCTTCGTCATGTTATGACGAATCTTGGTGAAAAGCTTACTGATGAAGAAGTTGATGAAATGATCCGGGAAGCTGACGTTGATGGTGACGGTCAAATCAACTATGAGGAGTTTGTTAAGGTTATGATGGCCAAGTAGGCCAAGTAATGACCCTTTTTTATCTGTTTTTATTTTGTTTTCAAAGGACAAAAAAGATGATTTTAGGCCATGGATAATATGTTTAATTATGCATCTTTTGAGTGTTGTATTGACAACTATTTTCCACTTTCTTTCTCTTTTGATTGTTGCTATTTTCATATGCAAGATTTGTCCAAAATGATTATACCCAATTTCTGTTTTACACTTAGGATACGCGGTAAGAGGCACCACCCCCATCAGCTGAAAAAGAACAATAGCGCCTCTCATGACCATACCACAGACCCCATCATGGGGGCGTTGTTGGTGGGTTGTTAATGCAATGGTGAGTTGTATGCGTGCGAAGGAGGGGAGCACTGTTGGTCGGTTGAGGTTTTATCTCATACCCCTCAATGGGGGGCACTATTGATGAGGTGGAGCTGAGGTGTCACAATGGAGCCCCTAGGGACTTCATTCGATACTCTTCAGTCTTACATGGGGTCCACATGATCTGATTTAACAAGAAAATTAACTGGGTTAAGACCAAAGGACGCTACAAGCAAAGTTTTGAAACGTTAAGTACAAAAACTCGTCAATTTTAACGTCAAATGACACCGCCTGAATTTGGTATAAACATAAAGAACGAATCTTGTAATTTACTCTTGTTTTTATTGTAATATTTGGGGCCGTCTCCGATTCAATGACCAGTTAAACAGTCTGGTTGATGGTTTTAATGTTTCTATATCTTCTTGAATTTTAGAATTTTACATTATAATATTTATAAATCATTTTTATTATTTTAATTTTTTTAATTTAATCTAACAACTTTAAATAAATAAATAAAAAGTATGAAGACCAAAAGAATTTAAAAAAATATATTACAATCTGCAAACTATCGAAGTTGAATGGTCAAATTGCTAAAACTATCCGATTTGAATTGTTTCTTGAAGCAATAGTTAACTGTTTGGTCCAAAATTTTCGTCAAACTTGGCTAAATTGGACCATAAACGAACATCAGTAGGCAATACAAGTTTGTTATGTGTCCACTAGCTCATTCCATGTTCCAGTAGTTGTGAAGTTTATTTTAGTATGTAGCTTATTTATTAATTAAGCATGTTTTAAGTTATAGATAGTGGGTCAAGATGGTGGGATAGTGGTTAGTTATTTAGCTTAGTATTTATAATGTAAGTCAATGGATGTTTGAGGGATATGAATGAAAAGAATTAGTCTAAAAACTCTCTCTAAATTGCTTTCTTGATTCTTTCTATTTTCTTAGGCCAATCGATTCTTGGTTAGAACCACACAATGTTTTGAATCGTGAAATACAAAACCCCTAAAGAGGCCGAGAGTGGAATCAAGCCGATTGGTCATTGCTTCATAGTCCTTGGTATGTTGATATACATGACCACTAGGTTATAACCCAGGAACTTCCAGACAGAAAAATTACTTTATAGTAATCGAATCCTATACTAATAAATAAAAATCTTTTTTTAACACGTGTCACTTCCTCATGCTTTCTCACCTTATTTTCCTATTTATCTATGTTAAATAACAATAATAATTTTAAACTAAAAATTAGATAAGATAAATATTTGTTTTTCTATAAATAATTTTAAACAAAAATTTAGATAAGGATACACCTTTTTTATAAAAGATTTTCATTTACTATATAAAAGATATAATAATAATAATAATAATAATAATAATAATAATAATAATAACAATAATAAAAAGTAAACAATACTAAAAAACTTTTTACAGCTTATCATTAACAATATAAATAAATAAATAAATAAATAAATAAATAACATTAAATAATAATAATAATAAAGATAAAAGATAAAGATTATATGTTAACAATATTAGTTTGATATAACAATAATAATAATAATAATAATCTAATATATCATTATTAATAATATTATTATTAAACTAACGCAAATACTAACGCGAACAAACTTATTTGAATTCGTTTCGAATTCCGGTCTATTCAAACATAGCTAACTTAGAAAAAATATATACAAAAATTCAAAGTTATAAGTGTATTATAATGACAGTGAAATTATTTGGAATCCTTTATTAGAGTTAGATTAGATTGCATTATTGTTTTTTTTTTCACTAGAATTAAATAATTCTAGGTTCAGGGCATATGCTTTTATCAAGCTATAAGTGTTTTTAGATGCATCACTATAATTGTTTGGCCTCACCGTTATAGTCACACAATTCTTTTAAATGTCAAATTTAGACAAATTAGTTTCATCTTTGTAATGTTAGGGGCTGTTTGGTAGCCTCTGAATGGTCATTAAGAGGCTACCTCTTAATGGAACCATTAAGAATTTTACCAATGAGAAGGTAGAAGAATGTGACATTTGATGATTTATCATTCAGAGGTTGACTCTTAACCATTCAGACTTGAGGTTACCTCTTATTCATTCAGAGGTTTTAAACCATTAAAAGGTACCATCTGAATGATCATTAAGAGCCTACCAAACAGCCCCTTAGACGTGGTGTTATAATTGGTTTACACTCATCATTCATCGCACATTGCATCAACATTTAGAAAGAACATCATTTTTAAAAATATAACAATTCTGTACTCCATTCAAAGATAATTTATTTCTTACGGTATAATTCATAAGAAATGATGAAATACATAAAAATGTGGGGATCGATCTCCACCTTTTTGTACCATAAACTCTCTTGAATACAAAATTGAGACGAGTGTTTTATCTATCAAAATAAACAAACAAGCATGAAGGTTCTTAAAACTAACTAAAATAATTGTATCTCATAATTTGAATGCATCATGAAAATATTATTCAACCCATATAATACATCTGTTTTAAGCTAATAGTAAATATAAAAAAACAAAGTAAAATGTTATAATTAATGAATAGTACATCAAAGTTCATTTTTGAAAGATAAATCATGACGACTGTATGTATTAATATATGACATTATATTTTGTTCAATACATTCAATACACGGGTTTTTTTTAAAGATAGATCGTTTTTATTATTTATTATATAAATTTACACTTATACAACCCGTGTAATACACGGGGTTTTAACCTAGTTATGTAATTAAATAAAATAAAAAGACATGTTTTCAAACATTATTTTGTTTTATAATTGCTATTATTTGATAGTTGTAGTTGAGCTAAATTTTAACGTAATTGACAAAGCTGTACAAAACATGTATTACACAGTGTTTGTTGACATATAGCTTGATGTGCTCTTCTGTATTATAAAATTAAGCCATATGGTGTGAGTCAACTTAACACCAAATTTCATTCAACTGTTTAACTTTACATATCAAGTAACCAGGGGCGAAGCCCGGGATTTTTCGCTCAGTAGTGTTATATATGTAGTTTTCGTATAGAAATTTTTGGATATATACGTTTTTACCCCCCCCCCCCCCGATTCTATAGAAATTTTTGGGTATATATGTTTTAGCCCCCTCCGTTTTCTCCGGCAAGCTTCGCCACTGCAAGTAACTTCATCAAAACATCTACGTTAGGGCGTTAAAACTTTACAAAAGTATCGGTACTGAAAGTACCAATCCTGAAAATCTCCATGGATATTTTAAAAAAATTACCGGAGTGATATCTTGGTGTTTGCACAATTCAAACTTATATACAAATCTGTCCATGTCCAGCCAGCATGATTCCTACATATTTTATAGGAATCATTTAGCAACTAAAATAAGTATCTCATCCGATCATCCTTATATAATCTTAGCAACATTTAGATTAAGAAACTACCTCTCAAAATTGCATAAGAGCAATCCAAGGACTCAACTGGATTATTATAAATAGGGTAAGGTTCCTGTAAAAAGGACTCTTTTCGTGAGAAGTGTGAGAATGTATAGAAATTAACATGTAGGCATCATGTTTTGAACTTGGGCATGATGTTTTTTGTTGTTTTGGCAAGAAAAACACCAAACATAACAATTTAAAACACAATGCAACATATTATGGACGTGAATTTAAAAGACACTATTTAACACTTAAAACACACTACTTAACGTTCTTGACATGGTGTTTTAAGTTTTAAGCCTAGAATTCATTGTATTGTGTCTTAAATTGTTATGTTTAGTGTTTTTCTTGCCAAAACAACGCAAAACATTATGTCTAAGTCCAAAACATTATGTCTACATATGAATTTTTATGCCTTCTCACACTTCTCACGAAACATGTCCTTTTTACAGAATCCTAAGACATTATAAATAATCTGACTTCAAAACAAACTTCTTGAGACCGGTTTAGATGTCTGCTCAGATAATAAAACGCAATAACTTTACCATTGGCATTGCAAACCTCATTTCTTGCCACTCTTCTTCTAAAGACCAATACCTCCCAAAGCTCCCTTTTGAGCTTTGGCTCTAAGCTCCTTGAGGGCATGCCATCATCGTTCATTGAATGTTCTCTTTCATCACATACCTGAATTTTTTTTAAAGGATAACTATTGTAGCAAATAAGTAATTAAATTTCCGTTTCCAACTCTTTCTTTCACCTTAAATAGGAATGAAATATTTATCATATAAAGGTAACTTAGGGGTGTCCGGAGTGGGCGGCAAACCCACTCAGCAAAGCCGGTTTACCGCGCGGTAACACCACCGCCGGTGGGTTTTGCCGCTCGGTAAAATCGGAGATGCGGTGATGGGTTGCCGAAGCAGGGAGAAGGAGGGAAGGAGAGAGATCGGGTGTATGTGGTGTGGTGTGGTGTGGTCCATGCCATCTTAACCAATCACACCTTTTTCCTTCTTTTTTTAAATAGTTTAACAATTCATGAAGTGTCTAACCATTGCCAACACTTTTAAGCATAGTTTAAACATTTTTCATTGAATGACATGACACACTCTCATTGGTTGATTTTGAAGTTTATCACTTTCAAGTGTCTAACCATTCCCTACACCCTTAGGGTTGATATATATCGCTAAAAAGTAAAACTTTTTAATCATATAAGACACAAACACAATGATCGTTTATAAATATATTCAGAACTTTTTTGCACAAAACTATTTTGTGTCCACCAAACCGCCCATTTTTTTCCACAACTATCTATTCAAATATAGGGTTAGGATATAATAGAAAGTTTTTTTTTTTTTTTTTTTTGCTAACAAGGCTAGAAAGTAATCTTGATCATCAATTTATTTAATCAAGTGCTAAGATTAAATGGGTGAAAAATTGAAGAGAAGAAAGAGGCGTGTGGATTTGTGTAAGGGCATTGTAGTCAATTCAGGACAATAGTTTCTCTCTCCTCCAATTCCCCTCCATTTTTTAAAGAGTTAAATGCTTGGTTGGTCCCTATGGTTTTCAAAAATTTCAGACTTGGTCCCAGTGGTTTACTAATTACACGCGTGGTCCCAAAACTTGTCAAAAATGCACTCGGTTGGTCCCCAACCCTAACATCAGTTAAATATATCAGTTAACTATGTGTGAAATGACTATATTACCCTTAAACAATTAAATAATTAAAAAAACCCAAAAAGAGATGCACCCCACTTCTTCTTCCTCAATCCCCATTTCACTGTCACCCATATATATATTTCTATGTACCTACCACCACCACCACAGATCACCTACCACCACCAAGGTCCCTCTCTCTCTTCTCAAACAAGCCCCACCACCATAGTAGCGGATGTGGTGGCCGGAGTTAACAGCGAATGCTTGATAAATCTATCAGAGACAAGCACCACCACCACAGGTCTCTCTCTCTGAAGACGTTATGGCCGGAGTCAACCTCTGAATCATTAGCGGATGTGGTGGCTGGAGTTATGGCCGGAGTCAACCTCTGAAACATTCAACCTCAACCTCTTAAACAAGCACCACCACCACAGGTCTCTCTCTCTCTCTCTCTTCTCAAACAAGAACCACCAACACAGGTCTCTCTCTCTCTCTTCGAATCAGAGGTCTGGTTTTTAGGCGTATCGAATTCTCTGGTTGAATCATCCAAATTGAGGCTGCATATCATCTGATCTTCACCGTTTCGATCTCATCTATGACAGGTACCTACTTCTTTTGCGATACTTTTGTTTTGTGTTAGTTACGGTTGTTTTTCAGAGAAAATGTTTACGACTGTCGGTTGATTTTGTTGTGGCCTGCAGATCTGAAAGTGGGTTTAAGCTGTGTGAGATGGGATAGATAGATAGATATATAAATTGGTGATTTCGGTGTGGGGCGTTAAAATTGAGGGGTTGTTGATGGAGATTAGTGTAGGAGCGGATCTCGAAACTGTTTATAAACCGGAGGTTGGTAACAAGGAAAGGATGGTGATAAAGATGAAGATGATGGTGATGAAGATGACTTGGTCCAACTGATGAAGATGATGATGGGGAAGTAAAACTAAACAAAAATTATAAAGAGAGTTAATAAGCAAGGGTATTTTGGTCATTTAACATGGACTTAACTGAGAAATTTAACTGTGTTGGGATTGAACCCTACTAGAGGAACAGATAATGAAAGCCAAAACTGGTTCACAACAGTGGATTCACAATAAGCAGTTGTTTACACTAAGTCTTCTCCCTTGAAAGTGATTACAACATCTGATGGTCCTTTATCCACTGTCCGAATACAACAGCTGCTGTTCTTCTAACTACTAATGAAGTCTTGAAGACTGCTAAGAAGTCAACACTGCTGATTCTATCTACTGATGACAAAGCACTGCCCACTCAAGGACTGATCAAGTTTGAGGAAAGCACTGATGGAAGAAGATAGCAGTAGTTTAGTGTGTCATCTGTTTTATACATTGTCAGTGGTTGAGATTAGCAGTGTTTGTATAGGATCAGTTGTTACAGGTTGATTAGGCTGTTAGACGTCGCTTTCATGGTGACGTCAGCTGAGATGCCTCAGTGGTTTTGGTTTGCCTATAAATGGAACAGTACCCTGTATTGTTACATTTGATTGTTTTGAGTGAGTTCTTCTCCTCAATTCAATCCTTTCATCTTGTGCAACCAACCATGAAGTGTCAGGCTGAGGGGGAGCTTAGTTTGTAAGCATGTTTTCAATCTTTTGATTTGTATTGTAATCTTTCGACTTAATGTCAAGCATGCGTTTATCAAAACTGTTTCTCTCTTTGATTGTGTTTCCAAAGTTTGTTGTTCATTTCCGCTGCACTTTACATGGTTTCATATTCATTGATTGTTAATTTTACACAAACAAACACTCTCATGAGAGCCTCCGATCCTAACAATTGGTATCAGAGCTTGGACAGTCAAATTTGATCTAACAGTCAATTTGACATAACAGTTCAGCTCAAAAATTCATTGATACTAAGGTTGGTTGTATTCAGTTGAAAAACAGAGTAACGAGTAATTAGTTCAAAACTGTTATTCAAAAACTCTGTAAAACAACCAAGATGTCATAAGACACACAAATTTCACACAACAAGTGATGTCATACACAAGTCACTCATAGTTTTCAGATCTGAAAACATGTCTGTTAAACTATGGTATTATTTCTTCTTTTCAAAATTGATTTAAATTGTTTTTATGAAATTTGTGATGTTTTCATTATATTAGATGCTAAGGTATGAACCTCGGATTAACAAAAACCTATGTTCATAAAAACATTAGTGTTTTTGCTAACGAAAAAGAGGGAAATTAAAACTTTAGTTACTTGATCTTATGTGTTGAAAAACAGGTTGAGATCCTCAAAAGGAACAAACCAACCTAGTTGAAATTACATTAAGAAAATCAGGGGTCAAAAATGTCCAGATCATAGGTGATGTGAAATTTGGCATGAGCATGTGTATAAATAACCAAATTTCTCAAAACATTACTGCAAAATGATTTTGGAAGAAGTATTCCTTCAATAATGCCTCCTAGTGAGTATTTCAGTACTTATGAATGGGAAGGATAAAAAGGGAAGAAGATAATCATAAAAACTCAAAAAGTGTGTTTATCTCAAAACTTTTGAAGTCAAAAGAAAAGAGTATAAATATAAAACGCTTAAGAGTCAACAATTGGGGTAACAATGGTTATTAAGCAACTGTGTGTCTTCATCGGTTCAAGAAAAGGTCCAGGTAACAATAGTATTCGCAGAGATTAAACTTTCAAAAGGACTAGACAAATTTTCAGAATTATCACATGGTAACAAAATCTACACCAGGGTCTTCGAAAATTCATGTGATCTTGTGTCCTCATTTTTCTGTTGTCAATCAATCAACAAGAGAATGGTAACAAACAATGGTCAAAATGTGTTTAAAATTTCATACCACCGTTGTCAAACCACTGACCATTTTCATAAGCTTGAGATTGATATGATTAGGGATTCAGTGAAAAGTATACCAGATTCTTTTTGATGCTGTTTTCAGAAAATCCTTTACTTATTTTTCTGAAAAAGGATTCTTTCGAATAAGGTAGGATATATCATTCTTCATTTTTTTAAGAATAATATATTTTGAACTTTTACTGGTTTTTGATAGTAAAAGTTTCTTTCTTCTGTCAGGATGTATAACCTTTATTTTTGTTGGTTATATTATCTTCAAAACATATCAAAAGGAAATTGGTACAAGTATCAAGGTCATATCTCACTCAAGTTTGCCTTAAAACTGATCAAAGATTGATTGCCATAAGACCTTGAAAATACTGGGGTACTCTTGTTTTAATTTAAATATTATAACAAGAATGAGTAGCCTTGGTAAAAAGTTTACATCATCTGGGGTACTAAACCACTGTCAGGGAGCTGTAAAAGCTTCAAAATATGTAAATGACATGTGGCAAAACCTTGAATGAAAATTCTCAAAACAGTTGCTGACATACTAGTCTTTCAAATCATTATCATTACCTTACCTCTTACCATTGTTTTACTCAAACATCTGTTTCCTAAATTCTGTTCACTGCTGAAAGTCAGCCACTGATCCTTCATTTTATTGGCAAGCACTGATGTTCAAAATCAGTGTCTTATCCACTGATATGCTATCCACTGATAGTAAAAATCATCCATTGTTATCACATTATTACCGTTGTAACTACTAATGCTTGGTTCATCAGTGGCTCTTAAAACAACTGTCCTCCACTTCTCATCCATTTCATCAGAGGTTGGCACGTGGTCTGTTTTTAGCCTTCAGATCTTTATAACCGCTGCCACATCAGCACTCATTTTTTTCTTATAAACCCTGATCAAAACCCCCAAACAGGGTTTTACACTGTCGAATTGAATTCTAAAATTCTCTTCTCAAAGCAGTTTTCAACCCTCCATCCCAAATCATTCTTTGTTCTTCTTCCTCTTTTTCAAAATGACGAAATCAAAATCAAAATCACCATCATCTTCCAAAGAGGTCGCTCAAACGGCCGCTGAATCCATTGAAATACCATACAAATCCCCTCACAACTATTTGGGTCTACTCACAAAACCCACAAACAACCACACCTTCGATTCCATCATTGACACCTTATCTGAATCAAAGTACAAAACTTTGTTAACAGCAGATGCTCCCATTTACCTGCAAACCCAGATAGAGTTTTGGAAAAATACTATGCTTGAAAAACAAGACAATAAAGTAGTAGCCATCAACTCATCCATACAGGGTAAAGCGATTCAAATTACTCATCAATCCATCCCAGAAGTCTTTAAACTCGATGATCAGAAAGGTAAAACTTCCTTTGATAAAACCGAGTTGAAAACTGATTTCTTAAAAAGGGGATACGCAGAACAACCAAAAAGAGATACCTTACAAAAAGGTTTCTTTCCTTCTGCGCCTAGGTTTTTATTTCACACTCTTTTGATGTGTGTCTCGAATAAAACAACTGCTTTTAACGAAATACCTTCAAAGATTCAGTGCCTGGGTTATGCTATTTTAAACAATAAAAATTTTAACTATTCTCAGGAAATCTTTGATGATTTGGTGAAAAACGTTGATAGCAAAGCATTTTTACTTTTTCCAAGATTCTTAAGCTACTTTTTTAAACAAAAAATTGGAAAAGAAAATGAAAATTTGCTCAAACAGGGTGTCTATTTTCAAATCAAAGGGTTAACAACTGAAACATTTTCTAGAATGATGGCACCAATAAAAACAAAAGCAGAGGTGCCTGAGCAGAATTTAGCAGTTACCACTGCTCCTCAGACATCTGCTGCTGAGCCCACTGCTCCAGGTGATCATAGCAGCACAACCACTGCTTTGAAACCCACACCTGCCATTACCAAAAAGACCAAAAAGAAAACATCCAGAAAACCCACCAAACCCAAAACAAAGGCAACTATGGAAGATGAGATCCTAGAGCAACTGCCAGTGACAAAACAAATGTCACCACAAACCACTGCTGCTACTTCCTCACAGCAGTTGGTAGAAAGATCTCCACCATTACCTCAAACTCCTCCTGCATCCTCACAAAAGGATCAGGTTGTAAGCACAGGGACCCCACAATATGAAGCTCTGGACCCAATCGGATCCATCTTCCTCAGTCCTGATCCCAAGGACATGTCTCTTTCAACACCCATTCCCTCACCAATTATATTACCACAATCAATAATACCCTTGTTGCATGAAGTTGCTATAGCTCAGACACAAACCAGTTCCTCTCTATCACTTATCACTGAGAGTATACTCCCACAAGTAACTGGGTCTGATGCTACTACCTCTGCTACCCCAGCAACAACTGAGGAGGTTACACCCCTTGAGTTACAAGTAACTCTTGGTGGTAGTTCAAGTGGAGCAGCAACTACAATTGATGGATCAACAGATCTTCAGTTGGACAGTTGTTTCATTAGTAAGACTCCCTTGAAGGCAATTTCTTCCATAGCACCTCTGGTAACCACTAGTGAGTTCATTTTGACCACTGGTAAAATAACAAAGTTATCAAGTGCTGAAGAAAGAAGTCCCCAGTACCAAGAACAAGGGGCATCAATGGGTGATTTTTGGGACTCAGTTCCTAAGTCACACATTGATACAACCACTGCGGGTGGGGAAACAAATGATTCCATTAAATCGGATGATGTTTCAAAATATCAGGAATTGATGGGCAGAGTTGAAAAACTTGAAACATCAGTTGCTGAAATAAAGGATATGGTGCAACAACTGTTACAAGCTCAAAAAGCACAATCTACTGCTGCTCCAGCTCAAGCATCTGCACAACCTGCACCTGCTGCAAATGAGCTATGGAATGTATTCCAAACCTTGCTTGAAAAACAAAAACAGATGGCTGATCAGCAGGATGAAATACATGTAAAAATGATGACAAACATGGTGGAGTCAAGATTTAAAGATACTCAAGCATACATCAAAGCTATCAAGGCTCATATCCAAAGCAACACTGGAAAAGTTCCTTCCACTATACTCTTCATGGATAACCCCCTTCCAGATAATGCCAAAAAGGGGGAGAAAATCAAGTTGAAAAAGAAGGGAATAGAAGATGGCCTGTATATTGAACTAGAACAAGAAAAACAGACATCTAAACCACTTCCAAAAGGTTCCAAACCTCACACCACAAAATCTCATACTTCCATCCAAACAGCTGATACAACAGTGGTTTCAAAAACTACTTGCCAAACAGCTACCATCTCATCAACACACACCACTACAACACACACCAAAACCACTGCCTTACCACCACCAACATCACCACCATCTCCTCCTGCCAAAAAGCAGAAGACAACAGATGTTACAACATCTGCTGTAATGACAACAGTGGTTGAAACACCAGTTGTTTCAACACATGTTAGTCAGACACTTTCCATCACTCAAATCACTACCACTTCAACACCTGCTCAAAAGCAGAAGACATCTACTGACACATCAGTAGTTGTAATGACAACAGAGGTTGAGACACCAGTTGTTTCAACAGCTGTTAGTCAACCATCCACCACTGCTCTCATCATTCCTACATCACAATCAAAATTACCTCCACCCATAAAGCTTCATAAAAGAAAAAGAGAAACAACTCAGGCAACTGATGAAAAATATGATTCTGTTGCTGCTAAATATCCACTGGAACTAGAAGCTGTGAAAAATGAGATGAAACAATTTTACACCGAGGATGATCCTTCAAAAAGAAGATTTCCTTCTCTCATAGGCTTCATAGTCCCATAAGACATGGATGAATATCTCGAGATGAAAGCAAGGTAAGCAAAGATTAGAGCTAAACTCGAATGCAAAGATCAAGGTGATGAAGCCATTTCTGAAAAATTGGAATTTTTTCTCACAAAAGTCAAGCTGATGGAAAACTATGCACAAGATCTGAGCAAAGAAAAAGCAGATCAACGAAAAGAAATGAGAAAAAGTTATCTTGCATACATCATGAAAGAAAAATTCTATCAAGCTGAAGAAAACCAATTTGAAGAATGGCCAATGGTTGCCTTAAAGCATGAAGCAAACATAATTGAAAGGATTAAAAATGATCCAAGAAAGAAGAAGACAGCTCCAAATTGGAACAAATATAAAAAGCTCATTGCTGATCTTACATCCGAGTACAAAAAGAAAAAAACAGGAACTGATAGATGCTAAGGTGGATACTGCCGAAGCCATAGCAAAATGGACAAAGCAGTATACCGACGAAGCTTATGAAAGGCTTAAGAAAAGAAGAATAACAGTCCCAGACACTTCTAAGAAGCCTGACTTCAAAAAGCTAGAACAGCGGATTGATTATCTTAAAACACTGATCACATCAGCAGATAACCCTATCCTTGTGGAAAACCAAGAAAAAGGAAAAATGCTGACCAGTGAAGAAGAAAAAGAAAAGGAAGCTGAGTACTTCACAGAAGCCATCAAGAATATGGATCTAAAAGAAGAGAGCTCAGTGAGCCTTCAAAACCTTGTCAAAAAGGTATTAACCAAACTTGCAGCAGATATCTCAGACACTGAACTTGAACAAAGAGAAAGGCAAGAGCTGATTGAACAAGAAGTTACAGAAGACATAGCTGCAGCAAATGAAGTCATAGAAGAGGCTTTTAAACGAATGTCTGAAGTTCAGGATACTGCTTTACAATTTTTCTCAAGGCCAAAATCTCCAGGCTCATCAGCAAATAAATCTCCCCCAAGAAACCCATTGTCACACCCCCAAAATCCACCATGCGGAGTACCACCGCTTGGAGGCGTGACATGACCAGGATCGAGCCACCAATCATATTGAACATCGTAATTAAGTAAATAAGACCAACCCCAATACAATTGGTGACCAAAGCTAGTTAACCATGTTTAGTTTAAACAGCGGAAGCATAAAAGTAATTCCAAAAGCATAAGTCCATAGTTTATAAGTTAAAGTTCAAAACACAAGTTTAATAAGTTCATAAGGATTTAAACAATGAGCACGGAACATAACAGTCCGTACACCACAACGACTTCTTCCTCGTGCAAGCTCCAAGCATTTAGCGACCTGTAAGGCATGTAACAACTAGTCAACAACAAAGTTGAGTGAGTTCACGTTTGGTTGTTTAGTTTTAAGTTGTTTTCTGAAAAACGTGGTTTGACTTTCGTTGGCGTAATTGCCGTGGGGGTTACCCCGTAGTTGAAAGTATGTTTAACCAGTTCCTTTTTCATTACCCAAACCATAACCATAATCAGTGGGGGCTTTCCCCGTTTGAACTACTAGACGGTATGATATCGACTACTACGAACAATAGTTGTGCCCTACATCAGTGTCTATCATCACTGACAGTTTGCCATAGTCCATTAGTACACGCCCGTCCGAACGGCACGGTGTGAGGTTTGTTAAACCTAATAGCGCTATTAACTAATGACCCGCTCGCCATTGGCCTCGGCGATTAAGTCGATATGAAGAGGGACTTATTGATAGAGTTTTTGTCTAGCTAGTTTTAAGGTTGTTGTCCTGCACCAGGAGGACGAACGTACGTATTCTGCACCAGGAGAATTCGTAGGTTTAATAATGGCATCCACTCTATGGAGGATGGCCGTACATATCCTACCCAAGGAGGATATGTAGATTTAGTTTTAATTCTTTAACCCATTCCCAAACCACCGGGAATCCCATGCCTTAGAAAGTGTGTGAACTCACCTCGGTTTGCTCGGTTAGATTCTCAATATAGCTAACAGTCAAGGTCGGTCAATCACGTCCTAGTATGATTTACCAGTTAGTCATTTAGTGGCTTTCAAATAGAACACAAAGTTCCTACACGTATCTATCACACAACATGCATCACTTTAACGGTTTATGCCCATCTAAGTTTCCCATCCATTCCCCACTCAAAATCAAAGATAAGATAATGCACATAACATATATAACATGTTAGATCATTCACAGATAGCATACCCGACATTTAGACACGCGAGTCACAACTTATGTCATTTCAGCATTTATATTCAAAACTGGCTGTTTTCAGACATTTTAATAAAATAGTTAAACTATTCCAAAAATTCCCAAATTTTTACAAGACATCTTAAACGTTCCATATTTTATTGTGTAAAAATATCGGGGTCCGGTTCATTACCAATATTTTATAAAAATTCATATTCCGGACTGAACTCAGATTTATATATTTCTGACCACAGTCCACGGAACAATTTATTAAAAATTCATCGAGTGTCCGATTTACGAAATTCCAGTGGGGTAATTACAAATGCATCGGTTTTCATCTACTGTACAAATTTCATGGTCCGATTCATCACAAAACTCAGGTTATGACTAAAAGTACGACACCCATTTATTGCTTTCAAAATTCAGCTTAAGCTGTTGTTACAAATCGACACATTAAAAATAGTAAACGAAATCCAAAAATTACGATTCCGGTGCCATTAGAACCGTATTTCATAATAACATATTTTAGATTCAAAATATCGGTTTTTCGTTGAGTTTATGTCCTGTTTACAGCCTGTTAAAGGCGGCTGAAAATACACATCAGCAAGCTGTTTTCAGTCTAAAGGCTACTAAAACGCACACATATGATTACCATTCATTCTAATAATGATTTACAATAGGTTATAAGTTATTTACAGCAGACTAATACTCATATATTTCAGATTCATCTTGTACTACCATGTTTCATCATTATTTACTCTTTAACCAACAAGTTCATCACTCTAGCAAGACTTTTTAGTTTTGATTTTATATGTTCATAATTTTTAACCGACAAATCTCTTATTAACCACATCAAACATGAACAAGAAAGTGATTAGAATCACTTACAACTAGCTCAAGGCTAGGGAAGAAATCAAGACGAAAACTAGGTGGATAAAAGAAATCTAGAGCGGTCCTTAAGCTTCCGAGTGCACCGAGCCTTCTTGTGTGTCACCTTGCACCTTTGTGTATGTAGGAAATGGTTGAACAAGAAACAAAAATGGTGGGTGTATGGTGGTTGGTGTTTAGCCGATTACAAGCAAGAAGAGGAGAAAAAAAAATGAAGTTTGCAAGTGGTGGTTGTTTGTGAGTGAAAGGTTATGACCTTTATGTTTATTTATAACTCAAGTCCATCTTTATCCTTCATATATTATGTTCCCTAATCCAACAACATTTGAATAAAGTATTAGAAAGAATGGTGGGGATGTCCCCATCATCATGAAACCGTCAATTAGGGGGGGTTGGGCATGGGGTTGGGTTGTAATGGAACTTGTTACCTTCTAGTTAGGATCCAATAATATAGTTAGTGTCTTTTGGTGTGTAATATAATATAAAGTGTGTTAGGGTGTTTGGGGACCCTAACTAGCTCAGAGAAGTAAAAACAATGTGTTTGGTAATATTTTCATGTTCCGGGTAAAGTCCGGTTGTTCGGTTTGACACTGTTCCGTTTAAGTGCTTAATTAATCCGTAAGGTGTCTTTTATATATATTTTTACAACACTTTTAATTTCTAACACTTAGGAAATTATAACGGACTATTTAGTGACCTTTCTGTACACTATTAGTATATTAACAAATACGTGTAAGCATAACACAGATATCAGTTAAGTAATTCCACCCAGTCGTCAAGCACATTAATTATTATTAATAAACTGTACGGTTACATGTAAATTTGAGGGTTGTCACATTCTCCCCCTGTTAAGAGAATTTCGTCCCGAAATTTAGCGCGTGGTTACTGAGGAAGCTAGTTAAGTTGCGTTGTTTTCCTGATTTTCCTGGGGTGTCACATCATCCCCCCGTTGATTTGGAATTTCGTCCCGAAATTCTGCAGTAGCTTCAGCCTCAGTAGTGGTTGCATTTTTCTTAAACAGTTGGGGATACTTGAGTTTCATTTGGTCTTCTCGTTCCCAGGTATACTCTGGGCCACGACGAGCATTCCAACGAAGGACCAGAGGTATCCTGGTATGCTTGAGGATCTTAACATCTCGATCCGTAATCTCTACTGGTTCCTCGACGAATCGCAACTGGTCGTCGATTGTGAGTTCCTTAAGAGGAACTATGAGGGTCTCATCTGACAGACACTTCTTCAGATTTGACACGTGGAATACGTTGTGAACTCCGCTGAGTTCTTCAGGTAGATCCAACCTGTAGGCAACTTTGCCAATTTTCTCAATGATTTCGAACGGTCCAACGTATCGCGGGTTGAGTTTGCCTCGTTTGCCAAAGCGGACTACACCTTTCCAAGGTGAGACTTTGAGTAGCACTCGATCCCCAACCTGGAGCTCGAGTGGTTTTCTTCCCTTATCAGCATAGCTTTTCTGACGGTCACGAGCTGCCGCCATCCGCTGTCGTATCTGGGCAATTCTCTCGGTGGTATCTACCACAAGTTCTGGGCCAGTGATTTGGCTGTCACCAACTTCTGCCCAACAGAGAGGTGATCGGCATTTGCGTCCGTACAATGCCTCGAATGGAGCGGCCTGAATGCTGGTGTGGTAGCTGTTGTTATATGAGAACTCCACTAGCGGGAGATGCTTTTCCCAGCCATTACCAAAATCGATTACACATGCCCTAAGCATGTCTTCAAGGGTTTGGATGGTGCGTTCAGATTGCCCATCCGTCTGTGGGTGATAAGCGGTGCTCATATCTAAACGTGAGCCAAAGGACTTGTGCATTGCTTGCCACAGTTCAGAAGTAAAACGCGCGTCACGATCAGATATAATAGTGGTTGGCACTCCGTGCCTTGACACTACTTCCTTTAGATAAATGTCTGCAAGAGTAGAAAACTTATCCGTTTCTTTGATGGCCAGAAAATGTGCAGACTTGGTCAGTCGATCTACGATCACCCAAATGGTATCGTTTTCGCGTTGAGATCTAGGTAGGCCAGTAACGAAATCCATGGAAATTTGTTCCCATTTCCATTTCGGGATATCCGGTTGTTGAAGCAGGCCTGATGGTTTCTGATATTCAGTCTTGACTCTCGCACAAGTAAAGCACTTTCTGACGTAGGCTGCTATGTGGGCTTTCATGCCAGGCCACCAATACGTAGTCTTTAAGTCGTGGTACATCTTATCTGAACCAGGGTGCACTGAATAACGAGACTTATGTGCTTCATCCATCACAAGCTCGCGTAAGTTGCCATAAAATGGAACCCAAATGCGTCCGTTAATATAGTAGGCACCGTCTTCCTTTTGTTCTAGCCGTTGCCTCGATCCTCGTAGGGATTCAGCCCTGATGTTCTCTGCCTTCAATGCTTCAACCTGAGCATCGCGAATCTGAGCGAGAAGGTTAGATTGGATGGTAAGCTGTAAAGCACGTACACGCTTAGGTATAGTATCCTTTCGACTGAGGGCGTCGGCCACAACATTGGCCATGCCCGGATGATATTTGATAGCGCATTCATAATCGTTCAAAAGCTCAACCCGTCGACGTTGACGCATGTTTAACTCCTTTTGCTTGAAGATGTGCTCGAGACTCCTGTGATCGGTGTAAATGGTGCACTTGGTACCGTACAGGTAATGTCTCCATATCTTAAGCGCGAAAACAACTGCTCCCAGCTCCAGATCGTGAGTAGTGTAATTTCTTTCGTGAACCTTGAGTTGGCGTGATGCGTAGGCAATGACCTTGTCACGTTGCATCAACACGCAACCAAGTCCTTGGATGGAAGCGTCGCAATAAACTACAAAATCATCTGTGCCTTCAGGCAATGAGAGGATAGGCGCGCTACAAAGTCTATCCTTCAAGTGCTGAAACGCAGATTCCTGTGCATCACCCCAGCGATAGGTGACACCCTTCTGAGTCAGTGAAGTGAGGGGTTGCGCAATCTTGGAGAAATCCTTTATAAATCTTCTGTAATATCCCGCCAGACCCAAAAATTGGCGGATTTCTGTTGGTGTACGGGGTGCAGGCCAGTTCTTGATCGATTCAACCTTAGATGGATCCACATGAATTCCATCCTTGTTTACCACATGGCCTAGGAAGTGGACTTCGCGAAGCCAGAAGTCACATTTCGAAAACTTGGCATACAACTGCTCTTTTCGAAGAAGTTCCAGCATAAGTCGTAGGTGCTGCTCGTGTTCCTCCTGACTCTTAGAATAGATCAGGATATCGTCGATGAACACAATAACGAACTTATCCAGGTAAGGTTTGCATACTCGGTTCATGAGATCCATGAAGACCGCTGTCACACCCCAGCCGATGGCGGAATCATCGGGGCGTGGCACTGAGCGAAACAGATTGTCCAGAAGTTTCCATAACAACTATCATTATCATTCAATTTAAATAATACGTCCCATACCGTATCTCAAATAGTTAAATAATTATTACAGACAAGCATCAAGACAAACATTCTGTTCCGACAACTCAGATTCAAACATAGCAAATTTATTTGTTGGTTTCTAGGACTCCTTCCCTAGCCTCAATTTCATCACCAGTAAGTTAAGCACAGAAACAACCTAAGCACCTGTCACACACGTTAAAATAAAGTCAATACATATAATGTAAAGGTGAGCATACAAGTTTGATAATAGCATATAGAGTTCGAATTCGTTTACGCATAACCAGCACGTACACATAGTGAAATGAAGCACGTTAGTTATCGACATAGATCCATCGATACCAATGACTGCGAGTTGACTGCCCGAGGCAGTTCGCAATACATGATTACCACCGTAATCCCTGCAAGTAAAAGATCCTTAACAACCCCCGTGTGAACGGGTGCTGAGTCCAAACTATAGTACTATCGTTGCTAAGGTAGGTAGACAGCATTCCATGTGTAAACATAACAAACAAGCATTCATAAGCCACGTATAACATGCATTAATGGTTTAGCGTTAAAATAGCTTGAGTAGTGTGATAGTTGTAGTTTGAATATTCGTAACGTATGTAACACCCAAAAGTGCTAAAAGCAAAAAGGGTTCGAGTATACTCACAGCGATTATGGATTGAAGGGAGCGCTTTTCAGCGAGTACGGTTAGCCTGAATAGATTCGATAACGTAACAATAAGTGGCGCGTAAAACAGTACAAAGTGAAAGCGGGCAGGATAACTGCTCGTGCGGATCAACTATCCGTGCGAGTAAGTTATCCGTGCGAGTAAACTATCCGTGCGGATGGTAATCCATGCGGATGGTGATCCGTGAGGGTAAACTATCCGTGCGAGTAACTATCCGTGCGGATGGTAGTCCGTGCGGATGGTAATCCATCTGGATTAGTCACTCGTGCGGACAAGTAGTCCGTGTGGATTACTATTCGAGTGGATTGTTTCTTCCCAAGAATGTGTTTGTGTATGATGGCTTGTCCTTTGAAGTTTTTGTTGTAGCATTTAGAAAACATTTAAGTATCTTTACCCTTCAAGCCGGTCGCGCGGACCACAATTCGTCCAGGTGGTAATCCGTGCGGACACGTCTCTAAGGCTGAGTCACTTGATGTAATTGGTGGAATCCATCCGGATGGTGATCCATGCGGACAGTGGCAATCCGTCCGGATAGTGTGTTCGTGCGGACAAAGACAATCCGTCCGGATAGTCTATCCGTGCGGACGAACATTGTTTGAAATTGTTTGAGGTCTTAGTATCTCATGATCCGAAGAGTAATCCATTCAGAGGTCGTCCGTCCGGATTGCTCATTCGTCGATACTCAAACCTCGTTTTGAATGTGGGTCCCAAGTGTAGCTCGTCCGGGTGACAACCCGTCCGGATCGTCTGTCCGTGCGGACAACTTGTCCGTGCGGACAACTTGTCCGTTCAGACAGTCTCTCGTCTGGCTGTTCCGTTCGTCTACTCTTGGTTTCTGTTGTCGTTTATCGAGACGTTCTGATTACGTGGCAACCACTTGGAATTGTATTCTTACTCGCATGACTAAGCCGGCCAGGAACCACCCTAACTCGACCTGTCGGCGAATCAGAACGGTCATTCCGGTTTATCTCGTAATCAGGTGTCTTGTGGGTAGAATCCGGATCTAGGACTAGTGCATCCCTATTATCGAGTAGAAGACTAGAACCGATCAGATTCGTACCGATTTTAAGGGTAAAAGAAGGAGAAAACTTGAGTTTATTTCTTTCAACTCTTTTATCCTTTAAAAGGTTTAGATTTAGGTGATATTGTTGTGAAATCTTATGGAAAACGTTCAGATCTGAGTTATTCTTGGTGGAATGAAGTCAAGCTTGAAGTTCATGAGGACTTCATGATGACGTCACCCGAGAATACCTCAAATCTTGATGGTTTCACGGTTAAAAGTTGAGATTTGAAAGAAGGAAAGGTGTAGAATTGTGTAGCGATCAAGGATGTACAAGATTTAGTGTAAGATCTTACCTGGATTGAGAGAAATCGAAGAAAAGGTGAAGAATGCGTGCTGGTCGGACGTCACTTGCCAAAAGTGGAAAGTTGGGAGAGTGACCTGGGTATTTATAGGATGCTAAAAGGGGAAAGGGTGATCCGTGCGGATTGCAGGTCACCCGGATTGGTCATCCGTGCGGACTGGCAATCCGTGCGGATGTCGACTGAAAGGTGCGTTCGGGTGCGATGACGCTTCAGTTTCGATTGCGAGCGATTCGACAGGGTTTCCTAGTCAAATTACTTTCAGTCCCAACTACTTCGTATATGATACGGTTTGATTCGGAATTCGGGTTCGGGTTCGATTACCTTTGAGTTAGACTTCGAGTTCGATTGAGTTCGCTTGATTATCACAACATAACATAAAATAAACATGCACAGGTAACACGTAAGGCACACACACACGTATAAACAACAAGTAAAATACACAGTTCGAGTTGCGGTTCGGTGTCGATTCGATTAGCATAGCTTGGTCATTAGTTGATTAACTTTATCGCATTGTTACTGCCTATGATTCACAGTCGTAGGTCGATTGAAATACGATTAACACGAGTCGATTATTGTGAGTAACAAGACTTACTCCACATAATATAATTAAAATAAAAACATTTCTACGAGTCAAGTTGCGCGAAATCGGTCGTTGACTTTGACCTTGACTTTGACTTTCACTCGTGAAAACACGGGGTGTTATAGCCTCCCCTTGTTTAGGGAATTTCTTCCCGAAATTAAGCTGAAAGCCGTAACAAGGTCGTGAATCACGTGTGAGAGTTCTTCGTTTGGACCGATTTTGACTCGTGTAACGTGCGGAATCCTTGCACGATCGTGACCAAACACAATCGCAACGGAGTTGAAACCGGGACCTACAAGTGGTATCTAAGCAGGTTCTCGATTGCGAAGATCAAACGTACAGATTCGTACAGGAATTGATTAGATTCAGAGCCAAATTCACACAAATTTGTCAAAATTCCTTCACTTTTCAACTATTTCACGTTTCTAACAGAAAAACATCAAATTAGACAAGATTTTACGGTTAAAATCGGCTAAAATTTGGATATGTTGTGCGAATATACATGATCTAAAAGCCTACAAATTTTCAAAACTTAATTCCAAGCCGTTTGAGAGAAATCTGAGTTTTTTTTTTGTGGTTCGCTTCTCTAATTAAACAACTGTCGTCTAGAGAGACATGTAAATCATGGTCGGCGACCGGCTTGAAGGGTAGAGATACTTAAACTCCGCGCCTCGTTTCGAGTTCCCAAGTAAACTCCGCGCCTCGTTTACCTTCCCATCGGACTTTCACAATAGGAATGTGTGAGCGCCTGAGCTGCTTGGTTTGGCGATCCATGATTTCGACAGGCTTTTCCACGAAGTGTAATGTTTCGTTCACTTGCAGATCGTCTAGAGAGACATGTAAATCATGGTCGGCGATGCACTTCCGAAGGTTTGACACGTGGAAGGTCAGGTGAACGTTACTAAGTTCCTCCGGTAATTCGAGTCTGTAGGCAACCTTTCCGATCCTTTCCAGAATCTTAAAAGGTCCAACATATCGAGGCGCGAGCTTCCCTTTCTTGCCGAATCGGACTACACCCTTCCAAGGGGATACCTTTAGGAGTACGTAGTCACCAACGCCAAATTCCCGGGGCTTGCGCTTTTTATCGGCGTAACTTTTCTGTCGATCCTGAGCCTTCACCAGGTTGTCTCGGATTTGGAAAATTTTGTCTGTCGTTTCTTGCAGTAGCTCCGGACCGGTTAGTTATGAGTGACCGATCTCATGCCACACAATAGGCGATCGACATCTCCTTCCATATAACGCCTCGAAAGGTGCCATCTCGATGCTAGAGTGATAACTGTTGTTATACGAGAATTCGACTAACGGTAGGTGTTTATCCCAATTACCACCGAAGTCTAAAACACACGAACGGAGCATGTCTTCAAGAGTACGAATCGTTCTTTCAGTCTGACCGTCAGTTTGTGGGTGGAAAGCGGTACTTAGATTAAGCGTTGTACCGAGTGCCATTTGAAACGTTTCCCACAATCGCGACGTAAACCGAGCATCACGGTCAGATTTGATATCACGAGGCGTCCCATGTCTACAGATGATCTCGTCGGTGTAGATTCGGGCTAGTCGTTCCACCTTGTTGTCTTCTCGTATGGGAAGAAAGCGAGCTGATTTAGTCAAACGGTCAACAACAACCCAAATGCTGTCGTGACCTGATGACGTGGTTGGGAGCTTGGTTACGAAATCCATGGCTATGCTCTCCCATTTCCACATAGGAATTGGTGGGTGTTCGAGCAAGCCAGAGGGTCTTTGATGTTCAGCCTTGATTCTAGCACAGGTTAGGCATTTTCCGACGTAGAGGGCGATATCCCGTTTCATACCCGGCCACCAGTACCTATATCGAAGATCCTGGTACATTTTGTCGGCACCGGGATGAATAGAGTACCGAGATTTGTGGGCTTCGTCCATGATAATCTGTCGCAAATCGCTTCGCTTGGGAATCCAAATTCGGTCTAAAAAGTGGAATATCCCGTTCGACTTGCTCACAAGTTAGGCTCCATCGTGGTAGATTCGTTCTTTCTTCAAAGTACGTTCGTTGAAACACGCATGCTGGGCGTCGCGGATGAGAGTTTCGAGGTTGTGCTGGGCTTGAACATTACGAGTGCTAAGCAGATAGCTCCGTCGGCTAAGTGCGTCGGCTACAACATTTGCTTTGCCTGGGTGATAACGAATCTCACAGTCGAAATCGTTGAGAAGTTCTACCCATCGGCGTTGACGCATGTTTAGTTCCCTCTGATTAAAGATGTGTTGGAGGCTCCTATGATCGGTGAAGATCGTACACTTTGTACCATACAGGTAGTGTCGCCAAATCTTTAATGCAAAAACAACCGCGCCTAGCTCGAGATCGTGGGTTGTATAGTTCTTCTCGTGGATTTTGAGTTGTCGAGATGCGTAAGCTATGACCTTGTCCCGTTGCATGAGAACACAACCAAGACCAAGGTTGGAAGCATCACAGTAGACAATGAAATCATTGTTTCCGTCGGGTAGTGTGAGAACAGGAGCATTGCAAAGCAGGTGTTTGAGGGTTCGAAAGGCAGACTCTTGCTTGGTTCCCCAAACAAAAGGCTGGTCCTTATGTGTAAGAGAGGTAAGTGGTACAGCAATCTTCGAGAATCCTTGGATAAATCGTCGATAATAGCCTGCTAGTCCGAGAAAAGAACGGACTTCAGACGGATTCTTAGGCGTAACCCAGCTCTTGACAGCTTCAATCTTCGCAGGATCGACATGAATGCCCTGACTATTTACAATGTGACCCAGAAACTGAACTTCCCCCAACCAAAATTCGCACTTGGAGAACTTGGCGTAGAGTTGGTTCCCCTGGAGTAACTCGAGAACCAAACGTAGATGTTGCGCGTGTTCGGCTCTCGACTTGGAATAGATCAAGACATCGTCGATGAATACGATGACGAAACGGTCGAGATATGGTTTACACACGCGATTCATCAGATCCATAAAAACTGCTGGTGCGTTTGTTAGGCCAAAAGGCATGACAACGAATTCATAATGGCCGTAACGAGTACGAAACGCGGTTTTGGGTATATCCTCCTCTTGTATACGCAGCTGATGATATCCGGAACGTAGATCGATCTTCGAGAAACACGTAGCGCTTTGTAGTTGGTCAAACAAATCATCGATGCGGGGCAAAGGATAGCGGTTCTTGATAGTTAGCTTATTCAATTCTCGATAGTCGATGCACATCCTGAACGACCCATCCTTCTTTTTGACGAAAAGGACCGGTGCGCCCCAGGGAGAGGTGCTCGGGCGAATGAAACCTTTCTCAAGTAATTCCTGGAGTTGGGTTGAGAGTTCGCGCATTTCGGACGGCGCGAGTCGATAAGGAGCTCTGGCGGTAGGATTAGGTCCTCTGGAAAAACTTGAGGGAATCCCGAACCACGGGAACGTCTTTTACTTCCTTCTTCTCTTTCTTTTCCTTCTCCGCTGCTACAACGTTAGCCAAGAAAGCCCTGTATTCCTTGCGGAGATACTTGCTAGCTTGTAGGCATGACATAAGCTTGAGCCCATTTGAAGTAGTATCGCCATAAACACATAATAAATCACCATTTGCGAGCGAGAAACGAATCATCTTGTCGAAGCACACAACTTCGGCATGGTTCTCTCAAAGAAAATCCATGCCTACTATGATATCAAAGCTTCCGAGTTGCATTGGAATAAGGTCGATCGAGAAGATGTGGTTGTTAAGCTCAAGAGTACAATCACGGATAACGGAATTAACAGCGACGGTTCTTCTGGTAGCGACTTCAACTTCGAATGCCGAGGAGAGTTTGGAACGTCTATGACTAAGGAGTTTCTCAAATTCGAACGACACAAAGCAATTATTCGCTCCAGTATCAAACAAACATGAAGCATAAATACCATTCACAAGGAACGTACCATTGACCACGTTGTTGTCGGCCTGGGCTTGACGCACGTTAAGATTGAAAGTTCTGGCGCGTGCGGCCTGTTGTTGCTGTTGCTGTTGTTGTTGCTGCTGTGGCTGCTGCTGTTGCGGTTCTTGTTTCACCACCCTGTTCGGGCACATGTTGGCGAAATGATTCGGGTCGCCACACGTGAAGCAGGCTCTGGCCTTGACTGCGGGTGCCGGAGGAGCTTGTTGACCCTGTGGGGCAGTGAGTAGAGCTTGATTGGCAGGAGCTTGACGAATACGGCAGTTGGCGGTAAAGTGGTCGTACACGTTGCAGTGAGCACAAAAGCGGCATTGGATAGCAGTCGGGTGATGATAGGTGCAAGTAGGGCAGAGTGGGTGTGGCCCAGTATATGCACGCTTTGCAGGCGGTGCATTGGCCACAGGTGCTGCCACTTGACGTTGTTGAGCGGGTACGGTTTGAACCGGTGCAGCAGTGATCGCACAGTTCTTGTTGGTGGAGTTGTTCTTTCTCTTGTTCTTTCTCTTGCTGCTTGATGAGGTAGGTTTAACAGTTGGTGCGGTAGCGGTAGCTTGATGCAGATGCTTGGAGGTTTTATCCCACACCCCAGCCTTAACCCTTTTGTCATTGATTTCAGCGGCTAGCAGATAGGTTTCCTCGATCGTGGTAGTCTTAGCCGCTTGCACGAAATCAGCAACGCAGTCGGGCAAAGCTCGGATGTACTTCTTGATGGTCATCTCAGGAGTCTTGACCTGGTCGGGACAGATAATGCTGAGCTGTTTGAAGCGAGCAGTGAGACCAGCATTGTCTCCATCCTTCTGATGTATGTGCCAGAATTCATCTTCAAGCTTTTGACGTTCGTGAGGAGGGCAAAATTCCTCTAGCATGACTTCCTTGAGCTCGTCCCACGACAGACCGTAGGCTGCATCATTCCCTCGCTTGTTCCTCTCAGCCGTCCACCAGTCTAGAGCACGGGACTGAAAGACGCCGGTAGCGTTCAGAGTTCGAAGGTCATCAGGGCAACCACTTTGTCGCAGAGTAACCTCGATAGAGTCAAACCAGTGGAATAGTGCAGTAGGACCTCCTTCGCCTGTGAATTCTTTCGGTCCACACGACTTGAATTTCTTAAAACTGAAGGGCCTCGCATTGGCTTTGGGAGCTTCGATTCTCGATTCCTCGGATGATTTACTAGCATTCTCATACACATCACTCACGGCTTTAGCTACACTCTTCGCGATGATGGAAGCAAGGCGTCTGTCCCTCTTTTCTTGACGAGAGAGTGGATGACGAGATCCAGACGACATTGTCTGCAATAGACATCGCCACGGAACTCAACACATGTATTCAAATCTCACCTCACACGTCTACTACTACTAAAGCTCAGTAACACGTACCATGTAAACGCATATAGTCACAAAATCACAGAATTATACTAAATCACATAAGCACATAGGACACATAGTCACAACATTCCTAAACACGTAAGCACATTAGCAAGAAACACATACGCCTTAGTCACTAGAGGCATATAGGAGCATCTAGAGCATTCTGAATGCCTCTATTATCGATTTGGTAACGTTCCTAATTCAGCAATTTGTTAACGATTTGTAGTGCGTTGTGAGGGTAGCGAAGCAAAAAGGCATTAGATTGAAACCAGTAGTTTCCCAAAACATTTTCAAATAACGTAAAACACATAAGCTTCATAAAATCGACGTATCATCAAGGTTAAAACACATAAAATTAAGAAGGAGAGAGTGTCTGCGGCTATTACACTTCGACTAACCAAGGTGGTTCGAATATTCACAAGGATCCTGCGTGCACAATTACCTTCAGGACTATGCCTTTGCCTCGATTCTTGGGCGTTGGCGCAATTCCCATTGGTTATATTGTGTCTTCAGATCGTTGGAGTCCATCGAAACTTTGGTGGGAGTTTTGTATAAAAGCAGGACAAGTCGTTAAGGTTAGGGTGTCACCCCTATCTTACAGCTTCGTCCTTGTTCTTAATAAAATTGAGGAGATTATTCATCAAAATATGGATTTCACTCCTAATTTGGTATGATTCTCCTCGTTTGTAGCTAAAACGC
This sequence comes from Helianthus tuberosus, assembly GCA_030545235.1. NCBI lineage: Eukaryota > Viridiplantae > Streptophyta > Magnoliopsida > Asterales > Asteraceae > Helianthus > Helianthus tuberosus. The sequence continues at coordinate 128,989,980 of CM060407.1, forward strand.
AAGTTGATTAGGCAACTTTAGTCGAGAGTTTGCGGTTTTCACACCTATTCTCGGCCTCATTACCCGTTCATAATTTGAAAATTCGAGTGCAGTGATAGTGTAGGTAGATGAAAATAGTGAGGAATAAGCTCGTACACTATCCAGTAGGGATGTTCTCGAGTCGGTCTGCTGGTTCCTGACTATAGACTAGGTCTCTAAGACTTCGACCCGGACTAGGTCGAGTCTTGCCTAATTCCCTATAGTTATGGCTCTGATACCAATCTGTCACACCCCAACCGATGGCGGAATCATCGGGGCGTGGCACTGAGCGAAACAGATTGTCCAGAAGTTTCCATAACAACTATCATTACCATTCAATTTAAATAATACGTCCCATACCGTATCTCAAATAGTTAAATAATTATGACAGACAAGCATCAAGACAAACATTCTGTTTCGACAACTCAGATTCAAACATAGCAAATTTATTTGTTGGTCTCTAGGACTCCTTCCCTAGCCTCAATTTCATCACCAGCAAGTTAAGCATAGAAACAACCTAAGCACCTGTCACATACGTTAAAATAAAGTCAATACATATAATGTAAAGGTGAGCATACAAGTTTGATAATAGCATATAGAGTTCGAATTCGTTTACGCATAACCAGCACGTACACATAATGAAATGAAGCACGTTAGTTATCGACATAGATCCATCGATACCAATGACTGCGGGTTGACTGCCCGAGGTAGTTCGCAATACATGATTACCACCGTAATCCCTGCAAGTAAAAGATCCTTAACAACCCCCGTGTGAACGGGTGCTGAGTCCAAACTATAGTACTATCGTTGCTAAGGCAGGTAGACAGCATTCCATGTGTAAACATAACAAACAAGCATTCATAAGCCACGTATAACATGCATTAATGGTTTAGCGTTAAAATAGCTTGAGTAGTGTGATAGTTGTAGTTTGAATATTCGTAACGTATGTAACACCCAAAAGTGCTAAAAGCAAAAAGGGTTCGAGTATACTCACAGCGATTATGGATTGAAGGGAGCGCTTTTCAGCGAGTACGGTTAGCCTGAATAGATTCGATAACGTAACGATAAGTGGCGCGTAAAACAGTACAAAGTGAGAGCGGGCAGGATAACTGCTCGTGCGGATCAACTATCCGCGCGAGTAAGTTATCCGTGCGAGTAAACTATCCGTGCGGATGGTAATCCGTGCGGATGGTGATCCATGCGGGTAAACTATCCGTGCGAGTAAACTATCCGTGCGAGTAACTATCCGTGCGGATGGTAGTCCGTGCGGATGGTAATCCATCCGGATTAGTCACTCGTGCGGATTGTTTATCCGTGCGGACAAGTAGTCCGTGTGGATTACTATTCGAGTGGATTGTTTCTTCCCAAGAATGTGTTTGTGTATGATGGCTTGTCCTTTGAAGTTTTCGTTGTAGCATTTAGAAAACATTTAAGTATCTCTACCCTTCAAGCCGGTCGCGCGGACCACAATTCGTCCAGGTGGTAATCCGTGCGGACACGTCTCTAAGGCTGAGTCACTTGATGTAATTGGTGGAATCCGTCCGGATGGTGATCCGTGCGGACAGTGGCAATCCGTCCGGATAGTGTGTTCGTGCAGACAAAGACAATCCATCCGGATAGTCTGTCCGTGCGGACAACTTGTCCGTGCGGACGAACATTGTTTGAAATTGTTTGAGGTCTTAGTATCTCATGATCCGAAGAGTAATCCATTCAGAGGTCGTCCGTCCGGATTGCTCATTCGTCGATACTCAAACCTCGTTTTGAATGTGGGTCCCAAGTGTAGCTCGTCCGGGTGATAACCCGTCCGGATCATCTGTCCGTGCGGACAACTTGTCCGTGCGGACAACTTGTCCGTTCGGACAGTCTCTCGTCTGGCTGTTCCGTTCGTCTACTCTTGGTTTCTGTTGTCGTTTATCGAGACGTTCTGATTACGTGGCAACCACTTGGAATTGTATTCTTACTCGCATGACTAAGCCGGCCAGGAACCACCCTAACTCAACCTGTCGGCGACTCAGAACGGTCATTCCGGTTTATCTCGTAATCAGGTGTCTTGTGGGTAGAATCCGGATCTAGGACTAGTGCATCCCTATTATCGAGTAGAAGACTAGAACCGGTCAGATTCGTACCGATTTTAAGGGTAAAAGAAGGAGAAAACTTGAGTTTATTTCTTTCAACTCTTTTATCCTTTGAAAAGTTTAGATTTAGGTGATATTGTTGTGAAATCTTATGGAAAACGTTCAGATCTGAGTTATTCTTGGTGGAATGAAGTCAAGCTTGAAGTTCATGAGGACTTCATGATGACGTCACCCGAGAATACCTCAAATCTTGATGGTTTCACGGTTAAAAGTTGAGATTTGAAAGAAGGAAAGGTGTAGAATTGTGTAGCGATCAAGGATGTACAAGATTTAGTGTAAGATCTTACCTGGATTGAGAGAAATCGAAGAAAAGGTGAAGAATGCGTGCTGGTCGGACGTCACTTGCCAAAAGTGGAAAGTTGGGAGAGTGACCTGGGTATTTATAGGATGCTAAAAGGGGAAAGGGTGATCCTTGCGGACTGGTCATCCGTGCGGATTGGTCATCCGTGCGGATTGGTTATCCGTGCGGATTGACCATCCGTCCGGATGTCGACTGAAAGGTGCGTTCGGGTGCGATGACACTTCGGTTTCGATTGCGAGCGATTCGACAGGGTTTCCTAGTCAAATTACTTTCAGTCCCAACTACTTCGTATATGATACGGTTCGATTCGGAATTCGGGTTCGGGTTCGATTACCTTTGAGTTAGAATTCGAGTTCGATTGAGTTCGCTTGATTATCACAACATAACATAAAATAAACATGCACAGGTAACACGTAAGGCACACACACACGTATAAACAACAAGTAAAATACACAGTTCGAGTTGCGGTTCGGTGTCGATTCGATTAGCATAGCTTGGTCATTAGTTGATTAACTTTATCGCATTGTTACTGCCTATGATTCACAGTCGTAGGTTGATTGAAATACGATTAACACGAGTCGATTATTGTGAGTAGCAACACTTACTCCACATAATATAACTAAAATAAAAACATTTCTACGAGTCAAGTTGTGCGAAATCGGTCGTTGACTTTGACCTTGACTTTGACTTTCACTCATGAAAACACGGGGTGTTACAACCGCTGGTGCATTCGTCAGCCCGAATGGCATAACCAGAAACTCGTAATGGCCGTAACGAGTTCTGAATGCTGTTTTGGAGACGTCCTCCTCTCGGACTCTCAGCTGATGGTATCCCGATCTCAAATCAATCTTGGAGTAATAGCTCGACCCTTGCAACTGGTCGAACAAGTCGTCAATACGTGGAAGAGGATAACGATTCTTCACAGTCACCTTGTTAAGCTCGCGATAGTCAATACACATTCTGAAAGTACCATCTTTCTTCTTCACGAATAGTACTGGAGCTCCCCAGTGCGAAGATCTAGGATGTATAAATCCCTTTTCCAAGAGTTCTTGTAGTTGTGTGGACAGTTCTTCGAGTTCTGATGGAGCTAGATGATATGGTGCTCGAGCTACTGGCGCTGCTCCAGGAGCTAGCTCGATTTGAAATTTAACTTGGTAGTGAGGCGGAAAACCAGGCAATTCCTCAGGAAATACATCAGGAAAGTTGCGCACTATAGGAATGTCTTCAATTCTCTTCTCTTCCGTGGATGTGTCAGTAACGAGTGCCAGAATGGCAGTGTGGCCCTTTCGCAAACATTTCTGGGCCTTAAGGAAAGAGATGATGCCTTCGACAGCACCACTCTTGTCGCCACGAATCACGAGAGGTTCTTCACCAGAACGAGGAATACGGACGATTTTCTCCTTGCAAACAATCTCCGCTTGATGATGAGATAGCCAATCCATCCCAATAACGACGTCGAAACTACCAAGTGTGATAGGAACAAGATCGATAGGGAAAGTCTGACCAGCTAAGACGAGGTTACAACCTTTAACTATGTGTGTGGCTTCAAGACTTTTACCGTTAGCTAGTTCTACCGTGTGTTTGGTGTTCAAAAGTGTTGGAGTGCGCTTAAGCATTTGGCTAACTTTTAAGGACACATAACTAGTATCGGCACCCGAATCGAATAAAACAGTAACAAAGAAGTCATCCAGAAGAAACTTACCCATCACAACGTTGGGATCGTTCCTCGCGTCACCCTGACCAATCACGAAAGCACGACCTCTTGCCTCATTTCCATTGCTGTTTCCCCCATTGCCGCCTCCATTGTTGCCTCCATTGTTATTCCCATTGTGGTTCCCATTGTGGTTCCCATTTCCTTGGTTATTGTTCTGGTTTTGGTTCAGCTGGGGGCAGTTCCTCTTAAAGTGGCCTTCAGCGCCACACTGAAAGCATCCTTTATTGCCCTGTTGATGCTGCTGCTGGTGGTTCTGTGGGGCTTGTTGCTGTTGTTGGCGATTCTGATTTGTTGGTCGGGCGCTCCTGCAATCCTTTGCTTCATGACCAAACTTGTTACACCTCAGACAACGACCTTTGTTGCACTGCCCGCTGTGATGTTTGTTGCACCGGTTGCACTTGGGGTGGTTCCCTCGGTATCCACCCTGTCCTTGGTTACCAGAAGATTGCTGACCAGGACTTTGGTAGTCATCAGTCTTTCGCTGCTGAGGCTGAGCTGAAGTAGAACCCTTTTCGGAGTTCCCATCCCATTTTCGCTTGTTGTCGGTAGGTGCATCAGAAGTAGCTGTGGCACTGATACGTTTGGGTAGTCTGTTTTGCTCCACCGCCTGGTCGGTGAGACGATGAGCCAACTTGATAATTTGTTGTATGGTACCCAGGTTGGCTGAAGTCACGTGACTTTGGATCTCTGGTACAAGGCCCTTGAGATACAACTCAATTTGTTTGATGGGAGGGTCCACCATAGTTGGACACAGGATGGCCAGCTCGTTTGACCTCTTAGTATACGCCTCAATCTCAGACCCCGTCATCTTCAGATTGTAAAATTCCACTTCTAGCTTGTGGATGTCATCCCGACTACAGTACTCCTCCTTGATCAGCTCTTTGAAACCATTCCAGGGTGTGGCATTAGCAACTGCCAGTCCTAGTAGTTGAACCTGTGCCTTCCACCAGGTTAACGCAGCTCCTTCAAGTGTTCCGGTAGCATATTTCACCCTACGGTCTTCGGGGCATTCACATATCTTGAAAACAGACTCAAGCTTTTCAAACCAGTGAAGAAGGCCCACTGCTCCTTCGGTGCCACTGAAAGTGGTAGGTCGGCAGTCCATGAACGTCTTGAACGTGCACACAGGAGGTTGAGCATGTTGACCTGTTGCGCGAGAATAAAAGACAAGGTTAAGCACAAGGGCTGGTTTGTGAAGGTAGGATCTAAACGTCCTAAGGTGAGTTGATATAGCAGGTTATACCTCCTGCAGGAACAGCTGCGAGTGCCTCAGCAACTCGTTCGTTGATCAAAGCCGTCAACTGGGCTTGAGTGAGGTTGATACGTCCTCCGCGTCCGCTCATGATCTTCATAATGAAGCAACGTAAGTGAGGAAAGTGTCGCGAAAGTGCGTAAGTGTGGGACGATAGTAGAGCGTAAGCACACAAGGTTCAAATAGCAATTATCACATTATCTAATGCACAGTGAGAACTATCTAACCGACAATATAACATAAATCATACCACTTATGGTGTCGAGTCTTGCACGTGGAGCGAAGCGTCGTTGTGGATCGTTGAGCACTGTACTGGTTATAGTCTGGTTTTATCAAAAACTTTTCCCTTTTTAAAACCAAGTTCACTATAACCAATGGCTCTGATACCAATCTGTCACACCCCCAAAATCCACTATACGGAGTACCACCGCTTGGAGGCGTGACGTGACCAGGATCGAGCCACCAATCATATTGAACATCGTAATTAAGTAAATAAGATCAACCACAATACGATTGGTGACCAAAGCTAGTTGACCATGTTTAGTTTAAACAGCGGAAGCATAAGAGTAAATCCAAAAGCATTAGTCCATAGTTTATAAGTTAAAGTTCAAAACACAAGTTTAATAAGTTCATAAGGATTTAAACAATGAGCACGGAACATAACAGTCCGTACACCACAACGACTTCTTCCTCGTGCAAGCTCCAAGAATTTAGCGACCTGTAAGGCATGTAACAACTAGTCAACAACAAAGTTGAGTGAGTTCACGTTTGGTTGTTTAGTTTTAAGTTGTTTTCTGAAAAAAGTGGTTTGACTTTCGTTGGCGTAATTGCCGTGGGGGTTACCCCGTAGTTGAAAGTATGTTTAACCAGTTCCTTTTTCATTACCCAAACCATAACCATAATCAGTGGGGGCTTTCCCCGTTTGAACTACTAGACGGTATGATATCGACTACTACGAAAAATAGTTGTGCCCTACATCAGTGTCTATCATCACTGACAGTTTGCCATAGTCCATTAGTACACGCCCGTCCGAACAGCACGGTGTGAGGTTTGTTAAACCTAATAGCGCTATTAACTAATGACCCGCTCGCCATTGGCCTCGGCGATTAAGTCGATATGAAGAGGGACTTATTGATAGAGTTTTTGTCTAGCTAGTTTTAAGGTTGTTGTCCTGCACCAGGAGGACGAACGTACGTATTCTGCACCAGGAGAATTCGTAGGTTTAATAATGGCATCCACTCTATGGAGGATGGCCATACATATCCTACCCAAGGAGGATATGTAGATTTAGTTTTAATTCTTTAACCCATTCCCAAACCACCGGGAATCCCATGCCTTAGAAAGTGTGTGAACTCACCTCGGTTTGCTCGGTTAGATTCTCAATATAGCTAACAGTCAAGGTCGGTCAATCACGTCCTAGTATGATTTACCAGTTAGTCATTTAGTGGCTTTCAAATAGAACACAAAGTTCCTACACGTATCTATCACACAACATGCATCACTTTAACGGTTTATGCCCATCTAAGTTTCCCATCCATTCCCCACTCAAAATCAAAGATAAGATAATGCACATAACATATATAACATGTTAGATCATTCACAGATAGCATACCCGACATTTAGACACGCGAGTCACAACTTATGTCATTTCAGCATTTATATTCAAAACTGGCTGTTTTCGGACATTTTAATAAAATAGTTAAACTATTCCAAAAATTCCCAAATTTTTACAAGACATCTTAAACGTTCCATATTTTATTGTGTAAAAATATCGGGGTCCGGTTCATTACCAATATTTTATAAAAATTCATATTCCGGACTGAACTCAGATTTATATATTTCTGACCACAGTCCACGGAACAATTTATTAAAAATTCATCGAGTGTCCGATTTACGAAATTCCAGTGGGGTAATTACAAATGCATCGGTTTTCATCTACTGTACAAATTTCATGGTCCGATTCATCACAAAACTCAGGTTATGACTAAAAGTACGACACCCATTTATTGCTTTCAAAATTCAGCTTAAGCTGTTGTTACAAATCGACACATTAAAAATAGTAAACGAAATCCAAAAATTACGATTCCGGTGCCATTAGAACCGTATTTCATAATAACATATTTTAGATTCAAAATATCGGTTTTTCGTTGAGTTTATGTCCTGTTTACAGCCTGTTAAAGGCGGCTGAAAATACACATCAGCAAGCTGTTTTCAGTCTAAAGGCTACTAAAACGCACACATATGATTACCATTCATTCTAATAATGATTTACAATAGGTTATAAGTTATTTACAGCAGACTAATACTCATATATTTCAGATTCATCTTGTACTACCATGTTTCATCATTATTTACTCTTTAACCAACAAGTTCATCACTCTAGCAAGACTTTTTAGTTTTGATTTTATATGTTCATAATTTTTAACCGACAAATCTCTTATTAACCACATCAAACATGAACAAGAAAGTGATTAGAAGCACTTACAACTAGCTCAAGGCTAGGGAAGAAATCAAGACGAAAACTAGGTGGATAAAAGAAATCTAGAGCGGTCCTTAAGCTTCCGAGTGCACCGAGCCTTCTTGTGTGTCACCTTGCACCTTTGTGTATGTAGGAAATGGTTGAACAAGAAACAAAAATGGTGGGTGTATGGTGGTTGGTGTTTGTCCGATTACAAGCAAGAAGAGGAGAAAAAAAATGAAGTTTGCAAGTGGTGGTTGTTTGTGAGTGAAAGGTTATGACCTTTATGTTTATTTATAACTCAAGTCCATCTTTATCCTTCATATATTATGTTCCCTAATCCAACAACATTTGAATAAAGTATTAAAAAGAATGGTGGGGATGTCCCCATCATCATGTAACCGTCAATTAGGGGGGGTTGGGCATGGGGTTGGGTCGTAATGGAACTTGTTACCTTCTAGTTAGGATCCAATAATATAGTTAGTGTCTTTTGGTGTGTAATATAATATAAAGTGTGTTAGGGTGTTCGGGGACCCTAACTAGCTCAGAGAAGTAAAAACAATGTGTTTGGTAATATTTTCATGTTCCGGGTAAAGTCCGGTTGTTCGGTTTGACACTGTTCCGTTTAAGTGCTTAATTAATCCGTAAGGTGTCTTTTATATATATTTTTACAACACTTTTAATTTCTAACACTTAGGAAATTATAACGGACTATTTAGTGACCTTTCTGTACACTATTAGTATATTAACAAATACGTGTAAGCATAACACATATATCAGTTAAGTAATTCCACCCAGTCATCAAGCACATTAATTATTATTAATAAACTGTACGGTTACATGTAAATTTGAGGGTTGTCACACCCATTAGGATTAAAAATACTAAAGTGGCTCTCTGATCAAAAGACCTATGTATTGACCCTGGTCAGATCCAATGGTGAAGTGAAGTACATATCAAGGAAAGAAGCACTAGGCCTTAGTGTTGAAGATTTGCAGGATCTCCTTGAACTTTCATTGTGCAGGGATGACGATGACTTAAGTTCCAAAGATTTTGAAGAAGAATTTAAAAGACTAGCTAGTGAACTTCTGATGAGGAATAAAGATCCAAAATAATGAAGTGTTTTGGCATTATCTATTCCAGGGGGAGATTGTTGGGATTGAACCCTACCAGATGAACAGATAATGAAAGCCAAAACTGGTTCACAACAGTGGATTCACAATAAGCAGTTGTTTACACTAAGTCTTCTCCGTTGAAAGTGATTACAACATCTGATGGTCCTTTATCCACTGTCCGAATACAACAGCTGCTGTTCTTCTAACTACTAATGAAGTCTTGAAGACTGCTAAGAAGTCAACACTGCTGATTCTATCTACTGATGACAAAGCACTGCCCACTCAAGGACTGATCAACTTTGAGGAAAGCACTGATGGAAGAAGATAGCAGTAGTTTAGTGTGTCATCTGTTTTATACATTGTCAGTGGTTGAGATTAGCAGTGTTTGTATAGGATCAGTTGTTACAGGTTGATTAGGCTGTTAGACGTCGCTTTCATGGTGACGTTAGCTGAGATGCCTCAGTGGTTTTGGTTTGCCTATAAATGGAACAGTACCCTGTACTGTTACATTTGATTGTTTTGAGTGAGTTCTTCTCCTCAATTCAATCCTTTCATCTTGTGCAACCAACCATGAAGTATCAGGCTGAGGGGGAGCTTAGTTTGTAAGCATGTTTGCAATCTTTTGATTTGTATTGTAATCTTTCGACTTAATGTCAAGCATGCGTTTATCAAAACTGTTTCTCTCTTTGATTGTGTTTCCAAAGTTTGTTGTTCATTTCCGCTGCACTTTACATGGTTTCATATTCATTGATTGTTAAATTTACACAAACAAACACTCTCATGAGAGCCTCCGATCCTAACAAACTGATGTTAGGGCTGGGGACCAACTGAGTGCATTTTTGACAAGTTTTGGGACCACGCGTGTAATTAGTAAACCACTGGGACCAAGTCTGCAATTTTTGAAAACCACAGGGACCAACCAAGCATTTAACTCTTTTTTAAACGTTAATAATTTTTTCATACGACATTATTTTTTTATAAAAGAGTAAAATGCATGGATAGTCCCTGTGGTTTGGTGAAATTTCACCTTTAGTCCCCAACTTTTCAAAATCACACTCTTAGTCCCTGTGATTTGACAAGTTGTTACTCGGATAGTCCCTAAAGCGGATGAAGGTTACTCGGATAGTCCTTGTGGTTTGTCAAGTTGTTACTCGGATAGTCCTTGTCATGTCACACCCACTTTACCAGAAAAACTAACCTCCATCCGCTTTGGGGACTATCCGAGTAACAACTTGTCAAACCACAGGGACTAAGAGTGTAATTTTGAAAAGTTGAGGACTAAAGGTGAAATTTCACCAAACCACAGGGACTATCCGTGCATTTTACTCTTTATAAAAATTGCACAAAAAAAACGAGTGTTTTTTTTAATCTTTAAAACGAGTATATAATTGCTATATTTTCGAAAAAAAAAATTCGAAAACCCAGTTGCGTAAAACGCAATGGAAAAAAACGTAAAAAATGATTTTTTTTTTCTAAAACGCAATGCACTAAAAACACAAAGAAATGTCTTATTTGTAAAACGCATTGGCCAGAAAACATAAAGAAATGTTTTATTTCTAAAACGCAATAGCCTAAAAGCACAAAAGAAATTATACTTTCTAAAACGCAATGGACTGAAAACACTTCAAAAATGTGTTTTACCTAAAACGCAATGCACCAAAAACACAAAGAAATGTCTTATTTCTAAAACGCAATGGCCAGAAAACACTTAAAAATGTCTTTTTTTCTAAAACGCAATGGTGAAAACACATAAAATTGTGTTTTACCTAAAACGCAATGGACTAAAAACACTTCAAAAATGTGTTTTTCTAAAACGCAATGGCTAGAAAACACATAAAAATATCTTATTTCTAAAACGCAATGGTCTAAAATCACAAAAGAAACTGGTCTCTCTAAAACGCAATGGCCTGAAAACACATAAAAATGTGTTTTACCTAAAACGCAATGACTAAAAACACTTCAAAAATGTGTTTTTCTAAAACGCAATGGCCAGAAAACACATAAAAATGTCTTCTTTCTAAAACACAATGGCCTAAAAACACAAAAGAAAGTGTTTTCTCTAAAACGCATTGAACCTCTGTGAATTGTCTGAACCAGGAGATCAAAAACTGTCTTCGAAATGAGGCAATTTCTGGAAAATTAAATTTTCTGATGCATTTTAATTAAAGCAATGGTTAGACACTTGAACCCCGCCAGGGGCTGCCGCCCCTTGGACCCTGCTCGACCCTAGCCAGGGGCTTTACCCCGCCAGGGCTGCCGCCCCTTGGACCCTGCTCAACCCCAGCCAGGGGCTCTGCCCCTTGGACCCCGCCAGGGGCTGCCGCCCCTTGGACCCTGCTCCCAGGGGCGCTGCCCCCGAACCCCCGCCAAGATCGTAAAGCGCAATGACTCAATTCAAAAACTCAGATCGTAAAACTGCAATTCAAGAATTTCTTACATTGATTAAAGCCGATTTCTTCACCGATTTGAATGTTAGAAACACTTATCAGCGATCGAATCGAACGAATCGAGTGATTCACTTCAAAATCATAGGAAAAATGAGATATTGTATGAAATTATACTGGGTTTCTTCAAAAAAGTTGAAGAACACGTTGATTTGGTGTTTGAATCATTGATTTGTGACGAAAATCGCACCATAATGTAGTGATTATTGAGATAGAAAGTGAAGAAAAGGTTGAAGATGGTGAGTTTTGAAGTTACTAGGGAGAAGAAGAAAGAAGAAAGGATACGATTGACTAAAATACCCTTGCTCTTTATTTTAAATTTTGCCACATGTCATAATCATATTGCTTCCTATCCTTTTTAGCCAAAATAAACTTTCTATTTCATTCTCACCCGATTATTTCTGCACTTTGACTATCCAAATGTGTTTAGATATCTCTAGATTATGTTAAAACAAATGTGTAAAAAGTTATTGCACCGTATTTGATTATCAATGTTATATTATTAAAATAATATAAAAAAGGACTTTACTCTCATCAAGATCTAGTGAACTTTTTCTATATGGCCCGTTAGAGATAAAAGACAACTAGATCAATCCATCATTAGCAAACGGGCCTAAGTTGCCACTTCTTCTCTAACATGAAAGAAAAATGAAGAAAACAGTTTGTGAATTATGTTTAATTGTGGCATAATGGACTTTTAAAAAAAATATCAGATTAATAAAATTTTAGCATAGTATAGCACCTAAATTCAAGAACAGAAAGAATTTTGCCTCACATTTTGGATAAAAAAACGCCTTGATGTGTCATTCAAACCAATAATCTCCACTTCAAAATCTATCATGTACCTACACAAATAATAAATAGCGACCAATTTAAATGTTTCTATAAAGAAGTGATAAACAAAGCATTTAAATATATGCGTCAAAACTGTTACATGCTAGAGTAAATAATAGATAAAAAATGAACTTAATCTTGCCACAACGAAGGGCTGTAGAGTAAATAATAGATAAAAATGAACTTACTCTTGCCACAACGAAGGGCTGCAATAGTGTTCGTTGTGAGGAAGGGATTTCCGGTTCCAACAACAAATATGACAACCCTTCATTTTTCCAAATGCCTAACAACCCTTCGACGCAACTTCAGATATCTGAAATGTCGTCTGGACTCTTGTTGGAATATCGGTGCTCTCCATTGTTGCTTGCAAATATAGCATTCATCACAATTGCCAACATCCTGATCCATTGTAATTGCAAGGTTAGTATTGTAAACAAAGAGATATTATTATCTCATTGTCACTTTGGTCAACAGTTGCCAACATACCGATGTTCTCTATCTGTCTTCATGAAAATTGTTGATGTCATATGGATAGCCGAACGAAAGCCTTCTAAACAAAGAGATATTATTATCTCATTGTCACTTCAATCAATAGGAACACTAAAGGGAGCTAACATAGGAGCTCTACAAATAGTCGAAATAAGTTATATAACTTGAAACACAAAAAACTGCTTGAACATACAACATCAAACATTTAGTCCCGTAGAAACAAAAACTCAACATCAAAAATATTTCTATTTTTTAACTATAAGGGTATTTTGGTCATTTAATAATACTTAACCAAAAAAATTCTAACAGTGTTAGAAACTTAGACTCAAATGGTAAAGAAAAGTGGCTAAAGGGACTCTAGCGTTAAAACGGTACCTAATTTTTAGGGGAAATCTAATGGCGCAGCCCCTTTGTCTATCTACACACATTACTTTTTCAATACGCATCGTATAAGCCTATACGATTCGTATTGGTTCAAAAGTCAAATCTACATGTGTCAGTTCTTGTCTGGCGGCTGACTTTTTCAATACGCATCGTATAGGCCTATACGGGTCGTATTGCTTTAGTTTTTTTTTTTTTTTACAATTTTTTGTATATATTTAATCATAGTTTTAACAAAGTTTAATAAAGGATTTTTTTTTTATTTTTTAAACAAAAAACATTTTTAAAAATTTATCATATCGTATAGGTTTGGTACATGTTTATTATACTATACTATCTATGTTATAACCGTATTATATACTACACTTTTTTTACATATTTTTGTAAACATTTAATCATAGTTTTGTAATAAAAGAATTCTTTTATTTTTTTAACAAAAAACATTTTGAAAAATTTATCATGCGTATAGGTTTGGTACATGTTTATTATACTATACTATCTGTATTATAACCGTATTATATGCTACACTTTTTTTACATAATTTTGTAAACATTTAATCATAGTTTTAACAAAGTTTAATAAAAGAATTCTTTTATTTTTTAAACAAAAAACATTTTTAAAATTTATCATGCATATGTTTTTAACAAAGTTTTCTAAAAAAATATTTATTTTTTTAAATAAAAACTTCCTTAATTTTTTTAAGAATGCCATGTATAATGTAGTGTAGTATAGATAGATGAGGTATAGGTCTATACGATGCTTATTACAGAAATAAGGATGCATTCCACGGTAAACGATGCAGCTGATAAAACCGAAGTTGTTTTTCTGTTGTTCAGTAATTCCGAGACGATTTAAGTGAGTCCTATGAAGCAAGTGTCTGTCTATTCAATTGAGATGAATCATTATATGCTTCTTTCCTGATGCATGTCTGTGTCGAATAGTTTCTATGTCGCTAATTTCTCCACTCAGCGTGAAATCAAAAAGTTTCTTAATAGATTCCGTCCGGTTTCAAAGCCGGTTGAGGATTACGAGTGGTCTAGACTCGTTCAAGGCATGCTTGTTTGTGCGATTTACAGAAATAAGGATGCATTCCACGGTAAACGATGCAGCTGATGAAACCGAAGCTGTTATTTCTGTTGTTCAATACTTCCGAGACGATTCAAGTGTCTGTCTATTCAATTGAGAGGAATCATTGCATTACAACCCCATTGAAAACAAGTGGTTGTAATGATGGAACCCTTGATGTGAAACACATTTTTGAGAAATTTATAGTTTAATACGCATCGTATAGGCCTATACGATGCGTATTAATCGATGAATTTACTGAAATATACCCCTGTTTTCTGATAAATTCATGGGTATTTTTTAGAATATTCAAAGTTTAATACGCATCTTATGTGACAACTGTCAAAATTCCAGTTATCCGTACAATTATTAAACAATGATTAGTGCTTAATGATTGTGCTGAATTACAATTAATGACTTGAATTACTTTCTGGTTATTGCTATTGTGCATACATATGCATTACATATTGCAATTGACATACCATTATTGCATGCAAACTTTGTTGATTCAAATGATGCACGAAACACAGTTAGCACAGTTATCAGATAAATCAGAAATATGCTGACGGAGTTCTGTACATAGGCAGACATTGTATTGAGACACGGAATGAGCCAGAAACCAAGTATTACACTAGTATAGTGTGTAGGAAAGTAAAGATCACAAAACTGCCTTCCTAGTGATAGTTTAAGTGCCGGAAAGTGCCTAAAACTCAAACAAACTGCAGAAATCTGCAGAAATCAGCATTTAAACACTCCCATATCATGCAGAAATATGGTTAAATGGTCCTGAGTGCTTTCCTAAGTGTCGGGAATCAAAACTGTCACAAAAGGTAACATAAAGCACACTAAACTGCATAGTTTAGCACTTTAACGAACTGGTAACCAACCGGACACTACCCGAAACACCAAATTTTCACTAGAAGCATTGTTTTAATATTACCAAGCTAGTTATGGTCCCTGAACATCATAACACACTATATAACATCTAGTAACTAAATAACCTAACTAAATACTTGATTTTTAACCACATAATCTAATTATTAGTTACCACCTAGCCTAAGACCCCCCACCTATATCGGCCAACATCTTGGCCCCACATGTGATTTTATTTAGTTATTTTATTAGATTATGTTCCTCTTTTTAAAACATATAAACCATTGGAAAATATGTGTTGGTGGATTATAAGAGTTAACCCTAAAGACATAACCATTTCATTCTCAACACTTCACTCAAAAACTCTCATCTTCTTCCCTTCCTCTTGCTTACGGCCGAACACACCCCACCACACATCCATCATCATCTTTCATTCTTCATAATTGGCCATACAAGGAAGCTTGGAACTTTTGGAAGTTGAAGGACCACTCACACAAGCTTTTATCCACTCCATTTTCATCTAGTGATCATCCCTAGCCTTGAGCTAGTAGTAAGATCATTCTACTCTTCATTTTACATCTTATTTTGGTGGTTAAAAGATGATACAAGTTATTAATCATAAAGAACACAATGAATCAAGAGCATGAAACTTGAACATAAGACTAAAAACATAAGAAAACAAGTTGTTTAAGCATTGTTATGATTGTTGATTGTTGTTTGCTCATGTTATTGATGTTGATCATCATATGATCTTGGTAGATAGTGATTAAAGACATAATCTAGCAAGATGAGAGGATGATTATGTTAAAGATCAATAGATCATCCTCATGAAAATCATGAACTTGAAAGTATAAGTTGTTTTTCGTGGTGATGATCAAAGTAAACATAAAGTCTTGTAAATCTATGATTTCAAGAATGATTTTTTCAAGAAATCAAGTTAAAAATGCAAAGTTTACTTAATCTTGGTTCTTAAAGGAATTAACCATATTTTTAGTGGTTAATCAAGTGTAGAAATATATATGTAATAAGAAAAACTCAAGAAGAAACATTTTTAGAAAAATTAATTACAAGTTGTAAAGAACTTATTCCTTCAAAAATGAAGTTTTTAAATAAACAACCACACTTTAAGGGGTAACTAGGCTCACTAAACACACTAGTAAGTTACTACACATTTTTGTAAATTTCAAGTTCATGAGGTAGTAGTTTATGCTTGATTTTGGCAAATTGGTAAGTGTAGATTGATTTGTTGTTGATTGTGTTGATTTATAAAAGAAAATGATATGCTTTGAAAGCATGGAAACCTCCATTTTTAGAGGAAACTATGGCAAATTTTTTCTAGAAATGAAACACTTAGAAAAATATTTTTAAAACAAACATTTACAAGTATATTTTAAACCATGAATTTTCATATAAAGTTTGGCATAATTTTTGTTACAAAAATTATAAATATTGGAGGTTGGTTTTTGTAAATAAAAATGACTAAATATGTATTTAGGAAAATATATATTTAGATGTCACAATGTGTGTGATTATTTGTATATTATGTGTATTAGTTATATTATTTTAGGACTTGAAATAATATAACTCACCAATATACCAAGAAATTACAATCCAAAATATTACCAAAATTCCAAGAATATGAATATATAATTCATACACAAAATATTGGACAAACCGAACAAGGAATATAACTTACAAAATATTCCGGAAAATTAATTAATAAGTATATTTTGGTAATTGGTATTTTGGACACCAAGAGAATGAAAATGTGATTTTTACAATTATTACAAAAATATACCACATTTTTGACAAAATACGTTTTTTTTGAAATTATTATTTTTGTGAATATAAAAATATATATGTTTTTTTTTTGAAATTATTAAAAGATATATTATTTTTGGGAGAAAATATATATTTTCGTGAATAAACATGAAATACATTATTCTTGGGTGAAAAATACGTTTATAAATATTCTCTAAGTTAGACTTGAAAATATATTATTTTTTAGACTTATATGAAATTTATAAATATTTTTGCCAAGGGAAAGATTATAAGTAATTTTTCTATGAAATATTTCCTAATATATATATTGGGAATATATATTGATGTATTTTTATTAGAAATATTATTCCGGAAAAATTAGTACAAAAATTAAGTATAAGAATACTTAATAAACACAATAAAAATATGTATTCTTGTACGTATAAATACACCGGAATACGCCACGGATACTTGGCAAAAATATACAAGTTTTAGAATACGAGTATGAATACACCCATCCTTGGGAAGTTATACATGTACAAATACGTGAATATGACAAGTTAAAGTATATTACTTTAACAATTATTCCATAATTTAATAAATATAATTTAAGTTAAAATATTTATTATTTTAACAGCTAATTATATAACTTGGAATAATTTTGATGACACAAGGAAACGCAACTCAAAGACAATAATTAAGAATAAGTCAAGGCACGACCTATCCTTCTAATAAACCATAGTACGTTGTAGGTAGTCGTGCACATGTGTAGCGGCTTTGGGTTACATTTGGATACGAAGAACGCAAGATTGTGAGTTCATGTCCCCCTTTTCTTTTAACTGTTTTTGTTTTATAACTTCGGGGGTGAAGTACATGTTACAAAATGTTTACAAATGATTACAATTGATATGGTTAGCAAAGGAATGTACTGTTAGATCATGTGAATAGGTAGGCGCACTCTTAAGACCATTAATCCTCGTATTTGGACCGAGGGGCATGAGTGATAGATCTATTTGGGTGTAGCGAGCCCACAACCATCTGGACCGGGGTTTGGCCCATGAGGTGACTATGTCTTACAACCGGAGGCCTGGTACAAAATCTGCTAGGTTTGAGCCTTCCTACGCCGTTGAACACATGTTAATGGCCTTGCAAACCATTAATTGATCTGTTTCCTTGTTTGTTTTCATACCGGGATTTACAAACACATTCATACAATGAATTCAAAGATTTATTCGTGCACACAAACAAAACACATGAACTCGCTCAACTTTTGTTGATGTTTTCAAACTACATGTATTTCAGGAAATTAAGTATGGATCTGGCGAGCGATGAAGTTTTCATGGGTTGTTTGAAATAAAAGATGTCATCCGGTGTGGAAGGGTTTGGAGTGTGCATCTTATCCTGGATAAGATACACAATTCAAAGCCTATTTTTTTATTAGAGTCTTTTGTTGAGTCCTTATGGAACTCTAAAACAGTTTGAATGGTTTGTAATTTAGATTTGAAGTCTGTGTTTGGATTCTAAAACAATGTTGCATGTAATGTTTTAAAACTTATCTATGGATGAACATCTTGGTTTTATCATATAGTTGTTTGTTATAGTTGAATGCAATGATATTAAGCAAGTCACACATAATCACGCTTCCACAAAAGTCAGGGTGTGATAGTTTGGTATCAGAGCTTCGATTGTAGCGAACTAGGATTCCTTCTCGAGTCTAGACTACAATCATTAGGGCTCTCACGAAAATAATTTTTACAACATGTTTTCATTGCATACACAAAATGCCCATATCCATGGAACAAACATTTTTTTTACAAAAGGAAAGACAAGAAACACGATTGCAAGGTCACATTTATGGTTTAGTCTGGAGTAGACTAGGAAGGATAGAAAGGTTTCATGAGGAATAACGAGGATACATGATTTCATAATACATTGTCTTTGACTGCATACTAAATGATAGTGGTTAATATATGTGCATATGTTATGGTTGTTCTATTACAGACACTATGTCTTCATCCGAGAGCGGATTGTCCGACACCGATGACCCTATGGATATTGTCTCTGATGACGAGATCACACTTGAGCCGGAGATCTTTACATCAGATACTGAGAGAGACCCAGATATGCTATCAGACGACGAGGACAACTTTCAGTCGTTCGCGTTACCTGACTTTGGAGATGACTTACCCCTTGCTGATGGTATTCCAGACGAGGATCCTTTTGTTGTTCCCATTCCAGTCCATGATCATCTTATCATCAGGCATCCTGATGGTGAGCATATTGTGGCACCGATCCTCGCTCCCGTTCCTCTCGTGGTCATCCCTCCTGAGGATTGGCCTTTTGATGATTTGTTTGATGATGACATTGATCTGTTTTTTGATGGTCCTCCTGATGACGCCCATGGTGATGGAAAGATAGACGAGGATATCATTGCTATTCCACCTCTTGAGATTCCTGTTATTGAGTTATCCTCTGATACTAGTTTACACTTCGTTTCAGACTCCTTTGAGTCTGTGACGTCTTCAGCTTTGCAGGCGGTTGGATTACAGCGCTATGCCACTGATTCTGATGATGATACTGCGATGTCAGCTGCACCATCTCCTCCACACGATCCCGAGCTTGATCCTAAGCTAGATCTTGATCTTGTTGATCAGCCTGATGTTGCACCTACTGATCCTGAGCCCATACCTGATCATGACCCTATTCCTTTTGGCATACCTGACATTGCACCATTTATTCCTGACCCAGTTCCTGCACCCGTTGACCCTCCTGTTGTTGAGCCACTTATTCCTCCACCTGCACCCGCACCCACTGATGTTGCTCCTTTTCCCCCTATGGAGTCCGAAGTCCATCGCACCGACTTACCTATTGTCTTCCTTCAGGACATACCCGCAACCCGTCCAGGGGAAGGTACTTTAGGCCAGCAGCCTAGTCATGATCCTTATGTTTCAGCAGCTTTTCCACAGATCCCTCAGTCTACACCATTTGCTCCTTTTACTTCTTCACCACTTGATGAGCCATTCCGATGGTCCCCACCGTATTCTATGCCGATTTCAGATCCCTACCATCCCTCTCATTTTGTTGGCTATTCATGGGATGAGTTACTTTTATCACTTCAACTTCAGTATGAGATTATGAGTCGCAGGATTTTGGAGCTCGAGCTGACTCCGCGTCCCCTACCGTGTCCTTGTCAGCCTACTTTTGTTCCCCCTCGTTCATCACCGTCTCCAATTTCACATCCACCTGCTCCTCTTACTCCTTTTCCAGATTTTGACGCTCGTTTTCTTACTGTCAAGCAGCAGATTAGATACTTGCTTCGCCATGTGTGCAAGCTCGAGGAGGAGCTCGCACACATTCTCAGTTTGCTTTTCCTCCCTCCTCCTCCTCCGCCATCAGTACAGTAGGTTTTTGGTTTTATGCAGATTGCATTACTTTTGGTAAGAGCACCACGATTGAGCTGAGATTGTGAAGACTTTTGAAGGCCACCTTTTGACTATGTGATTTTTGTACATTGACAGACTTATTGGACAAGGGTTACGATACACTTTGTAAACAATGTAACCGTGGTCGATAATTAATGAAAGCTCAATCGTCATGTTCTCACTAAACATATTTTTGGATTACTTGTTTATGTTATGATTGTGTCGTTGCATGATTGTTTGATATGATGATTTATTATGGGTATGTACATACGACCTCTAGACAACTATATACATTTCCTGAACAAATAAGACTTGACCAATCCAATCTTCTTATTAGAAGAAGAATGCCTCCTCGAAGGAACATTCAACTGCCCATGACCGAGGCAGAATTACAAGCGCGCATCACACAGGCCATCGCACAGCACGAGGTTCTTCGCTACAGACACAGCGGAGGTACCTCAAGGAATAACCCACCTAACGGTAATGTTAAAGTCATCTAAGACACATTACAATACGTTTGGACATTTCCGAGTGTGCTTTGCTAATGCTTTCTGTGAATGATGCTGCATGAGTTGCAGGCTGTACCTACAAGCAGTTTTTGGACTACAAGCCTCTGAACTTCGATGACACTGGAGGTGTCGTAGCTTTTGTGAGATGCGTCGAGAATACGGATTCTGTTTTGCGAATGAGCAATTGTACTCTAGAGCAACAAGCCACGTATATTTCTGGAATGTTTCAAGATGGGGCTCTGACATGGTGGAACCTCCAGGTTCAGACGTTGGGCGAGGCTGCTGCGTATGCTTTGACATGGAAAGAGCTGAAAGAATTGATGCAAAGGAAGTATTGTTCTCAGGCGGAAATCCAGAAGTTGGAAATTGAATTCTGGAACCTGAAGATGGAAGGTCCAATGGTGGCGGAATACGTGCAGAGACTTCATGATTTGTCGCGAGTTGTTCCATATCTAGTGGAACCAGAGTTTAAGAGGATAGAACGATTCATCTGGGGATTGCCGCCTCAGGTTCTGAGCTTGATGACAGCATCAAAGCCTCCAACAATTTTCGATGCGTTTGACTTAAGTGTGGCGCTTACTAAAGAAGCGATTAGATTGGAAAAATTTTCAACCCCTGACGAGAAGAAGGAGACTCATGTGGAGCCATCTGGTGAGAACAAAAGGAATCTCACTGATTTCCAAAACGATGCTCGGGCGAATAACAACAACAATGCCATGAAGGGAAAAGAGTACATGGGTAAGCTACCTAAATGAGACAATTGTCAACGTCATCATACCGGGCGATGTAGATATGGAAAGTGTGATAACTGTGGCAAAGTGGGGCATGTCAAGGAAACGTGTTGGTACGGTACTAGACATGGAAATGAAGGTCATAATGGTAGTGGAAATCGCGAAGGAAACAACGAATACAAAAACTATCAAGGCGGAAATGGTGATGATCAAGGACGTGGCCCAGGGTGTTTTAACTACAGTGATGTGGGGCATTTCAGGAAGTATTGCCCTAACAATGAACAGGAAAGTGGAAGAATGTTCAACATTGGAGCTAGGGAAGCTCACCAAGATCCGAACGTAGTCACTGGTACGTTCCCTATTAATCAATACTTTGCATCAGTGCTATTTGATACCGGTACCGACTATTGCTTCGTATCTCTAGAGTTTAAGAATATACTTGGTTTGGTAGAAAATAAGTTAGATATCCCGTAGTCGATAGAACTAGCTAATGGGAAGCTAGTAGAAGCCAACGAAGTGATTAGAGGCTGTGTTATACAGCTTGGAGAGCGTGAGTTTTCGTTAGATCTTCTGCCAGTTGATATAGGGAGCTTCGACGTAGTAGCTGGGGTGGATCGGTTGTCGAGTGCTCGTACAGAGATTGTGTGCCATGAGAAGATTGTCCGCATTCCGATGGCGAATAAAGAGACGATCGTGATTCATGGAGAGAAGCAGGATACGCCTCTACGGATCATTAGTTGTTTGAAGGCACGGAAGTTTTTGAGCAAAGGATGTGTTGCCTTCTTAGCTCATGTCGTGGACAAAGAGGCTGAAGAATCGAAGCTCGAGGACATCCCTGTGGTAAGGGAATATCCTGAAGTCTTCCCCAAAGACTTGCCAGGACTACCGCCTCAGCGACAAGTCGAATTCCATATTGACTTTGTTCCAGGCGCCGCACCTGTAGCCAAGGCACCTTATTGACTTGCGCCTTCAGAGATGCAAGAGTTGTCAGCGCAACTCCAGGAGTTGCTAGATAAGGGATTTATAAGGCCAAGCTTCTCGCATTGGGGAGCTCCTATTCTGTTCGTCAAAAAGAAGGACGGTAGTGTTGGAGTATGTACCGACTACCGGGAGCTGAGCAAGCTAACCATCAAGAAATCGGTATCCCTTGCCGAGGATTAATGATTTATGTGACCAAATGCAAGGATCCAACTACTATTCCAGGATCGATCTTCGATCAGGCTATCGCCAGCTGCGAATTCAGGAAGAAAGTATATCGAAGAACAGTGAGTCAACAACTTGTTTTAAACATACGCTAATATTGTGTTTTATACATGGTACACAAAACAGTTGTACACATAATTCAAAACTTTGAGAACTTAGGGAACATGTACTTAGGACCTTCGGGAACTTATGTCAAATCCCTTTAAAGGTTATCACTTAGGAACCACGTCTAGTAACTTGGGCAAACACCATAATTCTGTCGTATATGCTATTTTAGTTAACCGAACAGGTGAAGTACTCAAATTTCTTTTATTGAAATTCTCACTTTTGCTTCTAGCGAGTAGATTTTTACATCTCTACTTCTCTTAATGGTAGTTGCATCACGACAATTTTCTTCATTAGAGCAAACACTCATTTGCTTCGGTACTTGATCATTTCATATGTTACACATGCATCGTTTGTTACGCATGTGGCTTCCCTTCTAATGATCATTTTCATCAAAGTTACAATTATCATTTCACTATATCCAGTTATTGCCTTTTGTCTCAGATAATCTGCATTATTGTAAGTATCGACTCCTTGATATTGAGCCAACAAAACCTTCTTAAAATTTCTTTTCTTCCAGTTACACACATGGTTTATCCTTGTAACCATGCCGAAATTCCCTTGTCGACACATATGTTTATTGACGGTTGCGCTGAAACCAAGTTCAATTTCTTGAACTTGTCCATTTCGTATATTCAATTCAAGACATCATATGATGTATTGAAAACATCATATTCAAATTCATTTTTGCACGCGTTTCATCTGTTCCGAGTCGTAGCAAACTTGTTTGGTCTAAGTCTCCATTAAATCGTTCGATGATTTCAACACCCTTCTAGTGATGCTTTCACTAAATTGCAGCTTGTGCTAATCTTGTTTACGCATCTCGTGCACGGATTTAATTGTTTATTTATTGACTTGCTCTAAATCCGCTCTGTTTTATCATGATTAAAGCAGTCCTAACACAATTGTATGTTAAGACAATGGTACATAAATTCATTTTATATTCCAGTGTACCTCCTAATGGTTCTTTCACTATCAATCGAATGCCTTGGAGTATTTATTGCTTTTTCATCTTCAACCGGAAACAGTAGTTCTTTGGTGATCTATATTCAATTGAAAAATCCTACGATGCCGTTTGAATCAAATTTTCAGGTTTGCTTCATTACACTTTCATTCGAATTTAAACACGGTGAACTTGTTCGGTCACCGATATTATTGAATTATATCATTCACTGTGACACCTTGTGGTGGTCGTATAAACTTGTAGCTTGTGCTAAATCATGGTCAACCGCTTCATACGAAACTACACATAGTTCTGTTTGACTTGTCAATTAAACATTTTAATGTAACTACGAACTTAGACAATGACACACCAGATTCGGTTGTATTCCATTTCGGTGTATTCTCGCAATTCAACAATGTCAACACACTAATTTTATCCATTTATTTGTTCGAAAGTTGACGGAACGTTTTCATGTTACTATTACATTTGAGCTTGCTGATTTTGAGTTCATCTAACGGATGTTATTGTTTCTAGAACTCGTCTGCATATTGTAAACGATCGTTTGAAATTCTATCGGTCAAAACTCCTCTTTTATTGAACCCATGTTAACTAGGTTGTAAGTCCCAAAAATCCGGATCAAACAACGATATCAAATGATCAACAAGGATGGGCGGAATCCAAACTTGATGATCTTCAAGAAATTATCAAGAACAAGATGATGATTTGAAGATTTGTTGAATTGAATGCTTAAACTTGCATACAAGGATTCTTGTCTACTACAAGTTTCTAAAACAAAACAACCAACCCTTTGCCCCTAATTTTCATTAGCTATTTATAGTAAGGGGTTTCCCCCAAAACCCTAGGCCCATTATCCCTAAGCCCACTCTAATACCCCCACTTTCTAGAAGCCTTGGTCCATTAACAACAATTCTACTAATCCATAAACCTATAGGGCCTAACAATCTCCCCCTAGGTTTACTGGATTAGTTGCTGAATCTGTTTGGAGGACCACCTTGCAACGGAGCTGGATCATCAAACAAATGATTCTTGGTTACGTTCTTGAACTTCTTTTCCAGCTTAACTTTCAACAGACATCAGCATACCCGCATCGCTTTGCAGTTTCTCGATCGTCTAATCTCTTCTTGATTTTTGAGCTTGCAAAGATGAGATCTGAGATTCTTTCAGGGTAGCACCTTGTTCCAACACAATCACTCTTCGCTGCAACTTCGCTACATCAACAGCTGTATCATCATCACTATCTCTTTCTTCAATAAATTTCATTTTGTTGGCTGCAAAGCGCATGGCTGCTTCGACATGCTCAGAGAAATCAGCATCTCTGGAACTTCCTATAATGAACCTGATGCCGCTTGAGATTTCTGGTTGCAAATGAGTTGTTTCAGGCAGATCGAGATCGAAATTGAATTTTAAATCAAAATTGAGATCTTGCATGCTTGTTTCTTGAGTAGCAGCAGTGACTTGTGGATCGGTGGGCATAGTAGGCTCTGGTTCTGAGCTTGGACCAGTACAATGAAAATCAGGAGCTGTTTCGGTTCTTCGTTTCTTGTTGGATGCTTGTTCAGCATCGTCTTCACAAAGAACTTTTGTTTCAGGAATAGGTACGGAAGGAGGGTTTCCGACACTACCATGCAAAGATTCTAGTAGGGCTTGTAAATTTTCAGCAGTCATTAATCGTTGATTCTCTAACGGGTTCCTCAACTTTCTCAGGCACAATCACTTCCACATCACTGTCGGCGTCAGATTCTTCTTCGTCCATCTCTAACACTTCAGTTTTGATGTCAGCTTTAGCAGCAGCATTCATGAGTTGCTCGACATGTTCTTCGGCAACTATGGCATTCAAAGGCTTTGGTTTGAAAAGTATAGGAACCTGCAAACCTTTTAATTCGAATAAGTGGTCCAGGAAGACAATGAGAGAATCCGAAATGCTTAGGAGATGAGATTAGTCTGAAATGTGACTCGAATGAGAAATGGTTGACAATATGTAGTGTTTCGGATTAGGCCAGACCCAATTCGGAACAGTGGTCCGAATTACATTTGAGAACAATGCGCCAGATCTGATTCTTTTTATCCGAAACAGTGGGCCCAAATCCAAAACAGTGGGCTAGATTATTACTTTAATGTTTTGCATTTTTAGGGCAGAAAACATCTTTCTCGAAATCAACGATCCAACCAACCGAGCAACCCCTTTTGAGCACAGAAAAAAGAAAGACAATAATAACAAAGTAAAATAATAATAGAATAATAGTAGAGGGGAAATACAGGGAGAACCTGCCATGGGATCAAAATTGGCTTTCGAACCGATTAAGGAACATTTTTCAGCTCTTCACTAACTTGGATTGGTCCACGCGATTGTTAATATGCTTGTCCTCTTAAAACTAACACTCAATCTTCAACTTTTAGCTTTGTGATACACTTTAGGTAGAATTATACTGAAACATCTGTGTGTCCCATTCCAAGGCATACCCCCATGATCAAGGTAAGCACAACGGTTCATCATAGCAAGTGAGTATACTGAGATCATCCTTTTTATTTTTCAACGCCAGACTTCCTGGTGAACAGGTCAGTACTTCCGTACAGCAGAGAGACCAAGGAAGTTCTGACGAGGGCGAGACAGATACCTTAAACGGTACGAATTTGGCTATGATAGCTCACGAAATTCTCATTTTTGTGAGATTTCTTCCGTTTTCAGGTTTTGGCCCTTTTGTGGCTCTTTTAGCAAGATATCCTGACTGTGCCCAGGTCAGCATATAGTTTGGATGCAACAGTGGGACAGGCCTGATATCCCAGATGATTTATCAGCATAAAGACCCAAAACTTCAGATGTTGGCTATCTATCAACGCAGGATTTAAGACCATGAAATCATACACCATTGGTCTGTTACCCACGAGATGTCCAGTCCATTATGTTTATATCACTTTGCCGCTTTTTGATTTTCGAGCGTTAGACCTATCAACACATCGCAGTGGATCCTAGCCTATTCAGCTTCAAACCTTACATGTGTTAATCAAGTTCTTTAGCACGAAAATTCTTTTCATTTCCCAGGCAACTATTTCTCCCCCTCAAACGATGCGTATGTACATATATGTGTTGTTTTTTTATTGCTTTTCTCCCCCTCAAACTATGTATATGTACATATATGTCCCTTTCCCCCCTAAATTTGTGCATCACACTTTATGCGCAAATTTACTTATTTATTTACATTAGTATAGAAACGCGGTGTTTTTTTTGTAGTCGCTTAGTCGGTGAAAACGCATGATTTTTAAAAGATCCACAAGCACATTGAATCTTGAGATGTTGACAGGTTTTATAAAAAGATCTACTGAATTAGTATCAGTGTGGATCTGTTTAAGTTTAAACAATTATTTTGTCAAAGCAAATCTCGAATAAAGTGCACCTTGATATCAATGTGCTTGGTTTTTGAGTAAAAGACAGGGTTTTGATAATCTAGATAATGACATCATTATCAAAATAAGTAGTAGAGTTTAGATAAGTCAAACCGAAATCCTTAAGCTGGTGTTGCATCCAAAGAACCTGAGAGCAGCAGGTAGCAGATGCTGCAACGCACTTTGCTTCCGCTGCAAAAGTGAGTTGTTGCTTCTTGCACTGCCATGAGATGAGACTGTCCTCCAAGAATTGGCATCCAGCTGATGTACACTTCATATCCCTGTCCATCTTTGAATCTGACATATCGAATTTGGCAAGAACGCCGTTAAGATTCCTTCACTGTGTTGACGAAACTTCCTAGCCCAGAAACATTTTCACTTTTCTCAACGAACGCATTTTGAACTTCTTTCTCATCTTTCAAAAATACGAATGGCCTCTAGATGTGCCATCTATGCGTGCATCTCTCTAAGATCCGGACCTTCAACTTGTTCAAACCTTGAACTGCCAATCGTGCCTTGTTTCTCACTATCACGTCGGGATCATCTTGTTTGCTTCTGAATAGTCATGAGTTAATGCCCCTTGATTTTGCAGTGGGATCATACACCAGCAGCTTGAGATTGAGAAATTTCTAGATATTATACCAGATTGCTCCCCCTCATTTGGTGCAGTAGCGTTGTTGATCATTGGTGGATCTACAGTGCAATATGAGGGAATTGCTCCCAGAAACAGAGAAGTTCCTTGAGCATTTGAGGGTCCTGAGGAGACTTCAGTGTTACGGACTGCACCATCAGGGATAGCTACAGCAGGTTCAGAAATCGGCTTCTGAATCGGTCGAAGAACGAAATTGCGAGTCACTCTCGGTGTAGAAAACCTCCATTCCTATGTCGTGCATCCGAGATACGTTCAAAAGGTTGTGCTACCGATCAGGAACATAATTGACGTCTAAGAAGGTGAGAACCTCGTTTCTGACAGTGCCCTTCATGGTTATTCTTCCAGTTTCCCTTCCCGCGAAGTTGACAAATCAACCATCGAATATTATTTTTTTGTAATTCAACTGGGATAAGTCTTCTGTCACGTGTCTGGAACAACTACTATCAATAAACCAAAGTCTAACGATCGCCCTCCATAGCCGTTCCTGCACACTTAGCGGGATTAATTAGAAACTGGAACCCAGGCCATTGTTGACCTGAGTTGCCCATTGCTAACAATGTATGAAACCTCACGAAAGATCATATAACTTTTAGTAGAGTTTGAGGTTTGAGGTGAAGGTGTTGATGTTGATGGTTGTGAACACTGAGACTGGGATCCAGCAAGAACCGTGGGCTTCCAAATCTTAGAGTCAGTGTTGTTGTTTTAAATATTTTTCTTTAAAGATGAGACTTTTGACTCCATATGATGCCTTTGGAACCCATTTGTGTTTGAAAACTTTTGATTGTTCTTTTTCGCTAGATTCCAGTCTCCACCAGAAGGCTTGGCTCGAGAAAATCGATTTCCGTCTGATCGATAATGCATAGCCTTCTGATGATGTGTGTTACCAGAGTAGTGAGGCACGAAAGGCCGATTAACACAATTTCTAGCAATGTGCCCCGGAATTCCACAATTAAAACAGGTTTTGTCTCTTTGAGAAAAAGATATTTAGTTCTGCTTGTGTTATTCAAGGGAACTGATCAAGTCCTTTCTTTTCTTTTGATGCTGACTGCTTGTGTGTATGTTTTGTCTTTGAAGAACCCTGCTTACAGTTATCAGCACAAGAGCAAGTACCGACAACTTTACCCTTCAGCTTAGGTTCAGTTTGCTTGAGAGACGGGTTTTCCTTTTGAACTTTCTTTTTCCGTGGTCTTCTGTTTTTACGTGATTGTTTCTTCTTTGAAGGAGCAGATTCGGTAGACTTTGCTTTATTTGAAATGCTTTCTTCTGAATCTGATCCTTTGGGATCGAGAGTTGAATCATCTGTTGAATTGACTTCCACAGATTCCTTTTCCTCAGAAACTATGTTTTCAGGAGTTTCTGCAGAATTGGTTTCCACTGATATCTCTTCTTCAGTTTCATCAGTTGAATCAACTGTTGAATTGATTTCCGTGGATCCCTTTTCTTCAGGCTCCGAGATTTCATGAGTTTCCTCAGAGTTGGTTTCTGTGAATATCTCTTCTTCAGCTTCCTCAACCTCTGAGTTTCTAACATCAGCTAATTCTGGTTTCTGACACGAAGAGCAGTCTATATTTGAAACTGTTTGACTCTCTTCGGGCGTTGCACTACTTAGTTCTGAGTGTTTGTCACACTCAAAATTCCCAGAAGCGCTACGCTCATTATCTAACATACCAGAATCTGCAACTTGAATGTCAGGTTCATCAGATGATCCCTGTTCATCAATTTCTTTACTAACACAGTTAAACATATCAACTTTCTCATCTTTATCCTGTTTATAAGTTTCTGATGTATCAATTGATGTTTCAGGCACACTAGAATAGTTACCCGAATCAGCAGAACTGATTTCTGAGTCACTTGAAACAGGTGTTTCAAGTTTATCAGACAAAACATCAGATTTCCCTATTAAAGCATTTTCGTCACGTTCATAATCTAAAACCACATCACCTGAATCATCAGTTTTAATCGGAATACCCCAACTCTCAGCATACCAAGACATAACACAGTTCCAATCGTAATGATCGCGTTTGGTAGTATCCGAATCATCAGCAACATCAACAACATTTGAATGAGATTTATCATCCACTGCAGACTACTCTTCAACTGTCACTGATTCTGCACATGAACTAGAACAGTTATTATTTTCTACAGAATCAGAATCAGAATTTGACAAAGTTTCTTGGGGCTCATTTGCGGATGTTTTCACTGGTTCTGATTCATTTTCTTGTTCATTTTCCTTTCCAGATTCGCCAGCTGATTTGTTTGAGCAATTTTCATTTTTAACAAAATTCATTGGTTTTTGAAAATCAGCGGGTCTGGCATTCTTTGGTCTGAAGGGCTCCCATGGAACATAATCACTTGGTTTACCATAAATCATTTTATCATAATTTTCCATTTCTTGCTCAGTAGTGGGCAATCTTGAGTAATTATGATTATATGGCGGTGGAACCTGTTTGTAGCCCAAACCCTTACCCTTATTTTCTTTATAAGCAAGTTGCACATCGCACAGATTACGAACAATGTCACTGGAAGTATCAAACTTTTTAATGTTTAACTCGTTTTGTTTATACTTTCCAGTGAGGAGCTCTAGCTCACCCTTCACAGAGTCACATTCAAGAGTTTTAACTGTGAGTCTATGTTTGTAGTCGTGAACCCAACATTGCTGTTGATTCACGTCTCGGTGAAGTTGAGCTATGTCCTTTTTAAGTGCGTCAATCTTTTCATAGAGAATTTTATTGTTCTCTCGAAGACCGATGTACTTTTCCATGACAATGTTGTAATCATCCATCATTTTAGAATTGAGTGCCCTAAGTTGTGCAACCCAATTCCTGCAAGGTTCAGTACATAACAGATAGTTGATAGTGTCAATGAGTGATCTTGGTTTGTCTGGCTGAGTTTGGACTTGGGCTTGGGGTGCTGGTTTGGCCACTTCATCAGGATGAGATACTGTTAATTGTGGGGCCTTCAAATCAGATGATGTAGCAGCCACAGGTGACGGTGAAGCTGAGGGAATCTGAGCAGCGTTGAGAGCAGCGTTGGGATCAGTAGCAACGACCTTCTGACAGTTAGACATAGGTGACGATGTGCTTGCATGATTCTGAATCCTCTGTTTGTCCTCCTGGACATATTCATTGACTAAGGAGATCACATCTTTTGTTTCCGTTGTAGAATGATTGTATGTTCCCATGATAACTGCAACACGATAGTCCCATGTCTTGCTACGCGGAAAATCGTACAGAAAAGCCCTGTTAATCCTACCAAGTGTTACATTTAATCCTCTCTTCTCGATTTCAGAAAGCAGCTGCGTAAATCTTCTGATCACGTCTTCTACGGTTTCACCCTCAGTATATCTGAAACTATAGAGTTGTTTCCAGACCAACTCATGTTGAGAAACACTGCTTGGAGAGTTCATCGTTGAATCAAGCAATAACCTGTAAACTTGCTAACTCAAACACGTCAAAAACTTATGAACCCGCTTCCCGTAACGCTCGTCAAAAACCTGTCAAAATTTTTCGCCCCAAAACAAAACAAACCCCCTTTTTAATTTTAATTATTTTTTTTAAGATTAATATTTTTGTATATATAAAACCTTTTAAAATATAATAATTAATAATTTTTAATATATTATACTAGGTTAGTTCCCCATGTGTTACACGGGTTGAACAATTTAAACTATATAATAAATCCTATGTATTCTAATACATGAATTAAATATATGTAAAATTACTTTTATAACTTATAACCCGATTAGATGGTTATAAATTAATATTGATCATATTTTTATCACAATTAAATATAGTCATATATTTTTTTTAATGTTTTTCAGTGATGGATTATCGTATAGCACAAATATTTATTATGATTATCACAATTAACCAAGATTATTTATAATTATCGTATAAAATTAGTCCTAAATCTTTTATAGTTGATTAATACCATATGTTCTCTAAGAATTTACTTTATTATATAGTAAAGATAAAGATTTTAATTGTTATTTGGAGTATTCTGGTTAGACGTGAATCTCTTTGGGTGGCATGGGTTCTTTCGTATAGACTCAAAGGGAATAGTTTCTGGATTTGCAAGCCGGTGGCGACTAGTTGTTGTAGTTGGCGGAAGTTATTACAGCTTAGGCCGTTTATTAGAGATTTTATCTAGTCTAAGTTGGGTGATGGAAGCAACACGTCAGCTTGGTTTGATTTGTGAAGCCATTTGGGCCCGCTTGGTAATTTTTTGACACCCAGAACCATCTCAAATGCAGGTTTTTCTCTAAAAACTACAGTTCAGGAGATTCATGATAATGGGGTTTGGAGGTGGCCTGTGGCGTGGAGGGATACTTATCTTGTCTTAATCCAACTAGATAACATTCGTACGGTTTCTAATCGATCTGATCAGCTTATGTGGAAGGATGGCAACGATTTAGCTGAACACTCCTCAACTCGGGTTTGGCATACGCTTAGACATCGAGCCGAGGAGGTGGCTTGGGTTAATCTTGTATGGTTCTCACAATGTATCCCTAAGCATGCTTTCTTTATGTGGCTGGTGATACGTCGTAAGCTCCTAACTCAAGACAAAATTCTGCAATGGGATTTTTCGAGAAGGAAAAATATGAATATGATGTGTTGTCTTCTGTGCTACGCGGATATTGATTCTCATAATCATCTGTTTTTCGATTGTAACTATTCTACTCAAGTTTGGATCAAGGTTCGTGGCAAGGGGGTATGAGTACTGTCGCTCCAGAATGGGAAGCTATTGTTGACTGGTTAGCGGCTCGAGCTACTTCAAAACCAGCAATTAATTTCATCAGTAGTCTCATAGTTGCAGCAGCGATCTATTTTGTTTGGCAGGAACGCAATGCCAGAATATTCAAGAACCAGACGAGACCTCCAGACGTTCTGAGTGATTTAATCTTGCAGACTGTTCGATATAAGCTAATGGGAGTTAAGTTCAAGGAAAGCAATAATGTTCGGAGATTGCTGGATTCATGGGAGATTTATACCAACCTTTTGGACGATGATGGAGGCTGATCTTTTTAGTTTGTTTTTCTAGATTATAGTCTAGTTGTCTTATTTTGATGTTCTTGGTTGCTTGTTTTGGTGTCTTGGCTTACTCTCATGGGGGGTGTCCCATGTTTGAACTAGTGTGGGTTTTCCACGCTACTTGTATTATTTTATTTGTTGATATATAGAATCACTGGGGTAACCCTTTACCAAAAAAAAAAAAAAGATTTTAATTGTTTTTTGTATAGATATAAATAATAATTGTCTATAATAGTTAGGTTGAAGAGATTAAACTAAATAATATTTCATAGGACATTATCTATAATTAATTAGAAGATATTATACTAAATGATTATTATCCATACAGTACATGGCCTAATATTATGACAAGTGTCCCAAGCATGGTTTCTTTTATTATATAGTATAGATATAAAAACCTTTTCAATTAATATTAAAATAGACTATTTATAATATTATAATTATATATTTTAATATAAACTTTTTATATTAATATATATTAATGATTACCTAATAATTAATAATTAATATTATAATTATTATATTTAATAATACTAAACGACAAAAAAAATATCGTTGTCTGTCTTCTTCCTAAAACACGTTCCGAAACCCTAATTTTAAACGTCAGTCGCCGCCGTCAAGATGATTAACCACGGAGATTATCGGAGGTGATGGTGCGGTTGCCGGAGAAGAAGATGAGGGTAATGATGATGAGCGATGATGATGATACCAGATAACAGTGAGTTACAGGTGGTTCGTCGACGATTGAACGGAGAAGACGGAGAACAGTGGTGGATGGTAATGACGGTGAACGGAGGTGATGGTTACCGGAGATAGTTGAATGGATAAGACAGAGAAGATGAAGGAGATAATGGAGGGTTGTTGAAGGAGGTGGTGACGGTGAACGGTGGCTACGATGAAGAAGACAACCGGAGTTAGTAGTCGGAGAATCAAAAGTGATCGGAGAAACGATGATGATGACGGTGGTCGAAGCTAGAGACAACGATGATAAAGGTGAAGGTTGATAACTGCTGATGGTAGTTGATGGGTTTCACTGTGATGAGAACTAAAGACACATATCCGAGTCCGGACATCACTCATAGGGATGGACCGAACTACACCAGGATGGACACCCCAAAGATGTCTGTACCCCATATCTCTGAGGACGAACATCCATTTATGTGCGTTCGGACGAATGACGTTGTCTCAGTTGACCAGTATAAATACCCAGGTCAAGTACAACTGCCAAGTACGATTTTCTGAACCTTCGTCCTTATTTTCTCTCTCTATTTTCTCACTCTACCAATACTTATCCTCATGCCGGAGGGTGGTCGCAGAGGGGCCCTCCCATCTCTGCGACGAGCCTAACGGTTTACTATTTTGCAGGTGAAGGTTCCAACTCTCCTACAAGATCCAAACCCTCTATTTACAGGCTCCGGCCTTTTAATCTGATTTTTGGATCTTCAATTGGCGCCATCCGATTTTCATAGCTCACGATCCTTCACTCTAGTCAATTTCTTGAGCAACGAAATAAACTGATCTATGGCGGCCTCGGGTTCTTTGAATTCGGGATCTGTTGCTGCTAGTATGCAAACTACAGCACCGACAAGTATTGTCTCTATGGTTTCAGCTCCTTTGAGCTCGGGACCAGATACAACTTTGCCATTCATACTGATGCCAATTTCACAGACATCAGAGTTTGATGCGGAATTTCTTTCCAAAAATGCAAGTCTACTGCGACGACTAAAAGCCCAATAGGCTAGAGATGAAGAGATCCTTGGTTTACGAACCAGGCTCTTTCATGATGAAACGCCGTTAAGGACTATGGGTCCTACAATTTTTGCCTCTCTTATTTTCTCCACAGTTGTTACTTCGGAAACTTATAATGGATATGTGCAGGGTTCCTCCGGACCATCTCCAGCAATGACGATGTGATATGAAACACAAGCGGAAATAGTCAATGATCCGGAACTCACCAAACCTTATCATCCAGTTTCCATGACTGCTAAATCCAAATTTAGTGCTCGCATCACGCATGCCAAGCTCCCTCCGAAGCTCAAAATGCCAACCACAGTAAAGAATTATGACGGTACCACTGATCCAGACGATCACATGTTTGACTTCGATGGGGCCGCATGAGATAAGCAATGGCCGATGCCAGCCTGGTGTTTCATGTTTGCACAAACATTAACCGGGGATGCACGTGTGTGGTTTGACGCGTTGAATGAAGGAGAAATCAATGATTTTGAAGAGTTTCGAAGGTTGTTCCTCCAGAACTTCAGTCAACAAAGGCACTATTTAAAAGAAATCACCGAAGTACATAACATCCGGAGGAAAGATGGTGAATCTCTGGATAGCTTCATTGATCGATTCAATCATGAAAGTATGCAGATCAGCGGGGTCGAAGATCAACTAAGGATATTCGGCTTCTGTCATGGTGTCCGGAATAATCAATTGGAAGAAAAACTGCACGAAAACCTCCCTAAAACAATGGAGGTGCTCATGGAGCGAGCCCGAGCCTTCGATCAAGGAAAAAATGCTTGTAATCCGGCACCAGAGACGAATCAAAAGATGTCCTCTTGGAAGAAGAATGGTGGCTCCGTATTCGATAAAGTTTCATCCGGAAATAGGGGACCATCGCACCCTTACAACAGAAATGATCGATCCCAACGTGGAAGAAGTTCTGGATCTCGGTTCTATAATCTATCAGACCTTTCCAAAACTCCTAGTGAGATCCTCAGCGCCGATGGAGCAAACTTTCCTACACCTCCGAAGCTCCGAAATCCGGGGGATAAGAACTCCAAAAAGTACTGTGACTACCATCATGCACGAGGCCACAACTCGGACGATTGCTGGTCTCTGAAGCAGGAAATAGAAAAAGCAGTCCGGTCCAGCAAGCTGTCACATCTAGTAAAGGAGGTAAAAGAAGGAAAATCTTCTGGTAATTCGGTGGATAATCCGAATAACCAGTCTGTAATTTTCATGATCAGGAAAGTGAATAACCAGGGCATCAAACGGACCAATCATCATATGGCCGCTTGGATGCAACAACCAATCGCATTCCCTCCGATCACTCCGGGAGAAGTCAAAGACGGACCGATCATCATATGGCCGCTTGGATGCAACAACCAACCTATGTTGACAGCGGAAGTGCTTCAGAAATCATGTACCAACAGTGTTTCCAACAGCTGGCCCCGCAAACCAAGGCAAAGCTGATGCAGGTATCCATGCCGTTGGTAATCTTCTCCGGATAAGTGGTTCAGCCGATTGGGCAAATCACATTACCAACCACGTTGGGTACTGGAAGTCTGATCAGAACTGTCAACTTAACATACCTGGTGGTGGGAGCTAGGTCCGTTCATAACGTCATATTAGGGAGACCAGGGATGTGTGCTTTCGACATTATCAACTCCACCATTCATGGGTCATTGAAGTTTCCCACTGAAGCTGGTGTAGCAACCTTGCATTCTGAGTCCACTATGTGCGTAGCCGAAATACGGCAAAGCGAGGGTAGTGCGCAGCCTCCGTCTCTCCTTACGGAGGAATGGGCTATTCACCCACACTTTCCAGAACAAAAGATTGCCATCGGAGCCCAACTTTCCGAACGTACCAAAAAGCGGTTGTGGAAACAATTGTCCAGCTCCCTTGATGTATTTGCTTGGCAAACCTCATACATGGTTGGAGTCCCTCGCTCTTTGGTTATGCACAAGTTGAAGGTATTGCATTCGGTAAAGCCGATCGCTCTGAGGAAGAGGAACATGGCTCCAGCTCGTCACAAAGCCATTGTCGAAGATGTGCATAAATTGTCAAGTGCCGGAATTATCAGAGAGGTGCGGTACCAAACCTGGGTTTCAAATCCGGTAATGGTCACCAAAAAAGACGACACCTGGAGGATGTGTGTTGACTTCTCTGACCTTAATAATGCATGTCCAAAGGATTGTTACCCTCTTCCAGAGATTGACTTAAAAATTGATTCCTTAGCAAGCTTTCACCTTAAATGCTTCTTGGACGCATATAAGGGCTACCATCAGATACAAATGGCTCTGGGAGACGAAGACAAGACGGCATTCGTGACCAACGAGGGTCTCTTCTGTTACACCAAAATGTCATTTGGACTAAAGAACACCGGAGCTACTTACCAGAGGCTGATGGATAAAGCATTCAAAGGTCAAATCGGAAGAAACTTGGAAATTTACGTGGATGATCTGGTCATCAAAAGCGAAGCCGAAGATAACATGATTGACGACATACTCGAAACCTTCATTACGCTTCGGAGTATCAATCTCAACTTGAATCCTAAAAAATGTTCCTTCGGTCTAGAGGAAGGTAAGTTTCTGGGAGTATGGATAACTCAATTCGGGATCCAGGCACATACGGATAAAATTCAAGCCATAATCTCCATGCAACCTTCGAAAACGGTGAACGAAATCCAATATCTGAATGGTAAGCTTGTGGCTCTTCATAGTTTTATTTCCAAGGCAGCTAACCGTACCATTCCTTTTATGAACGTGCTAAAAAAGCGAACCGGCAAGGGTCAGATAGAATGGACGACAGAAGCTAATTCGACATTTCAGGAATTGAAAGTTTGTCTTGGGTCCTTACCCATATTAACCGCACCAATCACCGGAGAAACTGTCACCGTATATCTCTCCGCTTCCCATTTTGCCATCAGCGCAGTACTTGTGGTGCACCGAAACCGAGCGCAAATACCGGTTTACTATGTGAGCCGCATCCTAAAGGACTACGAAACTCGGTACCCGATGATAGAAAAACTGGCACTCGCCTTGGTACATGCATCCAGACGACTACGAAGGTATTTTTTGTCCTTCAACATAGAGGTGCAGACTAATCTTCAAATCCAGCAAATCCTAAGAAAACCGAAGGTTTTCGGGCGGCTCACCAAATGGGCAATTGAGCTCAGTGCTTTTGACATTACCTACCGGACCCGAGGTCCGGTAAAAGGTCAAGCGGTGGCAGTTTTTCTTACGGAGGTCCCTACCGGAGAAAGCACCAAGGAAAAGCCCAGTCTTCCAAAAGTTTGGAATCTATACACAGACGGAGCCTCTAGCAAAGAGGGGTCCGGAGCTGGTTTAATCCTGATAGATCCGGAAGGAATATAATACACCTATGCTCTGCGTTTTGAGTTCAAGACTTCAAACAATGAAGCAGAGTACGAAGCTTTTTTAGCCGGACTTCAGACAGTGGCCAAAGCAGGCGCAAGTTCCGTCTTGGCTCACGTTGATTCATTACTAGTCGCCAATCAAGTCAACGGAGAGTACGAGGCACGGGAAGAAAACATGATTCGGTATTTAAACCAAGTCAACAGTTTGATGTCTACATTCGATTCATGCAAGATAGTTCATATCCCAAGAAGCAAGAACAAGAAAGCTGATGCTCTAAGTAAGCTTGCATCCGTCATATTCTGTCATTTGTCCAAAGAGGTGCTGGTTGAGACTCTGCAAGCCCCGGCCATTGACCAAACGGAAGCCGTAATGTCAATCTCCATTCAAGAAAAATCATGGATGACTCCGATCCTAGACTATTTGAAAGACGACACGCTCCCGGAGGATAAAGCTCAAGCACGGAAGATGAAAGTGAAAGCACTACAGTACCAAATTCACGACGGAAGGCTTTAACGTAAGACATTTTTAGGACCGCTCCTGAGATGCCTAACTCCGGAGGAGGCCAACTATGTCATAAGGGAAATCCATTGGGGAATCTGTGGCATCCACTCTGGGCCGAGGATGGTCATAGAAAAAGCAATGAACGCTGGATATTTTTGGCCGGGCATGCATCAGAGTGCTGTAAATGAGTTGCAAGCATGTGAAGATTGTCAGCAGCACACCCCCATCAGTCACCGAGCTAAAAACGACCTCGTCCCTGAAACATCAGCCAGGCCATTTCAGAAGTGGGGAATTGACATCGTTGGTCCTTTCCCCATCTCCACGGGAGGAGTGAGGTTCTTACTGGTAGCAATTGATTACTTTACAAAATGGGTTGAAGCCAAACCTCTCCAAACTATCACCGGAGATCAGATACTGAGGTTCGTCTGGGAAAACATAGTATGCATATACGGAATGCCACTATGCATTATGAGCGACAATGGCAAGCAGTTCGCTGAAAAGCCATTCAAAACATGGTGCGAAAGGATGCACATTGAGCAGAACTTCGCTTCAGTCGCCCACCCCCAGGCTAACGGACAGGTGGAAAGAGCTAACCGCAGCATTGTAGAGGGCATCAAAAAGCGATTGGGGAAAGAAGGAGTTTCCTGGGCAGACGAACTTCCGCACGTCCTGTGGGCACACATGACGATGCCGAAAACAAGCACAAAAGAAACTCCCTTCAGTCTAACATACGGCTCGGAGGCAGTCATTCCCGCCGAAGTTGGTATCCTTACCCCTCGCATGCACCAACGCCAAGATGAGAATGAACAACAACTCCGTCTGAACCTCGGCCTGGCCGATGAAAGAAGAGAACTCGCGGCCATCCGAGAAGTGAAATACAAAAAAGAGTTGGAAAAACATTACAACTCAAAAGTCAAAGAGGTCCAGTTCAAAGAAGGAGATTATGTCATGCGAAGAAACGATGCAAGTTTTCCCGAGGGACCGGGAAAGATGGCTCCGAAGTGGGAAGGGCCCTATCAAATCAAAACTTCCAGAAAAAATGGAGCCTACACGCTCACCAAGATGGATGGAACTCCCGTTCCCCGCACCTGGAACGGGATACACCTCAAAAGATGCTTTCTTTGAAGAACTTTAGAATATTTCTAAAATAAATTTGTAATAGGCTACGGCCCACATCATTTTCTATTTTCCTTGTACTGCGGAGGGTATTGCCCGCACCCCCCTTTTATTTTTTCCATGAATCACGGAGGGTATTACCCGCACTTGATAAATGTTTTTACCGATATGTATTATCCGGAGAATATACTCTGGAATGATTAAATAGAATTCATAAATTCTCTATCATTAACAAGTTGCAACATAAAAAATTATCATCGGCCGAATCAGGGACGCTAACCCTAAAAAGTAAGGACGGACTGGCATCGTTCGTATCTCTACTTTCACTTAAAAATTATCCTAAGTAAACAAGACGGATCCGCACACCAAAAAGAACGTTCTAAAGAAAATGTAAACACAAAAAGCATGGACGCATGTAAAACTAAGTGATTACATAAAAAATAACCGGATTAGTATAACCGGATTACATCATTACAGAATAAAGGATAATTGTCAAAACATACAACGGTAAGAACGAGATCGTTACAGTAAATCAAACAAGGTGCATATCCCAATTGCCAGATATGTCCACCTTCCTAACAGTTAAACAACTAAAACTTACAAAGGTGCATACCCCAAGGAGCCGGGTATGTCCACCTCATTCCACCGAAGATTCCCCACCAGCAAAAGAAAGAGCGTCCTTAATCTTTGAAAGCGGTGCATTGATAAGCTTCGGAAGATTATTCACCACTGGGAAAGTCAAGGATTCATAACAGGCAACGGCCGTGTTTAGGTCAGCTTCGGCATTTCGGTTCAGCAATGGGACCTCAGCGTATGGAGTATTCTTCTTTAAAGCATGAACATATCCCTGATGAAGGCAGGATTTGACTCCAATAGAGCTCATGGCATTATTCACTGCCGCCACAGCCGCCGTCATCTCGGGTCCTCTATGAACGTTTTTCGCCAATAACCGCGCCCCCTCCAAAAGGAGCCACGCCTTTGTCGCCTGCAAATCTTCTACTTTCTTCGTCAAATCAGCGCTCTCCAGCTTCAGCTCCTCAATCTCTGCCTTATGGTGATTTTTCATTTCGTCCATCCGAGCCTTTAAGTCGGCCTCCCCTGTTTTGAGGGTATCACGCTCTTACCAAAATGTTAGAAAATTTTTAAAGATGGAAAAATTAAATCAAGTAAAGGACGAACCTGCCATCATCTTCTCATACGCCGAACGAGCATTTGAAATAGACTCTTCCATCTTGGCCAGGACTTCCTTATGCTCCTCATCCTTCTTCTTAGAAGATTCAGCAAAACTCTGCAGCTCCGATGAAATTTTGTCTCGCTCCTCCGCAGCAGAGGCGGCAGCGGCCAGGGAAGATTGATTTTGAGTAGTCAGAGATTTGACCTTCTCCTTCTGAGCTTGAAGGTCCTGCGAGAGTTAGGCAAGCTTCTTCTCAACATCCAGAGTCTTTTGCATTTTGCGTTTCAAGGAAAGAGTTTCCTTCTCTAGATTCTCTTTCACAGACTCCGCTTCGACCCACCTGCGGTACAATTCCGTCACATAAACATTGGACTGGGCTTGGTTTGATAGAACCGCTGCACCTAAATCTGAATTCTTCATCTTCCTGCTCCGAACGTGATCTAATGGGGTGCTGATGTTAAAAAGAAATGTTCTAGCAACATGATCATCCATCACCAAGTCCTTGTTCCGAATATCCCACTCCGGAGCAAACTTTTCATCAGCTGTCACTGGATCGATTTCCATATCATCCGCAAACACATCTGCATAGCGAAAAAAGGACATCAACTCGGGTCCGAACCAAGATGGAGAAAGAGAAGATACTTGATCTTCCTCATCATCAATAAAATAGTCCGGACCCAAAGATGAGTCCAAAATTGTACCTGAAAAGGTCACCATCTTCGGTTCACTATGAGTTTTTCCATCCCCTTTTCTTGTGATTACCGGATTCTCCACCTCCATGCTTTCTACTTCATTAACAGGAAGAAAACCTCCAGAAAAAGTAGGGGTGGGTGCAGAACGAGCCCGCGCAGGCTCCTCCCTAGATGATTTCCCGCCAGAAAGGTGTTCATCCAATTCAATCATCACATCACCACTAGAATGGGAAGAACACTTCTTGTTTTTCTTCGCCTTTGGCATGGGCAGAGGGTCGGATGAGCGAATTTGGGGAACTTCGCCTTTACGCTTACGAACCAGAACCTCCAGCTCTACATCAGGAACAGTACCTTTACTTTTGAATGAGGCAGAAGGACGATACTGGAGGGCCTCATCCAAACTCCTTACTTCCAGATCGCTGTCCACGTCATCTAGAATAGATTGCTTCTTGGCTTGTGAACCGGATGATCCAACAGTACCCGTCGCAGGTTTTGGCACGGATGATGTAGCATCAGCAGCAGAAGGTTCTGAAGTGATCTGGTCCAGCGGAGGATGAATCTCATGAGCAGCCGAAGCCACTTGTTGCATAAAAGGAACTTCACCTTCAGCTTATTCATCAAAGTCAAAGTCTAGAACATTGAAGTTCGGAATCTTCAGTGCGTCCCTCAAAGACATCTCAGTTCCTGCATTTCAGAAGAAAAACAAGTTAGAAACAAAAAAGAAAGAAGAAAGCGCCGAAGGGAAGGTAAAAGGCCAGGGACTTACTCTCACGCTTCGTGCGAATAACCGGCCAGTCCCTATCCCCTCGGCCCCAGGTCAAGCAAACCCGTCCCCACAAAAGAAGATGTTCAGGAAGGGGACGAATGGGGGATTGATTCTCAATTAGGGCTTTGGCTAATGTTTTGTTGAAAACAAAATCATCACCCAAATCGAAGGACATGGTCTGGTCCTTGAATCTCCACACCATCTCCACCGGAAGACATCGATCGTCCAACCAGAAAAAGTTGTCCTTCCGGTTCTTCAGGCTCGACCTTTCGTCTCCGGAGGGACTGGGGACTCCTTTCCGGTGGGCAAAGGTGTACCAGTCACCGGCCGTAATAAACTCGTAGAAATATCTAAAAACTTCAAGGTCCGGCCTTTGGTTCAACGCCCTACAGGAGATTTCGAAGTGACTAATGCGGCTTATTCCGAAAGGGTTCACTTGGCAAAGGTGAACCCAGAAGTACCGAAGCACCCTAATTAAAAATTTTGAGAAGGGAACCCTGTAATTGGCAAAATTACACACACGGGTGTACAGAGGGAACTTCCCTTGACGAAAAGGATATATAGCTTCGTTCTTCGAAGGAAGGACCGGGTGGAGATCCAAAGGAATGTTATATTCCCGGACGAACTTGTCCAGTTGGCGTTGGGTAAGAACGCTAAAGCTTTCAGCAAGATTATCCTTGCCAGGAGCCATAGTATAAAAACCAGGAAAAAGGAACGCACCTTTTAAAGAAGAAGAAGAGTGAAAGAGGATAACAGGCGAGAGGAGAAGAGGAGTAAAAAAAGGTAAAAATGAAATAGAAAGAAGAGTTTTTATAGGGAAAAGTAAGGCGGTTAGGGGCTGTCAAATCAAAAACCGTCCCATCAGGAGACGATCACGATTCCCAAAGAAGAGTTTCATAACCGTCACCCGTCGGTGACTGACAGTCATATCCTTTACATCACCCGCGCCACATCAGAACCATTCACGAAATGCCACGTCACTCGGTCAGGACAAGCTCATGCAAACATTTTGTCAAGTCCTTTACAGAACTTAACAAACTGGGGGACTTGAAGACACATATCCGAGTCCGGACATCACTCATGGGGACGGACCGAACTACACCAGGACGGACACCCCAAAGATGTCCGTACCCCATATCTCCAAGGACGAACATCCATTTATGTGCGTCCGGACGATTGACGTCATCTCAGTTGACCATTATAAATACCCAGGTCAAGTACAACTGCCAAGTATGATTTTCTGAACCTTCGTCCTTATTTTCTCTCTCTACCAATACTTATCCTCACGCCAGAGGGTGGTCGCAGAGGGGCCCTCCCATCTCTGCGACGAGCCTAACGGTTTACTGTTTTGCAGGTGAAGGTTCCAGCTCTCCTACAAGATCCAAACCCTCCATTTACAGGCTCCGGCCTTTTAATCTAATTTTTGGATCTTCAAGAACGATGGCAGGTCGGTGATGCAGGTTGTTCGGTGGTGTTCGGAGAAGACAAAGGAGATGAACGGGATGGATGAATGAATATGACGATGATGTACGGTGTATGATGACAATGAAGGATGAATGTTGATGAAGATGAAACGATTCCGGATGGTATCGAACGTGTCTCAGATGATGACTATTGATGACGGATGATTGCGGATGAAGAATTGATGATTACGGATGAAATCAGATGAA
The DNA here is from genome assembly GCA_030545235.1 of Helianthus tuberosus. NCBI lineage: Eukaryota > Viridiplantae > Streptophyta > Magnoliopsida > Asterales > Asteraceae > Helianthus > Helianthus tuberosus. Next base: position 129,033,836 of record CM060407.1, read on the forward strand.
GATTGTTGATCTGAGATGTTGCTGAATGTCCGAAATGACGATCCCAGATGATTTCGGATTAAACGATATGATTCCGGATGAAATTTATGTCGGGTGATTTCGGATGGAATATGATGATGATGTGATAATATGAGATGATGATATTGAAAAGATGATATAGGATGATGAGCTAATGATGATGTTGACTTTTGATGATGATGATGAAACGTGGAGGTTGACAGATGAATGCAATCCGAAATGATGATGTCGGATAAGATTGTGAGTATTTAAACACTTATCAGCAAGATCAAAGTAGCAAAATATAAATATTTTTTAAGAACGCGAAGAACACGATAAAGATCTTCAACAAAAACCTTAAAATTTATTGTATGTTTGATATCTAAATGGCTCTGATACCAATTGTAAGTCCCTAAAATCCGGATCAAACAACGATATCAAACGATCAACAAGGATGGGCGGAATCTAAACTTGATGATCTTCAAGAAATAATCAAGAACAAGATGAAGATTTGTTGAATTGAATGCTTAAACTTGCATACAAGGATTCTTGTCTAATACAAGTTTCTAAAACAAAACAACCAACCCTTTGCCCCTAATTTTCATTAGCTATTTATAGTAAGGGTTTCCCCCAAAACCCTAGGCCCATTATCCCTAAGCCTACTCTAATACCCCCACTTTCTAGAAGCCTTGGTCCATTAACAACAAATCTACTAATCCATAAACCTATAGGGCCTAACATAGGCCACACCAGATTATACATCTATACGTCTCGTATCTTTTGACATCAAATTCTGAAACACATACCTTTTAACCGTTGGGTTCCTATTATTGTAATATGTCCTTGGATTCACCTGACTTGAATAAGTCTTGTTTCGGTTTCGTGGTTAATCGCCTTGGTATTATTCATATCCATACACGCATAACGTAACCCTAAGGAGTTAATGTAGTTTAAATTTCGAGGACGAAATTTTCTTAACAGGGGGAGAATGTGACAACTGTCAAAATTCCAGGTATCTATACAATTATTAAACAATGATTAGTGCTTAATGACTGTGCTGAATTACAATTAATGACTTGAATTGCTTTCTGGTTATTGCTATTGTGCATACATATGCATTACATATTGCAATTGACATACCATTATTGCATGCAAACTTTGTTGATTCAAATGATGCACGAAACACAGTTAGCACAGTTATCAGATAAATCAGAAATATGCTGACAGAGTTCAGTACATAGACAGACATTGTATTGAGACACGGAATGAACCGAAACCAAGTATTACACTAGTATAGTGTGTAGGAAAGTAAGGATCACAAAACTGCCTTCCTAGTGATAGTTTAAGTGCTGGAAAGTGCCTAAAACTCACACAAACTGCAGAATTATGCAGAAATCAGCAAAATTCAGCATTTAAACACTCTAAAATCATGCAGAAATATGGTTAAATGGTCCTGAATGCTTTCCTAAGTATCGGGAATCAAAACTGTCACAAAAGTTAACATAAAGCACACTAAACTGTCACAAAAGGTAGCATCTTGGCCCCACATGTGATTTTATTTAGTTATTTTATTAGATTATGTTCCTCTTTTTAAAACATATAAACCTTTGGAAAATATTTGTTGGTGGATTATAAGAGTTAACCCTAAAGACATAACCATTTTATTCTCAACACTTCACTCAAAAACTCTCCTCTTCTTCCCTTCCTCTTGCTTACGGCCGAACACACCCCACCACACATCCATCATCATCTTTCATTCTTCATACAATCTACACATATACAAGGGTGCCAGAAGCCATACAAGGAAGCTTGCAACTCTTGGAAGTTGAAGGACCACTCACACAAGCTTTTATCCACTCCATTTTCATCTAGTGATCATCCCTAGCCTTGAGCTAGTAGTAAGATCATTCTACTCTTCATTTTACATCTTGTTTTGGTGGTTAAAAGATGATACAAGTTGTTAATCATAAAGAACACAATGAATCAAGAGCATGAAACTTGAACATAAGACTAAAAACATAAGAAAACAAGTTGTTTAAGCATTGTTATGATTGTTGATTGTTGTTTGCTCATGTTAATGATGTTGATCATCATATGATCTTGCTAGATAGTGATTAAAGATATAATCTAGTAAGATGAGAGGATGATTATGTTAAAGATCAATAGATCATCCTCGTGAAAATCATGAACTTGAAAGTATAAGTTGTTTTTTGTGTTAAGTGATGATCAAAGTAAACATAAAGTCTTGTAAATCTATGATTTCAAGAATGATTTTTTCAAGAAATCAAGTTAAAAAAACAAAGTTTACTTAAAGTTGGTTCTTAAAGGAATTAACCACATTTTTAGTGGTTAATCAAGTGTAGAAATATATAGTAACAAGAAAAATTCAAGAAGAAATATTTTTAGAAAAATTAATTACAAGTTGTAAAGAACTAATTCCTTCAATAATGAAGTTTTTAAATAAACAACCACACTTTAAAGGGTAACTAGGCTCACTAAACACACTAGTAAGTTACTACACATTTTTGTAAACTTTCAAGTTCATGAGGTAGTAGTTTATGCTTGATTTTGGCAAATTGGTAAGTGTAGATTGATTTGTTGTTGATTGTGTTGATTTATAAAAGAAAATGATATGCTTTGAAAGCATGGAAACGTCCATTTTAGGAGAAACTATGACAAAATTTTTCTAGAAATGAAACACTTAGAAAAATATTTTAAAAACAAACATTTACAAGTATATTTTAAACCATGAATTTTCATATAAAGTTTGCCATAATTTTTGTTACAAAAATTATAAATATTGGAGGTTGGTTTTTGTAAATAAAAATGACTAAATATGTATTTAGGAAAATATATATTTAGATGTCACAATGTGTGTGATTATTTGTATATTATGTGTATTAGTTATATTATTTTAGGACTTGAAATAATATAACTCACCAATATACCAAGAAATTACAATCCAAAATATTACCAAAATTCCAAGAATATGAATATATAATTCATACCGAAAATATTGGACAAACCGAACAAGGAATATAACTTACAAAATATTCCGGAAAATTAATTAATAAGTATATTTTGGTAATTGGTATTTTGGACACCAAGAGAATGAAAATGTGACTTTTACAATTATTACAAAAATATACCACATTTTTGACAAGGAGAAAATATATTATTTTTGGGAAAATAAAAATATATATGTTTTCTTGAAATTATTAAAAGATATATTATTTTTGGGAGAAAATATATATTTCCGTGAATAAACATGAAATACATTATTCTTGGGTGAAAAATACGTTTATAAATATTTTCTAAGTTAGACTTGAAAATATATTATTTTTGAGACTTTTATGAAATTTATAAATATTTTTGCCAAGGGAAAGATTATAAGTAATTTTTCTATGAAATATTTCCTAATATATATTTTGGGAACATATATTGATGTATTTTTATTAGAAATATTATTCCGGAAAAAATAGTACAAAAATTAAGTATAAGAATACTTAATAAACACAACAAAAATACGTATTCTTTTACGTATAAATACACCGGAATACGCCACGGGTACTTGGCAAAAATATACAAGTTTTAGAATACGAGTATGAATACACCCATCCTTGGGAAGTTATACATGTACAAATACGTGAATGTGACATGTTAAAGTATATTACTTTAACAATTATTCCATAATTTAATAAATATAATTTAAGTTAAAATATTTATTATTTTAACAACTAATTATATAACTTGGAATAATTTTGATGACACAAGGAAACGTAACTCAAAGACAATAATTAAGAATAAGTCAAGGCACGACCTATCCGTCTAATAAACCATAGTACGTTGTAGGTAGTCGTGTACACGAGTAGCGGCTTTGGGTTACATTTGGATACGAAGAACGCAAGATTCTGAGTTCATGTCCCCCTTTTCTATTAAATGTTTTTGTTTTATAACTTCGGGGGTGAAGTACATGTTACAAAATGTTTACAAACGATTACAATTGGTATGGTTAGCTAAGGAATGTACTATTAGATCATGTGAATGGGTAGGCGCATTCTTAAGACCGTTAATCCTCGTATTTGGACCGAGGGACATGAGTGACAGATCTATTTGGGTGTAGCGAGCCCACACCCATGTGGACCGGGGTTTGGCCCATGAGGTGACTATGTCTTACAACCAGAGGCCCGGTATAAAATCTGCTAGGTTTGAGCCTTCCTACGCCGTTGCACACATGTTAATGGCCTTGCAAACCATTAATTGATTTGTTTCCTTGTTTGCTTTCATACCGAGATTTACAAACACATACATACAATGAATTCAAAGGTTTATTCGTGCACACATACAAAACACATGAACTCGCTCAAATTTTGTTGATGTTTTCAAACTACATGTATTTCAGGAAATTAAGTATGGATCTGGCGGGCGATGAAGTTTTCAAGGGTTTTTTGAAATAAAAGATGTCATCCGGTGTGGAAGGGTTTGGAGTGAGCACCTTATCCAGGATAAGATACACAATTCAAAGCCTAGTTTTTATTAGAGTCTTTTGTCGAGTCCTTATGGAACTCTAAAACAGTTTGAATGGTTTGTAATTTGGATTTGAAGTCTGTGTTTGGATTCTAAAACAATGTTGCATGTAACGTTTTAAAACTTATCTATGGATGAACATCTTGGTTTTATCATATAGTTGTTTGTTATTGATGCGTGTGAAGTGTGTATATGAATTTAAGTATATTTTAAGCCCCTTTTACACTTTCTTTAGCCAAGTTTTAAATTTATAAAACACGATATTTACTAACACTAAACACACATATGGGCAAGTGCACCCATCGTGAGCGTAGTATAGTGTTGGTAAGATACCGAGGTCGTCCAAGAACACAAGAGCTTTTAGTACCGGTTTATCCTCAACGTCTAATCAAATCAAAAAGTTTAGAAAAAATGTTTTAAGCTAAAAAATAAAAACTAATTAAAATGTTGAAAAATAAAAATAAAAGAAAAACAGATAGACAAGATGAATCACTTGGTTCCGACTCGTGTATAGTGTAACCTTTGATTATTTCCGCACTTTTGCACTTATTTAAGAGATTATGTTAGTTATTGTAGTAGGCCTCTCTTTTGAAGGTGACGTTACCCTCAACCCAGTAGTTTGAGTCAGCAATGATACAATCCTAAAGGGTCGGATTATTGAAAGATAATGAATTAAGTTATTAATGCAAATTATGGTAGGCCCCTCTTTTGGAGGTGACGTTACCCTCGACTAAGTAGTCTGAGTCAGCAGGGATACAGTCCTAAATAGCCGGGTTATAGTATTAATAATAGTTTAACTTATGAGGGGATCAAAGAGTTTGGACCCCCGCCATCCAATACCGTTAAGTATTGAAGGAGGTCCTACTAAATTTGACCCAGGTCCATTGCAGGACCTCTAAACGCTGAACAATGGCAAGACTCTTACCAAACCGTTCCCTTAACCCCCGACCAGGTAGCCAACATACCTCCATATAGACCGTGGAGATATGAATGGTGAAAATCTTTTATTTTATATAGACAGTAAAATAATGTCAAGACACCACGGACAAACGATAAGGAAGAATCACCTTCAACATAAGAAACTAGTTATTAAAGTCATTAATACAAAACCAAGTAAAAAGTGCGAAAAGATTAGAAATAAAAAGTATTATACTAGACACTTGTCTTCACCAAGTGATGTAAGAGACTTAGGCAAACATGGCCTTGATTGTCAAGAACTCTTACGATCAATCTTGGATCCCGAGACGACTCACACACTCTATGATGGACAATGGATGATGGTGGTGGATGATGGTGTTATGGTGGTGGTGGGTGGTGGGTGAAGTGTGAGAGAGGTGGTGTGCCAAGGGATGGTTTGAGCTTGAGCCAAGCACTCCTATTTATAGGCTGAACAGAAGCTCGGGCACGGCTCCGTGTCCACATCCTCTCTTTCTTCATTAAATGCAGTTTGTCTTTATTAGTTGACCACGCCCCCGTGTCCGCTGAGCACGACCCCGTGTGCAGAAGAATCTTTGTACTATGAAGATTTGCCTGGATTGTGCGAATCTTATAGTTGACCACGGCCCCGTGTCCGCTGAGCACGACCCCATGGTGGGCAATAGAAGCTTCAACCACTTTGTCTTTTCTGCTGACGCTTGGGCACGCCCCCGTGCTGGCTGAGCATGAGGCGTGTTCAGTCTTCTGTCTTCTTGTTTTGTTTAGGAAGATGCTGTCGTGGGGTCGGGCATGTCACGTTTGTTCCTTTTCTTGTATTTATGTTAGATTTTGCTGTCTTTTTGCTTCTTTTGTTAATTTGAGCTCATTTAATCCTGAAAATACAAAAGGAAGACAAAAGCACATTTTTTCCAACATTAGTACTAAAGAAGGGTTAGTTTTATGCCACAATTGATGTAATTTATATGTTGCATTTTGCACACATCAAATACCCCCACACTTGAATCTTTGCTTGTCCTCAAGCAAAACTCTTTATAATGTGGCTTTACACTCCCAAATGGAATGGGTAGAGAAGAAGGGTTTTTTTTTTTTTTTTTGGGCTTGTCATAAAGTGTCGGGATTTCCAAGATTCTTTATTTAGTTTTATTTTTATTTATTTACAATCCTATTCGTCATGATTTATTTAAAACTTTTCATAAGATAAATTACTTATTAGGGCATAACATGCCTCTTTAAAATTCTATTTATATACAAGTTCACATACCTCACGGGGATCACTCAACACTCGGCCGAAAATGTATTTTTGTGGATCACTCGAGAGCGGCATGGAACTTACTCCAACCATATGCTTGCCAAGCAATCAATCCTCCTCCTTTTTAACTTATATACCTTTGTAAATATCAAGAGGACTTTTTGGGTGAAGGTTTAGGCTTGGGTTAAAGGTAGGTGGTTGGGTTAGTGGTTAGTGGTTAGTAGAAAAAGGGCGAAAAGCGTAACAAGCGTCAGTTTTCGTAAGACTTTCTATTTTTGTAACTTTTATTTTGATGAAGCTATTATTCAAACAAAGTTATTTTTGATAAACTTGTTTGTTTATTTTCTTTTGCTTCATAATCAACATTTTTTTTTGAAAAGTCATATAAGGAACCGAGCTAGTTACTAAAACAAAGGGTTAAAAATGAAAAAGGTTTTGGTGGGTGAAAGGGTGTTTGTTTGGGTTATGAAATGAAAAGGTTTAGGCTCAAATGGGCTAACTAGGGGGATTTTGGGTAGGTGGTAAAAAAGAAAAAATAATGGTGTAGAAATAAAAAGGGTTAGTCCTAATGCCTCCATCATTTACTTACTCGGGTTTAAGTTGGTAAGGACCGGGAATGTATCGTCATGGCAAGTTCTAGAGTCGTAAGAACCAAGCGGCTATTCACACAAGAAACGAAAAATGAGCATTTACTTTAAAGATATATATTTGTATGCTCAATAAAGGCTCAAAACTCACTTTTGTGGGAATGGGTTTTTATGTGATCAAGTATATGTAATTAAATTTTAACTAAGCTTGTCATGTCTTTTTATAATTTTCTTATGTTGGTTCTTTTTATCACGACGCTATCGGTTGTAAATTCGTAAAAATATAACTTTTTTAGAACTTGAAATTCCTAAGTTAAACCTAGACAAGTAAAAAAAATGAAAGATTTTTTTTTTTTTGAAAAAAATTTGGGGTGATTAGCGGTTCCAATAGAGTTTTGTGTAAGGCTTGTATTTAGGACTTGCAAGATTCAAGGTTTTAGCATCCCCCCCACACTTAAATTACACATTGTCCCCAATGTGTCCCAAAAATAAGTTTTTAGGTTGATTGAATGGGTAAAAAGGTGTGAAAAACAAAAAATTTGTGTTACTGGGTACTGGACACGACCCCGTGCCTGGTGGGAACTACCCCGTGTTCAGGTGCCAGTAACGAAAACTTACAGAAGGTGGACACGGGGGCGTGTTGGCTGGACACGACCCCGTGTTTGTCAAGGTCTGCAGAAATAAAGCAAACAGCAGGTCTGGGGAGTGGGCACGGGGGCGTGTCGGCTGGACACGGCCCCGTGTGGACAATCTGCAAGGTTGAAAAAAAAACAGGTTTCTTTCTTCGGTTTTCCCGTCCCGGCTTTAGTAGTACTGATGCTTAGTACTCTAAGCCTCGTATGTACCTGCTTAATCAATAAACACTATACCACACCATAGCAAATATCCTAATTTTACCAAGTTCAACATCCATGTCAACAAAGTTAAAAGAAAAATAAATGCAGAAAATAAAAGAAGTTAGAGAAAGTAAATTGTTCAACACTTGGCACGCAGGCCTTAAATTGTTCAAGATTAGAAAAGGTTAACCTGGGGAATCATCAACCAACCGCTTTTTCCTCCGCTCATCCTGCCTAATCCATGTCCTCGTCTTCATCATCATCATCCCCACTATGGCCAGCTATGTACTCCCGGATATTTCCAATATCATCTTGGATATCGGATAGGTTTCTCTCGATCGCCCCAACCCGGTGGTACGTGTTGCTTGCCATATTGTAGGTGTTCCTGGTGCACATGAGGTTTTCCTGCAACAAATCATGTAAACTTTGAAAGTTAGGAAAACCGCCTCCTGGGAAGGATTGGCCCGGATCATCATGGGGCTGGTATTGGTATTGATGATGTTGTGGAGCGTGGAGGACAAGTGCCTCTTGCGGGTTCCATGCATGCCCTTGCATCCTTTGGAAGCTCACCGTCCCGTCTTCAGCCTCATAGATTAGGTTCATTGAGCGGCAGATGTGTATATCCACCCTACCCGACCATGGGCTCCTTGCGAATGACCTAGGTATGTTGGTGAAGTGCTTGAAGAGACGGTACACCCATCCTCCAAAGAACATGGGGGTTGGTGCAGAAGCAAGGCGGTTCAGATGCATGTTTTGGAGCATGAGGAAAGGAACATTGAGGTGCCTACGGTTATGGATACAGTGGAGGACAACAAGATCTCTTAACCCAACGCCGCCGCTGCTATCATGCCTTTGACTAAGAGAGTAGCCGAGGAGCCTATGGATGTATCGGTAGAGCGGATCCCTCAACTTCGTGCTCTTCGTGATGCTCGGATTGTAGTACCCTTCACCAATCTGAGCCCACGCGGCTTGGCGATCGTTTTCGTCTATCTCTCGCATCCCTCCAGTATTTTCCTCGTTTCCCGCATCTTCCTCCGCGTACAACCCGACAATCGACCCAAATTATGCCATAGAGATCGAATACCTATTTCCGCCACATCGGAACGCTACCCCATCGTTGTCGAATGGGTCGCACCTTGAGTTGAATGTGAAAGTGCTATAGAATTCCAAAGTGCATTCGTGGACGGAACGGAGTCGAGTTGTTAAGGCGACTCTTAGAGGTCCTGTGACAAGGTTGTTGAAGCGGTCGAGTTGGTTCACCAATGTTAACAAGTCCGTGCATGCTTGCCTCGGGTATTCCTCCGGCCTTGTTTGAAGTATTTCGTATCTAGCCCTAGCATCGAGCTCATTGGCGTTAAACCTCATGAACTTCCTAGCCATCTGAAAGAATACACCAAAAGTTAGCACGAAACAGAAGAATTTTCGGACAAAACTACAAACAATGGGTTGGACACGACCCCGTGTTCAGCGGACACGGCCCCGTGTCCAGGCGTCTGTTACACAAGAATTCCATTTTTCGACCCGGTTTCGAAAACTTGAAAATTTTTGGTCCAATAGGTGCGGTTTTCCCCGAAATTGAAACCCCAAGCGCCGTTTTTCCCAAAATAACCCGTTTACCCTATCCATTTTATCTTTTTCGGTTAAAAAACAAGGGTTTGGGGTTTTTATGAGAAATCGGGCGAATCTATGAACAATACAAGTGGATTTACTTCCCATAACAATAATCTAACTAAATGCAAACAGATTTAGGCAAAAATTTGAGGTTTGATTCGGATGAAGTCCAAGAACCCTAGATTTTTCCCCAAATTTGTGGTGTTTTAACTACATGCAGGTAACTAATCTAACTACTAATGATGTTAGAATCATACCTTGATGTTGTTAGAATAAGAGGAGACGTCGAAAATCTGCGGAAAATCGCCTGGAACCAGAGCTTTTTCGGGGAAACGGGGCGTGTGGAATGTTGTAACTGTTATGAAAAATGGGATATATCCCGACTGCAGCACGGACACGGCCCCGTGTCCAGCGGACACGGCCCCGTGCCGAGCAAAGTTTTGATTTTTTTTAGTGCTCGTGTGAGTGCCCGTTGTTCCCCATGAGCTTTGGTTAGAAACTTACCGCTTTAGATGCCGTCCCAATCGTTCGTAACTTACCAGGTATGATGTTGATGTTTTCATTCTTCGATTGTTTGAAGCGAGATCTCCTCCTCTTCATCCTCAATGAATCCTTGATAGAGTTTCAGCCGTTGGCCATTGACTTTGAATGGAGGCCCATTTCGAGATTTAATTTCTACTGCACCGTGTGGGAAAATATGGGTGATGGAAAAAGGTCCTGACCACCTAGTCTTTAATTTACCAGGAAACAATCGAAGTCGTGAATTAAATAAAAGAACTAGATCTCCTACTCGAAATTCATTAGGTTTAATATGTTTGTCATGCAAATTTTTCATTCTTTCCTTATAAATTTCGGAGTTTGAGTATGCATAATTCCTAAGCTCGTCTAATTCATTTAATTGACAAAATCGATTTTTACCAGCAAATTCTAAATCTAAGTTTACATTTTTAATTGCCCAGTAGGCTTTGTGTGCAATTTCTACTGGTAAGTGACAACTTTTTCCATAGACTAGCTTATATGGGGTTGTACCTATTTTTGTTTTATAAGCAGTTCGAAAAGCCCATAAAGTATCATCTAATTTATCTGCCCATTCCTTTTTATTTATCCATACGGTTTTTTCAAGTATTCGTTTTAAACCTCTATTAGTCACTTCGGCTTGTCCATTTGTTTGAGGGTGATATGTTGTCGAGACCCGGTGATAGACCCCATATCTTGTTAAAAAAATTTCAAGTTGATGGTTGCAAAAATGGGTACCTCTATCACTTATTAATGCTTTAGGTGTGCCAAAACGAGAGAATAGTTTTTTCAGAAATCTTACCACGACTCTTCCATCATTTGTTGGAAGTGCCTCGGCCTCGGCCCATTTAGACAAGTAGTCTACTGCCACAAGTATATATTTGTTTCCTTTCGATGGTGGGAAAGGTCCCATAAAGTCGAGTCCCCACACATCAAAAATTTCACAAACAAGAATGCCATTTTGTGGCATTTCGTTTTTGGAAGAAATATTACATGTTCTTTGGCAAGCATCACATGTTTTGACAAGACTTTGGGTGTCTTTGTAAATGGTTGGCCAATAAAATCCTGAATCAAATACCTTTCGTGCGGTACTAGCGGCACCATGATGCCCTCCGTATGGACCTTCATGACAATGGCGGAGAATTCTTCGTGCTTCGCTACCATGTACGCATCGTCGGATGAGTTGGTCGGCACACATTTTGAAAAGATATGGGTCTTCCCAAAAATAGTGTTTCACATTGGCAAAGAATTTTTTTCTTTGATGATGTGGCCAACCCTTAGCGACTATACCGCTAGCTAGATAGTTAGCATAGTCGGCGTACCATGGTTCTTCTTTATATTCCACCATTTCTAGGGACTCAGTTGGAAATTTTTCGTTGATTTGCTCATCCCTGGTTGCCTCCAAAGCTGGGTCTTCTAAGCGCGAACGATGATCTGCTGCGGTATTTTCTGCTCCTCTTTTATCTTTGATTTCAATATCAAATTCTTGGAGGAGTAGAATCCACCGAATCAAACGTGGTTTTGCGTCCTGCTTTTTGAAGAGATATCGAATGGCTGCATGATCTGTATAGACTATAGTTTTAGAAAGAACAAGATAAGAACGAAATTTATCAAAAGCAAATACCACAGCTAGTAATTCTTTTTTAGTTGTTGTTTAATTTTCTTGTGCATCATTTAGTGTTTTACTAGCATAATAAATGGGGTGGAAATGCTTTTCTTTTCTTTGTCCCAAGACAGCTCCAACTGCAAAGTCACTAGCATCACACATGATTTCGAAAGGAAATTTCCAATCAGGCGCTATCATGATAGGTGCATTGACTAACATTTCCTTTAGGGTTAGAAATGCTTGATTGCAATCCTTGTCAAAGATGAAAGGGGCATCTTTTTCAAGTAATTTTGTTAGAGGCCTTGAAATTTTAGAAAAGTCTTTGATAAACCACCTATAAAATCCGGCATGCCCTAGGAAACTTCTGATAGCTCTTACGGAGGATGGAGGTGGTAGTCTAGAAATGGTATCTATTTTGGCTCGATCCACCTCCATTCCTTCGCTTGAGATTTTGTGACCAAGTACTATTCCCTCTGTTACCATGAAATGGCATTTTTCCCAATTAAGGGCGAGGTTAGTTTCCTCACATCGGGATAGCATTCGTTCAAGGTTATCGAGGCATTGGTCATATGAATCCCCAAAGATAGAAAAGTCGTCCATGAAGACTTCCATTGTCTTTTCTATCATGTCGTGGAAAATGGCCACCATGCAACGTTGGAATGTTGCGGGGGCATTACATAGACCAAACGGCATGCGTCGATAAGCAAAAGTTCCATAGGGACATGTGAAAGTTGTCTTTTCTTGGTCTTCGGGTGCTATCGGGATTTGAAAGTAACCTGAAAAACCATCCAAGAAACAACAAAATTTATGACCGGATAATCTTTCTAACATTTGATCAATGAAGGGTAAAGGAAAGTGATATTTTCTTGTTGCTTCATTTAACCGTCTATAATCTATACATACTCTCCATCCTGTGACGGTTCTCGTTGGTATTAATTCATTTTTTTCGTTAGTTATCACCGTCATACCTCCTTTCTTTGGAACTACTTGGACGGGACTCACCCAAGGACTATCGGAGATAGGATAGATAAGTCCGGCGTCAAGTAATTTGATGACTTCGTTTTTAACCACTTCTTGAACATTTGGATTTACTCGACGTTGTGGTTGTATTACCGATTTGTAGTCATCATTCATTAAAATTTTGTGCGTACACATGGAAGGGCTAATTCCTTTTATGTCTACAAGTTTCCAAGCGATCGCGTTTTTATGTTTTTTCAAAAGACTAATTAATTTTTCTTTTTCTAAGCTATCTAATTTAGACGAAATAATTACAGGTAAATTACCATCTTTGTCTAGAAAAGCATATTCCAAACCTTTTGGAAGTTCTTTGAGCTCAAGTGGTGGGTCTTTAGGAGACTCCTTATTTGGTTGCTCATTTCGATCAAGAACTTTAAAAGTTTGTTCTATGGCGACCTCTTCTTCAACAAAGTGGTAAATCTTTTCACTTGTATCGGGTGGTTCATCTTCATCTTCAATTAGGGGGTCATTATTGTCGAATGGATATTTCATTGACCGTTCAAGATCGACACTTCTTTTAAATGCCCCTAATTGAAGAGGTAGATTGTTGAACTTCTGGTTTCTCAAAGCTTCGTGAGTTTTTACAAATGGTCGTCCCAACACTAGAGGAGCGTCATCGAGGATGACAAAGTCGGTCGGGATTACCATTTGATTTGTTTGAACCAAGACATCTTCAACTATACCGATTGATTTTATTACTTTCCGATTGGATAGAAAAATGGGTATTTGAAGTGGAGAAAAATCACTAATGCTTAATTTTTCGAAAATGTAGTTAGGCATTATGTTAACACAAAGATCTTTATCAATTGTGACATTACTAATAAACGAATTTTGAAAGAAACATGGAACCGGTGTAATGTTAATTTCAAATGAGTCTTCTTTTATTAGCGAGGTTTGATCATTAGTTAACTTAACACTTACCGTTTCATCAATTTTAGTGTTAGTGTTTAACTCTTTTAAAAACTTAGCATGAGTGGGTACTAAACAATGATTTTCGAAAGAATGTGACAATAGATTAATTTCTTCAAAATTAGGCTCTTCTTGAATTTTAACGTTGTCGGACTCACCTTTTTCGTTGTTTAACTCATGTGTCGGCTCTTCACTTATTTGTTCTTCAATTTTTTCACTTTCGGTTATCTCATCCTTTTTTAATTCTTCTCTTGTGCGGGACTCCTCTTCCCTTGCGCGAGATTCTTTTATATAGCGATCGATAACTCTAAGGTGTTCTAATATCCTATCGGTCACTTCGGTTATAGAAAAAGAATCGGGATTTTCAAAGCTTGAATCCGGTTGTTCGATCCTTTGTTCATCATAATACCCATATGAAGTAGATGGTTCACACCATTGTTCTTCATTGTAAGCATATGATGGATAAGGGTCGTTATTTTGTTCTTCATAATACTCATATGAGGTGGGTTGTTCACGCCATGGTTCCTCATAATAAGTGTACGAAGGTGGTGGCTCATATCTTGGTTCCTCAAAGTATGAGTAAGAAGGCTCATACATTGGTTCATCAAAATATGAGTATGAGGGAGGAGGTTCATACCTTTGGTCTTCATAGGATGTGTATGAAGCTGATGGCTCGTACCTGGGTTCCTCATAGTAGGTGTATGAATTGGATGGTTGATATGAGTGACGATATTGAACCGAGTGTGTGTTACTACAATTAGTGCAATAATTACTCCTATAATCATCCTCCTCATAGGTGTAGTTGTAATCTCCTGAGTATTGATCCATAAGAATCACTCAGCAGACCACAACCAAGTCTCGAGATCAGAAAACAAAAATAAAAACGGAAACAGAGGCTGGACACGGCCCCGTGTTCAGTGGACACGGCCCCGTGTACAAAATCTGTATCTGGGCGTTTTAATTAAATTTACTGATTTTGTTGAGCACGGGGCGTGTTCAGTGAGCACGGCCCGTGTTCAAGCTACTGTTACTGGGTGTTTTATGAAAAATGTGCAGCACGGCCCCGTGTTCAGTGAGCACGGCCCGTGTTCAGGTTACTGTAAATGCAAAACTAAACTAAAATGCAAAAAATGTGCGCGCGTTTTAAAAAGGTTTTGAAAAACTGATTAGGCCGTCGATTTTAAGCTTTCTCAAAATCCTTGTGTCCCCGGCAACGGTGCAAAAAACTTGATGCGTGTGAAGTGTGTATATGAATTTAAGTATATTTTAAGCCCCTTTTACACTTTCTTTAGCCAAGTTTTAAATTTATAAAACACGATATTTACTAACACTAAACACACATATGGGCAAGTGCACCCATCGTGAGCGTCGTATAGTGTTGGTAAGATACCGAGGTCGTCCAAGGACACAAGAGCTTTTAGTACCGGTTTATCCTCAACGTCTAATCAAATCAAAAAGTTTAGAAAAAATGTTTTAAGCTAAAAAATAAAAACTAATTAAAATGCTGAAAAATAAAAATAAAAGAAAAACAGATAGACAAGATGAATCACTTGGTTCCGACTCGTGTATAGTGTAACCTTTGATTATTTCCGCACTTTTGCACTTATTTAAGAGATTATCTTAGTTATTGTAGTAGGCCCCTCTTTTGAAGGTGACGTTACCCTCAACCCAGTAGTTTGAGTCAACAAGGATACAATCCTAAAGGGTCGGATTATTGAAAGATAATGAATTAAGTTATTAATGCAAATTATGGTAGTCCCCTCTTTTGGAGGTGACGTTACCCTCGACTAAGTAGTCTGAGTCAGCAGGGATACAGTCCTAAATAGCCGGGTTATAGTATTAATAGTAGTTTAACTTATGAGGGGATCAAAGAGTTTGGACCCCCGCCATCCAATACCGTTAAGTATTGAAGGAGGTCCTACTAAATTTGACCCAGGTCCATTGCAGGACCTCTAAACGCTGAACAATGGCAAGACTCTTACCAAACCGTTCCCTTAACCCCCGACCAGGTAGCCAACATACCTCCATATAAACCGTGGAGATATGAATGGTGAAAATCTTTTATTTTATATAGACAGTAAAATAATGTCAAGACACCACAGACAAACGATAAGGAAGAATCACCTTCAACATAAGAAACTAGTTATTAAAGTCATTAATACAAAACCAAGTAAAAAGTGCGAAAAGATTATAAATAAAAAGTATTATACTAGACACTTGTCTTCACCAAGTGATGTAAGAGACTTAGGCAAACATGGCCTTGATTGTCAAGAACTCTTACGATCAATCTTGGATCCCGAGACGACTCACACACTCTATGATGGACAATGGATGATGGTGGTGGATGATGGTGTTATGGTGGTGGTGGGTGGTGGGTGAAGTGTGAGAGAGGTGGTGTGTTGAGGGATGGTTTGAGCTTGAGCCAAGCACTCCTATTTATAGGCTGAACAGAAGCTCGGGCATGGCCCCGTGTCCAGTGGGCACGGCCCCGTGTCCACATCCTCTCTTTCTTCATTAAATGCAGTTTGTCTTTATTAGTTGACCACGCCCCCGTGTCCGCTGAGCACGACCCCGTGTGCAGAAGAATCTTTGTACTATGAAGATTTGCCTGGATTGTGCGAATCTTATAGTTGACCACGGCCCCGTGTCCGCTGAGCACGGCCCCATGGTGGGCAATAGAAGCTTCTACCACTTTGTCTTTTCTGCTGACGCTTGGGCACGCCCCCGTGCTGGCTGAGCACGGGGCGTGTTCAGTCTTCTGTCTTCTTGTTTTGCTTAGGAAGATGCTGTCGTGGGGTCGGGCATGTCACGTTTGTTCCTTTTCTTGTATTTATGTTAGATTTTGCTGTCTTTTTGCTTCTTTTGTTAATTTGAGCTCATTTAATCCTGAAAATACAAAAGGAAGACAAAAGCACACTTTTTCCAACATTAGTACTAAAGAAGGGTTAGTTTTATGCCACAATTGATGTAATCTATATGTTGCATTTTGCACACATCAGTTATGGTTGAATGCAATGATATTAAGCAAGTCACACATAATCACGCTTCCGTAAAAGTCAGGGTGTGACATCGTATAGGCCTATACGATGCGTATTAAGCCGGTATATGATACGACATAGACCAATACGATCGTATATGGCATTATTTCAAATTTAGTTTTATCATGTTTCCCTCGGTTCGTCGCATATACGTGTCGTTTTTTGCCGAACTTTCGCATATTTTGTCGTTTTATGACGTATACCTTCAACATACGTCGTTTCGGTGTCGTTCGGTTGCGTTCGAATATCGTATTCTATGATTACGTACAGTTTTGTTTGAAATCCACTTGTACTCCATAGTGTCGTGTTATATGTATACGTGTGTGGAAATATCGTTAGTCGCGTACTTTGACGTATTTTTGCGTATTTTGACGTATTCTAACATATTGTTGCGTATTTTATAGTATTTTTGACGTGTTTGAGCATATTCTAACGTATTTTAGCTTATTTTAACCTATTTTAGGGTATTTTTACGTATTTCGGCGTATTTTAACGTATTTTCATGTATTTTTTCTTAATATGATGTATATTAACATATTGCAGCGTATTTTAGCATATTTTCATATATTTTATCGTATTTTAACGTATTTTAGCGTATTTTAGCGTATTTTAGAGTATTTTAGCTTATGTTGAAGGATAACGCAAACAAGTTCTTCACAGTTTGCTATTCAGATCTCTATTCGGTCATCTTTCCAAACTACAACACACGATAAGTTTAAACTTTATAGTGTGTGATTTGACCAGGAAAGGATTGGAGGTGATTTATACTTTTAATAAGCTGTCACAATTGTCAAATTCGTTGCGTGCATTCATATTGTTTAGACAACAACAAATAATGAACGGATTGTTTTAACCTATTTTAGGGTATTTTTACGTATTTTAGTGTATTTTAACGTATTTTCATGTATTTTTTCGTAATATGACGTATATTAACATATTGCAGCGTATTTTAGTATATTTTCATGTATTTTTGCGTATTTTAGAGTTTTGTTTTTCATATTTTAGAGTTTTTTTTTTTTTTTTCGTATTTTAGAGTATTTTAGCTTATGTTGAAGGATAACCGCAACCGTTTTTTACTACGGAAACAGTGGCTATTCGAAATACAAACCGCAATCGTTTGTGACTATGGGAAACACAAGTTTTCTTTTTGAGCTTGATGGATGTCCGTTATCGCAACGCTCCTCCTTAAATTACTGATCTGGAATTGGAGAACCGTTGTGTATTTGCTTACTGATCTGGAATTGGAGAACCATTGTGTATCTGAATCAGGTTCTCAAACAAACACTAATGAAGATGAGTTGGCAATGAACCAAGAATATGAAGATCACGGTGCAGACACGTGGGAAGAAAGTCATTGGACTGCCGCAGCTGCAACTTTACGGCACACTTACCTTAATCACATGTTCCATGGAGTCACAGATCCGATAATAGGGCCAATGGATCTTATGCTAACCTGAGACCGATCTCTGGATTACACGTTGTACATGGTATTTTTAAAAATAATTAAAAGAAATATACGGGACATTTACTACACCTATATATGCTCATACAAGACCTATACCTCATCTATACTATACTACATTGTACATGGTATTTTTTTAAAAAAAATTAAAGAAGTTTTTATTTAAAAAAATATTATTCTAGAAAACTTTGTTAAAACCATAAACAAATGTATAAAAAAACTGTAAAAAAAAGACTTAACCAATATGACCCGTGCTCATACAAGACCTATATCTCATCTCTCTATACTATACTAAATTATAATGGTATTCTTAAAAAAAATTAAGGAAGTTTTTATTTAAAAAATAAATATTTTTTAGAAAACTCTGTTAAAACCATAAACAAATGTATAAAAAATTGTAAAAAAAAGACTTAACCAATACGACTCATGCTCATACATGACCTATACCTTATCTATACTATACTATACTACATTGTAAATGGTATTCTTAAAAAAAATTAAGGAAGTTTTTATTTAAAAAAATAAATATTTTTTTAGAAAACTTTGTTAAAACCATAAACAAATGTATAAAAAAATTTGTAAAAAAAAAAAAAAAAACTTAACCAATACAACCCGTATAGGCCTATACGACCCGTATAGGTCTAGTAAAAAGACAAGATCTGACACATCAGTCTTTATTGAAAATTGAAAAAGTAATTCGCATCGTATAACCTATACGATGCGTATTGAGGGTGTCGAAAAAGAAGGTTAGGTGTGCCACTAATACGACCCAATTTTTATTCTGATTCTGCTGCTACAGGTACAAACCCTAAACTTTGTGGCAACTGCTTATTCTTCAGTTACCACCAACAAATCAAATCATTTCCTTTTGCAAGCAAATTCTATCGTATTCATGGTATCAAATCGGATTATCCGACCAATCTCCATCAACAATGTAAGCACACATTTCCTATTTTATTACTTGTTGTTCTGTGACATTTCTTTGTGTAGTTATGATATGTTTGCAATGCAATTCGTTATATTTGTGATGAAGCAATCAATAGCTTTTAGTTTTTCATCATGTGATTGCTCAATTTTGACTTCAAACAAGCAACACTTTGATTTCGGATTTCGGATCTGTTTGTTGTATATACATACACAAACGACACGGATTTTTGTAGGAGATTTAACATCTATAGGTTTCAATAGAATTCGAAAGTTTGTTTCAATTTGCTTGGTTAAAATTTAAATGATATAAGTTTTAACTGCCCCAAAGTCCCTATTTTCTTGCATTAGCACAACTCGTCTCGTGTATGTTCAGAAAGCTAGGGCTGACAATAGATATCTGTGACACGGTTAGACCTGTTTACTGAAAAAGTATACAATGTGATTTTTTACCTTCTTAAAAATAAATAAAATTATGAGGTTAGGATCCATCACTTCTTTTTCTTGGTACATAAAACTGTGTGTTATAGGGCATGTTTGGCTAAGCTTTTTGAAACAACTTATTGACTTATTGACTTTTTAAAAAGTCATAAGCTTCAAAAAGTCTGTTTGGGATTGAGGGTGTATGTGAGGGGAAAAATGACTTTTCCAAAAAGTCACTCCATCTTGACTTTTCCAAAAAGTCATAAGTCACTCTTGAAAAGCTAAGCCAAACATGGCCATAGACATGAGATATCAAGTAGTTAAACGAGTTGTATTCATATTTAATACTTGTGTTATACGCGTCGTCAGAGACCTGTTAAACCCGATAAGAAGCATTAAAAGATCAGGTGATGGCACTTAATAAGATTTTTAAATGTATTCTTTGCATTTTGGAGTTCGGGTCCAACTAAAACTTTATTTGTTCCGTGCATCCATAATTTATATTTTTGTACTGTTGGATGTACTTTTTTTTGTAATACTCTGCCATGAAAGTCCCTTGATTGTTCTAAATCTATCATGGTAACCAGTGTGTTCGATTGGAAAAGCAATTCATTGTGTTTGATTTATAACCAAGGGTTATGGAAGTGGCAAGACATATATAAAAGTTTATGTTTTGGTTCAGTGCATCATCTGTATATAATATCATAACAGGTGTGATTAAAATCAGTTTTTATTCAACATTTATCTTATGCTAAATCTTTTAAATTCAGGGGAGCTGGTTCAATAACAAAGAT
The DNA here is from genome assembly GCA_030545235.1 of Helianthus tuberosus. Taxonomy (NCBI): domain Eukaryota; kingdom Viridiplantae; phylum Streptophyta; class Magnoliopsida; order Asterales; family Asteraceae; genus Helianthus; species Helianthus tuberosus. The sequence continues at coordinate 129,054,268 of CM060407.1, forward strand.
TTTAGTAGCATGCCATGTTCTTGTGTAAGTGGTTTTCGAGAAAAGAATATATTTTCCTTGCAGTCTCGGAAACAATACAAGACGGTTGCGATCTGCAAACCCACAAGAGAAATGAATTTTGAACTGTTTTCTGGTTGTCGTGTCAGCAAGCAAAATGGAATCCCTAGTAAGTGTTTTTTGCTATATCATCATTAAGAAGACTGACATAACAAACAATGATGCGCCATCATGTACGATGTACGCATCATTGTTTGTTATGTTTTTTCCCAGATTTTATGATATGGGTTGGGTTTTTTTCAATAATTAATATGTTAGCATGCTTGATTTGAACCATTATGGTTCCCGAACACTTTTTATGGTTCTAGAAACATTTTAGGATGCTTGATTTGAACCAAAAAGCACAACTCTTTTATCTTCTTAATTCTTATTACGGCAATTGTTTTAGTTTTAGTATGTTTTTAGAAGTTGTTATGTATAAATAATAGAGTTAAATGCCATTTTAGTCCCTGTGGTTTGGGCCATTTTGCCAGTTTAGTCCAAAGGTTTTATTTTTCGCCTGCGGGTCCAAAAAGGTTTCATCGTTGCCATTTTAGTCCACTGGGTTAACTTCATCCATTTTTTCTGTTAACGAGAAGGGCAATTCGGTCATTTTATATGGCTGAATTGCCCTTCTAGTTAACAGAATTACATATAAAATGACTATGTGTTGTGGGTTAATGGGGAACACCGTGCCGGGGGGGGGGGGGGGGGGGGGGTTAATGGGGCTAGTTAATGGGTTAACGGATGAATGAACATTGGTGGTGGGGCCCATGGATGTTCTAACCAATTACATGCCATCTTTCTTTCTTTTTTTTTTTGTTTTTTTTGTTTTAGTTATTGGTATTGGGTGTTTAGTTAATCCACAACACATTGTTAACGAGTATTTAGTTAATGGTCAAGTTCTTATGTGGCAGTGATGTGGCAAGGGGTTTAGTTAACCCACAACACATAGTCTAATACCATCTTCTCTTCAAACACTTCCGACAATCGTCTTCACCTTTTTTATGCTTTTAGTAAGATTTGTGTTGGTGTTTGCAGACTTGCTTTTCTATTAATACTCTTAGAAATTATTAATTCAAATTCCACAGTGTTTCAAAACTTTTGAATTTAAGATTACATGAAGAAGATGGTACAATTTGTAGGAATAATTTCATAACCCCCCCCACCCCCTACCCCCCCACACACACACCAACAAAAAAATCACAATATGGAAACCCTTCCCTTAAAACATGCATTAGGATATGAGAGAGTTTGGCGTGTAAGGAGAAAAAGAATGGTGTAATTCTCATATTACAAATTGTATTAAATGAAATGGGTATATATGATTTTTTAAGTACTTTGCATAGGTAAATTTATATTATTATTATTATGTAAATATGATATCAAAGTTTTTAAAGGTATATACGAAGCCTATACCTTTTTCTAATGTGATTGCATTTTCGATGATAGAATCTTAAAAATCGACATTGTATTTTTTTATGAAATACTTTTAAGAATGACTAGAAATTTTTTCAAACTTGACATGTTTTGTAACCATCTATCAATCAATCGTACCCAGTCAATCCCACAAATAGCAAAACTAATTGTAGGGTCTGGGGAGGGTAGGATGTAGCTATGTTGTCAAAGATGCAAGGCGCATCGGCCTCGCCCGGAGCCTAGGCGCAAGGCGCAAAAAAAGGGTGGGCTTTTTTAAGAAAAGCGCACATAGAGAAAAAAAAATATGTTATGCTTTGAAAATAAATAAGATTCCACATATAAAATAAAAAAATAAACTATTATATATGCCATTTAAGATCATGTAGCTAATAGTTAGTACCAAAAGTTTTGGGTGTGTGAATGAAAGTCTCAAAAGGTGGTAAATACATTGTCCCACATTGGTCTCAAAAGTTTGAATGACTTAATTGGAACCTATGTTGTCAAAGACGCAAGGCGCAGGCCAGGCGCATCGGCCTGGCCCGGAGCCTAGGCGCAAGGCGCAAAAAAAACGTGGGCTTTTTTAAGAAAAGCGCACATAGAGAAAAAAAAATATAAAAAATATGTTATGCTTTGAAAATAAATAAGATTCCACATATAAAATTAAAAAAACTATTATATATGCTATTTAAGATCATGTAGCTAATAGCTAGTAGCAAAAGTTTAGGACTTATATGTTGTAAGTTGTGGGTGTGTGAATAAAAGTCTCAAAAGATGGTAAATACTTTGTCCCACATTGGTGTGGGAACAAAGTGAGTGGTTGTGTATAAGGTAAAGCCTTTACTACTCAATTGTAGCTTTATGACATGTTTTACCACAAGTCCTACCCACGCGCAGGGGGGGGGGGGTTGCAAAAATGAGTTTCTGAGCTTGAATTTGGTTGAACTCATGCGTGCCCGCATCTGCGGACACGAATGCAGCTCCGAAAACCCGGGCTCGCGTGAGCCAACTTTTGCACGCACTCGGTTTCGTTGTTTTTAATGGTCATTTGTTCTGTTTTACCTTTTTCCCTGCGCTTCAGGGACGTTTTTTGCGCCTGGGCGCGCGCTTTTTTTGCGCCTCAGGAGCGTTTTTTCAAAAAAAACCCATTTTTGCGCCTAGGCTACCACCAGGGGCTGTAGGTGCGCCTCGCTGCGCCCGGGCGCCTAGGCGCGCGCTTTTTGCGCTTTTGACAACATAGATTGGAACGCTTAACAAACTTGGTTACATTTCTATGACATTTTCCCTATTTGATACATTAGTCACTCCTAACCTCTCCCTATAAACCTCATTTCTTATTCGGTCTAACCTCGTGTGCCCACACATATACCTTAGCATCCTCATCTCTGCAACTTCCATCTTATGTGTTTGTGTCTTCTTGATGGCCCAAAAGTCTGTCCCATATAGTATAGCAGGTCTAATTGCAACCCTATATAATTTCCCTTTTAGTGTAGTTGGAAACCTCTTATCGTACAATATCCCTGTGGTAGCTCTCCATTTACACCAGCCAACCTGTATGCGGTGGGCTACATCACTATCTATCTCCCCATCCTCTTGCACAAATGATCCTAGATACTTGAACTTAGTTGCCTGTGGAACTACTTGGCCCTCAATGGTGATCCGAGTGTCATCACCATCACCTACACCACTGAAGTCACAATATAGATACTCCGTTTTAGAGCGACTTATTCTTAAGCCCTTGCCCTCTAAAGTTTCTCACCACTCCTCTAACCTCTCATTAAAGCCCTGTTTAGTCTTCGCAACTAACACAATATCATCGGCAAAAAGCATGCACCACAGAACTGTCTCCTGAATTGACTTGGACGACTCATCCAAGGAACCGCAAAAGAAACAGACTCAACGCAGACCCTTGGTGGAGTCCTTTTCCACAGGGAAGGAATCCGTTTCCCCTACAGGTGCACGAACACTAGTTTTGGTCCTACCATACATATCCTTGATAATGTCTATATACTTCCCAGGAACCTCTCTACCCTCCAAGCTATCCCAAATCAGTTGATGTGGCACAAGGTTTAAAAAAACGGAAACGAGTTTCGAGGCGTTTTCCCTTCGCCTCACGAGGCGTAAGCCTCGAGGCGAACCGAGGCGTAAGCCCGAGGCGGAGTTAAAAAATAAATATAAATATTATATATCTTATAAAAATAGTAATACTAACTAAATTCATCATCAAATTCATCAAAATAATAAAAAACACACATAAAAAGGAATAAACTGCTTGAAATTGACACAAAAACTCAAAAACATAAAAAACAAATATCAAAAACCCCTGAGGCGCACCTGAGGCGCAGCCTTTTTAGCGCCTCAGCCCCTCTGAGGCGCACATACAGTATAAACTCCCTGGGCGCGCCTCAGAATCGTTTTTTGGCCGTTTCGCCTTGAGGCGCGCCTCGAGGCGCACGCCTCAGCCGTTTTTTAAAACCATGATGTGGCACATTGTCATATAGATCCTTTAAAAGTACCAATCTTCTTAACATATATGGCCCTAATTATGTCTTCATGGAAGTTTGATTGGTTTCTGTTATTGTTGTTGTTTCATCTAATTTCATACATGTTCAGTGCAGTACCTTTGAGAAATGCATCTTCATGTTTTCAAAAACCATGTCAAGTAAAACGAGAAGATTCCGAAGGAACCTTGAGCAGCGAAAGCATAATCTTAGACGAACAAACCCTCGAGCAAGAACTACAAGCCGCCATCCAAGAAGAAAACTACAGTCAAGCAGCCAAAATCCGAGACAACCTTAAACTCCTTCACGAGGACAGCAAAGCCGCAGTTCTAGCAGCAAATACGCGCTTTTACAACTCATTTAGAAACGGCGATCTAGCTGCGATGCAAGCATTATGGTCAAAAAGCGAAAACGCGTGTGTTGTGCACCCCGGTGTTAGTGGCATATCGGGATATGAACTTGTAATGGGGAGCTGGGAATACGTGTGGGCGGATTATGAATTTCCGCTGTCGATTGAAGTGAAAGATGTTCAGGTTTATGTTAGAGGCGATATGGGGTATGTTCGGTGTGTTGAAATGGTGAGAACGAGTGGTAAAAGTTGGGGGAAACAGTTTGCGACTAATGTTTTTGAGAAGATTGACGGTCGATGGTTTATATGTGTTCATCATGCTTCTCATGTTGATTGTGAAGTTTAGACACTTTTTTAATTCAGATTCGGACAGTAGATGCAGTTAGGACTAAGGGGCTGTTTGGCAACATCTGAACCAATAAGTGCTGAATGAATAAGAGGTCTGAATGGGTAAGAGGGTCTGAACCAGTAAGTGCTGAACCAATAAAACGTTGTTTGGTTGCACATCTGAATAATGTGTAAAATGACATTTTTACCCCTGAACAAAACAAAATACCCAACTGCTTCTTCTTCACTTTAACCCTAATTCTCCTCCTCTTCTTCTTCTTCATATGCTTCTGAACCAAACCCGCATACCTGCCCTCCACCACCATTAAACATCCACCCTCACCACTCACCTCTAACCGCCATACCTGCCCTCCACCACCATTAAACATCCACCCTCACCAACAGCAACCTGAACCAAACCCGCACCTCCTCCGACCTACACCATCGTCACCCAACATCACCCGACAACCAAACCCCCACCTTTTTGCCGCCTCTGCTCCGTCGAGCCCTACTCGTCGCCACCGTATTCCACCAGCAACGATTCCGGAGTGTGACGAATCCGATGCTTCCACTGTGGATTCGGGCCGATGGGTCAGCTTCCGATGGATTTGGGCCGATGGGTCAGGTTCTGAATTTGAGTTTGAAAAGCAGTACGTTGAAAGGATTGGTGGTGCAAAGGAGGCTGCTTGTTTTGTCATGGCAAGAAAGGGGTATGAGTGTCAAAAGTTTCATTCAGTGTTTAAAAGTTGCTGAATCATTCAGTCTGAATGGAACCATTAAGAGGTGGGCTCTTTAGTGAACCAAACACATATGCCTCTGACCGATTCAGAGCTGCACCTCTTAATGAAATCATTCAGAGGCAAACAAACAGCCCCTAAGTGGTTTTTATAGTCTCTGTTTGGTTGCATGTTTTAAAACTAATGTTTTCGGCTATAATAGAACTTGTATGAGATTGTGCTTATATGTGTTATGTTTTTCTTAGAAGTTTTATACCCATAGAGCCATGTCAGATACAAATCATGAGATATGTGCTAAGACTTGCATATTTGGTTACTCACGTATAAGACCAAGACTTTTTTCCAATACATGATGACTTCAACTAATATGATATGTGACACCATATAGCGTAAAGATTATCTTGTGTATTATTATTCGTATGAAATTTTATAGATGGAAATGCGTCGAAAGTTCACTAATATGATATGTGACACCATTTAGCATAAAGATTAACTTGTGTATTATTATTTGTTTATACAGTGAAATTTATAGATGGAAATGCGTCGAAAGTTCACAAATGTCATCACTGTATGTATGAAGTTGTTCTGGCATGTGTATAGATATATACAGTGGTGGAGCTAGCCCAAAAATTCAGGGGTATCCCAATTTTTTTTTTTTTTTTTGGATTAGAGGTATCCTTTGTATAAAAAGATAAAAATTTTACATTACGTAGACGAAGTTGAAGGGTATTTTTACACTACGAAGAGGGAGTTGAGGGGTAGCCCGGGCTACCCCTCCTTGTACATTGGTTCCGCCACTGGATATATAACTTTTTTTTACTTAAAAGAATAATAAGAATAGAATGAATTATCTATTTTTATGAACAGTGACAATTATTTTTATAAAAATAACAATCTTTAGGAAACTATCAAATAGCTTACACATTAACTTTCTCTAAAGTTCAAGTTACAAATTTACTATTTTAGTGGTTCGAAAAAGTATCGAGTAATTTTAGTAGAGTATCGAATAAACTTGGTTACTATTATATGAGTAATGATTCTCTAAATGAGGGTCAAACATTTGATGATTAAGGATTTTATAAATCCTATACTCCAAATAAGATTTTCAAATAATTTATGGTCCGATTTTATATCTTACGAAGACAAGACATTAAAAGAAGCCTTTAAGACTCACATGGAGTCAAAATTTGCCTTCCCCATGCCCATCAACTTTATGAGACAAGCATGAACATGGCTAAGGAGGAAGTAATGATTAAATAAGTCCAAATTCCCAAGAGTGGACTTTCTTTCATAAAGAGACAACTTTCAAGACCTCCTGATAAAATGAGTTACAACGAATGCTCATGTCATAATGAGAGCATGTGAAGAGAGAAATATATATACATATATATTTTGTCAGTAAATAGGTAAAATTACAAAACTATCCTTAATTGATTAGATTTAACTGAAAATTTTAACTTGGTTAGTGCTAAAGGACGAAAGATGTAATGAGTTTTTCAAATAAATGATTGTGACTATAATTATTGAACTTAAAGGCTATCAATTGCAATCTGATACAAACATAAATGACGAAAATTGTAATTTACCCTTAAACTTATATCTTTTGACACGAGAGAGAAATATAATATACTTCACAAACAAATTTGTGATCTTAAATAACCTTTTTTTTTTAACAATTTGCCACCTTTCTGTTCCGCTGAATTTCGAGCGTTTATGGTTTAGACTTTAGACCTTAGTATAGCTCGCTAAAACCTAGTGATAGGTCTTATAAGACAGCTTAACGATCCCATACATTGCTGGTACCTAGTACTATTAGGTGGGATGTACAATGGTTGACCAAACGTCATAAAAGAATATACAATACTATACACTCGTGACGGGTGGATGTACAAAGGTTTGACTTTTGACTTTTCGATGCCTTGTCATTAAGGGTTTAATGAAGTCATTAGCATCTTGAAGACGATTAACTTGGAAAATGTGAGTTAAACTTTGGCTACTTATAACTGCAACACAAATGGAGAATGCTTGTAAGAAAGACATTGATGATGCATTGTATTCAAGTGAGTAAAATCCATTCTCAAGTGGAGCCAACCTAAAAGCCTGTTCCTTGTTGTGCCTCCCCTGCAAGCAAGCAACTTTACGCTTAAAAGTATATAAAATGTAAAGTACACAGATAGTCTCTGTGGTTTGCACTTTGCAACGCATTTAATCCCCAAGTTTACCAAAAGTTTCATGGATGGTCCCTGTGGTTTGCACTTCGTAACGCATTTAGTCCCTAACTTGCACATGCTGAAACCTTCAGATTTGTTAGCTGGGGAGTAAATGCGTCAAAAAGTGCAAACCACAGGGACCATCCGTGTACTTTTAGAAAACTAGGGATTAAATCCAAACTTTTGGTAAACCACAGGATCATCCGTTATATAAATTACCCGTTTAACTCATTTGACCGGTTTCCTAATTAGTCAAAACTTATTAAACTTGACCCGTTTAAGATTAAACGCAACCCATATTGACCCATCAAATAAACACTACCTGGTAACAAAGATCGATACGATTTGAGGAAGATGGATTTGAAACTTCAGTCGTTTCATTCTGATTGGTAAGAACCGTCAACTCACAACCGATGTCCCAACCGCCACAATCACATATCCCGCCAGACCGCCACCTGTCAATCAACGGAGACGGTTGACCACTGTTCGGTAAACTATGATTACCACCAGGAAGAATAACCACCGTGCTTTTTGAGCTCCCTAAACCTCCAAAGTTTTCCTTACTCGTGTTCTTAGCAATAATAGCCGCAAGTTCCACAACTTTCGAGCAATCTGGACCGTACAAAACGGATTCTCTCACCACAAACAAATCCCTTTCTAGCCCACTAAATTCAGCATGATATGAACTACAAATCTTCATATTTCCCACAATGTTGTAACCGGATCCAGAATCTTTTTCCGTTGAATCCTGTTTCTTCCAAACTTCGTTCATTTTACCGATATCATGAACTGAATAGAATGTGTAAGTTAAGCTTGTATCATCCTTTCCAGATGGTAGCTTGTTTACAACAGCAGTTAAACTGTTGCTGCTGTTATCTTCTACAGTTTCAAACGAAGGGATCCCATTCTTCATCCTAAGCTTTAGAAGCGCCTTCACATTAGACGAATTCTGTTCCACTTTATGAACCGTAGAAGAAACTATACTTCCGTTTTCCTTCTTCAAGTTAAAACTGTGCAAATCTTTTGAAATTTTATAAGTTATTAGCCCGGACTTCAAATGCTTATATGTTGAGCTTGTTTTGAAGATGAAACTTTTGGAAATTTTCTCGAGGCTGGAGTTAAACTTCCTACTGAGAGATGAATTGAGCAGTGAACCTTTTGATGCTTGTTGATCTGACTGAGGGAGTTTGTCGTATGATAATTTACCCGACCTGTTTTCCAGTGGTTGATTATTTGTTTTCATGATGACTTTTGTGTTTGACTTCCAGTTTTCTACACGACTCCAATCAAGAACTCCAAAATTATACATTTTTTCTAGTGTATTTCCAGTTTTCCCCTCGTACTGATAAAGATAATTAGGCAAGTTTGTGCCGTGTTTCACTAGGTCTTGATCTTTAGATGCCATTATTTTTTAACCAACGGCTGTTGTAATCGATGCGTTGATACATGTATATATAGGTGTCGTGTCGCACCTGCACTTTGTCTTCGCTCAAGATGTTGGTTAACGTATCCTATTGTTGCGAAGAACGAGCCTTTTGAACTTTATATATTGAATATGTGCTCACTCATTCATGCTGGCTGGGAGAACATGGAGCAATAAACGGCGTCTGAGTTGCTGTTTTATGCAAAACAAAATTAAAAGACTTTCATAAATGTGTTTCTTTCGTAAGGCATAAAGGTTAATTAAATTAAGTAACTACATGTATGTCACATGGCATGAAATGCTAAAAGAACAAGGTAACTAAATGCACTTTATGAAAATGAAAACAATCAATTTACTATATGTCACCACTTGTTACTAAGCACCCTGGAAATAAATTAAGCCAGGTCGGGTCAGCTAACGATGTCTAAAACAAAGTATCAGTTTTGTTCGGGTCAAAACAGGTTCTGCAAAAATGGATTGGGTGTTGAATCATGTCGTTTTAAGATAATGGTATCGGATTTATAAAACGCACTCCTTGAAGGCCATAAGACTGAATTATCCGGCTTTCTTCTCCCAAAATACAAACAAACAAACATGATCATACATTGACACAGTACACTTTTAAATTACCTAAACTAGCAAAATAGTTTCTAGAGTTAATTATTGTTTTCATCCATGTGGTTTGTCAAAAATCACTGTTTCAGTCCATTAGTTTAAAAATTGCGATTTCAGTCCCTGTGGTTTCACTTTCGTAACCATTTCAGTCCACCTCGTAACCATTTCAGTCCCTGTACTTAACAGAATAATGGATTGAAATGGTTACGAAAGTGAAACCACAGAGACTGAAATGGTTACGAAAGTGAAACCACAGAGACTGAAATCGCAATTTTTAAACTAATGGACTGAAATAGTGATTTTTGACAAACCACAAGGACGAAAACAGTAACTAATAGATAGTTTGTCTTTAGTTGACATCTACAAACAAAAAGTAAGTGTTCATCCGCAGATTTCCAATTTTCAAGTTTCAAAATTCTATATCCCAATTACTTAAATAAAAAAAGGCATAGAAAAAAAACATAAAAAATTCAGTAATAAGCTAGCTCTAGAAAGAAAGAAAAAAACCGATCAATAACAAACACAATCACCAAATGTAACATAACAATCATCCACACAAATTCATAAGAAAATAAACAATAAATCCAATAACCAAGGTGGTCTATATAACATATTAAATCAGAAAAAATAAGACTTACGTGAAGACGGATGATGATGAAACAAAAGAGAGAAAAATGAAGAAGAAAAAGGGAGATCAGATGAAGTTATAAATGAATCAACAAAGAGAAAGGAAGCCTAGGAAGCTACTTTGATTCGACGCGTCTAAGGTAGCGAGTTAATACATTATTTGAATTAAACTCTACGAAAGGAATAAATAAAAAGATATATACATATGCATAAACATTAAACGATCTTACTCAAAGATTACTTGCTTCTTCAACAATACCATCATACTTCCTGTTTTCAATGGCGTCAAGAAAGAAACTGTGCTTACTTGCCGACCGCCGGTGATTCGGAAGAAAAGAAATATTATCCACGTGGACGATGATGGTACTGGGACATGTGTTATTCCTTACGATCACCGTTTGTGGTCTGTGTCACCCGATTCAGATTCTCATCATTTAAAACTTTTAAATATTGATTTTAATCATTTCTTATATTTTTATTACTTTTATAGTTTTAACTTCTAACAAATTTTATATTTTATAAATGAAATTATTATTTTATCTTCAAAATCTAAACTATAAAATACACTAGGTTATAACCCCGTGTATTACACGGGTTGAAAAAAAAAATGTAATTTTATATGCTAAATAATAAAACAATATATCTTTAAAAACCTCATTTATTACACGTAATAAAAAATATTATATTTTTAAGAACCTCGTGTATTGTAATTTATATACCAAATAATAATAAAAAAGTTAAATTTTTAAAAACTCTATGTATTATACGAGCTGAATACATGTAATGTTAGATTAATAGTATATTAAATAAATATAATTTTGGATAAAGTCTTATATATAAATTTTAAGTAATCAATATATTTGATAAATAATAAAAATAATAGTAAAAAATCTAATTTATATACTAAATAAAAAATATAAAAGAAAGGCGGAAAACCTCAAAAATAGGTGCCTCCAATGAATGACACGTATCACATATTGGTTTCTTTTATTATATAGTATAGATGTTCACATCATCGGTTGTTTCAATCGATAGCATAATTTGTTTTCATATCATGGATCGATAACCAACGCTACAAATGTGACAAACAACACTACAAGGGGAGGTGGATATGAAATACCGAGTATAAAGTTAACCGAATAGACTATAAAGAAATGGAACTAAACTAGAGTATATGGTCTAAATATGGAGTAAAGTGTGTATGGTCTAAATATGGAAGAGCGAAATAAGTCGTTTTATATTTATGATTTATGAATACATAAAACTCATTGAAATTAAACTAATAATATTTATCCATAAGATATTAAACTAATAATATTTAGTAGGAGAGTTATCTATAATATAAGATAGAGTGAATTGCAAGAATTGTCCTTTATCTTTATGACTCTTTGCAGGCGGTGTCATTTATGTTTAAAATTGACGAGTTTTGTCCTTTATGTTTAAAACTCAAGCACATTTTACCCTTTGGGCCTAACTCAGTTAGTTTTTTTTTTTGTTAAATTAGACCACACAAGGGTAATTTAGTCTTTTTACCTATATATATATATAAATCTTTGAATTAACAATAAAACAATAACAAATATAAGAAATTAATAATACATATTATATACAAATAATATATGTAGATTCATTACCCTTATCCCCCTCTCTCTGTCATTCTCCCTCTCTCTGCATATGTCCACCATTAACCACCACAAACAACTACCATCCACCACCCCTCTTTCTACATCTGTTATCCACCGCCCCACCACTTACAACCCACATCCCATCGCAGCACTCATAACCATCTCCCACCGTACCACATCTATTATTCACCGCTGCACCACACCACTCGTAACCACCACCCACTTTCCCAGATTTGAGGATGAGAAGAAAGGCGGCGACGGCGGCCACCACCAGATCTGTGATGGGGTTGAAACGACAACCTGATTTGGTTCCTTATTCAGTTCACCCCTAGATTTGAGAGAGATATGGTGATTCGGAGGTTGTTAACTGCGAATTGTTATTTGATGAATTTGTGTCTCGATATGACTTTGGTCAGATTTACGAGAAACTATGAGGAGGACTCTTATGAATTTGTATCTTGATTTGAATTTGAATTTGAGATGTAAGATTTGAATGTTAGTTGTTTGTGGGGTTTAGGAGAAAGAGAGATGGGTGGGTTTGATTTTTAATTGTTGCTGGTTTGTTACAGTTGGGAGAGAGAGAGACTTTGAGTGGGTTGGGTTGGGGGAATCTTCTGCATTTGTTAATGGTGGCGGTGGTTATGGGGTTGGCGGTGGTTATGGAGGCGGCAAGTTTCAGGTGGCGGTGGTTATGGGGGTCGCCGGTGGCGGTGAAGGTGAAGGTGCCGGTGGTTATGGATGTGGTTGGGGGAATCTTCTGCATTTGTGTGTTTATATATATAATTTTTTTTATTTTTCTAAACCTTTTTTAAGTTATTTACACAGTTAGTCCCTCCTTCGTTAAAATGACAAAATTGCCCTCATGTGCAAGGCACATGACAAGATTTAACGAAAAAAACTAACTGGGTTAGGCCCAAAGGGTAAAACGTGCTTGATTTTTAAACATAAAGGACAAAACTCGTCAATTTTAAACATAAAGGACACCGCCTGCAAAGAGGCATAAAGATAAAGGACAATTCTTGCAATTCACTCTATATGATATTACACTAAATAATATCTAGTAGGAGATTATCTGTAATTAATTAGAGGAGATTAAACTAAAATAATAATTATCTATAAGAGATGACCTAATATAATGACAAGTGTCCCTAAAGTGGTTTCTTTTATTATATAGTACTAGTGGTAAGACCCGTGTGCAAACACGGGTCGTTTCTTAGAAAACCATGCATAACACATATTGATAGAACATATAGATACCTGTATAGATATTGTACCAAAACGTGTTATCTATTATAGCTAAAAGACAACTATAAACATAGATCATATCCTTAACATTCGATGTACAAAGTATTTCACGAAAAGAAAAAGAACAATTTTAAAAGACATGAATAATTGTGGTTACAACTCTTCAATTTCAATTGAAAACCCACACCGGCACCATTTTGTCCTTACGAAACTGTCTACATCCGAACCAGGATCATTTATAAAACACACATGCTCATGGTCTTCTTCAAACAATGGTTGTAACGCAACGTCAGATTGACCAATATTTTCATTTGTGTGGTCGGCCATTTGTTTCTGTATATCCTCACTTGTATGATGAAATGCATCTTCATCGGCCATTTGTTTCAGTTATGTCCCAAATATATTAATAGCAATATAAGAAAAAAGGTTTCAATTGATAAACTAAAAAGTAATACAATTTTGCATAAACAAAACTTCCGGCTGTAGTAAACAACTAAATGTATAAAAATAGAAAACTAATTTACCTAAAAGTCAAACCACTGTTTGACCAAAGTCTGTTTGAGCAAAAGTCTGTTTTGACCGAAGTCTGTTTGACCAAAGTCTGTTTTGACCAAAGTATGTTTGACCAAGGTGAAACCACTGTTTGACCAAAGTCAAACCACTATTTGCAAAAAAAGGCAACCACTGTTTTCTCCACAAAACACTGTTTTAACCTAATAGTGGTTTCAAACATCTGTTTTCATCCATCTGTTGACAAAAGTCAACAGATGCATCAACCACTGTATCAACAGATGTATCAACTGTGTTAAAACAGTGTTCTTCGCTCGCTTGTAGATTGCAAATACTGATTGAATGTGATTTATTATGCAATGTGTCACAGAAACCTGTCTTTTCACTATAATTAAGCACCAAATTAAAAGCTATTATATGCAAGAATTACATGATATCTAAACTTTAAAGTTTAAACCATCACAAACAAAGGTTTTTCAAGTCAATTAATAATAGCGCAAGCGTAAGTAATCAAGCCAATAATAACCTGTCAGATATACCACCAAATACACATTAAAAACCCTAATCCTCATCGTCAAGCACACTTCGACGCCTCTGGATCTAAGGAAGAACAGTAAATAACAAATAGTCAAATTCATTTTCAGTTAATTAGTCATATTTAGAAGACATTTGATTTGTTTGGTTGTAGCAGAGCAAGTTAAGGAATGAAACTTACAGTAACTTTGGTTTGTTTGGTTGTTTGCGTGTTGATTTGTTCTAACAATGATATGAGCTTCTCTTCAGAAGCCTGTATACCAAATAATTAATACATAAAAATGATGTTTTCAGTAGGTAAGGTAGCTAACTCGACTCCAAGAATTCAAGAAACATAGTTTTAAAAAGCGCTGGTGAATCAAAAAAACGCCTTAGGGAGATGAGGCTGATATGCAAAACCAATAAAATGATGAAGAGATTATGAACGGCTTGCTTGATGAAGACGGATGATATGTAAAAGAATGCGAGAGATGCAGCTTTTGGTTGTACATATGCGCTTCGACTTTCAGGACTTAAAACGCCTTGGACGATTTGTGCTTTTTAAAACCAATCGAATGAACATTTCATGATGAAATTGAAATGAATTTATACAAAAAATAACTACCTTTTTTACAATCTGACCCATTTGGGCAACCCTTAGAATAACATCTTCAACGCCTTGGGCCTTCTCAGGTTTCACTAATGCTATGCGAGCAACTGCATAAAGTCAAAGATACATCAAGTTGAATGGTGTTGTAAAAAGATAACTTTGCAAGAATTTAAAAGGCAAAACTACTCACGTCTTTCACGTGCTTGAGATGACAACATCTGACTAATCATCATTTGCCTTCGTTCATCTGCCTCGTTGGATGGGTTTTAAGATGTCAAATCAGCAAAAGAGAAAAACAACAATAACTCCCCTTTGTAACAAATCATATGACCACTAATCCCTTTTGATTAAAACCAAGATTAAGAGCCTTTTGTATTTTAAAATTTCTCATAATATGCATAATAATTAAAGCGGGTTGAATTTACGTTTAACTTTTCCAGCGCGTGCGAGCTTGTATAAGCCTTTTGGATCCCGAGTCTCGCATACGCATAGAGGGGCGTCCATAAACACCTCTAAATCTAAACCCTTGTGAGTCACGGTAATAGGTATTGCGAATCAAGAAAACTACTAAAAAATAACCTCAATGAAGTCTCCATCTGGAAGTATAGATCAACTTGTGTATTTGGATCATCACAATGCTCCAAAACCCTCTGTTATTATCAAATACGATTAGTATCCTACAAGAATTTCATCCGATCATGGTTCGTTTTCTACCATTTAGTCTCACTGTGACAAGTTACGAAGTAATTACACGATCATATAAACAACCAATTAATGTGTTTGATAAATATAGTTTATTTAAAAGGTGGAAAAATGGGTATCAAGCAATGGGTCAAAACGATTAATATTTAGGACTGGTTGGGCCACAAAACCATAGTTGTCGATAGCGAATAGCGACAAGGCAGGGCTAGGCTACGTAGCGAATAGCGACAAATAGCGACGGCTATTTTATAAATAGCGATTACACTAGAAAAAGATTTTTAAAGATTTTTGAAAATTTTTGTATGTATATTACATCAAAATACCCTTGTATATATGCTATTTTACATGTATATTTAACAAAAACTAATAGTTAGCAACAAAGGACTTATATGTTGGGTGTGTGAATGAAAGTCTCAAAAGGTGGTAAAGACTTTGTCCCACATCGGTGTGTGAACAAAGTTAGTGGTTGTTTATAAGGTAAAGTCTTTACTACTCTATTGTAGCTTTATGACATGTTTTACTACAAGTCCTACCCGCGCGCAGGGGGGGGTGCAAAAAATGAGTTTCCGCACTGGAATTTATTTGAACTCGTGCATGCCCGCACGTCCTGCGCAACTTAGCGCCGCTATGGTCGCTATTAACAACTATGCACGAAACATTGTCTTTTTGTTTAAAATTTTATAAACCATTGATGCATTTAATAAATATGATTACATAAAACAATATGTTTGAACTTTTTGTAATATAATGATTAGAAAATTGTGCGCGTTAAAAAATATATTTTGGCAGCTATTGAACCATTTGACCACTTTAATCCATTCCTTCTAGCTACATTTTTTATTTGACTCGTTTGAGATAAAAGACAACCTAAATCAAGTCGTTCATATCTAAAATATCCTTATTCAGATTACGCTATAGAAATCAAATATAAGGGTAAATGAAAATAATTAGACAAGAACAGATATAATAAGATTATATTATACCTTGACCAAGTTTGTTAAATGCGGCTGACCATTGCTTTGAAGACTTCCTATATGCTGCAAGTATCTTATCCATCTGTTCAAGAATATCATATAAAAGTTACATCAAATTATGCCTATTACTGTGTCTTTGACATAGTTGCCAATAGAAAATAGCGACAAGCTATCTATACTCTACATAGAGATAGTGATGAAATAGCGGTCACTATTTTAGGTTTAGTGATACGTTAGAAAAAAATAGAAATATGTTATAGGTATATTTTAGCGATGAAATAGCGGTCACTATTTTAGGTTTAGCAATACGTTAGAAAAAAATAGAAATATTTTATAGGTATATTTTATCAGAATACGCCTGTATATGTCTTCAAAATAGGCTATTTATATTAAATATTAAAGAGTTATATTATAACAGAAAAAACCTAATGGGCATCGCCATTTATATTAAAGCAAAAGGAAAGTAAATAAAAACCTAAAATCCAGCTATATTTACGCTATGGAGTCGCTAATTATCAGGTTGCGAACTTGCGATATATGGTCGCTCCGCTATGAAGCGCGCGATAGCGAACGTTATCTTCACTATTGACAACAGGGGTCTTTGCACATTAAAGTTTGTTTTTAGTGAATTATAGGGTGTTTGAATGTGTGATTTTTTAAAAGTGAATATTGCAACTTGCAACATTAGTTTATCAAATTATTAGAGCAAGATATATGCTCGTAATTATTATACATTTACCATGCGGAGAATCCATGACAGGTGGCGGGTAGTTGTATCGTCTCAAAAACTGTCCCTTTCCAGCAGTATTAATATTTGAAGCTGAAAATAGTAAAAATACAAATCAAGAAACACTTTGAACCATGCAACTATTATCTATTTGCAAGAAAAACAGGATCATATTGTTTACCTGACGCAAGGTGATTATTTGCGGCAGAATATCTTGCTGGCATCCGACTAGATAAATCCATCCCGGTAAAATTTCGGACCTGATTAGGTGGTCCTTCACTCCTTCGAAGTTTGAAAAGTCAAACATGTTTTGGTTAGAATTAAGATCAGCAGAAGAAGCTGCTCTCCTATGAAAATTCACTGGTCCAAGATTATCTTTTCTCGAATTATCAACAAACCAATGATGAAAACTTAACCTCTGATCATTTATAGCGTCAAGATTTATTATTTATACGTATGACATATTAAATTAAAATGCTAAAAAACAGTTTAAAAAAGTAATCACGTGTAAACAACCAAAATGTTTGGAAAATTAGTGAATGGAAATTTAGTTAATTTATAATTTAGTGAAATTATAATTACATATTAAACTCCTTCATATGGTGAAACTCTTGAGTAGAGTTTTATATCACTTGATTAGCTTTTATTAGAGTTTTTATGGCTCTAATTAAATCACTAATTAAGTGAAACTTTTATTAGAGTTTTATGTCTCTAATAAAATCACCACTTAAGAGAAACTCTTCATAACACATAACTCTTGAAAAGGAAAAAGATGGTAGGCTATGTGACTCATTGGAATGATGAGAAAACTACAAGAGAAAGATAATATGCATGAAGAATTCTTGGAAAAGTGGTGAAGACTTGAACATCCATATGTTGGGAATTATAGAGAGATGAGTTTTCTTTACTCGATTCCATCACCTTCGTATCATCAGTTTTCCACAAGTTCAAACACTATAATTCTATATTCGGTGTAACCTCGGGCCCGTGGCCATTTCCGGCTGTACAGACTGCTTCA
This sequence comes from Helianthus tuberosus, assembly GCA_030545235.1. Taxonomy (NCBI): domain Eukaryota; kingdom Viridiplantae; phylum Streptophyta; class Magnoliopsida; order Asterales; family Asteraceae; genus Helianthus; species Helianthus tuberosus. The sequence continues at coordinate 129,072,433 of CM060407.1, forward strand.
GCTGTTGTACCCTGGGAGACAGACGCGTCGTCTTTAGTAGAGGCGCGAAATCTGTTTTAAGGGTAGCGTGTTGAACACGTGCCTCAGCCATAATCGTCAACATTTGTTTGTTCCTTTTGTAGGAAATTATTGTACAAGAAGACGTGGTTCAAGACCTCGTTGAAGTCTACACAACGGATTGAAAATACAACGAACCATACAAGTAGACGCAGTTAAAGATCAAGTTGAAGACTTTATCTTTTGAAGATAATGGTTTGAATCGATTGTTTTATTAAATATGTTGTAGTTCATATTTATTTTCGTTTGAATTTGTACATGGTTCACGTACTGCAATTTCCCAAATGTTTAAAGAGAGTATCTTTATTTTTTATTAACAAAATTGTGACCCATTTTCTACAAACTTAAAACAGATTTCATGAGATTGTTGGTACAATCTTAAAAACCTTATTTATAAGGATTTTAGGTTTACAAAAGGATTTATAATAGAATAAAAAAAAGATATTTTTAGAGGTTATGATCTTATAAATATTTATTTTGGGAAATATGTATGTAGTACAACTTGTTGCGTTTGGATTTTTTGAGATTGAGATACAATCTTATATCCTATACCGTGGTACAAAACGAATAGTTTTGTTTCCAACGTTTGGTTTTGAAACGATTTTGGGAATCATTAATTTTTCTAACTTTTGTGTTAGATCGGGTTTATTAGTATAAACCATACGTTTTTTTGTAAACGTTAAATTCTCTAACATATGTGTTAGACCGGAATTATTGGTGTAAACCATACGTTTTTTTGGTAAACGTTAAAGTCTCTTTAGTAGAGTTTTTTATGTCTTTAAATAAGAGTTTTATGTTACTTGATTAGAGTTTTATGTCTCTAATTAAGTCTCTATTTAAAGTAGACTCTTCATCCACTCATTGATTGATATGAACAAATAAGTATTATAATGATTTTTGTAATCATTTGTCTTCTAACATGTGTGTTAGAAACGTTCATGAAAAGGGTTAGTTTGGAAGCAATTTTTTAATTGTTTAGTTTCTAACGTGTGTATTAGAAATGACTTATTATTTGAACCATATATGTGTTTTTAGCAAGTCGAATTAACATTTTGTGGAAATGTTAATATTTCTAACGTGCGCGTTAGAATTTCTTTCATTTTAACATGATTGTTAAAAATGGTTAAAATACAAATGCTTTGAAATGTTTTATGTAGACATTTTATATAAGCAATTTGTTGTGGCATTGTTTTAATGCTTTGTATGATTTAGAAATAAAATGTCATACATTGAAGTTGATGTTTGATTGGCTTCAAGGAATTAAATCACCATAAGTGATGGTGTGGTATTTATATGAATTTAATGAAATTAAAATCATTTACTAGACTCTTCATATGGAAGATAAACTCTTAAGGAGAGTTTCATGTCAATTTATTAGTTTTTATTAGAGTTTATGTCTCTAATAAAATACTTAATTAAGTGACTTTTAAGGAGAGTTTCAAGTCAATTTATTAGTTTTTATTAGAGTTTATGTCTCTAATAAAATCTTTAATTAAGTGAGACTTATCTCCACCCCATGTCTCTTGTATTAAAAGTAGGCTATGTGCCTAACTTGATGAGAGTGAAAAAAAACAAATACAAGAGTAAGAATACAAGAATTAAATCACCATAAAGTGATGGTGTAGTTGTGTGTGATTTTATCACCAACTTTAATTTGTGATTTGTCATGTTTTATATAAAATGACTTAAATTTTCTAACACGTATGTTAGAAAACGTGTATCACGAATACGAGGTTAGAGATTGTTCATAATGAACAGAAATGTTTTATGTAAACATTTAATTGCCTATAAGTGCATTAAAAATGATGAGAAATGGTTTATTTTATAAACTATATCTTTGGAAAACGTTTTATGTAAACGTTCGATTCTATAATGTGCTTGTTATAACATTTTTTTTCTAACATGAGTGTTAGAAAATGTTTAGTACATGTGTAGTAAGACTAAACAATATAAAACCATTTGATATTTTGGGTTTGATCTATGTTTTCATAACCCTAATTGATATTATTAGTATTGTATATTGCAAAACTAAGAAACTGTTTTGAATTATTTTTAAAACAAAGTTTTGCATAACATTAATAATTCAAATGGTTCGCTACTCTTACTAGAAGTAGCATATGGTGAACAAAGTAACAGCCTGGTGGTTGTTATTTGGTGAAAAGCAACTTGGTGTTGTTGTGAACAAATTTAATTGTTCAAGTTTACTACTTAAATGTAGTATTTGTAACAACTTGGTGTTGTTTTGAGCAAAATTGTCCAAGTTTAAAGTTTCAAGATGAAATGGGGAACTTGTACTTACAAGTGCATGGAGTCTTATTGAGGAAGTACCTCAAGACATGCCATGGGACAATATTGTTGAGAAGATTTCGATCAGATTATAAAGTGTTGAAGCTAAAAGCACTTTGCTATTTGATGTCTGCATATTGTCTATGCTCCCGTTTAAATTTCAAAAGTGATTGACACTTATGATTTAGTTTCCAATGTATTTTATTGTTTGGTGTTCAATATCTTCAGATAACACATTCAATTTTTTACAAAGAAATAAATCACTAATGGTTGTGACGTATAAATTATTTTGTGGAAAATAATTATAATGTCGGTTATACATTGCTTAAAAGAATATGGTTTTAAACGGATGATACATGAAAATACTTGGATATAAACAACTTGAGAGTTGTTACATTGACTAAAAGTTAAAGACGAAACATCAAATGTATAACCACATCATGAGTGAGTAATGAAAGAACGTAGTGAGTGTATTGAGATGAAATACACTAACGGCATTCATGTCGACATACTTCATTAGAAGTCATTGAAAATTCACAAGTGTGAATTCTAACATATGAAAGTAAAAGTACTATATGTTATTGTATACCTTTAATAAATCTTGCGAGATTTATAAGTAGATGCGTCTACCACTTTATTATTGTTAGATCTATATGGAGATTTTACCTTCATTTGGGAGAGCATCCTAAATATACATATCTCCTAATGAATAACAATAGATGTGTGCAAATCACTTATGGCAAAATTATGAATGCCATGTTGTTGAGTGTCGATCTAGTTGACTCTATCTCACACATAATAGTGATTGTAGACGAGAAACATTCATCTTGTTGGTGATGAATGTGTTCACCAAGTGACTTGGATTAAGACTTATGTTTAAGTACTTGTGAGTCAATGGTAGATCGTTGGAAATCAAAGGTAAACAAGTTATGTTCCTTAAATGAATGATGAAATTTAGCTTTGTGCTATATACAATAATTTGTGAGACCTTCCTAAATATTGATGTTTTGGAATTATGAATAAGTCTCATTATTTTGTCTTAACAAGGGATGAATGTTGCAAAGTGATATTATGATATCCTTAGGGTTGTGAAGAATCAGAATGATGCATCTTTTGTTCACATGCTAAAGTATTGTAGTCTAAAGCATGCTAGACTAGTACTTGGTTAATTATGGGTCTTGATGGAGACTAATTAACTCTAAACATTCAAATGTGTATGAACACAAAAAGAATTTGTGTATGGACAAAGTTGAGAGAGAATTTTCATTCATTATAAGGAAATGACATGTAACTTGTAAAAGTTTGTTCGAAAAGCTAACGAGGAGAACTCATTGTCTAAGCTTATTCTAGATGTTAAATTAGAATTATTCTAAGTTGGTGAAAAACTTATGACAATGGCATGTGTTGCTTTGGTCAGCTCGGAAGCTTGTGTAAGCTAATGCAATATGAGTTGAATTCACTGATACAATAAGGTTGGTCTTGTTCAATCATATGTGTATAAATGTCGCCATAAGTGGTGTTACGGAAATGTTGATCAAATGGCAAGAAATGTGGGGGAGGAACCATTTAAGAAACAACCCTATAAGGGTATGTAGAAGTGGTTCTCATTAACACATCTAAATGTTATCCAATAACACTTAAATGTGGGGGGTGTCTTGCATTTGTTTTTAGAAATAAGGATTTTGTAATCCAATCTAACATTGCAAATAGACGACTAAGTGGAGGACACAAAGGTCGTAGTGCATAATGCAAATGTGTTTGCCTTAAATGATACACGTATCTTACAAAGACATATGTTATAACCAGATTCAGATGGCCACTGAGGTTATAGTCTTAGAAGTTGACAATAGGCAAAATTAACTTACGAGTTAAGAACACATCATGACAACTGATCTCAAATACGCAAAGTTATTTGCTAATGTTATGGATCCAACAACCTGAGGGTTTATTAGAGATCAAGTTGTGGAATGGGACTGAAGCCCTTGAAAAATGAAGTTCATATGATGGAAACCTAACTCAGTAGACTGGAGATCCCAAGAATTGAGTTCAATAGGAAAACCTAATTGTATGAATAAGCGAGGTCACTGTGGGGGAATAACCCTACGCATTTAATAAGGTAGTTTATTATAAAGATTAATAAACTTCCTAGTCCATTCCTAAAAGTGACAAGTGTGAGGCTAAGCATAATATGTGGTAAATGATTTGGATAGATCACAATAACCACAATGCTTTTAATGATCTAAGGAGAATCACCTATGTTAGAGAGAAGTGGGGTCGCTTCGAATGGAATTGAGGGCACAATTCCTAGAGCTCTCGCAGAACCAGGAAAGTGTTCCACGACCATTATTGGACACGACTATGAGGAGATGACCCGGCTAGGGAGAGTCTTGTGTGAAGTGTATTGTCGTCTACACAAACGGCAGACGAGTTCAAAGACATCGAGATCTACTCAGAGCTAGTGGGCTAAGTGCATTTCATGAGCGGAGGTTCAAAGGGTAACACCTACCTATCGTATGCAAAACTCAACTATCGAGGTTCCATTGGAAATTTTATGTGTTTTGAACAATCTCCATTCATGTGGGGGATTGTTTGGAAAATTAGTGAATGGATATTTAGTTAATTTATAATTTAGTGAAATTATAATTACATATTAAACTCCTTCATATGGTGAAACTCTTGAGTAGAGTTTTATATCACTTGATTAGCTTTTATTAGAGTTTTTATGGCTCTAATTAAATCACTAATTAAGTGAAACTTTTATTAGAGTTTTATGTCTCTAATAAAATCACCACTTAAGAGAAACTCTTCATAACACATAACTCTTGAAAAGGAAAAAGATGGTAGGCTATGTGACTCATTGGAATGATGAGAAAACTACAAGAGAAAGATAATATGTATGAAGAATTCTTGGAGAAGTGGTGAAGACTTGAACATCCATATGTTGGGAATTATAGAGAGATGAGTTTTCTTTACTCGATTCCATCACCTTCGTATCATCAGTTTTCCACAAGTTCAAACACTATAATTCTATTCGGTGTAACCTCGGGCCCGTGGCCATTTCCGGCTGTACAGACTGCTTCGGCTGTTGTACCCTGGGAGACAGACGCGTTGTCTTTAGTAGAGGCGCGAAATCTGTTTTAAGGGTAGCGTGTTGAACACATGCCTCAGCCATAATCGTCAACATTTGTTTGTTCCTTTTGTAGGAAATTATTGTACAAGAAGACGTGGTTCAAGACGTCATTGAAGTCTACACAACGGACTGAAAACACAACGAACCATACAAGTAGACGCAGTTAAAGATCAAGTTGAAGACTTTATCTTTTGAAGATAATGGTTTGAATCGATTGTTTTATTAAATATGTTGTAGTTCATATTTATTTTCGTTTGAATTTGTGCATGGTTCACGTACTACAATTTCCCAAATGTTTAAAGAGAGTATCTTTATTTTTTATTATTTTTATTAACAAAATTGTGACCCATTTCCTACACAAAACCCAATATAAAGTTACCAAGATATGATGTTTATTAAAGAATCAGTTGTTTTTGGTAAAACGATCACCTTCTGGATGACTCTGCAACCATACATTTGAAGACTAAGAGGTAAAACATGACCGATAAGTTAACCAGCTAACTCCTTTCTTTGACTTTCAGTTCCATGCTCAAAAAACTGCACATTTATATTATTTATATGTATGACATATTAAGTTAAAATGCTAAAAAACAATTCCTCAAAAACCCACCGGTACCATTGACTTCTGCCTCCACTATCGTAGCCACAGATCTGTGCAAAATAACACATATGAATCCAGATCCATCATAACACACACCACAATCTAAATATATGATCTGGAATTAACATAAACACAATCCGATCTCACTTTAAACAGTCATGACTCATCAACACACTAACAAAATGCAGTAAACACTAACAAAATGCCCAAATTAGGGCAAATCACTTAAATAAAGAAAAAAGAAATCTATAAGGATACGAAATTGATGAATCGAGTGGAGAAAGGAAGATGTAATACCTTGAAGAACAACACAGTCATCGATGAATCGAGTTGAGCCTTTTGCCGTCTTCGAACACCGTTCCGACGCTCGCATTCCTCTTCAACATTTTTAAACAATTGCCCTACAACAAACATAATTTCTAAAACCTGAACATGTAGTCAACAACAAGCTAAACAAAAGAATTAATCCATTTAATACTGAAAATTAGCAACTTCAAGTAAATTAATACAAAACAGACGAGTTAAAAGCGTTAATCAAAAGGATCGAACATTAATACAAAATATACATGAAACAATAAATACCTAATCGACAAAAACTTACAAGATCCGCTAGAATTTGTTCGAAAACAACTGCAAATCATCACGATAATTGATCAAATGGAGTGTGCAAAACTTTTGAGAAGCCTAGAGAGAGGTCTGGATTTGAAACTTTTGAAAATGAGTTTTTGAGAGAGAGAGAGAGAGTTGAGGTTTTTTTACGTCTTTTGTTTAAATTTTGAATTTGGAGCCATGTTTAAATTTTGAATCTGGAGCCATGATTTTGAATTTGGGCAGACGTTTAAAGCAGATGTTTGAATTTTATATAGATTTTGGATTTAAGGCAGAGGTTTGCCCCTTTTGTATATGTGGGTAGACATTTGAAAAGCTAATTGTGGGCCAGACTTTGAATTTTAAAGTGTTTTATATATTAAGCTTTATGATGTCATTATGCTCCCTCTATGGCTGCCACCTCATCGTTGATGACATAAGAAAAGTCTTGTTGGACAGCCTCTATAGCTGTCAACTAAGCTTTTCTTATGTCATTGCAGTTTCTTCTTTTATAGTAAAGATACATAGATTATTAATGTCTTATTTTTTTATGCTAGTAAAGGGTATGAGATAGGTAATTATCACTAGAGTAAACTATAATTTTCAGTTTCTATGATTTACACCAAATTGTATGTTGAGTTTCTAGTATTTTAATTTCAACAATCAAGTCTTCCCCAATGTTAAACAATTATAACAATTGAGTCCCACTTTACAATTTATGTTACTTCAACATTAGAAAATCTGTGAAATGACTTAAATGTCCCTAGAGACCAAATATGTAAATTTCATACTTCTTTAATAAAACCAATTAAAGTAAAATTAGAAACCATTATACCATTATTTGTTAAAGCCCTAACCCTTCTTTTCTTTCAATTTCTTTTTCTTCACACTTCTAAAATCAAAGAAAGTTACACACGAAGAGGTTTTTTTTTTGGGGTCTTCAAGCAACGAGGATCGTCAAGCACCATCCTTATTAAGAAATATAAAGGGGCAAGTGATTACAATTCGAATGAAATATAAGGAGCATCTTTTTGGATCGCCAAGCAACTTGGACCAACCATGGCTTCTATTATAACATATGTCCATCAAGTAGACAGAACGTTCGACGATGGGTGGTGTGGGCTTTTATGGTCGTTCGACGGAGGATCAGCCAGGTTTTAGGGGTTTTGTGGTTAGGGTTTGCAGGTTTTGGGGGGTTTTGCGGTTAGGGGTTTCAGTTTTGGGGGTTTTGTGGTTGTGTAATGGGAGTGGTTCGACGATAAGTGGTGTGGGACGGTGATGCGCTGGTGGATCATAATGGTGAACAGTTGGTTAGTAGAGGGTAACGCCCCAAAACCACAATTTTTGATTCACTCGTATGTTTTCTTATGTTATGGCGTGAAATGAAATAACTAAGTTAATTAAATTAGTACGAATATAAGTTAAACAGAAGGGAATGAAGTTTGGGACAAATGGGATCAAATGGCAAACAAGAGGGGCTGAAATTGAAGTTTTGCAATTAAAATTTTTATAAAATAAAAACTTAAGAATATACATGTGTATGTCGTATATATGTCGACTCATACAAGAAGGAGAAAAAAGGGGATTATCCCAAACCACTCTAAATCCTAAAAATTGAAAATAGAATTGAGCTCCAAACACTTGCATGTTGAAGGAATTGTGAACATATATTGATGACAACTATGAGGTAAGTTGTAGTTTTTCATTTGATGGTAAATTTTGCTAGAGATGATTTTGTGGAAAAGCAATCGACCCATAAAGTAGGCCACCGCCATTCTCCTTGAACATGTAGCTCCGCTAACTTGGTTTCCATATTAAAGCCCGCATTAGCAATCATTCTAGGCGTCACAATAGAACAGATTGAGCAAACCTCATCCCATTTATCGAGCCAAACCAACATATTAGATCCATCACTTAACTCGGTCCAAATATGGTTCCGTAATATTGGTCGCAAAGTAAGCATCTTCCTCCAACTCCATGTCATATTACCCTTTACCGGAATATCCCAGAACGATCTATTTTTAAGGCGATATGAGTGAATCCATTTTACCCAAAGCAACTCTCGATGAGTTAGCACACTCCAAACATGAACAGACATCAAAGCATTACTCGTATCTCCCACTCTACGAATACCCAGACCTCCTTCACTTCTAGGCACACAAACTGACTTCCATTTAACCTTGGCTTTCCCTTTTATGTTATCCCCTTGAGCCCACCAAAACCGCTTCATTCTGTCTTCAAAATATTTTATAAGACGTTTCAGTAAAATAAATACCGAAGCCCAATAAATATGTAACGAAGATAGAACTGAACGAATCAGTTGTAATCTACTAGCAAACGATAAACATTTGGTTTTCCAATCTGAAATTCTAGCATCCATTATTTCAACAAGAGCTTGCAATCTTTATATTGAAGCCGTGAGGATACAAGAGGCACTCCAAGATAGCGAACCGGCAAGCTTCCCTCCTCAAAAGGCATGATAGCAAGAATTCGTTGTTTCACCAGGTCCGTAACATTACCGAAAAAGACGATTCTTTTGGCCATGCTAGGAACAAGACCAGACATATTCTTGAACAAATTTAAAGCTTCCATTATGAGTTTAGCGGACCTAGTATCTCCCCTCGCAAACATAAAAGGGTCATCCGCAAAACATAGGTTTATAATCTTCTGCTTCTCACACTTACTGTGGAACCTGAAATCATTTGATATCGCAACCTGTTTTTGCAGAATCAATGTAAGGACCTCCATAACTATCATAAAAATATAAGGGGACATAGGATCACCCTGTCTCAACCCCCGTTTCCCTTAAAAAATCCATATAGATTCCCGTTAATTGCCAAAGAGAATGACGTAGAGACAACGCACGCCATCACCCATTTCACCATCTTCTCATGGAAACCAAATCCCACCAAAGTCTTCTCTAAAAAAATCCAATCCACCATGTCATATGCTTTCTGAATATCAACTTTAAATGCACACCTCGGAGGACCAACATTCTGATGATAGTTATGCATAAGTTCTTGAGTTAAGAGAATATTATCAGAAGTTTTTCTCCCCGGAACAAAGGCAGACTGATTGATGCTCACAATATCACCTAAGCCTTCCTTTATGTGATTAGAAATAATCTTACTAATGCATTTATACAAGGTATTGCAGCATGAGACTGGGCGATAGTCCGTAATTGACATCGGAGTACTCACTTTAGGGATCAACGATATTATTGTATGATTCAGCTGTTGTAGTAAATGACCATTACGGAAAAAGTCTTCACTGCTGTAACGCCCCGCGTTTTCATACTTTCTATATTTAGAAACTATCGTTTGTAAAACTATTTTTGGAAACCTTGTGTTCTTGTAATCGTTCTATCTTTGTAATCATTGTAAACTCGAGACTTGAATCATGAATGAAAACTTGCATTTCTTTAAATACGTGTTATACATGCTTTATACATAGTTACACATTTAATGGTGACACAACTTGATACCTACTCGTGATACTTACAAACATACGTTGAATTCCTGAATACGCAACATTCATACTTGATACCGCGATTACATACGAGTCCTATACTTAATGTTATTCTTTTGATGCTTGAGGTACACTTGATACATGTCTTATATGATAAAATACCCTAAAAAGGTCATAAAACACGTAAACTACATCATTGGGACAAGTTGCAAGTTTTAAATCATTAAAATAAAAGATTTCTTGCTTCTGACCATGGCTTGCGCACCGCAACAAAAAAACCCTTACGGTGCGCAAGGGTATCTGGGCGGGACAGATTGTGTTTCTTCGCGAAAATGCACGAAATCCCAACATCTAACCTCACCCAATCACCTCTAATCCACCTCTAAACACCTCCAATCACCACCAACCTCTTCCACTATAAATACAACCCTTCTCCACACTATTTTACACTTTCACAACCCTCAAATCTCTCTCAAACACTCTCAAGTTCTTGCTTATTTCAGAAATTCGGACAAATTCATACACCTTTACAAAAGTGAGCATAACTTGCTCATTTCTCAACGAAATCACTTGATTCTTCTTCCTATTTGCTTGGATAATCATGGGGTTTGATTCCTTGGTTTCTTCATGGAGAAATCAGACCTGGAATTGCTCCGAAATTGTCCATAAACTTTCTGTTTTGTTACATGTTCTTCAAAAGCTTGTTTAAACTCATCCAACTTGTGTCTAACACATCTCAAACCTATGTCCCAATGCTTACAACCTCTCTTATGGTTGCTTAAGCTTAAAAACAAGGTTGAGACACTTGAAATCAGAGGATTAAACCTCAAATACTTTCTGTTTTGTTAGGGTATTTAACCCACAAATCATGTCAAGCTTAGGCCTTGATGAATGAGTGATTATGGAACAACTTGGGTTGTCCTACATATAATCCTCACACGATTTGATGATTTCTTATAGATTAGGTTAATTATATTATTGTACTAATCCTAGTTCGTGACCCTCCTTGGTTGTTTTTACATCAAGTGAAGTGGTGAACATACAAGGGGTTCCTAAACGGAAGCTAGTTCTTCCTACCCCATACTTGACATCCATGACTATTCGAGGTGCCTAAATGAAGATTCTAATCTTCTACCTCCTACTTGAATTATTGGACTAAATAATATGTAATACTTAACTTAGATATATATATACACGCATTCGAACCTTTGATGTTGAACTTGTGTTTATATGTTAAAGTAGTAGAACATCATATAAGACCTAAACCTTGTTGTGATTCTTATGGGTGTTCAACTCATGAAAACATTATCATAACCCTTGTGGTTACCAAGTGTCATACAAGTGTTAAGTGTTGAAGATGATTATTTTCACATGTTATTCTCATATCTTATTTTTATGTTGTTTTAAATACCGAATCTTGTCTCTATGCATACTTGAACTTTAACCCTTACACATTCAATCTTTTAACCTCATCAACTCGTCAATAATTGGATAATTGGAAAGCATATGCCAACTTTGTGAGTATACTCGTATTCCCCTTTTTCTTTTACCACTTTTGGGGTGTAACATGTTTACTTATCAACAACTTACACATGAACATTTTGCTTAAACACATGAACATTCCTATTAACATGCTCGTATACGTGATGGCTTGATATTTAAACTTGGGTGAATCTTATGTGTTGAACTTATCATTAACTTCGTACGAGCCAAACCGTGACATATGTAGCGCTATAGGATTAACGACCCGCCACCCGTAACTCGTGGTAATGTCATGAGCCTGTTGCGTTTCCTTGGTTTGATATGTTAGACACATGCCATGTTTTTATGTTTATCTTGAATCACATGCTTGCTATGAGGAATTGTTCAAAACTTATCATTTGTTATGTACGTACCAAACTTGTATACTCGCCTTTGCTTTTGCATTGAACTTTATTTTAAACATGTTACAGGTTGAGGATGATGATGCCATGAAATGAAGTAGCGTTGATACCTAGATACCCATATAGACGTTTAGGTCAAATACATTGTATAAATGTCATAATTGTTGTCGTGTTGTTTTTCTTGTATTTAACATGTTGTATTTCAAATTCCATGTATTGTAACATTTATTTATGAAAGAAGTCAATTTATCTTTAATTCTATTGTCACAATTAGCGTTATGTGTGATGAGCAATCTTTCTTCGTCTCACTCCGATGTTTCCGCCATCGGTTGGGGTGTGACAACTGCTCTACAAACATCATTCCCAACTCTTCTTAAAGAATACTGAGGTGTACCCATCTGGACCGGGAGCCTTGTTTCCCGCTATAGAGAACATAGCTCCTTTAATCTCTTCATCCGTTACATCTCGAATCATGCCATTAGCTTTCTTAACAGACAACACATTAGAAAACAAATCCGGGGTCGGATCAATACCGATACTATCAGCACTCCCAAAGAAAGAAGTATACAAGATGCTTGTTGTAGTCCGATTGGTTCTGCGCTTCCCCTTTAATATGCAAGTCTTCGGTTCGACACCAACAATCCATCTGTTTTTTTTTCATATTTTTCTTGGTTTCATGGTTGGGCCCTGAAGCCCATTCAGGGCATTATTAGACTTATGAATAAATTTCCATAATCTGAAGTGCAGTGCACTATTATTATTATTTTTATTAATGATTTTAATAAATTAGACTGGTTTATTATTATAAAAAATAAGTTTTGTTACTGGATTTATTATTGTTGTTGTTGTTGTTGGTTTTAATAAAGTAGACTATGTTATTATTATAAAAATTAACTTTTGTTACTGGATTTATGAAACAAAAACGTTAAAGCCCAACTGTTTTCGTCAATCAAATTCATAAACCCAACTATTTTATTGTGTATTGGATTAATAACTTGGCTCAAATCAATAAACAAACATAATGGATTATTAATGAATAGGGCCCAAATTTTTTATCTTGCACAGGGTCATTTTTTTTGTGATTTTCGGAGACGGCCCTGTCGTGGCATGGTGATGTATATATTTTTAAATCTGATTAAAAATACAAATACAAACAATTTTTATATAAAATCCCAAACCCACTGTTACCCCCTGTTGCAACTCTCACTAAAAAGTCCTATTTAGTATTATAATTAGTCCAATAGGAAACCCTAATTGAGAAACCCAAGTGATTCTACAGAAACCCTAAGATTTTCAGAACAATCAGAATTAGGATTAGGGCCCCTAATACTCAGGGGGGGTATTTTCTATTGATGATTACCCACTTATCTCGTTGTCGAAATAGAATTTTAAGAATCTGTCGACTCAGCAGGCCTAGTTTCACACGTAGCTACCCTATAAGAAGGAGGTGTCCCTTACGGACCGTAAGGGAATATTTGTTACGGTCCGTAAGCCAGGTCATATTTCGGGTATAAATAGAGGACATTGGCACTTAGTTTCTGGTGTTGAAACGACGGAGAAATTCAACTTGTACGTTGAGTTATCTTCTGATTACTACAATTAACACACACGATCACTAATTGATGCTACGATACAGGGTATTAATTCAATCGCTGCTACGATTCAATGTCCGATCGATTGAAACTATCCGATAGATGTTTAAGTGCTGCTCAAATTGGGTTTATACTTTGTCATTCGTCGTGATTTCGACTTGAATGTTTGAGTGCTGTCCAAAATCGGGCTATACTCTGTCATTCGTTGTGAATCCGCTGGATGTTTAAGTATCGCACTTTGTCATTTGTTGTGAGGGTTTGATCTCGTGAGTTATCGTAAATGCTGTATTAGTTATTTACCTAGTTTCGTGTGCATTAGGTTATTAAGCTTATCAGTAGGCTAAACTCTACCTCATACCAAAGTAGATGCTAATTCTCAGAAGAGTTAGAATCAGGAAGCTTTTTAAATCAAGGTGAGTTCACATTCTCTACAAGGCTCGTCCATCCTCCGTGGGTAGGATGCCAGTATTAAAAACATACGAATTCTCCAGAGTGCAGAATACGTACGTTCTCAGTGTGTAGAACGAACAAAACAAAACTTCAGGATAATAATCCTACGGGCTAGTAAGCCAGTGAACAGAACCGTGAATTCACTCAACTTTGTTGTTGACTCGTTGTTACATGCCTTGCAGGTCGTTAGATCCCTAGCTTAAGGAGCTTGCACAAGAGGAGGCGTGGTCGTTGTGGGGAAAACATTTCAATTAATATTAAACTTATGTTTTATGCTTCCGCTGTAAACTCAAACTATGTTTTGACACCAATTGTATTGGATTTTATCAAAATTACTTACATGCTTTGTTCAATATGATTGGTGGCTATGATCCTGGGCATGTCACGCCTCCAAGGCGGGGTGGGGTTTTTGGAGGGTGTGACAGATTGGTATCAGAGCCATTGGTTATAGTGAACTTGGTTTTAATAAAAAGGAAAAATATTTTTGATGAAAACCAGACTATAACCGGTAAAGTGTTCAATGATCCACAACGATGTTTCATTCCAAGTGCAAGACTCAATACTTTACGGTGTTCTATAATATTGATTTTAAGTGTTATGGGTTAAGGTTAAGTCATCCCTAAGTATTTCATGTATACAACCTTAAGAAATGTCTATCTGACAAATTTCTGGTAGTATTTCTTTAAGACATAGATATAAATGAAAAGTTTAAAGATTTGTGACTTTAGATATAAAACAGAAAGGTTAAGTTTCTCGAGCATAAAAGATTAGTACTAGTATCCTTACTTATTTGAGTAAATCTCGAGGACGAGATTTCTATAAGGAGGGGAGAATGTAGCAACTCTCACTAAAAAGTCCTATTTAGTATTATAATTAGTCCAATAGGAAACCCTAATTGAGAAACCCAAGTGATTCTACAGAAACCCTAAGATTTCCAGAACAATCAGAATCAGGATTAGGGCCCCTAATACTCAGGGGGGGGGGTATTTTCTATTGATGATTATCCACTTATCGCGTTGTCGAAATAGAATTTTAAGAATCTGTCGACTCAGCATGCCTAGTTTCACACGTAGCTACCCTATAAGAAGGAGGTGTCCCTTACGGACCGTAAGGGAATATTTGTTACGGTCCGTAAGCCAAGTCATATTTCGGGTATAAATAGAGGACATTGGCACTTAGTTTCTGGTGTTGAAACGACGGAGAAATTCAACTTGTACGTTGAGTTATCTTCTGATTACTACAATTAACACACACGATCACTAATTGATGCTACGATACAGGGTATTAATTCAATCGCTGCTACGATTCAATGTCCGATTGATTGAAACTATCCGATAGATGTTTAAGTGCTGCTCAAATTGGGTTTATACTTTGTCATTCGTCGTGATTTCGACTTGAATGTTTGAGTGCTGTCCAAAATCGGGCTATACTCTGTCATTCGTTGTGAATCCGCTGGATGTTTAAGTATCGCACTTTGTCATTTGTTGTGAGGGTTTGATCTCGTGAGTTATCGTAAATGTTGTATTAGTTATTTACCTAGTTTCGTGTGCATTAGGTTATTAAGCTTATCAGTAGGCTAAACTCTACCTCATACCAAAGTAGATGCTAATTCTCAGAAGAGTTAGAATCAGGAAGCTTGTTAAATCAAGGTGAGTTCACATTCTCTACAAGGCTCGGCCATCCTCCGTGGGTAGGATGCCAGTATTAAAAACATACGAATTCTCCAGAGTGCAGAATACGTACGTTCTCAGTGTGTAGAACGAACAAAACAAAAATTCGGGATAATAATCCTACGGGCTAGTAAGCCAGTGAACAGAACCGTGAATTCACTCAACTTTGTTGTTGACTCGTTGTTACATGCCTGGCAGGTCGTTAGATCCCTAGCTTAAGGAGCTTGCACAAGAGGAGGCGTGGTCGTTGTGGGGAAAACATTTCAATTAATATTAAACTTATGTTTTATGCTTCCGCTGTAAACTCAAACTATGTTTTGACACCAATTGTATTGGATTTTATCAAAATTACTTACATGCTTTGTTCAATATGATTGGTGGCTATGATCCTGGGCATGTCACGCCTCCAAGGCGGGGTGGGGTTTTTGGAGGGTGTGACACCCCCTCCCTTTCCCCTCTCTCTTCTCTCTCTAGCACCACCGTCACCAACCACCTACGACTCCACCAACCAACACCAACACCATCACCAACTTCGGCCATTAACACCATCACCGTCTCTCTCCACTCCGAAACCAGATGCCATCTCTCTCCACTCCGAACGTGGAGGTTTTTTTTTTCATCGGAGGTTTTCCTATGGGTCGTATTATTGGCACACCTTGGGGGGTTAAATCGACACCCTCAATACGCATCGTATAGGCCTATATGATGCGTATTGAGGTGAGTTCAAACTTCTATGCCTGCCAAAGGCTGCCATTGTCCCCTACCAATAAGTAATACGCATCGTATAGGTCTATACGATGCGTATTAAGGGTGTCGATTTAATTTTTTAATTTTTGCAAGGTAGCTTCCTGTCACGCGGTAGCTTTCCGTCACGCGAACGAAAAAGCAATGATTTCTCTCAATTGAATAGACAAGCACTTGATTTCTGTCACACCCCGACCACGTAGAACAACAATACGTGGCGAAAAACGTCGGGGAGTGTTGTAACAGAATCATTGTTTCATAACACATGGAAATTGAAATATTGTTTTATTGATTAAAGTAGATACAATGTCATGACAATCAAAGAAACATAACATAAATAACTAGTCTTGCATCTTTTATTGTCGCTAAGGCCCAAGTCCGCCTAAGTGTATCTTGATAAATCCTATGCATCATATCCTGAAACACATGTGAAAATAGGTACGTCAGCATAAAAATGCCTGTGAGATACATAGGTTTATGAAAATAGGATTCATGACTTATTGTTTAAGAAAATGTTTAGTCATGAACCTTGTAATTTGATTTGTCTTGTAAATCATTTGAAAAATGATAAGACCAGATGATATGTATAAATAAGAGAATAATGTATGGTTAAATGAATAACCATATAAAAATGAGTTTGTAAAATTTAAGTTGTTTGTAAAACAATGTATTGTGAAAAATAGGTTATTTGTATAAAATGTTATATGTCTCAATTTGAAATGGTTCATATAACGCTACGATATGTAATACCATACAATCACTTATATATAGGAAGTACCAGCGGCGTATCCACCATGCTTGTATCATATTACACACGCCTCGTTACTCGAATCACTTACCCAAACAAACCACCAATGTAAGATGTCTATGTTTAAACCAATTGCCAAACGTATTGAATAATATGTCAAAATGTCTATGTCAATATGTAAATCATGTAATGTGTAACCAATGTCAATAATGTTTATGTGTCAAATGTAAATCATGTAATGTGTAACCAAAATGATATGTATGGCTAGTGAAATATATCAACTAAACCATATGCACAAAAACAAAGTATTGAAGTAAAACACGGTTTAAATCAAAGCTATGTTTTGTGGAAATGCATGCTATACTGATACAAATATCTATGCGGTATTGTGAGAATGCATACATCCAATCCTTGATACTGTGGCGATAAACCCTTAAATAAATTAAAGGTTTATCTTGTTGTAACTGTATATCGAATTCGGTCATTCCTTTCATCCCCACCTACCTGGGATGTCCGGAACGGGAGTTGTCAATTCCTATGGTACCACTACCTACTAACGAACGGCGTGATCGGTGTTAATGAATGTATTGTTCCATTTATACAAACCAAATATCATATCAAAATGTAAGCATGTGATGAAAACAAATGTACTAAGTATGCAATAGATGAACATACATAGCATGTGATGTGATGTGAAACGATGTACTAAGTATGAACTAAATGGACATACTTAGCATGAAATGTAATGAAATCATGTACTATAAATGTACTAATGAACATAGCATGTATATGATGTGAAAGCATGAAAGTAACAAGTAGGCACATGTGTTTCACCCCAAAACAGTTTGAAAACGGTAAAAGAGGGGTCTATGTACTCACTTGAGATTGCTCAGAAGTCCTAAGATAACCACCAAGCAATGTTAGAGATCACGGATATCAAACGGCACCTAATATAGGTAACTACATTAATAAACCGGACCTAAATCGGAAGATCGGATAGAATGAGGGTTCGTAAACCAAATGAGTATGGGAACTCGTGTAATGTGGTTTAACAATGCCTACATACTAAATGAATCCTAACATAAGTGCTTATGACCCATTACGACCCGTTTAGGTAGCTTATGCTACTTTAACGCGTCGCTCGCGTGAAACGCGTTCGGACCGCCTAACTAGTCCTATGACAAGTAACATATGCCTTAACATGTCTAATATTGTTGTCAAATCAGTTTAGATGTCAAAAGTTATGTTACATATGCTTAAAATGAATTTTGGCATCAAAGGGGTATTTTGGTAATTTACCTAAGGCATATAAACTACCTATCATACAACTACTTAAATGAAGCGACCATAAGGTATAACCTCGTAAGGTTATTCCCTATAAACTATGGTCACCTAAAGTGCTTGGTCGGATCCTAATGATCGACCAAACGGGTCGGGTTCGAAAGTATAAGCGATTGTTTAGATCGCTTACCTTACGACCCTAAATAAGCACTAAACTAAAAGTGACGAGCTAAGCATGTTAAAACATGCTTAACTAAGTTTAGAAAACAGGTTTGGTATCAAAACAAATGGTCTTGATACCCACAAATAGTTTGGTTACAAAATACGCAAGAATACGTATTCTGACCGAAACTACGGCTCGTCACTGAGCCTAGATAACGTGGTAATCAGTAGGTATAGTCACTAGGGACTATAACCATCGTGATCACGCACACGTTATGAAGTTCAAACGAACTTCGCATCGACCATAAACTGGTCAATGTAGAAAGTCAAACAAAGTTCGACTTTCGGACTCGAAAAGAAATAAAAGAACGAAGGAACACTTACGAAGGGTCCCCGAATGCTAATCTAGATCAAAATAGCTCAGGTATGAAACAAAGGTTTCAACTTAGAGCACAAATGATCAGATTCTAGTGAGAAATGAAGTTGGGGTATGTGGGTATTTATAGTAAATGGACATCCGTTACGATCTAAGACGTACACTTGTTGGAAAGTTGTGGTAACTCATTTGCCATCCACCATAAGAGTTTGACACTTGGCACTTGGCCTTTGGAGAGTGTTAAGGGCTGTTAAACGCTGAAAAAAAAAAACGTTTTGCTGCATCTGGCCCCTGTTTACGGACCTAGTTTGACAGATTTACAGTTTCAGTCCCTGCAACCTCAAAACTTGGTTTTCGATGCGTTTTTTGACACGTTTAAGCCCCGTTAACCCCATTTCAAAGATCTAAAATGAAGTTAAAGTATAGGGAACTTAAAATGTGTTAAAAAATATCTCGGGTGTCGGTTCGTTTAGCCGTACGGTTACGTTGTTCGGTTAATTACGACGGAATGCGCATAAGCGCGAAAAATGATCCAAATGGCGTGACGAATGGATTTTTCTTATGCCAAACACTAAAATAAAATATTTTAGTGCTTACATAAATTTTTGGATGTCCGGATGTATTCAGAACGTAAGTTATGCGCGAAAATGCAAACTTGTGCACTTTTTGACGCTTTTTGTCCCTGAATGACCACAAAAGTTTATTTTAGCATACCGAACCCCTCAAAGCCTATTTCTAAGCTATGTAAAGGATATTTATGGTATGTTTAACTTATGGTCATG
This sequence comes from Helianthus tuberosus, assembly GCA_030545235.1. NCBI lineage: Eukaryota > Viridiplantae > Streptophyta > Magnoliopsida > Asterales > Asteraceae > Helianthus > Helianthus tuberosus. Next base: position 129,092,251 of record CM060407.1, read on the forward strand.
TTCCGGAATGTCTGTTACAGTTCAAATTGGCATACTTTCACAGTTTGTCAAGTTTAGTCCCTGTAAGCGAATTAACTTGTTTTTGCCATACCAAAGCCTTCAAAACTTATTTCTAAGTTATGTAAAGGTTATTTAAGGTATGTTAAGACTATGTCACTATTCCGGAGTGTTTGTTGCATTAAACTGGTTATATTTATGCATTGGTGCGCGTATAACCTTCCAGAAAGCGATTTAGAGTTTGGAATTGAACAAAAATTGATATGTGCAAATGATACACATATTTTTACAAATCCCAAGTATGAAATATAATATTTCATTGGTTCGGTATTTGTTTGATGGCCGTGGAGGCACAGGTGTTACAGTCTCCCCTACTTTAGGAAATTTCGTCCCGAAATTTATTTAGAGGAAACTTGTGAGAGTTTAAAACATGAAGTTGAAAAGATCGAACAATATTGGTTAGGGTTCTGAACTTCTAGTAACCTTAATAACATTATGCTGGCAATGTAAGAGGGACACTTATATACAAGTATATGAAGCGTCATTGGTGCGTCCACCGTACCTCCATTACACCGTTCTCATTTTGTTATTGTTGTCGCTATCGGTTCTTACACATAATAAATCTTACTAGGTTTCTGTGCACTAAATTTCATAATTATGTACGCGTCCATAATTAGACAATTACTTGCACAGTTCACACAGTCTATTTTATAATGTGTAGGGTAAAACCAAATGAACAATCCTGTGATGAGTGTGACTAGACCGCCATAGAGTCATTTTAATTAAATCAATAAATGATCTAAATAGACTATCAAGGAGTCTGTTCAGCTACATCACTAGATGTCGTCCTTTAACCAAATTGTGAATCAATCTTTTTGACTAGACCACTAAAGGGTCTCTTATGAATCAAGGAATGGTACTATATAATCCAAGGGTCTTAACTATTACATAGAAGCCCATTAAGGATTTAAGGTAGTACCTTTTTGAATATCCTACTACGAATCCCTCATATGAAGATATGAAAGATTCTATGAGGATTTGGATAACGAATATCCAGAGTATCCAAACACAAAAATGCATAAAAGAAAACATAAGATGAATAAACACATAGTTGTATAACCACAAAGATTGTTTATTTGTTAATTTGTTTTGTTGACAGAGCACATGTATTTAAAGTACAATAGGAATCCATCTCATGGATTTCATTTGGCACTTTAAACATTTACAAGAATCTATCTATAAAGATAGAAAGATTTTTAAAAGAGAAATTCGATTTCGATTATAAGGAACCGAAATGTCCGAATTCAGGTACATAAGGAATCCAATTAAGGACCCTGATTTGAATGATGATCATCCACAAGGGTCTAAATGTGAAGATAAAAAGATCCCATATGGATTTTAGAAGTTGAAGATGTTTTGAAACCTTGCACTGGACGTGCTTATGTCAAAACATGAAGTAAAAATGCTTACGAAGTTGAGATGCTAGATATGCCAAGGCAACATATGAAGCAGAATTTGAAGGTTAAGTAAATGTACGAGGAAAATATATTTGGAAAACTATGCATGGGGTTCTAAAAATGTTTTTGAAACCTTATATATAATACTTTTGAAATCATAAAGTAGGTTTTTAGATAAGTATATTTATAAAAATGTTTTAAAATCATGCGAAATGAATTTTTGAAATTATGTATAAGGTTTTTGGAAAACATGAATGATGCTTTTGAAATCATGCACTTGATAAGAAAATATACTGTGTTAATATTGTTTTCAGACTATATGAAATATTCTGAAATTATGAAAATTGTTTTTTTTTTGAAAACCTAACCAATGTTTTTGAAATAACATAGACAATGCATTTGAAAAAAAATGTTTTCAAACTATATGAAATGTTTTGAGATTATGAAGATTGTTTTTGAAATACTTGTACTGTGTATGTTGAGAAAATCAAAACGTAATGGGTATGAGATTTGAAACTACCCTTAGTTATCTAACCAAGGATTTAATGGCACAGATGTGTAAAAAGCACGATTACTCATAATTTCACTTTATTTCATGTACTTCGTTTCTTAGAATGAAACGAGTACTTAAAATTTTTGGGGGAATCATGAGTGATCATTTGAGAGGGAGAATCACAAGAGTAGTTTGTAAGGAACATAGTTCCTTGATGTAGGTATCATAGGAAAAGTCATACACACATGTAACTACACTCGTATATCAGAACTGTGAACAACAATTTATTTATAATCAAACAGATTGTTTCACATTACAAGAAATAGAAGAAACAAAAGCATAAGATAACAACATCTTCTAATCAGCCAACTGCTCATCCGTGGGTTGGATTTGCATTAGCAAGCTTTGGACATTTGTTCCTGAAATGGCTCGTATCGCCACAGTTGTAGCACGATCCAGGCGAAAAGCGAGCTTGAGTAGGGTTGACTTGGGGTTGATTTGGACCACTTTGGTTTGGGGTAAATCGACAAGCATTTGCCAGGTGACCGAGTCGCCCACATGATGCACACAGACGACACTGTAGGTGAGCTAAGTGGTGTGCATTACATTTGTCGCATATTGGGGCTGTTCCCTTGTATTGCTTCTTAACAGGTTGTGTTGCCACCCGGATGGGTCCTGCTTGATTTGGTACTGCTGCAGTTGGACAAACCCTTGCCGTTTGACCTATAAGTCCATAAGTTTGGCAATTGCGGCACTTCACACTAGCCTGATGATGAAGGCTACATTGGTTGCACAAGGGTGCAGTTCCGTTGTATGGCTTCCTAGCAGGGGGTTGAGCTGGTTGGTTGGGGATGGCTCGACCATTGTGAGCGACCACGGCGAAGTCCTGAGAAGCCTTTCGCTTCTTTGACTTCTTAGGGGATCCAGCCTGTTCATCCATGGTCTTTGATTCCTTGATTGGTTTCTTGGCTGGTGGTGCTGTCATTTGGCTAGGTCTTGCCTGTTTTGGTGCCACTGCTGCGGGTTTCCTTGAAGCCTTACGTTTCTTTGGTTTAGGTGAAGGCTTGGCTTCTGCTTCCTTTGGTGGCTCCTGAGTGGCTCCATTTTTGAGACGAGACATGGCAATGCCTAGATCCACAGACTTCAGTATCACTTCGCCTATTTGTTGGGCAAATTTGGCTGTTTGCTTGGACATTTGACCGGTGCTGAGAGGAAGAGACATTCTAGAAGAAAATGAAAGACATAGGAAGAAACAAGTGAAACGTCATCGGGTAAATAATGCAGAATGGTAATGCATAAGAATTTGCGATTATTTGTTTGTTATCTAAGGCAAACAAATGAGACAGTGACAAATCAAAGTAAATGGGTCAAAAATAATGTATCGCGAAGACATGCTCGCCTATAAGTGAACACTCATCCCAAGAATTCCCCGGTAAGCACAACTGGTCTCGCGTCTGATGAGATGTATATGAAGTGCTTGCCTAGACAGAAAACCCAGAATACAGGCATTTACCCTTCCAGTTTGCACGTGTTCACATTATTTAAAACCCAAAACCTTGACGAGGTTTTGAAAACTCAAAGGGGTTCAAAACCTTACAATAGAGGGTTCAAAACCTAGTAATCAATCATCCTAGAACAGATGATTAGTTTTCAAAGCGGTTTTGAAATTTATGTTCTTGTTGTGGTTGTCGCCTAAGGATAGGTGACAGTATTGTTTTATGACTAAACACAAGTAAACTCGTGTTAGGGTCCTAGGAAGGTTATAGACTAGGTCAAAGTATTACTAATAACCTAATTTCCTATAACCATGAGCTCTGATACCAACTTTTCTGTCACACACCGACCACGTAGAACAACAATACGTGGCGGAAAACGTCGGGGAGTGTTGTAACAGAATCATTGTTTCATAACACATGGAAATTGAACTATTGTTTTATTGATTAAAGTAGTTACAATGTCATGACAATCAAAGAAACATAACATAAATAACTAGTCTTGCATCTTTTATTGTCGCTAAGGCCCAAGTCCGCCTAAGTGTATCTTGATAAATCCTATGCATCATATCCTGAAACACATGTGAAAATAGGTACGTCAGCATAAAAATGTCTGTGAGATACATAGGTTTATGAAAATAGGATTCATGACTTATTGTTTAAGAAAATGTTTAGTCATGAACCTTGTAATTTGATTTGTCTTGTAAATCATTTGAAAAATGATAAGATCAGATGATATGTATAAATAAGAGAATAATGTATGGTTAAATGAATAACCATATAAAAATGAGTTTGTATAATTTAAGTTGTTTGTAAACCAATGTATTGTGAAAAATAGGTTATTTGTATAAAATGTTATATGTCTCAATTTGAAATGGTTCATATAACGCTACGATATGTAATACCATACAATCACTTATATATAGGAAGTACCAGCGGCGTATCCACCATGCTTGTATCATATTACACACGCCTCGTTACTCGAATCACTTACCCAAACAAACCACCAATGTAAGATGTCTATGTTTAAACCAATTGCCAAACGTATTGAATAATATGTCAAAATGTCTATGTCAATATGTAAATCATGTAATGTGTAACCAATGTCAATAATGTTTATGTGTCAAATGTAAATCATGTAATGTGTAACCAAAATGATATGTATGGCTAGTGAAATATATCAACTAAACCATATGCACAAAAACAAAGTATTGAAGTAAAACACAGTTTAAATCAAAGCTATGTTTTGTGGAAATGCATGCTATACTGATACAAATATCTATGCGGTATTGTGAGAATGCATACATCCAAGCCTTGAGACTGTGGCGATAAACCCTTAAATAAATTAAAGGTTTATCTTGTTGTAACTGTATATCGAATTCGGTCATTCCTTTCATCCCCACCTACCCGGGATGTCCGGAACGGGAGTTGTCAATTCCTATGGTACCACTACCTACTAACGAACGGCGTGATCGGTGTTAATGAATGTATTGTTCCATTTATACAAACCAAATATCATATCAAAATGTAAGCATGTGATGAAAACAAATGTACTAAGTATGCAATAGATGAACATACATAGCATGTGATGTGATGTGAAACGATGTACTAAGTATGAACTAAATGGACATACATAGCATGAAATGTAATGAAATCATGTACTATAAATGTACTAATGAACATAGCATGTATATGATGTGAAAGCATGAAAGTAACAAGTAGGCACATGTGTTTCACCCCAAAACAGTTTGAAAACGGTAAAAGAGGGGTCTATGTACTCACTTGAGATTGCTCAGAAGTCCTAAGATAACCACCAAGCAATGCTAGAGATCACGGATATCAAACGACACCTAATATAGGTAACTACATTAATAAACCGGACCTAAATCGGAAGATCGGATAGAATGAGGGTTCATAAACCAAATGAGTATGGGAACTCGTGTAATATGGTTTAACAACGCCTACATACTAAATGAATCCTAACATAAGTGCTTATGACCCATTACGACCCGTTTAGGTAGCTTATGCTACTTTAACGCGTCGCTCGCGTGAAACGCGTTCGGACCGCCTAACTAGTCCTATGACAAGTAACATATGCCTTAACATGTCTAATATTATTGTCAAATCAGTTTAGATGTCAAAAGTTATGTTACATATGTTTAAAATGAATTTTGGCATCAAAGGGGTATTTTGGTAATTTACCTAACGCATATAAACTACCTATCATACAACTACTTAAACGAAGCGACCATAAGGTATAACCTCGTAAGGTTATTCCCTATAAACTATGGTCACCTAAAGTGCTTGGTCGGATCCTAATGATCGACCAAACGGGTCGGGTTCGAAAGTATAAGCGATTGTTTAGATCGCTTACCTTACGACCCTAAATAAGCACTAAACTAAAAGTGACGAGCTAAGCATGTTAAAACATGCTTAACTAAGTTTAGAAAACAGGTTTGGTATCAAAACAAATGGTCTTGATACCCACAAATAGTTTGGTTACAAAATACGCAAGAATACGTATTCTGACCGAAACTACGGCTCGTCACTGAGCCTAGATAACGTGGTAATCAGTAGGTATAGTCACTAGGGACTATAACCATCGTGATCACGCTCACGTTATGAAGTTCAAACGAACTTCGCATTGACCATAAACTGGTCAATGCAGAAAGTCAAACAAAGTTCGACTTTCGGACTCGAAAAGCAATAAAAGAACGAAGGAACACTTACGAAGGGTCCCCGAATGCTAATCTAGATCAAAATAGCTCAGGTATGAAACAAAGGTTTCAACTTAGAGCACAAATGATCAGATTCTAGTGAGAAATGAAGTTGGGGTATGTGGGTATTTATAGTAAATGGACAACCGTTAGGATCATTTCTTGGAAAAGGGGGCACGATCTAAGCCGTACACTTGTTGGAAAGTTGTGGTAACTCATTTGCCATCCACCATAAGAGTTTGACACTTGGCACTTGGCCTTTGGAGAGTGTTAAGGGCTGTTAAAAGCTGATAAAAAAAACGTTTTGCTGCATCTGGCCCCTGTTTACGGACCTAGTTTGGCAGATTTACAGTTTCAGTCCCTGCAACCTCAAAACTTGGTTTTCGATGCGTTTTTTTGACATGTTTAAGCCCCGTTAACCCCATTTCAAAGCTATAAAATGAAGTTAAAGTATAGGGAACTTAAAATGTGTTAAAAAATATCTCGGGTGTCGGTTCGTTTAGCCGTACGGTTACGTTGTTCGGTTAATTACGACGGAATGCGCATAAGCGCGAAAAATGATCCAAATGGCGTGACGAATGGATTTTTCTTATGCCAAACACTAAAATAAAATATTTTAGTGCTTACATAAATTTTTGGATGTCCGGATGTATTCAGAACGTAAGTTATGCGCGAAAATGCAAACTTGTGCACTTTTTGACGCTTTTTGTCCCTCAATGACCCCAAAAGTTTATTTTAGCATACCGAACCCCTCAAAGCCTATTTCTAAGATATGTAAAGGATATTTATGGTATGTTTAACTTATGGTCATGTTCCGGAATGTCTGTTACAGTTCAAATTGGCATACTTTCACAGTTTGTCAAGTTTAGTCCCTGTAAGTGAATTAACTTGTTTTTGCCATACCAAAGCCTTCAAAACTTATTTCTAAGTTATGTAAAGGTTATTTAAGGTATGTTAAGACTATGTCACTATTTCGGAGTGTTTGTTGCATTAAACTGGTTATATTTATGCATTGGTGCGCGTATAACCTTCCAGAAAGCAATTTAGAGTTTGGAATTGAACAAAAATTGATATGTGCAAATGATACACATATTTTTACAAATCCCAAGTATGAAATATAATATTTCATTGATTCGGTAGTTGTTTGATGGCCGTGGAGGCACAGGTGTTACAATTTCTCTCGTTGAAGATCAGCTCCTATTGGTCAAAGGGGATATGTTCCTTGGCCTGTATTTTGAGCTTGACGCTGCCAACATTGTTTGAGCCTTTGACATCAAGTGGCACGATCTTACCCGTGTCGGTCTTGACTGAATTGCAATAAGACTAACTGTAATTTGACTACAACTTTCTCTCTCAAACCTTTCTAAAAGTAGAAAAAAATAAAATATTAACAACTAACAAAGATCGAAAAACAAAAGAAGAAAGTGTTCCTCTTTATCGATTATGTTTTTCAACAGGGATGTAATGCAGTGATTCCTCTCAATTGAATAGACCGACATTTGCTTCATAGGACTCACTTGAATCATCTCGGATGTAATAACGGTACGTTTAGCATCAGTGCCTGCTTTAAAAAACTGCAATTGGAATTGATCTTGGAACAACACACTCTTGTGTGTTATTAAAACCATTCAAGTTTCTCATAGTCACAAACGATTACGGTTTGTATTTCGCATAGCCACCGTTTCGGTACTCAAAAAAGGTTACGGTTTGCAGATTCAATCTTCATTGCTTCATTAAAATTAATAAGGCGGTCTCTTTGCTTCGTCCACTAGAACTATTTGTGTATGCATTCTGTTGGTACTGGACAACAGAATCAGGTTCTCAAAACAAGGATCGTTCTAATAGATTAAAGAGAATAAACCCTCGTTCCAACCAATTGTGGGTTAATAGATTCCAAAGCTGTTATTTCAGTTATTTCTGTTGATCCACAAATTCCAACAAATTGTGTCTAATGCAAGGATCTTCGAATGTGGTGTGTACGTTAAATACCGTTCACCGCTTTTTTAGTTGCTTCTCTTGTTCCAAATGCAACTGTGAATATTGAATGTGCAAACTGAAACATCTTGACACGATATAATTGCAAGACAGTTTGTCGGGTTTCCAATGCTTACACAGTAGAATAACCCGACTCGTCTTCATGTTACGGAGAATGTTCTCGAAATTGAAGATTCAATCTTCATTGGTTCATTAAAATTAACAAGGCGGTCTATTTGCTTCGTCCACTAGAACTATTTGTGTATGCATTCTTTTGGTAGTTAAAGCGCTAATGAGGCGCCATTAGAAGAAGTACCCAAACACACTCTCTCATTCCTAAGCTATACAACTGATTCCTCTGGGTTTCTAAAATCGGATTTTCACTTAGGGTTTTTATTATTTGATCAATGGGAGTTGAAATCGACATAAAAGACATCGTTGATTCAGTCGCAAACAAAACCAAACACGATCAGGTATCGGAGAACGTGTACTTCAAAAATTCGGTTACGTTTTTCAACAGGGATGTAATGCAATTGGAATTGATCTTGGAACAACATACTCTTGTTACCATATTGTTCGTCCACTAGAACTATTTGTGTATGCATTCTTTTGGTAGTTAACGACTTATGTTAAAGGTATACGTCATAAAATGATTCGTATTAAACTTTGAATCAGGTTGTTAATTTTAATGAAGCAATGAAGATTGAATTTGTAAACCGCATCCGTCTTCTGTGATGATTCGAAACATTCCGAATAACTAGCAGAAGAATCCGACACGTCTTCTGCTAGTTACTCTTTTCAGCAGCCATTTTTCCTTTTCCTTCAATTTCGAGAACATTCTCCCTAACATGAGAAACGAAAGAGATTTCGAGCAGTTCGTCGATAACATGTAACATCTAGTTATATTCCTACATCTATATCTTTTGTCATGACAAACTATGTGACATGTATCTATTCCAGTGGTCCTGGTACTATTTGTGTATGCATTCTTTTGGTAGTTAATAAAACGAAAGCTATCAACGCAGGGATGGGTACAGAACCCAATATGTCTTCCTGAATCTGAATCTGAAAGTTAACTTTGACTTATAAAACCCAGCTAGGGTTTAGAATGGTATCTTTGCTTCGTCCACTAGAACTATTTGTGTATGCATTCTTTGCTATAACAGGATGGATGTGACACACACAACGAATTTGACAACTGTGACAGCTTATTAAAAGTATAAATCACCTCCAATCATTTCCTGGTCAAATCTCACACTATAAAGTTTAAACTTATCGTGTGTTGCAGTTTGGAAAGATACCCGAATAGAGATTTGAATAACAAACTGTGGAGAACTTGTTTGCGTTATCCATCAACATAAGCTAAAATACTCTAAAATTAACAAGGCGGTCTCTTTGTTGTGTACTGATTATTGAAAAGATTTGTTGAAATCGAAAAAAGAGTAAAAAAGATGAATTGAGGCGTACATTAGGAACAAGAAGTCCAACAATCTGTTGATTATCTGTTGTTGTCTAAAACAATATGAATGCACGCAACGAATTTGACAACTGTGGAGCGTTGGGTATATTTGAAACCAACTAAAATACGTTGGGTATATTCGAAACCAACTAAAATACGTTAAAATACACTAAAATACCCCAAAATACGTTAAAATACGCTAAAATACCTCAAAACACATTAAAATACCCTAAAATACGTAAAAATACGCTAAAATACCCCAAAATACGTTAAAATACCCTAAAATACGTTTAAATACGTTAAAATACACTAACTTACGTTACAGTACGTTAAAATACGCTAGAATATGCTCAAAATACGTCAAAAATACTATTAAATACGCAACAATATGTTAGAATACGTCAAAATACTCAAAAATACGTCAAAGTACGCGACTAACGATATTTACACACACGTATAAATATAACAAGGCACTATGGAGTCCAAGTGGATTTCAAACAAAACTGTACGTAATCATTGAATACGATATTCGCACGCAACCGAACGGCACCGAAACGACTTATGTTGAAGGTATACGTCATAAAACGACAAAATATGCGAAAGTTCGGCAAAAAACGAGACGTATACGCGTCGAACCGAGGGAAACACGATAAAACTAAATTTGAAATAATGCCTAATACGATCGTATCGTATATCAGCTTAATACGCATCGTATAGTCCTATACGATGCGTATTAAACTTTGAATTTTCACAAAAATACCCCTGAATTTATCAGAAAAACAGGGGTATTTCAGTAAATTCATCGTTCAATACGCATCGTATAGGTCTATACGATGCGTATTGAACTATAAATTTCTCAAAAATATTTTTCAAATCAAGGGTTCCATCATTACAACCACTTGTTTTCAACGGGGATGTAATGCAATGATTCCTCTCAATTGAATAGACAGACACTTGCTTCATAGGACTCACTTGAATCGTCTCGGAAGTACTGAACAACAGAAATAACAGCTTCGGTTTCATCAGCTGCATCGTTTACCGTCGAATGCATCCTTATTTTTGTAAATCGCATAAACAAGCATGCCTTGAACGAGTCTAGAACACTCGTAATCCTCAACCGGCTTTGAAACCGGACAGAATCTACGAAGAAACTGTTCGATTTCACGGTGAGTGGAGAAATTAGCGACGGAGAAACTCTTCGACACAGAAACTGTTCGATTTCACGGTGAACGGAGAAATTACAAGTTTTCAATAAAATTTCATTCTGCTGTGAACTTGTTCTCTATGAAATGTCTTTCTTAACAAGAGAAGCAACTAAAAAAGCGGTGAACGGTATTTAACGTACACACCGCATTCGAAGATCCTTGAAGTACTGAATCAACAAAAATAACTGAAATAACAGCTTCGGAATCTATTAACCCACAATTTGTTGGAATTTGTAAACAGACACTTGCTTCATAGGACTCACTTGAATCGTCTCGGAAGTACTGAACAAACAGAAGGATGAGATATCGGCAGTTAGCTCGAAGAAGTTTCTCTCAATCAGGTGTTCCAATAGATTTCCCCTTTTAAAAATGTCCTGTTAATTGTTGGAAATTTGTGGATTTTGGTTGGTTCATATCTCTATTCGGTCATCTTTCCTCACAATTTGGATCTCTATTCGGTCATCAAACAGGCATGCCTTGAAGTACTGAATCAACAGAAATAACTGAAATAACAGCTTCAGAATCTATTAACCCACAATTTGTTGGAATTTGTAGACAGACACTTGCTTGATAGGACTCACTTGAATCATCTCGGAAGTACTGAACAACAGAAGGATGAGATATCGGCAGTTAGCTCGAAGAAGTTTCTCTCAATCAGGTGTTCTAATAGATTCTCCCTTTTAACAATGTCCTGTTAATTGTTGGAAATTTGTGGATTTCGGTTGGTTCAGACAGACACAATTTGTTTTCAAGAGGGATGTAATGCAATGAGTCCTCTCAATTGAATAGACAGACACTTGCTTCATAGGACTCACTTGAATTGTCTCGGAAGTACTGAACAACAGAAGGATGAGATATCGGTAGTTACGAGATTCTTCGAGAATTAGAAAAGGAGAAAATACGGAACGACAAGGGTAGTATGAGTCCGAGTCCATTGTGGTTCGTGTCAGGTTTGTATTTCCCATAGCCACCGTTTCCGTAGTAAAAACGGTTGCGGTTTTCCACATTCAATCTTCATTGCTTCATTATAATTAATAATGCGGTCTCGATTGAAGATGTAATTGCAAGACTGTTTGTCGGGCTTCCAATGCTCACACAGGGTGATAAACAACGCTGATATTGAACGGATTATTGAACCAAGAAAGTCATTGGACTGCCGCAGATGAAGTCAAATGTGATCAAACTTGGACATCAGACGTAAATCTTGAAGAAACGGAACATAATCCCAGATTGTCTAAAGAAGCGCTTTTATCATGTGTGATCCATAGGTTGGTCTCGGGTGGGCATAAGATCCGTCGGCCCTATTGTTGGATTATTGAACCAAGATAGTCATTGGACTGCCGCAGATGAAGTCAAATGTGATCAAACTTGGACATCAGACGAAAATCATGAAGAAACGGAACATAATCCCAGATTGTCTAAAGAAGCGCTTTTATCATGTGTGATCCAGAGGTCGGTTTCGGGTGGGCATAAGATCCGTGGGCCCTATTTTCGGATTATTGAACCAAGATAGTCATTGGACTGCCGCAGATGAAGTCAAATGTGATCAAACTTGGACATCAGACGTAAATCTTGAAGAAACGAAACATAATCCCAGATTGTCTAAAGAAGCGCTTTTATCATGTGTGATCCAGAGGTCGGTCTCGGGTGGGCATAAGATCCGTGGGCCCTATTGTCGGATTATTGAACCAAGATAGTCATTGGACTGCCGCAGATGAAGTCAAATGTGATCAAACTTGGACATCGGACAAAAACCATGAAGAAACGGAACATAATCCCAGATTGTCTAAAGAAGCGCTTTTATCATGTGTGATCCAGAGGTCGGTCTCTGGTGGCATAAGATCCGTGGACCCTATTGTCGGATCTGTGACTCCATGGAAGATGTGATTAAGGTAAGCGTGTCGTATCATGTGTCATAAAATGGAACATAATCTCAGATTGTCTAAAGAAGCGCTTTTATCATGAATGTTTCGAATCATCATAGATGACATATCGGGTGAGTTGTGGTTGATTTATAGGAGGAGGTTATGAAACGAATATATGTTTTTGCGAATTTAAAGGACAATACTGATAGAGGTGCTGGTCTTTTCTCCCACTTTGCAAACATGAAAAATCTCACCATAACACATTTAATATGACACATGATAAAAGCGCTTCTTTAGACAATCTGGGATTATGTTCTGCAAATTAGGAACCACATATCCGTGTGTAAAATCTTGGAAAGATGAACGAATAGAGATCTGTATATAGACCCTTGGTATTTGTTTACCACATGACACATGATAAAAGCGCTTCTTTAGACAATCTGGGATTATTTTCCGCAAATTGGGAACCACATTGTAGACTGGTGGGCTTGAATGGTTTTAATAATACTTGAAAATGGAAATAATCGTGTCAAGATCTTTATCTATCATATCATCGACCAACTGCTCGAAATCCCTTTCGTTTCTCGGGTTCGCATTCGACACAACACAACAAAAAATAAATTCAAAAAAACTGTGGGCTGATACGCATCGTATAGGCCTATACGATGCGTATAAAGCCCGCCGCCAGACATAACCTGCCCCTATCAGTCTGCCATGTTTTTTACTTTAATTCAATACGCATCGTATAGGCCTATACGATGCGTATTGAATTGAAAAAGTGTGTAGATAGACAGGGGGTGTGCCATTAGAAAACCCCTTTCCTATTTCTTCCTCGATTTTCTGTTTCGTAGGTAAAAATCTAACAAACCCACATGATATTTTGCTTCAATTCAGTTTTCAAGTGATTTGATTGAACTATCAGCATGACGACGATGACGGTGACGAGTTTTGGCGATTTTCAGTGAGTTTTGCTGATCGGAGTGTTATGTATTTAATGATGACCTGTAAAACCTAACTCCGTCATATCGCCGCCGGATTATAACCACCGTGACTCCCTAAACTCCTTCAGATAATCGGATCTACTTTTACGCATAGCAGGTGTGCTCGGATCACATCATTCTTTTGGATTTACCTGATTTAGTTCGCTGATTTTGGCCCTTGATCGTGGTTTCAGATCATACATATTCACCTGGAGGTTTGAGAGATTTTGTAATGTAATACGCAAGCTTGTTCTTATTATATATAATTGGGGGAAGATAAAGACACATGTGTTGTGATGGTGCAGGGGGTGGTGTGCAGGGGTGGTGGAGGTGTGGTGGTGGTCATACGGTGGTGGCTGGAGAGAGGTAGAGAGAGGAGAGCTAGAGAGATAGAAAAGGTTTCTCCTTTATATATATAAAATCCATATACACGTATATTGGCCACGTCATTGAAAATGGGCCATGTCGGATAAAAAAACTAACTGAGTTAGTGTTTGGTTAACGACGTGGTGACAGGACATATAAAGTGTTAAGTTGGGGGTGACGGAGGTCAAAGTGTCAGTTGGGGATAGCAGCGGCCAATAGCGAATAGTTGGGGATGATAAAATCCAATAATCGTGTTATCTCCATGTATGTTTTGAATATGTGATCTATGTATGCATGTTTGAAATTTCGACGATTTTATATTACTGTTTGATCATATTAAATACAAATTAGGTGTTGGATGTTAGCTATACTTTATACATAAGCTCAAACTTATACTTTTCAATAAGATATGAATCTTTTAATTAAACAATTAACCAAAGTGGATTAATAATCATGATTAATATTGACTATAACCCACACAACTTTCACTTTCTTTCTCCTTCATCCACATCATTCTCTTTTCTCCCATGCTTCCATTACTTTCCTTTTACACCTCACGTTCTTCATGAACTAATCATGATGCTTTGCTCTTTTTCCACATTGCACACCAACTGATCAAACAAACCAACTAACCATCAATCATTCATCAATCACCACCTACAAAACACCACAAAAAAATGCTCCCTCTTTCCCTCTTTTTCATTCAACTCCTCACCCTCGCACTAGCCGGAACCATTTCCGACAAACAGATGGTTGTAACCACACCTATAACAACTGTTCCTACGATAACTCCGACGAACACGAACCCTACTATCCAACCCAAAACCACAACATCCCCAATACCATCATCTTCATCTTCTGGTGGTAGAAGTTGGTGTGTTGCAAGCCAATCTGCTTCACAAACTGCATTGCAGGATGCTTTGGACTACGCGTGCGGTCATGGTGGCGCAGACTGCTCCGCGATTCAACAAGGTGGTGCATGTTATAATCCGGACACCCTGCACCACCATGCTTCTTATGCTTTCAATGATTATTATCAAAAGAATCCGATTCCTAGTAGCTGTAATTTTGGTGGCACCGCGATTACAACCAGCACGGATCCAAGTTAGTAACCTTTCACTCTTGGTGTTCTTCTATACATGTATGTAAGTAGAGAACTGTGAGAATTGCATAAAAAATGTGTACATAATATACATAAGACAGTTTTTTTAATCTCCTCCTATATTTCTTTTCCCAACACTTGCAATTATCTTCGATATACTATGTACATGTGCTTACATAGTTCTTACAGTTCTTTACTATAATATGTTTTTGTGTTGAGCTCCACTAGAACATATATATTAAGTTTAAGGTTAAAGTATAATGACCAATATGTTAGCTAAAGTTTTATAACAAAAAAAAAAAAAAAAGATGCATGAAAAAGATAAGAACTTATATAAAATTTCAAAAGAGGACGGTAGCAACTGTATAAAAACAGGAAATATAAAATATAAAACGATATTTTTACCGCCCGTTCAAAAGAGGACGGTAGCAACTGTATAAAAATAGGAAATATGAAATGTAAAACGATATTTTTACCGCCCGTTAATTTATGTCTCACTACTTGTGATTATCTTCAAGCATGTGATATGTACTACGCATACCTGATTATACACTTCTCGTAGTTATAAATGAACAAGTGAAGTTCCATTAAAACATATATTAAGTTTAAGGACTAAAGTAGTGGGGTTAAAGTAAAATCACCAATATTTTTTTGCCGGTTCTTTTAAGTTTTTGGAACCAAAAAAGAGGCATGAAAAAGACAAAAGTCTAAAACCTTGAATGTGAGATTCAAAACATATTGAGTCACGGCTACAGAAAGTGGTGATAGTCTCCGACCAAAATGGCCGCAACACACGGCTTTGCCGAGCTAAGAGTGGCTGAATAGGCTCAACTTTACTTCAAAAGCAATGGCTCCAAGGTGGAATCATTTTAGATCTTTATAACGTTAGATATCATGTCAACTCAAACCTTAAAAAAGTTGAATTTTACATGTTAAAAAAGTGGAATACTAATTTTGTTTTTCCAAATCTTTGTTGTGATATAATATTATACTATATCTAGTTAGGCACATCTTTTAAGAAATATTACTTCATATAATTATATTAGAGTAAATTACACTTTGTGTCCTTTAAGTATAGGAATTATGAAACGTGCTCTTTAAAAGATTTAATTTCAGTTTATGTCCAAAGTCACTATGTTATGTAACAGTTTATATCCTTTTAAACAAACTGAGTTAATTATGTCAGTTAGGTTAAATTAGCTCAGTGGCAAAACTGGTATTGCACACTTCCTTGCATCAGATTCCCTTTTATATTCCACACGTCACTCAACACAAACCCAAACCCCCTCTCTCACTATCACCACCACCACCACCACCACCACCATCGCCTCCCACCACCACCATTACACCTCAACAAACCCTCAATCAATAGGGATCCAACAATAACAACCACCAGCAACGTCACCATAACTTTCTCCTCTGTCGTGTATCTTAATCGGAGATCGAAGTGGGAGTGTGTGAGTAGGAGTAAAATCGTTGGTCGCCTAAGGTGGTTCCTGTTATGGATGAGCAATGGTGGTCAGTGGGGTTGATTTCAAATGGAGAGGGTGAACAGTGAATGAGTGATGGTGACTAGTGGCATTCGGTGGCAACATAACAAGGTTGGTTTTCGTTGATAGCGACTGAGGTGGTGGTTGAATCAGGTGGGAGCAGAGGGCAGATTAGGGTGGGAGTTTGAATTTGCGGTGGAAGTGACAGGTTTAACGGTTCTCAGGTAGGTTGTTTGGTGGTGGAAATGGAAAAATGGTAGAGGTGTCGTGAAGTGGTGGTCGCAAAGGGTTTGTGGCCAACGTTATGTGACATCGGAGGTAGTAGTTAGGTGTTGTGCAGCAGAGTGGGGATGGTGTAAGGTGGGTAATCGCTGAAGAGGGGGGAAGGTGTTGGTGACAGTGGAAGGTGGGGCTAGGGTTTCAGAGTACATGGGTGCGACAAAGATGAAGGTTGGTGGTGGTTGCGACGGCCTGATGGTGGGCTTAAGCAGATAGTTGTTGCCAGATCCCTTGGTGGTTTTTTTGTTGTTGGATTCCCTGGTTGCAGGGGTAGTCGGCACTAATTGGTGAACTGTGAATGGTTGTGGGTGGTTTGGGTTATTGTTTGAAGGTGGGTGTTAATATATGATTTGTTCATAACTTAATTTGCATGTAGGCGTTGAACTCTGGTTTGGGGTTTTGTTTCCGGTGATGATGATTTTCGAGTGGGTGTAATTTACTCAAAAATAAACATGGTTTCCAAAAGGGGCATCTAATGCAAGATAATGTGAAATACCAATTTTATCCCTGAGCTAATTTAACCTAACTGAAATAATTAACTCAGTTTGCTTAAAATGATATAAATTGTTACATAATATAATGATTTTGAAGGTAAATTAAAATTAAATCTTTTAAAGGGCATGTTTCATAATTCCTGATATACTTAAAGGACACTGTAATTTACTCATTATATTATTTAATTTAGATCATACAAATTTATTTTGTTAATATTCACGGCAAATATAAATATATTATCAGTTAAAACTGATTATTATATAAGAAAAATAAGAAAGAATAATTATCTCGGCATAGCACGCACGCATGGAGGATGTGGTATATGATTTTCATCATCTTGTTTTGTTAAATAAGTTTCTAATTTTTGGGGTATTAAATAATTATAAACAAATATTGTTTTTTATACAATTGTTAAAAATTAAGAATTACTTAATGATCACTTCTCCTGTATGATTTAGATAATATACCAAAATAAATAAATAATTTTGAATGAAATATATCAAATGAACATAACGAAAACAGTATCATGTGCTAAAAGGTTCTGACAAGCTGGTATAGTGGTTTGACACTTGTTTCTCTTCCTGAGGTCTCAAGTTTAACTCCCACTAGCATCACTTTGAAGTTTAGAACTAGTCCTCTTTGGAGGTCGCCAGTTTGAAACCGAGCCGAACCGGGTTTTACCACATTGGGCCTTCGGGCAGGTGAGTTTTCCCCGGAATTAGTGGCTTGAGGCTCAGGTATGCATCCAACTAGACCAACTCTGACCATTTTGGAGGAGGAGGAGATACATTTGCTCGATTGAGAGCATATCATGATGCTTATCCAGTTATTTAGTTGGCCGTTAAAAAAAAATACAACATTGATGAATGATTATATGTCTTTAGTTAAGATAAATAAATGAGAAAGGAAGAAAAAGGCAAACAATTTTAACAAGTTGATGGGTTTTCATACGTTGGATTTCTCCTAGAATTGGTGGGCTTTGTTGGACGTTAAAAAAATACACGATGATCAGTTATGTTTCTTGAGGTGATTTTGTCATAAATATATAAATTACCAATTTTTAAAGTCTATATATATTTTTATTTTGATATTTTTTCGGTTTTTGTATACGTATATAGTCATTTGTTAATGGTAATAAGAAATTAACTACTTCTATTTTGATGAGAATGATAATCAGAAATTAACTATTTCTATTTTGGATGAGAAGAAGATTTCTACTAATTTAGTCAAATTGTTCAACACCACTATGTTTAGAAAATGCAAAATTCATGCGTATTTTTTGGGCTTTGGTATTGTTTTTAACTTTTTATTTAATGACATTTAGGTAATTAACCGTGTGTAATTTATACAAGAGTTAAATGCCATTTTAGTCCATTTGGTTTGAGTTATTTTGGCAGTTTAGTCCAAAGATTTCAATTTTCGTCTGTGGGTCTTCATTTTTTCTGTTAACGAGAAGGATAATTCGGTCATTTTATATGTAATTCTGTTAAGTAGAAAGACAATTCGGCCATATAAAATGACCGAATAGCCCTTCTTTTTAATAGAAAATGGATAAAGTTAAACCAGTAGACTAAAATGGCAACGGTGAAACTTTTTTGAAAACACAGACGAAAAATGAAATATTTGTAATAAACCGATAAAATAACCAAAACCACATGGAATAAAATAACATTTAATTTAACTCTTTATACAAAGATGAACAAATGGCCTAACTTTAAAAACTTTGACAATACAGGGCGTGGCCGATAGGTTTGGGCCCCACCGGCCGAACTGGGATTGGAATAAAAAAGAAATACCTTATGGCTTGGCTTATAATGAGATTATGTTGAGCAAAATGATTAAATCATTAATCAAAATGAAATTAAAACAAATGCTTCAAGTAATAACACCAAACGTTAGTTTAAGATGTTAAAAAATAACTCAAGTACAAAAAAAATAAAATAAAATAAACTTGGAGTAAAATTAGGGAATTGCCATTATTGTTTATTTTATATTATTTTAAAAAAAGTAAATGAGTGGTCTTTATTTTTAAATACGTTAATGAGAATAATTTCTCTAGTAATCTTTAGTTACATTACTGATAAGTTTATCTTTTAGTATTTTATGTTTAGGAAATGCAATCTTCATACATTATTAATATTTTTTAAGCTTCTAAATATTGTTGTTATTTTATTTGACACTAATACGTTGTGTATATACAAAGTCGATGCACAAATGGACCTAAATCTAGAGACCATGAGTCCATGGGTCCAATAGGCAATTTTATATATATATAAATGCCAGTTAACGTACAATAGGGATTATCGTACATTACGTACGCGATAACTCCAACCGTCAGATCTTCATCTCCCATGCGATTTCATACCTCCATGCGAACTGTACGAACTGTGCGAATTCAATCTTCCACATGCGATTTTGTCCATCTACACACCTCATGCCATTTTTCACATTACCTCATGCTACCCATTTTTTCACATGAGATATTCAATCTTCCACATGCGATTCTACACACCCCATGTGATTTTTCACATTACCCCATGCTAGCCATTTTTTCACATGCGATATTCAATCTTCCACATGCGATTTTGTCCATCTACACACCCCATGTCATTTTTCACATTACCCAATGCTAGCCATTTTTTCACATGCGATATTCAATCTTCCACATGCGATTTTGTCCATCTACACACCCCATGCCATTTTTCACATTACCCCATGCTAACCATTTTTTCACATGCGATTTCATTGCATTTTCAAGCCATGCGATTTCATTTGCCTTTTTATAACATGCGAAGATTGAATTCACACCAGATCCGCACCTGATCGAACGGCTGGGATGATCGCGTACGTATCGTACGATAAGTGCATTATATATATATATATATAGGGAGCCGCTAGAATGAGAACCACCCCGAGTTATGAGAACCGCGAGAACCACACCATCCGGGGCGCCGTTGATCAAATTTTTTTTTTACAACTAGATGTGTGTATTATAAACACATTCGTAAAAAAAAAATTAAAAAAAAAAAGGCCGAGGGGATAGTTTTTTACACCCCAAGTTTGGTGTTTTTATTTTTTTTTGTTTTTTTTACACCAAACTTGTGGTGTAAAAAACTACCCCCTCGGCCTTTTTTTAAATTTTTTTTTTTTACGAATGTGTTTATAATACACACATCTAGTTGTAAAAAAAAAATTTGGTCAACGGCGCCCCGGATGGTGTGGTTCTCGCGGTTCTCATAACTCGGGGTGGTTCTCATTCTAGCGGCCCCCTATATATATATATATATATATATATATATATATATAATGTATGCATGACCAGGGTAAATTCCATCTGTATAATATACTCTGAATATTCTAATAAGTTTTCTAAATATATGAATAAATCAACCAATAGGGTAGGGATAGTGTACATTAATTCAGAAGTATATTATAACACTATATATAACACCATATAAACACCGTATAACACTATGTAACACCATATAACACTATATAACAATATATAACACTATAAATCTATCACATACATGCTATCAGACAAAATATAGTGTTGTATTTGTTATATTACGTTATATAGTGTTACATAGTGTTATATGGTGTTATATGATGTTACATAGTGTTATACGGTGTTTATATGTTGTTATACAGTGTTATATATAGTGTTATAATACACTTCTCACACTTCTGGATTAATGTACAGGATCCTCTACCTCAACCAATATACATGATTATATTATGCAGTTTTACTTAACTGTTATGTACTAAACTTTTGCGCAGGTTCTAATACATGTCAATTCCCGGCAACAAGGTTGAACCATCAACCTTCTTTTGTAGGTTTAATTGTTTAAACATTAAATAATAATAATATGATTGCAATATTTAAACTATTATAAAAAATGTTTGATAAAGAATTAACTGTGATTATTATAAATCTATTTTAGTAAAACTGAGTTGTACAGGCTTGATTTGTCTATTAATTAGAGCATTCACATTCATTTCTCCACCCTAAAACTCAATATATTTTCTCTCTTTTTTTTCAATTAAATAATATTTCTTATATCTTTATCATTTCCTTTTTTTTCCAGTCACAATCACTTAAAAAAATTAAAATTAATAGAGATGAACAGTGTTTTCCCAAATATACAGATAAACATTAATATTTTGTTCTACTCTACTCACAATCACTTTTTATAATAATATGCATAACTCACTTACATAAAAATATAAAAATACAGAATGGATATAAATGCTCTTTTTTTGTTCTCGTTTTGTTTGGTCAGCTCCTGGCTGGGCTTTTGTTTTTGTTCTGTACTGTTTTTGGTTTTTATAATGAAGGTTCCATCTGGCTATTCAAAATATATATATATATATATATATATATATAAATGCTCTTAGCGGTCTATTTTAAACCTAAAAGACGGGTGGAATGGTAATTGTATGAGTTTATTTATCTTATGTTAAGTCTAAGTATCAAAATCAGGTTTTACCGATTTTTTATCTATAACTTCTTAAATGACAAATGTCAACATAAATTACGTTTTTACGTGATTAATTATTTAAAAGAGTATGAATAGGTCTATAAGAAGTGTTGTATTTGATTCTTTCCAATTTTTTAATCGAGGGGAGTATTATATGATATACGTTTGTATAGAGCATTTTTATGTTACTCTATACATTTGTATAGGACATGTATACACACATGTTTGTATAGAGCATTTTTATGTTACTCTTTACATTTGTATAGGACACGTATACACACATATAACATTCTAGTATTAGAGGAGATGTCAAACAAATGAAATCGGTGCAACTTAGATGAAAGGTTAAATTAGAATAATATACATTATTTATTTTGAATTTTGATTGCAGCACAAGCTCTTCAGTTTTGAATACCACAAATTCAAGTGGAGCTACAGTTTTCGGTTCAGGACCGTCTGTCCCCTCCAGCATTGCATCCCCAATGCCCCTTCCGAATGTACTTCATTTAATCTTCTATACTTTGTGCGTTTATGTAGTGTTTTAAAATATGTATTCTATACTTCTTATTACATAAATATTATTACTAGTAGATTAATTTAATTGCTTTATTAGTAGATTTTACTTTACTGTATGTTATGTGTTTTGAATGGCCAACTCATATTGACACTAAGTCGTTTGATTTGTGGAATTAAAAAAAAAATGGAATTACAATTGGAATCGGAAAACTTTTCATCATAGAACGTGTTTGGCTGGTTTTCAATTTTTTTTTAAACTTCTAATAAACTCCTTCCATGTAACATGTTGATGTTCCGAAATCAAAGTTGAGAATAAAAAGAAAGTGAAATACAACTCAAGATCAAATCGAAACAAGATGGGAAAAGATGAACAATTATGTGTAGTTCGTCAATGCCAAGAATTAATAAAAGATGAACTACAACTATATGTAGTTCTAACCCTCTGAAACGAAAAAAGTATAATTCCAGGGAAAATTGGATAAAATGAACAAAACCCAGGATGCCTTCGAAGAAATAAGTGTTGGGTTTCTATGGTGACCGGTCATAATTTTATTTATAAAAAACACGGTTCAATAAATAATAGTTAATTAATTAAACGAGTTAATTAATAAAACGCAGCGGAAAAATAAACTAATGATCAACAAAGCGAAAACCCGACAGGATCCGGTTACATGCAAATACGAGCACAGTGAAATATATTTAACTACCGATGAGAAAGATATACCTCGGTTAATGACTAACCGGTCGAGACACCGAGGTTCAATGAACAAGTGCTAGTAAACGAACCAACGAAACGCTACGAAAGAGGTGGCGCAAAGCGGCGGCAGGGCAGAGGCGG
Organism: Helianthus tuberosus; assembly: GCA_030545235.1. NCBI lineage: Eukaryota > Viridiplantae > Streptophyta > Magnoliopsida > Asterales > Asteraceae > Helianthus > Helianthus tuberosus. Next base: position 129,115,458 of record CM060407.1, read on the forward strand.
GGCGGCGACGGCGGCCCGCGGCGGTGGCTTTGTGGCCGATTGTGTATGTGGGTGTTGTTGAGAGCATTTTTGTGTTCTACCTTTTCTTGTTCATCCAACCACACTACCAAAATGCAAGACCTTAAAAGACATGAACCCTTTTTGCATGCAAGCCAAGTGGCATACATGCAAAAATGCATGTGTTGTAATTGGCCAAAGGTTTGGTGCGCGACAAGTGGCAATGGGTGAGTATACCCGTGTCACCCGGTCCATGTACCCGTCTCTCAGTTGATACCCGCTTATGATCATAAATATAATTATGATATGTCTCGTATGTTGTTCGTAATTACCAGTTAAACAGGTTAAGTGGATTTTAGTTCGTTGCCCAAGGTGTAACTCTTACGGGTCAAGACCCGGTCGGCAGCATTGACTTATCGAACCGGACATAATATCTAACAACTCCCACTTGGACGGTCTCTGATAAGATCTCAACGCAGATAGCCAGCGGTGTTCTAGCTACACATGGTTTTCCCCAACAGGTCATGACACTTTAAAGTCATTAACCAAGGTATCTTCTCTTTAGCAACGACTTGCTACATGAAGACAGTAGACTTATGGAAATTCTCGTCATCTCTCCTTTCTGTAAAAGACATCAATTGAACAATGAGACATGGATCAGATTCAATCTCACATGGCGTTCAATCATTATCAATCTCGTTCACAGAATCAAAGTGGTCCAATCAAACACACAGTAAGTTTGGGTAAGATCTTACACTTCACCAGTTTGAATCAACGAGGGCGCCACGATGTCTAACTGTTACATTATAATGTAAGAGTACATAATCCCATCTTGACTACATACAACTCCCACTGAACTTCAGAACGATTCCCAACCAATGCCTTTATGACTGGCAGTTACGCGACAACGTTTGACACTGATCAAAGAATAGTCTTCAGTAAATGAAAGTTCTAGTATGTATCTCAGGTCAGAGGATACTAAATGAGTATACCTAAATCAAATACATCTTATGACTAAGATCCATGAAGATGATTTGACGCGAGTTACATCCAGCGTCATTCACAATGAGGCCTGTGAATTTGGAAGTCAACTCCTTGAGTCAAAGCCAGAATAGTCTTAATTCAGAGTCGTTCCCACGAGTCTGACCGACTACGGATAATTTAGAATACAAGATTCATGGATTAAACATAGCAAAATCGAACACAGTTGTAAGATTCAAACTTTGCATTTAGCCAGTAAATCATAGGTGAATTCAAAAGGTACAACAGTTTGAATGTTCGTACATCCAAATACTAAATCAAAACAAATGGTTATCCAATATAAGACCGATAGCTTGTCCTGAGCCATCGGTTTAGAGAACGGGTCCGCTAGGTTTTGATCTGTGTCTATTTTGCTTATTAAGATGTCTTCTCGTTCCAGTATTTCCCGTATATAGTGGAACTTTCTTAGAATGTGCTTAACCCTGTGATCTAGCTCCTTGGTTTGAGCAATGATTCCTGTATTATCACAGAACACCTAGATTGGTTCTGATTACTTGAAACCACATCGAGGTCGTTGATGAATTACGTCATCCAAGCAAATTCTTCCGCAGCCTCTGAAGCAGCTATATATTCAGATTCCGTGACTGAATCCGCTCTACACTCTGTTTGGAGCTTTTCCAATATACAGCTCCTCCATAGAGAGTGAATACGAATCCTAATTGTGAGCGAGAATCATCTCGGTCACTTTGGAAGCCAGCATTAGTGTAACACCTTACAGTGAGCTCCTCTTCCACTCCTCCAAACACCAAGAACATATATTTGGTTCTTCTCAAGTACCTCAGAATGTTCTTTACTGCAGTCCATTGGCAATGTCAGGACTATGCTGAAAAACAATTGGTCATGCTTAAAGCATACGAGATGTTAAGTCTAGTACATAGCATATATGATTGAACCAATCGCTGAAGCATATGGAACTACTTCCATTTGCGTAATTTCAATGTCCGTTGAAGGAGATTGCGATTTGTTCAACACGGTTCCTTTAGTCATAGGAACGTCTCCTTTCTTGGAGTTTTCCATCCTGAAGTGTGTCGATATTTTTGTCTATGTACGTTATTTGACTTAGTCCTAGAAGCTGTTTAGATCTATCCCTATAGATCTTCATTCCTAGAATGTAAGCAGCTTCTCCAAGATCTTTCATTGCGAAGCAAGATCCCAAAAAGTGTTTAACTTCGTTAAGCATAAGGATGTTATTTCCAATGTATAACAACTCTCCAAAATAATTCTGATACCCTAAAAATATTTAAAATATCCCAATACGTCGTAAAATACACACCGAATATGAAAAATGGCCCCGAATACCTTTATTTTTATTAAATTTAATTAAAAATCAGATTTTTAGGTTGTGGCGGGCCGCGAAGACCTAGCCTTGGTCTTACGCGGGTCGCGAACGCCTTGACATGCTGCCTAACCCGGAAGCCGCCACGTGTCAACACGTGGCGAAGGTAGATCGGTGACAAATAAAGGCTAGGCCCTACAGACCCTATGTCGCGGGCCGCGAGGACCTGGTCGACCAGCCCTATATAATGGGAGCTCAGGCCTTCAGTTTACGTCGTTCATTTCTCAACTTTCTCTCTCGAATTCTATATAGTATAAGCTATTTTCGGGCATAATACCCCCTAAATAACGAAGTTCTGCCTCGTTGTAAGTATCATAACCCCGGTTACGTATTAGATACGCTGCCCGATTGATCCAGGGTTCCGTAACGGCTGTCGTGGTTCTGCCCGACGTAGTCATTGGAATACTGTCTCGGGGTGTAACACCCCGTGTTTCTGAAGTCAAAGTCAAAGTCAAAGTCAAGATTGAAGTCAAAGGAAGACAAGATTGCTAATTGCGATCTGTCTCTCCTTGCTCAATTGCTGTTTTGACTTCTTTAAGTTGTAATTAGTCTATTTTTTTTTATTTTTTTCGCTTTAGTTATATTATGTGGAGTATCTATTAATAATCGCATAGTAATCGCTATTTATCGCATGTTTTATCGCTATCGCAATCGCACTCGCAACTCGATTTACGCATTTGGTTCATGTATACGTGTGTGTGTGTACTTTATGTGTTACTTGTGCATGTTTATTTATGTTATGTGTGGTAATCAATCGAATCGCAATCGAAACTCAATCGCAATAGAAACTCAAACGCAATCGAACTCAATCGCAATTAAAACGGTATGATAATTGGTAGAGAAGAGATAGTGCGAGATATGAGTAGTTAGGATTAAAAGTAATTTGACTAGGAAACTCTATCGCATCGAAACGCTAGCAATCGCAATCGAAACAGCAAAAATCGTCGCGCCGAGCACTCGAACCAGGTGCCAGCCGGCCGGATTTGTGACAACCCTCATAATTACAGGTATCCGTATAATTAATTAATGTTAATTACATGCTTAATGACTGTGCTTAATTACAACTGATGACGTAAACTGCTTTCTGATTTCTGTATCATACATACATATGCATCACATTTCATACTGTCACTCAATTCATTACATACAAACTTTAGTGACATTCTTGATGCAGAAAGCACAGTTAGCACACTGAGCAGATAACTCAGAAATATACTGACAGTGCCAGTACATAGACAGACAGTGTTTTGAGACCCAGTATGGGCCAGGGAAAGGGTACTACACTAGTGTGGAGTGTAGGGAAGTGAGGACCATAAAACTGCGTCACTAGGTGATAGTTTGAGTGCCGGAAAGTGCCTAAAACTCACTTTAAGTGCAGAATTCTGCATTTTCAGCAAAAAATCAGCATTTTAACATACTAGTATTATGCAGAAAATTGACTAAATGGTTCTGTATGCTTTCCTAAGTGCCGGGAATTAAAAGTGTTGCAAAAATATATATAAAAGACACTTTACGGACTAATTAAACACTTTAACGAAACAATATCTAACTGGATAACCGGACATTATCTGGGACACTAAATTTTTGCCAAACACATTGTTTATTTATTTCTTGACTAGTCGTGGTCCCCGTTTACCATAACACCCACTAAAAATCAAGTAACTAACACATATAAGTTTATACTTGGAAACTAACTATCTTTTACCCACTTTCATCAAAATTTTACATCCAACCCCCCCCCCCCTAAACGATTTCGGTCCCTTATGGACCCACCCCAAAATTTACACCATACTCTCAATCTTGTGCAAGATTATATCCTATTATTTTATTAGATTATTTACTTGTAGAGCTTGCCAAAATATGTGAAGTAATCTTTAAAAGCATGGCTCCTAGATCACAACCTTACTTCACAAATTCACTCTCTCACTCACTCCCTCTCTCCATCCTCTCGGCTCACACCCAACCGCCACCATCACCACCATTTCACCACCCCATTCATCCATTATCAAGTTCCATTCAAGCTTAGAAAGTGATTCAAGGAAGTTGCAACTTGTGGAGCTTCAAAAGGACCTTGTTTCTTGCTTTTTCATCATCATTCTTCATCATCTTCTTCACTAGAATCATCCCTAGCTATAAGCTAGTAGTAAGTCTTGATTTACTCTTGTTGATGTCTACTTTGAGTATTTAAAAGTTATATATTGTCGAAATCCATAAGAACACTAAAAGAGTTAGAACAAGAAACATAAACATGAAGCTTACATAAAGTTTACATATGAATGAAACATGAAGATGAAATATTGTAGTAGGATGTTGTAGTAAACATATTGTTGATTTTATGTTGATTCTTGGTTGTGTGAGGTTAATCACCATATGAATCTTGTTAAATAATATTTAGTAATATGATTTAACCAGATTAGAAAGTGGTTATGTGCTACATAAAATAACCTCCTTCTAACTAAATATGAACTTGATAAAAATGATTTTTCATGAAATATAATTAAACTAGTGAGTTGATGATCTTGTAAATCAAGGAGTTACAAAAGATTTTTCTAAATACACTAAGTCCAAGAACCGATTTCTAAAAGGTTATGACCTTTACATACTCTTACACTATTTTTAGAACTAAAATAAATGTAGAAACCTTTTATTTACAAGAAGAGTTCAAGAGTCCTATTTTTGTAAAAATTGTTTACAAGTTGTAAACACCAAACTTTTGTAAGAGAATGGTTTTTAAAGAAATAACTACACTTCGGAAGGTAACTAAGTCCACTAAAAGCTTCACTAAGTTACTACGCGTTTTCAGAAAGTATCAAATTCATGATTAGTGTGTAACACATATAGTTTTTACTCTCGATAATGTAAAGTTGTTTAAAAGATAATTATTGACGATTGTTGATTGAATTTGAAAAGAAAATGATATGCTTATTAGCATGGACACCTCCATTTTTAGGGGAAACTCTGGCGAAATTTTCTAAAAATCCTAAGACTTAGAAAATTATTTTCTAACAAGTGTTTGCAAATATGTTTTAAACATTGTCTTTCAAAGTAAACTTCGCCATGAGTATTGTTACAAAACTTCAAAGGGTCGGAGGTGGGTTTTCGAAAATAAAAAGCGGATAAATATATATTTAGAATATATATTTCATACTAAAACGCTTGTGTGATTATTTGTTCATTTGGGAACTAGTTATATTATTTAGGACAAAAATAATGTAACTTAGCAAAATACCATCACATTTATAAATCCGGAAAATACGTTTACGAATATATTTTGGGGTAAACATTATTTGGATACAAAGAATGAAAATATATTATTTTTGGGAAAAATAAAAAATAATATATTTTGGGAGATATTATTTTTGATAAATAAATTATTATATATTTTCTAAGAGTGAGACTTGGGAATAGATTGATTCGGAAATTACAAATAGAATAATACAAGCACATGTATAAGATACCCCATCCTTGGGAAGGAAATACGAACGACAATACTTGAGAAGTATCAATACAGAAATATTGTATAAACAATTATTCCAAAAACTAAATATAATTATTATAACTTGGAATAATATCAGAAACGTAACTCAAAAACATAAATACTGAGACAAGGCACGACCCGTTCGTCTAATAGACGTTAAACCATTGTAGGTAGTCGTATTTGCTGAGGAGATTTGGGTTACGAGTTACAAGTACCGAAGACGCAATACAGTGAGTTCATGTCCCCCTTTTCTCTTAACTGTTTTTAGTTTTACAACTTCGGGGGTGAAATACATGTTACAACTATACAAACATTTTATACATGGTATGGTTAGCTTAAGGAGGGCATACTACTTAGATCATGTGAGTGGGTAGGTGGCTACTAAAGGCCATTAATCCTCGTCGTAGGACCGAGGGACATGAGTGATAGATCTATTCGGGTGTAGCTAGCCCCACTCCTGAGTCCGCTGAGTGGACCATGAGGTGACTATGTCTTCACGACAAAATCTGCTAGGTTTGAGTCTTCCTGCATCACTTCACACATATCAATGGCCTTGCAAACCATTGGTGATCTCTTTTTTCCTTATTGCTACATACCAGGGACTTACATACATACTTACAACGTTACAAAGGTTTATACATACACACAAATGAACACATGAACTCGCTCAACTTTTGTTTATGTTTTCAAACTACATATATTTTAGGGAATTAGTAATGGATCTGGCGGGCGTTGAAAGTTTTAAGCTGCGTTGCGAATAAAGATGTCATCCAAGTCAATAGGGCTTAGGAAACGTATCTTAATCCTGGACGAGATACGTGGTCCTAAACTCGGGTTTGTTTAAAGATCTTTTGTTAAGTCTTTCTGAACTCCATAATACATGTTATGGTTTGTAATTTGAATCTGGTATCGACATTTCAGAAAATTATGTTGTATTACTTTTAAACTTAAATTAATGGATGTACATCTACTGGTTTTATCATGTAGTGTTGTTATGATCGTATGCAATGATATTAAGAAGTCACACCAAATAACCACGCTTCCGCAAAAGCCAGGGTGTGACAGCTTGGTATCAGAGCCTCGATCATAGCGAACTAGGATTCCTTCTCGAGTTTAGACTATGATCACTAGGGCTCTCACGAAAATGTTTTCGAACATTTTTACATTGCATACACTAAATGTCCAGATCCAGGGAACAAACATTTTTACAAACAAAAGGTACAAGTGCACATTTTCAAAAAGGCTATGTATATAATTCAGTCTTAGAGACTGAGGGAGGATCAGTCTTAGAGACTGAGGGAGTTCAGTCTTAGAGACTGAGGGAGTTCAGTCTTAAAGACTGAGGGAGTTCAGTCTTAGAGACTGAGGGAGGATCAGTCTTAGAGACTGAGGGAGGATTAGTCTTAGAGACTGGGAAGATTGAGTCTTAGAGACTGGGAAAAATAGAGTCTGAGAGACTAGGAAGGATAGAAAATTTCGTAATGTGAATACTTGATTTCATGATAAATTACCTTTGCTTGCATGCACTAATTGTTAATGATTACTATGGGTATACATACTATGATTATCATGTACCGGCACACGTGTCACTTTCTTCAGAAAGCGAGTTGTTAAGCGTTAACGACCCTACGAATACCGCCACAAATAATGAGATTGCACCTGCACCGGAGATATTTACGTCAGACACTGAGAGTGATCCTGATATGCCGACCCAGGGCAAGGATGACTTACAACAGTCCGCGCTACCAGATTTTGGGATGATTTATCCTTACTGAAGGCTTATCTGACAAGAATCCTCCTGTTACTCTTGTTTCAGTCCATGACCACTTCATCACTGGTCACTCCGATGGTGAGCACACCATGGCTCCGATCCTCGACAATACGCCTCCTGTGGACATTCCTTCCGAATGTAGGCTACTCAACGAATAATTGACGATGACATTGGCGTGTTATTGATGGTCCTTCCGATAACACTTACAAGGATGGAAAGTTAGACGAGAACGACTAATTTCACTTTTTGAGACCCCGGTTAACAAGCTATCCTCTGATTCTAGCATGCATTTAAGACTCCTTTGAGTCTGTGACATCTGCAGCCTTACAAAACAGCTAGATTACAGCTTTCTACTAATGACACACACGACGAGGACATGGCTGCTGCACTATCACCTGATCAAGGCCCCACACCATTACACGACCCAGAGCCTGCTCCTGAACTAGCTTCTGCACCTTTTTGGGTAAGCTTGATGTTGCGCCTGCTGAACCTGCACCTCTACTTGATCATGACCCTGTTTCTTTTGGTTTACCAGGCATTGCATCCCTTATACCCGACCCAATACCTGCACCAAATGATTTTCCTATCAGTTGAGACGTTTGTTCTTGCACCTTCACCCGCTGACGTTGCTCTTGTGAAGACCGACGTCCATTGCGCCAACATGCCTATCGCTTCTTTCAAGACAGACCCGCACCCCGGGAAGGTACTCCAGGTCAGTACCCGCGTAACTATCCCACTTGCTACAGCAGCATTTTCTACGACCTCACAGGCCGCACCGTCTGATACTTTCACATCTACACCGCTGGACAAGCCATTTCGATGGTTCCTATCATACACTATGCTGATATTAGACCCTTACACTATGGAGGCTACACCCGGGATAAATTTCTCCTATAACATCAGCTACAGTTTGAGGAGGTAAAATGCAAAGTTTTGGGGGCTTGAGCTGACACCACGACCTCCACCCTGTCTATTGCTAATATACTTTGATCCTCCACAATTATCAAAGACTTCTTTTGCGCTCTCACCTGCTGCTTTTGCACTTTTCTTAGGTGTTGACACTCGTTTCCTTTTTATCGAGTGGCAGATCAGTTAACTATTTTGACGTATAGATAAGCTCGAGGAGCCAGGTTGCCATCTGACCGGGTTGTCACTTGATCGAGGTGCCAGGCTGCCATCCGACTGAGATGACATCCGACCGGATTGCCATCCGGGCGAGATGCCATCTGACCGACCAGCCCCTTTCCACTTTGGGTATCCTATAAATACCCTTGTCACTCTCAAACTTTCTACTTTTGGCAAGTGACGTCCGACCAGCTCGTTTTCCTCACTTTTCTTCAGATTTCTGGCGATTCCGGTAAGATCTCGTCCTAAATCTTGTACTTCCTTAATCTACACGCACTCCTACACCTTTCTATCCTTTGAATCTTAACTTTTAACTGTGAAATCATCAAGATTCAAGGTGTTCTAGGATGACGTCATCATGTGTTCTTGAAGAACTTCATGTTTTTGCCTCAATCCACCAAGAACAACTTAGATCTAACCGATTTCCACATAAACAAACAAAGATCTCTCATAGATCTAAACATATTCACAATAAAAAGGAGTGAAAGATGGTTTTTTAACTTTCTTTCAACTCTTTTACACCCAATGCACTCAAAACTGATAGAATCGGAACTTGTGCCGGCTTACTACTCATTATTGTGGTTGTGTTGGTTCAAGATCCGTATTCTATCCACGAGATCATCGATTCTGGGTTAAACATGGAACATCGTCTCGAACCGTCCACTGATTGGGTTTGGGTGATTCCTGTCCGATCAGGAGTACCAAGTATTGATGAGGTTTCTGTTGCTTAACACGTTATCAAAACATCTCGAGAAAATGACAAACTATCAAAAACAACCAAGTGCAAGACGAACAAGTTAACCAGGACGGATGACCGTCCGAATGGACTGCTGTCCGAATGGACAGCAATCCGGATGACCGGCCACCCGAACGACTTGCACCTTGGTCCCACATTTAACCATTTTTGTCAACACTTGGGGTCTGAATGTTGAACGAATTGCTGACCGATCGGACTACCATCCGATCGAACTGCCATCCGAATCATGGGACATTTGAACTTTAACACTTAAACAATTTTCAACATATTCAATGCACCCAGGGATGCCACCCGGTCGAACAACCGTCCGACCGAGTGACCACCCTGCTGTGAACTTGTTCTCACTGAAGTGCCCAACCGAACAGGTTGCCGTCCGATCGAACGACCGTCCGATCGATCGACCGACCTGAAAGGTAGAGATACTTCAATGCTTTCAAAATGCTACAATGAAAACTTCAAAGGTCAAGCCATCATACACAAACACATCCTTCTCATAGGAAGAAACAATCCACTCGAACAGTCATCCGACCGGACTACCGTCCGACCGGATAACCATCCGAACGGATTGTCATCCGCACGAACTGGCCGTCCGACCAGACTACCATCCGACCAAACTGCTGTCCGAGCCACTTACACCTTGCATCGTTTTACGCGTCGCTTATCCTTATGCTATTGTTCTGATCAGGCTAACCCTACTCCCTAGCGCTCCCTTCAATCCATCAATCGCTGTGAGTATACTCGATCCCTTTTTGCTTTACGCACTTTTGGGTGTTATATACGTTACATATACAAAATCACATCAAACACACTACGCAATGCGTTAAACGCTAACCGTTACCGCATGTTATACGTGACTTAATGAATGCCTGTTTGTTATGTTTACACATGGAATGCTGTCTACCTGCCTAAGCAACGATAGTACTATAGTTTGGACTCAGCACCCGTTCACTCGGGGGTTTTTAAGGACAATTATTTGCATGGATTACAGTGGTGATCCTGTATTACGAACTGCCTTGGGCAGTCAACCCGCAGTCATTGGTATCGATAGGTTCATGTCGATAACTAACATGCCTCATTTCACTCTGTGTACGTGCTGGTTATGCGTAACGCTTTCGAACTCTATATGCTATTATCAAACTTGTATGCTCACCTTTACACTATGTGTATTGACTTTTATTTTAACATATGTGACAGGTGCTTAGGATGCTTATCTGCTAGGAAATCGAGGCTAGAATAAGGTCTTAGAGGCCAACAAATAGTTGTCTATACAAATGAAATCTGAGTTGTCGGAACAGAACTATTTGCCTAGATTTTGTCTGTAATAATTGTATTATATTTTAAGACATGGTATGGGACATGTTACTTTAAATTAATTGGTAATGATAATTGTTATGGAAACTTCTGAACAATCTGTTTCGCTCAGTGCCATGCCCCGATGTTTCCGCCATCGGTTGGGGTGTGACACGGGGGGGGGGGTATTACTAATGTAAATATTGGGTTATTATACTAACTCGTGTGCATTTGTGTAATTTATAGATAATCACTAGGAAATCCTTAAAGAAAACCCTAAGACAACAATGTGAGTAATCTTCTTTTTGCAAACTATTTTTACAAAACCTCATATGATTAACATTATATTAAACAGTGATTGAGTATTTGTATTCTACAATTATCGTCAGTATGTTGGGGTTTTGTATACAAAATTTGTTACTACATTGTGAGTAGTAACATGACCACAAGTCGAGTTGACAGTACCGTGGGTGGTAATTAAAGTAGATGGAAACAAATGTAATTGCGTGACCGCCCTCAATACTGTACAACGGTTTTTACATGTCTTGATTAAACTGGGATTTACTCACCAGTATTTCCCACTGACAAAATGTTTTAAACGCGTTTCAGGTCACAAAATGTGAAAGCCAAATAGAAGCCAGCTGGACAGCACTGAAGGCTTGGAAAAGTGGCTATAATGTTACCTAAAATAAAGAGATGTTTTATCTAAATAAAATAGGGTTTATCCCTACAAAATGTGTGTACTTGAAACTTGGGATTTTTCCATGTGTTTAATATTATAAAAGCGTGGTATTTTACTCTGATAAAATATTTCCTAACTACGGTCCTGATGTAATTTCCGCTGCCAAAATGATAAACACCAATACCACTGAAACTGGTCGTGGCCGCCCGTTCCCGGGTAGTATAGGGGACGGGGGTTGCGACAGAAGGTGGTATCAGAGCTAAGCCACTGATTCAGTCACAGAAGTGTTCTACTGACACCAAGATATTATTCAAAATGTTAGGAAATAAATTATGGAAATACGTCCATATCTGTATATTATCATTGTGTGTTATTTGACTATTTGTTAGTTTACAGTATGAGCAACCAAGGAGCTTCCGACGCCTACCGTTGTTGGTGTATTACGTCTATCAACTTCGTCTTGTATCGAGTCTTGTATTAGAATTGTTAGATCAGGGCACATTGTACGAGAAACTAGGGTTTGTGTTAAAGTGGGTAATTTCTCTTGAAAACACCACTGTCACTTTCAAGGGAAATTAACATTGTAATTCCGCTTGAAATGGTCAGTGCCACTTTCAAGGGAAATTAACATTGTAATTCCGCTTGAAATGGTCAGTGCCACTTTCAAGGGAAATTAACATTTCTAATTCCGCTTGAAAGTGTCAATGCCACTTTCAAGCGGAATCACCTCCACTATATATAGGCTTCATGTCTAGTCATTTGTAACGGAATTAGATTGATATACCGAGGTGCTGCCGGTCTATCCAGTGATTGAAAACAGTGTTAAATCAATATACAAGACGTTTAAAGTGTGAATCAAGCTGTTTCCAAGTCTATACGTCTGTTTCCGCCTTTCATATAGATAAAAACTCTTCTGAACGACTCGTTTGGGTCACAAAACGATTCTACAAGTGGTATCAGAGCTCAGGAAGAAGAGTTCTTGCCAAAACAGCCATATTTTCTGACTTCTACACCTTCTTTTCAAAATTTAACAAGTTTTTACGGTTAAAATGGACTGATCTTTTGATATTACGTGTAAAATACAGTTTTAACAAACCCTTGAAAGAATCAGACCTAAATTCGGACTAAATCTGATAAAAATGGGCCAAAAAGGTAATTCCGTTTGAACGAGACATCTAATTCCGTTTGAAAAGTTGTGGTAATTTCAAACGAAATTACCTGATTCCGCTTGAAATCGCTATTCCGCTTGAAAATCGTCTGATTCCGCTTGAAATTGTAATTCCGTTTGAAAAGTACACCTAATTCCGCTTGAAACTGGTATTCCGCTTGAAAAGTGATTCCGCTTGAAATAACCACTGCCACTTTCAAGGGAAATTAGCAAATTTTCTGTATTTCGTGTGAAACTTGAACTTTTGAGAAACAATTTTTCGAAACATGGAAGAGGAATTCTACAATGCGTTTGCGACACCGATTGCTCCTGTTACAGCTGCCGAAACTTTGTACAGTGAGAATGAGACGGGAACTCACCAAAAACCGCCAAAGCTTATGTACATTGAAGATTTTCAAGGAAGGAAAAATCGATTCGAGAATTGGGTGCAAGCTTACAAATTTGACGCATGGTGTTCATTGGAGAAAGATTACGAAAAACCGAAAAATGAACGTGGGCTTGAAAAGGGATTCAGTGACTTTACAGAGATTGATAAATTGAAGTATACAAGTGAAAAAATGATGATTAGTATTCTTCAACAAGCGATTAAAGAAGACATCTTTGTTTTGCTCCTACATGAGGGTACTGCTAGGTCTATTTGGACGGCATTGATTCAAAAGTTCAAAGGAAGCGCATATATGATCAAAAACAAAAAGGCATTATTGAAGAAATCATTTGATATGTTTGCATCTTTCGATCATGAAACAACAAAGATGACCATTGATAGATATTGTCACCTGGTATTGGAAATGGGAAGATTGGACATTAAGAAAGATGATAATGAATGGGTTGATAAACTTGCTGATGCATTACCACAACAAAAATGGGGGACTTATCTGTTGATTGTGAAACACATGAGAAAATCAGAAAATATGAATCTGGCACAGTTTATTCAAAAGATTGAAGAGGACGAGTTGGATATTCAGAAAACGACAATCATGAAGAATCCAAATGCTCAACAAGATGTCAGTTTATATTACAGAGGGAACAAGTTTGAGGCTAACCCCAGCCCTAGCCCAAAGATCCAAACTGGTTTTAGTGGTAACAGTTCATCTGGAACAAAGGGTAGTAATGTAACTCAGAGTGGTGGATCTTCGTCTTCGTATTCAAGTTTTGATCCAAATCATACAACACCAAGTCCTCAACAACAGAATTCTACAAATCTACAGTGCAATGTTACTTTGAACATTCAAAATGGTCAAAATCTTTCTCCAGAAATAGCAAAGCAACACATGGCATCACTTGTTGCTATGTTAGAATCATATGAAGGTTTGATTGCTGGCAAAATTGGAAATCCTATGCTTACAAAAGAGGATTATGACCAGATTGATGCTGAAGAACTTGAGTTGATGGATGTCAAATGGTGTTTGGCTAGTGCTTGGAGGAGGGCAGAAAAGTTTCAACAAATTACTGGTAGAGATGAGTTTCGAGGAATGGCTACTTCTCCATTAGGGTTTGACAAATCGAAAGTCACTTGTTTTCGTTGCAAAGGTAAAGGACATTTTAAACGAGAATGCAAAAACAAAGAAGCAACTGGAAGACAAGATGGAAAAAATGATTATTATCAGAAATCAATTTTTCATCAGATTACTCAACAAAAGGAACCACAAACTGCTCATGCTAGAATGATCGAAGATGCAAATAACAAAGCTTATTTTGGTATCATTGATCAAGATGATGAGAAAGTGGCTGAAGGTTTCAGCTGGGATAAATATATTTCACCAGGTTCAGGTCTTGTTGCTAGAATTCTGGGTGAAGATGAGGCTAATCGGAAAAGAATCCCAATTTTTCCAGATCTAGGAAGTGATATTGATACCGATGATGAGGAAGAGTATCTTAACAAAGCTAGAAAAGGCATAGATCCTGACAGTTTTAATGTTTTCTTTGCAGATAAAGTTGAGTTGCTGAATCAGAAGAAGATTGCTAGATTGAAGAGAGAGCTAGAAGCAACAAAGATACTAGCTGATGAAAAGGCAAAGACAGAAGCTGGAGAAGCAAATATTGAATCAGTGATTGAGAAAGTGGTAGAGAAAATAGTTGAAGTCGAAAAAATAGTCGAAGTTGAGAAACTTGTCGAAGTAGAGAAAATCGTTGAAGTAGAGAAAATGGTTGAAGTAGAAAAAATCGTCGAAGTTGAAAAGATAGTTGAAAAAGAAGTTGAAGTTGAAAAACCATGTTTGAAATATTTAGAATCTTGCAAAGTTTGTGAAGAGAAAAATAAGCAGATTGCTGAATTAGAGAAGATTAAAGAAGATTTACTGTCTAATGTGAAGTATGTGAAGGAATCATATGATGTGCTGAACAAAAAAGTTGATAGTCTAAAAAAGACAAATTCAGAAATCGAAAATGCAATGGAAAAAATGAGCTCAACATTAATGATGAAGCAGAAGGTCATCAATGAGTATATTGAAGACTGTTCAAAGCTGAAACAGGATTTAGAGCTTGAAAAGATTGAGAAGGAAAGGATTAAACGATTGTTGTTGAGTTATACAACATGTGATTATTTGATTGATCGTGTGTATCCTACTGTTGCAGGTCTTGAAGCGTTTAAAGATAAAGAAACGGAAGACATAAATGCTGGTAAGACACAAAGTGTCAAGTATAACAAGTGTCCGCCTCCAATCTATGAGAGTTATTCCCCCAGGAATCCTAATGAGGAGCGTCTAAAAAAGGCAGTCAACATCAAATTAAAGTCTGAAATCATTGATGAATTACCAGATCATATTGATGTTACATTCACAGCGTCTGACACTGATCATGAGTCTGAATTATTAAAGAAAGTGGTCGATCAGGTGTTGGATATGGATGAAGAGTCAAAACCGGAGTCTAAATCTGAAAGTTCGAGTTCGTCAGAAAAGAGTCCGAGTTCACCGGTTAAAAGGGTTTACAATAAAGAATTCCTGTTATCAAAATCTAATTTGAATGACGGACCAATCAAAGTAGCATATACTTTGAATGATTTAGACAAATTATATTCTGATAAGGAATTTCCAATAAGAAGTGTCAAAACTGAGATGATTAAACAGGTTTTCAAATTAACAGAAATTAATATTTCTGAAATAAAAGATTTAAATCTTCATGAAAAACCTAAAAAGTACACTTCAAGAGTTCAACAAAGATTGAACAAGAAAAAGGGTTACGGTTCTGGTTATGGTTTTCAACAGAGACCAAACCATAACAGTAATTTCAAAAAGAAAGGTTTAGGATTTATTCCTCCAGAAAATTATAAAAATCAGAAAAATTATAAACCGAATACTAAATTTGTTGAAGGAACAAGTTGTGAAGAAGAGCAGAAGAAACCATTCTGGAAACAATCAAATCAAGAGTTTCTTGCTGAAGTAAAGAAGAATATGAAGAAATTTGCTCCGAGAGTTGACAGAAGAATCTATTTCAAATGTCAAAAAGTTGGACATATTGCTTGGAATTGCCTTGAGTTTAGTGATTCACAACAGGGAGTTTCTTCTAATCCTAATTTGAAAAGGAAATGTATTGATGAAAAGAAACAACCTACTGAGAAACTTAAAATGAACAAAAACTCAACTTCTGAATATAGTGAAAACTGAAAACGTTTTTACAAAAGAAGAGTTGATATTAACAAACAAAAATGGGTTGTTAAGAGTCCATAGATTAGTTCTGACAATGAATCTGATTCCACAAAATCAGAGGAGTCATTTGTTGAGAAGAAGAATGAAAATTCCGTTCCAGAGGTGAAATATGAAAACTTTCCTAAATTGTCTAAAGAAAATTTGAAGTTGAAAGTTGGTAAAACTGAGATTTCAGGCCAATTCTTTGCTGGTAACAAAGAATTTGATGCTGAAAAGGCGTTTAATGGCAAAGTTAAACATATTTTTGGGAGAATGGTTGATGGAAAGGTTAAAGGTGCAAAAGAATTCTATAAATCAAAATGTTGGTGGGATAGATGTGTACCAGAATCTCCCAAGGCTGGTCAGGCTTGGGGGAAAGTATTTCCTAACTGAAATCTTGACTTGCCGGAGCTCCCAAGTTGGTAATAGTGGAGCATGAATCGGCATCATTCAAATGTTTTTGAAAATTAAAAATTGGTACAAGTGTGACTTGCCGGAGCTTCCAAGTTGGTAATGGTGGAGCAGGAATAGGCATCATTCTTGAATATGTTTGGTTGGTAAATCTACATGTGGTGTCTTTATTTTGTTATAAATTTACATGTGGTGTTAATGATGAAAACCTACAAGAGGTTGAAGAAGGTTTTCACTTTCAAAGTGGTAAGTCAGGGACATTAAATTGTACTTGATTTTCTACAAGTGGTATTTTGAAAAATAGAACGATGTGATGAAATGAACCCCTAACCTACAATTGATAAAATCAACAAAACTTATTTTCCAGAAAAATCATTTGATTAAAACAAACTTAAGTGTTTTGAAATCATAATGGGAAAATAGTTTGTTGTAAGGGGGAGTTCTGATTGTTTATGCCAAGTGGATGGCGATTTGAAGTGATTTGATATCAGTTGTCACTTTACTTGTATAGTTTGTTTTCAAATTTTAAATGATTTTGAATTTTAGGGAATTTGAAAAATTCAAAAACATGATAAAATCAAAAATGAGTTTTGTTGTGCAAAAGAGGAAATGATAGTACATCAGTGGACTGTCACAGCATGCTAAAGAAATGTAAAGTCAAAATGTGATAAATGGTCTCACTAAAGATGTGACGATAGGCTCAGCTAGACTAGTAGATTTGCGATAACGATACAAACCTAAAATGAAAAAGCCTAGTTCTAGTGGGAAACATGGTCAAAAGCATAATACTTAGTTTTGTCCTTTTTGATTGTGTGCCTGCTCGGTAATCGCTAATTGTCAAAAGACATAAAACTGGTTAAGTCTGTGAACTTTCACAACTTTACTAAAAAGTCACTGTGATTGTGCTTTTTATTTTGCAAAGATTTAAACTTGTTTTATTTCTTTATTTTGTTTAAGCATTGGACATCCTCTGCGTATATGACGTGATGTCGCGGTCACAGTCAAATTTAATCCCAATAACAACTATATAGATAGCGGTAAGTGGGTATCGAACACAGGGAGTTTGTGGAATATGTGTTATCTCAATGTATGTCTAACTAACTGGATTAATCTAAATTGCAAGAAATGTAAATTTCAATGTTTGGGTTGAATGGTTTTAGTTATCTAGAATTACTAAATTAGAATACAAATCAAAAGTAAGTTTTGTAACAGGATAAGAGGGTAGTAATCATCCCGAGTTTCAGGTTTTAAGTGACAACTAACGTTCATGTTCAACTGGAAAGAACCACATAGACATGGCTCATGTAAGATCAATTATTTGTGATGAAAGGGAACTAAGTACTCGGATTCCTAGAACGCGAGGTTGTTACCCGATGACCAATCAACACATATCCAACCCTAATCCCTCCCATGATATCTCGATTGCCAACGGCACCAAGAACGTATGGTTTAGAACTATGATCAAACATACATCAACAATTTACAAACAACCAATCAAACACCATAATAAACTAACAACACATGCACAGTCTAATATTCCAGAAATTAAAGAACAAAACATAATTGTCATAAGTAAACCTTACATTCGGGATGATCACCAAGCAAACCTAGCCGCTCATAGTGTGGTGAATCATCATCACAATCAAACCTTTGTCAATTGGAATAAAAAACAAAGTCTTCATGTTTTGATCACTCAAGAACATAAAAAGAGAGCCAAAAATCGCCCCTCCACTCCTTGCAAAACCGTCAATCTAATGAGAACCGACCCTTGAAAAGACACAATAATCACTGATTTAATTGGGCAGTTACAGTTTTGATCGCAGCCACCACCGTAAATTACGGCTCCACCGTAATTTACGGTGGTCTTGATATTGTTACGGTACAAACTATCTGATTTACGGTGAGCTTTAATGTTGCCTTGTGCACTTCAGATCCACCAAATCAACACCAACAACCCACTTAATTGTCCCCCATGTGCTGCCTAGCCTTCACGTGTTGTTGATGCCTTTTATGACGATGATAATTGTGATGTTGAGAATTGATATATCATCAAAGTAATTAATTCCTCTCACTTGTTCACGTGAAGTAATATCTCTCCCCAAGAAATCTGCATGTGATGATGGTTGTTGACTATTCCAAACCCACCTTCCAATCGTCTTAAGCTGCCGCCCAAGCCCATGTGATTCTTTGTATTGGCTGCCCTCCTTTGTCTCCAAAGCCATGTGCGGCCCAATGAATGTTCCAACATGTGCGGCCCAATGATAAAAATCCACAAAAGAAACTGCCCAAGTCCACATGTCGGCCCACCTAAATTCCTTGCATGTCATCTACTACCTTCAATAAAGAATAATGATAATGTCTTTGGCCCCCAAAGTCTTCGTGTGCCTCTTTCACGTGTATGACTCCTTGACTTTTATGTTGATATGTGCCGCCAAGTCCCACCAAATTAATTACCTCATCACAATTTGTCTGAATTCAAAGTCTATGTCAGTGGCGGACCCAGGATTTTTTCCATGGGGGTGCGGAAAATTTTTAAAAATTTTAGGCCCCTAGGTACATAAGTAAAAAAATCGGTTGTATCGGGTCGGGTCATGTAAGTCAAAAGAACATCAAACTAAATTTATATATATGGCAAACACGTCAAACTTTGTAAAAAAAATCGGTTGTATCGGGTCGGGTCGGATTCCGAAGGAAGAGTATCCAAATCAATTAGTTCGCGCCATAACGTCTCTACTCATGGTTCCTATCACAATCATATTGATCCATCATCCATGACCATAAATTCATCGTTCCAAAAATCATCTAAAAATCAACCCTAAAAATCATCTAAATAACATAATCATCAAGCCCTAGAATTGTTTAATCACCCCTAAAAATCATCTAAATAACATAATCATCAAAAAAATCATCTAAGGCAGTAAATCATCACGTAAAATAATCAAAAAAACCATCATAAAAATCATCTAAGGCAGTAAATCCAAATCAATTAGTTCGGAAGATGTATCCACTTTCCGCCTGAGAAATCGCGCCATAAAGTCTCTACTCATGGTTCCTATAATCCTATCACAATAAAATTGATCCATGACCATAAGTTCATCATTCCATAGTCTTTTTGTTTAATTTTAACTTTCAACCATTCAAGCAATCAAACCCTAGTCCCCTAGAATTGTGAGTGTAATCACCCCTAAAAATCATCTAAATAACATAATAATCATCTAAAGCAGTAAAGCAACGACTAAACACAAGATTTTTCAAACCTATTTAAGAATTTTACTACCCCTTTCTACCTTAATATCAAGTAAATTCATTAAAAAAAAAAAATAAAACTTACCTTTGAAGATCGCCGGTCAGTTTTGGGGCGGATTCCGGTCACTTTCCGGCTGTGATCGACCTGTGTTGTTGCTGCTGATGATGTCGCTTCGCTGGGCAGGAGGCAGGGGCGGTGTGATAGCTGGGCGGGATGATGGGAATTGAAGGCCGGTGGGATTGATAATTGATAAATGGGCTTTAGTTTAGTATTTGTATTTAAGTTAATTGGGTAATGGATATGGGCTACAAGTACAAATTATGTTAGTGGGCTGCTGGATAATGGGCAAGAGGGCAGAATTTGGTTTGGGTAAGGTAAGTGTATATAATGTATTAAAATAGGTAGTATTTTTATAAAAAAATCAAACTTTACTAAAAAAAAATGTATAATATAAATCCATAATATTTTTTACCTATGGTGTGCGGACGAAAAATTCCAAGGGGTGCGCCCGAAAAATTCCAAGGGGTGCGGACGAAAAAATCCAAGGGGTGCGGACGGGATTTTCGTCGGAAATTTACACTAAAATTTTTTTTTCTCGGGGGTGCGCCCGCCCACCCTGGCTTGTAGGTGGGTCCGCCCCTGGTCTATGTCAAAGACTTCCCACAAGCCGCCAAAAGATGTTGCTTCTCAATTCTCCTCATGAATGATGCACCCCTAAAGTCAATGTTGATGACAATATCATATAATGATGATGATGTTTCATGTTGATTTTAGGATAATGATTATGTTGTCAAAACCCTAAAGCCACGTGATGTATTGCCTATTTACCAAACCCTTCTTTTCACTTCTTTTCACAATGATGATGTTGACTTTAAGTTGATGATAATTCGAATCCCCCAAAAGCCTTTATTATATTCCTTGAACCACAAAGTCACATTGCCATTAATTTCCAACCGTAGCCTACGTGTTCCAATTTAACCGAATTAAGCGATTTACCTGTAAAACACATGAACACTCGTAGTTATCACATTCGCAATAAATAACCGTGTAAAATATGGGATATGCACGTATTTAGCTCATTTAAGGGTTGTCCTACGGACCACCCGCCACATCCCCACACTTACCCGTTGCTTGCCCCAAGCAACCCATTCAAAAACTATTTCAAAATCACAAGCGATCAAAATGCAAACCAAGCTAAATGTGCCGTCCTTTTACTAACTTTCAATCATACCACAAGACACACCCCTCACAAAAATCTCTCGGTAACAAGAAATATTAGCATAATGCTAAACCACTCAATGCGCGCGTGTGTGTGTGCGACAATAAGCTTGTATACAAATCAAGTTTCCTCCTAACAAATATCTAACATGCTTTAGAATCAAAGGGACTTGCGGGTTGCAACGGGGCTAAGTGTAAAGGTAGGAAAATGGGAAAATATATATGCGAGAGCTAATTGATTTGACCCGGTTTTTATTTCTACCACTAAACAAAGCAACCATCAAATATATACACAACTTCTTCAACATTCTCAACTACTATTGCAACCAAATACTTCTTTTTTTTTTTCTCATATCTTTCTCATATTTTTTTTTCTTTTTCTTTTTTTTTCTTTTTTTCTCTTTTCATTTTTTTTTCATAACACATCAAACTCAACAATATATACAAGAACATCAAAACTACATACTAAATCTCCTAAACCGGGTCATCTCAAAAGGTAAAATTTTGTAAGAAGTAAGTTTGGGTCACAACCGAATGGTATAAGGCTCAACATGGCTTTCTAAAGACCAAACCCCCACCTCTCACAATACCAAGCTCATATATGTAACGTATGAGGTCCAACCCACCAATCCCGCACTCTCACACATCTAGACGAGGCTTCCTAAAAGTCCCCCTATCATTTTCAAAAGCATGATAATTCTAGGATTTAACAAGTATTCACACACAAGTTCTATTAACACAACAACACACACCGCCACTCAAACAATGAAATATCAATAACAATCATGTGTGGCTCAAATCCTCACCAAGAAAAGACTAGGAATGGGTGTCGGTGTGTCAAATGGCACAATATCAAGCTTTCAAATTTTTACACTTTTCGCTTGAATTTACAAAAATTTTAAAATTCTCAAAAATTCCCCCATCCCCACACTTGGGATACATTGTCTTAATGTATGGTTTTGAGGAAAAGATCGCTTTAACCAAGAACATCAACAATTGCTTATACTCTCAAACCCCAAATTTCTTTTTTTTTTATTAAAAACACCACAAATTCCTTCACAACCCATAAACTAAACACATCAAAACACCACCCAACCGCCCAACCAAAAACTTAAACAAGAATATATACAAAGGTGCACAAGATGAGAACAAGACACGACCTGATTAGTAAATCAGCAGTGTTGGTAGTGATGCAGTTGCGGTATTCGAACCGGTTCAAAAACATCTCTCAGATTCGCCGATATCTCAACAGGGATGTTGCCAAACATCCCCACACTTGAATCATTGCATCCGCGAGGATTGAAACGTAATAACCTGCCAATACACAAACACAACACCAAAACAAAACAAAACCAAACAAAGCAAAACAAAACAAAACAAAACAAAACACAAATACAATACTCTACATCCTCGGGCTGCCTCCCGAGAGCGCTAAGTTTAAAGGTCTTCAGCCAGACCATACCTGATATGCCTCAAGGTGGTCTCAATGCACATTTACCTTTTTCGTTGCTGATGTAAGCACGGTGTTGGATTCTTCTATTGTGTGCGTGCTTTGTCACATCCCATCTTTCTTTGCAAAATTCTTTAAATCCACATTTTCCTACCGAATTTCCAACAAATTCTCGGTAGTTTACTCTCCACTTCACTACTTCGTTTTCTGTGCCCAACAAATCCAAACTCTCCCATAAACATAACTTATGAATGAAATCTCCCACATCATGAAGTGCCACCTTCCTAGTTTCTAAACATGCATCCTTAACACTCCTGGTTTCCATAACCACCACAGCCGGAGAATTGTAATCAACTTTGATTGGTTCATCAAGTAAAAGGCCCTCAACTTTGCTCTCCATAGGTGGTTCCTCCACAATAATTTCAATTGTATATTCCTCATTTGGCCCTAATAATTCAGTTTCAAGTTCGGGAGGAATCACAACCTTTTCTTCTACATCACCCATAGGTGTCATTTGTTCAATCTGCACATGTATCCAGTGTTGTTTTGCTTGACGTTTTTCCACCATCGACGTCCCTGGCCTCATCTCTTTCACCTCTTTTGGTAACAAATCATATTTCCATTCCAAAAGTTCTACTCGTTCTTCCATTGACAAATGAGGTTTTGTTAATTCTTTTTCAACATGAACCATGTGTCTCTTTCTCATCATCTCTCCAAGACTTTCAGATTTATGTGACTGATAGTGCAAAGTAGGTTGTTGAGTTACACATTCATAACCAGACTGATCAAATGTATACTGAGCATGATAATAATCTTGATTGTACATCTGAGGGCCTTCATATGAAAGTTGGGAATATTCATCATAATAATCCATGTTCGACTTGTAAGGTGAATCATAGTATGAATCATGTGGGTGAAACTCATCATAATGGACATTCCGCTCGTCCATTCTCATCTGTTCTTCTCTACGCTTATGTTGGGCCTCCCAACAACATATACTCGGATGAAGTGGGCCTTTGCACAATCTACACGTAAATAAGCTGAAATTTGTGTAATGCCCTGTCATCCTGCAAAACACAACACAACTCAACTACCAAGTGTAAATCATGAACATAAAAGAAATCTTTTTGGTTTTTTTTTTTTAATTTTTTTTTCAAACTAATACACAAGATAACACACGTTGCGCACTACTCCCCAGCAACGGCGCCAAAATTTGACGTGATGTCGCGGTCACAATCAAATTTAATCCCAATAACAACTATATAGATAGCGGTAAGTGGGTATCGAACACAGGGAGTTTGTGGAATATGTGTTATCTCAATGTATGTCTAACTAACTGGATTAATCTAAATTGCAAGAAATGTAAATTTCAATGTTTGGGTTGAACGGTTTTAGTTATCTAGAATTACTAAATTAGAATACAAATCAAAAGTAAGTTTTGTAACAGGATAAGAGGGTAGTAATCATCCCGAGTTTCAGGTTTTAAGTGACAACTAACGTTCATGTTCAACTGGAAAGAACCACATAGACATGGCTCATGTAAGATCAATTATTTGTGATGAAAGGGAACTAAGTACTCGGATTCCTAGAACGCGAGGTTGTTACCCGATGACCAATCAACACATATCCAACCCTAATCCCTCCCATGATATCTCGATTGCCAACGGCACCAAGAACGTATGGTTTAGAACTATGATCAAACATACATCAACAATTTACAAACAACCAATCAAACACCATAATAAACTAACAACACATGCACAGTCTAATATTCCAGAAATTAAAGAACAAAACATAATTGTCATAAGTAAACCTTACATTCGGGATGATCACCAAGCAAACCTAGCCGCTCATAGTGTGGTGAATCATCATCACAATCAAACCTTTGTCAATTGGAATAAAAAACAAAGTCTTCATGTTTTGATCACTCAAGAACATAAAAAGAGAGCCAAAAATCGCCCCTCCACTCCTTGCAAAACCGTCAATCTAATGAGAACCGACCCTTGAAAAGACACAATAATCACTGATTTAATTGGGCAGTTACAGTTTTGATCGCAGCCACCACCGTAAATTACGGCTCCACCGTAATTTACGGTGGTCTTGATATTGTTACGGTACAAACTATCTGATTTACGGTGAGCTTTAATGTTGCCTTGTGCACTTCAGATCCACCAAATCAACACCAACAACCCACTTAATTGTCCCCCATGTGCTGCCTAGCCTTCACGTGTTGTTGATGCCTTTTATGACGATGATAATTGTGATGTTGAGAATTGATATATCATCAAAGTAATTAATTCCTCTCACTTGTTCACGTGAAGTAATATCTCTCCCCAAGAAATCTGCATGTGATGATGGTTGTTGACTATTCCAAACCCACCTTCCAATCGTCTTAAGCTGCCGCCCAAGCCCATGTGATTCTTTGTATTGGCTGCCCTCCTTTGTCTCCAAAGCCATGTGCGGCCCAATGAATGTTCCAACATGTGCGGCCCAATGATAAAAATCCACAAAAGAAACTGCCCAAGTCCACATGTCGGCCCACCTAAATTCCTTGCATGTCATCTACTACCTTCAATAAAGAATAATGATAATGTCTTTGGCCCCCAAAGTCTTCGTGTGCCTCTTTCACGTGTATGACTCCTTGACTTTTATGTTGATATGTGCCGCCAAGTCCCACCAAATTAATTACCTCATCACAATTTGTCTGAATTCAAAGTCTATGTCAAAGACTTCCCACAAGCCGCCAAAAGATGTTGCTTCTCAATTCTCCTCATGAATGATGCACCCCTAAAGTCAATGTTGATGACTATATCATATAATGATGATGATGTTTCATGTTGATTTTAGGATAATGATTATGTTGTCAAAACCCTAAAGCCACGTGATGTATTGCCTATTTACCAAACCCTTCTTTTCACTTCTTTTCACAATGATGATGTTGACTTTAAGTTGATGATAATTCGAATCCCCCAAAAGCCTTTATTATATTCCTTGAACCACAAAGTCACATTGCCATTAATTTCCAACCGTAGCCTACGTGTTCCAATTTAACCGAATTAAGCGATTTACCTGTAAAACACATGAACACTCGTAGTTATCACATTCGCAATAAATAACCGTGTAAAATATGGGATATGCACGTATTTAGCTCATTTAAGGGTTGTCCTACGGACCACCCGTCAGTATACGTGAGTATCGACCTTGATGTTATTACCTAAACGTTCTGCGTTATTTTCTTTGGTGTTTCGTTTAAGCTTTGGATCACCTCTGCGTACACGAAAGTATCGACCTGGTGGTTAAAGCATAAACAACTTCAACTTGATTTTTATTTTCTTATTTTGTTTAAACATTGGACTTTCTCTACGTATATGGAAGTATCGACCTGATTGTTAATGTTTAAACATTCTGCTTTATTTTCGCACATATCACAGTTGATGAAAGTTTAAAGGCATTACTTGAGTTTGTGTATTGCATGATGAGGGGATATGCTGAGATCGTGGGGTCCATAAGAACTTAGTGCAAATTAATATACCTTAACGTATCGGTAAGAATTTCGAAAGTTTTTAGATTGAGATTAAGTGGACAACAATATCGTCAATAAACATGAATTGTTTATAGCTGAAAATGTTTAAAGTTTAACGGTGCTAGTGATTGGTCTCAAAAACTGATATGATCCTCTTACACAAACTCACAAAAAGATTGTTTGCAAATATTTCTTTACTGCATTTCAGTTAAAAAAAAATTCCAAAAAGATTTTCAGTGTGTTTTTGCATAAATTTTTGAAAATACAAAAAGATTTTCGACAACTGATGTTTGAAAAGCTGATTTTCAAAATTCCAAGTGCTAAACATGATGAACAATGTTGGGTTGGGAAATGTTTGAAAAGAATTTATAATGATATTTTTACAAGTGGTCATTAGAGATGTTAAACTGTTAAATCAGTTTGAATGTTGATTCGAGTTAGTTTTTACAAGTGGTTAACAAAGTTTAAATTTGTCGAATTATAAATTTGTGAAATTTATCGTGAGGTAGAGTTTGTGCAGGTTATGGCTATGAGAGAGCCAGGTTGCGATTCTTGAACCTGCAAACATGTGAGCAGAATATGAGCCAGATGATCCTGGAAATTGCAAGAGATTGTTAAATCATCATTCGAGGGGGAGTTTGAATGATTGAGCGCTAGGATGAGAGAGAAGAAGAGATAGAGATTTGATGGATGCTTACAATTGTTAGACATTTTGAAAGAAGCCCGAAGACTGATTAAGACTGAAGATTGTGAAGACTCGACACCGAAGACTTTGTCAATATCCGAGGGGGAGTCTGTTGTGTATTAAGTCTATAGACTTCGTCTTGTAATGAGTCTTGTATTAGAATTGTTAGATCAGGGCACATTGTACGAGAAACTAGGGTTTGTGTTAAGGTGGGTAATTTCGCTTGAAACAACCACTGCCACTTTCAAGGGAAATTAACATTGTAATTCCGCTTGAAATGGTCAGTGCCACTTTCAAGGGAAATTAACATTTCTAATTCCGCTTGAAAGTGTCAGTGCCACTTTCAAGCGGGAATCACCTCCACTATATATAGGCTTCATGTCTAGTCATTTGTAACGGAATTAGATTGATATACCGAGGTGCTGCCGGTCTATCTAGTGATTGTAAACAGTGTTAAATCAATATACAAGACGTTTAAAGTGTGAATCAAGCTATTTCCAAGTCTATACATCTGTTTCCGCCTTTCGTATAGATAAGAACTCTTCTGAACGACTCGTTTGGGTTACAAAACGATCCTATAACTGTCAGTTGTCCAGCTCACCTAGGAGCGAAGGCACCTCTTCATAGCCTACCCTCTCAGGGTATTCAGCTAACAATGAAGATGGGATATTCGTGTTTAAGGCTCAGTCTGAAGAGCCATTCCCTCCTAAGAAGAGAGGATGGTTCAGTAAAGGAGCGCATGAACGTAGGAAAAGGATGAAAAAGTTACAACAACAGCGTGCTCTAGCAGCCGTTAAGAGAGAAACAGGTGCTCACACCCAAGATATGCTCAATAGGAGTTTAGCAAATTTCCATATCCTAGCAACTACAGCTGCCGACCCTAACCTGGAGCAACTCATAGCACCCCAGCCCTTACCACTGTTCCCCACACAGCCAATGGAAATTGAAAACAATCCAGAAAACCAAATCCCAATGCCTGATTTTGACCCCACTGATGTAAGACCCTTGGTCCTTTTTATACGATTTTCATATAAAATGTGACTATAATAGTGTATTTAAGATTAAACATACACTTAAAAATGTGAGTTTGTAAAAACATTTTAAACTTTAAAACATTTTAACATAACATGTATAAATTTTCCGTTTTAAAAGTGACGACGAAACTAATGCGGAAGCTTGAATCTTGATCGTGTTCGGTTCTTTATCGAGCTTGTTCGTCCTCCGGTACTGTATAATAACCTACATTTCATCCAAACATGAAATGAGTTAGTTATAGGTAGTTTTTGTAACGTGTATAAACAAGTTCGGACATTAAAAATGAACAAGAAAACAAGTTTGTCCAGCTGTTGAGCTCTCGCGGACCGCGACCGAGTCGGACCAAAGTTTACGCGGCGCACGACAGCCATCGCGCTGCGCGACGCCACCACCATATCCTCGTCGCGTGACGCGAGGACTTGTTTTCGACAGAAAGGTTTGGTGCTGGTACTGCATATTTCCAGCAAACCAAATCTCAACTAAAATGATCATAACTTGATCATTTTTGATCCGTTTTTCGTCACGTTTCTTTCTACGTGATCGTAAATTAATCCTCCATCACATGGAGTTAACATCCGACATCCGGATTAACAAAATTTTAGATTTTAAGCCTTCGGCTTAAAATATAGTTACGGACTTTTGACCCGTTCGTATATTAATCAAACAAACTTGTTTGTTTGATTCTAAATTCTTATGAACCTTATAATTCTGATATTATCTATCTTATTAGATTCAAATCATGGGTTTATATACCTTCTTAAATCCATTTTGATTTAAATGCTTATTTTGACCCGTTAAGGGTATTTAAGCACTTTTTCGTCTAATTCAAGCTCATTTACTTCTAGCATCTTATTTCCACATTATTTATAAAATGATTTTCCACCACAACTATATTTGTGGTGGATTTAATGTGGTGATCTAAATATTCCGAGTTTTACCCTTCGAATATGCGTTTTACGATAAAGACTCATATAAGGTCAATTTACCCAAGTATTCACACCTTTCAATTTTTATACTTATTCTAAGCATTTATTCTCTTATAAAATTCGTTTCCAAACAACCTTTAAGGGTCGTTTGCTCAATTTAGCTTACAAGGGCGTTTTAGTCAATTTTAGTCCTTCTATTACGACGAAGGACTTTTAAATACTTGTTTGACCCAAAAATCCGACCTTTTAACTATAATCTTGTTTAGAAACCATTATGTTACTAAAACACCATGATTATAACTTAAATTGTTCGGTTTACCTATAAGATAACCGAATATCCATTTTTTACCTTGTCTAACTCTTATAGAATCTCAAGTTCTAAATGATGAGTTGAACCATTATACATACCTGACTCGGGTCAATGTATTGACCCATTTTAATACCTTGCTTTAATAATCGTTATTTACTAGCGATGCAAGTTATCTTTCACCTATTCACTCATGTGAACATAAAACTCGACAATATTCATTAGTTGATATTTTCAAATGGTGATATTTTCACCATTCGACCCATTCAGTCTAAGTGACCGTTTATCTTTGTGAGATGTTACTCAATATTATCTCGTCTACATGACTCGCTTCGGTTTACACCGTATGGTCATTTTATTTATAACCCATTTCTTGATTATTTTGACCCCTTTATGTCTTATGCCATAAAGTGTTTTTCAAAACTAACGGTTATTGTCAACGGGTGACCGAGTTACCGTTTTACCCTTATCATTTGCATTGGTTCATCTTATAAGGTAATCATTCAAAACTCGTTATCTTTTAGTCGTTTCATGACTAAATAATCGTATTAGCTCATTTTAACCATTAAACATGGTTTATTTTCATTGTCTCATGTTCCGAACCACACCTGTTGTGTCGGAACATCATAACTCAGACAAGACTTTATATTATTAGTAACCTATAAAACCAATAGGTATTTAATACAAAGAGTGAAACCTATACTTACCTAGCATCCAAATTATGTCTTTCCTTCATTCTTGATTTGTTTGACCCGCTTCATTCCCAAGCTTCCACCTAGCTTGTTAAGCGTCAAACTATCATTCAAATTTGTAAGATGATTTGACTAGTCATAATCATTATCGACTATACCATCCTACAATCTTTATGTCGAAATTATCATTCGATCATATAAAAGGTCATTTTGACTTTAAAAAGTCAAACTTCCTATTACCATAATTAATTACACGAAGTAGCTTAACTACTCGTTTAATTACTTGTTCAATTATCCGGTTAGCATCATCTTTATGTTACTGTTTTAAGCAAGTTCTGGTCATCATAATTCACCGAATTAATACACAATGATATTAAACATTCTTGAACATGAACCTATCATAAATTTTTATTATATCATACTAAACTCATATCATAGTAAGTATGATTATATACCTAAACACACAATTTGTTCAAGTATTTCCTGATTACAATCATGTATGAGGATTCTAATCATAATTATATCATCAAATTCATCTTATGATTAATACCCACTTATCCTAGTGTGGTAATTCCTCAAATCATAGCATCTTATGCATAATTTTCACTTAGGGTTTAATTCATAAGCACATATACATCACTAATTCAATCATAGCATCAATAATTCATTCATAATTCGTGATTATGATGATTACACAAATTTCATAACTTCACAAATCATCAAAATATGACATACCTTATGATCCCCTAGCTTGGGTGATCATTAATTCACGTTCAATTGTGAATTTGAGCTTCGATTAAGTCTTCAATTTGATGATTATGTTGAACTAGGGTTTTGAAACTCCTGGGGAAGCTTTTGATCGAATACAGAACACACACCAAGTGTGTGTGTTTTATTTTAAGTTTATTTTTATAATTAAACTTTCCATTTATCCGAATCTGGCCCCTTTTGTTTGGTTAGTTATTAAGTAGGATGCGACCTACTTATTTCTAACAATATTCTCACTTATTAACTAGTTAGACATTCCTAGTTAAGTTAGTGGGTTTGGGGGTTTCTATGACTAAGTTTATTTTAAGTAGGGCTGGCAATTGGGTACCTGTTAAGACACGATTAGACCTGTTTGACTGAAAAATACACCCTTTGACTTTTTTAATTTTTAAAATAATTAAAATTATAATGTTAGGATCTATCATTTATTCATCTTTGTACATAAAACATAAAACTGTTTTATAAACATGAGGTAGAAAGTAGTTAAACGAGTCGTAATCATGTTTGAAACTTATGTTGTGCGCGCCGTCAGAAACCTGTTAAACCTGTTAAGACACGATTTGCCAGCCTTAATTTTAAGTCACGTTAACTCGAGCCTTTTTATAAACTTTGTTTCTTCAAAAACTTTCATTCAGCTTTTATTAAATATTAGGCTTATTTATTTAAGAATCCTAATATTCACCGGGTTACTTTTACCATTAACGGTAATTCACTCGTCTTTTATTATTAATGTGGTTTGATTACGAAACCCGTTTTTGGGGTTTTACAAGTCTATCCCCTTAAAGAGGTTTCGTCCTCGAAACCTTTCTTACATAGTTCATTGAGTTTTAAACTCAATGCATTTGATTTGAGTAGTCTTTTAAGCATTACTTATACTTTAACCAATTGTTAGTATTACCAGAAAAGTATGGTAATATCTTTTTGGTTACTAATCATCTACGTATCTTATACGACATAATGCAACTTGAAATAACGTAATCTCGTTATTTTCACTTGTTTAGTTAACTTAGCGATATCCATCGCTTTCATATACTATCGAATTCTTCATGAATCCGTTATTTTGACCCGTTTAAAGGTCTTTAGTAAAATCTTTCACTTTTAGCAACAAACTCTTTTGTTTTCAAATTTATTCATTCGGTTCAGTTATACGGAATCCCCGCGTACAATCAAACTGAATTTCTTGATTTGAATTGCTGACCTTAATCGGTCTCACTAACTAGACTTATTAGTCCAGTTACTTTATACCGCTCGCTTGGTTATAATGTGGTTCTACTTCACATTACATTTCTTGTCCGTGATCGTGTCACGTCATGTTTAATTTTATATCAACCTTTCATTTTCAAAAATATCACTTTTCAAATATATCGTCTTGCACCTATCAGTGTCAAGACTTATATCTTTCATACTTACTATTTAAATTCCTATCAGAATTCATATTTGTAAAAACGTTATTTCTTACTAAAACTGAAGTTTTAGTTTAGCATCTTCTCTTTAACTTTTGTTAATTATCCATACCAGGATATTGACAGTCCATAATTTATTCTTTTACAGTCTTTGTTTTATACGGGGATTCTCAACTGATTCCCTCGCTTTGTCTAATTAACCCGTAGGTCTTTTCACTTAGCCTCATGGGCTATTTTATTAGACTTTCACCTCTTTAAGGTGAGATCCTTATAATCTATTTCTTTCTAGTCATGACCCGTGGGTCATTTTAGTCCCGTAGACCTTTACACTATTTATAACCCGAAGGTTATGATGATCCTGCAGATCATTCATATTATTTTGGACATCATTTGTTTTCACATTTGAAATCCGTTTACCTTGACTGTAGTCCGTATCTACAATCGTTTTCTTTCAAGATAATTCTTTCGACTCTATGACTTCTCACGTCATTTCTGCGTTGGTTTGTCTTATGCTCACCCTTGTCAGGTTTACCTATATTCTTATTTGATTATGTCCCATTACCGGGCTCATTATTCTTTTGCGTTTAACGCTACCCTTATCTGGCTAGCGCTTATTTATGCCATCCGGCATTATATTGTATTCAACCTGTTTGACTTGTTAATGTGAAATCCATCACTTATAAACAATCACCTTTATTCTTTTTTTGACATGTTCAACCTCAAATAGTTGAACATATTTATTCAAAATTTCTTTTTGAGAACTTTTATCATCTTTTAGTCATAACTCATAATCCGAGTCTTTTGACTTTCAATCTGCGTTCCCGTTTCTTGGTTTACGCATATGTTTAATTCCCAACCCATCAACCGGGTAATTTACTGAAGTCATTATTAATGCACCCCTTTAGGTATGCATTTAGACTTCATTTTTGATTTGTTTAGTTTTCTTAGCGAAAGCCATCGCTTTATTTAACCAAACCTTTATTCTTTATTTGACCATGCTTGAGGTCTTTTAAATTCTGAATGTTAATTATCACCATCATCCTTTCTTTGCTACGACCCAAGTCAATGAGTTCGATCGTCTTTTGTATTGGTAATACCTTTGTTTCTATGACCTCGCGGGTCATTTATTCGTTGGTTTTACATGCCCCTTTTTGTCAACCATGACTCTTTCGTCCATTATGACTTATTTCACTATTCACTTGGGTCATCTATTTCTATGCGCGCCATACGTCATTTTTATGGTTCCCTCGAAAACCAATTATACGAGTATGCCCATAAGATTTATTGACCCAAAGGTTCTTTTAACTTTTCATTCATCTTAACCTTACCACATCGGACATAACTGCGCTCATTATAATAAGCTCATGGTATCATGTGTTCACTACTTACTTGGCCAGAGTAAACGATCAACACATGGTACACATAACCTTATTATAATTATCACATCACGTCCCATGTAAGTAACCTTTCAATTTATTTTATTTAGTAAAACTTTATTTAGTTTCCAATTCATAATTACCAGTTTTACCTGTTTTATCCTTGAACATTTACAATGTTCCTTTTTATACCTATTTATACAATCACATTCGTTGATGTGATCTTTACTTTTCTCAATTTGGATCTTTATTGAGAATACTTACTTGGATGATTACTTTCGTCCAAGTTTATATTTAAACTAAATTCAATTATTGTCTCATTATTCACGACTGTGAATAATAAACATCTCTACTGAATTTCTCTTGGAAACGTCATCCTGGATAGGTAACCTATCCAGTTTTCCAAGTTTCAAATTCTATATGCAACTTGTCATTCACCATGTATTCGTTGCATATTTCTGTTTATGTTATAAGTTTAAGACATGTACCTTGTAGATACTTGCCCTGATAAACTCTCCTTGTTATTCGATCTCTCATTCGAGATCGTTTCTCTATTCTAGTCTTTAGCGTGTATGATTTATTTTTCATACTTCAGAGCATTTCTTCGTCGTATCGATAATTCTTTAAACTCTCGTCATCATCCAATGCGAGGTTCCTTCAACTTAAAACATTTACAAATATTAGTAACTTTGGTCTTTACAAGCGCCCGTATTATAATACAAGGCTTTCTACGACACGTGTTAACACACGTAATTCGTTTAACTATATCGGTCTTTTATCACTTTCTTTGGGTTAACGTGTTTTACACGATAACCCTATGTGTTGTTTTCAACACTTTACATGCTAGACCATTAATATATTGAATAACTTACCGGATTTTGCGATCAAGTCTCGAACCGAACACTTTATTCCTTAACCTGGAGCTCTGATTACCAACTTGTAAGACCCTTGGTCCTTTTTATACGATTTTCATATAAAATGTGACTATAATAGTGTATTTAAGATTAAACATACACTTAAAAATGTGAGTTTGTTAAAACATTTTAACATAACATGTATAAATTTATCGTTTTAAAAGTGACGACGAAACTAATGCGGAAGCTTGAATCTTGATCGTGTTCGGTTCTTTATCGAGCTTGTTCTCCGGTACTGTATAATAACGTACATTTCATCCAAAGATGAAATGAGTTAGTTATAGGTAGTTTATAACGTGTATAAACAAGTTCGGACATTAAAAATGAACAAGAAGACAAGTTTGTCCAGCTGTTGAGCTCTCGCGGGCCGAGACCGAGGCGGGTCAAAGTTTACGCGGGGCGCGACAGCCATCGCACTGCGCGACGCCACCACCATATCCTCGTCGTGTGACGCGAGGATCTGTTTTTGACAGAAAGGTTTGGTGCTGGTGCTGCATATTTCCAGAAAACCAAATCTCAACTAAAATGATCATAACTTGATCATTTTTTATCCGTTTTTTGTCACGTTTCTTTCTACGTGATCGTAAATTAATCCTCCATCACATGGAGTTAACATCCGACATCTGGATTAACAAAATTTTAGATTTTTAAGCCTTCGGCTTAAAATATAGTTATGGACTTTTGACGCGTTCATATATTAATCAAACAAACTTGTTTGTTTGATTCTAAATTCTTATGAACCTTATAATTCTGATATTATCTATCTTATTAGGTTCAAATCACGGGTTTATATACCTTCTTAAATCCATTTTGGTTTAAATGCTTATTTTGACCCGTTAAGGGTATTTAAGCACTTTTTCGTCTAATTCAAGCTCATTTACTTCTAGCATCTTATTTCCACATTATTTATAAAATGAATTTCCACCACAACTATATTTGCGGTGAATTTAATGCGGTGATCTAAATATTCCGAGTTTTACCCTTCGGATATGCATTTTACGGCAAAGACTCATATAAGGTCAATTTAACCAAGTATTCACACCTTTCAATTTTTATACTTATTCTAAGCATTTATTCGCTTATAAAACTCGTTTCCAAACAACCTTTAAGGGTCGTTTGCTCAATTTAGCTTACAAGGGCGTTTTAGTCAATTTTAGTCCTTCTTTTACGACAAGGGACTTTTAAATACTTGTTTGACCAAAAAATCCGACCTTTTAACTATAATCTTGTTTAGAAACCATTATGTTACTAAAACACCATGATTATAACTTAAATTATTCGGTTTACCTATAAGATAACCGAATATCCATTTTTGACCTTGTCTAACTCTTATAAAATCTCAAGTTCTAAATGATGAGTTGAACCATTATACATACCTGACTCGGGTCAATGTATTGACCCGTTTTAATACCTTGCTTTAATAATCTCTATTTACTAGCGATGCAAGTTATCTTTCACCTATTCACTCCTGTGAACATAAAACTCGACAATATTCACTAGTCGATATTTTCAAATGGTGATATTTTCACCATTCGACCCGTTCGGTCTAAGTGACCGTTTATCTTTGCGAGATGTTACTTAGTATTATCTCGTCTACATGACTCGCTCCGGTTTACACCGTACGGTCATTTTATTTATAATCCATTTCTTGATTATTTTGACCCCTTTATGTCTTATGCCATAAAGTGTCTTTCAAAACCGACGGTTATTGTCAACGAGTGACCGAGTTACCGTTTTACCTTTATCATTTGCATTGGTTCATCTTATAAGGTAATCATTCAAAACTCGTTATCTTTTAGTCGTTTCATGACTAAATAATCGTATTAGCTCACTTTAACCATTAAACATGGTTTATTTTCATTGTCTCATGTTCCGAACCACACCTGTTGTGTCGGAACATCATAACTCAAACAAGACTTTATATTATTAGTAACCTATAAAACCAATAGGTATTTAATACAAAGAGTGTAAGCTATACTTACCTAGCATCCAGATTATGCCTTTCCTTCATTCTTGATTTGTTTGACCCGCTTCATTCCCAAGCTTCCACCTAGCTTGTTAAGCGTCAAACTATCATTCAAATTTGTAAGATGATTAGACTAGTCATAATCATTACCGACTATTCCATGCTACAATCTTTATGTCGAAATTATCATTCGATCATATAAAAGGTCATTTTGACTTTAAAAAGTCAAACTACCTATTAAAATAATTAATTACACGAAGTAGCTTAACTACTCGTTTAATTACTTGTTCAATTATCCGGTAAGCATCATCTTTATGTTACCGTTTTAAGCAAGTTCTGGTCATCATAATTCACCGAATTAATACGCAATGATATTAAACATTCTTGAACATGAACCTAACATAAATTTTTATCATATCATACTAAACTCATATCATAGTAAGTATGATTATATACCTAAACACACAATTTGTTCAAGTATTTCCTGATTACAATCATGTATGTGGATTCTAATCATAATTATATCATCAAATTCATCTTATGATTAATACCCACTTATCCTAGTGTGGTAATTCCTCAAATCATAGCATCTTATGCATAATTTTCACTTAGGGTTTAATTCCTAAGCACATATACATCACTAATTCAATCATAGCATCAATAATTCATTCATAATTCGTGATTATGATGATTACTCAAATTTCATAACTTCACAAATCATCAAAATATGACATACCTTATGATCCCCTAGCTTGGGTGATCATTTATTCACGTTCAATTGTGAATTTGAGCTTCGATTAAGCCTTCAATTTGATGATTATGTTGAACTAGTGTTTTGAAACTCCTGGGGAAGCTTCTGATCGAATACAGAACACACACTAAGTGTGTGTGTTTTGTTTTAAGTTTATTTTTATAATTAAACTTTCCATTTATCCGAATCTGGCCCCTCTTGTTTGGTTAGTTATTAAGTAGGACGCAACCTACTTATTTCTAACAATATTCCCACTTATTAACTAGGTTAAACATTCCTAGTTAAGTTAGTGGGTGTGGGGAAACCTATGACTAAGTTTATTTTTAGTTCCGTTAACTCGGGCCTTTTTATAAACTTTGTTTCTTCAAAAACTTTCGTTCAGCTTTTATTAAATATTAGGCTTATTTATTTAAGAATCCTAATATTCACCGGGTTACCTTTACGATTAACGGTAATTCACCCGTCTTTTATTATTAACGTGGTTTGATTACCAAACCCGTTTTCGGGGTGTTACAACTGAGATACCTAGAGTACCAACACCCAATCCTTTAGATCCAAACTACGACCCGTGGTTTGACGACCATAGGGATTACCAGCAACGCTACCCAATACCAGAAGACGAACCCATGCCAAACCTAGCAGCCTATCCAGACCTGGACCCTCTAGATCCCTTCTATGATAACGACCAATACATTAGGGAAATTCTAGAGAATCCTTACCCTTATCAGGAACCCATGCCCCAGTTCCCAAACCCAGTACTAGCCCCTGCACCCCCAATGAGCACAGAGAATGTGCAAGAACTCCGAACCTTTAGTGAGGAGATTTTAGAAGGTAGTGAGAAAATGAGGCAGATCGGAGAACGACTTGTCTGGAAGTATGACGAGCGTAATATGGAGTTCTGGATGAACCCATATTAGTGACGGTGATAATAATAAAAATAATAAAATAATAATAATATATAATATGTGTGTATGTTTGAATATATATATATATATATATATATATATATATATATATATATATATATATATATATATATATATATATATATATATCTTGATAATAGCTATGGATGCATAATAGTAATGTAATTTTAATTTCCAGTTTTAGTTTGTATTAGATGCATAATATATAAGAAAGAGTAAGTCACAATGTTCGACGATTTTGACCAATATGCGTGTTGTGTGATTGATTAAATATTATCTTGTGATATTAATATGTGGCAAATGTTTAAAATTCAGATGGACAACGAAGTGAACCAGGAAAACCAGAATGATAATAACCAGAATAACGATATCCCGAACAACAATAACAATGGAAACCCAGTGGATAACAGTGCCATTCAACACATAGTGGCACAAGGAATAATAGATGCGAAGCCATATATTATTAAAACGGTAAAGGAAGCAGAAAACAAAAGTGATCATGGCAGTAAACGACCCGCTGAACCTGAACACAACATAAACAATGGACCTATACTTCAAGTGCCCATTCCCAAAAGAAGAAGAACCATGTCTTATGGTTGTTCTTATAAAGAATTTTGGTATTGTAAACCAATGGAATTCTCGGGCAATGAAAGGGCCGTTGCAGCTCTACGCTGGATAGAAAAGACTGAGGCTGTCTTAAAAATAAGCAAGTGTGCGGAAGAGGATAAGATAATGTTTGCTTCCAATCTGCTTAAGAACTCAGCACTAGAATGGTGGAACACTATCCTCCAATCCAGGGGAAGTGATAGGGTTTATAATATGGAATGGGAGGAATTTAAGTGTCACACCCTGGCTTTGCGGAAGCGTGGGTTTATTTGGTGTGACTTCTTAATACCATAGCAACAATCATAACAATGCTATATGATAAAAACATGAGATATTCAACCATTAATAAAGTTTAGAAAAATCCCATTTTCAACAATCACAAATAAGTTACAAACCTTAACTTGATTTAATTGAGTTCATAAAGACTTAGCAAAAGACTTTAAACAATACTAGGTTTAGAGATATGTAACCCGTCCAGGAAGAGGTTACATCTTCTAAACCCTGGATGACTTCTTTATTCAAACGCAGCTTGAAAATACGTGCATACCGTGCCAGATCCATTAGTTTCCTGAAATACATGTAGTTTGAAAAATCAACATAAAGTTGAGCGAGTTCATGTGTAAGTGAGTATGTATAAACCTTTGTAATATGTCTGTATGAATGTATGTTCTTGGTATGTAGCGACAAGGAAAAAGAGATCAATTAATGTGTAGCTAATACATTAATAAGTGATATGGCCTAGGAAGCACTCAAACCTGTAACGCGTATTTCATACCGGTCCTTCCGGCGGAACGACATAGTCACCACATGCAGCCACACGCTGGCCCATGTGTGGGGCTCGCAACACCCGATAGATCTATCACTCATGCCTCTCGGTCCTTATACAAGGATTAATGGTCTTACGATAATAGCCTATCCATTCACGTGATCTAGTAGTAAGTTCCTTAGCTATTCCGAAAATATATTTTTAAGTCTCACTTGAAAATATATTTTAATTCACTTGTCTAAAATATTCTGTTTCCAAAATATACATATTTTTCCCAAAAATATTATATTTTACTTCATACACTTTTCCAAAATAATACTTTATCAAAATACACATTTAAGAGTATTTTCCGAAAACACGCAAGTTACATTTTAGGGTTCGCGTTGTAAAAACAATACCGATGTAACTTAAATATTTATTTGTGAGGGCGTTGGTATTATTTTGGAGTCGTATTTTCATGATATTTCAAGTAATATTATCTTTACTCTAAAAATAATATATCTCTTGTTCACAAAATAATCATGTAAGCACACAAGCGTTTTATTATGGAATATATATTCTCAATATATATTTAACAAGTTTCATTTACGAAAATCTACCTCCGACACTTGGTTATTTTGTAATAAAAATCATGGCGAAATTTGTATTTTGGAAAACAAGTTAAAAATATATTTATAACACTTGTCACCAAAAACATTTCTAAGTGTTATATTTCCTGGAAAAATTTTGCCAGAGTTTCCTCTGTAAACGGAGGCGTCCACGGTTACTAGCGTATCATTTTCTTTTGTAAAATCATTCAATCAGTTCTCAATTAACCAACCCGACATTTAGACGTGCAAAATACTACTTTTATCGATTCAGTTTTAATACACAAAACTGGGCTGTTTTCGGGTATTTTATTAAAATAGTTATCTTGTTCCAAAAATTCCCAAATTTTTATAGAATGTTTTTTATACGATCCAAAAATTATTGTGTAAAAATATCGGGGTCCAAATCATCACCAATATTTTATAGAAAATCATTTTTACGGACTGAAATCAGATTTATCTTTTTCTGACCACAGTCCGCGGAATAATTTATTTAAAATTTATCGAGTGTCCGATTTAAAAAATTCCAGTGGGATAATTACAAATACATCGGTAGTTATCTACAATAAACATTTCACGATCTAACTCTACACAGGTTTCAAGTTATGACTAAAAATATAACACCCGTTTTCTGCTGTAAAAATGCAGCTCTAGGTGCTGTTACAAAATGACACTTTAAAAATAGTAAACGAAGTCCAAAAATTATGATTCCGGTGCCATTAGAACCGTATTTCATAGTACATATACCTAGACTTCAGAAAATACATTTTTCGTTTAGTTAAAGACCTGTTACAGCCAGTTAAAGTCGGCTGAAAGTGCAGATCAACTTGCTGTTTGAAGGTTAAATGTTACTAAAACGCACCCATATGTTCGTCAACCTTTCTAATATGATTAAAATCAGATCATGAGTCTGTTACAGCAGATTATGGTTTGTTTATTTCAGATTTATCATGATTTATACCACTAGTTTCTTTTTAACCAACTAGTTCATCATACTTTCAAGTCTTTTAGTTTTGATCTTTAGTGTTCTTGATTTTTATCCGTTAAACCTATTATTAACCACTTTAAATAAGAACAAGAGAGTGTTTAGAAGCATTTACAACTAGCACAAGGCTAGGGAAGATCAAAGGCGTAAAAGTGGTGGATAAAAGAATACAAGAGCGGTCCTTGAACTTCCGAGTGCACCGAGCCTACTTGTATGACACCTTAGACCTTTGAGTGTATGAAAAATGGTTGTAAGAAATCTTGAAGGTGATGTTGGTGGTGCTTGGGTCTTCGGCCAAACTCAAAGAGAAGGGAAAGAAAGAGTGTGTTGTTTTCTAAAGTTGTTGATTTGTGAAATGAAAGATTAATCCTTTATGCAATTAAATAGTCCAAGACCACCCTTATCCATTATGTAATATGCTACCCATTTACCCAACATAAACTAATAAAATAAGAAAATAATTCGTGGGGGGTGGTGTCCCATGCAACCGTCCATTAGCAAAGGGGGGTTATGGGGTTGGGATTTAATTGTGAAGTTACTAATTAGTTGGATCTCGAAGTGATAAGTAAGTGTATTAGTGTGTGTGTAATAATATAAAGGGTGTTAGGGTATTCGGGGACGCTAACTGGCTCAGAAAAGGAAAAACAATGTTATTGACATTATTTTTATGTTCCGGGTAAAGTCTGGTTGTTCGGTTGGATATTAATCCGTTAAAGTGCTAAATAAGCATTTAAAGTGTCGTTCATATCTGTTTTAGTGACACAATGAATTCCTGACACTTTGGAAAGCGTCTAGTATTATTTTTCCATGTTTTTGCACTTTACTAGTTAACTTAAATGCTGAATTTTGGTAATAAAGTGCAGAATTTTGTGGTTAAAGTATGTTTTAGGCACATCCGGTCACTATAAATATCACCTAGTGACGCAGTTCTACAATCCTCACCTCCCTACACTCCCTACTAGTGTAGTAATCTATTCCCGGCTCATACTGGCCTTAGAGACAGTGTCTGTCTGATGCTGGCTATGTCAGCATGTTTACTGGGTTATCCGTATAGTGTGCTCACTGTGCTTTTGTGCATCAAGGTTGTCATTGATGTTCTGTGTAAATAATGGAGTGACGGCAATAAAGTATGATGCATGTACGTGTATGTATCAGAATTCAAGTAGCAGTTTAATCATAACTGTAAGCAAGCACAATAATTAAGTATTACTTAAATATTAATCAATTCGTACAGATACCTGGTTTGGTGAGGGTTGTCACATTCTCCCCCCGTTAAAGAAATTTCGTCCTCGAAATTTGTACTACCTTACTACTTATGGTTAAGTCACACATGTAGGTATATGAATAAAATCGAAGTAGATAATCATCAAATCGAAACAAACATTACTCACATTAGGTGAGTCCAAGAATATATAACAACCCGAATCCTAGGGTTGAAAGGTGTGTGCTGCTAGCATTAGGTGTCAAAGGTACAAGACGCATTTGACGTATAGTCTAGTGTAATCCAGCTAGCTGGGGTTCCACAAAAGTGGAGTTTTGTCTAATAAGATTTTTAAACGATTGGTTGCAATATGCAAACGATTTTTCACAAACCATAGCACCCGCTATATGAACTCAAAAGCAGCAACTCAACGTAATAGTAAAATGATATGTCAACTCCTGAATAAATGTCTGGTAAGGTTTAGTGTGTTGACATTTTTTGAATGGTGAAGATACACCGAATGAAATACAAACGAATTTGGTGTATCATAGTCTTGATTCGCAGTTGCATCAGAAATGTTTAAATGATAAATCAAACAAAAGTATGTGTGGTTTTGTGTGAAACGGTTGACCATAATTGGCACAAGTTACAAGTTTGTAACGACGCCACAGGGTGTCAAAATGAAATAATTCATTAATAGTGGTGATTTAACAAGTTCACCGTGTTTTAAACCAAATGAAAGTATACTGAGACAATCTGAAGATTTGATTTATACCATGTTATAGAGTTTCCCATTACATACGGAACATCAAAGGACCCCTGTTTCCAATCGAAGATGAAAAGTAATAAGTATCGCAAGGCATTTGATTAACAACGAAAGACTCGTTAGGAGGTACATGGTGCTTATGAAATGAATATATGTACCATTGCCTTAACACACAATTGTGTTGAGACCGCTTTGATCGTGAAGATCCAAAATGGATTGTTAGCAACTAAATAGGGAATTAAATCCGTGTACGAAGTGAGTAACCAAATTAGCACAAGCTTCAATTTTGTGAAAATATCACCGCAAGGTATAGAAACAAATCAAATGTTTTAGTGGAGTCGTAGACCAACCAAATCTACTACGACTCGAAATGAAAGGATCTCTGCAAAAATAGTTGAATATGATGCTCCCAATACATCATATAGCGTTTCAAGTTACACCTGTGAACTGGATAAGTTCAAGCAATTGAACTTGGTTTCAACGTAACCCGACGATGTATGTATCAACAAGGAATTCTCGGCATGGTAGCAAAATAAACCATGAATGTAACTTGAAAGAAAGCGGTTTCAAGAAAGTGTGTTGGCTTGGTAACAAAAGAGCCAACAATAAGAATAATGTAGGTTACTCAAATCAGGAATCAGTAATTAGGTTTAGCAAAATAATATGTAAATTCCAATGAAGTGCTTGTTCAAAACGAAATCACATGTGTAGCAAATGATGCATGTATGTCAGGTAAGTTTCCAAGAAAAGGAACAATGAGTATTTGCTAAAGTGAAGAAATGACCAGCTATCGAAGCAAAGGTGTATTCGCTCTCAGCGAGAAATTATTGTGATGCAACTACCATTAAGGGGAGTAGAGATGCAAACGTCTACTCGCTAGAAGTAAAAGAAATTCAAGTACTTCCGGTTTGGTCAACAGAACTGGCATATGCGCCAGGTTAATGATGGTTGATTGAGTTGACAGATATGGTTCCTAAATAAAAAAAAACTTTACGAGTTTGGACGTGGGTTCCCAAGGTCCTAAATATATGTTTTCTAAATCCTCTAGACTTCGTGTCCCTTGTGGATCCGATTTGTACATTGTGTAGGAAGCACCGTTTTTGTGTACGTCTAAGAACTAATCATTGTCCCACAATTCTCACCGGTAAACTTTCTTCTTGAATTTACTGTTAACGACGCTCAATTGTCGACCAGTCGTGTAATAGTAGTTGGGTCCTCACAGTCAGTTATGTAAGGAGTTCGTTAGTCCTCAGCAAGAGCCACCGACTCTGGTTGGCTAGCTCGTCCGACTCCCGGTCATTTGAAAGTTATTCGTCCTTTCTTTTGGCGAGCAGAACTGAGGTTATCCAAAACAAAAGTTTTGGTCTGTTATCTTCCTTCTTTATTAACCACTGAGGTTGCACTGTCAATCCTTGCATCTCCGGAAGTGTAAGTCGCTACGATGCATCGGCTACAGGCGTGGTGCCTGGGATTAAATCGATGCGGGACTTGACTAATCGTTGAGGAGGTGATTCCGGCAAGCCTTCGAGGAAGACTTCAGGGTATACTCCGATCACGGGGGTATCGTTAGGTTTTAGTTCTTCGGCTCCCTTGTCCTCGACATGAGCCAGGAAACAGCACATCCTTCCCAAAACAACTTTCGTGCCTTAAGTAAATCGTGATCGGTGGTGGCATATCCTGCTTCGTGAGTCACAATCGTTCCTTCATTCGTCATCGAGGTGCGGATATCAACCTCCGCTCGATCGCTTGCCAACTAATACATCCAATTACCACGTTGAAGCTTCCCAACTCAACTGGCAATAGATCTAGCGTAAACTTACGCTCTCCGGGGTCTATCTTGCCGATTCCGGTTACTGCGTTGGCTTCCACTAGCTTCCCCTAAGCTAGTTCTAATGGGTACTGGAATATCTACTTACTCGCTACTTAAACCAATTATACTCTCGAACTCTAGAGGTACGAATCGTAAAATTTGGAACAGTATTTGGCAATACAGATGCATAACATTGAGTAATTCGGACGTACCGATA
This sequence comes from Helianthus tuberosus, assembly GCA_030545235.1. Taxonomy (NCBI): domain Eukaryota; kingdom Viridiplantae; phylum Streptophyta; class Magnoliopsida; order Asterales; family Asteraceae; genus Helianthus; species Helianthus tuberosus. The sequence continues at coordinate 129,160,262 of CM060407.1, forward strand.
TCCATGCTTGAATCCCTGGCGTGTCTCCCTAGCTCCGGTGGGGAGCTTTCATCCTTGCGCCTGATTGTTTTTAGGGCAATATCTTCTGAAATGCTTTTTGCTTCCACAGTTTAAACATCCTCGAGCACGTTTCTGTTTATCACTCATTTTGCCTTGACAATTATCATTGTCGTTGCCCCCTTCGTGATTCTCACTACCATCTTGGCCCCCATTACTATGCTCAGTATTTTGCCAACAAGTTTCCTTGACATGTCCCACCTTGCCACAGTTACCACACTTTCCATATTTGCATCGCCCGACATGATAACATAAACAATTGTCGCACTTAGGCAGGATACCCTTGTAGTCTTTTCCCTTTTTGGCCTTCTTCTTGCTACTCCCCCGAGTAACCTTCCTGAAATTTACGAGCTTTCTCTTGTTATCCCCAGATGACTCTACAGGAGTCTCCTTTTCCTCCTTTGCAGTGGAAGATTCTCCTCGTCTAACTGCCTCTCCCGTTAGCGCCATGTTGATAGCCTCGGTGACCGTTGAAGGTTTAGATGCTGTTACCAGGTTTAGAATCTGAGGTGCCAGTCCCCCGATGAAGCATTCGATCTTCCTAGATTCTGGTTCCACCAATTGCGAAGCAACTTGTGATAATTCCCCAAATCTCTGCACATAGTCGGCTATCTTTGGACCTTCCATTTTCAAGTTCCACAATTCAGTCTCCATCTTCTGAACTTCTGCCCTGGAGCAATACCTTTACGCATCAGTTTCTTCAGCTCGTCCCACGTCAAAGCATTCGCAACAGTCTCGCCCATTGTTTGAACCTGAAGGTTCCACCATGACAGAGCCCCATCTACAAATAGTCCAGCTACATACTTGACCTGATGTTCGGGGTCACATTTGCTCAATCGTAAAACATAATCCGTCTTTTCAACCCAGCGCACGAAGGCTAAGGCACCACCAGTGCCGTCGAACTCTCGAGGTTTGTGGTCCAAGAACTGCTTGTAGGTGCAGCCGTTGAAGGGGTTATTTCCTGTGGTACCTCTACTGCAATCGGAGTGAACGGCCTCGTAGCATGCGATAGCCTGTAAGAGGTGCTCTTGCATTTCTGCCTCTGTTTTCGGTAGCGGGTTGTTGATATCGGTGTTCCCTTGTGTTGACATTCTTCTGACAAGAAGATTGGTTAGGCCAGGTCTTATTAAGTACACGGGCACACAAGCCTCTACTTTAGCGAATAAGACCTCAGAGGTGTATTACATATATGTATATACACAGTCGTTATAACATTCAATCACATATCATCACAATTATTGCACAACTTGTAAATAAGAACGTAGTATTATAGTTATAGCACAAATACGCTGATCAACAGCGTGCTTAGTGGGAACCTAGCGACTAAGTCTTTCATCAGTTATTAGTCATAAGTATTGTCGCATGCTTAAAGATGATTGGGCTTTCGTTATCCTCCGGCCACAATCACTGTGTCTTACAAAATGTATCACATTAGAAGGGACACAGGGTCACCCTACCCTTGTCCAACACGTATATTAGTGTATCAAAATTACGTAGTCAGAAGTGGTCCTCAAAAGTCTCCTCAATCCCGGCTTATCATTAGTGTCTTTACCCAAGTGTAATGCAATCCGCATAATCCAGAAACCAACTATACTGGCGATTGAGGTGGAGGAGGAAAGAAAAGTGACCGCTAACATGCGAGAGTCCCTCCTCGAGCTTGTATATACGTCGGGGTAATTATCTGCTCTGCCGCCCGATAGTAAAGAAATGAGTATCAGAATCCTGGGAACGGTGTAATAGCAACGGTCGAGAGCGCAAAAGGAACCTTGATGTATGTGGCGAATCAAAGTATGCCGACAATAGACAGGGTGGAGGACGTGGTGTCTAACATAAACTTTTCTGGCAAAATGCTGTCTTGTGATGTAGACACTTAAATCATGTTTTCGGTTATGTAATGTTTTGCATCTGAAGTTGCCAATTGTGGTGTCAGCTCAAGCTCCAACATTCTGCGACTCATATCCTCAAACTGTAGCTGATGTGACAGGTGTACTCATCCCGTGTGGCCTCCATAATGTGAGGGATGGTAAGGGTCTAAAAATAAATATAGTGTATTATAGGAACCATCGAAATGACTCGTCCGGCGTTGTAGAGGTGAATGTAGCAAGTGGTGCGACCTGTGCAGTTGGGAAAATGCTACCGTAGCAGATGGATCGTTATGCAGGGGCTGACCTGAAGTACCTTTCCGAGGTGTGGGTATGTCTTGAAAGAGAGCGATAGGCACGTTGACGCAATGAACGTCGGTCTTCACAGGGGAAAAGAGCAACATCAGCGGTTATGGATGCAAAAACAAATGTTTCAACCGATAAGGAGATTGTCAGGTGCTGGTACTGGGTTAGATAGTAGGAGTGCAATGCCTAGTAACCAAAAGTAATAGTGTCATGACCAAGTAACAGTGCAGGTTCAGCAAGTGCGACATCAAGCTGACCCATAAGGTGTAGAAGCTAGCTCAAGAGCAGGATCTGGGTCGTGTAGCGGTGTGGTGCCTCGAGCAGGTGATAGTGTAGCAGCCATGTCTTCGTCTTGTGTCAGTAGTAGAATGCTGTACTCCAGCTGTTTGTAAGGTTGCAGATGTCACAGACTCAAAGGATCCTGGAATCGAATGTATGCTAGAATCAGAAGATAGCGTGTTAACAGTGGTCTCAAATAAGTGAAATTGGTAAATACGTTCTCGTCCAACTTTCCATCATTATGGGCGTTATCGGATGGACCATCAATATTGCGTCAATATCGTTATTAGTTGTTCGTCGAGTAACCGTCCTTCGGAAGGGATGTCCACAAGAGGCGCATTGTCTAGGATCGGATCCATAGTGTGCTCACCATCGGGATGACCAGTGATGAAGTGGTCATGGATCGAAACAAGAGTGACGGAAGGATTCTTGTCAGAGAAGCCATCAGCAAGGGTAAAGTATTACCAGATTTTGGTAGCGTGGACTGTTGGAAGTCTTCCTCGTCCTCGGTCGGCATATCCGGATCACTCTCAGTGTCTGCCGTAAATATCTCTGGCGCAGATGCAGTCTCCTTATCCGTGGCGGTGGCCGTAGGGTTATCAATGCTTGATAACTCGTTTTCTAAATAGAGTGACATGAGTGCCGGTTCATAATAGTCATAGTACGTATACCCATGGTAGTTATTAACAGTTAGTGTATGCAAATTTTCACCACGTGCGCACATATATCAATAATCATCAATTAAGCAGTAACAATGTAAGCATGTAATCATCCTAGTCTTCCCCGGACTATCCTCTCAGCCTCTCAGACTGAACTTCCTAGTCTCTCAGACTAAAATCTCCCAATCTCTCAGATTGCTCCTCCTAGTCCCACTATACTACTCCCTCAGCCTCCCAGACTGATCTCCTGGTCTCCCCGGCCTAATTCCTCCTGGTCTCCCGACCTAATTTCTCCTGGTCTCCTGACCTAATTTCTCCTGGTCTCCCGACCTAATTTCTCCTGGTCTCCCGACCTAATTTCTCCCCAATCTCCCAGACTGGACTCCCTCAGTCTCCCTGACTGAGCTATAAATTTAAATTTGGGAATGTGTATTTGTGCCTTTTTGTTTGTAAAAAGGTCTGTTTCCCTGGATCTGGACGTATAGTGTATGCAATGTAAAAGTGTTTGAAAACGTTTTCGTGAGAGCCCTGTTGATCATAGTCTAGACTCGAGAAAGAATCCTAGTTCGCTATGATCGAGGCTCTGATACCAAGCTGTCACACCCTGGCTTTGCGGAAGCATGGGTTTATTTGGTGTGACTTCTTAATACCATAGCAACAATCATAACAATGCTATATGATAAAAACATGAGATATTCAACCATTAATAAAGTTTAGAAAAATCCCATTTTCAGCAATCACAAATAAGTTACAAACCTTAACTTGATTTAATTGAGTTCATAAAGACTTAGCAAAAGACTTTAAACAATACTAGATTTAGAGATATGTAACCCGTCCAGGAAGAGGTTACATCTTCTAAACCCTGGATGACTTCTTTATTCAAACGCAGCTTGAAAATACGTGCATACCGTGCCAGATCCATTAGTTTCCTGAGATACATGTAGTTTGAAAAATCAACATAAAGTTGAGCGAGTTCATGTGTAAGTGAGTATGTATAAACCTTTGTAATATGTCTGTATGAATGTATGTTCTTGGTATGTAGCGATAAGGAAAAAGAGATCAATTAATGTGTAGCTAATACATTAATAAGTGACATGGCCTAGGAAGCACTCAAACCTGTAACGCGTATTTCATACCGGTCCTTCCGGCGGAACGACATAGTCACCGCATGCAGCCACACGCTGGCCCATGTGTGGGGCTCGCAACACCCGATAGATCATCACTCATGCCTCTCGGTCTTTATACAAGGATTAATGGTCTTACGATAATAGCCTATCCATTCACGTGATCTAGTAGTAAGTTCCTTAACTATTCATACGGTGTATAAAACGTTTGTAGTAAATGTAACATGTATTTCATCCCCGAAGTATAAAACTGAAAACAGTTAAGAGAAAATGGGGAACATGAACTCACAGTATTGCGTCTTCGTATTCGTAACCCAAATCTCCGCGGAAAACACGACTACCTACAATGGTCTAATGTCTATTAGACGAACGGGTAGTGCCTTTTCTTAGAATGAATGTTTTTGAGTTACGATTCTGGTATTATTCCAAGTAATAATAATTGTATTTAGTTTTGGAATAATTGTTTATTCAACATTTCTGTATTAGTACTTCTCAAGTCTTAGTATTCGTGTTCCCTTCCCAAGGATGGGGGTTTTTAAATGCATGTATGCTTTATATTTCCGAAAATATATTTTTAAGTCTCACTTGAAAATATATTTTAATTCACTTGTCTAAAATATTCTGTTTCCAAAATATGCATATTTTTTCAAAAAATATTATATTTTACTTCATACACTTTTCCAAAATAATACTTTATCAAAATACACATTTAAGAGTATTTTCCGAAAATACGCAAGTTACATTTTAGGGTTCGCGTTGTAAAAACAATACCGATGTAACTACAATATTTATTTGTGAGGGCGTTGGTATTATTTTGGAGTCGTATTTTTATGATATTTCAAGTAATATTATCTTTACTCTAAAAATAATATATCTCTTGTTCACAAAATAATCACGTAAGCACACAAGCGTTTTATTATGGAATATATATTCTCAATATATATTTAACAAGTTTCATTTACGAAAATCTACCTCCGACACTTGGTTATTTTGTAATAAAAATCATGGCGAAATTTGTATTTTGGAAAACAAGTTAAAAATATATTTATAACACTTGTCACCAAAAACATTTCTAAGTGTTATATTTCCTGGAAAAATTTCGCCAGAGTTTCCTCTGTAAACGGAGGCGTCCACGGTTACTAGCGTATCATTTTCTTTTGTAAAATCATTCAATCAGTTCTCAATTAACCAACCCGACATTTAGACATGCAAAATACTACTTTTATCGATTCAGTTTTAATACACAAAACTGGGATGTTTTCGGGTATTTTATTAAAATAGTTATCTTGTTCCAAAAATTCCCAAATTTTTACAGAATGTCATATACGATCCAAAAATTATTGTGTAAAAATATCGGGGTCCAAATCATCACCAATAGTTTATAGAAAATCATTTTTCTGGACTGAAATCAGATTTATCTTTTTCTGACCACAGTCCGCGGAATAATTTATTTAAAATTCATCGAGTGTCCGATTTACGAAATTCCAGTGGAATAATTACAAATACGTCGGTAGTCATCTACAGTAAAAATTTCACGATCTAACTCTACACAGGTTTCAAGGTATGACTAAAAATATAACACCCATTTTCTGCTGTAAAAATGCAGCTCTAGCTGCTGTTACAAAACGACACTTTAAAAATAGTAAACGAAGTCCAAAAATTATGATTCCAGTGCCATTAGAACCGTATTTCATAGTATATATATCTAGACTTCAGAAAATACATTTTTCGTTTAGTTAAGGACCTGTTACAGCCAGTTAAAGTCGGCTGAAAGTGTAGATCAGCTTGCTGTTTGAAGGTTAAATGTTACTAAAACGGACCCATATGTTCGCCAACCTTTCTAATATGATTGAAATCAGATCATGAGTCTGTTACAGCAGATTATGGTTTGTTTATTTCAGATTTATCATGATTTATACCACTAGTTTCTTTTTATCCAACTAGTTCATCATACTTTCAAGTCTTTTAGTTTTGATCTTTAGTGTTCTCGATTTTTATCCGTTAAACCTCTTATTAACCACTTTAAATAAGAACAAGAGAGTGTTTAGAAGCACTTACAACTAGCACAAGGCTAGGGAAGATCAAAGGCGTAAAAGTGGTGGATAAAAGAATACAAGAGCGGTCCTTGAACTTCCGAGTGCACCGAGCCTACTTGTATGACACCTTACACCTTTGAGTGTATGAAAAATGGTTGTAAGAAATCTTGAAGGTGATGTTGGTGGTGCTTGGGTCTTCGGCCGAACTCAAAGAGAAGGGAAAGAAAGAGTATGTTGTTTTCTAAAGTTGTTGATTTGTGAAATGAAAGATTAATCCTTTATGCAATTAAATAGTCCAAGACCACCCTTATCCATTATGTAATATGCTACCCATTTACCCAACATAAACTAATAAAATAAGAAAAGAATTCGTGGGGGGTGGTGTCCCCATGCAACCGTCCATTAGCAAAGGGGGGTTATGGGGTTGGGATTTAATTGTGAAGTTACTAATTAGTTGGATCTCAAAGTGATAAGTAAGTGTATTAGTGTGTGTGTAATAATATAAAGGGTGTTAGGGTATTCGGGGACCCTAACTGGCTCAGAAATGGAAAACCAATGTTATTGACATTATTTTTATGTTCCGGGTAAAGTTCGGTTGTTCGGTTGGATATTAATCCGTTAAAGTGCTAAATAAGCATTTAAAGTGTCGTTAATATCTGTTTTAGTGACACAATCAATTCCTGACACTTTGGAAAGCGTCTAGTATTATTTTCCCATGTTTTTGCACTTTACTAGTTAATTTAAATGCTGAATTTTGGTAATAAAGTGCAGAATTTTGTGGTTAAAGTATGTTTTAGGCACATCCGGTCACTATAAATATCACCTAGTGACGCAGTTCTACAATCCTCACCTCCCTACACTCCCTACTAGTGTAGTAATCTATTCCCGGCTCATACTGGCCTTAGAGACAGTGTCTGTCTGATGCTGGCTATGTCAGCATGTTTACTGGGTTATCCGTATAGTGTGCTCACTGTGCTTTTGTGCATCAAGGTTGTCACTGATGTTCTGTGTAAATAATGGAGTGACTGTCACACCCTGGCTTTGCGGAAGCGTGGTTAATTTTGGTGTGACTTCTTAATACCATAGCTTAATCATACCAAAGCTATATGAGTTAAAAACATGCAAGATCATCCATTAAGTTTTGAAAACCAAACACAATACCATTGTTTTAACATACCCTGACAACCATAATCTTGTTCAACAAACATTACAAACTGAAACATAACATAAACATGGTTTAAGGACTGTGTCTTGTCCAGGAAAGAGACACATCCCCTAAACCTCGGATGACCTCGAAAACTAGTGCAGCGGAAAACATGCCATACCGTGCCAGATCTCGTTAATTTCCTGAAATACATGTAAGTTGAAAAATCAACAATAATGTTGAGCGAGTTCATGTGCAAGTGAGTAAGTAAAACACTTGTAAGTATAAAAGTTCCCTGGTATGTAGCAGTGTAAGGAAAAGAGATCACCAATGGGTTGCAAAGCCATTGATATGTGTGAAGTGCAAGTAGGAAGACTCAAACCTAGCGGATTTATGCGTTGGGCACAAAGTCACCCCGAGGTCCGTTCTGTTTGGGCCTGGGGCTGGGCTCGCTACACCCAGATAGATCTACCGCTCCTGTCCCTCGGTCCTACCTTGAGGATTAATGGCCTCAAGTTTCCGCCTACCCACTCACATGATCTGAACAGTAACCCTCCTTACGCTAACCATACCATGTATAATGTACTCAAAATCATAGTAACATGTATTTCACCCCCGCAGTTAAGAAAACTGAAAACAGTTAGAGAAAAGGGGGACATGAACTCACAGTGAAGCGTCTCTACCAAGTATCCCTGAATCAGAAAGCTGTGCGACGACCTACAAGTGCTAATACTATTAGACGGACGGCCGTGCCTTAGCTTTATAGTTTATGTTTTTGGGAAATAGTTAGACAACTATTTCGTGTTTACTTTTTGTAAATACTTGGTAGTTATATTCCTTCCCAAGGATGGGGGATACAATACATGTGCGTAAGTTACGTTTTAACAATCGTGTGGTAATGTAATTACCGGTGTAACTTATATATTCATAGTGAAAGCGTTCGCAAAGTTTTGGAATCATTAACGCTTGTAAATATTATTTTTACTCTAAAATAATATTTATGTATTTTCACAAGATAATCATAAACAGTGTTGTGACAAAATATATTTATCACGTTGACTTAGTGAAAATCCCACCTCCGAATATTTAGTAAAATATAGTTCTGGCGAAATTTATGTTTCGAAAATATGTCAAAAATAGTTCTAACACTTGTTGTGTAAATAATTCTAAGTGTTAGGTTTTTAGAAAATTTCGCCAGAGTTTCCTCTGTAACTGGAGGTGGCCACGCTTTCAAGCGTATCATTTTCTTTTAACAAATCAATTCAACAACTTCTTTATTCAATCAAACAATTTCCGACACATCAAACTAGTCGATAAGTATGTAAATCGCATAATCGCATGAACTTGTAGTTTTTCCGCATCTATAATGTAAATCCCATTATATTTTGTAGATCTTAATATAAAGTAACCTTAATCTCATAAAAACCCCGTGTTTAGAGAAATCCGTCTTTACAACTTCTAGTAACAAGTGACAAAGCTAGTCCTTTGTCGGATCTTTTTGTTTCACAAGTGTTTACACACTTGTGGTTTATAAAAATATCATATTTGTTAGTGTAAGATCCTTTCTTTAAAATACATGGTTTCTTAAATGTGTGGTTCTTTGAAAATACCACTTGCAGATACGTAGATCCGCTAGTTTTAAACACCAATGTACAGGTTAAATCACTTTTACACAAATAAACATTTTACACAAGTTCATGTCTCTTGTGTGGTAGAGTTTCACCTTTTAACCCTTGTGTTAACCAAAACAAGCTTATGTTAAGATCAACGATCTTACCAAACCGGGTTAAATGGTGATCCGAGCTACCACAATCCTAGATCGGGTCTAGATAAACACATCTTTCAAGTACTACAACTTTTACACAACACATGTGTTATTAACCACCATTTTTAGAGTCTTTACTAGACTTTAATGCTTCAAAACGTATGTTATAGATATTTAACCGACACGAACCCTTTTAACCACTTTAGATAAGTGTAAAAACGAGTTTTAAATGTTATACCTCTAGCTCAAGGCTAGGGAAGAATCTTGATAAAAACGCGTGGATAAAAGCTAACGAAAGAGGTCCTTCGTGTTCCGCTTGCTCCGAGGCTCCTAATACGTGACCTTTATCACTTGTATGATGATGGAATGCAAGAACCAAACTCGAAAATATGATGAGAGTAAGAGTGGGGTTCGGCCGAGAGCTCCAAGGGTGAGGGAGAGAGTTTGTAAGTTGGTGTTTGATTAAGATAATGACCTCTCATGTTTAGGTGTTATTTTATAGGCAATTTTAGTGATTATGGACCAATGGATTTAGTGTCTTTAGGATATTAGACATAACACAATATAATAATCAATCTTGTACTCTTGTGTTCCCCATGGTTGGGGCCGATTCCAATGGGGGGGGGGGTATCTAGTTCGATTGTAACCAAGTAGTTAGGAGGTTAATTATGTTAACTAAGTTATGTTAAGTGTTTAACCTCGTTGGTAATATATAGCGTGTTATGACGGGTGTTAGGGTAATCAGGGACCCTAACTGGCTCAGAAAAATATAAATAGTGAAAATAGTAATATTTTCATGTTCCGGGTAAAGTCCGGTTGTTCGGTTGGATAGTAATCCGTTAAAGCGTTACGAAAGCTTTAAAGTGTCGTTATTGTTATTTTTAGTGACACATTTTGTTTCCACACTTTAGAAAGCGTCTAGTAGTATTTTCCCCATGTTTTGGCACTTTACTAGTCAGCTAGAAGCTGGATTATTTATTAAAGTGCTGTGTTTTGTACTTAAAGTATGTTTTTGGCACATCCAATCAGTGTATCTTATTCCTAGAGACGCAGTTCCACAACCCTTATAACCCTACACTCACTACCAGTGTAGTCAGATATTTGAGGCTCTTAACAGGCCTTAGAGGCAGTGTCTGCCTGATGCTGGTTATATCAGCATGTTCACTGTGTATCCGTTTAGTGCTACTGTGCTTTTTGTGCATCATGTTTGTCACCAAGGTTCAGCATGTAAATAATGTAGTGACAGCAAATAAAGTATGATGCAAGTAAGTGCATGTATCATTATGCAGGTAGCAGTTTATCAGCAATTTCAGTTAAGCACAGTAATTTAGCAGTAATTAATCATTAATTAAGTCGTACGGATACCTGGTTTAGTGCGGGTTGTCACATTCTCCCCCCGTTAAATAAATTTCGTCCCGAAATTTAAGTTCTGCTTGTAGATGCAGAGTTCTTAGGAAATAAGTGGGGGTATTTCTCCTTCATCCGGTCCTCACGTTCCCAGGTGAATTCAGGACCATGTCTGGCATTCCAACGAACTTTGACGAGTTTGACATGTCACACCCCGACCGCGTAAAACAACAAATCGCGGCGGAAACATCGGGGCGTGTTGCAACAGAATTAATTGTTTCATAACCATGGCATACAAAGTTGTATTTTATTTATAAACAAAGGTGTTACATTGTTTCAAACAGGAAAATTAAAGAGTTCAGAACATAATTAAACATAGTCTATCTTCTTTTAAAGTCTAAGGCACAGGTCCGCCCTAGTATTATGATCAATCATCCTATGGAAAAGCACCTGAAAACACATGTGAAAATAGGTACGTCAGCATAAAAATGCCTGTGAGATACATAGGTTTTGTGAAAATAAGATTCATGACTTATGTTTGAGAAAATGTTTAGTCATGAACCTTGTTATTTGCTTTGTCTTGTAAATCATTTGAAAACAATAAGATCAGATGATATGTATAAGTAAATGTCAGGTTAAATAAATAACCATGTAAAAATGTGTTTGTATAAGATAAGTTGTTTGTAAATCAATGTCTTGTGAAAAGTATGTTATTTGTATAAAATGTTCTATGTCTCAAACTGAAATGATTCAAGTAACGTTACGCCATGTAATATCATACAAACACTTATATATAGGAAGTACCAGCGGCGTATCCACCATGCTTGTATCATATTACACACGCATCGCTAACTTAATCACTTAATCAAACCAAACCAACCAATGTAAGAAGTCTATGTTTGAATCAATTGTCAAATGTATTGGGTAATATGTCAAAGTGTTTATGTCAAGATGTAAATCATGTCAAATGTCTATGTCAAATATCCATGTCAAATGTCTATGTCAAATATCCATGTCAAATGTATATGTCAAATATCCATGTCAAATGTCTATGTCAAAATGTCATGTATGGCAAGTGAAATGTCTCAAACTAAACCATATGCACAAAAACAAAGCATTGAAGTAAAACTTGGTTTAAATCAAAGCTATGTTTTGTGTGAATGCATGCAACTATTTAATATGAACATTTATGTGGTATTGTGAATATGCATACATCCAAGCCTGGCGACTGTGGTGATAAAACCCTTTAAACAAATTAAAGGTCTATCTGTCTTAATGTCAACGAATTCGGTCATTCCTTTCTGTCCCCTTACCCTGGGATGTCCGGAACGGGAGTTGTCAATTCCTATGGTACCACTACCTACTAACGAACGGCGTAGCTAATGTTAATGGATATATTGTCCCATGTAAACAAACCAAATGTCATAACAAAATGTGAGCATGTGAAAACAATGCACTAAGTATGTAATCAAATGAACATACATAGCGTGAAATGTCATGTAAAACGATGTACTAAGTAATGCACACAATGGGCATACCTAGCATGAAATGTCATGTAAAACGATGTACTAAGTAATGCACACAATGGGCATACCTAGCATGAAATGTCATATAAAACGATGTACTAAGTAATGCACACAATGGGCACACCTAGCATGAAATGTCATGTAAAACGATGTACTAAGTAATGCACACAATGGGCATACCTAGCATGAAATGTAATGTAAAACAATGTACTAAGTAATGCACACAATGGGCACACCTAGCATAAGATGTAATGAAATCATGTACTATAATGTACTAACGAACATAGCAGTATATGATGTGAAAACTGGAAAGCAGGAAAGTAACAAGTAGGCACATGTGTTCCACCCCAAAACAGTTTAGAAAACAGTAAAAGAGGGGTCTATGTACTCACTTGTGATTGCTCAGTTGTATAAAGATAACCACCAAGCAATGCTAGAGATCTCGGAATCAAACGGCACCTAATATAGGTAACTATGTTAATAAACCGGACCTAAATCGGAAGACTGGGTAGCATTAGGGTTTGTAAACCAAATGAGTGTCGGAACTCACGTGATATGGTTTAACAAAGCCTACATACTAAATGAAACTTAACATAATTGTTTACGACCCATTACGACCCGTTTAGGAAGCTTATGCTACTTTAACGCGTCGTGCGCGTGAAACGCGTTCGGACCGCCTAACTAGTCCTATGACAAGTATTATATGCCTAAACATGTTACATAATCAGTTATGTGACAAAGGTTTAGGTTACATATGCTTAATTACCAATTATACATGAAAAGGGTATTCTGGTAATTTACCTAAGGCATATAAACTACCTATCATATAACTACTTAAACGATGTGACCATAGGGTATAACCTCGGAAGGTTATTCCCTACACTATGGTCACCTAATGTGTTTGGTCGGATCCTAATGATCGACCAAACTGGGTCGGGTTCGAAGGTATAGGCGATTTATTAGATCGCCTACCCTACGACCCTAGACAACGTGGTAATCAGTAGGCATAGTCCCAAGGGACTATGACCATCGTGATTACAATCACGTTGCGAAGTTCTAACGAACTTCGCATTGACCATTACTGGTCAACGCTGAAAGTCAAACAAAGTTTGACTTTCTGACTCGTAAAGCAGTAAAAATAAGGAAAAGAACGAAAGAATACTTACGAAGGGTCCCCGAATGCTAACCCAGATCAAAATAGCTCAGGTATGAAACGAAGGTTCCAACTTAGAGCTTTCTTAATCAGATTTGTGGGTTTTGGGGTTGAGGGTGGATGGGTATTTATAGTTTTCGGGTAACCGTTAGGATTGTTTCATGGAAAGGAGGGCACGATCAAGGCCGTACACTTGTCGGGAAGTTATGGTGCCTCAAAATGCTCACCACCATAAGGATTGGACACTTGGCAAGGGGTTAGGGAGTGCAAAACAGCTGAAAACAGGCTGTTAAGTACTCTGCATCTGGTCTGGAGACCCCATACGCATCGTATGGTATATATACCATACGCATCGTATGGGTGAACTTTGGCAGAATTACAGTTTTGGTCCCTGAACTGTATTTAGGCCATTTTTGACACGTTTAAGGCCCGTTAACCCCATTTCAAAGCTCTAAAATGAAGTTAAAGTATAGGGAACTTAAAACATGCTCAAAAATATCTCGGATGTCGGTTCGTTTGGCCGTACGGTCGCGATGTTCGGTTAATTACGACGGAATACGCATAAGTGCGAAAAACGATCCAAATGACGCAACGAATGGATTTTTATTAAGGCGAACACTAAAATATAATGTAGTCATGCTTACATAAATTTTTGGATGTCCAGATGTATTCAGAACGTAAGTTATGCGCGAAAATGCAAACTTGTGCACTTTTTGACACTTTTAGTCCCTGAATGTTCCAAAAGTTTATTTTAGCACACCGAACCCCTCAAAGCCTATTTCTAAGCTATGTCAAGGATATTTAAGGTGTGTTTAACTTATGGTTATGTTCCGGAATGTTCGTTACAGTTCAAATTGACATACTTTCGCAGTTTGTCATATTTAGTCCCTGTAAGCGAATTAACTTGTTTTTGCCATACCAAAGCCTTCAAAACTTATTTCTAAGTTATGTAAAGGTTATTTAAGGTATGTTGAGTATATGTTGATGTTCCGGAGTATTTCTCGCATTAAACTGAGTACGTTTACGCACTAGTTTGCGTATAACTCTCCAGAAAGCGATGTAGAGTTTGAAATTACATAAAAGTCAAAACATGAAAAATGTAAAACACAATCAAACAAACATTGGGATCAAATAACATTGTTTTATTGATAACAGAACTGTTCATAGTGATTACAAGCACAGTTGTTACATGACACTGCTCCGGCGGGTCTTGTTAACTTTCCAATCCGTGACCTCGACAGGTTCTTCAACAAAGTGGAGCGTGTCGTCAACATGAATCTCGTCGGTGGGAATGGCAACGTCAACTTGAGTTGGACTTTTCTTTAAATTGGATACATGAAATGTATCGTGAACACCATTCAGTTCAGCAGGTAGGTCCAACTTGTATGCTACAGTTCCAATTCTTTCCAGAATTTTGAAGGGACCAATGTAGCGCGGATTTAACTTCCCACGCTTTCCAAAGCGTGCCACCCCCTTCCAGGGTGAAACTTTCAATAACACCATTTCTCCAACTTGGAAATCCACATGCTTCCGGTTTGGATCCGCATAGGCCTTTTGTCTGTGGCGAGCTGCTTCGATGCGTTTAAGTATTTGCGCAATCTTGTCTGTCGTCTCTTGGACGATCTCGGGGCCAGCAAGCTGCCTATCACCTGCGTCAGACCAACATAGGGGTGATCGGCACTTGCGTCCATAAAGGGCTTCAAATGGCGCGACACCAATACTGGTGTGGTAGCTGTTGTTGTATGAAAATTCGACCAACGGTAAATGTTTATCCCAGCTACCGCCCAAATCCATAACACATGCCCTCAGCATGTCTTCCAAAGTCTGTATCGTTCGCTCGCTCTGGCCGTCAGTTTGCGGATGAAACGCAGTGCTCAGATTCAATTGTGAGCCAAAGGCTTCTTGGAAGGATTGCCATATCCTTGACACAAACCTTCCGTCTCTATCAGAGATGATTGAGAGAGGTACTCCATGGCGTGCGACAATCTCTCTCATGTATATTTCCGCAAGTTTACTAGTACTGTCTTTCTCCTTGATTGGCAGAAAGTGTGCGGACTTTGTTAGGCGGTCAACAATCACCCAAATCATATCATGGCCTCTTGGCGTTCTTGGCAATTTCGTAACAAAATCCATTGAGATTTGTTCCCATTTCCACTTGGGAATCTCAGGTTGTTGCAGCAGCCCTGAAGGCTTCTGGTATTCCGCTTTAACTTTAGCGCATGTTAAACATTTGCTCACATAAACAGCAACGTCGCCTTTCATCCTAGGCCACCAATAATAACCCTTGAGGTCTTGGTACATCTTATCCGCTCCAGGGTGGATAGAGTATCGTGATTTGTGAGCTTCATCAAAGATAACCTTCCTTAAATCACCAAACAGAGGAACCCAAATCCTTTTCTCAAAACATAACGTTCCTTCCTCGTTTGGTACCAAAAGCTTCTCCATCCCGCGGAGATATTCTTCTTCCCGGTTTCCTTCCTTAAGGGCTTCTTTTTGTGCTGCACGAATGCGCAAGGAAAGATCGGTTCGGATAATCATTTCTAGAGCCCTAACCCTTATGGGTTTGATCCTTTCCTTTCGACTTAGGGCATCGGCGACTACATTCGCCTTCCCCGGATGATACTTTATCTCGCAGTCGTAATCGTTCAACAATTCAACCCATCGTCTTTGCCTCATATTCAACTCCTTCTGGTTAAATATATGTTGTAGGCTCTTGTGATCTGTGAAGACTGTACACTTCGTACCATAAAGGTAGTGTCTCCAGATCTTTAGTGCAAAAACCACTGCGCCAAGCTCTAAATCGTGTGTGGTATAGTTCTTTTCGTGCACTTTCAGTTGACGCGATGCATAGGCAATAACCTTCTGGCGTTGCATCAACACGCAACCCAATCCTTGTCGCGATGCGTCGCAGTATACCACAAAATCGTCAGTACCTTCCGGTAGAGCTAAGATTGGCGCGTTGCAGAGCTTGTCTTTCAGTATCTGGAATGCTTCTTCCTGTTTGATTCCCCAATCAAACTTCTTTTCCTTCTGCGTGAGGAGCGTCAATGGTTGAGCGATCTTCGAAAAATCCTCAATGAATCTTCGATAGTAGCCAGCCAAACCCAAGAATTGCCGAATCTCGGTTGGCGTCGTAGGCGTTTCCCAATTCTTGACCGCCTCGATCTTTGTTGGGTCCACGTGGATTCCATCTCCATTTACCACGTGCCCAAGGAATTGGACTTCGCGTAGCCAAAACTCGCACTTGGAGAATTTGGCGTACAGTTGTTCCTTCTTTAACAGCTCCAAAATGGCTCTAAGATGTTGTTCGTGTTCAGCCTTCGTTTTCGAATAAATCAAGATGTCATCAATAAACACAATCACGAACTTGTCTAAGTATGGCTTGCAAACTCTATTCATTAGATCCATGAAGACTGCAGGTGCGTTTGTCAAACCGAATGGCATAACGAGGAACTCGTAGTGTCCATAACGAGTTCGGAAGGCTGTTTTCGGGATACTTTCTTCTTGTATCCTTAACTGATGGTATCCCGATCGAAGATCGATCTTTGAGTAATAGTTCGAGCCTTGCAGTTGATCAAACAGATCATCAATTCTTGGCAGAGGATATCTATTCTTGATCGTCAGCTTGTTCAGCTCCCGGTAGTCTATGCACATTCGAAAACTACCGTCCTTCTTTTTGACAAACAGGACCGGAGCTCCCCAAGGCGAGAAGCTTGGTCGGATAAATCCCTTGTCTAACAACTCTTGAAGTTGTGTCGACAGTTCTTGCATCTCAGACGGAGCAAGTCTATATGGTGCCTTAGCCACAGGCGCGGCGCCTGGAACTAAGTCAATGTGAAACTCTACTTGCCTTAGAGGCGGCAATCCAGGTAAGTCTTTCGGGAAGACTTCTGGATACTCCCTCACGACAGGGATGTCTTCGATTCTTGGCTCAGCAGCCTTCTTATCCACAATGTGTGCCAGGAAGGCAACACATCCTTTTTGTAAACACTTCCTTGCTTTTAAGCAACTGATAATCCTCAACGGCGTCTCACGCTTTTCTCCATGAACCACAATGGTTTCACCATCATCGGTTGGGATACGAACAACTTTCTCGTGACATACTATCTCAGCCTTGTTGCCTGACAACCAATCCATTCCTACCACCACGTCGAAGCTTCCCAATTGGACTGGTAGTAGATCCAAAGTAAACTCACGTTCTCCCAATTCTATCACACAGCCTCTGATTACTTCGTTGGCTTCAACTAACTTTCCATTAGCTAATTCGATCGAGTAGGGAATATCTAACTTATTGGCGGCTAACCCAAGCATATTCTTAAATTCTAACGACACGAAGCTATAATCGGCACCAGTATCAAATAAAACGGATGCATAGCGTTGATTGATAGGGAACGTACCAGTAACAACATTGGGATCCTGGCGTGCTTCCCTAGCTTTGAGTTGGAACACTCTACCACGGGCTTGGTTCAACGTTGGGCAGTTCTTCTTAAAATGCCCGATTTCCCCGCAGTTATAGCATCCGAGTCTCTGCCCGTTTCCACCTCCAATTCCAGCTGGGTTGTTGTTCTGGTTGGCATTTCCAGCCTGATTTGCATTGTTGCCTCGGTTCCCGTTACCCCCGTAGTTTCCTTGTGGGCGGTTTCCATTTCCACCACGGTTATCATTCTTATTTCCAAATCCTCCCTGGCTTCCGCGGCCAGCAGTGGCCCAACAAGAATCCTTCAAGTGGCCAGGTTTTCCACATGAATCACATACCCTCAAACCACATCGGCCAGAATGGTGACGCTGGCAGGCATTACACTTGGGCTGGGTGCCCATATATCCTGTTCCTTTCCTTCCACTACCAGCTGTAACCTGAGCTGGTGCGTTTGTTTCCCCTTTCTTACCAACACTGCCAATGCCCTGTTTAAAGTTCGAGAACTTTCTTTTGTTGCCTCCTGATGACTCGACGTGAGTCTCTGCCTTCTTCGCCTTGATCTCATCAAACTTGTTCAAACGAATCGCCTCCTCGGTGAGAGCCACGCTCAAATCGATGGCTTCAGTGATAGTCGCTGGTTTGGAGGAGGTTACCATGCTTATGATTTGGGGAGCCAAACCCCAAATGAAGCGCTCGATTCGCTTGTATTCTGGCGTAACCATGTAAGGAACCACTTGAGATAAGTCATGGAATCTTTGAACGTACTCTGCTACCTTTGGACCGTCCATTTTCAAGTGCCAGAACTCGGTCTCCAATTGCTGGATTTCTGCGCGGGAACAGTACTTCTTGCGCATGAGTTCCTTTAGCTCGGTCCAGGTCAGCGCGTAGGCAGCAGCCTCGCCTAGGGTTTGTACTTGTAGATTCCACCAGGATAGGGCTCCATCTAGAAACAGCCCTGAAATGTATGTGACTTGCTGATCCTCTGCGCATTTGCTCATGCGTAAAACAGAATCGGTTTTCTCAGCCCAGCGGGTAAAGGCAACTGCACCTCCTGTGCCATCGAAGTTGACCGGTTTGCAGTCTAGAAACTGCTTGTAGGTGCATCCTGCACGTATGTTAAAACATGTGATTGGCATTAGCATCATCGCTAAAATCTCCAACTAGTTCATGGTAGGTCCAAATGGCTTGGTATTACCGTGAGGTGGATTGTTGTTGCCCTGGTTAACACTTCCGCTCGCTCCTGGCTGAGATGCTGCGTACTGTGCTATGGCAGCTGCAATGACTTGCTGTAGCTCTGCCTCATTAGTAGGCATTGGCGTTGGGCGTTTCGGCGGCATCTTCTAAAAGATGTGTTCACATTGGTCAGGCCATAGTAAAAATCCAATGTTATAGTACGTACGTCTTACTATATTAGTAATAGTAATAACACATAATATCTCATCACATATATCAATCATCCACATCTCATAACATAACAATGCAAATAAGTAATCAAGCGAAACAGTTGTGATGAGAATACTGCGATTGTCATATATCAAGACCACATGGTAAGTGTATCAGTACATCATAGTGTCATACAATCATCCATCAACTAGGGGCGACATCACCCTTGTCCAAAAATCATAACAAATCAGTGTCAAATACAACATCAGATACATAGTCAACAAAAGTCAAAATCAAAAAGTGGTCTCCAAAATGCTGTGCAATCCAACAATCGTCGTCTTCTCATCCTCGTCTACCTAATCAGTAACTGGTGAGCTCTATGCAGATGGTGGTGGAGGAGGGGGAAAGTGGGTGTAAAACAAACGGCGTAACTGGAGCCAGTCCTCCTCCTGGGCTCGCTGAGTACGGATAATGGAAGCAATCTGCTGCTCTAACGTAAAGAGGCGGGCAGCAATATCTGGAGGTAATGGTCGAAACGGCTGTAGAGGGGAGGGTGCCTGACCATGGCACTGACATGGTGACAGCCGAGCTCTCTCGAGCTCCTGGATACGCTGTGTGTGGGACTCGTGCTGTGCGACAAAGGACATCAAGACGTCCTCGATAGTGTATCCCCTGTGAAAAGCATGGTAGGGGTCAGTAGGTGGCATGCCAGAGTCAGGTGCCCAAAGAAATGGCTCGCTAGTGGGGTCGAAAGGTGCCACGTGAAATGGAGTAAAAGTGGGTGGAACGGATGACGTCCGAGGCATGAAAGGGATAGGCATCGGTACATGCCCATCAGGGTGGGCTGAAGAACCCTCTCCAGGCCCTGCTGGAGGTACAAACATAGGAACCTGAAATGAAAAGTCAACATGTGGTGCAACAGGAATCTGTGGAGGAAAAGGTGGAACATCCTCATCAGCCGGTATCCAACCGTGATGTGCAGACTCATCCGGTGGATCCATATGTGCCGCGAACAGTGCATGTCCGGGCTCTAGTGGGACGGGATCAAGTAAGGGAGCAACAACAGGGTGAACGGGTGCAAGGTGCTCTATAGGATGGTCAGCAGGTATATCACCAACGGGTAAAGGCACAACGGGATCAACAGCAACATGATCGCCCTCAATCACAGGAACATCTACAGGGAGATCAGCAACAACAGGCTCAAAAGGGATATCAGCATGTACTGGGTCATGCTCAGGTATAGGGTCTAGAGCGGCTGCCTGCTCAGGAGCAACGGCAGGCTCGAAGTCATCAAAAGCCATCTCAAACTCAAAATCTGGGTCAATAGGATCAAATAGGTCAACAGGGTCTGCTGGATCCTCCATAAACTGGTCCATCGGAACAAACTCTATGTCACGATCAGGGTCGAATCCCGGGGGAAACATAGGGTCGGAATCCCCCTCATCATCATGGTCAAAAGCGAAACTGGGGATAGGGGCAACAGAAGATGCCTGATCAGGATCTGATCCATGAGAGAAGTGCTGCGCACTCTGGACATGTGTGGGTACAGAGGCTACAGACTCAAAGGAGTCCGCGACTGGGGAGTGAGCAGGTGACTCCGCGGCAGGAGCATCTGTGATCAACAAGGGATCGGCAGCAGGAAGGGCCTCGCCCTGAGCATCCTCCTCGAAAGGCTCCTCATCAAACATATCGACATCATCATCCTCGTCGTCGATGGGTAAATCGTAAGCTGGGTACGCAGCAAGCGGTATAGGAGCAGGGATCAATGCAAGTGGTAGATCCCCGGCGATAGGACCATCTGCGAGCTCGCCAGCACCGTCAGGTAGTGCAAAGGGCTGAAAATCGTCCTCGTCTGTGCTGGTGAAGTCGGACGTATAAACCTCGTGCTCCGATGACTCAATGTCGTCTGAAACGATAGGCCTAGGGCCTGTGGTGCCTGAACCACCAGTGTCTGCAGAATCCATGTGTCTGTAACATATACACAAACATGCACACATAGTCAATCATAAATCAAGTAATCACATAAGTCACCAAGTAAGGTATCACGTAATTCTCCTAGTCTTACTAGCCAATTTCATCCAGTCTATAAGACTGCTCTATCCTCCACCTTGACCACTTAGATCGCTCCTCAGTCGTCATGACTGAGCCTACTCTTCCTAGCCTTGCTAGACCACTACCTTGGTCACCTAGACCAAACCTCGATCCTCCAGACCGAGCCTTATAACAAACCAACGTGCTTAACTACTTCGATCACCTCGGTCCTCCAGACCGATTCCTCAGCCCTCCAAGCTGAGCCTATAATAAAATGTGCTCAACATTCGTTTGTAAAAAGTTTTGGATCTGGACTTAAGTGGTATGCAGTAAAAATGTTTTCGTGAGAGCCCTAGTGATCATAGTCTAGACTCGAGAAAGAATCCTAGTTCGCTATGATCAGAGCTCTGATACCAAGCTGTCACACCCTGGCTTTGCGGAAGCGTGGTTAATTTTGGCGTGACTTCTTAATACCATAGCTTAATCATACCAAAGCTATATGAGTTAAAAACATGCAAGATCATCCATTAAGTTTTGAAAACCAAACACAATACCATTGTTTTAACATACCCTGACAACCATAATCTTGTTCAACAAACATTACAAACTGAAACATAACATAAACATGGTTTAAGGACTGTGTCTTGTCCAGGAAAGAGACACATCCCCTAAACCTCGGATGACCTCGGAAACTAGTGCAGCGGAAAACATGCCATACCGTGCCAGATCTCGTTAATTTCCTGAAATACATGTAAGTTGAAAAATCAACAATAATGTTGAGCGAGTTCATGTGCAAGTGAGTAAGTAAAACACTTGTAAGTATAAAAGTTCCCTGGTATGTAGCAGTGTAAGGAAAAGAGATCACCAATGGGTTGCAAAGCCATTGATATGTGTGAAGTGCAAGTAGGAAGACTCAAACCTAGCGGATTTATGCGTTGGGCACAAAGTCACCCCGAGGTCCGTTCTGTTTGGGCCTGGGGCTGGGCTCGCTACACCCAGATAGATCTACCGCTCCTGTCCCTCGGTCCTACCTTGAGGATTAATGGCCTCAAGTTTCCGCCTACCCACTCACATGATCTGAACAGTAACCCTCCTTACGCTAACCATACCATGTATAATGTACTCAAAATCATAGTAACATGTATTTCACCCCCGCAGTTAAGAAAACTGAAAACAGTTAGAGAAAAGGGGGACATGAACTCACAGTGAAGCGTCTCTACCAAGTATCCCTGAATCAGAAAGCTGTGCGACGACCTACAAGTGCTAATACTATTAGACGGACGGCCGTGCCTTAGCTTTATAGTTTATGTTTTTTGGGAAATAGTTAGACAACTATTTCGTGTTTACTTTTTGTAAATACTTGGTAGTTATATTCCTTCCCAAGGATGGGGGATACAATACATGTGCGTAAGTTACGTTTTAACAATCGTGTGGTAATGTAATTACCGGTGTAACTTATATATTCATAGTGAAAGCGTTCGCAAAGTTTTGGAATCATTAACGCTTGTAAATATTATTTTTACTCTAAAATAATATTTATGTATTTTCACAAGATAATCATAAACAGTGTTGTGACAAAATATATTTATCACGTTGACTTAGTGAAAATCCCACCTCCGAATATTTAGTAAAATATAGTTCTGGCGAAATTTATGTTTCGAAAATATGTCAAAAATAGTTCTAACACTTGTTGTGTAAATAATTCTAAGTGTTAGGTTTTTAGAAAATTTCGCCAGAGTTTCCTCTGTAACTGGAGGTGGCCACGCTTTCAAGCGTATCATTTTCTTTTAACAAATCAATTCAACAACTTCTTTATTCAATCAAACAATTTCCGACACATCAAACTAGTCGATAAGTATGTAAATCGCATAATCGCATGAACTTGTAGTTTTTCCGCATCTATAATGTAAATCCCATTATATTTTGTAGATCTTAATATAAAGTAACCTTAATCTCATAAAAACCTCGTGTTTAGAGAAATCCGTCTTTACAACTTCTAGTAACAAGTGACAAAGCTAGTCCTTTGTCGGATCTTTTTGTTTCACAAGTGTTTACACACTTGTGGTTTATAAAAATATCATATTTGTTAGTGTAAGATCCTTTCTTTAAAATACATGGTTTCTTAAATGTGTGGTTCTTTGAAAATACCACTTGCAGATACGTAGATCCGCTAGTTTTAAACACCAATGTACACGTTAAATCACTTTTACACAAATAAACATTTTACACAAGTTCATGTCTCTTGTGTGGTAGAGTTTCACCTTTTAACCCTTGTGTTAACCAAAACAAGCTTATGTTAAGATCAACGATCTTACCAAACCGGGTTAAATGGTGATCCGAGCTACCACAATCCTAGATCGGGTCTAGATAAACACATCTTTCAAGTACTACAACTTTTACACAACACATGTGTTATTAACCACCATTTTTAGAGTCTTTACTAGACTTTAATGCTTCAAAATGTATGTTATAGATATTTAACCGACACGAACCCTTTTAACCACTTTAGATAAGTGTAAAAACGAGTTTTAAATGTTATACCTCTAGCTCAAGGCTAGGGAAGAATCTTGATAAAAACGCGTGGATAAAAGCTAACGAAAGAGGTCCTTCGTGTTCCGCTTGCTCCGAGGCTCCTAATACGTGACCTTTATCACTTGTATGATGATGGAATGCAAGAACCAAACTCGAAAATATGATGAGAGTAAGAGTGGGGTTCGGCCGAGAGCTCCAAGGGTGAGGGAGAGAGTTTGTAAGTTGGTGTTTGATTAAGATAATGACCTCTCATGTTTAGGTGTTATTTTATAGGCAATTTTAGTGATTATGGACCAATGGATTTAGTGTCTTTAGGATATTAGACATAACACAATATAATAATCAATCTTGTACTCTTGTGTTCCCCATGGTTGGGGCCGATTCCAATGGGGGGGGGGGGTATCTAGTTCGATTGTAACCAAGTAGTTAGGAGGTTAATTATGTTAACTAAGTTATGTTAAGTGTTTAACCTCGTTGGTAATATATAGCGTGTTATGACGGGTGTTAGGGTAATCAGGGACCCTAACTGGCTCAGAAAAATATAAATAGTGAAAATAGTAATATTTTCATGTTCCGGGTAAAGTCCGGTTGTTCGGTTGGATAGTAATCCGTTAAAGCGTTACGAAAGCTTTAAAGTGTCGTTATTGTTATTTTTAGTGACACATTTTGTTTCCACACTTTAGAAAGCGAAATTAGGCATGTAGTCAAGGCAGCTAGACCTCAAACCATAGAAGAAGCTGTAGAACTAGCAAACACCTTGACAAATGAGTTAGTACGTACACGAGAGGAGGACCATAGAAGGAACCTCGTTCAAAGGCTTACCCAAGAATTTCGTTTTGGAAATTCCAACCGTGGGAAAAATATAGGTTCTACCTCTGCACCTTATTGTAAGGCTTGCAAGAAGAAGCACTCAGGAAAATGCTCCACCTTACTGCAATTTTTGCAAGATACCAGGACACAAGGAAGAAGAGTGTAGGAAGAAACCCAATAACGGGATGTGCTTCAACTATGGAGAAAAGGGTCACATCAAGCCAAACTGTCCGAAACTAGTTCCAGCCATGAACAATAAGACTACCAAAAATGCTAGGGCATTTGTTCTGACAGCAGAAGAAGCTAAGATGATTCCGGACGTGATAGCCGGTACGTTTTTAGTTAATGATGTTTTTTCCAAAGTATTATTTGACTCTGGTGCAAATCAAAGTTTTATTAATACTTCATTTTGCAAGCTTCTCAATCAACCATTAACTAAACTCCCACAAAAATGTCTAGTAGAGACAGTAAATGGGGAAACCATTAAGATTTCTGAAATCTTGCAGGGAGCAAGAATAGAATTTTTAAATCAAAAGTTTATTGCAAACTTTATCCAATGAATCTGGCAGGATTTGATGTTGTACTAGGAATGGATTGGTTAATAGCCAATAAAGCCAGTATTCTATGTGATTGAAAGTTAATCCAAGTAAATTCACCAAGGGGTGAAAATATCACAATTAAAGGAGATAAGCCCTCTAGATCCACGAAATTCATCTCTGTGATGAAAACAGCCAGTGATGTAAGAAAAGGATCATTAGTGTATTTAATTTCTATAATCACTAACACTAAATGAGAAGAACTAAAAGATATTCCAATAGTATCTTAGTTTTCAGATGTGTTTCCAGAAGAATTACCAGGATTACCGCCAGACAGAGAAGTTGAATTTAGAATTCATCTGCTACCAGGAACAGCACCGATTGCCAAAGCACCCTACCATTTGGCACCTCCAGAAATGCAAGAATTGAAGAAACAATTAGACGAATTATTGGACAAAGGATTCATACAGCTGAGTTCATCGCCATGGGGAGCACCGATTTTATTCGTTAAGAAGAAAGACGGATCAATGCGTATGTGCATTGATTACCATGAATTGAACAAGGTCACGATCAAAAATCGGTATCCATTACCAAGAATCGATGATCTATTTGATCAGTTGCAAGGAGCTTAATTTTTCTTAAAGATCGATTTACGGCCAGGATATCATCAATTAAAGGTACAGGAAGAGGACATTCCTAAGACCGCTTTTAGAACAAGGTATGGCCATTATGAATTTACTGTCATGCCATTTGGTCTAACCAATGCCCCAGCTGCATTTATGGACATGATGAACCGAATATGTAAGCCATATTTGGATAAATTCATAATTGTCTTTATATATGATATTCTCATTTACTCTAAAAGTAAAGAGGAACATGTAGCGCATCTGCATGCACTTCTAAGTTTGTTGAGAAAAGAAAAGCTTTATGCAAAGTTTTCAAAGTGCAAGTTTTGGTTAGAACAGGTACATTTTCTTGGACATATAGTCAATTATGAAGGAATTCATGTGGATCCCATCAAGATCGAGGCAATTACTAAATGGAAAACCCCTGAGTCATCAACTGAGGTTAGAAGTTTCTTAGGATTGGCCGGTTATTATAGGAGGTTTATTCGAGACTTTTCTAGAATAGCCATTTCCTTAACTAAGCTAACCTGTAAATCTATTAAGTTTGAATGGGGACCGAAACAAGAAGAAGCCTTTAGAATTCTTAAGCAAAGACTAACCAATGCACCCATACTAGCGTTACCAGAAGGAACTGAAGACTTTATAGTCTATTGTGATGCTTCTAAGTTAGGTTATGGATGTGTGTTGATGCAACGACAAAAGGTTATAGCCTATGCATCTAGAGAACTTAAGAATCATGAAGAGAATTATTCAACCCATGATTTTGAATTAGGAGCTATAATTTTTGCTCTTAAGATTTGGAGACATTACCTTTATGGTAGTAAGTTTACCATTTTCACTGACCATAAGAGTTTAAGGTATGTCTTCGGACAAAAGGAGTTGAATGTGAGACAAAGACGTTGGATGGAGATACTTAGCGATTACGATTGTAATATCCAGTATCATGCAGGAAAGGCAAATGTAGTAGCTGATGCTTTAAGCCGAAAGTATCATGAAAAGCCAAGAAAAGTACGTTCTCTTAAATTAAATCTACAGGTAGATTTATATGAACAGATTAGAAAGACATAGGAATCAGTAATCAAAGACGATACTGAGAAATTGAAAGGAATGATCAAGGAATTAGAACAAGGAACAGATGGAATTTGGAGATTCCATAAGAAAAGAATGTGGATACCTAAATCAGGAAACCTACGTCACCGTATATTAGAGGAAGCCCATAAGTCTAAATATACGATGCATCCTGGAGGTGATAAAATGTATCAGGACTTAAGAAGGAACTTCTGGTGGATAGGAATGAAAAAGGATATAGCAGCCTATGTTGCCAAGTTTTTAACCTGTTCCCAAGTCAAAGCCGAACATCAGAAACCCTCAGGTTTATTGCAGCAGTTAGAAATGCCAGTGTGGAAATGGGAATTGATAACAATGGATTTTTTTACCAAATTACCAAAAACAAGAAAAGGTAATGATACAATCTGGGTGATTGTAGATAGATTAACCAAGTCAGCTCATTTCCTACCAATGAAAGAAACCTTCAGTATGGAACAATTAGCTAAGTTGCATGTAAATGAAATAGTTTCATTACATGGAATTCCTTTATCAATTGTTTCTGATAGAGATAGCCGTTTTACCTCTCATTTTTGGACAAGTTTCCAAAAAGCCATGGGAACCAAGTTGAATCTAAGCACAGCTTATCATCCTCAAACGGACGGACAAAGCGAAAGGACAATTCAGACTATGGAGGATATGCTTAGAGCTTGTGTAATTGATTTCGGAGGTAATTGGGATGATCACTTACCATTAATAGAATTTTCTTACAATAACAGTTATCACACAAGTATCAATGCTGCACCATTCAAAGCACTTTATGGACGAAAGTGCCGAACTCCAGTCTGTTGGGCAGAAATTGGAGAAAGCAACTATCTGGACCAGAAATAGTACAAGAAACAACCGACAAGATTATCCAAGTCAAGGAAGGACTGAAAGCAGCACGTGACCGACAAAAGAGTTATGCTGATAACAGACGGAAGCCATTGGAATTTCAGGTAGGAGACAAAGTGTTATTGAAAGTCTCTCCTTGGAAAGGAGTGGTAAGATTCATCAAAAGGGGAAAGCTAAGCCCCAGGTATGTTGAACCTTTTGAGATTATTAAAAGAATAGGACCTGTAGCCTATCAGTTACAACTGCTAGAGGAAATGGCAAGAATACATGATGTATTTCATGTATCTAATCTCAAAAAGTGATTAGCTGATGAATCACTGGTAGTACCTCTTAAGGATATAGAGGTAAATGAACAGTTAAAATTTGTGGAAAGACCTCTACAGATCGAAGACAGGAAAGTTAAGAACCTCAAGCACAAGAGATTAGTTCTGGTCAAAGTGAAATAGGACTCCAAAAGAGGACCAGAGTACACATGGGAGCTTGAATCAGAGATGCAAATGAAATATCCACACCTGTTCCAGTAGACCTCGAGGACGAGTTCTAAAACAAGGTGGGGGAGAATATAACAACTCTCCAAAAGAATTCCGATACCCTAAAAATATATAAAATATCCCAATACGTCCTAAAATACACCCCGAATACGATAACGGGCCCCGAATACCTTTATTTTATTAAATTTAATTAAAAATCAGATTTTTTAGGCTGTGGCGGGCCGCGAAGACCTAGCCTTGGTCTTACGCGGGCCGCGAGCACCTTGACATGTGGCCTAACCCGGAAGCCGCCACGTGTCAACACGTGGCAGAGCTAGATCGGTGACAAATCAAGGCTAGGCCCTACGGACCCTATGTCGCGGGCCGCGTAGGATGAGAATGATATGGTGCTCCCACTAACCTTTCTGTAAACACAAGGCTCATCTTCATTCTTGACAAACCAAACTCTTTGATCTTCTGGTCAAAATGAAGATTCCAGCTACGAGATGCTTGCTTGAGTCCATAAATGGACTTATTGGGTTTGCACACCTTAGTTGGATATTTAGGATTGACGAAACCTTCAGGCCGAACCACATAGACATCTTCAAAGAGATGTCTATTAAGAAATGTGGTTTTGACATCCATTTGCCATATTTCGTAATCATACTACGCAACTATGCCAGGCAATGTCCTGATTGATTTAATCATAGCAACTGGTGAGAGGGTGTCATCATAGTCAATACCTTAAGTTTGAGTGAAACCCTTCGCAACTAGCCATGCTTTATAGGCGTGTATATTTCCATGCACATCGGTTTTTCTCTTGAAAATCCATTTGCTCCCTGTTGCCCGAGATTCGAGGGGCAGCTCAACCAAGTCCCATACTTGATTGTCATGCATAGATTGCATCTCGACGTTCATGGCTTCTTGCCATTTCTCAGATTCCGAATCTAAGATTGTAGATTTGTAGTCAGCAGGTTCGTCATTAGACTTAGCTACTAATAAGACTTCGGGACCTTTTAGATGCCATAGACATCTATCAGATTCTTGCGAATTCTACTACTTCAGCAAACGCTTGTGTTTTATGTCTGATTCATTGGCAAAAACTACTTGTTGATCAGACAGTCCAGCTACATCAGTGGTTGTTTGTTGGTGCATGCGTCTGTCGACTTCGTCTTGTATCGAGTCTTGTTCGTAGAATGATAGATCAGGGCACGTAATTCGAGAAAACATGTAATTTAACTTGAAAGGCAGATTTCGCTTGAATGAACATTGTTTGTTATTCCGCTCGGAATCAGATTCCGCTTGGAATTCTGATTTCGCTTGGAACTTTCTCAAGCGAAATCCCAGTCCTATAAATAGGTGTTTAAGCGAGATCAGTGTAAGAGTTTCTGGTCAGTGTAACGAAGTGCTGCCGAAGTGTCCACAGACTTGTATTTGATCTAAAATCAATATACAGACAGTTTAAAGTGATATTTGCTGAATTGAACTCAATACGTCTGTTTCCGCCATTCGTATAGAGATAAACTCTTCTGATCGACTCGTTCGGGTCTGAAAACGATCCTACAAGTGGTATCAGAGCTCAGGAGGAAGAGTTCATACCAATTCAGTTGCAAAATCTGTTTTCTAGACCTTATTTTCAAAATTAACCGTGAAAACTTGGTTAAAATCGGCTAATTTTCTCACAATGTGTGCGTAATTATGTTTTAACAAACCCTTGAGAGTTTTAGAACTTAATTCGGCTTAAAACTTGATCAATTAGACAAAATTTGGACCGAATTGCTGACATCAAGTTGATTTCGCTTGAGTTGTTCTTGTTGATTTCGCTTGAGATTGCACTTTGATTCTGATTCCGCTTGAAAATTCTGTTGATTCGCTCGAACCGGTATTTCGCTTGAGAAATTGTGCTGATTCCGCTCGAACCATTATTTCGCTTGAAAAATTCTGGTGATTTTGCTTGAACAGTTATTCCGCTTGAACAATCTGTTTTGTGAACTTTTGAAAACTGAAGACATGGAGAACGAGTTTTATAATGCCTTTGCTAGCCCAATGACTGTTACTCAAAGTACATTGCTTGAAAATGAAACTGGAACAACACAAAAACCGCCTAAGCTTTTGGACATTGATGATTTTAGTGGATGGGCTGAACGATTTGGTAACTGGGTTGAAGCTTATCATTTAGATGCATGGGAACATACTGAAGTTCAATATTTTAGACCAGTTGGTAGCGATCGAGAGAAAATACCAATTAGAGATTTGAGTGCTGAGGAGAAAAAGAAATACAAAGATGAGAAGTTGATGGTTAGTTTGTTGTAGCAGGAAATTAAAGAAGACATCTTGATTTTACTTCAACATAATGGAACTGCATATTCGATATGGACAGAACTAGAAGCAAAGTTTCTTGGCAGTGATGACATGCTTAAGAACAAAAAGTCATTGATGAAGAAGGAATTCGATTTGTTTCGAGGATTAAGAAATGAAAGTACCAAGCAGATCATTGAAAGATACTGCAATTTATTGAAAAACATGAACAGATTGAGTATCAGAAAGGATAAAGATGAGTTGATTGAAAAGTTAGCTGATGCGTTGCCACATGATGAGTGGGGCACGTATCTTATGATGTTGAAAAATAAACCAGGTTTTAATGATCTAACATTGAGTGATTTTATTAAACAGCTTGAAGCTCAAGAAATGGAGCAACGAAAGATAGCCAGAATGAAGAACTATGATGGAGAGCAAGACATTGGTTTGCATTATAAAAGTGGTGTTAGTAACAAAACCAATTTTTCGCCAAAAGTTGAAACTGCTTTTAATACAACGGGATCTTCTGAAAAGCCATCTCACGGATCAAGTAACAAGATAGGATTTTCTTCATTTCCATCATTTGATCCACACTTTTCTACAACAAAGAGCGGCAAAGTACTTCAATGCAACATTGCTTTAAACCTTGAAAATGATCAGAATTATACTGAAGAAGTTGCTAAAAGCCACATGTCTTTGTTGGTAACTGTGCTTGAATCCTATGGAGGTTTAGTTGCAGGAAGGATCGGAAATCCAATGCTAACAAAAGAGGATTACGATCAAATTGATGTTGAGGAGATGGAATTGATGGACATAAAATGGTGCATGGCTAGTGTATTGAGACGAGCTGAAAAGTTAAAAGAAATTACAGGCAGAGATGATTTTCGCGATGCAAATGTTTCAACTTTAGGATTTGATAAGTCTAAAGTTGTTTTCGATGCAGGGAAAAAGGGCATTTCAAGAGAGAGTGCACAAATCGAGAAGCAAGTGGAACTCAAAATCCCTTTGGAAACAATGATTATTATCAAAAAGCGTTATATAATCAAGTTGCTCAACAACCACATTAACAACAACAGCCACAAACAACTCATGGTAGGAAAGAAATTGAAGATTCAAAGAGAGCATGTCTTGTTAATCAAGATAAAAGAAATGGTTTCAGTTGGGATAAATACATTCCAAAAGATAGTAAAGTATGTGTGGCAGAACAAGAAGATGAAAAATTGGCAAAAGATTTCAGTTGGGATGATTATTGCCCAGACAAAGAATTCCTAGCTAAAGGATTTGTTGCTCAGGTTATCAATGATTATACTGATGATTATTGGGCAGAAAAAGTCAGAAAACGTTTAAATGGTGAAGTTGAGAAAAAGAAAGAAGTTGTAGAAGAAGTTCAAGTGAGAGTAGTTAAAGAAGTTCCAGCATTTGAAATCAAAACAGATGATGAGATTGTCAAGGTTGCTGAAAAATGTATGAATTGTGACTCTCTGATAATGCAGAACAATGAATTGCTGCACAACATAAAAAGGCTGAAATAATCATACGATACTTTGAATAGAGAGATGAATAAGTACAACGAGTCAAGCAGTGAACAAGCTGTAGCAATGAATACACTCAAAGGAGCTTACATGAGACAGCTTGACGATGTCAACTACTATACAGAGAAGTGTGCTGAGCTTGAATTGAAGTTGGCAACACAAAGAATTGAAACTGAAAGAGTTAACAATTTATTAAAAAGTTACTCATGTTCTACTTTTGTTGTTGACAGGATTTACCCCATAGTGGAAAAATTGAAGACATTTGAAGAAGAGAAGACTTCGGAAGAAGAAAAATCTGTGACAAAAGAAGATGATGAAGTGAATATATCTGGTAAGAAATCAAGTGTGGTTTAAAACAAATGTCCGCCCCCTGTTTGTTGGACCGTGTGAGTGACCCTAAATGTCAGTAAAAGTAGTTCATCTCTGAATACGAAGGCGGAATCAACGTATACAAAGTCACAACAGCTCTCGGATCCTTTTAACTTCTTTCTATTACTGATTACAAGCCTTTACACGTGTTTTTGATGTAATTTTGACAGAGTTTCGACACCAACACTATGACCTAATTCCGCTCCAACTGTTACAAATGACACCAGCTGAACCCTATTTATAGATGCCCTGATTCCGCTCCAAACTACCTGTTACATTACGAGCGGAATCACAAAGATCAACAGGAGCGGAATCACTAAGTTGACATCAGGAGCGGAATCACCTAGAACCTATCAGGAGCGGAATTACAACATACCTGATTTCGCTCCTAATGACATAAATGTCATTTGGAGCGGAATTACATTCTAAGACCACTTTTTCATTTCCGAGCTCCAATCTAACCTATCTAGACCTAAGACTCAACTAAGACGTAGTAAACAGACATTCCATGCACCAACAGACTCCCCCTTGGATGTTGACGAAGTCTTTGGCATTGAATCTTCAGTCTTGGTCTCTTTCCAACTCTGTCTTCTCATTGCAAAAACTCTTTCTTCACACATGTTCAGAAACTCAATCTGGCTCCATCTTTAATCTCCCCTTCGATTGTTGATTCAGAACTCTAGACTCCCCCTTTCACAGACTCCCCCTCTCGGACAGCTAGGGCTCGAATTCTGATTCAAACTTTTTATCATTTCATTGCCATGAGAATTTCTGTTACCTGCATGACCTCTACCCAAATATAAGATATATGAAAAAAATAGTTTCAATCAAAACTTACCATTTAACCTTCAGTGATAAAAATCCACTTAAGTATTCAGGTCCAAATTAATGACCATCATTACTTAATTTATCTACCAAGTCCAATTTAATGACCTTGGTTGATCAGATACAATTCACAATGACATTTAGTTCAATTTGAATTTCTGAAAATTACAAGTTTCAAATTAATGAACTTGCTTCAAACTTTTCAACTTCTCAAACTTATCAAGATTAGCTCACGACTCATCATCCAGTCCAGAAATCTCCTGCATCTGCTTTCAATCTTTCGAATCCGAAGATCAACTCTCCACTTTGGTTTGTCAAAAATAAAGCAGAAGAGTAAAATATTTTTAGATTTTTAATAAAGCTTCTAAACTAGAAATAAAATACAGAACTAAAATGTAATG
Organism: Helianthus tuberosus; assembly: GCA_030545235.1. Taxonomy (NCBI): domain Eukaryota; kingdom Viridiplantae; phylum Streptophyta; class Magnoliopsida; order Asterales; family Asteraceae; genus Helianthus; species Helianthus tuberosus. The sequence continues at coordinate 129,193,688 of CM060407.1, forward strand.
AAAGTAAACTATTTACAAACATATTTTTGGTAAGCGTGTTAGGGAATCATATCAGCTATTCAACAAGTCACAAGTACCGTTAAGCTTCAATTACATACACAGAATTAAACAATTCGCTTAGATTGTCGATATACTGATCCACTTAAATTCTCACACAATTTTCAATCTGTCGAGGATACGGATTTAGTGTTTTAAAGACTTAAACTTATACGTGTGCCCCACCTCTTGAATATACTCCCGTATCCTGATCCCGATATTCAGTCTTACAGGTAGTTATAACACCAATGATATCTGTAAGGGGTTAATAAATTATGAAGAATCATTAGAGCTCAGGTCAGAACTACCATTCAGCAGAGAGATCATGACTCAACTTGGGTGTGTCCCCTTTAGAGGATCTTTTTTTACAACAACATTGGTAAGCAATTTTATTGTCTTATCATATATGCTGAAGGTGATGCTATGTTTCAAGCATTGCAGAAAGTATTATTCGAGGACTAGGTCAGAACTTCCATTCAGCAGAAGTCCTGGAATAATACCCCAGACATCACTGAGTATAAGAACCTAGTATATCAGAAAAAGGAATCTTTTAAACGAAATTTCAGGGGTTACCTATATATCCAAGTAGTGTTCCCCACGAAATAAGCAAGTAAAGATTTAGGTTTATATCCCGAACAAACCTACTAAATGTGTAAAAACCTACCGGCATATCATCAGCGAGACTGTTTAACGCATTTAAACATTCCATTTCTTTAGCATACCGTGACTGTCAAGCCGATGTACTATCATTTTCTCTTTTTACACAAGCTCTTTTCTGGTTTTCTATTGTTTTTGGATTTTGAAAATATCTCATGTTTTTGTATTTTTGTCATTTTTTATTGTCTTTGTATTTTCTGAAATATTTACCCTATACTCCCCCTAAATACCAAAACATGTAAAAAATCGACAAACCATTGCAGATTGCTTCTCAACATGATCTACAATGTCACCTTCATCAACGCCAATGATCTCCTCCAACACCGATAAAAGCTTCATACCGTTCAGTGTTAGCAAATATTGAAAACGTGCTTTATCAAAAGCTTTGGTATGTAGATCAGCTTTTTGTTCATCAGTGTGGATTTTCTCAATTCGTATCAACTTCTTCTCGAAACAATCGCGAATGAAGTGATGACGAATCTCAATATGTTTGGTTTTAGCGTGATGAACTGGATTTTTAGTAATGTTAATCGCTGCCTCATTATCAACAAAGATAGGGGTGTTTAGAAATTGCAAACCGTAGTCGCGCATCTGTTGCTGGATCCACAAGATCTGTGAGCAGCAACTGCTAGCAGATACATACTCCGCTTCACATGTGGATAAAGCCACAAAGGTTTGCTTTTTGCATTGCCAAGTGACCAATCGTGATCCGAAAAACTGGCACCCTGCTGTTGTTGATTTAGCATTAACTTTGCAGCATCCGGAATCTGAATCGGAATACCCTTCGAGCGTGAAATCGCCTTCTCTTGGATACCACAACCCCAACGATGGAGTTCCTTTCAGGTAGCGTAATATCCTTTTCACAATAATCATATGCGATGCTCTCGGGTTAGATTGAAATCTTGCTGCGAGGCAGGTTGGGTACATGATATCGGGTCTTGAAGCTGTCAAATACATCAGCGAACCGATCATAGAACGATACATCGTTTCATCTACCTTCTCTCCGGTGAGATCAGGGTTTATCCCATGATTTGTTGCTAATGGGGTGGAAGCTGGAGTAGAACCTGACATCCCGAATTTCTCCAAGATATCATGAACGTACTTCGTTTGATGTATGAAAATTTCTTTGGGTAGTTGATCAACCTGCAATCCCAAAAAGAATTTCATCTCACCCATCGATGACATTTCGAATTTCTGCTTCATAACTCGTTCAAAATCTTTGCATAGATCCTCATTTGTTGACCCAAATATGATGTCGTCCATATATATCTGAACAATCAGAAGATAACCGTCGACCTCTTTGGTGAAGAGAGTGGCATCCACTTTTCCACGAATGAAACTGTTGGCTAGTAGGTGTTGAGACAATGTCTCGTACCAAGCTCTCGGGGCCTGGTGTAAACCATACAGCGCTTTGTCTAGCAAGTAGACCTTGTCTTTGTGAAGTGGATCGGTGAAGCCCGGTGGCTGACCGACATATACCTCCTCTTTAACCTTCCCATACAGAAAAGCTGATTTTAAATCTAACTGATAAACTTTGAAGTTTTTCCATGATGCAAATGCTAGAAAGATTCTGATAGCTTCTAATCGAGCTACAGGAGCATATACTTCAGTGAAATCTATCCCCTCCTGTTGACTGAAACCCTGGACTACGAGTCTAAAGTTCTTTGCGAACCACAACTCCTCTATCGTCTCTCTTACATTTGAAGACCCACTTGGTGTTTATCTTCCTTTGTCCATCTGGAAAATCCACTAACTTCCATACTCCCAACTTTTCGAATTGGCTTAGTTCCTCCTGCATTGCATTGACCCAAGAATCTTCTGTAAGCGCTTCTTTGTAAGTTCTTGGTTCAACCTGCGAGATAAAACAACTCAATGAGAATTCAGTTTGCAAAGGAGCAACTTTTGTATAAAAACATGTAAGCCCTTTATCAATCTGTCTTCGAGTGCGAACGACAGTCTGCAGTTCTCCAATGATCAATTCCTCAGGATGATATGAAAGAGTTCGTGGCATTACTTTGCCTGGAACATCTACATCACCTTCCAGATTAGTAACATTCTGATTTGCATCTTGTTCACTGACTGGGTTTGTTTGACCTGGAATCTGAATTTGCTCCCCCTCAGAATCTGAATCACCACGATCAAATACTGGCATGTTCTCAGAGTCTTGATTATCATTCTGTGCCGACTGATTATCTTGAGCAACTTCATTTTGTTGGATATTATCATGTTCACCAGCATTGCTTGGACCTGCTTCATCATCATTTGAAGTTTGTCGAGGTCTTCTTGAATACTCAGCTGGAAACCTTCCTTGCGATTCTTCATACTCTCTCAGAATATCCAACTCATCAAAGAAATCCTCTTCTTCTTCCTTTTCTTCTTCCATGTCAAACGAATCCCACAATTTATCATAATTAAAACACCATGAGTCACCGGGATTTTGAGGCGACATTGTATACCCCTGACATTCAACATGTTGTGCTTCGATGATCTGCTTCATGCTTGGAACAAAAACACGTCTTTGTGGACTTGAATATCCCAAAAATATTCCTTCAATACTCTTTGGACCAAATTTACCAAAAGGCTCTAGAACTGTACAAGGAGACCCAAACGGTTCTAAAAACTTCAGGTTCGGTTTACGGTTATTGATCAACTCAAAGCATGTCTTGTTGAATTTCTTCATGGTGAGAACCCGGTTAAGTGTATAGCATGCGGCGGAAACTGCTTCTGCCCAAAAATTTATCGGTAGCTTTGAATCAGCAAGCATCATTCTGGCCGTTTCGATTAGCGTCCTGTTTTTGCGTTCTGCGGCTCCATTCTGCTGCGGAGTGTACGGAGCACTAGACTCATGCAATATACCTCTTTCATCACAATATTCTTCCATCTTGTTGTTCTTGAATTCAGTACCATTATCACTTCTGATTCTTCTGATACGCCTTTGGTACAGATTTTCAATCTTTCTGAACAACGCCATCAAACTGTCAAACGTTTCATCTTTCGATTTCAAGAATGATACCCACGAAAATCTAGAATAATCATCAGTAACCACAAGACAGTAGAGATCCCCTGTAATACTTTTGACGTTTACTGGACCAAACAAATCCATATGTATTCTCCCTAACGGTCTGGAAACTGAATTGACTTACTTTTTAGGATGTGACTTTTTCTTCTGCTTGCCTTTTATGCAACTAATGCACTCCCCTTCCAGATGAAAACCTTTGATATTAACTCCAAGAACTAAATCATTGTGCACCAAGTGATTCATTTTTCTAAGATGTATATGCCCCATCTTCCGGTGCCACAACTTTGATTCTTTCTCTGTTGCTCTAGACACAAAACAATGAGCCTGACCCGTGGTTGTAGTAGCTACGCTCATGTCCAACACATACAGATCATTGACTCTTGGTGCCCTCATGATAATCCATTCTTCAGGGATAACAAATCCTGGCTTCAAGATCAAACATTCTTTATCAGTGAAGTGAGTGGTATACATCCTGTCACAAATCTGCGAAATGCTTAGCAGATTATTCTCCAGCTTAGCAATGTAGTTAACTCTTTCAAACGTAACAATCCCATTGGATAACGTTCCTTCACCAATAATTCTACCACCTTGATTCCCTGCGAATCCCACGTAACCTCCATTGATATTTCTAACATCATACAACATTGCAGTCTTCCCTGTCATATGTCGAGACGCTCCGCTATCCATAATCCATCTTGAAATAGCTCTCGGAAGTTCCTGCACATATAAAAAATAATTCAATAAAGATTCCGATTCATGCTTCACGATTACCAACTAGGAAGCTCCGGCAAATCCAAAATCTTTAGTGAGATTTTGATGCCACCCAAGCCTCTTTTGACTCGGGTAACTTGACTTTGATGTGAGTTTTAGCATTGTAAAGTGGCGGAAAATTTTTATCATTCATTTTCAAGTTTTCATTTGATCCAACCTCAACCTTTTTGTATAAGAAAAACTCATCTATTTTAAGTTGACCGGTTGGTTGATTTTTCTTTTGAACATTCTTCTTCTCAGAAGGAATAGAAGATTGTTTCTCCAGCTTTTCGTAATAATCCAAAGGAACATCCATCTTTACTAGTGTGGTAGAATATGATTGTTTTTCCAACACTGAAACCTTTGGTTTATCAACCACTTTTGGCTTCCAAGTTTGTTGAGATGATGCAACCCGTTTGTAAAATTTGTCATTTTTAGTTACCACATTCTTAACAGGTTCAATTTTGATTTTTGATTTCTCATTTTTCAAAATTTTCCCAACAACCATTGGAGCTTTTCCTTTTGCATCAACCTTCTTCTGTCGATTCTCAACAACTTCAGTCTTAGGCTTGGAGTTGGTGCAATTTCTTGCAATGTGACCAACTTTGTTACATCTAAAACATGTACGAGTATCAACTACCCGACTTGTGCCTTCAGACTGAGGTTGTGAAGCCCTCTTCTCAAAAAACTCTTCATTTGATTTTGAAAAAAAAATCATTTTGCTCATCAGAAAGTGAACTTGAACCATTTAGAAACACCTTCTTTTCAGCAAACCTTTTGTTTTGAAAATTTCTTCTTTGATAGTTCTTACCACCCTGATATCCACCCGACCAATTGTTTCGATTGTTGTTATAAAAACATGGTGGAACTACAGGTTTCTTGTAGTAAGCTATATCTTTCTCAAAATTCATTTGCCTTTTTGTTTGTTTTAAACTTTTAACTTCCAACAAATCGATTTCAACCATCTTGAACACATTTGTCAATTTTGAAACATTTACATTCTCCAGAGGAAACTCAGAATCCGAATACAACTTATCAGATCCAGCCATCTTGTATATCACAAGACCCGGTTCATCACCTAAGTTGTTTTTGGACTTTTGTTTCGGAATGTATTTGTTCAAGAAACATTCATCATCTTCAGCTGAATCACTATTCAAAACACTTTCAGCTGTGCTTTTAACAATCTCTGTCTGAACACTATCATCAGATGATGAAGAAGAAAATGTAACATCAATTGAATCAGGAAGTTTCACTTCATTTTCTTCCTCAAGATTAACCAACCCAGATTGCTTTTTCGAATAATTTTCAAGAACTGGTGGTGGAACTTGATGAAACCCAACCCCAGTTCCATCACAGTATATATCTTCGCCTGCTTTGTCTTTCCCGATAGGTTTAGGAATAATGTGTTGCAAAACAAAGCTTGCAGAGCTGTAACTGTTCAATTTCAAATTGATCCATTCATTCTCTATCTTGGCTTCTTCAAACTGAAGTTTTAATTTAGCAATCTCATCCAATTGTTTGTTTATTAATTCTTCTTTGATTCTCAAAACACATTGCAATTGGCAATTTTCTTTGTAAGTTTTACCATTTCGATCATCATTATCTTAAATCATGCTTTTAAGCTTCTCAAATTTTTCAGTGATCTGACGATTTTCAAGAACTAACCTTTCATTTTCTTTCCTAACCTTTTCCTGATCAATTTTATCAGTTTCAATTTTGTTAGTTAATTCCTTTAATCGTTCAGTTGAAGCTTTCACCATTTTGTCACGATCAAGGATTTGATCCTCAACACTTCTGAGTTTAGCAGTCAGATCCTCAATCTTCTTACCTTTGAAATAGGTGTTTGTACTACAAACCTTGCATTCTTTGATGCAATTTTTGCAGTCAACATTACCACTGACCTTCTTACCTGACTCAGTCGTTGACGTGTTTGAACGCCTTAGCTGCCAGCACCTTGTCAGCCATCTTTCCCATGTTTTCAGCATTCAACTCCTGTGTCATGTCAATGATCCCAGTGTCAATCTTCTTTGACTTCTCTTTCTCTTCTTTCTCCTTTTTTTCTTTCTCTTCATCTTCACCGCTTCCCCACCATTTCTTCTGCCAATAATCATCTTCAATTTTATACTCTTGGATTATGGTTTCCAAATCAAGAGTTTTATGATCAACAGCAACGTTTCCATAGGGGTCAACATAACACTCTCTGTCTGGATCCCATCTATTTGCTCTTTTTGCCTCATCAAAAATGCCAGATATTCTAATCATTTTGTTTATGGCTAACTGCTTTCTGTGATTGTACTTCTGTTCTTCATTTCTGTCATCTTTCCAAGGAATAGGTTCAGTATTTGCCATGAAAGCATATCCAACCGCATCCTCTTCAGGTAACAACTCGCTCCAGTCGTAACCTTCATCGTCGTGAATCACCGCAAGAGCTCTAGATTTTTCTTTGTTATCTTCAATCTGTTTCATTCTTGGCGGCTCTGATTTGTTTTGATGATAAATCGCATTCTTGTAGTAATCTTCTCTGAACGGGTTTTCAGATTCATCAGCATACGCGTTTCTGCATTCACGCTTAAAGTGACCTTTCTGTTTGCACTTGAAGCATGTCACCTTAGACTTGTCAAAGCCCAACTTGGTAGATGGTCCACCAATTGACTTTCTCCCGGTTATCTCCACGAAACGCTGTGCTCGACGAACTGCACTGGCCATACACCACCTTATGTCGATTAGTTCCATCTCCTCAGGATCTATCTGATCATAATCTTCTTTTTTTAGGTTGGTGTTGCCTATCTTCCCTGCTACAAGACTTTCATAAGATTCTAGCACAGATGCTAGGAAAACCATCTGTTGTTTGGCAGACTCCTCGCTGAAGTTCTGAGCGTTCTTTAAGTCTACAGCGATGTTGCATTGAAATAAGTTCTTTGCATCAGACTGGTTTTAATTTGATGAAGAACCACTGTGATAACCACTTCTTTGACTTTCTTTGTTTGTTTTGGAAACATTTTCAGCAGAAAACGCAGTCTTGGGAGATGTACTCTTCGGCATCATGCTTTTTGGATAATACAAATCCAAATTCTGCTGGTATGATGAGTGATTGACTTTGTACGTCTTCTTTAATTCCAACTCGTGACTCTCTAGTCTCTCAATCAGCAAGTCTACTGTCAAGTTTTCTGGTGGCTTGATAGTATTCTTTAGCATCAACGCATAATATTGCCAATCCATCTCTTCTGGTAATGCATCGAACAATTTGTCGACTAGCTCTTCTTGAGAATAAAGAAAATCATGTCTCGCCAATTCCAGTTTCAGATGCCTAAACCTCTCAATCGTTTTACAAACTGATTCATTCTTTAAACACCCAAACAAATCAAACTATTTTCTAAGTAGTTTCTTTTTGTTTTTCACGATTTCTTCCCTTCATATACATTTGTTTTTCAATTTGTTCCAGAGATCTGTAGCACTAAGTATTCGATCAAAGATATTATATCTTCTCTGACGGACTGAAACAGCAACGCAATACATTTTTGCTCAGCAACAAACAAATCTATCTCCTCATTTGTTGTTAAGGTTACACCCTTTTTGTTTACATTATGGTATCCAACTTTTAGACTCTTCCAGCTAGGAAAAGCAAAGGCCATCAACCAATCTTCAAATTTCTTTGCCCACCGACTGTAATATTCTATAGCCATCAACTTCGGGGGTTTATTGTAAGTTCCGAAAGCACTTTCAACATCCAATGCATCCGATAGCTTTTTCTTTGGATTAGACGTGTTCTCATTGGTGTTACTTGAAGATGAATCATTTCCACCGTCTCCAGCAAACGCAAATACATCATAAAACGGATTGAAATCATCCATCTTGTACGTACCTGAAAAATCAGCAAAACACTTAGAAAATTTTCAAAATTTTGAAACACAGCTAATTCGAGCGGAATCAGCTTATGAGCGAAATCAGACTTTTGAACGAAATCAGCTTTAGTCTGATTTCGAGCGGAATCAAATAATTCGTTTTAGGCGAAATCAGAATCAATCTCGAGCGGAATCAGACTTTATCTGATTACGAGCGGAATCAGAATGGTGTTTCGAGCGGAATCAGAAAAACTCTGATTTTGAGCGAAATCAGAAAATGTCTCATGAGCGGAATCAGATTTTTCTGATTACGAGCGAAATCAACAACTAAATCTCGAGCGGAATTAACCTTTTAGGGCGAAATCAGCGAAGAACTTTACGAGCGGAATCAGGTTTTTAGGTTATTTTTACCATTTTTACTCCGAGTTTTAACCTGATTCTTTCTAGGGTTTATTAACACTATGTTTTACACAATATACTCGAAATTCAGTCCATTCCGACCGTTGGAACTTGTTCAAATCAGAAAAGTATAAGAAGAAGTGAGTAATAATGAGAAATTCTGGTAAAATCAAGCTGTTATGGTATGAACTCCTCGTCCTGAGCTCTGATACCACTTGTTGGACCGTGTGAGTGACCCTAAATGTCAGTAAAAGTAGTTCATCTCTGGATACGAAGGCGGAATCAACGTATACAAAGTCACAACAGCTCTCGGATCCTTTTAACTTCTTTCTATTACTGATTATAAGCCTTTACACATGTTTCTGATGTAATTTTGACAGAGTTTTGACACCAACACTATGACCTAATTCCGCTCCAACTGTTACAAATGACACCAGCTGAACCCTATTTATAGATGCCCTGATTCCGCTCCAAACTACCTGTTACATTACGAGCGGAATCACAAAGATCAACAGGAGCGGAATCACTAAGTTGACATCAGGAGCGGAATCACCTAGAACCTATCAGGAGCGGAATTACAACATACCTGATTTCGCTCCTAATGACATAAATGTCATTTGGAGCGGAATTACATTCTAAGACCACTTTTTCATTTCCGAGCTCCAATCTAACCTATCTAGACCTAAGACTCAACTAAGACGTAGTAAACAGACATTCCATGCACCAACACTGTTGAAAATGCATATTCCCTGCGAAATGCTAATTCTGAAAGAGTCAAAAAGGCAACGAACTTACAGTGGGAGTCTAAGTCGTCAGATAATTTGCCCGAAAGTATAGATGTCACTTTCACGTCGTCCGATACTGATCATGAGGCCGAGTTAATTAAAAAGGTGGTCGATCAGGTGTTGGATTTGGATGAATCAGAGGAGTCAATGTCGGAGTCGAAATCAGAGTCCAAGTCAAAGTCCGACATGTCAAGTCAAAAATTCAAACAGGATAAAAGGGTGTATAATAAAGAGTTCTTGTTATCAAAATCTAATTTGGGTGACGAACCGATCAAAGTAGCATATACTTTGAAAGATTCTGACAAATTATATTCTGATGAGGCTTTTCCAATAAGAGGTGTTAAACCAGAAATGATTAAAAAGGTTTTCAAACTAACAGAAATTAATATTTCTGAAATAAAGGATGCAAATCTTTCTGAAAAACCTAAACCTTACACCTCAAGAGTTCAACAACATTTAAACAAGAAAATGGGTTACAGTTATGGTTACAATTTTCAAAAGAAACCAAACCATAATGGTAATTTCAAAAAGAAAGGACTTGGTTTTATTCCACCGAAAAACTATAAAAATGAGAAAATTTATAAACCTAAAACTGTTTTTGTTTCAGGAACAAGTGCTGAGAAAGAACAAAAGAGTTCATTCTGGAAGCAAGCGAACAAAGAATTCCTTGCATAGAAGCAAGAAGAGATGAAGAAAAGTGTTATTCAGAAGAAGACCGAGACAAGAACTTGTTTTCAATGTAAAATAGTTGGCCACATTGCCATAAATTGTCCAAAGGCAATCAACAAACAACAAGAAGTCTCTGGTAAACTGAAAGAAAAAGTTGTTGAGGAAACTGAACTTCCAACCAGAAAATTTAATGGTTTTGAAAATTCAATATTTGAGGTTAGAGAGTGTTCAAAGAATGTTTTAAAAAGAAAAGAAAATTTAAAAAATCAAAAGTGGGTGGTTAAAGGTTCAGGGAATAGTTCTGGTGATGAATCTGATTCCACAAAATCAGAGGAGCCAAAAGTTGTTATGAAAGAAGAGAATTCAGTTCCAACTGTGGATGATGCAAACTTTCCACCACTGCGGGCTGAAAATTTTAAAAATAAAGTTGGAAAAGTCGAAATCTCAAATCAATTCTATTCTGAAAAGAAAGAATTTGATGTTGAGAAAGTGTTTAATGGGAATGTTAAAAAGATGTTTGGTAAAATGGTCAATGGGAAGGTAAATGGGGTGAAAGAATTTTATGAAACAAAAAGAAGTGTTCAAACCCCTGAAGAAGTTGAGAAGGTTACACCTAAAGCTGGACAGGCTTGGGTGTCTGTAATCTTTACTTAAAATCCTGACTTGCCGGAGCTCCCAAGTAGGTAATCGCGGAGCATGAATCGGCATCATTTATTGTTTATGAAATTTGTTTTTGTATTAGTGTGACTTGCCGGAACTCCCAGGTTGGTAAGTGAGGAGTAGGTATCGGCATCTTGAGAATTCAACTTACATGTGGTATTGATTGGTAAGCCATGTGGTTGAAAAAGAGTTTGTGATACAAGTGGTAACTTGATTGGACAATTCTTACAGGTGGTACTTAATGTTTAAGATTAATCAGGGACATTAACTTGTACTTGATTTATATTTCTTACAAGTGGTTAAGAGAACAAGATGATGAATCCCCTAACCTACGAGTGGTTTTTATAAAATCAACAAAACTAATGTTCCGGAAAAACCATTTGATTAAAACAAACTTAAGTGTTTTGAAATCACAATGGGAAAATAGTTTGTTGTAAGAGGGAGTTCTGATTGTTTAAGCCAAGTGGATGGCGAATTGAAGCGATTCGATATCGGTTGTCAGTTTGTTTCTACAGTTTGTTTTCAAATTTCCGTTAAATGTGTTTGAATTTTAGGGGGAGTAAGAATTTCAGAAAATTTTCAGAAAATCCAAAAACATTTGAAAATTTGAAAAAGCCAAAAACATGATAAAATTAAAAATGAGTTTTGTTGTGAAATAGAGGAAATGATAGTACATCAGTGGGCTATCGCAACATGCTAAAGATATGGAAATTCAAAATGTGATAAACGGTTTCACTAAGGATGTGACGGTAGGCTCAGCTAGACTAGTAGATTTGCGATAACGATACAAACCTAAATGATAAAGCCTAGTTCTAGTGGGAAACATGGTTGAAAGCATAGTACTTAGTTTTGTCCTGCTTGATTGTGTGCCTACTCAGTAATCGCTGATTGTCGAAAGACATAAAACTGGTTAAGTTTGTGAACTTTCACAACTTTGCTGAAAAGTCGCTGTGATTGTGTATTTCATTTTGCAAAGATTTAAACTTGTTTTATTTCTTTATTTTGTTTAAGCATTGGACATCTTCTGCGTATACGTGAGTATCGACCTGGATGTTATTGCCTAAATGTTCTGCTTTATTTTCTTTGGTATTTCGTTTAAGCTTTGGATCACCTCTGCGTATACGGAAGTATCGACCTGGTGGTTAAAGCCTAAACAACTTCAACTTATTTTTATTTTCTTATTTTGTTTAAACATTGGACTTTCTTTGCGTATACGGAAGTATCGACCTGATTGTTAATGTTTAAACATTCTGCTTTGTTTTCACACAAATCACAGTTGATAAAAGTTTAAAGGCATTACTTGAGTCAGTGTATTGCATGATGAGGGGATATGCTGAGATTGTGGGGTCCATAAGAACTTAGTGCAATATTAATATACCTTAACGTATCGGTAAGCATTTCGAAAGTTTTTAGATTGAGTTTAAATGGACAACAATATCGTCAATCTATGTGAATCGTTTAGAACTTAAAATGTTTGAAGCTTAACGGTGTTGGTGATTTGTCTCAAAAACTGATATGATCCTCTTACACAAACTCACAAAAATCATGTCTGTAAATATTTCTTTACTGCATTTCATTACATTCAAAAATCCAAAAAGAGTTTAGTGTGTTTTAGCTTAATTTTTGAAAAATTCAAAAAGATTTTTGACAAATGATGTTGGAGAGCTGATTTTCAAAATTCCAAGTGCTAAACTTGATAAATATGTTTGGGAAAGAATGTATGAAGAAGGTGTGTTTTCAAGTGGTTATCAAATATTAAATCATTTTTGAACTATACCTGCAAGTGGTTTCTAAATTTGCAAAATTTTAAATTTGTGAAACTTATTTTTGGGTAGAGATTTGTGCAGGTTAGCCAGGTTCCGATACCTGAGTTAGATGAGTGCCAGGTTACGATCTAAGAACCTGTGGAAAATGAATTCCAGACCGCGATCCCAGCTTAGCGAAAGGGGGAGTCTGATGACATCAAGAGGGAGTTTGAAGATTGTAGAGCCAGATTCAGATCCTGAAGAGTACGAGAAAGAGAGAAATTGATTGAGGATGTTTACAATGGGTAATTTTTGGAAAGAGCAAGAAGACTAATAAAGATTGAAGGTTTGACAACCGAAGACTCGACACTGAAGACTCGTCAACATTCGAGGGGGAGTCTGTTGGTGCATGCGTCTGTCGACTTCGTATTGTATCGAGTCTTGTTCGTAGAATGATAGATCAGGGCACGTAATTCGAGAAAACATGTAATTTAGCTTGAAAGGCTGATTTCGCTTGAATGAACATTGTTCGTTATTCCGCTCAGAATCAGATTCCGCTTGGAATTCTGATTTCGCTTGGAACTTTCTCAAGCGAAATCTCAGTCCTATAAATAGGTGTTCAAGCGAGATCAGTGTAAGAGTTTCCGGTCAGTGTAACGAAGTGCTGCCGAAGTGTCCACAGACTTGTATTTGATCTAAAATCAATATACGGACAGTTTAAAATGATATTTCAGCTGAATTGAACTCAATACGTCTGTTTCCGCCATTCGTATAGAGATAAACCCTTCTGTTCGACTCGTTCGGGTCTGAAAACGTTGTTTGTGGCTCTTGAATTTCTTCAAGATCAACAACATTGTTTCCAGTTCCTCCATTAAGAAGTTCTTCCTAGAAAAAGTGTGTCACACCCTGCTAGTAGCGGAAGCATATTGTGTGTGACGTAAGAAAGGTAATCATTGCATGCAAATGTGTAAACATAATAAACCACAACGATGCCATAGATATATTGTTTTCAAACAAAGTTTACAAGTTCGCAACATAGTTTTCTAGTTTCCACAACGTTCACAAACGTTAACCATAACATAGTTATATTACACAATGCAAAAGATAGTTTTTGACATAAAACATAGTGAGGTTTTGTCCTCTATATACCCATACTAAGTTGGGATATAAAAGACAAACCCTCCAAAAGCGGCTATCGTTGTCATTGACTTTCACGTTTCCCATAGTGTATCACCGGCTCAAGACTTGTTTCCTGAAATACATGTAGTTTTAAAAAGTCAACAAAAGTTGAGCGAGTTCATGCAGTTATTGTTATCATATGAAATCCTTGTATTCTTGTAATGAAATCCCGGTATGTTAATAGCATTTATGGAGTTTAAGGATCTATCAGTGGGTAGCGAGCCCCCTGACATTATGTATCATAAATACGTAACCAACCCGAGACAACTTTGACATTTTTGGGATCACCAAAGCACTCCAGGGTATACCAACCAGGAGTGGAGCGTGTCTCAAGCTCAATAGATCTACACCTTTTGCACCTTGGTCACTAAGTGATTAATGGTTACTATGTCATCATCCTATGTACATTGATCTTGTTATCATCTAAACCCATAGCTAACATACCCATAGTTTTATCATGTATTTCCCCTCGGCTGTTTTAAACAAAACATTGAAATCATTGAAAGGAGGGACATGAACTCACAAGTTTGCATTTCTTGTATGTAATACCGTAGTGAGCATCCGTACGTGTGAATAACCTACATGTGTACTAACTTTATTAGACACTAGATCTTATCGGACCTCGTACAAGTTATTCATATTGAATTCTTATTATGTTTTCACTTGTCATTCTGGGACAACTTTGTATTTTTGAGTGTTGGTAGTTTGTTCGTTCGATTGTGATATATATTGATTTCATAAGTGTATACATATATTTTATATGTATTTAATTGTGTGAATGGGCTTTGCCCTTCACATGTCCTCGTGCTTCGCACGCGTGTCATTAAGTCATTGGGCCGAGCCCATGTCATTGGGCCGAGCCCATGCCTTTGGGGCGAGCCCATGCCTTTGGGGCGAGCCCACGTTTTATGTCATTGGGCCGATCCCATGTATTTTATGTTATAGGGCCTAACCCATGTTTTATGTTATTGGCCTGGCCCATCTCTTTTATGTTATTGGGCCCTTACCCATGAATTATTGTTATTGGGCTTTAGCCCATGTATTTTGTTATTGGGCCCTAGCCCAACTTGAGTTTTATGAGTCCATTAAATAATCTTGCATTTTTTGTCAAAATTTACTAAGTATGGAATTTTTTATAATGTTCATTCTTCTTATAAGGAACACTTTGTAAGTTTTATAGATTTTTCAACTTTCCGGATTTTGTTATCGGTAATATATATGTGTATTCGTTAAGCCTCTAAAGATATCTTATTTTTAGACGTGTCGTCGTAGTCTCTATATAGGTATATTTCTGCGTCGAATAGTCGCCCAAATGTCGTAATAGTTTCTCGCAGTGACGATACACCCATTTTGTTGTCGTCGGATGTTATGCATTCCTTTTTCGACCGGTTTGTTTATATGTCTTATTTGGCCGATTGAAATATATTTATTATTTCTTAGGAATATATTTTTATAAATTTGTCCGTTGCCCGAATCCTCCGCTCGTCCGATTATACGTTTAAGGACATAATGTTGTTTCCAAAAAAATATATAATTTTGTCAAAAATTATGTTTACACATTGTTATTATTTTCACCCTTTTATTTTTGTGAAAATATATTTTCAAGTTCACAAGAATTTTTGAGTATTTAGAACTTAACCATTTTCATCAAAACTTTCATAATGACGTTTAAGACCACTAATCGCGTTTAACTTTGTTAATCACCCTTTAACCCCATTTTTAATCGCAATTAGAATTTTAGAAAAATTCGCCAAAGTTTCCCCTAAACTATGGCGTTTTCCACGTTATAAAAACGTATTTAAACCATAATCAATTTTTCAAATCACCACTAATTCATCAAGTGTCACCAAAATCACATTTACCACATGTAATCACATATTCCTTCAATGATTTCTCATGAGCATTGTTTAGGTTAACTTTCAAGACTTTAAAGTTAACTACTTTTCAAGTTTATTAGCAATTTTTCAAGACTTTTAAACCACACTTTTTATGGATGTTTTCATATAACTTGTTTTAAAGAAACCAAGTTATTAGTGTTTTAACAAGTCTTGAATCATGATCATTTCATGTCTTATCTTTCAAAAATAACTAATCCAAGTTCATACACATAATACTCATGACCTTTGAAGTTGATGATCTTGTATGATTTAAACATATAAATGTTTAAATCACATTTCTAAGTGTATCATGACTAGATTAACACTAATCTAACATACTACATAAAACAAATCACAAGATCATCATAAATATAAACTTTAAACCCCTAATCTTAACCAAAATCAATATAATGAACATGATTTCATCAACTAGATACACTAATCTACTCAAATAACCACATAATAAGTTTAGATTAGTATATTATTAGCTTTGAGATTAGGGTTTTTGATTATGTTTTTCTTGATTTACAAGATGATCAACTTGTACTTCTAATAAATACTAGTATTAAGAAGCTTAAATATGATGGTTTTAGATCTTACAACTTTGCACAAGATGATTAAGAAGATTAAGAGAAGATTAGGCCTCCATGAAAGTCTTTAATGAAGCTCCATGCTTAACCCTTGCATTAATGACCTTAAAGTGTCTTGAATGTGGGTAATTTGTAGGATCGTTTGCATGACCAAACGAGTCGTTCAGAAGAGATCTCGTCCAATACGAGAGGCGGAATCAAACGTATCGGTGTTATTTCAGCTGTATACACACTAGAATCACTTAATCTGTCTCTTGTATTGATTTGATGACGATTACAGACCTGGAGATACTTCGGCAGAGCTTCGCTACCGGAATGACCAAGTTACAAATGAAAATTACAAGTCACCTATTTATACTATTTCCAGTTCGTTTGAACAAACCTTTCCAGTTCGTTTGAACTGACCACTTCGTTTGAACTGGCCACTTCGTTTGAACTGGCTTGTTCACCTCTGTTTCCTACTTATCTCGAACCACGTGACTTGTTTTATCTATTCTATTACAAGGTATCGGAACCTGACTCTCTATCATCTATCCAAGATCACCTAGCTTTTATCCTTCGCATTCTCTACCCAAAAATAAATTTTCTGATGATAACTTGTAAAAACAATCTCACCATCTAATGAATCACTTGCAGGAATTATACAATCAAAGAATGATTTTACAACGTTAATCTTTGATAAAACATTTGAAGAAATATCGTTTTTCTTATTAAAACAACACACTCTCCCAAACCATCTGTTCATCATGTTTAGCACTCGGAATTTTGAAAATTAGCTCTCCAACACCAGTTGTCGAAAATCTTTTTGGATTTTTCAAAATTTATGTTAAAACACATCGAAAATCTTTTTGGATTTTTGAATGTAACGAAATGCAGAGAAGAAATATTTACAAACAATATTTTTGTGAGTTTGTGTAAGAGGATCATATCAGATTATGAGACAAATCACCAACACCGTTAGGCTTCAAACATTTTAAGTTCTAAACGATTTACTTAGATTGTCAGTATACTGATCCACTTAAATTTTCACACAAAGTTCAACTGCTTCGAGATATGAGATTAATGTCTTAAGCACTTAGACTTAATCGCGTGTCCCACCTCAGAATATACTCCCGTATCCAGATCCCAATATTCAGTTTTACAGGTGAGTATACCACAGATGATATCTGTAAGGAAATAAATTATGAATCAGTACGAAACCGTGAGAGCTCAGGTCAGAACTTCCGTTCAGCAGAGAGATGACGGTTCGACTTGGGTGGGTCCCCTTTAGAGGATCTTTTTTACAACAGCAATGATTATCAATTTTATTGTTTCATCATTTTTGCTGAGGGCGGCGCTATATTTCAAGCAAGCAGAAAGTATTCTCCGGGGACTAGGCCATTGCTTCCGCAAAATCAGAAGTCCCGGGATAATACTCCAGATATCACTGAGTATAAAGACCTAGTATCTCAGAAAGAGGGACCTTTCAAACAAGATTTCGGGGGTTACCGATATATCCGAGAGATGTTTCTCCACGATATAAGCAAGTTTGAAATTTAGGTTTATATCTCGTCACAATCTACTAAATGTGCAAAAACCTACTGGCACATCATCAGTGAGACCGTTTATCACATTTTAACTTTCCATTTCTTTAGCATGCTGTGATCGTCCACTGATGTACTATCATTTCCTCTTCTTTGACACAAAACTCAATTTTTGAATTTATCATGTTTTTTACTTTTTCAAATTTTCAAATGTTTTTGGATTTTCTGAAATCTTACTCCTCCTAAAATGCAAACACATTTTAGGAAATTTGAAAACAAACTGTACAAGCAAATTGACAACCGGTATCAAATCACTTCAAATCGCCATCCTCTTGGCATAAACAATCAGAACTCCCCCTCACAACAAACTATTTTCCTACTGATTTCAAAACACTTAAGTTTGTTTTAATCAAATGGTTTTTCCGGAAAATAAGTTTTGTTGATTGATTTTAAAGAGGTGTGGTTCATCACATTGTCCTTCAAATACCACTTGTAAGTATGGTCCAATCAAGTTCAACCTAATGACCTTGATTAACCACTTGTAGGAAAAAACAAGTACAACTTAATGTCCTTGATTTACCACTTGTAAGTGAAAACCTTCATCAACCACTTGAAAAATATAACAATTTAAAGTATCTCCTGTACTTTACCAACTGTACCACTTGTAAAATTACCAACCAAGAAAGATGAATGCTGATTCCTGCTCCACTCATACCAACCTGGGAGCTCCGGCAAGTCTAGAGACTTACTGTTCGTAATATGTACCATCCCAGTCACAAACCAGGGATGGTTCAACTTTATCTTTCTTCGTCTTCTTCTCGTAAAACTCCTTCACTCCTTTGACCTTCCTGTCAACCATTTTTCCAAAAATGTTATGGACTTTGGAGTTAAAAGCTCTTTCAATATCAAATTCTTTCTTTTCAGAGAAGAATTGATTTGAAATCTCAACTTTTCCAACTTTCTTTTTAAAAATTTCAGCCCGAAGTGGTGGAAAATTCACATCATCCATAGTCGGCACTGATTTTTCACCTTTTAATTCAACCTGTGGCTCTTCTGACTTTGTAGAATCAGATTCATCACCAGAATTACCATCAGACTTCTTAACAACCCATTTTTGGTTGTCAAGATTTCCCTTCTTCTTATAAAACCTGTTTGAACATTCACCAATCTCAAAAATCGAATTTTTGAACAGTTTTGTTCTGTCAATTGGTGGTTCAAACTCAACCTTTTTATCTTTCAGTTTACGAGAAACTCCCAGTTTTGATTTTATTGCCTTGGAACAATCTTTGGCAATATGTCCAACATTGTTGCATTGGAAACAGGTTCTCGTTTCTTTCATTTGACCAGCAACCTTCATCTCTTCTTGCTTCTTTACAAGGAATTCTCTGTTTGACTGGTTCCTGAACAGATTTTCTTTTTCTTCTTCAGTAGACGTACCTGAAACAAATATCATTTTTGATTTAAAATCATGAACATATTTTTCATTTTTCTGTTTTTCTGATGGAATAAATCCCAATCCTTTCTTTTTGAAATTACCGTTATGGTTTGGTTTCTTTCGATAACCAGAACCAGAACTGTAACCCTTTTTCTTGTTTTCTCTTTGTTGAACTCTTGAGGTGTACTTTTTAGGTTTATCATTAAGATTTACATCTTTTATTTCAGAAATATTAATTTCTGTTAGTTTGAAAACCTTTTTTATCATTTCTGGTTTAACACCTCTTATTGGAAATTCCTCATCAAAATATAATTTGTCAGAATCATTCAAAGTATATGCAACTTTAAACGTTTCGTCATTCAAATTAGACTTTGATAACAGGAATTCTTTATTGTAAAACCTTTTGCCCTGTTTGTCGGTTTGACTCGGAATGCTCGACTCAGACTTTGACTCTGACATAGACTCCGACTTTGACTCCATGGATTCATCTTTATCCAACACTTGATCGACCACTTTCTTTATTAACTCGGACTCATGATCAGTGTCAGATGACGTAAACGTGACATCAATATTATCTGGCAAATTGACTATAGACTCCGACTCCCACTGTAAATTTGTTGCCTTTTTTACTCTTTCTGAATTTGGATTTATCGGAGAATATCCATTTTCAAGCGGGGGTGGACACTTGTTGTAACTGAAAACTTGTTTCTTACCAGATGTCTTTTCTTTGGTATCCTTCTTCTTTTCTTTCTTCACAGGAGTCTTTTCTTCAGAAACTTTCAGTTCTTCAGTTACTTCATCATCTTCAAATGCATTCATTCCCTCAACAGTTGGATAAATCCTGTCAATGACATAAGAAGTACATGAGTAACTTTTCAACAAACGATTAACTCTTTCAGTTTCAATTCTTTGAGTTTCTAGTTTCTGTTCTAGCACAGCACACTTCTCGATGTAGTTGTTCACAACTTTTTGCTTAATCATGAAAGCTCCTTGAAGTGTCTTCATTGCTGTTGCTTGTTCTTCACTCGATTGATTATACTGATTCATGGTTTTATTCAAAACATCGTAAGATTCCTTCAACTGATTTAAGTTGTTAATCAGTTCACTGTTTTTCTTTTTGATAATCTCACAATTCTCACAAATCACCGGAATCTTTTTAGCATTCACTTCTTCATCAACCTTGAACTTTGGAACCTCCTTCACGTTTTTCTTTATCACTGGAACAGCTTCATCATCACTGCTGATACGTGTTTTGACCTTTTTCTTAATCACGGGAACTTCCTCATCATCACTGCTGACTGGTGTTTTGACCTTTTTCTTTTTCTTTTTGATTTTTTCATCATCACTGTCACTTTCTGCTATCAATTTCAAATCTGCTTCCAATTTCCTTGACCAATATTCAGTATCATCATCACTATCCTCTTCAACTCGAGCAACATACGCTTTGTGATTTGAATCTTTGTTTGGATCATAATCATCCCAATTGAAATTTGCCGAACTAAAACCTTCAGGCAATTTTTCATCATCTTGGTTTGTCATACAAACTTTACTATCAGCTGGAATATAGTTATCCCAATTGAAACCTTCTGTTGGTTTTTGATCATCCTGATTTACCATACAAGCTCTCTTTGAAGATTCTTCAATCACTTTTCTTCCATGTGCCACTTGCGGTTCTTGTTGTTGTTGAGCGACTTGATGATAGATAGCCTTCCAGTAGTAATCATTGTTGTTATTGAACGGATTTTGAGCTCCACTTGCTTCGCGGTTTTTGCACTCCCTCTTGAAGTGTCCTTTTTCCCTGCAACGAAAACAAGTGACTTTAGATTTATCAAAACCTAAAGTAGAAATATTAGCTTCACATAAATCATCTCTTCCTGTGATCTGCTTAAATTTCTCAGCTCGTCTCAATACACTTGCCAAACACCATTTTATGTCCATCAGTTCCATCTCTTCAGCATCAATCTGATCGTAATCCTCTTTTGTAAGCATTAGATTCCCGATCCGACCTGCAACAAAACTACCATAAGATTCCAATACAGTT
Organism: Helianthus tuberosus; assembly: GCA_030545235.1. Lineage (NCBI taxonomy): Eukaryota > Viridiplantae > Streptophyta > Magnoliopsida > Asterales > Asteraceae > Helianthus > Helianthus tuberosus. Next base: position 129,214,895 of record CM060407.1, read on the forward strand.
CCCAACAAAGACATATGACTTTTGGAAATTTCTGCTGAATAATCCTCATCATTCTCCAGATTCAAAACAATGTTACATTGAAGCTTCTTGCCAATCTTGGTTGTTGAGATGTTCGGATCAAAAGATGGATACGATGAAAAACTTGTGTTGCTGTTAGATCCTTTTGAAGAACTTTCAGATGAGTTCTTTGCATTGAATGCTGTCTGAACCTTCGGTGACAGGTTTGTGGTTTTGTCACTAACACCTCCTTTGTAGTAAAGACCAATATCTTGTTCACCATCGAAATCTTTCATTCTCGAGACTTTCCTTTGTTCCATCTCCTGGGCTTCTAATTTCTCAATGAACTTGCTCAAAGTTAAATTTTTAAACTCTTTCTTGTTCCTCAACATCATGAGATATGTACCCCAAGTTTCATATGGTAAAGCATCAGATAATTTTTCAATCAACTCCTCATTATCTTTAGAGATTTTCAATCTTTTCATGTTTGCCAGCAGATTGCAGTATCTTTCAATAATTTGCTTTGTACTCTTTAAACCACGAAACAGATCAAACTCTTTCTTCAACAATGACTTCTTGTTCTTTACCATTTCTTTACTTCCTTGAAACTTTGATTTTAACGCTTTCCAAATCGAATAAGAAGTTCCATTATGTTGCAAGAGAACCAAGATATCTTCTTTCACAGCTTGTTGAAGTAGACTTAGCATCATTTTCTCATCTTTATATTTCTTTCTATTATCGGCACTCAGATCTTTAATTGCAATTATCTCTTCGTCATCATTTATTGGTCTAACGTATTTCGTCTCAACATTCTCCCAAGCATCCAAATAATTGGCTTGTACCCAGTTTTCGAACTTTTCTTCCCAACTTTTTTACTCCTCGATATTCATGAGTTTTGGAGGTTTCTGCATCGTTCCAGTTTCATTCTCCAACATCGTGTTCTGTGCAAGAGTAATCGGGGTAGCGAATGCGTTGTAAAAATCCTCGTCCATGTTTCGGTTTCGAAGGATTTCTCACACAAGCTTTCAAACGAACTTGTTCACCTAGTGAAACACCTGGAGATAAACAAACAAACAAAACACAATCAGTTTAAAGACTTATCAATTAACAGAATAAGACTGATACTCGAACTGGTGATTATTCTGTGTGAACTGAGGTTTAAATTGTCAAACCGTGCGGACTGCTATGACCTGGATCCAATTCAAATGACCTGACCCTATTACATGCAAACTGATGGACTTTCAAACGACCTGATGAACTTTTGACAACTTGGAACTCCAAACCGTACGAACTGGAACTAACTTTCAAGCGAATTGATGACTTTGATACGAACTGAATTTTCAAGCGAACTGAGTTATCTTTCAAATGAATTGGACTTTTTCACGCGACCTGATCACACTAAACGACCATTTCGTTCGACGTATAACAAATTTGATGCGACCTCGTGAACAATACGCGTGAAGTGAATAATCTGTTTGGACCTTCAAACGTTGAACAGACAAGTGCAATTTGATCGTTTTATTTTCAACACTTATTGTATCTAACACATGCAACCTTGATAGTTTTGATTATTCACTTATTCAAAACACTTTGATTGGGCCGATACCTTGAACAAAGATATTAATCACATGGGCCGTCAATATTAAATCTCAATTCACTTTCATTGGGCCAACCAATTTCCTCTTAATCGATAAAACAGCAATCAATTTCAATTTTTTATAGGGCTGCACAACAAAACACGAGATCTGATATATTTAACATATGATTGGGCCGCTGATACCTAGTGAGTCGGTGCTTTTATTGTATCTTATGCAAATTGATGAGACTGATCAATTATGTGGCAGACAATAATCAGTTATAAACCAAATATACATGGCCGCACATCTTTAATATCTCCTCTGATTTTAATAGGACCAACTTGTATAGTGAACTGAAATAATCACATGTAATGATGTTATATGGCCGACAACCCTTTTTGATTCAATTAATCTCATGCAATCGACATAATCAATTGGATTCAATTTGACCCCTAACCTGCAAACTGTAACTTGATTATTTTTTCAAGAGAAACTGATCAGAATTTCACGTGACTTGGCAATCTCAAACGACCTGATTTGTTTAAACGGACAGAAGTTCAGACGAACTGTGATTCAAACGACCTAATGTTCATACGATGTAAGTTCAGACGAACTAAACAACCTCAGACGAACTGTGATTATACAAACAACCTGATCAACTGTTTCAGACGACCTGAATGAAGAACAAACGAACTGAAAATCTTAAACGAACTGACAACCTTAGTATGAACTGAGATCTGCTGATTTCAAACGAACTAACACTTTACAAACGACCTGGAAGCACTTCGTGTGAAATGGATAAACCATTCATACGAACTGAAGTCATTTTCAAACGAACTGATGCGTTATTTGTTCAAACGATCTGATGTTTTGTCCAATTTTATCAAGTTTTCGGTTGGATTAGAGTCTGATATGTTCAAGGGTTGTGCTACACTGAATTCTGATCACAATGATGTGTATAACAATCAAAAACATCCACTAAATCATTGTAGATCTGATATCAAACTTCCTGTTCGTGTGATATGAAACAAACTACAAACGAACTGGCCAAATTTTTATCAAATTGAATGATTTTAAAACTGTTTTAAGATCTGATCCTTTCACAGATTATTCAAAACATCATTTCGCACAATATACTTAAAAATCAAGTCATTTTATCTTGAAAATCTTGGTTAATTTTGAAAAACGTGACAGAATGGAGTAGAAATCAGAATTTATCGGCGAATATCGGCTGAAATAGCAAGAGCTCTTCCTCCTGAGCTCTGATACCACTTGTAGGATCGTTTGCACGACCAAACGAGTCGTTCAGAAGAGATCTCGTCCAATACGAGAGGCGGAATCAAACGTATCGGTGTTATTTCAGCTGTATACACACTAGAATCACTTAATCTATCTCTTGTATTGATTTGATGACGATTACAGACCTGGAGATACTTCGGCAGAGCTTTGCTACCGGAATGACCAAGTTACAAATGAAAATTACAAGTCACCTATTTATACTATTTCCAGTTCGTTTGAACAAACCTTTCCAGTTCGTTTGAACTGTCAACTTCGTTTGAACTGACCACTTCATTTGAACTGGCCACTTCGTTTGAACTGCCTTGTTCACCTCTGTTTCCTACTTATCTCGAACTACGTGACTTGTTTTATCTATTCTATTACAAGACTCGATACAAGACGAAGTCGACAGACGTATGCACCAACATAATTTATGATGTTTAATGAAGGTTTATGGTGGGGGTTTTGGTTTCTCCTTATGGCCGTGAGTTTAGGGGAGTTCAAAGAAGGTTTTGGTTTCAATTTTTGTTGATAGGAATTGATAGAAATGGTAGGTTTTTTTTTTTCAAGTATGGTGAAATGATGGTGTGAGCTCACAATTTCAACAACTTCATCACAACCATACTCTATATCTTGCAAGTTTCAACTAAAATCAAGTGGGGGTGGGACCCACTTTGACTAAGATTGACTAGGGGGTATAATGTAATTTTTTTATAAAAGTTGTTAAAATCTAGATATTTTGGTAATTAACCAAAGTACGGTGATTAGGGGTTAATTACACCATTAAGGGGTAATTAGGGATTCGTAATGTTAATCGACATTAACTAGTTCACTAAACTAGTAGAAATTGCATTTTGATGCTTTAGATGCTTTTCGTTTGGTCGTCGGCTAGTTTACGGCACTTTTGCGTCGTACCGACGAAACTTCGTCGCAAGTTGTTATCTCACCGTCAAGCGATGCATGAAGTGATTTCGAGTCCAAAAATAGGCTTAACTGGTTCACTAGTTTCTTCGTTTGGTTGTTTTAGCGTCGAAAATATTGCTTACAATCCTTCGGGTCGATAACGGACTAGTTATGTTCATAGCGACATAATACCGGAAGCTTGTCATTTTAGACACTACAATGATATTCCCCAAGTGTTTTAGTGTATATGTCATCAACTGTCATAATTCCGAAGTTCCAGAATTGCTTAATTATAGTTTCGGGCGAGTTAAAAATGTCATATTTTTAGCGAAACGGACGTTTTAGTATTTAGGGCGTTGTACTGGAAAGTCTTATATTTTTGCAAGATATGTTTTCATATTAGTTGTTTCTTATGTATATGGACTCAGTCATGTTGTTCGTGTGTCATTTTTCATTGTTTCATTTTGTTTTCACGATTTGCTGGCATGAATAGTGTAACCGTGAATAGTGCGTGCAACACTTTCTACCAACACTTTTAGGAGATTGTTTGATTGGTTTCGAAATACGAAGAAAACCAACATATGTTTTAGCATTTTTTCTTGTCCTAAAACTGTTATCTGGTATACGACACAGTTACGTAATTAAATTACGCTAAATACATGAGATTATGTAAATAAAATAGTGATTAGTTTGTACGGAATCACCTGTTATTTGCCAGTTGTCACATTCTCCCCCTGTTAAAAAGAATTCCGTCCCGAAATTCACATTGAGTTATCCTTTGCATGAGTCCTCTCAAACAAGTGGGGATACTTTGTCTTGATTTGATCTTCACGTTCCCATGTATACTCGGGTCCGTGACGGGAGTTCCGGCGGACTTTGACTAGTTTAATACAACTTCTCCTTGTCTTGTGGACTTTCCAGTCCATAACCAGTAAACTGGAGTTTGTCGTCTACGTGAAATCCATTCGCTAGGATGATAACTGTTTTCGTTGGTTGGACTTTTCTTTAAGTTTTGACACATGAAATGTGTCGTGTATGTTATTGAGTTCTTCTGGAAACTTTAGCTTGTAAGCAACAATACCAATCTTTGCCAGAACTTCAAAAGGCCCAATGTATTTCGGGTTTAGTTTTCCGCGTTTCTCGAATCTAGCTACATCTTTCCAAGGCGAGACTTTTAGTAAGACTTTGTCTCCGACCTCGAAGGTTAATGGCTTGCATCTTCTATTCGCGTAGCTCTTTGTCTCTCACGTGCTTCTTTAATACGGTCTTGTATTTTTGATATCTTGTCAGTAGTCTCTTGGACTAGTCGGGGCCAATGAGTTGTTTGTCTCCGACTTCCGCCCAACACAGCGGTGATCGGCACTTTTGTCCGAATAGTGCTTCGAATGGGGCGGCTTTAATGCTTGTGTGATAACTGTTATTATAGGAGAACTCTGCCAAAGGGTAAATGAGTATCCCAGTTTCTGCATAAATCCATCACACATGCATGAAGCATGTCTTCCAAGGTTTGAATGGTTCGTTCGCTTTGTCCATCGGTTTGCGGATGAAATGCTTGTGCTTAGATCCAAACGAGATCCAAGCGATTCTTGGAATGACTGCCAAATCCTTGACACAAAGCGACCGTCCCGATCTGAGATTATCGAAATAGGCACTCCATGACGTGCCGCAATCTCGTTGAGGTAAAATTTCAGCTAACTTCGCGGTATTGTCTTTCTTGCGAATCGGTAGGAGGTGAGCTGACTTGGTTAATCGACCAACGGTAACCCAAATCATGTCATGACCTCGAGAAGTCTGTTCCCATTGATATCTGTTCCCATTTCCAAATGGGAATCTCTGGCTGCTGTAATAAGCCAGACGGCTTTTGGTATTCGACTTTGACCTTTGCACAAGTTAGGCATTTCCCAGCATAGGTCGCAATATCTCCCTTGAGATTAGGCCACCAATAGTATTATTTAAGTCTTGATACATCTTATCGGATCCTGGATGTATTGAATATTTCGACTTGCGTGCTTCATCCAGCACTGAGTCTCGTAGACCACCAAAATATGGGAATCCAGATCTTTCCCCTGAAATATAAAGTGTCATCTTCGTTTGTTTCCATTTATTTCCTTGATCCTCGCAAGGATTCTGCTCGAATATTTCTGGCTTTAGGGCTTCCTGTTCTTCATCGCGCACTCGAGTAGTGAAGTTTGTCTGGATTGTCAACTCTAAAGCTCGTACTCGTAGTGTTCTAACTCTTTCTTTCCGGCTCAAAGCATCCGCTACAACGTTTGCTTTTCCCGGATGGTACCTGATTTCACAGTCATAGTCGTTCAACAATTCTACCCATCGCCATTGGCACATTTTTAATTCCTTTTGGTCGAATATATGTTGAAGACTTTTATGATCAGTGAATATGGTACACTTAGTACCATACAGATGGTGATGCCAAATATTTAAAGCAAATACCACCGCGCCCAGTTCTAAGTCGTGAGTGGTATAGTTATTCTCATAAACCTTTAACTGTCACGAGGCGTACGCGATGACTTTTTCACGTTGCATTAACACGCAACCCAAGCCATGATGCGATGCATCACAATACACCACAAAGTCATCAGTACCGCCAGGGAGTGATAAGATTGGCGCTTGCCATAGTTTATATTTGAGTAGTTGAAATGCCATTTCTTATTTTCACCCCAATCAAACTTTCTATCCTTTTGAGTGAGCGAGGTTAGCGGTTGACAAATTTTAGAAAAATTCTCAATGAATCTTCGATAGTATCCTGCTAAGCCTAGAAATTGTCTTATTTATGTTGGGGTCTTTGGGGCATTCCAGTTCTTTATGGCTTCTATCATAGATGGGTCGACATGTATTCCGTTCTCGTTCACCACGTGACCGAGAAATTGTACTTCCTGAATCCAAAATTCGCATTTTGAGAACTTGGCATACAATTGTTCTATCTTAAGCAGCTCCAGAATAGTTCTCAAGTTTTGTTCATGTTCCACGTCGGTTCGTGAGTATATTAAGATGTCACCAATGAATACGATCATGAATTTGTCGAGGTATGGTTTACATAGTCGATTCATCAAATCCATGAATACGGTGGGAGAGTTTGTTAAGCCAACTGGTATAACAAAGAACTTGTAATTCCCATAGTGAGTCCTAAATGTCGTCTTAGGAATGCTTTCTTCCTGAATTCTCAGCTGATGGTATCCGGATCTTTGATCAATCTTGGAGTAAAAGCTGGAACCTTGAAATTGATCGAACAAGTCATCGATCCTCGATAAAGGATACTGATTCTTGATAGTTAGCTTGTTTAGTTCTCTGTAGTTGATGCACATCTGAAAGGTTCCGTCCTTTTTCTTGATAAATAGTGTCGGAGCTCCCCAAGGTGAGAAACTCGGTCTAATGAATCCTTCGTCAAGTAGTTCCTGAAGCCGAGTAGATAATTTCCTGCATCTCCAATGGCGCCAGTCGATATGGGGCTTTCGCCACCGGTGCAGCTCCTAGCACTAGGTCGATATGGGATTCAACTTGTTGTTATGGAGGCAGTCCCAACAAGTCTTTTGGAAAGACTTCAGGGTATCTCCTTACCACATGTATGTCCTCCACCTTGCGCTCCTTGGCCTTCTTGTCAGCCACACGGGCAAGAAGGGCGATCCATCCTTTTTCTCAGACACCTTCAAGCCTTCATGCAATTAATAATTCGTAGGGGCATGTCCTATTTCTCCCTGTGAACTAACAAATGTTCTCTCGTCAGACAGGGGGACGCGAATGATCTCCTCATGACATATGGCTGCGGCTTAGTTATCGGATAACTAATCTCTGTCAAAACTACATTGTAACAACCCAATTGAATGATTGAAAGGTCGATATTAAATTTTTGCGCTCAAAGTTCGAGTGTGCATCCGTTAATTTCTTCTCCAAACTCGACTAATTTATCGTCAGCAAATCCTATTGAATGAGGGGACGTCTAGTTTACTTGACTCTAGGTCAAGTATATTTCGAATTCTATGGGGATGCAACTAATACCGACATTGGTATCGAACAAAATGAATGCAAGGAGTCGGTTAATAGGAAATGTATCGGTGACCCTTAATGACTTCACATGACCCTGCTAATTCCCCGTTAGCTAACTCGATAGAGTAAGATATGTCTAACCTACATGACTCTATTTCGTGTATATGCTTAGTAGCTAAAGACACTAAGTTAAGCCAACGTTGGTATCCAAAGAATTGATACTGTTTGTAGAGTAGAACGTACCCATGGCAACAATGGGATTTTGGGGAGTATTCATAGTTTTATCCATACACTTACTTATTCACTTGCTTGATTCGTCATTAAACATCCATGCTTGTAGTGATCTCTTTGCCACCGTTAAAGTCTCCTGGTTCTTTCTTGAGTATATCTAACTCATTAGTTTCCGTTTTGTGCTCAGTCTCACCGCACTGTTACTCTTGGCACTTTTGCAAGTGCCCTCATGGTGAGAGTTTCATTTATCTCACTCATAATTTTTTGTTGGCAAGTTATTAGTGTACTCCTTGATGCCAGCTTCATATCTCAGGGCTAAACCCCAAGCGTAGTACTCAGCGCGTTTTGGATTCAGGTGTTATCTAGTATGCAACAATCTTTTAGAGATCGTAGAGGCATCGGGGGTAACCAGCTACATTCGCTCTAATTATAATCGAGTTCTAGAGTTCGGTTCCCAATCTTGGAATTTTCAACTAGCAAGCAATACTATTGTCTCGTAAGATCCTTGAGTTCTTCCCACAATAACCTCTTTGTTGTATTACTCCCTATAGTTTGCACTTGGAGATTCCACCAAGTTATCGTCTCCCTCAACAGATGACTATTCATTTACCAAATCGTTTATTTAGGAGTACATTTACTAGCACGATTAACTGACTTCATTGTCTTTATTTAGCGGACATAACTTACCACACCTCTCGTATCAATGAGGTCTCGCGGTTCATAATCCAGAAAAGCCTTAGAATTAAAACCTGGTGTGATTGCATCTCCAAGTGTGGCATTGCCACTCGTTCTCATCCCATCGGGATTTGAACCACTTGAACTACTGGTACCATCAGTACCATCACTAGTGCCAACTCAACAACCTCATGTTGTGCAATTCCTGTAACCTCACGTTGTTCCATAAAGACTATAGTCCGACTTTAATAGTAAGGTGCTGATTAACTGCCCCTTTTTGGGCGTAAATTTTCTTTTTGACACCATGTTATTTCTGATACATAGTATCAAAGAATCTAGACTCGTATTTGAACAGATTTAGCCTACTATGCGCCTAAGAATTAAGAATATAATTGGTCATGGAAACCTCAAGACCGCATTGTTCATGCATGTTTGAACACTGATAACATGAATAAACGCAACCCAAAATGTGCAGTACCTCCTGCATGTATTGACCATATGCCTTACTGGAAAAGAGGTAATATATGTTCTTCTACCGCGAGAGGGGCGGATTGGGGTGAGGAGGAGAAACCAAACGACCGTCTTCATCCTTACAGTATGTATTTCCTACCTTGTGGACCTCGATTGTCCCACGTAGGAAAATCCTTCGCCGCACTAACCCATGTGACGAATACATTAATATCCCTTGAGCTCCACGAGCTCCAACAAAATTGTTATAATTTCCATTGATGTCGAATAAAATGCAATGAAGGGGTTGTAGTATGGCTCATGCCATATCTTCCCTTGGCATAAGACAAATGTCAAACGACGGAGTTTAATGTAATCATTTCCGATAACTAAGATAAGGTAAGGTGTCATAGACACCAAGGAACCAACCCATGTTCAAGAACTCTAGAATGTTGAGGAAAAAATCCTCCTTGGGTAGCTAACATGTTTTGTTTCCTTTCAATGACTAGTCTTGAACGACTCGTGTTATAGATCGAATGTTAGGTGTGAACAAATACGTGTGATCTTCCTGTATTGTAGGGTGTTATAGTAACCACCCCCAGTTTGTGTTTTACCAGATAGAGACTTGAACAACTTAAGAATTTCGAATGGATAGTGATCACTAGCTTGACCCGCAGAGCCCACCTGGATTTCCATACACTACAAGTTGTTATTACGTCGGCCCCCGTAATAATAAATTGTCTTGTATGGTCACCCTAGCATTCTCTCAGTCAAGCCGCCAATCAGTCAAAGAGAGGACACTATTGTCTATATACCTTCAACATAGGAGGGGCCTTCGTGATGGTCCACGTGCTAACGACCGTTGTCATTTTTCGTGATTGGGCACAACGTTAGATGAAATATAAGTAGAGAGAATCTGTCACACCCCCAAAATCCACACGCGGAGTATCACCGCTTGGAGGCGTGACTGACCAGGATCAAGCCACCAATCATATTGAACAAGTAGATAAGTAAACATAATTCAACAAACCAATATGAAGGGTGTTTAGATCCTACTCTCGTGAAACTATCCTTGTGTTAAACTCTGTCCTTTCTTACACCAACAACAGGTCAGCATGCTCAGCCACCTGTGTGCACCTTCAAAACCTTTATGGACTGCCGACCAACTACTTTTACCGGCACTGAAGGAGCAGTAGGTCTCCTCCACTGGTTTGAGAAACTAGAATCTGTGTTCGAAATGTGTGAATACCCTGAGGCGCGCAGGGTGAAGTATGCTACCGGTACTCTTGAGGGTCTAGCTCTCACATGGTGGAACGCTCAAGTCCAAATGCTGGGGTTGGTTGCTGCTAACGCCACCCCATGGAACAATTTCAAAGAGATGATCAAGGAAGAATACTGAAGTCGTGATGACATTCATAAGCTGGAAGTTGAGTTCTTCAACCTCAAAATGACGGGGTCAGAAATTGAGGCGTTTACAAAGAGATCGAATGAGCTGGCATTGCTGTGTCCTACTATGGTGGACCCTCCAATTAAGCGTATCGAACTATATCTAAAGGGTCTAGTGCCAGAGATCCAAAGTCATGTGACTTCAGCAAACCTCGCCACCTATCAGCAGGTTGTTCAGTTGGCTCACCGTCTCACTGATCAGGCGGTGGAGCAAAACAGGTTACCAAAACGTATTAGTGCTACAGCTACCTCTGAAACTCCCAGTGACAACAAACGTAAATGGGATGGAGCTTCAAGCAGAGGTTCGACTTCTGTTCAGTCCCAGTCGCAGTAGAGAAGAACTGAAGATTATAAGAGCCCTGGTCAGCAATCCTCTGGTAGCCAAGGGCAAAGTGGTTATCGAGGGAACCTTCCAAAGTGCAACAGATGCAACAAACATCATAGCGGTCAGTGCAACAAGGTTCGCTGTCAAAGGTGTCTTAAGTTGGGTCATGAAGCTAAGGATTGTAGGAGCTTACGGCCTGCAAATCAGAACCAGCGACAATAGCCACCAGCTCCACAAGACCAGCAGCAGCAACAACGAGACAACAAGGGATGCTTTCAGTGTGGAGCTGAAGGCCATTTTAAGAGAGATTGTCCCCAATTGAACCGGAACCAGAATCACAACAATAACAACAACAACCAGGGGAATGGGAATAACGGGGGTAACAACGGCAATGGTGCAAGGGGTCGTGTGTTCGTTATTGGTCATGGAGAAGCGAGGAATGATCCCAATGTTGTGACGGGTAAGTTCCTTCTTGACGACCTTTATGTTACTGTCTTATTTGATTCGGGCGCTGATACTAGTTATGTGTCCCTAAAAGTTAGTCACCTGCTTAAACGTACCCCAACACCTTTGAACCCCAAACACGCTGTAGAGTTAGCTAATGGTAAAAGTATAGAGGTCACACACGTAGTCAAGGGTTGTAACATAGTACTTGCTGATCACACTTTCTCGATCGACCTCCTTCCTTTCACACTGGGTAGTTTCGACGTTGTCATTGGGATGGACTGGTTATCCCAACACCAAGCAGAGATTCTTTGCAACGAGAAGATTGTTCGCATTCCTCGCCCAGGTGATGAACCTCTTATGATTCGTGGCGACAAGAGTGGTGCTGTTGTGAGCATCATTTCTTCCCTTAAGGCCCAAAAGTGTTTGCGTAAGGGCCACACTGCCTTTCTGGCTCTCGTTACTGACACCTCGAAGAAAGAGAGAAAGATAGAAGACTTTCCGATTGTGCGCGACTATCCTGAGGTATTTCCTGAGGAACTACCTGGCCTCCCGCCTCATCGTCAGGTCGAGTTTCAAATCGAGTTAGCTCCTGGAGCGGCACCCATAGCCCGTGCACCGTATCGTTTAGCTCCATCAGAGTTGAAAGAGCTATCTACGCAACTACAAAAACTCTTAGATAAGGGTTTTATTCGTCCTAGCTCTTCGCCCTGGGGAGCTCCAGTGTTATTTGTGAAGAAGAAAGACGGTACGTTCAGAATGTGCATCGACTACCGTGAACTAAACAAGGTGACTATGAAGAATCGCTACCCTCTTCCACGCATTGACGACTTGTTCGACCAGCTGCAAGTGTCGAGCTACTATTCAAAGATCGATTTGAGATCAGGATATCACCAGCTGAGAGTCTGAGAAGAGGACGTCTCTAAAACAGCCTTTAGAACACGTTATGGACACTATGAGTTTTTGGTCATGCCTTTTGGGATGACAAACGCACCTGCAGTCTTTATGGACTTGATGAATCGAGTGTGCAAGCCGTATCTAGACAAGTTCGTTATAGTTTTCATCGATGACATCCTGATCTATTCGAAGAGTCAGGAGGAACACGAACAACATCTACGACTCATTTTGGAACTCCTTCGAGCAGAACAGCTGTACGCCAAGTTTTCAAAATGTGACGTCTGGCTTCGTGAAGTCCACTTCTTAGGCCATGTGGTGAACAAGGATGGGATTCACGTTGATCCATCCAAGGTAGATTCGATCAAGAGCTGGCCTGCACCTCGTACGCCAACGGAAATTCGCCAATTCTTGGGATTGGCAGGTTACTACAAAAGGTTTATTAAGGATTTCTCCAAGATTGCACAGCCTCTTACTTCACTAACACAGAAGGGCGTTGTTTATCATTGGGGAAATGCACAGGAGTCAGCGTTTCAGCACTTGAAGGATAGACTTTGCAGTGCACCCATCCTTTCATTGCCAGAGGGCACAGACGACTTCGTAGTTTATTGCGACGCATCTATTCAGTGTCTTGGTTGTGTATTGATGCAGTGGGATAAAGTTATAGCCTACGCCTCACGCCAACTTAAAGTTCACGAAAAGAACTACACCACACACAATTTAGAGCTGGGAGCTGTGGTTTTTGCACTTAAGATATGGAGACACTACCTGTATGGTACCAAATGCGCTATCTACACTGATCACAGGAGCCTCGAGCATATCTTTAAACAGAAGGAACTCAATATGCGACAACGACGATGGGTCGAACTGCTGAATGACTACGAATGCTCGATTAGGTACCACCCGGGCAAAGCCAATGTTGTGGCTGACGCCCTCAGTCGGAAGGACACTGCACCTAAGCGCGTACGAGCTTTACAACTCACTATACAGTCTAGTCTTCCTTCTCAAATACTAGATGCTCAGGTAGAAGCATTGAAACCAGAAAACGTCAGGGTTGAAGGCCTACGCGGCTCAAGGCAACGCTTAGAACAGAAGGAAGACGGTGCTTACTACGTAACAGGACGCATTTGGGTCCCACTTTATGGCAACCTGCGAGAGCTTGTGATGGATGAGGCACACAAGTCCCGTTACTCAGTGCACCCTGGCTCGGATAAAATGTACCACGATATCAAAACCACATACTGGTGGCCTAGCATGAAGGCACACATAGCAACTTACGTTAGCAAGTGCTTGACTTGTACGAGAGTCAAGGCGGAGTACCAGAAACCTTCAGGCCCACTTCAACAACCAGAGATACCACAATGGAAATGGGAGCAAATTTCCATGGATTTTGTTACTAGCCTGCCTAGATCTCAACGTGGTAATGATACTATTTGGGTGATCGTGGATCGACTCACAAAGTCTGCTCACTTCCTGGCTATCAAAGAAACGGATAAGTTCTCCACTCTAGCAGAAGTATATCTCAAGGAAGTTGTCTCGAGGCACGGGGTGCCCATCTCTATCATCTCGGATCGAGATGCACGTTTTACATCAGAACTGTGGCAAGCAATGCACAAGTCCTTTGGCTCAAGGCTAGATATGAGCACAGCTTATCACCCGCAAACGGATGGGCAGTCGGAACGTACCATCCAGACCCTCGAAGACATGCTTAGGGCATGTGTAATTGACTTTGGCAACGGCTGGGAAAAGCATCTGCCACTTGTGGAATTTTCGTACAACAACAGCTACCACACCAGCATTAAAGCTGCTCCGTTTGAGGCATTGTACGGGCGTAAATGCCGGTCACCTCTTTGTTGGGCAGAGGTGGGGGATAGTCAGATTACTGGTCCAGAACATGTAGTGGACACAACAGAGAAAATTGCTCAGATACGACAACGAATGGCGGCAGCTCGTGACCGTCAGAAAGTCTACGCTGATAAGGGCATGAAACCACTAGAGCTCCAGGTTGGGGAACGTGTACTACTCAAAGTTTCACCCTGGAAGGGTGTGGTTCGTTTTGGTAAACAGGTCAAGCTTAACCCACGATACGTTGGACCTTTCGAAGTCATTGAGAAAATAGGCAAGGTGGCCTACAGACTGAACTTACCAGCAGAACTCAGTGCAGTTCACGATGTTTTCCAAGTGTCGAATCTGAAGAAATGTCTGTCAGATGAGACCCACATAGTTCCTTTGAAGGAGCTTGTCACACCCCCAAAATCCACACGCGGAGTATCACCGCTTGGAGGCGTGACTGACCAGGATCAAGCCACCAATCATATAGAACAATGTATAAAGTAAAAGTAATTGCAATTTAATTCCAAACAATCCATATGAAAGGTGTTCCAAAACATAAATATGTTATCACTGTATAGCGGAAGCGTATAATTAAAACCAACATAATAAAGTATGAAATGTCATAAAGTCTAATCAAGTATTCAAGATCCTTGCCCACAACGACTACGCCTCCCGTGCAAGCTCCATAAGTACCTAAGGTCCTGCAAGGCATGTAACAGAGGATCAACAACTAGTTGAGCGAGTTCACAGAGAGTAAATGCGTAATAGTAAGTTCGTATGTAACATGTGGCGCTACTGGGCCGTTAGTACGTTCTATTGGTGGGGGCTTCCCATAATGTACATTTACTAGACTAGTTGTATTCGTAAGTATCCTTCCCAATCCGAGGATAGTAATAAGTATGAGTATATGTATAAGTATCCTTCCCAACCGAGGATAGTACGTATCGAGTACGTAGGTTTAGCGCTGGTGTTCTTCCCCATCCGAGAACATTGGTACCTAGGATTTTTGTATGTGTTAACACTAGTATCCTTCCCAAACCGAGGATAGTACGTATATTATACGTAGATTTTGGCACAGGCATCCTTCCCAATCCGAGGACCGTGGTAAGTAGTCTAGTAGTGATGTGAGTACAAGCAATCAATCAATCCCATTCCCAACCCACCTGGGGAATCCCATGCCTTGGTAAGAGTGTGAACTCACCTTGGTTTGCTCGGTATGCTAAGTTAATTGCTCACAAGAGATCAATCACGTCCTATAGTGCACGTATACGTAATCAGTTTATATTCCCGAAGTTCAGGCATGCACATACCATCGCATAAAATAACACATAAACAATTACCAAGTAGCACATAGCACGTATTCTGAGTCGTACAAGTCATGCGTATCAGCTAACAGTTGTTAATAATTCCAGTTAACTTCTAACAGAAATTAACCAAGTTACTGTGCAGATTAACCTATCGGCGAAACACCTCTGTTTCGCCGTGAACCCCTTTCGACGAAACGCCCTCTGTTTCGTCGTGACATCCCCCGGCGGAACACTCTTGATTCCTCAAGTTTGTTTCGTCATGTTTAGTCTCGGCGAAACACAATGTGTTTCGCCCTGTCAGTTTCGCCGTCAAGAGTGTTTCGCCAATGCATGTTACGTCCCAACACAAAAACAATAATACAGATTCTTAATAATATTATTGGTAACAAATTATTGACTTGGTATCCTAGTACTATTTGGCCGAAACCCACAGCCAATGCTTTTCGGTTGACCGCCCAACCCCACCAATCAAATAAGCTCTATATCTCACCACATGTCCTCATGTATGCTACTGATTTTGTTTTGATCTTGTAACCTACACCTCTAGATAATTACTAGCCGCCAATTTACCCACAAAATTCCATAAAATCACATGCAATACAAGCATAGTGGCCGACAATTTGTTAACCACCTCAAGGTGTTATTGGACCAAATAGATTGGTGGGTTTGACAACTACACACTCTTCAATTTCAATTCATTAAACCTTCAAGAACGTTTATTATGGTCAACATATCATCATACAGTAACCTCGATTCATCACATACAATAACATTTAACATGTTTTTCCGATCCTGATCACATTCATATTGTAAAAGATAATTCGTTCAATCCTATCACGTTTCGCATACACTAAAACAAAACTGATCGATCTACTACCATTCTTTCAAGAACACAACCAATAGCATAACAATGTATATTAAGATCTGAAACAACCAAATATGAAAGTTACTAACCGAACTCAGAATTATCAACAATAGATCTGGCTTGAATAAAAGAAAAGGTTGCCGTCGACTTGAGAGTGGTAGTTAGGGTTTTTCCAATCATTCACGTAAAGGTTGGGAACCATATAAAGCTGACCCACTACTAGGCCTAAAGCCCACTTTGGTTTCACTGGCCCATGATTAGACGAAAACACTTAGGTGTTTTCGGCCTAATATGATTTCATGGGGTGGGGTATTCAGTCAAGTTCCATGTTTTAATTTATAACATATAATTTAACACAATCACTCAAATATATACACATATGTATAATTCATAGCAAATATATCATACTAAACACAAAACGATTAAACATATTACAACGAGTACAATTGTGAAACAAACTAGTCGTGTAATCAAACAATCTAAGTAATTAATCATTCAATAGTGCAAAGATGGAATCTCAGAAATTCGAGTTGTCACATTATCCCCAACTTGAAAGAAATTTCGTCCCGAAATTTAGCACGTGGTTACTGAGGAAGCTAGGTGAGTTGTAATTGTTTACTGGTTTTCCTGGGGTGTCACATCCTCCCCCCCGTTGATCTGGAATTTCGTCCCGAAATTCCGTGGTAGCTTCAGCCTCAGTAGTGGTTGTACTGTTCGCGAATAACTGGGGATACTTTTCTTTCATCTGATCTTCGCGTTCCCAGGTGAACTCTGGGCCACGACGGGAGTTCCAACGAACTCGAACAAGAGGTATTCTGGTGTGCTTGAGGACCTTGACATCCCGGTCCGTGATTTCAACTGGTTCCTCGACGAATCGCAACTGTTCGTCGATGGTGAGCTCCTTCAAAGGAACTATTAGAGTCTCATCTGACAGACTCTTCTTCAGATTTGACACGTGAAAAACGTTGTGAACTGCACTGAGTTCTGCTGGTAGGTTCAGTCTGTAGGCTACCTTGCCTATTTTCTCAATGATTTCAAATGGTCCGACGTATCGTGGATTGAGTTTGCCTCGTTTGCCAAAGCGAACCACACCCTTCCAGGGTGAAACTTTGAGTAGCACTCGATCCCCAACCTGGAACTCGAGTGGTTTCCTGTCTTTATCAGCGTATGCTTTCTGACGGCCACAAGCTGCCGCCATGCGTTGTCGTATTTGAGTAATCTTTTCTGTTGTATCAACAACGAGTTCTGGACCAGTGATCTGAATATTTCCCACCTCTGCCCAACAGAGAGGTGACCGGCATTTACGCCCGTACAATGCCTCGAATGGTGCAGCTTTAATGCTTGTGTGGTAGCTGTTGTTGTACGAAAATTCCACAAGTGGCAAATGCTTTTCCCAACCATTGCCAAAGTCAATTACGCACGCCCGAAGCATGTCTTCTAGAGTTTGAATAGTGCGCTCAGACTGCCCATCCGTCTGAGGGTGATAAGCTGTGCTCATGTCTAAACGAGAACCAAAAGATTTGTGCATTGCTTGCCACAGTTCTGAAGTAAAACGTGCGTCACGATCAGAGATGATAGAGGTTGGCACCCCGTGCCTCGAAACCACTTCTTTTAAGTAGATGTCTGCTAAGGTAGAGAACTTGTCTGTTTCTTTAATGGCCAGGAAGTGAGCAGACTTTGTGAGTCGATCCACGATCACCCAAATAGTATCATTCCCACGTTGAGATCTAGGCAGGCCAGTAACAAAATCCATGGAAATTTGCTCCCATTTCCATTGTGGTATCTCTGGTTGTTGGAGTAGGCCTGATGGTTTCTGATATTCAATCTTGACTCTCGCACAAGTCAAACATTTGCTAACGTAAGTTGCTATGTGAGCTTTCATGCTGGGCCACCAATACGTAGTTCTGAGATCGTGGTACATCTTATCGGAACCAGGATGTACTGAGTAGCGAGACTTATGTGCTTCATCCATTACAAGTTCTCGTAAATTGCCATAAAGTGGGACCCAGATGCGTCCTGTTACATAGTAGGCGCCGTCTGCCTTTTGTTCTAACCGCTGCCTTGAGCCGCGTAACCTTCAGCCCTGACGTTTTCTGGTTTCAATGCTTCTACCTGAGCATCTCGTATCTGTGCAGGAAGGCTAGACTGGATGGTAAGTTGTAATGCTCGCACACGTCTAGTTGCAGTATCTTTTCGACTGAGGGCGTCGGCCACCACGTTGGCTTTGCCCGGATGGTACTTTATAGCACATTCGTAATCGTTTAAAAGCTCGACCCATCGACGCTGACGCGTGTTCAACTCTTTCTGCTTGGAGATATGCTCGAGACTCCTGTGATCGGTGTAGATGGTGCACTTGGTACCGTACAGGTAATGTCTCCATATCTTGAGCGCAAAAACAACAGCTCCCAGCTCTAAATCGTGTGTAGTGTAATTCCGTTCGTGAATCTTAAGTTGGCGCGAAGCATAAGCAATGACTTTATCCCGTTGCATCAACACACATCCAAGACCCTGAATGGATGCGTCGCAATAGATCACAAAATCGTATGTGCCCTCTGGCAATGAAAGAATAGGTGCGCTACAAAGTCTATCCTTTAAGTGCTGGAACGCTGTTTCCTGTGCATCACCCCAACGATAAACAACACCCTTCTGCGTCAGTAGTGTAAGCGGCTGAGCAATCTTTGAGAAGTCTTTGATGAACCTTCTGTAATAACCCGCCAAACCTAAGAATTGGCGTATTTCTGTTGGTGTACGAGGCGCAGGCCAGTTCTTAATCGAATCTACCTTGGATGGATCTACATGAATCCCATCCTTGTTCACCACGTGGCCTAAGAAGTGGACTTCACAAAGCCAAAAGTCACATTTAGAAAACTTAGCATATAGCTGTTCCGTTCGTAGAAGTTCCAGTATAAGTCGTAAGTGCTGCTCGTGTTCTTCCTGACTTTTCGAATAAATCAGGATGTCGTCGATGAAAACGATGACGAACTTGTCGAGATAGGGTTTGCACACCCTGTTCATAAGATCCATAAATACGGCAGGCGCGTTCGTTAGCCCGAATGGCATGACCAAAAACTCGTAGTGACCGTAGCGAGTTCTAAATGTTGTTTTGGAGACGTCCTCATCCCAGACTCTCAGCTGGTGATATCCTGACCTTAAGTCTATTTTGGAGTAGTAGCTCGACCCTTGCAGCTGGTCGAATTAAATCATCTATGCGCGGAAGAGGATAACGATTCTTGATCGTCACCTTGTTGAGTTCACGGTAGTCTATACACATCCTGAACGTACCGTCTTTCTTCTTTACTAATAACACTGGAGCTCCCCAGGGCGAAGAGCTAGGACGTATAAAACCCTTTTCCAAAAGTTCTTGTAGCTGCTTTGACAGTTCTTCTAATTCAGTTGGAGCTAAACGATAAGGTGCTCGAGCTATAGGTGCTGCTCCTGGAGCGAGCTCGATCTGAAATTCAACTTGACGATGATGCGGTAACCCAGGTAATTCCTCAGGAAACACTTGAGGAAAATCGCGTACAACAGGAATATCTTCAATCTTTTTCTCTTTCTTCGATGTATCTGTAACGGGTGCTAATATAGCAGTGTGCCCCTTGCGCAAACACTTCTGAGCCTTCAAGAAAGAAATGATGCCACTCACGACACCACTCCTGTCACCTTGAACTTCGAGAGGTTCTTTACCAGAACGGGGAATACGAATGATCTTTTCCTTGCATAGGATCTCTGCTTGTTGTTGGGATAACCAATCCATACCAATGACGATGTCGTAACTATCGCAACGTTGAGGTCATTACTAGTATCACCCTGACCAATCACGAACACTCGACCCCTGGCACCATTGTCGTCGTTATTACCCCCATTGTTGCCTCCATTATTCTTCCTGTTTCTTAGATTGTGGTTCTGATCCTGGTTCTGGTTCGACCGTGGGCAGTGTCTTTTGAAGTGACCTTCAGCACCATCTGATAACATCCCTTGTTACCATGCTGTTGTCGCCGATTCTATAGATCTTGTGGCTGTTGTTGTTGGTTCTGGTTTGCAGGACGTGAGTTTCTACCATCTTTGGTTCCATGACCAAGCTTGTTGCATTATTGACAATGATTGCGTTTGCCCTGCCTGCTGTGGTGCAGGTTACATAGTTTGCGCTTAGGGTGGTTTCCCTTGTATCCACCCTGCCCTTGAATACTAAATGTTGCTGATCAGGACTTTAGTTGTCATCGACCTTTCACTGCTGTGCCTGGGACAGAATCGTAGTCGAACCCTTGCTAGAGGTTCCATCCTACTTTCATCCATTGTTACTGAGGGTAGCAGAAGTAGTTGAAGTAGTAGTGGTAGTAGTATCGCTGATACGTTGAGGCAGCTTGTTCTGTCCCACTGCCTGGTCTGTGAGACGATGAGCAAGATGAGTAACATCTTGAATAGTAGCAAGTTTAGCCGTCTTCACATGGTTTTGAATTCCTGGTACTAAGCCTTTGAGGTACAGCTCAAAGCTCTTTATGGGAGGATCCACCATAGTTGGCCACAAAATTGTCAGTTTGCTGGATCGTTATCGTGCACGCTTCTATCTCTGACCCCGTCATCTTCATGTTAAAGGACTCCACTTCCAACTTGTGGATGGCATCATAACTACTGTATTCACGTTTGATAGGTTCCTTAAAATCATTCCATGGGGTGGCATTAGCAGCCGCCAGCTCCAACATCGTAACTTGCGCGTTCCACCAAGTTTGCGCAGTGCCTTCGAGAATATCAGTGGCATATTTCACCTTACGAGCCTCAGGTCATTCGCACATTTGAAGGCCGATTCGAGTTCCTCGAACTAATGGAGGAGTCCAACAGCTCCTTCAGTATCGCTGAAAGTAGTAGGACGACAGTCCATAAAAGTCGTGTACGTGCACACAGGTGGCTGAGCGTGTTGACTTGTCGTGTGCGTAAGAGTAATCAAAATTAAGCACAAGTGTTGAGTTACAAGAGTAGGATCTAAAAATCCTAGAGTAAGTGGTGATGGCAGGTTACACCTCCTGTCTGGGCAGCTGCGAGTGCTGCAGTAACTTGTTCAGTGATCGAAGCCGCCATCTGGGCTTGAGTTAGGTTAACGCGTCCACTCATGATCTTGACATCAAGGAGGACATGTGTAAGAGAGGTTCGCGAATAGTGCGAAGAGAGTGAGCACACAAGTATTCTCAAGCAATAACGTATAGTAGGTTCTGTAATCTGAGCATACCACGAGCAAAGTTCTATGTAATTCTAGCAAGTAGGTAAAGTAACATGAATAGTAGTACCTATGATGTTGAGCCTTGCACGTGGAGCGAAGCGTCGTTGTGGATCGTTGAGAGCACTGTTCTGGTTATAGTCTGGTTTTAACAAAATCGTTTTCCCTTTATTAAAACCGAGTTCTCTATAACCAATGGCTCTGATACCAATCTGTCACACCCCCAAAATCCACACGCGGAGTATCACCGCTTGGAGGCGTGACTGACCAGGATCAAGCCACCAATCATATAGAACAATGTATAAAGTAAAAGTAATTGCAATTTAATTCCAAACAATCCATATGAAAGGTGTTCCAAAACATAAATATGTTATCACTGTATAGCGGAAGCGTATAATTAAACCCAACATAATAAAGTATGAAATGTCATAAAGTCTAATCAAGTATTCAAGATCCTTGCCCACAACGACTACGCCTCCCGTGCAAGCTCCATAAGTACCTAAGGTCCTGCAAGGCATGTAACAGAGGATCAACAACTAGTTGAGCGAGTTCACAGAGAGTAAATGCGTAATAGTAAGTTCGTATGTAACATGTGGCGCTACTGGGCCGTTAGTACGTTCTATTGGTGGGGGCTTCCCATAATGTACATTTACTAGACTAGTTGTATTCGTAAGTATCCTTCCCAATCCGAGGATAGTAATAAGTATGAGTATATGTATAAGTATCCTTCCCAACCGAGGATAGTACGTATCGAGTACGTAGGTTTAGCGCTGGTGTTCTTCCCCATCCGAGAACATTGGTACCTAGGATTTTTGTATGTGTTAACACTAGTATCCTTCCCAAACCGAGGATAGTACGTATATTATACGTAGATTTTGGCACAGGCATCCTTCCCAATCCGAGGACCGTGGTAAGTAGTCTAGTAGTGATGTGAGTACAAGCAATCAATCAATCCCATTCCCAACCCACCTGGGGAATCCCATGCCTTGGTAAGAGTGTGAACTCACCTTGGTTTGCTCGGTATGCTAAGTTAATTGCTCACAAGAGATCAATCACGTCCTATAGTGCACGTATACGTAATCAGTTTATATTCCCGAAGTTCAGGCATGCACATACCATCGCATAAAATAACACATAAACAATTACCAAGTAGCACATAGCACGTATTCTGAGTCGTACAAGTCATGCGTATCAGCTAACAGTTGTTAATAATTCCAGTTAACTTCTAACAGAAATTAACCAAGTTACTGTGCAGATTAACCTATCGGCGAAACACCTCTGTTTCGCCGTGAACCCCTTTCGACGAAACGCCCTCTGTTTCGTCGTGACATCCCCCGGCGGAACACTCTTGATTCCTCAAGTTTGTTTCGTCATGTTTAGTCTCGGCGAAACACAATGTGTTTCGCCCTGTCAGTTTCGCCGTCAAGAGTGTTTCGCCAATGCATGTTACGTCCCAACACAAAAACAATAATACAGATTCTTAATAATATTATTGGTAACAAATTATTGACTTGGTATCCTAGTACTATTTGGCCGAAACCCACAGCCAATGCTTTTCGGTTGACCGCCCAACCCCACCAATCAAATAAGCTCTATATCTCACCACATGTCCTCATGTATGCTACTGATTTTGTTTTGATCTTGTAACCTACACCTCTAGATAATTACTAGCCGCCAATTTACCCACAAAATTCCATAAAATCACATGCAATACAAGCATAGTGGCCGACAATTTGTTAACCACCTCAAGGTGTTATTGGACCAAATAGATTGGTGGGTTTGACAACTACACACTCTTCAATTTCAATTCATTAAACCTTCAAGAACGTTTATTATGGTCAACATATCATCATACAGTAACCTCGATTCATCACATACAATAACATTTAACATGTTTTTCCGATCCTGATCACATTCATATCGTAAAAGATAATTCGTTCAATCCTATCACGTTTCGCATACACTAAAACAAAACTGATCGATCTACTACCATTCTTTCAAGAACACAACCAATAGCATAACAATGTATATTAAGATCTGAAACAACCAAATATGAAAGTTACTAACCGAACTCAGAATTATCAACAATAGATCTGGCTTGAATAAAAGAAAAGGTTGCCGTCGACTTGAGAGTGGTAGTTAGGGTTTTTCCAATCATTCACGTAAAGGTTGGGAACCATATAAAGCTGACCCACTACTAGGCCTAAAGCCCACTTTGGTTTCACTGGCCCATGATTAGACGAAAACACTTAGGTGTTTTCGGCCTAATATGATTTCATGGGGTGGGGTATTCAGTCAAGTTCCATGTTTTAATTTATAACATATAATTTAACACAATCACTCAAATATATACACATATGTATAATTCATAGCAAATATATCATACTAAACACAAAACGATTAAACATATTACAACGAGTACAATTGTGAAACAAACTAGTCGTGTAATCAAACAATCTAAGTAATTAATCATTCAATAGTGCAAAGATGGAATCTCAGAAATTCGAGTTGTCACAGAGCTCACTATTGACGAGCAGTTACGATTCGTCAAGGAACCTGTTGAAATCACGGACCGGGATGTTAAGGTCCTCAAGCGTACTAGGATACCTCTCGTTCGAGTTCGTTGGAACTCACGTCGCGGCCCAGAGTTCACCTGGGAACGCGAAGATCAGATGAAACAAAAGTATCCCCAGCTATTCACACACGGTACAACCACTACTGAGGCTGAAGCTACGGAATTTCGGGACGAAATTCCAGATCAACGGGGGGAGGATGTGATACCCCAGGAAAACCAGGAAAACCATGCAACTTAACTAGCTTCCTCAGTGAGTACGTGCTAAATTTCGGGATGAAATTTCTTTCAACTTGGGGATAATGTGACAACTCGTATTTCGAACTTATCTTTGTACCTTGATGTAACGTAAACTTTATGTGACTGTGTGTATTGGATGATTTAATGGAATATTACGTTATTGGATGTTAAGTGAATATATGTTGCGTTGTATGTATGTATGTATAGGAACGACCCGAACGAACAACACTCACCCGATCGCACAAGCCCATTCGGGCCACCACTTGTATTCGGATCATGGGCAGCCCATTGAGGGTTCGGCCCACTCTTTCTCTTTGTCGCATAACACTAGGAGAGGGTATACTCCTCACTTGTTTTGCTAAACATTCTAAACGCACAAACCCTAGCTCCTTCTCATCCTCTCTCTCTAACTCGACGACACACACTCTCTCTCTCAATCGAAGATCACCCCTTGAATCAGATCACTCTCTTCTTAATCGGTTAGTGTTATATTGTTATTCGATTATGTTTTTGATGGTGTGGTGAATCATATGTTCTTTCAGAATGGTTTATGAATGAGATATGGTTAATCTATGTTATGATAGATAATTGATCATGATGAAAAATATTAGTGTTCTTGTAATCGGCTCACATGCATGTAATTGATAATAATCCACACTAACCGGATTTGTCACATCATTCGAATGGTATTTGATGATGCTTGTTAAATCGGCTGTTATGTACATGTATCGGATTGTTAACCATGTGATGTTGTTAATGAATTTCGAGTAATCGGCTGTGATATGCGATTAGGATAATGGTTGGGTTGATAGGTCGTATGCTAGTAAGGAATCACGTGAATGATTATGATTGACATTTATGTTTTGATTATATCTAGGGTTCATATGATTTAATTGTTAAATTGCTAGTTTGATCGATTGTAGGTGGCTTAGAATAGTTGGAAATTGTTAATTGATAATAGATAAATTTGGAAATCATGGAATATTGTAACTGATTGACATAATTTTTGGAAGTATTAAACTGGTCGCACAAGGAGTCCCATCGCACAAGTGTCAGACGCACAAGACGGACCGCACAAGACATCTTGGTCGCACAAGATATCTTCAGTCGCACAAGCCTTAGTGGATCGCACAAGTGGTTTTGTTTGTTTAACTGTTGGGCCGTAGACTTGGGCTGGGTAATAAAGATGATTGCACAAGGTGTTGTTCGATTAAATTGTTTGGTATCAGAGCCACCAATCATATTGAACAAGTAGATAAGTAAACATAATTCAACAAACCAATATGAAGGGTGTTCAAAACCAAAGCATAGTTAACCGGGAAAAGCCCGGCCCAAACAATTTAACCGAACAACACCTTGTGCGATCATCTTTATTACCCAGCCCAAGTCTACGACCCAACAGTTAAACAAACAAAACCACTTGTGCGATCCACTAAGGCTTGTGCGACTGAAGACATCTTGTGCGACCAAGATGTCTTGTGCGGTCCGTCTTGTGTGTCTGACACTTGTGCGACGGGACTCCTTGTGCGACCAGTTTAATACTTCCAAAAATTATGTCAATCAGTTACAATATTCCATGATTTCCAAATTTATCTATTATCAATTAACAATTTCCAACTATTCTAAGCCACCTGTAATCGATCAAACTAGCAATTTAACAATTAAATCATATGAACCCTAGATATAATCAAAACATAAATGTCAATCATAATCATTCACATGATTCCTTACTAGCATACGACCTATCAACCCAACCATTATCCTAATCGCATATCACAGCCGATTATTCGAAATTCATTAACAACATCACATGGTTAACAATCCGAAACATGTACATAACAGCCGATTTAACAAGCATCATCAAATACCATTCGAATGATGTGACAAATCCGGTTAGTGTGGATTATTATCAATTACATGCATGTGAGCCGATTACAAGAACACTAATATTTTTCATCATGATCAATTATCTATCATAACATAGATTAACCATATCTCATTCATAAACCACTCTGAAAGAACATATGATTCACCACACCATCAAACACATAATCGAATAACAATATAACACTAACCGATTAAGAAGAGAGTGATCCGATTCAAGGGGTGATCTTCGATTGAGAGAGAGAGTGTGCCGTCGAGTTAGAGAGAGGATGAGAAGAAGCTAGGGTTTGTGTGTTTAGAATGTTTAGCAAAACAAGTGAGGAGTATACCCTCTCCTAGTGTTATGCGACAAAGATAAAGAGTGGGCCGAACCCTCAATGGGTTGCCCATGATCCGAATACAAGTGGTGGCCCGAATGGGCTTGTGCGATCGGGTGAGTGTTGTGCGTTCGGGTCGTTCCTATACATACATACATACATACATACATACATACATACAACGCAACATATATTCACTTAACATCCAATAATGTAATATTCCATTAAATCATCCAATACACATAGTCACATAAAGTTTACGTTGCATCAAGGTACAAAGATAAGTTCGAAATACGAGTTGTCACAGAATCCGCCACGATAGCAGCTGTAGGGGCACCTTTAAGATGAGTACTTCATCTTCCTTGTCTGGACGAGAGTGTCATCAATCACAATTAGTATGAGCCTCAGGGACCTCGTCCTACTAGTAGAGTTGTTGTCCAAGGCCGCCACCTCCGGCTCTCGTCACTACCGAAGCCAGGCCTATACCACCCGAGGGTAAACAACCATCTTCCACGGGATCAATGCTTTAGGATCTCTCTTTGGGACCACGTCCTCCATAAGCTTCGTAATAGACGTGAGGTCGTCATTTTCCTTGCGTGAGTCAAGGGTAATAACAGAATTCGTAGTCAAAGGTATTTTCATCATGGCAAAATATTTCGTACAACACATATATAAATTCATTATATATATAATCACTAAATCTCATGCTGTTTTGTTCTCGTGTTTCACATGTAATCCTTAATGTTCTCGAGTCTATTCCTTATAGACTAACCATGTATTGATCCTTATCTGTTACTTATGATTGAGCTCGCGTGATAGAACCTCATGTTATAGTGACACAATGAAAACCTTTTGTCATTTTTGTCATCCTTTTGAAATCATTTTTGTAATGTCATCAACTTTGTTTTCATGTGAGAGCCCATGGTGATTGTAGGCCAAACTTTGTAAAAGTTTTTCCCCGGTTCACTACAATCGGAGCTATGATACCAATCTGTCACACCCTGCTAGTAGCGGAAGCGTATTGTGTGTGACGTAACAAAGGTAATCATTGCATCCAAATGTGTAAACATAATAAACCACAACGATGCCATAGATATATTGTTTTCAAACAAAGTTTACAAGTTTCCAACATAGTTTTCTAGTTTCCACA
This sequence comes from Helianthus tuberosus, assembly GCA_030545235.1. Classification (NCBI taxonomy): domain Eukaryota; kingdom Viridiplantae; phylum Streptophyta; class Magnoliopsida; order Asterales; family Asteraceae; genus Helianthus; species Helianthus tuberosus. The sequence continues at coordinate 129,242,488 of CM060407.1, forward strand.
ACGTTCACAAACGTTAACCATAACATATTATATTACACAATGCAAAAGATAGCTTTTGACATAAAACATAGTGAGGCTTTGTCCTCTATATACCCATACTAAGTTGGGATATAAAAGACAAACCCTCCAAAAGCGGCTATCGTTGTCATTGACTTTCCCGTTTCCCATAGTGTATCACTGGCTCAAGACTTGTTTCCTGAAATACATGTAGTTTTAAAAAGTCAACAAAAGTTGAGCGAGTTCATGCAGTTATTGTTATCCTATGAAATCCTTGTATTCTTGTAATGAAATCCTGGTATCTTAATAGCATTTATGGAGTTTAAGGATCTATCAGTGGGTAGCGAGCCCCCTGACATTATGTATCATAAATACGTAACCAACCCGAGACAACTTTGACATTTTTGGGATCACAAAAGCACTCCAGGGTATACCAACCAGGAGTGGAGCGTGTCTCAAGCTCAATAGATCTACACTTTTTGCACCTTGGTCACTAAGTGATTAATGGTTACTATGTCATCATCCTACTTATGTACATTGATCTTGTTATCATCTAAACCCATAGCTAATATACCCATAGTTTTATCATGTATTTCCCCTCGGCTGTTTTAAACAAAACATTAAAATCATTGAAAGGAGGGACATGAACTCACAAGTTTGCGTTCCTTGCATGTAATACCGTAGTGAGCGTCCGTACGTGTGAATAACCTACATGTGTACTAACTTAATTAGACACTAGATCTTATCGGACCTCGTACAAGTTGTTCATCTTGAATTCTTATTATGTTTTCACTTGTCATTCTGGGACAACTTTGTATTTTTGAGTGTTGGTAGTTTGTTCGTTCGATTGTGATATAGATTGATTTCATAAGTGTGCACATATATTTTATATGTATTTAATTGTGTGAATGGGCTTTGCCGTTCACATGTCCTCGTGGTTCGCACACGTGTCATTGTGTCATTGGGCCGAGCCCATGTCATTTGGCCTAGCCCATGCCTTTGGGCCGAGCCCATGCCTTTGGGCCGAGCCCATGCCTTTGGGCCAAGCCCACATTTTATGTCATTGGGCCGAGCCCATGTATTTTATGTTATAGGGCCTAACCCATGTTTTATGTTATTGGCCTGGCCCATCTCTTTTATGTTATTGGGCCCTTGCCCATGAATTATTGTTATTGAGCTCTAGCCCATGTATTTTGATATTGGGCCCTAGCCCAACTTGAGTTTTATGAGTCCATTAAATAATCTTGCATTTTTTTGTCAAAATTTACTAAGTATGGAATTTTTTTATAATGTTCATTCTTCTTATAAGGAACACTTAGTAAGTTTTTTTAGATTTTTCAACTTTCCAGATTTTGTTATCGGTAATATATATGTGTATTCGTTAAGCGTCAAAAGATATCTTATTTTTAGACGTGTCTTCGTAGTCGCTTTATAGGTATATTTCCGCGTCGAAGAGTCGCCCAATTGTCGTAGTAGTTTCTCGCGGTGACGATACGCCCATTTTGTCGTCGTCGGATGTTATGCATTCCTTTTTCGACCGGTTTGTTTATATGTCTTATTTGGCCGATTGAAATATATTTATTATTTCTTAGGAATATATTTTTATAAATTTGTCCGTTTCCCGAATCCTCCGGTCGTCCGATTACTCGTTTAAGGACATAATGTTGTTTCCAAAAAAATATATAATTTTGTCAAAAATTATGTTTACACATTGTTTTTATTTTCACCCTTTTATTTTTGTGAAAATATATTTTCAAGTTCACAAGAATTTTTGAGTATTTAGAACTTAACCATTTTCATCAAAACTTTCATAATGATTTTTAAGGACCACTAATCGCGTTTAACTTTGTTAATCACCCTTTAACCCCATTTTTTATCGCGATTAGATTTTTAAAAAAATTCGCCATAGTTTCCCCTAAACTGTGGCGTTTTCCACGTTATAAAATGTATTTAAACCATAATCAATTTTTCAAATCACCACTAATTCATCAAGTGTCATCAAAATCACATTTACCACATGTAATCACATATTCCTTCAAAGATTTCTCATGAGCATTATTTAGGTTCACTTTCAAGACTTTAAAGTTAACTACTTTTCAAGTTTATTAGCAATTTTTAAGACTTTTAAACTACACTTTTTATTGATGTTTTCATATAACTTGTTTTAAAGAAACCAAGTTATTAGTATTTTAACAAGTCTTGAATCATGATCATTTCATCTCTTATCTTTCAAAAATAACTAATCCAAGTTCATACACATAATACTCATGATCTTTGAAGTTGATGATCTTGTATGATTTAAACATATAAATGTTTAAATCACATTTCTAAGTGTATCATGACTAGATTAACACTAATCTAACATACTACATAAAACAAATCACAAGATCATCATAAATATAAACTTTAAACCACTAATCTTAACCAAAATCAATATAATGAACATGATTTCATCAACTAGATACACTAATCTACTCAAATAACCACATAATAAGTTTAGATTAGTATATTATTAGCTTTGAGATTAGGGTTTTTGATTATGTTTTTCTTGATTTACAAGATGATCAACTTGTACTTCTAATAAATACTAGTATTAAGAAGCTTAAATATGATGGTTTTAGATCTTACAACTTTGCACAAGATGATTAAGAAGATTAAGAGAAGATTAGGCCTCCATGAAAGACCTGAATGAAGCTCCATGCTTAACCCTTGCATTAATGACCTTAAAGTGTCTTGAATGTGGGTAATTTATGATGTTTAATGAAGGTTTATGGTGGGGGTTTTGGTTTCTCCTTATGGCCGTGAGTTTAGGGGAGTTCAAAGAAGGTTTTGGTTTCAGTCTTTGTTGATAGGAATTGATAGAAATGGTAGGTTTTTTTTTCAAGTATGGTGAAATGATGGTGTGAGCTCACAATTTCAACAGCAGCTTCATCACAACCATACTCTATATCTTGCAAGTTTTAACTAAAATCAAGTGGGGGTGGGTCCCACTTTTACTAAGATTGACTAGGGGGTATAATGTAATTTTTATTTTATAAAAGTTGTTAAAATCTAGATATTTTGGTAATTAACCAAAGTACGATGATTAGGGGTTAATTACACCATTAAGGGGTAATTAGGGATTCGGAATGTTAATTGACATTAACTAGTTCACTAAACTAGTAGAAATTGCATTTTGATGCTTTAGATGCTTTTCGTTTGGTCGTCGGCTAGTTTACGACACTTTTGCGTCGTACCGACGAAACTTCGTCGCAAGTTGTTATCTCACCGTCAAGCGATGTATGAAGTGTTTTCGAGTCCAAAAATAGGCTTAACTAGTTCACTAGTTTCTTCGTTTGGTTGTTTTTGCGTCGAAAATATTGCTTAGTAGTCCTTCGGGTCGATAACGGACTAGTTATGTTCATAGCGACATAATACCGGAAGCTTGTCATTTTACACACTACAATGATATTCCCCAAGTGTTTTAGTGTATATGTCATCAACTGTCATAATTCTGAAGTTCCAGAATTGCTTAATTATAGTTTCGGACGAGTTAAAAATGTCATATTTTTAGCGAAACGGACGTTTTAGTATTTAGGGCGTTGTACCGGAAAGTCTTATATTTTTGCAAGATTTGTTTTCATACTAGTGTTTTCTTATGTATATGGACTCGGTCATGTTGTTCGTGTGTCGTTTTTCATTGTTTCGTTTTGTTTTCACGGTTTGCTGGCATGAATAGTGTAACCGTGAATAGTGCGCGCAACACTTTCTACCAACACTTTTAGGACATTGTTTGATTGGTTTCGAAATACGAAGAAAACGAACATATGTTTTAGCATTGTTTTCTTGTCCTAACACTATTATCTGGTATACGACACAGTTACGTAATTAAATTACGCTAAATGCATCAGATTATGTAAATAAAATAGTGATTGGTTTGTACGGAATCACCGGTTATTTGCCAGTTGTCACAAAGTATCCCGTTCGCTTGATGGAAATCACATTTGCATCAGGATGGTAGAATTAATGTCCACTTCATTTATAGTATCCGACGAAACAACCTTTTCGCCTCGAGGATCGAGCTTGTCATCAGAATCACTTGTGATGTATGCATCACATCGCCATACTCTAAGGTATTCCAAATTGGGTTTACGCCCATGCCATATCTCATATGGCGGTTTTGTTTAGCTTTTAGTCGGAGTTAAATTGACAATGCGGGAAGCGATCATAAGAGCTTGTCCTAAAAGGAGTGAGGCAAGTTAGTTCTATACATCATCGATCGAACCATATCAAGTAGAGTTTGATTTCTCCCTTCACTCACGCCATTAAGTTGGGGTGTGCCAGGTGGAGAGGGTTGTGAAACTATTCCACACGCTTTCAGATGATTGAGAAACTCAAAGCTGAGGTATTCACCACCTCGATCTGATCGAAGTACTTTTATCTTTCTATCAAGCTGGTTTTAGTCATGGTTTCTATTCATGGTTCTGAAAGGGCCATATACATCATGTGAATGAGTTCTAGAAGACCATTGATCCGTTCACCAACATCGGTGAAGGGGTGCTTTGTGAGTTTGCCAGCTAAGCAAGATTCACAATCATCAAAGGAGTCCCGTCTAGTGGATTCAAGAATCCCCTTGGACTGGAGCCATTTTATGCATGCCTTACTTATGTGACCAAGTCTGCAATGCCATAAATATGTTTCATTTATGCCAGCTTTGTTACATTTAGAAAGATGATATATGTTATTACTTGTTTGAACATCAATCTCATAAGTACCATTTCGAGGTTTAGCCTCAAAATAAAAGACATCATTCAAGTAGGCTAAAATAGAAAAACCATTAAAACGTACTTGAATCCTTGTTCAAACAGTGAAGAAACTAAAATAATGTTTCTGGTCAAACCACGCACATATAAACAGTTATTTAAAGTAACTACAAGGCCAGGGAAAACAAAATGTTCCAGTTTCCAGAACTGGAACTCTCTTTCCATTACCAACTATGAGTTCCAGGTGGCCTTGTTTCAGTTTCCTCCACTTTTAGGCTTCTGCAAGACATTAATGATGTGGAGACCACATCCGGTATCAAATACCCATGTGTTGCTAGAAACAGTGAAAAGTTTGATAACATAAATGAGAATATCAGAAGAAGTGCCAATGTTATTGGCCTTGTTCATCTTCAGCTTGGCTAGATACTATGGGCAGTTTCTCTTCCAGTGCCTTATTTGGTTGCATTCAAAGTACTGACGCTCCTCAGGAGGGAGTGGTTTTGCAACATGCTTGTTGTTGGTGGCATTTCTGGCAACAACAACTTTTCTCTTGCCTTTGCTCTTATGTTTCCTTTTCTTGTTATTGGGCTTCTTAACACCACCAGACTCGACCATTAGAACTTGTTTGGTTTTGTGAAATAACCAAGTTTATTCATCTGGTCAATGTATCCTTTCATCCTTAGCACATGAGTACTGATACATGATCCTTTCAGCATTTTACAGCTTATGAGCTGTTTCATGGTGTCATATCGCTCCGGTTAGGCTTGTTTCTGGAACATGCCTTTTAGTTGCTCGATCATGTCATAAGCATCCATATCTTCCATGTTCTTCTGAAGTCCAGGAGACATGGTGGCTTTCATAAGGCAGGCTACCTCAACGGCATCCTCATTATGTTTCTCCAGGGCCTTGCGAGCAGTAGTAGAATTACTTCGGGCTTGGTAGGGACTGGGCCATCTAAGATATACAACTTTTCCTCCATCTTGAGAACTATTCTCAGATTGCGGTGCCATTCGAGAAGGTTGGTGTTATTCAATTTTTTATTTCTTTTCCTTTTCAAGTATAGACTTGAAAATGAAGGAGTTGTTTTCATTAGACATCTGTTATATAAGCAAGGTGATTTTAATTAGTATTTTCGATGTATATCTCCTTATTTCGTGAGGTGAGACGATAAGGAATGAGAATCCAGTTAGAAGCTCTTTCTAAAGGTGGCTGGGGCATGCAACATTAGCAAGAGGTTCAAGCGGACTGACAACGATTGTCAATTGTGAGAAAAGCACAACTCCCGAGGTTCATGAGGCTACGAGGATAAACTATTGTCCTTGCATTGATATGTTTGGCCTCATCTATGCCACTTTTGTTCTCGAGACAACTGGAGCACATAAACACGAGAAGAAAGGTAATAGTCGTCCTAAAACGGTCACATGTGGAAGGGTCGGATGTGTCGACGAAGCCCTTGCACCTTGGAAGGATAAACTAGACACCAAGTGTCGTGCTGTGGCTCCAACCCTGATGGTTCGCATTATGCCCCAAGTGTTACTAGTAGTAGGATGACATAGACCATTGATTTTAATTTTTACCAAATAGGGTCATTCTAGTCGGTTTTAATTTAGATATTAAATTTGCGACATAACCAAAAAACCCTTTCACCTCTCGGGACAATTAGTTTTAGATAACCTATAAAACTAAGTTTGTCGCGACTTGGAATAACCAATTTTAAGTTAATAGAAAACTACTAAGTTAATAGTTTTGGAAAATAAAAATTAGTTTAATTTGCAAAACTTAATTGGTTATTGTTTGTTTTAAAAACAACCTTTGTTTTATAACAAAAACTTTAACAATGTAAAACCCGATAGGATCTTTCAATGATATCAAACGTGAATTGTGAGAGTGCAGAAACCAATCACAAGTTGATTCAAGAACAATAGTATGAATGAAACAATAGTATTCAAACACAAACTAGAATATCTTGCATTTAAAGATGAACAATGACTGATACAAGACTTCTTCTATGTTTCGACTGGCCTCTCTAGTCGCATGCACTGATCAACATCAACCTAATGGTTGAGGTTTGTTTAAATACAAAACAAAGTGGGTCGAAACCCCTTAGGCCCAACTCGAAACCAATACTAGACCCAAAACTAACATATCGACCCAAAACACTATTTAAGCAAGACTTTACAAATCAACCCCTAAACATTGTAATCCTCTATGAATAAACCTTCAGGTTCCAACAATCTCCCCCTAGGTTTATGCATAGAGGTTCTTAAGACTTCAACATCCACCGCTACCTCCCGGCTGTTCTTTGAAACCACCATAACCTTTTGTACTAATATGTAGGACTGAAGCAGCAGCAACAGCCCAACCTTTGGGCACCTCCACATACTTTTCTGTAACTTTGATCTGATGTCGAGCAAGCACCTCCAGATCTTCTTTATCTAACTTCAGCAAATCCACTTGATCAATCAAGCAATAGCTCACATTTGTCACACCCCGACCACGTAAAGCAACTAGACGTGGCGGAAACGTCGGGGAGTGTTGTAACAGAATCATTGTTTCATAACCATGGAATAAATAAATTCTGTTTTATTGAATAAATGAACTCATTGTTTTAATACAATCAAATAAGTACAACTATGATCTTCCAAGTTTTAAAGTTGCTAAGGCACGAGTCCATCCTAAATGTAGCATGTATCAACAAATCTTTGCAAAGCAGTACCTGAAACATGTGTAAAAATAGGTACGTCAGCATAAAAATGACTGTGAGATACATAGGTTTTGTGAATATAGGATTAATGACTTATAAGTTTAGAAAGAGTTGTTCAACAAAAGTCAGTCATGATCCTTGTAAAATGTTTTGTTTTATAAATCATTCAAAAAGTGATGATAAAGTAGATGATACGTAAAAGAGTAATGTAAGGTTAATTGAATAACCAAGTAAAAATGAATTTGTATAAGATAAGTTGTTGTAAAACAATGTCTTATGAAAAGTATGTTATTTGTATAAAATGTTATATGACTTAAATTGAAATGATTCAAATAACGCTACGATATGTAATACCATACAAACACTTACATATAGGAAGTACCAGTGGCGTATCCACCATGCTTGTATCATATTACACACGCCTCGTTACTTAAGTCACTTACTCAAACCAAACCACCAATATAGAATGTTCATGTTTAAACCAATAGTCCAATGTTATTGTATAACTCAAGTTAAATGTAAACCATGTAATGTGTAAACAAAAGTTATGTATGGTAAGTAAAATGAGATTTCTTAAACCACAAGTAAAAATGTACAAAACAAAGTGTTTGAATAAATCAAAAGTTATGCTTTGTAAAATAATGTAAGGTTAAACAAATAACCTTATAGTAGCATATTAAAAGTATACTTTGGATTTGTAAATAACATATTAAAAATATGTTTTGGTTTGTTGATAAAATATACATGTTGGTTCTGTACAATACCGCACATGAGAGTATATCAAACTATACTTTTGGGAGTATATCAAAATATACTTTAAATGTGTGATTTAAGAATTCATTCAGACCTAGTGCATCAAACTACACCTTTGAGACTATAGGAATACCACAAAGGCAAATCCCTATTTGGATGGAGAAACAAATTGGTTTCAGATATTCCATGACAACAGGAATGGGGTGTCTAATCCTATAGCGCTATATCATACTACCAATCGGTCTGGTGATCATAAAATAAGTACAATTCAACATTTTATTTTATGTTCTTTGAGAAATAAATGTTTAAACCATAGATAGTCATTTAGTTGGTCAAATGATAAGTAATAACATGTATAATCAATTATACTTTGGAATCATGAAAATAACATATAGGTACACATGCTTCACCCCAAAACAGTTTGGAAAAACAGTAAAATAGGGGAACTATGTACTCACTTGAGATTGCTCAGAAGTCCTAAGATAACCACCAAGCAATGCTAGAGATCTCGGAATCAAACGACACCTAATATAGGTAACTAGGTTAATAAACCGGACCTATATCGGAGGATTGGATAGAATGAGGGTTCGTAAACCAAATGAGTATAGAGACTTTGTTAAAACATATGATTTAACAAAGCCTACATACTAAATGAAACCTAACCTAAGTGCTTACGACCCATTACGACCCGTTTAGGTAGCTTATGCTACTTTAACGCGTCGTTCGCGTGAAACGCGTTTGGACCGCCTAACTAGTCCTATGACAAGTAGAATATGCCTTAACATGTTTAATATTGTTGATAAATCAGTTTAGAGGTCATAGGTTATGTTACATAAGTTTAAAATGAATTTTGGCATCAAAGGGGTATTTTGGTAATTTACCTAAGGCATATAAACTACCTATCATACAACTACTTAAACGAAGCGACCATAAGGTATAACCTCGGAAGGTTAATCCCTATACACTATGGTCACCTAAGGTATTTGGTCGGATCCTAATGATCGATCAAATGGGTCGGGTTCGAAAGTATAAGCGATTGTTTAGATCGCTTACCTTACGACCTTATATAAGCACTAAACTAAAAGTGACGAGCTAAGCATGCTAAAACTTGCTTAACTAAGTTTAGAAAACAGGTTTGGTATCAAAACAAACGGTTTTGATACCCAAGAGTAGTTTGGTAACAAAATACTCAAGAATGCGCATTTTGGCCGAAACTACGACTCGTCACTGAGCCTAGATAACGTGGTAATCAGTAGGTATAGTCACTAGGGACTATAACCATCGTGATTACGCTCACGTTATGAAGTTCAAACGAACTTCGCATTGACCATAAGCTGGTCAATGCAGAAAGTCAAACAAAGTTTGACTTTCGGACTCAAAAAGCAATAAAAGAATGAAGGAACACTTACAAAGGGTCCCCGAAAGCTAATCTTGATCCAAGTAGCTCAGGTATGAAACAATGGTTTCAACTTAGAGCTTCTCAAATCAGATTCTTGTGAGGAATGAGTGAAGTTGAGGTGGGTATTTATAGTAAATGGACAACCGTTAGGATCGTTTATCGAATAACGTGCCTTGATCTCACCCGTACACTTGTCGGGATGTTATGGTAGCTCATTTTGCCCCCACCACCAGTTATTGACAAGTGGCATAGGCCTTTGGAGGGTTTAAAGGCTGGAAACAGGCTGTTAAAAACAAGTTTTTGCATCTGACCCCTGCTTGCGCACCGTAACACAAAAAACGTCGAGGTGCGCAAGGACCTGCAGACCAGAAAGTTTGAAAAATGGCAGAACAGGCCCCTGAAGCTCCAAACTTGCTATTTGATGCACTTTTGACACGTTTAAGCCCGTTAACCCCATTTCAAAGCTCTAAAATGAAGTTAAAGTATAGGGAACTTAAAATGTGCTCAAAAATATCTCGGATGTTGGTTCGTTTGGCCGTACGATTGCGTTGTTCGGTTAATTTATACGGAATGCGCATAAGCGCGAAAAACGATCCAAATGGCGTGACGAATGGATTTTTCTCATGCCAAACAATAAAATAAAATATTTTGGTGCTTATATAAATTTTTGGATGTCCGGATGTATTCAGAACGTAAGTTATGCGCGAAAATGCAAACTTATGCACTTTTTGACGCTTTTAGTCCCTGAATGACCCAAAAGTTTATTTTAGCACACCGAACCCCTCAAAGCCTATTTCTAAGCTATGTAAAGGATATTTATGGTATGTTTAACTTATGGTCATGTTCTGGAATGTCTGTTACTGTTCAAGTTGGCATACTTTCGCAGTTTGTCAAATTTAGTCCCTGTAAGTGATTTAACTCGATTTTGCCATACCAAAGCCTTCAAAACTTATTTCTAAGTTATGTAAAGGTTATTTAAGGTATGTTAAGCCTATTTCACTATTCCGGAGTGTTCGTTGCATTAAACAGGTTATATGTACGCATCAGTGCACGTATAACCTTCTAGAAAGCGATTTAGAGCCCGAAATCAAACAAGAATTGATATGTGCAAACGATACACATATTTATACAAATCCCAAGTATGAAATACAATATTTCATTGGTTTGGTATTTGTTTGATGGTTGAAGTGACACAGGTGTCACAGTCTCCCCTACTTTAGGAAATTTCGTCCCGAAATTTAATTTTAGAGGAAACTTTTGAAGACAGCTGTGACGGTTTCGCTTTCAAACAAATCCATTGAACCCTTAAGTAAAACTCTGGGCCATTTAGGATTCTTAGCGAAATTTTCAACCATCAAAGTGAACTCCTTGTAGTAATAAAACATGGGGTTTCGAACTACGGACGAAAGAACGTTTCTCATGAAGACTCATCATAGGAAACTTGGTGTGTGATTGATATCAGAATTGGGGAGTGTAAGATAAAATGACATCGGTCAAGGTCCAAGACTTCTCCCATATCATTATTCTTGTCACTATAGGTTTTAACACATGACAAAACTTCTTGTGGTTTCTGTGCACTGAATTCCATAATTATGTAGGCCTCCATAATTACGTAATTCCTTGCACAGTCCGCACAGTTCATTTCATAATGCGTAGGGGAAAAATAAATTGAATAAACTTGAAGCGACCTGACTAGACCACCCAAGGGTCTTTTCAACTAGATCAACGAGCGAACTTTTTAACTAGGTCAACACATGATCTTCTTAACTAGACCGTCGTACGATCTCCTTAAATAGACCACTTAAGGGATCTTTTTAATTATATCATCACATGATATTTCTAATCAGAGTTTCAAATCAAACTGTTTATCTAGACCACTCAAGGGGTCAAATTTTAGAATAGTACTTTAAAACCCAAGGGACTTGACTACTACGTAGAAGTCCATTAAGGATTTAAGATAGTAACTTTGGATATCCTACTATGAATTTCTCATATGAGATATGAAAGATTCTACGAGGATTTGGATAGATCACATACAACCACAAAACGTGTAAGAAAACACATAAGCACAAAAGTAGTTAACTTGATTCTTTAATTTGTTATCTTTAGGCATGGATAATTAAAGCACACTATGAATCCAATTTATGGATTTCATTTGGCACTTTAATGATTTTCAAGGATCTATCTATAAAGATAGAAGGATCTTAAGAGGAATTTGGCTTTGTTTCTTAAAAGAAACGAGTATTTAAGGTTCTTGGGGAAATCACAAGTGATCATAAAATGACGAACCACACTAGTAGTTTATCTTTGGGTTAACATCATAAGGTTGCATCAAACATTCACACAAACGCATAAATTTTGCAAAAATAAAAACAACAAATCTTTATTTATGTAACAACCGAATTGTCTTGAAGTGTCAAAAGATAACAACCAAGGAAATACAAAACACTAATTGTTCACTGCTGCATCATTGTTCCCGTTTGCCTCATTGATGTTAAATGCTCGTCCTCGCGCTGGAGGTGTGTTAATAAGTCTTGGGCAATTGTTTCTGTAGTGAGTAAGGTGACCACAGTTATAACATGACCCCGGTGGAAACCGTGCTTGAACAGCAGCAGGGTTTGCAGCAGCTTGATTTGCATAACGATAAACATTGATTAAATGTCCCAACCGCCCACAGTGGCTACATTTGTGACATTGCTCTTGCTCTAGATGATGACGGTTGCACTTGTTGCACAAAGGTGCGGTACCAACATAGTTTTGCCTTTTGCGAGGTTGTGCTGGTTGGTTTGGTGCAACCTGTTTGTCTTGAGCAGTTACAGCGTAGTTTTGAGAGGCTTTGCGCTACTTCTTCTTGGACACCTCAGCATTTTCTTCCTTTGGTTCCACTTGAGCAGTCTTGTCAGATGGTCTTGAGTCGGCCTTTCGAAACAGCTTGCGCTTCCTGATATGGGATTCAGTCAGAGTGGAAGACAATTCAATGGCTTGTCTGACAGTAGTAGGGTCGCTGCCAGTAATAATATACTGAACTACGTCAGGAAGACCATCAATGTATTTCTCAATCGCCTTATCCAAAGGCGTAACCATAGTAGGGCATAACAAGCTTAATTCCTCATAGCGGTCAGTAAAGGCTCGATGTTCCCCACTGTCTTGCTTCAAATCATCAAATTCCCTTTCTAGAGCCCTTAGCTCATGACGAGGATAGAATTCCTTCATCATAAGAGCCCTAAGCTCGGCCCAAGCCTGTGCTAATGCAACCTCAGCACCGCGGTCTCTCATAACCCCATTCCACCATGTAAGAGCCCTTTTCTGAAACACACTGGAAGCAAACTCGACCTTGCGGTTATCAGGACACTGAACGTGACGGAACGTACTCTCAGTGCTCTCGAACCATTGTAAGAGCCCAGTTGCTCCTTCAGAACCACTAAACTTGAGTGGCTTTGCCGAATTGAAGCTCTTGAAATTGCATGGAGCATTATGGTTGTTGATGGCTTGATTCACTTGAGCAAAAAGATTTGGGAAGGCAGCAGCCATTTGTTGTGCGATGATCTCCGCCAGTTCGGCATTCGCCATCTGATTGTCGCGTCGAGGAGGCATTCTAAAAGAGGAACATGAAAGGAAACGAGTGAGAGAATTTGACGAAAAGAATGAGATGAAACAAATCTGATGAAAGCAAGGATGGTGGTCATTTGTTTGTTACTACAAAGCAACAAACGACCCTGGTGATTTATCAAAGTAAATAGGTCAAAAATAATATATCGCGAAGACATGCTCGCCTATAAGTGGACACTCACCCCAAGAGTTCCCAGGTAAGAGTGACTGGTCCGATATTGCGGATTTGTACGAACACTCTAGCCTTAGACAGAAAGCTCAGGGTACAGGCACCCACCCTTCCAGTTTGCACGTGTTCACATTATTTAGACTAACTTTGACGGGATTTGAAAACTTAGAGGGTTCAAAACCATATAATAAATCATCCTAGAACAGATGATTAGTTTTCAAAGCGGGATAGAAATTTGTGTTCTTATTGTGGTTGTCACCTAAGAATAAGTGACGGTATTGTTTTAAAACTAAACACAAGAAAACTTGTGTTAGGGTCCTAGGAAGGTTATAGTCTAGGTCAAAACATTACTAATAACCTAATTCCCTATAACCATTGGCTCTGATACCAACTTTTCTGTCACACCACGACCACGTAAAGCAACTAGACGTGGCGGAAACGTCGGGGAGTGTTATAACAGAATCATTGTTTCATAACCATGGAATAAATAAATTCTGTTTTATTGAATAAATGAACTCATTGTTTTAATACAATCAAATAAGTACAACTATGATCTTCCAAGTTTTAAAGTTGCTAAGGCACGAGTCCATCCTAAATGTAGCATGTATCAACAAATCTTTGCAAAGTAGTCCCTGAAACATGTGTAAAAATAGGTACGTCATCATAAAAATGCCTGTGAGATACATAGGTTTTGTGAATATAGGATTCATGACTTATAAGTTTAGAAAGAGTTATTCAACAAAAGTCAGTCATGATCCTTGTAAAATGTTTTGTTTTATAAATCATTCGAAAAGTGATGATAAAGTAGATGATACGTAAAAGAGTAATGTAAGGTTAATTGAATAACCAAGTAAAAATGAATTTGTATAAGATAAGTTGTTGTAAAACAATGTCTTATGAAAAGTATGTTATTTGTATAAAATGTTATATGACTTAAATTGAAATGATTCAAATAACGCTACGATATGTAATACCATACAAACACTTATATATAGGAAGTACCAGCGGCGTATCCACCATGCTTGTATCATATTACACACGCCTCGTTACTTAAGTCACTTACTCAAACCAAACCACCAATATAGAATGTTCATGTTTAAACCAATAGTCCAATGTTATTGTATAACTCAAGTTAAATGTAAACCATGTAATGTGTAAACAAAAGTTATGTATGGTAAGTAAAATGAGATTTCTTAAACCACAAGTAAAAATGTACAAAACAAAGTGTTTGAATAAATCAAAAGTTATGCTTTGTAAAATAATGTAAGGTTAAACGAATAACCTTATAGTAGCATATTAAAAGTATACTTTGGATTTGTAAATAACATATTAAAAATATGTTTTGGTTTGTTGATAAAATATATATGTTGGTTCTGTACAATACCACACATGAGAGTATATCAAACTGTACTTTTGGGAGTATATCAAAATATACTTTAAATGTGTGATTTAAGAATTCATTCAGACCTAGTGCATCAAACTACACCTTTGAGACTATAGGAATACCACAAAGGCAAATCCCTATTTGGATGGAGAAATAAATTGGTTTCAGACATTCCATGACAACAGGAATGGGGTGTCTAATCCTATAGCGCTATATCATACTACCAATCGGTCTGGTGATCATAAAATAAGTACAATTCAACATTTTATTTTATGTTCTTTGAGAAATCGGTGTTTAAACCATAGATAGTCATTTAGTTTGTCAAATGATAAGTAATAACATGTATAATCAATTATACTTTGAAATCATGAAAATAACATATAGGTACACATGCTTCACCCCAAAACAGTTTGGAAAACAGTAAAATAGGGGAACTATGTACTCACTTGAGGTTGCTCAGATGTCCTAAGATAACCACCAAGCAATGCTAGAGATCTCAGAATCAAACGGCACCTAATATAGGTAACTATGTTAATAAACCGGACCTATATCGGAGGATTGGATAGAATGAGGGTTCGTAAACCAAACGAGTATAGAGACTCGTGTCATATGGTTTAACAAAGCCTACATACTAAATGAAACCTAACCTAAGTGCTTACGACCCATTACGACCCGTTTAGGTAGCTTATGCTACTTTAACGTGTCGTTCGCGTGAAACGCGTTTGGACCGCCTAACTAGTCCTATGACAAGTAGAATATGCCTTAACATGTTTACTATTGTTGATAAATCAGTTTAGAGGTCATAGGTTATGTTACATAAGTTTAAAATGAATTTTGGCATCAAAGGGGTATTTTGGTAATTTACCTAAGGCATATAAACTACCTATCATACAACTACTTAAACGAAGCGACCATAAGGTATAACCTCGGAAGGTTATTCCCTATACACTATGGTCACCTAAGGTATTTGGTCAGATCCTAATGATCGACCAAATGGGTCGGGTTCGAAAGTATAAGCGATTGTTTAGATCGCTTACCTTACTACCCTATATAAGCACTAAACTAAAAGTGACGAGCTAAGCATGCTAAAACATGCGTAACTAAGTTTAGAAAACAGGTTTGGTATCAAAACAAACGGTTTTGATACCCAAGAGTAGTTTGGTTACAAAATACGCAAGAATGTGTATTTTGGCCGAAACTACGACTCGTCACTGAGCCTAGATAACGTGGTAATCAGTAGGTATAGTCACTAGGGACTATAACCATCGTGATTATGCTCACGTTATGAAGTTCAAACGAACTTCGCATTGACCATAAACTGGTCAATGCAGAAAGTCAAACAAAGTTTGACTTTCGGACTCGAAAATCAATAAAAGAACGAAGGAACACTTACAAAGGGTCCCCGAAAGTTAATCTTTATCCAAGAAACTCAGGTATGAAACAATGGTTTCAACTTAGAGCTTCTCAAATCAGATTCTTGTGAGGAATAAGTGAAGTTGAGGTGGGTATTTATAGTAAATGGACAACCGTTAGGATCGTTTATCGAATAACGTGCCTTGATCTCACCCGTACACTTGTCGGAATGTTATGGTAGCTCATTTTGCCCCCACCAGCAGTTATTGACAAGTGGCATTGGCCTTTGGAGGGTTTAAAGGCTGGAAACAGGCTGTTAAAAACAAGTTTCTGCATCTGACCCCTGCTTGCACACCGTAACACAAAAAACGTTGAGGTGCGCAAGGACCTGCAGACCATAAAGTTTGAAAAATGGCAGAACAGGCCCCTGAAGCTCCAAACTTGCTATTTGATGCACTTTTGACATGTTTAAGCCCCGTTAACCCCATTTCAAAGCTCTAAAATGAAGTTAAGTATAGGGAACTTAAAATGTGCTCAAAAATATATTGGATGTCGGTTCGTTTGGCCGTACGATTGCGTTGTTCGGTTAATTACGACGGAATGCGCATAAGCGAGAAAAACGATCCAAATGGCGTGACGAATGGATTTTTCTCATGCCAAACACTAAAATAAAATATTTTAGTGCTTACATAAATTTTTGGATGTCCGGATGTATTCAGAACGTAAGTTATGCGCGAAAATGCAAACTTATGCACTTTTTGACGCTTTTAGTCCCTGAATGACCCAAAAGTTTATTTTAGCACACCGAACCCCTCAAAGCCTATTTCTAAGCTATGTAAAGGATATTTATGGTATGTTTAACTTATGGTCATGTTCCGGAATGTCTGTTACAGTTCAAATTGGCATACTTTCGCAGTTTGTCAAATTTAGTCTCTGTAAGTGATTTAACTCGATTTTGCCATACCAAAGCCTTTAAAACTTATTTCTAAGTTATATAAAGGTTATTTAAGGTATGTTAAGCCTATTTCACTATTCCGGAGTGTTCATTGCATTAAACAGGTTATATGTACGCATCAGTGCGCGTATAACCTTCCAGAAAGCGATTTAGAGCCCGAAATCAAACAAGAATTGATATGTGCAAACGATACACATATTTATACAAATCCCAAGTATGAAATACAATATTTCATTGGTTTGGTATTTGTTTGATGGTTGAAGTGACACAGGTGTCACAGTCTCCCCTACTTTAGGAAATTTCGTCCCGAAATTTAATTTTAGAGGAAACTTTTGAAGACAGCTGTGACGGTTTCGCTTTCAAACAAATCCATTGAACCCTTAAGTAAAACTCTGGGCCATTTAGGATTCTTAGCGAATTTTTCAACCATCAAAGTGAACTCCTTGTAGTAATAAAACTTGGGGTTTCGAACTACGGACGAAAGAACGTTTCTCATGAAGACTCATCATAGGAAACTTGGTGTGTGATTGATATCAGAATTGGGGAGTGTAAGATAAAATGACATCGGTCAAGGTCCAAGACTTCTCCCGTATCATTATTCTTGTCACTATAGGTTTTAACACATGACAAAACTTCTTGTGGTTTCTGTGCACTGAATTCCATAATTATGTAGGCCTCCATAATTACGTAATTCCTTGCACAGTCCGCACAGTTCATTTCATAATGCGTAGGGGAAAAAATCAATTGAATAAACATGAAGCGACTTGACTAGACCACCCAAGGGTCTTTTCAACTAGATCAACGAACGATCTTTTTAACTAGATCAACACATGATCTTCTTAACTAGACCGTTGTACGATCTCCTTAAATAGACCACTTAAGGGATCTTTTTAATTATATCATCACATGATATTTCTAATCAGAGTTTCAAATCAAACTGTTTATCTAGACCACTCAAGGGGTCAAATTTTAGAATAGTACTTTAAAACCCAAGGGACTTGACTACTACGTAGAAGTCCATTAAGGATTTAAGATAGTAACTTTGGATATCCTACTATGAATTTCTCATATGAGATATGAAAGATTCTACGAGGATTTGGATAGATCACATACAACCACAAAACCTGTAAGAAAACACATAAGCACAAAAATTAGTTAACTTGATTCTTTAATTTGTTATCTTTAGGCATGGATAATTAAAGCACACTAGGAATCCAATTTATGGATTTCATTTGGCACTTTAATGATTTTCAAGGATCTATCTATAAAGATAGAAGGATCTTAAGAGGAATTTGGCTTTGTTTCTTAAAAGAAACGAGTATTTAAGGTTCTTGGGGAAATCACAAGTGATCATAAAATGACGAACCACACGAGTAGTTTATCTTTGGGTTAACATCATAAGGTTGCATCAAACATTCACACAAACGCATAAATTTTGCAAAAATAAAAACAACAAATCTTTATTTATGTAACAACTGAATTGTCTTGAAGTGTCAAAAGATAACAACCAAGGAAATACAAAACACTAATTGTTCACTGCTGCATCATTGTTCCGTTTGCCTCATTGATGTTAAACGCTCGTCCTCGCGCTGGAGGTGTGTTAATAAGTCTTGGGCAATTGTTTCTGTAGTGAGTAAGGTCACCACAGTTATAACATGACCCCGGTGGAAACCGTGCTTGAACAGCAGCAGGGTTTGCAGCAGCTTGATTTGCATAACGACAAAGATTGATCAAATGTCCCAACCGCCCACAGTGGGTACATTTGTGACACTGCTCTTGCTCTAGATGATGACGGTTGCACTTGTTGCACAAAGGTGCGGTACCAACATAGTTTTGCCTTTTGCGAGGTTGTGCTGGTTGGTTTGGTGCAACCTGTTTGTCTTGAGCAGTTACAGCGTAGTTTTGAGAGGCTTTGCGTTTCTTCTTCTTGGACACCTCAGCATTTTCTTCCTTTGGTTCCATTTGAGCAGTCTTGTCAGATGGTCTTGAGTCGCCCTTCCGAAACAGCTTGCTCTTCCTGATATGGTATTCAGTCAGAGTGGCAGACAATTCAATGGCTTGTCTGACACTAGTAGGGTTGCTGCCAGTAACAATATCCTGAACTACGTCAGGAAGACCATCAATGTATTTCTCAATCGCCTTATCCAAAAGCGTAACCATAGTAGGGCATAACAAGCTCAAAATACCTCATAGCGGTCAGTACAGGCTCGATGTTCCCCACTGTCTTGCTTCAAATCATCAAATTCCCTTTCTAGAGCCCTTAGCTCATGACGAGGACATAATTCCTTCATCATAAGAGCCCTAAGCTCGGCCCAAGTCTGTGCTAATGCAACCTCAGCACCGTGGTCTCTCATAACCCCGTTCCACCATGTAAGAGCCCTTTTCTGAAACACACTGGAAGCAAACTCGACCTTGTGGTTATCAGGACACTGAATGTGATGGAACGTACTCTCAGTGCTCTCGAACCATTGTAAGAGCCCAGTTGCTCCTTCAGAACCACTAAACTTGAGTGGCTTTGCCGAATTGAAGCTCTTGAAATTGCATGGAGCATTATGGTTGTTGATGGCTTGATTCACTTGAGCAAAAAGATTTGGGAAGGCAGCAGCTATTTGTTGTGCGATGATCTCCGCCAGTTCGGCGTTCGCCATCTGATTGTCGCGTCGAGGAGGCATTCTAAAAGAGGAACATGAAAGGAAACAAGTGAGAGAATTAGACGAAAAGAATGAGAAGAAACAAATCTGATGAAAGCAAGGATGGTGGTCATTTGTTTGTTACTACAAAGCAACAAACGATCCTGGTGATTTATCAAAGTAAATAGGTCAAAAATAATGTATCGCGAAGACATGCTCGCCTATAAGTGGACACTCACCCCAAGAGTTCCCAGATAAGAGTGACTGGTCCGATATTGCGGATTTGTACGAACACTCTAGCCTTAGACAGAAAGCTCAGGGTACAGGCACCCACCCTTCCAGTTTGCACGTGTTCACATTATTTAGACTAACTTTGACGGGTTTTGAAAACATAATAAATCATCCTAGAACAGATGATTAGTTTTCAAAGCGGGGTAGAAATTTGTGTTCTTATTGTGGTTGTCACCTAAGAATAAGTGACGGTATTGTTTTAAAACTAAACACAAGAAAACTTGTGTTAGGGTCCTAGGAAGGTTATAGTCTAGGTCAAAGCATTACTAATAACCTAATTCCCTATAACCATTGGCTCTGATACCAACTTTTCTGTCACACCCCGACCACGTAAAGCAACTAGACGTGGCGGAAACGTCGGGGAGTGTTGTAACAGAATCATTGTTTCATAACCATGGAATAAATAAATTCTGTTTTATTGAATAAATGAACTCATTGTTTTAATACAATCAAATAAGTACAACTATGATCTTCCAAGTTTTAAAGTTGCTAAGGCACGAGTCCATCCTAAATGTAGCATGTATCAACAAATCTTTGCAAAGCAGTACCTGAAACATGTGTAAAAATAGGTACGTCAGCATAAAAATGCCTGTGAGATACATAGGTTTTGTGAATATAGGATTCATGACTTATAAGTTTAGAAAGAGTTATTCAACAAAAGTCAGTCATGATCCTTGTAAAATGTTTTGTTTTATAAATCATTCGAAAAGTGATGATAAAGTAGATGATACGTAAAAGAGTAATGTAAGGTTAATTGAATAACCAAGTAAAAATGAATTTGTATAAGATAAGTTGTTGTAAAACAATGTCTTATGAAAAGTATGTTATTTGTATAAAATGTTATATGACTTAAATTGAAATGATTCAAATAACGCTACGATATGTAATACCATACAAACACTTATATATAGGAAGTACCAGCGGCGTATCCACCATGCTTGTATCATATTACACACGCCTCGTTACTTAAGTCACTTACTCAAACCAAACCACCAATATAGAATGTTCATGTTTAAACCAATAGTCCAATGTTATTGTATAACTCAAGTTAAATGTAAACCATGTAATGTGTAAACAAAAGTTATGTATGGTAAGTAAAATGAGATTTCTTAAACCACAAGTAAAAATGTACAAAACAAAGTGTTTGAATAAATCAAAAGTTATGCTTTGTAAAATAATGTAAGGTTAAACGAATAACCTTATAGTAGCATATTAAAATTATACTTTGGATTTGTAAATAACATATTAAAAATATGTTTTGGTTTGTTGATAAAATATATATGTTGGTTCTGTACAATACCACACATGAGAGTATATCAAGCTGTACTTTTGGGAGTATATCAAAATATACTTTAAATGTGTGATTTAAGAATTCATTCAGACCTAGTGCATCAAACTACACCTTTGAGACTATAGGAATACCACAAAGGCAAATCCCTATTTGGATGGAGAAACAAATTGGTTTCAGACATTCCATGACAACAGGAATGGGGTGTCTAATCCTATAGCGCTATATCATACTACCAATCGGTCTGGTGATCATAAAATAAGTACAATTCAACATTTTATTTTATGTTCTTTGAGAAATCAGTGTTTAAACCATAGATAGTCATTTAGTTTGTCAAATGATAAGTAATAACATGTATAATCAATTATACTTTGAAATCATGAAAATAACATATAGGTACACATGCTTCACCCCAAAACAGTTTGGAAAACAGTAAAATAGGGGAACTATGTACTCACTTGAGATTGCTCAGAAGTCCTAAGATAACCACCAAGCAATGCTAGAGATCTCGGAATCAAACGGCACCTAATATAGGTAACTATGTTAATAAACCGGACCTATATCGGAGGATTGGATAGAATGAGGGTTCGTAAACCAAACGAGTATAGAGACTCATGTCATATGGTTTAACAAAGCCTACATACTAAATGAAACCTAACCTAAGTGCTTACGACCCATTACGACCCGTTTAGGTAGCTTATGCTACTTTAATGCGTCGTTCGAGTGAAACGCGTTCGGACCGCCTAACTAGTCCTATGACAAGTAGAATATGCCTTAACATGTTTACTATTGTTGATAAATCAGTATAGAGGTCATAGGTTATGTTACATAAGTTTAAAATGAATTTTGGCATCAAAGGGGTATTTTGGTAATTTACCTAAGGCATATAAACTACCTATCATACAACTACTTAAACGATGCGACCATAAGGTATAACCTTGGAAGGTTATTCCCTATACACTATGGTCACCTAAGGTATTTGGTCGGATCCTAATGATCGACCAAATGGGTCGGGTTCGAAAGTATAAGCGATTGTTTAGATCGCTTACCTTACGACTCTATTTAAGCACTAAACTAAAAGTGACGAGCTAAGCATGCTAAAACATGCTTAACTAAGTTTAGAAAATAGGTTTGGTATCAAAACAAACGGTTTTGATACCCAAGAGTAGTTTGGTTACAAAATACGCAAGAATGCGCATTTTGGCCGAAACTACGACTCGTCACTGAGCCTAGATAACGTGGTAATCAGTAGGTATAGTCACTAGGGACTATAACCATCGTGATTACGCTCACGTTATGAAGTTCAAACGAACTTCGCATTGACCATAAACTGGTCAATGCAGAAAGTCAAACAAAGTTTGACTTTCGGACTCAAAAAGCAATAAAAGAACGAAGGAACACTTACAAAGGGTCCCCGAAAGCTAATCTTGATCCAAGTAGCTCAGGTATGAAACAATGGTTTCAACTTAGAGCTTCTCAAATCAGATTCTTGTGAGGAATGAGTGAAGTTGAGGTGGGTATTTATAGTAAATGGACAACCGTTAGGATCGTTTATCGAGTAACGTGCCTTGATCTCACCCGTACACTTGTCGGAATGTTATGGTAGCTCATTTTGCCCCCACCACCAGTTATTGACAAGTGGCATTGGCCTTTGGAGGGTTTAAAGGCTGGAAACAGGCTGTTAAAAACAAGTTTCTGCATCTGACCCCTGCTTGCGCACCGTAACACAAAAACGTTGAGGTGCGCAAGGACCTGTAGACCAGAAAGTTTGAAAAATGGCAGAACATGCCCCTGAAGCTCCAAACTTGCTATTTGATTCACTTTTGACACGTTTAAGCCCCGTTAACCCCATTTCAAAGCTCTAAAATGATGTTAAAGTATAGGGAACTTAAAATGTGCTCAAAAATATCTCGGATGTCGGTTCATTTGGCCGTACGATTGCGTTGTTCGGTTAATTACGACAGAATGCGCATAAGAGCGAAAAACGATCCAAATGGCGTGACGAATGGATTTTTCTCATGCCAAACACTAAAATAAAATATTTTAGTGCTTACATAAATTTTTGGATGTCCGGATGTATTCAGAACGTAAGTTATGCGTGAAAATGCAAACTTATGCACTTTTTGACGCTTTTAGTCCCTGAATGACCCAAAAGTTTATTTTAGCACACCGAACCCCTCAAAGCCTATTTCTAAGCTATGTAAAGGATATTTATGGTATGTTTAACTTATGGTCATGTTCCGGAATGCCTGTTACAGTTCAAATTGGCATACTTTCGCAGTTTGTCAAATTTAGTCCCTGTAAGCGATTTAACTCGATTTTGCCATACCAAAGCCTTCAAAACGTATTTCTAAGTTATGTAAAGGTTATTTAAGGTATGTTAAGCCTATTTCACTATTCTGGAGTGTTCGTTGCATTAAACAGGTTATATGTACGCATCAGTGCGCGTATAACCTTCCAGAAAGCGATTTAGAGCCCGAAATCAAACAAGAATTGATACGTGCAAACGATACACATATTTATACAAATCCCAAATATGAAATACAATATTTCATTAGTTTGGTATTTGTTTGATGGTTGAAGTGACACAGGTGTCACAACATTATCATCACACACAATCACAGCTTGCCCTAATCGCTCATCATAAGCCCAAAATTGCATGGTCTTCAGAGCGCCTTTTGGAATTTTCTTGACTAAAGGAATAGTCTTCTCCTTGTTAGTTGGCGGCCATGACACAATCTTCATCCTTTTGTTGGTACGTGGATCTCTAACCCCCTTTTCAGCAGGAGTGTCAATAGATTCAGCAGTGTGCATAGAAGGAAATCCACGTGCAACTTCTCTCTGCAGTCTTTCAAAAAATAAATATCCACGCCCACCTGGCTTATCGTTAATGTAAGGTGACCTTGACAAGGTGATCAAGTCCACCTTAGTGAACGTTTGAAAGTGAGCGGGATTCTTGTACCATTCGACAGGTCCAACCTTCCTTTTGATCCACCATCTTCGACGGTCATGATCAAAACCCCAACTAACCACACCAGATCGATTTCCAACCTTATCATAAAGAGTTTCACCAACATCCATCAGATGATGAGTGGCTTGAGCATCATCATCTTCTGGATTGAGATTCTTGTTTTTCAGGATCACAAACTCTCTTTTCTTCTTTATCCTTGTAGGATCGTTGTTTGACCCGATTGAGTCGATCAGAAGAGCTTTATGTCCGGTTCAAAGGCGGAATCAGAGAACTAGACGCGAAAATAGCTTGATACTATAATATATGTCACTTTGATTGATAATAACAATGATTACAACCTGGACAAAGTTTGGCAGCACTTCGTTATAAGTTCTGGATCCGTACCAAATGAAACAACAAGTGCATTATATATAGTTGAGGTAGTTTCGCTTATATGGACATGTCCATATGAGCGAAACCTGTTGCTTGTAGTTTTGCTTTTATGGACAATTTCCATATGAGCGAAACCTCTTGCTTAATCACTAAACTTCGACTCTCGAACCTCGTGCACTGGTTATCCTAACCTATCCTATTACGTTACATGATACAAGACGAAGTCAATACACGTAATACACTAACAGACTCCCCCTCGAATATTGACGAAGTCTTCAGCGACTAATCTTCAATATGACACATCTTCAGTCTTGATCATTCTGTCTTTTCTTTCAAATTGTAACAATGCAAGCATCCATCAATCTTTCTCTTCTCCTATCAGCTTCAGGCTCCCCCTTTCGTGAAGCTTCCGTGCTTTGGGATCGATGCCTAGCTCTCCATCTACAAACTTCTCTTTACCTCAAGTTTGTCTTCAGACTCCCCCTTAAACTCTGCTCTCGGGATCGTAGTCTGGAATATCTGCAATCACTCAAACATTCATAAATACAATGTTTTCATATTATCAATCAAATTCTCTAATCCACTCCCCCTATCAACAAACTTTACGGATTTGGCAGTGTTAAAGAATCCAACTCCCTCACAGTTAATCATCCAAGTTCAAGTTAATGACCTTGGAGATATCACAAACTGTTTTTGAAATTTTTGATTTTAATTCAAGTTTCAAATTAATGAACTTGTTTTATTTTCAGAAACACAATCAGCTTACTTAGATTTTGAAACTCAGCATTTCAGATATCGGTTGTCGAAAATAAAGCAGAAATCAAAATCTTTTCGTATTTTCTGAAAATATAAAGCGGTAAAGAAATATGTACAAACATATTTACAGACACTATTTTTGTTTGAGTATGCGTTAGAGGATCATATCAGTTTCTGACAAGTCACAAGTACCGTTGAGCTTAGTTACACAGTAAGTATTAAACAATTCACTTAGATTGTCGATATACTGATCCACTTTAAATTTTCACACAATTTTCAATCTGTCCAGGATACGGATTAAGTATTTTAGAGACTTAAACTTATACGTGTGTCCCACCTCTTTAATATACTCCCGTATCCAGATCCCAATATTCAGTCTTACAGGTAATTATAACACAAATGATATCTGTAATGGGTTAATAAATTATGAAGAATCATGAGAGCTCAGGTCAGAACCATCGTTCAGCAGAGAGATCATGATTCAACTTGTGGGTGTGTCCCCTTTAGAGGATCTTTTTTACAACAGCATTGCTAAGCAATTTTATTGTCTTATCATATATGCTGAGGGTGATGCTATGTTTCAAGCATTGCGGAAAGTATTATTCGAGGACTAGGTCAGAACTTCCATTCAGCAGAAGTCCCGGAATAATACCCCAGATATCACTGAGTATAAAGACCTAGTATATCAGAAAAAGGAATCTTTCAATCAAGATTTCAGGGGTTACCTATATATCCAAGTAGTGTTCTCCACGAAATAAGTAAGTAAAGATTTAGGTTTATATCCTGAACAAACCTACTAAATGTGCAAAAACCTATCGGCACATCATCAGTGAGACTGTTTAACACTATTTAATCATTACATTTCTTTAGCATACTGTAACTGTCTACTGATGTACTATCATTTCCTCTTTTTACGCAAAAACTCAATTTTCATTTTATCATGTTTTTGACTTTTTCAAATTTTCAAATGTTTTTGTATTTTCTGACAATTTTTCTCCCCCTAAAATGTAAAACCATTTAAAGAAAATTTGACAACCAATACTGATAGCTTTGTCTCACCATCCATTTTCTGCTTATCGTGTACCGAATTACAGAAAATATAACATACTATATAGCACAGTTAGCAGAAAAACTAACATAAAGTACCCCCATGATTTACAACACATTAATTTTTACAGTTTGAAAACCGTTTTTCAATCTGGTGAAAGTAATCATGTTTGTTCAGCCGTGAGGGTTTCGACATATTCAATCAACACATATTTTTGTAATTTTCTATTATTTGACAGAAACTAAAAACAAACATATTTTTGGTTTTTTTTTTTTTTTAATTTTTAGGGTTTTACAAATATTGTTTATTTATGTACAGAAAACATATAAACTTCCTGTTCAACCAAACCAGGGTCCAGCAGCAGCCTCCTCCTCTTGTTGTGCCAGGCTGCTCCAAGTTCCAATTTTACAACCTTCAGAATTCTTGAGCACCTGCACATTCAACTAACTGAATTACTTGAACAATTTAGCCCAGGTCTGTTGAACCTTAGGCATTTCAACACAATAATTTTCATTCAATGCTGGAAATTCTTTGTCATTTTTCACAAAAACTTTCTTAATTTTAACTTCAACTTTCTCATCTTTTACCAAATCAACATGTTTCTTAACAAACCATGTCTGACCTTTTGGTGTACCTCGTTTGTAAAAATGTTAATCTTTTTGAACATTTTGATTTTGAACAACAACTCTTGGTTTCCAAAACTCTTGAGGTTTTGTCATATCAACTGTTGTTTTCCAACTCTGTGTTGTTCTGAATCTGGGTGTGTAAGAATTCCAGGTCTGTCTTGAATCGAACCTGTTCAGGTTTGATTTCCAGTTTTGATTCAAAGCAAACTTGTTTGTGTTGTACCTCCAAGTTTGTTTTGAGTCAAATCTTGTTGACCTTTGTCTCACATTCTCGTATTTTTGTTTCTCAACATCAATCTTCTTTTTGTCAACATCCACAGGTTTTAGATTTGGACACTTGCGTGCAAGATGTCCTTTTTGATCACATTTGAAACATGTTCTCATCGACACATCTTTGACCTGTGGTTGTTGCTTTCTCTTTTGTGCATGAAACTCATCATTAGACTGTCGTCCAATTTTAAGTTCTTTTTCTTCATCTAAACTGTTTCCCTGAACAAAACTCATTTTTGCCTGATAATTTGGCGTCTCATTTTTGTTTCGATTCTGTTTCTTCTTATAACCCAAACCAGCCTTCATGTTCTTCTTTTGGAAACCAGGTTTGTTATACAAACCTTTACGACTCTTACCAACAAACTTTGAAATCTCAGACTTCTCAATCTCAACCATTTTGAAAACTTTGTCAACCTTTTCTGAAATCACATTCTGAATCGGGAATACAACATCTAAGAACAATTTGTCTGATCTAATCATGGTATAAACCAATCCTTTTGAATCATCATTCAAATTTTTCTCGGATTTTATGTTTTTCGGATATCCATCATGAAGATTTCCTTCATCTTCATCCTGTGATTCAGATTTACCTGTAACAATCGACTCTTCTTTCAACACACTTTCAACGAATTTACCTACCACCTCTGAATCATGAGAATCATCATATTTGGAATAGGTTATGTCAATGTTGTCTGGCAATTGGTCTACCATGTTGAAAGCCTTTTCGACCTTTTCCTCATCATAAAATGCAAACTTTTCTGGTGGTGGAACTTGATGAAACTCTGAGCCAATGCCTTTCTTGTTCTGCTCAGGCTCACCATCACCCGGTTTTGTATTGAAAATTCGTTCAAGCACATATGACGACACGTGGTAACTTTTTAACTTGTTGTTATCCTGTTCTAAATCAGCAATCTGTCGCTTTAACTTAGCAACATCCTCAATATAGGAATTAACATCTTGTTTTATAGAATACATTCGTTTAAGCTCTTTGGTTGTTTCAGACAGATAATTCATTCTAGATTGAGCATATTTCATTTCGTCTTTCACTTTTTCATATGACTCCTTTGTAATATGATATGCTAATTTCATAGAGTCATATTCCTTTTTCATTTCTTGACAAGCAATTTCTTTTTGAGAACACTCTTCTGTCATTTTAGAAACATTTTCTTTCAAAACTTCATTGCCCTTTTCTAATTTGTTACATTTTTCTGAAAGTTTTTCATCATTTTCTTTAAAAACTTTTTCTTTTTCTAACATCTCTTTGCATTTTTCTTTGAAAATGTTTTCAATTTTAGTGAATTCTAGATCTCTTATTCTAAATTGCTCATCTTTTTCAGTACAAGCTCTGCACGATTCCATGCATTTCTTGCACTGATCAATCAGTTCCAAGTTATCAGAATCAGAATTTACCTCAGTGATTGGCACTTCGGTGTTTTCAGCAGCTTTTGTCTGCATCAGATTAGCATCATCTTGCTTCTTTTCAACACTAACTTCATCACCAGCATCACCAGCTTCCAAATTCTCATTCTTTTCTTCTTTCTTCACCTCTTCTTCAATCTGCTGTTTTTCAGTAACAGCTTCTTCAACTTCAACAGCTTCTGTGTTAACCTCTTCAGCATTCTTCTTCAGGTTGTTCACCATCTCTTCAACACTCTTCTTCATTCTCTCTTCATCCCTTTTTCTTAGACACGATAACATGGCATATCTGATCTCCTTTTCATGCCTTTTAGCATATGTGTCATCTTTCATCACCTTACTATAATACTCAGCTCTCAACGGGATTATGAGAAGAACATCATCAAATATTATGTCTTTCTATGGGACAACCGGTTCTCCTTCTCTGTTGTAGTAACACTCTCTCTTCTTATCCCATCTTCTGTTGCTGACAGCACTTTCATACTCTTCCTGCATGTCGTCCATTCTGTTGTAGACCACGTTTCTTTCTCTGTAAGTCTTCTCACTCAAGATCTCTTCTCGAGTTTTCTCTTTGATCTCAATTTTTCTTTCATAGATTTCAGCAGTGTCTTTGTCTTTGTTTTTATATTGAATCTCAGCAACAAAAACAAACTTTCTTTCTTCTGTCATAGCTCTCCCATGAGCTGTTTTACGAACATTCTCTAAACGATCTTCTTCTGGACAAACTTCAGACCAATCATAACCTTCATCTTCATAAATAACAGCATAAGCTCTTGATTTCTCTTTCGGTTTATCTTCAATCAACTTTGGCTCTTCTCTGCTTCGATGGTAGATCGCCTTTCGATAATAATCATCGTTGAAAGGACGTTCATTTCCTTTAGCAACTTCAGAGTTTCTGCATTCTCTTTTGAAATGACCCTTTTGCTTGCATCTGAAGCAGGTCACTTTGGATTTGTCAAATCCAAGCTTCATTGATGCACCTCCAAGAGATTGTTTCCCGGTAATCTCCATATACCTCTGAGCTCTTCGAATACAACTAGCTAAACACCAACGAATGTCAATGAGCTCCATCTCTTCCGGATCAATCTGGTCGTAGTCTTCTTTGGTCAATTCGGAGTTTCCAATTTTGCCAGCTACTAGACCTTCATATGACTCCAGAACAGATGCGAGAAAACTCATTTGCTGCTTCGCTGCATTGATGCTCATTGCAGGAGAATTCTTCAATTTGAGAGCAATATTGCACAAAATTTCTTCAGCTTCATCAGAATTTGACTTTGAAGATGAATGATATCCAGAATAATGACTTGTTGAAGTTGTTGGTGGTTCTTTCATCTTTTCACCACTAAATGTTGTTTTTTGGTGAACCAACACCTTTATCAGAAAGTATACTGCCTTTGTAGTACAAGCCTACATTCTGTTGATGTGAAGAACCAGTCATCTTGTTCTGTTTCTGCAACTCCAAGTCATGACTTTCAATCTTTTCAAACAAAGAATCAAGAGAAATTTCATCATATGAAGCATCATTTTTTAAGATAAAAACAAATGTTTGCCACTGATCAGCTCGTGGTAATGC
Source organism: Helianthus tuberosus (assembly GCA_030545235.1). Classification (NCBI taxonomy): domain Eukaryota; kingdom Viridiplantae; phylum Streptophyta; class Magnoliopsida; order Asterales; family Asteraceae; genus Helianthus; species Helianthus tuberosus. Next base: position 129,272,794 of record CM060407.1, read on the forward strand.
TTCAATGACTTTATCAATAAGTTCCTCTCTTGTTTTATCAATTTTAAAACGTTCAAGTTCGATTTTAAGGTGACAGAATCTCTCTATCATTTGTCTCACTGTCTCTCCTTTTATATTATCAAACAGATCAAATTCCTTTTTAAGTAAGGCAATTTTATTCTTTCTAATCTGTTTTCCCCCCTCAGCTTTAATTCGTAAAGCTTCCCAAACTGATTTTGACGATCCATCATGAGTAAGCAAAGCAAATATATCATTTCTGATTGCTGTCTGAATTAAAGCAATCATTCTCTGTTCAGCTGCGTATTCTGCTTTGTCTTCTCTCGATAACCTCTTGAATGGAAGTTCTTCGCCTTTATCATCTTTTGGCCTTTCGTATCCAAACTCTAAACAGAACCAGCTTTCATGGGCATATGCTTTTGCCCAGTTGATGAAACGTTCTTTCCACCAGGTATAACCTTCAATGCTTTCCAGAGTTGGTGGCTTTGAGTGAGTTCCGTAAAAGTTATCATGCTTGATGTTTTCATTGAGTGCCTTAGTGATGGTTTTTGGTGTAACATTTGCAACATCAGATGATTCGGATGTGAACGCATTGAAAAACGTGTTGTAGAATTCCTCAGCCATGATGTAAACCTGGACAGATAATCAAACAAACACAATTAGTACAATCGATATCAAATAAATTGTAACAGACTGACACTCGGTCAACGCGAAATGATCCCGACACGAAAAAGTTCACTTTCGAGCGAAATAAGACACCTGAGCGAAATCAAATTATAACCAAGTATCCCCTTATGAACGAAATCAAGGAATGCACTATGAGCGAAACCACTTCATCTTAAAAGCGAAATCACCCTAGAACCTTATGAGTGAAATCCCTAAGACCTAATCAGCAAAATCAGTTTGGACTCTTGGAGTGAAATAGCAGATTATGTGTCACTAGAGCGAAATCAGAATATTCATATAAGCGAAACCATGTTTCTTTGTGTCTCAAAAGCGAAATCAGTTGCCTTTGGAGCGAAACCTCAAGATATTGTGTCACAAAAGCGAAACCAGGTTGACAAATAAGCGAAACTAGGTGTCTTTGGAACGAAACCTCAAGGAATAATGTTCGTATGAGCGAAATCTGGTTGACAAATAAGCGAAACTAGGTGTTCACAAAAGCGAAATTACACATTGTCCGTATAAGCGAAACCTAGTCCGAACCAATTTTACTCCATTTTTAATCCGAATTTCAGTATGAAACTTTCAAGGGTTTATCTATGTCCAATTATCTATAATTTGTGAAATTTTGATCCGGTTTTGACCAGTAAATTTCTCTAAAATAATGAAAGAAGGTGTAGAAGTCAGAATATGAATGAAATCAAGCTAAACTCTTCTTCCTGGGCTCTGATACCACTTGTAGGATCGTTGTTTGACTCGATTGAGTCGATCAGAAGAGCTTTATGTCCGGTTCAAAGGCGGAATCAGAGAACTAGACGCGAAAACAGCTTGATACTATATTATCTGTCACTTTGATTGATAATAACAATGCTTACAACCTGGACAAAGTTTGGCAGCACTTCGTTATAAGTTCTGGATCCGTACCAAATGAAACAACAAGTGCACTATATATAGTTGAGGTAGTTTCGCTTATATGGACATGTCCATATGAGCGAAACCTGTTGCTTGTAGTTTCACTTTTATGGACAATGTCCATATGAGCGAAACCTCTTGCTTAATCACTAAACTTTGACTCTCGAACCTCGTGCACTGGTTATCCTAACCTATCCTATTACGTTACATGATACAAGACGAAGTCAATAGACGTAATGCACTAACAATCCTCTCAGCTTTTGCCTTATCAGCATCTACATCAGTAACTCTTTTGAAATAATGTTCCATAGCAGCATTTCTTTCAGCATCAACCTTAGCAAAAGCCCTTGCTCTATCTTCATCAGCTTTTCTTCTACTTTCCACATCAGTTGGATCAGAAAATTCTTGGCCAAACTTCTTTTCCAACTTTCCACGTAAATCATAAACCATGTTGAACAACAAACTGACATCACCTTGAAGCTGATCAATTTGTTGATTCTTTTGCACAATGGTATCTTCAAGCTGAATGATCTTGGCATCTTTATGAATAGAATCTTGCACAAGTACAACTATTTTTTTCTTCATCTCCCTCATGCTGATAAACTCCTCATCGTCACTTGAATCATCATCAAATAACATTCTCAACGGCTCTTCAGGCCGCTTACCACTTGAACTACAAGGCTCTTCATGAATCGTTCCAGATGAACCTGCAATAGTAGTAGTAACAGGTGGTGTTGAATCAATGACAGGAGCAGAAACAATGGTGGTAACTAGAATCTCTGCAGTGGTGGTATCCACATCCATTCTTTGAGTATCAACATCAAATTCAAAGATATTTTCAGTATCAGTGGTGGTATCAGTAGTATTCTTCTCAAAGTCGAAGTCATACAAACCATCTTCATCTTCAGTATCATTCGTGGGTTGATTTTGGCTTTGCTCAACATACATTCCAGGTCGAGGATCCCTCCTTTTTCGCTTCAAAGGTAGAGTATCAGGATCCTTTGGGTCACTAGAAGTTTGCTCTTCAACATGAACTGAAGGATTGGAAGGAGGATTTCCCATCTTTTCAGTTATAGATTTCAACAACTGAGCCAAACTTTCAGACGTAATCAAAGGTTGTTGAATAGCAGAAACAACAGAACTAACATCAGCTTCAGGAGGAAGCTCAGCTTCATCTTCATCATCACAACTAATTTCAACGCCTTCATCATCAGCGTTAATTGTTAAGACCTCTATCTCATGCTCTTCCTCATTAGCACCTTGAACAACATGCTCTTCAGCAATCATAGCATTGACTGATGCATTAACAGGTGCCGCATTCACAGGTGTTGGTTGTACTATCACAGGTTCAGCTGCTATATCTTCCATTTTAGCAAACTGACCAAACTTTTCTAACGGTATTATTCCTTCAAACTTCTTTTCTATACCCTTCTTAGCCGTAAGAGCACCAAAACAAGCAGGACCCATAGGTTTCAACTCCAAGGTATTTCCAGATCTCACCAACTCTGGATAACGAGCATTGAACACCATTTGCAAGAACCTTGGATACATAAGGAACTTGTCCTTCTGAACCCCTGTCACATTCCTCTTCATGCCTTCAAATATGTACTTCGAATAGTTGAATGGTTGATTTGTAATCAGAGAAATGAATGCAGCAGATTGCATGATATTCAACTGATCTGTGCCTCCTCGGTTTTCTGTCATGCATAGAATGAACATATGCACTAACAAACGCCAATACGGATGCACAAATTTCTTTACCAAGGATGTATACTTTCCTTCATAACTTAAACGTGGCAGAATCGCTTCCACAGTTCCAGCAGGGAGCTCGATGGGGTCAATTTCTTGGTCATTAATCTGCAGCACCTCCCGTATCATCTGTTCGGTCAAAGTAACGACCTTCTTCTGAATCTCTACAATGATCGCTCATTTACCCTCAGCTTCAAGTGCCTCGAATCTCGTAGTCTTCCAGAAATCTTGAATCAAGCTTTCAAATACAACAGGATTTTCTCGTAAAGCGTGAACTATCCTGCAGCTATTCAATCCCATGATTAAAGACGTATACATTCTCTTGTGTTTCTCTAGAGGTGGTGCTAGATATCCTGCCTGATTATGCGTCAAAATAAATTTCAGATCCATACCTACACAAACCAAAAATGTTATATATAGATTTATGGTTGAGAAATTTAATGTTAACTAGTTTCGAAATTCACAAAAATGCAAATTCTTTCAAGTCAAAAATCAGCACAGGTCAAAAGTCCAAAACTCAGATTGCGAGTCAAACAGTGCAACCTTGACTCGAGCCCATGAGATTTTGAGTCGAGACTACGTGATTTAGAGTCAAAACCATGTGATTTTGAGTCGAGATCATGTGGTTGTGAGTTGAGACCTCAGTCGAGATCAACGAGGTTGCGACTCGCAACCATAAGTCTCGAGTCCTCGAGTCCTCATGTGAGAGCAGTCGCAATCCGAGTCGAGACCCCATAAACAGCAATCATTTGATAATTTTGGATCAAAGTCCATAAACACTCTTTGATTTTCATGAAAACCAAAATCAACTCAGAATTAGGGTTCTTAATGATGTTCAAATCTTCAAACTGATCTTCAACTAATCTTCAGAAGCACCTACAAAACTTCAACTAATCTTCAATCAAACATCATAATACCTTAAAAGATTGATGATAACAAGTCGAAACCGGAAGAACTCGTCGGAAATAGATGATCTTCTCCGGAAAAATTGAGAGAGAATTAAGAGCAACAGTAGAAGGTTTCGAATGAATAGTGAGGTCTCGACTCAAAACCTCCTTAAATAGCTTATCTGTCATGGGCCGGGCCTTTGATTTTGGGCCGAGACCATGATCTCGAGTCGAGACCATTAGAAGATTTGTTTTCAGGATTTTATTAAACATAATTATTATTTTAAAATCCATTTAAAAACAAACATTTCTTAGATAGCCCTTTTAACCTCCCGGGCACGTTTTACGAGATCAAAACCTAAAAACACAAACATGAATAATACGAATAATTATCTACAAAAAAATAAAATAGGAAATATCGTAATTGCTCAGGGATCAAATCACGAGGTTTCGGGCTTGACTTCACTTATCAACACTTATCTACTACCGAATGATCTAGACGATTGCCAGTATATTTGTTCACTTAAACTCATCTCCCTAGACCTTTTCCATATAACTGCCTGTAACTATATTTATCATGTTTTGATGTCTTAACAATGAACACCCAAACAAATACTAATCAAAAACTGGAATTTTAGGTAGCACACTCTATCATGCAAGCAGTTTCCCTACCACATATTTCCACAAGTCTGCTCCAGACTTCTGAAACCTTAACTGGGACTAGGTTAAGAAGAGAATAGAATAGATCACATAAGCAGAGATGATATAATATACAGATCAAATGAGTTTTCTCAGTTTGATATAGGTTTCTTGGGTTTCTTTTGGGCACTTGAGGGCCTCTTTCGGGTGTTAATTGATCTATAAGACGATAGACGCTCAGCTAGGTCTTTGCTCATGCGAAAAAGAAGCTAAGCGCTGCCTAGCACCTCCAGGTCTTTGCTCACGCAAAACAGAGGAGATACACGAATTTTTCAGAGAAGATTTCAGAACCAGACCAAAATTGTGTGTATCGGGACATCACACATGCATTCAAATAGAAATGAGCTAATTCCAAGTGACTTTCTTTCCTGGGGTCATATCCTATTTTAGGTTCCGAACATAAACAGCCAATGTTTCCAGCCTTAAGGATAGAGCCTACCAACACATCATACTAGAGTCAAACTATTTCGATACTGGTCTTACATGAGTCAGCCCTTTACCATAATGTGAAAATTCATTTCATTTCCCATGTCATGCAATGCTTCTTTTTGAATTTTTCAAATTTTAAATGTTTTTGTATTTTTCAAAAATTTTCAATATTTTTGTATTTTTCAAAATTTCTCCCCCTAAATTTGTGCATAAATAAAAACTACCTAAGAATAGAAAACCTAATGTACAAATTTACCTACGAAAAAACAAAAACATGCTCAGTCAGTATAACGGATCATTTTCAGAAAATCCACAAGCACTTGAAACTTCGAGCTGCTGACAGGTTTTGTGAACAAATCAGCAGCATTTGCATCTGTGTCGATTTGCTCCAGTTTGATAAGACCTCTGTCAAAACAGTCTCGTATAAAATGAACTTTAGTATCAATGTGCTTGGTTTTTTAGTGGAAGACATGATTATTCACAATTTGTATAGCAGCATCATTATCACAGTATATGGTAGTATTAAGATAAGTCAAACCGTAATCCTGCAATTGATTTTGCATCCACACCACTTGGGAGCAAGACGCCGAAGCCACAACATACTCTGCTTCAGCTGTTGAAATTGCCATCATTTGTTGTTTCTTGCATTGCCAAGAAATGAGTCTGTCACCCAAAAATTGATATCCAGCTGATGTGGATTTCCTGTCTTTGTCAGTGCCTCCAAAATTACTATCAGAAAACGCAAACTGGTCAAAATTGGAATCCCTCGGATACCACAGACCAAACCGAGGTCGGCCTTTAAGGTACCGAAAGATTCGTTTAACAGCAGTAAGATGAGAGGTTTTAGGATTAGCCTGATATCGTTCGCAGTTGCAGACAGCAAACATAATGTCTGGACGGCTCACTGTCAGATACATCAAAGACCCGATCATAGACCTATAAAGGCGTTGATCAACAAGGGATCCTTCTGCATCTTCAGTTAGTAAAGGTCTTTCTGCCATTGGAGTTTCAGCCGGTTTAGCGTCTGTGAACTTGAATTTTATCAGCACATCATCCACATATTTCCCTTGATGAATGAGAATGCCTCGAGAATCCTGTTTGACTTGTAAGCCTAAGAACAATGTCATTTCTCTGAGCGCACTCATCTTGAACTTCTTTTTCATAACTCCCTCAAATTCCTTGCAAAGAACATCACTTGTCGATCCGAAGATGATATCATCGACATAGATTTGAACCAGTATCAGATCCTTGCCCACTCTCTTGATAAACAGAGTCTGGTCTATTGTGCCTCGTGTGTTCCCATGAGCCAGAAGATGTTCAGTCAGAGTTGCATACCAAGCTCTAGGTGCTTGGTGCAATCCATATAATGCGTTATCAAGCTTGTAGGCATATTCTGGATGATCTGGATGAATAAAACCCGGTGGTTGCTCAACGAAGATTTCCTCCTTCACGTCTCCATACAAAAACGTAGTCTTGACGTCCATCTAGTAAACAGTGAACCCCATGTAGGATGCGTATGCTAAGAAGATCTGGATTGCTTCAAGTCGAGCCACGGGGGCGTAAACTTCATCATCATCTAGTCCCTCTATCTGTCTGAATCCTTGGACCACTAATCTTGCTTTGTTTCGAATGATAACTCCTACAGAATCTTGCTTGTTTCTGAAAACCCAGCGAGTTCCAAGTTTGTGTTTTCCTTTTGGCAACTCCACAAGCTTCCATACTCCTAGTTTCTCGAACTGGTTCAGCTCTTCATGCATAGCATCAACCCAGCCTGGTTCCTGCAAAACTACATCAATGGTTTTAGGTTCAATTTGAGAAATGTAGCTAGAGTATAAGCAAAGATTAATGGTTCCTGATTGGCTCCTGGTTTGGACTCCTGCATTAACAGGGCCAATCACGTTCTCAATAGGATGATTTATTTGAACGTTTGTTGGAATGGAAAATTCATGTATGGTCTCGTCTTGAGGTGTGTTGATGTTGCTTGACCCCCCCTCATTAGATGCTACCGTACTGTGAACCACAGGAGTAGTGACAGTACAATCTTCAGGGATAGGATCAGCAAACAGATCTGATCCAGATGCATTTGAGGAAACGCCTCCTTATGGTGCACCTTCAGGGGTTTGATGGGACGTTGGATGCTCAGTAAATCTCATTCCTGGTGGATCAATAGTGTGATTTCTTGAGATCCCTTCATCATGTTCCACTTCTTCCGTATCACCAAATGAAACTGGTTGTTTCGGAGTCGACACACCTGCATCAGGGGAAACACTAGACAAAATGTTAAATGATTTGAACAAATCAGCATAATCGTACAGCCAATCTGGACCAACTCTAGCGTCCGTAGAATTTTCTTCGAGCCATTCAACATTGCACGACTCGATAACTTTCTTGGTTACTTTATTGTACACTCTATAGGAAGATCCTTTAGCGTATCCAATAAAGAAACATTCGTCCCCTTTGACTTCAAACTTCCCATTAGTGTCCATGAGTAGCAAGACACATGGACAACCAAAGATACGAAAGTGTGAGACCGAAGGTTTACGTCCTTCCAGAATCTCATAAGGTGTTTTCATGTGACGTTTGTTTACTAAATCATGATTCTGGATGTAACAAGCCGTGCTAACTGCTTCGGCCCAGAAGAAACTAGGAAGCTTCGAGTCGGCCAGCATGGTTCGTGCCGCTTCTATAAGAGTACGATTGCGTCTCTCAGCCACTCCATTTTGTTGTGGATTTCGTGGCGCACTATACTGTCGTTCGATTCCCTTTTCTGTGCAGAATGTATCCAAGGTGATATTTTTGAATTCCGTCCCATTGTCTGATCGAATTGCTTTCACCCTTGTACTAGCCTGATTTTCAACTAGAGTGATGAACTGTTTGATCAAACTCGCAGCCTCGTTCTTGTGACCAAGAAAGTAAACCCATGTGTAACGAGAGTAGTTATCTACGATCACAAGACAATACGCCTTCTTTCCAATACTCAGCACGTTCACTGGACCAAATAGATCCATGTGTAGCAACTCAAGTACGGCTTTTGTTGAAGGTGTAGAATTGGACTTATGAGGCTTTCGATGAGCTTTTCCTTTTGTGCAAGCAACACACTTTTCTGCCAGCATGAAGTCTTTGATTGGTAGATCAGGGACCATTTGACCTTTAGCTAGACGATTCAGATTCTTCATATTCACATGCCCAAGGCGACGATGCCACAACAGACCGTTATGTTCTGAAATCTTTGAGAAGAGGCAAGTAATTTCTTCATATGGTTTCTTGTTCATATCGATAATATACGCATTTCCTCGTATTTCGGCAGTCATCAAAAACTAATCTTCTGGTATCACGATTCCTGGTTTAAGCACATAACATCCCTTCTTGGTGAAATGAACCGAATTTCCTCCGTCACAAATTTGCGAGATACTCAGCAAGTTGTGTTTCAGTTCTGGGACGTAATTCATATTTTCAAAGCTCAGAATGCCATTTCTCATTGTTCCTTTCAATGTGATTTTTCCTGATTATCCTCCCACAAAAGAGACATACCCACCATCAAATTCTTTGACATTGACGAGTTGGGACAAGTCTCCTGTCATGTGCCTGGAACAGCCACTATCCATGTACCAAAGTCGCATGGTAGTCCTCCACAACTGTTCCTACACGATTAGCGGGATCAGTTAGATTTAGGAACCCAGCCCATAGTGGATCTGGGTTTTCCTTGTGCATCAATGTATGTCACTTTCTGCCAAACTAGATTGTCTTTGTTTAAAAACTTTGATTGGTTTTTATTGACAGATTTATGTTGACATGTGTTCGATTGGGCAGCTGTAACTTTGGGTTTCCAATATTGATGTGACCACTTATAATTGTAATTCCCGAAAGCTCTATATTTATTTTGATAAAAATGATTTTGATAATTTCAATTTCTTTGTTTAGCTGCTTTCCAGTCTTGATCAGAAGGCTTAGCTTTACGATAGTTATTTTTCATTACCTCAAACTTTGCAGTTGTCACTGGCTCTGAATAACGGGATCGATTTGGCTTGACCTTCTGATTTTGTGCATTCTTATGCTTAGATTGCACTCTTGGGAGTTAAACACAGTTTCTGGCGATGTGTCCAGCAATACCACAATTGAAACATGTTTATCGTTTCAAGGTGTGGGTATTTTGATTTTTTATGGCAGATGTGGATCTGTTGGGTTTTGAAGTATGAGCCTGTTTGGTTTTCCTTGCTTGTTTAGCTTGTGCCTTTTCTGAGCATTTTGGTCCCTGCTGATCAGAACTGGCACAAGCATGAGATGTAGATGGAGGATGAGATTCATCCTTTTTACTGTGATCATGATCATTTTGAAAAACCGATGTCTTAGTTTCAGTTTTATTTTCAGAAACATTTGTCGGTGAGTGTTCATTTATTTCAACTCCCTTTTCTTCATTAATGGATTCCGATTCAGTTTTAATTTCAGAACATGTTAAAATTTCATCAACACATATTTCTTCAACATATGTATCATGTGAATCTACTTGATATTTGCTTTTAGCTACGGTTTCCAATGGGGTCCCACTAGATTCAATATTAGGGACGTCCACTGAGACCGATTCAGAAGAAGAATCAGGACATTCTTGATTTTCTTGAGAAGGAGTTTCAGTGGTTTCACAGAATGTATCCTGAGGGACCTCACCTGTCACACTATCATCAACTGAAGAGTTAGAAACATCACAATCACAATCACAAACATTAACTGAAAAACATTCATCACCAGACTTATTGTTCAAAGATTCAACACTACCATCATCAGTTTTGCCTAAAACATCAGGCCTACTAGACGCAAAAGAACAAAGCATACGAAATAAATTTTGTCCCAACAGATAACCAGAATCAGTTTCATCAAAACAATTTTTAGAAAAATCATAATTTAAAACTTGTTCTCCCCCAAGAGTATCTTCACATTTCGAGTCAACTACTTTATTTGCACATCCAAACGAGCTGTTAGGATCAAACATGCCTTTAGAGACAAAGTTTGTTGAGGGGGTTGGTCGTTTATTTTCCACAGATTTGCTGCTGATTGATGACTCATCGGTTTTTGGACCATAACTCATCACATCCTCATTAATCAATTCCTCCACCGAGTAGGGCATATAGGTATAATTATGATTGTACGGAGGAGGAACTTTCTTTATTATAACCCAAACCAGCCCCTTTCTTTTTCTTGTATTCTAACTGAATATCACATATGTCCTTGACCAATTTGTTAGATGTGTCATATTTTTTAATATTAATTTCATTTAGTTGATACTTCAACTTGATTTCTTCTAGCTCTTTGATCAAATCATTCATGATCTCTTTATCATACTTATGGTTACAACTTTTAACGCTGAGTTCCTCTTTCAATTTAGAAATATCTTTCTTTTGAGCTTCAATTTTTTCTTTATAAAGCTTTTCATTTTTTACTAAAGTAAAATTTTTATTTTTTATGTCTTTGTAATCTTGGACCAACTCAGCGTTGTGTAACCGATATGCCTCAACTCTTTCTCTACATTCAGGAGTACAGAAAACAGAATGTACCTCTTCAGCAGAGAGTCCATGGACGGGAGCTGACAGAATCCTTGTCATAAGTGCCAAATTTTCAGCTGGAACCTCATCATCAGGTGCTGAATTATTGTCCTCAGAAGCTGAAGTCATGAAAGCAATGTTCTCTGAGGCAGTCTGATTTTCTGGAGCAGAGATGTTAAAGCGTTGAATTTCAGCAATCCAATCAAAATTTGCATTAGGTTGAACTACCAGGGCTGAACTTTGTGTGCTTCTGCTAGCAACTATTGAAGAATCATTTGTAGTGACAAGAGCTCTTTCAGAGTTTGGTGGAGCAGGTTGTGCAGGAGTTTATTCTCTATTGATGCTCGGCTTAGTGCAGTTTCGAGCCACATGTCCTGGTTCATGACAGTTGTAACAACGTAACTTAAACGGGTACACTGGCGGAATTTGAGAAACCAGATTCCCACTTGTTTCTTCCAGTCTTTTGAGCAAACCTCTGAGCTCTGAAGGCAACCATAGCCATCTGCCATGTAATGTCCATCTCTTCTACATCGTTAGGATGAATTTGATGCAGATCATTCAATGACCATCTAGGAGGTTTCATCTTACCTGCAACAAAGGCATTCAAGCAGTTTATAACAGATGCAGCAACTTCCAGGTTTTCTTTAGACCGTTGTGTGAAGAAGGCAATCAACTCGTTTTTCACTGGAGGAGTTGCAGCAGTTGTAGCAGTTGATGGTGCAGCAAAAGGAGTGGGCAATCCTGAAGAATAATAGGCATTTGCGGCAGTAACAGAAGCAGAATCTGCCTTTTGGAATCCACTTTGAGAGACAAGAGCAGCATTGTTGTTGTTTGTTGCAGTGGGAGTAGCAGAAAAACATGCAGCCAGCATGCTATTCTTGTGGTTAGTTTCCCTCTGCTTGTCATCTAGCTCACATGCCTTGATGTGAGAAATCATCTCAGGCAAAGTGCATCTTGCAAGATCCTTGGTTCTCTTGATCATGGCAACATGATGATCCCAGCTTTTTGGCAAAGCATTAAGAAGCTGTCGATTCATAGCAGCTCTAGAAGCTGGTATTTCCTCCATATCCATCTGAGTAACAATCTTCACAAACCTCTGGATTTGATTATCAATAGTCTCTCCATAGACATAATTGAAATTGTTGAAGTTCTGCCTCAACAAGTTCCTTCGACTCTCTTTCATGTCTCCATTACCTTCATAGACATCGATCAATGATTCCCCCATTTCCTAAGCTGATTTGCAAGTACGAAATCCCATAGCGATGTCTGGACCCAGAGCCATGGTCAGATAGGAAAGAGCCTTGTCATCTTCCTCGACTATGGCAAAATCCTCTTCAGTATAATCCGCAACAGGCTTCTTGACCTTAATTCCTGGAGCATTATCTCTTCAAACAGAATCTCCCTAAGACCTCTTAGAATGCTTCTCCAGATCTTAGCATCCTTAACTTTCACATGTTGTTCAAAACGCCATTTCCATTCGGGAAAGTCATTTCCATCCAGCAACCTGGGAATACGCGTAGTGGTTCCAATTTTTGAATCTAACTCTTGCTGTGTGTTCATGGCGGCCAGGTCAACACTTAGATTATTTGTAGACATTGTTTCTCGGTTTTTGTTCAATTAACTGATCAATTAATTAATTGATTACTTAATTTTTAAGTCCAAAGGTCCAAAGTCCAAGAATTTCAGTCCACAGTTCAAAAACTGCGTTGTAGATTGTCGATTCGACTCGAGACACTGAGTCGAGACCAAGAATGCGAGTGATGAAGTGATGAAGAGTTAAGTCAAGACTAAGGTTGCGAGTCGAGATAGAGATGTAGACAACTCGAGATCACAGTTGATTGCGAGTCGAGACGGAGATGATGACAACTCGAGAGCACTGTTGATTGCGAGTCGATACGAAGATGTTGACAACTCGAGACCAATGTTGATTGTGAGTCGAGACAGAAATGTTGATAACTCGAGACAAGTAGTTGCTAGTCGAGACGAGCTGGTTCCGAGTCGAGATCCTGCAAAACAAATTGTGAGATAATAACAACCAATATCCCTGATTTCCAGCAGCTTCCAAAATTCAAAGATCTCGATATCTTTGAATTTTTATCCCAACAACCTCTGACAAATCAGCAAACACCTTTTTCAGAAAATCACATAATCAAAGTCAGCAATATTCAACGATATATGCGAAGAACAATATGAAGAATTGCAAAAAATTTTAAAATCAATAAGCACACCCAACTGAAATCGTTGTCAATAGACAAAACAAAACAAAACAAAACAAGATCAGCAGTTAAATCGGCCTTTTCTTGAATCAGAATGATATCGAACCAAATCAAGAATTGGTTTCTTGGCTCTGATACCAATTGTAAAACCCGATAGGATCTTTTAATGATATCAAACGTGACTTGTGAGAGTGCGGAAACCAATCACAAGTTGATTCAAGAACAATAGTATGAATGAAACAATAATATTCAAACACAAACCAAAATATCTTGCATTCAAAGATGAACAATGACTGATACAAGACTTCTTCTATGTTTCGGATGGCCTCTCTAGTCGCATGCACTAATCAACCTCAACCTAATGGTTGAGGTTTGTTTAAATACAAAACAAAATGGGTCGAAACCACTTAGGCCCAACTCAAAACCAATACTAGACCCAAAACTAACATATCGACCCAAAACACTATTTAAGCAAGACTTTACAAATCAACTCCTAAACATTGTAATCCTCTAAGAATAAACCTTCAGGTTCCAACAAACAAGTTGTAAAAACAATTTAGAGCTTGTTTTAATGTGATTGTTTTTAATATTTTAAAACTTCTTTTAAAATCATGTTGGTATTTGGGTTGGTTATGTTATAACAATTTATAAGATAAAAGCAATCACGATAGCAAGACAAATATGTAAATCCAAATGGCCAAAAATTTTCGATCTTGCTAGAGCCTAATAGCAAGATCAAACGGGTCACGGGGTCACAACACTCATACAACAACAAGGATGGACTTGAGTGCATCTTGTTGTCTTGAGCAACTCCCACTAACTCCAAGACTCCTCTTGGCATTCGGTTTTGCTTCGGGTCTTCGTATCAACAATATTTAACAAGGAAATACAACAAAGACAAAATCCTATCTATTACAACTTTGAACCACAAGATGGGCCAAAACCATAAACTAATCTATTACAACTTTGAACCATCTCGGTGGAAAAAAATAATAATTACAAAACCGAATAAAATACAAACTACAAAACAAGGTCGGGCCGGATTTACATATCACACAACAATCACAAAATAAACCGGGCAATGTTTTTGGTCAAGCAAGACAAAATAAAATATTGACCAAAATAAAAGTGCCCTTAAAAAATGCTTAGATCATAAACTTTAAATATATAAAGTTTGTGTTCTAATTCCGGTTAAAAGCACCGGTACCAACTCGTATGTTGTAACCAAGGCTCTGATACCACTGTTGGGTTTCCATGGTGATCGGTCATAATTTTATTTATCAAAAACCCGGTTCAATAAATAATAGTTAATTAATTAAACGAGTTAATTAATAAAACGCAGCGAAAAAATAAACTAATGATCAACAAAATGAAAACCCGACAGGATCCGGTTACATGCAAATACGAGCACAGTGAAATATATTTAACTACCGATGAGAAAGATATACCTCGGTTAATGACTAACCGGTCGAGACACCAAGGTTCAACGAACAAGTGCTAGTAAACGAACCAACGAAACGCGACGAAGGAGGTGGCGCCAAGCGGCGGCAGGGCAGAGGCGGGGCGGCGACGGCGGCCCACGGCGGTGGCTTGGTGGCCGGTTGTGTATGTGGGTGTTGTTGAGAGCATTTTTGTGTTCTACCTTTTCTTGTTCATCCAACCACACTACCAAAATGCAAGACCCACACTTTTAAAAGACATGAACCCTTTTTGCATGCAAGCCAAATGGCATACATGCAAAAATGCATGTGTTATAATTGGCCATAGGTTTGGTGCGCGACAAGTGGCAATGGGTGAGTATACCCATGTCACCCGGTTCATGTACCCGTCTCTCAGTTAATACCCGCTTATGATCATAAATATAATTATGATCTGTCTCGTATGTTGTTCGTAATTACCAGTTAAACAGGTTAAGTGGATATTAGTTCGTTGCCCAAGGTGTAACTCTTACGAGTCAAGACCCGGTCGGCAGCGTTGACTTATCGAACCGGATGTAATATCTAACAATAAGAAACATGGAAAATTGGTCGATGAATTGATGAGGCGATTGGGAGGAAACAACGAAGGGGTATTGACATAGATGACGATAGCGATAGTAATTTTGAAGCAACCATGATTTTTAATTCAATTTTTTTTATTAACTGAAAATCTAATTTTTTAAATTGAGATGGACAAGGAGAAATGAAGAGAGGAGATGTGAGGAAGATAAATTTGGAATAACTAATTTGGGATAGCCCATATCTTAAAAAGGAGGAATGAGATTTAAACCGATGCAAGAAAAATAAGGGTTAGGATATAAAAGAAAGTTTTTTTTTACTATGAAGGTTAGAAAGTAATCTTGACCATCAATTGATTTAATCAAGGGCTAAGATTAAATGAGTGAAATTGAAGAGAAGAAAAGAGGCGCGTGGGTTTGTGTAAGGGCATTGTAGTCAATCTAGAACAATAGTTTCTCTCTCCTCCAATCCCCCTCATTTTTTAAACGTTAATAACTTTTTCATACGACATTATTTTTTATAAAATTGCACCAAAAAACGAGCTTTTTTTTATCTTTAAAACCAACATACTATTGCTATATTTTCGATTTTTTTTAAAACCTAGTTGCCTAAAACGCAATGGAAAAAAACTCAGTTGTGTAAAACGCAATGGAAAAAAAACGTAAAAAATAACTTTTTTTCTAAAACACAATCCACCAAAAACACAAAGAAATGTCTTATTTCTAAAACGCAATAGCCTAAAAACACAAAAGAAAATGTATTTTCTAAAACGCAATGGACTGAAAACACATAAAAGTGTGTTTTATCTAAAACGCAATGCACCAAAAACACAAAAAAATTTCTTATTTCTAAAACGCGATGGCCAGAAAACACTTAAAAATGTCTTTTTTTTCTAAAACGCAATGGACTGAAAACACATAAAAATGTGTTTTACCTAAAACGCAATGGATTAAAAACACTTCAAAAATGTGTATTTCTAAAATGCAATGGCCAGAAAACACATAAAAATGTCTTATTTCTAAAACGCAATGGCCAAAAAACACAAAAGTGTTCTCTCTAAAACGCAATGGACTGAAAACACATAAAAAATGTGTTTTACCTAAAACGCAATGACTAAAAACACTTCAAAAATGTGTTTTTCTAAAAACGCAATGGCCAGAAAGTGTTCTCTCTGTCTACGAAAAGGAGACAATTTCCAGAAAATTAAATTTTCTGATGCAGCTCGACCCCAGCCAGGGGCTTTGCCCATTGGACCCCGCCAGGGGCTGCCGCCCCTTGGACTTTGCTCCCAGGGGCGCTGCCCCCGAACACCCGCCAAGGGGGCGTTGCCACCTTGGAACCCCCGTAGAACGCAATGACTCAATTTAAAAATATAGATCGTAAAAATGCAATTCAAGAATTTCTTACATGGATCGGAGCTGATTTCTTAAACGATTGACGAAATTTGAATGATAGAAACACTTATCAGCGATCGAATCGAACGGATCGAGTGTTTCGCTTCAAAATCACGAGAAAAAATGAGATATTATATGAAGTTAAACTGGGTTTCTTCAAAAAAGTTGAAGAACACGTTGATTGGGTGTTTGAATCATTGATTGGTGATGAAATCGCACTATAATGTAGTGATTATTGAGATAGAAAGTGAAGAAAAAGTTGAAGATGGTGGGTTTTGAAAATGGTGGGTTTTGAAGTTATTGGGGGAGAAGAAGGAAGAAGATTGGATACGATTGACTAAAATACCCTTACTCTTTATTTTAAATTTTGACACATGTCATAACCCTATTGCTTCCTATCATTCCTAGCCAAAATAAACTTCCTATTTGATCCTCTCCCAAAAAAATAATGTGTAAAAGAGAAAAAAAAATGCCGTAAAAAAGATAAATCTGTGATAAACTGGGAAAATAATGTGTAAATGAGAAAAAAATGCCTAAATCTGTGATAAATTGGGGGTGAAGACATAAACTCTTTTAAGAATACAACTAGGTGAACACACGCCGAGTTGCGGCCGGGTACACATTCACATATCGTAGAAGCCAAAAAGACTATTCCGTGTTCATTTGATTTGTAACGGCATTGGCATCGCTAATCCCGTATAAGTGTTGACTTGTAACGTGATCTATGTTGTATAAATCATCATTATCAGTTCCTCCACCAGAAGAATCAGCACCCTGGACCTGCTGCTATCCCGGATGTTGCTTCAAGGACGCAAAACTCGGTCCCAAATCATCTGGACTGCTGCAATTTCTTTGCAAACGCCTGGTATTTTCTGATGTTGGAGACTCATCATCATCAGTGTCTATTTGTACATCCGACTTCTCTTTTATATCACATAGATCACATAAGATATTGCCACATAATGTTAAACATGACAAAATAGAAATCATTTAAATAAAAGTGTTACCTAATAAAAGATTAGCTTGTTCTGGCTGCAACAGTTCATCTGGCGATATATCAAATGTTCACATAATTGGTTCAGCTCTTTTAAGACATCCTTATCTGCAGATACAACTTCAGCAACATGATTCATGAGCTGCCTCATTAACTTTACAGCTACTTGTCTATTTGTTTACTTCATGGATTCCTCGAATAATTCAAATCGGATACAACTCTGATTTCGGTGGTTCTACCGAATAATTCAATCGGATACAACTCTGATTTCGAGAATTAGGACAAAAGTGTGGTTTTTGGTGAATTCATATGAAATAGAGAGAATGACCAAAAACTGATATTGAATTTTAGGATTTTTCTGCAGAGGTGGTTATTATTAGTTTTAAATTTTGAATTAAATTGCCATAAAACTGTCTGTATTTTTTGTGACACTCTGGATTTTCCCGAGCAACCTTCTTGTTTCAGTATTGCGTGTACTTATTATTAAATGAAAGTTTGTGATTTATCTGATGTGCTATGTGTTATTGAAGTGTATGTGTAAAGTGTAGTTGTATACAAGTATGTATGTGGTGAACCGAAACCACGTAGGTAACCAAGCCCAAAACATAAGGACCCGACTCGAGACCGCTTGGTCTCGAGTGAACAGTAAAATGGTGGGCCGGTTGGGCCATACACCTCTCGGCTGGTTGGGCCATGCACTTCTTGAAACCCAAAGCCAAGTATAAAAACCTAAAACCCTCACACACTCTCCTTTACACTCACTCTCACACACACTCTCCTCCGCACACTCTCACACTCTCTCTCTCTAAAACCCTAAGTCTCAACATCCTTCTCCCCTCATTCTCGTGGATCAATCGGCAACAACAAGGAGACTCGGCCAAGCTCATCATCATCACTCGGACACTTCATTTTCTCATCTTCTTTCTTGTCTCGGTGCCTTTTCACAACCGGTTAGTGTTTTAAGTGCTTTACTAGATGTTTAGGTGTAAAAATGGTGTTATTAGAGTGAATGAATAGCATGATGGTTGTTGGTTATTTTGAATATTCAAATGGGTGAATATTAATGATATGCAAGCATTGTATTATTTGAATGAGCTAGGATAGATTGTGTGAATATTTATGTTTGGTGATTATGAATGTCTTTCTTGTATAAATGATATCGTGATTGTTGTGTAAGTAAAAATGTATGTTGATCTATTGCTTGCTTTAATTAAAATAGTTTTGACATCTAGTGTATGTAATTCTTGACCATGAAATGCATATGTGTGTAAGATGAACTGTGTGTAGTATTGGCTTAAATGAACATGTTGATTGAATATGAAAACCCTAATGATGAACTGCTTGAATGTAACTTGAATATTTGAAAAACTGAATGTTTGATCTGTTTTGAATCCATATTAGACAAGAAAACATGTTTGAGCATTGTGGTTGGATAGTACATAATATCATGAAATCAAAATTCTATTGGATAGTACAATTTGTGCAACATTCTAGAAACAGCAGGTGTTGGAGTCGAAACCCTTGGTCTCGACTAGAAACCACTGAGTTCAACTCGAGACCGCGGTGATTGCGACTCAAAACAGACTTCAGGGACTCAAGATCATCATGGTCTCGACTCGAGACAGGACTCGAGACCCCTGAGGTTGCGACTCATGCCAACACCACTCGAGACCAGAAGTCATGACTCGAGACCTCCTGGTTGTGACTCGAGACCGCATGATCTCGAGTCGAGACCACCTTGTCTCGATTGGGCTGCTTGTCCTTGTTATTGGGCCGGAGTGTATGGATTATTCGTGCTTGTTACTGTTTAAGTGGGCTGTGTGTTAACTGTTACTGTTTAAGAACTTGGACAGGCCCAATAACTTAGAGGATATATATATATATATATATATATATATATATATATATATATATATATATTTCATGCACGCTATGTGTTAGATACGTGTAAGAGAAACGTGATTACTTGTATCCGAGCCTGACCCCTACTGGTAACCATATTAGGACGTGGTGACCAGCATACTTAACCAAGTAAACTAAACTGCCGAGCAACCCAAGGTGAGTTCACAACTATTAAAGCATGCGTTCCCGGTGGTTTGGGAAACGGAAACTTAAACAACGCTATCCCCTCGTAAGGGATACAAACCTACTTTCTTCCCCTTAAATGGGACTCTTAGTTAATTACTGTTTATACGGAATGCAACGAGCAACACTAAATGAAACTCTATCACTCAAGTCCCTACCATTTAATACCGATTAGTCGCCGGGGCCTGGCGAACGGGTTATTAGTTAATAGCGCTATTTAGGTCTAACCAGCCTCACACCGACCCTTGTTACTGGGAACGGGAGTGAACTAATGTACTCAGGCAAACCGTCAATGATGATAGAACATTGACAAACGGGGCACTGCGGAAACGTATGGTTAAGTAAGTATTCGGTATTGTAAAACAGTTTAGTAGCTTACTTATGGGGTAGCTCCCTATGGCATGTATAAACGGATAAAATTAACTGGTGAAACAAGTTTTTGGTAATTAAAAACTGGACAACTCATGGACTCGCCAACATTTTTGTTGACACTCTACTGCATGCTTTGCAGGTACCCAGTGACTCAGGAGCTTGCAGCTTGGGAATGTGTAGTGGTCGTCTAACCCATGTGTTGGGTCCAAAATAATCTTGAACTATGAACCTTGTTTTGAAACTGTTGGTTTATGCTTCCGCTGCTTATTCGAACTATTATTTGAACTTAAACTTTTAAAACTTTAAACTATGATGTTTACTAACTATTGTGGCTGGTGAACATTTTTACTATTAACCAATGCTCAGTATAATTGGTGGCTGGATCCTGATCAGTCACGCCTCCAAGCGGCGGTATTCCGCATGTGGGTTTTGGGGGTGTGACAGATTGGTATCAGAGCCATTGGTTATAGTGAACTCGGTTTTAAAAAGAAAGTCTTTTTGAGAAAAACCAGACTATAACCCGTGACTCGTGACGACACTACACTCCAAGGGCAAGACTCAACGTACTAGACCCCCTAGCTTGGACTAGTGTTTATTTGCTGGATTACTTTATGATTTATGTTCTACTATACGTACTGGTATACCTAGCTAGATAGACACACCCCTCTTCTTTCTCATTCTCGCTACATTTCGACATCACACTCATACTGTGTTTTCTGGTTATGAAGACAATGAGTGGACGCGGAAGAGGAAACGTTAACATGACTCAGGCGTAGTTCACTAACTTGCTCAACACGGTGGCTGCATCTTTCGAAGCTCACCCTGGAGGTAAGCTCGTTATTTTAGGATGTTTAGATCCTACCCCCACATCGTCTTTTCACCTCTAAGCCTATTCGCTTCGCTTCTCACAACAGGTCAGCAAGCGCCTGCGCAACCACGTGTTTGTACTTTCAAAACCTTCATGGATTTCAAGCCTCTTCCTTTCAACGGCACTGAGGGAGCCATCGGCCTTCTGCACTGGATTGAAAAGGCTGAAGCTGTCTTTGCTGTCTGCGAGTGTCCCCCTGCTAACTGGGTAAAGTTTGCGACTGGTACGCTTGAAGGAAACGCGCTTTCATGGTGGAAGGCACAGATTCAGATGCTTGGTTTGGAAACTGCTAATGCTACTGCGTGGGAAGATTTCAAGGACATGATCAAGGAAGAATACTGTCACAGGGATGACATTCATAAGCTCGAAAACGAATACTTTGAGCTCAAGATGGTTGGATCAGAGATTGAGACCTACACCAAGCAGTCCAACGACTATGCTGCACTTTGCCCAAACATGTCTCGACCTATGTATCGAAGAATCGAATTGTACATCAAAGGTTTGGCCCCAGAAATCCGGAGCCATGTGACCTTAGCCAACCTCAATACCATCCAGCCAGTGGTCCGTCTTGCTCACAAACTCACTGATCAGGCTGTGGGGGAGGGCAAGTTGCCTAAAAGGATAAATGCTGCTGCTGGAACCTCTGGCAATAACAAGCGTAAATGGGAGGGAAATCAGAGCAAGGAAGCTAACCCCACTCAGGCCCCGACTCAACAAAGGAAAACTGAAAACAACAAAGGCCCTCAGCAACAGGGTGGCTATCGGGGAAACCACCCTAAGTGTAACAAGTGTAATCGACACCACAATGGGGCGTGTAGCAAAGGTCAGTGCCTACGATGCAACAAAATGGGGCATGAAGCCAAAGACTGCAGGAGTCAGTTCCCAGCTAGGCAGAATCAGCATCAACCACAGCAACAGCAACAGCAAGGAAACAACCGTGAATGCTACAAATGTGGGGCAATAGGGCACATGCGAAAGGATTGCCCTCAGCTGAACCAGAACCGCAACAACAATAATCTAGGTGCTGGAAAAAACAACAACAACAACCAGGGAGCTGGAAACAATGCAAGGGCATTCGTGATTGGGGCTGGTGAAGCAAGGAACGACCCCAACGTGGTGGCGGGTAAGTTCCTACTTAATGATCGTTATGTTTCTATAATATTTGATTCTGGAGCAGATGCTAGTTATGTATCCCTACGTATTAGTAAGAAGCTTAAGTCCACTCTTACGTCGTTAAGCTCTAAGCGCATCGTTGAAATAGCTAATGGTCGAAACCTCGAGGCCTCACACGTTATTCGTAACTGCAAACTAGAATTGTCTGGTCAGACCTTCCGTATCGATCTCTTCCCCATCATTCTCGGAAGCTTCGACGTCGTCATTGGTATGGATTGGTTATCCAAGCATCGAGCTGAAATCCTCTGCCAAGAGAAAGTTTTTCGTATTCCCCGTCCTTCCGGCAAACCCCTTATCGTTCAAGGTGACAAAGGCGGAGAAGTCACGGGCATCATTTCATTCTTAAAAGCCTAGAAGTGTTTACGAAAGGGGTACACAGCTATCTTAGCACTTGTCGCCGACACGCAGAAAAAGGAAAACAGGATTGAAGATTTTCCAGTTGTACGCGACTATCCCGAGGTATTTCCTGAAGAACTACCTGGACTCCCTCCTCACCGTCAGGTCGAATTTCAAATCGAGCTAACTCCCGGAGCGGCACCTATATCTCGTGCGCCTTATCGACTAGCCCCCGCTGAACTAAAGGAACTTTCTACTCAACTACAAGAACTGTTGGACAAAGGTTTTATCCGTCCTAGCTCGTCACCCTGGGGAGCCCTAGTGCTCTTTGTTAAAAAGAAGGATGGCACATTCCGAATGTGCATCGATTACCGCGAACTGAACAAGGTTACCATCAAGAATCGTTATCCACTTCCCCGTATCGACGATCTGTTTAACCAGCTGCAAGGGTCGAGCTATTATTCCAAGATAGATCTGCGATCGGGCTATCACCAGCTGAGAGTCCGCGGTGAGGACGTCTCTAAGACTTCTTTCAGAACCCGCTATGGTCACTACGAATTCCTTGTTATGCCTTTCGAAATGACCAACGCACCTGCGATCTTCATGGATCTCATGAACCGAGTGTGCAAACCCTACCTTGACAAGTTCGTGATTGTGTTTATTGACGACATCCTAATTTACTCGAAGAGTCAAGAGGAGCATGAACAACACCTGCATCTTATTCTCGAACTCCTTCGCAATGAGCAACTGTACGCCAAATTCTCGAAATGTGACTTCTGGCTTAGAGAAGTCCATTTCCTTGGGCACATAGTCAATCAGGATGGGATTCACGTCGACCCCGCTAAGATCGAATCCATTAAGAATTGGCCTATACCTAAGACTCCGACCGAAGTTCGCCAATTCTTGGGATTGGCAGGATACTATCGAAGATTTATCAAGGGATTTTCAAAGATCGCTCAACCACTTACGACCCTCACTCAGAAGGGTGTTGCTTACAAATGGAATGATGTTCAGGAATCTGCCTTTCAGGAACTAAAGAAGAACCTTTGTAGTGCTCATATTCTTTCCTTACCTGAAGGTACCGACGATTTTGTCGTTTACTGCGACGCTTCCATTCAAGGACTTGGTTGCGTGTTGATGCAACGCGAGAAGGTTATTGCTTACGCTTCGCGACAAGTCAAGATCCACGAACGGAACTACACGACACATGACTTAGAATTCGGAGCTGTGGTCTTCGCGCTCAAGATTTGGAGACATTACTTGTACGGTACCAAGTGCACGATTTACACCGATCACAAGAGTCTCCAGCACATAATGGAACAAAAGGAGTTGAATATGTGGTAACGCCGATGGGTCGAACTCCTAAATGACTACGAGTGTGCAATTAAATATCATCCAGGCAAGGCTAATGTGGTAGCCGATGCCCTCGGCAGGAAGGAAACCAAACCTAAGCGTGTTCGTGCCTTACAGCTCACCATCCACTCGAACCTCCCTAAGCAGATCCGAAGCGCTCAGGTTGAAGCATTAAAAGCCGAGAACATCAGGGCTGAGTCCCTGCGAGGATCGAGGAAATGGCTAGAACAAAGGGAAGACGGCGCTTACTATGTGACAGGACGTATATGGGTCCCACTTTATGGAAATCTGCATGAACTTGTGATGGACGAAGCACACAAATCTCGTTACTCAGTACATCCTGGTTCGGATAAGATGTACCACGGCCTAAAAACTACATACTGGTGGCCTAGCATGAAAGCCCACATAGCAACCTATGTCAGCAAATGTTTGACTAGTGCGAGAGTCAAGACTGAGTATCAGAAACCATCGGGCCTACTCCAACAACCAGAGATCCCGAAATGGAAATGGGAGCAAATTTCCATGGATTTTGTTACTGGCCTGCCTAGGTCTCAACGCGGAAATGACACCATTTGGGTGATAGTGGATCGATTAACTAAGTCTGCACACTTTTTGGCTATCAAAGAAACATACAAGTTCTCTACCTTAGCAGAGGTATACTTAAAGGAAGTGGTTTCGAGGCACGGAGTGCCAACCTCTATTATTTCCGATCGAGACGCGCGTTTTACTTCTGAGCTGTGGCAAGCTATGCACAAATCCTTTGGCGCACGTTTAGATATGAGCACCGCTTATCATCCACAAACGGATGGGCAGTCTGAACGCACCATCCAAACACTTGAAGACATGCTTAGGGCATGTGTAATCAATTTTGGCAAGGGTTGGGAAAAACATCTACCGTTAGTAGAATTCTCTTACAACAACAGCTACCACACCAGCATTCAGGCAGCACCCTTTGAGGCATTGTACGGTCGTAAATGCCGATCACCCTTATGTTGGGCGGAAATTGGCGAAAGCCAAATTACCGGCCCGGAACTTGTAGTCGAGACTACGGAAAGGATTGCTCAGATCAGACAACGCATGGCGGCAGCTCGTGACCGTCAGAAAAGATACGCTGACAAGGGTAGGAAACCGCTAGAATTCCAGGTCGGTGACCGGGCTCTACTTAAAGTCTCACCCTGGAAGGGTGTGGTTCATTTTGGAAAACAGGGCAAGCTTAATCTGCGATATATCGGGCCCTTCGAAATTACCAAAAAGATCGGTAAGGTTGCTTACAGATTAAATCTGCCTGAAGAACTGAGTGCGGTGCACAACGTCTTTCATGTGTCTAATCTGAAGAAGTGTTTGTCAGATGAAACACTCATCATCCCTTTCAAGGAACTCACTATTGACGAACAGCTACACTTTACCGAGGAACCGATTGAGATCACGGATCGAGAAATCAAAACCCTCAAACGTAGCCAGATACCTCTCGTGCGAGTTCGTTGGAACTCGCGACGTGGCCCAGAGTTTACCTGGGAGCGGGAGGACTAGATGAAGCGCAAATATCCCCAGTTGTTCCCAAATGAAACTCCTAGCACTGAAGCTACAACCGAATTTCGGGATGAAATTCCAAACTAACAGGGGGATGATGTGAGACCCCGTTGAAACGTTCTCACCAGCTTGACAGTGGCTGCCTTAACTTTCGGGACGAAAGTTCTTAAAACTTGGGGATAATGTGACACTCTGGATTTTCCCGAGCAACCTTCTTGTTTCAGTATTACGTGTACTTATTAATAAATGAAAGTTTGTGATTTATCTGATGTGCTATGTGTTATTGACGTGTAAGTATAAAGTGTAGTTGTATACAAGTATGTATGTGGTGAACCGAAACCACGTAGGTAACCAAGCCCAAAACATAAGGACCCGACTCGAGACCGCTTGGTCTCGAGTGAACAGTAAAATGGTGGGCCGGTTGGGCCATACACCTCTCGGCTGGTTGGGCCATGCACTTCTCGAAACCCAAAGCCAAGTATAAAAACCTAAAACCCTAACACACTCTCCTTTACACTCACTCTCACACACACTCTCCTCCGCACACTCTCACACTCTCTCTCTCTAAAACCCTAAGTCTCAACATCCTTCTCCCCTCATTCTCGTGGATCAATCGACAACAACAAGGAGACTCGGCCAAGCTCATCATCATCACTCGGACACTTCATTTTCTCATCTTCTTTCTTGTCTCGGTGCCTTTTCACAACCGGTTAGTGTTTTAAGTGCTTTACTAGATGTTTAGGTGTAAAAATGGTGTTATTAGAGTGAATGAATAGCATGATGGTTGTTGGTTATTTTGAATATTCAAATGGGTGAATATTAATGATATGCAAGCATTGTATTATTTGAATGAGCTAGGATAGATTGTGTGAATATTTATGTTTGGTCATTATGAATGTCTTTCTTGTATAGATGATATAGTGATTGTTGTGTAAGTAAAAATGTATGTTGATCTATTGCTTGCTTTAATTAAAATAGTTTTGACATCTAGTGTATGTAATTCTTGACCATGAAATGCATATGTGTGTAAGATGAACCGTGTGTAGTATTGTCACACCCCGACCACGTAGAACATACAAAACGTGGCGGAAATGTCGGGGAGTGTTGTAACAGAATTAATTGTTTCAAATCCATGGCAATTGAAGTTTCGTTTTATTGATTAAAAGTGTTACAATGTCTTAACAAACAAAGAAATACAACATAATTAACTAGTCTTTCATCTTTTATTGTCACTAAAGCCCAAGTCTGCCTATGTGTATCTTGATCATCTTATGCAACAGCTCCTGAAAAACACATGTGAAAATAGGTACGTCAGCATAAAAATGCCTGTGAGATACATAGGTTTTGTGAAAATAGGTTTCATGACTTATGTTTGAGAAAATGTTTAGTCATGGACCTTGTAAATTGTTTTGTTTTGTAAATCATTTGAAAAACGATAAGATCAGATGATATGTATAAATAAGAGAATAATGTGTTTGTGTAAGATAAGTTGTTTGTAAAACAATGTCTTGTAAAAAGTATGTTATTTGTATAAAATGTTCTATGCCTCAAACTGAAATGATTCAAATAACGCTACGATATGTAATACCATACAAACACTTATATATAGGAAGTACCAGCGGTGTATCCACCATGCTTGTATCATATTACACACGCATCGTTACTTAATCACTTAATCAAACCAAACCACCAAAGTAATGTTTAACAATTGTAGAAATGTTTATGTATAGTCAAATACGGTTCACAGATACAAACGGTTCACAGATACAAACAGTTCACAGATACAAACGGTTCACAGATACAAACGGTTCATAGATACAAACGGTTCACACATACAAACGGTTCACACATACAAACGGTTCACAGATACAAACGGTTCACAGATATAAACGGTTCACAGACACAAACGGTTCACAGATACAAACGGTTCACAGATACAAACGGTTCACAGATATAAACGGTTCACAGATACAAACGGTTCACAGATACAAACGGTTCACAGATACAAACGGTTCACATAGTCAAATGATTATAAACGGTTCAAAATGTAATATAATGTGTTCATATACTGGATGAGCATATGCAACAAAATGTAATGTAAAACAATGTACTAAGTATGCACACAATGGACATACATAGCATAAAATGTAATGAAATCATGTACTATAATGTACTAACGAACATAGCAGGTATATGATGTGAAAACGGGAAAGCATGAATGTAACAAGTAGGCACATGTGTTTCACCCCAAAACAGTTTGGAAAACAGTAAAAGAGGGATCTATGTACTCACTTGAGATTGCTTAATAGTCCTTGAGTAACATCCAAACAATGCTAGAGATCGCGGATATCAAACGGCACCTAATATAGGTAACTATGTTAATAACCGGACCTAAATCGGATGATTGGATAGAATGAGGGTTCGTAAACCAAACGAGTATAGAGACTCGTCTCATATGGTTTAACAAAGCCTTCATGCTAAATGAAACCTAACCTAAGCGCTTACGACCCATTACGACTCGTTTAGGTAGCTTATGCTACTTTAACGCGTCGTTCGCGTGAAACGTGTTCGGACCGCTTAACTAGTCCTATGACAAGTGTTATATGCCTAAACATGTTACATAATCAGTTATGTGACAAAAGTTTAGGTTACATATGCTTAATTACCAATTATACATGAAAAGGGTATTCTGGTAATTTACCTAAGGCATATAAACTACCTATCATACAACTACTCAAACGATGTGACCATAGGGTATAACCTCGGAAGGTTATTCCCTACCTACTATGGTCACCTAATGTATTTGGTCGGATCCTAATGATCGACCAAATGGGTCGGGTTCGAAGGTATAAGTGATTTATCAGATCGCTTACCCTACGACCCTAGACAACGTGGTAATCAGTAGGCATAGTCCCAAGGGACTATAACCATCGTGATTACAATCACGTTGCGAAGTTCAAACGAACTTCGCATTGACCATAAGCTGGTCAACGCTGAAAGTCAAACAAAGTTTGACTTTCTGACTCGAAAAGCAATAAAAGAAAGAAAAGAACGAAAGAATACTTACGAAGGGTCCCCGAATGCTAATCTCGATCCAAGAATCTCAGGTATGAAACAATGGTTTCAACTTAGAGTTTCTAAGATCAAAATTCTAGTGGTTTTTGAAGTTGTGGGGTGGGGTATTTATAGTTTTCGGGTAACCGTTAAGATCGTTTCATGGAAACCGTGCTCGAATCTCATGCGTACACTTGTCGGAAACTCATGGTAGATAAAAATGGGTCTAAATGAGCTGAATGTGCAGTTGTGAGTGTGTGGTTGTGGTTAAAACAGCTGGAATATGCTGACTGTTCGTTCTGATCTATTCTGGGAGGCTGAGGTGGCCCGCTTCAGGATCAGACAAATCTAATGCGGGCCGCATGGCCCTTCTGATCAGCATATAACTTTCAAAAATGACAGTTTCAGCCCCTGCACGTGTTTAAGGCCATTCCCGACACTTCTAAGGCCCGTAAAGCCAACTTTAAGGCCCTAAAATGATGCCTAAACATTGTGGACATGAAAAATGCTCAAAAATATGCCGGGTGTTGGTTCGTTTGGTCGTACGAACGCGATGTTCGCTTAATTACGACGGAATTCGCATAGGCGCGAAAAACGATCCAAAATGCGTGATGAATGGATTTTTCTCATGCCAAACACTAAAATAAAATATTTTAGTGCTTACATAAATTTTTGGATGTCCGGAGGTATTCAGAACGTAAGTTATGCGCGAAAATGCAAACTTGTGCACTTTTTGACACTTTTAGTCCCTGAATGACACAAAAGTTTATTTTAGCACACCGAACCCCTAAAAGCCTATTTCTAAGCTATGTAAAGGATATTTAAGGTGTGTTTAACTTATGGTCATGTTCCAGAATTTCTGTTACAGTTCAAATTGGCATACTTTCGCAGTTTGTCAACTTTAGTCCCTGTAAGCGATTTAACTTGATTTTGCCATACCAAAGCCTTCAAAACTTATCTCTAAGTTATGTAAAGGTTATTTAAGGTATGTTAAGCCTATTTCACTATTCCGGAGTGTTTGTTGCATTAAACTGGTTATATTTACGCATCAGTGCGCGTATAACCTTCCAGAAGGCGATTTAGAGCTTGAAATCGAACAAGAATTGATATGTGTAAACGATACACATATTTTTACAAATCCCAAGTATGAAATACAATATTTAATTGGTTTGGCATTTGTTTGATGGTTGAAGTTACACAGCTGTCACAGTCTCCCCTACTTTAGGAAATTTCATCCCGAAATTTATTCGTAGGAGTCTATTTGTGACTTTGTGTCAAATAACCACCAGAGATATGTAAGGCATAATCCTGTCATTTCCTTAACGGACATTCTTCAGAATGAAAATGAATAGACGGAGTCATTTTCCTCAATGAGTATTCTTCAGAAGCGGAAATGAAGGAATAAACAACGGGGATTCATTTCCTCAACGGGCAATCTTCAGAAACGTAAAATGAACTTACGGAGTCATTTTCAACGGGTGCTCCATCAGAAATAGGAATGAAAGGAGAAACAAACGGATATTCATTTCCTCAACGGACAAATCTTCAGAAACGAAAATGAACAAACGGAGTCATTTTCAACGGTGCTTCATCAGAAATGGAAATGAAAAGGAGAAACAAACGGATATTCATTTCCTCAACGGACAAATCTTCAGAAACGAAAATGAACAAACGGAGTCATTTTCAACGGGTGCTTCCTCAGAAATGGAAATGAAAAGGATAGACAAACGGATATTCATTTCCTCAACGGACAAATCTTCAGAAACGAAAATGAACAAACGGAGTCATTTTCAACGGGTGCTTCCTCAGAAATGGAAATGAAAAGGATAGACAAACGGATATTCATTTCCTCAACGGACAAATCTTCAGAAACGAAAATGAACAAACAGAGTCATTTTCAACGGGTGCTTCCTCAGAAATGGAAATGAAAAGGATAGACAAACGGATATTCATTTCCTCAACGGACAAATCTTCAGAAACGAAAGTGAACAAACGGAGTCATTTTCAACGGGTGCTTCCTCAGAAATGGAAATGAATAGAGTTAACTTCTAGGCACATGACAAGGCTCGCTGTGGTTTCTGTGCACTAAATTCCATAATTATGTATGCATCCATAATTAAGTAATTCCTTGCACAGTCCGCACAGTTTGTCTTATAATGTTCATAAGCACATAATCACATAGTTGTTTAACTTGGTCTTTACTTTGTTATCTTTGGACACGGATATTTAAAACACGCCAGGAATCCAATCCGTGGATTCCATTCGGCACTTAAATCATTAGAATCTAACTATGAAGATAGTAAGATCTTAATAAGAATTCGGCTTTGTCCTTATTGAATCGTAAGTTACGTATTAAGGCATACGACTAATTCAATTAAGGGCTCCGATTTGAGTGATATTCATCCACAAGGATCTAATTATGAGGATAGAAAGATCCTACATGGATTTTGGAATTTGTGTAACGAGAGGTGCTTTGACACCTTGCGCTAGGCGTGCTTAAGTCGATACACAAGGTAGAAAGTTCATGAGGTTCAGGTGCTAGATATGCCAAGGCGAAATATGAAGCAGAACTTGAAGGTTAAGCAGCAATAGGGTTTGCAACTGCTTTACTTTGAACAGCAAAGCGACACATGTTAACCAAATGTCTCCATCGTCCACCGTGGGTACATTTGTAACAGGGTATTTGATTTGGATGATGACGGTTGCATTGATTGCACCAAGGAGCGGTTCCCTTATACGGCTTCATCCCTGAGATGAGTCATGGTGATAGCTAAATCAACGGTCTTCTGGAGTACGACGCCTATTTGTTGGGCAATTGTAGCACCTGGTCTGGACACTCGAGTCTTGTTGCGATGAAGAGGCATAATGAAGAAAATGGAAGACATAGGAGGAAACAAGCAAAAGATAGTCAAAAGAGAATAACAACACATGAAGATTGTGACCATTTGTTTGTTACCAAAGGCAAACAAATGAGATGGTGACTAATCAAAGTAAATGGGTCAATATAATGTATCGCGAAGACATGCTCGCCTATAAGTGAACACTCATCCCAAGAATTCCCAGGTAAGCACAACTGGTCTCGCGTCTGATGAGATATATACGAAGTGCTTGCCTAGACAGAAAACCCAGAATACAGGCATTCACCCTTCCAGTTTGCACGTGTTCACATTATTTAAAACCCAAAACTTTGACGAGATTTTGAAAACTCAAAGGGGTTCAAAACCTTATAACAGAGGGTTCAAAACCTAGTAATCAATCATCCTAGAACAGATGATTAGTTTTCAAAGCAGTTTTGAAATTTATGTTCTTGTTGTGGTAGTCGCCTAAGGATAGGTGACGGTATTGTTTTATGACTAAACGCAAGTAAACTCGCGTTAGGGTCCTAAGAAGGTTATAGACTAGGTCAAAGCATTACTAATAACCTAATTCCCTATAACCATTTGCTCTGATACCATCTTTTCTGTCACACCCTGACCACGTAGAACATACAAAACGTGGCGGAAATGTCGGGGAGTGTTGTAACAGAATTAATTGTTTCAAATCCATGGCAATTGAAGTTTCGTTTTATTGATTAAAAGTGTTACAATGTCTTAACAAACAAAGAAATACAACATAATTAACTAGTCTTGCATCTTTTATTGTCACTAAAGCCCAAGTCTGCCTATGTGTATCTTGATCATCTTATGCAACAG
The DNA here is from genome assembly GCA_030545235.1 of Helianthus tuberosus. Classification (NCBI taxonomy): domain Eukaryota; kingdom Viridiplantae; phylum Streptophyta; class Magnoliopsida; order Asterales; family Asteraceae; genus Helianthus; species Helianthus tuberosus. Next base: position 129,304,728 of record CM060407.1, read on the forward strand.
CTCCTGAAAAACACATGTGAAAATAGGTACGTCAGCATAAAAATGCCTGTGAGATACATAGGTTTTGTGAAAATAGGTTTCATGACTTATGTTTGAGAAAATGTTTAGTCATGGACCTTGTAAATTGTTTTGTTTTGTAAATCATTTGAAAAACGATAAGATCAGATGATATGTATAAATAAGAGAATAATGTGTTTGTGTAAGATAAGTTGTTTGTAAAACAATGTCTTGTAAAAAGTATGTTATTTGTATAAAATGATCTATGCCTCAAACTGAAATGATTCAAATAACGCTACGGTATGTAATACCATACAAACACTTATATATAGGAAGTACCAGCGGTGTATCCACCATGCTTTTATCATATTACACACGCATCGTTACTTAATCACTTAATCAAACCAAACCACCAAAGTAATGTTTAACAATTGTAGAAATGTTTATGTATAGTCAAATACGGTTCACACGGTTCACAGATACAAACGGTTCACAGATACAAACGGTTCAAAGATACAAACGGTTCACAGATACAAACGGTTCATAGATACAAACGGTTCACACATACAAACGGTTCACAGATACAAACGGTTCACAGATACAAACGATTCACAGATATAAATGGTTCACAGACACAAACGGTTCACAGATACAAACGGTTCACAGATACAAACGGTTCACAGATACAAACGGTTCACAGATATAAACGGTTCACAGACACAAACGGTTCACAGATACAAACGGTTCACAGATACAAACGGTTCACAGATACAAACGGTTCACATAGTCAAATGATTATAAACGGTTCAAAATGTAATATAATGTGTTCATATACTGGATGAGCATATGCAACAAAATGTAATGTAAAACAATGTACTAAGTATGCACACAATGGACATACATAGCATAAAATGTAATGAAATCATGTACTATAATGTACTAACGAACATAGCAGGTATATGATGTGAAAACGGGAAAGCATGAATGTAACAAGTAGGCACATGTGTTTCACCCCAAAACAGTTTGGAAAACAGTAAAAGAGGGGTCTATGTACTCACTTGAGATTGCTTAGTAGTCCTTGAGTAACAACCAAACAATGCTAGAGATCGCGGATATCAAACGGCACCTAATATAGGTAACTATGTTAATAACCGGACCTAAATCGGATGATTGGATAGAATGAGGGTTCGTAAACCAAACGAGTATAGAGACTCGTCTCATATGGTTTAACAAAGCCTTCATGCTAAATGAAACCTAACCTAAGCACTTACGACCCATTACGACTCGTTTAGGTAGCTTATGCTACTTTAACGCGTCGTTCGCGTGAAACGTGTTCGGACCGCTTAACTAGTCCTATGACAAGTGTTATATGCCTAAACATGTTACATAATCAGTTATATGACAAAAGTTTAGGTTACATATGCTTAATTACCAATTATACATGAAAAGGGTATTCTGGTAATTTACCTAAGGCATATAAACTACCTATCATACAACTACTCAAACGATGTGACCATAGGGTATAACCTCGGAAGGTTATTCCCTACCTACTATGGTCACCTAATGTATTTGGTCGGATCCTAATGATCGACCAAATGGGTCGGGTTCGAAGGTATAAGTGATTTATCAGATCGCTTACCCTACGACCCTAGACAACGTGGTAATCAGTAGGCATAGTCCCAAGGGACTATAACCATCGTGATTACAATCACGTTGCGAAGTTCAAACGAACTTCGCATTGACCATAAGCTGGTCAACGCTGAAAGTCAAACAAAGTTTGACTTTCTGACTCGAAAAGCAATAAAAGAAAGAAAAGAACGAAAGAATACTTACGAAGGGTCCCCGAATGCTAATCTCGATCCAAGAATCTCAGGTATGAAACAATGGTTTCAACTTAGAGTTTCTAAGATCAAAATTCTAGTGGTTTTTGAAGTTGTGGGGTGGGGTATTTATAGTTTTCGGGTAACCGTTAAGATCGTTTCATGGAAACCGTGCTCGAATCTCATGCGTACACTTGTCGGAAACTCATGGTAGATAAAAATGGGTCTAAATGAGCTGAATGTGCAGTTGTGAGTGTGTGGTTGTGGTTAAAACAGCTGGAATATGCTGACTGTTCGTTCTGATCTGTTCTGGGAGGCTGAGGTGGCCCGCTTCAGGATCAGACAAATCTAATGCGGGCCGCATGGCCCTTCTGATCAGCATATAACTTTCAAAAATGACAGTTTCAGCCCCTGCACGTGTTTAAGGCCATTCCCGACACTTCTAAGGCCCGTAAAGCCAACTTTAAGGCCCTAAAATGATGCCTAAACATTGTGGACATGAAACATGCTCAAAAATATGCCGGGTGTTGGTTCGTTTGGTCGTACGAACGCGATGTTCGATTAATTACGACGGAATTCGCATAGGCGCGAAAAACGATCCAAAATGCGTGACGAATGGATTTTTCTCATGCCAAACACTAAAATAAAATATTTTAGTGCTTACATAAATTTTTGGATGTCCGGAGGTATTCAGAACGTAAGTTATGCGCGAAAATGCAAACTTGTGCACTTTTTGACACTTTTAGTCCCTGAATGACACAAAAGTTTATTTTAGCACACCGAACCCCTAAAAGCCTATTTCTAAGCTATGTAAAGGATATTTAAGGTGTGTTCAACTTATGGTCATGTTCCAGAATGTCTGTTACAGTTCAAATTGGCATACTTTCGCAGTTTGTCAACTTTAGTCCCTGTAAGCGATTTAACTTGATTTTGCCATACCAAAGCCTTCAAAACTTATCTCTAAGTTATGTAAAGGTTATTTAAGGTATGTTAAGCCTATTTCACTATTCCGGAGTGTTTGTTGCATTAAACTGGTTATATTTACGCATCAGTGCGCGTATAACCTTCCAGAAGGCGATTTAGAGCTTGAAATCGAACAAGAATTGATATGTGTAAACGATACACATATTTTTACAAATCCCAAGTATGAAATACAATATTTCATTGGTTTGGAATTTGTTTGATGGTTGAAGTGACATAGGTGTCACAAGTATTGGCTTAAATGAACATGTTGATTGAATATGAAAACCCTAATGATGAACTGCTTGAATGTAACTTGAATATTTGAAAAACTAAATGTTTGATCTGTTTTGAATCCATATTAGACAACAAAACATGTTTGAGCATTGTGGTTGGATAGTACATAATATCATGAAATCAAAATTCTATTGGATAGTACAATTTGTGCAACATTCTAGAAACAGCAGGTGTTGGAGTCGAAACCCTTGGTCTCGACTAGAAACCATTGAGTTCAACTCGAGACCGCGGTGATTGAGACTCGAGATCTCGACCAAACCACTCAAAACAGACTTCAGGGACTCAAGATCATCATGGTCTCGACTCGAGACAGGACTCGAGACCCCTGAGGTTGCGACTCATGCCAACACCACTCGAGACCAGAAGTCATGACTCGAGACCTCCTGGTTGCGACTCGAGACCGCATGATCTCGAGTCGAGACCACCTTGTCTCGATTGGGCTGCTTGTCCTTGTTATTGGGCTGGAGTGTATGGATTATTCGTGCTTGTTACTGTTTAAGTGGGCTGTGTGTTTACTGTTACTGTTTAAGAACTTGGACAGGCCCAATAACTTAGAGGATATATATATATATATATATATATATATATATATATATATACGTGTAAGAGAAACGTGATTACTTGTATCCGAGCCTGACCCCTACTGGTAACGTGGTGACCAGCATACTTAACCAAGTAAACTAAACTGCCGAGCAACCCAAGGTGAGTTCACAACTATTAAAGCATGCGTTCCCGGTGGTTTGGGAAACGGAAACTTAAACAACGCTATCCCCTCGTAAGGGATACAAACCTACTTTATTCCCCTTAAATGGGACTCTTAGTTAATTACTGTTTATACGGAATGCAACGAGCAACACTAAACGAAACTCTATCACTCAAGTCCCTACCATTTAATACCGATTAGTCGCCGGGGCCTGGCGAACGGGTTATTAGTTAATAGCGCTATTTAGGTCTAACCAGCCTCACACCGACCCTTGTTACTGGGAACGGGAGTGAACTAATGTGCTCAGGCAAACCGTCAATGATGATAGAACATTGACAAACGGGGCACTGCGGAAACGTACGGTTAAGTAAGTATTCGGTATTGTAAAACAGTTTAGTAGCTTACTTATGGGGTAGCTCCCCATGGCATGTATAAACGGATAAAATTAACTGGTGAAACAAGTTTTTGGTAATTAAAAACTGGACAACTCGTGGACTCGCCAACATTTTTGTTGACACTCTACTGCATGCTTTGCAGGTACCCAGTGACTCAGGAGCTTGCAGCTTGGGAATGTGTAGTGGTCGTCTAACCCATGTGTTGGGTCCTAAATAATCTTGAACTATGAACCTTGTTTTAAAACTGTTGGTTTATGCTTCCGCTGCTTATTCGAACTATTATTTGAACTTAAACTTTTAAAACTTTAAACTATGATGTTTACTAACTATTGTGGCTGGTGAACATTTTTACTATTAACCAATGCTCAGTATAACTGGTGGCTGGATCCTGGTCAGTCACGCCTCCAAGCGGTGGTATTCCGCATGTGGGTTTTGGGGGTGTGACATTTTTTCTGCAGCTCGACCCCACCAAGGGGCTCAGCCCCTTGGACCCTACTCCCAGGGGCGCTGCCCCCTTGGAACCCCCTTAGAATACGGGCTTCGCCCATACACTTTGAATCTAATAACTCAAACAAGCTTGCACTCTCGCATCTTCTAACTTGCTTGATGTGTATTATAATTCACTTTGATAAACAAATCAATTCCGATTACACTAGAATATCTACCAAGAACCATATCCTTAGAATGAAGTGCTTGTTCCGACTATTGTACTCCAACTATGCGCTACAAACTTATCTAGGGTCAGTGCACCGCCGTAGGCATATAGTGCTCCTATACGAGCGTTAATTTTTAACTTGATTTTAGTTTGTTTTCCAAACTTGTGTGTAATTTATATATCAAGTAAAATAGCTAAACAAGTGAAGAACGAGCGAAAGAGCCTTGGGTTGTTTAAGCTCTTTTATTGTATGTGCTAGTTAAAGAGCTTCTTTCAGTCCACATATAGTTCACAACTTGCATTTTTGTAAATTAAGAATTTTAAATATCAGCTTGCACCCTACATTGAAATTTTTTATATTTTTAGCATATAATATTGTAGTCCAAAAAAAATAAAATAAATAAATAAATAAACTTGTACTACAATAGAATGTTTCTAAAATTTCAAGTACAAATATGAAATGGCATGGTTCATGCCGTCTTCTTGTATTATGTGTCATTCTTGTAATTGATTTTTCCAATGTAAATCTACATTGGTTTTCTCTCTATTTAATCAACATACCCACAAAGCAATTTGGACATGTACCATAAAGTTAAATAACGGTCTCTCCCACTTCTCCCTTTAAACATTATGTCTCATGACATGCCCATGCCTATGCCTAATCACACCATGGATGGCATGAGCATGATGCACATGACCTTCTTTTGGGGAAAAAATGTAGTCATGTTATTCGATGACTGGCCTAATGGCAAGTTGGGCATGTACATTTTGGCTTTAGTTGTTCTCTTTGTCGTCGCCGTTGCAATCGAGTTTCTAGCCTACTTTTCTGCCGTCAAGACACGAGCAAGTCCAATCATGAGCGGGTTGGCTCACGCGTTTGTTCATGGGCTTCGAATGGCACTTGCTTACCTTGTAATGTTGGCTGTGATGTCCTACAATATTGGTGTTTTTATATGTGTGGTGGTGGGACATGCTTTCGGGTATTTTCTTGTGAAGTACCGTGCAGCTTTGGAAGGCAAAGATGATTTGGTGTAATATCTTATGACAAATTTGACTCTGCAATTTGGCAAACACATATTCGACTTTTGAATAAGCAATGTATTCATTCCAGTTTGGTTTTTAATAGATAGGTTAATAGGTTAATTAATTTTTGTCCCAAATAATATTGCACTTTATGATTTTACTAAAGGGTGCATGAGTTTGTAGAGATTTTTGTTTTGTTTTAATTTTGATGGAATGATGATGTAACGTGTTTCTGTAAATTTATTAGGGAATACGCAAGTGTGATATTTGTTTGGGAAATGATGTGTTGATGCTAACCATTTGATCCAATGCAAAATTTTCAATTAATTTTACATGTTTGCTTGATATAATAATAGGTGTAAGATCAATTTCGAAACCGTGCCCGGCCTTCTTTGTAAAAAAATAAGTGTTTAGGCCTCCCAAATTTTTGGGTCTCCGATTTTACAATGTACATATAATTAGGGGTGTGCACGGTTCGGTTAGGTTATTAGCATTATCCGTAACCGTAACCAAAGTCATCGGTTCGGTTAATTCGGTTAATTTGTCGGTTTTCGGTTCGGTTAATTTTCGGTTAATAACCAATTCAAACAAGCCCTCGTTTCCGAGAGGCCCAAGATTTAGCGTCTCTAACCGATTTAACCACACTGTAAACACCCACGTATTCAAATTCCTAGACTTGTACGCCCCGTCTCTATTCAGCCAATAGCATCGAGTTTGTTATATATAGTTTAGTTACAAAAAAACTAGTTGTTTAGATTGTGTTTAACAAGTCAAATCTAATACTGATTTTTTTCATTTGTTTAGCAGTATGTATAAACCTTTCCATAAATGGTGTTAGAACCCTGTAGCTGCAATCACTATGGCTCACACTTTATCATCCGAACCAGCTGTGTCTCACTTTTATTCGGCTGCTTCTTTCTTCCTTCCTGCATGCAGGTTCAAATCCGTTTACTAAAATATAACGTCGAGGAGAAAATTCTCACCTATTTATTTATAAATGGGTCGGTTTAGCTTGTGTTTTATCTCAAACGGGTCAAATAAAAGATGCAGTTAACGGAACACACTAGCACAGGTCAAAAGGTTATGCATACTCCAAAATTGTTTTTATAATCATAGTTAATGCATTCTATATATGAAATAGATAGCCAAACCAACCAAGACATGGCTTGTTTCGACTAGTACTAAAAACTAAGCAGTTAATGCAGTAAAAGATCGGATATCGGTCAAGGACCGATATTTGAGATATAGGCTATCGCGATGGGATATTGGTAATTTTAATATCAAAGAATTTATATATATAGCAATTTAACACTAATAATTCGATATACTCTCTAAACATTAACAAATTAACCTTTTGCAACTTACAAAACACTAACACTAACAATTGTAGCAAATAGGAACCCATAAAGACTTAAAACACTAACATTTAACACTAACAATTAACACTTAAAACACTAATAGCAGCAATAAGAAGAAAGAATGATAATAGAACTAAGAAGAAAGTTACTGATATCGGGAAAATCAGTGATATATCGGTCAAATATACATATCGGTCAATATCGCCGATAATATCGGTACCGAGTCTCTGACCGATATTTCACACGGGGACCGATAACCGATATATCGGTGATATATCACCGATATTAACTGCATAGACTAAGAGGTTTCCCCGCTTTGACAGGTTACCCAACCCACCCGACCCGCTCATCTTGCCACCTCTAATATAATCAAATAAAGACTGCTGTTATAAAGAGAGAGCATAAATGGCATGCAAAGGGAGAGATTTCACATACCATTAATAAGCTTGATTCCTAGTAACTGTGCCAGCTCAGCTTTGCGAAGCTTATAATAACCTTTCATCTCCCGTTGTTTGGCAATGGCCCGTAAATCATTTACAGTGTAATAATCCTCCTTATACACTTTACTATACCTTTCAGCTCTATCAAGAGGGCTAGACACAATGAGTGCAAGGTGTGACTTTGAACCTGCCAGCAATGGTGAATTGGATTTCTTCCGCCTTGAGTATGTACTGCTAGAATATCGGCTCTGAGAATGGGAGATACTTTGTTTCTGGTGGTGTTGTGGTTTAGGGTACCCAGGAGGAAACTCTAGTTCTTTAAGATTTGCATTTGCTTCTTCATTTGATTCTACATAAGGAATGGCTGCCAAACTCATTGCATTAGTTTCTTCAGATGATTGTACATAAGGAACCGTTGCCAAACTCATGCTTTCATCATAAAGAACGGTTGCCAAACGCATGCCTTCATCAGATGTCTGGTAGTGAACAGGTGCAATCAAATCAATCGAATTACTTTTACCAGTTCATAAGAGTTGATATAATTATCACTTTTGGACAAAAGAATGCAAAGTGAAATTGGTTGGCTTACAATAATGTATGCAAGTCATGTGACAGGAAAAAGTTTAGGAATAATGGATTTTAATAATCCCAACTATTAGCCGCTGGCCGGTAACGGTCCTAATTTCAAAAATAACCAGTAGCGGTCCCACCTTTTCATATATTGTAAACAAATGGACCTTTACTAAACCAAAAAGGATAAAGGACAAAAAGAAATTAAGGTTCTGTTAGTAAAGGTCCATTAGTTTACAATACGTGAAAAGGTGGGACCACCACTGGTTATTTTTGAAGTTCGGACCGTTGCCGGCCAACGGCTAATAGTTTGGATTATTAAATTCCATTATTCCAAAAGTTTAGGTAAAGGGTCTAAATTAGTATGGGTTAAAATGGGTCATCTTTTAATATGGGCCGGGCTGGGTTGAGTAGACCCAAAACACTCTTTAGTCTGTGTTTTAACTAATTAACATGTTGATGGTGATTACAGAAGAAAAATAAAGTATCATAAAAATAGAGAGTTTAAAATACAAGTCTCTTACTGTGCGACAGTACGCAACCAACAAAAAAACGTGTGTAATTATGATATAACGTGCGTATTTAGGGTAAAAACAACCTATACGTGATTTGTGTTTTGACCATGCATGATTTCATCTTCATGCGTAATTAGGGTTTGAAATTTATAATGTGCGTAAATTACATATGAACATGCGTAATTAAGTCGCGTACTGTCACACGTTAAGGAGCTATTGTACGTTAACCTTCCCCCATAAAAACATATTAAGATTTTGGATATTTCAACCATTTGGTCCAAATAAAAAGGATTTAGGAGACTTTCAACCATTTGGTCCAAATAAAAAGGATTTAGGAGACTTTGAACCATTTGGCCCAAATAAGAATAAACTAACGTTTTGAAGTTGTCCAAAGTCTATATTATTGTATAATGTATACAACCTCCTAAATCATTTTATTCAAGAATTTAGATTGCTATTGTAACAAACTAACAATGTTGCTTCAAAATCTGCTTTTCTAAAAAATAGTATTTGAATTTCATTATCACAATTAGTGCATTCTTATTGTAACAAAATTAAGTGGAAAAAAAATGTTTTGCGGGTCAACCGGACCCTGCCCATTTTGACCCGTACTAAAAAGCGACATTTCAACGACACCTTTTCTTACCCGTAACCCGACCCTAACCATCTTGTCACCTCTAGTAGGACATAAAGAAATAAAGAATAGGCTTAAACTTCAATGTAAACAGTAATGATACAAATTTTTCATCTTTCATTGCATCAATATGTAGACCTTGTTAACAAAATTACACTACCTGGGACTTGATTATTCTTAGCTGATGTTTCCGCTTCCCTTTAGTTTCCAGAGATGGTTTCGGGCAGATAGAGTTGCATCTGGGAGTCATATTATGTAAAATATCTTTTTTCATTATTATAGGGCCCTTTATCTGAAATTTGCTCACTTCTATGCCTGTCTTCTTTCTGGAGCCCCAACAAAGACTTTGAAGAGAATATTTAGTCATAGAGCTCGTGTGCTGCATAACAGATTCATATCAACAGTTAAATCAACCCATTTTATAGGTATTTGTGTAGATGTAGTTTGAATTTTATCTTAAATCGGTAAAAGTTCAGAAATCAACTAAAAGAGAAGGTCACCAAAATGTATTTAGATTGCATAAAAAACTCCTAAACCATTCAATCAAGCATTAGATTAATACTATACTAACATCGCTATTCTAATGATGTAACCCACTAGTATATATATAAAATGCAAAAACTAGAACACAAAAGTGTTTCTGGATCAGCCCGTTTTGAGCCCTGGTCCGACCTACCCATTTTTTTTCCAACTCAAGTTCCAGCACATGCTATGCAGTTAATATCAGTGATATATCACCAAAATATCGGTTAACGGTCCCCATGTAACATATCGGTGTCAGATATCGGTCAAAATATCAATACTAATATTATCGGTAATATTAACCGATATCTAACCGATATTTGACGGTGCATCACCAATTTTCCCGATATCAGTACCTTTCTTCTTAGTTCTACCATTCGTCTTTCTTCTTATTGCTGCTATTAGTGTTTTAAGTCTTAATTATTAATTGTTAGTGTTAAATGTTAGTGTTTTAAGTCTTAATCAGTTCCAACTTGCTACAATTGTTAGTGTCTTGCAAGTTGCAAAAGATTAATTTGTTAATGGTAGGAGAGTATACTGAATCGTTAGTGTTAAATTACTATATATTATATAAATTCTACATGATATTAAAATTATCGATATCCCACCACGATAACTCATATCTCAAATATTGGTCCTTCGATATCCGATTTTTTTTTCCGCATTAACTGCATAGATTTGAAGGTCACCAAAGTGTATTTAAATCGTATAGAAAACTCCTAAACCATTCAATCATACATTAGATTAATATTATACTAACATCGCTTTTCTAATTATATAGCCCACTAGTATGTAGTATTTATAAAATGCAAAAACTAGAACACAACAGTATTTCTCCACATCATTCATTTTATGCAAGATGATGGGAAAGAACTGAAATGAACAAAATCATAATTGAAGATCAATAATACTCACAGGATCATCTATACTTTCCTCTTCAACCTTCACTATGGCCGGTAATATTTTCTGTTTCTCCACAGGGGTTACATTGACTGTTTTGAATTTCTCTAATTGGTTAGCATTTGAAGAACTGCCAAATTGTTTCTTCTGAGTGTCTGCAGGCACCTGAGAGTAGGAGCTAGAAGCAGTGCCGGTATTATCTGCAAACTTTTGATTTTGAAGGGAAAACATAAAAAGGCATCCCTTCAAGAGAAATATACCCGTAAAGTGATATCTACCAAGAACAGACAATGTGCAATTAAGACTTAAAAAGAAGCGATTCATGCAAGTAAACCTTTCGACAGTGTGCAAATCAAAAAAGAATGTTGATGTTAATGATAAGAGACATAGAGATATATGTATACAGTATATATCAGTATCCAAATACTAGACCTGTAAATCTTTCTTTTGTAAATAACGACAGAAAAGAGACTTGAGAATGTCATCTATGCTTTCAGCCGGCTCCCTGCATGTTGACAAAAAGATTTCAGCATCATCCTTTAGTTTCCTTATCGAAGAGTCAAGGAAATCAATCTTTGCTCTCAAGGACGTTGAGAACATATTTGAAAATACTTCATCAGTGCAGGCGAGTTGACTCAGTAAGTCCATTAACTCTGCTTCATGTTCAACAATTTCAGTATCTGCTTTGCTTAACAAAATCTCAAGCACGTGTATGCAGCATTCCGTATTTATATTCGTCTGTTCTATCACATCTACAGGTTCAGTAAGCTTGTTAGTTGCACAACTGTTTATCTTATATAACCAATACCAATAAAAAATAAGAAAGGCATAAAGCAATGGACAATGGATCACCATAAGGATGACAGAATGAAATTGTATCTTCATTTGCTGAAAAAAAAAACAATAATATAATAATATCAAATAAAATATCATGAATAAAGAAAGAAAAGCAAGAATGTTGATAAAGAGGCAAAAATGTGGAAACCTTGAGAATAAGGTGGGCCCCATATACCATCCATGGATTCCGGATACAAATCACCTGAAATATAGTCAACAAATAGTCTTCTTTATGCCAAACTTCAGAAACCAAAAAGATCAAAAGAAAAAGGGGACCAATGATCTCTTGGCCTAGTGGTTAAGGGGGAGGTGGGAAGCTTTGCTTCTCTTGGAGGTCCTGGGTTCAAGTCCAGGCAATGGGGTTTTAATACTAACTACTAACCCGGTTAGCGATATCCTAACCGTACTCCGTTCAAAAAAAAATCAAAAGAAAAAGGGGAATCTAGTGCTTTCAGGAATAATTAAAGACTATAAATCTATAGAATATAACATCTTTTCATTTCCAACACTAAACACAAACCATTGGATACTTAATAGGATCTAACATTAATCACACTAATCAATTTTGCAAATAACATTAATTTAACATTGGATACTTAATAGGATCTAACATTAATCACACTAATCAATTTTGCAAATAACATTAATTTAACAATAGCAGTAAATTAAACAAAAAAATAGCAACTATCTCAGATACTGTTACCGAAATAAACTTGATAAAAACATTCCAATCGATAGAAACGGTTATTAAATTACTGATCTCAAGAACTTGATAAATCCACTAACAAGATCATCAATCGCACATTTATGCTACATAAACATGAAAACTCGCATCGAAGTCATGAAATTGGTTGCTGAAAGTGTCAATATAGTGAAATCATGAAACTAAGAGTGCAATCAAGACACAAAACTATTGATATATTGATCTAATGAACTTGATGAATCCAGTAACATGATCATCAAACATTAAATCGCACATTTACGCTACATAAACTGATAAAACTCATAGCGAAATCATGAAAACGATTCGCTACATGAAATACCTAACGAAAAGTGAGAAATCAACAAAGGGGAGAATCGCAAAGGCGAGGAGAAGAATCCGGTGAAGTTACCTGTGATTTGACCGGAAAACGTGCAATCGAGAGGGAGAATTTGTGCGAGAAGGTGAAATGTTAGGGTTTAGGAGAGGATGAAATGTTTTGGGGAAGAAGAATGATATGCAGAGTGGCAGTGGCACTAGCAGAGTTGTAAATTGGAAAGGAGAATACAAAATGTATTTATCATCACGTGGCTTGTTGGGGATGTTGTGGGGACAAATGATTTGTTGAGATTTGGGGTTGGGGTGTGTGTAATGATGGTTGTCACGTGTGATTGAGATTCTATAGTTTTTTTTTTTTTGAACGGCGAAACCTTCTATATATAAATATAGAAACCCAGCCAGGAGCTGGAGCAAAACAATCCACCAAAAGTCCAGAAAAACAACAAAGCAACCAACAAAAACATACAATTACATCAAAACGGAAATGTCAAAATCTAACCAATTAGCCCAAGAAGGAGAGGGCCTCTTCGATCTGTTACATACCCAAAGGAAAGAGTCCTCCTTGATCATCTCCATCGACTTTTTAACTGGAATGAAAATGCTGTCGAAAGTCTTCTTATTTCGAGCCATCCAAATCCGCCAAGTGGTAGCTAACGCGACGAGGTGAACAGTCTTCTTCCAAGTTGACGAGCCCGGGCTGGAATCAATGGTCTCGAAAATGTCATCCAGTTTAGTAGCATCCATCGGGAACGGTATCCTAACCCACACAAAGACATTCCACCAAATACTTCTGGCGAAGAGGCACGTGACAAAAATATGATTAACGTCTTCCAAATCGAGGCCGCATCTGTCACACGACTGATTGGAAATATTGATCCTTCTTTTTACCAGGCCAGTTTTCGAAGCTACTTTGCCCATAACCGCACGCCAGCTCAAAAAGTTGACTTTAAGAGTAGCCCAATTATTCCAGCGAAATGGCTTGGACGTCTCCTGGGGCTCGTTACTTTCCGCTAATTGCTTTCTTAGATCTTTAACCGAGAAAGCCTCCCCTTCAATATTGGCGAAGACCCATTGATCCTTAGCTTCATTCATAGTCTTCTGATGCAATAGAGACATAAGAGAACCGACCTGAAACCATTCGGACGAAGACGCCGGGCTCCTGATCCATTCCCAGGCCCACTGGACAGGTCTGTCCTGATCCACCATATGGTCCGAAACTAACCCATTTTTGAATTTAGCCAATCTGAATAAGTCAGGGTATCTATCTTTAAGAGAGGTCTGACCAATCCAAATATCTAACCAAAAACGAGATTCTATAGTATTTGGAATGTTTTTATAAGGGCCAAACTATCTACACATTCACAAGTGAGTGTGTATCACAAGTGAGTGTGTAGATAGTCACCCTTAAAAGATGTTTTTTGTCTTTATATGTACACTTTGCAGTATCGAACTGTGGTCAAAACGTGTCGTTTTGGTCAGGTTAACCAGACAAAGACTGACGGGTGTCTGACGGGTCTATTGACCGGACCAAAACGCCGAGCTTTGGCCGCGTTTTGGTCCTGTCAACCAGACCGGGTGTCAGTCTTTTGTCTGGTTGATAGGACCAAAACGCGGCCAAAGCTCGGCGTTTTGGTCCGGTCAACAGACCCGTCAGACACCCGTCAGTCTTTGTCTGGTTAACCGGACCAAAACGTCGCGTTTTGGCCACAGTTCGACACTGCAGGGTGTGCATATATGGACAAAAACACCTTTTTTGATGTGTAAATAGGCAAAATGGTGTGTAGATAGGTACACCCTTTTATAATCATGAATGTTATGGGTGTGTTTTTGGGTTTTAAAGGTGTACGCGTCTTTAGATTCATTTGTTGTTTTGATATGGCTCGCTTTTGGTTTTTGTGTGGCTTGTTGGCTATTAAGTTTGATTGAAGGCTGTGTTTGTTCGTGTTCTCTATGATGTAGGTTCATGAATGTTTGATTTAGTTGCAACGGGTTAAAGGGTTGTGACGCTTCACGAACCACATATCTGATATATAATTGAAGAAACACGGAACTATGTTGGTGCATTCATCTGTCGTCTTCGTCTTATGTCGAGTCTCGGGTTCGTTGCGAAGTTGTTCAAGCATGATGTCATGATGACATCATCAAAGTGACATCATTCATGACATCATCTTCACAAAAGACAAAAGTTTAGAATGTCAAAATGAGATTTCGTTCATATGTCAAGTTGTGATTTCGTCCATTTGTCAAAACATGTGATTTCGCTTTTTAGTCAAATGGTGATTTCGCTTATATGTCAAGAAGTGATTTCGCTCTTTTGTCATGGACATATAAGCGGAATCATGTTACCTATATATAGGTCATAAAAGCGAAATCACTGATAGAGTTTAGAGAGTTCGAGGTGTGTTCTTCCGGTGAGCCACGAAGTGCTGCCGAAGTGTTGATTTGATTGTAAACGTCGTTCAGATTAATAGAATCAACATATTAAAGTGAATTCTCGCTGAATTGTACTCGGTTTGTCTGTTTCCTCCGTTCAAACTGAGATAAACTCTTCTAACCGACTCGTTTAGGTCCGAATTCGATCCTACAAACTAATCTAGTGATTAGTTGGGTTTATGTTTCGACCATAAAGGTTGATCTTCTTAGTGCTTCCCGAGCTGGTGTCTTGATCTTCCTGCAAAACACTAAACACCCTGTTAAGCTTGTTAAGAGGAGGGGAATAGGGGGATTCTCCTCTTAACCACTTTCCGGCGTAAGAATAAGTATGCGTTTTGAGGAAATAAGTGTGTGATTAGTAGTGAGAGGGCAGAGAACAGAATATAATTAACATGTACATGAAGATCCCTATTTATAGCTGGAGTAGTGTAGAAGGAGATGGGCTGATGGGCTGATGGGCCTTGGGCCTGGAGTCGACAACAAGGAATATCTTCTTGTCCCTTCTGTCATGGCCGTTAGCGTTTCTAGAAGGAAGTGGAGCTGGCGCGCACTGAGTGGAGCCACGTGTCCTGGTCGTCGTCCTTGTTGTCTCTCTAACATCAGCAGGTGAGTGGAGATCATGGGGCAGATGTCGTTGCACGGTGATTGGTGCCACGTAGGCGTCCTTATGTACCTTCTTGTCTCCTTCACGATTGCTAATCGTGGAGCACGATAGGATACAGCCTGTTGGACGCTGATTGGCCCATTTCTCTGCCACTCGTACCTTTTGTATTGTCTAGGATGGACTCGCGCTTCTGTCCTCGCGCGGCCTCTGGGGCAAACCCATATAGCCGGCGAAAGGTCCAGGGAGTGAGGGTTTTCATCCAGGATGCTAAGTGTAGAATCTGAGCTTTAACTTTGGTTGGGCCTCGCGCGCGACCTAGGGTTTACCTATTTAGTCGGCGTGGGGTCTAGTAAGTTTGTCAGATTGATGTAGTAAGAGTATGATCTTGCGCACGACCTGATTCGTCAGCGCGACCTTTTGGGACCATACCCCTTCAAGTCCCCCCAGTCTAGTGCTGCTTCCATGCGCGAAGTTAGTGGTTGGAGCTCTGGACTAGAAAAAAAAAAAAGAATTAAGTGAAGGTTGGCCTTGCATGTATCTTCTAAGTCTTGGTAGCTGGTACGCGTGTAAGTGTGAGAAAATTACTACGGCGCGGCTATCAGGCTTGTTTCTTGAAGACTCTTGTTTCTATGAGCTTGGTGGTCTACCTGTTGTTTGGCTTCTTGTTGTTGAGAGTTAGCGCGCATGATCATTGATGAATGATTCCATGCGGCGCAGCTCTGCTAGCTTGGTGATGAAGTCTTTGCAATTTTGCGCGGAAAGTTCTCGAAATTTGAATCCTGACAAGTTGGTCCAAATGTTGTTGATAGCGACGTTTGAGTTGATCGCTGCCACAGTGATCATGATGATGTCATTGAGCCTTTTCGTCTACTGTTAGGCGAGTGAGGCCCACGCGCGTGTGGTAACCGTCACTCCGGAAATCCCGCCTTACGTGTCAATCCCTGATTGGGAACGTATGCGGTGCGTCTGGCACGGTTACCCATCTCATTAAATGCGATGGGTATACATATTCGAAGATGGAGAGAGAAATCACTACCATTTCTTCGAATTCTCTTCTTCTCTCTCCGACTTCATTTGAATCTTCAAATCTTTAAAGATTTCTTTCTGATCTTTCAAGTTTTTCCCAGAATTTTTTGAAGATCTTCATCAAGTTCCTCAGTTTTTCAAGTATCTTATATAATGGCTGAAGAAGAAGTAGTTGTTGTTGAAGAAGCCGCTGGTCCGGTACCAGTTCTTAAATTGGACCAGGGCTTGTTTGAGCAGGTCGTCCGAGGGCAACAATTTCTCGATGAGTGGGATGCCCGATACCCGGCTGAGGGTCAGACGGCGGTCGATCCACCCCTTAGTTTCATCACTCTATTTGCCGACTTCTTCGGAGAGGGGAATTTTCGTTTGCCGGCGACTATCACACCCCAACCGATGGCGGAAACATCGGGGTGAGTCACTGAGCGAAACAGATTGTCCAGGAGAAATCCATAACAACTGAAATTACCAGATATTTAACGTTCCGTCCCATACCATAACATATCAAATAAAAGCAGTTATTACAGACATTGTTTTCTCAAAAACAAACATTGTTCCGACAACTCAAATATTATTTAGTTTGTTTCTATATTCCCCTAGCTCGATTCCACATAAAATCAGCAACATAGCAAGCCTCCTAAACACCTGTCACATACGTTAAAATAGGTCAATACACATAGTGTAAAGGTGAGCATACAAGTTTAATAGTAGCGAAAAACGATTTACGCATAACCAGCATGTAACATGTTGAAATGTGAAGCTAGCAGGTTATCGACAATGAAATATGCATAGACATGACTGCGAGTTGTAGAATGTGCAACACATATCACCACCATGACACGTGAAGAAATACCCTTAACGACCCTTGTCCACGACAGGTGCTGAGTCCAAACTATAGTACTATTGTTGCTAAGGTGTCAGGCAACAATCACTGTGTAAACATAACATACAAGCATTCATCGAATAACACGTATAACATGCAGAGCGGTTAGCGTATAAAAAGTTTTTGCGTCGTGTGTTGATGTGATTTTATATAAGTAACTTATGTAACAGTCAAAAGTGCGTTAAGCAAAAAGGGATCGAGTATACACACAGATGATGGTAGCTATTAAACATGATCTGTATTGGATTGAAGGGAGCGCTTAGAGGTAGTCTGATCAGATAACGATAGTATGAGCGTTGAACAGTGCGTGGAATAGCCTGTC
Source organism: Helianthus tuberosus (assembly GCA_030545235.1). Lineage (NCBI taxonomy): Eukaryota > Viridiplantae > Streptophyta > Magnoliopsida > Asterales > Asteraceae > Helianthus > Helianthus tuberosus. The sequence continues at coordinate 129,322,658 of CM060407.1, forward strand.
GGTGGGATGAGTGACGAAGGGTGATCCGATCGGATGACCGTCCGGACGGATAACCATTCGGTCGGAGGGTTGTCCGTTTGGGATGGATGTGTTTGTGTATGATGAGAACTTTGAAGTTTTCGTTGTAGCATTTTAAAAGATGGGAAGTATCTCTACTTATCAGGTCGTCCGGTCGAACGGTCATCCGGACGGATGGCCGTTCGCTTGGATGGCGATCCGTTCGAGTGAGATGTTTCAAAGATTAAAGTCCCTTAGTAGGATAGTCATTCGATCGGATGGTCGTCCAATCGGATGACTATTCGTTTGGGACTGATATTCTTCAAAGTTTTGTAAAATGTTTAAGTGTTGAAGAATCACAAGTCATCCGGTCGAATTGTCATTCGATCGGATGGTGATCCCATCGGACGGCAATTCGTTCAGTAACCTGTCCATTTGAGAACTTGAAAATTAGTTAAGTTTTAGAAAGTTGCGGTTTGACCAAGACGATGTGACAACGTGCTAAACAACGGAAACCTCATCAGGTCCAACTTATCCGGTCGGACGGGAATCACCCCGTTCGATCCGAACCAGCTGTTCATGACGGTGTTTCATGTTCAACCTGTGAATCGGTTGTCTCTTTGATAGTAATCCGTTCTCAGACCAGCACTTCATCAGAAAATGAGTGGAAGGCCCGAACGAGCTCAGATTCTATCAGTTTTGAGTAAAAGTGAAGAAAGTTTGAAGAAAAGTTTGAATCTAGTTGAAAATGTTTAGTTTTTAGGTGAAATCAGTGTTTAAACATTGTAGAAATCCTTTAGATCTTAGTTGTTCTTGGTGGAATGAGGCCACACTTTGGTGTTCATGAGAACCCATGATGACATCATCCTAGAACAGCCAAAATCCACAGATTTCATGGTGAAAAGTTGAGATTTGTGGGTGAAATCGATGAGAAAGTGTGTGTTGATTAGGGAAGTACAAGATTTGAGATGAAAACTTACAAGAATCGCGAGAAATCGAGAGAAAAGTGCCCGAGAATGCGAAGGGTCGGAGGAGAGCTGTCACATCACGTGAACAAATGAAGTAACTGGTGAGTATTTATAGGGGAAGGAGAGAAGGCGGTGGGAGTGATTCGATCGGAGGGCCTTTCGATCGGATGGCCATCCGATCGGATGATCATCCGGTCGGATGACCATTCGATCGAAGGGTCATTCGATCGAAGGGCTTCAACGAGTTGGTTTCTGACTTTTTGTTTCGTGCTTTGAGCGTTGCGATGCGTTTAAGTGAGTGTTGAATAAGTGATGCGATAGTTTTAAATAATAGTTACACAAATAACATAACTAACATACAACAACATAAGTAACCTTGCATTTGTAGTTCGCGATGAGATTGCGTTGCGATTGCTTTTTAACACCTTTAACATAATCAAACATGCACACGTAACACATAATAGCACACACACATAAAACAATATCCAGAACTGCGATTCAGGTTGCGATGCGATAGCGATGTGATAGCGTTAAGTAGATTAGCGCTTTAACTGCGTTTATTGCTTTGTTACTTCACATAATACAACTAAAACAACTAAAATAACGTAAACTAACGTATCTATTAACGAGGTTCGAGAGTACAGGTAATAATTAAGCAAGGAATGACAGATCGAATTAGCAATCTTTTCTTCCTTTAACTTTGACTTTGACTTTGACTTGTACTTTGACTTCAAAAAAGTCGGGTTGTTACAGCCTCCCCTACTTTAGGGAATTTCTTCCTGAAATTAAGGCGCAGGCGTAACGAATAACTGTGGATACTTAGCCTTCATGTCATTTTCGAGTTCCCAGGTGAACTCGGCGCCACGTTTGCCTTCCCAGCGAACCTTCACTATGGGAATGCGTGAGCGTCGGAGCTTCTTGGTTTCTCAGTCCATGATCTCGGCTGGCGTTTCCATGAAGTGTAATGTTTCGTCCACTTGTAGATCCTCAAGGGGTACATGTAAATTCTGCTCGGCCAGACACTTTTTGAGGTTCGAAACATGGAAAGTCGGGTGAACGTTGATAAGTGTCACACCCTGACTTTTGCAGAAGCGTGATTACGTGTGACTTGCTTAATATCATTGCATTCAACCATAACAAACAACTATATGATAGAACTACGATGTTCATCCATTAATGAGTTTCAAAATATTACAACCAACATTGTTTAACAACAAACCAAGACTTCAAGTTTAAAATACATAACAACCAAAGTTTTAAGTTCCATACTGGACTTCAACGAAAGACACTAATAAAGCTAGGCTTTGAAACATGTATCCTATCAAAGATAAAATACACGATTTAAAACCTTCAGCACTGGATGACATCGTTTAATAAAGACACAACTTGAAATCTTGAACACCCGCAAGATCCATCATCAATTTCCTGAAATACATGTAGTTTTGAAAACATCAACAAAAGTTGAGCGAATTCATGCGTTTGTATGCATGCACGAATAACCTTGTAAACGTTTGTATGTATGTATTTGTAAACCGGTATGAAAGCGTCTATGAACAGATCAATTAATGTGTAGCTAATACATTAATATGTGTGCAACGGTGTAGGAAGGCTCAATCCTTTTATGCGTATTTCGCACCAGGCCATCCGGCGAGAACGGCATAGTCACCACATGGTCCAACCCGCGGGCTCATGGGTGGGGCTCGCAACACCCAATAGATCTATCACTCATGCCCCTCGGTCCATATACAAGGATTAATGGTCTTAAGTTAATCGCCTACCCATTCACATGATCTAACAGTTCATTCCTTAGCTAACCATACCATTTGTAATCATCGAAACATTTGTAACATGTATTTCACCCCCGAAGTTATAAAACTGAAAACAGTTAAAAGAAAAGAGGGACATGAACTCACTGTCTTGCGTCTCGTAACTCGGTATTATTCAAGGCTTCTTCTTGGTCGCACGACTACCTACACACGTGCTACGGTTTATTAGACGGATGGGTCGTGCCTTGACTTTTAGTCTTAATTAGTATTTTTGAGTTACATTTCTTTGTGTCATAAATATTATTCCAAAGTATATGATTATTTGTTAAAATAATAATATTTTAACTTAAATTATACTTGTTAATTATTGGAATATTTGTTAAAATAATATATTTTAACTTGATACATTAAGTATCTATACATGTATATTTTCCCCCAAGGATGGGTATACTTATACTCATATTCTTGGGCTTGTGTATTTTTGCCAAGTATTGGTGGCGTATTCCGGTGTTTATTTATACGTACGAGAATACGTATTTTCTTGTATTTATTAAGTATTCTTATACTCAATTTTTGTATTTATATTTTCCGGAATAATATTTTCATCTAATAAAATCACCAATATATATTCTTAAAATACATATATTTTAAGAAAACTTCTATAGAAAATTATCTATAACTTTTTCCTTGGCAAAAATAATTGTATTTTCATATAGCTTCAAAAAAATAATATATTTTCAAGATTAACTTAGAAAAATATATATAAATCCATTTTTCACCCCAAAATAATATGTTCTAAATTTATTTAGAAAATATATATTTTCTCCAAAAATATTATATTTTCTAATTGTTCAAGAAAGCATATATATTTTTCTTTACCAAAAAATAATATATTTTCTTCTTGACAAAAATATGATATATTTTTTGTAATAATTATAAAAATCATATTTCCGTTTTCTTGGTTTCCAAAATAACGTTTACCAAAATATACTTATGAATTTAAGTCCGGAATATTTATGTGGTTTATATTCCTTGTTCGGTTTGTTCCAACTTTTGGGTATAAATTATATATTTATTTTCTTGGGATTTTGGTAATATTTTGCATTATAATTCTTGGGTATTTTGGTGAGTTATATTATCTCAAGTCCTAAAATAATATAACTAATACACATAATATACAAGTAATCACACAAATTGTGACATCTAAATATATATTTTCCTAAATACATATTTAGTCACTTTTATTATCAAAAACCAACCTCCATTATTTATAATTTTTACAACAAAACTTATGGCAAATTTTATATGAAAAATTTTGGTTAAAATACACTTGTAAACATTTGTTTAAAAATATTTTTCTAAGTGTTTAAATTCTAGGAAAATTTTGCCATAGTTTCCCCTTAAAAATGGAGGTTTCCATGCTTTCAAAGCATATCATTTTCTTTTAAAAATCATCACAAATCATCAACAATTCATACAATACTTACCAAGTGCCAAAATCATGCATTTTACACTACTTTATGAACTTGAAAATTTTTAAAATTTGTAGTAACTTAGTATGGTGTTAAGTAAGTTTATTTACCCTTTAAAGTGTGGTTATTTAGTTATAAATCACACTCTTGAAGATTTTAAACTTTTACAACTTGTAAATTGATTTTCTAAAAATATTTCTTCTTGAGTTTTTCTTGTCCTTAACATGTTTCTACACTTGATTTAACACTAAAAATGTGATTAGTTTCTTTAAAAATCAAGGTTATGTAAATCTTGTAATTTATCTTGGTTTCTTGAGAAAACTAGTTTTGAAATCATCCATGTTCATGACTAATAACATGTTTCATACTTCATCATTCAAGAAAAACACTTAATCTTTCAAGTTCATGTTTACATATAAGGATGATCATCTTGATTCATCACATAATCATCCTCTCACTTGCTAGATCATGTGTTTAATCACAATCTAGCAAGTTTCATATGATGTTTAACATCATAAACACAAATAATCAACAATCAAGAAGCATACAAACACTTAAACAACATAGTTCATGATGATTTAGAGCTTTATGTTAGTGATTATGTTCTTGATTCTTTATGTTCTTCATGATTAGTCTTTTACTTACACTTTTAACCAACATAACAAGATGTAAAATGATATTAGGAGGGTTTTACTACTAGCACAAGGCTAGGGATGAGATTCAAGAAGATGAAGATGATAATCTTGGTGGTTAATAGCACTAGAGAGAGGTCCTTCAAGCTTCAAGGTCACCAAGCTTCTTATCCTAGCTCCTTACACCTTATGATCACTTGTAGATGGATGAAGATGAGATGAAAGTGATGGTGGTGGGTGCTCTTGTTCTCGGCCGGAATGGAGGAAGGAGAGGATAGAGTTTTGAGTGTTGGTGAGTTTGTGAAAAAAGAAAGAATGGTCTTGTGGTTACATTTATAATCTTCCAACACTACTTAGTCTTTTGGATATTATGTTCTCTAAAGCATAAGACATGATCCAATAAAATATGTAAACAAAATCAAGGGTGGGGGCCACCCTTGAACCGTATACATGAGGGGTGGGGGTATAGTTAGGTTTCAATGGTTAGTTAAGTTAATTGGTTGAAATCTAAGTGTTTAGTTTGTGTATTTAGTTGTTATGTTGTTGTATGATGTGTTATGGTGTTCGGGGACCATAACTAGCTCAGAAATGATAAAACAATGCTTCTAGTGAAAATTTGGTGTTTCGGGTAGTGTCCGGTTGTTCGGTTGGTTACCGGTTCGTTAAGGTGCTAAACTGCGCAGTTTAGTGTGCTTTATGTTACCTTTTGTGACAGTTTTGATTCCCAACACTTAGGGAAGTATTCTGGACCATTAAACCATAATTCTGCATAATATTTAGTTGTTTAAATGCTGATTTTTGCTGAATTTTGCATAATTCCGCAGTTTAGGTGTGTTTTAGGCACTTTCCGGCACTTAAACTATTACTAGGAAGGCAGTTTTATGATCCTTACTTTCCTACACACTATACTAGTGTAACTCTTGGTTTCTGGCCCATTCTGTGTCTCAATACCATGTCTGTCTAAGTATTGAACTCCCGTCAGCATTTCTGATTTGTCTGATAACTGTGCTAACTTTGCTTTGGTGCATCATTTGAATCATAAAGTGTTGCATGCAATAATGATATGACATCATGCAATGTGTGATGCACATGTATGTATTATGACAATAATCAGAAAGCATTCATTTCATTAATTTAAGTCAGCACAGTCATTAGGTCATAAATTACTGTTTAATCAATGTACGGATACATGAAATTTTGACAGTTGTCACACTAAGTTCCTCATGTAGTTTGAGTCTGTAGGCCACCTTGCCAATTCTTTCCAGAATTTTAAAGGGTCCAACATATCGAGGCGCGAGCTTTCCTTTCTTGCCAAATCTGATCACCCCCTTCCAAGGTGATACCTTTAGGAGTACGTGATCACCAACGTCAAATTCAAGGGGCTTGCGGCGTCTATCGGTGTAACTCTTTTGACGACTCCGAGCTTTCAACAGATTGTCTCGTATTTGGAGGATTTTGTCAGTCATTTCTTGCAATAGCTCAAGACCGGTAATTTGCGCATCTCTGATCTCGTGCCATACAATAGGCGATCGACATTTTCTTCCATACAATGCCTCAAATGGTGCCATTTGAATGCTAGAATGATAACTGTTATTGTACGAGAATTCGACCAAAGGTAAGTGCGCGTTCCAATTACCACCGAAATCTATGACACACAAGCGAAGCATGTCTTCAAGGGTACGTATCGTGCGTTCAGTCTGACCGTCGGTTTAGGGATGGAAAGCGGTACTTAGATTAAGAGTAGTACCGAGAGCAGATTGAAATGTTTCCCAAAGACGCGAGGTAAACCGACCATTGCGGTCAGAGATGATATCACGAGGCATCCCGTGTCGACAGATGATTTCATCGGTGTAGATCCGTGCTAATCGTTCTACCTTAAAGTCTTCTCGTATCGGCAGAAATTGAGCAGATTTTGTAAGATGATCAACGATAACCCAGATGCTATTGTGACCTGATGGTGTGCGGGGAAGTTTCGTTATGAAGTCCATAGCTATACTCTACCATTTCCACATCAGGATCTCGGGTTGCACGAGTAAGCCAGAGGGTCTTTGTTGCTCAGCCTTGACTTTCGAACAAGTCAGGCACTTCGAAACATAGATAGCCATATCCTTTTTCATTCCAGGCCACCAATACCGAAGACGAAGGTCATGGTACATCTTGTCGGCACCAGGATGAATGGAATATCGAGACTTGTGCGCTTCAGTCAGCAATATCTTCCGAAGGTTATTGCGATTTGGAATCCAAATGCGATCTAGATAGTAGTAGATACCGTTCGATTTGGTGACAAATTAGGATTCAGCACTACATTTCTTCATTTCCTCTCGCAAGGTATTCTCAATGAAGAAGGCGTGCTGAGCGTCACGAATTAAGGCTTCGAGGTCGTGCTGGGCATGAGTATTACGAACGCTATGCAAATAACTTCGTCGACTTAGAGCATTGGCAATGACATTTGGTTTGCCAAGGTGATAACGAATCTCACAGTCATAATCATTAAGAAGTTCTACCCATCGGCGTTGGCGCATATTCAGTTCCTTTTGATTCAAGATATGTTGCAGGCTCTTATGGTCGGTGAAGACCGTACACTTGGTACCGTAAAGGTAATGTCGCCAGATCTTCAATACGAAAACAACTGCACCAAGCTCGAGATCATGAGTTGTATAGTTCTTCTCGTGGATCTTGAGCTGACAAGAGGCGTACGCGATAACCTTGTCCCGTTGCATGAGGACACAATCGAGACCGAGGTTAGAGGCATCACAATAGACTACGAAGTCATCGTTTCCATCGGGTAACGCGAGGATAGGAGCATTGTTGAGCATATGCTTCAGAGTCTGAAAGGCAGTCTCTTGTTCAGTTCCCCAAACAAAAGGCTTGTCTTTGTGCGTGAGAGAGGTAAGCGGTACGGCGATTTTCGAGAAATCAGCGATGAATCGGCGGTAATAACCCGCCAATCTGAGGAATGAACGGACTTCAGATGGGGATTTGGGTGTAACCCAACTCTTAACAGCTTCGATCTTCACGGGGTCAACGTGTATACCTTGACTATTGAGGATGTGACCGAGGAATTGAACCTCCTCTAGCAAAAATTCGCACTTGGAGAACTTGGCATAGAGTCGATTCCCTTGGAGTAATTCGAGAACCAAACGAAGATGTTGCACGTGTTCGGCTTTCGACTTCGAATAGATCAGGATATCATCGATAAACATGATGACGAAATGGTCCAGAAAGGGTTTACACACGCGATTCATCAGATCCATGAAAACCGCGGGTGCGTTGGTTAAACCAAAGGGCATAACAACAAATTTGTAGTGGCCGTATCGGGTTCGAAAGGCGGTTTTGGGTATATCTTCCTCCTGGATTCGTAACTGGTGATAGCCTGAGCGTAAATTGATTTTTGAAAAACACGTAGCACCTTGTAATTGGTCAAACAAATCGTCGATTTGGGGCTGGGGATAGCGATTCTTGATAGTTAGCTTATTCAATTCCCTATAATCGATGCACATCCGGAATGATCCGTCCTTCTTTTTAACGAAAAGGACAGGCGCGCCCCAAGGAGAGGTGCTAGGGCGAATGAAGCCTTTATCAAGCAATTCCTGGAGTTGACTCGAGAGTTCGCGCATTTCAAACGGAACGAGGCGATAGGGAGCTTTAGCAACATGATTGGCTCCAGGAATGAGGTCGATATGGAAATCAATATCACGACTAGGGGGTAAACCAGGTAAATCGTCAGGGAATACAGCAGGAAAATCATGAACCACATGCACCTTATCTATTGCCTTCTTTTCCTTTTCCTCAACTACTACGATGTGTGCCAAGAAAGCTTTGTATTCCTTTCGGAGATACTTGCTTGCTTGGATACACGACATGAGTTTGAGGTCCTTCGATGCTACTTCGCCATAGACACAGAGTTGATCACCATTAGTGAGCGAGAAACGAATCATTTTATCAAAGAAACGACTTCAGCACGATTCTCACGAAGAAAATCTATGCCTACTATGTTATTAAAACTACCAAGCTGCATTGGAATAAGATCGATAGGGAAAACATAACTGTTGAGTTCAAGCGTATGATTACGGAGAACATAATGAACAGTGACGGTTTTTCCAGTGGCAACTTCAACCTCGAACGTCGTAGGGAGATTTGCGCGTTTACGTTTTAGCTTTTCGAATTCTAACGATACAAAATAGTTATCGGCTCCAGTATCAATTAAACATGAAGCATATATACCGTTGACAAGAAACGTACCATTAACCACATTGTTGTCAGCTTAGGCCTGGCAGATGTTGATGTTGAAAGTACGTCCACGGGCTGCTTGTTGAGCTGGCTGCTGCTGCTGCTGAGGCTGCTGCTGTTGATGTTGTTGCTGCGCTGGTTGCTACTGTGGCTCTTGCTTCACCACTCTGTTTGGGCAGACATTCGCAAAGTGGTTTGGATCACCACATGCGAAGCTGGCACTTGCGTGGGCAGCGGGAGCAGGAGCTGCTTGTTGGCCCTGTGGGGCAGGAAGAAGAGCTGGCAGTGCAGGGGCTTGAACTTGAGCTTGAGCTTGACGGGGACCAGTACGGCAGTTTGCAGTAAAGTGGCCGTAAAGGTTGCAATGCACACAAAATCGATATGCGATCCCAACAGGATGATGGTAAGTACAGGTAGGGCACAGTGGGTGTGGACCAGTATATGCACGCTTAGCTGGCGGTGCATTGGTCACTGGTGCCACTACTTGGCGGTTCTGGGGTTGAGGTTGGGCAGGTACGGCGTTCAGTGGTGCGACGGTGACTGCACAGTTCTTGTTATTGTTGTTCTTGCGCTTGCGATGTGAAGACTTGGAAGTTTGAGGTGCGGCGGTTTCAGCGGTGGGAGCAGCGGTAACTTGATGGAGACTTTTGGTGGTGTTCTTGAAATAACCAGCCCTAACTCGCATGTCATTAATCTCTGCATCGAGTAGGTTAGTCTCTTCAATGGTCGTCGTCTTCGCAGCTTGCACGAAATCCGCAACATAATCCGGTAAAGCACGGATGTATTTCTTGATGGTGATATCGGGAGTTGAGACTTGGCCGGGACAAATGATACTTAGCTGCTTAAAGCGGGCAGTTAGACCGGCGTTGTCACCACCCTCTTGCTTGATGTTCCAAAACTCGTCCTCCAGCTTCTGAAGCTTATGGGGAGGTCATAATTCCTTCATCATGATCTCCTTCAACTCCTCCCAAGTAAGCCCATAGGCTGCATCGTTTCCTCGCCTGTTCCTTTCGGCGGTCCACCAATCCAGAGCCCTGGACTGGAAAATGCCAATTACGTTGACAGTGCGGAGGTTATCAGGACAACCGCTTTGGTACTGAGTGACTTCAATTGAATCCAACCATTGAAACATGGCAGTAGGCCCGTCTTCTCCGGTGAAGTCTTTTGGGGCCGCAGGCCTTAAATTGCTTGAAGCTGAAAGTAGACTTAGGCGAGTCTGTCCTTGATTCCTCAGAGGACTTGCTAGCATTTTCGTTAAGTTCGCTGACAATTTTCGGAATGGCCTTAGCCATTTGCTTTACGACTAGAGAAGCGATACGCTTGTTAGCGTGGTTGCGGCGAGAAGCGCGAGCAGTATGCGATCCAAATGACGACATTGTCTGCAACAGACATCGCCATAGGACTCAGACACGATTTAATTATAGTCTAACATATCACCACACGCCACTTTTATATATAAAGTTCAGGAACACGTTCACACATAACCATGTAATCAAATAGACACATAAATCACGTAAGCACGTAAACACATAGGCACATAAGCACATAGAGCACAGAAGTACATAATCCACTATATTTTGCATGTATTCACCTTCATATATTGCACGTATTCACCTATCATTCTAGTTTCGCGAGCGTGTTCGAGAGTAGCAAGTGCGAGGAGAGAGTATCAGAGCGTGCGATGGTTCATTGAGTAGCAGCGATTTGTTAGCGTATTGAGGTAAATGTGCAGTGCAAGTTGTGCGTGTTAATTAAATCGAATAGCAGAAAAGCGTATAAATCTTCAAAATCGAAACACATAAACATGCAAAACCACATAAAACACATAGAAAACACATAAAAACGATAAATCACAGAGTTAGCGGCTGCGTGCTCAGAATCGAAACACATAAAATCAGCGATTGCGGGCTTGAAATTGATAATAGATTGTCTGGGGTGATATATGTCGACTACCCAAAGTGGTTCGACTATTCTCAACGACTTCGAGTACGCATTTTGGCCTAATAGACCGTGCTCTCTCATCGGCATACGGTGAACGGCACGCATCCTTTCAGTTACTACGTGAACTGAGTTGTTGGAATCCATCAAGACTTTGGTGAGAGTTTTGTAAAACCAAAAATAAAGAGCGGAATAAGTCATCAAGGTTCGGGTATCACCCCTAACTTAACGACTGCATTCCAGTTTGTGTGATATAATCACGGGATAGAGTGGGAGATTTGTGTCGAAGTATGGATTTCACTCCTGATTCAACGCAAATTCTCGTGTTTATAGTAAAAATGCACGTCGAACGAGCGATTGAGTCGAGAGTTTGCGGTTTTTACACCTAGTCTCGACCCAATCACTTGTTTGTTTTCAAAAATTGTGTGTGTCATGCATGCCTTAGGAAAGGCAATGTGGTAGTGTTCCAGCCTTAGGAAAGGCTGGCTATGCGCGAAGCTTTAGTATGCGGTGTTCGTGCTAGAACGAGTTCGAGAGAGCGTAACATGAACAGGCTCGTGCAGAAACCCTACCGGGTTCGCACAAGGTGGTCTGTTGGTACTTAGACTATAGACTAGGCCGTTTCTAAGACATCGACCCAGACTAGGTTGAGTCTTGCCTAATTCCCTATAGTTATAGCTCTAATACCAATCTGTGACACCCAAACTGATGGCGGAAACATTGGGGTGAGGCACTGAGCGAAACAGATTGTCCAGGAGAAATTCATAACAACTAAAATTACCAGATATTTAACGTTACGTCCCATACCATAACATATCAAATAAAAGCAGTTATTACAGACATTTTTTTCTCAAAGACAAACATTGTTCCGACAACTCAAATATTGTTTAGTTTGTTTCTAGACTCCCCTAGCTCGATTCCACAGAAAATCAGCAACATAGCAAGCATCCTAAACACCTGTCACATACGTTAAAATAGGTCAATACACATAGTGTAAAGGTGAGCATACAAGTTTAATAGTATAATAGTAGCGAAAAACGATTTACGCATAACCAGCATGTAACATATTGAAATGTGAAGCTAGCAGGTTATCGACAATGAAATATGCACAGACATGACTGCGAGTTGTAGAATGCACAACACATATCACCACCATGACACGTGAAGAAATACCCTCAACAACCCCTGTCCATGACAAGTGCTGAGTCCAAACTATAGTACTATCGTTGCTAAGGTGTCAGGCAACAATCACTGTGCAAACATAACATACAAGAATTCATCAAATAACACGTATAACATGCAGAGCGGTTAGCGTATAAAAAGTGTTTGCGTTGTGTGTCGATGTGATTTGATATAAGTAACGTATGTAACAGCCAAAAGTGTGTTAAGCAAAAAGGGATCGAGTATACTCACAGATGATGGTAGCTATTAAACACGATCTGTATTGGATTGAATGGAGCGCTTAGAGGTAGCCTGATCATATAACGATAGTATAAGCGTTGAATAGTGCGTGGAATAGCATGTCGGTGGGACGAGTGACGAAGGGTGATCCGATCGGATGACCGTCTGGATGGATGCTCATCCGGATGGATGACAATTCGGTCGGAAGGTTGTCCGTTTGGGATAGATGTGTTTGTGTATGATGAGAACTTTGAAGTTTTCGTTGTAGCATTTTAAAAGATGGGAAGTATCTCTACCTATCAGGTCGTCTAGTCGAACGGTCATCCGAACGGATGGCCGTTCGCTCACTCAAATGGCGATCTGTCTGAGTGAGATGTTTCAAAGATTCAAGTCCCTTAGTAGGATGGTTATTCGATCAGATGGTCGTCCGATCGGATGACTTTTCATTTGGGACTGATATTCTTCAAAGTTTTGTAAAATGTTTAAGTGTTGAAGAATCACAAGTCATCCGGTTGAATTGTCATTCGATTGGATGGTGATCCGATCGGACGGCAATTCGTTCAGTTACCTGTCTGTTTGAGAACTTGAAAATTAGTTAAGTTTTAGAAAGTTGCGGTTTGACCGAGACGATGTGACAACGTGCTAAACAACGGAAACCTCATCTGGTCTAACTTATCCGGCCGGACGGGAATCACCCTGTTCGATCCGAACCAGCTGTTCATGACGGTGTTTCATGTTCAACCCGTGAATCGGTTGTCTCTTTGATAGTAATCCGTTCTCAGACCGGAACTTCATCAGAAAATGAGTAGAAGGCCCGAACGAGCTCAGATTCTATCGGTTTTGAGTAAAAGTGAAGAAAGTTTGAAGAAAAGTTTGAATCTAGTTGAAAATGTTTAGTTTTTAGGTGAAATCAGCGTTTAAACATTGTAGAAATCCTTTAGATCTGAGTTGTTCTTGGTGGAATGAGGTCACACTTTGGTATTCATGAGAACCCATGATGACATCATCCTTGAACAGCCCAAATCCACAGATTTCATGCTGAAAAGTTGAGATTTGTGGGTGAAATCGATGAGAAAGTGTGTGCTGATTAGGGAAGTACAAGATTTGAGATGAAAACTTACAAGAATCGCGAGAAATCGAGAGAAAAGTGCCCGAGAATTCGAAGGGTTGGAGGAGTCACATCACATGAACAATGACGTGATAGGTGAGTATTTATAGGGGAAGGAGAGAAGTTGGTGGGAGTGATTCGATCGAAGGGCTTCAGCGTGTTGGTTTCTGACTTTTCGTTTCATGCTTTGAGCGTTGCGATGCGTTTAAGTGTGTGTCGAATAAGCGATGCGATAGTTTTAAAAAATAGTTACACAAATAACATAACTAACATACAACAACATAAGTAACCTTGCATTTCCAGTTCGCGATGAGATTGTGTTGCGATGGAGTTGTGATTGCGTTTGTGATTAACACCTTTAACATAATTAAACATGCACACGTAACACATAATAGCACACATACGTAAAACAATATCTAGAACCGCGATTCAGGTTGCGATGCGATAGCGATGTGATAGCATTAAGTATATTAGCACTTTAACTGCGTTTATTGCATTGTTACTTCACATAATACAACTAAAACAACTAAAATAACGTAAACTAACATATCTATTAATGAGGTTCGAGAGTACAAGTAATAATTAAGCAAGGAATGACAGATCGAATTAGCAATCTTTTCTTCCTTTGGCTTTGACTTCAAAAAAGTCGGTTGTTACAGCGACCAACTTCATGTCGGCGATATTACACTTCTATGCTTTCCACATATCCCAGTTGAGCCCTATGGGCATGGTTAGGATTAGGCACTTCGAGTTCATTTGTAGATCACAGGGTATGGAGCCTTCGGTTGCAAGGTTTAGGGTTTTTTACCAGTTGATTCGCAACATGGGTTTCTATTCCTTCGACTTGCGTAATTTGAAGAAGATCCTGATCAACCCCCTGAAAGCTTCCATGACTGGAAGATGAAATTCTTATTCATTCGCGAGGAAGTGATACCCATAGCTATGATATTCCGTCCTTCCAGCGAAATTGAGAAAGAGGATACTCCCATACCCAAGAAGGAGGCCTGTTATGATAACCTGATGCTGACTCCTAACAGGGTATTCGGCGAACAAGTGCTTGTCGTGGCTTGTATGAGCGATAAGTGGCCTAAGAGGAGCAAGGAAGTACAAGTATTACTTCTGAATGGGGAAGGTAAACCTTATCACTTTGTTTTCCTTGTGCAATAAACTTGTTTTGTTATTAACATCTGATTTCAATGCGCAGAGCAAGCGCTTTCTCAAAGTGCTTTCAAAACTTTTGCTGGGACTATGGGCATGAGGCTTCTCCGGGATGGGGAAGAATTTTGGTATAAGAAGATCAAGCCCCGCTTTATATATACCCCTGCGGAGCTATTTGTGAACCCACCCATCGCAACCGAAGGTGCGCACATTCCTAATCCCAGACCATGTAGAGCTGTGACTTCTGCTGGGGAGGAAATTGGTTATCTATCCAGCGAGGAGTCTGTGGCTTCATCGGATCATGAATTAATATCATGGGATGTCGTGTTTGCAGTTGTGTTACGTGACCTTGGCATTGACCATGAGGAAAAGAAGTCCAAGAAGGCTCCCACCAAGAAGACTGTGGTGAAGAAGAAGGTAAGTGTTGATGCGGGCATGACCAGCAAGAAGGCGGGCGGTGGCCGCGCGACTACTGAAATTCCCAAAAAAGGTACTCTTCGCTTCCGTCAGAGTAACCTTTAGGATTATGTCGTAGCTAGTGACTCATTAGAGGGGCTACTCGATATAGCTGAAAAACCACAGAGCAGCGCAGGAAGCGTAGGGTCGAGGGGCCCTGAGTCAGGTGCGACCCCTTCTTCTGTGTATGAGGAGGAAGTAGAAGCTGATGAAGAAGTTGAAGGTGAAAAGCTTGTGGCGAGAAAGAGGTCTCGCGAAGAAGCGGCTGCCACAACTCCCCTTGCGCAGAAGGCTGCTATTAGCAAGCCAATAGGGAAACATGGGAGATTGAGGAGTTTGTATCGATTTTCTCTGGGTAAGTGTCGAACTTTGTTATCTGCTGTTTTGACATGGTAGATTTTGAACGTTCTTTTTCTTTTCCAGAGGCGCTGAAAAAACCTGAGGTTAAGGCGAGGGAACCAGAGGCCAAAAAGACTAAGTTCACCATTATCCCCCAAAGACTGTTACCGTCGAATGGAAGACTGGTGAGGGTGATAAGCATGAGGGCAATGTTCCTGAGAAGGAGAGAAGGCGAAGGGTCCGGAGGTCATAAGGATCACAGGGCTTGACCAGCCCCTTAATAAACACAAAAGACCTGAAGTTTGCACTGAAACTTCAGCCGCGCAACATGACGTCCCCATTCATACTGAAAATGTACAAACTGCTACCGGGGGGTCTGTTGGCGACGTGCAAGCGCAGGTGGCCTTGAAAGATGCTGGTGCGGCTGGTGGAGATGCAGGTGGTTCAGGCGCGACTGGCCAAAAGGGCGGCACGGGAAGGAAACCTCGGCCACTGTCCCCCATTGGCGTGAAAGACACGTTGGGCGATATTTGTTACAAGACCTACACCGAAGATCGTGCCAACAATGCTCATGTTCGTGTTTGGTCGTTGAAACAAAAGGATACCTTTGATGACTTTGGAGCTTGCAGGGATTGGCTCCTAGGAACTTTCCCTCAGGGGGAGATAAACCGTCAAAGGGAGTGTGGCCATGAAAGTTTGTATCGTGCGTATGTTATGGGCGAAGCCAATTCCTCTGCTGCTGGTCATAAAATTTTGCGCGAATGGCAGATTATGTATCAGGAGCGTACCAGTTGGGAGAAGTACCGTGAGCGCCTATCTGCTGAAGCTAAGGCTTTTGAGCAGTTGAAGAGCAGCTTCCAAGAAGAGAAGACTGCTTTTGATTAAGAAAAGAAGTCCGAAGAGTGGGGACTTCAAGGCTTGAGGAACAAGCTCCAAGCCAGTGAGGACCCTCATTGCTAAGGAGCGCAAGGAGTGGCGCGTGGCCTGTGAGAATGAAAATATGAAAATGTTTGCAGCCCGCGCAAAGTTCACTAATCTTGAAGCTGAAGTTGCTTCATTGAAGAAATCCGAGGCGGTTTTCAAGGAGAAGTATGAAGAAGCCAACTCTCAAAGAGAACGTGTTGAGGTTCTTCAGGCTAGCCTCCTTATTTTTTATGTGTTACTTTGTTGTAGAGAAATTCTAACTTTGCGTTTCCTGATAACCTGTAGGTTGACCTAAATGCCCGAATCCTAAGCAAGGATAGGGACTTGGCAGGAAAGGATGCGGAGATCGCTGAACTCAAGCGCAGGCTGTTTGAGGCACAAGAGAAAAATGAATCTTTGGAGATCGATCTAGTTGCAGAGAAGGTGAAGGCTGATACTGCCGAGGAGGCACGTAAAACTGCTGAGGAATCGCGCAAGATTAGCACTTCAGCTTTGAACGTTGCTCAGACAAACTATGCTGAGGCTCAATCCATCGTGGATACTCTGCTTTCCGATTCTGAATGGATGCGCGAGCATGGAATTGCACATGTAAGTGTTTGTTCTTTTCTCGCCTCAAATTGTCGCAACTTGTTGTTGTATAAAATTTTTCTATCTCTTAGATAGGTTGCCAACTCCATATTAAAGGCCACCGAGTTAGATAAGGCTGTTGCTGAGCTGACAGATGCTGCGCGTGCTGTTGGTCACCGTGCTGGTTATATTGAATGCGTGCAGCACGTGGAAACAACCTTGAAGCAGCACTTCAGTACCCACCATTGCTCTGTAAATGACAAATTGGAGGAAATGTTGATCAAGGCTAAGGATGTTTATGATAACTTGTCCTTGCTGATAATGGACTTGGTCACCGATGCGCTTAAACCTGATGATTATGTGTCGCGGCTGAAATCCATCTTCGTGGTCCCGGAGAGTGTCGAGTTATCAGATGAAGAGGAAACAGCCGGAGGTGATGGCGCGGAGTAGACTAGCGATACGTAGGTTATATGATGGTTAGGCTGTAATGCCTTGTAATGTTTTATGACTTTTGAAATATATAAACGATGCGCAGTTGCGCTTTTATTAATGGAATTACTTTTGTACTTTATTCTCTGTCAAGGTTACAATTATTGCATTGTTGTTAGAAACTTTGTTTAAGTTAGCGCGAATTCATGTAAGTGTGGCTCGTGTTGAGTATCATTGCCCGTCCTCGAGCTATCTTCGCGGAAGCCTTGGAGGCTTAACTCAAGAGCTCGTAATTTATTGCAATGTTTTCGTGCTAATCAAAAGTTTAACATGCATTTGTAACTTGAAAAGAACACAATTGATAATCATAAGATAAAACGTAAACAACTTTTGCATTAATAACTCAAAAGACGCGCGACCAACATACATGAAATGTTGTGTTACAAATAGCATTTGCGCAGTTGTTGCGCGTTCCAGGTCCGCGGGATGATATGACCGTCTAAAGTGCGCACTTTGTATGCTCCCTTGCCTAACACTTCGTGGATGAGGTAAGGACCCTCCCACTTAGGTGCAAGTTTTCCGGGGCCTCGGCATTAGAGGCTTCATTATCCCGGAACACATACTCCCCTTGGTTATACGTACATATGCGCACCCTCGCATTGTAGTATCGCTCCAGTTGAGTTTTGTAGTTGGCCTCTTTAATGCATGCAATCTCGCGCCTCTCTTCAAGTAGGTCCAATTCCAACCGATGCTCCGCCTCGTTGTTGATTGTGTTAACTGCTGTTAAGCGTGGTGAGGGGAGGCTGATTTCAGCTGGGATGACCGCCTCCGAGCCATAGACAAGGCTGAAGGGGGTCTCCCCATTGCTTGTCTTAGGCATGGTGCGACGAGCCCATAGGATGCTAGGGAGCTCATCGACCCATCCTCGTCGTTTTGTGCCAAGGCGGGCCTTGATTCCTTCTACTATGCTCTTGTTGACACTCTCCACTTGACCATTGTCCTATAGGTGCGCAACGGAAGAGAAGGTGTGCTCAATGTTCAGTTCCTTCATCCACTTTTGGAGGTCTTCGGAGGCAAAATTGGTGCCATTGTCTGTTACTATCTTGAGCGGTAAGCCAAATCGGCAGATGATGTGCTCCCAAATGAACTTCCGCACAATCATTGCTGATGTTGATGCTAGGGCCTTTGCCTCCACCCACTTAGTGAAGTAGTCGACAGCTACAATTATGAACTTGACCGCTCCTGGAGCTTCGGGGAAGGGACCCACCATATCGATCCCCCTTTGTTGGAAGGGCCATGCTGTCGAAACTGGGATCAGATCATTTTTTGGACGGAGAGTCTTCGGCGCATGCCTCTGACAGGCATCACACTTACGCAATTCTTTCATTGCATCCACGTGCATCCCCGGCTAATAATACCCCGCATTCATGATTTTTGCCACGACCATGCGCGGTCCAGCATGTATCCCACATATGCATTCGTGAATTTCTCAGATCAAGTAGTTTGCATCTTGGGAGTCTACACAGCGCAGAAGTGGACCTAAGACAGAACTACTGTAGAGGATGCCTCCGTCCATCTGGTAAAACAAAGCTTTGTTTTGAATTTTCTGGCTTCCGCTTTGTTTTCCGGGAGGATCCCCGCCTGCAAATACTGAATGATAGGTGTCATCCATGAGGGTGGCCCTATCTCTATGACATTTACTTGGCGCAGCAGTACGGAGGGATTTTTCAAGACTTCAATTCGTACATCTTTTTCCAGATGCTGAAATGCTATTGAGGCTAGTTTACTAAGCGCGTCAGCTGGTTTGTTTTCGCTTCGGTTGATGTGAACAACCTTATACGAATTGAACTTTTGGAGTAACTCTTTCGCTTGTTCAAGGTATAGGGCCATTACCTCACCCTTCGTGTCATAAAGCCCATTGATTTGGCTAGCTATTAGCAGAGAATCAACGTGCGCCTGCAAGTTTTTTGCACCCATCTTGATGGCCAGACGTAGGCCTGCCAGGAAAGCTTCGTACTCAGCTTCATTGTTGGTGTTCTTGAAATCCATCCTTATAGTAAAAGTAAAATCATGTTTTTCTGGGTTGACTAGGCGTAACCCTGCCCCTGAGCCATCTTCGTTCGATGCACCGTCGGTGAATAATAGCCAGAGCTCATCCGATGTGCTTTGAGCGGATGTATCAACTGCCTCACACTCTTTGATCTTATCTTCCGGAACCTCGGTAATAAAATCTGCTAAAACTTGGCCTTTGATAGCTGGGCATGGCCTATACAAGATGTTATATCCCCCCACCCCCAGTTCAATTGCCCACTTTGCCAATCGACCCGAGATTTCAGGTTTTTGTAAGATAGTACCAATGTGAAAATTGGTGAGGACAGTGATAACATGACCAGTGAAATGCCTGCGCAGCCTTCTTGAAGCGTGTAGTAGCGCGAGGACTAACTTTTCCATGATCGAGTAGCGAGTCTCTGGGTCAGTGAGCATCCTACTGACATAATAAATTGGAGTTTGAACTCCCTCCCTTTCCACAAGTAGAACTGACCCGATTGCCTTGTCCGAAGTAGACAAGTACAATACGAGGGGTTCCTCCTCGAGTGGTGCTGTTAGAGTGGGAAGTTGAATCAAGCACTCCTTCGTTTGTTAGAAAGCTGCCTTTGCTTCTGCTATCCATTTAAACTCATTCTTCTTAACACAGTTGCGTAAGGTACTGATGAAAGGAAAAGACTTCGCCGCGTGATTGGACAGAAAACGGTTAACCGCAGCCAGTCGGCCGGCTAGTCTTTGCATCTCCTTGATAGTGCGCGGAGATGGCATCCTTCCAATTGCTTGAACTTCCTCTGGGTTAACCTTGAAACAACCATTGGTAACCATGAAACCTAAAAATTTACCTTCTTCCATCCCAAAAGAACATTTGCTCGGATTAAGCTTCATGTTCACGCTTCTAAGGGAGTTGAAAGTTTTCTCAATGTCTTTAAGCATTTGGTCCTCTTCCGGACTCTTTGTCACCAGATCGTCGATGTATACCTCAATGTTCTTTCCAGTGTCATCCCCAAAAGTTTTATCCATCAACCGCTGGTATGTCGCGCCAGCATTCTTGAGCCCGAAGGGCATCTTGGTGTAACAAAAAATACTGATTTCAATGCGAAATACGGTTTTATCTTCATCTTCCAAGGCCATCTGGACTTGATGATAGCCTTTGAAGCAATCCAAAAAACATTTCCACCTAAATGGTGCGAGAGAGTCTATTTTATTGTCGATCTCAGGCAGTGAGTAACAGTCTTTGGGACATGCCTTGTTGAGATCTGTATAGTCGACGCAAATGCGCCACCCTCCGGTAGATTTCTCGACCATGATAGGATTCACAACCCAACTCTGATACCGCACCTCGTGCAATGTTCCTGCCTTGAGTAGCTCACAAACTTGTTCTGTAACACCCCGTGTTTTCGAAAGTCAAAGTCAAGGTCAAAGTCAACGACCGATCGCGCGACTTAACTGATAGTGAATTTCTTTTATGTGTTTACTTTAGTTGTATTATGTGGAGTAAGTGCCAATAATCACAATAATCAACGTGTGTTATTCGCTATTTAATCGATGTACGACTGTGAACTATAGGAAGTAACAATGCGATAAAGTCAACTAAACGCTAATCAATCTAACTTAATCAACATCGAATCGCAATCGAACTCGCAACTCGAATTACGCATTTTGGTTATTGTTATACGTGTGTGTGTGCTTTATGTGTTACTTGTGCATGTTTCTTTAGGTTATGTGTGGTAATCAATCAAAACGCAATCGAAACTCAATTGCAATCGAAACGGTCTGATAATTTGTAGAGAAGAGATAGTGCGAGATATGAGTAGTTAGGATTAAAAGTAATTTGAATAGGAAACTATATCGCATTCGCAACGCTTGCCAGCGCAATCAAAACATCAAAACTCATCGCACCGAACACTCAAATGAGGTGACTGATCGACCAGGCGACCAGCCGATCGACCAGCCGACCGATCGGACTGCTGTCCGTACGGGCTGCCTAGCCGATCGACCAACCCTTTCCTCTTTGGGTAACCCTATAAATACCCCTTGTCACTCTCAAACTTTCTACTTTTGGCAACTGACCTTCGACCAGCTTGTGCTCCCCACCTTTTCTTCGATTTCTCTCAATTCCGGTAAGATCTCGTCCTAAATCTTGTACTTCCTTAATCTACACGCACTCCTACACCCTTCTATCTTTTGAATCTTAATTTTTAACCGTGAAATCATCAAGATTCAAGGTGTTCTAGGATGACGTCATCATGTGTTCTTGAAGAACTTCATGTTTTGGCCTCAATCCACCAAGAATAACTTAGATCTAACCGATTTCCACATAAACAAACAAAGATCTTCCATAGATCTAAGCATATTCATGGTGAAAAGGATTGAGAGAAGGTTTTCCAACTTTCTTTCAACTCTTTTACACTCAATGCACTCAAAACCGATAGAATCGGAGCTCGTGCCGACTTACTACTCATTCATGTGGTTGGGTTGGCTCAAGATCCGTATTATATCAACGAGGTTAACGAATTCGGGTTAAACTTGGAACATCGTCTCGAACCGTCCACTGATCGGGTTTGGGCGATTCCTCTCCGGTCAGGAGCACCAAGTATGGACGAGGTTTCTGTTGCTTAACACGTTATCAAAGTATCTCGATAAAACGATAAACCATCAAAACAACCAAGTGTAAGACGAACAGGTCGACCAGGACGGAGCACCGTCCGATCGGACTGCTGTCCGATCGGACAACCACTCGCACGACCGGCCACCCGTACGACTTGCACCTTGGTCCCACACTTAACTATTTTTGCCAACATTTGAAGTCTGAATGTTGAACGAATTGCTGTCCGATCGGACTACCATCTGATCGAATTGCCAACCGAATCATGAGACATTTAAACTTCAACACTTAAACAATTTTCAACATTTTCAATGCACCAAGGATACCACCCGATCGAACGACCGTCCGACCGAGTGACACCCTGCTGTGAACTTGTTCTCGCTGAAGTGCCCAACAGAACGGGTTGCCGTCCGATCGAACGACCGTCCGATCGACCGACCTGAAAGGTAGAGATACTTCAATGTTTTCAAAATGCTACAACGAAAACTTTAAAAGTCAAGCCATCATACACAAACACATCCTATCCAAAGGAAGAAACAATCCACTCGAACAGTCATCTGACCGGATGACCGTCCGAACGGACTACCACCCGCACGGCTGGTCGTCCGATCGGATTACCATCCGATCGAACTGCTGTCCGACTCACTTGTGCCTTGCATCGTTTTACGCGTCGCTTAACGTTATGTTATCCTTCTGATCAGGCTAACCCTACTCTCTAGCGCTCCCTTCAATCCATCAATCGCTGTGAGTATACTCGATCCCTTTTTGCTTTACGCACTTTTGGGTGTTACATACGTTACGAATATTGAAATCACATCGAACACACTACTCAATACTATTTAAACGCTAACCATTCCTGCATGTTATACGTGGATTAATGAATGCTTGTTTGTTATGTTTACACATGGAATGCTGTCTACCTGCCTTAGCAACGATAGTACTATAGTTTGGACTCAACACCCGTTCACTTGGGGGTTGTTAAGGACAATTATTTGCATGGATTACAGTGATGATCATGTATTATGAACTGCCTTGGGCAGTAAACCCGCAGTCATTGGTATCGATAGATCTATGTCGATAACTAACGTGCTTCATTTCACTATGCATACGTGCTGGTTACGCGTAAACGATTTCAAACTCTATTATGCTATTATCAAACTTGTATGCTCACCTTTACACTATGTGTATTGACTGTTACTTTAACGTATGTTACAGGTGCTTAAGTTGTTTATATGCTTAGCTTGCTGTGAACTTGAGGCAAGGAAAGGTCTAGGATGCTCTCTGTGCTGTGATGAAATCTAAGCTAGGAAATGAGGTCCTAGAAACCAATAAATAAACTATCTACGTATAAATCTGAGTGGTCGGAACAAAACTACTTGACTAGATTTTGTCTGTAATAATTTGTTTGCCTTTCAAGACATGGTATGGGACATGTTACTTTAAATTAATTGGTAATGATAATTATTATGGAAACTTATGGACAATCTGTTTCGCTCAGTGCCATACCCCGATGTTTCCGCCATCGGTTGGGGTGTGACAGATTGGTATCAGAGCCATAACTATAGGGAATTAGGCAAGACTCGACCTAGTCCGGGCCGATGTCTTAGAGACCTAGTCTATAGTTAGGAACCAACAGACTGACTCGTACACGTCCAGTAAGGATTATGTATGAGCTTACTGCTACTCCTCGCTGTTCTCGCTTACGTTACACTATCACTGCACTCGAACCTTCAATTATGAATAAGCGATTAAGTCGAGATTAGGTGTGAAAACCGCAAACTCTCGATTAAATTGCTTGTTCAACCCACATTTTATCTATAAACACGAGAATTTGCGTTAAACTAGGAGTGAAATCCATACTTTGATGCATAATTCTCTTTTATTTCATCAAAAACAGGAACAAAGTTGTTAAGCCAGGGGTGAAACCCTAACCTTGACGACTTGTTTCGACTTTTACTTGGTTTTACAAAACTCTCACCAAAGTCTCGACGGACTCCAATGACCTGAAGTCATGGTATGACTAATGGGATATGTGCCAAACGCCCAAGAATCGAGGCAAAGGCACAGTCCTGAAGGTCAAAATGTGTACAACAAGTCCTTGTGAATAGTCGAATCGCTTTGGTAAGTGGATGTCTGAATAGCCGCACATAATCCATCTTTCGATTTCTATGTGTTTCAATCCTGAGCACGCAACTGCCGACTCTGATGATTCATCGATTTTATGCGTTTATATGTGTGTGTTTATCTGTTTATGTGTTTAAATTCTGGAGACTTATTCGACTTTTGTTTTCACTTCGATCGGCGCGCATGACTCGCACTGCACTCCTATCTCAAAACGCTGACAAATCGCTAAATTATGGACGACCTTATGCTATGTTATACACTTATACTACTATACTACTCGACAAGTTATTCGTGATCACTATTCTCGAAAGATAGGTTTTGTATCCTGAGGTAGTCGGAATACTCTACGTGTATCTATATGCTACTATATGCCTCTGGTGACTAAATGCGTATGTGCTTCTATGTTTCTGTGCTCTACGTGCTTATGTGCTTATGTGGTTATGTGCCTCTGTGCTTATGTGAATCTGTGATTATGTGATACATGATTCATTATGTTCCTGAGCTTTAGTAGTAGTAGGATTGTGAGGTGAGATTCGAATATGTCATGTTGAGTCCTGTGATGATGTCTGTTGCAGACAATGTCGTCATCTGGATCTCACGCTACCCGAGACACTCGCCGAAAGCTAGCAGACAAACGCCTTGCTGCCATGATCACTAAGTAAATGGCAAAAGGTTGTACCCTAAGTCGTCAGCGAGCTGTATGAAAACATGAGCAAATCGTCTGAGAAATCCCGAACTGAGACTCCCAAAGCTGCTTTCAGCTTCAAACAGTTCAAGGCATGTGCACCGAAAGAGTTCACTGGAGAAGAAGGCCCTACAGCTTTGTTTCAATGGTTTGACTCCATCGAGGTCACACTACGATAGAGCGGTTGCCCCGATAACCTACGCACTCTCAACGCGACTGGCGTCTTCCAGTCCCGCGCCTTAGACTGGTGGACGATTGAGAGGAACAAACGTGGGAACGATGCAGCCTACGGTCTGTCGTGGGACGAGCTCAAGGAAGTCATGCTGGAAGAATTTTGCCCTCCTCATGAGTGCCAAACGTTAGAAGATGAATTCTGGCACATAAAGCAGAAGGATGGAGAAAACGCTGCACTCACTGCTCATTTCAAGCAGCTTAGTATTATCTGTCCCGATCAAGTCATGACTCCAGAGATCGCAATCAAGAAGTATATCCGAGCGTTGCCCGACTGTGTTGCAGATTTCGTGCAAGCGGCCAAGACTACAACGATCGAAGAGACTTACCTACTGGCCTCTGAAATCAACGACAAGCGGGTCAAGGCCGGAGTCTGGGATAAAACTTCGAAGAATCTGCACCAAGTCACTGCCGCACCAACTGCTGAAACCGCCGCTGCTCAATCATCAAAGTCCTCACACCGAAAGAAGAAAAACAACAACAGCAGCTCCAGCAACAAGAACTGTGCTCTCACCACCACTGCTGCTCCACTCCAAGCCGTACTGGCCCAGCAGCAGCACCATCATCGTCCAACACTAGTTACTTATGCACCGCCAGCAAAGCATGCATACACAGGCCCCCACCTGGCTTGCCCAACGTGCTCTTACCATCACCCAGTGGGTCTCGCCTGTCGTTTCTGTGCTCACTGCAATATATACGGCCACTTCACTGCTAATTGCCGTACTGGTCCTCGTCAACCACCAGCTCAAGCCACTGCTCATCAAGCTCTGTTCCCAGCCCCGCAAGGCCAACAAGCGGCTCAGGCACCCGCGGTCAACACCCGAGTCTGCTTCGCATGTGGTGATCCCAACCATTTTGTGAACATGTGCCCGAACAGGGTTGTGAAACAAGAGCCCCAGCAGCAGCAGCCTCACTAGCAGCAACAACATCAGCAGCAACAACAAGCCGCACGCGCCAGAACTTTCAACATCAATGTGCGCCAAGCCCAGACTGACAACAATGTGGTCAATGGTACGTTCCTTGTGAATGGTATTTATGCATCGTGTTTGTTTGATACTGGAGCCGATAATTGCTTTGTGTTGTTCGAATTCGAGAAACTCCTTAGTCGTAAGCGCTCCCAACTCTCCTCGACGTTCGATGTTGAAGTCGCCACCGGAAGAACTGTCGCCGTTAATTCTGTTCTTCGTGATTGTACTCTTGAGCTCAACAATCACATTTTCCCAATCGACCTCATCCCGATGCAACTTGGAAGTTTTGACATCATAGTAGGCATGGACTTTCTTCGCGAAAACCATGCTAAAGTTGTGTGTTACGATAAGATGATTCGATTCTCGCTCGCGAATGGTGATTTATTGTGTGTCTATGGTGAAACTGCTTCGAAAGGTCTCAAACTCATGTCTTGTTTCCAAGCTAGCAAGTATCTCCGCAAGGAATACAGAGCTTTCTTGGCTAACATTGTAGTAGCGGAGAAGGAAAAGAAAGGAAAGATAGAAGTGAAAGACGTTCCCGTGGTTCGTGAATTTCCTAATGTGTTTCCTGACGACCTTCCCGGTCTTCCGCCTAGTCGTGATATCGACTTTCGTATCGACCTCATTCCTGGAGCCAACCCCGTTGCCAAAGCTCCTTATCGATTCGCACCGTCAGAAATGCGTGAACTCTCAAACCAACTCCAGGAATTTCTTGAGAAAGGCTTCATTCGCCCGAGCACCTCTCCTTGGGGCACGTCAATCCTTTTCGTAAAAAAGAAGGATGGGTCGTTCCGGATGTGCATCGACTATCGGGAACTGAATAAGCTAACCATCAAGAACCGCTATCCCCTACCCCACATTGATGATTTGTTTGATCAACTACAAGGTGCTACGTGTTTCTTGAAGATCGATCTACGCTCAGGCTATCACCAGTTACGCATACAAGAGGATGATATACCCAAAACCGCGTTTCGCACTCGATACGGTCATTACGAATTCGTTGTTATGCCTTTTGGTTTAACCAACGCACCCGCGGTTTTCATGGATCTGATGAATCGCGTGTGTAAACCATATCTCGACCGTTTCGTCATCGTATTCATCGACGATGTCTTGATCTATTCCAAGTCGAAAGCCGAACACGCGCAACATCTACGTTTGGTTCTCGAGCTACTCCAGGGGAATCGACTCTATGCCAAGTTCTCCAAGTGTGAATTTTGGCTGGAAGAGGTTCAGTTTCTGGGTCACATTGTAAATAGTCAAGGTATTCACGTCGATTTCGTGAAGATTGAAGCCGTTAAGAGTTGGATTACACCTAAGAACCCGTCTGAAGTCCGTTCTTTTCTCTGACTAGCGGGCTATTATCGACAGTTTATCGAAGGATTCTCAAAGATCGCTGTGCCGCTTACCGCTCTCACGCATAAAGACAAGCCTTTTGTTTGGGGAACCGAACAAGAGTCTGCTTTCCGAACCCTCAAACACATGCATTGCAATGCTCCTGTTCTCACTCTACCCGACGGAAACGACGACTTCATTGTCTATTGTGATGCTTCCAACCTTGGTCTTGGTTGTGTTCTTATGCAGCGAGACAAGGTTATAGCTTACGCATCTCGTCAGCTCAAAATCCACGAGAAGAACTATACAACCCATGATCTCGAGCTAGGCGCAGTTGTTTTTGCATTAAAGATTTGGCGACACTACCTGTATGGTACCAAGTGTACGATCTTCACCGATCATAGGAGCCTACAACACATCTTTGATCAGAAAGAACTTAATATGCGTCAACGCCGATGGGTAGAACTTCTCAACGATTACGACTGTGAGATTCGTTATCACCCAGGCAAAGCAAATGTCGTTGCGACGCTCTCAGCAGACGGAGTTATTTGCTCAGCATTCGTGATGTCCTAGCCCAATA
Organism: Helianthus tuberosus; assembly: GCA_030545235.1. NCBI lineage: Eukaryota > Viridiplantae > Streptophyta > Magnoliopsida > Asterales > Asteraceae > Helianthus > Helianthus tuberosus. The sequence continues at coordinate 129,350,614 of CM060407.1, forward strand.
CGATCTCGAAACTCTCATCCGCGAAGCCCAACATGCTTGTTTTAATAAACGTACTCTGAAGAAGGAACGAATCTATCACGATGGAGCCGAGCTTGTAAATAAGCCCAATGGGATATTCCATTATCTGGATCGAATTTGGATCCCTAAACGGACCGATTTGCGAAAGATATTGATGGACGAAGCCCATAAATCCCGATACTCCATTCTTCCTGGTGCCGATAAAATGTACCAGGACCTTCGCTACAAGTACTGGTGGCCTGGCATGAAAAGGGATATTGTTCTCTACGTCGGGAAGTGCCTGACTTGTGCAAGAGTCAAGGCTGAACACCAAAGACCCTCTGGCTTACTCGAACAACCACCGATCCCTATGTGGAAGTGGGAGAGTTTAGCTATGGACTTCATAACAAAACTCCCGCACACGTCATCAGGTCACGACAGAATCTGGGTTATTGTTGACCGTTTGACCAAATCAGCTCACTTTTTGCCAATACGGGAAGACTACAAGGTAGAACGATTAGCCCGAATCTACACCAACGAGATCATTTGTAATCATGGGACGCCTCGCGACAGCATCTCTGACCGTGATGCTCGGCTTACCTCGCGATTGTGGGAAACGTTTCAAGCAGCTCTCGGTACTACGCTTAATCTGAGTACCGCATTCCACCCTCAAACCGACGGCCAGACTGAAAGAACGATCCGTACTCTTGAAGACATGCTCCGTTCGTGTGTCATAGATTTCGGTGGAAATTGGGATGCATACCTGCCGTTAGTCGAATTCTCATACAACAACAATTATCATTCCAGCATTCAAATGGCACCATTCGAGGCTCTATATGGAAGAAAATGTCGATCGCTTATTGTGTGGCACGAGATCGGTCACTCGCAATTAACCGGTCCTAAGCTATTACAAGAAACGACTGACAAAGTCTTCCAAATTCGAGACAACTTGTTGAAAGCTCAGAGTCGACAGAAAAGTTACGCCGATAGACGACGCAAGCCCCTTGAATTTGACGTTGGCGACTACGTACTCCTAAAGGTATCACCTTGGAAGGGTGTGGTCAGATTCGGCAAGAAAGGGAAACTAGCGCCTCGATATGTTGGACCTTTTAAGATTCTGGAAAGGATTGGCAAAGTCGCCTATAGACTCGAACTACCAGAGGAACTTAGTAACATCCACCCGACTTTCCATGTGACAAACCTCCGAAAGTGGCTAGCTGAGCATGATTTAATTATACCTCTCGATGACCTTCAAGTAAACGAAACACTACACTTCATAGAGAAGCCTGTCGAAATCATGGATCGCCAAACCAAGCAGCTCAGACGCTCGCGCATTCCTATTGTGAAAGTCTGATGGGAAGGCAAACGAGGCGCAGAGTTCACTTGGGAACTCGCAAGCGACATGAAGGCGAAGTACCCACAGTTGTTCGTTACGGCTTCGGCCTAATTTCGGGACGAAATGCCCTCAACTAGGGGAGGCTGTAACACCCTGTGTTTTCGAAAGTCAAAGTCAAGGTCAAAGTCAACGACCGATCGCGCGACTTGACTGATAGTGAATTTCTTTTATGTGTTTACTTTAGTTGTACTATGTGGAGTAAGTGCCAATAATCACAATAATCAACGTGTGTTATTCGCTATTTAATCGATGTACGACTGTGAACTATAGGAAGTAACAATGCGATAAAGTCAACTAAACGCTAATCAATCTAACTTAATCAACATCGAATCGTAATCGAACTCGCAACTCGAATTACGCATTTTGGTTATTGTTATACATGTGTGTGTGCCTTTTGTGTTACTTGTGCATGTTTCTTTATGTTATGTGTGGTAATCAATCGAAATGCAATCGAAACTCAATCGCAATCGAACTCAATCGCAATCGAAACGGTCTGATAATTGGTAGAGAAGAGATAGTGCGAGATATGAGTAGTTGGAATTAAAAGTAATTTGAATAGGAAACCCTATCGCATTCGCAACGCTCGCCATCGTAATCGAAACATCAAAACTCGTCGCACCGAACACTCGAACGAGGTGACTGATCGACCAGGCGACCAGCCGACCGATCGGACTGTTGTCTGATCGGACAGGCTGTCCGCACGGGCTGCCTAGCCGATCGACCAACCCTTTCCTCTTTGGGTAACCGTATAAATACCCCTTGTCACTCTCAAACTTTCTACTTTTGGCAACTGACGTCCGACCAGCTCGTACTCCCCACATTTTCTTTGTTTTCTCTCAATTCCGGTAAGATCTCGTCCTAAATCTTGTACTTCCTTAATCTACACGCACTCCTACACCCTTCTATCTTTTGAATCTTAATTTTTAAATGTGAAATCATCAAGATTCAAGGTGTTCTAGGATGACGTCATCATGTGTTCTTGAAGAACTTCATGTTTTGGCCTCAATCCACCCAGAACAACTTAGATCTAACCGATTTCCACATAAACAAACAAAGATCTTCCATAGATCTAAGCATATTCACGGTGAAAAGGATTGAGAGAAGGTTTTCCAACTTTCTTTCAACTTTTTTACACTCAATGCACTCAAAACCGATAGAATCGGAGCTCGTGCCGACTTACTACTCATTCATGTGGTTGGGTTGGCTCAAGATCCGTATTCTATCAACGAGGTTAACGATTTCGGGTTAAATTTGGAACATCGTCTTGAACCGGCCACTGATCGGGTTTGGGTGATTCCTGTCCGGTCAGGAGCACAAAGTATGGACGAGGTTTCTGTTGCTTAACAAATTATCAAAGTATCTCGATAAAACGATAAACCATCAAAACAACCAAGTGTAAGATGAACAGGTCGACCAGGACGGAGCGCCGTCCGATCGGACTGCTGTCCGAACGGACAGCCACTCGCACGACCGGCCACCCGTACGACTTGCACCTTGGTCCCACACTTAACTATTTTTGCCAACATTTGAAGTCTGAATGTTGAACGAATTGCTGTCCAATCGGACTACCATCCGATCGAATTGCCAACCGAATCATGAGACATTTAAACTTCAACACTTAAACAATTTTCAACATGTTTAATGCACCATGGATGCCACCCGACCGAACGACTGTCCGACCGAGTGACACCCTGCTGTGAACTTTTTCTCGCTAAAGTGCCCAACCGAACGGGTTGCCATCCGATCCAACGACCGTCCGATCGACCGACCTGAAAGGTAGAGATACTTCAATGTTTTCAAAATGCTACAATGAAAACTTCAAAAGTCAAGCCATCATACTCAAACACATCCTATCCAAAGGAAGAAACAATCCACTCGAACAGTCATCCGACCGGATGACCGTCCGAACGGACTACCACCCGTACGGCTGGCCGTCCGATCGGATTACCATCCGATCGAATTGCTGTCCGACTCACTTGTGCCTTGAATCGTTTTACGCATCGCTTATCGTTATGTTATCGTTCTGATCAGGCTAACCCTACTCTCTAGCGCTCCCTTCAATCCATCAATCGCTGTGAGTATACTCGATCCCTTTTTGCTTTACGCACTTTTGGGTGTTACATTACGAATATTGAAATCAAATCGAACACACTACTCAATACTATTTAAACGCTAACCATTCCTGCATGTTATACATGGATTAATGAATGCTTGTTTGTTATGTTTATACATGGAATGCTGTCTACCTGCCTTAGCAACGATAGTACTATAGTTTGGACTCAGCACCCATTCACTCGAGGGTTGTTAAGGACAATTATTTGCATGGATTACAGTGGTGATCATGTATTACGAACTGCCTTGGACAGTCAACCCGCAATCATTGGTATCGATAAATCTATGTCGATAACTAACGTGCTTCATTTCACTATGCGTACGTGCTGGGTATGCGTAAACGATTTCAAACTCTATTTTGCTATTATCAAACTTGTATGCTCACCTTTACACTATGTGTATTGACTGTTACTTTAACGTATGTGACAGGTGCTTAAGTTGTTTATATGCTTAGCTTGCTGTGAACTTGAGGCAAGGAAAGGTCTAGGATGCTCTCTGTGCTATGATGAAATCGAAGCTAGGAAATGAGGTCCTAGAAACCAATAAATAAACTATCTATGTATAAATCTGAGTGGTTGGAACAGAACTACTTGACTAGATTTTGTCTGTAATAATTTGTTTGCCTTTTAAGACATGGTATGGGACATGTTACTTTAAATTAATTGGTAATGATAATTGTTATAGAAACTTCTGGACAATCTGTTTCGCTCAGTGCCATACCCCGATGTTTCCGCCATCGGTTGGGGTGTGACATGTTCATTCATAGCCTTCGTCTTTTCAGACCCTAGGCTGCGCTTCCTTTGGACTTTAGGTTCAACAGACGGATAAGTTTTTAAACAATGCTTGGTGATGTCGCGCGGGACACCCGTCATGTCTGACAGTGTCCAGGCGAATATATCCATGCTCTTGAAAAGCAATTATTTTAGATGCAACCTGATGTTTGGGGAAATCGTGTGGCCGATTGTCACCATCTGCTCTGGGTACTTGCGATTCAAAATCCATGTCTCTGGTTCAGTTGGTGAGACCCTGCTGGCCTTCACTGGGCAAATAATTGCCACCCCCGTTTCAGTTGGGAAACCAATGGCTGAATGGGGAATGGAGGTTACCATGCTCATTTCTCCTTGGGTTTCTCTTTCGATCAAAACGTCGTGTCTCGATTTCACTGGCATAACCATGAAGTTGACATTTGTTGTTCTCGAGTGTTTGCATTCAGATAGTGTGACAGGGAAGCTAATCTAACCTAGCGGGAAAACTGTTTCGTTTCTGAACCTAGACAGCAGGTAGTCTACTGGCACGAGGCGTGCTTTATCTTCGGGGTCGAACTGATTGAAACACTGTTCATAGATTATATAAGCCGTGCTTCCAGGATCAATGAAAACATAATCTATTTCATAATGTCCTATGGTTCCAGTAATGACGATGAGGCGTGTGGCGTGTGGCCCCTCGCGCACTACTGGGAAGATCACTTGCTGCTCTTGCCAAGCTGGCTCAAATGGGCATTTGCCTTTGCTCTTCGTATTTTGTCTTGGTCCATCGACCATGTGCGTTTCCAATCGCTTGACCTTCTTTTGGCCCCCTTCATCATTTCTTTGAATTTGGCACGTCTCATTGCGCACGTTCTTGACTAGGTGGCTCAGCTTGCCGCTTTTTTGGGCTTTCTCAATCTCCTGTCTCAAGCTGATACAGTCATCAGTCAGATGGACTGTATCTTTATGAAAGTCACAGTAAAGATTAGGGTCTTGACCCTTCTTGTTTGTCATTGGTTTCGGGGCTTTAAAATCATGATTCTCCGTCATGAGCACCTCCTTAGGTGTCTTGATGAGCGAAGTCCAATGTTTTTCTCTATTCTCATTCTTGACTGCTTTGCGATAACCAATCCGATCAATCGTATCTCGCGCATCCTCTTTAAAGCGAGGTCTTTCTTCATAACCGCTGAACTGGTTTGTCTTCCAGCCAGGGTTCTTGTTTTTGTTGCGCCTGTTAGAGTCGTGCGCGTTGTTCCTTGAATAATGATCCTCTGAATAACTATACTTGCCACCGGCCAGCGATTCTTCTGTTTGCGCAACTTTCTTTGTTGCTGCCATAAGCTTGTTCCATTCTTTAGGCATGCCGTCTTTACCCGTGATAGTCCTGATCAGACTGTCACAACGGATGGCCTTTTTGAAATGGGCACTCATTAGTTCCTCACTTACGTCTCCAATTTCCAAACACTCCTTGTTAAAACGAGCGATAAAATCTTCATACCCTTCATTCTCTCTTCGCTAGATGTCCGTGACCTCAGATGTATCATGCTGGTAACGCCTTTGCTGGCTGAAATGTGCCATAAACTGGTCTTGGAAATCGATCCATGATTTTATTCTTCCGGCGGGGAGGCTGTCGAACCATGCGCGAGCAGCTCCCGTGAGAGTTTGGACGAAGAGATGGCACCACATTGGCATGGCCCATCCGCCCACTACACCAACACTTGTAAAAAATCGAACGTGATCATCAGGGTCAGTAAGGCCGTTAAACTTTCCCACAGTTTGTGGAAGTTTAGCTTTCTCCAACGGAGCTAGAGCGATGCTTTGGATAAACTTGGAATGCTCGGCTGCTGACGCTGGTCTGTAAACGAGACTGAAATCGTGCTCTGGTTCTTCATTATACGCGATGCACGGCTTCGGCTTGTAGGACTCATGATTCTTCTGCAAGCGGCTGAAGACTGAAGAACTTCCTTCTTCTTGGTAAGTGGGATCATCCTTGTCCATGTTGTCCCATTCGTTTTTGATATTGCGCGGCCCAAGCTGGCTATGTAACGGACTCCTATGTTACGCATTGGACGAATGATTATAGTAGCTGGCTGTCTCCTCATGGGTATCATGCGTGTCGTGCACGCTTTGTCTTCTCTGAGAGGCAGGTCTCTCATATTGTCTTTGCGCGTTCTGCTGAGTAGTTTCCTGGTGCGCCCCATGTGTTGGCGCAGGACTTGCCCCCAGAGATGGTTCTGTCTGCGCTAGTAAGATTGCCTGCTACGCACTTAACGATTGGTATACCGTGTTTAAAGTAGCCTGCTGCTTGGCATACAAGGAGGCTAGAGTTTCACCCTCTGGTAAACCTAGCAACGTGGATATGTTCGAGGGTGCTTGAGTTGATGGACCAGCAGTGTGACTTGTTGGGGTAGCCGTTTGGGTGATGCGAACACCACTTGCGCGGGGTCCCCCAATGTTTGTTGCTTCGCCTTCGGCTAACTCGTCAATGGGAAGGTTTTGGACGTGCAAGGTGTCCTCCCCCGTCCCCATTTGAGAGCGTGTACCGAAACCGAAATCTGGTATTCCCAGATCAGCCATGGATCGAGAGAACAGGAAATCTCAGAAAAAGAAGATGAAAATGATTGTAAGAATCGGTGGGCGCCAATGAAGAAACACGGAACTAATCTAGTGATTAGTTGGGTTTGTGTTTCTACCATAAAGGTTAATCTTCTTAGTGCTTCCTGAGCTGGTGCCTTGATCTTCCTGCAAATCACTAAACACCCCGTTAAGCTCGTTAAGAGGAGGGGAATAGGGGGATTCTCCTCTTAACCACTCTCCGGCGTGAGAATAAGTATGCGTTTTGAGGAAATAAGTGTGTGATTAGTAGTGAGAGGGCAGAGAACAGAATATAATTAACCTATACATGAAGGTCCCTATTTATAGCTAGAGTAGTGTAGAAGGAGATGGGCTGATGGGCCTTGGGCCTAGAGTCGACAACAAGGAATGTCATACCCCAACCGATGGCAGAAACATCGGAGTGAGACGAAATAGATTGCAAGAGACTTTATAACACTATTTGTGACAAGTATTTAAATAATAAACTTTCATTCCATTTCTAAAGAGTCAATTACAAGGATTTGAAAACAAATACAACATGAATAATGAAATACAATACAATAAGAATACAAAATTTAAAGTGTGTATCTAAGCATCCTACTAGATTCCATGCGTCATCAACATCATCGCTAAACCTGCAACATGTATTAAAAGTGTAGTTCAATACAAAGGTATTGGCGAGCATACAAGTTTGGTGCGTAGTATATAAGTATAAAAATAATAAGGAATAATCCACATGGCAAACCTAGTTATCAAGATTAACGTATTAAACTGGCATGCGATTTACAAGTCAACCCTCTGTTTACACAAGTATGAATAAATAAACCTAACATGACCTCTCGTTCACGGGTGGTGCGTTACTCCTATAGTGCTATACATGTTAAGTGGAGGCTTGTACGAAGCTAATGACAAGTTCATCACATAAGAATCACCCAGAAAACATGAATCAAGCATAACAAATAGTAAGCATGTATTGGATTGTTTGTTTATGTATTTGCATAAGAATATGTATAATAAGTGTGTTTTGTATATAAAACATGTTACTCCCAAAAGTGTGAAAACGGTAAAAAGGGTCAAGTATACTCACAAAATTTGCATATGCTTTCCGGTTATCCAATTGTTGACGAGCAATGAGTTTAGGAGATCGAATGTATAAGGGTTAAAGCTCAAGGTATGTTTAGAGTCGAGATTTGGAATTTAAAACGTAAGAATATAACATATGAGAGTAATCATCTTTTAACACTTAATACTTGTTTGACACTATGAAACCCCAAGGGTTAGAATGTTTTCATGGGTAGAACACCCATTAGAATCATAACAAGTTTTAGGTCTTAGATGATGCAATCTAGTACTTTGACGAATGAACACAAATTCATCATCAAAGGTTCGAATATTTGGATAGTTTATATAAGTATTATATAGGTTATGTAATATATAAATAAGTCCATTAGTTCAAGCATGAGGTAGGAGGAAGAATCCTCCATTTAGGAACCTCTTTAAGTGTCATAGAAATCATGTAGGAGGTAGGAAGAAAAGTCTTCCATTTAGGCACCCCTAAGTGTTCACCACTACACTTGATGTAAGAACATTCAAGGAGGGTCATGAACTTACAACTTGTGTGGATTTTTAAGCACTAATCTATGAGAAATCGTCAAGCAATGTGTGGATTTTTATGTACGACAACCCAAGTTAATCCTAAATCACACATACATCAAGTCTTGAACTTGAACATCACTTGTGGGTTAAACCCTTGAACAAAACAGAAAGTTTGTGAGGATTTATCCTTTGATTTTGAATGTGTCATCCTTGTTTTTAAGCCTAACTATCCATAGATGTGGTTATAAGCATAAGGACATAGGTTTGAGATGAGTTTCCTCAAGTTTACACAAGTTTAGCAAAGATTAAATGAAAACTGAAATGAACAGCCCACTTTGGAGCCTTTTTGGCGACGATCCAGGCTCTAGTTTTTTTAAGGCCCTCAATCCATTTTAATTAATTATTCAATAAATTTCAATTATAGTAGTGTATTAAGATTAAATATACACTTTAAAATGCGAGTTTGTTAAAATATTTTACTAAATAAAACATTCCAACATTTTGTAATTTAATTCGCCGTTTAAAACGTGATGACGAAACTATTCGCGGAAGCTTTGATCTGGTGTGTTCGGTTCTTCGTTGAGCTTGATCATCATCCAACACTCTACATAAACCTACATTTCACGAAACATGAAATGAGTTAGTCACACATGATCTAATAGTGTTATTCAAGTCTGAATACCAGATTGAACAAGATGAATAGTTTAATTTTGCCAGATAATGAGCCCCTCACTGGGCGTAATGGACATCTTCTCTGTCTTTTATAATCGGCCACCATAAACATTAGTTATGATGGTTACTTGACTCATATAAACAATTTCGCTGCGCCAATTTATTCACCCAAAACCACCCAATAGTAAAGGGTGTATTAGGATCCTTATAAATTAGCATATCGAAACTACGCCCGAAAACGGATCCGATTAACTAAAACACGCAAAACTTCTACAAAAATACTAGGCACTACCGTAGCTTACGGTAGCCACCGTAAGCTATGGTAGCCACTAGGCATTCAGGGGCAGCCGTAAGGCAGTACAATCCCAGCGTAACAACTTCAGTCTCTACCGTAAGTTACGGTAGCCACCGTAACTTACGGTAGCTAAAAGGGCAGAATGTTTTGCAGCTGATGCTGCATTTTCCAGCTCCGATTCTTTTTACGGAAATGTGCATAACTTTCAATCTACACATCCGTTTTACGCAATTCTTTTTCCTACGCGTCCGTAATTTAATTCTCCATCTTATAGAGTTAAAATCCAACATCCGGTTTAACAAAATTTAAGACTTCTAAGTCTTCGGCTCGTTACCCTTTTTACCAAATTTTGACCCGTTCGTGATTTTATCAAACAAACATGTTTATTTGATCTTTAAACTCATGAAATTCATAATTTAAATATCTCCTTTCATATTAATCTCAAATCACGGGTTTCTTACACAATAAAAACCCATTTACGCTCAAGTGCTTATTTTGACCCATTAAGGGTATTTAAGCACTTTAAAGCTTAGAATCGCTTTCATTCATTCCTAGCATCGTAATCCTACATTTCTTATCAAGTAATCTTCCATCACAACTATATGTGTGGTGGATTTAACGTGGATATCATTAACTATAAATTCATATAAGTGTATCTGGCCCGGGTCAACAAATAGACCCGATTTATACCTCGCTTTGGTTATCACACAATCTATGGCGACGCAATTATTCCATTTGCTAATCGCTCCTGTTAACATAAGACTCGACAACCACATTAGTCAATATCGTCAAATGGTGTTATCACCACTATTCGACCCGTTAGGCCTATATGCCAAACGTTTCCTATTTAATCAAAAACACGGTTTTTGATTTCCAATTCATACATCCATCCCATCCCGGATTTATTTACCAAATCCTTTTTCTCTCAAATCATTTCCTCACTGGTTCAACCAGTTTCGGCTTACGCCATGGGTATCCTTTTAACTTCGATTTGCATTAGTCAACACTTGACAAATTTCCATCTATACCCCTTTTCCTCTTTATTAGATTACACTACAAAATATTCTAAACGGAAATCCGTATTTTTGATATTTCCGTTATCGCATTTATAATGTATAAAATAAACAAGTATTCTACAAGGGGGTGTAAGTTTCACTTACCTTGCATCCGCTTATACTTTTCTTACGTAATCGTTCCACTTGACCCGCTTCTTCTCAAGCTTCCATCTAGCTTGTCAAAAGTCAAGCTATAATGCGATCATCCACAAGATAGTTATATTAGTCATCAATACTATGACTATTATACTTATGGACTCTCTTTACAATTTTCCGCAAACGATTTTTATTATGGACCGTTTTGACTCTTAAAGGTCAAACTGCTTATAACATATGCAATTGCACTAATGAACTCAATATACTCATTTTCTTAGCTACTCAAGCAACAATCATGTATAAACCATGTGCTAAATATTTCACATAATTAATAACTATGATAGTGAAAGGTATTTCTACTATCATCAAAACACATTAATTCACCATGTTCACCTAGGCATTACATCGAACACCTTATGGGCATGAAATTTTTACTACTAGCAAACAAGCTCATGACTAACTACTTAGCCAAGATTAACATTATTTTCAAGTTCCTTACATCTAGCATGCATAACAACACCTAGATTCGTTCCACAAAATCAATAACACCCGTTTCATGATCAAGATTCTAGTATTCTTAATCTCTCTACAAAACCCATCTAACACATATGTGGGTGATTCTCAATTTCATGTGTATGAACATCAATACATCAAATTATTGATTAGCGTTCATTCCTAACCATGAATTTATCATAGTTTCATTCAAACATCTAACATTTAAGCTTCAATTTCAATTTTCATAAGTTCATCAAGAATCCCAACTTCATAAATATCAAAAATTTGACATACCTTACGATCCCCTTGACTTGGTGATCGTTTATTTATGTTCATGCATCGATTTAGGTCTTGATTTGCCCTCCAATTTGATGGATTAAGGTTGAACATGGGTTTCCCCTTGTTTCTTCTCCCGATGATCGACATATACACACACTAAGTGTGTGATATGTGTTGATTTTTATGTTTTAATAAAACAAGTTTCCTTTTTGGCAGCTTTGGTCCCTCAAGTTTAGTTTTAATTGTTAGGGACTAGAACTCCATGTTTTATTACTTATTTACACCTCACTAACTAGGTTAACTATTCCTAGTTAACTTGGTGGGTGTCGGGAAATTAGAACCCGTTTCATTTTTTTTAAGTCCCATTAACTCGGACTTCTTATAAACTTACTTCCTTAAAAGCTTTTATTCACATTGTATTTATTATTAGGATTATTTGTTTAAATCCTAATATTTATCGGGTTACTCTTACCACTAACCGTACTTTACCCGTCTTTTAGTATTAACGAGGTTTGTTTACCAAACACGTTTTCTGGGAGTTACAAGTCTACCCCCCTTAAAGAGGTTTCGTCCCCAAAACCTTTCTTACGTAGTTCTTTAGATTTAACTCTACAAACTTAGTTGCGGCCACTACTTGAGCATTGCTCACAATTAACGATCTTACCAGAGAAGTATGGTAATGTGTTCTTGGTTTTCAGGCGTATGCGCCTTTCACGTGTAAGGCCATTACTTTTAGCTTGTATTTCTTACTCTGGTAACTTATTTGACCGAGTTGTCATCTGATCACTCGGTTATATTTATTTTCAACATGCTTACTTCAAGCTAATATTATATCGACAAGTGCTTTGTATAACTCGTAACACTAATCCGACTTTGAAAGGTTTTACCGGTTAGACTGATTAGTCGCCGTCACATTATACCCCATCATGTGGGTATATCTTATTGCCAACCCGGCCTTTTGCATTTTTTTTCATCTCTCATAACTCACATTACGACATGAGTATATTCTATATCACTTTTGTGACCGTGACACAATTGAAATAATTGTGAATTCTTTTGTCATTTTTGTCAGTTTGAATGTTTTAGTGAAATTCTTCACTTTTGTCAACCAGACCTCTCACAATCTTTTCGCTTTTAACCCATTTAGTTAACTTAGCGAAACCCATTCGCTTTTATAAGAACTTTATCTCCCGTTATTATTTTACGTGAGGAGTTACAACCAGTTTCCTCGTTTTATACTATTGACCCGTAGGTTCTTTCACTTAGGCTCGTAGGCTATATCTTTATATTTTCACCTTTTTACCTTATTAAGGTGAAACCCCCAACAATTTGTTTCTTTCTATTTGCGACCCGAAGGTCTTTTTGGTCCCGCGGACCTTAGCCTCATTATAATCTCGTAGGTTATGATAATCCCGTAGATCATCTTTTATTCAAGTCTTTATTTCAAAGGTATATGGCGTTAAAGCGCCCCTTTTTTATGTTCAAAGTCATTTATTTTCGCTTTTGTATTTCCTTTGACCTTGACCGTAGTCTAAGGCTATATTTGTTTTCTTTCGAACAAATTTTCCGACTTTATGACTTCTCATGTCATTTATGCGTCGGTTCATCTTATGCTCACTATTACCCAGTTTACATATATTCATATTTGATTATGTCCCATTATCGGGCTCATTATTCTTTTGCTTTCAACGCTACCGTTATCCCGCTTGCGCTTACTCATGCCATTCGACATTATATTATATTCAACCCGTTTGACTTATTCATGTGAAATTTTATCATTTATGGATGTCAAACTTTATTATTTGTTCGACCCGTTCAACTTTAAAATAGTTGAACATAATTTATCAAAATTTCTATCTACATCATCTTGTCGTCTTTTAGTCATGACTCAAAACCCGAGTCTTTTGACTTTCCATCCGAATTCCCGTTTCTCGGTCTACTCACGTGTTTAACTCCTTACCCATCAACCAGGTGTTTTACCGAAGTCATTATTATTGCAACCCTTCCGGTATGCATTAAGACTTCGTTTCACTTTTATATTCCGACTTTGTCCTCAAGTTTGGCGTTTTACAAAAAACGGCCCGTTAAGTGTCATATTTGCATTCTCCGGGTTCGAGTGTAAGTACGTACACCCCCTCCCAATGCATATCTTAGTCATTTTACATTAATCTTCGTCCCTTCACTCGGGCTCATTATCCTAATGTAACACGCTTCCGTCACCCGGCTGTGCGTTTACATTATTATCAAATATTTTGCTCATTTGATTCATTTGGGTACTTTTAATTTGTCCCATTTGCCTTTTCCTTACTACATCGGATGTAAGTATGTCCATCATAAAAAGTTCATGGTACCACGTGCTCACCACTTACTTGGTCAGAGTAAGCGATCAACACCTGGCATACATGACCTTTTCATAATTTTCATATTACAGCCCATGTAAGTAACACCTGGCATACATGACCTTTTCATAATTTTCTATTCGGGTTTTTTCCAAGTTTTTAATCTACATACGCAACTTCCAATCTCTACGTATTTGTTGCATATTACTATTCACGTAATAATTTAAAATGCGCACCTGGTAAATGCTTGCCCTAACGGGATTTCCTTGCCATTACTTTATTTGCAATCGTTACGCGATTTAGGTCCTTGATGAGTATGCTCTTCTTGTCATACCTCAGACTGTTCCATCATCATATCCGCAATTCGTTCAACTCTCGTCATCTTCAGACACGAGTGTCCTTAAATTAAAACATTCACAAAAGTTAGTGATGTCAATTTCAATAATTGCCCGTATAATAATATAAGGCTTTTTCTACTATACGCGTCCACGCGCGTAATTTCGTCAACTATATCAATCATTTAATTGAGGTAACGTGTATTACACGATAATCCTATGTGTTGTTTACAACACCTTAACACGTTAACCATTAACATACATGTACTTACCGGATTTGCGATCAAGCCTCGAACCGAACACCAATCTTTATCAAGAGCATAAGGTTTAAGTCCAAGCATGGTTTTCTCCACCATACTTGAATCTCTTAAACCAGGGCTCTGATACCAACTTGTAAGGCCCTCAATCCATTTTAATCAATTATTCAACAAATTTCAATTATAATAGTGTATTAAGATTAAATATACACTTTAAAATGCGAGTTTGTTAAAATATTTTACTAAATAAAAACATTCCAACATTTTGTAATTTAATTCGTCGTTAAAAACGTGACGAAGAAACTATTCGCGGAAGCTTTGATCTCGTGTGTTCGGTTCTTCGTTGAGCTTGATCATCATCCGACACTCTACATAAACCTACATTTCACGAAACATGAAATGAGCTAGTCACACATAATCTAATAGTGTTATTCAAGTCCGAATACCAGATTGAACAAGATGAATAGTTTAATTTTGCCAGATAATGAGCCCCTCACTGGGCGCAGTAGACATCTTCCCTGTCTTTTATAATCGGCCACCATAAACATTAGTTATGATGGTTACTTGACTCATATAAACAATTTCGCTACGCCAATTTATTCACCCAAAACCACCCTATAATAAAGGGTGTATTAGGATCCTTATAAATTAGCACAATCGAAACTACGCCCAAAAACGGATCCGATTAACTAAAACACGCAAAACTTCTACAAAAATACCGGGCACTACCGTAGCTTACGGTAGCCACCGTAAGCTACGGTAGCCACTGGGCATTCAGGGGCTGCCGTAAGGCAGTACAATCCCAGCGTAACAACTTCAGTCTCTACCGTAAGTTACGGTAGCCACCGTAACTTACGGTAGCTAAAAGGGCAGAATGTTTTGAGCTGCATTTTTCAGCTCCGATTCTTTTTACGGAAATGTGCATAACTTTCAATCTACACATCTGTTTTACGCGATTTTTTTTCCTACGCGTCCGTAATTTAATTCTCCATCTTATAGAGATAAAATCCAACATTCGGTTTAACAAAATTTCAGACTGTAGGATCGTTTTCACAATCAAACGAGTCATTCAGAAGAGTTTTTGCTCAATACGAAAGGCGGAAACAGACGTATTGAGGTGATTCAGCTTGCAATTAACTCTAAACTGTCTTTTGATTGATATAACAACATTTTACAGCGAGTAGACACTTCGGCACCACTTCGGTACTGAAACCGGAAAGTTACAAATGACAAGGCACCTCAAGTATTTATAAGGCTAGCTATTTCGTACGAAACACCTCATGCGAAAACAAGTTCACACGAAATGGCTATTTCGTGCGAAATACCAAGTTGATTTCGTGCGAAATATCTATTTGCTATTTCATGCGAAATACCCTTAAAATCTTATATCTCGTACTTCGTGCCCTAATCTATCTATTCTAATACAAGACTCGATACAAGACGAAGTCGACAGACGTATACACCAACAGACTCCCCCTCGGATGTCTTCAGTGTCGAGTCTTCAATCTTCAGTCTTTATCAGTCTTCTCGAACTCTTCCAAAGTATCTGACAATGTAAAGCATCCTCAATCTCTGTCTTCTTTTCATCTCCAGGATCTCCACCTGGCTCTTATCTCACTCTAATTCTCTTGATCAGATCTCTTGATTCTTTAAGTTCATCAGCATCAACAGCTAGCATGAACTTCAATTCCAGGATCAGAACTTGGCTCTCATAGAATCAAGATTTTAAACTGGTTTACATTCTGCTCAGGATCAGGAACCTAGCTAACCTGCACACATCTCTACCCAAAAATAAATTTCACAAATTTACAATTTTGACAAATTTATTCTCTGCTTACCACTTGTAGACACAAACTTAAAACATCATTTGCAAGTATCGTACAAAATGATTTAACATTTTTAATCTCAGATGATCACTTGTAAGAAAAACTATTTTAGATACATTCTCCCAAACCTGTCCATCATGTTTAGCACTCGGAATTTTGAAAATCAGCTCTTCAACATCAGTAGTCGAAAATCTTTTTGAATTTTCAAAAAATTTATGCTAAAACACACTGAAAATCTTTTTGGATTTTTTAAAATAAAGAAATATTTACAAACAATATTTTTGAGAGTTTGTGTAAGAGGATCATATCAGTTTTTGAGACACATCACCAACACCGTTAAGCTTTAAACATTTTAAGTTCTAAACGATTCACTTAGATTGTCAGTATACTGATCCAATTAAATTTTCACACAAAGTTCAACTGTTTCGAGATACGAGATTAATGTTTTAAGCACTTGAACTTATTCGCGTGTTCCACCTCAGAATATACTCCCGTATCCAGATCCCAATATTCAGTCTTACAGGTGAGTATACCTAGACGATATCTGTAAAGGGTTAAATGCGAGGGCCATGAGAGCTCAGGCTATTGCTTTCGCAAAATCAGAGAGATGATGGCTTCGACTTTAGGTGTGTTCCCTTTAGAGAATCTTTTCTTCAACAGCACATGATTAGCATTTTTCAATGTTTTATCATTTTTTGTACTGAGGGTGATGCTATATTTCAAGCAAGCGAAAAGTATTATACGGGGACTAGGCCATTGCTTTCGCAAAATCAGAAGTCCCGGGATAATACCCCAGATATCACTGAGTATAAAGACCTAGTATGTCAGAAAGAGGGACCTTTCAAACAAGATTTCGGGGGTTACCCATATATCCTAGAGATGTTCCCCACGATATAAGTAAGTTTGAAATTTAGGTTTATATCTCGACACAATCTACTAAATGTGTAAAAACCTACTGGCACATCATCAGTGAGATCGTTTATCACATTTGACTTTTCAATTCTTTAGCGTGCTGTGATAGTCCACTGATGTACTATAATTTCCTCTTTTTACAACAAAACTCGTTTTTGATTTTTTATCATGTTTTTGGCCTTTTTCAAATTTTCTAATGTTTTTGGATTTTCTAAAATTTCTTACTCCCCCTAAAATGTAAAAGCATTTAAAAGAAATTTGAAAAACAAACTGTACAAAATAAAATGACAACTGTTGTGAATTGCTTCAAATCGCCATCCACTTGACATAAACAATCATAACTCCCCCTAACAACAAACTATTTTCCCATTATGATTTCAAAACACTTAAGTTTGTTTTAATCAAATGGTTTTTCCGGAAAATTAGTTTTGTTGAAAACACTTGTAAATTAGGGGATCAATTCATCACCTTATTTTTTCAACTTCAACCTTTTGAAAAAAATATAACAATTTAAAGTTCAATCAATAAATATCACTTGTAGAAAATCAAGTTCAATTTAATGTCCCTGATTTACCACTTGTAGGTTAAAATCCTTCTCCAACCACTTGAAGATTCACAAATACACAGAATTTAAGAAAGATGCCGATACCTGCTCCACACTTACCAACCTGGAAGCTCTGGCAAGTCATACTTTTCACTTATGAAATACAGACATCTAAGCATGACCAAACTTGGATGTAACCTCTTCAGTTTCACTCGGGGTGTAAGTTGCTTTCTTTGTTTCATAAAAATCTTTTACCTCTTTGACCTTTCCATCGACCATCTTCCCAAAAATCTTTTTCACATTTCCATTAAAAACCTTTTCAACATCAAATTCTTTCTTCTCAGAATAGAATTGATTCGAAATATAAATCTTTCCAACTTTTTGTTTAAAATTTTCAGCCCGCAATGGTAGAAAATTGACATCATCCATTGGCGGTACTGATGTTTCTATTTTTAGTTCAACTTGTGGCTCCTCTGACTTTGACGAATCAGATTCATCGCCAGATTTCTTAACAACCCACTTCTGGTTGTCAAGATTCACTCTTCTCTTGTAAAATCTTTTCGAACATTCACCAATCTCATATGTTGAGTTTTTAAACACTTT
The DNA here is from genome assembly GCA_030545235.1 of Helianthus tuberosus. Classification (NCBI taxonomy): domain Eukaryota; kingdom Viridiplantae; phylum Streptophyta; class Magnoliopsida; order Asterales; family Asteraceae; genus Helianthus; species Helianthus tuberosus. Next base: position 129,368,764 of record CM060407.1, read on the forward strand.
GAATTTTTCAGTTGGTGGTTCAGTATTGTCAACAATTTGCTCTTTGAGTTTAGAAACAACTTCCTGTTTTGTGTTGATAGCCATTGGACAATTCCAGGCGATGTGACCAACTTCTTGACATTTGTAACAGGTTCTTGTCACTTTTCTCTTATAAACTCCATTCTTCTCAAACTTTTGTTTTTCTGCAAAGAACTCTTTGTTTGTTTGCTTCCAAAATGAGCTCTTTTCTTCTTCCTCAGAACTTGACCCTGAAACAAATACAGTTTTTGGTTTATAAGTTTTCTCATTTTTATGATTTTTTGGTGGAATAAAACCAAGACCTTTCTTTTTGAAATTACTGTTATGGTTTGGTTTCTTTTGAAAACCTGAACCAGAACTGTAACCCTTTTTCTTGTTTAAACGTTGTTGAACTCTTGAGGTATAAGGTTTAGGTTTTTCAGAAAGACTTACATCTTTTATTTCAGAAATATTAATTTCTGTTAGTTTGAAAACCTTTTTTATCATTTCAGTTTTAACACCTCTTATTGGAAAATCTTCATCAGAATATAATTTGTCTGAATCATTCAAAGTATATGCCACTTTGATTGGTTCTTCATTCAAATTAGATTTTGATAACAGAAACTCTTTATTGTAAACCCGTTTGACCGGCGACTTTGGACTGTCAACTGATGATGAATTCGAACTTTTGGACTCCAACTTTGACTCTGACTCCTCATCCTTATCCAACACCTGATCAACCACTTTCTTTATTAACTCAGACTCATGATCAGTGTCAGAAGATGTGAACGTGACGTCAATGTTTTCTGGTAAATCATCAGTTGTTTCAGACTTTAACTTTATATTGACTGCCTTTTTGACTTGCTTCTCATTTGGTTTTCTGGGAGAATAACCTTCCCAAATCGGAGGCGGACACTTGTTATAATTTGCACTTTGTTTCTTACCAGTATCCTTCTCTTCAGGCTTCTTGTCTTGAAATGCTTCAAAACCTGCAACAGTTGGATAAATTCGATCAATCAAATAATCAGAACTAGAATAACTTTGTAACAAACGTCTGATTCTTTCATTCTCTATCTTTTCAGTCTCCAACTCTTGCTTCAATTTTGCACATTCTTCAATATAATGATTAATAGCTTTCTGCTTTGTCATCATCACTGCATTCATCATGGTTAAAGCGTCTTCTCTTTCAGAATTTGTCTTTTGTAGACTATTCACTGTTCTATTCAACACGTCATATGATTCTTTCACATAATTGAGATTGACCAATAAATTTTCTTTCGTCTTATCTTGCTCACTCAATTTTTCATCTTTCTCTTCACATTGTTTGCAAGATTCTGAACACTTTAGACATGGTTTTATGACCTCAACAATCTTTTCAACTTCAATAAACTTCTCAACTTCAACCACTTTCTCAGCTTCAAACACCTGCTCAGTAACTTTAACTTCTTCACTTTGTTCAGAAATCTGTTCCTGAGCAATACTTTTACACTTCATCTTTTTCTGTTTGTTTGCTGCTTGTTTCTCCTTTAGCTTTTCCAAACGATCTGCAAAATAAAATTGAAAACTTTCAGGAGATAAATGAGTTTTTGCAATATTAATATGCATTTCTTCCTCATCATCACTTTCATCAGTTGATGATTGATCAAACACTTGTGTCTGTTCTGAACTATCATCTGAAGAACTAGATTCATCATCTTGATTCTTCTCATCATCAGCAAACACTTTCATCCATTCTTTCATCAAATGTGGTTCTTGAACTATTTGTGCAATGAGAGCTACAACTTTTGAATCAGGCAGAATGTATTTGTCCCAACTAAAACCTTCTACCACTTTTTCATCATCTTGATCAATTATGCCAAAATAAGCTTTCTTATTTGCTTCTTCGATCATTTTAGCATGTGCAGTTTGTGGTTCTTTTTGTTGATAAGGTTGATGAGAAACTTGTTGATATATGGCTTTTCGATAATAATCATTATTTCCAAATGGATTCTTTGCTCCACTTGCTTCTCGATTGGTACATTCCCTCTTGAAATGTCCTTTCTCTCTGCATCGAAAACAAGTAACTTTAGATTTATCAAAACCCAAAGTAGAAACATTAGCATCTCTGAAATCATCTCTTCCTGTAATCATCTTGAATTTTTCAGCTCTTCTCAAGACACTAGCTAAACACCATTTAATGTCCATCAGCTCCATTTCCTCAGCATCGATATGATCGTAATCCTCTTTTGTCAGCATGGGATTTCCGATCCTTCCTGCAACCAACCCTTCATATGATTCCAACACTGTAGCAAGTAACGCCATATGACTTTTAGCAACCTCTTCAGAGAAATTTTGACCTTTCTTAAGATGCAATGCGATGTTGCAATGTAAAATTTGACCATTACTGTTGTTTGAGCTTTGGAATTGATGACTTGAGTTTGAACTCTTCGGATTAACACTTGGATATGAAGAAAATCCACTGCTGCTGTTTGAACTTTGATTGATTGATCCATATGAGTTTTCTGCACTGAAAGCAGTTTGGATTTTCGGACTTACTTCGACATCTTGAACACTCCCTTTGAAGTACATCTTAACATCTTGTTGTGCATTTGGATTGCTCATTCTAGCAATCTTTTGTTGCTCAAGATCTTGTCCTTCAATCTTTTCAATGAACTGAGAAATTGTCAACCCATCATATTCTCCAGTATTCTTTAATATCATCGAAAATGTACCTCATTCTTTCTGAGGTAAAGCATCAACTAATTTGTCAACCCATTCCTCACGATCTTTGTTGATATTTAACAATGACATTGACCGTACTAAGTGACAATATCTTTCAATCAATTTCTTTGTACCTTCTCCCGGCAAACTTGTAAATAAATCAAATTCTTTCTTTAACAATGATTTTTTACTCTTGATCATCTTCTCACTTCCTTCAAACTTTATTCGAAGTGCTTCCCAAATTGAACGTGAAGTTTTATCATGTTGAAGCAATATGAATATGTCTTCTTTAATAGCTTGCTGAAGTAAACTAATCATCATCTTTTCTGCTTTGTACATGTCTCGTTCTTTATCTGTAAATTCAAAAATTTTCTTTTCAACTCCCAAGACTGTACGTGGTAGTACATACTTTTTCTCAACACACTCCCAAGATCTCAAATGATTTGCTTGAACCCAGTTTTCAAACCGATATTTCCAACCATAATACTCCTCAATTCCCATTAGCTTCGGAGGTTTTTGTAAAGTTCCAGTCTCATTTTCCATGTTCATGCTTTGAGCAATGGCAGTAGGAGTACTCGGGGCAGTAGCAAATGCGTTATAAAATTCTTCTTCCATGATTCGGTAAATTTTTTCATAAAACAGTCACTTTCAAACGAAATCAGATTTCAAACGAAATGCCTTTGGTGCGAAATAGCACACTGGTGCGAAATAACCTGCAAAAAACAACTTCAAACGAAATAAGATACTTTCACACGAAATGAGATGCTTTCGTACGAAATAGATGATTTCGTATGAAATAACAGAATTTTCAAGCGAAATGAAGTGGTTTCGTATGAAATAGGTGATTTCGTGCGAAATACAACACTCTTTCAAACGGAATGACAATCTGGTGCGAAATAGGTCTATTTCGTGCGAAATACCAAATGCTATTCCGTGCGAAATACTGCTGATGTCATCCTCTCGAACTGTTTTTGTCAAAATTGATCAGGTTTTAGTCCAATTTTAAGTCTGAAACATTCAAGGCTCTGTTAAAACACTGTTTCGAATATAATGTGTGAAATTCAGGTCATTTTAACTGTGAAAACTTGTTAATTTTGAAAAAGAAGGAGTAGAAAACAAAATTTGAGCTAAATTGGTAAGAACTCTTCCTCCTAAGCTCTGATACCACTTGTAGGATTGTTTTCTGACCCAAACGAGTCGTTCAGAAGAGTTTTTGCTCAATACGAAAGCCGGAAACGGACGTATCGAGGTGATTCAACTTGCAATTCACTTTAAACTGTCTTTTGATTGATATAACAACGTTTTATAGCGAGTAGACACTTCGGGAGCACTTCGGTACGGAAACCGGAAAGTTACAAATGACAAGGCACCTCAAGTATTTATAAGGCTAGCTATTTCGTACGAAACACCTCATGCGAAAACAAGTTAACACGAAATGGCTATTTCGTGCGAAATACCAAGTTGATTTCGTGCGAAATAGCTGTTTGCTATTTCATGCGAAATACCCTAAAATCTAATATCTCGTACTTCGTGCCCTGATCTATCTATTCTAATACAAGACTCGATACAAGACGAAGTCGACAGACGTATGCACCAACACAGACTTCTAAGTCTTCGGCTCGTTATCCTTTTTACCAAATTTTGACCCGTTCGTGATTTTTTCAAATAAACATGTTTATTTGATCTTTAAACTCATGAAATTCATAATTTCAATATCTCCTTTCATATTAATCTCAAATCACGGGTTTCTTACACAATAAAAACCCGTTTACGCTCAAGTGCTTATTTTGACCCATTAAGGGTATTTAAGCACTTTAAAGCTTAGAATCGCTTTCATTCATTCCTAGCATCGTAATCCTACATTTCTTATCAAGTAATCTTCCATCACAACTATATGTGTGGTGGATTTAACGTGGATATCATTAACTATAAATTCATATAAGCGTACCTGGCCCGGGTCAACAAATAGACCCGATTTATACCTCGCTTTGGTTATCACACAATCTATGGCGACGCAATTATTCCATTTGCTAATCGCTCCTGTTAACATAAGACTCGACAACCACATTAGTCAATATCGTCAAATGGTGTTATCACCACTATTCGACCCGTTAGGCCTATATGCCAAACGTTTCCTATTTAATCAAAAACACGGTTTTTGATTTCCAATTCATACATCCATCCCATCCCGGATTTATTTACCAAATCCTTTTTCTCTCAAATCATTTCCTCACTGGTTCAACCAGTTTCGGCTTACGCCATGGGTATCCTTTTAACTTCGATTTGCATTAGTCAACACTTGACAAATTTCCATCTATACCCCTTTTCCTCTTTATTAGATTACACTACAAAATATTCTAAACGGAAATCCGTATTTTTGATATTTCCGTTATCGCATTTATAATGTATAAAATAAACAAGTATTCTACAAGGGGGTGTAAGTTTCACTTACCTTGCATCCGCTTATACTTTTCTTACGTAATCGTTCCACTTGACCCGCTTCTTCTCAAGCTTCCATCTAGCTTGTCAAAAGTCAAGCTATAATGCGATCATCCACAAGATAGTTATATTAGTCATCAATACTATGACTATTATACTTATGGACTCTCTTTACAATTTTCCGCAAACGATTTTTATTATGGACCGGTTTGACTCTTAAAGGTCAAACTGCTTATAACATATACAATTGCACTAATGAACTCAATATACTCATTTGCTTAGCTACTCAAGCAACAATCATGTATAAACCATGTGCTAAATATTTCACATAATTAATAACTATGATAGTGAAAGGTATTTCTACTATCATCAAAACACATTAATTCACCATGTTCACCTAGGCATTACATCGAACACCTTATGGGCATGAAATTTTTACTACTAGCAAACAAGCTCATGACTAACTACTTAGCCAAGATTAACATTATTTTCAAGTTCCTTACATCTAGCATGCATAACAACACCTAGATTCGTTCCACAAAATCAATAACACCGGTTTCATGATCAAGATTCTAGTATTCTTAATCTCTCTACAAAACCCATCTAACACATATGTGGGTGATTCTCAATTTCATGTGTATGAACATCAATACATCAAATTATTGATTAGGGTTCATTCCTAACCATGAATTTATCATAGTTTCATTCAAACATCTAACATTCAAGCTTCAATTTCAATTTTCATAAGTTCATCAAGAATCCCAACTTCATAAATATCAAAAATTTGACATACCTTACGATCCCCTTGACTTGGTGATCGTTTATTTATGTTCATGCATCGATTTAGGTCTTGATTTGCCCTCCAATTTGATGGATTAAGGTTGAACAAGGGTTTCCCCTTGTTTCTTCTCCTGATGATCGACATATACACACACTAAGTGTGTGATATGTGTTGATTTTTATGTTTTAATAAAACAAGTTTCCTTTTTGGCAGCTTTGGTCCCTCAAGTTTAGTTTTAATTGTTAGGGACTAAAACTCCAAGTTTTATTACTTATTTACACCTCACTAACTAGGTTAACTATTCCTAGTTAACTTGGTGGGTGTCGGGAAATTAGAACCCGTTTCATTTTTTTTAAGTCCCGTTAACTCGGACTTCTTATAAGAGTAAACTGCCATTTTGGTCCCTGAGGTTTGGTCACTTTTGCCACTTTAGTCCAAAACTCAAACCTTTTAAATCTGGGTCCCTGTGGTTTCAGTTTTATTGTCATTTTGGTCCAAAAATGAAATTAGCTAGATTTCACAAAAAAAAAACTTGATTTTTTTGTCCTTTTCCTCAGGGCATTTTGGTCATTACAAGTTTTATTATAATAAATTTTTAATTTTTAATTAAAGTAGTAAAATAAAATACTACCTCATCTTCCTTCCCAAATTAAACCCTAATCTAATAGAGGCTCTGCTATAACCAGATCGGATGAGTTGTGCGAAATTTGTCATAAACCTCAAAACCTGACTTTAACAGCCAACAACAAGAAAGACAGCTATGAATATAATCAACTTCACATTTTGATAACAAATCTAAGAGTTCGAAAATGGAAATCATCACAAAAACTTAAAACTCTACAATCCAACTGAATTATTAAAAGTCACACAGGCCATAAGCACTATCCATTCAAGGTTACAATTCATTCAAGTACTTCTAGATCAATTTGATCTCAAAGCTTTCAACTTCAACATAACAATTTCAACTGTCACACTTTAAAGTCCAAATCAAAATTGTAAACATCAACAATAGAACTCTATATAAATTCATAACAGAATCAAATCAAAGTTCCTTAGATTATGCAATTCAGATCGTAAGAATACATAACTGGATCTAAAAATCCCAAATTGAAGATATCAATCAAACCCTAAAATCCTAAATCATCAGCATCATGAACAATTTATAATACCCGCCATGAAGACGAAGCACAAGATGCAGGGTAGACTCCTTCTGGATATTTTAATCAGCAAGAGTCCTCCCTTTTGAATATTGTAATCCGCAAGAGTACGCCCATCCTCGAGCAGCTTCCTAGCGAAAATCAACCTCTGCTGGTTCGGTGGAATCCCCTCCTTATCTTGTGGTGGTGAATGGCGATGGCAGTGGTGGTGCACGGCGGTGGTTGTGGTGGGGAACGATGGTTGTTGTGTGAGAGAGAGAGAGAGAGAAAGAGAGAATTGGGTGGAGGTGGTTAGGCCACACGGGGTGGTCCGTTATACCACCCCATCACTCATTGAACCATCACGCTACACCGCCGCCAGTCCCCCCATAACGCGTGAAAAAGAAAACGCGTTGTACCTATAACGCGTTGAAGTTTGAAAAATTGGACCGTTTGTTTGATTTTTTGACCGTTTTTAAATGGTAACATTTATTTAAAAAAAAAAAAACCTTAACCATTTTACACACAACAATCTACATATTTCACACAATTTTTATATCTTTCTCAAATGGAATTCCCTACGGATTCGACGTTTCCGATGTCTAGCGATAGCGATACCGAGTCGTCTTCCGACAACGAGACGCTAAAATATTTTGTGTCGGTGTATAACGAGCTTGATGCCGAGTCGTCCCGCCTAAAGAAGAAGATGGTCGACCGTGATCGTATACGTGCCAACGAAGTTTTGATGAACGACTATTTTGTGGAAAATCCGCTCAACAATGCCGAAACGTTTAGAGATCGGTTTCGTTTACCCAAAGAATTATTTTTAAAGATTGTTGGAGAAATCGAAGCAAGCTTCACGCCGATACAAAAATGCATGTCCGCCATTCGCCAACTAGCGACAGGTAACCCTCCCGATCAATATGATGAATATCTAGCTATGTCGGAAAGAACTTCACGTGAATGTTTGCAATTTTTTTTGCAACGCGGTCATTAAGTTGTATGCTAACGAGTTTTTACGTAAACCGACGAGCCACGACATCTCACGTATTTACGCCGCACACAAGGCTAGATGGCATTTTCCCGGGATGCTCGGTAGCATCGATTGTACACATATCGAGTGGAGAAATTGTCCAAGAGAGTTGCGAGGGGCGTATGTTAGGGGAGACATCAAAAGACCAACCATCATACTAGAAGCGGTGGCGTCGAATGATTTATGGATTTGGCATTCGTATTTCGGTGTTCCAGGTTCAAACAACGACATCAATGTGTTGCATACGTCGCCGTTGTTCCAAAGCGTAACGGATGGTACCGCACCTTCCTCTCCTTTCTATGTTAACGGTCGACATTACAGACGAGGCTTTTTTCTTGTGGATGGTATCTACCCGTCTTGGTCTGTTTTTGTTGAGATACGATTTAATCGAACTAGTAGGTTCTCTAGGTTTGGAGTTTCATGATTCGGACGAGGAGTAGGTTTTTTTTTTTTTTTTTTTTTTTTTTAAATTGTATGTTTCTAGTATCTTAAATTGAAGTAGTATGTTTTAAATTTAATGAAATTTTTAATTTTAGTGTTTTATTGTTAATTTCTAATTTAAAATAACAAATTTAAAAAATTAGTGAAATTTAATTTTAAAATGAAAATTAAAAAAATTTGGGAGTGATAGAATTTCATCACTAGTGATACCACCTCCCCTACATTTCTATCACTAGTGATAGAAATTTGGTTGATGACATGGCATGATTTTATTGGACAATGGGAGTGACAGAATCTATCACTAGTGAACCACCCCTCCTCCCCTTATAGCAGAGTAAGGAAGATGAGATAGATTTTATTTTATTACTTTAATTAAAATTTTGTAAAGTAGTGACAAAAATGCCCTTTAGTAATCTGAGGAAAAGGACAAAAACCAAGGTTTTAAAAAAAAAAAAATCTAAGCTGATTTCACTTTTGGACCAAAATGGCAATAAAACTAAAACTACAGGGGCCCAAATGTAAAAAGTTTGAGTTTTGAACTAGAGTGGCAAAAGTGATCAAACATCAGGGACCAAAATGGCAGTTTACTCTAACATTCAAGCTTCAATTTCAATTTTCATAAGTTCATCAAGAATCCCAACTTCATAAATATAAAAAAATTGACATACCTTACGATCCCCTTGACTTGGTGATCGTTTATTTATGTTCATGCATCGATTTAGGTCTTGATTTGCCCTCCAATTTGATGGATTAAGGTTGAACAAGGGTTTCCCCTTGTTTCTTCTCCTGATGATCGACATATACACACACTAAGTGTGTGATATGTGTTGATTTTTATGTTTTAATAAAACAAGTTTCCTTTTTGGCAGCTTTGGTCCCTCAAGTTTAGTTTTAATTGTTAGGGACTAGAACTCCAAGTTTTATTACTTATTTACACCTCACTAACTAGGTTAACTATTCCTAGTTAACTTGGTGGGTGTCGGGAAATTAGAACCCGTTTCATTTTTTTTAAGTCCCGTTAACTCGGACTTCTTATAAACTTACTTCCTTAAAAGCTTTTATTCACGTTGTATTTATTATTAGGATTATTTGTTTAAATCCTAATATTTATCGGGTTACTCTTACCACAAACCGTACTTTACCCGTCTTTTAGTATTAACGAGGTTTGATTACCAAACCCGTTTTCAGGGTGTTACAGTTTTCTAGGGAAAACCTCTGGAAACGTAGCTAAGATCAATCCTAGAAGTAGGAAAAAGAATCGAGTGAATCGGATAAGAAATGAGTGAGATACGATTGTTTTTGTATGAGAGTTGCAATCTGCTCGAACTTCCGAATTTGCAGCTAATTGAAGGTGTTTGAGAGTGATCTTGAGGTGTTTGAAAAGTGTATGAAGTGTGGAGAATGCTTGGTTTTTATATTAGATGTTTAGGGTTGGGTTAGTTGGGGTTTAAATGCAAGAAACACAAGTTAAACCACTCAATACTCACCAAATTCGCAACCAATCCACGAGCTGATTTGAGCTGTCTCCGGATTACACTGGCTCGTGGCCAGCGAAGGTTCTGAGGATGGGCTTCACGGCCAGCAACAAGGGGAATGGCTGATATGAGATCTAGTTTCATTAAATGACGTTTTGGCCCCTAAAGTTTCATATTTAAGGCTTTTAAGTGTTTTAGGGATTGTTTTTGACATGTAAGCATAGTTTAAGGGTAAAATAAGTATGGAGAACATAATACAAGTATAATTAAGTGTATGAATGTCGTATTTAAGTAACGTATTCGCTAAAGAGACGAATTATGCATAAGTTTTACGTATTTGCAAGATTAACACCTAGTTTCCAAGAATTACGAATATGTGACGAATGTTTCATGAAATTGAACGTACGAGTATGTATAGAGTATGTATAACACGAATTTAAAGGAATATGAGTTTTATTAATGAATCAAGTCTCGGATTTTACAACGATTACAATGAAAGAACGATTTCTGGAACACAACACTTCTAAAAATAAAATTTCAAGCAATGGTTTCTAAATATGGAAAGTATGAAAACGCAGGGCGTTATAGTCTCCCCTCCTTTAGGAAATTTCATCCTGAAATTTATTCAAGAGGAAGACTTGAAAGAGTTTTGGTAAAAGGCGATTATTTAAAACTGAGACTTGGAAACTTTGAAACGTTTTGAAGGTACGAAATTTTGGAGAATAGCAAAATAGGTTTGTAAAAGGATTTGTTTGGCTAAAATGGTTTTGAGGCATAAGCATGAGTGAAACGTGTATAGATAAAATGATTTGAAATAACTAAATTTGGAGTTGTTTTACGAATGTATTGTATTTACGAAGGAGGTCTTTATAAAACGGTTTGTAATCAATAAAAGTGAGGTAGTTTGCATAGGAAGTTTTAAGGGTAGTATAAAGTCATACATTTGTAAAAAAAATGTTTATTGAGAGGAGCGAGGAGGTTTAGTACCTTAAATAAAGTGCTAACAATCTACTAAGTGTGTTTACACAAGGAAAAAGAATAGGAAGACAGTTTTAAAGGTAAGAAGGTAAGTTAGGATTTGAACGTTCAAGCAGACTCGATTGTGAATAAGATTCGTGTAAAGGAAAAGAATAATGGAGCATAAAGAACGATTGACTACTAATAAACAAAACATGAGTATAAGGATGGTATAGGTATTGATTAGATGAAAGTAGTGTGCTAAGAATGAGGTCTCGTCATGGATAATCAGATACAATGCGTTTGTGATTTGTTTAAAGTTTGAATTAGGTCAAAGAGGTCTGTAAAACACTGAATCTCTCATGGCACGTTTTACGAAAGTTTGGTAACATGATGAAAACACTTATATATAGGAAGTACCAGTGGCATATCCACCATGTTTTGACCACATTACGTCTGTTTCGTATTCGGTGTCATGTTACGTTCCGTGTCTTACCATACACAGTAGTACACTCTCTGGTTTTCACATGCCTATCACTATAATCCTGTGTGCACCCGCGATTATTTTGATCGTCGCATGATCCGCATAGCTTGTACTAGTTGTGTATGAATCAGGGTATACATATTTAAAAATAAGAATGTGTACGTATAATAATATAGTATATAAGCAAGTCCATGCTTAAGTATGTATGGGACCCACGTAAGCGAATCCCTCGGATTACGCCCGCGTACGGGTACAAATGTATGAATCATGAGTATGAATGAAAGTATGAGCATACATATAAGTTTAAGTATGAATATACACGTAAGTATGAGTATAAACATAAAACGTATGAATAGTAATAGTATAGGTATAGACATAGTCATAAAATGTATCATTATGAGTATGAGTGTAGGTATGATTAATAAGGATTACGTATATAGTATATGTTGGAATATAACGGATTTAAGCGTATAAAAGCGTTCAAAAGGTTGAGTATGTAAATATGAACAATATAAATGAAATTATCGCGAGATATCGACTAAAACATGTACGATGATATGCATGTATAGTTGTTTAAGCGAAACGTTGAGTTTATCGAATCAAAAATAGATTGAGTTGGATTGGGAAGGTAGAATATAGTTTGTAAATGTAAAGGAACATAAAGTACTATTGGTTATGCATAACGTATTTTGTAATGAATGAAATGCTACTTTTGTTTTAAAAAGAGTTTACATATGTTGAAGATTGTCGGTCCCCATGAAGTCTTCTAGCCCACATGTTTTGAAATTTGAATAACAAATTAAGCGGTGTAGAAAAAAAGGTTTTCGAAAATAACGGGTTTGTTTCATTTGCATCAAAACAATAAATTTTGAATTTTGAAGGTTCTTGTGAAAACGTCGATCCTTAGAAAAGAAATTTAGCAAAAGGACTTAGTGATTGCTTAAGAAATTTTTTTTAACAAATGATTTGTTGATGTTGAAAAGCGTCTTTGGTAAAATGATCGTATAATATCTACAAGATCTTATAAGTATATGAGAAAGTTGGTTTGAATTCTGATTGGGAATGAAAGTCTTTAGTATGGTGATATAACGTGAGTGTGTGTTTTAGTGATTAGGTCGAATATGAAGTTCATGGGCAAGAGATTCATTGGACCGATTAAATTAATAGGTAGCATCTCGTAAGGTTTTGAAATTTGGGTAATAAAACGTTTTAAGACATGATTAAGAATCTCGCGTATATGAGTTGAGTGAAAATAGATTGTAGGATAAGAAGTACGCTTGATAAAACAATGTATTTTGAAATCGGTATAAGTAGGTATTTTGAATAATGATAAACGATTTAGGTATAAAACATGATCGGGTTTGCATAATAAGATACTTTGAAGGAAAATTTTTAGTAACGATCACTTAGGTAAGGGAATCACCCCTAACTCGTTGGTGATGTCGTTTTAAGAAAAAGGGAGTGGAGTTAATCGTCAAGGTAAGGAATTCACTCCTATCTTGATGATATGTCTCCATTTGATGTTATAGGAAACATAAATAAAATTTTATGAAATCATGCATATGTATAAATGTATGAAATGATTTAATATGTTGTGTGTGTGAAAAGAGAATATCGGAAATAAGTTTGAATTTGAAAGATTGCATCGTATAAGATAAATAATAGAAACACATGTTTGATTAAAATTTGGATGGTTCCAAAGCGGAACTTTGACTAACCAAAGTGGTCAAAAAGTCTTTTGAATTTGAGGAGCATGCTTTGGCCTAATAGGTAAAATACTCTCGCCGACAAGTCGGTTAATGGTATTTACCCTTCCGGTTACTACATGTCCCAAATCAATTGAAATTTCGAGACTTGGCGGGATTTATGAAAATCAAGGAGTGGAACTAGTCGACAAGGTGCGGGTTTCACCCCTAACTTGGCGATTTCGTATCCTAAGTGTGGTTGGTACTCGTCGGGTTAAAATTTAATTTCAACACTTTGACGAGGGTCCACTAGAATTTCAAATTTGAATTTCTCCATCAAGGTGAGGATTTCACTCATATCTTGATGGTGAATTTCATGTAAAAAGGAAAAGTAGATGGATTGAGAGTTGTTCACCAAATTTTGGGCCTCAAGCCTATTTTGGTGAAGTCGTCTCGTTTGTTTATTACGAGTGGTTATGATTTTTTTGTATAAATGTGTAAAAGACGTATGTTCAAAATAATAATAACAAGTATAAGCACATAAAGCATTTCAAGAAAATAACACGTAAAAGACATTTCAAGAATAACACATAAAGTTGTTTCATAAAAATAGCATGTGAAGCAAGTATGGTCGAATTTGGTGCTTAACTATAGACTAGGTCAAAAGTGTCACACCCCGACCGCGTTAAAATAACAAACAGCGGCGGAAACATCGGGGAGTGTCGTAACAGAATCATTGTTTCACAACACATGGATAAAAGTTCTGTTTTATTGAGTTAAGTTTATTACATTGTATTGAAACTAGAAACAAAACATGAACAAATTGACTTTCATTATTATTAAGTCACTAAGGCCTCGTCCATTCCTATGTGAGCATGCACCAATATCATCATCAAACATCATCAACTATGGTACCTGAAACATATGTGAAAATACACCAGCATAAAAATGCCGGTGAGTACATAGGTTTTATGTGAGTGTCAGATTCATGGCTCGTTTATATTTTGAAATAACTTGAACAACTTCATTAATTGATATTAGAAAACCTAGTTTTGTAAAATGTTTGTATGTAAATTGAAATAACCAAGTCAAAACATATTAGTTATAATTTATAAAACCTCGATACCATGGATCTTAACTCAAAACATTTGTTTATATAAACCCAGATTGTAAATTGTTTTTGTAATAAAACTCGAATGGTTTATATTGTTAGAAAAACCTTGTAATATAACTTTGTTTTGATAACATTTGCCCAAGTGATCTAGATAACGCAACGATATATAATGTGTAAAAGCACTTATATATAGGAAGTACCAGCGGCGTATCCACCATGCTTTTAACACATTACACCCGCCCCGTTACTTAATCACATCCCTAACCCAACGGTCCAAACAGTTCCAAACGGTTCACATAAATTAATCAGTTCCAAATGGTTCACATAGATCAAACACTTCCAAACGGTTCACATAAATCAAACAGTTCCAAACGGTTCACATAGATCAAACAGTTCCAAATGGTTCAAATAGATTAATAAGTTCCAAACGGTTCACATGGATCAAACCGTTCCAAACGGTTCAAACAATTCAAATAGTAATATAAACCATAGCATTTGTTTAAAAGACTCGAAAAGATTTGGCACATATGAATCACCCAAAAATAGTTTAAAACGGTAAAAGAGGGGAACTATGTACTCACTTGAGGATGATTAGAAGTCTTTAATAACAACCAAGCAAAGCTAGAGGGATCACGGAATCAAACAGCACCTAATATAGGTAACTATGTTAATAAACCGGACCTAAATCGGAAGATCGGATAGGATGAGGTTTCGTAAACCAAATGAGTATTGGAACTCATGTGATATGGTTTAACAAAGCCTACATACTAAATCAAAACCTATCCTAAGTGCTTACGACCCATTACGACTCGTTTAGGTAGCTTACGCTACTTTAACGCGTCGCTCGCGTAAAACGCGTTCGGAACGCCTAACTAGTCATATGACAAGTATTATATGCCTAAACATGTTTAAATATGTTGCATAATCAGTTAAGTGACAAAAGTTTAAGTTACATATGCTTAAATACCAATTATGCATGAAAAGGGCATTTTGGTCATTTTACCTAAGACATATATATAACCTATCATACAACTAATTAAACTAAGTGACCATAAGGTATAACCTCGGAAGGATATTCCCTATACAGCTATGGTCACAAAACATGTTTGGTCGGATCCTAATGATCGACCAAATGGGTCGGGTTCGAAAGTCTAATCGGTTGTTTAGACCCCTATATAAGCACTAAACTAAAAGTGATGAGTTAAACATGTTAAAACATGTTTAACGAAGTTAGAAAATAAGTTTGATTTCAAAACAAAGGGTTTTGATACCCAAGAATAGTTTGGTTGCAAAATACGCATAAATACACATTTTGACCGAAACTATGACTCGTCACTACACCTAATCAACGTGGTAATCAGAAGGTATAGTCACACGGGACTATAACCATCGTGATTACGCTCACGTTGCAAAGTTTAAACGAACTTTGTGTTGACCATTGACCAGTTAAAGCATGAAAGAAACTTACAAGAGGTCCCAGCTATGAAGATTTTGATCTAAATACTCAGGTGTGGAGCATAAAGCTTCAAATTAGAGCATAAAATCAGATCAAGTGTGAGTTGGAATGAAAATGGGGTTGGGTATTTATAGAAATTCCACAATCGTTAGGATCGTTCCTCGCAATTCGTGCTTCGATCTTGGCCTTACACTTGGGCACATGGTTTTGCAATACAAGGGGACGTTAAAAACCATCAAAACCAGCCCAAATGACCAGATTCAATGTTTCTGTCTGAAGGTCTGTCGCGCCCCACGTAAGAAATAAGCTAGGCTTACGCGACCCTCCTAAGAAGTTTGGCAGATTTACACTTTTAGCCCCTGCAAGCCCAAAACTTGGTTTTTGATGCATTTTTGACACGTTTAAGCCCCGTTAACCCCATTTCAAGGCTCTAAAATGAAGTTAAAGTATAGGGAACTCAAAATATGCTCAAAAACATCTCGGAGGTCGGTTTTTTTGGTCGTACGGTTGCGTTGTTCGGTTAATTACGACGAAACACGAACGGATGCGAAAAACGATCCAAATTACGCGACGAATGGAATTTTATCACGCCAATCACTAAAATAAAATATTTTAATGATTACATAAATTTTTGGATGCCCGGATATATTCAGAACGTAAGATATGCGCGAAAATGCAAACTTATGCACTTTTTGACGCTTTTAGTCCCTATTGATCAAAAAGTTTATTTCTTGCACACCAAACACCTCAAAGCCTATTTCTAAGCTATGTAAAGGATATTTAGGGCATATTTAACTTATGATCAAGTTCCAGAATGTTCGATACCATACGAATCGGTAGACTTTTGCAGTTTGACGCAAATAGTCCATGCGATCGAATAAACTTGATTTCGACACACCAAACCCTCCAAAACTTATTTCTAAGTTATGTAAAGGCTATTTAAGGTATGTTAAGCCCATGTCACTATTCCGGAGTGTTTGCCACATTAAACTAATTACGTTTACTCATCGGTTCGCGTATAACTCTCTAGAAGGCGATTTAGAGCTCGAAATCGAACGAGAATTGATATGTGCAAATAATACACATATTTATACAAATACCAAGTAGGAAACACAATATTTCATTGATTTGGCATTTGTTCGATGGTATTAGAGGCACAGATGTCACAAAAAGCATGGCAATTTTTCCTAATTCCCTATAGTTATGGCTCTGATACCAATCTGTCACACCCCAACCGATGGCGGAAACATCGGAGTGAGACAAAATAGATTGCAAGAGACTTCATAACACTATTTGAGACAAGTATTTAAATAATAAATTTTCATTCCATTTCTAAAGAGTAAATTACAAGGATTTGAAAACAAATACAACATGAATAATGAAATACAATACAATAAAAATACAAAATTTGAAGTGTGTATCTAAGCATCCTACTAGATTCCATGCGTCATCAACATCATCGCTAAACCTGCAACATGTTTTAAAAGTGTAGTTCAATAAAAAGGTATTGGCGAGCATACAAGTTTGGTGCATAGTATATAAGTATAAAAATAAAAAGGAACAATCCACATGGCAAACCTAGTTATCAAGATTAACGTATTAAACTGACATGCGATTTACAATTCAACCCTCTGTTTACGCAAGTATGAATGAATACACCTAACATGACCTCTGGTTCACGGGTGGTGCGTTACACCTATAGCGCTATACATGTTAAGTGGAGGCTTGTACGAAGCTAATGACAAGTTCATCACATAAGAATCACCCAGAAAACACGAATCAAGCATAACAAATAGTAAGCATGTATTGGATTGTTTGTTTATGTATTTGTATAAGAATATGTATAATAAGTGTGTTTTGTATATAAAACATGTTACACCCAAAAGTGTGAAAATGGTAAAAAGGGTCAAGTATACTCACAAAATTTGCATATGCTTTCCGATTATCCAATTGTTGACGAGCAATGAGTTTAGGAGATCGAATGTATAAGGGTTAAAGTTCAAGGTATGTTTAAAGTCGAGATTCGGAATTTAAAACGTAAGAATATAACATATGAAAGTAATCATCTTTAAACACATAATACTTGTTCGACACTATGAAACCCCAAGTGTTAGAATGTTTTCATGGGTAGAACACCCATTAGAATCATAACAAGTTTTAGATCTTAGATGCTGCAATCTAGTACTTTGACGAATGAACACAAGTTCATCATCAAAGGTTCGAATATTTGGATAGTTTATATAAGTATTTTATAGGTTATGTAATATATCAATAAGTCCATTAGTTCAAGCATGAGGTAGGAGGAAGAATCCTCCATTTATCAATGTGTGGATTTTTATGTAGGACAACCCAAGTTAATCCTAAATCACACATACATCAAGTCTTGAACTTGAACATCACTTGTGGGTTAAACCCTTGAAAAAAACACAAAGTTTGTGAGGATTAATCCTCTAATTTTGAATATCTCAACCTTGTTTTTAAGCCTAACTAACCATAGATGTGGTTCTAAGCATAAGGACATAGGTTTGAGATGAGTTTCCTCAAGTTTACACAAGTTTAGCAAAGATTAAATGAAAACAGAAATGAACAGCCCACTTTGGAACCTTTTTGGCGACGTTCCAGGTTCTGGTTTTCTAGGGAAAACCTCTGGAAACGTAGCTAAGATCAATCCAAAGGAGTAGGAAAAAGAATCGAGTGAATCGGATAAGAAATGAGTGAGATACGCTTGTTTTTGTATGAAAGTTGCAATCTGCTCGAACTTCCGAATTTGCAGTTGATTGAAGGTGTTTGAGAGTGATCTTGAGGTGTTTGAAAAGTGTATGAAGTGTGGAGGATGCTTGGTTTTTATAGGAGAGGGCTAGGGTTGGGTTAGTTGGGGTTTAAATGCAAGAAACCCAAGTTAAACCACTCAAAACTCACCAAATTCGCGACCAATCCACGAGCTGATGTGAGCTGTCTCCGGATTACACTGGCTCATGGCCAGCAAAGGTTCTGAGGATGGGCTTCACGGCCAGCGACAAGGGGAATGGCTGATGTGAGATCAAGTTTCATTAAATGACGATTTGGCCCCTAAAGTTTCATATTTAAGGTTTTTAAGTGTTTTAGGGATTGTTTTTTACATGTAAGCTGTGACACCCCAGGAAAACCAGGAAACCAACGCAACTTAACTAGCTTCCTCAGTAACCACGTGCTAAATTTCGGGATGAAATTTTCTTAACAGGGGGAGAATGTGACAACCCTCTTAATTCCATGTATCCGTACGATTTATTAATGATAATTAAAGTGCTTGATGATTGTGCTGAATCACTTAACTGCTTTCTGATTTCTGTGTTATACTTACATGTGCTTGTTAACATACTAGTAGTGTACAGAAAAGTTACTAAATAGTCCGGTATGCTTTCCTGAGTGTTGAGAATTAAAAATGTTGCAAAAATATATATAAAAGACACCTTACGGAATAATTAAGCACTTTAACGGAACAGTATCTAACTGAACAACCGGACATTACCCGGAACACCAAAATAATGCTAGAAGCATTGTTTCTATTTTTTTGAGCTAGTTATGATCCCCGAACATCATAACACTCACAAAAATATCTAGTAACTAACTAAATACTTGGATTTGGAATACAAGATAACTAATTGGTTGGAATTTACACTTAGACCCCCCCCCCTATGCACATAATCGGCCCACATGGCCTAAATTATGGATACCACATAATCTTGCTAGATTACAAGTAATCTTCTCTTGATTTACTCTTAGATCTTGTATGTACTTTTAAAGACATACTACACAATGGACAAAGCACTTGTTGAAGATTATAAGTAAACACACTAGTCATCACCTTCATTTCCATCAACACTCCACCAACACCTTCCTTCCTCTCTTCCCCTCCATAATCTCGGCCCAAACACCCCCTTACACCACCACAAGTTTCAAGCATCCATCTTCCAATCCAAGTGTACTTCTAGGTGCTACAAGGCGTTCAACGAAGCTCGGTGTTCTCGGAAGTTGAAGGACCTCTCTTATCTTCTTTTATCCACTCAATTTCTTCACTTGAACTTCCCTAGCCTTGAGCTAGTGGTAAGAACTTAGATCCTTTCATTTTTCATCTTGTTTAAGTGGTTAATAGATGTATTATGAAGAAAACATATGAACACCATATGATGATTATGTACTGATATGAAGGACTTATAACCTGCTGTAAGTGTCGTTGTTAATCGCTAAACATGTTAACGGAATCAATCGAGCACGCTTTAGAATGTTAAAAGCTGAAAACAGTAGGCTGTTTGGTGATTACAGCCAACTTCAGTTGGCTGTAACAGGACCTTAATAAAACAAAAAATGTATTTTCTGAACTCTAGATTTATGTATGATGAAATACAGTTCTAATGGCATTGGAATCATAATTTTTGGACTTCGTTTACTATTTTTAAAGACCCGATTTGTAACAGCAGCTAAAGCTGAGTTTTTACAGCAGTAAATGGGTGTTATATTTTTAGTCATAACTTGAAACCTGAGTAGAACTAGGTCATGAAACTTGTACTGTAAATGACCACTGATGTATTTGTTATCCTCCCACTAGAATTTCGTAAATCAGACTTACGATGAATTTTAAATAAATTATTCCGTGGACAGCAGTCAGAAAAAGATAAATCCGAGTGCAGTCCGGAAAATGATTTTTTATAAAATATTGGTGATGAAATGGATCCCGATATTTTTGCACAATAATATTTGGATCGTTTAAGACCTTCCGTAAAAATTTGGGAATTTTTGGAACAAGTTAACTATTTTATTAAAATCCCCGAAATCAGCCCAGTTTTGAATATAAAAGCTGAAACGACATAAGTGGTAATTTGCGTGTCTAAATGTCGGGTAGGTTATCTGAGAATGATCTAACATGTTATATGTCAATAAAAGTGTTATGTGCAATATCGTATGTTTGCTTATGAACGGGAATAGATGGGAAGTTTATATGGGCATGAACCGTTAAAGTGATGCATGTTATGTGGTAGATGCGTGTAGGAACTTTGTGCTCTATTTGAAACCACTAAATGACTAACTGGTAATCATACTAGGACGTGATTGACCGACCTTGAGTGTTAGCTATTTTTGAGAGTCAAACCGAGCAACCAAAGGTGAGTTCACACCCTTACTAAGGCATGGGATTCCCGGTGGTTGGGAATGGGATTAAATAGCTGAGACAGAACTTGTACCTTCACCACTACTAGACTACTTACCTCCGTCCTCGGATTGGGAAGGACGCCAGCGCTAAACCTACGTACTCACAACGTACCACTGTCCTCGGATTGGGAAGGGCACCAGCGCTAAACCTACGTATTCTCATACGTACCTATGTCCTCGGATTGGGAAGGGCACCAGCGCTAAACCTATGCATTCACTACGTACCACTGTCCTCGGATTGGGAAGGACACCAACGCTAAACCTACATATTTAATATGTACCTTTGTCCTCGGATTGGGAAGGACACACACACATATATATATATATATATATATACATCTAGTCTAGTGGTTTACAACATGGGGTAGCCCCCACCGTTTATGGTTTGGAAAATAAGCAAAGTTGATTTAACCTGCAATTGCAAACAAACTCATAGTTTTTGAAAAACTACTTTATAACGAACACCTACTGTGAACTCGCTCAACTTTGTTGTTGATTTGTTGTTACATGCCTTGCAGGTCGTTAGGTACTTATGGAGCTTGCGCGAGGAGGAGGTCGTTGTGGGATATGGACTGTTATGTCCCGTGCTGAATATTTAATCCTTATGAACTTATTAAACTTATGTTTTGGGTCTTAAAACTTATGAACTTCGAACTCATGTTTTAGCTTTACATCTTATGCTTCCGCTGATTAAATTGAACTTGGTTAACTTACTTTTGGTCACCAATTGTATTATGGTTGGTTTCACTTACTTAAATACGTTGTTCAATATGATTGGTGGCTCGATCCTGGTCATGTCACGCCTCCAAGCGGTGATACTCCGCATGGTGGATTTTGGGGGTGTGACAGATTGGTATCAGAGCCATTGGTTATAGTGAACTTGGTTTTAAAAATGGGAAAAGCTTTTTGATAAAACCAGACTATAACCTGTACAGTGCTCAACGATCCACAACGACGCTTCGCTCCACGTGCAAGACTCAACACTATAGGTAATATGGTTTATGTTTGTATTACCTGCTAGTAGCGCATTTAATCGTGATATGCTTAGTTAGCGTAACAACTATTGCTTGAAACCCTGTGTGTTTGCTCTCTTCTGTCACTCCACACTTATGCACTTTCGCGACACCACTTCTTACTTGTGTTTCCTTCGATGTGAAGATCATGAGTGGACGCCTGAACTTGACGCAAGCCCAGCTGACGGCTCTAATCAACGAACGAGTGGCTGAGGCACTCGCAGCTGTCCTTGCCGGAGGTATAACCTGTTATTTCGACCTATCCTAGGATGTTTAGATCCTACTCTCGCGAACCAACTCTCGTGTTTAATCTTGTCTTTTCGTTCTCGCGCGACAGGTCACCATGCTCAACCTCCCATATGTACGTTCAAAACGTTCATGGATTGCCGACCTAGTACTTTCAGCAGCACAGAAGGAGCTGTAGGTCTTCTTCACTGGTTCGAGAAGCTCGAGTCTATTTTTGAGATGTGTGAATGCCCTGAAGTTCGTAGGGTGAAATATGCAACTGGAACACTCGAAGGTGCTGCGTTGACCTGGTGGAAAGCACAGGTTCAACTGCTTGGGTTGGCGGTTGCTAATGCCACCCCATGGAATGACTTCAAGGAACTGATCAAAGAAGAGTACTGCAGTCGTTACGACATCCACAAGCTGGAGGTGGAATTTTTCAATTTGAAGATGACGGGGTCTGAGATCGAGGCTTACACGAAGTGGTCAAACGAGCTGGCCATCTTGTGTCCTACAATGGTGGACCCTCCCATCAAACGTATTGAGCTGTACCTCAAGGGTTCTTGTACCAGAGATTCAGAGTCACATAACCTCAGCCAATCTTGGCACCATTCAGCAAATCATCAAGTTGGCTCATCGTCTCACCGATCAGGCAGTAGAGCAGAACAGGCTGCCCAAGCGTATTAGCGGTGCTACTACTGATGCCCCCAATGATCACAAGTGAAAATGGGATGGAAATTCGGGCAAAGGCTCTACCTCTGTTCAGTCTCAGTCTCAGCAACGAAGGAATGAGGACCATAGGAGCCCCAGTCAGCAGCCTTCTGGAAATCAAGGGCAGGGTGGATACAAGGGGAATCACCCCAAATGCAATCGATGTAATTTGCACCACAGCGGGGCGTACAACAAGGGTCATTGTCAGAGATGTAACAAGCCGGGACATGAAGCCAAAGATTGCAGGAGCTCGCGTCCTGCAAATCAGAATCGACAACAGCTGCCACAAGCTCCACAGAACCAACAGCAACACCAGCAGGGTAATAAGGGATGCTTCCAGTGCGGTGCTAAGGGTCACTTCAAGAGGCACTGTCCACAGCTGAATCAGAATCAGAACAACAACCAAGGAAACGGGAACAACAATGGAGGCAACAACGGGGGTAACAATAATGGCAATGGCGCCCGAGGACGTGTTTTCGTGCTAGGTCAGGGTGATGCAAGGAACGATCCCAACGTGGTGATGGGTAAGTTTCTTCTGGATGATTTCTTTGTTACTGTTTTATTCGATTCGGGTGCCGATACTAGCTATGTGTCCTTAAAAGTTAGTCAAATGCTTAAGCGCACTCCAACACTTTTGAACACCAAACACATGGTAGAACTAGCAAACGGTAAAAGTCTTGAAGCCACACACGTAGTTAAAGGTTGTAACCTCGTCTTAGCTGGTCAGATTTTCTCTATCGATCTTATCCCTATCACACTTGGTAGTTTCGATGTCGTTATTGGGATGGATTGGCTATCTCATCATCAAGCGGAGATTGTTTGCAAGGAGAAAATCGTCCGCATTCCTCGTTCTGGTGAAGAACCTCGCGTGATTCATGGCGACAAGAGTGGTGCTGTTGTAGGCATTATCTCTTTCCTTAATGTCACACCCCGACCACGTAGAACAACAAGACGTGTCGGAAATGTCGGTGAGTGTTGTAACAGAATTAATTGTTTCACAACCATGGAGATTAAAGTTATGTTTTATTTATCAAACAAGAGGCTTACATTGTCTTAAAACAAAAAAAAAACAAAGAGTACATAACATAATTTAACTAGTTCTTGCTTCGTTTTAAGTCACTAAGGCACAGGTCCGCCTAAGTGTGTCTCGATCATCCTATGCAACAGCTCCTGAAAACACACGTGAAAATAGGTACGTCAGCATAAAAATGCCTGTGAGATACATAGGTTTTGTGAAAATAGGATTCATGACTTGAGTTTAAAGAAACTGTTTAATAAAAAGTAGTCATGAATCTTGTTGAGTGTTTTCTTTCATAAATCATTTGAAAAACAATGAATAAATCAAATGATATGTATATAAAAGAATACTGTATGGTTAAGTGAATAACCATGTAAAATGGGTTTGTATAAGTTAAGTTATTTGTAAAACGATGTTTATGTGAAGATTGTATTGTAGATGTAATATGTATAAACTGAAATGGTTTAAATAATGCTATGATATGTAATACCATAAAAACACTTATATATAGGAAGTACCAGCGGCGTATCCACCATGTTTTTATCGTATTACACGTCGCCTCATTACTTAAATCACTTACCCAAACAGCCACCAAGATGAAATGTTTAATCAATTGTAGAAATGTTTATGTATGGTCAAATACAGTTCACACGGTTCAACAGTTACAAACGGTTCATATAATCAAATGGTTACAACGGTTCACATAGTCAAATAGTTATAAACGATTCAAAATGTAATATAATGTGTTCATATGCTGGATGAGCATATGCAACAAAATGTAATGTAAAACAATGTGTCCATATGTTGAGTAAACATATGCAACTAATGTAATGTAAATCAATGTGCTAGCATGCCCAGTCAACATACATAGCAGAAATGTAAAGTAAAACAATGTACTAAGTATGCTAAGTAAACATACATAACGAAACAATGTAATGTAAATCATGTACTAATAGTGTACTAATGAGCATAGCAAGTATATGATGTGAAAACATGGAAAGCATGAAAGTAACAAGTAGGCACATGTGTTTCACCCCAAAACAGTTTGGAAAACAGTAAATGAGGGGTCTATGTACTCACTTGAGATTGCCTAGAAGTCCTTGTGTAACAATCAAACAATGCTAGAGATCACAGAAATCAAACGACACCTAATATAGGTAACTATGTTAATAAACCGGACCTAAATCGGAGGATCAGATAGAATGAGGGTTCGTAAACCAAACGAGTATGGGAACTCGTGTAATATGGTTTAACAAAGCCTACATACTAAAATGAAACCTAACCTAAGTGCTTACGACCAATTACGACCCGTTTAGGTAGCTTATTCTACTTTAACGCGTCGTTCGCGTAAAACGCGTTCGGAATGCCTAACTAGCCCTATGATAAGTAAAATATGCCTTAACATGTCTAATATTATTGCTAAATCAGTTTAGATATCAAAAATTATGTTACATATGCTTAAAATGAATTTTGGCGTAAACAGGGCATTTTGGTAATTTACCTAAGGCATATAAACTACCTATCATGCGACTAATCAAACCTAAGTGACCATAAGGTATAACCTTGGAAGGTTATTCCCTACGCTACTATGGTCACTTAACATGTTTGGTCGGATCCTAATGATCGACCAAACGGGTCGTGTTCGAAAGTTTAAGCGGGTGTTTAGTCCGCTTGACTTTCGGCTCCACACAAGCACTAATCTAAAAAAAATGACGAGCTAAACATGCTAGAACATGTTTAGTTAAGTTAGAAAACAGGTTTTGATATCAAAACAAATGGTTTTGATATCCTAGAGTAGTTTGGTTACAAAATACGCGAGAAAACGCATTTTGGCCGAAACTACGACTCGTCACTGAGCATAGATAACGTGGTAATCAGTAGGTATAGTCACTAGGTACTATAACCATCGTGATTACGCTCATGTTATGAAGTTCAAACGAACTTCGCGTTGACCATAAACTAGTCAAAGCAGAAAGTCAAACGCAGTTTGACTTTAACGACAAAAACGAATGAAAAGAACGAAAGAATACTTTCAGAAGGTCCCCGCAAGCTCTTGATCCGATTTACTCTCAAGTATGAAGCGTAAACTTCAACTTAGAGAGCCAAAATCAGATTCAAGTGTGCTTTGGGAGGAAGTGGGTGGGTATTTATAGGAATTCAAGAATCGTTAAGATCGTTCTTCGAAAACTGAGCTTTGATCTGGACCTTACATGTGTGCCCATGGTTTTCTAAAACCACGGGAGCCCCTAATATGGACTATGTTCATTGAATACCAGCCCATGTTTTTGAAAAACCATGGGTTAAAACCATCAACACTTCAAAATGGACTAGGTTCATTGAATCTGCAGGAAATTTCAAAAATGGTCCCTGCACTTGTAAAACTTGAATTTTGGAACTTTTAAGCCCCGTTAACCCCATTTCAAGGCTCTAAAATAAATTTAAAGTATAGGGAACTTAAAATATGCTCAAAAACATCTCGGATGTCGGTTCGTTTGGTCGTACGGTTGCGTTATTCGCTTAATTACGACGGAAGTCATAACGTACGCAAAAACGATCCAAATTAAGCGACGAATGGAATTTTATCATGCCAAACACTAAAATAAAATATTTTAATGCTTACATAAATTTTTGTATGTCTGGATATATTTAGAACGTAAGATATGCGCGAAAATGCAAACTTGTGCACTTTTTGACCCTTTCAGTCCCTGAATGACCCAAAAGTTTATTTTAGCACACCGAACCCCTCAAAGCCTATTTCTAAGCTATGTAAAGGATATTTATGGTATGTTTAACTTATGGTCATGTTCTGGAATGTCTGTTCTAGTACGAATCACCATACTTTCGTAGTTTGTCGAATTTAGTCCCTGTAAGCGATTTAAACTTGATTTTGCCATACCAAAGCCTTCAAAGCTTATTTCTAAGTTATGTAAGGGTTATTTAAGGTATGTTAAGCCTATGTCACTATTCCGGAGTGTTTGTTGCATTAAACTGGTTATATTTACGCATCAGTGTGCGTTTAACCTTCTAGAAAGCGATTTAGAGCCCGAAATCGAACAAGAATTGACATGTGCAAACGATACACATATTTATACAAATCCCAAGTATGAAACAAAAATTTCATTGATTTGGTTTTTGTTTGATGGTCGCAGTGACCCAGGTGTCACAGTCTCCCCTACTTTAGGAAATTTCGTCCTGAAATTTATTCGTATGAGTCTGTCTGTGACTTTATGTTAAACGATCATCAAAGATATGCAAGGCATAATCCTGTCATTTTCCTCAACGGATATTCTTCAGAAGTGAAAATGAACGAATGGAGTCATTTTCCTCAACGGGTTCTTCGGAAATGGAAAATGAAGGATTTAACAAACGGATATTCATTTCCCTCAACGGATATTCTTCAGAAGCGAAAATGAATGGATGATTCATTTTCCTCAACGGGTTCTTCGTCAGAAACGGGAATGAAGGAATAATCAACGGATATTCATTTCCCTCAACGGATATTCTTCAGAAGCAAAAATGAACAAACGGAGTCATTTTCCTCAATGGGTATTCTTCAGAATTGGGAATGAAGGATTAAACAAACGTATATTCATTTCCCTCGACGGATACTCTTCAGAATGAAAATGAACAAACGGAGTCATTTTCCTCAACGGGTATTCTTCAGAATTGGAAATGAAGGATATAACAAACGGATATTCATTTCCCTAAACGGATATTCTTCAGAAGCGAAAATGAACAAACAGAGTCATTTTCCTCAACGGGTATTCTTCGGAATTGGAAATGAAGGATATTAACAAACGGATATTCATTTCCCTCAACGGATATTCTTTCAAAAGTGAAAAATGAATAGCTAGTTCATTTTCCTCAACGGATGCTTTATCAGAAATGGAAATGAATAGGGTTAACTCTAGACACATGACAGAACTTGCTGTGATTTCTATTCACTAAATTCCATAATTATGTATGCATCCATAATTACGTAATTCCTCATAGTTTGTTTTATAATGTGAAGGGGATAGAATTTGAACAAGGTCGAGGCAACCTATAATTAGGTCAGCACATCAACACACAAGCACATAATTGTTTTCTTGGATATAAATTTGTTATCATCTTGTTATTAATTGTTGTTAACTTGATGTCGATTTGAACATGGGTATTCAAGGTACACCAGGAACCCAGTCGATGGACTTCAACGTCCTCAAGAATCTATCTGAAAATAGGGTGATCTTCCAAAAATTCCATTTCTGATTACCAGGAATCATAACATTCGAATTAAGGTACACAATAATTACGGACTTACGGAAATACCCTTAGGTACCCTATTAAAGATTTATAGTGGTATATTGGGTATTCGCCCAGTGTTGTAACTTGCGCCTTGTACTTTGTTTTCTTTGGAAGAAACGTGTACTTAGGTTCTTCGTGGAAATCGCAAGAAATCAAAAGATGGGAGGAATGCGGTTCCTGATTGCCGGTATCGTAGGGGATATGTCGTTTATTCATGCAACCACAATTGTACATTGCAATGTAAATAAAGGATTTATTTATAAACAACAATAATAATAACAACAACTGTTTCATGGATCGTGACAACAAAAGAAAATAATACACAAGGCTTGATTATTTTCTAAACAGCGTTGTCACCTGTCGGTCAGATACTCATCCCTGCGCTGGATTTGCATTAGCAAGCCTTGGGCAATTCCTACGGAAATGGCCCATCTCGCCATAGTTGTTGCAAGACCCCGGTGGAAAACGAGCTTGAGCAGGATTGTTTCCAGCTTGATTTGGTGCAGCTGCGGTTGGGCAAACCCTTGCTGTATGACCTATAAGTTCACAAATTTGGCATTTGCGGCACTTCACACCAGCATGATGATGAAGGTTACATTAATTGCACAAGGGTGCAGTTCCGTTGTATGGCTTTCTAGCAGGGGGTTGAGCTGGTTGGTTGGGGATGGCTTGATCATTGTGTGCAACTAAGGCGAAGTTCTGGGAAGCCTTTCGCTTCTTTGACTTCTTAGGGGATCCAGTCTGTTCATCCATGGTCTTTGATTCCTCGATTGGTTTCTTGTCACCCTTTCGAAAAAGTTTACCTTTCCTGATCTGAGATTCAGTCAAGGTTGCAGATAGCTCAATGGCCTGTCTAACTGTAGTAGGGTTGCTACCAGTCACAATGTCTTGTACTGAGTCAGGGAGGCCATCAATGTATTTTTCGATTGCCTTATCCAAAGGCGTGACCATGTTTGGGCATAACAGACTTAACTCCTCATAACGATCCGTGTAGGATCGATGCTCACCGCTATCTTGCTTAAGATCATCAAATTCCCTTTCTAGAGCCCTTAGCTCATGACGAGGACATAATTCCTTCATTATAAGAGCCCTAAGCTCGGCCCAAGTCTGTGCTAAAGCAACCTCAGCACCACGGTCTCTCATCACCCCGTTCCACCATGTAAGAGCCCTCTTCTGAAACACACTGGAAGCAAACTCGACCTTGCGATTATCAGGACACTGAACGTGACGAAACGTACTCTCAGTGCTCTCGAACTATTGTAGGAGCCCATTTGCTCCTTCAGAACCACTAAACTTGAGTGGCTTAGCCGAATTGAAACTCTTGAAATTGCATGGAGCATTATTGTTGTTGTTGGCTTGGTTCAGTTGAGCAATAAGATTTGGGAAAGCAGCAGCCATTTGCTGCGCGATGATTTCTGCCAGTTCGGCATTCACTATCTGATTGTCGCGTCGAGGAGGCATTCTAAAAGGAGGGAAACATGAAAGGAAACGAGCGGGATGATTAGATGAAAAGGATGAGGTGATACAAAATTTGACAAAAGAAAAGATGGTGGTCATTTGTTTGTTATCACAAGGCAAACTAACGACACATTTTGACTAATAAAAGTAAATGGGTCAAAAATAATGTATCGCGAAGACATGCTCGCCTATAAGTGAACACTCACCCCAAGAGTTCCCAGGTAAGAGTGACTGGTCCGATTATGTGGATTTGTACGAACACTCTAGCCTTA
Source organism: Helianthus tuberosus (assembly GCA_030545235.1). Classification (NCBI taxonomy): domain Eukaryota; kingdom Viridiplantae; phylum Streptophyta; class Magnoliopsida; order Asterales; family Asteraceae; genus Helianthus; species Helianthus tuberosus. The sequence continues at coordinate 129,398,627 of CM060407.1, forward strand.
GACAGAAACCCAGGGTATAGGCATTCACCCTTCCAGTTTGCACGTGTTAACACTATTTAGGACCCAGAACTTTGACGAGATTTTGAAAACTCAAAGGGGTTCAAAACCTTATAAGAGAGGGTTCAAAACCTTATAATAGAGGGTTCAAAACCTTATAATAGAGGGTTCAAAACCTTACAACAGAGGGTTCAAAACCTAGTAATCAATCATCCAAGAACAGATGATTAATTTTCAAAGCGGATTCGGAATTGATGCCCCCGTTGTGGTTATCACCTAAGGATAGGTGACGGTTTTTGTTTTAAAAAAAAAAAAAATCTAAACGCAAATCTTCTTGCGTTAGGGTCCTAGAAAGGTTATAGTCTAGGTCAAAGCATTACTAATAACCTAATTCCCTATAACCATTGGCTCTGATACCAACTTTTCTGTCACACCCCGACCAGTAGAACAACAAGACGTGGCGGAAACGTCGGGGAGTGTTGTAACAGAATTAATTGTTTCACAACCATGGAAATTAAAGTTACGTTTTATTTATCAAACAAGAGGGTTACATTGTCTTAAAACAAGAAACAAAGAGTACATAACATAATTTAACTAGTTCTTGCTTCGTTTTAAGTCACTAAGGCACAGGTCCGCCTAAGTGTGTCTCGATCATCCTATGCAACAGCTCCTGAAAACACACGTGAAAATAGGTACGTCAGCATAAAAATGCCTGTGAGATACATAGGTTTTGTGAAAATAGGATTCATGACTTGAGTTTAAAGAAACTGTTTAATAAAAGTAGCCATGAATCTTGTTGAGTGTTTTCTTTCATAAATCATTTGAAAAGCAATGAATAAATCAAATGATATGTATATAAAAGAATACTGTATGGTTAAGTGAATAACCATGTAAAATGGGTTTGTATAAGTTAAGTTATTTGTAAAACGATGTTTATGTGAAGATTGTATTGTAGATGTAATATGTATAAACTGAAATGGTTTAAATAACGCTACGATATGTAATACCATAAAAGCACTTATATATAGGAAGTACCAGCAGCGTATCCACCATATTTTTATCGTATTACACGTCGCCTCGTTACTTAAATCACATACCCAAACAACCACCAAGATGAAATGTTTAATCAATTGTAGAAATGTTTATGTATGGTCAAATACAGTTCACACGGTTCAACAGTTACAAACGGTTCATATAATCAAATGGTTACAACGGTTCACAGAGTCAAATAGTTATAAACGGTTCAAAATGTAATATAATGTGTTCATATGCTGGATGAGCATATGCAACAAAATGTAATGTAAAACATTGTGTCCATATGTTGAGTAAACATATGCAACTAATGTAATGTAAATCAATGTGCTAGCATGCCCAGTCAACATACATAGCAGAAATGTAAAGTCAAACAATGTACTAAGTATGCTAAGTAAACATACATAGTGAAACAATGTAATGTAAATCATGTACTAAGAGTGTACTAATGAGCATAGCAAGTATATGATGTGAAAACATGGAAAGCATGAAAGTAACAAGTAGGCACATGTGTTTCACCCCAAAACAGTTTGGAAAACAGTAAAAGAGGGGTCTATGTACTCACTTGACATTGCCTAGAAGTCCTTGTGTAACAACCAAACAATGCTAGAGATCACGGAAATCAAACCTAAGTGACCATAAGGTATAACCTCGGAAGGTTATTCCCTACGCTACTATGGTCACTTAACATGTTTGGTCGGATCCTAATGATCGACCAAACGGGCCGTGTTCGAAAGTCTAAGCGGGTGTTTAGTCCGCTTGACTTTCGGCTCCACACAAGCACTAATCTAAAAAAATGACTAGCTAAACATGCTAGAACATGTTTAGTTAAGTTAGAAAACAGGTTTTGATATCAAAACAAATGGTTTTGATATCCTAGAGTAGTTTGGTTACAAAATACGCTAGAAAACGCATTTTGGCCGAAACTACGACTCGTCACTGAGCCTAGATAACGTGGTAATCAATAGGTATAGTCACTAGGGACTATAACCATCGTGATTACGCTCATGTTATGAAGTTCAAACGAACTTCGCATTGACCATAAACTAGTCAAAGCAGAAAGTCAAACGCAGTTTGACTTTAACGACAAAAACGAATGAAAAGAACGAAAGAATACTTACAGAAGGTCCCCGCAAGCTCTTGATCCGATTTACTCTCAGGTATGAAGCATAAACTTCAACTTAGAGAGCCAAAATCAGATTCAAGTGTGCTTTGTGAGGAAGTGAGGGTGGGTATTTATAGGAATTCAAGAACCGTTAAGATCGTTCTTCGAAAACTGAGCTTTGATCTGGACCTTACATGTGTGCCCATGGTTTTCTAAAACCATGGGAGCCCCTAATATGGACTATGTTCATTGAATACCAGCCCATAGTTTTGCAAAACCATGGGTTAAAACCATCAACACTTCAAAATGGACTAGGTTCATTGAATCTGCCAGAAATTTCAAAAATGGTCCCTGCACTTGTAAAACTTGATTTTTGGCACTTTTAAGACCCGTTAACCCCATTTCAAGGCTCTAAAATAAATTTAAAGTATAGGGAACTTAAAATATGCACAAAAACATCTCGGATGTCGGTTCGTTTGGTCGTACGGTTGCGTTATTCGCTTAATTACGACGGAAGTCATAACGAACGCAAAAACGATCCAAATTAAGCGACGAATGGAATTTTATCATGCCAAACACTAAAATAAAATATTTTAATGCTTACATAAATTTTTGTATGTCCGGATATATTTAGAAAGTAAGATATGCGCGAAAATGCAAACTTGTGCACTTTTTGACGCTTTCAGTCCCGGAATGACCCAAAAGTTTATTTTAGCACACCGAACCCTTCAAAGCCTATTTCTAAGCTATGTAAAGGATATTTATGGTATGTTTAACTTATGGTCATGTTCTGGAATTTCTTTTCTAGTACGAATCGCCATACTTTCGTAGTTTGTCGAATTTAGTCCCTGTAAGCGATTTAAACTTGATTTTGCCATACCAAAGCCTTCAAAACTTATTTCTAAGTTATGTAAGGGTTATTTAAGGTTTGTTAAGCCTACGTCACTATTCCGGAGTGTTTGTTGCATTAAACTGGTTATATTTACGCATCAATGTGCGTTTAACCTCCCAGAAAGCGATTTAGAGCCCGAAATCGAACAAGAATTGACATGTGCAAACGATACACATATTTATACAAATCCCAAGTATGAAACACAAATTTCATTGATTTGGTTTTTGTTTGATGGTCGCAGTGACCCAGGTGTCACACTTAAGGCCCAAAAGTGTTTGCGAAAGGGCCACACTCCCATTCTAGCACTCGTTACTGACGTATCAATGGAAGAGAAGAGAATTTAAGACATTCCTATTGTGCGCGACTTTCCTGAGGTGTTTCCTGAGGAATTACGTGGTCTTTCGCCTCATCGTCAGGTTGAATTTCAAATCGAGCTAGCTCCTGGAGCAGCGCCCATAGCTCGAGCACCTTATCGTCTAGCTCCATCAGAACTTGAAGAACTATCCACGCAATTACAAGAACTCTTGGAAAATGGTTTCATACGTCCTAGCTCTTCGCCCTAGGGAGCTCCAGTCTTGTTTGTGAAAAATAAAGACGGTACTTTCAGAATGTGTATTGACTACCGCGAACTCAACAAGGTGACCGTGAAGAATCGTTATCCTCTTCCACGTATTGATGACTTATTCGATCAATTGCAAAGGTCGAGTTTCTATTCCAAGATTGACCTAAGGTCAAGCTACCATCAGCTGAGAGTCCGAGAGGAAGACGTCTCCAAAACAACATTCAGAACTCGTTACGACCATTACGAGTTTCTAGTTATGCCTTTCGGATTAACGAATGCACCTGCGGTCTTCATGGATCTCATGAACCGAGTGTGCAAGCCTTACCTGGATAAGTTTGTCATTGTATTCATCAACGATATCCTGATCTATTCCAAGAGTCAGGAGGAACACGAGCAGCATCTACGACTTATGCTGGAACTTCTTCGAGCAGAGCAACTGTATGCTAAATTTTCGAAATGTGACTTCTGGCTTCGCGAAGTCCACTTTCTAGGCCACGTGGTAAACAATGATGGGATCATGTTGATCCATCCAAGGTTGACTCGATCAAGAACTGGCCTGCACCCCGTACACCAATAGAAATCCACCAATTCTTGGGTTTGGCAGGATATTACAGAAGTTTCATTAAGGATTTCTCAAAGATTGCGCAACCTCTCACTTCACTGACTCAGAAGGGTGTCACCTATCATTGGGGTGATGCACAAGAATCTGCATTTTAGCACTTAAAAGATAGACTTTGTAGCGCGCCTATCCTCTCATTGCCTGAAGGCACAAATGATTTTGTGGTTTATTGCGACGCTTCCATCCAAGGACTTGGTTTCGTGTTGATGCAACGTGACAAGCTCATTGCCTACGCATCGCGCCAACTTAAGGTTCATGAAAGGAACTACACTACTCATGATCTGGAATTGGGAGAAGTTGTTTTCGCACTTAAGATATGGAGACATTACCTGTATGGTACCAAGTGCACCATTTACACCGATCACAGGAGTCTCGAGCATATCTTCAAGCAAAAGGAGTTAAACATGCGACAACGCCGATGGGTCGAGCTCTTGAATGATTACGAATGTGCGATCAAGTACCATCCTGACAAAGCCAACGTTGTGGCCGACGCCCTCAGCCGAAAGGATACTATACCTAAGCGTGTACGTGCGTTATAGCTTACCATTCACTCTAACCTTCCCGCTCAGATTCGCGATGCTCAGGTTGAAGCATTGAAAGCAGAGAACATCAGGGCTGAGTCCTTATGAGGATCAAGGCAATGGCTAGAACGAAAGGAAAACGACGCCTACTATGTTAACGGACACATCTGGGTTCCATTTTATGGAGACCTACGCGAGCTTGTGATGGATGAAGCACATAAGTATCATTATTCAGTACATCCTGGTTCGGATAAGATGTACCACGATCTAAAGACTACATACTGGTGGCCTGGTATGAAAGCCCACATAGCAACCTACGTTAGCAAATGTTTGACTTGTGCGAGAGTCAAGACCGAATATCAGAAACCATCAGGCCTACTTCAACAGCCAGAGATCCTGAAATGGAAATGGGAGCAAATTTCCATGGATTTCGTTACTGGCCTGCCTAGATCTCAACGCGGAAATGATACCATTTGGGTGATCGTGGATCGACTGACCAAGTCTGCACACTTTCTGGCTATCAAGGAAACGGATAAGTTTTCTACTCTAGCAGACATTTACCTAAAGGAAGTAGTATCAAGGCACGGAGTGCCAACCTCCATCATTTCTGATCGTGACGCGCGTTTTACTTCGGAACTGTGGCAAGCTATGCACAGGTCTTTTGGCTCACGTTTAGATATGAGCACCGCTTATCACCCACAAACGGATGGGCAATCTGAACACACCATCCAGACCCTTGAAGACATTCTTAGGGCGTGTGTAATCGATTTTGGTATTGGCTGGGAAAAGCACCTCCCGCTAGTGGAGTTTTCATATAACAACAGTTACCACACCAGCATCCAGGCCGCTCCGTTCGAGGCATTGTACGGACGGAAGTGCCGATCACCTCTTTGTTAGGCAGAGGTTGGCGACAGTCAAATCACTGGCCCCAAACTTGTGGTAGATATTACCGAGAGGATTGTTCAGATACGACAACGCATGGCGGCAGCTCGTGACCGTCAGAAAAGCTATGCTGATAAGCGAAGGAAACCACTCGAGTTCCAGGTTGGGGATCGAGTGCTACTCAAAGTCTCACCTTGGAAAGGCGTAGTTCGTTTTGGAAAAGGAGGCAAGCTCAATCCGCGATATGTCGGCCCGTTCGAAATCATTGAGAAAATTGGCAAAGTCGCCTACAAGTTGAATCTACCTGAAGAACTCAGCAGAGTTCACAATGTTTTCCATGTGTCGAATCTGAAGAAGTGTCTGTTAGATGAGACCCTCATAGTTCCTCTCAAGGAGCTCACTATCGACGACCAGCTGCGATTCGTCGAAGAACCAGTAGAGATTACGGATCAAGATGATAAAATTCTCAAGCGCACCAGGATACCCCTCGTCCGAGTTCGTTGGGATTCCCGTCGTGGCCCAGAGTATACCTGGGAACGAGAAGACCAAATGAAACTCAAGTATCCCCAGCTGTTTAAGAATAACGCAACCACTACTGAGGCTGAAGCTACTGCAGAATTTCGGGACGAAATTCCAAATCAACGGGGGGATGATGTGACATCCCAGGAAAACCAGGAAACCAACGCAACTTAACTAGCTTCCTCAGTAACCACGTGCTAAATTTCAGGACGAAATTTTCTTAACAGGGGGAGAATGTGACAACCCTCATAATTCCATGTATCCGTACGATTTATTAATGATAATTAAAGTGCTTGATGATTGTGCTGAATCACTTAACTGCTTTCTGATTTCTGTGTTATACTTACATGTGCTTGTTAACATACTAGTAGTGTACAGAAAAGTTACTAAATAGTCCGGTATGCTTTCCTGAGTGTTGAGAATTAAAAATGTTGCAAAAATATATATAAAAAACACCTTACGGAATAATTAAGCACTTTAACGGAACGGTATCTAACCGAACAACCGGACATTACCCGGAACACCAAAATAATGCTAGAAGCATTGTTTCTATTTTTTTGAGCTAGTTATGATCCCCGAACATCATAACACTCACTAAAATATCTAGTAACTAACTAAACTAACTAAATACTTGGATTTGGAATACAAGATAACTAATTGGTTGGAATTTACACTTAGACCCCCCCCCATGCACATAATCGGCTAACATGGCCTAAATTATGGATGCTACATAATCTTGCTAGATTACAAGTAATCTTCTCTTGATTTACTCTAAGATCTTGTATGTACTTTTAAAGACATACTACACATTGGACAAAGCACTTGTTGAAGATTATAAGTAAACACACTAGTCATCACCTTCATTTCCATCAACACTCCACCAACACCTTCCTTCCTCTCTTCCCCTCCATAATCTCGGCCCAAACACCCCCTTACACCACCACAAGTTTCAAGCATCCATCTTCCAATCCAAGTGTACTTCTAGGTGCTACAAGGCGTTCAACGAAGCTCGGTGTTCTCGGAAGTTGAAGGACCTCTCTTATCTTCTTTTATCCACTCAATTTCTTCACTTGAACTTCCCTAGCCTTGAGCTAGTGGTAAGAACTTAGATCCTTTCATTTTTCATCTTGTTTAAGTGGTTAATAGATGTATTATGAAGAAAACATATGAACACCATATGATGATTATGTACTGATATGAAGGACTTATAACCTGCTGTAAGTGTCGTTGTTAATCGCTAAACATGTTAACGGAATCAATCGAGCACGCTTTAGAATGTTAAAAGCTGAAAACAGTAGGCTGTTTGGTGATTACAGCCAACTTCAGTCGGCTGTAACAGGACCTTAATAAAACGAAAAATGTATTTTCTGAACTCTAGATTTATGTATGATGAAATACAGTTCTAATGGCATTGAAATCATAATTTTTGGACTTCGTTTACTATTTTTAAAGACCCGATTTGTAACAGCAGCTAAAGCTGAGTTTTTACAGCAGTAAATGGGTGTTATATTTTTAGTCATAACTTGAAACCTGAGTAGAACTAGGTCATGAAATTTGTACTGTAAATGACCACTGATGTATTTGTTATCCTCCCACTAGAATTTCGTAAATCAGACTTACGATGAATTTTAAATAAATTATTCCGTGGACAACAGTCAGAAAAAGATAAATCTGAGTGCAGTCCGGAAAATGATTTTTTATAAAATATTGGTGATGAATTGGATCCCGATATTTTTACACAATAATATTTGGATCGTTTAAGACCTTCCATAAAAAGTTGGGAATTTTTGGAACAAGTTAACTATTTTATTAAAATCCCCGAAATCAGCCCAGTTTTGAATATAAAAGCTGAAACGACATAAGTGGTAATTTGCGTGTCTAAATGTCGGGTATGTTATCTGAGAACGATCTAACATGTTATATTTCAATAAAAGTGTTATGTGAAATGTCGTATGTTTGCTTATGAACGGAAATAGATGGGAAGTTTATATGGGCATGAACCGTTAAAGTGATGCATGTTATGTGGTAGATGCGTGTAGGAACTTTGTGCTCTATTTGAAACCACTAAATGACTAACTTGTAATCATACTAGGACGTGATTGACCGACCTTGACTGTTAGCTATTTTTGAGAGTCAAACCGAGCAACCAAAGGTGAGTTCACACCCTTACTAAGGCATGGGATTCCCGGTGGTTGGGAATGGGATTAAATAGCTGAGACAGAACTTGTACCTTCACCACTACTAGACTACTTACCTCCGTCCTCGGATTGGGAAGGACGCCAGCGCTAAACCTACGTACTCACTACGTACCACTGTCCTCGGATTGGGAAGGGCACCAGCGCTAAACCTACGTATTCTCATACGTACCTATGTCCTCGGATTGGGAAGGGCACCAGCGCTAAACCTATGTATTCACTACGTACCACTGTCCTTGGATTGGGAAGGACACCAGCGCTAAACCTACATATTTAATATGTACCTCTGTCCTCGGATTGGGAATGACACATATATATACATCTAGTCTAGTGGTTTACAACATGGGGTAGCCCCCACCGTTTATGGTTTGGAAAATAAGCAAAGTTGATTTAACCTGCAATTGCAAACAAACTCATAGTTTTTGAAAAACTACTTTATAACGAACACCTACTGTGAAGTCGCTCAACTTTGTTGTTGATTTGTTGTTACATGCCTTGCAGGTCGTTAGGTACTTATGGAGCTTGCGCGAGGAGGAGGTCGTTGTGGGATATGGACTGTTATGTCCCGTGCTGAATATTTAATCCTTATGAACTTATTAAACTTATGTTTTGGGTCTTAAAACTTATGAACTTCGAACTCATGTTTTAGCTTTACATCTTATGCTTCCGCTGATTAAATTGAACTTGGTTAACTTACTTTTGGTCACCAATTGTATTATGGTTGGTTTCACTTACTTAAATACGTTGTTCAATATGATTGGTGGCTCGATCCTGGTCATGTCAAGCCTCCAAGCGGTGATACTCCGCATGGTGGATTTTGGGGGTGTGACATAAGCATAGTTTAAGAGTAAAATAAGTATGGAGAAAATAATCCAAGTATAATTAAGTGTATGAATGTCGTATTTAAGTAACGTATTCGCTAAAGAGACGAATTATGCATAAGTTTTACGTATTTGCAAGATTAATACCTAGATTCCAAGAATTACGAATATGCAATGAATGTTTCATGAAATTGAACGTACGAGTATGTATAGAGTATGTATAACATGAATTTAAAGGAACATGAGTTTTATTAATGAATCAAGTCTCGGATTTTACAACGATTACAATGAAAGAACGATTTCTGGAATACAACACTTCTAAAAATAGAATTTCAAGCAATGGTTTCTAAATATGGAAAGTATGAAAACGCAGGGCGTTACAGTCTCCCCTTCTTTTAGGAAATTTCGCCCCGAAATTTATTCAAGAGGAAGACTTGAAAGAGTTTTGGTAAAAGGCGATTATTTAAAACTGAGACTTGGAAACTTTGAAACGTTTTGAAGGTACGAAATTTTGGAGAATAGCAAAATAGGTTTGTAAAAGGATTTGTTGGCTAAAATGGTTTTGAGGCATAAGCATGAGTGAAACGTGTATAGGTAAAACGATTTTGAATAACTAAATTTGGAGTTATTTTATGAATGTATTGTATTTACGAAGGAGGTCTTTATAAAACGGTTTGTAATCAATAAAAGTGAGGTAGTTTGCATAGGAAGTTTTAAGGGTAGTATAAAGTCATACATTTGTAAAAAATTGCTTATTGAGAGGAGCGAGGAGGTTTGGTACCTTAAATAAAGTGCTAACGATCTACTAAGTGTGTTTACACAAGGATAAAGAATAGGAAGACAGTTTTAAAGGTAAGAAGGTAAGTTAGGATTCGAACGTTCAAGCAGACTCGATTGTGAACGAGGTTCGTGTAAAGGAAAAGAATAATGGAGAATAAAGAACGATTGACAACTAATAAACGAAACATGAGTATAAGGATGGTATAGGTATTGATTAGACGAAAGTAGTGTGCTAAGAATGAGGTCTCGTCGTGGATAATCAGATATAATGCGTTTGTGAGTTATTTAAAGTTTGAATTAGGTCTAAGTGGTCTGTAAAACACTGAATTTCTCATGGAAAGTTTTACGAAAGTTTGGTAACATGATGAAAACACTTATATATAGAAAGTACCAGCGGCGTCTCCACCATGTTTTGACCACATTACGTCTGTTTCGTATTCAGTGTCATGTTACGTTCCGTGTCTTACCATACACAGTAGTACACTCTATGGTTTTCACACGCCTATCACTATAATCCCGTGTGCACCCACGATTATTTTGATTGTCGCATGATCCGCATAGCTTGTACTAGTTGTGTATGAATCAAGGTATACATAATTTAGAAATAAGAATGTGTACGTACAAGAATACAGTATATAAGCAAGTCCATGCTTAAGTATGTATGGGACCCACGTAAGCGAATCCCTCGGATTACGCTCGCGTACAGGTACGAATGTATGAAGCATGAGTATGAATGAAAGTATGAGCATAAATATAAGTTTAAGTATGAATATACACGTAAGTATGAGTATAAAAATAAAACGTATGAGTAGTAATAGTATAGGTATAGACATAAAATGTATCGTTATGAGTATGAGTGTAGGTACGATTAATAAGGATTACGTATATAGTATATGCGGGAACATAACGGATTTAAGCGTATAAAAGCGTTCAAAAGGTTGAGTATGTAAATACGAACAATATAAATGAAATTATCATGAGATATCGACTAAAACGTGTACGATGATATGCATGTATAGTTGTTTAAGCAAAACGTTGAATTTATCAAATCAAAAATAGATTGAGTTGGATTGGGAAGGTAGAATATCGTTTGTAAATGTAAAGGAACATAAAGTACTCATTGGTTATGCATAACGTATTTTGTAATGAATGAAATGCTACTTTTGTTTTAAAAAGAGTTTACGTATGTTGAAGATTGTTCATCCCCATGAAGTCTTCTAGCCCATGTGTTTTGAACTTTGAATGACGAATTATGCGGTGTAGAAAAAAAGGTTTTCGAAAATAATGGGTTTGTTTCATTTGCATCAAAACAAGAAATTTTGAATTTTAAAGGTTCTTCTGAAAACGTCGATCCTTAGAAAAGAAATTTAGCAAAAGGACTTAGTGATTGTTTAAGAAATTTTTTTTAACAAATGATTTGTTGATGTAGAAAAGCGTATTTGGTAAAATGATCGTATGATATCTATAAGATCTTATAAGTATATGAGAAAGTTGGTTTGAATTCCGATTGGGAATGAAAGTCTTAAGTATGGTGATATAACGTGAGTGTGTGTTTTAGTGATTAAGTTGAATATGAAGTTCATAGGTAAGAGATTCATTGGACCGATTAAATTGATAGGTAGCATCTCGTAAGGTTTTGAAATTTGGGTCATAAAACGTTTTAAGACATGATTAAGAATCTCGTGTATATGAGTTGAGTGAAAATAGATTGTAGGATAAGAAGAATGCTTGATAAAACAATGTATTTTAAAATCGGTATAAGTAGGTATTTTGAATAATGATAAACGATTTAGGTATAAAGCATGATCGGGCTTGCATAATAAGCTATTTTGAAGGAAAATTTTTGGTAACGATCACCTAGGTAAGGGAATCACCCCTAACTCGTTGGTGAGGTCGTTTTAAGAAAGAGGGAGTGGAGTTAATCGTCAAGGTAAGGAATTCACTCCTATCTTGATGATATGTTTCCTATCGTTGGTGAGGTCGTTTTGAGATGAGTTTCCTCAAGTTTACATAAGTTTAGCAAAGATTAAATGAAAATAGAAATGAACAGCCCACTTTAGAACCTTTTTGGCGACATTCCAGGCTCTGGTTTTCCAGGGAAAACCTTTGGAAACGTAGCTAAGATCAATCCATAGGAGTAGGAAAAAGAATCGAGTGAATCGGATAAGAAATGAGTGAGATACGCTTGTTTTCGTATGAGAGTTGCAATCCGCTCGAACTTCCTAATTTGCAGCTGATTGAAGGTGTTTGAGAGTGATCTTGAGGTGTTTGAAAAGTGTATGAAGTGTGGAGGATGCTTGGTTTTTATAGGAGAGGGTTAGGGTTGGGTTAGTTGGGGTTTAAATGCAAGAAACACAAGTTAAACCACTCAAAACTCACCAAATTCGCGACCAATCCACGAGCTGATGTGAGCTGTCTCCGGATTACACTGGCTCGTGGCCAGCGAAGGTTATGAGGATGGGCTTCATGGCTAGCGACAAGGGGAACGGCTGATGTGAGATCAAGTTTTATTAAATGATGTTTTGGCCCCTAAAGTTTCATATTTAAGGTTTTTAAGTGTTTTAGGGATTGTTTTTGACATGTAAGCATAGTTTAAGGGTAAAATAAGTATGGAGAACATAATCCAAGTATAATTAAGTGTATGAATGTCGTATTTAAGTAACGTATTCGCTAAAGAGACGAATTATGCATAAGTTTTACGTATTTGCAAGATTAACACCTAGTTTCCAAGAATTACGAATATGCGACGAATATTTCATGAAATTGAACGTACGAGTATGTATAGATGATGTGCGTGAAAGTGTTATATATATTAGGTGTATATTTTAAGCCCTTTTTAACACTTATTTTAGCCAAGTTTTAAATTTATAAAACACGATATTTTACTAACACTAAACACACATATGGGCAAGTGCACCCATCGTGAGCGTAGTATAGCGTTGGTAAGATACCGAGGTCGTCCAAGGACACAAGAGCTTTTAATACCGGTTTATCCTCAACGTCTAACCAAAATAAAAAGTTTAGAAAAATGTTTTAAACTAAGAAAAATAAAAACTAACTAAAATGCTGAAAAAATAAAAATAAAATAAAAACAGATAGACAAGATGAATCACTTGGTTCCGACTCGTATCTAGTATAACCTTTGATTATTTCCGCACTTTTGCACATAATTAAGAGATTATCTTAGTTATTGTAGTAGGCCCCTCTTTTGAAGGTGACCTTACCCTCACCCCAGTAGTTTTAGTCAGCAAGGATACAATCCTAAAAGGGTTGATTATTGGAAGATAATGAATTAAGTTATTAATGCAGTATTGTGGTAGGCCCCGCTTTTGGCGGTGACGTTACCCTCGGCTAAGTAGTCTGAGTCAGCAGGGATACAGTCCTAAATAGCCGGGTTATAGTATTAATAGTAGTTAACTTATGAGGGGATCAAAGAGTTTGGACCCCCGCCATCCAATACCGTGAAGTATTGAAGGAGGTCCTACTAAATTTGACCCAGGTCCATTGCAGGACCACTAAACGCTGAACAATGGCAAGACCTTTACCAAACCGTTCCCTTAACCCCCGACCAGGTAGCCAACATACCTCCATATAGACCGTGGAGATATGAATGGTGAAAATCCTTTATTTTATATAGACAGTAAAATAATGCCAAGACACCACGGACAAACGATAAGGAAAGATCACCTTCAACATAAGTAACTAGTTATTAAAGTCATTAATACAAAACCAAAAAAAAAGTGCAAAAGATTAGAAATAAAAAGTATTATACTAGACACTTTGTCTTCACCAAGTGATGTAAGAGACTTAGGCAAACATGGCCTTGATTGTCAAGAACTCTTACGATCAATCTTGGATCCCGAGACGACTCACAAACTCTACGATGGACAATGGATGATGGTGGTGGATGATGGTGTTGTGATGGTGGTGGGTGGTGGATGAAGTGTGAGAGAGGTGGTGTGCCAAGGGATGAGATGAAATGAATCCAAGCACTCCTATTTATAGGCTGACCAGAGAGCTGGGCACGGCCCCGTGTCCGCTGAGCACGGCCCCGTGCCCGTCTGACACTCTCTGTCCTCATTAATTGTAATTCGCAATTACAATAAATGCGCCTGCTGTACTTTCGACACGCCCCCGTGTCCGCTGGGCACGGCCCCCGTGGTGGGCAATAGAAGCTTCTATGGATTTGTCTTTTCTGCTGCTTCTTGGGCACGGCCCCGTGCTGGCTGAGCACGGGCCGTGTTCAGTCTTCTGCCTTCTCTCTTTTGCCTCCTCAAGCAAAACTCTTTAATATGTGGCTTACACTCCCAAATGGAATGGGTAGAAGAGAAGGTTTTTGGCTTGTCGTAGAGTGTCGGGATTTCCAAGATCTTTTTGGGTTTTATTTTTATCTATTTACACTCCTATTCGTAATGATTTATTTAGAACTTTTCATAGGAGAAATTACTTATTTGGGCATAACATGTCTTTTTTTTAAAATTCCATTTATATACAAGTTCACATACCTCACGGGAGAAATCACCCACACTCGGCCGAAGGTGTATTTTTTAGTGAATCACTCGAGAGCGGCATGGAACTTATTCCTACCATAAGCTTGCCAAGCAATCAATCCTCCTCCTTTTAAACTTTTATACCTTTGTAAATATCAAGAGGACTTTGTGGGTTAAGGGTTAGGCTTGGGTTAAAGGTAGGTGGTTGGGTTAGTGGTTAGTGGTTAGTAGAAAAAGGGCGAAAAGCGTAACAAGTGTCGGTTTTCGTAAGATTTTCTATTTTTGTAACTTTTTGTTTTTGATGAAGCTTTTATTCAAACAAAGTTATTTTTGATGAACTTGTTTGTTTATTTTCTTTTTGCTTCATCATCAACACATTTTTTTTTAACAATCTTATGAAAAACCGAACTTGTTACTAAAACAAAGGGTTAAAAATAAAAAGGGTTTTGGTGGGTAAAAGGGTTTTTTTTTGGTGATGAAATGAAAAGGTTTAGGCTCAAAGGGGCTAACTAGGGGGATTTTTGGGTAGGTGGTAAAAGAAAAAGAAAAATAATGGTGTTGAAATAAAAATGGTTAGTCCTAATGCCTCCATCATTTACTTACTCGGGTTTAAGTTGATAAGGACCGGGAATGTATCGTCATGGCAAGTTCTAGAGTTGTAAGAACCAAACGGCTATTCACACAAGAAACGAAAAATGAGCATTTAGTCTAAAGATGTGTAATTTGTATGCTCAATAAAGGCTCAAAACTCACTTTTGTGGGAATGGGTTTTTATGTGATCAAGTATATATAATCAAATTTTAACTAAGTTTGTTATGCCTTTTCATAATTTTCTTATGTTGGTTCTTTTTATCACTACGCTATCGGTTGTAAATTCGTAAAAATATAACCTTTTTGAGAACTTGAATTTCCCGAGTTAAACCTAGACAAGTAAGAAAAATGAAATTTTTGAAAAAATTTGGGGTGATTAGCGGTTCCAATAGAGTTTTGTGTAAGGCTTGTATTTAGGACTTGCAAAATTCAAGGTTTTAACATCCCCCCCCCCCACACTTAAATTACACATTGTCCTCAATGTGTCCCAAAAATAAATTTTTAGGTTGATTAGATGTGTAAAATGGTGTTAAAAAGCAAAAATTTGTGTTACTGGGCACTGAACACGGCCCCGTGTTATCCGGGCACGACCCCGTGTTCAGGTGCCAGTAACAAAATTAAAACAAGAGAAACAGAAGTCTGGGCACGGGGGCGTGTTGGGTGAACACGGCCCGTGTCCAGGTACCTGAACTGGGCGTTTTTCTGCAGGTGGTTCAGCACGGGGCCGTGTTGGTTGGGCACGGCCCGTGTTGAACCTTCTGAAATGGAGAGAATTGTCGGGTTGCCTTGTTCTTGTGCATGAGTTCATTTTTCTCGTTCCCCTTTTCATCCTTTACCACCATGAGTGTGTTTTATTCATTACAAACCATCCAAACCTTAAAACCATCATTTCATTTCATCTTAGAGAGAACTTACATAATCCTAAATTAAACCTAAACTAGATAAAACTTAACTAAATAGGTCAGGAGGCACACGAGGTTATCATAGATAGTTCTACTATTATAAGAAAATTTCGAGAATAGTTTCCCGATATAGTAGGACTTTTAGCCGAAGGATTTCTTCCTTGAATGTTGTTTAAAGCCATTCTTCGATCTCCCTAGGAAGAAAGAATGCGGCTTCATTTTCTTCCGCAACTGGTGGCTGAGGAGGAACATTCACCGGGACTCCTTGCACCACTCTTCGCGGAGGTTCTTGGTGCATGGCGTACCATTCGGCCGGAATGACAACTTCGGGCACCACGTTCCACGCCCTTTGGGTTATTATAGGTACCAAAGGCGGGGAGGCGAGAAGGTTCAACCTCTGGTGCAAGAGGTTTACTTCTCGAAGACAACCCTCCAGCCCTACTGTAAGATGGTTGATACGGTCGACCAATGCTTCTTCCACTCCCGTCATTTCGTCAATAGCCTCCCTTAGGGCGTAAACATAGTTCACAAGAGAGTCTTCTGTTGTTGATGACCTCCTCCCTTGTCGGTTATTTCTTGAAGATGATCCGCTTGTTCTGCTTGCCATTTTCTGTGAAAGAAACCAAAGGAAGCTGAATTTTTACAAAACAGTGCCTCGGACACGGCCCCGTGTTCACTGAGCACGGCCCCGTGTCCATTTGTCTGCAGGATTTTAGGCTAAGGAATCTTGGAGTTTTAAATTATTTCCATGATTTTTATCTGAGTTTTGAGCTTAGATAATTTAAAATAAAGTTATACAACTAACTTTAAACAAGAATCCTTAGCAAATAATCTTACAAACTCTTCATAGAGGGTTGGAATCAAGAGATTTCCAAGCTTCCATGGAGGAAATTTTGAAAATTTTTGAAAGAAGAGGAAATGAATAAAAGTGGAAGGGACAAGAGGGTCCTTTGGAACCTTCTTTTAGCACTTACCTAGGATGGTATGAGTGAAGATCCCAGGAATCTCTGCCAATTGAAGTGGTCAAGAATGAGCAGGAATCAGGCTGCATTTAAAGAAAACGACAACGCTCTGGACACGGCCCCGTGTCCACTGGATACGGCCCCGTGTGCAGATGAAATCCTGACACATTTTGTCCGTATTCTGACCAAATCAGCAGAGAATCTTTTTGGTGAGCACGGGGGCGTGCTGACCTGGACACGGCCCCGTGTCTGGAGGCTGTTTTATGGAGTTTTGCTTCTTCTAAGGATTTCGTCGAAATCGGGTGGTTCCTTACTGGTTGGGACAACCCCAAAGTGCCTAAGGTGCTGTTTGTTTTTTCTGCGGGAAAAGGTCTGCAGTCTGCGGACCACATCTGCAGGCATCTGCAGGAGAAGAGGTGGACCAAATGTCTGCAGTCTGCAAGGAGAAGAGGGTTTGTTTTTTTTTATATATAAAATCTCTTCACACACTAAACACACACTAAACACACACACATCTCTCTCTGATCTCTATCTCCCTGCCTCCCTCTACTACCACAAGTCCACAACCACCGTCCACCTCCACCACAACCAGCCACCACCACTTCAACCGTCACCACTACACCACCGTCACCACTCTTCTCTCTCTCTCTCTCTGCCCTCATCTACCACTCGGTCATCTGTTCCAGCCCCCGATTTTTCATCTCCGACACACAACCCACACCCACAGCCGACGATTTAAGAGATTCAAGAGAGAGAGATGTGAAATCCGAGGGAGATAGAGATGGCAGCAGACGGCGGACTGAGAGGTGAGCAACGGTGGAGTCGACGGCGGACTGAAAGGTGAGCAGCGGTAAGTTGCTGATGATGTTCATGTTCTTTGATTCGATTTGGTGGTTTTAGTTCGTGGATTTGGGGGTTTCGATTTGGGGGTTTTAGTTCGTGGATTTGGGGGTTTCGATTTGGGGGTTTTAATCGATTTGGTGGTGGAGCAGGGGTGGGAGGTGGTGGCGGAGTGGAGGTGGGCGGCGGAGTGAAGGTGGAGGTGGTGGCAGAGGAGGTGGTGTCTGGAGGGAGAAGAGGAGAAGGTGAGAAGAGGTGAGCAGACCTTAGAAGACATAGGTCCAAGTCTATGCCATGAAGAGGTCTCGCAGACCTTTTATAATGAAAGGTCTGCGAGAAAACAAACAAGCTGCGGACTCCAAACCTCTGCGCGCGTCTGCACGGCGCAAACATAAGTGGCCAGAAGTGCTTCTGGCCAAAAAACAAACACCACCTAAGATACCTTAATTGTCCTAGACTAAGGCGAGAACGCAAGAGGTTGTCGGTGAGGGTAATTCCTATTTTCATTCTAGGTGGACAAGTCCAACCCTTTCCCGGGCTCTTGTTAAAGAAGGTGTATGCCGAATCGCTCAGGTCTATGTATGCATCGAACGAAGTCGATGGAGAGTCCTTCACGGCACAATCGACACAGGGACGACTATCGTCCAAGTCTTTGCTAGGTATGAAGGTATTTTCGGGAGCAACGAGGTTGTTGGAATGCGGTTCCAGCATTTCGTCATGGTCATTGTCTTGGGGTGGATTAATAAAATCCTTCCTAAGCTCTTCTGACCAATTCAGAATTAGCTTTTCTAGTTGAAATAATTCATCAAGGAGCATTTACCCTAGAATATCTGGCTGGGCGCATTCGAGGGAGAAATAGTGTTTATTTTTACTTTCGCCCCTCTTAAGGTTGTAAGAAGTCGATGGGTCCATGTAGTGGGGCTTATAATTTAGAAAGTAGCATTTTACTTCTTCATGTTTGCCACCACATAATTGACACCACGTACCATAAGAGTGTCGAAAGTAAAAACAATTACTATCACTCATGTTTATGTCAGAAATTACCAACCGCCGGGATCTAACGGTTCTGTTTTCAGTAACTGAAACTTGGGCACGGGGGCGTGTTGAGTGGGCACGGCCCCGTGTTCAGCTTACTGTCTGACGTAAAACAAGATTGCCAGTTCCAATGATTGAGCACGGGGGGCGTGTTCAGCAGGCACGGCCCGTGCTGAGCTCTGCAGAAGCTGAAAAACTAAGAAAATCCTAAAAAATTAAAAAGAAAAATAAAAGATGATTAGGCCTTTGATTCCTAACTTTCTTAAAATCCTTGTGACCCCGGCAACGGCGCCAAAAACTTGATGTGCGTGAAAGTGTTATATATATTAGGTGTATATTTTAAGCCCTTTTTAACACTTATTTTAGCCAAGTTTTAAATTTATAAAACACGATATTTTACTAACACTAAACACACATATGGGCAAGTGCACCCATCGTGAGCGTAGTATAGCGTTGGTAAGATACCGAGGTCGTCCAAGGACACAAGAGCTTTTAATACCGGTTTATCCTCAACGTCTAACCAAAATAAAAAGTTTAGAAAAATGTTTTAAACTAAGAAAAATAAAAACTAACTAAAATGCTGAAAAAATAAAAATAAAATAAAAACAGATAGACAAGATGAATCACTTGGTTCCGACTCGTATCTAGTATAACCTTTGATTATTTCCGCACTTTTGCACATAATTAAGAGATTATCTTAGTTATTGTAGTAGGCCCCTCTTTTGAAGGTGACGTTACCCTCACCCCAGTAGTTTGAGTCAGCAAGGATACAATCCTAAAAGGGTGGATTATTGGAAGATAATGAATTAAGTTATTAATGCAGTATTGTGGTAGGCCCCACTTTTGGCGGTGACGTTACCCTCGGCTAAGTAGTCTGAGTCAGCAGGGATACAGTCCTAAATAGCCGGGTTATAGTTTTAATAATAGTTAACTTATGATGGGATCAAAGAGTTTGGACCCCCGCCATCCAATACCGTGAAGTATTGAAGGAGGTCCTACTAAATTTGACCCAGGTCCATTGCAGGACCTCTAAACGCTGAACAATGGCAAGACCTTTACCAAACCGTTCCCTTAACCCCCGACCAGGTAGCCAACATACCTCCATATAGACCGTGGAGATATGAATGGTGAAAATCCTTTATTTTATATAGACAGTAAAATAATGCCAAGACACCACGGACAAACAATAAGGAAAGATCACCTTCAACATAAGTAACTAGTTATTAAAGTCATTAATACAAAACCAAAAAAAAAGTGCAAAAGATTAGAAATAAAAAGTATTATACTAGACACTTTGTCTTCACCAAGTGATGTAAGAGACTTAGGCAAACATGGCCTTGATTGTCAAGAACTCTTACGATCAATCTTGGATCCCGAGACGACTCACACACTCTACGATGGACAATGGATGATGGTGGTGGATGATGGTGTTGTGATGGTGGTGGGTGGTGGATGAAGTGTGAGAGAGGTGGTGTGCCAAGGGATGAGATGAAATGAATCCAAGCACTCCTATTTATAGGCTGAACAGAGAGCTGGGCACGGCCCCGTGTCCGCTGAGCACGGCCCCGTGCCCGTCTGACACTCTCTCTCCTCATTAATTGTAATTCGCAATTACAATAAATGCGCCTGCTGTACTTTCGACACGCCCCCGTGTCCGCTGGGCACGACCCCCGTGGTGGGCAATAGAAGCTTCTATGGATTTGTCTTTTCTGCTGCTTCTTGGGCACGGCCCCGTGCTGGCTGAGCACGGGCCGTGTTCAGTCTTCTGCCTTCTCTCTTTTGCTTGGGAAGATGCCGTTGAGGGGTCGGGCAGTCCACTAATGTTCCTTTTCTTGTATTTATGTTGGATTTAGCTGTCTTTTTGCTTCTTTTGTGTTTTTGAGCTCATTTAATTCTGAAAATACAAAAGGAAGACAAAAACACTCTTTTTCCAATATTAGTACATAAAAAGGGTTAGTTTTATGCCTTATTTGATGTAATTTATATGTTGCATTTTACACACATCAATAGAGTATGTATAACATGAATTTAAAGGAATATGAGTTTTATTAATGAATCAAGTCTTGGATTTTACAAGATTACAATGAAAGAACAATTTCTGGAACACAAGACTTCTAAAAATACAATTTCAAGCAATGGTTTCTAAATATGGAAAGTATGAAAACGCAGGGTGTTACAAGGAATATCCTTCTTGTCCCTTCTTTCATGGCCGTTAGCGTTTCTAGAAGGAAGTGGAGCTGGCGCGCACTGAGTGGAGCCACGTGTCCTGGTCGTCGTCCTTGTTGTCTCTCTAACATCAGAAGGTGAGTGCAGATCATGGGGCAGATGTCGTTGCACGGTGATTGGTGCCACATAGGCGTCCTTATGTACCTTCTTGTCTTCTACACGATTGCTAATCGTGGAGCACGATAGGATACAGCCTGTTGGACGCTGATTGGCCCATTTCTATGCAAATCGTACCTTTTGTATTGTCCATGATGGACCCGCACTTCTGTCCTCGCGCGGCCTCTGGGGCAAACCCATATCTCCGGCGCAAGGTCCAAGGAGTGAGGGTTTTCATCCAGGATGTTAAGTGTAGAATCTGAGCTTTAACTTTGGTTGGGCCTCACGCGCGACCTTGGTTTTACCTATTTAGTCGGCGCGGGGTCTAGTATGTCACACCCCCAAAATACCACATGCAAAAACACCGCGGGACGTGTGACGTACGAGGATCCAGCCACTAATCACATTGAACTATAACAATATATTAAATAAAAGTTTCCATTTGTTTCACAGAGTAAATTCAAATCACAACTTAAAACAAATACGTTCAACGGAAGCATAATGTAAAATGTTATTCAAGTGTTTCAAAACAAATGTGCGAAAACGATGAACATGTATCCAAGAGCCACGACCCATGACCACTCCAGCACTCCCATATAGCAAGTTCCATAACCATGAATCTAACGACCTATAAGCATGCAGACAAGTGTGTCAGACGACGTTGGTGAGTTCAAAGTTTGTTATCACGTTTAGTTACCAAGTATAAGTTTAAAACTTTTCAGAAATACAATGTTGTTAATAACTCGAGTACCGCGAGATGGCTCCAGATTATTTGCCCTTCCCCAATGCTCTATCAACCATTGGTCGAGTGGTTAAGGTAATTAGTTCACGCCCGTCCTCCCCGGTACGGTGTGAGGGTGCCAAACCTAATAGCGCTATCAACTAATAACCTCGTTGCCTCCCCGACAACCAATTCGGTATATGATGGGACTTAAGTGATAGATATGAGTGTATTAACCAACATCCCAGGTTTAACATTCCAGTTAAACCCATTTACCCAATATTCCTCCCCGGAATATTTACCAGATGTCCCTCCCTGGGACGCTTGCTTGAAAAAGACAGTGAACTCACCTTAGATTTGCTCGGTATATTAAGTTACCCATTCCAGTTAGTCAACCAACCCTACCGTGGTTACCAATGAAATCAGTTTCGTAATAATTTAAGTCATGTATTTCACACAGATTGTGTTCATCACAAAGATCACTATATAACATATAGCAAGTACTCAGTTCGCATACAAGTTCACATTCCATGTGCATGACACATAGCCACACGTAACAGATGGGTTCTGTTCTCACAAGTCAAACCAGATTTCCCATTCCTAATCAACATTATTGTCATGCAACACACTTATCGATTATCACAAACATCATAGACTGTTTAACTGTTATGTCCATTTTCACTTGTAGCATCTCCACGAAGAATCAATTCTTCGTGGGATGCTCTCGTGGCGAAGAACTTTAGTTGTTCGTCAAAAGCCAATCAACGAAGGACCAGGTTCTTCATCGAGTTATGTTCTTCGCGAGGAGTGTTTCGTCGCTGCTTCAACAGACGGTTACAATTCCCTTATGTTTAGTCATAACAGTTGCTAACAAATTTGACAGTTTCCAATTCAGATCAAACAACGCCTTTTAATCATAATCATGCACCCTAATTATGAACAATCATCAACCATTCAAATCCATTCATAACATAACAGTTCCTATTCGTCATACCAATCATAACTAATAATTTATCATGTGAACCATCATACTAAGCAAACAAATCATCAGTTTGTTAATCCAAAGATTCCTACTCATCAAGTCCATCATAGTTTCATACCATATTCAACCGCATGATCTAGATTTACGATCTAATAACGAAACCCTAGTTTTTCATAGAATCACGACATAAAGATTTTAGCAACAAACAATAATAGACACTAACCGTGATACCGAAGTGATTAGTTTATTCGGGATGGACAAGCTTCGAGACCTACGATTGCCGTCGCACAGGAAGCGGAGAAAAGAGAGAGAGTTTTAGGGTGGTTTTTGAGTTTATGATTGACGATCACTAGTGATTATACAAAAAAAACAACTGTCGGCTCATCTTGGGCCACGAATGGTTCTGGGCCAAGGACCTTTTTGGCGAAAGACCTACTGGCGAAGAACCTTCTTCGCCGTGAGGTGTTTGGGACGAAGAACTCTAGTTTTCCGTCGACAAGCTTGGGCGAAGAACCCTAGTTCTTCGCTGGCTTAGGTTTCTCGTGAATCAAGTGTGGTGCCATGCTATGCCTAAACATTAAACATTACACATCTAACAATCAAACATCAGAGTATTCTAATCATTCAAATAAACTACACATGACATCACATAAAACAGATAGTAACAACAGGATTGCGAAACAAGCGATGCGTAGAGAAAAGACCTTGAAATCTCGGGTTGTCATATAGTAAGTTTGTCAGATTGATGTAGTAGGAGTATGGTCTTGCACGTGACCTGATTGGTCAGCGCGGCCTTTTGGGACCATACCCCTTCAATAACAATAGTGATGTTTGTGTTATTTAAGAACTTTAACCCCTTTTTTAATGTTCATGCATATTCTTGTCTTTTCGTGATGGCGTTAAATTGTTCGTGATGCAATTTCCTCGGTATCTTTGATATTTGAGTCCAACACATGTTAATCATATCACTAAATTTTACTTGTATCTAAATTTATGTCCAACACATGTTAATCATATCACTAGATTTTACTTGTAGCTAAATTTATAAATGTTTTGGATATAAGAATACATGGTTTCATAGGCTTTTTTTGTTACAAATGATTTTTAAATTAAAAGTTTTTAACTTTCTATATTTGATTTCTTTTCATTTTCACGTCCAACTAGCATGACCACCTGGATACACTCATAAGCAAAAGGTCACCCATGCCCACGATCACAGATAACATTGGTGTCTCAGCTCGTCACCAATTCCAGAGGAAATCCATCAACTGAAGGCCCACGATGGTAAAACCCTTAGCTCGCGAATGACATTTTGTCACGAACGAGATTACCATCCGCGACCTCCCTAGAGAAAATCACTGGATACTGCTAGAACATTGTCCCTTTGCTAAAGGTTTTCTGTTTTTATAAATATAGAATAATGGTGAAATTTTATCTCACTTATTTAAATAACTTGTTAAATATAAAGAAATTAAAAACTAATAAGGTTTAAAAGATACCAATGTAGTGGTGGTCTATCGACAAAGGAAAAAATTTTAAACATCTAAATTTGAGAGAGAGATGTCTTAGACTCAAGTCCCACAAACGACATGAATAAAAAAATTGTCATTAAAATATGAGATTTAAAAAGATAGATATAGCTCTTGTTATTAAAGAAGAAGAATCTTTCCACTAAAAAGAAATGTTGTCCTACTCTACGTCTCTACCCTAAAAAAAATCATTTAAGTATATATTTTGAGTATATATATTTACCTGTTTGTGGTCTATGTATTGTTTTGTAAGTCCATCCGGACGGATGGAGTCTATCCGAACGGATGGACAGTGTCTCATCCGGACGGATGATCATCCGGACGGTTAGTCCCTTTCTTCCGGATGGGTTCGCCTATAAATAGAGGTCATGGTGCTCATTTGCACACACTTGTTCTTGACACCTCTGGCGAAGCCCTACTGAAATTTCTCTGGATCTTTGTACGAATCATCAACATCAATGAGAATGAATGTGTTTAACGGTGTCTATGTTGTCTATCTCTCTCCTACTTCACTTTCGGATTCTGCACGATCGTGTAGCTGCTAATATAATCTGAGCGTGTTCGAGCTAACCGAACTCCCGGTCCTCACAAGTGGTATCAGAGCTTGGAGGTCGGATTCGGAGGAGATTTACAACAGATTTACCAAAAATTCTACTGTTTTCAGAGATTTACAACTGTTCTACAGGAGATTCTACCATTTCTCAGATCTACATCTCTGATTTCTACTCATATCTCACTTTTCTCATCTTTTACATCTAAAAATCCAAAATTAACACAGATTTCACGGACAAAATTGCTTAAAATTCACACATATTGTGCACGTTGTACTAGAGAACAATCCTACAAAGTTTCAAAACTGAATTCAAACTAAATCATATCAAAATTTTTAAAAAACCATGAATTTTCGAACACACGTTGCTGACGTCATCATCCATCCGGACGGATAGATTTGTTACTTTTTGAAGTTTCAGACACTTTGTTATTCGTTTTCCATACGAGCGGATAGCCATCCGAACGTTTGACCATTCGGAAATCTCATCCGGACATACTCATCCGGACGACATCCCATCTGGACACATCCATCCGAACACATTCACCCGGGTGATTGTGTTTATTGACCATCTGGAGGATTGGTCATGCGGACAACAATGTTTATGTTCATTCTACATTCAACCAAGTTTAACTGTGCTTGAATTTTCAGGAAAATTTCAAACATGGCTGATGAATTTCTTAACCCATTCTCTGACGTATTCGCCTTCAATAGCACTAGAGCGACATCTTCTGATGCAAATCCAAAGACAGCAACGAAAGCGATTTCGGATTCGCTTAGTGTGGACAATGCATATGGGACATACAATCAACCACCCAAGCTAATGGCAATAGAAGATTACAATCGATGGGCTAAACGATTTGATAACTGGCTAAGAGCTTTCGCATTTGAGAGTTGGAAACTTATTCAAGTTGGATACATGTCTACATGAACTGATTATGTAAACTTTGAAGATGATGAGCAAGATATGTTCATTGCTGAGCAAAAGGCCATAGCACTATTACATCAATCAGTATGAGATGACATTACTTCCCTAATTGATTACAACATGGCGAAAGAGTTGTGGATTTCTTTAGAGAAAAAGTGCACATGAGTTGAAGAGATTGTGAAGAACAAGAATTCGTTACTGAAAAAGGAATTCGATTTGTTCGTTTGTATGAAGAATGAAACCATTCGACAGATGATTGAAAGGTTCTATCACCTGAAAGCTGAACTGGAAAGATTTGGAATTAAAAAGGATCAAGAGGAGATTGTTGATAAATTGTTCGAAGCGTTATCAAATGAGCATGACTGGCAGTATTTCGCAATTGTACTAAAGAATACCAAACCCATGAATGAAATTACACTCAATTGGTTGATCGAAAAGCTGGAAGATCATGAACTTGAGATTAAGAAGTAGAGTAAGGTGAATAATGCCAATTATCAGCAAAACGTGAACCTGTACTACTATGGAAGCATGATTTCCAACGCTTCATCGCCCAAAACAGCCTTTAGTGCTGAGAATTCGAACACTACTGCAAAAGACAACTCAGGAAGTGGATCTTCCGGTTCGAGTGGTAATGGTTATCATGGTTCCGGGTCGAGCACACCAGTACAGTTTGCTTCAAACACTCAACAGAATCAAAATGCTCCTAATGCAAATGTTTTCCAATGTAACATCGCTGTGAATCTTAATAACGCTCAAAACTTGAACGAGGAAAAAAACAGATGGTTTTTCTAGCTTCGATTCTTGAGTCATATGAGAGCCTTGTAGTAGGAAAGATCGGAAACACCAATCTGACAAAAGAAGACTATGATCAGATCGATCCTGAAGAAATGGAACTCATTGACATTAGATGGTTTATGGCCAGTGTGATCCGCCGAGCTCAACGATTTATGGAAATTACTGGGAGAAAATCAATTGGTGGGCCATAGACAAAACTGGGCTTGGACAAATCGAAAGTGACCTGTTTCAAGTGCAAACAAAAGGGTCATTTTAAAAGAGAGTGCAGAAACTCTGCTGTTGATGAAACTGCTAATCCATTTCACGATGACTACTATCGTAAAGCGGTTTATCACAGAAACAGAGAGGGGCCACCTAAGATGAAACAAATTGAAGATAACCCAGGGAAGGAGAAGTCGAGGGCACTTGCTGTTATCCAGGACGACGAGGGTTTTAACTAGAATGATTTTCTTCTAGAAGAAGATTATATAGGATCGGCTTTCATGGCTGAGGTAGAGCCAGTGACGTTTCACAAAGAGAGAGAACTTGCAAGTATTCGAATGAGAAGAATGCATCTAGCTTACAAAGAAGCAGTGAAGGCAAAAAGATGGGATCCTGATAGAGAGTGCTACCTAGATCCACAATTGACTTTGATGCTCTCGTAAAGTCAATTATAACGGAAGAGGAGCTGATGAGAAGAGATGCCAAACGAGGGCCGAAAAGGAGAGACTAGAAAAGACCGATAAGGAGAAAAGTGAGAAGTCCGAGAAGTTGGAAGAGGAGATCATTGATGTAAATGCAGAAATGACGGCCGAGAACCTAAAGAAGATGGCTGATCAAGTTATGATGGCGAAAGTGCTTAAGGTAGATACCAAATCCGCCTCTGAGCCTGAGTCATTTGGCAAGGTCAGTTTTGTTGATTAAAATGTTGAATCAGGTAATGCTGAGATAGCAAAGTCTGAAAGTGATTGCAGAAATTGCATGACGGCATACAAAGTCTGTAATACACATGAGTATCTTTCGTAATCTCAAATCCAAGAGCTAACAAATAAAATCAATATTCTAAAAAAGGATATGGTTAATAAAGACAAGAGTTAATTACTGTTTTCGTCCCTGAGGTTTGTCAAAAATAACGGTTTCAGTCCATTAGTTTAAAAATTGCCATTTCAGTCCATTAGTTTCATTTTCGTAACCATTTCAGTCCACTAACTTAACTCCATCCATTTATTTTGTTAACTTTGAGTTAACTAACTAATTCAGGGACGGTTTGCGTCAGTTTTAGAAACACAGGGACTTAAGTGTAAACTCTAAAACATTAAACCAAAAAAATAGTAAATTCCAAAAAATCAAAAAAATTCCAAAAAACCAAACAAATTCCAAAAAATTCTAAAAAATAATAAAAATTCTAAAAAATCATAAAAATTCTAAAAAATTCTAAAAAATCCAAAAAAATCCATTTCGGCGCGAACTGTTTCGAAGCCGAACCGTTTCGAGCTGAACCGTTTCGACGCGAACCGTTTCGACCCGTACTGTGTTGACCCGAACCGTTTCGAGCTGAACCGTCCGTACTGTTTCGAGCTGAACCGTTTCGACCCGTACCGTTTCGAGCCGAACCGTTTCGACCCGTACCGTTTCGAAGCCGAACCGTTTCGAGCTAAACTGTTCGAACCGAACCGTTTCGACCCGTACCGGTTCGAAGCCGAACCGTTTCAAGCCGTACCGTTTCGAACCGAACCCTTTCGAGCTGAACCGTTTCGAACCGAACCGTGCCGTATCGAACCGAACCGAACCGTGCCGTATCGAACCGAACCGAACCGTTTCGAGCTGAACCGTTTCGAACCGAACCGTTTCGAGCTGAACCGTTTTGAACCGAACCGTTTCGAGCTGTACCGTTTCGAACCGTACCGTTTCGATGCGAACCGTTTCGAACCGAACCCTTTGGACCCGAACCGTTTCGACGCGAACCGTTTCGAAGCCGAATCGGTACATTTCGATACGACACGGTTCGATACGACACGGTTCGGTTCGAAACGGTTCAGCTCGAAAGGGTTCGGTTCGAAACGGCACGGTTCGAAACAGCACGGTTCGGTTCGAAACGGTACGGCTTGAAACGGTACGGCTTCGAAACGGTACGGGTCGAAACGGTTCGGTTCGAAACGGTTCAGCTTGAAACGGTTCGGCTTCGAAACGGTACGGGTCGAAACGGTTAGGCTCGAAACGGTACGGGTCGAAACGGTTCAGCTCGAAACAGTACGGACGGTTCAGCTCGAAACGGTTCGGGTCGAAACGGTACGGACGGTTCAGCTCGAAACGATTCGGGTCGAAACAGTTCGCGCCGAAACGGATTTTTTGGATTTTTTAGAATTTTTATGATTTTTTAGAATTTTTTGGAATTTGTTTGGTTTTTTGGAATTTTTTTGATTTTTTGGAATTTACTATTTTTTTTGTTTTAATGTTTTAGAGTTTACACTTAAGTCCCTGTGTTTCTAAAACTGACGTAAACCGTCCCTGAATTAGTTAGTTAACTCAAAGTTAACAAAATAAATGGATGGAGTTAAGTTAGTGGACTGAAATGGTTACGAAAATGAAACTAATGGACTGAAATGGCAACTTTTAAATTAATGGACTGAAACCGTTATTTTTGACAAACCTCAGGGACGAAAACAGTAATTAACTCTAAAGACAAACTTGTGAAAAGTTCAACAGAAAGAATTAATGAGTTAAAAGAAAAAATAAAAAAAATGATGAAAATGATGTTGAATGTTTTAGGAAAGAAAATGAAAAATTTGTGCTTGAAAACAGAAAAATAACTAAGGATTTTGATAAGCTAAAACGAACAATTAAAGACTCAGATGAAAGAAATGCTAAAACTAGAAGAGAAAACATGAATTTGACAATTGTTCTTCAAGAAAAAGAAAAACAGATAAATGCTCAGCTGGATGAGATTGCGAATCTAAAGCTTCAGTTTCAAGAAGCAATGATTGAAAATGAAAGAATAAATTTGAATTGGAACAGTTACACTTCCGCTAGCTTTGTTCTTCAACACATCATTCCAAAACCCATTGGAAAGAACAAAGATGGTGAAGATGTATACCAAGATGGAACTGGGGTAGGGTATCACAAAGTTCCACCACCCATGAGTAACAACTTCACTAAAAAACAGTCTGGGTTGGTAAAAGAGTCAGATTTGAATGAGAAAAGTGAAGTTGATAAATTACCTGATAATATTGACATCACTTTTAGTTCACAATCCGATGAGGAGAGTATCGAATCTGAGGTTGTGAAAGATGTGGTTGAAAAGGTTCTGAAAACAGACAGTGATTCCACAGTGTCAAACAAAGAGGATGATTGTTTTCTGAATAATTATCTTCCGAAATCCAAGTCCAAGAACAACTTAAAGGACAAACTGACTCTTGTCATGTACAAGATGAATGGTTCCGATAAGTTGTACTCGGATGAGGAGTTTCCAATTAAGAATGTAAATGTGGATAAGTTGGAGAAAGTGTTTAAATTGGTTGAGATTGATGTGTCAGAGGTTAACGGATTGCCGACCTCAAAAACATTTTTGAATTTCCAAAAAGATAAATCTTACTATAACAAACCCAATGTGCCACCACGTTTTTAAAATAACAATCAGAAAAGAGGGTTCACTGGGCAACGGGATGGTAAGAATTATCAAAGAAGGAATTTTCAAAAGTCAAAGTTTGTGAAGAAAACAACTTTTGTGAAAATTTCAAGTTCGATGAATGAACAAGAGTATGAGATTTTTTCAAAATCTAATGAAGAATTTTTCGCAAAGAAAGTTTCACAACCACAAACTGAAGGTCAGAGTCAGGCTGTTGATACCCGAACATGCTTTAAATGCAATCAGATTGGACACATTACACGAAAGAGCACCAATCAACGACCTAAGTCTGTGATTGTTGAAAATCCCAAGAAACCGAATGATGCAAAAGGCAAGTCGCCCATGTATGTTTAGAAGAAGATTCCAAAAACTGAAACTGTTAAAATCAATTCTAAACCAGTTAAACAACCAGTAAAGAAAACTAGTGAATCTTCAAAACGTTTTACTCCACAACAACAAACATGGAAGCCAAAGTCTCAAGCCAAGGCATCGGTTGAAGCAAAACAAAAGGTTTCTGTTAGTGCTACAAAAGAAAAACAAACTCCTCCAACCAAACTGGTTGAGAAGTCTGTACCTTTGGATTTCTATCGAAAATTGGAGAAACAAACTTCTTCGACCCATTGGTCAAGAAGTATGTTCCCAAAACTGTACAACCATCTGGTCAACCACCAAAAGATCAATTTTTCTTGTATAAAAAGGTTGAGGTTGGAACAGAAAAGAACTTGGAAATGAACGATAAGAATTTCCGACCACTTTACACCGTGAAAACTCACCTAAATGTCAAGCTACCCGAGTCAAAAGAGGCTTGGGTTGCTTCATCTAACTAATTGCATTTGAAATGTGCAGGAGCTCCCGAGATCGATATCAAAATGGATAATTGATAGTGGAGCGTCCAGGCACATGACGGGGAGGAAAACCCTATTGTATGACGTAAGAGGTTTCAATGGAGGGTATGTTGGCTTTGCTGGAAACCAAGGTGGAAGAATAATTGGGGAAGGCACTTTATCGAATGGCGTCGTGCCCTTTGAAAGAGTCAATTACATTCCGGAGTTAGAGAACAACTTGCTTAGCATTTCCCGGATATGTGACAGAATGTATACAACTCATTTCACTGACAAAGAGTGTCTGATTCTGAAGCCGGGGTTTGTTGTCCCCGAAGAGCGGATCATAGCGACTACAACTACTGGTCATCCTCAGTGTTTCGTTCCCAAAGCTACTGAGAAAGAGTCGATTATGTGGCATCGCAAGATGGGCCATATACACCTGCGAAAGATGAATCACTTGGTGCATAATGATTTGGTCAGAGGTGTGAATTTGAAAAGTTTTCACTTGGAAGGTGAGTGCATCAGTTGCCAAAAAGGTAAACAAACTAAGAAGTCTCACCCCAGGGAAGCTGGAAAACTCAATCTCGAGACCGCTAGAAAGACTTCACATGGATCTCTTTGGTCCTGTGAATGTGAAGAGTATAATCGGTGATCTATATTGCCTGGTGGTTACAGACGATTATTCGAGGTATTCGTGGGTCATGTTCTTGAATTCAAAAGATCAAACCTTCACGAGTTTGCTGAATCTGTTCCGGAAGATAGAGAATTTGTACCAAAGGCGCATCTGTCGACTTCGAAGCGATAATGGTACTGAATTTAAAAACAGTCAAATGGAAGAATTCTGTGACAGAAACAGTATTTTGCAAGAATTCGGTGCTCTGTACACTCTGCAACAGAATGGAGTGACAGGGAGGAAGAATCGGACACTGATAGAGACAGCACGTACAATGTTGGCCAACTCAAAGCTTTTGGTGAATTTTTGGGGAGAAGCCGTATCACCTGCTTGCTATACTCTGAATCGGGTTTTGACTGTGAAGAAAATAAGAAGACATGTTTTGAGCTGTTAAACAGCTGAAAGCTGAATCTTGAATATCTAAAGCCGTTCGGGTCACCTTGCACGGTTTTAGATCCTGATGGGAAGTTTGGTTCTAAAAGTTTGGAGGGAATCTTTGTGGGTTACTCTAGTCCACTTAGACGAGTATTTCTTCCAAGTCTTGGAAAAATTATTGAAGCTCAACATGTGGAATGTCAAGGTTATACCATGCCTGCAAAGAAACCTGGTGACTTATGGCGATTCAACTATGAAATGTTGTGGGAGTCATTCGATCTTCCTGAAGAACTAGGGTTTGGCCGACCAATTTTTCCAAACGTCAACATAATACGAATGATCATGAGGCTGGTCCAAGTCAAAGTGGTCAAAGTGATGCAGATTTGCAACAAACTCAGATAACTTTAGAACATGAGCCTGCTCAAGAAAATTAAACAACGGTATTTGATGAATCAGAGTCTGACTCGGATGGCCCAACCTTCGATAGGGGTGATTCAAAACCTGAGGGGGAGCAGATCCAGTCTTCAGATCAGACAACTCAAGTTGATGAGCAAGTTGCAGATCAAAATGTTACTAATCTAGAAAGCGAGGTGAATGTTCCTGGTGAAGTTATGCCGAGGACTCTATCATACCACCCCAAGGAGTTGATTATTGGAGAGTTGCAATCAGGAGTTAGAACAAGACACTAAATCGACCAAGGCTTTGCTTGTTTTTATACTAAAATTGCACCGTTACAAAATGATTTTTCACTCAGTTGTTTTATTTCGCAGATTGAACAATGAACTTACAAAGAGGCACTGACTGAGGAGTCATGGGTTAACACTATGCAAGAAGAGCTAGGTTAGTTTGAGAAGCTTGGTGTGGAAGCTAGTGGATCTTCCTGATGGTCACAGAAAGATTAACACGAAATGGGTGTTTAAATGTAAGAGGGATGATAGAGGAGTGATAGTGCGTAACAAAGCTCACCTAGTTGTTCAGGGCTTCAGTCAATAGGAAGGAGTAGACTTCACATAAGTTTATGCTCCAATTGCTAGACTAAAAGCTATCAGAATCTTTCTCGCATTCGCATCATGGAAAGGGTTCAAAGTATATCACCTGGAAGTAAAGTCGGCGTTCCTATATGGTAAAGTGAAAGAGGAGGTCTACGTCGGTCAACCACCGGGCTTCACCGATCCAATTCACAAAGATAAAGTCTATCTCCTTGACAAAGCCTTGTACGGTTTGCACCAGGCCCCGAGAGCCTGGTATGAGACACTTTCTCAGCACCTGCTGTCACACCCCCAAAATCCACCATGCGGGGTATCACCGCTTGGAGGCGTGACATGACCAGGATCGAGCCACCAATCATATTGAACACTGAAATTAAGTAAGTAAAACCAACCACCATACAATTGGTGACCATAAGACAGTAACCAGTTTTAAGTTAACAGCGGAAGCATAAAACGTAAGTTCAAAACATAAGTTCATAGTTCATAAGTTTTAAGACCCAAACATAAGTTCCATAAGTTTATAAAGTTTAATTAATAAGCATGGGACATAATCAGTCCGCATCCCACAACAACCTCCTCCTCGTGCAAGCTCCATAAGCATCTAGCGACCTGTAAGGCATGTAACAACGAGTCAACAACAAAGTTGAGTGAGTTCACGTTTGGTTGTTTAGTTTTAAGTTGTTTCTGAAAAACGTGGTTTGACTTTTGTTGGCTTATTTGCCGTGGGGGTTACCCCATAGTTGAAAGTATGTTTAACCAGTTCCTTTTATTACCCAAACCATATCCATAATCAGTGGGGGGCTTCCCCATGTGAACCACTAGACCATACATATCGACAACTGACGAACAATAGTTGTGCCCTACATCAGTGTCTATCATCACTGACAGTTTGCCATAGTCCATTAGTACACGTCCGTCTGAACGGCACGGTGTGAGGTTTGTTAAACCTATTAGCGCTATTAACTAATGACCCGCTCGCCATTGGCCTCGGCGATTAAGTCGATATAAATTGAGGGACTTCATGATAGAGTTTTGTCTAGTAACTTTTAAGGTTGTTGTCCTACCCAAGGAGGACGAACGTACAAATTCTACCCAAGGAGAACGCAGAATTATTATTGGCATCCTACCTATGGAGGATGGCCGTACATATCCCACCCAAGGAGGATATGTAGATCCCGTTTTAATTTCTTTAACCCATTCCCAACCACCGGGAATCCCATGCCTTAGAAAGTGTGTGAACTCACCTTGGTTTGCTCGGTTAGATTCTCAAATATAGCTATCAGTCAAGGTTGGTCAATCACATCCTAATATGATTACCAGTTAGTCATTTAGTGGTTTCAAATAGAGCACAAAGTTCCTACACGTATCTACTACATAACATGTATTCACTTTAATAGTTCACGCTCATATAAACATTCCACCTATAGCTACTCAAGAACAAGCATACGATATTGCACATGTTACTTTTATTGACATATAACATGTTAGATCATCCTCAGATAACATACTCGACATTTAGACACGCAATTTACGGCTTATGTCA
The DNA here is from genome assembly GCA_030545235.1 of Helianthus tuberosus. Lineage (NCBI taxonomy): Eukaryota > Viridiplantae > Streptophyta > Magnoliopsida > Asterales > Asteraceae > Helianthus > Helianthus tuberosus. The sequence goes on from CM060407.1 coordinate 129,433,207, forward strand.
TTTCAGCTTTTATATTCAAAACTGGGCTGTTTTCGAGCATTTTAATAAGGTCTTAAACGATCCAAATATTTTTGTGTAAAAATATCGGGATCCAATTCATCACCAATATTTTATAAAAATTCATTTTCCGGACTGAACTCAGACTTATCTTTTTCTGACTGCAGTCCACGGAATAATTTATTTAAAATTCATCGAGAGTCCGATTTACCAAATTCCAGTGAGAGAATTACAAATACATCGGTGGTCATCTATAGTACAAATTTCATGCTCTAACTCTACACAGAACTCAAGTTATGACAGAAAACAGAACGCATATTTTCAGCAGTAAAAATGCAGCTCTAGCTGCTGTTACAAAACGACACTTTAAAAATAGTAAACAAAGTCCAAAAATTATGATTCCTGTGCCATTAGAACTTTATTTCATAATACATAAATCTAAACTTCAGAAAATACATTTTTCGTTTTATTAAGGTCCTGTTACAGCCAACTGAAGTTGGCTGTAATCACCAATCAGACTCCAGTTTTCAGCTTTTAGCTTTCTAACTCGCGTTCGATTGATTCCGTTAATATGTTTAGTGATCACGACAACATCAAACATCAATATTTACAAGCAAATCATCAGATAATCAACAAGAATCAAAACAACTTCATATTAACATTATTTCTTCATGTTTAAAGCTTATGTTTAAGTTTTAACTTTATGTTCTTTAGTGTTCTTGAAGTTCTTCACATATACCATCATGTTTCATACTTTAACCACCTCCATAGAATGTGAAATGAGTAGATCTAAGAGACTTACCAGTAGCTTAAAGCTAGTAGAGTTCAAGTGAGGAAATGTGGTGGATAAAAGAAAACGAGAGCGGTCCTTGACAATCCGTGAGCTCCACACTTCCTGATTCACCTTGGTTCACCTTGGAGTGAACTTGGAATGAATGAGTGAAAACCGAAAATGAGGGTGGTGCAAGGGGGTGCTCGGCCGAAGCTTGTAGAGAGGGAGAGAGAGTGAAGATGGAGTTGTGGTGTGAATGATGAAGATGAGTTGAATTAGGGACTTGTGGATTTATAGAAAATCCTCCAACATTGTATTGCCCTCTAGTCCATGCGTTCTCTAGATACTTAACATAATCTTATTTTTAAATCAAAGAAATCAAGGGGGTGTCCCACTAATCCATAACCGGTTGGGGGGGGGGGGGTTGGTCTAGTTGTGTTGCAATGGTAAGTAACTAAGTTAGTTAGAAGTTTAAGGGTTTAGTTAGTGCTTAATGTGTGTTATGTAATATATAGTGTGTTAGGGTGTTCGGGGATCCTAACTAGCTCAGAAAAGTAGAAATAATGTGTTTGACAATATTTTTGTGTTCCGGGTGAAGTCCGGTTATTCGGTTTGGTGTTGTTCCGTTAAAGTGCTTAATTAGTCCGTAAAGTGTCCTATATATATATTTTTGTAACGTTTTTAATTTTCAACACTCAGGAAAGCATACCGGACTATTTAGTAACTTTTCTGTATACTACTAGTATGTTAACAAGCACATGTAAGTATAACACAGTAATCAGAAAGCAGGTAAGTGATTCAGCACAGTCATCAAGCACTTTAATTATCATTAAATAATCATACGGATACATGTAATTACGAGGGTTGTCACACCTGCTATCCAACGGCTTTAATCGAGGAAAGGTAGATGCCACTCTTTTCACAAAGGAAGTCACTGGACATCTTCTGATCGTGCAAATATATGTTGATGATATTATTTTCGGGTCCATAAATGAGGAACTCTACAAAGAATTCAAGAACGTGTTGAAGCAGAAGATCGAGATGTCTTCCATGGGTGAGATGAAGTTTTTCCTTGGCCTGCAAGTCGACCAAATGCCAAAGGGGATCTTCATACATCAGACAAAGTATGTTGATGTGCGTAGTGTGTGATAGGTTTTTAGTTATATTTTAAGCCCTTTTTAACACTTTAGTCAAGTTTTAAATTTATAAAACACGATATTTTACTAACACTAAACACACATATGGGTAAGTGCACCCATCGTGAGCGTAGTATAGCGTTGGTAAGATAACGAGGTCGTCCAAGGACACAAGAGCTTTTAGTACCGGTTTATCCTCAACGTCTAATCAAATCAAATGTTTAGAAAAAGTTTCTAAACATAAAAATAAAAAACTAAAAATGCTGGAAAATAAAATAAAAATAAAAACAGATAGACAAGATGAATCACTTGGACCCGACTCGCCTTTAGCGTAACCTTTGATGATTTTAGTAGTAGGCCCTTCTTTTGATGGTGGCGTTACCCTCAACCCAGTAGTTTGAGTCAACAAGGATACAATCCTAAAGGGTCGGAATATTGAAAGATAATTAATTAAGTTATTAATGCGTAATGTGGTAGGCCCCTATTTTAAAGGTGACGTTACCCTCGGCTAAGTAGTTTGAGTCAGCAGGGATATAATCCCAAGTAGCCTGGTCAACGTATTAATAGTAGTTTACAAATGAGGGGATCAAGCTATTCGCACCCCCGCCATCCAATACCAGTGGGTATTGAAGGAGGTCCTAGTAAGCTTGACCCAGGTCCTTGCAGGATATATACACTGAACAAGGCAAGAACCTTACCAAACCATTCCCTTAACCCCCGACTAGGCAGCCAACATATCTCTATATAGACCGTAGAGATATGAATGGTGTAAATCTTTTATTTTATATAGACAGTAAAATAACGCCAAGACACCACGGACAAATGATAAGTAAGTTTCAGCTTCAACATAAGAAACTAGTTATTAAAGTCATTAATACAAAACAAAATAAAAAGTGCGAAAAGAATAAATCAAAAGTATTACACTAAATGCTTGTCTTCACCAAGTGATGTAAGAGACTTAGGCAAACATGGCCTTTGATTGTCAAGAACTCTTACTATCAATCTTGGATCCCGAGACTACTACACACACTCTATGATGGATGATGGATGATGGTGGTGGATGTGGGTTGTGATGGTGGTGGACTGTGGGTGAAGTGAGAGAGATGAGGTTTGCCAAGGGATGCCTTTGAAGTGAACCAAGCACCTCTATTTATAGCCTGCACAGATGCCTGGACACGGCCCCGTGTCCATTGGGCATGGCCCCGTGTCCATCCACTTTCTCTTTCTTCATTAATTGCAATTTGTCTGCATTAGCTCCACACGCCCCCATGTTCGCTGGGCACGACCCCGTGTGTAGAAGCGTATCTGTACTATCAAGATTTGCTTGGATTCTGTGAATCTTTGCGTTGACCACAGCCGTATTGAGCTGGGCACGCTCCCGTGTCGGGAATAGAAGCTTCTATAGCTTTGTCCTTTCTGTTGACACCTGACCACACCCCCGTGTCCGCTGGGCACGGGGCCGTGGTCAGCCTTCTGTTCACTTGTTTTTGCTTGGGAAGATGCTGTCGAGGGGTCGGGCATGCCACGTTTATTCCTTTTCTTGTAATTATGTTAGATTTTGCTGCATATTTGTTTCTTTTGTTCATTTACGCTCATTTAATCCTGAAACTACAAAAGGAAGACAAAAGCACACTTTTTCCAACATTAGTACTAAAAAAGGGTTAGTTTTATGCCTCATTTGATGTAATTTATATGTTGCATTTTACACACATCAAATACCCCCACACTTGAATCTTTGCTTGTCCTCAAGCAAAACTCTTTATAATGTGGCTTACACTCCCAAATGGAATGGGTAGAAGAGAAGTTTTTGGGCTTGTCTTGAGTGTCGGGAATCCAAGATCTTTATTAGGTTTTATTTTTATGTTATTTACAATCCTATTCGTTATGATTTATTTAAAACGTTTCATAAGAGAAATTACTTATTTGGGCATACCATGCCTCTTTAAAATTCCATTTATATACAAGTTCACACACCTCACGGGAGATCACTCAACACTCGGCTAAAGATATATTTTTGTGAAACACTCGAGACCGTCATGGAACTTACTTCTACCATATGCTTGCCAAGCAATCAATCCTCCTCCTTTTTAACTATACACCTTTGTAAATATCAAGAGGACTTAGGGAAGGGTTAGGCTTGGGTTAAAGGTAGGTGGTTTTGTGTGACAACCCTCACCAAACCAGGTATCCGTACGAATTAATTAATATTTAATTAATGCTTAATTACTGTGCTTGCTTACAACTGTGATTAAACTGCTACTTGAATTCTGATACATACACATACATGCATCATACTTTATTGCCGTCACTCCATTATTTACACAGAACTATAGTGACAAACTTGATGCACAAAAGCACAGTAGCACAATGAACGGATAACCCAGTAAACATGCTGACATAGCCAGCATCAGACAGACATTGTCTCTAAGGCCAGTATGAGCCAGGAATAGTTTACTACACTAGTAGGGAGTGTAGGGAGGTGATGATTGTTAAACTGCGTCACTAGGTGATAGTTATAGTGACCGGATGTGACTAAAACATGCTCTAATTACAAAATCCTGCACTTTAATACAAAATTCAGCATTTAAGCTAACTAGAAAGTGCAAAAACATGGGAAAATAATACTAGACACTTTCCAAAGTGTCGGGAATTCATGGTGTCACTAAAACAAATATTAACGACACTTTAAATGCTTATTTAGCACTTTAACGAATTAATATCCAACCAAACAACCGGACTTTACCCGGAACACAAAAATATTATCAATGACACTGTTTTTCCTTTTTTTAGCTAGTTAGGGTCCCCGAACACCCTAACACTCGTTACAAAACACTACACACTAGTAACTCGTTTAAAGTTCCTAACTACTTAACTAATCATCAAACTATTTGGTTGAAACCTAACTAAATACCCCCCCCCCCTAACCGATCGGTTCCCCATGTGGGACACCCTTCACCATTTTTTTATTATTTTATTGGATGATGTTTAGTATCAAGGTAACATATTACCTAGAGGTTAAAGCGCTAAACTAGTTTATAAGTAAACACTTGAGATTATAATCTTCATTTCATCAAACACCAACAAAATTGCATCTCTCTCTCCCTCTTGGAGACTCTCGGCCGAACACAACCATCATCACCACCACTACCTTCAAGTCTTGATCAACCATTTCTTACATACTCAAGGGTGTAAGGTGTCCTACAAACAAGTTCGGTGCTTACGGAATCACAAGGACCTCTCTATATCTCTTTTATCCACCTAGTTTTCACTTTGATTCTTCCCTAGCCTTGTGCTAGTTGTAAGTGATTCTAAACACTCTCTTGTTCATGTTTAAAGTGGTTAATAAGAGATTTAACGGATAAAAGTTATGAACACTAAAGATCAAAACTTAAAGTCTTGCAAGTATGATGAACTTGGTGGTTAAAGAGTAAATAATGGTGTAAAATTTGTGAATCTTGTTTAGTAATGATTATTTTATGTTGTTTAACGCTAATAGTGGAACGGATCGTCATCTAACCACACTAGATCATGTTCATGGAACATGAACTAACAATATGTTAAGCTTGAAAGATACAAAATGACGAACCCTTCCATACATAACCATGAACTTGTGTAAAAATGGTGTTTCTTGTCAAATAGAGTTTTAAACTAGTAGATCTAAAGATCTACAAGTGGTATTTTCAAAGAACCAAGTGTAAGATGCAAACCATGTTTAAGAGCCGGATCTTTCATGAACTAAAAGCATTTTGTGAACAAACAAGTGTGTAAACACTTGTGTGATAAAAGGATTTAACAAAGAAATATTTTCTTAATTTTTGGACTATAAGTTGTATAGTTACATCTTCTTTAAAAATAAAGTTTTTCCGGAAACCGATTCATTTTTAAAGATGGAAAGATCTACTAAAAATGTTAGAAAGTTACTACATACTTTCACACAATTTACATGTTCATGTGTTTGCGATTTATGTTGATTTTGACTAGTTGATGTTTGAAAATTGTATTTTGATGATTGGGAAATTGTTGGTTGAAATTTTAAAAGAAAATGATACGCTAGTAAGCGTGGCCACCTCCAGTTACAGAGGAAACTCTGGCGAAAATTTTCCAGAAAATAACACTTAGAATATTTTTGGTGACAAGTGTTTATAAATATATTTTTGACTTGTTTTCTAAACAAAATTCGCCATGATTTTATTACAAGGTAACCAAGTGTCAGAGGTGGAATTTTCGTAAATAAAACTTGCTAAATATATATTTAGAATATATATTTCATAGTAAAACGCTTACGTGATTTTATGATTATTTTGTGAACTATATATTATTTTTAGAGTAAAAATAATATAACTGGAATACATTGTGAAAGCACGACTCCAAAATAATACCAACGCCATCACAAATAAATATTTAAGTTACGCCGGTATTATTATTACCACACGAACTTTAAAATGTAACTTACGTATTTTTCAGAAAAATACTCTTAAATGCGTATTTTGATAAAAGTATTATTTTGGAAATTGTATGGAATAAAATATAATATTTTTGGGAAAAATATGTATATTTTGGAGATAGAATATTTTAGACAAATGAATTAAAATATATTTTATTAAGTGAGACTTAATAATATATTTTGGAATTACAACAAAACGCACGTGTATTAAAACCCCCATCCTTGGGAAGGAATACAATTATAAAATAATTACAAAGTGTAAATACGAAATAGTTGCCTAACTATTTCCCAGAAACGTTAAACCTTAAACCAAGGCACTGCCGTCCGTCTAATAAAAGTTAGTACGTGTAGGTCGTCACGCAGCAGGTTGATTGGGAGATACTATTTCGAGACGCACTTCAGTGAGTTCATGTCCCCCTTTTCTCTTAACTGTTTTCAGTTTTATACTGCGGGGGTGAAATACATGTTACGATTATTACGAACTTTCACTTACATGGTATGGTTAGCGTAAGGAGGGTTACTACTTAGATCATGTGAGTGGGTAGGCGGGAACTGGAGGCCATTAATCCTCAGTGTAGGACCGAGGGTCTTTAGTGGTAGATCTATCTGGGTGTAGCGAGCCCAGCCCCAGGCTCAACAGTACGGACCTCGAGGTGACTTGGTACCCGACGCAAAAATCTGCTAGGTTTGAGTCTTCCTACTGCACTTCACACATATCAATGGCCTTGCAAACCATTGGTGATCTATTTATTTCCTTATTTGCTACATACCAGGAACTTATACTTACAAAGGTTTTACATACTCACTTTCACATGAACTCGCTCAACTTTATGTTGATTTTTCAACTTACATGTATTTCAGGGAATTAGGGATCTGGCGAAGTATGCTACGTTTTCACGCTGCGTAAGAGTTATGAGGTCATCCATGTTTAGGGATTGTGAATTTTACCTGGACGAGTCACAAATCTTAAACGGTGTTTATCTTATGTTTATGGTTATGTCGTATGAACAATGTTTTTATTATGTTGTGTTGTAAACTCGTTGCATGTGTCAACTCTAAAACAATGTTGTGGTATTTTACTTTTAAAAACTTGAATCAATGGATGATCATCATGGTTTTACTTTCATATAGCTTTGTTGTGATTAAGCTATGGTATTAAGAAGTCATACCAAATAAACCCACGCTTCCGTAAAGCCAGGGTGTGACAGCTTGGTATCAGAGCTTTGATCATAGCGAACTAGGATTCCTTCTCGAGTCTAGACTATGATCACTAGGGCTCTCACGAAAACATTTTACATTGCATACACTACGTCCAGATCCAGGTCACAAAACATTTCCCCAAACAAAAGAGTGAGCACATTTTATTTGTTAGTTATGGCTCAGTCTGAGAGGCTGAGGGAGTAGTCTAGTGGGACTAGGAGGCTCAGTCTGAGAGGCTGAGGGAGTAGTCTAGTGGGACTAGGAGGCTCAGTCTGAGAGGCTGAGGGAGTAAGTATAGTGGGACTAGGAGGATCAGTCTGAGAGACTGAGGGAGTAGACTAGTGGGACTAGGAAGTTCAGTGTGAGAGGCTGGGAAGGTAGTCTGAGAGACTAGGAGATTCAGTCTGAGAGGCTGGGAGGTTAGACTAGTGGGACTAGGAGAATTACTTGTTTGCTTATTGGTGACTAACATGTTTATATGACTATATGATTGATTGTTTGTACGTGTGTGTGTTTGTGTTACAGACATCATGCCTTCATCCGGTACTGGGGAGTCAGACACTACAGACCCCATGGCCATAGTATCAGACGACATAGTTTCATCGGAGCACGAGGTGTACACTTCCAATACTACCAGCAAGGATGATGATGACTTCCAACCCTTTGCGCTGCCCGATGTCGTAGCAGAGCCTGCTGATGGCCATCTTGTTGGGGATTTGCCACTCGCGGTGATCCCTGCTCCTGTGCCCCTTGCCGCTTATCCCGTTGTTGATATGCCCCTCGACGTTGTCTCTGACGACGATGTCGATCAATTTGAGGAGGACCCACTAGAGGGCGAGGCCCATATTGCTGCCGGTGATATCCTACTTCTTGCTGATGCTCCTGCAGAGGAGGCTCCCATTCATTCACCTGTCCCAGACTCATTTGAGTCTGTGGCGTCCGCATCTTTACACGCACAGGGAGTGCATCACCACTCATACGACGCCGACCCGGACATGGCGTCATCCGCTGCACCTGCTCTTGCGCACAACTTTGAGTTCGATCATGATGTTGATGATGATTCAGACCCTATTTTTCCACCTAGCTTTGATCCAGACCAAGATATTGAGTTCATTCACTTAGACCAGCACTTGGAGGATCCTGTAGCCCCTGTCGACCCTATGTTTGTTGATCCAGCTGATTTTGAGATGGAGTTTGTTGATCCGGAGCCAGCTGTGGCCCCTGAGCCAGGCGTTGCTCCTGACCCCGCATTGGAGCATGACCATGTTCATGCCGATGCACCTGCTGTTGCTCCTTTGGTTGATGACATACCTGTTGACGATCATCCTGTTGTTGTTCCACAGTTGGGGGATGATCTTGTTGCTGACGCTCCTGTTGATGTTCCACTTCTGTTAGAGGATCCTGTTGTCGCACCATTTCCTGACCCTATGCCGGTGATGTTCGACCGCGCACCTTTTGCGACCCACATTGATCCACGATACGCTCACACCCACAATGGGTGGATAGATGATGAAGATGATTTCCCACCTTTCGTGATACCAGTTACACCACCTGTAGCCCCCGTTTCAGCTCCTGTTTCAGCTCCCATTGATGTCCCGCACACCACAGATACTCACCGCACAGATCTCCCGGTCACTTATCTCCAGGACATTCCTCTGCCACGTCCTGGGGAGGGTTCGTCACGTCATCCGTTTGGTCATACACCTTTCGTGTCAGGAGTAGATCAGTTTGTACCTCAGGTTTCTCATCCCATTGTTGTCCCCACTGTTGCACCATTTACTGTGCCATCCTTTGCTCCATCTAGTGAGCCGTTCCTCTGGACCACGCCCCCCATTATGCCACCGACGGATCCATATCACCCATACCACGTGGGGTATTCCATGGAGGATGTTCTCACATCTTTCATGATACAGCAGGAGGCGCTGGCCCATCGCGTACAGGAGCTGGAGAGAGCTCAGCGACTCCCGTGCGAGTGCCAGACTCCACCTGCAGTATCACACCCTCCTCGACCACTTTCACCTGATTCTGCCGCTCGTTTTTGGACTCCCGAGCAGCAGATAGCATACTTACTGCGCGCTCATCGCGCTATGGAGGAGGACTGGCTTCATATGCGACGTTTGCTCTTTTCTCGTTTTCCCCCTCCTCCACCGCCATCAGCTTAGGCCATTTTGATTCGACGCAGGTAGACTTTTGGTGAGACGACCGCGATTGTGCAGACTACACAGCTTTTGGAGATCACATTTTTGATGATTTTGACTTTTGATGATTTGTATATTTGTTGCTGTTGTCACTGACTAGATAGTTTGGACTAGGGCAATGTGGCCCTTAGTCACTGATGATGTATAATACAGTTATGAACTTGTAAACTTTACATTGTGGTCTTGATTTATGACAGCACAATCGCAGTGTTCTCATCATATGTGATGTTTGATTGATTGTTTATGTTCTATAACATGAGATGTTATGTGGTTGATTTATTTATAACATGAGATTTTGATATTATTGGATACATACGTACACTTTACTTACTATGACCTGACCTACGTGAAACATCTTTTAGAAGATGCCACCGAGGCGTCAGACACGCATGCCTACCAACGAGGCAGAACTCCAAGGAATCATTGCTGCCGCCATAGCGCAGTATGCAGCCTCAAACGGAGGAACCAGCGGAAGCAGTTCACAGAACAACGGCAATAACAATCCACCACATGGTAATGTTAAGTCATTGAGACAAACTACGATACAATTGGATATTTTTAGCACGTTCGCTAATGCCATTTGTATATTCTAACGTATGTGCAGGGTGCACTTACAAGCAGTTCCTAGACTGCAAGCCCGTAAACTTTGACGGCACCGGAGGTGCTGTTGCTTTTGTAAGATGGGCCGAAAAGACGGAGTCTGTTCTTCGAATGAGCAAGTGCGCTCCAGACCAACAAGTGACTTACATTTCTGGGCTATTTTTGGACGGAGCCCTATCCTGGTGGAACTTACAAGTGCAAACTCTTGGCGAAGCCGCTGCTTACGCGTTGACCTGGGCTGAGTTAAAAGAATTGATGCGAAGGAAGTATTGTTCTCGTGCTGAGATACATAGGTTGGAGACTGAGTTCTGGCATTTGAGGATGGATGGTCCCAAGATTGCCGAGTACGTTCAGAGATTCCACCACCTGTCTCATGTGGTACCTTATATGGTTACACCGGAATTCAAGTGAATTGAGCGCTTTATCTGGGGTTTAGCTCCACAAATCATGAGCATGTTCACTACTTCCAAGCCTGCAACAATCACAGAGGCCATCGATCTGAGCTTAGCTCTTACTGAGGAAGCCATCCGCCTGAACAAGTTTTCAAATGTTGAGCCAAAGAAGAAAGAGACTCACGTAGAGTTGTCTGGTGAGAATAAGAGGAAATTCTCGAACTTCAAGCAGGGAACTAGCAATGTTGGCAAGAAAGGAGAATCAAGCGCACCGGTCCAAGCTGCAACCGGTGTTGGGAAGAAAGGGAAAGGATATATGGGTACGCACCCCAAGTGTAACACCTGCCAGCGTCATCATTCTGGGTGGTGTGGGCTAAAAGTATGTGAAGCTTGTGGAAAAGTTGGCCACCTGAAGGATAACTGCTGGGCTAGTGCAGGCCAGGGAGGCCAAGGAGGTTTTGGTAGTAGAAACAATAATCGTGGTGGTAATGGAAATCGTCCACAAGAGATTAATGGAGGCAATGGAAACTGTGGGAACAATGCAAATCAAGCTGGGGACGCGAATCGAAATCAGAACAACAATCAAGCAGGGAACGGATGAGGTAATGGTCAAAGATTGGGTTGTTTTAACTGCGGTGACATTGGGCATTTTAAGAGGAACTGCCCAGGATTGAATCAAGCCCGCGGAAGAGTGTTTAACATTGAGGCGAGGGAAGCGCGCCAGGATCCCAACGTAGTCACTGGTACGTTCCCTATAAACCAACGCTTTGCATCCGTTCTATTTGATACTGGTGCCGATTATAGCTTCGTGTCACTAGAATTTAAGAATATACTTGGGTTGACGCCTAGTAAGTTAGACGTTCCGTACTCCATCGAATTAGCAAATGGAAAACTAGTTGAGACCAGTGAAGTTGTCCGAGGATGTGTGATTGAATTAGGAGGACACGATTTTACACTAGACCTGCTACCTGTCGAGTTGGGAAGCTTTGATGTGGTAGTGGGAATGGATTGGCTGTCCAGCAACAAGGCTGAGATCGTTTGCCATGAGAAGACCATCCGCATCCCACTGACGAATGAAGAAACAATCGTAGTGCACGGAGAGGAGCGTGATACGCCGTTGAGAATTATTAGCTGTCTAAAAGCTAGAAAGTTCTTAAAGAAGGGATGTGTTGCATTCTTGGCACACATCGTGGATAAGAAAGCTGCTGAGCCGAAGATCGAAGACATTCCAGTTGTCAAGGAATATCCGGAAGTCTTTCCAGAGGACTTGCCAGGATTACCGCCTCCAAGGCAAGTTGAGTTCCACATTGATTTGGTTCCAGGTGCCGCACCTGTAGCCAAGGCACCCTATAGACTTGCGCCATCAGAGATGCAGGAGTTGTCGACACAACTCCAAGAGCTGTTAGATAAAGGATTCATCAGACCAAGTTTCTCACCTTGGGGAGCTCCGGTTCTGTTTGTTAAAAAGAAGGACGATGGTTTCCATATGTGTATAGACTACCGTGAGCTTAATAAGTTGACCATCAAGAATAGGTATCCTCTGCCAAGAATCGATGATCTATTTGACCAGTTGCAAGGTTCAAGCTTTTATTCAAAGATAGATCTTCGATCTGGATACCATCAACTTAGGATACAGGAGGAAAGTATCCCGAAGACAGCCTTTAGGACTTGTTATGGACATTACGAGTTCCTAGTTATGCCGTTTGGGCTAACAAACGCACCTGCAGTTTTCATGGACCTAATGAACCGAGTCTGCAAGCCATATTTGGATAAGTTTGTGATTGTGTTTATCGACGACATTCTGATTTACTCGAAGACAAAGGACGAGCACGAACAGCACTTAAGAGCTATTCTAGAGCTACTTAAGAAGGAGAAATTGTACGCTAAGTTCTCGAAGTGCGAGTTCTGGCTGCGTTAAGTCCAATTCCTTGGACATATGGTAAATAGAAATGGAATCCATGTTGATCCCACAAAGATTGAGGCGATCAAGAGTTGGGAGACTCCAAAGACGCCAACCGAGATTCGACAATTCTTGGGTTTGGCTGGTTACTATCGAAGATTCATTGAGGATTTTTCTAAAATCGCTCAACCTCTGATCGCGCTCACACAGAAGGATAAGAAGTTTGATTGGAGAATCAAATAGGAAGAAACGTTTCAGTTGCTGAAGAACAAGCTTTGCAATGCGCCGATCTTAGCGCTACCAGAAGGAACTGATGATTTCGTGGTATACTGTGACGCCTCACGTCAAGGATTGGATTGCGTGTTGATGCAACGCCAGAAGGTTATAGCTTACACTTCACGCCAATTGAAAGTTCATGAAAAGAACTATACCACGCATGATTTGGAACTAGGCGCCGTGGTATTTGCGCTGAAAATCTGGAGACATTATTTGTATGGTACAAAGTGTACAATCTTTACGGATCCAAGATCCTGCAGCACATATTCGACCAGAAAGAGCTGAATATGAGACAGAGAGGTTGGGTCGAATTGTTGAACGATTACGACTGCGAGATCAAGTATCATCCAGGGAAGGCGAATGTGGTCGCCGACGCCCTGAGTCGAAAAGAAAGGATTAAGCCCATAAGGGTTAGGGCTTTAGAGATGATTATCCAGACGGATCTTTCTCTGCGCATTCGTGCCGCGCAGAAAGAGGCTCTGAAAGAAAGGAACATTGAAGAGGAATATCTCCGTGGGATGGAGAAGCAATTAGCACCAAACGAGGAAGGAACGCTATGCTTCATGAAAAGAATTTGGGTTCCTCTGTTTGGTGGTTTGAGAAGGATTGTTTTTTATGAAGCTCACAAATCACGGTACTCTATTCATCCCGGGGCGGATAAGATGTACCAGGATCTTAAGGATTATTATTGGTGGCCTAGGATGAAAGGAGATGTTGTTGTTTATGTTAGCAAGTGTTTAACATGCGCCAAGGTAAAGGCTGAATACAAGAAGCCTTCAGGACTTCTGCAACAACCTGAAATTCCCAAATGGAAATGGGAACAGATTTCAATGGACTTCATAACGAAACTGCCCAAGACGCCCAGATGTCATGATACTATTTGGGTAATAGTTGACCGTCTGACCAAGTCCGCACACTTCCTGCCAATCAAAGAAAAGGATAACACGAGTAAACTGGCGGAAATATACATGCGAGAGATTGTTGCACGTCATGGAGTGCCTCTCTCGATCATCTCTGATAGAGATGGACGTTTCACATCAAGGATTTGGCAATCCTTCCAGGAAGCTTTTGGCTCACAGTTAAATCTGAGCACTGCGTTTCATCCGCAAACTGATGGGCAAAGTGAAAGAACTATTCAGACATTGGAGGATATGCTGGGAGCATGTGTAATGGATTTGGGTGGTAGCTGGGATAATCATTTACCATTGGTCGAATTTTCGTACAACAACAGCTACCACACCAGCATTGGAGCCGCGCCATTTGAAGCGCTTTATGGACGCAAATGTCGATCACCACTATGCTGGGCTGATGCGGGTGATAGACAACTCGTTGGTCCTAAAATAGTCCAAGAGACAACGGACAAGATCGCACAAATTCGAAAGCGCATCGAGGCGGCTCGCGACAGGCAGAGCCTATGCAGATCCAAAGAGGAAACCTTTGGAATTTCAAGTCGGGGATATGGTTTTATTGAAAGTTTCACCCTGTAAGGGTGTGGCACGCTTTGGAAAGCGTGGGAAGTTGAATCCGCGTTACATTGGCCCGTTCAAGATACTGCAAAGGATTGGGCTTGTAGCCTACCAGTTGGACCTACCTGCTGAACTCAATGGTGTTCACGATACATTTCATGTATCAAATTTGAGAAAGAGTCCAACACAAGAAACAGTGATCATTCCTGCTGACGAAGTTCATATCGACGACACGCTCCACTTTACCGAAGAACCCGTCGAGGTTACGGATTGGAAAATTAACAAAACACGCAGGAGTAGTGTCAAGCTCGACAAAGTTCGTTGGAATGCAAGACATGGGCCTGAATTCACGTGGGAACGTGAGGATCGTATGAAAGAGAAGTACCCCCCATTTGTTTCTGAAGACCCCTGCAACTAGAAGCAGAACCTAAAATTTCGGGATGAAATTTATTTAACGGTGGGAGAATGTGACAACCCTCACCAAACCAGGTATCCGTATGAATTAATTAATATTTAATTAATGCTTAATTACTGTGCTTGCATACAGCTGTGATTAAACTGCTACTTGAATTCTGATACATACACATACATGCATCATACTTTATTGCCGTCACTCTATTATTTACACAGAACTACAGTGACAAACTTGATGCACAAAAGCACAGTAGCACAATGAACGGATAACCAAGTAAACATGCTGACATAGCTAGCATCAGACAGATACTGTCTCTAAGGCCAGTATGAGCCGGGAATAGTTTACTACACTAGTAGGGAGTGTAGGGAGGTGAGGATTGTTAAACTGCGTCACTAGGTGATAGTTATAGTGACCGGATGTGCCTAAAACATGCTCTAATTACAAAATCCTGCACTTTAATACAAAATTCAGCATTTAAGCTAACTAGTAAAGTGCAAAAACATGGGAAAAGAATACTAGACACTTTCCAAAGTGTCGGGAATTCATTGTGTCACTAAAACAAATATTAACGACACTTTAAATGCTTATTTAGCACTTTAACGGATTAATATCCAACCAAACAACCGGACTTTACCCGGAACACAAAAATATTGTCAATGACACTGTTTTTCCTTTTCTGAGCTAGTTAGGGTCCCCGAACACCCAAACACTCGTTACAAAACACTACACACGAGTAACTTGTTTAAAGTTCCTAACTACTTAACTAATCATCAAACTATTTGTTTGAAACCTAACTAAATACCCCCCCCCCCCCCCCGTAACCGATCGGTTCCCCATGTGGGACACCCTTCACCATTTTTTTATTATTTTATTGGATGATGTTTAGTATCAAGGTAACATATTACCTAGAGGTTAAAGCCCTACACTAGTTTATAAGTAAACACTTGAGATTATAATCTTCATTTCATCAAACACCAACAAAATTGCATCTCTCTCTCTCCCTCTTGGAGACTCTCGGCCGAACACAACCATCATCACCACCACTACCTTCAAGTCTTGATCAACCATTTCTTACATACTCAAGGGTGTGAGGTGTCCTACAAACAAGCTCGGTGCTTACGGAATTACAAGGACCTCTCTATATCGCTTTTATCCACCTAGTTTTCACTTTGATTCTTCCCTAGCCTTGTGCTAGTTGTAAGTGATTCTAAACACTCTCTTGTTCATGTTTAAAGTGGTTAATAAGAGATTTAACGGATAAAAGTTATGAACACTAAAGATCAAAACTTAAAGTCTTGCAAGTATGATGAATTTGGTGGTTAAAGAGTAAATAATGGTGTAAAATTTGTGAATCTTGTTTAGTAATGATTATTTTATGTTGTTTAATGCTAATAGTGGAACGGATCGTCATCTAACCACACTAGATCATGTTCATGGAACATGAACTAGCAATATGTTAAGCTTGAAAGATACAAAATGACGAACCCTTCCATACATAACCATGAACTTGTGTAAAAATGGTGTTTCTTGTCAAATAGAGTTTTAAACTAGTAGATCTAAAGATCTACAAGTGGTATTTTCAAAGAACCAAGTGTAAGATGCAAACCATGTTTAAGAGCCGGATCTTTCATGAACTAAAAGCATTTTGTGAACAAACAAGTGTGTAAACACTTGTGTGATAAAAGGATTTAACAAAGAAATATTTTCGTAATTTTTGGACTATAAGTTGTATAGTTACATCTTCTTTAAAAATAAAGTTTTTCCGGAAACCGATTCATTTTTAAAGATGGAAAGATCTACTAAAAATGTTAGAAAGTTACTACATACTTTCACACAATTTACAAGTTCATGTGTTTGCGATTTATGTTGATTTTGACTAGTTGATGTTTGAAAATTGTATTTTGATGATTGGGAAATTGTTGGTTGAAATTTTAGAAGAAAATGATACGCTAGTAAGCGTGGCCACCTCCAGTTACAGAGGAAACTCTGGCGAAATTTTTCCAGAAAATAACACTTAGAATATTTTTGGTGACAAGTGTTTATAAATATATTTTTGACTTGTTTTCTAAACAAACTTCGCCATGATTTTATTACAAGGTAACCAAGTGTCGGAGGTGGAATTTTCGTAAATAAAACTTGCTAAATATATATTTAGAATATATATTTCATAGTAAAACGCTTACGTGATTTTATGATTATTTTGTGATCTATATATTATTTTTAGAGTAAAAATAATATAACTGGAATACATTGTGAAAACACGACTCTAAAATAATACCAACGCCATCACAAATAAATATTTAAGTTACGCCGGTATTATTATTACCACACGAACTTTAAAATGTAACTTACGTATTTTTCGGAAAAATACTCTTAAATGCGTATTTTGATAAAAGTATTATTTTGGAAATTGTATGGAATAAAATATAATATTTTTGGGAAAAATATGTATATTTTGGAGATAGAATATTTTAGACAAATGAATTAAAATATATTTTATTAAGTGAGACTTAATAATATATTTTGGAATTACAACAAAACGCACGTGTATTAAAACCCCCATCCTTGGGAAGGAATACAATTATAAAATAATTACGAAGTGTAAATACGAAATAGTTGCCTAACTATTTCCCAGAAACGTTAAACCTTAAGCCAAGGCACGGCCGTCCGTCTAATAAAAGTTAGTACGTGTAGGTCGTCACGCAGCAGGTTGATTGGGAGATACTATTTCGAGACGCACTTCAGTGAGTTCATGTCCCCCTTTTCTCTTAACTGTTTTCAGTTTTATACTGCGGGGGTGAAATACATGTTACGATTATTACGAACTTTCACTTACATGGTATGGTTAGCGTAAGGAGGGTTACTACTTAGATCATGTGAGTGGGTAGGCGGGAACTGGAGGCCATTAATCCTCAGTGTAGGGCCGAGGGTCTTTAGCGGTAGATCTATCTGGGTGTAGCGAGCCCAGCCCAAGGCCCAACATTACGGACCTTGGGGTGACTTGGTACCCGACGCAAAAATCTGCTAGGTTTGAGTCTTCCTACTGCACTTCACACATATCAATGGCCTTGCAAACCATTGGTGATCTCTTTATTTCCTTATTTGCTACATACCAGGAACTTATACTTACAAAGGTTTTACATACTCACTTTCACATGAACTCGCTCAACTTTATGTTGATTTTTCAACTTACATGTATTTCAGGGAATTAGGGATCTGGCGAAGTATGCTACGTTTTCACGCTGCGTAAGAGTTATGAGGTCATCCACGTTTAGGGATTGTGACTTTTACCTGGACGAGTCACAAGTCTTAAACGGTGTTTATCTTATGTTTATGGTTATGTCGTATGAACAATGTTTTTATTATGTTGTGTTGTAAACTCGTTGCATGTGTCAACTCTAAAACAATGTTGTGGTATTTTACTTTTAAAAACTTGAATCAATGGATGATCATCATGGTTTTACTTTCATATAGCTTTGTTGTGATTAAGTGATGGTATTAAGAAGTCACACCAAATAAACCCACGCTTCCTCAAAGCCAGGGTGTGACATTTTGGTTCAGTGGTTAGTAAAATGGCTAAAAGCGTAAAAAGCGTTGGTCGTCGTAAAACTTTTTGTTTGTGTGACTTTTATTCAAACAAAGCATTTTCAAACAAAGTTTCTTTTGAGGAACTTGTTTGTTTATTTCTAGACTTTTTTTTAAGGAATGTCACATGAAGACCGAGCTTTTTACTAAAATAAAGGGTTTAAAAATAAAAAGGTTTTGGTGGGTAAAGGATGTTTGTTTTGTTGGTTTAGAAACAAAAAGGTTTAGGCTCAAAGGGGTTAACTAGGGGGATTTTGGGTAGGTGGTAAAAAAATGAAAAATAATGGTGTTGAAAAGAAAAAGGGTTAGTCCTAATGCCTCCATCATTTACTTACTTGGGTTTAAGTTGGTAAGGACCGGGAATGTATTGTCATGGCAAGTTCTAGAGTTGTAAGGAACCAAGCGGCTATTCACACAAGAAACGAAAGATGAATATTTAATCTAAAGATGTGTATTTGTATGCTCAATAAAGGCTCAAAACTCACTTTTTGTGTTAATGGGTTTATAATGTGATCAAGTATATATAATCAAAATTTAACTAGATTTGTCATGCCGTTTCATAATTTTCTTATGTTGGTTCTTTTTATCACGACGCTATCGGTTGTAAATTTGAAAAAATATAACCTTTTTAGAACTTGTTATTCCCAAATTAAACCAAGACAAGTAAAATAAATGAAAAGTTTTTGAAAAAATTTGGGGTGATTAGCGGTTCCAATAGAGTTTTGTGTAAGGCTTGTTATTAGGACTTGCAAAATTCAAGGTTTTAGTATCCCCCCACACTTAAATTACACATTGTTCTCAATGTGTCCCAAAAATAAGTTTTTAGGTTGATTGAATGTGTAAAAATGTGTTTAAAAACAAAAATTTATGTTACTGGGCGTCTGGACACGGGCCCGTGTTGATCCGGGCACGGCCCCGTGTTCAGATTGCCAGTATCATAATTTACAGAAGGCTGGGCACGGGGGCGTGTTTAGTGAACATGACCCCGTGTCCAGTTACCTGAACTGGGCATTTTCTGCAGATCCTTGAGCACGGGGCGTGTTGGCTGAGCACGGCCCAATGCTGAACTTGCTGTAATGAAGAAAAATTGTCGGGAGGCTCTGTTTTTGTGCATGGGGTGTAGGTTCAAGCTTCCCTTAGTAACCTCCATCATCCCGAGTGTGTTTTATCCATTACAACATCATCCAAACACCATTTAATAATTAAAAACCATCATTTCATTAAAGAGTGAATTACATAAGATCCTAGAAAATAAAAGCATAAACTAAATCTTAGATAAGTAGGTCAGGAAACGCAAGAAATCTAAAACCACAAAGAAGTCCTAGCCTATAGTTTATTTTAAGAGCAAAATTTCCGAGAAAGATAATTCTCAATTGAATGCGGCATGAAGAACTTCTTTTCCGGGAATGGCCCCTCATACATCGTTGAGCCATTCCTCTATCTCCTGAGGGAGAAGAAAGGCGGGCTCACTGGCGTCCTCATTTTGAGGGGGTGTGACTTCCACCGGAACTTCTTGTAGATTTTCAAGAGGAGGCTCCACGGGGATGTCATCCCACCCGGTGGGGTTAACGACTCCAAGCGCTAGGTTCCAATCCTCTTGAGGAAGGATTGGTTCCATGGGAGGTGTTACAAGAATGTTCAACCTCTGGTGCAAGATGATGATTTCTTGAAAACTGTTTTCTAGCCCCACCATGAGATAATTAATACGGTCGATTAGGACTTCTTCTACGAATGTCATTTCATCGAGAGCTTCCCGCAGTGCCATCACATAGCCCACAAGAGTTGCTTCGATGGAAGGCCTTCGTTCCCTACGACTGTTTCTTGAATGTGCTGAAGAGGTTCCACTATTCTGGCTTGACATTCTACGAAAAACAAGTCTAAAAGTTCAATTTAAATGAAACAGTACCTCGGACACGACCCCATGCTCACTGAGCACGGCCCCGTGTTCACCTCTTTGCAGATTTTTGAAACAAGGATTCTTGGAGCTTTAAATTATTTTTCTGACTTTTGAAGCATTTTTAAGCAGAAATAACTTAAAACAGTGTTGTAAAACTTATTTTTAACAAGATTCCTTGAATAAAAACCTAACAAATATTACAATAAAGCTTGAAAATAAAGAGATTTCAAACTTTAATGGAGGTTTTGAGGAGAAATGAAGAAGAAGGCAAATGACAAAAGTAGAAAAGACAAGATGGTTGTTGAGAACCTTCTTTAGAATATACCTAGTATGGTATATGTGAAGATCCCACTAGATCTTTGTCTTTGGAATGGGTCCAAGAGTGCAGGAATCTTGCTGCATTTATAGAAAATGACAGCACGCTGGACACGGCCCCGTGTCTGCTGGACACGGCCCCGTGTTCAGACAAAATTCTGAAACTTTTTGTCCGTATTCTGACCAAAAGTCAGACGGGAATCTTTGGGTGGACACGGAGGCGTGCGGACCTAGACACGGCCCCGTGGCTAGAAGTGTTTATGAAGTTTTGTCTACTTTCAAGGAGTTTATCTGGATCGGGCGGTTCTTTGCTGGACGGAACAACACCGAAGTGTCTGAGATACCTAAGTTGCCCTAGTTTTAGACAAAAATGCAAGAGGTTATCGGAAAAGGGTGATTCCTAAGCTAAATACCGGTGGGCAAAACCAATCTTTATTTCCCTTATCCGGGCTCTCGTTAAAGAAGGTATATGTCGAGTCGCTCAGGTCTATGTATGTATCGACGGAAACCGATGGGGAGTCCTTCATGGCACAATCGACACAGGGACGACTATCGCTCAAGTCCTCGCAAGAGTTAGAGGCGATTTCGGGAGCAACGATGTTGTTATAATCCGAATGCGATCTCAACAATTCTCCTTGATTGTTGTCTTGAGATGAATTAGCTATATCCATCTCAAGTTCTTTTATCCATCGGGGAATTAGTTCTTCCATTTGAAATAATTCTTCAAGAATCGTTTCATCTCGAAAGGATGATTGAGAACATTCGAGGGAGAGATAGGGATTGTTTTTACTTTTGCCCATCTTAAGGCTACAGGAAAACAATGGGTCTTTATAGTGGGGATTGTAATTTAAAAAATAGCATTTTAAATCTTCATGAGTTCTGCCACATATTTGACACCACGTACCATAAGAGGAGCGAAAGTAAAAATTATCAGTATCACTCATGATTGCGTCAGAAACTACCAGCCGTCGGGATCTTACGGCTCCGTTTTCAGTAACTAAAGCTTGGGCACGGGGCGTGTTTAGTGGGTACGGCCCCATGTTTAGCTACTGTCTGACTTAAAACAAGATTGCCAGTACCAAAGATTGGGCACGTGGGCGTGTTCAGTGGGCACGTCCCCGTGCTTAGTTCTGCAGAAGCTGAAAATTTAAGAAAAATCATAAAAAAAATAGAAAAATAAGAAAAATGATTAGGCCATTGATTCCTAACTTTCTTAAAATCCTTGTGTCCCCGGCAACGGCGCCAAAAACTTGATGTGCGTAGTGCGTGATAGGTTTATAGTTATATTTTAAGCCCTTTTTAACACTTTAGCAAGTTTTAAATTTATAAAACACGATATTTTACTAACACTAAACACACATATGGGCAAGTGCGCCCATCGTGAGCGTAGTATAACGTTGGTAAGATACCGAGGTCGTCCAAGGACACAAGAGCTTTTAGTACCGGTTTATCCTCAACGTCTAATCAAATCAAAAGTTTAGAAAAAGTTTTTAAACATAAAAATAAAAACTAAAAATGCTGAAAATAAAATAAAAATAAAAATAGATAGACAAGATGAATCACTTGGATCCGACTCGCCTTTAGTGTAACCTTTGATGATTTCCGCACTTTAGCACTTTTTAAGATATTATCTTAGTTATAGTAGTAGGCCCCTCTTTTGAAGGTGACGTTACACTCAACCCAGTAGTTTGAGTCAGCAAGGATACAATCCTAAAGGGTCGGAATATTGAAAGATAATTAATTAAGTTATTAATGCGTAATGTGGTAGGCCACTCCTTTGAAGGTTACGTTACCCTCGGCTAAGTGGTTTGAGTCAGCAGGGATACAATCCCAAGTAGCTGGGTTAATGTATTAATAGTAGTTTACAAATGAGGGGATCAAGCTATTCGCACCCCCTCCATCCAATACCAGTGGGTATTGAAGGAGGTCCTAGTAAGCTTGACCCAGGTCCTTGCAGGATCTATACACTGAACAAGGCATGAACCTTACCAAACCATTCCCTTAACCCTCGACCAGGTAGCCAACATATCTCTATATAGACCGTAGAGATATGAATGGTGTAAATCTTTTATTTTATATAGACAGTAAAATAACGCCAAGACACCACAGACAAATGATAAGGAAGTTTCACCTTCAACATAAGAAACTAGTTATTAAAGTCATTAATACAAAACCAAATAAAAAGTGCGAAAAAATTAAAAATCAAAATCATTACACTAAATGCTTGTCTTCAGCAAGTGATGTAAGAGACTTAGGCAAACATGGCCTTTGATTGTCAAGAACTCTTACTATCAATCTTGGATCCCGAGACTACTACACACACTCTATGATGGATGATGGATGATGGATGATGGTGGTGGATTTGGGTTGTGATGGTGGTGGAGTGTGGGTGAAGTGGGAGATAGGTGGTTTGCCAAGGGATGCCTTTGAGGTGAACCAAGCACCTCTATTTATAGCCTACACAGAAGCCCGGACACGGCCCCATGTCCATTGGGCATGACCCCATGTCCATCCACTTTCTCTTTCTTCATTAATTGTAATTTGTCTGCATTAGCTCCACACGCCCCCGTGTTCGCTGGGCACGGCCCCGTGTGCAGAAGCGTATCTGTACTATCAAGATTTGCTTGGATTATGCGAATCTTAGCGTTGACCATGGCCGTGTTGATCTGGGCACGCCCCCGTGTCCGGAATAGAAGTTTCTATAGCTTTGTCCTTTCTGTAGACACCTGACCACGCCCCCGTGTCCGCTGGGCACGGGGCCGTGGTCAGCCTTCTATTCATTGTTTTTGCTTAGGAAGATGCTGTTGAGGGGTCGGGCATGCCACGTTTATTCCTTTTCTTGTAATTATGTTAGATTTTGCTGCATATTTGCTTCTTTTGTTCATTTACGCTCATTTAATCCTGAAAATACAAAAGGAAGACAAAAGCCCACTTTTTCCAACATTAGTACTAAAAAAGATTAGTTTTATGCCTCATTTGATGTAATTTATATGTTGCATTTTACACACATCATATGTCCGTGATGTTTAGGAGAAATTCAGTATGTCTGAGACTGCACCAATGTCCACCCCATTAGCAACTAATCACGGTATCAATCCTGATCTCATGGGAAAGAAGGTCGATGAAACATTATACCTCTCGATGATTGGTTCGTTAATGTATCTCACTGCATCTCGGCCCGATATAATGTACCCAACTTGCCTCGCGGCCCGTTATTAGTAAAGTCCAAGAGCCTCACATATGGTCATTATCAAGCGGATTCTACGCTACTTGAAAGGAACTCCGAGCTTGGGGTTGTGGTATCCAAAAGACCGTGATTTCAGACTTGAAGGTTACTCTGACTCTAATTTCGGATGCTGCAAATTAAATTCAAAGTCTACAAAAGCAGGATGCCAGTTTTTCGGACCACGTCTGGTGACTTGGCAATGTAAGAAGCAGACTATTGTCGCACTCTCAACTTGTGAAGAAGAGTATGTTTCAGCAAGCAGTTGATGTTCTCAGATTCTGTGGATCCAATCGCAGATGAGGGATTACAATTTGCAATTTCTTACTACTCCTATTTTTATAGATAATGAGGCAGCAATCAATATAACTAAAAACCCGGTACATCACGCTAAAACGAAACACATTGAGATCCGAAATCACTTCATTCGTGATTGCTACGAGAAGAAGTTGATTCGAATCGAAAAAATCCACACCGACGAACAAAATGCTGACCTTCACACAAAACCGTTTGATAAAACACGTTTTCATTATTTGTTAAAACTAAACGGTATGAAGCTTTTGTCGTTAGGGGGATCTGTTGTTGGCGTTGATGAACAATCCAAAGCAGAGGACGTTGGGAAGCAATCTGCTCTGGTTTGTCACCTTTTTAGATGTTTTGGTCTTTAGGGGGAGATAGTTTTATATAGAAAATACAAAAACATTTAAAAATGTAAAAAATACAAAAACATTAGAAAGTTCAAAATGTAAAAAAACAATAGAAAACCCAAAAATAGTTAGTGTAAAAAGAGGAAATGATAGTACATCAGCTAGACTGTCTCGGTACGCTAAAGATTTGTAAAGATTAAAAAGCGTTAAACGGTCTCACTAATGATGTGTCGATAGGTTTTTACACGTTTAGTAAACTGCATTCGAGATATAAACCTAAAATCGTATATCTTGCTTATTTTGTGGGGAACATCTCTCGGATATATAGGTAACCCCTGAAATCTTGTTTGAAAGATTGTCTGTTTCTAAGATACTAGGTCTATACACTTAGTGATATCTGGGGTATTATTCCAGGACTTCTGATATTGTGGAAGCAATGGCCTAGTGCTCGTATAATATTTTATGCGCTTTAAATCAAAAGCTTTCACTCAGCATAAAAATTGATAAATATCGAAAGATACAAATCAAGTGCTGTTGTAAAGAAGATCCCTAAGTGGGATACACCTTAAGTTGAGCCATCATCTCTCTGACTGAACGAAAGTTCTAATCTGAGCTCTCATGGTCTTGCACTACCCAGAAAACATATATCATTATCGTATATTCACCTGTAAGACTGAGTATGGGGAATCTGGATACGAGATAATATTCTGAGGTGGTACATGCGAATGAGTTAATTTACTTAAAAACATTAATTTCGTATCCTGAATCGGTTGAAATCTGTGTGAGAATTTAAGTGGATCAGTATATCGACAATCTAGGTGAATCGTTTAAAACTTATTGTGTAACATAAGCTCAACGGTGCTTGTGACACGTCGGTAGCTAATATGATCCTCTAACACAGCTCAAAAAATATGTTTGTAAATAGTTTTCTGTTATTTCATTTCAGCTTAAAACCAAAAAGATGTTCAGTGTGTTTTGAAATAAACTTTCAAAATTCAAAAAGATTTTATTTCTGCATTATTTTCGACAAACCATTGTGGAGAGCTGATCTTCAGAATCTCAGATGCAGAGAAAGATTGCTGAACGACTGGGTTGGGAGCTTATCTGAATGTTGGAAAACTTAAAAGGATAATCAAGTTCATTAATTTGAAACTTTTATTTTCAGAAAAGTTGAAAATTTGATTAAAATGTTAGATGGTTCGAAATTGGGTCAACCAAGGTCATTAATTTGGACTTGGTCGACAAATCGAGTAACCAGGGTCATTAAATTGGACCTAGATACTTGAGTGGATATTAAAATTTGATAAAAATAAAAAAAAATTGAAAATTTGAAAAGTTTGGTTTCGAATAACCATCCGAGCGGATGACCATCCGGTCGGATGGTCATTCGGACATCATGCCATCTGAATGGATTTCGAGGGCTATAAATAGTCATTTGATCAGTTGTTAAGTCATTCGACCGAATAACCATCTGAAGGGGTATGGCCTCAAAAAGTCGTGCAGATCTATCAGGTTGTGCACAGAACCATACTCCTTATACATTAATCTGACTAATCTACAGACCCCGCGTGGATTACTTGGACAAAGCCTAAGCCGCGCGCGAGGTCCAAGCAAGATTTAAGATTAGATTCCACACTTAGCATCCTGAATGAAAGCCCTCAACCCCTAAACCTTGCGCCGGCTGATTGAACACATGCCAAGGGTCGCGCGAGGGAAACGGCGTAGGTTCATTCCAGGAAACATGAAAGGTACGAGTGGCAGAAGAGGAAGCCAATAACGTCTAACAGGCTGTATTCTATCATGCTCCACGATTAGCAATCGTGCAGGAGACAAAAGGTACATAAGGACACCTACGTGGCACCAATCAGGGGGCGACGATAACTGCCCCACGATCTCCACTCACCTGCTGATGTTAGAGAGACAACAAGGATAACAACCCGGACACGTGGCTCCAATCAAGGTGCGCCAGTACTGAGGATTTTCTAGAAGACTCTAACGGTTGTCACCAAAGGGACAAGGCGGATATTCCTTGTTGTCGTCTTCAGGCCCAAGGCCCATCATCCCCTCTCCTTCTACACTACTCCGGCTATAAATATGGTCCTTCATACACAGGTTAAACCATTCTGATCTCTATTCTCTCTCTTAACACACACTTATTTCCTCAAAACAAATACTTATTCTTACGCCAGAGAGTGGTTAAGAGGGAAACCCACATATTCCCCTCTTAACGAGCTTAACGGGGGGTTGATTGTTTTGCAGGAAGGATCATGGCCAAGCTCAGGAAGGATTAAGAAGATTAACCCTTACGGTTGAAACATAAACCCAACTAATAAACCTAAAGATAGTTACGTGTTTCTTCATTGGCGCCCACCGATTTTTACAATCATCTCATCTTATTTTTCTAAGCTTTTTTATGTTCTCTCGATCAAGGCTGGTCAGGGAATACCGACTTTCGGTTTCGGTACACACTCTCAAGTGGGAGCGGGGGAGGATAACTCAGACGTCCAACTCCATCCTACTGACAAGTTAGCCGAGGGCGAAGCAACAAACACTGGGGGACCCCACCCGAGTATCACTCGCATCACTCAAATGGCTACCCCAATGAGTAATACCGTTGGTCTGTCAAACTCAGCTCCAGATCTAAACATATCGGCATTCCTAGGTTTACCAGAAGGAGAAACCTTAGCTTCCTAGTATGCCAAATAGATCGCTACTATAAACGCTGCTTACCAGTCGTTAAGTGCACAACAACCAATATTACAAGCGGAACCATCTTTGGTGAGACCCCCTCGGGTAACACAAGGGGCGCGCCAAACACCTCCTCAACAAAACGTACAAGGGCAGTTCAGCAGACATCCTCCTCTAAGAAGACCAAGCGTGCATGAGACGCGCGACACGTATGAGGAGACAGGCAGTTACTATGATCATCCATCTAACGCGCAGCACAAGCGTCCGTTGCACAACCGGCTGGGGTCGCGCAACATAAACAATGAATAGGATAACACAGACGCGGATGATCCTACTTGGCAAGAAGACGAAGGTTCTTCAGTTTTCAACCTCTTGTAAAGAAATCATGAATCTTACAGACCAAGACCGCGTGCCGTCTACAATGAAGTAACAGAGCACGATTTTAGTCTGGTTTACACACCAGCAGAAACTGCCGAGCACTCGAAGTTTATCCGGAGCATCGCTCTAGCCCCGCCAGGAAAAGCAAGGTTGCCACAAACCGTGGGAAAGTTCAACGGTCTTACTGACCCTGATGATTATGTGCGACTATTCACAAGTGTTGGTGTTCTAGGACAATGGACCATGCCAATGTGGTGCCATCTTTTCGTCCAAACTTTCACAGGGCTACTCGCGCTTGGTTTGACAGCCTACCACCTGGGATAATCAAGTCGTGGATCGATTTCAGAGATCAATTTGTAACCCATTTCAGCTAGCAAAGACGCTATCAGCGCGATACGCCCGAAGTAATAGACATCTAGTGTAGGGAGAATGAGGGGTTAGAAGATTTTATCACTCGTTTCAACAAAGAGTGTTTGGAAGTTGGAGGTGTTAGTGAAGATTTGATACACGCGCATTTCAAAAAGGCCATCCGTTGTGATAGTCTGATCAGGACTATCACAGGCAAAGACAAAATGCCTAAAGAATGGGACAAACTCATGGCAACAGCAAAGATTGTTGCGCAGACAGAAGAGTCGTTGGCAGGTGGCAAGAATTCTTATTCTGAAGATCGTTTTTCAAGATTAAACTCGCGTGACATTGGTAGGCACAACAAAAACAGAAACCCTGGCTGGAAGGCAGGCCAGTCCATCGGTTATGAAGAGAGGCCTCGCTTCAAAGAAGATGCGCGAGACACAATTGATCGAATCGGCTATCGCAAGGCCGTCAAGAATGAAAATGTAGGATCGTTTTACCGACCGAAACGAGTCGTTCAGAGGCGTTCTACTCAATATGAAAGGCGGAAACAGACATATCGAGTTCGATTCAGCTGGATATACACTTTAACTGTCTTTTTGATTGATTTGACAAAGATTTACAGCGAAACGACACTTTGGCAGCACTTCGGCTCCGGAATCACACATACACCCCTTCCTCAAACGAAATCAGACAACACATATATATAGGCATCCTAATTCCGTTTGAACATGCTCAAACGAAATTAGTTTCAAACGGAATTACGATTTCAAACGGAATTAGCAAGCTAATTTCGTGTGAAATCCCTGAACCATTTCAAACGGAATTACATCTTGTAATTTCGTTTGAACTTGCCTGTTAACCTGTTTTCTTGTTTTACGTGCTCTGATCTATCTGTTCATATACAAGACTCGATACAAGACGAAGTCGACAGACGCATGCACCAACAGACTCCCCCTCGAATGTTGACGAGTCTTCAGTGTCGAGTCTTCAACATCTTCAGTCTTTATCAGTCTTTAACTCTTCCTGAAGTATCTGACACTGTAAAGCTTCCTCAATCTTCTTTCTCTTTCTTCCAGAATCGCAATCTGGCTCTTATCTCACTCTAGTTCTCTTGATCAGATCTCTTGATTCTTTTTAAGCTCAGGATCAGAAACCTAGCTTTCTCCAATCTTCAATCCTATATAAACTCTACCCAAAAGTAAATTTCACAGATTTTATAATTTGACAACTTTAGAAAAAAACAGGTAAATATTATTTAACAACACCACTTTTATTGCAAGGTAGATTTGGTTATAACAATTTTAATCTCTGATGAACCACTTGAATGAAAAACATTTTTCTTTTAAAACTTTTTCTTGTATCAAACAGACTCCTGCTCATAAGTTGTCATCATGTTTAGCACTTGGAATTTTGAAAATCAGCTCTCCAACATCAGTTGTCGAAAATCTTTTTGTATTTTTCAAAATTTATGCTAAAACACACTTAAAATCTTTTTGGATTTTTGAATATAAAGAAAATACAGTAAAGAAATATTTACAGACAATATTTTTGTGAGTTCTTGTAAGAGGATCATATCAGTTTTTGACAACATATCACCAACACCATTAAGCTTTATACATTTTAAGTTCTAAACAATTCACTTAGATTGTCAGTATACTGATCCACTTAAATTCTCACACAAAGTTCAACTGTTTCGAGATACGAGATTAATGTTTTAAGCACATAAACTTATTCGCTTGTCCCACCTCAGAATATACTCCCATATCCAGATCCCAATATTCAGTCTTACAGGTGAGTATACCACAGATGATATCTGTAAAGGGTTAAATGCGAGGACCGTGAGAGCTCAGGTCAGAACTTCCGTTCAGCAGAGAGATGACGGCTTCGACTTTTGGTGTGTCCCCTTTAGAGGATCTTTTCTTCAACAGCACATGATTAGCATTTTGCAATGTTTCATCATTTTTTGTACTGAGGGCGATGCTATATTTCAAGCAATGCAGAAAGTATTATACGGGGACTAGGCCATTGCTTTCGCAAAATCAGAAGTCCCGGGATAATACCCCAGATATCACTGAATATAAAGACCTAGTATCTCAGAAAGAGGGACCTTTCAAACAAGATTTCGGGGGTTACCCATATATCCGAGAGATGTTCCCCACGATCTAAGCAAGTTTGAAATTTAGGTTTATATCTCGACATAATCTACTAAATGTGTAAAAACCTACCGGCACATCATCAGTGAGACCGTTTATCACATATTTAACTTTCCAATTCTTTAGCATGTCGTGATCGTCCACTGATGTACTATCATTTCATCTTTTCACAACAAAACTCATTTTTGCTTTTATCATGTTTTTTATTTTTTCAAATTTTCTAATGTTTTTGGATTTTCTGAAAATTCTTACTCCCCCTAAAATTCAAAATAGTTTATAGGAAATTTGAAAACAAACTATACAAGGTAAAATGACAACTGATATCGAAACGCTTCAATTCACCATCCACTTGGCATAAACAATCAGAACAACCCCTTACAACAAACTATTTTCCCATTGTGATTTCAAAACACTTAAGTTTGTTTTAATCAAATGGCTTTTCCGGAA
The DNA here is from genome assembly GCA_030545235.1 of Helianthus tuberosus. Classification (NCBI taxonomy): domain Eukaryota; kingdom Viridiplantae; phylum Streptophyta; class Magnoliopsida; order Asterales; family Asteraceae; genus Helianthus; species Helianthus tuberosus. Next base: position 129,463,690 of record CM060407.1, read on the forward strand.
AATTAGTTTAGTTGACTTTAATAAAACCAATTGTAGGTTCGGGGTTTCATTCATCACCTTGTTCTTTCAACCACTAAATATAACATTTTTAAATTCAAACACCAAAACCTCTTGTAGAAAATCAAGTACAACTTAATGTCCCTGATTTACCACTTGTAAATTGAAATTACTTTCGTGAATTTCTCAAGAAAGATGCCGATACCTGCTTCACACTTACCAACCTGGAAGCTCCGGCAATTCAACCTTTTCAAAAACAATTTTTCAATAATGATGCCGATTTATGCTTCGCGATTACCTACTTGGGAGCTCCGGCAATTCAACCTTTTCACTTATGAAAAACAGACATCCAAGCTTCACCAAACTTGGATGTTACCTCCTCATCTGCATTCGGGTAGTAAGATGCCTTCTTTGTTTCACAAAACTCTTTTACCCCTTTGAATTTTCCTTCGACCGTCTTCCCAAAAATCTTTTTAACATTTCCATTAAAAACCTTTTCGACATCAAATTCTTTCTTCTCAGAATAGAATTGATTCGAAATCTCAACCTTTCCAACTTTTTGTTTAAAATTTTCTGCCCTCAATGGTGGAAAATTGACATCATCCATTGGAGGTACTGATGTTTCCAGTTTTATCTCAACTTATAGCTCCTCTAACTTTGTGGAATCAGATTCACCGCCAGATTTCACGTCTGATTTCTTAACAACCCATTTTTGGTTATCAAGATTCACTCTTGTTTTGTAAAATCCTTTTGAACATTCACCAACTTCATATGTTGAGTTTTTTGAAAATTTTGAATCTTTCAGTTGGTGGTTCATTTTTCTCAACAATCTTTTCTTTAAGTTTAGAAACAACTTCCTGTTTGATGTTGGTTGCTTTAGGACAGTTCCAAGCAATGTGACCAACTTCTTGACATCTGTAACAAGTTCTTGTCTCCTTTCTCTGGTAAGTTCCATTCTTCTCAAACTTTTGCTTTTCTGCAAAGAACTCTTTGTTTGTTTGCTTCCATAATGAGCTCTTTTGTTCTTCTTCCGAACTTGTCCCTGAAACAAATACAGTTTTTGGTTTATCATTTTTATAATTTTTATTATTTTCAGATGGAATAAAACCAAGTCCTTTCTTTTTGAAATTACCATTATGGTTTGGTTTCTTTCGATAACCTGAACCAGAATTGTAGCTCCTTTTCTTGTTTAAAATTTTATTTATTTTTTGCTGATCTCTTGAGGTGTAAGGTCTATATTTTCCAGTAAGATTTACATCTTTTTATTTCAGAAATATTGATTTCTATCAGTTTGAAAACCTTTTTGATCATTTCTGGTTTAACACCTCTTATTGGAAATTCCTCATCAGAATATAATTTGTCTGAATCAATCAAAGTATATGCCATTTTGATTGATTCGTCATTCAAATTAGATTTTGATAACAAGAATTCTTTATTATAAACCCTTTTAACTGACGACTTTTGACTGTCAACTGATGAACTCGAACTCTTTGACTCCGAATTTGACTCTGACTCTTCATCCTTATCCAACACCTGATCGACCACCTTTTTTATTAACTCAGACTCATGATCAGTATCAGACGATGTGAACGTGACGTCAATATTTTCTGGTAACTCATCAGTTATTTCGGACTTTAACTCTATATTGACAGCCTTTTTGACTTGCTCCTCATTTGGTTTTCTGGGAGAATAACCTTCCCAGATTGGAGGCGGACACTTGTTATAATTTGCACTTTATTTCTTACCAGTATCCTTCTCTTCAGTCTTCTTGTCCTGAAAGGCTTCCATACCTGCAACAGTCGGATAAATTCGATCAATCAGATAATCAGAACTAGAATAACTTTGTAATAATCTTCTGATTCTTTCATTTTCTATCTTTTCTGTCTCCAACTCCTGCTTCAGCTTAGCACATTCTTCAATATAATGATTAATAGCCTTCTGCTTTGTCATCATCACAGCATTCATCATAGTCAACGCATCTTCTCTTTCAGAATTTGTCTTTTGTAGACCAGCCACCGTTCTATTTAACACATCGTATGATTCTTTCACGTAGTTAAGATTGAACAACAATTGATCTTTCATCTTGTCTTGCTCACTCAATTTCTCATCTTTTCCTTCACATTGTTTGCAAGATTTTGAACATTTTAGACAAGGTTTAATCACCTCAACAATCTTTTCAGCTTCAATAATCTTTTCAACTTCGATAATCTTTTCAACTTCGATAATCTTTTCAACTTCAACCCCTTTCTCAACTTCAACCACTTTCTCAACTTCAACTGCTTCCTCAACTTCAGCTACTTTTTCAACTTCAACTGCTTGTTCAGTAACTTTAATTTCTTCACTTTGTTCAGACATCTCCTCCTGTGCAACAATCTCACTTTTTATTTGTTTTTGATTCTTTTCTGTACGTTTCTCCTTTAGCTTTTCAACACGATCTACAAAATAAAATTTAAAACTTTCAGGAGATAAATGAGATTTTGCAATATTAATATGTTTTTCTTCCTCGTCATCACTATCATCTGTTGATGATTGATCAAACACTTGTGTTTGTTCTGAACTATCATCTGAAAAATTAGATTCATCATCTTAATTCTTTTCATCTTTAGCAAACACTTTCATCCATTCCGTCATCAAATCTGGTTCTTGAATTATCTGTGCAATGAGACCTGCTATTTTTGAATCGGGTGAAATGTATTTGTCCCAACTGAAACCTGCAGCCACTTTCTCATCATCTTGATCAATGATACCATAATAAGCTTTCTTATTTGCATCTTCGATCATTTTAGCATGTGCAGTTTGTGGTTCTTTTTGTTGATACGGTTGGTGAGCAACTTGTTGATAAATGGCTTTCCGATAGTAATCATCTTTTCCAAACGGATTCTGTGCTCCACTTGCTTCTCGATTTTTACATTCTCTCTTGAAATGTCCTTTCTCCCTGCATCGAAAACAAGTAACTTTAGATTTATCAAAACCCAAAGTAGATACATTAGCATCCAGAAAATCATTTCTTCCTGTAATCATTTTGATTTTTTCAGCTCTTCTTAAAACACTCGCTAAACACCATTTTATATTAATAAGCTCCATTTCTTCATCATCTATCTGATCATAATCTTCTTTTGTCAGCATAGGATTTCCGATTCTTCCTGCAACTAATCCTTCATAAGATTCCAATGCTGTAACAAGTAATGCCATATGACTTTTGACAACTTCTTTAGAAAAATTTTGACCATTCTGAAGATGTAATGCAATGTTGCAATTTAAGACATGACTATTGTTGCTGTTTGAGCTTTAAACTTGATGGCTTGAGCTTGAAGCTTTCGGATTAACACTCGGATATGAAAAAAATCCACTACTGCTACTGTTTGAACTTTGATTGATTAATTCAGATGAATTTTCGACACTAAAAGCAGTTTGGATTTTCGGACTAGCTTCGACATTCTGAACACTCCCTTTATAGTACATCTTAACATCTTGTTGTGCACTAGGATTGTTCATTCTTGCAATCTTTTGCTGTTCCAGATCTTGACCTTCAATCTTTTCGATGAACTGGGAAATTGTAAATCCATCATATTCTCCAGTATTTTTCAATATCATCAAAAATGTACCCCATTCTTTCTGAGGTAAAGCATCAGCTAGTTTGTCTACCCATTCTTCACGATCTTTGGTGATGTCTAACAATGACATTGAACGTACTAAATGACAATATCTTTCAATCAGTTTCTTTGTATCTTGTCCTGGAAAACTTGTGAATAAGTCAAATTCTTTCTTCAACAATGCTTTTTTATTCTTGATCATTTTTTCACTTCCCTCAAATTTAATTCGAAGTGCTTCCCAAATTGAACGTGAAGTTTTATCATGTTGAAGCAATACGAATATGTCTTCTATAATAGCTTGCTGGAGTAAACTTATCATCATCTTTTCTGCTTTATACATGTCTCGTTCTTTATCCGTAAATTCATAAATCTTTTTCTCTACTCCCAAATCTGTATGTGGTAGCACATACTTTTTCTCAACACATTCCCAAGATCTCAAATGGTTAGCTTGAACCCAGTTTTCAAATCGATCTTTCCAACCATAGTACTCCTCAATTCCCATGAGTTTCGGGGGTTTTTGCAAAGTTCCAGTTTCATTTTCCATGTTCATGTTCTTAGCAATTTCAGCTGGAGTAGTCGGGGATGTAGCAAACGCGTTGTAGAATTCCTCTTCCATGTTTTGGCCAAAATTTTCAAAAACTGACACTTTCAAACGAAATAACACCACTTATACACTTTCAAACGAAATCACACTTCCAAATGGAATCACTTTCTGAAACGGAATCCCTTGAAGCGAAATTACCTACAAACCAGTTTCAAACGGAATACCAACTCACACGGAATAAGGCCTTCCAAACGGAATAACGATTTGAAGCGGAATCACTGATTTCGTTTGAAACTTTTAAACGGAATTACACACTGAAACGGAATACTCAAGCGAAATACTAATTCCGTGCAGAATTAAGTGCTGTTTCAAACGGAATTAAGCTGATGTCATCATATCAAACAAACTTTTCAAGCGAAATTACCAATTGATCAGGTTTTAAGCAGAATATAGGTCTAAAACTCTCAAGGGTTTGATAAAACACAAATGCGCGTATATTGTGAGAAAATTAGCCGATTTTAACCGTGAAAAGTTGTCCAATTTTGAAAAGAAGGTGTAGAAGTTAGAAATCTGATGAAATCAAGCTGAAAATGGTAGAACTCCTCCTCCTGAGCTCTGATACCACTTGTAGGATCGTTTTACTGACCGAAACGAGTCATTCAGAGGCGTTCTACTCAATATGAAAGGCGGAAACAGACATATCGAGTTCGATTCAGCTAGATATACACTTTAACTGTCTTTTTGATTGATTTGACAAAGATTTACAGCGAAATGACACTTCAGCAGCACTTCGGCTCCGGAATCACACATACACCCCTTCCTCAAACAAAATCAGACAACACATATATATAGGCATCCTAATTCCGTTTGAACATGCTCAAATGAAATTAGTTTCAAACGGAATTACGATTTCAAACGGAATTAGCAAGCTAATTTCGTGTGAAATCCCTGAACCATTTCAAACGGAATTACATCTTGTAATTTCGTTTGAACTTGCCTGTTAACCTGTTTTCTTGTTTAACGTGCTCTGATCTATCTGTTCACATACAATACTTGATACAAGACGAAGTCAACAGACGCATGCACCAACAGAAAAACCGAGAGTAACATTGGACTCCGCTCATTAAAATACCTAAAGAGGTGCTCATGATGGAGAACCATGATTTTAAGGCGCCGAAGTCAATGAAAAACAAGAAAGGCAAGACCCCAATCTTTCTTGCGACTTTCATAAAGATACAAGCCATTTAACCAATGACTGTATCAGTTTAAGGCAAGAGATAGAGAAGGCCTTGAAAACCAGCAAGTTGAGCCACCTTGTAAAGAATGTGCGCAAGGAAACGAGTCAAATCCAAAGGAACGATGATGGAGGCCAGAAGAAAGTCAGGCGTCTAGAAACCCACATGGTCAATGGACCGAGACACAGCGCAAGTATGGCACCCGAAGAAAATCCACAGTCATCCTGACAGCCATCCTAGGTTATCTCTCCTTTTCGCCGAGACTACTTACCAAATTTCGGGATGAAATTTCTTTCAACTTTGGGATGATGTGACAACCCGAATTTTCAAGTCTAGCATTGTCTTGACCCGTAACCTTTAACTAAGTGTCGTTACACCTGAAGCTTTGTAAGGCAGTGTCTTATGTGTATGTTTTTTTTAGTTATATGATGTGTTGGGTTAGAGGTGTGTGAGTTAGTTGTTATCCTTATCATAACAACGTTCAGCCGTACACTAACATCAGGTCGCACATCCTTACGTGGTCGCACACTTGTGAACCTTTGAATTGCACTTGAGTCTCAGCCCGAACCCCCATCACATGAGTTTGTTTCGCAGCCCAAGCAAAGCCCAAAGATCAGGCCCGGAACAATATATGTCTCTAACTCCCATGTGCTCTCATACGTTTCCTAAACGCACAACATAAGAAAACCCTAGCCCTCTCCCTTTTCCATTCGGCGATCGAAGGCAGCAAGAGAGGATCATCGGCGGCAGTCCCCTCCCATCCGAAGCTCCATCTCCTTTGTTCGGTCACTCTCCTTCAAATCCCCTATCACGGTTAGTGAACCTACTCATAGATTTGGTTGATTTCTAAATGTATTGGTCTGTGAACATGTCGTTATGATTGTTTGCATGGTTCTCATTGTCATGGTGTGTGATTATGCTGTGCATGTTAATGAATGCTAGTGATGGGATTTACGGGTTAAAGTGGAGATAGGAATAAAAGTGATTTATTATACTAATCTTCGTTACCAATGATCATTAACAAGGATTGGTTTATGAGTTAGATTTGTATAACAAGTAAAAATTATTAACATAATGATGATGATCAATTTAATTTAAAAGTGGATTATGATTACTGAATTTAGGAATGATTGGTATGCATGTGAATCTCGATGTGTATGTCTTGATTTTTGGTGACGAAACAGTTAGAGATTTTGTGATGATAATTAAGTCTTAGAAGGGTGTAATATTATTTAATCCAAAGTAGGTGCTGATAACTTGCTAACTGCTGTTGACGATTTCATGAATACGTGGGAAGTTGTTAGAAACATGGACGGTTACGGGATTAACCCGTGATTTACGGCACAGGGTAACATAACTGACCACACAACTTGGCCTTGATCGCACAAGACCTTAAATCGCACATGTTGGACCAATCGCATAAGACAATGGGGTCGGGTGTTGTGTGAATCGCACAACCCAATTGAGTCGCACAAGGCCATCCACTGTGTTTGGGCCTTGTATTATTGGGCTGGGAACTTAATTAATCACACACTAATGTGGGCCGTGGAGTGTTGTGGGCTAGGCCGGTCATGAATCGCACAAATGCAACAGGTTGCACACTCGCACAATTGAACCTTAGTCGCACACTATCGCCTGATCGCACAAAGGAGTGGGGATCGCACACTTCCTTTGGGCCGATACAATTGGGTCACATACACACACACACACATGTATACATTGCATAGTTGGGCCGAACTGTTCAAGTGATCAACTGTGAAATCGCACATTTGAGTGTTTAATGGTTTGAAATGCCAAAGTAGTTACATGTGATGTGAACTTTACACAGGACTCGAATACGTGTTGCATGCTGTTATGGACTGTGTGTTACATGATCTCTTGTCATGACCTGCTTGATGAAATGTGATTTATGTGTATGCTACATGTGAATGTGAATGTGGAATATGTGACTTACCTGCATATAAACTGATTGTCTCTTGGTAACCACGGTAGGGTTTGATTGACCAACTGGGCACGGGTAATGTAACGTAACATTCGTAGCAAACTAAGGTGAGTTCATTCCTCTTGAGCATGCGTCCCAGTGGGTGGGACAATCATTGGGTATTCCTGAGAGGAATAAGTCATTTGTGTAAAACTGGGATGTTGGATAATACACTCACTCATATCATCATTAAGTCCCCTCTTGTTTGTTACCTGAGATGTCACACCCTGACTTTTGCGGAAGCATGATTATTGGTGTGAATGCAACATATAAATTACATCAAATAAGGCATAAAACTAACCCTTTTAAGTACTAATATTGGAAAAAGAGTGTTTTTGTCTTCCTTTTGTATTTTCAGGATTAAATGAGCTCAAAAACACAAAAGAAGCAAAAAGACAGCTAATTCCAACATAAATACAAGGAAAGGAACATAAGTGGACTGCCCGACCCCTCAACGGCACCTTCCCAAGCAAAATAGAGAAGGCAGAAGGCTGAACACGCCCCGTGCTCAGCCAGCACGGGGCCGTGCCCAAGAAGCAGCAGAAAAGACAAACCTATAGAAGCTTCTATTGCCCACCACGGGCCGTGTCCAGCGGACACGGGGGCGTGTCGAAAGTACAGCAGGCGCATTAATTGTAATTGCGAATTACAATTAATGAGGAGAGAGAGTGTCAGACAGGCACGGGGCCGTGCCCAGCAAACACGGGGCCGTGCCCAGCTCTCTGTTCAGCCTATAAATAGGAGTGCTTGGATTCATTTCAACTCATCCCTTGGCACACCACCTGTCTCACACTTCATCCACCACCCACCACCATCACAACACCATCATCCACCACCATCATCCATTGTCCCTCGTAGAGTGTGTGAGTCGTCTCGGGATCCAAGATTGATCGTAAGAGTTCTTGACAATCAAGGCCATGTTTGCCTAAGTCTCTTACATCACTTGGTGAAGACAAAGTGTCTAGCATAATACTTTTTATTTCTAATCTTTTGCACTTTTTATTTGGTTTTGTATTAATGACTTTAATAACTAGTTACTTATGTTGAAGGTGATCTTTCCTTATCATTTGTCCGTGGTGTCTTGGCATTATTTTACTGTCTATATAAAATAAAGGATTTTCACCATTCATATCTCCACGGTCTATATGGAGGTATGTTGGCTACCTGGTCGGGGGTTAAGGGAACGGTTTGGTAAAGGTCTTGCCATTGTTCAGCGTTTAGAGGTCCTGCAATGGACCTGGGTCAAATTTAGTAGGACCTCCTTCAATACTTCACGGTATTGGATGGCGGGGGTCCAAACTCTTTGATCCCCTAATAAGTTAACTACTATTAATAATATAACCCGGCTATTTAGGACTGTATCCCTGCTGACTCAGACTACTTAGCCGAGGGTAACGTCACCACCAAAAGCGGGGCCCACCACAATACTGCATTAATAACTTAATTCATTATCTTCCAATAATCCACCCTTTTAGGATTGTATCCTTGCTGACTCAAACTACTGGGGTGAGGGTAACGTCACCTTCAAAAGAGGGGCCTACTACAATAACTAAGATAATCTCTTAATTATGTGCAAAAGTGCGGAAATAATCAAAGGTTATACTAGATACGAGTCGGAACCAAGTGATTCATCTTGTCTATCTGTTTTTATTTTATTTTTATTTTCAGCATTTTAGTTAGTTTTTATCTTTTCTTAGTTTAAAACATTTTTCTAAACTTTTTGTTTTGATTAGACGTTGAGGATAAACCGGTACTAAAAGCTCTTGTGTCCTTGGACGACCTCGGTATCTTACCAACGCTATACTACGCTCACGATGGGTGCACTTGCCCATATGTGTGTTTAGTGTTAGTAAAATATCGTGTTTTATAAATTTACAACTTGGCTAAATAAGTGTTAAAAAGGGCTTAAAATATACACCTAATATATACGACACTTTAACGCACATCAAGTTTTTGGCGCCGTTGCCGGGGACACAAGGATTTTAAGAAAGTTAGGAATCAACGGCCTAATCATCTTTTATTTTTCTTTTTATTTTTTTAGGATTTTTCTTAGTTTTTCAGCTTCTGCTGGGCGCATTCGAGGGAGAAATAGTGCTTATTTTTACTTTCGCCCCTCTTAAGGTTGTAAGGAGTCGGTGGGTCCATGTAGTGGGGCCTATAATTTAGAAAGTAGCATTTTACTTTCTAAATAAACAGGATTGCCAGTTCCAAGACGATAACCATGACGAAATGCTGGAACCGCATTTCGAGAACCTCGTTGCTCCCAAAAATACCTTCGTACCTAGCAAAGATTTGGACGATAGTCGTCCCTGTGTCGATTGTGCCGTGAAGGACTCTCCATCGACTTCGTTCGGTGCATACATAGACCTGAGCGATTCGGCATACACCTTCTTTAACGAGAGCCCGGGAAAGGGTTGGACTTGTCCACCTAGAATGAAAATAGGAATTACCCTCACCGACAACCTCTTGCGTTCTCGCCTTAGTCTAGGACAATTAAGGTATCTTAGGCACTTTGCGGTTGTTCCAACCAGTAAGGAACCACCCGATGTCGATGAGATCCTTAGAAGTAACGAAACTTCATAAGACAGCCTCTAGACATGGGGCCGTGTCCAGGTCAACACGCCCCCGTGCTCACCTAAAAGATTCTCTGCTGATTTTGTCAGAATACGGACAAAATGTGTCAGGATTTTCTCTGCACACGGGGCCGTGCCCAGTGCGCTGTCGTTTTCTTTAAATGCAGCCTGATTCCTGCTCATTTTTTACCACTTCAATTGACAGAGATTCCTGGGATCTTCACTCATACCATCCTAGGTAAGTGCTAAAAGAAGGTTCCAAAGGACCCTCTTGTCCCTTCCACTTTTATTCATTTCCTCCTCTTTCAAAATTTTTCAAAATTTCCTCCATGGAAGCTTGGAAATCCCTTGATTCCAACCCTCTATGTGAAGTTTGTAAGATTATTTGCTAAGGATTCTTGCTTAAAGTTAGTTGTATAACTTTATTTTAAATTATCTGAGCCTAAAAACCGGCTAAAAATCATGAGAATAATTTAAAACTCCAAGACTCCTTAGCATAAAATCCTGCAGACAAATGGACACGGGGCCGTGCTCATCGAGCACGGGCCGTGTCCGGGGCACTGTTTTGTAAAAATTTAGCTTTCTTCGGTTTCTTTCACAGAAAATGGCAAGCAGAACAAGCGGATCATCTTCAAGAAATAACCGACAAGGTAGGAGGTCATCAACAACAGAAGACTCTCTTGTGAACTATGTTTACGCCCTAAGAGAAGCTGTTGACGAAATGACGGGAGTGGAAGAAGCATTGGTCGACCGTATCAACCATCTAACAGTGGGACTGGAGGGCTGTCTCCGAGAAGTAAACCTCTTGCACCAGAGGTTAAACCTTCTCGCCTCCCCGCCTTTGGTGCCTATAATAACCCAAAGGGCGTGGAACGTGGTGCCCGAAGTCATCATTCCGACCGAATGGTACGCCATGCACCAAGAGCCTCCGCAAAGAGTGGTGCAAGGAGTCCCAGTGAATGTTCCTCCTCAGCCACCAGTTACTGAGGAAAATGAAGCTGCATTCTTCCTTCCTAGGGAGATCGAAGAATGGCTTTAAACAACGTTTAGGGAAGAAATCCTTCGGCTAAGAGTCCTACTATATCGGGAAACTATTCTCGAAATTTTCTTAAAATAGTAGAACTCTTGATGATAACCTCGTGTACCTCCTGACCTATTTAGTTAAGTTTTAGTTTTATCTTAAATTAGGATTATGTAAGGTCTCTCTATGATTGCAATGAAATGATGGTTTTTAAAGTTTGGATGGTTTTTCATGAATAAAACACACTCATGGTGGTAAGGGATGAAAAGGGGAACGAGAAAAATGAACTCATACACAAGAACAAGGCAACCCGACAATTCTCTCCATTTCAGAAGGTTCAACATGGGCCGTGCCCAACCAACACGGCCCCGTGCTGAACCACCTGCAGAAAACGCCCAGTTCAGGTAACTGGACACGGGCCGTGTTCACCCAACACGCCCCCGTGTCCAGACTTCTGCTTCTCTTATTTTAATTTTGTTACTGGCACTTTAACACGGGGCCGTGCCCGGATAACACGGGGCCGTGTTCAGCGCCCAGTAACAGAAAATTTTTTGCTTTTTACACCATTTTACACATCTAATCAACCTAAAAATTTATTTTTGGGACACATTGAGGACAATGTGTAATTTAAGTGTGGGGGGGGGGGGGATGCTAAAACCTTGAATTTTGCAAGTCCTAAATACAAGCCTTACACAAAACTCTATTGGAACCGCTAATCACCCCAATTTTTTTTCAAAAATTTCATTTTTCTTACTTGTCTAGGTTTAACTCGGGAAATTCAAGTTCTCAAAAAGGGTATATTTTTACAAATTTACAACCGATAGCGTAGTGATAAAAAGAACCAACATAAGAAAATTATGAAAAGGCATGACAAACTTAGTTAAAATTTGATTATATATACTTAATCACATAAAAACCCATTCCCACAAAAGTGAGTTTTGAGCCTTTATTGAGCATACAAATTTACATCTTTAGACTAAATGCTCATTTTTCGTTTCTTGTGTGAATAGCCGCTTGGTTCTTACAACTCTAGAACTTGCCATGACGATACATTCCCGGTCCTTATCAACTTAAACCCGAGTAAGTAAATGATGGAGGCATTAGGACTAACCCTTTTTATTTCTACACCATTATTTTTCTTTTTCTTTTACCACCTACCCAAAAATCCCCCTAGTTAGCCCCTTTGAGCCTAAACCTTTTCATTTCATCACCCAAACCAAAAAACCCTTTTACCCATCAAAACTTTTTATTTTTAACCCTTTGTTTTAGTAACAAGTTCGTTTTTTCGTAAAAAAAAAAATAAATAAAAAATAAATAAATAAAATGTGCTGTTGATGAAGCAAAAAGAAAATAAACAAACAAGTTCATCAAAAATAACTTTGTTTGAAAAAAAGCTTCATCAAAATAAAAAATTACAAAAATAGAAAGTCTTACGAAAACCGACACTTGTTACGCTTTTCGCCTTTTTCTACTAACCACTAACCACTATCCCAACCACCTACCTTTAACCCAAACCCTTAACCCACAAAGTCCTCTTGATATTTACAAAGGTATAAAAGTTAAAAAGGAGGAGGATTGATTGCTTGGCAAGCTTATGGTAGGAATAAGTTCCATGCCGCTCTCGAGTGATTCACTAAAAATACACCTTCGGCCGAGTGTGAGTGATTTCTCTCGTGAGGTATGTGAACTTGTATATAGATGGAATTTTAAAAAGGCATGTTATGCCCAAATAAGTAATTTCTCCTATGAAACGTTCTAAATAAATCATTACGAATAGGATTATAAATAGATAAAAATAAAACCCAAAAAGATATTGGACATCCCGACACTCTATGACAAGCCCAAAACCTTCTCTTCTACCTATTCCATTTGGGAGTGTAAGCCACATATTAAAGAGTTTTGCTTGAGGACAAGCAAAAGTTCAAGTGTGGGGGTATTTGATGTGTGTAAAATGCAACATATAAATTACATCAAATAAGGCATAAAACTAACCCTTTTTAAGTACTAATATTGGAAAAATAGTGTTTTTGTCTTCCTTTTGTATTTTCAGGATTAAATGAGCTCAAAAACACAAAAGAAGCAAAAAGACAGCTAATTCCAACATAAATACAAGGAAAGGAACATAAGTGGACTGCCCGACCCCTCAACGGCACTTCCCAAGCAAAATAGAGAAGGCAGAAGGCTGAACACGCCCCGTGCTCAGCCAGCACAGGGCCGTGCCCAAGAAGCAGCAGAAAAGACAAACCTATAGAAGCTTCTATTGCCCACCACGGGCCGTGTCCAGCGGACACGGGGGCGTGTCGAAAGTACAGCAGGCGCATTAATTGTAATTGCGAATTACAATTAATGAGGAGAGAGAGTGTCAGACAGGCACGGGGCCGTGCCCAGCGGACACGGGGCCGTGCCCAGCTCTCTGTTCAGCCTATAAATAGGAGTGCTTGGATTCATTTCAACTCATCCCTTGGCACACCACCTCTCTGACACTTCATCCACCACCCACCACCATCACAACACCATCATCCACCACCATCATCCATTGTCCATCGTAGAGTGTGTGAGTCGTCTCGGGATCCAAGATTGATCGTAAGAGTTCTTGACAATCAAGGCCATGTTTGCCTAAGTCTCTTACATCACTTGGTGAAGACAAAGTGTCTAGCATAATACTTTTTATTTCTAATCTTTTGCACTTTTTATTTGGTTTTGTATTAATGACTTTAATAACTAGTTACTTATGTTGAAGGTGATCTTTCCTTATCGTTTGTCCGTGGTGTCTTGGCATTATTTTACTGTCTATATAAAATAAAGGATTTTCACCATTCATATCTCCACGGTCTATATGGAGGTATGTTGGCTACCTGGTCGGGGGTTAAGGGAACGGTTTGGTAAAGGTCTTGCCATTGTTCAGCGTTTAGAGGTCCTGCAATGGACCTGGGTCAAATTTAGTAGGACCTCCTTCAATACTTCACGGTATTGGATGGCGGGGGTCCAAACTCTTTGATCCCCTCATAAGTTAACTACTATTAATACTATAACCCGGCTATTTAGGACTGTATCCCTGCTGACTCAGACTACTTAGCCGAGGGTAACGTCACCGCCAAAAGCGGGGCCTACCACAATACTGCATTAATAACTTAATTCATTATCTTCCAATAATCCACCCTTTTAGGATTGTATCCTTGCTGACTCAAACTACTGGGGTGAGGGTAACGTCACCTTCAAAAGAGGGGCCTACTACAATAACTAAGATAATCTCTTAATTATGTGCAAAAGTGCGGAAATAATCAAAGGTTATACTAGATACGAGTCGGAACCAAGTGATTCATCTTGTCTATCTGTTTTTATTTTATTTTTATTTTCAGCATTTTAGTTAGTTTTTATCTTTTCTTAGTTTAAAACATTTTTCTAAACTTTTTGTTTTGATTAGACGTTGAGGATAAACCGGTACTAAAAGCTCTTGTGTCCTTGGACGACCTCGGTATCTTACCAACGCTATACTACGCTCACGATGGGTGCACTTGCCCATATGTGTGTTTAGTGTTAGTAAAATATCGTGTTTTATAAATTTAAAACTTGGCTAAATAAGTGTTAAAAAGGGCTTAAAATATACACCTAATATATACGACACTTTAATGCACATCAAGTCACATACACACACACACACACATGTATACATTGCATAGTTGGGCCGAACTGTTCGAGTGATCAACTGTGAAATCGCACATTTGAGTGTTTAATGGTTTGAAATGCCAAAGTAGTTACATGTGATGTGAACTTTACACAGGACTCGAATACTTGTTGCATGCTGTTATGGACTGTGTGTTACATGATCTCTTGTCATGACCTGCTTGATGAAATGTGATTTATGTGTATGCTACATGTGAATGTGAATGTGGAATATGTGACTTACCTGCATATAAACTGATTGTCTCTTGGTAACCACGGTAGGGTTTGATTGACCAACTGGGCACGGGTAATGTAACGTAACATACCGAGCAAACTAAGGTGAGTTCATTCCTCTTGAGCATGCGTCCCAGTGGGTGGGACAATCATTGGGTATTCCTGAGAGGAATAAGTCATTTGTGTAAAACTGGGATGTTGGATAATACACTCACTCCTATCATCATTAAGTCCCCTCTTGTTTGTTACCTGAGATGTCACACCCTAACTTTTGCGGAAGCGTGATTATTGTTGTGACTTTCTTAATACCATAGCATTCAATCATAACAACGCTATATGATAAAACCACAAGATGTTCATCCATAAATTTAAGTTTGAAAGTAACACAACATAATTGTCTGAAACGTTGACACCAAATTCAAATTACAAACCATAACATGTTTTAAGGAGTTCACCAAGACTCGATAAAAGATTTTAAACAAACCCGAGTTTAGAACCATGTATCTCGTCCAGGATTAAGATACATCTCCTAAACCCCAATGACTTGGATGACATCTTTTATTTATAACGCAGCTTGAAAACATGCAACACCTGCCGGATCCACTTAGTTCCCTAAAATACATGTAATTTGAAAACATCAACAAAAGTTGAGCGAGTTCATGTGTTTGTGTATGAATAAACCTTTAAAGTATGTCTGTATGTATGTATGTATGTATGTCCCTGGTATGTAGCAATGAGGAAAAACAGATCACCAATGGTTTGCAAGGCCATTGATATGTGTGAAATGGTGCAGGAAAACTCAAACCTAGCAAATTTGTACCGGGCCTCCAGCTGGAAGACATAGTCACCCTATGGGCCACCCAGGTCCCCATCGGTGTGGGCTCGCTACACCCAAATAGATCTATCACTCATGTCCCTTGGTCCTACAACGAGGATTAATGGCCTTAAGTGTCATACCCACCACTCACATGATCTAGCAGTACCTTTCCTTAGCTAATCATACCAAATGTAATCGTATGTAAACGGTTGTAACATGTATTTCACCCCCGAAGTTATAAAACTGAAAACAGTTAAAAGAAAAGGGGGACATGAACTCACAGTATTTCGTCTTCGGTAGTCGCAACTCAAACCTTGTCAGCAAACATGACTCCCTACAATGCACTAGGGTCTATTTGACGAACGGGCTGTTCCTTTCCTTAGTATTTACGTTTGAGTTACGTTCCTTTTATTATTATTCCAGGTTATAATTTCTTGTCAAAATAATGATTATTTTAACTTTAAATTATATTTAATTTTGGAATAATTGTGTAAACAGTATTTTTGTAATAATACCTCTCAAGTATTTATTTTCGTATTTCCTTCCCAATGATGGGGGTATTTCATACCTGTATTTTCGTATTCTTGTATTTGTAGTTCCAAATTAATATATTTTCAAGTCTCACTTTAGAAAATATATAATAACTTATTTTGTCCCAAAAATAATGTATTGTCCAGAAAATATATATTTTTCCAAAAATCATATATCTTCTAAATATTCCAAGAAAATATATTTTAACTTCCCAATAATAATATATTTTCCCCTTGTCGAAAGTATGATATACTTAGTAATATTTACAAAAAATCATATTTTCATTTCTTTTGTATCCAAAATATCATTTAACAAAAATTATATTTATAATGGTATTTTTCGAAATATTTTGTAAGTTACGTTCTATTGTTCGGTTCCACAATAATAAGCGTGTAACTTATGTATTTATTCCTTGTGATTTTTGGTATTATTTTGGATTGTAAATTCTTGGTATTTTGTTAAGTTATATTACTTTAAATCCTGAAATAATATAACTATTACACCAAGTATACAAATAATCACACACAGTGTGTCTTTAATGTAAATATATATTCTAAATACATATTTATCCATTTTTACTTAAAAAAAAACCAACCTTCAATATTTTATTTTTGTAACAAAATCTATGGGAAGGTTTATATTGAAAACCATAGTTTAAACATACTTATAAATATTTGTTTAGAAAATATTTTTCTAAGTGTTTATATTTTTAGAAAATTTTGTCATAGTTTCCCCTAAAAATGGAGGTGTACATGCTATCAAAGCATATCATTTTCTTTTCAAAATCATCACAACAATCAACAATCAATTTTAAACAACATATACCTATCAAGTGCCAAAATATTGCTATCTACATAATAATCATGAACTTGAACTTTCATAAAAACCTGTAGTAAATTGGTAGTGTATTTAGTTGGTTTAGTTACCATTTAAAGTGTGTTTACTTCTTTAAAAATCTTATTCTTGAAAGGTTTAAGTGTTTACAACTTACTAGATGATTTTTCCAAAAATCATTCTCTTGGATTTTTCTTGTAAACAATGTATTCTTATACTTGTCTCACCACTAGAAAGATGATTAGTTTCTTTAAAAACAATGTTCATGTAAATCTTGTGATTTAACTTGGTTTCTTTGGAAAACTGTTTTTGAAATCATTCAAGTTTATGTCTAGTAATCATGTTATATGTTTCATCATTCATAAAATCATGTTTATTTTTCAAGTTCATGAAAACATAAGGTATGATGATCTTGGTCTCTCACAAGATCATCACCTTAACTTACTAGATCATGTGTTTAATTACAATCTAGTAGGTTTCTTATGATGTTTAACATCACTAACACAAATCATCAATCATCAAGAAGCAAATCAACACTAATCAACAAGTATTCATATGTTATTAAGCTTATGTTAGAGATTTATGAATATGTCTTTTAGTGTTCATCAAGATTAACAATGTGCATCATCTATTAACCATCAAAATAAGAAGTATCAAGAGATCATAAGGGCCTTACTACTAGCACAAGGCTAAGGAAGAACACTTGATGTTGTAGATGACAAACGTGGGGGATAAAAGCAATCGGGAGAGGTCCTTCAAGAACCAAGACCACCAAGCTTCTTTGTATGGCTCCTTACACCTTTGTGAGTATATGGTTTACTTGGAAGTGAGATGATGATGGTGGGGTGGTGGTTACTTGTTCTCGGCCGATTGGAGGGGAGAGAGGAAGGAGATGAAGTGTGGTGTGAAGTGTGAGAGCTCATGTATTCTTATAATCCATCTAATCCCATTATCCATTGGGTCTTGTGTTCCATAAGTACAAGACACAATCTTCTACTAAATCATATGAGATTATATAGTATCTAGTAAGATTGAGAAGATCAAGGTGGTAGGGCCACCTTGTAACCGTCCATGAGAGGGGGGGGGGGGTATTAGTTGGTTTTTAATGGTAAGTTAGATGATTAGTTAGGATTCTAAGTGTATTGATTAGTGTTTTAAGTGTATGATGTGTTATATAGTGTGTTAGGGTGTTCGGGGATCATAACTAGCTCAGAAACATTAAAACAATGTCTCTAGTATAATTTTGGTGTTTCGGGTAATGTCCGGTTGTTCAGTTAGATACCGGTTCGTTAAAGTGTCAAACTATTCCGTTTAGTGTTCTTTAAGTACCCTTTTCTGACACTTTTAATTCCCGATACTTAGGAAAGTATTCAGGACCATTTAGTCATGTTTTTGCATGTAATTAGCTTGTTAAAATGCTGAATTTTGCTGAAATATGCTGAATTCAGCACTTTGAGTGGGTTTTAGGCACTTTCCGGCACTTAAACTATCACCTAGTGAAGCAGTTTTGTGATCCTCACTTTCCTACACACTATACTAGTGTAGTACCTTGTCTCTGGACCATACGGGGTCTCAAAACACTGTTTGTCTATGTACTGAACATCGTCAGCATTTTTCTGAGTTATCCACTAACTGTGCTAACCGTGCTTGGTGCATCGTTTATGTCACTAAAGTTTGTATGTAGAAATGATGTGACATCGTCCTCGAAATTTGTACTACCTTAACTCCTTAGGGTTTCATTATGCGTGTATGTATATGAATGATACTGGGGTAACTACAAAACCGCATCTAACCTTATTCACATCTGGTGAATTTGATGGATATATTTTAACAATAAGAGCCCAATGGTTACATGGCATGTGTTCTAGCATTTGATGTTAAAGGACACAAGTCGTATAGATGTATAGTCTAGCGTAACTCAGTTAACAGGGTTTCCACAAAAAAGGGAGTTTTGACCAATTGATTCTTCAAACAATCGGTCACAAAACGCAAATGAGTACTCATAAACCATAGTATCCGCTACACCAACTCAAAATCAACAACTTGAATATGAGAATGATATGTCAACTTTCGAATAAATAAATGGTAAGGATTAGTGTGTTGACATTCTTGAATTGCGACAATACATCGAATGAAATACAAGCGAATCTGGTGTATCATTGTCTTGACTCGTAGTTGCATCTGAAATGTTTAAATGACAAGTCAAACAAAAGTATGTGTAGTTTCGTGTGAAATGGTTGACCATGATTAGCACAAGCTACAAATTTGTAATGACTCCACAAGGTGTCGCAATTGACATATTTCAACAATAGTGGTGACCGAACAAGTTCACCGGGCTTGAAATCAAAGGAAAGTGCACTGAAACAACTCTGAAGATTTGATTTAAACAATGTCATGGAGTTTTCAATCGAATGTGGAACATCAAAGAACTACTGTTTCTAATTGAAGATGGAGAGCAATAAATACTGCAAGCTAATCAATGTATAACGAAAGAATCGTTAGGAGGTACACCGTGATATGAAATGAATCTAAGTACCATTGTCTTAACACACAACTGTGTTGAGACTGCTTTAATCGTGATAAACAAAATGGATTTAGAACAAATAAATAGACAATTAAATCCGTGTAACCAAATTAGCGCAAGCTTCAATTCTGTGAAAGTGTCACCGCAAGGTATCAACAAACAATTTAGTGGAGTCGTAGACCAACCAAGTGTACTACGACTCGAAACAAATGAACTTTTGCAAAAATATTTGAATATGATGCTCCCAATACTTCGTATGACGTTTTAAATTGAATCTATGACATGGATAGGTTCAAGCAATTGAACCTGGTTTCAGCGTAACCTGACAATAAAGGTATGTATCAACAAGGGAAATCTCAGCATGGTTATGAAGATAAACCATGGATGCAACTTGAAATAAAAGGAGTTTCCAAGAGAGTGTGTTGGCTTGATAACAAAAGAGAAAACATTTATGAGGATGTAGGTTATTCGAATCATTGACCAATAGTTAGCTTTTAGCAAAATAACATTTGAACTTTAATGAGGCGTTTATTTGAAACGAAACCACATGCGTAGCAAATGGTGCATGTGTGACATATAAATTTCCGAGTACTGAAACAATGAGTATGAAGAAATGACCAAGTATCGAAGCAATGTGTGTGTTCGCTCTCAGCGAGGAAAATTAACGTGATGCAACTACCATTAAAAGGGAGTAGGGATGCAAACATCCACTTGCCAGAAGCAAAGGTGGAGATTTTAACAAAAGAAATTTGAGTACTTTCTGTTTGGTTAACTGAAATAGTATAGTTGTTAGGATAATAGGGTTGCTTGAGTTAACAGGTGTGGTTCCTAAGTGACAACCTTTACGAGTTTTGAACTAGGTTCCCAAAAGATTAAGCACATGTTTTCTAGATTCTCAAAGTCTCGTATTCTGTGTAAAACTGTTTTGTGCGTTGCGCATGAATCACAATCCTTTTATGTAGGTTTAAAACAAGTTATTGTCCCACAATTCCCCGGTATACTTTCTTCCTGAATTCCCATATAATGACACTCAATCATCGATCAGTCTTAAAATAGTAGTTAGGTCCTCATAGTTAGTTAAATAAATAATTCGTTAATCCTTGGCAAGAGTTGCCAACTCTTGTGGGTTGGCTTGTTCGGCTCCTGGTAATTGATGCTTATTTGAAAATCATCGTCCTTCTTCTTGACGAGCGGAACCGGGGTTACTCAAAACGGGAAACTTGGTCTGTTAACTTCCTTCTCCATCAACTACTAAAGCTGTACTGACCTTCCTTGCATCTCCGAAGGTGTAAGTTGCTAAGGTGCATTGACTGCAAGCGCGACGTCTGGAATCAATTTGATGTGAAGTTTGACTTGTCATTGAAGAGATAATTCAAGCAAGTCTTCAGGGAAGACTTCAGGCTATTCCCTTATCACAGGGATACCTTCCAACTTCGGGCTTAGCGGCTTCCTTGTCCATAATGTGTGCTAGGAAGGCATTGCGTCCTTTGCGTGAAAACTCCCGTGCCCTCAAGCACTAGTAATTTGTAGAGGCGTATCCTGCTTCATGGGTCGCAATTGCTCCGTCGTTCCTCATCGGGTTGCGGTTAAAAACCTCCGCTCAATTGCTCGACAACCAGTCCATCCCAATTATCACGTCGAGGCTTCCTATTAGCTAGTTTCCATTGAGTACGGGCTATTTAACTTACCCTTTTACTAAACCAAGTATATTCCTAAATTCATGAGATACGAAGCTATGGTCGGCACTAGTGTTAAACAACATAGGTGCACAATTTTTGGTTGATAGAGAACGTACCCGTAATCACATCTGGATCCTGGCATGCCTCACGAGCTCCGATGTTGCACGCCCTTCCACGGTCCTGGTCAACCCTTAGGCATTCCTTCCTAAAGTGCCCCACGCCCCCGCATTTGAAGCAACCTGGAGTTCTACCATCATTGTTTCCGTCTTGGTTATCTTTATTATTTCCTTCTCGTTTGGGATACTTCGTTTGGCATGCGTACTTGTTGTGTGCTTCCCTTCCGCACCTATCACACCAAGGCCTCTGGCATCGACCTTCATGGTGAAACTTTCACTTATCACATCTCGGCTTAGTCCCCAAATAAACTCTCTGGAAATATCCCACGCTACCGCAACCTTGGCCCTGTTCTTGTTTATTAATGTTTTCTCCGCGATTTCCGCTGCTATCTTGGCCTTCATTCCTATGTCTGGTACCGATCTGACATGTCTCCCCATCATGTCCTACTTTGTTGCAGACATCACCTATCCCATACCTACATGGCTCAGCATGATGAAGTAGGCAGTTATCGCTCTTAGTTAGGATACCCATGTACTCCTTTCCCTTTTTGGCTTTGTTTGTTCGGGTTTCCTCCTGGAAGTCAGTGTGCTTCCTTTTGTCCTTTCCGGATGACTCTATCTGAGTTTCCTTCTTCTCATCAGGGTTTGAAAGCTCTTCCAGTCTAATCGCTTCTTTACTGAGTGCCGCACTTAACTTGACCGCATCGATGGTTGTTGGCGGAGCTGATACCGTCATTAAGCGCAGGATCTGAGGCACCAGTCCCCAGATGAATGGCTCTATCCTTTTCAACTCTGGTTCCACTAGGTACGGAATAACCCGCGACAGATCGTGAAGTTTTTGCACGTACTCCGCCACATTTGGACCTTCCATCTTTAGCTTCCAGAATTTGAATTCCAGCTTCTGGATCGCCATCTAAGAACAATACTCCTTATGCATCATTTCCTTCAGCTCACCCCATGTTAAAGAATTCGTAGCAGCTCTGCCCATTATCCGAACCTGAGAGTTCCACCATGACATGGCCCTATCTTGAAACGATCCTAACACATATGGGACTTGTTACTCTGGCGTACAACCGCTCATTCACAAAACAGAACCCATGTCCTCGGTCCATTTCGCAAAGGCTATGGCACCTCCAGTGCCGTCGAAATTCGGGGGTTTGCAGTCAAGGAACTGCCAGTAGGTACAACCATGAGGTGGGTTGTTCCCTGAGGTACCCCCGCTATGCTCAGAGTGCAGGGCCTCGTGCTGTGCTATCACCTGCGAAATCAGTTCCTGCAACTCAGCCTCTGTTGTGGGCAATCGAGTTTCTCTTTGTGGAGACATCTTCTATAAGAAGATTGCGTTGGTCAGGTCATAACAGGTAAGGTAAGTACACGACATGCACATGTAATAATATTTATCAACACAAGTAAACACATAACATCTCAACCATAATATAAACAAGTAATTCAACAATGCATGTAATGAGAATGTTGCGATTGGGCTTTCTTATATCAATGACCACAAATACCGTTTCCCAAGTTCTACAACTGTATCATACATCAAAAGGGACTACAGGGTCACATCACCCTTGTCCAAATCGTCTTTCAAGCTACAATAATCAAAAGTCAAAAAGCGGTCTTCAAAAAGGCTGTGCAATCTGAGCTCAATAGCTACACTCTCACCAAAAGTATGCTACCTGCATAAAACCAAAAACTGCTATGCTGATGGTGGAGGAGGGGGAGGTGGAGGAACGAACAGCAAGCTGCGCGCATGCGCTAACTCCTCCTCAAGAGCATGAACGGTACGTAGCAGGTAACTAATCTGCTGCTCCATAGTAAGAAAACGAACGTCAAAATCTAGGTATGGTAGGAGAGGAGCAAGCGGAGTCGCGAGTGGTGACTGACAAGGACAAGGTGGAGGACGTGGAATCCTCTCTAACTCCATGACTCTGCGGCACAACAACTCCTGCTGGAGCTGTAACAACAAAAGCAGTTCATCCCTCGTGTAACCTGTGTAATGTGAAGGATGGTATAGATCAGATACATGCATCGTGTTGGGTTGAAACCAAATAAGTGGCTCGCCCGATGGTGCAGAAGCAAAAGGAGCAGTATGGGAAAACTGTGGCACGAAGGGAGAAGCTACTAACACAGGAGGAGCATGGCCAGATGGCTGGCTCGACGGTCCTTCCCCTGGACGGGGTGGAAGGATATCCTGTAAGAATGTGATCGGCAGATCGGTGCGGTGTATGTCAGACACATGTGGGCAAAATGGGGCGATGTCAACTAGTGCATGTGTAGGTGCAGGTGGGGGAGTAACAGGCCCAACGAAAGGAGGCAAGTCATCATCATCCTCGATCCACCCATTGCGGGTGAATGCATATCTGGGGTCTACCTGGGCAGCAAAAGGAGCATGGTCTGCGGTGGCAGGGATCGGATCGGGTAAAGGTGGTGCAACGACAGGTATGTCAACAGGTGTAGGGTCATGCTCAGGCAGAGGATCGTGAGCAGGTATAGGCTCGGGTGCAAGCATAGGCTCAGGGTTGACTGGTGTTAACTCAAGATCAGCGGGTACATCAAAAAGCTGATCATCGGGAATAAAGTCAATCTCATGCTCAGGATCAATGTCAGGATCAAACTCATCATCAAACTCAAAGTCCTGTGGTGGAACAGGTGCGACAGACATAGCCGTGTCAGAATCAGAATCGGTGGGATAACGCTGCAATCCCAGTGCGTGCAAAGTAGTAGTTGACACAGACTCGAATGATTCAAGACCAGAATGGTCGGATGAAATCTCAACGAAAGGAATCTCAATAAGCAGAATAGCAATGACATCATCGACTGGAATCTCGACAAGTGGAGCGACAACAACATCATCGACTGGAGCTCCATCATCCTGGGCACCCTCAGGGGGACCCTCAATAAAAAGATCGATGTCGTCGTCAGACATAACATCAAGAGGCAGATCCTCGAGAGGAAATGCAGCAAGAGGAAGAGGAGCGGGGATCAGAACAAGAAGCAGATCCTCGCCAGGAAAACCATCAGCGAGCGGTATAATGTCACCCAGGTCAGGTAAAACAAACGGCTGAAAATCATCGTGATCGCTACTCTCAGTGTCAGATGTGAAAACCTCAGGGTCCGGGACAATCTCATCATCCGAAACTATGGCGATAGGGTCTACGGTATCTGATAGTCCACTCTCAGATGAGGACATGGTGTCTGTAACAAAGCAATCACAACATACATACATATATCAACAATCATCAAATAAGCATGTAAGCAGTAACAATGTAAGCATGTATGCATCCTAGTCTTCTCAAGACTAAACCTCCCAGTTTCTCAAACTGTCCCAACTAGTCTATCAGACTACCCAGCCTCTCAGACTGAACTGCCTAGTCTCTCAGACTAAACCTTCCTAGTCTCTCAGACTGAATCATAAATGAATTTCTTTGAAATGTATTTTGTGTCTTTTATTTGTAAAAATGTTTGTTTCCTGGATCTGGACATTTCGTGTATGCAATGAAAATAAGTTTGTGAAAACATTTTCGTGAGAGCCCTAATGATCGTAGTCTAGACTCGAGAAAGATTCCTAGTTCACTACGATCGAAGCTCTGATACCAAGCTGTCACACCCTGACTTTTGCGGAAGCGTGATTATTGGTGTGACTTTCTTAATACCATAGCATTCAATCATAACAATGCTATATGATAAAACCACAAGATGTTCATCCATAAATTTAAGTTTGAAAGTAACACAACATAATTGTCTGAAACGTTGACACCAAATTCAAATTACAAACCATAACATGTTTTAAGGAGTTCACCAAGACTCGACAAAAGATTTTAAACAAACCTGAGTTTAGAACCGTGTATCTCATCCAGGATTAAGATACATCTCCTAAACCCCAATGACTTGGATGACATCTTTTATTTATAATGCAGCTTGAAAACATGCAACACCTGCCAGATCCACCTAGTTCCCTGAAAAACATCTAATTTGAAAACATCAACAAAAGTTGAGCGAGTTCATGTGTTTGTGTATGAATAAACCTTTAAAGTATGTCTGTATGTATGTATGTCCCTGGTATGTAGCAATGAGGAAAAACAGATCACCAATGGTTTGCAAGGCCATTGATATGTGTGAAATGGTGCAGGAAAACTCAAACCTACAAATTTTTACCAGGCCTCCGGCTGGAAGACATAGTCACCCTACAGGCCACCCTGGTCCCCATGGGTGTGGGCTCGCTACACCCAAATAGATCTATCACTCATGTCCCTCGGTCCTACAACGAGGATTAATGGCCTTAAGTGTCATACCCACCACTCACGTGATCTAGCAGTACCTTTCCTTAGCTAATCATACCAAATGTAATCGTAAGTAAACGGTTGTAACATGTATTTCACCCCCGAAGTTATAAAACTGAAAACAGTTAAAAAAAAAAGGGGATATGAACTCACAGTATTGCGTCTTCGGTACTCGCAACTCAAACCTTGTCAGCAAACATGACTCCCTACAATGCACTAGGGTCTATTAGACGAACGGGCTGTGCCTTGCCTTAGTATTTACATTTGAGTTACGTTCCTTTTATTATTATCCCAGGTTATAATTTCTTGTCAAAATAATGATTATTTTAACTTTAAATTATATTTAATTTTGGAATAATTGTGTAAACATTATGTTTGTAATAATACCTCTCAAGTATTTATTTTTGTATTTCCTTCCCAAGGATGAGGGTATTTCATACCTGTATTTTTGTATTCTTGTATTTGTAGTTCCAAATTAATATATTTTCAAGTCTCACTTTAGAAAATATATAATAACTTATTTTGTCCCAAAAATAATGTATTGTCCAGAAAATATATATTTTTCCCAAAAATCATATATCTTCTTAATATTCCAAGAAAATATATTTTAACTTCCCAATAATAATATATTTTCCCCTTATCGAAAATATGATATACTTGGTAATATTTACAAAAATCATATTTTCATTTCTTTTGTATCCAAAATATCATTTACCAAAAATTATATTTATAACGGTATTTTCCGGAATATTTTGTAAGTTACGTTCTATTGTTCGGTTCCACAATATTAAGCGTGTAACTTATGTATTTATTCCTTGTGATTTTTGGTATTATTTTGGATTGTAAATTCTTGGTATTTGTTAAGTTATATTACTTTAAATCCTGAAATAATATAACTATTACACCAAGTATACAAATAATCACACACAATGTGTCTATAATGTAAATATATATTCTAAATACATATTTATCCATTTTTACTTAAAAAAAACAACCTCCAATATTTGTATTTTTGTAACAAAATCTATGGGAAGGTTTATATTGAAAACCATAGTTTAAACATACTTGTAAATATTTGTTTAGAAAATATTTTTCTAGGTGTTTATATTTTTAGAAAATTTTGTCATAGTTTCCCCTAAAAATAGAGGTGTACATGCTATCAAAGCATATCATTTTCTTTTCAAAATCATCACAACAATCAACAATCAATTTTAAACAACATATACCTACCAAGTGCCAAAATATTGCTATCTACAAAATAATCATGAACTTGAACTTTCATAAAAACTTGTAGTAACTTGGTAGTGTATTTAGTAGGTTTAGTAACCCTTTAAAGTGTGTTTACTTCTTTAAAAAATCTTATTCTTGAAAGGTTTAAGTGTTTACAACTTACTAGATGATTTTTCCAAAAATCATTCTCTTGGATTTTTCTTGTAAACAATGTATTCTTATACTTGTCTCACCACTAGAAACATGATTAGTTTCTTTAAAAACAATGTTCATGTAAATCTTGTGATTTAACTTGGTTTCTTTGGAAAACTATTTTTGAAATCATCCAAGTTTATGTCTAGTAATCATGTTATATGTTTCATCATTCATAAAATCATGTTTATTTTTCAAGTTCATGAAAACATAAGGTATGATGATCTTGGTCTCTCACAAGATCATCACCTTAACTTACTAGATCATGTGTTTAATTACAATCTAGTAGGTTTCTTATGATGTTTAACATCACTAACACAAATCATCAATCATCAAGAAGCAAATCATCATTAATCAACAAGTATTCATATGTAATTAAGCTTATGTTAGAGATTTATGAATATGTCTTTTAGTGTTCATCAAGATTAACAATGTGCATCATCTATTAACCATCAAAATAAGAAGTATCAAGAGATTATAAGGGCCTTACTACTAGCACAAGGCTAGGGTAGAACACTTGACGTTGTAGATGACAAATGTGGAGGATAAAAGCAATCGGGAGAGGTCCTTCAAGAACCAAGACCACCAAGCTTCTTTGTATGGCTCCTTACACCTTTGTGAGTATATGGTTTGCTTGGAAGTGAGATGATGATGGTGGGGTGGTGGTTGCTTGTTCTCGGCCGATTGGAGGGGAGAGAGGAAGGAGATGAAGTGTGAGAGCTCATGTATTCTTATAATCC
The DNA here is from genome assembly GCA_030545235.1 of Helianthus tuberosus. Taxonomy (NCBI): domain Eukaryota; kingdom Viridiplantae; phylum Streptophyta; class Magnoliopsida; order Asterales; family Asteraceae; genus Helianthus; species Helianthus tuberosus. The sequence continues at coordinate 129,491,477 of CM060407.1, forward strand.
ATCTAATCCCATTATCCATTGGGCCTTGTGTTCCATAAGTACAAGACTCAATCTTCTACTAAATCATATGAGATTATATAGTATCTAGTAAGATTGAGAAGATCAAGGTGGTAGGGCCACCTTGTAACCGTCCATGAGGGGGGGGGGGGGTATTAGTTGGTTTTTAATGGTAAGTTAGATGATTAGTTAGGATTCTAAGTGTATTGATTAGTGTTTTAAGTGTATGATGTGCTATATAGTGTGTTAGGGTGTTCGGGGATCATAACTAGCTCAGAAACATTAAAACAATGTCTCTAGTATAATTTTGGTGTTTCGGGTAATGTCCGGTTGTTCGGTTAGATACCGGTTCGTTAAAGTGTCAAAGTATTCCGTTTAATGTTCTTTAAGTACCCTTTTGTGACACTTTTAATTCCCGATACATAGGAAAGCATTCAGGACCATTTAGTCATGTTTTTGCATGTAATTAGCTTGTTGAAATGCTGAATTTTGCTGAAATATGCTGAATTCAGCACTTTGAGTGGGTTTTAGGTACTTTCCGGCACTTAAACTATCACCTAGTGAAGCAGTTTTGTGATCCTCACTTTCCTACACACTATACTAGTGTAGTACCTTGTCTCTGGCCTATACGGGGTCTTAAAACACTGTTTGTCTATGTACTGAACATCGTCAGCATTTTTCTGAGTTATCCGCTAACTCTGCTAACCGTGCTTTGTGCATCGTTTATGTCACTAAGGTTTGTATGTAGAAATAATGTGACATTATGCAATATATGATGCACATGTAAGTATGACATAGAAATTAGAAGGCAATTAATTGTAATTCAGCACAGTCATTAAGCACTAATCAAGATTAATTAATTGTACGGATACCTGGATTTTTGACAGTTGTCACTTGAGAGGTAACGGGGTATTAGTTGGTAGCGCTATCTATGTTTGGCACCCTCACCCCGTATCTGAGAGGACGGGTGTGAACTAATGAGCCAGTGATGCCCAATGCTTTGATAGGGGCATTGGGGAAAGGGCAAACATCATCTGGAGCCATCTTGTACGGTATCGAGTTATTATCAACATTACTTTCGGAATTGTTATTAAACTGGATTAAACACTTGGTAACCAAACCTTTTCATAAAACCGTGAACTCACCAGCGTTGTCTGATATAATTGTGTGCATGCTCATAGGTTATAGGTATGTGTGGATGTGGAACTTGCTGTCTGGGATGCTGGAGTGGTCATGGGTCGAGACACATGGAAACTTGAAACAAGACTAGTTGGTTACATACACTTGGGTTTGATAAAACTTTGTATTATGCTTCCGCTGAACACAACGTGTTATCAATAATTTTTGTAACACCTTATCTTATTAAATGAAAGTTTTATTTAGAATCTTGTATGAGTTCAATGTTATTGGTGGCTAGATCCTGGTACGTCACACGCCTCGCGGGGGTTTCCGCCTAGGGTATTTTTAGGGGGTGTGACAGTTTGGTATCAGAGCCACTGGTTATAGTGAACTTGGTTTTAAAAATGTTTTTATAAAACCAGACTATAACCGAACAGTTCTAAACACGTGAATACGACCATGACACTTAGCTCCAGATTGCAAGGTTCGTCTTTCTTTTTCACCTGTTGAATACATTACATGACTAGTGTACACTTGTTGATGATGTAGCATACGGACACACACTCGTCACTATAGCATAATTACATGAATTGCTTGATTACATTATGAAGCTTTGTCTGTATGTCGTAGTCCTCGGATTTCTGTTATCTTATCATTTTGATAACCACTGTTTGACATCTGAGTTGAAGAACCATTTGACATGAGTTAGGAGGAACTGAGATGAGCATGCAAGCACATTATTATTGTGGGTGCACACATAATAATGTGGGGTGCATGTGAGTCCCAGTGAGGCTTAACGAGTGAAAAAATGGGTTCTGTTCCGTTATTTGATCGATGAGAAACATAACAAATCTATAGGAGTCATAGCAGTGATTGGCTCCTACCCGAACGTGATCTTTTCACTCCTCTCTGAATCCATACGAATCTCGATACTATCGAGTATCACCTGAACACTCATCTGAATGTCTAGCGAACTGTGTAGAATGGTAGGTGCTAGTACGAACGTCTCTGAGTTGGATATCGCAGCGTCGAATGATTGGTCTATACCTTTCTCACTTTTCTTCGTTTGCTGGAACTTAACGTATTGACGCCTTAGATCCCGAAGTGCGACCACTTCTGCAACTCTCTAGCAACATACCGTGTATTACTCAATCAACTTGCAAGACCGATGGACAGAAGGATGAGCGTAGTACCTTACCGACCTCAGTATTAGGACAACCCTGATTACCAACAATGAACACCAGTGAGTTGACTTCAACCGAGTTCTTAACCCTAGTCAACGACTTATGGGAGTCAACCCCTACGAACTAATCGGGATATAAACAATGACGATTGACTATGGTGTGAAATGTGTAACTACCAGCACAATAAGTAGCGCCTTAGGATGTGACACGGAATGTGAAAAGATGGACCCTGTTGGTGAAAGGTCGCAGGACTCCTTTTCAAGCAACAACATTAGAGGCAATAGTCAAGAGGACATCAAGGTACTCATAAATCATAGCTTACAGTTTGGAAATGAAGGTGCGTATGACATGGATTGGCCATTGTTAAATCAAGACGACAATAATCAAGGGAACGATGGCAGTACTGGAAATCATTGTAACGAAAACAACAACACTGGAAATGATGCTCATGGAAGGGCATTTAGGATTGGCATGGGCGATGCCAGGATTATAGCAACACGGTGGCCTGCACGTTCTTGGTAACTAATCGTCTCGTCCTGTTTTGATCAACTCTGATACTTCTTGAAACCGAACCTATTGTGGAATCGACTGATGGCAAGTCAATTGAAGCCCCATATGTTCGTTGGGATGCAAACTCGACCTTATGGGACAAGTGTTCAAAATTGACCTTCCTTCTACTATCCTTTATGGCTTCGATGCAGTAGTTAGTGTGGATTGGTTATCAAGATATCGCGTAGATATACCCGTGAGGAGAAAATTTTGCGTATCCCTCTCCCTAGTGGAGAATCGCCGTCTGTCCTAAATTATCAGAGTGGTGTAAAGGTTTGCATCATTTCAGCAATGAAAGCCCAGAAGTGTCTATGGAGGGATTACCCCGCTATGTTGGCAACTGTTACTGATGTTAAGGTTAAGGAAAAGAGGATCGAGGATCCACCAATTGTTTGTGATTCCTCTCAGTGTGCTACCTGAGGAACTTTCAGGTTTACTTCCAAAACTGATTAGGTAGAATCTCAGTTTGATCTCACACCAGGGGCAGCCTTGATTACTTGTACTCCTTACCGTCTTGCATCAGGAACTACCGGGTGGGAAGTTTAACAATCTAGCTCCTTGTCTTGGGAAGCCCGAGCTCTATTGTGGAAATGAAGGACGAGTCCTTTCGTACGTATACAGACTATCACAAGGTGGCAATCATACACCGTCACCCTCTATCTCGCATCGACAACCTGCATGACCCGCTGCAATGATCGAGCTTTTATTCGGAAACCGACTTAAGATCAGACTGACACCTGATGGAAGACCCAGGGGAGGATGATTTCTAACACGACGTTACAGACATAGTACGGCCACTACGATTTTCTGTTCATGTTGTTTAAGTTATCCAACACACCAGCAGCCTTAGGGATCACATGAGTAGTATATGTCAACCTCATCTCGCCAGATTCGCCAACCGTGTTTATCTATGACGTTTTGAATCACTTTCAGGAGAAAGGAACACCATGAACAGCACTTGTATTTCATCTTAGAGCTCCTAGGGGAGGAGCAACTCCATGCGTAGTCTACCTAAGTGTGACTTCAGGATTCGAGAAGTACACTTCCTTGGTCATGTAGTCAACGAAGTGGGAATACACGTGGATCTCGCTAAGACCCACTTTATTAGGATTGGTCGGCACCAAAGAGTCCTTGGGGAACACAACAATTTCTTGATCCCGCTAGATACTATCGTAGATTAATCACAGGATTTTCAAACATCGCGCAGCTTTAGCACAACAGGGTGCTGTGTATTTGTGGGAGACAAAACAGGAGGATGTATTTTCAGCTTTTGCAACCCAACTTTACAATGCACTGAGCATCGTCTTTATTCGAGGGTACGAGTGATCTAGTGGTATACCATGATGGTTCGAATCAGAGTCCCAGTTACATGCCGATGCAACACGAGAAGATGACGGCTTACATAGTGGATTTGCAAGAAGAATTGCACGAGTCACAACCTGCAGTGGAAGTCATGGTCTTTGGATTCAAGTTGGAGGCATTACTTGGACGGTACCAAATGCACTACTTAGACCGATCACAAGGGCCTCCCGTGTACCCTTTTTTCGAAAGAGCTAAACATGTGATGGCATCGCTGGATGGAACCTTTGAATGATTTCGACTGTGAAACCTGGACGTGTATGAGCCTCGCAGCACCCCATCGACTCTAACCTATCTGATCAGATTCACTCTGTTCAAACCGAAGCCTTTAAGGAAGAAAATTTTCAAGTTGGGTCCATGCGGAGCATGGAGGTACAACTTCAGGCAAGTCAGACAATATTCGCTACTTCATGGAACGAATATGGATCTCACTCTACGGCAATCCAAGGGAACTCGTGTTGAGCGAAGCACACAAGCCTTGATATTCTAGTCGCCTGGATTTTGATAGGAGATATTAAGATCTATAAATCTTGTACTGGCGACCGGGCATGAAGGCCCTCACAGCCGAATATGTGAGCGACGTTTGACATGTGTGAAAGTTAAGGTGGAATATCAGAAACCCTGCTGCTTTGTGCCAGCAACCTGGAACACCCATATGGAATTGGAAACAGACTACCATGGATTTTGTCACTGTCCTACTTGAAACCTGAAACGGAAACAACATCACCTGGGCAATCGTTGATTGTCGCATGTAACCAGTACACTTTCTTGCAATCACCAAAAATTGACGAGTCTTCGTATCCTGTGAGTAATTAACTGTGAGGGGCGGTTTTTAGGCACGGGGTGCCAACTCCAGTTATCTCTGATTTTGATCTATACCGGTTTTATGTCAGGCAATACACAACACCCTTGGCTCACGTCTAGACATGAGCATTGCTCATCACCGTAGGACAGAGGATCAGAGTAAACGAACCATCCTGACACTTGAAGACATGCTGCAAGCATGCGTGTGATTAACCTTAGTAAAAGTTGGAAAGACACTTTCCTTTGCTTGGGTTCTGCTGCAACAGTTACCATTCTAGTACTCAAGCAGCCCCGTTCGAGGCATTTTCTGGGCAACAATGCCGGCCTCTTTGTGGGGCTGAGGTGGGTGACAACCTAATCATAGATTCAGAACTTGTACTTGACACTCCTGAGTAGACTGTTTAGATCAAAAATCGCATGACGGCAGCCATGGCCGCCAGAAAAGCTGTTAAGTGTAGGAGGTCCTTAGAATTTGCAGTAGGCATTGTTCTATGTTGAGAGTTCACCCTGGGAGGGTTTGGTACGCTTTGGAAAGCCCGACATACCTATCCACATTGCAGACCCGGGGTATCTGACAGATAGAGTAATGATCATGCTATTGTGCACGTATCAAATACAAAGGAGTGTTTGCCGATTAAACACTGGTCGTCTCTTTCCAAAACCACAGATTGATGATAAATTATAGATGTTTCTATTGGAATCTTGGACCAGGGAGATAAGGTTCGCTAGCATAGATAAATTCCAATTATGAGAGTTCGTTGGAACTCAAAAAGTAAGCACTCTTGATCGTTCAAACCTGCTGAAGCAATCTTGATGCAACGAATGAATTTCGGGATGAAATTCCCTTTCAAGTTGGGGATGATATGGCACCCGAAGAAAATCTAAAGTCATCCTGACAGCCATCCTAGATTATCACTCCTTTTCTCCGAGACTGCTTACCAAATTTCGGGACGAAATTTCTTTCTAGTTGGGGATGATGTGACAACCCGAATTTTCAAGTCTAGCATTGTCTTGACCCGTAACCTTTAACTAAGTGTCGTTACACCTCAAGCTTTGTAAGGCAGTGTCTTATGTGTATGTTTTATTAGTTATACAATTTGTTGGGTTAGAGGTGTGCGAGTTAAGTGGTATTCTTATCATAACAACGTTCAGCCGTACACTAACGTCGGGTCGCACATCCTTACATGATTGCACACTTGTGAACCTTTTAATTGCACTTGAATCTCGGCCCGAACCCCCATCACATGAGTTTGTTTCGCAGCCCAAGCAAAGCCTGAAGATCAGGCCTGAAACAATATATGTCGCTAACACCCATGTGCTCTCATAATTTTCCTAAACGCACAACATAAGAAAACCCTAGCCCTCTCCCTTTTCCATTCGGGTATCGAAGGCAGCAAGAGAGGATCATCGGTGGCAGTCCCCTCCCATCCGAAGCTCCATCTCCTTTGTTCGGTCACTCTCCTTCAAATCCCCTATCACGGTTAGTGAACCTACTCATAGATTGGGTTGATTTCTAAATGTATTGGTCTGTGAATATGTCGTTATGATTGTTTGCATGGTTCCCGTTGTCATGGTGTGTGATTATGCTGTGCATGTTGATGAATGCTAGTGATGGGATTTATGGGTTAAAGTGGAGATAGGAATAAAAGTGATTTATTATACTAATCTTCGTTACCAATGATCATTAACAAGGATTGGTTTATGAGTTAGATTTGTATAACAAGTAAAAATTATTAACATAATGATGATGATCGATTTAATTTAAAAGTGGATTATGATTACTGAATTTAGGAATGATTGGGATGCATGTGAATCTCGATGTGTATGTCTTGATTTTTGGTGACGAAACAGTTAGATATTTTGTGATGATAATTAAGTATTAGAAGGGTGTAATATTATTTAATCCAAAGTAGGTGCTGATAACTTGCTAACTGCCCTTGACGATTTCATGAATACTTGGGAAGTTGTTAGAAAAATTATAAACATGGACGGTTACGGGATTAACCCGTGATTTACGGCAGAGGGTAACATAACTGACCACACAACATGGCCTTGATCGCATAAGACCTTAACTCGCACATGTTGGTCCAATCGCACAAGACAATGGGGCTGGGTGTTGTGTGAATCACACAACCCAATCGAGTCGCATAAGGCCATCCACTGTGTTTGGGCCTTGTATTATTGGGCTGGGAACTTAATTAATCACACACTAATGTGGGCCGTGGAGTGTTGTGGGCTGGGCCGGTCATGAATCGCACAAATGCAACAGGTTGCACACTCGCACAATTGAACCTTAGTCGCACACTATAGCCTGATCGCATAAAGGAGTGGGGATCGCACACTTCCTTTGGGCCGATACAATTGGGTCACATACATACACACATGTATACATTGCATAGTTTGGCCGAACGATTCGAGTGATCAACTTTGAAATCGCACATTTGAGTGTTTAATGGTTTGAACTGCCAAAGTAGTTACCCTCACCCCGTACCTGAGAGGACGGGTGTGAACTAATGACCCAGTCATGCCCAATGCTTTCATAGGGGCATTGGGGAAAGGGCAAAAATCATCTGGAGCCATCTTACACAGTATCGAGTTATTATCAACATTACTTTCAGAATTGTTATTAAACTGGATTAAACACTTGGTAACCAAACCTTTTTATAAAACCGTGAATTCACCAGCGTTGTCAGATATACTTGTGTGCATGCTCGCAGGTTATAGGTTTGTGTGGATGTGGAACTTGCTGTCTGGGATGCTGGAGTGGTCATGGGTCGAGACACATGGAAACTTGAAACAAGACTAGTTGGTTACATACACTTGGGTTTGATAAAACTTTGTATTATGCTTCCGCTGAACGCAACGTGTTGTCAATAATTTTTGTAACACCTTATATTATTAAATGAAAGTTTTATTTAAAATCTTGTATGAGTTCAATGTGATTGGTGGCTAGAACCTGGTACGTCACACGCCTCGTGGGGGTTTCCGCCTAGGGTATTTTTGTGAGGTGTGACAGGAAGAAGCAAGGGCAAGCGCCCATTTGAACCAGCGTGGCAGGAACAACAAGTCATTTTTCCAGTAGTGCGCAGGGGACCACGCGCCATGCGCCCCGTTGTCATTACTTGCATTATAGGCCGCTATGAAACAGAGTATGCCTTCATCCATCTAGGAAGTATGGCCAAGATAATCTACAAACAATGCTTCAATCAGTTCGACCCTGAAGACAAAGCGCGTCTCGAGCCAGTTGATTATCCTCTATCCGTATTCTGCAATGAAACAGTCTTCCCACTGGGCCAGATTAGCTTCCCCGTCATGCTGTCTGACGAGAAGCATCCAAGAACAACAAACGTCAATTTCATGGTGATGCCAGTCAAGTCAAGACACGTCGTTCTGATCAGAAGAGAAACCCAGGGAGAGATGAATATGGTAACCTCCACGCCCCATTCAGCCATTGGCTTCCCAACCAAAACGGGGGTGGCAATCATCTATTCAAAGAAAGAAGTGATGGCGACAGAGGATGCTCGCCTGGTCAAAGCAAGTAAGGTCTCACCGAATGATTAGAGAAACGGGTCTTGAATCGCAAGTACCCAAAACAAACGGTGACGATCGGCCATGCAATTTCACCAAGTATCAGGACGCACCTCAAACAATTGTTGTTCAGAAATATGGATATATTCGCCTGGACACCGTCTGACATGATGGGCGTCCCACGCGACATCACTGAACACTGTTTGAACACTTATCCATCTGTTGAGCCTAAGGTCTAGAGAAAGTGTAGCCTAGGATCGGACAAGACAAAGGCTATGAATGAACAAGTTTGTGAGCTGCTCAAGGCAGGAATACTGCGAGAGGTGCGCTACCAAAGCTGGGTTGCGAACCCTGTAATGGTCGAGAAGTCTATACGTGGATGGCGTATGTGTGTTGACTACACAAATCTTAATAAAGCATGTCCCAAAGATTGCTATTCATTGCCTGAGATCGATAAGAAGATAGACTCTCTTGTGCCGTTTAGGTGGAAATGTTTTTTAGATTACTATAAAGGATATCACCAGGTCCAGATGAAGCTGGAAGATGAAGACAAAACTGCTTTTCGCACCGATATTGGTATTTTTTGCTACACAAAGATGCCCTTCGGGCTCAAAAATGTTGGCGCAACTTACGGGCGATTAATGGACAAAACATTTGGTGATGACATTGGGAAGCATATCGAAGTGTACATTGATGATCTTGTTATCAAGAGTCCTGAAGAGGACTAGATGTTGAAAGACATAGAGAAGACGTTTAATTCTCTATGAAGCGTGAACATGAAGCTTAATCCAACGAAATGTTCTTTTAGAATGGAGGAAGGCAAGTTTCTAGGTTTTGTGGTTACACAGGGCATTTTAAAGTTAACCCTAAAAAATTTAAGCCATTGAGAGAATGCCATCGCCGCACACGATCAAAGAAATGCAAAGATTAGCTGGCCGCTTAGCCGCGCTTAATCGTTTTTTATCAAATCACGCGGTGAAATCTTATCCTTTCATCAGTACGTTACGCAATTGCGTAAAAAAAACAAGAATTTAAATGGGCACAAGAAGCGGAAGCAGCCTTCCAGTAGATGAAAGAATGTTTGATCAAGCTCCCTACCTTAACAACACCATTTGAGAAGGAACCGCTCATTTTATACTTGTCCTCTTCGGACAAGGCAATTGGTTCGGTATTCCTAGTGGAGAGAGATGGAGTTCAACCTCCGATTTATTATGTCAGTAGGGTGCTCACAGATCCGAAAACACGCTATTCGACCATGGAGAAGTTAGTTCTTGCGCTACTACATGCTTCCAGAAGGCTACGTAGATATTTCACTGGCCATGTTATCACGGTACTTATAAACTTTCACAATGGCACTATCTTGCAAAAGCCAGAAACATCAGGTCGTTTGGCAAAATGGGTGATCGAACTGGGGGGCCATAACATCTTGTATAGGCCGCGCCCAGCATTCAAAGGCCAAGTATTAGCATATTTCATCACTGAAGTTCCGGAAGATAAGATCAAAGAATGTGAAGCGGTGGATATCCCCGCCAAAGACACATCGGATGAATTGTGGCTGTTATTCACTGAGGGAGCTTCAAATAAGGATGACGCAGGAGCAGGTTTGCGCCTCGTCAATCCAGAAAAGCATGAGTTCACCTATGCAATCAAGTTGGATTTCAAAAATACCAACAATGAAGCAGAATATGAAGCGTTCTTAGCAGGCTTACGCCTGCCTATCAAGATGGGGCACATAACTTACAAGCTCATGTTGACTCTCTGCTGATCGCGAGTCAAATCAATGGTTTGTACGATGCAAAAGGCAATGTAATGGCTTTATACTTGGAACAAGCAAGAGGGCTACTTCAACGATTCAAATCATACAAAGTTGTTCACATCAACCGATCAGAAAACAAGCCCGCTGACGCGCTAAGTAAGCTAGCCTTAACAGCATTTCAGCACCTCGCGAAGGATGTGAGAATTGAAGTTCTAAAAAACACATCGGTATTGCTGCGCCAGGTGAATGTTATAAAGATAGGGCCACCTTCGTGGATGACCCAATTCATCCAGTATCTGCAAGAGCAAATTCTCCTAGAAAACAAGGCAGAAGCAAGAAAAATCCAGAATAAGGCGCTGTTTTATGAGATGAATGGGGGCATTCTTTATAGGAGATCCTTTTTGGGCCCACTATTACGATGCGTGGACCCCCAAGATGCAAGCTATCTGATCATAGAAATTCATGAAGACATCTTCGGAACTCATGCGGGCCCTCACATGGTTGTGGCAAAGATCATGAATGCAGACTATTACTGGCCAGGGATGCACATCGATGCTTTAAATGAGTTGCGCAAATGTGATGCATGTCAGAGCCATGCGCCAAAGACCCTACGCCCGAAGAATGATCTGATTCCTGTATCAACAGCCTGGCCCTTCCAACAGTGGGGGATTGACATGGTGCGACCATTTCCTGAAGCCACAGGCGCTGTCAAGGCCCTCGCTTCAACCTTAGCAATGATAGTGCGGAAATTCATCTGGGAGGTTATCATTTGCAGATTTGGCCTCCCACTCAAAATAGTGACTGATAACGACACAAACTTTGCCTCCGAAGATCTTCAAAAATGGATGAAGGAACTAAACATTGAGCACACATTCTCTTCCATTGCGCACCCCCAAGGCAACGGTCAAGTGGAGTGTGTCAACAAAAGTATTGTTGAAGGGATAAAGGCCTGCCTGGGCACAAAAAGAAGAGGCTGGGTCGATGAGCTCCCTAGCATCCTGTGGGCTCATCGTACCATGCCAAGAACAAGTAATGGCGAGACCCCCTTTAGCCTTGTCTATGGCTCAGAGGCGGTTATCCCAGCAGAAATAGGCCTCCCCTCGCCGTGCTTATCAGCAGTTAACAAGATCGATAACGAGGCGGAGCGCCGTTTAGACTTGGACCTACACGAAGAAAGGCGCGAGATCGCGCGCATCAAAGAGGCCAAGTACAAGACCCAACTGGAGCGATACTACAATGCGAGGGTGAGCATTTGTACGTACACTCCAGGGGAATATGTGTTCAGGGACAACGAAGCCTCTAATGCCGAGCGCCCTAGAAAGCTAGCACCAAAATGGGAAGGCCCATACTTGGTTCATGAGGTGCTAGGAAAAGGGGCATACAAATTGCGCACTTTAGATGGCCACATCATGCCGCGCACATGGAACGCGCAAACAATTACGCAAATGCTACATGTAACAACCTTCTATGTATGTTGGCCATGCGCCTATTTCAGTTACTTAATGCAAACGTTGTCTATGCTTTATGATTATCATCTTATTGCCTTCTACGTTACAAATGCATGTTAAACTTTTGATTAGCACGAAAACACTTCAGTAAATTACGAGCTCTTGGGTTAAGCCCCTGAAGGGGTAAGGTCCCAAAAAACCTTGCTTTGCGTACTTGGGACCATACCACAACCTCATCTTCCAACCTTCTTTAAAACCTTGCGTGGCCGCGCACTGGTCTTACAAAAGGGAACTAAGAAGAAAAACAACAAGTAACACCTACTCGCCAAAAGGAAATCAATAAATCCTTGCGCCTCTCTCTATAACCAAATGATAAAAAAATACCTGTTAGCACTCTCGCTTAAATAATACCCAGACTTGGATGCTATTTACTGATACCACACGATAAGGAGTCACACCGTATTACGGCTGTAATCTTCTAGAAGACTTAATCGTGCACCACCAGACGGTTATAACCGTCTGGGCCACGTGTCATCATCCCGGGCTCCCTTGAAGTCACGATGATGGCATGGAAATAAGAGAGAAATCTCCACTTGCCCACTTTCCACGTGGCAATACCCCAGCCATTGATCTAAATAGTGATCCGTGTGCTCTCACGTCAGATTAAGAGAATTAACGGAGGGAAAATAACTGCTTACGGAGTTAGCACATTCCGTCAATAATTCAATAACAGGTTTTCCCGCCCAAACTCCCGGCTATAAATAGAAGAGTAATTCAGGTATAAACTTCAAGTTACTTCACTTTTACTCATACTTCTTCTTCTTCATATACTGATACTTATTCTCACGCTGGAGGGTGGTCACGGAGAGAACCCCCATTCTCCCCGTGACGAGGCTGACGTTGTTTGTTTTGGAGCTATCAAGAAGAAGAGAAGATCTGTCACTTTGAACCGAACGAGAGAGAACCAACCCTTTTTATGCAGAACCTAACCCCCTGGATTATTTGATTCCAGTCATTTATCCAGTGTTTCTTCATTGGCAGCCACCGTTTTCTCAGTTTCATCTGTTTTTTCTCGTTTCGATTCATATTTTCTTCATTCTCTGTTTCATATGGCAGAAAATTCACCATTTCACCCATCAAGTCCTCGATCTGAGTTCAAGGGTTTTGCAACCCGAGATGTTTAGGTCGACGGAATCATGGGGAGTAAAGGAAGCAACAACAGTCATTCGGAAGAAAATGACTCCATGATACAAACAGGAGTTCATAACCGTTCAGATCCACTACTAGAAAGAACTCCAAAATTCTGGTTCAACAGATTCCAGATCGCTATGAACCAAATTTTCACACAAAACATCAGATCTGAGTTGTCAAATGTCCGATCTGATACTTTGGCAGAAAGAAGAGGTAAAATTGACACTGCGGTATTGGACCCACAGATACCTAGTCAGTGGGACATCCAATCTAGCAGTCATGCCGAGATGCTTCAAAAATCAGAAGATACCAACCGTCAGGAAGCCGAAACCAAAGCAGATAAACATGGTGCAAGGAGGTCCCTCACGAAGGCCAAACAAGCGAAGCCATAATCAGCATTGGAGAGAGCAACAAGTTGTATTTCCTGTCGTTCCTGGAGGACCTCAGGAAGAACGGCCAGTAATTATCACTGGTATTTTCGGCCACTACAGAACGGATTATATGTTCATAGATCCAGGAATCTCGATGGATATAATCTATGAACAATGTTTCAAACAGCTTGATCCAGAAGATAAAGCACGATTAGAGCCAGTTGATTTTCCCCTCACTGGTTTCTGCAACGAAGCTTTGTTCCCATTGGGACAAATTGCATTTCCTGTGACTCTCTCAGATGGCGAACATTTGCACACAGTCACAGTAAATTTCATGGTCATGCCAGCAATATCGCGCCACGATGTATTGCTAGGAAGAAGATCAAAACGGGAATTCAGCATGATTACTTCCATTCCACATGCTGCTTGCGGATTTCCAATGGAAACCGGAGTAGCAATCCTGTATTCCAGCAAGGAAGTTATGTACATGGATGATGAACCACCAGCAAAGGTTGCTAAACCTTCAACGTCAGATGAACTAGAAAAGTGGGTTCTTAACGAAGAATATCCAGAGCAAACAATCTTATTAGGGCACGCTATTTCACCAGCAGTACGGATACAATTAAAAGAATTACTTTCGAACAATAAAGACATATTCGCCTGTTTCCCAGCAGACATGACTGGAGTTCCACGGGATATAGCGCAACATTGTTTGAACGTCCGACCCTCAGCAGAACCCGTCGCGCAAGGAAGACACAGTCTCAGCACTGAAAAGGCAGAAGCAATGAATGAGCAAGTAACAGAGGTACTCAACGCTGGAATTCTGCGCGAAGTAAAGTACCATACCTGGGTTGCTAGCCCAGTAATGGTTCAAAAACACAATGGCGGGTGGCGAATGTGCGTCGACTTCAAAGACCTAAATAAAGCTTGTCCGAAAGATTGCTTTGCGCTTCCTGAAATAGACAAAAAAGTTGACTCTTTAGCATCTTTCCGCTGGAAGTGCTTTCTCGACTGTTACGAAGGCTACCATCAGGTGCAGATGAAAAAGGAAGACGAAGACAAAACGGCTTTTCGCACGGACAAGGGCATCTTCTGCTATACAAAAATGCCCTTCGGTCGGCGCAATGCCGGAGCCACTTACCAGCGATTGATGGATAAAGTTTTCGGGGAAGACATTGGAAAAACAGTGGAGGTATACATGGATGACCTCGTCATCATGATTCAAGAAGAGGAAACCATGCTCGCAAACATTCAGCGTACATTCGATTCATTGTGCAGCGTTAATTTAAAGCTTAACCCAACAAAGTGCTCCTTTGGAATGGAAGAAGGAAAATTTTTGGGTTTCATAGTAACCATAGATGGTTTTAAGGTTAATCCAGAAAAGGTGCAAGCCATCCAGTTAATGCCGTCACCAACAACATTAAAAGAAATGCAAAGACTCGTGGGAAGATTAGCAGCCTTGAACAGATTCTTGGCAAATCACGCCGCAAAATCCTATCCGTTCATTAGTACACTGCGCAACTGCGCTAAGAAAACACATTTTCAGTGGACGCCAGAAGCGGAGAAAGCCTTCAAGCAAATGAAGGAGTGTTTAATCCAGCTACCAACATTGACAGCACCGCAAGAAAAAGAGCCGCTAATCTTATATCTGTCCGCAGCAGAAGTAGCGGTCGGCGCAGTGTTAATGGTAGACAGAGAGGGCGTTCAGACACCAATCTATTACATTAGTAAGATGGTCACCGGCCCAGAAACGCACTATTCGATGATAGAAAAATTGGTCCTCACGCTAGTACATGCCTCACGACGACTCCGCCGATATTTCTCAGGTCATGTTATTACAGTTCTCACTAATTATCATCTAGGCTAAATCCTGTCCAAACCCGATGTTGCGGGAAGATTGGCTAAATGGGCAATCGAGCTGGGAGGATACAATATCCTATATAGACCTCGACCGGCAATCAAAGGACAAGTTTTAGCAGCCTTCGTCACAGAAGTCCCTATAGACAAAGTGCAAGAATGTGAGGCGATCCAAAACCCTATTCCTGTCTTCGACGATAGAGTTTGGACGTTACACACAGACGAGGCTTCTAATGATGATGGAGCAGGCGCAGGTCTTTGACTGGTTAGCCCAGACGATCACAAGCTTACATATGTAATACGTTTGGATTTCAAGAGCACAAACAACGAGGCAGAATACGAAGTGTTTCTAGCAGGCCTCCGTTTAGTGCTTAAAATGGGAGCAAAAAATCTCGAAGCTCACATCGACTCAAAACTAGTGGCCAAGCAAGTTAATGGCCATTAAGATGCAAAGGGAGAAGCTATGGCGTTATATCTAGAACAAGCGTGGATGCTTATCAGCCAATTCCAAACGTTCAAGATAATTCACATAAACAGAAGTGAAAATAAGCACGCGGGCGCATTAAGCAAACTGGCCGCCACCAGCTTCAAGCATCTAGCAAAGGAAGTGCGCATTGAGGTACTGTCCAATCCTTCCGTTCCTCTCAAACAAGTAAACATCATCGAAGTCGGCAATCCATCCTGGATGTCCCCGATTATCATGTACTTGCAACATGGCAAATTACCAAAAGGGAAAGCGGAAGCAAGGAAGATCCAGAACAAAGCAATAAACTATGAAATGGCAGACGGTATCTTATACCGAAAGTCATTTATGGGTCCACTCCTACGCTGTGTCGACAAAACAGATGCGCAATACTTAGTCAGGGAAATCCATGAAGGATTGTGCGGGATACACGCTGGGCCACGCATGGTTGTAGCAAAAATAATGAGTGCAGGCTATTACTAGGCCGGGATGCACGTCGATGCGATGGAGTTGTTACGTAAATGCGTAGCTTGTCAGCGCCATGCGCCAAAAACCCTCCGTCCAAAAAATCCACTCGTGCCAGTTACTTCCGCCTGGCCTTTCCAACAGTGGGGTATCGACCTTCTTGGTCCTTTTCCTGACGCGCCAGGCACAGTCAAATTCATTATCGTGGCGGTTGATTATTTCACTTATTTTGCATAAGAGCAACACTAGACTGTGGGGACTTGAAGGGGTAAGGTCCCAAAAAACCTTGCTTTGAGTACTTGGGACCATACCACAACCTCATCTTCCAACCTTCTTTAAAACCTTGCGCGGCCGCGCACTGGTCTTACAAAAGGGAACTAAGAAGAAAAACAACAAGCAACACCTACGCGCCAAAAGGAAATCAATAAATCCTTGCGCCTCTCACCATAACCAAAGGATAAAAAATCCCAGTTAACACTCCCGCTTAAATAATACCCAGACTTGGATGTTATTTACTGATACCACATGATAAGGAGTCACACCGGATTACGGCTGTAATCTTCTAGAAGACTTAATCATGCACCACCAGACGGTTACAACCGTCTGGGCCATGTGTCATCATCCCGGGCTCCCTTGAAGTCACGATGATGGCATGGAAATAAGAGAGACATCTCCACTTGCCCACTTTCCATGTGGCAATACCCTAGTCGTTGATCTAAATACTGATCCGTGTGCTCTCACTTCAGATTAAGAGAATTAACAGAGGGAAAATAACCGCTTACGGAGTTAGCACATTCCATCAATAATTCAATAAGAGGTTTTCCCGCCCAAACTCCCGGCTATAAATAGAAGAGTAATTCAGGTATAAACTTCAAGTTACTTCACTTTTACTCATACTTCTTCTTCTTCATATACCGATACTTATTCTCATGCCGGAGGGTGGTCACGGAGAGAACCCCCATTCTCCCCGTGATGAGGCTGACGGTGTTTGTTTTGCAGCTATCAAGAAAAGAGAAGATCTGTCACTTTGAATCGAACGAGAGAGAACCAACCCTTTTTATGCAGAACCTAACCCCCTGGATTATTTGATTCCGGTCATTTATCCAGTGTTTCTTCAGCCCCTAAGGTCCTCCGCGAACATAACGCGAGACCGGGCAACAATACCCATAACGAGCCACACTTACATTTATTCGCGCTAACTTAACCAAAGTTTCTAACAACAATGCAATAATTGTAACACTTAGAAAAAATAAGAAGCAAACTTAATTTCATTGACAAAAGCGCAACCGCGCAACGATTACATGTTTGGAAACAACGAAAATTACAAGGCAAAAGCCTAAACATTCTACTATCTATTCATCACCACCATTACCAGCCTCCTCTTCCTCCTCATCTGATAGCTCCATAGTCTCTGGATGCACGAGGATAGACTTCAGCCGAGTCACATAATCATCGTGTTTTAGCACCTCCGTGACCAATTCCATAACAGGCAAGGATAGATGGTCATAAACCTCTTCCGCGCGTGAAAGCACCTCATCGGCTTGATCAGTCACAGAGCAATGGCGAGTCCCAAACTGTTGTCCAAGCGCCTCTTCAACATGTTGGGCACATTCCAGATAGCCACCGCGATGCCCGACGGCATGTGCGACATCTATAAGTGCCGCAAACACTTGATCTAGCTTAGTGGCGTTTAGTATGGAGTTAGCAACCTATGCAAAAGAAACAAAGTTGTGAAAACAAATTAACAAGATACAATAACGTACGGGAAATAAGAGAAACACTTACAGCAGCTATGCCATGATTGCGCATCCACTCAGACTCGGAGACAAGCATATCCACAATGGATTTGGCTTCCGCATAGTTGTTTTGAGCTACATTTAAGGCTGAGGTGTTAATGTTACGCGCTTCTTCAGCAGCTCTACGTGCCTCCTCGGCAGTATAAGCCCTCACCTTTTCAGCGACAAGATATATCTCTAAAGATTCACTCTTGTCGTGAGCTTCAAACAACCTACGCTTTAACTCCGCGATCTCAACATCTTTCGCAGCCAAATCCTTGTCCTTATTCACGATTCGGGCACTCAATTCAACCTACAAGTTTTCAAAGAAAAAGTTGGAAATAATTTAGCAAGTAAAGGAATATAAGAGGAAAGGGAGCTAGCCTGTTGAACCTCAATACGCTCTCTATTAGCTTGAGCTTCTTCAACCTTCCCTTTCAGAGTGGCAACTTCAGCCTCAAGGTTGGTAATCTTGGTGCGGGCAGCATACATATGCTTGTTATCATTATCACAAGCCTTCTTAAACTCTACACGCTCCTTCGCCAGAAGCTCTTCAGTAGCATGGAGTTTATTCTTCAACCCATCGTGCCCCCATTCCTCAGACTTTTTCTCCTTCTCAAAGGAGGCCTTATCCTCTAAAAACTTTTTATTCATCTGTTCAAAATCCTGGGCTTCCTTTAGCAGATGCTCCCGGTACTTCTCCCAACCCGCTCGCTCCTTATACATCGTACGCCACTCGCCACAATCTGATGTTTGGCAGCACGAGCGTTGGCCTCTCCAACAATGTACGCACGATACAACCCTTCGTGGTTACGCGCCCTTTGTCGATTCACCTCCCCTGGAGGAAAAGTACCTAGGAACCAGTCTCGACACGTTGCAAATTCAACAAAAGTATCCTTTGGTTTCAAACTCCAAACACAGACATGTTTTTCTTCACCACGTTGTTCCTTAGTATAAGTCTTGTAGTAGATATCCCCCAATGTGTCCTCCGCTCCTATGGGGGATCGTGGCCTTGGAATCTTCTTCCCATCGCCTTTTTGGCTCGCCACGCCAGAGCCACCAGCACCCGTACTGGCCACTACAGCAGAAGTATCTTTGTGTACCACCTGCGCCTGTACGTTAGCAGCAGACCCCCCAGCAGCAGATAACACCTGTGCAGTTTGGGTGGGGGCATCATGCTGCACGACCACACTAGTGGTAACCACTTCTGGTCCTTTACTTTTTAAGGGTTGGTCAAGCCCGGTGATATGTACGACCTCTGGACCCTGCGCCTTATCATGCGTGGTAGTGGCAGCAGTCTCCGTCTCTTGCAAAAGCTCCTTCTCAGGGACAACATCACCCGTAGGCTCTTAACCCTCTTTTCAACCTTCTTCTCAGTGGCCTTAGGAGGAATAATAACAAACTTGGTCTTCTTGGGCTCCGGCTCCTTAGCCTTCTTTAGCTCAGGCCCCTTAACCTTCTCCGCGGCCTTCTTCAGAGCCTCTGAAGAAGAGAAGTGTTAGAATTTTTACTAAAGCAGAAGGTATAAAACAAGAAAGGATAAAACACCGACCTGGGGAAAATTTGTAAAGACTCTGCAAGCTACCCTGTTTTCCTATAGCTTGGGTCGCAACAACTTTTCGTGCTGGTGAAGTGTCACCAGCAGTGGTCTCCTCGCGTGACCTCTTCCAGGTCCCCAACCTAGCTGCTTCATCTTCTACTTCTACTTCTTCTTCTTCTTCCTCATGAAGAGAGGACGGAGTCGCGCTAGACTCAGGCGCCCTGGACCCTGCGCTCCCAGAGCTCTTTGACGCAGCCGCGCCGCTCTTCTTCTCACCTATACGTGACAAACCCTCTAGTGAGTCACTTGCAACAGCATAGTCTTCAAGGTTACTCTGTCGAAATCGAAGAGTACCTTTTTCAGGGACCGCGCGGCTAGCTTTCGCTTTCTTGCTCGTCGCGCCAGTATCAACAGTCACCTTCTTTTTTGAAGTCGTCTTCTTATTCGCCGGAGCCTTCTTTGGTTTCTCCTCCGGGTCTATCCCCAGGTCGTGCAACACATATGCAAATATGTTAGACCATGAGCTCAACTCTTCTTGCGACGAGCCTAGGGACTCCTCACTGGAAAGATACAAAATCTCTTTTCCAGCAGAAGTCACACCTCGTAAGGGTCTTGGTTTGGTAAGTTGTGCACCTTCGGTTGCAGTAGGAGGATTGGCAAAGGCTCCCGCTGGTGGATATAAGAAGTTGGCCTTGATTTGCTCGTACCAGTACACTTCACCAGCTTCCAATGGACGCACGCCCATCGCCTCACCAAAAGTAGGGAATGCAGCCTGATAAAGCTGAGCAGCTGCAACATAGAACAACAATCAGGCGCAGGCGTTACTAAAAGAAAGAAAACAAGAATGTTAAGGCATACCTTCACCGTTGAACATCAAAACGGGAACTTCTTCCCTACGTTCCGGCCACTTATCACTCAAGGCCGCGGTAACAAGCACCTGTTCATCAAAAATCCTATTTGGTGTTGCGAGTTAGTGCATGTACCAGTCAGCCGTTTTTGGAATGGGAAGTTCTTCCTTCTCAATCTTATCTGACTCCCAAAAGATCATCGCGATCGGCATAACTTCTTCTCTAATGAAGAAGCACTTCATCTTCCAGTCATGGAAGCTCTTTAGGGGGTTTATCAATATCTTCTTCGCATCACCACGGTTACCAAATGAATAAAAACCAATATTCCTAATAAACTGGTAAAAGGCTCTGAACTTCTCAACGGAGGGTTCCAGTCCTTGAGATCTACATAAAAACTCGAAGGGCCTAACCCTAACCATTCCCATTCAGATGGATGAATAAAAGGGTGGATGAAGATCTACCAGATTTCTGGAAAAACTTGAAGATACCTCAAGAAATCTTTGAAGATTTGAAGGAAATATGAAGATCCGAGAGAGAAAAGTGAGAATTCGAAGGAATGGATGAGAGATTCTCTCTCTATCGTTGAATATATATACCCATCGCATTTAATGCGATGGGTAAACGTGCTGAATACACCGCGCACGTAACCAACCAGAGAACGCCACGTAAGGTGGGATTTCCGAAGTGATGGTTACCACGCTCGCGTGGGCCTGACTCACCTGAAAAAAGACGAACAGTCAGTGACAACATGATGATCGTCGTGTCAGCAGTCAACTCAAGAGTCGCCATCAAAATTCAAGGAACTTCCAGCTTAAACTTACAACGAAACTTCATACTGAAGTTAGCAAGGGTTGTGCCACATGCATCACCAGTCAATGATCATGCGCGCCAACCCTCAAAAGCAACAGTTATCAATAAGCAAGCCCGGTAGCTACGCCTTGGTAATTAACAAACACTTACACGCGCGCCAGCTACCAAGACTTAGCAAATGCTTCAAAGACTAGCACACTTTCTTTTTTCTGAGTCCAGAGCTCCAACCATTTACTTCGCGTATGGAATCAGCACTGGACTGGGGGGACTTGAAGGGGTATGGTCCCAAAAAGCCACGAAGACCTATCAGGTCGCGTGCAGAACCATACTCCTTATACATTAATCTGACTAATCTACAGACCCCGCGCGGATTACTTGGACAAAGCCTAAGCCGTGCACGAGGTCCAAGCAAGATTTAAGATCAGATTCCACACTTAGCATCCTGAATGAAAGCCCTCAACCCCTAAACCTTGCGCCGCCTGATTGAACACATGCCATGGGCCGCGCGAGGGAAACAGCGTAGGTTCATTCCAGGAAACATGAAAGGTACGAGTGGCAGAAGAGCAAGCCAATCAGCGTCTAACAGGCTGTATTCTATCGTGCTCCGCGATTAGCAATCGTGCAGGAGACAAAAGGTACACAAGGACGCCTACGTGGCACCAATCAGGGGCCGACGACAACTGCCCCATGATCTCCACTAACCTGCTGATGTCAGAGAGACAACAAGGACAATAACTCGGACACGTGGCTTCAATCAAGGTGCGCCAGCACCGAGGATCTTCTAGAAGACTCTAACGGTTGTCACCAAAGGGACAAGGCGGATATTCCTTGTTGTCATCTTCAGGCCCAAGGCCCATCAGCCCATCTCCTTCTACATTACTCCGGCTATAAATAGGGTCCTTCATACACAGGTTAAACCATTCTGTTCTCTACTCTCTCTTTTAACACGCACTTATTTGCTCAAAACATATATTTATTCTCACGCCGGAGAGTGGTTAAGAGGGAAGCCCCCATATTCCCCTCTTAACGAGCTTAACGGGGTGTTGATTGTTTTGCAGGAAGGATCACGGCCAAGCTTTCATGTAGATGTTATTAACCCTTATGGTTGAAACATGTAGATGCACTATGTCTGTAGCTTTCGTGTGTATTTAGTCTATTTTGTCCTGTTAGTTGTCTTTATATAGTTTTGTATGTGTTATATATTATATCTGGGATGAAACGGAGTTAAACGTATTTTGTATAGTCCATCTGGACGGATGATCATCCAATCGGCTAATGATTTCTCCCAGATAGAGCTCGCCTATAGATAGGAGACTTTGGGTCTCATTTATAACATTCAGTTCTGATCTCAGAGGCGAAGCTCTTGTACATTCTCACCAGAACCTTATACTTTCTACTACTTCTAATGAGAGTAGATGCTTTGAACTGTATCTTCGTTGTTGATCTTACTCCTACACCGCAATTGGATTCCGCACAATCGTGGTGATCGCAGATCTTACCTGAGCGAGTTCATTCGAGCAGAATTCCCGGTCCTCACAAGTGGTATCAGAGCTTGGAGGTCGGATTCGGAGAAGATCTACAGTGATTTGACAGAGATTTGACCGATTTCAGAGATTTGCAGCCGATTCTACACTAGTTTTCATATTATTCTTCATCTATTTCTCTGATTTCATCTTGTTTCTACCTTTTCTCATCTCAAACACCTTAAAAATCAAAATTAACTGAGATTTCACGGATAAAATGGCCTAAAAATTCATCTAATCTATGCGCGATCTATTAAATAACAATCCTACAAAGTTTCATAGCTAAATTCGAACAAAATCGCATCAAAATCGATCAAAAACCATGAATTTTGAGATGAACTATGCTGACATCACTCATCCGATCGGATAGCCATCCGACCAGATTGCAATGTTACTGATTTAAGTTCTTTATTTTTAGCTGACTTCATTGCTCATCCGATCGGATAGTCATCCGACCGGATAGAGTTCTTGCGGTTTGAAAGTTTGAATTTGTTGATTGTCGACTGACCATTCGATCGGATAGTCATCCGATCGGATAGCCATACGACACTTGACCCATTTGACACTTATTCATTTGATCATTTCATCCGGATAGCCATCCGGACAACTGTTCATCCGTTCAACTATTTTGTGTATTCAAGTTTGACCGTGTTTGACTTTTTCAGGAACTACAATCATGAGTGACGAGTTTTTAAATCCATTTAGTGACTTTTTCGCCTACAACAACATCGGAGCTACATCATCAGACGCAAATTCTAAAACAGCTACAAAAGCGATATCAGATTCACTTAGCGTGGAAAATGCCTACGGCACGTACAACAAACCACCTAAGCTTATGGCTATCGAGGACTACAACCGCTGGGCAAAACATTTTGATGGTTGGTTGAGGGCTTTTGCTTTTGATAGTTGGAAATGTGTTAAAAATGGATTCAAGAATACAAGAAGTGATTATGAGAATTTACAAGATGATGAGCAGGAAGAATTTATTGCTGAGCAAAAAGCCATTGCACTCTTACACCAATCTGTATGAGACGATATTATTTCTTTGATCGATAACAACAATGAAAAATATTTATGGAGTAAGTTGGAGAAAAAGTGCACGGGTGGAGAAGAGATCATTAAAAACAAAAAGTCATTGTTGAAAAAAAAGTTTGATCTGTTTGCCTGCATGAAAAACGAAATTGTTCGTCAAATGATAGAAAGGTTTTGCCACTTGAAGGCAGAACTTGACAGATTCGATATTAAAAAGGATCGAGAGGAAATAGTTGATAAGTTGTTTGAAGCGTTACTGAATGAACACGATTGGCATTATTTTGCATTGGTGCTAAAGAACACAAAGCCCATGGCAGATATTACGTTGAACTGGTTGATTGAGAAACTAGAGGGACACGAGTTGGAAATCAAAAAGTTGAACAAAGTGAATAATACACAATATCAACAGAATGTGGATTTGTACTACAGGGGTAGCATGATTTCAAAAGCTTCGTCACCAAAGACTGCTTTCGGTGCTGAAAGTTCCAACACTGTAGCAAAAGAGAATTTAAGCAGTGGGTCTTCATCGAGTGGTTACGGGTATCATGGCACCGGTTCAAGTACATCTGCATCGTCTACATCAAACGCGCAAAAACCTCAAAATGCTCCAAACACTAACGTCTTTCAATGTAACATTGCCGTAAACCTCAACAACGCCGAAAACTTCATTGAAGAAGTGCTAAACAACAAATGGTGTTTCTTGCATCGATTTTGGAATCTTATGAGAGTCTCGCAGTGGGGAAGATTGATAACACGAATCTTACTAAAGAAGGTTACGATTAGATTGACCCGGAGGAGATGGAGCTCATAGATATCCGTTGGTGTATGGCAAGCGTTATTCGTCGGGCACAGCGATCATGGAGATCACGGAGCGACAGTCGATTGGGGGGCCGTCAACAAAGTTAGGATTTGACAAGTCAAAAGTGACTTGTTTC
Organism: Helianthus tuberosus; assembly: GCA_030545235.1. Taxonomy (NCBI): domain Eukaryota; kingdom Viridiplantae; phylum Streptophyta; class Magnoliopsida; order Asterales; family Asteraceae; genus Helianthus; species Helianthus tuberosus. The sequence continues at coordinate 129,516,031 of CM060407.1, forward strand.
TGATGTAAACAAAAAGGTCATTTCAAGAGGGAGTGTCGAAATTCAGCCGCTGATGAAACTGCAAACCCATTCCATGATGACTACTACAGAAAAGCAGTTTATCATAGAAACCGTGAAGAACCGCCAAAGATGAAGCAAATCGAAGAAAATCCAAAAGAGAAATCGAGAGCTCTTACGGTTATTCAAGATGATGAAGGGTTCAACTGGAATGATTTTCTTCCAGAAGAAGATGCGGTTGGATACGCATTCATGGCACAAGTTGAAACATAATCAACGTACAACAGAGAAAGAAGTCTAGCACAGAGAAAATATAAAAGAATTCATGATGCCTACAAAGAAGCTAAGAAAGCAAAAAGGTGGGATCCAGACAGAGAATGCTACTTGGATCCAAAAGGAAATATCTGCATTGATCCGAAATCAATTGATTTCGAAGCTCTTGTAAAGTCAATTCCGTCAGTAGAGGAGCAGATAAAATTAGATGCAGAGGAAAGAGCTAAAAAGAAAGATTGAGACAGGAAAGATATGAGGCATTTCTCAAGTTTAAGAAGTCTGAGAAGGTGGAAGAAGGGATTATCGATGTTAAGGCAGAGATGACAACTGAGAACTTAACAGAGATGGCAGACCAAGTCATGATGGCAAAGGCACTAGAGGTAGATTCCAAATCTTCTTCTGAGTTTGAGTCATCGGGAGAGGTCAGTTCTAGTGGTTCAGATGATGAACCAGGTAAGGCTGAAAAGGCTAAATCTGAAAGAGATTGTAGACATTGCATGAAAGAGTGCAAAGTCTGCAATACTCATGAGTATCTCTCGCAAATCCATGAGCTAACAGATAAAATTAACACTTTACAAAAGAACATTATTAACCAAGATAAACTGGTGAAAATCTCAACTGATAGAATAAATGAGTTAAATGAGAAAATCAAAGTTGATGAAAATGAAGTTGAACGATTTCAAAAAGAAAATGAAAAGTTGATACTTGAGAACAGACAAATTTATGAGGATTTTGAAAAATTAAAAAGAACAATTAAATACTTAGATGAACAAAACTCTAAAACTCGTAAAGAAAACTCGGAATTATCAGGTGTTCTTCAAGCAAAAGAAAAATTAATAAATGCTCAACTGGATGAGATTGCGAATCTCAAGCTTCAGTATCAGGAAGCTAAGATTGAGAAAGAGAGAATCAATTTGAAGCTGAACAGTTACATTTCTGCCAGCTTTGTTCTTCAACACATAGTTCCCAAGCCAATTGGAAAGAACAAAGACGGTGAAGATGTACATTCTGATGGAACCGGGGTTGGGTATCACAAGGTTCTACCACCCATGAGCAATAACTTCACAAAAAACAATCAGGGTTGGTTCCGATGTTAGAATGAGAAAGTACTTGAACCTTAAGCAAGAAACTCGTGTCGATAGCAAGAAACGAGACACTAATTGGTGTGTGTTACGTGTAATATGATTTTATTAATATATTGAGCCCATTTTACGCATTAATCAAGTTTTAAATTTGTAAAACACGATATTCTACTAACACTAAACACACACTTGGGCAAGTGCACCCATCGTGAGCGTAGTATAGCGTTGGTAAGATACCGAGGTCGTCCAAGGACACAAGAGCTTTTAGTACCGGTTTATCCTCAACGTCTAATCAAACTAAATTTTTGAGAAAAGTTTTGAAACATAAAAATAAAAACTAAAAATGCAAAGATAAAAAAAATAAAAACAGATAGACAAGATGAATCACTTGGATCTGACTCGCCTTTAATGTATCCTTTGATGATTTTCGCACTTTCGGACTTTTTAAGAGATTATCTTAGTTATAGTAGTAGGCCCCTCTTTTGAAGGTAACGTTACCCTCGACCTAGTGGTTTGAGTCAGCAGGGATATAATCCCAAAGGGTCAGAATATTGAAAGATAATTAATTAAATTATTAATGTGAAAAGTGGTACGCCCCTCTTTTGAAGGTGACGTTACCCTCGGCTAAGTGGTTTGAGTCAGCAAGGATACAATCCCAAGAAGCCGGTTTAATGTATTAATAGTAGTTTACATATGACGGGTTCCGCCATCCAATACCAGTGGGTATTGAAGGAGGTCATGGTAAGCTTGAACCAGGTCCTTGCAGGATCTATATACTGAACAAAGCAAGAACCTTACCAAACCATTCCCATACCCCCGACCAGATAGTCAACATGCTTTTATATACCGTAAAAACATGAATGATGCAATCTTTTACTTTATATAGACAATAAAGTAACGCCAAGACACCACGGAAAAATGATAGGAAGAATTCACCTTCAACATAAGAAACTAGTTATTAAAGCAATTAATACAAAACCAAATAAAAAGTGCCGAAAGATTAAAAATCAAAAGTAATACAATAAAGACTTGTATTCACCAAGTGATGTAAGAGGCTTAACCAAACATGGCCTCTGATTGGCAAGAACCCTTACAATCAATCTTGGATCACGAGACTACTACACACTCTAAAGATGGATGATGGATGATGGTGGTGGGTGTTGGTGTTGTAGTGGTGTTGTAGTGGTGGCAAAGTGGGAGAGTAGTGGTTTGCCAAGGAATGCCTTTGAAGTGAGCCAAGCAACCCTATTTATAGCCTAAATAGTACTCTGGCCACGGCCCCGTGTCCAGCGCGCACGCCCCCGTGGCTAGCCTTTTCTCTTCCTTCATTAATTAAATGTCAGCAGAGGGTCCCACACGTCCCCGTGTCCAGCGGGCACGGCCCCGTGGTCAGCAGCATATCTGTACTATCAAGATTTGGCAAGATTCTGCATATCTTTGCATTGACCACGCCCCGTGCTGAGCTGGGCATGCCTCCGTGGTGGGCGTGGAAGCTTCTACAGGTTTGTCTTTTCTGCAGGTTCCTAACCACGCCCCGTGTTCGGTGGGCATGACCCCGTGGTCAGTTTTCTGATTTCTTGGTTTTACTTTGGGGATGCTGCCGAGGGGTCGGGCATGTCACGTTTAGTCTTTCTTTTTGTATTTATGTTGGTTTAGGCTGCTTATTTGCTCTTTTTTGTTTGTTTAAGCTCATTTGGTCCTCTAAATTCAAAAGGAAGACAAAAACACGCTTTTTCCAACATTAGTACTAAAAAGGGTTAGTTTTATGCCTCATTTGATGTAATTTATATGTTACATTTTGCACACATCAAATAACCCCACACTTGAATCTTTGCTTGTACTCAAGCAAAACTCTTTAATATGTGGCTTACACACCCAAATGGAAGAGGTAGAGGAGAAGTTTTGGGCTCATCTTGAGTGTCGGGAATCCAAGATCTTTATTGGATTTTATTTTTATTTTATTTAGAATCCTATTCGTCATGATTTATTTAGAACATTTCATAAGAAAAATTACTTATTTGGGCATAACATGCCTATTTAAAATTCCATTTATATACAAGTTCACATACCTCACGAGAGATCACTCAACACTCGGATGAAGATGTATTTTTGTGAAACACTAGAGACCGGCATGGAACTTACTTCTACCATAGGCTTCCCAAGCGATCAAACCTCCTCCTTTTTAACTATTAACCTTCGTAAACATCAAGAGGACTTTGGGGAAGGGTTAGGCTTAGGCTACGGGTAGGTGGTTGTGACATTTGTGCTCTATAAACACTGTAAGATGTAGAACAATATCAATTATTAATGAAACAATGTGGTTTGGTCTCAATGTTTATTTATTTGTGTTTGACAATTTCACGTTTTGATTCTAGTTCGATTTCAAGCTTTTTATCGCTTTCTGGAAAGTTATACGCAAACCATTACGTAAACGTAATCGGTTTAACGTGACAAAGACTATGGAACAGTGGCATAAGCTTAACATATCTTAAATAACCTTTACATAACTTAGAAAAAAGTTTTGAAGGGTTTGGTGTGTCAAAAACAAGTTTATTCGATCATAGGGACTATTTGCGACAAACTGCAAACGTCTGCCAATTCGTATAGCAACGCACACTCTAGAACTTGATCATAAACTAAAAATACCCTAAATATCCTTTACATATCTTAGAAATAAGTTTTGAGGGGTTCGGTATGCGAAAATACACTTATTTGATCACAGGGACTAAAAGCGTCAAAACTGTGAAAGTATGCAAATTCGTACATATCTTGCATTCTGGCCATATCCGGACATCCAAAATTTTTTGTAATCATTAAAATATTGTATTTTAGTGATGGGAATGCAGAAACTTCATTCGTTTCGCAATTTGGTTCGTTTTCGCGTCCGTTACGATTTCCGTCGTAATTAACCAAAAAACGCAACCGTACAGCCAAACGAACCGACATCCATGAAATGTTTTTAGCATAATTCAAGTTAAATATACTTTAACTTCATCATGGAGCTTGAAAATGGGATTGACGGGTGTTAGAAGTGCCAAAACGTGACAAACCAAGCTCAGGGACTAAAACTGCCAAAATTCAAAAGTTGCTGCTCTGCAGGTCCCATACGGACCGTATAGGAAGGAGCTTACAGTCCGTAAGCTTGTGCCAGCACAACAGAAACTAGTTTCTTCCAAACCCAACTGTTACAACCTGTTTTAATCTTGGTTTTTGGATCTTATGGGCTGGTTTATGTGTTCTCCAAGTCCCCAAATCAGAGCATAACAAGTGTGTGGTGATGATCATGCTTTGAACAACTCATTTACACATGTAATCATCCTAAAGGTTAATGTATTCCTATAAATAGCAAGGCCTTTCAACACTTCAACTTGCTCATCTTCATTTTCTTCTCACATCTGCTCTATTGAGGCTACCACACTTGGTTGGAGGCCTCAAATCTGAGTTTTCTTAGTCATCTTTCAAAGCTTAGGACTCTTGTAAGTGTTCTTTCATGTTTGTTTATTTATTTCAAGCAAGAAAGTCAAACAGTATTTATTTCAGCTTTGACCATGATTTGGTCAAGACAAAGTTCGTTTGAACTTTGCAATGTGAGCGTAATCACGATGGTTATAGTCCCTTGCGACTATAGCTATCGATTACCACTTTGACTAGTCGAAGTGACAAGTCAAAGTTTCGGTCAAAATGTATGATTACGTGCATTTTGTGACGAAACTATTTTCGGGTATCAAAACACTTTGTTTTGATATCAAATCAGTTTTCTAACTTATTTAAACATGTTTTAACATGTTTAACTCGTCACTTTTAGTTTAGTGCTTATTTAGGGTCGTAAGTCAAGTGGTCTTGACAACCGCTTACACTTTCAAACCCGACCCATTTGGTCGATCACTAGGATCCGACCAAACATATTTTGTGACCATAGTTGTTTAGGGAATAACCTTCCGAGGTTATACCTTATGGTCACTTAGTTTGATTAGTTGTATGATTGGTAGTTTATATGCCTTAGGAAAATGACCAAAATGCCTTTTTTACGCATAATTTGAATTTAAGAATATGTAACTTAAATTTTGACACTTAAACTGATTATGCAACAATATTAAACATGTTTAGGCATATAATACTTGTCATAGGACTAGTTAGGCTATCCGAATGTGCTTTTGTGCAAATGACGCGTTAAAGTAGCGTAGACTACCTTAACGGGTTATAACGGGTCAAAAGCAATTAGGATAGGTTTCAATTCAGAATGTAGGCTTGTTTAAACCATATCATATGAGTTCCAACACTCATTTGGTTTACAAGACCTCATTCTGCCCGATCTCCCGATATAGGTCCCGATTTATTAACATAGTGATCCGATACTAGGTGCCACTTGATTCCTTGATTTCCAGAGCTTTGTTAGTTCACCTAATCGAGGATACTTTGCAATCTCATGTGAGTACATAGTTCCCCTATTTTACTGCTTTCAATTGTTTTGGGGTGATTCATATGTGCTAAACGATTTCAAGTTTTCAAAACAAATGCTATGGTTTATATTAAACACAACGATTTCAATAATGTGGACGAACTTGTTGGTGCATTAATACATAACACGAATGACATTCATTAACAATGATCAAGCCGACCAGTAGTACGTTATGGTACCATAGGATCTGACAAATCCCGTTATCGGACTATAGCCACGGTTATGGGGTATTATGGGTAACGACAGAACCAGATGAATTTTAACAATCCCTTTGGTGGTTTGTTAGTCGAGTTAAAGATACCCTTTGGTGGTATAGTCGAGTCAGAACTGGAACACCCCAATCGCCTAATATACAACAACACGTGGCGAAAAACATTGGGGAGTCCCGTTAGAAATTGTTTCATAACACATGGCTCATAAAGTTTTGTTTTATTGAGTTAACAGTTTACATTGTTTTAGAGAATACAGTTATTGCACATCAATTGTTTTGTAGGTTTTAGAGTCACTAAGGCCCAAGTCCGCCCTATGTGAGGCATGCTCATAGTCAAATGTATGTTCCTAAAACACATGTGAATAGGTACGTCAACATAAAAATGCCTGTGAGTAACATAGGTTTTGTTGTTAAGGATTCATGGCTTTGAATTTTTGTTAAAAGAAATGTTTAACTAAAAAGTAGCCACGAACCTTTGTAAAAAGTTTTCTTTTGTAAAATCATATGAAAATCATTGTGAAAATCAAATGATTTAAAAGAAATAATGCATGGTTAAATAAATAATCAAATGATGTCTTTTGTAATAAGATGTCATGTCTTTGTATAAAATGTGTTATGTCTTTGTCCTTGTCGAAGTGGTTTAAATAACGCTACGTTATGTAATATTATAAAAGCACTTATATATAGGAAGTACCAACAGCGTATCTACAATGCTTTTATCATATTACACACGCCTCGTTATTTAAATCACTTACCTAATAACCACCAAAAATGTCTTGTTTAAACCAATGTCAAAATGTTATGTGTATACAGTGTCCAATGTCAAGTGTAAACCATGTCTGGTATAATCAAATGTTTTGTATGGCAAGAAAAAAAAAGTATTTACTCAAACCATATGTATAATGCCATGTAATACCAAAGGTCTTGTGTAACCAAATGTCGTGTACAAAACAATGTCTTTGAATAAACATAAGTTTATGTCAAAGTTGTGTTTTGAAAACCAATGCTTTTATCGATATGAACATTTATATGGTTTGTTAACGAATACATTCAAGCCTTGTCGTCTGTCAGATAAACCCTTATAAAGACAAAAGTTTATCAATGTTCATCGGGTTCTGTCATTCCCTAGATGGATACTTCTAAACAAACTAGGAAGCGGGAATGAGGTTATCAAACCTATGGTAAACCATACATACTACCGGTCAGGAGGATAATGTTAATGAATGTATCTAGTCTCGTCAAACATACCAAATGTCATAATCAACGTAAGCATGACATGTAAAAATGTCTTTGTAAACCATGTACTAAGTATGCTAAGTAAACATACAAAGTTGAAATGTTCATGAAATCAAGGTACTAGATATGCTATGTCAACATATGAAGCAAAATGGGTCCTTGAAATCAATGTGCTAGGCATGCTAAGTCAACATGCGAAGCGAAATGCAATGTAAATCAATGTGCTCATATGCTAAGTCAACATATGCCGCAAAATGTATCTTTGAAAACAATTTGCTAGCATGCTAAGTCAACATACATAGCAATACATAATTGAAATCATGTACTATATTTGTACTAAATGAACATAGCATGTATATGTCATGAAAGCATGAAAGTAACAAATAAGCACAAGTGTTTCACCCTAAAATATTTGAAAGCGGTAAAAGAGGGGACTATGTACTCACTTGAGATTGAAAGGTATCCTCGATTAGGTGAACTAACAAAGCTCGAGTAATCAAGGAATCAAGTGGCACCTAATATCGGATCACTATGTTAATAATCGGGACCTAAATCGGGAGATCGGGTAGAATGATGTCTTATAAACCAAATGAGTGTTGGAACTTATATGATATGGTTTAACAAAGCCTACATTCTGATTTAAAACCTATCCTAAGTGCTTTTGACCCGTTATGACCCGTTAAGGTAGTTTATGCTACTTTAACGCGTCATTTGCGCAAGTGCGTGTTCGGATGGTCTAACTAGCCCTATGATAAGTATTATATGCCCTAACATGTTTAATAATGTTGAATAATCAGTTTAAGTGTCAAAATTTAGGTTACATATGCTTAAAATGAAATTATGCATAAAAAGGGCATTTTGGTCATTTTCCTAAGGCATATAAACTTCTTATCATACAACTAATTAAACGAATTGACCATAAGGTATAACCTCGGAAGATTTTTCCCTATATAACTATAATCAAAAAATATGTTTGGTCGGATCCTAATGATCGACCAAACGGGTCGGGTTCGAAAGTCTAAGCGGTTGTCAAGACCGCTTGACTTACGACCCTAAACAAGCACTAAACTAAAAGTGACGAGTTAAACATGTAAAAACATGTTTAACTAAGTTAGAAAACTGATTTGGTATCAAAACAAAGTGTTTTGATACCCAAAAATAGTTTCTTCACAAAATGCACATAAACGTGCATTTTGACCGAAACTTTGACTCGTCACTTCGACTAGTAAATGTGGTAATCAGTAGGTAAAATCGCAAGGGATTATAACCATCGTGATTATGATCACGTTGCAAAGTTCCATTGAACTTTGACTTGACCAATTCATGGTCAAAACCGAAAGTCAAACGGTAGTCAAACTGTTTGACTTTCAGCTTGTAATTGCTGAAAATAAATGAACCAGCCATGAAAGAACACTTACGAGTGCTCTAAGGCTGGAAAAATGAACTAGAAAACTCAGGTAGAAGGCATCCAAAAGATGGTAGCCTTCACTAAGAGTTCAAGAGAGAAGATAGAGCAAATGAGCAAGTTTTGTGGGCAGATTTAAGGGGGTATTTATAGTTATTATGAAGCCATGAGATCATGCCACTTGTATTGAGTATTGCCCAAGGAAGTAGGGGATTAAGACAAGTGTTTGGTCAGGATTTCAGGCCTTGGAGATCACTCAAATATGCCCACAATATTGAAAACTAGCCTAAAAATACATGTGCATCAGCTTCTTGGAAGATTCTGTCGAAATGGTGCCGTCGCGTTGCGCGACGACAATAGCTCACGGCTGTTGCGCCCCATGAGCACCCAGTCCAGACTTTCACAAATTGTCAAAACAGGTCCTTGCACACATTTAAGCTAGTTTTCGTCGCATTTAACCCTCTTTAATCCAATTTCAAGGCTCTACAAGGATGTTAAAGCATAGGGGACTTGAAATATGCTTCGAAATATCATGGATGTCGGTTCGTTTGGTCGTACGGTCGCGTTTTTCGCTTAATTACGACGAAACTCGAACGGACGCGAAAACGATCCAAATTGCGCGGCGAATGGTATTTTTGCATTCCCATCACTAAAATAATATATTTTAGTGATTACAAAAATTTTTTGGATGTCCGGATATGGTCAGAACGCAAGATATGCACGTATATGCAAACTTTCACAGTTTTGACGCTTTTAGTCCCTCTGATCAAATAAGCGTATTTTCGCATACCGAACCCATCAAAACTTATTTCTAAGCTATGTTAAGGGTATTTAGGTTATGTTTAGGTTATGCTCTTGTTCCGGAGTGTTCGTTGCTATACAAATTTGCAGACTTTTGTAGTTTGACGCAAATAGTCCCTGTGATCGAATAAACTTGTTTTTGCCATACCAACCCCTTCAAAACTTATTTCTAAGTTATGTAAAGGTTATTTAAGGTATGTTAAGCTTATGTCACTGTTTTGGAGTGTATGTCATGTTAAACTGATTATGTTTACGTAACAGTTTGCGCATAACTTTCCAGAAAGTGTTTAAGGGTTTGAATTTGAACAAGGATTGATATTGTGCAAATACAATAGATAATTACACAATCCTACTAAACAAAACACAATGTTTTATTGCTTATGAAATTTTTCAGGATTGGTTAGTGATAATTGTAGGAACAGTTGTCACAGTCTCCCCCACTTAAGGAAATTTCGTCCCGAAATTTATTCATAGGAGCTTGTTTGTATAAGTTGTGTCAAGCAAATGTCTTGCGCGAAATCTAGAGTTTCATCTACCTGCATAGAATAGGTCATCAAGGATCTCCACGTAAAGCATAACTTTATCATTCCTTAGTGGATGCTCTCTCAGATAATGCAGGAAGTGGGAATGGGCTGTTATACCTATGATGCTCATCCCCTATTGGATACTTCCTTGATTAATGCAGGAAGTGGGAATGAGGGATTGATTAATGGTAAAACCAAATCGACCAATAGTTCTGTGAGTATGCTTTAAGAGTCTAACTATTAAGATATAAAGATTTTGTAAGGATTTGACTCTTTGTTTCTGTATCTTGTAAAGCATTCTTAGAAATCCAATCAAGGATTTAAAAGTAGTAATTTATGTGTCCTTTTAGGAATCTAACTATTAAAATAGGAAGATTCTACAAGGATTTGTGTTTCATTTCCCCAGTGGATATTCTTCAGAAGCGAAAATGAATAGATAATTCATTTTCCTCAATGGATTCTTCGTCAGAAATGGAAATGAAAGATGAATAGGTTATTCATTTCCAATGGATACTTTTATCAGCAACGGAAATGAAGGAATGTATAAGCTGTTCATTTCTCAATGGTTATTTCTTTAGAAGCGAAAATGAATGGATAATTCATTTTCCTCAATGGAATACATCATCAGAAGTAGAAATGAAGGATTGTTGTAAAGAATATTCATTTCCCCGATGGATATTTCTTCGGAAGCGAAAATGAATGGATAATTTATTTTCCTCAGTGGATACTTCGCCAGAAGTGAAAATGAAGGATTGTTGTAAAGAATATTCATTTCCCCGATGGATATTTCTTCAGAAGTGAGAATGAATGGATAATTCATTTTCCTCAGTGGATACTTCGTCAGAAGTAGAAACGAAGGATTATTGTAGAGAATATTCATTTCCCCGATGGATATTTCTTCAGAAGCGAAAATGAATGGATAATTCATTTTCCTCAATGGATACTTCGTCAGAAGTGGAAATGAAGGATTATTGTAAAGAATATTCATTTCCCCGATGAATATTTCTTTGGAAGCGAAAATGAATGGATCATTCATTTTCCTCAATGGTCACTTCGTTAGAAGTGGAAATGAAAGAATCAATACAGGATTACTCATTCCCCAATGGATATTTCTTCAGAAGCAAAAATGAATGGATAATTCCTTTTCCTCAATGGATACTTAATCAGAAGCAGAATGAATTTATTCATTTTCCTCAGTGGATATTTCTTTAGAAGCGAAAATGACCGAACAATTCATTTTCCTCAGTGGATACTTCATTAGAAACGAAAATGAATATAGTTTTTGAATGGATTATTCATTTCCCAATGGATATTTCTTTCAGAAGCGAAAAATGAGTAGCTAGTTCATTTTTCTTCAGTGGATACTTCATCAGGAACGAAAATGAATATAGATGGCTTTTATTTAAGTTAACACATATGGGTCTGAGATAACATAAAATCCTCAGATGATTTGGATAACGCTACGACCGATAATACAATAAGAACACTTATATATAGGAAGTACCAACGGCCTATCCACCATGTTCTTACTGTATTACATTCGTCTCGTTATCTAATCACCCTAGATCACACCTAGCAGGACTCACTATGATTTCCATGCATCGAACCTCATAATTATGTGTGCACCCATAATTACTTAACTCGTTGCATAGTTTGCATAGTTTATCTTGCCAAGTGATAAATTATGGACATGGTCAAAGAAAGGTGCTTTGTTTCAACAATTGAAATAATATGTGCCTCTCACGTGTTTTCCACTAGCCAATAAGACTGTACGTGTTTCATGGATAGACGGAGTCATAGGTTTGGTTGTGAATGTGCGATCACAAATGGAATGTATCATGAGAGTTGTTTGATTCTCTAAAGAATGAGAACTCTCTATATAGTCACACATTACACATATGTGAACAAGCATGTCAATTTGAAATTTTGTTATAGGAATGCCAATATTATTACAAAGTAACTGAAAAATATACATGAGTCTTGGGTAACAAAAGAAATCGAAATGTAAAATCCTAGTTGTTTATAACTGCTTTGTTGTTGGCACGAGTCTCATTAACTCTAGCGTTAAGAGTAAGTCCTTAAGCAGGATTGTTAACAACTTGATTTTGTGCAGTCGCAACTCAGCAAACCTTAGCTGTATGACCAACAAGTCCACAGTTTAGGCATTTGGGACAATGTACACTGGCATGATGATGAAGGTTACATTGGTTGCACAGATGTGCAGTTCTATTATATTGTTTTCTAGCAGGATGTTAAGCTGGTTGGTTGGGAACAGCTTGGTTGGGTCGAGTAACCACAGCAAGGTTTTGTGAAGCCTTACACTTCCTAGATTTCTTGGAAGGTTTGGCTTTGATTTCCTTGGGTTTCTCTTGTGTAATTCTAGCAGCCTGTTCTTTGTCGCCTTTGCGAAATAATTTCCCTTTGCTGATTTGAGATTCAGTCAAGGTAGCTGCTAACTCAATAACTTGTTTAACAGTTGTAGGTTTGTTACCAGTGAGTATATCCTGAACCAGGTCAGGAAAGCCATCAATGTATTTTTCGATTGCCTTATCCAAAGGCGTAACCATCATAGGTCATAACAAGCTCAACTCCTCATAACGGTTAGTGTAGGCACGATGTTCTCCACTATCTTGTTTTAGATCGTGGAATTCATTCTCGAGTGCCCGTAATTCATGACGAGGATGAAACTCTTTCATCATTAGAGAGTGAAGCTCTTCCCATGTTTGTGCCATTGCAACATCTGCACCCCTATCCCTCATAATTCCGTTCCACCACGTAAGTGCTCTCTTTTGGAACAAACTTGATACAAATTCTACTTTGCGCTCATTTGGAAATTGGACATGGAGAAATGTGTTCTCAATACTCTCAAACCATTGCAGGAGCCCAGTTGCTCCCTCAGAACCACTGAACTTGAGTGGTTTAGCTGAGTTAAATTGTTTATAGTTGCATGGAGTAGGTGCATTGTTGTTATTGTTGGCTTGGTTTATTTGAGTTATGAGATTAGGTAGCACAGCAGCAATTTACTGAGCTATTATGGTAGCCATTTCAGTGTCCTGAGTAGCATTTCGATGGGGAGGCATTCTAAAAGAGAAGGAAATGAGAGGAAATGAGTGAGATGGTATTTGGATAATCAAAACTGAATGTTTAAAATATCGATGAAGCATAAAGATTGTGATCATTTGTTTGTTACTTAAAACAAACAATTGACACAGTGACTAATCAAAGTAAATGGGTCTTTATAATGTATCGCGAAGATATGCTTTAGCCTATAGGTGGATACTCACCCCAAGAGTTCCCAGGTAAGAGTGACTGGTCTGATGATGCGGATTTGTACGAACACTCTATCCTTAGATAGAAAACTCAGGGTACAGGCACCCACCCTTCCGGATTGCACATGTTCACATTTAAAGCCCAAACTTTGACTAGATTTTGAAAACATCAAAGGCTTAAAAGCCTAAAACAAATCATCTAAAGATAGATGATTTCTTGTGTAGTTTTGGAAAAGTTTTGACTCGAGAGAATGAATTGTGTTTTGTTTTTTTTAATCACCTAAGGATAGGTGATTGGTATTGTATTAAGAATCTAAATGCAAGAAGCTTGCATTAGGGTCCTAGGAAGGTTATACACTAGGTCAAGAGCATTACTAATAACCTAATTCCCTATAACCATGAGCTCTGATACCAATCTGTAACACCCCAATCGCGTAATATACAACAACACGCGGCGGAAAACATTGGGGAGTCACGTTACAAATTGTTTCATAACACATGGCTCATAAAGTTTTGTTTTATTGAGTTAACAGTTTACAATGTTTTAGAGAATACAATTATTGCACATCAATTGTCTTGTAGGTTTTAGAGTCACTAAGTCCCAAGTCCGCCCTATGTGAGGCATGCTCATAGTCAAACGTATGTTCCTGAAACACATGTGAAAATAGGTACGTCAGCATAAAAATTCCTGTGAGTAATATAGGTTTTGTTGTTGAGGATTCATGGCTTTGAATTTTTGTTAAAAGAAATTTTTAACTAAAAAGTAGCCATAAACCTTTGTAAAATGTTTTCTTTTGTAAAATCATATGAAAATCAATGTGAAAATCAAATGATTTAAAAGAAATAAAGCATGGTTAAATAAATAACCAAATGATGTCTTTTGTAAAAAGATGTCATGTCTTTGTGTAAAAGGTGTCATGTGTTTGTCCTTGTCGAAGTAGTTTAAATAATGCTACGTTATGTAATATCATAAAAGAACTTATATATAGGAAGTACCAACGGTGTATCCACCATGCTTTTATCATATTACACACGCGTCGTTATTTAAATCACTTACCAAATAACCACCAAAAATGTCTTGTTTAAACCAATGTCAAAATGTTATATGTATACAATGTCCAATGTCAAGTGTAAACCATGTCTTGTATAATCAAATATCTTGTATGGCAAGTAAAAAGTATTTACTCAAACCATATGTATAATGCCATGTAATACCAAAGGTCTTGTGTAACCAAATGTCGTGTACAAAACAATGTCTTTGAATAAACAGAAGTTTATGTCAAAGTTATGTTTTGAAAACCAATGCTTTTATCGATATGAACATTTATATGGTTTGTTAACGAATACTTTCAAGCCTTGTCGTCTGTTAGATAAACCTTTATAAAGACAAAGGTTTATCAATGTTCATCAAGTTCTGTCATTCCCTAGATGCATACTTCCAAACAAACTAGGAAGCGAGAATGAGGTTATCAAACCTATGGTAAACCATACATACTACCAGTCGGTAGGATAATTTTAATGAATGTATCTATTCTCATCTAACATACTGAAGAAACACTGGTTCGAATCACCGGAATCAATCGGACCAGGGGTTTAGTTCTGCATAAAAGGGTGAGTCCTCTCATTTGATTCAGGGTTTGGTCAAGCTCCTTCTTCGAATGATAACTGCCAAACGAACAGCCATTTGACTCGCCATGGGGAGAATGGGTGTTCTCTCCGTGACCACCCTCCGGCGTGAGAATAAGTATAGGTTTTGATGAAGAAGAAGAAGTAATAGTGAAAGTGAAGTGAGAGTAACTTGAGAGATTGTACCTGAATTGTCCTTATATATAACCGAATTTGGGCAGGAAAGTTTGTTGACGGGAGAGATAAAAGAAAGTATTTTCCGTAAGCAGTTACTCCTCCTGCCGTTAATCTTCATCTTGATGTTTAAGCACACGGATCGTGAGTGAGATCAACGGCTAGGGAGGTGCCACGTGGAAAGTGAATGTGAGTGGATCCTTCTTCAATTCAGTGCCATCATCGTGACCTTTAGGGGCATTCAGGATGATGCCACATGGCCATTCGGTTATAACCGAATGGTTGTGCACGATAGGGCCTTCTAGAAGATTTACAGCTGTAATCCTATGTGGCTCTGCCTTATGTAAATTCTGTTGTAACAGAAAGGTTACTTTTCTGTTCAAGTCTGGGTGATATTCGTGCGGAGATGTTGTTATGGTTTTATCCTAACTGTTCTGTTGCATGAGTCTGCGCAAGGATGTGTTATCAGCTCTATCTCGGCACACGGATGTTGGAGACTACTTTCTTTTAAGTTCTCTTTTTTAGAACCAGTGCGCTGCCGCGCAAGGTTCCCTTAAAGAGGGTTTATTGTGGTGAAGATGTGGTATGGTCCAACGTGCCTGCGCGAGGTTTTTGGGACCATACCCCTTCAAGTTCCCCCAGTCCAGTGTTGGTCTTATGCAAATAAGTGGAGTACTGGACTATACAAGAGATGGGTGTTTTTTGCTATGTGGAGTTTTGGCGCGAAATGTTGGGAATTTTCTTGGAGAAGATTTTTTTCAAGTTGAAATGTTCATTATGTTAGAATGAACGTTTTTTAGCATGAGCTGATTGATGTGACGTGGCCCTTGTGTGCCATAGGGTAGAAGACGAATAGGTGTTTGACCGATCGCCTTCTTATTGAAACTGTAGCTTGTGGGAATGCGTGAAGACGTCTAACGCTGTCAGAGGTTATTTAATAAAATCGATGATTAGTGTGGCGCCGCCGTTTCAGAAAGTGGCGATTTGACATTAACCATTTACGATTTCTTACACCTCTCTTAATTATGTTGACGTCAACTCGTTTTAGCTTTATATATATATATATATATATATATATATGTATGTATGTATGTTATTACTGTCCCTTTACCAGATTTGGTAAATATGAAAACGAGTCGAAAATACCGTTTACGAATGATTTCCGATATTTTGAAGAATTTTGACGCTGCCGATGCTATGCTTCGTCTTGGAAGTTTGACACTGGAAAATGCTGTTGGAAGTGAAGGGTTTCTCTGCACCGTGCCTTGTCCCTGTAAAGGGAAAGACGATACCCCATTTCCTACTGGGGTTGATGATGATGTAGGTGTTACGCGATTGTCGGCGAATGTCTTGTTGCAGATGTTCCCCTCTGATCGGAAGAGTCGGTGCTCGGTGGTGTATAAACGGCGTCAAAGTGGACGACTTTCTGCAACACCGGCCGGGGCCCAAATGATGATACTTGCTGTGGGTGATGGGGAGGATGAGAACCGGTGGATCGTTGACCCTCACCCTCTCGAGTGGTATGGTGAAGCACTGCATACTCCTTTGGAGGTGTTAGCCATGCTCCCAGATGTCTAGTTTGTTTTGTATGTTTTTTGTAAATATTGTTTGATGCACTGATGTGCTCGTATACTTTTGTTCTTGTGCTTACTACACAAGTAACTTTTTGATGCACTGCTGTGCATGTAGATTTTTGTTAATGCGTATGGTGCACAAGTAACAGTTTTGGTTATGTTTGGATTACAATGTCTTGCATGTGTATAATTACTTTGTCTAGGTAAAGCGAATAAAGATGGTAGAAAGCTCATGTGTGAACGTTAGTCTGGATAGTGTGTAAGACTTGTATTCGTGGACCGTTCATGAGACTTGTAATATGTTACCATGGTGTTTTCGCGCTTACCAAAAGGAATTACATGCATTTTGTAATGAACAATAGAAAGTAATAGAAGTAAAACTTTGTATTGATTGGATAAGGCGTAGGGGCCAGTTGATACAAAGTAAATAAATAAAATAATTATGTTGCCTGCGCAAGTGTTGGCTATTATGCGGGATGGGTAGGTTGGTTACATATAGCACCTGCGCAATTGTTGCGCATTCCAGGTGCGTGGTATGTCCGTTCCATCGAGCCTTTTTAGGGTATATGCGCCTTTACCTAGGACTTCATGAATGACATATGGTCCTTCCCATTTGGGCGCGAGTTTTCCTGGTTTCTCAGCGTTGGAGGCCTCATTGTCTCGTAGAACAAAATCCCCTAGAACACAAGTGCATATGCGCACCCGAGCGTTAAAATATTTCTCTAACTTTGATTTGTACCTGGCTTCGTTGATGGCTGCATTTTTGCGCCTTTCTTCAAGGAAGTCCAGGCCAATTCTACGCTCTCGCTCGTTGTCTTGCTTTTCCATGGCGATCATTCATGGTGATGGGAGACCGACTTCTGCTGGGATTACCGCATCTGAACCATAAACGAGACTGAATGGAGTTTCGCCTATACTGGTTTTTGGCATAGTGCGGTGAGCCCATAAAATGCTTGGGAGTTCGTCTACCCACCCCCTGCATACAGTTCCCAACCTTTCTTTATGCCATCCACTATCTGCTTGTTTACACTCTCGACTTGCCCATTCGCTTGTAGGTGTGC
Source organism: Helianthus tuberosus (assembly GCA_030545235.1). NCBI lineage: Eukaryota > Viridiplantae > Streptophyta > Magnoliopsida > Asterales > Asteraceae > Helianthus > Helianthus tuberosus. The sequence continues at coordinate 129,533,723 of CM060407.1, forward strand.
CACAGAGGCGAAGCTGTGTTTGATGTTCATTTCCTTGAACCACTTTTGTAGTTCTTCTGATGCGAAGTTTGTACCGTTGTCGAAAATGATGCGCAATGGTAATCCGAATCCCAAATAATGTGTTCCCAAATGAAGTTTCGGATCGCCATTGCAGTAGTTGACGCGAGAGCCTTTGCTTCTACCCGTTTAGTAAAGTAGTCTACTGCTACTACTATAAATTTTACTGTGTCGGGCGTATCGGGGAAAGGACCGACTAGGTCAATGCCCCATTGTTGGAAAGGCCAAGCTGAAGTGACTGGAACCAGAGGGTTCTTTGGACGAAGCGTTTTTGGAGCATGGCGTTGACATGACGTGCATTTGCGCAACAGTTCTACTGCATCTATATGCATACCTGGCCAATAGTAGCCTGCATTCATGATCTTTGCAACCACCATGCGCGGGCCTGCATGGATTCCACATAGTCCCTCATGAATTTCGCAGACTAAATATTGTGCGTCGGTCTTATCTACGCAGCATAGAAGAGGACCCATGAATGATTTGCGGTACAAGATACCGTCTTCCATTTCATAGTTTAACGTCTTGTGCTGAATTTTCCTGGCTTCCGCCTTCCCCTCAGGGAGGATTCCATGTTGCAAGTATGTAATGATTGGGGACATCCAAGATGGATTCCCGACTTCTATGATGTTTACTTGTCTTAAGGGAACAGATGGATTTGATAATACCTCAATGCGGTCTTCTTTTGCGAGGTGTTTGAAGCTTGTAGCAGCTAGTTTGCTTAACGCATCTGCATGTTTGTTTTCGCTTATTTTGACGTGGACAATCTTGAAGGTTTGAAACTGGTTGATAAGGATTCTTGCTTGTTCCAAATATAGAGCCATGGCTTTGCCTTTAGTGTCGTAATGACCGTTGACTTGTTTTGCTACTAATTTGGAATCGACATGTGCTTCGAGGTTCTTTGCTCCCATCTTGAGTGCCAGGCAGAGACCTGAAAGGAATGCTTCGTATTTCGCTTCATTGTTAGTACTTTTGAAATCCAGGCGAATTGCGTACGTGAGTTCATGGTTGTCAGGGCTAACTAGGCGAAGTCCTGCGCCTGCACCGTCGTCGTTTGAGGAGCCATCTGTATGTAATGTCCAAACCCTGTCATCGAAGACTGGGTAGGATTTTGAATTGCCTCGCATTCCTGGATTTTATCGATGGGGACTTCGGTAACAAAGTCTGCTAAGACTTGCCCCTTAATAGCTGGTTGAGGTTTGTACAAGATGTTGTACCCTCCTAATTCGATAGCCCACTTGGCCAACTGCCCCGCGATATCTAGCTTAGACAAGATTTGTCCTAGATGATAGTTTGTAAGGACGGTGATAAAATGGCCAGAAAAATATCGTCGCAGCCTGCGTAATGCGTGAACCAGTGCAAGGACGAGTTTCTCCATGATAGAATAGCGTGTCTCTGGACCAGTTAACATTTTGCTGATGTAGTTTATCGAAGTTTGAACTCCGTCCCTTTCTACCATTAGTATTGCGCTGACTGGTACTTCTGCTGCGGATGGATATAGGATTAATGGTTCATCTTTCTGTGGTGCTGTTAAGGTTGGCAGCTGAATCAGACACTCTTTCATTTGTTGAAAAGCTTTTTCTCCTTCTGGAGTCCATTGGAAATGGCTCTTTTTAACACAATTGCGTAACGTGCTGATGAATGGATATGATTTAGCAGCATGATTTGCCAGAAATCTGTTGAGTGCTGCTAATCGACCAGCGAGACGTTGCATCTCTTTGATTGATGCTGGTGATGGCATTAGTTGAATGGCTTCTACTTTCTCTTGGTTGATCTTGAAGCCGTCTCTGGTTACTATGAACCCTAGGAATTTGCCCTCCTCCATTCCGAACGAGCATTTTATTGGATTCAGCTTTAGGTTAACTTTGCGCTAGGAGTTAAAGGTGTGCTGAATGTTTGCAAGCATAGACTCTTCCTCTCGGCTCATGATAACGAGATCGTCCATGTAAACTTCTACTATTACGCCAATATCATCTCTGAAGACTCTATCCATCAGACGTTGATAAGTGGCTCCGGCATTGCGGAGGCCAAATGGCATTTTTGTGTAGCAAAAAATACCTTTGTCTGTGCGGAAGGCTGTTTTGTCTTCGTTTTCCTCCTTCATTTGCACTTGATGATATCCTTTATAGAAGTCTAAGAAACACTTCTAGCGGAAAGATGCTAAGGAATCCACTTTCTTGTCTATTTCTGGGAGGACGTAACTGTCCTTTGGGCAGGATTTGTTGAGATCTTTGAAATCGACACACATGCGCCACCCGCCGTTGTGCTTCTGCACCATTACTGGGTTGGCTACCCAAGTTTGATATTGTACTTCACGCAGAATCCCAGCTTGAAGTAATTTGGCTACTTGTTCATTCATTGTGTTTGTTTTTTCTGTGCTAAGACTGCGCTTCCCTTGTGCGACTGGTTTTGTGGAAGGTCGGATATTTAAGCAGTGCTGTGTTATCTCTCTTGGTACTCCAGTCATGTCCGCCGGAGACCAAGCGAAGATATCCATGTTGTTAGATAGGAGTTCCTTTAATTTCGCACGGATTGCCGGTGAGATGGCGTGTCCTAACAAAATGGTTTGTTCAGGATATTCCTCATTGAGGACCCACTTTTCTGGTTCATTTGACGGTGAGGGTTTGGCAACTTTTGCTGGTGGCTCGTCATCCACATACATCACTTCTTTGCTGGAATATAAAATTGCTACCACGGTCTCCGTCGGAAAACCACAAGCGGTGTGCGGTATGGAGGTAATCATGCTAAACTCTCTCTGTGATCGTCTCCCAAGTAATACATCATGGCGCGATGTGGCTGGCATAACCATAAAATTGACTATGACAGTGTGTGAGTGCTCACCGTCTGAGAGGGTTACAGGGAAGGCGATTTAACCCAATGGAAAGACGGCTTCATTGCAGAAACCAGTGAGAGGAAAATCGACTGGTTTTAAGCGCGCCTTATCCTCTGGGTCTAGTTGCTTAAAGAATTGCTCATAAATTATATCCATGGAACTTCCCGGATCTATAAACATATAATCAGTGTGATAATGGCAGAAGATACCAGTGATGATTACTGGGCGTTCTTCTTGAGGACCTCCTGGAACAACAGGGAAGACTACTTGTTGTTCTCGCCAGTGCTGATTGTGGCTCCGTTTGTGCAGTCTTCGTGAAGGTCCTCCTTGTACCATACTTGTCTGTTGCACCTTGGTTTCCTGGTGGTTGTTGTTCTCCAAATTTTGTTTTATATATCTGAGTGGTTCCAGATATCCTTTGTTACTAAGTTGGATGTCCCACTGACGTGCTGATTGTGGGTCCAACATTGTGGTACCGGATCTTCTCGTGAACACATACCCTTCTTGAGACTTCTGATCATTAGATCTATTATGCAACGGCTCATATCTGGAATTTGGTGCAAAAATTTCGTTTATGGTGTTCTGGAATTTGGTGAACCGGTACTCTGGAGTTTCCTCCGGAAGTAGATCTGGATGATTTTGAGCTCCAGATTGCATTTCTGAGACAACAGAGTTTTTTGCCTCATGACAATTTCTGTTGCGAGCTGTTTTTCCCACAATTCCGTCGATCTGAATAACCTGGGTTGGATTACCCTTGTTTTTGAATCGAGGAGTTAATGGGCGAAATGACAAATTCTCTGCCATGGAAAACAGAGATCGAAAAGAATTGAATCATAAAGAGAAGATGAGAGTGGAATTTGAAGAATCGGTAGGCGCCAATGAAGAAACACTGGTTCGAATGACCGGAATTAATCGGACCAGGGGTTTAGTTCCACATAAAAGGGTGACTCCTCTCGTTTGATTCGGGGTTTGGTCAAGCTCCTTCTTCGAATGATAACTGCCAAACGAACAGCCGTTAGACTCACCACGGGGAGAATGGGGGTTCTCTCCATGACCACCCTCCGGCGTGAGAACAAGTACAGGTTTCGATGAAGAAGAAGAAGTAATATTGAAAGTGAAGTGAGAGTAACTTGAGAGATTGTACCTGAATTGTCCTTATTTATAACCGAATTTGGGCGGGAAAGTTTGTTGACGGGAGAGATAACGGAAAGTATTTTCCGTAAGCGGTTACTCCTCCTGCCGTTAATCTTCATCTTGATGTTTAAGCACATGGATCGTGAGTGAGATCAATGGCTAGGGAGGTGCCACGTGGAATGTGAATGTGAGTGGATCCTTGTTCAATTCAGTGCCATCATCGTTACCTTTAGGGGCGTTCAGGATGATGCCACGTGGCCATTCGGTTATAACCGAATGGTTGTGCATGATAAGGCCTTCTAGAAGAATTACAGCTGTAATCCTATGTGGCTCTGCATCATGTAAATTCTGTTGTAACAGAAAGGTTACTTTTCTGTTCAAGTCTGGGTGATATTCGTGCGGAGATGTTGTTATGGTTTTATCCTAACTGTTCCGTTGCATGAGTCTGCGCAAGGATGTGTTATCAGCTCTATCTCGGCGCGCGGATATTGGAGACTGCTTTCTTTTAAGTTATCTTTCTTAGAACCAGTGCGCTACCATGCAAGGTTCCCTTAAATAGGGTTTATTGTGGTGAAGATGTGGTATGGTCCAACGTGCCTGCGCGAGGTTTTTGGGACCATACCCCTTCACATACCAAATGTCATAATCAACGTAAGCATGACATGTAAAAACCATGTACTAAGTATGCTAAGTAAACATACAAAGTAGAAATGTTCATGAAATCAAGGTACTAGATATGCTATGTCAACATATGAAGCAAAATGGGTCCTTGAAATCAATGTGCTAGGCATGCTAAGTCAATATGCGAAGCGAAATGCAATGTAAATCAATGTGCTCATATGCTAAGTCAACATATGCTGCAAAATGTATCTTTGAAAACAATGTGCTAGCATGCTAAGTCAACATACATAGTAATACATAATTGAAATCATGTACTATATTTGTACTAAATGAACAAAGCATGTATATGTCATGAAAGCATGAAAGTAACAAATAACCACAAGTGTTTCACCACAAAATCTTTAAAAACGGTAAAAGAGGGGACTATGTACTCACTTGAGATTGCAAGGTATCCCCGATTAGGTGAACTAACAAAGCTCGGGTTAACAAGGAATCAAGTGGCACCTAGTATCGGATCACTATGTTAATAATCGAGACCTAAATCGGGAGATCGGGAAGAATGAGGTCTTGTAAACCAAATGAGTGTTGGAACTCATATGATATGGTTTAACAAAGCCTACGATTTGAAACCTATCCTAAGTGCTTTTGACTCGTTATGACCCGTTAAGGTAGTTTATGCTACTTTAATGCGTCATTTGCGTAAATGCGCATTCGGATGGTCTAACTCGCCCTATGATAAGTATTATATGGCTTAACATGTTTAATAATGTTGCATAATCAGTTTAAGTGTCAAAATTTAGGTTACATATGCTTAAAATGAAATGATGCGTAAAAAGGGCATTTTGGTCATTTTCCTAAGGCATATAAACTTCTTATCATACAACTAATTAAACGAAGTGACCATAAGGTATAACCTCGGACGATTATTTCCTATACAACTATGATCACAAAATATGTTTGGTCGGATCCTGATGATCGACCAAACGGGTCGGGTTCGAAAGTCTAAGCGGTTGTCAAGACCGCTTGACTTACGACCCTAAACAAGTACTAAACTAAAAGTGATGAGTTGAACATATAAAAACATGTTTAACTAAGTTAGAAAACTGATTTGGTATCAAAACAATGTGTTTTGATACCCGAGAATAGTTTCGTCGCAAAATGCACATAAACATGCATTTTGACCGAAACTTTGACTCGTCACTTCGACTAGTAAACTTGGTAATCAGTAGGTATAATCGCAAGGGATTATAACCATCGTGGTTATGATCACGTTGAAAAGTTCGATTGAACTTTGACTTGACCAATTCATGGTTAAAACCGAAAGTCAAACAGTAGTCAAACTATTTGACTTTCAACTTGTAATTGCTGAAAATAAATGAGCAAGCCATGAAGGAACACTTACAAGTGCTCTAAGGCTGGAAAAATGAACTAGAAAACTCAGGTAGAAGGCATCCAAAAGAAGGTAGTCTTCACTTAGAGTTCAAGAGAGAAGATAGAACAAATGAGCAAGTTTTATGGGCAGATTTGAGGGGGTATTTATAGCTATTATGAAGCCATGAGATCATGCCACTTGTATTGAGTATTGCCCAAGGAAGTAGGGGACTAAGACAAGTGTTTGGTCAGGATTTCAGGCCTTGGAGATCACTCAAATATGCCCACAATATTGAAAACTAGCCTAAAAATACATGTGCAACAGCTTCTTGGAAGATTCTGTCGAAATGGTGTCATCACCTCACGCGACGACAATAGCTCAGGGCTGTCAAACCCCGTGAGCACCCAGTCCAGACTTTCACAAATTGTCAAAACAGGTCCCTACACATATTTAGCTAGTTTTCGACGCATTTAACCCTCGTTAATCAAATTTCAAGGCTCTACAAGGATGTTAAAGCATAGGGGACTTGAAATATGCTTGGAAATATCATGGATGTCGGTTCGTTTGGTTGTAAGGTCGCGTTTTTCGGTTAATTATGACGAAACTCGAACGAACATGAAAACGATCCAAATTGTGCGACGAATGGTATTTTTGCATTCCTATCACTAGAATATAATATTTTAGTGATTACAAAAAATTTTTGGATGTCCGGATATGGTCAGAACGCAAGATATGCACACTTTCGTAGTTTTGACGCTTTTAGTCCCTATGATCAAATAAGCGTATTTTTGTATACCGAACCCCTCAAAACTTATTTCTAAGCTATTTTAAGGGTATTTAGGGTATGTTTAGCTTATGATCTTGTTCCAGAGTGTTCGTTGCTATACGAATTGGCAGACTTTTGTAATTTGACGCAAATAGTCCCTGTGATCGAATAAACTTGTTTTTGCCATACCAAACCCTTCGAAACTTGTTTCTAAGTTATGTAAAGGTTATTTAAGGTATGTAAGGTTATGCCACAGTTCTGGAGTGTTTGTCGCGTTAAACTGATTACGTTTACGTAACAGTTTGTGCATAACTTTCTAGAAAGTGTTTAAGGCTTTGAATTTGAACAAGGATTGATATTGTGCAAATATCATAGATAATTACAAAATCCTAATAATTAAAACACAAAGTTTTATTGCTTACGAAGTTGTTCGGGATTGGTTAGTGATAACTGTAGCCATAGTTGTCACAAGAACACAGGTTTGAATGTATTCATTAAAGAACGACCAAAAGTTGCATTTCACAATTAAAACACGGATGATTTGAACGATGATTTATAACACAGAAGATTTGAACAATTTGAACGATTGAATGATGATTTATAACAAGGACGATTTGAACGATGATTTATAACATGAACGATTGAACGATTTAAACAATTTTGACGATTGGTTTATGGTAAGTGATTAGATAGCGGGACAGGTGTAATATGATAAAAGCATGGTGGATACGCCACTGGTACTTTCTATATAGAAGTTCTTATATCACATTACATTTCGTAGCATTATCTAGATCACTTGGACTAATGTTTTCAAACGATGTCACACAACGAGGTTTACTTAAAGATATAAACCATACGATGTTTATTTTCAAAATGATTTACTACTTGGTTTTACAATGACAAATGTTTTCAGTCCGGATTCATTGTCACACCCCCAAAATACCACATACGGGAACCTCCGCGAGGCGTGTGACGTACCCGGATCTAGCCACCAATCACATTGAACTCATACATGACTTAAGTAAAAAAAAACTTTCATTTATTAAGGTAAGGTATTACATTACATAAAGCATAACCCATTGTATTCAGCGGAAGCATAAATCATAAGTGTTACATAAACAGTATAAACTAAAGCCATTAGACTTGTCTTGCAATCCCATGCTTTACGACCCATGACCACTCCAGCATCCCAAACTGCAAGTTCCACGATCCACATAATCTATAACCTGCGAGCATGCACACACGTGTATCAGACAACGCTGGTGAGTTCATAGTTTTACGAAAACGTCAGTTACCAAGTGTTTCGTTACATTCATTAATTACAAATCTGAAAGTAATGTTGACAATATCTCGATACTGAACAAGACGGCTCCTGATGTATATTTTGCCCGTTCCCCAGTGCTCCTATCAAAGCACTAGGCATGACTGGGTCATTAGTTCACACCCGTCCTCTCCGGTACGGGGTGAGGGTGCCAAACCTAAGTAGCGCTACCAACTAATACCCCGCTACCTCTCTGGTAACAAAAAGATGGGACTTAAGAGTGATAGAGTGAGAATATTATCCAACATCCCAGTTTTACCCAAAAGACTTATCCCTCCCCGGGATACCCACTGACTGTCCCAACCACCGGGACGCATGCTCAAGAGTAGTGAACTCACCTTGGTTTGCTCGGTATGTTAGGTTACATTACCCGTTCCAAGTTGGTCAACCATACCCTACCGTGGTTACCAAAATTAGTCAGTTTCTTAATCACATAACGCAAGTTGTACCACATATTATGCAAGTAACATTCACATATCATCACACAAATTGTAACAGTTGATCATGCACTCAAATCAGTAGCATACATCATAATATCACATAATGGGTGTTTGAACCCTCCAATAACAGATTGTTTGCATGAGCATATTTATTAACCATAATTCATCAAAATGTGAGATCTACCGGGTTTAAGGTAGTATGCGGATCCTGTTTTGTTTTCGGCCCAATACTTCTTGGCCCAACCTAATTAGTATGCGACTAACTAGTTGATTCCTCAAATCTGTTCGGCCCAAGTTATGCATCATAAACATGTGGATCACAATTAACAATAGGCCCAATCACCAGGGATTAATCAAAGTTATCATTACTTACTCAGCAACCCAAGTTTTCATTCCTCGTAATCAAAACAATCCTCATTCTGTTAAATCTAAATATCTATCTATTAATTACTATCTAAGAATTTGCACACACAATTCTATGTAACCAGTTTATATAAGAAACATCACATATTTTTCGCCGAAGACCCTCTTGGCTAAAGATCAGGTGACGAAACACTAATGTTTCGTCGAACCCCTTTGTTATGAAACACCAAGTTTCATCGTCTTCATGCATGGCGAAACCACCTATGTTTCATCGACTTCAGGCATGGCGAAACCACATGTTTCGTCGCCCCTTTTCAACATACCAAACCCTAATGTTCATTCATATGACCGAGACCCTAATCATCACATAATCACACACAACATATCATAAAGTCAATCATTAGACACAGTCATTTAATCATCGATTAAACATCATCGCCCCTTCTGGTTTCGTGATTATATCCTAGCCGATTCCTTCATTACTAACATCATTCCATCATTTAATCAGCATCAATCAATCTATAAGCAAAACTCTACATCGCATTCTGACCATACGTATTACTAGCATTCTGACTATACATATTACAATGCTTTCAACAAGTACAATCGCATACACGCAACATAATATCACACCAAAAACCATGCAATAATTAAACAATGGTAGTAGACTAATCTAGATACAAGATAGGGGCGGGATTTACTTGCAGCGAGAAGGAGAGACTTCGAAGGGGGGGGGGCTGATCGCCGACTAGAGGGAACTAGGGTTTGATATCCCTGTGTGTTGCTAAAACAATGAAACCGTGTCCCCCATATGTACGTACATTTCCCTTAGTTAAAACGGGTTGGGTTTGGCTTTGGGCCTAGGGGAGCTGGGTCGAGAATGGCTTGGTTTACAAGGAGAGAGTGTTCAGCCCATATTATAGGTGTGCGATTGGTAATAGAGTGTGTGACCCGAACCTTTATGTGACTAAATTATATTACCAACAACGTTCACATTTAACCTTTCACACATCACGTACAAACATTTAACACTTCACATATCACGTATAAACAACTCATAAATATCACGTACAAACAACTCATAAATATCACGTACAAACAACTCATAAATATTCAATATAAATTTATACATTAACTTGTCATATAAAGTTCGTATAAGTTACATCAGGGTGCTATGAAAGGTTCTAAAACACGGGTTGTCACATCATCCCCAACTTGAAAGAAATTTCGTCCCGAAATTTGATAAGTAATCCCAAGCAGCAAAAAGTTAGATCAGTATGGTTGTGGATTTTCCTTGGGTACCACATCATCCCCAACTTGAAAGGGAATTTCGTCCCAAAATTCGCCAATGACAACAACAGCTGATTCAATCATCTGAACAATTGAGAATACAAGAGCTTTAACAGATCTTTACGTTCCCACATGAACTCCGGTCCATGTCTTGAGTTCCAGCGAATTCTCTCGATAGGAATTTGACTATGGCAACGGACCTTGACTTCCTGATCCATGTTTTCGATAGATTCCCCAACAATCGCTGGCTGTCATCAACTTTAGGTTCTAGTAAAGGTATCACAAGTGTTTCATCAGACAAACACTGCCTTATATTCGAGGCATAAATATCATCGCGAACGTTATCCAATTCGTCAGTTAACTCGAGTTTGTGAGCCATGTCACCAATTCGTTCCAGAAACTGATTGTCCTAACGCATCGTAAACTAAGCTTGCCATGTTTTCTATAGCGTACCGCACCCTCCTAGGGTGAGACTTTCAATTATGACACATTCGCCCACAACGAACTCCCAGTGCTTCCTAAGCTTATCAGCTTTCCTGTCAGTCACGCGTTGCCGTCAAACAAATTTCCGATCTAAGCCATCTTCCCAAGAGTTTCGAGTACAAGTCCTGGACCTATGATTAGGTTATCACCCACCTTAGTCCAACAGGGAGATCGGTATTATCGTCCATGCAATGCCCCAAACAGAGCTGTCCCAATACTGGAATGGTAATTGTTGCAAGAATTCAACCAGAGGTAGGTTTCCTTCCAATGTTACTAAATCAATCACGCACATGCTCGCAGCATGTCTTTGTGTGTCAGGATGGTTCTTTTATTCTAACCGTTTATCCTACGGTGATAAGCAATGCTCATGTCTAGACGTGAGCCAAGGGTGTTGTGTATTGCCTGACATAAATCAAGTATGGATCAGAGTCAGAAATAACAGGAGTTGGCGCCTCGTGCCTAAAAAGCCACCTCTCTCAGAGGAATATTCACAAGCTGTGAAGACTTGTCAATTCCCTTGATTGCAAGAAGGTGTGCTGGCTACATGAGGCGATCCACGATCACCCAGGTGATATTGTTTCCGTTCTGAGTTTTTGGTAAACCAGTGACAAACTCCATGGCCGTCTGTTCCAATCTCCAAGCAGGTGTTTCTGATTATTGACACGAACCAGAAGGTTTCTGATGCTCCACCTTGACTTTCGCACAAGTCAAACGTCGTTCACATGCTTCGCTGTGTAGGCCTTCGAGCCCAGTTGCTAGTACAAGATCCTCCGATCCTAACATATTCCATCAAATCCAGATGACCAGCATATCGAGGCTGGTGTACCTCGCTCAACACAAGTTCCCTCGGATTGCTACATAGTAGAATCCATATTTGTTCCATGAAGTAGCGAGTACCGTTCGCCTTGCCAAAGGTTGCTCCTCCATGCCCCGTATGGACCTAACTCGAGAATCCTTTTCCTTCAGCGCTTCAGTTTGAACAGGGTGAATCTGACTGGTTAGGCTAGAGTTGGTGTTGAGCTGCACGCTCATACGCGTTTAAGTTCCATAGTCGTAATCGCTCAAGAGTTCCATCCAGCGATGCCATCACGTGTTCCAGCTCCTTCGAAACAAGGGTACACATGAAGCTCTTGTTATCGATCTAAGTAGTGCATCTGGTATCGTCCAAGTAATGCCTCCATCTTAAATCCAAAAACCACGGTTTCCACTGCAGGCTGCGTGTCGTGCAGTTTTCCCTTCATAACTCCCTTGCGTAAGTCATCACTTTCTCATGATGTATTGGCACTTAATCGGGACTCTGATTCGAATCATCATGGTATACCACTAAATCATCAGTACCCTCGGATAAATACGATGCTTAGTGCATTGCAGAGTTGGGATTCGAAGGCTGAAAAGACGTCCTCTTGCTTTGTCTTCCACGAACACAGCACCCTGCTGTGCTAAAGAGATTAAAGCTGCACGATCCTCAAAATCCTATAATGAGTTTACATCAGTGCCTAGCTAGACCAAGAAGTTACTGTATCCTCGAAGGGATCCTTGGTGTCGATTAGTTTCTAACAAAATGGATCTTAGCGAGATCCATGTGTACTTCTCCACTTCGTTGATTACATGACCCAAAATAAATGTACTTCTCAAATCCAGAAGCTATATTTAACAAGATTTCGCGCGGAGTGGCTCCTTCTTCAGGTGCTCTAAAATAATGTGCAAATGCCGTCTATGATGTTCCTTTCTCCTGGGAATGATCCAAACGTCATCAATAAGCACGGTCGATTCATGTGGTCTATAAAGCTGCAGGTGTGTTGAGTAACCCAAAGGTCATGGAATACACAGTCGTAATGGCCGCATTGCATTCAATATGCCGTTCTAGGAACATCCTCCCCCTGGGACTTCCATCTGATGATAGTCCGTTCGTTAGTCAATCCTCGAATGGAGCTTGTCCCTCGCAGGTGGTCGATGGGTTGTCAATACGTGGTCGAGACAAACGGTTCTCGACTGTCACCTTGTTGAGTTCTCGATAGTCAGTACACATACGAAAAGGCTTATCTTCTCTGATATAACTAGGACTCCCCAAAGAGAAAAACTAGATCCGATAAAACTCATTTCCAATAGTTCCTGAAGTTGATTAGGCAGTTCCTGCAACCTTCCTGGTGTAAGACAATAAGGAATACTAGTAACAAGGGCTGCTTCTGGCATGATACTGATCTGATATTCCACCTGACGATGTGAAGGTAAACCTAATAGTTCTTCTGGTAGCACTTAGGAAGAAATCACGAACAATTAGTGGATCCTCGATCCTCTTTTCCTTAGCCTTAACATCAGTAACGAGTGCTAACATAGCGGAATAATCCTTCCATAGACACTTCTGGGCCTTCATAGCTGGAATGGCGCTAACCCTAGCACCCCTCAAACGCTTTAGAACAGACAACGATCCTCCACTAAGGAGAAGGATATGCAGAATCTTCTCCTTACAGGGTCTATCTACGCGATCTCTGGATAACCAATCCATACTAACTACTGCATCATAACCATTAAGGATAGTAGTAGGAAGGTCGATGTCGAACACTTGTCCCACGAGGTTGAGTTTGCATCCCATAAACATATGAGGTTCCATTTGTCTTGTTATCAGTCGATTCCACAACAGGTTCGGTTTCAAGAAACATCGGGGTTAAATAGAACAGAGACAAAGCGTTTAGCTTCCCATTCAAGCTACCATGTTGTTATAATCCTGGCGTCTCCCACGCCAATACTAAATGCCCTTCCGTGGGTATCATTTTCAGTGTTGTTTTTATCGTTACGAGGATTTCAAGTACTGACGTCGTTTCCTTGGTTGTTGTCATCTTAATTTAACCATGGCCAATCCATGTTGTTGGCACCTCCATTTCTATACTGTTGGTTACCATTACAAGTATCTTGATGTTGTCGTGACTAATACCTCTAATGTCATTGCTTGTAACGGAGCCCTACGATCTTTCACCAACTAGGTCCATCTTTTCACATTCCGCGTTACGTACTAAGGTGTTACTCATCGTGCTGGCAGTCACACATTCCATACTACCATCAGTTGTCCTCACTTATGCCCCGATTGATTCGTAAAAGTTGGTTTCATAAGCCGCTGACTAGGGTTAAAGATTCAATTGAAGTCAAATTGTTGTTGTTCGCTGCCGGAATGCTGGGGTCGGTAAAGGACTATGTTTACCCTTTTGTCCATCGTGTCACACCCCGACCACGTAAAACAACAAAACGTGGCGGAAACATCGAGGCGTGTTGTAACAGAATTAATGTTTCATAACCATGGATATCAAAAAGTGTTTCGCTTTATTATACATTGAATAATTACATCGTCTTGAAATCTAAATACACTATTTAAACGAAATCTATCATTGTTATTTGGTCACTAAGGCCTTGTCCAGTCCTATGTGAGCATGCATCTTATCAATTGATAACATTCAACAATACCTGAAACATATGTGAAAACGAGGTCAGCAAAGAAATGCTGGCGAGTACATAGGTTTTGTAGGAGTGTCGAAATCATGGCTAGTTTAGATGTTGCAATACTTTATTTAAAAACCTGGTTTTGAAAAGAGTATAATATTGCAACTTAATTAACCAACTCAAATCAAGCGGGTTATAATTTGTAAAACCTCATAGCCATGACTCTTAACTCAAAAATATTTGTTTTAGTAAATTATTTGGAAAAACAATGATAAGTTCAGGTGATATGTATAAATAAGAGAATAATGCATGATTAAATGAATAACCATGTAAAAATGAGTTTGTATAAGATAAGTTGTTTGTAAATCAATGTCTTGTGAAAAATATGTTACTTGTATAAAATGTTCTATGTCTCGAACTGAAATGATTCAAATAACGCTACAATATGTAATACCATACAAACACTTATATATAGGAAGTACCTGCGGCGTATCCACCATGATTGTATCATATTACACACGCATCGTTACTTAATCACTTAATTAAACCAAACCAACAATGTATAACCAAAATAATATCGTATATCGCTTTGAAGCCAATCGTTTACCCAATCGTTAAAACATCGTGTGAAAACCAATCGTAAATCGTTAAATTCGTTTTAGGTCGTGAAACTACTTATGTGGTCGTCTCGCTAATAACATCCAAACCTTCGTGACTCATCAATCGTAGCTTCTCGTTTTCGCATTAACAAACCTCCATAGGGTAAGTTAATGTTTCAGATTCAGTCGCTACCTACCATTGCCCACACATAACCACGGGAGTAGTAAATAACGGGATTTGTCAGATCCTATGGTACCATAACCTAATACTGGTCGGCTTGATCATTGCTAATGAATGTCATTTGTTATGTAAACACAACCAACAAGTTTGTTCACTTTATTGAAATCGTTATTAGTTTTGTATAAATCGTCTTAATTGTTTTTGAAACCATCGTTATAACATCGAAAACATTTAGCACATATGAGTCACCCCAAAACAATTGAAAGCAGTAAAATAGGGGAATAATGTACTCGCCTGAGAATGCTTGGAGGTCTTGAACAACAACCAAACAAAGCTTGAGGGAGCACGGAATCAATCGGCAATCTAAAACTATATAAATAAACCGGACCTAAATCGGGAGATCGGATAGGATGAGGCTTGGTAAACCAAACGAGTTTTGGAACTCATATGATATGGTTTAACAAGACCTACATACTACAATGAAACCAAACCTAAGTGCTATCGACCCATCGCGGCCCATTACGACCCGTTTAGGTAGCTTATGCTACTTTAACGCGTCGTTCGCGTGAAACGCGTTCGGACCGCCTAACTAGTCCTATGACAAGTGTTATATGCCTAAACATGTTACTTAATCAGTTATGTGACAAAAGTTTAGGTTACATATGCTTAATTACCAATTATACATGAAAAGGGTATTCTGGTAATTTACCTAAGGTATATAAACTACCTATCATACAACTACTTAAACAATGTGACCATAGGGTATAACCTCGGAAGGTTATTCCCTACCTACTATGGTCACCTAATGTATTTGGTCGGATCCTAATGATCGACCAAATGGGTCGAGTTCGAAGGTATAGGCGATTTATTAGATCGCCTACCCTACGACTCTAGACAACGTGGTAATCAGTGGGCATAGTCCCAAGGGACTATGACCAACGTGATTACACTCACGTTGCGAAGTTCAAACGAACTTCGCATTGACCATTACTGGTCAACGCTGAAAGTCAAACAAAGTTTGACTTTCTGACTCTAAAAGCAATAAAATAAGGAAAAGAACGAAAGAATACTTACCCAGGGTCCCCGAATGCTAATCCCGACTCAAGAACTCAGGTATGAAACAATGGTTTCAACTTAGAGTTCTCAAATCAGAATTCTTGTAAGTTTTAAAGCAATGGGGGGTGGGGTATTTATAGTATTCGGTCCACCGTTGAGATCGTTTCTTGGAAAAGGGGAAACGATCAAGGCCGTACACTTGTCGGGAAGTTATGGTGCCTCAAAATGCTCACCACCATAAGGAATTGACATGTGGAAGGGGGATTAGAAGTGCAAAACAGCTGCAACCAGCTGTCTGATTCATTTAATCTGGTCAGAAGGGCTAATGCGGCCCGCTTTAGATTTAGGCAAACACAATGCGGGCCGCTTGGGGCCTCTGATCTGCACATATGTTTCAGAAATGACAGTTTAGGTCCCTGCACGTGTTTAAGGCCATTTCCGACACTTCTAAGGCCCGTAAAGCCAACTTTAAGGCCCTAAAATGTTGCCTAAACATTGTGGACATGAAACATGCTCAGAAATATGTCGGATGATGGTTCGTTTGGTCGTACGAACGCGATGTTCGCTTAATTACGACGGAATGCGCACAAGCGCGAAAAACGATCCAAATGACGCGACGAATGGATTTTTCTTATGCCGAACACTAAAATAAAATATTTTAGTGCTTACATAAATTTTTGGATGTCCGGATGTATTCAGAACGTAAGTTATGCGCGAAAATGCAAACTTGTGCACTTTTTGACACTTTTAGTCCCTGAATGACACAAAAGTTTATTTTAGCATACCGAACACCTCAAAGCCTATTTCTAAGCTATGTGAAGGATATTTATGGTATGTTTAACTTATGGTCATGTTCCGGAATGTCTGTTACAGTTCAAATTGGCATACTTTCGCAGTTTGTCAACTTTAGTCCCTGTAAGCGATTAAACTTTGATTTCACCACACCAAACCTTCCAAAACTTATATCTAAGTTATGTAAAGGTTATTTAAGGTATGTTAAGCCTATTTCACTATTCCGGAGTGTTTGTTGCATTAAACTGGTTATATTTACGCATTGGTGCGCGTATAACCTTCCAGAAAGCGATTTAGAGTTTGAAATCGAATAAGAATCGATATGTGCAAATGATACACATATTAATACAAATCCAAAGTATGAAATACAATATTTCATTGGTTCGGTATTTGTTTGATGGCCGTGGAGGCACCGGTGTTACAGTCTCCCCTACTTTAGGAAATTTCGTCCCGAAATTTATTTAGAGGAAACTTGTGAGAGCTTGAAACATGAAGTTGAAAAGATCGAACAATATTGATTAGGGTTATGAACTTCTAGTAACTTTAATAACATCATGGTTGCAATGTAAGAGGGATACTTATATACAAGTATATGAAGCGTCATTGGTGCGTCCACCGTACCTCCATTACATCGTTCTCATTTCGTTATTGTTGTCACTATCGGCTCTTACACATAATAAATCTTACTGTGGTTTCTGCGCATGGAATTTCATAGTTTATGTATGCATCCATAACTACGTACTTCCTTGCATAGTCCACACAGTGCATTTGATAATGTGTAGGGTAAAACCAAATGAACAATCCTGTGATGAGTGTAACTAGACCGCCATTGAGTCCTTTAAATTAAATCAATAAATGATCTAAATAGACTATCAAGGAGTCTGTTCAGCTACATCACTAGATGTCGTTCTCTAACCAAATTGTGAATCAATCTTTTTGACTAGACTACTAAGAGGGTCTCTTATGAATCATGGAGTGGTACTATATAACCCAAGGGTCTTAACTACCAGGTAGAAGCCCATAAGGATTTAAGGTAGTACCTTTTGAATATCCTACTATGAATCTCTCATATGAAGATATGAAAGATTCTATGAGGATTTGGAAAATCGTAACACACAAAAACATAGAGGAGAACACATAAACACATATCATATAACCACAAAATTGTTCGTTAATTTGTCTTGTAAATTGCGTACATGCATTTAAGGCACACTAGGAATCCATTCCGTGGATTTCATTTGGTACTTTAAACGTTATCAAGAATCCAACTATAAAGATAGAAAGATTCAAAAAGAAAATTCGATTTCGATTACTAGGAACCGAAGTGTTCGAATTAAGGTACATAAGGAATCCGATTAAGGACTCTGATTTGAATGATGATTATCCACAAGGGTCTAATTGTGGAGATAAAAAAGATCCCATATGGATTTTAGAAGTTGAAGATGTTTTGAAATCTCGCACGGGATGTGCTTAAGTCAAAACATGAAGTTGAAATGCTTATGAAGTTGAGATGCTAGATATGTCAAGGCGACATATGAAGCAGAATTTGAAGGTTATGTAAATGTGTGAGGAAAATATATTTGGAAAACTATGCATGGGTTAAAAAAATGTTTTTGAAACCTTATATATATAATATTTTGAAATCATAAAGTAGGTGTATTAGATAGATATTTTTTTACAAAAATATTTTAAAATCATGCGAGATGAATTTTGAAATTATGTATAAGGTTTTTGAAAATATGAATGATGCTTTTCGAAATCATGCTCTTGATAAGAAAATGTATTGTGTTAATATTGTCTTCAGACTATATGAAATATTTTGAAATTAGAAAGGTTGGTTTTGATAACATGGCCAATGTTTTTGAAATAACATAGACAATGCATCTAGAAAAATTGTTTTCAAACTATATGAAATGTTTTGAGATCATGAAGATTGTTTTGAAATACTGGTACTGTGTATGTTTGAAAAATCAAAACGTAATGGGTATGAGATTTGAAGATACCCTTAGTTATCTAACCAAGGATTTAAAGGCACAGATGTGCGAAAGGCACGATTACTCATAATATCTCTTAATTTTCTGTACTTTGTTTCTTAGAGTGAAACGAGTACTTAAAATTTTCGAGGGAATCATGAGCAATCATTTGAAAGAGAGAAATCACAAGAGTAGTTTGTAAGGTACATAGTTCCTTGATGTAGGTATCATAGGAAAAACCATACACACCTAGCAGGGGGTTGAGTTGGTTGGTTGGGAACGGTTCGACCATTGTGAGTGACCACAGCGAACTTCTAAGAAGCCTTTCGTTTCTTTGACTTCTTAGGGAATCGTTCATCCATGGTCTTTGATTCCCCGATTGGTTCATTGGCTGATGGTGTTATCACCTGACTAGGTCCTGCCTGTCTTGGTGACTCTTGAGTGGCTTCATCCTGGAGAGGATACATGGCAGTAGCTAATTCAACAGTCTTCAGGACTACTTCGCCTATTCGCTGAGCGAATTTTGGCTGCTTGCTCAGATATCTGGGCGTCATCGTGATGAAGAGACATTCTTGAAGGAAAAGAAAGGCATAGGGAGAAACAGGTGAAAGGTTATTGGACAATCAAAACAGAATGATTACGCATGAAGATTGCGATCATTTGTTTGTTACCTAAGGCAAACAAATGAGACGGTGACTGATCAAAGTAAATGGGTCAAAAATAATGTATCGCGAAGACATGCTCGCCTATAAGTGAACACTCACCCCAAGAATTCCCAGGTAAGCACAACTGGTCTCGCGTCTGATGAGATGTATACGAAGTGCTTGCCTAGACAGAAAACTCAGAATACAGGCATTCACCCTTCCAATTCGCACGTGTTCACATTATTTAAAACCCAAAACCTTGACGAAGTTTTGAAAACTCAAAGAGGTTCAAAACCATATAATAGAGAGTTCAAAACCTTACAATAGAGGGTTCAAAACCTAGAAATCAATCATCCTAGAACAGATGATTAGTTTTCAAAGCGGTTTTGAAATTTATGTTCTTGTTGTGGTCGTCGCCTAAGGATAGGCGACGGTATTGTTTTATGACTAAACGCAAGTAAACTCGCGTTAGGGTCCTAAGAAGGTTATAGACTAGGTCAAAGCATTACTAATTACTAATAACCTAATTCCCTATAACCATTGGCTCTGATACTATCTTTTCTGTCACACCCCGACCACGTAAAACAACAAAACGTGGCGGAAACATCGAGGCGTGTTGTAACAGAATTAATGTTTCATAACCATGGATATCAAAAAGTGTTTCGCTTTATTATACATTGAATAATTACATCGTCTTGAAATCTAAATACACTATTTAAACGAAATCTATCATTGTTATTTGGTCACTAAGGCCTTGTCCAGTCCTATGTGAGCATGCATCTTATCAATTGATAACATTCAACAATACCTGAAACATATGTGAAAACGAGGTCAGCAAAGAAATGCTGGCGAGTACATAGGTTTTGTAGGAGTGTCGAAATCATGGCTAGTTTAGATGTTGCAATACTTTATTTAAAAACCTGGTTTTGAAAAGAGTATAATATTGCAACTTAATTAACCAACTCAAATCAAGCGGGTTATAATTTGTAAAACCTCATAGCCATGACTCTTAACTCAAAAATATTTGTTTTAGTAAATTATTTGGAAAAACAATGATAAGTTCAGGTGATATGTATAAATAAGAGAATAATGCATGATTAAATGAATAACCATGTAAAAATGAGTTTGTATAAGATAAGTTGTTTGTAAATCAATGTCTTGTGAAAAATATGTTACTTGTATAAAATGTTCTATGTCTCGAACTGAAATGATTCAAATAACGCTACAATATGTAATACCATACAAACACTTATATATAGGAAGTACCTGCGGCGTATCCACCATGCTTGTATCATATTACACACGCATCGTTACTTAATCACTTAATTAAACCAAACCAACAATGTATAACCAAAATAATATCGTATATCCCTTTGAAGCCAATCGTTTACCCAATCGTTACCCAATCGTTAAAACATCGTGTGAAAACCAATCGTAAATCGTTAAATTCGTTTTAGGTCGTGAAACTACTTATGTGGTCGTCTCGCTAATAACATCCAAACCTTCGTGACTCATCAATCGTAGCTTCTCGTTTTCGCATTAACAAACCTCCATAGGGTAAGTTAATGTTTCAGATTCAGTCGCTACCTACCATTGCCCACACATAACCACGGGAGTAGTAAATAACGGGATTTGTCAGATCCTATGGTACCATAACCTAATACTGGTCGGCTTGATCATTGCTAATGAATGTCATTTGTTATGTAAACACAACCAACAAGTTTGTTCACTTTATTGAAATCGTTATTAGTTTTGTATAAATCGTCTTAATTGTTTTTGAAACCATCGTTATAACATCGAAAACATTTAGCACATATGAGTCACCCCAAAACAATTGAAAGCAGTAAAATAGGGGAATAATGTACTCGCCTGAGAATGCTTGGAGGTCTTGAACAACAACCAAACAAAGCTTGAGGGAGCACGGAATCAATCGGCAATCTAAAACTATATAAATAAACCGGACCTAAATCGGGAGATCGGATAGGATGAGGCTTGGTAAACCAAACGAGTTTTGGAACTCATATGATATGGTTTAACAAGACCTACATACTACAATGAAACCAAACCTAAGTGCTATCGACCCATCGCGGCCCATTACGACCCGTTTAGGTAGCTTATGCTACTTTAACGCGTCGTTCGCGTGAAACGCGTTCGGACCGCCTAACTAGTCCTATGACAAGTGTTATATGCCTAAACATGTTACTTAATCAGTTATGTGACAAAAGTTTAGGTTACATATGCTTAATTACCAATTATACATGAAAAGGGTATTCTGGTAATTTACCTAAGGCATATAAACTACCTATCATACAACTACTTAAACAATGTGACCATAGGGTATAACCTCGGAAGGTTATTCCCTACCTACTATGGTCACCTAATGTATTTGGTCGGATCCTAATGATCGACCAAATGGGTCGAGTTCGAAGGTATAGGCGATTTATTAGATCGCCTACCCTACGACTCTAGACAACGTGGTAATCAGTGGGCATAGTCCCAAGGGACTATGACCAACGTGATTACACTCACGTTGCGAAGTTCAAACGAACTTCGCATTGACCATTACTGGTCAACGCTGAAAGTCAAACAAAGTTTGACTTTCTGACTCTAAAAGCAATAAAATAAGGAAAAGAACGAAAGAATACTTACCCAGGGTCCCCGAATGCTAATCCCGACTCAAGAACTCAGGTATGAAACAATGGTTTCAACTTAGAGTTCTCAAATCAGAATTCTTGTAAGTTTTAAAGCAATGGGGGGTGGGGTATTTATAGTATTCGGTCCACCGTTGAGATCGTTTCTTGGAAAAGGGGAAACGATCAAGGCCGTACACTTGTCGGGAAGTTATGGTGCCTCAAAATGCTCACCACCATAAGGAATTGACATGTGGAAGGGGGATTAGAAGTGCAAAACAGCTGCAACCAGCTGTCTGATTCATTTAATCTGGTCAGAAGGGCTAATGCGGCCCGCTTTAGATTTAGGCAAACACAATGCGGGCCGCTTGGGGCCTCTGATCTGCACATATGTTTCAGAAATGACAGTTTAGGTCCCTGCACGTGTTTAAGGCCATTTCCGACACTTCTAAGGCCCGTAAAGCCAACTTTAAGGCCCTAAAATGTTGCCTAAACATTGTGGACATGAAACATGCTCAGAAATATGTCGGATGATGGTTCGTTTGGTCGTACGAACGCGATGTTCGCTTAATTACGACGGAATGCGCACAAGCGCGAAAAACGATCCAAATGACGCGACGAATGGATTTTTCTTATGCCGAACACTAAAATAAAATATTTTAGTGCTTACATAAATTTTTGGATGTCCGGATGTATTCAGAACGTAAGTTATGCGCGAAAATGCAAACTTGTGCACTTTTTGACACTTTTAGTCCCTGAATGACACAAAAGTTTATTTTAGCATACCGAACACCTCAAAGCCTATTTCTAAGCTATGTGAAGGATATTTATGGTATGTTTAACTTATGGTCATGTTCCGGAATGTCTGTTACAGTTCAAATTGGCATACTTTCGCAGTTTGTCAACTTTAGTCCCTGTAAGCGATTAAACTTTGATTTCACCACACCAAACCTTCCAAAACTTATATCTAAGTTATGTAAAGGTTATTTAAGGTATGTTAAGCCTATTTCACTATTCCGGAGTGTTTGTTGCATTAAACTGGTTATATTTACGCATTGGTGCGCGTATAACCTTCCAGAAAGCGATTTAGAGTTTGAAATCGAATAAGAATCGATATGTGCAAATGATACACATATTAATACAAATCCAAAGTATGAAATACAATATTTCATTGGTTCGGTATTTGTTTGATGGCCGTGGAGGCACAGGTGTTACACATCGTCCTTGCAAGTTGACTGAGTAATACACGGTATGTTTCCAAGGTGTTGCAGAAGTGATCGCACTTCGGGGTCTAAGTCGTCAGTACATTGAGTTCCCACAAACAAAGAGGAGTGAGAGGGGTATAGACCAATCATTGATGCTGCAACATCCAACTCGGGGATGTTCGTACAAGCACCTAACATTCTACACAGTTCGCTAGGCATTCAGGTGGGTGTTCAGGTAATACTCGATAGCATCGAGATTCGAAAGGTTTCAGAGGGAAATGAAAAGATCACATTTAAGTAGGAGATAATTACTTCTATGACTCCTATAGACTGTTGTGTTTCACATCAACCAAATAACGGAACGGAAGCCCTTTTTCACTTGTTAAGTCTCACTGGGACTCACATGCACCCCACATTATTATTATTATGTGTGCACCCACAATAATATTGCGATTTGCATGCTCATCTCAGCTCCTCCTAACTCATGTCAAATGGTTCCCCAAACTCGAGTGCCAAACAGAGGTTATCAAAATGATAAGATCACAGAAATCCCAAGACTATGACATACTACCAATGCATCATAATGTAAGCAAGCAATTCATGTAATCATACTATGGTGACAAGTGTGTGTCTGTATGCTACGTCATAAGCAAATGTGTACTAGCCATGTAATGTATGCAACAAGTGAGAAAGACGAACCTTGCAATCTGGAGCTGAGTGTCATGGTCGTATTCACGTATTTAGAATTGTTCGGTTATAGTCTGGTTTTACAAAAAAGTTTTAAAACCAAGTTCACTATAACCAGTGGCTCTGATACCAAACTGTCACACCCCCAAAATACTACATACGGGAACCTCCGCGAGGCATGTGACGTACCAGGTGTGACAACCCGAGTTTCCAAGCTCTTTACTTGACACGTTACTTGTTTCGTGAATTGTTTTTCGTAATTCTTTGCAGTATAACTTGTTCATGCTTGACATATGTTGATGTAATTATTTTATAAGTTGCATTAAACATTAAAATGTGAACTTTGTGTATGTGCTGTAGTATTATTATTATATATTGTGACAACTCGTATTTCAGAACCTATCTTTATGCTAAGTGTAGCATGTTTTGAACTTATGTAATGTATGTGAACTCGGTGTGATTATCTGATATGTTGGATTAATAAATGTCTATGAGTTAAATGTTTGAATTATGTGAATGTGTGTATGTACATATATATATATATATATATATATATATATATATGTAGGGTAAGGTTCATGCGAGAACCACCTTTATTGCGAGAACCGCGAGAACCAATGTGAACACAACCTAAAATAGCTAAAAAAAACCTAACCCCCACCCCACCCCCCCCCCAAAAAAACCTAAACCCCCCCACCCCCCCCCCACCCCAAAAACCTAAACCCCCCTCCCCCACCCCCCAAAAACCTAAACCCCCCCCCCCCCCCAGCTAAAAGGCTAAAAACTAAACCCCCAAAAAACCTAAAAAAATCTAAAAAAAAATCTAAAATTTTTTTTTGATTTTTTTAATATTTTTTATGTTAAAATCGCTACTTTTAAAAGCCAAAAAAAAATTTTTTGTTTTTTTTTTTGCTACGAAAAGTAGCGATTTTGTTATAAAAAATATTAAAAAAAAAATTGTGTGATTTTTAGCTATTTTTAGGCATTTTTGGTTGCGTTCACATTGGTTCTCGCGGTTCTCGCAATAAGAGGTGGTTCCTAACGGATCTTTGTCCTATATATATATATAGGGTAAGGTTCATGCGAGAACCACCTTTATTGCGAGAACCGCGAGAACCAATGTGAACACAAACTAAAATAGCTAAAAAAACCTAAAAAAACCCTAAAAAAACCTAACCCCCACCCCCCCCCCCCCCCCAAAAAAACCTAAACCCCCCCCCCCCCCCCAAAAAAAAACCTAACCCCCCCCTCCCCAAGCTAAATGCTAAAAACTAAACCCCCCAAAAAACATAAAATAAAACCTAACCCCCCCCCCCACCCCAAAAACCTAAACCCCCCTCCCCCACCCCCCAAAAACCTAAACCCCCCCCCCCCCCAGCTAAAAAGCTAAAAACTAAACCCCCAAAAAACCTAAAAAAATCAAAAAAAAATCTAAAAAAATAAAAAAAAAATCTAAAATTTTTTTTTTGATTTTTTTAATATTTTTTATGTTAAAATCGCTACTTTTCGCATCAAAAAAAAAATTTTTAAAATAAAAAAAAAAAAAAAAATTTGTATGCGAAAAGTAGCGATTTTGTTATACAAATTTAAAAAAAAAAAAAAAAATTTTGTGTGTGATTTTTAGCTATTTTTAGGCATTTTTGGTTGCGTTCACATTGGTTCTCGCGGTTTTCGCAATAAGAGGTGGTTCCTAACGGATCTTTGTCCTATATATATATATATATATATATGGTGTGCATGTTAATAATGTGCTTTGTGTCAACTTGTGTCTTACAACTAAATATGTAACCTTGGTCGAATACCCCTGTCCTCACGAAATCACTCATAACCCCCCTCATGAAATCACTCACGGACGAAAACACAAAGTGTTTTCGCCAGGAGGTGGGCCGGCGAAAAACAGAAATGGGCCTTGGCCCAGTATCGAGCTAGTATATGTTTTGATTTGGACCCTTTACGTGAAAGTGTAATCCGAAAACCCTAAACCCCCTCTATGTGAGCGACGATCCCTCCCCTTCT
The DNA here is from genome assembly GCA_030545235.1 of Helianthus tuberosus. NCBI lineage: Eukaryota > Viridiplantae > Streptophyta > Magnoliopsida > Asterales > Asteraceae > Helianthus > Helianthus tuberosus. The sequence continues at coordinate 129,559,615 of CM060407.1, forward strand.
CTTTGGTGGTGACGGTTGTGAGCCCTCGTCAAAGCATCATCTCTCCTTCGTCCTTACGCTTAATTTGAACCCTCGGTTAGTAAGTTGATCCCAGTTTAGAGTTGATTGTTCTGGTTAATCTTGGTTGTGTGATACTTGTTAATATTGTTATTGTATGTATATGAAAGTAAATCATGATACAGAGTCTTGTTTGTATGAATACTAGTAAACCAAACTGATTTAATGATTAGTTATTAGTATTGAATCGACGTTGTTATTGTTATAATGCATGATGACAATTGCTTGTTGAATAATAATGATTACTCGACTTGTTGAATATAAGGGTTGCGAGTGGACAACATGAATATATAGTAAGATTGTGAATCAATTATATGGCCGACCACATTTAAATGCATCTGTCAACATTGCAACTAAAAGGAATCCTATTGGGCCATTAATGTTTAAACATGAGATGGGGGTTGTGCACATGATGTATAGTTAGATACCTTAATGACCATGGGAGTAGGGTCTGCATGGTGTCATGATTATTGATGTCAGTACAATATTTTCATGCATATAAATCGGTCATGTGATAATATGTTAGATGGGCATTATGATGATAAGCTAGAACTTTGATATTGTGTGATTAAATAATAATTGTTGTCAGGTGCACATGTTAGGAATCATCAGGTTGCATATGTTAGGAATCAGTATAATAATTGTTGTCATATGCACATGTTTAGGTGGGGCCGATGATCTGCTAGACCACACACACCCACTAATAATAATAAGTTGTTAATTGTGAATCTATACATGAAGTAATTGGTAACATGCAAACATTACTTGGGCCTTACATGTTCTTTTGGGCCACATGGTTTAGTAAATTGAATAGTGGGCTGCAATATTGGTCTTGTTATGGAAGGGTTATAAGGAAACCACATATGGGCAAGGTAGTAGGAAGGGTTAAACACACGGGGTCAAATATAAACTGTTTGAGTTGTAACCTTGTTAAGTTTGACAAACTAGTGATAAGATGAAACATCGTGTCTACGGCCCTAACCTACGATGTGAATATGTGTCGGTAGGGATGTTGCTACAACTTGTGTGACAAAACGAACTATGCTTGTTATGACATACGTGATGATTATACGTTTGGTTGTTTATTACTTGAGCAATACGTGTGACTAGATACGTGAATTATGAATTCATGAAACTGACTGCCTTTGGTAACCACAATAGGGTTTGATTGATCATTGTGTGAAACGTGTACTTAATTCTACCGAGCAAAACTAAGGTGAGTTCACACTTTCTACAAAGCATGGGATTCCTAGGGGTTGGGAATGGGTTAAGGAATATGGATTCCTCGTCCTTTCTTGGGTAGGACAGTACGGGTTCAGGAATATAATTCCTCGTCCTCATGGACAGTTAACTTTCACTAGACCAAAACTCTATCACGAAGTCCCTCCTTTTTATATCGACTTAATCGCCGGGCCAATGGCGAGCGAGTCATTAGTTAGATAGCGCTATTTAGGTTTGACAAGCCTCACACCGTGCCGCAGAAGACGGGCGTGAACTAATGGATCTGGGCACGTCAATGATGATAGACATTGACAGTTCAGGGCACATAAATATGACTACAGTCAGCAGTCGATATGGTAACGAGTCTAGTAGTATATACATGGGGTAGCCCCTACGGCCAGAGAGACAGATAATTATACATGGGGTAGCCCCCACGGCTGGATTGCCAGAGTAAATGGGATAAAAAAAATCACGTTTTCAACTATGGGGTAACCCCCACGGCAGGGATGCCAGTTAAAGGAAACTGTTTTTGGAACAACTTAAAATGAACACCCAACTGTGAACTCGCTCAACATTTTTGTTGACTCGTTACTACATGCTTTGCAGGTCAATAGGTTTAGCAGGAGCTTGCATGGAGAAGGGTCGTTGTGGAGCATGGACATTGAGTGTTCATAATGAACTTAAACATTATTTACTTATGCTTTGGTTTTAGACATTATGCTTCCGCTTGCAACTTAAACTATGTTTTGTTTGAACACCAATTGTATCGGTTGGATTTTTATAATTGCTTACATGCTTGTTCAATATGATTGGTGGCTGGATCCTGGTCAGTCACGTCTCTAAGCGGTGATACTCCGTGTGTGGATTTTGGGGGTGTGACAGATTGGTATCAGAGCCATTGGTTATAGAGAACTTGGTTTTAATAAGGGAAAAGTTTTTGTTAAAACCAGACTATAACATTGTACAGTGCTCAACGGTCCACAACGACGCTTCTCTCCACGTGCAAGGCTCGACATTCTAGGTGATACGATTTATGCTTACATTTCCTACTTGTTAGATTACATAGAACATTGCTCATGATATGGTTAGATAACATAGTAGCCATTGTTTACAATAGCGCGTGCTTGCTCCCTTCTGTCACTTCACACTTACGCACATTCGCGACACCTTTCCTACTTATGTTTCCTTCGATGTGAAGATCATGAATGGACGTGTGAACCTAACTCAAGCCCAGCTGACGGCTCTTATCAACAAACAAGTTACGGCAGCACTCGCAGCCGCTCAGGCAGGAGGTATAACCTGCTGTTCCGAACCTACCCTAGGATGTCAGATCCTACTCTCATGACCCAACTCTCGCGCTTAACCCTGTATTTTCTTCCTGGCACAACAAGGTCAGAACACTCAGCCACCTGTATGCACGTTCAAAACTTTCATGGACTGTCGTCCTGGTACATTCAGTGGCACTGAAGGGGCCGTTGGACTCCTCCACTAGTTCGAGAAGCTCGAGTCAGTCTTCGAAATGTGTGAATGCCCTGAGGCTCGCAGGGTGAAGTACGCTACCGGTACTCTCGAGGGAATAGCGCTCACGTGGTGGAACGCTCAGGTCCAAATGCTGGGGTTGGTTGCTGCTAACGCCACCCCATGGAACAATTTTAAGGAAATGATTAAGGAAGAGTACTGCAATCGTGATGACATTCACAAACTGGAAGTAGAGTTCTTCAACTTAAAGATGACTGGGTTAGAAATTGAAGCATACACAAAAAGATCAAATGAGCTAGCTATCTTATGTCCTACTATGGTGGATCCCCCCATCAAACACATCGAACTATACCTTAAGGGTTTAGTGCCAGAGATTCAAAGCCATGTGACTGCTGCTAATCTCGCTACCATCCAGGATGTTACTCGTCTTGCTCATCGTCTCACGGACCAGGCAGTGGAACAGAACAAGCTGCCTAAACGTAATGGTGCTACTACAACTACTTCGAATACTCCCAGTGACAACAAACGCAAGTGGGATGGAAATTCGAGCAAGGGTTCCACTTCAGTTCAGTCTCAGTCGCAGCAACGGATGAGTACATGAGCCCCAGTCAGCAGTCTTTTGGTAATCGAAGTCAGGGTGGATACAGGGGGAAACCACCCTAAGTGCAATCGATGTAATTTGCACCACAGCGGGCCGTGCAACAAAGATCGTTGTCAGAGATGCAACTGTCACACCCCAACCGATGGCGGAATCATTGGGGCATGGCACTGAGCGAAACAGATTGTCCAGAAGTTTCCATAACAACTATCATTACCATTCAATTTAAATTAACATGTCCCGTACCATGTCTCAAATAGTAAACAAATTATTACAGATAACATCTAGGCAAATATATTGTTCCGACAAATCAGATTCAAACAAAATAGTTTATTTATTGGTTTCTAGGACCTCCGTTCCTAGCTTCAATTTCATCACGGCACAGAGAGCATCCTAGACCTTTCCTAGCCTCAAGTTCACAGCATGCTAAACATGTAAACTCCCTAAGCACCTATCACATACGTTAAAATAAAGTCAATACAAATAATGTAAAGGTGAGCATACAAGTTTGATAGTAGTATATAGAGTTCGAATTCGTTTACGCATAACCAGCATGTACACATAGTGAAATGAAGTACGTTAGTTATCGACATAGACCCATCGATACCAATGACTGCGGGTTGACTGCCCGAGGCAGTTCGCAATACATGATTACCACCGTAATCCATGCAAGTAAAAGATCCTTAACAACCCCCGTGTGAACGGGTGCTGAGTCTAAACTATAGTACTATCGTTGCTAAGGCAGGTAGACAGCATTCCATGTGTAAACATAACAAACAAGCATTCATAAGCCACGTATAACATGCATTAACGGTTAGCGTTCAAATAGTTTGAGTAGTGTGATAGTTGTAGTTTGAATATTCGTAACGTATATAACACCCAAAAGAGCTTAAAGCAAAAAGGGATCGAGTATACTCACAGCGATTAATGGATTGAAGGGAGCGCTTTTAGCGAGTACGGTTAGCCTAAATAGATTCGGTAACGTAGCGATAAGTGGCGCGTAAAACAATACAGGATGAGAGTGGGTAGGATAGCTGGTCGTTCGGATGGTCGTCCGTGCGAACAGCAATCCGCGTGAATAGTAATCCGTCCGGTTAGTCATCCGTGCGGACAGTTTGTCCGGGCGGGTGACTTTCCGAGTGGATTGTTTCTTCCTATGGGTGAGATGTGTTTGTGTATGATGGCTTGACTTTTGAAGTTTTTGTTGTAGCATTTGAAAACCTTGAAGTTCTCTTACCCTTCAAGTCGGTCGAGCGGACGACAATCTGTCCGGATGGTAGTCCGTGCAGACAACGACTTTAATGGTAAGTCACTTGGTGAAATTGGTGAAATCCATCCGGATGGTAGTCCGTGCGGACAACGACAATCCGTCCGGATGGTAGTCCGGTCTGATGAACAGGTTGGAAATTGTTTAAGGTCTTAGTATCTCATGATCCGAAGAGTAATCCATTCAGAGGGTCGCCCGTGCGGATTATTCACTCGTTGATACTCAAACCTTGTTCGGATATGGGTCCCAAGTGTAGTCCGTCCGGATGGCAACTCGTCCGGATAGACTGTCCGTGCGGACACCAGTCCGTCCGGACAGCATCTCGTTCGGGTCATTCCGTTTATCTACCCTTGGTCGCTTTTGTCGTTCTATCGAGATGTTTTGATTACGTGTCGACCAATTGGAATTGCATTCTTACCCGCATGACTAAGCCGGCCAGGAATCACCCTAGCTTGGCCGGTCGGCGGCTCAGAACAGTCATTCTGGTTTAACCCGAAATCAGGTGTCTCGCGGGTAGAATCCGGATTTAAGACTAGTGCATCACTAACATTGAGTAGGAGACTAGAACTGATCCGATTCCTATCGTTTTTTAGTGTAAAAGAAGGAGAAAACTTGTGTTTATTTCTTTCAACTCTTTTATCCTTTGAAAAAGTTCAGATTTATGCGGAATTGTTGTGAAATCTTGTGGAAATCGTTCAGATCCGAGTTATTCTTGGTGGAATGAGGTCAAACTTGAAGTTCATAGGAACTTCATGATGACATCATCCTAGAATACCTCAAATCTTGATGATTTCACGGTTGAAAGTTAATATTTAAAAGATAGAAAGGTGTAGAAGTGCGTATAGATCAAGAAAGTACAAGATTTAGGGCGAGATCTTACCTGGATTGAGAGAAATCGAAGGAAAGGTGAAGAGAGCGTGCTGGTCGGACGTCACTTGCCAAAAGTGGAAAGTTTAGAGAGTGACCCGTGTATTTATAGGATGCCAAAAGAGGAAAATGTCATCCGTCCGGATTGCACATCACCCGGATGGTCATCCGTGCGGATAGCAATCTTGGCCGGATGCACTTAACACTTCCCCAGGCGGCTATCCGTGCGGATGGCCTGTCCGTGCAGACATCAGTCTGTCCGGATTGGCGCCTGGGTGGTGTGTTTGGTGCGACGATCTTTGACGTTTCGGTTCCGATTGCGAGCGATTCGATAGGGTTTCCTAGTCAAATTACCTTTAGTCCCAACTACTTCGTACCTTGCGTAATCTATTTTCCACTATCTATTCGATCGTGATTCGAGTTTGAGTTCGATTACATTCGAGTTAGATTTCGAGTTTCTATTGGGTTCGCTTGATTACCACAACATCACATAAATAAACATGCACAGGTAACACGTAAAGCACACACACACGTATAAACAACAAGTAAAATACACAGTTCGAGTTTCGATTCACTGTCGATTCGATTAGCATAGCTTGATTGTTAGTTGATTAACTTTATCGCATTGTTACTTCCTATAGATCATAGTCGCAGGTTGCTTGAATAATGATTAACACAATTCGATTACTGTCATTAACGACACTTACTCCACATAATACAATTAAAATGAAGAAATTTCTACAAGTCAAGTTGCGCGAAATCAGTCGTTGACTCAGACCTTGACTTTGACTTTGACTTTGACTTGTGAAAACACGGGGTGTTACAGCCTCCCCTTGTTTAGGGAATTTCGTCCCGAAATTAAGCTGGAAGCTGCTACAACCGCCATGAATCACGTGGAGAGCTTTCTCTATCTAGACTTTCTCCTGGAACAACTGTGGGTACTTTGCCTTCATGTCGCTTTCGAGTTCCCAAGTGAACTCTGCGCCTCGTTTGCCTTCCCATCGGACTTTCACAATAGGAATGCGTGAGCGTCGGAGTTGCTTGGTTTGGCGATCCATGATTTCGACAGGCTTTTCCATGAAGTGTAATGTTTCGTTCACTTGTAGATCGTCTAAAGAGACATGTAAATCGTGGTCGGCTATGCACTTTCGGAGGTTTGACACGTGGAAACTCGGGTGGACGTTACTAAGTTCCTCCGGTTGTTTGAGTCTGTAGGCGACTTTTCCGATCCTTTCCAGAATCTTAAAAGGTCCGACATATCGAGGCGCGAGTTTCCCTTTCTTGCCGAATCGGACTACACCCTTCCAAGGTGATACCTTTAGGAGTACGTAGTCACCAACGCCAAATTCACGGGGCTTATGCTTTTTATCGGCGTAACTTTTCTGTCGGTCCTGAGCTTTCACCAGGTTGTCTCGAATTTGGAAAATTTTGTCTGTCGTTTCTTGCAGTAGCTCCGGACCGGTTAGTTGCGAATGACCGATCTCGTGCCACACAATAGGCGACCGGCATCTTCTTCCATATAATGCCTCGAATGGTGCCATTTGGATGCTAGAATGGTAGATATTGTTATACGAGAATTCAACTAACGGCAGGTATTTATCCCAATTACCACCGAAGTCTAGAACACACGAACGGAGCATGTCCTCAAGTGTACGAATCGTTCTTTCAGTCTGACCGTCGGTTTGAGGGTGGAAAGCGGTACTTAGATTAAGCGTTGTACCGAGTGCCGTTTGAAACGTTTCCCACAATCGCGAAGTAAACCAAGCATCACGATCAGAGATGATGTCACGAGGCGTTCCATGATTACAAATGATCTCGTCGGTGTAGATTCGGGCTAATCGTTCTACCTTGTAGTCCTCTCGTATCGGCAGAAAGTGAGCTGATTTAGTCAAACGGTCGACTACAACCCATATGCTGTCGTGACCTGATGACGTGTGTGGTAGCTTGGTTACGAAATCCATAGCTATACTTTCCCACTTCCACATAGGAATTGGTGGTTGTTCGAGTAAGCCAAAGGGTCTTTGATGTTCGGCCTTGATTCTAGCATAAGTTAGGCATTTTCCGACGTAGAGAGCGATATCCCGTTTCATACCTGGCCACCAGTACTTATAGCGAAGATCCTGGTACATTTTGTCAGCACCGGGATGGATGGAATACCGGGATTTGTGGGCTTTGTCCATCAGAATTTGCCGCAAATTGGTTCGCTTGGGAATCCAAATTCTGTCTAAAAAGTGGAATATCCCGTTCGATTTGCTCACAAGTTGGGCCCCATCGTGGACGATTCTTTCTTTCTTCAAGGTGCGTTCGTTAAAACATGCGTGTTGAGCGTCGCAGATGAGAGTTTCGAGGTTGTGTGGGGCTTGATCATTACGAGTGATAAGCAGATAGCTCCGTCTGCTAAGTGCGTCGGCAACAACATTTGCTTTGCCTGGGTGATAATAAATCTCACAGTCGTAATCGTTGACAAGTTCTACCCATCGGCGTTGACGCATATTAAGTTCGTTCTGATTAAAGATATGATGTAGGCTCCTATGATCGGTGAAGATCATACACTTAGTACCATACAGGTAGTGTCGCCAAATCTTTAATGCAAAAACAACCGCGCCTAGCTCGAGATCATGGGTTGTATAGTTCTTCTCGTGGACTTTGAGCTGATGAGATGCGTAAGCTATGACCTTGTCCCGTTGCATGAGAACACAATCAAGACCAAGGTTGGAAGCATCACAGTAGACAATGATTTATTGTTTCCGTCAGGCAATGTGAGAACAGGAGCATTGCAAAGCATGCGCTTAAGGGTTTGAAAGGCAGTCTCCTGTTTATTTCCCCAAACAAAAGGCTTGTCTTTATGCGTAAGAGAGGTAAGCGGTACAGCGATCTTTGAGAATCCTTCGATAAAGCGTCGATAATAGCCCGCTAGTCCAAGAAAAGAGCGGACTTCAGACGGGTTCTTAGGCGTAACCCAGCTCTTGACAGCTTCAATCTTCTCAGGATCGACGTGAATACCCTGACTATTAACAATATGATCCAGAAATTGAACTTCCCCTAACCAAAATTCGCACTTGGAGAACTTGGCATAGAGTTGGTTCCCCTGGAGTAACTCGAGAACCAAACGTAGATGTTGCGCGTGTTCAGTTTTCGTTTTGGAATAGATCAAGACATCGTCGATGAATTCGTAATGGCCGTATCGAGTACGAAACGCGGTTTTGGGTATATCCTCCTCTTGAATACGTAGCTGATGATATCCTGATCGTAGGTTGATCTTCGAGAAACACGTAGCGCCTTGTAGTTGATCAAATAAATCGTCGATGCGAGGTAGGGGTAACAGTTTTTGATAGTTAACTTATTCAATTCCCGATAGTCGATGCACATCCTGAACGATCCGTCCTTCTTTTTGACGAAAAGGACTGGCGCGCCCCAAGGAGAGGTGCTCGGGCAAATGAAGCCTTTCTCAAGTAATTCCTGGAGTTGGGTTGAGAGTTCGCGCATTTCTGACAGTGCGAGTCGCTAAGGAGCTTTGGCAATAGGGTTGGCTCCAGGAATGAGGTCGATACGAAAGTCGATATCACGACTTGGCGGTAGTCCGGGAAGATCCTCTGGAAAAACATTAGGAAATTCTCGAACCACGGGAACGTCTTCCACTTCCTTCTTCTCTTTCTTTTCCTCCTCTGCTACTACAATGTTCGCCAAGAAAGCCCTGTATTCCTTACGGAGATACTTGCTGGCTTGGATACATGACATAAGCTTGAGCCCCTTTGAAGTAGTATCGCCATATACACACAATAAGTCACCATTCGCGAGCGAAAATCGAATCATCTTGTCGAAGCATACAACTTCAGCATGGTTTTCTCGAAGAAAGTCCATGCCTATTATGACGTCAAAGCTTCCGAGTTGCATCGGAATAAGGTCGATCGAAAAGATGTGATTGTTGAGCTCAAGAGTGCAATCACGAAGAATAGAATTGACAGTGACGGTTCTTCCGGTAGCGACTTTAACATCGAATGTCGAGGAGAGTTGGGAACGTTTACGACTAAGGAGTTTCTCAAATTCGAACGACACAAAGCAATTATCGGCTCCGGTATCAAACAACCAGGAAGCATAAATACCATTCACAAGGAAAGTACCATTGACCACGTTGTTGTCAGCCTGGGCTTGACGCACGTTGAGGTTGAAAGTTCTGGCATGTACGGCCTGTTGTTGCTGTTGTTGTTGTTGTTGTTGCTATGGCTGCTGCTGTTGGGGTTCTTGTTTCACTACCCTGTTTGGGCACATATTGGCGAAATGGTTTGGGTCGCCACATGCGAAGCAGGCTCTGGCTTTGACGGCGGATGCTGGAGGAGCTTGTTGACCCTGTGGGGTAGTGAGTAGAGCTTGGTTGGCAGGAGCTTGACGAATACGGCAGTTGGCAGTGAAGTGGTCGTATACGTTGCAATGAGCACAAAAATGGCATTGAATAGCAGTCGGGTGGTGGTAGGTGCAAGTAGGGCAGAGCGGGTGTGGTCCAGTGTTTGCACGCTTTGCAGGCGGTGCATTGGCCACAGGCGCCGCTACTTGACACTGTTGGGCAGATACAGCTTGAATCGGTGCAGCAGTAATCGCACAATTCTTGTTGCTGGAGCTGTTCTTTCTCTTGTTCTTCCTCTTGTTGCTCGATGAGGTAGGTTCAGCAGTTGGTGTGGTAGCGGTAGCTTGATGCAGATGCTTCGAAGTCTTATCCCAGACACCAGCCTTAACCCGCTTGTCGTTGATCTCAGCGGCTAGCAGATAGGTTTCCTCGATCGTCGTAGTCTTAGCCGCTTGCACGAAATCAGCAACGCAGTCGGGCATTGCCCGGATGTATTTCTTGATTGTCATGTCGGGAGTCTTGACTTGATCGGGACAGATAATGCTGAGCTGTTTAAAACGAGCAGTGAGACCAGCATTGTCACCATCCTTTTGCTGTATGTGCCAAAATTCACCTTCCAGCTTTTCACGTTCGTGAGGAGGGCAGAATTCCTCTAGCATAACTTCCTTGAGCTCGTCCCACGACAGACCATAGGCTGCATCGTTCCCTCGCTTGTTCCTCTTGGCCGTCCACCAGTCTAGTGCTCGGGACTGGAAAACGCCGATAGCGTTCAGAGTTCGAAGGTCATCAAGGCAACCACTTTGTCGCAGAGTAACCTCAATGGAATCAAACCAGTGAAATAGTGCAGTAGGACCTCCTTCACCAGTGAATTCTTTTGGCACACACGACTTGAATTGCTTGAAACTGAAAGGCCTTGCGTTAGCTTTAGGTGCGTCAGTTCTTGATTCCTCAGATGACTTGCTGACATTCTCGTAAACATCACTCACGACCTTTGCTACGCTTTTTGCGATGATGGAAGCAAGGCGTTTGTCCCTCTTTTCCTGACGAGAGAGTGCATGACGGGATCCAGACGACGTGGTCTGCAACAGACATCGTCACAGGACTCATCACATTGTATTCGAATCTCACCTCACACGTCTACTACTTACTAAAGCTCAGTAACACGTACTGTGTAAACACAAAGACTTATAACTACGCAGTCACAGAGCCACTTAATCACGCAACCACATAAACACTTAGAGCACAAATCACGTAATCACGTAGAGCACATAGTCACACAATTTCCTAAGCATGTAGAGCAAAGAAACCGGGAAACACATGCGCACTTAATCACTAGAGGCAGTTAGAAAACAGAAACCTATTATTCAAAGTCGACAATTGCTCGAGAGTAGCGTGGTACAAGCATATATTGTAGCATGAAGTCGTTCAAAGCTTCGCGATTTGTTAGCGAATTGAGATAGAAAAGTAGTGCGAGTCGTGTGTGTCGATCGAAGTGAAAGCGAAATCGAGTAAATTCCAAAAATTAAAACACATAAACAGGTAAACACACATATAACTTCATAAAATCGACGAATTTTCCGAGTCAGCAGTTGCCGACACAGAATTGAAACACATAGAATTCGAGAAATAGATTGTCTGCGGCTAGTAGACTTCGACTAACCAAAGTGGTTCGACTATTCACAAGGATCTGTTGTGCACATTCAACTTTCAGGACTGTACCTTTGCCTCGATTCTTGGGCATTTGGCATGCATCCCGTTAGTCCTATCGTGACTTCAGGTCGTTGGAGTCCATCGAAACTTTGGTGAGAGTTTTGTAAAACCAAAATGAGTCAGGAATAGCTATCAAGGTTCGGGTTTCACCCCTGGTTTAACAACTTTTGCTCCTGATCTTTAATAAAATAGAGGGGATTATTCATCAAAATGTGGGTTTCACTCCTGATTTGGCATAATTTTCCTCGTTTGTAGTTAAAATGCGAGTTGATTAAGCAACTTTAGTCGAGAGTTTGCGGTTTTTCACACCTATTCCCGACCTTATTGCCTATTCATAGTTAAAATTTCGAGTGGGGTGATAGCGTAGGATGAGCGAGAATAGCGAGAAGTAAGCTCGTACATAGCCCCTACTGGTTATGCACAAGTCGGTCTGCTGGTTCTTAACTATAGTCTAGGTATCTAAGACTTCGACCCGGACTAGGTCGAGTCTTGCCTAATTCCCTATAGTTATGGCTCTGATACCAATCTGTCACACCCCAACCGATGGCGGAATCATCGGGGCATGGCACTAAGCGAAATAGATTGTCCAGAAGTTTCCATAACAACTATCATTACCATTCAATTTAAATTAACATGTCCCATACCATGTCTCAAATAGTAAACAAATTATTACAGATAACATCTAGGCAAATATATTGTTCCGACAACTCAGATTCAAACAAAATAGTTTATTTATTGGTTTCTAGGACCTCCGTTCCTAGCTTCAATTTCATCACGGCACAGAGAGCATGCTAGACCTTTCCTAGCCTCAAGTTCACAGCATGCTAAACATGTAAACTCCCTAAGCACCTGTCACATACATTAAAATAAAGTCAATACAAATAATGTAAAGGTGAGCATACAAGTTTGATAGTAATATATAGAGTTCGAATTCGTTTACGCATAACCAGCACGTACACATAGTGAAATGAAGCACGTTAGTTATCGACATAGACCCATCGATACCAATGCCTGCGGGTTGACTGCCCGAGGCAGTTCGCAATACTGAATTAGGGTTTCAAGTTAATGATTTCAAATTGATTGCATTGTCATGATTGTAGCCGTAACATGTTTTAAAAGTGGAATGAAACTATTACTTGGATTGATTTCAATAATGCTAATCTTATGATAGGAATGATGGTATGATTATGTAACTGTTAGAATGTATTAGGGTTCCTGTGTTTCATAATTGTTGATGATGATCATGCTTAACCCGACGAAACCCTTACCCGGCGAACCTTCATTTGACGAACCTTCAATTGGACGAACCTCCATTCGGCAAACCCTGGGTAGACGAAGCCTCAAGCTTCGTCATAACCTTCATCGTGCCCTATATCGAAGAACTCTCAAGGTTCGTCGTGATCCTTCATCATGGCTCTATATTGACGAAACCTCAAGGTTCGTCGTGAAGTTTATAAAGAACAGTAGGTTAATATGTTTTTGTATGCTGCATGCATGTTAGAAATTGATTATCGGCATTCACTTTCAATGATGTTTTCATGAGATCGAATGACATGATTTAGTTTTCACACCAAGTACATCTAACTGTTAGACTGGTTATGGAACATGCATGTAGACTGTGAATATGAATGGACTATATAACTGTTGTATATTTATCGGTGATCATTACCTGGCATGCATTTTATGGTTAGAACTTACGCAAAAACATTACGAACATAAACTGATCATGTGTGTATGAATACATAGGCTTTGATTGAATAAATTAAACGAGTAGTTAAGCATACCGAGCAAACCAAGGTGAGTTCACACTTTCCACAAGGCATGGGATTCCCAAGGGATGGGAATGGGTAAATGATTTAAACTGAAACTGCGTGATCTCTTAGTTTGGAACACGTACACACCCTCTTTATTGAAGGGTAACAACATGTGATAAGGAATTGATTTGGAACCTACGTAATCTCCTGGTTTGGGGATTTCGTACACACCCTCTTTATTGAAGGATAACAACACGGATACTAGACCAAAATCTATATCATGAAGTCCCTCCTTTTATATCGACTTAATCGCCGGGCCAATGGCGAGCGGGTCGTTAGTGTCACACCCCGACCACGTAAAACAACAAACCGTGGCGGAAACGTCGGGGAGTGTTGTAACAGAATTATTGTTTCAAACCATGGATACAAAGAGTTTCGTTTGATTAAATATTAAACATTGTCTTAAAGTTAAACAAGCAAGTCAAACATAGTCTATTATCGTTATTAAATCACTAAGGCCTCGTCCAGTCCTAAGTGAGCATGCATCCTATTCGCAATCAACATTAAGCAACATCACCTGAAACATATGTAAAAACAAAGTCAGCAAAGAAATGCTGGCGAGCACATAGTTTTTGTGTGAGTGTCAGATTCATGGCTCGTTGAAATATCTCGTACAACTTCGTTAATCGATATTTGAAACCTTGTTTTGTAAAATGTTTGTATTGTAAAATGAATGACCAAGTTAAAACAGATTGGTTATAATTTATAAACCTCGATGCCATGAATCTTATCCCAAAACATTTGTTTATGTAAACCAAATCATAAATCGTTCTCGTAATAAAACTCGTATGGTTTATATAGTTTCGTAAACATCGTTGTGTGACATCGTTTAACTCGTTCTCGTTATAGATCATCGTTCATTTGTTTAAATCGTTCATAATCGTTCAATCGTTCAAAATCATACAATCGTTTAATATCGTTCTCGTTCCAATCGTTCTCGTTTTAATTATGAAAACTACTTTTGGTCGTCTCGCTAATAACATTCAAACCTTCGTGACTCGTTCATCGTTCAACTTGTTCAACTCGTATTAACAAACCACCAAAGGGTAAGTTAAAAATCATCAGGTTCAGTCGTTACCCACTTAACCCACACATAACCATGGGTGTAGTCTGATAACGGGATCTGTCGGATCCTATGGTACCATAACCTAATACTGGTCGGTTCGGCCAAAATTAATGAATGTCATTCGTTATGTAACTACAACCAACAAGTTCGTTCACATTGTTGAAATTGTTATTAGTTTAGTATAAACCATCGTAATCGTTTTTGAAACCATCGTTAAAATATCGAAATCGTTTTGATACATATGAATCACCCCAAAACAATCGAAAACATGTAAAAGAGGGGATCTATGTACTCACCTTTGGGTGCGTTTTTATATGTTAACACAATCCCTCAAATTGTTAATTCGTCCTAAATTAAATAAGAATGATTTAATAATCAAAAACCCGCAAAATACATAAGTTTCTCCGATACTTAGAATTTTCACATAACTTTGAGATTTCTTGAAAAGTTATTATTTTTTATTATTTCGGTGTATTTGTATATATCGTAATACACATAATCTTGTCAACACTAACACATCATCATACACATATTGTACAACACATAGCACATTGTAACACATAAAATTTACCCATGAGCAACTCATTCTAGTATATGTCGAAAAACACTTATTTTAGCGATTCGGTAACGTTTTTGGGCGCCAGAAGTCACGTATGACCAACCAAACACCAAATAAACTTAATATAAGTTAAATCACTTATTTTTATAGCAAAAATATCAGTTTGGTTACTGATCTAAATCAGTTTTATAAAAATCCTCCGAAAAGCCCTTTTTTAACCGTTTTACCGCATAGTTTTGCATCAAACGTTACCCGAACCATCCCAAATCGAAATGACTTGAAATTTTAACATAACGCATTTTATTTACTGAATAAAATAGTGGTTATACTCATGATAGTTCAAGTCTTACATAAAGCACATAAATCATGCAAATTTCACATAATTTACCACTTTTTAAGCTATATGTACAACATGCAAAGCTATCAATCCTATGTCAAGGTTTCATGCCATTATAATACATCAAATAATATTATTTTTAGTGTTCATACCCTGTTCAAAAACATTTTTGTCATACAACCCTTTCTTACCATTTCTTGAGCTTTAAATCAACATGTATCTTCATGTACAAGTGTCTAAATCATACTATCATATCACCAACATTTCATATGAGTTTAGATGCATCAAATATGCAACTATTCATGTTTATTTGCTGATGTAATTTAACATTTATCATATCATACATAGATGTATCATCAACCACTTGCATTTTTAACTATTATTCAAGAACAAGCAACAACCTAAACATGTACTTATAAAAATAAAGCTGAAAACTCATACACACATGTATATATATATGTACGGTTATATACATACATAAACATCACCATTTTTTTATTTGTATCATGACCCATTTCATTTTAGATTTCAAGTTTGTGAAAATTCCAAGATTCAAGAGAAACTACAAATCATCAAGAACAACCAAGAATCAAGAGTATGATTTAAACATAAATGTTATACCTTCAAGATTCAAGTAGGTTGTGGGATGAGATTTTGATGATATGGAGCTTGAAATCCCTTGAAAGCACCCTGGAAACTCCTTTGGATCTTCACACCAACTTGAAGTTTGTTAGAAATGGAGCTTGATTCACTAGAACATAGTTGAAGAAGATGAAGATGGGTGTGGGGGTGGGGTTACGGTTTGGGAGAGAGGTGAGAGAGAGGAGATTGAGTGAGAAATGATCTTGCTTGATTTGTTGAGATACTTGAGATATGGATGGATCTAAATAATATTTGGAAGATTTGAAAGATTTTACGCATCTACACTTGTCATGTAAATTAGAGAAGTGGCAAGATGGTGCATATGAGGTCGCCACCTCCACCTTCCACTCTCTTACTCATGCATTTTTTTTTTATAAATATGTTATATGTAGGCTAAAACGGGTGTTTAACTGGATACCGGGTATTTTATCTAGCGTTTAAATCCCGGTTTATGGCGTTCTAAATTATTTTTATTATTCTATAAAAATAAACTCGCCAAAATATTACTGGAATAAATTTCAGTTGCCGAGACTGGCTGTGTTGTCTGCGTTCTGCAGTAGAAGCACTGTGTTGCGCAGAAACACGCGGTACGCGCTTAAACTTGAAAAATAACGTTTTTAAGCGTTTTAATTTATTTTTCAACACGAACCTGATTAAAATAAAATTTTAATCATAACAGAATATTTTTGGGATTTAAATATTATCCGGGCGGTCACCAACGTTCGTTTCGCAGTTTTGTCGTAATTAGTTCTTTAGTTCAAGTAAACATGTTTTTGCCATACCGTATCCTTCGAAACTTATTTCTAAGTTATGTAAATGATATTTACGGTATGTTTGGCTTATGTCACAGTTCCGGAGTGTACATCGCGTTAAACTGATTGCGTTTATGCACCAGTTTGCGTATAACCTTCCAGAAAGCGATTTAAATCTTGAAATCGGAATCGAATCAAATTGTAAAATCATTAAACACAATAACACATATAATAACACCAAAGCACTTTGTTTTATTGATAATCAACATTGTTTTACATTATACGATGATTACAGAACACAGTTGTCACAATTAGTTAGATAGCGCTATTTAGGTTTGACAAGCCTCACACCGTGCCGCAGAGGACGGGCGTGAACTAATGGATCTGGGCACTAGTCAATGATGATAGACATTGACGACAGGGCACCAACTTACTTTAGTCAGTGGTCAATATAGTAACGGGTCTAGTGGTTCACATGGGGAAGCCCCCACTGGTTATGGATATGTTTAGGAAACAAGGAAATGGGTTAACTATGGTTTACAAACGAACGCACCGTTTTTTAAACAACTTATAATTGAACACCAACAGTGAACTCGCCCAACTTTGTTGTTGACTCGTTGTTACATGCCTTGCAGGTCGTTAGGTGCTTATGTAGCTTGCACGAGGAGGAGAGGTCGTTGTGGGATATGGACTGTTATGTCCCATGCTTAACATTTGAACTTTAAACTATGTTTTGGTTATTTAAACATTTCTATGCTTCCGCTGATTTCTTAAACATGTTTTGGTTTCTTTTGAACACCAATTATATTGGGTTTGGTTTTATTTACTTAATTGCATTGTTCAATATGATTGGTGGCTGGATCCTGGTCAGTCACACCTCCATGCGGTGATACTCCGCTTGTGGAATTTGGGGGTGTGACAGATTGGTATCAGAGCCATTAGTTATAGTGAACTTGGTTTTAAAAAGGGAAAGCTTTTTGACAAAACCAGACTATAACCTGTACAGTGCTCAACGATCCACAACGACGCTTCGCTCCACGTGCAAGACTCGACACAATAGGTGATACGAATTAAGTTTATATTGCATGTCTGCTAGTTTATGTAGTGTATTGTTCATGGTATGCTTAGTCATCATAGCATCTGCTGTTTGAAACATTGTGTGCTTACTCTCTTCTGTCACTCCACACTTACGCATTATCACGGCATTTTTCTCACCCATGCTCTCTTTATTGTGAAGATCATGAGTGGACGTATCAACCTAACTCAAGCCCAGCTGACGACTTTAATCAATGAACAAGTTGCTGCAGCACTCGCAGCCGCTCAGGCAGGAGGTATAACCTGACATTGCAACTTCCTCTAGGATCTTTAGATCCTACTCTCGTGAACCAACACTTGTGCTTAATTTTGTCTCTTCTTACTCGCACGACAGGTCAACATGCTCAGCCTCCTGCATGTACTTTCAAAACTTTTATGGACTGCCGACCCACTACTTTCAGTGGCACTGAAGGAGCTGTATGTCTCCTCCACTGGTTCGAGAAGCTCGAATATGTCTTCGAGATGTGTGAATGCCCTGAGGCTCGTAGGGTGAAGTATGCTACTGGTACTCTTGAGGGTGTAGTGCTCACGTGGTGGAATGCTCAGGTCCAAATGCTGGGGTTGGTTGCTGCTAATGCCACCCCATGGAATGACTTCAAGGATTTGATCAAAGAGGAATACTTCAATCGTGATGACATCCACAAGCTGGAAGTGGAGTTCTACAACTTAAAGATGACGGGGTCTGAAATAGAGGCATATACGAAGAGATCAAATGAGTTGGCCATCTTGTGTCCTACTATGGTAGATCCTCCTATCAAGCGTATCGAGCTGTACCTTAAAGGTTTAGTGCCAAAAATCCAGAGCCATGTGACTACAGCGAATCTCGCTACTATCCAACAAGTTATTCGTTTGGCTCATCGTCTCACTGATCAGGCAGTCAAACAGAACAGGCTACCCAAACGTATTGGTGCTACTACTACTTCTACTACTGATGCCCCCAGCGACAACAAGCGCAAATGGGATGGGGTCTCAAGCAAGGGTTCAACATCAGCTCAGTCTCAGCAGCGAAAGACTGATGACTACAAGAGCCCTGGTCAACAATCTTCTGGTAGTCAAGGGCAGAGTGGGTACAATGGGAACCACCCCAAATGAAATCAATGTGGTTTCCATCATAGCGGACCGTGTACTAAGGGCACTTGTCAGAGGTGTAACAAACCTGGCCATGCGGCCAAGGATTGCAGGAGTCTCTACCCTGCAAATCAGTGATGACAGAACCAGCAGCAAGCTCCACAGAATCAGCGTTAGCAGCAACAGCAACAGCAGGGTAACAACAAAGGATGCTTTCAGTGTGGTGCTGAAAGCCACTTCAAAAGAGACTGCCCCCAGATTAATCAGAAGCAGAATAACAACAACAATCAGGGGAACGGAAACAATAATGGGGGAAACAATGGTGGCAATGGTGCCAGGGGTCGAGCTTTTGTGATTAGTCAGGGTGACGCGAGGAACAATCCCAACGTGGTGATGGGTAAGTTTCTTCTGGATGACTTCTTTGTTACTGTTTTATTTGATTCGGGTGCCGATACTAGTTATGTGTTTCAAAAGGTTAGTCAAATGCTTAAGCGCACTCCAACACTTTTGAACACCAAGCATGTTGTAGAGTTAGCAAACGGTAAAAGTCTTGAGGCCACACACATAGTTAAGGGTTGTAATCTTGTCTTAGCTGGTCAGACTTTCTCTTTCGATCTCATCCCCATCATTCTTGGTAGTTTCGACATCGTTATTGGGATGGATTGGTTATCTCAACATCGAGCAGAGATCCTTTGCAAGGAGAAGATCGTCCGTATTCCTTGTTCTGGTGAAGAACCACTGGTGATTCATGGTGATAAGAGTGGTGCAGTAGTGGGCATCATCTCTTTCCTTAAGGCCCAGAAGTGTTTGCGAAAGGGCCACACTGCTATTTTAGCCCTCGTTACTGACACCTCAAAGAAAGAGAAGAAGATAGAAGATATTCCGATCGTACATAACTTTCCTGAGGTATTTCCAGAGGAATTACCTGGTCTTCCGCCTCATCGTCAGGTTGAATTTAAAATCGAGCTAGCTCCTAGAGCAGTGCCCATAGCTCGAGCACCTTGTCATTTAGCTCCATCAGAACTTGAAGAACTGTCCACGCAACTACAAGAGCTCTTGGATAAGGGTTTTATTCGTCCTAGCTCTTCGCCTTGGGGAGCTCCAGTATTATTTGTGAAAAAGAAAGACGGTACCTTCAGAATGTGTATTGATTATCGCGAACTCAACAAGGTGACCATGAAGAATCGCTATCTTCTCCCACGCATTGATGACTTATTCGACCAGTTGCAAGGGTCGAGTTTTTACTCAAAGATTGACCTGAGGTTAGAATACCATCAACTGAGAGTCCGAGACGAGGATATCTCTAAGACAGCATTCGGGACTCGTTATGGGCATTACGAGTTTCTGGTTATGCCTTTCGGATTGATGAATGCACCTGCGGTCTTCATGGATTTCATGAACCGAGTGTGCAAACCTTACCTGGATAAGTTTGTCATTGTTTTCATCGACGACATCCTGATCTATTCGAAGAGTCAGGAGGAACACGAGCATCACCTGAGACTTATTCTGGAACTCCTTCGAACAAAGCAGTTGTATGCCAAGTTATCGAAATGCGACTTTTGGTTACGTGAAGTACACTTCCTAGGTCACGTGGTAAATGAGGATGGGATTCATGTTGATCCATCCAAGGTTGATTCAATCAAGAACTGGCCTGCACCCCATACACCAACAGAAATCTGCCAATTCTTGGGTTTGGCGGGCTACTACAGAAGGTTCATTAAGGATTTCTCCAAGATTGCGCAACCTCTCACCTCACTAACTCAGAAGGGTGCCACCTATCGTTGGGGTGATGCACAGGAATCTGCGTTTCAGCACTTAAAAGATAGACTTTGTAGCGCACCAATTCTCTCATTGCCTGAAGGCACAGACGATTATGTGGTTTATTACGACGTGTCCATCCAAGGACTCGGTTGCGTGTTGATGCAAAGTGACAAGGTCATTGCTTACGCATCACGCCAACTTAAAGTTCACGAAAGAAATTACACTACACACGATCTGGAGCTGGGAGCGGTTGTTTTCGCACTTAAGATATGGAGACATTACCTGTACGGTACCAAGTGCACCATTTACACCGATCATAGGAGTCTCGAGCATATCTTCAAGCAAAGGGAGTTAAACATGCGACAACGTCGATGGGTCGAGCTCTTGAATGATTACGAATGTGCGATCAAGTACCATCCGGGCAAAGCCAATGTTGTGGCCGACGCCCTCAGTCGAAAGGAGACTAAACCTAAGCGCGTGCGTGCGTTACAACTCACCATCCAATCTAGTCTTCCTACTCAGATACGAGATGCTCAGGTTGAAGCATTGAAAGCAGAGAATATCAGGGTCGAGTCTCTACGAGGATCAAGGAAACGATTAGAACAAAAGGAAGACGACGCCTACTACTTAACAGGGCGCATCTGGGTCCCACTTTACAGAAACATACGCGAGCTTGTGATGGATGAAGCGCACAAGTCTCGTTACTCAGTACATCCTGGTTCGGATAAGATGTACCACGACTTAAAGACTACATACTGGTGGCATAGCATGAAAGCCAACATAGCAACCTACGTCAGTAAATGTTTGACTTGTGCGAGAGTCAAGATCGAATATCAGAAACCATCAGGCCTACTCCAACAACCAGAGATCCCGACATGGAAATGGGAGCAAATTTCCATGGATTTCGTTACTGGCCTGCCTAGATCTCAACGCGGAAATGACACTATTTGGGTGATAGTGGATCCGTTGACTAAGTCTGCGCACTTCTTGGCTATCAAAGAAACGGATAAGTTTTCCACTTTAGCAGACGTTTATCTGAAGGAAGTGGTCTCGAGGCATGGGGTGCCAACCTCCATTATTTCTGATCGTGATGCGCGTTTTACTTCTGAACTGTGGCAAGCAATGCACAAGTCCTTTGGCTCACGTTTAGACATGAGCACTGCTTATCATCCATAGATGGATGGGCAGTCTGAGCGCACCATCTAAACCCTTGAAGACATGCTTCGAGCATGTGTAATCGATTTTGGCAATGGTTGGGAAAGACACCTCCCTTTGGTGGAGTTTTCGTATAACAATAATTACCACAGCAGCATACAGGCTGCTCCGTTTGAGGCATTGTACGGACGTAAATGCCGATCACCTGTGTGTTGGGCAGAAGTTGGCGACAGCCAAATCACTGGCCCAGAACTCGTGGTAGACATGACAGAAAAGATTGCTCTGATACGACAACGAATGGCGGCAGCTCATGACCGTCAGAAAAGTTACGCTGATAAGCGTAGGAAACCTCTAGAATTCCAGGTCGGGGACCGGGTTCTACTTAAAGTCTCACCCTGGAAGGGTGTGGTTCGTTTTGGTAAACGAGACAAGCTAAACCCACGTTATGTTGGACCTTTCGAAATCACTGAACGAATTGGCAAGGTCGCTTACAAGTTGAATCTACCTGAAGAGCTCAGTGGAGTTCCCAACGTATTCCACGTGTCAAATATGAAGAAATGTCTGTCAGATGAGACCCTCATAGTTCCTTTGAAGGAGCTCACAATCGACGATCAGTTGCGATTCGTCGAGGAACCAGTAGAAATCACAGACCGAGACGTTAAGATTCTCAAGCGCACCAAGATACCTCTTGTTAAAGTTCGTTGGAACTCTCGTCGTGGCCCAGAGTTCACCTGGGAACGAGAAGATCAAATGAAACACAAGTATCCCCAGTTGTTCGAGAACAGTGCCACCACTACTGAGGCTGAAGCTACTACGGAATTTAGGGATGAAATTCCAAACCAACGGGGGGATGATGTGACACCCCAGGAAAACCAGGAAACAACACAACACAACTAGCTTCCTCAGTAACCACGTGCTAAATTTCGGGACGAAATTTCTTTCAAGTTGGGGATGATGTGACAACCCGAGTTTCCAAGGTCTTTACTTGACACATTACTTGTTTCGTGAATTCTTTTTTGTAATTCTTTGCAGTATAACTTGTTCATGCTTGACATATGTTGATGTAATTATTTTATAAGTTGCATTAAACATTAAAATGTGAACTTTGTGTATGTGGTGTAGTATTATATATATATATATATATATATATATGTGTGTGTGTGTGTGTACACGACGAAGCTTGAAAGCTTCACCACAACACCCATTCAACGAAGCTTGGAACCTTCGCCGAAACAACCACCCGACGAACATTGAAACCTTCGTCATACCCACCATTCCGACGAAGCTTGTAACCTTCGTGGGGAACGGGCCTCGGCACAGGGAAGTTCGGCCCAACTTCTCACTTTATATTAAAATCGACTGTTTATCAGTTACGTGAATTACACAAACCCTACGCCCTCTCCCTTGTGCGACGGCAGCCCCTTTCTTCATTCGAAGTTTACCCATCTCGTTTAATCTAATCATTTCGGCTTTCAGGTTAGTGTATCAATTGATTAGATGATCTTGATGTTTGCTTTTGGTATGATCTTTGATGTTTTGTAGCAATTAGGGTTTCTTACTAGTGGATTTATTTATGATATTATACTTGTGATTTGTTAATGGTAATATATATATATATATATATATATACGTAATCTAGATCCACTAATGTGCTGCTTGTTATCGGTGTCGATTAAGGGGTAACTAGGTTGTGCAATCGGGTATGATGTGAACAAACTATATGAGGCGAATAAACTGTTAAGTGGGCATGATTATGAGTGTCGCGGAATGTGCGTTTTGAGATTCAATAGTTGGAAACTATCATACTGATAAACTGAATTAGGGTTTCAAGTTAATGATTTCAAATTGATTGCGTTGTCATGATTGTAGCCGTAACATGTTTTAAAAGTGGAATGAAACTGTTACTTGGATTGATTTCAAAATGCTAATTTTATGATAGGAATGATGGTATGATTATGTAACTGTTAGAATGTATTAGGATTCCTGTGTTTCATAACTGTTGATGATGATCATGCTTAACCCGACGAAACCCTTACCCGATGAACCTTCATTTGACGAACCTTTAATTGGACGAACCTCCATTCGGTGAACCCTGGGTAGACGAAGCCTCAAGCTTCGTCATAACCTTCATCGTGCCCTATATCGACGAACTCTCAAGGTTCGTCGTGATCCTTCGTCATGGCTCTCTATTAACGAAACCTCAAGGTTCGTCGTGAAGTTTATAAAGAACAGTAGGTTAGTATGTTTGTGTATGCTACATGCATGTTAGAAATTGATTATCGGTATTCACTTTCAATGATGTTTTCATGAGATCGAATGACATGATTTAGTTTTCACACCAAGTACATCTAACTGTTAGACTGGTTATGGAACATGCATGTAGACTGTGAATATGAATGGACTATATAACTACTGTATATTAATCGGTGATCATTACCTAGCATGCATTTTATGGTTAGAACTTACGTAAAAACATTACGAACATAAATTGATCACATGTGTATGAATACATAGGCTTTGATTGAATAAATTGAACGAGTAGTTAAGCATACCGAGCAAACCAAGGTGAGTTCACACTTTCCACAAGGCATGGGATTCCCAAGGGTTGGGAATGGGTAAAGGATTTAAGCTGAAATTGCGTGATCTCCTGATTTGGAACACGTACACACCATCTTTATTGAAGGGTGACAACATGTGATAAGGAATTGATTTGGAACCTACGTAATCTCCTGGTTTGGGGATTTCGTACACACCCTCTTTATTGAAGGGTGACAACACGGATACTAGACCAAAATCTCTATCATGAAGTCCCTCCTTTTATATCGACTTAATCGCCGGGCCAATGGCGTGCGGGTCATTAGTTAGATAGCGCTATTTAGGTTTGACAAGCCTCACACCGTGCCGCAGAGGACGGGCGTGAACTAATGGATCTGGGCACTAGTCAATGATGATAGACATTGACGTCAGGGCACCAACTTACTTTAGTCAGTGGTCGATATGGTAACGGGTCTAGTGGTTCACATAGGGAAGCCCCCACTGGTTATGGATATGTTTGGGAAACTAGGAAATGGGTTAACTATGGTTTACAAACGAACGCACCGTTTTTGAAACAACTTATAATTGAACACCAACAGTGAACTCACTCAACTTTGTTGTTGACTCGTTGTTACATGCCTTGCAGGTCGTTAGGTGCTTATGGAGCTTGCACGAGGAGGAGAGGTCATTGTGGGATATGGATTGTTATGTCCCATGCTTAACATTTGAACTTTAAACTATGTTTTGGTTATTTAAACATTGCTATGCTTCCGCTGATTTCTTAAACATGTTTTGGTTTCTTTTGAACACCAATTATATTGGGTTTGGTTTTATTTACTTAATTGCATTGTTCAATATGATTGGTGGCTGGATCCTGGTCAGTCACGCCTCCATGCGGTGATACTCCGCTTGTGGAATTTGGGGGTGTGACACCAGTATCTAGCCACCAATCACATTGAACTCATACATGACTTAAGTAAAAAAAAACTTTCATTTATTAAGGTAAGGTATTACATTACATAAAGCATAACCCATTGTATTCAGCGGAAGCATAAATCATAAGTGTTACATAAACAGTATAAACTAAAGCCATTAGACTTGTCTTGCAATCCCATGCTTTACGACCCATGACCACTCCAGCATCCCAGACAGCAAGTTCCACGATCCACATAATCTATAACCTGCGAGCATGCACACACATGTATCAGACAACGATGGTGAGTTCATAGTTTTACTAAAATGTCAGATACCAAGTGTTTCGTTACATTCATTGATTACAAATCCGAAAGTAATGTTGATAATATCTCGATACTGAACAAGACGGCTCCTGATGTATGTTTTGCCCGTTCCCCAGTGCTCCTATCAAAGCACTGGGCATGACTGGGTCATTAGTTCACACCCGTCCTCTCCGGTACGGGGTGAGGGTGCCAAACCTAAGTAGCGCTACCAACTAATACCCTGCTACCTCTTCGGTAACAAAAAGATGGGACTTAAGAGTGATAGAGTGAGAATATTATCCAACATCCCAGTTTTACCCAAAAGACTTATCCCTCCCCGAGATACCCACTGAATGTCCCAACCACCGGGACGCATGCTCAAGAGTAGTGAACTCACCTCGGTTTGCTCGGTATGTTAGGTTACATTACCCGTTCCAAGTTGGTCAACCATACCCTACCGTGGTTACCAAAATTAGTCAGTTTCTTAATCACATAACGCAAGTTGTACCACATATTTTGCAAGTAACATTCACATATCATCACACAAATTGTAACAGTTGATCATGCACTCAAATCAGTAGCATACATCATAGTATCACATAATGGGTGTGTGAACCCTCCAATAACAGATTGTTTGCATGATCATATTTATTAACCATAATTCATCAAAATGTGAGATCTACCGGGTTTAAGGTAGTATGCGGATCCTGTTTTTTTTTTTCGGCCCAACACTTCCTAGCCCAACCTAATTAGTATGCGACTAACTAGTTGATTCTTCAAATCTATTCGGCCCAAGTTATGCATCATAAACATGTGGATCACAATTAACAATCGGCCCAATCACCTGGGATTAATCAAAGTTATCATTACTTACTCAGCAGCCCAAGTTTTCATTCCTCATAATCAAAACAATCCTCATTCTGTTAAATCTAAATATCTATCTATTAATTACTATCTAACAATTTGCACACATAATTCTATGTAATCAGTTTATATTAGAAACATCACATATTTTCGACCCTCTTGGCTAAAGATCAGGTGACGAAACACTAATGTTTCGTCGAACCCCTTTGTGATGAAACACCAAGTTTCGTCGTCTTCATGCATGGCGAAACCACCTATGTTTCGTCGACTTCAGGCATGGCGAAACCACATGTTTCGTCGCCCTTTTCAACATACCAAACCCTAATGTTCACTCATATGACCGAGACCTGATGTGTCTTAAATCATACACATTTTATACATCAAATTCCTTACATTTTAATCTGTTTGAATATGATTTTCTTGCGATATTGGTACTTATTTGATTATATGTTATATTTACAGGAAACTGTGAATAACATGTGGATTTAGCGAGGAAAACGAAGGGAATAATTACAGCGAAGAAAGCACGGAAAAGACGTGTCGGAAAACAAGAAAAAAATAATAAATTTGCTGAACAAAAGGCCTTACGGACCGTCCTGGTGTAAAGGGGGCAAAAGCGGCGAATAAAACGGAATTCGAATGAAGAAGAAATGAAGAAAAGAATATAAATACGCGCCAGAAACAGTCAGAACTTCATCTGGACATATCCGGAGCTAGAAAATGAGTTACGGGAGCCATAATATATGCTTTTGGGGTAGCTCGGCGAGAGGAATCCAAAAATAAAGTTTGTTTTTGAAAACCCCTTGCGCACCGTAAGGTTAAAAGTGTTACGGTGCGCAAGGGGTCTCCAGGAGCTCAAAATTTCAACTATAAAAGGGTCTCACTTGCAACTTCGAAAACACACCTCTACAACACAAAACCTTCAGGTTTGGATCAATGTAGTCGATCTTGGAGCACCTTTGGAGGTCTCGGAAGCTCTCGGTTCAAGTTAAAAGCGCCCCGGTTCCGACAAATGTCCGACAAACGTTAAGTTTTCGTATCTTTTACTTTTTACCATGTTACCTTGTGTTTGTAATTGTGTTTACTTTCTGTATTTGTATAATATGTGTGCTTAAACTTGTATACTACCTGGGTTATGATGAACTAAATGATTGTAATGCATATTTGATGTAATTTCAGTTATTTCATGTGATTTACAGAACATAGTCTTTAAAGTTAATCTTGGTATTGCATGTTGGTGTATTTTGAGTAAATTGTTTGTCGATAAATTCAAAGGTTTAAACATGAAGACGTTCTCCTTAAACTTAGAATTTAATTTGATTCGTTTATCTTTTGATTTTCGGGTTAAATATTGTGTTGCGAAATTGACCAAGTCTAATAATAATTCAAATCAAAATACTAAAACTTGCATCCTCACCTTATGACTAGAAATAAGATTAGGGTGAGCTAGGTTATTAGCTAATCATTGGTGGGTAATTTGGGTAATCGATAACTCGAGCTCTTTTATTACATCGTGATTAAGGTTTCTTAGGATTTTAATTTTCAAAGATTTGTTCGCTTTGCGGGTTTAAAAGATCGTCTCACAACTTAGTCTCTGAGGTTCCAACGGTTGGATTCACGTAGGATTTGGTATCGATAGCTCGAGCCGGTTCGTTCTAGCACTTCACATCTCGTCTTTATCTTTTGTTTAAATGGCATCTCTAACGGGGGGTTAACCAAAAGAAAAAGATATTTAACTGTTATTATTGTCAAATTAGCATTGCATGATTCTAGGGATTCTAAAACCCAGGTAGTCCAGTTATTATATATATTTGTTATACTTTGTTTCAGTAATTGTTATATGTTGCTTGTTTAATTGTTTCACTGTATTTGTTTATTTGTTTTACTTTTCTCGTTTTGTTTTCTTCATTCTCGTAAGTTATTATTTAAAAATCAAAAATCAATTTAAATCAAACTTCCAAATTTAACTTTATAGTCGATAGAGGTTTATTATCTAAAGTTTGTATATAGTGTCCACGGATTGATATCCGGTCTTGCCATCTACACTACACCGCGACCGGTGCACTTGCCGATTGTGTGTGGTTTAGTAGCAATTCCATTTAAAACTTGTTTTGAAAATAAAACGAAATATCATATGCTTGGACATGTAGTAACTGGAAGGGTTAAGTACCGTTAAATTGGGAACTCCTGTCTAGGCTGGCATTCGTACAAATCCAATTATAAGGACCCGTTACCTACCTGGGGACAATCCCAATGAGAGTACCGACACCTATTAGGCCAAAGTATGTCCAACTTTTAAGCCTCTGAATAAACAACCTCACATCAAGCTTTTTACACACCAAGGCTTTTGAACAACACGATTCATACAACATTAAAGTCTTTCAAACGAAAAGCAGGTTGTGACCGCACATCAAGTTTTTGGCGCCGTTGCCGGGGACACTGGCAAACTTTAGAGAACGACCCGAGTCGTCTATTTAGTTATTTTTACTTGTTTTCATAGATTAAAGTTTGTTTGTTTGTTTGTTTTGTGTATTTTTATAATGTGTTTGATCTGTGGAGGGCCTCATTTTACCGAATATTGTCCAAATTCATCAGAGTATTCCACATATTACTCTTCTAACTTATATTCACAACCACAACCATATCAAAACTATTATTCTTCACCATATCAACCATGCAACGAAAGCAAGTACCCACCTTAATTTCCGACATTTGTGGAATCATGTCAAGTCGTCACTCAGACAACATCATTACTGAAGCAAAACTGCGAAGCACTAGATCAAATGTTAGAAAAGATGGAGAACAACAATCAAATCATAAATCCATTTTGTGGGAATTGCGCTGGACCGCACAAGTCTGAAGATTGTCCGAACTCTTTTCGATGGGCAATGCCTTCGGTTCCAAAGGGGATATATTGGGCCGACAAGGATGATTGGACTTCAAATCAAGACATGAATGACGAGTCGGTAGATGCCACAGAGCTTACCAATATGGAGACAACATTGAAGGATGCTGAGGGTATTAGTGAAGATAATAAGGTACAGCAGGAAGAGAAAAATGTTAAACTAATAATTGATTTTTCCTGTGATGAAGCGGAAATAGATGCGAAGCTGGCTGAATATAGGAGACTAATAAAAGAAGAGATTGAAGAAGAACTACCCGGTCATCCAGAGCTGTCAGATAGAGAACCGGAGACAAAATGGACACTGGAATCCCACCTCCGGTTCAGCAAGTCATTAATTCCAAACATTGGTGTCCTACACCATGGAATATCGATGATGACTTTTGGAGTGATGACGATAAACGGGTAGTAGAAGAGATTGAGTTGGAGGTGCCTCGATACTCAGCTTCTCTAATTGGAGAAGTTAAAGAAAAGCCACTTGACAAGATGGAGGATGAGAAAGACCATGAACCATCTTGGGAAGAAGAGTTTGGTGATGAGTTGGTAGGTTTGCCAACTATTGAAAATGCAGAATTTGACCCAATCGGTGATCTTGCCTATTTAGAGAAATTACTCGAAGGTGAACCGATTATGGAAATCAAACAAATACCAAACGAAGAAGAAGATAAAGTGGCTGAGGAGTTTGAAAGTTGGCCCGTGGGAAAGCTAGAAGCTGGATCACCACCACAATTAAAAACACGGGAGAAGACACGAAGAAACTTGGATCAACATACATTGAGGATGCAAAGATGGTGCAAACGGAAGCTCAAATGCAGAGACAACCATCATCCTCCTTATATGACACGAATCAGGTTTGGTCCAGGTAAATTTAAGTATTGGTGGTGTGACCTATTTGAAAATGTTAAAAGGTTTAAAAGTTCCAAATTTAAAAATAACAAGAAGCGGGTGAAATTGAATAAGCTAGACTGGGGTTGGATAAAGGAGAAGCCTCCAGATTGAGGTTTTGGGACGACACATAGTTATGTAGTTGGTGTGATTTTTCGTAGTGTTTATTTTATCTTGATCTTTTGTGTGGTTTGAGTTAGTTTTTGTCTTTGTGTCAGTTTTATGCCTAGGTTTGTTTGTTATGTCATGTATAGGTTTGCTTAATCCGCCCGTACTCAATCTCCATTCGGGTGGAAATCTCGGAACTGCAATCTTGTGAAAAAGCAACCAAGGTGTAAAAAGAGACCGCGAAGGAAATGCTATACGGTCATATTCAAGTTTGGATTAGGAACATGTATAACTGGCACAGATTATCATCATAACCAGGTAAGTCCTTTCCAAATTTGTCTTTAGTATTTTATTTCTTAATTATCTTAAGTGTTTTTAAGTCGGTTTCCATCCTACATTGAGGCCAATGTAGAATTTAAGTGTGGGGATGGGAAATTATTGTTAAAGTCATAAAATTTATAAAAAAAGAGTATAATTTTTGTGCATATTTGACTTATTTTTATCTAATAATTATACATATGAGAAAATTTTAATTGTTTTTCATAAATAGAAATTTTGTTTTCTAATTATTCATAAATTTGCATCTTAAATACACACCCAATTTCAGTGAGTTTTGAGCCTTTCTAAAGCATTCATCATATGCTTAAGACTTCATTTGATTGAGTGTGCCGCATAATAGTATACATTTCAGAACTTGTCTTGAATATACTTGTTGAAATCATTAACTATAAAATTGTATAAAAATGACAGAGGCATTAGGATACACCCATGTGTTTACCCATTTGTTAAAACTTTAAAAACCAAAAATATTATCCAATAGAAAACCAAGTTGAGCATTTTTCATTTTTCGTTTGTTATAAACCCACCATATTAAACCATATAAGCCTTTTTGTTTTACCTTTTCAACCCATGTGTGAATTCCGGTTTAGTATAATTTTCCTTTCATAAGAAGTTAGTTTGGTCTTTTACTGGCAGACCGTAAAGAACTGGACATGCATTCATTCGATTTAAATTTACTTTGTTGTTTACAATTCGCGAAACCAAGTTTATGGGACATCCAAAAGTGCTATGAAAAGAAGAGCAAAACGATATGATAAATGCATTGGATGTGGAAACTGGTCTCACACAGGAAGATGTCGAAAAAGTCAAACTGAATCCCAATATGAATACACGCTTCTAATCAGGATGGGTGCTATTAGGCTTGATGCTGAACGATCCATTAGAGTTGAAAGTAATGTTCACTACAGGATACAGGAAGATTTAATCTACATCAAGGATAAAACCAGTCTTGACGATCTGACCTTAAAAGAGTCACTTGGTTTGTGAGTGTGTGAAAAAAAAAATTGTGAAGTTTGCTAGGATAATTTGCTAGACCGGATTGAAACACTTCACCCAGTAAATAGCCACAATTTCCTACCTTTAAACCCTAGCCAAGTTACAACCCACAATAAAAGTCCTCTTGATTTATATGATTTTTATATAATTGGTAAAGATGAGATTTCATTACAAGCTTATGACAATGATACTATATGGCCCGGCTTTTGAGTGATCACAGAAAAATTATTAGTGCACTATTCACTAGTTTACACCAGTGAGCCGAGGGAAGTAAATAAAAGATGCAAGTAAGTGAGTAATTGAAGATAAAACTCTATTTTTGAAAAAAAAAAAAATAACATTTAGTTTTCTCATTTCTATCATTATTAGCTAATTTTAAATCATTTATGTACATTAATTTTATGTGTGTTTAATTTTTCTTTGTAAAATAATCATTTTAAATTTCAGTATGTACAGTTGTTTGGAGTTTTGCTTAGGGACAAGCAAAAGGTTAAGTGTGGGGATATTTGATGTGTCTTAAATCATACACATTTTATACATCAAATTCCTTACATTTTAATCTGTTTGAATATGATTTTCTTGCGATATTGGTACTTATTTGATTATATGTTATATTTACAGGAAACTGTGAATAACAAGTGGATTTAGCGAGGAAAACGAAGGGAATAATTACAGCGAAGAAAGCACGGAAAAGACGTGTCGGAAAACAAGAAAAAAATAATAAATTTGCTGAACAAAAGGCCTTACGGACCGTCCTGGTGTAAAGGGGGCAAAAGCGGCGAATAAAACGGAATTCGAATGAAGAAGAAATGAAGAAAAGAATATAAATACGCGCCAGAAACAGTCAGAACTTCATCTGGACATATCCGGAGCTAGAAAATGAGTTACGGGAGCCATAATATATGCTTTTGGGGTAGCTCGGCGAGAGGAATCCAAAAATAAAGTTTGTTTTTGAAAACCCCTTGCGCACCGTAAGGTTAAAAGTGTTACGGTGCGCAAGGGCCTGTCGGCAGAAACTTTTTCAGTTGAGTGGAGAAGTTAGGTCAAAAGTGCTTGCGCACCGCAACACCAAAAGTGTTACGGTGCGCAAGGGGTCTCCAGGAGCTCAAAATTTCAACTATAAAAGGGTCTCACTTGCAACTTCGAAAACACACCTCTACAACACAAAACCTTCGGGTTTGGATCAATGTAGTCGATCTTGGAGCACCTTTGGAGGTCTCGGAAGCTCTCGGTTCAAGTTAAAAGCGCCCCGGTTCCGACAAATGTCCGACAAACGTTAAGTTTTCGTATCTTTTACTTTTTACCATGTTACCTTGTGTTTGTAATTGTGTTTACTTTCTGTATTTGTATAATATGTGTGCTTAAACTTGTATACTACCTGGGTTATGATGAACTAAATGATTGTAATGCATATTTGATGTAATTTCAGTTATTTCATGTGATTTACAGAACATAGTCTTTAAAGTTAATCTTGGTATTGCATGTTGGTGTATTTTGAGTAAATTGTTTGTCGATAAATTCAAAGGTTTAAACATGAAGACGTTCTCCTTAAACTTAGAATTTAATTTGATTCGTTTATCTTTTGATTTTCGGGTTAAATATTGTGTTGCGAAATTGACCAAGTCTAATAATAATTCAAATCAAAATACTAAAACTTGCATCCTCACCTTATGACTAGAAATAAGATTAGGGTGAGCTAGGTTATTAGCTAATCATTGGTGGGTAATTTGGGTAATCGATAACTCGAGCTCTTTTATTACATCGTGATTAAGGTTTCTTAGGATTTTAATTTTCAAAGATTTGTTCGCTTTGCGGGTTTAAAAGATCGTCTCACAACTTAGTCTCTGAGGTTCCAACGGTTGGATTCACGTAGGATTTGGTATCGATAGCTCGAGCCGGTTCGTTCTAGCACTTCACATCTCGTCTTTATCTTTTGTTTAAATGGCATCTCTAACGGGGGGTTAACCAAAAGAAAAAGATATTTAACTGTTATTATTGTCAAATTAGCATTGCATGATTCTAGGGATTCTAAAACCCAGGTAGTCCAGTTATTATATATATTTGTTATACTTTGTTTCAGTAATTGTTATATGTTGCTTGTTTAATTGTTTCACTGTATTTGTTTATTTGTTTTACTTTTCTCGTTTTGTTTTCTTCATTCTCGTAAGTTATTATTTAAAAATCAAAAATCATTTTAAATCAAACTTCCAAATTTAACTTTATAGTCGATAGAGGTTTATTATCTAAAGTTTGTATATAGTGTCCACGGATTGATATCCGGTCTTGCCATCTACACTACACCGCGACCGGTGCACTTGCCGATTGTGTGTTGGTTTAGTAGCAATTCCATTTAAAACTTGTTTTGAAAATAAAACGAAATATCATATGCTCGGACATGTAGTAACTGGAAGGGTTAAGTACCGTTAAATTGGGAACTCCTGTCTAGGCTGGCATTCGTACAAATCCAATTATAAGGACCCGTTTCCTACCTGGGGACAATCCCAATGAGAGTACCGACACCTATTAGGCCAAAGCATGTCCAACTTTTAAGCATCTGAATAAACAACCTCACATCAAGCTTTTTACACACCAAGGCTTTTGAACAACACGATTCATACAACATTAAAGTCTTTCAAACGAAAAGCAGGTTGTGACCGCACATCAAGACCCTAATCATCACATAATCTCACACAACATATCATAAACTCAATCATTAGACACAATCATTTAATCGTCGATTAAACATCATCACCCCTTCTGGTTTCGTGATTACATCCTAGCCGATTCCTTCATTACTAACAGCATTCCATCATTTAATCAGCATCAATCAATCTATAAGCAAAACTCTACATCGCATTCTGACCATACGTATTACTAGCATTCTGACTATACATATTACAATGCTTTCAACAATTACAATCACATACACGCAACATAATATCACACCAAAAACCATGCAACAATTAAACAATGGTAGTAGAGTAACCTAGATACAAGATACGGGCGGGATTTGCTTGCAGCGAGAAGGAGAGACTTCGAGGGGGGGCTGATCGCCGACTAGAGGGAACTAGGGTTTGATATCCTAGTGTGTTGCTAAAACAATGAAACCGTGTCTCCCATGTGTACGTACATTTCCCTTAGTTAAAAGGGGTTGGGTTTGGCTTTAGGCCTAGGGGAGCTGGGCCGAGGATGGCTTGGTTTACAAGGAGAGAGTGTTCGGCCCATATTATAGGTGTGCGATTAATAATAGAATGTGTGACCCGAACCTTTATGTAACTAAATTATATTACCAACAACGTTCACATTTAACCTTTCACACATCACGTACAAACATTTAACACTTCACATATCACGTACAAACAACTCATAAATATCACGTACAAACAACTCATAAATATTCAATATAAATTTATACATTAACTTTTCATATAAAGTTTGTATAAGTTACATCAGGGTGCGGTGAAAGGTTCTAAAACACGGGTTGTCACATTCATGGCTACAATGGTTTTGGTATTACTTATATAAACTCGTGAAGTTGATAAAACATATTTCAATATCAAAACACTTTTTGATTTCAAAGTACATAATCGACAACTCTCGTAGTTGGTCGAGGTATTGCAATATAAATTCACAGCCATGAATTTGACCTACAAAACCTATGTACTCGCCGACATTTTTATGCTGACTATTTTTCACATATGTTTCGGGTTTTATTACGTGACGATTGTTGATTGCTTGCTACACATAGGATGGACGCGGGCTTTAGTGACTTAAAACTTGAAAGACAATTGTTGTAATTATTTGGTTTATATGAAAACAATGAGATAATTAATGAAATAAAACAAAACTTCAATTACCATGTGTTGTGAAACAATGATTCTGTTACGACACTCCCTGACGTTTCCACCGCGGTTTGTTGTATTACGATGTCGGGGTGTGACAGAAAAGTTGGTATCAGATCTCATGGTTATAGGGAACTAGGTTATTAGTAATGCTTTGACCTAGACTTTAACCTTCCTAGGACCCTAACACAAGATTCATGTGTTTACATCTTAAAACAATACTATCACCTATCTTTAGGTGACAACCACAACAAGAACGCAAAATACAAATCCGTTTTGAAAATCAATCATCTATTCTTAGATGATTTGTTTTAAGGCTCCAAGCCTTCAAAGTTTTCAAAATCTCGTTAAAGTTTGGGTCTTTATATGTGAAAACGTGCAATCTGGAAGGGTGGGTGCCTGTACCTCGAGATTTCTGTCTAAGGCTAGAGTGTTCGTACAAATTCGCAGTATCGGACCAGTCACTCTTACCTGGGAACTCTTGGGGTGAGTGTCCACTTATAGGCTAAAGCATGTCTTCGCGATACATTATTATGACCCGCTTACTTTGATTAGTCATAGTGTCGTTTGTTTGTTTTAATTAACAAATAAATGGTCACAATCCTCATGTTTCGTCGATATTTCTTTAACATTCAGTTTTGATTATCCGATAACATCTCACTAGTTTTCTCTCATAGTTTCCACTATCTATAGGATGCCTCCTCATCGCAGCGATACTCAAAGGTCCGAACTGGCTGCTACAATTTCCCAACAACTAAGCATAGTACTCCGTGGGACCATTGGGTTAGCTGTTGCCATGTCTCATCTCAAGGATGAAACTACTCAAGAGGCACCTAAGAAGACAAAAGCCAAGCCTTCGAGAAAATCAAAGAAGTGTAAAGCTTCAGGGAATCTTACAACGATTGCTCCAATTCCGCTTAACCAAGTGGGACCTAGCCAGGTGGGATCACCACCAGATAGGAAGCCATACAGAGGAAAAGCTCCTCTATGCAATCGATGTAACCGTCATCACTATGCCAGTGCCCAATGCCGAAAATGTTCAAACTGTCGACGTTTTGGTCACACAACAAATGTCTATCGTTTTGCCGTTACGCCAAGCAAAGCTATGGCAGTTCCTACTCAATTTATCGCAACTCCTCATGCGATGCATGTTTGCCCTAACTGCCCACAAGGAACCTGCTTCAATTGTTGTCATCCAACCACTTCAAATAACCTAGCTGGCAGATGAAGACTCAACAAATATGCACATGATTAACGCTGGCAATATCAAGGCTTTTGCTAATGCCTAAATAAACACTTATACTTTTGTGTTTTCTGTGTATCTTGAAACACTTTGGTTGTTCTATAAATAATTTTGGTCGTTTCTATCTTATTTACAAAGTCAATGTGGTTACATGTAAGAAAAACATGCCCCTACGATGCGGGCACCAAGGAACCGTGTTCCTTGTAAGACAAACTACTCTTGTAGTTCCTCCATTTTGTGATTGCTTGTGATCTCCACAAAAATTCTAAGTACTCGTTTCTTCTAAGAAACAAAGAACAAGGTACAAGTTTCAACTATGGACGAATGCTCAAAGTACCACTTTAAATCCTTGATTGGATACCTAAGGGTACTTCCGTAAGTCCTTAATTGGTCTTACACAATAATTCTTTGTACACATCATTTCTTCCTAGTTTCACGACATTATACACAGTATATGATTTCAAAAAGATTATACATGTTTTCAAAAACCTCATACATGATTTCAAAATCATCTCACATGGTTTTAAAACATTTTATAAACATATTTATCTAATATACCTAGTACATGAGTTCAAAAACATTACATAAGGTTTCAAAAACATTAAACATATTTTCAAAGATCCCATGCATAGTTTTCAAAGACAATCTTCTCGTATGTTGTCTTAGCATACATAGCACACGATTTTCAAGAACATTCAACACGTATGTTGACTTAGCATACGTAGTACACAATTTTCAAGGACACCCTATTTCGTATGTTGGCTTAGCATACCTAGCACATTGAATTTCAAGGATCCTTTTTGCTGCATATAACATATCTAGCACTTCGATTTCATGAACACTACACTTCGTATGTTGACTTAGCATACCTATTACAAGGTTTTGAAACATTTCTCACTACATGAATTCCAAAATCCTTATAGGATCTTTCTATCTTCATAGTTAGATCCTTATGGATGTTTAAAGTGCAAAATCAAAATCCTTAAATGGATTCTTTGTGTGCTTTAATACGTATGTTACGACTCAATAAGGACAAACCCGAATCCTTGTGAGATCTTCCTATCTTTATAGTTAGATCCTTATGGATGTTTAAAGTACTAATTGAACTTCTTGATTAGATTCCTGGTGTACTTTAAATGCATATGAACAAATCGACGACAAGTTAATAACAAATGATAACAAGATTAATAACAAGCTGATAACAAGTTGATAACCAAGTTGACAATTATGTGATTACGTGATTATTCGTTTATGTATTTATGTGTGATCCAAATGCTCGCTATCCAAATCCTTGTAGAATCTTCCATATCTTCAAATGATGGATTCTTAGAAAGATATCCAAAAGTAATATCTTAAATCCTTAATGGGCTTCTATGTAATAATTAAGACCCTTGGATTTTGAAAGTACTATACCAAAGTTAAAGAGATTGATTCGTCAATCTAGTTAAAGAAATCATGTGTTGATCTAGTTGAAGAGATCGTTTGTCGATCTGTTTAAAGAGATCCTTTGTTGATCTAAGTTAAAGAGACCCTATGGTGGTCTAGTCAAATCATCACAAGATTATTCATTTGATAAATTTTTCCCCTACACATTATAAAATGAACTATGCGGACTGTGCAAGGAATTACGTAATTATGGATGCATACATAATTATGGAATTCAGTGCACAGAAACCACAACAAGTTTTGTCATGTGTAAGAACTTATAGTGATAAGAATAACGAAACGGGAACAATGTGATAAGTGTACCTTATTACATTGCAAGCATGGCGTTATTTAAGTTGCTAGAAGTTCTGGACCTTGACCGAAGTTGTTTTACTCTCCGACTCCAATTTCTAGCACACACAAGTTTCCTATTATAGTCCTCATAGGAAACATCCCTTCTATTCGTTGTTCGAAACTCTAACTCCTTGTTAAATTCACACGCTCTTCATATTCCTCTACAAACAAGGACATCACTTTGACAATTACATGACGCTCTTAAGGATTTAATGTTATCCAGACCCATATGTGTAACTTAAACAAGAAACAAAAGCTATCTATAATCATTTTCGTTTCTGATGAAGTATTCATTGAGGAAAATGAACTATCCGTTCATTTTCGCTTCTGAAGATTATCCATTGGGGAAAAATGAAACACAAATCCTTATAGAATCTAGAGGTCATGATGCCATTTGGGTAGTCATTGATCATCTTACAAAGTCAGCACACTTTCTGCCAATTCGCGAGGATCTATCTGCTGATAAACTCGCCAAGATTTATGTTAATGAGATTGTATCTTGACATGGTGTTCCTTTGAACATCATATCCGACTGTGATGCTCGATTCTCATCTCACTTTTAGAAGACCATGCAATCTGCTATGGGAACCCAACTAAATTTGAGCACTGCTTATCATCCCCAAACGGACGGACAATCCCAGAGGACGATACAAACACTGGAGGATATGCTTAAGAGCATGTGTAATAGACTTTGGTGGTAATCGGGATTCACATCTTCCATTGATCGAGTTCTCTTACAACAATAGTTATCATGCTAACATCAATATAGCGCCTTTCAAAGCTTTATACGGTCGAAAATGTCGTTCACCTATCTATTGGAATGAGATCGGTGAAGTTCAGATTACTGGACCTGAACTCATTTTGGAAACAACAGACAAAGTCAAGAA
This sequence comes from Helianthus tuberosus, assembly GCA_030545235.1. NCBI lineage: Eukaryota > Viridiplantae > Streptophyta > Magnoliopsida > Asterales > Asteraceae > Helianthus > Helianthus tuberosus. The sequence goes on from CM060407.1 coordinate 129,599,002, forward strand.
AATTCGCGATAATCTTCTAACAGCTAGAAGCAGTCAAAAGAGTTATGCGGATATGCGACGCAAGCCCTTGGAATTTCAAGTTGGAGACCATGTCCTACTCAAGGTATCCCCTTGGAAGGGAGTGGTGAGATTTGGAAAAAAAGTAAAACTTGCACCACGATACGTTGGACCATTTAAGATTGTTGAAAGAATCGAAAAGGTTACCTATCGACTAGAGCTGCCTCCTGAACTTGGAAATATTCACCTAACATTCCACGTGTCTAATTTACGAAAGTGTTTAGCCGACACTGATCTTCACATTCTACTCGACGAAATTCAAGTTGATGACACAATGCACTTTGTCGAGAAACCAGTGGAGATAATGGACCATGAAGTCAAAAGACTGAAGAACAAATGAATACCGATAGTCAAAATTCGCCGGGAGTCCAAACGTGGCCCAGAGTTTACTTGGGAACGTGAGGACCAATTGAATGCGAAATATCCACATTTGTTTTCACAAGTTTCCTCTAGTTAAAATTTCGGAACGAAATTTCCTAAAGTAGGGGAGACTGTGATATTTGTGCTCTATAACACTGTACGATGTAGAACAATATCAATTATCAATGAAACAATTTGTTTTGGTCTCAATGTTTGTTTATTTGTGATTGACAATTTCACGTTTTGATTCTAGTTCGATTTCAAGCTTTTTATCGCTTTCTGGAAAGTTATACGCAAACTGTTACGTAAACATAATCGGTTTAACACGAAAAACACTCCAGAACAGTGACATAAGCTTAACATACCTTAAATAACCTTTACATAACTTAGAAATAAGTTTTGAAGGGTTTGGTGTGTCAAAAACAAGTTTATTCGATCACAACGACTATTTGCAACAAACTTCAAAAGTCTGCCAAATACGCTTATTTCTAAGTTACGAATAAACAAGTTTAGTCGAAGTTTTGAAGGGTTTGGTGTGTCAAAAACAAGTTTAGTCGAAGTGATGAGTCAAAGTTTTGGTCAAAATGCACGATTATGTGCATTTTGCGATGAAACTATTTTCGGGTATCAAAACACTTTGTTTTGATATCAAATCAGTTTTCTAACTTAGTTAAACATGTTTTAACATGTTTAACTCATCACTTTTAGTTTAGTGCTTATTTTGGGTCGTAAATCAAGCGGTCTCGACAACCGCTTAGACTTTCGAACCCGACCCATTTGGTCGATCATTAGGATCCGACCAAACATATTTTGTGACCATAGTAGTATAGTAAATAACCTTCCAAGCTTATACCTTATGGTCACTTAGTTTGATTAGTTGTATGATAGGTAGTTTATATGCCTTAGGAAAATGACCAAAATGCCTTTTTTAGGCATAGTTTGAATTTAAGCATATGTAACTTAAATTTTGACATTAAACTGATTATGCAACAATATTAAACATGTTTAGGCATATAATACTTGTCATAGGACTAGTTAGGCTATCCGAATGCGCTTTTGCGCAAATGACGCGTTAAAGTAGTGTAGACTACCTTAACGGGTCATAACGGGACAAAAGCACTTAGGATAGGTTTCAATTCAGAATGTAGGCTTGTTTAAACCATATCATATGAGTTCCAACACTCATTTGGTTTACAAGACTTCATTCTGACCGATCTCCCGATATAGGTCCCGATTTATTAACATAGTGATCCGATACTAGGTGCCACTTGATTCCTTGATTTCCAGAGCTTTGTTAGTTCACCTAATCGAGGATACTTTGCAATCTCATGTGAGTACATAGTTCCCCTATTTTACTGCTTTCAAATATTTTGGGGTGATTCATATGTGCTAAACGATTTCGAGTTTTCAGGACAAATGCTATGGTTTATATTAAACACAACGATTTCAATAATGTGGACGAACTTGTTGGTGCGTTAATACATAACACGAATGAAATTCATTAAGAATGATCAAGCTGACCAGTAGTATGTTATGGTACCATAGGATCTGACAAATCCCGTTATCGGACTATCGCCATGGTTATGGGGTATTATGGGTAACGACAGAACCTGATGAATTTTAACAAACCCTTTGGTGGTTTGTTAGTCGAGTTAAAGATACCCTTTGGTGGTATAGTCGAGTCAGAACACAGGTTTGAATGTGTTCATTAAAGAATGACCAAAAGTTGCATTTCACAATTAAAACACGGACGATTTGAACGATTGAGCGGTGATTTATAACACGGACGATTTGAACGGTGATTTATAAAACGGACGATTTGAATGATTTGAACGATGATTTATAACACGGACGATTGAACGATTGGAACAATTTTGACGATTGGTTTATGGTAAGTGATTAGATAGCAGGACGGGAGTAATATGATAAAAGCATGGTGGATACGCCACTGGTACTTCCTATATATAAGTGCTTATATCACATTACATTTCATAGCGTTATCTAGATCGCTTGGACGAATGTTTTCAAATGATGTCACACAACGAGGTTTACTTAAAGATATAAACCATACGATGTTTATTTTCAAAACAATTTACTTCTTGGTTTTACAATGACAAATGTTTTCGGTCCAGATTCATGGCTACAATGGTTTTGGTATTACTTATATAAACTCGTGAAGTTGATAAAACATATTGCAATATCAAAACACTTTTTGATTTTAAAGTACATACTCGACAACTCTCATAGTTGGTCGAGGTATTGCAATATAAATTCATAGCCATGAATTTAACCTACAAAACCTATGTACTCGCCGACATTTTTATGCTGACTATTTTTCACACATGTTTCAAGTTTTATTACGTGACGATTGTTGATTGCTTTCTACACATAGGATGGACGCGGGCTTTAGTGACTTAAAACTTGAAAGACAATTGTTGTAATTATTTGGTTTATATCAAAACAATGAGACAATTAATGAAATAAAAAAAAACTTCAATTACCATGTGTTGTGAAACAATGATTCTGTTACGACACTCCCCGACGTTTCCGCCGCGGTTTGTTGTATTACGCGGTCGGGGTGTGACAATGGTTTTGGTTAGTGGTTAGTAAAAATGGCGAAAAGCGTAAAAAGCGTCGGTCGTCGTAAAACTTTTTGTTTTTTGTGACTTTTATTCAAACTAAGCATATTTAAACAAGATTTCTTTGAGGAACTTGTTTGTTTATTGCAAGATTTTCATATTTTTTTTCGTCACAAGATAACCGAGCTTTTTACTAAAACAAAGGGGTTTGAAACGAAAAGGTTTTGGTGGGTAAAGGGTGTTTGCTTTGTGGGTTTTGAAATGAAAAGGTTTAGGCTTAAAGGGGCTAACTAGAGGGATTTTGGGTAGGTGATAAAACAAAATTAAAAATAATGGTGTTGAAAGGAAAATGGGTTAGTCCTAATGCCTCCATCATTTACTTAGTTGGGTTCGAGTTGGTAAGGACCGAGAATGTATCGTCATGGCAAGTCTAGAGTCTTAAGAACCACGCGGCTATTCACACAAGAAACGAAAAATGAGCATTTAGTTTAAAGACATGTGCTTGTATGCTCAATAAAGGCTCAAAACTCACTTGTTGTGGGAATGGGTTTATAATGTGATCAAGTATATATAATCAAATTTTAATTGGATTTGTCATGCCTTTTCATAATTTTCTTATTTGGTTTTTTTATCATGACGCTGTCGGTTGTAAATTTGTAAAAATATAACCCTTTTAGAACTTGTTATTCCCAAATTAAACCAAGACAAGTAAAAAAATGAAAATTTTTGGGGTGATTAGCAGTTCCAATAGAGTTTTGTGTAAGGCTTGTTATTAAGACTTGCAAGATTCAAGGTTTTAGCATCCCCCCATACTTAAATTACACATTGTCCTCAATGTATCCCAAAAATAAGTTTTTAGGTTGATTGAATGTGTAAAAGTGTGTTGAAAAACAAATTTTTATGTTACTAGGCGTCTGGCCACGGCCCCGTGGTTAGATTGCCAATAACATATTTAAACAGAAGGCTGGCCACGGGGCGTGTTCAGCGAGCATGGCCCTATGGCCAGTTACCTGCACTGGGCAAATTTCTGCAGAGCCTGGGCACGGGGTGTTTTGGGCTGAGCACGGCCCCGTGTTGAACTTGTTGTAATGCTGGAAAAGTTGTCGGGAGGCTCTGTTTTCGTGCATGGGGTGTGGTTTTAACGTTCCCTTGATAACCTCCATCTTTCCTTGTTTGTTAAACCATTATAACATCATCCAAACACCATTTGATAATTTAAACTATCATTCATTAAGAGTGCGAAATACATAGTTCCTAAAAAAATTAAGATAAAAGTCCTAATGAAAAGCTACAAAGGTCCTAAGATAGGTAGGTCATAAAATGCAGCGAATCTAAATCACAACGGAGTTCTACCCTAGATGTTTTACATTAAAGATAATAAAAACTCGGAAACGAGTTTCCGGTGTTTAAGGGCCTTTAGAACTCAAAACCGGAGAATGTCCCTCAAATGTCATTGAGCCATTCCTCAATCTCCCTAGGGAGAAAGAAGGCGGGCTCATTCTCCACAATGTCTTGTGGGGGAGGTGCAACGACTATCGGAACTCCGTTTAATATGTCTAGAGGAGGTTCCGGAGGAAGGACATTCCACCCGGCTGGAATAATGATTTCCGGCATGACATTCTATCCTCCTTGCATGACGATTGGCACCATGGGAGGTGATGCAAGAATATTCAACCTTTGGTGCAAAAGGTTGACTTCTTGAAGGCAACCCACTAACCCCACCGTCAAATGATTAATACGGTCAATTGAAGCTTCTTCCACGGACGTCATCTCATCAATGGCTTCTCGCAAGGCATACACATAGTTGACCAAGGAGTCCTCCACCGATGTTCTTCTCCCCCTTCGATTGTTTCTTGATTGAGCTGAAGATGTTCCACTGTTTTAGCTCGACATTCTAAGAAAACAAGTCGAAAATTTCAAAATTATGAAACTGTAACTCCGGCCACGGCCGCGTGTCCGCTGGGCACGGCCCCGTGGTCATCATTCTGCAGATTTTGGATCAAGGAATTTTATTGTTTTAAATTTTTTTCTGAATTTTGAAACATTTCTGAGCATAAATAACTTAAAACAATGTTGTAAAACTTATTTTTAATAAGATTCCTTGGTTAAAAACCTTGCAAATATCACAATAAAGCTTGAAGCTATGAAAGTTTCAAGCTTTAATGGAGGTTGAGGAGTTTTGGAGAAGAAGGTAAGATAAGAAAGTGGCAAAGACAAGATGGTTGTTGAGAAACCATCTTTGGAATATACCTTTTAAGGTATATGTGAAGATCCCAGCAAATCTTGGTCTTTGGAATGGGTCCAAATATGCAGGAATCATGCTGACTTTATAGAAAATGCCAGCACGCTGACCACGGCCCCGTGTCGGCTGAACATAGCCCTGTGGTCTGACTAGACTCTGACACATTTTGTCCGTATTCTGAACACGAGGCTTGTTGGCCTGGACACGACCCTGTGGTCGGTTTTGAGGTGGGCACGGGGCGTGTTGACCTGGGCACGGCCCCGTGGCTAGAGTGTTTTATGAAGTTTTGTCTTATTTTAAGGTTTTTATTCGGATCGGGCGGTTCCTTACTGGAGGGAACAACACCGAAGTGCCTAAGGTACCTTAATTATTCTTGATTTAAACAAGAATGCAAGAGGTTATCGGAAAGGGTAAAACCTAAACTAAATACCAGTGGGCGAAACCAACCTTTATTCCCCTTATCCGGGCTCTTATTAAAGAAGGTGTATGTCGAATCGCTCAGGTCTATGAGCGCATCGGTGGGGACCGATGGAGAGTCCTTCACGGCACAATCGACACAGGGACGACTATCGCTCATGTTTTCACAAGAGTTTGAGGTGCTTTCGGTATCGTCGATGTTGGTAGAATCCGAATGTGACCTCAATAATTCTTCTTGATCATTGTCTTGTGATGAATGACTTGTTTTCATCCCAAGCTCTAATTCTTTAAATTTTAGGAGAATTATTTCCTTGAGCTGACATAATTCTTCGGAAGTTATGTCATCTGAAAGAGATGGTTGAGGGCACTCGGGCGAGAGATAGTGATCGTTTTTACTTTCGCCTATCTTAAGGTTATAGGAAAATGATGGGTCTAAATAGTGGGGCGTGCAATTTAGAAAGTAACATTATAAATCCTTATGGAATCCACCACATATTTGACACCACTCACCGTAAGAGGAGCGAAAGTAAAACTAATCAACATCACTCATATTTTTGTCAGAAATTACCAACCGTCGGGATCTTACGGTTCTGTTTTCAGCAACTGGAGGTTGGACACGGGGGTGTGTTCAGTGGGCACGGCCCCGTGGTTAGCTACTGTCTGACTTAAAACAGGATTGCCAGTAACAAAGATGGACACGGCCCCGTGTCTGGCTGAGCAGGGCCCGTGCTGAAGTCTGTAGAAACTGGAAAATTAAGAAAAATCCTAAAAAAATAGAAAAAAAATAAAAATAATTAGGCCGTTGATTTTAAACTTTCTTAAAATCCTTGTGTCCCCGGCAACGGCGCCAAAAACTTGGTGTGCGTTAGGTGTGATATGATTTTATTAATATTTTGAGCCCATTTTACGCATTAATCAAGTTTTAAATTTATAAAAACGATATTCTACTAACACCAAACACACACTTAAGCAAGTGCACCTAGCGTGAGCGTAGTATAGCGTTGGTAAGATACCGAGGTTGTCCAAGGACATAAGAGCTTTTAGTACTGTTTTATCCTCAACGGTATAATCAAACTAAATTTTTGAGAAATGTTTTGAAACATAAAAATAAAAAATAAAAATGCAAAGATAAATAAAATAAAAAACAGATAGACAAGATGAATCACTTGGATCCGACTCGCGTTTAATGTATCCTTTAATGATTTTCGCACTTTCGGACTTTTTTAAGAAATTATCTTATTTATAGTAGTAGGCCCCTCTTTTGAAGGTGACATTACCCTCAACCCAGTGGCTTGAGTTAGCAGGGATACAATCTCAAAGGGTCAGAATATTGAAAGATAATTAATTAAGTTATTAATGCGAAAAGTGGTAGGCCCCTCTTTTGAAGGTGACGTTACCCTCGGCTAAGTGGTTTGAGTCAGCAAGGATACAATCCCAAAAAGTCGGTTTAATGTATTAATAGTAGTTTACATATGAGGGGTTCAAGCTATTCGCACCCCCGCCATCCAATACCAGTGGGTATTGAAGGCGGTCCTAGTAAGCTTGAACCAGGTCCTTGCAGGATCTATACACTGAACAATGCAAGAACCTTACCAAACCATTCCCCTAACCCCCGACCAGGTAGTCAACATGCTTTGACCGTAAAAACATGAATGATGCAATCTTTTACTTTATATAGACAGTAAAGTAATGCCAAGACACCACGGAAAAATGATAGGAAGAATTCACCTTCAACATAAGAAACTAGTTATGTCACAGCCTCCGACCCCACCCTGGGAGCGGGAGCCGTGAACCAGTCAGATGGTATCGGTGTTTATTAATTACGCAGCGGAAAAATTTTCATCAGGATCGTAGTTATGAAATAATTTCAGAGTTTGTAAACACCAAAATTTTAATATTAAACAAATGGGCTTAAAACCATATTTAATTCAATTGTTTTTATGGGGATAAATCCAAATAAATAAAACATAATTTTCTTCTTTTATTCAGGTGTTTATAGCCACTTTATTTAAGCCTTTAGTGCTCCATAGCTGGCTTCTATTATCTTTACAGCAAATTACCTAAAACACGTTTTGAAAACATTTTATTAGTAATAAATACTGGCGAGTTCATTCCATTTTGATAAAATATATTGTTATACCTTACAACATTAAGGGTTTTTTTTATTTGTTTATATTTACCCAACTCAATCAGTATTTGTCACATGGTGGTAGTTCCGATGTGACAGTGGTCATATCACTCATTGGCTAACTTTCGTCCAATAGTGAAGTTTATCAAGTAATAAATATAAAATATATCTTATTAGGATTCAATGGTATCGGTCACTAGGCGATTCCCGTGACGGTGGTCAAATCACTGTTGATCATTCTTTCAACTAGTGACTCTGGTCATATCACTGTTGATCATTCTTTTAACTAGTGATTCTGGTCATAACACTGTTGATCGTTCTCTCAACTAGTGCCTTTGGTCATGTCACTGTTGATCATTCTCTCAACTAGTGACTCTGGTCATATTTCTGGTCATATCACTGTTGATCATTCTCTCAACTAGTGACTCTAAACTTAGTAGTGTCCCATGACATTACTTTGTCAAATATAATTTCTATGGCACAAAACCAATTAGCCCAGAAAATAAAATATATCATTTTCTGTCAAATTAATAACTATAACTTTATCAAATATAATATATTAATTAAATAATTGTAATATTATTATTTATTATATTAACGTGACTAAGATTAAAAATATAATCTTAGTATAGTAGAATATATTATATTTGACTATTTTATTATGATATACATTTATGGACTAAACATTATTTTATAGTGTTAATAGTAATTTAGGTTTATTAAATATATTTTCTTTAATATATTTTAATAATTAATAAAGCTCTATTTTATATACACACCATTTAGATTTATTTCAATCATAGATTAAATTTATTAATTATTTAATGTAAAAATAATATTAGTTATAGGCTATGGCTACCGGGGCACAATTTCCCCTTGTGCTTGTGGTCATGCTACTATTGGCTAACTTTTTGGCCAATATTAACGAGGGTCAAGTAATGTATAAAACATTCCATACCGGCAGCTATTGCAAAATACAAAAATTTAATCACTGTAAGTATAACTGATAAATATCTAGAATTTTGGAAAGCATTTTTAAATATAACTGTATCACAAAAAAGTGATAAAATAATGACTCACAGACTGTGAGAAAAGATAATGGACTCACCTTGTAACTTTAGGATTCAACTAGAAAGCCTCTTGGTATAAATCTTGGGTATAACTCCTGAGCTATTTAATAAATATATAATGCACTCGTGTTAAGTATAGTAACCCTAATTCAACCTTATCCCTACATCACGAGACAGAACCCCAACGAACTTAGTCGGGCAGAGCCTTGACATGCGTTATGGGGCTCCAGATCAATCTGAAAGGGTATCAGTGATCGGGAGTTAAAACACTTAAAACGAGGCAGGGCTTTATTATTATTATAGGTGATATAAAAATAAAATAAATAAATAAAACAGGAAAATAGAATGTAGAAAGAGGTGGGACGCATGAAAAAGAAAGGGGCAGTTTGAACGAAGAAGGGTTGTTCCCTATTTATACTATTTTGGTGAATTTGACTGTACTACAAGAATGGACACATCTTCAATATTTATTTATAAGACTATTTGATACCGATATCGACCTTGATCCGGAACCCGACCCGTTCGCTACAGAACCTAATGAAGACCCGGGTCTAAGTATGGAGCCTTCTGGTGCTTGAATCATGCATGCATGGATAAACTTGGAGATCATTTGAATTCATTTTATAATTTGGCTTTTTTCAAAGTCCTTTATCTTGTTTCATTTTTTAAAATAACTAGGTTTAAAAAAGTTCGCCGCGTTGCGGCGAATTTCTTTTGTAATTTAGTTTGTGTTTACATGTGTTTTGAAATCACTACGAGCGTGTTGCGAACGGAACTGCTGACAAGAATAAAAAAATGTAGAAAAAAACACTAAAAGATAACCGAAAGAAAATCAACCAAAAAAGTTGTATGGTAACGATGTTGTTCGTATGAAACCCGTGGTCAGAGATGAGCAAATTGTTCTGGGTACCGGTACCAAATTTGCCAAACCGAAAGATCTTAAGTACCAATTCGGTACCGACTTCTGGCATTCCTGGTACCGGTTCACTACCGTTTTTTACCTTCATATACCGGTACCGTAACCGGTAATTTTGGTATCAGTACCGATTCTGTATCGGTTGCCACCGAGCTCATCCCTACCTCTGAAACTAAAAAAAGAAAATATCAAAAGTTGAAGAAAATCAACAAAAAAAAGTTGTACGATACCGTTGTTCATACGGTAACCGTGATCAGGGATGAGCAAATGGTACCGGTAGTAGCACTGAATTTCCCGAACCAAAAGATTTTCAATATCAATTCGGCACCTACTTTTGACGTTTTCTGTATTAGTGCCGGATTTTACCTTCAGGTACTGATACCGAACAGGGCCGTCCTGGTATTTTCGATACCAATACTGGTTGAAAAAATCAAAAGTTGAAGAAAATCAATAAAAAAAAAGTTGTACGATACCGTTGTTCGTACGGTAACCGTGATCAGGGATGAGCAAATGGCACCGGTAGTAGCACCGAATTTCCCGAACCAAAAGATTTCAAATATCAATTCGGCACCTACTTTTGACGTTTTCTGTATTAGTGCCGGATTTTACCTTTAGGTACTGATACCGAACAGGACCGTCCCGGAATTTTCGATACCAATACTGCTTCGATACCGGCTGACACAAAACTTATCACAACACCTAATATGAAAAAAGAGATTAAATTTAAAAAGTAAATAAAATAACTATTATTATAGTATTAAAATAATAAAAGTATTAAAAAAATTATATATTATTATAATATTAAAATCACTATTCATTTCATTTCTTTTATTAATATATCGCAAATGGCACCGGTAGTAGCACCGAATTTCCCGAACCAAAAGATTTCAAATATCAATTCGGCACCTACTTTTGACGTTTTCTGTATTAGTGCCGGATTTTACCTTTAGGTACTGATACCGAACAGGACCGTCCCGGAATTTTCGATACCAATACTGTTTCGATACCGGCTGACACAAAACTTATCACAACACCTAATATGAAAAAAGAGATTAAATTTAAAAAGTAAATAAAATAACTATTATTATAGTATTAAAATAATAAAAGTATTAAAAAAATTATATATTATTATAATATTAAAATCACTATTCATTTCATTTCTTTTATTAATATATAGTAATAATAATAGTAATACTAATATTAATATATAGTACTACTAATAATAGTAATAATAATATATAGTAGTAATATATAGTAATTTCTTTTATTAATATATAATAATAATAATAATAATAATAATAATAATGTGTGATTATCATTTTCTTATTTTTAGGTGGTTTCGTAGACTTGGGGAGCTCATAAACTCCAAGGGTTTTCTTTACAAGTTGGTTTTTGATTTTTTTTGATAATAGAGTAAATTATCATTTTTAGTCTCAGAGTTTTGGGTAAAATTGGCACTTTAGTTAAAATAGTTTTTTTTTTTCTATCATTTTAGTCCAAATAGTTTTTTTCTATTATTTTAGTTCATGACTTTTGTTACTTTTTGACATTTTCATCCAACCCACTAGCTACATTCAAAAAAGTCAGTTACCTTAGGGGCATTTAGGTCAAACCACGTTTTTTTTGTAGGTGTGATGGTATGGGGATGGCGTTGTGCCAATTTACAATGAAGATGATTGCGGTGGTTGCTGGTTTACGATGATGGCGGTGGTTTTGTTTATCTCAGTTCGTCGGCATTCTCATTCTCAATATTAAGCTCATTCGTATCAACCGTATCAAATGGCACCAGAAGAACCTGATACTCATGGCCGGGACAACCGCGTAACGTTGCTCGCGGAGGCGACAACCGCGTTCCAGACAATCAACCACGAGATCCACGAGACGAAGAGATTAAATGACTACGACAACGGGCTAGGGAATTGGAGTTGGAGCGGGAGGAATGACAAGACGAAACCGAGATGATGGTATTTTTGATGAAGAGGAGAATCAGTTCGGTCGGCAACCTTCCCCTCGTCACATCCGACTCCCACAACAGGAGGATCCACTCCAAAACCTTGGGTTGAAGGTGGACCTTCCTAAATTTGAAGGTAAGTCTCAACTAGACGACCTTATTGATTGGTTAAGTATGGTTGAAAGGGTTTTCGATTTACGAGACATTCCGAAACACTTGAAGGTCAAGGTGGTCGCTATCAAGTTGCGCTGGTACGCGTCTTTATAGTGGGATATGAAGAAGAAACGGGAACGGGAGGGTAAATCGAAAGTGGTAGTATGGCACAAGATGAAAAAGTTACTTTGTGCAAAGTTTTTACCTATCAATTACCATCAATAAGCTTTCCTTGAATATCACAGTTTCAGTCAACAGAACTTATCAGTGCAAGATTTCATCGCAGGTTTGACCGTTTGAGGATGCGATGTGGGGCGGAAGAAGAAGAGGAGCAAGTTATTGCACAGTTCTTATGTTCTTTACGAGCGGATATTGCGGACGTGGTTGTTCTACAACAATATTAGACATTCAAAAATGTCCGTCGTTTAGCCCTAAAGATTGAAAAACAACTCGGGCAAAAGAGTAAAGTCATTACGACCCGAACAAACCCTATTACTCGCCCCATCCCAACTGCAGCTACCCCAAACCAACGCTGCTCCAGCCACTACTACCCCGCGGGTCGATGCAGGACCTTCTAACTCACAGTTTTCTCAATGCTACAAGTGCCAAGGTATGAGTCATATGGCTAGGGAGTGCCCGAACAAGCAACTAGTTACATTTGTTGATGATACCATGCCCACGTATGACACTGAACCCGAAAATACTCGTGATCATGAGGAGGCGGAAGAGGTCATATATCCCGATCATGGGGAGGCGTTGATATCTCAGTGGGTTTTAAGTGCTTCTATCGCCCAAACAGAAGACGACAATAAGTGGCTACGCAACAATATTTTCAGAACCAAATGCACCGCGAAAGGCAAATGCCCCGTCTTCCCACATCTAACATACTTCGGCACAAGGTAAGCACCCAAATGGTGGTACTTGCACTTATCACATTTGGGCAGATTGCCCAAGTACTCCTTAACTCCAGTTTCGTTTGCAGCAGCCAACATCTTTGCCTCTCGAAGTGGATTAGTGATGTGTGCAAAATGTAACATATAAATTACATCAAATGAGGCATAAAACTAACCCTTTTTAGTACTAATGTTGGAAAAAGCGTGTTTTTCTCTTCCTTTTGAATTTACAGAGGACCAAATGAGCTTAAACGAACAAAATGAGCAATTAAGTAGCCAAAACCAACATAACTACAAAAAGAAGGAATAAATGTGACATGCCCGACCCCTCGGCAGCATCCCCAAAGTAAAAACAAGAAATCAGAAGACTGACCACGGGGCCGTGCCCAGCCGAACATGGGGCGTGGTCAGGAACATGCAGAAAAGACAAACCTTTAGAAGCTTCCACGCCCACCACGGGAGCGTGCCCAGCTCAGCACGGGGTGTGGTCAACGCAAAGATACGTAGATTCTTGCCAAATCTTGATAGTACAGATACGCTGCTGACCACGGGGCCATGCATGCCGGACACAGGGCCGTGTGGGACCCTCTGCTGACACTTGCAATTAATGAAGGAAGAGAAAAGGCTGGCCACGGGGGCATGCCCGCTGGACACGGGGCCGTGGCCATAGTGCTGTTCAGGCTATAAATAGGGGTGCTTGGCTTACTTCAAAGGCATCCCTTGGCAAACTACTACTCTCCCACTTTGCCACCACTCCACCACCACTACAACACCAATACCCAACACCCAACACCCACCACCATCATCCATCATCTATCTTTAGAGTGTGTAGTAGTCTCGGGATCCAAGATTAATTGTAAGGGTTCTTACCAATCAAAGGCCATGTTTGGTTAAGCCTCTTACATAACTTGGTGAAGACAAGTCTTTATTGTAATACTTTTGATTTTTAATCTTTCGGCACTTTTTATTTGGTTTTGAATTAATGACTTTAATAACTTGTAACATATCAATTTTTTTATATATAAGAATTATAGGTTGTTTAAATTTATTAACCACTAGTAACTAATTTTATTTTAATATAATTATTCGACCCATATAGTTTTAAAAACTATTTTATATATAATTGGTTGGAATGTTATACTAATTAATTGGCTTGTATATGTGTGTCATTTCTATTTTCTATATTAAAATAAAGTATATAAAGCTTATATTATTAGACGGGTAGATTACGGGTAAGTTGACTATTAGAAATATGAAGTACCTAGACGGGCCTAGGAACCGTTTAATAATTAAATTATAAAAATACAAAATATTTAAACCTACTCCGTTTTTAATGAAACTTGGTTCAAAATGTAGATAAGATTATTTCCGTTCTAATAACATATTCATTGTTTTATAAAACGTCATATTTTAAAAGTTATAAGCGCCAAATAAGTGAAGCACCTGAATTAATTATAATAATTAAATAATATTAAAATTTAAAAAACTAAACATTTGAAGATAAAAGTGCACGTGTGCAATGTGTCACACCCTGGCTTTGCGGAAGCGTGGTTAATTTTGGTGTGACTTCTTAATACCATAGCTTAACCATAACAAAGCTATATGAAATAAAATCATGCAAGATCATCCATTAAGTTTTGAAAACCAAATACAGTACCATTGTTTTAACGGGAACGTACCCTAACAACCATAACCTTGTTCAACAGACATTACAAACTTAAAACATAACATAAACATGGTTTAAGGATTGTGTCTTGCCCAGGAAAGAGACACATCCCCTAAACCCCGGATGACCTCGGAAACTAGTGCAGCGGAAAACATGCCATACCGTGCCAGATCTCGTTAATTTCCTGAAATACATGTAAGTTGAAAAATCAACAATAATGTTGAGCGAGTTCATGTGTAAGTGAGTAAGTAAACCTTTGTGAGTATAAAAATAGTCGTGGTATGTAGCCAATAAGGGGACTTGTGATCACCAATGGTTTGCAAGGCCACTGATATATGTGAAGTGCAAATAGGGAGACTCAAACCTAGCAGATTTCGCCACGGCATTAGTATGTGGACAAAGTCACCCCAAGGTCCGTTTCTAGTTTGGCCTGGGGCTGGGCTCGCTACACCCAGATAGATCTACCGCTCCTGTCCCTCGGTCCCGACATGAGGACTAATGGCCTCATATTGCTCCTACCCACTCACATGATCTGAGTAATAAACCTCCTTACGCTAACCATACCGTGTATAAAGTACTCGTAATCATAGTAACATGTATTTCACCCCCGCAGTTAAGAAAACTGAAAACAGTTAGAGAAAAGGGGGACATGAACTCACAGTGAAGCGTCTCTACCAAGTATCTCCAAATCAGAAAGCTGTGCGACGACCTACAAGTGCTAATTCTATTAGACGGACGGCCGTGCCTTAGCTTTATAGTTTAAGTTTTTGGGAAATAGTTAGACAACTATTTCGTGTTTACATTTTGTATATACTTGGTAGTTAATCTCCTTCCCAAGGATGGGGGATTCAATACATGTGCGTTCATAAATATTTCCGTAAGTGCGTAAGTTACGTTTTAACAATCGAGTGGTAATATAATTACCGATGTAACTTATATATTTATGGTGAAAGCGTTCGTATTATTTTGGATTCGTTAACGTTCGTAAATATTATTTTTACTCTAGAAATAATATTTATGTATTTTCACAAAATAATCATAAGCAGTGTGTGAAAAACATATTTATCACGTTAAATTATGTGAAAATCCCACCTCCGAATATTTAGTAAATAAAGTCATGGCGAAATTTATATTTCGAAAACATGTCAAAAATAATTCTAACACTTGTAGTGTAAATAGTTCTAAGTGTTAGGTTTTTAGAAAAATTTCGCCAGAGTTCCCTCTGTAACTGGAGGTGGCCACGCTTTCAAGCGTATCATTTTCTTTTATAAATTCAATCAACAATTTTCTAAACAATGTTACACTAGTCAAGTGCCAAAAACAATGCATTTTTCATGACAACATAAACTTGGCGTTTCATAAAATTACGTAGTAATTTAGTGGTGCTTTTAGTGGGTTTAGTTACCCTCCAAAAATTATGACTTTTCAAAAAGACCCGTCTTTTAACTTGGTGTGTCTTAGAAAAATCATTTGTAGATGTCGGTTCCATAAGACCATCCACTCACTTAGTTTATTTATTTTTCAAGAACTCGTTTTTGTTACCAAGTTTATGTGAAACATGGAGGTGATTCTTTTATGTAAACATTAGTCACCTCCTAACTTGTTAACCTAAGTTTTTAATCTTATTTTAACAAGTTAGATTTTGATGTCCAACATCATCTTACTAGTAAGCAACAAAATAAATAATAACCACATCAAAACAATTTTATTTCAACAAGATTTCTTCTTATTTCATCTTCATACTAACTTTATATTCAAGTTTGCATTTATGATCTTCTAGTGTTCTTTTTACATCACAACATAATTTTTAACCACCAAAAATATAAAATAAAAGATGATCCAAGAAGCTTACTACTAGCTTTGAAGCTAGGGAAGAAACACGAGAGAAAACGAGTGGATAAAGGCAAACTAGAGAGGTCCTTGACAAACCGCGAGCTCCACACTCCGTGATTCGCCTTCTTACACCTTGTAGTGGGTCTAGAATACTTGAACAAAAATTGAAAGTGGGTGGTGTGTTGATGAGGGTTTCGGCAGTAGCTTTACCTTGAGGGGAAAAGAGTTTGTTTAAGTTTAAGGTTAGAGAGAGTGATGGTCATTTTATAAACTAAATGCTCTTGTCCAATGGTTATAATGTTGGGATAAGTACAAACACAAATCCATACATATCTTAAGAAAATTGCATGGGGAAGGTAAAGGTTTAAGGAATCTTATGATGGTGGATAAGAAAATCATCAGCTAGTTCAAACCAGCACAGTAATTAAGCAGTAATTAATCATTAGTTAAGTCGTACGGATACCTGGTTTAGTGCGGGTTGTCACATTCTCCCCCCGTTAAATAAATTTCGTCCCGAAATTTAAGTTCTGCTTGAAAATGCAGGGTTCTTAGGAAATAGGTGGGGGTATTTCTCTTTCATCCGGTCCTCACGTTCCCAGGTGTATTCAGGACCATGTCTGGCATTCCAACGAACTTTGACGAGCTTGACACTGCTCTGGCGGGTCTTGTTAACTTTCCAATCCGTGACCTCAACAGGTTCTTCAACGAAGTGGAGCGTGTCGTCAACATGAATCTCGTCGGTGGGAATGGCAACGGTGACTTGAGTTGGACTTTTCTTTAGATTGGATACATGAAATGTATCGTGAACACCATTCAGTTCAGCAGGTAGGTCCAACTTGTATGCTACTAGTCCTATTCTTTCCAGAATTCTGAAAGGACCAATGTAGCGCGGATTTAACTTCCCACGCTTTCCGAAGCGTGCCACACCCTTCAAGGGTGAGACTTTCAATAACACCATTTCTCCAACTTGGAAATCCACATGTTTCCGGTTTGGATCCGCATAGGCCTTTTGTCTGTGGCGAGCTGCTTCGATGCGTTTAATAATCTGCGCGATCTTGTCTGTCGTCTCTTGGACGATTTCGGGACCAGCAAGCTGCCTATCACCTGCGTCAGACCAACATAGGGGTGATCGGCACCTGCGTCCGTAAAGGGCTTCAAATGGCGTGACACCAATACTGGTGTGGTAGCTGTTGTTGTATGAGAATTCGACCAAAGGTAAATGTTTATCCCAGCTACCGCCCAAATCCATAACACACGCCCTCAGCATGTCTTCCAAGGTCTGTATAGTTCGCTCGCTCTGGCCGTCAGTTTGCAGATGAAACGCAGTGCTCAGATTCAATTGTGAGCCAAAGGCTTCTTGGAAGGATTGCCATATCCTTGACACAAACCTTCCGTCTCTATCAGAGATGATCGAGAGAGGTACTCCATGGCGCGCAACGATCTCTCTCATGTAAATTTCAGCCAATTTGCTAGTGTTATCCTTCTCCCTAATGGGTAAGAAGTGTGCTGACTTTGTTAAACGATCCACTATCACCCAGATAGTGTCATGGCCTCTTGGCGTTCTTGGCAATTTCGTAATAAAGTCCATGGAGATTTGTTCCCATTTCCACTTGGGAATCTCAGGTTGTTGCAGAAGTCCTGAAGGCTTCTGGTATTCGGCTTTAACTTTAGCGCATGTTAAACATTTGCTCACATAAACAGCAACGTCGCCTTTCATCCTAGGCCACCAATAGTAATCTTTGAAATCCTGGTACATCTTATCCGCTCCAGGATGGACAGAGTACCGTGATTTGTGAGCTTCATCAAAAATAACTTTCTTTAAACCACCAAACAGAGGAACCCAAATCCTTTTCTCGAAGCATAACGTTCCTTCCTCGTTTGGTACCAGTAGCTTCTCCATTCCACGGAGATATTCTTCTTCAAGGTTTCCCTCCTTGAGAGCTTCCTTCTGCGCGGCACGAATGCGCAAGGAAAGATCGGTTCGGATAATCATCTCTAGAGCTCTAACCCTTATGGGCTTGATCCTCTTTTTACGACTTAGGGCATCGGCGACCACATTCGCCTTCCCTGGATGATACTTTATCTCGCAGTCGTAGTCGTTCAGCAATTCAACCCATCGTCTTTGTCTCATATTCAGCTCCTTCTGGTTGAATATATGTTGTAGGCTCTTGTGATCTGTGAAGATTGTACACTTCGTACCATAAAGGTAGTGTCTCCAGATCTTTAAAGCAAAAACCACTGCGCCGAGCTCCAAATCGTGTGTGGTATAGTTCTTTTCGTGCACTTTCAGTTGACGCGATGCGTAAGCAATAACCTTTTGGCGTTGCATCAACACGCAACCCAATCCTTGGCGCGATGCGTCGCAGTATACCACAAAATCATCTGTACCTTCTGGTAGTGCTAAGATTGGCGCATTGCAGAGCTTATCCTTCAGTATCTGGAACGCTTCTTCCTATTTGATTCCCTAATCAAACTTCTTATCTTTCTGGGTGAGGAGCGTCAAAGGTTGAGTGATTTTTGAAAAATTCTCAATGAACCTTCGATAATAGCCAGCCAAACCCAAGAATTGCCGAATCTCGGTTGGCGTCTTTGGCGTTTCCCAATCCTTGATCGCTTCGATCTTGGTTGGATCCACGTGGATTCCATCTCCATTTACCACGTGCCCAAGGAATTGGACTTCACGTAGCCAAAATTCGCACTTGGAGAATTTGGCATACAGCTGTTCCTTCTTCAGTAGCTCTAGAATGGCTCTAAGATGCTGCTCGTGTTCAGCCTTCGTCTTTGAATAAATTAAAATGTCATCGATGAATACAATCACGAACTTGTCCAAGTACGGCTTGCAGACTCTATTCATCAAATCCATAAAGACTGCCGGTGCGTTTGTCAAACCAAACGGCATAACAAGGAACTCGTAGTGTCCATAACGAGTTCGGAAGGCTGTCTTTGGGATACTCTCTTCTTGTATCCTTAACTGATGGTATCCAGATCGAAGATCGATCTTTGAATAAAAGCTTGAGCCTTGCAGTTGATCAAACAGATCATCAATTCTTGGCAGAGGGTATCTATTCTTGATCGTCAGCTTGTTCAGCTCCCGGTAGTCGATGCACATTCGAAAACTACCGTCCTTCTTTTTGACAAACAGGACCGGAGCTCCCCAAGGCGAGAAGCTTGGTCGGATAAAACCCTTGTCTAACAACTCTTGAAGTTGTGTCGACAGTTCCTGCATCTCAGACGGAGCAAGTCTGTAAGGTGCCTTAGCCACAGGCGCGACGCCTGGAACTAAGTCGATGTGAAACTCTACTTGCCTCAGAGGCGGCAGTCCAGGTAAGTCTTCTGGGAAGACTTCTGGATACTCCCTTACGACAGGGATGTCTTCGATTCTTGGCTCAGCAGCCTTCTTATCCACAATGTGTGCCAGAAAAGCAACACATCCTTTCTGCAAACACTTTCTTGCTTTCAAGCAGCTGATAATCCTTAGCGGCGTGTCACGCTTCTCTCCGTGAACCACAATTGTCTCACCATCATCGGTTGGGATACGAACAACTTTCTCGTGACATACTATCTCAGCCTTGTTGCCTGATAACCAATCCATTCCTACTACCACGTCGAAGCTTCCCAACTGGACTGGTAGTAGATCTAAAGCAAACTCACGTTCTCCCAATTCAATCACACAACCTCTGATAACTTCGTTGGCTTCTACTAACTTTCCATTGGCCAATTCGATCGAGTAGGGAATATCTAACTTATTAGCGGCTAAACCAAGCATATTCTTAAATTCTAATGATACGAAGCTATAATCGCCACCAGTATCAAATAAAACGGATGCATAGCGTTGATTTACAGGGAACGTACCAGTAACGACATTGGGGTCCTGGCGCGCTTCCCTTGCTTCGAGTTGGAACACTCTTCCACGGGCTTGGTTTAACTCTGGGCAGTTCTTCTTAAAATGCCCGATATCACCGCAGTTATAGCATCCAAGTCTTTGCCCGTTTCCACCAGCTTGATCATTTCTCTGATTACGATTCACAGCGCCCGCTTGGTTAGCATTGTTGCCTCGATTTCCGTCTCCTCCATTGTTCCCCTGTGGGCGATTTCCAATACCACCACGGTTATTATTCCTGTTCCCAAATCCTCCCTGGCCTCCTCGGCCAGCACTAGCCCAACAAGAATCTTTCGAGTGGCCCGGCTTTCCACATGCTTCACATACTTTCACATTACAATGACCAGTATGATGGCGTTGACAGATATTACACTTGGGCTGGGTGCCCTGATATCCTTTCCCTTTCTTTCCATTACCAGCTGATCCTCCTTTCTTAACCGCCACACTGGCGCCCTGCTTGAAGTTTGAGAATTTCCGTTTGCTACCTCCTGATGACTCGACGTGAGTCTCTTTCTTTTTATGCTCGGCATCATCAAATTTGTTCAGGCGAATGGCCTCCTCTGTGAGAGCCACGCTCAAATCAATCGCCTCGGTAATGGTCGCAGGCTTGGATGAGGTTACCATGCTTATGATTTGAGGAGCTAGTCCCCAAATGAAGCGTTCAATTCTCTTGAACTCAGGAGTGACCATGTAGGGTACCACATGCGATAAGTCATGGAACCTTTGAACGTATTCTGCTATCTTTGGACCGTCCATTTTCAAGTGCCAAAACTCGGTCTCCAACCTCTGGATTTCTGCGCGGGAACAGTACTTTTTACGCATAAGTTCTTTTAGTTCAGTCCAGGTCAGCGCGTAGGCAGCAGCTTCGCCTAGTGTCTGTACTCGCAGATTCCACCAAGAGAGGGCTCCATCTAGAAACAGCCCTGAGATATAGGTGACTTGCTGATCCAGCGCGCACTTGCTCATGCGAAGAACAGATTCGGTTTTCTCAGCCCAACGAACAAAGGCGACAGCACCTCCAGTGCCATCAAAGTTGACCGGTTTGCAGTCTAGAAACTGCTTGAAAGTGCATCCGTGAGGTGGATTGTTATTGCCTTGGTTAATACTTCCGCTCGTTCCGGGATGGGATGCTGCATACTGAGCTATGGCAGCAGCAATAATCTGCTGGAGTTCTGCCTCATTAGTAGGCATGTGTGTCTCACGTCTTGGCGGCATCTTCTAAAAGATGGTTTAAGTTGGTCAGGTTATAATAAGTAGAGTGTACGTAAGTATACAACAATATCAACACATAACATCTCATGTTATCAATCACATAACATCTCATGTTGTAAATAAATCACCCATATTGATAACCTCTGCAATGGTTGAGGGCTTCGAGGTAGTAACCATACCCCTGATCTGGGGTGCAAGTGTCCAAATGAATCGTTCAATCCTTTTGAACCTCCGGTTTGACTAAGTAGGGGGGGGGGGGCGACCCTAGATAAGTCGTGCGATCGCTGGACAAGTTCAGGAATTTCTGGTTCGTCCATTTTCAAATTCCTGAACTCCTCCTCAAGCTTCTAAATTCCAGTCCTAAAACAACATTTCTTCTCAATCATTTCCTTGAGCTCGTCCCAGCTCAGTGCATAAGCAGCGTCTGTGCCAAGGGTCTGAACCTGGAGGTTCCATTAAGAGAGTGTGCCATCTAGAAATATCCCCGAGATATAGGTAACACTCTGTTGGGGCGAACAGTTACTCATTCTTAGAATGGAGTCGGTCTTTTCGGACCAACGAACAAATGCAACGGTGCCTCCTGTTCCGTCAAAGTTCAAAGGCTTGCAGTTCAGGAACTGTTTATAGGTGCAGCCAGTTGGAGGGTTATTTCCAGTAATACCATCGTTGTACTTAGAGCGGAGGGCTTCTTGTCGTGCATTTATCTGTGAGATGCGTTCTTGCAGTTCGGCTTCTGTCCTTGGCAACGTACTGGTGTTTGTGTCACGTCTGGGTGATATTCCCTCTTGTCGAAGTGGTGTGAAACGGGTTAGACAACGTTTCAATTGTCTATGAGGTGTATATAGCAACATAAGCCATCATGTAATCACCCAATTTCACACGCAAATATACTCACTGTATGAGTGGGGAAGTAAATTTCTGAGCCTTCACATAGGCTTGCCAATTTGGCTTGTTGCTCGAAATAGAATGAACTCGAGGCTACATCGCCTTGGTCATTCGTGTTTAAGTTATTTCCTGCTGCATTGGTTATCATTAGCTTGACCCGCAGAGTCCACCAGGATTCCTGTGCACTACAAATCGTTATTACGTGGGCCCCCGTAATAATAAATTGTCTTGCACAGTTACCCCAAATTTTCTCTCGTCCAAGCAGATGATCAATCAAGGAGTAGCAGTAGGTGCATTGGCATGAACAGGGTCATGCTCCAATGCGGGGTCAGGAGCAGCGCCTGGCTCAGGGGCCACGGCCGGCTCCGGATCAAAAACTCCATCTCAAGATCAGCTGGATCAATAAACACAGAGGGTTACAGGATCCTCCAAGGGCTGGTCTAGGTGTATGAACTCAAGGTCATGGTCTGGATCAAAACCAGGTGGAAAAGCAGGATCAACCTCAATATCGTGATCAAACTCAAAGCTGTAGGCGGGATCCGGTGCAGCTGATGATGCCATATCAGGGTCGGCGTCGTGTGAGTGGTGCTGCATTCCCTGTATGTGCGAAGATGCGGATTGTCAGAAACTCAAATGAGTCTGGGATAGGGGAATGGACATGAGTTTCCACTACAGGAGCGTCCGCATGCAGTAGTCCAATACTAGCAGCAATAGGGCCCTGCCCTCGAATGGGTCCTCCTCCAGTAGATCGTTATCGTCGTCAGAGGCCACGTCGGGGGGCATATCATCAACAGGATAAGCGGCAAGGGCACAGGAGCAGGGATCACCGCGAGTGGCAATTTCCCAACAAGATGGCCATCAGTAGGCTCTGCTACGACTTCAGGCAGCGCAAAAGGGCTGAAAGTCGTCATTGTCTGTGCCGGTAGTATCGGAAATGTACACCTCGTGCTTCGATGAAACTATGTCGTCTGACACTATGGCCATGGGATTCGTAGTATCCATCTTTCTAGTATATGATGAAAGCATGATGTTTGTAACACAAACGCATATACGTATAATAATCAATCATATAATCAGTTAATCACATAGTCACCAAGTAAGCATTCAAATCATTCTCCTAGTCTCACTAGCCAATTTCTCCCAGTCTTTAAGACTGCTCTATCCTCCACCTCGACCACTTAGATCGAGCCTCGGTCCCCTTGACCGAGCCTCAGCCTTCAAGACTGAGCCTACTCTTCCTAGCCTTGCTAGCCAACTACCTCGGTCACCTAGACCGAGCCTCGATCCTCCAGACCGAGCCTCAGCCCTCCAGGCTGAGCCTATAATAAATCAACGTGCTCAACTACCTCGGTCACCTAGACCGAGCCTCGATCCTCCAGACCGAGCCTCAGCCCTCCAAGCTGAGCCTATAATAAATCAACGTACTCAACTACCTCGGTCACCTAGACCGAGCCTCGATCCTCCAGACCGAGCCTCAGCCCTCCAAGCTGAGCCTATAAATAATAAAATGTGCTCAACATTTGTTTGTAAAAAGTTTTGGATCTGGACTTAAGTGGTATGCAGAAAAATGTTTTCGTGAGAGCCCTAGTGATCATAGTCTAGACTCGAGAAAGAATCCTAGTTCGCTATGATCAGAGCTCTGATACCAAGCTGTCACACCCTGGCTTTGCGGAAGCGTGGTTAATTTTGGTGTGACTTCTTAATACCATAGCTTAACCATAACAAAGCTATATGAAATAAAATCATGCAAGATCATCCATTAAGTTTTGAAAACCAAATACAGTACCATTGTTTTAACGGGAACGTACCCTAACAACCATAACCTTGTTCAACAGACATTACAAACTTAAAACATAACATAAACATGGTTTAAGGATTGTGTCTTGCCCAGGAAAGAGACACATCCCCTAAACCCCGGATGACCTCGGAAACTAGTGCAGCGGAAAACATGCCATACCGTGCCAGATCTCGTTAATTTCCTGAAATACATGTAAGTTGAAAAATCAACAATAATGTTGAGCGAGTTCATGTGTAAGTGAGTAAGTAAACCTTTGTGAGTATAAAAATAGTCATGGTATGTAGCCAATAAGGGGACTTGTGATCACCAATGGTTTGCAAGGCCACTGATATATGTGAAGTGCAAATAGGGAGACTCAAACCTAGCAGATTTCGCCACGGCATTAGTATGTGGACAAAGTCACCCCAAGGTCCGTTTCTAGTTTGGCCTGGGGCTGGGTTCGCTACACCCAGATAGATCTACCGCTCCTGTCCCTCGGTCCCGACATGAGGACTAATGGCCTCATATTGCTCCTACCCACTCACATGATCTGAGTAATAAACCTCCTTACGCTAACCATACCGTGTATAAAGTACTCGTAATCATAGTAACATGTATTTCACCCCCGCAGTTAAGAAAACTGAAAACAGTTAGAGAAAAGGGGGACATGAACTCACAGTGAAGCGTCTCTACCAAGTATCTCCAAATCAGAAAGCTGTGCGACGACCTACAAGTGCTAATTCTATTAGACGGACGGCCGTGCCTTAGCTTTATAGTTTAAGTTTTTGGGAAATAGTTAGACAACTATTTCGTGTTTACATTTTGTATATACTTGGTAGTTAATCTCCTTCCCAAGGATGGGGGATTCAATACATGTGCGTTCATAAATATTTCCGTAAGTGCGTAAGTTACGTTTTAACAATCGAGTGGTAATATAATTACCGATGTAACTTATATATTTATGGTGAAAGCGTTCGTATTATTTTGGATTCGTTAACGTTCGTAAATATTATTTTTACTCTAGAAATAATATTTATGTATTTTCACAAAATAATCATAAGCAGTGTGTGAAAAACATATTTATCACGTTAAATTATGTGAAAATCCCACCTCCGAATATTTAGTAAATAAAGTCATGGCGAAATTTATATTTCGAAAACATGTCAAAAATAATTCTAACACTTGTAGTGTAAATAGTTCTAAGTGTTAGGTTTTTAGAAAAATTTCGCCAGAGTTCCCTCTGTAACTGGAGGTGGCCACGCTTTCAAGCGTATCATTTTCTTTTATAAATTCAATCAACAATTTTCTAAACAATGTTACACTAGTCAAGTGCCAAAAACAATGCATTTTTCATGACAACATAAACTTGGCGTTTCATAAAATTACGTAGTAATTTAGTGGTGCTTTTAGTGGGTTTAGTTACCCTCCAAAAATTATGACTTTTCAAAAAGACCCGTCTTTTAACTTGGTGTGTCTTAGAAAAATCATTTGTAGATGTCGGTTCCATAAGACCATCCACTCACTTAGTTTATTTATTTTTCAAGAACTCGTTTTTGTTACCAAGTTTATGTGAAACATGGAGGTGATTCTTTTATGTAAACATTAGTCACCTCCTAACTTGTTAACCTAAGTTTTTAATCTTATTTTAACAAGTTAGATTTTGATGTCCAACATCATCTTACTAGTAAGCAACAAAATAAATAATAACCACATCAAAACAATTTTATTTCAACAAGATTTCTTCTTATTTCATCTTCATACTAACTTTATGTTCAAGTTTGCATTTATGATCTTCTAGTGTTCTTTTTACATCACAACATAATTTTTAACCAGCAAAAATATAAAATAAAAGATGATCCAAAAAGCTTACTACTAGCTTTGAAGCTAGGGAAGAAACACGAGAGAAAACGAGTGGATAAAGGCAAACTAGAGAGGTCCTTGACAAACCGCGAGCTCCACACTCCGTGATTCGCCTTCTTACACCTTGTAGTGGGTCTAGAATACTTGAACAAAAATTGAAAGTGGGTGGTGTGTTGATGAGGGTTTCGGTAGTAGCTTTACCTTGAGGGGAAAAGAGTTTGTTTAAGTTTAAGGTTAGAGAGAGTGATGGTCATTTTATAAACTAAATGCTCTTGTCCAATGGTTATAATGTTGGGATAAGTACAAACACAAATCCATACATATCTTAAGAAAATTGCATGGGGAAGGTAAAGGTTTAAGGAATCTTATGATGGTGGATAAGAAAATCGTGTAGTAGGGGGCCACAAAGGAACCGATTCCATGAAATGAGGGGGGTTATGTGAAAGTATTTTGGTAAATAAGTAAGTTCCTTAGGGGTGTAGAGTGTAAGTAATGTTATGTTCACTCATCTTTTTCACAATTCAAAAGTCAATTGCATGGGAACTTGAAAGATATTTGTGGCACATGGGGGAAATTGAAGATAATGAGAAGAGGGGGCCATGATGCCGTCAATTTCATATGGGGTAAATTGTTTAGTTGGTTTTCAACTAATTGTTAGGTAAGTAGTTAGTTAATTAGGGACTTTAAGTAGAGTATTAGAGTGTTGTGTCTTATAACGGGTGTTAGGGTATTCGGGGACCCTAACTGGCTCAGAAAAAGAAAAAAACAAAGTAAATGACAATATTTTTGTGTCCCGGTTTAAGTCCGGTTGTACGGTTGGATATTACTCCGTTAAAGTGTTAAATAAGTATTTAAAGTGTCGTTATTATTTCTTTTAGCGACACAGTTTATTCCTGACACTTTGGAAAGTGTCTAGTGTTATTTTTCTCATGTTTTGGCACTTTATTAGTTAGCTAGAAGCTGCAACATTATGTAAAGTGCTGAGTTTTGTACTTTGAGTACGTTTTAGGCACATCCAGTCACTGTGACTTATCCCTAGAGACGCAGTTCTACAACCCTTATATCCCTACACTCACCATTAGTGTAGCAAAATATTTCTGGCTCATACAGGCCTTAGAGGCAGTGTTTGCCTGATGCTGGCTTTATCAGCATGTTCAATAGGTTATCCGTTCATGTGCTACTGTGCTTTTGTGCATCATGTTTGTCACTAGGGTTCAACATGTAAATAATGTAGTGACGATAAGTAAAGTATGATGCAGGTAAGTACATGTATCAGTATTCAAGTAGCAGTTCATCAGCTAGTTCAAACCAGCACAGTAATTAAGCAGTAATTAATCATTAGTTAAGTCGTACGGATACCTGGTTTAGTGCGGGTTGTCACACAATGAGGGTACAGGAAAGCATATTCAAATTTGAAATTGGTTCTTCCTATTCACACACCCCCACCTACCCTTTTGTCTATTCACACACCCCCAGTGTCGAGCTGTGGTCAGAGCGCGGCGTTTTGGTCCGGTCAACCAGACAAAAGACTGACGGGTGTCTGACGGGTCTGTTGACCTGACCAAAACGCTGAGCTTTGGCCGCGTTGTGGTCCTGTCAACCAGCCAAAAGACTGACCGGGTGTCAGTATTTTGTCTGGTTGACAGGACCAGAACGCGGCCAAAGCTCAGCGTTTTGGTCCAGTCAACAGACCCGTCAGACACCCGTCAGTCTTTGTCTGGTTAACCGGACCAAAATGCCACGCTCTGACCACAGCCTATGAAGCACGGGGACGGCATATTGCATCGAGTGCCCGTCCTGGGGACAGCTCGGGGACGGAAACGCGTAAGGGACGACTCGGGGACGTTTCCCAAACGTACCCGGGTACTGGGGACTTTTACAAAGTCGTACCCGATATTGGGTGCTTCCAAAACAGAGTATCGGAGACGTTTCCTAAAATATTTAGGGTTTTAACCCTTTTAACTTCCAAATACGTAAGGTCGGCCTTTATAATTATATATGCATATATACACTGCATATCTACAGGTAATCGGATGGTAGACGGGAATAGAGATGGGAGACGGCAACATGAGCAGGTCATATAAGATGGAAAATTAAAGAAGATACAGTTTAATAACATTTCTTTTGGCCATTGATCTATTTGAACCCATCACTTATAATTAATTTACATTATCACCCCTTTCACTTTGTTCACTTTTAAGTAAAAGAACAATTCTTTAACTTTCTAACATAATATCTAATTATTTTATTACTTATCTAATCTACTGTGAGATTTAGTAATGTATACATTATTTGATTTTTATCCTAAGTTTTTCAAATACGTTTTTATTAACTAATGTCATAATTAATTTGTAAATTAATACCATTTAACATTGTTAAACCCAAGTAAACTTGTTAACTAAATTTAACACAATTTTAATATCCTTTAATTATTAATCTGTTAATATGATAATTAATATTTGGAGTTTAATATATTTCTAGACTTTGTTTAATATATTTTTATTTTTTGGACTTTGTTAATATATTTTTATTTTTTAATATTATTTTTTTGGCCGTACCCGTATCTTGTATTTTTGAGTTTTGCCGTTCCTCGTACCCGTATCGTCCCTGTAACCCAGTCCCGTACCCGTATCCGTGCTACGTAGACCACAGCTCGACACTGAGGGTGTGTGGATAGACAACATGGGTGTGTGAATAGACATGCCCATTTTAAATCCCACGTATGGCATCTGGATCAAAGAAAGGCTATTGGGATCCGACGGTAGTTCACTAGGAAATCCAGGGCAATCAAGTTATGGAGGGGTTATAAGGAACGATTGTGGTGAATGGGTTTATGGTTATGTAGGAAATATAGGATATAAGGTCAGGCGGGGTGGTCCGTGATGGCCACCCCATCACGCGTCAAACAATAACGAACACCACCGCCCCCATGTTCATAACGCGTTATTTTTGAAACGCGTTGAAACGTTCACGCGTTGAAAACTTTGAAAAATTCGAACTTTGCTTGCTTTTTGACCGTTATTCAACGGTTAAATTCAATAAAAAAAAACCCTTTAAACCCTTTTATCTATTTATATCTCCATTTTAAACCATTTTACACACACCAATCTATATCTTTAAACCATTTTAAACCCATTTCACACAATCTACATCTTTCTCAAATGGATTTCCCTACGGATTCGACGTTTCCGATGTCTAACGATAGCGATACCAAGTCTTCCGACAATGAGACGCTAAAATAATTTGTGTCGGTGTATAACGAACTTGATGTCGAGTCGTCCCGCCCAAAGAAGAAGATGGTAGACCGTGATCGTATACGTACCAACGAAGTGTTGATGAACGATTATTTTGTGGAAAATCCGCTCTACAATGCCGAAACGTTTAGAGATCGGTTTCGTTTACCCAAAGAATTATTTTTAAAGATTGTCGGATCCTCCTACACAAGTTCAAGTTTCACAAAATATCCATCTAGAATTGCGTAATGAAAAAACTCACTTTCGGTTGAGATACGATTTAATCGAACTAGTTGGTTCTCTAGGTTTGGAGTTTCATGAGTCGGACGAGGAGTAGGTTTTTTTTTTTTTTAATTTGTAACCTAAAATATTTCTAGTATGTTAAATTGAAGTAGTATGTTTTAATTTAATGGAAATTTATAATTTTAGTGTTTTATTGTTAATTTCTAATTTAAAATAAAAAATTAAAAAAATTTGTGAGTGGTGGAATTCTATCACTAGTGACCACCCCCACTACATTTCTCTCACTAGTGATAGAATATTGGGTGATGACATGGCATGAGTTGATTGGATATTGGGAGTGATAGAATTCTATCACTAGTGACCACCCCCCTTCCCTAATACAAGTCTTGCTGCTGAAATTTGGGGAATAATGATGGGTTTGCGTTTCATCAGAGTCATGTGGTTGAACAACGTTGTCATTGAAACAGATTCTCAGGCTGCTCTTTTACTGATCACTGTGCACAGTGTGGATGACTCTGATCCGCTAAGTTGGATGATTAACTCTTGCAAGAACGATATGGCACAACTAAAATGTTATATGGTTCATGTAAAACGAGATAAAAACCATTGTGCTGATTTAATGACAAGACTTGGAAGAACACAAGCTGAAGACTTTGTTGTCTGCGATGATCCGCCACCGAGCTTGATTCTATTGTTAAATAAAGATGCGGCAATTGTGGCAGGGGGAGACTCACTCAGATTATTATTCACAACAATGTAAATTTTTAAATTTTTTGAGTCTTTGATATTCAAGAGTAATGGTTAGGGAGTTCTCGGATATTCAGTATATCTATGTGATACGGTTTGACTAGCTCATAAAAGAAGAATGTAGGTGTTGGCCAAATGATCCTTCTTTCTTTGTATGATTGTGAAACAAGATATATTATAGTTTCTAAATATACTCACAAAACTCACAAATATGTTTACTGCTTCTTCTGTTTATTTGATAAAAAAAAGGGTACAATTGAAAGCAAACTCTATCCTATTTATAAGAACAAATAAACAACCACATGCTAAAAAAACTTAGTGCACCATCCCATGAATCACCAACAAACTAAGCTCTTTATCTCCCATTTTACTCAGTCTTATTTGACTGTCATGCAACGTTCACAACTTTGTATTTTGCATGTGCTCAAATTAATCACACACATAACACTTTAATACTTTAACCTTAAAATGCAAACTTTGACTCTTTTACCCCTGATTCATTTGCACTATTGACCCGCAACCTTCGCGAACCCGTATCTGTGAACCGACGACCTGTGAAGAAAACCCGTAACATTAAGATTAATTCCAACATTCACCCCCTTAATCTTGATGTCGGTTCTTTTACTTGCTCATTTATTCGCATCCGTTCTCGCTTTTCTTGCTACCTGAATCACGGAGATTCCATCTTTCTCTTGCCTTGGTTTCAACCTTCTTTCTCGAACTTAGTCAAAAAATACACCTACTTGTTGGTGTATTTCACCTGCTTACTTTCTTGTTATGCATATTAAAGAGCTACAACTTCATCCGAAAAACATTCCAGCCGCCTTTTGTTGACGAAGCCATAACATCACTTGAGTTGACTTACCTTTATCTTTTTCCAACAATCACACATAATCATCCAGATCCTACGTAGTTCATATATAAGCTTCAAACTCAAAAACCTCAAGTCTTTGTAAACTAGCCATTCGCTACCCAAAACACCCCTTAGCAAATTTTCTTCTAGGTCACACAACCCCAACACAGGTCACACACTTCTCGAACAGTTGTCTTCTCCGCAACCGCACCACTTATGTCTTTCTCGACTCGAATCCCTGAACCACACAGGCTCTATTTGCCACACCTTTATCACACAGATTTTTAAATCGATCACACAGGTCCGCCGTTCTTCCGTTTACCACAACAGTCGTCTTCGCATCACACGGATTTTTTCTTTTCGGGTCACACAGATCTCTTCAAACTTCTCACATAGATACTGGAATCACTAAGATTCTCCTTTTTTTTCTTGATCGATTCACACAACACCACTAAGGTTTTCGATCCTTTTGATCACAAAGATCTGGTCCTCCTTTCTCACACCTGCGACACATAGAGCAGGTACACTTGATCACACAGATCGTCTTCTTCCTTTTGTTCATGTAGAACCCTTCTTCTCTTGGCTTCTTGTTCATCCCTGAACTCTTCTTACGGCTCACACAGAACCGTTCCGCAATCACAAAGATTGTCTTTTTCATTTTCTCTGCCGGCTCACTCAGAACCGATCGGTTCACTTAGAACTTTTTTTTACGTCTCAGTTTTGTCTCAACACGGCTCACTTAGAACCATGTTCGGTTCACACAGAACCCGCTTCTCTTCTTTCTTCCTCTCAACTGTAATAACCGCCTTCAACAACGATCTCTTATTTCTCTTCTCAGCTTTGCAGTTTACAGGGACTGCTCCCCTCTTCTCCGAAAGACGACTCTCAAAACATTGAACACCGACTTCACCAGCTCTGATACCAAATGTTGGTTCAGGCCCCAAAATTTATACTCACAAAACTCACAAATATGTTTACTGCTTCTGTTTATTCGATAAAAAAAGGGGTACAATTGAAAGCAAGCTCTATCCTATTTATAAGAACAAATAAACAACCACATGCTAAAAAAACTTAGTCCACGATCCCATGAATCACCAACAAACTAGCTCTTTATCTCCCATTTTACTCAGTCTTATTTGACTGTCATGCAACGTTCACAACTTTGTATTTTGCATGTGCTCAAATTAATCACACACATAACACTTTAATACTTTAACCTTAAAATGCAAACTTTGACTCTTTTACCCCTGATTCATTTGCACTATTGACCCGCAACCTTCGCGAACCCGTATATGTGAACCGACGACCTGTGAACAAAACCCGTAACATCAAGATTAATTCCAACATTATAAAATAACATGTTTCTAGCATTTTATTGATTTTTGACCATTAGCAAAACATTATTCGTTTTCTAGTTCATTGTATATATTCAATTGCTTTTGAAAAGAATATTGCGAACCAAACGCACAGCTTTAGCTTGGATTATTCGTTAGTGCCAGTTGATGACAAGCTTGAGATTTGAGTCAGACTTATATTCCAAAATCTTCTGAAAGGTTTGGATTTTTTTTTTGCCAGCTAGGCTTATGATTTTTTTTTTAAGATTTTCAGTGACCAGTTTCATGCATTACTAAACTACTAGAGGGAAAATCCACAAAATGTACTTTTTGTAGTCTTTTATAGCCAAATGTCACTTTGAATTGTTAATGAAACAAAATGGCCCCTTCAACACGAGCCGCGGCGCAATCCTTTAAAGTCGAGCAACGAACGATGTTGTCTTCGTCCAACGCAATTAAGCCACATGTCGATAAAAACCCTTCAAAACACCATATCCTACGATGGTGTTCCTGATGCTATTGTCACGGGAGTCATCGCCGGTCTTACATCCCGGAACCGAACTTTTTGTTTCCTAAAATGTTACACCCTGACCGCGTAAAACAACAAACCGCGGCGGAAATGTCGGGGAGTGTCGTAACAGAATCATTGTTTCACAACACATGGATTGAAGTTTCGTTTTATTGAATTAAGTTTATTACATTGTCTCGAAATTTAAAAGCAAAACATGAACATATTATCCTTCATTGTTATTAAGTCGCTAAGGACTCGTCCATTCCTATGTGAGCATGCATCATAATCATCATATACAACAGCTCCTGAAACATATGTGAAAATAGTCAGCATAAAAATGCCAGCGAGTACATAGGTTTTGTATGTCAAATTCATGGCTTTGAATTCATATTGTAATACCTCGACCAACTACTAGAGTTTTCAAGTATGTACTTTGAAACCCCAAAGTGTTTAATATTGCAATATATATTTTATCATCTGTAACACCCTCAATCCATTTTAATCAATTAACCAATAAATTTCGATTCTAATAGTGTATTAAGATTAAATGTACACTTAAAAATGCGAGTTTGTTAAAACATTTTACTAAATAAAACATTCCAACATTTTGTAATTTAATTCGCCATTTAAAACACGACGACAAAAACTATTCGCGGAAGCTTTGATCTCGTGTGTTCAGTTCTTCGTTGAGCTTGATCATCATCCGACGCCCTAAAGTATACCTACATTTCAATAGATGTGAAATGAGTTAGTCACACGCAGTCTATAAGTGTTTAATCAAGTTCGAACACATGAACAAAACAAGATAAACAGTTTTATTTTGCCAGATAATAAGCCCCTCACTGGGCGTAATAGACATCTTCCTTGTCTTCTATAATCGACCACCATAAACATTATTTATGATAGCTATATGACACACATAAACAATTTCGCTACGCCAAATATCAACAAAACCACCCAATAATAAAGGTGTATTAAGATCCTTAGGAATTAGCATAATCGAAACTATGCTTTTAAACGAATCCGATTAACTAAAACATGCAAAACTTCAATAAAAATATTGGGCACTACCGTAAGGCAGTACAATTCCAGCGTAACAACTTCAGTCGCTACCGTAACTTACGGTAGCCACCGTAACTTACGGTAGCTCAATGGGCAGAAGGTTTTGCAGCTGATGCTGCAATTTCCCAGCTCCGATTCTTTTTACGAAAATGTGCATAACTTTCAATCTACACATCCGTTTTACGCGATTCTTTTTCCTACGCGTCCGTAATTTAATTCTTCATCTTATGGAGTTAAAATCCAACATCCGAATTAACAAAATTTCAGACTTTTAAGTCTTCGGCTTATTACCCTTTTTACCAAATTTTGACCCGTTTGTGATTTTATCAAACAAACATGTTTATTTGATCTTTAAACTTATGAAATTCATAATTTCAATATCTCCTATCATATTAATATCAAATCACGGATTTCTTACTTAATAAAAACCCGTTTACGCTCAAAGATAACCGAATATCTATATTTTATCCTTGCCTAACTCTTATAGAACCTCAAGTTCTACATGATGAGTTGAATCATTATACAAACCTGGCTCGGATCAATATATTGACCCGTTTCGATACATTGCCTTAGTGGCCGCTAGGTAATAGCGACATAATTATCCACTCGATATATATTCCTGTTGTTAGGGGTATCGGATCAGAATAGGCTCGAGCGGAAGCGGAACAAACACACACACACACTAGCAGAAAATAAAGAACACGAGAATTTACGTGGTTCGGTCAAGGTGACCTACGTCCACGGGTTGCAACTAGGGTTTTTCTTTTATTAGATGCTCACAACTGTTTTCAGAATGATACAGATTACAATTACATCATAGGTATTTATAGAACAAGATTAGGGTTTCCTACTTGGTCAACAAGTTAACTAAGTGGGCTTAATAACTAGGGCCGGCTAACCCTAACTAGGGCAGGCTAACCCTAATTAGGGCCGGCTACCCTAAAGCCTACGAACCCAACAATCTCCCACTCGGAGGCTTTGCATAGTCCACAAAGTGCATCCAAGAAACCCATCACCAGTAACTTCAGTAATCTTTACGTTCAAGTCTTCCCAGCCTCCAGTTCCAAGAACAAGCTAAGACTTCAGTCACATCCAAGCCACCTAGTTGCAACCACACCTCTCATCAAGTACCTGAGAGACCAGTTGAAGCTCCCATAAGCTCCAACCCAACAGTCTTATCAGACCCATTCTCTATCTCAACCGGCTTGCACGATCCACCAGCTCCAGAGATACACCGAGAATTAATACCACTCTCCACATTTTGCAAACTATTTCCAGGAGAGCTTTTTTCTTCAGTCGGAACCTTCGTCTTCAAAACCCAACGGTTCTTTGTGATTGTACCCGGAACACGACCCGTGCTCCCACTATCACCAAATCCCCTGACTGGCTTAAACTTAGACCCCCGACCACATTCAACTGACATCCCCAAAGCACCAGGATTCAAGTTCGCAAATTGAACCCTCTTCCGCTTACTAGATTCAGTGAACCAGACTTTATGTTGTACAGGGACGGCTACTCCCTCAGCAGGTATCTCAACTAGATACAACGATCCTCGTCTCCTTCCACAGGCAACAACAAGATTTCCATCAATCACCTTCCACTTCCCACCACCAAACTTAACATATAGTCCTTGTTTATCCAGTTGACTAACAGAAATAAGTTTCTTCGTTAAACCTGGAATTACCCTGACATTCTTTAAGTTCCATGTAGTGCCCAATGGAGTCTTCAGATTGACATCTCCCATACCCGTAACATTAAGAACATGACCGTTAGCTAATCGTACCTTTCCAAAGTCTCCTTTTTTCAGATTCACCATCGTCTCCCCGCTGTGCATGGCGTGAAACAAAGAACTAGAATCCATAGCCCAAGAATCTATAGACTCTTCACAGCAAACTAGTACGTCACCGTCAGATTCATCTGACACAACACTGTTTACATGCTGCTTACCATCCTCTTTCTTAGGATCAGGACACTCGTTTTTAACATGCCCCTTTTCACCACAGTTCCAGCACCTCACATTCTTCCCAGCTTTAGACAAGCTTTTCCCACGACTCCCACTGCTTCTGTTTTTACTTCTTCCCCTGCTAACACTGAGCATACCAGAAGTAGATCCTCCACTAGTGTTCCTCCGGCGAACGTCTTCACCCAAAACACTATCCCGGACCCGATCAAACTTCAAATTTCCAGTTCCAGCAGTTTCAGTGACCGTTGTCACAAATCCTGACCAACTATCAAGTAATGAAGATAACAAAACCACAGCCTGAGTGTCATCATCCAACTTCATGCCCACAGTTGCTAACCTGGACAAAATTGAATTGACCTCGTTAATGTGATCAGCAACTGAACTGCCTTCGTTCATTCTCATATTAAACAGTTCCCTCATCAAGAACACCCTATTACCGGCAGACGGCTTCTCATACATATTTGACAGAGCTTCTAACATATCACGAGCAGTTGTTTCTTTCATGATATTAAATGCAACGCTCCTCGTCAAAGCCAATGTAATTTTACCTCTTGCCTTTTTGTCCTTTGAGTTCCAAATTGCCTCGGCAGCTTTATCCATTCCAGCAGGTTTTTCTTCCAGTACCACATCCAAATCGCATTCACCAAGCAACGCCTCTATTTGCATTCTCCACCATGCAAAATCAGTACCGTTGAACTTCTCGATTCGGAACTTCCCGTCTTCAGCCATAGCAAACGAGAAAAACCAGAAAAAACCACAAGGAACCAAGCAACCGAAACCCGAGCAACTTTCAATAAACCAGAAACCCGAAGTACCCGAACCAGCGACTTCTATTGCAAACCCGAGCGTAAAATCAGCGAATAACCAGGGTTCAAGAACCGAAACCCTAATCGCCAAACACCCCAAAACCACCAGATCTGCAACAGCAAACCCTACGACGCAAACCCTAGACCTTACGAGCCGTAACCAAAGAATAGGTACGGGCCGTAAACAAGTCAGCGGCGATGGCAGCAACAGCAGATCAAGATCTCTCGTCCAGCTCTCTCCTTCTCCTGCGATGACCGTGTGAACCGTGTATTTTACTGAACCTTTGGCTCTGATACCACTTGTTAGGGGTATCGGATCAGAATAGGCTCGAGCGGAAGCGGAACAAACACACACACACACTAGCAGAAAATAAAGAACACGAGAATTTACGTGGTTCGGTCAAGGTGACCTACGTCCACGGGTTGCAACTAGGGTTTTTCTTTTATTAGATGCTCACAACTGTTTTCAGAATGATACAGATTACAATTACATCATAGGTATTTATAGAACAAGATTAGGGTTTCCTACTTGGTCAACAAGTTAACTAAGTGGGCTTAATAACTAGGGCCGGCTAACCCTAACTAGGGCAGGCTAACCCTAATTAGGGCCGGCTACCCTAAAGCCTACGAACCCAACACCTGTAACCATACAACTCGACAAACCGTTAGTCGATATTGTCAAAGGGTGATATTTTCACCTTTTGACCCGTTTGGTCTAAATGACCGCTTATATTGGCGAGATGAAGTTTATTACCATCTCGTCTACACGACTCGCCCCAGTTTACACCGCGCGGTCATTTTAATTATAAATCATTTCTTAACGCTTTTTGGCCTATTAAGGCTTACGTAACAAAGTGTCTTTCAAAACCAACAGTTATTGTCAACGAGTGATCAAATTACCGTTTTACCCTTATTGTTTGTTTTAGTTTACCATATTAGGTAACCATCAAAAGCTCATTTTCCATTCGATTATATCATGATCGAATTACTGATTTAACTACTTTTTAACCATCATACGGTTTCTTTTCTTATTCCATTATCTTGTTCCGTACGACTACACGCCGGAACATCATTTCTCGATTATGTATTTATCTTATCTGTAATTAATACGATAAGATAATACTCTAAAATATAAGACTAGTGTAAGCTATACTTACCTTGTATCCGAATTATGCTCTTTTCCGTGTATACGATCCGTTTGACCCGCTTCTTTCCCCAAGCCTCCATCTAGCTTGTCAAGAGTCAAACTAGCATCATAATTCTTAAGATGGTTAGATTAGTCATCATTATTATGACTATTTTATCTTACGGATTTTATGTCGAAACTTCTATTCGACTTCATCATAGGTTAGTTCGACTTTCTAAAGTCAACTACCTTTAATCATATAATATGCGCGATTAAGGCAAATCAACATTATGATTAGAACCCGTTTTATCCCATATCTCATGTAATTAGTCAAGCTAGCCAATTACGCGTTTCACTCTAATTTCAACACTTTAGTTCTCATTTAGGCATTTTAACAAACACCTAATGGGCATAATTCTACACATTTGCTAACTAGTTCATAACTAGTCATTTTTACCAAGATTAACATCAAAATTCAACCATTATCACTTATGATCAAATACTCAAACTTGCAAATTGTTTAAGTGTCTTGTTTCTACTATCAAATATGTTGATCTTAAACATGTGCATATCATCATCTTCTCTACATAATCAAAACCCACTTGTCTAAGTGTGGTAAATCATCAAATTATTCAAATCATAGCAATTTTACTTCAAATTTCTACTTAGGGTTTATTCCTAAGCAATAACACTTCATTAATTCGGCCATAGCCTCTATGATTCATACATAGATCGCATCATGCAAGGTTAACAAATTTTCACAACTTCATGAATGTTAGAAATTCGACATACCTTACGATCCCCTTGACTTGGTGATCGTTTCTATGTATTCAAATCTGAATTTGGCCTTCGATTGATCCTCCAATTTGAAGGTTTTGTTGAGTTAGGGTTAGCTCCCATGGAGCTTGTCTCCTGATCGATTAGAACACGCACACACTTAGTGTGTGTGGTGTTTTATTTTCTTTTTGTTTTATAAATTAACCTTTTTTCCAATTGTCTAACTTTGGTCCCTCATGTTTGGTTAATTATTAAGTAGGTTACAACCTACTTATTTAAAACCCATATTCCCTCTTATTAACCAGGTTAAACACTTCTAGTTAACTTGGTGCGTTCAGGAATATTTATGACTAAGTTTATTTTAAGTCCCGTTAACTCGGGCTTCTTGTAAACTTTATTTTCTTAAAAGCTTTTATTCATGTTTTATTTAATATTAGGTTTATTAATTTAAATCCTAATATTTTCCCCGTTACTTTTACCGCCAACGGTATTTTACCCGTCTTTTAGTATTAACGGGGTTTGATTACCAAACCCGTTTTCGGGGTGTTACAAGTCTACCCCCTAAAGAGGTTTCATCCCCGAAACCTTTCTTACGTAGTTCTTTAGGTTTAACTTTACGGACTTAGTTTCGGCAACTACTAGAGCATTGCTCACAATTAACAACCTTACTAGAAAAGTAGGGTAGTGTGCTTTTGGTTTTAAGGCGTATGACGTATGCGCCTTTCACGTGTAAGGCCTCGTATTCCATTACTTTCAGCGTGTATTTCTTATTTTAGTCACTTATTTGACCGAGTTGTCATCTGATCACTCGGTTGTATTTATTTTCAACATGTTTGCTTCAAGCTAATCTTATTTCAACAGGCGCTCTATATAAGTCGTAACACTATTCTGACTTTAAAAAGGTTTTACCGGCTAGACTGATTAGTCGCCATCACCGTATTCCCCATCTTTCGGGTATATCTTATTGCCAACCAAGACTTTTACGTGTTTTCTGATTTTCATATCTCGTAACTCACGTTATGACTTGATTGTATTCTATATCACTTTTGTAACCATGATCACATCATGTCATGTTTAAGTCTATTTCAACTTTTCATTATCGAAATCTTTCCTTCGAATGTATCGCCTTGCACCTATCGGTGTTAAGATCTACATTCCTTGATATTAATCATTTTCCGAATTTGTTTCATAATATTCACATTTGTTAAAA
The DNA here is from genome assembly GCA_030545235.1 of Helianthus tuberosus. Lineage (NCBI taxonomy): Eukaryota > Viridiplantae > Streptophyta > Magnoliopsida > Asterales > Asteraceae > Helianthus > Helianthus tuberosus. Next base: position 129,638,746 of record CM060407.1, read on the forward strand.
CGTTATTTCTCACTAAAACTGTATTTTAGTTTCACGTTTTCTCTTTAACTCATGACAATTCCAAGGAATTTACGTCCAAGGGTTTATCCCCCCCCCCGTTGTCATTTCGGTAATGACTTCACCAATTTTTGTGACGTAATACAATTTAAATAATTGTGAATTATTTTGTCATTTAACGCTACCGTTATCCAGCTTGCGCTTACTCATGTCATCCGGCATTATATTATATTCAACCCGTTTGACTTATTCATGTGAAATTTTATCATTTATGGATGTCAAACTTCATTCTTTGTTCGACCCGTTCAACTTTAGAATAGTTGAACATGATTTATCAAAATTTCTATTTACATCATCTTGTCGTCTTTAAGTCTTGACTCCAAAACCCGAGTCTTTTAACTTTCCATCCGAGTTCCTGTTTCTCGGTCTACGCATGTGTTTAAATCCTTACCCATCAACCGGATGTTTTGCCGAAGTCGTTGTTATTGCAACCCTTCCGGTATGCATTAAGACTTCGCTTCACTTTTATATTCCGACTTTGTCCTCAAGTTTGACGTTTTACAAAAACGGCCCGTTAAGAGGCATATTTGCATTCTCCGGGTTCGAGTGTAAGTACACCCCCTCCCAATGCATATCTAAATCATTTTACATGTTTGCATTCTCCGGGTTCGAGTGTAGGTACACCCCCTCCCAATGCATATCTTAATCATTTTACATTAATCTTTGTCCCTTCACTCGGGCTCATTATCCTAACGTAATACGCTTCCGTCACCCGGCTGTGCGTTTACATTATTATCAAATATTTTGCTCATTTGATTCATTTGGGTACTTTTTAATTTGTCCCACTCACCACGTCCTTACTACATCGGGTGTAAGCATGTCCATCATAAAAAGTTCATGGTACCACGTGCTCACCACTTACTTGGCCAGAGTAAGCGATCAATACCAGGTATACATGACCTTTTTATAATTTTCACATTACACCCCATGTAAGTAATGCCTCTATTTGTTTCTCTTGGAAACAATATCCCGGATAGGTTTTCTATTCGGGTTTTTTTTCCAAGTTTTTAATCTACATATGCAACTTTCAACCTCTACGTATTTGTTGCATATTACTTTTCACGTAATAATTTAAAATGCGCACCTGTAAATGCTTGCCCTAACGGGCTTTCTATGTCGTTAACCTTGTTCGTGATCGTCACGCGATTTAGGTCCTTGATGAGTATGCTCTGCTTGTCATACCTCGGACCGCTCCACCATCATATCTGTAATTTGTTAAACTCTCGCTATCTTCCGATGCGAGTGTCCTTCAATGAAAACATTTACAAGAATTAGTAACATCAACTTCAATAATCGCCCGTATTATAATACAAGGCTTTTCTACTATACGCGTCATCGCGCACGATTTCGTCAACTATATTTATCATTTAATTGAGGTAACGTGTATCACACGATAGCCCTATGTGTTGTTTACAACACTTTATCATGCTAAACTATTAACATATATGTACTTACCGGATTTGCGATCAAGCCTCGAACCGAACACCAATCTTTATCAAGAGCATAAGGTTGAAGTCCAAGCATGGTTTTCCTCACCATACTTGAATCTTGTCACACCCCGACCACGTAGAACATACAAAACGTGGCGGAAACATCGGGGAGTGTTGTAACAGAATTAATTGTTTCAAATCCATGGCAATTGAAGTTTCGTTTTATTGATTAAAAGTGTTACAATGTCTTAACAAACAAAGAAATACAACATAATTAACTAGTCTTGCATCTTTTATTGTCACTAAAGCCCAAGTCTGCCTATGTGTATCTTGATCATCTTATGCAACAGCTCCTGAAAAACACATGTGAAAATAGGTACGTCAGCATAAAAATGCCGGTGAGATACATAGGTTTTGTGAAAATAGGTTTCATGACTTTTGTTTGAGAAAATGTTTAGTCATGAACCTTGTTATTTGCTTTGTTTTGTAAATCATTTGAAAATCGATAAGATCAGATGATATGTATAAATAATGTATGGTTAAATGAATAACCATGTAAAATGAGTTTGTATTAGATAAGTTGTTTGTAAATCAATGTCTTGTGAAAAATAAGTTATTTGTATAAAATGTTCTATGTCTCAACTTGAAATGATTCAGATAACGCTACAATATGTAATACCATACAAACACTTATATATAGGAAGTACCAGCGGCGTATCCACCATGCTTGTATCATATTACACACGCATCGTTACTTAATCACTTAATCAAACCAAACCAACAATGTAAGATGTCTATGTTTAAACCAATTGTCCTAACAAAATGTAAGCATATGATGAATAAGAAATGTACTAAGTATGCTACAACAGACATACATAGCATGTGAACTGAAATATCTGTACTAAGTATGCAACAACAGACATACATAGCATGTGAACTGAAATATCTGTACTAAGTATGCAACAACAGACATACATAGTATGTGAACTGAAATATCTGTACTAAGTATGCAACAACAGACATACATAGCATGTGAACTGTACTAAGTAATGCACACAAATGGGCACACCTAGCATAAACACAATGAAATCATGTACTATAATGTACTAATGAACATAGCATGTATATGATGTGAAAACAGGAAAGCATGAAAGTAACAAGTAGGCACATGTGTTCCACCCCAAAACGTTTGGAAAACAGTAAAAGAGGGGTCTATGTACTCACTTGAGATTGCTCAGAAGTCCTTGAGTAACAACCAAACAATGCTAGAGATCGCGGATATCAAACGTCACCTAATATAGGTAACTATGTTAATAACCGGACCTAGATCGGAAGATCGGGTAGCATTAGGGTTTGTAAACCAAACGAGTGTAGAGACTCGTGTCATTTGGTTTAACAAAGCCTACATACTAAATGAAACTTAACCTAAGTGCTTTCGACCCAATACGACCCGTTTAGGTAGCTTATGCTACTTTAACACGTCGTTCGCGTGAAACGCGTTCGGACCGCCTAACTAGTCCTATGATAAGTGTTATATGCCTAAACATGTTACATAATCAGTTATGTGACAAAGGTTTAGGTTACATATGCTTAATTACCAATTATACATGAAAAGGGTATTCTGGTAATTTACCTAAGGCATATAAACTACCTATCATACAACTACTTAAACGATGTGACCATAGGGTATAACCTCGGAAGGTTATTCCCTACCTACTATGGTCACCTAATGTATTTGGTCGGATCCTAATGATCGACCAAACTGGGTCGGGTTCGAAGGTATAGGCGATTTATTAGATCGCCTACCCTACGACCCTAGACAACGTGGTAATCAGTGGGCATAGTCCCAAGGGACTATGACCAACGTGATTACACTCACGTTGCGAAGTTCAAACGAACTTCGCATTGACCATAAGCTGGTCAACGCTGAAAGTCAAACAAAGTTTGACTTTCTGACTCTAAAAGCAATAAAATAAGGAAAAGAACGAAAGAATACTTACCCAGGGTCCCCGAATGCTAATCCCGATTCAAGAATCTCAGGTATGAAACAATGGTTTCAACTTAGAGGTTCTCAAATCAGAATTCTAGTGATTTTAGCAATGGGGGGTATGGGGTATATATAGTTTTCGGGTAACCGTTAAGATCGTTTGTCAAATATCGTGCCTTAATCGTAACCGTACAAGTGTCGGAAAGTTATGGTGCCTAAATGCCATCCTTATCAGCTGAATATGCAAGTGGGAAAAGTGTGGTTGTGGTTAAAACAGCTGGAACACGCTGACTGTTCGTTGTTATCTGATCAGACAGGCGGACGCGGCCCGCTTTAGGATCAGGGAAAACTCAGGCGGGCCGCCTGAGACTTCTGATCAGCAAACATGTTTCAGTTTTGACAGTTTCAGTCCCTGCACGTGTTTAAGCCCATTCCGGCACTTCTAAGGCCCGTAAAGCCAACTTTAAGGCCCTAAAATGATGCCTAAACATTGTGGACATGAAACATGCTCAAAAATATGTCGGGTGATGGTTCGTTTGGTCGTACGAACGCGATGTTCGCTTAATTACGACGGAATGCGCATAAGCGCGAAAAACGATCCAAATGACGCGACGAATGGATTTTTCTTATGCCGAACACTAAAATAAAATGTTTTAGTGCTTACATAAATTTTTGGATTTCCGGATGTATTCAGAACGTGAGTTATGCGCGAAAATGCAAACTTGTGCACTTTTTGCCACTTTTAGTCCCTGAATGACCCAAAAGTTTATTTTAGCACACCGAACACCTCAAAGCCTATTTCTAAGCTATGTAAAGGATATTTGTGGTATGTTTAACTTATGGTCATGTTCCGGAAGGCCTGTTACAGTTCAAATTGGCATACTTTCGCAGTTTGTCAACTTTAGTCCCTGTAAGCGATTTAACTTTGATTTCACCACACCAAACCTTCCAAAACTTATATCTAAGTTATGTAAAGGTTATATAAGGTATGTTAAGCCTATTTCACTATTCCGGAGTGTTCGTTGGATTAAACTGGTTATATCTACACCTCAGAGTGCGTATAACTTTCCAGAAAGCGATTTAGAGCTTGAAATCGAACAAGAGTTGATATGTGCAATCGATACACATATTTTTACAAATCCCAAGTATGAAATACAATATTTCATTGGTTTGGCATTTGTTTGATGGTTGAAGTGACACAGGTGTCACAGTCTCCCCTACTTTAGGAAATTTCGTCCCGAAATTCATTCGTAGGAGTCTATTTGTGACTTTGTGTTAAATAACCATCAAAGATAAGCAAAGCATAATCCTGTTATTTCTCTTTAACGGAAATTTTTCAAAAATGAAAAATGAACGGAGTTATTTTCAACAGGCATTCTTTAGAAATGAAAATGAACGAAATTAGTCATTTTCCACCACTTCTTCAGAACCGAAAATGAACAAAATGAGTCATTTTCCACCACTTCTTCAGAACCGAAAATGAACAAAATGAGTCATTTTCCACCACTTCTTCAGAACCGAAAATGAACGAAAAGAGTCATTTTCCACCACTTCTTCAGAACCGAAAATGAACGAAATGAGTCATTTTCCACCTCTTCTTCAGAACCGAAAATGAACAAAATGAGTCATTTTCCACCATTTCTTCAGAACCGAAAATGAACGAAACGAGTCATTTTCACCATTTCTTCAGAAACCAAAAATGAACGAAATGAGTCATTTTTCACCATTTCTTCAGAAACCAAAAATGAACGAAATGAGTCATTTTTCACCATTTCTTCAGAAACAAAAAATGAACGAAATGAGTCATTTTTCACCATTTCTTCAGAAACCAAAAATGAACGGAAAAGTCATTTTAACATGAACGGAAAAGTCATTTTAACATCTTCAGAAACAAAAATGAATGGAAAAGTCATTTTAACATCTTCAGAAACAAAAATGAACGGAAAAGTCATTTTAACATCTTCAGAAACAAAAATGAACGGAAAAGTCATTTTAACATCTTCAGAAACAAAAATGAACGGAAAAGTCATTTTAACATCTTCAGAAACAAAAATGAACAGAATAGTCATTTTCCATCTTCAGAAACAAAAATGAACAGAATGACTCTAGACACATGACCAAACTCGCTGTGGTTTCCGTGCACTGAATTTCATAATTATGTATGCATCCATAATTACGCAATTCCTTGCATAGTCCGCACAATTTGTTTGTAATGTGAAGGGGAGGAAAATCAAACCTGTGATGAGTGTGACTAGACTACCATAGGGTCCTTTTTATTAGATCGACAAATGATCCTTTTAATTAGGCCACCAAGGAGTCCTTTCAGCTATATCATCACATGATATTCCTAACCAGATTTTTGGATCAATCTGTTTACCTAGACCACTCAGGGGTCTAATTATGGAATAGTACTATATAATCCAAGGGTTTTTACTACAACGTAGAAGCCCATTGAGGATTTAATATAGTACCTTTGGATATCCTACTATGAATCCCTTATACGGAGATATGGAAGATTCTACGAGGATTTGGATAACAAAAACTTGGATTACACAAAAACATAAAAGGAAACACATAAGCACATAATCACATAGTTGTTTGACTTGTTTATTAATTTGTTATCTTTGGACGCGGATACTTAAAGCACACCAGGAATTCAATTTGTGGATTTCATTTGGCACTTTAATCATTTCAAGAATCCATCCATGAAGATAGGATGATCTACCAAAAATTCGATTTTTCGTTTTCAGGAAAACGCAATATGCGAATTAAGGTACACAATAATTTAGAACATACGGAAATACCCTTAGGTACCCTATTAAGAATTTATAGTGGTACTTGGGGTATTCGTACAGAGTTATAACTTGCACCTTATACTTCGTCTCTTTGCAAGAGACGGGTACTTAGGATCTTTGTGGAAAACGCAAGAGATTGTAAAATGGAAGAATTTTGGGGGTAGTCTGTTCTTCAAGGAATGCGGTTCCGTGATTGTCGGTGTTGTAGGGGATATGTTGTTTACACATACAATCAAATAAATACATTGCAATGTAAATAAAAAGATTTATTTATTAACAATGATAACAACTGTTTCATGGACCTTGACAACAAAAGAAAATAATACATAAGACATGATTATTTCTAAACGGTGTTGTCTTCTAGTCGGTCAGATGCTCATCTCTATGCTGGATTAGTATTGGCACGCTTTGGGCAATTTCTTCGGAAATGTCCCATCTCGCCACACTTGTAGCAAGAACCTGGTGGAAAGCGGGCTCGAGCAGGTTTGTTGTTAGCTTGATTTGGTGCAACTGCTGCTACGCAAACTTTTGCTGTATGACCTTTACGTCCACAAATTTGGCATTCGCGGCACTTCACCATAGCATGATGATAAAGGTTACATTTGTTGCACAAAGGTGAAGTTCCGTTGTATGGCTTCCTAGCACGGGGTTTAGCTGGTTGGTTGGGGGCGGCTTGATCATTGTGAGCAACCACGGCGAAATTCTGAGAAGCCTTTTGCTTCTTTGACCACTCAAGGGATCCAGTCTGTTCATCCATGGTCTTTGATTCCTCGAGCGGTTTCTTGTCACCCTTTCGGAAAAGCTTACGTTTCCTGATCTGAGATTCAGTCAGGGTTGCAGATAACTCAATGGCCTGCCTAACCGTAGTGGGGTTACTACCAGTAACAATGTCTTGAACTGCGTCAGGGAGACCATCAATGTATTTTTCGATCGCCTTATCCAAAGGCGTAACCATGGTAGGACACAACAGGCTCAGCTCCTCATATCGATTAGTGTATGCTCGATGTTCGCCGCTGTCTTGCTTAAGGTCGTCGAATTCCCTTTCCAATGCCCTGATCTCGTGACGAGGACAGAATTCCTTCATCATTAGTGCTCTAAGTTCTTCCCATGTTTGAGCCAGTGCCACATCGGCACCCCTATCTCTCACCACACCGTTCCACCACGTCAAAGCTCGTTTCTCAAAGACACTAGATGCGAAATCTTCCTTTCGCTCATTTGGACATTGTACATGCCTGAAGGTGCTCTCTAGACTCTCGAACCATTGCAGAAGTGCTGTCGCTCCTTGAGACCCAGAAAACTTTGATGGCTTGGCCGAGTTAAACGTCATGAAGCTGCAGAGGGCATTATTGTTGTTGATAGCTTGGTAACATTGAGCAACGACGTTCGGGATTGCAGCAGTCATTTGCTGTGTAATGACAGCTGCCAGTTCGTCAACAGATACTAGATTTTCGTGTCGTGGAGGCATTCTAAAAGAGAAGAACATGAAAGGAAACGAGTGAGAGAATTAGACGAAATGAATGAGATGAAACAAATCTGATGAAAGCAAGGATAGTGGTCATTTGTTCGTTACTACAAAGCAACAAACGACCTCGGTGATTAATCAAAGTAAATAGGTCAAAAATAATGTATCGCGAAGACATGCTCGCCTATAAGTGAACACTCATCCCAAGAATTCCCAGGTAAGCACAACTGGTCTCGCGTCTGATGAGATGTATACGAAGTGCTTGCCTAGACAGAAAACCCAGAATACAGGCATTCACCCTTCCAGTTTGCACGTGTTCACATTATTTATAACCCAAAACCTTGACGAGATTTTGAAAACTTAAAGGGGTTCAAAACCTTACAATAGAGGGTTCAAAACCATGTAATCAATCATCCTAGAACAGATGATTAGTTTTCAAAGCGGTTTTGAAATTTATGTTCTTGTTGTGGTCGTCGCCTAAGGATCGGTGACGGTATTGTTTTATGACTAAACGCAAGTAAACTCACGTTAGGGTCCTAAGAAGGTTATAGACTAGGTCAAAGCATTACTAATAACCTAATTCCCTATAACCATTGGCTCTGATACCATCTTTTCTGTCACACCCCGACCACGTAGAACATACAAAACGTGGCGGAAACATCGGGGAGTGTTGTAACAGAATTAATTGTTTCAAATCCATGGCAATTGAAGTTTCGTTTTATTGATTAAAAGTGTTACAATGTCTTAACAAACAAAGAAATACAACATAATTAACTAGTCTTGCATCTTTTATTGTCACTAAAGCCCAAGTCTGCCTATGTGTATCTTGATCATCTTATGCAACAGCTCCTGAAAAACACATGTGAAAATAGGTACGTCAGCATAAAAATGCCGGTGAGATACATAGGTTTTGTGAAAATAGGTTTCATGACTTTTGTTTGAGAAAATGTTTAGTCATGAACCTTGTTATTTGCTTTGTTTTGTAAATCATTTGAAAATCGATAAGATCAGATGATATGTATAAATAATGTATGGTTAAATGAATAACCATGTAAAATGAGTTTGTATTAGATAAGTTGTTTGTAAATCAATGTCTTGTGAAAAATAAGTTATTTGTATAAAATGTTCTATGTCTCAACTTGAAATGATTCAGATAACGCTACAATATGTAATACCATACAAACACTTATATATAGGAAGTACCAGCGGCGTATCCACCATGCTTGTATCATATTACACACGCATCGTTACTTAATCACTTAATCAAACCAAACCAACAATGTAAGATGTCTATGTTTAAACCAATTGTCCTAACAAAATGTAAGCATATGATGAATAAGAAATGTACTAAGTATGCTACAACAGACATACATAGCATGTGAACTGAAATATCTGTACTAAGTATGCAACAACAGACATACATAGCATGTGAACTGAAATATCTGTACTAAGTATGCAACAACAGACATACATAGTATGTGAACTGAAATATCTGTACTAAGTATGCAACAACAGACATACATAGCATGTGAACTGTACTAAGTAATGCACACAAATGGGCACACCTAGCATAAACACAATGAAATCATGTACTATAATGTACTAATGAACATAGCAGGTATATGATGTGAAAACAGGAAAGCATGAAAGTAACAAGTAGGCACATGTGTTCCACCCCAAAACGTTTGGAAAACAGTAAAAGAGGGGTCTATGTACTCACTTGAGATTGCTCAGAAGTCCTTGAGTAACAACCAAACAATGCTAGAGATCGCGGATATCAAACGGCACCTAATATAGGTAACTATGTTAATAACCGGACCTAGATCGGAAGATCGGGTAGCATTAGGGTTTGTAAACCAAACGAGTGTAGAGACTCATGTCATTTGGTTTAACAAAGCCTACATACTAAATGAAACTTAACCTAAGTGCTTTCGACCCAATACGACCCGTTTAGGTAGCTTATGCTACTTTAACACGTCGTTCGCGTGAAACGCGTTCGGACCGCCTAACTAGTCCTATGATAAGTGTTATATGCCTAAACATGTTACATAATCAGTTATGTGACAAAGGTTTAGGTTACATGTGCTTAATTACCAATTATACATGAAAAGGGTATTCTGGTAATTTACCTAAGGCATATAAACTACCTATCATACAACTACTTAAACGATGTGACCATAGGGTATAACCTCGGAAGGTTATTCCCTACCTACTATGGTCACCTAATGTATTTGGTCGGATCCTAATGATCGACCAAACTGGGTCGGGTTCGAAGGTATAGGCGATTTATTAGATCGCCTACCCTACGACCCTAGACAACGTGGTAATCAGTGGGCATAGTCCCAAGGGACTATGACCAACGTGATTACACTCACGTTGCGAAGTTCAAACGAACTTCGCATTGACCATAAGCTGGTCAACGCTGAAAGTCAAACAAAGTTTGACTTTCTGACTCTAAAAGCAATAAAATAAGGAAAAGAACGAAAGAATACTTACCCAGGGTCCCCGAATGCTAATCCCGATTCAAGAATCTCAGGTATGAAACAATGGTTTCAACTTAGAGGTTCTCAAATCAGAATTCTAGTGATTTTAGCAATGGGGGGTATGGGGTATATATAGTTTTCGGGTAACCGTTAAGATCGTTTGTCAAATATCGTGCCTTAATCGTAACCGTACAAGTGTCGGAAAGTTATGGTGCCTAAATGCCATCCTTATCAGCTGAATATGCAAGTGGGAAAAGTGTGGTTGTGGTTAAAACAGCTGGAACACGCTGACTGTTCGTTGTTATCTGATCAGACAGGCGGACGCGGCCCGATTTAAGATCAGGGAAAACTCAGGCGGGCCGCCTGAGACTTCTGATCAGCAAACATGTTTCAGTTTTGACAGTTTCAGTCCCTGCACGTGTTTAAGCCCATTTCCGGCACTTCTAAGGCCCGTAAAGCCAACTTTAAGGCCCTAAAATGATGCCTAAACATTGTGGACATGAAACATGCTCAAAAATATGTCGGGTGATGGTTCGTTTGGTCGTACGAACGCGATGTTCGCTTAATTACGACGGAATGCGCATAAGCGCGAAAAACGATCCAAATGACGCGACGAATGGATTTTTCTTATGCCGAACACTAAAATAAAATGTTTTAGTGCTTACATAAATTTTTGGATGTCCGGATGTATTCAGAACGTGAGTTATGCGCGAAAATGCAAACTTGTGCACTTTTTGCCACTTTTAGTCCCTGAATGACCCAAAAGTTTATTTTAGCACACCGAACACCTCAAAGCCTATTTCTAAGCTATGTAAAGGATATTTGTGGTATGTTTAACTTATGGTCATGTTCCGGAAGGCCTGTTACAGTTCAAATTGGCATACTTTCGTAGTTTGTCAACTTTAGTCCCTGTAAGCGATTTAACTTTGATTTCACCACACCAAACCTTCCAAAACTTATATCTAAGTTATGTAAAGGTTATATAAGGTATGTTAAGCCTATTTCAGTATTCCGGAGTGTTCGTTGGATTAAACTGGTTATATCTACACCTCAGAGTGCGTATAACCTTCTAGAAAGCGATTTAGAGCTTGAAATCGAACAAGAGTTGATATGTGCAATCGATACACATATTTTTACAAATCCCAAGTATGAAATACAATATTTCATTGGTTTGGCATTTGTTTGATGGTTGAAGTGACACAGGTGTCACAAATCTCTTAAACCAGGGCTCTGACACCAACTTGTAAGACCCTCAATCCATTTTAATCAACTAACCAATAAATTTCAATTGTAATAGTGTATTATGATTAAACGTACACTTAAAAATGCGAGTTTGTTAAAACATTTTACTAAATAAAACATTCCAACATTTTGTAATTTAATTCGCCGTTTAAAACGTGACGACAAAAACTATTCGCGGAAGCTTTGATCTCGTGTGTTCGGTTCTTCGTTGAGCTTGATCATCATCCGACGCCCTAAGGTATACCTACATTTCAATAGACGTGAAATGAGTTAGTCACACGCAGTCTATAAGTGTTTAATCAAGTTCGAACACATGAATGAAACAAGATAAACAATTTTATTTTGCCAGATAATAAGCTCCACACTGGGCGTGATAGACATCTTCCTTGTCTTCTATAATCGACCACCATAAACATTATTTATGATAGTTATATGACACACATAAACAATTTCGCTACGCCAAATATCAACAAAACCACCCAATAATAAAGGTGTATTAAGATCCTTAGGAATTAGCATAATCGAAACTATGCTTTTAAACGAATCCGATTAACTAAAACATGCAAAACTTCAACAAAAATACTGGGCACTACCGTAGCTTACGGTAGCCACCGTAAGCTACGGTAGCCATTGGGAATACAGGCGCTGCCGTAAGGCAGTACAATTGTCACACCCCCAAAATCCACCTGCGGAGTACTACCGCTTGGAGGCGTGACTGACCAGGATCCAGCCACCAATCATATTGAACAAGCATATAAGTAGTTATAAAATCCAACCAATACAATTGGTGTTCAAACAAAACATAGTTTAAGTTGCAAGCGGAAGCATAACGTTTAAAATCAAAACATAAGTTTAATTGTTTCAAGGTTTCACATGGCACACAGCCGTCCATGTCCCACAACGACTCTCTTCCATGCAAGCTCCAGCTAAGTACCTATTGTCCTGCAAAGCATGTAGTAACGAGTCAACAACAAGTTGAGTGAGTTCACGGTTGGGTGTTCGTTTTAAGTTGTTCAAAAACAGTTTCCTTTATCTGGCATCCTGCCGTGGGGGTTACCCCATGGTTAAAAACGTGACTTGTTTATTCCCGGTTACTCTGGCAATCCAGCCGTGGGGGCTACCCCGTGTTAGTTATCTGGCATTTCGGCCGTGGGGGCTACCCCATGTATACACTAGACTCGTTACCATATCGACTGCTGACTGTAGTCATGTTTATGTGCCCTAAAACTGTCAATGTCTATCATCATTGACGTGCCCCAGATCCATTAGTTCACGCCCGTCCTCTGCGGCACGGTGTGAGGTTTGTCAGACCTAAATAGCGCTATCTAACTAATGACCCGCTCGCCATTGGCCCGGCGATTAAGTCGATATAAAAAGGAGGGACTTCGTGATAGAGTTTTGGTCTAGTACTTGTTATCTGTCCATGAGGACGAGGAATTTCATTCCTGAACCAATGTTGTCCTACCCAAGGAGGACGAGGAACCCATGTTCCTTAACCCCAATTCCCGACCCCTGGGAATCCCATGCTTTGTAGAGGGTGTGAACTCACCTTGGTTTGCTTGGCAGATACACAGAAAAGTCAATCAAGTCGTAAGTGGTCAACTACGTCCTAACATAGATACCATTCACGTCAGGTTCATATCTAAGTAGTGCACGTATGTTCTACACGTATTCATACACAAGTAACGATCTTGACCTACTCGTCTATCATGGCAAATCAACAACAGTGCACAACATACTCAATTAGCAGTAGTACATACGGCCCATATGTTCGGCCCAATTACTTAGGCCCGTAACAGTGTGAAGGTCCAAATAGCGTGTGCATGCATATGGTCTCAAGTCGAGACTGTGCGGTCTCTAGTCGAGACCGTGCGGTCTCGAGTTGTAGCCCACAAGATCTCGAGTCGCAACTAAGGTGGTCTCGGGTCATGCATGTAGTGGTCTCGAGTCGCAACTGGACTCGCAAGCATGGTCTCGAGTCATGACGTTTGTGTGCTGATCAAGTGTGGTTTTGACTCGAGACTAGGGGTTTGACTCGCAACCTGTGTCGCAATCTATGTTCTCGAGTTGTCTCGCTTATGGTCTCGAGTCGAGACAGAAGGTTTCGACTGGACATCCGCTGATTCTGCACAGTGTACTATCCAATAGGGTTTTGATTTCATGCAACAATGTGTACTATCCGTTTAAACATGTTTTCTTGTCTAGCAATCTACTAAAATGGATCAAACAAGTATTTTCAAATATTCAAGACACCTTCATATCATATTCATGTTGTTCTTCATATATTCATCATGTTCATCAAATATTCATAACACAAACAACCCTTATTCGAACACATTTTGCATTTTTCGGACAAGAGTTATAATACCTAAACTAGATATCAAGCTCATCTTGCAAACAAAACATCTATTCTATAATCCTCATGAATCGGATGATCATTATCATTCTTTTATCATACAAAAATCTACACCTTTATTAAAGAGGTCATGTTCATAATAAATGTTATAACTAAACATGTATCATCTAACCATCAAGAACTCATTAAATCCACGAACACCTTTGTCATATTCAAACAATAGTCATGGTGCATATTATCACATAATCAATACCCTAATCATGTATGAAACTTAACAAGCAAACATATTATCATATGACTTCATCATACATAACTATCAACCGAAACATATCATCTTCAACCGAAATATCACACATAACATAAGTCACTAACCGGTTAGGTTTTCAAGGGAGATCTTTAAGCTTGAACCGTGAGCTCTTGTGTTACCGGTTGGATCCGAGAGAAGGATGAGAGGGGAGGTGATGTTTGATCCTTAGGGTTTAAGGTTTTCTAGAGAGAGAGAGTAGGGGAGTGTGTGTGTTGTCCAAAGATGGTAGTGTTGGCTAACAACAAGGTTATATACTAGCTTCAAGTGATGCACCCTAATGGGTTTTCGAACGGATCAAATGGCCCAACCGGCCCAACTATCTCCTGTTCACTCGAGACCAAGTGGTCTCGAGTCGGGTTCATGGTTCTCGGCTCATTATACCTATATACATACTATACGTACAGGCACACACATAATCACGTAATTTTACTTATATCATTCATTAAACCGACAAGTTAACTATTCACATAACGTTCAAGCATGTTACATCAAGATACGATGAAAGGTTCTAAATTTCGAGTTGTCACATCATCCCCAAGTTGGAAGAAATTTCGTCCCGAAATTTGGTAAGCACTCACTGAGGAAGCTAGTTAAGTTGTGTGGTTTCCCGGTTTTCCTGGGGTGTCACATCCACCCCCTCGTTGATCTGGAATTTCGTCCCGAAATTCCGTAGCTTCAGCCTCAGTAGTGGGTGCACTGTTTGCGAACAGTTGGGGATACTTTTGTTTCATCCGATCTTCGCGTTCCCAGGTGAACTCTGGGCCGCGACGTGAGTTCCAACGAACTCGAACGAGAGGTATTCTAGTGCTCTTGAGGACCTTAACATCCCGGTCCGTGATTTCGACTGGTTCCTCGACGAATTGTAACTGCTCGTCGATAGTGAGTTCCTTCAGAGGAACTATGTGGGTCTCATCTGACAGACACTTCTTCAGATTCGACACGAGAAAAACGTTGTGAACTACACCGAGTTCTGCTGGTAAGTTCAGTCTGTAGGCCACCCTGCCTATTTTCTCAATGATTTCGAAAGGTCCAACGTATCGTGGGTTAAGTTTGCCTCGTTTACCAAAACGAACCACACCCCTCCAGGGTGAAACTTTGAGTAGTACCCGCTCCCCAACCTGGAGCTTAAGTGGTTTCCTGCCCTTATCGGCGTAGACTTTCTGACGGTCACGAGCTGCCGCCATGCGTTTCCGTATTTGAGCAATTTGTTCGGTTGTGTCTACCACATGTTCTGGACCAGTGATCTGACTATCTCCCACCTCTGCCCAGCAAAGAGGTGACCGGCATTTACGTCCGTACAATGCCTCAAACGGAGCAGCTTTAATGCTGGTGTGGTAGCTGTTATTGTACGAGAATTCCACAAGTGGCAGATGCTTCTCCCAGCTGTTGCCAAAGTCGATTACACATGCATGAAGCATGTCTTCTAAGGTTTGAATAGTGCGCTCGGACTGCCCGTCCGTCTGAGGGTGATACGCTGTGCTCATGTCTAATCGTGAGCCAAAGGATTTGTGCATCGCCTGCCACAGTTCTGAAGTAAAACGCGCATCGTGATCCGAGATAATAGAGGTGGGCACCCCGTGCCTCGAAACAACTTCCTTGAGGTATGCGTCTGCTAGAGTGGAGAACTTATCCGTTTCCTTGATAGCCAAGAAGTGAGCAGACTTTGTGAGTCGATCCACGATTACCCAAATAGTATCGTTACCTCGTTGAGATCTAGGTAGTCCGGTAACAAAATCCATGGAAATTTGCTCCCATTTCCATTGCGGTATCTCTAGTTGCTGGAGTAGGCCTGAGGGTTTCTGGTATTCAGACTTGACTCTCGCACAAGTCAAACACTTGCTGACGTAGGTTGCTATGTGGGCCTTCATGCTAGGCCACCAATATGTAGTTTTGATGTCGTGGTACATTTTTTCCGAACCAGGATGTACCGAGTAGCGAGACTTGTGTGCTTCATCCATCACAAGCTCTCGTAGGTTGCCATAGAGTGGGACCCAAACGCGTCCCGTTACGTAGTAAGCACCGTCTTCCTTCTGTTCTAAGCGTTGCCTTGATTCGCGTAGGGCTTCAGCCCTGACGTTTTCTGGTTTCAGTGCTTCTATCTGAGCGGCTCGTATTTGGGAAGGAAGACTAGAATGGATCGTGAGTTGTAAGGCTCGCACGCGCTTAGGCGCAGTGTCCTTTCGGCTGAGGGCGTCAGCCACAACATTGGCCTTGCCCGGGTGATACCTAATTGAGCACTCGTAGTCATTCAGTAGCTCGACCCACCGTCGTTGTCGCATATTCAGTTCCTTCTGCTTGAAGATATGTTCAAGGCTCCTGTGGTCGGTGTAGATGGCACACTTGGTACCGTACAGGTAATGCCGCCATAACTTAAGTGCAAAAACAACAGCTCCCAGCTCTAGGTCGTGTGTAGTGTAGTTTCTTTCATGAACCTTGAGTTGGCGTGAGGCGTAGGCTATAACTTTATCTCGTTGCATCAATACACAACCAAGACCCTGAATTGATGCGTCGCAGTAAACCACAAAATCATCTGTGCCCTCTGGTAATGAAAGGATAGGTGCGCTGCAAAGTCTATCCTTTAAATGTTGAAATGCTAATTCTTGTGCGTTTCCCCATCGATAAACAACGCCTTTCTGCGTTAGTGAGGTGAGAGGCTGTGCAATTTTGGAAAAATCCTTAATGAACCTCCTGTAGTAACCTGCCAAACCCAAGAATTGGCGAATTTCCTTCGGTGTACGAGGCGCAGGCCAGTTCTTAATCGAGTCTACCTTGGATGGATCAACGTGAATCCCATCCTTGTTTACCACGTGGCCTAGGAAATGGACTTCTCGAAGCCAGAAGTCGCATTTCGAGAACTTTGCATAAAGCTGTTCTGTTCGAAGGAGTTCCAGGATAAGCCGTAGATGTTGCTCGTGTTCCTCCTGACTCTTAGAATAGATCAGGATGTCGTCGATGAAGACTATAACGAACTTATCCAGGTAAGGCTTGCACACTCGGTTCATCAAGTCCATGAAAACCGCAGGTGCGTTTGTCAGCCCAAAAGGCATGACCAAAAACTCATAGTGTCCATAACGGGTTCTAAAAGCCGTTTTGGAGACGTCCTCCTCTTGGACTCTCAGCTGGTGATAGCCCGATCTCAAATCAATCTTTGAATAGTAGCTGGACCCTTGCAGTTGGTCGAACAAGTCGTCAATACGCGGTAGAGGATAACGGTTCTTCACCGTCACCTTGTTGAGTTCCCGGTAGTCGATGGACATTCTGAAGGTACCGTCCTTCTTCTTCACAAATAGTACTGGAGCTCCCCAGGGCGATGAGCTGGGACGAATAAAACCCTTATCCAAGAGTTCTTGTAGTTGTGTAGAGAGTTCTTCCAACTCTGATGGAGCTAAACGATAAGGTGCACGAGCTATAGGCGCAGCTCCAGGAGCTAGTTCAATCTGAAATTCAACTTGACGATGAGGCGGAAGACCAGGTAATTCCTCAGGAAATACCTCCAGATAGTCACGTACAATTGGAAAATCTTCTATTTTCCTCTCTTTCTCCGAGGTGTCAGTAACAAGAGCCAAAATGGCAGTGTGGCCCTTTCGCAAGCACTTCTGGGCCTTAAGGAGAGAGATGACGTTCTCAACAGCACTCCTCTTGTCGCCACGAATCATGAGAGGTTCACCACCGGAACCCGGAATATGAACAACCTTCTCATTGCAAAGAATCTCTGCTCGGTGCTGGGATAACCAATCCATCCCAATGACAACGTCGAAACTACCCAAGACGATAGGAATGAGGTCGATAGAGAAGGTCTGGTTAGCAAGAACAAGTTTACAACCCTTGACTACGTGTGTGGCCTCTAAACTCTTACCGTTTGCTAGCTCTACAGTGTGCTTGTTGTTCAAAGGTGTTGGAATACGCTTAAGCATTCGACTAACTTCTAGTGACATGTAGCTAGTATCGGCACCCGAATCAAATAAAACTGTAACATAAAAGTCGTCGAGGAGGAACTTACCCGCCACAACATTGGGGTCATTCCTTGCTTCGCCTTGGCCAATCACGAATGCCCGCCCCCTGGCACCATTGTTGTTGTTGTTCCCATTGTTACCATTCCCTTGATTGTTGTTGTTGTTGTTGTTCTGGTTCCTGTTCAGTTGGGGATAATCTCTCTTGAAGTGGCCCTCAGCTCCACACTGAAAGCACCCTTTGTTTTCACCCTGCTGCGGCTGCTAGCGTTGGTTCTGTTGAGCTTGCTGACGATTCTGATTGGCGGGGTATAAGCTCCTGCAATCCTTTGCAGCGTGACCTGGCTTGTTGCACCGATGACAGTTGCCCCTTGTGCATGGCCCGCTGTGGTGCAGGCTGCAGCGATTGCATTTGGGGTGATTCCCTTTGTACCCACCATGACTTTGAACACCAGATGGTTGCTGACTAGGGCTCTTGTAGTCATCAGTCTTTCTCTGCTGAGGCTGAGACTGAACAGAAGTCGACCCCTTACTTGAAGTTCCATCCCATTTCCGTTTGTTGTCGCTAAGAGCACCTAAAGTAGTTGCCGCACCTATGCGCTTTGGAAACTTGTTCTGCTCCACCGCTTGGTCAGTAAGACGGTGAGCCAACTGAACAACCTGCTGGATAGTAGCGAGGTTTGCTGAAGTCACATGGCTTTGGATCTCTGGCACCAAGCCCTTGAGAAAGAGTTCAATACGCTTAAATGGAGGGTCCACCATAGTGGGACACAGTAAGGCAAGCTCATTCGATCTCTTAGTGTACGCCTCAATTTCTGACCCCGTCATCTTGAGGTTGAAGAACTCGACTTCCAGCTTATGAATGTCATCACGACTGCAGTATTCCTCCTTGATCATCTCCTTAAAAGTTTCCCATGGGGTGGCGTTGGCAGCAACCAACCCCAGCATTTGGACCTGAGCGTTCCACCATGTGAGGGCTAAACCCTCGAGAGTACCGGTAGCATACTTCACCCTGCGCGCCTCAGGGCATTCACACATTTCGAACACAGATTCTAGTTTCTCAAACCAGTGTAGGAGACCTACTGCTCCTTCAGTGCCGCTAAAAGTAGTTGGTCGGCAGTCCATGAAAGTTTTAAAGGTGCACACAGGTGGCTGAGCGTGTTGACCTCCTGCGTGTGCAGCTGCAAGTGCCGCAGCAACTCGTTCGTTAATCAGAGCCGTCAACTGGGCTTGTGTCAGGTTAACGCGTCCAGACATGATCTTCATATCAAGAGGAACGTAAGTGAGAGGGGTTCGCGAAAATGCGACGACAGAAGTGAGTAAGTACACACGTGTTCAAGCAACAGTAGTTATACTAACCAAGCATACCATGAGCATTGTACTATGCAACTAACAAGCAGGCAATATAAACACAGATCATATCACCTAGTATGTTGAGCCTTGCATGTGGAGTGAAGCGTCGTTGTGGATCGTAGAGCACTGTACAGGTTATAGTCTGATTTTAATAAAACTTTTCCCTTATTAAAACCAAGTTCACTATAACCAATGGCTCTGATACCAATCTGTCACACCCCCAAAATCCACCTGCGGAGTACTACCGCTTGGAGGCGTGACTGACCAGGATCCAGCCACCAATCATATTGAACAAGCATATAAGTAGTTATAAAATCCAACCAATACAATTGGTGTTCAAACAAAACATAGTTTAAGTTGCAAGCGGAAGCATAACGTTTAAAATCAAAACATAAGTTTAATTGTTTCAAGGTTTCACATGGCACACAGCCGTCCATGTCCCACAACGACTCTCTTCCATGCAAGCTCCAGCTAAGTACCTATTGTCCTGCAAAGCATGTAGTAACGAGTCAACAACAAGTTGAGTGAGTTCACGGTTGGGTGTTCGTTTTAAGTTGTTCGAAAACAGTTTCCTTTATCTGGCATCCTGCCGTGGGGGTTACCCCATGGTTAAAAACGTGACTTGTTTATTCCCGGTTACTCTGGCAATCCAGCCGTGGGGGCTACCCCGTGTTAGTTATCTGGCATTTCGGCCGTGGGGGCTACCCCATGTATACACTAGACTCGTTACCATATCGACTGCTGACTGTAGTCATGTTTATGTGCCCTGAAACTGTCAATGTCTATCATCATTGACGTGCCCCAGATCCATTAGTTCACGCCCGTCCTCTGCGGCACGGTGTGAGGTTTGTCAGACCTAAATAGCGCTATCTAACTAATGACCCGCTCGCCATTGGCCCGGCGATTAAGTCGATATAAAAAGGAGGGACTTCGTGATAGAGTTTTGGTCTAGTACGAGTTATCTGTCCATGAGGACGAGGAATTTCATTCCTGATCCAATGTTGTCCTACCCAAGGAGGACGAGGAACCCATGTTCCTTAACCCCAATTCCCGACCCCTGGGAATCCCATGCTTTGTAGAGGGTGTGAACTCACCTTGGTTTGCTCGGCAGATACACAGAAAAGTCAATCAAGTCGTAAGTGGTCAACTACGTCCTAACATAGATACCATTCACGTCAAGTTCATATCCAAGTAGTGCACGTATGTTCTACACGTATTCATACACAAGTAACGATCTTGACCTACTTGTCTATCATGGCAAATCAACAACAGTGCACAACATACTCAATTAGCAGTAGTACATACGGCCCATATGTTCGGCCCAATTACTTAGGCCCGTAACAGTGTGAAGGTCCAAATAGCGTGTGCATGCATATGGTCTCGAGTCGAGACTGTGCGGTCTCTAGTCGAGACCGTGCGGTCTCGATTTGTAGCCCACAAGATCTCGAGTCGCAACTAAGGTGGTCTCGGGTCATGCATGTAGTGGTCTCGAGTCGCAACTGGACTCGCAAGCATGGTCTCAAGTCATGACGTTTGTGTGCTGATCAAGTGTGGTTTCGACTCGAGACTAGGGGTTTGACTCGCAACCTGTGTCGCAATCTATGTTCTCGAGTTGTCTCGCTTATGGTCTCGAGTCGAGACAGAAGGTTTCGACTGGACATCCGCTGATTCTGCACAGTGTACTATCCAATAGGGTTTTGATTTCATGCAACAATGTGTACTATCCGTTTAAACATGTTTTCCTGTCTAGCAATCTACTAAAATGGATCAAACAAGTATTTTCAAATATTCAAGACACCTTCATATCATATTCATGTTGTTCTTCATATATTCATCATGTTCATCAAATATTCATAACACAAACAACCCTTATTCGAACACATTTTGCATTTTTCGGACAAGAGTTATAATACCTAAACTAGATATCAAGCTCATCTTGCAAACAAAACATCTATTCTATAATCCTCATGAATCGGATGATCATTATCATTCTTTTATCATACAAAAATCTACACCTTTATTAAAGAGGTCATGTTCATAATAAATGTTATAACTAAACATGTATCATCTAACCATCAAGAACTCATTAAATCCACGAACACCTTTGTCATATTCAAACAATAGTCATGGTGCATATTATCACATAATCAATACCCTAATCATGTATGAAACTTAACAAGCAAACATATTATCATATGACTTCATCATACATAACTATCAACCGAAACATATCATCTTCAACCGAAATATCACACATAACATAAGTCACTAACCGGTTAGGTTTTCAAGGGAGATCTTTAAGCTTGAACCGTGAGCTCTTGTGTTACCGGTTGGATCCGAGAGAAGGATGAGAGGGGAGGTGATGTTTGATCCTTAGGGTTTAAGGTTTTCTAGAGAGAGAGAGTAGGGGAGTGTGTGTGTTGTCCAAAGATGGTAGTGTTGGCTAACAACAAGGTTATATACTAGCTTCAAGTGATGCACCCTAATGGGTTTTCGAACGGATCAAATGGCCCAACCGGCCCAACTATCTCCTGTTCACTCGAGACCAAGTGGTCTCGAGTCGGGTTCATGGTTCTCGGCTCATTATACCTATATACATACTATACGTACAGGCACACACATAATCACATAATTTTACTTATATCATTCATTAAACCGACAAGTTAACTATTCACATAACGTTCTAGCATGTTACATCAAGATACGATGAAAGGTTCTAAATTTCGAGTTGTCACAACAATTCCAGCGTAACAACTTCAGTCGCTACCGTAAGTTACGGTAGCCACCGTAACTTACGGTAGCTCAATGGGCAGAAGGTTTTGCAGCTGATGCTGCAATTTCCCAGCTCCGATTCTTTTTACAAAAATGTGCATAACTTTCAATCAACACATCCGTTTTACGCGATTCTTTTTCCTACGCGTCCGTAATTTAATTCTCCGTCTTATGGAGTTAAAATCCAACATCCGAATTAACAAAATTTCAGAATTTTAAGTCTTCGGCTTATTAACCTTTTTACCAAATTTTGACCCGTTTGTGATTTTATCAAACAAACATGTTTATTTGATCTTTAAACTCATGAAATTCATAATTTCAATATCTTCTATCATATTAATCTCGAATCACGGATTTCTTACTTAATAAAAACCCATTTACGCTCAAAGATAACCTAATATCTATATTTTATCCTTGTCTAACTCTTATAGAACCTCAAGTTCTACATGATGAGTTGAATCATTATACAAACCTGGCTCGGATCAATATATTGACCCGTTTCGATACCTTGCCTTAGTGGCCGCTAAGTAATAGCAACATAAATATCCACTCTATATTTATTCCTGTAACCATACAACTCGACAAACCGTTAGTCGATATTGTCAAAGGGTGATATTTTCACCTTTTGACCCGTCTAGTCTAAATGACCGCTTATATTGGCGAGAAGAAGTTTATTACCATCTCGTCTACACGACTCACCCCGTTTTACACCGCGCGGTCATTTTAATTATAAATCATTTCTTAACGCTTTTTGGCCTATTAAGGCTTACGTAACAAAGTGTCTTTCAAAACCAACTGTTATTGTCAACGAGTGACCAAATTACCGTTTTACCCTAATTGTTTGTTTTGGTTTACCATATTAGGTAACCATCAAAAGCTCATTTTCCATTCGATTATATCATGATCGAATTACTGATTTAACTACTTTTTAACCATCATATGGTTTCTTTTCTTATTCCATTATCTTGTTCCGTACGACTACACGCCGGAACATCATTTCTCGATTATGTATTTATCTTATCTGTAATTAATACGATAACATAATACTCTAAAATATAAGACTAGTGTAAGCTATACTTACCTTGTATCCGGATTATGCTCTTTTCCGCGTATACGATCCGTTTGACCCGCTTCTTTCCCCAAGCCTCCATCTAGCTTGTCAAGAGTCAAACTAGCATCATAATTCGTAAGATGGTTAGATTAGTCATCATTATTATGACTATTTCATCTTACGGATTTTATGTCGAAACTTCTATTCGACTTCATCATAGGTTAGTTCGACTTTCTAAAGTCAACTACCTTTAATCATATAATATGCGCGATTAAGGCAAATCAACATTATGATTAGAACCCGTTTTATCCCATATCTCATGTAATTAGTCAAGCTAGCCAATTACGCGTTTCACTCGAATTTCAACACTTTAGTTCTCATTTAGGCATTTTAACAAACACCTAATGGGCATAATTCTACACATTTGCTAACTAGTTTATAACTAGTCATTTTTACCAAGATTAACATCAAAATTCAACCACTATCACTTAGGATCAAATAATCAAACTAGCAAATTGTTTATGTGTCTTGTTTCTACTATCAAATATGATGATCTTAAACATGTGCATATCATCATCTTCTCTACATAATCAAAACCCACTTGTCTAAGTGTGGTAAATCATCAAATTATTCAAATCATAGCAATTTTACTTCAAATTTCTACTTAGGGTTTGTTCCTAAGCAATAACACTTCATTAATTCGACCATAGCCTCTATGATTCATACATAGATCGCATCATGCAAGGTTAACAAATTTTCACAACTTCATGAATGTTAGAAATTCGACATACCTTACGATCCCCTTGACTTGGTGATCGTTTCTATGTATTCAAATCTGAATTTGGCCTTCGATTGATCCTCCAATTTGAAGGTTTTGTTGAGTTAGGGTTAGCTCCCATGGAGCTTGTCTCCTGATCGATTAGAACACGCACACACTTAGTGTGTGTGGTGTTTTATTTTCTTTTTTTTTTTATAAATTAACCTTTTTTCCAATTGTCTAACTTTGGTCCCTCATGTTTGGTTAATTATTAAGTAGGTTACAACCTACTTATTTTAAACCCACATTCCCTCTTATTAACCAGGTTAAACACTCCTAGTTAACTTGGTGCGTTCGGGAATATTTATGACTAAGTTTATTTCAAGTACCGTTAACTCGCGCTTCTTGTAAACTTTATTTTCTTAAAAGCTTTTATTCATGTTTTATTTAATATTAGGTTTATTGATTTAAATCCTAATATTTTCCGGGTTACTTTTACCGCCAACGGTATTTTACCCATCTTTTAGTATTAACGAGGTTTGATTACCAAACCCGTTTTCGGGGTGTTACATCATCTTTACAAGATGATATAAGTAAACCAAAACCATTGCAGCCATGAATCTTGGCTAAAAACATTTGTCTTTGTAAACAATGTAGTAAATTATCACACCCCAACCGATGACGGAAACATCGGGGCGCGACACTGAGCCAAACAGATTGTCCAGGAGTTTCCATAACAACTACGATTACCAATTATTTAAACATCACGTCCTATACCGTGACATAAAAAGTAGCATAATTATTACAGACAATTCAAAGACAAATAGTTCTGTTTCGACAACTCAAATATAAGTTGTTTTTGTTTGTTTCTAGACACCATCCTAGCTCAATTCCAGCAAGTAACAAGCAAGCATCCTAAGCACCTGTTACATGCGTTAAAATAAAGTCAATACACATTGTGTAAATGTGAGCATACATGTTTGATAGTATACTAGAGTTCGAAATCGTTAACGCATAACCAGCATGTAACATGTAGCAAAGTGAAGGCTAGTAGGTTATCGACAATGAAATATGCACAGACGTGACTGCAAGTTGTAGAATGTACAACACATATCCCCACTAGGACATGTGAAGTAAAGCCCTTAACAACCCCTGTCCACGACAGGTGCTGAGTCCAAACTAAAGTACTATCGTTGCTAAGGTGTCAGGCAACAATCACTGTGTAAACATAACATACAAGCATTCATCGAATAACACGTAGCATGCAATAACAGTCAGCGGATAAATAGTGTTTGCGTTATGTGTAGATTGTGTTTTGAATAAGTAACGTGTCTAACACCCAAAAGTGCAAAAAGCAAAAAGGGTTCGAGTATACTCACAGATATGGTAGTTGCTAAACACAATCTGTGATTGGATTGAAGGGCGCACTAGAGTAAGCCTGGTTACAAAACGATAGCATAAGCGAAGAATGGCGCGATAAATGGTGCAAAGCGATTGAGTGTCGAATGGTAACCCGATCAGATGACAATCCAATCGGATGGCCATTCCGTCGGATTGACATTCATTTGGGAAGGATGCGTTTGTGTATGATGGCTTTGAAGTTTTCGTTGTAGCATTTTAAAATCAGAGAAGTATCTCTACCTTTCAGGTCGATCGATCGAACGGTCGTTCGATCGGATAGCAATCCGATTGGCGAGACATTTCAGTTAAGAACAAGTTCACAGCAGGATGGTCATTCGATCGGATAGCAATCCGATCGGATGGAAATCCGTTAGAAACTAATGATCTTTGAAAATTATGAAAATTGTTAAGTGTTGAAGTTCCAAATGTCATCCAATTGGATTGTCATTCGATCAGATGGTAATCCGATTGGACGGAAATCCGTTCGACATTCAGATTGTTTGAAAGTTTGAAAATGTTTTAAGTGTGGGAGTTCAAGTGCAATCCGATCGGATTGTTGTTCGATCGGATGGCAATCCGATCGGATGGTAATCCGATCGGACGGCAATCCGATCGGATGGTAATCCGATCGGACGGCAATCCGTCTCAACGAATCTGATCGTCTTAAAACTTGGTTATTTTGAAAGTTTTGCGGTTTGATCGAGACGGTATAATAACGTGCTAAACAACGGGGACTCCATCAGACCCAGGTTACCCGATCGAATGGGAATCACCCCAATCCGACCAGTTAACTGTTCATGACGGTTGTTCCTATTTAACCCGAAATCGGTTTTCTCTTTGATAGAGATCAAATCTTAGACCGACACTTCACTAAGAAATGAGTAGAAGACCTGAACGAGCACTGATTCTATCGGTTTTGAGTGGATTGAGTGTAAAAGAGTTGAAAGAAAGTTGGAAAAGTATCTTTCAATCCTTTTAACTTTGAAAATGTTTAGATCTATGCGAAAACAATGTTTAATCATGTGGAAATCCTTAAGATCTGAGTTATTCTTGGTGTAATGAGGTCAATACTTGAAGTTCATAAGAACTCCATGATGACATCACCCTAGAACACCTCAAATCCGCTGATTTCAGGGTTACAAGTTAAGATGCAAAGGAGAAAATGATGAAGAAGTGTCTGTAGATGATAGATGTACAAGATTTGAGTTGAAAACTTACAAGAATCGCGAGTAATCGAGATAAAAGAGGTCTGGAGCGTGCTGGTCGAACGAGGGAGCTGTTACATCATTGTTGGTGAGGAGACAGGGGTATTTATAGGTTGCCAAAAGTGGAAGGAGGAGTGCAAGTGTCAAATGGCACATCAATCGGATGACACTTCGATCGGATGGATGGCAATCCGATCGGACGGCCATTCGATCGGACGGTCATTCGATCGAAGTGGTCCGGCGAGTTGAGTTTCGGCGTTTCGTTTCACGTTTTGAGCGTTGCGATGCGTTTAAGCAGGTGTCGATTGAGCAATGCGATAGATTGATAATAATCACACAAATACTATATCTAACATACAATCATCCTAAATAAATTGCGTTTAGCGTTTGCGATTAAGTTGCGTTGCGATAGAGTTGCGATTGTGTTTCGATTAATCACCACAAACATAAAGTAAACATGCACAAGTAACACATAGATAGCACACACACGTAAAACAATATTCAAAATCTATCAATCAAGTTGCGAATGAGATTGCTGTGCGATTAGCGATAAAGCGATAAACATCGATTAAACCTCGATTATTATTAGATAATCCACATAATACAACTAAAGCGATTAAATAAAAAGATTCGGTTACAAGTTATTGATGTACAATCAATAGTTAAGCAAGGAGTGACAGATCGCATGTAGCATTCTTTTCTTCCTTTGACTTTGACTTGTATTTTGACTTTCGTAACACGGGGTGTTACAGCCTCCCCCTCTTAAGGGAATTTCATCCCGAAATTAGGCCTTAGGCCGTAACATACAGCTGCGGGTACTTCTCCTTCATGTCACTTTCGAGTTCCCAGGTGAACTATGCGCCTCGTTTGCCTTCCTAGCGAACCTTCACAATCGGAATGTGTGAGCGCCTGAGCTTCTTGGTTTCTCGATCCATGATCTCGACAGGCATCTCCACGAAGTGTAATGTTTCGTCCACTTGTAGATCCTCAAGTGGAACTTGCAAATCCTGCTCAGCCAGGCACTTTCTGAGGTTCGATACATGGAAAGTTGGGTGGACGTTGCTAAGTTCCTCTGGTAGTTCGAGTCTGTAGGCCACTTCTCCGATCCTTTCCAGAATCTTAAAGGGTCCAACATATCGAGGCGCGAGTTTTCCTTTCTTGCCGAATCTGATCACACCCTTCCAAGGTGATACCTTTAGGAGTACGTGATCGCCAACGTCAAATTCAAGGGGCTTGCGGCGTCTATCGGCGTAACTTTTCTAACGACTCCGAGCTTTCAGCAGATTGTCTCGAATTTGGAGGATCTTGTCAGTCGTTTCTTGCAGCAGCTCAGGATCGGTTATTTGTGCATCTCCGATCTCATGCCACACAATCGGCAATCGATGTTTTCTTCCGTATAATGCCTCTAATGGTGGCATTTGTATGCTAGAAAGATAACTGTTATTGTACGAGAATTTGACCAAAGGTAAGTGCGCGTCCCAATTACCACAGAAATCTATGACACACGAGCGAAGCATGTCTTCAAGAGTACGAATCGTTCTTTCAGTCTGACCGTCGGTTTGGGGATGGAAAGCGGTACTTAGATTAAGCGTAGTACCAAAAGTAGATTGAAACGTTTCCTAAA
Organism: Helianthus tuberosus; assembly: GCA_030545235.1. Taxonomy (NCBI): domain Eukaryota; kingdom Viridiplantae; phylum Streptophyta; class Magnoliopsida; order Asterales; family Asteraceae; genus Helianthus; species Helianthus tuberosus. The sequence goes on from CM060407.1 coordinate 129,666,978, forward strand.
GACGCGAGGTAAACCGACCATCACGGTCAGAAATGATGTCACGAGGCGTCCCATGTCGACAGATGATTTCGTCGGTGTAGATTCGGGCTAATTTCTCTACCTTGAAGTCTTCTCGTATTGGCAGAAAATGAGCGGATTTAGTCAAACGGTTAACGATAACCCAGATGCTATCATGACCTGAGGTTGTGCGCGGAAGTTTCGTGATAAAGTCCATGGCTATGCTCTCCTATTTCCACATCGGGATCTCGGGTTGCACAAGCAAGCCAGAGGGTCTTTGTTGCTCGGCCTTGACTTTCGAACAAGTCAGGCACTTCGAAACATAGATAGTGATATCCTTCTTCATTCCCGGCCATCAATACCGTTGATGAAGGTCATGATACATCTTGTTGGCACTAGGATGAATGGAATATCGAGACTTGTGGGCTTCGTCCAGAAGAATTTGACGCAAGTTACTGTGCTTGGGAATCCAAATTCGGTCCAGATAATGGAATATCCCATTTGATTTATTCACTAACTGATCGCCATTATGCTGAATCATTTCCTTCTTCAAGGTGCGCTCGGTAAAACAAGCATGTTGAGCGTCACGGATAAGAGTTTCGAGATGGTGCTATGCATGAACATTACGAACGCTATGCAAATAGCTTCGTTTGCTGAGGGCGTTAGCAACGACATTTGCTTTGCCAGGATGATAACGGATTTCACAGTCGCAATCGTTAAGAAGTTCTACCCATCGGGGTTGGCACATATTTAGTTCTTTCTGGCTAAGAATGTGTTGTAGGCTCTTATGGTCGGTGAAGACCGTACACTTGGTACCATAAAGGTAGTGTCGCCAAATTTTTAATGCAAAAACAACTGCGCCTAGCTCGAGGTCGTGGGTTGTACAGTTCTTTTCGTGGATCTTGAGCTGACGAGATGCGTAGACGATAACCTTGTCTCGTTGCATGAGAACACAACCATGACCAAGGTTTGAGGCATCACAATAGACAACGAAGTCATCGTTTCCATCGGGTAAAGCGAGGACGGGAGCATTGCAGAGCATATGCTTGATTGTTTGAAAGGCAGTCTCTTGTTCAGTTCCCCAAACAAAAGGCTTGTCTTTGTGCGCTAGAGAAGTAAGCAGTATGACAATTTTTGAGAAGTTAGTGATGAATCAACGGTACTAGCCCGCCAATCCGAGGAACGAACGAACATGAGATGGTGATTTTGGAGTAACCCAACTCTTAACAGCTTCAATTTTCACGGGGTCGATGTGAATACCTTGACTATTGATGATCTGACTGAGGAATTGAACCTCCTCTAGCCAGAATTCACACTTGGAGAACTTGGCATAGAGTCAATTCCCTTGGAGTAACTCGAGAACCAAACATAGATGCTGCGCGTGTTCGGTTTTCGAGTTCGAATAGATAAGGATATCATCGATGAACACGATTACAAAGCGGTCAAGAAATGGTTTACACACGCGATTCATCAAATCCATGAAAACCGCAGGTGCGTTGGTTAAACCAAAGGGCATTATGACGAATTCATAATGGCCATATCTGGTTCGGAAAGCGGTTTTCGGTATATCTTCCTCCTGAATACGTAACTGGTGATAGCCTAAGCGTAAATCGATCTTCGAGAAACACGTAGCACCTTGAAATTGATCAAACAAATCATCGATTTGAGGCAGGGGATAACGATTCTTGATTGTCAGCTTATTCAACTCCCTATAGTCGATACACATCTGGAACGACCCGTCCTTCTTTTTGACGAAAAGAACTGGTGCACCCCAAGGAGAGGTGCTAGGGCGAATAAAGCCTTTGTCAAGTAATTCCTGGAGTTGACTCAAGAGTTTGTGCATTTCGGACGGAGCGAGGCGATAAGGAGATTTAGCAACAGGGTTGGCTCCAGGAATAAGGTCAATACGAAAATCAATGTCACGGCTCGGGGGTAAACCAGGTAGATCATCAGGAAAGACGTTAGGAAAATCACGAACCACAGGCACCTTATTGATTGCCTTAACTTCCTTTTTCTCCGCTACTACAATGTGTGCCAAGAAAGCTTGGTATTCCTTGTGGAGATACTTGCTAGCCTGAACACACGACATGAGTTGGAGTTTCTTCGAAGCGACTTCACCAAAGACACACAATAGATCACCATTAGTGAGCGAAAAGCGAATCATCTTATCGAAGCAAACAACTTCAGCATGATTTTCATGAAGAAAATCCATGCCTACTATGATATCGGAACTACCGAGCTGCATCGGGATAAGGTCGATAGGGAAAATGTCATTGTTAAGTTTGAGAGTACAATCACAAAGAACAGAATTGATAGCGACGGTTCTTCCGGTGGCAACTTCAACATCGAACGTCGAGGGGAAATGGGCGCGCTTACGATTAAGGAGCTTTTTGAATTCTAACGACACAAAACAGTTATCGACTTCAGTATCAAATAAACACGAAGCATATATACCATTCACAAGGAACGTACCATTAACCACATTGTTATCTACTTGGGCCTGGCGAACGTTGATGTTGAAAGTACGTCCGCGGGCTGCTGGCTGTTGTTGTTGCTGGGGCTGCTGCTGTTGCTGAGGCTGCTGCTGTTGTGGCTCTTGCTTCACCACTCGATTTGGGCACATGTTTGCGAAATGGTTGGGATCACCACACGCAAAGTAAGCTCTAGTGTGGATCACGGATGCAGGAGCAACTTGTTGGCCTTGAGGAGCAGGAAGTAGAGCTAGTTGAGCAGGAGCTTGACCTTGACCTGGAGCTGGAGCGTGACGTGGACCTGTACAACAGTTGGCGGTGAAGTGTCCGTACATGTTGCAGTGCACACAATATCTGCAAGAAATCCCCATGGGATGATGATAAGTGCAAGTAGGGAAAACTGGGTGAGGACCAGTGTATGCACGCTTAGCCAATGGTGCATGGGTGACTGGTGCTGCTACTTGGCGGTATTGAGGCTGCGGTTGAGCGGGTACAGCTTGAAGAGGAGCGGCAGCTGTAACAGCACAATTTTTGCTACTGTTGTTGTTGTTGTTGTTGTTGTTGTTCTTCCTCTTGCGGCGGGAGGACTTTGAAGATTGCGGAAGGGCGGCGGTTTCAGCGGTGGGAGCGGCGGTAACTTGATGAAGATTCTTGGAGGCTTTATCCCAGTAACCAGCCTTGACTCGCTTGTCGTTGATCTCAGCAGCGAGCAAGAAGGTTTCCTCAATAGTTGTCTTTTTTGAAGCTTGAACGAAATCAGCCAGGAAATCCGGTAAAGCACGGATATACTTCTTGATGGTGATTTCGGAGGTAGTAACTCGGCCCGGACAGATTATGCTCAACTGCTTAAAGCGGGCAGTTAAACCAGCGTTGTTGCCATCCTTTTGTTTGATGTGCCAGAACTCGTCCTCCAACTTTTGAAGCTCGTGGGGAGGGCAGAACTCTTTCATCATGATGCCCTTCAACTCGTCCCACGTAAGCCCGTAAGCTGCATCATTTCCACGCTTGTTTCTTTCGGCAGTCCACCAGTCCAGAGCCCTGCACTGGAAAACACCGGTGGCGTTAACAGTGCAAAGATTATCAGGACAGTCGCTTTGGCGCAGGGTGACTTTGATAGAATCAAACCATTGAAACATGGCAGTAGGTCCATCTTCTCCGGTGAATTCTTTGGGTCCGCAGGCTTTGAACTGCTTGAAGCTAAAAGTAGACTTAGGAGCATCAGTCCTGGACTCTTCAGAAGACTTGCAAGCATTTTCATTCAGCTCATTAACAATTTGCGGGATAACTTTCGCCATCTGCTTAGTGACGAGGGCGGCAATGCGTTTATCATCATGATTGTAGCGAGCGGTTCGGGAATAGTGCGATCCAATTGACGACACTGTCTACAACAGACATCGTCATAGGACTCAGACACAAATTTTGATTAACTCTAGTATAGACTCTTACTCCGCTCTAACTACTACATATAAAGCTCAGGAATACAATCACGTAACACATAGGCACATAATCACAGAAGCACATAAGCCACGGAAACCACACTATATTTTGCACGTATTCACCTACATATATTGCACGCATTCACCTATCATTCAAAGTCCGCGAGTTCGAGAATAGCGATTGCGATTAGCGAGTACACAGCGAGTAATATAGCGAAATATATAGCATAGGCGAGTAACATAACATGCGATTTGATAGCGTTTCGAGGTAGATGTGCAGTGCGTGTAGTGTGTGTTGATTAAAGCGAAAAGCGTATAAATCACCAAAAATCGAAACACATAAACAGGTAAAACCACATAAAACATATAAAATTTCCACATAAGATGACAAATATCAGAGTCAGCAGCTGCGGGCTCAGAATTGAAACACATAAAATCAGCGATTGCGAGCTTGAAATCAAAAATAGATTGTCTCGGCTTGATAGACGTTGACCACCCAAAGTGATTCGACTATTCTCAAGGACTACAAGTATGCATTTTGGCCTAATAGACTGTGCTCTATCACCGACATACGGTGAATGGCACGCTTCCTTTTGGTTATTTACGCAACTCGGGTCGTTGGAATCCATCGAGACTTTGGTGAGAGTTTTGTAAAACAAAATAAAGAACAGAACGAGTCATCAAGATTCGGGTTTCACCCCTAGCTTAATGACTACATCCATGTTTGTGTGATAGAATCACGAGATTTAGAGAGAGATTTGCATCGAAGTAGGGATTACACTCCTAATTCAACGCAAATTTTCTCGTTTGTAGTAAGAATGTGGGTCGAACAAGCGATTCAATCGAGAGTTTGCGGTTTTCACACCTAATCTCGATCTAATCACTCATTCATTTTCGAAAATAGTGCAGTGCCACTGCCTTAGGAAAGGCAGTGTGATAGTATAGCGTGATTGCGAGTCGATCGAGAAATAGAAATAAGCTCGTGCAGAAACCCCACCAGGTTCGCAGAAAGCGGTCTGTTGGTACTTAGACTATAGACTAGGTCATTTCTAAAACATCGACCTGGACTAGGTCGAGTCTTGCCTAATTCCCTATAGTTATGGCTCTAATACCAATCTGTCACACCCTAACCGATGATGCAAACATCGAGGCGCGACACTGAGCGAAACAGATTGTCCAGGAGTTTCCATAACAATTACGATTACCAATTATTTAAACATCACGTCCCATACCATGACATAATAAGTAGCATAGTTATTACAGACAATTTAAAGACAAATAGTTCTGTTTCGACAACTTAAATATAAGTTGTTTTTGTTTGTTTCTAGACACCATCCTAGCTCAATTCCAGCAAGTAACAAGCAAGCATCCTAAGCACCTTTCACATGCGTTAAAATAAAGTCAATACACATAGTGTAAAGGTGAGCATATAGGTTTGATAGTATAATAGAGTTCGAAATCGTTTATGCATAACCAGCATGTAACATGTAGCAAAGTGAAGGCTAGTAGGTTATCTACAATGAAATATGCACAGACGTGACTGCGAGTTGTAGAATGCGCAACACATATCCCCACTGGGACATGTGAAGTAAAGCCCTTAACAACCCCTATCCACGACAGGTGCTGAGTCCAAACTATAGTACTATCGTTGCTAAGGTGTCAGGCAACAATCACTGTGTAAACATAACATACAAGCATTCATCGAATAACACATAACATGCAATAACGGTCAGCGGATAAATAGTGTTTGCGTTGTGTGTAGATTTTGTTTTAAATAAGTAACGTGTGTAACACCCAAAAATGCTAAAAGCAAAAAGGGTTCGAGTATACTTACAGATATGGTAGTTGCTAAACACATCTATGATTGGATTGAAAGGAGCGCTAGAGTAAGCCTTGTTACAGAACGATAGCATAAGCGAAGAACGGAGCGATAAACGGTGCAAAGTGATTGAGTGTCGAATGGTAACCCGATCGGATGGTCATTTGATCGGATGTCAATCTGTTCGGATGGTCATCCGATCAGATGGCCATTCGGTCGGATTGACATTTGTTTAGGAAGGATGTGTTTGTGTATGATGGCTTTGAAGTTTTTGTTGTAACATTTTAAAATCAGAGAAGTATCTCTACCTTTCAGGTCGATCGATCGAACGGTCGTTCGATCGGATAGCAATCTGATTAGCAAGACATTTCAGTTGAGAACAAGTTCACAGCAGGATGGTCATTCGATCGGATAGCCATCCGATCGGATGGCAATCCGTTAGAAACTAATGATCTTTGAAAATTATGAAAATTGTTAAGTGTTGAAGTTCCAAATGTCATCCGATCGGATTGTCGTTCGATCGGATGGCAATCTGATTGGACGACAATCCGTTCGACATTCAGATTGTTTGAAAGATTGAAAATGTTTTAAGCGTGGGAGTTCAAGTGCAATCCGATCGGATTGTTGTTCGATTGGATGGCAATCCGATCAGATGGTAATCTGATCGGACGATAATCCGTCCCAATGAATCTGATCGTCTTGAAACTTGGTTATTTTGAAAGTTTTGCGGTTTGATCAAGATGCTCCATCAGACCCAGGTTACCCGATCGAATAGGAATCACCCTAATCCAATCAGTTAACTGTTCGTGATGGTTGTTCCTGTTTAACCTGAAATCGGTTGTCTCTTTGATAGAGATCAGATCTCAGACCGACACTTCACTAAGAAATGAGTAGAAGATCTTTTCTGTCACACCCCGACCACGTAAAACAACAAAACATGGCGGAAACGTCAGGGAGTGTTGTAACAGAATCATTGTTTCACAACCATGGATTAAATAATTTCATTTTATTGAATTATTGAACTCATTGTTTTATTACAAATTAAATGAATACAAATATTGTCTTTCAAATTTTAAAGTCGCTAAGGCACGAGTCATCCTATGTATAGCATGTATCAACAATCATAACATAGCAGCACCTGAAACATGTGTAAAAATAGGTACGTCAGCATAAAAATGCCTGTGAGTTACATAGGTTTTATTGAAAATAGGATTCATGATTTGTAGGTTTAAAAGAATGTTTTAACAAAATAGTCATGAACTTTAGAAATGTTTTCTTTTATAAATCATATAACAAGTGATAAGAAAACATATGATATAAAAGAAAGATGTATAAATAAATAATTAAGTAAAATGAGTTTGTATAACAATATTTTACAAAAAAAGGTTTGTAGTATACATGAAAATATACTTTGGTTTTAAGAAAGTCGAATAAGTAATATATCAAAATATATTTCGGTTCCAAAATGGTTAAACAGATAGTATATTAAATATACTTTAGTCGTCAAAATAATCGTTTTCGGTAGTATATCAAAAGTATACTTTGGTTTTATAAATAACATATTAAACTATGCTTTGGTTTTATAAATAAAATATCAAACTATGCTTTAGTAATTAACAAAATATATGTTGTTTTGTACAATATCACACATGAGAGTATATCAAACTATACTTTTGGGAGTATAACAAAATATACAATAAAAATGTGATTTAAGAATTCAACCAAACCTTAGAGCATCAAAATACACCTAGGAGAGTATTGAAATACCACGAAGGCAATCCCTATTTGGATAAAATATCGGTTTCTGACATTCAATAAACAACAGGAATGGGGTGTCAAATCCTATAGCGCTATATCATACTACCAATCGGTCTGGTGAACATAAAATAAGTACAATTCAACAATTAATTTTATAATCTTTGAAAAATCAGTGTTTAAACCATAAATAATCATTCAGATTGTCAAAAGATAAGTACTAACATGTATAATCAATTATACTTTGAAATTATGAACATAACAATTAGGTACACATGTTTCACCCTAAAACATTGAAAACAGTAAAAGAGGGGACTATGTACTCACTTGAGAATGCTTAGAAGTCTTGAATAACAACCAAACAACGCTAGAGGGATCACGGAATCAAACGGCACCTAATATAGGTAACTAAGTAAATAAATCAGACCTAAATCGGAAGATCGGATAGAATGAGATTTCGTAAACCAAATGAGTATGGGAACTCATGTAATATGGTTTAACAAAGCCTACATACTAAATCGAAACCTAACCTAAGTGCTTACGACCCATTACGACCTGTTTAGGTAGCTTATGCTACTTTAACGCGTCGTTCGCGTAAAAAACATTCGGACCGCCTAACTTGTCCTATGACAAGTAATATATGCCTTAACATGTTTAATAATGTTGCGTAATCAGTTTAGATGTCAAAATTTATGTTACATATGCTTAAAATGAATTTATGCGTAAAAAAGGGCATTTTGGTCATTTACCTAAGGCATATAAACTACCTATCATACAACTATTTAAATGAAGCGACCATAAGGTATAACCTCGGAAGGTTATTCCGTATATAACTATGGTCACAAAATATGTTTGGTCGAATCATACTGATTGACCAAACGGGTCGGGTTTGAAAGTCTAAGTGGTTGTTTAGACCGCTTATCTTACGACCCTATATAAGCAATAATCTAAAAGTGACGAGTTAAACATGTTAAAACATGTTTAATGAAGTTTGAAAATAAGTTTGATATCAAGACAAAGGGTCTTGATACCCAAGAATAGTTTGGTTGCAAAATACGCAGGAATACGCATTTTGTCCGAAACTATGACTCGTCACTACGCCTAAATAACGTGGTAATAAGTAGGTATAGTCACAAGAGACTATAACCATCGTGATTACGCTCATGTTACGAAGTTCAAATGAACTTCATGTTGACCATAGACTGGTCAAAGCAGAAAGTCAAACACTGTTTGACTTTTACGCTTAAAAACACATAAAAGAACGAAAGAAGCTTACAAAGGGTCCAAGCTAGGAAAATATGATCTATAAATTCTCAGGTATGAAGCATTTGATCTTCAACTTAGAGAAAATTAGACCATGTGTGAGGAAAGAATGAAATTGAGGTGGGTATATATAGATTTCAGTAAACCGTTAGGATCGTTCCTCGTAAACCGTGCTTGAATCATGACCTTACACTTGGGCCCAAGGTTTTAGAATACCATGGGAACATGTAAAACCATCAAATACCAGCCCATAGGGTGCAAAACCATGGGTTAAAACCATCAAAACCTCAAAAATGGACCAAGTTCAATGTATCTGCCAGAAATTTCAAAAATGGTCCATGCACTTGTAAAACTTGATTTTTTGGCACTTTTAAGCCCCGTTAACCCCATTTCAAGGCTCTAAAATAAAGTTAAAGTATAGGGAACTTAAAATATGCTCAAAAACATCTCGGATGTCAGCTCGTTTGGTCGTATGGTTGCGTTGTTCGGTTAATTACGACGGAAGTCGTAACGAACGCAAAAACGATCCAAATTAAGCGACGAATGATATTTTATCATGCCAATCACTAAAATAAAATATTTTAATGATTATATAAATTTTTGGATGTCCGGATATATATTCAGAACGTAAGATATGCGCGGAAATGCAAACTTATGCACTTTTTGATGCTTTTAGTCCCTGAATGACCAAAAAGTTTATTTTAGCATACCGAACACCTTAAAGACTATTTCTAAGCTATGTAAAGGATATTTATGGTATGTTTAACTTATGATCAAGTTCCGGAATGTTCATTACCACACGAATCGGCATACTTTCACAGTTTGACACAAATAGTCCCTACGATCGAATAAACTTGATTTCAACACACCAAACCATCCAAAACTTATTTCTAAGTTATGTAAAGGTTATTTAAGGTATGTTAAGCCTACGTCACTATTCCGGAGTGTTTGTTGCATTAAACTGGTTATATTTACGCATCCGTTCGCGTATAACCTTCCAGAAAGCGATTTAAGCTCGAAATCGAACAAGAATTGATATATGCAAATGATGCACATATTTATACAAATCCCAAGTATGAAATACAATATTTCATTGGCTTGGTATTTGTATGATGGTTGAAGTGACACAGGTGTCACATGAACGAGCTCTGATTCTATCGGTTTTGAGTACATTAAGTGTAAAAGAGTTGAAAGAAAGTTGGAAAATTATCTTTCAATCCTTTTAACTTTGAAAATGTGTAGATCTATGCGAAAACAATGTTTAATCATGTGGAAATCCTTCAGATCTGAGTTATTCTTGGTGTAATGAGGTCAAGACTTGAAGTTCATAAGAACTCCATGATGACATCATCCTAGAACACCTCAAATCCGCGGATTTCACGGTTACAAGTTAAGATGCAAAGGAGAAAATGATGAAGAAGTGTGTGTAGATGATATATGTACAAGATTTGAGTTGAAAACTTACAAGAATCGCGAGAAATCGAGAGAAAAGAGGTCTGGAGCGTGCTGGTCAAACGAGGGAGCTGTCACATCATTGTTGGTGATGTGACAGGGGTATTTATAGGTTGCCAAAAGAGGAAAGAGGAGTGCAAGTTTCGGATGGCACATCGATCGGATGGCACTCCAATTGGATGGTAATCCGATCGGACGGCATTCGATCGAATGGTCATTCGATAGAAGTGGTCCGGCGAGTTGAGTTTCGGCGTTTCGTTTCGCGTTTTGAGCGTTGCTATGCATTTAAGCGGGTGTTGATTGAGCGATGCGATAGATTGATAATAATCACACAAATACTATATCTAACATACAATCTTCCTAACTAAATTGCGTTTAGCGTTTGCCATTAAGTTGCGTTGCGATAGAGTTGCGATTGCGTTTCAATTAATCACCGCAAACATAAAGTAAACATGCACAAGTAACACATAAATAGCACACACACGTAAAACAATGTTCAGAATTTATCAATCAAGTTACGAATGCGATTGCGGTGCGATTAGCGATAAAGCGATAAACATCGATTAAACATCGATTATTAATAGATACTCCACATAATACAACTAAAGCGATTAAATAAAAAGATTCAGTTACAAGTCATTGATGTACAATCAATAGTTAAGAAAGGAGTGTCAGATCGCAATTAGCAATCTTTTTTTCCTTTGACTTTGACTTTGACTAGTATTTTGACTTTCGTAACACGGGGTGTTACATAAATTGTTGTTGAAAGTAAACATTGTATGGTTTATATTTTTAAGTAAACTTTTTAGTGTAATATCGTTTTGGAAACATTTGTCCAAGTGATGTAGATAACGCAACGACATGTAATGTGTTAAAAGCACTTATATATAGGAAGTACCAACGGCGTATCCACCATGCTTTTATCATATTACACCCGCCCCGTTACCTAATCACTTACCATAAACCAATCGTTCAATTCATTTAAATCGTTCACATAGTTCAAATAGTTCCAATCGTTCAAATAGTTCAAATCGTTCACATAGTTCGAATAGTTCATAGTTCACATAGTTCAAATCGTACAAATTGTTCTAATCGTTCGTGTTTTAACTGTGAAAACTAATTTTTGGTTGTCTCGTTGAATACATTCAAATCTGTGTGACTCGTCCATCGTTCAACTCGTATTAACAAACCACCAAAGGGTAAGTTAACAATCATCAGGTTCTGTAGTTACCCACATTACCCCCATAACCATGGTGATAGTTCGATAACGGGATTTTTCAGATCCTATGGTACCATAACATACTACTGGTCGGCTTGATCATAGTTAATGAATGTCATTCGATGTCTTTCGACCAACGTCCCAACAAGTTCATTCACATTATTGAAATCGTTGTGTTTAATATAAACCATCGTATCCGTTTTTGAAAACATCGAAATTGTTTAGCACATACGAATCGCCCCAAAACAATTGAAAGCAGTAAAATAGGGGAACTATGTACTCACTTGGGATTGCAAGGTATCCTTGATTAGGTGAACTAACAAAGCTCGGGAAACCAAGGAATCAAGTGGTACCTAGTATCGGATCACTATGTTAATAACTCCACATCTAAATCGGGAGATCGGGTAGAATGAGGTCTCGTAAACCAAATGAGTATTGGAACTCATGTGATATGGTTTAACAAAGCCTACATTCTGATTCAGAACCTATCTTAAGTGCTTACGACCCGTTATGACCCGTTAAGGTAGTCTACGCTACTTTAAAGCGTCGTTCACGCGAATGCGCGTTCGAGACGCCTAACTAGTCCTATGACAAGTATTATATGCCCTAACATGTTTAAATATGTTGTATAATCAGTTTAAGTGTCAAAATTTAAGTTACATATGCTTAAATTCAAATTATGCATGAAAAGGGCATTTTGGTCATTTTCCTAAGGCATATAAACTACCTATCATACAACTAATTAAACTAAGTGACCATAAGGTATAACCTCGGAAGGTTATTCCCTATACAATTATGGTCACAAAATATGTTTGGTTGGATCCTAACAATCGACCAAATGGGTCGGGTTCGAAAGTCTAAGCGGTTGTCAAGAGCGCTTGACTTACGACCCTATATAAACACTAGACTAAAAGTGACGAGTTAAACATGTTAAAATATGTTTAACTAAGTTAGAAAACTGATTTGATATCAAAACAAAGTGTTTTGATACCCGAAAATAGTTTCGTCGCAAAATGCACATAATTGTGCATTTTGACCGAAACTTTGACTCGTCACTTCGACTAAGCAACGTGGTAATCAGTAGGTATAGTCACAAGGGACTATAACCATCTTGATTACGCTCACGTTGCAAAGTTCAAACGAACTTTGTCTTGACCAATTCATGGTCAAAGCAGAAAGTCAAACACTGTTTGACTTTCTTGCTTGAATACATAACCAAGCATGAAAGATCACTTACAAAGGGTCCAATCTTGGAAAGAGATCAAAGAAAACTGAAGTCGGAGGCCTTCAACAAGTGTGAGAGCCTCTCAAGAGCAGATGTGAAGAAGAAAGATGAATGAGCAAGGAATTGAGCAAAATGTCTTGCTATTTATAGAAAAACAAGTGCCATTGGTTCAATCACATGTGTAATTGAGTGGATCAAGGCATGATCTTGGTCATACACTTGTCATATACTGATTTGGTAACTTGATGAGCACACAAACCAGCCCATAGAATGCAAAAACAATGGTTAAAAACAATGGTAGTAGCTGATTTTATCAATACAATGAATCTGCCCAGATAGGGCTGTCGCGCCCCGCGTAAGAGTAAGCTTAGGCTTACGCGCCCCGCGACAGAAGTTTGAAATTTGGCAGAACAGGCCCCTGCATGCTAAAATCTTGGTTTTTGATGCTTTTAACCCCCGTTAACCCCATTAAAGGCTCAATAAGGATTTTAAAGCATAGAGGACTTAAAATATGCTTGAAAATATCACGTATGTCAGTTCGTTTGGTCGTACGGTCACGTTATTCGGTTAATTACGACGAAAACTCGAACGGACGCGAAAACGATCCAATTTACACGAAGAATGGTATTTTTTCATTCCAATCACTAAAATAAAATATTTTAATGATTGCAAAAATTTTTGGATGTTTGGATATGGTCAGAACGTCAGATATGCACGTAAATGCAAACTTACGCACTTTTTGACGCTTTTAGTCCCTATTGATCAAATAAGCGCATTTTCGCATACCGAACCCTTCAAAGCTTATTTCTAAACTATGTAAAGGATATTTAGGGTATGTTTAGCTTATGATTATGTTCCAGAATGTTCGTTGCTGTACGAATCGGCAGACTTTTGCAGTTTGTCGCAAATAGTCCCTGTGATCGAATAAACTTGTTTTTGCCATACCAAACCCTCCAAAACTTATTTATTAGTTATGTAAAGGTTATTTAAGGTATGTTAAGCTTATGTAACTATTCCGGAGTGTTTGTTGCATTAAACTGATTATGTTTAGGTAACAGTTTGCGTATAACTTTCTAGAAAGTGACTAAGAGCTCGAAATCGAACAAGAATTGACATGTGCAAATGTCACATGTATTTGTACAAATCCCAAGAATGAAACACAAGATTTCATTAGATTCGTATTTGTATGGTGGTTGTAGTGGCACAAATGTCATAGTCTCCCCTACTTTAGGAAATTTCGTCCCGAAATTTATTCAAATGAGTCTGTCTGTATAGTTGTGTTAAACAATTGTTTTGCATGGAATCTAGGGCGTTATCTATTTGCATAGAGTAACCCATAAAGGATCTCCATGTAAGGCATAACTTTATCATTCCCTAGTGGATGCTTTCTCAGGTAATGCGGGAAGTAGGAATGGGCTGTTATACCTATAATGCTCATCCCCTAAAGGATACTCCCTTGATTAAAGCAGGAAGTGGGAATGGGAGATTTGATTAATGATAAAACCAAATTAACCAATAGTTCTGTGAATATCCTTTAAGAGTCTAACTATTAAGATAGAAAGATCTTGTAAGGATTTGGCCCTTTGTTTCATTGTCTTGTAAAGCATTCTTAGAAATCCAATCACGGATTCAAAAGAAGTACTTTAAGTGCCCCTTTAAGAATCTAAATATTAAGGAAAATTCTACAAGGACTTGTATTTCATTTCTCCCGTGGATATTCTTCAGAAGCGAAAATGAATGGATGATTCATTTTCTCCAATGGATTCTTCGTCAGAAGTGGAAATGAAAGATGAATAGGTTATTCATTTCCAATGGATATTTCTTCAAAAGCGGAAATGAATGGATAATTCATTTTCTCCAATGGATACTTTTATCAGAAACTGAAATGAAGGAATGTATAAGTTGTTCATTTCTCAATGGTTATTTCTTCAGAAACGAAAATGAATGGATAATTCATTTTCCTCAATGGATACTTCGTTAGAAGTAGAAATGAAGAATTGTTAAATAAGTTATTCATTTCCCGATGGATATTTCTTCGGAAGCGAAAATGGATGGATAATTCATTTTCCTCAGTGGGTACTTCGTCAGAAGTGGAAATGAAAGAATTATCACTAAGAATATTCATTTCTCCGATGGATATTTATTCGGAAGCGAAAATGAATGGATAATTCATTTTCCTCAGTGGATACTTAGTCAGAAGTGGAAATGAAGGAATCAATACCGAACTATTCATTCCCTCAATGGATATTTCTTTAGAAGCGAAAATGAATGAGCAATTCATTTTCCTGAGTGGATACTTCACCAGAAACGAAATGAATTTATTCATTTTCCTCAGTGGATATTTTTTCAGAAGCGAAAATGAATGGATAGTCCATGTTCCTCAGTGGTTACTTCATTAGAAACGAAAAATGACAAAACTAATGCAGGATTACTCATTCCCTCAGTGGATATTTCTTTAGAAGCGAAAATGAATGAACAATTCATTTTCCTCAGTGGATATTTCACAAGAAACGGAATGAATTTATTCATTTTCCTCAGTGGATATTTCTTCAGAAGCGAAAATGAACGGATAGTTCATTTTCCTCAGTGGATACTTCATCAGAAATGAAAATGAACACGGTTCACGAATGGATTATTCATTTCCCAGTGGATATCTCTTTCAGAAGTGAAAAATGAGTAGCTAGTTCATTTTTCCTCAGTGGGTACTTTATCAGAAACGAAAATGAATATAGTTAACTTTTGTTTCTTGTTTAAGTTGACACATGACAAAAGTTGTTGTGGTTTCTGTGCACTGAATTCCATAATTATGTATGCATCCATAATTACTTAATTCCTTGCACAGTCCGCACAGTTTATTTTATAATGTGTAGGGGATAGAATTAATCGAACAACCTTGTGATAACTTTAACTAGATTACCATAGAGTTTCTTTAATTTAGGTCAACACATAAACACGTAAGCACATAATCACATAGTCACAATGGTCAACTTGGTTACCAACTTGTTATTAATCTTGTTATTAACATGTCGCCGATTTGTACACATGCATTTAAGTACACCAGGAATCCAATCAATGGACTTCAATTAGTACTTTAAATATCTTCAAGAATCTATTTATAAAGATAGGATGATCTTATAAGGATTCGGTTTTGTCCTCATTGAATCGTAACACACGTGTTAAAGAACACATAATTCCAATTAAGGACTTTGATTATGCACTTTTAAATATCCATAAGAATCTAACTATGAAGATAGGAAGATCCTATAAGGATTTGGAATTTGTGTAGTGTGAAATGTTTCGAAACCTTGTACTAGGTATGATAAGCCAGCATACGAAGCAGAGTGTTTTTGAAAATTACGTACTACGTATGTTAAAATAACATATGAGCAAACTGTCTTTGAAAATTATGCATGGGATCTTTGAAAATATGTTTAATGTTTTTGAAACCTTAAGCAGTGTTTTTGAAATCATGTACTAGGTATATTAGGTAAACATGTTTATAAAATGTTTTAAAACCATGTGAGATCATTTTGAAATAATGTATGAGGTTTTTGAAAACATGTATAATCCTTTGAAATCATATGCTGTGTAAAATATCGTGAAACCAGGAAGAAATAATGTGTACATAGACATATTGCGTAAGACCAATTTAGGGCTTACAGAAGTACCCTTAGGTATCCAATCAAGGATCTAAAGTGGTACTTTGGGTATTCGTCCAGAGTTGTAACTTGTACCTTGTACTTTGTTTCATAGAAGAAACGAGTACTTAGGATTTTTGTTGGGGATCGCGAGCAATCTCAAAATGGAAGAACTACAAGAGTAGTTTGTCTTGCAAGGAACACGGTTCCTTGGTGTCGGTATGGTAGGGATATGTCATTCATACATGTAACCACATTTGTTTTTGTACATCGTAATGCAAATAAATATTTATTTATAAACCAAAATACTCATTTCATAGTTATGGATAACAAAAGAAATAAAACATAAAGTTCCTTTGTTTCAAAGCAGCATCGTCTTCCAATTATCCAAATGCTCATCCACTGGCTAGATTTGCATTATTACGCCTTGGGCAATTGTTTCTGAAATGACCCAAAGAAAATCATTCCAGTTGAACCCTTCATCATCTTGAATAACCTCAAGAGCCCTCGATTTTTCTTTTGGATTATCTTCGATTTGCTTCATCTTGGGCGGTTCTTCACGCTTTCTATGATAAACTACTTTTCTGTAGTAGTCATCATGAAATGGGTTCGCAGTTTCATCAGCTGCTAAGTTTTGACACTCCCTCTTGAAATGACCTTTTTGTTTACATTTGAAACAAGTCACCTTTGACTTGTCAAATCCCAATTTTGTTGACGGCCCCCCAATAGACTGTCGCCCCGTGATTTCCATGAATCGTTGTGCCTGACGGATAACGCTTGTCATACACCAATGAATATCTATGAGTTCCATTTCCTCCGGGTGTAAGACCCTAATTCGTATTTGACAAAAAGTCGCAGCGGAAACACGTACCATAAAATTTTCTTTCATTATAAATACCTCAACTTATTTAAAGTTTAACTTTAACACAACTCTTTCTCATAAACCCGTCATCCTCTTATATACTAGTTAAAAACATAGCTTATATTTACTACATTATGCACATCAACGTTTCCGTACAATCTCTCTAGTAACTCGATCTTCGATCTCCAATCCTTGGATATCCTCATGACTGGTACTACCTGCGCTCACCACATAAAATTCACATCATTAGTACGCATTATAAACATACAAGGTTTGTTCACATTTACTTCTCGTTTCGTTAACTCTTTACATCCCAGCTTTTTCATCCTGATGATACGATCCGTAGTGAGACTTCTTTGATATTCCTGCGTTACACTTCATTCACCAAGCACGCTATTATTACCGTTAGTACTCACTTTCATTAGATGCATGCGTACATACTTTCATACAAACTGATACATACGTTTACGGTCACAATTAGCAACTTTCCTACATACGTACCTACATACATACATACGTACCTACGTACGTGCATTCCTAAATACACCCATTCCTACCTACGTACATACATACCTACATTCATAAATACATACATACTTACATACATACATACTTATTACATGCCTTCACACAAACCTACATATGTGCATACCTTCGTACATACTCCCTTGCGTACATACGTTCTACCTACCTTCACTCCTACATACATACATTTAAACGCATAAGACATACGTACGTATATACCTTTGTTACATCTTTACATACATGCATACACTCGTACATATCTTTATACATACATGAACATACATCCGCATACATACATACATTCCTACGCCTTCACATATATACATACTGTCACACGTATCTTCATATATACATAAATATGCATCTACATACACGCACAACATCTTGCATACCCCTTACATACTAATACGTTAATTACATGAGACTTAAACTTTGATTTATAGCCCATGTTCATCTAAGGACCAAACAAAATCATGTTTAGAAAGTCCGCCGTAGTCCACGGATAACAAACCGAAGCCTACGATACATAAATCAACTTAAATCACAAATTTCAGACTTTTGGACTTGGGGAGGTCGTCGGCGACGGCCCGTAGTT
Source organism: Helianthus tuberosus (assembly GCA_030545235.1). NCBI lineage: Eukaryota > Viridiplantae > Streptophyta > Magnoliopsida > Asterales > Asteraceae > Helianthus > Helianthus tuberosus. The sequence goes on from CM060407.1 coordinate 129,685,235, forward strand.
TTTCCCGTCGGCCAAAACCCCGTAGACAGGTAAATAAGGCGTCTGAGAAAAACTGACTTTCCCTTGCCCGTCGGCGACGGCCTCCTTGCCCGTCGGCGACAGCCTCTCTAAAATGCATTTTCCTGCAGATCCATTTCGACGTCCGAACGCACTAAAACGCGCATAACTTTCGAACCGTTTACCCGTTTAACCTCCCGTTTCTTCCTACATGCTTGTAAATTCACATTCTATCATATAACTTAAAATCCCACATCCAAATTAAGGAAATTCTTATCTTACGCTCTATCGGCTTATTATCACATTCTAATTATTTGACTCGTTATGGTATTTGCGCATTAATTGGTTTATGACATACCAAGACCATACTCTTCGCTTCCATACTTGTTCAAAACATTATACTCATCAAATAACTTGTTCCTAAACTACTTGTTAAGATCGTTTGCCCAAAATACCCATCAAGGGCATTTTGGTCAACTTTAAATCTCATCCTTTACGACATAAGACTACGACACATATCTGGCCTCAACCATCATGTTTAGTTAATTAAAACACCATATCACCTATCCGAACATAAGAAGTGATTACAGAAATCACTTACCTTATGCGTCCGTGCTCGTATCCGATTCCTTGCCTCTTCTTGACCCGTTGACACCTCATGCTTGAGTCCGTCTCGACGTGATTCCTATACTTTCATTTCATCGAAATCACGCTCTTATTAGCATACACCCTTGTACATGTAACAATCATATCACTCGCATAATTCACACTTAACTTTCCTTAGTCATTTCCAACAAGCATTAAAATACATAATCAACTTCATATAATCATATTCGTATACGTTAAACTCATGTAACTCATCATGTCATTACATTTAACACGGATTGCTATAACATGTACCATACGACTTCCCATCAACCTACATTTACGACAACGAGTCAAATCATGTTTCTTATACTTAGTTGACTTTCAAAAGTCAACTATTCACCATACTTAACTATCGACTTATCATCATATACCCGTAACATCATAATCGACTATACGGACGACACTATATACATTTCATCATACACTTGATGTGAGTACTACCTTTTAAGCATAACGTACAACTATTTCATGCACAATTCTTCTAAACTCATACATAACCCATCAAAACCAACTACTAATCATCATGTATCATTCCAAATGAACATTAAACATAACATCATCATATTCCTATACTTTCATCTAACAATAATTCATCATACCCACATAATACATCAATCATTCAACAAGACTTGAACATAGGAGGTGATTCTAGTCATCATCTTCACCCTTAACTAACGGGTGTCACCTCTAAACATCAAATTAACGCAAACCATTCATAACCCATGTTCTACACGAGGATTCTAACCCTTGTACATGATCAATTTCATATTAACTCACGGATTAGAACATAACCCACTTCACCCATGATCACCAATCTTAGATTTAAGACATACCTTATGATCCCCTCGTGTTGGTGATCATTAATCCATGCTCGGTTATGGATTTCAGCTTCATCTTGCCTTACAATTTGAGCTTAAAGGCGATTTAGGGTTTGAGGCTCCATGGGAGCCTCCTGATCTTTCTCGAACACACACGTATGTGTGTGTTTGTGTGTGTTTAGTTATTTTATAACTTAACTTTCATTTGTTCCATTTTAGCCCCTCGGGTTTACTTTTAAAACATAACTGACACTACCTTAATCATTTAAGACTTTTGACCATACCCTTAACTAGGTTAAATAGCCTAGTTATTTATTTCCTGACGTGTCACATAATAACATACAACAAATATTAACATTCAGATTTTGGGGCGTTACAAGTCTACCACCCTTAAACAAGGTTTCGTCCCCGAAACCTTTCTCACTTTCATTGAACACACATTATCTTTTCTTCCAGCCCATCCATACGACCACTAGCCCATACTTTCCTGATCATTCTTTCCTATTTCATTTGCATTTTCATTTTCATTTACTTGACCTGTCAATAACTGGTCAATACACATACTCTTCCGTCCTTTAATATGATCCATTCTTAATGGATCTAATATCTCCATCTCACCTCTAAAAATTTACATTCTCTACATACTCTGTATAACATTTAACTTTTGTTTTGTTACCACCACAAAACTTACTATTTCATAGTCACACCTACGTGCTTAACTCTAACGTTAACCTTACTCTACGTTTTCTACAGTTACGTATACCTTGCATACCTTTATATTATCTTTAAATCATTTCGTTCATTTCACATTACCATTGCTTTCACTTCATGCATTACTTAATTCACGTGTATAAATAGTTCATATCTCTCCAATCATGAGTTAAACATTTTACTAACCTCTTTTTCATTTCCCAAACCACGATCCGCAACCCAGATCGATCATCTTCTCCTCGAGTACTAACCGTATAGGCCAGCTTTCATTCCTTCGTGTAATGAGCTTCCACTCGTGCACGTCCTTTCATCAACACGATTGGTTTCATCACATCAATAGTTCTAACATTATCATCAACAACATCGTCGGTTAACATATGTCATTCAAACATTCATTACACTAGGTGATTACCCACCTATAACTCTTCTACAATTTCCTACGTGCCTGCTATAACGTGCCACACATTCTATTTCTTACATACAATCCTTTCATTCAATTTATCATTTCGCCAACTGAAGTACACGCTCGTACTTCCTTCCATTCATGCTTACTTGCGAAGACCTTATTACATCGTTTCAATATTTCTTACTAAGCTTACCATTCCCGCCCATACTCAAGTTATTGTCCGGGTCACAGCCCGTCATCATTCTGACTTCTAAGAGTCAATTACTAACACATCTAACACGTAACTTATACAAAACTTCGTCTATTATACTATCACTTTTTTTTTACTTTATACTTATTTCTACGACCCATTCGACCCAATCATGGTCAAACTGTCAACATCTTCCTAGGCAGATTAATTTCATTCTTTTTTTATATTTTTGAATCCGTCTCACGGATTCAGACGCATCATTCATGCTTTTTCATTCATTGAATCCGCCTTACAGATTCAAACATTATATTCCTGCCTTTCTTCCTTGAATCCGTCTCACGTATTCAAACATATCATTCATACCTTCTCTTCCTTTTATGATTTGAACCCATCTAATGAATTCAATCATATCATTCACATCTTTCATTCCTTACATGTGTTGAATCCGTTTCGCAGATTCAGACATATCATTGCTACCTTTCCTTTCCCTGAATCCGTTTTACGGGTTCAAACATTCCATTCATGCCTTTCATCACTTGAATCCGTCTCACGGATTCAAACATTGCATTCATACCTTTCATCCTTGAATCCGTCTCACGGATTCAAACATATCATTCATATCTTATTGATCCGTACTAAATTACGGATTCCACATTCTTCATTCTTATCAGGCATGTTTTTCATACTTTCATAGTACTCTCAATTCCCCGAGAGTCTTACTTCCCATTTCACCCACACGCCCGCCTGCTACCTAACTCTACCGGACATACCTGTAGCAATTATCATGATCTCACGAACGTCATACGTTTCTCGTGTAGTGGCCAGGTACACAATCCACATAGTAGTTTCGTGCCTTCATGTAATTGTCACCTTACGTCCGTAGACTTAGGTTTCGGCGCGTGTATCACTTCCAATACTTCATTACTATACAATCATCGTCTTTCCTTTTAAAATTCTCCTTTCCTTAATGAATTTTACCATTTCTTTCACCCACATATTACATTTACGTACCTGGGCTCATTTGCCTATTTGTCTTATTACCTCTTTGCCTGCCTTAGTATTCATCCTAGACTGCATTCACGGATCATCCTCTTCCAACACTTATGCTTACCTTGCACATACAAAACCGTCAGTTTCTTTATACGTATACATAAATACATACTTTCATTAGCCTTTACCTTTGGATCTTGATCGAGTCTTAGATTGTACGGATTTCTTATCTCAAGAGCACGCAAGTTTGAGTTCAAGTACTTACCTTCTCGTACTTGATTCCCTCAAACCAGGGCTCTGATACCAACTTGTAAGACCCTAATTCGTATTTGACAAAAAGTCGCAGCGAAAACACGTACCATAAAATTTCTTTCATTATAAATACCTCAACTTATTTAAAGTTTAACTTTAACACAACTCTTTCTCATAAACCCGTCATCCTCTTATATACTAGTTAAAAACATAGCTTATATTTACTACATTATGCACATCAACGTTTCCGTACAATCTCTCTAGTAACTCGATCTTCGATCTCCAATCCTTGGATATCCTCATGACTGGTACTACCTGCGCTCACCACATAAAATTCACATCATTAGTACGCATTATAAACATACAAGGTTTGTTCACATTTATTTCTCGTTTCGTTAACTCTTTACATCCCAGCTTTTTCATCCTGATGATACGATCCGTAGTGAGACTTCTTTGATATTCCTGCGTTACACTTCATTCACCAAGCACGCTATTATTACCGTTAGTACTCACTTTCATTAGATGCATGCGTACATACTTTCATATAAACTGATACATACGTTGACGGTCACAATTAGCAACTTTCCTACATACGTACCTACATACATACATACGTACCTTCGTACGTGCATTCCTAAATACACCCATTCCTACCTACGTACATACATACCTACATTCATAAATACATACATACTTACATACATACTTACATACATACATACTTATTACATGCCTTCACACAAACCTACATATGTGCATACCTTCGTACATACTCCCTTGCGTACATACGTTCTACCTACCTTCACTCCTACATACATACATTTAAACGCATAAGACATACGTACGTATATACCTTTGTTACATCTTTACATACATGCATACACTCGTACATATCTTTATACATACATGAATATACATCCGCATACATACATACATTCCTACGCCTTCACATATATACATACTGTCACACGTATCTTCATATATACATAAATATGCATCTACATACACGCACAACATCTTGCATACCCCTTACATACTAATACGTTAATTACATGAGACTTAAACTTTGATTTATAGCCCATGTTCATCTAAGGACCAAACAAAATCATGTTTAGAAAGTCCGCCGTAGTCCACGGATAACAAACCGAAGCCTATGATACATAAATCAACTTAAATCACAAATTTCAGACTTTTGGACTTGGGGAGGTCGTCGGCGACGGCCCTAGGGCCCGTCGGCGACGGCCCGTAGTTTTTCCCGTTGGCCAAAACCCCGTAGACAGGTAAATAAGGCGTCTGAGAAAAACTGACTTTCCCTTGCCCGTCGGCGACGGCCTCCTTGCCCGTCGGCGACAGCCTCTCTAAAATGCATTTTCCTGCAGATCCATTTCGACGTCCGAACGCACTAAAACGCGCATAACTTTCGAACCGTTTACCCGTTTAACCTCCCGTTTCTTCCTACATGCTTGTAAATTCACATTCTATCATATAACTTAAAATCCCACATCCAAATTAAGGAAATTCTTATCTTACGCTCTATCGGCTTATTATCACATTCTAATTATTTGACCCGTTATGGTATTTGCGCATTAATTGGTTTATGACATACCAAGACCATACTCTTCGCTTCCATACTTGTTCAAAACATTATACTCATCAAATAACTTGTTCCTAAACTACTTGTTAAGATCGTTTGCCCAAAATACCCATCAAGGGCATTTTGGTCAACTTTAAATCTCATCCTTTACGACATAAGACTACGACACATATCTGGCCTCAACCATCATGTTTAGTTAATTAAAACACCATATCACCTATCCGAACATAAGAAGTGATTACAGAAATCACTTACCTTATGCGTCCGTGCTCGTATCCGATTCCTTGCCTCTTCTTGACCCGTTGACACCTCATGCTTGAGTCCGTCTCGACGTGATTCCTATACTTTCATTTCATCGAAATCACGCTCTTATTAGCATACACCCTTGTACATGTAACAATCATATCACTCGCATAATTCACACTTAACTTTCCTTAGTCATTTCCAACAAGCATTAAAATACATAATCAACTTCATATAATCATATTCGTATACGTTAAACTCATGTAACTCATCATGTCATTACATTTAACACGGATTGCTATAACATGTACCATACGACTTCCCATCAACCTACATTTACGACAACGAGTCAAATCATGTTTCTTATACTTAGTTGACTTTCAAAAGTCAACTATTCACCATACTTAACTATCGACTTATCATCATATACCCGTAACATCATAATCGACTATACGGACGACACTATATACATTTCATCATACACTTGATGTGAGTACTACCTTTTAAGCATAACGTACAACTATTTCATGCACAATTCTTCTAAACTCATACATAACCCATCAAAACCAACTACTAATCATCATGTATCATTCCAAATGAACATTAAACATAACATCATCATATTCCTATACTTTCATCTAACAATAATTCATCATACCCACATAATACATCAATCATTCAACAAGACTTGAACATAGGAGGTGATTCTAGTCATCATCTTCACCCTTAACTAACGGGTGTCACCTCTAAACATCAAATTAACGCAAACCATTCATAACCCATGTTCTACACGAGGATTCTAACCCTTGTACATGATCAATTTCATATTAACTCACGGATTAGAACATAACCCACTTCACCCATGATCACCAATCTTAGATTTAAGACATACCTTATGATCCCCTCGTGTTGGTGATCATTAATCCATGCTCGGTTATGGATTTCAGCTTCATCTTGCCTTACAATTTGAGCTTAAAGGCGATTTAGGGTTTGAGGCTCCATGGGAGCCTCCTGATCTTTCTCGAACACACACGTATGTGTGTGTTTGTGTGTGTTTAGTTATTTTATAACTTAACTTTCATTTGTTCCATTTTAGCCCCTCGGGTTTACTTTTAAAACATAACTGACACTACCTTAATCATTTAAGACTTTTGACCATACCCTTAACTAGGTTAAATAGCCTAGTTATTTATTTCCTGACGTGTCACATAATAACATACAACAAATATTAACATTCAGATTTTGGGGCGTTACACCGGGTCAATATGATCGTAATCTTCTTTTGTAAGATTTGTGTTACCAATCTTCCCCGCTACGAGACTCTCATATGATTCCAATATCGATGCAAGAAACACCATTTGTTGTTTAGCGATTTCTTCATTGAAGTTTTGGGCGTTGTTGAGGTTAACGACAATGTTGCATTGAAAGACGTTAGTATTCGAAGCACTTTGATTTGGGTGATTGTTTGGGGCGGATGATGCTGGTGTGCTCGATCCAGTACCATGATAACCGTATCCACTTGATGATGAACCACTGCCTGAGTTCTCTTTTGCTGTTGTGTTTGAACTTTCAGCAATGAAGGCTGTCTTTGGAGACGAAGCCTTTGAAATCATGTTATCCCTGTAGTACAAATCCATATTCTGTTGATAATTTGTATTGTTCACTTTGTTCAGCTTTTGGAACTCCAACTCGTGCCCTTCCAGCTTCTCTATCAACCAATTAAGAGTAATTTCCTCTATAGGCTTTATGTTCTTTAGCACCCATGCAAAATAATGCCAATCGTGTTCGTTTGGTAATGCTTCAAACAACTTATCAACTATCTCCTCTTGGTCCTTTTTGATACCGAATCTGTCAAGTTCTACTTTCAAGTGGCAATACCTTTCTATCATCTGACGAACAGTTTCGTTTTTCAACAATGACTTCTTATTTTTAACGATCTCCTCTCCTCCCGTGCACTTTTTCTCCAACTTACTCCACAAATCTTTTGCATTCCCGTAATCGATCAGAGAAATAATATCGTCCCTTACAGATTGGTGTAACAATGCAATAGCTTTTTTGTGACAACTCGAAATTTCCAACATTCTTTATTTGCACTTATTGCACGTTGACTTTGACTGTTTAGTTGTTTGACTTGTCTGACTTGTAACTGTACACTTCGTGTTATAATAAACGTATTGTGTTTACATGATTATGTGTTTGATTGTATAACATGGAACCTGTCGAGAAACGTAAACTGCTTAACTTATGAAAGAACCCGACGAAACACAAGTGTGTTTCGCCATAACAAATCTCGACGAAACAGACTGTTTCGCCAAAAGCATCTCGACGAAACAGAAGTCTGTTTCGCCGAGCCCAGTTTCACCGAAGCCCAGTTCGGGCCCAACACGCTATTTTGAGTTTAAAACGTGAAACAACATCAGTTTTTACATCTGCTATCAAACAACCAAAACCCTAGAGCCCCTTTCCCTCCTGTGCGACGGCAGTTGGAGGTTCCCGGCGATATCTTAGCGATCGATTCGTATTTCTCTTATTCCGGTTAGTGTGTGTTCGTTAATCGGTTTAATATTTCTGAAATAGCTCGATTCATGTTTGTGTATATACTTGATTTCTGGATTATATAGGAGTATATGGGTATGATGTTCTTGATTGCGATATACATGGTTAATCGGATGCGTAATTCTATGCGAAACTGAATATGATCGAATGCTCGGTTCTGAATGTTGTTAATATGATTTGATTCTGAATTCAAGTTAGCATCTTGATAGGGTTCAATGATATGATTGTTGGATGTTAAATTTATATGTTATACACAAAAACTAGGGTTTATGCTAGACAATGATTCTTGGATGATTGAGTTGTGATGATTCGTTCTGCACATTGACCTTCATATGATTTCTGATACTGATAACGGCTGCTAGCATGATTAGGGTTCTGTGTATATTCGTAACTGCTGCATCTGTTGTCTGCGAAACTGACGTCCGACGAAACAGAACTCTCGGCGAAACAGAATGTGTTTCGCCAAGCGTAGTCGACGAATCAGAAGTTCTGTTTCGCCAGGGGACACCTCGACGAAACAGAATGTGTTTCGTCAATATCTTGTTTCGCCAACATATGTGTTTCGCCGTATATGTGTTTCGTCGAGCTGTGCTGTAACTTGAATGGATTCTGTTAAGTGTTAACTGGAATATTTAACTGCTGTTAGACGTTAGACATGACTTGTATGATTGTGATTACGTGCTACCTGCTTATACGTGAGCAACTTGAACACCAACTGATTATTCTATACGTGCGTACTTTAGGACGTGATTGACTTACTTTGAGCACATACTTAGCATACCGAGCAAACTCAGGTGAGTTCACACACTTTCTAAGGCATGGGATTCCCGGTGGTTGGGAATGGGTTAAAGAAATTAAACGGAACCTACATATCCTCCTTGGGTAGGATATGTACCGCCATCCTCCATGGGTAGGATGCCAATATTAATCCTGCGTATTCTCCTTGGGTAGAATACGTACGTTCGTCCTCCTTGGGTAGGACAACAACCTTAACTATACTAAAACGATCTTCGCAAACATGCCTGGAATGGCCGCGAACTATACTAGAACGATCTTCGCAAACATGCCTGGAATGGCCGCGAACTATACTAGAACGATCTTCGCAAACATGCCTGGAATGGCCGCGAACTATACTAGAACGATCTTCGCAAACATGCCTGGAATGGCCGCGAACTATACTAGAACGATCTTCGCAAACATGCCTGGAATGGCCGCGAACTATACTTTAATCTTCGCAAACATGCCTGGAGGGCCGCGATACAAATATAACTAGTCTATAAAACATGGGAAACCCCCACTAAACTTCGCAAACATGCCTTGAGGGCCGCGATGCTATTACATACGATACATGATTACTAATCGAACATACGATTTACGAAAGGCACATTATAACTAAATAACCAACTGTGAACTCGCTCAACTAGTTGTTGACTCTCTGTTACATGCCTTGCAGGACCATAGGTACTTTTGGAGCTTGCACGGGAGGCACAGTCGTTGTGGACATGGATCGTGAATGTGTTGTCAAACATTATAACTTTTTGTACTTAAACTTATGATGGGTTTTACAGTAATGCTTCCGCTACACACTTGTTTATATTTGGTTTTGCAAACACCTATCGTATTGATGAATGACTTTTACTTTATACTTATGTTCAATATGATTGGTGGCTTGATCTTGGTCATGTCACGCCTCCAAGCGGTGGTACTCCGTGTGTGGATTTTGGGGGTGTGACAGATTGGTATCAGAGCCATTGGTTATAGAGAACTCGGTTTTAATAAAGGGAAAACGATTTCGTTAAAACCAGACTATAACCAGAACAGTGCTCTCAATGATCCACAACGACGCTTCGCTCCACGTGCAAGGCTCAACATCATAGGTACTACTATTCATGTTACTTTACCTACATGCTAGAACTACATAGAACTTTGCTCGCGGTATGCTTAGATTACAGAACCTACTATATGTTGTTGCTTGAGAATACTTGGGTGCTCACTCTCTTCGCACTATTCGCGAACCTCTCACCCACATGTTCTCCTTGATGTCAAGATCATGTGTGGACGCGTTAACCTAACTCAAGCCCAGTTGGCGGCTTCGATCACTGAACAAGTCACTGCAGCACTCGCAGCTGCCCAGGCAGGAGGTGTAACCTGCCATCGCCACTTACTCTAGGATTTTTAGATCCTACTCTCGTAACTCAACACTTGTGCTTAATTTTGGTTACTCTTACGCACACGACAAGTCAACATGCTCAGCCACCTGTATGCATATACACGACTTTTTATGGACTGTCGTCCTACTACTTTCAACGACACTTAAGGAGCTGTTGGACTCCTCCGTTAAGTTCGAGGAACTCGAATCGGACTTCGATTATGCGAATGACCCGAGGCTAGTAAGGTGAAATATGCCACTGATAGTCTCGAAGACACTGCACAAACTTGGTGGAACGCGCAAGTTACGATGCTGGGGGCTGGCGGCTGCTAATGCCACCCCTTGGGACGAATTCAAGAAACTAATCAAACTAGAATACTGTAACTATGATAACATCCACAAACTGGAAGTGGAGTTCTTTAACCTGAAGATGACGGGGTCAGAAATAGAGGCGTATACGAAGCGATCTAACGAACTGGCAACTTTGTGCCCTACTATGGTGGAACCTCCCATCAAGCGCACCGAGAGCGGTACCTCAAAGGCTTAGTACCAGAAATTCAAAGTCATGTGATGACTGCTAATCTTGCTACTATTCAAGATGTTACTCATCTTGCTCATCGTCCCACAGACCAGGCAGTGGAACAGAACAAGCTGCCTAGACGTATTGGTGCTACTACTTCAACTACTTTTGCTATCCTCAGTGACAACGAATGAAAGTGGAATGGAACCTCTGGCAAGGGTTCGACTACGATTTTGTCCCAGGCACAACAGTGAAAGATCGATGACAACCAAAGTCCTGGTCAGCAACCTTTCAGCAGTCAATGGCAGGGTGGATACAGGGGAAACCACCCTAAGTGCAAACGATGTAACTTGCACCACAGCGGGCAGTGCAACCGAAATCATTGTCAATGATGCGACAAGCTTGGTCATGGAGCCAAGGATGGTAGAAACTCACGTTCTGCAAGCCAGAACCAACAACAACAGATACAAGATCTATAGAATCAGCAGCAACGGCAGGGTAACAAGGGATGTTATCAGTGTGGGGCTGAAGGTCACTTCAAGAGACACTGCCCACGATTGAATCAGAACCCGAATCAGAACTACAACCAAGGAAACGGGAACTAGGGAAGACAACAACGTGGGGTAATAACGATGACAATGGTGCTAGGGAACGAGCATTCGTGATTGGTCAGGCTGATGCAAGGAACGATCCTAATGTGATTATGGGTAAGTTTCTTCTCGACGACTTTTATGTTACTATACTATTTGATTCGGGTGCGGATACCAGTTATATGTCTCTGAAAGTTAGTCAAATGCTTAAACGCGCACCAACACTTTTGAACACCAAACATGTCGTAGAGTTAGCAAACGGTAAAAGTTTAGAAGCCACACATAGTTCAGGGTTGTAACCTTATCCTCGCTGGTCAGACTTTCTCTATCGACCTCATTCCTATAACTCGGGTAGGCCCCTCCGCCCCACTCCGGCATCTAAGGCTATGTTGGTATGGATTGGTTATCTCAACAGCAAGCGGAGATCTTATGTAAAGAAAAGGTTATTTGACGTCGTCATTGGTATGGATTGGTTATCTCAACAGCAAGCGGAGATCTTATGTAAAGAAAAGGTTATTCGTATTCCTCGTTCGGGCAAGGAACCTCTCGAAGTTCAAGGCGACAAGAGTGGTGTCGTGAGTGGCATCATACCCTTTTTGAAGGCCCAGAAGTGTTTACGAAAGGATGGCCACACAGCTGTTTTAGCACTCGTTACTGATACATCGAAGAAAGAGAAAAAGATTGGGGATATTCCAGTGGTCGAATTTCAGATCGAGCTCGCTCCAGGAGCAGCACCCATAGCTCGAGCACCTTATCGCTTAGCTCCAACGGAACTGGAAGAACTGTCTAAGCAACTACAAGAACTCTTGGAAAAGGGTTTCATACGTCCTAGCTCTTCGCCTTGGGGAGCTCCAGTGTTATTCGTAAAGAAGAAAGACGGTACGTTCAGGATGTGTATAGACTACCGTGAACTCAACAAGGTGACGATCAAGAATCGTTATCCTCTTCCGCGCATAGATGATTTATTCGACCAGCTGCAAGGGTCGAGCTACTACTCCAAGATAGACTTAAGGTCAGGATACCATCAGCTGAGAGTCCGGGATGAGGACGTCTCCAAAACAGCATTCAGAACTCGCTACGGCTATTACGAGTTTTTGGTCCTGCCATTCGGGCTAACGGACGCGCCTGCGGTTTTCATGGAATCTTATGAACAGGGTGTGCAAACCTTATCTTGACAAGTTCGTTATTGTTTTTATTGACGACATCCTGATCTATTCGAAGAGTCAGGAGGAACACGAGCAGCACTTACGACTTATTTTGGAACTCCTTCGAACGGAACAACTGTACGCCAAATTTTTGAAATGCGACTTCTGGCTTCGTGAAGTCCACTTTCTAGGCCATGTAGTAAACAAGGATGGGATTCATGTCGAACCATCCAAGGTAGATACGATCAAGAACTGGCCTGCACCTCGCACACCGACAGAAATACGCCAATTCTTGGGTTTGGCAGGTTATTACAGACGATTCATCAAAGACTTCTCGAAGATTGCTCAGCCGCTTACACTACTGACACAGAAAGGTGTTGCTTACCGTTGGGGTAATACACAGGAGACAGCGTTTCAGCACTTAAAGGATAGACTTTGTAGCGCACCTATCCTCTCATTGCCTGAAGGCACGGACAATTTTGTAGTTTACTGCGACGCATCCATCCAAGGTCTTGGATGTGTGTTGATGCAACGGGATAAAGTCATTGCTTATGCTTCGCGCCAACTTAAGATTCACGAACGGAATTACACTACTCATGATTTAGAGCTGGGAGCCGTTGTTTTTGCGCTCAAGATATGGCGACATTACCTGTATGGCACTAAGGGCACCATCTACACCGATCACAGGAGTCTCGAACATATTTTCAAGCAGAAAGAGTTGAACATGCGACAACGTAGATGGGTCGAGCTGCTGAACGATTATGAGTGTGCCATAAAGTACCATCCGGGCAAAGCCAATGTGGTGGCCGACGCCCTCAATCGAAAGGATACTACACCTAGGCGTGTACGAGCGTTGCAACTCACCAATCAGTCTAGTCTTCCTTCACAAATACGAGATGCTCAGGTAGAAGCACTGAAACCAGAAAACGTCAGGGCTGAAGCTCTACGCGGTTCAAGGCAACGGTTAGAACCAAGGACAGACGGCGCCTACTATGTAACCGGACGCATCTGGGTCCCACTCTATGGTAATTTACGCGAACTTGTAATGGATGAAGCTCATAAGTCTCGCTACTCAGTACATCCTGGTTCAGATAAGATGTACCACGACCTCAAAACTACATACTGGTGGCCTAGCATGAAGGCCCACATAGCAACTTACGTTAGCAAGTGTTTGACTAGTGCAAGAGTCAAAGCCGAATACCAGAAACCATCAGGTTCACTTCAACAACCTGAGATACCACAATGGAAATGGGAACAAATTTCCATGGATTTTGTTACAGGCTTACCTAGATCTCAGCACGGAAATGATACTATTTGGGTGATCGTGGATCGACTCACAAAGTCTGCTCACTTCCTGGCTATTAAGGAAACAGACAAGTTCTCTACCCTAGCAGACGTCTACTTAAAAGAAATGGTTTCAAGGCACGGGGTGCCAACCTCTATCATCTCTGATCGTGATGCACGCTTTACTTCAGAACTGTGGCAAGCAATGCACAAATCTTTTGGCTCTCGACTAGACATGAGCACAGCTTATCATCCTCAGACGGATGGGCAGTCTGAGCGTACTATTCAAACTCTAGAAGACATGCTTCGGGCGTGCGTAATTGACTTTGGCAATGGTTGGGAAAAACATCTGCCACTTGTGAAATTTTCTTACAACAACAGCTACCACACCAGCATTAAAGCTGCACCACTCGAGGCACTGTACGGGCGTAAGTGCCAGTCACCTCTCTGTTGGGCAGAGGTGGGAGAAAGTCAAATCACAGGTCCAGAAATGGTAGTCGATACTACAGAAAAGATTGCATAAATACGACAACGCATGGCGGCAGCACGCGACCGTCAGAAAGCATACGCTGATTGAGACAGGAAACTACTCGAATTCCAGGTTGGGGATCGAGCGCTACTTAAAGTTTCACCCTGGAAGGGTGTGGTTCGTTTTGGCAAACACGGCAAACTAAATCCACGATATGTTGGACCTTTCAAGGTTATTGAGAAAATAGGCAAAGTGGCCTACAGATTGAACTTACCACCTGAACTCAGTGCAGTTCACAATGTCTTTCACGTGTCGAATCTGAAGAAGTGTACGTCAGATGAGACCCACATAGTTCCCTTAAAGGAACTCACTATCGACGAGCGGTTGCACTTCATCGAGGAACCTGTTGAAATCACGGACCGGGATGTTAAGGTCCTCAAGAACACGAGAATCCCTCTTGTACGAGTTCGTTGGAACTCCCGTCGTGGCCCAGAGTATACCTGGGAACGAGAAGATCAAATGGAACTCAAATATCCCCAGTTATTCGGAACCAATGCAACTACTACTGAGGCTGAAGCTACTATTGCAGAATTTCGGGACGAAATTCCAAATCAACGGGGGGGGGGGGGGGTAATGTGACACCCCAGGAAAACCAGTAATCTTCGCATACATGCTCGGGGAGCCGCGATACGAAACAGGTAAACAACGTCACACTATTAGCTTCCTCAGTAACTGCATACTAAATTTCGGGACGAAATTTCTTTCAAGTTGGGGATAATGTGACAACTCGAAATTTCCAACATTCTTTATTTGCACTTATTGCACGTTGACTTTGACTGTTTAGTTGTTTGACTTGTCTGACTTGTAACTGTACACTTCGTGTTATAATAAACGTATTGTGTTTACATGATTATGTGTTTGATTGTATAACATGGAACCTGTCGAGAAACGTAAACTGCTTAACTTATGAAAGAACCCGACGAAACACAAGTGTGTTTCGCCATAACAAATCTCGACGAAACAGACTGTTTCGCCAAAAGCATCTCGACGAAACAGAAGTCTGTTTCGCCGAGCCCAGTTTCACCGAAGCCCAGTTCGGGCCCAACACGCTATTTTGAGTTTAAAACGTGAAACAACATCAGTTTTTACATCTGCTATCAAACAACCAAAACCCTAGAGCCCCTTTCCCTCCTGTGCGACGGCAGTTGGAGGTTCCCGGCGATATCTTAGCGATCGATTCGTATTTCTCTTATTCCGGTTAGTGTGTGTTCGTTAATCGGTTTAATATTTCTGAAATAGCTCGATTCATGTTTGTGTATATACTTGATTTCTGGATTATATAGGAGTATATGGGTATGATGTTCTTGATTGCGATATACATGGTTAATCGGATGCGTAATTCTATGCGAAACTGAATATGATCGAATGCTCGGTTCTGAATGTTGTTAATATGATTTGATTCTGAATTCAAGTTAGCATCTTGATAGGGTTCAATGATATGATTGTTGGATGTTAAATTTATATGTTATACACAAAAACTAGGGTTTATGCTAGACAATGATTCTTGGATGATTGAGTTGTGATGATTCGTTCTGCACATTGACCTTCATATGATTTCTGATACTGATAACGGCTGCTAGCATGATTAGGGTTCTGTGTATATTCGTAACTGCTGCATCTGTTGTCTGCGAAACTGACGTCCGACGAAACAGAACTCTCGGCGAAACAGAATGTGTTTCGCCAAGCGTAGTCGACGAATCAGAAGTTCTGTTTCGCCAGGGGACACCTCGACGAAACAGAATGTGTTTCGTCAATATCTTGTTTCGCCAACATATGTGTTTCGCCGTATATGTGTTTCGTCGAGCTGTGCTGTAACTTGAATGGATTCTGTTAAGTGTTAACTGGAATATTTAACTGCTGTTAGACGTTAGACATGACTTGTA
This sequence comes from Helianthus tuberosus, assembly GCA_030545235.1. Classification (NCBI taxonomy): domain Eukaryota; kingdom Viridiplantae; phylum Streptophyta; class Magnoliopsida; order Asterales; family Asteraceae; genus Helianthus; species Helianthus tuberosus. Next base: position 129,701,740 of record CM060407.1, read on the forward strand.
TGATTGTGATTACGTGCTACCTGCTTATACGTGAGCAACTTGAACACCAACTGATTATTCTATACGTGCGTACTTTAGGACGTGATTGACTTACTTTGAGCACATACTTAGCATACCGAGCAAACTCAGGTGAGTTCACACACTTTCTAAGGCATGGGATTCCCGGTGGTTGGGAATGGGTTAAAGAAATTAAACGGAACCTACATATCCTCCTTGGGTAGGATATGTACCGCCATCCTCCATGGGTAGGATGCCAATATTAATCCTGCGTATTCTCCTTGGGTAGAATACGTACGTTCGTCCTCCTTGGGTAGGACAACAACCTTAACTATACTAAAACGATCTTCGCAAACATGCCTGGAATGGCCGCGAACTATACTAGAACGATCTTCGCAAACATGCCTGGAATGGCCGCGAACTATACTAGAACGATCTTCGCAAACATGCCTGGAATGGCCGCGAACTATACTAGAACGATCTTCGCAAACATGCCTGGAATGGCCGCGAACTATACTAGAACGATCTTCGCAAACATGCCTGGAATGGCCGCGAACTATACTTTAATCTTCGCAAACATGCCTGGAGGGCCGCGATACAAATATAACTAGTCTATAAAACATGGGAAACCCCCACTAAACTTCGCAAACATGCCTTGAGGGCCGCGATGCTATTACATACGATACATGATTACTAATCGAACATACGATTTACGAAAGGCACATTATAACTAAATAACCAACTGTGAACTCGCTCAACTAGTTGTTGACTCTCTGTTACATGCCTTGCAGGACCATAGGTACTTTTGGAGCTTGCACGGGAGGCACAGTCGTTGTGGACATGGATCGTGAATGTGTTGTCAAACATTATAACTTTTTGTACTTAAACTTATGATGGGTTTTACAGTAATGCTTCCGCTACACACTTGTTTATATTTGGTTTTGCAAACACCTATCGTATTGATGAATGACTTTTACTTTATACTTATGTTCAATATGATTGGTGGCTTGATCTTGGTCATGTCACGCCTCCAAGCGGTGGTACTCCGTGTGTGGATTTTGGGGGTGTGACATTTTTGCTCAGCCACTAATTCTTCTTGCTCATCATCTTGTAAATTCTCGAAATATGTTCTTGTAGGATTGTAACCATTTCTAACACACTTCCAACTATCAAAAGCAAAGGCTCTCAACCAATTATCAAACCGTTTAGCCCAGCGGTTGTAGTCCTCGATAGCCATAAGCTTAGGTGGTTTACTATACATCCTGTAGGCATTGTCCACGCTAAGCGAGTCTGATATCGCTTTTGTAGCTGTTTTGGGATTTGCGTCTGGTGATTTAGCTCCGGTGCTGTTGTACGTGAAAAAATCACCAAATGGATTAAGAAATTCTTCACTCATGATTAACTATTCTAGAAAAAGATTAAACACGGTCAAACTTAATTGAATACACCAAAAACAACTATCCGAATGACCAATCGTCCGGATGGCTATCCAGATGAAATTGATCGAATGAGCTAGTGTCAGATGGGTCAAGCTATCGGATGGGTCAAGCTGTCTGATGGCTATCCGATCGAATGGACACCAACTAGCACACAATATCAAGTTTCAAAAAACAAAAGCTAAATCCGGTCGGATGGCTATCCGATCGGATGGGCAATGGCGTAAGCAGCAATCAAGAACAAGAAACAGTAACAGCACTTATCCGGTCGGATGGCTATCGATTGGATGGGTAGTGACGTCAGCACAGCCTGTTCCAAAAATCATGGTTTTTGACTGATTTTGATGCGATTTTGTTCGAATTTAGCTATGAAACTTTGTAGGATTGATCTATGATGTATCACGCACAAAATATGTGAATTTTAGGCCATTTTATCCGTAAAATCTCTGTTAATTTTAGATTTTAAGGTGTTTGAGATGAGAAAAGGTAGAAATAACATGAAATCAGATAAATAGATGAAGAAAATGATGAAATCTCATGTAGAATCGAATGTAAATCTCTGAAATTGGTCGAATCTCTGTCAGTTTGCTGTAGATCTTCTCCGAATCCGACCTCCAAGCTCTAATACCACTTGTGAGGACCGGGAATTCGGCTCGAATGAACTCGCTCAGGTCAGATCTTCGATCACCACTGTCACACCCCAACCGATGGCGGAAACATCGGGGTGCGAGCACTAAGCGTTCAGATTGCTCATGAGTTTCCATAACACTGATAGTTTCAATAGTAATTAAGTTGATTCATGCAAAAATTGTCTAAACAACATAAATCCACGATCACATATTATCAAAACATCAACATAGTTTCAAAAGTTTCTAGATTAGCTAAATGTAGTTTCTAAGCTTCATCCTAGCTTGTTTCAAGAATCCTAGCATCTTGTCAGCCTGCAACATGTATTAAAATAAAGTCAGTACAAAAACGTACTGGCGAGTATACAAGTTTGAGTATATAGCGTATAGATTAAAAGACTCATATTCATCATGTAAATGATAACAAAAATAGTTTCAGCCATGCTAGTGTTCGCAGTCCAAGTGATATCCCAAGTGTCCCGATGCTTTGGTGTTTCCCAAGACTCAAGGAAAACTAGAATCCTCCTAACAATACCCCCAAGAATAACGGGGAGGTGAATCTTCCTATAGCGCTACTATTGTTAAGGCGGAACTACACACAATGGATTAAACGTTCACATAGCATAAAGAATCAAGAATCAAGAATCATAAGTTTCACATACACATAGGATAGAGTTTAGATTCCAAAAGTTTCAAGTATCATAGTTTAATAGAATACATGTTGCATCCCAAAGTTTAAAACAAAAAGGGATCGAGTATACTCACAATGATTGCTTAACAGTTTAACTGTTATTGGATCAAAGGGAGCTCTTTAGGTTTAGCCTGATTAGATTACAATAGATAAGTGTCAGACAAAATAACGAGATTGAGCAAAGTGTCAGATCAGTCACCTGATCAGATGGCTGTTCAATCGGACGGCAGTCCGATCGGATTGGCATTCGATTGAGATGACTTAGGTGAGTGGGGATGGATTGCCATCCGATCGGATGGTCATCCATATGGATGGCCACTCGATCGAATGGTCATTCGATCCAAGTGTTGAGTTTTCAAAATGTTTAACCAAGTGATTGAATTAGGTCACTTTGATCGGATGGTCATTCGATCAGACGGCAGTCCGATCAGATTGCCATTCGATTATGGAAGTTTCTAAAGTTTCAAAGTTTCAGGGTTTCAAAGAGATTCTAAGTGTTTAAAGGTTATGAGACCCATACCACTCCGATCGGATGGCCGTTCAATCAGACGACAGCCCGATCGGATTGCCATTCGACTGGGAGGGCATTGTCCCGTTCACACTCTTGTAAAGTTTCTATGTTTTGAGTTTAACGGTGACAACTTGGGTACGTATTGAGATGACGGTAAACACATCATTGTTCAGCCAGTCTGATCAGATGGGAATTACCCCAGTCCGATCAGTCCGATCAGTCGTCTATTCGTGGCGTGCTTATGTCGGAATCCGTACTCCGGTTACCTTCTCCGGCAACAATCCATTTCCAAAGCAACTCCAGACTAATCATCAAGTCTATAGTCCGTTTGGGTCCGGATTCCACCGTTCTAAGTATAAGTTTAAGAAAGTATGAAGAAAATATAGGTTTTAGCTGAAAAGTTTAGATTTAGTAAGGATTTGGTGTAAAAACGCATGAAATTCCTTAGATCTGAGCTAGATCTTGACTAGAATGACATCACACAACAGTTTGTTACAAACCGCCATGATGACGTCATCCTCAAGAGCTCAAATCTCAGAGATTTCATGGTGAAAAGTGAGATTTCAAAGGAGAATCTCATAGAGAATAGTGCATAGATCAAAGATGTACAAGAATCTAGTGTAAAACGTACCGAAATCGCCGAGAAATGGAAAAAAAGAGTGCTTGAGAGTGAGAGGTCGTGCGTTCTGGTCGAATGAGGCTGTCATATCAGTGAGAATGATGTGACAGGCCTATTTATAGTGTCAGAGAGAGAGTGCAAGGCGGTGTGCAGGGGATCAGATGGTCATCCGATCGGATTGTCATTCGGTCAATCCCATCATTTCTGTTTCACTGTCGTTGTTTCGTTTTGCGAGTTAGATTAAGCGTTGCGTATTATTGTGCAATAGTATCACATAACTAGATTACATTATTAACACAAAAGTTTCCAAGTTTCATAGTTTCCGCCAGTGACAAGTCTCCAGTCTCTCGTTCAACCAAGTCTCAAGTTTCACGAGTCTCAAGAGTCAAGCACCAAAGTATGAAGAGTCAAGAATCTAGATTCCAAGTATCATATATCAAGAATCATAGATCATAGTATCAAGAATCAAGTATCTAGAGTCAAGTATCAAGAATCTAGTTTCATAGTATTAAGAATCAAGAATCAAGATTCAAATATCAAGAATCTAGTATCAAGCATCATAGCATTAAGACTCTCCAAGTTTCAAGATTCAAGCATCACAAGTATCAAAAGTTTCAAGAACCACATAGTTTAGGGACTAAAATTAACAATAGCTAAAAGTCTAAGGACGCAGGCGTTACAACCACTATTGTGCGGAATCTAATTGCGGTGTAGGAGTAAGATCAACAACGTATACATAGTTCAAATCATTCATTCTCATATAATATGCTGAATCGTACAAGGTTCCGGTGAGAAATTGCAAGAGCTTCGCCTCAGGAGTCAGAACTGAATGTCTCAAATGAGAACCAAGACCTCCTATTTATAGGCGCGCTCCATCCGGGAAAAACCATCATCCGCCCGGATGAGCATGTCCATCCGATCGGATGGACTCCATCCATCCGGATGGAATTTACAAAACATGTTAACAATCGTTTCGTCCCGGATTCGATATATAACATATACAAAACTATACAAAGACAACTACTAGGATAAAATGGACTAAATACAGATGAAAGCTACAGACATTATGCATCTACAATATATATATGTGTGTGAGTTTGTGTCTACTTCTTACGAAACAATATGACGTGTCGTACTATTATCCGTCAACGTATATGACGACTATTCAGAAAAATGCATAAATCCATTATACAAGTTTACAACGTATTGTTTTCATCTAAATACTCGTCACGTATACGTATTTCTATTCACGACAACTAACACGACTTCGTAAATATATTTATAATTATATATAAATATATATTCTAAACCACTCAGAAACTAATCATTTCCGAGACTTAGTATTTATCCCGATTATAAATGGGATCAAGCAACCATAGATTGGTTATTTCAAATCAAGATGATAACACTTTCATAGAATCGTATGGTCAACGATTCGGTAGAGCTCGGACACGTAGTTTATCTACGTCATTTTATAGAAAATTATAAGTTATTCCTTGATAGGAATGTCATAGATTGCATGCTAGAAAATTTACGTTCATGGAATGATATCATGGAATCATATTAAGCTAGCTTTGCACAAGGATATCGAGGTGAGTTCATAACCCCCACTTTTTACGGTTTTACATTTTTATAAATGTTTTCGGGGGTGGAAAGACATGCAAGTTTTGCAAAAGTAAACAATATTTCCATGAACGAAAACTCATATTTCTAAATCATGTTGTGAATTTCAACAAACTCAAATGGTTTATGAAAGGTTTATGCTAAACATACCGGTTTTACAAAACACACGCGTATTTTCGAAACGTGCATGAGTTTCAAGACTAGTGACGGAAGGTTCCTAGTTACTACAACGGGACTGGTTTATCTTGCATACAAGTAAGGGGACTGGTTGGTCCTGCTTTCTGACACAAACAGGCTAGGCCCATTCTCACTTGTGCAAGGCACAAGGACTCTCGTGGGCTAGGCTCACACTTAGTCATGCGAGGCATGAAGACTCAAGGACTAGAATGTCTACTACTCAACTAGAAGAGTCGTAGGGTTATTAGACTGTACAGTGAATTCCTCGCTACATATTGGAACTATAACCGCCTGCTAGTCGACCGTCTTGAGTAAACGGTTTGGCGAGGCATGTTCTAGAACGAGGTGAGTTATAGGCTCATGCGGGCATGTTTTCTTTGTCGTACGAGGACATTGACGGTTAAACAAGTTTTACAAATACAAGAGTTTTCATATCACATGCCGAGGAAAATGATTTTATTACATTTTCTCAACACTATTTAAACCGGTTATCAAAAAAATTATTTTAAATCTTTTTCAAACAAACTATGAACTTGCCAACTTTATGTTGATTTTTCGCATGTTCTTTCTCAGGTTGCATTTTGAAACTATTGCACGGTTGGAATAGTAAAACCCATGGGGATTCGAGTACTTAGCAGGCATTCATTTTCTAGAAGTCTTAGAACATTATACTTCCTCTGTGCAATGAAGATACCAGACAGATCACACCGACTCTGATTTTAGCGGGTGTGACATCAGTAAATCCAACAGTTCCTGTTCCTGAAACAGCTGAAGATCCTCCTCCATGTCCAAGGTTTATCATATCCTTAAAAGAGCTTCCTCTACTTTAAATAGACATCAAGTTAAACTATCTAAAGAACACAAAAAGGATGGAGGAGGAGGCATTTAAAGAATTCATTGAGAACCAAAACAAGATGTCATACATAAAAGCTCAATATATCATGGACAGAAGGATGAAGGAGGTAATAGCCTTTGAGCAACACAAGTGTCAAGAATCTCAAAGACTTTCCCAAGTCCCACCTTTCAAAAATCCCTTAGTTGCTAAAATATCAAAACAGGAGAGTATTGCCTGGTTGAAAAAGAATGTACCTACTTCTGTCAAGAACTTTTATGTTTTCTAGAATTGGGATGCTCAAAACCTGTTAGCTAAATAGAAAGGTTCAAGAAGATGTTGGCTGATCCAAACATAAAGGTGACTCTTCCAAATTGGAAGCTTGCTAGTAAAAGAATACCAACTCTAAAAGAGGGCTGCAAAGACCTTTAAAATGAAGCAAGAGCTCATCCATATCAATTGGGCTCTAAAGAGTTCAATCTTAAGATGGAAAGAGTCCACTCTCAACAAAGAATACATGGACTACAGAGAAGCAAGAAAGAGAAACCCTAAAAATTTTCCACCACCATTGTTTTGGAAGAACACAAAGATCTACCTTGCTGAAAAGAAGGAGTCTGTTGCTGCTGCTCTTAAAACCCAAGAGATTTCCCATTACAATCCTAAGATAATGGAAAATTATCTGAATAACCTCAAGGAAAAGCACAGCTATTCCCATTGGATTCCTTGGTTATTGGATGAAGAAAAGTTTATTATGGCCAACTACGTGCCTGATATTACACATGTGTTCAGAACAGTTGAAGATGTATTTGCTGGCACCTATATAGTTTCTCTGGGTGAATCTCTAAAAGAAGGATCTACATGATTTACCACATTAATCAGTGACACATCAAGGGGTAACAATGCGTTCAAGGCTAGATTCACCTCCACTTACTTAAGTCTTGGACTTGTCCCCTATCCCCCCCCCCTATCCAAGGATTGTGAGATGGAAAGCAATGAAAGACTTAAATGATGTAGAAATCTTTATAGAAAATCGCTCTAGAATCCAGTTGGATGGGTATGGTGTCCAAAGTCTAAGTTTCGATGAGATTACAATCATTGTTGACCTGGAACTTGAAAATGATGAAGATGATGTTCAAGCCTTGAACTTGGAACTTGACATCAAAGGAATAATAAGAGAAAGCCTTTTGGGTGTGACACCCAACAACTTAGGCCAGTACCGTACTGTTATGACACGTGTAGCGACTGAATAATAATAAGATTTTATTTAATATAATGTTATTTAATAATAACAAAAGTTTGGGAAATCCAAACTAAATTAGAAAGTCAGTTGGCAATGAAAAGATAAACGCTTATCGCGTAACGAACAAATGCGAAACGAACGTCGGTGACCGCCCGGATGATATTAAAATCCTAAAAATATTCCGATATGATTGAAATCCTATTTCTAATCATAATCATGAAGAAAAATTAATTAAAGCGCTTAAAATTTTTATTTTGCGAATTTAAGCACATACCGCGCGAATACTGCAAAACGCGAATAACACAGTCAATCTGGAATGACGAAAAACTACTTAGTAATATTTTAGTAGGATTATTTTTATAAATTAATAAAATAATTTTTAAAAACATTAAAACGCGATAAAATTGCAGATAAAATACCCGGTAATTAGTAAAATACATACTTTTTACCTACATCATGTATATATATTATGGAGAAGGTTCAAATGAAAACCACTAGTTATTGTTAAAACTCGAAAACTAATTAAAAAAGCAAAAAAACATACCAAAATTTTTTTTTGCATAATAATTTTCGCAGGTTTTTTTATATAAAAAAATTTTTCAAAAAAAAAAAAAACAAAATTTTTTTTTTGTGTAGTGCACATGTGTATTATTACACATGTGTAATACAAAAAAAAAATTTTTTTTTGAAAAAAAAGTTTTTTTTCATATACAAAAACCAGCGATTTTTTAAAAAAAAATTGAAAAAAAAAATTTGTGTGTTTTTTAGGTTTTTTTTAGTTAGTTTTCGAGTTTTCACAATTAAAGTGGTTTTCATTTGAACCATCCCCTATATATTATATGTATATGTATGATGTGTGAGTATGGAGATAGGTGGCGACATTGGTGATGCCCACCTCTCTCTTTTTTTGTGCAATCTTGACAAGTGTTATGCTTGCAACCAAACTCAATTATTTCAAATCAAATCAAATCAAATCGAATCCTCTAAATCTTCCTAAAACGAACAAACAAATCTCATGTCTTCTCCCCTCAAAACTCACGACCGAAACCACCTACACACTTCCACTTTTCAAAAACTTCAACTCATTTTCATGAAGATCATGGCCATTTCAAGCTAGTCTTGATTCAGTTTGAAGATCAAAAGGTGATTCCAAGGCGATTTCAAAGAGGAACGAGCTCATTATCATCAAAAACCTCATTATCATTCCATTTTCATACTTGAAAGGTATAAAAATTTCATTATTTTAAGGTCTTGTTCTTGATGATGAAAATGATTAGCATGGTTCTCGGATACTTGGAATTCTCACAACTCTTCTAAACGAAATAACAAATTATTTTTACAAAATTAAAATTGAGATGAACATATGTATGTGTGGGCGTGAGCATGTGTGGGCGTGAGCATGTATGTGTGTGTTAGAATGTATGTTTTGATATTTGATTAAAAGTGTTCTTGTAGAATGATTGTTTAAATGATTTGAATATCATGCATATGAAATTCGAAATGATTGAATGATTGAATAAAGTAATATGAATATGTCATATGTAATGAAAAATAAAAGATTCAGTATGATTAGTCTTGTGTGATGAATGTGAAGGAAAATGTGCACAAAGTGCTTGTAGAAGGATTTATTGGATGATTTAATAAACATCATAAAATGAAATTGTTGTGGGATAATGAACATTCATTTAAATCAGTAACTAAACATGAAAAATAAAGTTATATGATTTTCTTAGAAGTTACAAAATTATGTCATAATTTGGTAGCTTTGCATGTTGTACTATTGGCTTGAAAAGTGGTAAATTGGGTGATATTCGCATGATTTTTGTGCTATTTTTGAGACCTGCATATACATGAGTAAAATTATTGTTATGATCAGTAGATAACATGTATTATGTTAAAATATTAAGTCATGATGATTTGGGATGGTTACGATTAAGTTCGGTACGAAACTATGCGTTAAAAACGGTAAAAATCGGCTTTTAGAGTGATTTTTCAAAAATGTTTTAAATCTTATTATAAACGAATGTTTTTATGATAAATATAAGTATTTTAACTTATAATAAATATATTTGGTGTTTGGTTGGTCATACGTGACTTCCGACGCCCAAAAAGGCTACCGAAACGGTCAACTACGCATATTTTAACGTACGTGAAAACGGGATGTTCAAGAGTGAACTTTATGTGTTATGAATTGATGTGTGAATCTGAATATGTGTAAATGTGATTTACTAAGTGATATCATGATGATATGAGATGATGATATGTTTAGACGTTTGTGCTGTAAAAAACGGTAAACTAGATCATAAATCGCATTTTGTGTTAAAATTTGTGATTAGTATAAAAAATATGTATGAAGTGACTTGATGGGTTATTTGAAAGATATATAGAGTTTTTGAACATAATATATGTGTATGAAATAACATGATACGTGAATTATGATATATATATATAGAAACAGGATCAGGAGAAAACGCTCAAAAGTGTGAGAACGGTGAGAACGCTTCCTGTCCCAACACGTGTCACGCCGCTGAAGGGCGGAGGGGCTTTTTTGCCCTTTCATATTTCTTTTTTTAAACGCGTATCACTTCATCTTTCCATTTTTTGGCGTTTAATAAATACGCGGCGTTTTTATTGTTTTTAGATCAGAATCATAGTAAATATTTTGGCATTTTAAGTATTGTTCTGGCGTTTTTATTGTTTTTTAGATCAGGATGCAGGCCTTTAATGTAAAAAACAACAGTAATTTTCTTGATTTTATTATATCAAGTGTTTTGCCATGTAGGATACAGGCCTATAATGTAACAGACAATTATGGCGTTTTGAAAGGATAAATAAATTTCAATTTTCCATATAGTGGCTTTCAATATAAATAAATGTTTGGCAATAATGATACCGTCTCTTTATTTTACTGTTTCTTTCAATTTTCATCTGTCAATTAGTGTTGATTTTTCCAGTAATACTTTGTTTGCGTTTTTTGGCGTTTTATATAGCAACATCGTGCTTTGCTAGCATTCGTTCTCACAGTTTTTCACACTATCAGGCGTTTTGGTGTTTTTAGTTTTTGACGTTTTATACTCATTTTTTTAAATTAGTGGAGAATTAGATGATAAACAACAGAGAATTAGATAACAAACAATAGAAAATGAAAAAAAAATCTAATTTCTCATCCAAATCTTCACTGTCATCAGCCTCTTCTACTTTAACATTTTTGGTGTTTTGAACCTGTTTTTGAATACCTTATGTAGATCCTTATTTTCCTACATAATGGTCTTCTTTAAAAGATGCTTATTTTTTGTGGCATCCTTTATGGTGGGTGGATATATACTTGTTTGATGACATGTTGAAGACCAACGCCTGCTCAAATGTATTGATCCCTTCATGCCATCAATATATCCAACAAGAACAAAGTGACATGATGTCATATCAGTGTCATCAGTCTTTTTTTCTTGAATATTTTCCATCTCATTGAGCAAAAGATTATAGAAATACCCAACTCAGAGAAGAATCCATTCAGTGAAACTTCATTCAGATCAATACTCAATAAAGAAGAATCGAGGTTCTGCATCTGTGGCTTTTTTAACTATTATTTTTGGCGTTTTTAAAGTGAATGGTTTCTGGGAAATATGGCGTTTGTTTTTGGTTTTGTGATCAGTTGATTGTGCAGAGACGTCTCTCTTATAGGATGTTTTTGGCGCGTAGTTTAGGCGGGATTTTATTTATAATAAATGATATTAATAAAGTAGCCCTCTTTTCAGTTACTATGTATTTTTTCTGTTTTTTTTTTTGTTCAGCTTTTTATGAGTTTTTAGGGTCATAGACTTTCCATCTCCCAAGTTTGGCGTTTTTGAATGGCTTTAAGTAGGTTTTGGCGTTTTGTTTTTTCCATTTTTAGCTTTTATTAATTAATACTTCTGCAAACTACTTTCATTATAGTTAGGGAGTTTTTGGCATTTTTACTGCATATGGCGTTTCACATGCATTATGACTGTTTGGCGTTTTATTAATATAATGTATTTTTTTATTCTAAGTTTAAAAATACATAACAAACAACAGAAAAAGAAAATTAAAAAAATAAAAATAGAAACAATTCATCTTCTAAATCTTCACTGTCATCAGTCTCTTTCTTCTTTGAATCATGTTCGCTGGTGGTTTGGCTTAGCCATGCTTGTGTTTTTGGGGCCGTTTGGAAATACAAAATGACATAAGTTTTTTGTTTGAATATGTATCTTCAAACAACTCATCAGTGTCATTCGTATTTTCATGCCATTATAATATTCATCAATAACAAAACACAAAAAATGACATAAGTCTGACACTAGCATCTTTTTGTTTATGATTTGTCCATCTTATGCAGCAAAATGTTATTTGAGTCACAGCATCTCAGGGAAGAATGCATTATCCGAAACTTTGGCGTAGAACAATATTTGAATATACAAGAAATGATATTTGCCATTTTTGGCATTTTACTGAGGAAATAATGTATCTGAAAGAACCGTCGATTTTTTGGAATCTTTTGATGTTTGAGTGTTTTGGAATTTTCTAAGATGAATGGTATATAGTAGAAAATATGACGTTTTTTGAGTAGTTGTGTTTGATGTTTTGGGGATTTTGGCGTTTGTAAGATGAATGGTATATAGTAGAAAATATGGCGTTTCAGGTTCTGGGGGGTGTGTTTTTATGTCTGGGATGTTCTTGTTTATATAGGGATGTGTTTTAGTCCGTAATGGCGTTTAATTCATTAGTATGGCGTTTTGGTATAGAAGTTGTGACACCTGTGCCTCTGCGACCATCAAACAAACACCAAACCAATGAAATATTGTATTTCATACTTGGGATTTGTATAAATATGTGTATCTTTTGCACATATCAATTCTTGTTCGATTTCAAGCTTTAAATCGCTTTCTGGAAGGTTATACGCGCACTGATGCGTAAATATAACCAGTTTAATGCAACGAACACTCCATAATAGTGAAATAGGCTTAACATACCTTAAATAACCTTTACATAACTTATAAATAAGTTTTGGAGGGTTTGGTGTGGCGAAATCAAGTTTATTCGCTTACAGGGACTAATTTCGACAAACTGCGAAAGTATGCCGATTTGTAATGTAACGAACATTCCGCCACATGACCATAAGTTAAACACACCCTAAATATCCTTAACATAGCTTAGAAATAGGCTTTGAGGGGTTCGGTGTGCTAAAATAAACTTTTTGGTCATTCAGGGACTAAAAGCGTCAAAAAGTGCATAAGTTTGCATTTTCGCGTATATCTTACGTTCTGAATACATCCGGACATCCAAAACTTTATGTAATCATTAAAATATTTTATTTTAGTGATTGGCATGATAAAATTCCATTCTTCGCGTAATTTGGATCGTTTTTCGCATTCGTTCGTGTTTCGTCGTAATTAACCGAACAACGCAACCGTACGACCAAACGAACCGACATCCGAGATATTTTTTAGCATGTTTCATGTTCCCTATACTTTAAATTCATTTTAGAGCCTTTAAATGGGATTAACGGGGCTTAAACGTGTCAAAAATGCATCAAAAACCATGTTTTGCACATTCAGGGACCAAAATTGACAATCTGCCATAGTTATCTTAGGAAGGGAACAAAATGAAAAATATAAATTCCAGCTTGTTCCATCTGTTCCCCTCATTTGCACATGGTTTTAACGAAACTAGGGGCTCCCATGGTTTCACAAAACCATGGGCACATGTGTACGGATGAGATCGAGCTCGTTTCACGATGAACAATCTTAACGGTTGTGCAAAAACTATAAATACCCCATCCATCTCATTGTTTCAAATCACATTTGATCTGATATTTCTCTAAGTTGAGGTGCTTTCACTTCATACCTAAGAATAATCGGGTCAAACTTCCGTTCTTGGACCTTTTGTAAGTCCTCTTTCGTTCTTTTTCGCGTGAAAGTCAAACTGTGTTTGACTTTCTGCTTTGACCAGTTTATGGTCAACATGAAGTTCGTTTGAACTTCATAATGTGAGCATAATCATGATGGTTTTAGTCTCTTGTGACTATACCTACTGATTACCACGTTATCTAGGCATAGTGGCGAGTCGTAGTTTCGACCAAAATGCATATTCTTGCGTATTTTGTAACCAAACTACTTTTAGGTATCAAAACCGTTTGTTTTGATACCAAAACTGTTTTCAAACCTTGTTAAGCATGTTTTAACATGTTTAGCTCGTCACTTTAGGTTTAGTGCTTATGTAGGGTCGTAAGGTCAGCGGTCTAAACAACCGCTTATACTTTCGAACCCGACCCGTTTGGTCGATCTTTAGGATCCGACCAAACACATTAGGTGACCATAGTTGCATAGGGAATAACCTTCCGAGGTTATACCTTGCGGTCACGTCATTTAAGTATTTGTATGATAGGTAGTTTATATGCCTTAGGTAAATGACCAAAATGCCCTTTTTACGCCAAAATTCATTTTAAGCATATGTAACATAATTTTTGATATCTAAACTGATTTGGCAACAATATTAGACATGTTAAGGCATATTTTACTTATCATAGGACTAGTTAGGCGGTCTGAACGCGTTTTACGCGAACGACGCGTTAAAGTGGCGTAAGCTACCTTAACGAGTCGTAAAGGGGTCGTAAGCACTTAGGTTAGGTTTCGTTTTAGAATGTAGGCTTTGTTAAACCATATTACATGAGTCCCTACACTCATTTGGTTTACGAAACCTCATTTTATCCGATCCTCCGATTTAGGTCCGTTTATTTACATAGTTACCTATATTAGGTGTCGTTTGATTCCGTGATCCCTCTAGCTTTGCTTGGTTGTTGTTCAAGACTTCTAAGCACCCTCAAGTGAGTACATAGACCCCTCTTTTACTGTTTTCCAAACGTTTTGGGGTGAAATACATGTGCCTACTTGTTATTTTCATGCTTTCCATGTTTTCATATCATATACTTGCTATGTTCATTAGTACACTATTAGTACATGATTTCATTATGTCTTGCTATGTATGTTCACTTAACACGCTAGCACAATTGTTTTAAGTTTTGAAGCATTTGAAATCATTGGATGTATGTGAACCATTTGAAATCATTGGATGTATGTGAACCATTTGTAACCATTTGATTTATGTGAACTATTTGTAACTGTTTGAGCCATTGGGTTAGAGAAGTGATTAGGTAACGGGGCGGGTGTAATGTGTTAAAAGCATGGTGGATACGCCGCTGGTACTTCCTATATATAAGTTCTTTTAACACATTATATATCGTTGCGTTATCTAGATCACTTGGGTAAACAATTTTGAAACAATGTCACACAATTATGTTTTCTAAATAATATAAACCATACGAGTCTTATTAACAAGTTTCTACGAGATGTTTTACGATTTGATTTAATAAAAAAAAATGTTTTGGAGTTAAGAATCATGGCTACGGGATTTTATAAATCATATCCAACTTGATTAGAGTTGGTTAATTATGTCGCAATACTATACTTTTCAAAATAAGGTTTTTAAATAAGTATTGCAACATGTAAAACGAGCCATGAATCTGACACTCACATAAAACCTAAGTACTCGCCGGCATTTTTATGCTGATGTATTTTCACATGTGTTTCAGGTACCATAGTTGATGATATTTGATGATGATATTGATGCATGCTCACATAGGAACGGACGAGGCCTTAGCGACTTAATAACAATAAAAGTCTATTTGTTCATGTTTTGTTTCTAATTCCAATGTAATGTAATACATTTAATTAAATAAAATGAAATTGTTTAATCCATGGTTGTGAAACAATGATTCTGTTACAACACTCCCCGACGTTTCCACCACGTTTTGTTGTTTTACGTGGTCGGGGTGTGACAGAAAAGTTGGTATCAGAGCCAATGGTTATAGGGAATTAGGTTATTAGTAATGCTTTGACCTAGACTATAACCTTCCTAGGACCCTAACGCGAGTTTACTTGCGTTTAGTCATAAAACAATACCATTGCCTATCTTTAGGCAGCAACCACAATAAGAACACAAAATTAGAATCTGCTTTGAAAACTAATCATCTGTTCCAGGATGATTTATTATAAGGTTTCAAACCTTCAAAGTTTTCAAATTCTCGTCAAAGTTTAGGGCTACATAATGTGAACACGTGCAAACTGGAAGGGTGGGTGCCTGTACCCTGAGCTTTTTGTCTAAGTCTAGAGTGTTTGTACAAATCCGCAATATCGGATCAGTCACTCTTACCTGGGAACTCTTGGGGTGAGTGTCCACTTATAGGCGAGCATGTCTTCGCGATACATTATGAGGACCTATTTGCTTTGATTCAGCCTTTGTGTGTCGTTTGTTTGCTTCGTGGTTCAAACAAATGACCATCACCCATGATTTTAGTCGGTAATTGTAACATCCTATTCTTACCCAATGCCATTTCATTTGTTTTCTCTCTTGTTTCCCCTTTTTAGAATGCCTCCACGACGCGAAAATCAGGTACCTATTGAAGAACTGGCAGCTGTCATTACGCAGCAAATGACTGCTGCAATCCCGAACATCGTTGCTCAATGTAACCAAGCTCTCAACAACAATAATGCCCCCTGCAACTTCAAAACGTTCAACTCGGCTAAGCCATAAAAGTTTTCTGGGTCTCAAGGAGCGACTGAACTTCTGCAATGGTTCGAGAGTCTAGAGAGCACCTTCAGACATGTTCAATGCCCAAATGAGCGAAAGGTAGAATTCGCATCTAGTGTCTTTGAGAAACGAGCTTTGACATGGTGGAATGGTGTGATGAGAGATAGGGGTGCCGATGTGGCACTGGCTAAACGTGGGAAGAGCTTCGAGCTCTGATGATGAAGGAATTATGTCCTCGTCACGAGATCAGGGCCTTGGAAAGGGAATTCGATGATCTTAAGCAAGATAGCGATGAGCATCGAGCCTACACGGATCGTTATGAAGAGTTAAGTCTGTTATGCCCGAATATGGTTACGCCTTTGGATAAGGCAATCGAAAAGTACATTGATGGCCTCCCTGACCCAGTACAAGACATTGTGACTGGTAGTAACCCCACTACGGTTAGGCAGGCCATTGAGCTATCTGCTACCTTGACTGAATCTCAAATCAGGAAAGGTAAACTTTTCCGAAAAGGTGATAAGAAACCAATCGAGGAATCGAAACACAAAGATGAGCAGACTGAATCCTCCAAGAAGTCAAGGAAACGAAAAGCTTCCCAGAACTTCGCCGTGGTTGCTCACAATGATCAAGTTGCCCCCAACCAACCAGCTCAACCCCCTGCTAGGAAGCCATACAATGGAACTGCACCCTTGTGCAACCAATGTAACCTTCATCATCATGCTAGTGTGAAGTGCCGCAAATGCCAAATTTGTGGACTTATAGGTCACACAGCAAGAGTTTGCCGAGCTGAAGTTGCACCAAATCAAGCTGACAACAATCCTGCTCAAGCTCGTTTTCCACTAGGTTCTTGCTACAACTGTGGCGAGATGGGTCATTTCCAAAGAAATTGCCCAAAGCTTGCTAATGCAAATCCAGCACAGGGATGAGCATCTGACCGACTAGAAGACAACACCGTTTAGAAATAATCACATCTTATGTATTATTTTCTTTTGTTGTCAAGGTCCATGAAACAGTTTTTATCGTTGTTTATAAAAAAATCTTTTATTTACATTGCAATATATTTATGTGGTTGCATGTATAAACAACATATCCCCTACAACGACAATCAGGGAATCGTATTCCTTGAAGAACATACTACCCCCAAAATTCTTCCATTTTATGATCTCTTGTGTTTTCCACGAAAATCCTAAGTACCCGTTTTGTCACACCCCGACCACGTGTAACATACAAAACGTGGCGGAAACGTCGGGGAGTGTTGTAACAGAATTAATGTTTCATAACCATGGATACAAAAAGTGTTTCGTTTTATTAAACCTTGAATAATTACATCGTCTGGAAATCTAAATACACAATTTAAACATAGTCTATCATTGTTATTGAGTCACTAAGGCCTCGTCCAGTCCTATGTGAGCATGCATCTTATCAATCGATATCATTCAACAATACCTGAAACATATGTGAAAACGAGGTCAGCAAAGAAATGCTGGCGAATACATAGGTTTTGTAGGAGTGTTGAAATCATGGCTAGTTTAGATGTTGCAATACTTTATTAAAAACCTTGTTTTGAAAAGAGTATAATATTGCAACTAAATTAACCAACTCAAATCAAGCGGGTTATAGTTTATAAAACCTCGTAGCCATGACTCTTAACCCAGAAACATTTGTTTTAGTAAAGCAAGTTATGAAACATCTCGAAATAAATCGTTAATAAAACTTGTTAATAAATCTTGTTAAAAACCCGTATAGTTTATATCATATCGAAAACCTCGTTTGTGTGACATCGTTTGAAAATTTGTTTACCCAAGTGAACTAAATAACGCCACGGTATGTAATATGATGAAATCACTTATATATAGGAAGTACCAGCGGTGTATCCCCATTGCTTTCATCACATTACACCCGTCCCGTTATCTAAACACTTAACCAAAAACCAATCGTATATCGCTTTGAAGCCAATCGTTTACCCAATCATTAAAACTTCGTGTGAAAACCAATCGTTTACCCAATCGTTAAAATATCGTGTGAAAACCAATCGTTTACCCAATCGTTAAAATATCGTGTGAAAACCAATCGTTTACCCAATCGTTAAATTCGTTTTAGATCGTGAAACTACTTAAATGGTCGTCTCGCTAATAACATTCAAACCTTCTTGACTTGCATTAATAAACCCTTACCAAAGGATAGATTAACAATTCGCATTAATAAACCCTTACCAAAGGATAGATTAACAACTCGCATTAATAAACCCTTACCAAAGAGTAAATTAACAATTACAGATTCAGTCGCTACCCACAACACCCACACATAACTACGGGTGTAGTAACTAACGGGATTTGTCAGATCCTATGGTACCATAACCTAATACTGATCGGCTTGATCATTGCTAATGAATGTCATTTGTTATGTAACCCAACCAACAAGTTTGCTCACTTTATTGAAATCGTTATTAGTTTTGTATAAATCGTCTTAATCGTTTTTGAAACCATCGTTATAACATCGAAAATCGTTTTGATATCATCGTTAAAACCTTGAAAACATTTAGCACATATGAGTCACCCCAAAACAATTGAAAGCAGTAAAATAGGGGAATAATGTACTCGCCTGAGAATGCTTAGAGATCTTGAACAACAACCAAGCAAAGCTAGAGGGAGCACGGAATCAATCGGCAGTCTAAAACCATATAAATAAACCGGACCTAAATCGGGAGATCGGATAGGATGAGGCTTGGTAAACCAAATGAGTATTGGAACTCATATGATATGGTTTAACAAGGCCTACATACTACATTGAGACTAACCTAAGTGATTTCGACCCATCGCGACCCATTAAGGTAGCTTACGCTACTTTAACGCGTCGTGCGCGCAAAGCGCGTTCGGACCGTCTAACTAGTCCTATGACAAGTGTTATATGCCTAAACATGTTACATAATCAGTTATGTGACGAAAGTTTAGGTTACATATGCTTAATTACCAATTATACATGAAAAGGGTATTCTGGTAATTTACCTAAGGCATATAAACTACCTATCATACAACTACTTAAACGAAGCGACCATAGGGTATAACCTCGGAAGGTTATTCCCTACCTACTATGGTCACCTAATGTATTTGGTCGGATCCTAATGATCGACCAAATGGGTCGGGTTCGAGGTATAAGCGATTTATTAGATCGCTTACCCTACGACCCTAGACAACGTGGTAATCAGTAGGCATAGTCCCTAGGGACTATAACCATCGTGATTACAATCACGTTGCGAAGTTCAAACGAACTTCGCATTGACCATAAGCTGGTCAACACTGAAAGTCAAACAAAGTTTGACTTTCGGACTCGAAAAGCAATAAAATAAGGAAAAGAACGAAAGAATACTTACCCAGGGTCCCCGAATGCTAATCCCGATCCAAGAATCTCAGGTATGAAACAATGGTTTCAACTTAGAGCTTCTCAAATCAGAATTCTAGTGATTTTAGCAATGGGGGGCATGGGGTATTTATAGTATTCGGTCCACTGTTAAGATCGTTTCATGGAAAACGTGCCTTAATCGCATCCGTACATGTGTCGGAAACTTGTGGTGGCTAAGAATTGATCCTTATCAGCTGACTAGACAATTTAGAACATGTGGTTGTGGATTAATCAGCTGCAATCTGCTGTTAAATGCAGTTAACCTGGTCAGAAGGACTGACGCGGGCCGCGTGAGGATGTTAAGATCCTGAGGCGGGCCGCCTAGGAGTCACAGATCAGAACAAAGTTTGCATAATGACAGTTTCAGTCCCTGCACGTGTTTAAGGCCATTTCCGACACTTCTAAGGCCCGTAAAGCCAACTTTAAGGCCCTAAAATGATGCCTAAACATTGTGGACATGAAACATGCTCAAAAATATGCCGGATGTTGGTTCGTTTGGTCGTACGAACGCGATGTTCGCTTAATTACGACGGAATGCGCATAAGCGCGAAAAACGATCCAAATGACGCAACGAATGGATTTTTGGCAAGCCAAACACTAAAGCATAATATAGTCATGCTTACATAAATTTTTGGATGTCCGGATGTATTCAGAACGTGAGTTATGCGCAAAAGTGCAAACTTGTGCACTTTTGACACTTTTAGTCCCTGAATGACCCAAAAGTTTATTTTAGCATACCGAACCCCTCAAAGCCTATTTCTAAGCTATTTAAAGGATATTTATGGTATGTTTAACTTATGGTCATGTTCCGGAATGTCTGTTATAGTTCAAATTGGCATACTTTCGCAGTTTGTCAAGTTTAGTCCCTGTAAGCGAATTAACTTGATTTCGGCATACCAAACCATCCAAAACTTATTTCTAAGTTATGTAAAGGTTATTTAAGGTATGTTAAGCCTATTTCACTATTCCGGAGTGTTCGTTGCATTAAACTGGTTATATTTACGCATCGGTGCGCGTATAACCTTCCAGAAAGTGATTTAGAGTTTGAAATCGAACAAGAGTTGATATGTATAAATGATACACATATTTTTAAAAATCCCAAGTATGAAATACAATATTTCATTGGTTAGGCATTTTTTTGATGGCCGTGGAGGCACAGGTGTTACACGTTTCTTCCAAAGAAACGAAGTACAAGGCGCAAGTTACAACTCTTGACGAATACCCAAAGTACCACTATAAATCCTTAATAGGGTACCTAAGGGTATTTCCGTAAATCCTAAAATTTTTGTGTGCCTTAATTCGAATATTACGTTTCTTTGAAAACAAAATTGAATTTTCGGAAGATCATCCTATATTCATAGATAGATTCTTGAAAATGATTAAAGTGCCAAATAAAATCCACGGATTGGATTCCTGGTGTGCTTTAAATATCCGTGTCCAAAGATAACAAATTAAAGGTCAAATTAAACAAAGATGTGATTATGTGCTTATGTGTTCGCTTTTATGTTTTTGTGTGACCCAAGTTTTTGTTATCCAAATCCTTGTAGAATCTTCCATATCTTCGTATAAGGGATTTATAGTAGGATATCCAAAGGTACTACCTTAAATCCTTAATGGGCTTCTACGTAATAGTAAAGACCCTTGGATTATAATGTACTATTCCATAATTAGACCCCTTGAGTGGTCTAGTTAAACAGATTGATCCAAAAATCTGGTTAGGAATATCATGTGATGATATAGCTGAAAAGACTCCTTGGTTGTCTAATTAAAGAGATCATTTGTCGATCTAATTAAAAGGACCCTATGATAGTCTAGTCACACTCATCACAGGTTTGATTTTCTTCCCCTTCACATTACAAAACAAACTGTGCGGACTGTGCAAGGAATTACGTAATTATGGATGCAGACATAATTATGGAATTCAGTGCATAGAAACCACAGCAAGTTTTGTCATGTGTCTAGAGTTGACTCAGTTCATTTCCATTTCTGAAGAATACCCAATGAGGAAAATGACTCATTCCGTTCATTTTCATTTCTGAAGAATATCCATCGAGGGAAATGAATATTCTTGATTTTTCCTTCATTTCCGTTTCTGAAGAATACCCATTGAGGAAAATGACTCATTCCGTTCACTTTCGTTTCTGAAGAATATCCATCGAGGGAAATTAATATTCTTGATTTTTCCTTCATTTCCGTTTCTGAAGAATACCCATTGAGGAAAATGACTCATTCCGTTCATTTTCATTTCTGAAGAATATCCATCGAGGGAAATGAATATTCTTGATTATTCGTTCATTTCCGTTTCTGAAGAATACCCATTGAGGAAAATGACTCATTCCGTTCATTTTTGTTTATGAAGAATATCCATCGAGGGAAATGAATATTCTTGATTATTCGTTCATTTTTGTTTCTGAAGAATACCCATTGAGTAAAATGACTCATTCCGTTCATTTTCGTTTCTGAAGAATATCCATCAAGGGAAATGAATATTCTTGATTATTCATTCATTTTTGTTTCTGAAGAATACCCATTGAGGAAAATGACTCATTCCGTTCATTTTCGTTTCTGAAGAATATCCATCGAGGGAAATGAATATTCTAGATTATTCGTTCATTTTCGTTTCTGAAGAATACCCATTGAGGAAAATGAATCATTCCGTTCATTTTCGTTTCTGAAGAATATCCATTGAGGGAAATGAATATTCTTGATTATTCAATCATTTTTGTTTCTGAAGAATACCCATTGAGGAAAATGACTCATTCCGTTCATTTTCGTTTCTGAAGAATATCCATCGAGGGAAATGAATATCCTTGATTTTTCCTTCATTTTCATTTTTAAAGATTGTCCGTTGAGAGAAATGACAGGATTATGCCTTGCATAATCTTTGATGGGTTATTCTACGCAAATATATAAACACCCTAGATTCCATGCAAGGCAATTATTTAACACAGCGTCACAGACAGACTCCTACGAATAAATTTCGGGACAAAATTTCCTAAAGTAGGGGAGACCGTGACACCTGTGCCTCTGCGACCATCAAACAAATACCAAACCAATGAAATATTTTATTTCATACTTGTGATTTGTATAAATATGTGTATCTTTTGCACATATCAATTCTTGTTTGATTTCAAGCTTTAAATCGCTTTATGGAAGGTTATACGCGCACTGATGCGTAAATATAACCAGTTTAATGCAACGAACACTACAGAATAGTGAAATAGCCTTAACATACCTTAAATAACCTTTACATAACTTAGAAATAAGTTTTGGAGGGTTTGGTGTGGCGAAATCAAGTTTAATCGCTTACAGGGACTAATTTCGACAAACTGCGAAAGTATGCCGATTTGTACTGTAAGGAACATTCCGCAACATGACCATAAGTTAAACATACCCTAAATATCCTTTACATAGCTTAGAAATAGGCTTTGAGGGGTTCGGTGTGCTAAAATAAACTTTTTGGTCATTCAGGGACTAAAAGCGTCAAAAAGTGCATAAGTTTGCATTTTCGCGCATATCTTACGTTCTGAATACATCCGGACATCCAAAACTTTATGTAATCATTAAAATATTTTATTTTAGTGATTGGCATGATAAAATTCCATTCTTCGCGTAATTTGGATCGTTTTTCGCATTCGTTCGTGTTTCGTCGTAATTAACTGAACAACGCAACCATACGACCAAACGAACCAAAATCCGAGATATTTTTGAGCTTTTTCATGTTCCCTATACTATAACTTCATTTTAGAGCCTTGAAATGGGATTAACGGGGCTTAAACGTGTCAAAAATTCATCAAAAACCATGTCTTGCACATTCAGGGACCAAAATTGACAATCTGCCATAGTTATCTTAGGAAGGGACCAAAATGAAAAATCTAAATTCCAAATTGTTCCAGCTGTTCCCCTCATTTGCACATGGTTTTAATGAAACTAGGGGCTCCCATGGTTTCACAAAACCATGGGCACATGTGTACGGATGAGATCGATGCTCGTTTTACGATGAACGATCTTAACGGTTGTGCAAAAACTATAAATACCCCATCCATCTCATTATTTCAAATCACATTTGATCTGATATTTCTCTAAGTTGAGGTGCTTTCACTTCATACCTGAGAATAATCGGGTCAAACTTCTGTTCTTGGACCTTTTGTAAGTCCTCTTTCGTTCTTTTTCGTGTGAAAGTCAAACTATGTTTGACATTCTGCTTTGACCAGTTTATGGTCAACATGAAGTTCGTTTGAACTTCATAACGTGAGTATAATCACGATGGTTTTAGTCTCTTGTGACTATACCTACTGATTACCACGTTATCTAGGCATAGTGGCGAGTCGTAGTTTCGGCCAAAATGCATATTCTTGCGTATTTTGTAACCAAACTACTTTTAGGTATCAAAACCATTTGTTTTGATACCAACCCTGTTTTCAAACCTCGTTAAGCATGTTTTAACATGTTTAGCTCGTCACTTTAGGTTTAGTGCTTATGTAGGGTCTTAAGGTAAGCGGTCTAAACAACCGCTTATACTTTCGAACCCGACCCGTTTGGTCGATCTTTAGGATCCGACCAAACACATTAGGTGACCATAGTTGCATAGGGAATAACCTTCCGAGGTTATACCTTATGGTCACGTCATTTAAGTAGTTGTATGATAGGTAGTTTATATGCCTTAGGTAAATGACCAAAATGCCCTTTTTACGCCAAAATTCATTTTAAGCATATGTAACATAATTTTTTATATCTAAACTGATTTGGAAACAATATTAGACATGTTAAGGCATATTTTACTTATCATAGGACTAGTTAGGCGGTCCGAACGCGTTTTACGCGAACGACGCGTTAAAGTGGCGTAAGCTACCTTAACGAGTCGTAAAGGGGTCGTAAGCACTTAGGTTAGGTTTCGTTTTAGAATGTAGGCTTTGTTAAACCATATTACATGAGTCCCTACACTCATTTGGTTTACGAAACCTCATTTTATCCGATCCTCCGATTTAGGTCCGTTTATTTACATAGTTACCTATATTAGGTGTCGTTTGATTCCGTGATCCCTCTAGCTTTGCTTGGTTGTTGTTCAAGACTTCTAAGCACCCTCAAGTGAGTACATAGACCCCTCTTTTACTGTTTTCCAAACATTTTGGGGTGAAACACATGTGCCTACTTGTTATTTTCATGCTTTCCATGTTTTCCATGTTTTCGTATCATATACTTGCTATGTTCATTAGTACACTATTAGTACTTGATTTCATTATGTCTTGCTATGTAAGTTCACTTAACACGCTAGCACAATTTTTTTACGTTTTGAACCATTTGAAATCATTGGATGTATGTGAACCATTTGAAATCATTGGATGTATGTGAACCATTTGTAACCATTTGATTTATGTGAACCATTTGTAACTGTTTGAGCCATTGGGTTAGGGAAGTGATTAGGTAACGGGGTGGGTGTAATGTGTTAAAAGCATGGTGGATACGCCACTGGTACTTCCTATATATAAGTGATTTTAACACATTATATATCGTTGCGTTATCTAGATCACTTGGGTAAACGATTTTGAAACAACGTCACACAATTATGTTTTCTAAATAATATAACCCATACGAGTCTTATTAACAAGTTTCTACGAGATGTTTTACGATTTGATTTAATAAAACAAAATGTTTTGGAGTTAAGAATCATGGCTACGGGATTTTATAAATCATATCCAAATTGATTTGAGTTGATTAATTATGTCGCAATACTATACTTTTCAAAATAAGGTTTTTAAATAAGTATTGCAACATGTAAAACGAGCCATGAATCTGACACTCACCTAAAACATAAGTACTCGCCGACGTTTTTATGCTGATGTATTTTCACATGTGTTTCAGGTACAATAGTTGATGATATTTGATGATGATATTGATGCATGCTCACATAGGAAAGGACGAGGCCTGAGCGACTTAATAACAATAAAAGTCTATTTGTTCATGTTTTGTTTATAATTCCAATGTAATTTAATACATTTAATTAAATAAAATGAAATTGTTTAATCCATGGTTGTGAAACAATGATTCTGTTACAACACTCCCCGACGTTTCCGCCACGTTTTGTTGTTTTACGTGGTCGGGGTGTAACAGAAGTGTAAAGACCTTTTTACCCTTAATGAGGCGCGTCCACGTAATAAAATTGATGTTATTTATGAAAACGCCACCGCGCCAATCTAGTCCATAGATTGTTTTGTTCGGACGATCCATAAGCGTTCTCACCGTTCTCACACTTTCTACCGTTTACTCTAAATCCCGACCCTATATATATATATATATATATATAGGGTAAGGTTCATTTGAGAAAAACTCTTATTGCAAGAACCACGAGAACCAATGTGAACACAAAATAAAATCTAAAAAAATAAAAAAAAAAGCACTCAAATTTTTTTTAATGTTTAAAAAAAATCGATATATTTCGTTACAAAAAAAAAACTTTTTTTTTTTAGTAACAGTTATCCATGCACATGTGCATATGTATCATTAATTCTCCATGCACATGTGCATATGTATCATTACGTCGACAAATTTCGTAATACGTAAACATTAATAGACAATTGCACTTTAATTACAAATACCATCCGTAATACACTACTTTTTACATTACCAGTATTCAAAATGCACATCTGCATCATTAGGTATAACCATGATATAACGAGTTTTGGTACAAAAAGTTTGTGATTTTGAATGAAGAAGTTGGCCCATAGACATGTTTTTTGGTTAGTTATATCTAGTGGTTGATCGTTTGGCTATAGTTGTTACTTTATGATGTAATATGTTGATTGGATGGTATAAATGGTGTTGATATACATGTAATAAAGTGAAAATATTGGTAATGGTATTGTATTATGGATGGTAGGAGGTAATGGTAGTGTATTATGGATGGTATGATAGATGAAAGGGAAAGTGTATTCAAAGTAGTGTACCAAAACACCTTATTTCATGTTGATACATATAGATGCACATGTGCATTTCTAATATTGGTAATGTAAAAAGTAGTGTATTACATATGGTAATGTAAATGAAAGTGCAATTGTCTAATATTTGTAATGAATTACGGAATTTGTCAAAGAAATTATACATATGCACATGTGCATGGATAACTGTTAACTTTTTTTTATTATTCACGAAATATAGCGATTTTTCAAAAAAAAAATAGTAAAAAAAATTAGGTGTTTTTTAGATTTTTAGGGTATTTTTTATGTATACACACCGACTATGTCTATACTTATGCTCATATATCGCGAAGCTCAAATCGCAGATATATTGCGAATAAGTAGACATAATAATAAAAGGTCACCAATAAAATCATTTAAAACGCAAAAATCGTAACATATATATGTGTATGAACATATATATATATATATATATATATATATATATATATATATATATATATATATATTGCCAACTTAATCAAAATAAAGATTTTTATGAAAATCTAAAGAGATGTGTGAAGATTCAAAGTATATGAGAAACTAAATTGTTAACGAACAATTAGTTATTAAATTATTCCTATCTAAATTAGGATAAACCAAGCGAATGCGACAATAAAAACGCACCCAAAGGTGAGTGTCACAGAACCCCACTTTTTACTGTTTTATTGACTGTTTTTAGGGTAAAGAACACGTCTTTAATAAGAATGATCATATGTTTTCATATAAGACATGATTTCAAGTAAATGTTTTAGTGAGAATTCACTAAAACGTCATTTTACAATCTTATATATTGTTTTCAGAGGAAAACATGTTATTAAAAGCAAAGTATATGTTTTCATATAAAATGTGCTTTTAAATTATATAAAAATGTATTTTCATCGAGAATACAATTTTTAGAGTATCGTAATGCGTTATGAACTCAAGAAGATGTGTAACTTAAACTGTTTTCGAGAAAAATGTGACACCCGACTATTTTGAGCTGTACCGTACAAATGTAACACGTGTCATGAATAAATAAAAGGCTATATTTTATTGATATTGGTGTTTATATGTGGTATTTGATGTGTTGGTAAATCCAAACATGGTTAAAAATTATGTTGGCAATAATAAGATAAACGCTTATCACGTAACAAACAAAATGCGAAACCAATGTCGGTGACCACCCGATTAATGTTAAAATTCTAAAGATATTCTGTTATGATTAAAATGGTATGTGTAAACCAATGTCAAAATGTGTATGTGTAAACCTGTCACACCCCAATTTCCACGTGTCACCGGTGGGCCCGGTGGGGGAGTATCGTGACGTGGTTGGCAACGTAATAGTCAAACAACACAATATAATATTGCACAGCGGAAGCAAATTTAAAATAAGATACAACCGAATTTATTTATTGTAATCAAAGTCACAATATCCGGTGTTTATCCACAGAACGGATCGAAACAAAATAACATTTAATTGTTCAACAGACTTCTGGCATCCTAAGCTTGCGAGACTTTTATTGATGCTTAGGAGACGATCCAGCCAAATTACGTTTAGTACCTGCATTCAGTCTTTTTGGGAAAATACGTCAGTTTACACTGGTAAATACATTCAACTGACTCATTTTGGAAAATGATTGAAAATTGGTTTGGATGCACATGGCATAAACATTTTTATTTAACTTGGGAGAATTATTTAATAATTATAATCTTGTGAATGAATTACATGTTACTTATGCGTTCAGTAGCCCGAATTAAATCCGGGTTAAAGATCAATAGACACACCACTTTAAGTGAGTTATACACGGGAGTACGCCTACACCCCGTGCTCAGGTCGTGGCCATCTCGTAAGATGATGCCAGGGATATCCGGGACATGGTCATTAACCCCCCAAAGGCTGTAAAGTAAACAAGATTGTTTAAACGAGCCGATCAAATTATTCAACTACCCACTAAGCGTGGAGATTTGATGCTCGATCAAGCGGTACGCTATGTACCGTAACCCAAGCCCGTGTAGGGAAAATAAGTTAAAAGTATTTACCTGATGCAAGTATAAATCACAATAAGTAGAATGCACGTAGCTTTTACTGTCTCTCCTAATCTGGAACGAAGGTTTAATATAACCTATTAGAATTCTAACGGGTCTTTTATTAAGCTTAAGCTTAGACCGGCTAGTTTCAAGATACGGTTCGTACGCACGATTAAGCGAAGACCGGATAGAATGTGATTCAGACCCGACAAGTTTGGAGACTTGTTTAATATGGGTTTATTATTCACATTCTGGATTTTGAGATAAAACCGTTAAGGTTTGACCCGTTTCGGCTAATTTATGTAAACTTGTTACATAAACCGAACCGTACGCGTAATAAGCGTGACGGGTAGTCATGAGAGCTATATACAGGTTTCCTAAGTTAATTATGTCTCAAATATGTTGTGACATCAGTAAGGTGTCTTTCGTTATGCCCGAAACTAATTTAAACACAAACTATGCCCCGTAGGGGTAGTTTGGTCATTTTAAAGTTTGTAAAAGAGTTTATATGTCTAACTGAGTTACAGGTCTGATGTAAACAGCAAACATACTCAATTTGATGAGTTTTAACAGTAGGCTAAAGCACGTATGTGAAACTTATCATTTTTAACCAAACTAGGCCCCGTAGGGGTATTTTGGTAATTTCACATAAGCCGACAAGTTCAAAACTGAAGTCTGAATTTATCAACTTTTGCTTACTGTTAAAATATGATAATTTGCCTCTTATATCAGTAGGTATCAACCCGGGTATGTCCGATATGATTTTAAAACATACTATGCGCTAAAAACGCTAATTAAGGCGATTAAGGGCCATTACCGGGTTCGATACTTAAATCTGATATTTTTATATTTCCAGAAGGTTTAAAATAATTTATTTATCATAACTAATCAGTAGCAAAAGGTTTGGAGTCGTTTAGATGTGTAAAACTCATTTTATGGCCCGTAAGGGCAAAGCCGACAATTACCGAATTAAGCCTACGACTATGAGTTATGCTCAGCCTAAAATTAGTTAAAAATCTTTAAAATTCCCAAAATAATATATTACATCAGTGGGTAATTCGTTTGATACCAAAAAGTATGTTTAATTAGGCTATACGCTAATTACGCCATTTTATAAACATAAAGCACCGTAATTACGCTAATGAGCATAACTCTTAATCTACAAGTCAAACTGATGTCAAATTTTGCATACAAGTTTATATATCAATATTTAAGGTTTCTACACTTTTACATTTTCATAAATCATGTTTTAAGCTAATAAGGGCATAACGGTCAACATATGAACAATTAACGGAAACTTGCATATTAATTGGATAACTAATGAACCGAGGTGCATAATCACAGAGGGTTGTTCTAACATGTAACCTAGTCCAATTAAAGCTCTAAGGCATTTCTAAAATATGCCTAAACGGGTCAGAACTGAAAGTTAAACTATGTGACTTTCGGTTCCGAACCGGGTCTAAACAGGAAATAGTCGGGTTGAACAGGTTTGGACATGTTCTTACACTAATTACTAAGTTATAACAATAATCAAACAGGTTATATATGATCTAGATAGCTAATTATGCATAAATGACCTTTTAAGAATTCTGTTGACTTTTTTAAGTATATGTTTGACCCGACTTTTGAACTAGTTAAAGTGGTGATCAGGGGAAACCCTTTTGGGGTTTTATTACCCACATAAATACCCACTTATAACTACTTTTAATTCGAGATTTGACTGAGCCATTATTGACTAATCTCGAAGTCAAACCGTAATTACGACGGTTTGACTTTTAGCTAATTAACTAAGCTAAACTCAAACAAACAAGAACTAGCAGACTTACAAGAGTCCTATGCACGAGATTGATCACTTGAGGAGAGTTCCTTAGCTCCAGAAAGGCTCCAAATGATCAGATGAAGGTGTGAGTATGATGGTTGCACAAGGTGGCCTTATATAGCACTTTGATCCACCATAACATGTTGACAACTCACTCTAAGATCAACCACAACCATCCAACACTTGTACCTAGTGTTCTAGCACAGTTAGGGGTCGCCCACCATGTGAGAAATGCGTTTAAAAGTCGAATTTCCGCGTATTCAGGGGTCTGTCCCCGTATTCTGCATCTGGGCCTTGTTCGCGGCCCGCCTCCCGATCACAAAACCCGTAGGCGGCCCGCCTGGCCAGCCGAAATCTGAAATTTGATTTTCTTTGTTTTCCCAACTTGACCCTTGGTTAATTTGAAAGGGTAATTAAGCTTTAACTTGCAATTTGACCCCTTGGAATATACCCACAAGGGCTCTAGGACTTATACCCACTTTGCCAAGTCTCTGAATGCTTCCGATTAACCCGAAAAGCCTTAACTTTCAACGTTAACACTTTAACCCTTCGCACACGAATTTGATCACAACTTGCTCATACGATTACGAAACTTTATGAAATTTATGTCGTGCATTCTAGTGAGCAAAATTAATATTTACAAAGCTTCGGGTTTGTCAAAAGATCACTCAGAGGTATAAATTAAACATGTTGACACATCTAGCCCCTGTAGTTTGTAATTACTCACTTTTAGCTTCGTATGATCCATGATTTATTCGTTTGAAGGTATGAGCATTGTGTAGGGTTAATGTACAATGTATTTATCCATAGTTGACACTTAGAATACGTATATTCACATACTTTCCACGTTTGTCAACTTTAGTCCTTCCATAATGTTTCTTTCACACGTTTACTTAATGACACGTGTCATCACATTATAGGACGTGAATTTTCGAGGTGTTACATCCTCACCCCCTTAAAATAAATCTCGACCCGAGATTTACTGAAACAAGTAAGGGTACTTTTCTTTCATCGTGGATTCAACCTCCCACGTGAATTCGGGACCTCTACGGGCATCCCATTTGACCTTTACAAAAGGTATATGCTTTCTTCGAAGCTTCCTTACCTGTCGATCTTCAATCGACAAAGGTTTTTCCACAAACGTTAAGCTCTTATCTATTTGCACATCTGTATGTGGCATGACATGTGAATCGTCAGCGGAACATTTCTTTAGATTGCAGATGTGGAACACATTGTGAATTCCACTGAGCTCTTCTGGTAAGTTCAACTTATAGGCAACTGACCCGACACGTTCGATAACCTCGAAAGGTCCTATGTATCTCGGGCTTAGCTTGCCTTTCTTACCAAATCGCATCACTCCTTTCCAGGGTGACACTTTTAGTAGAACTTTTTCACCTACTTCGAAGTGAAAATCCTTACGACTAGGACCAGCGTAACTCTTCTGCCTATTCCGGGCAGCTTGGAGATTGTTACGAATCTGGACAATCTTGTCCGTCGTTTCGAACACAATCTCTGGTCCTGATAACTGGACTTCTCCAACTTCCGCCCAACAAACTGGCGATCTACACTTTCTACCGTATAATGCCTCAAAAGGCGCAGCCTTTATGCTGGTATGGTAGCTATTGTTGTAGGAGAATTCGATCAATGGTAGGTTCTTATCCTAGCTACCTCCCAAATCGACCGCACATGCACGCAGCATGTCTTCTAACGTTTGAATAGTACGCTCACTCTGACCGTCTGTCTGAGGATGGTAAGCCGTACTAAAGTTCAAACGTGTGCCCAAAGATTGTTGGAAGCTCTTCCAAAAATGTGACGTGTACCTAGTATCTCTATCAGAGATAATAGCTACAGGTATGCCATGTAAGGCTACAATCTTATCAACATATAACTGGGCTAGCATATCGGAGCTATAAGTCTCCTTGATGGGTAGAAAATGAGCTGACTTAGTCAGTCTGTCAACTATGACCCATATTGTATCATTGCCTTTCTTTGTCTTAGGTAACTTGGTAATAAAGTCCATAGTTACCATTTCCCACTTCCACGTAGGAAGTTCAGGCTGTTGTAGCAAACCTGACGGTTTCTGATGCTCGGCTTTGACTTGCGCACATGTCAAGCATTTTGCTACATGAGTGGCCACAGACTTTTTCAAGCCTATCCACCAATAATTTGCCTTTAAATCCTGGTACATCTTATCAGCTCCAGGATGAACGGAGTACTTGGAACTATGGGCTTCTTGGAGGATGACATCACGAAGTCCTCCAAAAATTGGAACCCATATTCGTCCATTTAACCGTAGAATTCCGTCCTTGCTAAGAGTTAACTGCTCCTCAGTTACTCCTAACTTTTCATTAGGATAGTTAGCTTCCAACACAGCTTCCTTCTGCGCAGCTAACACCCTTTCTATCAAACTGTTCTTTATTTCCATGCGCTTGGCATTGATTCGAATGGGTTTAACCCTTTCCTTTCTGCTCAAGGCATCAGCGACTACATTCGCCTTGCCGGGATGGTACTTGATTTCACAATCATAGTCATTCAAGGTTTCCATCCAACGGCGTTGCCTCATGTTTAATTCCTTCTGATTAAACAGATGCTGGAGGCTCTTATGATCAGAATAGATCACAAACTTGATTCCATAAAGATAATGCCTCCACAGTTTTAGTGCGAACACAACGGCACCCAATTCCAAGTTGTGGGTGGTGTAATTCTTTTCATGCACCTTTAACTGTCGTGATGCATAGGCAATAACCTTGCCTTTCTGCATAAGCACACACCCCATGCCAGTGTGTGATGCATCACAATAAACTACAAATTCTTCAGCGCCTTCAGGTAAGGTAAGCACAGGAGCGTTGCTCAACTTCTGTTTTAAAACATCGAAGGACTCTTGCTGCTTAGGACCCCAAACGAACTTTACTTTCTTCTTGGTCAGGGAAGTTAGGGGTGCAGCAATCCTTGAAAAATTTTCAATGAAACGCCTGTAATATCCTGCCAATCCCAGGAAGCTACGAATCTCCGTAGGCGTCTTTGGCTCTTGCCAATTCATAACAGCTTCAACTTTAGCGGGATCCACTTGGATACCACGCTCACTGACCACGTGTCCAAGAAATTGGACTTCTCGTAGCCAAAATTCACACTTAGAGAATTTGGCATAGAGCTTCTCCCGTTGTAGGAGTTTGAGAATACATCGAAGGTGCTTCTCATGGTCAGCTTGATTCTTAGAATAAATAAGGATGTCATCGATGAAGACGATAACAAATTTATCTAAGTAAGGCTTGCAAACGCGATTCATGAGATCCATGAACGCGGCTGGTGCATTAGTGAGCCCAAAAGGCATCACTAGGAACTCGTAGTGACCATAACGAGTCCTAAATGCAGTCTTGTGAACGTCTTCATCTTTTACCTTCAACTGATGGTAGCCTGACCTCAGATCAATCTTCGAGAAGTAGCTTGCCCCTTGTAGCTGATCGAACAAATCGTCGATTCTGGGCAGAGGATACCTATTCTTGATCATGACTTTATTAAGCTCGCGATAGTCGATGCACAGACGCATCGACCCATCCTTCTTCTTGACAAATAGGATTGGCGCTCCCCAAGGAGATGAGCTAGGTCTAATGAAACCTTTAGCCAGCAATTCATCTAGCTGTGTCCGCAACTCCTTCATTTCCGTGGGTGCCAATCTGTATGGAGCTCTAGCAACAGGTGCGGCTCCGGGGATGATATCAATCCTGAACTCGACTTGTCTATCTGGTGGTAGGCCAGGTAGATCTTCAGGAAACACTTCTGGGTATTCAGAAATGACTGGGATGTCTTCCAA
The DNA here is from genome assembly GCA_030545235.1 of Helianthus tuberosus. Classification (NCBI taxonomy): domain Eukaryota; kingdom Viridiplantae; phylum Streptophyta; class Magnoliopsida; order Asterales; family Asteraceae; genus Helianthus; species Helianthus tuberosus. The sequence continues at coordinate 129,736,088 of CM060407.1, forward strand.
CTTCGGTTTAGGTTCCTCCATAATCACTTGCGCCATGTAAATGACACATCCCTTCTTCAAACACTTGGAAGCCTTGAGCATAGTCACCTGCTCAGGCAGCCCATACTGGGTATCTCCCCGAATGGTAAGTGATTCACCAGACGGAGTCTTTATTACCACATGTTTCTGGTTGCAGACAATTTGGGCCTGGTTATGAGATAACCAGTCCATACCCAGAACTATGTCAAAACCAGCCAATTTGAACGGAAGTAGAGATAGAGGAAAAGAATGGTTCTTAATGGATATAACACATCCATCTAACACAGTAGAGACGGTTTCTACGGTACCATCTGCTAACTCTACCTCATAGTTTACGCTTAGGGTTTTGACAGGTAAATTCAACAATTTACTAAACTTATGATCTACGAAAGACTTATCTGCGCCTGAATCAAAAAGTACTCTTGCAAAGACATCATTTACAAGGAATGTACCTGTTATGACATTATCGTCTTGCACAGCTTCCTTCGCATCCATTCTGAAGACTCTGGCATTAGTCTTCTTAGTCTCCTCAGGCTTCTTTTTGTATTTCGGGCAGTTGGTCTTGATGTGCCCCTTTTCATTGCAACGGTAGCACGTTGCATCCTTTATTTTCTTGCAATCCAGGGTCTTGTGATCCGTGGACTTGCAAATTCCACAAGCAAAAGATTTTAACTGAGTCTGAGAGCTCGACTCCAGTCTGCACTTTCCGTAGTGCTGCTTCTTGCAGATTTTGCACTTGGGCTTCTCATCAGACTTATGCCCATCCTTCCTCGATTCAGATCCCTTCTTGCTATCACCGTTCCCACGGTGTTTCTTATTCGACCTTCGCGAACCATCATCTTCACGCTTCCTCTTCTCGGCCGCCTTATTCCTCAGCGATCTCTGTCTGACCGCATCCAGAGTGAGGGATAAGGAAAGGTCAGTTACGGACCTGAAGGTAACTGGCCGAGAAGCTTTTACACTGGCCTTGATCTCGGGTTCTAAACCACCAATAAAGCGAGCAATTCTTTTTGGCTCCGGGGTTACCAGGTAGGGAACCAACCGGGACAGTGTATTGAAGCTTGTCAGGTAAGCTTGACAGTCGAGGTTCTTCATCACCAATGATAGAAAGTCAGATTCTATCCTTTCCACCTCATGTTGAGGGCAGTAATTATCCTTGATCAGGGCAATAAATTGATCCCACGACATGTTATACAATGGGATCTTCCCGGAGGCCTCCATCAGAGATCTCCACCAAGCTAACGCTTCACCCTTGAAGGACTGCGACACAAACTTAACAATATCCCTTTCAGCGCACCCGCTGATATCTACCACCGTGTCCATCTCGTCCAGCCATGTCATACAATCAACGGCCCCTTTTTCCCCTGTAAAATCCCGGGGCTTGCAAGACACGAAGTACTTGTAGGAGCAACCCTTGTTACTGGGCCCTTGATGCAGTATTAATTGCTGAGATGGGACACTTTGATGGTTGGTGGACTGACGATCATCACCGTCTTTCTTGGGTCCATCCTTTTTGGGAGGAGGCTTGTTATGAGCCTCAGAATGTGTCCTTGGCCTTGAATGTGATACAGAGTGGATCCTACTTCGGGTACCACTGTATTATTCATACTGTCTATCCAAAGCTTGAGTAACAGCGCCATCTATGATTGCTTTTAACTCGGCACCCGTTAATGTAATCTGGGCGTTCTCATTCGGCTCTGCTGGATGGCTATTGACTTCATTAGAGTTAGCCATTTGTATTGAACTGTTACAGAAAACAAGAACAATATTTTATTTGGAAGTTTATTATGGAATTACCTCTTAGGGTAACTCGTTAACCATGGTAACAGAGACCATATTTGGTTAACTTATTAATCGTATTAATTTAGGATTTCAATTAAAATTTATCCTAAACATTAACAATAACAATATATATTAGCACATAAGGCTTGGTCACATGGACAATTTAAATTATAAGCTATGATTTCAGAGAATCAAGGCTTTTAAGGTTTGAACCTAGTTCATTACCCTTATCAGACAGGGAGTCATAGCTACCACTGTCTTTTGGCTCATATAGAAATGAGCATGGCCCGTAGGCGCTATATTACCACGTATGGTTAAATATGATCATCTAAATTGATGATGTAAATCCAGGATTCAGAGATCATTAAACTGGATTAGGAATCTTCTAAAGAATCCTTATTCATATTAGTATGACATGTGATTTTAACGAATCACTTCTGCCAGGAGTGTTAACATGTTTTAAGATGTTAACAGGGATTTGAATCTTTTAAACAGGTCTTACCATTTTGGCCCGGTCTTATAGTTGACACGAGGCTAGGTTTCACACATTAAGATTCTTAATTAAATAATTACTTAGGCAGATTTAAAAGGAATGATTTTTAATTTATTTATTTCATTTATAATTTATTTATGCACAAAAGGGCAAACATGAAATTTATAAAATAACATTCCATTAAGTTATACAATATTACATATTGCCCTAAACGGGTCTTTCACACAAGAGATTTTGCCCACGCAGGAGCTAAAACATACAAACATGCCCACGCAGGGGTCTTACAGAAGACATGCCCACGTAGGGACTACACACCAACAATTGTCCACGTAGGGACTAAACATACAACATACCCTCGTAGGGGTTTATGGAAGGATAGACCCACGTAGGGGTCAATACACACTACAAACATACACACCCACGTAGGGGCTTAACAACCAAATATGCCCACGCAGGGGCTCAACAACAGCTGGGAGGATTTAATAATCCTTCTTGTTCTTTCCCTTGAGCAGTCCTATTAATCCCGGGAAGAAGGTCTGCTTCTCTTGGCGGTCGCGGCGAGCTTCCCGCTCAACCTGATTCAATCTATGTAGAATTTCCTCCCGTTCTGGGGGAGAAAATCGTGGCGGCTGCGACTGCGTTCTAATGATAGGCCTGGGAGGTATTGGGTACCCCTGATTCGGGTAGCTTACCCCCCATGGATCTCCATAGGGTCCTTGGGCATTGAGGGCGTCATAATTTGCTGCTACCATATAAGGATCTGCCTCAGCGTATCCGTAGTTGTTGTAAGCTGGAGGCTCAAACGGGTTGTAAGTACTTGGACCCGTGTACGCTGGGATTGGGTTCTCAAAACCCATGGGCGGTGGCTGTTGAAAAGCTGGCTGCGAAGGCCCACCCATTTGTGGGTCCTCCTGATGAGGCGGGTAGTGACTTGCACTTGACTGTCGTGGGGAGCTAAAATGAAAGTCCCCTGGTCGCACCGACATACGGGCACCGGTTCTTCTACGCCTTGGCGGTTGAGGAGGTGGCGGTTGAACTGGTGGCGGTGGAGGTGGTGGCGTAACTGCCACAAACCGGTGATCCTCTGATGAATCTTGATGATGCGGCTGTGGCTGTGGCTCCTGCTGCTGCTGAGACTGCTGCTGCTGATGCTGCCCATGAGATGACGAGTGGTGTGATGGTGTATAATACCACTGGTGTTGATCGAACAGGGCTTGGAAACTATCTGGACCACCATAGGGTGATCCGTGAAACGACGATCCGTCGGAGATTTCGATCGGATGATTTGGAGTACCACTAGCCGGCATGACGGGGTCCGTGTCCTCGTCCATGTCATTAGCGTTGTTGCCAGAGAAATGGTCTTCTGGTCCTAGTGGGTTAAAACCCACGGGTTCCTGCAAGTAGTTGGCCGGAATAAAATGGCCTCGGAAGATAGGTGTGGGGTCACCATATGAATGATCAGATAGTGATCTTTGCAGCGGTACGTATGAAGGCTGCGGATTGTTCGGCTCATAAGGGTTAAGAGCGGGCGGTGTCGAGCTATGCGAAACCGACCGCCTGGCCGGCTCGAACTGGTTTCTTCGGTTTTCCCGAGGGTCGTCACTCTCGGTGTTTGATGGAGCTCGTCTTCGTGAAGATCCAGCTTCATGATCGTTGGGGGCGGTAACTGGCCCCTTTCCACGTCCTCGTGTTCGGAAGAATCTAGGAGGCATTTTGATGTTCCTGTCATTAAGGCATAAGATAACAATAACAAAATATAAAATTTTAAAGGACAAAACAAAAACCCGAATAAGTGGAGTTTGTCCTATGTTATAAGTCTAGGCTCGAAAGTTTAGAATGTGCAATTATGTACTGAGATTAAACACAAAAGGCTAGTGTTTAATTCACTCAGAGTTGGCTCTGATACCAACCTGTCACACCCCAATTTCCACGTGTCACCGGTGGGCCCGGTGGGGGAGTATCGTGACGTGGTTGGCAACGTAATAGTCAAACAACACAATATAATACTGCACAGCGGAAGCAAATTTAAAATAAGATACAACCGAATTTATTTATTGTAATCAAAGTCACAATATCCGGTGTTTATCCACAGAACGGATCGAAACAAAATAACATTTAATTGTTCAACAGACTTCTGGCATCCTAAGCTTGCGAGACTTTTATTGATGCTTAGGAGACGATCCAGCCAAATTACGTTTAGTACCTGCATTCAGTCTTTTTGGGAAAATACGTCAGTTTACACTGGTAAATACATTCAACTGACTCATTTTGGAAAATGATTGAAAATTGGTTTGGATGCACATGGCATAAACATTTTTATTTAACTTGGGAGAATTATTTAATAATTATAATCTTGTGAACGAATTACATGTTACTTATGCGTTCAGTAGCCCGAATTAAATCCGGGTTAAAGATCAATAGACACACCACTTTAAGTGAGTTATACACGGGAGTACGCCTACACCCCGTGCTCAGGTCGTGGCCATCTCGTAAGATGATGCCAGGGATATCCGGGACATGGTCATTAACCCCCCAAAGGCTGTAAAGTAAACAAGACTGTTTAAACGAGCCGATCAAATTATTCAACTACCCACTAAGCGTGGAGATTTGATGCTCGATCAAGCGGTACGCTATGTACCGTAACCCAAGCCCGTATAGGGAAAATAAGTTAAAAGTATTTACCTGATGCAAGTATAAATCACAATAAGTAGAATGCACGTAGCTTTTACTGTCTCTCCTAATCTGGAACGAAGGTTTAATATAATCTATTAGAATTCTAACGGGTATTTTATTAAGCTTAAGCTTAGACCGGCTAGTTTCAAGATACGGTTCGTACGCACGATTAAGCGAAGACCGGATAGAATGTGATTCAGACCCGAAAAGTTTGGAGACTTGTTTAATATGGGTTTATTATTCACATTCTGGATTTTGAGATAAAACCGTTAAGGTTTGACCCGTTTCGGCTAATTTATGTAAACTTGTTACATAAACCGAACCGTACGCGTAATAAGCGTGACGGGTAGTCATGAGAGCTATATACAGGTTTCCTAAGTTAATTATGTCTCAAATATGTTGTGACATCAGTAAGGTGTCTTTCGTTATGCCCGAAACTAATTTAAACACAAACTATGCCCCGTAGGGGTAGTTTGGTCATTTTAAAGTTTGTAAAAGAGTTTATATGTCTAACTGAGTTACAGGTCTGATGTAAACAGCAAACATACTCAATTTGATGAGTTTTAACAGTAGGCTAAAGCACGTATGTGAAACTTATCATTTTTAACCAAACTAGGCCCCGTAGGGGTATTTTGGTAATTTCACATAAGCCGACAAGTTCAAAACTGAAGTCTGAGTTTATCAACTTTTTCTTACTGTTAAAATATGATAATTTGCCTCTTATATCAGTAGGTATCAACCCGGGTATGTCCGATATGATTTTAAAACATACTATGCGCTAAAAACGCTAATTAAGGCGATTAAGGGCCATTACCGGGTTCGATACTTAAATCTGATATTTTTATATTTCCAGAAGGCTTAAAATAATTTATTTATCATAACTAATCAGTAGCAAAAGGTTTGGAGTCGTTTAGATGTGTAAAACTCATTTTATGGCCCGTAAGGGCAAAACCGACAATTACCGAATTAAGCCTACGACTATGAGTTATGCTCAGCCTAAAATTAGTTAAAAATCTTTAAAATTCCCAAAATAATATATTACATCAGTGGGTAATTCGTTTGATACCAAAAAGTATGTTTAATTAGGCTATACGCTAATTACGCCATTTTATAAACATAAAGCACCGTAATTACGCTAATGAGCATAACTCTTAATCTACAAGTCAAACTGATTTCAAATTTTGCATACAAGTTTATATATCAATATTTAAGGTTTCTACACTTTTACATTTTCATAAATCATGTTTTAAGCTAATAAGGGCATAACGGTCAACATATGAACAATTAACGGAAACTTGCATATTAATTGGATAACTAATGAACCGAGGTGCATAATCACAGAGGGTTGTTCTAACATGTAACCTAGTCCAATTAAAGCTATAAGGCATTTCTAAAATATGCCTAAACGGGTCAGAACTGAAAGTCAAAGTGAAAGTCAAACTATGTGACTTTCGGTTCCGAACCGGGTCTAAACAGGAAATAGTCGGGTTGAACAGGTTTGGACATGTTCTTACACTAATTACTAAGTTATAACAATAATCAAACAGGTTATATATGATCTAGATAGCTAATTATGCATAAATGACCTTTTAAGAATTCTGTTGACTTTTTTAAGTATATGTTTGACCCGACTTTTGAACTAGTTAAAGTGGTGATCAGGGGAAACCCTTTTGGGGTTTTATTACCCACATAAATACCCACTTATAACTACTTTTAATTCGAGATTTGACTGAGCCATTATTGACTAATCTCGAAGTCAAACCGTAATTACGACGGTTTGACTTTTAGCTAATTAACTAAGCTAAACTCAAACAAACAAGAACTAGCAGACTTACAAGAGTCCTATGCACGAGATTGATCACTTGAGGAGAGTTCCTTAGCTCCAGAAAGGCTCCAAATGATCAGATGAAGGTGTGAGTATGATGGTTGCACAAGGTGGCCTTATATAGCACTTTGATCCACCATAACATGATGACAACTCACTCTAAGATCAACCACAACCATCCAACACTTGTACCTAGTGTTCTAGCACAGTTAGGGGTCGCCCACCATGTGAGAAATGCGTTTAAAAGTCGAATTTCCGCGTATTCAGGGGTCTGTCCCCGTATTCTGCATCTGGGCCTTGTTCGCGGCCCGCCTCCCGATCACAAAACCCGTAGGCGGCCCGCCTGGCCAGCCGAAATCTGAAATTTGATTTTCTTTGTTTTCCCAACTTGACCCTTGGTTAATTTGAAAGGGTAATTAAGCTTTAACTTGCAATTTGACCCCTTGGAATATACCCACAAGGGCTCTAGGACTTATACCCACTTTGCCAAGTCTCTGAATGCTTCCGATTAACCCGAAAAGCCTTAACTTTCAACGTTAACACTTTAACCCTTCGCACACGAATTTGATCACAACTTGCTCATACGATTACGAAACTTTATGAAATTTATGTCGTGCATTCTAGTGAGCAAAATTAATATTTACAAAGCTTCGGGTTTGTCAAAAGATCACTCAGAGCTATAAATTAAACATGTTGACACATCTAGCCCCTGTAGTTTGTAATTACTCACTTTTAGCTTCGTATGATCCATGATTTATTCGTTTGAAGGTATGAGCATTGTGTAGGGTTAATGTACAATGTATTTATCCACAGTTGACACTTAGAATACGTATATTCACATACTTTCCACGTTTGTCAACTTTAGTCCTTCCATAATGTTTCTTTCACACGTTTACTTAATGACACGTGTCATCACATTATAGGACGTGAATTTTCGAGGTGTTACAAAACCATGTTCAATGTCATGTGTAAACTGTGTCATGTATAACCAAATGTAATGTATGGCAAGTAGAAAGTATCTACTCAAACCGTATGTATAATGTCATTGTGAAAACAAATGTCATGTATGGTGAATAAATAGTATTTACTCAACCCCATAGGTAAAAATGTACAAAACAATGTTTTTGAATAAACCTAAGTTTAAATCAAAAGTTATGTTTTGTAGAAAACAATGCTTTATGGATACAAACATTTATGCAGTAATGTTTATCGCATACATTCAAGACTTGCGACTGTCGGATAAACCCTTAAACGAATTAAAGGATTATCAATTATGTATATCGGATTATGTCATTCCCTACTTCCAAACAAACCTAGGAAGTCAGAAACGGGATTTGTCAAGTCCTATGGTACCATTACATACTACCGAGCGGCGTGATCAATGTTAATGAATGTATTATTGTCCCGTTAAACATACTAAACGTCATAACCAGTGTAAGCATGTCATGTGAAAACCATGTACTAAGTATGCTAAGTAAACATACATAGTAGAAATGTTCATGAAATCAATTGTGCCCATATGCTGAGTAAACATATGCAGCAGAAATGTATTGTAAATCAATGTGTCCATATGCTGAGTAAACATATGCAACAAAGTGTCTCATGAAATCAATGTGCAAGCATGCTCAGTCAACATATATAGCAAAACATAATTGAAATCATGTACTATATGTGTACTAAGTGAACATAGCATGTTTATGTCATAAAAAGCAATGAAAGCATGAAAGTAACAATTATGCACATGTGTATCACCCCAAAATATTTGAAAGCAGTAAAGAGAGGACTATGTACTCACTTGGGATTGCTTATTAGTCTTGAGAATAAGACCAAATAAAGCTTTAATGATCACGGAATTAAACGGCACCTAATATAGGTAACTACGTTAATAATCGGATCCTAAATCGGGAGATAGGATAGAATGTGGTTCTACAAATCAAATGAGTATTGGAACTCATAGGGTATGATTTAATAGACCCAACATTCTGATTTGAAAGTTTACCTAAGTGCTTTTGACCCATTTTGACCCGTTACGGTAGTTTAAGCTACTATAACGCGTAGTTTGCGTAATTCTAAGGTCAGATGGTTATCTATGTCCTATGTCAAGTCTTATATGCCCAATTATGCCTAAATATGTTACTAAATCAGTTTAGATGTCAAAAACTTGATCACATATGCATAATATAAATTTATGCTTAAAAAGGGCATTTTGGTCATTTTCTATGGGCATATAATCGACTTAATGGATAACTAACCAATCCTAAGTGATCATAAGGTATAACCTCATAGGTTATTCCCTATGCAACTATGATCACTAACTAAGCTTTGTCGGATCCTAATGATCGACCAAACGGGTCGGGTTCGAAAGTCTAAGTGGTTGTCGAGACCGCTTAACTTACGACCCTAAACAAGCACTAAACTAGTAGTGAAGAGTTAAACATGTTTAACTATGTTAGTAAACTGATTTGGTATCAAAACAAAGTGTTTTGATACCTAAAAATAGTTCCGTCTCAAAATGCACGTAAATACGCATTTTGACTGAAACTTTGACTCGTCACTATGCCTAGTCAACGTGGTAATCAGTAGGTATAATCGCTAAGGATTATAACCATCGTGATTACAATCACGTTGCAAAGTTCAATTGAACTTTGACTTGACCAATTAATGGTCAAAACTGAAAGTCAAACTGTTGGTCAAATTGTTTGACTTTCAGCTCTAAATGGCTGAAAATAAGAACTAAGCCATGAAAGAACACTCACAATGCTCTATGGTTGAAAGATTAGACTAAGAGAACTTAGGTAGATGGCTCCCAAAGAAGGAAATCCTCCACTTAGAGTTCAAAATCAGAAATGAGCAATGAAACAAGGTGAATGAGGGAGGTATTTATACTTGTGGTGAAGCATCAAGATCATGCCATGTGTTTATGTATTCACTAAGCATTAGATCCTGATCATACAAGTGTTTAGGGATAGCTAACATGCTTGGAGAGGTGTTAACTTGCTGCCCAAAATAAGAAAATTGCATAAAAGTCCCTCAAAAACAAGCTGGCAGCTGAAAAACAAGTTTCTGTCACCGAGGGTTTTGTCGCGCCCCGCGTAGGCTATAGCCTACTCGTTCGCGGCCCGTGACCTATGGTCAGATCAACAAAAGTTTCGTATTTACATGTTCAGTCCCTGCATGCATATTAAGGCTTATTTGACATATTTAACCCCCGTTAAGCCATTTTCAAGGCTCTACAAGGTCATCAAAGTATAGGGGATGAAAAATATGCTCGGAAAAATCACGGATGTCGGTTCGTTTAGTCGTACGGTCACGTTATTCGTCTAATTATGACGGAATTCGAACAGACGCGAAAACGATCCAAATTAAGCGACGAATGGTATTTTTGCATTCTGATCACTAAAATAAAATATTTTAGTGTCTACAAAAATTTTTGGATGTCCGGATGTGGTCAGAACGTAAGATATGCGCGTAAATGCAAACTTACGCCGTTTTTGACACTTTTAGTCCCTGTTTGATCAAATAAGCGTATTTTTGCATACCGAACTACTCAAAGCTTATTTCTAAGCTATGTTAAGGTTATTTATGGTATGTTTAGCTTATGATCATATTCCGGAATGTACGTTGCCATACGAAACGACGGATTTTGCAGTTTGACGCAAATAGTCCCTGTGAGCGAATAAACTTTTTTTTGCCATACCAAACCCTTCAAAAATTATTTCTAAGTTATGTAAGGTTATTTAAGGTATGTTAAGCTTATGTTTCTGTTTCTGTTCCGGAGTGTTTGACGCATTAAATTGATTACGTTTACGCATCAGTTTGCGTATAACTTTCAAGAAAGCGATATAGAGTTTAAAATCGATCAAAAATCAAAACGTACAAAATGTCAAACATAAGTAAAAAAGTATTGGGATCAAAACACATTGTTTTATTGATATTGAATTGTTGAGAGTTTGCACAATGATTACACAAGCACATATGTCACAAAAATCTACACCCAAAAGGGGCAGTAAATCAACGTCCTACTATTAAAGTCGAACTTGAGTTTTTATGGAACAACATGAGGTTGCAGAAATTGCACAGCATGAGGTTGTTGATATGACACTAATGATGGTACTGATGGTACCGGTAGCTCAAGTGGTTCAATTTCCAATGAGACGAGAACGAGTGGCAATTCCACACTTAGAGATGCAAGCACACCGGATTTTAAATCCTAATGCTTTTCTGGATTACAAACCGCGAGACCTCACTGATATGGGAGGTGTGGTAAGTTCTGTCCGCTAAATAAAGACAATGAAGTCAGTTAACCGTGCAATTAAATGTACTCCTAAGTAAACAATTTGGTAAATGAATAGTCATCTGTCGAGGGAGACGATAACTTGGTGGAATCTCCTAGTGCAAACTATAGGGAGTAATACAACAAAGAGGTTATTGTGGGAAGAACTCAAGGATCTTACGTGAGAATAGTATTGCTCACTAATGGTAAATTCCAAGGTTGGGAATTGAACTCTAGAACTCGATTTTGATTAGAGCGAACATAGCTGGTTACCCCCGACGCCTCTACGATCTCTAAAGGATTGTTGCATACTAGATAACACTCGAATCCAAACACGCTGAGTGCTATATTTGGGGTTTAGCCCTGAGATATGAAGCTGGCATCAAGGAGTATGCTAATAACTTGCCAAAAATTCTGAGTGAGATAAGTGAAACTCTCACCATGAGGGCACTTGCAAAAATGCCAAGAGTAACAGTGTGGTGAGACTGGGCACAAAATGGAAAATAATGAGTTAGATATACCCAAGAAAGAACGAGGAGAACTTAACTGTGGCAAAGAGATCTCTACAATCATGGATGTTTAATGACAAATTAAGCAAGTGAATAAGTAAGTGTATGGGTAGAACTATGAATACTCCCCAAAATCCCATTGTTGCCATGGGTACGTTCTATTCTACAACCAGTATGTATCAATTCTTTGGATACCAACGTCGGCTTAACTTAGTGTCTATAGCTACTAAGCATATACATGAAATAGAGTCATGTAGGTTAGACATGTTTTACTCTATCAAGTTAGCTAACGGGGAATTAGCGGAGTTATGCGAAGTCATTAAGGGTCACCGATACATTTCCTATTAACCGACCCATTGCATTCCTTTAGTTCGATACTAGTGTCGGTATTAGTTGCATCCCCATAGAATTCGAAATATACTTGGCCTAGAGTCAAGTAAACTAGACGTCCCCTCATTCCATAGGATTGGCCGACGATAAATTAGTTGAGTTTGGAGAAGACATTAACGGATGCACACACGAACTTCGAGCACGAAAATTTAATATTGACCTTTCACTCATTCAATTGGGTTGTTACGACGTAGTTTTTGACATAGACTAGTTATCCAAAAATCAAGCCGAAATCATATGTCACGAGAAGATCATTCGCATCCCCCTGTCCGACGATAAAACATCTTTAAGTGCACGGGGAGAATCAAGACACGCTACTACGAATTATTAATTGCATGAAAGCTCGGAAGAGTCTGAGAAAAGGATGCGTCGCCTTTCTTGCCCACGTGGTAGACAAGAAGGCCGAGGAGCGTAAGGTGGAGGACATACCCCTGGTGGGGGAATATCCCGAAGTCTTTCCAGAAGACTTGCCGAGACTGCCTCCATAACGACAAGTTGAATCCCACATCAACCTAGTGCTAGGAGCTGCACCGGTGGCGAAAGCCCCATATCGACTGGCGCCCCCTGAGATGCAGGAAATTATTTACTCAGCTTCAGGAACTACTTGACAAAGGATTCATTAGACCGAGTTTCTCACCTTGGGGAGCTCCGACGCTATTTGTCAAGAAAAAGGATGGAACCTTTCGGATGTGCATCGACTACAAAGAACTAAACAAATTAACCATCAAGAATCGGTATCCATTACCAACGATTGACAACTTGTTTGAGCAATTACAAGGTTCCAGTTTTTATTCCAGGATTGGTCTAAGATCTGGATATCATCAACTGAGAATTCAAGAGGAATTCATTCCTAAAACGGCGTTTAGGACTCGCTATGGGCATCACGAGTTCCTTGTTATGCCTTTCGGTTTAACAAACGCTCCCGCCGTGTTCATGGATTTAATGAACCGAATATGCAAACCATACCTCGACAAGTTCGTGAACGTATTTATTAATGACATATTAATATATTCACGGACTGAGGAAGAACATGAACAACACCTGAGAACTATTCTGGAGCTGCTCAAGAAAGAACAATTGTATGCCAAGTTCTCGAAATGCGAATTTTGGATTCGTGAAGTACAATTTCTCGGTCATGTGGTGAACGAGAACGGAATACATGTTGATCCTGCAAAGATAGAAGTCATAAAGAACTGGAACACTCCAAAGACCCCAAAAGAAATAAGACAATTTCTAGGCTTAGCAGGATACTATCAAAGATTCGTTGAGAATTTTTCTAAAATTTCTCAACCGCTAACCTCGCTCACTCAAAAGGATAGAAAGTTCGATTGGGGTGAAAAACAAGAAATGGCATTTCAACTACTCAAAGATAAACTATGGCAAGCGCCAATCTTATCGCTCCCTTATGGTGCCGATGACTTTGGGGTGTATTGTGATGCATCGCATCAAGGCTTGGGTTGCGTGTTAATGCAACGTGAAAAAGTCATCGCGTATGCCTCACGACAGTTAAAAGTTCATGAGAAAAACTATACCACTCACGGGCTAGAGTTAGGCGCGGTGGTATTCGCTTTAACGATTTGGTGCCATTATCTTTATGGTACCAAGTGTACCATATTCACCGATCATAAAAGTCTTCAACACATATTCGACCAAAAGGACTAAACATGCGCCAACGACGATGGGTATAATTGTTGAACGACTATGATCTTGAAATCAAGTACCATCCGGGCAAAGCAAACATTGTAGCGGATGCTTTGAGCCAGAAGTAACGAGTCAAAACATTTCGGGTACGAGCTTTGGAGTTGACAATTCAAACGACTTTCACCACTCGAGTGCATGATGTACAACAGGAAGCTCAAAAGCCGGAAAACATTCAAGCAGAATTCTTGCGAGGATTAGAAAAACAAAGGGAAACGAGCAAAGATGACACTTTATATTTCATGTGAAGGATCTGGATTCCATATTTAGGCGGTCTATGAGACTTGGTGCTGGATAAGACACCCAAGCCAAAATATTTAATAGATCTAGGAACCAGGTAAAATGTATCAAGACTTAAAAGAATACTATTGGTGGCCTAATCTCAAGGGAGATATTGCGACCTATGCTGGGAAATGCCTAACTTGTGCAAAGGTCAAGGCCGAATACCAAAAGCTGTCTGGCTTATTACAGCAACCCGAGATTCCCATTTGGAAATGGGAACAGATATTAATGGATATCATCACAAAACTACCACAAACCTCTTGAGGCCATGACATGATTTGGGTTATCGTTGGTCGATTAACCAAGTCAGCTCACTTCTTACCGATTCGCGAGAAAGACAGTACCGAGGAGTTAGCTGAACTCTACCTTAGAAAGATAGTGGTACGTCATGGAGTGCATGTTTCAATAATGACCGATATGGTCGCTTTGTGTCAAGGAATTGACAATCAATTCAAGCATCGTTTAGATCTCGTTTGGATCTAAGCACAACATTTCATCCGCAAACCGATGGACAAAACGAACGAACCATCCAAACGTTGGAGGACATGCTTCGTGGGTGTGTGATGGATTTGGGCGGAAAATGGGATACTCATTTACCTTTGGTAGAGTTCTCATATAATAACAGTTATCAAACAAGCATTCAAGCCGCCCCATTCGAAACACCATACGGATGAAAGTGCCGATCACCGCGGTGTTGGGCGGAAGTCGGAGACAAACAACTCATTGGCCCCGAACTAGTCCAAGAGACTGCTGACAAGATGTCAAAAATACGAGACCGTATCAAGACGGCTCATGATAGACAAAAGAACTACGCGGACAGAAGACACAAATCATTATCCTTCGAGGTCGGAGACAAAGTTTTACTAAAAGTCTCGCCATGGAAAGGCGTAGCTAGATTCGGAAAACGCGGAAAACTAAATCCGAGATACATTAGGCCATTTGAAATTCTGGAAAAGATCGGTACCGCCGCGTACAAGTTAAAACTACCAGAAGAACTCAATAATGTACACGACACATTTCATGTGTCGAATCTCAAGAAAAGTCCGACCATCGAGACAGTTATCATCCCAGCAGATGAAATTCATGTAGACGACACACTCCAGTGTATCGAAGAACCCATTGAAGTTATGGACTGGAAAGTCCACAAGACAAGGAGAAGTCGTATCAAATTAGTATAGGTCCGCTGGAACTCACATCACGGACCCGAGTATACCTGGGAACGTGAAGATCAGATCAAGGCAAAATATCCCCACCTGTTCGTAAAGAAAAATCCTGCAAAGGATAACTCAACTTGAATTTCGGGATGAAATTCTTTTTAACACGGGGAGAATGTGAAAAATGGCAAATAATCGTTCATTTCGTACAGTCTAATCACTATTTTTAGTATATAATCTCATGCAATTAGCGTAATTTAATTACATAACTGGACCGTACATTAGATAATAGTGTTAGGACAAGGGAACAATACTATAACATATGTTGGTTTTCGTCATGTCGCAAAACCAATCAAACTATGTCCTAAAAGTGTTGGTAGAAAGTGTTGCGCGCACTACTCACGGTTTCACTATTCATGCCAGCAAAACCGTGAAAACAGAACGAAACAATGAAAATCAACACACGGATAACATAACTGAGTCCATTTACATAAGAAAACACTAATGAGAAAACATATCTTGCAAAAATCTAGAACTTTCCGGTACAACGCCCAAATCACTAAAACGTCAGTTTCGCTAAAAATATGACAATTTTAACTCGTCCGAAACTATAATTAAGCATTTCTGGAACACTGGAATTATGAAAATCGATGACATACACACTAAAACACATTGGGAATATCATTGTAGGGTCCAAAATTATAAGCTTCCGGTATTATATCGCTATTCATATAACTAGTCCGTTATCGACCCGAAAGACTAGAACGCGGTATTTTTGTCACAAAACAACCAGACAAAGAAGCTTGTGAACTAGTTAAGCTTATTTTGGGACATGGAATCTCTTCATACATCGCTTGACGGTGGAATAACAACTTGCGACAAAGTTTCGTCGGTACGATGCAAAAGTGCCGTAAACTAGCCGACGACCAAACGGAAAGCATCTAATGCATCAAAATGCAATTTCTACTAGTTTAGTGAACTAGTTAAGGTCGATTAACATTCCGAATCCCTAATTGCCCCTTAATGGTGCAATTAAACCCTAAACATCATACCTTTTTAATCACCAAAATATCTAGATTTTTATAACTTTTATAAAAAAAGTTACACTTTACCCCCTAGTCAATTTCGGTCAACAAAGTGGGTCCCACCCCACTTGATTTTGTTGAAAATTTGCAAGATTAGAAGCATGACATGTAGATAATTTTTTTTGTTGAAATCTTAACACCATCTTTTCCATCATTCTACACCATACTTCATAACTTTCACTACAACATTCAAGCTTCAAACCTCCTATCTTTTCCCCTTTGGTTTCGGCTCAAGGAACACACACAACACCCTCCATTTTCAACCAATAATCACCATATTCTAGCCTAAATCAACCCATTTCAAGATCATACACACATGGGTTAAGCATGGAGCTTCATTAGGGGCTTTCTTGGAGGCTTAATCTTCTTTTAATCTTCTTGTTTAGCTTGTGCAAAGTTGTAAGTCTTCTAAACACCATGTTTAAGCTTCTTATTACTAGTAGATTACAAAAATACAAGTTGATTATCTTGAAGATTAATAAAAAGCACACCAAAAACCCTAATCTCAAAGCTAATAAACAATAAATATAACCATATTCTGTGTTAATTCGTTTAGATTAGTGCAACTAGTTAGTGTAATCTTGTTGTTTATGTTGATTATGTTAAGACTAGTTGTATGAAAAATGATATTATGATGATCTTAATGCTTATATGTTGTAGTAATTTATAAGCATGATAATTTTGTTATGTTGAACTCAAAAATATGATTTAAACATGGATATGTTTAAATCATGAAAGATTATCACCTTCAAAATCATGAGTATTATATATGAAACTTGATTAATGTTCTTGAAAGATAAAACATAAGAATGAACTTGAAACAAGACTTTTAAAACACTAACAACTTGGTTTTTGCATGAAACACGTTTATATAAAATTGTTTATAAAATGTGTTATGTAAAAGTCTTGGTATAATTTTTATAAACTTGAAAGATAAAAGACATGGGGACTTTTTAAAGTATAAAACAAACATAATCAAGTTTATATAAAGAATGAACTTGAAAAGTGGTTTACCTTAATGTCTTGAAATATAACTGTTAGGGATAGAATTTTATAACCTATGGATCACGGATCCTCAAGTGTAGCATGGATCACGGATCCTCATGAGATGCTGCGGGAATAAGGATCCAGGATCATTATTATTCTAACTTAACAATTGTTTCCATCACCTTTTGGCTTGTTTTGCAGGTATGTTTCGAAGAAGACTTATTCCACGCGAGATTCCAGGGGAATATGCTCTATATTTTCAACATGTGCATGAGCTAGTTACCGTTAGTGGTGATCGTGGGTGATGGGCTGATTTTTTGGATAGTTAGTTAGGATATTTTTGGCTAAGAATAAAGGGGTATTGAGCTTATTTTTAGAAACACTTTTTTGCACTCTGGTTTAAGTACAACACTTCTGCTACTCTCTTTCTCGAACACACACACTAGAACTCATTGTATCAAGCTCAATACTTCTGAAGTTGTAAACTTGTTTATTCAATATACTTGATAGTGATAGTTTTCACTATCCGAGGTTTTTTGTGCCGGAGATCATACATTGATCAACGGCTTTTTCCTCGTATAAATCCTCGTGTTCACCGTTTGTTTCATTCATACATTGTTCATATATTTGATCATTTAACCAAGCATCACACCTCACAAAATCGGTTTTGGTTGCATTATCCTTGTGTGATTTTTGACCAAAACGGTTTGGCACCCACCGTGGGGTAATTGGTGCTTCAATTCTAAAATTTTTTGTTCATTTCATTCATTTATGTTCATCACCTTCGATGTGTGCGAGTGTGTATATAAGTTTAAGTATATTTTAAGCCCTTTTTACACGTTAGTCAAGTTTTAAATTTATAAAACACGATATTTTACTAACACCTAACACACATATGGGCAAGTGCACCCATTGTGAGCGTAGTATAGTGTTGGCAAGATACCGAGGTCGTCCAAGGACACAAGAGCTTTTAGTACCGGTTTATCCTCAACATCTAATCGAATCAAAAAGTTTAGAAAAAGGTTTTAAACTAGAAAAATAAAAACTAACTAAAATGATGAAAAATAAAATAAAAATAAAAACAGATAGACAAGATGAATCACTTGGTTCCGACTCGTGTATAGTGTAACCTTTGATTATTTCCGCACTTTTGCACTTTTTAAGAGATTATATTAGTTATTGTAGTAGGCCCCTCTTTTGGGTGATATAAGCTTCTATAGCTTTGTCTTTTATGCTGGCACTTGGGCACGCCCCCGTGTTCACTGAGTACGGGGCGTGTTCAGCCTTCTGTTATCTTGTTTTTGCTTGGGAAGATGCTGTCGGGGGGTCGGGCATGCCACGTTTGTTCCATTTCTTGTATTCATGTTAGATTTAGCTGCCTTTTTGCTTCTTTTGTTAATTTGAGCTCATTTAATCCTGAAAATACAAAAGGAAGACAAAAACACACTTTTTCCAACATTAGTACTAAAAAAGGGGTAGTTTTATGCCACAATTGATGTAATTTATATGTTGCCTTTTGTGCACATCAAATACCCCCACACTTGAATCTTTGCTTGTCCTCAAGCAAAATCTTTATAATGTGGCTTTACACTCGCAAATGGAATGGGTAGAAGATAAGGTTTTTTGGACTTGTATAAATGGATTTCCAAGATTCTTTATCAAGTTTTATTTTTATTTATTTACAATCCTATTCGTCATGATTTATTTAAAACATTACATAAGATAAATTACTTATTAGGGCATAACATGCCTTTTTAAAATTCCATTTATATACAAGTTCACATACCTCACGGGGGATTACTCAACACTCGGCCGAAGATGTATTTTAGTGAATCACTCGAGAGAGGCATGGAACTTACTCCTACCATAGGCTTGCCAAGCAATCAATCCTCCTCCTTTTTAACTATATACCTTTGTTAATATCAAGAGGACTTTTGGGTGAAGGATTAGGCTTGGGTTAAAGGTAGGTGGTTTGGTTAGTGGTTAGTAAAAGGGCGAAAGGCGTAAAAAGCGTCGGTTTTCGTAAGACTTTTTTTTTTATTTTTTTATTTTTATTTTTTGCAATTTTTATTTTGATGAAGCCATTATTCAAACAAAGTTATTTTTTTGATGAACTTGTTTGTTTATTTCTCTGTTGCTTCATCATCAACATTTTTTTTTTTGAAAAAGTCATAAGAAAAACCGAGCTTGTTACTAAAACAAAGAGTTTAAAATAAAAAGGGTTTTGGTGGGTAAAAAGGGTGTTTGTTTTTGGGTTAAGAAATGAAAAGGTTTAGGCTCAAAGGGGTTAACTAGGGGGATTTTGGGTAGGTGGTAAAAAAAAGAAAAATAATTGTGTAGAAATAAAAAGGGTTAGTCCTAATGCCAGCATCATTTACTTACTCGGGTTTAAGTTGGTAAGGACCGGGAATGTATCGTCGTGGCAAGTTCTAGAGTCGTAAGAACCAAGCGGCTATTCACACTAGAAACGAAAAATGAGCATTTAGTTTAAAGATATGTATTTGTATGCTCAATAAAGGCTCAAAACTCACTTTTATGGGAATGGGTTTTTATGTGATCAAGTATATATAATCAAATTTTAACTAAACTTGTCATGTCGTTTCATAATTTTCTTATGTTGGTTCTTTTTATCATGACGCTATCGGTTGTAAATTTGTAAAAATATAACCTTTTTAGAATTTGAAATTCCCAAGTTAAACCTAGACAAGTAAAAAAAAATGAAAAAATTTGAAAAAATTTGGGGTGATTAGCGGTTCCAATAGAGTTTTGTGTAAGGCTTGTGATTAGGACTTGCAAGATTCAAAGTTTTAACATCCCCCCCCCCACACTTAAATTACACATTGTCCTCAATGTGTCCCAAAAATAAGTTTTTAGGTTGATTGAATGTGTAAAAAGGTGTGAAAAAGCAAAATTTATGTTACTGGGCGTCTGGACACAGCCCCGTGGTGTCCGGGCATGACCCCGTGTCGGAGTGCCAGTAACAGAAATAAATAAAGAGAAACAGAAGCCTAGGCACAGGGGGCGTGTTCAGTGAGCACGCCCCGTGTCCAGTTACCTGAACTGGGCATTTTCTGCAGATTGTGCAGCACGGGGCCGTGTTGGGCGGGCACGGCCTGTGCTGAACTTGCTGTAATGAAGAAAAAATTTGTCGGATGGCCCTGTTTTCGTGCATGGGTGCTGGTTCAAGTTTCCCTTGTTATCCTTCACCATCCCGAGTGTGTTTTACTCATTACAACATCATCCAAACACCAAATTAGCTAAAACCATCATTCATTAAGTCATAGAGAGAATTACATAATGATCCTACAAAGTTAAAACCCTAGATAAATAGGTCAAAGAAGCACAAGAAATCGAAATCAAGAAGTTCTAGCCTAAAATTATTCTATTAGCAAAATTTCCAAAGAGAAAATTCTCTTGGTTGGATGCGGCTTCGAAGAACTTCTTTTTCCGGGCATGGGTTCCTCACATTTCGGTGAGCCATTCCTCTATCTCCCGTGGGAGAAGAAAGGCGGGCTCATTGGCATCGGTTTGAGGAGGTGCAACCTCCACCGGGACTTCTTGTAGATCTTCAAGAGGAGGCTCCACTGGAAAGTCATCCCACCTAGTAGGATTGTTAATTCCAAGTGCTAGGTTCCAATCCTCTTGAGGGAGGATTGGTTCCATGGGAGGTGTTACAAGAATGTTTAACCTCTGGTGCAAGAGGTTTATTTCTTGAAAACTGTTTTCCAACCCCACCGTAAGATAATTTATACGGTCTATTAGGACCTCCTCTACCGAAGTCATCTCGTCAAGAGCTTCACGTAATGCCATTACGTAACGTATGAGAGTTGCTTCAATTGATGACCTTCTCTCCCTTCGACTGTTTCTGGAGTGCGCAGAAGAGGTTCCACTGTTTTGACTAGACATTCTATGAAAACAAACCAAAAATAGTTCATTTTAATGAAACAGTACATCGGACACGGTCCCGTGCTCAACGAGCACGGCCCCGTGTTCACCTTTCTGCAGATTTTTGGAACAAGGAATCTTGGAGTTTCAAATTATTTTTCCTACTTATGAAGCATTTTTGAACAGAAATAACTTAAAAAAATGTTGCACAACTTATTTTTAACAAGATTCCTTGGATAAAAATCTAACAAACATCACAATAAAGCTTGGGAACAAGCTTCAATGGAGGTGTTGAGACAAGAAAGATGAAGAAGAAGGCAATGGATAAAAGAGGAAAGGACAAGATGGTTGTTAGAACCTTCTTTTAGAAAATACCTAGGATGGTAGGTGAGAAGATCCTTTCAAATCTCTGTCCCTGGATGGTCCAAATGTGCAGGATTCTTGGCTGCATTTATAGAAAACGACAGCATGCTGGACACGGCCCCGTGTCGGCTGGACACGGCCCCGTGTGCAGGCAAGATCCTGGCACATTTTGTCCGTATTCTGACAAAAAGTCAGAAATGAATCTTTTGGTGGACACGGGGGCGTGTTGACCTGGACACGGCCCCGTGTCGAAAGGCAGTTTATGAAGTTTGTCTATTTTTAAGGAACTTATCCGGATCGGGCGGTTCCTTACTGGATGGAACAACCCCAAAGTGCCTAAGATACCTTAATTGCTCTAGATTAAGACGAGAACGCAAGAGGTTATCGGTGAGGGTGATTCTTAGGCTATATGTAGGTGGACAAGTCCAACCCTTTCCCGGGCTCTCGTTAAAGAAGGTGTATGCCGAATCGCTCTGGTCTATGTATGCATCGAACAAAGTCGATGGGGAGTCCTTCACGGCACAATCGACACAGGGACGACTATCGCTCAAGTCCTCGCTAGAGTTAGAGGTAACATCGGGAACAACGAAGTTGTTTTTATTTGAATGCGATCCCAACAATTCTTTTTGGTTATCGTCTTGAGATAAATTATTGAAATCCATCCAAAGTTCTTTTAACCAATTAAGAATTAGATATTCTAATTGAAATAGTTCATCAAGAAGCATTTCTCCTAGAAGATCCGGTTGAGAGCATTCGAGGGAGAGATAGGGATTATTTTTACTTTCGCCCCTCTTAAGGCTACGGGAAAACGATGGGTCTATATAGTGGGGCTTATAATTTAGAAAATAACATTCTAATTCTTTATGGGAACCACCACATATTTGACACCACATACCATAAGAGTGCCGAAAGTAAAAAAATATCAGTATCACTCATGTTTGTGTCAGAAATTACCAACCGTCGGGATCTTACGGTTCTGTTTTCAGTAACTGAAATTTGGGCACGGGGCGTGTTGAGTGGGCACGACCCGTGTTCAGCTTACTGTCTGACTTAAAACAGGATTGCAAGTTCCAATGATTGGGCACGGGGCGTGTTCTGCGGGCACGACCCGTGCTGAGTTCTGCAGAAACTGAAAAAACTATGAAAATCCTAAAAACAGAAAAATTAGAAAAAACAATTAGGCCGTTGATTCCTAACTTTCTTAAAATCCTTGTGTCCCCGGCAACGGCGCCAAAAACTTGATGCGTGCGAGTGTGTATATAAGTTTAAGTATATTTTAAGCCCTTTTTACACGTTAGTCAAGTTTTAAATTTATAAAACACGATATTTTACTAACACCTAACACACATATGGGCAAGTGCACCCATCGTGAGCGTAGTATAGTGTTGGCAAGATACCGAGGTCGTCCAAGGACACAAGAGCTTTTAGTACCGGTTTATCCTCAACTTCTAATCAAATCAAAAAGTTTAGAAAAAGGTTTTAAGCTAGAAAAAAAAAACTAACTGAAATGCTGAAAAATAAAATAAAAATAAAAACAGATAGACAAGATGAATCACTTGGTTCCGACCTGTGTATAGTGTAACCTTTGATTATTTCTGCACTTTTGCACTTTTTAAGAGATTATCTTAGTTATTGTAGTAGGCCCCTCTTTTGAAGGTGACGTTACCCTCAACCTAGTAGTTTGAGTCAGCAAGGATACAATCCTAAAGGGTCGGATTATTGAAAGATAATTAATTAAGTTATTAATGCATATTGTGGTAGGCCCCTCTTTTGGAGGTGACGTTACCCTCGGCTAAGTAGTCTGAGTCAGCAGGGATACAGTCCTAAATAGCCGGATTAAAATATTAATAGTAGCTTACATATGAGGGGATCAAATAGTTTGGACCCCCGCCATCCAATACCGGTGGGTATTGAAGGAGGTCCTACTAAATTTGACCCAGGTCCTTGCAGGATCTATACACTGAACAAGGCAAGACTCTTACCAAACCGTTCCCTTAACCCCGGACCAGGTAGCCAACATATCTCCATATAGACCGTGGAGATATGAATGGTGAAAATCTTTTATTTTATATAGACAGTAAAATAATGCCAAGACACCACGGACAAACGATAAGGAAGAATCACCTTCAACATAAGAAACTAGTTATTAAAGTCATTAATACATAACCAAGTAAAAAGTGCGAAAAGATTAAAAATAAAAAGTATTACACTAGACACTTGTCTTCACCAAGTGATGTAAGAGACTTAGGCAAACATGGCCTTTGATTGTCAAGAACTCTTATGATCAATCTTGGATCCCGAGACGACTCACACACTCTATGATGGACAATGGATGATGGTGGTGGATGATGGTGTTGTGATGGTGGTGGGTGGTGGGTGAAGTGTGAGAGAGGTGGTGTGCCAAGGGATGGTTTGCAAATGAGCCAAGCACCCCTATTTATAGCCTGAACAGTAGCCCGGGCACGGCCCCGTGTCCATTGGGCACGGCCCCGTGTCCATCCTCTTCTCTTCCTTCATTAATTGTAGTTTGTCTGCATTAGTTGACCACGCCCCTGTTTCCGCTGGGCACGCCCCCGCGTTAGAAGCATATCTGTACTATCAAGATTTCCCCAGATTCTTCGAATCTTAGAGTTGACCACGGCCCCGTGTCCGCTGGGCACGCCCCCGTGGTGGATGATAGAAGCTTCTATAGCTTTGTCTTTTATGCTGGTACTTGGGCACGCCCCCGTGTTCACTGAGCACGGGGCGTGTTCAGCCTTCTGTTCTCTTGTTTTTGCTTGGGAAGATGCTATCGGGGGGTCGGGCATGCCACGTTTGTTCCTTTTCTTGTATTCATGTTAGATTTAGCTGCCTTTTTGCTTCTTTTGTTAATTTGAGCTCATTTAATCCTGAAAATACAAAAGGAAGACAAAAACACACTTTTTCCAACATTAGTACTAAAAAAGGGTTAGTTTTATGCCACAATTGATGTAATTTATATGTTGCATTTTGTGCACATCAACCTTCAACTACATGGCTTCTCAAGTGAAGAACACTTCTAGCTCCATGCCGACGATCACTTCTTCACAGGGCATTCCACCTTTGCCTCCTGTTTCTTCTGGATCACAGAAGAATGCTGAGAATGTTGTGAAGAAACAAACCCCCATTTTCTCAAAATCAACTACTGCTGTTACTTCTGGCCCTACTAACAATGATCCTAATACTTTGATTTTGCAGATGAGGGACTACATGCAACAACAGGACAAAACTAATGACAGAATCCTTCGAGAAATTGACGACATCAAGAAGTTGAAGAGATCAGCGGAGGATCACTCTCCATTGCTGCCTAGATCACTGGATTTCGGCACTCCTGCAACAACCGTCCAGCATTCTACAGCATCAGGTGTCCAGTACCAGGGTGGATCATCAAGTATGCACTATGGATCATCGGCAATGACACATGCTCAAGGATCCTACTTTCAGCCTTCAGGATCCTCTCTTCAGCCTCAAGGATCCTCCTTCTAGCATCAAGGATCCTTCACTAGTTCAGGAGGATACATGTGGACACAGACAGTTCAAGGATCCTACTCTCAGTATCCAGGATCCTCATCTCAGGTTCAAGGATCCTCGTCTCAGGGTCAAGGATCCTCATTTCAGGCGATCCATGGATTATCCTCCAAGACCCCTAGCTTCGGTGTTTCAAGGATCCAACATCTTTCAGGATCAAGGACCCTTAAGAAGTGCAGAACACAGAAGTTCAGAGATTCACTTGGGAGACTTCATACCTATGCAAACTATTGCCTTATCTGGTCCCTCAATTATACCAGAATCTCGCTAATATGGATTCACATCAGGAATTCCAACCCTGAATCCTTCAAGAGGTAACACTTTAAATACTTCTTATAATGCTAACCATGGCTTTGTGCAGGATACAGGAATCAACCAAGCTATGGCTAAGGAATTGCAAAAACTCAAGGATATGATATCTAGTGTTCCAGGAGTGGTTAAGCCCATTCCTGAAATTCCAGATGGGAGTCATAAGATATCTCATTTTGCACCACCTATTTGTGATGCAGAGATACCAAAGATGTTTCAGACACAAAACATGAAGCTGTATGATGGCTCAACTGATCCAGAAGAGCATGTAGCTCAGTACAAAGAAATGATGGAGATCAATCCCATTCCTGAGAGGTTAAAAGAAGCATGTCTATGAAAGGGTTTCAGATCCACACTGACAGGATCAGCTCTTAAATGGCTGCTAAGTCTTCCCCCTTACTCTATTACTTCATTTGCTAATCTAGTTAATTTGTTTAATAGCCAATTCTCATGCAGTAGGAGGTTTGAACGATTAACTAGTGATCTATATAGGGTAACACAAGGTCAAAATGAATCACTTAGAGATTATATCACTAAATTCAGTAGAGAATCCTAATTTGGATATTGCTACAGCTGTAGAAGCCTTCAAAATGGGTTTAATTAAGTATTCACTATTCTATGATGATCTTGTCATGACCCCTTGCAGGAATATTGATTAAGTAAGAATCAGAGCCCTTAGATTCATCCGTTTAGAGTATGATAAAAGGATCCAAGAAAGACTGTCAGGATCCTAAAAGTAGGAAAAGCAAGGATCCTACTTCAGGAGCAACAAGTCCAAATCATACAACAAGTCTGATAATCAGAATGTGCATGCAGTGGAGCAAGAAGAAGATGATGAGGACTATCCTCCCATTTCTGAATATTGCTTTTCTGTTGATAATAATGAACTAATTCTTCCAATGAAGAATTTAGGTGAAAAAGCAAGGTGGCCCAGAAAGAATGATAAGCCAACTGCTACAAATGATAAATCCAAATGGTGTGCCTATCATGAAGATTTCGGCCATCTTACAGATGAATGCATAGCACTCAGGAAAGAAATTGGTTACTTATTAAGCAAATGGCATTTGAAAGAGGTGTTTGGAAGGAAAAAGTCAAGGATCTAGGATCCTAAAAAGATTCCAGAAAAAGTTCCTTCTCCCCCAGCAGATGCACAAATTATCAACTTCATATCTGGTGGATCAGACATATGTGGCACTTCCTTTTCAGCAGCCAAGAGGCATGCTAAAGAGACGAAGATGGATAATGGGGATAGACCCATTCGAACCTCGATTGTTACATAGGAGAAAGTTATATCCTTTGATGAGGATGATCGTGTCGATATTCAGGATCCTCGTCATGATGGTCTTGTTATTACATTGTTTATATCTAATCATTTTGTTCGCAAGATTATGATAGACAGAGGAAGCTCAGTGAACATCATTGAACTTGATGTTCTCAAGAAGATGAACATCCCTGAATCAGAAATTATCCCAAGATCATCAGTTCTTGTGGGATTCAGTGGAGAAACCAAGAACACATTGGGGGACATTAAACTTCCCATTTACATAGAGGGAGTTAATTCTTTTAAAAAAATTGTGTAATTGATTGCTTATCCT
This sequence comes from Helianthus tuberosus, assembly GCA_030545235.1. NCBI lineage: Eukaryota > Viridiplantae > Streptophyta > Magnoliopsida > Asterales > Asteraceae > Helianthus > Helianthus tuberosus. The sequence goes on from CM060407.1 coordinate 129,762,955, forward strand.
GTTGCAATGTTATCCTTGGCAAGCCATGGATACATGACATGAAAGCAGTTCCATCTACATATCATCAATTTGTGAAACTCCCTACTCCATGGGGTGTGGTGAAGATTGAAAGTGACCAACAAGAAGCCAAAAATTGTTATACTTCATCAATGAAGCCAGCCTCAAGACCTAGGGAGCAATAGCAATTAAAGTATCCTCCAAGAGATGTCCTGGAGGCAAGAGAACAAGATGTGAAAGATATCCTGATGGATCCACAGGATCCTGAATCCAAAGTTTTCATAGGATCCGGGATCCTCGACAATGTTGAACAGGATCTAGTATCCTTCCTCAAGAGGAGAAAAGCTACCTTTTCCTGGAAGCATGAGGACATGGCAGGTATTTCTAAAGATATTATCACTCATAAACTTGACATTGACAGGTCATTCAAACCCGTACATCAAAAGAGGAGAAAGTTTGCACCTGAAAGGAATGCCATTATCCAGGAAGCGGTAGATAAACTGCTCAGAGCGGGTATGAGTAGGGAGGTTAAGTATCCAAAATGGTTAGCCAATGTGGTTGTTGTTCAAAAGAAAAATGGAAAGTGGGGGGTATGTGTCGATTTTACTGATTTAAATAAGGCATGTCCTAAGGATCCTTTCCCGTTACCCCACATTGACTCCATGGTGGATGCTACTACGGGTCATGAGTTGTTGACTTTCATGGATGCTTCATCTGGATTTCAACAAATTCAGATGGAACCATCCGATCAGGAGCATACAGCCTTTATGACCCCAACTGGTATCTATTGTTATATTGCTATGCTATTTGGACTAAGAAATGCAGGTGCTACCTACCAAAGGCTAGTCAATATGATGTTTAAAGAACAAATTGGACACACTATGGAAGTTTATATAGATGACATGGTGGTTAAGTCTGAGAGAGCTGAGGATCACCTTAGGGATTTAGAAGAAGCATTTGATATCCTTGATAAATTCAACATGAAACTGAATCCTTCCAAGTGCCACTTTGGTGTAAAAAATGGCAAGTTCCTAGGTTACATGGTGACAAAAAAAGGCATAGAGGCGAGTCTAGAGCAAATCAAGGCGATTGTGAATATTAATTATCCTGCCAATGCCAAGGATGTGCAAAGATTGACAGGGAGGATCGCAGCCTTGAACAGGTTCATCTCAAAGTCATCAGAGAAATGCAAGGAATTCTATGACATCCTGAGAAAGAACAAGAAATTTGAATGGACTGAAAAGCATGAGAATGCTCTCAAAGCTCTTAAGGATTACCTATCCTCAGCTCCAGCCTTGATGAAACCATAAAAGGGGGATATATTATCCTTATACTTGGCAGTTTCTTCTAAGGCAGTAAGTGCAATCCTTGTAAAGGATCATGAAGGTACCCAACATCCTATATATTATGTAAGTAAAAGTTTGCTTGATGCTGAATCCAGGTATTCACATTTAGAAAAACTTATCCTTGCTTTAATTATGGCATCTACTAAATTACGCCACTATTTTGAAACTCATGCTATTATTGTTAAGACTAACTTTCCAATTAAGAATGTACTCAGGAAACCCAAAATGTCAGGAAGGATAGAAAAATGGGCAGTGAAGCTTAGTGCTTATGACATAAGATATGAACCATGAACTGCCATCAAATCCCAAGTCTTGGTTGACTTTGTGGCAGATTTCAGTAGTGATCTACAAAGGGAAGCTGAATTGGAAGTTCAACAGCTTGAAGAGACTAAGGATCCTTGGATACTCTTCACTGATGGGGCTTAAAATATCAAGGGAACAGGACTAGGAATACTACTAAAATCGCCACAGGGGGATATAATACCCCACTCAATTGTTTATGAGTTTCAAACTACTAATAATAAGGCTGAGTATGAAGCCTTAATAGCTGGTTTGCAAATTGCCAAGCATATGAGGATCAGGTATCTTGAGGTACATGTAGATTCATTGTTAATCACTAACCACTTTAATGGTTCTTATGCTGTTAAAGGTGAAAGACTAATCAAATATCTAGAGATGGTCAAGAAATTGGCAGACTCTTTTGCTTCTTTTAGTTTGACACATGTACCCAAGGAAGAAAATGCAGAAGTTGATGCTTTAGCCAACCTTGGATCATCATTGAAGATCCCAGAAGATATTAAAATTCCCATCATCCATATCTTGGCTCCTGCTATTGAGGATCACACAGCTATGGAGATAGTAGAGGATTCTGCGATCATACCTAGTGATGGTGCATAGTCATATTCAGGATCATGGATCCTTCCAATCATGAGTTACATACAACATTGAGAGATCCCTACAGGAGAAAATCCTAGAGCTTTCAAAATCAAGGTATCTCAATTTACAATATTAAATAACATGTTAGATAAACGATCTCTTGCAGGCCCATATCTAAGGTGCATCGAGGATCCAGAAATCCAAGAAGTCCTGAAGGATTTTCATGAAGGAGATTGTGGAGACCACACTGGGGGCAGAGCACTGTTCTCAAGGATCCTTAGAACAGGATACTATTGGCCTACTATGAAAAAGGATGCTGTGGATTATGCAAAGAAATGTGATGCTTGTCAGAGACATAGCAATATCCTTCATCAACCAGCGGAGCTCCTACATCCTATATCCTCTTCTTGGCCATTCATGAGATGGGGAATGGATATAGTTGGCAAACTTCCGAAAGCAGTAGGAGGAAAAGTGTTTAGGCTTGCCATGACTTATTACTTTTCCAAATGGATAGAAGCTGAAGCATTTGCTTAAGTCAGAGAAAAAGAAGTGATATTCTTTATTAAAAGAAACATTATTACTAGATTTGGCATTCCTTGTGAAATTGTTTGTGATAATGGATCCCATTTTATTGGGAGTAGAAATACTAACTTTTATGACAGTTGGGGGATTAAGATGATAACATCAACACCAGTCCACCCACAAGCAAATGGTCAAGCAGAATCATCTAACAAGATCATCATCAACAACTTGAAGATGAAGCTTGGATCTAAGAAGGGAAAATGGGCAGAAGAGCTACCTTATGTGTTATGGGCTGATAGAGCAACTCCTAAGAATGCTACTGGCCAGACTCCATTTTCCTTAGTGTTTGGAGCAGAATCAGTGATCCCTACAGAGATGGTGGTCCCCACTACAAGAACAAGCATCCGTGATCCTAAAGGAAATGCTGAAAACTTGGTTCAAGACTTGGATACCATAGAAGAACTCAGGGATTTGGCAAGGATAAGATTGGCTAGTTATCAACAAAGGATGGCTGGAGCTTATAACAAGAATGTCAGGATCAGAAAATTTCAAGTTGGTGACATGGTTTTGAAAAAAGCATTCCAAAATACAACAAATCCTGCTGATGGCAAGTTAGCACCAAAGTGGGAAGGTCCCTATCTTATTGAAGCCAAGGCAGGAAAGGGGACATATCGTTTATTAACTATGGAAGGTGATTTGTTACCAAGAGCTTGGAATGCTGTCCATTTAAAGAGATACTTCATGTAAGAAGGATCTAGGATCCTTAGTCATCCTCATATCTGGTATACATAAAGGATCCTTAGAGGATATATGATCCTTATTATGGTAATGATTTGAATCTAATTTATTTAATCTTTTAATTTATTTGGTTACAAGGAGAAGGATCCAGAATCCTTTATCCTTTTTCACTAAGTTACAAGTTTTGCAGATGTGGGTGCATCTTTGGCAAAGGATCAATTATCCACAGAAGTCTCCTAAGTTTTATGGGCTAGTCCCCAGTTTTATGGGTTTATCCCCAGTTTTTGGGCTTGTCCCCAGTTCAAGGTATCTATTACCTCCTACGAATCAGGTTCTTCCACATTCGCCAGTAGCGCACGATTATCCTGATGCCGTTAAAGGCAATGGGACCAGTACCCGCTTTAGGGGCAAACAATTTCATTGTACTGGCTGTATTTAGGATCCTAAGTATAATGGTAGACGTACCATACATCCGTTCCTAAGGTTTCTAACGTTTTCACGTTAGCTAAGGTTTTGGCATTTTCATGTCACTAAGTTTGGATAGTCGCCAGTAAGGGCCATACTCCATTTTACAAAAGATCCTTTGGGCTTGTCCCCAGTTTTTGGGCTTGTCCCCAGTTTCTATTTAGACTTTTCCCCAGTTTATTTGGCTTGTCCCCAGATTGTTGGGCTTGTCCCCAGATTTTAACTCTTTATTTTACAGTTGGCTTAGTCCCAGGTTATATCTCATTTTAGGTTTCCAGAACTAAACAGATAAGGATCTTGGATCCTAACTTTATACAAGGGTTTGTCTTTTGGTTATCACAATTATAAGTATCAAGGATTTAGGATCCTAACTTGGATTCTCTGGTATGATCCCTAGTTACTCTAACTTTATTCTTGGTTTATCAACCCTTATTCTTTGACAACAGGATATATGATCCTAAAATTAACTTGTTTTTTAAACTTTTCGACTAAAGGATATTTGATCCTTGATCATATCCTCAACCTTTTGACATAAACTGATTTTTATACTTTCATTATTAACTTGTAAGTTCAAAGAAATATACAATAACAATTGCAAGGTAAATATACACAGAATGAACAACACCAACATAGCCAAAAGTTAAAGGTTATATTTATTTATAAAAGTTAAACCCTTTAAAGGTTGTCAAAATTACCTACCCCGAGCATCTACCAGCAATATGTGGCCCGTCCGCTGGGGTAGGTAAATGGTGTCCATATTAACAAGTCTTAGAGTGCAGGAAATCAAAAGACGAGGGGCACCAAAGGCTTCATCCTCCACAAATAGAAGGACCCATCAACCTTTGCTACCCCCTATTGTCCCAAGGATCTGTGATCCTTAAACCTAAATACTATTATTCAGTTACAGACCATCATTGTTCAAAACATAACAACCCAAAAAACTAAAATCATAAAAAATGTGCTCCGGCCGCGTCTAGAAATATCCATCATCGCCCATTGATGCAGCTTACACCTTCGCTGCCTCCACCACCTTCTCACCGTCACCACCAGCTGTCACCTCAGGATCCTTCAACCCGCTGCCTCCAGCTTCACCAGCTGCTGCTCCCTCAGATTCATCCTCATCATCCAGTTCAGCCAGCCTTTGCTTCCAAGCCTCCTGGTCCCATTTAGCTCTGTTAAAGGCAGGATCCTCAGCCTCCTTAGCCATTTGCAGCTTGATCTTCAGCATGGAAACAGTAGCAGAGCGCTTAGCCCCTTCTGTTAGGGATGGATTTTCTAAACCTAAGGATCACGGATCCTCAAGTGCAACCAGGATCAAGGATCCTCGGTTCTGGTTGAATTAAGGATCCTCTAAAGACGTTGCAGGTTTAAGGATCCATGATCCTCATTGTTATCCTAACACTAACGGTTGTTTCCATTATATTTGAACTTGTTTTGTAGGAATGAACGAGTGGGACTTAGTCTTGCAGAGATTCCAGGGGAATATGATCCCATATTCTGCACGTGAATAGCTTGAGTGACCGTTATGGAAGTCATGGGAGGCTAGCACAATTTGCGGAATGTTTGTTATCTAGTTTATTTCTATTTTTAAAGGGGATAACAAGCTTGATAGTTAGAACAATTAGCAAACACACACACTCTCGAAAGCTCTCTGCAACTTATTGGCGATTACACACATTTTTGCACATTAGTGATCCTTGTAACAAGCTTGTTATCATCCCGATTTGTAACCTCTACTTGTTGAATATAGTTGGTGATCAGTAGTTTCCATCACCCGAGGTTTTTTATGTCGGAGATCATATATTGATCAAGGGCTTTTTCCTCGTATAAATCCTTGTGTACCTTGTTCATTTCATTTACAAACTGTCCATACATTTGCTCAATCATTTAAGCATCACACCTCACAAAATAAGATTTAGTTGCATTATCCTAGTCTGATTTTTGACCAAAACAGTTTGGCACCCACCATGGGGCAATTGGTGCTTCATTCCTGAGAAATTTTGTTCATTGTGATCATTTCGGTTCACCACTTTCAACTACATGGCTTCTTCAGTGAAGAACACATCAAGTTCAATGCCGGCAGTCACCTCCTCACGGGATATCCCACCTTTGCCTCCAACACCTTTTGGATCCCAGAAGAGTGCTGAAAATGCTGTGAAGAAGAAGAGCCCCATTTTCTCAAAACCACCAACTTCTGCTGTTTTTTCTAGCCCTTCTAACAGTGATCTTTATTCTTTGATTTTTCAGATGAGGGATTACATGCAGCAGCAGGACAAAACCAATGATATGATCCTTCGAAAGATTGATGACATCAAGAAATTGAAGAGATCAGCGGAGGATCACTCTCCATTGGTACCTAGATCACTGGATTTCGACACTCCAGCTATAACCGCCCTGTAATCTGCGGCTCAAGATATCCAGTACCAGAGTGGATCATTGGGAAGGCGTTATGGGTCAACGGCAATGTCTCAGGCTCTAGGATCCTACTTCCAGCCATCAGGATCCTCTTTTCAGCCTTTAGGATCCTCCTTCCAGCATCAGGGATCCTTCACTAGCTCAGGAGGATACATGGGGACGCAGACAGTTCAAGGATCCTCCTCCCAGGTTCAAGGATCCTCCTCTCAGGTTCAGGGATCCTCTCAGGTTCAAGGATCCTCCTTTCACGTTCAAGGATCCTCATCTCAGGTTTACGGATCCATGGATTATCCTCCAAGACCCCCAGTCACAGTACATCAAGGATCCAACATCTTTCAGGATCAAGGATTCTTAAGGAGTGTGCAACCCGGAAGTTCAGATGTTCATCTATGAGACTTCATTCCTATGCAAACTATTGCTTCATCTGGTCCCTCAATTGTACCAGAATCCCGTCAATATGGATTCACATCTGGAATTCCAAACTTGAATCCTTCAGGAGGTAACACTTTGAATAATTCTCATAATACTAACCATGGCTTTGTGTAGGATATAGGTATCAATCAAGCTATGGCTAGGGAATTACAGAAACTGAAGGATATGATATCCAGCGTTCCAGGAGTGGTCAAGCCCATTCCTGAAATCGCAGATGGAAGCCACAGGATATCTCATTTTACACCACCTATTTGTGATGCAAAAATTCCAAAGTGGTTCCAAATACCAACCATGAAGCTATATGACGGCTCAACGGATCCTGAAGAGCATGTAGCTCGGTATAGAGAAAGGATGGAGATCAATCCCATCCCGGAGAGGTTAAAAGAAGCATGTTTATGCAAGGGTTTTGGATCCACATTAACAGGATCAGCTCTTAAATGGCTGCTAAGTCTTCCCCTTACTCTATTACTTCATTTGCTAATCTAGTTAATCTGTTTAATAGCCAATTCTCATGTAGTAGAAAATTTGAACGTTTAACTAGTGATCTATATAGGGTAACACAAGGTCAAAATGAATCACTTAGAGATTATATCACTAAGTTCAGTAAAGAATCCTTAGATATTCCTAATTTGGATATTGCTACGGCTGTAGATGCCTTCAAAATGGGTTTACTTAGGGATTCATTGTTCTATGATGATCTTGTCATGACCCCTTGCAGGAATCTTGATGAAGTGAGAACCAGGGCCCTTAGATTCATCCGATTAGAGGATGATAAAAGGATACAAGAAAGAATGGCAGGATCCTCGAAGCAGGAAAAACAAGGATCCTACTTCAAGAACAACAAGTTCAAATCCTATAACAAGTCTGATAATCAGAACGTGCATGCAGTAGAACAGGAAGAGGATGATGAGGATTATCCTCCCATTTCTGAATATTGTTTTTCTGTTGATAACAATGAACTGATCCTTGCAATGCAGAATTTAGGTGAAAAAGCAAGATGGCCCAGAAAAAGTGATAAGCCAGCTGCAACGAAAGACAAATCCAAATGGTGTGCATACCATGAAGATTTTGGTCATCTCACTGAAGAATGTATTGCACTCAGAAAAGAGATTGGTTACTTGTTAAGCAAAGGGCATTTGAAGGAGCTATTGGGGAGAAAAAAAGTCAAGGATCCAGGATCCTGAAAAAGTTCCAGAAAGAGCTCCTGCTCCTCCGGCTGTTGCATAAATTATAAATTTCATATCCGGTGGATCCGACATATGTGGCACTTCCTTTTCAGCAGCCAAAAGGCATGCCAAGGAGACCAAGATGGATAATGGGGACAGACCCATCCGAACCTCTACTGTTACACAGGAAAACGTTATAACATTTGATGAGGATGATCATGTGGATGTTCAGGATCCTCATCATGATGGTCTTGTTATTACTCTGTTTATATCTAATCATTTTGTTCGCAGGATCTTGATAGATGGAGGAAGCTCAGAAAACATCATTCAGCTTGATGTCCTCAAAAAGATTAATATTCATGAATCATAAATCATCCCAAGATCCTCAGTTCTTGTGGGGTTCAGTGGAGAAACTAAGAATACGTTGGGGGACATTAAGCTTCCCATTTACATAGAGGGACTTAATTCTTTTCAGAAATTTTGTGTTATAGATTGCTTATCCTGTTGCAATGTTATCCTTGGCAGGCCATGGATACATGACATGAAAGCAGTTGCATCTACATATCATCAGTGTGTAAAGCTTCCTAGTCCATGGGGGTGGTAAAGATTGAGAGTGACCAACAAGAAGCAAAGAATTGCTACACCTCATTAATGAAGCCAGCCTCAAGACCAAGGGAGCAATAACAATTAAAGCATCCTCCAAGAGATGTCCTGGAGGCAAGGGAACAAGATGTGAAAGATATCCTTATAGATCCTCATGATCCTGAGTCCAAAGTCTCATTCAGCATCACGGATCCTTCCAATCATGAGATATATACAACATGGAGAGATCCCTACAGGAGAAAATCCTAGAACTTTCAAAGTCAAGGTATCTCAGTTTACAATATTAAATAACATGCTATATAAATGATCTCTTGCATGTCCATATCTTAGATGCATTGAGGATCCTAAAATTCAAGAAGTACTAAAGGATTTTCATGAAGGAGATTGTGGAAATCACACTGGGGGCAGGGCATTGTTCTCAAGGATCCTTAGGACAGGATACTATTGGCCTACTATGAAGAAGGATGTTGTGAATTATGCCAACAAATGTGATGCTTGTCAAAGACATGGAAATATCCTTCGTCAACCAGCGGAGCTCCTACATCCTATATCTTCTTCTTGGCCATTCATAAGATGGGGAATGGATATAGTTGGTAAACTTCCCAAAGCATCAGGAGGAAAAGTGTTTATGCTTGCCATGACTGATTATTTTTCCAAGTCGATAGAAGCTGAAGCCTTTGCTCAAGTCAGGGAAAAAGAAGTGATATCCTTTATTAAAGAAATATTATTACCAGATTTGGTATTGCTTCTAAAATTGTTTGTGATAATGGATCCCAATTTATTGGGAGTAGAACTACTAACTTTTGTGACAGCAGGGGGATTAGGATGATAACATCAACACCAGTCCACCCACAAGCTAATGGTTAAGCAGGATCATCCAACAAGATCATCATCAACAATTTGAAGAAGAAACTTGGATCCAAGAAAGAAAAATGGGCAGAAGAGTTACCTTATGTGCTATGGGCTGATAGAACAACTCCCAATAATGCTACTGGCCAAAATCATTTTTCTTTAGTATTTGGAGCAGAATCAGTGATCCCTACAGAGATGGTGGTTCCTACTGTTAGAACAAGCATCCGTGATCCTGAAGGAAATGCTGAAAACTTGGTTCAAGACTTGGATACCATAGAAGAACTCAGGGATTTGGCAAGGATAAGGACGGCTAGTTATCAGTACAGAACGGCTGGATCCTACAATAAGAATGTCAGGATTAGAAAGTTCCAAGTTGGTGATATGGTGTTGAGGAAAGCATTTCAGAATACCACAAATCCTGCGGATGGAAAGTTGGCACCAAAGTGGGAAGGCCCCTATCTAATTGAAGCTGAGGCAGGAAAGGGGGCATATCGATTACTAACAATAGAAGGTGATTTACTACCAAGAGCTTGGAATGCTGTCCATTTGAAGAGATACTTCATGTAGGAAGGATTTAGGATCCTTGGTCGTCTTAATTTCCAATATCCTTGAAGGATCCTTAAAGGATAGATGATCCTCATTTTGGTAATGACCTGTTCCTAAATTATCTAATCCTTTTATTAACTTTGATACAAGGAGAAGGATCCAAGATCCTTTATCCTTTTTTCACCTAGTTTTGAGTTTTGCAGAAGATTGATGTATCCTTGACAAAGGGTCAAGTATCCACAGAAGTTTCATTAGTTTATTGGGCTTGTCCCTAGAGTTGTTGGGCTTGTCCCCAGTTTTTTGGGTTTATCCCAAGTCTTTGGGCCTGTCCCCAGTTTTGCCAGTAGTGCACGATGATCCTTATGCAGTTCAAGGCAATGGGACCAGTACCAGCTTTAGGGGCTGACAATTTCATTGTACTGGCTGTATTTAGGATCCTACGTATAATGGTAGACGTACCATACATCCGTTCATAAGGTTTCTAACGTTTTCACGTTAGCTAAGGTTTTGGCATTTTCATGTTACTAAGTTGGATAGTCGCAAGTGAGGGCCATACTCCAGTTTGCACCAGTTTTTTGGGCTTGTACCCAGTTTTTTTTTGGCTTGTCCCCAGTTTTTTTGAGCTTGTCCCCAGTTTTTTGGGCTTTTCCCCAGTTTTTTGGGCTTCTCCCCAGAATTGTTGGGCTTGTCCCCAGTTACTAATTCTTCTTTTATATTGGCTTATGTCACACCCCAAAATACGTCGTAGCGGAATATTAAACGTAGTGGAGACGGAAGTTGGTGCCCATTTATATCTTGCAGAGCGATGCATTTTATTGTTGGACTTTTTGGTTTATATTAAGCATAAAATTTTTAAACATTACGTTTTCATACACGACACAACTACATAGTTAAGATGTCTTTGATCCTCGTGAATCTTATTACAAAAGTCCCAGAAAGTTTAAAAGTTGTCCAACATTTTCAAACAGACAACATGCATCATTCAAACACAAGATACGCCATGATTTCCCGAAGCCGAATTCGTATGTTAGCTAGACGATACGAACTATATATTAACCATGCAGGGATAATCAATGCTAGACAATAAAAAGAATAATAATTCGTCATTTGACATTGACACGGGGCGACCGGTCACGATGGGGTTGTCAACCCGATAGCTCTACCAACAATTCCTCTCGTACCATACTTAACTGATTAAACGACATCATGGGTGCAGGGTTCTTTCTCGAAGAACAATATGATGTCTGCCTCACGTACAATATATATATCCTACTAATATGACAATTTAATATACTACGACTTACGAATTCCCCTGTCACTCAAATGTTGAGACTCAGTCCGGAATTCATTCCCATTTCGTACGGTCTCGTTTCACTGAAGAAATACCGCACTGATAATATTCATTCTTCAAAATCGTTATACTTCGAAACATATAATTTATCAAATTCATATATTTTCAGCAAAAATATATATTTTATATTAAAAGGTATGTTTTATTTCGAAAACATTATTAAACCCTTTTAACAACGTGTTCCACCCCCAAAATATATATAAAACAGTAAAAAGAGGGTTTTAGTGATACTTACCTTTGGGTGCGTATTTTAATACCGCAATCCCAGGGACTGATTTTTATATACTTCCTAATATAGGAACAATTCTAAATCAATATACATATTTAACACAAAAATCCTAAGTTTCTCCGTTTCTTAGAATTAGCACATAACTTTGAGATTTTCTCGAAAAGTAGTCACTTTTGATTATGTTGGCATGTTAATATATATATGAGTTCATATATATATTTTTATGATGTTGCGACTTGAACGATTTTATTGGTGACCATTATTGTGTGAATCCATCAACTCTCCGTTTATACGCACTATATCTATGATTCGCGCGTCATATTGTATATACATAAAATTCATAGAATTTAACACCGAACACACAAAATATTACTAACTTATCTATTTTGTTATTTTTAAAGCAATTATACATAAATCATCTCATATGTACCAAATTTCATGCTCGACAAACAAGTTACATGTTTAACGCAATTTTACCGTTTCTACCGCACAAAACGTATATGCGCATACATGCATAGTCTAAATTTCCCATTATCAAATTATCATTTAACATATTATCATATTTGCATGTTCAAATCACTTAATACATTTTATCACATAAGATTCACTCAAAATTCACCCATACTAGTGTTCTTTGAAAAATGTGTATTTTAGTGATTCGGTAGCGTTTTCGGGCGTCGGAAGTCACATATGACCAACCAAACACCAAGTAAATTTAAAATTTGTTAAAATACTTGTTTTTAAACTAACAACATCAGTTTATTTACTGATCTAAATCAGTTTTATAAAAATCACCCAAAAAGCAGATTTTTGACCGTTTTAACGCATAGTTTTGCTTTAAACGTTACTATGATCATCCCAACTCGAAATGACTTGATATTTTAACACAATACATATTATTTACTGATTAAAATAGTGATTATATTCAGATTAGTGCAGTTTTTGTATAAGTGACATAAACCATGCGATTTCATGTATTTTTCAACACTTTAAGCACAATGTACTACATGCAAAGCAAATAAACTTCATGACAAGTCTCATACTACTTTAACACATGAAATAACCTTATTTTTAAGGTGAATAAGCTGATCTAAAACTATTTTTTACCATAACATCATTTATTCAACATTTTATGTACATACACCCACATGCATGACTATGTACAAGCACTTAATGTACATATGTCATATCATCATCAACATGTATGGACTAAATGCATCTAGACATGCCTTTAACTCATGTTCATATATCCAAAATCAATATCATCTTCATATGATCATCATCATCTAATCATTCAACATACATGCAAGACACATTCCCTCATATTTATGAATTAACAACAAATTTTGTGTGCACGCATATACATATATATATATATAGGGAGGAGATCATGCGAGAACCACCCTTATTGCGAGAACCGCGAGAACCAATGTGAACACAACCTAAAATAGCTAAAAAAACCTAAAAAACCCTAACCCCCACCCCCCCCCCCCCCAAAACCTAAACCCCGCACCCCCCCCAAGCTAAATGCTAAAAACTAAAACCCCCAAAAAACCTAAAAAAAACCTACCCCCCCCCCCCCAAAAAAAAAAACCTAAACCCCCCTCCCCCACCCCCCAAAAACCTAAACCCCCCCCCCCCCAAGCTAAAATGCTAAAAACTAAACCCCTAAAAAACCTTAAAAAATCAAAAAAAAAATCTAAATTTTTTTTTAATATTTTTTATGCCCAAATCGCTACTTTTAGTAGCCAAAAAAAAATTTTTTTTTTTTAAAAAAAAAAATTTAATTTTTTTTTTGCTTCGAAAAGTAGCGATTTTTATATAAAAAAATATTAAAAAAAAATATTGTGTGAGTTTTAGCTATTTTTAGGCATTTTTGGTTGTGTTCACATTGGTTCTCGCGGTTCTCGCAATAAGAGGTGGTTCTCGCATGATCTTCTCCATATATATATATATATATATATATACACGGCTCACACATATATACATATTCATATGCTTCCAAATTTATACTTTTCATATATTCATTTAAATCACCAAACAACTTTTTAGAACATTCCAAGAACACACATTCTATCACATGTCAACACATCATCATGCAGGATCAATCAAACAATAAAACTTAAAATCTCATATGTATATATATACATATCTACGGCCATACATATATACACATACTTATCCATTTTCATTTTTATTGAAAACCCATTTGTTTTAGTTTTCAAGTTAGTGTTTATATTCAAGAACTACAGAAACTCCCATAACCATCCATCACTATGAATCAAGAACAAGATGAAGTGTTATACCTCTAAGATTCCTAGTGGGTTTTGATGAAAATGATGATATGGAACTTGTTCTAGCTTGATCCTTCTTGAAAACACCTCTAAAACCCTTTTTAGATCTTCAAATGGACTTGGAACGAGATTGCATGAACTTGAATCTTCAAGACTTCAAAATTTTGAAATGGTAGTGTGTGTATGTGTATGTTTTCGGCTGAGATTCAAGAGAGAGAGAGTGAGTGATTTTGTTGGATCTTGTATGGATTAAATAGAGTATGTAGGAGGTGGAAATGATTATGTTTATGGTTCCAAGGTCACACTTGGCTAATTAGAAGCAAAAAGTCAAAAGGTGGGCAGCCATATGGCCGCCGCCTATCTCTCTCTCTCTCTTATATATATACACTACACATATAAATATACATATACATATAGACTTTAGTGATTAAAACTGGTATTTTACTGGATACCGTGTATTCTATCTAGCGTTTTAAACCCGTTTTAGTGCGTTTTAAGTATTTTTTTATTGTTTTATAAAAATAATCACTTAAAATTATTACTGAAATAATTACCAGTTGCCTCGATTGGCTACGTGGTCGGTATTTGGCAGTATGCGCGCTGTGCTGCGCGGTACACGTTTAAAATCGCAAAAATAGGAATTTAAGCGTTTTTATTTATTTTTGGCATTCTATAAGAATAAACCTATCAAATTATTGCTAAAATGATTTTTAGTTGCCTTGACGGGCTGTGTTGACAGTATTTTGCCGGTATACGCGTTACATCGCGCGACACGTGCTTAAACTCGGAAAATAGAGTTTCTTAGCATTTTAATTTATTTTTCCTCACGAATAGGATTAAAATTATTATTTTAATCATAACAGGCTATTTTTAGGATTTTAATATTGTCCGGGTGGTCACCGACGTTCGTTTCGCATTTTAATTGATACGCGATAAGCGTTTATCTTACTGCTGCCAACACAATTTTTACCAAAATTTAATTTTACCAACACGTTAAATTTCACGTATAAACACCATAACCAAACAAATATAGTCCTGATACCTATTCACAATACGTATTACAATTGTACGGTACGGCCTGAAGGGCCGGGTGTCACAGTCTCCCCCTGTTTAGGAAATTTCGTCCCCGAAATTTTTACTCTACAGGTTTTGTTTTCGCACTAATAGGAATAAGCCAAAAGAATCTATTGAATATAGTCTCATAGTTTCTATGAGAAACTTGGATTCTCACGAAGAATCCTTGTAGATCTATGTTACACACGCTCTCGGTTCCTAAACTCTCGACTATTAACACTCAACACTCGGCCTTAACAATTCCAGCAAATAGCTTCCGCCTTTCCTTTATCATCAGGACGAAATATTCCAACTAGATTCTTCGAGCGATAGTCCTTACTTCTTCCTCTGTTAGTGAATTCATTCTTGCATTTTCTATCAATTTACCAACTATTAGTTCTATCGAACACTTTATACTTGGCTTACTTGTTGGTGAAAACGACAATGGTTCATAGTTTCTCGTACGAAACGCAAGTCAGCTTTAGTATTATAAGTATGAACATAGATTGGCTTTTGATTTTGAAACATACCGGAAACAGTAGCAGGACTCCCACTTGCCTTCCTGGCACTTGCCCCGATGGAATTACTCTTAACGTCCTGTCCTTTCGATTTTGGGCATTCCCTTTTGTAGTGTCCTTGTCCACCGCATGTAAAGCATCCTTCAAGCGCAGCTCCATCCAATGTACCATTAGCGTAACATTGGGAAGTCACATGTCAGGTTCGGCTACATCTGGCGCACTTCTCTTGTCCATCACCATCCTTACCCTTTCCTGACTCTTGAGGGTTAGCTGCACTTGCTTTCTCTAATTTGCGTTTCTTCCTACTTCCAACTTCGGGAGTCTTCTTGGAGCTCTCGGGTTTTCGCTTCTTCGAATCCCCAATTCCAAGTTCAGATTGCTGAAATACTCGGATAACTGACTCATTCTGACAGCCTGATATCACGCATATCGACGTCACATCATTGCATTGGACACCAGTAAATGATCTTGGGCTACAACCCTGAATTGTTTTGTGTACGCTCCGGTGCACTGTTCATATGGTTAATAGAAATCAGGAATACGTTCCAATGAGATCATAACAAATGAACAACCAAAACTTTCCAATCATTATTTTACCTGAAGGGTTTCCAATCTATGTCCCGCCAAGATCCTGCCCAGGAGTACCGCATTCACGTTTCTGGCCATTATTTTGGTTAGCATCACGCTGTTCCAAGGCAGTATTAACGTGTTGGGTTATGAGTCGTGCCAACTCCTCTGGGGTGGCAGGTAGTCCAGTATCCGGTTTCGCTTTTGGCGGCATTTTCGTCGTTTCTATTATTTACAACAATAATAATCACATGAGACGATAACCAAAATAAAAATAATTCAATCATTAAATATTAGTGGACCAAACATTGTGCATGTATGATATCCACATATTAATGAGAACAATTTTTAAACCAAAAGTATACAATCTGATACTATCATAGAAATTAACAACTTGTTTTTTTTTCAGTACATGATATCTATCATCGGTATGTCTACATCGACACCCATAACAAGTTTTTCACAAAATTTATACCTAATATCACAAAATATAATCGGCACGCAGACCCCCAAAAGAAAAGCATCAAAAAGAGTATCCAAACACAACAACCAAAAACAAACAACCATCAACAAACATAAACAACATCTAACGCTTCATCCCTATGAAATCTAGCATCTTCCTAACCAACTCCTCCAAATCCACGATCCTCCAATGCATCTGATTCATCACGCTGTCGTCTAATTCCTTCAACTCATCGTACCAATCCATCTACCCTTCAAGGTCCTTCAGCTTACCCTTGGTCGTTTCCAGTTCTTCGCGCATGGCAGCAAACTGTCGGTCACAATGACAAAATCGATCCACCCAAACTCCTTTCTGCTTCTTAGAACCAGATGCAGTCTCAACTTGTGACATGGAAGCAACCTCTCCAGCATGCCTAACTCTCTTCCCGCGGTGATAATACACTAATAGAGGCGTAGAAGAAGCGCGTGACTCAATGACAGGTAAAGGTGACTCTGACAAAACAGGTGGAGGGACCTCAGCAACGGGCTCGATCACAGTAGTAGGTGGAGCAACAGACGGCTCTAATGGTCGAGCTGTAACGATAGTGGCATCCACTGCTGGTGCAATACTAAAAGGTCCTCCAAATACAGGGACATCTCTGATCACGTCATCGATAACTGGTACTGTGCCAGATGATTGTCCTGTCTCATGGATCAAGGAAGGAGCGTCATCGTTGTCATCAATCCACCCGTTTCTCATGAAAGCATATCGGGGGTCTACCTGGCTAGCGAAAGCAGGGTCGACACGGAATGATGAAGCAAACTCAGCCAGACCAACCATCTGTGGGATTGTGATAGGTGCCTCTGGTAAAATAGATCAGGGTGAAGTCTAAAAATCTGGCTCGCTACTTGAATCGTTGATCTCGATGACCTCGTGCTCGTGCGACATCTGTGACACATATATAACCGTACAAGTAAGTGTGTGATCAGCATGAATAGTAACACATAAGGCTCAGAATAAACTGAAATTCACGTATGCACATAAAACACATAATGGTTTTCACACATAATAAAATGTTTTCTATGTTTATTTAAAAATCTTGGCTTCGAGAATTTTGGACTTTATATTTCAAAATTCTCCGGTTGAAGCCTAGTGTTTTCCGCAAAAACATCTAGTTCGCTAACAACCAATGGCTCTAATACCAACTTCTGTCACACCCCAAAATACGTCGCAGTGGAATATTAAATGTAGTGGAGATGGAAGTTGGTGCCCATTTATATCTTATCGAGCGATGCATTTTATTGTTGGACCTTTTGGTTTATGTTAAACATAAAATTTTTAAACATTGCGTTTTAATACACGACACAACTACATAATTAAGATGTCTTTGATCCTCGCAGATCTTATTACAAAAGTCCCAGAAAGTTTAAAAGTTGTCTAACATTTTCAAACATACAACATGCATCATTCAAACACAAGATACGCCATGATTTCCCGAAGCCGAATTCATGTACCTGTAGAACACGTTAAAATCAAGTATCAACACAAAGGAAGGTGAGTTCACTTATTCGTTTACTAACAGATTTTATTCCAAAGAAAACTTTCTGTTTAGGTGTTTATAAAAAAACATCCATTTAATTCTTAGAAAGTACATTTTACTTTCTTCATAAAATCCATGGGCCTTCCGTCGGTTCATTACTCCGACAACATTAATATTGCCCAGGTTTTGTATATTAAATTATAGCGTCAACTTTCAGACTCGTATGTTAGCTAGACAATACGAACTATATATTAACCATGCAGGGATAATCAATGCTAGACAATAAACAAAATAATAATTCATCGTTTGACATTGACACGGGGTGACCGGTCACGACGGGGTTGTCAACCCGATAGATCTACCAACAATTCCTCGCGTACCATACTTAACTGATTAAATGACATCATCGGCGCAGGGTTCTTTCTCGAAGAACAATATGATGTCTGCCTCACGTACAATATATATATCCTACTAATATGACAATTTAATATACTACGACTTACGAATTCCCCTATCACTCAAATGTTGAGACTCAGTCCGGAATTCATTCCCATTTCGTACGGTCTCGTTTCACTTAAGAAATACCGCACTGATAATATTCATTCTTCAAAATCGTTTTACTTCGAAACATATAATTTATCAAATTCATATATTTTCAGTGAAAATATATATTTTATATTAAAAGGTATGTTTTATTTCGAAAACATTATTAAACCCTTTTAACAACGTGTTCCACACCTAAAATATATATAAAACAGTAAAAAGAGGGGTTTAGTGACACTCACCTTTGGGTGCGTATTTTAATACCGCAATCCCAGAGACTGATTTTTATATACGTTCTAATATAGGAACAATTCTAAATCAATATACATATTTAACAAAAAAATCCTAAGTTTCTCCGTTTCTTAGAATTATCACATAACTTTGAGATTTTCTCGAAAAGTTGTCACTTTTGATTATGTTGGGTTGTTAATATATATATGAGTTCATATATATATTTTTATGATGTCGCGACTTGAACGATTTTATTGGTGACCATTATTGTGTGAATCCATCAACTTTCCATTTATACGCACTATATCTACGATTCGCGCGTCATATTGTATATACCTAAAAGTTCATAGAATTTAACACCGAACACACAAAATATTACTAACTTATCTATTTTGTTATTTTTAAATCAATTATACATAAATCATCTCATATATACCAAATTTCATGCTCGACAAACAAGTTACATGTTTAACGCAATTTTACCGTTTCTACTGCACAAAACGTACATGCATAGTCTAAATTTCCCATTATCAAATTATCACTTAACATATTATCATATTTACATGTTCAAATCACTTAATACATTTTATCACATAAGATTCACTCAAAATTCACCCATACTAGTGTTCTTTGAAAAATGCGTATTTTAGCGATTAGGTGGCGTTTTCGGGTGTCGGAAGTCACATATGACCAACCAAACAACAAGTAAACTTAAAATTTGTTAAAATACTTGTTTTTAAACTAAAAACATCAGTTTATATACTGATCTAAACCAGTTTTATAAAAATCACCCAAAAAGCCGATTTTTGACCGTTTTAACGCATAGTTTTGCGTTAAACGTTACTATGATCATCCCAACTCGAAATGACTTGATATTTTAATGCAACACATGTTATTTACTGATTAAAATAGTGATTATATTCATATTAGTGCAGTTTTTGTATAAGTCACATAAACCATGCGATTTCATGTATATTTCAACACTTTAAGCAAAATGTACTACATGCAAAGCTAATAAACTTCATGACAAGTCTCATACTACTTTAACACATGAAATAACCTTATTTTTAAGGTGTATAATCTGATCTAAAACTATTTTTACCATAACATCATTTATTCATCATTTTATGTACATACACCCACATGCATGACTATGTACAAGCACTTAATGCACATATGTGATATCATCATCAACATGTATGGACTAAATGCATCTAGACATACCTTTAACTCATGTTCATATATCCAAAATTAATATCATCTTCATATGATCATCATCATCATCTAATCATTCAACATAAATGCAAGACACATTCCCTCACATTTATGAATTAACAACAAATTTTGTGTGCATGCGTATATATATATATATATATATATATATATATATATATATATATATATATACACGGCTCACACATATATACATATTCATATGCTTCCAAATTTATACTTTTCATATATTCATTTAAATCACCAAACAACTTTTTAGAACATTCCAAGATCACACATTCTATCACATGTCAACACATCATCATGCAGGATCAATCAAACAATAAAACTTAAAATCTCATAAGTATATATATATAGATATCTATGGCCAAACATATATACCCTTACTTATCCATTTTCATTTTTATTGAAAACCCATTTGTTTTAGTTTTCAAGTTAGTGTTTATATTCAAGAACTAGAGAAACTCCCATAGCCATCCATCACTATGAATCAAGAACAAGATGAAGTGTTATACCTCTAAGATTCCTAGTGGGTTTTGATGAAAATGATGATATGGAACTTGTTCTAGCTTGATCCCTCTTGAAAACACCTCTAAAACCCTTTTTAGATCTTCAAATGGACTTGGAAAAAGATTGCATGAACTTGAATCTTCAAGACTTCAAAAATTTGAAATGGTAGTGTGTGTATGTGTGTGTTTTCGGCCGAGATTCAAGATAGAGAGAGTGAGTGATTTTGTTGGATCTTGTATGGATTAAATGGAGTATGTAGGAGGTGGAAATGATTATGTTTATGGTTCCAAGGTCACACTTGGCTAATTAGAAGCAAAAAGGCAAAAGGTGGGCAGCCATATGGCCGCCACCTATCTCTCTCTCTCTCTTATATATATACACTACACATATAAATATACATATACATATACATATAGAGTTTAGTGATTAAAACAGGTATTTTACTGGATACCGGGTATTCTATTTTGCGTTTTAAGCCCGTTTTAAGTTATTTTTATCATTCTATAAAATTAATCACTTAAAATTATTTCTGAAATAATTACCAGTTGCCTCGACTGGCTACGTGGTCGGTATTTGGAAGTATGCGCGCTGTGCTGCGCGGTACACGTTTAAAATCGCAAAAATAGGAATTTAAGCGTTTTATTTATTTTTGGCGTTCTATAAGAATAAATTTATCAAATTATTTCTAAAATGATTTTTAGTTGCCTTGACGGGCTGTGTTGACAGTATTTTGTCGGTATACGCGTTACATCGCGCGGCACGTGCTTAAACTCGAAAAATAGAATTTCTTAGCGTTTTAATTTATTTTTCCTCACGAATAGGATTAAAATTATTATTTTAATCATAACAGGCTATTTTTAGGATTTTAATACTGTCTGGGTGGTCACCGACAATCGTTTCGCATTTTAATTGATACGCGATAAGCGTTTATCTTACTGCTGCCAACAAAATTTTTACCAAAATTTAAGTTTACCAACACATTAAATTTCACGTATAAACACCATAACCAAACAAATATAGTCCTGATACCTATTCACAATACGTATTACAATTGTACGGTACGGCCTGAAGGGTCGGGTGTCACAGCTTAGTCCCAAGTTATGATATGTTTCAGGTTTTACAAAGCTAAACAGCTAAGGATCCTGGATCCTAACCTTTTACTAAGGTTTGTCTATTGGTTATCTTGATTATAAGTGTTAAAGACTTAGGATCCTAACCTGGATTCTCAGTTATTATCCTTATTTACCTTCATTTTATTCTTGATTTATTTTTGTTACCCTTATTCTTTGACAACATGATACCTGATCCTTAATTTATGCCATTTTTTGAACCTTCGATTATAAGATATTTGATCCTTGATCATATCCTAAACTTTTTGACATAATCTAATATATTCTCATTCTTAACTTGTGAATTCAAAGAAAAGGTACCATAAACATTGAAAGGTAAATATACACATAATGGACAACATAAGATAGCCAAAAGATTAGAGTTTTATTTATTTATCAAAACATTAACCCTTAAAAGGTTGTCAAAATTGCCTACCCCAAGCATCTACCAGCAAAACGTGGCCCGTCCACTGGGGTAGGCAAAGGGTGTCCTTAGTTAACAGTTCATAAAGTGTGGGAATAAAAGGGCGGCAGGATAACAATGGTTTCATCCCCCAAATAGAGGATTCCTCCACCATCTATTATCCTACCTATTGTCTGAAGGATCCATGATCCTTAAACCTAAAGGCTATTTTTTAAGTACAGACCAACATTGTTCACCATCAAAACATCATCAAACAAAAAAAAAACTACCAAACCATAAAAAATGGGCTCCGGTCACGTCTAGAAATTTCCATCATCGCCCATTGTTGCAGCCTACACCTTCGCTGCATCACCACCAACCGCTGCATCCTCAGCTTGATCCTTCACCCCGCTGCCACTGGCTTCAATCATCAGAACCTCTCCAGCCTCCTCTTCATCATCTAGCTCAGCCAGCTTGGCTTTCCAACCTTCCTGGTCCCAGGCAGTCCTGTCAAAGTTAGGATCCTCAGCTTCCTTTGCCATCTGAAGTTTGATCTTGAGCATGGCTATTATGGCAGAAAGCTTAGCACCCTCCATCACGTCAGCCTTCTCCTGATCAGCTGCGATGTGGGCCAAGACCAGTTCCCTCTTCGCCAGGTTGACTTCATTCTCGAGGGAGGCGATCTTTTGATCCTTTGCCAGGTACAGCTTCTAGAAGTCCAGCTGCTTTTGATCAGCCTCTTCAGCATAGGAATCCATGAGCATATGGATCTCAGCAAATTTCTGCAAAAGAATGACACATGCCAGGATCCGTTATCCTCAATATGGGCAGAACAGACTTAAGGATCAGGGATCCTTACCTCCGAGACATATTCTTCAAACTGGTGCTGGATGAGAGGCAGGCCTTCAAGAGTGTTAGTAGTTTTCCTCTTCTTTCCACCCTTGCCTTTCGTGCTAGCACCCTTAGGAACTGGGATGCTAGGACTAGCAGCAAGTTGTTTCTTGCCGGACCGGGAGGAGGCAAATGCATCAAGATCACTGACACTAAAGCGAGAGGGCGATTTTAAAGATTTTCCAGCGCCTGCAAATGGCAAACAACATATAAGTATCCTTATTCTACATCTATCTAAATATTTAATTATACATAAATGTGAATACTTACTTGACATGGTGACTGAACCAGAGGATGTGTGACAACCCTCACCAAACCAGGTATCCGTACGAATTAATTAATATTTAATTAATGCTAAATTACTGTGCTTGGTTACAGTTGTGATTAAACTGCTACTTGAATTCTGATACATACACATACATGCATCATACTTTATTGCTGTCACTCCATTATTTACACAGAACTATAGTGACAAACTTGATGCACAAAAGCACGGTAGCACAAAGAACGGATAACCCAGTAAACATGCTGACATAGCCAGCATCAGACAGGCACTGTCTCTGAGGCCAGTATGAGCCAGGAATAGTTTACTACACTAGTAGGGAGTGTAGGGAGGTGAGGATTGTTAAACTGCGTCACTAGGTGATAGTTAAAGTGACCGGATGTGCCTAAAACATGTTCTAATTACAAAATTCTACACTTTATGCAAAAATTCAGCTTTTAAGCTAACTAGTAAAGTGCAAAAACATGGGAAAACAATACTAGACACTTTCCAAAGTGTCAGGAATTCATTGTGTCACTAAAACAAATATTAACGACATTTTAAATGCTTATTTAGCACATTAACGGATTAATATCCAACCAAACAACCGGACTTTACCCGGAACATAAAAATATTGACATTGACATTGTTTTTCCTTTTCTGAGCCAGTTAGGGTCCCCGAATACCCTAACACCCGTTATAATACATAACACACTAGTAATTAGTTTAACCTCCTAACTAAACTAACTAAACTCTAACTATGAAGTTCAAACCAAACCATGACCCCCCCTTCCAACCGAATCGGTCCCCAAGGGGACACACCCCACCTATTTTTGAATATTTTAATCCCTTGTGTCTCATATCTAGAATGCACAATATCTAATGGTTAAAGGATATGAATGGTTTATAAAAAGACTTAGGGGTTAATCACTTCATTCTAACACTTAACAAAAAAAAATTGCATCTTTCTTTCCCTCTCCTCTTGTGATCGGCCGAACCCACACACCCACATCCACCCATCTTCAAGTTTCAAACAAGCCATTCCACTTACATACAAAGGTGAAGGGTCACACATAAGGAGGCTCGGTGCTTACGGAATCACAAGGACCTCTCTACATCGCTATTAACCACCTTGTTTTCGGCTTGATTCTTCCCTAGCCTTGAGCTAGTAGTAAGTGATTCTAAACACTCTCTTGATCTTGTCTAAAGTGGTTAATGAGAAGTTTAACGGTTAAAAATCATGAACACTAAAGATCAAAACTTAAAGACTTGAAAGTATGATGAACTTGTTGGATAAAAAGAATCAAATGGTGTAAAACTCATGAATCTTGTCTAGTTATGGTTATTTTATGTTGTTGATTGCTAGTAGTGGAACGGATCGTCATCTAACCACGCTAGGTCATGTTCATGGAACATGAACTAGCAATATGTTTAGTGTAAAAGTTACAAGATGACGAACCCTTTCATACATGAACATGAACTTGTGTAAAAATAGTTTTTCTTGTAAAATAGAGTTTTAAACTAGTAGATCTAAAGATCTACAAGTGGTATTTTCAAAGAACCAAGTGTAAGATGCAAACCATGTTTAAGAGCCGGATCTTTCATGAACTAAAAGCATTTTGTGAACAAACAAGTGTGTAAACACTTGTGTGATAAAAGGATTTAACAAAATAATACCAACGCAAGTGTTTAAATATATATTTAAAATATATATTTCGTAAACAAAAATCCACCTCCGATTTAAGAGCCAGATTTTTGTAATCGGAGGTGGATTTTTGTAAACAAAACTTACTAAATATATATTTAAAATATATATTTCGTAGTAAAACACTTGCGTGATTTTACGATTATTTTGTGAATTATATTATTTTGAGGGTAAAAATAATATAACTGGAATACATTGTGAAAGCACGACTCCAAAATAATACCAACGCAATCACAAATAAATATTTAAGTTACACCGGTATTATTACTACCACACGAACTGTAAAACGTAACTTACGTATTTTCGGAAAATACTCCTAAATGCGTTTTCTGATAAAAGTATTATTTTGGAAGATTGTATGGAATAAAATATAATATTTTTGGGAAAAATATGTATATTTTGGAAATAGAATATTTTAGACAAATATATTTTATTAAGTGAGACTTAATAATGTATTTTGGATTTACAAAACGCACATGTATTAAAGCCCCCATCCTTGGGAAGGAATATAACTATAGATAATTACGAAGTGTAAATACGAAATAGTTGCCTAACTATTTCCCAAAAGCTTAAACCTTAAGCCAAGGCACGGCCGTCCGTCTAATAGAAGTTAGTACGTGTAGGTCGTCACGCAACAGGTTATTTTGGGATGGACTATTTCGAGACGCACTTCAGTGAGTTCATGTCCCCCTTTTCTCCTAACTGTTTTCAGTTTTTATACTGTGGGGGTGAAATACATGTTACGATTATTACGAACTTTCACTTACATGGTATGGTTAGCGTAAGGAGGGTCACTACTTAGATCATGTGAGTGGGTAGGCGGGAACTGGAGGCCATTAATCCTAATTGTAGGACCGAGGGTCTTTAGCGGTAGATCTATCTGGGTGTAGCGAGCCCAGCCCCAGGCCCAACAGTACGGACCTCGGGGTGACTTGGTACCCGACGCAAAAATCTGCTAGGTTTGAGTCTTCCTACTGCACTTCACACATATCAATGGCCTTGCAAACCATTGGTGATCTCTTTATTTCCTTATTTGCTACATACCAGGGATTTTATACTTACAAAGGTTTTACATACTCACTTTCACATGAACTCGCTCAACTTTATGTTGATTTTTCAACTTACATGTATTTCAGGGAATTAGGGATCTGGTGAAGTATGCTACGTTTTCACGCTGCGTAAGAGTTATGAGGTCATCCACGTTTAGGGATTGTGACTTTTACCTGGACGAGTCATAAGTCTTAAATGGTGTTTATCTTATGTTTATGGTTATGTCATATGAACAATGTTTTTATTATGTTGTGTTGTAAACTTGTTGCATGTGTCAACTTTAAACAATGTTGTCGTATTTTACTTTTAAAACTTAAATCAATGGATGATCATCAAGGTTTTACTTTCATATAGCTTTGTTGTGATTAAGCTATGGTATTAAGAAGTCACACCAAATAAACCCACGCTTCCGCAAAGCCAGGGTGTGACAGCTTGGTATCAGAGCTTTGATCATAGCGAACTAGGATTCCTTCTCGAGTCTAGACTATGATCACTAGGGCTCTCACGAAAACATTTTTACATTGCATACACTAAACGTCCAGATCCAGGTCACAAAACAATTCCCCAAACAAAAGAGTGAGCACATTTTATTTGTAGTTATAGCTCAGTCTGAGAGGCTGAGGGAGTAGTCTTGTGGGACTAGGAGGCTCAGTCTGAGAGGCTAAGGGAGTAGTCTAGTGGGACTAGGAGGATCAGTCTGAGAGACTGAGGGAGTAGACTAGTGGGACTAGGAAGTTCAGTCTGAGAGGCTGGAAAGGTAGTCTGAGAGACTAGGAGATTCAGTCCGAGAGGCTGGGAGGTTAGACTAGTGGGACTAGGAGAATTACTTGTTTGCTTATTGGTGACTAACATGTTTATTTGATTATATGATTGATTATTTGTGCATGTGTGTGTTTGTGCTACAGACGTCATGCCTTCATCCGGTACTGGGGAGTCGGACACTACAGATCCCATGGCCATAGTATCAGACGACATAGTTTCATCGGAGCACGAGGTGTACACTTCCGATACTACCAGCACAGACGATGACGACTTTCAGCCCTTTGCGCTGCCTGATGTCGTAGCAGAGCCTGTTGATGGCCATCTTGTTGGGGATTTACCACTCGTGGTGATCCCTGCTCCTGTGCCCCTTGCCGCTTATCCCGTTGTTGATATGCCCCTCAACGTTGTCTCTGACGAAGATGTCGATCTATTTGAGGAGGACCCACTTGAGGGCGAGGCCCATATTGCTGCCGGTGATATCCTACTTCTTGTTGATGCTCCTGCAGACTCATTTGAGTTTGTGGCGTCCGCATCTTTACACGCACAGGGAGTGCAACACCACTCACACGACGCCGACCCGGACATAGCGTCATCCGCTGCACCTGCTCCTGTGCACAACTTTGAGTTCGATCATGATGGTGATGATGATTCAGATCCTATTTTTCCACCTGGCTTTGATCCAGACCAGGACATTGAGTTCATACACTTAGACCAGCACTTGGTGGATCCTGTAGCCCCTGTCGACCCTATGTTTGCTGATCCAGCTGATTTTGAGATGGAGTTTGTTGATCCAGAGCCAGCTGTGGCCCCTGAGCGAGGCATTGTTCCTGACCCCGCATTGGAGCATGACCCTGTTCATGCCGATGCACCTGCTGTTGCTCCTTTGGTTGATGACTTACCTGTTGATGATCATCCTGTTGTTGTTCCACATTTGGTGGATGATCATATTGCTGATGCTCTTGTTGATGCTCCACTTGCGTTAGAGGATCCTGTTGTTGCACCACTTCCTGATCCTATGCCGGTGATGTTCGACCGTGCACCTTTCGCGACCCATATTGATCCACGATACGCTCACACCCACAATGGGTGGATAGATGATGACGATGATTACCCACCTTTCGTGATACCAGTTACACCACCTGTAGCCCCTGTTTCAGCTCCTGTTTCAGCTCCCATTGATGTCCCGCATACCACAGATACTCACCGCACAGGTCTCCCGGTCACTTATCTCCAGGACATTCCGCTGCCACGTCCTGGGGAGGGTTCGTCACGTCATCCATTTGGTCATACACCTTTTGTGTCAGGAGGTGATCAGTTTGTACCTCAGGTTTCTCATCCCACTGTTGTCCCCACCGTTGCACCATTTACTGTGCCATCCATTGCTCTATCTAGTGAGCCATTCCTCTGGACCACGCCCCCCATTATGCCACCGACGGATCCATATCACCCATATCACGTGGGGTATTCCACGGAGGATGTTCTCACATCTTTCATGATACAGCAGGAGGCGCTGACCCGTCGTGTACAGGAGCTGGAGAGAGCTCAGCGACTCCCGTGCCAGTGCCATACTCCACCTGCAGTATCACACCCTCCTCGACCACTTTCACCTGATTCTGCCGCTCGTTTTTGGACCCCCGAGCAGTAGATAGCTTACTTACTACGCGCTCATCACGCTATGGAGGAGGACTGACTTCATATGCGACGTTTACTCTTTTCTCGTTTTCCCCCTCCTCCACCGCCATCAGCTTAGGGACATTTTGTACGACTCGGGTAGACTTTTGATGAGAGACCGCGATTGTGCAGACTACACAGCTTTTGGAGACCGCATTTTTTATGATTATGACTTTTGATGATTTGTATATTTGACGTTGTTGTCACTGACTAGTTAGTTTGGACTAGGGCGATGTGGCCCTTAGTCACTGATGATGTATGATACAGTTATGTACTTGTAAACCTTACATTGTGGTCTTGATTTATGACAGCGCAATCGCAGTATTCTCATCATTTGAGATGTTTGATTGATTGTTTATGTTCTATAACATGAGATGTTATGTGGTGATTTATTTATAACATGAGATGTTATGTGTTGATATTGTTAAATACATACGTACACTTTACTTACTATGACCTGACCTACGTGAACACATCTTTTAGAAGATGCCACCGAAACGCGATCCGCGCATGCCTGCCAACGAGGCAGAACTTCAAGGAATCATCACTGCCGCCATAGCGCAGTATGCAACCTCACAAGGAGGAACCAGCGGAAGCACTTCACAGAACAACGGCAATAACAATCCACCACATGGTAATGTTAAGTCGTTTGAGACATGCTACGATACATTTGGATATTTTTAGCACGTTCGCTAATGCCATTTGTATATTCTAACGTATGTGCAGGGTGCACTTATAAGCAGTTCTTAGACTGGAAGCCCGTAAACTTTGACGGCACCGGAGGTGCTGTTGCTTTTGTAAGATGGGCCGAAAAGACAGACTATGTTCTTCGAATGAGCAAGTGCGCTCCAGACCAACAAGTGACTTACATTTCTGGGCTATTTTTGGACGGAGCCCTGTCCTGGTGGAACTTACAAGTGCAAACTCTTGGTGAAGCCGCTACTTACGCATTGACCTGGGCTGAGTTAAAAGAGCTGATGCGAAGGAAGTATTGTTCTCGTGCTGAGATACAAAGGTTAGAGACTGAATTCTGGCATTTAAGGATGGATGGTCCCAAGATTGCTGAGTACGTTCAGAGATTCCATGACCTGTCACATGTGGTACCTTATATGGTTACACTGGAATTCAAGCGAATTGAGCGCTTTATCTGGGGTTTAGCTCCACAGATCATGAGTATGGTCACTACTTCCAAGCCTGCAACAATAACAGAGGCCATCGATCTGAGCGTAGCTCTTACTGAGGAAGCCATCTGCCTGAACAAATTTACGAATGTTGAGCCAAGGAAGAAAGAGACTCACGTAGAGTCATCTGGTGAGAATAAAAGGAAATTCTCGAACTTCAAGCAGGGTACTAGCGATGTTGGTAAGAAAGGAGAATCAAGCGCACCGATCCAAGCCGCAACCGGTGTTGGGAAGAAAGGAAAAGGCTATATGGGTACGCATCCCAAGTGTAACACCTGCCAGCGTCATCATTCTGGCCGGTGTGGGCCAAAAGTATGTGAAGCTTGTGGAAAAGTTGGCCACCTGAAGGATAACTGCTGGGCTAGTGCAGGCCGGGGAGGCCAAGGAGGTTTTGATAATCGGAACAATAATCATGGTGGTAATGGGAATCGTCCACAAGGGAATAATGGAGGCAACGAAAACCGTGGAAACATTGCAAATCAAGCTGGGGACGCGAATCGAAATCAAAACAACAATCAAGTGGGGAATGGAGGTGGAAATGGTCAAAGATTGGGTTGTTTTAACTGCGGTGACAGGGAAGTGTGTCAGGATCCCAACGTAGTCACTGGTACGTTCCCTATAAACCAACGCTTTGCATCCGTTTTGTTTGATACTGGTGCCGATTATAGCTTCGTGTCATTAGAATTTAAGAATATACTTGGGTTGACACCTTGTAAGTTAGACGTTCCGTATTCCATCGAATTGGCGAATGGGAAATTAGTTGAGACCAGTGAAGTTGTCCGAGGATGTGTGATTGAACTAGGAGGGCACGAGTTTACGCTAGACTTACTACCTATCGAGTTGGGAAGCTTTGATATGGTAGTGGGAATGGATTGGCTATCGAGTAACAAAGCCAAGATAGTTTGCCATGAGAAGACCATCCGCATCCCACTGACGGATGAAGAAACAATCGTAGTGCACAGAGAGAAGCGTGATACGCCGTTGAGAATTATTAGCTGTCTAAAAGCTAGAAAGTGCTTGAAGAAGGGATGTGTTGCATTCTTAGCACACATCGTGGATAATGAAGTTGCTGAACCAAAGATCAAAGACATCCCAGTTGTCAAGGAATATCCAGAAGTCTTTCCAGAGGACTTGCCAGGATTACCGCCTCAAAGGTAAGTCGAATTCCACATCGATTTTGTTCCAGGTGCCGCACCTGTAGCCAAGGCACCCTATAGACTTGCGCCATCAGAGATGCAGGAGTTGTCGACACAACTCCAAGAGCTGTTAGATAAAGGATTCATCAGACCAAGTTTCTCACCTTGGGGAGCTCCGGTTCTGTTTGTTAAAAAGGACGGTAGTTTCCGTATGTGTATAGACTACCATGAACTTAATAAGTTGACCATCAAGAATAGATACCCTTTGCCGATAATGGATGATCTATTTGACCAGTTGCAAGGCTCAAGCTATTATTCAAAGATCGATTTTCGATCTGGATACCATCAACTTAGGATACAGGAGGAAAGTATCCCGAAGACCGCTTTCAGAACTCGCTACGGACACTAGGAGTTCCTAGTTATGCCGTTTGGGTTAACAAACGCGCCTGCAGTTTTCATGGACCTAATGAACCGAGTCTGCAAGCCGTACTTGGATAAGTTCGTGATTGTGTTTATCGACGACATTCTGATTTACTCGAAGACAAAGGACGAGCACGAACAACACTTAAGAGCTATTCTAGAGCTACTTAAGAAGGAGAAATTATACGCCAAGTTCTCGAAGTGCGAGTTCTGGCTGTGTGAAGTCCAATTCCTTGGACATGTGTTTAATGGAAATGTAATCCATGTTGATCCCACAAAGATCGAGGCGATCAAGAGTTGGGAGACCCCAAAGACGCCAACCAAGATTCGACAGTTCTTGGGTTTGGCTGGTTATTATCGAAGATTCATTGAGGATTTTTCCAAAATCGCTCAACCTCTGACCACGCTCACATAGAAGGATAGGAAGTTTGATTGGGGAATCAAACAAGAAGAAGCATCCCAGTTAATGAAAGACAAGCTTTGCAATGCGCCGATCTTAGCGCTACCAAAAGGAACTGATGATTTCGTGGTATACTGTGACGCCTCACGTCAAGGATTGAGTTGCGTGCTGATGCAACGCCAGAAAGTTATAGCTTATGCGTCACGTCAGTTGAAAGTTCATGAAAAGAACTATACCACGCATGATCTAGAGCTAGGCGCAGTGGTATTTGCGCTGAAAATCTGGAGACATTATTTGTATGGTACAAAGTGTACAATCTTTACGGATTATAAGAGTCTGCAGCACATATTCGACCAGAAAGAGCTCAATATGAGGCAAAGACAGTGGGTCGAATTATTAAACGATTACGACTGCGAGATCAAGTATCATCCAGGGAAAGCGAATGTGGTCGCTGATGCCCTGAGTCGAAAAGAAAGGATCAAGCCCATAAGGGTTAGGGCTTTGGAGATGATCGTACAGACAGACCTCTCTCTGCGCATTCGTGCCGCCCAGAGAGAAGCTTTGAAAGAAAGGAATATTGAAGAGGAATATCTCCATGGGATGGAGAAGCAATTAGTGCCAAACGAGGAAGGAACGCTATGCTTCATGAAAAGGAATTGGGTTCCTCTGTTTGGTGGTTTGAGAAAAGTTATTTTTGATGAAGCTCACAAATCACGGTACTCTATCCACCCAGGAGCGGATAAGATGTACCAAGACCTTAAGGATTATTATTGGTGGCCTAGGATGAAAGGCGATGTTGCTGTTTATGTTAGCAAGTGTTTAACGTGCGCCAAGGTAAAGGCTGAATACCAGAAGCCTTCAGGACTTCTGCAGCAACCTGAAATTCCCATGTGGAAATGGGAACAGATTTCAATGGACTTCATAACGAAACTGCCAAAGACGCCCAGAGGTCATGATACTATTTGGGTAATAGTTGACCGTCTGACCAAGTCCGCACACTTCCTGCCAATCAAAGAGAAGGACAACACGAGTAAACTTGCGGAAATATACATGCGAGAGATTGTTGCACGTCATGGAGTGCCTCTCTCGATCATCTCTGATAGAGATGGACGTTTCACATCAAGGATTTGGCAATCCTTCCAAGAATCTTTTGGTTCACAGTTAAATCTGAGCACTGCATTTCATCCGCAAACTGATGGGCAAAGTGAAAGAACTATTCAGACATTGGAGGATATGCTGAGAGCATGTGTAATGGATCTAGGTGGTAGCTGGGATAATCATTTACCATTGGTCGAGTTTTCATACAACAACAGCTACCACACAAGCATTGGAGCCGCGCCATATGAAGCTCTTTACGGACGCAAGTGTCGATCACCACTATGCTGGGCTGATGCAGGTGATAGGCAGCTTGTTGGTCCCGAAATAGTCCAAGAGACGACAGACAAGATTGCGTAGATTCGAAAGCGCATCGAGGCGGCTCGTGACAGGCAGAAAGCCTATGCAGATCCAAAGAGAAAACCTTTGGAATTTCAAGTTGGGGATATGGTTTTATTAAAGGTTTCACCCTAGAAGGGTGTGGCATGCTTCGGAAAGCGTGGGAAGTTGAATCCGCTTTACACTGGCCCGTTCAAAATACTGCAAAGGATTGGGCTTGTAGCCTACAAGTTGGACCTACCTGCTGAACTCAATGGTGTTCACGATACATTCCATGTATCAAATTTGAGAAAGAGTCCAACACAAGAAACAGTGATCATTCCTGCTGACGAAGTTCATATCGACGACACGCTCCACTTTACTGAAGAACCCGTCGAGGTTACGGATTGGAAAGTTAATAAGACACGCAGGAGTAGTGTCACGCTCGTCAAAGTTCGTTGGAATGCAAGAAATGGGCCTGAATTCACGTGGGAACGTGAGGATCGTATGAAAGAGAAGTACCCCTATTTATTTCCTAAGACCCCTGCATCTAGAAGCAGAGCTTAAATTTCGGGACGAAATTTATTTAACGGGGGGAGAATGTGACAACCCTCACCAAACCAGGTATCCGTATGAATTAATTAATATTTAATTAATGCTAAATTACTGTGCTTGCTTACAGTTGTGATAAAACTGCATCTAGAAGCAGAGCTTAAATTTCGGGACGAAATTTATTTAACGGGGGGAGAATGTGACAACCCTCACCAAACCAGGTATCCGTATGAATTAATTAATATTTAATTAATGCTAAATTACTGTGCTTGCTTACAGTTGTGATAAAACTGCTACTTGAATTCTGATACATACACATACATGCATCATACTTTATTGCTGTCACTCCATTATTTACACATAACTATAGTGACAAATGTTGGTGCATGTTATGTGACAACAGCGTTGGATTGGTCTTTGGATATTAAACGAGTTTGGGCCGCGAAGACTTATGAAGACTGAATAGAATTCGAGTTTGTTGAAGCCCAATCTAGTCCAAGTTTGTATCAAGTTAAAGTCCATTTAGTTTAGCCCGAATTGTAAACAGAATTCGTATGGGCTTGGCCCAGTTCGAATTGTATGGTTGTGTGTATATAAACAACCTTTACCTAGAGTTTTAGGGTTAGACTTTTGGAGATTGTGGAGAGCATTCGTATTGTGAGAGAGTTTAGAACAAACAGAAATCGGCTGTTAGGTTCTAGGAGATCTTTAGTGATTGTAAACGTTTACGTTGGATAATCATAGAAGATCAGTTGGTAAACCGTCTCGTGTTCTTGTTTCTGTTTATTTGGTTTATCAAGGGGATTCCGCACCCTTGGTAGATTGTCAGTTTTGTTACGATCCATACGGGATAGGGACCTACAATTGGTATCAGAGCTTTTGCTCTTGTGCGCGGTTCAAAACTGATATTACAGATTCAAGGATTTTGTTCGTTTGAAGATTTTCGGATTTTGTGTGAAGAACAAGGAAGAACATCGAAGAACAGTCAAAATTTTCGTGATTTTGATCGGTTTTGGTGTTATTTGGAAGTTGTTTGCTGATTTTTTTGGAGTTTTAGTTGGAAGGTTATCAATCAGAAGATTCTACGGTGTAAAAGGTGCTGATTTTTCGGTATTGATTACT
Source organism: Helianthus tuberosus (assembly GCA_030545235.1). Lineage (NCBI taxonomy): Eukaryota > Viridiplantae > Streptophyta > Magnoliopsida > Asterales > Asteraceae > Helianthus > Helianthus tuberosus. Next base: position 129,797,501 of record CM060407.1, read on the forward strand.
GGAAGATTGCTGGTCTCGACAGGGTACTGCTCACTCGCAACCGTGGTCTCGACTCGCAACCGTGGTTTCGACTTGTGCTGATTTGACTCGCAACCGTGGTCTCGACTTGTGCTGATTTGACTCGCAACCGTGGTCTCGACTCGCAACTGTGGTCTCGGCTTGTGCTGTTTTGACTCGCAACCGTGATCCCGACTCGCAACAGTGATCTCGACTCGCAACCGTGATCTCGACTCGCAACCGTGAAAGTGGTGGAATTTTTCTAGGCAATCGCAGGAAAAATTTCACTGTTTCGTGTTTAGAGAATTATCCGTAACTCATCTGGACAAACCGTTTGCACCGTTGGACTCCTCGGATTTTTAGGACCAAAAAAAAAAAAAAAAAATGTCGAACATGTCTAAATCCCGAAAACGGTTCTAGACATTTTATATCATTGGAATCGTAATCTCGAGACGAATCTAACGGTATAATTTGGTAAGAACAGGTTTCGGACTAAAATTGTACGGTTTTAACAGTCTGATTAACTTAAAATGTCGAACATGTCTAAATTAAACGAACTCTTAAGGATGGAACATGAGGTAGGCACAACGAACAAACCACCTAAGATGATGAAGGTGGAGAATTACCTGACATGGAAGGATAGGTTTCAATCTTTCATTGAATATCAGGACACACGCATGTGGATTTGTATTGAAGATGGGTACACAAACCCTACACATGACTTTGAAGGCAGACCGCGTGTCACACCCTATGTGAACATGCAAGATAATGATAAAAGGATGTATGAGGTTGAAAAGAAAGCATTGGCTGCTATCAAGATGTCCCTACCTGATAGCATCAAACACACCTTTAAGAAATATACTACTTCAAAGGAAATGTGGGATGCGTTAGAGAAGAGATATGAGGGAAATCCTGATGTCAAAAAGAACAAAGTTGATCTACTCAAGAAGCAGTTTGCTGTGTTCAAGTTTATGAAAAATGAGTCACTTGAGGACATCATCACGAGATACTACCATCTGATGTCAGAATTGGACAATTATGACATAGATTGTTATTCTGACATAGAGAAAAATGACAAGCTGCTTGATGCTCTACCTACTAAGTGGGATATCTACACTCTCATGATCAAGGGAGAAGCAGATTATGAAACAAAGGAACTGGAAGAAGTAGTTGGAAAGCTAAGAGCTTATGAGCTCAGCATGAAAAAGAAGGACACTGGATATGATCAGGTTCAAGATCCAGGGATCTACAATGGGCTTACATCTTCTTCGTCTCATGATGCTTCTAGCGACTCTGCTACTGCGTTTCTTTCATGTGATAATGAGCAGGTCACAGTAAATGAGGATGGTGATGTGTGTTTTGTTGCTGCTTCAGGAGGATCAACAGGAGTTAAGAGATCATCAGCTGCTAAACAAAGTAGTAGTACAAAGTCGATGCCAATGAGTGTGAAGTCTGCTGAAGAACATCTTGCTCTACTTGCTTCGTTTGTTGCCTCTTATGAGAACTATATTCAAGGGAATATATCTGATCCTGCCACTTTAGATGAAGATTATGATCAGATTGACCCTGATGATCTAGAAGAGATGGATTTGCAATGGCAGATGGCCATGATATCAAGACGTGTGAAGAGGTTCATGAACAGAACTGGAAGAAAGTTTGTAGGGAAGAGTGTTGGATTTGACAAGACCAAAGTCAGGTGCTTTAACTGTCAGAGTTATGGTCACTTCGCTAGGGAATGTCAGAAACAAAAGCATGAGACTTCGAGTCAGAATTCAAACAATAGAAATTCATCAAACAACTCTAACTCAAGGGCGTTGATCTCTACTGCAAGAGAGGGTTCGTATGACTGGAGTATTCACTTGGAAAATGATGAGAATGTCACTCAGGCATTCATGGCAGAGATTGTGCAAATTGATGATGGTGAAGCTACAGTAGATGAGGCTAAAGTTGAGCAGAAGAGTGAAGCTGAGGAAGATAAGGCTGATCAGACAACAGACGCTGAAGAGAAAAAGCCACAGTCTGAGCATGAAATGGAAGCTAATGAGAAAGATGAAATCATCAAAAGAATGGAAGCTCAACTTGCTGCTCTCATGGCCAACTCAGACAAATCGACAGGAGAGGTAAGTAACTCTGCCACTTCTGTTTGTTTAAAGTGTCGTGAACTACAGGGTGAAGTTGACAAATTGTCAACTCAAAACAAAAGTCTTGTGAGTGAAATGTCTAACGTAAAAGAATCAAATTTCTTTGCTAAAAGAAACGAGTCATCATATTTGAAAAAGATAAAAGGCTATGAAGCTGAAATTGAAGCTTTAACCTGCAAATTAAATGAAAAACTTCAAGTCATAGACTTAGCTCATGACATGATGGCTGAGAAAACAAAAGAGATTTCTGATAAAAACAAAGAGTTGTCAGATGCACAACTTAAAATTGTTGAACTTGAAAAGAAGTTAGGTCAATTCAGAGATTCTACTTTTGTTATGAAACACATGATGGGTGGGTTAAAGAAGAGTAATGACAAGACCAGTGTGGGATTCAAGGGATTTAATGAAGTCCCACCTCCTCTTAGTCATGACTATTCTTTCTTACCTGATGAAGATGAGTTCACAGACTTTCTGTCAACATCACCAAGTAGTTTCACATCTAGTCAAGGTGATGGATCTGAGAGTGATGAGGCTAAGGAAAACAATAACAAGGAACCTTTGAAAAGGAAAAATTCACCGCCTAAGAATAAAAATCAAGCTTTTGTCAAAAAGATTAATTTTGTTCAAGGTAGTGATTTGAAAAATGAAACCGCTGTTATTGAAAATGAATCGAATGTAGAGTTTGCTAAAAATAAGAGCATAGAAAAATCTGAAATCAAGCAAACTGAACAAGGTTCATCTAAGGGATCATCACCATCTGATAAGGGATCTACCTCAAAGACTCCAGCTAAGAAGTCTTCGAGAAAGAGATCGTGCTTCAAATGTCACGTCAAGGGACATGTAGCAAGCTGCTGTCCTAACAAAAAGAGTGAAGCACAACTTAGTGAAAAACAGAGAGGGAAATTACCAGTGAAGGAAGGTGATAGTGAGGAGAAAGGCTCAAATTCTCAAAAGAAATCTGCTCCTAAGCAACCGGAGAATGTTGCTGTTGGTGTAGATAAGGCTGGAAAAGGAACTCCACAAGTTCCTCGTTTTCAAAGAAATCAACCAAGATTTCAGCCTGAATCTACATCAGGCAGATATGAAAGACCTAGAAGTAACTCACCAAGAATGAAAAATCAAAATTCAAATAATTTCAGAAGTCAAGGTCAATATCAAAATCGATACCAAAATCATGGTGGTCGAACTTTTTATAACAATGGCTTTAGAAATTACAATCAAGGTTCTTGGAATCAAAATCAAAATTTTCAAAGGTCACATAGTCCAAACACAAATAGGTACCCTCAGGACCAGAGACCTTATGGAAATCATGCCCCATTTCCATCAACAGGCCCAAGATCCAAGACTCCAGCTAGGAGTGATGGATACTGGATGGATGTTCCTATAGTTGATGAATCTGGAAGACCCAAGACCATTAAGGCTTGGGTCCCCCAATCTAACTAATTTCTTAGTTGGTGTGTGCAGGAGCTGCTAAGGAGGATTATCAACTTATGTTGATAATGGCTGCTCTAGGCACATGAAGGGGGATGTGAGATTGTTGATATATATTTATATTGATTGATTTAAATTGAAGTTCAAAGTGCTGAGTCGACACACTAGATAACCTTGCTGATCTTTACACTAAAGCTTTTGATCGAGCTCGCTTTGAACACTTAGTCGAACTCAACGGGATGAGGAATCCTGAATAACTGGTTTTTCATAAGAATTTTGTAAATAGTTTACTGCTTTTCTTCAAAATCAAAAATACAAAAACATTGAAAAATCAAAAACATAAAAAAAATAGAAAATTAAAAATGAGTTATCACTGTGTGAAAAAGGAGATATGATAGTACATCAGCAAGTTAGACTGTCACACTGAAAATGAAATTAAATTGCTTAAGTGTGATAGCAGCTTCATCATATGATGTACCAGTAGGCAAAAGCATGAAATAATCAACTTACCAATGTGATATAAACCTAAATGAACTGTGTATGAGTGGGGAACACATCAGTGGTGTATGGTTTAATGACCTTAAATCTTGCGTTGATAGATTGCCAAAATCTGAAGTTTTGGGTCTTTATACTGTTATTTCATCTGGGGATATCTTGGCTGTCATTCTGTTCAGAACTAAAATTGTACATAACCCCAGGAAAGAAAGTCACTTGGAATTAGCTCATTTCTATTTGAATGTCTGTATGTTGTCCCGATACACACAATTTTGATCTGATTCTGAAATCTTCTCTGAAAAAAGTCGTGTACCTCCTCTGCTGCATCCAGATATATGCTGACCTGGAGGTGCTAGGCAACGACAGCTTCTGCTGCATCCAGATACATGCTGACCTAGCTGTACGTTGTCGCACTAGAGATCTAATACACTCGAAAGAGGCCCTCAAGTGCCCAAATGAAACCCAATAAACCTATATCAAACTGAGAAAAGTCATTTGATCTGTATATTATACCATCTCTCCTAAAGATCTATTCTGTTCTCTTCTCAACCTATTCCCAGTTAAGATTTCAGAAATCTGGATTGGACTTGTGAAATATGTGGTAGGGAAGATACTTGCATGATAGAGTGTGTTGTTTATATTTCCAGGATTTGATTAGTATTTATTTGGGTGTTCATTGTTAAGCAATTAAAACATGATAAAACAGATTATATGCAGACCTAGACACTGTCAGGATATCTTAAAGGATGAATTCAGTATACTCACCTACTACGATGAATCTTTGTGCATACCTTGATCGCGGGGGTATATCCTGAAGTGGGACACACTAGTATATCAGCATTAAAATTACCTTAACGTATCATACGGTAATGGTACTTGAAATGTTCATGCATTTTGTTTAAGTGGACAAACATACTGGTAATCATCTTGGACTGCTTTTCACGAAAAATTAAATAAAGAATTATCTAATTGTGTGAAACACTTTGATTATGCTGATATGATCTTCTTACCAGTGATTCTCACAAAAATAGAGTGTTTATTGTTTTTAGTATTTATTTGCTTTCAGAAAATACAAAAATACAAAAATAGTGTCTTTTTCTGTTTAAATTCTTAATGTACGGAAAACTGTTATTCTTGGAGGAATTGTTACCGATAGGGGGAGACTGTGTTAGAAAGTGGGTTCAAAATTTTGAAATGATGTAGGTTATAAGGTGTTTGATTAAAATTTGTGCGTGTTGGTGCTAAATGGAAAATGCTTAATCTGTGATACAGTTGAATTATCTCTTGAATAATAATAATTGTTTAACTATGTTGAAAAATTCTTATGGTTTCTCGAGATGTTTGTTTTATAGTATACAGATTGAAGCAGTTTGTTGATAAAGAGTTGCTGTGAAGAGATGAGGAGTTTGTTGCTGCTTGGTAGAATCCTCCTTCTACAATGCAGAATGGATGCTGTGAAGACTTACTTGGAATGCTGAATACAACTTGGAAGATTTGGTGATTGGATACATCAGCTTAGGGGGAGTCTGTTGCTGACAGAATTCATGTTGAAGCTGACACTATCCAAAGACCAAAAGACTGTGAGATTCTGAAGACTAAAGTTTCCTTTGCAAGCTATTGTCAAGGGGGAGTTTGTTGGTGCATGTTATGTGACAACAGCATTGGATTGGTCTTTGGATATTAAACGAGTTTGGGCCGCGAAGACTTATGAATACTGAATAGAATTCGAGTTTGTTGAAGCCCAATCTAGTCCAAGTTTGTATCAAGTTAAAGTCCATTTAGTTTAGCCCGAATTGTAAACAGAATTCGTATGGGCTTGGCCCAGTTTGAATTGTATGGTTGTGTGTATATAAACAACCTTTACCTAGAGTTTTAGGGTTAGACTTTTGGAGATTGTGGAGAGCATTCGTATTGTGAGAGAGTTTAGAACAAACAGAAATCGGCTGTTAGGTTCTAGGAGATCTTTAGTGATTGTAAACGTTTACGTTGGATAATCATAGAAGATCAGTTGGTAAACCGTCTCGTGTTCTTGTTTCTGTTTATTTGGTTTATCAAGGGGATTCCGCACCCTTGGTAGATTGTCAGTTTTGTTACGATCCATACGGGATAGGGACCTACAACAAACTTGATGCACAAAAGCATAGTAGCACAAAGAACGGATAACCCAGTAAACATGCTGACATAGCCAGCATCAGACATGCACTGTCTCTGAGGCCAGTATGAGTCGGGAATAGTTTACTACACTAGTAGGGAGTGTAGGGAGGTGAGGATTGTTAAACTGCGTCACTAGGTGATACTTATAGTTACCGGATGTGCCTAAAACATGCTCTAATTACAAAATTCTACACTTTATGCAAAAATTCAGCTTTTAAGCTAACTAGTAAAGTGCAAAAACATGGGAAAACAATACTAGACACTTTCCAAAGTGTCAGGAATTCATTGTTTCACTAAAACAAATATTAACGACATTTTAAATGCTTATTTAGCACATTAACGGATTAATATCCAACCAAACAACCGGACTTTACCCGGAACATAAAAATATTGACATTGTTTTTTCTTTTCTGAGCCAGTTAGGGTCCCCGAATACCCTAACACCCGTTATAATACATAACACCCTAGTAATTAGTTTTACCTCCTAACTAAACTAACTAAACTCTAACTATGAAGTTCAAACCAAACCATGACCCCCCCCTTCCAACCGAATCGGTCCCCAAGGGGACACACCCCACCTATTTTTGAATATTTTAATCCCTTGTGTCTCATATCTAGAATGCACAATATCTAATGGTTAAAGGATATGAATGGTTTATAAAAAGACTTAGGGGTTAATCGCTTCATTCTAACACTTAACAAAAAAAATTGCATCTTTCTTTCCCTCTCCTCTTGTGATCGGCCGAACCCACACACCCACATCCACCCATCTTCAAGTTTCAAACAAGCCATTCCACTTACATACAAAGGTGAAGGGTCACACATAAGGAGGCTCGGTGCTTACGGAATCACAAGGACCTCTCTACATCGCTATTAACCACCTTGTTTTCGGCTTGATTCTTCCCTAGCCTTGAGCTAGTAGTAAGTGATTCTAAACACTCTCTTGATCTTGTCTACAGTGGTTAATGAGAAGTTTAACGGTTAAAAATCATGAACACTAACGATCAAAACTTAAAGACTTGAAAGTATGATGAACTTGTTGGATAAAAAGAATCAAATGGTGTAAAACTCATGAATCTTGTCTAGTTATGGTTATTTTACGTTGTTGATTGCTAGTAGTGGAACGGATCGTCATCTAACCACGCTAGGTCATGGTCATGGAACATGAACTAGCAATATGTTTAGTGTAAAAGTTACAAGATGACGAACCCTTTCATACATGAACATGAACTTGTGTAAAAATAGTTTTTCTTGTAAAATAGAGTTTTAAACTAGTAGATCTAAAGATCTACAAGTGGTATTTTCAAAGAACCAAGTGTAAGATGCAAACCATGTTTAAGAGCCTGATCTTTCATGAACTAAAAGCATTTTGTGAACAAACAAGTGTGTAAACACTTGTGTGATAAAAGGATTTAACAAAGAAATATTTTCGTAATTTTTGGACTATAAGTTGTAAAGTTACATCTTCTTTAAAAATAAAGTTTTTCCGAAAACCGATTCATTTTTAAAGATGGAAAGATCTACTAAAATTGTTAGAAAGTTACTACATACTTTCACACAATTTACAAGTTCACGTGTTTGTGATTTATACTTGTTTTGACTAGTTTAATGTTTGAATATTGTTTGTTGATGATTGGAAAATTGTTGATTGAATTTTTAAAAGCAAATGATACGCTAGTAAGCGTGGCCACCTCCAGTTACAGAGGAAACTCTGGCGAAATTTTCCCAGAAATATAACACTTAGAATATTTTTGTGACAAGTGTTATAAATATATTTTTAACTTGTTTTTCCAAACAAACTTCGCCATGATTTTTGTTATAAAGTAACCAAGTATTCGGAGGTGGATTTTTGTAAACAAAACTTACTAAATATATATTTAAAATATATATTTCGTAGTAAAACACTTGCGTGATTTTACGATTATTTTGTGAACTATATATTATTTTGAGGGTAAAAATAATATAACTGGAATACATTGTGAAAGCACGACTATAAAATAATACCAACGCTATCACAAATAAATATTTAAGTTACACCGGTATTATTACTACCACACGAACTGTAAAACGTAACTTACGTATTTTCAGAAAATACTCCTAAATGCGTTTTCTGATAAAAGTATTATTTTGGAAATAGAATATTTTAGACAAATATATTTTATTAAGTGAGACTTAATAATGTATTTTGGATTTACAAAACGCACATGTATTAAAACCCCCATCCTTGGGAATGAATATAACTATAGATAATTACGAAGTGTAAATACGAAATAGTTGCCTAACTATTTCCCAAAAACTTAAACCTTAAGCCAAGGCATGGCCGTCCGTCTAATAGAAGTTAGTACGTGTAGGTCGTCACGCAGTAGGTTATTTTGGGACGGACTATTTCGAGACGCACTTCAGTGAGTTCATGTCCCCCTTTTCTCCTAACTGTTTTCAGTTTTTATACTGCGGGGGTGAAATACATGTTACGATTATTACGAACTTTCACTTACATGGTATGGTTAGCGTAAGGAGGGTTACTACTTAGATCATGTGAGTGGGTAGGCGGGAACTGGAGGCCATTAATCCTCATTGTAGGACCGAGGGTCTTTAGCGGTAGATCTATCTGGGTGTAGCGAGCCCAGCCCCAGGCCCAACAGTACGGACCTCGGGGTGACTTGGTACCCGACGCAAAAATCTGCTAGGTTTGAGTCTTCCTATTGCACTTCACACATATCAATGGCCTTCCAAACCATTGGTGATCTCTTTATTTCCTTATTTGCTACATACCAGGGATTTTATACTTACAAAGGTTTTACATACTCACTTTCACATGAACTCGCTCAACTTTATGTTGATTTTTCAACTTACATGTATTTCAGGGAATTAGGGATCTGGCGAAGTATGCTACGTTTTCACGCTGCGTAAGAGTTATGAGGTCATCCACGTTTAGGGATTGAGACTTTTACCTGGACGAGTCACAAGTCTTAAACGGTGTTTATCTTATGTTTATGGTTATGTCGTATGAACAATGTTTTTATTATGTTGTGTTGTAAACTCGTTGCATGTGTCAACTTTAAACAATGTTGTCGTATTTTACTTTTAAAACTTAAATCAATGGATGATCATCATGGTTTTACTTTCATATAGCTTTGTTGTGATTAAGCTATGGTATTAAGAAGTCACACCAAATAAACCCATGCTTCCGCAAAGCCAGGGTGTGACAGGATGCTTCTTGTGAATCCTTTGTTTTGGCCTAGAACTTTCTAACAGCAGGATCAAGGTTCCAAAAGGCAGCTACCCTTTCCTTTGTTGCAGGGGATTCTAGAAGATGACAAACTGAGATAGCTGCACAATAGAAACAGAAAAGGATCAGTTATCCTGAATGGAAATAGAATCTTCCTATGATCCTTCTATAAGGATCCTATATCCTACCATGGGTGGTCCACTTCTTGGGAAGGTCTTTCCCATCCGGGATAGAGTCCCTCCTAACAAAAAAGAAACGGTTTTTCCAATGGGTATTGTTTTTTGTGGTCTTGAGGATTGGGTGAGGATCACCAGGTTTGTGTTTGAACAAGAAATGGTGTGAACCATGGCTAACAAGATTGTACAACTCGGCCAACTCTGACATTCCTATCTCTATGCCCTCTTGCTCGATGATGTTCTCTATGGTGTATAACACTCTCCACATCATCGGCATGGCCTGGATATAGCACATGCCGGTGAGTGCAAAGAAGGATTGGGTGAAGGCAGGGAAAGGATATGAGAATCCTATCAAGAATGGGGTGGCCGGAAAAGAAATCCAGGTGTCTGAGACACAGTCACTTTTCGCAGAAGAGTCGAAAGGTTTAAAGACGATATCCGCCGGGAAGCAATGGCGAATCCGGTCAATCTCTGGGTCGGTAAAGCGGCAGAGTTCCGATGAAGGATTTTTTATAATTCCTTGGCTTTTTAGGGGACTATCCTTCTTTGGATCCTTGGCCGGTGAGGATCAAAGAACCATTTTCGCCATGGATGTTAAGAGAAAAGAAAATCAGAATAAGCAAATGAAGAGAGAAGGAGAAGAGAGATACCTGATCAGTCTCCGAATGAGGATTTAAAGGGAAGTAACACACGAATTTAAATGCCTCTTGATCCTTATCTCTAATTTCGAATTTATAATGATGATTTTGCAGGTGGTCATGTCGCTGACGTCAGGGTTGCAACGGCTAGTCAGACGATAACGGCTATATTTACGTTATTCAGTTTGTTAGTGATAAGGCAGAAAATATGACTCATTAATTCGTGTTTTATTCCTCATATTTTGGGGGTAATTGTTAGGGATGGATTTTCTAAACCTAAGGATCACGGATCCTCAAGTGCAGCCAGGATCAAGGATCCTCAGTTCTGTTTGAATTAAGGATCCTCTAAAGACGTTGCCGGTTTAAGGATCCAGGATCCTTATTGTTATCCTAACACTAACGGTTGTTTCCATTATATTTGAACTTGTTTTGCAGGAATGAACGAGTGGGACTTAGTCTTGCCGAGATTCCAGGGGAATATGCTCCCATATTCTGCACGTGTATAGCTTGAGTGACCGTTATAGAAGTCATGGGAGGCTAGCATAATTTGCGGAATGTTTGTTATCTAGTTTATTTCTATTTTTAAAGGGGATAACAAGCTTGATAGTTAGAACAATTAGCAAACACACACACTCTCGAAAGCTCTCTGCAACTTATTGGCGATTACACACATTTTTGCACATTAGTGATCCTTGTAACAAGCTTGTTATCATCCCGATTTGTAACCTCTACTTGTTTAATATAGTTGGTGATCGGTAGTTTCCATCAACCGAGGTTTTTTATGACGGAGATCATATATTGATCAAGGGCTTTTTCCTCGTATAAATCCTTGTGGACCTTGTTCATTTCATTTACAAACTGTCCATACATTTGCTCACTCATTTAAGCATCACACCTCACAAAATAAGATTTGGTTGCATTATCCTAGTCTGATTTTTTACCAAAACACCTTCCATGACTTCAGCTTTCTCTTGCTGGGCCGTGATCTGAGCCAGGACCAGTTCCTTTTGCAACAGGTTTATCTCCTTTTCTAGGGAAGAGATCTTCTTATCTTTGGCAAGGAACATCTGCTGGAAGTCTAGGTTTTTCTGCTCAGCCTCTGCCAGATGTTGGTCAAGGAGCATTTGGATCTCGGCAACTTTCTGAACAAAAAAGTTAATAATCAGGATCCCATATTCTCAGAAAGGAAGGTTCAGACTTTAAGATTCAGGATCCTTACCTCGGAGACACATTCCTCAAACTCTTAGGGTTCGGGATGCTTGGGCTTGCAGCCAGCTCCTTTTTGAGAGACCTTGAGGAAGCATACTCTTGAAGATCACTTACATTGAACCTGGAAGCAGACTTTGAGGATTTTTCGGTGCCTACAAGTATAATAAGCAGATAAGTATTCATATTTTTATCAAATATTTATATCTATATATATGTATACATGTGTGGATACTTAGTTGACATGGTGGATGAAACTTCTACTGGATCTTTTGATTTTGGTGGATAGGTTCTGATTACAGGGTCAAGCTTCCAAAAAGCTTCAATCCTCTCTTGGGTGGCAGGGGATGCTTGAATGTGTGACAGAGTTATTGCTGCAAAGACAAAAATACAGGATCAGTTATCCTTAAAATAAAAGAAAAAAATCCTTACCGCATGTCCTAATCTAAGGATCCTATATCCTACCATCAGTATTCCACTTTTTGGGAAGTAGTTTCCATCTGGAACAGAATCCCTCCTCATAAAGAAGAATTGATTCCTCCAGTTAGTGTCGTTTTTGGTGGCTTTCAAGATTGGGTGAGGCTGATCAGGTTTGGATTTGAAAAGGTATCGGTATGAACCATAACTCACAAGATTGTACAATTGACTCAACTCAGACATCCCTATATCGATGCCCTCTTGCTCAACTATGTGCTCAAGTGTGTATAGGATCCTCCACACCATTGGCATGGCTTGTATGTAGCATAAGCCAGTAAGTGTGAAGAATCCCTGTGTGAGAGCAGGGAAAGGGTAGGTGAATCCAATCTGAAAAGGGGTTGCTGGAAAAGTGATCCATGTGTCTGAGACACAGTCACTTGCAAAACATTAATTGATCTGTTCATAGACGCTTTCATACCGGATTACAAAGGAATACTTACAAATGTTTACAAGATTATTCGAGCTCACATACAAAACACATGAACTCGCTCAACTTTTGTTGATGTTTTCAAATTACATGTATTTCAGGAAACTAATGGATCTGGAGGCGTTAAGAAAGTTTCAAGAAGTGATTTCAAGAAGTGATGTCATCCTATTTTGGAAGGGTTTGATTGGGATATCTTATCTTAGATAAGATATACAAATCAAAGCCTTGGTAGAAAAACTTAACTTGAAGTTTGTTGGTTGGTACTTAACAACTTGGGTTTGTAATATTTTAGAACTTATGAATGGATGAACATCATGTTTTAATCATATAGTTGTTCTTTATTATTGAATGCAATGAAATTGATCAAGTCACACATTACACGCTTCCGCAAAAAGTCAGGGTGTGACAGGAACTCTTGAGGTGAGTGTCCACTTATAGGCTAAAGCATGTCTTCGCGATACATTATTATGACCCGTTTACTTTGATTAGTCACCGTGTCGTTTGTTTGTTTTAGGTAATAAACAATGATCACAATCCTTATGCTTTGTCGATATTTGTGAACATTCTATTTTGACTATCCAATGTCATCTCACACGTTTCCTAAGTTTCCTTGTTCCTTTTAGAAAATGGCTCCTAGACGCGATCAAACACAGGATGTTGCACTAGCTGCCTTAGTAGCTCAGCAAATTGCTGCTGTGATTCCGAACCTTTTACCCAGATAGCGAATAATAATAACAATAATAACAATGCTCAATGCAGCTACAAAACGTTCAATTTGGTTAAACCAATGAAATTTTCTGGGTCTAAAGGAGCAACTGCGCTCCTACAATGGTTCGAGAGTCTAGAAATCACATTCCGACACGTTCAGTGTCCAAGTGAGCGAAAGGTTGAGTTCGCATCTAGTGTTTTTGAGAAACGAGCATTAACATGGTGGAACGGTGTGATGAGAGACAGGGGTGCCGATGTGGCATTGGCTCAAACCTGGGAAGAGCTTCAAGCTCTAATGATGAGGGAATTTTATCCTCATCATGAACTCAGGGCACTGGAAAGGGAATTCAACGATCTTAAACAAGATAGCGGTGAGCATCGAGCCTACACGGACCGATATAAGGAACTAAGTCTGTTATGTCCAACCATGATTACGCCTTTGGATAATGGAATTGAAAAGTACATTGATGGCCTCCTTGACTCAGTTCAGGACATTGTTAGTGGTAGCAACCCTACCACAGTTACACAGGCCATTGAACTATCCGCTACCGTGACTGAATCTTAGATCAGGAAGGGTAAACTTTTCCAAAAAGGTGACAAGAAACCATCAGATGAGACGAAACCAAAGGATAAACAGACTGAGTCCTCCAAGAAGTCAAAGAAGCATAAGGCTTCCCAGAACTTCATTGTGGTTGCTCAAAACAATCAAGATGTCCCTAACCAACCAGCTCAACCCCCTACTAAGAAGCCATACAATGGAACTGCACCTCTGTGCAACCAATGTAACCTTCATCATCATGCTAATGTACAATGCCGCAAATGCCTAAATTATGGGCTTTTTGGTCATACAACTAGGGTTTTCCTAGCTACGACTACAAAATATCAAGTTGATAACAACCCTGCTCAAGCTCGTTTTCCACCTGGTTCTTGCTACAACTGTGGCGAGATAGGCCATTTCAGGAATAATTACCCAAAGCTCGTTAATGCAAATCTAGCCCGTGGATGAGCATTTGGCTAACTGGAAGACGATGCTGCTTTGAAACAATCGAACTCTATGCTTTATTTCTTTTGTTGTCAAAGACTTTGAAACAATTAGTTTGGTTTATAAACAAAATTTTATTTGCATTTTGATGTACGAAAACAAATGTGGTTACATGTATGAATGACATACCCCTACGATACCAACACCAAGGAACCATGTTCCTTGCAAAGACGAACTACTCTCGTAGTTCTTCCATTTTGAGATCGCTCTCGATCTCCATGAAAATGCTAAGTACTCGTTTCATCTACGAAACAAAGTACAAGGTACAAGTTACAACTCTGGACAAATACCCAAAGTACCACTTTAAATCCTTGATTGGATAACTAAGGATACTTCCGTAAGTCCTTAATTGGTTTTACGCAATATGTCTATGTACATATCATTTCTTCCTGGTTTCATGACATTTTACATAGCATATGATTTCAAAAAGATTATACATGTTTTCAAAAATCTCATACATGATTTCAAAATCATTTCACATGGTTTTAAAACATTTTATAAACATATTTACCTATTATACCTAGTACATGATTTTAAAAACATTACATAAGGTTTTCAAAAACATATCTTTAAAGATTCCATGCACAACTTTCAAAAACATTCTACTCATATGTTGACTCAGCATACGTAGTACACGATTTTCAAGGACTTTCTGCTTCGTATGTTAACTTTGCATGCCTAGCACATTGATTTCAAGGATCCTATTTGCTTTATATGTTGACCTAACATATTTAGCACCTTGATTTCATAAACACTATACTTCGTATGTTGACTTAGCTTACCTAGTACAAGGTTCCGAAACAATTTCTCGCTACACGAATTCCAAATTCTTATAGGATCTTCCTATCATCACAGTTAGATCCTTGTGGATGTTTAAAGCGCAAAATCAAAGTCCTTAATTGGATTCTTTGTGTTCTTTTACGATTCAATGAGGACAAAAATTGAATCCTTAAAAGAACTTCCTATCTTCATAGTTAGATTCTTGAGGATTTTTAAAGTACTAATTGAAGTCCATTGATTGGATTCCTTGTGTACTTTAAATGCATGTGTACAGGTCGACGACAAATTGATAACAAGTTGATGACCAAGTTGACAATTATGTGATTATGTGTTTATGTGTTGACCAAATTAAAGTGACCCTGTGGTGATCTAGTCAAAGTTATCATGAGGTTGTTCGTTTGATTCTATCCCCTACACATTATAAAATAAATTGTGCGGACTGTGCAAGGAATTA
Source organism: Helianthus tuberosus (assembly GCA_030545235.1). NCBI lineage: Eukaryota > Viridiplantae > Streptophyta > Magnoliopsida > Asterales > Asteraceae > Helianthus > Helianthus tuberosus. The sequence continues at coordinate 129,812,856 of CM060407.1, forward strand.
CGTAATTATGGATGCATACATAATTATGGAATTCAGTGCACAGAAACCACAACAAATTTTGTCATGTGAACTTAAACAAGAAACAAAGGTTGTCTATATTCATTTTCGTTTCTGATGAAGTATCCACTGAGGAAAAACGAAGTAGCTACTCATTTTTCACTTCTGAAAGAAATATCCATCGGGGAAATGAATAATCCATTCGAGAATCATATTCATTTTCGTTTCTGATGAAGTATCCACTGAGGAAAATGAACTATCCGTTCGTTTTCGCTTCCAAAGAAATATCCACTGAGGAAAATGGATAAATTTATTCCGCTTCTGATGAAGTATGTTAGTGCATATGTCTGTCGACTTCGTCTTGTATCGAGTCTTGTATTAGATTAGATAGAACAGGGCATGAAATACGAGAAAACATGTTAGATGCTGATTTCGCACGAAATGGACAAGCTATTCTGCACGAAATGACTTTGTCATTTCGTACGAAATGATCTGGCTATTTCGCTTGGGCTGTTTCGCAAGAAATAAGCATGCCTATAAATAGTAGTGTCTTGATTCTCATTTGTAACTTTCCGGTTTCAGAGTCGAACTGCTGCCGAAGTGTCTACTCGCTGTAAAACGTTGTTATATCAATCAAAAGACAGTTTAAAGTGTAATTCAAGCTGATTCACCTCAATACGTCTGTTTCCACCTTTCGTATTGAGCAAAAACTCTTCTGAACGACTCGTTAAGGTCGCACGACGATCCTACAAGTGGTATCAGAGCTCAGGAGGAAGAGTTCTTACCATTTTCAGCTTGATTTTATCAAAATTCTGATTTCTACACCTTCTTTTTCAAAATTAACAAGTTTTTACGGATAAAATGGCTTATTTTTCACACATTATACACGAAACATTGTTTTAACAAAGCCTTGAAAGTTTCAGACCTAAAATCGGACTAAAATCTGATCAATTTGACAAAAATATGGCCGAGATGATGACATCAACATCATTTCATACGAATTGAGTATTTGATTTCGCACGAAATCACTTTTCAGTTATCTTTTTCGCACGAAATAGACCCATTTCGCACCAGATTATCATTCCGTTTGAAAGTGTGCTTCATTTCGCACGAAATCACCTATTTCGTACGAAATCACTTCATTTTGCTTGGAAATTTTGCTATTTCACATGAAATCATCTATTTCGCACGAAACTTGTCATTTCGCACCGAGCAGAATCTTATTTCGTACGAATCAATTATTTCGCTTGAAAGTGTATTTCGTTTGAGAGTGTTGATTTCCTTTGAAAAGTTGATTTTGTGAAACTTGTTACCAAATCATGGAAGAGGAATTCTATAACGCGTTTGCTACTACCCCAAGTACTCCTAATACTATTGCTCAAAGCATGAACATGGAAAATGAAACAGGAACTTTGCAAAAACCCCCGAAGCTAATGTGTATTGAAGAATACTTTGTGTTGGAGCATAATGCCTATAGCCTACGTCTTAAGTCTAGGTCATGTTTGTATAGGGTTTACAGGGGTCTAAATGTAATTTTATGTGATTTTTATTTAATTCCGCTTGAAATGACACTTGGTCATTTCAAGCGAAATCAGAAGTTGTTATTCCGCTTGAAATGACATGTGTCATTTCAAGCGAAATCATATGCCTATATATAGGCTTGTCTTGTTTCTCATTTGGTAGGGAATCAGAAGTTGTTTACCGAACTGCTGCCGGATTTTCTCGTGAAATATTAATGAGAAACGTGTGTTAAAGTGATATACTCTGTTTTCTACTCTATTCTGTACTGATCCAGCTCTGTTTGTTTGATTCCGCCTCTCAAACAGTGTGTATTACCTCTGATTGACTCACTTGGTCGGTAAAAGGATCCTACAATTGGTATCAGAGCCGGTTATGAGCCAATACACTTGAATTAGTGCCTTTTTCTACACTTTCTTGAACATCTGGACATTTTAACGGACAAAATGGACTGAGTTTCTGATATTGTGTGTAAAACACTGTTTTAACAAACCCTTGAGAGAATCAGATCAAAATTCAGACTAAAACTGATAAAAATGGACTAAAAACCTTATTCCGCTTGAACGAGACATCTGTTTCCGCTTGAAAAATTGTGATAATTTCAAGCGAAATAAGTGATTCCGCTTGAAAACATCTGATTCCGATTGAATAGTTGAAGTAGTTTCAAGCGAAATAAGTGATTCCGCTTGAAAGACAACTGATTCCGTTTGAGAAGGTTATTCTGCTTGAAAATCACTTGATTTCGCTTGAAAGTGCTGATTCAGCTTGAAATCTAATTTCGCTTGAAAGCATGTGTTTGTTGTGAAAGTCCATTTCGTTCATGATATTTCATTTGAAGTTCATTGTGTGTAGAAAGTGTTTTCACTTAAAAATAACCTGTTTTCAAAACTTGAAATTTTTTTCCGTAAACTGATTTCGTAAAATGGACAATCAAGATTTTTATAACTTCTTTGCCGATGGGGGAATGACAGCAGCACAAAACCCGGCCAGTATTGTGCAAAACGTGAATATGGAGAATGAACTTGGAACGATGCAGAAACCTCCTAAGTTGATGAATATTGACGAGTATTCGAGTTGGTCTGGAAGGTTTAAGACATGGGTACAAGCAAATCACTTTGAATGCTGGATGAAGATTGAATCAAAATATGTTCCTCCGAAAGATGGTTTAAATCTTGTGAAGTCGATTGGCAGTTTGACACAAACTGAACAAGAAGATTTTAAGGCAGAGAAAAAGATGATGAGTATTCTACAACAGGCCATTAAAGAAGATATCTTGATATTGTTGCAGCATGAGGATAATTCACAATCCATTTGGCAGTCGTTGAGAGTAAAGTTTCTCGGGAGTGTGTCCATGATCAAAAGCAAAAAGGTAGACACAGAATCCGTAAAACCAGAGTCTGTTGATACTGAGTCGGTCAAAACAGAGTTAGGTCAAAAGGAGTCTGATGGGAAATCCGAAAGTCAGGAGGTCAAAACCGAAGGAGTGTCTGAGTCAGAGTCTGTTAATGTCGGTAAACAGGATATTGATTTTGAGCAAGAGGAATAGATTGTTGAAAAGATTGATTCAATCTCTGAAACTTCATGCAAAAACTGTTCAAAACCATGCATGGAATGTCTTGAAAAAGACAAAAGGTTTCAGGAATTGAAACAATACACTGATGAGGTTAAATTTGACCTAAGTGAAGTAAAAGAAGCTTATGATAAGTTGGCTAAATCTAGCAAAATGATTCAAAAATAGAGTCTTGAAAACGACAAAGCCACAAAATTGTTAAAATCAACAGTTTTTGATAAACAAGTAGAAATCAACTTTCATTTGGACACGATTGCTTCATTGAAAAAGGAATTGGAGTTAACAAAAATTGAGAATGAAAGAATTGATAAGAAGTTGATGAGTTATGTTGCATCTTCATATGTAATTGAACAGATTGTCCCACAACAACCAAATGCAACACCTGTCTTTAACAGTGTTCCACCCCTAATGTGGAATCATTACACTAAAAAATATCCAGATGGGGTGGAAGCTGCTTCGAACCTCAAACTGAAAACCATTGAGAATGAGTTACCTGAAAGCATTGATGTTACATTCTCTCCGTCCGACACTGACAATGAGTCATAGGTTATCAAGATCGTTGTCGATCAAGTGTTAGACGAAGAGAGTGATAACTCGGAGTCTGAGATTGTGAAAACTCATTTTGAGAACTCTGTTTCTGATTCTGAAGAAGATGGTAACTTCTTAGACAGATTTATACCAAAATCAGACAAATTCGCGAATGATGATTCGATCATTGTGGTTTACACAATGATTGGAACTGACAAGCTTTATTCTGATTTTGAGTATCCGCTCGAAAATGCTAGAATTAAGAATGTTGAAAAGGTGTTTAAATTGGTCGAAATTGACATTTCTGAGGTAAACAACAACGAGTTCCTTTCAAAACCTAAAAAGTCTTTTGTAACTCAACAATCTAACAACTCTGGAAAGAAAGATTGGGTGGGTAACAATGGGTCTAAAAAGAAAATTGGTAACAATTTGAAAAGAAAAGGTGTTGGTTTTGAAAAGAAGATGGCTAAACATGAGGTAAAGCCAAAGGAAAAGATGAATGATGTTTTTGTGGCAGGAATGAACTTTGTTGATGAAAAGGCGTATATTTTCAGTCAAAAAGCTATTGACGATTTCAATGCAGCGAAAAAGCTGAAAGAAGAAACCTACAAATCTACTTTTGTTGAGTATGACAAAAGAGTTTGTTACCGCTGCAATGAGATTGGTCATATGGAAAAACAATGTACCAAAAAGATTGAAAAACCCATTTTCAAGAAACCAGTGATAACAAGGGTAAAAAACCAATGATTTCACCAGTTCGTATTTTGAAGAGAGGTGAATCTCTGAAGTCCGAAGAAAAACCAAATTCAACTTTTGAGGTTGGAGAATCTTCGAAAGTCCAAAAGACTTCAAAGATTTATCCAAAAATGAAAGTTTTTGAGAATCAATCTTGGGTGGTGAAACCAAAATCATCAGTTGAAGAGAAAAAGATGGAAAGTATTTTGAAAACTGAACCAAAAGTTTTTGAAAATGATATGGATAAACTTGAATTTGAACTGGATAAGTTACTTGAAGAGTTTCCACCGATTAAGAAGGAAGATTTAAAATCAAAAGTCAAACCTGTGGTCCCAAATGTTATTTTTAGTATTCTGAAAGTTGAAGTAGATTGTGATTTTGTGTTTGGATGTATTCCGAATGTAAAGAAATCATGGGCGTCATTGTTTGAATAATTTTCTTTAATGGTTGCAGGGGCTGCCGAGGTCGTTTATCTCAAAATGGATCATGGACAGCGGAGCTTCAAGGCACATGACCGGAATGCTGGCATTGCCCTATGACGTCAAATCTCTCAACGGAGGATATGTGGGATTTGCTGGGAATCAGGGTGGAAGAATAGTTGGTCAAGGAACTCTGACGAATGGAGTTATATCGTTTGAAAAAGTGAACTACATAATAGAACTTGAAAACAATCTGCTAAGTATCTCACAGATCTGTGACAAGTCTTTTACAGTACATTTCACTAAAAATGAATGTTTAGTCTTAAAACCTGGTTTCAAAATTCCTGAAGACATGGTGTTGCTGCGAGCTCCACGAGAAAATGATTTGTACATACTCGATATGAGCGTAGCAACAATAACAGATCATAAAAAAACAGTGTTTTGTGACAAAAACAAAGGCAACCGAAAAAGAGTCAATAATGTGGCATCGAAAGATGGGCCACATTCATGTTAGAAAAATGAACTTTGTTGTTCACAATGATTTAGTTCAAGGTGTAAATCTTAAAAGTTTTCATTTAAATGATGATTGTGTAGAATGCAAGAAAGGAAAGCAGACAAAGAAGTCACACCGCAGAAGTTGCTGAATTCAATCAGAGTACCGCTCGAGAGACTCCACATGGATCTCTTTGGGCCGGTTAATGTGAAAAGTATCAGTGGAGACTTATACTGTCTGGTAGTCACTGATGACTTCACTAGATTTTCTTGGGTGGTGTGTCTGGAGAGGAAAGATCAAACGTTTGAGTCATTGATGATCTTATTCAAAAAGATGGAAACGCTGTATAAGCTGCCGATCAGGAGAATACGAAGTGACAATGGAACGGAGTTCAAGAATAATCAAATGAGCGAGTTCTGTAACGAGAAAGGGATTCTTCATGAATTCAGTGAACCATACACTCCACAGCAAAATGGTGTAGCTGAAAGAAAGAATCGCACCTTGATTGAAACAGCTCGAACAATGCTTGCCGATTCCAAGTTACCAATATTCTTCTGGAGTGAAGCAGTTGCAGGAGCATGCTATACACTGAATAGAGTGCTCACTGTGAAGAAATATAATAAAACATGTTTTGAACTTCTTCATCGTTACAAGCCGAATTTGTAGTTTTTAGAACCGTTTGGATCACCTTGTACTTTCATTGATCAAGATGGCAAGTTTAGTGCTAAAAGTAATGATGGTTTCTTTGTAGGGTATGCGACTCCGCTCAAGAGGGTGTTTGTACCGTGCCTGGGGAAGGTAATTCAGGTTCAGCATGTGGATTGTCAGAAACATACTGCGCCACCGCAACTTCCCGGACAAAGATTCATGTTCGATTATGACAAACTCTGGGAGTCTTTCCAGTTGCCGACCGAGCCGAGTGTAGAGGAATTTGTTTACTTATACCAACAGCAACAATCTAGTTCACAAGATCAGGTGCCAAGACCATTGGTAGTTTCTCAGCCTAACGTGGGTACACATGATCATGAGGCAGGTCCAAGTGGAACGACACATGAAGACCCAGAAGAACCAGCTCCTACATTTGATCATTCTGACGACTCAGAATCGGAAGACGGTCCGACTTTTGACGAGGAACCAAATGTTGCATCGACAGAAGCTGTGGATCACACCGGTGATCAAGACATAACGAACTTGCAATCGGAAGTAAATGTGCCTGACATTGTAATGCCAAGAACATTGTCTTATCATCCTTCAGAGCAGATTATTGGAGATCTTCGAAGTGGAGTGAAAACAAGAGATCAAATCAACAGAGCACTTGCTTGTTTTTATACATCTGTTGCTCCTTTACAAGAAGAATTCTCACTTAAGTGTTTCATTTCGCAGGTTGAACCCAAAACATATAAAGAAGCTTTAACTAAAGAAAGTTGGGTCAACGCTATGCAAGAAAAGTTGCAGCAGTTTGAGAAGCTGGGAGTCTGGAGATTAGTAGACCTTCCTGAAAATCAAAAGTTGATCAAAACAAAGTGGGTATTCAAATGCAAGAGAGATGATAGAGGAGTCATTGTTCGAAATAAAGCACGATTGCTTGTACAGGGATTTACTTAGCAAGAAGGCATTGACTTTACAGAGGTGTATGCGCATGTTGCTAGACTTGAGGCTATAAGGATCTTCATGGCGTTCGCATCTTGGAAAGGATTCGAAGTATACCAATTAGATGTGAAATCTGCATTCCCGTATGGCAAAATCAAAGAAGAAGTGTATGTTGGACAACCGCCGGGTTTCACTGATTCACTACACAAAAACAAAGTCTATCTTCTGGATAAAGCACTTTACGGACTTCACCAGGCCCCGAGAGCCTGGTATGAGACGCTTTCCCAGCATTTGTTGGCCAACGGGTTCATCAGAGGGACGGTTGATAGCACTCTGTTTACCAAAGAGGTTGCAGGACATCTTTTAATCGTGCAGATCTACGTTGATGACATCATATTTGGTTCCACAAATGACGATTTGTGTAAAGATTTTGAGAAGGTGATGAAAACAAAATTTGAGATGAGCTCAATGGGGGAGATGAAGTTCTTCCTAGGGTTGCAGGTGGAACAAATGCCCGAAGGAATCTTCATTCATCAAACTAAATACGTGAACGATGTTCTGGAAAAGTTTAACATGGCTCAATCTAGTCCAGCATCAACCCCCTAGCTCAGAATCACGGGATTTGCCCATACGAGAGTGGAGAGAAAGTGGATGAGACTTATTACCGGTCGATAATTGGATCTTTGATGTATCTTACTGCTTCCCGCCCGGACATCATGTATCCGACGTGTTTGTGCGCCTGAAATTAGTCTAGCCCACGCCAGTCGCACTTGACGATCGTGAAATGCATTTTACGGTATTTGAAAGGCTGCCCAAGCACCGGCTTGTGGTATCCTAAGTCTGGCGATTTCTCTCTCACAGGTTTTGCTGATTCGGATTTTGGTAGCTGCAAGCAAAATGCTAAGTCCACCACTGCTGGATGTCAGTTCTTCGGAACTCGACTTGTCACCTGGCAGTGCAAGAAACAAACCTCAGTAGCACTCTCTATGTGCGAGGCAGAATACGTTTCGGCCTCGAGCTGTTGTTCTCAGATCCTTTGGATCCAACAGCAGATGCGAGACTTTGGTTTGCAGTTCTTGGATACGCCTATTTTTGTGGACAATGAAGCAGTGATTAACATAACAAAAAACCCGGTTCACCATTCTAAAACTAAACATATAGAAATTCGACATCATTTCATCCGTGATTGTCACGAGAAGAAATTGATTCGCATCGAACATATACACACCGATGAACAGAAAGCTGATTTTTACACCAAACCGTTTGATAAAAAGAGATTTAACTATCTTTTGAAATTAAATGGGATGAAAAACTTGTTTTCTAGGAGGGTGGTTGAATGTGAAGCTGGGGAGGATGGCGATCTGATATGATCCATGTTGTGTTGTCAAATTTTTGTACAGTTTATTTTCTGCTTTTGATAAAAACAAAAACACAAAAATATGTCTTTGTTTTTAGGGGGAGAAAGTTTGCAGAAAAATACAAAAACATGATAAAATTTCAAAATCCAAAAACATTGAAAAAGTAAAAATGAGTTTGTGTAAAAAGGGGAAATGATAGTACACAAGCTAGACAGATGCAGTACACTAAACAAATGTAAAGTAAAAATGTGTTAAGCAGTCTTGCAGATGATATGCCAATAGGTTTTTACACATTTAGTAGGTTTGTTCGGGATATAAACATAAATAATTACTTGCTTTTATGGGTAACTCCCAAAATCTTGTTTGAAAGGTCCCTATTTCTGAGATACTAGGTCTTTATGCTTAATGATATCTGGGGTATTATCCCGGGACTTCTGATTTTGCAGAAGCAATGGCCTAGTCCCCGGAGAATACTTTACGCTGCTTGAAATAAAAGCCTCCCCTCAACATAAAAAATGATGAAACATTGAAAAATGCTAATCATGTGCTGTTGAAGAAAAGATCCTCTAAAGGGGACCCACCAAAAGTTGAATCGTCATCTCTCTACTGAACGGAAGTTCTGACCTGAGCTCTCACGGTCTCGCTATTTAACCCCTTACAGATAACATCTAGGTATACTCACCTGTAAGACTGAATATTGGGATCTGGATACGGGAGTATATTCTGAGGTGGTACACATATAAAAGTTAAGCCTTAAAACATTAAATCCGTATCCTGAATAGATTGAAAATTGTGTGAAAATTTAAGAGGATCAGTATATCGGCAATCAATGTAAACTGTTTAATACTAAAAATGTAATCTAAGCTTAACGGTGCTTGTATCTCGTCGGCAGCTGATATGATCCCCTAACACACTCACAAAAATATTGTATGTACAGTTTATTGCTTACCATTTTCAAAATCCAAAAAGATATGCATTTCATCTTATTTTCGACAACGGACGTTGGAGATCAGAGGATCAAAGTCTTATGTGCTGAACATGTCTGGATCATGAGGTTTGGGTAAGCAGAAGATTATGAAAAAGTGATCGGTAATTGCTTGAAAGTTCAAAAGTTCATTAATTTGAATTTAAATTGTTTCAGAAAGTCAGCAAACTTCATAAAGTGGTCAACCAAGGTCATTAACTTGGACTTGGTAGGCTGAACAGTTGACCATGGTCATTAACTTGGACTTGGTTAACTGGGTGTGTCGGTAAAATCTGAAGCGGAATAAGACTGTCTATAAATAGCGGGGGTATTCCGCTTGAAAGGATCATTTGTTCTCATTCCACTTCAAAGACACTTCTTCAGCGATTTCAAGCGAAATCCCAAAACCTTCGTTTTTAAGCTGTTACTCTGTCCGATTGTTGTTAGATTACCTGATTTTAGTTGGTTGGTACAACTATTATCATGGGAAAGGTAAGATTGATGGTCAATTTGACCCATATCCGTCTGTATTTTGTTTGTCGGCGATGAACAGGATAAAAACTTAGATCTAGGGTTTGAATGTTGATTAAAATGAACGATTATCATATATGTATTGTCGGAATGTGTTGTAGAACTATCTTAGGGTTTTGATTGAACCAGATCTACTGATTCTGTATGAATGACGATGAACAGGTATTTTGGACTTAGATCTAGGCTGTTTTTGTTGACAAAAATGAATAAAAATCACACCTTTGTGCTCGGAATCTTATGCAGAACAAACCCAGATGTTTGATTTTATCATCAGAAAAGTTTTGAAAATTTGTTCATGATTCCGCTTGAAACTTGTGAAATCAGTTTATTTCGCTTCAAATGGTATTCTGCTTCAAATTGGTATTCCTCTTCAAAATAATATTCCGTTTGAAATGGACATTTTTTTTTAAAAACAAGTGATTTCGCTTCAAATTGTCATTCCATATTATATGTGATTTCGCTTGAATGATGTTTGATGTGAAAAATTTTCAAAATGTTTGATTTATTTGTATTGTGTTGATTTTCAGGCTTCAAATGTGATCTTTGATCCATTACATAACAGTTGTTGTGATTTCGATGAGGATAAGATTCCAAAGCTGTCCAAATTCAGGAGTATTCTGGAGTTTATGAGAAGGTTTCCTATACAAAAAGCCTTGACGAAGCAACATCTGGTATTTAGATCTTATATCAAACGTTTTTGGGAAAAGGCAACTTCTGACGAAGAGAGCAAAGTGATCAATTCGGTTGTTGAGATAAATGGCAAAGAAAAGCCGATTATTATTTCTGAAGCACTTGTCCGTGAAGTGTTGGATTTTCCTGATGATGAAAAGTCTCCGACAGAATATCCAGAGAGGATGGTAAAAGGCTGTATGCTGCGGATGGGTTATGATGGTGCTCTAAACAGTGCTAATTACTTGAAATCAAAGTTTACAAAGCCATACAAGTTTCTTATTCACTCGGTGCTGAAGGCTCTAAGTCATTGTAAGGGAGGTTATGATGCTATGAGAGACTATCAAATGAACATGGTGACAGCTCTCGTATTGAACAAAAAGTATAACTTTTCGAAGATCGTGTTTCATTATATGGTTGAGAACATTAAGTCAAAGAGTAAGACTTGGGTGTATCCAAGATTTGTTCAAATGATGCTAGATCATGCATATCCTGACCTTGAAAGAGATGAAAAAAATGATCTGTTGGTGCTATCTCACATGAGTAATGATTCTTTGAAACAATTGGCTAGATATCATCCAAATCATCCAGAGCCAAAGACTAAAGCTGAATTTTTTGGCTTCATCAAGGATAAGAATTATGTAGATCCAGATCCTGTTAATCATCAGAACTGGAGAAATGAGGAAGAAATGAAAGAGAAGAGCTATGCAGATGAATTAAAAATACTTGAAGAATTCAAAGGAACTCGAAACGATTGGTTCTTAAAAGAAAATAAAAAGAGGGGCAGGAAAGCTACTCCTAAAGTACAAGTAGAAGAGGGTTCGTCTTCTCAACCCAAAAAACATCAAAAGAAAGCTGCTAAAACATTGCTTGTTGATGAATCAGAGGAGGAAGCTGAAGCTGAAGCTGAAGTTGAAGCTAAAGTTGAAGCTGAAATTAATGTTGAAGGAGACGTTGGTTTGTCTCCTGAGTCTACAAAGTTGTTGAAATCTCTTACTGATTTTAATACTAAAAAGAAAGAAGCAGCTGGTGATGAAGAAAGTGATGATGTTAACAAAAGTACAACAAGTTCTTCTAAAGATGAAGTTGATGAGACTGAACGTTATAAGAAAGTCATGTCTGCTGTAGAGAAAGAGAAACAGAAAAAGAGAAAAAGGAGTGGTAAAGATGATGATGATGTGTACATTCCTTCTCAAGAAAATATTGAAGATGTTCAAACACCTCCATCATCAGGTGGTAAAAAGAAAGCTGGTGCAAGAAAGAAAGTTGTTACTCCAAAGGTGAAAAAGACATTGAAGATCTTGCTGAACAAGAAACCTATCCAAGAAACCAGTAAATCACCATCACCACAACCTGAACCACAACATCAACTATCACCAATCCAATCACCACTTCAGCAATCACCTCCTAGACAACCATCACCATTACATCAAACACCACCACATTTATCACCACTACACCAAACACCAATCCAAGAACAACCTATTCTAACTTCACAACAAATCTTTCAAACACCACCACTCACACAACCACCTGTCCAAACTACACCTGGTTCTTATAGTTATAAAACCTTTCCAAGTGTTCCAGAAGGTCTTAATCTTGATATTGGTGATTTCAAATTTGCAACTGATGAGCAAGTTAAGTTTTTGGAAAAGAAAGTTGAAGAAGTTTTAGCTGAGTAAAAGAAATTGGAGAAGCGTGTAACGACAGTCGAAGCTGAAAATTCTTCATTGTTAAAGAAAGTTGAGTCTGATCAAGCTGAGATTGATATTTTGAAGGTTAAAGTTGCAGAGTTGGAGGAAGAGAAAACTCGAAAAGATCAACAAAATGAATACTTCAAGCTGAAGAATAAAGAGTTGGAAGCAATCAAGGCTCGAAATGAACATGAAAATTATATGTTGAGAAAATTATTAGAGAGTGTGGTTGGTATGCCTCTGGAACAGAAATTTGATGAAATAAAGATTGAGGAGGTTAGAGCTCAACGTCAAGCTGAAATTGATGCTCAGATGATGAACAAAGGAAAAAGTCTTGAAGGTGATGTTTCTGAAAAGGCAATGGTTGTATCTGAACCTATAGTAGAACCAGTATTATCTGTTCTGCCAATTTTGTCAGTTTTTGGTATATTTGATGCTGATGTTGAATTTGATGATCTTCTTGGTAATGATGAAGAAGATGATGATGAAGAGAATGATGATGAAGATGATGCAAATGATGTAATCTTTGCAAGTAGTAGTGACGATGACAATGATGGTAATGATGATGATTAGGGTACTTCTGGTGTTAAAGTTTCTGAAACGTCAAATGAAAAAACAGTTGATAATTATATGCATGATGATGCGAATGAAGAACATGAAAGTGCTGAAGGTGAGGGGGAGCACGTGGATTATCAGAATGTTGATAAAAGTGAAAGATTGATACTGCGTCTGGAGCCTGAAATTTAGGAAGCTGAATTCAGACATACGTATACAATGGCCGATATTTAAGAGATGACACGTATTGTTGATCCAGATTTCAAGTTTGATTTTGAGGATGAATTAAACGCGTTTGATATCAATCAACAACCTGACTATGAGTACAAGTATGTTGAAGAGGCAGACGTCTATGATAGGGTTGAGGTTGAAGATTGTTCTGATGAAGAAAGTGTGAATGAAGACACTTCAAACTTTCCAACTTTGGTTGAGTTCTTCAGTCAAGAGAACTTAGATGAACTGAGGAGAAAAGTTGCTGAAAATTTGAAAGATAAGAACTTTGATGGAACTACAAAAGTTCCATAGCATGAAGAACGCAAGAAGTGGTTCAGGAAGAGTAATGAAAGAAAGTTCAAGCGTCCTTTGAAGTTTTACAAGAGAGATAGAGATGTATCTCTTGGCGACATCATCAGTTGGGGATTCTTACCACAGGTGAACGCCTATGCAATTAGAAGAGAATATGGCGTGCAATACTTTGAACGTCTTTATGATATCATGTCATTGCCTTGGTGGGATGTGGAAGAGCTTGCCAAAGTCAGAACTTTGGAGTATCCGATTAGAAAGAATGATGTGCCTATGTGGGGTTTGATAAAGTATGAATCGTTGAAAAATTTCATGCACTGGAAGCCTCATTACCCTAAGAAAGTTAAGAGGGTAGATCCAGTGACAGGAGTTGAAGAGACAATTTTACATGTGAAGAAGCCTAGAGTGATCAAGAATATCCTTGTGCCGAAAATGGAACAAGAATTTTATAAAGGTTTTATATGTTGGGTTTACAGCTGTATGTCGACTGAAGCTGTAATCACTTACAGGGCTAAAAATGAAGTTAGAGAAATCTTTGTGTATGATCCTCTGTGGCTGGTAAACTGTTCTGCGAAAGACATAGAATGTTTGTTTGTGAACAAGATATGGTTTAAAGCTGAAGATAGAGAACAAGCGATGCAATTTCAGAAAGTTGTATCCATTTGCTTTCAAAAGGGTATCAATGCTGACAACAAATGGAATTCTAAGTGGCGAAAGATTGAAGAAGAAGAAGAGAAGTTAAAGGCTGAGAAAGAACGGAAGGCTCGTGAAGATAAAGATAACATGCTGAGGCATACAGTGATTCAAAGAATGGCTGCTGAGGAAAAGAAGAAAGTTGAAGAGAACGAGAAGCTTAGGAAGCTGCTATTGAAAAAGCCTAAGCCGAGGGAAGAGAAATTCAAGTCGCTGTGAAGAAAGAGCTGAAGACCAGACTAAAGACTCCGGCAATATCCAAGGGGGAGTTTGTTGGTGCATAATGTCTATAGCCTACGTCTTAAGTCTCGGTCATGTTTGTATAGGGTTTACAGGGGTCTAAATGTAATTTTATGTGATTTTCATGTAATTCCGCTTGAAATGACACTTGGTCATTTCAAGCGAAATCAGAAGTTGTTATTCCGCTTGAAATGACATGTGTCATTTCAAGCGAAATCATATGCCTATATATAGGCTTATCTTGTTTCTCATTTGGTACGGAATCAGAAGTTGTATACCGAACTGCTGCCGGATTTTATCGTGAAATATTAATGAGAAACGTGTGTTAAAGTGATATACTCTGTTTTCTACTCTATTCTGTACTGATTCAGCTCTGTTTGTTTGATTCCGCCTCTCAAACAGTGTGTATTGCCTCTGATTGACTCACTTGGTCGGTAAAACGATCCTACACTATGGATGGAAAGATCAGTTTGAAAATTGGGTTCAAGCTAATCATTTGAGGTCTTGGGAATGTATTGAGAAGAAGTATGTTAAACCTCGTACTGATGTGGGAGTTAACAAAACGATTTCTGAATTGACAGACAAAGAGAGAGACATGTACAAAGCTGAAAAGATGATGATTAGTTTGTTACAACAAGCTGTGAAAGAGGACATTTTCATATGACTTCAATATGATAACACTTCACGTTCAATTTGGGATGCACTTCGTGTTAAGTTTGAGGGGAGTGAGAAAATGATCAGGAATAAGAAATCATTATTAAAGAAAGAATTTGATCTGTTTACGAGTTTGCCGGGTGAAAATACCAAGAAACTGATTGAGAGATATTGTCACTTAGTTCGTTCAATGTCTTTGTTAGAAATAAATAAAGAACGAGAAGAATGGGTTGACAAATTGGCTGATGCCTTACCGCAGAAAGAATGGGGTACATTCTTTATGATATTAAAGAACACTGGAGAATATGATAGTTTGACAATTTCTCAGTTCATTGAAAAAATTGAAGGACAAGATCTTGAGCAGCAAAAGATTGCTAGGATGAATAATCCAAATGGTCAACTAGATATCAAGATGCATTACAAAGGAAGTGTTCAAGATGCTGAATTAAGTCCGAAGGTTCAAACTGCTTTTAGTGCCGAAAATTCATCTGGATCAGCTAGTAAAAGTTCAAGTAGCAATAGTGGATTCTCTTCATACTCAATTGTTAGTCCAAATGTTTCAACCTCAAGTTATCAGTCTCAAAGCACGAAAAATGGAAATGGTTATGTGATACAATGCAACATTGCATTGAATCTTTCGAATGGTCAAAGTTTTTCTGAGGAAGTAGCTAAAGATCACATGGCATTACTAGCTACAGTGTTAGAATCATATGAGGGATTGGTTGCTGGAAGGATCGGAAATCCTATGTTGACAAAAGAGGATTACGATCAAATTTGTTAGTGCAATATGTTTATTGACTTCGTCTTGTATCGAGTCATAAAATGTAATAGGATAGGATAACCAGTGCTAGAAACTGAGTTTAGTGGATTTTATGGTAATTCCGCTTGAAACAGGCAAGTGCAAGTTCAAACGGAATTAACATAGTTAATTCCCCTTGAAACTGACCTTGTCCATTTCAAACGGAATTAAACTACTATATATAGGGGCACTTGGTTAGTCATTTAAAATGGAATTAGATCTTGTGTTTGGTAACGAAGTGCTGCCAAATCGTCTCTAGGTGCTGTAATTCTATCAAATCAATACAAGAGACATTTAAATTGAATTGAGTGTCCGTGTCATTGATTCCACATTTGATTCGGATAAACAACTCTTTTGAACGACTCATTCAGGTCGTACAACGATCCTACAAGTGGTATCAGATCTCAGGAAGAAGAGTTCAGCTTGATTTCATCAGTTTTCTGACTTCTACACCTTCTTTTTCAAATTAGACAAGATTTCACGGTCAAAATGGATTGAATTTCTCACATTACATGCGAAACAGTGTTCTAAGAAAGCCTTGAGAGAATCAGACCTAAATACAGTTTAAAAGTGACAAAAATGGACTAAAATTGTAATTCAGTTTGAACGAGCATTATAATTCCATTTGAAAAGTTCACCTGATCTCGCTTCAAATCGTATTTTCGTTTGAAATTAGCGAGTTATTCCACTTGAAACAGTAATTTCGCTTGAAAGTTCATCTGATTTCGTTTCAAAGTGGAATTCCGCTTGAAGATTTCGTTTGAAACAAGTAATTCCGTTTGAAAGTGGTAATCTCGTTTGAAGTGTCATATAGGTGATTCCGTTTGAAATCGTTATTTCGCTCCAAAAGTGATTCCGCTTGAGATTCTTATTTCATTTGAAAGTGGATTTTTCGCACCAAGATCATATCACGTCAACCGAGTGTCAGTTATATTTCAAGTTGTTTGAGATTGTTTGAACTGATTGTGTTTGCTTGATTGTCTGTGTCTCTAGGTAATTCAAGAATTTCACATAATGGCTGAAGAGTTCAACAATACGTTCTTCAACGCGTTTACATCCGAATCTTCTGAAATTACAACCGATACACCAAAAAACATTACAAAAGCGGTCAATGAGAACATCAAGCATGATAACTTCTACGAAACACACTCAAAGCCACCAACTCTTGAAAGTATTGAAGACTATACATGGTGGAAAGAGTGTTTCATCAACTGGGAAAAAGCGTATGCATACGAGAGCTGGTTCTGTATGGAGTTTGGATATGAAAGACCAAAAGATGATAAAGGAGAAGATCTTCCATTCAAGAAATTATCCAAAGATGACAAATCCGAATTTGCAGCTGAATAGAGAATGATTGCTTTGATCCAGACGGCAATTAGAAATGACATTTTTTGCATTGCTTAACCATGATGGGTCATCAAAATCTATTTGGGAAGCTTTACGGGTTAAGGTAGAGGGGGGTAAACAAATCAGGAAAAACAAAATTGCTTTATTAAAGAAAGAATTTGATTTGTTTGATAGTCTTAACGGTGAATCAGTTCGACAAATGATTGAACGTTTTTGTCATCTAAAACTCGAACTGGAAAGAATTAAGATTGAAAAAACCAGAGAAGAAATAATAGACAAAATAATAGAAGCGTTACCACGAGCTGATCAGTGGCAAACGTTTGTGTTCATTTTGAAAAATGATGTTTTGTATGAAACAATTTCTCTTGATGTGTTAATTGAAAAGATTGAAACTCATGAGCTTGAATTGCAGAAACAAAGAAAGATGAGCAGTTCTTCACATCAACAGAATGTTGGTTTGTATTACAAAGGTAATTTACCTTCGGTGAAAGCTGGTGAATCACCAAAGACAGCATTCAGTGGTGAGAGGACAAAAGAACCTCAGAAAAGCTCATCAAGTTATGATCCGGGCTATCATTCTTTCTCTTCAAAAGCCATTTCTGAAGAATCAGAGGAGATTCTGTGCAACACTGCTCTCAAATTGAAGAATTTCCCGACTATGAGCATTAATGCAGCTAAGCAGCAAATGAGTTTCCTTGCATCTGTTCTGGAATCGTATGAAGGTCTTGTAGCTGGAAAAATTGGAAACTCAGAGTTAACCAAAGAAGACTACGACCAGATTGATCCGGAAGAAATGGAACTCATTGACATCCGCTGGTGTGTTTAGCTAGTTGCATCCGCAGAGCTCAGAGATATATGGAAATTACTAGGAAACAATCTCTTGGTGGTGCATCTACAAAGCTTGGATTTGATAAGTCCAAAGTGACCTGCTTCAAATGTAAGCATAAAGGTCATTTCAAAAGGGAGTGCAACAATTCTGCGGTTGGTGGAAATGAACATCCGTTCAATGATGACTATTACCGAAAGGCAATCTACCACCGAAGCAAAGAAGAACCGAAAATGATTGAAGATAAACCCAGAGATAAGTCAAGAGCTTGTGTTGTAATCCACGACGATGAAGGATATGATTGGAGTCAAATTTGTCCGGAAGAAGATCGTGTTGATATTCGAAAAACAGCTCATGGCAAAACTATATCAAAGAACAACCATTATGTTTTCGTTGCTGAAATTAAAGAGGAAAACAAAGAAGAAACTGTTGTTGCTAAAATTAAAGAGAAAACTAGAGAAGAGATTCTGAGTGAGAAAACTTACAGAGAGAGAAACATTGCTTGGAACAGGATGGATGAAATGCAAGAAGAGTATGAGAGTGCTGTCAGTAATAAGAGATGGGATAAGAAATGAGAGTGCTATGTCAATAGAGAAGGTGAACCTGTTGTTCCGAAGAAAGACATAATTTTTGAAGATGTTCTTCTCATAATTCCTCGATCTGCCGAATACTATAGAAATGTATTAAAAGATGACACTTATGCAAAAAGGCATGAAAAGGAAATAAGATATGCCATGACATCGTGTTTGAGGAAGAGGGATGAAGAGAAAAAGAAGAAGAATGTTGAAGAAATGGTAAACAATCTGAAGAAAGCTGCTGAAGAGGTAAAAGTTGAAGTTGTTAAAGAAGAACTTGTGAAGATAGTTGAAGTTTTTAAAGAAGAAGTTGTGAAGATTGTTGAAGAAGTGAAAGAAGAAGTTGTGGTGAATGTAGAGGTTGAGAAAGTTGTTACTAAAGAACAGCAGATTGGAGAAGATGTGAAGAAAGCAGAAGAAGAAGTGAAGAATGAGAGTTTAATTGCTGGTGATGTTGGTGATGATGCTGGAAAGTAGAAAGATGCTGATCAGACAGATGCAGCAGAGAACACCGAGGTGCCAATCACTGAGGTAAATTCTGATTCTGAAACTCAAAACAAAATCGTTGAACAGTGCAAGAAATGCATGGAAACGTGCAGTGCTTGTACTGAAAAAGACAAATAATTCAAAATAAGAGATCTTGAATTAACTAAAATTGAAGAAGTTTTAAAAAATAAATGCAAAGAAATGTTAGAAAATGAAAAAGTTTTGAAAGAAAATGATGAAAAACTTTTGGAAAAATGTAAAAAGTTAGAAAAAGAAAATGAAATTTTAAAAGAAAATGTTTTGAAAAAGACAGAAGAATGTGATCAAAAAGAAATTGTTTGTCAAGAAATGAAGAAAGAATATGATTCAATAAAATTGGCATATCACATTACAAAAGAATCATATGAAAAAGTGAAGGATGAAATGAAATTTGCTCAATCAAGAATGAATTATTATTCTGAAACAACTAAAGAGCTTAAGCGAATGTATGAAATAAAACAAGGTGTTGTTAATTCCTATATTGAGGATGTTGCTAAGCTAAAGCCTCAGATTGCTGATTTAGAACAGGATAACAACAAGTTAAAAAGTTATCACGTGTCGTCATATGTGCTTGAACGTATTTTCAATATAAAACCGGGAGATGGTGAGTCTGAGCAAAACAAGAAAGGCATTGGCTCTGAGTTTCATCAAGTTCCACCACCGGAAAAGTTTACATTTTATGATGATGAAAAGGTCGAAAAAGCTTTCAACATGGTAGATCAATTGCCAGATAACATTGACATAACCTATTCCAAATCTGATGATTCTAGTGATTTAGAGGTGGTAGGTAAGGTCGTTGAAAGTGTGTTGAAAGAAGAGTCGGTTGAAACAGGTAAATCTGAATCACAGGATGAAAATGAAGGTAATTTTCATGATGGATATCTGAAAAACACAAAGTCTGAGAAAAATCTGGATGATGATTCAAAAGGATTGGTATATACCATGATTGGATCGGACAAATTATTCTTAGATGTTGTATTCCCAATTCAGAATGTGATTTTAGAAAAGGTTGATAAAGTTTTCAAAATGGTTGAGATTGAAAAATACGAGATTCCAAAGTTTGCTGGAAAAAGTCATAAAACTTTTTATATCAAACCTGGTTACAAAAAGAAGAACATGAAGGCTGGGTTGGGTTATAAGAAGAAACAAGGTCGAAATAAAAATGAAATTCCGAATTTTTAAGCAAAAATAAATTTTGTTCATGGGACAAGTTCTGAAGAAGAGAAAGAACTCAAATTTAGACGACAGTCTAATGAAGAGTTTTATGCTCAAAAGAAAAAGCAATAACCACAGGTCAAAGATGTTTCAAAAAGAACATGTTTTAAGTGTGATCAAATTGGACATCTCGCACGAAATTGTCCAAATCTGAAACCTGTGGATGTTGATAAAAAGAAGTCTGAAAATGTTGAGAAACAGAAATCTGAGGATGTTAAACAAAGGCCAACCAGGTTTGGTTTGATTCGAAACAAACTTGGAGGTACAATACAAACAAGTTTGCTTCAAATCAAAATTGGAAATCAAACCAAAATAGGTTCGATTCAAGACAGACCTGCAATACTCACACACCCAGAGTCAGAACAACTCAAAGTTGGAAAACATTAGTGGATATGACAAAACCGAATGAGTTTTGGAAACCTAAAGTTGTTATTCAAAATCAAAATGTTAAAAAAGATTCAATTTTTTACAAAAGAGGTACTCCGAAAGGTCAAACTTGGACTGCTAAGAAACAAATGACTTTGGTAAAAGATGAAAAAGTTGAAGTCAAGGTTGAAAAAGTCTTTGATGATAAAGATTTTCCGAAGTTGAATGATACATATTGTGTTGAAATGCCTAAGGTTCAACAGACCTGGGCTAAATTGTTCAAGTAATCAAGTAGTCTGAATGTGCAGGTGCTCAAGAAATCTGAAGATTGTGAAAATGGATTTCGGAGCAGCCTGGCACAACAGGAGGAGAAGGCTGCTGAACCCTGGTTTGGTTGAAACAGGGAGTTTGTTTGTTTTCTGTACATAAATAAACAATATTTCAAAAACCCTAAAAATTGAAAAAAAAAAAAAAAAAAACCAAAAATATGTTTTTATTTTGTAAAATATTCAAAAATTACAAAAATTTGTTACTTGAATATGCCGAAACCCTCACGACGGAACAAGCATGATTAATTTCACAAGATTGAAAAACGGTTTTCAAACAGTAAAAATCAATGTGTTGTAAATCATGGGGGTAATTGTTGCTTCATATGTTAGATTTTCTGCAAAACAGAGCACATTAGCAGAAAATGGATGGCGAGACAAAGCTATCAGTATCGGTTTGTCAAATTTTCTTTAAGTGGTTTTGCATTTTAGGGGGAGTATTATTGTTAGAAAATACAAAAACATTTGAAAATTTGAAAATTTGAAAAAGCCAAAAACATGATAAAATTCAAAAATTGAGTTTTTGCGTAAAAAGAGGAAATGATAGTACATCAGTAGACAGTTACAGTATGCTAAAGAAATGTAATGATTTTAAGTGGTTTTGCATTTTAGGGGGAGTATTATTGTTAGAAAATACAAAAACATTTGAACATTTGTAAAAGCCAAAAACATGATAAAATTCAAAAATTGAGTTTTTGCGTAAAAAGAGGAAATGATAGTACATCAGTAGATAGTTACAGTATGCTAAAGAAATGTAATGATTTTATAGCGTTAAACAGTCTCACTGATGATATGCCGATAGGTTTTTATACATTTAGTAAACTTTTTCAGGATATAAACCTAAATTCAAACTTGCTTGTTTTGTTGGGAACACTACTTGGATATATAGGTAACCCCTGAAATCTTGTTTGAAGGACCCCTCTTTCTGAAATACTAGGTCTTTATACTCAGTGATATCTGGGGTATTATTCTGGGACTTCTGATTTTGTGGAAGCAATGGCCTAGTCCCCGTATAATACTTTCTACATGCTTGAAATATAGCAAACGCCCTCAGTTCAAAAAATGATGAAACATTGAAAAATGCTAAGCATGTGCTGTTGAAGAAAATATCCTCTAAAGGGGACACACCAAAAGTCGAAGCCGTCATCTCTCTGCTGAACGGAAGTTCTGACATGAGCTCTCACGATTTTCGCAATTTAACCCCTTACAGATATCATCTAGGTATACTCACCTGTAAGACTGAATACTGGGATCTGGATACGGGAGTATATTCACGAGGTGGGACACATGAATGAGTTTAAGTTCTTAAAACACCTAATTCGTATCCTGGATCAGTTGAAATCTGTGTGAAAATTTAAGTGGATCAGTATATCGACAATCTAAGTGAATTGTTTAATTCTTAATGTGTAACTAAGCTCAATGGTACTTGTGACTTGTCAAAAACTGATATGATCCTCTAACGCAAACTTAAACAAAAATATTGTTTGTAAATATGTTTGTACATATTTCTTTATTGTTTTATGTTTCAGAAAAATACAAAAAGATTTTTTATTCTACTTTATTTTCGACAACCGATGTCTGAGTGCTGAGTTTCAAAATCTAAGTATGCTGATTGTGTTTCTGAAAAATAAAAAAGTTCATTAATTTGAAACTTGAAGTTTTTAACAAAAATCAAAAACAGTTTGTGATATCTCCAAGGTCATTAGTTTGGACTTGGATGATTAACTATGAGGGATTTGGATGCTTATAGTGTTAAAGAGCTAGTTTCTGATTCTGTTCCCTGAAACTGCAAAATCAATGAGATTTTTTAAAAAGTGTTAGTTTAGAAAGATTGGTAGAGCCAGGTTTTCATTCCTGGAAGTTTAAAATGTTGTTACTTATGAATGTATGAGTGATTGCAGATATTGTACCAGATTACGACCCCGATAGCTGAGTCTAAGGGGGAGTCTGAAGACGAGCTTGAAGCAAGAGGGAGCTTGTAACCAGAAAGAAAGGTGTCGATCCCTAAAGCACGGAAGCTTGACGAAAGGGGGAGCCTGAGAAAAGTGTTTCTGAAGAAGCTAATAATGTTAGAGCCAGAGTCAGATCCTGGTACAACATTCAAAGATAGAAGCTGATCAAAGAAGAGAAAGATTGATGGATGCTTACAGTGTTAGACAATTTGGAAAGAGCATGAAGACTGATCAAGACTGAAGATGTGTCATGATAAAGATTAGACACTGAAGACTTCGTCAACATCCAAGGGGCAGTCTGTTAGTGCAATATGTCTATTGACTTCGTCTTGTATCGAGTCATGAAATGTAATAGGATAGGATAACCAGTGCTCGAGGTGCTAGAAACTGAGTTTAGTGGATTTTATGGTAATTTCTCTTGAAACAGGCAAGTGCAAGTTCAAACGGAATTAACATAGTTAATTCCGCTTGAAACTGACCTTGTCCATTTCAAACGGAATTAAGCTACTATATATAGGGGCACTTGGTTAGTCATTTGAAACGGAATTAGATCTTGTGTTTGGTAACGAAGTGCTGCCAAATCGTCTCCAGGTGCTGTAATTCTATCAAATCAATACAAGAGACATTTAAATTGAATTGAGCGTCCGTGTCATTGATTCCGCCTTTGATTCGGATAAACAACTCTTCTGAACGACTCATTCAGGTCGTACAACGATCCTACAAAATTGATGCTGACGAAATGGAGCTTATGGATATTAAGTGGTGTTTAGCAAGTGTGTTGAGGAGAGCTGAAAAATTTAAGATGATTACAGGAAGAGATGATTTCCGTGATGCTAATGTTTCTACTTTTGGTTTTGATAAATCTAAAGTTACTTGTTTTCGATGTAGGTAAAAAGGACATTTCAAGAGGGAATGTACCAATCGAGAAGCAGGAGGAGCTCAGGATCCATTCGGAAATAATTACTATTATCGGAAAGCTATATATCAACAAGTTGCTCAACAACCGTATCAACAACAAGAACCACAAACTGCACATGCTAAGAAGGCGATCGAAGAATCAAAAAAGAAAGCTTATTATGGTATAATAGATCAAGATGATGAAAAAGTGGCAGAAGGTTTTAGCTGGGACAAATACGTTCCACCTAATTCAAAATTAGGAGCATTCATTGCACAAATAGTCCAAGAACCAGATTTGATGAAAGAATGGATGAGTGTGTTTGATAACAGTGAGAAAAGCCAAGATGGAAAGTTTGTGTCTTCAGACGATAGTTCAGAAAAGACCTAAGTGTTTGATCAATCATCATCTGATAGCAGTGATGATGAAGAAGAAACACAAATAAACATTGGAAAAAATCTATTATCTCCTGAAAGTTTTAAATTTTATTTTGCAGATAGATTGGAGAAGCTGAAGGAGAAGCGAGTAGCAAAGAATCAGAAAAAGATGAAATGCGAGAATGTTACTCAGGAAGAGAAGTTTGAACAAAGTGAAGAAGTTAAAGTTGCTAAGAAGATGGTTGAAGCTGAGAAGATTGTCGAAGTTGAAAAGATTGTCGAAGTTGAAAAGATTATCGAAGTTGAAAAGATTGTTGAAGTCACAAAACCTTGTCTAAAATGTTTGGAACCGTGCAAACATTGTGAAGAAAAAGACGAAAAGTATAGTGAACTTGACAAGTTGAAAGAAAAGTTATTGTTTGATGTCAATTATGTGAAAGAGTCATATGATGTGTTGAACAGAACGGTGAATAGTCTGCAAAAGACAAATCCTGAAAGAGAAGATGCTTTAACCATGATGAATGCTGTGATGATGTCAAAGCAGAAGGCGATCAATCACTATATTGAAGAATGTGCAAAGTTGAAGCAAGAGTTGGAGACTGAAAAGATAGAAAATGAAAGAATCAGACGATTACTGCAAAGTTATTCAAGTTCTGATTATCTGATTGATAGAATTTATCCAACTGTTGCAGGTTTTGAAGCTTTTCAGGACAAGAAGACGGAAGAGAAGGATACTGGTAAGAAACAAAGTGCAAATTATAACAAGTGTCCGCCTCCGATCAGGGAAGGTTATTCTCCCAGAAAACCAAATGAGGAGCAAGTCAAAAAGGCTGTCAATATAAAGTTAAAGTCTGAAACAACTGATAATTTACCATAAAACATTGACGTCACGTTCACATCGTCTGACACTGATCATGAGTCTGAGTTAATAAAGAAAGTGGTCGATCAGGTGTTGGATAAAGATGAGGAGTCAGAGTCAAAGTCCGAATCCGAGAGTTCGAGTTCATCAGTTGACAGTCCAAAGTCGTCGGTCAAAAGGGTTTATAATAAAGAATTTCTTTTATCAAAATCTAATTTGAATGACGAAGCAATCAAAGTGGCATATACTTTGATTGATTTAGACAAATTATATTCTGATGAGGAATTTCCAATAAGAAGTGTTCAAATTGAAAAGATTAAAAAGGTTTTCAAATTAACAGAAATTAATATTTCTGAAATGAAAGATGTAAATCTTACTGAAAAACGTAAAAAATATACTTCAAGAGTTCAACAGAGATTGAACAAGAAAAAAGGTTACAGTTCTGGTTCTGATTTTCAAAAGAAACCAAACCATAACAGTAATTTCAAAAAGAAAGGGTTAGGTTTTATTCCACCGAAAAATAATAAAAATGAGAAAACTTATAAACCAAAAACTGTATTTGTTTCAGGAGCAAGTTCGGAGGAAGAAGAAAAGAGCTCATTCTGGAAGCAATCAAACAAAGAGTTCTTTGCAGAAAAAACAAAAGTTTGAGAAGAATGAAGTTTATCAGAGAAAAGAGACAAGAACCTGTTACCGATGTCAAGAAGTTGGTCACATCGCCTGGAATTGTCCAAAGGCAACCAACACAAAACAGGAAGTTGTTTCTAAACTCAAAGAAAAAATTATTAATAAAACTGAACCACCAACTGAAAAATTCAAAGTGTTTAAAAATTCAACATTTGAAGTTGGTGAGTGTTCGAAAAGGTTTTACAAAAGAAGGGTGAATCTTAACAACCAAACATGGGTTGCTAAGAAAACAGATGTAAAATCTGGCGATGAATCTGATTCGTCAAAGTCAGTGGATCCACCAATTAAGCTAAAAATAGAAACGTCAGTACCGCAAATGGGTGATGTCAATTTTCCACCATTGCGGGCTGAAAATTTTAAACAAAAAGTTGGAAAAGTGGAAATTTCAAATCAATTATATTCTGAAAAGAAAGAATTTGATGTCGAAAAAGCTTTTAATGGAAAAGTAAAACATATTTTTGGGAAAATGGTCGAGGGGAAGGTAAAAGGGGTAAAAGATTTTTATGAATCAAAAAGAAATGTTGAAACCCTAAGTGAAACTGAAAAGGTCACACCCAAGGATAGTCAGTCTTGGGTGTCTGTATTTCATATGTAAAAATCCTGACTTGCCAAAACTCCCAGGTTGGTAATTGGGGAGTAGGAATCGGCATCTTTCTTGAGAAATTCACATCTGTGATATTTCGTCTTACAAGTGGTTAATCAAGGACATTAAGTTGTACTTGATTTAACTTTCTTACAAGTGGTATTGTTTTTTTTAAACCGAAAAGTGTTAAAGATTTTACAAGTGGATTGTGAAAGGACAATGTGATGAAAACCCCATGTTTGTGAAACGATAAACAAAACTAATTTTCTGGAAACACCATTTTGATTAAAACAAACTTAAGTGTTTTGAAATCATAATGGGAAAATAGTTTGTTGTCAGGGGGAGTTCTGATTGTTTAAGCCAAGTGGATGGCGAATTGAGGCAATTCTCATCAGTTTGTCATTTTACTTGTACAGTCTTTTGTTTTCAAATTTTCCCGGAAAATCAAAATTGAAACATATTTTGATTTTAGGGGGAGTAAGAAAATTTTTAGAAATTTTGAAAATTTGAAAAATTAAAAAAAACATGATAAAATCTAAAAGGCCAAAAACATTGAAAAATCAAAAATGAGTTTTGTTGTGAAAAAGAGGAAATGATAGTACATCAGTGGACTATCACAGCATGCTAAAGAATTGGAAAGATAAAATGTGATAAACGGTCTCACTGATGATGTGCCAGTAGGTTTTTACACGCTTAGTAGATTGTTGTTGAGATATATAAACCTAAATATCAAACTTACTTATTTCGTGGGGAACATCTCTCGGATATATAGGTAACCCCTGAAATCTTGTTTGAAAGACCCCTCTTTCTGAGATACTAGGTCTTTATGCTTAGTGATATCTGGGGTATTATCCCGGGACTTCTGATTTTGCGGAAGCAATAGCCTAGTCCCCGTATAATACTTTTCGCTTGCTTGAAATAAAAGCATCCCCCTCAGCATAAAAATGATGAAACATTGCAAAATGCTAATCATGTGTTGTGGAAGAAAAGATTCTCTAAAGGGAACATACCTAAAGTCGACGCCATCATCTCTCTGATTTTGCGGAAGTAATAGCCTGAGCTCTCATGGCCCTCGCATTTAACCCCTTACAGATATCATCTAGGTATACTCACCTGTAAGACTGAATATTGGGATATGGATACGAGAGTATATTCTGAGGTGGGACACTCGAATAAGTTTAAGTGCATAAAACATTAATCTCGTATCTCGAAATAGTTGAACTTTGTGTGAAAATTTAAGTGGATCAGTATACTGACAATCTAAGTGAATCGTTTAGAACTTAAAATGCTTAAAGCTTAACGGTGTTAGTGATTTGTCTCATAAACTGATATGATCCTCTTACACAAACTCACAAAAATATTGTCTGTAAATATTTCTTTACTGTTTTTCTTTTAAATCAAAAATCCAAAAAGATTTTAAGTGTGTTTTAGCATAAATTTTTGAAAAACCAAAAAGATTTTTGACAACTGATGTTGAAAAGCTGATTTTCAAAATTCCAAATGCTAAACATGATGGACAACCAGTGAAGGGGAGTCTATTTGAAATAAGAAATGTGTTTGAACTTGGTATTTTTACAAGTGGTTCATCTGCAAATTAAAAATGTTAAATATTTGTTATTTGATAAATATCTACATGTGATATATAAATTTGTCAAAATTTAAATTTGTGAAATTTATGTTTGAGGTAGAGATTTGTGCAGGACTCTGTGATTAAACCTGAACAAAAGATGAGCCAGGTTTCAATTCTAAACCAAAAGCTAAGCCAGACTACGATCCCAGCACAATTCAAGGGGGAGTCTGCTAACAAAGGGAAGTTTTGAAGATTGTAGAGCCAAGTTCAGATCCTGACGTTCACGCAAGCTGATGATGCTGATGAACTTAAGGAATCAAGAGATCTGATCAAGAGAATTAGAAAGCTAGAGAGTCAGATTGTGATTAAGAAAAAGAGAAGACAGAGATTGAGGATGCTTACACTGTCAGACACTTTGAAAAAAGCACAAGAAGACTGATAAAGATTGAAGATTTCGAAGACTCGACACTGAAGACTTCGTCAACATCCAAGGGGGAGTCTGTTAGTGCATATGTCTGTCGACTTCATCTTGTATCAAGTCTTGTATTAGATTAGATAGAACAGGGTATGAAATACGAGAAAACATGTTAGATGCAGATTTCGCATGAAATGGACAAGCTATTTCGCACGAAATGACTTTGTCATTTCGTACGAAATGATCTGGCTATTTCGCTTGGGCTGTTTCGCACGAAATAAGCATGCCTATAAATAGTAGTGTCTTGATTCTCATTTGTAACTTTCCGGTTTCAGAGTCAAACTGCTGCCGTAGTGTCTACTCGCTGTAAAACGTTGTTATATCAATCAAAAGATAGTTTAAAGTGTAATTCAAGCTGATTCACCTGAATACGTCTGTTTCCGCCTTTCGTATTGAACAAAAACTCTTCTGAACGACTCGTTAAAGTCGCACGACGATCCTACAAAGTATCCACCGAGGAAAATGAATTATCCATTCATTTTCGCTTCAAAAGAAGTATCCATTGGGGAATGAATAATCCTGTGTTGATTCTTTCATTTCCATTTCTGACTAAGTATCCACTGAGAAAATGAATTATCCATTCAATTTCGCTTCCAAAGAAATATCCATCGGGGAAATGAATAATCTATATGATAATCCTTCATTTCCACTTCTGACGAAGTATCCACTGAGGAAAATGAATTATCCATTCATTTTCGCTTCCGAAGAAATATCCATCGGGGAAATGAATAACTTATTCAACAATCCTTCATTTCTGCTTCTGACGAAGTACCCACTGAGGAAAACGAATCATCCATTCATTTTCGCTTCCGAAGAAATATCCATCGGGAAAATGAATAACTTATTCAATAATTCTTCATTTCTACTTCTAACGAAGTATCCATTGAGGAAAATGAATTATCAATTCATTTTCGCTTATGAAGAAATAACCATTGAGAAATGAACAACTTATACATTCCTTCATTTCCGTTTCTAATAAAAGTATCCATTGGAGAAAATGATTTATCCATTCATTTTTCTCTTTTGAAGAAATATCCATTGGAAATGAATAACCTATTTACCTTTCATTTCCACTTCTGACGAAGAATCCATTGAGAAAAATGAATTATCCATTCATTTTCGCTTCTACAGAATATCCACTAGGGAAAATGAAATACAAATCCTTGTAGAATCTTCCTTAATAGTTAGATTCTTAAAGGGACACTTAAAGTAACTATTGGTTGATTTGGTTTTATCATTGATCAAATATCTCATTCCCACTTCCTGCTTTAATCAAGGGAGTATCTATTAGGGGATGAACATCATAGGTATAACAACCCATTCCCACTTCCAGTATTACCTAAGGAAGCATCCACTAGGGAATGATAAGGTTATGCCTTACGTGGAGATCCTTGATGGGTTACTCTATGCAAATAGATAACACCCTAGATTCCATACGAGACAATTGTTTAACACAACTATACAGACAGACTCCTACGAATAAATTTCGGGACGAAATTTCCTAAAGTAGGGGAGACTGTGAATCTGTGCCTCTACGACCATCATACAAATATGAATCCAATGAAATCTTATGTCTCAATCTTGGGATTTGTACAATTACATGAGACATTTACACATATCAATTCTTGTTCGGTTTCGAGCTCTTAATCACTTTCTAGGAAGTTATACGCAAACTATTACGTAAACGTGATCAGTTTAACGCGAAAAACACTCCAGAACAGTGACACAAGCTTAACATAACTTAGAAATAAGTTCTGGATGGTTTGGTATGGCAAAAACGAGTTTATTCGATCACAAGGACTATTTGCGTCAAACTGCAAAAGTCTGTCGATTCGTATAGCGACGTACACTCCGGAACAAGATCATAATCTAAAAATACCATAAATACCCTTAACATAGCTTTGAAATATGTTTTGAGGGGTTTGGTATGCGAAAACACGCTTGTTTTATCACAGGGACTAAAAGCGTCAAAAACTGCATAAGTTTGCATATACGTGCATATTTTGCGTTCTGACCATATCCGGACATCCAAAAAAAAATTTATTCACTAAAATATTGTATTTTAGTGATAGAAATGCAAAACTACCATTTGTCGCTTGATTTGGATCGTTTTCGCGTCCGTTCGAGTTTCGTTGTAATTAATCGAAAAACGAGACCGTGCGACCAAACGAACCGACATCTGTGATGTTTCCAAGCATATTTCAAGTCCTCTATGCTTTAACATCCTTGTAGAGCCTTGAAAATGGGTAAACGGGGGTTAAACACGTCGAAAAACAAGTTTGGAGCATGCAGGGACTGTTTCTGCCAAAAAATGAAAGTTTCTGGTGGATCAGCCAAGTGTGTCGCGCCAGATGAGGTGGTACCTGTCACGTGTCTCCTGATCAGTCTCTGTGCAGAAACTTCTAAACAGCCTCCCAGTTGTTTCCTGCTTTTTTCCAAGCTGGTTTTTTAGATCTTGTGGGTGTTTTGTGTATCCTCCAAGCTTTGATTCTTGTCCAAACACTTGTAAGGCTATGATTCTTCCTTGGGCAACACATAAACACCTGGCATGATCTTGTTAATCCAAGCCAACTATAAATAGCCAACACCATTCACTTCACAACTTGCTCATCTTCATTCTCTTTCACTCTTGCTCTAATTTGAGGCTACCACATTAAGTTGGAGGTCTCATACTTGAGCATTCTAGTTCATTTTTCCAAGCATAGGACTCTTGTAAGTGTTCTTTTATGCTTGATTATTTGTTTCAAGCAAGAAAGTCAAACAGTGTTTGACTTTCAGCTTTGACCACGAATTGGTCAAGTCAAAGTTCAATCGAACTTTACAACATGATCGTAATCACGATGGTTATAATCCCTTGCGACTATACCTACTGCTTACCACGTTGACTAGTCGAAGTGACGAGTCAAAGTTTCGGTCAAAATGCACGATTATGTGTATTTTGCGACAAAACTATTTTCGGGTATCAAAACACTTTGTTTTGATACCAAATCAGTTCTCTAACATAGTTAAACATGTTTAACTCGTCACTTTTAGTTTAGTGCTTGTTTTGGCCGTAAGTCAAGCGGTCTCGACAACCGGTTAGACCTTCGAACTCGACCCGTTTGGTCGATCATTAGGATGTAACAACCCGCGTTTCTAAAGTCAACGTACAAGTCAAAGTCAAAGGAAGAAAAGATTGCTAATTACGATCTGTCACTCCTTGCTTAACTATTGATTGTACGTCATTGACTTGTAATCAAATTCTTTTATTTATTTGCTTTAGTTGTATTATGTGGAGTATCTCTAATAATCGAGGTTTAATCGCATGTTTTATCGCTTTATCGCTAATCGCATTGCAATCGCATTCGCAACTTGATTGATAGGTTCTGTATATTGTTTTACGTGTGTACGTTATTTATGTGTTACTTGTGCATGTTTACTTTATGTTTGTGGTGATTAATTGAAACGCAATCGAAACTCTATCGCAACGCAATCTAAATCGCAAACGCTAAACCCAAGTTATTTATGATGATTGTATGTTAGATATAGTATTTGTGTGCCTATTATTTATCTATCGCATCGCTTAATCGACACTCGCTTAAACGCATCGAAACGCTCAATACACAAAACGAAACATCGAAACCTAACCTGCAGCACCACTTCGATCGAATGACCATTCGATCGGATGGTCATCCGTACGGATGACCATCCGATCGGATGGCCATCCGATCGATGTGTCGTTCGATCCGTCACCTGTGCCACTTTCCTCTTTTGGCAACCTATAAATACCCATGTCACATCACCAACAGTGTTGTAACAGATCTCTCTCGTTCGACCAGCGTTCCAGACCCTCTTTCTCTCGATTTCTCGCGATTCTTGTAAGTTTCAAACTCACATCTTGTACATCTATCATCTACACATACTTTTTCATCATTTTCACCTTCGAATCTTAACTTTTAACCGTGAAATCGGCGGATTTGAGGTGTTCTAGGATGATGTCATCATGGAGTTCTTATGAACTTTAAGTTTTGGCCTCATTCCACCAAGAACAACTCAGATCTAAGTGATTTCCACATGATTTAACACTATTTTCGCATAGATCTAAACATTTTCAAGGTTAAAAAGGATTGAAAGATGCTTTTCCAACTTTCTTTCAACTCTTTTATACTCAATGCACTTAAAACTGATAAAATCGGAGCTCGTTCAGGCCTTCTACTCATTTCTTAGTGAAGTGTCAGTCTAAGATCTGGTTCCTATCAAAGAGACAATCGATTTCGGGTTGATCATGAACAACCGTCACGAACAGTTAGCTGAACGGACTGGGGTGATTACCACTTGGATCGGACGACTTGGACGTAACAAGGTTCCGTTGTTCAAAACGTGGTCATACCGTCTCGATTAAACCATAAACTTTTCAGAATACTCATGTTTCAAAATGATCAGGTTGTTGGACGGATTGCCGTCCGATCGGATTGCCAACCGATTGGATTGCCATTCGATCGAACGACAATCCGATCGGATTGCACTTGTCTTCAACACTTAAACTTTTTATAAAATTTTCAAAGATCATTAGTTTCTAACGGATTACCATTCGATCGAAAGACTATCCGATCGAATGACCATCCTACTGTGAACTTGTTATCAAACTGAAATGTCTCTCCAATCAGATCGCTATCCGATCGAATGACCGTTCGATCGAATGATCTGAAGGGTAGAGATATTTCTCTGTTTTCAAAATGCTACAATAAAAACTTCAAAGCCATCATACACAAACACATCCATCCCAAACGAATGTCAATCCGACCGAATGGCCATCCGATCGGATGACCATCCGATCGGATTGTCATCCGATCGGATGACCATCCGATCGGATTGTCATCCGATCGGATTACCATTCATCACTTAGCTCTCTTCGCACCGTTTAACGCGCCGTTCATCGCTTATGCTATCGTTAACTGTTCAGTCTAATCTCCTAGTGCTCCCTTCAATCCAAGAGAGTGTTTATTTACTTAAACGCTATCTGTGAGTATACTCAAACCCTTTTTGCTTTACGCACTTTTGGGTGTTACATACGTTACTTATTCTAAATAACAATCGACACACAACGCAAACACTAATTATACACTGACCGTTATTGCATGCTACGTGTTATTCAATGAATGCTTGTATGTTATGTTTACACAATGATTATTTCCTGACACCTTAGCAACGATAGTACTATAGTTTGGACTCAGCACCTGTCGTGGACAGGGGTTGTTAAGGGCTTTACTTCATGTGTCCCAATGGCGATATGTGTTGTGCATTCTACAACTCGCAGACACGTCTGTGCATATTTCATTGTCGATAACCTACTAGCCTTCACTTTGCTACATGTTACATGTTGGTTATGCGTAAACGATTTCGAAATCTATTATACTATTAAACTTGTATGCTCACCTTTACACTATGTGTATTGACCTCTATTTTAACGTATGTGACAGGTGCTTAGGATGTTTGCTTGTTATTTGCTAGAAATCAAGCTAGGATGGAGTCTTAGAAACAAACAATTTAAATTCTGAGTTGTCGGAACAGAACTAGTTGTCTTTGAGAATTGTCTGTAATAACTGTGTTACTTTTTGTGTCATGGTGTGAGACGTGATGTTTAAATAATCGGTAATCATAGTTGTTATGGAAAGTGCTGGACAATCTGTTTCGCTCAGTGTCGCGCCCCGATGTTTCTGTCATCGGTTAGGGTGTGACAGATTGGTATTAGAGCCATACCTATAGGGAATTAGGCAAGACTTGACCTAGTCCAGGTCGATGTCTTAGAAACGACCTAGTCTATAGTCTAAGTACCAACAGACCACCTTGTGCGAACCCGTTAGGGGTTTCGCACTAGCCTGTTTCTATTATTCGATCGACCCGCAATCATGCTATACTATCACACTGCTTCTCCTAAGGCAGAAGCACTGCACTATTTTCAAAAATGAACGAGTGATTAGATCGAGATTAGGTGTGAAAGCCGCAAACTCTCGATTAAATCGCTTGTTCGACCCGCATTTTTACTCAAAACAAGAGAATTTGTGTTGAATCAGGAGTGAAATCCGCACTTCAACGAAAATCTCTCACTCAATCTCGTGATTCTATCACACAAATAGGAACGTACTCACTAAGTTAGGGGTGAAACCCGAACCTTGATGACTTGTTCCGCCCTCTATTTTGGTTTTACAAAACTCTCACCAAAGTCTCGATGGATTCCAATGACTCGAGCCGTATGATTAACCAAAAGGATGTGTGCCATTCACCGTATGTCGGTGATAGAGCACAGTCTATTAGGCCAAAACGTACACTTGTAGTACTTGAGAATAGTCGAATCAGTTTGGG
This sequence comes from Helianthus tuberosus, assembly GCA_030545235.1. NCBI lineage: Eukaryota > Viridiplantae > Streptophyta > Magnoliopsida > Asterales > Asteraceae > Helianthus > Helianthus tuberosus. The sequence goes on from CM060407.1 coordinate 129,847,305, forward strand.
TAGTCAACGTCTATCAAGCCGAGACAATCTATTTTCAATTTCAAGCTCGCAATCGCTGATTTTATATGTTTCGATTCTGAACCTGCATTCGCTGAATCTGATATTCGTCGCTTTTATGTGGAATTTTATGTGTTTTATGTTGTTTTACCTGTTTATAAGTTTCGATTTTGGTGATTTATACGATTTTCGCTATTCGCTTTGATCGACACACACAACTCGCATTACACATCTATCTCAAAACGTTGAAAAATCGCATGCCATGTTACTCGCTTATGCTACGCTACTCGCTGTGTACTCGCTAATCGCAATCGCTATTCTCGAACTCGCGGACTTTGAAAGATAGGTGAATACGTTCAATATATGTAGGTATTCACCTACATATATAGTGTGGTTTCCGTGGCTTACGTGCTTCTGTGCTTTATGTGCTCATGTGCTTCTCTGATTATGTGCCTATGTGTCTATGTGTCTATGTGATTATTCATGTTCCTGAGCTTTAGTAGTAATGCGTGTGAGGTGAGATTTGATTATATGGTGTCTGAGTCCTATGGCGATGTCTGTTGCAGACAATGTCATCATTTGGATCATTTCACTCCCGCTCTGCTCGACGTAATCATGAGGACAAGCGCATCGCCTCGTTGGTCACCAAGCAAATGGTGAAAGTCATACTGCAAATTGTTAGCAAGCTGAATGAAAATGCTAGCAAGTCCTCTGAAGAGTCCCAGACTGATTCACCACGAGCTACTTTTAGCTTTAAGCAGTTTAAAGCATGCGGACCCAAAGAATTCACCGGAGAAGATGGACCTACTGCCATGTTTCAATGGTTCGATTCTATTGAAGTCACCTTGCGCCAAAAGCGGCTGTCCTGACAACCTTTGCATTGTTAACGCGACCGGCGTTTTCCAGTCCAGGGCTCTGGACTGGTGGATTGCCGAAAGAAACAAGCGAGGAAACGATGCAGCTTACAGGCTTACGTGGGACTAGTTGAAGGACATCATGATGAAGGAGTTCTGCCCTTCGCACGAGCTTCAAAAATTGGAGGACGAGTTCTGGCACATCAAACAAGAGGGTGGCGACAACGCTAGTTTAACTGCCCGCTTTAAGCAGTTGAGAATAATATGTCCAGGCCAAGTTACTAACCCCGAAATCACCATCAAGAAATACATCCGTGCTCTACCGGATTGCGTAGCTGATTTCGTATAAGTCGCAAAGACGACAACTATTGAGGAAACCTTTCTGCTCGCCACCGAGATCAACGACAAGCGAGTTAAGGCTGGTTACTTTAATAAAGCCTCAAAGAATCTTCATCAAGTTACCGCTGCTCCCACCGCTGAAACCACCGCCGCTCCGCAAGCTTCAAAGTCCTCCCGCCGCAAGAGAAAGAACAACAACAACAACAACAGTAGCAAAACTGCGTTGTCACAGCTGCCGCTCCGCTTCAAACTATCCCAGCTCAACCGCAGCCCCAACACCGCCAAGTAGCGGCACCGATCACCAATGCACCACTGGCTAAGCCTGCATACACTGGTCCTTATCCCATGGGGATTGCTTGCAGATATTGTGAGCACTGCAACATGTACGACCACTTCACCACTAACTGCCGTACTGGTCCACGTCAAGCTCCAGCTCCTGCTTAACAAGCTCTACTTCCTGCACCTCAGAGCCAGCCAGCAGCTCCTGTACCCGCGATCCACGCTAGAGCTTGCTTTGGTTGTGGTGATCCCAACCACTTCGCAAACATGTCCCCCAACCGGGTAGTGAAGCAAGAGCCGCAACAGCAGCAGCCTCAACAGCGGCCCCAACAACAGCAGCCAGCAGCCTGCTAACGCACTTTTAATATCAACGTCCGCCAGGCCTGTTGGGATTGAAACCGACAAAGGAACAGTTGATAAAGCCAAAACTGAATCAGATCAGTGGATTCACAATAAGTAGTTGTTTGCATCAGATCTTTCCCCTTGAGTGTGGCCTAACATCTGATGACCTCTAAGTACTACCCTTCTACAACAACTGCTAATCTCTAAAGACTGTTGGTGATAAAGCACTGATGCTCAATCAACTGATATGGATCAAGCACTGCTGAAGACACAAAGCACTGCTGGAGCTATAACAATGGAAAGAGAAGCAGTAGTTTACTTTGTATTTTGTTTTAAACTTGTAATCAGTGTTTTGTAAGAAGTAGTTGTAATAGTCAGTGGTTAGAGGTTGTTAGGAGGTTAGATGTCACTTTCATGGTGACGTCAGCCAAAAGATGCTCAGTGGTTTGTTCGGTACTATAAATAGAACAGTACCCTATACTGTTCTATTTGCTCTCTTCATCACAAAGTCATTCTGTACGAACAATCACTTTGAGCTCAGGCTGAGGGGGAGATTGTTTGCATGCATGCATTGTAGTTGAAGATTGTAATAAATATAATTATTCGATTTCAATATAAACATGTTTGCTGAAAACAATTATGTCATTGATTGTGTGTTGAAAGTTTGTTCCATTTAATTCCACTGCACTTAAACTCTATTTCATCTTCATAATTATCAAACAAGCACAATCATAAGAAACTCAAATCCTAACAAGGCCCAAGCAGATAACAATGTTGTTAATGGTACGTTCCTCATAAATGGTATTTATGCTTCGCGTTTATTTGATACGGGAGCCGATAACTATTTTGTGTCGTTAGAATTCGAAAAGTTCCTTAATCGTAAGCACGCCCATCTCCCCTCGATGTTCGATGTTGAAGTTGCCACTGGAAGAACCGCCGCTGTCAATTCTGTTCTTCGTGATTGTACTCTTGAACTCAACAATCACATCTTTCCTATCGATCTTATTCCGATGCAGCTAGGTAGTTTCGATATCATAGTAGGCATGGATTTTCTTTGTGAAAATCGTGCTGAAGTTGTTTGCTTTGATAAGATGATTCGTTTCTCACTCACTAATGGTGATCAATTATGTGTTTACGGTGAAGCCGCTTCAAAGAAACTCCAACTCATGTCGTGTGTCCAGGCTAGCAAGTATCTCTGCAAGGAATACCAAGCTTTCTTGGCACACATTGTAGTAGCAGAGAAAAAGGAAGTTAAGGCCATAGACAAGGTGCCTGTGGTTCGTGATTTTCCTAACGTCTTCCCTGATGATTTACCTAGTTTACCCCTGAGTCGTGATATTGATTTTCGTATCAACCTCATTCCTGGAGCCAACCCTGTTGCTAAATCTCCTTATCACCTCCCTCCATCCGAAATGCGCGAACTCTCTAGTCAACTCCAGGAATTACTTGACAAAGGCTTCATTCGCCCTAGCACCTCTCCTTGGGGCGCACCAGTCCTTTTCGTCAAAAAAGAAGGATGGGTCGTTTCGGATGTGCATCAACTATAGGGAGTTGAATAAGCTGACTATCAAGAATCGCTATCCCCTGCCTCGAATCGATGATTTGTTTGATCAATTTCAAGGTGCTACATGTTTCTCGAAGATCGATTTATGCTCAGACTACCACCAGTTACGCATTCAGGAAGAAGATATACCGAAAACCGCCTTCCGAACCCGATACCGCCATTATGAATTCGTCGTAATGCCCTTTGGTTTAACCAACGCACCCACAGTTTTCATGGATTTGATGAATCGCGTGTGTAAACCATTTCTTGACTGCTTCGTCATCGTGTTCATCGATGATATCCTTATATATTCAAAGTCGAAAACCAAACACGCGCAGTGTTGGTGCATACGTCTGTCGACTTCTTCGTGTATCGAGTCTTATACTAGAATTGTTAGATTAGGGCACGTAGTACGAGAAATCTAGGTTTTGTGTGTTGGAAGGTAATTTCGCACGAAATAGCAAGTAGCTATTTCGTACGAAATTAGCAATAGCTATTTTGCACGAAATAGCATTTGCCAATTTCGTGCTAAATACCAACCCCTATAAATAGGCTTCATGTGATTTCATTTGGAAGGTTTGTGATTCCGGTACCGAAGTGCTGCCGACATGTATACTGATCTGTAAACGTGTTAAATCTATAATACTGACTGAGAACTCTTCTGATAGACTCGTTTGGGTCACAGACCGATCCTACACGCAGCATCTATGTTTGGTTCTCGAGTTACTCCAGGGGAATCGACTCTATGTCAAGTTCTCCAAGTGTGAATTCTGGCTAGAGGAGGTTCAATTCCTCGGTCACATCGTCAATAGTCAAGGTATTCACGTCGACCCTGCGAAGATCGAAGCTGTTAAAAGTTGGGTTACTCCAAAATCACCATCCGATGTACGTTCATTCCTCGGATTGGCGGGCTATTACCGTCGATTCATTGCAGACTTTTCGAAAATCGCTGTCCCGCTTACTTCTTTGACGCATAAAGACAAGCCTTTTGTTTGGGGAACCGAACAAGAGACTGCCTTTCAAACTCTCAAGCTTATGCTCTACAATGCTCCTATTCTCGCTCTACCTGACGAGGACGATGACTTCATTGTTGTTGGTCCCTTTTGGCGGCCCTGTTCGAATGGTGTAACTTTCTTCTCTCGTTGAGATGGGTGTTTGTGAAGTGTATAAACATTCAAAGAATAAAAATAGAGACATTGAGAGTGATATTTCTTCAATGATTAATTCTTATAAAATAAACGTATCGTTTTATGAACATAAGAATTAAACTTTGTTTGGCGGAATCAAACAAAGAAGAAGGGGTCGATCCGAGAATAAACTCTAATCTAAATGTCACCCCCTGGGCCAAACCAGGGGGTAAACTCACATGAAAAACTCTATTGAAAATATTACAACACTAGACACACATAATTCCGTTGAAGGAATTATGTATTTATAGAGAATTTTCATATGCCTATCTCAAATGTGATTGGTTGATGGGAAGTTGGTATGTGTGCCCATAGCCTTATCTTTCTTTTTAAACCAACTTGCTTCCTTTTCTGATGAATCACTTTTGAGATCATATTTCTTTTCTGATGAATACTTCATCAAAAGAAAAGATTCCTTTTCTTTACAAAAGGAAAGATTCATTTTCATCAGAAATGCTTTTCTAGCTTTTTCCCATAAGAAAAGATTCCTTTTCTTTTCTATTGAAAGCATTTATTTTCTTATGAAAGCCTTTTTCATAGAAAATATATTTAATATGTTAATAAGATATATTATCTTATTAACACAATTCTTTGACTTTGTATCTTGTAAACTCCATAATGTCCTGCTAACATTTTGAAGTCTTGTAACCTTGTCGTGATCTTTAATCAAAGAATTAGAAGCTTGATTTTTTTTTTTTGGTCTTCATATTTAGTGCTTCTGGGACGGTTCGTCGGTTCGTGTTGACGGAATTATTTCTAAGTAACTTAAACTATTTTTAACAACAAAAACAATAAAGTTGCCTAACAATTGTCTATTGTGATGCCTCGAACCTTGGTCTTGGTTGAGTTCTCATGCAACGGGACAGGGTTGTCGCCTACGCATCTCGTCATCTTAAGATCCACGAGAAGAACTATATGACCCACGACCTCGAGCTAGGCATAGTTATTTTTGCGTTGAAGATTTGGCGACACTACCTTTACGGTACCAAGTGTACGGTCTTCACCGACCATAAGAGCCTACAACACATCCTCAACCAGAAAGAACTGAATATACGCCAACGCCGATGGGTAGAATTTCTCAACGATTATGAATGTGATATTCGTTATCATCCTGGCAAAGCAAATGTCGTTGACGATGCTCTCAGCAGACGAAGCTATTTACATAGCGTTCGTAATGTTCCCGCCCAACACCATCTCAAAACTCTTATCCGTGACGCTCAGCATGCTTGTTTTACCGAACGCACCCTGAAGAAGTTAAGGATTCACCATAATGGCGATCAGTTAGCGAATAAATCTAATGGGATATTTCATTATCTGGACCGAATTTGGATTCCCAAGCGCACTAACTTGCGACAAATTCTGCTGGATGAAGCCCACAAGTCTCGATATTCTATTCATCCTGGTGCCGACAAAATGTACCATGACCTTCGTCTACGGTATTGGTGGCCTGGAATGAAGAAGGATGTCGCAATCTATGTTTCGAAGTGCCTAACTTGTTCGAAAGTCAAAGCCGAGCAACAAAGACCCTCTGGCTTGCTCGTGCAACCCGAGATCCCGATGTGGAAATGGGAGAGCATAGCCATGGACTTTATCACGAAACTTCCGCATAAAACTTTCGGTCACGATAGCATCTGGGTTATTGTTGACCGTTTGACTAAATCTGCTCATTTTATGCTGATACGAGAAGACTTTAAGGTAGAAAAATTAGCCCGAATCTACACCGACGAGATCATATGTCGGCACGGGACGCCTCGTGACATCATCTCTGACCGCGATGGTCGGTTTACCTCGCATCTTTGGGAAATGTTTCAATCTTCTCTCGGTACTACGCTAAATCTAAGTACCGCCTTCCATCCCCAAACCGACGGTCAGACTGAAAGAACGATTCGTACTCTTAAAGACATGCTTCGCTCGTGTGTCATAGATTTTGGTGGTAATTGGGACGCGCACTTACCTTTGGTCGACTTCTCGTACAATAACAGTTATCATTCTAGCATTCAAATGGCACCATTTGAGGCATTATACGGAAGAAAATGTCGATCGCCGATTGTGTGGCATGAGATCGGAGATGTGCAAATAACCGGTCCTGAGCTGCTGCAAGAAACGACTGACAAGATCCTCCAAATTCGAGACAATCTGCTGAAAGCTCGGAGTCATCAGAAAAGTTACGCCGATAGACGTCGCAAGCCCCTTGAGTTTGACGTTGGCGATCATGTACTCCTAAAGGTTTCACCTTGGAAGGGCATGACCAGATTCGGTAAGAAAGGGAAACTCGCGCCTCAATATGTTGGACCCTTTAAAATTATGGAAAGGATTGGGAAGGTGGCCTACAGACTCGAACTCCCGGAGGAACTTAGCAACGTCCACCCGACTTTCCATGTTTCGAACCTCAGAAAGTGTCTGGCTGAGCAGGATTTACAAGTGCCACTGTGACACCCCAGGAAAACCAGGAAACCATGCAACCAAACTAGCTTCCTTAGTGAGTACGTGCTAAATTTCAGGGCGAAATTTCTTTCAAATTGGGGATAATGTGACAACTCGTAATTTAGAACCTATCGTAATGCTTTGATGTAACTTGTCTAGATTATATGTGATTGTGTGATACATAGTTTAAATGAAATGGTATGTTGTGTTATGTGATTTTGTGTAATGATTGTATATAATGTAACCGCACAAATTTAACCCGATCGCACAAGCTATTGGACTTTAGTGCCACTCAATCCTCAGCCCACACCTTTTGTAACCGAACCAATAGGGTAGCCCAAGGAAGGGTTCGGCCCACCCCTATCTTACACGAAAACATATCCCATCTTAGGGATTAGTTCCTCATAATTTATAACACACCCAAACCCTAGTTCTCTCCTCTCCTCTCTCTCTTGTTCGACGGCAATCCTCATAGCCGAAGCCCCCATCTCGATCAACCTAGTTCTTTGGCTTTCCGGTTAGCGTTTTAATTATTAATTGTATGTTACTTGATGTTGTGATCTACATGTTTCCACATAATGATTTAGAGAATGATATAAGATTGCTTATGATTGTAACTCACTAAGGTTGTTCATGTAGATCGACTCACTTGTGTAGGGTGTTTAGACCGATTTAGAGTCAATGATTATGTGATTGATGATCTGGAACCGAATGAATGATAACCGATTATGATATGTTAATCATTGAATGAATTGTGGGGATTGTTATGTTAGTGTGCATGCTAGTAATCAAAGAACATGAACCGTGTTATTATAGCTTATTATTATAAATTGTTGCTATGCCTTGAACATGATTAGGGTTCATAGGGATTAATGGATGAAAACCTTGATTTGATCGAATAAAGGATTGGATAGAAACTGTGATGGTGTTAATTGATTGTGTGCAAATATGGAAACTGTTGGAATTGATGTGCAAAGATAAATGTGTAACTGATATGCATGAAATTCGGATTTTAGATAACCAATCGCACAAGTCACACGAAACATGATTCGCACAAGCTTGCATGAACCACACGAAACCTATTTCGTGTAAGGGACTAATCGCACAAGCTTTCCATCGCATAAGATCAGATCACACCAGATCTGATCTGATCGCACAAGCTAGGTACAACCACTAAAGCATAGTGTACTGTTTAGATATGCATGATCGCACAAGACCTTGTGGATCGCACAAGACAGTGCCGATCGCACAAGGCTTGGGCCACACACACAAACTACTTGAACTGTTTTACTGTTGGGCCTCAAGGCCCAAGTTTAATCGCACAAGTTTTGTCCAGTCGCACAAGCTGAACTGGACCGCACGAGTTGGTCTCTGTTTGTTTGTTTGGGTTGTGTATACTGTTGAGCTTCTTAATTTTTGGGCCGGGTATATGTTGGATCGCACAACATGTTGGGTCGGGGTGTTTGTTGGGCTTCAGTAGTGAATCGCACAAATGGTTCGGCCCAAACCATTTGGATCGCACAAGTTGAACCTTGGGCTTAGTTACTGATCTGTTTAACATGTTCTAAATGTATGCCATGCATGCCATGATTGTTACATGTCTTGATTTGATAAATCTGTGCAAACATACATGCATTACTTGAACCTAGACCTGACTTGTATGGTAACCATGTTAGGACGTGGTTGACCCCTAGCAGCTCGATTTGACCTTTCGTTTATCTGCCGAGTTAACCTAAGGTGAGTTCACACTTTCTACAAAGCATGGTAATTCCCGGTGGGTTGGGAATGGGTTAAGGAATATGGATTCCTCGTCCTTCTTGGGTAGGACAGTACGGGTTAAGGAATGTAATTCCTCGTCCTCTTGGACAGTTTAAATTTCACTAGACCAAAACTCTATCACGAAGTCCCTCATTTTTATATCGACTTAATCGCCGGGCCAATGGCGAGCGGGTCATTAGTTAGATAGCGCTATTTAGGTCTGACAAGCCTCACACCGTGCCGCAGAGGACGGGCGTGAACTAATGGATCTGGGCACGTCAATGATGATAGACATTAACGCTAAGGGCACATAAACATGACTAAATTCAGTGGTCGATATGGTAACGAGTCTAGTAGTGTAAACATGGGGTAGCCCCCACGGCTGGATTGCCAGAGTAAACGGGATTAAACAAAACACGTTTTCAACTATGGGGTAGCCCCCACGGCAAGGGTGCCAGTTAAAGGAAACTATATTTTTGGAATAACTTAAACAAACACCCAACTGTGAACTCGCTCAACTTTGTTGTTGACTCGTTACTACATGCTTTGCAGGTCATTAGGTACTTAGCTGGAGCTTGCATGGGGAAGAGTCGTTGTGGGACATGGAATGTTGAGTTCCATGTGGAACATTTGAACTTTTAAAACTTATAATTTGGTTTTACACTTTATGCTTCCGCTGATACTTGGATTTGGTTAATTTATTTTGGACACCAATTATATTGTGGTTGGTTTATCTTTATTATATTACATTGTTCAATATGATTGGTGGCTTGATCCTAGTCATGTCACGCCTCCATGCGGTGATATTTCACGTGTGGATTTTGGGGGTGTGACAGCCACTTGAGGATCTACAAGTGGACGAAACATTACACTTCGTGGAGAAGCCTGTTGAGATCATGGATCGAGAAACCAAGAAGCTCAGACGCTCACGCATTCCCATTGTGAAATTTCGCTGGGAAGGCAAACGAGGCGCAGAGTTCACCTGGGAACTCGTAAGTGACATGAAGGCGAAGTACCCGCAGTTGTTTGTTACGCCTAAGGCCTAATTTCGGGACGAAATTCCCTAAAGTATGGGAGGCTGTAACAACCCACATTTCTAAAGTCAACGTATAAGTCAAAGTCAAAGGAAGAAAAGATTACTAATTGCGATCTGTCACTCCTTGCTTAACGATTGATTGTACGTCGTTGACTTGTAATCGAATTCTTTTATTTATTTGCTTTAGTTGTATTATGTGGAGTATCTCTAATAATCGAGCTTTAATCGCATGTTTTATCGCTTTATCGCTAATCGCATCGCAATCGCATTCGCAACTTGATTGATAGGTTATGTATATTGTTTTACGTGTGTGTGTTATTTATGTGTTAATTGTGCATGTTTACTTTATGTTTGTGGTGATTAATTGAAACGCAATTGAAACTCTATCGCAACGCAATCTAAATCGCAAACGCTAAACGCAAGTTATTTATGATGATTGTATGTTAGATATAGTATTTGTGTGCCTATTATCAATCTATCGCATCGCTTAATCGACACTCGCTTAAACGCATCACAACGCTCAATACGCAAAACGAAACATCGAAACCTAATCCGCAGCGCCACTTCGATCGAATGACCATTCGATCGAATGGTCATCCGTACGGATGACCATCCGATCGGATGGCCATCCGGTCGATGTGTCATTCGATCAGTCACCTGTGCCACTTTCCTCTTTTGGCAACATATAAATACCCATGTCACATCACCAACAGTGATGTGACAACTCTCTCTCGTTCGACCAGCGTTCCAGACCTTCTTTCTCTCGATTTCTCGCGATTCTTATAAGTTTCCAACTCAAATCTTGTACATCTATCATCTACAAATACTTTTTCATCATTTTCACCTTTGAATCTTAACTTTTAACCGTGAAATCTGCGGATTTGAGGTGTTCTAGGATGATGTCATCATGGAGTTCTTATGAACTTCAAGTTTTGGCCTCATTCCACCAAGAACAACTCAGATCTAAGTGATTTCCACATGATTTATCACTATTTTCGCATAGATCTAAACATTTTCAAGGTTAAAAAGGATTTAAAGATGCGTTTCCAACTTTCTTTCAACTCTTTTACACTCAATGCACTCAAAACCCATAGAATTGGAGCTCGTTCAGGCCTTCTACTCATTTCTTAGTGAAGTGTCAGTCTGAGATCTGATTCCACCGATTTCAGGTTGAACATGAACAACCGTCACGAACAGTTAGCTGAACGGACTGGGGTGATTCCCACTTCGATCGAACGACTTGGACGTACCGAGGTTCCATTGTTCAATACGTGGTCATACCGTCTCGAGCAAACCATAAATTTTTCAAAATATTCAAGTTTAAAAACGATCAGGTTATTGGACGGATTGTCGTCCGATCGGATAGCCACCCGATCGGATTGCCATCCGATCGAACGACAATCCGATCGGATTGCAATTGTCTTCAACACTTAAACATTTTATCAAATTTTTAAAGATAATTAGTTTCTAACGTATTGCCATTCGATTGGAAGACTATCCGATCGAATGACCATCCTGCTGTGAACTTGTTCTCAAACTGAAATGTCTCTCTAATCGGATCGCTATCCGATCGAATGACCTAAAGGGTAGAGATACTTCTCTGTTTTCAAAATGCTACAACAAAAACTTCAAAGCCATCATACACAAACACATCCATCCCAAGCGAATGTTAATCCGACCGAATGGCCATCCAATCGGATGACCATCCGAACGGATTGACATCTGATCAAATGACCATCCGATCGGATTACCATTCGTCACTTAGCTCTTTTCGCACCGTTTAACGCGCCACTCATCGCTTATGCTATCATTAACTGTTCAGGCTAATCTCCCAGCGCTCCCTTCAATCCAAGAGAGTGTTCATATACTTAAACACTATCTCTGAGTATACTCGAACCCTTTTTGCTTTACGCACTTTTGGGTGTTACATACATTACTTATTCTAAATCACAATCGACACACAACACAAACACTAATTATGCGCTGACCGTTATTGCATGCTACGTGTTATTCGATGAATGCTTGTATGTTATGTTTACACAGTGATTGTTGCCTGACACCTTAGCAACGATAGTACTATAGTTTGGACTCAGCACCTGTCATGGACAGGGGTTGTTAAGGGCTTTACTTCACGTGTCCCAGTGGGATATGTGTTGCGCATTCTACAACTCGCAGTCACGTCTGTGAATATTTCATTGTCGATAACCTACTAGCCTTCACTTTGCTACATGTTACATGTTGGTTATGCGTTAACGATTTTGAAATCTATTATACTATTAAACTTATATGCTCACCTTTACACTATGTGTATTGACCTCTATTTTAACGTATGTGACAGGTGCTTAGGATGCTTGCTTCTTATTTGCTAGAAATGAAGCTAGGATGGAGTCTTAGAAACAAACAATTTAAATTCTGAGTTGTCGGAACAGAACTGTTTGTCTATGAGAATTGTTTGTAATAAATGTGTTACTTTTTATGTCATGGTATGGGACGTGATGCTTAAATAATCGGTAATCGTATTTTTATGGAAACTCCTGGACAATCTGTTTTGCTCAGTGCCGCGCCCCGATGTTTCCGTCATCGGTTGGGGTGTGACATAGGATCCGACCAAACATATTTTGTGACCATAGTTGTATAGGGAATAACCTTCCGAGGTTATACCTTATGGTCACTTAGTTTGATTAGTTGTATGATAGGTAGTTTATATGCCTTAGGATAATGACCAAAATGCCCTTTTTACGCATAATTTGAATTTAAGCATATGTAACTTAAATTTTTGCACTTAAATTGATTATTAAACAATATTAAACATGTTAGGGCATATAATAGTTGTCATAGGACTAGTTAGGCTATCCGAATGCGCCTTTGCGCAAATGACGCGTTAAAGTAGCGCAAACTACCTTAACAAGTCATAACGGGTCATAAGCACTTAGGATAGGTTCCAAATCAGAATGTAGGCTTTGTTAACTTATATCACATGAGTTCCAATACTCATTTGGTTTATGAGACCTCATTCTACCCGATCTCCCGATTTAGGTGTCGATTTATTAACATAGTGATCCGATACTAGGTGCCACTTGATTCCTTGATTGCCCGAGCTTGTTAGTTCACTTAATCGAAGATACCTTGCAATCTTAAGTGAGTACATAGTTCCCCTATTTTACTGCTTTCAATTGTTTTGGGGTGATTCATATGTTCTAAATGATTTCGAGTTTTCAAAACAAATACTATGGTTTATATTAAACACAACGACTTCAACAATGTGAACGAACTTGTTGGGGCATTGGTCGAAAGACAATCGAATGACATTCATTAACTATGATCAAGCCGACCAATAGTATGTTATGGTACCATAGGATCTGACAAATCCCGTTATCGGACTATCGCCATGGTTATGGGGTAATGTGGGTAACGAAAGAACCTGGTAAATGTTAACTAACCCTTTGGTGGTTTGTTAATACGATTGAACGATGGACGAGTCACACAAGTTTGAATGTGTTCAACGAGATGGCCAAAAGTTAGTTTTCACAATTAAAACAAGAACGATTTGAACGATTGAAAGATTTGAACTTTTTGAACGAGTTAAACGAATTGAATGATTGGTTTTGATAACACGAACGATTGAGAACAAGTATAATTGAATGATTGGTTTTTGGTATGTGAATAGATAATGGGATGGGTGTAATGTGATAAAAACATGGTAGATACGCCACTGGTACTTCTTATATATAAGTGCTTTTATCATATTGCATTATGTGGGGTTATTTAGTTCACTTGAATGAATGATTTCAAACGATGACACGCAACGATGTTTACTAAATAATATAAACCATACAAGTTTTCTACAAGGACAATTTACTATTAGTTTACGAAAACAAGGGTTTTAGTCAAGATTCATGGCATCGAGGTTTTATAAACTATAACCATCTTGTTTTAAGTTGGTTAATCATATTGCAATACAAAACACTTATCAAAACAAGGTTTTTAATTATCGAATCTAGTAGTCGTACGAGGTGTTGCAATACTTATACAGCCATGAATTTGACACACTCACAAAACCTATGTGACCGCCGGCATTTTTATGCTGACTTTATTTTCACATATGTTTCAGGTCTTGTTGTTTGATGATGACTATTATGCATGCTCACATAGGATTGGACGCGGGCCTTAGTGATAATAAAAGAAAGAAAGACAACTTACTTATGTTTTGCTTCTAAACTTTAAGATAATTTAATAAACTTAATTCAATAAAACGAAACTTCAATCCATGTGTTGTGAAACAATGATTCTGTTACTCCACTCCCTGACGTTTCTGCCGCAGTTTTGTTGTTTTAACGTGGTCGGGGTGTGACAACTCACCTTTGGGTGCGTATTATAATAGTGCAATCCCACAAATTGATTCTACACGTCCTAATATACGTAGGAACGATTTATCAATCAATATTTCACAAAATTCCTAAGTTTCTCCAAATCTTAGAATTTTCACATAACTTTGAGATTTTCTCGAAAAGTCATATTTTTGATTAGGTTGGCATACTTATATATATGCGTTCATATATATATTTTAAGAACTTTGTGACTTGAATGATTTTATTGGTGACCCTTATTATGTTATATCCGTTAACACACCCTTTTATAAGTAACATATCTACGATTTGCGCGTCGTAATATACATACATAAACGTGCACATATACTTAATATCGTAACACCCGAAATCTCGTTAACTTATACACCTTGTCATTTTTAAAGCATTTCTACATGACATAACTTATCAAGTTAACCTATGTAGCATTTAACACGACTTTACCGATATTACCGCTTCAAACACACAAGTGTACATGCATAGTCTAAATCACCGCTATCATGTCAACACTTAACATATCATCATACACATATTCTAAACCACATAACACATTGTAACACATAAGGTTTACCCATGAACAACCCATTCTAGTGTATATTGAAAAACGCATATTTTAGTGATTCGGTAACGTTTTCGGGCGTCAAAAGTCACGTATGACTAACCAAACACCAAGGATACGTAATATAAGTTAAATACTTATATTTAAATAAAAAATATCAGTTTACTTACTGATCTAAAACAATTTTATAAAAATCCCCCGAAAAGCCGATTTTTAACAGTTTTATCGCATAGTTTTGCATCAAACGTTACTATAAACATCCCAAATCGTAACGATTTGATATTCTAACATAATCCATGTTATTTACTGAATAAAATGGTGGTTATACTCATGATAGTGCAGGTCTCACATAAGACACACAAATCACATCATTTCACCCATTTTACAACTTTCCAAGCCCCATGTACAACATGTAAAGCTAGTAAACCTAACACAAAATTTCATGCCATTTTAACACACCAAACAACATTATTTTTAGTGTTTATAATCTGATTAAAATCGCCTTTGTCATACCATAACATTTTCATCATTTCATGACCATTTAATCAACATGCATGCTTATGTACAAGCATCTAATGATCATAAAACCTTTTTGGAACATTCTTTTGATCACACATGCATTTCATTTTACAAGAATCATGTCAAACAAGAATCCATAAAAAATCAAAACTCAATCTCTAATATATACACATACATATATACGGCTATATATACACACACATACTCTTCCATTTTTGTTTTGTTGAAAATCTCATTTGCTATTAGTTTCAAGTTAGTGAATCATCCAAGAACCTTGAGAAACTTCCATCATCATCAATGTCATCAAAGATCAAGAACAAGGTTTTCAAAGTAAATTTTATACCTTAAAGATTTTGATGGGTTTTTGACAAAGTGTGATGTATGGAGCTTGGTTCTTGCTAAAAACACCTTGAAATCACCTTTGGATCTTCAAATGAGCTTGAAACAAACTTGAAATGGCCTTGAATCTTCAAGAACAAACTTGAATTTTTAAAAATGTTGAAGTAATATGGGTGTTCGGCCGTAGCTTTTAGAGAGAGAGAGTGAAATAAAGATTGTAGGTGTTGGAATTTGCATATTATGGAAGATCTTGTAGATTTTAATCATTACACATATCTCTAGTTCCAACAAGTGTCAAAATGGAAGCAAAAGAAAAGAGGTGGGCACCCATATGGGCCACCACCTTGGTCCCTCTCTCACACATACATATAATGACACACACACACACACACACACATATATATATATATATATTAGACTTTAAACTGGTATTTTACTGATCACCGGGTATTTTAACTACTGTTTTAATCCCGTTTTATAGCATTTTAAATTATTTTTATCGCTCTATAAAAATAAACTCGCCATATTATTACTGAAATAAATATCAGTTGCCTCGACTGGCTACGTTGACAGTATTTTGTCAGATACGTGCTTAAACTCGAAAAATAGAGTTTCTTAGCTTTTTAATTTATTTCTCCTCCCGAACATGATTAAAAATAACATTTTAATCATAACGAAATATTTTTAGGATTTTAACATTAATCGGGCGGTCACCGACGTTCGTTTCACATTTTATTCGTTACGCGATAAGCGTTTATCTTATTATTGCCAACATAATTTTTAACCATGTTTGGATTTACCAACACATCAAATACCACATATAAACACCAACATCAATAAAATATAGCCTTTTATTTATTCGTGACACGTCTTACATTTGTACGGTACAACTCAAAATAGCCGGGTGTCACACCTACACACTTCCACTTTTCAAAAACTTCAACTCATTTTCATGAAGATCATGACCATTTCAAGCTATTCTTGATTCGGTTTAAAGATCAAAAGGTGATTCCAAAGCGATTTCAAAGAGGAACAAGCTCATTATCATCAAAAACCTCATCATCATTCCATTTTCATACTTGAAAGGTATAAAATTTTCATTATTTTATGGTCTTGTTCTTGATGATGATAATGATTAGCATGGTTCTCGGATACTTGGAATTCTCACAACTCTTCTAAACGAAATAACAAATGATTTTTACAAAATAAAAAATGAGGAACATATGTATGTGTGTGTGGTCGTGAGCATGTATGTGTGTGTTAGAATGTATGTTTTGATTTTTGATTAAAAGTGTTCTTGTAGAATGATTGTTTAAATGATTTGAATATCATGCATGTGAAATTTGAAATGATTGAATGATTGAATAAAGTAATAAGAATATGTCATATGTTATGAAAAATAAAAGATTCAGTATGATTAGACTTGTGTGATGAATGTGAAGTAAAATGTGCCTAAAGTGCTTGTACTAAGATTTATTGGATGATTTAATAAACATCATAAAATGAAATTTTTGTGGGATGATGATAAATCAGTATCTAAACATGAAAAATAAAGTTATATGATATGTTTCGAAGTTACCAAATTTATGTCATAATTTGGTAGCTTTGCATGTTGTACTATTGGCTTGAAAAGTGGTAAATCGGGTGATATTCGCATGATTTTTGTGCTATTTATGAGACCTGAAAATACATGAGTAAAATTATTGTTATGATCAGTAGATAACAAGTATTATGTTAAAATATTAAGTCATTATGATTTGGGATGGTTACGATAAACTTCGGTACGAAACTATGCGTTAAAAACGGTAAAAATCGGCTTTTAAAGTGATTTTTCAAAACTATTTTAAATATGATTATAAACTGATTTTTTTATGATAAATATAAGTATTTTAACTTTTAATAAGTATCTTTGGTTTTTGGTTGGTCATATGTGACTTCTGACTTCAAGAGTGAACTTTATGTGTTATGAATTGATTTGTGAATATGAGTATGTTTAAATATGATTTACTAAGTGCTATCATGATGATATGAGATGATGATATGTTTAGATGTTTGTGCGGTAAAAACGGTAAACTAGATCATAAATCGCATTTTGTGTTAAAATTTGTGATTAGTATGAAAAATATGTATAATGTGACTTGATGGGTTAATTGATATAGAGTGTTTGAACATAATATATGTGTATAAAATAACATGATACGTGAATTACAATATATATATAGGGAGGAGCTCATGCGAGAACCACCTTTATTGTGAGAACCGCGAGAACCAATGTGAACACAACCTAAAATAGCTAAAAAAACCCTAAAAAAAACCTAAAAAAACCTAACCCCCACCCCCCCCCCCCCAAGCTAAATGCTAAAAACTAAAACCTAAAAAAAACCTAACCCCCCCCCCCTCCCCCACCCCCCAAAAACCTAAACCCCCCCCAAGCTAAAATGCTAAAAACTAAACCCCAAAAAACCTAAAAAAATCTAAAAAAATTTTTTTTGAATTTTTTATGTTAAAATCGCTACTTTTATAAGCCAAAAAAATTTTTTTTTTTTTTAATTTTAAACAAAAAAAAAATTTTTTTTTGGCTTCGAAAAGTAGCGATTTTTTTTATAAAAAATATTGAAAAATTCAAAAAAAAATTTTTTTGGTGATTTTTAGCTATTTTTAGGCATTTTTGGTTGTGTTCACATTGGTTCTCGCGGTTCTCGCAATAAGAGGTGGTTCTCGTATGATCTTCTCCCTATATATATATATATGTATACACACCGACTATATCTATACTTATGCACATATATTGCGAAGCACAAATCACATATATATTGCGAATAAGTAGACATAATAATAAAAGGTCACCTATAAAATCGTTCAAAACACAAAGATCGTAACATATATATGTGTATGAACATATGTGTATATATATATATATTGCCAACTTAATCAAAATAAACATTTTTATGAAAATCTAAAGAGATGTGTGAAGATTCAAAGTATATGAGAAACTAAATTGTTAACGAACAATTAGTTATTAAATTATTCCTATCTAAATTAGGATATGTAGATTCAAAACCAAGGGAATGTGATAATAAAAACGCACCCAAAGGTGAGTGTCATAGAACCCCACCTTTTACTGTTTTATTAACTGTATTCGGGGTAAAGAACACCTCTTTAATAAGAATGATCATATGTTTTCATATAAAACATGATTTCAAGTAAATATATTTTAGTGAGAATTCACTTAAAGGTCATTTTACCACCTTATATACTGTTTTCAGAGGAAAGCATGTTATCTAAATCAAAGTATATGTTTTCATATAAAATGTGCTTTTAAAGTATATAAAAATGTATTTTCATCGAGAATACAATTCTTAGAGTATCATAATGCGTTATGAACTCAAGAAGATGTATAACTTAAACTGTTTTTGAGAAAAACGTGTTTAATAATGTATTACACTGGTTTCGGGGAGGAAACTGGGGAAAATAGACGACGTTAGTGGTATAACGATCATAAAGTAAATTATATTTTCTGGGACAAGTTCAACCCAATCTCCAGGAGATAACCGCAACTTGTACAATCTATGATATTAAATTGTTATTCAGTAGGTTATATGTAATAGTGAATTGAGGACATGCATTAGATGCATCATAGCCGTTTTAATCTCTTAAGAATACGCGTGGAATCGTTAATAGATCTATCGGGTTGACAACCCCGTCGTGATTGGTCGCTCTGATCTATATAGCGGCGAAATTGAATTACCATAATAGTCTAGTATGGATTAATCCCTCGATCGTTTTATATAGCTCCTAATGTCTTGCGAACTTATGAAACCGAAATCATAACAAGAATTTAATATTATTTATTCAAAGTCATGAGTATAAGTTCTCATTTGAAACAGGCTTATGGAGCTATTTCGTATGAAACCTTCCATGACATTTTTATATGAAATAGGGATACATTCCAAATTTCAAATCATATTACAATGACATTGTTTTTATTAAAATGAATGTCTTATTTTAAACATATGAAAATGTTTTTCAATATGTAAATGTTTACAGACCATTAAGGGTCAAATAAGGAAGTTTTCCTTAAATAAAACGTTACAAAAATTATATGTGAACTCACCCTCCATTGTGTTAACACTTGATTTTACGTGTTCTTTTGGTACATGAGTTCGGCTTCAAGGAATTTTGGCTTGTGCATCATGTGGTTGTTGATTCTTGTTGTAATTAAATAAATTTGTTGGACACTTTTAAAACTGTCATGGGACCATGTGTACTAAGACCTTTAAGGGTCACTTAACTTCGTTATGGTTGTGAACTATATTTACAACTTTAAAACTTAATGTGAAACCTGGGTCACTACGACCATCAAACAAATGCCAAGCCAATGAAATATTGTATTTCATACTTGGGATCTGTATAAATATGTGTATCTTTTGCACATATCAATTCTTATTCGATTTCAAGCTCTAAATCGCTTTCTAGAAAGGTTATACGCGCACTGATGCGAAAATATAACCAGTTTAATGCACCGAACACTCCGGAATAGTGAAATAGGCTTAACATACCTTAAATAACCTTTACATAACTTAGAAATAAGTTTTGAAGGCTTTGGTATGGCAAAATCAAGTTAAATCGCTTACAGGGACTAAACTTGACAAACTGCGAAAGTATGCCAATTTGAACTGTAACAAACATTCTGGAACATGACCATAAGTTAAAAATACCCTAAAGATCCTTTACATAGCTTAGAAATAGGCTTTGAGGAGTTCGGTGTGCTAAAATAAACTTTTGGGTCATTCAGGGACTAAAAGCGTCAAAAAGTGCACAAGTTTGCACTTTCGCGCATAACTTACGTTCTGAATACATCCGGACATCCAAAAATTTATGTAAGCACTAAAACATTTTATTTTAGTGTTTGGCATAAGAAAAATCCATTCGTCACGTCATTTGGATCGTTTTTCGCGCTTATGCGCATTCCGTCGTAATTAACCGAACATCGCGATCGTACGGCCAAACGAACCGACATCCGAGATAATTTTTAGCACATTTTAAGTTCCCTATACTTTAAATTCATTTTTTGAGCTTTGAAATGGGGTTAACGGGGCTTAAACGTGTCAAAAATGCATCAAATAGCAAGTTTGGAGCTTCAGGGGCCTATTTTGCCATTTTTGAAACATTCTGGTCTGCAGGTGCTTACGCACCTCAACACTCTCATTGTTGTGGTGCGCAAGCAGGGGTCAGATATGCAGAAACTCGTTTAATCTGCTGTTAACAGCCTTTAACCCCTCCAAAGGCCAAGGCCAAGTGTCAAACTCTTGTGGTGGGAGCAATATGAGTTACCACAACATTCCGACAAGTGTGCGGCTTAGATCGTGCCCCCTTTTCCAAGAAATGATCCTAACGGTGAACCGAAAACTATAAATACCCACCTCCACCCTTCACTTTTCCTCACAAGAATCTGATCTAATGTGCTTTAAGTTGAAACCTTTGTTTCATACCTGAGCTATTTTTATCTAGATTAGCATTCGGGGACCCTTTGTAAGTGTTCCTTCGTTCTTTTATTGTTTTTCGAGTCCGAAAGTCAAACTTTGTTTGACTTTCTGCGTTGACCAGTTTATGGTCAATGCGAAGTTCGTTTGAACTTCGCAACATGATTGTAATCACGATGGTTATAGTCCTTTGTGACTATGCCTACTGATTACCACGTTGTATAGGGTCGTAAGGGTAAGCGTCTAATAAATCGCTTATACCTTCGAACCCGACCCGTTTGGTCGATCTTTAGGATCCGACCAAATACATTTGGTGACCATAGTATATAGGGAATAACCTTCCGAGGTTATACCTTATGGTCGCTTCGTTTAAGTAGTTATATGATAGGTAGTTTATATGCCTTAGGTAAATTACCAAAATACCCTTTTCATGTATAATTGGTAATTAAGCATATGTAACATAACTTTTAACATCTAAACTGATTTGGCAACAATATTAGACATGTTAAGGCATATTATACTTATCGTAGGACTAGTTGGGCGCTCCGAACGCGTTTTACGCGAACGACGCGTTAAAGTAGCACAAGCTACCTAAACGGGTCGTAACGGGTCATGAGCACTTAGGTTAGGTTTCATTTAAAATGTAGGCTTTGTTGAACCATACTACATGAGTTTTCATACTCATTTGG
The DNA here is from genome assembly GCA_030545235.1 of Helianthus tuberosus. NCBI lineage: Eukaryota > Viridiplantae > Streptophyta > Magnoliopsida > Asterales > Asteraceae > Helianthus > Helianthus tuberosus. The sequence continues at coordinate 129,869,017 of CM060407.1, forward strand.
TTTACGAACCCTCATTCTATCCGATCCTCCGATTTAGGTCCGGTTATTAACATAGTTACCTATACTAGGTGCCGTTTGATATCGGTGATCTCTAGCATCGCTTGGTGGTTATCTTAGGACTTCTGAGCAATCTCAAGTGAGTACGTAGAACCCCCTCTTTTAAATGTTTTCAAGGTGTTTATGCGAGTACATAGACCCCTCTTTTACTGTTTTCCAAACGTTTTGGGGTGAAACACATGTGCCTACTTGTTACTTTCGTGCTTTCCTGTTTTCACATCATATACTTGTTATGTTCATTAGTACACTATTAGTACATGATTTACATTACATTTCTGCTATGTATGTTGACTGATAGCATGCTAGCACATTGATTTACATGACTTTTCTGCTTTGTATGTTAACTTAGCATACTTAGTACATCACTTTACAATACATTTCATGCTATGTACGCCCATTGTGTGCATACTTAGTACATTATTTTACATTACATTTCATGCTATGTATGTCCATTTTGTGCATACTTAGTACGTTGTTCTACATTTCATTTCTGTTGCATACGCTCATCCAGCATATGAACACATTATATTACATTTTGAACAGTTGTAACCATTTGACTATGTGAACCGTCGTAACCGTTTGATTACATGAACTGTTTGTAACTGTTGAACCGTGTGAACCTTTTGTATCTGTTGACATGATTTACATTTGACAATAGACATTGGACTATACATAAACATTTCTACAATTGTTAAACATTACATCTTGATGGTTTGGTTTGAGTAAGTGATTTAAGTAACGAGGCGTGTGTAATATGATATAAGCATGGTGGATACGCCGCTGGTACTTCCTATATACAAGGGTTTGTATGGTATTACATATCGTAGCGTTATTTGAATCATTTCAATTTGAGACATATAGCATTTTATACAGATAACATACTTTTCACAAGACATTGTTTTACAAACAACTTATCTTATACAAACTCATTTTACTTGGTTATTCATTTAACCTTACATTTATCTATACATATCATCTGATCTTATTGTTTTTCAAACGATCTACAAAACAAAGCAAATTACAAGGTTCATGACTAAACATTTTCTCAAACATAAGTCATGAATTATGTTTTCACAAAACCTATGTATCTCACAGGCATTTTTATGCTGACGTACCTATTTTCACATGTGTTTTCAGGAGATGATGCGTAGGACTTATCAAGACATACTTAGGCGGACCTGTGCCTTAGTGACTTAAAACGAGACAAGAACTAGTTAATTTTTGTTATATACTCTTTGTTTCTTGTTTAAAACAATGTAACTCTCTTGTTTGATTAATAAAACGAAACTTTAATTGCCATGGATTTGAAACAATTAATTCTGTTACAACACCCCGATGTTTCTGCCACGTTTTGTATGTTCTACGTGGTCGGGGTGTGACAGAAAAGTTGGTATCAGAGCCAATGGTTATAGGGAATTAGGTTATTAGTAATGCTTTGACCTAGTCTATAACCTTCTTAGGACCCTAACGCGAGTTTACTTGCGTTTAGTCATAAAACAATCCCGTCACCTATCCTTAGGCGACGACCACAAAAAGAACATAAATTTCAAAACCACTTTGAAAACTAATAATCTGTTCTATGATGATTGATTACTAGGTTTTGAACCCTCTATTGTAAGGTTTTGAACCCTCTGTTATAAGGTTTTGAACCCTCTGTTATAAGGTTTTGAACCCTTTGAGTTTTCAAAATCTCGTCAAAGTTTTAGGTCCTAAATAATGTGAACACGTGCAAACTGGAAGAGTGAATGCCTGTACCCTGAGTTTTCTGTCTAAGGCTAGAGTATTCGTACAAATCCACATAATCGGACCAGTCACTCTTACCTGGGAACTCTTGGGGTGAGTGTCCACTTATAGGCGAGCATGTCTTCGCGATACACTATGAGGATCTATTTGCTTTGATTCAGCCTTAGTGTTGTTTGTTTGCTTCGTGGTTCAAACAAATGACCATCAACCATGATTATGGTCGGAAATTGTAACATCCTATTCTTACCCAATACCATTTCATTTGTTTTCTTTCTTGTTTCTCTTTTAGAATGCCTCCTCGACGCGAAAACCAGATAGCAACTGCCGAACTGGCAGAAATCATTGCGCAGCAAATGGCTACTCAATTCCCAAACCTCTTTGCTCAATGGAACCAAGCCATCAACAACAACAATGGTCCATGCAATTTCAAGAGTTTTAACTCGGCTAAACCACTCAAGTTTAGTGGTTCTGAGGGAGCGACTGGGCTTCTTCAATGGTTCGAGAGCATTGAGAATACTTTCCGCCACGTGCAGTGTCCTGACAATCGCAAGGTCGAGTTTTCTTCGAGTGTGTTCCAGAAGAGGGTCCTTACGTGGTGGAACGGGGTTATGAGAGATCGTGGTGCAGAAGTTGCTCTAGCACAGACATGGGCTGAACTTAGGGCCGTTATGATGAAGGAATTCTGTCCTCATCACGAGATCAGGGCCTTGGAAAGGGAATTTGACAATCTTACACAAGATAGCGGTGAGCATCGAGCCTACACGGACCGTTATTAGGAGTTAAGTCTGTTATGCCCAAACATGGTCACGCCTTTGGATAAGGCAATCGAAAAGTACATTGATGGCCTCCCTGACTCAATACAAGACATTGTGACTGGTAGCAACCCTACTACAGTTAGACAGGCCATTGAGCTATCTGCAACCTTGACTGAATCAAAGATCAGGAAAGGTAAACTTTTCCGAAAAGGTGACAAGAAACCGGTCGAGGAATCAAACTCAATCGAGGAATCAAAGACCATGGATGAACAGACTGGATCCCCTAAGAAGTCGAAGAAGCGAAAGGCTTCTCAGAACTTCGCCATGGTTACTCACAATGATCAAGCCGTCCCCAACCAACCAGCTCAACCCCCTGCTAGGAAGCCATACAATGGAACTGCACCCTTGTGCAACCAATGTAGCCTCCATCATCATGCCAATGTAAAGTGCCGCAAATGCCAAACTTGTGGACTTATAGGCCATACAGCAAGAGTCTGCCCAGCTACAGCTGCACCAAACCAAACTGGCAATAATCCTGCTCAAGGTCATTTTCTACCAGGTTCTTGCTTCAACTGTGGCGAGATGGGTTATTTCCGAAGAAATTTCCCAAAAGTTGCTAATGCAAATCCAGCACAGGGATGAGCATCTGACCGAATGGAAGACAACGCTGTTTAGAAATAATCAATCCTTATGTATTATTCTCTTTTGTTGTCAAGATCTAAGAAACAGTTGTTATCATTGTTTATAATTAAATCTTTTATTTACATTGCAATGTATTTATGTGGTTGTATGTATAAACAACATATCTCTTACAATACCGACAATCAAGGAATCGTATTCCTTGAAAAGCAAACTACCCCCCAAAATTTTTCCATCTTATGATCTCTTGCGTTTCCACGAAATTCCTAAGTACCCGTTTATTCTAAGGAAACGAAGTACAAGGCGCAAGTTACAACACGAGATGAATACCCAAAGTACCACTATAAATCCTTAATAAGGGTACTTAAGGATATTTCCGTAAATCCTAAAATTTTTGTGTTCCTTAATTCGAATATTACGTTTCTTTGAAAACAAAATCGAATTTTGGGAGATCATCCTATCTTTTCAGATAGATCCCAGAGGACATTGAAGTCCAGTGACTGGTTTCCTGGTGTACTTTGAATATCCATATTCAATCACTAACAAGTTAATAACAAATTAATAACTGAGTTAAGCAACTATGTGATTATGTGCTTATGTGTTCCCTTTTATGTTTTTGGTGTAATCCAAGTTTTTTTGATATCTAAAATCCTTAATGGACTTCTACGTTGTAGTTAAGTCCCTTGGGTTATAAAGTACTACTCCATAATTAGACCCCTTGAGTGGTCTAGTTAAACAGATTTATCCAAAAAAAAACTGGTTAGGAACATCATGTGATGATATAGCTGAAAGGACTCCTTGGTGGCCAAATTAATAAGATCATCTGTTGATCTAATTACAAGAACCCTATGGTAGTCTAGTCACCCTCATCACAGGTTTGATTTTCCTCCCCTAAACATTACCAGACAAACTGTGCGGACTGTGCAAGGAATTACGTAATTATGGATGCATACATAATTATGGAATTTAGTGCACAGAAACCACAGCGAGTTTTGTCATGTGTCTAGAATTAGCCCTATTCATTTCCGTTTCTGAGGAAGCACCCGTTGAAAATGACTCCGTTTGTTCATTTTCGTTTCTGAAGATTTGTCCGTTGAGGAAATGAATATCCGTTTGATTATCCTGTTTCATTTCCGTTTCTGAGGAAGCACCCGTTGAAAATGACTCCGTTTGTTCATTTTCGTTTCTGAAGATTTGTCCGTTGAGGAAATGAATATCCGTTTGACTATCCTGTTTTATTTCCGTTTCTAAGGAAGCACCCGTTGAAAATGACTCCGTTTGTTCATTTTCGTTTCTGAAGATTTTTCTGTTGAGGAAATGAATATCCGTTTGACTATCCTTTTTCATTTCCGTTTCTAAGGAAGCACCCGTTGAAAATGACTCCGTTTGTTCATTTTCGTTTCTGAAGATTGTCCGTTGAGGAAATGAATCCCCGTTTGTTTATTCTTTCATTTCCGCTTCTGAAGAATACTCGTTGAGGAAAATGACTCCGTCTGTTCATTTTCATTTCTGAAGATTGTCTGTTAAGGAAATGACAGGATTATGCCTTGTATATCTGGTGGTTACTTGACACAAAGTCACAGATGGACTCCTACGAATAAATTTCGGGACGAAATTTCTTAAAGTAGGGGAGACTGTGACACCTGGGTCACTGCGACCATCAAACAAATGCCAAGCCAATGAAATATTGTATTTCATACTTGGGATCTGTATAAATATGTGAATCTTTTGCACATATCAATTCTTGTTCGATTTCAAGCTCTAAATCGCTTTCTGGAAGGTTATACGCGCACTGATGCGAAAATATAACTAGTTTAATGCAAAGAACACTCCGGAATAGTGAAATAGGCTTAACATACCTTAAATAACCTTTACATAACTTAGAAATAAGTTTTGAAGGCTTTGGTATGGCAAAATCAAGTTAAATCGCTTACAGGGACTAAACTTGACAAACTACGAAAGTATGCCAATTTGAACTGTAACAAACATTCCGGAACATGACCATAAGTTAAACATACCCTAAAGATCCTTTACATAGCTTAGAAATAGGCTTTGAGGAGTTCGGTGTGCTAAAATAAACTTTTGGGTCATTCAGGGACTAAAAGCGTCAAAAAGTGCACAAGTTTGCACTTTCGCGCATAACTTACGTTCTGAATACATCCAGACATCCAAAAATTTATGTAAGCACTAAAACATTTTATTTTAGTGTTTGGCAAAAGAAAAATCCATTCATCACGTCATTTGGATCGTTTTTCGCGCTTATGCGCATTCCGTCGTAATTAACCGAACATCGCGATCGTACGGCCAAACGAACCGACATCCGAGATAATTTTTAGCACATTTTAAGTTCCCTATACTTTAACTTCATTTTTTGAGCTTTGAAATGGGGTTAACGGGGCTTAAACGTGTCAAAAATGCATCAAATAGCAAGTTTGGAGCTTCAGGGGCCTGTTTTGCCATTTTTGAAACATTCTGGTCTGCAGGTGCTTGCGCACCTCAACACTCTCATTGTTGCGGTGCGCAAGCAGGGGTTAGATATGCAGAAACTTGTTTAATCTGCTGTTAACAGCCTTTAACCCCTCCAAAGGCCAAGGCCAAGTGTCAAACTCTTGTGGTGGGAGCAATATGAGTTACCACAACATTCCGACAAGTGTACGGCTTAGATCGTGCCCCCTTTTCCAAGAAACGATCCTAACGGTGAACCGAAAACTATAAATACCCACCTCCACCCTTCACTTTTCCTCACAAGAATCTGATCTAATGTGCTCTAAGTTGAAACCTTTGTTTCATACCTGAGCTATTTTGATCTAGATTAGCATTCGGGGACCCTTCGTAAGTGTTCCTTCGTTCTTTTATTGTTTTTCAAGTCTGAAAGTCAAACTTTATTTGAATTTCTGCGTTGACCAGTTTATGGTCAATGCGAAGTTCATTTGAACTTCGCAACGTGATTGTAATCACGATGGTTATAGTCCTTTGTGACTATGCCTACTGATTACCACGTTGTATAGGGTCGTAAGGGTAAGCGATCTAATAAATCGCTTATACCTTCGAACCCGACCCGTTTGGTCGATCTTTAGGATCCGACCAAATACATTAGGTGACCATAGTATATAGGGAATAACCTTCCGAGGTTATACCTTATGGTCGGTTCGTTTAAGTAGTTATATGATAGGTAGTTTATATTCCTTAGGTAAATTACCAAAATACCCTTTTCATGTATAATTGGTAATTAAGCATATGTAACATAACTTTTAACATCTAAACTGATTTGGCAACAATATTAGACATGTTAAGGCATATTATACTTATCGTAGGACTAGTTGGGCGCTCCGAACGCGTTTTACACGAACAAAGCGTTAAAGTAGCACAAGCTACCTAAACGGGTCGTAACGGGTCATGAGCACTTAGGTTAGGTTTCATTTAAAATGTAGGCTTTGTTGAACCATACTACAAGAGTTTTCATACTCATTTGGTTTACGAACCCTCATTCTATCCGATCCTCCGATTTAGGTCCGGTTATTAACATAGTTACCTATACTAGGTGCCGTTTGATATCGGTGATCTCTAGCATCGCTTGGTGGTTATCTTAGGACTTCTGAGCAATCTCAAGTGAGTACGTAGAACCCCCTCTTTTAAATGTTTTCAAGGTGTTTATGCGAGTACATAGACCCCTCTTTTACTGTTTTCCAAACGTTTTGGGGTGAAACACATGTGCCTACTTGTTACTTTCGTGCTTTCCTGTTTTCACATCATATACTTGTTATGTTCATTAGTACACTATTAGTACATGATTTACATTACATTTCTGCTATGTATGTTGACTGATAGCATGCTAGCACATTGATTTACATGACTTTTCTGCTTTGTATGTTAACTTAGCATACTTAGTACATCACTTTACAATACATTTCATGCTATGTACGCCCATTGTGTGCATACTTAGTACATTGTTTTACATTACATTTCATGCTATGTATGTCCATTTTGTGCATACTTAGTACTTTGTTCTGCATTGCATTTCTGTTGCATACGCTCATCCAGCATATGAACACATTATATTACATTTTGAACCGTTGTAACCATTTGACTATGTGAACCGTCGTAGCCGTTTGATTACATGAACTGTTTGTAACTGTTGAACCGTGTGAACCTTTTGTATCTGTTGACATGATTTACATTTGACAATAGACATTGGACTATACATAAACATTTCTACAATTGTTAAACATTACATCTTGATGGTTTGGTTTGAGTAAGTGATTTAAGTAACGAGGCGTGTGTAATATGATACAAGCATGGTGGATACGCCGCTGGTACTTCCTATATATAAGGGTTTGTATGGTATTACATATCGTAGCGTTATTTGAATCATTTCAATTTGAGACATATAGCATTTTATACAGATAACATACTTTTCACAAGACATTGTTTTACAAACAACTTATCTTATACAAACTCATTTTACTTGGTTATTCATTTAACCTTACATTTATCTATACATATCATCTGATCTTATTGTTTTTCAAACGATCTACAAAACAAAGCAAATTACAAGGTTCATGACTAAACATTTTCTCAAACATAAGTCATGAATTATGTTTTCACAAAACCTATGTATCTCACAGGCATTTTTATGCTGACGTACCTATTTTCACATGTGTTTTCAGGAGATGATGCGTAGGACTTATCAAGACATACTTAGGCGGACCTGTGCCTTAGTGACTTAAAACGAGACAAGAACTAGTTAATTTTTGTTATATACTATTTGTTTCTTGTTTAAAACAATGTAACTCTCTTGTTTGATTAATAAAACGAAACTTAAATTGCCATGGATTTGAAACAATTAATTCTGTTACAACACTCCCCGACGTTTTCGCCACGTTTTGTATGTTCTACGTGGTCGGGGTGTGACACTTAATGTTTTAAAATTAATAAATTATCCAATATAAACAATGCATCGACCACCAAGATGTCTTATAGGTACCAACCTCCGTCACCGCCACGTTTGTATTTTCGTTGCAACGTTTTTGGAGTGTGATATTGGGCATTAACAAATAAGAGAATAAAAGAAGGACTCAAATAAGTGTGATTTTGGTAACATCAGATCTAGGGGGAGATTGTTGGGTTATATAAGATCTACTGATAATGAAAGCTAAAACCCAAGGGAACAATCTTCTCTACCTGATGGAATATGGTTATAGTTTGGTCAATGTACCAGAAGTTCCCCCTTGAAAGTTTCACTTACAACCATAAAAACTGCTAAAACAAGAACTACTGGATCGAAGTACTAGAAGCCAAAGTACAAGTGTTGGAATGATAATGTGATGGTCAACAAGTAAAAGCTCAAGACCAAAGTCTAGTCAACAAGTCAACACTGAACACCATAAGTATTGGATTCCAAAAGTACTAGAATCCTTGTGCAACTTATCTATTTTTATATACTCCTACATGTAATTTTGGTCTTGACTGAGTTGTGTCCAATAACGTACAAGTAATCGAAGCATATATGTACATGTTATTAAAGTTACTCACATTTCATTTTTTTTATAAATTGATGCCCTTTAATCCAATAATATAATGTAATGTTTTATAGAATGTCGAATATACCTTTACGACACATTTACTTTTATCTACTTTTGAAAATGTTTTGTTCAAGATCAATGGGGTCAAATATAATTGGTTTTTCTTCTTTACGGTAATGAAACAAACCAATACCGTTCGAACAACTTTAGTAGTCATACCAAAAATCATTTCTATGGTTTCGATTTTAACTTCGTTAAAAACAAAGTGGTGTTTGCAATATAGTATTATTTTCATATAGTAAGCTATAATGAGTGCCAACACTATGACAGACTAAACTGATATCATCCCAACAATATCAGGTTCACGTTGATTGACCGAACAACATCACTTGTTGTATCGTTACTATCAAAATTTTTACAGATATTGATTTTTTGGATTTTATTAATTTATAACACATGTGTCCTTTTGGGCATATCATGACTTCAATTTTCGAATTTTTGCTTCAAGTTCCAATATTGTATCAAAACTATAAAGAGCAAAATAGGTACCAACTGATTTCCTGTTGTAACAAGCAGGGAAATTCCACTCGTTATATACATAAACGATTAATTACATGCACTAAAAGAAACTATAACTTATTTAAGTGTTTTACTTTTGTGCATATCTCTTCTTTACATTTACATCTTAAACCATCATAATGAACACTAATTTAACAACCATGCATCATTAATTAACAACGAAGACAACCTTTCTGGCGGATAATCATAGGAAACATACTTTTTGTTTTGTTCACTTCCGATCTTTGCCATTAAATCTGCACATCGATTGCCTTCTCGTTTTACATGAACCATATAACATTTTAGATCCATCATATCCTTCTTGCAAGCGTTGATCAATGATCGTAATGGATGTGAGTCATCCACCTTATTCACGGTGATTAGAAGAAGAGCAGCTTGACAATCTGTTTCAATGACAACATTGTTCAAGTTTTTTTCTTTGATGAGACGTAGGCCTCCCAATATTCCCTCAATTTCAGAGGCAAGACTCGTAGCGTATCCAATATTTCCAGCATAACCAGCCACCCAACTACCATAGGTGTTCCTTATAAGCCCTCCGTAACTTGATGGCCCTGGATTTCCTAGTGAACTCCCATCCGTATTGAGTTTTAGCCAACCTGAATTAGGCGGATCCCAATGAACAATAACGGGATTTGTTGATTGAAGAGTCATAGTTGAAAAGGGGGTTCTCAAAATTGTGAGGCTTAGTATTATTAATGTTATGAGTAGACAAACTTTTATAGTCTCATATTTACATCACCTATGAGAGTTATTGCAGTGTAATATTTACAAATATATAATAAGATATGAGAATACAAATATGATATACGATTTGTAACAATAATTTTATATATTAGTTAAGTCATTACCATTAATTCATAGTCCGTGTAAATGTGATATATGTTAGACCCAACCGTTATGTTAAATTAATATGAATGGGGCTTGATCCCAAATTCCCACATAACAAGCATTGACTATTCAGCTAAAGTGTTGACAGAGCTTAGACACGTTAATGTGAATCAATCATGTGAATATAATCATTTTGGGGAATGATTATCTTTATTATCCAAAAATAATTAACAATTATTTTTAATAGAAATGATGTCTAGAATTAATAGCAATAAATGTTCATTAAGAATATACGTTTGTATGTAGAATTGATTAATAGTCATTTAAGAGGTGTTGGGATCAGTTTGTCGAACACTAACTAGAAACCCTAAACCCTAAACCCTTAATCATAAACCCTAAAGCTAAACCATAAACCCTAAGGGCTAAACCATGAAGGTAAACCCCTAAAACCTAAAATCTTGACAAAAAATATGTGGAAACTAACACTCACCCGACGGATGAAATTTATGATACATGGTCCAATAATTTGAAAAAGTATTATGGAAGCTTGAAAAAAGTTAATGAAGATGAGGTTGAAGTGGAGTCCGAGACTGATGAAATGGCACGTTTTATGATGTTGGACACCAAGTTTTAGCTTTCTTCTTAGTTTGTTGTTTTGATGTATGTTTCTCTTTTTTTGTGGTGTGTTTCTTTGGCGAGTTGCCTTTGTTTAACAAATGCACTTAGTTTGTATTCTTGTAACAACTGTGCTTGTAATCACTATGAACAGTTCTGTTATCAATAAAACAATGTTATTTGATCCCAATGTTTGTTTTGTTATGTTTTACATTTTTCATGTTTTGACTTTTATCCAATTCCAAACTCTATATCACTTTCTGGAGAGTTATACGCAAACTGGTGCGAAAACGTACTCAGTTTAACGCGACAAATACTCCGGAACATCAACATATACTCAACATACCTTAAATAACCTTTACATAACTTAGAAATAAGTTTTGAAGGCTTTGGTATGGCAAAAAAAAACAAGTTAATTCGCTTACAGGGACTAAATATGACAAACTGCGAAAGTATGTCAATTTGAACTGTAACGAACATTCCGGAACATGACCATAAGTTAAACATACCTTAAATATCCTTTACATAGCTTAGAAATAGGCTTTGAGGGGTTCGGTGTGCTAAAATAAACTTTTGGGTCATTCAGGGACTAAAAGTGTCAAAAAGTGCACAAGTTTGCATTTTCGCGCATAACTCACGTTCTGAATACATCCGGACATCCAAAAATTTATGTAAGCATGACTATATTATATTTTAGTGTTCGCCTTAAGAAAAATCCATTCGTCGCGTCATTTGGATCGTTTTTCGCGCTTGTGCGCATTCCGTCGTAATTAACCGAACATCGCGACCGTACGGCCAAACGAACCGACATCCGAGATATTTTTGAACATGTTTTAAGTTCCCTATACTTTAACTTCATTTTAGAGCTTTGAAATGGGGTTAACGGGCCTTAAACGTGTCAAAAATGGGTTGATTGCAATACAGGGACCAAAAGTGTAATTCTGCCAAACTAGGGCCTAGCGGTGCGCTACACTTTTAGTGTAGCGGTGCGCTAGCCTGTGCCAGAACAGATAATAACAAACAGTTAGCAGATTATCAGCTGATTAAACCACAACCACATGCTTGCAACTTGCATGTTCAGCTGATAAACATCATTTCTAACCACCACAACTTTGTGACAAGTGTACGGCTCGGATCGTGGCACGATATTCAAGAAACGATCCTAACGGCTCTACTTTTCCTATAAATACCCACCCCCCATTGCTTCAAAACCCACAAATCTGATCATTTGGGCTCTAAGTTGGAACCTTCGTTTCATACCTGAGTTACTTAGATCGGGATTAGCATTCGGGGACCCTTCGTAAGTCCTCTTTCGTTCTTTTATTGCTTTTCGAGTCCGAAAGTCAAACTTTGTTTGACTTTCTGCATTGACCAGTTTATGGTCGATGCAAAGTTCGTTTGAACTTCATAACGTGAGCGTGATCACGATGGTTATAGTCCCTAGCGACTATACCTACTGATTACCACGTTATCTAGGCTCAGTGACGAGCCGTAGTTTCGGGCAGAATATGTATTCTTACGTATTTTGTAACCAAACTACTCTTAGGTATCACAACCGTTTGTTGTGATACCAAACCTGTTTTCTAATTTTAGTTAAGCATGTTTTAACATGCTTAGCTCGTCACTTTTAGTTTAGTGCTTAGATAGGGTCGTAAGGTAAGCGATCTAAACAATCGCTTATACCTTCGAACCCGACCCGTTTGGTCGATCATTAGGATCCGACCAAGCACATTAGGTGACCATAGTATATAGGGAATAACCTTACGAGGTTATACCTTATGGTCGCTTCGTTTAAGTAGTTGTATGATAAGTAGTTTATATGCCTTAGGTAAATTACCAAAATACCCCTTTGATGCCAAAATTCATTTTAAACATATGTAACATAACTTTTGACATCTAAACTGATTTGACAACCATATTAGACATGTTAAGGCATATATTACTTGTCATAGGACTAGTTAGGCAGTCCGAACGCGTTTCACGCGAACGACGCGTTAAAGTAGCATAAGCTACCTAAACGGGTCGTAATGGGTCACAAGCACTTAGGTTAAGTTTCATTTAGTATGTAGGCTTTGTTAAACCAAATGACACGAGTCTCTACACTCGTTTGGTTTACGAAACCTCATTCTATCCAACCATCCGATTAAGGTCCGGTTATTAACATAGTTACCTATATTAGGTGCCGTTTGATTCTGAGATCTCTAGCATTACTTGGTGATTATCTTTAGACATCTGAGCAATCTCAAGTGAGTACATAGACCCCTCTTTTACTGTTTTCCAAACTGTTTTGGGGTGGAACACATGTGCCTACTTGTTACTTTCATGCTTTCCTGTTTTCACATCATATACTGCTATGTTCGTTAGTACATTATAGTACATGATTTTATGACATTTCATGCTAGGTGTGCCCAATTTTGTGCATTACTTAGTACATTGTTTTACATGACATTTCATGCTAGGTGTGCCCATTTTGTGCATTTCTTAGTACATCGTTTTACATGACATTTCACGCTATGTATGTTCATTTGATTACATACTTAGTGCATTGTTTTCACATGCTTACAATTCTGGTATGACATTTGGTTTGTTCACATGGGACAATACATTCATTAACATTAGCTACGCCGTTCGTTAGTAGGTAGTGGTACCATAGGAATTGACAACTCCCGTTCCGGACATCCCAGGGAAAGGGGACAGAAAGGAATGACCGAATTCGATGATATAAGACAGATAGACCTTTAATTTGTTTAAAGGGTTTATCACCACAGTCACAAGGCTTGGATGTATGCATTTTTACAATACCGCATAGATGTTCATATTAAATAGTTGCATGCATTTACACAAAACATAGCTTTGATTTGAACCAAGTTTTACTTCAATACTTTGTTTTTGTGCATATGGTTTAGTTGAGACATTTCACTTGCCATACATGACATTTTGACATAGACATTTGACATGGATATTTGACATAGACATTTGACATGGATATTTGACATAGACATTTGACATGGATATTTGACATAGACATTGACATGGACATTTGACATAGACATTTTGACATGATTTACATCTTGACATAAACACTTTGGCATATTATTCAATACATTTGACAATTGGTTTAAACATAGACTTCTTACATTGGTTGGTTTGGTTTGATTAAGTGATTAAGTAACGATGCATGTGTAATATGATGCAAGCATGGTGGATACGCCGCTGGTACTTCCTATATATAAGTGTTTGTGTGGTATTACATGTCGTAACGTTATTTGAATCATTTCAATATTGAGACATAGAACATTTTATACAAATAACATACTTTTCACAAGACATTGATTTACAAACAACTTATCTATACAAACACATTTTTACATGGTCATTTATTTAACCTGACATTTACTTATACATATCATCTGATCTTATTGTTTTCAAATGATTTACAAGACAAAGCAAACAAAAAGGTTCATGACTAAACATTTTTCTTAAACATAAGTCATGAATCCTATTTTTTTTAAACTTATGTATCTCACAGGCATTTTTATGCTGACGTACCTATTTTCACATGTGTTTTCAGGAGCTTTTCCGTAGGATGATTGATCATGATACTAGGGCGGACCTGTGCCTTAGAGACTTTAAAAGAGGATAGACTATGTTTAATTATGTTATAAACTCTTTTGTTTACTGTTCAAGACAATGTAACAGCCTTGTTTAATAAATAAATAAAACTTTGTATGCCATGGTTATGAGACAATTAATTCTGTTACAACACTCCCCGACGTTTCCGCCACGTTTTGTATGTTACACGTGGTCGGGGTGTGACAATTCTCTTTTTCAAATATTAATAAAAGTTTACCCGGGGGAGTCATGTTTCCCAAAAAAAAACCTAAAAGCTAAACCCTAAACATAAACCCCTAAACCCTGGAGTTAAACCCCAAATTCTAATGTTGTAATGTCACACCCCGACCGCGTAAAACAACAAACCACGGCGGAAACGTTAGGGAGTGGAGCGATAGAATTATTGTTACACAACCATGGTAATTAAAGTTTTGTTTTATTAAGTAAAGTGTTTACATTGTCTTGGAATTAACAAAAACATAACATAATTAAACTGTCTTTTAAGTGACTAAGGCCCGAGTCCGCCTAAGTGCAGTACAATCAACATCAAGCATTAGCTCCTGAAACACATGTAAAAATAGGTACGTCAACATAAAAATGTCTGTGAGATACATAGGTTTTGTTTATGAAGGATTCATGACTTGTAGTTAAAAGTAGTGTTTAACAAAAAGTAGTCATGAACCTTGTAAAATGTTTTCTTTTATAAAATCATGTGAAAATCGATATGAAAATCAGATAATATAAAAGAATAATGCATGGTTAAATAAATAACCAAGTAAAAATGAATTTGTATAAGATATGTAATTTGTAAAACAATGTCGTGTCTTTGTATAAAATGTATCATGACTTTGTCGAAGTGGTTTAGATAACGCAACGATATGTAATATCAAAAAAGCACTTATATATAGGAAGTACCAGCGGCGTATCCACCATGCTTTTATCATATTACAAATTGCCTCATTATGTAAATCACTTATCAATAACCACTCAAAATGTCTTGTTTAAATAAATGTCAAAATGTTTATGTGTAAACAATGTTCAAATGTCAAATGTAGATCATGTCTTGTATAATCAAATGTTATGTATGGCAAGTAAAAAGTATCTACTCAAACCATATGTATAACGTCAATGTGTAAACAAATGTCATGTATGGTGAATAAAAAGTATTTACTCAATCTCATATGTAAAATGTACAAAACAATGTCTTTGAATAAACCTAAGTTTAAATCAAAAGTTGTGTTTTGCAAAACTGATGCTTTATGGATACAAACACTTATGAAGTAATGTATATCGAATACATTCAAGCCTTGAGACTGTCAGATAAACCTTTAACATGTTAAAGGTTTATCAATTATGTATATCGGATTATGTCATTCCCTACTCCCTAATTTTTATAAAAATAGAATCCTTGTGCAACTTATCCATTTTTATAAAAAAATTACATGTAGGAGTATATAAAAATAGATAATTTTTATAAAAATTATGAGTATGTCATTGCAACTTATCTATTTTTATATACTCCTACATGTAATTTTTTTCGAAACTGAGTTGTGTCCAATAACGTACAAGTAATCGAAGCATATATGTACATGTTATTAAAGTTACTCACATTTCATTTTTTTATAAATTGATGCCCTTTAATCCAATAATATAATGTAATGTTTTATAGAATGTCGAATATACCTTTACGACACATTTACTTTTATCTACTTTTGAAAATGTTTTGATCAAGATCAATGGGGTCAAATATAATTGGGTTTTCTTCTTTACGGTAATGAAACAAACCAATACCGTTCGAACAACTTTAGTAGTCATACCAAAAATCATTTCTATGGTTTCGATTTTAACTTCGTTAAAAACAAAGTGGTGTTTGCAATATAGTATTATTTTCGTATAGTAAGCTATAATGAGTGCCAACACTGTGACAGACTAAACTGATATCATCCCAACAATATCAGGTTCACGTTGATTGACCGAACAACATCACTTGTTGTATCGTTACTATCAAAATTTTTACAGATATTGATTTTTTGGATTTTATTGATTTATAACACATGTGTCCTTTTGGGCATATCATGACTTCAATTTTCGAATTTTTTGCTTCAAGTTCCAATATTATATCAAAACTATAAAGAGCAAAATAGGTACCAACTGATTTCCTGTTGTAACAAGCAGGGAAATTCCACTTGTTATATACATAAAGGATTAATTACATGCACTAAAAGAAACTATAACTTATTTAAGTGTTTTACTTTTGTGCATATCTCTTCTTTACATTTACTTCTTAAACCATCATAATGAACACTAATTTAACAACCATGCATCATTAATTAACAACGAAGACAACCTTTCTGGCGGATAATCATAGGAAACATACTTTTTGTTTTGTTCACTTCCGATCTTTGCCATTAAATCTGCACATCGATTTCCTTCTCGTTTTACATGAACCATATAACATTTTAGATCCATCATATCCTTCTTGCAAGCGTTGATCAATGATCGTAATGGATGTGAGTCATCCACCTTATTCACAGTGATTAGAAGAAGAGCAGCTTGACAATCTGTTTCAATGACAACATTGTTCAAGTTTTTTTCTTTGATGAGACGTAGGCCTCCCAATATTCCCTCAATTTCAGAGGCAAGACTCGTAGCATATCCAATATTTCCAGCATAACCAGCCACCCAACTACCATAGGTGTTCCTTATAAGCCCTCCGTAACTTGATGGCCCTGGATTTCCTAGTGAACTCCCATCCGTATTGAGTTTTAGCCAACCTGAATTAGGCGGATCCCAATGAATAATAACGGGATTTGTTGATTGAAGAGTCATAGTTGAAAAGGGGGTTCTCAAAATTGTGAGGCTTTGTATTATTAATGTTATGAGTAGACAAACTTTTATAGTCTCATATTTACATCACCTATGAGAGTTATTGCAGTGTAATATTTACAAATATATAATAAGATATGAGAATACAAATATGATATACGATTTGTAACAATAATTTTTATATATTAGTTAAGTCATTACCATTAATTCACAGTCCGTGTAAATGTGATATATGTTAGACCCAACCGTTATGTTAAATTAATATGAATGGGGCTTGATCCCAAATTCCCACATAACAAGCATTGACTATTCAGCTAAAGTGTTGACAGAGGTTAGACACGTTAATGTGAATCAATCATGTGAATATAATCATTTTGGGGAATGATTATCTTTATTATCCAAAAATAATTAACAATTATTTTTAATAGAAATGATGTCTAGAATTAATAGCAATAAATGTTCATTAAGAATACACGTTTGTATGTAGAATTGATTAATAGTCATTTAAGAGGTGTTGGGATTAGTTCATCGAACACTAACTAGAAACCCTAAACCCTTAATCATAAACCCTAAAGCTAAACCATAAACCCTAAGGGCTAAACCATGAAGGTTAACCCCTAAAACCTAAAATCTAGACAAAAAATATGTGGAAACTAACACTCACCCGACGGATGAAATTTATGATACATGGTCCAATAATTTGAAAAAGTATTATGGAAGCTTGAAAAAAGTTAATGAAGATGAGGTTGAAGTGGAGTCCGAGACTGATGAAAAGGCACGTTTTATGATGTTGGACACCAAGTTTTAGCTTTCTTCTTAGTTTGTTGTTTTGATGTATGTTTCTCTTTTTTTGTGGTGTGTTTCTTTGGCGAGTTGCCTTTGTTTAACAAATGCACTTCGTTTGTATTCTCTTTTTCAAATATTAATAAAAGTTTACCCGGGGGAGTCATGTTTCCCAAAAAAAACCTAAAAGCTAAACCCTAAACATAAACCCCTAAACCCTGGAGTTAAACCCCAAATTCTAATGTTGTAATGTCACACCCCGACCGCGTAAAACAACAAACCACGGCGGAAACGTTGGGGAGTGGAGCGATAGAATTATTGTTACACAACCATGGTAATTAAAGTTTTGTTTTATTAAGTACAGTGTTTTCATTGTCTTGGAATTAACAAAAACATAACATAATTAAACTGTCTTTTAAGTGACTAAGGCCCGAGTCCGCCTAAGTGTAGTACAATCAACATCAAGCATTAGCTCCTGAAACACATGTAAAAATAGGTACGTCAACATAAAAATGTCTGTGAGATACAAAGGTTTTGTTTATGAAGGATTTATGACTTGTAGTTAAAAGTAGTGTTTAACAAAAAGTAGTCATGAACCTTGTAAAATGTTTTCTTTTATAAAATCATGTGAAAATCGATATGAAAATCAGATAATATAAAAGAATAATGCATGGTTAAATAAATAACCAAGTAAAAATGAATTTGTATAAGATATGTAATTTGTAAAACAATGCCGTGTCTTTGTATAAAATGTATCATGTCTTTGTCGAAGTGGTTTAGATAACGCTACGATATGTAATATCATAAAAGCACTTATATATAGGAAGTACCAGCGGCGTATCCACCATGCTTTTATCATATTACAAATTGCCTCATTATGTAAATCACTTATCAATAACCACCTAAAATGTCTTGTTTAAATAAATGTCAAAATGTTTATGTGTAAACAATGTTCAAATGTCAAATGTAGATCATGTCTTGTATAATCAAATGTTATGTATGGCAAGTAAAAAGTATCTACTCAAACCATATGTATAACGTCAATGTGTAAACAAATGTCATGTATGGTGAATAAAAAGTATTTACTCAATCTCATATGTAAAATGTACAAAACAATGTCTTTGAATAAACCTAAGTTTAAATCAAAAGTTGTGTTTTGCAAAACTGATGCTTTATGGATACAAACACTTATGAAGTAATGTATATCGAATACATTCAAGCCTTGAGACTGTCAGATAAACCTTTAACATGTTAAAGGTTTATCAATTATGTATATCGGATTATGTCATTCCCTACTTCCAAACAAACCTAGGAAGTCGGGAACGGGATTTGTCGAGTCCTATGGTACCATTACATACTACCGAGCGGCGTGATCAATGTTAATGGATGTATTATTATCCCGTTAAATATACCAAATGTCATACCAATGTAAGCATGTCATGTGAAAACCATGTACTAAGTATGCTAAGTAAACATATATAGTAGAAATGTTCATGAAATCAATGTGGCCATATGCTGAGTAAACATATGCAGCAGAAATGTAATGTAAAACTGTCACACCCCGACCACGTAAAACAACAAAACGTGGCGGAAATGTCGGGGAGTGTTGTAACATAATTATTGTTTCACAACCATGGATTAAATAATTTCGTTTTATTGAATTATTGAACTCATCGTTTATAACAAATCAAATAAATACAATTATTATCTTTCAAGTTTTAAAGTTGCTAAGGCACGAGTCCATCCTATGTATAGCATGTATCGACAATCATCACAAAGTAGTACCTGAAACATGTGTAAAAATAGGTACGTCAGCATAAAAATGCTTGTGAGATACATAGGTTTTGTTTATGCATGATTCATGACTTATAAGTTTAAAAGAATGTTTTAACAAAAAGTAGTCATGAACCTAAAAATGTTTTCTTTATAAAATCATGTGAAGATTTATGATAAATTTGATGATATAAAAGAATGATGCATAAAGAAATAATCAAGTAAAATGAGTTTATAAAAGAATGTTTTGAATAAAATGTTAAAAAATATACTTTGGTTTTAAGAAAGTCGATTACGTAATATATCAAATTATATTTCGGTTCCAAAATCGTTAAACAAATAGTATATTAGATATACTTTGGTTGTCAAAATAATCGTTTTTGTTAGTATATCAAAAGTATACTTTGGATTTATGTATAACATATTAAACTATGTTTTGGTTGAATAAATGACATATTTAAAATATGTTTTGGTAGTTAATAAAATATATGTTGTTTTGTACAATATCACACATGAGAGTATATCAAAGTATACTTTTGGGAGTATAATCAAATACACATCAATAATGTGATTTAAGAATTCAATCAGACCTAGTGTATCAAAATACACCTTTGAGACTATAGGGATACCACAAAGGCAATCCCTATTTGGATGGAGAAACAAATTGGTTTCAGACATTCCATGACAACAGGAATGGGGTGTCAAATCCTATAGCGCTATATCATACTACCAATCGGTGTGGTGAACAATAAATAAGTACAATTCAACAAATAAATTTTATCTATGAAAAATCAGTGTTTAGATCATAAATAATCATTCGGTTTGTCAAAAGATAAATGCTAATATGTATAATCACTTATTCTTAGAAATCGTGAACATAACAAATAGGTACACATATTTCATCCCAAAACATTGAAAATAGTAAAAGAGGGGAACTATGTACTCACGTTGAATGATAGGATAACCTTGATCTAAAGAACTTAGCGAAGCTCAGACAAACCAAGGAAATTCAAGTGGTACCTAGTGATCGGATTACTAGTAAATAATCAACACCTAAATCGGAAGATCGGATAGAATGAGGTCTTGTAAACCAAATGAGTGTTGGGACTCATGTGATATGGTTTAACAAAGCCTACATCCTAACTCCGAACTTAGCCTAAGTGCTTTCGACCCGTTACGACCTATTAAGGTAGCTTATGCTACTTTAATGCGTCGTTCGTGTGAAACTATGTTCGGATGGTTAACTATGTGCTATGTCAAGTCTTACATGTCCAATAATACCTAAACATGTTACTAAATCAGATTATATGCCAAAAGCATGTTCACATATGTAAATTATGGATTTAAGTTTCAAAAGGGCGTTTTGGTCATTTCCTATGGGCATACAAGCTACTTAACAAATGACTAACCAATCCTATGTGATCATAAGGTATAACCTCATTGGTTATTCCCTATGCAACTATGATCACTAATCAAGCTTGATCGGATCCTAAAGATAGACCAAACAGGTCGGGTTCGAAAGTCTAAGCGGTTGTTTAGACCGCTTAACTTACGACCTTAAACAAGCACTAGACTAATAGTGACGAGTTAAACATGTCAAAACATGTTTAACTAGCTTACAAAACTGATTTGGTATCAAAACAATGGGTTTTGATACCCGAAAATAGTTCCGTTGCAAAATGCGTGCTTAAGCGCATTTTGACCGAAACTTTGACTCGTCACTACACCTAGTTAACGTGGTAATCTGTAGGCATAATCACTAAGGATTATAACCATCGTGATTACAATCACGTTACAAAGTTCAATTGAACTTTGACTTGACCAATTGATGGTCAAAACCGAAAGTCAAACTGTTGGCCAAACAGTTTGACTTTCTGCACTAACATAAATAAAAGAATGAAAGAATGCTCACTAAAGTTCCTTGCTATCTTTTCTACAAAGAACAAGCTCCCAAATCAGATGAGAGAGCTCCCAAAGCAGATGTAGAGAAGGAATGAGAAGAAGTGAGCAAGGAATGAATGAAAGGGTTGGGCTATTTATAGTAAGGCATGATGAACAAGATCATTACAAGTGTTTGTGTGGCCAACGAGGATTAAATCACAGCCACACATGTGTTAGAGACTGATTAGAGACCTTGGAGAACACTTAAACTTGCTCAACACACCAGAAATTTGCACAAACAGCCCCCAAAGATCAAACAGTTTGCTGAAAATGATTTTCTGTCACTGGCATGCTCTCACGGCCCGCGTGAGTTATGGGGAAGGGGTCACGCGGCCCGCCTGGGCTCCCCAGGTCAGCAACAGTTTGATAAATGACAGTTTAGGTCCCTACACTTGGTTCAAGCTCATTTCAGGCCCTTTTGACCCCCCGTTAAGCCATTTTCAAGGCTCTACAAGGTCAATAAAGTTTAGAGGACTCAAAATGTGCTCGGAGAACTCTCGGATGTCGGCTCGTTTGGTCGTACGGTCGCGTTGTTCGTTAAATTACGACGAAACTCAAACAGACGTGAAAACGAACCAAATTAAGCGACGAATGGAATTTTTGCATGCCAATCACTAAAATAAAAATATTTTAGTGTGTACAAAAATTTTGGATGCCCAGATGTGGTCAGAACGTAAGATATGCGCGAAAATGAAAACTTACGCCGTTTTTGACACTTTTAGTCCCTGTAAGATCAAATAAGCATATTTTCGCACACCAAACCACTCAAAGCTTATTTCTAAGATATTTTTAGGTTATTTATGGTATGTTTAGCTTATGATCATGTTCCGAACTGTACGTTGCCTTACGAAACGGCAGACTTTTGCAAGTTGACGCAAATAGTCCCTGTGAGCGAATAAACTTGATTTCGCCACACCAAACCTTCCAAAACTTATTTCTAAGTTATGTAAAGGTTATTTAAGGTATGTTAAGCCTATTTCACTATTCCATAGTGTTTGTTGCATTAAACTGGTTGTATTTACGCATTAGATTGCGTATAACCTTCCAGAAAGCGATTTAAAGCTCGAAATCGAACAAGAATTGATATGTGCAAACGATACACATATTTATACAAATCCCAAGTATGAAACACAATATTTAATTGGTTTGGTATTTGTATGATGGTTGAAGTGACACAAGTGTCACAGTCTCCCCTACTTTAGGAAATTTCGTCCCGAAATTTAATTTTAGAGGAAACTTGTGAAGACAACCGTGATTGTTTCGCTTTCGAATGAATCCCTCGAACCCTAAGTAAAACTCTGGGTCATGTTTGGATTCTTAGCGAAATTGTCAACTATCAACGTGAAGTCCATGTAGTAACAAAACATGGAGTTTCGAACTACGGACAGAAGAACGTTTCTTATGAAGACTATCATAGAAAACTTGTGTGTGCTTGAAATCAGTGTCGGAGAGTGTAAGATAACACAACATTGGTCAAGGTCCAGGTCTTCTAGTAACTTAAATAATGCTATGTTCGCAGTGTAATAAGGAACACTTATATATAGGAAGTACCAGCGGCGTATCCACCATGCTCCTTTCTACATTGTTCCCGTTTCGTTATTCTCATCACTATAGGTCTTAACACATGACAAAATTTGCTGTGATTTCTGTGCACTGAATTCCATAATTATGTATGCATCCATAATTACATAATTCCTTGCACAGTCCGCACAGTTCATTTCATAATGCGCAGGGGAAAAATCAATCGAATAAACATGAATTGACTTGATTGGACCACCAAAGGATCTTTTTAATTAGGTCGACGAACAATCTTTTTAATTAGATCAACACATGATCTTCTTAACTAGACCATCATACGATCTCTTTAAATAGACCACTTAAGGGATCTTTTCAATTATATCATCACATGATATTCCTAACCAGATTTTTGAATCAATCTATTTGACCAGACCACTCAAGGGGTCCAATTATAGAATAGTACTTTATAATCCAAGGGACTTAACTATGACGTAGAAGTCCATTAAGGATTTAAGATAGTACCTTTTGATATCCTACTATGAATCCCTCATACTGAAATATGGAAGATTCTGTGAGGATTTGGATAAAAACATGGAACATATAAGAAAACATATACACATAATCACATAATTGTTTGTCTTGATTTTCATTTTGTTAATTTTCTTGTTAATTGAACACACGAGTGTTCAAAGCACACTAGGAATCCAATCCATGAATTACGTTTGGCACTTTAAATATTTTCAAGAATCTAACTATGAAGATAGGAAGATCTTAATAGAGATTTGACTTTGTTTCTTAAAAAGAAACGAGTACTTAAGATTTTCAGGGAGATCACAAGTGATCTTGAAATGACAGAACCACACGAGTAGTTTGTCGACATCGAAGGGTTGGATCAAATATTCACACAATCGTATCAGTTTTGTAAAATAAAATTGAAACATCAAATTTTATTTATATAATAATTGAATTGTTCCCAACGTCAAAAGATAACAAACAAGGAAATACAAAAGACTAATTGTTCACTGCTACATCATTGTTCACGTTTGCCTCATTGATGTTAAACACTCGTCCATGCGCTGAAGGTATGTTAACAAGTCTTGAGCAATTGTTTCTGTAGTGAGTAAGGTCACCACAGTTATAACATGACCCCGGTGGGAACCGTTCTTGAATAGCAGCAGGGTTTACAACAGCTTGATTTGCATAACGGCAAACATTGACCAAATGTCCCAATCTTCCACAGTTGGTACATTTGTGACACTGCTCTTGCTCCAGATGATGATGGTTGCATTTGTTGCACAAAGGTGCGGTACCAACATAACTTTTCCTCTTACGAGGTTGTGCTGGTTGGTTTGGTGCAACCTGATAATTCTGAGTAGTTATGGCGCAGTTTTGAGAAGCCTTACGCTTCTTCTTCTTGGATACATCGGCCTGTTTTTCCTTTGATTCAACTTGAGCAGCCTTGTCAGATGGTCTTGGGTCACCTTTTCGAAAAAGCTTACCCTTCCCGATATGGGATTCAGTCAGGGTGGCAGACAATTCAATGGCCTATCTGACAGTAGTAGGGTTGCTTCCAGTAACGATATCCTGAACTAAATCAGGAAGACCATCAATGTACTTCTCAATCGCCTTATCCACAGGCGTGACCATGGCAGGACATAACAGGCTCAATTCCTCATAACGGTCAGTATAGGCTCGATGTTCACCGCTGTCTTGTTTAAGATCGTCAAATTCCCGTTCCAAAGCCCTGAGCTCATGACGAGGACATAATTCCTTCATCAATAGAGCCCGAAGCTCTTCCCAAGTTTGCGCCATTGCCTCATCGGCACCTCTATCACGCATCACACCATTCCACGATGTAAGAGCACGCTTCTCGAACGCACTGGATGCAAACTCAACCTTACGCCTATTCGGGCATTGCACGTGCCTAAATGTACTCTCCAAACTTTCGAACCATTGCAGGAGCGCGGTTGCTCCTTGAGATCCAGAAAATGTCAAAGGTTTGGCAGAGTTGAAGGTCTTGAAATTGCACTGGGTGTTATTGTTGTTATATAACTCATGGATCTGAGTTACTACGCCAGGAAGTGCTGCAGCCATTTGTTGAGCGACAAGGGCTGCGACTTCTTCAGCAGTAAAAGTTTGAGCATCACGTCGAGGAGGCATTGTCTAAAAGGAACAAGGGGAAAATGAGAAACGAGTGAGGTCGATGATTGGAAAAATAAAAGAGGTATTGAAAACATCGACAAAACATAAGGAATGCGATCATTCGTTTATTACCTCGAACAAACAAACGTCACGCAGTGACTAATCAAAGTAAATGGGTCAATATAATGTATCTCCGAGGACATGCACGCCTATAAGTGAACACTCACCCTAAGAGTTCCCAGGTAAGAGTGACTGGTCCATTACTGCGGATTTGTACGAACACTCTAGCCTTAGACAGAAAACTCTGGGTACAGGCATTCACCCTTCCAGTTTGCATGTGTTCACATTATTTTAGACCCAAACTTTGAAGAGATTTTGAAAACTTCGAGGGTTAAAAACCTTACAATAAATCATCCTAGAACAGATGATTGATTTTCAAAGCGGATTCGAATTTTGTATTTTTGTTGTGGTTGTCACCTAAGGATAGGTGACGATATTGTTTTAAAACTAAACACAAGATAACTTGTGTTAGGGTCCTAGGAAGGTTATAGTCTAGGTCAAAGCATTACTAATAACCTAATTCCCTATAATCATTGGCTCTGATACCAACTTTTCTGTCACACCCCGACCACGTAAAACAACAAAACGTGGCGGAAATGTCGGGGAGTGTTGTAACAGAATTATTGTTTCACAACCATGGATTAAATAATTTCGTTTTATTGAATTATTGAACTCATCGTTTATAACAAATCAAATAAATACAATTATTATCTTTCAAGTTTTAAAGTTGCTAAGGCACGAGTCCATCCTATGTATAGCATGTATCGACAATCATCACAAAGCAGTACCTGAAACATGTGTAAAAATAGGTACGTCAGCATAAAAATGCCTGTGAGATACATAGGTTTTGTTTATGCATGATTCATGACTTATAAGTTTAAAAGAATGTTTTAACAAAAAGTAGTCATGAACCTAAAAATGTTTTCTTTATAAAATCATGTGAAGATTTATGATAAATTTGATGATATAAAAGAATGATGCATAAAGAAATAATCAAGTAAAATGAGTTTATAAAAGAATGTTTTGAATAAAATGTTAAAAATATACTTTGGTTTTAAGAAAGTCGATTAGGTAATATATCAAATTATATTTCGGTTCCAAAATCGTTAAACAGATAGTATATTAGATATATTTTGGTTGTCAAAATAATCGTTTTTGTTAGTATATCAAAAGTATACTTTGGATTTATGTATAACATATTAAACTATGTTTTGGTTGAATAAATGACATATTTAAAATATGTTTTGGTAGTTAATAAAATATATGTTGTTTTGTACAATATCACACATGAGAGTATATCAAAGTATACTTTTGGGAGTATAATCAAATACACATCAATAATGTGATTTAAGAATTCAATCAGACCTAGTGTATCAAAATACACCTTTGAGACTATAGGGATACCACAAAGGCAATCCCTATTTGGATGGAGAAACAAATTGGTTTCAGACATTCCATGACAACAGGAATGGGGTGTCAAATCCTATAGCGCTATATCATACTACCAATCGGTCTGGTGAACAATAAATAAGTACAATTCAACAAATAAATTTTATCTATCAAAACTCAGTGTTTAGATCATAAATAATCATTCGGTTTGTCAAAAGATAAATGCTAATATGTATAATCACTTATTCTTAGAAATCGTGAACATAACAAATAGGTACACATATTTCATCCCAAAACATTGAAAATAGTAAAAGGGGGAACTATGTACTCACCTTGAATGATAGGATATCCTTGATCTAAAGAACTTAGCGAAGCTCAGACAAACCAAGGAAATTCAAGTGGTACCTAGTGATCGGATTACTAGTAAATAATCAACACCTAAATCGGAAGATCGGATAGAATGAGGTCTTGTAAACCAAATGAGTGTTGGGACTCATGTGATATGGTTTAACAAAGCCTACATCCTAACCCGGAACTTAGCCTAAGTGCTTTCAACCCGTTACGACCTATTAAGGTAGCTTATGCTACATTAACGCGTCGTTCGTGTGAAACTATGTTCGGATGGTTAACTATGTGCTATGTCAAGTCTTACATGCCCAATAATACCTAAACATATTACTAAATCAGATTATATGCCAAAAGCATGTTCACATATGTAAATTACGGATTTAAGTTTCAAAAGGGCGTTTTGGTCATTTCCTATGGGCATACAAGCTACTTAACAAATGACTAACCAATCCTATGTGATCATAAGGTATAACCTCAGTGGTTATTCCCTATGAAACTATGATCACTAATCAAGCTTGATCGGATCCTAAAGATAGACCAAACGGGTCGGGTTCGAAAGTCTAAGCGGTTGTTTAGACCGCTCAACTTACGACCTTAAACAAGCACTATACTAATAGTGACGAGTTAAACATGTCAAAACATGTTTAACTAGCTTACAAAACTAATTTGGTATCAAAACAATGGGTTTTGATACCCGAAAATAGTTCCGTTGCAAAATGCGTGCTAAACGCATTTTGACCGAAACTTTGACTCGTCACTACACCTAGTTAACGTGGTAATCAGTAGGCATAATCACTAAGGATTATAACCATCGTGATTACAATCACATTACAAAGTTCAATTGAACTTTGACTTGACCAATTGATGGTCAAAACCGAAAGTCAAAATGTTGGCCAAACTGTTTGACTTTCTGCACTAACATAAATAAAAGAATGAAAGAATGCTCACTAAAGGTCCTTGCTATCTTTTCTACAAAGAACAAGCTCCCAAATCAGATGAGAGAGCTCCCAAAGCAGATGTAGAGAAGGAATGATAAGAAGTGAGCAAGGAATGAATGAAAGGGTTGGGCTATTTATAGTAAGACATAATGAACAAGATCATTACAAGTGTTTGTCTGGTGAACAAGGATTAAATCACAGCCACACATGTGTTAGAGACTGATTATAGACATTGGAGAGCACTTAAACTTGCTCAACACACCAGAAATTTGCACAAACAGCCCCCAAAGATCAAACAGTTTGCTGAAAATGGTTTTCTGTCACTGGCATGCTCTCACGGCCCACGTGAGTTATGGGGAGGGGGTCACGCGGCCCGCCTGGGCTACCCAGGTCAGCAACAGTTTGATAAATGACAGTTTAGGTCCCTGCACTTGGTTCAAGCTCAGTTCAGGCCCTTTTGACCCCCGTTAAGCCATTTTCAAGGCTCTAAAAGGTCAATAAAGTTTAGAGGACTCAAAATGTGCTCGGAGAACTCTCGGATGTCGGCTCGTTTGGTCGTACGGTCGCGTTGTTCGTTAATTACGACGAAACTCAAACGGACGCGAAAACGAACCAAATTAAGCGACGAATGGAATTTTTGCATGCCGATCACTAAAATAAAAATATTTTAGTGTGTACAAAAATTTTGGATGCCCAGATGTGGTCAGAAAGTAAGATATGCGCGAAAATGCAAACTTACGCCATTTTTGACAATTTTAGTCCCTGTAAGATCAAATAAGCATATTTTCGCACACCGAACCACTCAAAGCTTATTGCTAAGCTATTTTTAGGTTATTTATGGTATGTTTAGCTTATGATCATGTTCTGGACTGTACATTGCCTTACGAAACGGCAGACTTTTGCAAGTTGACGCAAATAGTCCCTGTGAGCGAATAAACTTGATTTCGCCACACCAAACCTTCCAAAACTTATTTCTAAGTTATGTAAAGGTTATTTAAGGTATGTTAAGCATATTTCACTATTCCGGAGTGTTTGTTGCATTAAACTGGTTTTATTTACGCATTAGATTGCGTATAACCTTCCAGAAAGCGATTTAAAGCTCGAAATCGAACAAGAATTGATATGTGCAAACGATACACATATTTATACAAATCCCAAGTATGAAACACAATATTTCATTAGTTTGGTATTTGTATGATGGTTGAAGTGACACAGGTGTCACAAAAACAATGTGTCCATATGCTGAGTAAACATATGCAACAAAAGTTTCTATGAAAATCAATGTGCTAGCATGCTCAGTCAACATACATAGCAAAACATAATTGAAATAATGTACTATATGTGTACTAGCTAAACATAGCAAGTATATGTCATAAAAGCATGAAAAACACGAAAGTAACAATGTACGCACATGTGTATCACCCCAAAATATTTGAAAGCGGAAAAACAGGGGACTATGTACTCACTTGGGATTGCTTATTAGTCTTGAAATAAAGACCAAATAAAGCTTCAAGGATCACGGAATCAAACGGCACCTAATATAGGTAACTACATTAATAATCGGATCCTAAATCGGGAGATAGGATAGAATGAATTTCTATAAATCAAATGAGTATTGGAACTCATATGGCATGATTTAATAGACCTAACATTCTGATTAGAATGTTATCCTAAGTGCTTTTGACCCGTTTCGACTCGTTAAGGTAGTTTAAGCTACTTTAACGCGTCGTTTGCGTAAAACTAAGTTCGGATGGTTATCTATGTCCTATGGTAAGTCTTATGTGCCCAATTATGTTTAAATAAGTTATTAAATCAGTTTAGATGTCAAAAACTTGATCACATATGCTAAATATGAATTTATGCTCAAAAAGGGCATTTTGGTCATTTTTAATGGGCGTGATAACGACTTAACGAATAACTAACCAAACTAAGTGATCATAAGGTATAACCTCAGTAGGTTATTCCCTATGCAACTATGATCACTAAATAAGTTTGGTCAGATCCTAATGATCGACCAAACGGGTCGGGTTCGAAAGTCTAAGCGGTTGTCAAGACCGCTTAACTGACGACCCTAAACAAGCACTAAACTAATAGTGACAAGTTAAACATATTAAAACATGTTTAACTAAGTTAAAAAACTGATTTGGTATCAAAACAAAGTGTTTTGATACCCAAAAATAGTTTCATCGCAAAATACGCATAAATACGCATTTTGACCGAAACTTTGACTCGTCACTTCACCTAGTCAACACGGTAATCAGTAGGTATAATCTCTAAGGATTATAACCATGGTGATTACAATCACGTTGCAAAGTTCAATTGAACTTTGATTTGACCAATTGATGGTCAAAACCGAAAGTCAAACTGTAAGTCAAACTGTTTGACTTTCACCTCTAAATGGCTGAAAATAAAGACTAAGCCATGAAAGAACACTTACAAGGCTCTATGGCTGAAAGATTAGACAATGAGAACTCAGGTAGGTGGCTCCCAATGATGGAAATCATCCACTTAGAGTTCAAAGATGAAGAAACGATTGAATGTGCAAGAATGGAGTGAAAGATCAAGGCTATTTATCCTTGTGGATGATTTGTAGGATCATTCCAAGTGTTTATGTATTGCCCAAGCTTTAAATCTTGGCCATACATGTGTTATAGCCAGCTAATATTACTTGGAAAGGTGTTTACTTGATGCCCACACATAGAAAAATTGCATAAAAGTCCATGAAATTCAAGCTGCAGGTCAAACACAGACTTGCTGTAAAAAACACAGGGTCGCATGGCGTGACAGAGGGGCCATCAGGCCGTCGCGTAGCGCGAGCTCTCATGCTGAAGTTTCAAAATATGGCAAAAACAGTCCCTACACACACTAACTTAAGTATTTGACGTATTTAACCTCCGTTAAGCCATTTTTAAAGCTCTACAAGGACGTCAAAGTATAGGGGACTCAAAATATGCTCAGAAATATCATGGATGTCGGTTCGTTTGGTCGTACGGTCGCGTTATTCGGCTAATTACGACGAAACTCGAACAAACGCGAAAACGATACAAATTAAGCGACGAATGGTATTTTTGCATTCCTATCACTAAAATAAAATATTTTAGTAATTACAAAAATTTTTGGATGTCCGGATGTGGTCAGAACGTAAGATATGCCCGTAAATGCAAACTTACGTAGTTTTTGACACTTTTAGTCCCTGATGATCAAATAAGAGTATTTTCGCACACCGAACCCCTCAAAGCTTATTTCTAAGCTATGTTAAGGTTATTTATGGAATGTTTAGCTTATGATCATGTTCCAAAATGTACGTTGCTATACGAAACGGCAGATTTTTGCAGTTTGACGCAAATAGTCCCTGTAAGCGAATAAACTTGTTTTTGCCATACCAATCCCTCTAAAACTTATTTCTAAGTTATGTAAAGGTTTTTTAAGGTATGTTAAGCTTATTTCACTGTTCTGGAGTGTTTGTCATGTTAAACTGATTACGTTTACGCATCAGTTTGAGTATAACTTTCTAGAAAGCGATATAGAGTTTAAAATCGATCAAAAATCAAAATGTGCAAAATGTCAAACATAAATAACAAACATTGGGATCAAAACACATTGTTTTATTGGCATTTGAATTGTTCAAAGTTTGTACAATGATTACACAAGCACAGATGTCACAGTCTCCCCTACTTTAGGAAATTTTGTCCCGAAATTTATTTAGAGGAAACTTGTGAGAATAGATGTGGATATTTTGCCTTCATTTAATCTTCACGTTCCCAAGTAAATTATGGGCCATGTTTAGATTCCCAGTGAACTTTAACAATAGGTTTGCGCTTGCGTTTGAGCTTTTTGACTTCACGGTCCATGATTTCCACAGGTTTCTCAATGAAGTGCATCGTGTCATCAACACGAATTTCATCAAGTGGTATGTGGAGGTTCTCATCAGCTAAACACTTTCTGAGATTAGACACGTGGAAGGTTGGATGAACATTTCCAAGTTCAGGAGGTAGCTCAAGTCTGTAGGCCACTTTTCCGATTCTTTCAACGATCTTGAATGGTCCAACATAGCGTGGTGCAAGTTTTCCTTTCTTTCCAAATCTAATCACACCTTTCCAAGGGGATACATTGAGTAGGACATGATCACCGACTTGAAATTCCAAGGGCTTGCATCGTCGATCCGCGTAACTCTTTTGACGGCTTCTAGCTGTCTGTAGGTTATCGCGAATCTTCTTGATTTTGTCTGTAGTCTCTAGAATGAGTTCAGGTCTAGTAAGCTGAGCTTCACCTATCTCATTCCAGTAGACCGGTGAACGAAATTTTCGATCGTATAAAGCCTCAAAAGGAGCCATGTTGATGCTAGAGTGATAACTATTGTTGTAGGAGAATTCGATCAATGGTAGATGCGAATCCCAACAACCACCAAAGTCGATCACACAAGCTCTAAGCATATCCTCCAGTGTTTGGATTGTTCTCTCAGATTGACCATCCGTTTGAGGATGAAACGCTGTGCTCAAATTAAGTTGGGTTCCCATAGCAGATTGCATGGTTCTCCAAAAGTGAGACGAGAATCGAGCATCTCTGTTAGATATAATGTTCAAAGGAACACCATGTCGGGATACAATCTCATCCACATAGATTTTAGCAAGTCTGTCAGCAGATAGATCCTCACGGATCGACAAGAAATGTGCTGACTTAGTAAGACGATCAACAACTACCCAAATGGTGCCATGACCTCTATTAGCGCGTGGGAGTTTGGTAATGAGATCCATAGCAATGTTTTCCCATTTCCAAACCGTTATCTCTGGTTGCTCCAATAATCCAGAGGGATGTTGATGTTCAGCCTTAACCTTAAGACAAGTAAGACATTTGGAAACATATAAGGCAATGTCTTTCTTCATACCCGGCCACCAATACTGGGTTCGAAGATCCTTATACATTTTATCTGCACCAGGATGAATAGAATAACGAGACTTATGTGCTTCATCCATAAGCAAGGTACGAAGATTGTCTTGACTTGGGACCCACAAACGGCCCATGAAATAAAATAGCCCAAAGTCTTTCAGTTCAAGCTCAGGTTTAAGATGATATGGTAATTCCTTACCCATCAAGTCTTGTGTAACACAAGTATTCTAAGCCTGAGAAATGCGGGTTTGAATAACAGATCAAACTTGGACACAATGAAGCTTGACACGCTCTTTACGACTTAATGCGTCAGCCACGACATTCGCCTTACCAGGATGGTAGCGAATTTCGCAATCGTAGTCGTTTAGGAGTTCAACCCAACGTCGTTGCCTCATGTTAAGTTCTTTCGGATTGAAAATGTGCTGAAGACTTTTGTGGTCAGTGAAAACCACACATTTTGTACCGTACAGGTAGTGTCTCCAGATTTTGAGAGCAAAAACTACACCGCCCAACTCAAGATCATGAGTCGTGTAGTTTTTCTAGTGAACCTTTAACTGTCTTGATGCATAAGCTAAGACTTTGTTTCTTTGCATAAGAACGCAGCCAATGCCTAAATTAGATGCATCATAGTATACGACAAAATCATCATTGCCCTTAGGTAAAGATAAGATAGGTGCATCACAGAGTTTTTGTTTCAAGGCCTGAAAAGCTTCTTCCTGCTTGGGTCCCCACTCAAAGGGTTTATTCTTTTGAGTTAAATTAGTGAGAGGAACCGCAATCTCAGAGAAGTTTTCAATGAAACAGCGGTAATAACCCGCGAGACCGAGAAATGAATGAACCTCGGTAGGAGTAGTAGGTGTATCCCAATCCTTAATCGCACTAATTTTGGCGGGATCTACATGTATACCTTGTTCGTTAACAATGTGTCCCAAAAATTGAACTTCATTAAGCCAGAATTCACACTTGGAGAATTTGGCGAAAAGCTGTTCTTTCTTTAGGAGTTCCATTGTAAGACGTAGATGTTGTTCATGATCAGCTCGAGTCTTAGAATAGATCAAAATGTCATCAATGAAAATAATGATGAACTTGTCCAAATAAGGCTTACAAACCCTATTCATCATGTCCATGAAAACAGAAGGAGCATTAGTTAAACCGAAGGGCATAACAGTAAACTCATAATGACCATATCGTGTGCGAAAAGCTGTCTTGGGAATATCTTCTTCGATCACTCGAAGTGGATGATACCCAGAACGTAGATCAATATTTGAAAAGCAAGTAGCACCCTGTAGCTGATCAAAGAGATCATAAATGCGGGGTAGGGATATCGATTCTTAATGGTGAGCTTGTTGAGCTCACGATAATCGATACACATTTGGAAAGATCCATCTTTCTTTTTCACGAATAGGACAGGAGCGCCCCAAGGTGAAAAGCTTGGACGAATGAATCCTTTATGAGAAAGCTCCTGAAGCTGTTTAGATAACTCTTGCATCTCAGACGGTGCAAGACGGTAAGGTGATTTAGCAACAGGATTTGCACCAGGTACAAGATCAATACGAAACTCAACTTGGCGTACAGGGGATAAACCAGGTTATTCTTCAGGAAATACCTCAAGATAATCCCGAACAACAGGGATATCTTGGATAGACTTACCCTTGCCTTTCTCCTCTACGACATGTGCCAAGCAGGCGACATAGTTCTTTCGTAGGTATTTTTGGGCTTGGGTACAAGTCATGAGTTTAAGACTACTAACGGGTTTCTCCCCACGAACTTATAAGATCTCACCAGTCAAAAGTGGTATTCGGACAATCTTCTAAAAACAAACCACCATAGCATGGTTTTTGGCTAACTAATCCATTCCTATTATTACATCGAAGCTCCCGAGTTGCATCGGTGTGAGGTCAATAGGAAAAAGATGGTTATTACAGTTCAACTGGCAATTTCAAAGAACAGAATCGAGTACAACGGGTTCACCACTAGCTACTTCTACTATCAAGGGCTTTCCTAGTTTTGTTCTAGTCATCGAAAGCAGAGGCTCAAAAGCTAAGGATACAAAACTCTTATCGGCACCCGAATCAAAAAGAACAGAAGCAAGTTAGTTGTTAACAAAGAACGTACCGTTCACCACTTCGTTATTTGCGCGTGCCTATTTGCGTTCAAATTAAAAGCTCGACCACGAGCCTGTGCCTGATTTGCGTTTGCCAACTTTGGGAAGTTGTTCCTATAGTGGGTTAGATCCCCACAATTATAACATGAACCAGGCGGATAATGAGGTCGTGCAGGCTGCTGGGCAGGGTTTTGTGCTGCCTGATTTTGGTTAGGAGTGAAACGGTAGGTGTTTGCAAGATGACCAGACTTACCACAGTTTGTGCAGATGCGGTATAGCACATGTGGTTGATGGTGGCTATTACACTTATTGCACAGAGGTTTGCCCGCATACTACCTCTTGGCAGCAGGTTGTGCAGGCTGATTCTGTGCTACCAGGTTTGTCTGAGCAGTAACAGCGAAATTCTTGGAAGCCTTACGCTTCCTTGATTTGTTTGAGGACTCAGCCTTTTTACCCTTTTTCTCCTTGGTGTTATCAGACTGTTTCTGCTTCTTGTCACCTTTCCTGTGGAGTTTACCCTTTTTGACTTGAGAGTCCGTTAGGGTAGTAGCGAGCTCGATGTCCTGTCGAACTGTAGTCGGGTTACTGCCAGTGACGATATCCTGAACAGGATCTGGCAAACCGACTATGTATTTCTCAATAGCCTTATCCAAAGGCGTGACCAACGTTGGACAGAGCAAGCTTAACTCCTCGTATCTATTAGTGTACGCACGGTGTTCAACACTGTCTTGCTACAGATCATGGAACTCATTTTCTAGTGCCCTCTGCTCGTGACGAGAGCAGAACTCTTTCAACGTAAGAGCCCTAAGTTCCTCCCATGTCTGACCCAAAGCAACCTTAGCCCCTCTATCTCTCATAATCCCATTCCACCATGTGAGAGCCCTCTTTTGGAACACACTCGAAGCAAACTCAACCTTACGGTTATTGGGACACTGAACATGGTGAAAAATACTCTCAAGACTCGCAAACCACTGCAGGAGCCCAGTTGCTCCTTCAGAACCACTAAACTTGAGTGGTTTAGCCGAGTTAAAACTTTTAAAGTTGCATGGAGCATGTGCATTAACATTGTTATTGTTGGCTTGGTTAATTTGAGTATTGAGATTTTGGAGTACAGCAGCCATCTACTGTGCTATAATAGTCACCAGTTCGGCGTTAGGTTGTTGAATGTTTCGTCGAGGAAGCATTCTAAAAGAGGAAACATGAGAGAAAACGAGTGAGATGATGTGATGAAAATGATATGTCATAAATATCGACAAAAAGTAAGGATGGTGGTCATTTTTTCGTTACCTCATAACAAATAGACGACACACAATGACAAATCAAAGTAAATGGGTCATAATAATGTATCGCGAAGACATGCTTTAGCCTATAAGTGGACACTCACCCCAAAAGTTCCCAGGTAAGAGTGATTGGTCTGATACTGCGGATTTGTACGAACACTCTAGCCTTAGACAGAAAACTCAGGGTACAGGCATCCACCCTTCCAGATTGCACGTGTTCACATTATTTAGACCCAAACTTTGACAAGATTTTGAAAATTTGGATGGCATGAGGCCAAAAGAAATCATCCAAGAATAGATGATTGATTTCAAAATCGTTTTGGAAATTAGTGTTCTTGTTTTGGTAATCACCTAAGGATAGGTGACGTTTAATGTTTTAAGATCTAAACACAAGATAACTTGTGTTGGGGTCCTAGAAAGGTTATAGTCTAGGTCAAAGCATTACTAATAACCTAATTCCCTATAACCATGAGCTCTGATACCAAGTCTTCTGTCACACCCCGACCGCGTAAAACAACAAACCACGGCGGAAACGTCGGGGAGTGGAGCGACAGAATTATTGTTTCACAACCATGGTAATTCAAGTTTGGTTTTATTAAGTAAAGTGTTTACATTGTCTTGGAATTAACAAAAACATAACATAATTAAACTGTCTTTTAAGTCACTGAGGCCCGAGTCCGCCTAAGTGTAGTACAATCAACATCAAGCATTAGCTCCTGAAACACATGTAAAAATAGGTACGTCAGCATAAAAATGCCTGTGAGATACATAGGTTTTGTTTATGAAGAATTCATGACTTGTAGTTAAAAGTAGTGTTTAACAAAACGTAGTCATGAACCTTGTAAAATGTTTTCTTTTATAAAATCATTTGAAAATCGATATGAAAATCAGATGATATAAAAGAATAATGCATGGTTAAATAAATAACCAAGTAAAAATGAATTTGTATAAGATATGTAATTTGTAAAACAATGCCGTGTCTTTGTATAAAATGTATCACGTCTTTATCGAAGTGGTTTAGATAACGCTACGATACGTAATATCATAAAAGCACTTATATATAGGAAGTACCAGCGGCGTATCCACCATGCTTTTATCATATTACACATTGCCTCGTTATGTAAATCACTTGTCAATAACCACCCAAAATGTCTTGTTTAAATAAATGTCAAAATGTTTATGTAACAATGTTTAAATGTCAAATGTAGATCATATCTTGTATAATCAAATGTTATGTATGGCAAGTAAAAAGTATCTACTCAAACCATATGTATAATGTCAATGTGTAAACAAATGTCATGTATGGTGAATAAAAAGTATTTACTCAATCCCATATGTAAAATGTACAAAACAATGTCTTTGAATAAACCTAAGTTTAAATCAAAAGTTGTGTTTTATAAAACTGATGCTTTATGGATACAAACACTTATGTAGTAATGTATATCGAATACATTCAAGCCTTGAGACTGTCGGATAAACCCTTAACAGGTTAAAGGTTTATCAATTATGTATATCAGATTCTGTCATTCCCTACTCCCAAACAAACCTAGGAAGTCGGGAACGGGATTTGTCAAGTCCTATGGTACCATTACATACTACCGAGTAGCGTGATCAATGTTAATGAATGTATTATTGTTCCGTTAAACATACCAAATGTCATACCAATGTAAGCATGTCATGTGAAAACCATGTACTAAGTATGCTAAGTAAACATACATAGTAGAAATGTTCATGAAATCAATGTGCCCATATGCTGAGTAAACATATGCAGCAGAAATGTAATGTAAAACAATGTGTCCATATGCTGAGTAAACATATGCAACAAAAGTGTCTATGAAAATCAATGTGCTAGCATGCTTAGTTAACATACATAGCAAAACATAATTGAAATCATGTACTATATGTGTACTAGCTAAACATAGCAAGTATATGTCATAAAAGCATGAAAAACACGAAGTTAACAATGTAGGCACATGTGTATCACCCCAAAATATTTGAAAGCGGTAAAATAGGGGACTATGTACTCACTTGGGATTGCTTATTAGTCTTGAAATAAAGACCAAATAAAGCTTCAAGGATCACGGAATCAAACGACACCTAATATAGGTAACTACGTTAATAATCGGATCCTAAATCGGGAGATAGGATAGAATGAAGTTCTATAAATCAAATGAGTATTGGAACTCATATGGCATGATTTAATAGACCTAACATTCTGATTAGAAAGTTATCCTAAGTGCTTTTGACCCGTTTCGACTCGTTAAGGTAGTTTAAGCTACTTTAACGCGTTGTTTGCGTAAAACTAAGGTTGGATGGTTATCTATGTCCTATGTTAACTCTTACATGCCCAATTATGTTTAAATATGTTATTAAATCAGTTTAGATGTCAAAAACTTGATGACATGTGCTAAATATGAATTTATGCTCAAAAAGTGCATTTTGGTCATTTTTAATGGGCATGATAACGACTTAACGAATAACTAACCAACCTAAGTGATCATAAGGTATAACCTCAGTAGGTTATTCCCTATGAAACTATGATCACTAAATAAGTTTGGTCGGATCCTAATGATCGACCAAACGGGTCGGGTTCCAAAGTCTAAGCGGTTGTCAAGACCGCTTGACTTACGACCCTAAACAAGCACTAAACTAGTAGTGACGAGTTAAACATATCAAAACATGTTTAACTAAGTTAGAAAACTGATTTGGTTTCAAAATAAAGTGTTTTGATACCCAAAAATAGTTTCGTCGGAAAATGCGCATAGATACGCATTTTAACCAAAACTTTGACTCGTCACTACGCCTAGTCAACGTGGTAATCAGTAGGTATAATCGCAAAGGGTTATAACTGTGACACCCGGCTTTTCAGGCCGTACCGTACAATTGTAACACATGTTATGAATAGATAAAAGGCCATATTTAATTGATTATGAAGTTTATATGTGAAATTTAATGAGTTGGTAAATTTAAACTTTGATAGAAATTATGTTGGCAATGATAAAATTAACGCTTATCACGTAACGGTTAAAATGCGAAACGAACATCGGTGACCAACCGGACAGTGTTAAAATCCTAAAAATAGTTTGTTATGATTAGAATAATTATTTTAATCATATCGGTGTGGAAAAATAATTTAAAACGTTTGGAAACTCTATTTTTCGAATTTAAGCGCGTACCGCGTGATGCAGCGCGTATACCGACAAAATACTGTCTACATAGCCTGTCAAGGCAACTGATAATCATTTTAGTAATAATTTGATGAGTTTATCACTTTAGAATGATAAAAATAAATAAAAACGCATAAATCCCTATTTTTGCGATTTTAAACGCGTACCGCGTTGCACAGCGCGCATACTGCCAAATACCGGCAACGTCACCAGTCTCGGCAAATAAAATATTGTTCAGTAATATTTTGGTGAGTTTATTTTTATAGAGTGTTAAAAATAATTTAAAACGAATATAACGAGATTAAAACGCTAGATAAAATACCCGGTATCTAGTAAAATACCAGTTTAAAGCCTAGAATGTATATGTATATATATATATACTAGTCATTTACCCGCGCGATGCGGCGGGGGTGACGATTTACAATAGGATACTCGTTTATCCTTAGTTTATCAGTCGTCTCGTGATATATTGTATAGTACTTAAGTTAGATTTCTTATTCATGACATGTTGGCACTCGTTTTTCTGTTGGTTTGTCGATTCCTTGGTGATATACTTTTGTTAATGTTTTTAGATGTTAGTTTATCAATCTTTCCATCTAATCAATCATAAGTACATAATGTGTTAACCATAATTCATTAATCGATACAAATACGAAATGCAATATGCTGAACATTATAAATTTGCTAACAAAATTACAACGATAAACATTAATCGATAAAAAATAAAATTTATAAATTTGCTAAGAATAATTATAACATCATCCTGTCCGGTTCTGCATAGAAACGTATAGGACAAGATACCAACGCTTTGGGTTGCTCGTCTATAAGATAATAATAATAATAAATAACATCATCATGTCCGGTTCTACATAGAAATGTATAGGACAAGAGACCAACGCTTTGGGTTGCTCGTCTACAAGATAATAATAACAAATAACATCATCTTGTCCGGTTTTGCGTTGAAGAATGAAACAGCATTAAAACAGCACCTATTCCGAGATGAACGGCTGAAAACAATCGCTGATGTTGCGGCAACGACAACTTGCAATGCGATACTCGTTTAATAGGTGGCGGCGGTGATGGTTTTAGGGGGTGGGGGCACAAATTTTCCTTAATTTCGCCTAAAATATCGCCTTTTTGAGTATCGGTTGTGTGACTCCCTAACTTATCTTCGGGACGCGCCACGTGTCAAAATTACACAAAACACCAAGTAAAGGTTTGCAAAGTCTGTTCGTTATTGAGGGTTAACTATGCTAAGTTTACTTAACCAGAACTGATGGTCAGATAATTAGCATGGGGGAGTTTAGTGTCGGTTTCAATTAAGTTTTCTTTTAGGGTTTTTTTTTTTTGGTTGATAATTCTAAAAAGGAATGGCTTTTAAGGAAGGGCTATATGTTGGCTTTTAGAAAAAAAAAATTAATTAAAGATGGTGACTTTAACAATAAATTATTACAGTTTCTTCACGAAAGACATTTAAATTTTAATTGGTTTTGCATTGTATTCAGTAAGTAATATTGGAGTTGGAACTTAGTTGTTTGTTCTTCACAGAATAAAATAAGGTAAGTATGGTTGGTGCCTACATTTCTTGATCACATAAGCTTCACATGGATAAGAACTCAAATCAGCATGTAAAATTTTGAGGATGACATTGACATCTCAACAACTGCTAGTTAAAATCAACAGATAAGCATTTCTCATGCGTGTGATTCACATAGTGTTTTTTGGACGCACACACAAAAGCGCCCCCCAAGTTCAGTATTTAAAATGTAACTTGGTATCGCTACACGGGCTTACACCGATGCACAAGGTGCACTGTTCAAACATATCATATCAGTTATAAAATGTAACTTGGTATCGCTACACGTCCGCCAAGTCACTAAATGCTGCACATACCATTATTGACATAACATATCAGCAGTTATAAAACGAAATTGGAATGATTTTGATGGGTCGGAAGAAGTGTATACCTACTAATTTATCATCACTTCTGTAAACATCTAACAAATGCAAGCCGGCTTCTTTTAATCATCTGATAATAACTACTGGATTTTTCAAAGCCCATGAATCAGCCAACACCACAACTCCACCAGTTTCACATATTAACTGCACTGCTTCCTCTGGCATCAGGTTCACTACCGCTACATCATAACTAAATAAACCACAATTTACTAACCAGTGGGTCAGTTCAGGTATATTCATTCTTTTATAGATCAAACGACTAAACAAAGAATAACTAAAAGTGAAACGGATTGAGTATCACCAAGGTTTAAAAAAAACGGAAAAGAGTCTTGAGGCGTTTTAACTGAGGCGTAAGCCCGAGGCACAATAAAAAATATATATAAAAATTAGAGAGAGAGAGAGCTTAATCTTGAGAGAGAGAGATAGAGAGCTCCAAAATCTTAATCTTGAGAGAGAGAGAGAGATCCACACCTTTGCAGCAAGATATTCAAGAACAAATCAAATTCAGATGAAAATAATCAAGAACAAAACAGTAACCAGAATGTGTGGTTTATTGGAAGATATTAGAAAACAAAACATATTCAGATGACTTCTCGCACTGGTTTCTAGTAATCTTTTGGGTTCACAAACTCTGTAACCCCAAATTTCTTTGTTGTGGCGACAAAAAAAAAACAACTATAGCTGCACCTTTCGACCAAATCCTTAATCTCATTTTCAGCCCTGGCTATAGCTGCACCTTTGCCAAACACTATCAATGGCCTCTCCGCTTTTCTAATCGCCAATATCGCCTTCGCTATATCATCATTCGATACGCTCTTAAGCGGTTCTATATATCTATTATTTTCAGCATCATCTAATAACGTATTAGCTTCTAGTTTCTTAAAGTAAAGGGAATTAAGCATGCAAATATAACAGGGACCTGCATACAAATTTAGCGAAAGTTCAGCCATGGTTACGGTCAGACCATCCTCACGAGAAGGCAATGGTTCAGCCATGGTTACGGTCAGACCAGAGTCCACTATGTCATAATGGGTATCAACCTTTTTTTTCTAATCCACATATTAATAATTGATATGTTACTTGTGAATCCAATAACAATATTAATACAACAATAATCTTTAAATTTGAGAAGACATGTGTCACATATTCAACATGTTTCCTCTTTAAGCTATTTTTATTTGACCCGTTTCACTTAAAAAGAAAAAAACCCAACCCAAATTGGCCGATTTGTAAGTAAACGGGTCAAGCTTTCCACCTCTAGGAATTATGGAAACTAAAACGTAATAAAAGAAACAGATTCAGATTCACAAAACTTACAACAGCAACAACCCCATCATATGAAGCAAGCTCCCTGTTTGTAATAGAAGTCATTGCATCAAATGCATGACCAGCCCGTTCCATCACAATAACCTATAAAACAAAATTATTATGATTCAGCAAACCAAAATTATTATAACAATCATTAATCAAGAATGTGTATAGTGGTTCCAAATCCATGGCAGCTCAGATGCACTTTTCTGCAGAATAGTTTACACATTTAGTGACAAACATTATTATTATTATAATTATGTTTAGGTCAAAAAGTCTCACACATTATGTTTAGAAGCGGTAACAGGTCAGGACGGGTTCGGATCAGCTGAGTTCATAAAAAAAAAACAGGCCGATTTAAAAATTATTATTTCGGTTTGGGTCAGGATAGGTTCATGTCTGGATGGATTTGAGTCAGAATGGGCCAACTTAAAAAATAACCATTTTGGTTCAGACCATGACGTGCATATCTAAATAATGATTAATTCGGGTAAGGACGGGCCAACTTATATAAAGATTATTTTTGGTTTGGGTATGGATGGGCTGACTATAAAGATGATTTTTGGTTCGGGTAAGGATGGGCCGATTAAAAAATGAGTATTTTTGGTACCAAACAGTAAAAATGCAGCTGTAAAAATGACACCAAAAAATGAACTGCATTACGGAGTATGTATTTTAGATATTGCACTTGTGAAAGTGTTCAATAGATGACATTAAATATACCTCTCTTGTATAAAGTCGAGTAAGAAAATCAGAACTATTGTTCGCCTATCGAGCAAGGAATGCAGGGCCGATCTTATGCTTGGTCATCAGGAGTAGAGATGAGCTCAGTACCAACCGGTACCGGTACCGAATATACCCGGTACGGTACGGTACCAGGATTTGAGGGTAAAAATCAGTACCGAAAACGTCAAAAGTCGGTGCCGATTCGGTACTGAAAATGTTCCCGGTTCGGTACCTGTACCCGGTACCATTTGCTCATCCGGAGCAATGTATGTAAACGTTGATAATGAAATGGATGTGCACACACAGAAGTATTGCAAGGGGCGATGGGGCTGCAAGTTAATACACCAGGTTTTCTGATGTAAGCAAGATCCCTCTTGTCAGTTTCATGTATGTCTGCATATATTTTGAGCTTTCTATTTGAATACATACATCACAAAAGCCTGTTTAGCTTGGCTGCATCATCAGCCTTGGTCTAACTTGAAACTGGTCTGAGCATACAGATGAAGAAAAAAGTGGATTTTTCAAAAGCCATATTGTGGGCATGGCTAATCCATTTAAAGATCTTAAACTCGTTTCCGTAATCTAAATCTAACAATTCCTGGGAACCAAGAAAACCCCCACCTTACTACCTGCAGTGTAAAACAACACACCATCAAAGATTAAAACAGAGTAACATTAAAGAACAAGAAACGGGACACCGCGATTAACTAAAGAACTTATGATATACTCTAAGAAACTGGTATAGATATATGCTATTCTACCTCCGTGAAGCCATCATTCTAAACTTGTGTGACATCGCCGGATGAAGCTGCCAAAAGGTCGACAAAACCACTAATTCATACCATATTGCATCCACAATATGAGAAGCATGTTGAGTAGAGATGGCTAAGCCATTAGTTCTTGTTCGGACCATTCTGCATGCTCTAACATCATGTTGTTCCACATTTGACACTTGATATTCGTATTTTGGGAAAGCAGCTGAAGTCATCCTCTGATACACGTCCATCTATAATCGCATAATTGCATAGACCAGCAACAAACAAACTTAA
Organism: Helianthus tuberosus; assembly: GCA_030545235.1. Classification (NCBI taxonomy): domain Eukaryota; kingdom Viridiplantae; phylum Streptophyta; class Magnoliopsida; order Asterales; family Asteraceae; genus Helianthus; species Helianthus tuberosus. Next base: position 129,913,565 of record CM060407.1, read on the forward strand.
CGAAATCGGAAAATGTGCAGGGTCTTCATCTAGAAAATACATGATCAACAAAAAGTTGAGCTACATATGAAGGTTCATATGGATTTTAAAACTAAATATAAAATTATATCAAAAACTTTTACCTGTTGAGACTTTGAGGAGATGAAGGCAAAAATGGTGATATGAATCTTCCTCATTTACAACCCTTCAATCAACACATTGATATGTGGTTATTTTCGGCACAACAATTCCATTTCTATCTGATATTATACCAAGTTTTAAACAACAGAGTAATGTGACATACCTGTCCAACGGTCTTGAAAAGAGTCTCATTAAACGATACCGCGGTTAGGATGACTTGCGGGAAGCTAGAGGCTCAGGGGACCTGACTCGAGAGACTCACTCTCAGACATACAACACCATCCTAGTGGCTCACTCTCAGACATACATATTCGGTGCAGTAGCCCCAAAACCTTTCATGCTGAAAAACAAATTTCCAATCCAATATTATTCAATCCGCACAACACAACTTCAAAATTTAAAAAACAATATCTTAGTTTTTTAAAGGTACCCTCACTAAATCTGAACTTCTATTCATTCACGAACTCATATAACATGAAAAATATCTTAACAACAGTTTTCCAATAACATTAGAAACTGCCACATGTATTTACCTGTTTTATAACTTCTGTGATTAACTGATCAAGCTGTGGAGTGGCTGAGGCTTGAAATCCTGCTCCAGCAACCGCAATGTCGACATTTAGGTACGCAACAACTTTCGATGCTAACATTTCTCTGTTTTCTTCAACCCATTCCGTCGATCCAATCTTAAAAAAAACAAAACAAATATTATAAATATTAAAAAAAATAACAAAGATTTGTGTTAAGAGAGATAGAGACCAATCCATATTCTTCTGCATCCCAATTGCAAAAGATAATCGTCCTTCGCGGTTTCCAACCTTTCCGCAGCTTCTCAAATCTTTCAGCAACCTGCATTTTATGTAATGATCACAAAAAAATTCTATAAAGGTGTGCCCGGTGCGACACATGCTAAAAATTTGTACTATGTGTAGAGGCGACAGTTTCGACATTTTTATGAAAAAACAGGTTTCTTGTCTCGAACGGGTACATTGTGTAATTTCTGTAAAAAAAAGTAATCAACATATATTATTTAGTTATATAATTTGAGAAAATAAAAGAAAAGTTTGTTCAGGTTGGAGTGTTGCACCGACTTGGTGTGACACATGCTAAAAAAGTACTCGTTTTGACTGACCCAGCCCACTTATTTCGCCACCAAATATGTGTGAGATGGGTTTACCTCAAGCAGGGCAGCAGTGCCGCTGTTGGGATCAACAGCTCCAAATGTTCAAGCATCCCGTCAACTGCATCCTTTGGAAAGCTGGGTTCGGGTGCTTTCTCTACACAAACGGATTTACTCACGTGAGGACCGGATTCATTTTCACCAACATGCCCGTTTCCAACTGACGCAACACCTTCAAATGTTGAAAACCCTGAAGCGGAGAACACAGTAATCTGCCAACAACATTTAAGCTTTCACCTATTTTATCGGATTGCAAGAATCAAGCTTTAATAAACACCAATTTGCAAATACTAAGGAAAAAAATACAACCAAAAACTTCTAGAAATAATTTATCTCGAATCAAGTAAGGAATCGGGTCACTTTCACGCAGCCTCCAACATAACTTGATTTCAATATGAATCACACACTTCAATATTTGCCAATTCATTAAACACAGTTTATTATACCCAAAGTTCCATTCAGCACAAGCATATGGGCCTATTCTGAGATGAACATACAGTCCACCCTCCTTAATTAGGTTAATGAACTTAACCAGATCATACTATCTTCAAAATAATACTGAAAAAAAAACATGAAAGTTAATAAACAAAAGATAATTCCTTTCCCTTGAAGAAACACAGTTTAAAAAAATAAAAAAAAATAAATACTCACTTTACCAGGTTGTGGTTCATGCCCATTTCAGAAAACATAAGTCTGAATAACATCCAGAACTCCTTCTTTAGCATTCTGAATGAGATCTGGCCACATCTGAAACATAAAAAAACACAAAACACATAAAAAACACATTAAAAAGCCTTTAAATTTAAACAAAAACAATTCTACTTACAAATAAACCATAGATCTGGCCAGATCTTCCACCCACAACCACCATCGTTGACGAACCCACAACCAAACGGAAGATCTGAAACATTACCCAGATTAGATTCAAATAACAAAAAAAAAAAAAAAAAAAGATATGGTAAAAAGAAAGGTACCCTACAGTCAAACCAGTAGATCTGGTGTCAGATCTACTGAGATAGTGTCGGATCTTGAAGCCACCGGGAAAGAAGCCATAGAAATCGATCTGGTGTCTGATCTGGTGTCGAATCTGCTGAGATAGCGTCGGATCTACAGAGAAACCCTAGATCATGAAACGACTGGTTTCTCAGTGAAACCCTAGATCATGAAGCGACTGTTGGAGTGGAGAAGGGGAGAAGACGGTGATGGCGACGACCGGTTCCATGGATGAAAGGTGGAGGAGCGGTGGAGGATCTAGGGTTTGTAGAGAAATGTGGAGCGGCGGATGAAACGATTGTGGTTTAGAGAGAGTGATAGAAAGATTATATTGGATCCATCAAACTAAAAACGGGTCAAGTTGATCCGGGTAAGATCCGCGTGGGTATCAGGTGTTGAAAACAAGTTTTCAACACTTTGTGCTTAACAGGTTTGTACAATGGGCTTGAAAGACTTGTAAAGTGGCAAATGACCATTTCTATCCTTCCTATATGCTTATTAAAGTAGTATAGATATAGATAATCGTGTATAGGGTATGTGTAAGAGAAAGAGAGAAGGTCTTGTGGCAGCCATGCATTGTAGTTGCTCTCCCTCTCTCCTCCATTTATTGGACCAAAATGAGGTGAGATGATGATTATGTTTAAAAAGCTTCATTCTTCTTTCACAATTCCAACGAACCAAAATCAAGAACTCCATTTCATCTCTCTTCCTTCACAAACTAGCCGAAGCATCCTCATATCACATCAAATTCAAAAATTCCAACCATGTTTGAAGGGATTCAAACTCATTACAAAGTGTTTATGAGTCCAAATGGTGATTTAGAAGTGATTTCAAGGTGTTTCAAGCCACAATCAAGTCCAATATCACCAAATTTTACTAAAAATCATTTAAGAACTTGAAGGTATAAAATTTATTTTAGAAACCTTGTCTTTGATTATTGATGATGATGGAAGTTTCTCTTATTCTTGGATTTAATATTTCGTGTATATGTATGTATATGTGTTCTTGAACATGATTAGAACATAAAAGATGATGATGTTGTTGTATTAATGCATTAGATGCATTTACTTGAACATGCATGATGATTTATGATTACAAAAAGGTGATTTGAGTATGATTTAGTAAAAATAAGTTTTTATCAGATTCTAAACACTAAAATAAAGTTATTTTAAAAGTTTTTAGTGACATATAACTTTGTCATAATGTTTACTAGCTTTGCATGTTGTACTTGGTGCATTAGAAGTTGTAAAATACGTGAAATTGCATGATTTATGTGACTTACACAAAAACTGCACTAATCTGATTATAACCACTATTTTAATCAGTAAATAACATGTATTATGTTAAAATATCAAGTCATTTCGAGTTGGGATGGTTATAGAAACGTTTAACGCAAAACTATGCGGTAAAACGGTCAAAAATCGGCTTTTCGAGTGATTTCTATAAAACTGAATTAGATCAGTAAGTAAACTGATATTTTTAGTTTAAAAATAAGTATTTTAACTAATTTCAAGTTTACTTGGTGTTTGGTTAGTCATACGTGACTTCTGACGCCCGAAACCGTTACCGAATCGCTAAAATACGCATTTTTCAATGAACACTAGTATGGGTAAATTTTGAGTGAACCTTATGTGATAAAATGTATTATGTGGTTTAAAAATGAGAATGTGAAAATATGTTAAGTTTTAACATGATTTTAAAGATTTGGACTATGCATGTATCTTTGTACGTTTTGTGCAGAAGAAACGGTAAAAATCGCGTTAAATGTGTAACTTGTTTGTCGAGCATGAAATTTGATACTTATGAAATGTTTTATGTATATTTGCTATAAAAATGATAAAATGGATGAGTTAACAAGATTTTGTGTGTTTCGATGATAATTTATGTGAACGTTTATGTATATATATTACGACATGCAAATCATAGATATATTGCGTATAAACGGGAGAGTTAACGGGTTTACACAATAACAGTCACCAATAAAATCGTTCAAGTCACAAAATCATAAAAATTTATGTATATGGACTCATATATATATATATACTAGTCGTTTACCCGCGCGATGCGGCGGGAAACATATCTCTTAGATTGGTGAGTTTAGGGCTATGTACTGGGCGGTTCGGTTTTGAGCCATAACCAAAACCAAATTCATGATGCAACGGAAAACACAACACTTGTTAGTAATTCTAAGGGTGTGCATGAGAAGGTTGATGTTCGTGTTTGAGCAAAAACATTGATTACGATAATGTTGATCCTTTTTGCCATGTACATTAGTATACCCATGGTTGGAGGAGTTTGATTTCACCATCATACAAAAGTGAACGCAACAAACGATACTATTTTTCCTACATTTAGTTCAAGAAAGTGTCAATATTTGTACAAAAGTTTGCTATTGTTTATATGTATAACGTTAAGGGAGCATTCAATTAGAAACCAATAGTGAAAGTGATAACTCGAAAACTTCTTATTAAAGAAGGGAATGGGACTTCTAAATTCTAATGAAGGAGGGGCAAAATTGGGAGAAAAAGTATATAAATTTTCAAACATCTTTATCTTCTTTGTATGTTATTATTTGAATTATATTTTATTATTTGAAACCCGTGCGATGCAGCATCGCCGACAATTCACAACACGGTACTCGTTTTCTATTATTTTGTTAATCCTCTCATGATATATTGTATAGTACGTTGGTAACCTGTTTACGTTACCACAATACATGTTTAGTGGATATGAAATGTGAAAGACCCACTATCTACGTCCTGCGTCTTTTTGTTCATAAATTACATTCACGTAACACATACATATAGTCTAAGATAATTAATTAGTTAGATTCAACTAAAGATGCCCATTATCTCTTATATCATTAAGAAAATCGATTAATTTATTAAAATCTTTTATGTGGATCCACCTTTATCTCCAAGTAGGGACGTATGACTATATTCATGTAGCCTGAGACCACAATCTTTTTTCAAGTTAAATAATCTTTTATGCTAACCCAACTTTATCTAGAAATCACCATTGCATTATACATTATAATACTAACAAGTTTTGTACTATAACAGTTTTGACAAATTTAAATAGATGGTACTTGGTTCCATGTATTACCAAATATATGTTTTTGGTTTCGACAAGGTTTAAAATCTTATCAAAATCAATCTCTTTAAAAATAAAACATGTGCATATTCTAAGCAATCAATGTTGTTAATAAACTTGTAATGCCAGCCTCATGTACAGATCAACAAACACAACTATATCAAAGAGACAGTAGTGCCAATTCACTTCAAGGCAGCGCCAGCAGAGCCACCAATGATGCATAGTCTTTCACCATCCGCCTTTCCACTTTCTGCTTGTAGGGATGAGCACGGTACCCGTTCAAAACCCGAAAAAAAAAGAATCAATGCAAAGGCATCTAAATAGACTACAATCATCTATGTTACAATAACACTGTGCATTAAAAATTCCCTTTGGGCCTTTGAACCACACTTGATTCTCTTTTGGCTGGTCTTATTTCTTCTACCCATTTGATCCAAAAAAACACTTTGTTAAGCTAGACTTATAAACATGCAACAGAAATATAAGTGTGATGACCCAGGAGCTTCTTTAGCAGAAGCTTCCATGAATGGCCCACTGTACCTATCATACACTGGGCTACGATCTTCAGCAAATTGTTCTCCTTCTGTGCTAACAGCTCTTCTGTGTGCCATAAAACTATCAACCAGTCTCTCAACTTATCGTCCTTCGAACAGGTGACCGACTGTACAAAGAAAAAAACATGTTTAGCATGCAATTGTATAGCAAAGTCCTCATTCAAACAGTCAAAAAACTTCCAATAACATAAAACACGTTACCTGCGGTATCTCCCATAAGCAGGGCTCTTTGGCCTGTCATAGGATGGCCCACTGTACCTATCATACACTGGGCTACGAGCCCGCCCGTAATCAGGACTTGGTCTGCTTCTCCTATAAGGACTCGATGACCGAGAAGGACTATCACGTCGACGACCATAGTCTCTTCTAGGGCTGATTAAGCGGGACCCTCTCTCACTGTCGTCCCTTAGAGCATACTCCACTGATACTACCCGATCCAATATTTTACTGCAACCAAATAAAAAAATACGTAAGTCATCTTTGAGAGCTTATGTTAAAATAGTAAGAAAACAAAACATACAAAGTTTACAAACCTCATGTGTGTACACCCGAGAGCTTTTGTGGCTTCTTGTGTTTCAAACTGCACAAACGCAAAGTTGCGCCTGATGCGAACATGGAGAACATTTCCATAGGGTTCGAAGTGATTCTCGATATCACGGACCCTTGTGTGAACCGGGTCAAAGTTTATTATGAACAGTGTTTTAGTTGGTCTCTGGTTCGCCACTGCTAGGGCCACAACCTCTAGCACCACCACGTCCTCCACGACCGTCTCTGCCACCACGACCACAACCACCAAACAACAGATTCAGTATAAAACAAACCGTACCCTTTAAGACTGCCAGACTCGTAATCTTTAGGAATATAAATCCTTGAGACCTCTCCGCATTGGGCAAAGACTTCCCCAAGAGTATGCTTAACCTGAAACAGGTATATAATAAAAATTTAAACATGTGAAATTCAATACATAAGAATGTAATATGCAGCCAGTCCTTACATCTAACGGAACCCGCACAATTTTAAGCTTTTCCACAAGACAATCAAGAGGATGGTCATCCTTTATTTCAGAAAGGAATATACGTTTGTCATCAATAAGATTAGAACAAGCCTGAATGACCTGAAATGGAAATAGGAATACGAATATCAGAACCAAAGTATTGAATATTAGAATCCCTAAGCTTGTTGAAATATAGATTACCTATGATCGACATCTTACTTATAGCATACGTCTTAGGTTTGAAAACAAGTACCATTGTTTCGAGTTTGTGTTGTCCGTATGCAGCATAAACATCTTCTATGTATTCCCCAAAACCGAGAACCTGAAGAAAAAAATTTAAGTTTATAAATAAAAAAAAGGTTAGACGGGTCAACACCAGGTTGGCCGACCCATTTAGACTAAACCCAAACCCATTAAGATTATAAATATAAATAAGGTTAAGAACACTTACTGAAAATTTTCGAAAATATAAAGCCTCACCTGAAGTTCTACAACAGTGAAGTAACCACCCAAAAGTGGGCCTTCAGAAGCAGCAAGATAACCCAGACCCGGGCCCTGTTAAGCATCGAATTTGGCCAGCTGATCAGACAGAATACTGAAGCCCAAGAGGCATTGTTGGGTTCCAGCCTTCAGTGTCCACAACAGTGACTTCACAACCACATATGCGGTCTTATGAAAAGCGCTATCCAGTCATGGATCCGGAACCATAACTACAGACCTTCTGTTTTCTGCGCCTCAGCACTGTTTTTTGCGCCTAGCGCCTCAGCATCGTTTTTACAAAAAAAAAAAAAATACAACAATTTTGGAAATATATTTACGTCGAATCTTCTGGCAGCTGCAAGAAATATATCAGGTGATGGCTTGCCTTACTAACTTCTGGATCATCTCCCATGACAATATGATGCATCAAAGAAAATATTTCACCATGTCTTTGTGTTTTCAGTGCAAAGTGTCGTTTATGAGTGCTGAAATCACATATACAGTTGGGTTAATATAACCCAAAATTTACAACATATAACCTAGCTAACAAAATCAAAAATCAAGCATATAACCAACTTTCACCAACAACTAACATTATACACACAGATTTACAACAAAAATCATAACACTTGCAAAATCTCCAATTTACCAATTTACCCTCACTCAGCAACAATTAAAAATCATAAATCAAAACATATATATTATTTTAAACCTAGCTAACAACATCAAAAAGCAAGCATATAATCACCTTTCACCAACAGAAAAGGGCTTAGATCTCTTCAACTTTTGAAGCTAAAGAAAGACAAGCCGCATCAACCAACTAATTCATCCTTGCCTTATCCCTCTGAATGAATGGGTCAACAACCATCAAAATAATTAATAGCCAAAATAGTAGTTAGATCGTATCAAAAAATCCCAAATCACTGCACGAATTTCATGACCTACTACCACAATGGTGATTCAAAAAAAATACACACAACAAATCGAAATTAACCAAAAGAAACCGGATATTTGGGAGTAAAAAAAACTTACTTTTCTGCAAGCACTACTGATAACGCAGAACTCTTCTGTGATGGATCCATTTTTGTGTCCCTTGTGTGTGTGTTTTTGGCCAACATCGTGGTCATCGTTCTCCAAATAGAGAAAAGAATCAGCCTCGCAAAAAAGGAGATGAAAGTAAGAAAACAATCTCAATATCTCTGCAGATTTTCTTCTTCCTTCACTTTTGTTGCCTCAAATTAAAAACGTGATGCAGAGGAGGAAAATACATACATAACGCACCAGTACCTTGATAGTTCAAATGAAAAATCATATAAACAAAATTATGACAAATTTATAAAAATATTAGGAAGAGAGAAACAAAAAAGATCACTAATACCTTGATACACGAATTTGTTCAGCGATTTGACTCTTGTATAATGCTTCTAACCATAGATAAAGAAAAATCGTATTATTTACTTACCTGGTACCGAGATGAAAACTCCCATGATTCCTTAAAGATCCTCCATTACCGCTTGCTTAATAACAATAAGCTCATTCAAATCCATCTTTCTACAATCCTGGTTCTATTTCATAGCAAATCCAAACCCTAGAGGCACATTCGACATCAATAACCCCACCAAACCATCAGCAATCCACCCTAAATCATACGAAAATAAACCATCATATGCATTAATTTTATCAGAAATCCACCCTAAATTAAAGGAAAATCAAACGAAGATTATGAAACCAGAGAAAATGGAGATGAGAGAGAGAGAGAGAGAGAGAAATGAGTTTGTGGACTGAAAGGTGGGTATAGCAGGCACTCGCAGGCTTTGCAGGACAGTTTTCTTTTCAAAAGCGACGGTGGAGATCATGATCCGTGTAAAGCAATGGACGGTGGGGATCATGATCCGTGTGAAGTAATGATCCGTGTGAAGGGTTGTATATGTGATGTGTGTTTTCTTGTGCTTAAATGGTTGTACAAGAAGCTTTAAAGGGTTGTAAAGGGTATAAGTGGAAAGTGATGTTTTCTGATGCTTAAAATACTTGTACAGCATGCTTTAGGGGTGTTTTAAGGAAATTTTTGTGGACATTAAGAAGTCCTTCCTATATGCTTTATAAAGTAGTATAGATATATATATATATATATATATTAACGTGTCAACATAATTAAAAATGACAACTTTTCGAGAAAATCTCAAAGTTATGTGATAAATCTAAGAAACAGAGAAACTTAGGATTTTGTGTTATGAATATTGATTTAAAATCGTTCCTATATATATATATTAGGATGTGTAGAAATCAATCTCTGGGATTGCGCTATTTAAAATACGCACCCAAAGGTGAGTGTCACTAGACCCCTCTTTTTACTGTTTTATATATGTTTTGGGGGTGGAACACGTTGTTAAAAGGGTTTAATAATGTTTTTGAAATAAAAAATACCTTTTAATATAAAATATATATTTTCGCTGAAAATATATGAATTTGATAAGTCATACGTTTCGAAGTAAAACGATTTTGAAGAATGAATATGACGAGTGCGGTATTTCTTAAGTGAAACGAGACCGTACGAAATGGGAATGAATTCTGGACTAAGTCTCAACATTTGAGTGACAGGGGAATTCGTAAGTCGTAGTATATTAAATTGTCATATTAGTAGGATATATATATTTTACTTGCGCACATGATGTCGGTTAATCAGTTAAGTATGGTACACGAGGAATTGTTGGTAGATCTATCAGGTTGACAACCCCGTCGTGACCAGTCGCCCCGAGTCAATGTCAAACGACGAATTAAGATTATGTTTATTGTCTAGCATTGATTATCCCTGCATGGTTAATATATAGTTTGTATCGTCTAGCTAACATACGAGTCTGAAAGTTGACACTAGAATTTAATATACAAAACCTGGGCTGTACTGCAATCATCGGAGTAATGAACCGACGGATGCCCATGGATTTTATTAAGGAAGTAAAATGGACTTTCTAAAATTATTTGGATGTTTTCAAATAAACACCTAATCAGAAAGTTTTCCTTGAAATAAAATTTGTTAGTAAACAAATAAGTGAACTCACCTTCCTTTGTGTTGACACTTGATTTTAACGTGTTCTACAGGTACTTGAGCTCGGCTTTGGGAATTATGTCGTATCTTGTGGTTGTTGATGCATATATTATCACTTAAATAAGTTAGACTAATTTTAAAACTTTATGGGACAAATGTAATAAGATCCATAAGGATCAAATACAATTTAACTATGTCATGGTTGTGTCGTGTCTTAAAACATAATGTTTGAATAACTTACATTTAAATTATACTAAAATGTCCAACAATTAAATGCATCAAACATCAAGATAGAAATGGGCACCAACTTCCATCTCCACTACGTTTAATATTCCGCTGCGACGTTTTTGGGGTGTGACAGAAGTTGGTATCAGAGCCAATGGTTGTTAGCGAACTAGATGTTTTCGGAGGAAAACACTAGACTTCAACCGAAGAATTATGAGATGTAAAGTCCAAAATTCTCAAAGCCAAGATTTTTAAATAAATGTGGAAATTTTATCATGTATGAAAACCCTTATGTGTTTATGTGTATACGTGATTTTCTGTTTATTTAGGCCTTATGTGTTACTATTCACGTTGATCACACACTTACTTTGTACGGTTACGATATGTCACGTCTCGGCCTATAGAGCCATTAGTAGACCTGCTCATTGATACTGTCGAGCCTACACTTGAGATTCTTTCGCCCGTCGTTACAGAATCGTTTATTCTGCTACTCGAGTCACGTATTTTGCTACACCTCTTTTAGGCTACACTCGTCGTAGGAAGAGGACTCGACCCATTAGAGAGAACGCATCGACTTTGAGAATTGAGACAACGTCTACTTTGAAGAGGCAAAAAGGAGTTTGAGTCAATCGCTCTCACTGTGATTGTCAGTTCACCACATTATGCGGAGGTATGGAGACGATGAAGGACTTAGAAGGACAGATGGACTGTTATGATGAGCTAGAAGAGCTTGTTAGGAAGATGTTAAACTTCCAGGGATTGAAGAGTTAGTTGTTGATTGTTTACGTTGTTTGTTCTGTATGATTCATTTGATGAACCCTATTTATGGCTTGCATGCCAAGGTTTCAGATATTTAGGAGGAAATTTCATATAGACTTGTTGCGGGTGTTGATGTAGACATGCCGAATTTTGATTAGTCTTCGTACTAAAAACAAGCTTTGTAATTTCTGTATAAATATCAAATGGGTTCCTTTTGGTTTAAAAATTTTTCTCATTAATACGTGGATATTATACATGCGCAATGTTTGGTCCACAAACATTTAATGATTGAATTATTTTTGGGATATCGTCTTATATTGATATTATGTTGTAATAATAAAAATGACGAAATGCCGCCAAAAGCGAGACAGGGTTCTGGACTACCTGTTACCCCAAAAGAGTTGGCATAACTCATAGCCCGACACATTAATACTGCCATGGAACAACGCGATGCTAACCAGAATAATGGCCAGGAACGTGGAGTGATGCTCATGGGCATGGTTTTGGTGGGACACAGGATCGAAAACGCTTCAGGTGATATAATGATCGGAAAAGTTTTAGTAGTTCATGTGTTATGACATAATCAGAGTGTTTTCCTGATTTCCATTAACCTTGTGAACAGTACATAGATGTACACATAAAACAATCCAGGATTGTAACCCAAGATCGTTCACTGGTACCCTATGCAATGACATTGTTAGTGCACTATGTCTGTTGACTTCGTCTTGTATCATGTCATGTAATAGGATTGATAGATCAGGGCTAGTAGAACGAGAAATTAGGTTTTATGAGATTTAGGGTAATTCCACACGAAATTACCAGATTGGTAATTCCGCTTGGAATAGTTAATTCCGTTTGAAGTTAATTCCACATGAGAGTTAACAGGTTAATTCCGTACGGAATTAGCTTTAGCTAATTCCGCTTGAACTGAACCTTGTTAATTCCACACGGAATTACTCGCCTATGAATACCCTGTGATTCCGTTTCATTTGTAACATTTGTCTGATTTGGTACCGAAGTGCTGCCAAATTGTCTCGAGGTGCTGTAACTCTATTACATCAATAAAAGAGACATATTAAAGTGAATCAAGTTGTTTCCACGTCCATTTCACTGATTCCGCCTTTGATTCGGATCTAAAACTCTTCTGATTGACTAATTCGGGTCATACAACGATCCTACAAGTGGTATCAGAGCTCAGGAGGAAGAGTTTAGCTTGATTTCATCAGTTTTCTGACTTCTACAACTTCTTTTTCAAATTGGACAAGATTTAACGGTCAAAATGGTCTGAATTTCACACATTACATGCGAAACAATGTTTTAACAAAGCCTTGAGAAAATCAGATCTAAATACGGCTTAAAAGTGACAAAAATGGACTAAAATTGTAATTCCGTTTGAACGAGCAGTTTATTTCCATTTGAAAAGTTGAGGTGATTTCACACGAAATTACTAATTTCGCTTGAGTTACATATGATTTCGCTTGAAAAGGTTAATTTCGTTTGAAAGGTTCACACGGAATCAGTTAATTCCGCATCAAAGTGTAATTCCGCTTGAAGATTTCGTTTGAAATAAGTGATTTCGTTTGAAAGTCCTTATTCAGTTTGAGAAGTGATTTCGGTTGAAAACATATTCCGTTTGAAAGTGTAATCTCGTTTGAAAAGGGTATTCCAGACCAAAGTAATTCCATTTGAAACCTGATTCCGTTTGAAACCTGATTCCGTTTGAAGATTACAATTTCGTTTGAAAGTGGAAATTTCGCGTCAAGATCATTTCGCGTCAACCGAGTGTCAGTTTATGTCAAGTTGTTTGTTATTGATTAAACTTATTGTGTTTGTTTTTTTGTTTGTGTCTCCGGGTAATTCAAGAAATTCACATCATGGCTGAAGAGTTCTACAATACGTTCTACATCGCGTTTACTTCCGAGTCTTCCGAAATCTCAACTGCCACACCAAAAACCATTACAAAAGCGATAAATGAGAACATTAAACATGATAACTTTTACGGCACACATTCAAAACCACCAACTCTGGAAAGTATTGAAGACTATACTTGGTGGAAAGATCGGTTCATCAACTGGGCAAAAGCTTATGCTCATGAAAGCTGGTTCTGTTTGGAATTTGGTTATAAAAGGCCAACCAATGATAAAGGAGAAGAGCTTCCACTCAAGAACTTACCCAAAGAAGACAAAGTAGAATTCTCAGCAGAACAAAGAATGATTGCTTTAATTCAATCTTCAATCAGGAATGACATGTTTGCTTTATTGCAACATGACGGAACATCAAAATCTGTCTGGGAAGACTTAAGGGTTAAAGCTGAGGGGGGTAAACAAATCAAGAAAAATAAAATTGCATTATTAAAGAAAGAATTTGATTTGTTTGATAGTTTGAAAGATGAATCAGTTAGACAAATGATAGAGAGATTTGGTCATTTAAAAGTTGAACTTGATCGGTTTGGTATTGTTAAAACTAGAGAAGAAATAATTGATAAGATCATAGAAGCGTTACCACGAGCTGATCAGTGGCAAACGTTTGTATTCATATTGAAAAATGATGCTTTATATGACACAATTTCTCTTGATGTCTTGATAGAAAAGATAGAAAGTCATGAGCTTGAATTGCAAAAGCAGAACAAGGTGAGCAGTTCTTCACATCAACAGAATGTTGGTCTCTACTACAAAGGTAATTTACCTTCTGTGAAAGTTGGAGAAACACCAAAGACAGCATTCAGTGGTGAGAGGACAGCATTCAGCTTGAATGATAACCCATTATCATTCAGCTTATTCAAAAGCTATTTCTGAAGAATCAGATGAGATACTGTGCAACATTGCTCTCAAGTTGAAAAATTCTCCTGCAATGAGCATCAATGCAGCTAAGCAGCAAATGATTTTCCTTGCATCTGTTCTGGAATCGTATGAAGGTCTAGTTGCAGGTAGAATTGGTAACTCAGAGTTGACCAAAGAAGACTACGACCAGATCGATCCAGAAGAAATGGAACTTATAGACATTCAATGGTGTTTGGCAAGTTGCATCCGCAGAGCTCAAAGATACATGGAAATTACTGGGAAACAATCATTAGGCGGTGCATCAACAAAACTTGGATTTGACAAGTCCAAAGTGACCTGTTTCAAATGTAAGCAAAAAGGTCATTTCAAGAGAGAATGCAACAATTCTGCAGTTGGTGGAAATGAACATCCGTTCAATGATGATTATTACCGAAAGGCAATCTACCACCGAAGCAAAGAAGAGCCAAAAATGATCGAAGATAAACCCAGAGAAAAGTCAAGAGCTTGTGCTGTAATCCATCATGATGAAGGATATGATTGGACTCAGATTCTTCCAGAAGAAGATCGTGTTGATATTCAAAGTACAGCTCATGGCAGAAAACCATCAAAGAGCAATCATTATGTTTTTGTTGCTGAAATTAAACAGGAAAACAAAGAAGAAAATGTTATAGCTGAAATCAAAGAGAAAACCAGAGAAGAGATTCTGAGTGAGAAAACTTACAAAGAAAGAAACATTGCTTGGAACAGAATGAATGAAATGCAAGAAGAATATGAAGATGCTGTCAGCTACAAAAGATGGGATAAGAAGCAAGAGTGTTATGTAAACATAATGGGTGAACCTGTTGTTCTGAAGAAAGACATACTTTTTGAAGATGTTCTTCTCATAATTCATCGAGCCAGAGAATATTATTCAAATGCTGTGAAAGATAAATTATATGAGAAAAATCTTGGAAAAATCATAAGGGATGTTAGGACTTCAAGCTTGAGGAAGAGAGACAAAGAGAGAATGAAGAGGAATGTTGAGTGTATGGTTGAAGAGTTGAAGAAAGTTGTTGAGGAAGTAAAAGTTGAATTTGTGAAAATTGAGGAAGTAAAAGAAAAGATTGAAGAAAAAGTTGAGTTGAATGAAGAGGTTGAGAAAGCTGTTACTGAAGAACAGCAGATTGATGAGATGAAGAAGAAAGAAGAAGAAGAAGAAGTGAAAAATGAGATTTTAGTTGCTGAGATTGTTGGTGATGCTGGTGATGAAGCTGGTGTTGAAGAAAAGAAAGAAGATGCTGATCTGAAAGATGCAGCAGAGAACACCAAGGTGTCAATCACTGAGGTAAATTTTGATTCTGAAATCTTAAAAACTGTAGAACAGTGCAAGAAATGCATGGAAATGTGCAGTGCTTGTACTGAAAAAGACGAAAGGTTCAGAACAAGAGATCTTGAATTTACAAAAATCGAAGAGGCTTTCAAAAATAAATACAAAGAAATGTTTGAAAATGAAAAGGTTTTGAAAGATAACGAGGAAAAACTTTTGAAAAAATGTAAAAAGCTAGAAAAGGAAAATGAAGTTTTGAAAGAAAATGTTTTGAAAAAAACAGAAGAATGTGATCAAAAAGAAAATGTTTGTCAAGAAATGAAGAAAGAATATGATTCAATAAAATTGGCATATCACATTACAAAAGAGTCATATGAAAAAGTAAAAAGTGAAATGAAATTTGTTCAATCAAGGTTGAATTACTGTTCTGAAACAACTAAGGAGTATAAGCGAAACTATGAAATAAAGCAACAAGTTGTTAATTCCTACATTGAGGATGTTGCTAAACTTAAGCGTCAGATTCCTGATTTAGAACAGGATAATAACAAGTTAAAAAGTTACCACGCGTCGTCATATGTGCTTGAACATATTTTCAACATAAAACCGGATGATGGTGAGTCTGAGCAAAACAAGAAAGGCATTGGCTCAGAGTTTCATCAAGTTCCACCACCGGAAAGGTTTGCATTTTATGATGATGAAAAGGTCGAAAAAGCTTTCAACATGGTAAATCAATTGCCAGATAACATTGACATAACCTATTTCAAATCTGATGATTCTAGTGATTCAGAGGTGGTAGGTAAGGTCGTTGAAAGTGTGTTGAAAGAAGAGTCATTTGAAACAGGTAAATTTGAATCACAGGATGAAAATGAAGGTAATTTTCATGATGGATATCTGAAAAACTCAAAATCTGAGAAAAATCTGGATGATGATTCAAAAGGATTGGTTTATACCATGATTGGACCGGACAAATTATTCTTAGATGTTGTATTCCCGATTCAGAATGTGATTTCAGAAAAGGTTGATAGAGTTTTCAAGATGGTCGAGATTGAAAAATCTGAAATTTCAAAGTTTGCTGGAAAAGGTCATAAAACTTTTTATAACAAACCTGGTTACAAAAAGAAGAACATGAAGGCTGGGTTGGGTTATAAGAAGAAACAAGGTCGAAATAAAAATGTAACGCAGAATTTTCAGACAAAAATGAATTTTGTTCACGGGAAAAGTTCTGAAGAAGAGAAAGAACTCCAATTTAGACGACAGTCTAATGAAGAGTTTTATGCTCAAAAGAAAAAGCAACAACCACAGGTCAAAGATGTTTCAAAAAGAACATGTTTTAAATGTGATCAAATTGGACATCTCGCATGCAAGTGTCCAAATCTGAAACCTGTTGATGTTAACAAAAAGAAGTCTGATGATGTTGAGAAACAAAAATCTGAGAATGTGAAACAACGGTCGACCAGATTTGATTCAAAACAAACTTGGAGGTATAACACAAACAAGTTTGTTTCGAACCAAACTTGGAAATCAAACCCAAATAGGTTCGATTCAAGACAGACCTGCAACACTCACACACCGAGAGTCAGAACAACTCAAAGTTGGAACACATCAGTTGATATGACAAAACCGAATGAGTTTTGGAAACCTAAAGTTGTTGTTCAAAATCAAAATGTTCAAAAAGATTCAAATTTTTACAAAAGAGGTACTCCGAAAGGTCAAACATGGAGTGTTAAGAAACAAGTTACTTCGGTAAATGATGAAAAAGTTGAAATCAATGTTGAAAAAGTCTTTGATGACAAAGATTTTCCGAAACTGCATGATATATATTGTGTTGAAATGCCTAAGGTTCAACAAACCTGGGCTAAATTGTTCAAGTGATTAAATAGTTTGAATGTGCAGGTGCTTCTGAAGTCAAATGAAAGTCAACCAAAGGAGAATTGAAGCAGCCTGACACGCGAGGAGGAGGCTGTTGAACCCTGGTTTGGTTGAACAGGGAGTTTGTTTGATTTCTGTACATAAATAAACAATATTTCAAAAACTCTAAAAATTAAAAAAAAAATTAAAAACCAAAAATATGTTTGTTTTTAAATTTTGTCAAATATTCTTAAAAAATCAAAAATATGTTGATTGAATATGCTGAAACCCTCACGGCGGAAAAAAAACATGATTAATTTCACAAGATTGAAAAACAGTTTTCAAGTTGTAAAATATCAATGTGTTGTAAATCATGGGGGTACGTTATATTTTCTGCAAAACAGAGCACATTAGCAGAAAATGGATGGCGAGACAAAGCTATCAGTATCGGTTATCAAATTTTCTTTAAAATGGTTTTGAATTTTAGGGGGAGTATTATTGTTAGAAAATCCAAAAACATTTGAAAATTTGAAAAAGTCAAAAACATGATAAAATTCAAAAATTGAGTTTTTGTGTAAAAAGAGGAAATGATAGTACATCAGTAGACAGTTACAGTATGCTAAAGAAATGTAATGATTTTATAGCGTTAAACAGTCTCACTGATGATATGCCGATAGGTTTTTATACATTTAGTAAACTTTTTCGGGATATAAACCTAAATTCAAACTTGCTTGTTTTGTGGGGAACACTACTTGGATATATAGGTAACCCCTGAAATCTTATTTGAAAGACCCCTCTTTCTGAGATACTAGGTCTTTATGCTTAGTGATATCTGGGGTATTATCCCGGGACTTCTGATTTTGCGGAAGCAATGGCCTAGTCCCCGTATAATACTTTCTGCATGCTTGAAATATAGCGTCGCCCTCAGTACAAAAAATGATGAAACATTGAAAAATGCTAATCATGTGCTGTTGAAGAAAAGATCCTCTAAAGGGGACACACCAAAAGTCGAAGCCGTCATCTCTCAGCTGAACGGAAGTTCTGACCTGAGCTCTCACGGCCCTCGCAATATAACCCCTTACAGATATCATCTAGGTATACTCACCTGTAAGACTGAATATTGGGATCTGGATACGGGAGTATATTCAAGAGGTGGGACACATGAATGAGTTTAAGTTTTTAATGCACCTAATTCGTATCCTGAGTCAGTTGAAATTTGTGTGAAAATTTAAGTGGATCAGTATATCGACAATCTAAGTGAATTGTTTAATTCTTATTGTGTAACTAAGCTCAATGGTACTTGTGACTTGTCAAAAACTGATATGATCCTCTAACGCAAACTCAAACAAAAATATTGTCTGTAAATATGTTTGTACATATTTCTTTATTGCTTTATGTTTCAGAAAAATACAAAAAGATTTTGATTCTGCTTTATTTTCGACAACCGATGTCTGAAATGCTGAGTGTCAAAATCTGAGTATGCTGATTGTGTTTCTGAAAATAAAACAAGTTCATTAATTTGAAACTTGATGTTTTTAAACAAAAATAAAAAACAGTTTGTGATATCTCCAAGGTCATTAGTTTGGACTCGGATGATTAATTGTGAGGGATTTGGATTCTTATATTGTTAAAATCTGTTATTATAGAGTCAGTGTTTGATGTTGGATTCTTTTCACTGCCAAATCTGTAAACATTGTTGATAGGGGGAGTGATTTAGAAAGTTGAATAAAGTCAGCTTACGATTGCTGGAAAATCGAAATTGTTTTAATTGTAAAATATTTTAGTATATGTTAAAAAAGCCAGGTCATTCAATCCTGGAAGTTCAAAATGTTGTTACTTATAAATGTTTGAGTGATTGCAGATATTGTACCAGACTACGATCCCGACAGCTGAGTTTAAGGGGGAGTCTGAAGACGAGCTCAAAGCAAGGGGGAGCTTGTAACCTGAAAGCAACGTGTTGACCCCTAAAGCACAGAAGCTTGACGAAAGGGGGAGCCTGAAGAAGCTATTAATGTTAGAGCCAGAGACAGATTCTTGTACAACATTCAAAGATAGAAACTGATCAAAGAAGATAAAGATTGAAGGATGCTTACAGTGTTAGACAATTTGGTAAGAGCATGAAGACTGATCAAGACTGAAGATGTGCCATGCTGAAGATTAGACACTGAAGACTTCATCAACATCCAAGGGGGAGTCTGTTAGTGCACTATGTCTGTTGACTTCGTCTTGTATCATGTCATGTAATAGGATTGATAGATCAGGGCTCGTAGAACGAGAAATTAGGTTTTATGAGATTTAGGGTAATTCCGCATGAAATTACCAGATTGCTAATTCCGCTTGGAATAGTTAATTCCGTTTGAAGTTAATTCCGCATGAGAGTTAACAGGTTAATTCCGTACGGAATTAGCTTTAGCTAATTCCGCTTGAACTGAACCTTGTTAATTCCACACGGAATTACTCGCCTATAAATACCTTGTGATTCCGTTTCATTTGTAACATTTGTCTGATTTGGTACCGAAGTGCTGCCAAATTGTCTCGAGGTGCTGTAACTCTATTACATCAATAACAGAGACATATTAAAGTGAATCAAGTTGTTTCCACGTCCGTTTCACTGATTCCGCCTTTGATTCGGATCTAAAACTCTTCTGATTGACTAATTCGGGTCATACAACGATCCTACAGACATGGCAATGGTATGCGTGATGCCGAGCCGTTAGCGGATCGACCATTCCAATAATTCCGCATTCTGAGCCTAGATCTGGGGATTCGCGAAAGAGAAAGTCTGAGAGTTCGAGGAAGGCATATGTAGCCCATTCTAGCCGTTCTAGAAAGGATAATACCAGGGATAGAGCGTTCGAACTAAACGCTGGGAAGGCACGAGACGATTTTGCTGTTGTTACCGGTATGTTTCAAATCAAAAACCAATCTATGTTCATACATTTAATACCAAAGCCGACTTGAGTTTTATTCGAGAAACTCTGAACCATTCTTGTGTTCACCAACAAATAAGCTGGGTATAAAGTGCCCGATAGAAGTAGCAATTGGTAAATTGATAGAAACTAGTAAGGTCGTTTGCAGTTAGAGTATTTAGTTAGGTGATCGTAGTTCTAGTGTTGGTTTATTTCCAGTGGAGCTGGGGAGCCTTGACGCGGATGTGAGAATGGATTGATTTTCCAAGGATGAAGTGGGGACTATTGCTTGAAGAAGCTAGCTAGGATATCTCGTCCTGATGACGATAGAGAGGTGGTAGTTGTTCACGAAGACCGACCGAGTCGAGTGTCGAGTTTCGAGTGTTGAGTATAGATGGTTGAGAGTCGTCAGTGTTGTGAAGATGATCGAGTTGTTGCGAAAAAGTTATCCTGCATACTTTGTTAACGTTGTGGATATGAAGGCCAAATGTAGGAAAAT
Source organism: Helianthus tuberosus (assembly GCA_030545235.1). Lineage (NCBI taxonomy): Eukaryota > Viridiplantae > Streptophyta > Magnoliopsida > Asterales > Asteraceae > Helianthus > Helianthus tuberosus. Next base: position 129,934,348 of record CM060407.1, read on the forward strand.
CGGAGAGATTTCTATCGATCGCAACTATCCGGAAGTCTTCCTAAAAAGACTTACCTGGATTGCCCCCTGCGAGACAGATCGAATTTCGAATCGATCTGCCGTCCGATGCTGCACCCAATTGCACAATCTCCTGATAGATTAAGCACTGTTTGAGAATGATAGAAATGTCGAGTCAGTTTCAAGAGCTACTGGACAAGGGTTTCATTCGATCAAGCTTTTCGCTTTGAGGCACATCTGTTTTGTTGAGAGAAAGAAGGATAGATCCTTCAGGATGTGAGAGGATTTCAGAGAGCTGAACAAATTGGCTATCAAAGAATCGGTACCCTTTTTACCGAGGATTGAAGATTTGTTCAATCAAGCTACCGGGATCCAGCTGCTACACAAAGATCGATCTACGATCAGGACATTATCAGTTGAAAGTTGCTGACGAAGAGATGATGAGGACTGCTTTTCGAACGCGATATGGTCATTACGAGTTATTTGTCATGCCTTTGACTAAATTATTGTGCCATTTATATTCGTAAATATCATGAACAGGGTATGGAAATCCTAATCGGGTGGATTCGTGATAATATTCATCGACAACATACTTGCCTATGTGCGAACCAAGGAGAATCATGAGTAACGTTTGAAGTTAATTATAGAATTGGTGAATGATGAGGAGCACCAAAAGCCCCATTGGGAGTATGATGATCCATATGACTAGCTAGGGGCTACTGGAGATTTATTAAGAATTTCCCTGAATTAGTGCAGCCTTCGACACTAATAACCCTAAAAGGAATAGGGAAATTGATTGGACAGCAAGAAGGAAGGAAGACGAGTTTATGGGATTTGATTCTTTTGAGAGCCCATCTCGAGTTGGATCAATCGGGTGTAAACTCATACTATCTTAGGTACGGGGTAATGTATATGTAAATATACGTAAGAAGAACCCGAATTGGTGGAATTTTGACTTAATCTTCTTGATTAAGTGCTTGAAATGTTGAACCTTGGAAAGGGTCGAGAGCGTTGAGATGTGAGATTAGGAATTGAGAATGTATGTAATATAGGTCTACGAAGATTCTTAGTAAGAATCAAAATTTCTCACAGAAACCACAAGACCATATTCATAAAACCTGTTTTTTCTATTTCCACCTTGTGCGAAAACAAAACCTGTAGATTAAAATTTCGGGGACGAAATTTCCTAAACAGGGGGAGACTGTGACACCCGGCTTTTCAGGCCGTACCGTACAATTGTAACACATGTTATGAATAGATAAAAGGCCATATTTGATTGATTATGATGTTTATATGTGAAATTTAATGAGTTGGTAAATTTAAACTTTGATAGAAATTATGTTGGCAATGATAAAATTAACGCTTATCACGTAACGGTTAAAATGCGAAACGAACATCGGTGACCAACCGGACAGTGTTAAAATCCTAAAAATAGTTTGTTATGATTAGAATAATTATTTTAATCATATTCGTGTGGAAAATAATTTAAAACGTTAGGAAACTCTATTTTTCGAATTTAAGCGCGTACCGCGCGATGCAGCGCGTATACCGACAAAATACTGTCAACACAGCCTGTCAAGGCAACTCACAATCATTTTAGTAATAATTTGATGAGTTTATCACTTTAGAATGATAAAAATAAATAAAAACGCATAAATCCCTATTTTTGCGATTTTAAACGCGTACCGCGCAGCACAGCGCGCATACTGCCAAATACCGGCAACGTCGCCAGTCTCGGCAAATAAAATATTGTTCAGTAATATTTTGGTGAGTTTATTTTTATAGAGTGTTAAAAATAATTTAAAACGCATAAAACGTGATTAAAACGCTAGATAAAATACCCGGTATCCAGTAAAATACCAGTTTAAAGCCTAGAATGTATATGTATATATATATATAATCGTGTATAGGGTATGTGTAAGAGAGAGAGAAGGTCTTGTGGCAGCCATGCATTGTAGTTGCTCTCCCTCTCTCCTCCATTTATTGGACCAAAATGAGGTGAGATGATGATTATGTTTAAAAAGCTTCATTCTTCTTTCACAATTCCAATGAACCAAAATCAAGAACTCCATTTCATCTCTCTTCCTTCACAAACCAGCCGAAACATCCTCATATCACATCAAATTCGAAAATTCCAACCATGTTTGAAAGGATTCAAACTCATTACAAAGTATTTATGAGTCCAAATGGTGATTTAGAAATGATTTCAAGGTGTTTCACGCCACAATCAAGTCCAATATCACCAAATTTTACTAAAATCATTTAAGAACTTGAAGGTATAAAATTTATTTTAGAAACCTTGTCTTTGATTCTTGTTGATGATGGAAGTTTCTCTTGCTCTTGGATTTAAACACAAACTTAAAATCTAAAAACAAATGGGTTTTTGAATAAATAAAAATGGATGAATATGTGTGTGTGTGTGTGTGTGTGAAGCCGTAGGTATATGTGTGTGTATATGTAATTGTGTTTTGATTTTTGGTTGAGTGATTCATGAATAATATGATTCTTGAATGATAGACTACTTGCATGAATAAAAAATGTCATAAAATAATGATCTAAAAGTATTTCATGATTTAAAAAGGGAATGGATGAGAAAGTGAACTTTTGGAGGTTTATGTAGGTATAAATATTTCGTGTATATGTATGTATATGTGTTCTTGAACATGATTAGAACATAAAAGATGATGATGATGTTGTTGTATGAATGCATTAGATGCATTTACTTGAACATGCATGATGATTTATGATTACAAAAAGGTGATTTGAGAATGATTTAGTAAAAATTAGTTTTAATCAGATTATAAACACTAAAATAAAGCTATTTTAAAAGTTTTTAGTGACATATAACTTTGTCATAATGTTTACTAGCTTTGCATGTTGTACTTGGTGCATTAGAAGTTGTAAAATATGTGAAATCGCATGATTTATGTGACTTACACAAAAACTGCACTAATCTGATTATAACCACTATTTTAATCAGTAAATAAGATGTATTATTTTAAAATATCAAGTCATTTCGAGTTGGGATGGTTATAGAAACGTTTAACGCAAAACTATGCGGTAAAACGGTCAAAAATTGGCTTTTCGAGTGATTTCTATAAAACTGAATTAGATCAGTAAGTAAACTGATATTTTTAGTTTAAAAATAAGTATTTTAACTAATTTCATGTTTACTTGGTGTTTGGTTAGTCATACGTGACTTCCGACGCCCGAAACCGTTACTGAATCGCTAAAATACGCATTTTTCAATGAACACTAGTATGGGAAAATTTTGAATGAACCTTATGTGATAAAATGTATTATGTGGTTTAAACATGAGAATGTGAAAATACGTTAGGTTTTAACATGATTTTAAAGATTTGGACTATTCATGTATATTTGTACGTTTTGTGCGGTAGAAACGGTAAAAATCGCGTTAAATGTGTAACTTGTTTGTCGAGCATGAAATTTGATACTTATGAAATGTTTTATGTATATTTGCTATAAAAATGATAAAATGGATGAGTTAACAAGATTTTGTGTGCTTCGATGATAATTTATGTAAACGTTTATGTATATATATTACGACGTGCAAATCATAGATATATTGCGTATAAACGAGAGAGTTAACGGGTTTACACAATAACGGTCACCAATAAAATCGTTCAAGTCACAAAATCATAAAAATATATGTATATGGACTCATATATATATATATATATATATATATATTAACTTGCCAACATAATAAAAAATGACAACTTTTCGAGAAAATCTCAAAGTTATGTGATAAATCTAAGAAACAGATAAACTTAGGATTTTGTGTTATGAATATTGATTTAAAATCGTTCCTATATATATATATATTAGGATGTATAGAAATCAATCTCTGGAATTGCGCTATTTAAAATACGCACCCAAAGGTGAGTGTCAATAGACCCCTCTTTTTACTGTTTTATATATGTTTTGGGGGTGGAACACGTTGTTAAAAGGGTTTAATAATGTTTTCGAAATAAAAATACCTTTTAATATAAAATATATATTTTCGCTAAAAATATATGAATTTGATAAGTCATACGTTTCGAAGTAAAACGATTTTGAAGAATGAATATGATGAGTACGGTATTTCTTAAGTGAAACGAGACCGTACGAAATGGGAATGAATTCCGGACTGAGTCTCAACATTTGAGTGACAGGGGAATTCGTAAGTCGTAGTATATTAAATTGTCATATTAGTAGGATATATATATTGTACGTGAGGCAGACATCATCTTGTTCTTCAAGAAAGAACCATGCGCCCATGATGTCGTTTAATCAGTTAAGTATGGTACGCGAGGAATTGTTGGTAGATTTATCGGCTTGACAACCCCGTCATGACCGGTCGCCCTGAGTCAATGTCAAACGACGAATTAAGATTCTGTTTATTGTCTAGCATTGATTATCCCTGCATGGTTAATATATAGTTCGTATCGTCTAGCTAACATATGAGTCTGAAAGTTGACACTAGAATTTAATATACAAAACCTGGGCACTACTGCAATCGTCGGAGTAATGAACCGACGGATGCCCATGGATTTTATTAAGGAAGTAAAATGGACTTTCTAAAATTACTTGGATTTTGTCAAATAAACACCTAATCAGAAAGTTTTCCTTGAAATAAAATTTGTTAGTAAACAAATAAGTGAACTCACCTTCCTTTGTGTTGACACTTGATTTTAACGTGTTCTACAGGTACTTGAGCTCAGCTTCGGGAATTATGGCATATCTTGTGGCTGTTGATGCATATATTGTCACTTAAATATGTTGGACTAATTTTAAAACTTTCTGGGACAAATGTACTAAGATCCATAAGGATCAAATATAATTTAACTATGTCATGGTTGTGTCGTGTCTTAAAACGTAATGTTTGAATAACTTACATTTAAATTATACAAAAATGTCCAACAATTAAATGCATCAAACATCAAGATAGAATTGGGCTCCAACTTCCGTCTCCACTACGTTTAATATTCCGCTGCGACGTTTTTGGGGTGTGACAATAACCATCGTGATTACAATCATGTTGCAAAGTTCAATTGAACTTTGATTTGACCAATTGATGGTCAAAACCGAAAGTCAAACTGTTAGTCAAACTGTTTGACTTTCAGCTCTAAATGGCTGAAAATAAAGACTAAGCCATGAAAGAACACTTACAAGGCTCTTTGGCTGAAAGATTAGACTATGAGAACTCAGGTAGGTGGCTCCCAATGATGGAAATCCTCCACTTAGAGTTCAAAGATGAAGAAAAGATTGAATGTGTAAGAATGAAGTGAAAGATCAAGGCTATTTATACTTGTGGATGATTTGTAGGATCATTCTAAGTGTTTATGTATTGCCCAAGCATTAAATCTTGGCCATACATGTGTTATAGCCAGCTAATATTACATGTAAAGGTGTTTACTTTATGCCCACACATAGAAAAATTGCATAAAAGTCCCTGAAATTCAAGTTGCAGGTCAAAAATAGACTTGTTTTCAAAAACACAGGGTCGAGTGGTGCGACAGAGGGGCCATCAGGCCGTCGCGTAGCGCGAGCTCTCATGCTGAAGTTTCAAAATATGGCAGAAACAGTCCCTGCACCCACTAACTTGCGTATTTGATGTATTTAACCTCCGTTAAGCCATTTTCAAGGCTCTACAAGGACGTCAAAGTATAGGGGGACTCAAAATGTGCTAGGAAATATCACGGATGTCGGTTCGTTTGGTCGTACGGTCACGTTATACCGCTAATTACGACGAAACTCGAACGGATGCGAAAATGATCCAAATTAAGCGACGAATGGTATTTTTGCATTCCTATCACTAAAATAAATTACAAAAATTTTTGGATGTCCGGATGTGGTCAGTGTGACACCCGGCCTCTCAGGTCGTACCGTACAATAGTAATCTATATAGTGAACATGTAAAATGGCTGTTTGTGACTGATTGTGATGTTAACATATGATATTTGATATGTTGGTAAATTTAGATGTATATAAAAATTAGGTTGGCAACGATAAAACAAACGCTTATCGCGTAACGATTAAAATACGAAACGAACGTCGGTGACCACCCGATCAGTGTTAAAATCCTAAAAATAGTTTGTTATGATTAGAATAATAATTTTAATCATATCCGTGAGGAAAAATAAGTTAAAACGCTAAGAAACTCTATTTTTCGAGTTTGAGCGCGTACCGCGCGATACTGCGCGAATTAGACAAAATACGGTCAACACAGCCAGCCAAGGCAACTGGTAATTATTTCAGTAATAATTCTAAGTGATTATTTTTATAGAATGATAAAAATAATTTAAAACGCACTAAAACGGGATTAAAACGCTAGATAAAATACCCGGTAATCAGTAAATACATGTTTTTAATCCTAAATATATATATATGTGTGTGTGTGTGTGTGTGTGTATGTATACATATTGTATGAGAGAGGGAGTGAATGTGGCGGCACCATGGCAGCCCACATTCTCTTGATTCATGCAATAAGGACACTTGTCATTGCCTAGAGAATGGTGGTGATGATTAAGTTCAATAAACCTTCCATACACCTTCACATCCCAAGAACAAAATTCAAAAACTCCTCTCTCTCTTCCTCTTGATTACTCACGGCCAAACACCCACTTAACACTCCAACATTTCATTTTCAAATTCAAAACATGAAGATTCAATGGCCTTACATGGTGATTTCAAGCTCATAAGGAGGTTTGGAGGTGATTTCAAGTAGATTCAAGCAAGAACAAGACCCTAAATCATCACCTTTATCAAAACCCCATTTAAAATCTTGAAGGTATAATATATTTTCTTTAAATATAGTTCTTGATTCATAGTGGCAAAGAAGATAGTGAAAGTTTCTCTTGATTCTTGAATCTAAACATTAACTTGAAACTAACAAACAAATGAGTTTTGAACAAAATAAAAATGGGTATGTGCATGTATGTGTATATGGCCGATTGTGTGTGTGTGTATGTATGTGTATAAATTGTATTTTGAATTTTTGATGAAAGATTCCTTGGTTATTTGATTTCTTGAAAAGTATGAAGCATAAAGGAATTGTTAGTTGTCAAATAAGAATGTTCTAAAGTAATTAGAGATTTGAAAGTGATATATTGAAAAGTGAAATTTTGGAAGTATATGTATGTATAAATTTCGTATATATGTATGTGTATGTGTATATGTATGCATGCATGTGAAAATTGTTAGACAATCTTAAATGTGAAAGATTCAAGCATGAATGAATATGGATGATTTGAATAATCATGTTGGTATGTGTAATACTTGTAAGAATATGATTTTAGTAAACTTAAAAGCACGATTAGATCATAAGTAATGGTAATGATGTTGTGTGAGTGCATTAGATGCACATATGTGAACTTATATGGATATGTGAAGGCATGAAATGATCATATGATTATGATTTCATAAAAATCCAATTTAATCAGAATATAAACACTAAAATAAAGTTATTTTAAAGTGTTTAGTGACATATAACTTTGTCGTAATGTTTACTAGCTTTGCATGTTGTACTTGGTGCTTTAAAAGTTGTAAAATGCGTGAAATCGCATGATTGATGTGACTTACACAAAAACTGCACTAATCTGATTAAAACCACTATTTTAATCAGTAAATAACATGTATTTTGTTAAAATATCAAGTCGTTTCGAGTTGGGATGATTATAGTAACGTTTAACGCAAAACTATGCGTTAAAACGGTCAAAATCGGCTTTTCGAGTGATTTTTATAAAACTGATTTAGATCACTAAGTAAACTGATATTTTTAGTTTAAAAATAAGTATTTTAACTAATTTTAAGTTTACTTGGTGTTTGGTTGGTCATACATGACTTCCGACGTCCGAAAACGTTACTAAATCGCTAAAATACTCACTTTTCAATGAACACTAGCATGGGTAAAATTTTGGGTAAACCTTATGTGTTAAGATGTGTTATGTGATTTAAACATGAGAATGTGAAAATATGTTAAGTTTTCACATGATATTTGAAATTTAGCTTACGCATGTATGCTTGTACGTTTTGTGTGGTAGAAACGGTAAAAATCGCGTTAAACGTGAAACTTGTTTGTCGAGCATGAAATTTGATACATATGAGATATTTTATGTATATTTCCTTTAAAAATGACAAAATAGATAAGTTAACAAGATTTCGCGTGTTTCGGTGTTAAATTATGTGAACTTTTATGTATATATATTACGACGCGCAAATCGTAGATATATTGCGTATAAACGGGAGTGTTAACGGATTTACACAATAATGGTCATGAATAAAATCGTTCATGTCGCAAAATCATAAATATATATATATATATATATATATATATATATATATATATATATATATATATATGGACTCATATATATATTAACGTGCCAACATAATAAAAAATAATAACTTTTCGAGAAAAACTTCAAAGTTGTGTGACAATTCTAAGAAACAGAGAAATTTAGGATTTTTGTGAAGAATATTGATTTAAAAATCGTTCCTACATATATTAGGACGTGTAGAAATCAATCTCCCAGATTGCGCTATTTAAAATACGCACCCAAAGGTGAGTGTCACTAAACCCCTTTTTTTACTGCTTTGTATATTTTGAGGGTAGAACACGCCAATAAAAGGGTATAATAATGTTTTTGGATTAAAACATACCTTTTAATATAAAATATATATATATATTTTCGTTGAAAATATATGGAGTTTGATAAATCATACGTTTCGAGATAAAACGTTTTGATGAATGAATGTCTAGAGGAAATTGGGATGATACGGTGTTTCTGAGGTGAAACAGACCGTAAAGTTGGGACGAATGCCGGCCTGGTCCCAAGGGAGGGGATTCAGGGGGTTCGTACAACTTCGTGTATTAAATTTGTCATATTAGTAGGATATATATATTGTACGTGAGGCCGACATCATATTGGCCTCAAGTGGATCTGCGCCCATGATGTCGTTTAATCATTTAAGTATTGCACGCAAGGAATTGTTGGTAAATCTATCGGGTTGACAACCCCGTCGTGACCGGTCGCACCGTGTCAAGTCAAACGACGAATTGATATCTGTTTATTGTCTAGCATTGATTATCCCTGCATGATAAATATATAGTTCGTATTGTCTAGCTAACATACGAGTCTGAAAATTGACGCTATGAATTTAATATACAAAAACTGGGTAAGAGCTTTATTGTCGGGTTGTTGAACCGCGACGGAGGACCCATGGATTTTATTAAGGAAGTAAAATGGACTTTCTAAAAATTATATGGATATTTTAAAATAAACACATAATCAGAAAGTTTTCCTTTGGAATGAATTGTTTGTATGTGAACTCACCTTCCTTTGTGTTGACACTTGATTTTAACGCGTTCTACAGGTACTTGAGTTCGGCTTCGGAAATCATGGCGTATCTTGTGTTTGATGATGCATGTTGTGTTGTTTGAAAATGTTGGACAACTTTTAAACTTTCTGGGACGTTTGTACTAAGATCCGCTAGGATCAAGACAACTTAACTTATGTGGTTGTGTCATGGTTTTAAAAATGTAATGTTTAATAACTTAAGTTTTAAAATATGTCGAAATGCCCAAAAAATGAGTGCATCATTCAACAAGATATAAATGGGCACCAACTTCCGTCACCACTACGTTTAATATTCCGTTGCGACGTTTTTGGGGTGTGACAGAAGTTGGTATCAGAGCCAATGGTTGTTAGCGAACTAGATGTTTTCGGGAGAAAACACTAGACTTCAACCGAAGAATTTTGAGATATGAAGTCCAAAATTCTCGAAGCCAAGAATTATAAATAAACATGGAAATTTTATCATGTATGAAAACCCTTACGTGTTTATGTGCATACGTGATTTTCTGTTTATATGGCCTTATGTGTTACTGTTCATTTTGATTACGCACTTACTTGTACGGTTACATGTGTGTCACAGATGTCGCACGAACACGAGGTCATCGAGATCCACGACTCAGGTTACGAGCCAGATTTCGAGACTTCACCCAAACCTATGCTGCCAGAGACACCTATCACGGCACCATAGATGGTTGGTACTACCGAGCTTACCTCATCTTTCCACGTAGACCCTGCTGCTTTTGCCAGCTAGGTAGACCCCCGATACGCTTTCACTAGCAATGGGTGGATAGATGATGATGATGTACCTCTCACAATCCATGAGACGGGACAATCATTTGGCATTGTACTAGTTATCGATGACGTGATCAGGGGTGTCCCTACTGCGGAGGATCTCCTAGTATCGCACCAGTGGTGGACGCCACTATTGTCACGGCTCGACCATTAGAGCCAACAGTCGTCCCACCTGCTGCTGTGATCAAGCCTGTTGCTGAGATCCCTACGCCCGTTTTGTCTGAGTCTTCTTTGCCTGTATTAGATTCACGCACTTGTTAGTCTATTATCATCATAGGAAGAAGATTAGGCCCACTGGGGATATCGCATCTACATCATGTGCTGAGACGGTACCTGCTTCTAAGAAGCAGAAAGGAGATAGGATAGAGCGATATTGCCACTGCGATCAACAGCTCGCCGCATTGCGCAGAGATCTAGACTCAGCTAAAGGAAAGGCGAAGTACCTTAAGGGACAGATGGATAAGCACGAGGAGTTGAAGGTTATAGACGACATTGCGAGAGATGAGATGCATTGGAAGATAGTGGATTTAGAGAAACTTATCAAGGAGATGTTAGAGTCTCTAGGTTTGAAGCGTTGATGTTCGTGGTTGTTTGTTTGTTTCGTTGTTGTTTGTTTGTTGAATTGTATTGTTAGACATTTTTGATGCTCTTTTGTTTGAGGCCTTCGTGCCAGTTTCATTTTTGGATATTATTTGGGAATTTTGTGTGAACTTGTTATGGGTGTCGATGTAGACATGCCAAGGATAGTCATTTTGTACTGAAAACAAGTTTAAATAATTTCTATAATAAATATCGATGATATACTTTTGGTTTAAAAATTGTTCTCATTAATATGTTGATATTATACATGCGCAATGTTTGGTCCACTAACATTTAATGATTGAATTATTTTTGGTTATCGTCTTATGTGGATATTTTTGTTGTAATAATAGAAACGACGAAATGCCGCCAAAAGCAAGACAAGGTACTGGATTACCTACCACACCGGAAGAGTTGGCTCAACTCATAGCCCAACATGTTAATACTGCCATGGAACAGCTCAATGCTAACCAAAATGATGGTCAGGGGACGTGGACGTGGTGCACACGAGCAAGGTTTTGGTGGGGCACATAATGGAAATCCACCAGGTAAAATGTGATCGGAAAGTTTTAGTAGTTCATGTGTTATGATATCATTGGAATGTATTCCTGATTTAGGTCTGACAAGCCTCACACCGTACCGCAGAGGACGGGCGTGAACTAATGGATCTGGGCACGTCAATGATAATAGACATTGACAGTTCAGGGCACATAAACATGACTACAGTCAGCAGTCGATATGGTAACGAGTCTAGTAGTATATACATGGGGTAGCCCCCATGGTCAAAGAGCCAGATATATATACATGGGGTAGCCCCCACGGCTGGATTGCCAGAGTAAACGGGATTAAACAATACACGTTTTCAACTATGGGGTAACCCCCACGGCAGGGATGCAAGTTAAAGGAAATTGTTTTCGAAACAACTTAAAACAAACACCCAACTGTGAACTCGCTCAACTTTGTTGTTGACTCGTTACTACATGCTTTGTAGGTCAATAGGTTTAGCAGGAGCTTGCATGGGGGAGAGTCGTTGTGGAGCATGGACATTGAGTGTTCATGATAAACTTAAACACTTTTTCTTTATGATTTGGGGTTTTGAACTATTTGCTTCCGCTGATAACTTAAACTATGTTTTGTTTGGACACCAATTGTATTGTGTTGGGTTTTATTATTACTTACATTCTTGTTCAATATGATTGGTGGCTTGATCCTGGTCAATCACGCCTCCAAGCAGTGATATTCCGCGTGTGGATTTTGGGGGTGTGACAGGACCAAAATGAAAAATCTAAATTCCAGCTTGTTCCAGCTGTTCCCCTCATTTGCACATGGTTTTAATGAAACTATGGGCTCTCATGGTTTCACAAAACCATGGGCACATGTGTACGGATGAGATCGAAGCTCGTTTTTCAAGGAACGATCCTAATGGTTGGGCAAAAACTATATAAACCCCACCCCCTTTGACCTCAAACTCACATTTGATCTGATATTTCTCTAAGTTGAGGTTCTTTCACTTCATACCTGAGAATAATCGGGTCAAACTTCCATTCTTGGACCTTTTGTAAGTCCTCTTTCGTTCTTTTATGCGTTTTTAGCCTGTTTGTTTGACTTTCTGCATTGACCAGATTATGGTCAACATGAAGTTCGTTTGAACTTCATAACGTGAGCGTAATCACGATGGTTTTAGTCTCTTGTGACTATACCTACTGATTACCACGTTATCTAGACATTTGTTTGATATCGTCATACAAGACAATAGTAGTATATATGCACAGACATATACCCACATAAGTGACATCAAACAATCCGCCAAGCGTATAAATCAATTTATACAGTAATAAGCATGCATAAATAGATAAGTACTGATGTGTCATAAGATATTCACCGAGTGTTTACACATATCAGAACAACTTGTTACACCATTGTTTGCGAAGTAAACAAAATGCATAAGGGTTACATCTCCCCAAAGTACAAGTTTAATATATGTAAAGGACAAAATATCTTACTTCACGTTGGCGGTTTTTGTCTTTATCCCCTAAATCATTACTCCTAAAGAGTATTTAGTAGGCTGGGGGAGGGGTGTCCACGTTTTACCTTTTCTTGTATTGAAGGAATCTCATTTGGTACGTGACAAGACTTGCTGTGGTTTCTGTGCACTAAATTCCATAATTATGTATGCATCCATAATTACGTAACTCCTTGCACAGTCCGCACAGTTCGTTTCATCCTCGTATCACTTCCTTCAGATAGGCCATTGTTTTCAGGTAAAGTCACGAGTACCTGAGATATTCTATTTCTAGTATATGTATATATCAATTATTACACATAGTTGTAAGTAATTTCTAGTCGAAGTCAAGTGCTACTCTAGTGCACCCTAAGTCTCGTAGTGTCTTTTCTTGACTCTTTGAAAACAGTTTCAGGTAGTGGATGTCGCAGAAATTTTTATGCAATGAAAACTCTTTGAAAAATTGTTTTCGTGAAAGGATCCTAGAGATTGTAGACTAGACTCAAGAAGGAATCCTGGTTCACTACAATCGCAGCTCTGATACCAATCTGTCACACCCCTTTCTAAGGCGGAAGCACGAGGTGTGATCATGAAAGGTTTTCATTGCATACGATTGGTAAACATACTACATGCTCGTAAAAACAACTTCAAATGCCAAACACTACATAACTGAAAACATAGTTTAAGTGTTTACATCACAAGACAACATATTGTCTGAAAAGTTTACAACTTTATTCAAAGATAAACATAAACAACATCCGAGAGCATGAGTAAGACCGCGCGCACATCCACTTTAGTTACCTGAAATACATGTGAGTTTTTGGAAAAACGTCAACATAATGTTGGTGTGAATTCATGCAATTTCTGTATTGAACGTTTGTACACTTTGTTTGAAAACATGGTATGTAATTCTATATGTATCAAGTATCTCTGTATGTATCGAGATTGTTAATAGGTTGCAAGGCCATTAACATGTGACACGACAGAGGAAGCATCCAAACCATAGGCATTTTTCTAGTTGTCGATTCATGACGGAGACACAAAAGCACTACTTGGTACTAGTTTTCACCAAGGGTGTGGCTGCCCGAAAACCCATTAGATCTAACCTTTTGTTCTGCGGTCTAAGTATATTGTTGATTAATGGTGCCTCTGGTACCCTATTCGCGACACAATTTCAAGTATCATTCCTCATTTCTTGTATCATTCCTCATTTCTTGTATCCATCATACCATAACATATGTATTTTCCCCAAGTTTAAAAGTATGTAAAAGTTTAAAAGTGGAATATAATCTCACTTTTCTGTAAACATTTAGTAACATGTATTTCACCCTCGAAGTTATAAAACTGAAAACAGTTAAAAGAAAAGGGGGAGCATGAACTCACAACTTTGCGTTTCTTGCGCCGTAAACTTCACCGGGTTTGCTTATAAAGCGTCATGACCTATACGTGTTTTATTAACGTTAGTCACTAGACTTGTATCGCACAAGTACAAGTCACCATCTTTTATGTATTTGTTTCTTTGTGTGTTAAAAATAATTTATATTTTTAACTATGTATCTTACTTATATTATTTTCTCAAAAATAAATATAAGTTTCTTGTATTTTTCACCCGAGTTATGTATTTTGTCCAAAACTTCATTTCATGTTCATAACTTGTCCAAGTTATTTAATCTATCAAGTAATATATTTTCATAAATATATTCTCTTGTATTTGTCTAAGCATGTTGTATGTGTAGTTTTGTATTTTCACTCCTTAGGAGTATTTAGTGTATTTTCAAGTCCTAATACACTATTACACACAATACATATTACTTACACTTAGCACAAAATTTGGTGATCAATAAATATATGTATTTTCCTCAAAAATATACATACTTAATATCAATTTCTATCTTGAAGAAATCATCATTTCTTAACTTGGAGTTTACATAAAAATTAGGGAAACCTTGGTAAATATTTTTAAGTACATCTTTAGGAAATAAGTTTCACCAAAACTTATATTTTTCTAAGGGTCAAAATTTATAGAAATTTTGACATGGTTTCCCCTAAAAATGAAGGTTTCCCATGTTTTCAAAACATGTGTTTATTTTCTTTTAAAATCATCACAACAATCAATAATTCATTTAACACTTGACGAGTCTCAATTTCAAGTAAATTATACTACTTCATGAACTTGAAATTTTTGTAAAAACTTGTAGTAACTTACCATGTTATTTAGTAGGCTTAGTTACCCTTAAAAACATGGTTATTTGTTTGTAAATCACTTTATTAAAGAATTTGGTCATTTACAACTTGTAAGATGATTTTTCTAAAAAATATTTATCTTGTATTTTTCTTGTTAAAATATGTTTCTTGTCTTGTTTAAACACTAAAAATATGACTAGTTTATTTAGAAATCATAACTTTGTAAATCTCATAAATAAACTTGGTTTCTTGGGAAAATTATTCTTGTAATCATCTATTTACAAGATTTGTATTTTGTTTAAACCATCTTTACATATGAAAATCACCTTCATTATTCAAGTTCATGAAGACATAAAGCATGAAGATCTTGGTCTTTCACAAGATCACCACTTTAACTTACTAGATCATGTGTTTAATCACAATCTAGTAGGCTCCATATGATGTCTAACATCACCAACACTAATAATCAATCAACAAAAAGCAAATCAACATATTCAACATGTATTCATATATTTTTAAGCTTATGTTAAAGTATCATGATCTTGTTCTTTTGTGTTCTTCAAGTTTATCATTGTTCATCATCTTTTAACCAACAATATATGAAGTAACAAGTGATAAGAAGCTTACAACTAGCACAAGGGCTAGGGAAGAACACTTGAGGTTGAAGATGATAAATGGGTTGAATAAAAGCAAATGGAGAAGGTTCTTCAAGTTCTACAAGCTCTAAACCTTCTTAAACACCTTCTTGCACCTTATGAAGAACTTGGAATGGATGAACAAGATTTGAAGATGGTGGTGGTTGTGGGGGTGGCTCACGGCCGTAGGGAGAGGATAGAGGGAGAGTGGTGTGAGGTGATGAATGAGATGTTGAAGATGATGTCCCTTTTATAGTGCTTTGCAAGATCTTTCATATCTCAAGTATCCAAGAAAGATTATGTGAATCAAAGGAAATATTGGCAAGATCTTGGCAAATATTTGGTGGGGGCCACCCCTTTGCAACCGTGAACAATATGGGGGGGGGGGTAATGTGTAAATTCCAAACTCTAATTTTATAAACAAGTTAGCTTTCAAGTGTAAATTTTAGGGACTTGTTGTGTTATTATGTTATAAGAGGTGTTATGGTGTTCGGGGACCATAACTAGTTCAGAAACATTAAAACAATGCTTCTAGTAATATTTTGATGTTCCGGGTAATGTCCGGTTGTTCGGTTAGATACCGGTTCGTTAAAGTGCTAAATTGCACCGTTTAGTGTCCTTTATGTATCCTTTTGTGACCCTTTTAATTCCCAACACTTAGGAGGGTATTCTGGATAATAAAACATGAATTCTGCATAATATTTATATGTTAAAAAGCTGATTTGTGCAAAATTCTGCATTTAAGGTGCGTTTCGGGTGCTTTTTAGTGCATATCTTAGCTTCCGGAAAGTCTATATGTTAACCCTTGTATGTACTCTTGGGTTTTAATGTATTCTTGACGTTGGACCTACACCTAGGCTCCAATTCTATTGTCTGACTGCTTTCTGCATAATTGTTGACACAATGTGTCTTACCGGTGAGTTTACTAGTATTTCTGACTCAACGCTATCATTAATGCATAAAGCAATATTTGTATTATAAAACGTGCATGAATTCACAAGTATAGCATGAAATCAGATAATGTTGACATTTAAACACATAATTGCAGTCATTAAGTATTAATTAAATTGTACGGAAATTACCGGTTTTGTGCCAGTTGTCACAGATTCAAGCAAGAACAAGACCCTAAATCATCATCTTTATCAAAACCCCATTTAAAATCTTGAAGGTATAATATATTTTCTTTAAATATAATTCTTGATTCATAGTGGCAAAGGAGATAGTGAAAGTTTCTCTTGATTCTTGAATCTAAACATTAACTTGAAACTAACAAACAAATGAGTTTTGAACAAAATAAAAATGGGTATGTTCATGTATGTGTATATGGCTGATTGTGTGTGTATGTATGTGTATAAATTGTATTTTGAATTTTTGATGAAAGATTCCTTGGTTATTTGATTTCTTGAAAAGTATGAAACATAAAGGAATTGTTAGTTGTCAAATAAGAATGTTCTAAAGTGATTAGAGATTTGAAAGTGATATATTGAAAAGTGAAATTTTGGAAGTATATGTATGTATAAATTTCATATATATGTATGTGTATATGTATGCATGCATGTGAAAATTGTTATACAATCTTAAATGTGAAAGATTCAAGCATGAATGAATATGGATGATTTGAATAATCATGGTGGTATGTGTAATACTTGTAAGAATATGATGTTAGTAAACTTCAAAGCATGATTAGATCATAAGTAATGGTAATGAAGTTGTGTGAGTGCATTAGATGCACATATGTGAACTTATATGGATATGTGAAGGCATGAAATGATCATATGATTATGATTTCATAAAAATCCGATTTAATCAGAATATAAACACTAAAATAAAGTTATTTTAAAGTGTTTAGTGACATATAACTTTGTCATAATGTTTACTAGCTTTGCATGTTGTACTTGGTGCTTTAAAAGTTGTAAAATATGTGAAATCGCATGATTTATGTGACTTACACAAAAACTACACTAATCTGATCATAACCACTATTTTATTCAGTAAATAACATGTATTTTGTTAAAATATTAAGTCGTTTCGAGTTGGGATGATTATAGTAACGTTTAACGCAAAACTATGCTTTAAAACGGTCAAAAATCGGCTTTTCGAGTGCTTTTTATAAAACTGATTTAGATCAGTAATTAAACTGATATTTTTAGTTTAAAAATAAGTATTTTAACTATTTTTATGTTTACTTGGTGTTTGGTTGGTCATACGTGACTTCCGACGCCCGAAAACGTTACCGAATCGCTAAAATACGCACTTTTCAATGAACACTAGTATAGGTAAAATTTTGGGTAAACCTTATGTGTTAAGATGTCTTATGTGATTTAAACATAAGAATGTGAAAATATGTTAAGTTTTAACATGGTATTAGAAATTTAGCTTACGCATGTATGCTTGTACGTTTTGTGCGATAGAAACGGTAAAAATCATGTTAAACGTGAAACTTGTTTGTCGAGCATGAAATTTGATACATATGAGATATTTTATGTATATTTTCTTTAAAAATGAAAAAATAGATAAGTTAACAAGATTTCGCGGGTTTCGGTGTGAAATTATGTGAACGTTTATGTATATATATTACGACGCGCAAATCGTAGATATATTGCGTATAAACGGGAGTGTTAACGGATTTACACAATAATGGTCACCAATAAAATCGTTCAAGTCGCAAAATCATAAATAAAAATATATATATATATATGGACTCATATATATATTAACGTGCCAACATAATAAAAAATAACAACTTTTCGAGAAAATCTCAAAGTTGTGTGACAATTCTAAGAAAACAGAGAAACTTATGATTTTGTGATGAATATTGATTTAAAAATCGTTCCTATATATATATTAGGACGTGTAGAAATCAATCTCTGGGATTGCGCTATTTAAAATACGCACCCAAATGTGAGTGTTACTAAACCCCTCTTTTTACTGCTTTGTATATATTTTGGGGGTAGAACACGCCATAAAAGGGTATAATAATGTTTTTGGATTAAAACATACCTTTTAATATAAAATAGGGGTAATTTTGAAGAATAGTAACTAAGTTTTAAAAGTGTTCCAATCATATCACTCAACATTTATTTTTCATTAAAATTAAGGGATTTTTCATCTATTTTATAGGTAATCGTGGTGATATGGATTTTTATTTCTTTTTTCCCTTTTATTTGATGCTAACTAGAGTGACGTGGATTGTAACTTGATTTTTTTTAATGTAATTAAAGTGTTTTTATTTTTAATAAATATAATTTAATATATTAAAATAATTCGAGCCCAACATCTTATGCTCCATTTTTTTTCTTGACACATGGAAAAAAAGAAATGGCTCGATTTGAATGTTAAGTTATCTAATTGTGACAAAAACGATACGAATGACCTATTTAGAACACTTTTAAAACTTGGTTACTATTCCATGACATTTTCCCTATAAAATATATATATTTTCGTTGAAAATATATGGAGTTTGATAAATCATACGTTTCGAGATAAAACATTTTGATGAATGAATGTTTGGAGGAAATTGGGATGATACGGTGTTTCCGAGGTGAAACAGACCGTAAAGTTGGGACGAATGCCGGCCTGGTCACAATGGAGGGGATTCAGGGGGTTCGTACAACTTCGTGAATTAAATTTATCATATTAGTAGGATATATATATTGTACGTGAGGCAGACATCATATTGGTCTCAAGTGGACCCCGCGCCCATGATGCCGTTTAATCATTTAAGTATTGAACGCGAGGAATTGTTGGTAGATCTATCGGGTTGACAACCCCGTCGTGACCGGTCGCCCCTTGTCAAGTCAAACGACGAATTGATATTCTGTTTATTGTCTAGCATTGATTATCCCTGCATGGTAAATATATAGTTCGTATTGTCTAGCTAGCATACGAGTCTGAAAATTGACGCTATGAATTTAATATACAAAACCTGGGTAAGAGCTTTATTGTTGAAACGTGACGGAGGACCCATGGATTTTATTAAGGAAGTAAAATGGATTTTCTAAAAATTATATGGATGTTTTAAAATAAACACATAATCAGAAAGTTTTCCTTTGGAATGAATTGTTTGTATGTGAACTCACCTTCCTTTGTGTTGACACTTGATTTTAACGTGTGTTCTACAGGTACTTGAGTTTGGCTTCGGGAATCATGGCGTATCTTATATTTGATGATGCATGTTGTGTTTTTTGAAAATGTTGGACAGCTTTTAAACTTTCTGGGACGTTTGTAATAAGATCCACGAGGATCAAGACAACTTAACTTTTGACGTTGCATCAACACACATCCAAATCCTAACTTAGATGCATCACAATATACTATAAAGTCTTCAGTTCCTTCTTGCAAAGCGAGTATTGGTGTGTTGCTTAATCTTTGTTTCAAAATCTTGAATGCTTCCTCTTGTTTTGGTCCCAATTCAAACTTAACTGACTTGCAAGTTAGTTTGGTTAATGGAATGGCTATTCTAGAAAAATATTGAATAATACGTCTATAATATCCTGCCAGTCCAAGAAAGCTTCTTACTTTGGTTGGTGATTCGGGGACTTTCCATTTGGTAACAGCTTCGATCTTTGTGGGATCCACATGAATTCCTTCATGATTAACTAAGTGTCCAAGAAATTGCACTTCTTGCAACCAGAATTCACATTTAGAGAATTTAGCATAAAGCTTTTCTTTTCTCTACAATGTTAAAAGTATATGCAAATGCTCCGCATGCTCTTCCTTGTTCTTAGAATAAATTAGAATATCATCTATAAAGACAATTATGAATTTATCCAGGTATGGTTTACATATCCTGGTCATAATGTCCATAAATGCGGGTGGGGCATTGGTAAAACCAAATGGCATGACTATAAATTCATAATGATCATACCTTGTTCTGAAAGCAGTTTTAGGAATGTCCTCTTCATGTACCATCAATTGATGATATACTGAGCGTAAGTCGATCTTAGAAAAGAATCGGGCTCCTTGAAGTTGATCGAATAGTTCATCGATTCTCAGTAGTGGGTGCCGATTTTTAATCGTAACCTTATTCAATTCTTGGTAATCAATGCACATAAGCATCGATCCATATTTCTTCTTGACAAATAACACCGCTGCTCCCCACGGTGATGAACTAGGTTGTATAAAACCTTTTTCCAATAATTCGTCTAGCTGTTTCTTCAATTCCTACATCTCCGTTGGTGCTAGTCGATAGGGTGCTTTGGCAATCGGTGTCGTCCCTGGTATCAGGTGAATTCTAAATTCAACCTCTCGATCTAGCGGTAATCCAGGTAACTCTTTTGGAAAAAAATCTGAGAATTTAGATACTACTAGGATACCTTTTAATTATTTTCCTTTAGTGTTAGTGATTATGGAAATCATATACACCATTTCTCCCTTTCGTGCATAACTTGCAGCTTTCATCACAGAGATGAATTTTGTTGACCTTGTCGGCTTATCTCCCTTAATTGTGATCCTTTCACCAGTTGGTGTACATACTTCTACTAACTTTTGATCACATAAAATACGTGAATGATTGGCTACCAACCAATCCATTCCTAACACGACATCGAATCCGGCTAGATCTATTGGTAAGAGATTAGCAATAAAGTTATGGCTTAAAAGTTCTATCTTTCCTTCCTTAAGGATTTTGCTTATGTTGATAGAATTTCCATTTGCTGTCTCCACCAGACAGTCTTGCTGAAGTTTAGTTAATGGTTGATAGAGAAGTTTGCAGAAAGAAATATTTATAAAACTTTGGTTTGCATTAGAGTCAAATAATACTTTAGCATAAACATCATTAACTAAAAATGTACCGGCAATCACATCTGGGATAATCTTAGCTTCTTTGGCTGTCAGAACGAATGCTCTAGCATTCTTTTTGGGTCCTTCTGCTGCCTTTGCTTTGTTGTTTGCTGCTATAGCTAGTTTCGGACAGTTTGGTTTGATATGGCCAGCTTCTCCGCAGTTGTAGCATATTCTAATGTTAGCTTTCTTCCTACAGTCTTCTTCCTTATGTCCTGGTATTTTACAGAAGTTGCCGTATATCGAGCATTTCCCTGAGTGTTTCCTTTTACAGAACTTGCAGTAGGGTGAAGAGGAAGAACTTGTTCCTTTCTCACGATAGGAATTACCATAACGTAGTTCCTGAGTAATCTTCTGAGCTAGATTCTTCTTTTGATTTTCCTCTTGCGTACGTGCCAATTCATCTGTCAAAGTGTTAGCAAGTTCTATTGCTTCTTCTATTGTTTGTGGTCTAGCTGCTTTGACTATATTTCTGATCTCACTGATCAATCCCCAGATATAACAGGATATTAATATTGGTTCTGGTGAGGCTAGTGTTGGTACTATCCTTGCATATTCAAAGAATGTGGTAGTATATTCTCTGCAATCTACCCCAATCATTCTATGATTTAGGAATCTATTGGCAATATGTTCCTTTTCAAGAGGGGGACAGAACTTCCTTTCAACTATTTCCTTAAAGTTGTTCAATTCCATATTGTATACCCTGTCACTTCCCCTTGATTGTAAAATGGTGTTCCACCATTCTAATGATCCATCTTTGAAAAGATTAGAGGCATACATGATCTTATCCTCATCTACACACTTACTTATTTTTATGATCGCTTCAGTCTTTTTTATCCAGCGTAAAGTTGAAATGGCTCCTTCTTTACCTGAGAATTCTATTGGCTTACAGGATAAGAATTCTTTATAAGAACAACCATATGAGATGGTTCTTCTTCTTTTTGGAATTGGAGCTTGGATAAATAGTCCGTGATTTCCATTCACGTTGTGACTTGGCTTAGTGGGCGCACGTTTACTGCCTATTATGGAATTACTATTTTCTGCCTTTTTATTAATAGTTTCGATAATAAATGGCATGGCATCTATGATTCCTGGGCTACTATGTGGTCTATAGCACTTTTATCCACTTGGTTTCCGTTATCATTATTATTCTAGACTTCCTGATTTACTTCGGTTTCCATCTGGATTGTAAACATTATTATGTATTAATATCACAGAATAAATTTAACAAGCAATTACTCAAACACATTGAACCAAAATTGTCGAGCATTGCAACATTTACTCTATTTCATATACTAGTGGGAAACCCGCGCGTTGTGGCGGAGTCGACAAGACGGGGTGGGAACATAAATTTTATATAAGTTGTATATATAGATAAAAGATTTAACCAGTTAAGAGATAAAAAAAAAACAACCATAATCAACCCAATCATAAACAAAATTGAAATTTCGACCTCTATGTGTACAATACAATAGGGCAAGTAATACTACAGGAACAATGGGTAATTGAGTAAAAATTTGGGCGCTCAGCAGTAACTAATTACTATATTTTTAAGACGAATGACATACGAGAATTTGGACATCAAGTTTTTCAAAGCCATTCCGCCCAACAATTTTGACTCTCAACTTGAGAGACCAGGCTCAATTGAGCTTTGACCTTTTATTCTATATCATCTTGGCTCTTTCTTTGGATACCGAACGGGTTGCTGCTACATGATCAAATACATAT
Organism: Helianthus tuberosus; assembly: GCA_030545235.1. Lineage (NCBI taxonomy): Eukaryota > Viridiplantae > Streptophyta > Magnoliopsida > Asterales > Asteraceae > Helianthus > Helianthus tuberosus. The sequence goes on from CM060407.1 coordinate 129,957,405, forward strand.
ATCATGTGAATGATAGAAAAGAGTATATATTAAAGAACCAACTTATATGAAAAAAAAAAAACAAATACTGTCAAAGCAAAAAGAGAACATTTTGCTTGCGTTTTGTTAGCTCATTTTCCAACGTATCAATTTCATTTTATATGATGTCAAGTTTGAATTCTTTCGCGTGTTCTTAAGAGCACAAGCTTTTAGCCTTGATCAACCACTTTCTGGGAATAAAAACAAACCTTAAATCTCAAAAAAGACCATAGTTACTATCAAATTTTAAAAATTTATTTTATGCACACCTCATTGTTGGCCAAAGGACAACAGTCTTAGACCCGGGCATATTAAGGTCATGAAATTCCCTCATTTTTGCTGCAATGAGTGTAGATATTTCAGGATCACGAAGATCACAAGCTGATAGTGTCTGAAAGCATTGAAAAAGAATTATATATTAAGATCTTTTGAGCTTTTGGAAAAATCTGGTACATAGTTGTTAATGACGAATAGCGACAAATAGCGATAGGTACATATATGCTATATAGCGAATAGCCATAAATAGCGGACGTTATTTTATATATAGCGATACACTATAGATAAATTAAAAAAACAAGTATATGTGTATTATATCAAAATACCTTGGCATATACGCTATTTTACATGTATACTTAACAAAAACCTAAAATCCAACTATATTTAATAGCTATTTATATTCAAAAAAAACTGAAATCCTGCTATTTATTGCTACATACCCCTTCAATCTATACGTTACGCTATTCGCTATAGCGACCGAACCAAACACAAAAAAAAACTGATTATTTCAAAACGCAATGCCAAACACCCCTAATATTTCTTTAGTTATGATCTCCTAACATAAGACATGATGTCATGTAATATAAAAGTGTACCTTGGAATAAATAAACTCCTCAACTCTACCTTCGGGAAACTTAGCAAGAAGGTGCGGGCCATGCCCGTGGGTCGAGATCAATCCAAAGGTCCGAATTTCCTCTTCGCGATCAAAGAAAATATCCGCTCATTCACCGTAAATCCTAACTAAAACTGTTCGTACATCATCTTCAGCCCTGTTTTTGGGCCAAGTGATTCGTTAAACAATATTAGTTATAGCACCACTTAAATGAACCACTTTTAATTTGCTTGTATCAAACACATCTCCCCAATCGGAAGCAAGCGAAAGCAGTAGTTCATCAATTGTTCGGGTTATGTCCCTTCAATCCCGTCAATCTTTACAGTCATAACTACAATAACAGAATTACGCTTCGTGTTCTTTACAAAATAACTCGCTGCAAATAAGTAAACAAGATCACTAATTTCATAGCATAATCATTATAATTCAAGAAACCCTTGTAGACTTTCCACATAATTACAGGATTCAAGTAAACGAAGACATTTTGACTTTTTGGGTCAAACAGACAAAATTTAAATGCTGGTTATACCTTGTAGACTTTCCAAGGATAGTTATTTTCTGTAGATATACCTCCATGTTGTTGGATGAAAATAAATGCTGGTTCCATTATCCTTCCACGACACCCTTGGTTGATTCCATCAGCACGGTCGATAAGTTGTTGTTCCGACAATGAGACCAATTCCCCGGTTTTGATCGCGTTTATTCCTTCAATTGAAACCACTGTCGAAAACGCCCAACACCCTCCTGTAATATTAAGAAGGGAAAACTGTTGTTTATAATTGAAGGTTTGAGAAACAGGATCTAGGTACTTTTTTTTATTTTAAGTTTCGCATTCAGACCTTCGTTTATGGTTATGAGGAGGCTATCATGATGCGCAAACCTTAACCATCAGACAGTTGTTTGAAAAATCCTCAAACGGTTGTTTAAATGTCGCTTCATAAGTTGCCAATAATATATACATGGAAGCTTACCTCGATATCTACGCCGTATTGACCGTATGGAACCGGTTCGTCGCCGAAACGCACTAACTCGTAACATCGCCACCTGGAAACGTGGTAGATGTTTTATGTCATCTTCAGTAACAAAAATCCATCTAAAACAGTGAAATATCAGTAATGAACTAATATACAATATCTGATCTGGCCAGTGAGAGCTAACATAAAAGAGTATGGAGATAAAAATTACTTCTGGTTTGAGTTATCTTCATACCATCCATTGCTTGACTTATTGACTCATAATCCATAAAAGTCCTAGTTGCACGGTTATGAGAAGTCTGCATGAGTATAATTGTGTGCTTATTATTAGCCTGCATCCAGACAAACAACAATAAACAATCAGCGGAAGTAAAAAAAACTACCATAAATATAAAAACACATAAATTTACCAAAACTTCACATCATTCCACTTATTCACCACACCAAAATCATATAAAAATAAAATCCTCATCTTAACCACCCACAACCATTTCTAACAGCATAATTAGACACATGTATGTGCATCGAAAAGATTTTTTTTACCGGGGTACGACTTCCATCGAAGGTGAAAGGAAAGGCTTCTTTGGTTAGGTGCATATTGGCTCCTCTTGAAGTACTTTGGTCCTGAAGAAACGCGTGATCCAACAGTTTTGAGGCTGAGGGTCGTAAAGATGGGTCCCATTGTAGGCATTGCTTTATAAGAGATTTTGCATCATTTGAAAGATGATCGGGTATTTCGGGCATGTCTTTGCTATTTCCAATTTTGAATATAGCTGCCACTTGGACACAAAAACACGAGCCCAATGCGATTCTAAACACCTAAAAACCACAAGAATCGGAATTTATTTTTAAAAAGAAATGAGATATCGTACCCCTTCGTATTGACCCTAAGGAGGTTTTGATGTCGCCATTTCAAGAACTGTACATCCCAAGCTCCAAATATCAACCGCAAGATTATAACCATTTGTATTCAATACAACCTGAGATTATATAAACCAGATGAATAAAACGGGTATAAATGTGTAGAAATGACGTTTAGAAAAGACAAAAAGTACCTCGGGTGCCATCCAGTACGGACTTCCTTTGAAAGAAAGCATTGAAGTACAATTTGTTATCTGATGACAATAAGTAAACAAATAAGCCCAATGTCTATATTCTCTCTCCTTTGACCACTAAAGGGGTGATACAGTATACACCACTTTGAGCGTATGGTGAGAGACTTACATGTTTTGCCATGCCAAAATCAGCAAGTTTGATTTCACCATTAGGGTCCACTAATATGTTTGCCCCTTTTATATCTCTGTAAAAATAAATCACAAATTTATTATTCCTAAGAACACAATATGAAGTTCACATCCAAGATTATTGGCATGCAGCCACTACCATACCTGTGTATCGTATTTCTTCCATGTAAATAGGCAAGCCCACTAAGAACTTGCCTGGTGTAATTTTGAATAACGGGTTCCCTAAACGGGCCATATTCTTGTAGTAATTTATGAATGGAACCACCAGAGACATATTACAAGTAAACAGATAACGTTTCCTCTCCCTGAAAAATCCACAAAAGTTTTTGAGTTTATAGTTGTTCAAATCAGAATAATCACTTTGAACATGCATATCCAAACACCTGTGTAGCTATTTTGAGTTCTTTACTAAACCAACAAAAAACAAGACAAGATAGGACAATACCAGTTCACTTCCATACCCCCCCCCCCCACTCTATTTTGGAGTCAACTAATGACTAATAAACAACACTTTTATTATAAAGGAAACAAAAATTAAACAGATTCAATGTTTAAATATATCAATTAAACAACCACTCTATAAGCTTGAAGTGTGTGTTTACCACTTCTTTTGTAGCAAGGCCAACATGATCGCCTTATAAGCTAACCACAAACCAATTGTCTTTCGTGCTGATGCATCCAATGTCAAAAAATGCCCTTGCGTGGCTGTAATTTGAAAACTAACATCAGAACTCAATTTTGATCCAAATACATATTCAAGTTTAAACATATTCCACAAATTGCAGACACACATACTCAATATATCAATCAATGAAAATATTTAACCTTTGATGTGTACATTGTTCAAAACCCTAGAACTCGATCACAAATCCTCTTGATTAGTCAAACTAACATTTAAGAATACAGATTAGATGTGAGGAAGGTTACCTGAATTCGATGAAGTCTCGGGTTATTAGCATCCACCCATGCCGCACCCGGTATCCATTCGTGCAACCCGAACCCATGAACTCGATCACTAATCATCTTGATCAGTCATACTAACAATTAAAAAAAATAGATTAGATATGAGGAAGGTTACCTGAATTCGATTGACTGAGTTTTCATGTGAACCACCAATACCCCCTAAGCCCTAATCACACACGCTTCAATTTTGGCATCCAAATAGGAATTAAAACCCAGGGCAATGAGGGGATGTGGAAGGACCCTTCAATTTCGTCTGAACGGAGGTAGTAGATACATACCTCTCAAAAATCCCATGATCGGAAACCTTGCCAATGATCACACCGCCGTCTAAATCATTGCTCCAACATCATCTTCGTGCTCGTGCCAAATCCCAATGATCGGAAAAATCATCGGTCGCTAGAGGTCTACGATCTCTCCCTTCTCTTTGTTCTCACTATTTCATGGCCTCCAAACGTAGCTGGTTCAATTGTAGGAGGAAAAGAAATGATTGAATTGCTGAGGAGTTAATTGTAGGGTTATTGGCACTTATTGCATGGATGAAATCCCTAAAACACCCTTCAGGTGTCTTAAAACTTTGGAAAAGGTGTAATTAAAAAGGCTTTATTTTCTTGTACATATTTTTGTAAAGTTTGTACGCCATGTAAAATTACATTTTTGTACATCACTTCTCCTTTATATAGTATTATAGATATGCATCTAATACAAACAACTGAAATTCTACAAATTTGTAGTTATGCATCGATATATATATATTATTTATCAAAGTAAAGGAAAATACACATATATACATAATATATTAGGCGTCAATTTTCTAATATTGCATCTCTCTCTCTCATCGTACTTCCAGATGAGATTTTCCCCGATTCGACGGATCCTGTTTCCTTCTTCAATCAAATCTTCACCATAATGGCGAAGTTCTGCTACATTCTCATGGCTCATGGGTGGCATTTGGGCTGCTACGGGTTCATTGTGAACTGGTTCGGGTTCTCCGTATGGCATGTAAGGATATGGGTTGTTCATTAGATCTTGAAATGCCCAGCCATTGGTCCACCATTGTTCTAAAGGATTTCGTGCTGGTAACCTGGGTATTTCATTTGGATTAAAGGTTGGGATTGGTAATTGAATTTCTTGGTTTTGTTCTAGGTACATAGGCATGGGTGTCATTGGTTGGTCAGGGTATAAAGGAAAGAGTTGTGGTTCAAGTGCTGCTACACGATTCAGATCTAGAATATTTTCTATAGTTTGGAACAAGTCTAGGTTTGCTAGTCTCCTATCCAATTCTTCCCACAGAGGTAAAGTTAACAGAATTTGGACTGTTCCCTCAGCTATTCTTATTGTGGCTTGTTTTTGGATATTCCTCATTCTTTTTCTCCTCTCCCTTTTCTCTTTACTAAACCATCCCCTTTTCTTAGGAGGAAATGCCTCTTCGGATTTGGCTCTAAAAACAAAGGTTTCTTGAGAATCTGCTACATATCCAGATGCTGGATTGGATGGTCCTTCATCCATTGAAGAGTGGGACAGGCGACGATAAGAGTCGGAGGTATTCTGATCTCTCATACTACGAACTCAAAAATCATCAAAATGCATAAAATAATAATATACATATTTACACAGAATAACACATAAGTTATGGATATTTCCTAACACAAGTGTTTAGAATTTAGGTATTTAAAAGAACACCTAAATAGCTTAATCCAATGGCTCTGATACCACCTTCTGCCGCAGCCCCGACCCTACCCTAGGTGCGGGAGCCGCGGACACGAGCCGGTGGTATCGGTGTTTATTAATTTGGCAGCGAAATTAAAACATCAGGATCGTAGTAAGGAAATAAATTCAGAGTTTGCAAAACACCAAAATTTTATATTAAATAAATGGGATAAAACCCATATTTCATTTATAATATTTTTATAGGGATAAACCTCTTCATTTATAAATATAACTTCACTTATTCAAGTATTTTATAGTCACTTTATTTAAGCCTTCAGTGCTCCATAGCTGGCTTCTAAAGACTTCCCATCAAGTTACCTAAAACGCGTTTTAAAAATATTTTATCAGCAAGAAATACTGGCTAGATCATTCCATATTACAAAAATATAATTTGTTATAATTTCACAGTGTTAAGAGCGATTACAATGTTTATATCTACCCAATGACTCTTTCAGTATTTGTCATGTTGGCAGTTACAATGACTGTGGTCATATTACTATTGGCTAACTCTTTGTCCAATAGTAACGCTTGATTAGTAGTGTATACAAAACCCCACATACCGGCAGTAATTGTAGAATACAAAGACTTAATCACGGTAATTATAACTTGATAAACATTAAGAGTTTTCGTAAAGCATTCTAAATATGACTCACAAACTTTGAGAAAAGGAGAATGAATCACATTGTAAACTTGTGTTTTTCTACAAGCTTCCTGGTGATATTTTCTTGAGTTCCTATTAAAAATATGCAATGCACGCGTGTTAGCATGATAACCCAAATTCAACTTATCAATACGTCACGAGACAAAACCCCAACTTAGTTTACAAAGCATAGCCCTAAACAGGCAACGCTTTTGTGAATGCACTATGACTGTAGCTTTCGTCCTGTATTGAGCCTTAGTTTATCTTGTTTTGTGTTTTAGTATTGATTAATGTATGTTTAGAATGTTATCCATATTGAAACATAGGTTTTGTTTGATGTAACAGTCCATTCGGACGGATGGACACAACCCATCCGGACGGATGGGCAGTAGGTGTTTCGGGCGGATGGGTAAATCCTATAAATAGGAGTGCTTGTGTCTAGTTTTAGATAAGTTTTGCAATCGGAGGCGAAGCTCTGTCGAATTGTTTCCAGGTTCTGTAATGACTCCCCAACGTTTCCGCCTCGGTTTGTTGTATTATGCGATCGGGGTGTTACACATGTTGCAAACAAATTTATAAAAGAAGTGTCCGTTTCACATTAATGATTCACAAGCTGCAAGCAAATTCATAAAAACATCTAATTAAAGTACCAAAGTTGCAAATAGATTCACCGAAAAATCTAATCTAAGTATAAAAAAAATCAAAGAATAAAATATTTAAATACACCAGATTTCAATTTGAAAACAAATTCACGATAGAAAGAAAAAACAACATAAAATTTTCTTATAAAACAATAAGTTATAGTAGTGTACCTTCAAGAGTTCATGTCACACCCCTTTCTGCGGCGGAAGCACGAGGTGTGATCATGAAAGGTTCTCATTGCATACGAAAGGTAAACATGCTACATGCTCGTAAAATAACATCAAATACCATAATTTGAAAACATAAGTTTAGTGTTTACATCACGAGATAGCATAAAACATTGTCTTGAAAGTTTACAACTTTATTTAACTTAAACATAAAGGACATCCAAGAGCATAAGCAAGACCGCGCTCACATCCACTTCTAGTTACCTGAAATACATGTGAGTTTTGGAAAAACGTCAACATAATGTTGGTGTGAATTCATGCAGTTTTTGTATTTCACGTTTGTATACTTTGTATGAAAACATAGTTTGTGTCATGTATAATTCAAGTTTTCATATATAAATCAAGTATTCATGTGTACACCACGTACTCATGTATAATTCAAGTTTACTTGTGTACCCCACGTACTTCAAGTATAAATCAAGTTTACTTGTGTACCCCACGTACTCAAGTATAAATCAAGTTTTAGTATGGTATGAATCTTAAGTAAATAAAGTATTCCTGTAAGTATCAGGATTGTTAATGGGTTGCAAGGCCATTAACATGTGACACGACATAGGAAGTCACCAAACCTTAGGCATTTTTCTAGTTGGCATATTCTGAGACACAAAAGCACTACTCGGTACTCGTCCTCACCAAGAGTGTGGCTGCCCGGCACCCGTTAGATCTAACATTTTGTTCTGCGGTCTAGGTATATTGTTGATTAATGGTGCTTATGGTACCCTATTCGTGACACGATTTCTCGTATCATTTCTCAAAACGCATCATACTCGGTACTCGTTCTCACCAAGTGTGCTTCTTGTATTTGTATCATACCATTTGTAAACATTGTACATGTATTTCACCCCCGAAGTTATAAAACTGAAAACAGTTAAAAGAAAAGGGGGAGCATGAACTCACAACTTTGCGTTCCTTGCGTCGTAAACTTCACCGGATTGCTTATATAGCGTCGTGACCTAAACGTGTTTTCTTAACGTTAGTCACTAGACTTGTGTCGCACAAGTACAGTCACTCTCTTTTGTATATGCTTTTGTGTTAAAAACATTTTATATTTTTAACTAAGTGGCTTACTTATATTATTTTCTCAAAAATTAATATAAGTATATTGTGTTTTGCACTTTGCACCCGAATTATGTATCTTGTATGTTGTATGTGTATCTTTGTGTTTTTACTTCTCATGAGTATTTAGTGTATTTTCCAGTCCTAATACACTATTCGCGTATAATACATACTACATACACTTAGCACAAAGTTTGGTGATCAAATAATATATATTTTTCTCAAAAAAAAAATATATACATACTTAATATCCATTTTTATTCTTGAAGAAATCCTCATTTCTTATCACCAAAAATTAGGGAAACCTTGGTAATATTCTTAGATACATTTTTAGGGAATAAGTTTCTCAAAAATTATATTTTTCTAAGTGTCAAAATTTGAGTTTCCCCTAAAAATGGAGGTTTCCCATGTTTTCAAAACATGTGTTTATTTTCTTTTAAATCATCAACAATCATTTTTTTTACAATAATCATCAACCACATATACTAATTTCTCTATTCCATGAACTTGAGAATTTATAAAAATGTGTAGTAACTTACTAGTGTATTTAGTAAGCCTTGTTACCTTTAAAAATATGATTAGTTTCTTAAAAACTTTATTTTTAAAGAGTTTGTATTTTCACAACTCCTAGTCATGATTCCCAAAAATATTTCTTCGTGAAATTTTCTTGTTACACAAGTGTTTATACACTAGTTTACTTGCTAAAAATGTGTTTATTTCATGTAATATCCAATTTTAACAAAACTAATATTTTTCACTTGGTTTTTCCGAAAAACCACTTGTAGATCTTTAGATCTACAAGCTTGTAACCTTATATTCCAAGAAAAATTATCTTTATTCAAGTTTCAAGTTCATGGGTGGATGGTTTCATCATCCTTCATATTTCTAGCATTTACATCTTGCTAGTTCATGTTCTTAAACATGAACTAGTATGTCCAGATGATGATCCATCCTACTTCTACTAAGAAACATCATCAAATAATCATAATTACACAAGATTCACATGATTTACCCATATATCTTCTCTTTATCCACCATTTATCACTTTATGTTCAAGACTTAGCTTATGTTCATTAGAGTTTTCTTAATATTTATCATTCTTTCAACTATTAACCACCAAAAACAAGAACAAGATGAAGATTTGAAGCACTTACTACTAGCACAAGGCTAGGGGAGTTCAAGAGGGTAAATGAAGTGGATAAAAGCAAATGAAGAAGGTCCTTCAAGTTCCGTTGCTTCCACACTCCCTAACTTAGCTTCTTACACCTTGGAGTCACCTTAGATTGCTTGATATGGAGCTTGAAATGAATGTATGTGTGTGTATGGTTGGAGTCGTAGCCAAGGGGAGAAGAAATGAGGATGAAGTTGTTTATGTTTGTGATGAAAGAGAATGGTGATCCAAGGGTCTATATAAACTAACTTCTCACCACAATTCACCCTTGGATATTATGTCCCCTCTAGTACACTAAGATCTAATAAGATATGAAATTAAAATCCCATGTGGGATTTTTGGTCTCCCAACCGTCCAACCATAGGGGGGGTAAGTGTAACATTTCTAACTACTAGTTAGTGATTAGTTGGAAATCAAATGTTTAGTTAGTGCCTTATGGTGTGTTATTAAATATATAGTGTGTTAGGGTGTTCGGGGACCCTAACTAGCTCAGAAAAATAAAAACAATGCTTCTAGCATTATTTTGGTGTTCCGGGTATTGTCCGGTTGTTCGGTTAGATACCGATTCGTGAAAGTGCTAAATTGCACCGTTTAGTGTCTTTTAAGTATCCTTTTGTAACACTTTCGATTCCCGACACTTAGGGAAATATTCTGGATAATAAAATGACATTTCTGCATGATATTTATATGTCTAAAAGCTGATTAGAGCTGAATTTATTAAAATTCTGCACTTAAAGTGCATTTCGGGTGCTTTCTAGTGCTTATTTTAGCTTCCGTAATGCTTGTATGCACTCTTGGGTTTTAATGTATTCTTGTTGTTGGACCTACACCTAGGCTCCAATTTTATTGTCTGACTGCTTTCTGCAGTTTTGTTGACACAGAGTGTCTTACCGGTGAGTTTACTAGTATTTCTGACGCAACGCTCTCGTTTATGCATAAAGCAATATTTTGTAGTATACAACGTGCATGAATTCACTTGTTTAGTATGTGTTCAGACATTGCTGATAATTAAGCACATAATTGCAGTCATTAACTAATAGTTAAAGTGTACGGAAATTACCGGTTTGGTGCCAGTTGTCACAGTCTCCCCCCGTTAAAAGAATTTCGTCTCGAAATTCAGGCTGAACTAACTCTCGCAGGAGTCTTCTTGAATAGGTGGGGATACTTTTCTTTGAACTGGTCTTCGCGTTCCCATGTGTACTCGGTTCCGTGCTTAGAGTTCCAACGTACTTTGACAAGTTTAACAGTGCTCCTCCTGGTCTTGTTGACTTTCCAGTCGGTAACCTCAACGGGTTGTTCTGTAAATCGGGGGGCGTCATCAATATGTACTTCATCCATAAGGATGATCACGTTTTCTTGTGTTGGACTCTTCTTGAGGTTGGATACATGGAACGTATCATGTACTCCATTAAGTTCTTCCGGTAATTCCAACTTGTATGCCACGGTACCAATCCTTTCCAAGATTTTGAATGGTCCGATGTATCGTGGATTCAGCTTTCCACATTTTCCAAATCTTACTACGCCCTTCCAAAGTGAGACTTTTAACAACACTTTGTCTCCCACCTTGAATTCTAATGGTTTTCGTTTTTTATCAGCGTAACTCTTTTATCGATCTCGAGCCGCCTTGATGCGCTCTCGGATCTGTATGATTTTGTCGGTTGTCTCTTGCACAAGTTCAGAACCAACCATACGTTTATCTCCAGCGTCTGCCCAACATAATGGCAATCGGCACTTGCGGCCATACAGAGCTTCGAACGGTGCGGCTTTTATGCTCGTATGATAACTGTTATTGTAGGAAAACTCAACTAAAGGTAGATGAGTATCCCAGCTGCCGCCTAGATCCATGACACATGCGCGAAGCATATCTTCTAACGTTTGTATAGTCCGTTCGCTCTGGCCGTCTGTTTGTGGATGGAAGGCCGTGCTTAGATCTAATTGAGATCCAAAGGCTTCCTGAAATGATTACCAGATTCTTGAGACAAAGCGTCCATCTCTGTCTGAAATAATTGAGATAGGCACTCCATGACGTGCCACAATTTCCCTTAAGTATATCTCAGCAAGCTTTCCAGTGTTGTCTTTTTCTCGGATCGGTAGGAAGTGCGCAGACTTCGATAACCGATCGACTATCACCCATATCATATCGTGACCTCTCGGGGTCCTGGGTAATTTTGTTATGAAATCCATCGAGATTTGCTCCCACTTCCACATGGGTATCTCTGGTTGTTGTAGTAGGCCGGACGGTTTCTGATATTCAGCCTTAACCTTAGCACAGGTTAGGCATTTTCCAACATAAACAGTAACGTCGCTCTTGAGTCTCGGCCACCAATAGTATTCTTTTAAGTCTTGATACATTTTGTCCGATCCTGGATGGATCGAGTATCTTGATTTGTGCGCTTCATCAAGGATGACTTCTCAAATACCACCATAGAGCGGAACCCAAATACGCCTCTTAAAGTATAAGGCTCCCTCTTCATTTGGCACCATGTATTTCAACATTCCCCGGAGGTATTCAGCTTTACGATTTTCTATCTTAAGAGCTTCTTGTTGTGCATCACGAATGCGTGCAGTGAGGTTCGTTTGAATAGTCATTTCTAACGCTCGAACCCTTAGGGTCTTAACCCTTTCTTTTCGGCTTAGTGCGTCTGCTACAACGTTTGCCTTTCCAGGATGGTACTTAATCTCACAGTCATAATCGTTCAGCAGCTCGACCCATCGTCGTTGTCGCATGTTCAATTCTTTCTGATCGAATATGTGTTGTAGACTCTTGTGACATGTGAAGATTGTACATCGAGTACCATATAAATAGTGTCGCCAAATCTTTAAGGCTAATACCACTGCGCCTAGCTCCAGGTCGTGAGTGGTATAGTTTCTTTCATGAACCTTCAATTGTCTTGAAGCGTAAGTGATGACTTTTTGGCGCTGCATAAGCACGCAACCCAAGCCTTGTCGTGAGGCATCGCAGTATACCACGAAGTCTTCAGTGCCTTCGGGTAATGATAGTATTGGTGCATCGCATAGCTTGTTTGTAAGTAACTGGAAGGCTTCTTCCTGTCTGCAACCCCAGTCGTATTTCTTGTCTTTTTGAGTAAGGGTCGTTAGCGGCTGAGTCTTTTTTTTCGAAATTCTCGATGAATCGCCGATAATAGCCCGCTAAGCCCAAAAATTGCCGAACTTCAGTTGGGGTTTTGGGGGCTTCCCAATTCTTTATTGCTTCAATCTTGGATGGGTCTACATGAATGCCTTTCTCGTTCACAACGTTACCCAAAAATTGTACTTCGCGAATCCAAAATTCACATTTTGAGAACTTTGCATAAAGCTTCTCTTTCTTCAGTAGTTCCAGAATAGTTCTGAGATGTTGCTCATGTTCTTCTTTCGTTCGCGAGTAAATCAGGATATCATCGATAAACACAATCATGAATTTATCGAGATATGGTTTGCATACGCGGTTCATAAGATCCATAAATACCGCTGGTGCATTCGTCAGCCCAAATGGCATCACAAGGAACTCGTAGTGTCCATAACGCGTTCGGAATGCAGTCTTTTGTATGCTTTCTTCTTGTATTCTTAACTGATGGTATCCAGATCGAAGGTCGATCTTGGAATAGTAGCTTGATCCTTGCAACTGATCAAATAACTCATCAATCCTCGGTAGTGGATACCGATTCTTGATTGTGAGATTGTTTAATTCTCTGTAATCGATGCACATCCGCAGTGTTCCATCCTTCTTCTTTACGAATAATACTGGAGCTCCCCAGGGTGAGAAGCTTGGCCTTATGAATCCTTTATCCAACAACTCCTGGAGTTGTGTAGATAATTCTTGCATTTCGGATGGCGCAAGTAGATAGGGAGCCTTGGCTACAGGAGCAGCTCCTGGAACCAAGTCTATGCGGAATTCGACTTGTCGTTGCGGAGGTAGTCCTGGTAGATCTTCGGGAAAACATCAGGAAATTCCTTCACCACATGAATGTCTTCGAGTTTCGGCTCCTCAGCCTTCTTATCTACAACGTGTGCTAGGAAGGCAACACATCCTTTCCTTAAGCACTTCTGTGCCTTCATGCAACTGATGATTCGAAGAGGCGCGTCTCGCCTTTCTCCATGCACGACGAGAGTTTCACCATTCGCTAAAGGGATGCGAATGATTTTCTCCTGACAAATAACCTCAGCTTTGTTCTTGGACAACCATTCCATTCCGACTACTACATCGAAGCTACCCAATTGAATAGGTAAGAGGTCGATGCTAAAATTTCGTTTACCAAGTTCTAGTGTGCAGCCTCTAACAACTTCGCTCGATTCAATAAGTTTACCATTGGCTAGTTCTATGGAATAAGGAATTTCTAATCTACTAGATTCTATTCCAAGCATGCGTTTAAATTCCACAGACATGAAGCTATAATCGGCGCCAGTGTCAAATAATATGGATGAAAAGTGATTGTTAATGAGAAACGTACCGGTGACCACATTAGGGTCCTCGCGTGCGTTCTTTGCTCTAATCACAAATGCTCGAGCCTGAGCGTTGTTTCCCTTTGGGCAGTCCTTCATGAAATGATCATTGCTTCCACAATTGAAGCATCCTTGGTTCCGCCCCTTCCCGTTACCATTCTTGTTACCAGCACCATTTCCATTCCGGTTCTTTCCATTTCCCCAACAGTCTTCAGTTTGATGACCCAACCTACCACATTTGTCGCACCTTGGAATGCGACAAGCTCCTTCATGATGAAACTTACATTTTTGGCATTTAGGCATGGTGCCTTGGCATCCTTTTGTCACACCCTTATATTTCCACGTATTACCGGTGGGGGTATCGTGACGTGGTTGGCAACATTACAATCAAACAACACAATATTTAAATGCACAGCGGAAGCTAAAGGTAGATATATTTCAACTTTAATAAATTGTAATATCAAATATCACAACAGTCGAAAGTTTATCCACAGGTGGATTAAAAATAAACAGGAAACTTTTGTTCAACAGACTAAAATGCATCCAAGCTTGCGAGACTCTTATTGATGCTAAGGATAAATCCAGCCTATTACGAGTAGTACCTGCACTTAATCTTTTTGGGAAAAATACGTCAGTTTACACTGGTAAATACATTTAATCGACTCATTTTAAAAATGATTAAAAATTGATTTGGATGCACGTGGCACAAACATTTTATAACTTGGGATCATTATTTAAATATATAAACTTGTAAAAGGATTACATGTTCCTTATGCGTTCAGTAGCCTGGTTCGTGCCGGGTTAAAGATCAATAGACACACCACATTACTTATTTATGCACTGACGGGTGTACGCCTACACCCCGCGTTTAGGTCGTGGCCATTTCGTAAAATGATGCCAAGGATATCCGGGACATGGTTATTAACCCCCCAAAGGCGTTAAGCAAACAAAACATATTTAAACGGGTCATCTCGATAATACTTAATCACCAATCGATTAAGGTCGAATGCCCGACCAAGCGGTATTTTATATACCGTACCCCAAGCCCGTATAAGGGAAAATAAGTTAAAAGTATTTACCTTTGAAAGTATAATTCACAAACAGCAAATGCAAGTAGCTTTTACTGGTCCTCCTATTCTGGAACGAAGGTTTATAATAACCTATTAGAATCCTAACGGGTCTTTAATTAAGCCTAAACTTAGACCGGTTAGTTTTAAAGATATGGTTCGTACGCACGATTATGGGTATACTATACACATTCTGGACTTTGAGATAAAAACGATAAGGTTTGACCCGTTTCGGCTAATTTATGCAAACTAGTTACATAAACCGAACCGAACGCGCAAGAAGCGTAACGGGTAACCGTAAGAGCCATATATAGGTTTCCTAAGTTAATATTCCTCAAATATGTTGTGACATCAGTAAGATATCTTTTATTATGCCCGAAACGAATTTAAACACAAACTATGCCCCGTAGGGGCATTTTGGTCATTTACAAAGTTATAACAGAGTTTAAGTATTTTCCTGAGTTACAGGTCTGATATCATTAGTAAAAATACTTAATTTAATAAGTTATAACATTCGGGTATTGCATATATGTGAAATTTATCAATTATAACCAAACTATGCACCGTAGGGGCATTTTGGTAATTTCACATAAGCTTAAAAGCTCAAAACTGAAGTTTGAGTCAAACAACTTTTGCTTACTGTTAAAATATTATAATTTACCTAAAATATCAGTAGGTATCAACCCTTGTATGTTTAAAATAGTTTTAGTACATACTATGCGTTAAAAACGCTTAAAAAGGCGATTAGGAGCCATTTTCGGGTTCTATATAGAAAGCTGATATTTTTATTATTCCAGAAGGTTTAAAATAATTTATTTATCATATAAAATCAGTAGCAAAAGGTTTGGGGTCAAAAAGATATGTAAAACTCATTTTATAGCTCAAAAGGGTAAAACCGACAATTACCGAATTAAGCTTATGACTCTAAGTTATGCTCAGCCTAAAATTAATTAAAAATCTTCAAAACTCCCAAAATAATATATTACATCAGTGGGTAGCAAGTTTGATATCAAAAGTGGGTTTAAATAGGCTATATGCTAATTATGTCGTTTAATCGCTAAAAAGCTTTCTAATTACGCTAATGAGCATAACTCTCGATCTACACCTCAAACTGATGTCAAAATTTGGGTTCAAGTTTATAAATCAGTAATTAATGTTTCTACTCTTTTACATCTTTAAAAATCACGTTTTATGGTGAAAAGGGCATAATAGTCAACATATAGGCAATTAACGGAATCATGCATATTAATTGGATAACTAATGAACCAAGGTGTATAATCACAGAGGGTTATACTAGCATGTAACCTGGTCCTAAGGAAACTCTAAGGCATTTCAAAATCATACTAAAACGGGTCAGAACTGAAGTCAAAGCAAAAGTCAAAGTTTTGCGACTTTCGGTTCCGAACCGGGTCTAAACAGAAAATTGTCGGATCAAACAAGCTTAGACCAGTTATTATACTTATTACCAAGTTATATGAGTGATAAAATAGGTTATACGCCTTCTACATTGTTAATTATGCTTTAATTCGAAGATTAGCATTCTGTTGACTTTTTCTAATCAACTTTGACCCGACAAATGGTCTAGTTAGAGTGGGAATCAGAGGGTGCCCTTTTAAGGGTTTAATACCCACATAATTACCAACTTATAACTACTTTCAATTCGACTAATCACTGGACCATCAATGATTAATCGCTAAGTCAAACGGTAATTACGATGGTTTGACTTTTAAGCTAAAACTAAGCAAAAACTTAACTAAGAAAGGTTAAGCATACTTACTGAAGTCCTATGCACGATTAGGAAGGCTTAGGGTCTGCTCTTAAGCTCCTGGAAGCTCCAGAAATGCAGAAGGAATGAGTGATCAAAATGGTTGCAGCAAGAGGCCTTTTATAGTGCTTTTGACCTCATAGATCATTGACACACAAGCCTAGCAATGGCCATGGATCATCCACAGAGGTCCCCTAGGTCTAAAAAGCATGTAGGGGTCGTCCAAAGAAGTGGAAAATCATTTTTAAGTCGGTTAGGAAGTTTATAACAACCCCTGCCCGAATTACTGTCGTTGGGCACCCCTTACGGACCGTAAGGGGGTGTCTTACGATTCGTAAGCCATCTGCAGAAGGCAAAAATCTTTTGTTCTTTCGAGTTTTGAAAGGGCAACCAATGTATTTCGAATTTTAGCCTCAATTATCATTATGGGGGCCTCTTATTTGGGTCTTGAACAGTTATATACCCTACCATTTTGAAGTGTTTTCTTGGACTTTAAAGGAAAACCATAAACGAAGGTTTATCGTGCATTTCTTCGTAGGATTCCACTCTTGCAAATATGAATCAATTATTGCTAGAAATCACCGGATTTGAATATATACCAGATGTTTATTAGTCTTGGGATTCATAATGAGGTCGTTCAGAGGTGTAAATTTAACATGACGACACTTTTAAATCCTGTCATACATCTTTAATTGGATCCGGGTTTAATAATATTTTTGTCTTACATGACACGTGTCGTTATTCTATTGAACACGAATTTTCTAGGTGTTACATCCTCACCCCCTTAAAAGAAATCTCGACCTCGAGATTTACTGAAATAAATGAGGGTACTTTTCTTTCATTGTGGACTCAACCTCCCACGTGTGCTCGGGACCTCTACGGGCATCCCATTTTACCTTTATAATAGGCACATGCTTCCTTCGAAGCTTCTTAACCTGTCGATCCTCGATCGACACAGGTTTTTCAACAAACTTCAAGCTCACTTCTATGTGCACATCTGTATGTGGTATGACTAGTGATTCATCAGCGAAACACTTCTTCAGATTGCATATGTGGAATACATTGTGAATACCATTGAGCTATTCGGGTAAGTTTAACTTATAGGCAACTGATCTGACACGTTCGATGACCTCGAATGGTCCTACGTATCTCAGGCTTAATTTGCCTTTCTTACCAAATCGCATCACTCCCTTCCAGGGTGGTACTTTAAGCAACACTTTGTCACCTACCTCGAAGTTAAAAGGTTTACGCTTTAAATCTGCGTAGCTTTTCTGCCTATTCCTGGCAGCTTTCAGGCGGTCACGAATCTGGACAATCTTGTCCGTCGTTTCAAAGACTATTTCTGGTCCTGACAATCGGACATCTCCAACTTCCGCCCAACAAACGGGCGTTCTGCACTTTCTACCGTATAAGGCCTCGAAGGGCGCAACCTTAATGCTGGTATGGTAGCTATTGGTGTAGGAGAATTCGATTAATGGCAGGTGGTTATCCCAACTACCACCTAAGTCAATCACACATGCACGAAGCATGTCTTCCAAGGTTTGGATTGTACGCTCACTCTGGCCGTCCGTCTGAGGATGGTAAGCCGTACTAAAATTTAAGCGTGTGCCCAAAGATTGTTGGAAACTATTCCAAAAATGTGATGTGTATCTAGTATCTCTATCAGAGATAATAGACACTGGTACGCCATGTAAGGCTACAATCTTATCTACGTACAATTGGGCTAACATGTCGGAGCTATAGGTCTCCTTGATGGGTAGGAAATGTGCTGACTTAGTCAGTCTGTCTACTATTACCCATATTGTGTCATTTCCTTTCCTTGTCTTTGGCAACTTGGTGATGAAATCCATTGTCACCATTTCCCACTTCCACGTGGGAAGTTCAGGTTGTTGTAGTAAACCTGACGGCTTTTGATGTTCAACTTTTACTTGCGCACACGTCAAGCATTTAGCTACATAGGAAGCTACAGACTTCTTCAAGCCTATCCACCAATAGTTTGCCTTCAGATCCTGGTACATCTTATCAGCTCCAGGATGAACGGAATATTTAGAACTGTGGGCTTCCTGGAGAATAACCTCTCGAAGTCCTCCATAAACTGGAACCCATATTCGTCCATTCAATCTCAGAATTCCGTCCTTGCCCGGAGATAACTGTTCTTCGGTTACTCCTAGCTTTTCATTAGGATAGTTAGCTTCCAACACAGCTTCCTTCTGTGCAGCTAACAACCTTTCGTTCAAACTGTTCCTTATCTCAATGCTCTTGGCATTGATTCTTATAGGTTTAACTTTTTCTTTGCGACTCAAGGCATCGGCGACTACATTCGCCTTGCCAGGATGGTATCTGATTTCACAATCATAATCATTCAAAGTCTCCATCCATCGACGCTGCCTCATGTTTAAATCCTTTTGGTTAAAGAGGTGCTGGAGGCTCTTGTGATCAGAATAGATCACACACTTGATACCATATAAATAGTGCCTCCATAGCTTCACTGCAAATACAAGGGCACCCAACTCCAAGTCATGGGTGGTGTAATTCTTTTCATGCACCTTTAACTGACGTGAAGCATAGGCAATAACCTTGCCATTCTGCATAAGCACACATCCCATGCCAGTGTGTGATGCATCGCAGTAAGCTACAAATTCTTCGGTACCTTCAGGCAATGTTAGTACGGGCGCGTTGCTCAGCTTCTGCTTAAGGATATCAAAGGATTCTTGTTGCTTGGGTCCCCAGTCGAACTTAATCTTCTTCCTAGTCAAAGAAGTTAGGGGCGTAGTAATCCTTGAAAAATTTTCGATAAAGCGTCTATAGTATCCTGCCAATCCCAAGAAACTGCGAATTTCTGTGGGTGTCTTCGGCTCTTGCCAGTTCATAACTGCTTCCACCTTAGCTGGATCCACTTGGATACCACACTCACTAACCACATGTCCAAGGAATTGGACTTCTCGAAGCCAAAATTCACACTTTGAAAATTTGGCGTAGAGTTTCTCATGATGTAGAAGTTTAAGAATACAGCGAAGGTGTTTCTCATGGTCAGCTTGGTTCTTCGAGTAGATGAGAATGTCGTCGATGAAGACGATGGCGAATTTGTCTAAGTATGGCTTGTAGACGCGATTCATGAGATCCATGAACGCGGCAGGTGCATTAGTGAGCCCAAAAGGCATCACTAGGAACTCGTAATGACCATAACGAGTCCTAAATGCAGTCTTGTGTACATCTTCATCTCTAACCTTCAGTTGGTGATAGCCTGACCTTAAGTCAATCTTAGAGAAGTAACTTGCCCCTTGCAATTGATCGAACAGATCGTCGATCCTGGGCAAAGGATACCTATTCTTTATAGTGACCTTATTAAGCTCACGGTAATCGATGCACAGATGCATCGATCCATCCTTCTTTTTGACAAACAGGACTGGCGCTCCCCATGGAGACGAACTAGGTCTAATGAAACCTTTAGCTAGCAATTCATCTAGTTGTGCTCTCAATTCCTTCATCTCAGTTGGTGCCAACCTGTAAGGCGCTCTAGCAACAGGTGCTGCTCCAGGGATGATGTCAATTCTGAATTCCACTTGCCTATCTAGTGGTAAACCAGGTAGTTCTTCAGGAAAAACTTCAAGGTATTCAGAAATGACGGGGATGTCTTCCATCTTAGGTTTCGGCTCATCAATAGTCACTTGTGCCATGTAGATGACACAACCCTTCTTCAAACACTTAGAGGCCTTGAGCATAGTCACTTGCTCAGGCAGTCCATACTGGGTATCTCCCTGTATGGTAAGTGACTCACCAGACGGAGTCTTGATCACCACTTGCTTCTTATTGCAGACAATCTGGGCCTGGTTACGCGATAACCAGTCCATACCCAAAACTATGTCGAAACCGGCTAACTTCAAAGGAAGTAGGGACAAAGGAAAAGAGTGGTTCTTAATGGATATGAAACATCCATCTAATATGGTTGAGGCGGTTTCTAAGGTGCCATCTGCTAATTCCACCTCATACTTCACACTTAGGGTTTTAACAGGTAAGTTCAGCAATTTACAAAACTTATTATCTACAAATGATTTATCAGCTCCTGAATCAAAAAGTACTCTTGCATAAACATCATTTATGAGGAAGGTACCTGTGATCACATTATCGTCCTGCACAGCTTCCTTTGCATCCATCCTGAAAACCCTAGCATTGGTCTTCTTTCCTTCATCAGCTTTCTTTGCGAGTTTTGGGCAGTTGGACTTAATATGCCCTTTTTCGTTGCAACTGTAGCACGTTGCGTCCTTCAACTTTTTGCAATCCAAGGTCTTGTGTTCCTTGGACTTGCATATACCACAGGCAAAAGTTCTTGACTGAGTCTGCGAGTTCGATTCATATCTGCACTTCCCGAAGTGCTGTTTCTTGCAGACTTTGCACTTGGGCTTATCTCCGGATTGATGCCCATCCTTCTTTGACTCAGACCCCTTCTTGTGGTCACTGTTTCCTCGGTGCTTCTTGTTTGACCTCCGTGAATTGTCATCTTCACGTTTCCTTTTCTCGGCATCCTTGTTCCTCAGCGATCTTTGTCTGACCACGTCCAGTGTGAGGGACAAAGATATATCAGCTACAGATCTGGAAGTAGTTGGCCGAGAGGCCTTCACGCTTGCCTTAATTTCTGGGGCTAAACCCCCAATGAAATGAGCTATTCTTTTGGGTTCCGGGGTCACCAGATACGGAACCAATCTTGACATGGTATTAAAGCTCGTAAGGTAAGCTTGGCAATCCATATTTGTCATTACCAATGATAGAAAATCTGACTCAATCTTTTCGACCTCATGCTGAGGACAGTAGTTCTCCCTGATGAGGGTAACAAATTGTTCCCATGTCATATTGTACAGGGGGATCTTCCCAGTAGATTGAATCAACGATCTCCACCAGGCTAAGGCCTCATCTTTGAACGATTGAGACACAAACTTTACCACATCCTTCTCAGCGCATCCGCTGATATCAACAACTGTGTCCATTTCATCCAACCACGTCATGCAGTCTATAGCCCCTTTCTCCCCAGTGAAATCCCTGGACTTGCATGAAACAAAGTATTTGTAGGAGCAACCCTTATCACGGGGTCCTTGATTCAGCATGATTCTTTGAGATGGAACACTTTGCTGATTTGTGGACTGACGATCGTCATCACCTTTCTTAGGCTCATCCTTTTTAGAGGGTGGTGGCTTGCTGTGAGCCTCAGAATGAGTCTTAGGCATTGAATGTGGTGCAGATAGGGTCCTAGTTCGAGTCCCACTAGATCCACTATACTGTTGCTCCATAGCTTTAGATACAGCTGTATCAATCAGTGTACGGAGTTCTTCCCTGGTTATATTAATCCTAGCATTCTCATTATTCTCCAGGGGATGACTGTTGATCTCGTCAGAGTCAGCCATGTATCTTGAACTGTTACATAAGATATTGACATTAATTTATTTGAGAGTTTATTATGGAATTGTCTTTTATGGCAATTCATTAACCATGGTAAACATAGACCATATTTGGTTAATTTGTTACTCACATTTATTTAGGATTTTACTATAATCTATCCTAATTATAAAACAATAATAGTATTATTAGCACAAAAGGCCTAGTCACGAGGACATTTTTAAATTATAAGCCATGATTTCAGAGAATCAAGGCATGTAGGTTTGAACATAGTTCTTTACCTTTTTCAGACAGGGTCGCAAACTACTACTGTCTTTTGTCTCATATGAAAATGAGCAGGGCCCGTAGGCACTATATTACCAATGGATGGTTAACATATGATCATCTTAATTAATGATTTAAACCCATGATTTATATATCATTAGTTTGTGTTAGGAATCTTTTGAAGAATCCTATTAAGAATGACGTGTGTGATTTTAACGAATCACTTCTGCCAGGAGCGTTAACATGTTTTCAGATGTTAACAGGGATTTGAATCTTTTTAAACAGGCCATACCATCTTGGCCAGGTCTTATAATGACATGCAAGCTAGGTTATACCTTTAAGATTCTTAGTTAATATTTAAATAGGCAGATTATTTTTAAAAGGAATGATTTTGATTCATTTATTTCATATATAATTTATTTATGCATATAATGGCAAGAATGAAATTTATAAACTTAACATTCCATTAATTATTAAAAAGATTACACATCGCCCTAAACGGGACTTTTTAAACAGAACAACTTACCCACGCAGGGGTCAAACTGAAATACTAGTCCACGCAGGGACTTAAACAAACAACATACCCTCGTAGGGGTTAACAGAAAGATAGGCCCACGCAGGGGCTCAAAAGACAAACATACCCACACAGGGGTCAAAAAGTATGACAGGCCCACGCAGGGGCTCAACTGAAACAAGGAAAATACAATCAATAATTGAAGGATTCAATGGTCCTTCTTGCTCTTCCCTTTTATTAAACTTGTCAATCCCTGGAAGAAACTTTGTCGCTCCCTGCGATCCCTGTGAACTACCTGTTCAACTTGGTCTAATCTTTGAAGAATTTCTTCCCGTTCTGGCGGGGAAAACCATGGCGACTGAGATTGTTGCCGAATTATAGGTCAAGCAGGTATTTGGTACCCATAAGTCGGGTACCCTACTCCCCAAGGAGCTCCATACGGTCCTTCAGGATGAAGGGCGTTGTAGTTGGCCGCTACCAAGTATGGGTCAGCTTCAGCGTAATTATTGTTGGTGTGAGCCGGCTACTCAAACGGGTTATATGCCATTGAACCAGTGTAGGCAGGAATCGGGTTATCAAAACCCATCGGTGGTGGTTGCGGTGCAACTGGGTTTGAAGGTTCACCCATTTGTGGGTCTTCCTGTAGTGGTGGATAATGACTGCTACTTGAGTGATGAGGGGTGCTGAAGTGAAAATCCCCTCCACGCGCGGATATTCGCGCGCCTGTCCTCCTACGCCTCGGTGGTTCTGGAGGTGCTTGATGAACTGGTGGTGGTGGAGGCGGTGGCGTGACTGCCACAAATCGTGAATCCCCAGAGGGATCCTGCTGCTGCTGCTACTGGTGAGGTGATGAATGGTGAGAAGGTGTGAAGTACCATTCATGCTGGTTAAACCTCGCTTGAAAGCTGTCTGGACCACCGTAGGGTGATCCGTGAAAAGATGAACCATCGGAGATCTCGATGGGATGGTTGGGAGTTCCGGTTGCGGGCTCAACGGGATCAGTGTCCTCGTCCATGTCCATTGCATTGTCTTCAGAAAAGTGGTCCTCCGGTCCCAATAGGTTAAAACCCACTGGTTCTTGGATATAGTTCGCCGGGTTGAACCGGCCCTGAAAAACAGGAGTAGGGTTGCTAAAGGAGTTGTGCGAAAGAGATCTCTGGAGAGGTATATATGAAGGCTGTGGGTTATCGGGCTCGTTTTCCGAATGTGACCCGAAGGAATGGTGGTAAGGAGGTGTTGAGTAGTGTGAAACAGACCGTCTAGCGGTCTCCACATTGGTCCTCCAGTTCTCTCGACGATCGGCACTCGCAGTGGTAGAAGGAGCTCGCCTGTGCGAAGGCCCGGCTTCATGATCATTGGGGGCAATGATTGGCCCCTTGCCTCGTCCTCTTCGTCTGAAAAATCTTGGCGGCATATTTAGACCTGTCGATATAACATAAGATAACAACGAAATATAAAGGACAAAGTTAAGATAAAAACAAAAACATTTTGGATTATTCTTATGTTCTTTGTCTAGACTCGAAAATTTAGGAATGCACAATTGTGTCATTGAGATTAAACACAAAAGGCTAGTGTTTAATTCACTCAATGTTGGCTCTGATACCAACCAGTCACGCCCTGATATTTCCACGTATTACCAGTGGGCCCGGTGGGGGTATCGTGACGTGGTTGGCAACATTACAGTCAAACAACACAATATTTAAATGCACAGCGGAAGCTAAAGGTAGATATATTTCAACTTTAATAAATTGTAATATCAAATATCACAACAGTCGAAAGTTTATCCACAGGTGGATTAAAAATAAATAGGAAACTTTTGTTCAACAGACTAAAATGCATCCAAGCTTGCGAGACTCTTATTGATGCTAAGGAGAAATCCAGCCTATTACGAGTAGTACCTGCACTTAATCTATTTGGGAAAAATACGTCAGTTTACACTGGTAAATACAATTAACCGACTCATTTTAAAAATGATTAAAAATTGATTTGGATGCACGTGGCACAAACATTTCATAACTTGGGATAATTATTTAAATATATAAACTTGTAAAAGGATTACATGTTCCTTATGCGTTCAGTAACCCGGTTCGTGCCGGGCTAAAGATCAATAGACACACCACATTATTTATTTATGCACTGACGGGTGTACGCCTACACCCCGCGCGTAGGTCGTGGCCATTTCGTAAAATGATGCCAAGGATATCCGGGACATGGTCATTAACCCCCCAAAGGCGTTAAGCAAAGAAAACATATTTAAATGGGTCATCTCGATAATACTTAACCACCAATCAATTAAGGTCGAATGCCCGACCAAGCGGTATTTTATATACCGTACCCCAAGCCCGTATAAGGGAAAATAAGTTAAAAGTATTTACCTTTGCAAGTATAATTCACAAACAGCAAATGCAAGTAGTTTTTACTGGTCCTCCTATTCTGGAACGAAGGTTTATAATAACCTATTAGAATCCTAACGGGTCTTTAATTAAGCCTAAACTTAGACCGGTTAGTTTTAAAGATACGGTTCGTACGCACGATTAAGCGAAGACCAGAATAGAATGTGATTTAGACCCGACAAGTTTGAAGACTTGCATAATATGGGTATACTATACACATTCTGGACTTTGAGATAAAAACGATAAGGTTTGACCCGTTTTGGCTAATTTATGCAAACTAGTTACATAAACCGAACCGAACGCGCAAGAATCGTAACGGGTAACTGTAAGAGCCATATATAAGTTTCCTAAGTTAATATGCCTCAAATATGTTGTGACATCAGTAAGATATCTTTTATTATGCCCGAAACGAATTTAAACACAAACTATGCCCCATAGGGGCATTTTTGTCATTTACAAAGTTATAAAAGAGTTTAAGTATTTTCCTGAGTTACAGGTCTGATATCATTAGTAAAAATACTTAATTTATTAAGTTATAACAGTAGGGTATTGCATATATGTGAAATTTATCAATTATAACCAAACTATGCACCGTAGGGGCATTTTGGTAATTTCACATAAGCTTAAAAGCTCAAAACTGAAGTCTGAGTCAAACAACTTTTGCTTACTGTTAAAATATTATAATTTACCTAAAATATCAGTAGGTATCAACCCTTGTATGTTTAAAATAGTTTTAGTACTTACTATGCGTTAAAAACGCTTAAAAAGGCGATTAGGAGCCATTTCCGGGTTCTATATAGAAAGCTGATATTTTTATTATTCCAGAAGGTTTAAAATAATGTATTTATCATATAAAATCAGTAGCAAAAGGTTTGGGGTCAAAAAGATATGTAAAACTCATTTTATAGCCCAAAAGGGTAAAACCGACAATTACAGAATTAAGCTTATGACTCTAAGTTATGCTCAGCCTAAAATTAATTAAAAATCTTCAAAAGTCCCAAAATAATATATTACATCAGTGGGTAGCAAGTTTGATATCAAAAGTGGGTTTAAATAGGCTATATGCTAATTATGTCGTTTAATCGCTAAAAAGCTTTCTAATTACGCTAATGAGCATAACTCTCGATCTACACCTCAAACTGATGTCAAATTTTGGGTGCAAGTTTATAAATCAGTAATTAAGGTTTCTACTCTTTTACATCTTTAAAAATCACGTTTTATGGTGAAAAGGGCATAATAGTCAACATATAGGCAATTAACGGAATCATGCATATTAATTGGATAACTAATGAACCAAGGTGTATAATCACAGAGGGTTATACTAGCATGTAACCTGGTCCTAAGGAAGCTCTAAGGCATTTCCAAATCATACTAAAACGGGTCAGAACTGAAGTCAAAGCAAAAGTCAAAGTTTTGCGACTTTCGGTTCCGAACCGGGTCTAAACAGAAAATTGTCGGATCAAACAAGCTTAGACCAGTTATTATACTTATTACCAAGTTATATGAGTGATAAAATAGGTTATACGCCTTCTGCATTGTTAATTATGCTTTAATTCGAAGATTAGCATTTTGTTGACTTTTTCTAATCAACTTTGACCCGACAAATGGTCTAGTTAGAGTGGGAATCAGAGGGTGCCCTTTTAAGGGTTTAATGCCCACATAATTACCAACTTATAACTACTTTCAATTCGACTAATCACTGAATCATCAATGATTAATCGCTAAGTCAAACGGTAATTACGACGGTTTGACTTTTAAGCTAAAACTAAGCAAAAACTTAACTAAGAAAGGTTAAGCATACTTACTGAAGTCCTATGCACGAAGAGGAAGGCTTAGGGTCTGCTCTTAAGCTCCAGGAAGCTCCAGAAATGTAGAAGGAATGAGTGATCAAAATGGTTGCAACAAGAGGCCTTTTATAGTGCTTTTGATCTCATAGATCATTGACACACAAGCCTAGCAATGGCCATGGATCATCCACAGATGTCCCCTAGGTCTAAAAAGCATGTAGGGGTCTCGTCCAAAGAAGTGGAAAATCGTTTTTAAGTCGGTTAGGACGTTTATAACAGCCCCTGCCCGAATTACTATCGTTGGGCACCCCTTACGGACCGTAAGGGGGTGTCTTACGGTCCGTAAGCCATCTGCAAAAGGCAAAAATCTTTTGTTCTTTCGAGTTTTGAAAGGGCAACCAGTGTATTTCGAATTTTAGCCTCAATTATCAGTATGGGGGCCTCTTATTTGGGTCTTGAACAGTTATATACCCTACCATTTTGAAATGTTTTCTTGTACTTTAAAGGAAAACCATAAATGAAGGTTTATCGTGCATTTCTTCGTAGGATTCCACTCTTGCAAATATGAATCAATTATTGCTAGAAATCACCGGATTTGAATATATACCTGATGTTTATTAGTCTAGGGATTCATAATGAGGTCGTTCAGAGGTGTAAATTTTACATGACGACACTTTTAAATCCTGTCATACATCTTTAATTGGATCCTGGTTTAATAATATTTTTGTCTTACATGACACGTGTCGTTATTCTATTGAAAACGAATTTTCGAGGTGTTACACCTTTGGTTGCAAGGGTTTTCGTCTCCTGAGGCGGGTTAGTGTCGCGCTTCTTGCTGAATCCCTTGTTGTTGCGAGTTGCTTCATTCAGGTTTGCATGTTTCCTTTTCTTGTCGCCGGACGACTCAGCATGCATCTCAGTCTTTTTCGTTGGGTTTAGTGATAGCTTCTTCATACGAACACAATCTTCAGTAAGGCTGACAGCCAGAGTTACAGCCTCTGTGATTGTTTGAGGTTTGGCTGAAGTTACCATGCCACGGAATTCTGAGGCCACTCCCCAAATGTAGCGTTCAACACGCTTGAATTCGGGAGTCACCATGTAGGGAAGCACTCTAGACAGGTCATGGAACCTTCGAGTATAACCATTAATGTCAGCACCTTCCATGGTCAAGTTCCAGAACTCCGTTTCCAGTCTTTGGAGTTCAGCACTAAAGCAGTACTTCTCTCTCATTCTTTCCTTCAGTTCATCCCAAGTTAGGCCATAAGCGGCATCATCGCCCAAAGTTTGGACTTGCAAGTTCCACCAAGTCAAAGCTTCATCGACAAATAACCCAGTGGCAAAAGTGACTTGTTGATCAGCGGTACACTTGCTCATGCGGATAGTAGCTTCAGTCTTCTCCGTCCAGCGTACAAATGCTACTGCACCTCCTGTGCCGTCATAGTTCATCGGCTTGCAGTCGAGGAACTGCTTGAAAGTGCAGCCTGGAATTGATTCAACCAATTCACACGTGAGCAATCGAAGAAATAATGAAACAAAGACCGTCCATAAATTTCTCCATGCTTAGCAAATCGTCTTAAGGTTACCTTGAGCTGCGTTTCCTCCAGACGAATCTCCATGCCCGTTACGTCTAGCATTGCTTGGTCCTCCACTGTCTTGAGTATTGATGCGTGTGAAGTGTATATATAAGTTTAAGTATATTTTAAGCCCTTTTACACTTTTTTAGCCAAGTTTTAAATTTATAAAACACGATATTTACTAACACTAAACACACATATGGGCAAGTGCACCCATCGTGAGCGTAGTATAGTGTTGGTAAAATACCGAGGTCGTCCAAGGACACAAGAGCTTTTAGTACCGGTTTATCCTCAACGTCTAATCAAATCAAAACGTTGGAAAAAGGTTTTAAAAATAGAAAAATAAAAACTAACTAAAATGCGGAAAATAAAAATAAAAAATAAAAACAGATAGACAAGATGAATCACTTGATTCCGACTCGTGTTTAGTGTAACCTTTGATTATTTCCGCACTTTTGCACTTATTTAAGAGATTATCTTAGTTATTGTAGTAGGCCCCTCTTTTGGAGGTGACGTTACCCTCAACCCTGTAGTTTGAGTCAGCAAGGATACAATCCTAAAGGGTGGATTATTGAGAGATAATTAATTAAGTTATTAATGCAAATTATGGTAGGCCCCTCTTTTGGAGGTGACGTTACCCTCAGCTAAGTAGTCTGAGTAAGCAGGGATACAGTCCTAAATAGTCGGGTTATAGTATTAATAGTAGTTTAACTTATGGGGGGATCAAAGAGTTTGGACCCCCGCCATCCAATACCGTTAAGTATTGAAGGAGGTCCTACTAAATTTGACCCAGGTCCCTTGCAGGATCTCTAAACACTGAACAACGGCAAGACTCTTACCAAACCGTTCCCTTAACCCCCCGACCAGGTAGCCAACATACCTCCATATAGACCGTGGAGATATGAATGGTGAAAATCTTTTATTTTATATAGACAGTAAAATAATGCCAAGACACCACGGACAAACGATAAGGAAGAATCACCTTCAACATAAAAAACTAGTTATTAAAGTCATTAATACAAAACAAAGTAAAAAGTGCGAAAAGATTAAAAATAAAAAGTATTACACTAGACACTTGTCTTCACCAAGTGATGTAAGAGACTTAGGCAAACATGGCCTTGATTGTCAAAAACTCTTACGATCAATCTTGGATCCCGAGACGACTCACACACTCTACAATGGACAATGGATGATGGTGGTGGATGATGGTGTTATGGTGGTGGTGGGTGGTGGGTGAAGTGTGAGAGAGGTGGTGTGCCAAGGGATGGTTTGAGCTTGAGCCAAGCACTCCTATTTATAGGCTGAACAGAAGCTCGGGCACGGCCCCGTGTCCAGTGGGCACGGCCCCGTGTCCACATCCTCTCTTTCTTCATTTAATTCAGCTTGTCTTTATTAGTTGACCACGCCCCCGTGTCCCCTGAGCACGACCCCGTGTGCAGAAGAATATTTGTACTATGAAGATTTGCCTGGATTTTGCGAATCTTATAGTTGAGCACGGCCCCGTGTCCGCTGAGCACGGCCCCGTGGTGGGCAATAGAAGCTTCTACCACTTTGTCTTTTCTACTGACACTTGGGCACGCCCCCGTGCTGGCTGAGCACGGGGCGTGTTCAGTCTTCTGTCTTCTTGTTTTGCTTGGGAAGATGCTGTCGTGGGGTCGGGCATGTCACGTTTGTTCCTTTTCTTGTATTTATGTTAGATTTTGCTGTCTTTTTGCTTCTTTTGTTAATTTGAGCTCATTTAATCCTGAAAATACAAAAGGAAGACAAAAGCACACTTTTTCCAACATTAGTACTAAAAAAGGGTTAGTTTTATGCCACAATTGATGTAATTTATATGTTGCATTTTGCACACATCAAATACCCCCACACTTGAATCGTTGCTTGTCCTCAAGCAAAACTCTTTATACTGTGGCTTTACACACCCAAATGGAATGGGTAGAAGAGAAAGTTTTCGGACTTGTCATGGAGTGTCGAGATTTCCAAGATTCTTTATTAAGTTTTATTTTTATTTATTTACAATCCTATTCGTCATGATTTATTTAAAACTTTTCATAAGATAAATTACTTATTAGGGCACAACATGCCTCTTTAAAATTCTCTTTATATACAAGTTCACATACCTCACGGGGATCACTCAACACTCGGCCGAAAATGTATTTTAGTGGATCACTCGAGAGCGGCATGAAACTTACTCCTACCATAAGCTTGCCAAGCAATCAATCCTCCTCTTTTTTTAACTATATACCTTTGTAAATATCAAGAGGACTTTTGGGTGAAGGGTTAGGTTTGGGTTAAAGGTAGGTGGTTGGGTTAGTGGTTAGTAGAAAGGGCGAAAAAGCGTAACAAGCGTCGGTTTTCGTAAGACTTTTTATTTTTGTAACTTTGATTTTGATGAAGTTATTATTCAAACAAAGTTATTTTTGATAAACTTGTTTGTTTATTTTCTTTTGCTTCATCATCAACACAATTTTTTTTTTGAAAAGTCATACGAAAAACCGAGCTAGTTACTAAAACAAAGGGTTAAAAATGAAAAAGGTTTTGGTGGGTGAAAGGGTGTTTGGTTTGGGTTATGAAATGAAAAGGTTTAGGCTCAATGGGGTTAACTAGGGGGATTTTGGGTAGGTGGTAAAAAAAAAAGAAAAATAATGGTGTAGAAATAAAAAGGGTTAGTCCTAATGCCTCCATCATTTACTTACTCGGGTTTAAGTTGGTAAGGACCGGGAATGCATCGTCATGGCAAATTCTAGAGTCGTAAGAACCAAGCGGCTATTCACACAACAAACGAAAAATGAGCATTTAATTTAAAGATATGTATTTGTATGCTCAATAAAGGCTCAAAACTCACTTTTGTGGGAATGGGTTTTTATGTGATCAAGTATATATAATCAAATTTTAACTAAGTTTGCCATGCCTTTTCATAATTTTCTTATGTTGGTTCTTTTTATCACGACGCTATCGGTTGTAAATTTGTAAAAATATAACCTTTTTAGAACTTGAAATTCCCGAATTAAACCTAGACAAGTAAAAAAAATTGAAAATTTTTGAAAAAATTTAGGGTGATTAGCGCTTCCAATAGAGTTTTGTGTAAGGCTTGTATTTAGGACTTGCAAGATTCAAGGTTTTAGCATCCCCCCCACACTTAAATTACACATTGTCCTCAATATGTCCCAAAAATAAATTTTTAGGTTGGTTGAATGTGTAAAAAGGTGTGAAAAAGCAAAAATTTTGTGTTACTGGGCGCTGGACACGGCCTCGTGGTGTCCGGGCACGGCCCCGTGTTCAAGTGCCAGTAACAAAATTAAATCAAGAGAAACAGAAGCTTGGACACGGGGGCGTGTTGAGTGAACACGGCCCGTGTCCAGTTTACCTGAACTGGGTCTTTCTGCAGACTGTGCAGCACGGGGCCGTGTTGGGCGGACACGGCCCGTGCCGAACTTACTGTAAACGAAGAATTTTTGTCGGATGGTCCTGTTTTCCTGCATGGGGTGCTGGTTCAAGTTTCCTTTGTATTCTTTGCAATCTCAAGTGTGTTTTATTCATTTCAACACCATCCAAACACCAAATTAACTAAAACCATCATTCATTAAGTCATAGAGAGAATTACATAATAGTCCTAAAAATTAAAATACTAGATAGTTAGGTCAAAGAAACACAAGAAATCTAAACTAAGAAGTTCTAGCCTACTACTTATTCTATTAGCAAAATTTTTGAAAAGGTAAATCCCTTGGTTAAATGTGGCTTGAAGAACTTCTTTCTCCGGGCATGGGTTCCTCACACGTCGGCGAGCCATTCTTCTATCTCCCAAGGGAGAAGAAAAGCGGGCTCATTGGCATCGGTTTGAGGAGGTGCAACCTCCACCGGGACTTCTTGTAGATCTACAAGAGGTGGTTCCGCTGGAATGTCGTCCCAACCGGTAGGATTGTGGATTCCAAGTGCTAGGTTCCAATCCTCTTAAGGGAGGATCGGTTCCATGGGAGGTGTTACAAGAATGTTTAACCTCTGGTGTAAGAGGTTTATTTCTTGAAAACTGTTTTCCAACCCCACCGAAAGATAATTTATACGGTCTATTAGGACCTCCTCTACTGAAGTCATCTCGTCAAGAGCCTCACGTAACGCCATCACGTATCTTACGAGAGTTGCTTCAATTGATGGCCTCCTTTCCCTTCGACTGTTTCTGGAGTGCGCAGAAGAGGTTCCACTGTTTTGGCTAGACATTCTACGAAAACAAATAGTTCGTTTTCATGAAACAGTACAACGGACACGGCCCCGTGCTCAATGAGCACGGCCCCGTGTTCAACTTTCTGCAGTTTTTTAGAACAAGGAATCTTGGAGTTTTAAATTATTTTCCCAATTTATGAAGCATTTTTGAACAAAAATAACTTAAAACAATGTTGTGTAACTTATTTTTAACAAGATTCCTTGAACAAAAACTTAACAATCATCTCAATGAAGCTTGAAATCAAGCTTCAATGGAGATGTTTTTGCAAGAAAGGTGAAGAAGAAGGTAATGGATAAAAGAGGAAAGGACAAGATGTTTGTTAGAACCTTCTTTTAGAACATACCTAGGATGGTAAGTTAGAAAATCCTTTCAAATCTCTGTCCCTGGATGGTCCAAATGTGCAGGATTCTTGGCTGCATTTATAGAAAACGACAGCATGCTAGACACGGCCCCGTGTCGGCTGGACACGGCCCCGTGTGCAGGCAAGATCCTGACACGTTTTGTCTGTATTCTGACAGAAGTC
This sequence comes from Helianthus tuberosus, assembly GCA_030545235.1. Taxonomy (NCBI): domain Eukaryota; kingdom Viridiplantae; phylum Streptophyta; class Magnoliopsida; order Asterales; family Asteraceae; genus Helianthus; species Helianthus tuberosus. Next base: position 129,990,870 of record CM060407.1, read on the forward strand.
AGAAGGGAATCTTTTGGTGGACACGGGGGCGTGTTGACCTGGGCACGGCCCCGTTTCGGAGGGCTGTTTATGAAGTTTGTCTATTTTTAAGGAACTTTTCCGGATCGGGCGGTTCCTTACTGGATGGAACAACCCCAAAGTGCCTAAGATACCTTAGTTGATCTAGATTAAGACGAGAACGCAAGAGGTTGTCGGTGAGGGTGATTCCTATGCTATATGTAGGTGGACAAGTCCAACCCTTTTCCGGGCTCTCGTTAAAGAAGGTGTATGTCGAATCGCTCAGGTCTATGTATGCATCGAACGAAGTCGATGGGGAGTCCTTCACGGCACAATCGACACAGGGACGACTATCGCTCAAGTCCTTACTAGAGTTAGAAGTATCGTCGGAAACAACGAAGTTGTTTGAATGCGATTTCAACACTTCTTCTTGGTTATCATATTGAGATAAATTATTGAAATCTATCCTAAGTTCTTTTAACCAATTAAGAATTAGATCTTCTAATTGAAATAATTCATCGAGAAACATTTCTCTTGGAAAATCTGGTTGGGAGCATTCGAGGGAGAGATAGGGATTATTTTTACTTTCGCCCCTCTTAAGGATACAAGGAGACGATGGGTCTAAATAGTGAGGCTTATAATTTAGAAAATAACATTCTAATTCCTCATGGGTACCGCCATATAATTGACACCACGTAGTACCATAAGAGTGCCGAAAGTAAAAAGTATCAGTATCACTCATGTTTGTGTCAGAAATTACCAACCGTCGGGATCTTACGGTTCTGTTTTCAGTAACTGAATCTTGGGTACGGGGGTGTGTTGAGTGGGCACGGCCCCGTGTTCAGCTTACTGTCTGACTTAAAACAGGATTGCCAGTTCCAATGATTGGGCACGGGGGCGTGTTCAGCGGGCACGGCCCGTGCTGAGTTCTGCAGAAGCTGAAAAACAAAAAAAAATCCTAAAAAAATGAAAAACAAGAAAAAACGATTAGGCCGCTGATTCCTAACTTTTTTAAAATCCTTGTGTCCCCGGAAGCGGCGCCAAAAACTTGATGCGTGTGAAGTGTATATATAAGTTTAAGTATATTTTAAGCCCTTTTACACCTTTTAGCCAAGTTTTAAATTTATAAAACACGATATTTACTAACACTAAACACACATATGGGCAAGTGCACCCATCGTGAGCGTAGTATAGTGTTGGTAAGATACCGAGGTCGTCCAAGGACACAAGAGCTTTTAGAACCGGTTTATCCTCAACGTCTAATCAAATCAAAAAGTTGGAAAAATGTTTTAAAAATAGAAAAATAAAAACTAACTCAAATGCTGAAAATAAAAATAAAAAATAAAAACAGATAGACAAGATGAATCACTTGGTTCCGACTCGTGTTTAGTGTAACCTTTGATTATTTCCGCACTTTTGCACTTATTTAAGAGATTATCTTAGTTATCGTAGTAGGCCCCTCTTTTGGAGGTGACGTTACCCTCAACCCAGTAGTTTGAGTCAGCAAGGATACAATCCTATAGGGTCGGATTATTGAAAGATAATTATTTAAGTTATTAATGCAAATTATGGTAGGCCCCTCTTTTGGAGGTGACGTTACCCTCGGCTAAGTAGTCTGAGTCAGCAGGGATACAGTCCTAAATAGTCGGGTTATAGTATTAATAGTAGTTTAACTTATGGGGGGATCAAAGAGTTTGGACCCCCGCCATCCAATACCGTTAAGTATTGAAGGAGGTCCTACTAAATTTGACCCAGGTCCCTTGCAGGATCTCTAAACGCTGAACAACGGCAAGACTCTTACCAAACCGTTCCCTTAACCCCCGACCAGGTAGCCAACATACCTCCATATAGACCGTGGAGATATGAATGGTGAAAATCTTTTATTTTATATAGACAGTAAAATAATGCCAAGACACCACGGACAAACGATAAGGAAGAATCACCTTCAACATAAGAAACTAGTTATTAAAGTCATTAATACAAAACCAAGTAAAAAGTGCGAAAAGATTAAAAATAAAAAGTATTACACTAGACACTTGTCTTCACCAAGTGATGTAAGAGACTTAGGCAAACATGGCCTTGATTGTCAAGAACTCTTACGATCAATCTTGGATCCCGAGATGACTCACACACTCTACGATGGACAATGGATGATGGTGATGGATGATGGTGTTATGGTGGTGGTGGGTGGTGGGTGAAGTGTGAGAGAGGTGGTGTGCCAAGGGATGGTTTGAGCTTGAGCCAAGCACTCCTATTTATAGGCTGAACAGAATCTCGGGCACGGCCCCGTGTCCAGTGGTCACGGCCCCGTGTCCACATCTCCTCTTTTATTCATTTAATGCAGCTTGTCTTTATTAGTTGACCACGCCCCCGTGTCCACTGAGCATGACCCCGTGTGCAGAAGAATATTTGTACTATGAAGATTTGCCTGGATTCTGCGAATCTTATAGTTGACCACAGCCCCGTTTCCGCTGAACACGGCCCCGTGGTGGGCAATAGAAGCTTCTACCACTTTGTCTTTTCTGCTGACACTTGGGCACGCCCCCGTGCTGGCTGAGCACGGGGCGTGTTCAGTCTTCTGTCTTCTTGTTTTGCTTGGGAATATGTTGTCGTGGGGTCGGGCATGTCACGTTTGTTCCTTTTCTTGTATTTATGTTAGATTTTGCTGTCTTTTTGCTTCTTTTGTTAATTTGAGCTCATTTAATCCTGAAAATACAAAAGGAAGACAAAAGCACACTTTTTCCAACATTAGTACTAAAAAAGGGTTAGTTTTATGCCACAATTGATGTAATTTATATGTTGCATTTTGCACACATCAGTACGGTTCGCCTCGTACTGGGCGATAGCAGCGGAGATTGTCACACCCCCAAAAAATCCACCTGCGGAGTACTACCGCTTGGAGGCGTGACTGACCAGGATCCAGCCACCAATCATATTGAACAAGCATATAAGTGGTTATAAAAATCCAACCAATACAATTGGTGTTCAAACAAAACATAGTTAAGTTGCAAGCGGAAGCATAAGTCTTAAATCAAAACATAAGTTAAATTGTTCCAAAGTTTAACATGGCACACAGCCGTCCATGTCCCACAACGACTTTCTTCCATGCAAGCTCCAGCTAAACACCTATTGACCTGCAAAGCATGTAGTAACGAGTCAACAACAAGTTGAGTGAGTTCACGGTTGGGTGTTCGTTTTAAGTTGTTTCGAAAACAGTTTCCTTTATCTGGCAATCCTGCCGTGGGGGTTACCCCATAGTTAAAAACGTGTCATGTTTATTCCCGGTTACTCTGGCAATCCAGCCGTGGGGGCTACCCCGTGTTAGTTATCTGGCATTTCGGCCGTGGGGGCTACCCCATGTATACACTAGACTCGTTACCATATCGACTGCTGACTGTAGTCATGTTTAAGTGCCCTGAAACTGTCAATGTCTATCATCATTGACGTGCCCCAGATCCATTAGTTCACGCCCGTCCTCTGCGGCACGGTGTGAGGTTTGTCAGACCTAAATAGCGCTATCTAACTAATGACCCGCTCGCCATTGGCCCGGCGATTAAGTCGATATAAAGAGGAGGGACTTCGTGATAGAGTTTTGGTCTAGTACGAGTTATCTGTCCGTGAGGACGAGGAATTACATTCCTGAACCATTGCTGTCCTACCCAGGGAGGACGAGGAACCCATGTTCCTTAACCCCAATTCCCGACCCCTGGGAATCCCATGCTTTGTAGAGGGTGTGAACTCACCTTGGTTTGCTCGGCAGATACACAGAAAAGTCAATCAAGCAATATTGTGGTCAACCACGTCCTAACATAGTTGTATCATACAAGTCAGGTTCGTATCCAAGTTTTGCACGTATGTTCTACACGTATTGCACTCAAGTAACAATCATGGCATACATGTATAAACATGGCAGTTTGCAATAATGCCTATGGTCTGAACAGTAGTATGCATTACAAATAAACAAGGTCCAAGGCCCGGCCCAAATGCCAAGCCCGTAATAGTGCAAGCCCAATTCAGCGTGCACAAGTGTGTGGTCTCGAGTCGAGACTGTATGGTCTCTACTCGAGACTGTGCGGTCTCGAGTTGTAGTCCACAAGGTTTCGAGTCGCAACTTAAGGTGATCTCGGGTCATGCATGAGGTGGTCTCGAGTCGCAACTGGACTCGCAACCACGTTTTCGAGTTGTGCTGATTGTGTTGGCATTGTGTGGTCTCGAGTCGAGACTAGGGGTTCTCGACTCGCAACCTGAGTCGCAATCTATGTTCTCGAGTTGTTGTTCCGTGGTCTCGAGTCGCAACCGTTGCGGTCTCGAGTTGTCCTGCTGATTCTGATATATCAGGCCAATTTGTACTATGCATCAGGCCCATTTTAGGAAATAACCAATGAGGGTTAACTAACAAGTTTCCTAAACTAACAACTAATTAATATGGATCAAACCTTGCCCTTTTTAAATCTTCAACTTATATTCAACATGTTCATCTTTAGGGTTTTCATATTCATCCAAAGCAAATATAAACCAAATAGTCAACATAATTTACACACAATCATCGGTTCACCATCATGTATATACATTTGTTATAACAATCTTGCATACCATCTTTAAACAACATTTTCATACAAGAATATGTTTTGCAAAACAATCACTCATTCATCTCCAAATTACCTATCATACAATCTAAACATTTAACTAGTCATCAAAGTCATCTACACACATTTAACTATATAGAACATGTATTCATTCATCAAACGTACCTATGTCATGCATTATCATCTATAATGGAGGGGATACTAACCGGTTGTGAAAAGGGCGCCGAATCAAGGAAGAAACCGAGAAAGTAAAGTGTCCGAATGATGATGATGAGCTTGACCGAGTTTCTTGACCGAGTTTCTTGACCGAGATTTCTTGTTGACGCCGGTTAGATCCGAGCTTGAACCGAGAATTGGGAGAGAAGGTGGTGTTGTTGGGGGTTTTTAGTGAGAGAGAAAAGGAGTGTGTGTTTGTGTAAAATTGGAGGAAGTGGGGAAGGTTTGGGGGTTTTTATACTAATGATGCACCCTAGTGGGTATTCGGAGTGGGCTAAGGGAGGTGCGGCCCAAACGGCCCAAGGGTCCACTGTTCACTCGAGACCACATGGTCTCGAGTCGAGTCCTTGTGTCTCGGTTCACATAATTACACGCATACATATAAGCACCGTACATAATCACAAAACACATTAAGATAATCACCAACTTTCATTTACTAGCATATATAAACACATAACGTTCAAGCATGAAACATCGAGATACAAGAAAGGGTTTTAAATTTCGAGTTGTCACATCATCCCCAAGTTGAAAGAAATTTCGTCCCGAAATTTGGTAGGCACTCTCTGAGGAAGCTAGTTAAGTTGTATGGTGTTCCCGGTTTTCCTGGGGTGTCACATCCACCCCCCGTTGATCTGGAATTTCGTCCCGAAATTCCGTAGCTTCGGCCTCAGTAGTGGGTGTACTGTTTGCGAACAGTTGGGGATACTTTTGTTTCATCTGATCTTCGCGCTCCCAGGTGAACTCCGGGCCGCGACGTGAGTTCCAACGAACTCGGACGAGAGGTATTCTAGTGCTCTTGAGGACCTTAACATCCCGGTCCGTGATTTCGACTGGTTCCTCGACGAATCGTAACTGTTCGTCGATGGTGAGTTCCTTCAGAGGAACTACGTGGGTCTCATCTGACAGACACTTCTTCAGATTAGACACGTGAAAAACGTTGTGAACTGCACCGAGTTCTGCTGGTAAGTTCAGTCTGTAGGCCACCCTGCCTATTTTCTCAATGACTTCGAAAGGTCCAACGTATCGTGGGTTAAGTTTGCCGCGTTTACCAAAACGAACCACACCCTTCCAGGGTGAAACTTTGAGTAGTACCCGCTCCCCAACCTGGAGCTCAAGTGGTTTCCTGCCCATGTCGGCGTAAACTTTCTGACGGTCGCGAGCTGCCGCCATGCGTTTTCGTATTTGAGCAATTTGTTCGGTCGTGTCTACCACGTGTTCTGGACCAGTGATCTGACTATCTCCCACCTTTGCCCAGCAAAGAGGTGACCGGCATTTACGTCCGTACAATGCCTCAAACAGAGCAGCTTTAATGCTGGTGTGGTAGCTATTATTGTACGAGAATTCCACCAGTGGCAGATGCTTCTCCCAGCGGTTGCCAAAATCGATTACACATGCACGAAGCATGTCTTCTAAGGTTTGAATGGTGCGCTCGGACTGCCCGTCCGTCTGAGGGTGATACGTTGTGCTCATGTCTAATCGTGATCCAAAGGATTTGTGCATTGCTTGCCACAGTTCTGAAGTAAAACGTGCATCTCGATCTGAGATAATAGAGGTGGGAACCCCGTGCCTCGAAACAACTTCCTTGAGGTATATCTCTGCAAGAGTGGAGAACTTATCCGTCTCCTTGATAGCCAAGAAGTGTGCAGATTTTGTGAGTCGATCCACGATCACCCAAATAGTATCGTTTCCGCCCTGAGATCTAGGTAGGCCAGTAACGAAATCCATGGAAATTTGCTCCCATTTCCATTGTGGTATCTCTGGTTGTTGGAGTAGGCCTAAGGGTTTCTGGTATTCAGACTTGACTCTCGCACAAGTCAGACATTTGCTGACGTAGGTTGCTATGTAGGCCTTCATGCTAGGCCACCAATACGTAGTTTTGATGTCGTGGTACATTTTATCCGAACCAGGATGTACCGAGTAGCGAGACTTGTGTGCTTCGTCCATCACAAGCTCTCGTAGGTTGCCATAGAGTGGGACCCAAACGCGTCCCATTACGTAGTAAGCACCATCTTCCTTTTGTTCTAATCGTTGCCTTGATCCGCGTAGGGCTTCAGCCCTGACGTTTTCTGGTTTCAGTGCTTCCATCTGAGCAGCTCGTATCTGGGAAGGGAGACTAGAATGGATCGTGAGTCGTAAAGCTCGCACGCGCTTAGGCGCAGTGTCCTTCCGACTGAGGGCGTCAGCCACAACATTGGCCTTGCCCGGGTGATACCTGATGGAGCACTCGTAGTCATTCAGTAGTTCGACCCATCGTCGTTGTCGCATGTTCAGTTCCTTCTGCTTGAAGATATGCTCGAGGCTCCTGTGGTCGGTGTAGATGGCGCACTTGGTACCGTACAGGTAATGCCGCCATAACTTAAGTGCAAAAACAACAGCTCCCAGCTCTAAGTCGTGTGTAGTGTAGTTCTTCTCGTGAACTTTGAGTTGGCGTGAGGCGTAGGCTATAACCTTATCTCGTTGCATCAACACGCAACCCAGGCCTTGAATTGATGCGTCACAGTAAACCACGAAGTCGTCTGTGCCCTCTGGCAATGAAAGGATAGGCGCACTGCAAAGTCTATCCTTCAAGTGCTGAAATGCTAACTCCTGTGCATTTCCCCAACGATAAATAACACCTTTCTGTGTTAGCGAGGTGAGGGGCTGTGCGATCTTAGAAAAATCCTTAATGAACCTTCGGTAGTAACCTGCCAATCCTAAGAATTGGCGAATTTCCTTCAGTGTACGAGGTGCAGGCCAGTTCTTAATCGAGTCTATCTTGGATGGATCAACGTGAATCCCGTCCTTGTTTACCACGTGGCCTAGGAAATGGACTTCTCGAAGCCAGAAGTCGCATTTCGAGAACTTTGCATAAAGTTATTCTGTTCGAAGGAGTTCCAGGATAAGCCGTAGATGCTGCTCATGTTCTTCCCGACTCTTAGAATAGATCAGGATGTCGTCGATGAAGACTATAACGAACTTGTCCAGGTAAGGCTTGCACACTCGGTTCATCAAGTCCATGAAAACCGCAGGTGCGTTCGTCAGCCCAAAAGGCATGACCAAGAACTCATAGTGTCCGTAACGTGTCCTAAAAGTTGTTTTGGAGACGTCCTCTTCTCGGAATCTCAGCTGGTGGTAACCCGATCTTAAATCAATCTTTGAATAGTAGCTCGACCCTTGCAGCTGGTCGAACAAGTCGTCAATACGCGGTAGAGGATAACGGTTCTTCACCGTCACCTTGTTGAGTTCCCGGTAGTCGATGCACATTCTGAAGGTACCGTCCTTCTTCTTTACAAATAGTACTGGAGCTCCCCAGGGCGATGAGCTAGGACGAATGAAACCCTTATCCAAGAGTTCTTGTAGTTGCGTAGAGAGTTCTTCCAACTCTGATGGAGCTAAACGGTAAGGTGCATGAGCTATGGGTGCAGCTCCAGGAGCTAGTTCAATCTGGAACTCGACTTGGCGATGGGGCGGAAGACCAGGTAATTCCTCAGGAAATACCTCAGGATAGTCGCGTACAACTGGAAAGTCTTCTATCTTCTTCTCTTTCTCCGTGGTGTCAGTAACGAGAGCCAAAATGGCAGTGTGGCCCTTTCGCAAGCACTTTTGGGCCTTAAGGAGAGAAATGACGTTCTCAACAGCACTCCTCTTGTCGCCATGAATCATGAGAGGTTCACCACCGGAACCTGGAATACGGACAACCTTCTCGTTGCAAAGAATCTCTGCTCGGTGTTGGGATAACCAATCAATCCCAATGACAACGTCGAAACTACCCAAGACAATAGGAATAAGGTCGATAGAGAAGGTCTGGTCAGCGAGAATAAGTTTACAACCCTTGACTACGTGTGTGGCTTCTAAACTCTTACCATTCGCTAGCTCTACAGTGTGCTTGTTGTTCAAAGGTGTTGGAATACGCTTAAGCATTTGGCTTACTTCTAGTGACATGTAGCTAGTATCGGCACCCGAGTCAAATAAAACTGAAACGTAAAAGTCGTCGAGAAGGAACTTACCCGCCACAACATTGGGGTCATTCCTTGCTTCACCTTGGCCAATCACAAACACCCGTCCCCTGGCGCCATTGTTGTTGTTGTTCCCATTGTTACCATTTCCCTGATTGTTGTTATTGTTGTTGTTGTTGTTGTTCTGGTTCCTGTTCAGTTGGGGACAATCTCTCTTGAAGTGGCCTTCAGCTCCACACTGAAAGCACCCTTTGTTATCACCTTGCTGTTGCTGCTGGCGTTGATTCTGTTGAGCTTGCTGACGATTCTGATTGGCGGGGTATAAGCTCCTGCAATCCTTTGCAGCGTGACCAGGCTTGTTGCACCGATGACAGTTGCCCCTGGTGCATGGCCCGCTGTGGTGCAGGCTGCAGCGATTGCATTTGGGGTGATTTCCTTTGTACCCACCATGGCTTTGACCACCAGACGATTGCTGATTAGGGCTCTTGTAGTCATCAGTCCTTCTCTGCTGAGACTGGGACTGAACAGAAGTCGAACCCTTACTCGAAGTTCCATCCCATTTCCGTTTGTTGTCACTAGAGGTACCAGAAGTAGTTGCAGCACCTATGCGTTTTGGTAACTTGTTCTGCTCCACCGCCTGATCCGTGAGACGGTGAGCCAACTGAACAGCTTGCTGGTAGGTGGCGAGGTTCGCTGAAGTCACGTGACTTTGGATTTCTGGCACTAAGCCCTGAAGAAATAGTTCGATGCGCTTGATGGGGGGATCCACCATAGTAGGACACAGAATTGCCAGTTCGTTCGACCTTTTCACATAAGCTTCAATTTCCGACCCGGTCATCTTGAGGTTGAAGAATTCCACCTCTAGTTTGTGAATCTCATCCCGACTGCAGTATTCTTCCTTGATCATTTCCTTAAAATTCTCCCATGGGGTGGCGTTGGCAGCAACCAACCCCAGCATTTGGACCTGAGCATTCCACCATGTGAGGGCTAAACCCTCAAGAGTACCAGTAGCATACTTCACCCTGCGCGCCTCAGGGCATTCACACATTTCGAACACAGACTCTAGTTTCTCAAACCAGTGGAGGAGACCTACCGCTCCTTCAGTGCCGCTAAAAGTAGTTGGCCGGCAGTCCATGAAAGTCTTAAAAGTGCACACGGGTGGATGAGCATGTTGACCTATTGTGGGTGAAGGAAAAGACAGAGTTTAACACAAAGGTTGGTTCACGAGAGTAGGATTCTAAAGATCCTAGAATGAGTTCGGACTGCATGATATACCTCCTGCGTGTGCAGCTGCGAGTGCTGCGGCAACTCGTTCGTTGATCAGAGCCGTCAACTGGGCTTGTGTCAGGTTAACGCATCCAGACATGATCTTCATATCAAGAAGAACGTGAGTGAGAGGGGTTCGCGAAAGTACGACGATAAAATAGAGTAAGCACGCACGTGTTCAAGCAACAATAGTTATACTAACCAAGCATACCATAAGCAGTGTACTATGTAACTAACAAGTAGGCAATATATACACAGATCATATCACCTAGAACATCGACCCTTGCATGTGGAGTGAAGCGTCGTTGTGGACCGTTGAGCACTGTACAGGTTATAGTCTGGTTTTAACAAAAACGTTTTCCCCCTTTATTAAAACCAAGTTCACTATAACCAATGGCTCTGATACCAATCTGTCACACCCCCAAAAAATCCACCTGCGGAGTACTACCGCTTGGAGGCGTGACTGACCAGGATCCAGCCACCAATCATATTGAACAAGCATATAAGTGGTTATAAAAATCCAACCAATACAATTGGTGTTCAAACAAAACATAGTTAAGTTGCAAGCGGAAGCATAAGTCTTAAATCAAAACATAAGTTAAATTGTTCCAAAGTTTAACATGGCACACAGCCGTCCATGTCCCACAACGACTTTCTTCCATGCAAGCTCCAGCTAAACACCTATTGACCTGCAAAGCATGTAGTAACGAGTCAACAACAAGTTGAGTGAGTTCACGGTTGGGTGTTCGTTTTAAGTTGTTTCGAAAACAGTTTCCTTTATCTGGCAATCCTGCCGTGGGGGTTACCCCATAGTTAAAAACGTGTCATGTTTATTCCCGGTTACTCTGGCAATCCAGCCGTGGGGGCTACCCCGTGTTAGTTATCTGGCATTTCGGCCGTGGGGGCTACCCCATGTATACACTAGACTCGTTACCATATCGACTGCTGACTGTAGTCATGTTTAAGTGCCCTGAAACTGTCAATGTCTATCATCATTGACGTGCCCCAGATCCATTAGTTCACGCCCGTCCTCTGCGGCACGGTGTGAGGTTTGTCAGACCTAAATAGCGCTATCTAACTAATGACCCGCTCGCCATTGGCCCGGCGATTAAGTCGATATAAAGAGGAGGGACTTCGTGATAGAGTTTTGGTCTAGTACGAGTTATCTGTCCGTGAGGACGAGGAATTACATTCCTGAACCATTGCTGTCCTACCCAGGGAGGACGAGGAACCCATGTTCCTTAACCCCAATTCCCGACCCCTGGGAATCCCATGCTTTGTAGAGGGTGTGAACTCACCTTGGTTTGCTCGGCAGATACACAGAAAAGTCAATCAAGCAATATTGTGGTCAACCACGTCCTAACATAGTTGTATCATACAAGTCAGGTTCGTATCCAAGTTTTGCACGTATGTTCTACACGTATTGCACTCAAGTAACAATCATGGCATACACGTATAAACATGGCAGTTTGCAATAATGCCTATGGTCTGAACAGTAGTATGCATTACAAATAAACAAGGTCCAAGGTCCGGCCCAAACACCAAGCCCGTAATAGTGCAAGCCCAATTCAGCGTGCACAAGTGTGTGGTCTCGAGTCGAGACTGTACGGTCTCTACTCGAGACTGTGCGGTCTCGAGTTGTAGTCCACAAGGTTTCGAGTCGCAACTTAAGGTGATCTCGGGTCATGCATGAGGTGGTCTCGAGTCGCAACTGGACTCGCAACCACGTTTTCGAGTTGTGCTGATTGTGTTGGCATTGTGTGGTCTCGAGTCGAGACTAGGGGTTCTCGACTCGCAACCTGAGTCGCAATCTATGTTCTCGAGTTGTTGTTCCGTGGTCTCGAGTCGCAACCGTTGCGGTCTCGAGTTGTCCTGCTGATTCTGATATATCAGGCCAATTTGTACTATGCATCAGGCCCATTTTAGGAAATAACCAATGAGGGTTAACTAACAAGTTTCCTAAACTAACAACTAATTAATACGGATCAAACCTTGCCCTTTTTAAATCTTCAACTTATATTCAACATGTTCATCTTTAGGGTTTTCATATTCATCCAAAGCAAATATAAACCAAATAGTCAACATAATTTACACACAATCATCGGTTCACCATCATGTATATACATTTGTTATAACAATCTTGCATACCATCTTTAAACAACATTTTCATACAAGAATATGTTTTGCAAAACAATCACTCATTCATCTCCAAATTACCTATCATACAATCTAAACATTTAACTAGTCATCAAAGTCATCTACACACATTTAACTATATAGAACATGTATTCATTCATCAAACGTACCTATGTCATGCATTATCATCTATAATGGAGGGGATACTAACCGGTTGTGAAAAGGGCGCCGAATCAAGGAAGAAACCGAGAAAGTAAAGTGTCCGAATGATGATGATGAGCTTGACCGAGTTTCTTGACCGAGATTTCTTGTTGACGCCGGTTAGATCCGAGCTTGAACCGAGAATTGGGAGAGAAGGTGGTGTTGTTGGGGGTTTTTAGTGAGAGAGAAAAGGAGTGTGTGTTTGTGTAAAATTGGAGGAAGTGGGGAAGGTTTGGGGGTTTTTATACTAATGATGCACCCTAGTGGGTATTCGGAGTGGGCTAAGGGAGGTGCGGCCCAAACGGCCCAAGGGTCCACTGTTCACTCGAGACCACATGGTCTCGAGTCGAGTCCTTGTGTCTCGGTTCACATAATTACACGCATACATATAAGCACCGTACATAATCACAAAACACATTAAGATAATCACCAACTTTCATTTACTAGCATATATAAACACATAACGTTCAAGCATGAAACATCGAGATACAAGAAAGGGTTTTAAATTTCGAGTTGTCACAGAGATCCTTTCTTCCAGTAGAGCGTTCACCTCTTCAGCAGTTCTTGGCAGTGGGGGAGGAGGAGGTTGATCATCATTGCGAGCATTCACAGCTTTTCTGGGTGCCATGTTCTGACAGAACATAACACAACAGGGTTAAACATTTGTTTGATATCGTCATACTAGACAGTAGTAGCATATATATTCACAGGTATATACCACATAAGTGACATCAAACAATTATTACTCTAGCAGAGTACTTAGTAGGCTTGCACTGAGGGAATCTATACGTGACAAGACTTGTTGTGGTTTCTGTGCACTGAATTCCGTAATTATGTATGCATCCATAAATACGTGACTCCTTGCATAGTCCGCACAGTTCGTTTCATCCTTGTATTTCTTCCTTCAGATAGCCCATCGCTTTCAGGTAAAGTCACGTATACTTGTGAAATTCTACTTCTAGTATATGTAAATATCAAGTATCACACATAATCGCAAGTAATTCTTAATCACAGACAAGTGCTACTCTTGTGCACCCTAAGTCTCGTAGTGTCTTTTCTTGACTCGTGTAGACAGTTTCAGGTAGTAGATGTCGCGGGACGTTTTATGCAATGAAAACTCTTTGAAAAATTGTTTTCGTGAAAGGATCCTAGAGAATGTAGACTAGACTCGAGAAGGAATCCTGGTTCACTACAATCGCAGCTCTGATACCAATCTGTCACACCCCTTTCTGCGGCGGAAGCACGAGGTGTGATCATGAAAGGTTCTCATTGCATACGAAAGGTAAACATGCTACATGCTCGTAAAATAACATCATATACCATAATTTGAAAACATAAGTTTAGTGTTTACATCACGAGATAGCATAAAACATTGTCTTGAAAGTTTACAACTTTATTTAACTTAAACATAAACGACATCCAAGAGCATAAGCAAGACCGCGCGCACATCCACTTCTAGTTACCTGAAATACATGTGAGTTTTGGAAAAACGTCAACATAATGTTGGTGTGAATTCATGCAGTTTTTGTATTTCACGTTTGTATACTTTGTATGAAAACATAGTTTGTGTCATGTATAATTCAAGTTTTCATATATAAATCAAGTATTCATGTGTACACCACGTACTAATGTATAATTCAAGTTTACTTGTGTACCCCATGTACTTCAAGTATAAATCAAGTTTACTTGTGTACCCCACGTACTCAAGTATAAATCAAGTTTTAGTATGGTATGAATCTTAAGTAAATAAAGTATTCCTGTAAGTATCAGGATTGTTAATGGGTTGCAAGGCCATTAACATGTGACACGACATAGGAAGTCACCAAACCTTAGGCATTTTTCTAGTTGGCATATTCTGAGACACAAAAGCACTACTCGGTACTCGTCCTCACCAAGAGTGTGGCTGCCCGGCACCCGTTAGATCTAACCTTTTGTTCTGCGGTCTAGGTATATTGTTGATTAATGGTGCTTATGGTACCCTATTCGTGACACGATTTCTCGTATCATTTCTCAAAACGCATCATACTCGGTACTCGTTCTCACCAAGTGTGCTTCTTGTATTTGTATCATACCATTTGTAAAAATTGTACATGTATTTCACCCCCGAAGTTATAAAACTGAAAACAATTAAAAGAAAAGGGGGAGCATGAACTCACAACTTTGCGTTCCTTGCGTCGTAAACTTCACCGGATTGCTTATATAGCGTCGTGACCTAAACGTGTTTTCTTAACGTTAGTCACTAGACTTGTGTCGCACAAGTACAGTCACTCTCTTTTGTATATGCTTTTGTGTTAAAAACATTTTATATTTTTAACTAAGTGGCTTACCTATAGTATTTTCTCAAAAATTAATATAAGTATATTGTGTTTTGCACTTTGCACCCGAATGATGTATCTTGTATGTTGTATGTGTATCTTTGTGTTTTTACTTCTCATGAGTATTTAGTGTATTTTCCAGTCCTAATACACTATTCGCGTATAATACATACTACATACACTTAGCACAAAGTTTGGTGATCAAATAATATATATTTTTCTCAAAAAATATATACATACTTAATATCCATTTTTATTCTTGAAGAAATCCTCATTTCTTATCACCAAAAATTAGGGAAACCTTGGTAATATTCTTAGATACATTTTTAGGGAATAAGTTTCTCAAAACTTATATTTTTCTAAGTGTCAAAATTTATAGAAATTTTGACAGAGTTTCCCCTAAAAATGGAGGTTTCCCATGTTCTCAAAACATGTGTTTATTTTCTTTTAAATCATCAACAATCAATTTTTTAACAATAATCATCAACCACATATACTAATTTCTCTATTCCATGAACTTGAGAATTTAAAAAAATGTGTAGTAACTTACTAGTGTATTTAGTAAGCCTTGTTACCTTTAAAAATATGATTAGTTTCTTAAAAACTTTATTTTTAAAGAGTTTGTATTTTCACAACTCCTAGTCATGATTCCCAAAAATATTTCTTCGTGAATTTTTCTTGTTACACAAGTGTTTATACACTTGTTTACTTGCTAAAAATGTGTTTTTTTCATGTAATATCCAATTTTAACAAAACTAATATTTTTCACTTGGTTTTTCCGAAAAACCACTTGTAGATCTTTAGATCTACAAGCTTGTAACCTTATGATGGAGAGTACAAAACATGAGTGTTAAAGTGCTTATATTACGTGTGTTATCGTGTTTTAAGAAATTATGTACGTCTAATATAGTAACTACGAGAGTTTGTGGTTTTACAGGTTAATCGGCCTAATTCGGTAAAGTTGGAGTGAGAGGAGATGATGCGGAACGCTCGAATATGATAAACAAGGTAAATCACATTGATCGGGAGTTGTTCGGGTCGAGCTATAGCTTGAACACACAAGAAACACGATACAAGGAAGTTGAGGGGCCTGGATGTCATTTGATGAAAGTTGAATTTAAGGCATACATGGGTTGATGGTGTTAAACAAATAAATACAGAAGAAACAAACCGTAGCTTACGGGTGTAAACCATAGCTTACGGTCAGAATACAACAAAAGAAACAGGCTGCAAAGAACGTAACCTACGTTCTCTATTCGTAGACTACGGTACAAAAGACAAGATAGACTTGATTGGACGTGGACTTCTTTTGGGCCGACTTTGAAACTTATGACAAGAGGCAGCAATCACGTGATCATAGTGGAAGGATTTGGGATTTTCTATAAAACAATATCATCACATCATCAGCACACATCACATCTCGATGATCATTAAAAAGGCACCACATAAGTTGACAATTGAGAAAAGGCATCATGTGCACAAAGCATCAGTTTTTAATATAAATCATCCAACAACTTGAGACATTGGACTATGTGTGACGGCAAGGAGAAGCCCAAGAACCACTTGGGCCGCACATGGGTTGACAACATCACTACAAGTCAACAACATTAAGATCCGGTGCACGTGAGGTATTGGGGGCCGAGAGATTAGACCTGTGGACTTGCAGCCATAGTGGGTTTTGTCGAATTATTATTATTTTAATAAAACATGATTCATCATCGAATTATAGAAGACACCCGCATATGTTTATTGGGCCGATAACATAGGACATCATCATTGGGTTTGAGTTTTGGTGGCACAACTTGGGATCCATAATATAAATGATTGACGGCAGGAAGCATAAGGGGGGATCGAACATCATTAATCATCCACGTAACACATCGACTCAATCATGAATTCGTCATTCTTTCAAACTTCTCAGGATTGTTCGACCGTCATGAGCGGCTAAATCTCTTGTGAACACTTCGGGTGAATGATTCTTATGAGACACTTTTAATTCTAGTTCCTGTTTTGTATTGAGATTTGGATTTGTAGTCGGGTGACAGCCGACTATTTACATGATTATATTATTTGTGTGACAGACAAATCCTGAGTGACAGTCAGAGTTATAATTATGTTTTGAATCCAATTATGCTCTTGTTGATTGAATGAATTCTATGTATGCTTGTTTTAATATTTATCTGATCAATTAATATTAAGATTTTGAACTGCATAGGTAATTGGTAGATGTGATAGATTTACTATTCAATCAATAACATCCAATAAAATCAGAACTAGATTATTAGTAATTACAGAATCTGAATCCCGGAGTGCTCACCTTTTCTCATTGTTGTTTATTACGACTCAATCTTTTTCTTAATTACAACTTGTTTCATGTGTTTTTAATTCCATATCAGTTTTATAATCATCAGTTAGTTTAGTAAAATTTACAAACAAATAATAATTAGCATTAAACACAGACTCCTCTGGATTCGATACCCTGCTTACCCTAGCTACCTAGGTTAATTAGTTTTTGCATGTCCATAACGACAGACATCAAAATGGCGCCGTTGCCGGGGATGTAGAGTTTGTACTTTGTTTTGGTTCATTTTGATGTCTGTCGTTAAGGACATGCAAAAACCTATTTAAACGACAGACATCAAAAACCTAGTTACTCATGTAATATAGCACTTTAACTCTATTCCAAACGTATAATCACGTAAACGACAACTCTACATCCGAGAGTTTTTACATAACGGTTTTTAATTCCAAAACCGTGTGCTAATGTGGTTATAATACGCGTTTTATTGTGTTCTAAGCGATTATGTGCGTTGAATGTAGTAACTACGAGAGTTTATAATTTTACAGGCCATTTTGATGTCTGTCGTTATGGACATGCAAAAACCTAATTAACCTAGGTAGCTAGGGTAAGCAGGGTATCGAATCCAGAGGCGTCTGTGGTTAATGCTAATTATTATTTGTTTGTAAATTTTACTAAACTAACTGATGATTATAAAACTGATATGGAATTAAAAACACTTGAAACAAGTTGCAATTAAGAAAAAGATTGAGTCGTAATAAACAACAATGAGAAAAGGTGAGCACTCCGGGATTCAGATTCTGTAATTACTAATAATCTAGTTCTGATTTTATTGGATGTTATTGATTGAATAGTAAATCTATCACATCTACCAATTACCTATGCAGTTCAAAATCTTAATATTAATTGATCAGATAAATATTAAAACAAGCATACATAGAAATCATTCAATCAACAAGAGCATAATTGGATTCAAAACATAATTATAACTCTGACTGTCACTCAGGATTTGTCTGTCACACAAATAATATAATCATGTAAATAGTCGGCTGTCACCCGACTACAAATCCAAATCTCAATACAAAACAGGAACTAGAATTAAAAGTGTCTCACAAGAATCATTCACCCGAAGTGTTCACAAGAGATTTAGCCGCTCATGACGGTCGAACAATCCTGAGAAGTTTGAAAGAATGACGAATTCATGATTGAGTCGATGTGTTGCGTGGATGATTAATGATGTTCGATCCCCCCTTATGCTTCCTGTCGTCAATCATTTACATGATGGATCCCAAGTTGTGCCACCAAAACTCAAGCCCAATGATATCGGCCCAATAAACATATGCGGGTGTCTTCTATAATTCGATGATGAATGATGTTTTATTAAAATAATAATAATTCGACAAAACCCACTATGGCTGCAAGTCCACAGGTCCAATCTCTCGGCCCCCAATACCTCGCGTGCACCCCTTTTTCCTTCCTATCTGTGTGTATATGATGGATCTTAATGTTGTTGACTTGTAGTGATGTTGTCAACCCATGTGCGGCCCAAGTGGTTCTTGGGCTTCTCCTTGCCGTCACACATAGTCCAATGTCTCAAGTTGGTGGATGATTTATATTAAAAACTGATGCTTTGTGCACATGATGCCTTTTCTCAATTGTCAACTTATGTGGTGCCTTTTTAATGATTATCGAGATGTGATGTGTGCTGATGATGTGATGATATTGTTTTATAGAAAATCCCAAATCCTTCCACTATGATCACGTGATTGCTGCCTCTTGTCATAAGTTTCAAAGTCGGCCCAAAAGAAGTCCACGTCCAATCAAGTCTATCTTGTCTTTTGTACCGTAGTCTACGAATAGAGAACGTAGGTTACGTTCTTTGCAGCCTGTTTCTTTTGTTGTATTCTGACCGTAAGCTATGGTTTACACCATTAATCTACGGTTTGTTTCTTCTGTATTTATTTGTTTAACACCATCAACCCATGTATGCCTTACATTCAACTTTCATCAAATGACATCCAGGCCCCTCAACTTCCTTGTATCGTGTTTCTTGTGTTTTCAAGCTATAGCTCGACCCGAACAACTCCCGATCAATGTGATTTACCTTGTTTATCATATTCGAGTGTTCCGCATCATCTCCTCTCACTCCAACTTTACCGAATTAGGCCGATTAACCTGTAAAACCACAAACTCTCGTAGTTACTATATTCGACGTGCATTATTTCTTAAAACACGATAACACACGTAATATAAGCACTTTAACACTCATGTTTTGTACTCTCCATCACATCCCCACACTTGACATTGATTGTCCTCAAGCAACTATTACAAACATTACTCACCATATTAACAAATCACCATTGAATCCCTTACCGAATTAACAATTTAAGGTCCCATGTCATACCCGTCCCATAGACTGACACAATCGAGATTGACAATCTGACAATTAAGTGATACGTAGTTAAAACAATTTAAGACTTGATTTAACTAAAACTAACATGCTTATGATACTACACACATGCCACACGCCCCTCACAATAATCACTCATCTCGGTTTATCAAGACTAGCATGTAAGGTGCTAGTATGTAATTCACTCAAAACCAAATACGCTACCTTGCAATCATAAGCTTGTATAGCAATCACACCTCCACTGTATCAAATAACGTAGCACATATCAAAAGGACTTTCGGGTTTTGGGTTAAGAGTAAAGGTAAGGATGTATTTCTGGATTTTTTATGTTTATATGGCGAGCACAAATGAACATACCAAACCATGACAACTTATTCACAATAACTACTAACATTGGGTTATTTTCAACCCATTTATTTAACACGAACATAACAATGATTTTTTTTCTTTTTCTTTCTTTTCTTTTTTTTTCCATTTTTTTCTTTTTTTTTTTCAACAAATATCTAACACACAGTTGTCATTCATGGTTGGTGATCAAACAGGTCAAACAAGGTGTAGCAAACGAAAGGTAAAAGGCTCAACATGGTTAACTAAGGTGGGTGGATCAACAATCAACATACGAAACAATGAAGGGATCCTAATATGCCTTTATCATCTATGTGCATACGCTAAACCACGGTCTCAGCATGTATCAAACTACACAAGTTCTAACACAAAGCAACATATGGCCTACACTCAACAATTGAGCAGTTATTGTAATTCAACTAACAATCTAGAAGGCTCAAACATCTCACCGAATAGAAAGAATATGGGTTGCCGACACGTAGCATGTGTAATTCCTAAAGCATGTTACCCCTAGTTAGGCATCTCTTCTCAATTATTTTCTAAAACTTATCCGAAATACTCTCATGAAACTTAAAGGGACAACCATGACTAGGGATCTAAGTTAGCTTAATATCAGTAAGAAACCCCTTAGCGATTGAAAATGTTGGTTTTCATGAATTTCAAGCATACTTGAGACAAAATTTTTCAAAATTTTTCAATTTTTGGCAATTTCAACCATTCAAGCATTTAAGATCAACAATCATACCAACCCTCTCTCAAGTTACCGCATCCCAACACTTGGGATACATTGTCCCCAATGTATGGTGCAATTTATAGTCATAACCCGAGAGATACCACCTAACAAACCATGAACGGCTAATAACTAGACGACTCGACACATAAAACCACTCCCAACACAAAAATTTCACACCACCAAGTACAAAAAAAAAACAAATAAAACACTAGATAGATAGACACATGCACCTGATCAGAAAACAAGTGAGTGTTTGCATTGGTGTAGCTGCTGCGATCTAACCGGAACATACTCCCCTCATGGATTCTTTGAGATCTCACCGGGGATGTTGCCAAACATCCCCACACTTGATTCATTGCATCCGTGAAGATGGAACGTAGAAACCTGTCAAAACACAACACACCAAACGAAACCGAAACCAAAACAAAGTACAAACTCTACATCCTCGGGCTGCCTCCCGAGAGCGCTAAGTTTAAAGGTCTTCAGCCAGACCGTACCTGATTAAGCTCATGGTGGTTCAAATGGCATCTCTCGTGCAAAGAACACTTGTGCTGGTGGATGGTTAGTATCCCACTGCCATCCATCACTCCATATGGCATCCAAATGATCCGGGTTATCGAAATCTATCGACTGTAAGAATTCACCCTTAATTTTCCTTGTGGGCTTCTTCTTTTCCTTCAACTGTGAAAACTCACCCATATTCACCTCAAGTGGTCTCTTCTTGGATTTGGTTGCATCCTTTGGTGACTCCTTTTCTAACTTGACTGAACGCTTTTTGTTTCTCATCTTGAGCCACCACGGTGATTTGACCACTTTATCTTTCACGACCTTTTCATCTTTAGACCTGTCAATCATAGCAACACTCTCTTTTGGGACATCCTCATTACTTGGAGGATGACACTTATTAGCAATATTAGAATAAGCACAAGTGTGAGACATAAAGTTTAAGGAAAACTTACGTGACCCGAAGACCATATTTACCGTATTAGCATTGCAATCAATGATAGCCTTCGCGGTTTTCAAGAATGGCCGACCTAAGATAACTGTCGGTTGTCCTTCAACATTGGATGGCGTGTGGTCCACAACTAGGAAATCTTCGGGGTAATAACAATCGCCTACTCTTACAACAATTCCTCTCAACATCCCCCTAGATGGTTTCCTTGACCCGTCTGCAAGCACAATCGTAGTGTCCACCTCTTCAAGCTCACCAAAATCGTATTCATCAAACACTCGACCCGCCAATATGCTTATACTTGCCCCATGATCCACCAATGCCCTCTTAGTCTTGAACTCACCCAACTCGATTGGGATCATAGGCACATTCTCCTCTTCATCTTCAACACTTGCAACCAAACGGATTGCACCAATGGTCATATTTAAACGGACGGGTGAATCATTATCATCAACTATTACCCGTGCAAGAGTTACTGCCTCTACATTTGGTTCTTCAATACAAACCTCATCTTGGGAGTCCACGATTGACTCAGATATTTGAGATTGTGAGTCCACTTGATTGTTACTTCCTAACCTCTCGGACTCTCTTGTAACCCGCTCATTGCATAGTTCATTTATAAATTCACCTAGCTTGACTACATCTTCATAAATCTGATATATATCAGGGATGTCTTGGGCGTAACTTGATGAGTCATATTCATTAAAATGACTATTGCCTCCATAACCATAGTACTCAAAATATTCTGATTTTCTATTACAACCCCAATCTGGCTTGTACCGGTGACCATCATCCATCTCATAACCACTGTACTCCCAATTTGGATCATGATGGTAATCCATTTCATCGATCTCTTCTTGATATCTATCTTGATAAGAATAACCCTGGTAACCCGCATTTTCTTGTCTTTGCATGTGTTGGGACCATACCCACTCATCAAGTTCAGCCTTACTCTCGAACATTGGGCATATGAATGCCCAATGTCCTTAGCACCCACACCTTGTGCATGAAACATATTTTTTATATTCACAGCTCATATTTCCTACACAAGTAGCAAACGAAAAGCAGTACCGAACAAAAAGAAAACAAAGACAAAAGTGAAAGAAAAAAAAACAAACTAACTAGAAAAGGCAAATACTTTTTAGATTTTTTAGTTTTTATGTAAAACGAAAGCATACAAACAAAACTAAACTAAACTAGCACTAAGCGCACGACTCCCCGGCAACGGCGCCATTTTGATGTCTGTCGTTAAGGACATGCAAAAACATATTTAAACTATTAGTATAGAATAAGCAGGGTATCGAACCAAGGGAGGACTATGGAAAGTGTCGTAATGAAAAGGATTGATTAACTATTACTGAATGAGAAAATCGGTTTGTTTGATTTTGATAAATAGCTAAATTAACGAATAAAAATTGTGTTTTAAATCAATGAGAAGGAAGATGGTTCCTCCAGATTTCAGGTTTTGCAGTTAACTTCAATTATGTGTTTAATCGTTACCTACATTGACATAGGTGTTACTTTCGATTAATTAATTGTGATAACCAACGACTAAGTACTCCGGTCAATACATAACGGGAGGTTATCGAATGATTATCAATTACAATTTACAAACCCTAACCCCATGTCAAATATATCCCAATTACTAGAACTCTCGGGAACTGAATGCTTAGAAATTAAGGTTTAAATAAACGTAACTGTTTACAACCAATAAATCAAATCAATGGTGAAAATCATCGAATGCTTAGATCACCAGGTTAAAACGATTGTATCAAACACATAATATTCATTAACTTACAAAAACCCGCTATCCGGAGGAAACCACTAAAAAGACTAGCCGCTCATCGCGAAAGATTGATCGTCAAAGGCTCGAATCACGGTTGAAACCCTCTGAGGTAGCCGCCTCTCCCCCATCACAAGTGTTGATGATATTATTAATGATCAATCCCCCTTGAAACAAAAGCCCCATATGTAATGTCTGTCTTCATGTTGGCGGCCCAATCAAAATCCAACAGCCCCTATATCGGCTGAATATGCATGCATGTTCTCAAGCGGCCCATTATCTAGAATCCATGTGATGTTTGATGATGTTCTTGACTCCACACGTGATGTTAGTGATGGATCTTAATGTTAGCGGTCCAAAAGAAAAAGCCCAAATGTGCACGTGAATATATCTGCCAATGATGTCTTGTTCCTTCACTCGATGTATGATGATGATGTTTTGACGAGATCACTGTTGTTGTTGACTTCCTACCCAAAGCATGTGCTCTTGAAGTGTGTGTATGTTGTATATTTGATGTGATGATTATGTATCTCGAACCAACCCCCAAGTCTCTTTGAGAAAACCAAAGACAGCCAGGTGCCGTCAATATGATGATGAGTTTCTTGTGAGGTGATGTGGCCTTTTTGACTTGTGGACTAACCCCCCTGAGCCTTCACATGCCGCCAAAAGTCCCTCCAAATTCGTGTGTGATGATGATATTTTATTAAAAGAATAATAGCTCCTATGATAACATCGAAGCAAGTCCTTGCAATCCAAGCCAAGTCCACGTGCGTGTATAAGGGTTTTGATAAAAAAAAAACCTTTTAACATCCTTCACAATTAAATCACTTGCTGCCAAACTTCCTTAACCGTAGCCTACGGTTTAAGAACCGTAGGTTACGGTTCAAACATTCTGCCATCTGACCGTACACTACGTTCTTGTACTATATAATTCGTTGCACATCATGGCTGCCATTTTAACATGAATTTCAACTTGAACAAATGACCCAATGGCCCCTAGACTTAATTTCAGCACACGTTTCGCACATTTTAGTTATCTCCTCACCCGAACAACTCCCATTTAACTTGATATCTTTCTAATAATCCTCCGTGCTTGTCCCGTTTCACCACTAAACTCTCTAACTTCGCCATAATACGCGTTTTACCTGTAAAGCCACAAACACACGTAGTTAACATACTCAAGGCACATTATCACTTAAACTACAATAATTCACACAAAATACGCACGTTAACACTTGGGTTTTGCACTCTCCATCACCTTATCTTCCAAGAAAAATTATCTTTATTCAAGTTTCAAGTTCATGGGTGGATGGTTTCATCATCCTTCATATTTCTAGCATTTACATCTTGCTAGTTCATGTTCTTAAACATGAACTAGTATGTCTAGATGATGATCCATCCTACTTCTACAAACAAACATCATCAAATAATCATAATTACACAAGATTCACATGATTTACCCATATATCTTCTCTTTATCCACCATTTATCACTTTATGTTCAAGACTTAGCTTATGTTCATTAGAGTTTTCTTAATATTTATCATTCTTTCAACTATTAACCACCAAAAACAAGAACAAGATGAAGATTTGAAGCACTTACTACTAGCACACAAGGCTAGGGGAGTTCAAGAGGGTAAATGAAGTGGATAAAAGCAAATGAAGAAGGTCCTTCAAGTTCCGTTGCTTCCACACTCCCTAACTTAGCTTCTTACACCTTGGAGTCACCTTAGATTGCTTGATATGGAGCTTGAAATGAATATATGTGTGTGTATGGTTGGAGTCGTAGCCTAGGGGAGAAGAAAGGAGGATGAAGTTGTTTATGTTTGTGATGAAAGAGAATGGTGATCCAAGGGTCTATATAAACTAACTTCTCACCACAATTCACCATTGGATATTATGTCCCCTCTAGTACACTAAGATCTAATAAGATATGAAATTAAAATCCCATGTGGGATTTTTGGTCTCCCAACCGTCCAACCATAGGGGGGGGTAAGTGTAACATTTCTAACTACTAGTTAGTGATTAGTTGGAAATCAAATGTTTAGTTAGTGCCTTATGGTGTGTTATTAAATATATAGTGTGTTAGGGTGTTCGGGGACCCTAACTAGCTCAGAAAATAAAAACAATGCTTCTAGCATTATTTTGGTGTTCCGGGTATTGTCCGGTTGTTCGGTTAGATACCGATTCGTGAAAGTGCTAAATTGCACCGTTTAGTGTCTTTTAAGTATCCTTTTGTAACACTTTCGATTCCCGAGACTTAGGGAAATATTCTGGATAATAAAACGACATTTCTGCATGATATTTATATGTCTAAAAGCTGATTAGAGCTGAATTTATTAAAATTCTGCACTTAAAGTGCATTTCGGGTGCTTTCTAGTGCTTATTTTAGCTTCCGTAATGTCTGTATATTAAACCCTTGTATGCACTCTTGGGTTTTAATGTATTCTTGTTGTTGGACCTACACCTAGGCTCCAATTTTATTGTCTGACTGCTTTCTGCAGTTCTGTTGACACAGAGTGTCTTACCGGTGAGTTTACTAGTATTTCTGACGCAACGCTCTCGTTTATGCATAAAGCAATATTTTGTAGTATACAACGTGCATGAATTCACTTGTTTAGTATGTTATCAGACATTGCTGACAATTAATCACATAATTGCAGTCATTAACTAATAGTTAAAGTGTACGGAAATTACCGGTTTGGTGCCAGTTGTCACAGTTCAAGGCTCCAATATGATGAAAAACAAATTAGAACCGCAAGATGCACAGATGAAGATTCCAAGAACAAAGTGGAACGGAAAGCACCTCACACCGTCGCCACCTTGCAAATCCGGTTGCCACCACCATTTTTCAAAAACCAAGTACAACTGGCCAACATCACTAAACCTGAAACTGCCTGATAGGGACCGATTCGAGATGGTCAATCTCCCGATAGATACCCGTAGAGTGGGTTAGGCTCCAAGAAAAAAAGATAAAGAACAAGACTAAATTTTGCTAGCAATTTTCTTCTCTAAAATTTCTTCTCAAATGCAAGTACAATATAAATAGGGGAATGCATGAACTAACTATTAACATGAACGTGGAACTATAATGCAGAACATGGAACTAGAAATATGACTACACGAACATTAAATGGAAACGTGGACTTTGACTCTAAATGCATGCAAAATAAAAGTGTGTTTCATTTTTTAACGAAGTCTTCATGGGTCGGGTTGCACACCCGGGTCGGATCATATCAATACTCCCACCCTGAAAAATGTCCTTGTCCTCAAGGACGGAATACGTGTCCACGGTGGCCGCCATTCATATCTTTCGGCTGCATTCGGCTTCGTTGTAACGTAACGGCTCGATTGGTGCCATGGAGGTCGCCAATCTCATCGTACGGTGGCATTCGGTTCTATGTTGTTCAATGGCGAGACTCGGGTTTTGTGGGTGTCATGTTGGGTAGGTGAATGTGCAGTTTTGGGGGCTGGTTTAGGGTGTCGATGGGTGCCGTTTGAGGTTGGTTTTGGTGCAGTTGGTGCGGTAGAATAGGTTCGTTTGGGCGCAGTTTTTATGGTAGTTTTGTGGTGACGATGGCTGCGTTTTTTGGACGCGAATGATTTTATTTGGTGTAGGAGGGGTTTTGGAGCAAATGGTTTGGGTGGCGGAACAAATGCCTTGAGTGGCGGACGAGCGACGAGTGGAGGTGGTGGAGGTAGACCGAGGCTAGCGCAGAACTCGACGAGGCGTTGTTGGTTTTTCTCGATATTAGCCCACATTTCGTATAGCAACAATGTGATTTTTGAGGTCATGATGGAGGTGAATTCGGGAATGAAAGCACCCAATGATAGGGACCGATTCGAGATGGTCAATCTCCCGATAGATACCCGTAGAGTGGGTTAGGCTCCAAGAAAAAAAGATAAAGAACAAGACTAAATTTTGCTAGCAATTTTTTCTCTAAAATTTCTTCTCAAATGCAAGTACAATATAAATAGGGGAAAGCATGAACTAACTCTTAACATGAACGTGGAACTATAATGCAGAACATGGAACTAGAAATATGACTACACGAACATTAAATGGAAACGTGGACTTTGACTCTAAATGCATGCAAAATAAAAGTGTGTTTCATTTTTTAACGAAGTCTTCATGGGTCGGGTTGCACACCCGGGTCGGATCGTATCACTGCCTTAGACCGTCACCATCATCCACCAGATCTCATCACCACCGCCGCACCCTTCACCACCCCACCCACCGTCATTCAAATCTGACCACCACATCCGCCACCGTCCACTCATCATCATCCAAAGCCGACCACCACATCTGCTTGCCGGAAAACAACCACACCACCACCGCTGGTTGAGAGAGAGGGGGAGAGGTAGAGAGAAAAAACGACTCGTCAACCGCGGAGGTCCTTTGGTTCCACCGCCTTAGAGCGTTAGAAATGCTGAATAGACTCATCACTATGAATTAGCTAGATGACCTCATATAACAACCCTCGAATCGCCTCCACGACACTGCCACTTAACCAACTCGGGGCTAATGGTAGTTGTGGTGGTCGTAGAGATGCAATGGAAAAGTAGTTTCCGCCGCCGTGGACGAGCAGACGGCCAAGATACCCGACATAGATTACCTTCTCTCTCTAGATCAAAAGAAACTGGTTTATTAAACTCTGAACTTACAAAAATTGTTTAACGCTTAATCTAGGGTTTTTGTTGACGTTGACTGTGAAGATGAGGATGCGTATTGAGAATAGATGTAGAAATTGGATATGTGCGAAGATGAAGAAGGGTATTGAGAATCTAGGGTTTTTGTTGATCACAAGAATCTAAATTGAATTGAACCAGAGAGATTAGGGCTTGATTCTGTTCTGAGGGAAGAGTAAATGGCATGTCTAGTGGGTTTAAATTGTTTTTGTTTTACTGCCCACTTGTGCAAATACTCACATGTCTAAACATAAACCCGTCCCATCTCCCATTTCCTTTTTTTGGATTTTCTACCAAGGTATGGTATGGTGCATTAACTTGGCCCACATAACTAAAAGTTTTTTTAAAATTCACAAAACATATTACGGCCATTAATATTGAAATGTATTTATATATAGTAATACAATAATAATGAGTTTTTACTAATTATTGCAAACTTAAAGTTATACGAATTAGCGACTGTTTTAGTTCGTATGATATATACATTTTATTGCATTGATTGATTTTCTAATTCTAAGTTTAAGAAACCTTTATATGTTCTATCGTCTTAATGATGGAGATGCTAATAAAATAGACATATAGACAATGAATGAAGAAGATTGCTACTATCATGCATTTTGGTTTGGCGGGTTACAAGGAGTGGTATACACCGAGACTCTTGCATCACCAAATATTTAGCTCCATTAGGTGTATTCTTTTGTTATGTTCATTTTAATGTTTGGTAATTTCTTTCTTAACGTTATAGATACACTTTATTTTGTATTATCATTTACTCCGTACACATTATGGATTTTTATTGTTTGCATTATTATGCACTACGTACCCAGTTATGTCATTATACCGTTAAAATACCCGGCCTACGGACGGGATGATTGTTACCATCTTGTACTTTTGTTTCACGGGTTACAAGGAGCAATATACATCGAGACTCTTGCTTCACCAAATATTTAGTTCCATTAAGTATGCTCTTTTGTTTTGTTCATTTTAATGTTTCGTTATTTGTTTAGTGACATTAAATACGTTTAATCGTTTTCTTTATTATGTTCTATGGGTATTTATGTTATTATGTCGTTAAGGCACCCGGCCTACGGACGGGTTCTCAACTAGTTAAGCAAGAGTGCATCAGGAATTTGTGGTTTCTAATCCGACCCGACTAACAAATCGGTAACGTGTACAATTTACTATTCAGTGCAATACAGAAAAAATGATGGATAATCAATAGCCAAGATGAATAGATCGTCACATAAACATCAAAACCAAATTAGTTTGTAACAGCGTGCATCATGATAATTAAGCAAAAGTGCATCAAGAATTTGTCAATTTTTAATGTCACATCGTTCAACATACATGAACACTCTTTTGAATTTCAAGGGGCTATGATTTCCCACTCAATCTGTCCACATATAAAGAGAGATAAGAGGCAAAAGAGCGTTCTAATAAAATTTTGAGTGTATTAATATAAGATGACCCATTTAAAATTTAAAGAACTACAAACAGTTTTATTTTTCTTGTTACTATTTGGGTGTTGATAAGATGACCTACAAGACTTCTTTTTTTTCTCTACATTACTAGTCTTCTTACCATTTGTTTTCGTAAACATGCTACTGTTGCAAGTGATTTCTTGGCATGATCTACGCACATAAACATGCTCTGTTGCAATTGAATGCCAACATGGGATTATAACTCACTTGATAGAGGCATATGCTTATTAAAAGAGGGGTCACACGTTCAATATTAGGCAATGGTGTGCAAGTGTTGCTTTCAAAAACAACCAAAAAAACTAGTACATTTCTAGACTCATATTTCCTTAAATATTTTCAAATTAGTTTGTATACTTGTTACGTTACTTATCGTGCATCCCCTGCCCAAAACACTACCTTTAAGGCCCAAAATATAAATATCCTTCATACCAATAAAACACAAAAACCCTAGCTTATCGTCCAGAATATAAGCAGCAGCAATATCAAAGCTTCATAATATGAAGAATTAACAAAGGCAAAACCAAAAACTGCATCAAAAAAGAAAAGACTTAATCAAAGAGGGAGAAACCCATGTCATCATCACTCTCCTCCTTCTCTTCCTTCTTCTCCTCGGCTGCTGGTGCCTCAGCGGCCGCTGCCCCGCCTGACGGTGCAGATGCTGCAGCAGCTCCACCCCCAAAGGAAGCTCCACCACCACCTCCGCCAATAATCACCTGCACAAAAACACCAAAAACTTTATACATATACTTGTTCTCTTTTTATACATATAACCAAACACTGCTACATGCAACAAGGAAATTTTGAGATACATCAGTTCAACAAACTAACTGCCTATTAACAAAGTAATAACAAACTAACTGCTTATCAACAACTAATAACAAACCAACTGCTTATTAACTTTGTCTAACTAACTTGACCAGCACCGTATTGGTCACTGCATCATCAAATATAATTCAGACTTCAACTCAAAGGATAATTTCAACAAAAACAATAAAAGCAGAGTAAATCATGAACAGTGAAAAGAGTTCTGGAAAATTCTAACAAAATCTGGCAAAATCAGACGTTCAGTCACATACGTCACCTTACATCACCACCTCCTTAGGCCGGAGGGTGTGGGTGCGCCACTCAGACCACATCATCATCTATAGCGCCTCTAGACGCTTCCACACCGAGAGTTACAAGGGGCTCCATCATGTTAACGAGCTTTTGTGGCGAAGAACAAGAAGGGATTGGTCAAGATAAGGGGCGCACGCTATAAGCATCACGCTATAAGCATCAGGGGCTTTATCCCACACCCTTCAAATTAAAGGAGGGGGCTTTAAAGCACTTGCGTGAGTGAGGTGGCGGTGATAAACCGCTACCACACCCTTATTACATGCCATTATTGCATCTTAAAACCATATCTCATGAAAATAAAAAGTAACAAATAGCATCAAAAAGTCTCAAAGTTCAGATCTACTGACAGTTTCACAAAAAAACACTAAACTGAAACAAAACACAGAGTACGTCATGTACGGATTTAAATCTGCACAAACTCTAACTAAATCCGTCAAAATCAGACTCAAACAACCTACACGTTAACTCATACATCGTATTTTCACTGAACAATTCACGTCTTATTAATCAACAAAAACAACGATACGAGAACGAAACGAAACAAAACTATAACAAACAAACAGATCTGAACCGAACCGATCCGATCAAATGACATACCTGAAAAACAGCTGAATCAGGAAGAACATAGCTGAACGACGACTGAACACCACCGGAAGAATCGGACGAAAGAGCGGCGTTAACAAGCTTCCTCTGCAAAGCGTAAGTGGAATCACCGGAGCCTTCGAGGTCACCATTAAGCTGCTTAGCGGTCCAGGCGCCGCCGGAGGATTTGCATACGAAGGTGAAAACTCCCATTGCCGGTGGCTGATTTGATGGATGATATCACAAGCAACGGCGGTGTGAGTTTCGTGAGGGGTTTTGTATTGTTGGTTTTTGGTTTATATATATAGGTGTGTGGTTGGGGTTATAGAGAGAAACCCTAATTGTGGGAAAAAGACGGTTTTGTCCTTGGGTTTGTTATGATGTTGGGTTATTATTGTACCCTGGTGGTTACTGACTGAGAGGTAAACCCTAAGTTGTAATAAAAGTACAATATTGCCCCTGGGTTTTTTTAATATGTAATAACCTTTGATTGATTCCTTTGAAGTTAGAATTTATCAAATGTTTATTAAAAATAAATAAAAATTAAAGTGTGAATTAACAAAGTAGTTATTAGAAACTAGGTTTAAAGAAGTTCATCGCGTTGCGGCGAATTTATTTTGTTATTTAGTCTGTGTTTACATGTGTTTTGAAATCACTAAGGGTGATCGGGGCACTCGCGGGGAGTGGGTGCGGTGACCCAATTCACCGCTCGGGAACACCGGCGCCGTCGGTGTGGGGACCCAAATCGGTGGGTTTGTTCGGGGCTTGTTCACCGAAGAGGGAGAGATGACATGGTGGGGCCAACCACATTTTCAACCAATCAAAACTTTTACTTTTTTTTTTTTGAATAAAAAAATAAGTCACCTAATAGGGGAGTGCCGCCATCAAATTGGGGTGCGAGGGGAGTTTAAGAGGGGAGTTGACGTGGCATAACCTGATTGGGTGTGCGTAAGAGAGGGGACTCCCCTAAGAGGGGAGTGCCCCCTCACCCTAAGAGCGTATTACGAACGAAACTGCTGACAAGAGTAAAAAGAAAAGGTAGAAAAAAAACACTAAAGATAACCGAAAGAAAATCAACTAAAAAAGTTGTATGGTAACGATGTTGTTCGTATGAATCCCGTGGTCAGAGATGAGCAAATTGTTCTGGGTACCGATACCAAATTTGCCAAACCGAAAGACCTTAAGTACCAATTCGGTACCGACTTTTGGCGTTCCTGGTACCGGTTCACTACCGTTTTTACCTTCATATACCGGTACCGTAACCGGTATTTTCGGTATCAGTACCGATTCTGTATCGGTTGGCACCGAGCTCATCCCTACCCCTAAAACTAAAAAAAGAAAAAATTAAAAGTTGAAAAAAATCATCAAAAAAAAGTTGTACGATACTGTTGTTTGTACGGTAACCGTGATCAGGGATGAGCATATGGTATCGGGTAGCAGCACTGAATTTCTCGAACCAAAAGATTTCCAATATCAATTCGGCACCAACTTTTGGCGTTTTCTGTATTAGTGCTGGTTTTTACCTTCATGTATTGATACCGAACAGGACCGTACCAGTATTTTCGATACCAGTACTGGTTCGATACCGGTTGACACCAAGCTTATCCCAACCCCTGATATTAAAAAAAACAATATCAATTCGGCACCAACTTTTGGTGTTTTCTGTATTAGTGTCGGTTTTTACCTTTATTTACTGATACCGAACAGGACCGTATCGGTATTTTCGATACCAGTACTGGTTCGATACCGGTTGACACCAAGTTTATCCTAACCCCTGATATTAAAAAAAATGATTAAAGTTAAAAAGTAAAGAAAATAACTATTATTATAATATTAAAATAATAAAAGTGTTAAAAATCTATATAATATTAAAATCACTATTCATTTCAACTCGTTTATTAATATATAGTAAAGTAATATATAGAAATAAAGAGTTAAATATAAATTAATGTTTGTGATTTTTATCCCATGAATTGTTTCAATGTATATACTCTTTAAATGTATAAAACTAGATGTAAGTCCCGTCATGTTGTGGTAGGGTTTATTAGTATGTACGTTTAACTTGAGAACAAAGTGTATAAAGTACAATCGAAGACATTGGATTATAGCACTGATTGTTAATAAATACTATTACAAAATTTACAATCAATTATTAGAAATACTAATATGTCTAACTATATTAACTTTTATTAACATTGTTAGACTGAGAATAACATGCGTAAAACACGTTGATCAAACTCAGCTTGTTTTTCACCTATTTTCGACATTCGTTCGGTTAGCTCGTCTGGTTTTTCATTAATCCTACGGTCTGACTCAATGACATCTTCAAATGCACAATAAGCTGTCCGAAAACGTTAATTTCTTTGTTTGAAGGCGACATTATGAACCTATAAGTTTAAGTATAAATTAGAATCTATTTTCAAATAAAAACGACACAAAATAACATAACCTAATTTTCTATAAGGAAAAAGAAGGCTCGTATAGTACGCATCACTTTAGTCTTACGTTTCATTGATGTTAGGTCGGTCATGAAAACCAAACAAACCAAAATAACCTAATCACCTAATCACCATCGTCAACAAATATGTCAACCTGATACAAATTAAAAATAAATGGAAAAAAACATTAGAAAGAAAATAGGCAATAATAGTTTGACGAAAACATTAACACGTAAAACATGTTTGTAATATCAACTTTGTAGGATTAGAAATATTGTTTTAACTGGTTGCTTTTACTATGTCATCACAATTTACTAGACCAAGATGTTAAACATCACACCATGTTTACACGTTACACAGTAATAGCCTAATTACCAACTTTAAACATATTTATATACTATTAATTAGCAACAGATTGTTTAGGCTTCATGCTCAAAGACAAAGTGCATGAAAAGTTATCAATGCTCATAGACACGACATGGCTGTAATGAACATTGTCATGCCAAATGAAGTGCACCATCATATCCACCATACCCATACATTACAATCAATCTCAAATGACGACAGAGTCATCTTATACGAAACAAAATTTTCAAACAATATGACTTCAAAATGAAGCCAAACAACAAAAAAAAAACCGAGTGTTAAATACCCATAATAAATACAACCCAATAAGTATAAAGTACAACCAACACAAACATAAACCAACAACTAAGCTTTGGTACAAACAACAAATGCACCAACTGGTTGCTAATTAATAGTACCTAAACAAATAAATCAGATCTGCTGTAAGACCCTATTCACAATTTGACCCAAAACGACGCAGCGGAAAATGAACCGTAAAAAATTATTTCTTTTAACTATTCTAACATACTTAAATACCGTTTAGGTCAACCCTTCTAACATAAATACATCATTCATCATTTATTTAATGTAACTATGTTAACAAATGATTACAAACAACGTGACCGCTTTCCCATACAATCCATGATCTTCAACTTGATCCTCGTTCACTTGTCCATCATGAATATCTGACTAACCTGTGGTCACCATATATAACCAACACGTTAGTACATGGTAACATCATATATAATTTAATACATATACTTAAAAGGCTATATCACATTCTAACTATGTAAGGTATTCCATTGAAACATCATCTCAATTTTATTTACTCGAGTCCGACATCAATTCCTCGAGGGTCCGGCGTTCCCATACCTGCACTCCATTTAATTCATTCTCAATAGTAACATGGTTAGGAGTACGTAATCTTAAACATATTGAAAACTCACATCTTCGCGTATACGTATACCAGTGATCTACAATCATTAGATTACAACACGTGTATACACTTTCATATATCTAAGTACATTCATACGTATCTCATACATTTGCATGTACATACAAGTTCACACGACTTACACATGCAACAGTTCCATATCTACATACATACATACAAGTCACATTCACTTATTTGTAAGTTGAGCCATATCTACAAACATATCAACACAAATCAATGCAATTACAACAAACATAACCGAGTAACTTCCAACAAACATGATGAACATTCAGCAACATAATGAACATTCCATTAACACGATGAACATTCAGCAACATAATGAACATTCCATTAACACGATGAACATTCAGCAACATAATGAACATTCCATTAACACAATGAACATTCAGCAACATAATGCACATTCCATTAACACGATGAAACACGATGAACATTTAGCAACATAATGAACATTCCATTAACACGATGAACATTCTACAACATAATGAACATTCCATTAACACAATGAACATTCAGCAACATAATGCACATTCCATTAACACGATGAACATTCAGCAACATAATGAACATTCCATTAACACGATGAACATTCAGCAACATAATGAACAATCCATTAACACGATGGACATTCAGCAACATAATGAACATTCCATTAACACAATGAACATTCAGCAACATAATGAACATTCCATTATGTGACAACCCTCGTAATTACATGTATCCGTACGATTATTTAATGATAATTAAAGTGCTTAGTGACTGTGTTGAATTACTTAACGGTTTCCTGATTACTGTGTCATACTTACATGTGCTTGTTAACATACTAGTCATGTGCAGAAAATTGACTAAATGGTCCTGAATGTTTTCCTAAGTGTTAGGAATTAAAAGTGTTACAAAAATATATATAAAAGACACTTTACGGAATAATTAAACACTTTAACGGAACAGTATCCGACCGAACAACCGGACATTACCCGGGACACCAAATATTTGTCAAACACATTGTGTTGTTATTTCTTGGCTAGTTATGGTCCCCGTTTACCATAACACCCACTAAATATCAAATAAATACCATATGTAAGCTTATACTTGGAAATCTAACTAGTCTTTACCATTTAGTTGCAAAATGTTACCCTTAACCCCCCCCCCCCCCCAACCGAATTCGGTCCATATGGACCCACACAAATCATCCACCATGCCTCATATCTTGATTAGATTATATCTCAATTGTTTAATAGATTGTTTACTTGTGAAAGTGACCAAAATATGTGAACATATCCTTTATAAGCATGGCCCAAGATTACTACCATTACTACTCATCATCACACCCCACTCTCACTCCCAACACCCCCTCCTCTCGGTCACAGCCAACCGCCACCATCACCACCATTTCACCACCCCATTCATCCATTTTTGAGCTTCATACAAGACTTTGAGGTGATTCAAGGAAGCTTGTATCTTGTGGAACTTCAAGGAGCTTCTTTCACTTGCTTTTCACCATCATCTTCTCCATCTTTTCACTAGAGATTCTTCCCTAGCTATAAGCTAGTAGTAAGTCTTGATTTACTCTTGTTTATTCCTACTTTGAGTAGTTAAAAGTTATATTATGTTGAGATTTATAAGAACACTAAAAGAATTTAAACAAGGAGCTTGAACATAAAAGTTACATGAAGCTTTACATAAAGTTTACATTAGAATGGAACATGAAGATGAAATGTTGTTAGTAGGATGTTGTAATGAATATGTAGTTGATTTCATGTTGATTTCTTGATAAACCCGTTGTTAGAACATATGTTGATGCGTTTTAGTAACATTTAAACTCTAAAAAGCATGCTGATTGGCATTTTCAGCCAACTTCAACTGGCTGTAAACAGATCACAATAAATCGAAAAACTGATTTTCTGAAGCCTAAAGTATGTATTTTCGAAAAACAGATCCAATGGCACTAGAATCGTAATTTTTCGAGATCGTTTACTATTTTTAAAGGTCTGTTTTTGGACAGCAGCTCAAGCTGCGTTTTCACTGCAGAAAACGTGTGTTATCTTCTTCATCATAACTTGAAACCTGGGTAGAATTAAGTCACGAAATTTGTACTGTCGATGGACACTGATATCGTAGTAATTCTCCCACTGGAATTTCATGAATCGGACTTACGAAGAATTTTTAATAAATTATTCTGTGGACTGCAGTGAGAAAGTGATAAATATGATTACAGTCTGGTAAATGAATTTTTATAAAATATTGGTAATTAATTGGACCCCGAGATTTTTACATAATAATATTTGGATTGTTTAAAACCTTCTGTAAAAAGTTGGGAATTTTTGGAACAGGTTAACTATTTTATTAAAATCCCCGAAAACAGCCCAGTTTTGAAGATTAAAGCTGAAACGACATAAGTAGTAATTTGCGTGTCCAAATGTCGGGTAGGTTATCTGAGAATGATCTAACATGTTATATGACAATGAAAGTGTTATGTGCAATGTCGTATGTTTGCTTATGAATGGGAATAGATGGGAAGTTTATATGGGTATGAACCGTTAAAGTGATGCATGTTATGTGATAGATGCATGTAGGAACTTCGTGTGCTTATTTGAAGTCACTAATAAACTAAGTGGTAATCATACTTGGACATGATTGACCGACCTTGACTGTTAGCTATTTTTTAGAGTCAAACCGAGCAACCGAGGTGAGTTCACACACTTTCTAAGGCATGGGATTCCCGGTGGTTGGGAATGGGTTAAAGAAATAAAAACGGAACCTACATATCCTCCTTGGGTAGGATATGTATGGCCATCCTCCATGGGTAGGATGCCAATATTAATCCTGCGTATTCTCCTTGGGTAGAATACGTACGTTCGTCCTCCTTGGGTAGGACAACAACCTTAAAACTTACTAGAAAAAACTCTATCATGAAGTCCCTCATATTTATATCGACTTAATCGCCGGGCCAATAGCGAGCGGGTCATTAGTTAATAGCGCTATTAGGGTTGACAAGCCTCACACCGTGCCGTTCGGACGGGCGTGTACTAATGGATCTGGGCAAACTGTCAATGATGATAGAACATTGACGTAGGGCACCACTATTGTTCGTCAGTTGTCGATATGGTAACGGTCTAGTAGTTCACATGGGGAAGCCCACACTGATTATGGATATGGTTTGGGTAATAAAGAAGGAGCTGGTTAACCATACTTTCAACTAAGGGGCAACCCCCACGGAAAGTAAGCCAACGAAAGACAAACCATGTTTTCGGAACACACTTAAAACTAAACAACCAACTGTGAACTAACTCAACTTTGTTGTTGACTCGTTGTTACATGCCTTACAGGTCGTTAGACGCTTATGGAGCTTGCACAAGGAGGAGGTCGTTGTGGGATAGGGATTGTTATGTCCCTGGCTAAACATTTAATCCTTATGAACTTATTAAACCTACGTTTTGGAATTTGAACTTATGAACTATGGAACTTATGTTTTGGGTTTTACCTTTAATGCTTCCGCTGTTTAATTTGAATCTGGTTAACTAGCTTTGGTCACCAATTGTATTGTGGTTGGTTTTACTTACTTAATTACGTTGTTCAATATAATTGGTGGCTCGATCCAGGTCATGTCACGCCTCTAAGCGGTGATACTCCACAGGGTGGATTTTGGGGGTGTGACAGATTGGTATCAGAGCCATTGGTTATAGTGAACTTGGTTTTAAAAAGGGAAAAGCTTTTTGACAAAACCAGACTATAACCTGTACAGTGCTCAACGATCCACAACGACGCTTCGCTCCACGTGCAAGACTCAACACTATAGGTAATATGGTTTATGTTTGTATTGCCTGCCTGATAGTTTAAGCAGCGCAGTTGATCATGGTATGCTTAGTTAGTGTAACGACTATTGCTTGAAACTCTGTGTGTTTGCTCCCTTCTGTCACTCCACACTTACGCACTTTCGCGACACTTTTCTTACTTGTGTTTCCTTCGATGTGAAGATCCTGAGTGGACGCCTGAACTTGACTCAAGCCCAGCTGACGGCTCTAATCAACGAACGAGTGGCTGAGGCACTCGCAGCTGTCCCTGCATGAGGTATAACCTACTATTTCGATCTATCCTAGGATGTTTAGATCCTACTCTCGCGAACCAACTCTTGTGGTTAATCTTGTCTATTATTCTCGCGCCACAGGTCAACATGCTCAGCCTCCCGTATGTACGTTTAAAACGTTCATGGATTGCCGACCTAGTACTTTCAGCGGTACAGAAGGAGCTGTAGGTCTTCTTCACTGGTTCAAGAAGCTTGAGTCTGTTTTCGAGATGTGTGAATGCCCTGAAGATCGTAGGGTGAAATATGCTACTGGAACACTCGAAGGTGCTGCGTTAACCTGGTGGAAAGCACAGGTTCAACTGCTAGGGCTGGTGGTTGCTAATGCCACCCCATGGAACGGTTTCAAAGAACTGATCAAAGAAGAGTACTGTAGTCGTGATGACATCTACAAGCTAGAGGTATAATTTTTCAATCTGCAGATGACGGGGTCTGAAATCGAGGCATACACAAAGAGGTCGAACGAATTAGCTATCCTGTGTCCCACTATGGTGGATCCTCCTATCAAGCGTATCGAGCTGTACCTTAAGGGTTTGGTGCCAGAAATTCAAAGCCACGTGACCTCAGCTAATCTTGGCACAATTCAGCAAATCATCAAGTTGGCTCATCGTCTCATTAATCAGGCAGTTGAGCAGAACAAGCTACCCAAGCGAATTAGCGCTACTACTACTGATACTCCCAGTGATAACAAGCGCAAGTGGGATGGAAATTCGGGCAAGGGTTCTACTTCAGTTCAGTCTCAGCAGCGAAAGACTGATGGCTACCAGAGTCCTGGTCAGCAATCTTCTGGTAGTCCAGGACAGGGTGGGTACCGAGGGAACCACCCCAAGTGCAACTGGTGCAACAAGCATCACAGCGGGCAGTGCCACAAGGGTCGTTGTCTGAGGTGTAACAAGTTTGGTCATGAAGCAAAGGATTGCAGGAGCGCACGACCAGCAAATCAGAATCGCCAACAACAACAACAAGCTCCACAGAACCACCAGCAGCAGCAACAACAGGGCAATAAGGGATGCTTTCAGTGTGGTGCTGAAGGCCACTTTAAGAGGAATTGTCCTCAGCTGAACCAGAATCAGAACAATAACAACCAAGGAAACGGGAATAACAATGGAGGCAACAATGGAGGCAACAACGGGGGTAACAATAATGGCAATGGAGCTAGGGGACGTGTTTTCGTGCTGGGTCAGGGTGTTGCGAGGAACGATCCCAACGTTGTGATGGGTAAGTTTCTTCTGGATGATTTCTTTGTTACTGTTTTATTTGATTCGGGTGCCGATACTAGTTATGTGTCCTTAAAAGTTAGTCAAATGCTTAAGCGCACTCCAATACTTTTGAACACCAAACACACGGTAGAGCTAGCAAACGGTAAAAGTCTCGAGGCCACACACATATTTAAAGGTTGTAACCTCGTCTTAGCTGGTCAGACCTTCTCTATCGATCTTATTCCTATCGTTCTGGGTAGTTTCGACGTTGTTATTGGGATGGATTGGTTATCTCATCAAAAAGCGGAAATTCTTTGCAACGAGAAGATTGTCCGCATCCCTCGTTCTGGTGAAGAGCCCCTCATGATTCATGGCGACAAGAGTGGTGCTGTCGTAGGCATTATCTCTTTCCTTAAGGCCCGGAAGTGTATGCGAAAGGGCCACACTGCCATTCTAGCACTCGTTACTGACACATCAATGGAAGAGAAGAGAATTGAAGACATTCCTATTGTGCACGATTTTCCTGAGGAATTACCTGGTCTTCCGCCTCATCGACAAGTCGAGTTTCAAATCGAGCTAGCTCCTGGAGCAGCACCAATAGCTCGTGCACCTTATAGACTTGCTCCGTCAGAACTTGAAGAACTGTCCACGCAATTACAAGAACTCTTGGAAAAGGGTTTCATACGTCCTAGCTCTTCGCCATGGGGAGCTCCAGTCTTGTTTGTGAAGAAGAAAGACGGTACTTTCAGAATGTGTATTGACTATCGCGAACTTAACAAGGTGACCGTGAAGAATCGTTATCCTCTTCCACGTATTGACGACTTGTTCGACCAGTTGCAAGGGTCGAGCTATTACTCTAAGATTGATTTGAGGTCAGGTTACCATCAACTGAGAGTCCGAGACGAGGATATTTCTAAAACGGCATTTAGAACTCGTTATGGGCATTACGAGTTTCTGGTTATGCCTTTCGGATTGACGAACGCACCAGCGGTCTTCATGGATCTGATGAACCGAGTATGCAAACCTTACCTGGATAAGTTCGTTTTTGTTTTCATCGACGATATCCTGATCTATTCTAAGAGTCAGGAGGAACACGAGCAGCATCTACGACTTATCCTGGAACTTCTTCGAGCAGAGCAACTGTATGCCAAAATTTCAAAATGTGACTTCTGGCTTTGCGAAGTCCACTTTCTAGGCCATGTGGTAAACAAGGATGGGATTCATGTTGATCCATCCAAGGTAGACTCGATCAAGAACTGGCCTGCACCTCGTACACCAACAGAAATCCGCTAATTCTTGGGTTTGGCGGGATACTACAGAAGATTCATCAAGGATTTCTCAAAGATTGCACAACCTCTCACTTCACTAACTCAGAAGGGTGTCACCTATCGTTGGGGTGATGCACAGGAATCTGCTTTTCAGCACTTAAAAGACAGACTTTGTAGTGCACCTATCCTCTCATTGCCTGAGGGCACAGATGATTTTGTGGTTTATTGTGATGCTTCCATCCAAGGACTTGGTTGCGTATTGATGCAACGTGACAAGGTCATTGCCTACGCATCGCGCCAACTTAAAGTTCACGAAAGGAACTACACTACGCATGACCTGGAATTGGGAGCAGTTGTTTTCGCACTTAAGATATGGAAACATTACCTGTGCGGTACCAAGTGCACCATTTACACCGATCATAGGAGTCTCGAGCATATCTTCAAGCAAAAGGAGCTAAACATGCGACAACGTCGATGGGTCGAGCTCTTGAATGATTACGAATGTCCAATCAGGTACCATCCGGGCAAGGCCAATGTTGTGGCCGACGCCCTCAGTCGAAAGGATACTATACCTAAACGTGTACGAGTGTTACAACTTACCATCCAATCTAGTCTTCCTGCCTAGATACGAGATGCTCAGGTTGAAGCGTTGAAGGCAGAGAACATCAGGGCTGAGTCCTTACGAGGATCGAGGAAACGATTAGAACAAAAGGAAGACGGCGCCTACTATGTAACAGGGCGCATCTGGGTTCCACTCTATGGTAATCTACGTGAGCTTGTGATGGATGAGGCACACAAGTCTCGTTATTCGGTACATCCTGGTTCGGATAAGATGTACCACGATCTCAAGACTACGTATTGGTGGCCTGGTATGAAAGCCAACATCGCAACCTACGTCAGTAAATGTTTGACTTGTGCGAGAGTCAAGACTGAATACCAGAAACCCTCAGGCCTGCTTCAACAACCAGAGATCCCAACATGGAAATGGGAGCAAATTTCCATGGATTTTGTTACTGGCTTGCCTAGATCCCAACGCGGAAATGACACTATTTGGGTGATAGTGGATCGATTGACTAAGTCTGCACACTTCTTGGCTATCAAGGAAACGGATAAGTTTTCTACTCTAGCAGACGTCTACCTAAAGGAAGTAGTATCAAGGAACGGAGTGCCAACTTCCATCATCTCTGATCGTGACTCACGTTTTACATCTGAATTGTGGCAAGCTATGCACAAGTCCTTTGGTTCTCGATTAGACATGAGCACGGCATATCATTTACAGACGGATGGGCAATCTGAACGCACCATCCAAACCCTTGAAGACATGCTTAGGGCATGTGTAATCGATTTTGGTAATGGCTGGGAAAAACACCTCCCGTTAGTGGAGTTTTCGTATAACAACAGTTACCGCACCAGTATCCAGGCCGCTCCTTTCGAGGCATTGTACGGACGGAAGTGCCGATCGCCTCTTTGTTGGGCAGAAGTTGGTGACAGCCAAATCACAGGCCCAGAACTTATGGTAGACACGACTGAGAGGATTGCTCAGATACGACAGCGAATGGCGGCAGCTAGTGACCGTCATAAAAGCTATGCTGATAAGCGCATGAAACCACTCGAGTTCCAAGTTGGGGATCGGGTGCTACTCAAAGTCTCACCTTGGAAAGGTGTAGTTCGTTTTGGCAAACGAGGTAAACTCAATCCGCGTTATATCGGACCGTTCGAAATTATTGAGAAAATTGGCAAAGTCGCTTACAAGTTGAATCTACCTGAAGAACTCAGCGGAGTTCACAATGTTTTCCATGTGTCGAATCTGAAGAAGTGTCTGTCAGATGAGACCCTCATAGTTCCCTTAAAGGAGCTCACAATCGACGACCAGTTACGATTCATCGAGGAACCAGTTGAAATCACAGACCGAGAAGTTAAGATTCTCAAGCGTACCAGAATACCTCTTGTTCGAGTTCGTTGGAATTCCCGTCGTGGCCCAGAGTATACCTGGGAACGAGAAGACCAAATGAAACTCAAGTATCCCCAGTTGTTTAAGAAAAGTGCAAACACTACTGAGGCTAAAGCTACTGCAGAATTTCAGGACGAAATTCCAAATCAACGGGGGGATGATGTGACACCCCAGGAAAAGCCAATAAACACCGCAACTTAACTAGCTTCCTCAGTAACCACGCACTAAATTTCGGGACGAAATTTTCTTAACAGGGGGAGAATGTGACAACCCTCGTAATTACATGTATCCGTACGATTATTTAATGATAATTAAAGTGCTTAGTGACTGTGTTGAATTACTTAACTGTTTCTTGATTACTGTGTCATACTTACATGTGCTTGTTAACATACTAGTCATGTGCAGAAAATTGACTAAATGGTCCTGAATGTTTTCCTAAGTGTTTGGAATTAAAAGTGTTACAAAAATATATATCAAAGACACTTTACGGAATAATTAAACACTTTAACGGAACAGTATCCGACCGAACAACCGGACATTACCCGGGACACCAAATATTTGTCAAACACATTGTGTTATTATTTCTTGGCTAGTTATGGTCCCCGTTTACCATAACACCCACTAAATATCAAATAAATACCATATGTAAGCTTATACTTGGAAATCTAACTAGTCTTTACCATTTAGTTGCAAAATGTTACCCTTAACCCCCCCCCCCCAACCGAATTCGGTCCATATGGACCCACACAAATCATCCACCATGCCTCATATCTTGATTAGATTATATCTCAATTGTTTAATAGATTGTTTACTTGTGAAAGTGACCAAAATATGTGAACATATCCTTTATAAGCATGGCCCAAGATTACTACCATTACTACTCATCATCACACCCCACTCTCACTCCCAACACCCCCTCCTCTCGGTCACACCCAACCGCCACCATCACCACCATTTCACCACCCCATTCATCCCTTTTTGAGCTTCATACAAGACTTTGAGGTGATTCAAGGAAGCTTGTATCTTGTGGAACTTCAAGGAGCTTCTTTCACTTGCTTTTCACCATCATCTTCTCCATCTTTTCACTAGAGATTCTTCCCTAGCTATAAGCTAGTAGTAAGTCTTGATTTACTCTTGTTTATTCCTACTTTGAGTAGTTAAAAGTTATATTATGTTGAGATTTATAAGAACACTAAAAGAATTTAAACAAGGAGCTTGAACATAAAAGTTACATGAAGCTTTACATAAAGTTTACATTA
The DNA here is from genome assembly GCA_030545235.1 of Helianthus tuberosus. Lineage (NCBI taxonomy): Eukaryota > Viridiplantae > Streptophyta > Magnoliopsida > Asterales > Asteraceae > Helianthus > Helianthus tuberosus. The sequence continues at coordinate 130,035,407 of CM060407.1, forward strand.
GAATGGAACATGAAGATGAAATGTTGTTAGTAGGATGTTGTAATGAATATGTAGTTGATTTCATGTTGATTTCTTGATAAACCCGTTGTTAGAACATATGTTGATGCGTTTTAGTAACATTTAAACTCTAAAAAGCATGCTGATTGGCATTTTCAGCCAACTTCAACTGGCTGTAAACAGATCACAATAAATCGAAAAACTGATTTTCTGAAGCCTAAAGTATGTATTTTCGAAAAACAGATCCAATGGCACTGGAATCGTAATTTTTTGAGGTCGTTTACTATTTTTAAAGCTCTGTTTTTGGACAGCAGCTCAAGCTGCGTTTTCACTGCAGAAAACGTGTGTTATATTCTTCATCATAACTTGAAACCTGAGTAGAATTAAGTCACGAAATTTGTATTGTAGATGGAAACTGATGTCGTAGTAATTCTCCCACTGGAATTTCATGAATCGGACTTACGACGAATTTTTAATAAATTATTCCGTGGACTGCAGTCTGAAAGTGATGAATCTGATTGCAGTCCGGTAAATGAGTTTTTATAAAATATTGGTAATGAATTGGACCCCAATATTTTTACACAATAATATTTGGATTGTTTAAGACCTTCTGAAAAAAGTTGGGAATTTTTAGAATAGGTTAACTATTTTATTAAAATCCCCGAAAACAGCGCAGTTTTGAAGATTAAAGCTGAAACGACATAAGTAGTAATTTGCGTGTCTAAATGTCGGGTAGGTTATCTGAGAATGATCTAACATGTTATATGACAATGAAAGTGTTATGTACAATGTCGTATGTTTGCTTATGAACGGGAATAGATGGGAAGTTTATATGGGCATGAACCGTTAAAGTGATGCATGTTATGTGATAGATGCGTGTAGGAACTTCGTGCTTATTTGAAGTCACTAATAAACTAAGTGGTAATCATACTAGGACGTGATTGACCGACCTTGACTGTTAGCTATTTTTGAGAGTCAAACTGAGCAACCGAGGTGAGTTCACACACTTTCTAAGGCATGGGATTCCCGGTGGTTGGGAATGGGTTAAAGAAATAAAAACGGAACCTACATATCCTCCTTGGGTAGGATATGTACGGCCATCCTCCATGGGTAGGATGCCAATATTAATCCTGCGTATTCTCATTGGGTAGAATATGTACGTTCGTCCTCCTTGGGTAGGACAACAACCTTAAAACTTACTAAACAAAACTCTATCATGAAGTCCCTCATTTTTATATCGACTTAATCGCCGGGCCAATGGCGAGCGGGTCATTAGTTAATAGCGCTATTAGGGTTGACAAGCCTTACACCGTGCCGTTCGGACGGGCGTGTACTAATGGATCTGGGCAAACTGTCAATGATGATAGAACATTGACGTAGGGTACAACTATTGTTCATCAGTTGTCGATATGGTAACGGTCTAGTAGTTCACATGGGGAAGCCCCCACTGATTATGGATATGGTTTGGGTAATAAAGAAGGAGCTGGTTAATCATACTTTCAACTAAGGGGTAACCCCCACTGCAAGTAAGCCAACAAAAGACAAACCATGTTTTCAGAACACACTTAAAACTAAACAACCAACCGTGAACTCACTCAACTTTGTTGTTGACTCGTTGTTACATGCCTTACAGGTCGTTAGATGCTTATGGAGCTTTCACAAGGAGGAGGTCGTTGTGGGATAGGGATTGTTATGTCCCTGGCTAAACATTTAATCCTTATGAACTTATTAAACCTACGTTTTGGACTTTGAACTTATGAACTATGGAACTTATGTTTTGGGTTTTACCTTTAATGCTTCCGCTGTTTAATTTGAACCTGGTTAACTAGCTTTGGTCACCAATTGTATTGTGGTTGGTTTTACTTACTTAATTACGTTGTTCAATATAATTGGTGGCTCGATCCTGGTCGTGTCACGCCTCCAAGCGGTGATACTCCGCAGGGTGGATTTTGGGGGTGTGACACATTAACACAATGAACATTCAGCAACATAATGTACATTCCATTAACACGATGAACATTCAGCAACATAATGAACATTCCATTAACACGATGGACATTCAGCAACATAATGAACATTCCATTAACACAATGAACATTCAGCAACATAATGCACATTCCATTAACACGATGAACATTTAGCGACATAATGAACATTCCATTAACACGATGAAACTATCATCTTAATTTACATTAAGGATAGACGAAGTTCATATGAACTTACCTTGGTACTTACCCTTACCCGTAAATTCTTACTTAGTTCCCTATATACAACATACCAAACTTTATTTATAAATAAGAAGTGATTCCGGAAATCACTTACCTTAAGTGTCCGTATTCGCATCCGTTTCCTTGCCTCCTTTTGACCCGTTAGCCTTCCATGCTTCCATCCATCTTGACATGATCCCTATACTTTCATGTCATCGCATTCACATTCTTGTTAGCATACATGATTGTATATATTAACGATCATATCAAATTCATGTTTCACATTTGACTTTCATTAGTCAATTCCAACAAGCATAACGCATATTTCCACAAGTCAATCTTTTCAAACTCATATAATTCATCACGTCATCACATATAGCACATATGGATATAACACGCATCATATGACTTTCTATAATATTACAATTGTGACAAAAAGTCTTACATTGCTACTTATGCACAGTTGACTTTCAGAAAGTCAACTATTTATCATATGAACTTTCGACTTAACCTCATACATCTATGTCATTATAGTATACTATACTAATGACACTATATACATTTCATACTCACGATGCAAAAAGCATACAACCACATGATCATCTAGTTATATGCACACACCAAACATATTCAATTCCGTTCATTCTAGTAACATAATTCTACAACTAACACCATGACCTATGCTTAACAACCCAACATCATTCTAACTTCATCCTGTTCTAATGATCTCATATGCTTCACATTTAGAGTACTTTTACTTATCAATTTTGATTAAGCAATTATTCAAACATGTAGTAAACATCATACCACTCCAACATAGAGTACAATATTCTAATGCATACTTTTACCAAATAACATGGCCAACCAAATCCTACATGAATTCCATCAAAAAATAGATTTCTCATGTTTATTTATCATCAAATACATCATATCCCCATATTATACGATTTCATCCATTACTTGTGTCACACCCCGACCACGTATAACATACAAAACGTGGCGGAAAACGTCGGGGAGTGTTGTAACAGAATTAATTGTTTCATAACCATGGCATACAAAGTTGTATTTTATTTATCAACATAAGAGTTACATTGTTTTAAACAGGAATCAAAGAGTTTATAACATAATTAAACTAAGTCTATCTTCGTTTTATGTCTCTAAGGCACAGGTCCGCCCTAGTGTCACGATCATCGTCCTACGCAAAAGCTCCTGAAAACACATGTGAAAATAGGTACGTCAGCATAAAAATGCCTGTGAGATACATAGGTTTGTGAAAATAGGATTCATGACTTAAGTTTAAGAAATTGTTTAATAAAGTTTAGTCATGAACCTTGTAATTTGATTTGTTTTGTAAATCGTTTGAAAAACAATAAGTTCAGATGATATGTATAAATAAGAGAATAATGTATGGTTAAATGAATAACCATGTAAAATGAATTTGTATAAGATAAGTTGTTTATAAACAATATCTTGTGAAAGATATGTTATTTGTATAAAATGTTATATGTATAAATTGAAATGATTTAAATAACGCTATGATATGTAATATAATACAAACACTTATATATAGGAAGTACCAGCGACGTATCCACCATGCTTGTATCATATTACTCACATCTCGTTACTTAAGTCACTTAAACAAACCACCAATGTATAAAGTCTATGTTTAAACCAATAGTCAAAAGTCCTTGTATAAGCCATGTCAAATGTTTATAAGTCCAAAAGTAGTCAAGTAATGTGTATCAAATGTTATGTATTGTAAGTAAAGTATTGTCCCATAATCCAAATGTAGAAATGTACAAAACAAAGTATTTTGAATATATCAAAAAGTTATGTTTTGCAAAGTAATGCATGTTACATTGATACAAACATTTATGTGGTAAGTTAACACATACATTCAAGCCTTGAGACAGTCGGATAACCCTCTTAGTCAAGGTTATCAAAAGAAATGTTTTCGGATTCAGTCATTCCTTACATCCAAACAAACCCGGGATGTCAGGAATGGGATTTGTCAAGTCCTATGGTACCAATACTTACTACCGAGCGGCGTAGCTAATGTTAATGAACGTATAATAGTCTCGTTTGTGCAAACCAAATATCATAGCAAAAGTGAACATGTTATATAAAAACAATGTACTAAGTGTGCTAAGTTAACATACAAAGCAGAAAGTCATGTAAATCAATGTGCTAGCATGCTATCAGTCAACATACATAGCAGAAATGTAAAGTAAAACAATGTACTAAGTATGCACACAATGGACATACATAACATGAAATGTAATGTAAAACGATGTACTAAATACGCACACAATGGGCATACATAGCATGAAATGTAATGAAATCATGTACTATAATGTACTAACAAACATAGCAGGTATATGATGTGAAAACAGGAAAGCACGAAAGTAACAAGTAGGCACATGTGTTCCACCCCAAAACAGTTTGAAAACAGTAAAAGAGGGGTTCTATGTACTCACTTGAGATTGCTCAGAAGTCCTAAGATAACCACCAAGCAATGCTAGAGATCACGGAATCAAACGGCACCTAATATAGGTAACTATGTTAATAAACCGGACCTAGATAGGAAGATCGGATAGAATGAGGGCTCGTAAACCAAATGAGTATGTGAACTCATGTAGTATGGTTTAACAAAGCCTACATACTAAATGAAACCTAGTCTAAGTGCTTACGACCCATTACGACCCGTTTAGGTAGCTTATGCTACTTTAACGCGTCGTTCGCGTGAAACGCGTTCGGACCGCCTAACTAGTCCTATGACAAGTAACATATGCCTTAACATGTCTAATATTGTTGTCAAATCAGTTTAGATGTCAAAAGTTATGTTACATATGTTTAAAATGAATTTTGGCATCAAAGGGGTATTTTGGTAATTTACCTAAGGCATATAAACTACCTATCATACAACTACTTAAACGAAGCGACCATAAGGTATAACCTCGGAAGGTTATTCCCTATAAACTATGGTCACCTAATGTGTTTGGTTGGATCCTAATGATCGACCAAATGGGTCGGGTTCGAAGGTATAAGCGATTTATTAGATCGCTTACCCTTGCGACCCTAGACAACGTGGTAATCAGTAGGCATAGTCACAAGGGACTATAACCGTCGTGATTACGCTCACGCTACGAAGTTCAAACGAACTTCGCATTGACCATAAACTGGTCAATGCAGAAAGTCAAACAAAGTTTGACTTTCGGACTCGAAAAGCAATAAAAGAACGAAGGAACACTTACAAAGGGTCCCCGAATGCTAATCTAGATCAAAATAGCTCAGGTATGAAACAAAGGTTTCAACTTAGAGCACATTAGATCAGATTCTTGTGAGTTTGAAGCAAATGGGGGTGGGGTATTTATAGTATTTCCCGAACCGTTAAGATCGTTTCTTGAATAACGTGATCGAATCTCGTGCGTACACTTGTTGGAATGTTGTGGTGACTAAAAATGGCGCCTAATGAGCTGAAAGGGCAAGTGTGGGTTTGTGGTTGTGAGTTAAACAGCTGTAATCTGCTGACAAATCGATCTTATCTGATCTGGGACCCTAACGCGGGCCGCGTAAAGGACACACCGATCTTACGCGGGCCGCCTAGCCTGCACAGATCAGAAACATGTTTGCATTTTGACAGCTTTGGTCCCTGTTGGTGTTTAAGCTTATTTCCGGCACTTATAAGGCCCGTCAAGCCAACTTTAAGGCCCTAAAATGATGCCTAAACATTGTGGACATGAAACATGCTCAAAAATATGTCGGATGTCAGTTCGTTTGGTCGTACGATCGCGATGTTCGCTTAATTATGACGGAATGCGCACAAGCGCGAAAAACGATCCAAATGACGCGACGAATGGATTTTTCTTATGCCAAACACTAAAATAAAATATTTTAGTGCTTACATAAATTTTTGGATGTCCGGAGGTATTCAGAACGTAAGTTATGCGCGAAAATGCAAACTTGTGCACTTTTTGACACTTTTAGTCCCTGAATGACCCAAAAGTTTATTTTAGCACACCGAACCCCTCAAAGCCTATTCCTAAGCTATATAAAGGATATTTATGGTATTTTTAACTTATGGTCATGTTCCAGAATGTTCGTTACAGTTCAAATTGGCATACTTTCGCAGTTTGTCAGGTTTAGTCCCTGTAAGCGAATTAACTTGTTTTTGCCATACCAAACCTTCAAAACTTATTTCTAAGTTATGTAAAGGTTATTTAAGGTATGTTAAGTATATGTTGATGTTCCAGAGTATTTGTCGCATTAAACTGATTACGTTTACGCACCAGTTTGCGTATAAATCTCCAGAAAGTGATATAGAGTTTGAAATCGAACAAAAGTCAAAACATGAAAAATGTAAAACATAACAAAACAAACATTGGGATCAAATAACATTGTTTTATTGATAATTGTACTGTTCACAATGATTACAAACACAGATGTTACAACTTGCATACCATTTCATCTATTAATCTCACCTAGACATTTCATCAAACACTTGGTGTGCATGTCACAATTTATGCATAATGTACAAGTGTTTCATGCTTTACTTCCCACTTCATGCTTTCATTCATCAATTAACACAAAAACATCAACAAATTCATATCACATTCAATCTACCTAACAAGAACGCATTACATACAACATAGCACAACAAGATTTGAACAAGGATTGGACATGGGTGACACACCCATGTCGCCATCTTCACCACTAGAAGTGGGTTTCACCTCCAAACATCAAATTACCCCAAACCACGCATAATCCATGTCCTATATGATGATTCTAACACATACTCATACTCAATTTCATACAATTTTGTGATTTCTAACATAACCCACTTCGTGCATAATCACCAATCTAAATTTTAAGACATACCTTATGATCCCCTTGTAAATGTGATCATTAATCCATGTTCGATTGTGAATTTAAGCCTTGATTCACCCTTCAATTTGATGGTTATAGTTGAGTTAGGGTTTTGGCTCTTTGGAGCTCCTGAACGTTCAAGAACACACATGAAGTGTGTGTTTGTGTGTGGTGATATTTCATTTTAATAACCCAACTTCCATCTTGTTCCATTTAGCCCCTCGTGTTTGTCACTTAACATAATTTGCACTACTTTCGTCATTTAATACTTTTAACCACACACTTAACTAGGTTAAATAGCCTAGTTATTTATTTCATGCTAAGTCATATAGGAACATACGACAAATATAAACATTCGGGTTTTGGGGTGTTACATCTGCTCACATACATGCACAATAGTCTATAATAACCAAATGTTGCTAACTGATAACAACGAAATAATTCATCACAGTCATAACCAAACATATAGCATCAAACAAATCAAGCTCGAAAGCTTCAGAAGGCTGCAATAAAAAGTGTCATGCCAAAATTGTAGAACCATCATTGCCACACTCTCAGATAAGCATCAAACCAACTTCATCGAGACAAAAGGGCCATGCATTACCAAAAAAAGTATTTTAAACAAATACAAATAAATTAGACTCGGTGTCATCTTCATTGACACCAATTCTAAAGCAAAGCCACCAGAATGAAACAAACAATCTTAAATCGACTATAAACAACAACTTCATCACAAAGTAACAATAATGAAACATAACAACAACATCACGAAGAGGTTAAGCATAACCCCTTACTATAAAAAAACCACATGCATCAACATCAAACAACTGAATCAAAAAGTAGGTAAGATAAACAAAGTTTGACCAACCGTATAAAGCTGGCTGGAGAAACAAACCCACATAAACCGTACGAACCTTAGAAATCTAAGGATTAAATGGAGAATACGACAAAAATACATCGTCGCTACAAGTATAAGACGATCAGAGTAGCAGGTGGGTTAAAGGAGAGGCGATGGTAGCGGACAGGCGGTGATGCGACAGCGGGAGGTTAGATGCAGAGGTAGGCAGTAGGTGAGACAAAGGATTGCTTCAAAATGAAGTCAAACAACATAAAAACCCCACTTAAACACCCACAACAAATACAACACAATAAACATAAAGTACAACTAACCTAAACGTAAATCAACAACTAAGCACATAGTACAAACAACAAATGTAATAACATGTTACTAACTGATATTATCTATCTATATATATTCTAAAGTTTAGTTATATGTTCTATTTTAAAACCAAAATTTATGGTTGTTTTAAGTTAGGGTTTATAGACTTTTCATAACAATTCACCTTAAAGGATTGATTGGTGATTAGATAACTAATATTTAATATTACAATTAACTTTAATGAAATAGTACGAGCCTTTATGACCATGTTTAATCAATGAGGCTCTTCCTTTTCTCCATATATTAATGTTTAACTTAAAGTTTATAGACTTTTCATAACAATTCACCTTAAAGGATTGATTGGTGATTAGATAACTAATATTTAATATTGTTTACTTTTTTATTTATGTTTATGCAATGAACCTCTTGTATTCTTCATCAAGTGATGTTAAGCTTATTTAATGTACCACCACCATTTACGGTCACTTTCAAATTCATTGATTATTCCACAGTTTTTTTTCTAGGGAGGTGAATGGTCTGAATGTCTATTATATAACTTCCTCCTTCTCTATTGTTGTAGGTACATATTCAGCCTTGCTACTCTACTAACATGTCCAGCTCTCTTAATATGAATACATCGGGAAGTGGGGTTGGCTGCCAAATGGCCCTTGTTGACCTTCGTGAAGGGAGTACCGGCCCTATCACGGTTATGGTTTGCCGAAAGTGGGATGTCACAAGTGTCAATGGATGCTACATGAGCACCGACTATGTCGTCAGTGATAAAAAGGTAAGTCTCACCCTTTTAACCCCCCTTCTGTTTTCCTTTTACCGGTTTCGTTGTTATTGAAATTATGCTGTTTGGTTTGCACAGGGAGGTGTGATGCATTGTACCGCAAGAAATAACATTGTGCACTACTTCTTTGACAAACTCAAAGAGGGCGGGATATATTTACTCAAGGGTTTTACGGTACAGAGCACCGATCAATACCGGATTCTGAAAGACAACCCCTTTGTTATCGGGTTAAATGGTTCCACGATTGTGAAGAAGGTTGACGATGCCAGTGGTTCCTTTACGCGCTACCCGTTCTTACTTACAGCGTTTGAGGACCTCCAACCAACTGTGTGACAACCCTCAAATTTACATGTAACCGTACAATCTATTAATGTTAATTAAAGTACTTGATGACTGTGCTGAATCATTTAACTGCTCTCTGATTACTGTGTTATGCTTACATGTATTTGTTAACATACTAATAGTATACAGAAAAGTAACTAAATAGTCCGGTATGCCTTCCTGAGTGTTAAAAATTAAAAACGTTGCAAAAATACATATATAGGACACTTTACGGATTAATTAAGCACTTTAACGGAACAGTGTCAAACCGAACAACCGGACTTTACCCGGAACATAAAAATATTGGCAATAACATTGTTTACACCTTTTTGAGATAGTTAGGGTCCCCGAACACCCTAACACCCCTTGTAGTACACTACACACATAATACTCTAATTAACACCATTGGAACTTAATTAGTTACTAACCATCCAATTGAAATCTAACCATATACCCCCCACCCTTATCCGATCGGTTCCCCAAGGGGGACACACCCCTCACATTTTTGATTATTTTATTTGATGTTGTCTAATATCTTGGAGGCACTTTACATATTGGTTAAACACATAAGATGGTCTATAAGAATGCTTAGAGGATAAGACTTTCATTCATTTCCACACTTAACAAAAAAATTGCTCTCTCTCCCTCTTGCCTTGTGTTCGGACGAGAGCACACACACACCCACCACCATCATCAAGTGTTGATCTAGCTATTCCCCATACATCCCAAGGTGCAAGGTGACATACGAGGAGACTCGGTGCTTTCGGAAACTCAAGAACCTCTCTACATTTCTTTTATCCACCTTATTTACGCCTTGATTCTTCCCTAGCCTCGAGCTAGTAGTAAGTGCCTCTAAACATCATTTTGTTCTTGATTTTAGTGGTTAATAGATGATTAATGGGTAAAAGTTAAGAAACACTATAGAACTTACATTAATCTTGAACATAAAGAATGAAAGATGGATAAAGAGAAATTATGTGTGTAAATCATGTAGATCTTGTGTGGTTATGATTCTTGGTTGATTATCTGATGTTTTGCTGGTTAATATTGATGTTGTTGTGGTCACTAAACATGTTAACGGAATCAATCGAACACGAACTAGAAAGCTAAAGGTTGAAAACAGAATCTGTCCAAGCTTTTACAGCCAACTTTAGTTGGCTGTAAACAGGTCATAACTCAACGAAAAACTGATATTTTGAGTCTATAACGTGTTATTATGAAATACGGTTCTAATGGCACCGGAATCATAATTTTTGGACTTTGTTTACTATTTTTAAAGCGTCATTTTGTAACAGCAGCTAGAGCTGCATTTTTCTGCTGAAAATATGCGTTTTGTTTTCTGTCATAACTTGAGTTCTGTGTACAGTTAGATCATGAAACTTGTACTGTAGATGACCACCGATGTATTTGTAATTATCTCACTGGAATTTCATAAATCGGACTTACGACGATTTTTAAATAAATTATTCCATGGACTGTGGTCAGAAAAAGATAAATCTGAGTTTAGTCCGGAAAATGAATTTTTATAAAATATTGGGAATGAACTGGACCTCGATATTTTTACACAATAATATTTGGATCGTTTAAGACCTTCTTAAAAATTTGGAAATTTTTGGAATAAGTTAACTATTTATTTACAATGTCCGAAAACAGCCCGGTTTTGAATATTTATGCTGAAATGACACAAGCTGTAATTTGCGAGTCTAAATGTCGAATATGCTATCTGTGAATGATCTAACATGATTATGTGTCAATAAAAGGGTTAGGTGCATTATCGTATGTTTGTTTATGAGTGGGGAATGGATGGGAAGTTTATATGAGCATGAACCGTTAAAGTGATGCATGTTATGTGATAGATACGTGTAGGAACTTTGTGCTCTATTTAAAAATCACTAAATGACTAACTGGTAATCATATTAGGACGTGATTGACTGACCTTGACTGTTAGCTATATTTGAGAATCTAACCGAGCAAACCGAGGTGAGTTCACACTTTCTACAAGGCATGGGATTCCCGATGGTTTGGGAATGGGTTAAAGAATTTAAAACTAAATCTACATATCCCCTTGGGAAGGTATGTACGGCCATCCTCCATAGATAGGATGCCATTATTAATCCTACGAATTCTCCTGGTGCAGAATACGTACGTTCGTCCTCTTGGTGTAGGACAACAACCTTAAAAACTAGCTAGACAAAAATCTATCAATAAGTCCCTCTTCAATATATCGACTTAATCGCCGAGGCCAATGGCGAGCGGGTCATTAGTTAATAGCGCTATTAGGTTTAACAAACCTCACACCGTGCCGGTTGGACGGGCGTGTACTAATGGACTATGGCAGACTATCAGTGATGATAGACGCTGATATAGGGCACAACTTATTTGCGTAGTAGTCGATATCATACCGTCTAGTAGTTCACACGGGGAAAGCCCCCACTGATTATGGTTATGGTTTGGGAAATGAAAAAGGAACTGGTTAAACATACTTTCAAGTACGGGGTAACCCCCACGGCAATTAAGCCAACGAAAGTCAAACCACGTTTTTCAAAAACAACTTAAAAACTAAACAACCAAACGTGAACTCACTCAACTTTGTTGTTGACTCATTGTTACATGCCTCACAGGTCGCTCAATGCTAGGAGCTTGCACGAGGAAGGAGTCGTTGTGGTGTTCGGACTGTTATGTTCCGTGCTTATCATTTAAATCCTTATGAACTTATTAAACTTGCGTTTTGAACTTTAACTTATAAACTATGGACTTATGCTTTTGGATTTACTTTTATGCTTCCGCTGTTTAAACTAAACATGGTTAACTAGCTTTGGTCACCACTCGTATTGTGGTTGGTCTTATTTACTTAATTACGATGTTCAATATGATTGGTGGCTCGATCCTGGTCATGTCACGCCTCCAAGCGGTGATACCCCGCATGGTGGATTTTGGGGGTGTCACAGATTAGTATCATAGCCATTGGTTATAGTGAACTTGGTTTTAAAAGGGAAAAGTTTTTGATAAAACCAGACTATAACCTGTACAGTGCTCAACGATCCACAACGACGCTTCGCTCCACGTGCAAGACTCGACACAATAAGTGGTATGATTTATGTTATATTATCGGTTAGATAGTTCACACTGTGCATTAATTAACGTGCTAAATTGCTATTTGAACCTTGGGTGCTTACTCTCTACTATCGTCCCATACTTACGCACTTTCGCGACACTTTTCTCACTTACGTTGCTTCACTGTGAAGATCATGAGCGGACGCGGAGGACGTATCAACCTCACTCAAGCCCAGTTGATGGCTTTGATCAACGAACGAGTTGCTGAGGCACTCGCAACAAATCCAGCAGGAGGTATAACCTGCCATATCAACCCATCTTAGGACGTTTAGATCCTACCTTCGCAAACCAACCCTCGTGCTTAACCTTGTCTTTTATTCTCGCGCAACAGGTCAACATGCTCAACCTCTTGTGTGCACATTTAAAACGTTCATGGACTGCCGACCTACTACTTTCAGTGGAACAGAAGGAGCAGTAGGCCTTCTTCACTGGTTTGAAAAGCTTGAGTCTGTTTTCGAGATGTGGGAATGCCCTGAAGACCGTAGGGTGAAATATGCTACTGGAACGCTTGAAGGTGCTGCGTTAACCTGGTGGAAAGCACAGGTTCAACTACTAGGACTGGCAGTTGCTAATGCCACCCCCTGGAATGGTTTCAAGGAACTGATCAAAGAGGAATATTGTAGCCGTGATGACATCCACAAACTAGAGGTGGAGTTTTTCAACCTGAAAATGACGGGGTCTGAGATTGAGGCGTATACGAAAAGGTCAAATGAGCTGGCCATCTTGTGCCCTACCATGGTGGACCCTCCCATCAAATGAATTGAGCCGTATCTCAAGGGCCTTGTACCAGAGATTCAAAGTCACGTGACTTCAGCCAACCTGGGTACCATATAGCAAATCATCAAGTTGGCCCATCGACTCACTGACCAGGCGGTGGAGCAAAACAGGCTGCCCAAACAAATCAGTGCCACAGCTACTTCTTATGCACCTACCGACAACAAGAGAAAATGGGATTGGAACTCCAGTAAGGGTTCTGCTTCGGTTTAGTCTCAGCAGCGAAAGACTGATGACTACCAGAGTCCTGGTCAGCAATCTTCCGGTAATCAAGGACAGGATGGATACCGAGGAAACCACCCCAAGTGCAACTGGTGCAACAAGCATCACAGCGGGCAGTGCAACAAAGGTCGATGTCAGAGATGTCACAAGCTGGGCCATGAAGCTAGGGATTGCAGGAGCCCGCGTCCTGCAAATCAGAATCGCCAACAACAACAACAAGCTCCACAGAATCACCAGCAGCAGCAACAGCAGGGCAATAAAGGATGCTTTCAGTGTGGCTCTGAAGGTCACTTTAAGAGGAACTGCCCCCAACTGAACCAGAATCAGAACAACAACAATCAAGGAAACGGGAACAACAATGGAGGCAACAACGGGGGTAACAATAATGGTAATGGAGCAAGGGGTCGTGTGTTCGTGATTGGTCAAGCTGATGCAAGGAACGATCCCAACGTTGTGATGGGTAAGTTTCTTCTGGACGACTTCTTTGTTACTGTTTTATTCGATTCGGGTGCCGATACTAGTTATGTGTCCTTAAAAGTTAGCCAAATGCTTAAGCGCACTCCAACACTTCTAAACACCAAACACACGATAGAGCTAGCAAATGGTAAAAGTCTTGAAGCCACACACGTAGTTAAAGGCTGTAACCTCGTCTTAGCTGGCCAGACTTTCTCTATCGATCTTATTCCTATCACACTTGGTAGTTTCGACGTCGTTATTGGGATGGATTGGCTATCTCATCATCAAGCGGAGATTCTTTGCAAGGAGAAAATCGTCCTCATTCCTCGTTCTGGTGAGGAACCCCTCGTGATTCATGGCGACAAGAGTGGTGCTGTCGAAGGCATCATCTCTTTCCTTAAGGCCCAGAACTGTTTGCGAAAGGGCCACACTGCCATTTTAGCACTCATTACTGACACATCAATGGAAGAGAAGAGAATTGAAGACATCCCTATTGTACGTGACTTTCCCGAGGTATTTCCTGAGGAATTACCTGGTCTTCCGCCTCATCGTCAAGTTGAATTTCAAATCGAGCTAGCTCCTGGAGCAGCGCCCATAGCTCGAGCACCTTATCGTCTAGCTCCATCAGAACTTGAAGAACTGTCCACACAACTACAAGAACTCTTGGAAAAGGGTTTCATACGTCCTAGCTCTTCGCCCTGGGGAGCTCCAGTCTTGTTTGTGAAAAAGAAAGATGGTACTTTCAGAATGTGTATTGACTACCGCGAACTCAACAAGGTGACTGTGAAGAATCGTTATCCTCTTCCATGTATTGACGACTTGTTCGACCAGTTGCAAGGGTCGAGCTATTACTCCAAGATTGATTTGAGATCGGGATACCATCAGCTGAGGGTCCGAGATGAGGACGTCTCCAAAACAGCATTCAGAACTCGTTACGGCCATTGCGAGTTTCTGGTTATGCCATTCGGGCTGACGAATGCACCAGTGGTCTTCATGGATCTCATGAACCGAGTATACAAACCTTACCTGGATAAGTTCGTTATTGTGTTCATCGACGATATCCTGATCTATTCTAAGAGTCAGGAGGAACACGAGCAGCATCTACGACTTATGCTGGAACTTCTTCGAAAAGAGCAGTTGTATGCCAAGTTTTCGAAATGTGACTTCTGGCTTCACGAAGTCCACTTTCTAGGCCATGTGGTAAACAAGGATGGAATTCATGTGGATCCATCTAAGGTTGAATCGATCAAGAACTGGCCTGCACCCCGCACACCAATAGAAATCCGCCAATTCTTGGGTTTGGCAGGGTATTACAGAAGGTTTATCAAGGATTTCTCAAAGATTACGCAACCTCTCACTTCACTGACTCAGAAGGGTGTCACCTATCATTGGGGTGATGCACAGGAGTCCGCATTTCAGCACTTGAAGGATAGACTTTGTAGCGCGCCTATCCTCTCATTGCCTGAAGGCACAAATGATTTTGTGGTTTACTGCGACGCTTCCATCCAAGGACTTGGTTGCGTATTGATGCAACGTGACAAGGTCATTGCCTACGCATCGCGCCAACTTAAAGTTCACGAAAGGAACTACACTACGCATGACTTGGAGCTGGGAGCAGTTGTTTTCGCACTTAAGATATGGAGACATTACCTGTACGATACCAAGTGCACCATTTACACCGATCACAGGAGTCTCGAGCATAGCTTCAAGCAAAAGGAGTTAAACATGCGTCAACGCCGATGGGTCGAGCTCTTGAACGATTATGAATGCGCTATCAAATATCATCCGGGCAAGGCCAATGTTGTGGCCGACGCCCTCAGTCGAAAGGATACTATACCTAAGCGTGTACATGCATTACAGCTTACCATTCACTCTAGCCTTCCCGCTCAGATTCGCGAGGCGCAGGTTGAAGCATTGAAAGCAGAGAACATCAGGGCTGAATCCTTACGAGGATCGAGGCAGCGGCTAGAACAAAAGGAAGACGGCGCCTACTATGTTAACGGACGCATCTGGATTCCACTTTATGGAGACCTACGCGAGCTTGTGATGGATGAAGCACACAAGTCTCGTTATTCG
This sequence comes from Helianthus tuberosus, assembly GCA_030545235.1. Classification (NCBI taxonomy): domain Eukaryota; kingdom Viridiplantae; phylum Streptophyta; class Magnoliopsida; order Asterales; family Asteraceae; genus Helianthus; species Helianthus tuberosus. The sequence continues at coordinate 130,051,392 of CM060407.1, forward strand.
GTACATCCTGGTTCGGATAAAATGTACCACGACCTCAAGACTACGTATTGGTGGCCTGGCATGAAAGCCCACATAGCAACCTACGTTAGCAAATGTTTGACTTGTGCGAGAGTCAAGACCGAATATCAGAAACCATTAGGCCTACTTCAACAGCCAGAGATCCTGAAATGGAAATGGGAGCAAATTTCCATGGATTTCGTTACTGGTCTGCCTAGATCTCAACGCGGAAACGATACCATTTGGGTGATCGTGGATCGACTGACCAAGTCTGCACACTTTCTGGCTATCAAGGAAACGGATAAGTTTTCTACTTTAGCAGACATCTACCTAAAAGAAGTGGTGTCAAGGCACGGAGTGCCAACCTCTATCATTTCTGATCGTGACACGCGTTTTACTTCTGAACTGTGGCAAGCAATGCACAAGTCTTTTGGCTCACGTTTAGATATGAGCACCGCTTATCACCCACAGACGGATGTGCAATCTGAACGCACCATCCAAACCCTTGAAGACATGCTTAGGGCATGTGTAATCGATTTTGGTAATGGCTGGGAAAAGCACCTCCCGCTGGTGGAGTTTTCGTATAACAACAGCTACCACACCAGCATCCAAGCTGCTCCATTCGAGGCATTGTACGGACACAAATGCCGATCACCTCTCTGTTGGGCAGAAGTTGGTGACAGCCAAATCACTGGCCCAGAACTTGTGGTAGATACCACCGAGAGAATTGCTCAGATACGACAGCGAATGGCGGCAGCTCGTGACCGTCAGAAAAGCTATGCTGATAAGGGAAGAAAACCATTCGAGTTCCAGGTTGGGGATCGAGTGTTACTCAAAGTCTCACCTTGGAAAGGTGTAGTCCGTTTTGGCAAACGAGGAAAGCTCAATCCGCGTTATGTCGGACCGTTCGAAATCATTGAGAAGATTGGCAAAGTCGCCTACAGGTTGAATCTACCCGAAAAACTCAGCGGAGTTCACAACGTATTCCACGTGTCAAATCTGAAGAAGTGTCTGTCAGATGAGACCCTCATAGTTCCTCTCAAGGAACTCACTATCGACGACCAGCTGTGATTCGTCGAGGAACCAGTAGAGATTACGGATCGAGATGTTAAGATCCTCAAGCGTACCAGGATACCTCTTGTCCGAGTTTGTTGGGATTCCCGTCGTGGCCCAGAGTATACCTGGGAACGAGAAGACCAAATGAAACTCAAGTACCCCCAGCTGTTTAAGAAAAACGCAACCATTACTGAGGCTGAAGCTACTACAGAATTTCAGGACGAAATTCCAAACCAACAGGGGGATGATGTGACACCCCAGGAAAACCAGGAAAACAACGCAACATAACTAGCTTCCTCAGTAACCACGTGCTAAATTTTGGGACGAAATTCGCTTAACAGGGGGAGAATGTGACAAACCTTAAATTTACATGTAACCGTACAATCTATTAATGTTAATTAAAGTACTTGATGACTGTGCTAAATCATTTAACTGCTCTCTGATTACTGTGTTATGCTTACATGTATTTGTTAACATACTAATAGTATACAGAAAAGTTACTAAATAGTCCGGTATGCCTTCCTGAGTGTTAAAAATTAAAAACGTTGCAAAAATACATATATAGGACACTTTACGGATTAATTAAGCACTTTAACGGAACAGTGTCAATCCGAACAACCGGACTTTACCCGGAACATAAAAATATTGACAATGAAATTGTTTACACCTTTCTGAGCTAGTTAGGGTCCCCGAACACCCTAACACCCCTTGTAGTACACTACACACATAATACTCTAATTAACACCATTGGAACTTAACTAGTTACTAACCATCCAATTGAAATCTAACCATATACCCCCCACCCTTATCCGATCGGTTCCCCAAGCGGGAAACACCCCTCACATTTTTGATTATTTTATTTGATGTTGTCTAATATCTTGGAGGCACTTTACATATTGCTTAAACACATAAGATGGTCTATAAGAATGCTTAGAGGATAAGACTTTCATTCATTTCCACACTTAACAAAAAAATTGCTCTCTCTCTCTCCCTCTTGCCTTGTGTTCGTCCGAGAGCAGAAACACACCCACCACCATCGTCAAGTGTTGATCTAGCTATTCCCCATACATCCCAAGGTGCAAGGTGACATACGAGGAGACTCGGTGCTTTCGGAAACTCAAGAACCTCTCTACATTTCTTTTATCCACCTTGTTTACGCCTTGATTCTTCCCTAGCCTCGAGCTAGTAGTAAGTGCCTCTAAACATCATTTTGTTCTTGATTTTAGTGGTTAATAGATGATTAATGGGTAAAAGTTAAGAAACACTATAGAACTTACATTAATCTTGAACATAAAGAATGAAAGATAGATAAAGAGAAGTTATGTGTGTAAATCATGTAGATCTTGTGTGGTTATGATTCTTGGTTGATTATCTGATGTTTTGCTGGTTAATATTGATGTTGTTGTGGTCACTAAACATGTTAACGGAATCAATCGAAGACGAACTAGAAAGCTAAGGGTTGAAAACAGAATCTGTCCAAGCTTTTACAGCCAACTTCAGTTGGCTGTAAACAGGTCACAACTCAACAAAAAACTGATATTTTGAGTCTATAACATGTTATTATGAAATACGGTTCTAATGGCACCAGAATCATAATTTTTGGACTTCGTTTACTATTTTTAAAGCGTCATTTTGTAATAGCAGCTAGAGCTGCATTTTTCTGCTGAAAATATGCGTTTTGTTTTCTGTCATAACTTGAGTTCTGTGTAGAGTTAGATCATGAAACTTGTACTGTAGATGATCACCGATGTATTTGTAATTATCTCACTGGAATTTCGTAAATCGGACTTACGACGATTTTTAAATAAATTATTCCGTGGACTGTGGTCAGAAAAAGATAAATCTGAGTTCAGTCCGGAAAATGAATTTTTATAAAATATTGGTAATGAACTGGACCTCGATATTTTTACACAATAATATTTGGATCATTTAAGACCTTCTGTAAAAATTTGGGAATTTTTGGAATAAGTTAACTATTTATGTACAATGTCCGAAAACAGCCCGGTTTTGAATATTTATGCTAAAGTGACATAAGCTGTAATTTGCGTGTCTAAATGTCGAATATGCTATCTGTGAATGATCTAACATGATTATGTGTCAATAAATGGGTTAGGTGCATTATCGTATGTTTGTTTATGAGTGGGGAATGGATGGGAGGTTTATATGGGCATGAACCGTTAAAGTGATGCATGTTATGTGATAGATACGTGTAGGAACTTTGTGCTCTATTTAAAAATCACTAAATGACTAACTGGTAATCATATTAGGACGTGATTGACTGACCTTGACTGTTAGCTATATTTGAGAATCTAACCGAGCAAACCGAGGTGAGTTCACACTTTCTACAAGGCATGGGATTCCCGGTGGTTTGGGAATGGGTTAAAGAATTTAAAACTAAATCTACATATCCCCTTGGGAAGGTATGTACGGCCATCCTCCATAGATAGGATGCCATTATTAATCCTACGAATTCTCCTGGTGCAGAATACGTACGTTCGTCCTCCTGGTGTAGGACAACAACCTTAAAAACTAGCTAGACAAAACTCTATCAATAAGTCCCTCTTCATTATATCGACTTAATCGCCGAGGCCAATGGCAAGCGGGTCATTATTTAATAGCGCTATTAGGTTTAACAAACCTCACACCGTGCCGGTCGGACGGGTGTGTACTGATGGACTATGGCAGACTATCAGTGATAATAGACGCTGATATAGGGCACAACTTATTTGCGTAGTAGTCGATATCATACCGTCTAGTAGTTCACACGGGGAAAGCCCCCACTGATTATGGTTATGGTTTGGAAAATGAAAAAGGAACTGGTTAAACATACTTTCAACTACGGGGTAACCCCCATGGCAATTAAGCCAACGAAAGTCAAACCACGTTTTTCAGAAACAACTTAAAAACTAAACAACCAAACGTGAACTCACTCAACTTTGTTGTTGACTTGTTGTTACATGCCTTACAGGTCGCTAAACGCTTGGAGCTTGCACGAGGAAGGAGTCGTTGTGGTGTACGGACTGTTATGTTCCGTGCTTATAATTTAAATCCTTATGAACTTATTAAACTTGCGTTTTGAACTTTAACTTATAAACTATGGACTTATGCTTTTGGATTTACTTTCATGCTTCCGCTGTTTAAACTAAACATGGTTAACTAGCTTTGGTCACCAATCGTATTGTGGTTGGTCTTATTTACTTAATTACGATGTTCAATATGATTGGTGGCTCGATCCTGGTCATGTCACGCCTCCAAGCGGTGATACCCCGCATGGTGGATTTTTGGGGTGTTCCAAACTGAGAGCAAGTTTTTGGTAGGTATGGTGAATAATAATATTTCTTAAAAAATACTTTATAAATTCTTATTACAAGATGTTTTATTTTGATTAAGCAAGTAGATTTAAAGTATGTCAATTTGTCAATATGCAAATGATAAAAGCTTGAATACTAATTTTGCATACGCAGTGTATAAATTTATACATGGGCTTTAAAATCATTCATGACTATGAAGATACTAAATTTGGAGACCGGAATAATACCGCATCTGCTAAGAACATGTTTTGTCATTTGGTTTTAAAGATTTGCATATGGGTTTAAATTTACATATATGTCATATGGGTAGAGGCTATGATGTTTAAATTTGCATTTAGGTCATATGCAAATTTAAAAACAATATGCAAATGATAAAATCTTAGATACTATATTTGCATACGCAATGTATAAATTTGCATATGGGTTTTAAAATCATTCATGACTATGAAGATACTAAATATGAGATTGGAATAATACCGCATCTGCTAAGAACATATTTTGTCATTTGGTTTAAAAGATTTGCATATAGGTCATATGGATAGAGGCTATGATGTTCCATAAGTTTGAATGTATAAATACACTAAGAACATACTTTTCAATGTATAAATTACGGGTTCAGATGGGCAACACTTGTCATTTGGTTTCTAATTTTTATGATTGTTTTTAAACATGGCTTCACAAATCTGGCCCATCATATAACTGTGTCAGTTGAATTGGGCTTCTCTATTAAATGAGTGGGATGGGCAACTTGGTTGACAACTGATATAAAAATACATTTCCCATTATTAGGGATTTGTAAAAGTTTGAAGTTTAAACGACCGAGTACATGTACGAGGTTTGATTCTGAATGGGAATAGTTGGATTGGGATTATCACCATATTAGTCCGGGTTTGTGAAACCCCTGGGTTCAGGTTTTTTATCACTGCCCTTTAACACAAAACATAATTTATAGGAGTTTATAATTCACTTAGAGATTAATGTTCTTTTGGATGTTAATGAAGTTGTGTAATATGTTATCAATTGTTTGGGATATATATGCTAACATGAATGTTTGTTAAGTGGCCCACCTTTATCTCTCTCTCTTCTGATTTATTGTTTGGTTTTCCACTAGTCGTTGTTATCAAATCTGTCACTCTCTACTGCTTTGCTTTGTTTTATACAAACTAAACCATATGAATTGGAATGACCCTCCTTTCACCATTGCCACTGACTGTCGATGTAAACCTTAAGGCCGCCCCATCAAGTCCTTCCATCACTAACACAATACCGGCATTCATAACGCTTAAAAACATTGTAAAATTACTATTTCTACCAGAGACAATCGGTTGATTACTAATGATGATATAGGAAAACTTATGTATCACTGGCCGAATCTAAAGTAATTGCTATTAGATTAATGATTTGTATTTTTAAATTGATGATTAATTGATTAACATATATTAATGTTGCTACTACATTAATCATGTAAACTGATTACTAAAGATGACATAGAAGAATTTATGTATTAAAGTAATTGCTATCAGATTAATAACATGTAGTTTTGTGTTGAATCTTACTGTTAAATTACGTGGTGTGGCTGATGAGATGCTGGAATATCATTGAGAATATAATTAAATTAGGGTTTTACTATCGTGAACTCGATAGCTTCGCCACAAAGTCCCGCAACTTAGCCTGATTCCCCCCCCCTTGTGGTCCCCTTTTTGAATGGCCCCTGATTGTTGTGTCCTTTTTAAACATTGTGTTGTAGATGTTATAGGATATGTTACTGAGGGGGGGGCCGTAGTCTGTGAAAGCATCGGGTACTTGCATGGTCGAGTTCAACCTAACAAATGAACGGTAAGTACCCCATCCCTATTGTCCGTTTGGTCTTTTACTTTTGCTTAGTTAAATCTCACTTTTTAGCCTTTTTGTAAATTTCACAGCAAGCGCGGAGTTAGAGTGACATTGTTGGGTCAGCTGGGTGATGCTATGCTCAAGAAGAAGGAACAAAACCTCGCTGTCTATTCTCTAATCTTGACTTCTATGAGCGCAAAGTTTTACTTAGGTGCGGTTACTTTCCTACTGCGTCTATGATTATGCGTGTTACTTCAAAACCCTTTACCTTACTTGGCGCAATGCAGACGCCCTTGGTTTGTCCAGCTCATCGTCAACTATGATCATTGATTCGCCCGAGGTACCCGCCCTACAAACTTTCAAGACATCCATTAGGTACTGGTACAACCTTGGTCACGCACACTTTAATTATCTGTTTTTATACGTTTATCGCTCTGGCTGAATATCCAACTATGATTCCCAGCTGTGTTGCCGTTGGAGATACTAGCGATCCAATCACCGAGGATGTGGTCTGTGTTGGTACGCTACAAGAGCTTGTGGACAGGGTCCATGCTGACAAATCCAAAAAGAAGGTATGTATGCCAACTGGCTGTTACCATTCGTCTCCACCCTTAGACCTACATGTGAGAGTTTGAACATGGGGTAGGTGTGGACATGCTATACCTGGGTCGAACCCATCTAATCCGGGCATGTACAGCTGGCAACCATTCCAACACCCCCTATAGCTTTATTTTTTTATTAACTTACTTTTATGCATGACCCATACCAATCTATCCTCATCTTCTTCAAACACTTATTTATGACAACCTTTTAGGTAAATTCAACCTAATTCCACAAACTCGATAACAAAAGCTAAAATATTCAAATATTTAGTAATCAAAACCCTTAACATAACTGAAATCAATCCTAATTTCCAGTTTCTCAACTCAGAATTAAGAAATGTACATACTGTTTATATATATTTCAACTCAAAAACCTGACCAGAGAAAATTGATACTGAATTGAACCAAAAATGAGGCCTTTTAGTACCTGGAATCGACGTCACCTCCAGCAAAGATGGAATCATTTTAGATTGAGAGGGTTTAGTTTGATACCTAGAAACGTTGGATTTACGGGGTTTGACTTTTATGTAAGTGTTTTGGATTTTAGGTCAAACTAGGATAAAGATCTGGTCGACAGAACTGTCTGGCCTGCCAAGTGTGCAACAATTGGGATTAGCCTCCCCGACGTAACCTACCTATGGACCTACCATGTGTGAAGACACTGTCCATACATTCCCCCCACCCACCCCGTTTGCCTCGCTAAACTACCCCTGTTATTTTGTTCGTTATAGGTCATCCTTTTTCGGAACGTTGTGGAGATTACGTCTATTAGAACCAAGAACAGCTGGTATCTTTTCGCGTGTTCCGGTAGCAAGTGTCGTAAGGGACTGACAAGAGAGGACGGTTACTTCATTTGCAAGGCGTGTGAATCAAAGGTTGACTATCCAAGGACAAGGTATACACTTGAATATCTCATACGCAAATTCATTACTTCTGTTATCGTCCCTATATACTGCTGATCCCCTTCCCATATGATGGCATGATTCTTTGTTGCCCGGGATTATTTGTCGCGCTTCTACATTCACCGCCAAAGAATTTTGCCGCTGCCCTACAATTGTTATTGATCTACTATACCGTGCTAGGTTTCGCTTTCAGGTGGATGTAACTGACGGAACGATGAGCACTGTAGTCGTCCTCTTTGATGAAGTTGCTGAACAATTGGTTAAGCGGACGGCGAGATCCTTGGTAGAGGAACAGTTGAAGGTATCTATGCTACGCATTGTAAGGTGGTTTTTCAAGCATATGTGAATTTGATACAATGGCTTTCCTATGTGCAGGATACTTCTATTGATGCTCCCATACTACCCTCCGCCCTCGCAACCCTTATTGGAACAAAACACACTTTTGAGATTAAGAGCCATACATACTACCATTTTGGGGACTATGAGAGCTTCACTTGCGTGAAGATTGTTGCCCCTGGTATGGATGATGCAGATAGGAGCGTTGATACTGTTGCGTTTGATTTGGGTGCAACACCATCCGGCTCCCTAAAGCGTGGTTCGAACCTCCCGCCGCTGACCCCTGGAACTGGACGCAAACTTAGAAAGTTGTAAGATACCCTTACCACTTCTCCCCTGTTTCGAATGTTTACCCGTTCGAATTTTGTACCAACACATGTGTTTCAATGTTTCTTTTCAGCTGCGTTGAAGAATCGGATGAAGATGATGATGGGGTGCTGGTTGATCGTAAGGATGTTACTGATGTGCTAGACGATGGTAGGGATGATGAGGAGGGTTCTTGCTGATATGGCAACGCTCATTCTTAAGCTTATTTAAGTGTTTTCGCAGTTGTGACTTTCTCTTTTATGTATTCAAATAATGTGGCGACGCTTAGGAGTTGTGCCCACACCAAAAGTGTAATGCTTCTCTATTGCACGATATATAAATGACATTTCAAACTCTGAAATATAACTGGCTTAAACTCTGAAATATAAATGACATTTTCAGATTAAAATTAAACTGGCTTAAACTAAAATATCAAAGAATCATAACGACTCACCAATAAAAGCATAGCACAAGCTGTCACCGGTTTTATAGTCACGGATTATATCAGTTCTGCAAAAGTTTATGAATTATAAAAACTATTTCAACAAGAAAATGGATTTGGTCAAATAGAACACTTCAAGATTTGATAACTTACGAGGTCACGGTTCCAAAACGTGAAAAGATAGTATTTAGATCCTCAACCTATGTTAAAAAAGAGAGAAATTTAATAAAGTAGAATCATCATATATACTAGATTAAAACGTTAACAACTTACTTCAGTTACTGGATTTAGTTTACATACAAAGATCACGTTATCAGGAGGTTTAATCTCAGTGTCCGGAATGTCCCCTATCTGGAATGCAAAAAATAAAACTAAAAAAACATACAAAAAATAAAACAAAGTGTGAGAGGTTAAGTGGATCCAGTAACGGCTCAAAACAAGTACTTTTATTGCACATGTTAACTTGGTCGAGTTGACCCGAAAGGCTTTTTGTCCAAAATCAATAAAAATTTAATATCAGACCTGTAAACGAACCAAACATTCAGTGAACTGTGCATGAACCTTTTGGCGGGGAGTTCATTACTTCATTTATGTCCGTTTATCAATAAACGAATATACATGAACAAAAAATTTTGTTCATTAACTTAAAGAAACAAACATGGATACATGGCTAGCTTTAGCAGTTAACCAAACAACCTTTATGTAAATAAAAGAAAAAAGCAACACATCAAATCATCATCCTAGGATTGAAAGATTGTTGTTAAAAAATATAGACTTTATTGAATAAAAATCAAGCAGGCATATAAATATGAAAATAAGTTACTAACCTGATTAAAGGCGCCAATGGCAGATCCAAACCATCCACTGACAGAAACCTTGACAATCCCCAAAAACAAACAGAAGCCACAAAACAGAAAAAACATCCACTGGCCCGCCACCAGCCCCCCCCCCCCCCCCCCGACATGCATGAATTTTTTTTACGATGTATTATGTGACATTGTATGCAACATGCAGCTGCCTCCGCACCCATTCGTGATGCTCGAAGCCTCTTTCTCCTTTCATACACATTCACGTGTTATGGCCAACGGGTTGATCCATTACGTTTGTGGGCTAAAACTGCTCGCCCAGGCTGGACCTGACAAAGGTATGGAACTTTGAATTGTAGTGTTATCCCCGACCCCACATATGGAATTTAAAATGCTGAGTTCTACCCCTTCCCATTCCCTCATAAAAAGATGAGGTTTCCAGGTTATGGTCTGCTGCTCCTGGTATGGTTAGTCATTCGATACAAGTCCGCCTTCGCTCCCATACGCTGTCTGACGGCAAGGTGCAAACATATTTTGGTCTTACATTAATGAACAGCTGCAGCGATACCAGCTTCGTGGGTGGCAAAAACTCCATCCATATACAAAGTCGTAACTATGTGGGCCTTGGTGGGAAGAACGTGACATATTGTGGACCTACACTTTCTTCCATAAGTACATTTGCATCCTCAGCCGACCCCAACACAGGTTAGCTGCACTCTTTGTGAAAACGGAACCATATAGCCATAATGTTCGCGTGCCGACATGCTTGCACGTACAAATTTAAGATCCAGTTAGGCTACAAACAGTTTAGGCCCTCTAATTTTGACGGCACTGCCATCAGGCCGCACACAAGGGATTGGAATTTACTTTCATACTTAGTGATTTAATTTTCTGCGTACTATGCTGTCTTTGTTCTATCTGCATCTTTTTTTCTGTTTCAGGTAACACTCAAATACAGCCACCAAGTGCTTTGGTGACCACTGGTACTGCCACTAGAGCGGGCAAAGAAGGATCAATAAAAGGTCGTTCCCATGTTTCCTCATCAACGTACCGCTGGGACGATGTACGCATGTTCATATTTTTTTGTTTGCACACTTACATCATCCCTCATCCCAATACGACGTCTGCATCATAGTTATTTCCCTTAATATATGTTGCAGGTAAAAACATCATGCGGAGCGATACAGTGCACACGCTGCCTGTGGTATATCCACTAACAGCATGTTCTCCCTCCGTAACTGCCCAAGGTCTACACTGTTAGCTACGCTGTTTACTACTATCCTTCTACCATTTCCATAACTATTATGTTTTTTTGCAGACAATATTTCCTGCACGCCACAAAATTCTCATCAAAACGTGGCGGGTCCATCACGTCTGCGTCCTCCTCGCCCTAAAAAAACAGAAGGTAAACTTCCATCACTTCCCGGTACCCTACTAGGCTTTTAACCATCTATCACCACCACAGGAATAACATTGCCATATTTAATTTTTCTAACAGGCGTTCGTATTCAAACCCCGCGCAGGGCAGGGTTTGCATCAGTAGGTACTGTCCAACCCTATTTTCTTACTACACACCTTTTGTTCCCTTTTGCGTCTAATGTTACTCCACTGTTTGTGTACGCTACTCTCAGTCCGTGTGTTGTACTAAATTTACCTGTTATAAATATTACAAGTGCGTGTGTTGAGTACCAGAGCCTTGGCCGTCCAACCTTCACATGTCATAATTGTGCAGGGATCATGTGGTATGAGGAGAGGAACAAAAATACAAAGGCGTCTGATGGGACAACTTTCTCTTCGTGTTGCCAGGATGGCAAGGTTTTGCTTCCTCGCCTTCTTGACACCCCTGAGCCATTAAGATCGTTACTTGATTGTAACGACCCAGAGACGGTTAGATTCAGAGAACAGATTAGAGTGTACATCAAAATGTTCTGTTTCACATCATTTGGGGCAAAGATTGATCATGCTATAAACAGTAGTAGAAGCCTATATACCTTCCGAATAAGCGGTCAGAACTACCACCGAATAGGATCAATGTTACCAGTTGAAGGTGAACAGCCCAGATATGCTCAGCTGTATTTCTACGACACGCAAAACGAAATCAAAAACCGTATAGCTGCTTTGTTCGGCCAGGACCATTGTGATGACACAGTAGACGAAGCAATTGTTGCGTCCCTCATAAGAATGTTAGACGAACACAGTTCTGTGGCTAACGCCTTCCGAATGGCGCACAACTGGTGCACTCAGAATGAAAGAAATGACTGTCAGTTGCGCTTACTCGGCCATGTAATAAATAACCCACAGTACAATCGCCCTAATGTGTCTGAAGTTACCGTTCTTATCACAAACGACTTTGAGGAAGACACCGAGCCACGCGATGTTGTCGTTAACACAAAGCACGGAGCGCTGCAATGGATATCAGAATTACATCAGCTATACATGCCTTTGCAGTATCCGTTGTTGTTTTCGTACGGAGAAACCGGGTACCACGAGCGAATACGCTACCATGACAACACCGGGCGCCGTGCGACTAAACGACAGTGTGTTACGATGCGGGAATACTACTGCTACAGAATCCATTATCGCAACAATGAAGGCACCTCCCTGTTCAGAGGCGGTCGCTTATACAAGAAACATCTGGTTGACGCATACACGGCCATAGAAGAACAAAGGTTGCGCTGGATGAGAAATAACCAGAATGAGCTGCGCGTTGAGCTCTACCATAATGTTTGCGACGCTGTGACACGTGGAGATACAAATGCTGAGGCTATCGGACAGCGGATAGTTTTACCTGCAACCTTTACGGGCAGTCCAAGATATATGATCCAAAATTACCAAGACGCCATGGCTTTGTGTCGTGCTTTTAGGAACCCTGGCCTGTTTGTCACATTTACAGCCAACCCAAAATGGCCTGAGATCGAATACATGGTATCTATCATACCAGGCCAGAAATCCCATGACCTTGCAGATGTTGTATCACGCGTTTTTAAGCTAAAGCTGACCTTTTTGATTGAAGATATTATGAAGAAACAAATCTTTGGCAAATGCAGAGCAGGTAAAGTTTGTAATGCACTCAACTCTTTCTTTTGCTATCAATTCTCTCACCAATTCTCACCTTTTTTTGCTTGCTAATTTTCCCCCTTTTTTCCCTCTCTGTCTTGAATATATGTCCCGTGGTGATATACAGCCATTTACAAAATTGAGTTTCAAAAACGAGGACTACCGCATGCGCACCTTTTGTTTTGGCTTGAACATTCCGCCGCGTGTCGCACACCTGCTGGTATAGATGATTTGATTTCGGCCGAGATCCCATCAAAGATTGACGACCCATCCGGCTATAAGGCTGTCACAAATTACATGTTGCATGGCCCATGTGGGAATGACGCACGCAGTGCTTCGTGTACAACAGACGGGAAATGCATGAAACACTTTCCAAAACCATTTTATCGAGAAACGACAATTGTCGAAGACGGTTACCCGGTTTATCGACGAAGGGATTCCAAGCTTTTCTTCATGAAGGGCAAAACTAGGCTTGACAACAGGTTTGTCATCCCATACAACCGTTATCTCCTCTTGGAGTATGAATCACACATCAACGTTGAATGGTGCAACCAGTCTCGAGCAATAAAATACCTGTTTAAATACTTAAACAAGGGGCCAGATAGGACTACAATGGTTGTTCAAGAAAACATTGGCAGTGATAGCGAAAAGCGTGCACAACAGATTGTTAAGGTCGATGAGATTAAAAACTATTTGGATTGCCGGTACTTATCGCCGTGTGAGGCTGTGTGGCGAATGCTTGCATTTCCTATACATTACTCATTCTCGTCTGTCATGAACCTAACCTTCCATCTACCTAACCAAAAACTGCTTACGTTGCGTGATTCGGACAACTTGCCAGCCCTGTTAAACCAGGACGGGATATGAGAAACAATGTTCACCCAATGGTTTGCGCTGAACAACAGAGATGCAGTGGCAAGAAAGTTGACATACGCCGAGATACCAACACACTATGTGTGGCAAGAGGATAACAAGGTATGGAAAACGCGGTTGGAACGGACAGCCGTTGGGCGGATTGTGTATTGCAATCCAGCAGCTGGGCCAAAGTATTATTTAAGGATGTTGTTGGGAATTGTGAGAGGGCCCCGAAGTTTCAAAGAAATAAAAACAGTTAATGGGGTCGTGTATGAAACGTACAAAGAAGCCTGCTATGCGTATGGCTTGCTTAATGATGACAAGGAGTGGAGTGACGCTCTTTCAGAGGCTAAATTATGGGCGTCTGGTTCCCAGCTACGGGAATTGTTTGTTACCATGTTGTTGTTTTGCGAAGTGAACCGCCCGGCACAACTGTGGGCACAGAATTGGGAGATACTATCTGATGATATTTTGTACATGAAACGTAGGCACTTCATGTTTCCGGGATTACACTTATCGGATGACCAGCTTAAGAACTATTGCCTGATTGAGCTGAATGAACTATTGGAGAAAAATGGCAAATCATTGGCGGATTTCACGGATATGCCACAACCGGATACGTCGCTCCTCGATAAGATGCATAATCGTCTAATCAGGGAAGAGATGAGTTACAATAGAAAACAATTGACAGATGAACACAAGCAACTATACGCATCACTCAATACAGAACAGACAACCATATACGACAGGGTCATTGATTCCGTTACCGCCAAAAAAGGAGGGTTTTATTTCATATATGGTTCGGGTGGGACCGGGAAGACTTTCCTGTACAGGACCATCTTGTCACGCTTAAGATCTATGGGCCTGATTGCCCTTGCGGTTGCGTCTTCAGGTAAAAGAAATAATCCTGTTTTGGTGTATAATTATTCTCACGCTACTTAATGTATGTGGTTGCGTAATCAACTCCATTTTTACTAACTTTACCTATCCCCTTGCATCAGGTATCGCATCCCTTCTGTTACCTGGTGGCCGGACAGCTCATAGCCGCTTCGCTATCCCTTTAGAATTACTTCACAGTAGCACGTGTGCCATTAAACAAAATACCCAATTGGTACACCTTTTACAAGAGGTTAGGTTAATCATTTGGGACGAGGCACCAATGATGCAAAAATACACCTTTGAAGCACTTGATAAAACACTTAGAGATATCTTGGGGTTCTGTACCTACGCAAACAGGGAACGTGTGTTTGGTGGCATGCCTGTCTTGCTTGGTGGCGATTTCAGACAAATCCTTCCCGTCATCTCAAAGGGAAAAAGAGAAGATGTCGTTCAGGCATGCATAAATAAATCAAACCTGTGGAAAAGTTGTCAACTCTTCACTCTCCACCGGAGTATGCGCGTCAACGAATACACCTCCACAGGTGTGATAGACATGGATAGACAACGTTTCAACAAATGGTTGTTAGACATCGGCGATGGAATCGTTCCGTCGAAAGCCAAAGAAGGCGAAGATGAGCCGACCTGGATTGAGATACCCACCAGGTTCATCGTTGATAGTTGTGGTGTCCCTGTAGAATCAATTGTTAACGCTGTCTTCCCGTCATTTACAAAAAGGCAGGATGATTACGATTTTTGTGTGAAAGAGCAATACTAACCCCATGCAATATAGACGCGGATGAAATCAATGATTACATGTTTCAACAATTGAAACGGACCGCAAGGACCTACAAGAGCTCTGATGAGATATGTCGCGCATCCACGGACGTATTAGAACAGGAGCAACTCTATCCGACTGAATTCCTGAATTCTTTGACATTCCCAAGTAACCCCCTGCCCCCCCACCCGACCGCGCTAAAATATTAGTTAAAAAAGTTTCTACTGCCAACTAAAATCTTTAATTATTTGGCATTGTCAGGTATGCCACCGCATGCTTTGCATTTAAAAGAAGGCCTCCCTATAATGGTTCTACGAAACGTGAACCCCTCGCAAGGCTTATGTAATGGCACACGCCTTATTATCACAGACCTGGGGAAATTGGTTATCAAAGCTAGGATACTTACTGGGTCAAATCATGGAGACACTGCTTTGATACCAAGGATCACCCTTTCATCCATGAAATCAAAATGGCCATTTATTATGAAAAGACGGCAATTCCCAGTGAAGCCATGCTATGCAATGACCATTAATAAAAGCCAAGGCCAATCATTAAAAGTTGTTGGTCTCTATTTGCCCTGACCTGTGTTTAGCCATGGACAGCTTTACGTCGCACTTTCAAGGGTTACGTCACCTGAAGGTTTAAAGATTGTCATCGTAGAGGACGATGACGGTGGCATGAAAAACCATACCAGAAACATCGTTTACAAAGAAACGTTTAATAATTTGGCCACATCAGAGCGGCCGGAATAAACAAACAATTGTTCACAGGTAACCGTTCAATGAGTTAATATTGATTGAAAAAATGGATAATACAACTATCTGAACTGACAACATTTTTACTGATATTATACCTTTAGCGTACACCTGTCCTCCATTTTTATATATTCTTGATTATTGACCAATTACCCATATGCCTATACTCTAAGATCAGAAAATATAGAGTTTGTTGTGAATTACTAAATGGGAAAGTTGCTACCCTTTACCATTAGTGGGGTGGCAAACGTGTGGGGGTTGCAAAGGAAAGGTCTAGGGTTCAAACATATTCAAAAAGTGTCCATTGGATCAATATATATATATATATATATATATATATATGTGTGTGTGTGTGTGTGTCAACAGTTTTAAAACAAAATTTTCTTTAGAACTAATAATTTTTTGGGGTGCTTTTTATCTAGAATGGCGGAAGTTACAGGAATTCAAGGAGGCAGTTTACCTCCCTCTAAGTCAGCCTGAGTTATATGAAGACATAGGTATCAAACCTCCAAAGGGTGTTATACTTTATGGTGAACCGGGAACAGGCAACACACTGCTTGCAAAGGTGTGCATTTTATTTTTCTCTTTTTTCTATTTCATGTTAAAAGATAATCAGACATGTATAACTGTGTAAGTAACATTACTTTCTTTTTTTATATGTGAACATTTTGTTTGTTATTCAGGCAGTGGCAAACTCCACGTTAGCAACGTTCTTACGTGTTGTTGGAAGTGAGTTGATTCAAAAGTACCTAGGGGATGGTCCTAAGTTGGTTAGAGAACTCTTTAGAGTTGCTGATGACCTATCACCATCTATTGTTTTTATTGATGAAATTGATGCTGTTGGTACAAAGAGGTATATTTTTTATTCTTTTTTTTAAGTTCTGGAAGCTATGTTATAAAAGAGGGTTTAACTAGGGCCTTGGTGCAGGTATGATGCTCACTCTGGTGGTGAACGTGAAATTCAAAGGACTATGCTTGAGTTGTTGAATCAGTTGGATGGTTTTGATTCAAGAGGTGATGTTAAAGTGATACTCGCAACTAACAAAATTGAAAGTCTTGACCCGGCTCTTCTTCGACCTCGTAGTATACATAGGAAGATTGAATTCCCACTTCCTGACATTAAAACAAGAAGGCGTATATTCCAGGTATATTATGTTTTGCCAACCTTGAACAATATATGGATCTCTTCATATACACGGCTTTAAAAAAGAAATACCATACCATGCCATGCCTGCATATATATATTTTATGTACTTGTGACTAAATAGTTACATTTTACTAACAACTTTGCCAATGTATATCAAACATTCAAGCGATATTTTACATAAACAGTCTTTTATAATAGAAAAATGCAAACGCCTTATAAAAGCTTCTTCTAAAAAACGCACAACGAAGCAACATTGACGAATGGAGAAATAGGTGCAAGTCAGTAAGTGGTTGCCTTTTTCTGAACCATGACGAACTTTGATATATATTCCTTGACAGAGAGGTACTTTCGCTTCCGTGTTGGCTATGTATACTAATACGCTATTTCTCTCAAATATACGTTTCGTGCACATACCTATAATGCTCAGAGTAAAACCTCTGTGTGTGACGCAGGTAGATCAGAAGAAAAATAGTTTGCTACAATTAATATTCATAGGTTACTATTGGTTTGTGTTGGCTGCAACTTCTTTAAAACAAAGAAGTCTCCCTGAAATATGTTGGTGACGTGTTCTCTAACCAATAAACTGTGAAGGCTGATGCAGTATATTTATAGCAGAGCTGTTACAAAGGCACAACCCTCCTCCGTTTCACAAACACTAGCAGCACTTCAATCATTTTTTTACCCAGCCTCATCAATCCGTACCTATCGGCGGCCGCCACCACCACACATCGGGTAAATGGTCATTCTTCTTCTTCGATGCTTCAAATACAATTTGTTTTCATGGTTCCACTAGAAATACTTTTTAAAAAAAAAATTCTTAGGTGTGATTGTGGCAGATTAACCAACTAAAATGTCCCAGGCCTATGTAATATTTTATAATTGTTCATGTTTTTTTTTTCAAATTAGGAGTCAAATGGAACATATATACATCCTGGTTACATATAAGTGATATTTGTTCCAGTCAGCTTGAAATAGGAGGTAATAGTTAAGAAAAAATAAAAATTTCACTGAATAATTACTAAGTATCATATCTGTTAAATTTAACTAAAATTGGAAAAAAATCACCAAATAGTAACCAATATTCATATATGTTTCATTTGCCCCTCATTAACTTTTAAGACTTACATTACAAAAAAAATAAAATAAAATTGGGAATCACCTAAAGAACAAAACTTTGTGCTTATTTAGAACCCTTGGCTACTTACATATATGATCTAAATTACTAAATACTACATAGAGCCTAAAAGCTCCATAGATTTCCATTTTGGGATGTATATGGTAACATGTTACTTCCACTCTTTATTTTTAATGAAATGTGATGTAACAATTGGCACAATGTTTGATGATTGGTGAAGTTGGCAAAAACAGCAGATTTGCAGCAGATAATATTAATTAATGTAACATTTCTATGCAGGTGAAGAGCTAACACTAAATTACAATTATATCTCTGATTACTAATGTGCCAATTTACTAATGTGCCTTTACATTGACTTGAGGGTTATGTTAATGTGATTAATAATCACATTAATAACAGACTACACATTAATAACATCGGCTAATCATCTGCCCATAACAGTTCTGTATTAAATTTTGAATTAAACAACATTATCCATTCCAAAAGACTATTTAAATGACTATATAAATCAGTCTCCACATTGCAGGTCATACTCGCCTTCTCTTCAACAACCTGTAGTTGCTGGATCTACACGTGACGCCATGTCAGGGAACAAGACTGTCCCCGGCTATTCAGAAAAATGGACCTCCCTAGAAGCCATCTTGAACCACGGAAGAAGAAACATGCAACACACGGTATGCCCCCAACGAAACTATATGCTTTCTTTTAATATAGAGCATCCAAATAGCATATTTACAGAGTGCTGATAATTTATGCAGAGTGCTGAATTCACCTGTCATGTTCAACTTAAGCGCATACGCAATAACCAGGAGTGGTTCACGCTGACATGTGGCGGTGGAGGCTGCATGAAAGGTGTGGTCCGTGAAGACAACAATATGTGGTGTGATGGGTGCGAAAACCCCGTTCTCTTCCCAAGAGCAAGGTTAGTTTCTGAAAGTCTGTAGTTATGTTAATTTGTGGCAATCTTCATGCAGAAAAATAAATTGACCCTTTTATTACAAACCTTGCACAGTTTCAGGCTAGAACTCTTGGTGTTTGATTCAACAGTCGAAGCTGTCGTTGTCTGCTTTGATGACACCGCCCAACGCTTGACAAAGGCCACTGCTCATGGTATACTCACAGCATAGTCTGGCCTATCAGGCGTCTACAACCTTTATTCCACCGACATCCAGGATAAGTTCACTCCGGTGATAGTAAGAAACCCCGACGACAGCATTTCAGCACTGCCGAATTGTTTGCAGTCTCTTCTGGGCACGACTCAGACCCTCCATCTTGATTCATGTACGTACTATGATCATGGTTCTTTTGAAAGCTTTAACTGCAAGAATGTTCTTCTAGACGGAGATGGCTATGGGTGCGTTGGTTCTTCCACACCTCCTTCGCTCCCTAATAAAGATAATGGGGTAGTGCCGATACCGACACCAGTTAAGCACGTTGAAATGACCGTAAGGTATATCTCGGTTTATCATTGATTTTGACTTCAAAATAGTTTTGGTATTTTGCTTCATAGGAGGTGTTTCGCCTAGCTTTTTTAAGCAAGCTTATAGCTTTTTTAAGTCGTCTAGAAAAGTTCCCGTTTTTTCCTTCGCAGGACTACTTATGCAGATTCAGATTCAGAAAAGAAGGTTGGCGATGATCCACGTGAAAGTTACACCGTTTGGACACAAACATACACCTTCAGATTTCACTTTTATAGTGTTAGTAGTAACTCATTAAATTTCAGATACCATTTAACATTTAATTCGCCTTTATTCCAAAGAAACTACCAAAGTCCATTTAACAGTTTCATTTGACTTTATTCTTAGTTAGGCTGCATACATTAGATAAAAAAATGCATAACCTACCACTTTTTAACAGTCTTCCTTTCGTTAATTCAGTGCAGGCAGTCGACTGGTGATGGGATTGGGGATGACAGTGCCATGCGTTAACTAAAGTTCGGTCCATGTGTTATCCAATAAGACAGGGAGGCGTGCGAGAGCTACTGCGTTTTTCCATTTATGTTTCATGTTTTTGATTTTGGAAGACATCTTTTTCCCTCTTTTTTGGCACACGAGTTATGCCAACAGAACAAATTACGATCCATGGTTTAATAAAGTTTTAGCATGCCTCTTTATATGCGTCTTTGTCTTACGTACACTGCTACTACAGATTACTCGCTTTGCCTTTTGGGTTATTATATCTCAACAATTATTATGTGGTTTTACTTTGTTTGATATAATTAAGTTGTTTAACTTAACATGAGACCAGCTAATTTGTTACGACCCGTTTAACCTGTTAGTTACAACCTTTCCCCCTGTATTGTTTAACCTATTATATTCAAGTTTTCAACTTTAATGTGGAACCTTTGGTTAGACTTTAGACAGTCAAAATACTCTCCTTTTTAGCTTATATATTTAATATTTACTGCAATTTAATTGAAATAGCTCTAGCACGGGATTTCTGGACTCTGAGAAACACTATAAGTTTAGCAAATGGTAGTCTTGAGGTAAGTTTATTGTACCATTGACGGTTCACCATTATCTTTAGAAATTTACTTCTGATGTATATGTTGGTTCTTTAAATAACTGGGAAATAGAGGCGAAACGAGTTGGTTAACGGGTATTAAAACAACATCACAGGACTATAAGCACAATGACAATTGTCACAAATAGAGGACTACATTGTACCTATGCTTCAACTAAAAATAAAATTTAATTAAATGGACTAAACAACTGCATTAAGTTTGAGACCAGGGTAAAAATCTAAAACATCATTTTTGTTTATTTTTTACTTTTATAACCAGATGTGTTGCAGGCATCTGAAAATGTTACCCTGGAGTCGGTACACAAGATTGGCAAGCTGGAGTGACATACGTGTCCAGGTAACACTTTTTAAGTCCTGCATACCCTATTTATTAAGTATTGGGTTAATTGTAATAAATTTTAGTAAATAAATATATAGATTATATAACTACACACTTGAAGAACTGTTAGGATTTGTTAATTTTGTTGGTTTATAAACTGCTTTCTGATCTATAAAAGGGAACAAAACCTGCAATTTGACTTTTAGATGTCAAAACTGAATTTATATGTATATGTGTATGTAGTATTATATATATATATATATATAACATCTATTTTGCACCATCTAAAACAATGAAAAAGAAAAAATAAAAATAAAAATTTGAAAACTGTGACGTCTTTTGAAGAGCGTTGAGAAACCACACGTCCATAGATTTGAAGTTTTGTGAGACCACATGTGGTGGGGCGCAAACCTCTCTCAAAGCTTCTTAAAAACGCGGGGGAACACTGTACCCTCGGGCGTTTTGGGCCTTTTTTGACTGGTGGTGCTACCACAAAGCGCTGAATGAGGAGTGGACTTTTGTCAAAATAACCATGGTCAAACGGCTAACTTTAAAAAAAACCGGTTTTTGTTTTAAAAATCTATACTATATTCGCACTTTCGTACCGTGTCACGCACTATCTATATCAGTCGTCGTTCCAGGAAAAAACAATAACTATTATGCATGTCGTGCATCGCACGGGTGTTCCCCCTAGTATAAATTAATTTCAAAGTTAGACACAAATTTATGCAAACCACTCATACTTTAAAAAAAAAAAAAAACTTAATCGTATCAAAATGTATTGAACTTAATATGTATTAGAGTAAACTGCCATTTTGGTCCCTGTGGTTTGGGCATTTTTGCCATTTTAGTCCAAATCTCAAACTTTTTAAATTTGGGTCCCTGTGGTTTCATCTTTATTGCCATTTTAGTCCAAAATTCAAAATCTCCCTTTTTTTAACTGTTCCAAAAAGTTTGAGATTTGGACTAAAATGACAATAAAAGTGAAACCACAGGGACCAAAATGGCAGTTTACTCTTAATTTTGGACTAAAATGGCAATAAAAGTGAAACCACAGGGAGCCAGATTTAAAAAGTTTGAGATTTGGACTAGAATGACAAAAGTGCCTAAACTACAGGGACCAAAATGGCAGTTTACTCTATGTATTATGTTATGAGTGTAACAAGTTCGGTACTCATATGTTATATTAATTACAAAAAAAAAAAAAAAAATTCACCACTTTAAGCAACATCTAACCTAAATAGAAGATATATGGTACCCATGGCATTATAGCCTAGTGGTATCATGGTGGTGGGATAAGGCTTATGACCATTTGGTCATGGGTTCGATTCCCACAGGGGGGTTTTCCCAGATTTATTGGGTTTCCTCCTGAATTGGTGTATAGGCATTATTGCCTAGTGGAGATGGATATGATCGGGTGGTTCTGCTGGTGACACGATGATACTCCAGTGGTCCGTCAGTGATCCAAATTTGCCGTTCAAAAAAAAAAAAAAAAAAGAAGATATATGGTTATTAAAAATGAAAATATAATTAATGACTTTATTGAGTAGATTTTAATGACATAAAATACACGCTATTTCATTTTGTAATTACTTTATTATTATTATTATTGGGTCGGGATTTAGAGAAAACGGTGGAAAGTATGAGAATGGTGAGAACGCTTATTGATCGTCCGATCAAAATAATCTATGGACTAGATTGGCGCGGTGGCGTTTTCGTAAATAACATCAATTTTATTACATGGACGCGCTTCATTAAGGGTAAAAACGTCCTTTGACTACTCCAAACAAAACGCCATCTCATGAAAATAAAACGCCAAACAAAAATCACACACCATTCTAACTAAAAACGCCATTACATATAAAACGCCAAACTTAATTATAATAAAATCCCGCCTAAAAAAATGCCAAAAAAATCCTATATATACAACATCTCAGACCTTCAATTAAAAAATCACACAAAACCCCAAACGCCATATTTAATATATACCATTAGCCTGATAAACGCTAGAAAACCCAAACATCAAATATCTTCAAACCCAAAACGTGTATTAGAAATTCAGTTTGGTTGTCTGTAAGCTTTCGCTCAATGTAATGGACAAAATCATTAAGTAAAGATGTTGTCCATTTCATTGAGTACAATCTTATTGACTTATCCTCAACTTCCATCAAATTTATAACGCCAAAACATACAAAAACATTACTGAGGTTTGTTGTCAATAAAGTTTAGCTGTATGAGGTGGACAACATTGTCAGTTATCTTTCTTAACTGAGGTTTAACAATGTTGTCCATCACCATACATCAACACTTTATTGATTTTAGCATGATCAAATTTACAGTTTTAAGATGGTTTATTTAGTGGCGTTCTTTTACTCGGTAAAACGCCAAAAAAGATAACATTTTGGCTGAAAGGGTGTAAACTCAATAACATTTTGCTGCATGAGATGGACAAATATTATAGAAAAAGAGGCTGATTTCAGACTTTGTGCTTCCAAACGGCGACAAAAAAACTACTTAAAAAAAATAAAAAAAACTCATACGAAAGTCGAAACAGCCAGTGAAGATGCTTCAAAAGAAGAAAAAGACTGGTGACAGTGAAGATTTGGAAGATCAATATTTATTTTGTTTAATTTTCTTTTTCAGTTGATTGTTATGTAATAAAAACGCTATATCTAATAAAAACACCAAAAAGCCAAATGCTTGTCAAAACGCCAAGATGCCATAAAACGCCACAAAAATTACCAAACCATAATAAAATTACTTTAGACAAGTATTATAAAAAATCAAAAAAATAAAAAAAAATAAAAAACAAACTTGAAAATGTAACTAGAAACAGTAACTACAAATCAGTAATACTGAATATAGGGAAAATTTATTATATTAGAATCTAAAACGACAAACTTGAAAGATGGGACGTGTTACAGACTTCAGAGATAAAGCTTATCAAAAACAATAATTACAAACAGTAACTGCAAAGACGAATACTTTATTATAATAATGCACCGCCTAACTTAGGCGCCAAAAAGACATCCTATAAAAAGATACGTCTCAGCAACTTCCATTTGATCAAACCAAAAAAACAAATGCCAATACTACTAAATACAACTCACTGTAAAACGCCAAAAAATAAAAAAATCAAAGATGGCTAATATGCTTTCTTGGATATTTAGTATTGTTATTCGTGAAGTTTCACAGAATGAATTGTTAGCAGAGGCGAGTTACTCCATAAGATTTTCCTGCATGAGATAAACAAAAATTCAATAAAAAGATACTGATGCCATTCATATGGCATTTTGTATTTTTTGTTCTTGAAGAAGGCTTGGATGAGGAGAAGAGATCAATGACACTGAAGAGTGGGATGATTATAAAGATGAAGATCAAGATGAATAAAAAGCGAAAAACCCACCCCACGTCATAGATCTATGTCCCCAAACATCCACAAAAAAGCCACTTCAACAGACGAGCAGGCAAAATAATCAAACCGTTGGGTTTGTTAAGTTTTACATAAAACGCCATATTTTTGTGACAGTTCTTGTACTATTAAAGAAGAGAGAGACCGATGACAGTGAAGATTGTGAAGAGATATCCGATTAGGATTTTTAATTTATTTTCTTCTCTTGTATTTTTTTTCCTGTGGCTGAAATATAATCAAACAATTGTAAAACGCCAAGATACCACAAACGCCAAAATGTATATAAAAAATAATAGAACAATGGGCCATCTTGTTTAAAATGCCTTGAAAAAACGCCATTTAGATAGATTTCCTGACCCCCCTGGGTTCCAATGGCATACGATTTGAATAAACGCCATAAACGCCAAAATGTTAATACAATGAAACCATTAAACGCCATTAATTATTGAATTTGGTTAACGCCAAAAATATTAAACCCCAAAAATTAAAACAATATTGGGAAAAGCAGAACTGGAAAAGCAGAAGATGAAAGGACAAAAAAGCCCCTCTGCCCTTCTCTATGCCGCGGGACACGTGTTGGGCCAGGAAGCGTTCTCACCGTTCTCACACTTTTGAGCGTTTTCTCCTGATCCCGTTTCTATTATTATTATTATTATTATTATTATTATTATTATTATTATTATTATTATTATTACACTACAAGAAATGTCAGCATTAGTGGCAAAGTTATTAGCGATGACGAATATCATTAGCAATTATTAAATCCAATTGTTGATAAGGTGATGGATCCTGGGGCCATGATTTTATCGTACTAAGAGCATTAGCGGCGACATGTCACCGCTAATGACCTAAAAGTAAAAATTCGTTCCCTCGAGACCTCACTATTTGCTTCTTCCACCACCCAAATCACGAATCGACGACATGCGTTTAATCCTCGACGACCACCACCATCAGAGCACTACGCCGCCACCACCACTACAAGGGAACTACCACAATCACCGCCAAAATTCAACCTACTTCTCAAACCCCCAATTTTCGGTTAGTCTTCTTTTTTTCATTTAATGTCTGATTAGTTTAGTACTTTAGGCAAACCCCATGTATTTTTTTCTTGAGTTTGTATACATTTATGAATGTATATGTATATGTATATGTATGCGTGTACATATGTCATATCTATTTGTGTATAAGTGTGTTTTGAGTATGTATGTATCTATATACATGTGTTTATGGGTGTGTTTATATGTATGTATGTATGTATGCATGTATGTATGTATGTGTGTATGTATATATATGTATGTGTGTGGGGGGTGTGTGTCTATATTTATGTGTGTATGGGTGTGTTTGTATGTGTTTGTGTATGTATGTATATGTATGGGTGTGTGTATGCATGTATGTATGTGTGTTTATAGGGGTGTGTGTGTGTGTATGTTTGCATATGTATGTATGTATGGGTATGTTTCCATGCATGTGTGTATATGTATGTGTGTATGCATGGAGAACAAGTTTGGACTTTAGCAGGGAACCCAAGACAAGATCCCCATCCGAAACAATTTAGTAATGTTGACGCAGAAGCTCAACTTAGTTGTCTACTTCATCTTCTACAGGGCAAGCATTCTGATTTTGGAGGTGTTACAAGAAAGCGGTAGGAGTTCGAGTTAAACTGGTCTAAACGTATGGGACACAAAACACGAACAAGACAAAGAAGATTAACTCATATTTTCTTTGCAAGCCAAACAAGTATTCTACATCTGAGAACCTTCTCGAGGAAACTAAAACAATAAACATCGGTGGGTCATTAAGAATGTTAATCATCAAAAAATTTGGGATCTACCTGCTTTAAATGTGACACACGGCTATTTAGGGTCCATATCGTACTAATATAACACGTGTTAATCATGAATAAAGATATTATTTGAAGTGATTTGGTGTAAATTAATGATATTTGATGTGTTGGCAAGTCCAAACTTTATTTAAAATTATGTTGGCAAAAACAAGATACAAGTTTATTACGTAATGAACAAAATGCAAAACTACGTCGGTGACCGCCCAATTAATGTTAAAAAATATTCCACTATGATAAAAATGCTATTTTAATCATATCCAAGTGGAAAATTTAAATGAAACGTTTAAAAACACTACTCGGTGATTTTAATCGCGTACTGCGTAATATGTAGGTCCCTCTCGGAGGATCAAGATAACCTACTTTCTTGTTGTTTAACACACACACGAGTGCGGAATCCAAGTGTATATGCAAACCAAATCAAGAGCACAACCAATATAACTAAATATATTACTTCAAATATTCACTATATTGATTTGTAGAGAGACCCAGCACATACACTCTTGAACAAACTGCTTATCTCTTTATGCGCTCTTACAGAACCGAGTTAACATGTGTGGGTATTTATAGGCCAAGACCCAGCTAACACAACGAAGAACTTATAGGGCCACGAAGAACCAGTAAGGGCCACGGAAAACCTTGAAGTTCACAAAGAACCAGCAAGGTCCCATGAAGAACCATGCAAGACAAAGTAACATAACCTTCTTCGTGGCCACCAACTTTGGTTCTAAATGAAAGACCAAATAAAAAACATAAATAAAATAGTTCTTCGTGATGTCCATAGAAAGTAATTCTAAGTTACATCATCATGATGTCATGACGATGTTATCTTATCTCTGCTTCGATCTCGCATCGAGAATTGCCGGGTCGTACGACAGAGGAACGTCGTCAACTTCGGTCTCGAACCAAGACTGAAGACTTGACCTACTGAAGACTGATCAAGACTGAAGACTTGACATACTGAAGACTCGTACCGAAGACTCGTCAACATCCAAGGGGGAGTTTGTTGGTGCATATGTCTATCGACTTCGTCTTGTATCGAGTCTTGTAACTAGAATGATAGATTAGGACACGTTATACGAAAGATACGGGAAACGGGGCTGAAACAACCACTTCACACGAACTGACCAGTTCGTGCGAAATGGCCCAGGTCGTGCGAACTGGACATGTTCCAGTCCATGCGAAGTGGCAACCCTATAAATAGGTGTCTTGTGTTATCATTTGTTAAAATTCTGATTCCGGTAGCGAAGCTCTGCCGAAGTATCTCCAGTCTGTAAAACATTGTGAAATCAATACAAGAGATAGTTTAAGTGATACTTAGTGCATATCAAGCTAATTCTACATCAATACGTCTGATTCCGCCTTTTGTATTGATCGAGAACTCTTCTAAACGACTCGTTTAGGTCGAATCTCGTTCCTACAAGTGGTATCAGAGCTCAGGAGGAAGAGTTCTTACCATTTCAGCTTGATTTCGTCATCAAAATCTGATTTCTACTCATTTCTACTCACTTTCTTCATGTTTTCTCAAAATTAACCAAGATTTTACGGATAAAATGGACTGATTTTGTGAAATATCACGTGAAACACTGTTTTAATCAATCCTTGAAAGAATCAGACCTAAAATCGACCTAAAACTTGATCAATTTTGGCAAAAACATGTCCGATCGTTCGAATTTCATCCAGGTCGTGTGAATTTGAGGTCAGTTCGCACGAAGTAGGATATCAGTTCGCATTAAGAAAGTTGATTTGAACCCAGTTCACACCATAAACTATCAGTTTGCATGAAGTAGGATATCAGTTTTCATTAAGAAAGTTGATTTGAACCCAGTTCACACCATAAACTTTCAGTTCGCACGAAGTGGTTGCACGAGACCTCAGTTTGCACGAAGTGATATCCACTTCGCACGGGGTGAAGAACCAGGTCGCACAAAGTCAACTCATTACATTTCAGTTCGTACGACTTGTATTCCAGTTCGCATTGTTTGATAACAGGTCGCGCAGGTTGAGTTTGTGTTACATCAGTTCGCACGGTTTAACTTGGAAACACCAGTTCGCACGATTTGATTCACCAGTTCGCACGAAGAGCTGTTAGGTCATTTGGATGTTGAACTCAGTTCGCACGAAGAGGGTCAAGACCATCCAGTTCGTTTGAAATTCTGAGTTTGTGAAATTTTCAAAATTAAATCATGGAAAACGAATTTTACAACGCATTTGCAACTCCGATCACTATGACTCAGAATGCGATGCTAGAAAATGAAATGGGCACTATGCAAAAACCGCCTAAGCTCATGAATATCGAGGAGTATAGTGGATGGGAGGAGCGTTTCGAAAATTGGGTTCAAGAAAATTACTTAGATGCATGGGATGTGTTGAACAACGATATATTAGACCGCTTAATGATGACGGAGAGGATGTTGCTATTAAAGATCTAAGTGTTGATGAGAAAAAGAAATACAAAAGTGAAAAGATGATGATCAGTATATTGCAGCAAGCTATTAAGGAAGAAATATAGATTTTATTACAACACAACGGAAGTGCACACTCAATATGGAAAGCACTAAAAACAAAGTTTGTTGGAAGTCAAGACATGATCAAGAACAAAAAATCGATTTTGAAGAAAGAATTTGATCTATTTCGTGGATTAAAAACTGAAAACACCAAGCAGATTATAGAAAGATATTGCAATTTGGTGGTTAACATGAAGAGATTGAACATCAAGAAATATAATGAAGAATGGATTGAAAAATTGGCCGATGCGTTGCCACAAGACGTTTGGGGCACGTATCTTATGATGTTGAAGAATAATGATGAGTTTGACAATCTAACATTGAGCAAGTTTATTGAAAAACTCGAAGTTCGAAAGATGGCGATAATGAATGACTTTAATGGTGAACAAGACATTGGTCTGTATTACAAAGGAGGTACTAGTGATAAGACCAACATTGCACCAAAGATCGAAACTGCTTTTAATGCAAAAAGTTCTTCTGGAAGATCTTCTCGAGGATCGAACAACAATAATGAATTTTCTTCATATCCATCATTTGATCCAAATTTTTCGGCAACATCTTACGATGGTAAAGATCAAGTGCTAAACTGTAACATTGCATTACATCTTCAGAACGGTCAGAATTTCTCTGAAGAAGTAGCTAAAGGTCATATGTCTTTATTGGTGACCGTGTTAGAATCTTATGAGAGTTTAGTTGCAGGAAGGATCGGAAATCCAATGTTGACAAAAGAGGATTACGATCAGATTGATGCTGAGGAGATGGAACTTATGGATATTAAGTGGTGTTTAGCGAGCGTATTGAGAAGAGGTGAGAAATTTAAACAAATTACTGGAAGAGATGATTTTCGTGATGCTAATGTTTCTACTTTAGGTTTTGATAAATCTAAAGTTACTTGTTTTCATTGCAGGGAGAAAGGGCACTTTAAACGAGAATGTACAAATCGCGAAGCAAGTGGAGCACAAAATCCATTCGACAACAACGATTATTATCGAAAAGCGATTTATCATCAAGTTGCTCCGAATCAACAACAATCGCCACAAACTTCACATGCTAAGAAGGAAATGATCGAAGAACCATCAAAGAGAAGAGCGTGTTATGGTTTGATAGATCAAGATGATGAAAGATTGCCAGAAGGTTTTAGTTGGGAGAATTTTAGTTGGGATAATTACGATCCTAACAAAACTTCAGAAACTAAAGCATTTGTTGCTCAAATTTTTGAAGATACAACTGCTGAAGAAGAAATGGCGTATGCTTATTATGAATCTCAGCAATTCAGTCCGAAAAAGAAAGAAGAAGATTCAGTTTCAACAAAAAAGGTTTCAAGAAAAGCACCAATCGTTGAAGATAGTGATGATGATGCCGAAAAATTTGAAAACATAAAAATTATCAAAGAAAATTTTTAATTGATCGTGATGATGATGATTTGTTTTTTACAGGTAAAACAAAAGAAAAACAAGCTACGAAAAAGAAGAATCATAAGGCAGCAAAGGTTAAAAAACAAGATGATAGTGATAATGATAATTCGTATTATGCAGGTAAAATGAAAGAGCTCAAAGAAAGACAAGCTGAGAAAGATGATAGTGATGATGAAAATGTTCGAGTGATAAAGAAGAAAATTAAAAAACAAGATGACAGTGATGATGATGTTCGAGTGATTAAGAAGCAGGTTAAAGAAATTCCAGCTTTCAAGGTTGAAAAGGAAGCTGATGCAGAAAAGATACCTGAGAAATGTGAAAATTGTGATACTGTGAAAAGGCACAACTACAAATTGATTCATAACATGAACAGACTGAAAGAATCTTATGATGTTTTAAAAAAAGCTATGAATCAATATAACCAGTCAAGTAGTGAACAAGCAACAACTATGAAGACATTCAATGGAGCGTTCATGACAAAACAGAAAATCATCAATAATTACATTGAGAAATGTGCTGTACTTGAACAAAAATTGGAAACCCAGAGGATAGAAACTGAAAGGGTAAACAGGTTATTGAGAAGTTACTCATGTGCTTCTTATGTGATTGACATGATTTATCCTACAGTAGAAGGCATGAAAGCGTTTGAAGAAGAGGATACTGAAGTAAAGGATACTGGTAAGAAATATAGTACTGATTATACCAAGTGTCCACCGCCGCTTGAAAATGGATATTCTCCACGAAATCCTAATTCAGAAAGAGTAAAAAAGGCAACCAATTTAAAGTGGGAATCTGAACCTTCAGATGGATTGCCAAATAATATTGACGTCACATTCACATCGTCTGACATTGATCATGAGTCTGAGTTAATAAAGAAAGTGGTCGATTAGGTGTTGGATAAGGATGAGGAGTCAGAGTCAAAGTCTGAGTCTAAAACTTCAGGTTCATCAGTTGACAGTCCGAAATCACCGGTTAAAAGAATTTACAATAAAGATTTTCTGTTATCACAAAAGAATTTGAATGACGAAACATTCAGAGTAGCATATACTTTGAATGATTCTGACAAATTATTTTTTGATAAGGAATTTCCAATAAGAGGTGTTAAAACTGAAATGATTAACAAGGTTTTCAAATTAACAGAAATTAATATTTCTGAAATAAAATATGTAAATCTTACTGAAAAACCTAAAAAATACACCTCAAGAGTTCAACAAAGGTTAAACAAGAAAAAAGGATACAGTTCTGGTTCGAGTTTTCAAAAGAAACCAAACCATAACGGTAATTTCAAAAAGAAAGGTTTAGGTTTTATTCCACCAGAAAATCATAAAAATGAGAAAATTTACAAATCAAAAACTCTATTTGTTTCAGGGTCAAGTTCGGAAGAAGATGAAAAGAGCTCATTCTGGAAGCAGACAAACAAAGAATTCCTTGCTAAGAAGCAAGAAAGAATGAAGAATGAAGCTGCTCAGAAAAAGGAGACAAGAACCTGTTATCAATGCAAAGTAGTTGGTCACATTGCCTTGAACTGTCCAATGGCAACCAACACAAAACAGGGAGTCTCTGAAAAACTGAAAGAAAAGATGGTTGATAATGAACCACCAACCGAACAATTTAAAGCATTCAAAAATTCAAAATTTGAGGTTGGTGAGTGTTCAAAAAGTTTTTATAAAAGAAAGGTGAATCTTAACAACCAAAGGTGGATTGTTAAGAAATCAGATGTTAGTTCTGGCGATGAACCTGATTCGTCAAAGTCAGAGGAGCCACTAGTTGAGCTAAAAAGAGAAAATTCAGTTCCGCCACTGGATGAAGAAAATTTTCCACCATTGCGGGCTGAAAATTTAAAATCAAAAGTTGGAAAAATTGAGATTTCAAATCGATTTTTTTTTTCTGAAAAGAAAGAATTTGATGTTGAAAAAGCCTTTAACTCCAAAGTTCTAAATATTTTTGGAAAAATGGTTGACGGGAAGGTCAAAGGGGTAAAGGAATTTTATGAAAAGAAAAAGAAAGGAAAGAAACCAAGTGAGGTTGACTCGGAATCTCCCAAGGACCGTCAGGCTTGGGAGAATCTCTATGAATAAAAATCCTGACTTGCCAGAGCTCCCAAGTTGGTAATCATGGAGCATGAATCGGCATCTTTCTCAGGTGATAATTCAAAATTGTTATATTTCGATTTACAAGTGGTATTGTTGATGAGAACCTACAAGTGGTTAATCAAGGTCATTAAGTTGAACTTGATTTACCTTTCTTACAAGTGGTATTGTTGATGAGAACCTACAAGTGGTTAATCAAGGTCATTAAGTTGAACTTGATTTAACTTTCTTACAAGTGGTATTTGAAAGAACAAAATGATGAATTAAACCCCGATCTTACAAGTGGTGAAATCAACAAAACTAATTTTCTGGAAAAACCATTTTGATTAAAACAAACTTAAGTGTTTTGAAATCATAATGGGAAAATAGTTTGTTGACGGGGGGAGTTCTGATTGTTTATGCCAAGTGGATGGCGAATTGAAGTAATTCACATCAGTTTGTCACTTTACTTTGTACAGTTTATTGCGTTTACTTTCAAATTTTCCCGTAAAATCAAAAATTGAAACATATTTTTGATTTTAGGGGGAGTAAAAAATTTAGATATTTTGAAAATTTGAAAAATCCAAAAACATGATAAAATTTGAAAAGTTCAAAAACATCGAAAAATCAAAATGAGTTTTGTTGTGAAAAAGAGGAAATGATAGTACATCAATAGACAATCACAGTACGCTAAAGAATTGGAAAGTTAAAATGTGATAAACGGTCTCACTGATGATGTGCCAGTAGGTTTTTACACGCTTAGTAGATTGTTTTCGAGATATAAACCTAAATATCAAATACTTACTTATCTCATGGGTAACATCTCTCGGATATATGGGTAACCCCCGAAATCTTGTTTGAAGGGCTTTCTATTTCTGACATCTAGGTCTTTGTGCGTGATGATATCTGGGGTATTATACCTGGACTTTTGATTTTGCGGGAGCAATAGCCTAGTCCTCGTATAATACTCTGCACTGCTTTATTCTTAGACCTCACCCTCAGCATAAAAAATGATGAAACATTGAAAAATGCTAATCATGTGCTGTTGAAAGAAAAGATTCTCTAAAGGGAACACACCTAAAGTCGAACCATCATCTCTCTGATTTTGCGGAAGCAATAGCCTGAGCTCTCATGGTCTCGCATTCACCCTTTACAGATATCATTAGTGTACATTCACCTGTAAGACTGAATATAGGAGTCTGGATACGGGAGTATATTCTGAGGTGGGACACGCGAATAAGTTTAAGTCCATTAAAACACTAATCTCGTATCTCGAAACAATTGAACTTTGTGTGAAAATTTAATTGGATCAGTATACTGACAATCTAAGTGAATCGTTTAGAACTTAAAGTGTTTAAAGCTCAACGGTGCTAGTGTTTTGTCAAAAACTGATATGATCCTCTTACACAAACTCTCAAAAATATTGTCAGTATATATTTACATACTGCTTTTCATTAAAGACAAAATCCAAAAAGATTTTCAGTGTGTTTTAGCATAAAATTTTGAAAATTCAAAAGATTTTATTTCATCTTATTTTCGACAACTGATGTTGGATAGCTGATTTTCAAAATTCCGAGTGCTAACCATGATGAACAATGGATTGGGAGAGTTTGTTTGAAATGAAAAGTGAAGAATAAGTTTAAGATAATTTGAGAAATGTCATAATCTAACAAGTGATGTTTTGAGATTGATTTTACAAGTGATTAACAGAGATTAAAATTGTTATAAATCAAAATCTTATGTTCTGGGTAGAGGATGTGCAGGTAAGCCAGGTTTCTGAGAGCCAGGCAACGGTCCTGAACTTGTGAAAACTGTAAAGCCAGGTTCCGATTCCTGTGGGCTTTTCGCATAACCAGATACAGATTTTGAATCAACATCCAAGGGGGAGAAGCTGCTGATGCTGATAAACTTAAGAAATCAAGAGATCTGATCAAGAGAATAGAGTCAGGTTGAGATTCTGAGAGAAAGAGAAAAATTGAGGATGCTTACAGCGAAAGATATTTTGGAAAGAGCGAGAAGACTGATCAAGATTGAAGACTTGACATTCTGAAGACTCGTACCGAAGACTCGTCAACATCCAAGGGGGAGTTTGTTGTTGCATATGTCTGTCGACTTCGTCTTGTATCGAGTCTTGTAACTAGAATGATAGATTTGGACACGTTATACGAAAGATACGGGAAACGGGGCTGAAACAACCACTTCTGTGACAACTGTGCCTCTGCGACCATCAAACAAATACCAAACCAATGAAATATTGTATTTCATACTTGGGATTTGTACAAATATGTGTATCATTTGCACATATCAATTCTTGTTCGATTTCGGGCTCTAAATCGCTTTCTGGAAGGTTATACGTGCACTGATGCGTAAATATAACCAGTTTAATGCAACGAACACTCCGGAATAGTGAAATAGGCTTAACATACCTTAAATAACCTTTACATAACTTAGAAATAAGTCTCGAAGGCTTTGGTATGGCAAAATCAAGTTAAATCGCTTACAAGGACTAAAGTTGACAAACTGCGAAAGTATGCCAATTTGAACGGTAACAGACATTCCGGAACATGGCCATAAGTTAAACATACCATAAATATCCTTTACATAGCTTAGAAATAGGCTTTGAGGGGTTCGGTGTGCTAAAATAAACTTTTGGGTCATTTAGGGACTAAAAGCGTCAAAAAGTGCATAAGTTTGCACTTTCGCGCATAACTTACGTTCTGAATACATCCGGACATCCAAAAATTTATGTAAGCACTAAAATATTTTATTTTAGTGTTTGGCATAAGAAAAATCCTTTCGTCATGCAATTTGGATCGTTTTTCGCGCTTATGCGCATGTCGTCGTAATTAAGCGAACATCGCGATCGTACGACCAAACGAACCGACATCCGGGATAGTTTTGAGCATGTTTCATGTCCACAATGTTTAGGCATAATTTTAGGGCCTTAAAGTTGACTTAACGAACCTTAAACATGTCGGAAATGGCCTTAATACACAACGGGGACTGAAATGGAAACTTTGGAAACTGGTTGCTGATCAGAAGGACCTAGGCGTGACACCTAGCCCCCTAGGCGTCACGCGAGGCCCCTTCAGAACAGCAAAAGTTGTTTTAACAGCTGATAACAGCTCTTATGCACTCCAAAGGCCAATGCCACATGTTAATCCCTGATGTTGGGGGGCCATTTTGAGTTACCACAAGGTTGCAACAAGTGTAGGGGCAAGATCAAAGCATGTTATTCGATAAACGATCCTAACGGTTCCAAGAATCCTATAAATACCCCTTTGATTCATTTGCAAAACCCACTTGAAATCTGAGAATTCTCTAAGTTGGGGTGTTTCATCACCTCATACCTGAGAATACTTGGATTATCAATCTTGCGGGGACCCTTTGTAAGTGTTCTTTCGTTCTTTTCATTCGTTTTAGCGTTAAAGTCAAACTTTGTTTGACTTTATGCATTGACCAGTTTATGGTCAATGCGAAGTTCCTTTGAACTTCATAACGTGAGCGTGATCACGATGGTTATAGTCCCTAGTGACTATACCTACTGATTACCACGTTATCTAGGCTCAGTGACGAGTCGTAGTTTCGGCCAAAATGCGTATTCTTGCGTATTTTGTAACCAAACTACTCTTTGGTATCAAAACCGTTTGTTTTGATACCAAACCTGTTTTCTAAACTTAGTTAAGCATGTTTTAACATGCTTAGCTCGTCACTTTTAGTTTAGTGCTTATATAGGGTCGTAAGGTAAGCGATCTAAACAATCGCTTATACTTTCGAACCCGACCCGTTTGGTCGATCATTAGGATCCGACCAAACACATTAGGTGACCATAGTATATAGGGAATAACCTTCCGAGGTTATACCTTATGGTCACGACGTTTAGTTAGTTGTATGATAGGTAGTATATATGCCTTAGGTAAATTACCAAAATGCCCTTTGAACGCCAAAATTCATTTTAAGCATATGTAACATAACTTTTGGTATCAAACTGATTTGGTAACAATATTAGACATGTTAAGGCATATTTTACTTATCAAAGGACTAGTTAGGCGTTCCGAACGCGTTTTACGCGAACGACGCGTTAAAGTAGCATAAGCTACCTAAACGGGTCGTAATGGGTCGTAAGCACTTAGGTTAGGTTTCATATTAGTATGTAGGCTTTGTTAAACCATATTACATGAGTTCCCATACTCATTTGGTTTACGAGCCCTAATTCTATCCGATCCTACGATTTAGGTCCGATATATTAACATAGTTACCTATACTAACTAGGTGCCGTTTGATATCCGTGATCTCTAGCATTGTTTGGTAGTTACTGAAGGACTACTAAGCAATCTCAAGTGAGTACATAGACCCCTCTTTTACTGTTTTCGAAACACTTTGGGGTGAAACACATGTGCCTACTTGTTACTTTCATGTTTTTCCATGTTTTCACATCATATACTTGCTATGTTCATTAGTACACTATTAGTACATTGTTTTACAATACATTTCATACTATGTATGTCTATTGTGTGCATACTTAGTACATTGTTCTACATTACATTTCATGCTATGTATGTCCATTGTGTGCATACTTAGTACATTGTTTTACATTACATCTCATGCTATGTATGTCCATTGTGTGCATACTTAGTACATTGTTTTACATTACATTTTGTTGCATATGCTCATCCAGCATATGAACACATTATATTACATTACATTATGTGAACCATTTGTATCTATTGAACCATGTGAACCATTTGACGATAGACATTTGACTGTACCTAAACATTTCTACAATTGTTAAACATTACATCTTGATGGTTTGGTTTGAGTAAGTGATTTAAGTAACGAGGTGTGTGTAATATGATACAAACACGGTGGATACGCCGCTGGTACTTCCTATATATAAGTGTTTGTATGGTATTACATATCGTAGCGTTATTTGAATCATTTCAATTTGAGACATATAACATTTTATACAAATAACATACTTTTCACAAGACATTGATTTACAAACAACTTATCTTATGCAAACTCATTTTACATGGTTATTCATTTAACCATACATTATTCTCTTATTTATACATATCATCTGAACTTATTGTTTTCAAACGATTTACAAAACAAATCAATTTACAAGGTTCATGACTAAACTTTATTAAACATTTTCTTAAACTTACCAGTCATGAATCCTATTTTCACAAAACCTATGTATCTCACAGGCATTTTTATGCTGACGTACCTATTTTCACATGTGTTTTCAGGAGTTGATGCATAGGACTTATCGAGACATACTTAGGCGGACCTGTGCCTTAGTGACCTAAAACGAGACAAGAACTAGTTAATTTTTGTTATGTACTCTTTGTTTCTTGCCTAAAACAATGTAACTCTCTTATTTGATTAATAAAACGAAACTTTAATTTCCATGGTTGTGAAACAAATGATTCTGTTACAACACTCCCCGACGTTTCCGCCACGTCTTGTTGTTTTACGTGGTCGGGGTGTGACAGAAAAGTTGGTATAAGAGCCCATGGTTATAGGGAATTAGGTTATTAGTAATGCTTTGACCTAGTCTATAACCTTCCTAGGACCCTAACGCGAGTTTACTTGCGTTTAGTCATAAAACAATACCATCACCTATCCTTAGGTGACGACCACAACAAGAACATAAATTTCAAAACCGCTTTGAAAATTAATCATCTGTTTTTGGATGATTGATTACTAGGTTTTGAACCCTCTATTGTAAGGTTTTGAACCCTCTGTTATAAGGTGTTGAACCCCTTTGAGTTTTCAAAATCTCGTCAAAGTTTTGGGTCCTAAATAGTGTGAACACGTGCAAACTGGAAGAGTGAATGCCTGTACCCTGAGTTTTTTGTCTAAGGCTAGAGTGTTTGTACAAATCCACATAATCGGACAAGTCACTCTTACTTGGGAACTCTTGGGGTGAGTGTCCACTTATAGGCGAGCATGTCTTCGTGATACATTATGAGGATCTAATTGCTTTGATTCAGCCTTTGTGTGTCGTTTGTTTGCTTCGTGGTTTAAACAAATGACCATCACCCATGATTTTGGTCGGAAATTGTAAACATCCTATTCTTACCCAATGCCATTTCATTTGTTTTCTCTCTTGTTTCCCCTTTTAGAATGCCTCCACGATGCGAAAATCAGGTATCTATTGAAGAGCTGGCAGCTGTCATTACACAACAAATGACTGCTGCAATCCTGAACATCGTTGCTCAATGTAACCAAGCCCTCAACAACAATAATGCCCCCTGCAACTTCAAGACGTTCAACTCGGCTAAGCCATCAAAGTTTTCTGGGTCTCAAGGAGCGACTGCACTTCTACAATGGTTCGAGAGTTTAGAGAGCACCTTCAGACATGTTCAATGTCCAAACGAGCGAAAGATAGATTTCGCATCTAGTGTCTTTGAGAAACGAGCTTTGACATGGTGGAACGGTGTGATGAGAGATAGGGGCGCTGAAGTGGCACTGGCTCAAAAGTGGGAAGAACTTAGAGCACTGATGATGAAGGAATTCTGTCCTCGTCACGAGATCAGGGCCTTGGAAAGGGAATTCGAAGATCTTAAGCAAGACAGCGGTGAACATCGAGCATACACTGATCGATATGAGGAGCTGAGCCTGTTGTGTCCTACCATGGTTACGCCTTTGGATAAGGCGATTGAAAAATACATTGATGGTCTCCCTGACTCAGTTCAGGACATTGTTACTGGTAGCAACCCCACTACGGTTAGGCAGGCCATTGAGCTATCTGCTACCTTGACTGAATCTCAAATCAGGAAAGGTAAACTTTTCCGAAAAGATGATAAGAAACCAATCGAGGAATCAAAGACCATGGATGAACAGACTGGATCCCCTAAGAGGTCAAAGAAGCGAAAGGCTTCTCAGAACTTCGCCGTGGTCGCTCACAATGGTCAAGCCATCCCCAACCAACCAGCTCAACCCCCTGCTAGGAAGCCATACAATGGAACTTCACCCTTGTGCAACCAATGTAACCTTCATCATCATGCTAGTGTGAAGTGCCGCGAATGCCAAATTTGTGGACTTAAAGGTCATACAGCAAAAGTTTGTCGAGCTGCAGTTGCACCAAATCAAGCTGACAACAATCCTGCTCAAGCTCGCTTTCCACCAGGTTCTTGCTACAATTGTGGCGAGATGGGTCATTTCCGAAGAAATTGCCCAAAGCTTGCTAATACAAATCCAGCACAGGGATGAGCATCTGACCGACTAGAAGACAACACCCTTTAGAAATAATCACGTTTTATGTATTATTTTCTTTTGTTGTCAAGGTCCATGAAACTGTTGTTATCATTGTTTATAAATAAATCTTTTATTTACATTGCAATGTATTTATGAGGTTGTATGTATAAACAAAATATCCCTTACAATACCGACAATTAAGGAATCGTATTCCTTGAAAAGCAAACTACCCCCAAATAATTTTTCTATTTTATGATCTCTTGCGTTTTCCACGAAATTCCTAAGTACCCGTTTCTTCCAAGGAAAAAGAAGTACAAGGCGCAAGTTACAACACTGGACGAATACCCAAAGTACCACTATAAATCCTTAATAGGGTACCTAAGGGTATTTCCGTAAATCCTAAATTTTTTGTGTTCCTTAATTCGAATATTACGGTCCTTTGAAAACAAAATCGAATTTTTGGGAGATCTTCCTATCTTTTCAGATAGATCCCCGAGGACATTGAAGTCCATCAACTGGTTTCCATATCCATATTCAATCAATAGCAAGTTAATAACAAATTAATAATCAAGTTAAACAATTATGTGATTAAGTGCTTATGTGTTCCCTTTTATGTTTTTGTGTGATCCAAATTTTGTTATCCAAATCCTCGTAGAATCTTCCATATCTTCGTATAAGGGATTCATAATAGGATACCCAAAGGTACTACCTAAAATCCTTAATGGACTTCTACGTTGTAGTTAAGTCCCTTGGATTATAAAGTACTACTCCATACTTAGACCCCGTGAGTGGTCTGGTTAAACAGATCGATCCAAAAATCTGGTTAGGAATATCATGTGATGATATAGCTGAAAGGACTCCTTGGTGGCCTAATTAAAAGGATCATTTGTCGATCTAATTAAAAGGACCCTATGGTAGTCTAGTCACACTCATCACAGGTTTGATTTTCCTCCCCTAAACATTACAAGACAAACTGTGCGGACTATGCAAGGAATTACGTAATTATGGATGCATACATAATTATGGAATTCAGTGCACAGAAACTACAGCGAGTTTTGTCATGTGTCTAGAGTTGACTCGGTTCATTCGCATTTCTGAAGAAATTGTGGAAAATGACTCATTCCGTTCATTTTCGTTTCTGAATAAATTGTGGAAAATGACTCATTCCGTTCATTTTCGTTCCTGAAGAAATTGTGGAAAATGACTCATTCCGTTCATTTTCGTTTCTGAAGAAATTGTGGAAAATGACTCTTTCTGTTCATTTTCGTTCCTAAAGAAATTGTGGAAAATGACTCATTCCGTTCATTTTCGTTTCTGAAGAAATTGTGGAAAATGACTCATTCCGTTCATTTTCGTTTCTGAAGAAATTGTGGAAAATGACTCATTCCGTTCATTTTCGTTTCTGTAGAAATTGTGGAAAATGACTCGTTCCGTTCATTTTCGTTTCTGAAGAAT
Organism: Helianthus tuberosus; assembly: GCA_030545235.1. Taxonomy (NCBI): domain Eukaryota; kingdom Viridiplantae; phylum Streptophyta; class Magnoliopsida; order Asterales; family Asteraceae; genus Helianthus; species Helianthus tuberosus. The sequence continues at coordinate 130,092,332 of CM060407.1, forward strand.
ACCCATTAAGGAAAAATGACTCATTCCGTGCATTTTTCGTTTCTGAAAAATTATCCATCGAAGGGAAATGAATATCCCTAATTCTTCCTTCATTTCCATTTCTGAAAAATGTCCGTTAAAGAGGAATATCAGGATTATGCCTTATCCTTGATGGTTATTTAACACAAAGTCACAGACAGACTCCTACAAATAAATTTCGGGACGAAATTTCCTAAAGTAGGGGAGACTGTGACAACTGTGCCTCTGCGACCATCAAACAAATACCAAACCAATGAAATATTGTATTTCATACTTGGGATTTGTACAAATATGTGTATCATTTGCACATATCAATTCTTGTTCGATTTCGGGCTCTAAACCGCTTTCTGGAAGGTTATACGCGCACTGATGCGTAAATATAACCAGTTTAATGCAACGAACACTCCGTAATAGTGAAATATGCTTAACATACCCTAAATAACCTTTACATAACTTAGAAATAAGTCTCGAAGGCTTTGGTATGGCAAAATCAAGTTAAATCGCTTACAGGGACTAAAGTTGACAAACTACGAAAGTATACCAATTTGAACTGTAACAGACATTCCGGAACATGGCCATTAGTTAAACATATCATAAATATCCTTTACATAGCTTAGAAATAGGCTTTGAGGGGTTCGGTGTGCTAAAATAAACTTTTGGGTCATTTAGGGACTAAAAGCGTCAAAAAGTGCATAAGTTTGCACTTTCGCGCATAACTTACGCTCTGAATACATCCGGACATCCAAAAATTTATGTAAGCACTAAAATATTTTATTTTAGTGTTTGGCATAAGAAAAATCCTTTCGTCACGCAATTTGGAACGTTTTTCGCGCTTATGCGCATGTCGTCGTAATTAAGCGAACATCGCGATCGTACGACCAAACGAACCGACATCCGGGATATTTTTTAGCATGTTTCATGTCCATAATGTTTAGGCATCATTTTAGGGCCTTAAAGTTGACTTAACGAGCCTTAAACATGTCGGAAATGGCCTTAATACACAACGGGGACTGAAATGGAAACTTTGGAAACTGGTTGCTGATCAGAAGGACCTAGGCGTGACACCTAGCCCCCTAGGCGTCATGCGAGGCCCCTTCAGAACAGCAAAAGCTTTTTTAACAGCTGATAACAGCTCTTATGCACTCCAAAGGCCAATGCCACATGTTAATCCCTGATGTTGGGGGGCCATTTTGAGTTACCACAAGGTTGCAACAAGTGTAGGGGCAAGATCAAAGCACGTTATTCGATAAACGATCCTAACGGTTCCAAGAATCCTATAAATACCCCTTTGATTCATTTGCAAAACCCACTTGAAATCTGAGAATTCTCTAAGTTGGGGTGTTTCATCACCTCATACCTGAGAATACTTGGATTATCAATCTTGCGGGGACCCTTTGTAAGTGTTCTTTCGTTCTTTTCATTCGTTTTAGCGTTAAAGTCAAACTTTGTTTGACTTTATGCATTGACCAGTTTATGGTCAATGCGAAGTTCGTTTGAACTTCATAACGTGAGCGTGATCACGATGGTTATAGTCCCTAGTGACTATACCTACTGATTACCACGTTATCTAGGCTCAGTGACGAGTCGTAGTTTCGGCCAAAATGCGTATTCTTGCGTATTTTGTAACCAAACTACTCTTGGGTATCAAAACCGTTTGTTTTGATACCAAACCGGTTTTCTAAACTTAGTTAAGCATGTTTTAACATGCTTAGCTCGTCACTTTTAGTTTAGTGCTTATATAGGGTCGTAAGGTAAGCGATCTAAACAATCGCTTATACTTTCGAACCCGACCCGTTTGGTCGATCATTAGGATCCAACCAAACACATTAGGTGACCATAGTATATAGGGAATAACCTTCCGAGGTTATACCTTATGGTCACGACGTTTAGTTAGTTATATGATAGGTAGTATATATGCCTTAGGTAAATTACCAAAATGCCCTTTGAACGCCAAAATTCATTTTAAGCATATGTAAGATAACTTTTGGTATCTAAACTGATTTGGTAACAATATTAGACATGTTAAGGCATATTTTACTTATCATAGGACTAGTTAGGCGTTCCGAACGCTTTTACGCGAACGACGCGTTAAAGTAGCATAAGCTACCTAAACGGGTCGTAATGGGTCGTAAGCACTTAGGTTAGGTTCCATATTAGTATGTAGGCTTTGTTAAACCATATTACATGAGTTCCCATACTCATTTGGTGTACGAGCCCTCATTCTATCCGATCCTATAATTTAGGTTCGGTATATTAACATAGTTACCTATACTAGGTGCCGTTTGACATCCGTGATATCTAGCATTGTTTGGTTGTTACTCAAGGACTACTAAGCAATCGCAAGTGAGTACATAGACCCCTCTTTTACTGTTTTCCAAACACTTTGGGGTGAAACACATGTGCCTACTTGTTACTTTCATGTTTTTCCATGTTTTCACATCATATACTTGCTATGTTCATTAGTACACTATTAGTACATTGTTTTACATTACATTTCATACTATGTATGTCCATTGTGTGCATACTTAGTACATTATTCTACATTACATTTCATGCTATGTATGTCCATTGTGTGCATACTTAGTATATTGTTTTACATTACATCTCATGCTATGTATGTCCATTGTGTGCATACTTAGTACATTGTTTTACATTACATTTTGTTGCATATGCTCATCCAGCATATGAACACATTATATTACATTATGTGAACCATTTGTATCTATTGAACCATGTGAACCATTTGACGATAGACATTTGACTGTACCTAAACATTTCTACAATTGTTAAACATTACATCTTGATGGTTTGGTTTGAGTAAGTGATTTAAGTAACGAGGCGTGTGTAATATGATACAAACACGGTGGATACGCCGCTGGTACTTCCTATATATAAGTGTTTGTATGAGATTACATATCGTAGCGTTATTTGAATCATTTCAATTTGAGACATATAACATTTTATACAAATAACATACTTTTCACAAGAGATTGATTTACAAACAACTTATCTTATGCAAACTCATTTTACATGGTTATTCATTTAACCATACATTATTCTCTTATTTATACATATCATCTGAACTTATTGTTTTCAAACGATTTACAAAACAAATCAATTTACAAGGTTCATGACTAAACTTTATTAAACATTTTCTTAAACTTACCAGTCATGAATCCTATTTTCACAAAACCTATGTATCTCACAGGCATTTTTATGCTGACGTACCTATTTTCACATGTGTTTTCAGGAGTTGATGCATAGGACTTATCGAGACATACTTAGGCGGACCTGTGCCTTAGTGACCTAAAACGAGACAAGAACTAGTTAATTTTTGTTATGTACTCTTTGTTTCTTGCCTAAAACAATGTAACTCTCTTATTTGATTAATAAAACGAAACTTTAATTTCCATGGTTGTGAAACAAATGATTCTGTTACAACACTCCCCGACGTTTCCGCCACGTCTTGTTGTTTTACGTGGTCGGGGTGTGACAACTTCACACGAACTGACCAGTTCGTGCGAAGTGGCCCAGGTCGTGCGAACTGGACATGTTCCAGTCCATGCGAAGTGGCAACCCTATAAATAGGTGTCTTGTGTTCTCATTTGTTAAAATTCTGATTCTGGTAGCGAAGCTCTGCCGAAGTATCTCCAGCCTGTAAAACGTTGTGAAATCAATACAAGAGATAGTTTAAGTGATACTTAGTGCATATCAAGCTGATTCTACATCAATACGTTTGATTCCGCCTTTCGTATTGATCGAGAACTCTTCTGAACGACTCATTTGGTCGTGACAATGATCCTACATAAAATTTATATTAAAACTCACCTAAAATCTTTTTGATATTTATCATTTTTCAAATGTAAAGACGAAAAGCAATAAATAAATATTTACAGACATTCTTTTTGTGAATTTCGAGGGTAAGAGAATCATATCAGTATATGGTCATGCCAAAACACACTTGTTTTTCGATTAGTTAGCATTTAGATAAGTATCCTATAACAATTATCAATATTGTTGTCCACATAAGCTCAACTTATCAGATGTACTCGTGGTTAGTGGATACGATTAATGTATGATTTATACTTACCAACCGGTTTTCATCCACTAACGACACATTCCCGTATCAAGGTATGTACGAGAGTTCATCTTACTGGTGAGTATACCATTTATCATCTGTTTTGATGTATATTGTGACACTTGTGCTCCGTAAACACACACGATGTAGGACACTATCTTTTATCAAAGAAACAACGTGTTTTGGTCTCAAAAATTTGTTTATTTTGGTTTTACAATTTCACATTTTGATTTTAGTTCATTTTAAAGCTTAAATCGCTTTCTGGAAAGTTATACGCGAACTGAGGCGTAAACGTAATCAGTTTAATGCGGCAAACACTCTGGAACAGTAACATAGGCTTAACATACCTTAAATAACTTTTAGATAACTTAGAAATAGGTTTTAAACACTTTAGTATGTAAAAAACAAGTTTATTCACACTCAGGGACTATCTGCGTCAAACTGCGAAAGTCTGCTGATTCACATAGTATCGAACATTCCGGAACTTGATCATAAGTTAAACATGCCCTAAATATCCTTCACATAGCTTAGAAATAGGCTTTGAGGTGTTTGGTGCGCAAAAATAAACTTATTTGATCAATAGGGACTAAAAGCGTCAAAAAGTGCATAAGTTTGCATTTTCACGCATATCTTATGTTCTGAATATATTCGGACATCCAAAAATTTATGTAATCATTAAAATATTTTATTTTAGTGATTGGCATAATAAAATTCCATTCGTCGCGTAATTTGGATCGTTTTTCGCGTCCGTACGTGTTTCGACTTAATTAACCGAACAACGCAACCGTACGACCAAACGAATCGACATCCAAGATGTTTTTGAGCATATTCTAAGTTCCCTATATTTTAACTTCATTTTAGAGCCTTGAAATGGGGTTAACGGGTCTTAAACGTGCCAAAACTGAGTTTATCAAGTGCAGGGACCATTTCTGACATTTCTGGAAAGACAGCCCACGCGGGCCGCGTAAGCCAGGCCCTCTGCTTACGCGGGGCGCGACAGAAGCACAAATCAGAAACCCAGTTTTTCATTCAGCAGCTGGTTTCAGGCCTTTTTGCACATGGTTTCTACATTCTATGGCCTAAAATTTGATGGTTTTGAGTACCCCTAGTATCACAAAACCTTATGCCCAATTGTACGGTCCAGATTTAAGCTCGTTTATCGAGGAACGATCTTAATGGTCTTGGAAATCCTATAAATACCCCACCCATTTTCATTTCATTTCACACCTTGATCTGATTTCTCTAAGTTGAGGGATAAAATCCTTCATACCTGAGAATATCTAGATCAAACCTCCATTTCTTGGACCCTTTGTAAGTTTCTTTCGTGCTTTTATTGCGTTTTTAGCACGAAAGTCAAACAGTGTTTGACTTTCTGCTTTGACCAGTCAATGATCAACACGAAGTTCGTTTGAACTTCGTAACGTGAGCGTAATCACGATGGTTATAGTCCCTTGTAACTATACCTACTGATTACCACGTTGATTAGGTGTAGTGACGAGTCATAGTTTCGGTCAAAATACGCGTCTATGCGTATTTTGCAACCAAACTATTCTTGGGTATCAAAACCGTTTGTTTTGATATCAAACTTGTTTTCAAACGTCGTTAAACATGTTTTAACATGTTTAAGTCGTCACTTTTAGATTAGTGATTGTCTAGGGTCGTAAGATAAGCGGTCTAAACAACCGCTTAGACTTTCGAACCCGACCCGTTTGGTCGATCATTAGGATCCGACCAAACATATAATGTGACCATATTTGTATAGGGAATAACCTTCCAATGTTATACCTTATGGTCACTTCATTTAGTTAGTTATATGATAGGTAGTTTATATGCCTTAGGAAAATGACCAAAATGCCCTTTTTCGCATAATTTCATTTTAAGCATCTGTAACACATGTTTTAACATCTAAACTAATTATATAACATAATTAGATATGTTAAGGCATATAATACTTGTCATAGGACTAGTTAGGCATCTCAAACGTGCTTTCGCGCGAATGACGCGTTAAAGTGGCGTAAGCTACCTTAATGGGTCGTAATGCGTCAGAAGCACTTAGGATAGGTTCCGATTTAGAATGTAGGATTTGTTAAACCATATCACATGAGTTCCAATACTCATTTGGTTTACAAGACCTCGTTCTACCCGACCTTCCGATTTAGGTGTCGATTCGCTAATATAATATCCGTTACCCTAGGAACCACTTCAACACTTGAACTCTTGGTCTTTTGAGCTTTGCTATACCCTTTGAACCGGAACTATACGCAACCCTAGGCGAGTACATAGTTCCCCTCTTTTACTATTTTCAAATGTTTTGGGGTGATTCATATGTGTAATCGATCTGTTTTCAAAATGTATGGCATATATGTGTTCACTAAGTGCTTTTATGTGTTTATTTCCGATTATGCAAACACAATGTTTTATCCTTAAGTGATCTGCCTATCTTCATAGTTAGATTCATGCAGGATATTTGAAGTACAGTCTTAGATCTTCCTATCTTCATAGTAAGATTTTTAAGAAGTACTTTACAACTCGATGGTTGGTTTTTGTGTAGTTGTTGGCGATTTAGATAACGAAACTAGATAATACAATAAGCACATGGTGGATACTCCGCTGGTACTTCCTATATATAAGTGTGCTTATTGTATTACCTTTCGTGGCATTATCCCGAATCACCATTAGGATTTAGGATTCTTTTGATTCAATAATTTAATATGACAAGACCCAGGATCCCTGTAGTATCTATCTATCTTCATAGTGAGACTTATATGGGATGTTTAGAATATTGGAGTCCATGTTTGGATTCATTGTGTACTTTAATGCATGTTAGATTAAACAATATGACAGAACCCAGGATCCCTGTAGTATCTATCTATCTTCATAGTTAGACGTATATGGGATGTTTAGAGTACTAATATTGGAGCCTCTGTTTGGATTCATTATGTACTTTAATGCATGGTTACGAGGTGGAACAAGTTGGCGATTATGTGTTTATGTGGTAGTTGTGATTTAGATAACGAAACATGTATAATAAAATAAGAACATGGTGGATACGCCGCTGGTACTTCCTATATATAAGTGTTCTTATTTTATTATTCTTGTAGCGTTATCTGGATCACTTTAGGATTTTGTGTATGATTGTTTCAATGTTCAATTATCCAAATCTTTGTAGAATCTTCCATATCTCTATGTGTTGGATTCTTAGAAAGATATATGAGGTATTATCATCTCTCATTGATTTGATTTATATAATACTTTTAGAAGTTTTTGATTTATTTCAAAACAGTTATTATTAATCCTTGATTGGATTCCTAATAACACATTAACACGTTTTTACAATTGTTTAATCGAGATTTCAATATAAGGCATAAAATGACTTAGTAATAATCATATTGCCATATACAAACCTATTTTGTCACAAATTTTCACAATTAAGATTTTGTAATGCAATACTAAATTTTTGCCATTCCTTGGCTTCACGATTTATTTTCAACAGTTCTCGTAGCTGTTAAAGTATTGCAATACCAAATGTTTTGCCATTTACTTGGCTAATAAAACCTATGTATTTGCCGACATTTTTATGCTGACTGTTTTTCGCATATGTTTCAGGTTTTCGACTGTTTCAAGCATGCAACGCATAGGACTGAATTCGGGCCTTAGACTTCTAAAACAAAAGAACAAATTTCATGTATTCTGTGATTGTAAAACGATGTTAATGATATTGAAACAATTTAGTACCAGTAGTTGTCAGCAATTTGTAACGTGACTCCCCGATATTTCCGCCGCGTGTTGTTGTATTACGCGATTGGGTTGTTACAGAATGGTATCTGTGATAACTGGCAAATAACCGGCAATTCCGTACAAACTAATCACTATTTTAATTACATAATCTCATGCATTTAGCGTAATTTAATTACGTAACTGTGTCATTTATTAGATAAAAGTGTTAGGACAAGAAAACAATGCTAAAACATATGTTGGTTTTCGTCGTACTTCGAAACCAATCAAAGAATGTCCTAAAAGTGTTGGTAGAAAGTGCTGCGCGCACTATTCACGGTTACACTATTCATGCCAGCAAACCGTGAAAACAAAATGAAACAATGAAAAACGATACACGAACAACATGACTGAGTCCATATACATAAGAAAACACTAATATGAAAACATATCTTGCAAAAATATAAGACTTTCCGGTACAACACCCTGATCACTAAAACGTCTGTTTCGCTAAAAATATGACAATTTTAACTCGTCCGAATCTATAATTTAGCATTTTCGAGACTCTGGAACTATGACAAATGATAACAAATACATGAAAACAATATGAGGATATTAATGGGGTGCCCGAAACATAAGCTTTCGGCGCTGCGTTGCAACCCCCACAACTTGTCCGTTTTTGAACCGACAAGCTAGAAAATAATATTTTCGACGTCAAAACAACTAAACGAAAGGATGGTGAACTAGTTAAGCCTATTTTGGGACTCGGAATCACTTCATTCATCGCTTGATGGTGGAATAACAACTTGTGACAAAGTTTCATCGGTACGACGCAAAAGTGCCGTAAACTAGCCGACGACCAAACGGAAGGCATCTAAGGCATCAAAATACGATTTCTAATAGTTTAGTGTGCTAGTTAATGTCGATTAATATTCTGAATCCCTAATGACCCCTTAACGGTGCAATTAACCCCTAATAACCACACTTTGATTAGTCACCAAAATATCTAGATTTTAAGACTTTTTATAAAAAAAAGTTACATATTACCCCCCTCCATGTATTTTGGTCAAAGTGGGTCCCACCTACTAAATAATTGTGTTGAAAATGTAAAGATTATATGTATGGTGTAAAGTATGGAAAGCATGGTCTTGAAAGACATTTAAAGTTATAATAATTCTAACACCATTAATTCTTATCAATATCACAACAATTTTCAAAACACAAAGCACCTCTTGAAGCCTTCTTATTCTTGGCCAAGAAGAACCCACATTAAACCAACCATAAATCACCATTAAATCCCATAAATTACTCACTTTCAAGGAACTTTAATGTCATTAAAGCATGGGTTAAGCATGGATGATCATTAGGAGCTTGGTTGGAGCTTAAATCTTTTCTTAATCTTGTCATTTGGCTTTTGGAAAGTTGTAAGCTCTAAAACCATCATATTTAAGCTTCTTATTTCTAGTATTTACTAGATGTACAAGTTGATCATCTTAAAAATCAAGAAAAAACATAACCACAAACCCTAATCCTAAACTTAATAATCTACTAATCATGATTGTTTATATGATTATTTGTGTAGATTAGTGTAGTTAGTTGATGTAATATTGATGATTATGTTACTTTTGTTGAGATTAGTGGTTTAAAGTTTATATTTATGATGATCTTGTGATTAGTTCATGTAGTATTTTAGATTAGTGTTAATCTAGTCATGTTAAACTTAAAAATGTGATTTAAACATATAAATGTTTAAATCACACAAGATCATCAACTTCAAATATTATGAGCATGTGTATGCAAACATGATTAAGTAAATTTTAAAACAAAAATAACCATGTGACAAAGTCTTAAAAACTCTAATGAACTTGATTTTCACATAAAGCAAGCTTATGGAAATTTTTACTTTACAAAGTGAAGCATAAAAGAGTCTTAAGAATTTTTATAAAAATATGGGATTTTTTAAGAATGAAAAATAATTAGAATCAAGTTTATATAAACATGAACTTGAAAGATGGTTATTTTAAAGTCTTGGATTGATTTGTCTAGGTAATATGCTCATAAGAATTTGAAGGTAAAATTTTGTGATTAATGCTTGAAAAATGATTTTTGAAAAGCTTGATGAATTAATGGTGATTTGGAAATTGATTTGGTGTTTTAAACGCGTTTTGAAAACGTGGGAAACGTCATAGTTTAGGGGAAACTATGACGAATTTTTCTAAAAATCTAATTGCGATTAAAAATGGGGTTAAAGGGTGATTAACAATGTTAAACGTGATTAGTGGTCTTAATCTTCATTAATGAAGTCTTGATACAAAGGGTAAAGTTCTAATCATCCAAGAGATTTTATAAACTCATATATATATTTTTACAAGTAAAAATGGATGAAAAATATAAACATGTGCAAATATAATTTTTGGTAAAAATTATATATTTAAAAGTACTCTTTGGTGTATGATACTTGTATATTATTTGTATGAATTAATATTAGAGTAATACATGTCAAAACACTAAATACAATATACAAGTGAAAATACACAAATACATATCATGAAAACACTTGAAAGAAAACAAGTAGAAAATAACACATGTATACATATACACCAAAGTCCACTAGATACCAAAGAAATGCTAAAAATGGATATACATAGATCGTATCTATAACATATCCTTGAACGGATACACGGACGAGCGAACAAATCGGACAACGGACGAGTCCACAAAAATATATTCTTACGAAATAATGTATAATTCAAGCCGACAAGTAAGATGACAAAGGGGCATAGCGTAATCACGAGGAGATTACTGCGGCACTTGGGCGTTTCATTGACACAAGAAATTTATATTAAATGACTACGACGTCACGTCTAAAATATATATATAAATATTTTTTGTCACACCCCGACCACGTAGAACATACAAAACGTGGCGGAAACGTCGGGGAGTGTTGTAACAGAATTTATGTTTCACAACCATGGAAATTAAAGTTTCGTTTTATTGATTAAAAGTGTTACAATGTCTTAACAACCAAAGAAATACAATAATATTAACTAGACTTGCATCTTTTAATGTCACTAAAGCCCAAGTCTGTCTATGTGTATCTTGATCATCTTATGCAACAGTTCCTGAAAAACACATGTGAAAATAGGTACGTCAGCATAAAAATGCCGGTGAGATACATAGGTTTTGTGAAAATAGAATTCATGACTTATGTTTGAGAAAATGTTTAGTCATGAACCCTGCAATTTGCTTTGTCTTGTAAATCATTTGAAAAACAATAAGATCAAATGATATGTATAAATAAATGTAAGGTTAAATGAATAACCATGTAAAATGTGTTTGTATAAGATAAGTTGTTTATAAATCAATGTCTTGTGAAAAGTATGTTATTTGTGTAAAATGTTCTATGTCTCAAACTGAAATGATTCAAATAACGCTACGATATGTAATACCATACAAACACTTATATATAAGAAGTACCAGCGGCGTATCCACCATGTTTGTATCATATTACACACGCATCGTTACTTAATCACTTAATCAAACCAAACCAACAAAGTAATGTTCATGTCTAATGTAAATCATGTAATGGATACACACGGTTCAACAGTTACAAACGGTTCACATGGTTCAACGGTTACAAACGGTTCACATGGTTCAACGGTTACAATTACAAACGGTTCACAGATCCAAACGGTTCACAGATACTAACGGTTCACAGATATCAACGGATCACATAGTCAAATGATTATAACGGTTCAAAATGTAGTATAATGTGTTCATACGCTGGATAAGCATATGCAACAGGAAGACAATGTAAAACAATGTACTAAGTAATGCACACAATGGGCACACCTAGCATGAAATGTAATGTAAAACGATGTACTAAGTAATGCACACAATGGGCACACCTAGCATGAAATGTAATGTAAAACGATGTACTAAGTAATGCACACAATGGGCACACCTAGCATGAAATGTAATGAAATCATGTACTATAATGTACTAACGAACATAGCAGGTATATGATGTGAAAACATGGAAAACATGAAAGTAGCAAGTAGGCACATGTGTTCCACCCCAAAACGTTTGAAAAACAGTAAAAGAGGGGTCTATGTACTCACTTGAGATTGCTCAGTTGTCTAAAGATAACCACCAAGTAATGCTATAGATCTCGGAATCAAACGGCACCTAATATAGGTAACTATGTTAATAAACCGGACCTAAATCGGAAGATTTGGGTAGCATGAGGGTTTGTAAACCAAACGAGTGTAAAGACTCGTGTCATTTGGTTTAACAAAGCCTACATACTAAATGAAACTTAACCTGAGTGATTTCGACCCATTACGACCCGTTTAGGTAGCTTATGCTACTTTAACGCGTCGTTCGCGTGAAACGCGTTCGGACCGCCTAACTAGCCCTATGACAAGTGTTATATGCCTAAACATATTACATAATCAGTTATGTGACAAAGGTTTAGGTTACATATGCTTAATTACCAATTATACATGAAAAGGGTATTCTGGTAATTTACCTAAGGCATATAAACTACCTATCATACAACTACTTAAACGATGCGACCATAGGGTATAACCTCAGAAGGTTATTCCCTACCTACTATGGTCACCTAATGTGTTTGGTCGGATCCTAATGATCGACCAAATGGGTCGGGTTCGAGGTATAAGCGATTCATCAGATCGCTTACCCTACGACCCTAGACAACGTGGTAATCAGTGGGCATAGTCCCAAGGGACTATGACCAACGTGATTACACTCACGTTGCGAAGTTCAAATGAACTTCGCATTGACCATTACTGGTCAATGCTGAAAGTCAAACAAAGTTTGACTTTCTGACTCGAAAAAGCAGTAAAATAAGGAAAAGAACGAAAGAATACTTACGAAGGGTCCCCGAATGCTAATCCCGATCCAAGAACTCAGGTATGAAACAATGGTTTCAACTTAGAGCTCTCAAAATCAGAATTCTTGTAAGAAATGTGGTTGGGGTGATGGGGTATTTATAGTAATACCCGAACCGTTAAGATCGTTTCATGGAATACGTGTCTTAATCGCAACCGTACAAGTGTCAGAATGTTATGGTGTCTAAATTGCCACTAACCATAGGGTATCAACATGTGGCAAAGGATTTGGGAGTGCAAAACAGCTGTAAACAGCTGTCGATACATCGAATCTGGTCCCGAAAATGCGAAAAATGAGTTTTCTGCATGTTTCTGCCTAGAATAGGCAGTCGCGTAGCGCCACGGGTAAGGGCACATGCAGTGGCGCTACGCCACTGCCCCCTTGTTTCAGCAAACTTTCAAAATTGGCAGAAATGGTCCCTGCACGTGTTTTAAGCGATTTTCGATGCGTTTGAACCCCGTTAACCTCATTTCAAGGCTCTAAAATGAAGTTAAAGTATAGGGAACTCAAAACATGCTCAAAAATATCTAGGATGTCGGTTCGTTTGGCCGTACGAACGCGATGTTCGCTTAATTACGACGGAATGCGCATAAGCGCGAAAAACGATCCAAATGACGCGACGAATGGATTTTTCTTATGGCGAACACTAAAATATAATATAGTCATGCTCACATAAATTTTTGGATGTCCGGATGTATTCAGAACGTAAGTTATGCGCGAAAATGCAAACTTGTGCACTTTTTGACACTTTTAGTCCCTGAATGACACAAAAGTTTATTTTAGCACACCGAACCCCTCAAAGCCTATTTCTAAGCTATGTAAAGGATATTTATGGTATGTTTAACTTATGGTCATGTTCCGGAAGGTCTGTTACAGTTCAAATTGGCATACTTTCGCAGTTTGTCAACTTTAGTCCCTGTAAGCGATTAAACTTTGATTTCACCACACCAAACCTTCCAAAACTTATATCTAAGTTATGTAAAGGTTATTTAAGGTATGTTAAGCCTATTTCATTATTCCGGAGTGTTCGTTGGATTAAACTGGTTATATCTACACATTAGAGCGCGTATAACCCTCCAGAAAGCGATTTAGAGCTTGAAATCGAACAAGAGTTGATATGTGCAAAAGATAAACATATTTATACAAGTCCAAAGTATGAAATACAATATTTCATTGGTTTGGAATTTGTTTGATGGTTGAAATGACACAGGTGTTACAGTCTCCCCTACTTTAGGAAATTTCGTCCCGAAATTTATTCGTAGGAGTCTGTCTATGACTTTGTGTCAAATAGTCATCAAAGATATGTAAAGCATAATCTGATTATTTTCCTCAACGGATATTTTTCAGAAGTGAAAATGAATGAACAGGGTCATTTTCTTTTCAATGGGTTCTTCGGAAATGGAAAATAAGGAATTAATTAAACGGATATAAATTTCCCTCAACGGATATTCTTCAGAAGTGAGAATGAATGGATGATTCATTCTTTCTCAACGGATTCTTCGTCAGAAATGGGAATGAAGGAATAATCCACGGATATTCATTTCTCTTAACGGATATTCTTCAGAACGAAAATGAACAAACGGGGTCATTTTCCTCAACGGTTTGTTCTTCAGAATTTGAAATGAAAGAAAAATCAACGGATATTCATTTCCTCAACGGATAATCTTCAGAAACGAAAATGAAATAACGGAGTCATTTTCAACGGTTGTTTCCTCAGGTACGGAAATGAAAGACTACACAACGGATATTCATCTCCTCAACGGATAAATCTTCAGAAACGAAAATGAACTAACGGAGTCATTTTCAACGGTTATTTCCTCAGAGTTGGAAATGAAGGATTACACAAGGGATATTCATTTCCTCAACGGATATTCTTCAGAACGAAAATGAATGGATAATTCATTTTCCTCAACGGTTATTCTTCAGAATGGAAATGAAAAGATAAACAACGGATATTCATTTCCTCAACGGATATTCTTCAGAATGAAAATGAATGGATAATTCATTTTTCTCAACGGTTATTCTTCAGAATGGAAATGAAAAGATAAACAACGGATATTCATTTCCTCAACGGATATTCTTCAGAAGTGAAAAATGAATAGCTAGTTCATTTTTCCTCAACGGATGCTTCATCAGAATTGGAAATGAATAGGGTTAACTCTAGATACATGATAGAACTTGCTGTGATTTTCGTGCACTAAATTCCATAATTATGTATGCATCCATAATTACGTAATTCCTTGCACAGTCCGCACAGTTTGTTTTATAATGTTGTGGGGAAGGATGTCGAACTTGTGATGACGGTGACTAGACTACCATAGGGTCCTTTTAATTAGATCAACAGAGGATCTTCTTAATTAGGCCACCAAGGAGTCCTTTCAGCTTGTATCATCCAGTTTAACTAGACCACTCAAGGGATCTAATTATGAAGCAGTACTTTATAATCCAAGGGACTTATCTACAACGTAGAAGTCCATTAAGGATTTTAGGTACTACCTTTGGGTATCCTACTATGAATCTCTTGTACAAGGATATGTAGGATTCTACGAGGATTTGGATAACATAATTTGAATTACATGACACATAAAAGGGAACACATAAGCACATAACCACAAAATTGTTTAATTTTTATCATAATGTTATTGATTTCTATTAACTTGGCACCTCGTACTTTGTTTCTCTTGGAAGAAACGGGTACTTAGGATTTTCGTGAAAAACGCAAGAGATCATAAAATGAAAGAAATTTGGGGGTAGTCTGTTCTTCAAGGAATGCGGTTCCTTGATTGTCGGTATTGTAGGGGATATGTTGTTTATACATACAATCACATAAATACATTGCAATGTATATAAAAGATTTATTTATAAACAATGATAACAACAACTGTTTCTTGGATCGTGACAACAAAAGAAAATAATACATAAGATGTGATTATTTCTAAACGATGTTGTCTTCTGGTTGGTCATATGCTCATCCCTGCGCTGGATTTGCATTAGCAAGTCTTGGGCAATTCCTACTAAAATGGCCCATCTCGCCACAGTTGTAGCAAGATCCCGGTGGAAAACGAGCTTGAGCAGGATTGTTGTTAATCTGATTTGGTGCTGCTGCTGTTGGGCAAACCCTCGCTGTATGACCTATAAGTCCGCAAACTTGGCATGTGCGGCACCTCACACCAGCATGATGATGTAGGCCACATTGGTTGCACAAGGGTGCAGTTCCGTTGTAGGGTTTCCTGGCAAGGGGTTGAGCTGGTTGGTTGGGGACAGCTTGATCATTGTGAACGACCACGGCGAAGTTCTGAGAAGCCTTTCGCTTCTTTGACTTCTTAGAGGATCCAGTCTGTTCATCCATGGTCTTTGATTCCTCGATTGGTTTCGATTCCTCGACCAGTTTCTTGTCACCCTTTCGGAAAAGCTTACGTTTCCTGATCTGCGATTCAGTCAAGGTTGCAGATAGCTCAATGGCCTGCCTAACAGTAGTAGGGTTGCTACCAGTCAAGATGTCTTGTATTGAGTCGGGAAGGCCATCAATGTACTTTTCGATAGCCTTATCCAAAGGTGTGACCATGTTTGGGCATAACAGACTTAACTCCTCATAACGGTCCGTGTAGGCTCGATGCTCACCGCTATCCTGCTTAAGATCATCAAATTCCCTTTCCAAAGCCCTGATCTCATGACGAGGACAAAACTCCTTCATCATGAGAGCCCTAAGTTCAGCCCATGACTGTGCTAGAGCAACTTCTGCACCTCGATCTCTCATAACCCCGTTCCACCACGTAAGGGCCCTCTTCTGGAACACACTCGTAGAAAACTCGACCTTGCGATTGTCAGGACACTGCACATGGCGGAAAGTATTCTCAATGCTCTCGAACCATTGAAGAAGCCCAGTCGCCCCTTCAGAACCACTAAACTTGAGTGGTTTAGCCTGGTTAAAATCCTTGTATTTGCATGTAACATTGTTGTTGTTGTTGTCTTGATTCCATTGAGCAAAGAGGTTTGGGAATTGAGCAGCCATTTGCTGCGCAATGATTTCTGCCAGTTCGGCAGTCGCTATCTGGTTCTCGCGTCGAGGAGGCATTCTAAAAGAGGAAACATGAAAGGAAACGAGTGAGAGATTTAGACGAAAAAGAATGAGATGAAACAAATCTGATGAAAGCAAGGGTAGTGGTCATTTGTTTGTTACTACAAAGCAACAAACGACCTCGGTGATTAATCAAAGTAATTAGGTCAAATATAATGTATCGCGAAGACATGCTCGCCTATAAGTGAACACTCATCCCAAGGATTCCCAGGTAAGCACAACTGGTCTCGCGTCTGATGAGATATATACGAAGTGCTTGCCTAGACAGAAAACCCAGAATACAGGCATTCACCCTTCCAGTTTGCACGTGTTCACATTATTTAAAACCCAAAACCTTGATGAGATTTTGAAAACTCAAAGGGGTTCAAAACCATATAACAGAGGGTTCAAAACCTAGTAATCATTCATCCTAGAACAGATGATTAGTTTTCAAAGCGGTTTCGAAAATTGTGTTCTTGTTGTGATTGTCACCTAAGGATAAGTGACGGTATTGTTTTCAGATCTAAACACAAGAATCTTGTGTTAGGGTCCTAAGAAGGTTATAGACTAGGTCAAAGCATTACTAATAACCTAATTCCCTATAACCATTGGCTCTGATACCATCTTTTCTGTCACACCCCGACCACGTAGAACATACAAAACGTGGCGGAAACGTCGGGGAGTGTTGTAACAGAATTTATGTTTCACAACCATGGAAATTAAAGTTTCGTTTTATTGATTAAAAGTGTTACAATGTCTTAACAACCAAAGAAATACAATAATATTAACTAGACTTGCATCTTTTAATGTCACTAAAGCCCAAGTATGTCTATGTGTATCTTGATCATCTTATGCAACAGTTCCTGAAAAACACATGTGAAAATAGGTACGTCAGCATAAAAATGCCGGTGAGATACATAGGTTTTGTGAAAATAGAATTCATGACTTATGTTTGAGAAAATGTTTAGTCATGAACCCTGCAATTTGCTTTGTCTTGTAAATCATTTGAAAAACAATAAGATCAAATGATATGTATAAATAAATGTAAGGTTAAATGAATAACCATGTAAAATGTGTTTGTATAAGATAAGTTGTTTATAAATCAATGTCTTGTGAAAAGTATGTTATTTGTGTAAAATGTTCTATGTCTCAAACTGAAATGATTCAAATAACGCTACGATATGTAATACCATACAAACACTTATATATAGGAAGTACCAGCGGCGTATCCACCATGTTTGTATCATATTACACACGCATCGTTACTTAATCACTTAATCAAACCAAACCAACAAAGTAATGTTCATGTCTAATGTAAATCATGTAATGGATACACACGGTTCAACAGTTACAAACGGTTCACATGGTTCAACGGTTACAAACGGTTCACATGGTTCAACGGTTACAATTACAAACGGTTCACAGATCCAAACGGTTCACAGATACTAACGGTTCACAGATATCAACGGATCACATAGTCAAATGATTATAACGGTTCAAAATGTAGTATAATGTGTTCATACGCTGGATAAGCATATGCAACAGGAAGACAATGTAAAACAATGTACTAAGTAATGCACACAATGGGCACACCTAGCATTAAATGTAATGTAAAACGATGTACTAAGTAATGCACACAATGGGCACACCTAGCATGAAATGTAATGTAAAACGATGTACTAAGTAATGCACACAATGGGCACACCTAGCATGAAATGTAATGAAATCATGTACTATAATGTACTAACGAACATAGCAGGTATATGATGTGAAAACATGGAAAACATGAAAGTAGCAAGTAGGCACATGTGTTCCACCCCAAAACGTTTGAAAAACAGTAAAAGAGGGGTCTATGTACTCACTTGAGATTGCTCAGTTGTCTAAAGATAACCACCAAGTAATGCTATAGATCTCGGAATCAAACGGCACCTAATATAGGTAACTATGTTAATAAACCGGACCTAAATCGGAAGATTTGGGTAGCATGAGGGTTTGTAAACCAAACGAGTGTAAAGACTCGTGTCATTTGGTTTAACAAAGCCTACATACTAAATGAAACTTAACCTGAGTGATTTCGACCCATTACGACCCGTTTAGGTAGCTTATGCTACTTTAACGCGTCGTTCGCGTGAAACGCGTTCGGACCGCCTAACTAGCCCTATGACAAGTGTTATATGCCTAAACATATTACATAATCAGTTATGTGACAAAGGTTTAGGTTACATATGCTTAATTACCAATTATACATGAAAAGGGTATTCTGGTAATTTACCTAAGGCATATAAACTACCTATCATACAACTACTTAAACGATGCGACCATAGGGTATAACCTCAGAAGGTTATTCCCTACCTACTATGGTCACCTAATGTGTTTGGTCGGATCCTAATGATCGACCAAATGGGTCGGGTTCGAGGTATAAGCGATTCATCAGATCGCTTACCCTACGACCCTAGACAACGTGGTAATCAGTGGGCATAGTCCCAAGGGACTATGACCAACGTGATTACACTCACGTTGCGAAGTTCAAATGAACTTCGCATTGACCATTACTGGTCAATGCTGAAAGTCAAACAAAGTTTGACTTTCTGACTCGAAAAAGCAGTAAAATAAGGAAAAGAACGAAAGAATACTTACGAAGGGTCCCCGAATGCTAATCCCGATCCAAGAACTCAGGTATGAAACAATGGTTTCAACTTAGAGCTCTCAAAATCAGAATTCTTGTAAGAAATGAGGTTGGGGTGATGGGGTATTTATAGTAATACCCGAACCGTTAAGATCGTTTCATGGAATACGTGTCTTAATCGCAACCGTACAAGTGTCAGAATGTTATGGTGTCTAAATTGCCACTAACCATAGGGTATCAACATGTGGCAAAGGATTTGGGAGTGCAAAACAGCTGTAAACAGCTGTCGATACATCGAATCTGGTCCCGAAAATGCGAAAAATGAGTTTTCTGCATGTTTCTGCCCAGAATAGGCAGTCGCGTAGCGCGAAGGGTAAGGGCACATGCAGTGGCGCTACGCCACTGCCCCCTTGTTTCAGCAAACTTTCAAAATTGGCAGAAATGGTCCCTGCACGTGTTTTAAGCGATTTTCGATGCGTTTGAACCCCGTTAACCTCATTTCAAGGCTCTAAAATGAAGTTAAAGTATAGGGAACTCAAAACATGCTCAAAAATATCTAGGATGTCGGTTCGTTTGGCCGTACGAACGCGATGTTCGCTTAATTACGACGGAATGCGCATAAGCGCGAAAAACGATCCAAATGACGCGACGAATGGATTTTTCTTATGGCGAACACTAAAATATAATATAGTCATGCTCACATAAATTTTTGGATGTCCGGATGTATTCAGAACGTAAGTTATGCGCGAAAATGCAAACTTGTGCACTTTTTGACACTTTTAGTCCCTGAATGACACAAAAGTTTATTTTAGCACACCGAACCCCTCAAAGCCTATTTCTAAGCTATGTAAAGGATATTTATGGTATGTTTAACTTATGGTCATGTTCCGGAAGGTCTGTTACAGTTCAAATTGGCATACTTTCGCAGTTTGTCAACTTTAGTCCCTGTAAGCGATTAAACTTTGATTTCACCACACCAAACCTTCCAAAACTTATATCTAAGTTATGTAAAGGTTATTTAAGGTATGTTAAGCCTATTTCATTATTCCGGAGTGTTCGTTGGATTAAACTGGTTATATCTACACATTAGAGCGCGTATAACCCTCCAGAAAGCGATTTAGAGCTTGAAATCGAACAAGAGTTGATATGTGCAAAAGATAAACATATTTATACAAGTCCAAAGTATGAAATACAATATTTCATTGGTTTGGAATTTGTTTGATGGTTGAAATGACACAGGTGTTACATTTTTAGACACCGAATTAATATATATACTACCGATAACAAAATCCGGAAAGTTGAAAAATACAAAAATGCAAGACTATTAAAAATGGTCTCATAAAGACATATGAGTTATAGCCCAAAGATAAATCATTTGGGGTAGGCCCAATTACAAAAATACATGGGCCAAGGCCCAATGACAAAACATTTGGGGTAGGCCCAAATTGCTAAAATACAAGGGCTAGGGCCCAAATTACTAAAGTACATGGGCCAAGGCCCAATGACAAGAAAACATGGGCTCGGCCCAATGACATAAAATACATGGGCTCGGCCCAATAACATTAAAACATGGGTTAGGCCCAATAACATAGATGACATGGGCTCGGCCCAATGACATGAGCAAAGGCTCAATGACAAGCGTGCGCGGCACGAGGACAAGTGAAGGGCAAAGCCCGTTCACACATAATTCAATACACATAGAATACATGTATACACTAATGAATTCAATATATAACAATCGAGCGAGTAAACTACCAATGCTCTAAAACACAAAGTTGTTCCAAAATGACAAGTGAAAACATAATAAGAATTCAAGATGAACAACTTGTACGAGGTCCGATAAGACCTAGTGTCTTATAAAGTTAGTACACATGTAGGTTAATCTCACGTACGTATGGACACTCGCTACGGTATTACATTATAAGGAACGCAAACTTGTGAGTTCATGTCCCTCCTTTCAATTATTTCAATGTTTTGTTTTAAAAACAATCGAGGGGAAATACATGCTAAAACTGTTGGTATGCTAGCTATGGGTTTAGATGATAACAAGATCAATGTACATAAGTAGGATGATAACATAGTAACCATTAATCACTTAGTGACCAAAGTGCAAAAGGTGTAGATCTATTGAGCTTGAGACACGCTCCACTTCTGGTTGGTATACCCTGGAGTGCTTTTGTGATCCCAGAAAATGTCAGAGTTGTCTCGGTTTGGTTGCGTACTTATGCTACATAATGTCAGGGGGCTCGCTACCCACTGATAGATCCTTAAACTCCAAGAATCCTAATACATACCATGATTACATTACAAGATTTCTAAGATTTCATATGATAACAATAACTGCATGAACTCGCTCAACTTTTGTTGACTTTTTAAAACTACATGTATTTCAGGAAACAAGTCTTGAGCCGGTGATACATGATTGGATGCAATGATTACCTTTTTTACGTCACACGCAACACGCTTCCGCAACTAGCAGGGTGTGACAGATTGGTATCAGAGCTCCGATTGTAGTGAACCGGGGAAAAACTTTTACAAAGTTTGGTCTACAATCACTATGGGCTCTCACATGAAAACAAAGTTGATAACATTACAGAAATGATTTCAAAATATGACAAGAATGACAAAAGGTTTTCATTGTGTCACGATAACACAAGGATCTATCACGCGAGCTCAGTCATAAGTAACGAACGAGGATCAATACATGGTTAGTCTATAAGGATTAGACTCGAAACATTAGAAATTACATGTGAAACATGAGAACAAAAACGGCATGAGATTAAGTGATTATATATATCTATATATATATGTATTGTACATAATATTTTGCCATGAACGAAAATACCTTCGACTATGAATTCTATTATTACACTTGACTCACGTGATGAGAATGATGACCCCGCGTCTATTACGAAGCTTATGCGGACGTGGTCCCTAAGCGAGACCCTAAAACATTGATCCCGTGGAAGATGGTTGTTTTCCCTCGGATGGTTACAAGTCTGGCTTCAGTAGTGGCGACGAGGTGGAGGTGGCGGCCTTGGACAACAACTCTACTAGTGGGACGAGGCCCCTGAGGCTCATACTAATCGTGATTCATGACACTCTCGTCCAGACAAGGAAGATGAAGTACTCATCTTAAAGGTGCCCCTCCAGTTGCTATTGTTGCGGATTCTCTATATTTCTATTCTGTCTAACGTTGTGCCCTTTCACGAATAATGACAACAGGCGTTAGCATGTGGACCATCATGAAGGTCCCTTCTATGTTGAAGATATAAAGACAATTGTGTCCTCTCTCTGACTGATCGTCTGCTTGAACGAGAGAATGCAAGGGTGACTATGCGAGATAATTTATTATTACGGGGGCCCACGTAATAACAACTTATAGTGCATGGGGAATCCTGGTGGGCTCTGTGGGTCAAGCTAGCGATCACTATCCAATCGAAATTTTTAAGTTGTTCAAGTTTCTATCTAGTAGAACGCTAACCGGAATGGTTACTATAACACTCTACGATGCAGGAAGACCACACATATTTTTCACACTTAACATTTGATCTATAACACGAGTCGTTCGATACTAGTCATCGAGAGCAAACAAAGCTTGTTAGCCACTCACGGAGGATTTTCCTCAACATTCTCGGAATTCTTGAACATGGGTTGGTTCCTTGGTGTCTATGACACCTTATCTTAGTTATTGGAAATGAATACATTTAACTCTGTCTTTTGACATTTGTCTTATTCCAAGGGATGATGTGGCATGAGCCATGCTACAACCCATTCCTTGAATTTTATCCGACATCTATGGAAGTTATAACAATTTGTTTGGAGCTCATGGAGCTCAAGGGATATCAATGTATTCGTCACACGGGTTAGCACGGCGAAGGACTTTCCTACTTGGGATGATTGAGGTCCATGAGGTAGAGAATACATACTGTAAGGACATAGTCGACCATTTCGTTTCTCCTCCTCAACGAATTACCTCTTTTCCCACTTAGGCATATAACCAATACACGCAAGGAGTACTGCGCATTTTAGGTTACGTTTATTCATGTTATCATTGGTCAAACATGCATGAACAATGCGGTCTTGAGGTTTCCATGACCAATTACATTCTTACTTCTTAGGCGCATGGTAGGCTATATCTGTCCAAATACAAGTCTAGACCCTTTGATACTATGTATCAAAAAATAACTTGGCGCCGAAAAGAAAATCTACGCCCAGAAGGGCCAGTTAATCAGCACCCTACTATTAAAGTTGAACTCATGTTTTTATGGAATGACATGAGGTCGCGGAAATTGCACAACATGAGGTTGCTGAGTCGACACTAGTGATGGTACTGATGGTACCGGTAGTTCAAGTGGTTCACATTCCGATGGTACGAGAACGAGTAGCAATGCCACACTTGGAGATGCAATCACACCAGATTTTAATTCTAAGGCATCTCCGGATTACAAGCAGCGAGACCTCATCGATACGAGAGGTGCATTAAGTTCTGTCCACTAAGTAAAGACAAGGAAGTCAGTTAACCGAGCTAGTAAATGTACTCCTAAGTAAACGATTTGGCAAACGAATAGTCATCTGTTGAGGGAGACGATAACTTGGTGGAATCTCCAAGTGCAAACTATTGGGAGTAATACAACAAAGAGGTTATTATGGGAAGAACTCAAGGATCTTACGCGAGAATAGTATTGCTCGCTAGTGGTAAATTCCAAGGTTGGGTATTGAACTCTAGAACTCGATTATGATTAGAGCGAACGTAGATGGTTACCCCCGACGCCTCTATGATATCTAAAAGATTGTTGCATATTAGATAACACCCGAGTCCAAACGCGCTGAGTGCTACATTTGGGGTTTAGCCCTGAGATATGAAGTTGGCATCAAGGAGTACGCTAATAACTTGCCAAAAATTCCGAGTGAGATAAGTGAAACTCTCACCATGAGGGCACTTGCAAAAGTGCCAAGAGTAACAGTGTGGTGAGACTGGGCACAAAATGGAAACTAATAAGTTAGATATACCCAAGAAAGAACCATGAGATTTTAACTGTGGCAAAGAGATCTCTACAAGCATGGATGTTTAATGATGAATCAAGCAAGTGAATAAGTAAGTGTATGGGTAGAACTATGAATACTCCCCAAAAATCCCATTGTTGCCATGGGTACGTTCTATTCTACAACCAGTATGTATCAATTCTTTGGATACCAACGTCGGCTTAACTTAGTGTCTTTAGCTACTAAGCATATACACGAAATAGAGTCATGTAGGTTAGACATGTCTTACTCTATCAAGTTAGCTAACGGGGAATTAGCGGAGTCATGCGAAGTCATTAAGGGTCACCGATACATTTCCTATTAACCGACCCGTTGCATTCCTTTAGTACGATACCAGTGTTGGTATTAGTTGCATCCCCATTGAATTCGAAATATACTTGGCCTAGAGTCAAGTAAACTAGACGTCCCCTCATTCCATGGATTGGCTGACGATAAATTAGTTGAGTCTGGAGAAGACATAAACTGATGCACACTCGAACTTCGAGCGCGACAATTTAATATCGACCTTTCACTCATTCAATTGGGTTGTTACGACGTAGTTTTTGACATAGACTAGTTATCCGATAATCAAGCCGAAATCATATGTCACGAGAAGATCATTCGTATCCCCCTGTCTGATGAGAGAACATCTTTTAGTGCACGAGGAGAATCAAGACATGCTACTACGAATTATTAATTGCATGAAAGCTCGGAAGAGTCTGGGAATTGGATGCGTCGCCTTTCTTGCCCACGTGGTTGACAAGAAGGCCAAGGAGTGCAAGGTGGAGGACATACCCCTGGTGAGGGAAAATCCTGAAGTCTTTCCAGAAGACTTCCCGAGACTGCCTCCACAACGACAAGTTGAATCCCATATCGACCTAGTGCTAGGAGCTGCACCGATGGCGAAAGCCACATATCGACTGGCGCCCCGGAGATGTAGGAAATTATCTACTCAGCTTCGGGAACTACTTGACATAGGATTCATTAGACAGAGTTTCTCACCTTGGGGAGCTCCGGTGCTATTCGTCAAGAAGAAAGATGGGTCCTTTCGGATGTGCATCGACTATAGAGAAATAAATGAGTTAACCATAAAGAATCGGTATCCATTACCAAAGATTGATGACTTGTTTGAGCAATTACAAGGTTCCAGTTTTTATTCCAGGATTGGTCTAAGATCCGGATATCATCAAATGAGAATTCAAGAGGAAATCATTCCTAAAACGGCGTTTAGGACTCGCTATGGGCATCACGAGTTCCTTGTTATGCCTTTCGGCTTAACAAACGCTCCCGCCGTGTTCATGGATTTAATGAACCGAGTATGCAAACCATACCTCGACAAGTTCATGAACGTATTTTATTGATGACATATTAATATATTCACGGACTGAGGAAGAACATGAACAACACATGAGAACTATTCTGGAGCTGCTTAAGAAAGAACAATTGTATGCCAAGTTCACGAAATGCGAATTTTGGATTCGCAAAGTGAAATTTCTCGGTCATGTGGTGAACGAGAACGGAATACATGTTGATCCAGCAAAGATAGAAGTCATAAAGAAATAGAATGCTCCAAAGACCCCAACGGAAGTAAGCAATTCCTGGGTTTAGCGGGACGCTATCGGAAATTCATTGATAATTTTTCTAAAATTGCTCAACCGCTAAGGTCTCTCCCTCAAAAGGATAAAAGTTCGATTGGGGTGAAAAACAAGAAATGGCTTTTCAACTACTTAAAGATAAACTATTCCATGCGCCAATCATGTCACTCCCAGAAGGTACCGATGACTTTGTGGTGTACTGTGATGCATCACATCGAGGCTTGGGTTGTGTGTTAATGCAACTTGAAAAAGTCATCGCGTACGCGTCAAGACAATTAAAAGTTCATAAGAAAAACTATAGCACACACGACCTAGAATTAGGCGTGGTGGTATTCGCTTTAAAGATTTGGCATCATTATCTTTATGGTACCAAGAGTACCATATTCACCGATCACAAGAGTCTTCAACATATTTTCAATCAAAAGGAATTAAACATGCGCCAACAGCAATGGGTAGAATTGTTGAACGACTATGATCGTGAAATCAAGTACCATCCGGGCAAAGCAAACGTTGTAGCAGATGCTTTGAGCCGAAAGGAACGAGTCAAAACACTTCGGGTACGAGCTTTGGAGTTGACAATTCAAACGAGCTTTACCACTTGAGTGCACGATGCACAACAAGAAACTCTAGAGGTGGAAAACATTCAAGCAGAATCCTTGCAAGGATTAGAAAAACAAAGGGAAACGAGCAAAGATGACACTTTATATATCATGTGAAGGATCTAGATTCCATATTTAGGCGGTCTATGAGACTTGGTGCTGGATAAATCACCCAATCCAAAAATATTCAATACATCCAGGATCCAAATAAAATGTATCCAGACTTAAAAGAATACTATTGGTGGCCTAATCTCAAGGGAGATATTGCGACCTATGCTGGGAAATGCCTAACTTGTGCAAAGGTCAAGGCCGAATACCAAAATCCGTCTGGCTTATTACAGCAACCCGAGATTCCCGTTTGGAAATGGGAACAGATATCAATGGACTTCATTACAGGACTCCGACGGACCTCTCGAGGTCATGACATAATTTGGGTTATCGTTGGTCGATTAACCAAGTCAGCTCACTTCTTACCGATTCGCGAGAAAGACAATACCGAGGAGTTAACTGAACTCTACCTTAGAGAGATTGTGGCACGTCATGGAGTGCATGTTTCAATAATCTTTGACCGAGATGGTCACTTTGTGTCTAGGAATTGACAATCAATTCAAGCATCGTTTAGATCTCGTTTGGATCTAAGCACAACATTTCATCCGCAAACTGATGGCCAAAGCGAACGAACCATCCAAACTTTAGAAGACATGTTTCGTGCCTTTGTTATGGATCTAGGCGGAAACTGGGGGTACTCATTTACCTCTGGTAGAGTTTTCCTACAATAACAGTTATCACACAAGCATTAAAGCCACCCCATTCAAAGCACCATACGGACGAAAGTGCCGATCACCGCTGTGTTGGGCGGAAGTCGGAGACAAACTGTCACAACCCGTACTCTCGTTGTCGAGAGAAGGGTATTTTAGTAATATTTGAAAATGTAGATATTGGTATTATTAATATTATTATATTTGCGAAATAATAAACCGCGACGAGATTTTTAAATATTTACGCAACTAGATAATTTTAACCGGGCCAGTTGGTTTAAGCGCGACACACAATTTAACGGGTTTACGCACTTGGGCTAGGCCCAACCCAACCTACCTAAACCTAAACCCTACCATACATAAACATCCTCACATCTCCCACTTTCAAAACACTAAAACCCTAAATCTTTTATAAAAAAAAAAAAAAAAGATAAGAAATATAGTTTGGCAGCCGCACATTCCCTCACACCCCTCCTCCTTTCGCTGTCTTTCTGGTGACCGGAGCCACACTTCCGGCGACTTCCGACACCCCTCTCTTTTAGGTGAACCACACTCACATCACATCACCACACCCTCGTTCTTTCTCTACCGCTTCGCCGAGCAACATCAACGGCTACGCAGAACTCCGGTGACGGTTATCCTCCAGTGATGATGGTGAAGACGTTGGTGGCCGACGGCAGCCGAAATCACGAATATAGACGAGGTGGTGGTCTTGGTTCAGCTCTGCCTCGGCTCGGTTCAGATCTCGGAGCAGGATGAAGGTAGAAAACGCAACATCACACGTCCACCCGTTTCACGTTTTCTCCGGTCAGTAATGTGCGATCTTATAATCATATATAAGTGTGTTTATTATGGATTCGATTGGACATTTGTGTGTGTTAACCATATGATACAGTTTGATGATATGCGCATTATGATACTCACCAATTTGATTAACGGTTACTGTTGTTGTTATCTATGGTTTATGTTGTTTGATTCAAGAAAGCATGTTGTTGATTTTGTGCTAGTTTGATGAACAGATGATTTAGAGTTTTCATGAACATGGATATTAACCAATAAAATTAGTGGTGATTTTAGAAACCTTTGAATTGATATGAAAGTGGGGTTAAGTATTATAATGGTTACTGGGTAATGAGTAGGAGTCATGAACAACAATCTTGTAACTGTTCGATCAGTTTTGGATGGGTGCTTGTTGACAATTGTTGTTAACTATTATTAATAAGAAATAAAATAAATAAACTAATGATTAGGAAATTGTGTGAGAATTTGGAAAATGCCCAACTATTCAATTTCATAACTGACCGAAGTTAGTGGGGGAATAAATATGGGAATTATGGTGAGGATTGACTTAGTCAACCGAAAAAACCACGGCTCGCACACTTATGTGTAATCGCACACTTGGTTCGAGTTGCACCAGTCCAAATGGGCTTTGTATGAGTCGCACAGTTAAGCCCAGTCGCATATATGTCATTTTTGGGCCGACCACTGATGGGCCGCACAATCAGGGCCTGGTTGCACACCGAACGCTCAGTCGCAAACATTTGACACAATCGCACACATACGTCTAATCACACAGTCCATTGGGTTTTATGTTTGGTTGGACCAAGTACATAAATGGGTCGCACACTTACCAGGCCACACGCTCTTAAATGAATCGCACACCCTCACAGGGCCTCGGTTACGAGCATGCACACTTGAATGTTTGGTGTTTTGGGCTGTTGATCTGTTATGCATATGTGGACTTGGTTGTTAACTTATACATGACCCAAGTTGCTTGATATGTGACTAAGGTGTTATGTATGACTCCAAACAGTTATTGTAAATATGATGTGCGATGAACGATATGACATACTAAGTTGATAAATGGGAACCTGAATCTGTGTTATGAATCGTTACACGCACTGAATGACTAGGGCGTGTTATGAGATTAGATGCATTTTATGCAAGATATTGATTATGTGACTTAAGTGCACGTGAACTAATTGTTACTGATAACCATGTTAGGATTTGATTGATCAACTTGAACAAGTAGTTAATCATACCGAGCAAACCAAGGTGAGTTCACACACTTTCTAAGGCATGGGGTTCCCGGTGGTTGGGAATGGGTTAAAGAACTAAAACGGAACCTGCATATCCTCCTTGGGTAGGATATGTACTGCCATCCTCCATGGGTAGGATGCCAATATTAATCCTGCGTATTCTCCTTGGGTAGAATACGTATGTTCATCCTCCTTGGGTAGGACAGCAACCTTAACTTACTAGACAAAACTCTATCATTAAGTCCCTCATTTTATATCGACTTAATCGCCAAGGCCGATGGCGAGCGGGTCATTAGTTAATAGCGCTATTCGGTTTGACAAACCTCACACCGTGCCGGTCAGACGGGCGTGTACTAATGGATCATGGCAAACAGTCAATGATGATAGACATTGACTTAGGGCACAACTTACTTTCGTCAGTAGTCGATATGGTTACGGTCTAGTGGTTAGCATGGGGAAGCCCCCACTAGTTATGGTTTGGGAAAGAAGGAATTGGTTAATCATGTTTTTCAACTATGGGGTAACCCCCACGGCAAGTAAGCCAGTTAATGGAAACCTATGTTTTTGAAACAACTTAAAACAAACACCCAACTGTGAACTCGCTCAACTTTGTTTTTGACTCGTTGTTACATGCCTTGCAGGCCTTTAGGTGCTTATCGTTGGAACTTGCTCTCTGGGAGGCTGGAGTGGTCATGGGTCGAGATACATGGAAAAGCGAGGCGAATTTAATGGCTTTAACACACTTGGTTTATGAATTTCTTAACTAATGTATTATGCTTCCGCTGAACATTAGATAATGTTTTGTAACACGTCTATCAATAATAAATGAAAGTTTTATTTAATTATATTTATGAGTTCAATGTGATTGGTGGCTAAGATCCTGGTCAGTCACGCCTCCTACGGTGATACTCTGCTTGTGGATTTTGGGGGTGTGACAGATTGGTATCAGAGCCATTGGTTATAGTGAACTTGGTTTTAAAAAGGGGAAAACGTTTTTATAAAACCAGACTATAACCGAACAATTCTGAAAACGTGAATACGACCATGACACTCAGCTCCAGATTGCAAGGTTCGTCTTTCTTACTTATTGCATACATTACGTGACTAGTACACAATTGCTTATGACGAAACATACGAACACACACTCGTCACTATAGCATGATGGCATGGATTGCTTGCTTACCTTATGATGCGTTGATAGTATGCCATAGTCCTTGGATTTTTGAAATCTTATTACCTTGACGACCTCCGTTTGACATCTAAGTTTGAGGAACCATTTGACATGAGTTAGGAGGAACTGAGATGAGCATCAAAATCACAATATTATTGTGGGTGCACACATAATAATAATGTGGGGTGCATGCGAGTCCCTGTGAGCCTTAACAAGTGAAAAAGGGGTTCTGTTATGTTATTTAATCAGTGAGAAACATAACAACTCTATAGGAGTCCTAGCAATGATTGCCTCCTACTTAAACGTGATCTTTTCACTCCTCTCTGAATTCTTACGAATCTCGATGTTATCGAGTGATACCTGATCACTCATCTGAACGCCTAGCGAACTGTGTAGAATGTTAGGTGCTAGTACGAACGTCCCTGAGTTGGATGTCGCAGCGTTGAATGATTGGTCGATACCTTTCTCACTTCTCTTCGTTTACTGGAACTCAATATATTGACGTCTTAGATCCCGAAGTGTGATCACTTCTGTAACACTCTCGTAACATGCCATGTATTACTCAATTAACTTGCTAGATCGATGGACAAGAGGATGAGCATAGTACTGTACCGACCTCAGTAATTGGACAACCCTGATTACCGGCAACGAATGCCAGCGAATTGACTTCAATCGAATCCTTAACCCTAGTCAGGGACTTATGGGAGTCAACTCTTACGAATCCATCAGGACAGGAGCGATGACAATTGACTATAAAGTGGAATGTGTAACTTCCCGCAAAGTGAGTAGTGCCTTAGTACGTGACACAGAATATGAAGGATGTACCCTGTTGGTTAAAGGTCACAGGATCCCGTTACAAGCAGCGACATTAGGGGCAACAGTCACGGTGACATCGAGGCGTTCGTAATCGTAGCCTACAATATGGAAATGAAGGTGCCTACGACATGGATTGGCTGTTGCTAAATCAAGACGACAACAACCGAGGGAACGCTGGCAGTATTGGAAATTTTTGTAACGAAAACAACAAACACCGGAAATGGAACTCATGGAAGGGCATTTAGGATTGGCATGGGCGACGCCAGGATTATAGCAGCATGGTGGCCTACATGTTCTTGGTAACTAATGTAACATTCCTATTTTTATATAAGAATTATAGGTTTGGTTAAATTTATTAACCACTAGTAACTAGTAACTAGTTTATTTTTAATATAAATATTCAACCCAAATAGTTTTAAACACTATTTTATATAGTTGGTTGAAATATTATATTAATTAATTGGCCTGTATATAGGTGACATTTCTAAATAAAGTAAAAGTATATAAAAACTCATATTATTAGACGGGTAGATTACGGGTAAGTTGAATGTTAGAAATATAAAGTACCTAGACGGGCCTAGGAACCGTATAATAATTAAATTATAAAAATACATTGTATTTTGAACCTACTCTATTTTTAATGAAACTTGGTTCAAAATGTAGATATAAATATTCTCATTCTAATGACATATTTATTATTTTCTAGAACGTTATATTTTAGAAGTTATACGCGCCAGTTCCATAAAGCAGGTAAATTAAATATAATACATATGATAATAAAATAATTAAAAAAATTAACATTTGATTCATACATATGTTACGTGTACATTCTAACTAATAAAATAATAAGAGAAATCAAAATATTGAATGCAAAGTGGACATGTAGATTAGAAGTAGTTAAGGGAATATGTACGTGTCTTTTAGATAGGAAAGCAATTAATGTTTGAACGTAGAGAAGAAGTTTTGAACAGCTATAAATAGAAAGGTGCACTGCACCATCTAATTTGCTTAGCCCCATTTCCTTCTCTTGCTCTCTCTCTCAAAATATATTTTTCACCCATAATAATAATAATAAAGCCATGCCCCGTTTTAAGTGTTTTAACTCCCGATCACCGCTACCCTTTCCGATTGATCTGAGCCCCATAACACATGTCAAGGCTCTGCCAGACTAAGTTCGTTGGGGTTCTGTCTCGTGACATAGGGATAAGGTTGAATGAGGGGTACTATACTTAACACAAGTGCATTATATATTTTTAAAATAGCTCAGAAGTTATACTCAATATTCTACCAGGAGACTTTCTAGTTGAACCCTAAAGTTACAAAGTGGGTCCATTCTCTTTTCTCACTATTTTATTTCCTTTTTCTTTATGATATAATTATATTAAAAAATGTCCCAAATTGATCCATAAGTAAAAACCCAGACCCCTGAAACAACAATCCATATCAAAAATCAAGAAATCAAGACTTGTGGTCTTCTCGCGGGCCGCGTAAAGAAAAGGCGGGAGGTCACGCGGGCCGCGTGAGACCCAGTCTTCAGCTATAAATAGGACAGGCTACGAGCTTTCAGCTGATGTCGAAACCCAAAACTCAAAAAACGTATTCCCACTGCTCAAAATCACAAATTAGCATAGCGGGGTGCTGCTACGATACAGGGTATTAACTCAATCGCTGCTACGATTCAATGTCCGATTGATTTAAATTATCCGATGAATGTTTAAGTGCTGCTCAAACTTGGGTTATGCTTTGTCATTCGTCGTTAATTCGATGGATGTTTAAGTATTGCACTTTGTCATTTGTTATGAGGGTTTTAATCTCGTGAGTTATTGTAAATGCTGTATTAGTTACTTACCCAGTTCGTGTGCACTAGGTTACAAGACTAATCAATAGGCTAAGCTCTGCCCATATAAATCTGCATGCTTATAATGTGAGTCATTCTCTTTTTATCAAAGTGCTTTATAAATTCTTAAATGTTTTCAAAGTTATAATTACAGGGATTAAGTCTTTGTAATCTCCATATTACAGCTGGTATGTGGGGTTTTGTATACATTACTTGATAATCGTCACCATTGGACAACGGGTTAGCCAATGGGTGATATGATCATAGTCACAGAAACGAGTCGAGTGACAAATATCGTGGGTAGATGGTTGATATATAAACATTGTAATCGCTCTTAATACTGTAAACTATAACAACGGGTCGTTTTAGTAAAAAGAATGATTCACCAGTATTTCCTGCTGACAAAACCTTTTTAAAACGCGTTTCAGGTAATTACAGTAGATTGGAGTAAGAGTTGGATACGGCACTGAAAGACTTCAAGAAGTGGCTTATTTTATTAATTAAATCAAATTAAGAAATATTGTTTTATGTAATTGGGTTATCCCTTATTAAAGCTTCCTTTGTAAAACATGGATTTATTCCATCTATTTAATAAATAAAATCCGGTGTTTTCTAAACTCTGATATTTTTCCTAACTCACGGTCCTGACGAAATTTCCGCTGCAATGTTTTTTCTAAATAACCACCGGTACCACTTGGCTGCTCGCGGCTCCCGATTCCGTCCAGGGTGGGGTCAGGGGACGTGACAGAAGGTGGTATCAGAGCCACTGCTTTAAGCCCATAAGTGTTGTAATAATAATACCTATGTTTATATAAAAGAGTTAGGAGATTGCTATTAACTGGTAGCACACATGATAGCATTTAGACTTGAACTTAAGAAAAGATGCCTTAGTATCAGCTTCATGATAAGCTAAATACTTGTGCTAATAAAGTGTGATGTGTTTGGTATGCCGTAAGAATGATAACTAGAACGTTGCAAGTATAATAAATAAGCAATAACACTTGACCACTGTTATTTCTTATTTATTGGTACTACTTTGTTCTAGAATATGATCCGTCATGTGAATATTAATTTGCTTAGTCTTTGTTGAAAGTCATAATGCACTTTCCAAATCATGATTTAAGAAAGATCTATTTATGGGAAATATAAAAATTTTTCTCCGACAAGACTGGGTATGGTGTAGCAGACTCTCCAGCTTGTCCGGATATAATGATGTTACCTCTCCGGCGAGAACCGGATAAGACGCGGTAAATAATATGTCAAACAAGTGACAAGATTTCCCTAAATAGTATCATGACCTAATATCTGACTTGTTTTTGGAAATATGAATCTGTTAAATACATTGACCTTATAGAGGGTATGTATATTACAGCATGTGAAATATATGATTATATAGATATGTATACCTATAAGGAATTCCAAAAGTCAATTAAGAATAAATCACAAACATATGTGTCAATAATAAAATTTAAATTTCTTTATCAAGAATCTCTTGCATATATCTATAATTCCGATATCAAACATTATTCCGTTTGATCATCTACCTCATAACTCATGCGACAATATAAACAATGGAAACCCTTTAAGTTGATACGCCATCAAAAGTATAAGAATTTCCAATACGTAAGTACGAAGCAAGTAAAGTTGTGCTAGTGCACAAGAAAACACATGAAACTTAAAATTTTACGACCATAGACGTCAAAGTATATCACACACGACTTTCAAGACAAGACCTTTGGAAAATATGATTGGGCACAACAACAACAATGTTAATCCCGGCGGTGGGAGAACTAAAAAAAACATTATAAATTGATTATATATGGAAACTTACATAAGTAATTACCCAATTTATAATATAATATTACTATATTTAAAAATTCTTGTTAAACCATTGAGGTGAAGAATTTATATTTTTATATATATGTATAAAATTATGTTTGAGGTATACTCTCATTTAAGTTTATGTTTAGTTATTTATTATTGATAATTAATATTAGTTTTGTTATTAGTAAAGTGTTAGTATTATTTTTAGGTACTAGGGTTATTGTCAAGGGCAGGTATTGGGTAGCCTAGCCTTAGTTAGGCATGGACTGATCAACCATGCTTAAACAAGGCAGCACTAACCAATATCCAACCATGATAATGACTAGTTAATGTATATAAATTAAATCATCTTACTTATTTAGTAAATTTAATTATATATAAAAATATATATATACTTTGTACTGTAAGGAGAAGACATATTTTCATAAAACAATACAAGAATTAGAGGGACGAATAAAATTTTCTAAATAACTGTCTAAGTATTCATGGACAAGACATTTTATACTTATAAATAATTGTTCATCTTGTTTAATATTCCACAACTATTAAATACTTATATAAGTATTATGTATCAAGATCGACAAAAGAGTTATGTAGATCAGAGACGTAAACCCCTAGAGTTTTCATTAAAAGCTTTCAGTTGATTACACGGTGAATTTGTTCGATCACCATAATTATTGAACTATTTCAATCATTACGACACCTTGCGATATCGGTATAAACTTATAGCTTGGGCTAATCACAATCATTCGAATCATTCAAAACCACATCTTTCTTTCAACTCATCATTAAAAAAAATCGTCTTAATGCAATTATGTATTAAGACAATAATACACTAACTCTATTGTCTTTTCGTGTATCCTTGCAATTCACTCATCTCAGCACATTGATTTTCTCGTATCATAATTCAATATTTGACAAATCATTTTCATGCTTTTATTTCATTTTGAACCTGTCGATTCTAAGTCTTCCTCAATTGCCAATCAAAGTAAGCTTTCTTTTGACAAAGAATTTTATTGATTCTAAAAGTCCTTCACATTCATTTTAAAAATCTATTGATCATATATCTTTTGGCTTGAACCTAGTCACCTTGGAAATTATATCATTTCATCTCATTCGTTTGTCATCGATTTCTTGAACTAATTCAGTTGAACCATTGAATCCTACTTATTGTACAAATCGTATTCACAAAATTTGATATTTTAATTCTGTGTCATCTACCTTAATATTGTTTTTATTGACTAAAATATGACATAAGTCTAAAAGAAATATCGTAACCCAAATCTCGAGGACAAGATTTAAAACAAGGTGGGGAGGATGTAACATTCCTATTTTTATATAAGAATTATAGGTTTGGTTAAATTTATTAACCACTAGTAACTAGTAACTAGTTTATTTTTAATATAAATATTCAACCCAAATAGTTTTAAACACTATTTTATATAGTTGGTTGAAATATTATATTAATTAATTGGCCTGTATATAGGTGACCTTTCTAAATAGGATAGGAGTTGGCCAGAAAGTCCAAATTTCCTAAAAAGTCATAAAACACCATAATGTCAACCATAAAACACACAAAAAACCCACAAATAATATGATGAAGATTACTAAAACATCATGTATGTGGGTTTTGTGTTGTGTTTTAGATGTTAAGGCTCTGATTGTGGAATGACAAATATTATTGTGTTTTATGTTGTTTAGCATTGTGTGTTTTATATTCATAGTTCTACGATGGTGTGTTTGAAGTTTTTATGAACTATTAGAGTTTGAATATGGTGTTTTAGTAATATTTATTCTATTATTTGTGACTTTTAGGTGTGTTTTATGCCTGAAATTATTGTGTTTTATGACTTTTTACACTTTTTAGGAAAAACACACTTTCCGTAGGATCCCCACTCAATATAAAAACTTATATTATTAGACGGGTAGATTACGGGTAAGTTGAATGTTAGAAATATAAAGTACCTAGACGGGCGTAGGAACCGTATAATAATTAAATTATAAAAATACATTGTATTTTGAACCTACTCTATTTTTAATGAAACTTGGTTCAAAATGTAGATATAAATATTCTCATTCTAATGACATATTTATTATTTTCTAGAACGTTATATTTTAAAAGTTATACGCACCAGTTCCATAAAGCAGGTAAATTAAATATAATACATATGATAATAAAATAATTAAAAAATTAACATTTGATTCATACATATGTTACGTGTACATTCTAACTAATAAAATAATAAGAGAAATCAAAATATTGAATGCAAAGTGGACATGTAGATTAGAAAGAGTTAAGGGAATATGTACGTGTCTTTTAGATAGGAAAGCAATTAATGTTTGAACGTAGAGAAGAAGTTTTGAACAGCTATAAATAGAAAGGTGCACTGCACCATCTAATTTGCTCAGCCCCATTTCCTTCTCTTACTCTCTCTCTCAAAATATATTTTTCACCCATAATAATAATAATAAAGCCATGCCCCGTTTTAAGTGTTTTAACTCCCGATCACCGCTACCCTTTCCGATTGATCTGAGCCCCATAACACATGTCAAGGCTCTGCCTGACTAAGTTCGTTGGGGTTCTGTCTCGTGACATAGGGATAAGGTTGAATGAGGGGTACTATACTTAACACAAGTGCATTATATATTTTTAAAATAGCTCAGAAGTTATACCCAATATTCTACCAGGAGACTTTCTAGTTGAACCCTAAAGTTACAAAGTGGGTCCATTCTCTTTTCTCACTATTTTATTTCCTTTTTCTTTATGATATAATTATATTAAAAAATGTCCCAAATTGATCCATAAGTAAAAACCCGGACCCCTGAAACCCCAATCCATATCAAAAATCAAGAAATCAAGACTTGTGGTCTTCTCGCGGGCCGCGTAAAGAAAAGGCGAGAGGTCACGCGGGCCGCATGAGACCCAATTTTCAGTTATAAATAGGACAGGCTACGAGCTTTCAGCTGATGTCGAAACCCAAAACTCAAAAAACGTATTCCCACTGCTCAAAATCACAAATTAGCATAGCGGGGTGCTGCTACGATACAGGGTATTAACTCAATCGCTGCTACGATTCAATGTCCGATTGATTTAAATTATCCGATGAATGTTTAAGTGCTGCTCAAACTTGGGTTATGCTTTGTCATTCGTCGTTAATTCGATGGATGTTTAAGTATTGCACTTTGTCATTTGTTATGAGGGTTTTAATCTCGTGAGTTATCGTAAATGCTGTATTAGTTACTTACCCAGTTCGTGTGCACTAGGTTACAAGACTAATCAATAGGCTAAGCTCTGCCCGTATAAATCTGCATGCTTATAATGTGAGTCATTCTCTTTTTATCAAAGTGCTTTATAAATT
Organism: Helianthus tuberosus; assembly: GCA_030545235.1. Classification (NCBI taxonomy): domain Eukaryota; kingdom Viridiplantae; phylum Streptophyta; class Magnoliopsida; order Asterales; family Asteraceae; genus Helianthus; species Helianthus tuberosus. The sequence goes on from CM060407.1 coordinate 130,130,762, forward strand.
CTTAAATGTTTTCAAAGTTATAATTACAGGGATTAAGTCTTTGTAATCTCCATATTACAGCCGGTATGTGGGGTTTTGTATACATTACTTGATAATCGTCACCATTGGACAACGGGTTAGCCAATGGGTGATATGACCATAGTCATAGAAACGAGTCGAGTGACAAATACCGTGGGTAGATGGTTGATATATAAACATTTTAATCGCTCTTAATACTGTAAATTATAACAACGGGTCATTTTAGTAAAAAGAATGATTCACCAGTATTTCCTGCTGACAAAACCTTTTTAAAACGCGTTTCAGGTAATTACAGTAGATTGGAGTAAGATTTGGATACGGCACTGAAAGACTTCAAGAAGTTGCTTATTTTATTAATTAAATCAAATTAAGAAATATTGTTTTATGTAATTGGCTTATCCCTTGTTAAAGCTACCTTTGTAAAACATGGATTTATTCCATCTATTTAATAAATAAAATCCGGTGTTTTCTAAACTCTGATATTTTTCCTAACTCACAGTCCTGACGAAATTTCCGCTGCAATGTTTTTCTAAATAACCACCGGTACCACTTGGCTGCTCGCGGCTCCCGATTCCATCCAGGGTGGGGTCGGGGGATGTGACAACTAATCGCTTCATCTCTGTTCTATTTAACCCTGATGCTCCTTGAAACCGAACCTGTTGTGAAATCGGCTGATAGCAAGACAATTGAACCCTCATATGTTCGTTGGATGCAAACTCGACCTTGTGGGACCAGTGTTCGACATCTACCCTTGATAGTTTTGTTGTAGTAGTTAGTGTGGATTGGCTATCCAGATATCGCGCATATATACCTTGTGAGAAGAAAACTTTGAGTATCCCTCTCCCTAGTGGAAAATCGTCGTCTGTCCTAAAGCATCAGAGTGGTGTAAAGGTTAGTATCATTTCAGCAATGAAAGCCAGGGGCGCTATGTTGGCAACCGTTACTAATGTTAAGGCTAAGGAAAAGGATCGAGGATCCACCAATTGTTCATGATTTCTCTCGGTGTGCTACTCGAGGAACTTTCAGGTTTACTTCCACGACTGATTAGGTAGAATCTCAGTTTGATCTCGTGCCAGAGGCAGCCCTGATTACTCGCACCTCTTACCATCTTGCACCAGGAGGGTTGCAAGAACTGTGTAACCAACTTCAGGAAACTATAGGATGGGAGTTTGATTGATCTAGCTCCTCATTTTGGGGAACCACGCTCTATTGTGGAAACGAAGGACGAGTCCTTTTGTACGTGTAAAGACTACCACAAGATGGCTATCATAGACCGTCACCTTCTATCCCACATCGATGACCTGCTTGACTCGCTGAAATGACCAAGCTTCTATTCGGAAACCGACTTAAAATCGGACTGTCACCTGATGGAAGACTCAGGGGAGAATGATTCCTAACACGACGTTACAGACACCGTACGGCCACTATGATTTTTCTGTCCAAGTTATTTAAGATATCCAACACACCAGTAGCCTTATGAATCACATGAATCGTATGTGTAAATGTCTTATCGCTGAATTCGTCAACCGTGTTTATTGATGACATTTTGAATCATTTCCAGGAGAAAGGAACACCATGAGCGGTACTAGTATCTTATCTTAGAGCCCCTGAGGGAGGAGCAACTCCACGCGAAGTCTTTCTAAGTGTGACTTCTGGATTCGAGAAGTACACTTTCATAGTCACATAGTCAACGAATTGAGAATACACGTGGATCCCGCTAAGATCTGTTCTATTAGAAATTTGTCACTAAAGAAATCCGTCGGAGGTGCGGCAATTTATTGGTTTCGCTTAGTACCGTCGCAGATTCATCAAGGAATTTTCGAGGATCGTACAACTTTTATCACTTTAACATGGCAGGGTCTCGATTCAGGGTCTCGGTTGCGTGTGGGTGCAACGCGAGAAAGTGATAGCTTACGTTTCTCAACAGTCGTAGATTTACAAGAAGAATTGCACGACTCACAACCTGGATTGGAAGCCATGGCCTTTGGATTTAGAATCTAGAGGTGTTCCTTGTACGGTACCAAAGGCACTATGTAGACCGATCACAAGGGCCTTCAGCGTATCTTTGATCCGAAAGAGTTAAACATGAGTCGGCGTCGCTGGATGGAACTCTTGAACGATTACGACCGTGAAACCTGAACGTGTACGAGCTTTGCAGATCACCATCGACTCTAACCTACCTGATCAGATTCCTTCTGCCCACACCAAAACATTAAAGGAAGAGAATCTTTAAGCTAAGTCCATGCGGGGCATGGGTAAGAAGCTCAAACTCGAACATGGCATCAGTCGGGTTGTGATGGATCACCTGACTAAAACTGAACGTTTTCTCGTGGTCAAGGAAACCGACAAGTCTTCAAATATTGCAAACATCTACTTGAAAGAAGTAGCTGCTAGGCGCAGGGTGCCGACTCCTCCTTGTCTCTAATTATGACTTACGTTTCACCTCCAATTTGTGGCAAGGCATGCGCAAATCCTTCAGATCACGATCGTGTATGAGCACTACTTAGCACCTATGAACGAATGGTCGAATCAAGTAAACTCTTGAAGACATACTGCATGTATGTGCTACTTATTTTGGCAACGGCAGGAAACAACACCTACTTCGTTTAGATAGAGTATTGATGGTACTCAACCTTATGTGAAACAACCGTGTTCAAGTACGGGTCACTCAGAACATGCGAACACTATTAAGAGTGTCTGGGTGATTATTTGTCTACTATACCAGTTCGCGTCGTCGACGCAAGACTTTTGATATAGCGCGCACCCTGAAGTGAGGTAACAACTTTTTACTATAAGTATGCGTCCCTGGTTTGGGAAAATGTACTATTTCCCTGGTTTGGGAAATCCACACGGTACCCCTAGCTTAGGGCTACACGCGCGTCCTTAGAATAAGTACACATTCCCGTGTGTTGGGAACCACTACTACCCCTGGATTGGGACTGCCTTAAAATTCTAGGTTGGAATACTACTCTCCCTGGATTGGGAAGGAATACTTTTCAAACTAATCACTTCATTGAGAAACCGGGTGTGACCAACCCCCCCCCCCCCAAGCGTTGTAAGGTATCTATAGATCGAGTTCGTCGGAACTCACTTCAAGCCATCGTTTTAGAACAATTTTTGGGACGAAAATTCTTTCAACTAGGGGATGATGTGACACCCGGCCTTTACAGGATGGACAAAAACCCCGTCATCTTAGACATTCACTTGGACATCTCGTTTAAGTTCAGGCAAACCAAGTGTCTAAAAATTTCACAAAACACTCACAGAATCGTATTACAAATGAATAATTAGTTGCATGAAATTCTATGATATGTGAAATATGTACAAACTATGTGAACCTTCATGTTGTGTGAATTTACATGTTATGTGACCTTGCTTGATACGTGACTTTATGTGCTATGGACTTTGCATGATTCGTTTCGTGAACTTGTATTTATGTATATCATATCTCGTATATCTTGGCTTAAAATTTGAGGACGAAATTTTTGTAACAAGGGGAGAATGTCATAACCCGTACTCTCGTTGTCGAGAGAAGGGTATATTAGTAATATTTGAAAATGTAGATATTGGTATTATTAATATTATTAATATTATTATATTTGCGAAATAATAAACCGCGACGAGATTTTTAAATATTTACGCAACTAGATAATTTTAACCGGGCCAGTTGGTTTAAGCGCGACACACAATTTAACGGGTTTACGCACTTGGGCTAGGCCCAACCCAACCTACCTAAACCTAAACCCTACCATACATAAACATCCTCACATCTCCCACTTTCAAAACACTAAAACCCTAAATCTTTTATAAAAAAAAAAAAAAGATAAGAAATATAGTTTGGCAGCCGCACATTCCCTCACACCCCTCCTCCTTTCGCTGTCTTTCTGGTGACCGGAGCCACACTTCCGGCAACTTCCGACACCCCTCTCTTTTAGGCGAACCACTCACATCACACCACCACACCCTCGTTCTTTCTCTACCGCTTCGCCGAGCAACATCAACGGCAACGCAGAACTCCGGTGATGGTTATCCTCCAGTGATGATGGTGAAGACGTTGGTGGCCGACGGCAGCCGAAATCATGACTATAGACGAGGTGGTGGTCTTGGTTCAGCTCTGCCTCGGCTCGATTCAGATCTCGGAGCAGGATGAAGGCAGAAAACATAACATCACACGTCCACCCGTTTCACGTTTTCTCCGGTCAGTAATGTGCGATCTTATAATCATATATAAGTGTGTTTATTATGGATTCGATTGGACATTTGTGTGTGTTAACCATATGATACAGTTTGATGATATGCGCATTATGATACTCACCAATTCGATTAACGGTTACTATTGATGTTATCTATGGTTTATGTTGTTTGAATCAAGAAAGCATGTTGTTGATTTTGTGCTAGTTTGATGAACAGATGATTTAGAGTTTTCATGAACATGGATATTAACCAATAAAATTAGTGGTGATTTTAGAAACCTTTGAATTGATTTGAAAGTGGGGTTAAGTATGATAATGGTTACTAGGTAATGAGTAGGAGTCATGAACTTCAATCTTGTAACTGTTCGATCAGTTTTGGATGGGTGCATGTTGACAATTGTTGTTAACTATTATTAATAAGAAATAAAATAAATAAACTAATGATTAGGAAATTATGTGAGAATTTGGAAAATGCCCAACTATTCAATTTCATAACTGACCGAAGTTAGTGGGGGAATAAATATGGGAATTATGGTGAGGATTGACTTAGTCAACCGCAAAAACCACGGCTCACACACTGATGTGTAATCGCACACTTGGTTCGAGTCGTACCAGTCCAAATGGGCTTTGTATGAGTCGCACAGTTAAGCCCAGTACATATATGTCATTTTTGGGCCGACCACTGATGGGCCGCACAATCAGGGCCTGGTTGCACACCGAACGCTCAGTCGCACACATTTGACACAATCGCACACATACGTCTAATCACACAGTCCATTGGGTTTTATGTTTGGTTGGACCGAGTACAAAAATGGGTCGCACACTTACCAGGCCACACACTCTTAAATGAATCGTACACCCTCACAGGGCCTCGGTTACTAGCATGCACACTTGAATGTTTGGTGTTTTGGGCTGTTGATCTGTTATGCATATGTGGACTTCGTTGTTAACTTATACATGACCCAAGTTGCTTGATATGTGACTGAGGTGTTATGTATGACTCCAAACAGTTATTGTAAATATGATGTGCGATGAACGATATGACATACTAAGTTGATAAATGGGAACCTGAATCTGTGTTATGAATCGTTACGTGCACTAAATGACTAGGGCGTGTTATGAGATTAGATGCATATTATGCAAGATATTGATTATGTGACTTAAGTGCACGTGAACTAATTGTTACTGATAACCATGTTAGGATTTGATTGATCAACTTGAACAAGTAGTTAATCATACCGAGCAAACCAAGGTGTGTTCACACACTTTCTAAGGCATGGGATTCCCGGTGGTTGGGAATGGGTTAAAGAACTAAAACGGAACCTGCATATCCTCCTTGGGTAGGATATGTACCGCCATCCTCCATGGGTAGGATGCCAATATTAATCCTGCGTATTCTCCTTGGGTAGAAGACGTACGTTCGTCCTCCTTGGGTAGGACAACAACCTTAACTTACTAGACAAAACTCTATCATTAAGTCCCTCATTTTATATCGACTTAATCGCCGAGGCCGATGGCGAGTGGGTCATTAGTTAATAGCACTATTAGGTTTGACAAACCTCACACCGTGCCTGTCGGACGGGCGTGTACTAATGGATCATGGCAAACAGTCAATGATGATAGACATTGACTTAGGGCATAACTTACTTTCGTCAGTAGTCGATATAGTTACGGTCTAGTGGTTAGCATGGGGAAGCCCCCACTGGTTATGGTTTGGGAAAGAAGGAATTGGTTAATCATGTTTTTCAACTATGGGGTAACCCCCACGGCAAGTAAGCCAGTTAATGGAAACCTATGTTTTTGAAACAACTTAAAACAAACACCCAACTGTGAACTCACTCAACTTTGTTGTTGACTCGTTGTTACATGCCTTGCAGGCCTTTAGGTGCTTATCATTGGAACTTGCTGTCTAGGAGGCTGGAGTGGTCATGGGTCGAGATACATGGAAAAGCGAGACGAATTTAATGGCTTTAACACACTTGGTTTATGAATTTCTTAACTAATGTATTATGCTTCCGCTGAACGTTAGATAATGTTTTGTAACACGTCTATCAATAATAAATGAAAGTTTTATTTAATTATATTTATGAGTTCAATGTGATTGGTGGCTAAGATCCTGGTCAGTCACGCCTCCTGCGGTGATACTCCGCTTGTGGATTTTGGCGGTGTGACACAAACAACTCATTGGCCCTGAACTAGTCTAAGAGACTACTGATAAGATATCAAAGATATGAGACCATATCAAAATGGCTCGTGACAGACAAAAGAGCTACGCGGATAGAAGACGCAAACCATTAACCTTCGAGGTCGGAGACAAAGTCTTACTGAAAATCTCGCCTTGGAAAGGCGTAGCTAGATTCGGGAAACGCGAAAAAACTAAACCCGAAATACATTGTGCGTTTTGAAATCCTGGCAAAGGTTGGTACTGTTGCTTACAAGCTAAAGTTGCCAGAAGAACTCAATAACATACACGACACATTTCACGTGTCGAATCTTGAAGAAAAGTCCAACCAACGAAAACAGTTATCATCCCAGCGAATGAAATTCACGTAGATGACAAACTCCAGTTTACTAAAGAAGCTGTTGTGGTTATGGACTGGAAAGTCCATAAAACAAGGAGAAGTCGTATTAAACTAGTAAAGATCCGCTGGAACTACGTCATGGACCCGAGTATACATGGGAACGTGAAGATCAAATCAAGGCCAAATATCCCCACCTGTTCGTGAAGAATCCTGCAAAGGATAACTCAACTTGAATTTCGGGACGAAATTCTTTTTAACAGGGGGAGAATGTGACAACTGGCAAATAACCGACAATTTCGTACAAACTAATCACTATTTTATTTACATAATCTCATGCATTTAGCGTAATTTAATTACGTAACTGTGTCGTTTATTAGATAAAAGTGTTAGGACAAGAAAACAATGCTAAAACATATGTTGGTTTTCGTCGTACTTCGAAACCAATCAAACAATGTCCTAAAAGTGTTGGTAGAAAGTGATGCGCGTACTATTCACGGTTACACTATTCATTCCAGCAAACCGTGAAAACAAAATGAAACAATGAAAAATGACACACGAACAACATGACTGAGTCCATATACATAAGAAACCACTAATATGAAAACATATCTTGAAAAAATATAAGACTTTCCGGTACAACACCCTGATCACTAAAACGTCTGTTTCGCTAAAAATATGACAATTTTAACTCATCTGAATCTATAATTTAGCATTTTCGAGACTCTGAAACTATGACAAATGATAAGAAATACATGAAAACAATATGAGGATATTAATGGGGTGCCCGAAACATAAGCTTTCGGCGCTGCGTTGCAACCCCCACAACTTGTCCGTTTTTGAACCGACAAGCTAGAAAATAATATTTTTGACGTCAAAACAACTAAACGAAAGACATGGTGAACTAGTTAAGACTATTTTGGGACTCGGAATCACTTCATACATCGCTCGATGGTGGAATAACAACTTGCGACAAAGTTTCGTCGGTACAACACAAAAGTGCCGTAAACTAGCCGACGACCAAACGGAAGGCATCTAAGGCATCAAAATACGATTTCTAATAGTTTAGTGTGCTAGTTAATGTCGATTAATATTCCGAATCCCTAATTACCCCTTAACGGTGCAATTAACCCCTAATCACCATACTTTGATTAGTCACCAAAATATCTAGATTTTAAGACTTTTTATAAAAAAAAAGTTACATATTACCCCCCCCCCCCCTCCATGTATTTTGGTCAAAGTGGGTCCCACCCACTAAATAATTGTGTTGAAAATGTAAAGATTATATGTATGGTGTAAAGTATGGAAAGCATGGTCTTGAAAGACATTTAAAGTTATAATAATTCTAACACCATTAATTCTTATCAATATCACAACAATTTTTAAAACACATAGCACCTCTTGAAGCCTTCTTATTCTCGGCCAAGAAGAACCCACATTAAACCCACCATAAATCACCATTAAATCCCATAAATTACTCACTTTCAAGGAACTTTAATGTCATTAAAGCATGGGTTAAGCATGGAGGATCATTAGGAGTTTGGTTGGAGCTTAAATCTCTTCTTAATCTTGTCATTAGGCTTGTGGAAAGTTGTAAGCTCTATAACCATCATATTTAAGCTTCTTATTTCTAGTATTTACTAGATGTACAAGTTGATCATCTTAAAAATCAAGAAAAACATAACCACAAACCCTAATCCTAAACTTAATAATCTACTAATCATGATTGCTTATATGATTATTTGTGTAGATTAGTGTAGTTAGTTGATGTAATATTGATGATTATGTTACTTTTGTTGAGATTAGTGGTTTAAAGTTTATATTTATAATGATCTTGTGATTAGTTCATGTAGTATTTTAGATTAGTGTTAATCTAGTCATGTTAAACTTAAAAATGTGATTTAAACATATAAATGTTTAAATCACACACGATCATCCACTTCAAATATTATGAGCATGTGTATGCAAACATGATTAAGTAAATTTTAAACCAAAAATAACCATGTGACAAAGTCTTAAAAACTCTAATGAACTTGATTTTCACATAAAGCAAGCTTATGGAAATTTTTACTTTACAAAGTGAAGCATAAAAGAGTCTTAAGATTTTTTACAAAAATATGCGAATTTTTAAGAATGAAAAATAATTAGAATCAAGTTTATATAAACATGAACTTGAAAGATGGTTATTTTAAAGTCTTGGATTGATTTGTGTAAGTAATATGCTCATAAGAATTTGAAGGTAAAATTTTGTGATTAATGCTTGAAAAATGATTTTTGAAAAGCTTGATGAATTAATGGTGATTTGGAAATTGATTTGGTGTTTTAAACGCGTTTTGAAAACGTGGGAAACGTCATAGTTTAGGGGAAACTGTGGCGAATTTTTCTAAAAATCTAATTGCGATTAAAAATGGTGTTAAAGGGTGATTAACAATGTTAAACGCGATTAGTGGTCTTAATCTTCATTAATGAAGTCTTGATACAAAGGGTAAAGCTCTAATCATCCAAGAGATTTTATAAACTCATATATATATTTTTACAAGTAAAAATGGATGAAAATTACAAACATGTGTAAATATAATTTTTGGTAAAAAATATATATTTAAAAGTATTCTTTGGTGTATGATACTTGTATATTATTTGTATGTATTAATATTAGAGTAATACATGTCAAAACACTAAATACAATATACAAGTGAAAATACACAAATACATATCATGAAGACACTTGAAAGAAAACAAGTAGAAAATAACACATGTATACATATATACCAAAGTCCACTAGATACCAAAGAAATGCTAAAAATGGATAGACATAGATCGTATCTATAACATATCCTTGAACGGATACACGGACGAGCAAACAAATCGGACAACGGATGAGTCCACAAAAATATATTCTTACGAAATAATGTATAATTCAAGCCGACAAGTAAGATACATAATTTATTTTGGTAAATAAAAGAATATATATCGTCACCGATGACAAAGTGGCCTGGCGTCATCACGAGGAGAATACAGCAACACTTGGGCGTCTCATTGACACAAGAAATATATAGTAAACGACTACGACGTCACGTCTAAAATATATATATATAAATATTTTTAGACACCGAATTAATATATAATACTACCGATAACAAAATCCGAAAAGTTGAAAAATACAAAAATGCATGACTATTAAAAATGGACTCATGAAGACATATGGGTTATAGCCCAAAGATAAATCATTTAGGGTAGGCCCAATTACAAAAATACATGGGCCAAGGCCCAATGACAAATGTGACACCCCGTTGAAACGTTCTCACTTACACTAGCTTGTCAGTGGCTGCCTTAACTTTCGGGACGAAAGTTCTTAAAACTTGGGGATAATGTGACACTCTAGGTTTTCCCGAGCAAATATCTTGTAATTACATTGGGTGTATATATATGTTATTAAATGAAAGTTGTGTTATCTTCTTGTTTTATGTGAGTGTGTATGTGTAATATATTATAATATATAAGTATGTAGTGGGCCGAGACCACCATGGACCCGATTCGAGACCATCCGGTCTCGAGTGAGGCAATCAGTTGGGCCGTGTGCACTTGAGCCCACTCGGAAACCCTTATGGTGCACCAACTCGGTCCGGGTATAAAACCCACAAGAGTGGCCAACCTTGCCACTTTTCACCATTTGCAACATTTCCACACACACTGCCTCTCTCTCTAGAAAACCCTAAACCCTAACAAATCAAGCATCAACCTCTCCTCCCCTTCTCTCTTGGATCAAGCCGGCGACAACCACAAGGGACTCCCGGATCAGCTTGTACACACCGATTTGAAGGCTTAATTCTTCACTACTTCATACCCTTTTGCCCATACTTGATCCGGTTAGTGTTCCCTTCATTAGCTATGTATTGACTTGAATGATGGTATACAAAATCACAAATATCGAGTGTATGTTGATGATGATTATGTGCTAGAATTTGGGCCGATGATGATGTCTAAATTGTGTTTCGACTTAGGATTATCAATATGCAAACAAAGGATGAACTACTTGAATATGTGTTGGATATGTGATGAATGTGCTTGATGAACTATATGAAGATCATTGAAAATATTTGAAATAGCTAGTGTTTGATCCGTTTTGATTAGGCTTTAGACAAGGGGACATGTTTATGCATTTTCATTGGATGAGTACATAGGATCATGAACATGAATTTTTATTGGCTAGTACAATCTGTGTAAACATTCTAGAAACAATCATGTTGCAAGTCGAGACATTCAGTCTCGACTCGAGACCGAAGTAATTGAACTCGAGACTACGGAGATTGCTACTCGAGACCGCCAAGTGGACAACTCGAGATCAGGACATGCACCTCATGAGTCGAGACCAACATTGTTGCGACTCGAGATCTTCTGATCTCGAGTCAAGACTGAACTCGGAACCTTCGAGGTTGCGACTCATGCATGCACCACTTGAGATCTTCCGGTTGCGACTCGAGACCTTGCACTCTCGAGTCGAGACCACATGGTCTCGACTGGGCTTCCTGTTTTCGTATTGGGCCAGAATGTACAAGCTGTTCATGCTTGTTACTGTTAAAGTGCACTATGTGTTAACTGCTACTGTTGACGGTGCAATTATTAGAACAGGACCAATACCCTAGTATGTTTTGTATGCTATGTGTCAAATACGTGTTCCATATACGTGATTACTTGTGTTCGAGCCTGACTTATACCAAAAACCATATTAGGACAAGGCGACCAGCACACTTAACCAAGTAAACTAAACTGCCGAGCAACCCAAGGTGAGTTCACACACTAAAAGCATGCGTCCCAGGGAGGGACACGAACAAACTAAAGAATGTTTTCAAACTGATAATTTCCGGGGGAATATTCAATGGTACCCTTGTACTACTTCATCCGGGGGAGATACGTTTGGGTATTATTTATAAATCACAACTAGCAACACTAAACGAATCTCTATCATGTAAAGTCCCTGCCTATAGTACCGATTAATCGCCGGGGGCGAACTGGTTATTAGTTGATAGCGCTATTAGGTTTGACAACCTCACACCGTGACCGGGGGAGATCGGGCGTGAACTAGTAGACCTTGCATCTTGGTCAATGACGATAGACATTGACCTGGGGCACAAAAATCTTCTCGTCCACAATTTCGGTAATTCCAGTTTAGTAGCTTTCATATGGGGTAGCTCCCCATGACGTGATTATAAATGCTTTACCTAAACAACTTACATTTTCTTTTGAAAAGCTAAAACTGGATATTTCGTGAACTCGCCAACATTTTTGTTGACACCCTACTGCATGCTTTGCAGGTAACCAGTGACTCAGGAGCTTGCGGCTTGGGGATGTGTAGTGGTCGTCTTAACCCGTGTGTTGGGTTATAAATAATCTTTAAACTATGAACCTTGTTTCGAAAACTGTTTGGTTTATGCTTCCGCTGCTTACTTAAACTATTATTCGAATTTAAACCGTTAAAACTTTAAACTGTGATGCTTACTAACTAACGTGGTTGGTGAATATTTTTACCGTTGATCAATGCTCAGTATAATTGGTGGCTGGATCCTGGTCAGTCACGCCTCCAAGCGGTGGTACTCCGCATGTGGAAATTGGGGGTGTGACAGATTGGTATCAGAGCCATTGGTTATAGTGAACTTGGTTTTAAAACGAAGAGTCTTTTTGAGAAAACTAGACTATAACCCGTGACTCGTGACGACACTACACTCCAAGGGCAAGACTCAGCATATTAGACCTCATAGCTCGGACTTGTGTTTACTTGCTTGTTTATCTTATGTTGACTGCCCTACTATACATACTAGTGTGCCTAATTAGATAGATACACATTTCTCCTCTATCTCATTCTCGCTACATTACGACATCACACTCATACTGTGTTTTCTGGTTATGAAGACAATGAGTGGACGCGGAAGAGGAAGCGTTAACATGACTCAGGCTCAATTCACTAACTTGCTCAACACGGTGGCTGCAGCTTTCGCAGCTCACCCTGGAGGTAAACTCGTTACTTTAGGATGTTTAGATCCTACCCCCACATCGTCTTTTCACCTCTAAGCCTATTCGCTTCACTTCTCACAACAGGTCAGCAAGCGCCTGCGCAACCACGTGTTTGTACTTTCAAAACCTTCATGGATGGCAAGCCTCTCCCTTTCAACGGCACTGAGGGTGCCATAGGCCTTCTGCACTGGATTGAAAAGGCTGAAGCTGTCTTTGCTGTCTGCGAGTGTCCCCCTGCTAACTGGGTTAAGTTCGCGACTGGTACGCTTGGAGGAAATGCGCTTTCATGGTGGAAAGCACAGATTCAAATGCTTGGTCTGGAAACTGCTAATGCCACTGCATGGGAAGATTTCAAAGACATGATCAAAGAGGAGTACTGTCACAGGGATGACATCCACAAACTCGAGAACGAGTACTATGAGCTCAAGATGGTTGAATCAGAGATTGAGACCTACACCAAGCAGTCCAACGACTATGCTGCACTTTGCCCAAACATGTCCCGACCTATGTATCGAAGTATCGAATTGTACATCAAAGGCTTGGTCCCAGAAATCCGGAGCCATGTGACCTCAGCCAACCTCAATACTATACAGCCCGTGGTCCGTCTTGCTCACAAACTCACCAATCAGGCTGTGGAAGAGGGCAAGCTGCCCAAAAGGATCAGTGCTACTGCTGGAGCTTCTAATGACAACAAACGAAAGTGGGATGGAAGCCAGGGTAAGGATGCTAACTCTACTCAGGCCCCGACTCAGCAAAGGAAAACTGAAAATAACAAGGGCCCTCAGCAGCAGGGCGGCTATCAGGGCCATCTCCCCAAATGTAACAAGTGCAATCGACATCACATTGGGCCCTGTGCGAAGAACAAGTGCCAGCGGTGCAACAAGATGGGACATGAGGCCAAGGATTGTAGGAGCCCTCATCCCGCAAGGCAGAATCAACCACAGCAGCAGCAGCATCATGGGAACATCAAGGGTTGTTTCCAGTGCGGAGCCGAGGGGCACATTAAGAAGAATTGTCCCCAGTTAAACCAGAACAACCCCAATCAGGGTGCGGGAAATAACAACAACAACAATGCTGGGAATGGTGCAAGAGGAAGGGCTTTTGTGATTGGAGCTGGAGATGCGAGGAATGACCCCAACGTTGTAGCGGGTAAGTTCCTACTTAATGATCGTTATGTTTCCGTATTGTTTGATTCTGGAGCAGATGCTAGTTATGTATCCCTACGTATTAGTAAGAAACTTAAGACCACTCTTACGCCGCTAAGCTCTAAGCACATCGTTGAAATAGCTAATGGTAGAAACCTCGAGGCCTCACACGTAATACGTAACTGCGAATTAGAATTGGCTGGTCAGACCTTCCGTATCGATCTCTTCCCCATCATTCTTGGAAGCTTCGACGTCATCATTGGTATGGATTGGTTATCCAAACATCGAGCTGAAATCCTCTGCCAAGAGAAAGCTATTCGTATTCCCCGTCCCCCTGGCAAACCTCTTATAGTTCAAGGCGACAAGAGCGGAGAAGTCACAGGCATCATTTCATTCTTAAAGGCCCAAAAGTGTCTACGAAAGGGGCACACCGCTATCTTAGCACTCGTTGCCGACACACAGAAAATGGAAAACAGGATTGAAGATTTTCCAGTCGTACGCGACTATCCTGAGGTATTCCCGGAAGAACTACCTGGACTCCCTCCTCACCGTCAGATCGAATTTCAAATCGAGCTAGCTCCCGGAGCAGCACCTATAGCTCGTGCACCTTTTCGTCTAGCTCCCGCAGAACTCAAGGAACTCTCTACTCAACTACAAGAACTTCTGGACAAAGGTTTTATCCGTCCTAGCTCATCACCCTGGGGAGCCCCAGTGCTCTTCGTCAAAAAGAAAGATGGCACATTCCGAATGTGCATTGATTACCGCGAACTAAACAAGGTTACCATCAAGAATCGTTATCCACTTCCCCGTATCGACGACCTGTTCGACCAGCTGCAAGGGTCGAGCTATTATTCCAAGATCGATCTGCGATCGGGTTATCACCAGCTGAGAGTCCGCGATGAGGACATCTCTAAGACTGCTTTCAGAACCCGCTATGGTCACTACGAATTCCTTGTTATGCCTTTCGGAATGACCAATGCACCTGCGATCTTCATGGATCTCATGAACCGAGTATGCAAACCCTACCTCGACAAGTTCGTAATTGTGTTTATTGACGACATCTTAATCTACTCGAAGAGCCAAGAGGAGCATGAACAACACCTGCGTCTTATTCTCGAACTCCTTCGCAATGAGCAACTGTACGCCAAATTCTCGAAATGTGATTTCTGGCTTAGAGAAGTCCATTTCCTTGGGCACATCGTCAATCAGGAAGGGATTCATGTCGACCCCGCTAAGGTCGAATCCATTAAGAATTGGCCTGTACCTAAGTCTCTGACCGAAGTCCGCCAATTCTTGGGATTGGCAGGATACTATCGAAGATTCATCAAGGGATTTTCTAAGATCGCTCAACCACTTACGACCCTCACTCAGAAGGGTGTTGCTTACAAATGGAGTGATGCTCAGGAATCTGCCTTCCAGGAACTAAAGAAGAACCTTTGTAGTGCTCCTATTCTTTCCTTACCTGAAGGTACCGACGACTTTGTTGTTTACTGCGATGCTTCTATTCAAGGGCTTGGTTGCGTGTTGATGCAACGCGAGAAGGTTATTGCTTACGCTTCGCGACAACTCAAGATCCACGAACGGAACTACACGACGCATGACTTAGAATTTGGAGCTGTGGTCTTCGCGCTCAAGCTTTGGAGACACTACTTGTACGGCACCAAGTGCACGATTTACACTGATCACAAGAGTCTCCAGCACATAATGGAACAAAAGGAGTTGAATATGCGGCAACGCCGATGGGTCGAACTCCTAAATGACTACGAGTGTGCAATTAAATATCATCCAGGCAAGGCTAATGTGGTGGCCGATGCCCTCAGCAGAAAGGAGACCAAACCCAAGCGTGTTCGTGCCTTACAACTCACTATCCACTCGAACCTCCCTAATCAGATTCGAAATGCTCAGGTTGAAGCATTGAAAGCCGAGAACATCAGGGCTGAGTCCCTACGAGGATCGAGACAACGATTGGAACAAAAAGAAGACGGTGCTTACTACGTAGCCGGGCGCATATGGGTTCCGCTTTATGGAAATTTACGTGACCTTGTGATGGATGAAGCCCATAAGTCCCGTTACTCAGTACATCCCGGTTCGGATAAGATGTACCATGACTTAAGGACTACATATTGGTGCCCTGGCATGAAAGCCCACATAGCAACCTATGTCAGAAAATGTTTGACTTACGCGAGAGTCAAGGCTGAGTATCAGAAGCCATCGGGCCTACTCCAACAACCAGAAATCCCGCAATGGAAATGGGAGCAAATTTCAATGGATTTTGTTACCAGCCTGCCTAGGTCTCAACGCGGGAATGACACCGTTTGGGTAATAGTGGACCGATTAACTAAGTCTGCACACTTTTTGGCTATTAAAGAAACAGACAAGTTCTCTACCTTAGCAGAGGTATACTTAAAGGAGGTGGTTTCGAAGCACGGAGTGCCAACCTCTATTATTTACGATCAAGACGCGCGTTTTACTTCGGAATTGTGGCAAGCTATGCACAAATCTTTTGGCTCACGTTTAGACATGAGCACCGCTTATCATCCGCAAACGGATGGGCAATCTGAACGCACCATCCAAACCCTCGAAGACATGCTTAGGGCATGTGTGATCGATTTTGGCAAGAATTGGGAGAAGCACTTACCTTTAGTGGAATTCTCCTACAACAACAGCTACCACACCAGCATTTAGGCGGCACCCTTTGAGGCATTGTATGGTCGTAAATGCCGATCGCCTCTTTGCTGGGCAGAGGTTGGTGACAGCCAGATCACAGGCCCGGAACATGTAGTAGACACTACAGAAAAGATTGCCCAGATTAGGCAACGCATGGCGGCAGCTCGTGACCGTCAGAAGAGCTACGCTGATAAGGATAGGAAACCGCTAGAGTTCCAGGTTGGAGACCGGGCCCTACTCAAAGTCTCACCCTGGAAGGGTGTGGTTCGTTTTGGAAAACGGGGCAAGCTTAATCCGCGATATGTCGGACCCTTTGAAATTACCGAAAAGATCGGTAAGGTCGCTTACAGATTGAATCTGCCTGAAGAACTGAGTGCTGTGCACAACGTCTTCCACGTGTCTAATCTGAAGAAGTGTCTGTCAGATGAAACACTCATCATTCCTTTCAAGGAACTTACCATTGACGAACGGCTACACTTTACTGAGGAACCAATTGAGATCACGGATCGTGAGATCAAAACCCTCAAACGTAGCCAGATACCTCTCGTGCGAGTTCGTTGGAACTCACGCCGTGGCCCAGAGTTTACCTGGGAGCGGGAAGACCAGATGAAGCGCAAGTATCCCCAGTTGTTCCCAGATGAAACTCCCAGCGCTGAAGCTACAAACGAATTTCAGGACGAAATTCCAAACTAACGGGGGGATGATGTGACACCCCGTTGAAACGTTCTCACTTACACTAGCTTGTCAGTGGCTGCCTTAACTTTCGGGACGAAAGTTCTTAAAACTTGGGGATAATGTGACACTCTAGGTTTTCCCGAGCAAATATCTTGTAATTACATTGGGTGTATATATATGTTATTAAATGAAAGTTGTGTTATCTTCTTGTTTTATGTGAGTGTGTATGTGTAATATATTATAATATATAAGTATGTAGTGGGCTGAGACCACCATGGACCCGACTCGAGACCATCCGGTCTCGAGTGAGGCAATCAGTTGGGCCGTGTGCACTTGAGCCCACTCGGAAACCCTTATGGTGCACCAACTCGGTCCGGGTATAAAACCCACAAGAGTGGCCAACCTTGCCACTTTTCACCATTTGCAACATTTCCACACACACTCCCTCTCTCTCTAGAAAACCCTAAACCCTAACAAATCAAGCATCAACCTCTCCTCCCCTTCTCTCTCGGATCAAGCCGGCGACAACCACAAGGGACTCTCGGATCAGCTTGTACACACCGATTTGAAGGCTTCATTCTTCACTACTTCATACCCTTTTGTCCATACTTGATCCGGTTAGTGTTCCCTTCATTATAAGTGTTAATGTATGGTAAAAGGGTGTGCTTGATGAATATTACACATGCCAAGATTAAATGTCTCTTTATAAGGATTTATATGATTTAGTGGGTTAAAAATGATTAAATGATGATGTTGTTTAAGAATGATATGCCAAGTTGAGATAGCATATGTAGTTGAACCGATGATTATATGTTATGATGTGACACAAATATGTTTAGGAAAATGATAAAGCATGAATATTAGCTATGTATTGACTTGAATGATGGTATACAAAATCACAAATATCGAGTGTATGTTGATGATGATTATGTGCTAGAATTTGGGCCGAAGATGATGTCTAAATTGTGTTTCGACTTAGGATTATGAATATGCAAACAAAGGATGAACTACTTGAATATGTGTTGGATATGTGATGAATGTGCTTGATGAACTATATGAAGATCATTGAAAATATTTGAAATAGCTAGTGTTTGATCCGTTTTGATTAGGCTTTAGACAAGGGGACATGTTTATGCATTTTCATTGGATGAGTACATAGGATCATGAACATGAATTTTTATTGGCTAGTACAATCTGTGCAAACATTCTAGAAACAATCATGTTGCAAGTCGAGACATTCAGTCTCGACTCGAGACCGAAGCAATTGAACTCGAGACTACGGAGATTGCTACTCGAGACCGCCAAGTGGACAACTCGAGATCAGGACATGCACCTCATGAGTCGAGACCAACATTGTTGCGACTCGAGATCTTCTGATCTCGAGTCAAGACTGAACTCGGAACCTTCGAGGTTGCGACTCATGCATGCACCACTCGAGATCTTCCGGTTGCGACTCGAGACCTTGCACTCTCGAGTCGAGACCACATGGTCTCGACTGGGCTGCCTGTTTTCGTATTGGGCCAGAATGTACAAGCTGTTCATGCTTGTTACTGTTAAAGTGCACTATGTGTTAACTGCTACTGTTGACGGTGTAATTATTAGAACAGGCCCAATACCCTAGAATGTTTTGTATGCTATGTGTCAAATACGTGTACCATATACATGATTACTTGTGTTCGAGCCTGACTTATACCAAAAACCATATTAGGACAAGGCGACCAGCACACTTAACCAAGTAAACTAAACTGCCGAGCAACCCAAGGTGAGTTCACACACTAAAAGCATACGTCCCAGGGAGGGACACGAACAAACTAAAGAATGTTTTCAAACTGATAATTTCTGGGGGAATATTCAATGGTACCCTTGTACTACTTCATCCGGGGGAGATACGTTTGGGTATTATTTATAAATCACAACTAGCAACACTAAACGAATCTCTATCATGTAAAGTCCCTGCTTATAGTACCGATTAATCGCCGGGGGCGAACGGGTTATTAGTTGATAGCGCTATTAGGTTTGACAACCTCACACCGTGACCGGGGGAGATCGGGCGTGAACTAGTAGACCTTGCATCTTGGTCAATGACGATAGACATTGACCTGGGGCACAAAAATCTTCTCGTCAACAGTTTCGGTAATTCCAGTTTAGTAGCTTTCATATGGGGTAGCTCCCCATGACGTGATTATAAATGCTTTACCTAAACAACTTACATTTTCTTTTGAAAAGCTAAAACTGGATATTTCATGAACTCGCCAACATTTTTGTTGACACCCTACTGCATGCTTTGCAGGTAACCAGTGACTCAGGAGCTTGCAGCTTGGGGATGTGTAGTGGTCGTCTTAACCCGTGTGTTGGGTTATAAATAATCTTTAAACTATGAACCTTGTTTCGAAAACTATTTGGTTTATGCTTCCGCTGCTTACTTAAACTATTATTTGAATTTAAACCTTTAAAACTTTAAACTGTGATGCTTACTAACTAACGTGGTTGGTGAATATTTTTACTGTTGATCAATACTCAGTATAATTGGTGGCTGGATCCTGGTCAGTCACGCCTCCAAGTGGTGGTACTCCGCATGTGGAAATTGGGGGTGTGACAACAAAACATTGGGGTAGGCCCAAATTGCTAAAATACAAGGGCTAGGGCCCAAATTACTAAAGTACATGGGCCAAGGCCCAATGACAAGAAAACATGGGCTCGGCCCAATGACATAAAAGACATGAGCTCGGCCCAATAACATTAAAACATGGGTTAGGCCCAATATCATAGATGAAATGGGCTAGGCCCAATGACATGGGCTCGGCCCAATGACATGAGCAAAGGCTCAATGACATGCGTGCGCGGCACGAGGACATGTGAAGGGCGAAGCCCATTCACACATAATTCAATACATATAGAATACATGTATACACTTATTAATTCAATATATAACAATCGAGCGAGCAAACTACCAACGCTCTAAAACACAAAGTAGTTCCAAAATGACAAGTGAAAACACAATAAGAATTCAAGATGAACAACTTATACGAGGTCCGATAAGACCTAGTGTCTAATAAAGTTAGTACACATGTAGGTTAATCTCACGTACGTACGGACGCTCGCTACGGTATTACATTACAAGGAACGCAAACTTGTGAGTTCATGTCCCTCCTTTCAATTATTTCAATGTTTTGTTTTTAAAACAATCGAGGGGAAATACATGCTAAAACTATTGGTATGTTAGCAATGGGTTTAGATGATAACAAGATCAATGTACATAAGTAGGATGATAACATAGTAACCATTAATCACTTAGTGACCAAAGTGCAAAAGGTGTAGATCTATTGAGCTTGAGACACGCTCCACTCCTGGTTGGTATACCCTGGAGTGCTTTTGTGATCCCAGAAAATGTCAAAGTTGTCTCGGTTTGGTTGCGTACTTATGGTACATAATGTCAGGGGGCTCACTACCCACTGATAGATCCTTAAACTCCAAGAATCCTAATACATACCATGATTACATTACAAGATTTCTAAGATTTCATATGATAACAATAACTGCATGAACTCGCTCAACTTTTGTTGACTTTTTAAAACTACATGTATTTCAGGAAACAAGTCTTAAGCCGGTGATACATGATTGGATGCGATGATTACCTTTCTTACGTCACACGCAACACGCTTTCGCAACTAGCAGGGTGTGACAATATCAGAGCACTGGTTATAGGGAATTAGGTTATTAGCATGCCTAAAACCTAGTCTATAACCTTCCTAGGACCCAAACATGAGTAGACTTAGGACTTCTTTCCTAATCCTCATCCTTATTCGTGCCACAACTACTCCATGATTTACGAATCATCTAACCTTAGATGATTTATCCTAAAACCCTTAGGCTTTATGCCTTAAGGTATTCCTAAAAATGCTTTTCTCAAAACGTTTTCATCAAAATATTTTTCAAAATGTTTTCTCAAACGTTTTTGTTAAAATATTTCGCAACATGTTTTATCTCAAACGATTTGTATCAAAAGATTTCGTAAATGTTTTTCTCAAATGTTTTTCTCAAACGTTTTTCATCGAAATCTTGGGTTTTTAGTAATGTGAACACATGCAATCTGGAAGGGTGGATGCCTGTACCCCGAGTTTTCTGTCTAAGGCTAGAGTGTTCGTACAAATCCACATCTTCGGACCAGTCACTCTTACCTGGGAACTCTTAGGGTGAGTGTCCACTTATAGGCTAAAGCATGTCTTCGTGAAGCATTATGAAAACCTATCCATCTTGACCCTACCGAATGATTTTTAAACGACCTTTGTAACCCTACTCATTCATGTTACCCTCGGTAATGTGTTTGCTCTTGACGACAATTGAAGCATCCTTCCTTTCCCAATACCATTTCATCGTATCACCTTCAGTGATATGTTTGATTCATTACAGTTAAGATGAATCTCATTTCATTTCACTAAAAGATCCTATTTTATTTTCAAAAATATTACAAAATTTTATTTTCAAACAACTCTTGTTTTAAAACAAAATCCACAACACCCTATATTCTAAGTATAAGAACAAGACTAATGAACAAGATTCTACTAGATCAAAGTTTTCACAATACAATAATGTTACAAACTTGTAACAATCGGATAAATCTAACTTTTTGGTTTTCTCTATAGCTGTACTTTCAAAATGCCTCCTCGACGAGATGCACAACCTCAAACCAACGAAGAAATCGCAGCCCTTGTCACTCAGCAGATGGCTACTGTGCTTCCGAACATAGTAACCCAGGTTCATCAGATATACAACAACAATAACAACAACAACGCCCAATGTAATTTCAAGACCTTCAATTCAGCCAAACCGCTAAAATTTTCTAGATCTGAAGGAGTAACTGCGCTCCTACAATGGTTTGAAAGTATAGAAAGCACATTCCGCCATGTTCAGTGTCCCAATGGGCGCAAGGTGGATTTTTCCTCGAGTGTGTTTCAAAAGAGAGCACTCACTTAGTGGAATGGTATTATGAGAGACCGAGGTGCCGATGTAGCAATGGAACTGACGTGGGAAGAATTTAAGGATCTCATGAAGAAAGAATTCTGCCCACGAAGCAAAATAAGGGCACTTGAAAACGAGTTCTATTATCTGAAACAGGATAGTGGGGAAAATCATGCCTACACTGACCGATTTGAACATGATAGTCACACCTTTGGGTCGAGCCATTCAGAAATGCATCGATGGTTTACCTGACCCTGTCCAAGACATTGTCACTGGCAGCCAACCTACAACGCTTAGGGAGGCTAAGGAATTAGCTGCTATCTTGACTGACTCCCAGGTTAGAAAAGGTAAATTATTTCGACAAGGAGACAAGAAACAAGACACTGGATCTGTTAACGAGAATTCGAAGGGAACAAAGGCCGAATCTTCTAAAAGTTCTAGGAAGCGCAAGGCTTTCAAGAATTTTGCAATTCCTGCACCTGCTTCACTAAACTCAGTACCCTTTAAAGGATTTTATCGTGGGAAGCAACCTCGGTGCAATCATTGCAATTATCATCATGCATCAAATTCCCCTTGTCGCCAGTGTACAATTTGTGGTTTATTTGGACATCTAGCTGTGACCTGTCGTATCCAGAACCGAGCAACCCCTACTCAGACTCGTCCAATAGCATGTTTCAATTATGGTGACTTAAATCATTTCAAGCGAAACTGCCCCAAGCTTGCCAATGCTAATGGACGAGTATTCAACGTCAACGAGGCTCAAGCTAATGATCAAGCGCTTATGATCATTTGAACCTCTAAATTTCCTGTTTATTTTCAAGAACAATGTACATATTTTAACTATATTTGTAATGACGATATAAATTCCAAGAAGTTTATCTTTATCTTTGTTATTCAATTTTCAATTTCAAACTCTAATGTGATTGCACTATGTGTGATTTCAAATCTCATGCTAATTTTGAGGATTCCGTTCTTTAGGAACTAAATCTTATAATATTAGTACAATATAAATTTGCACTCCGGTGTTTTCGTACGAGCGTGGTGACATGATCAATACGAATACTATGAACAAGTTAATGCTACTTCATGATCATAACATTACATATATGATTTATTTATCTAATATGTATAGTACATGGTTGGAGATACAATTTGCTTCGTATGTTGATATAACATACTTGATACATGTTTGCTTAGTATGTTAACTTAGCATACCTAGCACATGATTTGAGAACATTTTCTTAATATGCTTACATTATGGTGATAATGTATGATTAATATATGTTGCATTCTACCTGTTTGGTTAATATGAAACATATATAAATATTTGTACTAGAATAAAATACCTACTACTAAATTTGTCATAGGCAAAATAAGTAGTGTTATCATTGCTAGTATGAAATACGATTCGATTTGACAGATATTACGTTGTGACGATGTTTATTTGAATTAGACGATAGTTCGACCTTATTATTTGTTTACCCTCGCTTAACAAGAGGAGCTATGTGGACCATGCAACGAAACGAGTAATTATGGGTGCACACTTAATTATGAGATTCGACGCATGAGAATCATAGTAAGCCTTGTTAAGTATGGTGGCATAAAATCTAGAGTGATTAAGGTAACGGGAGAAGTATGATGTGATAAGAACACGGTGGATACGCCGATGGTACTTCCTATATATAAGTGTTCTTATTGTGTTGTTCTTCAGAACGTTGCTGAGATCATTTGGTGATTTTATGTTATCTTGGACCATTATGTGATTATGTGTTTGTTTGTTATTTGAGTGGTTATTTCCGATGGACAAGAAAAAGTACATTCATTAACTCAAATCGAGCCGACCGGAAGTATGATATGGTGTTAAAGGTGACGATCTTGATGCCATAGGTATGTTGACCCGTCTCCTATGCATGAGATGCTCATGGTGCATTGGATGTACCTCGTGGGACGTTAGAAACCGAGTACATGAAGGGCTTAAATGTACACCCCCTTTGTTTGCTAGAAATTACACTAGGAGCTTAGTATAACATAGTGCCATACTTAAATGATTTTTGAACACTAGTCGACTATCACAAGTTTCAAAGGGTTGAATACCTTGAGATACTTTGAATATCCCAAATCACATTTTGAATTCTCCAACACAAAATGATGCTCTGCATCTTTGGGATCTAGCAATCTGCTTATCCATCAGTTGTTTCAATTCCACTCTACGGTCTCCTTCGAATAAATTTCGGGACGAAATTTCCTGAAGTAGGGGAGACTGTGACACATGTGCTCCGTAAACACACACGATGTGGGAAACTATCTTTTATCAAAGAAACAACGTGTTTTGGTCTCAAAAAATTGTTTATTTTGGTTTTACAATTTCACATTTTGATTTTAGTTCATTTTCAAGCTTAAATCGCTTTCTGGAAAGTTATACGCGAACATATGTGTAAACGTAATCAGTTTAACGCGGAAAACACTCCAGAATAGTAACATAGGCTTAACATACCTTAAATAACTTTTATATAACTTAGAAATAGGTTTTAAAAACTTTGGTGTGTCAAAAACATGTTTATTCACACTCAGGGACTATTTGCGTCAAACTGCGATAGTCTGCAGATTCACATCGTATCGAACATTCTGGAACTTGATCATAAGTTAAACATGCCCTAAATATCCTTCACATAGCTTAGAAATTGGCTTTGAGGTGTTTGGTGCGCAAAAATAAACTTATTTGATCAATAGGGACTAAAAGCGTCAAAAAGTGCATAAGTTTGCATTTTCACGCACATCTTACGTTCTGAATATATCCGGACATCCAAAAATTTATGTAATCATTAAAATATTTTATTTTAGTGATTTTCATAATAAAATTCCATTCGTCGCGTAATTTGGATCATTTTTCGCGTCCGTTCGTGTTTCGTCGTAATTAACCGAACAACGTAACCGTACGACCAAATGAACCAACATCCGAGATGTTTTTGAGCATATTCTAAGTTTCCTATACTTTAACTTCATTTTAGAGCCTTGAAATGGGGTTAACAGGGCTTAAACATGCAAAAAACTGAGTTTATCAAGTGCAGGGACCATTTCTGACATTTCTGGAAAGACAGCCCACGCGGGCCGCGTAAGCCAGGCCCTCTGCTTATGCAGGGCACGACAGAAACATAGATCAGAAACCCATTTTTTCATTCAGCAGCTGGTTTCAGGCCTTTTTGCACATGGTTTCTACATTCGATGGGCTAAAATTTGATGGTTTTGAGTACCCCTAGTATCACAAAACCTTGTGCCCACTTGTACGGTCCATATTTTAGCTCGTTTATCGAGGAACGATCTTAAAGGTCTTGGAAATCCTATAAATACCCCACCCATTTTCATTTCACACCTTGATCTGATTTCTCTAAGTTGAGGGATAAAATCCTTCATACCTGAGAATATCTAGATCAAACCTCCATTTCTTGGACCCTTTGTAAGTTTCTTTCGTGCTTTTATTGCGTTTTTAGCACGAAAGTCAAATAGTGTTTCACTTTCTGCTTTGACCAGTCAATGGTCAACACGAAGTTCGTTTGAACTTCGCAACGTGAGCGTAATCAGGATGGTTATAGTCCCTTGTGACTATACCTACTAATTACCACGTTGATTAGGTGTAGTGACGAGTCATAGTTTCGGTCAAAATACGCGTCTATGCTTATTTTGCAACCAAACTATTCTGGGGTATCAAAACCGTTTGTTTTGATATCAAACTTGTTTTCAAACCTCGTTAAACATGTTTTAACATGTTTAACTCGTCACTTTTAGATTAGTGCTTCTCTAGGGTCGTAAGATAAGCGGTCTAAACAACCGCTTAGACTTTCGAACCCGACCCGTTTGGTCGATCATTAGGATCCGACCAAACATATAATGTGACCATAGTTGTATAGGGAATAAACTTCCAAGGTTATACCTTATGGTCACTTCATTTAGTTAGTTGTAAGATAGGTAGTTTATATGCCTTAGGAAAATGACCAAAATGCCCTTTTTCGCATAATTTCATTTTAAGCATATGTAACACATGTTTTAACATCTAAACTGATTATATAACATAATTAGATATGTTAAGGCATATAATACTTGTCATAGGACTAGTTAGGCGTCTCAAACGCGCTTTCGCGCGAATAACGCGTTAAAGTGGCGTAAGCTACCTTAATGGGTCGTAATGGGTCGGAAGCACTTAGGATAGGTTCTGATTTATAATGTAGGCTTTGTTAAACCATATCACATGATTTCCAATACTCATTTGGTTTACAAGACCTCGTTCTACCCGACCTTCCGATTTAGGTGTCGATTCGCTAACATAGTATCCGTTACCCTAGGAACCACTTCAACACTTGAACTCTTGGTCTTTTGAGCTTTGCTATACCCTTTGAACTGGAACTATATGCAACACCATGCGAGTACATAGTTCCCCTCTTTTACTATTTTCAAATGTTTTGGGGTGATTCATATGTGTAATCGATCTGTTTTCAAAATGTATGGCATATATGTGTTCACTAAGTGCTTTTATGTGTTTATTTCCAATTATGCAAACACAATGTTTTATCCTTAAGTGATCTACCTATCTTCATAGTTAGATTCATGCAGGGTATTTGAAGTACAGTCTTCGATCTTCCTATCTTCATAGTAAGATTTTTAAGAAGTACTTTACAACTCGATGGTTGGTTTTTGTGTAGTTGTTGGTGATTTAGATAACGAAACTAGATAATACAATAAGCACATGGTGGATACGCCGCTGGTACTTCCTATATATAAGTGTGCTTATTGTATTACCTTTCGTGGCATTATCCCGAATCACCATTAGGATTTAGGATTGTTTTGATTCAATAATTTAATATGACAAGACCCAGGATCCCTGTAGTATCTCTCTATCTTCATAGTGAGACTTATATGGGATGTTTAGAGTACTAATATTGGAGTCCATGTTGGGATTCATTGTGTACTTTAATGCATGTTAGATTAAACAATATGACAGAACCCAGGATCCCTGTAGTATCTATCTATCTTCATAGTTAGACGTATATGGGATGTTTAGAGTACTAATATTGGAGCCTCTGTTTGGATTCATTATGTACTTTAATGCATGGTTACGAGGTGGAACAAGTTGACGATTATGTGTTTATGTGGTAGTTGTGATTTAGATAACGAAACAGGTATAATAAAATAAGAACATGGTGGATACGCCGCTGGTACTTCCTATATATAAGTGTTCTTATTTTATTATTCTTGTAGCGTTATCTGGATCACTTTAGGATTTTGTGTATGATTGTTTCAATGTTCAATTATCCAAATCTTTGTAGAATCTTCCATATCTCTATGTGTTGGATTCTTAGAAAGATATCTGAAGTATTATCATGTCTCATTGATTTTATTTATATAATACTTTCAGAAGTTTTTGATTTATTTCAAAACAGTTATTATTAATCCTTGATTGGATTCCTAATAACACATTAACAAGTTTTTACAATGGTTTAATCGAGATTTCAATATAAGGCATAAAATGACTTAGTAATAATCATATTGCCATATACAAACCTATTTTGTCACAAGTTTTCACAATTAAGATTTTGTAATGCAATACTAAATTTTTGCCATTCCTTGGCTTCAAGATTTATTTTCAACAGTTCTCGTAGCTGTTAAAGTATTGCAATACCAAATGTTTTGCCATTTACTTGGCTAATAAAACCTATGTATTCGCCGGCATTTTTATGCTGACTGTTTTTCGTATATGTTTCAGGTTTTCGACTGTTTCAAGCATGCAACGCATAGGACTGCATTCGGGCCTTAGAATTCTAAAACAAAAGAACAAATTTCATGTATTCTATGATTGTAAAATGATGTTAATGATATTGAAACGATTTAGTACCAGTAGTTGTGAGCAATTTGTAACGTGACTCCCCGATATTTCCGCTGCGTGTTGTTGTATTACGCGATTGGGGTGTTACATATATGATGTTGTGACAATTGTCAAATTTGCATGCATCCGTACAATTAATTAACAATGATTAGTGCCTAATGACTGTGCTGATTTACAATTTATGACTTGAATTGCGTTCAGATTTCTGCATCATATTTACATGTGCATCACACTTCATGCTGTCACATCATTTTTACATACAAACTTTAGTGACATAAACGATGCACAAAGCACAACTAGCACAGTTAGCGGATAACTCAGAAAATGCTGACAATGTTCAGTACATAGACAGACAGTGTTTTGAGACCCAGTATGGGCCAGAGACAAGGTACTACACTAGTATGGTGTGTAGGGAAGTAAGGACCATAAAACTGCGTCACTAGGTGATAGTTTAAGTGCCGGAAAGTGCCTAAAACCCACATAAAGTGCAGAATTCTGCATATTTCAGCAATTTAATGAGCTAGTAACATGCAAAAAAATATGGCAAAATGGTCCTGTATGCTTTCCTAAGTGTCGGGAATTAAAAGTGTCACAAAAGGGTACTTAAAGATCACTAAACGGAATAACTTGACACTTTAACGAACCGGTATCTAACCAAACAACCGGACACTACCTGGAACACCAAAATTATACTAGAAGCATTGTTTTAATGTTTCTGAGCTAGTTATGGGCCCCGAACACCCTAACACACTATATAATATAACATACACTTAAACACTAACCTTTACACCTTGGATTTCAACTAGTAACCTAACTTACCACTGGAAACAAACTAAATACCCCCCCCCCATTATGGTGGACGGTCATGAGATGGCCCCACCCATGATCTTTCTTGATTCACCTTGATTTCTTTCTTGATTCACCTTGATTTCTTTCTTGATTCTAGTTGATCTCATTAGATATGGTTAGATCTTTAAGATTTATGAAGATCTTGGATAATAGATTATATAAGATCAAGACCCATCATCATCTTCTTCACCATTCACCAACTTCCTCTTTTCCTCTCTCCCCCTAAAGCTTACGGCCCAACACCCCCATTCTACCTCCACCATTTTCATTCCACTAACAAGCATTCCAAGGTGATCTAGTGGTGTAAGGAGCTAAGTTAGGAAGCTGGGAGCTTACGGAAGTTGAAGGACCTTCACTGTTTGCTTTTATCCACTTCATTTATCCTCTTGAATCATCCCTAGCCTTGAGCTAGTGGTAAGAACTTCTTACACTCCATTGCTCATCTTATATTAGTGGTTAAAAGAAGATTCATGTTGATTATTATGAAGAACACTAAAGAACATTTATGAACATGAAGATGAAACATGAACATAAACTTGAAATTATAAGAAAACCTAAAAGAATCATGTTGTTTAGTGATGTTGTGATATTTGATGAAAGATTGTTTGTGTAAATGATGTAGATCATTATATGATCTTGCTAGATCATGATTAAAAACATAATCTAGCAAGATGAGAGGAAGAAAATGTTAGAGATTTATAAAGCATCCTCATGAAAGACATGAACTTGAAAGAATATATTGTTTTCTTGAAAAATAATAATCAAAATGGGTTAACAATCATATAGATCTAAAATTTATGAATGGTTTTCCAAAAGAACCGAGCTTGAAATATGAGTTTTAGTAGATCTTGGTTCTTACATAAACAAACACTATTTTTAATGGATAAACAAGTGTAGAAACACTTGTGTAACAAGAGGGTTACATGAAGAAGCATTTTTAGAAAATGTGCTTGGAAGTTGTAAACACCCAACTTCTTTAAAAATGAAGTTTTTAAAGAAGTGAATGCATTTTAAGGGGTAACTAAACCTACTAAACACACTACCAAGTTACTACAAGCTTTTATGAAAGTTCAAGTTCATGTTGTTATGTAAGTAGCATTACTTTGGCACTTGGTAAGTGTTAGTTAGATTGTTGATTGTTGTGATGATTTTAAAAAGAAAATGATATGCTTTGATAGCATGGACACCTCCATTTTTAGGGGAAACTATGGCAAAATTTTCTAAAAATATAAACACTTAGAAAAATATTTTCTAACAAGTATTTACAAGTGTATTTAACTATAGTTTTCAATATAAACTTTGTCATAGAATTTGTTACAAAAATACAAGTATTGGAGGTTGTTTTTTTTTATAAATAAAAATGGATAAATATGTATTTAGAATATATATTTACATTAAAGACACTTGTGTGAATATTTGTATACTTGGTGAAATAGTTATATTATTTTAGGGTAAAATAATATAACTTAACAAAATAACAAGAATTTACAATCCAAAATATTACCAAGAACCACAAGGAATACATATATAAGTTACACACATAATATTATGGGACCGAACGATAGAATGTAACTTACAAATATTCCAGAAAATACATTTATGAGTATATTATCGGTAAATATTATTTTGGATACAAAGAAATGAAAATATGATTTTCATTATTATTACAAAGTATATCATATTTTCGACAAGGAGAAAATATAGTGTTTTTGAGAAGTAAAGATATATTTTCCTAGAGTTTTTAGGAGATGTATGATTTTTGGGAAAAATATACGTTTTCTTGGATAAACTTGAAATACATTTGGGATGAACTAAGTTTATATATATTTTCTAAGTGAGACTTGAAAATATATTGTTTTGGAAATATATATGGGATATTTATTAAGAAAATACGTACACATCGGAATACGACGCCAATACATGGCAAGATATACAAATACAAGAATACGGATAAACATGTATGAGATACCCCATCCTTGGGAAGGAAATACGAATATGAATACTTGAGAAGTATTGTTACAAAATATTGTTTAACGATTACTCCAAAATCAAAATATAATTTAAAGTTAAGATAATTGATTTTTAGTGACTATAACTTGGAATAATAACGAAGACACTTTGAAACATAACTCAAAGGCACTAATTAATACCAAGTCAAGGCATAACAGACCATAGTACGCATGTAGGTAGTCGTGCGTTCTAGAGGAAGCTTTGAGTTACATCGGATACAAGGAACGCAAAACTGTGAGTTCATGTCCCCCTTTTCTTTTACTGTTTTCAGTTTTATAACTTTGGGGTGAAATACATGTTACATACTGCTTACAAACAATTACCATGGTATGATTAGCTAAGGAACGTAATGCTAGATCACGTGAATGGGTAGGCCATTACCTTAAGACCATTAATCCTTGTATAAGGACCGAGGGGCATGAGTGATAGATCTATTGGGTGTTGCGAGCCCCACCCATGGGCCTGCGAGTTGGCCGCATGTGGTGACTATGTCGTTCCGCCGGAGGGGCCTGTACGAAATACGCATACAGGTTTGAGTGCTTCCTATGCCATGTCACTTATATTAATGTATTAGCTACACATTAATTGATCTGTTTTTCCTTATTACTTCATACCAGTTCACAAGTATATACATACATACATACATACATACATACATACATACAAAGGTTTTCAAAGATGATTCGTGCACACATACTAAACACATGAACTCGCTCAACTTTTGTTGATGTTTTCAAACTACATGTATTTTAGGGAACTAGTAAGTGGATCTGGCGGGCGTTGGAAGTTTTTATGTTGCGTTTGAAATAAAGATGTCATCCATGGTCTTTGGGTTTGGTCGGTGTGTCTTATTCCTGGACGAGACACGTCTCCCAACCCTTGGTGCTATTTAATATCTTTCGATGAGTCCTTTGTGAACTCATAGACATTTTGGTATGATTGTAAATCTTGAATTTGAAGTCTACGTTTTTAAACAAAGTTGTTATGTTTTAAACTCATTCAATGGATGACAAATCTATGGTTTTATCATATAGTTGATGTTATGATTGAATGCAATGATATTAAGAAAGTCACACCATAATCACGCTTCCGCAAAAGTCAGGGTGTGACAGATGTGAGATACTCACTTATTTGAGGATGAATACAAGCCCTATGTGATGAAATCACTTATTAATGAGGAACTTGATTTCAATGCATGCATGGCACAAGATCAAGTCCGTGAACATGTTAGTACCATCGTACCGACAAAGAGACAAACTTGACTCTCGGATGATAGATGTGATTTAAAATCACTTATTTAGGGGTGACTGTGATATTTTTATCATTATTGATGGTCATATGCAACATGTATTATATACATTTATGTATTGTATGTACACCTATGTATAGTATCATGTTGGTAAATTTAGTTTATGTTGGTAGTTTGCTAATTGGGTTAATGTTAATACTTTGGTATTTTGATTAATGTTGCTTTTTTAGATGTCACTTTAGTAGATTTAGTCTATTTTAAATGTTTGCTTTAGGCATTTTGTGGCTGGGTTAGGGATACCAAGATTTTGCTAATGAAAATTAGGGGCAGATAATCCTTGTATTGTGTGAATCTGGGCATTCTAGGTTATCCCTATATGAAGACTTAAATGATCTAGCTTTCAGTTTAAGTTAAATGTGTGACAACCCTCACAAAACCAGGAATCCGTACAATTAATTAATATTTAATTAATGCTTAATTACTGTGCTTGCTTACAATTGTGGTTAAACTGTTTCTTGATTTCTGATACATGCATGTACATGCATCATACTTTATTACTGTCACTCTCCATTATTTACACGCAAACATCAGTGACAACCTTGATGCACAAAAGCACAGTGAACACACTATACGGATAACCCAGTAAATATGCTGACAAAGCCAGCATCAGACAGACACTGTCTCTAAGGCCAGTATGAGCCGGGAATAGATTACTACACTAGTAGGGAGTGTAGGGAGGTGAGGACTGTAGAACTGCGTCACTAGGTGATTGTTATAGTGACCGGATGTGCCTAAAACGTACTTTAAGTACAAAAATTCTGCACTTTAAATAAAAATTCAGCATTTAAATTAACTAGTAATGTGCAAAAACATGAGAAAAATATTACTAGACACTTTCCAAAGTGTCAGGAATTTATTGTGTCACTAAAAATAATATTAACGACACTTTAAATGCTTATTTAGCACTTTAACGGATTGATATCCAACCGAACAACCGGACTCTACCCGGAACATAAAAATGTTGACATTGACATTATTTTTCCTTTTCTGAGCTAGTTAGGGTCCCCGAATACCCTAACACCCGTTATATTATATAACACTCTAACAATTAATTTAAATCACTTAATTAATATAACTAGTGCTAACTAATTGGTTAAAATTGAACCATGATACCCCCCCCCCAACCGAACGTTTCCCCCTAGGGAACACACATCACATTCTTTTGATTAATTTAATCCAATTGTTTAAAATCTAGTAGGCATTTTATCTTTTGGTTAATTGGGATGTATGGCTTATAATTAAGAACATTGGTCCACGTTACATTCACAATTCACCAACAAAGAAAATTGCATTTCCTTTCCCTTCTTTGATACTCACGGCCGAGAGTACACCCACATCCACCATCACTTTTCATTTTTATCTTGCAATCCCACATACTTACAAAGGTGAAAGGGTTCATACGAAGAGGCTCGGTGCATACGGAATCGCAAGGACCTCTCTACGACGCTATTAACCACCCATTTTTCGTCTAGTTTCTTCCCTAGCCACGAGCTAGTAGTAAGTGTCTCTAAACATTCTCTTGTTCATATTTAACGTGGTTAATAAGAGATTTAACGGGTAAAAATTATGAACACTAGAGAACAAAATTAAAAGTCTACTAAAAATAATAAACATGGTGGTTAAAGAATGAACATTAGTGTAAAACTCTTGGATCTTGTTTTGTTATGGTTCTTTTATGTTGTTTTATGCTAGTAGTAGTTCGGATCGTCATCTAACCCGGCTAAGTCATGTTCATGGAACATGAACTAGTGTATGTTTAAGTGTGAAAATGATTAGATGACGAACACTACTACTTATTAACATGAACTTGTGTAAAAAGAATTTTTCTTATAAAATAGAGTCCAAAACTAGTAGATCTAAAGATCTACAAGTGGTATCTTCGAAGAACCAACTGTAAGACAAAATCATATTTTAAAAGCCGGATCTTTCTTGAAACAAAGATGTTTTTGTGAGCAAACTAGTGCGTAGACACTTATGTAACAAAAGGTTTTACCAAAGAAATATATTCATAACTTTTGACCGAGAAGTTGTAAACTTACACATTCTTTAAAAATAAGATTTTTTTTTAAGAAACCGATTTCATTTATAGAAATAGAAAGATCTACTAAAACACCGGAAGGTTACTACCTACTTTTACACAAACTGCAAGTTCATGTGTTTGCGGTCTATGTATATTTTCTGACTAGTTTGATGTTGAAATATTGTTTGTTGATGTTGGGAACATTGTTGATTGAGTTTTGAAAAGAAAATGATACGCTTGAAAGCGTGGCCACCTCCAGTTACAGAGGAAACTCTGGCGAAATTTTTCCAGAAATATAACACTTGGAAAATATTTTTACGACAAGTGTTATGAATATATTTTCGACTTGTTTTTCCAAACAAACTTCGCCATGAATTTTTATTACAAAATCTCCAAGTGTCGGAGGTGGGATTTTCATAAATAAAACTTGTTAAAATATATATTTAGTATATATTTTTCATAATAGCACTTGTGTGAATTTTTATGATGATTTTGTGAACTATACAAATATTATTTTTAGAGTAAAAATAATATAACTCGCACACACCGAATATTCACGGCTCCAAAATAATACGAACGCCTTCACAATAAATATTTAAGTTACACCGGTATTATTTATACCACCCGAACCTTACAACGTAACTTACGTATTTTCAGAAAATACTCATAAGTGTGCATTTTGACAAGGATATTATTTTGGAAAATTATATGGAATAAAATATAATATTTTTGGGAAAATATTTATATTTTGGAAGTAAAGTATTTTGGACAAATGAAATAAAATATACTACATTAAGTGAGACTTAATAATATGTTTTGGAATTATATAAACGCACATGTATTAAAACCCCCATCCTTGGGAAGGAATATAATTAATACATAATTGCGAAGTATAAACACGAAATAGTTGTCTAACTATTTCCCAAAAACTTAAACCTTAAGCTAAGGCACGGCCGTCCGTCTAATAGAAGTTAGTACGTGTAGGTCGTCGCACAGCAGATTGACTGGGAGATTTCTAGTTAGAGACGCACTGCGGTGAGTTCATGCTCCCCCTTTTCTCTTAACAGTATTCAGTTTTTAAACTGCGGGGGTGAAATACATGTTACATTTACTACAAACGTTTTATACACGGTATGATTAGCTAAGGAACCTACTGCTAGATCACGTGACTGGATAGGCTATTATCGTAAGACCATTAATCCTTGTATAAGGACCGAGAGGCATGAGTGATAGATCTATCGGGTGTTGCGAGCCCCACACATGGGCCAGCGTGTGGCTGCATGTGGTGACTATGTCGTTCCCCCGGAAGGACCGGTATGAAATCCGCATTACAGGTTTGAGTGCTTCCTAGGCCATGTCACTTATTAATGTATTAGCTACACATTAATCGATCTCTTTTTCCTTATTTGCTACATACCACGGATTTTCATACATACTGACATTTCTACAAGGGTTTATACAAACTCACTTACACATGAACTCGCTCAACTTTATGTTGATTTTTCAAACTACAAGTATTTCAGGAAACTAATGGATCTGGCACGGTATGCACGTATTTTCAAGCTGCGTTTGAATAAAGAAGTCATCCAGGGTTTAGAAGGTGTAACCTCTTCCTGGACGGGTTATATATCTCTAAGCCTAATATTGTTTAAAGTCTTTTGCTAAGTCTTTACTAACTCAATTAAATCAAGTTAAGGTTTGTAACTTATTTTGAGATTGTTGAAAATGGGATTTTTCTAAACTTTATTAATGGATGAATATCTCATGTTTTTATCATATAGCATTGTTATGATTGTTGCTATGGTATTAAGAAGTCACACCAAATATACCCACGCTTCCGCAAAGCCAGGGTGTGACAAAATGGGCCAGAATGACCCGAACACACTTAATAGACTTAAAGCATACAACTTTTAATTTGAGTGTTTCAAAATGGCCTGGATGAACTTTAATAGACTAAAAGTTGGACATGTTAAGTGTATCAAAGTGGGTTCAGGTCATTTTGACCTATTTGGTAAATGTTGTATGGGCAAGTTGAAATTTAATAGGCTAAAAGTTGAATGTGTTAAGTGTATCAAAGTGGGTTCACGTCATTTTGACCTATCTAGTAACTGTTGTAGATTGGTAAATGTTTTAAATAAGAAATGATATTGCTTTTAGTTTAAATGGGTCAAAATGATCCGAACACACTTAATAGACTTAAAACATCTAACTTTTAGTTTGAACGAGTCATAATGGCTCGAATGAACTTTAATAAAATAAAAGTTAGATGTGTTAAATGTATCAAACTGGGTTCGGGTCATTTTGACCCATTTGGTAAATGTTGTAGATTGGTAAATGTTTTAGACAAGTTTAAAAGTGTTAAATGATCTAGCTTTTAGTTTAAATGGATTAAAATGATCCGAACACACTCCATATACTTAAAACATCCAACTTTTAGTTTGAACAAGTCCAAATGGCCAAGATGAACTTTAATAGACTAAAGGTTGAATGTGTTAAGTGTATCAAAGTGGGCTCGGGTCATTTTGACCCATTTTATAACAACCCTCCAAAATAATTCTGACACCTCTAATATAATTAGAATGTCCCAATAAGTCTTAAAATAAACCCCGAATGCAAAAACGAGCCCAAAGTACCATATATAATTAAAAATAAAATAAAAATGAAGATTTTGGGGTCTCTCGCGGGGCGCGGAGGCCTTGCCTTCGGCCTACGCGGGCCGCGGCAGATAGGTGATCAGGCTGCACCTGCCATGTATCGGGCGGTGTGTCGAGTCTATAAGTGCTGACTGGTCATAGCTAGGCCCTACAACCCTAGGTCGTGGGCCGCGAAGGCCCTGCCTTCTTTCTTCGCAGGGCGCGACAAACACGAAATCAGGCCCTATAAATAGAGGCCATCGACCTTCAGTCCCAACTCACACTACACAACTTTCTCTCTCAAATTTCTGCATAGTTAAAGTAATTTTCGGGCATAATAACCCCTAAATAACGAAGTTCTGCCTTGTTATAAGTATCATAACCCCGGTTACGTATTAGATACGCTGCCCGATTGATCCAGGGTTCCGTAACGGCTGCCGAGGTTCTGCCCGACGTAGTCGTTGGAATGCCATCTCGGGGAGGGTAATACTAATGTAAATATTGGGTTATTATACTAACACGTGTGCATTTGTGTAATTAATAGATAATCACCAGAAATCCTAAAGGGAAACCCTAAGATAACAATGTGAGTAATCCTCCTTTTTGCAAACTGTTTTTACAAAATCTCAAATGTTTTACATTATATTAAACAGTTATTGAGTATTTGTATTCTACAATTATCATTGGTATGTTGGGGTTTTGTATACAAAATTTGTTACTACACTGTGAGTAGTAACATGACCACAAGTCGGGTTGATAGTACCGTGGGTGGTAATTAAAGTAGATGGAAACAAATGTAATGCGCGACCGCCCTCAATACTGTACAATGGTTTTAATTATCTTGATTAAACTGGGATTCACTCACCAGTATTTCCCACTGACAAAATGTTTTAAACGCGTTTCAGGTAACAAAATGTGAAAGTGTTGGGATTGAACCCTACAAAGGAACAGTTGATTAAAGCCAAAACTGGATCAGATCAGTGGATCCAGAATAAGCAGATGTTTGTATTCAGTCTTTCCCCTTGGAAGTGGCCTTAACATCTGATGACCTCCATCCACTGTTTATCTACAACAACTGCTGGTCTTCAACAACTGCTAAAGTCTAATAAAGACTGTTGAAGACTAAAGCACTGATGCTCAATCTATTGTCATGGTTCAAGTACTGCTGATGAAGACAAAGCACTACTAGGAGTATAACAGTGGAATGAGAAGCAGTAATTAGTTTATGTCTTTGTATTATATTGTAATCAGTGATTAGATAATAGTGCTTGTATAGATCAGTGGTTGTAGGTTGTTTGGAGGTTAGATGTCACTTTCATGGTGACGTCAGCAAAGATGCTTCAGTGGTTTGCTTCGTACTATTAATAGAACAGTACCCTGTACTGTTCTATTAGCTCTTTCATCCCAAGTCATTCTGTACGAACAAACCAGTGTGAGCTCAGGCTGAGGGGGAGATTGTATAACATGCATGCATTGTAATTGAATTGTTATAATAAATATAATCATTCGATTTCATGTTAAACATGTGTGTTGAAAGCATTTCTTCCATTTGATTGTGTTGAAAGTTTATTCCATTACATTCCGTTTCAAATTGTTTGTCATTCAGCTTCATTATAATTAGAACAAACACAATCATAAAAAACTCAGATCCTAACAATTGGTATCAGAGCTAGGACAGTCAAATTTGATCTAACAATCATTTTGATGTAAAAGTTCGGCTCACAATCGTTGATACTTATTAATTGTTTGTTTCGTTGAAAAACAGAGTAAGGGTTAATCACGAGCAAAGTTGATTAATCAGTGCCTGTAAAACAACCAGGATGACGTCATAATCACAAGATATGAACAACAACATTGGTTCTCTCTTCAAACCACCCATGTTGAAAAGAAATGAATACCACATCTGGGAGCGATCCTAGCTCAACAGAACACCGGATGTTGGAAATCGGTTATCTATGGACTACACGTTCCTATGGTGCCGAGTGCTGAGGATCTAAAGGTCTTTGTTCCTAAGAAAATTGAGAACTATACGGACCATGATTTTCAGAAAATTGAACTGGATGCCAAAGCATTTAGCATCGTTGCATATGCACTTCCCAATGAGATCTATGATGGGCTGTTATATTGTAACAGTGCTAAGGAATTGTGGGATGCACTAAAGGAACAGTTTGGGGGGACTGAAGAAGTAATTGAAAACAACAGGGAAATTTTGGACCAACAGTACGAAACCTTTTGTCACATTAAGGGTGAAACATTAACACAGCAGTTTGAGCGATTTAGCTGTCTCATAAGTGAACTTAAGCTTGTTAAAACTGAATTTCCTAAATCAATTGTTAACAGCAGGTTTTTAAGATCACTTCCTGAAAAGTGGGACATTATAGCTTTTGTAACCAGAAACTCTGTTGAGTTCAAAGATCTGACCCTGATCCAACTTCATGGTAGACTCCTGACCTATGAAAGGGAGTTAAACCAGAAAAAGAAGTTGCAAGAGTCTGCCAAAGTTGCAAATGACTACTCATTTGGCAACATAGCTCTTTTGGGTCAGGAAGAGTCTGGCAGTAGTAAGGATCAGAGTTATGATCACTTTATTGACATAACTGCTGGTGGAAATTTCAACTCTGATCCTCACTCATCCAATTTTGCTTTCACAGCAAATGGAGAAAGCCAGAACTCTGACAATCTATGCTTTGAGCTCAATGATTTGCAGCATTTTGATCCAACTGACTTAGAAGAAATGGAAATTTTGCATCAACTTGCTTTGCTGAGTGTTAGAACCAGCAAGTTTTACAAAAGGACAGGAAGAAAATTTCTAGGGTTACATGGGAATCTAAAAGTGGGGCTGGATAAGTCAAAGATTAAGTGCTATAAGTGTAATAGGCTAGGTCATTTTGCTAGGAAATGCAAGACTCAAACCAATGGACCAATTATTACACATCCCAGCTCAAACCCTAGACCACAAAATAACCAAAGCACTGTGCACTATGCCCAATATACCCCTGCTGCCCATGTAAACACTGCCCATTATGCACATCCTGCAACCCATGTTCCTGTGCATTATGTTCAAACCACTGTTCCCCAAATTCAGTATGTCCAAGCCCCTGCCTCTCAGGTTCAAGTGCAACCAGTTGCACCTCAACAAGCTGCACCAACAGTGGTTCAACCAGATCAGTAAAGCTTTTTCACCCAAGGCTTTGTTGACTGGAGCAGCTTACCTGATGAGCTAGGTGATGAAAATTTTGCACTCTATGCTACTAATGATGCTTCTAATGATGAATTCTGTTTTATGGAATTAGAGTCAATACCAGAAGGGCTGGAAGCTGAAGAAGGACAGTCAAGTGATGAAACAGTGGACAAAATTGCTGAAGCAGTGGTTACTGCTGTTGCTGATGAAATACTGCTGGAAGAAAGTTCAAAACCCCTGTTGGAACCACTGTCCGACCCCTGGTCTGAAGAAGAAGAAAAGAAGAAAGAAGGTGAAAAAGAAGAGAAAACTCAAGAAGAAAGTGACCATACCTGTGATTGTGCCATGATGGCTGCATCTAAGGTATCACCTCAGGTTCTTAAAAATCTGTGTTCAGACAAATGCATCATAGTATTTGCTAACATTAAAGAGGTGAATGAAAACCTTAGGGATAGGTTATTAACTTCTGAAGTTCAATTTGAAAAGTCATTAAAAGAACTAAAAAACAAATTGGATGATAAAGAAAATGAGATTTGCAGCATTAAACAAGAGCATAGCATAACCAAGGACCAACTCTAAACAATGATAGAAAAATATCAAGTTTGCAAAAAGGAGTTGGAAGCCACTCAAATCACTTGTGAAAAATGGGTGGAATCCTGTAAAGGTTATGAGATCATGCTTGAAAAACAGCTTGAAAGTAATGTAAAATTTGGCATAGGGTTTAGAAAAAATGACCAAGTTGAAAACACTGCTGCAAATCAAGCTGGTTTTGTTGAAATTATTCCCACAAACAAGGATGGCCAAGAGGTTAAAATAACTGATAAACTTGGTAACAAGATCACTTTGGAAAGATCTGTGGGGTCCTCAACTTTTGAGGAAATCGAGAAATACCAATTTAAACCCACATGGTCTGATGAGTGTGACATCCTTGAAATCTTCAAACCCATGGACTTCACAACCACTGATGGTGTAAAAGCTCCTAAGGCAAAGGTCATTCCTCTTAAGGACATCCCAACAGTGGTTCAAAACTCTGTTGCAAAGGAGTCTGATAAGAAGAAAAAAAAGAAAAGGTTAAAAACTTGTTTTGTGATTTCTGTGAGAAGAAAAATCATTTGACCAAAGATTGTTTTCATCTAAAAGCATATGATATTAACAAAACAAGCATCATTGTGCCTTCCCAGAGCTGCACCATCTGTGGTAAATCAAACCACATCACTCAGGAATGTGTGTATCTCAAATCCTTTGATGTAAAAAACAATGAGTACACTTCAAAAACATCCATGAGTTCATCAAAACCACCAATCAAGAATCAACCACTGTTTGGACCTGTCCAAACAGCTGTTACAAAATAGCTGGACCAAACCTCTATTAATGTAGGATCATTTTCACGACCAAACAAGTCGTTCAGAAGTGTTTTTCCTCAATACGAGAGGCGGAAACAAACGTATCAAGTTAATTCAGCTTGCAATTCACTTTAAACTGTCTTTTGATTGATATAACAACTTTTTACAGCGAGTAGACACTTCGGCTCTGAAACCGGAAAGTTACAAATGACAAGGCACCTCAAGTATTTATAGGGATGGGGTATTTCGCACGGAATAGTCCACACAAAATCAAGTTCACATGAAATAGTCATTTCGTGCGAAATAACCAACTGATTTCGTGCGAAATAGTTGTTGTCTATTTCGTGCGAAATCAACCTTTTAACATGTTTTCTCGTTTTACGTGCCCTGATCTATCTAATTCAATACAAGACTCGATACAAGACGAAGTCGATAGACGTATGCACCAACAGACTCCCCCTCGGATGTCGACGAGTCTTCAATACATGTCTTCAATGTAAAGCATCCTCACTCTCTGTTTTTTTTTTTCATCTCCAGGATCTTGACCTGGTTCTAATCTCTCTCTAATTCTCTTCATCAGATCTCTTGATTCCATTTAAACTCTTTCTTGGCTGTCTTCAGACTCCCCCTTTCTATAAGCTGGGATCGCAGTCTGGAATAATCCTCTCACAGGCTTTGTGATCGAACACCTGGCTCTTATCACTTTCACAGGCTCTATGATCGTAACCTGGCTCTTCTCAAGTTTCATTCCTGCACATTCTCTACCTCACAATAAATTTCACAAATTTATAAATTTTACAAATTTAGAAATCTCATTCATGTTTTAGACAATCAATAACTGATTTTACAATGTTAATTTCTGATGAACCACTTGTAGAAATATCATTTTTTCAAACAATTTTTCATCTCAAACAAATTTTCCCAAACCTTTTGTTCATCATGTTTAGCACTTGGAATTTTGAAAATCAGCTCTTCATCACCATTTGTCGAAAATCTTTTTGTATTTTTCAAAATTTTATGCTAAAACACTCCGAAAATCTTTTTGGAATTTTTGATTCTAAACAGAATGTAGTAAAGAAGTATTTACATACAATATTTTTGTGAGTTTGTGTAAGACGATCATATCAGTTTATGAGACAAATCTCCAACACCGTTAAGCTTTAAACATTTTAAGTTCTAAACGATTCACTTAGATTGTCAGTATACTGATCCACTTAAATTTTCACACAAAGTTCAACTGTTTCGAGATACGATTTAATGTTTTAATGACTTAAACTTATTCGCGTGTCCCACCTCAGAATATACTCCCTTATCCAGATCCCAATATTCAGTCTTACAGGTGAGTATACCTAGATGATATCTGTAAAGGTTTAAATGCGAGGGCCATGAGAGCTCAGGCTATTGCTTCCGCAAAATCAGAGAGATGATGGCTTTGACTTAAGGTGTGTTCCCTTTAGAGAATCTTTTCTTCAATAACACATGATTAGCATTTTGCAATGTTTTATCATTTTTTTATGCTGAGGGTGATGCTATATTTCAAGCAAGCGAAAAATATTATACGGGGACTAGGCCATTGCTTCTGCAAAATCAGAAGTCCCGGAATAATACCCCAGATATCACTGAGTATAAAGACCTAGTATCTCAGAAAGAGGGACCTTTCAAACAAGATTTCGGGGGTTACCCATATATCCGAGAAATGTTCCCCACGATATAAGTAAGTTTGAAATTTAGGTTTATATCTCGACACAATCTATTAAATGTGTAAAAACCTACTGGCATATCATCAATGAGACTGTTTATCACATTTGACTTTCCAATTCTTTAACATGCTGTGATAGTCCATTGATGTACTATCATTTCCTCTTTTCTCAACAAAACTCGTTTTAGATTTTATCATGTTTTTGACATTTTCAAATTTTCTAATGTTTTTGGATTTTCTGTAAAATTCTTACTCCCCCTAAAATTCTAAATCATTTAAAAAAAATTTGAAAACAAACTGTACAAGTTAAAGTGACAACTGTTGTGAATTGCTTCAATTCGCCATCCACTTGGCATAAACAATCAGAACTCCCCCTTACAACAAACTATTTTCCCATTAAGATTTCAAAACACTAAAGTTTGTTTTAATCAAAATGGTTTTTCCGAAAAATAAGTTTTGTTGGATTTCATAAACCATTTGTAGATTAGGGGATCAATTCATCACATTGTTCTTTCACCTTCAATCCTTTTGAAAAATATAACAATTTAAATTCAATCAACAAATGCCACTTGTAGGAAATCAAGTACAACTTAATGTCCTTGATTCACCACTTGTAAGTTTTTCACAAACACACAAAATACAAGAAAGATGCCGATACCTGCTCCACACTTACCAACCTGGAAGCTCCGGCAACTCAGGTTTTTTTTTCAGTTAAAGAGGTTCTCCCAAGCCTGACAGACCTTAGGAGATTCCGAGTTATCAACACTCGGTTTCTTTCCTTTCATTTTCTTGTCATAAAATTCCTTCACCCCTTTGACCTTCCCGTCAACCATTTTACCAAATATATGTTTCACCTTGGGGTTAAATGCTTTTTCAACATCAAAATCTTTCTTTTCAGAGAAAAATTGATTTGAAATCTCAACTTTACCAACTTTTTGTTTAAAATTTTCAGCCCTCAATGGTGGAAAATTTGCATCATCCATTGGTGGTACTGATTTTTCAACTTTTTTCTCAACCTGTGGCTCCTCTGACTTTATGGAATCAGATTCATTGCCAGAAAATAGCTCCTCTGATTTTGACAAATCAGAATCATTGCTAGAACTATCATCAGATTTTTTAACAACCCACTTTTGATTATCAAGATTTGCTTTTCTTTTATAAAATCTTTTTGAACACTCACCAACCTCATATGTTGAGTTTTTAAACACTTTGAATTTTTCAGTTGGTGATTTAGTTTTGTCAACAACTTTTTCTTTGAGTTTAGAAACAACTTCCTGTTTTGTGTTGGTAACCATTGGACAATTCCAGGCAATGTGACCAACTTCTTGACATCGGTAACAAGTTCTTGTCTCATTTCTCTGATAAGTTCCATTTTTCTTTTCCTCTTGCTTTTTAGCAAGGAATTCTTTATTTGTTTGCTTTCTGAACAATTGCTCTTTTTCTTCTTCAGATAATGTTCCTGAGACAAATACAGTTTTTGATTTATAAATTTTCTTATTTTTATGATTTTTCGGTGGAATAAATCCAAGACCTTTCCTTTTGAAATTACCGTTATGGTTTGGTTTCTTTTGAAAACCAGAACCAGAACTGTAACCCTTTTTCTTGTTTAACCGTTGTTGATCTCTTGAAGTGTATTTTTTAGGTTTTTCAGAAAGATTTACATTTTTTATTTCAGAAATATTAATTTCTGTTAGTTTGAAAACTTTTTTGATCATTTCAGTTTTGACACCTCTTATTGGAAATTCTTCATCAGAATATAATTTGTCAGAATCATTCAAAGTATATGCCACTTTGACTGTTTCCTCATTCAAATTAGATT
The DNA here is from genome assembly GCA_030545235.1 of Helianthus tuberosus. NCBI lineage: Eukaryota > Viridiplantae > Streptophyta > Magnoliopsida > Asterales > Asteraceae > Helianthus > Helianthus tuberosus. Next base: position 130,175,685 of record CM060407.1, read on the forward strand.
TTGATAACAAAAACTCTTTATTGTGAACCCGTTTGTCCTTTTTGACTTTTGAGCTTGACTTGTCAGACTTTGACTCTAAGTTTGACTCCGACTTTGACTCCTCGACCTCATCTTTATCCAACACCTGATCGACCACTTTCTTTATTAACTCGGACTCATGATCAGTATCAGATGAAGTGAAAATGACATCAATGTTGTCTGGCAAATTATCTGAAGACTCGGACTCCCACTGTAAGTTGGTTGCCTTTTCGACTCTTTCTGAATTTGGATTTCGTGGAGAATATCCATTTTCAAGCGGAGGTGGACACTTGTTGTAACTGGCACTAGGTTTCTTACCAGAAATCTTCATTTCGGTATCCTTCTTCTTTTCAGAACTCTTGTCTTCAGATACTTCCTCTTCAAATGCCTTCATGCCTTCAACAGTTGGATAAATCCTGTCAATAACATAAGAAGTACATGAGTAACTTTTTAACAATCTATTAACTCTTTCTGTTTCAATTCTTTGAGTTTCCAGTTTTTGTTCCAGAATAGCACATTTCTTAATGTAATTGTTGACGATTTTCTGTTTTGTCATGAAAGCTCCTTGAAGTGTTTTCATTGATGTTGCTTGTTCACTGCTTGACTGATTGTACTGAGTCATTGCTTTATTGAGAACATTATAGGATTCTTTCAATCTGTTCTTATTGTGAATCAAAGTACTATTTTGCTTTTTCACTGCTTCACAGTTTTCACATTTCACAGAAATCTTTTGTGCATCAGCTTCTGCTTCGACTTTGAAAGCTGGAAATTCTTTTACCTTTTTCTTTATCACCGAAACTTCTTCATCATCACTGCTGACATGTTTCTTAACTCTCTTATTTTTCTTTCGATTTTTTTCATCATCACTATCACTCTCCTCCATCAATCTTAAATGCTCTTTCATTCTTTTTGCATAATAATCATCATCATTATCACTGTCTTCAGCAACTCGAGCGACAAAAGCTTTGGCTTTTAAAATCTCTTTATCCGGACAGTAATTATCCCAGCTAAATTTTTCCTAGCTAAAACCTTCTGGTAATTTTCATCATCTTGATCTATTATTCCATAAAGAGCTCTCTTTGATGACTCTTCGATAGCCTTCTTAGCATGAGAAATTTGTGGTTCTTGTTGATGCGACTGTTGAGCAACTTGATGATAAATTGCTTTCCGATAGTAATCATTGTTGTTGAACGGATTTTGAGCTCCACTTGCTTCGCGGTTTGTGCATTCACGCTTGAAATGCCCTTTTTCCCTGCAACGAAAACAAGTAACTTTAGATTTATTTAATCCTAAAGCAGAAACATTTGCATCACGGAAATCATCTCTTCCCGTAATTTGTTTAAACTTTTCAGCTCTTCTCAAAACACTCGCAAGACACCACTTTATATCCATCAACTCCATTTCTTCAGCATCAATCTGATCGTAATCCTCTTTTGTCAACATTGGATTCCTGATCCTTCCTGCTACTAAACTACCATACGATTCTAACACAGTTACCAACAAAGACATGTGACTTTTTGCAACTTCTTCTGAGTAATCATGATCATTTTCAAGGTTTAATGCAATGTTGCATTGAATAACTTTGCCATTCTTTGTTGTTGACAAGTTTGGATCAAATGATGAATATGAAGAAAATCCCATTTTGCTGTTTGATCCTTTAGATGACCCTCTAGAAGAACTTTTAGCATTGAATGCAGTCTCAATCTTTGGTGACATGTTGGTCTTATCACTGATACCTCCTTTGTAATAAAGACTGATATCTTGTTCACCATCAAAATATTTCATTCTTGAGATCTTCTTTTGTTCCATCTCTTGAGCTTCAAGTTTTTCAATGAACTTACTAAGTGTTAAGTTTCCAAAATCCTTTTTATTCCTCAACATCATAAGATACGTGCCCTAAGTTTCATGTGGCAACGCATCAGCCAATTTTTCAATCAACTCTTCATTATCCTTTGTAATGCTCACTCTTTTCATGTTAACTAGCAGATTACAATATCTTTCGATGATCTGCTTAGTACTTTCAGTTCTCAAACCACGAAATAGATCAAACTCTTTTTTCAAAAGTGACTTTTTATTTTTAATCATCTCTTTACTTCCAACGAACTTTGATTTTAATGCTTTCCAGATAGAGTATGCAGTTCCATTATGTTGCAATAAAACCAAGATATCTTCTTTCACAGCTTGATGCAATAAACTAGTCATCATCTTTTCATCTTTGTATTTCTTTTTCTCTTCTGCACTAAGATCTTTAATTGCAATAACCTCCTCATCATCATTCATTGGTCTAACATATTTTGTTTCAACACATTCCCAAGCATCAAAGTAATTTGCTTGAACCCAATTCTCAAATCGTTCCTCCCATCCTGTATACTCCTCGATATTCATGAGCTTTGGCGGTTTTTCATGGTGCCCGTTTCGTTTTCCAACATTGTGTTTTGTGCAATGCTAATCGGAGTTGCAAAGGCGTTGTAAAATTCCTCTTCCATGATTCGGTTTTAAAACTTTCACAAACTTAATCTTTCAAACGAAATAACAACTCAAGCGAAATGAACTTTGGTGCAAAATAGCACTCTCAAACGAAATAACTGGTTTCGTGCGAAATAGTTCAAATGAAATGACTTTTGAAGCGAAATAACTGGTTTCGTGCGAAATAACATACTTTCAAATGAAATAGGTGATTTCGTGCGAAATGATCAAACGAAATACCAACTTGGTGCGAAAAGACCCTGAATATGCTATTTCGTGCGAAATGAAACTCCTATTTCGTACGAAATACTGCTGATGTCATCATCTCGAACTATTTTTGTCAAAATTGAACAGGTTTTAGTTCGATTTTAGGTCCAATTCTTTCAAGGCTTTGTTAAAACACAGTTTCGCATATAATGTGAGAAAATCAAGCCATTATAACTGTGAAAACTTGTTAATTTTGAAAAAGAAGGTGTAGAAATCAGATTTTGCAGCTGAAAAGGTAAGAACTCTTCCTCCTGAGCTCTGATACCACTTGTAGGATCGTTTTCACGACCAAACGAGTCGTTCAGAAGAGTTTTTCCTCAATACGAGAGGCGGAAACAAACGTATCAAGTAAATTCAGCTTGCAATTCACTTTAAACTGTCTTTTGATTGATATAACAACTTTTTACCGCGAGTAGACACTTCGGCAGCACTTCGGCTCTGAAACCGAAAAGTTACAAATGACAAGGCACCTCAAGTATTTATAGGCAAGCCTATTTCGCACGAAACAGTTTGTGTGAAATCAATTTCACACGAAATAGTTGTTTCCTATTTCATGCGAAATACCCTAAAACACATATTTGACATTTTTCTCGTACTACGTGCCCTGATCTATCTACATTAATACAAGACTCGATACAAGACGAAGTCGACAGTCGTATGAACCCACAGTTAAAAGAGATGTTCAGGTGACTGATGCACCCCCTGCTAACCAATACCGAAGAGGTAAAGGTCAACCACCATACCTAAGGGTCCCACATGTTTATGAAGCCTAGAAAAGGCCTTCTAAACCATGAGTGAACAGGCATCCCTTTGGGTATCAACAGCTGATAGGGCAAGACCCCCAACAGTGGTTAGAGAAAAACAATTCCAAAACTGTCCAAACCCCTGAGCTAACCACTGTCCATCCACCTGAACTTAACACAGACACTGTTGAGACCCCATCCAAAGCCTTATTGGCTTTGGAGACCCTAATGAACTAACCTTTTACTTGATGTGCAGGGAGCTTCTGCATGCTTAGATAGTCTTTGGTATGTAGATAGTGGAGGCTCCAAGCACATGACTGGATGTAGAGCCCTACTCAAAGATTTCAAAACTCATGGAGGGGGTGATATATCCTTTGGTAATAATAGTAAAGGGAAGGTGATGGGGTCTGGTACAGTTCAGTCTTGTAATGTTAAGTTTGAAAATGTCAATCTAATAGACAATCTAAAATTCAACCTCCATAGTGTCTCACAAAAGAGTGATAAGGGCTATGGCTCATTCTTTACTAAGGATTGTTGTAGGATTGTTGGACCAGAAATGGTTAAAAAGATTGAAGAAATAATAAAAAATGGAAAAACCCAACTTGTTGCTCAAAAGAAGTGGAAATGTTTATGTAGTTGATTTGTCAAAAGAGAACCCAAGAACTGATGCATGTCTGTTCTCAGCTGCCTCTAACAAAGAGACAGAACTTTGGCACAGAAAATTGGGGCACACAAATCTCAAGACAATCACTGCTTTGTCAAAACAGGGGTTAGTAAGAGGTCTTCCTCAAATATTGTTCACCTGTCCTGAGCATTGTGTTTCTTGTTTAAAAGGAAAACAACATAAAAGCTTGTTGGTCCCGTTGATACAGGATCTGATCGTAAGGAACAAGATGAATCGATTTCGTCTAATGTGCGGAATCCATTATGACGAATCACAGATTTGTTCAACACAGAATTCAACGTTTAACTGGTTGTCTGTTCTTTCTATTGAGGGTTCTGAAAGTCACAAAGATCCGGTAGAAGTACAGACTATCCGTACGTGTCAAAAGTTCTAACAAAGTTGCACCGGACCTCCTATTTATAGACAACCTCAGGAAACTAAGAAGTGTTGTACGTACGGGTGGGCTATCCGTGCGTATGACTTACCCGTGCGTATGACTTATCCGTGCGGATAAGTCATCCGTGCGGATAAGTCATCCGTGCGTATTACCATGCGTACGGGTGAACTTGTTATAACCAACACTTTTACATACAGAACCTATTCCTGAGTTGTCATGCTAACTACATACATACATACAGATTACAAAAACACAGAATACAAAATATGACTACATGCTGACGGAAGCTACAGACGTTATGTACTAACAGACTCCCCCTCGGATGTAGCTATAGTACCTTCCAGCATAGTCTTCAATTCCTTCTGCTGCGTCTTCGTTCACGTGCTTTCTCCCTTCTTTTCTGTGCCTTTTCCTCCAACATTCTTTTTCGTTTTTGTCTTCCTTCAGTCATCCACCAATTTCTGTAGACATGATCTCCATCACGCTTCCGTTCCCACTTTAGAATTTTGTTTTCTTCAGATTCAATTGGTGTTTGGTCTGTTGGAGGAACAATCCCCAATTTACGTTTTCCCAACTCAGCAGCTCTTTCAGCAATCTTTTTGGAACGTTGTTCACGCTTGTATACTTTCAAGAAATCGTCAATCTCTAGATCTCTCCATTTTGTTTTCCAGTATCTTCCAGAGTTGATGTCTTTTGCGTAACAAACATCCACAACTTTTTGATATTGCATAACTTGCTCTCTGTCACGTCTCTCATAAACTATCTTGTTGTAGAACATACAATCTATATCTTTCTTCGAGCAATTTACAAGCCACATAGGATCTAACACACAGATCCTTCTTGCTTCTCCTGTGGACTTGTTATGTAAAGAAATTATTGCTTCAGCTGTAGATTGATTGTACAACCACCCTTCAAACTCTTCGTGGAAATCTTGCTCCATTGCCCGTAAAGGCATATTCGTCAAATAACTAGGAGGCTTGACATCCAGAGTAATATCTTTTTCACCACTTTCTAAGATTCTGACAATTTGTTGTGGAAAGTGTGGTTTCCAATCAGGATACCTTTTCTCAGCTTGCAGCTTCACATAATTCCATAACCTTTGATCATGTTGCTTTACATCTAACCCATGGTAGAATTCTTTGATGTTCTTTGTTTTTACCAATTCATCTATATCCCACCAGGGCAGTGTTTTGATATCAGCCAAGAACTCAAAATACTGTACTCCCTGTTCTCTTCTGATTGCATAAACTTTTAAGTCTTCCAAATATCCCCAAGAGAGAATATCACCCCAAGAGAGTTCTTTGTCGTGTGTAAAGAATTGAAGTGCTCTTAGTTTCTTTCTCTCTTTTGGCATGACTTTGTACCATTTCTTTCTTTCTTCAGCAAGATTTTCTCTCGGTATGGTATCTGGAATACCTTCTGCAGACACTTTCTCCACTATCTTTCTTCTAATTTCTTCTTCATTTCGATCCTTGAACATTTCCGATAACGAAGGAAATGTTTCATCAATTCCAGAATAATGAAAATCAACTTCATCATCAGATGAATCTGAAGCATCTTTAACAATTACTTCGTTGTAATGATCGGCTTCAAAGGCATATCTTGATTCAAATACATCTTCAGAAGTCTCAGGAATTTCATCTTCAATATTGAATTTAAATTTTCCTTCTTGCAAACCCAATTCCTCTAACATCTCTTCCCTTGATCTTCTAACCTCAATCACTTCCTGATTTTTATCTTGTAAGAAAATGACGGTAGGATTAGTGAGGAATACCTGATCCATTTGCTGCTTTCCAGAAGTAGAAGTTTCTTGCTGATCATCATCTTCTTGTTCGTTGATTTGATCATTCAGAAACTCCTCAATCTTTTGTTCATCAATAGGATTCTTCACAATCAATCCTGAAGAACCTTGATCATCATCATCATTCTTCTTATCATCATTTTTCTCATCATCATCGTCTTTTTCATCATCGTCTTCTTCATCTTCATCTGCTTCATCGTCTCCAAGAAGTTCTTCATCAGAATCACTAACTTCTTCTCCACGAGCCTTCTTTGCATCTTTTCTCCTTTTCATAATTTTCATTCTGTAAAGAGCTTCTTTTACGTTGAGAGGCACAGTATATGCATCACCAATAAGTATAAATTGCTTTGTCTTGAATTCTAACAGCAACACTTCTTTGGCCTTTTTCTTCTTTTGTTCAGCAGCAACTCTACGAATGATTTGATAAGAATCAATGATTTGAGAAGGCTCTCCAACTAACATGAAATCTTGACCATGTACAACTTGTTCTTGAGCACTTTCAGCATCAATCATCTCAATATCAATTTGACTTGAAGAAACACCAGCTTCCTGATCATCTTCAACTATACTTTTGTTCTTTTGTATCGCATCTTCAGCTAGTCTTCTTTCTCTTTCAAGTCTTCTTTCTTCAACTTTTCTTACTTCAATTTCATTGAAGGCAGCATGAACATCCTTTTTCAAAAGATTTTCCACAACAGAATATAACATCTTAAGTTGTTCATCTTTCATCACTTTGTCTGCTTTCATGGCTTCCATCTCCAATTTCATTGCTTTCATTTCATTTGAAGTAGATTCACTCATTTCACTGAGAAGCTGATTGAGTGTTTGATTTACATCTTGGAGATTCTTTGTCTTCTCATTCAATGAAGAGATTTCTGCCGTAAGAACTTCAATCACTTTAGTATTATTATCACCATCTTCCTTTATATTCTTCATGGTGTTCTCTTCATGAAAGATTAACATCGATCTGAGTTGATCATGAGCTTTCATTATTTTATTAACTTGCTTTAATAAAAGATCACGTTCGTTTTCAGCCTTTTCTTTTTCTTTTTCAAGCTCTTTGACTTTCTTTGCCAGAACTCTCACTGCTTCATTGTTGAACAAATCATCATCAAAATTCAGATCTTCCAACGGATCTCCTGAAGCAGGTGGCATATTGCTAAAGAAATCATCTGAACTCCTTGGACGTGAAGATTCTGGAATCTCTATATTTTCTGGTACTGTTGGGAACTTTGAATAGAAGACTTCACCCTCGGTAACTTCAACATAGTCAGCGTGACTAGTCTGCTTTTCAGCTTCTCTTTCTTGAAATTTAGATGATTCAACATGTTGTGTATCTTTACCATCTTCTTCTTTTTGAACTTGAATTTCGCCTTTTCTTGCTCGTACATTTCTCGGAATGAAACCAACTAAAACTGCTTTTCTTTTCTTGATTTGTTTCTTTGGATTCTCAGGATCATAAGTTGAATCTTCTTCATCTGACCCTTTCTTTTTCTTTGGAGACTTTTTCTTTAACTGAACTTTTCCTTTGCCAAGAGTGATTGGATCAAGTTCAGATTCTGATATAGTGGTTTCAGAATCATCATCACTTGATAGATCTTGAACGACACCTTCTTGATCTTTAACACCTTTAGCAGCATCCTCATTCTTCTTTAAGAAACTTTTCAGAGATTGTGATAACAATTCAGCTCCTTCTTGAATAACTGCTGACGGTTCCAAAACTGTTTCATCTCTCAGCCTTTGTTGTGGTTCTCCAGAAGACCCTGCAAAACAAATGTTTGACAAATTTATTAGACATTTTCATAACATAAAATTCTAATTTCCTTATAACTCCCCCTTTCACAATACCCTTTTCTACATTCTTTGGAATAGAAACTGCAGGGGACGTCTTTGGAGTTCTCTTTCTCTTTCCATCCTTGGAGTTCTCTTTCTCTTTCCATCCTTGATACACCACCATTTGGAAACCCAGCAAGAATTTTGGAAAAAATGCTAAACTTGAATCTAAGGATAAAAAGCCCTTAGCCATTAATTCTTCGATAAAGGGAGTTCCAGTCACTATAACACCTCAAACCATTTCGGAGGTCTTTGAACTCGATGATCTTCAAGGTAAAACTTCTTTCCCTAAAAAAGAGTATCAAACTGACTTTCTCGAGAGGGGGGTATGAAGAGGAAATGAAAAAAGATACTTTACAAAAGGGCAGCTTTCCTCCTGCTACAAGGTTTTTATTTCATACCTTCCTAATGTCTGTATCAAACAAGACCACTGCTTTCAATGAATTACCATTGAAGATCCAATACCTGGGTTATGCTATACTGAATGAGGAAATCTTTAACTACTCCCAGGAGATCTTCAATGATCTGGTAAAAAATGTTAATAAAAATCTTTTTTTCTATTTCCAAGGTTCTTAAGTTACTATTTTAAAAAGAAATTTTCAAAGGATAATGCTCATGTGCTTATCCAAGGAGAACCTTGTCAAATAAACAGCCTAACTCCTGAAACATTCACACGGCTTTCAAAAATTTCCAAAACACAAACAGAGGTTCCTGAGCAGACTTTAGCAGCAACCACTACTTCTCAGGTACCTGCTGTTGAGCCCACTGCTCAAGGTGATCACAGCAGCAAAACAACCGCTGTGAAACCCACACCTAAAACCACCAAAAGACCAAAACAGAAAAAATCCCAAAAGCCCCCCAAACCTACAAAAAAGGTAACTCTGGAAGATGAGATCCCAGAGCAACTACCAGTGACAACACAAAAGTCACCAATAACCACTGCTGCTACTTCCTCATAGCAATTGGATGAAAGATCTCAACCTGAGACTCAAACTCCTCCTCTTCTTCTCAAAAAGATCAGGTTATAAGAATAGGGACACCACATTATGATGCTCTGGAATCACTTGATTCCATCATCCACAGCCCAGCTCCTGGGGCAAATTCTCTTTCTACACCCATACTCACTGCCCAAATTCCACCACAAATATTGCCCTTGTTGGATGCACTTGATATAGCTCAGACAGAAATCAGTTCTTCTCAACCACCTATCACTGAGAATATGCCACAACAAGTGACTGAGTCTGAGCTCCCTATCATTGCTAACCCACCAACAACTGAGGAGGTTACACCCCTTGAGTTACATGTAACTCTTGGTGGTAGTTCAAGTGAAGCAGCTACTAAAAGTGTTGAACCCACTGGTTTACACTTGGACTGTAGTTTCATCCCTAAGACTTCCTTGAAGGTAATTTCTTCTTTGGGAACCAAAGTGTTTCCAGTATTCACTGGTTCACTTAAAATGGTAACCTCTTTTGAATAAAGAAGTCCCCAGTACCAAGAACAAGGGGCATCAGTGGATGATTTCTGGGAAACTTTCCCTAAGTCAACCACTGATACAACCACTGCCAGTGGGAAATCAGATGATCCCATTAAGTTGGGTGATGGTTTAATGTACAGAGAATTGACGGAGAGGGTTAACAAGATTGACACAACTGTTGCAGAGATCAAAACAACGCTGCAACAGTTGTTACAAGCACAAAAGGCACCACCCACTGCCGCAACAGCTGCAACATCTGGTCCATCATCTGCTCCTACTCCCACTGAGCTATGGAGTCTATTTCAACCTTTGCTTCACAAACAAAGAGAATATGCTGATCAACAACATGAGGTTCAAACTCAAAAGATCAGAAATTTGATGGAAGCTAGGTTTAAGGATACACAAGCAGACATCAAGGAAATTAAGGCCCATTTGATGAAAACCACTAGCACTGCTCCTTCTTCAATCATTTTTGTGGACAACCCACCACCTAATGATGCCAAAAAGGGGGAGAAAATTAAGCAGTTAGAGAAAAAGGGATGGGAAGATGGGCTGTACATTGAACCAGATGCAAAATCTAACTTGGCTGTAGATCTCCTTAGGCCAGATGGTTCCAAAAAGGTTGATGTAATCTTAAATGCTTTTGCTGATGAAAAAGCAAGGCTGAAAAAGGATATGGAGGCAAAGGGTAAATCAAGGTTTGAGCAGGAGAAGAAAGTTTTAATGGAGATGGAAGAACAAGGTACTTCTGAGCCCAAGGATGAGCAGGAAAATCCTAAGCCTAAAAGAAGACAGCCCACTATAAAAGTGAGGCAACCCAAATCCACACCTTCCAGACTCACAAAACATACTCCCCAAACTCCCAAAAACTCCACTCATCAAACCTCCAAACCAACAGATGTTAAAACTCATGTTGTATCAATAGTTGTTGGTACTTCAGTGGTTTCAACAGATGTTAACCCAACAACTGCCACCAATACTACATCAACACACACTTCAACCACTGCTCTCACCATACAATCCACTGCCACACCAAAAACATCATCACCACCATAAAAGCCACCTGCCAAAAAGCAGAAGACAGCTGATGACACATCATCAGTTGTAATGATAACAGTGGTTGAAACACCAGTTGTTTCAACAGCTGTTAGTCAGCCACCTACCACTTCAATCACCACCACTCAAATCACCACTTCTCAACCCACCAAAACACCACCAACCTCTCCTAAACCCAAAAGGAGAAGGATAATACTGGAAGATGATTCTTCACCACCTCCAACATCTTCACAAACACTGACCCTTGCTACCATTCCAAACCATGTTCCACTTTCTTCAGTACAAGCTCAAAATCCAAACACTGCCATTGTTCCTACAAGTGTCGAGTACCCATTAGATCTTCCAGCAGTTAGAGGGGAGATAAAATCCTTCTACTCTGAAGATGATCCTGCAAAAAGGAACCTGCCATCTCTTCAAGTATATCCAAGGCCTAATAACATAGAAGAATATTTGAAGTTAAAGGCTCAACAAGCAGAGGATATCTCCAAAAGAAATATAGAGGGAAAATCTGACAAAGAAATTCAAAGATATTTTCAATATCTACTCACTCAAGTCAGAACTTTGGAGCAGTTTTCAAAAGATCTTTTTCAGAAACTTTCAGAAAGAGCTGATGAAAGCCTAAGAAAATATTACATTGAACACATAATGGCATTCAAGAAATACAAGGCAGAAAAGGCTCAATATAAAGAATGGACCATTGGTGAGCTTAAAGAGGAGTTAGAAAGAGTGAAAAAGATGAATGAAGACAAATTAAAACACACTCCTCATGTTTGGTCAAAGTACAAGAAAAATGTACCAGAAAAGGCTTTACAACTGAAGAGAATGAAAGAAGAGCTTATTGCTGCTGACTATGGGTCAAGGAATCAGGTTAGCAGGTGGAAAGAAGTTAAAGTGTTGGCCACTTATAAAATTTGGAAGAGTTGAGAAAAAGAGATCTCACTACTCCTCAAAAGCCTACTTATCCTGAAGCAGTGGTTCCAGTTAGACAAAAACTGCCAATCAAAAGATCCACTGCTCCACCTGCTGCGGTCCTTTATCAAAGAAGGAAACAAAAGCAGATGGATGCAAAAATAGAAGAAGACATAGCACAAGGGAATTTCATTATAAAAATGTTCCTTCAGCAGATGATAGCAGAAAATCTTGAATTGGCAACAACTTCAAACACTGCTCAACCAGTCATTACCTGGCCTCCATCTCCAAACTCATCATCAATAAAACCTCTCCCAAGAAACCCACTGGATTCAAAAATACTAAAGTGGAAATCTGACAAACAGACCCACATATTGACTTTGCTCAAATCCAGTGGTGAAGTGAAGAACATATCAAGGGAACAAGCACTGGGCCAGGGTGTTGAAGATCTGCAAGATCTCCTTGATCTTACACTGTGCAGGGATGAGGATGATACATATTCCTTGGACTTTGAATTACAATTCAAAGGGCAAGTCAGGGAATTATTGATGAGGCAATAAAGATCCAGAATAATGAAGGGTTTTGGCATCATCTGTTCCAGGGGGAGATTGTTGGGATTGAACCCTACAAAGGAACAATTGATTAAAGCCAAAACTGGATCAGATCAGTGGATCCAGAATAAGCAGATGTTTGTATTCAATCTTTCCCCTTGGAAGTGGCCTTAACATTTGATGACCTCCATCCACTGTTCGTCTACAACAATTGCTGGTCTTCAACAACTGCTAAAGACTGATAAAGACTGTTGAAGACTAAAGCACTGATGCTCAATCTATTGTCATGGTTCAAGTACTGCTGATGAAGACAAAGCACTGCTAGGAGTATAACAGTGAAATGAGAAGCAGTAGTTAGTTTATGTCTTTGTATTATATTGTAATCAGTGGTTAGATAACAGTGCTTGTATAGATCAGTGGTTGTAGGTTGTTAGGAGGTTAGATGTCACTTTCATGGTGACGTCAGCAAAGATGCTTCAGTGGTTTGCTTCGTACTATAAATAGAACAGTACCCTGTACTGTTCTATTAGCTCTTTCATCCCAAGTCATTCTGTACGAACAAACCAGTGTGAGCTCAGGCTAAGGGGAGATTGTATTACATGCATGCATTGTAATTAAATTGTTATAATAAATATAATCATTCGATTTCATGTTAAACATGTGTGTTGAAAGCATTTCTTCCATTTGATTGTGTTGAAAGTTTATTCCATTACATTCCGCTGCAAATTGTTTGTCATTCATCTTCATTATAATTAGAACAAACACAATCATAAGAAACTCATATCCTAACAGAAAGCCAAATAGAAGCCAGCTGGACAGCACTGAAGGCTTGGAAAAGTGGCTATAAAGTTACCAAAATAAAGAGACGTTTTTACTTAAATAAAATAGGGTTTATCCCTATGAAAATGTGTGTACTGAAAACTTGGGAATTTCCCGCGTGTTAATATTATAAAAGTGTGGTATTTTACTCTAATAAAATATTTCCTAACTACGGTCCTGGTGTAATTTCCGCTGATAAACATCGATACCACTAAAACTGGCCGCGGCCGCCCGTTCCCAGGAAGAATAGGGGACGGGGGTTGCGACAGAAGGTGGTATCAGAGCTAAGCCACTGATTCAGCCACATGAGTGTTGTGCTGACACCAAGATATTATTCAAAATGTTAGGAAATTATCTATGGAACTACGTGCATACCTGTATATTATTTTCTGTTATTTGACTATTTGTTAGTTTACAGTATGAGCGACCAAGGACCATCAGACGCTTACCGTCAGTTGTCCAGCTCACCTAGGGACGAAGGCACCTCTTCACAGCCTACCCTCTCAAGGTATTCAGCTGACAATGAAGATGGGATATTCGTGTTTAAGGCCCAATCTGAAGAGTCATTCCCTCCTAAAAAGAGAGGATGGTTCAGCAGAGGAGCACATGAACGTAGGAAAAGGATGAAAAAGTTACAAAAGCAACGAGCTTTAGCAGCCGTTAAGAGAGAAACAGATGCTCACGCCCAGGATATGCTCAATAGGAATCTAGCAAACTTTCATATCTTAGCAACTATAGTTGCAGACCCTAATCTAGAGCAACTCATGGCACCCCAACCATTACCCTTGTTTCCCACACAACCAATGGAGATTGAAGCCAACCCAGAAAACCAAATCCAAATGCATGATTTTGACCCAGCAGAGATACCTAGAGTGCCAGCACCCAATCCCTTAGACCCAAACTACGACCCGTGGTTTGACGACCATAGGGATTACCAGCAACGCTACCCAATACTAGATGAACCCATGCCAAACCTAGCAGCCTACCCAGACTTGGACCCTCTAGACCCTTATTATGATAATGATCAATTCATCAGGGAAATTCTAGAGAATCCTTACCCTTACCAAGAACCCATGCCCCAGTTCCCAAATCCAGTACCAGCCCCTGCACCCCCAATGAGTGCAAAAAATGTGCAAGAACTCTGAACCTTTGGTGAGGAGATTTTAGAAGGAAGCGACAGGATGAGGCAGATAGGAGAACGACTCGTCTGGAAGTATGACGAGCGTAATATGGAGTTCTGGATGAACCCATATCAGTGACGGTGATAAAAATAATATATATATATATATATATAATATGTGTGTATGTTTGAAAAAAAACTAGACAATAGCTATTGACGCCTAATAGTATTGAAATTTCAATTTCAGTTGTATGGTAAAATATATGGATGCATAGTATAAAATAGAGTAAGTCGCAATGTTCGACGATTTTGATCAATACGCGTGTTGTGTGATTGTTTGCATTAAATATTATTTTATGATATTAATACGTGATAAATGTTTAAAATTCAGATGGACAACGAAGTGGACCAGGAAAACTAGAATAACAATAACCAGAATAACAACGATAACTCGAACAACAATAATAATAGAAACCAAGTGGATAACAGTGCCATCCAACACATAGTGGCACAAGGGTTTATAGACGCAATGCCATATATTATCAAAATGGTTAAGGAAGCAGATAATAAAAGTAATAATGGCAGTAAGCGACCTACTGAACCAGAAAATAGCGTAAATAATGGACCAATACTTCAAGTGCCCATTCCTAAAAGAAGAAGAACCATATTTTATGGTTGTTCTTATAAAGAATTCTGGTCCTGTAAACCAATAGAATTCTCGGGCAATGAAGGACCCATTGCAACTCTACGCTGGATAGAAAAGACTGAGGCAGTCTTAAAAATAAGCAAGTGCACAGAAGAGGATAAAATAATGTTTGCTTCCAATATGTTTAAAAACTCAGCCTTAGAATGGTGGAACACTATCCTCCTGTCTAGGGGAAGTGACAGGGTTTACAATATGGAATGAGAAGAATTTAAGAACATGGTAGAAAGGAAATTCTGTCCTCACAATGAAAAAGAACAGATAGCAAATAAGTTCTTAAACCTTAGAATGACTAGAGTAGATAGTAAGGGTTATACTACTACATTCTTTGAATATGCTAGAATAGTGCCAACCCTTGCATCACCAGTACCAGTATTAGTCTCCCGTTACATCTGGGGATTAATCGGGGAGATTAGGCATGTAGTCAAGGCAGCTAGACCCCAAACCATAGAAGAAGCTGTAGAACTAGCAAACACCTTGACTGATGAATTAGTCCATACACGAGAAGAGGACCAGAGGAGAATCCTAGCTCAAAGGCTTACCCAAGAATTTCGCTATGGAAATTCCAACCATGGAAGAAATGTAGGTTCTACCTCTGCACCTTACTGTAATTCCAACCAAGGAAGAAGATTGTAGGAAGAAACCTAGTAATGGGGTGTGCTTCAACTGTGGAGAAAAAGGTCACATCAAGCCGAACTGTTCGAAACTAGCCCCAGCCATGAACAACAAGAATACTAAAAATGCTAGAGCATTTGTTCTAACTGCAGAAGAAGCCAAGATGATTCCGGACGTGATTGCCGGTACGTTTTTAGTTAATGATGTTTTTGCTAAAGTATTGTTTGACTCTGGTGCAAACCAAAGTTTTATTAATACTTCATTTTACAAACTTCTCAATCAACCATTAACTAAACTCCCACAAGAATGTTTAGTAGAAACAGCAAATGGGGAAACCATTAAGATTTCCGAAATCTTGCAGGGAGCAAGAATAGAGTTTTTAAATCAAAAGTTTATTGCAAACCTTTACCCAATGAATCTGGCAGGATTTGATGTTGTATTAGGAATGGATTGGTTAATAACCAATAAAGCCAGTATTTTATGTGATCAAAAGTCAATCCAAGTAAGTTCACCAAAGGGTGAAAAGATCACAATTAAAGGAGATAAGCCGTCTAGATCCACGAAATTCATCTCTGTAATGAAAACAGCTAGCTATATAAGAAAAGGGTCATTAGTGTATTTGATTTCTATAATCACTAACACTAAAAGAAAAGAACCGAAGGATATCCCAGTAGTATCTTAGTTTCCAGATCTGTTTCCATAGGAACTACCAGGACTACCGCCGGACAAGGAAGTTGAGTTCAGAATCCATCTACTACCAGGTACAACACCAATTGCCAAGGCACCTTACCATTTGGCTCCAGCAGAAATGCAAGAGTTAAAGAAACAATTGGACGAATTGTTGGAGAAAGGATTCATTTAGCCGAGTTCATCGCCATGGGGAGCACCGATTTTATTCGTTAAAAATAAAGACGGGTCAATGCGAATGTGCATTGATTACCGTGAATTGAACAAAGTCACGATTAAGAATCGGTACCCATTACCGAGAATCGATGATCTGTTTGATCAGTTGCAAGGAGCTCGATTTTTCTCTAAAATCGATTTATGGTCAGGATATCATCAATTAAAGGTACAGGAAGAGGACATTCCTAAGACAGTTTTCAGAACAAGGTACGGCCATTATGAATTTACTGTCATGCCATTTGGTTTAACCAATGCCCCAGCTGCATTTATGGACATGATGAACCGAATATGTAAGCCATATTTGGATAAATTCATAATTGTCTTTATAGATGATATTCTCATTTATTCTAAAAGTAAGGAGGAACATGCAGCGCATCTGCACGCACTTCTAAGTTTATTAAGAAAAGAAAAGTTTTATGCAAAGTTTTCAAAGTGTGAATTTTGGTTAGAACAGGTACAATTTCTTGGGCATTTAGTCAACCATGAAGGAATTCATGTGGATCCCACCAAGATCAAGGCAATTACCAAATGGAAAACCCCTGAATCACCAACCGAGGTTAGAAGTTTCTTAGGATTGGCCGGTTATTATAGAAGGTTTATTCGAGATTTTTCTAGAATAGCCATTCCCTTAACTAAGCTAACCTGTAAATCTGTTAAGTTTGAATGGGGACCAAAACAAGAAGAAGCCTTTAGAACTCTTAAGCAAAGATTAACCAACGCACCCATATTAGCGTTACCAGAAGGAACTGAAGATTTTGTAGTCTATTATGACGCTTCTGAGTTAGGATATGGAGGTGTGTTGATACAACGCCAAAAGGTTATAGCTTACACCTCTAGACAACTTAAGAATCATGGAGAAAATTGTTCAACCCATGAAAATCTGGATACATTACCTTTATGGAAGTAAGTTTACCATTTTCACAGATCATAAGAGTTTAAGGTATGTTTTCAGGCAAAAGGAGTTAAACATGAGACAAAGACGCTGGATGGAAATTCTTAGTGATTATGATTGCAATATCCAGTACCATGCAGGAAAGGCTAATGTAGTAGCTGATGCTTTAAGTCGAAAACATCATGAAAAAACAAAAAGTATGTGTTCTCTTAAATTAAATCTACAAGTAGATTTAAATGAACAGATTAGAAAAGCACAAGAATCAGTAATCAAGGATGATACTGAAAAGTTGAAAGGAATGATTAAGGAATTAGAACGAGGAACATATGGAATTTGGAGATTCCATAAGAAAAGAATATGGATACCCAAATTAGGAGACCTACGCCACCGTATATTAGAAGAAGCCCATAAGTCTAAGTATACGATGCATCCTGGAAGTGATAAGATGTATCAGGATTTAAGAAAGAACTTCTGGTGGATAGGAATGAAAAAGGACATAGCCGTATATGTTGCCAAGTGTTTAACATGTTCACAAGTTAAAGCTGAACACCAGAAACCCTCAGGTTTGTTGCAACAATTAGAAATGCCAGTTTGGAAATGGGAATTGATAACAATGGATTTTGTTACTAAATTACCCAAGACAAGAAAACATAATGATATAATTTGGGTGATTATAGACAGGTTAACTAAGTCAGCTCATTTCCTACCGATGAAAGAAACATTCAGTAAATGAAATAGTTTCATTGCATGGAATTCCTTTATCAATTGTTTCTGATAGAGATAGCCGTTTTACCTCTCATTTTTGGGCAAGTTTCCAAAAGGCAATGGGAACCAAGTTGAATCTAAGCACCGCTTATCATCCTCAAACGGACGGACAAAGCGAAAGGATAATTCAAACGATGGAAGATATGCTTAGAGCTTGTGTAATTGATTTCGGAGGTAATTGGGAGGATCACTTACCATTAATAGAATTTTCATACAACAACAGTTATCATACCAGTATCAATGCTGCACCATTCGAAGCACTTTATGGACGAAAGTGCCGAACGCCAGTTTGTTGGGCAGAAATTGGAGAAAAGCAACTATCTGGACCTGAGATAGTACAAGAAACAACCGACAAAATTATCCAAGTCAAGGAACGATTGAAAGCAGCACGTGATCGACAGAAAAGTTACGCTGACAACAGGCGAAAGCCGTTGGAGTTTCAAGTAGGAGACAATGTATTATTAAAGGTTTCTCCTTGGAAAGGAGTGGTAAGATTCATCAAAAGGGGAAAGCTGAGCCCCAGGTATGTTGGACCTTTTGAGATTATTATAAGAATAGGACCTGTAGCTTATCAGCTACAACTGCCAGAGGAAATGGTAGGAATACATGATGTATTTCATGTATCTAATCTCAAGAAATGCTTAGATGATAAATTACTGATAGTACCTCTTAAGGATATAGAGGTAAATGAAAAACTCAAGTTTGTGGAAAGGCCTCTACAGATTGAAGACAGAAAGGTCAAAAATCTGAAACACAAGAGATTAGTTCTGGTCAAAATAAAATGGGATTCTAAAAGAGGACTAGAGTACACTTGGGAGCTTGAATCAGAAATGCAAAGGAAATTGTAACATTCCCAAAATTTTTATTTATATACAATATATAAAAACTTATGTTATTAAAAAGGTGCATCATGGGTAAGTTGACCGATGGAAATATGAGGTATTTTGGGCAAGCATAGGAACCATTTAATAATTAAATTATAAAAATACATTATATTTGGACCTACTCCATTTAATGAAACTTGGTTCAAAATGTAGATAACATTATTCTCATTTTAATGACATATTCATTGTTTTATAAAACGTCATGTTTTAGAAGTTATAAACGCCAAATGGGTGAAGTAGTTAAATTAATTATAATAGGATAAATTACAATTTTCGTCCTTTATGTTTGTATTGATTTGCAATGGATAACCTTTAACTTCAATAATTACAGTCACAATCCTTTATTTGGAAAACTCATTACACCTTTCGTCCTTTACCACTAACTAGGTTAAAATTTTTTGTTAAGTCTATTCACTCAAGGGTAATTTTGTAATTTTACCTATTTATTTAATTTAACATCCTTTATGTTACCTAAAAACATGTTAGACCTATCTCATATGCACCTCCATCTGCAACACACTCCCTCTGCAACTCAATCTGCCACCACCACCACCCCTTCCCACGCACCACCCCCACCCCCACCCCCACCCCCAACCCCACCTCCGTTTACCCTCCTCTTTCCGCTTCAACCTCTCCGTCACTTCATCCCCAAAACTCGAACCCGAACCCGTTTACACCTCCGTCAAATCCTTCGTCCCAGCCACCGTCGCCAACCTTGGTCCCGGCTTTGACTTCTTAGGCTGTGCCGTTGACGGAATCGGAGACTTCGTCACCCTCAAAGTTGACCCACAAACCCCAACCGGCGAAATCTCAATCTCCGACATCACCGGAACGGTTAACTCAGCTAAAAAAATTAAGCAAAAATCCTAACTGGAATTGTGCCGGAATAGTCGCTATTTCCGTCATGAAAATGCTCAATATCCGATCTATTCACTGATTTCATAACTTACAGTCTCACATACTTGCATTTATTATAGTTAAGTGATGTTCTACCAATTGTATGGATATTAACTGTTTCCTATTGTATTTGTTTTAGTGCTGGTTTGAGTTTGCTATGTACAGAGTGTATGTGAGCTTGATAACAAGGTTTTTTTTACTATTAATTTTATGGATATAAGCTGTGTGTTATCATAGCATTGCTTCTGTTGATTAACCTGCACATGCTTTGCTGTATCTGCACTCTGAGTTATCGAATTCACTTTTTAGGGTAGCGGCACCAGTGCAGCAGCTACTGCCGTAACTGTTAAATGAGATAATTAGGGCGGCCGTAGTGGTGGTGCTTATGACAGATCTGGAGAATTAGGGCGGCCGTAGTGGTGGTGCTTATGACAGATGCGATTTTACAGATGGTGGTGGTGCTTATGGTGGTGGTATGGCGGTAGTGTCTGTGATAATGGTGTGGTGGTGGCGGCGGTCTAGTATGGTGGGTGTTATAAACAAGGGGTTGATGGTGAAAGAGGGGTTTTACAAGGAAGAAACAACCTATGAAAAGACATAAATGCCCTCACTTGAGGTGCACATGATATGACTTACTGTTTAAAATTAACCGGGTTAGTGTTAAAGGACCAATTGTGTAATGAGTTTTCCAAATAAAGGATTGTGACTGTAATTATTAAAGTTAAAGGCTATCCATTGCAATTCAATACGAACATAAAGGACGAAAAGGGTAATTTACCCATTATAATATATAAAATAATAATAATAACTAAAACTTACATATATTAATAATATAATAAATTTCAAATTTCTTTCTTAATTGAAATGGAAATAAGTGGACGTGTCCCAAAGAAATCAAAATTCAAACTAACATTTAATGCAACTAAGGGCGTGTGTGCATGAATGTATGAAGTTGATACGTGTCCATCTGTAGTGCCATTCCAAGATTCCTACAACAAGTATAAATAGAAAGGAAACATTCGAAATTTGTTTCATCCCTCATCAGCTTTTTCCCTCTCTCATTTCTATTTTTATTATTATTATTATTAAACTTATTAAAATCCAAAGCCCTGCCCCATTTTAAGTATTGTAACCCCTAATCACTGATGCCATGTCTGATTAATCTAGGGCCCCGTAACGTATGTCAAGGCTCTGCCTAAATTCGTTGGGGTTATGTCTCGTGACGTAGGGATAAAATGAAATTGGGTTACTATACTTAATGTAAGTACACTATATATTTTATTAAATAATCCAGGAGTTGTACCAAGATATATCAACCCTCCAAAATATTTCTAACACCCCTAATATATTTAAGATACCCCTATATGTTTTTAAATACACCTTGTATGTTAAAACCGAGCCCGAAATACAATATAGCATTAAAAATAAATGAAAAACAAGAAAAGTTAAGATGAGGCGGGCCGCGTAAGGTACCCCATAACCCTTACGCGGGCCGCGAGAGGCTAAAAAGGTGGCGCACCCCGGTGCGGCCATGTGGCCCAACACCCGGCAAGTCTATAAGCTGACCCAGCCCAGCTATACGTTGACTGGAGGTCAACGCGGGCCGCGTAAGCCCTGCCTCTATGTTACGCGGGTCGCGACAAATCCAAACTCAACACCTATAAATAGAACGCATCGGATCTCAGTTGAATTCGTTCATTTCTTTCTTTCTTAAGCAAATTTCTGAATAGAAGGCATAATACTCGGGTATTATAGCCCACTAATTAGCGAGGTTCTGCTCCGTTGTAAGTATTATAACCCCAGTTTCGTATTAGATACGCTGCCCGATTGATTTAGGGTTCCGTAACAACTGTCGTGGTTCTGCCCGACGTAGTTGTTGGAATACCGTCTCGGGGAGGGTATCATTAATATTATCAAAAGGGTTATTATACTAACCTATGTACATTTGTGTAAATTATAGATTAATCCCAGGAAACCCTTACACGAAGTCTAAGATAGCAATGTGAGTTTATCCAATTTTTGTTAAACTTTTTGTAATACTTAATGCTTTACAATATGATTAAGCGGTGATTGAGTCTTTGTAGTTCTTCAATTACTGCCGGTATGTTGGGGTTTTGTATACAAAATTTACTACTGCGAGCAGTAAGTATGGATAACAGTACGTTACCATTGGACAACGAGTTAGCCAATGTGTAATATGACCCGCAAGTCAGGATTGACAGTACTGAATGAGTAATTGTGTAGAAATAAACAATGTGATCGCTCTTAATACTGTTTTAATTGATAAAATGTTTCTTGATTAAACTGGGATTCACTCACCAGTATTTCCCACTGACAAATGTTTTTAAACACGTGTTTCAGGTAACACAATGTAAAAGCCAATTAGTAAAAAGCCAGCTCGAGAGCACTGGCGGCTTGGAAAAAAATGTGGCTATAAAAGTTATCTAAAATACGATGTTTTAAACTCAACAAAAGAGGATTTAACCCTATGTTGTAATAAGAAACTTGGGTTTTACCCATGTGATTATTAATATCAAATAAGGTGGTTTTACTCTGATAAAATATTTCCTAACTACGGTCCCGATGAAATTTCCGCTGCCAAATTAATAAACTGATACCACCACAACGAATGTTCGCGGTCGCCCGTTCCCAGGACAGATAAGGGGGCGGGGGTTGTGACAGAAGGTGGTATCAGAGCCTTGCCACTGGTTCAAGCCAAAGAAGTGTTCTGCTGACACTTAAGTTTTAAATTCTGTGTTAGGAAATAATTTATGTGATTATGTGTTATATATTATTTGAGTCTACAGTATGGGTAAGCAAAAGATTTCGGACATCTATCGTCAATTAGATAGTTCACCAAAAGATAAGGAAACCTCATTTCAACCAAAACCCTCAGGATACTCAGCAGATACTGAAGAAGGAATATTTATTCGTAAGGCACAGTCTGAGAAATCACTTACCACTAAGAAGAGACTTGGATTATTAGAAAAGGTCAAGAGAAAATAAAGAAAATAAATAGGTCACAACCAAAGAAAATGATAATCAATGAGGAAATAAATGCACAAACTCAGGAAACAGACAATAACCCACCATGAAAAGATGAATTAGATCAACAATGGGTAAATCTCCATATGTTAGCCACTACAGCAGTAAATGCTAACTTATATTAAATAGTTGAACCGCCAAACCAGTACCAGCACCCATGCCACCTATGAGCCAGAAACTTTAAAGAAACTTTGCCCATTAAATAAACAACCTAGTAGAGAAAAGAGATAGAATAAACCTTACATGAAAGCATGTTGAGCATAATACTCCTATAACCTAGATAGACTAAAATAAGTTATAGATGCATAATCACTAGTATATTTTGAATCCAGTTGTAGTCTGTAATAAATACATATATATATAAGTCGTAAGGTTCGCCGTTCTTAATCAATCTATTTTATGATTGTACCCAAATGTTAGCTGTTTCATAAAATATGCATTCCAATAATCTTAAGACGTATTTAAATTGTGAAACAACCATTCAAAAAGTAATTGTTTCAAGGAACATTTCAAATTATTATACAAATGAATAAACAGCCTCTTATCATTTCACTAATATATATACAGATATCTACTAATTATTTTATTAATACATATGAGTTTACAATTATGAATTTATGTATATGTATATATAATTGAAATTGCAATTCATGTATATCACAATTAAGGTGAGTCATCATCAATTTTCTTTGAAACTACACGTGTCCAAGGGAGCTGGCATTCATTCACCTAAATATGATTGAATTTTTTTTATTATATATTAATACATACTATATATATCTTACATGATATATTCCTTCACATACAAAGAATAAATGGTTTAGTTGTAGTAGTAACTTTATGATAAATATATATATATATATATATATATATATATATATAAATAAAATAAAAATAGAGAAGATTTTTGTCAAGCTAAGAATACTCCAGTAAACAGCAAAGTTAAGTTACTACTTTAGTCACAAAACATCATAGAATAGCTTTTATATTTATATATAATAGACTATTTGTTCAATAAAAACTTCAGTTTTAACTATAAGTTTAATGTTTTATCTACATTATTTAAAACTAATTTATGATTCTGTGTCATCAGCATTGTTTAGATATAGATATTATATAAACTGATTAACGTAAATAAAGGATCATTATGAAGTAAATGTTTTAACCTATTGACTAAGTTCATATATTACAACAAGATATTTGGTATAGTTATTATTATTATATTTATTAACTATAGTTGAAATATAAACCAAAGTACAATATTGATGATTATAACATAACTTATAATAGTAAATATTAATAATATCCTATAACTCATCCAAATACGTGTTATATTGTTCTATTGCCTTGTTTAGTATTAATAATTGGAAATATATATATATATACATTATCATAACGTTTAAATAACATTTATATATTTATACGTGTATATAATATAAACTAAAAAGTTATTCTACATAGGGTACATGTAGAATTTTATACGTATAGCATAATTCAAAGAAAGTATATGTTCAAAAGATTTTTTTTTATCATCATGTTTTTATTCTCTACCATTTAGAATATTATATTTAAAAGAAGTAATAAATTTTACGATATATTATAAAAGAAAAGAAAAGATGGATCTAATGGTTTATACAATCGGTATATATAAAAGAGAATAAATAATTTTAAAAGTAAAAGATGTTACAAAATGAAAACCCCTTTTTACTACTCGTCTTAAATTAATAATTTAAGTATTCTATATATTTACTTATTTATTTATTTTACCTGGCACATTTAAAATTTCCTTGAAAATTCTAGTTTTGTTTCATTTTCAAAACTAAAATTTAAAATAGATACCTCACATAAATATAATTGACCCAAATGTGTATTTAATACAGTTGTCTTTTATATAACTTTATTTAAAAATCATATTACAATTTTAATATTTTTAAATAAAATTTCTATTACTATTGTATGGGATATACATACATATTCTAATACATGTATATTACTCAAATATATTTTGAATCAATTTTAGAAACGTCAAACTCTGTATTACTTACCATAAGTACTTCTTTGAATAAATAATATAATATACAATAAATTGATAGTTAAGTTTTGATACTTTATGGTTCAACCCACTAGTTAAAAATAAATTTATTCCCATGAGTCCAGAAAGTTCATATTTTGAGTAATTCATTTCTTTAAATCTTTTATTTATCCATCCTTAAATTCCAAAATATTATGTTCAATAAATTTAAACAGAAGTTTATTTCAATATACTACTTTTATAAAAGGATAAAATAAAGTCATGAAAATAAGCTTGATGATGGGTACCATCGGATGTATAGTATTATTTTTATATAATAATTTAGTATTATATATATGTGTGTATATATATTACGTAAGTTTAATATTAACTAGAGATTTGAAATTTTATACACATATATGCATATACCCAATAGAATTTCTTGATGGTATACCCAATATAATATCTTC
This sequence comes from Helianthus tuberosus, assembly GCA_030545235.1. Lineage (NCBI taxonomy): Eukaryota > Viridiplantae > Streptophyta > Magnoliopsida > Asterales > Asteraceae > Helianthus > Helianthus tuberosus. The sequence continues at coordinate 130,200,988 of CM060407.1, forward strand.
TGTAAACATAAGAGAAAATATTATTGGTAATTCATATGAAAACATGAAGTCATTATAAGAATAAACCATGAACCCTACTATGTTTTAAAATGTCATCTGTCTCAATAAAATATTCCTTGTGACAAAATCTAATAAAGTTAGCTGTAAGCATACTCTTCACATTGAACCAAGCCATAGTGTCAATGGAGACAACGATATTTTTGTCAAAACTCCATCTTCCAAACAAAAGAAAAACCACAACCATAATAATATCTATGCTTAAAGATTAGGATATTGATAATTACTGGTAACACTTAGAATAGTATTTAGACTTGAACTTAAGAAAAATGCCTTAGTATAAATTTTGAGATAAGCTAATTACTTGAATAGATAAAGTGTGATGGTTATTGGTATACCGTGAGGATGATGACTAGAAAAGTGCAAGTATGATAAATAAGCAATAACACCTGGCCACTGTTATTTCTTTTTTATTAGTACTACTCGGTTCTAGAATATAATCCATCATGAGAATACTGATTTCCTTGTTTCTTGATGCAAACTATAATAAACAATGTACTTTCAAAATCCTGATTTGAGAGAAGTCTATTTATGGGAAATACCATGATAATTACCTCTCCGGTAAAACTGGGCATGGTGCGGTAGACTCTCCAGCTTGTCCGGGTAAGATGTGGTTACCTCTCTGGCAAAACTGGGTATGGTGCGATAGACTCTCCAGCTTGTTCGGGTGAGATGGGGTTACCTCTCCGGCAAGACCGGATAAGATGGGGTATGTGTTATGGAATTCCCTAAATATTACCATGACCTGATGTCTGACATGTTTTTGGAAATATGAATCTATTAAATACATTGACCTTGTAAATGGTATGTATACTACCAGTATGTGAAATATATGATTATATAGACATGTATGTCTATGAGAAAATCTAAAGACCATATTGATTGACATTTAGGAATAAATCACGAACAAGTGTGTCAATGATAATTTTAGACTTATTTATTAGGAATCTCTCGTATACGTCTATAATTTCGATATCAAACATTATTTCGTTTGATCATCCGTCTCGTAACTCGTATGAAAGATAAACAACATGAACTTTATAAGTTGGAACGTCATCGAAAGTATAAGAATTTCCTTTGCAATTATTAACGCATTAGGAAACCTGTAACTAAAAGTTGTGTTAAAATACAAAACATATTTTAGTCAAGGATAAGAATCTCATAGAGAATAGTTCTGGTCAAAGTAAAAACAAGGACCAAAATATACCTAGAAACTAAACTAACTAAAAATATTCATCCATATTTCAGGGAACCTCGAGGACGAGATTTAAAACAAGGTGGGGAGGATGTAACATTCCCAAAATTTTTATTTATATAAAATATATAAAAACTTATGTTATTAAAAGGATGCATCATGGGTAAGTTGACCGATGGAAATATGAGGTATTTTGGGCAAGCATAGGAATCATTTAATAATTAAATTATAAAAATACATTATATTTGGACCTACTTCATTTTAATGAAACTTGGTTCAAAATGTAGATAACATTATTCTCATTTTAATGACATATTCATTGTTTTATAAAACGTCATGTTTTAGAAGTTATAAACGCCAAATGAGTGAAGTAGTTAAATTAATTATAATATATAAAATAATAATAATATTAATAACTAAAACTTACATATAACAATAATATAATAAATTTCAAATTTCATTTTCAATTGAAATGGAAATAAGTGGACGTGTCCCAAAGAAATCAAAATTCAAACTAACATTTAATGTAACTAAGGACGTGTGTGCATGAATGTATGAAGTTGATACGTGTCCATCTGTAGTGTCATTCCAAGATTCCTACAACAAGTATAAATAGAAAGGAAACATTCGAAATTTGTTTCATCCCTCATCAGCTTTTTCCCTCTCTCATTTCTATTTTTATTATTATTATCAAACTTATAAAAATCCAAAGCCCTGCCCCATTTTAAGTATTGTAACCCCTAATCACTGATGCCCTGTCCGATTAATCTAGGGCCCCGTAACGTATGTCAAGGCTCTGCCTAAATTCGTTGGGGTTCTGTCTCGTGACGTAGGGATAAAATGAAATTGGGTTACTATACTTAATGTAAGTACACTATATATTTTATTAAATAATCCAGGAGTTGTACCAAGATATATCAACCCTCCAAAATATTTCTGACACCCCTAATATATTTAAGATACCCCTATATGTTTTTAAATACACCTCGTATGTGAAAACCGAGCCCGAAATACAATATAGCATTAAAAATAAATGAAAAACAAGAAAAGTTAAGTTGAGGCGGGCCGCGTAAGGTACCCCATAACCCTTACGCGGGCCGCGAGAGGCTAAAAAGGTGGCGCAGCCCGGTGCGGCCATGTGGCCCAACACCCGGCAAGTCTATAAGCTGACCCAGCCCAGCTATACATTGACTGGAGGTCAACGCGGGCCGCGTAAGCCCTGCCTCTATGTTACGCGGGCCGCGACAAATCCAAACCCAGCACCTATAAATAGAACGAATCGGATCTCAGTTGAATGCGTTCATTTCTTTCTTTCTTAAGCAAATTTCTGAATAGAAGGCATAATACTCGGGTATTATACCCCCCTAATTAGCGAGGTTCTGCTCCGTTGTAAGTATTATAACCCTAGTTTCGTATTAGATACACTGTCCTATTGATTTAGGGTTCCGTAACAACTGTCGTGGTTCTGCCCGACGTAGTTGTTGGAATACCGTCTCGGGGAGGGTATCATTAATATTATCAAAAGGGTTATTATACTAACATATGTACATTTGTGTAAATTATAGATTAATCCCAGGAAACCCTTACGCGAAGTCTAAGATAGCAATGTGAGTTTATCCAATTTTTGTTAAACTTTTTGTAATACTTAATGCTTTACAATATGATTAAGCGGTGATTGAGTCTTTGTAGTTCTTCAATTACTGCCGGTATGTTGGGGTTTTGTATACAAAATTTATTATTGCGAGTAGTAAGTCAGGATGACAGTACGTTACCATTGGACAACGAGTTAGCCAATGTGTAATATGACCCGCAAGTCAGGATTGACAGTACTGAATGAGTAATTGTGTAGAAATAAACAATATGATCGCTTTCAATACTGTTTTAATTGATAAAATGTTTCTTGATTAAACTGGGATTCACTCACCAGTATTTCCCACTGACAAATGTTTTTAAACACGTGTTTCAGGTAACACAATGTGAAAGCCAATTAGTAAAAAGCCAGCTCGAGAGCACTGACGGCTTGGAAAAAAAATGTGGCTATAAAAGTTATCTAAAATACGATGTTTTAAACTCATTAAAAGAGGGTTTAACCCTATGTTGTAATAAGAAACTTGGGTTTTACCCATGTGATTATTAATATCAAATAAAGTGGTTTTACTCTGATAAAATATTTCCTAACTACGGTCCTGGTGAAATTTCCGCTGCCAAATTAATAAACTAGTACCACCACAACGAATGTTCGCGGCCGCCCGTTCCCGGGATAGATAAAGGGGCGGGGGTTGTGACAGAAATATCCACACTTATTCCAGTAGACCTTGAGGACGAGTTCTAAAACAAGGTGGGGAGGATATAACAACCCTCCAAAATAATTCTGACACCTCTAATATAATTAGAATGTCCCAATAAGTCTTAAAATACACCCCGAATGCGAAAACTGAGCCCAAAGTACCATATATAATTAAAAATAAAATAAAAATCAAGATTTTGGGGTTTCTAAGTGCTGACTGGTCATAGCTAGGCCCTACAACCCTAGGTCGCGGGCCGCGAAGGCCCTGCCTTCTTTCTTCGCGGGGCGCGACAAACACGAAATCAGGCCCTATAAATAGAGGCCATCGACCTTCAGTCCCAACTCGCACTACACAACTTTCTCTCTCGAATTTCTGCATAGTTAAAGTAATTTTCGGGCATAATACCCCCTAAATAACGAAGTTCTGCCTCGTTGTAAGTATCATAACCCCGGTTACGTATTAGATACGCTGCCCGATTGATCCAGGGTTCTGTAACGGCTGTCGAGATTCTGCCCGACGTAGTCGTTGGAATGCCGTCTCGGGGAGGGTATTACTAATGTAAATATTGGGTTATTATACTAACACGTGTGCATTTGTGTAATTAATAGATAATCACCAGAAATCCTAAAGGGAAACCCTAAGACAAGAATGTGAGTAATCCTTCTTTTTGCAAATTGTTTTGACAAAATCTCAAATGTTTTACATTATATTAAACAGTTATTGAGTATTTGTATTCTACAATTATCGTCGGTATATTGGGGTTTTGTATACAAAATTGGAAAAATTACAAGTTTTGTCCTTTATCTTTATAGTACTTTACAGGCGGTGTCCTTTTTTTCAAATGTTGACAGGTGGTGTCCTTTATAGGGAATTTTGTTGCAAGTTTTGTCCTTTGAGCCTAACCCAATTAGATTTTGTTGTTAAATCTGATTACCCAAGGGTATTTTAGTCTTTTTACTTATTTAAAGGACAAAACTTGTAACTTATTCTTTAAAAATATTTAAAAAAAATTATATATATACGTATAACAAACAAGATGTTCATCTTCCTTCACTCCTAGAACAATCATCCCCATTTCTTCTTCACCCCTGTATTATTCCACCTGCAATACTACACATTCTCACAATACTAACCATCAATCAATGGAGTTTTCGAGAGTTATCAACCCTCACCCTCTCCCCTTACTCGCCGATTCACATGCTACTAAACCCTTACCCGCTCCTTGTTCTTCTTCCCTCTTTCTCGGATCCACCCGCAACCTCCGCCCCACCCAAACCCGATCCATTTCCTCTGCTCATCATCGATCTGCTGCTGTTGCAGTGAAATCGCAGTGGTATACCAATATTCATGTAGAAGCTAACAGGGATTTTGGGGCTTCTTGACGATTCGCGGTGGATCAGTTGATTTTGGGGCTTATTGACGATTCGTAAATCGAGGATCTTATAAAAGAAGCCGGAGTTGGGGCGTCACGGGTCAAACATTGTAATTTGGTAGAACTAAATATGTGAAGTGGAGTGTAATTGGCTTTCTATGCACAAAAGTTATCCAATTTGGTTAGTTTTTGCTCAATTTTTGCTGTTAAAACTTTGTTTGTCTTCAAAAATTGCAACTTTGTAGAACTCTGCTCCCTGTTGTTTATATTTTTTTTTATAAAAAAGTGTGAAATGGAGCAGAATTTGGTTTTCTATCCATAAAACAAATTATGCAATTCTGTTAGTGTTTGCTCATTTTTGGTGTGAAAACCCTGTTTTTCCTTAAAAATTGTAAATCTACAGGACTCTGTTTTCTTTTGTTCATAATTTTTTGAAGAAATTTTAAATTTGTCTATACGTTAGAACAAACCAGTGGAGCACCAGTAACCAGTTTAATCCACTGTACATTTCAGAAAAAAAAATGGCAGCCATAAACTGTTAGAAACTTTCCTAATTCTAAAAAAAATAGTTTCTGCATCTCCATACTCCATCTAAATTTGGGGAAAATTCAAAACACTCTCAAGATTCCCCCAAAAAAATCTGTTTTTATATGGTGGTGGTGGGAGATGGCGGTGGCGGTGGTGGTGGGAGATGGCGGTGGTGGTGATGGTGGTGGCCGGTGGGTGGTCTAAGTGATAGAGAGATAACATTTTTATTTTACATATTTAGTCCTTTCAGGTGAAATTACAAGAATGCCCTCATGTGCTTTGCACATGATCAGATTTAACAAAAAAATCTAACTGGGTCAGGGATAAAGGACAAGACGTGCAACAATATTTCATTTAAAGGACACCGCCTGTCAACATTTGAAAAAAATGACACCGCCTGTAAAGTACTATAAAGAAAAATGACAAAACTTGTAATTTTTCCATACAAAATTTGTTACTACACTGTGAGTAGTAACATGACCACAAGTCGGGTTGACAGTACCGTGGGTGGTAATTAAAGTGGATGGAAACAAATGTAATTGCGCGACCGCCTTCAATACTGTACAATGGTTTTAATTATCCTGATTAAACTGGGATTCACTCACAAGTATTTCCCACTGACAAAATGTTTTAAACGCGTTTCAGGTAACAAAATGTGAAAGGCAAATAGAAGCCAGCTGGACAGCACTGGATGCTTTGAAAAGTGGCTATAAAGTTACCTAAATAAAGAGACGTTTTTACTTAAATAAAATAGGGTTTATCCCTATGAAAATGTGTGTACTGAAAACTTGGGAATTTCTCACGTGTTAATATTATAAAAGTGTGGTATTTTACTCTGATAAAATATTTCCTAACTACGGTCCTGGTGTAATTTCCGCTGCCAAACTAATAAACATCGATACCACTAAAACTGGCCGCGGCCGCCCGTTCCCGGGTAGAATAGGGGACGGGGGTTGCAACACATTTAGTAAATGTTGTAGGTTGGTAAACGTTTTAGACAATTTTAAAAGTGTCAAATGATTTCACTTTTAGTTTAAAAGGGTCAAAATGACCTAAATGCACTTAATATACTTACAACATCCAACTTTTAGTTTGAACGAGTCAAAATGGTCTAGATAAATTTTAATAGACTAAAAGTTGGATGTGTTAAGTGTATTGACACCATGGGTGATAGAGTACACCCAATAACCTAATAAGTAGTTTTGTTTTAACTTATAATGTATACCTTTTTTTGTAGGCATGGTGGTAAAACAAGGTCTCCAAGGCCGAGTACACCCCGAGTAGTCGCTACAAGGTAGGCTGTCGAGGCGACTTTCTCCAACTCCGACTAATTACTCGGAATCGATCAAATGCGGTCAACATGGGCCAAAATCGGATCTAGTAGGTCAACTCGTGCCGAGTTTGACTTAAAATAAAATAAACCATAACTTTTATGCCTATAATATTAAAGAATGAATATTAATTTCACGTATTTTGTTATAAATATTAGTAAATTTATGTTATTTGACATATATTTAATTTCCAAAAACTAATTTCTTTATAATTTGGCATGTCCGAGTACTCCCGCGTGTACTGTCCGCCTAGGCCGAGTACTCTCAACTCCCCGGTCGACCGACTAGGGAGCGCCTAGCGACTTTTGCAACCATGTTTATAGGCTTAAATTGCAAGTTTGTTTCAAGATCCGAGTCTTAGAGATCAACTATGGCTTCGAATAAGGCATCAAATAAAGATGACGAAGATGATATGGACAAGGGGACAAGGATGATGATATGATATGAACTAGCTAGTCTTATGTTCTAAGTATCTTTATGTTTAAACTCATTTAGACTATGTTATGGAGTTTTTTTTATGTTTTAAACATGATGTTTATGTTAATAAATTGGTTTGCTATATGTTTATATCAAAACTGGAAATCCGCAGGTTATTTGGGGGAAACTAGAAACACCGGAAAAACCGGTTTACGGGTCAAAGGCTTTTAGAGGCGACATTTTAAGCTTTAGCAGCGACATGTTGCCGTACATTTTTAGCAGCGTTTTTGACAGTAGTGACGAAGTTTTAGCGGCGACATGTCTCTGCTAAAACCCAGATTCCTTGTAGTGTTTGTGGGCATTTATGTTTCAAAGAATAATGTAAGGTAAATATAATTTAACTACGAGGAATAAACATTTTTGTAAACGAACACACTGTTTGTAAAAATAAAACAAAGAAAAACAAAAAAGGAATGTAACGTAAAGCAAAGCTTAATTCAGCGAGGAAGTGATGAACTGTTTGAGAAATGAGAAGAAAACAAAGTTTTTTTCCTGGTTGTAAGGAAATGTATTGCAAAGCAATGGTCACCTCTGTCGTTTATTATTCAAATGGGACATTTTCCTACCACGTTTCTTCTTTCCTCATATGAGAAAAGTCTGTCGACCGTTTTTGACTTATTGCAATAGCTAGGTAGCAAAAAATCTGAGGGTATAGACGCGAACAAGGAACGTTCAATGCATGAATGATCCATGGCATTGACCGTCCAGCCTGTGTTAGAATATTTGTAGATATTCTGTCTAGCTCTCGCATCTATCCAGCGTCCACTGTGTTAAGTGCAATGTAGTACTCACAAAAGCATTGCTACCATCTACAAATTAAGACAATAATAATAATTCAGGTGCTACATTTTCTAGGCTTCACAAAATCAAAGTGAGGTCGTGTTCTCTTTGGCGCGGATTTCAGCAAGCATTTTCTGGGCCATCAGGGATGCTCTCATAACCATCATGTTGTTGCCTAGGCTTTTCAACAGGAATGCACTTCAAAACAACTGCAATTGGCATGCCTACAAATCCTATTCCGATGCTGAGTAACCACAGATCCCGATCTAGGGGCACAGTGCTTGCAAAAGTACCAAGAAACTCCACAATGATGATTTGGAAAACAATAGTTGCCAACATGACACCGATGAATATCCAACTGCTCAACATCCCTCGGAAAATGTTTATTTTTTCGATATCACGGCTGTTTACTTCGTTAAATACCTACAAAAGGAAGTTTGTGTTAAAAGGGGTTTTTTATAAATATATTTGATCATTTTTGGATTTTTTTAAATGATTAATTTACAATACAATTATAAACTATCTTACTGTTACATAAATAAACTAATAGAGCAAATTATGAGGCTTTTATGCATTTGAATATACTTCATATATATCAACATTTTTTTATCTATTTATTATTTATAAATTTTCAGTTTTAAACAGTAATATAATGTGTAGGAGAAAAATGATTTAAACACAAATATAATTTGGGGTGTCAATGGTGTGGGGTTGGCAGGTTGAATCATTAAACCCATGCACAACCCTAACCTAAATACACTTAAAATCATGCAACACGGGTTGACGGATTGTAATTGAGTTGGAAACATGTTAAACAGGTTTTGGGGTTGTAGGTCGATCATTTTATTGAAGTCAAAGTGTACACGACCCATTAATCTAATCAAACGCGTTAAATTTTACTTTCTTTAAATTTACCCGTTTCATTCAATATAAACATAACCCAAACCCGATTAGATTATACGATTATACCTGACAGAAGACAAAGGTGTTGAATATGAAAGTATTGAGGATGGCAGTTGCATCGTCTCCATGCAAATTCAGAATGGATTTCCCAGCAAAATTCAAGACAAATAGAACAACCATTTGGTAAACACTTTGGCCAATGATATTCCTCCACACGGTCTTTGTTATGAAATTTTCGGTTCTCTTAACCGGTGGTCTATTCATCAAGCCGTCATTTGGTGGTTCAGTGGCCAGTGCTAACGCGCCCAGCGTGTCCATGATCAGGTTCACCCATAGCAACTGCACAGCAGTAAGGGGAGCAGATCGTGAAGAACACAATAAAAAAGAGATTGACATTAAAACATCATAAATAAGTTCATTAAAAAAATACTTATTATTAGGGTTGTAATCGAGCCAAGTCGAGGCGAGCCAGGTTTATCTCGAACTTGAAAAGTTGAGCTCTTCAAGTTCGAGCTCGAGCTCAAATCGTTCCTCCCATCCTTTATACTCCTCGATATTCATGAGCTTTGGCGGTTTTACATGGTGCCCGTTTCGTTTTCCAACATTGTGTTTTGTGCAATGCTAATCGGAGTTGCAAAGGCGTTGTAAAATTCCTCTTCCATGATTCGGTTTTAAAACTTTCACAAACTTAATCTTTCAAACGAAATAACAACTCAAGCGAAATGAACTTTGGTGCAAAATAGCACTCTCAAACGAAATAACTGGTTTCGTGCGAAACAGTTCAAACGAAATGACTTTTGAAGCGAAATAACTGGTTTCGTGCGAAATAACACACTTTCAAACGAAATAGGTGATTTCGTGCGAAACGATCAAACGAAATACCAACTTGGTGCGAAAAGACCCTGAATATGCTATTTCGTGTGAAATGAAACTCCTATTTCGTACGAAATACTGCTGATGTCATCATCTCGAACTATTTTTGTCAAAATTGAACAGGTTTTAGTTCGATTTTAGGTCCAATTCTTTCAAGGCTTTGTTAAAACACAGTTTCGCATATAATGTGAGAAAATCAAGCCATTATAACCGTGAAAACTTGTTAATTTTGAAAAAGAAGGTGTAGAAATCAGATTTTGCAGCTGAAAAGGTAAGAACTCTTCCTCCTGAGCTCTTATACCACTTGTAGGATCGTTTTCACGACCAAACGAGTCGTTCAGAAGAGTTTTTCCTCAATACGAGAGGTGGAAACAAACGTATCAAGTAAATTCAGCTTGCAATTCACTTTAAACTGTCTTTTGATTGATATAACAACTTTTTACAGCGAGTAAACACTTCGGCAGCACTTCGGCTCTGAAACCGGAAAGTTACAAATGACAAGGCACCTCAAGTATTTATAGGCAAGCCTATTTCGCACGAAACAGTTTGTGTGAAATCAATTTTCACACGAAATAGTGATTTCGTGCGAAATGACCAACTGATTTCGTACGAAATAGTTGTTTCCTATTTCGTGCGAAATACCCCTAAAACACATATTTGACATTTTTCTCGTACTACGTGCCCTGATCTATCTACATTAATACAAGACTCGATACAAGACGAAGTCGACAGACGTATGCACCAACAGTTAAAAGAGATGTTCAGTTGACTGATGCACCCCCTGCTAACCAATACCGAAGAGGTAAAGATCAACCACCATACCCAAGGGTCCCACATGTTTATGAAGCCTACAAAAGGCCTTCTAAACCAAGAGTGAACAGGCATCCCTTTGGGTATCAACAGCTGATAGGGCAAGACCCCCAACAGTGGTTAGAGAAAAACAGTTCCAAAACTGTCCAAACCCCTGAGCTAACCACTATCCATCCACCTGAACTTAACACAGACACTGTTGAGACCCCATCCAAAGCCTTATTGGCTTTGGAGACCCTACTAAACTAACCTTTTACTTGATGTGCAGGGAGCTTCTGCATGCTTAGATAGTCTTTGGTATGTAGATAGTGGAGGCTCCAGGCACATGACTAGATGTAGAGCCCTACTCAAAGATTTCAAAACGCATGGAGGGGGTGATATATCCTTTGGTAATAATAGTAAAGGGAAGGTGATGGGGTCTGGTACAGTTCAGTCTTGTAATGTTAAGTTTGAAAATGTCAATCTAATAGACAATCTAAAATTCAACCTCCACAGTGTCTCACAAATGAGTGATAAGGGCTATGGCTCATTCTTTACTAAGGATTGTTGGACCAGAAATGGTTAAAAAGATTGAAGAAATAATAAAAAAATGGAAAAACCCAACTTGTTGCTCAAAAGAAGTGGAAATGTTTATGTACTTGATTTGTCAAAAGAGAACCCAAGAACTGATGCATGTATGTTCTCAGCAGCCTCTAACAAAGAGACAGAACTTTGGCACAGAAGATTGGGGCACACAAATCTCAAGACAATCACTGCTTTGTCAAAACAGGGGTTAGTAAGAGGTCTTCCTCAAATATTGTTCACCTGTCCTGAGCATTGTGTTTCTTGTTTAAAAGGAAAACAACATAAAAGCTCATTTAAGTCCATCGAAGAGTCCAAAACAACCAAGTGCCTGCAAATGCTGCACATAGATCTGTTTGGCCCAGTTAAAGTCATGAGTCTTAAAAAGAAAAGATATTGCTTGGTAATTGTAGATGACTTTTCTAGGTTTATATGGACTTATTTCTTACATTCCAAAGATGAGACTTCAAGCATTCTGTAAGACTTTGTCAAACAGGTTGAAAAGCAGTTTGACTTGCTAGTAAAAGTCTTCAGGAGTGACAATGGCACAGAGTTCAGAAATAGGGAGTTAGATGAGTTTTTTATGTCCAAAGGAATTGTAAGGCAGTACAGCATTCCAAGGACACCAGAGCAAAATGGGGTTGTTGAGAGAAAGAACTGGACATTGATTGAGGCTGCCAGAACCATGCTTGCTGATTCAGGTTTGCCATTAACTTTCTGGGCAGAGGCAGTAAACACTACTTGCTATGTCCAGAACAGAGTTTTAATCAACCCCAGGCATCAAAAGACTGCCTATGAACTGCAGTATAAAATCAAACCACTGATCTCATACTTTAAAGTATTTGGCTGCCCATGTTTTATCTTGAATTTAAAAGACTCAATTTCAAAATTTGCAGCCAAAGTAGACAGTAGATATCATTTGGGATACTCAACCACTGCTAAGGCCTACAAAGTGTTTAACACAAGGATCAAAACAGTGGAAGAGACTTTGAATGTGAAGTTCAATGAACTTTCTTCAATGAAAATCCCTGCAAACCCTGCAGAATTATTTGATCTTGATAAATTTACCTTTGAAAATGTTTCTATCAAGACTAACATTGCAGGTCGATCACTCCATCAGACTATGGATATGAAGTCATCATTCCACAACAAAAGTCTGCATCAAATGGTAGAGCAGCAGATGTTCAAAACAGCTGTCAAAGCTCAACCACTGCTACCTCAACAGTTGTTGACCAAAGTAGCCCATTAACCCCTGCTTTCACATCATCAAACACTGTTGATAAAAGTCCTCTAACAGTGGATAAAAGTCAGCATGTTTCCACACCACTTCCTCCTATCCCTCCACCTCCATTTCAAGCCACTACTGGATCATCAAAGTCACCAGCAGTGGTTAGCTCAGATGATTCACATCTGCAGCCCTCACCATTAAATGCCATTGTTCCATGCAAAGGAGATCTAATCTTCTTAAAGTCTCATCCACCTGACCAAATCATTGGCAAAATCAGTGAAGGGGTGCTAACAAGAAGCCAATCCCAAAACATCTGTCTTTTTGCTGGTTTCCTATCACTCCATCAGCCAGTCAAGTACCAAGAGGCACTAAAAGACAACAGCTGGGTAGAAGCCATGCAAGAGGAGCTCCAACAGTTTAGAAGACAACAAGTTTGGGAGCTTGTTCCACTGCCAGATGGTGTGAGTCCTATTGGCACAAAGTGGGTCTTCAAAAATAAAACTGATGAAAGGGGTATTGTTGTCAAGAATAAAGCAAGGCTTGTGGTTCAAGGGTTCAGACAGGAAGAGGGCATTGATTATGATGAAACTTTTTCCCCTGTAGCAAGATTGGAAGCTATTAGACTGTTCCTGGCCTTTGCTGTTAACCACAACATAAAGGTGTATCAAATGGACATTAAATGTGTGTTCCTCTATGGTAAAATTCAAGAAGAGGTATATGTTTGTCAACCTCCAGGTTTTGACTGCATCTAGGCCAGACATCATGTTTGCAACATGTGTTTGTGCAAGATCCCAATCAGCCCCTAGAAAGTCAAACCTTATTGATGTAAAAAGGATATTCAGATACCTAAAAGGTGCTCCCACACTTGGTATCTGGTATCCAGCTGATGGAAATATCAAGCTTTCAGGTTTCTTAGATAGTGACTTTGCTGGATGTGACAAAACAAGGAAGTCCACATCAGGAGGGTGCCAATTCCTAGGCAGTTGCTTAGTGTCTTGGCAAAGCAAAAAGCAAGCAGTTGTTTCAACATCCACTGCTGAGGCAGAGTATATAGCTGCTACAAGCTGTACAACCCAACTGTTATGGCTTCAAAATCAATTGCTGGATTTTGGTATCACTGCCTTAAAGACACCTCTCATGTTGGATAGTCAGGCAGCAGAAAATATCATCAAAAATCTAGTATCCCATTCAACCACCAAGCACATTGATATCAGTCATCACTTTGTGAGGGATTGCTATGAAAAAGGTTTGATTTCTCTGCATCATGTTCCAACTAAAGATCAGCTGGCAGATGTGCTAAAGCTTGATCTCTAGGATTGGCATGTTGAACATGGAATAACAGGCAAAATCCTGTTTTTCTATGAATAAAAGCATTCAAATGTTTTCAGAAAATCAAAATTCCATCCTTAAAAATAGCTAAAAATAAAAATTTTCATTAATCCTTAAAAGTCTGCCATAACCACTGATTTGGTTCAAACATCTGTTTTGATAATATTGTCCACTGCTGAAAGTAAACCACTGTTTCCTCATTCCTTGTTAATCACTGTTGTTCAAAGTCAGTGTTTTAACCCACTGATGGCTATCCACTGATAGCTAAAAATCAGCCACTGTTTTCATTTAACCTTTCAGCAAACCACTGATACTTGTTCCATCAGTGGTTTCCTAAACAACTGTCTTCCATTACTCATCAGTGTTTGGCACGTGGATAGTACTTATCCGTCAGATCTTTTGTAACCGCTGCCACGTCAGCATTCACTTTTTCCTTTATAAAACCCTGATCAAAACCCCAAACAGGGTTTTCACTGTCGAATCGAATTCAAAATTCCTTTCTCAAAGTAGTTACCATCCATTTCTCTCATATCACTCATCATCTTCTTCCTCACGCATTCACACTCAAATCGCCATGGCTCTTCCATTCAAAGCTCCTCACAATTACTTGGGTATACTTGCAAAACCAAGTTATACCACCACTTTCGACTCCGTAATTGACGCTCTTTCGTCCTCAAAGTACAAAACTTTGTTGACTTGTGATGCTACAGTTTACCTGGAAACCCAGCAAGAATTTTGGAAAAAATGCTAAACTTGAATCTAAGGATAAAAAGCCCTTAGCCATTAATTCTTCGATAAAGGGAGTTCCAGTCACAATAACACCTCAAACCATTTCGGAGGTCTTTGAACTCGATGATCTTCAAGGTAAAACTTCTTTCCCTAAAAAAGAGTATCTAACTGACTTTGTCGAGAGGGGGTATGAAGAGGAAATGAAAAAAGATACTTTACAAAAGGGCAGCTTTCCTCCTGCTACAAGGTTTTTATTTCATACCTTCCTAATGTGTGTATCAAACAAGACCACTGCTTTCAATGAAATACCATTGAAGATCCAATACCTGGGTTATGCTATACTGAATGAGGAAAACTTTAACTACTCCCAAAAGATCTTCAATGATCTGGTAAAAAATGTTAATAAAAAACTTTTTTTCTATTTCCAAGGTTCTTAAGTTACTATTTTAAAAAGAAATTTTCAAAGGATAATGCTCATGTGCTTATCCAAGGAGAACCCTGTCAAATAAACAGCCTAACTCCTGAAACATTCACACGGCTGTCAAAAATTTCCAAAACACAAACAGAGGTTCCTGAGCAGACTTTAGCAGCAACCAATGCTTCTCAGGTACCTGCTGTTGAGCCCACTGATCAAAGTGATCATAGCAGCAAAACAACTGCTGTGAAACCCACACCTAAAACCACCAAAAGACAAAAACAGAAAAAATCCCAAAAGCCCCCCAAACCTACAAAAAATGTAACTCTGGAAGATGAGATTCCAGAGCAACTACCAGTGACAACACAAAAGTCACAAATAACCACTGCTGCTACTTCCTCACAGCAATTGGATGAAAGATCTCAACCTGAGACTCAAACTCCTCCTCTTCTTCTCAAAAAGATCAGGTTGTAAAAATAGGGACACCACATTATGATGCTCTGGAATCACTTGATTCCATCATCCACAGCCCAGCTCCCGGGGCAAATTCTCTTTCTACACCCATACTCACTGCCCAAATTCCACCACAAATATTGCCCTTGTTGGATGCACTTGATATAGCTCAGACAGAAATCAGTTCTTCTCAACCACCTATCACTGAGAATATGGCACAACAAGTGACTGAGTCTGAGCTCCCTATCATTGCTAACACACCAACAACTGAGGAGGTTACACCCCTTGAGTTACATGTAACTCTTGGTGGTAGTTCAAGTGAAGCAGCTACTACAAGTGTTGAACCCACTGGTTTACACTTGGACAGTAGTTTCATCCCTAAGAGTTCCTTGAAGGCAATTTCTTCTTTGGGAACCAGAGTGTTTCCAATATTCACTGGTTCACTTAAAATGGTAACCTCTTTTGAATAAAGAAGTCCCCAGTACCAAGAACAAGGGGCATCAGTGGATGATTTCTGGGAAACTTTCCCTAAGTCAACCACTGATACAACCACTGCCAGTGGGAAATCAGATGATCCCATTAAGTTGGGTGATGGTTTAATGTACAGAGAATTTACGGAGAGGGTTGACAAGATTGACAAAACTGTTGCAGAGATCAAAACAATGTTGCAACAGTTGTTACAAGCACAAAAGGCACCACCCACTGATGCAACAGCTGCAACATCTGGTCCATCATCTGCTCCTACTCCCACTGAGCTATGGAGTCTATTTCAACCTTTGCTTCACAAACAAAGAGAATATGCTGATCAACAACATGAGGTTCAAACTCAAAAGATCAGAAATTTGATGGAAGCTAGGTTCAAGGATACACAAGCAGACATCAAGGCAATTAAGGCCCGTTTGATGAAAACCACTAGCACTGCTCCTTCTTCAATCATTTTTGTGGACAACCCACCACCTAATGATGCCAAAAAGGGGGAGAAAATTAAGCAGTTAAAGAAAAAGGGATGGGAAGATGGGCTGTACATTGAACCAGATGCAAAATCTAACTTGGCTGTAGATCTCCCTAGGCCAGATGGTTCCAAAAAGGTTGATGTAATCTTAAATGCTTTTGCTGATGAAAATGCAAGGCTGAAAAAGGATATGGAGGCAAAGGGTAAATCAAGGTTTGAGCAGGAGAAGAAAGTTTTAATGGAGATGGAAGAACAAGGTACTTCTGAGCCCAAGGATGAGCAGGAAAATCCTAAGCCTAAAAGAAGACAGCCCACTATAAAAGTGAGGCAACCCAAATCCACACCTTCCAGACTCACAAAACATACTCCCCAAACTCCCAGAAACTCCACTCATCAAACCTCCAAACCAACAGATGTTAAAACTCATGTTGTATCAACAGCTATTGGTACTTCAGTGGTTTCAACAGATGTTAACCCAACAACTGCCACCAATACTACATCAACACACACTTCAACCACTGCTCTCACCATACAATCCACTGACAAACCAAAAACATCATCACCACCACAAAAGCCACCTGCCAAAAAGCAGAAGACAGCTGATGACACATCATCAGTTGTAATGATAACAGTGGTTGAAACACCAGTTGTTTCAACAGCTGTTAGTCAGCCACCTACCACTTCAATCACCACCACTCAAATCACCACTTCTCAACCCACCAAAACACCACCAACCTCTCCTAAACCCAAAAGGAGAAGGATAATACTGGAAGATGATTCTTCACCACCTCCAACATCTTCACAAACACTGACCCTTGCTACCATTCCAAACCCTGTTCCACTCCCTTCAGTACAAGCTCAAAATCCAAACACTGCCATTGTTCCTACAAGTGTCGAGTACCCATTAGATCTTCCAGCAGTTAGAGAGGAGATAAAATCCTTCTTCTCTGAAGATGACCCTGCAAAAAGGAACCTGCCATCTCTTCAAGTATATCCAAGGCCTAATAACATAGAAGAATATTTGAAGTTAAAGGCTCAACAAGCAGAGGATATCTCCAAAAGAAATACAGAGGGAAAATCTGACAAAGAAATTCAAAGATATTTTCAATATCTACTCACTCAAGTCAGAACTTTGGAGCAGTTTTCAAAAGATCTTTGTCAGAAACTTTCAGAAAGAGCTGATGAAAGCCTAAGAAAATATTACATTGAACACATAATGGCATTCAAGAAATACAAGGCAGAAAAGGCTCAATATAAAGAATGGACCATTGGTGAGCTTAAAGAGGAGTTAGAAAGAGTGCAAAAGACGAATGAAGACAAAGTAAAACACACTCCTCCTGTTTGGTCAAAGTACAAGAAAAATGTACCAGAAAAGGCTTTACAACTGAAGAGAATGAAAGAAGAGCTTATTGCTGCTGACTATGCGTTAAAGGAATCAGGTTAGCAGGTGGAAAGAAGTTAAAGTGTTGGCCACTTATAAAAGTTTGGAAGAGTTGAGAAAAAGAGATCTCACTGCTCCTCAAAAGCCTACTTATCCTGAAGCAGTGGTTCCAGTTAGACAAAAACTGCCAATCAAAAGATCCACTGCTCCACCTGCTGCGGTCCTTTATCAAAGAAGGAAACAAAAGCAGATGGATGCAAAAACAGAAGAAGACATAGCACAAGGGGATTTCATTATAAAATGGTCCTTCAGCAGATGATAGCAGAAAATCTTGAATTGGCAACAACTTCAAACACTGCTCAACCAGTCATTACCAGGCCTCCCTCTCCAAACTCATCATCAATAAAACCTCTCCCAAGAAACCCACTGGATTCAAAAATACTAAAGTGGAAATCTGACAAACAGACCCACATATTGACTTTGCTCAAATCCAGTGGTGAAGTGAAGAACATATCAAGGGAACAAGGACTGGGCCAGGGTGTTGAAGATCTGCAAAATCTCCTTGATCTTACACTGTGCAGGGATGAGGATGATACATATTCCTTGGACTTTGAATTACAATTCAAAGGGCAAGTCAAGGAATTATTGATGGGGCAATAAAGATCCAGAATAATGAAGGGTTTTGGCATTATCTGTTCCAAGGGAAGATTGTTGGGATTGAACCCTACAAAGGAACAATTGATTAAAGCCAAAACTGGATCAGATCAGTGGATCCAGAATAAGCAGATGTTTGTATTCAATCTTTCCCCTTGGAAGTGGCCTTAACATCTGATGACCACCATCCACTGTTCGTCTACAACAACTGCTGGTCTTCAACAACTGCTAAAGACTGATAAAGACTGTTGAAGACTAAAGCACTGATGCTCAATCTATTGTCATGGTTCAAGTACTACTGATGAAGACAAAGCACTGCTAGGAGTATAACAGTGGAATGAGAAGCAGTAGTTAGTTTATGTCTTTGTATTATATTGTAATCAGTGGTTAGATAACAGTGCTTGTATAGATCAGTGGTAGTAGGTTGTTAGGAGGTTAGATGTCACTTTCATGGTGACGTCAGCAAAGATGCTTCAGTGGTTTGCTTCGTACTATAAATAGAACAGTACCCTGTACTGTTCTATTAGCTCTTTCATCCCAAGTCATTCTATACGAACAAACCAGTGTGAGCTCAGGCTGAGGGGGAGATTGTATTACATGCATGCATTGTAATTAAATTGTTATAATAAATATAATCATTCGATTTCATGTTAAACATGTGTGTTGAAAGAATTTCTTCCATTTGATTGTGTTGAAAGTTTATTCCATTACATTCCGCTGCAAATTGTTTGTCATTCATCTTCATTATAATTAGAACAAACACAATCATAAGAAACTCAGATCCTAACAGAAAGCCAAATAGAAGCCAGCTGGACAGCACTGAAGGCTTGGAAAAGTGGCTATAAAGTTACCTAAATAAAGAGACGTTTTTACTTAAATAAAATAGGGTTTATCCCTATGAAAATGTGTGTACTGAAAACTTGGGAATTTCCCGCGTGTTAATATTATAAAAGTGTGGTATTTTACTCTAATAAAATATTTCCTAACTACGGTCCTGGTGTAATTTCCGCTGCCAAACTAATAAACATCGATACCACTAAAACTGGCCGCGGTCGCCCGTTCCCAGGTAGAATAGGGGACGGGGGTTGCGACAGGAGGTGGTATCAGAGCTAAGCCACTGATTCAGCCACATGAGTGTTCTGCTGCACCAAGATATTATTCAAAATGTTAGGAAATTATCTATGGAACTACGTGCATACCTGTATATTATTTTCTGTTATTTGACTATTTGTTAGTTTACAGTATGAGCGACCAAGGACCATCAGACGCTTACCGTCAGTTGTCCAGCTCACCTAGGGACGAAGGCACCTCTTCACAGCCTACCCTCTCAAGGTATTCAGCTGACAATGAGGATGGGATATTCGTGTTTAAGGCCCAATCTAAAGAGCCATTCCCTCCTAAAAATAGAGGATGGTTCAGCAGAGGAGCACATGAACGTAGAAAAAGGATGAAAAAGTTACAAAAGCAACGAGCTTTAGCAGCCGTTAAGAGGGAAACAGATGCTCACGCCTAGGATATGCTCAATAGGAATCTAGCAAACTTTCAGATCTTAGCAACTATAGCTGCAGACCCTAATCTAGAGCAACTCATGGCACCCCAACCATTACCCTTGTTTCCCACACAACCAATGGAGATTGAAGCCAACCCAGAAAACCAAATCCAAATGCATGATTTTGACCCAGCAGAGATACCTATAGTGCCAGCACCCAATCCCTTAGACCCAAACTACGACCCGTGGTTTGACGACCATAGGGATTACCAGCAACTCTACCCAATACCAGATGAACCCATGCCAAACCTAGCAGCCTACCCAGACTTGGACCCTCTAGACCCTTATTATGATAATGATCAATTCATCAGGGAAATTCTAGAGAACCCTTACCCTTACCAAGAACCCATGCCCCAGTTCCCAAACCCAGTACCAGCCCCTGCACCCCCAATGAGTGCAGAAAATGTGCAAGAACTCCGAACCTTTGGTGAGGAGATTTTAGAAGGAAGCGACAGGATGAGGCAGATAGGAGAACAACTCATCTGGAAGTATGACGAGCGTAATATGGAGTTCTGGATGAACCCATATCAGTGACGGTGATAAAAATAATATATATATATATATACTACTTTAATAAGCATATAGGAAGGGCAAGAATGGTCATTTTCCATTGTACAACCATTTAAAGCCCATTGTACAAGCATTTAAGCATGAATGTGTTGAAAGCACACCAACCCAAAGCTTCTAGAAACATGAAGTGAAGCGGCAACAATTTTAGGCGGCCCATATCTTTTGAGTTCAAATTTCGAATTCCAACACTCATCCCCAAATACTATTATCCCGCTTATTCCCTTCATTTACGTAGGCCAGGAAGAACCAGAGAGAGAGGGAGACGGGAAGGGGAGTCTTGAGAAGAGTTATGGCGACAACATGATGCAACGAGGTTGAACAATGACGGTAATAACTCCAGTTCCTTCCTTCCCTTCTCTCTATATCTCTGCGCTTCCTCTCTCTTTCTAGGGTTCGATTTGACGACGATGACTAGGATTAATCATCACAGAAGTCCTGAACCCGGATGTATTCACTGGATTCCACTTACGTTTGTGTGTGTTTTAAGATGGATTTTCGTTTTTTTAGGTCATGGTTTAAAGACTTGGTAACAGTTTGAGAAGAGTTCAAGATCGAGCTATTGTTTTGTAGTATGAAGGTATGCATCTTCCATCATAAAATCTTTTAGGATCTGGTAAAGTAAATCTCGAATCATTTTTACGGATGGAAAATCCACACAAAACATAGGTTCTGTGTAGATTTACTTGAAATTGTGGAATAAAAGTGAATTTGGATCAGTTGTTTTCAGGACAAAGTGAGGAGAAAGTTGTGGTTGTCAATTATTCACGGGTATTCTTGAATGATTACGACCTGCAGGTTGATTTAAGCATTTAATGCTGGTTTTAGCAAAGCTCTTCCTGTGGGTATACTTTATTTACATTTTTGTATATTATATGGTTTCGGGTCTTTATACCTTTTTAGGGTTTTTGACAAAATTGGGGGTTTTACTTGCTTTTCAGAGATAAAGATTGAAGCTTTGGTGTCGGGGTGTTCTTCAGGTTAGTTAAACGGGGTTCAGATTAATCGGATTGGGTCCATATTAATACGGATTCCTTTTTATCGAAGGACAATTATTTTCCAATTTTCATGTTTTGTGATGCATAATATGTCTTGTAATATATCTATTATATTAAGATGAAGGCAAGGGAGACGAAGTGGTTTGAATCGCCTTCGACTGAGCTCAGTCGTTGCAACTCACCTCTGAAACGCTCTCTCTACTGTTCGCAAATTAACAGAGGTGAATATGTTTCGTTGTTTAATGAGTAAGAGTAGGATGTAATTCATTGGATAAGAATATGTTTCGTTGTTTGGATATGAATATGTTTCGTTGTTTAGTGAGTAAGAGTAGGATGTAATTCATTAGAATGCGAAATTCTGATGATGGTTTTGGGCCTATAATTTGATTTTCTACTATTTGCAGTGTCAACTGGTGTAGTTTTTAGAGAAAATGTAGAAGAGAATCCAACTCAACTCGAGGTTGGGATTTTTTTTATTTCTTCGGCTACGTTTTTATAATGCTGGTCTGGTATATATTGGGAGTTTAGAGTCGTGTGCATTTTTGGGAGTTGCCAAATGTCTAACATCATTTAAACGTATATTTTTTTAAATGGTAACCCGCTTGCTTTAGTGGACCCTTTTACCAAATACATGTGCTTTATCAAATAATCGGTTTGAGTAGACTGAAACAGGACTAACATGTACTTGGTTTTTAATGAAAACAATTTGTTTGATAAGTGTCTGAAAGATAAAAAGCTAACAATTTTAATATGTATCAAAGATTTTTATTATCACAAGTTTATTAATAACTTAAAGCATACATATGGAAAGTCAAAGTCATCACTTTAAGTAGCAATTTAACTTTGACACGTTTGTGCAAATTTTCTGCACCTGTCCAAATTATGGGATCAAAATTCTGCTTATGAACATTGGGCTACAATTGAAGTAAATCCTCATGCCATGTCTTACATTTCTTGGTACTGTTTGTTCATTTAGTGATAATTCTTAGACTTTTAAAAGTCATCTTTTAATATAAGAAAATTCATCTTTTATTATTTAAAAACATAAAGGCATAAATTAGATCATTTACTGTTAGTTAACTATATAGTAGTAAAAAATGCACCAGAGTCTAGATGCAAGCGTATGCTCTCGGGGCGAGGCGAGGCACAACTTAAGTGCCTCAAACACACTCAGGTGCTGAAAATGCTCTGCACCAGCTTGACTGACCCGTTTATATTTGTAACGTGCAGTTGTTCTTTGTGGGCGGAAGGTTTGTCATCGCAAGAGATGGTGTTTGGGTGCTTTATCTGCAGAAACGGCTTGAAAGTGCAGTCGTGGCACTAGCCCGACACATTGTTAATGTAAGGAAACACATAATTTTCAATTAAAATTTCACCCTCCTATACACATCAAATTTCTATTTATTTTTTCTATTTACATGAAGCTATACAACCTAAGGGATTAAGAGATGGAAGAACCAGAGGAGCGCCAAAGGTAGCGGCAGAGCCGGATCCATTACTGGATCATGCAAATTGAATCTTTAATATGGATGTCTGAATTAGATTTTGAGGTTTAGTGATTTTCCCTTTCTTTCGATGGTTGAGTATAAAGGTATAAATATATGGATTAATGTGTCTATTAGGGGTTAGCTTTACACTTTGGGTCAAAATAGAAAGAAAACAGCCGGCTTATGTTTCAACGGCTTTACTTTGCATTGTGGAATTGGTTTATTCGAGGGGTTGGCTTTACACTTTGGGTCGAGAGTGTTTTCTTAGTTTGTGTCACACCCCGAAATTATCAGAGCTGGCGTGACTGGACTGGTATCTTCATTGCACAGCGGAAGCAAATAAGCAAAGACTTTCTAGAAATTGAACGCCCGCTAAGTACTCGACTCTTCATGGTTCTCCTATTCCAACCGTGCCTTAACTTTGAAAAGTAACCTGAGAAAGAAACATGCGAAAAAATCAACATAAAGTTGAGCGAGTTCATAGTTTGTTTGTAAAAGATTTGAAGTAAATCTTTTGAATAACCGGTTTGTGAAATAATATTGAGAAAACGAATTTAGAAATCATTTTCTTGCCAAGTTATATGGTAACTTTGTATTTGCAACACATTATGTTCGTAAAACCATGTAATTGTAAACTCTTGTGTTTGTATGTTCGTATAACCGTCAATGCCCACCCTGACTTTGACTCCATGCCCGCATAATCCTATGCTTTAAATCGTATAAAAACATGGTATTTAATTTGTATAAATCAAGTATTTCTGTAAGTATGTATGTATGTATAAACCTTTGAAATATGATTTGTATGTATAAATGTCCCTGGTATGTAGCAATAAGGAAAAAAAAAGAGATCACCATTGGGTTGCAAAGCCAATGATATGTGTGAAGTGATGTAGGAAGACTCAAACCTAGCAGATTTTTGCGTCGGGCTCATAGTCACCCCAAGGTCCGTACAGTGGGCCTGGAGTTGGGCTCGCTACACCCAGATAGATCTACCGCATCATGACCCTCGGTCCTACAATGAGGATTAATGGCCTCTAGTTTCCGCCTACCCACTCACATGATCTAAGTAGTAAACCCTCCTTAAGCTAACCATACCATATATATAAAAGTCTGTAATAATTGTAACCTGTAATTTTCCCTGGCCTCTAAGGCTGAACCTCCCTAGCCACTAAGGTTGAACCTCCCCAGCCACTAAGGCTGAACCTCCCTAGCCACTAAGGCTGAACCTTCCCTAGTCATGAAAATCATTCACATTTCGATAATACGTATTTGTTTTGTAAAAACCGGTATATTTAATATAATCCATTCGTAAATCATTTGAGTTCCTCGAAATCCATTCGTAATATGATTTAGAAATATGAGTTTTCATTCATTCGAAAACTTTGTATGTTTCTGAAAATGTGCATGTCTTTCCACCCCGAAGGCATTTATAAAAATGTAAAACCGTAAAAAGTGGGGGTTATGAACTCACCTGAATATTCCTGTGCAAAGCTAGCTATATACGACTTCGCGGTGTCGTTTCCAAGACGAGACTCGCTAGCGTGCATTCTACAATATTCCTAACACGGAATATCTTATAAGTTTCTAAGCAAAAGCGGTAACTAAACTTCGTGCCACCGAGCTCTACCGAATCGTTAGTCGAACTATTCAACGGTAAGTAGTTAACTTATCGGAAATGATTAGGTCATATTTGATAAGTTTCATTTTATTGTCGATAATAGCCAATAAGTCTTGAAAAGACTTGATTTTCGAGAGATTTAAAATAAATAAATATTTATATAAAAAGAAATAAATATCGTTAAGATCTCTTGTCGTCCCGAGAAGTCGTACGTGTATAAAAGAATATTCGTATGAAAATAATAAATAACTTGTATTATATATATCACGTCTTGTGTATATTTGCCAAAAATATACGTATATGCCGTTTAGGCGTATAAAATAAATATGAAAAGTTATATTTATTTTATAAAAGAATCGTCGTTGGATGTTTGAAATAAATATATAAACTATATTTATTTTATAAACGAATACAAGTCGTTTGATGTTTGCAATATTAAAGCTATATTTATTTTATAAAGAAATCGTCGACATTTCGAAGTTTAGAATAAATATAATATCTATATTTATTGTTGTGAACAATATCCATATCGTCGTTTTGTTTAAAAACATTCGTGCTAGACATATTCGGTTCGTAATTAAATTCGGATCCGTAAGGTTCGATTTATTGTAAAATACATTTTGTTTATGGTTTTTCTCGAAAAACGGGCAGAGTTTCCCCTGTTTTTGGACGATCCCGACAACTAAAGTGTCGATTCATTTTCAAAATTCAATCAATTACTCAACAATATCATAATATATATAAACTTTTCGTCAAAATGCACCAAAAATTAAACGTATATAATCACTAAATAAACGATGGTTCGAGCTCGGTTCGCGTATTTCTAAAATCTATAACTATGTAACCGAAAGTTTTGCTTATGTTAAATCTTGTTACCGGGTCTGGCTGCGTTGACCGAACGTTGACTGTTGCTGACCTGAGTTGACTCGGGTTTGACCGAGTCACCCCGAACCACGAACCGAAGCCGCTGTTAACCGAGTCAACTGAGTTGACTCGGGTTGACCCGAAACCAAATCTGCCCGAAATGAACCATGACCTGATGATTTGAACCAAATAAACTGCACCAAAACATAACCCGAATCGTCTTAAATCTGGCCCGAACATAACTCAGATCTGAACCGAAACATCATTAGCAACAACAAAATCATCATCACCTCCAATCTTCAGGAAATAAAAAGAAACAGGGTGGTGGGTGTTTACCGGAAAATTTGTCGGAAGGAAGCAGAAACCGCCGGACCGAGACAAGGACCGCCGATCCGAGACATGGACCGCCGGACCGAGTCTCCGACTGCCGGTCCGCGTCTCCGATCTCCTTTTATATTCTCGATCTCTCTATCTACTCGGTCCGATGACAGCACCACGCCACCACGCGCCGCCGCCGCCGTCACTGCCACCGCCGCTCTCGGCGGTGCTGCTTCATCTCTGGCGCTCTCTCTCTCATCTCGATCTCTCTCTCTCTTCCCGAGTCTCTCTCTCTCCACTCTATCTTTCTTCGTCGTTTGGCCCCACCGCCGCTGCTCACCACCACCCAATAGTGGTGGTGGTCCATTTTGCTGCACAAAGAGAGGGGGTGTTGTGGGTCTGTGTGTGTTGTTTGAGAGGGGGAAGGAGATGTTCCAATTAATGTGGGTGAGCAGTAGAAATCGAGAGAGAGGGAGAGGGTGAAGCAGGTTTGAATGTGTTGTTTTTGAGAAGATGAATTCTCTGTGTTTGATGAAGGAAATGAGGGTAGTATTCTATTTATATTAAAGTGTAGGGGTCATTGTTCCTCATGTAATAAAGTTATATTCAGGTTTTCCTCAAACTTATTTACACAATGAACAATATGTTCCAATCTTAGGTACAAAATCTCTTGGAGAGATTTATACAGATTTGATAAGATTTTAAGAGATCCTGACACGATTTTTTTTTAAGATCTAATATGTCACACCCCCAAAATCCACCTGCGGAGTATCACCGCTTGGGAGCGTGACTGACCAGGATCATGCCACCAATCATATAGAACAATGTATAAAGTAAAAGTAATTGCAAGTTAATTCCAAACAATCCATATGAGAGGTGTTCCAAAACATGAGTATGTTATCACAGTATAGCGGAAGCGTATGATTAAACCCATCATAATAAAGTATGAAATGTTATAAAGTCTAAACAAGTATTCAAAATCCATGCCCACAACGACTACGCCTCCCGTGCAAGCTCCATAAGTACCTAAGGTCCTGCAAGGCATGTAACAGAGGATCAACAACTAGTTGAGCGAGTTCACAGAAAGTAAATGCGTAATAGTAAGTTCGTATGTAACATGTGGCTCTACTGGGCCGATAGTACGTTCTATTAGTGGGGGCTTCCCAGGTTATATATTCCCTAGACCATTCGTAATCATAAGTATCCTTCCCAATCCGAGGATAGTAGTAAGTATAGGTTTACGCAGGTTTATGTAAGTGCCCTTCCCAACCGAGGACAGTACGTAGCGAGTACGTAGATTTAGCGCTGGCGTCCTTCCCAACCGAGGACAGTAGTACGTAGGTTTTAGCACTGGCGTCCTTCCCAATCCGAGGACGGTTGTACGTAAGTTTTACGTAGGTTTAGTGCTAGTGTCCTTCCCAATCCGAGGACAGTACGTAGGCTTTGCGTAGAATTTGGCACAGGCATCCTTCCCAACCGAGGACCGTGGTAAATAGTCTAGTGTTCATGTAAGTACAGGTAATCGTTCAATCCCATTCCCAACCCAACTGGGGAATCCCATGCCTTGGTAAGAGTGTGAACTCACCTTGGTTTGCTCGGTATGCTAAGTACGTGCTCAAGGTAAATCAATCACGTCCTAAAGTATGTACGTATGTGAAATCAGTTTGTGTTTCAAGTTGTGCACGTAAAAACAGGTAACACGTAATCACAATCATATACAAGATGGCTACACTTAACAGCAGTTAAATATTCCAGTTAACAATTAACAGAATTAACTCAGGTTACTGTACAGATTAACTGTTCGGCGAAACACACTTAATGGCGAAACACACTAGTCGACGAAACACAATATTGACGAAACACATTCAGTTTCGTCGGAACCTTGTTTGGCGAAACAGGATTCTGATTCGTCGATGACTCTTGGCGAAACACTTCTGTTTCGTCAAGAGACCTGTTTCGTCGAACAGTCAGTTACGTCGCATAGTCAGTCACGTATGAAAACCCTAATCATGCTAACAGCCGTCATCAACATCAGCAATCATGCAGGAACATTCATTCACAGAATCATTGTAACATCATCATAGCATAATCATCGGACCACTTTAACGTCTAGCATGAACCCTAGCTTACGCATACAACATATCAATTTCAGCATCACATCATCAAACCCTATCAAGATGCTAACTTGCATTCAGAATCAGATCATAATAACAACATCCAGAACCGAGTATTCAATCATATTAAGTTTCGCATAAAACCGTTTATTTCCGACTACAATATTCATATTGAAATCCATATCATCATTATCATAACAAGAACCCTAGTATTTAATATGTATTAGTTACAATTATACATCAACATATCAGAATCACATGGCACAGAAACACATTCACAGATGAACGATCAATCAAGACACATAAATCTACTAACCGAGATGATGGTTTGATCGCACAAGGGTTTCCGGTGGGTTCTAGTTCGCCGTCACAGTGAGAGAGCTCTAGGGTTTCGGTTGTGTTGATAGAAAATGTAAAGTGATGTTGTTTTTACGTAAAATACTCAAAATACGTTCTGGGCCTAGCTGGGCTACTGGGCCGGCGAAACAGACTTCTGTTTCGTCGGGATGTATATGGCGAAACATCCTGTTTCGTCGGAATGGGTTATGGCGAAACACTCTTGTGTTTCGTCGGGTTCCTAACAGTTTAAGTTTTACAAACAGTACGCAAGTTATACAATCACACATAACCATGCAACACACTAGGTTTTATCATAACACAACTATACAGTCAAAGTCAACGTGCATTTAATGCGAATAAAGAATGTCGGAAATTCGAGTTGTCACATTATCCCCAACTTGAAAGAAATTTCGTCCCGAAATTTAGCATGCAGTTACTGTGGAAAGCTAATGGTGTGACGTTGTTTACCTGAATTGTATCGCGGCTCCCCGAGCATGTTTGCGAAGATTACTGGTTTTCTTGGGGTGTCACATTATCCCCCCGTTGATTTGGAATTTCGTCCCGAAATTCTGCATTGGTGGCTTCAGCCTCAGTAGTAGTTGCATTGGTTCCGAATAACTGGGGATATTTGAGTTCCATTTGATCTTCGCGCTCCCAGGTGAACTCTGGGCCGCGGCGGGAGTTCCAACGAACTCGTACAAGAGGGATTCTCGTGTTCTTGAGGACCTTAACATCCCGGTCCGTGATTTCAACAGGTTCCTCGACGAAGTTCAACCGTTCGTCGATAGTGAGTTCCTTCAAGGGAACTACGTGTGTCTCATCTGACATACATTTCTTCAGATTTGACACGTGAAAGACATTGTGAACTGCACTGAGTTCAGGTGGTAAGTTCAATCTGTAGGCCACTTTGCCTATTTTCTCGATAACTTCGAAAGGTCCGACGTATCGTGGATTGAGTTTGCCGCGTTTGCCAAAACGAACCACACCCTTCCAGGGTGAAACTTTAAGTAGCGCTCGATCCCCAACCTGGAATTCGAGTAGTTTCCTGTCTTTATCAGCGTATATCTTCTGACGGTCCCGAGCTGCCGCCATGCGTTGTCGTATTTGAGCAATCTTTTCAGTAGTATCAACTACCATTTCTGGACCTGTGATTTGACTTTCTCCCACCTCTGCCCAACAGAGAGGTGACCGGCATTTACGCCCGTACAATGCCTCGAATGGAGCAGCTTTAATGCTGGTGTGGTAGCTGTTATTGTATGAAAATTCCACGAGTGGCAAATGTTTCTCCCAACCATTGCCAAAATCAATTACGCACGCCCGAAGCATGTCTTCTAAAGTTTGAATAGTGCGCTCAGACTGCCCATCGGTCTGAGGATGATACGCCGTGCTCATGTCTAAACGAGAGCCAAAAGATTTATGCATTGCTTGCCACAGCTCTGAAGTAAAACGTGCGTCACGATCAGAAATGATGGAGGTGGGCACTCCGTGCCTCGAGACCACTTCTTTTAAGTAAATGTCTGCTAAGGTAGAGAACTTGTCTGTTTCTTTGATAGCCAAGAAGTGAGCAGACTTTGTGAGTCGATCCACGATCACCCAAATAGTATCATTTCCACGCTGAGATCTAGGTAACCCGGTAACAAAATCCATGGAAATTTGCTCCCATTTCCATTGTGGTATCTCAGGTTGTTGGAGTGGTCCTGACGGTTTCTGATATTCTGCCTTGACTCTCGCACAAGTCAAGCATTTGCTAACGTATGTGGCTATGTGGGCCTTCATGCTAGGCCACCAGTATGTAGTCTTAATATCGTGGTACATTTTATCCGAACCAGGGTGTACCGAGTAGCGAGACTTGTGAGCTTCATCCATTACCAGCTCGCGTAAGTTGCCGTACAGTGGGACCCAAATGCGTCCTGTTACGTAATAAGCTCCATCTTCCTTCTGTTCTAAGCGTTGCCTTGAGCCGCGTAAGGCTTCTGCCCTGACGTTTTCTGGTTTCAATGCTTCCACCTGAGCATTTCTTATCTGAGAAGGAAGACTAGACTGTATAGTGAGTTGTAGAGCTCGTACGCGCTTAGGCGCGGTGTCTTTTCGACTGAGGGCGTCAGCCACAACATTGGCTTTGCCTGGGTGGTACCTGATTGAGCATTCATAGTCGTTTAGCAGTTCGACCCATCGTCGCTGTCGCATATTCAGTTCCTTCTGCTTGAATATATGTTCAAGGCTTCTGTGATCAGTGTAGATTGCACATTTGGTACCGTACAAGTAGTGTCGCCATATCTTAAGTGCAAAAACAACCGCTCCCAGCTCTAAATCATGCGTAGTGTAGTTTCGTTCGTGAATCTTAAGCTGGCGCGAAGCATAAGCAATAACTTTATCCCGCTGCATCAATACACATCCAAGACCTTGGATAGATGCGTCGCAGTAGACTACGAAATCGTCCGTGCCTTCAGGCAGTGAAAGGATAGGTGCGCTACAGAGTCTATCCTTTAAGTGTTGGAATGCTGTTTCCTGTGCGTTACCCCAACGATAAACAACACCCTTCTGCGTCAGTAGTGTAAGTGGCTGAGCAATCTTTGAGAAGTCTTTGATGAACCTTCTGTAGTAACCCGCCAAACCCAAGAATTGGCGTATTTCTGTTGGTGTGCGAGGTGCAGGCCAGTTCTTAATCGAATCTACCTTGGATGGATCTACATGAATCCCATCCTTGTTTACCACGTGGCCTAAGAAGTGGACTTCACGAAGCCAGAAGTCACATTTGGAAAACTTAGCGTATAGCTGTTCTGTTCGTAAAAGTTCCAGTATAAGTCGTAGGTGCTGCTCGTGTTCCTCCTGACTTTTTGAATAAATCAGGATGTCGTCGATGAAAACAATGACGAACTTGTCGAGATAGGGTTTGCACACCCTGTTCATAAGATCCATAAATACGGCAGGCGCGTTCGTTAGCCCGAATGGCATGACCATAAACTCGTAGTGGCCGTAGCGAGTTCTAAATGCTGTTTTAGAGACATCCTCATCCCGGACTCTCAGCTGATGATATCCTGACCTTAAGTCTATTTTGGAGTAGTAGCTCGACCCTTGCAGCTGGTCGAATAAATCATCTATGCGCGGAAGAGGATAACGATTCTTGATCGTCACCTTGTTGAGTTCACTGTAGTCTATACACATCCTGAACGTACCGTCTTTCTTCTTCACGAATAACACTGGAGCTCCCCAAGGCGAAGAGCTAGGGCGTATAAAACCCTTTTCCAAGAGTTCTTGTAGCTGCTTTGACAGTTCTTCTAATTCAGTTGGAGCCAAACGATAAGGCGCTCGAGCTATGGGTGCTGCTCCTGGAGCGAGCTCGATCTGAAATTCAACTTGACGATGAGGCGGTAACCCAGGTAATTCCTCAGGGAACACTTGAGGAAAGTCACGCACTACAGGAATATCTTCAATCTTTTTCTCTTTCTTCGAGGTATCTGTAACGAGTGCTAGTATAGCGGTGTGCCCCTTGCGTAAACACTTCTGAGCCTTCAAAAAGGAGATGATGCCACTCACGACACCACTCTTGTCGCCTTGAACTTCGAGAGGTTCCTTGCCCGACCGAGGAATACGAATAACTTTTTCTTTGCATAAAATCTCCGCTTGTTGTTGAGATAACCAATCCATACCGATGACGACGTCAAAACTACCCAAGGTTATAGGAATGAGATCTATGGAGAAAGTCTGACCAGCGAGGATAAGATTACACCCTTTAACTATGTGTGTGGCCTCTAGGCTTTTACCGTTAGCTAATTCTACAACATGTTTGGTGTTTAAGAGAGTTGGTGCACGTTTTAACATTTCACTAGCTTTTAGAGACATGTAACTTGTATCCGCACCAGAATCAAACAGTACAGTAACATAAAAGTCGTCAAGAAGAAACTTACCCATAACCACGTTGGGATCATTCCTCGCATCACCCTGACCGATCACAAACATACGGCCTCTAGCACCATTGTTGTTATTGTCCCCACCGTTGTTGTTGTTCCCATTGCCCTGGTTGTTGTTGTTCTGGTTTCGGTTTAGCTGAGGGCAGTGTCTTTTGAAATGACCTTCGGCGCCATACTGGAAACATCCCTTGTTACCCTGTTGCTGATTTTGACGTGCTTGCTGCTGCGGCTGATTCTGATTTACAGGTTGTGGGCTCCTACAATCCTTGGCCTCATGGCCCGTCCTGAAACACCTTTGACAACGACCCCGGTTACACTGGCCATTGTGGTGCTTGTTGCAGATGTTGCACTTTGGGAGGTTCCCTCGATAACCACCCTGCTTGTGACTGCCCGAAGAGTGCTGACTAGGACTCTGGTAGTTGTCAGTCTTTCGTTGCTGAACTTGGGGCTGAACTGAAGCTGATCCCTTGCTGGAGTCCCCCTCCCACTTTCGCTTGCTGTCACTGGGAGTAGCAGGAGTAACCGAAGTAGTAGCTGTAGGGGTAGCGTTGATGCGTTTGGGCAACCGGTTCTGCTCCACCGCTTGATCAGTGAGACGGTGAGCCAACTGAACAACCTGCTGGTAAGTGGCATGATTTGCTGAAGTCACATGACTCTGGATCTCTGGCACCAGACCCTTAAGATAAAGTTCAATACGCTTTTCCACCAGAGTAGGACACAGTAATGCAAGCTCATTCGATCTCTTTGTATACGCCTCAATTTCCGACCCTGTCATCTTGAGGTTGAAAAACTCGACCTCCAGCTTATGAATATCATCTCGACTGCAGTATTCTTCCTTGATCATCTCTTTGAAATTGTTCCATGGGGTGGCGTTAGCAGCAACCAACCCCAGTATTTGGACTTGAGCTTTCCACCATGTGAGGGCTAAACCCTCGAGGGTACCGGTAGCATATTTCACCCTGCGTGCCTCAGGGCATTCACACATCTCAAACACAGACTCCATCTTTTCAAACCAGTGCAGGAGTCCTACGGCTCCTTCAGTGCCGCTGAAAGTGGATGGACGACAGTCCATGAAAGTCTTGAAAGTGCAAACAGGTGCTTGACCTGTTGTGTAAAAGAGTTAGGACAAGTTTAAACACGAGAGTGGATTTAGGAATGTAGGATCTAAGGATCCTAGTGTGAGTTGTAACTGCAGGGTATACCTCCTGCTTGTGCGGCTGCAACTGCCGCGGCAACTCGTTCGTTAATGAGGGCCGTCAACTGGTCCTGAGTCATGTTGATACGTCCAGACATGATCTTCATAGGAAAGATAACGTAAGTGAGATAGGTTCGCGAATAGTGCGATGACAGAAGAGAGTGAGCACACAAGTGTTCTCATGCAACAACAAATAGTGAGCACTGAAATCTAAGCATACCACGAGCAAAGTTCTATGTAGTTCTAGTATGTAGGCAATAAACATAAACCTTATTACCTAGGATGTCGAGTCTTGCACGTGGAGCGAGGCGTCGTTGTGGATCGTTGAGAGCACTGTTCTGGTTATAGTCTGGTTTTAATAAAATCGTTTTTCCCCATATTAAAACCGAGTTCTCTATAACCAATGGCTCTGATACCAATCTGTCACACCCCCAAAATCCACCTGCGGAGTATCACCGCTTGGGAGCGTGACTGACCAGGATCATGCCACCAATCATATAGAACAATGTATAAAGTAAAAGTAATTGCAAGTTAATTCCAAACAATCCATATGAGAGGTGTTCCAAAACATGAGTATGTTATCACAGTATAGCGGAAGCGTATGATTAAACCCATCATAATAAAGTATGAAATGTTATAAAGTCTAAACAAGTATTCAAAATCCATGCCCACAACGACTACGCCTCCCATGCAAGCTCCATAAGTACCTAAGGTCCTGCAAGGCATGTAACAGAGGATCAACAACTAGTTGAGCGAGTTCACAGAAAGTAAATGCGTAATAGTAAGTTCGTATGTAACATGTGGCTCTACTGGGCCGATAGTACGTTCTATTAGTGGGGGCTTCCCAGGTTATATATTCCCTAGACCATTCGTAATCATAAGTATCCTTCCCAATCCGAGGATAGTAGTAAGTATAGGTTTACGCAGGTTTATGTAAGTGCCCTTCCCAACCGAGGACAGTACGTAGCGAGTACGTAGATTTAGCGCTGGCGTCCTTCCCAACCGAGGACAGTAGTACGTAGGTTTTAGCACTGGCGTCCTTCCCAATCCGAGGACGGTTGTACGTAAGTTTTACGTAGGTTTAGTGCTAGTGTCCTTCCCAATCCGAGGACAGTACGTAGGCTTTGCGTAGAATTTGGCACAGGCATCCTTCCCAACCGAGGACCGTGGTAAATAGTCTAGTGTTCATGTAAGTACAGGTAATCGTTCAATCCCATTCCCAACCCAACTGGGGAATCCCATGCCTTGGTAAGAGTGTGAACTCACCTTGGTTTGCTCGGTATGCTAAGTACGTGCTCAAGGTAAATCAATCACGTCCTAAAGTATGTACGTATGTGAAATCAGTTTGTGTTTCAAGTTGTGCACGTAAAAACAGGTAACACGTAATCACAATCATATACAAGATGGCTACACTTAACAGCAGTTAAATATTCCAGTTAACAATTAACAGAATTAACTCAGGTTACTGTACAGATTAACTGTTCGGCGAAACACACTTAATGGCGAAACACACTAGTCGACGAAACACAATATTGACGAAACACATTCAGTTTCGTCGGAACCTTGTTTGGCGAAACAGGATTCTGATTCGTCGATGACTCTTGGCGAAACACTTCTGTTTCGTCAAGAGACCTGTTTCGTCGAACAGTCAGTTACGTCGCATAGTCAGTCACGTATGAAAACCCTAATCATGCTAACAGCCGTCATCAACATCAGCAATCATGCAGGAACATTCATTCACAGAATCATTGTAACATCATCATAGCATAATCATCGGACCACTTTAACGTCTAGCATGAACCCTAGCTTACGCATACAACATATCAATTTCAGCATCACATCATCAAACCCTATCAAGATGCTAACTTGCATTCAGAATCAGATCATAATAACAACATCCAGAACCGAGTATTCAATCATATTAAGTTTCGCATAAAACCGTTTATTTCCGACTACAATATTCATATTGAAATCCATATCATCATTATCATAACAAGAACCCTAGTATTTAATATGTATTAGTTACAATTATACATCAACATATCAGAATCACATGGCACAGAAACACATTCACAGATGAACGATCAATCAAGACACATAAATCTACTAACCGAGATGATGGTTTGATCGCACAAGGGTTTCCGGTGGGTTCTAGTTCGCCGTCACAGTGAGAGAGCTCTAGGGTTTCGGTTGTGTTGATAGAAAATGTAAAGTGATGTTGTTTTTACGTAAAATACTCAAAATACGTTCTGGGCCTAGCTGGGCTACTGGGCCGGCGAAACAGACTTCTGTTTCGTCGGGATGTATATGGCGAAACATCCTGTTTCGTCGGAATGGGTTATGGCGAAACACTCTTGTGTTTCGTCGGGTTCCTAACAGTTTAAGTTTTACAAACAGTACGCAAGTTATACAATCACACATACCCATGCAACACACTAGGTTTTATCATAACACAACTATACAGTCAAAGTCAACGTGCATTTAATGCGAATAAAGAATGTCGGAAATTCGAGTTGTCACATAATATATTTTGTGTAGGTTTAGGCTTGTGGGTTTTGGGCTTGGGCCCAGGGCCCACAAGCTCAATCCCCGTGTTTAAGTGGCCCGTAATTCCTACGAGACCCGTTAACACACTCGCGCTCCGTAAAATTTAATGACGTATATTTATTTAGTCGAAATCCCGTAAAATGTATGCCAGTAGCCGGTTGTCGTGTCCGTTCGTCAACTACGGTAAAAATCGCGAAAAATTATATCGCTGCCATCTTTAATCCGTTTTTCGATCCGGTTTCGACTGTAGTTACTAAAATTTTATTACGGAGCTAAATATAGCGTAAAATGTAAGTTTCGAAGGTGACAAGCGTCTTCGTCGCTTCCGTTTTGTTGCCGATGCGTTTCCTGCTATCGCGTTTTTAGTTCACGTTGCTTTTGTGTCGCATGGAAGCCCAATAAATTCACAAAATTTATTTCATAGACATAAAATATTCGTGTAACATTCATACTTGTCGGCGTTGTCAGTATCTTGTACGGTTTCAATCTGTTGTCGTTTAACGTTTCACAGGCTTCTCTGTAAACCACCGTTCGCGCACTGTAAAGTCGGATAAACGTTCCTGGGTACTCCAAAGGCCTAATTAAGTTAATTTTCTCTGTAAACACTAATTATTATTGCGTTAATCATCTGCTAATCACGTAATTAGGTGCCGTAAATCACGGGTTGTCACATTCTCCCCCTTATTACAGAAATTTCGTCCTTGAAATTTAGACTATGTTATCTCCTCGGAATTGTGTTGTTCGCAGGTAAGTCCGAATAATAACAACATGAATGACCGCGTAATCGAAACAAGACTTATTTGAATCATGTATATTAAATGACATTCCTTAATGATAAGGGAACCCAATGGTTTACAATAAATGTGTTTCAGCAAATCGGTGTCAAAGGAAACAAGACGTATAGATACAGTCATTGATGTGACTAAGTTAACAAGGATTCAATAATGATTAGGAACTTCGACCAATCGAATTCCATATGAACGTTTATAACATGTAAATGAGTTCTAGAAGCAATAACATCCACTGGATGAACTTAGAATTAACAATCTCAAATGTACTAGTTTGCATGGAACGCTCGATCGTGATCAGCGCAAGCTGCAAGTTATACCGACACCACAAGGTGTCGCAATGAATGAAACAATTCAATAATAGGGGTGATCGGACAAGTATCACCTGTGTTTTGCATGAAACGCTCAATCATGATTAGCCCGAGCTACAAGTTTGTGCTGACACCACAAGGTGTCGTAGTGATTCAAATGATTCAATAATAGCGGTGATCAAACAAATTCACCGTGTTTGAAGTCAATTGAAAGCGCAATGAAGTAAACATGAAAATTTGTTTCTAACAACATCATAGGATTTTCAATTGAAAATGAAACAAATAAATAATGTTTTTAGATCGAGAATGAAAGAGCAATAAATATCACAAAATGTTTGATCGATGCTGAAAGAACCGTTAAGAGGTACACCGTAAAAAAATGAATTTGTGTACCATTGTCTTAACACACGATTGTGTTAAGACCGCTTAAACATGATAAATCGAAGCGGATTTAAAGCAAGTCAATAAATAAATAATTAAATCCTTGCATGAGATACGTAACGAGTTTAGTGCAAGCTTCAAATTATTGAAAACACCACCACATGGTGTCGAAATCAACAAACAATTTAATGGAGTCGAATGCCAAACAAGTTTACTTCGACTCGGAACAAATGAAACACTTGTTAAAACGAATTTAGAATATGATGCTCCCAATACATCATATGATGCTCTGAAGTGAATACGTGTAATG
The DNA here is from genome assembly GCA_030545235.1 of Helianthus tuberosus. Lineage (NCBI taxonomy): Eukaryota > Viridiplantae > Streptophyta > Magnoliopsida > Asterales > Asteraceae > Helianthus > Helianthus tuberosus. The sequence goes on from CM060407.1 coordinate 130,238,601, forward strand.
GACAAGTTCAAACAATTGAACTTGGTTTTAGCGCAATCCGACAATAAATATATGTATCGACAAGAAAACTTTCGGCATGGTCATAACGAAAACCATGTATGTAGCTTGAGAAGAAAATAAATTTCAAGAAAATGTGTTAACTTGATAACAAAGGAGCCAACAATTTCAATAATGTGGGTCATTCGAATCACAAATCGATAGTTAGATTTAGTGAAGTAATATTTGAACCTTGATGAAATGCTTACTTGAAACGAAACCACATGCGCAACAACGATGCATGCGTAACATATGAATTTTCAAGAAATGAAGCAAATGACTATTTGCTATACTGAAAGAAATGATCGTGACACAATGACCATTAAGAGGAGTAGAGATACGAAAATCTACTCAGTAAATGTGAAAGTCGAAATTTCAATAAAAGAAATTTGAGGACTTTACCTGGGGTTGTATGTGTTGTCCGGTTGTTAGGTGACATTACCATGGAATGTCGAACATATCATATTCGTCATTAATAAGATAGGGGGAATACGAAGGCATGCGTCTTCTCCTTAGCATGACTCGTGTCGTTTGCAGGACCGCGTGCCAAACCGCCGCTTCCTGATCGATAGTTCTCTTGCTGACAGGAATCTAGCGTCATCGTTGAATTGCGCCATCGTGTATTTTCAAAGGCCTCGCCTCGATAGTCGTATGTGTCGTACTTCAAGCTCCGTTGATGTATAGATTGAGCTTCGCATATACCTGTGCGCTAGCGTTTCGTTCCGCGTAGAATGTGATGTACCCCGACATCCGTTGACGTAAAATTTGAGTTCCACGTATTCTCGTGCACTAGCGTTTCGTTATGCGTAGGCTGCCTGCTCGGGAAGTTAAAATATCATAGACAATATGGATAATAGTGTGTACCCGAGTTAATATTCGCGGTTCCTACGTGATGACCTTTAATGAACTTCAACATAAGTTTCCGAAGGTCTTTAAATGCATGTTTCCTAAACTCTCAGAGTTTTGTGTACTGTATGTAATCGTTTCGTGTACCGTGTGTAAAACACAACTTTAGCGTATGTTTGAAAACAAAATTTTCACTGTTTGTCTTTCGGCAACGCATGGAGACCATATTCGAGTACTAGGCGTTCTGTATGTATTCAACGTCTTAATAGTCTAAGTCCCAGAGAAAAGGTGAGGTTAGAGCCTAGGTATTCCTACAGAAAACCTTATCCGCTGTAACTTATGGCTCTGATACCAATCTGTCACACCCCGAAATTATCAGAGCTGGCGAGACTAGACTGGTATCTTCATTGCACAGCGGAAGCAAATAAGCAAAGACTTTCTAGAAATTGAACGCCCGCTAAGTACTCGACTCTTCATGGTTCTCCTATTCCAACCGTGCCTTAACTTTGAAAAGTAACCTGAGAAAGAAACATGCGAAAAAATCAACATAAAGTTGAGCGAGTTCATAGTTTGTTTGTAAAAGATTTGAAGTAAATCTTTTGAATAACCGGTTTGTGAAATAATATTGAGAAAACGAATTTAGAAATCATTTTCTTGCCAAGTTATATGGTAACTTTGTATTTGCAACTCATTATGTTCGTAAAACCATGTAATTGTAAACTCTTGTGTTTGTATGTTCGTATAACCGTCAATGCCCACCCTGACTTTGACTCCATGCCCGCATAATCCTATGCTTTAAATCGTATAAAAACATGGTATTTAATTTGTATAAATCAAGTATTTCTGTAAGTATGTATGTATAAACCTTTGAAATATGATTTGTATGTATAAATGTCCCTGGTATGTAGCAATAAGGAAAAAAAAGATATCACCATTGGGTTGCAAAGCCAATGATATGTGTGAAGTGCTGTAGGAAGACTCAAACCTAGCAGATTTTTGCGTCGGGCTCATAGTCACCCCAAGGTCCGTACAGTGGGCCTGGAGTTGGGCTCGCTACACCCAGATAGATCTACCGCATCATGACCCTCGGTCCTACAATGAGGATTAATGGCCTCTAGTTTCCGCCTACCCACTCACATGATATAAGTAGTAAACCCTCCTTAAGCTAACCATACCATATATATAAAAGTCTGTAATAATTGTAACCTGTAATTTTCCCCAGCCTCTAAGGCTGAACCTCCCCAGCCACTAAGGCTGAACCTCCCCAGCCACTAAGGCTGAACCTTCCCTAGTCATGAAAATCATTCACATTTCGATAATACGTATTTGTTTTGTAAAAACCGGTATATTTAGTATAATCCATTCGTAAATCATTTGAGTTCCTTGAAATCCATTCGTAATATGATTTAGAAATATGAGTTTTCATTCATTCGAAAACTTTGTATGTTTCTGAAAATGTGCATGTCTTTCCACCCCAAAGGCATTTATAAAAATGTAAAACCGTAAAAAGTGGGGGTTATGAACTCACCTAAATATTCCTGTGCAAAGCTAGCTATATACGACTTCGCGATGTCGTTTCCAAGACGAGACTCGCTAGCGTGCATTCTACAATATTCCTAACACGGAATATCTTATAAGTTTCTAAGCAAAAGCGGTAACTAAACTTCGTGCCACCGAGCTCTACCGAATCGTTAGTCGAACTATTCAACGGTAAGTAGTTAACTTATCGGAAATGATTAGGTCATATTTGATAAGTATCATTTTATTGTCGATAATAGCCAATAAGTTTTGAAAAGACTTGATTTTCGAGAGATTTAAAATAAATAAATATTTATATAAAAATATATAAATATCGTTAAGATCTCTTGTCGTCCCGAGAAGTCGTACGTGTATAAAAGAATATTCGTATGAAAATAATAAATAACTTGTATTATATATATCACGTCTTGTGTATATTTGCCAAAAATATACGTATATGCCGTTTAGGCGTATAAAATAAATATGAAAAGTTATATTTATTTTATAAAAGAATCGTCATTGGATATTTGAAATAAATATATAAACTATATTTATTTTATAAACGAATACAAGTCGTTTGATGTTTGCAATATAAAAGCTATATTTATTTTGTGACAACTCGTATTTCGGAACCTATCGTTGTACTAAGGGTAGCATGTTTTGAACTTATGTAACGTATGTGAACATTATGTGACTATGTGAATTTGATGATTAAGTGGAATGTTATGTTGTTATATTGTGTAATACACGTTTGTATGTAATATGAGCACACAACACAACCCAACTGCACAAGTCTAATTCGATCACACAAGCCCATTCGGGCTACACAACTTGTACACGGATCAAGAACAGCCCATGTTGGCTCGGCCCACTTCTCTTATGCGCATACACACACCATTAGGGAGTTGTTTCTCATTTGTTGCAAAACAAGAATACCCACCAAACCCTACTCTCTCTCTCTCTCTACCCTCTCGAAGCCGACGGCAAACAACACCCCTCCCCAATCGAAGCTTTTGATTCGGATCAACTCTCATCCCATTCTTTAATCGGTTAGCGTGTTATTTTGAATGCATGATTGATGGTATGTTAGAATATGTGTTTATCATGATAATATAGGGAGGTCATGTGTATGAGAATGTTAAGAAATTGTGTTCATAAAGTCGGCACACATAGGTATTTGATAATGTTATTATGATTCGAAATTTCATGATGATAGGCAAGAATTCAATGAATATAGTACTTGGCTGATGATGTGATATGACATGCTAATTGATGAGTGATGGTTCTCATGTTTCGGTCCAATAGTAATAAGATTAGGGGCATGGTGGTCGGCTACTTTATATAAACCTTTTTTACTATATTGATGTATGCATGTGCAGCCAAACAAATAGAAATCATGATCGGTTGCATGTGGGTGTCAGTGTCATGTGATATTGTTGTGGATGGAATGATGATTCGGTTTTGTTGATGGACATGATGATTATAATAAACATTAATGTGGTTTAATGATATTCCGATAACTGATTGACGATTGAATGATGATATGATGTAATCGATGTAATTGTTAGAATTATTTTAGGGTTTTGAGGAAACTCATAACTGTTAGTGATAATGATTACCTGTTTTGATCGAATATTGTTTGAGTTGGAAACTGTTGATTGTTGATAGGTAGCTACATTAAAGGAAACCATAAAACTGATTGCATAAAATCCGGACATTTAAACTAATCGTACAAGACCTCTTGGTCGCACAAGAGGTCCAGTCGCACAAGTCATGACCGGTCGCACAAGTCATGTCCGGTCGCACAAGTTGTAATGTTATTTGACTATTGCCAAAATTTGACGTGATGTCGTAGGTCACGCAAATTTAATCCCAATAACAACTATATAGATAGCGGTAAATGGGTATCGAACACAGGGAGTTTGTGGAATGTGTGTTATTTCAATGTATGTCTAACTAACTAGATTAATCTAAATTGCAAAAGAAATAAGATTCGAGAGTTTATGTGAGTGAATTGGTTTTAGACTAAATTAAACTAAGTAAATTGCAAGAGAAAAATTCGGTTGTAAGCAAATTAGAGACAAATGACCGTCCTAGATTTCCGGTTTGTTTCGACATTCATATTATCATTCCACTAGAAAGAACTACATAGACATAGCTCATGTGTGATTACTTGCAGTGATGAAAGGGAACTAAGTACTCAGATTCCTAGAACGTGAGGTTGTTACCCGATGATCAATCAACCCTTACCCAATCCTAATTATACCCATGATATCTCGATTGCCAACGGCACCAAGAACGTATGGTTTCAAACTAGATTAACATAAGAATTAACAAGTTACTAACAAACAATCACACACCATAACAAACAAACCAACCATAAAGATAAGGATTGCTATTCTAGAAATTAGGAAATCAAATACAAAATGTCTCAAACAAACCTTCAATCTAGGACAATCATAAAGTGTTTAGCCACACATGGCTCGAATCAACATCATAACAAAAGTTTCCATGTTCATCCAAATCGAAAACACCAAACAAATGTTAGGAATTGTCCAAAACCAAGCAAGAACAAGCCAAATCGCCCCTAGGATGCTCTCCAAACCGACAATGATCAGAATACTTGAAAAGACACAATCAAACTGCCTTTAATGAGGCAGTTACACATTTGATCGCAGCCACCACCGTAAATTACGGTCCCACCGTAATTTACGGTGGACTTAATGGTGTTACGGTGATAAAGGACTGATTTACGGTGGCCTTCAACTGAAATCCAGGTCCACCGTAAATTACGGTAGGACCGTAATTTACGGTGGTGAGCTGATATGTCTTCTTTGTTTCGTCTCTTATTCCACGCTCGACCCGATCATCTCCAAACCCTCCAAAGCTGCATTTAATCCATCTTTTAGCTCCCGAACCGCACCTGAAACATAGGCAACAGTAGTTATCTAATTCAAGATAATTACACAATTAAGTGAAGGATTATTTCGTCTTTTAACATGATTAAGGGTTGTCCAACGGACCACCCGTCACATCCCCACACTTAACCGTTGCTTGTCCCAAGCAACTCAGCAAATCAATTTCAAAACAAGTGATCAAATTAAACCAAGCAAAACTTGCAATCTTTTTACTAACTCCTTTTTAACACCCAACCAATGCACCCCTCTCTAAATCTCTCCTCTCAGCTACAAGTGAAAACTAGCAAAGATACGCTAGACACACACTAGGCAAACGGGTGGTTGCACAATCATAGGCTTGTACCTAAATCGATCATTCTCCTAAAATGGGTCAAACATGAATACAAATCAAAGGGACTTTCAAGGTTGTAACGCGGCTAAGTGTATGGGTAGGAAATGGAATATATATGAAGTAGCGAAAACTTGACCCGGTCTTTTATTACAAAAATAAACAAACAAACAACTATCAAACTTAACTACTATATACAAGACAATTAAACTTCACTTTTTTTTTTTCATTGCTTTTTCTCTTCTTTTTTTTTTTTTTCATTGCTTTTTCTCTTTTTTTTTTTTTCAAAGCAAACAAAAAGACAATAACGCATCAAACAAATCTACTTCAAACTACTAAAACTACTAATACTATAACTAACACTATAAGACCGGGTCAAATTTGGGTAAATTTTTAAGTAAGTAGCTAGGGGTAACAATTGATAGGCTTTTAAGGCACAAAATGGGCAACTAAATGTCTAAACCCCCGCCCCTCTCACTACCATGCTCATATATATAACTTATGAGGTCCAACCCCCCAAATCCCACACTCGCTCACACCAACGACGAGGCTACCTACATGCCCTTATCCTTTTTGCATTCATGTCTAACTAAGGACTCAAATCGCATTCAAACACAAGTTCTAATGCACCCCCACCCGTAGCCACTCTCATCAAAGACAATCATTATTTATGTACAAGTGTGGCTACAACTCTCACCAAGAATGAAAAAGGTATCAAGGGTTGCCGGTGCACCAACTTGGGGTTAATCTAGGGTGTTCAAATTTTCACATCGTTTCGCTTGGCTCAAAATCTTTAAAATTTCCCCCCATCCCCACACTTGGGATACATTGACCCCAATGTATGGTTTTGAGAGGCTTTGATCACTAAAATCCTTTTCAATATCAACAAAAACGCTTCTTCACTCAAACCCCAAATTTCTTTTTGTACTTTTCATTTTATAATTTTTATTTTTTTATTTTTCTTCTTTTAAACATGACACCACCATCAAGCACCAACCCAATCAAACAACACAATCGTAACACCACCCAACCGCCCAACCTTAAACAAATAAACCACAAATATGCACAAAAATATACATAGGAAGAACACAACCTTACTAATAATAGCGCGGTCTCGGAGGTCCAAACATGGAAGACATCATGTTGTTCCATTCACCGAATGCAAATGAGCCGCTACTACTTCCTCCTTCTTGTTGTTGCGCTCCCTCTTGTTGCCTCGGGTCAATCCATTGCGAGTGATGGATCGGCGGGGTTGGATACGAAACACTACCATCATACGGTGGTAGAGACGCATAATCCACATGTTGTGGATCCACAACCACCGGCCGCCCGGCATGCCAATCCGCGTGCATTCTCCTCTCTTGGTCGTCATGATAATGGTTATTTATTTCCACTTCCCGAGAATACGCATGTGTGCGATTCCATTCTTCTTGACGATCCAAGCTATGTTTCAAGGCCCGCTCTATACTTGCACTATTTCTCGTGTTTTGATCAAACAACGTCCTCTCCGACCCCGACCACGTATCAAACACGGATGCCGGAGGGCGTTGATTCGCAATCACTTCTTGCATTGTGCCGTCATAGGCCCAACCCGGCACATACGATTGCTGCGTATAATCATAAAACAACCCACCATGACCACTACCATAACCACCTTGACCAACATTTTCAACACCATGCGGCTCGTCCGCATAGTCCTCATCTCCACTCGGAACTGCTTCTACATCGCTTTCTGGCTCGTCCGGCTCACCCGGTAACAAATCTCGTGCACCCAACTTTAGTGCCCTCCACCTTTGCCCTTCCGACTTTAACTTGTGATAACGCTCCGACTGAGTATACGTCCAAACATTCCCCAACTTATCCAACGTAAAAGGCTGATGCCTTTTCGTTGCTCCTCGATCTTCGGATGTTATCGCCTTCTGTTGTTTCATCAACCCCGTAATTATTCGACAATACGGGACGATATCTCTTCCATACTTATTCCGACAGATCCATAAGTGGTTCATGATAAGATAGCGTATAGGAAAACGCGGACCCCCGTGCATCAACGAATAAAGAACATGTACTTCAGGAAACCTAACCTGCTCTTTGTCCCCCCTTCTTGGAATAACATTGAGAAGACAGATTGTATGCAGCAATTTAGCTTCAATTTTTAAATTCTTCCGGTACAGAATACCACTGTATCTACCGGGTAAAAACAATGCTGCCAACATATCGTTCCATCGTTGATGTTTTTCCGGCTTCACAAGAAGATCATCAAGAGTCGGTATCATATAATCGCGGGCTGACAAACTATCATACTTTCCAAGCTTCTTCAAAGTATCAAAAGACATTTCCACTGGAACTCCATTCACAATACCCGTCAGCTTCATATTCGATGGCCTGTCATACGTATTAACCTTAAGAGTTGCCATCCACTCTTGGATTTCAGTGATAAACAAGTTGTTTTTATCTTTGTCAAAACAACTAAGTGCCGACTCCCAACCTAGAGCCCGGAACTTATCAAACACCCCAAACTGCCCAAACTCAGCTTCTCGAACATCCCTTTCACATATAAAGGCCGCTGCCTTATTCTTCAACTTATTCATACAGTCATTATATAACGTCGGCTGCCATTCCAATGGTTGATCATCTAACGGTCCCGAATCCCATTTCGGTTTCTCCGCCGGGTCCAATTCCATCTCTTCTTCGCTTTCACTTTCGCTTTCATCCACTCTACCCATATATTGTCTCTTCTTTGGTTGTTGTTCCGGCTGTTTACCCTTTCCCCTTGAAGACGAAGTTGAACCAGCTCCCGTCTTTTCTTTTGTTCGTGCCATTCCTACACACATTAGAGAAAACAACACAACCAAAGAAACAAAATTAAACCCTCTTTTCCAAAACATCCCCACACTTGCTTGTTATCATGGTTGTAGATGCTAGTGAACCCAAAAGTATATCAAGAATTTTTCAAAAATCGGGCATGGTGTCTCTACAATGTAGAGATCCCCAAAAGTTCACTACTTTAACCACAAATCCTACATCTACAACCATATCCATGTTCAAATAATCAATTTCATAATCATATCTAAGAACAAGCAAGTGGGTATGGGCAAGTAACCTAAATAACCTTACTTTTCACAATGTAGCATCAAAATACAACAAATAAGCTTTCATACCTTTGCTTGAAGATGCTAAAGTGCTTGTGAAACAAAAGCTCCAAAAACCCCCAAAAATTTTCGAATTAGGGTTTAGAATTCGGACCCAAAAACTGCGTTTTCTTGTAAATCTCTTGGCAAAATCAGAAACTACGTGAAAAATTAGTCAAGATAGACTCCGATTTCACTTAGTTTGGACAACATTTGAGAAGGTTATGGAGGATTGAAGGTGAAGAAGGCTATGGAAGCTTGTGGGTCTTGTAGGAAAGATGATGGTGATAGATGGAATGTAAAGTGAAACGGATATGTGTGGTTGGGGTTATTCACAAAATCAGATGTTGTTTTATTATTTCTTTATTTTTTTTATTTTTTTTTATATATATACACGGAACCTAGACCGACGGATCTGAATTTTGTGCGTACCGTAAATTACGGTCAAACCGTAATTTACGGTGAGACCTGGATCACAAATTTTCACCGTAAATCAGGAGCAAACTGCCGTAAAACTCAAACACTTTTATTACTCACCGTAATTTATGGTATGACCGTAAATTACGGTACATGCTAAACATGAATCCCCACCGTAAAACAGTACATAATCACCGTAAAGATCAAACATGTTTCATCTTCACCGTAATTTACGGTAAAACCGTAAATTACGGTGGGTTCTGGGCGATTATGATTCGTGCAAAATGCTGTTTTAAGGTAATTTTTTATTTTTCAATTTTTTCGATTTTTTATGTTTTTTTAATTTTTTCAAAAACGTTGTAAAAATCACCCTACCCCCTCGAAAGTCCCGTGTTGTCCTCAACACAATGTTAGAGTAATTCGTGACCCGAATATCCCCACACTTGTTTCAAACACGGGTTTCGAAGAAATACGGAAATTGTGCAAACTATACAAAATAAAATAAAACAAAACAAAACAAAACACTACTATATACACTACCGAACCTGAGCCTCTCATGGTTATTCCTCATCGACCGGGCGTAATATGTAGCCCGCTTTGTCAAGCTCCAAAGTGTTAATGTCGTTCCCATCCAAGTACGGCTTTAATCGGTGACCGTTCACCGTTTGTTGTTTCAATGTTTGCTCGTCTTGGATGTCTACGTCACCAAATCTTCCCACTCTTCGGACAACGTAAGGACCCATCCACTTGCTTTTGAGTTTCCCCGCGAACATCTTCAATCTTGAATTATACAACCACACTTTTTGACCCACTTCAAATTTCTTTTTCCTTATCTTCGCATCATGAACTTTCTTGAGTTTGTCTTTATATGCGGATGCACACTCATAAGCTTGATCCCTTATTTCCTCAATTTCATTCAATTGTAACTTTCTCGCCCGACCCGCTTCGTCATAGTTTGCATTCACCGTTTTAATCGCCCAATATGCCCGATGTGCTAACTCCATAGGCAAATCACATCCTTTTCCGTACACCATTCGATAAGGAGTGGTATCAAGTGGAGTTTTGTAAGCCGTTCGATAAGCCCACAACGCATCATCAAGCTTGCTTGACCAATCTTTCCGATCCGTTCTCACCGTCTTCATTAGAATTTCTTTAATTTGTCGGTTAGACACTTCCACTTGACCACTCGTTTGCGGGTGGTATGGTGTAGCAACGCGGTGGTTCACATTGTATCGTTTTAACAATTTCCCAAAGTTGAAGTTCTTGAAGTGTGAACCACCATCACTTATTATCACCCGAGGCACACCGAATCGAGCAAAAATATTGGATTGCACAAACTTACATACAACGGAATGATCGTTGGTCCTTGTCGCGATAGCTTCAATCCATTTCGAAACATAATCAACCGCAACCAATATATACAAAAACCCATTTGAGTTTGGAAAAGGACCCATGAACTCTATTCCCCAAACATCAAATACTTCCACTACCAAAATCGGTTGTAACGGCATTTCATCCCGTTTAGAAATACTTCCCACTCTTTGACAATTGATGCAATTTCGGGCATACTCACAAGAATCCTTGAAAATCGTGGGCCAATAAAACCCGTTAGATAACACCCGATAACCCGTCTTGTTCCCACTTCTATATCCACCTTGATTGTTATAAGGTTGGCGCGAACCATAGTTTCCTTGGCTACCTTGAAAGTTCGGGTTTGATTGATTCGAAGGGTTCCCATAACGAAAATTCGGATGGTTCCTCAACCCGGGGTGGTAAGTGTTAGAATTCATGTTGTTGTAATTTCTACCACCCCCTCCTTGACCTTGTACTGCATTGACTTCTTCATATTGCCCTTCCACCATCCCTTGGCAATTTTCGGCTGCATGACCTATTTCATTGCAAATAGCACAAACATCGTAAATTTGATTAGAAGTTTGTACATTACCATCATCAACCGCATGCACTTGTGTTCGGGTAATGGCCGGTCGTGCTCTCCTTGATGCTTGAGCTTTTCTCTTTGAGGTAATGGCCATTTGTTCCAAGAACTCCCAATCCTCATCTTCATAATTTGTGCCAAAAGTCCCATTTGTGATGGACATTAAATCACGTGCATCCTCAGCACACAACCCTTCATGAAAGGCGTTCATCAACTCCCAAAGCTCAATCCCATGGTGTGGACAATTTTTAATCATCATGTTTAAGCGCTCGAAGGCTTCATGGAACATTTCGCCTTGTTGTTGTTGGAAACTTCTCAACCCTTTCCTAGCATCATTGGTCTTTTAGGCGGTATAAAATTCATCTAAAAACGTTTGTTGCATTTCCCCCCAAGTGTAAATAGATGCCGAAGGAAAAGTGTAGAACCACTTCTTTGCCTTATCTTCCAAAGAGAATTGAAATAAGACCAACTTCACATCATCGGCCGAGAAACCTTGACTCCCAAGAGTGTTGCAAATCGAGTCATAGGCCTCTAAATGAAAATAAGGCTCTTCTGTTGCTAGACCTTTGTACTTTGGCAAACTTTGTAACGAGTTGGTTCGAACTTCTAATGTCCTCCCTTGGTCATTGTGAGGAATAACTACCGGTGACGGATTATGAGTAATCACTGGCCTGAAATGCGCTTCAATACCTCTTTCATGATCTCTAAGATGCCTTCTTGGTACACCCACACGACCCCTTGGACGCATAGGACCCATTGGTCTCGGCATACGCCCTTGTGGTGCCAATGGTTGTTGAAATTGTTGTTGCGGCATCGGTGGGTGTTGAATTGGCCTTGGAAATTGTGGTTGAACATTTTGTGGCCGAATTTGTTGCAATGGTATAGGGCGTTGCATTGGTGGCCCTTGTGTCCTTGGTCTAATGTGTTGTGGTAGGAGTTGTTGTTGTTGTGGAATCCCACCAACACTTGACATTCTTTGCGTTTGGCCAGGTACATAAGTCAACTCCCCTTGATCTCCACTACCCACATAAGCATAACCCTCTTCCTCATAACCCTCGAAATCTTCATATCCTTCTTCATATCCATCTCCTTCTATACCCCCCGATGATGGCCCAAATGGAATAGATGAATATTGAAAACCTGACTGGTTTGGTGCTCCAAATGATGAAGTAGCATGAACAACAGTTGAGCCTTGTGGTAATGTATAGGTGGATGATGATTGACCTGAAGCTGGGAAGAAATGGGTAAGTGGTGGAATTGTAGAAGCAGGGCTAAAGGTAAGGGTAGGTTCAGTTTGAGTATTGGTAGGTAATGTAGTATTGGGTGGTGGGATATCAAATGGTGAAGTAAATTCAGTAGTAGAACTGGGCATGGTGGTATTTGGTGAAGGTTGAGTAGATGATGGTATAAATGGTGGTATGAGTTCACCCGTAGTGGGTGGTGGTTGTGGTGGATCCATGAATCGAATTGGTGTGATTGGTGTAGTTGGTGTTGTTGGTGAACCGCTAATTGTGTTTTCCCTTAACAAAATTCTGTTCGCTCGCAAAGTTCGTTCGATTTCCGGATCAAATGCTAATGGTGAAAGCTTGTGAGAGCTCCTAGTATGCATGCACCTGTCAATACCTGCACACTAACACACCCAGCGTAAACCAGAAAAATAACAAACCTAAGAAAGATCACAAATAACACACGTTGCGCACTACTCCCCGGCAACGGCGCCAAAATTTGACGTGATGTCGTAGGTCACGCAAATTTAATCCCAATAACAACTATATAGATAGCGGTAAATGGGTATCGAACACAGGGAGTTTGTGGAATGTGTGTTATTTCAATGTATGTCTAACTAACTAGATTAATCTAAATTGCAAAAGAAATAAGATTCGAGAGTTTATGTGAGTGAATTGGTTTTAGACTAAATTAAACTAAGTAAATTGCAAGAGAAAAAATCGGTTGTAAGCAAATTAGAGACAAATGACCGTCCTAGATTTCCGGTTTGTTTCGACATTCATATTATCATTCCACTAGAAAGAACTACATAGACATAGCTCGTGTGTGATTACTTGCAGTGATGAAAGGGAACTAAGTACTCAGATTCCTAGAACGTGAGGTTGTTACCCGATGATCAATCAACCCTTACCCAATCCTAATTATACCCATGATATCTCGATTGCCAACGGCACCAAGAACGTATGGTTTCAAACTAGATTAACATAAGAATTAACAAGTTACTAACAAACAATCACACACCATAACAAACAAACCAACCATAAAGATAAGGATTGCTATTCTAGAAATTAGGAAATCAAATACAAAATGTCTCAAACAAACCTTCAATCTAGGACAATCATAAAGTGTTTAGCCACACATGGCTCGAATCAACATCATAACAAAAGTTTCCATGTTCATCCAAATCGAAAACACCAAACAAATGTTAGGAATTGTCCAAAACCAAGCAAGAACAAGCCAAATCGCCCCTAGGATGCTCTCCAAACCGACAATGATCAGAATACTTGAAAAGACACAATCAAACTGCCTTTAATGAGGCAGTTACAGATTTGATCGTAGCCACCACCGTAAATTACGGTCCCACCGTAATTTACGGTGGACTTAATGGTGTTACGGTGATAAAGGACTGATTTACGGTGGCCTTCAACTGAAATCCAGGTCCACCGTAAATTACGGTAGGACCGTAATTTACGGTGGTGAGCTGATATGTCTTCTTTGTTTCGTCTCTTGTTCCACGCTCGACCCGATCATCTCCAAACCCTCCAAAGCTGCATTTAATCCATCTTTTAGCTCCCGAACCGCACCTGAAACATAGGCAACAGTAGTTATCTAATTCAAGATAATTACACAATTAAGTGAAGGATTATTTCGTCTTTTAACATGATTAAGGGTTGTCCAACGGACCACCCGTCAGCCGGGTACATGTTTGGGCCGGATTAGCTCCAATCGCACAAGGGTTCTCGGATCGCACAAGGGATCCACGTTTATATTGTTTGGGCCGGTTACTTATTTAACTACTTATGTTATTTGGGCTTCTTGATATTTTGGGCCGGGTGATTAACGGAAACGCACAACATGTTGTGGATCGCACAAGGCTGTGCTGAACGCACAACATGTTGGGCCGACTGATATTGGGCTTTATCTTTGGATCGTACAAGTTAGACAGGATGAGTACTTGACTGTTACTGTTACGGTGTTAACATGAATTATGTGTTTTCCATGATCAACCTGTGTTCATAATCTGTTACCTATGTGTAATCATACGTGCACCTAGACCTGACTTGTATGGTAACCATGTTAGGACGTGGTTGACCTCTAGCAGCTCGATTGACCTTTACTTATCTACCGAGCAAACCAAAGGTGAGTTCACACTCTACAAAGCATGGGATTCCCAGGGGTTGGGAATGGGGTTAAGGAATATGGATTCCTCGTCCTTTCTTGGGTAGGACAGTAATGGTTCAGGAATGTAATTCCTCGTCCTCACGGACAGATAACTTTACTAGACCAAAACTCTATCACGAAGTCCCTCCTTTTTATATCGACTTAATCGCCGGGCCAATGGCGAGCGGGTCATTAGTTAGATAGCGCTATTTAGGTCTGACAAGCCTCACACCGTACCGCAGAGGACGGGCGTGAACTAATGGATCTAGGCACGTCAATGATGATAGACATTGACAGTTCAGGGCACTTAAACATGACTTTAGTCAGCAGTCGATATGGTAACGAGTCTAGTGTATACATGGGGTAGCCCCCACGGCCGAAATGCCAGACAACTATCATGGGGTAGCCCCCACGGCTGGATTGCCAGAGTTAATGGGTTAAACAAATCACGTTTTTCAACTATGGGGTAACCCCCACGGCAGGGATGCCAGCTAAAGGAACTATTTTTGGAACAACTAAAACCAACACCCAACTGTGAACTCGCTCAACATTATTGTTGACTCGTTACTACATGCTTTGCAGGTCATTAGGTACTTAGCTGGAGCTTGCACAAGGAAGAGTCGTTGTGGGACATGGACAGTTGTGTGCCATGTTATACCTTTGGATAATTAAACTTATGTTTCGGTTTTAAACATTATGCTTCCGCTCATAACATAAACTATGATTGTTTTGGATACTAATTGTGTTGGTTGGACTTTTACAATTAATTACTTGCTTGTTCAATATGATTGGTGGTTTGATCCTGGTCAGTTACGCCTCCAAGCGGTGATACTCCACGTGTGGATTTTGGGGGTGTGACAGATTGGTATCAGAGCCATTGGTTATAGAGAACTTGGTTTTAATAAGGGAAATGATTTTTGTTAAAACCAGACTATAACCTGTACAGTGCTCTACGATCCACAACGACGCTTCACTCCACGTGCAAGGCTCGACATTCTAGGTGATATGGTTTATGTTTTATTACCTACATGCTAGATATCGTAGAACTTTGCTCATGATAGGCCTAGTTGTATAACTATTGCTGCTTGAACACATGTGTGCTTACTCTCTTCTGTCATCGCATTTTCGTGAACCCTTCTCACTTATGTTTCCTTGATATGAAGATCATGTCTGGACGCATTAACATGACTCAAGCCCAGTTGATGGCTCTGATTAACGAACAGGTTGCTGCGGCACTTGCAGCCGCATAGGCAGGAGGTATACCCTGCAGTTTAAAACTCATTCTAAGATCTTTAGATCCTACTCTCGTGAACCTATCTTTGTGTTAAACTTTGTCCTTTCTTACACCCACAATAGGTCAGCATGTTCAGCCACCTGTGTGCACCTTCAAAACCTTTATGGACTGCCGACCAACTACTTTTAGCGGCACTGAAGGAGCTGTAGGTCTCCTTCACTGGTTTGAGAAACTAGAATCTGTATTCGAAATGTGTGAATGCCCTGAGGCACGCAGGGTGAAGTATGCTACCGGTACCCTCGAGGGTTTAGCCCTCACATGGTGGAATGCTCAGATCCAAATGCTGGGGTTGGTTGCCACTAACGCCACCCCATGGAACAATTTTAAAGAGATGATCAAGGAGGAATACTGCAGTCGTGATGACATTCATAAGCTGGAAGTCGAGTTCTACAACCTCAAGATGACGGGGTCAGAAATTGAGGCGTATACTAAGAGATCGAATGAGCTTGCATTATTGTGCCCTACTATGGTGGACCCTCCAATTAAGCGTATTGAACTTTTTCTCAAGGGCTTAGTGCCAGAAATCCAAAGTCATGTGACTTCAGCGAACCTCGCCACCATCCAGCAGGTTGTTCAGTTGGCTCACCGTCTCACTGATCAGGAGGTGGAGCAGAACAGGTTACCAAAGCGTATAAGTGCTACAGCTACTTCGGATGCTCCTAGTGACAACAAGAGAAAATGGGATGGGGCTTCAAGCAAAGGTTCAACTTCTGTGCAATCTCAGTCTCAGCAGAGAAGGACTGACGACTATAGGAGTCCTAGTCAGCAATCATCTGGTAGCCAAAGTCGTGGTGTGTACAAGGGAAATCACCCTAAATGCAATCGCTGTAACCTACATCACAGTGGGCCATGCACCAGAGGTAACTGTCATCGGTGCAACAAGCCAGGCCACGCAGCAAAGGATTGCAGAAGTTTATACCCAGCAAACTAGAATCGTCAGCAACAGCAATTTCAACAGAATCAACGCCAACAGCAGCAGCAGCAAGGTAATAACAAAGGGTGCTTTCAGTGTGGAGCTGAAGGCCACTTCAAGAGAGATTGTCCCCAGCTAAACAGGAACCAGAACAACAATAACAACAACAATCAGGGGAATGGGAACAACGTGGGTAACAATGGCAATGGGGCAAGGGGTCGTGTGTTCGTTATTGGCCAGGGAGAAGCTAGGAATGATCCCAATGTTGTGACGGGTAAGTTCCTTCTCGACGACTTTTACGTTACTGTCTTATTTGATTTGGGTGCCGATACTAGTTATGTGTCCCTAAAAGTTAGTCAACTGCTTAAGCGTACCCCAACACCTTTGAACCCCAAGCACGCTGTAGAGTTAGCTAATGGTAAGAGTATAGAGGTCACACACGTAGTCAAAGGTTGTAATCTTGTTCTTGCTGATCACACTTTCTCGATCGACCTCCTTCCTATCACTTTGGGTAGTTTCGACGTTGTCATTGGGATGGACTGGTTATCCCAACATCAAGCAGAGATCCTCTGTAACGAAAAGATTGTTCGTATTCCTCGCCCAGGTGGTGAACCTCTCATGATTTGTGGCGACAAGAGTGGTGCTGTTGTGAGCATCATCTCTTTTCTTAAGGCTCAGAAGTGCTTGAGAAAGGGCCACACTGCTATCCTGGCACTCGTTACCGACACCTCGAAGAAAGAGAAGAAGATAGAGGATTTTCCGATCGTACGCGACTATCCTGAGGTATTCCCTGAGGAATTGCCTGGCCTCCCGCCTCATCGCCAGGTCGAGTTCCAAATCGAGCTAGCTCCTGGAGCAGCGCCCATAGCTCGTGCACCGTATCGTTTAGCTCCATCAGAGTTGAAAGAACTCTCTACGCAACTACAAGAACTCTTGGATAAGGGTTTTATTCGTCCTAGCTCATCGCCTTGGGGAGCTCCAGTGCTATTCGTAAAGAAGAAGGATGGTACTTTCAGAATGTGCATCGACTACCGCGAACTTAACAAGGTGACTGTGAAGAATCGCTACCCTCTTCCACGCATTGACGACTTGTTCGACCAGCTGCAAGGGTCGAGCTACTATTCAAAGATTGATTTGAGATCAGGATATCACCAGCTGAGAGTCCGAGAGGAGGACGTCTCTAAAACAGCCTTTAGAACCCGTTATGGACATTATGAGTTCTTGGTTATGCCTTTTGGGCAGACAAACGCACCTGCGGTCTTCATGGACTTGATGAATCGAGTGTGCAAGCCGTACCTAGACAAGTTTGTCATAGTTTTCATCGACGACATCCTGATCTATTCGAAGAGTCAGGAGGAACACGAGCAGCATCTACGACTAATTTTGGAACTCCTTCGAACAGAACAGCTGTACGCCAAGTTTTCAAAATGTGACTTCTGGCTTCGTGAAGTCCATTTCTTAGGCCATGTAGTGAACAAGGATGGGATTCACATTGATCCATCCAAGGTAGAGTCGATCAAGAGCTGGCCTGCACCTCGTACGCCAACGGAAATTCGCCAATTCTTGGGATTGGAAGGTTACTACAGGAGGTTTATTAAGGATTTTTCCAAGATTGCACAGCCTCTTACTTCACTGACGCAGAAAGGCGTTGTTTATCGTTGGGGAAATGCACAGGAGTTAGCGTTTCAGCACTTAAAGGATAGACTTTGCAGTGCGCCTATCCTTTCATTGCCAGAGGGCACAGAAGACTTCGTGGTTTACTGCGACGCATCTATTCAGGGTCTTGGTTGTGTATTGATGCAGCGGGATAAAGTTATAGCCTACGCCTCACGCCAACTCAAAGTTCATGAAAAGAACTACACTACACACGACTTAGAGCTGGGAGCGGTTGTTTTTGCACTTAAGATATGGAGACACTACCTGTATGGTACCAAATGTGCTATCTACACTGATCACAGAAGCCTTGAGCACATCTTCAAACAGAAGGAACTCAATATGCGACAGCGACGATGGGTCGAACTACTGAATGACTACGAATGCTCGATCAGATACCACCCGGGCAAAGCCAATGTTGTGGCCGACGCCCTCAGTCGAAAGGACACTGCGCCCAAGCGCGTACAAGCTTTACAACTTACTATACAATCTAGTCTTCCTTCTCAAATACGAGATGCTCAGGTAGAAGCATTAAAACCAGAAAACGTCAGGGCTGAAGCCCTACGCGGCTTGAGGCAACGCTTAGAACAGAAGGAAGACAGTGCTTACTACGTCACAGGACGCATTTGGGTCCCACTGTATGGCAACCTACAAGAGCTTGTGATGGATGAGGCACACAAGTCTCTCTACTCGGTACATCCTGGTTCGGATAAGATGTACCATGATATCAAAACTACATATTGGTGGCCTAGCATGAAGGCCCACATAGCAACTTACGTTAGCAAGTGCTTGACTTGTGCGAGAGTCAAGGCGGAGTACCAGAAACCTTCAGGCCCACTTCAACAACCAGAGATACCACAATGGAAATGGGAGCAAATTTCCATGGATTTTGTTACTGGCCTGCCTAGATCTCAACGTGGTAACGATACGATTTGGGTGATCGTGGATCGACTCACAAAGTCTGCTCACTTCTTGGCTATCAAGGAAATAGATAAGTTCTCCACCCTAGCAGACGTATATCTTAAGGAAGTTGTCTCGAGGCACGGAGTGCCCACCTCTATTATCTCGGATCGAGATGCACGTTTTACTTCAGAACTGTGGCAAGCAATGCACAAGTCATTTGGCTCACGTTTGGATATGAGCACAGCTTATCACCCGCAAACGGATGGGCAGTCTGAACGCACCATCCAGACCCTTGAAGACATGCTTAGGGCATGTGTGATTGACTTTGGCAATGGCTGGGAAAGGCATCTGCCACTTGTGGAATTTTCATACAATAACAGCTACCACACCAGCATTAAAGCTGCTCCGTTTGAGGCATTATACTGGCGTAAATGCCGGTCAACTCTTTGTTGGGCAGAGGTGGGGGATAGTCAGATTACTGGTCCAGAACTTGTGGTAGACACAACAGAGCGGATTGCTCAGATACGACAACGAATGGCGGCAGCTCGTGACCGTCAGAAATTCTACGCCGATAAGGGCAGTAAACCACTAGAGCTCCAGGTTGGGGAGCGTGTACTACTCAAAGTTTCACCCTGGAAGGGTGTGGTTCGTTTTGGTAAACGGGGCAAACTTAACCCACGATACGTTGGACCTTTCAAAGTCATTGAGAAAATAGGCAAGGTGGCCTACAGACTGAACTTACCAGCAGAACTCAGTGCAGTTCACGATGTTTTCCACGTGTCGAATCTGAAGAGGTGTCTGTCAGATGAGACCCACATAGTTCCTTTGAAGGAGCTCACTATCGACGAGCAGTTGCGATTCGTCGAGGAACTAGTTGAAATTACGGACCGGGATGTCAAGGTCCTCAAGCGTACTAGAATACCTCTCGTTCGAGTTCGTTGGAACTCACGTCGCGGCCCAGAGTTCACCTGGGAACGCGAAGATCAGATGAAACAAAAGTATCCCCAACTGTTCGCAAACGGTACAACTACTACTGAGGCTGAAGCTACGGAATTTCGGGACGAAATTCCAGATCAACGTGTCACACCCCGACCACGTAGAACATACAAAATGTGGCGGAAACATCGGGGAGTGTTGTAACAGAATTAATGTTTCAAATCCATGGCAATTGAAATTTCGTTTTATTCAATAGAAGTGTTACAATGTCTTAACAAACAAGGAAATACAACATAATTAACTAGTCTGCATCTTTTATTGTCACTACGGCCCATGTCCGCCTAAGTGTATCTTGATCATCTTATGCAATAGTTCCTGAAAAACACATGTGAAAATATGGTACGTCAGCATAAAAATGCCGGTGAGATACATAGGTTTTGTGAAAATAGGTTTCATGACTTATGTTTGAGAAAATGTTTAGTCATGAACCTTGTTATTTGCTTTGTTTTGTAAATCATTTGAAAAACGATAAGATCAGATGATATGTATAAATAAATGTCAGGTTAAATGAATAACCATGTAAAATGAGTTTGTATAAGATAAGTTGTTTGTAAATCAATGTCTTGTGAAAAGTATGTTATTTGTATAAAATGTTATATATCTCAAATTGAAATGATTCAAATAACGCTACGATATGTAATACCATACAAACACTTATATATAGGAAGTACCAGCGGCGTATCCACCATGCTTGTATCATATTACACACGCATCGTTACTTAATCAGTTAATCAAACCAAACCAATCAATGTAAGACGTCTATGTTTAACCAATTGCCAACTGTATTGAATAATATGTCAAAGTGTTTATGTCAAGATGTAGATCATGTAATGTAAAACAAATGTGATATGTATGGCTAGTGAAATGCATCAACTAAACCATAGGTGAAATGCACAAAACAAAGTATTGAAGTAAAACTTGGTTTAAATCAATATTATGTCTTGTGTAAATGCATGATCAATGTCAATCATGTAATGTGTAAATGCATGATCAATGTCAATCATGTAATGTGTAAATGCATGATCAATGTCAATCATGTAATGTGTAAATGCATGCTATACTGAATATGAACATTTATGCGGTGTGTTATAATGCATACATCCAAGCCTTGCGACTGAGGTGATAAACCCTTAAACAAATTAAAGGATTATCTGTGTAAATATCATCGAATTCGGTCATTCCTTTCTGTCCCCTTTCCCTGGGATGTCTGGAACGGGAGTTGTCAATTCCTATGGTACCACTACCTACTAACGAACGGCATGATCGGTGTTAATGAATGTATTGTCCCATTTAAACGAACCAAATGTCATACCAAAATGTAAGCATGTGATGAAATGAATCTGTACTAAGTATGCAACAATTGAACATACATAGCATGTGATGTGATGTAAAACAATGTACTAAGTAATGCACACTATGGGCATACCTAGCATAAAATGTCATGCAAAACAATGTACTAAGTAATGCACACTATGGGCACACCTAGCATAAAAACAATGAAATCATGTACTATAATGTACTAACAAACATAGCATGTATATGATGTGAAAACAGGAAAGCATGAAAGTAACAAGTAGGCACATGTGTTCCACCCCAAAACAGTTTGGAAAACAGTAAAAGAGGGGTCTATGTACTCACTTGAGATTGCTCAGTAGTCCTTGAGTAACAACCAAACAATGCTAGAGATCGCGGATATCAAACGGCACCTAATATAGGTAACTGTGTTAATTAACCGGGCCTAGATCGGAAGATTGGGTAGCATTAGGGTTTGTAAACCAAATGAGTGTAGGAACTCATATGATATGGTTTAACAAAGCCTACATACTAAATGAAACTTAACCTAAGTGCTTTCGACCCATTACGACCCGTTTAGGAAGCTTATGCTACTTTAACGCGTCGTGCGCGTGAAACGCGTTCGGACCGCCTAACTAGCCCTATGACAAGTAGAATATGCCTAAACATGTTACATAATCAGTTATGTGACAAAGGTTTAGGTTACATATGCTTAATTACCAATTATACATGAAAAGGGTATTCTGGTAATTTACCTAAGGCATATAAACTACCTATCATACAACTACTCAAACGATGTGACCATAGGGTATAACCTCGGAAGGTTATTCCCTACCTACTATGGTCACCTAATGTATTTGGTCGGATCCTAATGATCGACCAAATGGGTCGAGTTCGAAGGTATAGGCGATTTATTAGATCGCCTACCCTACGACTCTAGACAACGTGGTAATCAGTGGGCATAGTCCCAAGGGACTATGACCAACGTGATTACACTCACGTTGCGAAGTTCAAACGAACTTCGCGTTGACCATTACTGGTCAACGCTGAAAGTCAAACAAAGTTTGACTTTCTGACTCGAAAAGCAATAAAATAAGGAAAAGAACGAAAGAATACTTACGAAGGGTCCCCGAATGCTAATCCCGATCCAAGAACTCAGGTATGAAACAATGGTTTCAACTTAGAGCTCTCAAATCAGAATTCTTGTGCAAAATGAGGTTGTGTGGGTTGGGTATTTATAGGAATACCCGAACCGTTAGGATCGTTCCATGGAAAACGTGCCATGAATCCAACCCGTACACTTGTCAGAACCTTATGGTGACTAAAATCCATCCTTATCAACATGACTAGATAATTGGGAATGTGTGGTGGAGGTTAGAACAGCTGCAGCCTGCTGTTTAAAAACACTGCATCTGGTCTGCAGACCCCTAGCGCACCGCTACGCTAAAAGTGTAGCGCACCGCTA
The DNA here is from genome assembly GCA_030545235.1 of Helianthus tuberosus. Taxonomy (NCBI): domain Eukaryota; kingdom Viridiplantae; phylum Streptophyta; class Magnoliopsida; order Asterales; family Asteraceae; genus Helianthus; species Helianthus tuberosus. The sequence goes on from CM060407.1 coordinate 130,261,632, forward strand.
GGCCCTAGTTTGGCAGAATTACACTTTTGGTCCCTGTATTGCAATCAGCCCATTTTCGACACGTTTAAGGCCCGTTAACCCCATTTCAAAGCTCTAAAATGAAGTTAAAGTATAGGGAACTTAAAACATGTTCAAAAATATCTCGGATGTCGGTTCGTTTGGCCGTACGAACGCGATGTTCGCTTAATTACGACGGAATGCGCACAAGCGCGAAAAACGATCCAAATGACGCGACGAATGGATTTTTCTTAAGGCGAACACTAAAATATAATATAGTCATGCTCACATAAATTTTTGGATGTCCGGATGTATTCAGAACGTAAGTTATGCGCGAAAATGCAAACTTGTGCACTTTTTGACACTTTTAGTCCCTAAATGACCCAAAAGTTTATTTTAGCACACCGAACCCCTCAAAGCCTATTTCTAAGCTATGTAAAGGATATTTATGGTATGTTTAACTTATGGTCATGTTCCGGAATGTCTGTTACAGTTCAAATTGGCATACTTTCGCAGTTTGTCAAGTTTAGTCCCTGTAAGCGAATTAGCTTGTTTTTGCCATACCAATGCCTTCAAAACTTATTTCTAAGTTATGTAAAGGTTATTTAAGGTATGTTAAGCCAATGTCACTATTCCGGAGTGTTTGTTGCATTAAACTGGTTATATTTACGCATCGGTGCGCGTATAACCTTCCAGAAAGTGATTTAGAGTTTGAAATTGAACAAAAATTGATATGTGCAAATGATACACATATTTTTACAAATACCAAGTATGAAATACAATATTTCATTGCTACAGTATTTGTGTGATGGCCGTGGAGGCACAGGTGTTACAGTCTCCCCTACTTTAGGAGATTTCGTCCCGAAATTTATTTAGAGGAAACTTGTGAGAGCTTGAAAACATGAAGTTGAAAAGATCGAACAACATTGGTTAGGGTTCTGAACTTCTAGTAACTTTAATAACATTATGCTTGCAATGTAAGAGGGATACTTATATACAAGTATATGAAGCGTCATTGGTGCGTCCACCGTACCTCCATTACATCGTTCTCATTTTGTTATTGTTGTCACTATCGGTTCTTACACATAATAAACCTTACTGGGTTTCTATGCACTAAATTTCATAATTATGTAGGCCTCCATAATTAGACAATTCCTTGCACAGTTCACACAGTCTATTTTATAATGCGTAGGGTAAAACCAAATGAACAATCATGTGATGAGTGTGACTAGACCGCCGTAGAGTCCTTTTACTTAAATCATTAAATGATCTAAATAGACTATCAAGGAGTCTGTCCAGCTACATCACTAGATGTCATTCTTTAACCAGATTGCGAATCAATCTTTTGACTAGACCACTAAAAAGGGTCTCTTATGAATCATGGAGTAGTACTATAAAATCCAAGGGTCTTAACTATTACATAGAAGCCCATTTAGGAATTAAGATAGTACCTTTTGACTATCCTGCTACGAATCCCTCATATGAAGATATGAAAGATCCTGCGAGGATTTGGATAACGAATTATCCAGAGTATAAAAACACAAAATACTTAAATGAAAACTCAAGATGCATAAACACATAGTCATATAACCACAAAGATTGTTTGTTAATTTGTCTTGTTACTTGCGTACATGCATTTAAAGCACACTAGGAATCCATTCAACGGATTTCATTTGGTACTTTAAACGTTATCAAGAATCTAACTATAAAGATAGAAAGATTTTTGAAGAGAAAATTCGATTTCGATTATAAAGAACCGAAATGTTCGAATTAAGGTACATAAGGAATCCAATTAAGGACTCTGATTTGAATGATGATCATCCACAAGGGTCTAATTATGGAGATAAAAAGATCCCATATGGATTTTAGAAGTTGAAGATGTTTTGAAACCTTGCACTGGATTTGCTTAGGTCAAAACATGATGTAAAATGCTTATGAGGTTGAGATGCTAGATATGTCAAGGCGACATATGAAGCAGAATTTGAAGGTTAAGTAAATATGTGAGGAAAATATATTTGGAAAACTATGCATGGGAAAAATGTTTTTGAAACCTTATATATAATATTTTGAAATCATAAAGTAGGTGTACTAGGTAAGTATATTTATAAAAATGTTTTAAAATCATGCGAGATGAATTTTGAAATTATGTATAAGGTTTTTGAAAGACATGAATGATGCTTTTCGAAATCATGCACTTGATAAGAAAATGTATTGTGTTAATATTGTATTCAGACTATATGAAATATTTTGAAATTAGGAAGGTTGGTTTTGATAACATGGCCAATGTTTTTGAAATAACATAGACCATGCATCTAGAAAAATTGTTTTCAAACTATATGAAATGTTTTGAGATCATGAAGATTATTTTTGAAATACTGGTACTGTGTATGTTGAAAAATCAAAACGTAATGGGTATGAGATTTGAAAATACCCTTAGTTATCTAACCAAGGATTTAAAGGCACATATGTGCGAAAAGCACGATTACTCATAATGTCACTTAATTTTCTGTACTTTGTTTCTTAGAGTGAAACGAGTACTTAAAATTTTCGAGGGAATCATGAGCAATCATTTGAAAGAGAGAAATCACAAGAGTAGTTTGTGGGGTACATAGTTCCTTGATGTAGGTATCATAGGAAAAGTCATACACACATGTAATTATACTTGTATATCAGAATTGTGAACAACAACTTTTATTTATGAAAGAGACATATTGTTTCACAATACACGAAAACAAAAGAAACAAAGGCATAAGACAGCAACATCCTTTGTTCAGCTGAATGCTCATCCGTGGGTCGGATTTGCATTAGCTAGCTTTGGGCATTGGTTTCTGTAGTGGGTCAGATCCCCATAATTGTAACAGGCACCAGGTGGGTAGTGTGGTCGTGCAGCTTGACCCTGTTGCTGAGCAAGAGGCTGAGCAACTTGTCGAGCCGGGTTCTGAACCGCGGGATTCTGAGCAGACCGACAAAAATTGGTAAGATGGCCTGACTTCCCACAGTTAGTACAGAAACGGCATGGAAGTTGCGGCTGGTGGTGACTGTTGCATCTATTGCACAAAGGTGCATTCCCTGAATAGGGTTTCTTCGCTGGAGGCTGTGCGGGTTGGTTGGGAGCTGCCTGGTTAGCTTGGGCAGTGACAGCATAGTTTTGGGAAGCCTTACGCTTCTTTGCCCTCTTCGAAGAACCAGAGTCCTTTCCATTCTTGTTTTGACCCTTCTTGCTATCCCCCTTGTCAGCCAACTGTTTCTTGCCCTTGTCACCCTTCCGGTGTAACTTGTTCTTCCTGATCTGCGACTCAGTCAGCGTCGCTGATAACTCGATTGCCTGAAGAAGTGTGGCAGGGTTACTACCAGTAAGGATGTCTTGTACCGAGTCGGGTAGGCCGTCGATGTATCTCTCGATAGCCTTGTCGAGTGGGGTAACCATAGTCGGGCAAAGCAGACTCAACTCTTCAAACCGATCAGTATAAGCCCTGTGCTCACCACTATCTTGCTTCAAATCATCAAATTCCTTCTCCAAAGCTCGCTGCTCATGACGAGGACAGAATTCCCTCATCATAAGGGCTCTAAGCTCAGCCCATGTCTGTGCAAGAGCAACTTCTGCACCCCTGTCTCTCATAATCCCGTTCCACCATGTCAAAGCCCTTTTCTGAAATACGCTCGAAGCAAACTCGACTTTGCGATTATCCGGACACTGCACGTGGCGGAAAGTATTCTCACTGCTCTCGAACCACTGAAGAAGCCCAGTCGCTCCTTCAGAACCACTAAACTTGAGTGGTTTAGCCTGATTAAAATCCTTGTATTTGCATGGAACATTGTTGTTGTTGTTATTGTTGGCTTGGTTCCGTTGAGCAAAGAGATTTGGAAATTGAGCAGCCATCTGCTGCGCAATAATTTCTGCCAGCTCGGCAGTCTCTATCTGGCTTTCGCGTCGAGGAGGCATTCTGAAAGAGGAAACATGAAAGGAAACGAGAGAGAGAATTAGACAAAAAGAATGAGATGAAACAAATCTGATGAAAGCAAGGATAATGGTCATTTGTTTGTTACTACAAAGCAACAAACGACACACAGTGACTGATCAAGGTAAATGGGTCGAAAATAATGTATCGCGAAGACATGCTCGCCTATAAGTGAACACTCATCCCAAGAATTCCCAGGTAAGCACAACTGGTCTCGCGTCTGATGAGATGTATACGAAGTGCTTGCCTAGACAGAAAACCCAGAATACAGGCATTCACCCTTCCAGTTTGCACATGTTCACATTATAAGACCCAAACTTTGACGAGATTTTGAAAATTCAAAGGGATTCAAAACCATATAACAGAGAGTTCAAAACCTTACAATAGAGGGTTCAAAACCTAGTAATCAATCATCCTAGAACAGATGATTAGTTTTCAAAGCGGTTCTGAAATTTATGTTCTTGTTTGTGGTCGTCGCCTAAGGATAGGTGACAGTATTGTTTTATGACTAAACGCAAGTAAACTCGCGTTAGGGTCCTAAGAAGGTTATAGACTAGGTCAAAGCATTACTAATAACCTAATTCCCTATAACCATGAGCTCTGATACCATCTTTTCTGTCACACCCCGACCACGTAGAACATACAAAATGTGGCGGAAACATCGGGGAGTGTTGTAACAGAATTAATGTTTCAAATCCATGGCAATTGAAATTTCGTTTTATTCAATAGAAGTGTTACAATGTCTTAACAAACAAGGAAATACAACATAATTAACTAGTCTGCATCTTTTATTGTCACTAAGGCCCATGTCCGCCTAAGTGCATCTTGATCATCTTATGCAATAGTTCCTGAAAAACACATGTGAAAATATGGTACGTCAGCATAAAAATGCCGGTGAGATACATAGGTTTTGTGAAAATAGGTTTCATGACTTATGTTTGAGAAAATGTTTAGTCATGAACCTTGTTATTTGCTTTGTTTTGTAAATCATTTGAAAAACGATAAGATCAGATGATATGTATAAATAAATGTCAGGTTAAATGAATAACCATGTAAAATGAGTTTGTATAAGATAAGTTGTTTGTAAATCAATGTCTTGTGAAAAGTATGTTATTTGTATAAAATGTTATATATCTCAAATTGAAATGATTCAAATAACGCTACGATATGTAATACCATACAAACACTTATATATAGGAAGTACCAGCGGCGTATCCACCATGCTTGTATCATATTACACACGCATCGTTACTTAATCAGTTAATCAAACCAAACCAATCAATGTAAGACGTCTATGTTTAACCAATTGCCAACTGTATTGAATAATATGTCAAAGTGTTTATGTCAAGATGTAGATCATGTAATGTAAAACAAATGTGATATGTATGGCTAGTGAAATGCATCAACTAAACCATAGGTGAAATGCACAAAACAAAGTATTGAAGTAAAACTTGGTTTAAATCAATATTATGTCTTGTGTAAATGCATGATCAATGTCAATCATGTAATGTGTAAATGCATGATCAATGTCAATCATGTAATGTGTAAATGCATGATCAATGTCAATCATGTAATGTGTAAATGCATGCTATACTGAATATGAACATTTATGCGGTGTGTTATAATGCATACATCCAAGCCTTGCGACTGAGGTGATAAACCCTTAAACAAATTAAAGGATTATCTGTGTAAATATCATCGAATTCGGTCATTCCTTTCTGTCCCCTTTCCCTGGGATGTCTGGAACGGGAGTTGTCAATTCCTATGGTACCACTACCTACTAACGAACGGCATGATCGGTGTTAATGAATGTATTGTCCCATTTAAACGAACCAAATGTCATACCAAAATGTAAGCATGTGATGAAATGAATCTGTACTAAGTATGCAACAATTGAACATACATAGCATGTGATGTGATGTAAAACAATGTACTAAGTAATGCACACTATGGGCATACCTAGCATAAAAACAATGAAATCATGTACTATAATGTACTAACAAACATAGCATGTATATGATGTGAAAACAGGAAAGCATGAAAGTAACAAGTAGGCACATGTGTTCCACCCCAAAACAGTTTGGAAAACAGTAAAAGAGGGGTCTATGTACTCACTTGAGATTGCTCAGTAGTCCTTGAGTAACAACCAAACAATGCTAGAGATCGCGGATATCAAACGGCACCTAATATAGGTAACTGTGTTAATTAACCGGGCCTAGATCGGAAGATTGGGTAGCATTAGGGTTTGTAAACCAAATGAGTGTAGGAACTCATATGATATGGTTTAACAAAGCCTACATACTAAATGAAACTTAACCTAAGTGCTTTCGACCCATTACGACCCGTTTAGGAAGCTTATGCTACTTTAACGCGTCGTGCGCGTGAAACGCGTTCGGACCGCCTAACTAGCCCTATGACAAGTAGAATATGCCTAAACATGTTACATAATCAGTTATGTGACAAAGGTTTAGGTTACATATGCTTAATTACCAATTATACATGAAAAGGGTATTCTGGTAATTTACCTAAGGCATATAAACTACCTATCATACAACTACTCAAACGATGTGACCATAGGGTATAACCTCGGAAGGTTATTCCCTACCTACTATGGTCACCTAATGTATTTGGTCGGATCCTAATGATCGACCAAATGGGTCGAGTTCGAAGGTATAGGCGATTTATTAGATCGCCTACCCTACGACTCTAGACAACGTGGTAATCAGTGGGCATAGTCCCAAGGGACTATGACCAACGTGATTACACTCACGTTGCGAAGTTCAAACGAACTTCGCGTTGACCATTACTGGTCAACGCTGAAAGTCAAACAAAGTTTGACTTTCTGACTCGAAAAGCAATAAAATAAGGAAAAGAACGAAAGAATACTTACGAAGGGTCCCCGAATGCTAATCCCGATCCAAGAACTCAGGTATGAAACAATGGTTTCAACTTAGAGCTCTCAAATCAGAATTCTTGTGCAAAATGAGGTTGTGTGGGTTGGGTATTTATAGGAATACCCGAACCGTTAGGATCGTTCCATGGAAAACGTGCCATGAATCCAACCCGTACACTTGTCAGAACCTTATGGTGACTAAAATCCATCCTTATCAACATGACTAGATAATTGGGAATGTGTGGTGGAGGTTAGAACAGCTGCAGCCTGCTGTTTAAAAACACTGCATCTGGTCTGCAGACCCCTAGCGCACCGCTACGCTAAAAGTGTAGCGCACCGCTAGGCCCTAGTTTGGCAGAATTACACTTTTGGTCCCTGTATTGCAATCAGCCCATTTTCGACACGTTTAAGGCCCGTTAACCCCATTTCAAAGCTCTAAAATGAAGTTAAAGTATAGGGAACTTAAAACATGTTCAAAAATATCTCGGATGTCGGTTCGTTTGGCCGTACGAACGCGATGTTCGCTTAATTACGACGGAATGCGCACAAGCGCGAAAAACGATCCAAATGACGCGACGAATGGATTTTTCTTAAGGCGAACACTAAAATATAATATAGTCATGCTCACATAAATTTTTGGATGTCCGGATGTATTCAGAACGTAAGTTATGCGCGAAAATGCAAACTTGTGCACTTTTTGACACTTTTAGTCCCTAAATGACCCAAAAGTTTATTTTAGCACACCGAACCCCTCAAAGCCTATTTCTAAGCTATGTAAAGGATATTTATGGTATGTTTAACTTATGGTCATGTTCCGGAATGTCTGTTACAGTTCAAATTGGCATACTTTCGTAGTTTGTCAAGTTTAGTCCCTGTAAGCGAATTAGCTTGTTTTTGCCATACCAATGCCTTCAAAACTTATTTCTAAGTTATGTAAAGGTTATTTAAGGTATGTTAAGCCAATGTCACTATTCCGCAGTGTTTGTTGCATTAAACTGGTTATATTTACGCATCGGTGCGCGTATAACCTTCCAGAAAGTGATTTAGAGTTTGAAATTGAACAAAAATTGATATGTGCAAATGATACACATATTTTTACAAATACCAAGTATGAAATACAATATTTCATTGCTACAGTATTTGTGTGATGGCCGTGGAGGCACAGGTGTTACACAACGGGGGGAGGATGTGACACCCCAGGAAAACCATGCAACTTAACTAGCTTCCTCAGTGAGTACGTGCTAAATTTCGGGACGAAATTTCTTTCAACTTGGGGATAATGTGACAACTCGTATTTCGGAACCTATCGTTGTACTAAGGGTAGCATGTTTTGAACTTATGTAACGTATGTGAACATTATGTGACTATGTGAATTTGATGATTAAGTGGAATGTTATGTTGTTATATTGTGTAATACACGTATGTATGTAATATGAGCACACAACACAACCCAACCGCACAAGTCTAATTCGATCACACAAGCCCATCGGGCTACACAACTTGTACACGGATCAAGAACAGCCCATGTTGGCTCGGCCCACTTCTCTTATGCGCATACACACACCATTAGGGAGTTGTTTCTCATTTGTTGCAAAACAAGAATACCCACCAAACCCTACTCTCTCTCTCTACCCTCTCGAAGCCGACGGCAAAAAAACACCCCTCCCCAATCGAAGCTTTTGATTCGGATCAACTCTCATCCCATTCTTTAATCGGTTAGTTTGTTTTTTTTGAATGCATGATTGATGATATGTTAGAATATGTGTTTATCATGATAATATAGGGAGGTCATGTGTATGAGAGTGTTAAGAAATTGTGTTCATAAAGTCGGCACACATAGGTATTTGATAATGTTATTATGATTCGAAATTTCATGATGATAGGCAAGAATTCAATGAATATAGTACTTGGCTGATGATGTGATATGACATGCTAATTGATGAGTGATGGTTCTCATGTTTCGGTCCAATAGTAATAAGATTAGGGGCATGGTGGTCGGCTACTTTATATAAACCTTTTTGACTATATTGATGTATCCATGTGCAGCCAAACAAATAGAAATCATGATCGGTTGCATGTGGGTGTCAGTGTCATGTGATATTGTTGTGGATGGAATGATGATTCGGTTTTGTTGATGGACATGATGATTATAATAAACATTAATGTGGTTTAATGATATTACGATAACTGATTGACGATTGAATGATGATATGATGTAATCGATGTAATTGTTAGAATTATTTTAGGGTTTTGAGGAAACTCATAACTGTTAGTGATAATGATTACCTGTTTTGATCGAATATTGTTTGAGTTGGAAATTGTTGATTGTTGATAGGTAGCTACATTAAAGGAAACCATAAAACTGATTGCATAAAATCTGGACATTTAAACTAATCGTACAAGACCTCTTGGTCGCACAAGAGGTCCAGTCGCATAAGTCATGACCGGTCGCACAAGTCATGTCCGGTCGCACAAGTTGTAATGTTATTTGACTATTGGGCCGGGTACATGTTTGGGCCGGATTAGCTCCAATCGCACAAGGGTTCTCGGATCGCACAAGGGATCCACGTTTATATTGTTTGGGCCGGTTACTTATTTAACTACTTATGTTATTTGGGCTTCTTGATATTTTGGACCGGGTGATTAACGGAAACGCACAACATGTTGTGGATCGCACAAGGCTGTGCTGAACGCACAACATGGTGGGCCGACTAATATTGGGCTTTATCTTTGGATAGTACAAGTTAGACACGATGAGTACTTGATTGTTACTGTTACGGTGTTAACATGAATTATGTGTTTTCCATGATCAACCTGTGTTCATAATCTGTTACCTATGTGTAATCATACGTGCACCTAGACCTGACTTGTATGGTAACCATGTTAGGACGTGGTTGACCTCTAGCAGCTCGATTGACCTTTACTTATCTACCGAGCAAACCAAAGGTGAGTTCACACTCTACAAAGCATGGGATTCCCAGGGGTTGGGAATGGGGTTAAGGAATATGGATTCCTCGTCCTTTCTTGGGTAGGACAGTAATGGTTCAGGAATGTAATTCCTCGTCCTCACGGACAGATAACTTTACTAGACCAAAACTCTATCACGAAGTCCCTCCTTTTTATATCGACTTAATCGACGGGCCAATGGCGAGCGGGTCATTGGTTAGATAGCGCTATTTAGGTCTGACAAGCCTCACACCGTGCCGCAGAGGACGGGCGTGAACTAATGGATCTGGGCACGTCAATGATGATAGACATTGACAGTTCAGGGCACTTAAACATGACTTTAGTCAGCAGTCGATATGGTAACGAGTCTAGTGTATACATGGGGTAGCCCCCACGGCCGAAATGCCAGACAACTATCATGGGGTAACCCCCACGGCAGGGATGCCAGCTAAAGGAACTATTTTTGGAACAAGTAAAACCAACACCCAACTGTGAACTCGCTCAACATTATTGTTGACTCGTTACTACATGCTTTGCAGGTCAATAGGTACTTAGCTAGAGCTTGCACAAGGAAGAGTCGTTGTGGGACATGGACAGTTGTGTGCCATGTTATACCTTTGGATAATTAAACTTATGTTTCGGTTTTAAACATTATGCTTCCGCTCATAACATAAACTATGATTGTTTTGGATACTAATTGTGTTGGTTGGACTTTTACAATTAATTACTTGCTTGTTCAATATGATTGGTGGTTTGATCCTGGTCAGTCACGCCTCCAAGCGGTGATACTCCGCGTGTGGATTTTGGGGGTGTGACATATTTTATAAAGAAATCGTCGACATTTCGAAGTTTAGAATAAATATAATATCTATATTTATTGTTGTGAACAATATCCTTATCGTCGTTTTGTTTAAAAACATTAGTGCTAGACATATTCGTTTCGTAATTAAATTCGGATCCGTAAGGTTCGCTTTATTGTAAAATACATTTTGTTTATGGTTTTTCTCGAAAAACGGGCAGAGTTTCCTCTGTTTTTGGACGATCCCGACAACTAAAGTGTCGATTCATTTTCAAAATTCAATCAATTACTCAACAATATCATAATATATATAAACTTTTCGTCAAAATGCACCAAAAATTAAACGTATATAATCACTAAATAAACGATGGTTCGCGCTCGGTTCGCGTATTTCTAAAATCTATAACTATGTAACCGAAAGTTTTGCGTATGTTAAATCTTGTTACCGGGTCTGGCTGCGTTGACCGGGCGTTGACTGTTGCTGACCTGAGTTGACTCGGGTTTGACCGAGTCACCCCGAACCACAAACCGAAGCCGCTGTTGACCGAGTCAACTGAGTTGACTCGGGTTGACCCGAAACCAAATCTGCCCGAAACGAACCATGACCTGATGATTTGAACCAAATAAACTGCACCAAAACATAACTCGAATCGTCTTAAATCTGGCCCGAACATAACTCAGATCTGAACCGAAACATCATTAGCAACAACAAAATCATCAACACCTCCAATCTTCAGGAAATAAAAAGAAACAGGGTGGTGGGTGTTTACCGGAAAATTTGTCGGAAGGAAGCAGAAACTGCCGGACCGAGACAAGGACCGCCGGTCCGAGACATGGACCGCCGGACCGAGTCTCCGACTGCCGGTCCGCGTCTCCGATCTCCTTTTATCTTCTCGATCTCTCTATCTACTCGGTCCGAAGACAGCACCACGCCACCACGTGCCGCCGCCGCCGTCACTGCCACCGCCGCTCACGGCGGTGCTGCTTCATCTCCGGCGCTCTCTCTCTCTCATCTCGATCTCTCTTTCTCTCTTCCCGAGTCTCTCTCTCTCTCTCAGCTCTGTCTTTCTTCGTCGTCTGGCCCCACCGCCGCTGCTCACCACCACCCAACAGTGGTGGTGGTCCGTTTTGCTGCACAAAGAGAGGGGTGGTGTTGTGGGTCTGTGTGTGTTGTTTGAGAGGCGGAAGGAGATGTTCCAATTAATGTGGGTGAGCAGTAGAAATCGAGAGAGAGGGAGAGGGTGAAGCAGGTTTGAATGTGTTGTTTTTGAGAAGATGAATTCTCTATGTTTGATGAAGGAAATGAGGGTAGTATTCTATTTATATTAAAGTGTAGGGGTCATTGTTCCTCATGTAATAAAGTTATATTTAGGTTTTTCCTCAAACTTATTTACACAATGAACAATGTGTTCCAATCTTAGGGACAAAATCTCTTGGAGAGATTTATACAGATTTGATAAGATTTTAAGAGATCCTGACAATATTTTTTTTTTAAGATCTAATATATTTTGTGTAGGTTTAGGCTTATGGGTTTTGGGCTTGGGCCCAGGGCCCACAAGCTCAATCCTCGTGTTTAAGCGGCCCGTAATTCCTACGAGACCCGTTAACACACTCGCGCTCCGTAAAATTTAATGACGTATATTTATTTAGTCGAAATCCCGTAAAATGTATGCCAGTAGCCGGTTGTCGTGTCCGTTCGTCAACTACGGTAAAAATCATGAAAAATTATATCGTTGCCGTCTTTAATCCATTTTTCGATCCGGTTTCGACTGTAGTTACTAAAATTTTATTACGGAGCTAAATATAGCGTAAAATGTAAGTTTCAAAGGTGACAGGCATCTCCGTCGCTTCCGTTTTGTTGCCGATGCGTTTCCTGCTATCGCGTTTTTAGTTCACGTTGCTTTTGTGTCGCATGGAAGCCCAATAAATTCACAAAATTTATTTCATAGACATAAAATATTCATGTAACATTCATACTTGTCGGCGTTGTCAGTATCTTGTACGGTTTCAATCCGTTGCCGTTTAACGTTTCACAGGCTTCTCTGTAAACCACCGTTCACGCACTGTAAAGTCGGATAAACGTTCCTGGGTACTCCAAAGGCCTAATTAAGTTAATTTTCTCTGTAAACACTAATTATTATTGTCTTAATCATCTGCTAATCACGTAATTAGGTGCCGTAAATTACGGATTGTCACAGTTTGATGGGTATATCATCATCGGCGGGGTTTAATTTAAGTATAACCTTTGTTTATGAATTCAATTTTGACTTGAGGTCAAACTAAAGTTGTCGTATCATTAGTCATTTATATTTTTTTTTCTGGGTTCTTCCATGCACTATCCAGCTAAGCAATTTTGTTTTTCTCTTAAGAGCCTTTGGTGCACCTGAAGTTGTCGTATCATTGGTCATTTATAAATATTTTTTTAATCTAGGTCTGTGTTATCCATGTTGGTTGTTGATTGAATGTTTTCACTCTTCGAACTCATAGCTATTATTGTTCTAGGCTGGTTGTGAAAGCATTTGCAGTTATTTGTTTATGGCAAATGAAACATCAGTTGGAGGCATTAGAGGGGCGGCAAGTTTCGAGTCTGAGAACGAAATTCGTACATGCTCTTTTCTTTGCTTCTTTATGTAAAATTTGGTTAGTGAAATGAAAAAAAAGATACAATAATAAAGGTACATTAGTCCATAAATGCCTCGAAGAAATACATGAGCTCTCATTCATGTGGGTGAAAGGTTTAAACATAAACCTGTTGGCTTGGGATAGTTGACAATATTTTGAAGTGGTGGGAGATTCCCAATGGGTTGTTTCATGGACTTTCTATTATAGGGTGTGGGCTAAGTGTTTTTTATTGTGGATGATGTGGGGTGTCCGTGAGGGCAGGGGTTGGGATCATTACTCTTACTTTGTTTCTGAGTGTTGAGAGTTAAATCTGTGAGGTAGGAATTGGGATGCCGGTGAGTGCCATATCCTGATGTAAATATTGCGTTTAACGAAATCAGACACGTCAAGCTAGGATTAATGAAAAGTTGTTTATAGTTGGTAGTGGTGATAATATGAAAATAAGTTGTGTTATTACTTGCTTATACAACTTCCATATGTTGCAGGTTCCTCAGAGACATTAGTGATGGATATGCACAAGTTTGTTATCTAAGTTTTGACTTACATTAAGCGAATACACCGACTTTCGAGCGAGGTGACCATTCTATGGCTTCTTTTGAGTTAAATTGCACACAACATTTAATTATTTCGAGAATTCCAAGGCCTTGACCTCATCCTTAACTCTAAGTTTTTAGCCAGTGAGTATGGCCCCTAAGAAGAGTTTTGATTAAGAAGTTGAGCGGGCTGCTTTCAGGAGTCTTGAAGGTTGTTGTCAATTATGTCACAATTATTGTTTATATACCCATTTATGAATTGAGATAACAAAGATAGTTTTCGTGTACAGACAATGTGTCACACCCCGACCACGTAGAACCTACAAAACGTGGCGGAAACATCGGGGAGTGTTGTAACAGAATCATTGTTTCATAACACATGGAACTTGAAATATTGTTTTATTGATTAAAAGAGTTACAATGTCTTGACAATCAAAGAAACATAACAAAATAACTTGTCTTGCATCTTTTATTGTCACTAAGGCCCATGTCCGCCTAAGTGTATCTTGATCAATCCTATGCTTCATTTCCTGAAACACATGTGAAAATAGGTACGTCAGCATAAAAATGCCGGCGAGTACATAGGTTTTGTGAAAATAGGATTCATGACATCTGTTTAAGAAAATGTTTAGTCATGAACCTTGTAATTTGCTTTGTCTTTGTAAATCATTTGAAAAACAATAAGTTCAGATGATACGTATAAATAAGAGAATAATGCATGGTTAAATGAATAACCATGTAAAAATGAGTTTGTATAAGTTAAGTTGTTTGTAAAACAATGTATTGTGAAAAGTATGTTATTTGTATAAAATGTTATATGTTTAAATTGAAATGATTTCAAATAACGCAACGATATGTAATACCATACAATCACTTATATATAGGAAGTACCAGCGGCGTATCCACCATGCTTGTATCATATTACACACGCCTCGTTACTTAAATCACTTACTCAAACCAAACCACCAATATAAGATGTCTATGTTTAAACCAGTTGTCAAAAGTCCTTGTATAAACCATGTCAAATGTTGATAGTCCAAAAGTAGTCAAGTAATGTGTAACAAATGTTTATGTATGGCTAGTGAAATGCATCAACTAAACCATAGATGAAATGCACAAAACAAAGTATTGAAGTAAAACTTGGTTTAAATCAAAGTTATATTTTGTAAAATATATGCATGCTATACTGAATATGAACATTTATGCGGTATTGTAAAAATTCATACATCCAAGCCTTGCGACAGTCGGATAACTATGTAAAAATGAGTTATCAAAAGAATATGTATTCGGATTCGGTCATTCCTTACGTCCAAACAAACCCGAGATTTCAGGAATGGGATTTGTCAAGTCCTATGGTACCACTACCTACTACCGAGCGGCGTGATCGGTGTTAATGAATGTATAGTATAGTTTAAACAAACCAAATGTCATACCAAAATGTAAGCATGTTTTATGAAGATAATGTACCTAGTATGCTAGAGTAAACATACAAGGTAGAGCTGTAAAACAATGTGTCCATATGTTACTGGAACATATGCAACAGAGATGCAATGTAAAATAATGTACTAAGCATGTACTAAATGGACATACATAGCATGTGATGTGATGTAAAACAATGTACTAAGTATGCACACAATGGACATACATAGCATAAAATGTAATGAAATCATGTACTAATAGTGTACTAATGAACATAGCATGTATATAATGTGAAAACATGGAAAGCATGAAAGTAACAAGTAGGCACATGTGTTCCACCCCAAAACGTTTGGAAAACAGTAAAAGAGGGGTCTATGTACTCACTTGAGATTGCTCAGAAGTCCTAAGATAACCACCAAGCAATGCTAGAGATCTCGGAATATCAAACGGCACCTAATATAGGTAACTACATTAATAAACCGGACCTAAATCGGAAGATCGGATAGAATGAGGGCTCGTAAACCAAATGAGTATAGGAACTCATGTAGTATGGTTTAACAAAGCCTACATACTAAATGAAACCTAACCTAAGTGCTTACGACCCATTACGACCCGTTTAGGTAGCTTATGCTACTTTAACGCGTCGTTCGCGTAAAACGCGTTCGGACCGCCTAACTAGTCCTATGACAAGTAACATATGCCTTAACATGTCTAATATTGTTGTCAAATCAGTTTAGATGTCAAAAGTTATGTTACATATGCTTAAAATGAATTTTGGCGTCAAAAGGGCATTTTGGTAATTTACCTAAGGCATATAAGCTACCTATCATACAACTACTTAAACGAAGCGAACATAAGGTATAACCTCGGAAGATTATTCCCTATATACTATGGTCACCTAATGTGCTTGGTCGGATCCTAATGATCGACCAAACGGGTCGGGTTCGAAAGTATAAGCGATTGTTTAAATCGCTTACCTTACGACCCTATATAAGCACTAAACTAAAAGTGACGAGCTAAGCATGTTAAAACATGCTTAACTAAGTTTAGAAAACAGGTTTGGTATCAAAACAAACGGTTTTGATACCCATAAGTAGTTTGGTTACAAAATACGCAAGAATACGTATTCTGACCGAAACTACGGCTCGTCACTGAGCCTAGATAACGTGGTAATCAGTAGGTATAGTCACAAAGGACTATAACCATCGTGATTACAATCACGTTGCGAAGTTCAAATGAACTTCGCATTGACCATAAGCTGGTCAATGCAGAAAGTCAAACAAAGTTTGACTTTCAGACTCGAAAAGCAATAAAAGAACGAAAGAATACTCACGTAGGGTCCCCGAATGCTAATCTAGATCAAAATAGCTCAGGTATGAAACAAAGGTTTCAACTTAGAGCATTTGAGATCAGATTCTAGTGAGTTTAGAGGTTGGATGGCAAGGGGTATTTATAGTGAATGGTCCACCATTAGGATCGTTTGTCGAAATACGTGCCTTAATCTCATCTGTACATGTGTCGGAACCTTATGGTACCCAAAAAGGCCACTCACCATAAGAGTTTGACACTTGGCACTTGACCTTTGGAGAGTGTTAAGGGCTGTTAAAAGATGAAAAAAAAACGTTTTGCTGCATCTGGCCCCTGTTTACAGTTTCAGTCCCTGCAACCTCAAAACTTGGTTTTCGATGCGTTTTTTTTACACGTTTAAGCCCTGTTAACCCCATTTCAAAGCTCTAAAATGAAGTTAAAGTATATGGAACTTAAAATGTGTTCAAAAATATCTCGGGTGTCGGTTCGTTTAGCCGTACGGTTACGTTGTTCGGTTAATTACGACGGAATGCGCATAAGCGCGAAAAATGATCCAAATGGCGTGACGAATGGATTTTTCTTATGCCAAACACTAAAATAAAATATTTTAGTGCTTACATAAATTTTTGGATGTCCGGATGTATTCAGAACGTAAGTTATGCACGAAAATGCAAACTTGTGCACTTTTTGACGCTTTTAGTACCTGAATGAGCCAAAAGTTTATTTTAGCACACCGAACCCCTCAAAGCCTATTTCTAAGCTATATAAAGGATATTTAAGGTGTGTTTAACTTATGGTCATGTTCCGGAATGTCTGTTACAGTTCAAATTGGCATACTTTCGCAGTTTGTCAAGTTTAGTCCCTGTAAGCGAATTAACTTGTTTTTGCCATACCAAAGTCTTCAAAACTCATTTCTAAGTTATGTAAAGGTTATTTAAGGTATGTTAAGCCTATGTCACTATTCTGGAGTGTTTGTTGCATTAAACTGGTTATATTTACGCATCAGTGCGCGTATAACCTTCCAGAAAGCGATTTAGAGTTTGGAATTGAACAAAAATTGATATGTGCAAATGATACACATATTTTTACAAATCCCAAGTATGAAATATAATATTTCATTGGTTCGGTATTTGTTTGATGGCCGTGGAGGCACAGGTGTTACAGTCTCCCCTACTTTAGGAAATTTCGTCCCGAAATTTATTTACAGGAAACTTGTGAGAGTTTAAAACATGAAGTTGAAAAGATCGAACAATATTGGTTAGGGTTCTGAACTTCTAGTAACCTTAATAACATTATGCTTCCAATGTAAGAGGGACACTTATATACAAGTATATGAAGCGTCATTGGTGCGTCCACCGTACCTCCATTAGATCGTTCTCATTTTGTTATTGTTGTCGCTATCGGTTCTTACACATAATAAATCTTACTGGGTTTCTGTGCACTAAATTTCATAATTATGTACGCGTCCATAATTAGACAATTCCTTGCACAGTTCACACAGTCTATTTTATAATGTGTAGTGTAAAACCAAATGAACAAACCTGTGATGAGTGTGACTAGACCGCCATAGAGTCCTTTTAATTAAGTCAATAAATGATCTAAATAGACTATCAAGGATTCTGTTCAGCTACATCACTAGATGTCGTCCTTTAACCAGATTGTGAATCAATCTTTTTTACTAGACCTCTAAAAGGGTCTCTTATGAAACATGGAGTGGTACTATATAATCCAAGGGTCTTAACTATTATATAGAAGCCCATTAAGGATTTAAGGCAGTACCTTTTGACTATCCTGCTACGAATCCCTCATATGGAGATATGAAAGATCCTGCGAGGATTTGGATAACAAATATCCAGAGTTTAAAAACACAAAATGCATAAAAGAAAACATAAGATGAATAAACACATAGTCACATAACCACAAAATTGTTTGTTAATTTGTCTTGTTAATTGCGTACATGCATTTAAAGCACACTAGGAATCCATTCCGTGGATTTCATTTGGTACTTTAAATGTTATCAATAATCTAACTATAAAGATAGAAAGATTCAAAAAGAAAATTCGATTTCGATTATTAGGAACCGAAATGTTCGAATTTAGGTACATAAGGAATCCAATTAAGGACTCTGATTTGTATGACAATTATCCACAAGGATCTAATTGTGAAGATAAAAAGATCCCATATGGATTTTAGAGGTTGAAGATGTTTTGAAACCTTGCACTGGACGTGCTTAAGTCAAAACATGAAGTTGAAATGCTTAAGAAGTTGAGATGCTCGATATGCCAAGGCGACATATGAAGCGAAATTTGAAGGTTAAGTCAATGCATGAGAAAAATATATTTTTTTTTTTTTTGCAATACTATGCATGGGGTTCTAAAAATGTGTTCAATGTTTTTGAAACCTTATATATAATACCTTTGAAATCATAAAGTAGTTGTATTAGGTAGGTATATTCATAAAAATGTTTTAAAATCATGCGAAATGAATTTTGAAATTATGTATAAGGTTTTTGGAAAACATGAATGATGCTTTTGAAATCATGCACTTGATAAGAAAATATATTGTACTAATATTGTTTTCAGGCTATATGAGACATTTTGAAATCATGAAGGTTGTTTTTGAAAATACAGACAAAGCTTTGTGCATTTGTTATGTTTAAGTAAATACACTATATTAAAAATGTTTTCGAACTATGTATAGGATGTTTTGAAATCATGTAGGTTGTTTTGAAAACTTATGTTATGCATGTTGAAGAAATCAGAACGTAATGGGTATGAGATTTGAAAATACTCTTAGTTATCTATCCAAGAATTCAAAGGCACAGATGTGTGAAAAGCACGATTACTCATAATTTCGATTTATTTCTTGTACTTCGTTTCCTAGAATGAAACGAGTACTTAGAATTTTCCAAAGGAATCATGAACAAACGCAAGAATGGGAAATTCGCAAAAGTAGTTTGTAAGGAATATTGTTCCTTAATGTAGGTATCATAGGAAAAGTCATACACATATGTAACTACAATTGTACATCAGAATTTGTGAACAATAATTTATTTATAAACAAAACAGATTGTTTCACATTACAAGAAAATAAAAGACCAAAAGTATAAGACAGCAACATCCTTTGTTCAGTCAAATGCTCATCCGAGGGTTAGATTTGCATTAGCAAGCTTTGGGCAATCCCTCCGGAAATGGCCCATCTCGCCACAGTTGTAGCAAGACCCCGGCGAGAAACGAGCTTGAGCAGGATTGTCATCAGCTTGATTTGGTACAGCTGCAGTTGGGCAAACCCTTGCTGTATGACCTATAAGTCCACAAATCTGGCATTTGCGGCACTTCACACTAGCATGATGATGGAGGCTACATTGGTTGCACAAGGGTGCAGTTCCATTGTATGGCTTCCTAGTAGGGGGTTGAGCTGGTTGGTTGGGGACGGCGGTATCATTATGAGCGACCACGGCAAAATTCTGAGAAGCCTTTCGCTTCTTTGACTTCTTAGGAGATCGTTCATCCATGGTCTTTGATTCCTCGATTGGTTTCTTGGCTGATGGTGCTGTCACCTGACTAGGTCTTGCCTGTCTTGGTGACTCTTGAGTGGCTTCATCCTGGAGACGATACATGGTAGTAGTTAATTCAACAGTCTTCAGGACTACTTCGCCTATTCGTTGAGCGAATTTGGCTGTCTGCTCGGACATTTGACCGGTGCTGAGAGGAAGAGACATTCTAGAAGCAAATGAAAGGCATAGGAAGAAACAGGTGAAAGGTTATTGGATAATCAATACAGAATGGTAACGAATGAAAATTGTGATCATTTGTTTGTTTCCTAAGGCAAACAAATGAGATGGTGACAAATCAAAGTAAATGGGTCAAAAATAATGTATCGCGAAGACATGCTCACCTATAAGTGAACACTCATCCCAAGAATTCCCAGGTAAGCACAACTGGTCTCGCGTCTGATGAGATGTATACGAAGTGCTTGCCTAGACAGAAAACCCAGAATACAGGCATTCACCCTTCCAGTTTGCACGTGTTCACATTATTTAAAACCCAAAACCTTGACGAGGTTTTGAAAACTCAAAGGGGTTCAAAACCTTACAATAGATGGTTCAAAACCTAGTAATCAATCATCCTAGAACAGATGATTAGTTTTCAAAGCGGTTTTGAAATTTATGTTCTTGTTGTGGTTGTCGCCTAAGGATAGGTGACAGCATTGTTTTATGACTAAACGCAAGTAAACTCGCGTTAGGGTCCAAGGAAGGTTATAGACTAGGTCAAAGTATTACTAATAACCTAATTCCCTATAACCATGAGCTCTGATACCAACTTTTCTGTCACACCCCGACCACGTAGAACCTACAAAGTCGGCACACATAGGTATTTGATAATGTTATTATGATTCGAAATTTCATGATGATAGGCAAGAATTCAATGAATATAGTACTTGACTGATGATGTGATATGACATGCTAATTGATGAGTGATGGTTCTCATGTTTCGGTCCAATAGTAATAAGATTAGGGGCATGGTGGTCGGCTACTTTATATAAACCTTTTTGACTATATTGATGTATCCATGTGCAGCCAAACAAATAGAAATCATGATCGGTTGCATGTGGGTGTCAGTGTCATGTGATATTGTTGTGGATGGAATGATGATTCGGTTTTGTTGATGGACATGATGATTATAATAAACATTAATGTGGTTTAATGATATTCCGATAACTGATTGACGATTGAATGATGATATGATGTAATCGATGTAATTGTTAGAATTATTTTAGGGTTTTGAGGAAACTCATAACTGTTAGTGATAATGATTACCTGTTTTGATCGAATATTGTTTGAGTTGGAAACTGTTGATTGTTGATAGGTAGCTACATTAAAGGAAACCATAAAACTGATTGCATAAAATCTGGACATTTAAACTAATCGTACAAGACCTCTTGGTCGCACAAGAGGTCCAGTCGCATAAGTCATGACCGGTCGCACAAGTCATGTCCGGTCGCACAAGTTGTAATGTTATTTGACTATTGGGCCGGGTACATGTTTGGGCCGGATTAGCTCCAATCGCACAAGGGTTCTCGGATCGCACAAGGGATCCACGTTTATATTGTTTGGGCCGGTTACTTATTTAACTACTTATGTTATTTGGGCTTCTTGATATTTTGGGCCGGGTGATTAACGGAAACGCACAACATGTTGTAGATCGCACAAGGCTGTGCTGAACGCACAACATGTTGGGCCGACTGATATTGGGCTTTATCTTTGGATAGTACAAGTTAGACACGATGAGTACTTGACTGTTACTATTACGGTGTTAACATGAATTATGTGTTTGCCATGATCAACCTGTGTTCATAATCTGTTACCTATGTGTAATCATACGTGCACCTAGACCTGACTTGTATGGTAACCATGTTAGGACGTGGTTGACCTCTAGCAGCTTGATTGACCTTTACTTATCTACCGAGCAAACCAAAGGTGAGTTCACACTCTACAAAGCATGGGATTCCCAGGGGTTGGGAATGGGGTTAAGGAATATGGATTCCTCGTCCTTTCTTGGGTAGGACAGTAATGGTTCAGGAATGTAATTCCTCGTCCTCACGGACAGATAACTTTACTAGACCAAAACTCTATCACGAAGTCCCTCCTTTTTATATCGACTTAATCGACGGGCCAATGGCGAGCGGGTCATTAGTTAGATAGCGCTATTTAGGTCAGACAAGCCTCACACCGTGCCGCAGAGGACGGGCGTGAACTAATGGATCTGGGCACGTCAATGATGATAGACATTGACAGTTCAGGGCACTTAAACATGACTTTAGTCAGCAGTCGATATGGTAACGAGTCTAGTGTATACCGAAATGCCAGACAACTATCATGGGGTAGCCCCCACGGCTGGATTGCCAGAGTTAATGGGTTAAACAAATCACGTTTTTCAACTATGGGGTAACCCCCACGGCAGGGATGCCAGCTAAAGGAACTATTTTTGGAACAACTAAAACCAACACCCAACTGTGAACTCGCTCAACATTATTGTTGACTCGTTACTACATGCTTTGCAGGTCAATAGGTACTTAGCTAGAGCTTACACAAGGAAGAGTCGTTGTGGGACATGGACAGTTGTGTGCCATGTTATACCTTTGGATAATTAAACTTATGTTTCGGTTTTAAACATTATGCTTCCGCTCATAACATAAACTATGATTGTTTTGGATACTAATTGTGTTGGTTGGACTTTTACAATTAATTACTTGCTTGTTCAATATGATTGGTGGTTTGATCCTGGTCAGTCACGCCTCCAAGCGGTGATACTCCGCGTGTGGATTTTGGGGGTGTGACATATTTTATAAAGAAATCGTCGACATTTCGAAGTTTAGAATAAATATAATATCTATATTTATTGTTGTGAACAATATCCGTATCGTCGTTTTGTTTAAAAACATTCGTGCTAGACATATTCGTTTCGTAATTAAATTCGGATCCGTAAGGTTCGCTTTATTGTAAAATACATTTTGTTTATGGTTTTTCTCGAAAAACGGGCAGAGTTTCCTCTGTTTTTGGACGATCCCGACAACTAAAGTGTCGATTCATTTTCAAAATTCAATCAATTACTCAACAATATCATAATATATATAAACTTTTCGTCAAAATGCACCAAAAATTAAACGTATATAATCACTAAATAAACGATGGTTCGCGCTCGGTTCGCGTATTTCTAAAATCTATAACTATGTAACCGAAAGTTTTGCGTATGTTAAATCTTGTTACCGGGTCTGGCTGCGTTGACCGGGCGTTGACTGTTGCTGACCTGAGTTGACTCGGGTTTGACCGAGTCACCCCGAACCACAAACCGAAGCCGCTGTTGACCGAGGCAACTGAGTTGACTCGGGTTGACCCGAAACCAAATCTGCCCGAAACGAACCATGACCTGATGATTTGAACCAAATAAACTGCACCAAAACATAACTCGAATCGTCTTAAATCTGGCCCGAACATAACTCAGATCTGAACCGAAACATCATTAGCAACAACAAAATCATCAACACCTCCAATCTTCTGGAAATAAAAAGAAACAGGGTGGTGGGTGTTTACCGGAAAATTTGTCGGAAGGAAGCAGAAACTGCCGGACCGAGACAAGGACCGCCGGTCCGAGACATGGACCGCCGGACCGAGTCTCCGACTGCCGGTCCGCGTCTCCGATCTCCTTTTATCTTCTCGATCTCTCTATCTACTCGATCCGATGACAGCACCACGCCACCACGTGCCGCCGCCGCCGTCACTGCCACCGCCGCTCACGGCGGTGCTGCTTCATCTCCGGCGCTCTCTCTCTCTCTCATCTCGATCTCTCTCTCTTCCCGAGTCTCTCTCTCTCTCTCAGCTCTGTCTTTCTTCGTCGTCTGGCCCCACCGCCGCTGCTCACCACCACCCAACAGTGGTGGTGGTCTGTTTTGCTGCACAAAGAGAGGGGTGGTGTTGTGGGTCTGTGTGTGTTGTTTGAGAGGCGGAAGGAGATGTTCCAATTAATGTGGGTGAGCAGTAGAAATCGACAGAGGGGGAGAGGGTGAAGCAGGTTTGAATGTGTTGTTTTTGAGAAGATGAATTCTCTGTGTTTGATGAAGGAAATGAGGGTAGTATTCTATTTATATTAAAGTGTAGGGGTCATTGTTCCTCATGTAATAAAGTTATATTTAGGTTTTTCCTCAAACTTATTTACACAATGAACAATGTGTTCCAATCTTAGGGACAAAATCTCTTGGAGAGATTTATACAGATTTGATAAGATTTTAAGAGATCCTGACAAGATTTTTTTTTTAAGATCTAATATATTTTGTGTAGGTTTAGGCTTATGGGTTTTGGGCTTGGGCCCAGGGCCCACAAGCTCAATCCTCGTGTTTAAGCGGCCCGTAATTCCTACGAGACCCGTTAACACACTCGCGCTCCGTAAAATTTAATGACGTATATTTATTTAGTCGAAATCCCGTAAAATGTATGCCAGTAGCCGGTTGTCGTGTCCGTTCGTCAACTACGGTAAAAATCATGAAAAATTATATCGTTGCCGTCTTTAATCCATTTTTCGATCCGGTTTCGACTGTAGTTACTAAAATTTTATTACGGAGCTAAATATAGCGTAAAATGTAAGTTTCAAAGGTGACAGGTGTCTCCGTCGCTTCCGTTTTGTTGCCGATGCGTTTCCTACTATCGCGTTTTTAGTTCACGTTGCTTTTCTGTCGCATGGAAGCCCAATAAATTCACAAAATTTATTTCATAGACATAAAATATTCGTGTAACATTCATACTTGTCGGCGTTGTCAGTATCTTGTACGGTTTCAATCCGTTGCCGTTTAACGTTTCACAGGCTTCTCTGTAAACCACCGTTCGCGCATTGTAAAGTCGGATAAACGTTCCTGGGTACTCCAAAGGCCTAATTAAGTTAATTTGCTCTGTAAACACTAATTATTATTGTGTTAATCATCTACTAATCACGTAATTAGGTGCCGTAAATTACGGATTGTCACAGTTTAATGGGTATATCATCATCGGCGGGGTTTAATTCAAGTATAACCTTTGTTTATGAATTCAATTTTGACTTGAGGTCAAACTGAAGTTGTCGTATCATTGGTCATTTATAATTTTTTTTTCTGGGTTCTTCCATGCACTATCCAGCTAAGCAATTTTGTTTTTCTCTTAAGAGCCTTTGGTGCACCTGAAGTTGTCGTATCATTGGTCATTTATAAATATTTTTTTAATCTAGGTCTGTGTTATCCATGTTGGTTGTTGATTGAATGTTTTCACTCTTCGAACTCATAGCTATTATTGTTCTAGGCTGGTTGTGAAAGCATTTGCAGTTATTTATCTATGGCAAATGAAACATCAGTTGGAGGCATTAGAGGGGCGGCAAGTTTCGAGTCTGAGAACGAAATTCGTACATGCTCTTTTCTTTGCTTCTTTATGTAAAATTTGGTTAGTGAAATGAAAAAAAAGATACAATAATAAAGGTACATTAGTCCATAAATGCCTCGAAGAAATACATGAGCTCTCATTCATGTGGGTGAAAGGTTTAAACATAAACCTGTTGGCTTGGGATAGTTGACAATATTTTGAAGTGGTGGGAGATTCCCAATGGGTTGTTTCATGGACTTTCTATTATAGGGTGTGGGCTAAGTGTTTTTTATTGTGGATGATGTGGGGTGTCCGTGAGGGCAGGGGTTGGGATCATTACTCTTACTTTGTTTCTGAGTGTTGAGAGTTAAATCTGTGAGGTAGGAATTGGGATGCCGGTGAGTGCCATATCCTGATGTAAATATTGCGTTTAACGAAATCAGACACGTCAAGCTAGGATTAATGAAAAGTTGTTTATAGTTGGTAGTGGTGATAATATGAAAATAAGTTGTGTTATTACTTGCTTATACAACTTCCATATGTTGCAGGTTCCTCAGAGACATTAGTGATGGATATGCACAAGTTTGTTATCTAAGTTTTGACTTACATTAAGCGAATACACCGACTTTCGAGCGAGGTGACCATTCTATGGCTTCTTTTGAGTTAAATTGCACACAACATTTAATTATTTCGAGAATTCCAAGGCCTTGACCTCATCCTTAACTCTAAGTTTTTAGCCAGTGAGTATGGCCCCTAAGAAGAGTTTTGATTAAGAAGTTGAGCGGGCTGCTTTCAGGAGTATTGAAGGTTGTTGTCAATTATGTCACAATTATTGTTTATATACCCATTTATGAATTGAGATAACAAAGATAGTTTTCGTGTACAGACAATGTGTGTGATGTGGTTGAAGTGGTCGGGCGAATCATTATGTCAACAACATTAACTGTTACAGCCGATCTTCTTACTCATAAGTAAGTGTTTTTGACCCGTATATGCATTTGTGTTAAAGAGAGAACTAAAACTTTGACTATAATGTTCGGGTCAACCTGACATTTATTAGTACATAGAAATCGTCGTCTAAGATATCGATCAAAAGTAGAGAATGTACACCGAAGTTGCTATTAGCGACACGTAGTCGCTATCAAAGATAGCAACTACGCAAGAATATTTTTTGCTTTCAAATTTGGAATAGTTACTATCTAATAGTGAGTTCAATTCTACCTTTCCATCTTATTTGAAAAAAAAAAGATTGAGTTATTAGCTTTTCAAGCTAATGGGACTCTTAATGGTTGGTTATAGGCAAGGGAGAGGGGTTATTTGGTTTTGTGGTGTTGATCTTTTCAAAACACAGGCACTTGATACTTGATAGGGTAACTAGCCTGGTAATTTGTATAACAAGAATATCGGGACGGATCTTGATGAAGCAACAAATGAGCTTGTTATTCGAGTGCAGCCTGATGAAGCTATATATCTCAAAATCAATAACAAAGTCCCTGGTTTGGGGATGAGATTGGACAGAAGTAACCTTAATCTTCTCCACGCAGCAAAGTCATCCTTTTATTTTCTTTCTTTTCATAATGTAGATTACAAAAATGGTTCATATGGTATGATCAAAATTTTAAAAACGCTACCTACAATTCATATTTTACGAAAATACTCAGTGGTATTCAGTTTCTTAATAACTTGGAGAAATGAGAGTGAAGCTAAATTTTGAGTTTTATTATTGAAACAGGTACACGCTAAGGAGATTCCTGATGCATATGAAAGACTTCTTCTAGATGCAATTGAAACAGTTGTAACGGTCAATCAAATGATTATGCTTTTAGAGATTTGGTTAAATAGGTATTGAAGTAAAAACGTGTAGTCAAAATGACAATTCCTGTAATATTGAAGTAAACTCACTAACCTAAGTGATATGTTTCCCGCCGCATTACGCGGGTAAACGGCAAGATAAACATCGATACCACTAAAACTAGCCGCGGCCGCCCATTCCCAGGTAGAATAGGGGACGGGGGTTGCGACAGAAGGTGGTATCAGAGCTAAGCCACTGATTCAGCCACATGAGTGTTCTGCTGACACCAAGATATTATTTAAAATGTTAGGAAATTATCTATGGAACTACGTGCATACCTGTATATTATTTTCTGTTATTTGACTATTTGTTAGTTTACAGTATAAGCGACCAAGGACCATCAGACGCTTACCGTCAGTTGTCCAGCTCACCTAGGGACGAAGCACCTCTTCACAGCCTACCCTCTCAAGGTATTCAGCTGACAATGAAGATGGGATATTCGTGTTTAAGGCCCAATCTGAAGAGCCATTCCCTCCTAAAAAGAGAGGATGGTTTAGCAGAGGAGCACATGAACGTAGGAAAAGGATGAAAAAGTTACAAAAGCAATGAGCTTTAGCAGCCGTTAAGAGAGAAACAGATGCTCACGCCCAGGATATGCTCAATAGGAATCTAGCAAACTTTCATATCTTTGCAACTATAGCTGCAGACCCTAATCTAGAGCAACTCATGGCACCCCAACCATCACCCTTGTTTCCCACACAACCAATGGAGATTGAAGCCAACCCAGAAAACCAAATCCAAATGCATGATTTTGACCCAGTAGAGATACCTAGAGTGCCAGCACCCAATCCCTTAGACCCAAACTATGACTCGTGGTTTGACGACCATAGGGATTACCAGCAACGCTACCCAATACCAGATGAACCCATGCCAAACCTAGCAGCCTACCCAGACTTAGACCCTCTAGACCCTTATTATGATAATGATCAATTCATCAGGGAAATTCTAGAGAACCCTTACCCTTACCAAGAACCCATGCCCCAGTTCCCAAACCCAGTACCAGCCCCTGCACCCCCAATGAGTGCAGAAAATGTGCAAGAACTCCGAACCTTTGGTGAGGAGATTTTAGAAGGAAGCGACAGGATGAGGCAGATAGGAGAACGACTCGTCTGGAAGTATGACGAGCGTAATATGGAGTTCTGGATGAACCCATATCAGTGACGGTGATAAAAATAATATATATATATATATATATATATATATATATATATATACTACTGTAATAAGCATATAGGAAGGACAGAAATGGTTATTTGCCACTTTACAACCATTTGAAGCCCATTGTACAACCTTTTAAGCACAAAGGTGTTGAAAAATCCTTCAACACACGCGGAGCAGCTCATACAAACTAACCGGATCTCTTTGACCCGTTTTACCCAAATGGATCCAATATATACCTTCTTTCACTAAATCTAAACCCTAATATTCATTCCATTCACATCCGCCCCCATCCTTCTTCTCCTCTCTCTCTCCCTCACCAGACGCGGTTCTAGGGTTTCAAAACCAGGCGCTCCAAGATCAAGATCTAGGGTTTCTTTGTGATGAATCTCTTTACATCCGACACCGGATCGACTTCCTCATTATCATCACCACCATTTTTAGGGTTTCTTTACCAGTCGCTTCAAGATATACGCTTCCTCAGCGATGAATCTCTCTAGATCCAACACCAGATCGACTGGTTTGACCGCTCGGTATCTTTCTTTTTACAGTATCTTTTTTTTTTTGTTATTTGAATCGGATATGTGTAATATTTCAGATCTGCCGTTGAGTTGTTCGTGTTAGGGTGCACCGGAATAAACAGATGTGGTATGTGTTCTGTAGTTTAGTTTTTTTTCTTTAAAGAAGTTTGTATTTTTAATTTGAAGTTGATTATTGTGTTTATCTTGCAAGTATCATCTGGAATTTGAATCGGATCTGTGTAATATTTCAGATCTGTCGTTGAGTTGTTCGTGTTAGGGTGATTTTTGTAGCTGATTTTGTTTGTAGCTGTTTATCTTGCAAGTATCATCTGGTATATTTGTAGCTGATTTTGTTTGTAGCTGATTTTTTTTGTAGCTGATTTTGAGTTTGTTTTGTTTGTTCTGTTATAGATGAAGATGGAGCGGTGGAGATACCATCGACTTAGATCTACCTTACCACCGTCGAGCCAGGTACTTTTTTCTGCTGAAATTTCTCAGATCTACCGTCATTTTTTGAGGATGTTTTATGAATATTGACAGATCTGAGGTTACACGACTTGCAGATCTGAGTTCTTAGAGGAATATTGGCAGCCCGGATCAATCAGGATGGGCGGCTCCTATGCATTAGGTCTCTGTGGGGTTGCATGTGGAAGGAATGATCTATTTTATGAGATCGGCATTGGTGCTCCTTGGTATGGAACTCCTTTTTTGTTTCCGTTTATTGAAATGGCAATTTTAACCAGTTCGTTTTCGAACGGGTAGATTTCGGTTATGTTTTATCTTCAACGGGTCAATTGGGTAACATAAAAAAAGTGTATCTAAAACGGAAGTCAGTCAAATGGCTCAAGAGTCGCTCAAATTGTATTTTCATTTTTCGATGCATAAGGTCCTAAATCGTCTTTTAAAAGGGATCAGATAGTTATTGAAATAATATATTTTTGCAATCATATTTTCATATTTGACACCAATTATTTTTATAAAATTTTTATGTTTTTTGACAAAGGTGTTTCAGGTCAACCCCATCCATACAAAAAAAAAATTACCCTTTTGACCAGTAACTCAACTAACTCATTTTGACACATCTAACATTTGTCCTTTTACATTGCTATTTTCTTTGCATTTTAGGGAAAACTACGAGCAACTCCAGCAAACCCTGATGTTTTCTTTGCATTTTAAGGGGAACATGGGTGCTTCTCTCCCAGGGCACACAAAACTCAGGTTATTGGCGGGCTGCGGCCAATAACCTGTGTTTTGTATGCCCTGTGGAGAGATGCGCCCATCTTCCCCCTAAAATGCAAAGAAAACCTTAGGCTATTGAACCCGCCGCAAGTCGAAACCGACAACGAATCAGGTTAAAACTCTAAACAGCTTTGCACTTGCATCAAATTATAACTCTTTTTAATAAACTTTTTGAATTTAAAGTAAAAATTGATTTAAAGTAATGAATCAGGTTAAAACTCTAAACAGGTTTGCACTTGCATCAAATTATAACTCTTTTTAATAAACTTTTTGAATTTAAAGTAAAAATTGATTTAAAGTAATGAATCAGGTTAAAACTCTAAACAGGTTTGCACTTGCATCAAATTATAACTCTTTTTAATAAACTTTTTGAATTTAAAGTAAAAATTGATTTAAAGTAATGAATCAGGTTAAAACTCTAAACAGCTTTGCACTTGCATCAAATTATAACTCTTTTTAATAAACTTTTTGAATTTAAAGTAA
The DNA here is from genome assembly GCA_030545235.1 of Helianthus tuberosus. Lineage (NCBI taxonomy): Eukaryota > Viridiplantae > Streptophyta > Magnoliopsida > Asterales > Asteraceae > Helianthus > Helianthus tuberosus. Next base: position 130,292,242 of record CM060407.1, read on the forward strand.
AAATTGATTTAAAGTAATGAATCAGGTTAAAACCCTAAACAGGTTTGCACTTGCATCAAATTATAACTCTTTTTAAAAAAACTTTTTGAATTTAAAGTAACAATTGATTTTAACTAATGAATCAGGTTAAAACTCTAAACAGCTTTGCACTTGCATCAAATTATAACTCTTTTTAATAAACTTTTGAATTTAAAGTAAAAATTGATTTAAACTAATGAATTAGGTTAAAACCCTAAACAGCTTTGCACTTGCATCAAATTATAACTCTTTTTAATAAACTTTTTGAATTTAAAGTCAAAATTGATTTAGTTTTTTTTTATAACAAAAAAATTGAACAGTAACCTGTCAGAAAGACTTTTGAAACCTGCTTCAGAAACCTAACTCCTGATTTTACAATTGAACAGTTGACAACCTTTCAAAGACTTTTCACAAAAAGTCTTTGAACAGTTGACAAGCTTTCAGAATCCAAAATATATTTTACTGCTACCCTTTTTGAATTTTTTTACTGACGATGACTGTTCAAATACAGCTGTAAAAGCAAACACTGTTCGGATTTGTCAGAAAGGAAGCATGCTTGGAAGTCTATAAATTCAACTACATTCATCACAATTCATCACAACTCTGCAAGCACTCAACTTAGATACTAAAACCTTCAAATTGTAAGTCTTGCGTTGAACTTCATCCTACTTTTGAATCTTACATCAAACATTCGAAACATCAACCTAACATCTTCTATTTTACTTCGATTTCAGAATATCAATCAATACTCTAAACGTCTGGGTCTTGCGTTGTTTCTCGGCTCTTCACATCAAGGTCTTACATTTTTTTTCGGCTTTTTACATCAGGCTCTTGCATTGTTGTAAGTTTACTCACATTTCTTGGTTACTTTTTTCACTTTTAACTGTCGCATTATTTTAGTTTACATGTATTATTTCTATGCATTTTGCTTCTGTATTGTTTTGTAACATGTATTATTTTAGTTTACATGTGTTGTAAAATAAATGTTAAGTATAGACTTTATTGCTTCTGTATTTGTTTTGTAACATGTATTATTTTAGTTTACATGTATTATTTCTATGCATTTTGCTTCTGTATTGTTTAACCGTGGCCTTATACACTTAATGTTGAATATTGAATATATTTTGCTGTAAAATAGAAGAGTTTAAGCTTCTTTGTTTTTCTTTTTTTTGTATTTTTTTTTTCATAGTTTGGTGTTTTACTTCCTATGATATTTCTCTTATTTTGCATTTGGTATAAATTCTAGATGTGATTGATTCTTGACTAGGTATGTAGTTGGTCTTGTATTATAACAAATGTGCCATAATACTTTGTGATTTCTTCATTTAAGAACAGTTTTTTTATAATTTCAGGATTAATAAATGATTTTGTAACTTTGCAATATGATTTTAGTACACAAACCATAATAAGTTATGTAGTGCATTTATGAAATATAGTTACTATTTTCGTTGTGTAAAGTTATCCTACAAAAACGTACTTGCATGAACTTCAAAGCTATTTTCGATGTGATACATTAAGCATCAGTAATCAATCGTAAGATTTATTTTTTAGAAGTATAAAAAGTAAGTAGTCAAATAAATTGGATACTCTAAATTCAAGTATTATCTATTTGTTTTTTTAGTATGTTTTTGAATACTATTGTTTGACGAGACTTTGTTACACGAGTTAAAATATCAAATTTACTATACATGTCCCGTTCATATTTTGTTGATAAAAACTAACAAATAACGAGTATCGCATTACAAATTGGTCCCGTCCCGTTCATATTTTTTTGTTTTCGGTTTCCAATCGAATAATGAGTTTAAAAAACGATAATTAACTGATGATCCGAACTGCCATTTCTTTTGGTAAAAAAAAATAATATAAATCCAGTAAACATTTTAGTTAACTTTGATGTTAAAATTGTTACAATAAAAATTGCATTTTTCAGTTTACAGAATCCTTATGTTTGAGTTTACTTTGAGGTTAATTTTTAACATGGTAAGAAAATTGATCTTTATATCCAATAAAAATTGTATGTTTCAGTTTACACAATCCTTTTTTTATATTTAACCAAACTATTTTTATTTCTTTTAAAATTGATCTTTATATCCATCAAAATTGTATTTTTCAGTTTACAAATCACTCCAAACACATATTAATTGAGAGGTATGGGTGGTGGTTATCCAATTCCCGTTGAACCACAAGGATCAACAAACCATGGACGATCATCCCGTCGCCATTTAAACCCTCCTGATTCAAACCCTCTAACTTCAAACCCTGAAGTTATAAACCCTTTTCGTCCGGTGGCAAACCCACCTCCGGTGTCAACCCCACCTCCGGTTTCAACCCCACCTTCAGTGGCAAACCCTCATTCGTTGACAAACCCTGAACATGATGATCCATTTGGTTGGACGGATGAAGAGTTGAATTGGGCGTATGACTATACCTTCGCTCAACTACAATTTGGTGCAATACAAATTGAGGAGGGGTGCTATCGTCCGGTGGCAAACACTCCTATACTGCCTATGCATTCTCCACCTTCAAACCCCCCTTATGTGGAAAACCACAGTCAAACACAAGAACTACCGACCTGGGCTGTAGGGTACGAAACAGACCCTGGGGCGGTTTATGAACCACCATTGGATGAAGAAATGGTTTGGGAACCTTAGAACAACTTTGATGATGACTGTAGTTTTTTTTTTCTCGAATTAGTTTGAATCTTAATTATGTAACTTTTAATTATGTATTAGTTTAAATTTAAATTTGTTGTTGCTTAATTTTAATCATGTTTTAGTTTAAATTTAAGTTTCAAGAGTTTTTATTTATTTAGTTAACTAACATTGAACACTTAATAGGATATGTCTGATCATTTTTCCGTTGAAGAATTTTCATCATTGAGAAATGATAGAGCATGGTATAATATAATCTTTGTTAAGGTGGAGTTTATTTGGCATGACGTCGATGAAAAGAGATTAGTGGTTATTTTTCTTGATCAACACGTAAGAACATTATTTTAATTTACTTTGTGTTATACGAGTAAGCGTTTTTCCACCACTAAATTTCTTTTCTTTTTAGAGACAAAAAATTGTTGCGTTCGTCCCACAACATTTGATACACATTTATAATGACGCGGCATTGACGGGTGGTTTTTTTTCCTTGAATCATTTCCAAATTGAGAATCTCAACTATCATGAGTACCCAAAGTACCAGAATTACGTGTTAGTTTGGTACGAGAAAAAAATTGTCATCAACGAATATACAAAACTTTCTTCACTTATGCTTACGATTCCAAGGGGTGCTTCTTTATATCCATTGGTCCCTTCCATTATAGAATTGAAGCATGACAGGAGACCTCAAATGGATATTGTTGGTACATATAAATTCTCTATCTATATTTTTTATTAAATATATAAAACTTTATATATGTATGTATAATATGGTGTATATGATTTGACTGATTTTGTTATAGATGTGGTTGGGAGAATAATAGAAGGCAAACGTGATCGATGTTGTTTTGAACTTTCTCTTCAAGATAAGACGTAAGTTATTATTTATTATTAACATATTACAAACATAATATTTACATTATATGTAAGAAAATATTATTATTAGAAGAACTTTAACCCAAAATCGTAATATACAGTGGTCACACAATACAATTGTTTTTGTCTGCCCTGAAGCCTTCCGATGTTATACGTTCCATTCGAGCCGTGCAACAAAGGTCTATCATATATGTATCACGTGTCAAGTTGGTTCATCTACCAGATAGTATGTTATGTTTTACACATGAACATTCTAAAAATTAGTTAGATTTAATGGCTCATGTAATTTAATAAAAGTTATATTTTATTTGTTATTTCGGTTAATATTTTGAAGTCTACGGAGTTGAGTACGATTACGTACGAACCAGATATGGTCGAGGCACGGGATATTTAAATTATGGATCGTTATCCAAGTTTGTGTTTAAGTTAGAAACATTTGGTGTTGTTATATGTTTAGTTGTTGATTATTAAAGTCTCTCTTGGTGTTTCATGTTTTGCTTTTTGTTTCCCTCATATTGAAGTAATTGTAGAAGTATACTTTACTTTGTTATTACAAGTATGTTATATTACTTGATTTACATGTAATGCTTACACCTATTTTTCACCAAACTATAATCTTCTTAGATTGGACAACTAAATAGTCATTATCTGTGTTAAACGAAGGTATAACCATGGCTGACCTTCCTGTTCATACAATCGTGTTTGAAATATTAACGAGGGTGCCAGCGAAGGATGTAGGTCGTTATAAGAGTGTATGTAAGCAATGGCATGCGTTACTGTCAACACAAGATTTCGTAAGGATACATTGTTCTCGCTCATTAGTTTCATCTAACCAGAGAGTTCTACTAATTGACGACCTAACATGCTCTGTTCATCCGATCATCTCTAAATCCAATGACTATGGGCCAAGCTCCATAGTTACATTTCCATTCCATCACCAAAATAATGATGTCTCAATACTTTCACATTTGAATGGATTGTTGTATGTTTGCTTGAATCATACATACGAGCTGCTTCTTTGGAATCCAACAACTACTGCTTTCAAGCGTTTGTCAACTCCTGATTCTCATGGATTCTATATAAATAACCTTGATATCGTTGGTTTGTACGTTGACGCTGACGATGATTACAAGGTCCTGCATATAAAGCGTAGGAGTGGTGTACTTGGTGTCTATGTTTATTCTAGGGAAGTAGACTCTTGGAGAAATATTCCTTTCATAACAAGACAAGAGTACCTAAGCCCCCATTTCAATTGGTCAGCTGGCACATTTTGTGGTGGTACTCTATATTTCACTGTTTGCGAATGTTGGCTTGGAGGTACGAATGTGATGATTTGTTTTGATGTTAATTCGGAGCAGTTCAAGGTGTTTTAGTGAATGAAAAAATGAGCTTCACATGTTTGCTAGCACTGGCATGTTTGAGATGACAATTGACCTATGGACGCTACAAGGGGATTACTGGATTAAGGTCTTATCATGTCCTCCGATCCCCCCGATATCATTGTCATTGTGGTGTGATATAACACATTATGTGACAAATGGTAATTGGTTTGTGATGACTAAATTAGGGAAGTTGTTTACAATTGAAATGGATATGAAGCCCTTCGAATGTTTTTATCCTGTTTCTTGGTTTCGAGGTTTTAACGGTGCGGTGTTTGTGGAGACCATTGTTTCACCAAGTATTTAGAATGGCTTTCACTTAATGTTATCATTATGTATGTCAATGTTTTAAGGATTTGTGTATTTTTTTTCTCTAAGTCACGATATTCGGTTTAAGTCATGTATTTTAATGTTATCATTATGTATTTCAATGTTATCATTCGGTTTGTTTTTCTCTAAGTTATGTGTTGGAATGTTGTAATGATTTGAGAATTTCATCATCTATGATAACTCTCTTTTATTTAATTTGCAAGGTATTTGTCACTTTATCAATTTACAATGACTAATGGACAACCAAACCCTCGTAATCATGCTTTTAGCTCGAGTGCATCTACTAAAGCTGAAAAACGAAAAGAGTATCAAAAAAGATACTATGCTGCACGCAAAGAAAATAACAAAGTATCTAAATTTGGGAGTGGTGATGCCTCCCAAAGTGCTTCATCAATATCTTTAATGAGTAATAGGTCAATAGAAAGGACACCGTTAAGAAGTTTACAAACTAATATTACTCAAAGTACACAAACAACAAATGAGAACGTCTCAAGTGTTTCTACTATAAAATGCAAGGAGTACAATAAAGGATGTTCTAATACACAAAACTATAATGGAATGCGTATTTCAAATGGCAGTCAAGTCAACCAAACTCCGATAGATGATGTTACGCCGACAACCACATTCCCCTCTGTAATTGACGTAGTCAGGCATAGAACATCACGAGGTTTCTATTTATTTAACAATGATTTCTTTTTCGAACTTGACATCTTTTACAACCTTCATTACTTAATACAACAATTTTTTTAGGTATTCGAATTCATCTGCGTACTTTATTACCCCAATTTGCTGAAGTAGTTGATCAACCTTCCTTCCAAGATGGGAACGTAGAAGATGATCCTTATAATTTTGTTTACAATGGAGTACCTGGAGAGCATCGTGTTTTAAAGGAACGAGGTGCATGTCCTAATTGTGGAGCAAAACGATTTCAATTTGAATTTGATACCTTTTGTTGTATGAGTGGGAAAACAGTGCTAGCAAACTTAGAAATTCCAGAGGAATTGTACCGACTTTTCACGTCTCAAGATGAAATTGGAGATATGTTTAGGCAAAACATCCGTGCTTATAACACCAATTTTTCTTTTGCCTCAATGGGTGTGACATTGGATGATACATTGAACAATATGAGAGACGGCGTATATACTTTTCGTGCACATAAAGGAATATATCACAGAATCGACCAATTAGTTCCGAGGGATGGGACCCCTAGGTACTTGCAGTTGTATTTTTACGATCCTGATACTGAGTTAGATCACAGACTCCGATGGCCAAATCTTGATCGGCGTATTACTCAGATTTTAACACGCGTTCTTTCTACAAACCCATATGTCGATACATTTAGAAGACTTGCAGAACTAGGACCTCTGGACAACTATAGAGTCACTTTGAATACTTCGGTTGAACTTGACCAAAGGGTGTACAACCGACCAACGACATCGGAGGTATATATAATATTATATTAATTGCAATTATTTAATAGTATTGCTTATTTTGCTTATAGTTCACAATTATATAGGTTGCTGGTATTTGGGTTGAAGGTAATGACAATATCACTTCGTATAAATGAAGTATTGTTGTGTACGGTAGGTCTAAATATAGTCAAACTATTCAGCCGTACTTCAGTTGTTACGATCCATTGTCGTATCCTCTATTTTTTCCTAATGGTGAGTCAGGTTGGCATGCTAACATACCACGTCACGGAGTATCAATCAATGAGGTTCGCAAAAATGACAACATCGAAGGAGAAATGGAAGGTACCAACAATTTGTTATCCTTTTTAAGTGGAGATCATAAAAATAGCGTAATGCATTTTATTTTTATTAACTGTTTGTTTTTAATACATCTTCATCGTTCAGAGGCTAACACACGAAGTGGTAGAACAACCGTGGCTATGCGAGAGTACTACTGTTACAAGTTCCAGATTCGATCTACCGAAAATGTGCTTCTGTTCGGTGGTAGGCTGCTACAGCAGTTTGTGGTTGATGTTTACATCAAAATTGAGACGTCACGCTTAGAATTTTGTGAGAGAAACCAGGCTAAGATTCGGGCCGAATTGTACCAAGGTATTGTGGATTGTGTTAATACTGGTGAGGTTCATGCAAACAGAGTCGGGAAAAGAATTGTGTTGCCTGCATCTTTCATCGGGGGGCCTCGCGACATGCGACGTCGGTTTCTAGATGCGATGAATATCTATCACAATGTCTCGAAGAAGCATTGTGTTGAGTTAGGCTTAATAGAATACGATGAATATCTATCACAATGTCTCGAAGAAGCCTCTACGTTTCAGTTTCCCAATGCTCTTAGAAGGTTATTTGCGACCATAATGATTTTTTGCCAACCTGGAGATATTCGAAAGTTATGGAATGGCCACTTTGATTCACTGTCTGAAGATCATTGGTTACACTATCAAAGTATAGAACGAGTTTAAAATATGGTTCTTACCAAAATTAGTGTCTTGTTACAATCCATGGGTAAAAATTTCAATGAGTTCGACCTTCCTAAGATAACAGACGATGTTAACTTACAAGATGCAGGTTATCATGAGTTACAAAAAGAGTATGGGATTGTTTTGGAACCTGAACACTTGAGTGCCAAAGATTCACTTAATCCGGACCAAAAAAACGTGTTTGATGAGATCATGATACATGTTGATAATGATCTTCCAGGCGTGTTCTTTATTGATGGTCCAGGTGGAACTGGAAAAACATTTTTGTACATTGCCTTGCTTGCTGAAATTCGGTCACGTGGTCTTATTGCTCTCGCAACAGCTTCATCAGGTGCAGCGGCTAATAATATGCCAAGAGGTAGAACGGCTCACTCGAGATTCAAGATTCCTCTTAATCTTGAAAATAATTCAATGTGCAATATCAAAAAACAGAGTGGGGCCGCTAAACTGATTCGGTCTGCCAAAATAATCATATGGGATGAAGCGTCGATGGCTAAACGACAGGCGATAGAGGCAGTCGATCGTACATTCCAAGACATTATAGGTGTTAGTCTCCCATTTGGTGGAAAGATAATGGTTATGGGAGGTGACTTCAGACAGGTGTTGTCGGTTATTAAACGTGGCACTCGAGCACAGATTGTAGACTCCAGCGTACGAATGTCACCTCTTTGGTCTTTGACTAAGAAGATGCGGTTAACCATAAATATGAGAGCGCTGAAAGATCCATGGTTTTCTAAATTTCTTTTAAGAGTCGGCGATGGAACTGAAGAACCAATCGAAGGAAACTATATCCGCATACCCGATGACATGACAATTCAGTGCAACAACAGAGAAAACGCTATAAAAGAATTGATCCATGCCATCTTTCCATCAATTGAAGATAATGTATATTCTTCATATTATATAATCTCTAGAGCAATATTGTCCACTAAAAATGATAGTGTTGACGAGATTAATAATCAAATGATTGAAATTTTTCAAGGGGAGGAAAAAGTTTATTACAGTTTTGATGAAGCTGAAGACGATCAGCGCAACTTCTATCCGGTCGAGTTCTTAAACTCGCTAAATGATAGTAGTTTGTCGCCTCATAAGCTTCGTTTAAAAATTGGATGCCCAATAATATTGTTACGTAATATCGATCCATCACATGGCCTGTGTAATGGCACGCGGTTGATATGTAAGGGTTTCATGCGAAATGTTATTGATGCGGAAATTGTAGTCGGTCAACATGTCGGAAAAAAAGTTTTTTTGCCAAGAATCCCTCTAACTCTTTCTGAAGATGACATGTTCTCATTCAAGCTGAAAAGAAAACAATTTCCAATTCGACTTAGCTTTTCCATGACGATTAATAAAGCTCAAGATCAAACAATTCCGAACGTTGGTATTTATCTACCGGATTCTGTATTTTCACATGGACAACTTTATGTCACGTTATCAAAAGGGATTTCAAGACAAAGTACGAAGGTGTTGGTACATCTCGCCAAAGAATTCAAACAACGCGGAGTTTACACATCAAATGTTGTCTACCAGAAAGTGTTGCGTGATTAATTAATCACATCCGTATCAAAAAGAAGGTAAGTTAGTAGATTTTGTGCCTTATTTGCTTCCAGAAATTACCTTTTAATTACTATTTTAAAGCACCTGTAGGCGTCTAACATTTTTTTTATGTGTCGAAATCTGGTACAGTAGAGGAGAAGATACAAGAAAGTCATAAGCGGACGGATGTATTGGTAAAACGGGAAGAGATACAAGAGACTCCCCGCATTTTCTTTTTATTGTTTTGTCCAGCTACTTGACAGTTTTGAACTCTTCTTGTTTTTAATTACATCTACTTCCTTGTTTTGTACTCTTCTTGTAGAAGATCACGCTGAATCTACAGCTACAAAAATTTATCCGAGTATATCACCAAAGAATCGATAAACTAACAGAAAAATACCAGTGTCATCATATCACGAATAAGAAAACTAACTTAAGTACTATACAATATATCACGAGACGACAGATAAACTAACGGTAAACGAATATCCTATTGTAAATCGCCACTCCCGCCGCATCGCGAGGGTAAGTGACTAGTATATATATATATATATATATATATAATATGTGTGTATGTTTGAAAAAAAAACTAGACAATAGCTATTGATGCCTAATAGTATTGAAATTTCAATTTCAGTTGTATTCTAAAATATATGGATGCATAGTATAAAATAGAGTAAGTCGCAATGTTCGACGATTTTGATCAATACGCGTGTTGTGTGATTGTTTGCATTAAATATTATTTTATGATATTAATACGTGATAAATGTTTAAAATTCAGATGGACAACGAAGTTGACCAGGAAAACTAGAATAACAATAACCAGAATAACAACGATAACTCGAACAACAATAATAATGGAAACCAAGTGGATAACAGTGTCATCCAACACATAGTGGCACAAGGGTTTATAGACGCAATGCCATATATTATCAAAACGGTTAAGGAAGCAGATAATAAAAATAATAATGGCAGTAAGCGACCTACTGAACCAGAAAACATCGTAAATAATGGACCAATACTTCAAGTGCCCATTCCTAAAAGAAGAAGAACCATATTTTATGGTTGTTATTATAAAGAATTCTGGTCCTGTAAACCAATAGAATTCTTGGGCAATGAATGACCCATTGCAACTCTACGCTGGATAGAAAAGACTGAGGCAGTCTTAAAAATAAGCAAGTGCACAGAAGAGGATAAAATAATGTTTGCTTCCAATCTGTTTAAGAACTCAGCCTTAGAATGGTGGAACACTATCCTCCAGTCTAGGGGAAGTGACAGGGTTTACAATATGGAATGAGAAGAATTTAAGAACATGGTAGAAAGGAAATTTTGTCCTCACAATGAAAAAGAACAGATAGCAAATAAGTTCTTAAACCTTAGAATGACTAGAGTAGATAGTAAGGGTTATACTACTACATTCTTTGAATATGCTAGAATAGTGCCAACCCTTGCATCACCAGAACCAGTATTAGTCTCCCGTTACATCTGGGGATTAATCGGGGAGATTAGGCATGTAGTCAAGGCAGCTAGACCCCAAACCATAGAAGAAGCTGTAGAACTAGCAAACACCTTGACTGATGAATTAGTCCATACACGAGAAGAGGACCAGAGGAGAAACCTAGCTCAAAGGCTTACCCAAGAATTTCGCTATGGAAATTCCAACCATAGAAGATATGTAGGTTCTACCTCTACACCTTACTGTAAGGCCTGCAAGAAAAAGCATTCAGGAAGATGCTCCACTTACTGCAATTTCTGCAAGATGCCAGGACACAAGGAAGAAGATTGTAGGAAGAAACCTAGTAATGGAGTGTGCTTCAACTGTGGAGAAAAAGGTCACATCAAGCCGAACTGTTCGAAACTAGCCCCAGCCATGAACAACAAGAATACTAAAAATGCTAGAGCATTTGTTCTAACTGCAGAAGAAGCCAAGATGATTCCGGACGTGATTGCCGGTACGTTTTTAGTTAATGATGTTTTTGCTAAAGTATTATTTGACTCTGGTGCAAACCAAAGTTTTATTAATACTTCATTTTGCAAACTTCTCAATCAACCATTAACTAAACTCCCACAAGAATGTTTAGTAGAAACAGCAAATGGGGAAACCATTAAGATTTCCGAAATCTTGCAGGGAGCAAGAATAGAGTTTTTAAATCAAAAGTTTATTGCAAACCTTTACCCAATGAATCTGGAAGGATTTGATGTTGTATTAGGAATGGATTGGTTAATAACCAATAAAGCCAGTATTTTATGTGATCAAAAGTCAATCCAAGTAAGTTCACCAAAGGGTGAAAAGATCACAATTAAAGGAGATAAGCCGTCTAGATCCACGAAATTCATCTCTGTAATGAAAACAGCTAGCTATATAAGAAAAGGGTCATTAGTGTATTTGATTTCTATAATCACTAACACTAAAAGAAAAGAACTTAAGGATATCCCAGTAGTATCTTAGTTTCCAGATGTGTTTCCATAGGAACTACCAGGACTACCGCCGAACAAGGAAGTTGAGTTCAGAATCCATCTACTACCAGGTACAACACCAATTGCCAAGGCACCTTACCATTTGGCTCTAGCAGAAATGCAAGAGTTAAAGAAACAATTGGCCAAATTGTTGGAGAAAGGATTCATTTAGCCGAGTTCATCGCCATGGGGAGCACCGATTTTATTCGTTAAAAATAAAGACGGGTCAATGCGAATGTGCATTGATTACCGTGAATTGAACAAAGTCACGATTAAGAATCGGTACCCATTACCGAGAATCGATGATCTGTTTGATCAGTTGCAAGGAGCTCGATTTTTCTCTAAAATCAATTTATGGTCAGGATATCATCAATTAAAGGTACAGGAAGAGGACATTCCTAAGACCGTTTTCAGAACAAGGTATGGCCATTATGAATTTACTGTCATGCCATTTGGTTTAACCAATGCCCCAGCTGCATTTATGGACATGATGAACCGAATATGTAAGCCATATTTGGATAAATTCATAATTGTCTTTATAGATGATATTCTCATTTATTCTAAAAGTAAGGAGGAACATGCAGCACATCTGCACGCACTTCTAAGTTTATTGAGAAAAGAAAAGTTTTATGCAAAGTTTTCAAAGTGTGAATTTTGGTTAGAACAGGTACAATTTCTTGGGCATTTAGTCAACCATGAAGGAATTCATGTGGATCCCACCAAGATCAAGGCAATTACCAAATGGAAAACCCCTGAATCACCAACCGAGGTTAGAAGTTTCTTAGGATTGGCCGGTTATTATAGAAGGTTTATTCGAGATTTTTCTAGAATAGCCATTCCCTTAACTAAGCTAACCTGTAAATCTGTTAAGTTTGAATGGGGACCAAAACAAGAAGAAGCCTTTAGAACTCTTAAGCAAAGATTAACCAACGCACCCATATTAGCGTTACCAGAAGGAACTGAAGATTTTGTAGTCTATTATGACGCTTCTAAGTTAGGATATGGAGGTGTGTTGATGCAACGCCAAAAGGTTATAGCTTATGCCTCTAGACAACTTAAGAATCATGGAGAAAATTATTCAACCCATGTAAATCTGGATACATTACCTTTATGGAAGTAAGTTTACCATTTTCACAGATCATAAGAGTTTAAGGTATGTTTTCGGGCAAAAGGAGTTAAACATGAGACAAAGACGCTGGATGGAAATTCTTAGTGATTATGATTGCAATATCCAGTACCATGCAGGAAAGGCTAATGTAGTAGCTGATGCTTAAAGTCGAAAACATCATGAAAAAACAAAAAGAGTGTGTTCTCTTAAATTAAATCTACAAGTAGATTTAAATGAACAGATTAGAAAAGCACAAGAATCAGTAATCAAGGATGATACTGAAAAGTTGAAAGGAATGATTAAGGAATTAGAACGAGGAACATATGGAATTTGGAGATTCCATAAGAAAAGAATGTGGATACCCAAATTAGGAAACCTACGCCACCGTATATTAGAAGAAGCCCATAAGTCTAAGTATACGATGCATCCTGGAAGTGATAAGATGTATCAGGATTTAAGAAAGAACTTCTGGTGGATAGGAATGAAAAAGGACGTAGCCGTATATGTTGCCAAGTGTTTAACCTGTTCACAAGTTAAAGCTGAACACCAGAAACCCTCAGGTTTGTTGCAACAATTAGAAATGCCAGTTTGGAAATGGAATTGACAACAATGGATTTTGTTACTAAATTACCCAAGACAAGAAAAGATAATGATACAATCTGGGTGATTATAGACAGGTTAACTAAGTCAGCTCATTTCCTACCGATGAAAGAAACATTCAGTAAATGAAATAGTTTCATTTCATGGAATTCCTTTATCAATTGTTTCTGATAGAGATAGCCGTTTTACCTCTCATTTTTGGGCAAGTTTCCAAAAGGCAATGGGAACCAAGTTGAATCTAAGCACCACTTATCATCCTCAAACGGATGGACAAAGCGAAAGGACAATTCAAACGATGGAAGATATGCTTAGAGCTTGTGTAATTGATTTCGGAGGTAATTGGGACGATCACTTACCATTAATAGAATTTTCATACAACAACAGTTATCATACCAGTATCAATGCTGCACCATTCGAAGCACTTTATGGACGAAAGTGCCGAACGCCGGTTTGTTGGGCAGAAATTGGAGAAAAGCAACTATCTGGACCTGAGATAGTACAAGAAACAACCGACAAAATTATCCAAGTCAAGGAACGATTGAAAGCAGCACGTGATCGACAGAAAAGTTATGCTGACAACAGGCGAAAGCCGTTGGAGTTTCAAGTAGGAGACAATGTATTATTAAAGGTCTCTCCTTGGAAAGGAGTGGTAAGATTCATCAAAAGGGGAAAGCTGAGCCCCAGGTATGTTGGACCTTTTGAGATTATTATAAGAATAGGACCTGTAGCTTATCAGCTACAACTGCCAGAGGAAATGGTAGGAATACATGATGTATTTCATGTATCTAATCTCAAGAAATGCTTAGCTGATAAATTACTGATAGTACCTCTTAAGGATATAGAGGTAAATGAAAAACTTAAGTTTGTGGAAAGGCCTCTACAGATTGAAGACAGAAAGGTCAAAAATCTGAAACACAAGAGATTAGTTCTGGTCAAAATAAAATGGGATTCTAAAAGAGGACTAGAGTACACTTGGGAGCTTGAATCAGAAATGCAAAGGAAATTGTAACATTCCCAAAAAATTTATTTATATAAAATATATAAAAACTTATGTTATTAAAAGGATGCATCATGGGTAAGTTGACCGATGGAAATATGTGGTATTTTGGGCAAGCATAAGAACCATTTAATAATTAAATTATAAAAATACATTATAGTTGGACCTACTCCATTTTAATGAAACTTGGTTCAAAATGTAGATAACATTATTCTCATTTTAATGACATATTCATTGTTTTATAAAACGTCATGTTTTAGAAGTTATAAACGCCAAATGGGTAAAGTAGTTAAATTAATTATAATATATAAAATAATAATAATAATAATAATAACTAAAACTTACATATAATAATAATATAATAAATTTCAAATTTCATTCTCAATTGAAATGGAAATAAGTGGACGTGTCCCAAAGAAATCAAAATTCAAACTAACATTTAATGCAACTAAGGGCGTGTGTGCATGAATGTATGAAGTTGATACGTGTCCATCTGTAGTGTCATTCCAAGATTCCTACAACAAGTATAAATAGAAAGGAAACATTCGAAATTTGTTTCATCCCTCATCAGCTTTTTCCCTCTCTCATTTCTATTTTTATTATTATTATTATTAAACTTATAAAAATCCAAAGTCCTGCCCCATTTTAAGTATTATAACCCCTAATCACTGATGCCATGTCTGATTAATCTAGGGCCCCGTAACGTATGTCAAGGCTCTGCCTAAATTCGTTGGGGTTCTGTCTCGTGACGTAGGGATAAAATGAAATTGGGTTACTATACTTAAAGTAAGTACACTATATATTTAATTAAATAATCCAGGAGTTGTACCAAGATATATCAACCCTCCAAAATATTTCTGACACCCCTAATATATTTAAGATACCCCTATATGTTTTTAAATACACCTCGTATGTGAAAACCGAGCCCGAAATACAATATAGCATTAAAAATAAATGAAAAACAAGAAAAGATAAGTTGAGGCGGGCCGCGTAAGGTACCCCATAACCCTTACGCAGCCCGGTGCGGCCATGTGGCCCAACACCCGGCAAGTCTATAAGCTGACCCATCCCAGCTATACGTTGACTGGAGGTCAACGCGGGCCGCGTAAGCCCTGCCTCTATGTTACGCGGGCCGCGACAAATCCAAACTCAGCACCTATAAATAGAACGCATCGGATCTCAGTTGAATGCGTTCATTTCTTTCTTTCTTAAGCAAATTTCTGAATAGAAGGCATAATACTCGGGTATTATACCCCCCTAATTAGCGAGGTTCTGCTCCGTTGTATGTATTATAACCCCAGTTTCGTATTAGATACGCTGCCCGATTGATTTAGGGTTTCGTAACAACTGTCGTGGTTCTGCCCGACGTAGTTGTTGGAATACCGTCTCGGGGAGGGTATCATTAATATTATCAAAAGGGTTATTATATTAACCTATGTACATTTGTGTAAATTATAGATTAATCCCAGGAAACCCTTACGCGAAGTCTAAGATAGCAATGTGAGTTTATCCAATTTTTGTTAAACTTTTTGTAATACTTAATGCTTTACAATATGATTAAGCGGTGATTGAGTCTTTGTAGTTCTTCAATTACTGCCGGTATGTTGGGGTTTTGTATACAAAATTTACTATTGCGAGTAGTAAGTCGGGATGACAGTACGTTACCATTGGACAACGAGTTAGCCAATGTGTAATATGACTCGCAAGTCAGGATTGACAGTACTGAATGAGTAATTGTGTAGAAATAAACAATGTGATCGCTCTCAATACTGTTTTAATTGATAAAATGTTTCTTGATTAAACTGGGATTCACTCACCAGTATTTCCCACTGACAAATGTTTTTAAACACGTGTTTCAGGTAACACAATGTGAAAGCCAATTAGTAAAAAGCCAGCTCGAGAGCACTGACGGCTTGGAAAAAAATGTGGCTATAAAAGTTATCTAAAATACGATGTTTTAAACTCAATAAAAGAGGGTTTAACCCTATGTTGTAATAAGAAACTTGGGTTTTACCCATGTGATTATTAATATCAAATAAGGTGGTTTTACTCTGATAAAATATTTCCTAACTACGGTCCTGATGAAATTTCCGCTGCCAAATTAATAAACTAGTACCACCACAACGAATGTTCGCGGCCGCCCGTTCCCGGGACAAATAAAGGGGCGGGGGTTGTGACAGAAATATCCACACTTATTCCAGTAGACCTCGAGGACGAGTTCTAAAACAAGGTGGGGAGGATATAACAACCCTCCAAAATAATTCTGACACCTCTAATATAATTAGAATGTCCCAATAAGTCTTAAAATACACCCCGAATGCGAAAACCGAGCCCAAAGTACCATATATAATTAAAAATAAAATAAAAATCAAGATTTTGGGGTTTCTAAGTGCTGACTGGTCATAGCTAGGCCCTACAACCCTAGGTCACGGGCCGCGAAGGCCCTGCTTTCTTTCTTCGCGGGGCGCGACAAACACGAAATCAGGCCCTATAAATATAGGCCATCGACCTTCAGTCCCAACTCGCACTACACAACTTTCTCTCTCGAATTTCTGCATAGTTAAAGTAATTTTCGGGCATAATACCCCCTAAATAACGAAGTTCTGCCTCGTTGTAAGTATCATAACCCCGGTTACGTATTAGATACGTTGCCCGATTGATCCAGGGTTCCGTAACGGCTGTCGAGATTCTGCCCGACGTAGTCGTTGGAATGCCGTCTCGGGGAGGGTATTACTAATGTAAATATTGGGTTATTATACTAACACGTGTGCATTTGTGTAATTAATAGATAATCACCAGAAATCCTAAAGGGAAACCCTAAGACAACAATGTGAGTAATCCTCCTTTTTGCAAACTGTTTTTACAAAATCTCAAATGTTTTACATTATATTAAACAGTTATTGAGTATTTGTATTCTACAATTATCGTCGGAATATTGGGGTTTTGTATACAAAATTTGTTACTACACTGTGAGTAGTAACATGACCACAAGTCGGGTTGACAGTACCGTGGGTGGTAATTAAAGTGGATGGAAACAAATGTAATTGCGCGACCGCCTTCAATACTGTACAATGTTTTTAATTATCCTGATTAAACTGGGATTCACTCACAAGTATTTCCCACTGACAAAATGTTTTAAACGCGTTTCAGGTAACAAAATGTGAAAGCCAAATAGAAGCCAGCTGGACAGCACTGAAGGCTTTGAAAAGTGGCTATAAAGTTAGCTAAATAAAGAGACGTTTTTACTTAAATAAAATAGGGTTTATCCCTATGAAAATGTGTGTACTGAAAACTTGGGAATTTCCCACGTGTTAATATTATAAAAGTGTGGTATTTTACTATGATAAAATATTTCTTAACTACAGTCCTGGTGTAATTTCCGCTGCCAAACTAATAAACATCGATACCACTAAAACTGGCCGCGGCCCCCCGTTCCCGGATAGAACAGGGGACGGGGGTTGCAACACATTTAGTAAATGTTGTAGGTTGGTAAACGTTTTAGACAATTTTAAAAGTGTCAAATGATTTCACTTTTAGTTTGAAAGGGTCAAAATGACCTAAATGCACTTAATATACTTACAACATCCAACTTTTAGTTTGAACGAGTCAAAATGGTCTAGATAAATTTTAATAGACTAAAAGTTGGATGTGTTAAGTGTATTGACACCATGGGTGTTAGAGTACACCCAATAACCTAACAAGTAGTTTTGTTTTAACTTATAATGTATACCTTTTTTTGTAGGCATGGTGGTAAAACAAGATCTCCAAAGCCGAGTACTCCCCAAGTAGTCGCTACAAGGTAGGCTGTCGAGGCGACTTTCTTCAACTCCGACTAATTACTCGGAATCGATCAAATGCGGTCAACATCGGCCAAAATCGGATCTAGTAGGTCAACTCGTGCCGAGTTTGACTTAAAATAAAATAAACCATAACTTTTATGCCTATAATATTAAAGAATGAATATCAATTTCACGTATTTTGTTATAAATATTAGTAAATTTATGTTATTTTGACATATATTTAATTTCCAAAAACTAATTTCTTTATAATTTGGCATGTCCGAGTACTCCCCGTGTACTATCCGCCTAGGCCGAGTACTCTCAACTCCCCAGTCGACCGACTAGGGAGCGCCTAGCGACTTTTGCAACCATGTTTGTAGGCTTAAATTGCAAGTTTGTTTCAAGATCCGAGTCTTAGAGATCAACTATGGCTTCGAATAAGGCATCAAATAAAGATGACGAAGATGATATGGACAAGGGGACAAGGATGATGATATGATATGAACTAGCTAGTCTTATGTTCTAAGTATCTTTATGTTTAAACTCATTTAGACTATGTTATGGAGTTTTTTGTATGTTTTAAACATGATGTTTATGTTTATAAATTGGTTTGCTATATGTTTATATCAAAACTGGAAATCCGCAGGTTATTTGGGGGAAACTAGAAACACCGGAAAAACCGGTTTACGGGTCAAAGGCTTTTAGCGGCGACATTTTAAGCTTTAGCAGCGACATGTTGCTGTACATTTTTAGCAGCGTTTATGACAGTAGTGACGAAGTTTTAGCGGCGACATGTCTCTGCTAAAACCCCGATTCCTTGTAGTGTTAGTGGGCATTAATGTTTCAAAGAATAATGTAAGGTAAATATAATTTAACTACGAGGAATAAACATTTTTGTAAACGAACACACTGTTTGTAAAAATAAAACAAAGAAAAACAAAAAAGGAATGTAACGTAAAGCAAAGCTTAATTCAGCGAGGAAGTGATGAACTGTTTGAGAAATGAGAAGAAAACAAAGTTTTTTTCCTGGTTGTAAGGAAATGTATTGCAAAGCAATGGTCACCTCTGTCGTTTATTATTCAAATGGGACATTTTCCTACCACGTTTCTTCTTTCCTCATATGAGAAAAGTCTGTCGACCGTTTTTGACTTATTGCAATAGCTAGGTAGCAAAAAATCTGAGGGTATAGACGCAAACAAGGAACGTTCAATGCATGAATGATCCATGGCATTGACCATCCAGCCTGTGTTAGAATATTTGTAGATATTCTGTCTAGCTCTCGAATCTATCCAGCGTCCACTGTGTTAAGTGCAATGTAGTACTCACAAAAGCATTGCTACCATCTACAAATTAAGACAATAATAATAATTCAGGTGCTACATTTTCAAGGCTTCACAAAATCAAAGTGAGGTCATGTTCTCTTTGGCGCGGATTTCAGCAAGCATTTTCTGGGCCATCAGGGATGCTCTCATAACCATCATGTTGTTGCCTAGGCTTTTCAACAGGAATGCACTTCAAAACAACTGCAATTGGCATGCCTACAAATCCTATTCCGATGCTGAGTAACCACAGATCCCGATCTAGGGGCACAGTGCTTGCAAAAGTACCAAGAAACTCCACAATGATGATTTGGAAAACAATAGTTGCCAACATGACACCGATGAATATCCAACTGCTCAACATCCCTCGGAAAATGTTTATTTTTTCGATATCACGGCTGTTTACTTCGTTAAATACCTACAAAAGGAAGTTTGTGTTAAAAGGGTTTTTTTTTATAAATATATTTGATCATTTTTGGATTTTTTTAAATGATTAATTTACAATACAATTATAAACTATCTTACTGTTACATAAATAAACTAATAGAGCAAATTATGAGGCTTTTATGCATTTGAATATACTTCATATATATCAACATTTTTTTATCTATTTATTATTTATAAATTTTCAGTTTTAAACACTAATATAATGTGTAGGAGAAAAATGACTTAAACACAAATATAATTTGGGGTGTCAATGGTGTGGGGTTGGCAGGTTGAATCATTAAACCCATGCACAACCCTAACCTAAATACACTTAAAATCATGCAACACGGCCCATTTAACCCATCTAGATAAATAAGTCAAACGGGTTGACGGATTGTAATTGAGTTGGAAACGTGTTAAACAGGTTTTGGGGTTGTAGGTCGATCATTTTATTGAAGTCAAAGTGTACACGACCCATTAATCTAATCAAACGCGTTAAATTTTACTTTCTTTAAATTTACCCGTTTCATTCAATATAAACATAACCCAAACCCGATTAGATTATACGATTATACCTGACAGAAGACAAAGGTGTTGAATATGAAAGTATTGAGGATGGCAGTTGCATCGTCTCCATGCAAATTCAGAATGGATTTCCCAGCAAAATTCAAGACAAATAGAACAACCATTTGGTAAACACTTTGGCCGATGATATTCCTCCACATGGTCTTTGTTATGAAATTTTCGGTTCTCTTAACCGGTGGTCTATTCATCAAGCCGTCATTTGGTGGTTCAGTGGCCAGTGCTAACGCGCCCAGCGTGTCCATGATCAGGTTCACCCATAGCAACTGCACAGCAGTAAGGGGAGCAGATCCTGAAGAACACAATAAAAAAGAGATTGACATTAAAACATCATAAATAAGTTCATTAAAAAAATACTTATTATTAGGGTTGTAATCGAGCCGAGTCGAGGCGAGCCAGGTTTATCTCGAACTTGAAAAGTTGAGCTTGAGCTCGAACTTGAAAAGTTGAGCTCTTCAAGTTCGAGCTCGAGCTCAGCTCGCTTATTTAATCGAGCCGAAAAGTCAAGCTCGGGCTCGGCTCATTTAAGGTTCGAGCCAGCTCGAGCCAAATTGAGCCAGCTCGTTAATTCTTTATTTTTTTTTACAAATATTGATAACATAAAAAACAAAATAAAAAATTACACATATTTATATATATTATTCATTTTTTTCTAATATTTTATAGACCTAAAGGCAGTATTATATGTATAATTTTTGTTTATTTTCTTATATTTTTATATGTTATAAATTAATTAAACTTAAAATGTTAACACTTTAACCCCCTCCCACATATTGTTTTTATTTCAATACATTTAAAATTAAAATTAATCTATATAAAATAAAATAATTTGAGCTAGCTCACCAAGTCCAAGCTCGAGCTCAGCTCGTTTACAAATTGAGCCAAGCCGGCTCGTTTACAACTGAGCTTTGAGCAGGCCGCGAGCTTTTTGAACACACCTAATTATTATTATTAACATTATATAGTTTTTGTATCATATTTGACATTTTAGAGATTGTACACAAAGTGTTTCGGGTCAACTTAACGTAGCCCGGCTTGTTTTTGACCATTTATGCAAAATTTCTGGCCCGTTAATTGAAATTTGAAATAGAATCGAACAACGCACCTGTGATGCATGCAGAAACAAAGTTGATCATCAAAGCAACTATATTAACTGTCAACTGAAACTGGACAAACTTTTGAATGTTTATGTAAACTGCACGTCCCCATTTGGCTACTTTAACAATTGTTGCAAAATCATCATCCATGACAATGACATCAGCTTGTTCTTTAGCAACCTATGAATATATGCAGGTGGTGTTACCAGATTCCAAATGAAATAACTGAATTATTTGAAGCAGAAAAAATAAGATATACCAACCTCGGTTCCTGCTATTCCCATCGCGAATCCAATATCCGATTCATGCAGTGCTGGAGCATCGTTTGTTCCATCACCGGTGACTGCAACTACCTCTGATAAAGCCCTCAAATTCTTAACTAGCTCCAATTTGTCTGTTGGTGATGATCTAGCCATGACCTGTATACATGGAAAATACTCAATTGCATGTTCATGTTTTATTATCAAGTAAAATGCCCTTTTCGTCCCTGAGGTTTGGCCAGTTTTGCAACTTTCGTCCAAATGTTTGTTTTTTCGCATCTGGATCCAAAAGATTTGAAATCTTGCCATTTTCATCCGGCCTGTCAACTCCATCCATTTTTCTCCATTAAGTCAGGGTATTTTCGTCTTTTTTTGTTAACTTAAAAGGCAATTTGGTCTTTTGAATACTTGTACGTTATGCTAAATGCTTGTACGTTAAGTAAAAAAACCGAATTGCACTTTAAGTCTAATGATTTCAGGTGTCGTATGCTTTAATAGAGAATATAGGCTAGTTTTAGCGCATTTGAACTCTTCCCCTTTTAGCTAATTTTCTTTTATTTTACCCGTTAAAGATAAAACACCGACCAAACCGACCTATTTATAAGTTTGCATCCTCCAGAAATCCAGTTTCTATAATTTCTAAGTAATAATAATCATGTTGTACCTGAATATCTTGTGCAATTCTACTCTTTTCTTCATCGGTTTTGTTTCTGAAATCAGGCCCTTCAATGGCAACACCGTTAGTGAGTATACCGCATTCTTTCGCAATTGCTTTAGCCGTGTTGATATTATCACCCGTAACCATACGCACAGTAATGCCAGCTGCTAAACATATTTCAACCGCCTCTTTTACCCCCGGTCTAAGAGGATCCTTAATACCCACAACCGCAATCAAAGTATACCCATGGGCAGGTATGTCTTTTTGCATATCAAACTCTCCTTCCACATCAATATACGCCAAACAAAGAGTTCTTAAAGCCTTATCAGCAAACTCATTAATCACATTTGTAATCGCTTCCGCTTTCTCTTTCGAAAGTTGAACGGGTTCTCCACTGTCATCGATGATATTGTCGCATATTCCTAACACTAATTCCGATGCACCTTTGCAAAACGCGCGTATTTGACCGTTAGGTAGACGCGTAATAACTGACATGTTCTTTTTCTTGGAATTAAACGGTTCCATTTTTAGTACTTTAATCTCGCTGCGTACAATACCAAAATCGCCACCCAAATGCAAACCGTATTCCAATATTGCAGATTCTGTTGGAGTGCCCAAAACAGAAGTTTGACCGTTTGCATCTTTGACCACTTCGGAGCCTGTACATTCAAATATACACTGCAGGAGAACGGTTGACACGTTTTCCGGTAACTCCGAAGGTTCTTTAACGTCTTTTGGTTTACCCGCTACCCAAATTTTATCAACCACCATATGGTTCGTTGTTAAAGTCCCGGTTTTATCCGTGCATATGCAAGTAGACGACCCCATTGTTTCACAAGCAGATAAATGTCTCACAAGTGCTTTATTATCCATTAGTTTCTTCATTGCAAACGCAAGGCTTAACGTGACAGCTAACGGTAGTCCTTCTGGTACCGCAACGACAATAATCGTAACCGCAATGGCGAAATAGTCTAGCATACTCAACGCATCACTCGAAGTCCAGCTTGAAAACTCATTTCGGATGGCTTTTTCCACAAGAAACCTCACGGTCAACACGAGAAAAGTCAACACTGCGAATACTAACCCGATCTTACCAATAATCGTAGCCACACCGTTTAACTTCACTTGCAATGGGGTCTCGTTTTCTCCTTCGTCACCTAACGTTTCCATCAGTTTTCCCCATTCGGTTCTCATACCGACTGCTGCAACAAGCATTTTAGCTGAGCCGTCTTGCACTTTGGTTCCGCCAAGAAGAAAGGGTTTTTTTTCATCTATATGCACGGCTTCACTTTCACCGGTTAAACTAGATTCATCGATTAACAAACTGTATCCGGATATGAATATCCCGTCAGCAGGAACTTGGTCTCCGATTGATAAATGAACGATATCTCCAACAACTAAATCATAAATGGAAACCTTTTTTCGTAACCCGTCTCTTGTTACTTGACATGAAATCTTTTTCTTCTCTTTGTCTAAATCCTTAAACTGTAAAGATTGTTTGTAGTCACTCACAGCGGTAACAGTAACAACTAACAAAATACTTAATAAGATTCCTAACCCATCGTATATTCCGTCTGGAAAACCTTCGGTGGCGAGCCCGACACCTATTGATACGACAGCACATACTATAAGGATGATCAGGGTTAGATCATGAAGAGCATCCCATACAAACATGAAGAAGCTTTTGGATGGTTTTTCTGTGTATTTGTTTACACCATAAGTTTCTTGTCTAGTGGTCAAATCTGTTGACTTCACTCCATCTATGTTGACTTTTACTGCTTCTGCAACTCCGTTAACTCCACCAAGGGATCTTAAGGTTGCCACATCATAGCGTTGAGTCATGGTTGCAAGTTTAACTGGATTATCGTGAAAATCGGAAACTTTCGGTTCTGGAAGTTGGTTTCCATTATGAGCAACACCTGTGGATGTAGTTTTCAGGTATTAGGATCATATATGAATGTGATATAGCAAATTATATTGTATCAAAATGCTGATAAGAATGCAATACAGATTCTTATTGATATCAAACAGATAAACTAATAAGGGATGCATAGATGTAGCATACCATCAATAAAACGGAAAGCTGCTATTAAAGTCTTGACGCCAACCCGAAGTTTTTCCTGATGAAGGTGAGACACCAAAGAAATGAGAGAAAACATAATTAATTTGATCATACAATGCGACTAGTCAGCTTAGGATTAGTAAATAGTAAGTTAGACTACAAAAGGAAATGCAATACAACATAATTTTCGATATTTGATGTGGTTCCAACCGATAACTGATTGGCCAAAAGAAAATAGGAAATCTGATGTGACAGCTGACTAGGCACGTTTGTGAAAGCATTTACCATCTTGCATTGGTGGCCATAAAAAGAAAACAACCTAACAAGCAAACCACTACTACCCTAAAAATTGGTCATCCCAGGATCTCATTTATTCTTTCATTACTATTACTAAAAACTAGAAAACAAGCTAGTAATTAATTAAGGGTATGGCTGGCACATAACAATATTCTATGTGAAATGACGAATTGCTGGTTTATTTTGTGCAGATGGTTCAAGAGCTGAAGAATTCTTTAACAGAATTAAGTCCATACTTAAATAGTAACTGAATAACCAAATATCAGCACTACATACAAATGCTTATTCCGGTTCTCTACTTAAAATGGGTTGTGTAATGAACGTGTCCCTACAGTTTATATATAACTTTCAACCCAAACATATCAACCATTCAAGCCATTTTAATTTCCACTTAAATATATGTATGTGATGTAGAACAGTTGAAGATGGGTATAAAAAAATACAAAGATACTCGTCGGCTACTTTCTCTATTTTAAAACCAGAAAGTCAACGAAAATCTTCTGACTTTTGGCATGTATTTTTAATTACAATGACAAAAATTTTAGAACTTGATTGATGCTTGGTTGGATGACCATTTCTCTAAACATTATTAATCTTAACAAAAAAACAAATCATAAAGATTAAAGCTTCGGCGTGCACCTGTCCACTTATTTATCCAACTCACTCTCTGGATTATCTGTAATCCATTCAATTTATGGTTAAAACTTGAAAGTGACAACACCATGTTGGTGTGCAAAGTGGTGCTCAAAGTCTTTGAATGAGGTGGAATGAAAGTTCTTGGAAACTTCTATAAAAATTCCAAATAATTTACTCATGGACCACTTCTACCAATAATCCAAATTCACTAGGCTAAAATAAATGCCTGGTTGGTTCTTGTGGTTTGTCATTTTTGCAGACTTGGTCTCAAGGCTTTAAAAATTACAAAGTTGGTCTCAGTAGTTGTAATTTTTGCAGTCAGGTGATCCTAATCACTAACATTTGTTAAATTTCTCAGTTACATGTGTATGAAACGACTATATTGCCCTTGATATTAAAAGATAAAACAATAAAAGAAATGGGTCTCACAGATAATGCCTAACCATCTTCTTCAAACTAAATCAGTCTTCATCTACTAAAACCCACCGAACTAGCGAAACATGGAGTATGGTCGGCGACAACATCATCCCTACCGTCACCAAACAGGTAACGCCGATCGGATCAATCGTCACCGTTAAATCTCCACTGGTCCACCGGTGAAACGAGATACAATGACGGTTTGTCAAGGTATGTTATGGTTGGGTTCGGGTCTTGGTCTACTGAAAAAACAGGTTATGGTGGTGGTTTGTGAAAGTGGTGATGGTGGTGATGGTTTTTGAAAGTGGTGGTGAAGATGTAGGTGGTGAGGAAGCTGCATGTGATAGATGGCGGAGGTGGTGGTGGTGGGTTGAAGGTGGAGGTGATAGATTGACAGTGGTGGAGGTGGTGATGGATGGTGGTTGTTATGGTAGGAAAGAGAGAGATAGACAGGGAAGATGAGTGTAGGCTATTTTTTTATTTTTTTAAATTGTTCAGGGGTAAAGAAGTAATTTAGCACACTCTTAACTGAGATATTTAACATTAGTTAGTGATAAGGATTCGGCACGGGCCTCGGTCATTGTAAACGGGTCACCTACACAGGAGTTCCAATGTGGGAGGGGACTTAGACAAGGGGACCCAATCTCTCCATTTCTTTTATCATTGCCAAGGAGGCTTTGTCCGGTGTCATAAAAACGGTGTGTTCCATCGGTATCTTCAATGGCATTAAATGCGGTACTAACGGGCCGGCTTTGTCACATTTTTTATATGCGGACGACGTTGTGTTCTTGGGGGAGTGATCGGTGGAAAATGCCCGCAACTTAAACAGGATCATGAGGTGTTTCTACCTAGCATCCGGGTTAAGGGTTAATCTCGCAAAAAGTAGCGTTTTCGGAGTTGGGGTTGATGAAGCTCAAGTACAAGATTTGGCGACAATATTGAGATGTCGGGTCGGTTCCTTTCCTTTCAAGTACTTAGGGATTCAAGTTGGAGCTAAGATGAATTTAGTCAAACACTGGAAACCCGTGATCGACATTTAAAAAAAAAAGACTCTCGGTTTGGAAGGCAAGTACACTATCAGAAGGTTAACTTTAATAAAATCGGTACTAAACGCATTACCAACATACTATTTCTCTATTTACAAAGCCCCTACACAGGTCATTAAGAAGCTAGAACGGTTAAGGCGAGATTTTTTATGGGGCGGTACCGACGACGTGTCAAAAATGTGTTGGGTGGCGTGGGATGATGCTATGGCGCCGAAGAATTTAGGTGGTGGGTATTAATGCGCTTAGAGACACCAACATAACTATGCTCGCTAAGTGGTGGTGGCGTTTCAAAGAGGACCGCAACGGATTGTGGAGAAAGGTTATATGGGGGTTTCACAATAGCAACAGAACGTGGAATTTCGTTCCGGGCAAACTGACTATTCCGGGTGTTTGGAAACAAGTTGCAAAAATACACTAGGATCTGGCGGCTCTGGACATTGATTTATCGGGGTTATTTAAAGGGGTTCTAGGTGACGGTTTGAGCTTATCATTTTGGTATGATTGCTGGATGTTAGATGTCCCGCTGAAAGAGAAATTTCCTACTCTTTTACCCTTAGAGCACAGCAAAAAAGTGTGTAGCAGATCGGGTACAGGTCCGACACGGCGCAGCGGTTCTATGCTTTCATTGGAGACGTCAACTCAGCTCGGTCGACGAATTCCGAGAGTCCACGGAGTTAACGACTTTGCTCAATTCTGTTACTTTGAATTCAGCCCCGGACCGGTTGACGTGGAAGCTAGAAGATGATGGCGGTTTTTCTGTAAAAAGCATCAGAAGAACACTTCAGGAAAAAAAAATACCCAGGCCGAGAACTCTGTTTTGCGTGGAGCTCATAGGCGCCTCTCAAGGTGAACTTGCTGTGGAGAGTTCTCTTAGATAGACTCCCTACCTTGGTGGCTTTAAGTAGGGGTGTAAACGAGTCGAGCCCGAGCCCGACTAGGCTCGAGCTCGGCTCGTTATGTTTTTATAAAGCTCGAGCTCGAGCTCGGCTCGAGCCTACTTCTCTGAGCTCGAGCTCGGCTTGCGAGTAAAACCCAAAGCTCGAGCTCGGCTCGACTCGGCTCGAGCTATTTCGAGAACAACCTTAAATGAGTTAAAAGTTTGGCTCGAGCTCGTTTTAACAGCGGTTAAACGAGCCAAAGCTCGGCTCGAGCTCGGCTCACCAATGTTATCATCATAATTATTATATTATATATAAAAAAACTAAAATTGTGTAGGCTCGTTTGGGCTCGCGAGCCTAAACGAGCTTTGTATTTCAGGCTCGAGCTCGGGCTCGATAACTAAACGAGCTCTATTTCAGGCTCGAGCTCGGGCTCGTTAAGGCTCGACTCGTTCGAGCTTTTAACCGAGCCGATCACGAGTAGCTCTCGAGCCTCCGGGCTTGTTTACACCCCTAGCTTTAAGGCTTCGAAACATACAGGTTCCGAGCAGTCTCTGACTTTTCTGCGGGATCGGGGATGAAACGACGGACCATATATTCACTTCATGCGAGTTCGCTCAAAGGTTGTGGGAGGAGGTCAGAAGTTGGGTCAAGATCCGTGATTTTGTCTTGCTGGAAAGAAAGGATCTGGTGGTTTTCTATCAACATGTTCGCGGGTCAAGAAAGTAGAGAAAGGTGTTTATTTAATTATGCAAACAGTTGTGTGGAGTATTTTGCGATGCCATAACAACCTGATTTTTAACAAGAAACAGTCGCAGATAAGGAATGTATTCGAAGAAGTCAAGGCGAGAAGTTATTTATGGTTTAAAAGTCGAGCTCAGAGGACGTCATTAACATGGGATCAATGGGATTGTTTTGATGCTGTAGGTTTGGGGGTATGATTGTAATTTGGTGGGGCGAGGAGGAATAATTCTCCTAATGTAAGGTCGTTTCATCTTTCGGATTGTAAATAACTAGTGGCCGAGGTTAACAATTGTTAGTCCGGCATGGTAACTAATAAAACGCTTTTGTTGGCCGTTCAAAAAAAAAGTTAGTGATAAGGATCATCCGAGTGCGAAAATTGCAACCACTGAGACCAACTCTGTAATTATTAAAGCACTGGGACCAAATCTACTATATTTGCAATCCACATGACCAACCAGTCATTTAACTCTCATTCTAACTTTTGCCCCCATATTCTTTTTGAACCGCAGATATTATAAAAAAACGAAAGCTTAATAGCAAGGTACTAGAGCACAGGGGCGGACATACCTTATGTCAAGGGGTAGCCCGCGTTGCCCCTTGGCTCGGCCGCGATAGTGTAAATTTTTATTTTTATTTTTGCGTTTTTCGGATTTCGTTGCCCCTTAATAAATATTATGTTACCCCTTTTGAAAGCCTAAAAAATTTTATACTACCCAACTAATTACCCAATACTTATAAGCCATATTATTGTAGCCCAAGTCCTAACCCCATACCCAATACTTGAACAAAGAAAAAAAAAGAAGCAACCAAAAAGAACAGAAGAAGCAGCAACAGCCGATTTAGTGAGGTCTCATCTAGTTTGATAGAAAATATGTCGGGTTTAAATCCTTGTAATTCGTTTGCTAAATTTAACATATCAAAGATAGTGAAGTTTTCTGAGATGTATCCGAATGACTTTAATAAAGAAGAAAGAGGGTGTCTTCCGGGTGATCTTTCGACCTTTTATCACACTTCAAAGGAAGATGATAAATTTGCAAATCTGACTGGATTGAGTGACCTTGCTCGTGTAATGGTGGAAACCGGAAAAAATGAAACTTTTCCTTTGGTTTATCGAACATTGAAGCTAGCACTGATTTTACCGGTTGCAACCGCAACCGTTGAAAGATGTTTTTCTAAAATGAAGCTTATCAAGACGGATTTACGCAATCGGATGGGTGATGAGTATTTGAACAACGCTCTAATTTGTGCGGTCGAAAAAGAAAGTTTTTGTAAAGTAAAAGAAGAGGATGTCATGGCCCGGTTTCAAGCTTTCAAAAACCGAAGAGGAGAACTCATTTAGGTACATGTTTAAATTTATTTATTACCGCGCTACTATCGTTGTTTCGTTTACATTGTATGAAGTACGTTAAAAAAAAAAATTGAAACGTTGCCCCTTAAGTAATTTTCTAGATCCGCACTGCTAGAGCAGAAACACCCATACAATCAATCAGTTTTCAGAAACTTCAAATTTGTGATGCCCCCGTATTATATCTATAAAAGTTAGTTCGGGGTGCAATGCCCGCTTATCTGCTACAATTAGATTAAAAAGTAATAATGTGATTAATTAACTTAATATATAATCTATAATGTATATTAAAACAAAACAAACTTAAGCCACATGGCATGTACTTAGACTGCTTGATGCCACGTGTCATCTGATGGTCTCCTCTTTTTTTCATTTGAGCGGCAATCCTATTCAATCGATCCTTAAAACCCTATTTTCACACACAACCGTTTCTCCTTCTTTTCCTTCAATCCTCCTATTTTCCTTCAATCACGCGGCTTCTCAAACACGCTCTAATACTATGTCCTCTCTCTTCAATCAATCCTTAAAACCCTAATTTCAATTTCATACATCTCTGCATGTCCATCGCTGTATCTCTCATAAACCCTAAATCAAGGTATGTTTTCTTCTTAATATTTGATGCTGTAAACGAATATGTTTTCTTCTTATTCTTTATTCTTTGATGCTGGTGGTCTAGGGTTTCTCTGTGACCATGACGGCTGCGGGTGTAGGTTCCGCTGGTGATGTCCTGACGATTTTAATGGTTCAGCATGTATTAAGTGGTTCGATTTTGATGGAAACGATTGGGATTTAGGGTTTATATTCTGAATATTTTCAATTTTTTTTGTGCATACTAAAGGCCCCCAATTTTTTAAGGGTTTTCAAGTTTTGTTGTTAATTTCTGCAGTGAAAGAAGAAGAAACCAATAGAGTTTCCAGCGGAGAAAGGAGAAGTAATCATCTTATGGTTAACGAAAGCTTTATTAAACACTTCTAGGTATGTAATTTTCCCAATTTCTCTATAAATCTTCTTTATGTGTTTCGTTTAGTAGAAGTTTTGTTTAATTTCATTGTTATTTTACTTCGCTGCCAGTAATATGAATGTGACTATGTGTGTGAATTAAAGAAGGTAGATTGTTGAGGTAAACCTCCAAACCCTTCTTGATTTTTTCGGTCGTTTAGACGCTTACCGGATAAAAGATACGTTTGTTGTTATGGAGTTCTTTTTGGAAATTAAACAAGTTTATATCAATTAATGACCAAATTAGAGATGACGTGAGTGTGTTGCTAACTTGCTATTTATTGTAGAGTTTCAAAATTTATACACCACTTGAAGTATAATGACCAAACTAGATAAAAAAAGAATGCCCATTAGTTTTGGATTCAACCAGAAAATTGTTTTGACTACAAAAGTCAAAAGGGGCATGGTTGAAGTTTTCAATTTTTGATCTTGATTATGCTGTATTTATTTGCAGTGGCCATGGAAGCTTCTCCAGCAATCCAAACAATAATAGTGTGGTTGGGCATCTTCTACATTCTTCAATTCTTATGCCTTACCGTGCGAATGGTCACAGGTGATAATATAAACACTACGAAAGCAATTGCTAGAGAATGTGGGATATTAACAGATGATGGCATAGCCATTGAAGGCCTGGACTTTCATGAAAAGACCGAGGATGAGTTGTTTAAAATTATTCCTAAAATTCAGGTGCCTTTGTGTTCCTTAATGTCATTTTTTTTTCAAAACTGTTTGATTAAATTTTATTCTTTTTTTTTAATTTTAAATTCTACAAGGTGATGGCAAGATCTTTTCCAATGGATAAGCATACGTGATGTGTTGTTTTGCATTTGTAGGTTTTATTTTAGTTTTGTTTTCCCTGCTCCGAGGTTTTTGAATTTATGTTGTGTGCATACTGCCTCCCATTGTAAACAGATGGGTGATTATTTGGAGCTAGATTTGAATTGACCCACCAAAAGGAGAGAGGAGATTTTGTGGTTTTCCAAAAAAATATTTATGCTTGGTGGTTCTTGCCTCCATATATTGAAGTCTGCACATTAACCAAGAAAATTGTAGGTGCGAATGGTGGAGTAAGCCATATTTCCTCACTGTGAGGACCTTTCATTAGCCACGCAATTGGATCCGAAGCAGTTGCGATTTTGGTCAATTTGCAGTTAATTTCGGATTCTATAATTAATCTGTTACAACCCACTAAGATCTCATTAGTGGTTCATGTTTTGAATGAGGGGTCATTAGAAATGACCCTAGATTGCGTGAAACTGATGGAGCTTTTGTTTACTGGCGCTGAAATTGTCAAATCTCCTCAAGTTTGAGGCTTTTAGTGGAAGTTTTAAGATTAGTGAAGGACAAAAGACACCCACATGGGATATTAGCAAGGCTGAGGTTGTTGGAGATCATTAGTTCACAAGAATTAGTAGGATCGGCAACTTTTCAGATGAAGGTAGTAAGAAATCAGTTATATGGAATCTTGGTTTAACTGTTATATTGCAAGACGCTAGATTTGATGTAGTAGTTATGATATAATAGTGTGTTTTGATATAATATTGTATTAACATAATTCAGTTACATTAACAATCTAGACTTACTGTATTAGTTATGATATAATACCGTGTTTTCTTTTCTGAATAAATGCGGAATTTAGGGCCTTTAACTTATGAAGCAATAGTAGCTTTCTTATCAGCTATAGTTTCAGATGTATGTTTCCTTTGTTATTATTGTTTCCACTTTCAGGTGATAGATCTGACCAGAGGTGACCAGCGAATCCCCAACTTGGGGCTCCCGAAGTCTTGACTTCTTCGAGAAATTAGAGCAGATTGGTAAGGGAACTTACAGGTCAATCACCCGTAACATCAATTAATAGCGATATGTATTGGCTTCATTTATAATTGTGAGTCAAGATTGGTGCACCTGGTGATGTTTTAACCAACAGAACACAACGCACCCATGCCAAAAAGCATTTTACATATATATCTATTTATATTCTTAAAATAGATCATATGGTACCGCAATTAGAGACATCATCTGGCCAACTGCCCTGCTTACCGTTTTACGACCAGAGGTATTCTACCTTTTTACTTATTGATGTTTTTTTTACTTTAATATGAAATTTTATAGTTCCAATTATACAATGCGAGTATCTTTTCATAGGAATACAATGCAAAAGCCTGAATGGACGCACATCTTGCTTATCTTGGCTGCACGCTTAAGTAGAGGATATTATGTAGTGGTGGGTTAGGGTTAACCTGTTAATGTGAGTAACTTCTTCTGTTGGCAAGAAGGTGAATTGGATTATACATCTAGATGATTTTGAAGCTAATGTTTGTTTTGATCTGAAAGATGTGTAAGAACATATTGTTGTATATTTTTTCATAAAAAATGGGATATGAGCCTATGAGGAATCTGATTTAGTTTGTGTGTTTTTTTTGGTGCAGTCCAGTGGTTAGTTTGGCTCATTCTTTGTATGCTCACAAAAGATTACTTTCTATCACACTACATATGTCATCAAAATGCACCACCTGGTACAAGTCTACGGTTCAAAATGGTTTTGAGTTTACCCCAATTAAATTAATTGTAAAAAAACCATTACTCAGGGTGCAAGAATAGGTTGGTTTAGTAATCTATACTTATAATTTTGCTTTTTCTTATAAAAGTTCTTTCCACATATTCTTTTTCCTGTCTTTTACACCAACATTGTTTTTTATTTGCATTTTAGATGTGATTGGATACGTTGTGCATTGTTTCAACATTGATTAAGAAGATACGTCGATATCTTTTTTTTTTTTTGGAATATCACGACTTTAATATTCGAAGTTGCACTTTCGGTTGCTATGTCCACTCGGTACTATACCAAACCAAACTAATACCATAGGTTATTATAAAATACTTGGTTATGTGGGTAATAAGTGAGTTAGTGAAATACCAAATTGGTATTTTGCGGATTTGGTCCTTACTAATGGAACGTTGCTTTCATTTAAAAGTTTGTGTGTCTATGTCAACACTATTAAATGATAAAATTTATTGTGAGACCACCCATGTAACACACGGGTACTTAGACTTGATGTGTGTTAATAATATTGACCATTCAAAAAGGGATTACACTATAAAGGGTGTTATGGGCAATTTTTGAAATTTGCAAAGTGTTAGTAAATTTAAACTTTTTAAGCCATTATCATTTTTTGATGGTAATTTTTTTGGCAATGCCTAGACTTTTATGGTCATACTAGACTAAAAGACTAAAACAAGAAACTCCAAGTAACCGAATTTTTGGTTTACTTTTACTTTCAAAGTAAATAATCAATCAAATCATACTATCAATATAAATAAAACAATAATGTTTATACAATAAAATTATAATTTTTTGTTGTATTTATGTATTTCTATTATTGATCGAATTATCAAAATATGTATGGTCAGTTGGCAAAATGCCACCTTTTCATGTAGATATGTAGTAAGTGCAAATTCTGGTAAGAAGCAATCATTAGAAGAGATGTTGGTGGCCAAATTGCACATTCTGCAGGAGCTTCATTGAGCTTGTCTTATATAAGGTGTGTTGTTTTGGCCAAATTTAACTTACACAATAAGTTTTTCTTATAGAATTTTAATATATCTTCATATCAATTCCAATTTTCTAAAACTATTGTTTTGACAGGTAAAGGAGCAAGGATTAAATATATAACTTCATTCACCTCAGTAAGCTGTGAATACAAGATTGTCCATGTATTGAGTCATATTTACAAGATTGTCCATGTATTGAGTCATATCCTAACCTTGGGCTATAGAATCTCACTTTGTTAAAATATATGTTTATCATAGGTTGTCAACTTTGGATGATTTCTTTCATCGTGTACAATCTTACTTGGTATATGGTTTGATTCGAACCTTGGGCTATAGAACCCGTAATCGCTTATTTCAACATCTGTCATCTTACTTGGTATATGGTTTGATTCGAAACTCAACAAACTTTAGATGCCTTACCTTATTTTTAGCTTAATTTTTTAAAGTTAGATTGAATCTAACTTCATTTGATACATTGCGTACCCGCGGATAGAGAGATGGATTTCCTTACTTGAACGTTTATTTCTTTCAAAGGATTAGTTCAACAATTTTAAGTTATATATTTATGTGTTAAGCCACCCGCGAAACTCGCGGGGTCTTAGGCTAGTATACTTCTATAATTTGACCTTAACTCAAAGATTCGCTTTATAATAAAACAAAAACCTTTCCCATCACACACAAAATAAATAAATAAATTAAAAACTGTCCACAAAATTTGACCAGACCGTTTCGTTTTCTGTGGACTCCATAATAACTACGGCAATGAGCAATGTTGATGTATCTACATGTTTGAATATTACATTATAAAGCCAAATGCAAAAAAAAAAAAAAAAAAACGATAGAAATGATGTAATGATCTAACTCATAAACTTAACCACCAATTGGGCCGAGCCATATAACATAAATTATCTAAATCCTTATCTTTTTGTCTACTAAGACTGAGTGTAGTGGGGCGACTCCCCCTCCCACGTCGCCCCTAAGTCGCCCCAAACACCGCCCCCATCGGCGTCCCCCCTTGCCCGTCCTCTGCTCGTCGCCACCTTCCTCACAAATCAACTTTTGGCACAAAGATTCCCCCCCAAGTTGCCCCAAGTCGCCCCCAAACACCGCCCCCCCCTTTTTTTCTTTGTGCAAGACGCCCAGAATGGGTCGCTCCACTCCCTTCAGCCTAATAATTCTACTTCATGTTTACTAGACAGAGGTTATATGTAACATCCGGTCACTAGGTCAGCCATCTTTGGATTACCCCACCCAAGAATCAGAATGTTTAGTTGTAGAGTCCTTTACACATCAACAACTATTGTGCCATAAACGCATTGGTGATATTTAAGATCTAGTGTTTCTTATGAACGCAAGATCTCTATTGTCCACAACCGATGTGAGATTTTCCTGTCGTATACTAATAATACATAATACGTTAAAAGATTTTTATCATTTAATAATATCATGCTCAAGAAAACATAGACGATAAATTTGCTTAGTATTATTTTTTAAATATGAAAAAGACCTTTAGGCTTTATCCTAGATGCTTTGTAAAACAAAATTATAATCCCACCAAGACTCGGTGCTAAGTTAATGGGCAAGGAATCATATTCCGCTTGTTAACAATCTGATAATACGATGATGACATATATACATATAATGGTAAAAAGACTAACGCTCTGTCAACGCGTATTCGCTAACATGAGCAGAGTGCTCACGATAAGAAAACCACGTCCCTACCTTTTTTTTTCTTCTTATAATAAGACGCTATAAAAGCTAAAAAACGTTTGTAGTCTTTGTTTACTTTGTCAGTGGACATTTTTTTTTTTTTGCTTTTGTCTTTTAATAAATCGTTTTCTATATATCATAGCATAATACTCTTTGATATTCTTATAAAATGTTTTGTTATTTAGCTTTTACGGTTTTTTGTCTTTATTTATTCAGGTTTATATTTGTTATTGTCTTTTAGTACTTTCTAAAAATGCTTAACAAAAACATAAAAGCAAATTCAAAAATAAAAAATAAGAATACAAAACGTTTATAAAATCATTGTTTTTTGTATCCTTATGAGATAAAAGTACATGGTTGAACTAAAAAAATAGACTAATAATATCGGTTATTATTTGTCGAAAAAAATCACTTAAAAGACACATCTTAATAGTTGATGAAGTCTTTTAATTGGTAAATTTTAGAGACATGTTAACTGATCGGTCAAGCCTCTTATTGGGTAGTGCCCTGATAACGCGATCAGATAAATGGCAGCATGTGTTAGACAAATGATTTTCGGGAGGTTATAAAAAAACATCAATAAAAAACAAGATTCAAACTTGTGCACTTTTAAATCTTAAATCTTATTGATTAAAAAATTGATTTAGTGGATCATTAACAAAGTGTCTTTTCTGTAGCAGTAATTATAATATGTTGAATTATTGTGCTTCCTCAATAATGTCTACCACTTGCATGTATAAAACATAAATTAAATTTTCCGTTCAAAAAAAAAAAAAAAAAAAAAACTTATACATGTATAAAACATAAACTAATCATATCTCCATTGTTAATAGAGAATCTTTAAGTATATTGTGGAGCATACATGTTAACTTTGAAAATTAATCCTAGAACTAGAATTTATCCTGGCAGAGAATTTTGTAAAGTATATTGAGGACTATAAGCAAACCACTAAACGGGCAACACATGTAAAAGTAAGGACTAAGGCTTTAGCCAGCTTATTGGTCTGATTGGCTTTTTGATGGACCCTTGTTACTTTTAGGCCGTGGGGTATGGGGCGGGGGTTTGGGCGTGGGTTGGGGGAAAACGCCCAAGCCACCACCCCAGGTGGGCTTGGGTTGAGGCGTGGCCCTTGGGGCTTAGGTTTCAAGCCGGGCGTGGGGCGGTCTTGACATCCTAGCTGGCGGCCATTTGAAAGTTTGAATTTTAAAATTCAAACCGTTTGGCATACCCAATCCGCCACCCGGGTCTCCCAACAACCCCTATAAATATAACCCCCAACCCCACTGGTCCCCCCATCCCACGAACCCGCTACCCCACCGACTACCCACT
Organism: Helianthus tuberosus; assembly: GCA_030545235.1. Taxonomy (NCBI): domain Eukaryota; kingdom Viridiplantae; phylum Streptophyta; class Magnoliopsida; order Asterales; family Asteraceae; genus Helianthus; species Helianthus tuberosus. The sequence continues at coordinate 130,329,773 of CM060407.1, forward strand.
TCTCACAAACCCGCTACCCCACCGGCTACCCACTTCTCACGAACCCGCTACCCCACCGAAGAACATGGCATCTTGGACTCACGAGGAAGAATTGGCTCTCGTCACAAGCGTCGTTGACGCTATGAAGGGGCGGCAACCGGGCCAAACAAAATATTGGCCGGAAGCATTCGCAATCTGCCGACATAACGTCGGTAACGACAGCCACAACCTCAACGCGTGCCAACACAAATGGCGCGAGCTACGGCCCAAGCTCGATCGTTTTCAAGGCTTACTACGAAGCCGTTCCGGGCGGCGAGTTAAGCCACGAGGACCGGGTGGCGGTGGCAAACATAGAGTTTCGAGGCAAGGAGCGAAAGGCGTTCGACAAGATCACCCTTTTTTAAATTTATCTAATGCTCTAGGTTTGTTGTTTTGTAATTTTTAGAAATTATGTAATTTTTAGGATTATGTAACTTTTTAAAATTTTAATGAAGTTGTAGGTTTTTTTTTATAAATGTTGTGTGAATTTTATAATTTTTTTGTAATTTTTTTTTAATAATCTGCCACGCGATGCACCCAACCCAAGCCCAACCCACGCCCCGCCATACCCCGCGGACACGTCACTAGGCGGTGGGGGGGCTCCCGTTCCACGTGTCAACAAATGCCCCAACCCAAGCAAAAAAAAAAAAACTTAAACATCCACCACCACCAAAAACCCCCACCACCACCCCCCCCCCCCCCCCCACCCCCCACATCACCCACCCAAAAAAAAAAAAAAAATTTTTTTTTTGCCGAGGGGGTGGGGGGTGGGGGTTTAGGTTTTTGGGTGGTGGTGGGGGTGGGGGTGGGTGGGGGGGTTTAGGTTTTTTTGGGGGTTTTTTTGGTGAGGTATAGTTTTTTTTTTGGTTTTTTTTTCGGGGGGTGGGGGGGGGTTTAGGTTTTTGGGGGGGGGGGGGGGGGGGTTAGGTTTTTGGGTGGTGGTGGTGGTGGGGTGGGTGTGGGTGTTTAGATTTTTGGTGGTGATGTAGTGGGTTTAGTTTTAGGTTATTGGACACTTGTCACTCTATAAATCCTTTTTACACTTCTTACAATTAGAAGGCTTTGTAGAATAACTTGACCCATAAATTTATATATGGCGAACCTCAGAACCTGAGTTTGCTAACGCTCACGGTGGGCAAAAGTTTTAGAATATGGGGTATGGGGCGGGGGTTGGAGAGAAACGCCCAAGTCACCACCCCGTGTGGGTTTGGGTTTGGGCGTGGCCCCATTGGCGTGGGATTTAGCCCGGGCGTTGGACGGGGCTACCCACATGACATGGTGAAACCTCATTGGCCAAGAGCACTAGCCACGCCACCCCAGCCACGCCCCACCATACCCTCTTTGAAATTGGTTTTTGGTCTTGGGTGCCCCATACTCCGCGTGTCGCACCATACCCCCAACCCACGCCCCACCATACCCCACGGTCTTAGCTCGGTTTGTTTAATGTTTTATTTTTTTTATTTTTTAGCTTATCTTGTGAAAGTTTTCAAGCTTAATACAACCCGTAGTGAAGGGTTTTTGGGCGTTTTTTCCCCTAAAAAACGTCCTACAACGCTATCTTCTGCCCCGGGGCGGGTGTTTTTCAAAAAAAATGCTTTTGGCGTGTTTTTTTCAATGCCTTGCTTCATTGGTTTTGGCCAATCACCCTTGATCTTTTTGTTTGTCCAATAAGATTTTTTGATGGTTTTTTTTATTTAATTTTATTACACCCTTTTAACATAATGGCTCACTATGCCAACATCTCCACTACACCCATTTTAGAAAAAAACGTCTCATAATGTCTCATTGCTGATTGTACTGCCACATGTTGCAAAATGCCCAAAGGTGGGAACATTATTTGTGTCTTCCACTACACATGGTCTAAGCTTAAACTTGGCTATCAAGTATTTAAATTTTATACTTTAATTTTTTAATAGGTTATTGACTTGTGAACTACACTGAGTTGGTTTAAAATGATGCAATAAAAAAACATTTATAATAATAAATAATTACATATTACAATACGAATTTATGTTACATTTACAATTCACAAAGCTATTGATACAAATACAAATTACAAATCTTTAAAATCTTTGTATAGACAACATTGGATGTCATACCTAAAAGATTATCATTTTTATCAACAATTAATAGTTAAAGTTCATGTCTAATTTTGACTTTGGAAAAAGTCACATACATACCATCTGAAATAACAATGGTTTTTTATAAACAAATCAACTCGGGAAAGTGATTGTCCTTGAATTTTATATATTATCATCGCAAAAACAATTAGCGAAAGAAAATTATCTTCTTTGATCTTGTGTATTTCACTACGGCTGAATAACTTATGAGACGTTCCAATATGTTTGGAACATGATCTAACTTTTAATTGAAGTGATGATACAACAATTTTTGAATTTTATAGTTTTGTTTTTATTTAATATTATAAACAAATAATGATTTTTTTATTAATTATAGTTAATATGATAAATGACTATAGCGGCCTTTAATTTGATGTGTTTTTAGTGGCAAAAAAACTATGTGTCATTAAAACCCAAAAGTTTATAGTGGCATACAAAAAAGTGCCACTAAATGTCCCGTTGGAATGAGTGGCACACAAAAAAATGCCATTAAAAGACTTTAGCGTCCCCGCTCTAGTGGCATTTTTTTTATGTGCCGCTCATTCCAATAGGGGCCTTTAGTGGCACTTTTTTTTGGTTTTTTTGTGGCACTTATTGTATGCCACTGAATGGATTTTTGTTTGTAGTGAGACCATAAAACTAACTCGAGGGACTAAAATGCAAATCCTGAAACTGTCCCATCCTACGCCATGTGGAGGAGACACTGCTCCCTCCCGCGGCATGTTGTAGCTGCCAGTTGACCTGCTGACCTTTTGTCTCTCCGCTCCACGCGGAAGAACTAAGGCTCCTCTCCGTGACGCGCGAAAGAGACACTGTTACAATATAACTCGCCCAGCTTCGGGTTTGACTTTAACCCCCAACTACTAACCACTTTTTACATTCAATTTAACCTAACCAGGATTTTCCATTATAAATACAACATCCCTAACACTCCATTTCACTTTACACACTCCTAAATCTCTCCCAAACTCTCTCAATCTTCAAGGTTTTTGTAACTTTTGGGCAGAAAGTTCTATGTGCAAAAGTGGGTTATTAACTCACTTCCTTCATCTTTTCTTCATGTTTTTCTTGTTTCTCTTTCCTTGGATAACCTTTAGGAGTGTTACCACATGTTTACCAAGGTAAACAAAGATGGTACATCACCATTTTCAGGTCCAAGTTGGATATTTTTCTTAAAACTTTTATACATGTTCATCTTGTACTTTGTTTCTTGGATTTTTTTGCACCAAACCAAGTTACCAACATGTTCTATTGTTGGAAGGCTTGTGTTGAGGTATGAACCCAGAAACTGTCACACCCCGAAATATCAGAGCTTGGCGTGATTGGACTGGTATCTTCATTGCACAGCGGAAACAAGTAATGCTAAGATTTCTAGAAAATGAACGTCTACTAAGTACTCAAATCCACAAGGTTCTCCTATTCCAAATGTGCCACAACTTTTGAAATGTAATCTGAGAAAGAAACATGCGAAAAATCAACATAAAGTTGAGCGAGTTCATAGTTTGTTTGTAAAAGATTTGAAATGAATCTTTTTGAATTACCGGTTTTTTAAATACTGCTGAGAAAACGAATTAAAATCATTTTCTTTGGCATGTTATATGGAATCTTTGTTTTCGTGAAACTTTGTATTTGTAACACATTATGTTCGTAAAACCTTGTATTTGTGAACTCTTGTGTTTGTAAAATTTGTGTAACCGTCAATGTCCACCCTGACATTGACAACATGCATGCATAATCCTATGCATTATATTTGTATAAAACATGGTATGTAAGAGCAAGTTTGTAAACCGTAAAATGTAAGTTTATGAGTTGTAAATGTAGGAATTTGAGTCGCTAATGTTTAGCTATGACATTAACATTTGTAACGACATAGGAAGCATCCAAACTATAGGCATTTTTCCGTCGATTTACGACTCGAGACACAAAAGCACTCTAGGTAAAACGTGGCCCAGGGTGTGGCTGCCTGAAACCCATTAGATCTAACCTTTTGTTCCGCAGTCTAGGTATATAGTTGATTAATGGTGCTTAAGTCTCACCCTATTCGTAACATAATCTATGTATTATTCCTTAGTTTTCTAAATACCATTGCACGTATATTTTCCCGACGTTTAGAAAACTAGAAAACGTTGTATGCACATTTCGAAAATACGCTTGTTTGAAAAACCGGTATAGTTATCATAAACCTTTCGTAAACCATTTGTGTTTATTGACGTTCACAAACCATTTGTGTTAGTTAAAATTGTTTGTAAAATGGTTTAGAAATATGTATTTATGTTTATCGAAAACCTTTTATGCTTTGCAAAATGTGCATGTCTTTCCACCCCGAAAACATTGATAAAAACGTAAAGCCGTAAAAAGGTGGGGTTATGAACTCACCTGGATATCCTTGTGCAAAGCTAGCTTAATATGACTTTGTGAAGTCGTTTCCAATATGTGATTCGCTAGCGTGCATTCTATAATATCCCTACACGAAATATCTTATAAGTTTCTAAATAAATGCGGTAACTAAACTACGTGTCACCGAGCTCTACCGAATCGTTAACCGAACAATTCGAAGGTAAGTTGTCAACTTAATGAAAACGATTAAGTTATACTTATTTAGTTCGTTTATTGTCGGTAATAATTAATAAGTCTTGGAAAGACTTAGTTCTCGAGATATTTAAAATATATAAATATAGCGATAGAATCTCGTTAGTCCTCTCGAGAAGTCGTACGTGTATGTAACGAATATTTATATGAAAATTGTGACAATTGGTATTTTTCGTGTAATTTCCGTACAATGTAAACAGTATTTTATATTTAATGGTTGTGTATTTTGAACACATGATGTGCATGAATTCATGGCTTATGTTTAAGGAACTCACAAAAATATTTCATGATGCTTGATGCTTGTTATTATTGATTGCGACTCGAAACAGCTTGAACAGTGCACAGAACGAAACTAGCACACTTATCAGATAAACTGGTAATACTGACAGGAGTTCAGTACTCAGACAGACAGCATGTTTAGGACACAGATTGAGTCCCAGAACCAAAATTATACTAAAACCTTATGTGAGAAAGTAAGAGTTTATGTTACTGCTTTCCAAGTGACAAGTGAACACTAGAAACTGGCCGAAACTAGCTAATACAATATAATTCAGCAAAATTCAGTATCTTATAGTTTATGTAGTCATCTGAAATAACGCCAGAATGTTCAAAATAGCCTAAAAAGTGTTAAAACATTATCATGACATAATTACACAATACGCCATACAAGTTACTAATGTTAACCTTTTTAAGCGATCCGATAATCAAACGAACACCCAAACACAACTAGAAGCATCATGTGAACTAGTTAACAATAGTTCGACATCATCAAGCTAGTTTATGGTCTTAAACACTTTGTAATACATACAAATCCATAACACACTTAAACATCCTAACTAAACATATGAATTACATTGTTACAACACTTAATAATTTTAACCAACACCATACCCCCTCCTAACCTCCCCAATGGGACCCTACCCCTATAATCTTGTTGACTAATCTCATTGTTTAGTCAAAGATGCCACCTTGATATCCCATGGACAAATGTTAGGAGGGAAAGTTTAATCCAAAGGTTAAAGAACCTTATCTCATCAACTTAAACCCTCATTATCATAACATTCACAACAGACTCTCCTTCCCTCTCCTCTTGTTCTCGACCGAATACCACCCCACCCCCATCATCATTTTCATTCACTTCCTAGTAATTTCAAGGCTCTCACAAGGTGTCTTAAGGTTAATCAAGAAGGTTTCAAGGCTTGGATATTGAAGGACCTTTCTTTGGAGCTTTTATCCACCATTTTTCTTCATCATCTTCTAGTTTCTACCCTAGCCTTGTGCTAGTAGTAAGTGTCTCTTGAACACATTTTTCATCTTGTTTTAGTAGTTAAAGTTTATGTATAACTAAGAAAATAAAAGATCTTACAAAAACAAGAAGATGAACACATGAACAAAACTAAAAATCACGAGAAACCAAGTTGTTTATGTTATGTGATGAAGTTGTGTGATGATTGTTTGTGTGTATGGTGATGAACACCACAGAAGTGCTTGCTAGATGATGATTAAACACATGATCTAGCAAGTATGATGATAGATCTTGAAGGATCTATATTGAACCTACATTATGTGAAGTATGAACTTGAAAAGTAAGTATGATTTTGTGAAGAACATGGTTCTTACAAAGTGTAGAACATGAAAATGAAAGATTTCAAGTATTAAAGTTTCAAAGAAACAAAGTTTACTTCATGTTAAGCATGGTTTTGGTTTTGAAAGTAAGTAAACCTATTTCTTGTGTGAAAATGAAACATTTGAAGTATTTAAAACATAAAAAGTTGTAGAAAATGAATTTTTACAAAAAAAATGGTTTACAAGTTGTAAAGATGAAACTTTTACAAAAATGATTCTTATGGAATAAAAATCATGTTTTTGAAGCTTATGAAACTTGTTAATCACCATGTTAAAAGACTACAAGTTTTTATTAAATTTCAAGTTCATAACTTCATGAAGAATTGCATTTTATGCATATGTTAGGATGTAATATTGTTGTGGATGATCGTTGATGATTTTTGAAAAGAAAAAGATATGCTTAAAAGCATGGAAACCTCCATTTTTCAAAGGAAACTATGGCAAAATTTTTGCAAAATTTAAACACTTAGAAAAATATATTTTTAACAAGTGTTTACAAGTAATCTTGGATTATGGTTTTAAATATAAGAATTTCCATAATTTTTGGTATAAAATTTGCAAGTAATGGGGGGTTGATTTTCAAAAATAAAAATGACTAAATATATATATTAAGGAAAATATATATTTAGAGATCACAAAAATTATGTGCTATTTGTATATTATTTGTATTAGTTATACTAAAGTTAGGAACTTGAAATAATATACCACTCAAGCACCAAAAATTGTAATTTAAAAATTACAAGAATTACAAGAATACAAGAATATACATCTTGGACACAAATATTGGACATTCGAACAAATGGACATATTGGACAAATTATATAAATATTCCGGAATTTCATTTGTATTATAGCAAACTTGGTAAACGGTATTTTCTAAACCAAACAAACGACAAAGTATGTATTTTTACAATTATTATAAAAATATATCATATTTTGTCAAACTTGAAAATATATTATTTTGGTGGAAACTAAAAATATATATTTTTCTAGCTTTGATCTTAAAAATAAATTATTTTTAGGATATATGTGAATACATATGTATATATATATATATATATATATATATTACCAAGTCAAAATATAGATATTTTTCTATAAACATATCTTAAAATATATGTATTTTAAGGATACAAGAATATTGATTTTTAAGTTGTGCAAAAACAATATTCCGGAAAATTAAATACATATTAAGTATGAATTACTTAATAAATACAAGAAAATAGATATTCCTATACGTACAAATACATACCAACATACACCACCAACACATGGTAAAATACCCATATATAAGTATTATACATAAATATGAGTATACAAAGGGAAATAATCAATATACTCATAATACAAGTATACCTATACTTGGGAATACGTACAAATGTATAATACTCAGTAATTAGCATTTTGGTTACGAAAACTACAAACACCCGTATATGGAAACAATATGCCCCAACGAGTTAAAAATATATTATTTTTAACAAAACACTCAAGTAAATGCATACAAATAATATAAGTTAAAATATAATTATTTTAACTAATATATTAAATTTAGACATTATATATATAATTATGAAAATTATATATGCAACATACACCAAAAGTGTAACTCAAAGTAAACACAATTCCAAACCAAGTCCTAATAGATAATTAAGACTAAGGTGTTGTTTGTTTTTTCAGATGTAAAATGTCTGTAGTCTGCGAACCACATCTGCAGGCATCTGCAAGAGAAGATGTGGCCCAAATGTCTGCAGTCTGCAAGGAGAAGAGGGTTTGTTTTTTTTTCTTCAAAAACAACTTCACCCCACAAAACACACTCTCTGCTCTCTCTCTCTAGAAACTGCTCTCTCTCTCTCTTTAGAAACTCTCTCTCTCTCTCTACAACCACCACCACCACCGCACCACCTCTGCCACCACCACCGCACCACCTCCGCCATCACACCACCGCACCACCTCCGCCATCACACCACCGCCTCTCTCTCTCTCTACGGTCTCTAGAAACTCACAGAACACTCTCTCTCTCTCTACAACCACCACCACCACCGCACCACCTCCGCCACCACCACCGCAGGTCTCTCTCTCTCTCTCACAGGTCTCTCTCTCTCACAGAAACTGCTCTCTCTCTCTCTAGAAACTCTCTCTCTCTCACAGATCTCTCTCTCTCTCTACGGTGGTGCGGTGGTGGTGGCGAAGGTGGTGGCGGAGGTGGTGGCGGAGGTGGTGCGGTGGTGGTGCGGTGGTGGTGGCGGAGGTGGTGGTGGCAGGAAGAAGAAGAAGGGTGGGTGGTGTGTGAAGATGGTGTGTGAAGATCTTGAAGCTATAATTCATAGCTTTTTTTTAAGCAAACAAAAGCTATTTTAAGATCTTTTTTTTTTTAAACAAACAGTCTTCAAGGGCTTATGTCTGCCCGCCCGCAGACATAAGCTCTTTTCAGACAATATAAGCAAAAACAAACAGCACCTAAGAGTCGTTACACGACCAAGGTGTCTAATAAAACCTAGCACATTTGTAGGTAGCGACACGGGAACCGATGGCATCGACTTTGAGTATACACGATTATGGACGCAAACTTGTGAGTTCATGTCCCCCTTTTCTCTTAATTGTTTTTGGATTTATAACTCACGGGGGTGAAATACTTGTCTCAATAGTATGGTTTAGCTAGGGAATGAACTGTTAGATTACGTGGATGGGTAGTATCTCTCTTAAGTGCCATTAATCTTGTTTAAGACCGAGGGGCAGAAGTGGTAGCTCTATTGGGTGTAGCGAGCCCCACTCATGGGTCCTTGTGTGGCCGCATGCAGTGCTTTTGTTGTTCCAGCTGGATGGACCAGAGGAAATCTGATAGGTTTGAGTGCTTCCTACGCCACCACACATATTAATGTCCTTGCAAAACATTAATGATCTGTTCATAGACGCTTTACATACCTAGTATCAAAAGAATCTATCAAATGTTTACAAGTTTATTTGGAGCTCACACAAAACGCATGAACTCGCTCAATTTTTGTTGATTGTTTTCAAACTTACATGTATTTCAGGAAACTAGATGGATCTTTAGCGCTGGTGGCGTTTTCAAGCTATGAATTTCAAGTTTAGATGTCATCTACTTTTAAAGGGTTTGATTCGTATATCTCATCCTTGATGGGATATGTCACACCCCGATCACGTAAAACAACAAAACGTGGCGGAAACGTCGGGGAGTGTTGTAACAGAATCATTGTTTCACAACCATGGAATAAATAATTTTGTTTTATTGAATAAATGAACTCATTGTTTTAATACAATCAAATAAGTACAACTATTATCTTTCAAGTTTTAAAGTCGCTAAGGCATGAGTCCATCCTAAGTGTTGCATATATCATCAATCATCACAAAGCAGCACCTGAAACATGTGTAAAAATAGGTACGTCAGCATAAAAATGCCTATGAGATACATAGGTTTTATTGTAATTAGGATTCATGACTTATGAGTTTAAAGAAAAAGTTTTAATAAAAGTAGTCATGATCCTTGTAAAAGGTTTTCTTTTATAAATCATTTATAAGAAATCAGATGATATAAAATAATAATACATAGGAAATTAAATAAGTAAGTATAATAAGTTTGTTATAAAAATATATTGTTTGAAAAACAATATTTTGATAAAAAGATTCATAGTATATATAAAAATATACTTTGGTTTTAAGAAACTCGAATAAGTAATATATTAAAATATATTTCAGTTCCAAAACCGTTAACCCAAGTGTACTAAATCACGCCACGGTATGTAATGCAATGAAAACACTTATATATAAGAAGTACCAACGGCGTATCTACCATGTTTTCATCACATTACACCCGTCCCATTATCTAAACACTAACCAAAACCCAATCGTTAGATAAATAGTATATTAAGTATACTTTAGTTGTTTAAAATAATAGTTTTCAGTAATATATCAAAAGTATACTTTGGATTTATAAATAACATATTAAACTATGTTTTGGATTACAAATAACATACTAAACTATGTTTTGGATTAGAAATAACATATTAAACTATGTTTTGAATTTTTAACAAAATATATGTTGGTTTTGTACGATATCACATATGAGAGCATATCAAACTATACTTTTGGGAGTATAACTTAATATACAAAAATAATGTGACTTAAGAATTCATTCAGACCTAGTGCATCAAAATACACCTTTGAGACTATAGAAATACCACAAAGGCAATCCCTATTTGGATGGAGAAACAAATTGGTTTCAGACATTCCATGACAACAGGAACGGGGTGTCAAATCCTATAGCGCTATATCACACTACCAACCGGCCTGGTGAACCAAATAAGTACTATTCCAAACATTTATTTTATAATCTTTAAGAAAATTTTAGAGTTTAAACCATAAATAATCATTCAGTTGTAAAAAGATAAGTACAAATATGTATAATCAATTATACTTTTGAAAACGTGAAAATAACAGATAGGTACACATGCTTCACCCCAAAACATTTTGAAAACAGTAAAAGAGGGGACTATGTACTCACCTGAGAGTGCTTAGAAGTCTTGAACAACTACCAAGCAAGCTAGAGGGAGCACGTAATCAGCCGGCACCTAATATGAGTAACTACATAAATAAACCGGACCTAAATCGGAAGATCGGATAGGATGAGGTCTCGTAAACCAAATGAGTGTGGGATCTCATATGATATGTTTTAACAAGGCCTACATACTAAAATGAAACCTAGCCTAAGTGCTTTCGACCCATCGCGACCCATTAAGGTAGTTTACGCTACTTTAACGTGTCGTGTGCGCAAATGCGCGTTCGAGACGTCTAACTAGTCCTATGACAAGTATTATATGCCAAAACATGTTTAAATATGTTACATAATCAGTTACGTGATACAAATTTAGGTTACATATGCTTAATTACCAATTACGCATGAAAAAGGCATTTTGGTAACTTACCTAAGGCATATAAACTACCTATCATACAACTACTTAAACTAGGTGACCATAAGGTATAACCTCGGAAGGTTATTTCCTATACAACTATGGTCACTAAGCATGTTTGGTTGGATCCTAATGATCGACCAAACGGGTCGTGTTCGAAAGTCTAAGCGGGTGTTTAGTCCGCTTGACTTACTGTGACAACCCTCATGATTTCATGTACCCGTACGATTTATTAATAATAATTAAAGTGCTTGGTGATTGCGTTGAATTACTTAACTGTTTCCTGATTACTGTGTCATACTTACATATGCTTGTTAACATACTAGTATTGTGCAGAAAAATTGACTAAATGGTCCTGAATATTTTCTTAAGTGTTAGGAATTAAAAGTGTTGCAAAAATATATATATAATAGACACTTTACGGTATAATTAAACACTTTAACGGAACGGTATCTAACCGGATAACAGGACAGTACCCGGAACACTAAATTTTTGCCACATACATTGTTTTATTATTTTTGGCTAGTCGTGATCCCCGTTTACCATAACACCCACTAAAAAGTAACTAACTAACATATATCATCATAATACTTGGAAACTAACCTACCATTACCTATTAGTTACAAAAAGTTACAACCAACCCCCCCCCCTTAACCAAATCGGTCCCCAAGGGACCCACAAATCACCACCTCCATACTTCATAATCTCTACTAGATTTAATCCAATATTTTATAAGATTGTTAACTTGTTTAGGTGAGCAAAATATGTGTGAAAAGACTATAAGTATGGCACACACCATTCCTCATATCATTCACAATCTTACACTCTCTTACTTCACTCTCCTCTCTCCCTCTCTCGGCCTCCCTTAACCGCCCCCATCACCACCATTAAACCACCATCATCCTCCATTATTCAAGTTCCATTCAAGCATCTAAGGTGATTCAAGGAAGTGCAAACTTGTGGAGCTTCAAAAAGGGCTTTGTTCTTGCTTGTTCATCATCACTTTTCATCACCTTCTTCATTAGATTCTTCCCTAGCCTTGAGCTAGTAGTAAGCTCTTGTTTAACTCTTGATCATCTTGCTTTTATGGTTAAAATTTGTAGTAAGACTTGAATGTTTAAAACACTAAAAGAGTTTGAACAAGAAACAAGAACTAAGAAATGAACATAACCCTTTACATAAAGCTTACATAAGAATGAATGTTGTAGTAGGATGATGTAGTGAACATGTTGTTGATTACTTGATGATTTACTTGTTAATATTGATGTTAAAGGTCATTGTTGATCACTAGACATGTTAACGGAACAAATAGAACATGCGTTAGAACACAATAAGCTGAAAACAGCTTCTGTCCAAATATTTACAGCCAACTTCAGTTGGCCGTAACCAGATCATAACTTAACAAAAACTTGACTTTCTTGAGTCTATAACATGTTATTATGAAATACAGTTCTAATGGCACTAGAATCATAATTTTTGGACTTCGTTTACTATTTTTAAAGACCCTTTTCGTAACAGCAGCTAAAGCTGAGTTTTTATTGCAGTACATGGGCGATATGTTTTTAGTCATAACTTGAGTTCTGTGTAGAATTAGCTCAAAAAATTTGTACTGTTGATGACCACTGATGTATTTGTAATTCTCCCACTGGAATTTCATAAATCAGACTTACGAGGAATTTTAAGTAAATTATTCCGTGGACTGCAGTCAGAAAAAGATGAATCTGATTGCAGTCCGGAAAATGATTTTTTATAAAATATTGGTGATGAATTGGATCCCAAGATTTTTACACGATAATATTTGGATCGTTTAAGACCTTCTGTAAAAAGTTGGGAATTTTTGGAATAAGTTAACTATTTTATTAAAATTCCCGAAAACAGCCCAGTTTTGAAGATTAAAGCTGAAACGACATAAGTAGTAAATTGTGTGTCTAAATGTCGGGTAGGTTATCTGAGAATAATCTAACATGTTATATGTCAATAAAAGTGTTATGTGCAATGTCGTATGTTTGCTTATGAACAGGAATAGATGGGAAGTTTATATGGGCATGAACCGTTAAAGTGATGCATGTTATGTGATAGATGCGTGTAGGAACTTTATGCTCTATTTGAAACCACTAAATGACTAACTGGTAATCATATTAGGACGTGATTGACCGACCTTGACTGTTAGCTATTTTTGAGAGTCAAACCGAGCAACCAAAGGTGAGTTCACACCCTTACTAAGGCATGGGATTCCCGGTGGTTGGGAATGGGATTAAATAGCTGAGACGGAACTTGTACTTTCACCACTACTAGACTACTTACCTCCGTCCTTGGATTGGGAAGGACGCCAGCGCTAAACCTACGTACTCATTACGTACCACTGTCCTCGGATTGGGAAGGGCACCAGCACTAAACCTACGTATTCTTATAGGTACCTATGTCCTCGGATTGGGAAGGGCACCAGCGCTAAACCTACGTATTTAATATGTACCTCTGTCCTCGGATTGGGAAGGACACATATATATACATCTAGTCTAGTGGTTTACAACATGGGGTAACCCCCACCGTTTATGGTTTGGAAAATAAGGAAAGTTGATTTAACCCGCAGTTGCAAACCAATTCATAGTTCTTGAATAACTACTTTATAACGAACACCTACTGTGAACTCGCTCAACTTTGTTGTTGATTCGTTGTTACATGCCTTGCAGGTTGTTAGGTAGTTATGGAGCTTGCGCGAGGAGGAGGTCGTTGTGGGATATGGACTGTTATATCCCCTGCTAAACACTTAATCTTTATGAACTTAATGAACTAATGTTTTGAGCCTTAAACTTATGAACTATGGAACTTATGTTTTGGGTTTTATCTTTAATGCTTCCGCTGTTTAATTTAAACTGGGTTAACTAGCTTTTGGTCACCAATTGTATTGTGGTTGGTCTTATATACTTAATTACGTTGTTCAATATGATTGGTGGCTCGATCCTGGTCATGTCACGCCTCCAAGCGGTGATACTCCGCAGGGTGGATTTTGGGGGTGTGACAGATTGGTATCAGAGCCATTGGTTATAGTGAACTTGGTTTTTAAAAAGGGGAAAAAGCTTTTGATAAAACCAGACTATAACCTGTACAGTGCTCATCGATCCACAAGGACGCTTCACTCCACGTGCAAGACTCAACACTATAGGTAATATGGTTTATGTTGGTATTGCCTGCCTGCTAGTTTAAGCAGCACAGTTGATCATGGTATGCTTAGTTAGTGTGACAACTATTGCATGAAACCCTGTGTGTTTGCTCCCTTCTGTCACCCCACACTTACGCACTTTCGCGACACTTTTCTTACTTGTGTTTCCTTCGATGTGAAGATTATGGGTGGACGACTGAACCTAACTCAAGCCAAGCTGACGGCTCTAATCAACGAACGAGTGGCTGAGGCACTCGCAGCTGTCGCTGCAGGAGGTATAACCTGCTATTTCGATCTATCCTACGATGTTTAGATCCTATTATCGTAAACCGACCCTCGTGCTTAACCTTGCCTTTTATTCTCGCGCAACAGGTTAACATGCTCAGCCTCCTGTGTGCACGTTCAAAACATTCATGGATCGCCGACCTAGTACTTTCAGCGGCACAGAAGGAGCTGTAGGCCTTCTTCACTGGTTCGAGAAGCTCGAATATGTCTTCGAAATCTGTGAATGCCCTGAAGATCGTAGGGTGAAATTTGCTACTAGAACACTCGAAGGTGCTGCACTAACCTGGTGGAAAGCACAGGTTCAACTGCTAGGGCTAGCGGTTGCTAATGCCACCCCATGGAATGACTTCAAAGATTTGATCAAAGAAGAGTACTTTAGTCGTGACGACATCCACAAGCTAGAGGTGGAATTTTTCAATTTGAAGATGACGGGATCTGAAATCGAGGCATACACAAAGAGATCAAACGAATTAGCTATCTTGTGTCCTACTATGGTGGATCCTCCTATCAAGCGTATCGAGCTGTACCTTAAGGGTTAGGTGCCAGAAATTCAAAGCCACGTGACCTCAGCTAATCTTGGCACCATTCAGCAAATCATCAAGCTGGCTCATCGTCTCACTGATCAGGCAGTTGAGCAGAACAAGCTGCCCAAGCGTATTAGCGCTACTATTACTGATGCTCCCAGTGATAACAAGCACAAGTGGGATGGAAATTCGGGCAAGAGTTCTACTTCATTTCAGTCTCAGCAGCGAAAAACTGATGACTACCAGAGTCCTGGTCAGCAATCTTCCGGTAGTCAAGGACAGGGTGGATACCAAGGGAACCACCCCAAGTGCAACCGGTGCAATAAGCATCATAGCGGGCAGTGTAACAAGGGTCGTTGTCTGAGGTGTAACAAGTTTGGCCATGAAGCAAAAGATTGCAGGAGCGCATGACCAGCAAATCAGAATCGCCAACAACAACAACAAGCTCCACAAAACCACCAGCAGCAGCAACAGCAGGGCAATAAAGGATGCTTTCAGTGTGGCGCTGAAGGCCACTTTAAGAGGAACTGTCCTCAGCTGAATCAGCATCAGAACAACAATAACCAAGGAAACGGGAATAAAAATGGAGGCAACAATAGAGGCAACAACGGGGGTAACAATAATGACAATGGTGCCAGGGGACGTGTGTTCATGCTGGGTCAGGGTGATGCAAGGAACGATCCCAACGTTGTGATGGGTAAGTTTCTTCTTGATGATTTCTTTGTTACTGTTTTATTCGATTTGGGTGCCGATACTAGTTATGTGTCCTTAAAAGTTAGTTAAATGCTTAAGCGCACCCCAACACTTTTGACCACCAAACACACGGTAGAGCTAGCAAACGGTAAAAGTCTCGAGGCCACACACATAGTTAAGGGTTGTAACCTCGTCTTAGCTGGTCAGACCTTTTCTATCGACCTCATCCCTATCGTTCTGGGTAGTTTCGACGTTGTTATTGGGATGGATTGGTTATCTCATCAGCAAGCGGAAATTCTTTGCAACGAGAAGATTGTCCGCATCCCTCGTTCTGGTGAAGAACCTCTCGTGATTCATGGCAACAAGAGTGGTGCTGTCGTCGGCATTATCTCTTTCCTTAAGGCCTAGAAATGTATACGAAAGGGCCACACTGCCATTCTAGCACTCGTTACTGAAACATCAATGGAAGAGAAGAGAATTGAAGACATTCCTATTGTGCGCGATTTTCCTGAGGTGTTTCCTGAGGAATTACCTGGTCTTCCGCCTCATCGACAAGTCGAGTTTCAAATCGAGCTAGCTCCTGGAGCAGCACGAATAGCTCGTGCACCTTATCTACTAGCTCCGTCAGAACTTGAAGAACTGTCCACGCAATTACAAGAACTCTTGGAAAAGGGTTTCATACGTCCTAGCTCTTCACCATGGGGAGCTCCAGTCTTGTTTGTAAAGAAGAAAGACGGTACTTTCAGAATGTGTATTGACTATCGCGAACTTAACAAGGTGACCGTGAAGAATCGTTATCCTCTTCCACGTATTGACGACTTGTTTGACCAGTTGCAAGGGTCGAGCTATTACTCTAAGATTGATTTGAGGTCAGGTTACCATCAACTGAGAGTCCGAGACGAGGATATCTCTAAAACGGCATTTAGAACTCGTTATGGGCATTACGAGTTTCTGGTTATGCCTTTCAGATTGACGAACGCACCAGCGGTCTTCATGGATCTCATGAACCGAGTGTGCAAACCTTACCTGGATAAGTTCGTTATTGTTTTCATCGACAACATCCTGATCTATTCTAAGAGTCAGGAGGAACACGAGCAACATCTATGACTTATGCTAGAACTTCTTCGAGCAGAGCAACTGTATGCTAAATTTTCGAAATGTGACTTCTGGCTTCGCGAAGTCCACTTTCTAGGCCACGTGGTAAACAAGGATGGGATTCATGTTGATCCATCCAAGGTTGACTCGATCAAGAACTGGCCTGCACCCCGCACACCAACAAAGATCCGCCAATTCTTGGGTTTGGCGGGCTACTACAGACGATTCATCAAGGATTTCTCAAAGATTGCGCAACCTCTCACCTCGCTAACTCAGAAGGGTGTCACCTATCATTGGGGTGATGCACAGGAATCTGCTTTTCAGCACTTAAAAGATAGACTTTGTAGCGCGCCTATCCTCTCATTGCCTGAAGGCACAGATGATTTTGTGGTTTATTGCGACGCTTCCATCCAAGGACTTGGTTGCGTGTTGATGCAGCGTGACAAGGTCATTGCCTACGCATCGTGCCAACTTAAAGTTCACGAAAGGAACTACACTACGCACGACTTGGAATTGGGAGCAGTTGTTTTTGCACTTAAGATATGGAGACATTACCTGTACGGTACCAAGTGCACCATTTACACCGATCACAGGAGTCTCGAGCATATCTTCAACGGGGCAAAGCCAACGTTGTGGCCGACGCCCTCAGTCGAAAGGATACGATACCTAAGCGTGTACGTGCGTTACAGCTTACCATTCACTCTAGTCTTCCTGCGCAGATACGAGATGCTCAGTTTGAAGCATTGAAGGTGGAGAACATCAGGGCTGAGTCCTTATGCGGATCAAGGAAACGGCTAGAACAAAAGGAAGACGACGCCTACTATGTAAACGGGCGCATCTGGATTCCACTTTATGGAAACTTACGTGAGCTTGTGATGGATGAAGCACATAAGTCTCGTTACTCAGTACATCCTGGTTTAGATAAGATGTACCACGATCTCAAGACTACATATTGGTGGCCTAGCATGAAAGCCTACATAGCAACTTACGTCAGTAAATGCCTGACTTGTGCTAGGGTCAAGACCGAGTACCAGAAACCATCAGGCCTGCTTCAACAACCAGAGATCCCGAAATGGAAATGGGAGCAAATTTCCATGGATTTCGTTACTGGCCTGCCTAGATCTCAACGCGGAAATGACACTATTTGGGTGATCGTGGATCGACTGACCAAGTCTGCACATTTTCTGGCTATCAAGGAAACGGACAAGTTTTCTACTCTAGCAGACATCTACCTAAAGGAAGTGGCGTCAAGGCATGGAGTGCCAACTTCCATCATCTCTGATCATGACTCACGTTTTACATCTGAATTGTGGAAAGCTATGCACAAGTCCTTTGGTTCTCGATTAGACATGAGCAAGGCATATCATCCACAGACGGATGGGCAATCTGAACGCACAATCCAAACTCTTGAAGACATGCTCTGTGACACCTGCGTCACTGCGACCATCAAACAAATGCCAAGCCAATGAAATATTGTATTTCATACTTGGGATCAGTATAAATATGTGTATCTTTTGCACATATCAATTCTTGTTCGATTTCAAGCTCTAAATCACTTTCTGGAAGGTTATACGCGCACTGATGCGTAAATATAACTAGTTTAATGCAACGAACACTCCGTAATAGTGAAATAGGCTTAACATACCTTAAATAACCTTTACATAACTTAGAAATAAGTCTTGAAGGCTTTGGTATGGCAAAAATCAAGTTAAATCGCTTACAGGGACTAAAGTTGACAAACTGTGAAAGTATGCCAATTTGAACTGTAACAGACATTTCGGAACATGGCCATAAGTTAAACATACCATAAATATCCTTTACATAGCTTAGAAATAGGCTTTGAGGGGTTCGGTGTGCTAAAATAAACTTTTGGGTCATTCAGGGACTAAAAGCGTCAAAAAGTGCACAAGTTTGCATTTTCGCGCATAACTTACGTTCTGAATACATCCGGACATCCAAAATTTATGTGAGCACTAAAATATTTTATTTTAGTGTTTGGCATAAGAAAAATCCATTCGTCACGCCATTTGGATCGTTTTTCGCGCTTATGCGCATTCCGTCGTAATTAAGCGAACATCGCAACCGTACGGCCAAACGAACCGACATCCGAGATATTTTTGAGCACATTTTAAGTTCCCTATACCTTAACTTCATTTTAGAGCTTTGAAATGGGGTTAACGGGGCTTAAACGTGTCAAAAATGCATCAAAAACCAAGTTTGGAGCTGCAGGGGCCTGTTCTGCCATTTTTTAAACTTTCTGGTCTGCAAGGTCCTTACGGACCTCAACACTCAGGATGTTACGGTCCGTAAGCAGGGGTCAGATGCAGAAACTCGTTTTTAATAGCCTGTTTCCAGCCTTTCAACCCCCCAAAGGCCAATGCCACATGTCGATCTCTTATGGTGGGGGGCCAAATTGGGTTCCATACGGGTGAGATTAAAGCATGATATTCGATAAACGATCCTAACGGTGGACAATTTCCTATAAATACCCACCAAGATCACTTGCAAAAACCCAATAAAAATCTGATCTTAGAAGCTCTAAGTTGAAACCATTGTTTCATACCTGAGCTACTTGTAGGTGTTCTTTCGTTCTTTTCCTTTCGTTTTAGCGTTAAAGTCAAACTGCGTTTGACTTTCTGCGTTGACCAGTTTATGGTCAACGCGAAGTTCGTTTGAACTTCATAACGTGAGCGTAATCACGATGGTTATAGTCCCTAGTGACTATACCTACTGATTACCACGTTATCTAGGCTCAGTGACGAGTCGTAGTTTCGGCCAGAATGCGTGTTAGTGCGTATTTTGTAACCAAACTACTCTTAGGTATCAAAACCGTTTGTTTTGATACCAAACTTGTTTTCTAAACTTAGTTAAGCATGTTTTAACATGCTTAGCTCGTCACTTTTAGTTTAGTGCTTATATAGGGTCGTAAGGTAAGCGATCTAAACAATCGCTTATACTTTCGAACCCGACCCGTTTGGTCGATCATTAGGATCCGACCAAACACATTAGGTGACCATAGCATATAGGGAATAACCTTCCGAGGTTATACCTTATGGTCACATCGTTTGAGTAGTTGTATGATAGGTAGTATATATGCCTTAGGTAAATTACCAAAATGCCCTTTTTACGCCAAAAATTCATTTTAAGCATATGTAACATAACTTTTGGTATCTAAACTGATTTGGTAACGATATCAGACACGTTAAGGCATATTTTACTTATCATAGGTCTAGTTAGGCGTTCCGAACGCGTTTTACACGAACGACGCGTTAACGTAGCATAAGCTACCTAGACGGGTCGTAATGGGTCGTAAGCACTTAGGTTAGGTTTCATTTTAGCATGTAGGCTTTGTTAAACCATATTACATGAGTTCCATACTCATTTGGTTTACGAACCCTCATTCTATCCAATCCTCCGATTTAGGTCCGGTATATTAACATAGTTACCTATATTAGGTGCCGTTTGATATCCGTGATCTCTAGCATTATTTGGTTGTTACTCAAGGACTACTAAGCAATCTCAAGTGAGCACATAGACCCCTCTTTTACTGTTTTCCAAACATTTTGGGGTGAAACACATGTGCCCACTTGTTACTTTCATGCCTTTCATGTTTTCACATCATATACTTGCTATGTTCATTAGTACAATATTAGTACATTGTTTTACATTATATTTCATGCTATGTATGTCCATTGTGTGCATACTTAGTACATCGTTTTACATTACATTTCATGCTATGTATGCCCATTGTGTGCATACTTAGTACATTGTTTTACATTACATTTCATGCTATGTATGTCCATTGTGTGCATACTTAGTACATTGTTCTACATTGCATTTCTGTTGCATACGCTCATCCAGCATATGAACACATTATATTACATTTTGAACCGTTGTAACCATTTGACTATGTGAACCGTCGTAACCGTTTGATTATATGAACTGTTTGTAACTGTTGAACCGTGTGAACCTTTTGTATCTGTTGACATGATTTACATTTGACAATAGACATTGGACTATACATAAACATTTCTACAATTGTTAAACATTACATCTTGATGGTTTGGTTTGAGTAAGTGATTTAAGTAACGAGGCATGTGTAATATGATACAAGCATGGTGGATACGCCGCTGGTACTTCCTATATATAAGTGTTTTTATGGTATTACATATCGTAGCATTATTTGAATCATTTCAATTTAGACATATAACATTTTATACAAATAACATACTTTTCACAAGACATTGTTTTACAAACAACTTATCTTATACAAACTCATCTTACATGGTTATTCATTTAACCATACATTATTCTCTTATTTATACATATCATCTGATCTTATCGTTTTTCAAATGATTTACAAAACAAAGCAAATTACAAGGTTCATGACTAAACATTTTCTCAAACATAAGTCATGAATCCTATTTTCGCAAAACCTATGTATCTCACAGGCATTTTTATGCTGACGTACCTATTTTCACATGTGTTTTCAGGAGATGATGCATAGGACTTATCAGGACATACTTAGTCGGACCTGTGCTTTAGTGACTTAAAACGAGACAAGAACTAGTTAATTTATGTTATGTACTCTTTGTTTCTTGTTTAAAACAATGTAAACTCTCATGTTTGATAAATAAAATGAAATTTCAATTGCCATGGATTTGAAACAATAAATTATGTTACAACACTCCCCGATGTTTCCACCACGTTTCGTTGTCTCACGTGGTCGGGGTGTGACAGAAAAGTTGGTATCAGAGCCAATGGTTATAGGGAATTAGGTTATTAGTAATGCTTTGACCTAGTCTATAACCTTCTTAGGACCCTAACGCGAGTTTACTTGTGTTTAGTCATAAAACGATACCCTCACCTATCCTTAGGTGATAACCACAATGAAAACACAAAGTTCGAATCCGCTTTGAAAACTAATCATCTGTTCTAGGATGATTGATTACTAGGTTTTGAACCCTCAGTTATAAGGTTTTGAACCCCTTTGAATTTTCAAACTCTCGCCAAAGTTTTGAGTCCTAAATAATGTGAACATGTGCAAACTGGAAGAGTGAATGCCTGTACCCTGGGTTTTCTGTCTAAGGCTAGAGTGTTCGTACAAATCCACATAATCGGACCAGTCACTCTTACCTGGGAACTCTTGGGGTGAGTGTTCACTTATAGGCAAGCATGTCTTTGCGATACATTATAAGGACCTATTTGCTTTGATTCAGCCTTTGTGTGTCGTTTGTTTGCTTCATGGTTCAAACAAATGACCATCACCCATGATTTTGGTCGGTATTTGCAACATCATATTCTTACCCAATGCCATTTCATTTTTTTTCTCTCTTGTTTCCCCTTTTTAGAATGCCTCCTCGACGCGAGAATCAGATAGCGACTGCCGAACTGGCAGAAATCATTGCGCAACAAATGGCTGCTGCGTTCCCAAACCTTATTGCTCAATGGAACCAAGCCAACAACAACAATCATGCTCCATGCAACTTCAAGAGTTTCAATTCGGCTAAGCCACTCAAGTTTAGTGGTTCTGAAGGAGCAACTGGGCTTCTTCAATGGTTCGAGAGCATTGAGAATACTTTCCGTCATGTTCAGTGTCCTGATAATCGCAAGGTCGAGTTTTCTTCGAGTGTGTTTCAGAAGAGGGCTCTTACATGGTGGAACGGGGTGATGAGAGACCGTGGTGCAGAAGTTGCTCTAGCACAAACATGGGCCGAACTTAGGGCCCTTATGATGAGGGAGTTCTGTCCTCATCACGAGATCAGGGCCTTGGAAAGGGAATTCGACGATCTTAAGCAAGACAGCGGTGAACATCGAGCATACACTGATCGATATGAGGAGCTGAGCCTATTGTGTCCTACCATGGTTACGCCTTTGGATAAGGCGATCGAAAAATACATTGATGGTCTCCCTGACTCAATACAAGACATTGTGACTGGTAGCAACCCTACTACAGTTAGACAGGCCATTGAGCTATCTGCAACCTTGACCGAATCAAAGATCAGGAAAGGTAACTTTTCAGGAAAGGTGACAAGAAACCGGTCGAGGAATCGAAACCAATCGAGGAATCAAAGACCATGGATGAGCAGACTGGATCCCCTAAGAAGTCAAAGAAGCGAAAGGCTTCTCAGAACTTCGCCATGGTTACTCACAATGATCAAGCCGTCCCCAACTAACCGGCTCAACCCCCTGCTAGGAAGCCATACAATGGAACTGCACCCTTGTGCAACCAATGTAGCCTCCATCATCATGCCAATGTAAAGTGCCGCAAATGCCAAACTTGTGGACTTATAGGCCATACAGCAAGAGTCTGCCCAGCTGCAGCTGCACCAAACCAAACTGGCAACAATCCTGCTCAAGGCCGTTTTCTACCAGGTTCTTGCTTCAACTGTGGCGAGATGGGCCATTTCCAAAGAAATTGCCCAAAGCTTGCTAATGCAAATCCAGCACAGGGATGAGCATCTGACCGACTAGAAGACAACATCGTTTAGAAATAATCACGTCTTGTGTATTATTTTCTTTTGTTGTCAAGGTCCATGAAACAGTTGTTATCATTGTTTATTAATAAATCTTTTATTTACATTGCAATGTATTTATGTGGTTGTATGTATAAACAACATATCCCTTACAATACCAACAATCAAGGAATCGTATTCCTTGAAAAGTAAACTACCCCCCCCCCCAAAATTCCTCCACTTTATGATCTCTTGCGTTTTCCACGAAAATCCTAAGTACCTGTTTCCTCCAAGAAAAACGAAGTACAAGGCGCAAGTTACAACTCTAGACAAATACCCACTCCTTAATGGGGGTACCTAAGGATATTCCGTAATTCCTTAATTGTTGTATACCTTAATTCGAATGTGGTGATTCCTTGTAATCAAAAATTGAATTTTTTTCTATCTTTTCAGATAGATGCTTGAGGACGTTGAAGTCCATCGACTGGGTTCCTAGTATACCTTGAATACCCATGTTCAAAATCAATAACAAGTTAATAACAAATTAATAATCAAGTTAAACAACTATGTGATTATGTGCTTATGTGTTCCCTTTTATGTTTTGAGTAATCCAAGTCTTGTTATCCAAATCCTCGTAGAATCCTCCATACCTTCGTATAAGGGATTCATAGTAGGATACCCAAAGGTACTACATAAAATCCTTAATGGACTTCTACGTTGTAGTTAAGTCCCTTGGATTATAAAGTACTATTCCATAATTAGACCCCTTGAGTGGTCTAGTTAAACAGATTGATCCAAAAATCTGGTTAGGAATATCATGTGATGATATAGCCGAAAAGACTCCTTGGTGGTCTAATTAAAAAGATCATCTGTCGATCTAATTAAAAGGACCCTATGGTAGTCTAGTCACCCTCATCACAGGTTTGTTTTTCTTCCCATAAACATTACAAAGCAAACTGTGCGGACTGTGCAAGGAATTACGTAATTATGGATGCAAACATAATTATGGAATTTAGTGCACAGAAACCATAACAAGTTTTGTCATGTGCCTAGAGTTAACTCTATTCATTTCCGTTTCTGAGGACCCGTTGAAAATGACTCCGTTTGTTCATTTTCGTTTCTGAAGATTGTCCATTGAGGAAATGAATATCCATTTGATTATCCTTTTTCATTTCCGTTTCTGAGGAAGCACCCGTTGAAAATGACTCCGTTTGTTCATTTTCATTTCTGAAGATTGTCCGTTGAGGAAATGAATATCCGTTTGATTATCCTTTTTCATTTCCGTTTCTGAGGAAGCACCCGTTGAAAATGACTCCGTTTGTTCATTTTCGTTTCTGAAGATTGCCCGTTGAGGAAATGAATATCCGTTTGATTATCCTTTTTCATTTCCGTTTCTGAGGAAGCACCCGTTGAAAATGACTCCGTTTGTTCATTTTTGATTCTGAAGATTGTCCGTTGAGGAAATGAATATCCGTTCGATTATCCTTTTTCATTTCCATTTCTGATGAAGCAACCGTTGAAAACGACTCTGTTTGTTCATTTTCTTTTCTGAAGATTGTCCGTTGAGGAAATGAATACCCGTTTGTTTATTCCTTCATTTCCGCCTCTGAAGAATACTCGTTGAGGAAAATGACTCCGTCCGTTCATTTTTGTTTCTGAAGAATGTCCGTTAAGGAAATGACAGGATTATGCCTTGCATATCTCTGGTGGTTATTTGACACAAAGTCACAGATAGACTCCTACGAATAAATTTCGGGACGAAATTTCCTAAAGTAGGGGAGACTGTGACACCTGGGTCACTGCGACCATCAAACAAATGCCAAGCCAATGAAATATTGTATTTCATACTTGGGATCTGTATAAATATGTGTATCTTTTGCACATATCAATTCTTGTTCGATTTCAAGCTCTAAATCGCTTTCTGGAAGGTTATACGCGCACTGATGCGTAAATATAACCAGTTTAATGCAAAAAACACTCCGGAATAGTGAAATAGGCTTAACATACCTTAAATAACCTTTACATAACTTAGAAATAAGTCTTGAAGGCTTCGGTATGGCAAAAATCAAGTTAAATCGCTTACAGGGACTAAAGTTGACAAACTGCGAAAGTATGCCAATTTGAACTGTAACAGACATTCTGAAACATGGCCATAAGTTAAACATACCATAAATATCCTTTACATAGCTTAGAAATAGGCTTTGAGGGGTTCGGTGTGCTCAAATAAACTTTTGGGTCATTCAGGGACTAAAAGCGTCAAAAAGTGCACAAGTTTGCATTTTGGCGCATAACTTACGTTCTGAATACATCCGGACATCCAAAATTTATTTAAGCACTAAAATATTTTATTTTAGTGTTTGGAATAAGAAAAATCCATTCGTCACGCCATTTGGATCGTTTTTCGCGCTTATGCGCATTCCGTTGTAATTAAGCGAACATCGCAACCGTACGGCCAAACGAACCGACATCCGAGATATTTTTGAGCACATTTTAAGTTCCCTATACCTTAACTTCATTTTAGAGCTTTGAAATGGGGTTAACGGGGCTTAAACGTGTCAAAAATGCATCAAAAACCAAGTTTGGAGCTGTAGGGGCCTGTTCTGCCATTTTTCAAACTTTCTGGTCTGCAAGGTCCTTACGGACCTCAACACTCAGGACGTTACGGTCCGTAAGCAGGGGTCAGATGCAGAAACTCGTTTTTAACAGCCTGTTTCCAGCCTTTCAACCCCCCAAAGGCCAATGCCACATGTCGATCTCTTATGGTGGGGGGCCAAATTGGGTTCCATAACATTCCAACAAGTGTACGGGTGAGATTAAAGCACGATATTCGATAAACGATCCTAACGGTGGACCATTTCCTATAAATACCCACCAAGATCACTTGCAAAAACCCACTAAAAATCTGATCTTAGAAGCTCTAAGTTGAAACCATTGTTTCACACCTGAGCTACTTGGATCAAGATTAGCTTTCAGGGACCCGTTGTAAGTGTTCTTTCGTTCTTTTCCTTTCGTTTTAGCATTAAAGTCAAACTGCGTTTGACTTTCTACGTTGACCAATTTATGGTCAACGCGAAGTTCGTTTGAACTTCATAACGTGAGCGTAATCACGATGGTTATAGTCCCTAGTGACTATACCTACTGATTACCACGTTATCTAGGCTCGGTGACGAGTCGTAGTTTCGGCCAGAATGCGTGTTAGTGCGTATTTTGTAACCAAACTACTCTTAGGTATCAAAACCGTTTGTTTTGATACCAAACTTGTTTTCTAAACTTAGTTAAGCATGTTTTAACATACTTAGCTCGTCACTTTTAGTTTAGTGCTTATATAGGGTCGTAAGGTAAGCGATCTAAACAATCGCTTATACTTTCGAACCCGACCCGTTTGGTCGATCATTAGGATCCGACCAAACACATTAGGTGACCATAGCATATAGGGAATAACCTTCCGAGGTTATACCTTATGGTCACATCGTTTGAGTAGTTGTATGATAGGTAGTATATATGCCTTAGGTAAATTACCAAAATGCCCTTTTTACTCCAAAAAATCATTTTAAGCATATGTAACATAACTTTTGGTATCTAAACTGATTTGGTAACGATATTAGACACGTTAAGGCATATTTTACTTATCATAGGGCTAGTTAGGCGTTCCGAACGCGTTTTACGCTAACGACGCGTTAAAGTAGCATAAGCTACCTAGACGGGTCGTAATGGGTCGTAAGCACTTAGGTTAGGTTTCATTTTAGCATGTAGGGTTTGTTAAACCATATTACATGAGTTCCATACTCATTTGGTTTACGAACCCTCATTCTATCCAATCCTCCGATTTAGGTCCGGTATATTAACATAGTTACCTATATTAGGTGCCGTTTGATATCCGTGATCTCTAGCATTATTTGGTTGTTACTCAAGGACTACTAAGCAATCTCAAGTGAGTACATAGACCACTCTTTTACTGTTTTCCAAACATTTTGGGGTGAAACACATGTGCCTACTTGTTACTTTCATGCCTTTCATGTTTTCACATCATATACTTGCTATGTTTATTAGTACAATATTAGTAGATTGTTTTACATTACATATCATGCTATGTATGTCCATTGTGTGCATACTTAGTACATCGTTTTACATTACATTTCATGCTATGTATGCCCAGTGTGTGCATACTTAGTACATTGTTTTACATTACATTTCATGCTATGTATGTCCATTGTGTGCATACTTAGTACATTGTTCTACATTGCATTTCTGTTGCATACGCTCATCCAGCATATGAACACATTATATTACATTTTGAACCGTTGTAACCATTTGACTATGTGAAGCGTCGTAACCGTTTGATTATATGAACTGTTTGTAACTGTTGAACCGTGTGAACCTTTTGTATCTGTTGACATGATTTACGTTTGACAATAGACATTGGACTATACATAAACATTTCTACAATTGTTAAACATTACATCTTGATGGTTTGGTTTGAGTAAGTGATTTAAGTAACGAGGCATGTGTAATATGATACAAGCATGGTGGATACGCCACTGGTACTTCCTATATATAAGTGTTTGTATGGTATTACATATCGTAGCGTTATTTGAATCATTTCAATTTAGACATATAACATTTTATACAAATAACATACTTTTCACAAGACATTGTTTTACAAACAACTTATCTTATACAAACTCATCTTACATGGTTATTCATTTAACCATACATTATTCTCTTATTTATACATATCATCTGATCTTATCGTTTTTTAAATGATTTACAAAACAAAGCAAATTACAAGGTTCATGACTAAACATTTTCTCAAACATAAGTCATGAATCCTATTTTCACAAAACCTATGTATCTCACAGGCATTTTTATGCTGACGTACCTATTTTCACATGTGTTTTCAGGAGATGATGCATAGGACTTATCAAGACATACTTAGGCGGACCTGTGCTTTAGTGACTTAAAACGAGACAAGAACTAGTTAATTTATGTTATGTACTCTTTGTTTCTTGTTTAAAACAATGTAAACTCTCATGTTTGATAAATAAAACGAAATTTCAATTGCCATGGATTTGAAACAATAAATTATGTTACAACACTCCCTGATGTTTCCGCCACGTTTCGTTGTCTCACGTGGTCAGGGTGTGACAGAAAAGTTGGTATCAGAGCCAATGGTTATAGGGAATTAGGTTATTAGTAATGCTTTGACCTAGTCTATAACCTTCTTAGGACCCTAACGCGAGTTTACTTGCGTTTAGTCATAAAACGATACCCTCACCTATCCTTAGGTGATAACCGCGAGTTTTCTTGAGTCTGTAACGTGTTATTATGAAATACAGTTCTAATGGCACTGGAATCATAATTTTTGGACTTCGTTTACTATTTTTAAAGACCCTTTTCGTAACAGCAGCTAAAGCTGAGTTTTTATTGCAGTAAATGGGCGATATGTTTTTAGTCATAACTTGAGTTCTGTGTAGAATTAGCTCATGAAATTTGTACTGTAGATGACCACTGATGTATTTGTAATTCTCCCATTGGAATTTCGTAAATCGGACTTACGAGAAATTTTAAGTAAATCATTCCATGGACTGCAATCAGAAAAAGATGAATCTGATTGCAGTCTGGAAAATAATTTTTTATAAAATATTGGTGACGAATTGGATCCCGATATTTTTACAAAATAATATTTGGATCGTTTAAGACCTTCTGTAAAAAGTTGGGAATTTTTGGAACAAGTTAACTATTTTTTAAAAATTCCTGAAAACAGCCCAGTTTTGAAGATTAAAACTGAAACGACATAAGTAGTAAATTGTGTGCCTAAATGTCGGGTAGGTTATCTGAGAATAATCTAACATGTTATATGTCAATAAAAGTGTTATGTGCAATTTCGTATGTTTGCTTATGAACGGGAATAGATGGGAAGTTTATATGGGCATGAACCGTTAAAGTGATGCATGTTATGTGATAGATGCGTGTAGGAAGTTTATGCTCTATTTGAAACCACTAAATGACTAACTGGTAATCATATTAGGACGTGATTGACCGACCTTGACTGTTAGCTATTTTTGAGAGTCAAACCGAGCAACCAAAGGTGAGTTCACACCCTTACTAAGGCATGGGATTCCCGGTGGTTAGGAATGGGATTAAATAGCTGAGACAGAACTTGTACTTTCACCAATACTAGACTACTTACCTCCGTCCTCGGATTGGGAAGGATGCCAGCTCTAAACCTACGTACTCATTATGTACCACTGTCCTCGGATTGGGAAGGGCACCAGCACTAAACCTACGTATTCTTATACGTACCTATGTCCTCGGATTGGGAAGGGCACCAGCGCTAAACCTACGTATTTAATATGTACCTCTGTCCTCGGATTGGGAAGGACACATATATATACATCTAGTCTAGTGGTTTACAACATGGGGTAGCCCCCACCGTTTATGGTTTGGAAAATAAGGAAAGTTGATTTAACCCGCAGTTGCAAACCAATTCATAGTTCTTGAATAACTACTTTATAAAGAACACCTACTGTAAACTCGCTCAACTTTGTTGTTGATTCGTTGTTACATGCCTTGCAGGTCGTTAGGTACTTATGGAGCTTGCGCGAGGAGGAGGTCGTTGTGGGATATGGACTGTTATGTCCCGTGCTAAACACTTAATCTTTATCAACTTAATGAACTAATGTTTTAAGCCTTAAACTTATGAACTATGGAACTTATGTTTTGGGTTTTATCTTTAATGCTTCCGCTGTTTAATTTAAACTGGGTTAACTAGCTTTTGATCACCAATTGTATTGTGGTTTGTCTTATATACTTAATTACGTCGTTCAATATGATTGGTGGCTCGATCTTGGTCATGTCACGCCTCCAAGCGGTGATACTCCGCAGGGTGGATTCTGGGGGTGTGACACTTACGACTCTACACAAGCACTAAACTAAAAAGTGACGAGCTAAACATGCTAAAACATGTTTAGTTAGGTTATAAAACAGGTTTGGTATCAAAACAAATGGTTTTGATACCTAAAGTAGTTTGGTTACAAAATACGCAAGAATGCGCATTTTGGCCGAAACTACGACTCGCCACTAATCCTAGATAACGTGGTAATCAGTAGGTATAGTCACTAGGGACTATAACCATCGTGATTACGCTCACGTTATGAAGTTAAAACGAACTTCACATTGACCATAAACTGGTCAATGCAGAAAGTCAAACTCGGTTTGACTTTCAGACTCGAAAAGCGATAAAAGAACGAAAGAATACTTACAAAAGGTCCCGACAAGCTCTTGATCCGATTTACCTTCAGGTATGAAGTATAAACTTCAACTTAGAAGGCCAAAATCAGATCAAGTGTGAGTTGGGGGAATGAAATGGGGTGGGTATTTATAGGAATTCAAGAGCTGTTAGGATCGTTTCTCGAAGATTGAGCTTTGATCTCATCCGTACAAGTGGGCACATGGTATTTCAATACAAGGGGCACTCAAAAACCATCAAAATTGGCTCATAGATTGATCAAAAACCATTTGCAAGAGCTGGAATGAGCTGAAAATAGCTGAAAACACATTCTGCTGGTCTGGGGATGGCTTACGGACCGTAAGCAAAGGTGCATACGGACCGTAAGGACCTTGCAGGTCAGCAACTTTCAAAATTGGCAGTTTTAGTCCCTGAAGCCCCAAACTTGGTTTTCGATGCATTTTTGACACGTTTAAGCCCCGTTAACCCCATTTCAAAGCTCTAAAATGAAGTTAAAGTATAGGGAACTTAAAATGTGCTCAAAAATGTATCGGATGTCGGCTCGTTTGGTCGTACGGTTGCGTTGTTCGGTAAATTACGACGGAAGTCGTAACGAATGCAAAAACGATCCAAATTAAGCGATGAATGAAATTTTATTATGCTAAACACTAAAATAAAATATTTTAATGCTTACATAAATTTTTGGATGTACGGATATATTCAGAACGTAAGATATGCGCGAAAATGCAAACTTGTGCACTTTTTGACGCTTTTAGTCCCTATTGATCATGAAAGTTTATTTTAGCGCACAAAACACCTCAAAGCCTATTTCTAAGCTATGTGAAGGATATTTAGGGCATATTTAACTTATGATCAAGTTCCAGAATGTTCGTTACCATACAAA
Organism: Helianthus tuberosus; assembly: GCA_030545235.1. NCBI lineage: Eukaryota > Viridiplantae > Streptophyta > Magnoliopsida > Asterales > Asteraceae > Helianthus > Helianthus tuberosus. The sequence goes on from CM060407.1 coordinate 130,361,394, forward strand.
TCGGTATAGTTTCGCAGTTTGACACAAATAGGGTTGTAAACGAACCGAACGAACACGAACGAGGCCTTGTTCGTGTTTGTTCGTTAAGGAAATAAATGTGTTCACGAACGGTTCATGAACACCTACCGAACGAGATTTTATGTTCGTGTTCGTTCATTAAGGAAATTAGCATGTTCACGAACGGTTCACGAACACAAGCGAACACAAATAAATTGGGCGAACGCGATGAAGGATAAAGGTGGATGGCCCAGAGAGTAGCACTAGAACTTGAATCCCTTATTGTGGAACGGATGTAGATCATATTCGTCGTTGTAACTAATGAGAAAAGAAAGGGAAATGGTGCATAAACAAGGTGAAAGAGGGATTCCTAGTTTAATTGTTAGGGTAATGATATAAATAAAAGTTTAATAGTATAAAAAGTATAGATAAAATATATGAAAGTATAAAAATATTTAATTAAAACACGAACATACGAACATAAACGAACGCAAATGAACGAATGTTCATGAACACCTTACCGAACGTTCACGAACACAATTGAACGAACGAGATCTTTGTTCATGTTCGTTCATTTAACTAATCGAACGAAGTTTCTTGTTCATGTTCGTTCGTTTATTAAACGAACGAACATAAACGAACTTCCCGCCGAACGGTTCACGAACTGTTCGTTGAATGTTCGGTTCGTTTACAGCCCTAGACACAAATAGTCCATGCGATCGAACAAACTTGATTTCAACACACCAAACCATCCAAAACTTATTTCTAAGTTATGTGAAGGTTATTTAAGGCATGTTAAGCCTATTACACTATTCCGGAGTGTTCGTTGCATTAAACTGGTTATATTTACGCATCAGTGCGCGTATAACCCTCTAGAAAGCGATTTAAAGCTTGAAATCAAACAAGAATTGATATGTGCAAATGATACACATATTTTTACAAATACCAAGTATGAAATACAATATTTCATTGGTTTGGTATTGTTTGATGGTCACAGTGACACAGGTGTCACAGTCTCCCCTACTTTAGGAAATTTCATCCCGAAATTTAATTTTAGGAGAAACTTGTGAGGACAACTGTGATGTTTTCGCTTTCGAATGAATCCCTTGAACCCTAAGTAGAACTCTGGGCCATGATAGGGTTCTTAGCTAAATTGTCAACCCTCAAAGTGAAGTCCTTGTAGTAGCAAAACATGGACTTTCAAACTATGGACAGGAGAACGTTTCCCATGAAGACTTATCATAGGAAACTTGTATGTGCTTGAAATCAGAATTGGGGAGTGTAAGAATAAATGACATTGGTCGAGGTCCAAGACTTCTCCGTATCATTACTCTTGTCACTATAGGTCTTAACACATGACAAAACTTCCTGTGGTTTCTGTGCACTGAATTTCATAATTATGTAGGCCTCCATAATTACGTAATTCCTTGCACAGTTCGCACAGTTCATTTCATAATGCGTAGGGGAAAAAATCAATTGAATAAACATGAAGCGACTTGACTAGACCATCAAAGGGTCTTTTTTAACTAGATCAACGAATGAGCTTTTTAACTAGATCTTCTTAACTAGACCGATGTATAATCTTTTTAAGTAGACCACTTTAAAAGGGATCTTTTCAATTATATTATCTCATGATATTCCTAACCAGATTTTCAAAATCAATCTGTTTAACCAGACCATTCAAGAGGTCCAATTATAGAATAGTACTTTATAACCCAAGTGACTTAACTACAATGTTGAAGTCCATTAAGGATTTAAGATAGTACCTTTGGATATCCTATTATGAATCTCTTGTATGAGATATGGAAGATTCTATGAGGATTTGGATGGATCACATAAAAACACAAAATATATAAGAAAGCACATAAGCACATAATCACATAATTAATTAACTTGATTTCTAATTTGTTATCTTTGGATACGGGTATTTAAAGCACACCCGGAATCCAATCCGTGGATTTCATTTGGCACTTTAAACACAAGAATCTAACTATGGAGATAGAAAGATCTTAAGAGGAATTTGGCTTTGTTTCTTAAAAGAAACAACTATTTAAGATTCTTGGGGAGATCACAAGTGATCATAAAAATGACAGAACCACACGAGTAGTTTGTCTTTGTGTTGGCATCATAAGGTTGTATCAAACATTCCCACAATCATATCAGTTTTGCAAAAATAAAAACGACGAATTTTTTATTTATATAACAATTGACTTGTCTTTAAATGTCAAAAGATAACAACCAAGGGAAATAACAAAACACTAATTGTTCACTGCTGCATCATTGTTCACGTTTGCCTCATTGATGTTAAACACTCATCCAAGCGCTGGAGGTATGTTAACAAGTCTTGGGCAATTGTTTCTGTAGTGAGTAAGGTCACCACAATTATAACATGACCCCGGAGGGAACCGTGCTTGAACAGCAGCAGGGTTTGCAGTAGCTTGATTTACATAGCGGCAAACATTGATCAGATGTCCCAACCGCCCACAGTGGGTACATTTGTGACATTGCTCTTGCTCCAGATGATGACGGTTGCATTTATTGCACAAAGGTGCGGTACCAACATAGTTTTGCCTTTTGCGAGGTTGTGCTGGCTGGTTTGGTGCAACCTGTTTGTCTTGAGCAGTTCTGGCACAGTTTTGAGAGGCTTTGCGCTTCTTCTTCTTGGATACCTCAGCCTGTTTTTCCTTTGGCTCAGCTTGAGCAGCCTTGTCAGATGGTCTTGGGTCACCTTTTCGAAAAAGCTTACCCTTCCTGATGTGGGATTCAGTTAGGGTGGTAGACAGTTCAATGGCTTGTCTGACAGTAGTAGGGTTACTGCCAGTAACAATATCCTGAACTAGGTCAGGAAGACCATCAATATATTTCTCGATCGCCTTATCCACAGGAGTAACCATAGCAGGACACAACATGCTCAATTCTTCATAACGGTCAGTATAGGCTTGATGTTCACCACTGTCTTGCTTCAGGTCATCGAATTCCCTTTCTAAAGCTCTCAATTCATGACGAGGACAAAACTCCTTCATCATAAGAGCCCTAAGCTCAGCCCAAGTTTGTGCTAATGCAACCTCAGCACCACGGTCCCTCATAACTCCGTTCCACCACGTAAGAGCCCTTTTCTGAAATACACTGGAGGCAAACTCGACTTTCCGATTTTCAGGACATTGAACGTGACGAAATGTACTCTCAATGCCCTCGAACCACTGTAGGAGCCCAGTTGCTCCTTCAGAACCACTAAACTTGAGTGGGTTAGCTGAATTGAAGCTTTTGAAATTGCATGGAGCATTCTGGTTATTGATGGCTTGATTCATTTGAGCAAAAATATATGGGAGTACAGCAGCCATATGCTGTGCCATAATATGTGCCATTTCGGCATTTGGGAGCGGATTTTTGTGTCAAGGAGGCTTTCTAAAAGGGAAAACAGGAAGGAAAACAAGTGAAAGGATTAGACGAAAAGAATGAAATGAGACAAAATTTGATGAAAGAAAAGATGGTGGTCATTTGTTTGTTACTACGAAGCAACAAACGACACACAACGATTAATCAAAGTAAATGGGTCAAAAATAATGTATCGCGAAGGCATGCTCGCCTATAAGTGGACACTCACCCCAAGAGTTCCCAGGTAAGAGTGACTGGTCCGATATTGCGGATTTGTACGAACACTCTAGCCTTAGACAGAAAGCTCAGGGTACAGGCACCCACCCTTCCAGTTTGTACGTGTTCACATTATTTAGACCAAACTTTGACGGTATTTCAAAAACTTAGAGGGTTCAAAACCTTAGAATCAATCATCCTAGAACAGATGATTAGTTTTCAAAGCAGGATTGAAATTTGTGTTCTTATTGTGGTTGTCACCTAAGAATAAGTGACGGTATTGTTTTAAAACTAAACACAAGAAAACTTGTGTTAGGGTCCTAGGAAGGTTATAGTCTAGGTCAAAGCATTACTAATAACCTAATTCCCTATAACTATTGGCTCTGATACCAACTTTTCTGTCACACCCCGATCACGTAAAACAACAAAACGTGGCGGAAACGTCGGGGAGTGTTGTAACAGAATCATTGTTTCATAACCATGGAATAAATAATTTTGTTTTATTGAATAAATGAACTCATTGTTTTAATACAATCAAATAAGTACAACTATTATCTTTCAAGTTTTAAAGTCGCTAAGGCACGAGTCCATCCTAAGTGTAGCATATATCATCAATCATCACAAAGCAGCACCTGAAACATGTGTCAAAATAGGTACGTCAGCATAAAAATGCCTGTGAGATACATAGGTTTTATTGTAATTAGGATTCATGACTTATGAGTTTAAAGAAAAAGTTTTAATAAAAGTAGTCATGATCCTTGTAAAAGGTTTTCTTTTATAAATCATTTATAAGAAATCAGATGATATAAAATAATAATACATAGGAAATTAAATAAGTAAGTAGAATAAGTTTGTTATAAAAATATATTGTTTGAAAAACAATATTTTGATAAAAAGATTCATAGTATATATAAAAATATACTTTGGTTTTAAGAAAGTCAAATAAGTAATATATTAAAATATATTTCAGTTCCAAAACCGTTAACCCAAGTGTACTAAATAACGCCACGGTATGTAATGCAATGAAAACACTTATATATAAGAAGTACCAACGGTGTATCTACCATGTTTTCATCACATTACACCCGTCCTGTTATCTAAACACTAACCAAAACCCAATCGTTAGATAAATAGTATATTAAGTATACTTTAGTTGTTTAAAATAATAGTTTTCAGTAGTATATCAAAAGTATACTTTGGATTTATAAATAACATATTAAACTATGTTTTGGATTACAAATAACATATTAAACTATGTTTTGGATTAGAAATAACATATTAAACTATGTTTTGGATTTTTAACAAAATATATGTTGGTTTTGTACGATATCACATATGAGAGCATATCAAACTATACTTTTGGGAGTATAACTTAATATACAAAAATAACGTGACTTAAGAATTCATTCAGACCTAGTGCATCAAAATATACCTTTGAGACTATAGAAATACCACAAAGGCAATCCCTATTTGGATGGATAAACAAATTGGTTTCAGACATTCCATGACAACAGGAATGGGGTGTCAAATCCTATAGCGCTATATCATACTACCAACCGGCCTGGTTAACCAAATAAGTACTATTCCAAACAATTATTTTATAATCTTTAAGAAAATTTTAGAGTTTAAACCATGAATAATCATTCAGTTGTAAAAAGATAAGTACAAATATGTATAATCAATTATACTTTTGAAAACGTGAAAATAACAGATAGGTACACATGCTTCACCCCAAAACATTTTGAAAACAGTAAAAGAGGGGACTATGTACTCACATTAGAGTGCTTAGAAGTCTTGAACAACTACCAAGCAAGCTAGAGGGAGCACGTAATCAGCCGGCACCTAATATGGGTAACTACATAAATAAACCGGACCTAAATCGGAAGATCGGATAGGATGAGGTCTCGTAAACCAAATGAGTGTGGGATCTCATATGATATGGTTTAACAAGGCCTACATACTAAAATGAAACCCAGCCGAAGTGCTTTCGACCCATCGCGACCCATTAAGGTAGTTTACGCTACTTTAACGTGTCGTGTGCGCAAATGCGTGTTCGAGACGTCTAACTAGTCCTATGACAAGTATTATATGCTAAAACATGTTTAAATATGTTACATAATCAGTTACGTGACAAAAGTTTAGGTTACATATGCTTAATTACCAATTACGCATGAAAAGGGCATTTTGGTAACTTACTTAAGGCATATAAACTACCTATCATACAACTACTTAACTAGGTGACCATAAGGTATAACCTCGGAAGGTTATTTCCTATACAACTATGGTCACTAAGCATGTTTGGTCAGATCCTAATGATCGACCAAACGGGTCGTGTTCGAAAGTCTAAGCGGGTGTTTAGTCTGCTTGACTTACGACTCTACACAAGCACTAAACTAAAAAGTGACGAGCTAAACATGCTAAAACATGTTTAGTTAGGTTATAAAACAGGTTTGGTATCAAAACAAACGGTTTTGATACCTAAAGTAGTTTGGTTACAAAATACGCAAGAATACGCATTTTGGCCGAAACTACGACTCGCCACTAATGCTAGATAACGTGGTAATCAGTAGGTATAGTCACTAGGGACTATAACCATCGTGATTACGCTCAGGTTATGAAGTTCAAACGAACTTCGCATTGACCATAAACTGGTCAATGCAGAAAGTCAAACTTGGTTTGACTTTCAGACTCGAAAAGCGATAAAAGAATGAAAGAATACTTACAAAAGGTCCCCGCAAGCTCTTGATCTGATTTACCTTTAGGTATGAAGTATAAACTTCAACTTAGAAGGCCAAAATCAGATCAAATGTGAGTTGGGGGAATGAAATAGGGTGGGTATTTATAGGAATTCAAGAGCCGTTAGGATTGTTTCTCAAAGATTGAGCTTTGATCTCATCCATACAAGTGGGCACATGGTATTTGAATACAAGGGGCACTCAAAAACCATCAAAATTGGCCCATAGATTGATCAAAAACCATTTGCAAGAGCTGGAATGAGCTGGAAATAGCTGGAAATAGCTGAAAACACATTCTGCTGGTCTGGGGATGGCTTACGGACCGTAAGCAAAGGTCCATACGGACCGTAAGGACCTTGCAGGTCAGCAACTTTCTAAATTGGCAGTTTTAGTCCCTGAAGCCCCAAACTTGGTTTTCGATGCATTTTTGACACATTTAAGCCCCGTTAACCCCATTTCAAAGCTCTAAAATGAAGTTAAAGTATAGGGAACTTAAAATGTGCTCAAAAATATCTCGGATGTCGGCTCGTTTGGTCGTACGGTTGTGTTGTTCGGTAAATTACGACGGAAGTCGTAACGAACGCAAAAACGATCCAAATTAAGCGATGAATGAAATTTTATTATGCCAAACACTAAAATAAAATATTTTAATGCTTACATAAATTTTTGGATGTCCGGATATATTCAGAACGTAAGATATGCGCGAAAATGCAAACTTGTGCACTTTTTGACGCTTTTAGTCCCTATTGATCATGAAAGTTTATTTTAGTGCACAAAACACCTCAAAGCCTATTTCTAAGCTATGTGAAGGATATTTAGGGCATATTTAACTTATGATCAAGTTCCAGAATGTTCGTTACTATACAAATCGGTATAGTTTCGCAGTTTGACACAAATAGTCCCTGCGATCGAACAAACTTGATTTCAACACACCAAACCATCCAAAACTTATTTCTAAGTTATGTGAAGGTTATTTAAGGCATGTTAAGCCTATTACACTATTCCGGAGTGTTCATTGCATTAAACTGGTTATATTTACGCATCAGTGCGCGTATAACCCTCCAGAAAGCGATTTAAAGCTTGAAATCAAACAAGAATTGATATGTGCAAATGATACACATATTTTTTACAAATCCCAAGTATGAAATACAATATTTCATTGGTTTGGTATTGTTTGATGGTCACAGTGACACAGGTGTCACAGGATATATGATGCAAAGCCTCGTGAAACTAGTCTTTTGTTAAAGAAGTCCTTTTATGGAACTTATTATCTTTGATAGACTTGCCAAACTAGAAATGACCCACATAGGAACAATGTGAATACATGTGATATTTTTCCTTTACTTGCTCGTGTATACTAAGTAACGTTATTGTTCATTAATATATATACATATATGTGTACGTATTATTTTTGCCAGGGTACCATGTCATCTTCTGAGAGCAGTGGTCTGTCTGAAGAGCACCATCCTATGGCTATTGTCTCCGATGATGAGGTAGCACACGTTCCTGAGATCTTCACGTCTGACTTAGAGAGCGACCCGGAGATGATGTCTGACGATGACGACGATTTCCAGCCCATCGCTCCACCAGATTTTGGTGATGATGTTCCTTTTGTTGATGACATTCTCGCTTTACCTTTACCTCTCCATGACCAGCTTATCATCGGACCATCCTGATGGTGAGCATCTTGTTGAGCCTATTCTGATTCACGCTATTCCCTTTGCTGCCATCCCTGCTGAGGATTGGCCTTTCGTTGTCGATCTGGATGATGATGTTGATGTCCCCGTGATTAAGGTGGAGCACCTCGACGACGATCTTGGCGATGGCGAGGTGTTCGACATCGCTATCCTAGATGTAGCATCCCCAGTTGTCTATGTTATCGATATCTCTTCTGATCCTGATCTTGAGTCTGATGCCGACTCCTTTGAGTCAGTGACATCCTCTGCCCTTTTAGCCGCTGGACTAGAGGATTATCCTGCTGCTGATGATGATACTGTGTCAGTTCCACCAGCTACTCATGTTCGTGTTCCTACACCTGCTGGTACACCTCCTCATACCCCCGTTCGAGCTGCCACTAGCTCTTCATAGCCACCTGCCCTAGTGGGCCATTTCAGTTGTTTCATAGTGTTCGTTACGCCTCAGCTTTTCCTCATACCCCTCCTACTCATGGGGGAGAGCCATCAGGTCACCCACGTATACCTCCACCCGAGTCGAGTCCATGTCATCAGTCACCTCGATTATTCCCTCCATATACTATGCCCTTGTCTGATCCGTACCATCCTTCTCATCACTCTGGTTACACCAGAGATGATCTTTTTTTATCACTCCAGCTGCAGGTAGAGTTTCTCTGCAGCAGAGTCTATGAGCTAAAGAGCGAGGTGTCACACCCTGGCTTTGCGGAAGCGTGGTTAATTTGGTGTGACTTCTTAATACCATAGCTTAACCATAACAAAGCTATATGAAATAAAACCATGCAAGATCATCCATTTAATTAAGTTTTAAAAACCAAATACAACAACATTGTCTCAACGGAAACACATCCTAACGACATTGTTCAACAAACACAAACATCAACATGACATAAACACAGTTTAAGGACTGTGACTTGTCCAGGAAAGAGTCACATTCCCCAAACCCGGATGACCTCGTAACTAGTGCAGCGGGAAAATGTGTCATACCGCGCCAGATCCTTTAATTCCCTGAAATACATGTAAGTTGAAAAATCAACAATAATGTTGAGCGAGTTCATGTGTAAGTGAGTAAACAAACCTTTGTAAGTATAAAAATCCTGGTATGTAGCAAATAAGGAAAAAGAGATCACCAATGGTTTGCAAGGCCATTGATATGTGTGAAGTGCAAGTAGGAAGACTCAAACCTAGCAGATTTTGCGATGAGTACAAAGTCACCCCGAGGTCCGTTACGCTGGGCCTGGGGTTGGGCTCGCTACACCCAGATAGATCTACCGCTTACGTCCCTCGGTCCTACAATGAGGATTAATGGCCTCCAGTTCCCGCCTACCCACTCACATGATCTAAATAATAACCCTCCTTACGCTAACCATACCATGTAAGAAATATTCGTAATCATAGTAACATGTATTTCACCCCCGCAGTTTAGAAAACTGAAAACAGTTAAGAAAAAAGGGGGACATGAACTCACCATGGTGCGTCTCTACCAAGTATGTCTCCTGATCAAGCAGCTGTGTGACGACCTACACATACTAATTCTATTAGACGGACGGCCGTGCCTTAGCTTTATGGTTTAAGTTTTTGGGAAATAGTTAGACAACTATTTCGTGTTTACATTTAGTAAATACTTGGTAATCATTTTCCTTCCCAAGGATGGGGGATTTAATACATGTGTTTTCGTATAATTTCGAAATATATTATTAAGTCTCACTTAAAATATATTTTATTCCTATCTCCAAAATATAAATATTTTTCTCAAAAATATTATATTTTCTATTACATAAATTTTTCCAAAATAATACCTTGACCAAAAATACGCGTTAAGTCATGTTTTCTTAAAATGCGTAAGTTACGTTTTAATGATCGAGTGGTAATAATAATTACCGGTGTAACTTATATATATTTATCGTAGAGGCGTTCGTATTATTTTGGATTCATTAACATTCGATAGTATTATTTTTATCCTAAAAATAATACTAGTATTTTCGCAAAATAATCGTAAACACATATCAAGTGACTTTATGAAAAATATATACTAAATATATATATACCAAGTTTTAATTTTTGTGAAATCCCACCTCCGATGTTTTGTAAATAAAGTCGTGGCGAAATCTATAATTTGAAAACAAGTCGAAAAGTATTTCTAACACTTATAGTGAAAATATTTCTAAGTGTTAGGTTTTTGGAAAAATTTTGCCAGAGTTTCCCCTGTAACTGGGGGTGGCCACGCTTTTAAGCGTATCATTTTCTTTTATAAATCAAACCAATCATCTTTTCATTCAATCAAAACAATGCTCAAGGCATCAACTAGTCAATATATATGTAAATCGCAAGAATTACGTGAACTTGTAGTTTTCCCAAAAATATGCGGTAAAGCTCCTTACTTTTAGTGTATCTTTATATAAATCCATCCGGTTTCGTAAAAGTCTCGTTTTTAAAGAAATTCCATCTTTACAACTTCTTGTAAAATTTGACAAAACTAGTTCTTTGTCGAAGATTAGTGTTACACAAGTATTTACACACTTGTGTGTTTGCTAAAATCATTCTTGTTTATGAAAGATCCTTCTTTAAAAGTATGTTTTCTCTTGACACGAGGTCCTTTGAAAATACCGCTTGTAGATCCGTAGATCTACTAGTTTTAAACACTATTTCACAAATAAAATCATTTTTACACAAGTTCAGGTTTGATGTGTGGTAGAGTTTCATCACTTAACCCTTGTTACACTTAAACAAGCTTTATGTCATAATCCATGATTATGACCAATCCGGGTTAAACGATGATCCGAGCTACCACAACATAGATCGGGCCTAAATAACCTCACAAATCAAATACTACAAGTTTTACACAACATTCAAGCTTTTAACCACCATTACTAGCATTTTTAGTAGACTTTAATGTATCATTTTGCAAGATTACGAGTTTTAGCCGTTACATATCATTTTAACCATCTTAAAATAGATCGAGAGTGTGATTCAAGCAACTTACTACTAGCTCGCGGCTAGGGAAGATTCTAGACGCAAAATGAGTGGATAAAAGCAATAGGGTGAGGTCCTTCGAGTTCCGAATGCACCAAGCTTTCTTGTATGTGATCCTTAGCACTTGTGTGAGCTTGGAATGTGATGATCAAAATCGAAAAGTGGATGAATGGTAAAGGGGGTGTTCGGCCGTAGCTTCTTTGAGGAAGAGAGAGAGTTTTGTGTTGTGATGTTTGAGTGTAAATGATATGAAGTGTTAATCCTTGATCTTATAGACAAATGTTAAGGTTATGATCCAATGGATCTCATGCCTACTAGATATGGGACAAGAGGAATTAAATAATCACAAGAAGGACAATGTGTGTCCCCCTTGGGGACGGTTTAGTTAAGGGGGGGGGGGGGGTAATTCGGTTCAAATCCAACCAAGTGTTAGGATATAGTTAGGTTAAGTTAAGTTAGTTTAGGTATTAACCCGGTTATTAGTGTGTCATGTGTTATGGCGGGTGTTAGGGTATCTAGGGACCCTAACTGGCTCAGAAAAGGCTAGACAATGTTAATGGCAATATTTTTATGTTCCGGGTAAAGTCCGTTTGTTCGGTCGGATAGTAATCCGTTAAAGTGCTTAACAAAGCTTTAAAGTGTCGTTATAATTATTTTTAGTGACACCACTTATTCCTGACACTTTGGAAAGTGTCTAGTAATATTTATCTCATGTTTTGGCACTTTATTAGTTAGCTAAAAGCTGGATTGTTTATTAATGTGCTGAGTTTTTGTGCTTAAAGCACGTTTTAGGCATATCCGGTCACTGTAACTTATTCCTAGAGACGCAGTTCTACAACCCTTGTATCCCTACACTCACCACTAGTGTAGTAAAATATTTCTGGCTCATACAGGCCTTAGAGGCAGTGTCTGCCTGGTGCTAGTTATGACAGCACGTTTAATAGGTTATTCGTTCATTGTGCTACTGTGCGTTTGGTGCATCAAGGTTGTCACAAAGGTGTTGTAAGCAAAACATGGAGTGTCAGCAAGTAAAGTATGATGCAAGTAAGTACATGTATCAGCATTCAAGTAGTAGTTTATCCACAATTTCAAGTAAGCACAGTAATTAAGCAGTAATTAATTATTAATTAAGTTGTACGGATACCTGGTTTAGTGAGGGTTGTCACATTCTCCCCCCGTTAAAGAAATTTCGTCCCCGAAATTTGTACTACCTTATCTCCTTATGGTCACGTCACACATGGATACATAATTAGTATCGTGGTAGATAGTCATTAAACCGAATCAACCCTTACTCACACTTGGGGGTCCAGGAATACTTAACAATCCGTACCCTAGGGTTAAGAAGGTGGGTGCTCATAGCAGTTGATGTTGGAAGTACAAAATGTACTTTACGTATAGCCTAATACATTCCAGCTAGCAGGGGGTCCGCAAGAGAGGAGTTTCAACTAATAAGATCCTCAAACGACCGTTCGCAGTGTCCAAGCGAGTTTTCACGAAACAGAGCGCCCGCTATAAATTCTAAAATTATCAACTCACATGAAATGGTAAAGTGATCTGTCAACTCCCAAGTAGACGAGTGGCAAGGTTCAGTGCGTTGAACATTTTGAACTGCGAGAATACACCGAATGAACACAAACAAACCTGGTGTATCCTTGCTTTGTAGTTGCATCAGGAATATGTAAATGACAAGTAAACAAAAGTTTATGTATTTTTGTGTGGAACGGTTGACCATGATTAGCTCAAGCTACAAGTTTGTAAAGACACCACAAGGTATCTTAACGACATGATTTCCATAATAGTGGTGACTGAACAAATTCACCGAGTTTGAGACCAGATAAAGGTGTACCGGAACGAGCCGGAAGATGAAACGAAGTACTGCAAGGCATTTGATTGGTAACGAAAGAATCGTTAGGGGGTACACCATGATATGAAATGAGTTTGTGTACCCTTGACTCAGCACGCAAGTGTGTTGAGAGGGATTTAATTGTGATAAGGGAAACGGATTTAGGGCAAGTTGTCAAATGATCAATTAAATCCGTATACGAAGTGAGTAGTCAAATAAGCGCAAGTTTCTGTTCTATGAAAGTATCACTGTAAGGTATCGAAAACTATCAACGATTTAGTGGAGTCTTAGACCAAATAAGTCTACTACGACCCGAAACAAAAGAATCTGTGCCAAAGTATTAGAATATGATGCTCTCAATGCATCATATGGCGTCTCAAATTAAGCATGTGAACTGGATAAGTTCAAGCAGTTGAACCTAGTTTCAACGTAACCAAACAATAAACGTACCTATCAACAAGGAAATCTTGACATGATAGCAAACATGTAACTTGAAAGAAGGTAGTTCCAATAAGTGTGTTGACTTGATAACAAGAGTCAACAATGATAAAAATGTGGGTCATTCGAATCACAACCAGTAATTAGAGTTGACAACGTAATATCTGAACATTCATGAAGCGTTTATTTGAAATGAAACCACATGCGTAGCAAATGGTGCATGGGTTATATATAGGTTTTCAAGTGATGAGGTGAAGCGTTCTTACCAAACAAAAAAAATGACCAAATATACGAAACAAACGTGCGTTCGCTCTCGGCGAAGGAAAACAACGTGATGCAACTGCTTGAGGGGAGTAGAAATGCAAATTCCTACTTGTTAGAAGTGAAGGTGAAGGCTCTAACGGAAGAAAATTTAAGTACTTTCAGGTTCGTTAGCTGCAATGACAAGTTGGTCAAGTTAATGGTGTTTGATTGGGTTGACAGATATGGTTCCTAGATGTAAGGCTTCTAGTTGTTCTGGATTCCGCACCTCGTGTGGATCTGGTTTATACATTGTGTAGGAAGTAGCATTTTGTTTATGTCTAAGCACAATCATTGTCCCACAATTTCATCCTGGTATGTTCCCTGCGTTGCTCCGCTAACGATGTTCGATCGTTGATCAGTCGTGTAGTAGTAGTTGAATCATCATAGTCGCTCGCGTAAGAAGTCCGCTAATTTTTAGCAAGAGTCTCTGACTCTGGTGGGTTAGTTCGTTTGGTTCCTGGTAGCTGACGTTTACCTGAAAATCATCATCCTTCTTTTTGACGAGCAGATATGGGGTTACCCAACAGGGGATTTTTGGTCTGTTATCTTCCTTCTTCATCAACTTCTGAAGCTTCACTGTCCATCCTTGCATTCCCAAAGATGTAAGTCGTTGAAGGGTAATGACTGCAGATGCAATGCTGGGAATGTATCTGGTGTGATCGGGATTAGCCGTGGGAGAGAACATTCTGGCAAATCCTCAGGGAAGACCTTAGGGCATTTCGTTGTAATAAGAAGATCTTCGTGCTTAATTCTTCGGCTCCTCCTGTCCATTGCCTCATGGGTCATGATTGCTTCGTCGTTCGACTCCGGGATGCGGATAACGATTCTCCGCTTGGTTGCTCGATCATGGTTTCGTCCTAGCTACTATGTCGAGGTCGTTTATTAACCAGCCTCATTAAGAGTGGGCTGTTTAACTTACTCTCTACTAGACTAAGTAGATTCCTAATTCCATGAGATGCGGGGCTATGGTTGGCACTGGTAACAAATAACATGAATGCAAAATTTTAGGTTGGTAAAGAACGTACCAGCGACCATATCTGGGCCCTGGCATGCTTCACTAGCTTCGGTGTTGGATGTTCCTTCATGGTCCTGGTTAATCTCCCTTGGGCAATCCTTCCCAAGCCGCCCCTTACCATCGTTGTTACAACCTTCCTTTCCTCTTTTCGTCTCCTGCCAACACGTTTCCCTGTCGTGTCCCCTTTTTCCACAGTTGTCACACTTCCTATTACCGCATTTCCCGCCATGATGACGTTGGCATACTTCACACTTAGGTAGATTACCTAGGTACATCTTTCCCTTCTTGGCCTTATTCTTTTTATTTTCCTGATTACCTCCCTGAAATTCACCGAGCTTTCTTTTGTTCTTCCGAGATGTCTCCACCGGTGTTTCCTTTTTCTCATTCGGGATCGAAAGTTTCACCAGCCTAAGTGCATCCTTAGTGAGCTCCAGTCCTATCATATGGGCAATCACGGGTGATGGTGGTGTTGATACCATCATCAAGCTCAAGGCTTGAGGTGTCAGTTCCCAAATGGATTGCTCCATTTTCTTCAACTTGGGTTCCACTAGGTACGGAATGACTCGCGACAAGTCGTAAAGCCTTCGCACGTGCATCACCACATCTGGACCTTCCTTCTGTAGTTCCCAGAATTCTAATTCCAGCCTTTGGATATCAATCTGTGAATAATACTCCTTCCGCATTATTTCTTTCAGCTCGCTCCACGACATCGCATATGCTACAGCCTCGCCCAGCTCCCGAACCTTACGGTCCCACCATAATAGGGCTTCATCTTGTAGCAATCCGGAAACGTACGGGACTTGCTGCTCTGGTGTGCAACCACTCATTCGCACAACGGCATCCACATTCTCAGCCCATTTTACAAAAGCTATGGCACCTCCCGTGCCACTGAAATCCAGAGGGTTGCATTCTAGGAAATGCTGGTAGGTATAACCTGTATCTAAGAATTCATCATCACAAAAGGTATTAGCAAGGCACTTTGGGGACTTTCCAAACGTATCGTAATGTGTCTCAGGTGACTTGAACATTACCGTTAGGTAGGTTTCTCCCCGAGGCACCTTCGCCATGTTGGTAGCGAAGAACCTCGTGCCGAGCTCTGACTCGAGAGGCGTGCGCTAACCATTCTGCCTCAGTCAGTCGGGTGATCTCTTGATGCGACATCTTCTAGGAAGAAGCTCATGTTAGTTAGGTCGCTTCTATTCGAGGAACATAAATAGTCGTTCGAAACGCATGTATCACACATGTTTAAGTCATCATATTACTCATCACGCCATTTATCAAGCAAGTAATTGGAATCATTTTTACCGAAAGTATATCAAACAAACACGTGTTTCTCAATCATAGCATATTCCCATTATATTGGTATCACGCATTATGATTAGGTTTTCATTATACGGGTAAGCACACTGCATCAAACTCATAACATTCGTACGTAATTTGAGGGTCTCGTTTAATGATAGTATAGCAAGTAAACATGTAGTATTAAAATTTTAGTACGCACATAGGTGTTACTGATCGCATTTAGTAATGACATGGCGACTGTGCTTTCGTTGGTTATTGGCCACAGTGCTTTGGGTGCATGCTTAATGACAATTGTTTCCCATCGTTTTCCAGCTACAACTTCATTGTCTTACAAAATGTATCACATTATCCGGGTCACCGGGTCTCCCTACCCTTGCCCAACAAGTATATCCGCATAACTAAATTACGTAGTCAGACGTGGTCTTCACAAATTCCCACAATCTTGGGGTCCTTATCCAAACATAATGCAGTCTGCGTTATCCAGACACCAACCTTTCTGGGGAGGAAAGAAAAGTAAGCCGTCGACATACTTGAATTCCTTCGCGAGCTCGTATATTCCTCGAAGTAGTCAACTGATTTGCCGCTTAATGGTAAAAGGAACGATTATCGAGATCCTGAGGACGGTGAAATTTCAGAGGTCAAGAGCATAACAGGGATCCTGATGTACGTGGCGGATCAAGGCATGCTGGTGGAGGACGTGGTGTTTTAAAATTTTCAGACAATATGCTGTCTTGTGATGTAGACCCTTAACTCATGTTTTCGGTTATGTAACGTTTTGCACTTGACGTTGCTCTTTGTGGTGTCAGCTCAGGCTTCCACGTTTCGCGACTCATATCCTCAACTGCAGTTGATGTTATAGGAGCAACTTGTGTGGTTTTCATAACGCGAGAAATGGTGAGGATTTGTAGTTAGCATAGTGCGTTTATAGGGACCATCATATTGGCTTATCGAGCGTTGTAGAGGTGAATATAGCAAGCGGTGTGGCCTGGAGCATCTCTACTAGGCGCGGGTATGTCCAGACAGAAAGTGTTAGGCACGATGGTGCACGGGCGTCGATCTTCACAAGGGAAAACGAACTTCTCCACAGATGAGGGGGGTTGTCTGATGCAGGTAGATGTAAGGGGTGCAATGTCCGGCAGGCAAAAAGAAACAGGATCGTGTCCACGTAAAGGTGTAGGTTTAGCAGGCGCAACATCAAGCTGACCCAAATGGTGTAGTAGCTGGTTCAAGTGCAGGCTCCGGGTCATGTAACGGTGTGGAGGACATCAGCGGCAAGTGTGGGTAACAAAGGTGCATCCATAGGGACTGGAACAGGGGCCACAAGAGAGCGTCGCAGGAAACTCGAAAGGTAGGTAACCATTGTCATCGTCTATCCGCCCATTTCGGGTGTGCGCGTATCGAGGATCAACTTGGGCTGCAAAAGGCGCATGATCGAACTGTACAGGCACAGGGTCAGGGTGGGGTACAACAAGAGGGTCAGCAGGTGTATCGGCGATAAGTGGGGGATCAACATGATTAGCAGCAACAACGTGGTCACCCTCCAGTAGTGGTGTATCAGCAGGGCGATCATCAGTGGGTAGGTCAGCAATTACAGGATCAATGGGCATGCTAGCATAAACAGGGTCATGCTCAAACACTGGGTCAGGAGCAGCTACTGGCTCAAGGGCCATGGCAGGCTCGGGATCAACGAACTCCATATCAAAATCTGCATGATCTGCAAATGCAGGGTCAACTGGGTCTACTGGGTCAACCATAAGTTGATCCAAGTGGATGAACTCTATCTCCTGGTCCGGGTCAAATCCAGGGGAAAAACAGGGTCTGGATCCTCATCGAGGTCGTGATCGAAAGTAAATCTAGGAGGGGAGACAGCAGATGCTGCCCTGTCAGAATCTGAACCATGTGAATAGTGCTGTGCGTTCCGAGTGTGCGACGGTGCGGAGGCCACAGACTCGAAGGAGTCTGGAGCGGGTGAGTGTGCAGGTGACTCCTCAGCTGGAGCATCTGCGAGTAACAAAAGACCACCGTCAGCTAGAAGGGCCTCGCCCTCAACATCGTCCTCCAAGGGCTCATCATCAAACGGGTCGACGTCGTCGTCAGCGTCGGCGTTGAGGAGCATATCGTAAGCAGGATAAATGACCAAAGGTATGGGAGCAGGGATCTCTACGAGTGGTAGGTACCCAGCAAAAGGACCATCAGCGGGCTCATTGACAGCGTCGGGTAGCGCAAAGGGCTGAAAGTCATCCTTGTCTGTGCTGGTAACATCTGATGTGTGGACCTCGTGCTCTGAAGACTCTAAGTCGTCTGATACTATGGGTCTAGGGTCCGTGGTGTCCGAATTACCTGTGCCGGACGAGTCCGTGGTGTCTGTAACACAAACACAATTATGTACAAATAATCAATCATATAGTCAGACAAGCACATTAGTCACCAAGTAAGCAATCAAACAATTCCCCTAGTCCCACTAGCCTCCCAACCTCTCAGACTGCTCTTCCTAGTCCCACTAGCCAATTCTCCTAGTCCCACTAGCCAATTCTCCTAGTCCCACTAGCCAACTACCTCGATCTCCCAGACCGAGCCTCGGCCTCCAAGACCGAGCCTCAGCCTCCAAGACTGAGCCTATAAATAATAAATAAAATGTGCTCAACATTTGTTTATAAAAAGTTTTGGATCTGGACTTAGGTGGTATGTAGTAAAAATGTTTTCGTGAGAGCCCTAGTGATCATAGTCTAGACTCGAGAAAGAATCCTAGTTCGTTATGATCAGAGCTCTGATACCAAGCTGTCACACCCTGGCTTTGCGGAAGCGTGGTTAATTTGGTGTGACTTCTTAATACCATAGCTTAACCATAACAAAGCTATATGAAATAAAACCATGCAAGATCATCCATTTAATTAAGTTTTAAAAACCAAATACAACAACATTGTCTCAACGGAAACACATCCTAACGACATTGTTCAACAAACACAAACATCAACATGACATAAACACAGTTTAAGGACTGTGACTTGTCCAGGAAAGAGTCACATTCCCCAAACCCGGATGACCTCGTAACTAGTGCAGCGGGAAAATGTGTCATACCGCGCCAGATCCTTTAATTCCCTGAAATACATGTAAGTTGAAAAATCAACAATAATGTTGAGCGAGTTCATGTGTAAGTGAGTAAATAAACCTTTGTAAGTATAAAAATCCTGGTATGTAGCAAATAAGGAAAAATAGATCACCAATGGTTTGCAAGGCCATTGATATGTGTGAAGTGCAAGTAGGAAGACTCAGACCTAGCAGATTTTGCGATGAGTACAAAGTCACCCCGAGGTCCGTTACGCTGGGCCTGGGGTTGGGCTCGCTACACCCAGATAGATCTACCGCTTACGTCCCTCGGTCCTACAATGAGGATTAATGGCCTCCAGTTCCCGCCTACCCACTCACATGATCTAAATAATAACCCTCCTTACGCTAACCATACCATGTAAGAAATATTCGTAATCATAGTAGCATGTATTTCACCCCCGCAGTTTAGAAAACTGAAAACAGTTAAGAAAAAAGGGGGACATGAACTCACCGTGGTGCGTCTCTACCAAGTATGTCTCCTGATCAAGCAGCTGTGTGACGACCTACACGTACTAATTCTATTAGACGGACGGCCGTGCCTTAGCTTTATGGTTTAAGTTTTTGGGAAATAGTTAGACAACTATTTCGTGTTTACATTTAGTAAATACTTGGTAATCATTTTCCTTCCCAAGGATGGGGGATTTAATACATGTGTTTTCGTATAATTTCGAAATATATTATTAAGTCTCACTTAAAATATATTTTATTCCTATCTCCAAAATATAAATATTTTTCTCAAAAATATTATATTTTCTATTACATAAATTTTTCCAAAATAATACCTTGACCAAAAATACGCGTTAAGTCATGTTTTCTTAAAATGCGTAAGTTACGTTTTAATGATCGAGTGGTAATAATAATTACCGGTGTAACTTATATATATTTATCGTAGAGGCGTTCGTATTATTTTGGATTCATTAACATTCGATAGTATTATTTTTATCCTAAAAATAATACTAGTATTTTCACAAATAATCGTAAACACATATCAAGTGACTTTATGAAAAATATATACTAAATATATATTTACCAAGTTTTAATTTTTGTGAAATCCCACCTCCGATGTTTTGTAAATAAAGTCGTGGTGAAATCTATAATTTGAAAACAAGTCGAAAAGTATTTCTAACACTTATAGTGAAAATATTTCTAAGTGTTAGGTTTTTGGAAAAATTTTGCCAGAGTTTCCCCTGTAACTGGGGGTGGCCACGCTTTTAAGCGTATCATTTTCTTTTATAAATCAAACCAATCATCTTTTCATTCAATCAAAACAATGCTCAAGGCATCAACTAGTCAATATATATGTAAATCGCAAGAATTACGTGAACTTGTAGTTTTCCCAAAAATATGCGGTAAAGCTCCTTACTTTTAGTGTATCTTTATATAAATCCATCCGGTTTCGTAAAAGTCTCGTTTTTAAAGAAATTCCATCTTTACAACTTCTTGTAAAATTTGACAAAACTAGTTCTTTGTCGAAGATTAGTGTTACACAAGTATTTACACACTTGTGTGTTTGCTAAAATCATTCTTGTTTATGAAAGATCCTTCTTTAAAAGTATGTTTTCTCTTGACACGAGGTCCTTTGAAAATACCGCTTGTAGATCCGTAGATCTACTAGTTTTAAACACTATTTCACAAATAAAATCATTTTTACACAAGTTCAGGTTTGATGTGTGGTAGAGTTTCATCACTTAACCCTTGTTACACTTAAACAAGCTTTATGTCATAATCCATGATTATGACCAATCCGGGTTAAATGATGATCCGAGCTACCACAACATAGATCGGGCCTAAATAACCTCACAAATCAAATACTACAAGTTTTACACAACATTCAAGCTTTTAACCACCATTACTAGCATTTTTAGTAGACTTTAATGTATCATTTTGCAAGATTACGAGTTTTAGCCGTTACATATCATTTTAACCATCTTAAAATAGATCGAGAGTGTGATTCAAGCAACTTACTACTAGCTCGCGGCTAGGGAAGATTCTAGACGCAAAATGAGTGGATAAAAGCAATAGGGTGAGGTCCTTCGAGTTCCGAATGCACCAAGCTTTCTTGTATGAGATCCTTAGCACTTGTGTGAGCTTGGAATGTGATGATCAAAATCGAAAAGTGGATGAATGGTAAAGGGGGTGTTCGGCCGTAGCTTCTTTGAGGAAGAGAGAGAGTTTTGTGTTGTGATGTTTGAGTGTAAATGATATGAAGTGTTAATCCTTGATCTTATAGACAAATGTTAAGGTTATGATCCAATGGATCTCATGCCTACTAGATATGGGACAAGAGGAATTAAATAATCACAAGAAGGACAATGTGTGTCCCCCTTGGGGACGGTTTAGTTAAGGGGGGGGGGGTAATCCGGTTCAAATCCAACCAAGTGTTAGGATATAGTTAGGTTAAGTTAAGTTAGTTTAGGTATTAACCCGGTTATTAGTGTGTCATGTGTTATGGCGGGTGTTAGGGTATCTAGGGACCCTAACTGGCTCAGAAAAGGCTAGACAATGTTAATGGCAATATTTTTATGTTCCGGGTAAAGTCCGGTTGTTCGGTCGGATAGTAATCCGTTAAAGTGCTTAACAAAGCTTTAAAGTGTCGTTATAATTATTTTTAGTGACACCACTTATTCCTGACACTTTGGAAAGTTTCTAGTAATATTTATCTCATGTTTTGGCACTTTATTAGTTAGCTAAAAGCTGGATTGTTTATTAATGTGCTGAGTTTTTGTGCTTAAAGCACGTTTTAGGCATATCCGGTCACTGTAACTTATTCCTAGAGACGCAGTTCTACAACCCTTGTATCCCTACACTCACCACTAGTGTAGTAAAATATTTCTGGCTCATACAGGCCTTAGAGGCAGTGTCTGCCTGGTGCTAGTTATGACAGCACGTTTAATAGGTTATTCGTTCATTGTGCTACTGTGCGTTTGGTGCATCAAGGTTGTCACAAAGGTGCTGTAAGCAAAACATGGAGTGTCAGCAAGTAAAGTATGATGCAAGTAAGTACATGTATCAGCATTCAAGTAGTAGTTTATCCACAATTTCAAGTAAGCACAGTAATTAAGCAGTAATTAATTATTAATTAAGTCGTACGGATACCTGGTTTAGTGAGGGTTGTCACACGAGGCCGACGCTAGGCGACCTCCACCGCTAGCTTATCCCCCACCGGTCAACACCCCCACCACCATCTTCACCTTCGGCAGTGTCTCCACCATAATCTGTTCATGCACCAGTCGATGGTCAAGCTGCTCGATTCCTTACACTAGAGCAGCAGGTTAGTTTTCTAATCCATCGAGTCCACGAGCTCGAGGATGAGGTAGCTCGTCTTCATAGCTTGGCTTTTCCCACACCTGCATCTCCTCCAGCACCCTAGACACTTTTGTTTGCAGGTACTTTTGAAGTGGGTCTGGGAGTCCCAAAGCCACTTTTGTGTATGTATGAAGAACAGGATGGAGCTAAAGACACTTAAAGACTATGAAGACCAATGTAGGATAAAATAGTTGCTACTTTTGTATTATGAAACTTGTACGACCGAGGTGATGTAACCTCGAGTCCCTTTAGTTTTTCTTCTACAAAAACAATGTATTAAGTTGTCAGACATATATATGAAAGCTCAGTGGTTGTTTTCTTTATCATACATTGTTACTTATATGTGCATGAGTTATTTATGTGATTGTTTGTTTGGATGATGTGATGATCATTTATGTTATATATATATATATATATATATATATATGTACCTCATAGACATTTATTTGGTGAATATTGTCTAACCTACCCGGTACTTCTTGATAGAAGAAAATTCCGCCCAGACGGAACACAAACATAAACCCGTTACCAAGAACTGAAGCAGAACTTAACGAGCGTATATCTCTGGCAATAGCGCAACACGAAGCCCTCCGCTCTGAACAAAGCGGTGGCACTTCAGGAAACAATCCTCCAACTAGTAATGTTAAGTCACCCTAGACACATTACAAATCTTTTGGGTATTTCCATTTATGCTTTGTCAATGCTCACTCGTGATTTGTTGTTGCACATGTTTGAGGCTGCACATACAAACAATTCCTAGTCTGTAAGCCCTTGAATTTTGATGGCACAGGAGGTACTGTTGGATTCGTACGATGGGTCGAGAAGACTGATTCAGTTCTGAGGATGAGTAAATGTTTGCCTGGGCAGAGAGTTACTTACATTTCTGGATTGTTCATGGATGGAGTGTGACACCTGTGTCACTACGACCATAAAAAAAAAATACCAAACCAATGAAATATTGTGTTTCATACTTGGGATTTGAATAAATATGTGTATCATTCGCATATATCAATACTTGTTCGATTTCGAGCTTTAAATCGCTTTCTGGAAGGTTATACGCGAACTGATGCGTAAACGTAACCAGTTCAATGCAACAAACACTCCGGAATAGTGACAAAAGCTTAACATACCTTAAACACTCCTGCAAAAGTCTGTCGTTTCGTATGGCAACGTACACTCTGGAACATGATCATAAGATAAACATACCATAAATAACCTAAACATAGCTTAGAAATAAGCTTTGAGCGGTTCGGTGTGCAAAAATAAGCTTATTTGATCTTACAGGGACTAAAAGTGTCAAAAACGGCGTAAGTTTGCATTTACGCGCATATCTTACATTCTGACCTCATCTGGACTTCCAAAATTTTTGTAGACACTAAAATATTTTTATTTTAGTGATCGGCATGCAAAAATACCCTTCGTCGCTTAATTTGGATCATTTTCGCGTCCGTTCGAGTTTCGTCGTAATTTGACGAATAACGTGACCGCACGACCAAACGAACCGACATCCGAGATGTTTTTGAGCATATTTTAAGTCCCCGATACTTTAACCACCTTATAGAGCCTTGAAAATGGCTTAACGGGGGTCAAAAGTGCCAAAAACCAAATTATTTTCATGCAGGGACTAATTCTGACCAAACCTGAAACTGCTAGGCTATAGGTCATGGGCCGCGTAAGATAACCCCATCTCTTACACGGGGCGCGACAGAGTGCCAGCGACAGAATCTGATTTTCAGCTGTTGGCTTGTTTTTAAGGGACTTTTGAGCAATTTCTTGGTGTAATGACCAAGTTAACACCTCTCCAAGTAAAGCATAGCTTTCATAAACACATGTATGGTCAGGATTCTTTGCTTGTTGGCCAAATAAACACTTGTTCTGATCTTGTTTCATCACCACAACTATATAAACCCAACCCCAAGTTCATTTCCATTCACCCTTGATCTGATTTTCTCTAAGTTGAGGTTTATAACTTCATACCTGAGAATTTTTAGATCAAGTTCTCCCTAGCTTGGACCCTTTGTAAGCTTCTTTCGTGCTTTTATCGCTTTTCAAGCGTGAAAGTCAAACGTTGTTTGACTTTCAGCTTTGACCAGTCAATGGTCAACACAAAGTTCGTTTGAACTTTGCAACGTGAGCGTAATCACGATGGTTATAGTCCCTGGTGACTATACCTACTGATTAGCACGTTGACTAGGCATAGTGACGAGTCGTAGGTTCGGTCAAAATACGTATTTATGCGTATTTTGCAACCAAACTACTCTTGGGTATCAAAACCCTTTGATTTAATATCAAAACCTGTTTTCTAACTAAGTTAAACATGTTTTAACATGTTTAGCTCGTCACTTTTAGTTTAGTGCTTGTTTAGAGTCGTAAGTCAAGCGGTCTAAACCACCGCTTAGACTTTCGAACTCGACCCGTTTGGTCGATCATTAGGATCCGACCAAGCATGTTTGGTGACCATAGTTGTATAGGGAATAACCTTCCGAGGTTATACCTTATGGTCACATAGTTTAAGTAGTTGTATGATAGGTAGTTTATATGCCTTAGGTAAATGACCAAAATGCCCCTTTCATGCATAATTGGATTTTAAGCATATGTAACTTAAACTTTTGTCACTTAACTGATTATGCAACATAATTAAACATGTTTAGGCATATAATACTTGTCATAGGACTAGTTAGACGTCTCGAACGCAAGTTTGCGCGAATGACGCGTTAAAGTAGCATAAGCTACCTTAATGGGTCGTAACGGGTTGTAAGCACTTGGGATAGGTTCCGTTTTAGAATGTAGACTTCGTTAAACCATATCACATGAGTTCCAATGCTCATTTGGTTTACGAGACCTCATTCTACCTAATCTTCCGACTTAGGAAGCGATTGTTTAATTAGTGATTCCATACTAGGTACCACTTGATTCCTTGATTTCCCGAGCTTTGTTAGGACACTTAATCAAGGATATTTGCAATCTCAAGTGAGTACATAGTCCCCTCTTTTACTGCTTTCAAATGTTTTGGGGTGAAACATATGTGCCTATTTGTTATTTTCATGATTTCAACTATATGACTATACATGTTAGTACTTATCTTTTGACAAATTAAACAATTATCTATGGTTTAAACACAAATTTTCAAAGATTTTAAAACTAATTGTTGGATTGTACTTTCTTTATACATTCACCAAGCCGATTGGTAGTACGATATAGCGCTATAGGACTAGACACCCCATTCCTGTTGTATGGAATGTCAGAAACCAAATTTTAACCAAATAGAAATTGCCTTTGTGGTACTTCTATAGTCCCCAAAGTGTAATTGATAGACTAAGGTTTGAATGAATGCTAAATCACAGTTTCTTTTGTATATTTTGATATACTACCAAAGTACAGTTTGATGTGCTCTCCAATGTGATACTATATACCAAAGTATAAGTTGATATACTATGTACAAAAATCCAACATATGTTTTAATATACTACTGACCTTGTTATTTACCAAAGCATAGTTGATATGCTATTTTCAAAACCAAAGCATAGTTGATATGCTATTTTCAAAACCAAAGCATAGTTGATATGTTATTTCTAAACCAACGCATAGTTTGAGATGCTATTTACAAAACCAAAGTATACTTGAGATATACTACCAAACCTATTATTTCATTAACCAAAGTATATTTGATATACTATCTACTTAACTATTTCAAAACTAAAGTATATTTTTACATATACTACAAAACCTTTTTATCAAAGCAATGTGTTTTTGAAACAAAACTTTAACAAGGATTCATGGCTATTTTTGTAAAACATAAAACCTTTTTCTTATGTTAACTAAAGCCATGAATCTAAATCAACAAAACCTATGTTACTCACAGGCATTTTTATGCTGACGTACCTATTTTCATATATGTTTCAGGTGCTGCTATGTGGTGATTGTTGATGCATGCTATACCTAGGATGGACTCGTGCCTTAGTGACTTTAAAACTCGAAATACAATATTTGTATTTATCTAAATTGTAATAAATCAATGAGTTCAGTTATTCAATAAAACGAAACAATTTAATCCATGGTTGTGAAACAATGATTCTGTTACAACACTCCCCGACGTTTCCGCCATGATTTGTTTTTTTACGTGGTCGGGGTGTGACAGAAAAGTTGGTATCAGAGCCAATGGTTATAGGGAATTAGGTTATTAGTAATGCTTTGACCTAGACTATAACCTTCCTAGGACCCTAACACAAGATTCTTGTGTTTAGATTTTAAAACAATACCGTCACCTATCCTTAGGTGATAACCACAACGAGAACACAATAACAAATCCGCTTTGAAAACCAATCATCTCTTCGTAGATGATTTGTTATAAGGTTTTGAACCTTCAAAGCTTCCGAATTAATTTTGAAAGTGATAACCCACCTTTCTGGATGATTCATTTTTGGCTTGTGCCTTCTGAGTTTTCAAAATCTCGTCAAAGTTTGGGTCTAAATAATGTGAACATGTGCAAACCAGAAGGGTGAATGCCTGTACCATGAGTTTTCTGTCTAAGGCTAGAGTGTTCGTACAAATCCACAGTATCGGACCAGTCACTCTTACCTGGGAACTCTTGGGGTGAGTGTTCACTTATAGGCGAGCATGTCTTCAGTGATACATTATATTGACCCATTTACTTTGATTAGTCACTACGTGCCATTTGTTTGTTCGAGGTAACAAACGAATGATCGCCTTCCTAGTGTTTTGTCGATGTTTTCAATACCTCTTTTGTTTTTCCCAATTGTCGACCTCACTCATTTCTCGTGTTTCCTTGTTCCTTTTAGACAATGCCTCCTCGACGAGATGCACAACCTCTAACCAATGAAGAAGTCACAGCCCTTGTCTCTCAGCAAATGGCTGCAGTGCTTCTGAACCTAGTAACCCAGATCCATCAGTTATATAACAACAATAACAACAACAATGCTCAGTGTAGTTTCAAAACCTTCAATTTTGCTAAGCCTTTGAAGTTTTCTGGGTCTCAAGGAGCAACCATGCTCCTGCAATGGTTCGAAAGTTTAGAGAGCACATTCAGACATGTACAATGTCTGAATGAGCGCAAGGTTGAGTTTGCATCCAGTGCGTTCGAGAAGCGTGCTCTTACATGGTGGAACGGTGTGATGCGTGATAGGGGTGCCGATGTGGCCATGGCTCAAACTTGGGAAGAGCTTCGAGCTCTAATGATGAAGGAGTTCTGTCCTCGTCATGAGCTTAGGGCATTTGAAAGGGAATTTGACGATCTTAAACAAGATAACGGTGAACATCGAGCCTACACTGATCGTTATGAGGAGTTAAGTCTGTTATGTCCTAACATGGTTATGCCTTTGGATAAGGCGATAGAAAAGTACATCGATGACCTCCCTGATCCAATTCAGGACATTGTTACTGGTAGCAACCTTACTACCGTCAGACAGACCATTGAACTATCTACTACCCTGACTGAATCTCAAATCAGGAAGGGTAAACTTTTCAGAAAAGGTGACCAGAAACCTTCTGACAAGTCGGCACAAGAAAAACCAAAGGATAAACAGACCGAGTCCTCTAAGAAGTCGAAGAAGCGTAAGGCTTCACAGAACTTCGCAGTAGTTGCTCAGAATGATCAGGTTGCACCAAACCAGCCAGCATAGCCTCGTGCTAGGAAAAACTGTATTGGTACTGCACCCTTGTGCAACAAATGTAACCGTCATCATGTGAATCAAACACCGTGTCACAAATGTACCTACTGTGGACGATTGGGACATTTGGTCAATAAATGCCGTCATGTTATCCAAAACCAGAATGCTGCACATCCTGCTGCTGTTCAAGCACCATATCCACCTGGATCGTGCTACAACTGTGGTGATCTCACTCACTACTGAAACAATTGCCCAAGACTTGTTAACACAAATCCAGCGTGTGGACGAGTGTTTAACAAAAACGAGGCAAACGCAAACGACAATGCAGCAATGAACAATTAGACCTTGTGTTTTCCTTTGTTGTTATCTTTTGAAACAATTCAGCTATTATATAAATAATATTGTTGTTTCAATTTTATTTTATGAAGCTGTTATGATTGTGTGTCTGCGTGACATACCCCTACGATACCGACACCAAGGAACTGTGTTCCTTGCAGAACAAACTACTCGTGTGGTTCTTTCATTCTATGATCACTTGTGATCTTCCCTAAAATCCTAAGTACTCGTTTCTTTTAAAGAAACAAAGTACAAGGTATAAATTACAAATTCTTAAACAAATATTTGAAGTACCATTTCAAATTCTTGATTTGATATCTAAAGGTACTTTCATAAGTCCTTAACTGGACCCATGTTATGTGACTATGTACACAATTATCAAGTACATCTTGCTTCGTGTGTTGCCTTAACATGCCTAGTACATGGGTTTCAAAACATTTTCACCACACGAATTCCAAATCCTTATAAGATCTTCCTATCTTCATAGTTAGATTCTTGAGGATGTTTTAAGTACTAACTGAAGTCCGTGATTGGATTTCTAGTGTACTTCAAATACATTAATTCAAATTAACGAACGAGCTAATAACTAAATTTAACGAATGCACAATTTTGTGATTTTGTGATTTTGTGTTTATGTGAAATTCTAAAGCTCGCTATCTAAGTCCTGGTAAAATCTTTCGTATTTTCATATGTTAGATTCTCAGAAGGATACTCAAAGTACTATCTTAAATCCTTAAGGAGCTTTATATGCAAATAGTCAGACCCTTGGATCCCAAAGTGCTGTTTCAAAACGATTATTTGGTTCAAAGTTAAAAAGACCTTTTGGTGGTCTATTTAAAGAGATCATATGACGATCTAGTTAAGGAGATCATGTGTTGATCTAGTTAAAAATATCATTCGTTGATCTAGTTAAAAAGATCCTCTGGTGGTCTAGTCAAGTCATTTCATGTATGCCCGATTGATTTTTCCCTACACATTATAAAATGAACTGTGCGGACTGTGCAAGGAATTACGTAATTATGGATGCATACATAATTATGGAATTCAGTGCACAGAAACCACAACAAGTTTTGTCATGTGTTAAGACCTATAGTGATGAGAATAACTAGACGGGAACAATGTAAAAAGGGCATGGTGGTTATGCCGCTGGTACTTCCTATATATAAGTGTTCCTTATTACATTGCAAACGCAGCGTTATTTAAGTTACTAGAAGTCCTGGACCTTGACCATTGTTATTTTATCTTGCACTCTCCGACTCTGATTTCGAGCACACACAAGTTTCCTATATTAGTCTTCATAGGAAACATTCTCCTATCCGTTGTTCAAAACTCCATGCTTTTATTACAACAGCGACAACATTTTGGCAATTAACAAATTCGCTAAGAATCCAAACGTGACCTAGAGTTTTACTGGGAAATGGAGGATTCATTCGAAAGTGAAACAATAACAGTTGTATTCACAGGTTTCCTCTAAAATTAAATTTCGAGATGAAATTTCCTAAAGTAGGGGAGACTGTGACACCTGTGTCACTACGACCATCAAAAAAATACCAAACCAATGAAATATTGTGTTTCGTACTTAATATTTGAATAAATATGTGTATCATTTGCACATATCAATACTTGTTCGATTTCGAGCTTTAAATCGCTTTCTGGAAGGTTATACGCGAACTGATGCGTAAACGTAATCAGTTCAACGCAACAAACACTCCGGAATAGTGACACAAGCTTAACATACCTTAAATAACCTTTACATAACTTAGAAATAAGTTTTGGATGGTTTGGTGTGTCGAAATCAAGTTTGTTCGCTTACAGGGACTATTTGCGTTAAACTGCAAAAGTCTGCCATTTCGTATGGCAACGTACAGTCCGGAACATGATCATAAGATAAACATACCATAAATAACCTAAACATAGCTTAGAAATAAGCTTTGAGCGGTTCGGTATGCAAAAATATGCTTATTTGATCTTACAGGGACTAAAAGTGTCAAAAACGGCGTAAGTTTGCATTTACGCGCATATCTTACGTTCTGACCTCATATGGACATCCAAAATTTTTGTAGACACTAAAATATTTTTATTTTAGTGATTGGCATGCAAAAATACCCTTCGTCGCTTAATTTGGATCGTTTTCGCGTCCGTTCGAGTTTCGTCGTAATTAGACGAATAACGTGACCGCACGACCAAACGAACCGACATCCGAGATGTTTTTGAGCATATTTTAAGTCCCCTATACTTTAACCACCTGATAGAGCCTTGAAAATGGCTTAACAGGGGTCAAAAGTGCCAAAAACCAAGTTATTTTCATGCAGGGACTAATTCTGACCAAACCTGAAACTGCTGGGCTATAGGTCATGGGCCGCGTAAGATAACCCCATCTCTTACACGGGGCGCGACAGAGTGCCAGCGACAGAATCTGATTTTCAGCTGTTGGCTTGTTTTTAAGGGACTTTTGAGCAATTTCTTGGTGTAATGACCAAGTTAACACCTCTCCAAGTAAAGCATAGCTTTCATAAACACATGTATGGTCAGGATTCTTTGCTTGTTGGCCAAATAAACACTTGTTCTGATCTTGTTTCATCACCACAACTATATAAACCCAACCCCAAGTTCATTTCCATTCACCCTTGATCTGATTTTCTATAAGTTGAGGTTTATAACTTCATACCTGAGAATTTTTAGATCAAGTTCTCCCTAGCTTGGACCCTTTGTAAGCTTCTTTGTGCTTTTATCGCTTTTCAAGCATGAAAGTCAAACGTTGTTTGACTTTCAGCTTTGACCAGTCAATGGTCAACACAAAGTTCGTTTGAACTTTGCAACGTGAGCGTAATCACGATGGTTATAGTCCCTGGTGACTATACCTACTGATTACCACGTTGACTAGGCATAGTGACGAGTCGTAGGTTCGGTCAAAATGCGTATTTATGCGTATTTTGCAACCAAACTACTCTTGGGTATCAAAACCCTTTGATTTAATATCAAAACCTGTTTTCTAACTAAGTTAAACATGTTTTAACATGTTTAGCTCGTCACTTTTAGTTTAGTGCTTGTTTAGAGTCGTAAGTCAAGCGGTCTAAACCACCGCTTAGACTTTCGAACTCGACCCGTTTGGTCGATCATTAGGATCCGACCAAGCATGTTTGGTGACCATAGTTGTATAGGGAATAACCTTCCGAGGTTATACCTTATGGTCACATAGTTTAAGTAGTTGTATGATAGGTAGTTTATATGCCTTAGGTAAATGACCAAAATGCCCCTTTCATGCATAATTGGATTTTAAGCATATGTAACTTAAACTTTTGTCACTTAACTGATTATGCAACATAATTAAACATGTTTAGGCATATAATACTTGTCATAGGACTAGTTAGACGTCTCGAACGCAAGTTTGCGCGAATGACGCGTTAAAGTAGCATAAGCTACCTTAATGGGTCGTAACGGGTCGTAAGCACTTGGGATAGGTTCCGTTTTAGAATGTAGACTTCGTTAAACCATATCACATGAGTTCCAATGCTCATTTGGTTTACGAGATCTCATTCTACCTAATCTTCCGACTTAGGAAGCGATTGTTTAATTAGTGATTCCATACTAGGTACCACTTGATTCCTTGATTTCCCGAGCTTCGTTAGGACACTTAATCAAGGATATTTGCAATCTCAAGTGAGTACATAGTCCCCTCTTTTACTGCTTTCAAATGTTTTGGGGTGAAACATATGTGCCTATTTGTTATTTTCATGATTTCAACTATATGACTATACATGTTAGTACTTATCTTTTGACAATTAAACAATTATCTATGGTTTAAACACAAATTTTCAAAGATTTTAAAACTAATTGTTGGATTGTACTTTCTTTATACATTCACCAAGCCGATTGGTAGTACGATATAGCGCTATAGGACTAGACACCCCATTCCTGTTGTATGGAATGTCAGAAACCAAATTTTAACCAAATAGAAATTGCCTTTGTGGTACTTCTATAGTCCCCAAAGTGTAATTGATAGACTAAGGTTTGAATGAATGCTAAATCACAGTTTCTTTTGTATATTTTGATATACTACCAAAGTACAGTTTGATGTGCTCTCCAATGTGATACTATATACCAAAGTATAAGTTGATATACTATGTACAAAAATCCAACATATGTTTTAATATACTACTGACCTTGTTATTTACCAAAGCATAGTTGATATGCTATTTTCAAAACCAAAGCATAGTTGATATGCTATTTTCAAAACCAAAGCATAGTTGATATGTTATTTCTAAACCAACGCATAGTTTGAGATGCTATTTACAAAACCAAAGTATACTTGAGATATACTACCAAACCTATTATTTCATTAACCAAAGTATATTTGATATACTATCTACTTAACTATTTCAAAACCAAAGTATATTTTTACATATACTACAAAACCTTTTTATCAAAGCAATGTGTTTTTGAAACAAAACTTTTACAAGGATTCATGGCTATTTTTGAAAAACATAAAACCTTTTTCTTATGTTAACTAAAGCCATGAATCTAAATCAACAAAACCTATGTTACTCATATGCATTTTTATGCTGACATACCTATTTTCATATATGTTTCAGGTGTTGCTATGTGATGATTGTTGATGCATGCTATACCTAGGATGGACTCGTGCCTTAGTGACTTTAAAACTCGAAAGACAATATTTGTATTTATCTGAATTGTAATAAATCAATGATTTCAGTAATTCAATAAAACGAAACAATTTAATCCATGGTTGTGAAACAATGATTCTGTTACAACACTCCCTGACGTTTCCGCCATGATTTATTATTTTACGTGGTCGGGGTGTGACACGGAGCACTTTCTTGGTGGAACCTTCAGGTTCAAACCAAAGGTGAAGCTGCTGCTTACGCAATGAGCTGGGACGAGCTCAAAGAATTGATGAGAAAGAAATACTGCTCAAGGGCTGAAATTCAGAAGCTTGAAACTGAGTTATGGAACTTGAAAATGGACGGGCCGAAAATTGATGAGTACATTCAACGCTTCCACGATTTGTCCAGGGTCGTCCCTTACTTGCTGGAGCCCGAATTTAAGAGAATTGAGAGATTCATCTGGGGTTTTGCTCCAGAGATCCTGAGCATGGTCACTGCATCGAAGCTTCCTACCATCACAGAGGCTATTGATTTGAACGTTGCGCTCACTGAAGAAGCACTCCGTTTGGGAAAATTCTCGAAATCTGGTGCAAACAAAAAAGAAACTCATGTGGAGTCCTCAAATGACAACAAGAGAAAGTTCTCGAACTTCAAAAAGAGTACGCGAGCGAACAATGATTCCAACAAGCGTAGGGACGCTAACCCGCCAACAGAGGTCAAGACTGGCGCAACAAACACTAAGGCTAGTGGAAAAGGGTATGCGGGTTTCCTGCCTAAGTGTGATAAGTGCCGATATCATCATACGGGTCCGTGTAGAACCAGTAAGTGTGAAAACTGTGGTAGGACTGGGTATGCCAAAGATATGTGTTGGTTTGGTGCGGGACGCGGTAATAGAAATCAAGGAGGAAATGGTAACCAAGGTGGTAACGTAATTAAAATGGTAATAGGAACCAAGGTGGGAACGGTAATCAGGGAGGAAATGGAAACAGAGGCGGAAATGGTAATCAAGCTGGCCATGGGAACCGAGGAGGAAACAATAATAATAATAATCAAGGCGGGAATAGTAATGGTCGTGGTCAGGGCTGTTATTGTTGCGGTGACATGGGGTATTTCAAGAGAGATTGCCCTAAGGAGAATCAAGCCCGTGGAAGAGTGTTCACTATTGGAGCACGAGAAGCATGCCAGGATCCGAATGTGGTTATGGGTACGTTCCCTATTAACCAACACTATGCATCTGTTCTGTTTGATACTGGCGCCGACTTTAGTTTCGCATCTATAGAATTTAAAAATACACTTGGCCTAGTTTCAAGTAAGCTAGACATCCCATATTCTATAAGACTGGTAAATGGAAAGTTAGTTGAAGCAAGTGAGGTGATTAAGGGTTGTACACTTGAACTTGGAGAGCCAGAGTTTTCTATTGATCTTTTACCCGTTGATTTGGGAAGTTTCGACGTTGTTGTTGGGATGGATTGGTTGTCCGACAACCGTGCGGAGGTGGTTTGCCACGAAAAGACCATCAGCATCCCATTATTGAATGGATAAATGCTTGTGATTCATGGGGAGAAGCGCGAGACACCCCTACGAATTATCAATTGCATGAAGGCGCAGAAGGGCCTCCGAAAAGGCGCATAGCCTTCCTCGCTCATGTCATCGACAAGGATACCAAGGAGCCAGAGTTAGAAGACATCCCCGTTGTGCGAGAATTTCTAGAAGTCTTTCCCGAAGACTTGCCTGGGTTACCTCCACAGTGAAAAGTGGAGTTTCGGATAGATCTGGTGCTAGGACCGGCACCAGTGGCAAAGGCACCATACCGGCTAGCTCCATCAGAAATGTAGGAGCTATCGACTCAGCTGCAAGAGCTGCTAGACAAGGGATTTATCAGGCCGAGCTTCTCACCCTGGGGAGCTCCGGTGTTATTTGTTAAAAAGAAAGATGGTAGTTTCCGTATGTGCATTGACTACAGGGAGTTGAATAAGTTAACAATCAAGAATCGGTATCCCTTACTGAGAATTGATGAATTATTTGATCAACTACAAGGTTCCAGCTATTACTCCAAGATTGACTTGAGGTCGGGATACCATCAGCTGCGAATACAGGAAGAAAGTGTGACACCCGGCTATTTAGGTTGTACCGTACAAATGTAACACATGACATGAATAATTAAAAAGGCTGTATTTGACTGATATTGATGTTTATATGTGATATTTGATGTGTTGGTAAATCCAAACTTTGATAAAAATTATGTTGGCAACAATAAGATAAACGCTTATCATGTAACGAGCAAAATGCGAAACAAACGTCGGTGACCGCCCGATCAATGTTAAAATCCTAAACATAATCTGTTATGATTAGAATGGTAATTTTAGTCATATTCATTTAAGTATTGCACACGAGGAATTGTTGGTAGATCTATCGGGTTGACAACCCCGTCGTGACCGGTCACTCCGTGTCAAGTCAAACGACGAATTGATATTCTGTTCATTGTCTAGCATTGATTATACCTTCATTGTAAATATATATTTCGTAATGTCTAGCTAACTTACGATTCTGAACATTTGATTCTATCAATTTAATATGTAAACTTGGGAAGATGTCTATGGTCGGAATGTTCTACAGAAATGCTAGCGACGACTGACCCTTGAGTTATTTTATAAGGAAACGACTTAACTTTCTTGAAAATTATATGGTTGTTTTTATAATAAACACATAATTGGAAAGTTTTTCCTTGGGTCAAAGTATTTTAAATTTGAATATGTGAACTTAACCTTCCTTTGTGTTGACACTTGATTTTAACGTGTTCTTCAGGTACTTGAGTTCGGCTTCGAAAATTATGGCGTATCTTGTGGTTGTTGATGCATGTTTGGTTTGATAATGTGTTGGACAAACTTTTAAAACTGTTTGGGACAAATGTAATAAGATCCTTAAGGATCAAGACAACTTAACTATGGTGTGGTTGTGATGAACTTTAAGACTTAGGTTGTAAAATCTATGTTTTAATTAAGTTAAAATGTCCAATATTTCGATGCATCGTTCAACAAGATATTAATGGGCACCAACTTCTGTCACCACTATGTTTTATGTCCGCTGCGACATTTTTGGGTGTGACAGAAGTTGGTATCAGAGCCAATGGTTGTTAGCAAACTAGATGTTTTCTGGGAAAACTTTAGACTTCAACCAAAGAATTTTGAGATTTAAGTCCAAAATTCGCGAAGCCAAAATTTTTGAATAAACATTGAATTTTTATCATGTACGAAAACCATTGCGTGTTTATGTGCGTACGTGATTATCTGTTTATTTGGGCCTTATG
Source organism: Helianthus tuberosus (assembly GCA_030545235.1). Classification (NCBI taxonomy): domain Eukaryota; kingdom Viridiplantae; phylum Streptophyta; class Magnoliopsida; order Asterales; family Asteraceae; genus Helianthus; species Helianthus tuberosus. The sequence goes on from CM060407.1 coordinate 130,397,591, forward strand.
TGTTATTTTTCATTTGAAAACACACTTACTTTGTACGGTTATGTTATGTCACGTCTCGGCCTATAGAGCCATTAGTAGTCCTGCTCACTGATACTGTCAAGCCTACACTCGAGATTCCTCCGCCAATCGTTAAAGAATCGTCTATTCCGCTATTCGAGTCACATGTTTTGCTGCACCTCTTTTAGTCTACACTCGCCATAGGAAGAGGACTCGACCCGTTGGAGAGATCGCAATGACTTCGAGAGTTGAGACAGCGTCCGCTTTGAAGAAGCAGAAGGGGATTTGGGTCAATCGCTCTCACTGCGATCGTCAATTCACCACATTACGCGGAGACTTGGAGACGACGAAGGGCAAGATGAAGGACTTAGAGGGATAGATAGACTGGTATGATGAGCTTAAGGACTTGGATAACAGTTCTAGGGATCAGATGCACTGAAGAATAGTTGAGCTAGAAGAGCTTGTTAGGAAACTGTTGGACTTCCTGGCTTTGAAGTGTTAGTTGTTGGTTGTTTCTGTAGTTTGTTTTGTATGTCTCATTTGATGAACCCTATTTATGGCTTGCATGCCAAATTTTCAGATATTTAGGAGGAATTATCATATAGACTTGTTATGGGTGTTGATGTAGACATGCTAAATCTTGATTAGTCGATGTACTAAATACAAGTTTTGTAATTCCTGGTATAAATATCGAACGGGTTACTTTTTGGTTTAAAAATTGTTATTAATATGTGGCTATTATACATGCGCAATGTTTGGTCCACTATCATTTAATGATGGAATTATTTTTGGATATTGTCTTATGTTGTTATTATTGCTATAATAATAGAAACGACGAAATGCCGCCAAAAGCGAGACAGGGTCTTGGACTACTTACCACCCCAGAAGAGTTGTCATAACTCATAGCCCAACACGTTAATACTGCCATGGAACAACATGATGATAACCAGAATAATGGCCAGGGATGTGGACGTGGTGTTCATGGGCATGGTTTTGGTGGGGTATAGATCGGAAACCCTCTAGGTAATATAATGATTGGAAAGTTTTAGTAGTTCCTGTGTTATGATATAATCGGAGCGTAATCTTGATTTTCATTAACTTATGAACAGTGCATAAATGTACATGTAAAACATTCCAGGGTTGTTGTTAAGATCTGAGGCTCTCATGATTGTGTTTGTTTGTGTAAATTGAATAATCAATAGAAATGAACAAAGTTTAAGTGCAGCGGAAATGAACAACAAACTTTGTAAACACAATGAAGGAAGAAAATAGTTTTGATAAACACATGATTTGCATTAGTTGAAAGATTACAAAGTCAATCAAAAGATTACAAAGCGTGCTTACAAACTAAGCTCCCCCTTAGCTTGATACCCCATGGTTGGATTGTACAAGATGAAAGGATTGAATTGAGGAGAAGAACTCACTCAAGAATATCAAATATAACAGTACAGGGTACTGTTATATTTATAGGCAAACCAAACCACTGATGTATCTCAGCTGACGTCACCAAGAAAGTGACATCTAACAAACTAACAAACTCTATATACTGTTTTACAACTACTGACCATACAGACACTGATTACATTCTAAACACTGATATGTAAACTGTCACACCCCGACCACGTATAACATACAAAACGTGGCGGAAAACGTCGGGGAGTGTTGTAACAGAATTAATTGTTTCATAACCATGGCATACAAAGTTGTATTTATTTATCAACATAAGAGTTACATTGTTTTAAATAGGAATCAAAGAGTTTATAACATAATTAAACTAAGTCTATCGTTATTTTAAGTCTCTAAGGCACAGGTCCGCCCTAGTGTCACGATCATCGTCCTACGCAAAAGCTCCTGAAAACACATGTGAAAATAGGTACGTAAGAATAAAAATGCCTGTGAGATACATAGGTTTTGTGAAAATAGGATTCATGACTTAAGTTTAAGACAAAGTTGTTTAGTAAAAGTCAGTCATGAACCTTGTAAATTGTTTTGTTTTGTAAGTCATTTAAAAAGCGATAAGATCAGATGATATGTATAAAAAAAAAAGAATAATGTATGGTTAAATGTATAACCAAGTAAAATGAGTTGTATAAAGTAAATTGTTTGTAAACCAAAGTTTTGTGAAAATCGTGTTACTTATGTAAAATGTAATAATCCAAATTGAATGATTTAAATAACGCTATGATATGTAATATAATACAAACACTTATATATAGGAAGTACCAGCGGCGTATCCACCATGCTTGTATCATATTACTCACATCTCGTTACTTAAGTCACTTAAACAAACCACCAATGTATGGAGTCTATGTTTAAACCAATAGTCAAAAGTCCTTGTATAAGCCATGTCAAATGTTTAAAAGTCCAAATGTAGTCAAGTAATGTGTAACAAATGTTATGTATTGTAAGTAAAGTATTGTCACATAATCCAATTGTAGAAATGTACAAAACAAAGTATTTTGAATATATCAAAAAGTTGTGTTTTGCAAAGTGAATGCATGTTACATTGATACAAACATTTATGTGGTAAGTTAACGCATACATTCAAGCCTTGAGACAGTCGGATAACCCTTTTAGTCAAGGTTATCAAACGAAATGTTTTCGGATTCAGTCATTCCTTACATCCAAACAAACCCGATTTGTCAGGAATGGGATTTGTCAAGTCCTATGGTACCACTACTTACTACCGAGCGGCGTAGCTAATGTTAATGAACGTATATTAGTCTCATTAGTGCAAACCAAATGTTATAGCAATTGTATACATGTCATATGAAAACAATGTACTAAGTATGCTAAGTTAACATACAAAGCAGAAAAGTCATGTAAATCAATGTGCTAGCATGCTATCAGTCAACATACATAGCAGAAATGTGATGTAAAACAATGTACTAAGTATGCACACAATGGGCATACATAGCATGAAATGTAATGTAAAACGATGTACTAAGTACGCACACAATGGGCATACATAGCATGAAATGTAATGAAATCATGTACTATAATGTACTAACAAACATAGCAGGCATATGATGTGAAAACAGGAAAGCACGAAAGTAACAAGTAGGCACATGTGTTTCACCCCAAAACAGTTTGGAAAACAGTAAAAGAGGGGTCTATGTACTCACATAAACACCTTGAAAACATTTAAAAGATGGGGTTCTATGTACTCACTTGAGATTGCTCAGAAGTCCTAAGATAACCACCAAGCAATGCTAGAGATCACGGAATCAAACGACACCTAATATAGGTAACTATGTTAATAAATCGGACCTAAATCGGAGGATTTAGATAGAATGAGGGTTCGTAAACCAAATGAGTATGGGAACTCATGTATTATGGTTTAAAAAAGCCCACATACTAAAATGAAACCTAACCTAAGTGCTTACGACCCATTACGACCCGTTTAGGTAGCTTATGCTACTTTAACGCGTCGTTCGCGTGAAACGCGTTCGGACCGCCTAACTAGTCCTATGACAAGTAAAATATGCCTTAACATGTCTAATATTGTTGCCAAATCAGTTTAGATACCAAAAGTTATGTTACATATGCTTAAAATGAATTTTGGTGTAAAAAGGGCATTTTAGTAATTTACCTAAGGCATATAAACTACCTATCATACAACTACTTAAACGTCATGTCCATAAGGTATAACCTCGGAAGGTTATTCCCTATCTACTATGGTCACCTAATGTGTTTGGTCGGATCCTAATGATCGACCAAATGGGTCGGGTTCGAAAGTATAAGCGATTTATTAGATCGCTTACCCTTACGACCCTAGACAACGTGGTAATCAGTAGGCATAGTCACTAGGGACTATAACCATCGTGATTACGCTCACGTTGCGAAGTTCAAACGAACTTTGCATTGACCATACACTGGTCAATGCAGAAAGTCAAACCAAGTTTGACTTTCGGACTCGAAAAGCAATAAAAGAACGAAGGAATACTTACGAAGGGTCCCCGAAAGCTTTGATTTCTCAAGTATTCTCAGGTATGAAACAATGGTTTCAACTTAGAGAAATTTTAAGAAATCAAGTGGGTTTTGAAGTTGGGGATGGATGGGTATTTATAGTATTCTTCGAACTGTTAAGATCGTTTCTTGAATAACGTGATCGAATCTCGTCCGTACACTTGTTGGAATTTGTGGTGACTAAAAATGGCCCCTCATGAACTGAAAGGGCAAGTGTGGGTGTGTGGTTGGGAGCTTAACATCTGTAATCTGCTGTTAAATTGATCTTATCTGATCTGGGAGTCTGACGCGGGCTGCGTAAGGATACACCAGGACTTTACGCGGGCCGCCTGGCCTGTCTGATCAGAAGAAACTTTGCTGAATTGACAGTTTAGGTCCCTGTTGGTGTTTAAGGCCATTTCCGACACTTCTAAGGCCCGTAAAGCCAACTTTAAGGCCCTAAAATGATGCCTAAACATTGTGGACATGAAACATGCCCTAAAATATGCCGGATGTTGGTTCGTTTGGTCGTACGATCGCGATGTTCGCTTAATTACGACGGAATGTGCATAAGCGCGAAAAATGATCCAAATGATGCGACGAATGGATTTTTCTCATGCCAAACACTAAAATAAAATATTTTAGTTCTTACATAAATTTTTGGATGTCCGGATGTATTCAGAACGTAAGTTATGCGCGAAAGTGCAAACTTATGCACTTTTTGACACTTTTAGTCCCTGAATGACCCCAACAGTTTATTTTAGCACACCGAACCCCTCAAAGCCTATTTCTAAGCTATGTGAAGGATATTTATGGTATGTTTAACTTATGGTCATGTTTTGGAATGTCTGTTATAGTTCAAATTGGCATACTTTCGCAGTTTGTCAAGTTTAGTCCCTGTAAGCGAATTAACTTGTTTTTGCCATACCAAAACCTTTAAAACTTATTTCTAAGTTATGTAAGGGTTATTTAAGGTATGTTAAGAATATGTTGATGTTCTGGAGTATTTTTTGCATTAAACTGGTTACGTTTACGCACTAGTTTGCGTATAACTCTCCAGAAAGCGATATAGAGTTTGAAATTGAACAAAAATCAAAACATGAAAAATGTAAAACATAACCAAACAAACATTGGGATCAAATAACATTGTTTTATTGATAATTGAACTGTTCACAATGATTACAAGCACAAATGTTACAGTCTCCCCTACTTGTGGAAATTTCGTCCCGAAATTTATTTAGAGGAAACTCGTGGGAAAAGATGCGGATACTTCGCCTTCATTTGATCTTCGCGTTCCCAAGTAAACTCGGGTCCACGTTTAGCTTCCCAGCGAACTTTGACCAAAGGAATGCACTTGCGTTTAAGCCACTTGACTTCACGTTCCATGATTTCCACTGGCTTCTCAACAAATTTCAGTGTTTTGTCAACACGAATTTCGTCAAGCGGTATGTGGAGGTTCTCATCAGCTAAACACCTCTTGAGATTGGACACGTGAAAGGTTGGATGAACATTTCCAAGTTCAGGAGGTAACTCAAGTCTGTAGGCTACCTTACCAATTCTTTCGACGATCTTGAATGGTCCAACGTATCTAGGTGCAAGTTTTCCTTTCTTTCCAAATCTGATCACACCTTTCCAAGGTGAGACCTTAAGTAATACTCGATCACCGACTTGAAATTCCAAGGGCTTGTGTTTTGGGTCCGCGTAACTCTTTTGACGGCTTCTAGCTGTCTGAAGGTTATCACGAACTTTCTTAACCTTATCAGTTGTCTCTAAAATGAGGGCAGGTCCAGTAAGCTGAGCCTCGCCGATCTCATTCCAGCAGACTGGTGAACGACATTTTCGACCATAGACATGTTAATGCTGGTGTGATAACTGTTGTTGTAGGAGAATTCAATCAACGGAAGATGTGAATCCCAACTACCACCAAAATCGATCACACAAGCTCTAAGCATATCCTCCAGAGTCTAGATTGTTCTTTCAGACTGACCATCCGTTTGCGGATGATAAGCTGTGCTCAGATTAAGTTAGGTCCCCATAGCAGATTGCATGGTTCTCCAAAAATGAGAAGTGAAACGAGCATCTCTGTCAGAAATGATGTTCAAAGGAACACCATATCGAGCTACAATTTCATCCACATAGATTTTAGCAAGTCTGTCAGCAGAAAAATCCTCACGGATTGGCAAGAAATGCGCTGACTTAGTAAGACGATCAACGACTACCCAGATGGCATCATGACCTTTCTTTGTGCGTGGAAGTTTAGTAATGAGATCCATAGTAATGTTTTCCCATTTCCAAACTGGGATCTCTGGTTGCACCAATAAACCAGAAGGACGCTGATGTTCAGCTTTAACCTTAAGACAAGTAAGGCATTTCGATACATATAAGGCAATGTCTTTCTTCATACCAGGCCACCAATACTGAATACGAAGATCCTTATACATCTTATCTGAGCCAGGATGAACAGAATAACGTGACTTATGGGCTTCATCCATAAGCAAGGTATGAAGGTTATCTTGGCTTGGGACCCACAAACGGTCCATGAAGTAATACGATCCATTGTCCTTCAGTTCGAGATCAGGTGTTATGTGATAGGGAAATTCCTTATCCATCAAACCCTGTGAAACACAAGATTGTTGAGCTTGAGAAATACGGGCTTGGATATCGGATCGAGCTTGAATAACAGATTGAATACGAACACAATGAAGCTTAGTACGTTCCTTACGACTCAATGCATCGGCTACGACATTCGCCTTACCAGGATGGTAGCGAATTTCGCAGTTATAGTAGTTTAGAAGTTCGACCCAATGTCGTTGCCTCATGTTGAGTTCTTTCTGGTTGAAGATATGCTGAAGACTTTTGTGGTCCGTGAAAACTACACATTTTGTACTGTACAAATAGTGTCTCCAGATCTTGAGAGCGAAGACAACTGCACCTAACTCGAGATCATGAGTGGTGTAGTTCTTCTCATGTATCTTCAACTGCCTCGATGCATATGCTATGACTTTGTTCCTTTGCATCAGAACACAGCCAAGACCCAATTTAGATGCATCGCAATAAACGACGAAATCATCATTGCCCTCAGGCAAAGTCAGAACAGGCGCGTCGCAAAGTTTCTGTTTCAAAGTAAAAAACGCTTCCTCTTGCTTGAATCCCCAATCAAAGGGTTTGTTCTTCTGAGTTAGAGAAGTTAGAGGAACTGCAATCTTTGAGAAGTTCTCAATGAAGCGGCGGTAATAACCCGCTTGACCAAGAAAAGAACGAACTTCAGTAGGAGTAGTAGGCGTATCCCAATCCTTAATCGCACTGATCTTGGAGGGATCTACATGAATACCTTGTTCGTTGATAATATGTCCTAAGAATTGAACCTCTTTAAGCCAGAATTCACACTTGGAGAATTTGGCAAAAAGTTGCTCTTTCTTTAGGAGTTCCAAAGTAAGACGAAGATGTTGCTCGTGATCAGCTCGCGTCTTAGAGTATATCAAGATGTCATCAATAAAAACAATGACGAACTGATCCAAATAAGGCTTGTAGACCCTATTCATTAAGTCCATGAAAACAGCAGGAGCATTAGTCAAACCGAATGGCATGACCGTGAACTCATAATGCCCGTAACGAGTGCGGAACGCTGTGTTGGGAATGTCTTCTTCATACACACGAAGTTGGTGATATCCAAATCGCAGATCAATCTTTGAAAAATAAGAAGCACCTTGTAATTGATCGAAGAGATCATCGATGTGAGGTAGGGGATATCGATTCTTGATGGTAAGCTTGTTAAGCTCACGATAATCGATACACATCCTAAAAGATCCATCCTTCTTCTTAACAAAGAGAACGGGAGCACCCCAAGGTGAAAAACTAGGATGGATAAAGCCTTTGTCAGAGAGCTCCTGAAGCTGCTTAGACAACTCTTGCATCTCAGACGGTGCAAGGCAATATGGAGCTCTGGAAATGGGATTTGCACCAGGTACGAGATCAATACAGAACTCGACTTGGCGTGCTGGAGGTAGACCAGGTAACTCTTCAGGAAATACTTTCAGAATAATCCCGAACAACAGGAATATCTTGAATAGACTTACCTTTGCCTTTATCTGCTGTGACATGTGCCAAGAAGGCCACATAATTCTTTCGCAAATACTTTCGAGCTTTAAAATAAGACATGAGTTTGAGACCACCAGCAGGTTTCTCACCACGAACGATCTTCTCGAAACAAACTACCTCTGCGTGATGCTTGGATAACCAATCCATACCCACTATAACGTCGAAGCTTCCAAGTTGCATAAGCGTGAGGTCGATAGGAAAAAGATGGTCGTTAAGGTTCAACCGGCAGTTGCGAAGAACAGAATCAAGAACAATGGGTTCACCATTAGCAACCTCTACTGTCAAAGATTTACCTAGTTTCGTTCTAGACACGCGAAGCATTGGCTCAAAAGACAATGACACAAAACTCTTGTCGGCACCCGAATAAAAAAGAACAGATGCAGGCTGATTATTAATAAAGAACGTACCATTCACCACTTCGTTGTCCGCCTACGCCTCTTGGGCATTCATGTTGAAGGCTCGACCTCGAGCCGGAGCCTGAGCTGAATTCGGATTCACCAATCTTGGACATTGATTACGGTAGTGGGTCAGATCCCCACAGTTATAACAAGCACCTGGTGGGTAGTGTGGTCGTGCAGCTTGACCCTGTTGCTGAGCAGGAGGCTGAGCAACTTGTTAAGCCGGGTTCTGAACTGCCCGATTCTGAGCAAACCGACAAACATTGGCAAGATGACCTGACTTCCCACAGTTAGTACAGAAACGGCACGGATGTTGCAGCTGATGGTGACTGTTGCATCTATTACACAGAGATGCATTCCCTGAATAGGGTTTCTTCGCTGGAGGCTATGCGGGTTGGTTGGGAGCTGCCTGATTAGCTTGGGCAGTGACAGCAAAATTTTGGGAAGCCTTACGCTTCCTTGACCTCTTCGATGAACCAGAATCCTTTCCATTCTTGTTTTGACCTTTCTTGCTATCTTCTTTGTCAGACGCCTGCTTCTTACCCTTGTCACCCTTTTTATGCAGCTTCCCCTTTCGGACCTGCGACTCAGTCAATGTCGCTGCTAACTCGATCGCCTGACGGAGTGTGGTAGGGTTGCTACCAGTAATGATATCTTGCACTGAGTCAGGTAGACCATCGATGTACCTTTCGATAGCCTTCTCGAGTGGGGTAACCATTGTTGGGCAAAGCAGACTCAACTCCTCAAACCTATCAGTATACGCCCTGTGCTCGCCACTATCTTGTTTCAAGTCATCAAACTCTCTCTCCAAAGCTCACAGTTCATGACGAGGACAAAACTCCCTCATCATAAGAGCTCTAAGTTCAGCCCATGTCTGTGCTAGAGCAACTTCCGCACCACGGTCTCTCATAACCCCGTTCCACCATGTGAGAGCCCTCTTCTGAAACACACTTGAAGAAAACTCGACCTTGCGATTGTGTGGACACTGCACGTGGCGGAAAGTATTCTCAATGCTCTTGAACCATTGAAGAAGCCCAATCGCTCCCTAAGAAACACTAAACTTGAGTGGTTTAGCCGAGTTAAAGTCCTAGAATTTGCATGGAGCATTGTTGTTGTTGTTGGCTTGGTTCCATTGAGCAAAGAGGTTTGGGAATTGAGCAGCCATTTGCTGCGCAATGATTTCTGCCAGTTCGGCAGTCGCTATCTGGTTTTCGAGTCGAGGAGGCATTCTAAAAGAGGAAAACATGAAAGGAAACGAGTGAGATGATTGGATGAAGAGAATGAGATGAAATAAAATCAACAAAAGCAAAGATGGTGGCCATTCGTCCGCATCACAAAGCAAACAAATGACACACAGTGACTAATCAAAGTAAATGGGTCAAAAATAATGTATCACGAAGACATGCTCGCCTAAAGTGAACACTCACCCCAAGAGTTCCCAGGTAAGAGTGACTGGTCTGATTATGTGGATTTGTACGAACACTCTAGCCTTAGACAGAAAACCCAGGGTACAGGCATTCACTCTTCCAGTTTGCACGTGTTCACACTATTTAAAACCCAAAACTTTGACGAGATTTTTGAAAATTCAAAGGGGTTCAAAACCGTATAACAGAGGGTTCAAAACCTTACAATAGAGGGTTCAAAACCTTGTAATAAATCATTTAAAAACAGAAGATTGTTTTTCAAAAATCGTTTCAGAAAATTGGGTTCTTGTTTTGATAATCACCTAAGGATAGGTGATGTACATGTTTTAAGATCTAAACACAAGATAACTTGTGTTAGGGTCCTAGAAAGGTTATAGTCTAGGTCAAAGAATTACTAATAACCTAATTCCCTATAACCATTGGCTCTGATACCAACTCTTCTGTCACACCCCGACCACGTATAACATACAAAACGTGGCGGAAAACGTCGGGGAGTGTTGTAACAGAATTAATTGTTTCATAACCATGGCATACAAAGTTGTATTTATTTATCAACATAAGAGTTACATTGTTTTAAACAGGAATCAAAGAGTTTATAACATAATTAAACTAAGTCTATCTTCATTTTAAGTCTCTAAGGCACAGGTCCGCCCTAGTGTCACGATCATCGTCCTACGCAAAAGCTCCTGAAAACACATGTGAAAATAGGTACGTCAGCATAAAAATGCCTGTGAGATACATATGTTTTGTGAAAATAGGATTCATGACTTAAGTTTAAGAAAAAAGTTGTTTAGTAAAAGTCAGTCATGAACCTTGTAAATTGTTTTGTTTTGTAAGTCATTTAAAAAGCGATAAGATCAGATGATATGTATAAATAAAAGAATAATGTATGGTTAAATGTATAACCAAGTAAAATGAGTTGTATAAAGTAAATTATTTGTAAACCAAAGTTTTGTGAAAATCGTGTTACTTATGTAAAATGTAATAGTCCAAATTGAATGATTTAAATAACGCTATGATATGTAACATAATACAAACACTTATATATAGGAAGTATCAGCGGCGTATCCACCATGCTTGTATCATATTACTCACATCTCGTTACTTAAGTCACTTATTCAAATGTTTAAAAGTCCAAATGTAGTCAAGTAATGTGTAACAAATGTTATGTATTGTAAGTAAAGTATTGTCACATAATACAATTGTAGAAATGTACAAAACAAAGTATTTTGAATATATCAAAAAGTTGTGTTTTGCAAAGTGAATGCATGTTACATTGATACAAACATTTATGTGGTAAATTAACGCATACATTCAAGCCTTGAGACAGTCGGATAACCCTTTTAGTCAAGGTTATCAAAAGAAATGTTTTCGGATTCAGTCATTCCTTACATCCAAACAAACCCGAGATGTCAGGAATGGGATTTGTCAAGTCCTATGGTACCACTACTTACTACCGAGCGGCGTAGCTAATATTAATGAACGTATATTAGTCTCGTTTGTGCAAACCAAATGTTATAGCAATTGCATACATGTCATATGAAAACAATGTACTAAGTATACTAAGTTAACATACAAAGCAGAAAAGTCATGTAAATCAATGTGCTAGCATGCTATCAGTCAACATACATAGCAGAAATGTAATGTAAAACAATGTACTAAGTATGCACACAATGGGCATACATAGCATGAAATGTAATGTAAAACGATGTACTAAGTACGCACACAATGGGCATACATAGCATGAAATGTAATGAAATCATGTACTATAATGTACTAACAAACATAGCAGGCATATGATGTGAAAACAGGAAAGCACGAAAGTAACAAGTAGGCACATGTGTTTCACCCCAAAACAGTTTGGAAAACAGTAAAAGAGGGGTCTATGTACTCACATAAACACCTTGAAAACATTTAAAAGATGGGGTTCTATGTACTCACTTGAGATTGCTCAGAAGTCCTAAGATAACCACCAAGCAATGCTAGAGATCACAGAATCAAACGGCACCTAATATAGGTAACTATGTTAATAAATCGGACCTAAATCGGAGGATTTAGATAGAATCAGGGTTCGTAAACCAAATGAGTATGGGAACTCATGTAATATGGTTTAACAAAGCCCACATACTAAAATGAAACCTAACATAAGTGCTTAATACCCATTACGACCCGTTTAGGTAGCTTATGCTACTTTAACGCATCGTTCGCGTGAAACGCGTTCGGACCGCCTAACTAGTCCTATGACAAGTAAAATATGCCTTAACATGTCTAATATTGTTGCCAAATCAGTTTAGATACCAAAAGTTATGTTACATATGCTTAAAATGAATTTTGGTGTAAAAAGGGCATTTTGGTAATTTACCTAAGGCATATAAACTACCTATCATACAACTACTTAAACGTCGTGACCATAAGGTATAACCTCGGAAGGTTATTCCCTGTCTACTATGGTCACCTAATGTGTTTGGTCGGATCCTAATGATCGACCAAATGGGTCGGGTTCGAAAGTATAAGCGATTTATTAGATCGCTTACCTTTACGACCCTAGACAACGTGGTAATCAGTAGGCATAGTCACTAGGGACTATAACCATCGTGATTACGCTCACGTTGCGAAGTTCAAACGAACTTCGCATTGACCATAAACTGGTCAATGCAGAAAGTCAAACAAAGTTTGACTTTCGGACTCGAAAAGCAATAAAAGAACGAAGGAATACTTACGAAGGGTCCCCGAAAGCTTTGATTTCTCAAGTATTCTCAGGTATGAAACAATGGTTTCAACTTAGAGAAGTTTCAAGAAATCAAGTGGGTTTTGAAGTTAGGGATGGATGGGTATTTATAGTATTCTTCGAACCGTTAAGATCATTTCTTGAATAACGTGATCGAATCTCGTCCGTACACTTGTTGGAATGTTGTGGTGACTAAAAATGGCCCCTCATGAACTGAAAGGGCAAGTGTGGGTGTGTGGTTGGGAGCTTAATAACTGTAATCTGCAGTTAAATTGATCTTATCTGATCTGGGAGTCTGACACGGGCTGCGTAAGGATACACCAGGACTTTACGGGGGCCGCCTGGCCTGTCTGATCAGAAGAAACTTTGCTGAATTGACAGTTTAGGTCCCTGTTGGTGTTTAAGGCCATTTCCGACACTTCTAAGGCCCGTAAAGCCAACTTTAAGGCACTAAAATGATGCCTAAACATTATGGACATGAAACATGCCCTAAAATATGCCGGATGTTGGTTCGTTTGGTCGTACGATCGCGATGTTCGCTTAATTACGACGGAATGCGCATAAGCGCGAAAAACTTTCCAAAAGACGCGATGAATGGATTTTTCTCATGCCAAACACTAAACTAAAATACTTTAGTACTTACATAAATTTTTGGATGTCCGGATGTATTCAGAACATAAGTTATGCGCGAAAGTGCAAACTTATGCACTTTTTGACACTTTTAGTCCCTGAATGACCCCAAAAGTTTATTTTAGCACACCGAACCCCTCAAAGCCTATTTCTAAGCTATGTGAAGGATATTTATGGTATGTTTAACTTATGGTCATGTTCCGGAATGTCTGTTATAGTTCAAATTGGCATTCTTTCGTAGTTTGTCAAGTTTAGTCCCTGTAAGCGAATTAACTTGTTTTTGCCATACCAAAACCTTCAAAACTTATTTCTAAGTTATGTAAGGGTTATTTAAGGTATGTTAAGCATATGTTGATGTTTCGGAGTATTTTTCGCATTAAACTGGTTACGTTTACGCACCAGTTTGCGTATAACTCTCCAGAAAGCGATATAGAGTTTGAAATTGAACAAAAATCAAAACATGAAAAATGTAAAACATAACCAAACAAACATTGGGATCAAATAACATTGTTTTATTGATAATTGAACTGTTCATAATGATTACAAGCACAAATGTTACATAAACACTGACTCTTCATTCCACTGATGTAGTCAACCACTGTTGTTTGAGCAACAGTGCTTTCTTCAAAGGGTGATCAGGCCTTGAATGGGCAGTGCTTTAACTCTTTAGCAGTACGTGGATTCCGTCAGTAGATTGAGCTTCAGCCTTTAAACTTCATCAGTGCTTTGACTTAACAGTAGTTTATAGGATTAGCAGTTGTTGACAAGCGTAGTACTTGGAGCATATCAGATGTTGTAATCACCTTCAAGGGGAAAGACTTAGTGTAAACAGTTGCTTATTGTGAATCCACTGAGTGAACCAGGTGTGGCTTTCATTATCTGTTCCTCTGGTAGGGTTTGATCCCAACAATCTCCCCCTGGAACAGATAATGCCAAAACCCTTCATTATTCTGGATCTTTATTCCTCATCAGAAGTTCCTTAGCTTGTCTTTTAAATTCTGCTTCAAAGTCTTTGGAACTTGAGTCATCCTCATCCCTGCACAGTGAAAGTTCAAGAAGATCCTGCAAATCTTCAACACCAAGGCCTAGTGCTTCTTTCCTTGATATGTACTTCACTTCGCCATTGGATCTGACCAGAGTCAATACGTGGGTCTTTTGATCAGACATCCACTTTAGTACTTTTGAACCCAATGGGTTTCTTGGGAGAGATTTATTTCCTGATGAGCTTGGAGATTTTGGCCTTGAGAAAAATTGTAGAGCAGTATCCTGAACTTCAGACATTCTTTTGAAAGCTTCTTCTATGACTTTATTCGCTGCAGCTATGTCTTCAGCAACTTCTTTGTCAATTTGCTCTTGTGTCTTTTGTTGATCAAGCTCACTGTCTAGGATATATGCTGAAATGTTTGGTGATGCAGGTTTGGTTAATACCTTTTTGAAAAGGTTTTGAAGGCTCACTGAACTATCTTCTTTTAGACCCATTTTCTTGATGGCTTCTGTGAAGTACTCAGCTTCCTTTTCATTTTCTTCTTCACTGGTCAACAGTTTTCCTTTCTCTTGGTTTATCACAAGGCTTGGATTAACTTTTGATGTGATCAGTGTTTTGAGAGCATCTAGCCGTTGTTCCAACTTGTTGTAGTCTGGCCTTTTAGAACTGTCTGAGACTGTTATCCTTCTTTTCTTCAGCCGTTCATAGGCCTCATCGGTATACTGCTTTGTCCATTTTGCTATGGCTTCAGCAGTATCCACTTTAGCATCTACCAGCTCTTGCTTCTTTCTTTTATACTCAGAAGTAAGATCAGTAATAAGCTTTTTGTATTTGTTCCAATTAGGAGCTGTCTTCTTCTTTCTTGGATCATTTTTAATCCTTTCAATCCTGTTAGCTTCATGCTTTAAAGCGATCATTGGCCATTCTTCAAACTGTTTTTCTTCAGCTGAGTAGAATTTTTCTTTCATTATATATGCCAGATACTCTTTTCTCATTGCTTTTCGTTGGTCTGCCTTTTCTTTGACCAGATCTTGTGCATAGTCTTCCATCAGCTTGACTTTTGTGAGCAAGAGTCCCATTCTTTCTGCAATGGCTTCATCACCTTCATCTTTGCATTCAAGCTTAGCTCTCATCCTTGCTTGCCTTACTTTCATTTCGAGATATTCATCCATGTTTTCTGGGACTATGAAGCCAATGAGAGAAGGAAATCTTCTTTTTGAAGGATCTTCCTCGGTGTAAAATTGTCTCATCTCATTTTTCACAGCATCTAGTTCCAGTGGATATTTTGCAGCAACAGGATCATACTTTTCATCAGTAGCCTGAGTTGTTTCTCTTTTTCTTTTGTGAAGCTTTGGAGGGAATTTTGGTTGTGATGTAGAAATGATGAGAGCAGTGGTGGATGGTTGACAAACAGCTGTTGAAACAACTGGTGTCTCAACCTCTGTTGTCATTACACCTACTGATTTGTCAGTAGATGTCTTCTGCTTTTGAGCAGGGGTTGAAGATGGTGAGGTAGTTTTTGATGGTGGTGGTGAATCATAAGGTATGAAAATCCTTCTCCTTTTTATTGTAGGAGAGGCTGATGATGTCTTGAGTGGCTTAGTGGTTTGAGTTTGAGTGGCAGTGGTTTGACTAACAGTTGTTGAGACAACTGGTGTTTCAACCACTGTTGTCATTACAGCAGATGTTGTAACATCTGCTGTCTTCTGCTTTATAACAGGAGGTAATGATGATGATGTGAGGGCAGTGGTTTTGGTGGTGTGTGATGGAGTGGTGTGTGTTGAAGAGATGGCAGCTGTTTGGCTAGTAGTTTTTGTAACTACTGCTGTATCAGCTGTTTGGAATTTTGTGGTTTTGGGTGGTTTGGATGGCTGTTTTTCTTGTTCTGGTTCAATATACAGCCCATCTTCTATTCCTTTCTTCCTCAACTTGATTTTCTCCCCCTTTTTGGCATTATCTGGAAGGGGGTTATCCATGAAGAGGATAGTGGAGGGAACTTTTTCACCATGGGCAGTCTTTTGTATGCTGGCCTTTATAGCCTTGATGTCTGCTTGAGTATCTTTAAATCTTGACTCCACCATGTTTGTCAGCATTCTTACATGCATTTCATGCTGCTGATCAGCTGTTTGTTTTTGTTTTTCCAACAAGGGTTGAAAAAGGTTCCAGAGCTCATTTGCAGCAAGTGCTTGTGGTAGAGCAGGTGCTTGAGGTGGAACAGCAGTGGTTTGTGCTTTTTGAGCTTTTAATAGCTGCTGCACCATATCCTTTATTTCAGCAATTGAAGTTTCAAGTTTTTCAACTCTGCCCGTCAATTCCTGATATTTTGAATCATCACCCACGTAAGTAGGATCATCTGAGTCCCCACCAGCAGTGGTTGTATCAATGTGTGACTTAGGAACAGAGTCCCAAAAATCACCCATGGATGCCCCTTGTTCTTGGTACTGGGGACTTCTTTCTTCAGCACTAGATAAATCTTTGATGGTACCAGTGGTTAGAACCAACTCACTGGTGATTACCGATGGTGCTATAGAAGAAATTGCCTTCAAGGGAGTCTTACTAATGAAACAACTGTCCAACTGAAGATCTGTTGATCCACCAGTTGTAGTTGCTGCTCCACTTGAACTACCACCAAGAGTTACTTGTAACTCAGGGGGTGTAACCTCCTCAATTGTTGCTGGGATAGCAGGAGTAGTAGCATCAGACCCAGTCACTTGTGGGAGTATACTCTCAGTGACAGGTGATAGAAAGGAACTGGTTTGTGTCTGAGCTATATCAACTGCATGCAACAAAGGTAGCATAGATTGTGGTAGTATGATTGGTGAGGGTATGGGAGTTGAAAGAGACATGTCCTTGGGATCAGGACTGAGGAAGATGGATCCGATTGGGTCCAGAGCTTCATATTGTGGAGTCCCTGTGATTACAACTTGATCCTTTTGTGAGGATGCAGGAGGAGTTTTAGGCAATGGTGGATATCTTTCTACCAACTGCTGTGAGGAAGTAGCAGCAGTGGTTTGTGGTGACATTTGTGTTGTCACAGGCAGTTGCTCTGGGATCTCATCTTCCAGAGTTGCCTTTTTCTTGGGTTTGGTGGGCTTTTTGTAAGATTTTCTTTTGCTCTTTTTGGTAATGTCAGGTGTGGGTTTCAAAGCAGTGGTAGTGCTGCTATGATCACCTGGAGCAGTGGGCTCAACAGTGGATGCCTGAGGAGCAGTGGTGGCTGCTAAATTCTGCTCAGGCACCTCTGCTTTTGTTTATATTGGTGCCATCATTCTGGAAAATGTTTCATTTGTTAAACCTTTTATTTGAAAATAGACACCTTGTTTGAGCAAATTTACATTCTCTTTTTCAAATTTTTGTTTAAAATAATAGCTCAGAAATCTTGGAAAAAGTAAAAATGATTTGCTATCAACATTTTTTACCAAGTCATTAAAGATCTCCTGGGAATAGTTATAATTTTCACCATTTAAAATAGCATAACCCAGACATTGAATCTTTAATGGTATCTCGTTAAAAGCTGTTGTTTTATTAGAAACACACATCAGAAGTGTGTGAAATAAAAACCTTGGTGCAGAAGGGAAGTAACCTTTTGTAAGGTATCTACCTTTGATTGTTCTGCATACCCTCTTTTTAAGAAATCCTTTTTCAACTCGGTTTTATCAAAAGAAGGTTTACCTTTCTGATCGTCGAGTTTAAAGACTTCAGAGATTGATTGTGGAGTGATTTGAATCACTTTACCCTGTATCGAGGAGTTAATGGCTATGACTTTATTGTCTTGTTTTTCAAGTGTCGCCTTTTTCCAGAACTCTCTCTGGGTTTGTAGGTAAATGGGAGCATCTGCTGTCAACAAAGTTTTGTACTTTGATGCAGAAATTGTATCAATGATGGAGTCGAAGGTGTGGTTATCGGTGGGTTTTGTGAGCAAACCCAGATAATTGTGAGGAGATTTGTATGGTATCTCGATGGATTCTTCGGCCGTTTGAGCGACTTCTTTGGAAGATGATGTTGATTTTGGTTTAGATTTTGACTTCATCATTTTGTTGAAGAAAAATCGGAGAGTGTTTTGGGAAGAAAAGGTTGGAAACTGCTTTGAGAAGAGAACTTTGGAATTCAATTCGACAGTGTAAAGCCCTGTTTGGGGGTTTTGATCAGGGTTTTATTTAGGGAAAAAATGATCGCTGATGTGGTAGCGGTTATTATGATCTGAAGGCTAAAAACTGACCACGTGTCAACGGATGATGAAAAGATGAATTATGGAGAACAGTTGTTTTGGAAACCACTGATGAAGCAAGTGTCAGTGGTTACAACAGTCAAAATCAAGACAGTGGGTGATTTTTACTATCAGTGGATAGCATGTCAGTGGTTGTAACACAGATTTTGAATATCAGTGCGTACAATGAAGATGGAAGAACAGTGGTTAACTTTCAGCAGTGGACAGTAGTTAGAGAGCAGATGTTTGAACAAAGCAGTGTTTAGGGGTGAGATAATGATATCAATTTGAAAGCCCATTTGGTCAGCAACTTTTAAAGAAATTTTCATTCAAGGTTTTGCCACATGTCATTTTCATATTTCGAAGCTTTTACGAATTTCTGACAGTGGTTTAGTACCCCAGATGATGAGAACTTTTTGCTAAGGCAACTCATTTTCGTTTAATATCCAAATTAAAACATGAGTGCCCCAGTAGTTTAAGCACTGTTTAGCAATCAACCTTTGATTAGTGTTTAAAATAAACCTGAGTATGACATGACCTTGATATATGTACCATTTCCTTTTGACCCATTTGTGAGGACAATAACACCAACAAAAATAAGGTACTATATCCTGACAGATAACAAAAACTATTACCAACAAAAACAGGAAAAAGTTCAAAATATATTATTCTTAAAAAAAAAAGAATAATATATCCTGGTTAATCGAGAAAATCCTTTGAATAAAAATGGTTAAAGGATTTTCTGAGAACAGCATCAAAAAGGATCTGGTATATTTTCAATAAAATACGTAATCATATCATTCTCAAGTTTGTGAAAATGGTCAGTGGTTTGACAGCAGTGGTAGGAAATTTTGAATACATTTTGACCACTGTTTGGTACCATTTTCTTGTCAGTTGATTGCAAACATGAGGACACATGGACACATGAGATTTGAAGATCCTGTTATAGATCTCGTTACCATGTGATGATTTTGAAGATTTGTCTATTCCTCTTTGAAGTTCATTCATCGGAATAACCATTTTTACCTGAACCTTTCCTGAACAGATGAATGCACACAGTTGCTTAATGATCATTATTACCCTAAACTTTGACTCTTAAGTGTTTTATGTTTATACTCTTTTCTTTTGATTTCAAAAGTTTTGAGATAAACACACTTCTGAGTTTTTGTGAGTTTTCTTCTTCCCTTTTACCCTTCCCATTTATAAGTAATGAATTACTTACTGGGAGGTCTTTGAGAGAAATCTTAATCCAAAATCATTTTGCAGTAGTGTTTTATGAGAATTGGTCATGTTTGCACAGGTTTTTCAATCAATCCCACACTACATATGATATGGACTATGTTGACCCCTGATTTTCTGAATATATTTTAACATAGTTGATTTTATCCTTTTGAGGATCTCAACCTGTTATCAATACATGAGATCTGAATGTCTAAGGTTTTAATTTCCCTCTTTTAAAGTTAGCAAAAACACTAATGTTTTATGAACATAGGCTTTTGTTAATCCGAGGTTCATACTTTAACATCTAATATAGTGACATCACTCGTTTCATATCAACAGTTGAAATCACTTTTGAAAATATAAAACAATCCCATAATTTATCAGATTTGTTTTCAGATCTGACAACTATGAGTGACTTGTGCATGATGTCACTTGTTGTGTGAGATTTGTGTTTCATATGACATCTTGGTTGATTTACAGAGTTTTTTGAATAACCATTTTGATCATGGTTTACTCGTTACTCTGTTTTTCAACAGAATACAACCAACCTTAGTATCAATGAATTTTTAGCTGAACTGTTATGTCAAATTGATTGTTAGATCGAATTTGACTGTCCAGGCTCTGATACCAATTGTTAAGATCTAAGGCTCTCATGATTGTGTTTGTTTGTGTAAATTGAATAATCAATAGAAATGAACAAAGTTTAAGTGCAGCGGAAATGAACAACAAACTTTGTAAACACAATCAAGGAAGAAAATAGTTTTGATAAACACATGATTTGCATTAGTTGAAAGATTACAAAGTCAATCAAAAGATTACAAAGCGTGCTTACAAACTAAGCTCCCCCTCAGCTTGATACCCCATGGTTGGATTGTACAAGATGAAAGGATTGAATTGAGGAGAAGAACTCACTCAAGACGATCAAATATAACAGTACAGGGTACTGTTATATTTATAGGCAAACCAAACCACTGATGTATCTCAGCTGACGTCACCATGAAAGTGACATCTAACAAATTAACAAACTCTATATACTGTTTTACAACTACTGACCCTACAGACACTGATTACATTCTAAACACTGATATGTAAACACTGACTCTTCATTCCACTGATGTAGTCAACCACTGTTGTTTGAGCAACAGTGCTTTCTTCAAAGGGTGATCAGGCCTTGAATGGGCAGTGCTTTAACTCTTCAGCAGTACGTGGATTCCGTCAGTAGATTGAGCTTCAGCCTTTAAACTTCATCAGTGCTTTGACTTAACAGTAGTTTATAGGATCAGCAGTTGTTGACAAGCGTAGTACTTGGAGCATATCAGATGTTGTAATCACCTTCAAGGGGAAAGACTTAGTGTAAACAGTTGCTTATTGTGAATCCACTGAGTGAACCAGTTTTGGCTTTCATTATCTGTTCCTCTGGTAGGGTTTGATCCCAACAGTTGTAACCCAAGATCATTTACTGGTGCCCTATGCAATGACATGGCAATGGTATGCATGATGTCGGGCCGTCACAGCAGGTCGACCATTCAAATAATTCAGCATTCCGATCCTAGATCTGGGGATTCGTGAAAGCGAAAGTCTGAGAGTTTGAGAAAGGATACCGATGAGAAGCGTGATAAGAAACACAGTTCGGGGAAAGCGTATGTGACTAACTCTAGTGGTTTAGGAAAGGGTCAGAATGCCAGGGGCAGGGCATCTGAGATGAATGCTGGGAAGGCATGTAACAATCTTGCCGTTGTTACCGGTACGTTCTTGATCAATAACCATTCTGCATATGTATTGTTAAGTACTAGGGCTGACTTGAGTTTTGTTTCGAAAAACTTTGAACCATTTATGTGTTGTCAAACAAGCAAGCTAAGTAAAAAGTACTCGATAGAACTAGCAAATGGTAGATCAATGAGACTAGCGAAGTAGTTCGTGGTTGTAGTATTCAGTTAGACAATTATAGTTTTAGTATTGATTTATTACCAGTGGAGCTGGGTAGTTTTGATGTAGATGTGGGGATGGATTGGCTATCCGAGAATAAAGCTGAGATTATTTGCTCGGAGAAGCAAGTGAGAATACCTCGTACTGGTGGTGGTGAAGCAATAGTTGTTCACGGAGACCAATCGAGTCGAGTGTCGAGTGTTGTTAGTGTTACGTAGATGCTTAAGATGTTGCGTAAGTGATGTATGTAAAATGCAACATATAAATTACATCAAATGAGGCATAAAACTAAACCTTTTTAAGTACTAATATTGGAAAAAGAGTGTTTTTGTCTTCCTTTTGTATTTTCAGGATTAAATGAGCTCAAAAACGCAAAAGAAGCAAAAAGACAGCTAAATCCAACATAAATACAAGAAAAGGAATATTAGTGTGACAACCCGTGATTTACGGCACTTAATTACGTGATTAACAAGTGATTAACGCGATAATAAATAGTGTTTACAGCGCGAACTAACTTAATTAGGCCTTTGGAGTGCCTGGGAACGTTTGTCGGACTTTACAGTGCGCGTGTGGTGATTTACAGAAAATCTGCAGAATATTCCGCGACAACGGACTAATACCGTACGAAATACTGACGACGCCGACGAACACGGATTTCTACGAATATTTTATGCTCATGGAGTTTGGGTCGCGATATCGGGTCTCGTAAGACTTACGGGCCACTTACACACGGGATTGAGCTGGTGGACCCCGGGCCCAAGCCCAAAACCCACAAGCCTAAACCTACTCATAATATATCAAAATCCTTATAAGATCCTTTCAAGATCTTTCAAAAATCTCAGCAAATCTTTAAGAGATTTACAAGATCAACTAAATCTACAATAAATCTCATCAAGAGATTTTAGGCTGTTGGATAAAACGTGAAACCTGCATATAACTCCTCTACATGATAGACAAAAGAACTCATCCCATCTATAAATTCACACTCCACTTTCCTAAGTTCCCTCACCCAAAACCCGTGTCCCTGCATACCCTCATCTCCTCTCCAAATACACACACAACAATAACCCACCTCTCATCTTATACCCTCTCTCTCTACGATTAATACAAACACAGAGAATCAGTTCCTATTAAACAAACAACCGAACACACACACACACCAACACTCTCGATCACACCCGACAAGCAGCCCCCCCCTCATTCGTACAACAGGAACGACCACCACCACCACAGTCCGGTGGTGGTGTGGCGACGACGGCAAGGAGAGAGAAACAGAAGAGAGGGTGTACAAGAGAGAGAGAGAGGCGACGGAACGTGGTGCGGCGGCGCGTGGCGGCATGGAGACTGGCAGAGAGGAAGATCGGAAGGAAAAAGAGAAAACCGGCGGGGCCGGTGTTGTTTTTCTGGCAGAACCGCCGTGTGCGGTGGCGTGAGGGCGGTCGGAGACCCGGTCCGGCGGTCGGCGTCAAGGACCGGCGGTCCATATCTTTATCCAGCGGGTTTCACCGATTCGGTTCGACAAGTTTGGCTCGGGTTCAGGTTACGGTTCAGTCACGGGTCAACCAGGCGGTTTGGCCAGGTGGTTCAGTCAACTCGGTCAACTCAGTCGGGTCCTGGTCAACTCGGGTTCGGTGATCGGGTCAAGATTCGGTCAACAAGTTATACTTCTCGGATTCATGTTCGGGTGTTTCGAGTCAACAACTTCGGGTCAGACTCAGTTTCAGTTGACTCGGTCAAACCGAGTCAACTCGGTCAACAGCAGCGAGTCAGCTCAGATGGTTCGGTTCGGGTCAAGCGGTTCGTTCAGACGGCTCAGTTTCGGTTTCAGTTGACTCGGTCAAACCGAGTCAACTCAGTCAACTCAGCGAGTTGACTCGGTCAGCTCGACTTTCGACTCGAAGAAGTGGTAAAGATTTTAACGGCGTTACTATTTCGTGTTTTATACTTTTAACGTATCACGTGATAACGAGCTCTCGAAACCGACTAATTATAAATTACATTCGTTATATATATTTGACAAGTTTGCACATAGTTGAATCTTGATTAAATTTGTGTTGAATTTTTGAAAATAAAGCGACAACTTGTGTTGTCGGGGCGTCCAAAAATAGAGGAAACTCTGCCCGTTTTTCGAGAAAAATCCGTAAACACGACACGTATTACAGTTTCAAAAACGACACTTAATGGAATTCGAGTCTATAATATTTCAAACCTTGATATTTCCAAACGCTTTTACAAATAAATATAATGTTATATTTATTTCGAACGTCGTTAACTCGTATACTTTTACAAAATAAATATAGTTATATATTTATTCTAAATGTCGTACAACGCGAAATCTTTTACAAAAATAAATATGGTTTATATTTATTTTCAAACATAACAACTCGACGATTTCTTTATAAAATAAATATAACTCTTCATATTTATTTTATACGCCTAGACGGCATATACGTATATTTTCGGCAAATATACTCAAGACGTGATATATATAATACAAGTTATTATATATTATTTTCTTACGAAACGCAATATACGATACGAGTTTGTTAGATGATATTTTCATACAAATAATCTGTTTGTACACGTACGACTACTCGAGACGTCTAACGCGATGATAACGATATATTTATATATTTTTATATAAATATTTATCTATTTTAAGTCTCTCGGAAACTAAGTCTTTTTCAAGACTTATTAAATTGCTACTGACATTAAACGAGACTTAACAAGTATAACTTAATTATTTTCATTAAGTTAATAACTTACTCGAATCGTTCGATTAACGATTCGGTAGAGCTCGATGACACGTAGTTTAGATACTGCGTTTATTTAGAAACTTATTAGATATTCCGTGTTAGGAATATTGTAGAATGCACGCTAGCAAGTCAACTCTTGGAAACGACATCACGAAGTCGTAAATTAGCTAGCTTTGCACAGGAATATTCAGGTGAGTTCATAACCCCACTTTTTACGGCTCTACATTTTTATAAATGTTTTCGGGGTGGAAAGACATGCACGTTTTGCAAAAGCAAACAAAGTTTAGAACAAATACAAAACTCGTATTTCTAAATCATATTACGAAGGGATTTCGAGGAACTCAAATGATTTACGAAAGGTTTATACTAAACATACCGGTTTTTACAAAAATAAATGCTTGTTCGAAATGTGAATGATATTCGGCCAGGGTGACCGGGGATTGGGTTAGGGTAACCAGGAATCTGGTCAGGGTGACCAGGAATTTATTTTATACACGGTATGAATAACGTAAGGAGGTTTAGATCATGTGAATGGGTAGTTAGAACCCCGAGGGACTCGAGCGGTAGATCTATTTGGGTGTAGCGAGCCCAGCTCCCGGTCCAACAGAACAGGCCTCTCGGAGGACTAACAGAACGGATCCGGAGTGACTTGGTACCCAACGCAAAATCGGCTAGGGTTGTGTCTTACTTACTTGCATTTCACAACATGCTAATGGCCTTGCAAACCATTGGTGATCACAAGTCCTCTTACACTGCTACATACCAGGAACTTTATACTTACGAAACATACTTGTTCATACAAATTAAATACCATGTTTTATACAAAATTTAAGGCATAGGATTATGCGGGTCAAAGTCAGGGTGGGCATTGATGATTATACGAACATTACAAAAACATGGTTTTATGAACATAACGTGTTACAAACACAACGTTTCCATATAACTTTGCAAGAAAATGGTTTTTAAATTCATTTTCTCAATACTACTTCAAAAACCGGTTATTCCAAAGATTTATTTCAAATCTTTCACAACTCAAAGGATTTATCTCAAACCTTTCACAACTCAAAAGATTTATTTCAAATCTTTTACAAACAAACTATGAACTCGCTCAACTTTATGTTGATTTTTATCGCATGTTTCTTTCTCAGGTTACAGTTCTAAGACAAGGCACGGTTGGAATAGGAGAACCATTGGAGACTCGAGTACTTAGCGGGCGTTCAGTTTCTAGAAGTCTTTTCTTTGCCTAATTGCTTCCGCTGTGCAATGACGATACCAGTCCAGTCACGCCAAGCTCTGATAATTTCGGGGTGTGACAGATTGGTATCAGAGCTATAGGTTACAGCGAATTAGGTCTCTGTTGTGATACCTAGGCTCTAACCTCGCTTTTCTCTGGGAACTTAGAATATTGAAACCTGAATACATACAGAACGCCTAGTACTCAAACATGGTCTCCAACCGTTGCCGAAAAACAAACAGTCAAAAAAAAAAAAAAAAAATTTTGTTTTCAAACATACGCTATTGTGATGTTTTACACACGGTACACGAAACGATTACATACAGTACCCAACACTCTGAGAGTTTAGAAAACATGCATTCAAGACCTTCGGAAAAGGGAGTCAGTCTGAGAGGCTGGGAGGCTAGTGGGACTAGGAAGGGCAGTCTGAGAGGCTGGAAGGCTAGTGGGACTAGGAAGAGCAGTCTGAGAAGCTGGAAGGCTAGTGGGACTAGGAAGAGCAGTCTGAGAGGCTGGGAGGCTAGTGGGACTAGGAAGAGCAGTCTGAGAGGCTGGAAGGCTAGTGGGACTAGAAAGAGCAGCTGGGAGGCTAGTGGGACTAGGAAGAGCAGTCTGAGAGGCTGGGAGGCTAGTGGGACTAGAAAGAGCAGTCTGAGAGGCTGGGAGGCTAGTGGGACTAGGAGGAGCAGTCTGAGAGGCTGAGAGAATTTGGCTAGTGGGACTAGGGAGTCAGTCTGAGAGGCTGAGAGGATAGTCTAGTGGGACTAGGAGATTCAGTCTGAGAGGCTGGGAGGATAGACTAGTGGGACTAGGGGAGATTACTTGATCGTTTATTGGTGACCAACATGCTTATTTGATTACATGATTGATTATTTGCGCATGTGTGTGTTCATTAAAGGTCATCAAGAAGGCACCGCGAATATTAACTCGGGCACGCACTGTTATCCATATTGTCTATAATACTTAACTTCCCTAGCAGGCAGCCTACGCAAAACGCTAGCACATGAGAATACATGGAGCTCAATTTTTACGCCAACGGATGTCGGGGTACATCACCTTCTACGCGGCACACAACGCTAGTGCACAGGTATACGTGAAGCTTAAGCTATACGTCAACGGAAATTGAAGTACGACACGTACGATTATCAAGGCGAGGCCTTTGAAAAGACACGATGGCGCAATTCAATGACGACGCTAGGCTCCTGTCAGCAGGAGAACTAACAATCAGGAAACGATAACTTGTCACGCGATCCTGCAACGACACGAATCACGCCAGGGAGAAGACTATTGTCTCTGCATTCCCCCCCCTCTCTACCTAACTAACGACGAATACGCTATGTTCGACATTCCATGGTAATGTCACCTAACAATTGGTCGTCACACGAAACCCCAGGTAAAGTCCTCAAATTTCTTTATTGGAATTTCGACTCTCGCATTTACTGAGTAGATTTTCGTATCTCTACTCCTCTTAAGGGTCATTATATCACGATCATTTCTTTCCAAGTTACATACATGGTTTTTCGTTGTGACCATGCCGAAAGTTTTCTTGTCGATACATATATCTATTGTCGGATTGCGCTAAAACCAAGTTCAATTGTTTGAACTTGCTCGTTACACTTATTCGATTCGAGACACCATATGATGTATTGGGAGCATCATATTCAAATCAATTTTTAACGAACACTTCATTTGTTCCGAGTCGTGGTAAACTTGTTTGGTATTCGACTCCATTAAATTGTTTGTTGATTCCGACACCATGTGATGGTGATTTTCGTTAATTTGAAGCTTGCGCTGAACTCATTTACGCATCTTATGCACGGATCTAAATATTTATTTATTGATTGTTTTCCAATCCACTTCGGTTTATTATATCAAGGCAGTCTTAATACAATAGTGTGTTAAGACAATGGTACACCAATTCACTTCATATTCCGGTGTACCTCATAACAGTTCTTTCAACATCGATCGAATGCTTTGCGACATTCATTGCTTCTTCACCTTCGATCGAAAACATTGTTTCATTGATGTTCCATTTTCAATTGAAAATCCTATGATGCCATTTGAAACGAACTTTCGGATTCACTTTATTACGTTTTCATTTGACTTCAAACACGGTGAATTTGTTTGATCACCGCTATTATTGAATTATTTCAATCACTACGACACTTTGTGGTGTCAGTACAAACTTGTAGCTTGGGCTAATTATGATTGAGCGTTTTATGCAAAACACAGGTGATACCTGTTCAATCACCTCTATTATTAAATTGTTTCATTCATTGCGACACCTTGTGGCGTCGGTATGACTTGCAGCTTGCGCTAATCACGATCGAACGTTTCATGCAAACTATTACATTTGAGATTGTTGATTCTAAGTTCATCCAGTGGATGTTATTGCTTCTAGGACTCAGTTACTTATTGTGAACGTTCTTATGGAATTCGATTGGTCGAAGTTCCTGTTGGATCCCTGTTAACTTAGTCACATTAGTGACTGTACCTATACGTCTCGTTTCCTTTGACATCAATTACTGAGACACTTTTCTTTTAAACTGTTGGGATTCCTATTGTGAAGGAATGCCCTTGAATTCACATGATTTGAATAAGTCTTGTTCGATTACGCGGTCACTCACTTTGTTATTATTCGGACTTACCTGCGAACAACACAATTCTGAGGGGATAACATAGTCTAAATTTCGAGGACGAAATTTCTGTAACAGGGGGAGAATGTGACAACCCGTGATTTACGGCACTTAATTACGTGATTAACAAGTGATTAACGCGATAATAAATAGTGTTTACAGCGCGAACTAACTTAATTAGGCCTTTGGAGTGCCTGGGAACGTTTGTCGGACTTTACAGTGCGCGTGTGGTGATTTACAGAAAATCTGCAGAATATTCCGCGACAACGGACTAATACCGTACGAAATACTGACGACGCCGACGAACACGGATTTCTACGAATATTTTATGCTCATGGAGTTTGGGTCGCGATATCGGGTCTCGTAAGACTTACGGGCCACTTACACACGGGATTGAGCTGGTGGACCCCGGGCCCAAGCCCAAAACCCACAAGCCTAAACCTACTCATAATATATCAAAATCCTTATAAGATCCTTTCAAGATCTTTCAAAAATCTCAGCAAATCTTTAAGAGATTTACAAGATCAACTAAATCTACAATAAATCTCATCAAGAGATTTTAGGCTGTTGGATAAAACGTGAAACCTGCATATAACTCCTCTACATGATAGACAAAAGAACTCATCCCATCTATAAATTCACACTCCACTTTCCTAAGTTCCCTCACCCAAAACCCGTGTCCCTGCATACCCTCATCTCCTCTCCAAATACACACACAACAATAACCCACCTCTCATCTTATACCCTCTCTCTCTACGATTAATACAAACACAGAGAATCAGTTCCTATTAAACAAACAACCGAACACACACACACACCAACACTCTCGATCACACCCGACAAGCAGCCCCCCCCTCATTCGTACAACAGGAACGACCACCACCACCACAGTCCGGTGGTGGTGTGGCGACGACGGCAAGGAGAGAGAAACAGAAGAGAGGGTGTACAAGAGAGAGAGAGAGGCGACGGAACGTGGTGCGGCGGCGCGTGGCGGCATGGAGACTGGCAGAGAGGAAGATCGGAAGGAAAAAGAGAAAACCGGCGGGGCCGGTGTTGTTTTTCTGGCAGAACCGCCGTGTGCGGTGGCGTGAGGGCGGTCGGAGACCCGGTCCGGCGGTCGGCGTCAAGGACCGGCGGTCCATATCTTTATCCAGCGGGTTTCACCGATTCGGTTCGACAAGTTTGGCTCGGGTTCAGGTTACGGTTCAGTCACGGGTCAACCAGGCGGTTTGGCCAGGTGGTTCAGTCAACTCGGTCAACTCAGTCGGGTCCTGGTCAACTCGGGTTCGGTGATCGGGTCAAGATTCGGTCAACAAGTTATACTTCTCGGATTCATGTTCGGGTGTTTCGAGTCAACAACTTCGGGTCAGACTCAGTTTCAGTTGACTCGGTCAAACCGAGTCAACTCGGTCAACAGCAGCGAGTCAGCTCAGATGGTTCGGTTCGGGTCAAGCGGTTCGTTCAGACGGCTCAGTTTCGGTTTCAGTTGACTCGGTCAAACCGAGTCAACTCAGTCAACTCAGCGAGTTGACTCGGTCAGCTCGACTTTCGACTCGAAGAAGTGGTAAAGATTTTAACGGCGTTACTATTTCGTGTTTTATACTTTTAACGTATCACGTGATAACGAGCTCTCGAAACCGACTAATTATAAATTACATTCGTTATATATATTTGACAAGTTTGCACATAGTTGAATCTTGATTAAATTTGTGTTGAATTTTTGAAAATAAAGCGACAACTTGTGTTGTCGGGGCGTCCAAAAATAGAGGAAACTCTGCCCGTTTTTCGAGAAAAATCCGTAAACACGACACGTATTACAGTTTCAAAAACGACACTTAATGGAATTCGAGTCTATAATATTTCAAACCTTGATATTTCCAAACGCTTTTACAAATAAATATAATGTTATATTTATTTCGAACGTCGTTAACTCGTATACTTTTACAAAATAAATATAGTTATATATTTATTCTAAATGTCGTACAACGCGAAATCTTTTACAAAAATAAATATGGTTTATATTTATTTTCAAACATAACAACTCGACGATTTCTTTATAAAATAAATATAACTCTTCATATTTATTTTATACGCCTAGACGGCATATACGTATATTTTCGGCAAATATACTCAAGACGTGATATATATAATACAAGTTATTATATATTATTTTCTTACGAAACGCAATATACGATACGAGTTTGTTAGATGATATTTTCATACAAATAATCTGTTTGTACACGTACGACTACTCGAGACGTCTAACGCGATGATAACGATATATTTATATATTTTTATATAAATATTTATCTATTTTAAGTCTCTCGGAAACTAAGTCTTTTTCAAGACTTATTAAATTGCTACTGACATTAAACGAGACTTAACAAGTATAACTTAATTATTTTCATTAAGTTAATAACTTACTCGAATCGTTCGATTAACGATTCGGTAGAGCTCGATGACACGTAGTTTAGATACTGCGTTTATTTAGAAACTTATTAGATATTCCGTGTTAGGAATATTGTAGAATGCACGCTAGCAAGTCAACTCTTGGAAACGACATCACGAAGTCGTAAATTAGCTAGCTTTGCACAGGAATATTCAGGTGAGTTCATAACCCCACTTTTTACGGCTCTACATTTTTATAAATGTTTTCGGGGTGGAAAGACATGCACGTTTTGCAAAAGCAAACAAAGTTTAGAACAAATACAAAACTCGTATTTCTAAATCATATTACGAAGGGATTTCGAGGAACTCAAATGATTTACGAAAGGTTTATACTAAACATACCGGTTTTTACAAAAATAAATGCTTGTTCGAAATGTGAATGATATTCGGCCAGGGTGACCGGGGATTGGGTTAGGGTAACCAGGAATCTGGTCAGGGTGACCAGGAATTTATTTTATACACGGTATGAATAACGTAAGGAGGTTTAGATCATGTGAATGGGTAGTTAGAACCCCGAGGGACTCGAGCGGTAGATCTATTTGGGTGTAGCGAGCCCAGCTCCCGGTCCAACAGAACAGGCCTCTCGGAGGACTAACAGAACGGATCCGGAGTGACTTGGTACCCAACGCAAAATCGGCTAGGGTTGTGTCTTACTTACTTGCATTTCACAACATGCTAATGGCCTTGCAAACCATTGGTGATCACAAGTCCTCTTACACTGCTACATACCAGGAACTTTATACTTACGAAACATACTTGTTCATACAAATTAAATACCATGTTTTATACAAAATTTAAGGCATAGGATTATGCGGGTCAAAGTCAGGGTGGGCATTGATGATTATACGAACATTACAAAAACATGGTTTTATGAACATAACGTGTTACAAACACAACGTTTCCATATAACTTTGCAAGAAAATGGTTTTTAAATTCATTTTCTCAATACTACTTCAAAAACCGGTTATTCCAAAGATTTATTTCAAATCTTTCACAACTCAAAGGATTTATCTCAAACCTTTCACAACTCAAAAGATTTATTTCAAATCTTTTACAAACAAACTATGAACTCGCTCAACTTTATGTTGATTTTTATCGCATGTTTCTTTCTCAGGTTACAGTTCTAAGACAAGGCACGGTTGGAATAGGAGAACCATTGGAGACTCGAGTACTTAGCGGGCGTTCAGTTTCTAGAAGTCTTTTCTTTGCCTAATTGCTTCCGCTGTGCAATGACGATACCAGTCCAGTCACGCCAAGCTCTGATAATTTTCGGGGGTGTGACAATTAGTGGACTACCCGACCCCTCAACGGCACCTTCCAAAGCAAAGTAGAGAGATCAGAAGACTGAACACGCCCCGTGCTCAGCCAGCACGGGGCCGTGCCCAAGAAGCAGCAGAAAAGACAAACCTATAGAAGCTTCTATTACCCACCCACGGGCCGTGCTCAGCGGACACGGGGACGTTGTCGAAAGTACAGCAGGCGCATTTATTGTAATTGCGAATTACAATTAATGAGGAGAGAGATTGTCAGACGGACACGGGGCCGTGCCCAGCGGACACGGGGCCGTGCCCAGCGGACACGGGGCCGTGCCCAGCTCTCTGTTCAGCCTATAAATAGGAGTGCTTGGATTCATTTCATCTCATCCCTTGGCACACCACCTCTCTCACACTTCATCCACCACCCACCACCATCACAACACCATCATCCACCACCATCATCCATTGTCCATCGTAGAGTGTGTGAGTCGTCTCGGGATCCAAGATTGATCGTAAGAGTTCTTGACAATCAAGGCCATGTTTGCCTAAGTCTCTTACATCACTTGGTGAAGACAAAGTGTCTAGTATAATACTTTTTATTTCTAATCTTTTGCACTTTTTATTTGGTTTTGTATTAATGACTTTAATAACTAGTTACTTATGTTGAAGGTGATCTTTCCTTATCGTTTGTCCGTGGTGTCTTGGCATTATTTTACTGTCTATATAAAATAAAGGATTTTCACCATTCATATCTCCACGGTCTATATGGAGATATGTTGGCTACCTGGTCGGGGGTTAAGGGAACGGTTTGGTAAATGTCTTGCCATTGTTCAGCGTTTAGAGGTCCTGCAATGGACCTGGGTCAAATTTAGTAGGACCTCCTTCAATACTTCACGGTATTGGATGGCGGGGGTCCAAACTCTTTGATCCCCTCATAAGTTAACTACTATTAATACTATAACCCGGCTATTTAGGACTGTATCCCTGCTGACTCAGACTACTTAGCCGAGGGTAACGTCACCGCCAAAAGCGGGGCCTACCACAATACTGCATTAATAACTTAATTCATTATCTTCCAATAATCCACCCTTTTAGGATTGTATCCCTGCTGACTCAAACTACTGGGGTGAGGGTAACGTCACCTTCAAAAGAGGGGCCTACTACAATAACTAAGATAATCTCTTAATTATGTGCAAAAGTGCGGAAATAATCAAAGGTTATACTAGATACGAGTCGGAACCAAGTGATTCATCTTGTCTATCTGTTTTTATTTTATTTTTATTTTCAGCATTTTAGTTAGTTTTTATCTTTTCTTAGTTTAAAACATTTTTCTAAACCTTTTGTTTTGATTAGACGTTGAGGATAAACCGGTACTAAAAGCTCTTGTGTCCTTGGACGACCTCGGTATCTTACCAACGCTATACTACACTCAACGATGGGTGCACTTGCCCATATGTGTGTTTAGTGTTAGTGAAATATCGTGTTTTATGAATTTAAAACTTGGCTAAAATAAGTGTTAAAAAGGGCTTAAAATATACACCTAAAATAAGTAACACTTCGCACGCATTAAGTTTTTGGCGCCGTTGCCGGGGACACAAGGATTTTATGAAAGTTAGGAATCAACGGCCTAATCATTTTTTTATTTTTTAGGTTTTTTTTTTCTTAGTTTTTCAGCTTCTGCAGAGCTCAGCACGGGCCGTGCCCGCTGAACACGCCCCCGTGCTCAATCATTGGAACTGGCAATCCTGTTTTACATCAGACAGTAAGCTGAACACGGGGCCGTGCCCACTCAACACGCCCCCGTGCCCAAGTTTCAGTTACTGAAAACAGAACCGTCAGATCCCGGCGGTTGGTAATTTCTGACATAAACATGAGTGATAGTAATTATTTTTACTTTCGGCACTCTTATGGTACGTGGTGTCAATTATGTGGTGGCGAACATGAAGAAGTAAAATGCTACTTCCTAAATTATAGGCCCCACTACATGGACCCACCGACTTCTCACAACCTTAAGAGGGGCGAAAGTAAAAATAAGCACTATTTCTCCCTCGAATGCGCCCAGCCAGATATTCTAGGGGAAATGCTCCTTGACGAGTTATTTCAACTAGAAGAGCTAATTCTGAAATGGTTAGGAGAGCTTGGGAAGGATTTTATTGATCCACCCCAAGACGATACCCATGAAGAAATGTTGGAACCGCATTCCGACAACCTCGTTGCTCCCGAAAATACCTTCGTGCCTAGCAAAGACTTGGACGATAGTCGTCCCTGTGTTGATTGTGCCGTGAAGGACTCTCCATCGATTTCGTTCGGTGCATACATAGACCTGAGCGATTCGGCATACACCTTCTTTAACAAGAGCCCGGGAAAGGGTTGGACTTGTCCACCTAGAATGAAAATAGGAATTACCCTCACCGACAACCTCTTGCGTTCTCGCCTTAGTCTAGGACAATTAAGGTATCTTAGGCACTTTGGGGTTGTTCCAACCAGTCAGGAGCCACCCGATAGTAACAAGTTCCTTAAAAAAACTAGACAACTTCATAAAACAGTCCCTAGACACGGGGCCGTGCCCAGCCAACACGCCCCCGTGTCCATCAAAAGATTCCATTCTGATCAGTACGTCAGAATACTGACAAACTGTGTCAGAACTCCACCTGCACACGGGGCCGTGTCCACTGAACACGGGGCCGTGTCCAGGATGCTGTCGTTTTTTATAAATGCAGCCAAGAATTCTGCACATTTGGACCAACTTGGGACAGAGATTTGCAGGAATCTTCTCTCAAACTATCCTAGGTAAGTCTAAAAGAAGGTTCCAACAACCCATCTTGTCCTTTCCTCTTTTAGCCATTCCCTTCTTCTCCATCTTTCTCCAAGAGCTACCATTGAAAGTTTGGAATTCCTCCAACTCTATGGTAGGGATAAATGAGTTTTGTTCAAAGAATCTTGGTAAAAACATGTTATGAAACATTGTTTTAAGTTATTAGTAGCTAAAAAGGCCCCACAAGTTCAGAAAATAACTTAAAAATCCAAGTTTCCTTGTTCCGAAACTCTGCAGAAAGATGAACACGGGGCCGTGCTCAGTGAGCACGGGGCCGTGTCCGGTCACTGTTTCATTAAATAAACTATTTTTAGTTTATTTTTCGTAGGATGTCGAGTGAAAACAGCGAAACATCTTATGTGCATTCGTCAAACAGCCGAAGAGGAAGAAGACCCTCCATTGAAGCTACACTTGTGCACTATGTGATAGCATTAAGGGAGGCTCTCGACGAAATGACTTCAGTAGAGGAGGTCCTAATCGACCATATTAACGATCTTACGATGGGACTTGAAAGCAGCTTCCAAGAAATTAACCTCTTGCACCAGAGGTTAAATATTCTTGTAGCACCTCCAATGGAACCAGTCCTTCCTCAACAGGATTGGAACCTGGCACTCGGAATCAACAACCCTACCGGGTGGGAAGACTTTCCGGCGGAACCTCCCGTGGAACACCAACAAGAGATCCCGGTGGAAGTTGAAACTCCTCAAACTAATGAGCCTTCTTTTCTCCTTCCAAGGGAGGTGGAAGAATGGCTCGCCGACATTTGAGGAGAACCGAACGCGGAAGAAGGAGTTCAAAAAGGCCTTGGTTAACCAAGATTAATTACTTCTTGGAAATTTTGCTAATTAAAATAAAGTAAAGGCTAGGACTCCATGGTTTGTTATTTCTTTGTTTTATCTAGTTTAATTTAGGACTATGTAAGTTCTCTCTATGATGAAATGAAATGATGGTTTTAAGGTTTGGATGGTTTGTAATGAATAAAACACACTCATGGTGGTAAAGGATGAAAAGGGGAACGAGAAAAATGAACCCATACACAAGAACAAGGCAACCCGACAATTCTCACCATTTCAGAAGGTTCAACATGGGCCGTGCCCAACCAACACGGCCCCGAGCTGAGCACCCTGCAGAAAACGCCCAGTTCAGGTAACTGGACACGGGCCGTGTTCACCCAACACGCCCCCGTGTCCAGGCTACTGCTTCTCTTGTTTTAATTATGTTACTGGCACTTGAACACGGGGCCGTGCCCGGACAACACGGGGACGTGTTCAGTGCCCAGTAACACAAATTTTTTCTTTTTTAAACACTATTTTACACATCTAATCAACCTAAAAATTTATTTTTGGGACACATTGAGGACAATGTGTAATTTAAGTGTGGGGGGATGCTAAAACCTTGAATTTTGCAAGTCCTAAATACAAGCCTTACACAAAACTCTATTGGAACCGATAATCACCCCAAATTTTTTTTTCAAAAATTTCCATTTTTTACTTGTCTAGGTTTAATTCGGAAAATTCAAGTTCTCAAAAAGGTTATATTTTTACAAATTTACAACCGATAGCGTAGTGATAAAAAGAACCAACATAAGAAAATTATGAAAAGGCATAGCAAACTTATTTAAAATTTGATTATATATACTTGATCACATAAAAACCCATTCCCACAAAAGTGAGTTTTGAGCCTTTATTGAGCACACAATTACATATCATTTGACTAAATGCTCATTTTTCGTTTCTTGTGTGAATAGCCGCTTGGTTCTTACGACTCTAGAACTTGCCATGACAATACATTCATCAACTTAAACCCGAGTAAGTAAATGATGGAGGCATTAGGACTAACCCTTTTTATTTCTACACCATTATTTTTCTTTTTCTTTTACCACCTACCAAAAAAAAAAAAAATCCCCCTAGTTAGCCCCTTTGAGCCTAAACCTTTTCGTTTCATCACCCAAACAAAAAACCTTTTTATCCACCAAAACCTTTTTCATTTTTAACCCTTTATTTTAGTAACAAGTTCGGTTCTTCGTAAAAAAAAAAAAATGTGTGTGATAATGATGAAGCAAAAAGAAAATAAACAAACAAGTTAATAAAAAATAACTTAGTTTGAATAAAAGCTTCATCAAAATAAAAAGTTGCAAAAATACGAAAACCGACACTTGTTACGCTTTTAGCCCTTTTTCTACTAACCACTAACCCAACCACCTACCTTTAACCCTAGCCTAACCCTTAACCCACAAAGTCCTCTTGATATCTACAAAGGTATAAAAGTTAAAAAGGAGGAGGATTGATTTCTTGGCAAGCCTATGGTAGGAATAAGTTCCATGCCGCTCTCGAGTGATTCACTAAAAATACACCTTCGGCCGAGTGTGAGTGATTTCCCCGTGAGGTATGTGAACTTGTATATAAATAGAATTTTAAAAAGGCATGTTATGCCCAAATAAGTAATTTCTTTTATGAAAAGTTCTAAATAAATCATTACGAATAGGAGTGTAAATAAATAAAAATAAAACCCAAAAAGATCTTGGAAATCCCGACACTCTACGACAAGCCCAAAACCTTCTCTTCTACCTATTCCATTTGGGAGTGTAAGCCACATATTAAAGAGTTTTGCTTGAGGACAAGCAAAAATTCAAGGGTGGGGGTATTTGATGTATGTAAAATGCAACATATAAATTACATCAAATGAGGCATAAAACTAACCCTTTTTAAGTACTAATATTGGAAAAAGAGTGTTTTTGTCTTCCTTTTGTATTTTCAGGATTAAATGAGCTCAAAAACGCAAAAGAAGCAAAAAGACAGCTAAATCCAACATAAATACAAGAAAAGGAATATTAGTGGACTACCCGACCCCTCAACGGCACCTTCCAAAGCAAAGTAGAGAGATCAGAAGACTGAACACGCCCCGTGCTCAGCCAGCACGGGGCCGTGCCCAAGAAGCAGCAGAAAAGACAAACCTATAGAAGCTTCTATTGCCCACCACGGGCCGTGCTCAGCGGACACGGGGACGTGTCGAAAGTACAGCAGGCGCATTTATTGTAATTGCGAATTACAATTAATGAGGAGAGAGATTGTCAGACGGACACGGGGTCGTGCCCAGCGGACACGGGGCCGTGCCCAGCTCTCTGTTCAGCCTATAAATAGGAGTGCTTGGATTCATTTCATCTCATCCCTTGGCACACCACCTCTCTCACACTTCATCCACCACCCACCACCATCACAACACCATCATCCACCACCATCATCCATTGTCCATCGTAGAGTGTGTGAGTCGTCTCGGGATCCAAGATTGATCGTAAGAGTTCTTGACAATCAAGGCCATGTTTGCCTAAGTCTCTTACATAACTTGGTGAAGACAAAGTGTCTAGTATAATACTTTTTATTTCTAATCTTTTGCACTTTTTATTTGGTTTTGTATTAATGACTTTAATAACTAGTTACTTATGTTGAAGGTGATCTTTCCTTATCGTTTGTCCGTGGTGTCTTGGCATTATTTTACTGTCTATATAAAATAAAGGATTTTCACCATTCATATCTCCACGGTCTATATGGAGATATGTTGGCTACCTGGTCGGGGGTTAAGGGAACGGTTTGGTAAAGGTCTTGCCATTGTTCAGCGTTTAGAGGTCCTGTAATGGACCTGGGTCAAATTTAGTAGGACCTCCTTCAATACTTCACGGTATTGGATGGCGGGGGTCCAAACTCTTTGATCCCCTCATAAGTTAACTACTATTAATACTATAACCCGGCTATTTAGGACTGTATCCCTGCTGACTCAGACTACTTAGCCGAGGGTAACGTCACCGCCAAAAGCGGGGCCTACCACAATACTGCATTAATAACTTAATTCATTATCTTCCAATAATCCACCCTTTTAGGATTGTATCCCTGCTGACTCAAACTACTGGGGTGAGGGTAACGTCACCTTCAAAAGAGGGGCCTACTACAATAACTAAGATAATCTCTTAATTATGTGCAAAAGTGCGGAAATAATCAAAGGTTATACTAGATACGAGTCGGAACCAAGTGATTCATCTTGTCTATCTGCTTTTATTTTATTTTTATTTTCAGCATTTTAGTTAGTTTTTATCTTTTCTTAGTTTAAAACATTTTTCTAAACTTTTTGTTTTGATTAGACGTTGAGGATAAACCGGTACTAAAAGCTCTTGTGTCCTTGGACGACCTCGGTATCTTACCAACGCTATACTACACTCAACGATGGGTGCACTTGCCCATATGTGTGTTTAGTGTTAGTGAAATATCGTGTTTTATAAATTTAAAACTTGGCTAAAATAAGTGTTAAAAAGGGCTTAAAATATACACCTAAAATAAGTAACACTTCGCACGCATCAGTAAGGGTTATCCTGCGTTCTTAGTTAACGTAGTAGATACGAAGGCTGAAGGTAGGAAGATCGAAGAGATTCATATATTTCGCGACTATCCGGAAGTTTTCTCTATAGACTTACCTGGATTGCCCCCTGCGAAACTGTAACACCCGTGTTTCAAAAGTTAAAGTCAAAGTCAAGATTGAAGTCAAAGGGAGACAAGATTGCTAATTGCGATCTGTCACTCCTTGCTCAATTCATATTTTGACTTCTTTGACTTGTAGATAGTCTTTTTATGCTTTTACGTTAGTTGTATTATGTGGAGTATTTGTTAATAACCGAGGTTTAATCGCTATTTATCGATGTTTATCGCATGCTTTATCGCTTTATCGCTTATCGCTATCGCAACTCGAATTACGCGTCTGGTTATGATTCTTATG
The DNA here is from genome assembly GCA_030545235.1 of Helianthus tuberosus. Taxonomy (NCBI): domain Eukaryota; kingdom Viridiplantae; phylum Streptophyta; class Magnoliopsida; order Asterales; family Asteraceae; genus Helianthus; species Helianthus tuberosus. Next base: position 130,437,059 of record CM060407.1, read on the forward strand.
TGTGTGTGCCTTTATGTATTACTTGTGCATGTTATTTATGTTTTATGATGTGGTGATTAATCAAAACGCAATCGCAATTGAATCGCAAACGCTAAACGCAAGTTAAATAGGATGATTGTATGTTGATATAGTAGTTGAGATTAAAAGTAATTTGAATAAGAAATTCTATTGCATCGCAACGCTCAACACTCGAACCGAAACTGCAAAATTCATCGCGCCGAGCACTCCAATCGAGTGGCCAGCCGATCGAGCTACCACCCGATCGGGCTGCCACCCGATCGAAGTGGCACTCGATCGAGCAGCCACCCGATCGAGGAGCCACTCGATCGAGCTGCCACCCGAACGGGTTGCCACTCAATCGACCAGTCACTTTCTTCCCTTTCCATTTATGGAAACCCTATAAATACCATCATATGTAAACATCTCTTGATGTTGACAGCTCTCTCCCATTCCACTCGCTCCAGCCGCTATTTCTTCAGATTTCTCACGATTCTTGTAAGTTTTCCACCTAAATCTTGTACTTTCTTGATCTACACGCACTCCTACAACTTTCTTTCTTTTGAATCATAACTTTTAACTGTGAAATCACTAGATTTGAGGTGTTCTAGGATGATGTCATCATGGTGTTCTTATGAACTTCGTGTTTTGACTTCAATCCACCATGAATAACTTAGATCTGAATTATTTCCACACAAGTAAGCAAAGATCTTTCATAGATCTGAACATATTTCATGATGAAAAGGATTGAAAGATGGGTTTCCAATCTTCTTTCAACTCTTTTACACTCAATGCACTCAAAACCGATGGAATCGGAGCTTGTTCAAATCTTCTACTCTTTCTTGTGGATGTGTTGGTTCAAGATCTAGATTCTATCCACGAGGTTACTGGTTTCGGGTTAAACATGAAACACCGTCTCGAACAGTTAACTGGTCGGACTAGGGTGGTTCCTGTCCGATCGGGTCACTAAGTCTTGACTAGGTTTCTGTTGTTTAGCACGTTATCAAACAAGTCTCGAGAAAGCTTCAAACCGTCAAAACAACCAAGGAAGAAGACGATCAGGTCAACTGGGACGGATTGCCGTCTGATCGGATTGCCACCCGACCGGATTGCCACCCGATCGGATTGCACCTTGGGTCCCACACTTAACTTTTATTTCAACATTTGAGGTTTTGAATATTGAACGGATTGCCGTCCGATCGGATTGCCACCCGATCGGATTACCACCAGACCATGTGATGTTTGACTTCAAACACTTAACAATTTTCAACATGTTCAGTATGTACGGATTGCCACCCGATCGGATAGCCATCCGATCGAGTGACCGTCCTGCTGTGAACTTGTTCTCAATCTGAGAAGTCTCGCCAATCGGATTGCTACCCGATCGAACGACCGTTCGATCGACCGACCTGAAAGGTAGAGATACTTCACTATTTTCAAAATGCTACAACGAAAACTTCAAAAGACAAGCCATAATACACAAACACATCCATCCCAAACGAGGTAACAATCCACACGCACGGTCACCCGATCGGATGACCGTCCGAACGGAGTGTCACCCGATCGACCGGCCACCCGATCGGATTGCCACCCATCAGACCATCCGATCGGATTGCCGTCCGATCCATTGACACTTCACACCGTTTTACGCGTTGCTCATCATTATTGCTATCGTTCTGATCAGGCTAATCTCACTCTAAGCGCTCCCTTCAATCCATCATCGCTGTGAGTATACTCGAACCCTTTTTGCTTTACGCACTTTTGGGTGTTACATACGTTACCTATACTAAATCACATCGAACACACTACGCATTACTTTAACGCTAACCGTTACTGCATGTTATACGTGACTTAATGAATGCTTGTTTGTTATGTTTACACATGGAATGCTGTCTACCTGCCTTAGCAACGATAGTACTATAGTTTGGACTCAGCACCTGTTCACTCAGGGGTTGTTAAGGACAATTAATTACATGGCTCACAGTGGTGAGTGTGTATTATGAACTGCCTTGGGTAGTCAACCCGCAGTCATTGGTATCGATAGGTTCTTGTCGATAACTAACGTTCTTCATTTCACACTGTGTATGTGCTGGTTATGCGTAAACGATTTCGAACTCTATTATATCTATCAAACTTGTATGCTCACCTTTACACTATGTATATTGACTTTTACTTTAACGTATGTGGCAGGTGCTTAAGATGTTTATATGCTTGGCTTGCTGTGAAATCGAGGCTAGGAAAGGTCTAGAAACAAATAAATGAATTGTCTGTATTTGAAATCTGAGTTGTTAGAACAGAACAATTTGACTAGATTTTGTCTGTAATAATTATGTTACTTTTTATGTCATGGTATGAGACGTGATGCTTTAAATAATTGGTAATTATAGTTGTTATGGAAACTTCTGGACAATCTGTTTCGCTCAATGCCACGCCCTGATGTTTCCGCCATCGGTTGGGGTGTGACAGATTGGTATCAGAGCCATAACTATAGGGAATTAGGCAAGACTCGACCTAGTCCGGGTCGATGTCTTAGAAACGACCTAGTCTATAGTTAGGTACCAACAGACTGACTTGTGCACACCCTGTAGGGGTTATGTATGAGCTTACTTGCTATTTCTCGCTATTCTCGCCTACACTACACCATCACTGCACTCTAGTTTTCAAAATGAACGAGCAATTAGGTCAAGATTAGGTGTGAAAACCACAAACTCTCGACTAAATTGCTTGTTCGACCCGCATTTTGTCTACAACCAGGAGAAATTACGCAGAATCAGGAGTGAAATCCATACTTTGATGCATAATTTTTCCTTTATTTTATCAAAAGCAGGGATGAAATCGTTAAGTTAGGGGTGAAACCCAAACCTCGATGACTTATTCTGATCGCTATTTTGTTTTACAAAACTCGCACCAAAGTTTCGATGGACTCCAACGACTTGAGGTCACGCTGAAACTGGAAGGATGCGTGTCATTCGCCCAGACCCGAGGCGAGAGCACAGTCCCGAAGGTCAAAATGCGTACTGAAAGTCCTTGTGAATAGTCGAACCACTTTGGGTAGTCGACGTCTATCAGCCTAAGACGATCTATTTTCGATTTTAAGCTCGCAATTGCCGATTTTATGTGTTTTCAATTTTGGAACGGCAAATATCAGAGTCGCTTTTGTCGTTTTATGTGGATTTCATGTGCTTTATGTGATTTTATCTGTTTATGTGTTACGATTTTTGCTGATTTATTCGCTTTTCTCTTTTCGCTTTGATCAACACACACGACTCGCACTGCACTTCTACCTCAAACCGCTAACAAATCGCTACTACATGAGGAACGACTTTACGCCATGTTGCTTGCTATATTATTCGCCTATGATATACTACTCGCTATGCTATTCGCGATCGCTATTCTCGAGCGCTCGCGGACTTTGAATGATAGGTTTCTGTATTCTGACTGCCCCTTGTGATTATGTGCCTCTGTGATTCTGTGCCTTACATGCTTATGTGCTTCTGTGCTTATGTGAATCTGTGATTATGTGCTTATGTGTTTACGTGATCGTATTCTTGAGCTTTAGTAGTACTAGACGTGTGAGGTGAGATTCGATTATGTTGTATTTGAGCCCTATGGCGATGTCTGTTGTAGACAATGTCGTCATCTGGACCCACATCTAGACCCCGTCACCCACGAGCTACTCGTCAAGAACAGAGAGACAAACGCCTTGCTGCTCTCGTCGCTAAGCAAGTAGTAAAGGTGGTTCCTAAGATCGTAAGTGAACTATACGAGAATGTGAGCAAATCGTCTGAAGAGTCCAGGACTGAAGCTCCTAAAGCTACTCCTAAAGCTGCTTTTAGCTTCAAACAATTCAAGGCTTGCGGACCGAAAGAGTTCACTGGCGAAGATGGCCCTACGGCCTTGTTTCAATGGTTCGACTCGATCGAGGTCACCCTGCATCAGAGTGGACGTCCTAACAATCTCCGCACTCTGAATGCTACCGGCGTCTTCCAGTCCCGCGCCTTAGACTGGTGGACGGCCGAGAGGAACAAACGCGGAAATGACGCAGCTTATGGTCTGTCATGGGATGAGTTGAAGAACGTTATGCTAGAAGAGTTCTGCCCTCCCCATGAGCGCCAAAAGTTGGAGGACGAATTCTGGCATCTGAAGCAGAAGGATGGTGACAACGCTGCTTTAACTGCTCGCTTCAAGCAGCTCAGTATTATCTGTCCTGATCAAGTGAAGACTGCTGACATGACAATCAAGAGGTACATCCGCGCTCTGCCAGATTGTGTTGCAGATTTTGTGCATGCTTCAAAGCCAACAACAATCGAAGAGACCTACCTGCTTGCCGCTGAGATCAACGACAAGCGAGTCAAAGCTGGATTTTGGGATAAAGCTACCAAGAACCTGCACCAAGCTACCGCCGCATCAACCGTTGATGTGACAACTCGAACCCTTGAACCTGATCGTCGAGACACGAGCATTTTATTATTGTTATTATTATTGTTATTATTGTTATTATTATTGTTATTATTATTATTATTATTTGATAAGAATAACACGCGATGAGATGAATGCACCGTTTGACCAACAACCCGAACTAGACATATTCAACGTAACACACACATGTATATATATTTACCGTGATATTTAGTTGTTAATTTAAATGGGCAAATTCGTTTAATCAAGACATGAAATTTAACGGGTTCGTGCACATGGGCTAAGTCCAACCCAACTTACCTAAACCCTAAAAACTCTACCCTTTAAATACACCCTTAACCCTCACCTCTTTTCCTTAAAACCCTAAATAGAATACATCAGCCGCACATACACCCCTGCCCTTTTCCCTCTCTCTCTCGATCATAATTTTCGATGACCGGAACTTTTCCGTTGACTCCTTCCGACACTTAAAACTCCCAGCAGACCACACCCAAAGCTCTTGTGACACTCTAGGTTTTCCCGAGCAACCTTCATATGTTAACGTTATGTGTACATACATTACTAAATGAAAGTTTATGAATTATCTTGGTGTGCTATGTGATCCTTGTATTAAGTCATGTGTATGAAATATAGGTATATGTGTATAAGTGTATATATGTGAGCCGAGACCACAAGGACCCGACTCGAGACCACTTGGTCTCGAGTAAACCGAAACCATTGGGCCACAAACACACACACTTGAGCCCACTCGGAACCCGTTAGGGTGCACCGACTTAGAGCGGGTATAAAACCCTTACCCAAGCCAACATTTCCCCATTTTTGGACACTCAATCATCATCCCAAATCCCCAAACATTCCCTCACACTCACTCCCACACTCTCCTACACACTCTCTCACTAAAACCCTAGCCACACCATTCTTCTCTCTCTCAGATCCAACCGGTAGCATTGAAGGTCCTTGGATCAGCTCATGTCATTCACTCAAGAACTTCTTTTCAACATTCTTACTCACCTTCATACTCTCGGTTCTCTATCGGTTAGTGTCTTTTGCTTGTAGATGAAAATATTACATGTGTTTCTTGGTGATTACATGCATGTGAAAGTGTTCATCTTGAATGGTTGATGATGTGCAAATTGCTTATATGTTCACTCATGTTCTTCATTATTGGGAGATGCAAAATGATTGATGTTTTGGATAATAGTAGCTTAATAGGTTCATAACTAGTTGATTCATGATAGAAAATGTTGTGTTGCGATATCATATGTTTAGGTGATAGAAGGCCAGTTATGATTCATAGTTGTTCACCTAAATGGATGAAATATGGGATGGGTGGAGTTCATTGGTGTAAGAATCTAGAAAATCCTAATGATGAACCGTATGAACATGTGATGAATATGTGTTGAATGTGTTTTAAATATTTGAATATGTGATGTTTGATCTGTTTTGATTAGAATTTAGACAAGAAAACATGTTTGTGCATTCTGGTTGGTTAGTACACAATTTCATGAACATGCAATTCCATTGGATAGTACATTAGAGGTTCTAGAAGGATCTCCACATCAAACAAACGAGTCGAGACCCTCGGTTGCGACTCGAGATCAAGCGGTAGACATCAAGGACTTGAGAGCAGCAAGATCTCGACTCGAGGTCTCATGATCTCGACTCGAGACTGAACTCGAGACCGCTGAGGTTGCGACTCCTGCATGCACCACTCGAGACTACCCATCCACAACTCGAGACATCTTGGTTGCGACTCGAGACCTCGTGTTCTCGAGTCGAGACCGCGTGGTCTCGGCTGGGCTGCTTGTCTCTGTTATTGGGCCACAGCATATATGACTATATGTTTTGGGCTGCAAGACCGTATGTGGGCTTTGTGTAAACTGTTACTGTTTGACTGTTTAAGAATTAGGACTGGCCCAATAACGTAATGGATAACTATGCGATATGTATGCTATGTGTTAGATACGTGTAGGATATACGTGACTTATTTGTACCTAAACCTGACCCATACTTGTAACCATGGTAGGACGTGGTAACCAGCGTGTTTGACCAAGTAAACTAATCTGCCGAGCAACCTAAGGTGAGTTCACAACTATTAAAGCATGCGTTCCCGGTGGTTTGGGAAACGTAACTTAAAACAACGCTATCCCCTTGTGAGGGATACAAACCTACTTTTCTCCCCTTATGCAGGGCCCTTAGTTGATTACTATTTATATTGGATGCAACAAGCAATACTAAACGAAACTCTATCACTCAAGTCCCTACTACTTAATACCGATTAGTCGCTGGGGCCTGGCGAACGGGTTATTAGTTGATAGCGCTATTTAGGTTTCACCAGCCTCACACCGTGCCCGTGTATGGGATCGGGAGTGAACTAATAGACTCTGGCAAACCGTCAATGATGATAGAACATTGGCAAACGGGGCACTCTACGGAAATGTACGGTCGTATAGTATTCGGTATTGTAAAACCAGTTTAGAAGCTTACTTAAGGGGTAGCTCCCCTTGGCATGGTATAAATGAGTAAATTAACTGTTGAAACAAGTTTTTGGAATTAAAAACTGGACAAACTCGTGAACTCGCCAACATTATGTTGATACCCTACTGCATGCTTTGCAGGTACCCAGTGACTCAGGAGCTTGCAGCTTGGGGATGTGTAGTGGTCGTCTTAACCCACGTGTTGGGTTCTAAATAAACTCGAACTATGAACTTTGTTTAAACTGTTTTGCCTATGCTTCCGCTACTTACTTAGATTGTTATTTGAACTTAAAACTTTTGAACTTTAACTATGGTATTTACTAACCATTATGGTTGGTGGACATTCCTATTATTAACTAAATGCTCAGTATAATTGGTGGCTGGATCCTATTATTAACTCCGTAAGTGGATTTTGAAGGTGTGACAGCTCTCTTCTCATGGTATCTTTCTCATAACACCTCACCCACAATCACCTCCCTTGAAACCCCTTATTCGCAGATCGGAAATGGAGGTTCACGGCGGCATGGTGACGGGAACAGAGAGAGATAGAGAGAGAGAGAGAACGGGAGCTGGAGATGATGACGGCGGCGCCACAGGTGGCGGCGGCAGGTGAGCTCCGGCAGAGTTCCGATTTATCCTACGAGATGACGACAGTAGAACCCACCGGTTAGTGTTAGGCTATTGTTGTACCCTTGTGGCTTCTAATCTTGTATAATTGTTAAGTGTCTGTTTAGATAAGCATGATTTGAAAGTTTTTTTATAGAATGATGAATGATGTTTGTTGAAGATGATATGATAAACTGTTAAATGAAATCTAATAGGTTTCCTTGTGACCGATGGGTTATTTTGAATTTCTTATGGTTTTTAAAAGGTGAGAATGTTAATAGGGTGCTTGATATTATTTCCATGGCAAATGGTTTGTTTGAATCTAACCATACGTTGTCAAATTAGTTAGAATGAATTAGTGTATTTACTGTGCAAAACAAGCTGAGTCGGAATTGATTGGTTAGAATAATGAATGTTATTTAGAATACATAACAATAGAATTTTTAGATGATGACTGTTATAAAAGTCTGATGATTGGTTTTGAATTCCTGGTGGCTCTTAAAAGTGTATAGAAACTGTTATATGGTTTAATGGTTTTGGTCAAGTGTAGGTCCGCCACACTTCTCTTGTATTCTTTGTAAATTTTGGATAAAAATAGGTGCTTGATGACATGGTTATTTAATAATTTATTTGAACCAGTTTTTTTTTTTTTAATAATAACTGAATAGGCCCTTGAACTGGCTAAACCAAACCGTAGTTATTAAATAACACATTTAAATGCTACCATAGAATTCAGCTAGGTTCATACAGTTATTAAATAACCATATTTTCGTGACTATCCATATGTACATTTAAATAACTATTTCAAACCATCTAAATAACTATTAAATAACTATGGTCATTTGATGATGGTTATTTAATAATGGTACTTATTAAAAGGAAAGAATAGGTCTGCTTGTTGAAAAGTTAGAAGTTGCTGATATAGGGAATAACCGATGTTTTTGCTAAGAAATGAATGATGCATGATTAAGGTTTATCAAATCGGTATGTTCTGTTAAACGACTAAGATGACGATATAAAGTGATTCCGTGATGGGTTAGTCTTAACATGCTTAGAATCTGCAACAATGATTGGTATAAATTATGTGAGTTAAATTGATATCTTGTCTGATGAAATAATTGCTGCCGTACACCCGTTAGTCGCACACTTATGACCGATCGCACACTACTCACACCGCACACACTAGTGGGCCACACACTAGTAAAAGCCCACGTTTTACTTATATAAACTGCACACATATACTGTATACGGATCTATGATTAATCTGTGATGATGTTAGTGAATGTATATACACGTTAAGTATAACATGCAATCGTTGTTACTTGAACATTACTTGTTAGATACGTGTACGGACATACATGATTACTGTATACTGTCCTAATAAGTGGTAACCATAATAGGACGTGGTTGACCAACTTAGGACTAATGCTTTATCTACCGAGCAAAGCAAAGGTGAGTTCACACACTTTCTAAGGCGTGGGATTCCCGGTGGTTGGGAATGGGTTAATGAATTAAAACGGAACCTACATATCCTCCTTGGGTAGGATATGTACCGCCATCCTCCATAGGTAGGATGCCAATATAAATCCTGCGTATTCTCCTTGGGTAGAATACGTACGTTCGTCCTCCTTTGGTAGGACAACAACCTTTAAACTTACTAGACAAAACTCTATCATGAAGTCCCTCATTTTTATATCGACTTAATCGCCGGGCCAATGGCGAGCGGGTCATTAGTTAATAGCACTATTAGGGTTGACAAGCCTCACACCGTCCCGGTCGGACGGGCGTGTACTAATGGATCTGGGCACTTAGTCTATAATGATAGACATTGACATAGGGCACAACTTACTTTTGTCAGTTGTCGATATGGTAACGGTCTAGTGGTTCACATGGGGAAGCCCCCACTGATTATGGATATGGTTTGGGAAACAAAGATACTGGTTAACTCGTGGTTTACGAAACAACTTATGGTTTTCAAAAGAAACTTCTAAACTAAACAACCAACTGTGAACTCGCTCAACTTTGTTGTTGACTCGTTGTTACATGCCTTGCAGGTCGTTAGGTGCTTATGGAGCTTGCACAGGGAGGAATGGTCGTTGTGGGACATGGACTGTTGAGTTCCATGTTAAACACTTAAACTTTATGAACTTATTACTTATGTTTGGGTTTTATATTTTATGTTTCCGCTGTTAACTTAAAGTTGGTTACTTTCTTTTGGACACTAATTATATTGTGGTTGGTTTAATTTACTTAATTACGTTGTTCAATATGATTAGTGGCTTGATCCTGGTCAGTCACGCCTCCATGCCACCATACTCCGCTTGTGGATTTTGGGAGTGTGACAGATTGGTATCAGAGCCATTGTTATAGTGAACTTGGTTTTTAAAAAAAAGGGGGAAAAGCTTTTTGGCAAAACCAGACTATAACCTGTACAGTGCTCAACGATCCACAACGACGCTTCGCCCCACGTGCAAGGCTCAACACTTTAGATGGTATGGTCTATGCTTATGTTACCTACTTGTTAGTTACATTTGCATGGTGCGTTGTTTATGGTCTGCTTAGTTAACATAGTAGCATGTTCCCCTTATTAGCCCTAGTATGCTCGCTTTGACACTCAACTGTTTACTTGAAACTTGACCGTAGTGATCAAATTCTTTTCCTGTTTTCTCCTCACCCCACTACGACAACAGTTTTATGCATTCTATTTATCCATACGATTGTCTCTACACGACGTCGCCGTTACAACTAGAATTCAGATCTGACCCTCCATACATTCAGTTTGCACGTCGACATTCACGTAGACCAGAACCGGCCCAAACGAACTAGGATTTAGGAGAACAATATAACCACGGGTCCATGTTGACGAACCCCATCATCTCCACTAGTCATCGTCACCAGAAGCGATGTAGTCACAGTTACACGCGTTTGGCGTTGTACCACTCGAAACCCTATCATCCAAACTCTGTTTTGGACCAATGTTATACTCACGTGACCATGATGCAACGAACCTTCCTTTCGTGTCGTGCTGCCATCTACCATTACTGGAACTGTCTCTGGAGAACGGAATAGTCGGCGAAATTCTTCGGTTATTTATTGGATTTTTGTTTCACTCAATTCTTCGTATGAATGTCACCAACCTCCTATTTCTTTGATCCGTATCTGATATAACGAAACGCTAACAACCATACCACGGTTTCCACCGATCACAAAATCACCCTTACCCCTCCCCCCCATTACCCTGTTGAGTGGTTAATTCTTATTCTACTTTGATTTTCACCTTTGTATACCCAACTTAGCAAGTGGATGCCTCCTAATGATGGGATAGTCTTCGGGACATTCGAGGACGGAAATACGGATTACTCAACCTACAGACGCACACGATGAATTAGACATTTATCTCACCCATTTCCCCCTTACATTACAAGAGTCGCATTTTGATTCTACGATAGTTTATCTTAATTATGTGAAATCTTTTCACTAGCCTTTGTACCGACCTATGCTTGTTGACTAATGCTAAGCCTAATTTCTACAAAACCGTTATTGTTGTACCACGGTGACACAACGTCCTCGCTTCTCCATGCAGAGATGCTAACATGAACTCACCCTAGTATTGAGAATTTGGAAGGCTCGACTTTCGATCATTGGTGATCACATCTTTAAACCCTGGGGATAGTAAGGTGTTATTGATATGATTATACCCTCTTGAACATGTTTTCGCACCCTTCCTTTGTGTTGGTGCATGCGTCTGTCGACTTCGTCTTGTATCGAGTCTTGCATTGCTCAGGGCACGAAGTTTGAGAAAACAAGATTATATTGCTGATTCCGCTTGAGCATGTGATTCCGCTTGAGTGAGTGATTTCACTTGAACTTGTGATTTCGCTTGTAATGAGATTTCGCTTGGAGCTGTTTCAAGCGAAATCAGAATTCTATATATAGGTGATAGGTTGTGTCATTTGGAGCGGAATTAGGGTTGAGTGTTTCCGACGGCGAAGCTTTGTCGAAGTGTCGTCTTGCTGTAAAACTGTTCAGGATCAATATAAACGATAGTTAATAGTGATATCTTACTGAATTCAACTCATTATGTCTGTTTCCGCCTTTCATTTTGAGTAGAACACCTCTAATCGACTCATTTCGGGTCTGTACACGATCCTACAAGTGGTATCAGAGCTCAGGAGGAGGAGTTCTACAGATTTCAGCTTGATTTCATCTCTTTTTCTTACTTCTACACCTTCTTTTCTAAATTGAACAACTTTTCACGGTTAAAATGGCCTGAACTTTTCACAATATAAGCGTAATCTTGTTTTAACAAACCCTTGAGAGAATTAGACCAAAATTCAGCTTAAAAGTGACAAAAATGGACCAAAGTTCTTATTCCGCTTGAACGAGCTGCTTAATTCCGCTTGAAAAGTTAAGATCATTTCAAGCGAAATAACTTGTTCCGCTTGAAAAGTGTTATTCTGCTTGAAATTTCAAGCGAAATCAATTAATTTCGTTTCCAGTAGTTGATTCCGCTTGAAAACACTATTTTGTTTGAACTTCTTATTCCGCTTGAAATTCTTAATTTCGCTTGAAGTTGTGTGCAGATTATCTTGCTTGAAAATACCTGTTTTGTGAAAAAGTTTACCGAATCATGAGTGAAGAATTTTACAACGCATTTGAAACATCCTCAACTACTCCGGCTACCATTGCTCAAAATATGAACTTGGAAAATGAGACTGGAACTACGCAAAAACCCCCGAAGCTAATGAGCATTGAAGAGTATTACGGTTGGAAAGATCGGTTTGAAAACTGGGTTCAAGCGAATCATTTGAGATCTTGGGAGTGTATTTTGAAGAAGTATGTTCTACCACGTACTGATTTGCAAGTTGAGAAAGAAATCTTTGAATTCAATGACAAAGAACGAGATATGTACAAGGCTGAAAAGATGACGATTAGTCTACTTCAGCAAGCTATTAAAGAAGACATCTTTGTATTACTTCAACATGACAAAACTTCAAAATCAATTTGGGATGCTCTTAAAATCAAGTTTGAGGGAAGTGAGAAGATGATTAAGAGTAAAAAGGCACTGCTAAAAAAAGAATTTGATCTTTTCACAAGTCTGCCAGGGGAAGATACAAAGAAACTGATAGAAAGATATTGCCACTTAGTGCGTTCTATGTCGTTGCTAAGCATAACCAAAGAACGAGAGGAATGGGTCGACAAATTAGCTGATGCATTACCTCAGAAAGAGTGGGGTACATTTTTGATGATCTTAAAGAACACCGGAGTTTATGAAGGTTTGACGATTTCTCAGTTCATCAAGAAGATTGAGGGTCAAGATCTTGAACAGCAAAAGATTGCAAGGATGAATAATCCAAGTAATCAACAAGATGTGAAAATGTATTACAAAGGAAATGTTCAAGAGATTGAAAAGAGTCTGAAAATTCAAACTGCTTTTAGTGCTGGAAACTCATCTGGAACTGTTGAACAAAGTCCAAATAGCAGCAGTGGATTTTCTTCTTATCCAAGTGTTGATCCAAAGAATTTAACTTCAAGCTTTCATTCTCAAAGTTCAAAAGGTGGAAATGGTTGTGTGATACAGTGCAACATTGCATTGAATCTTCCAGATGGTCAAAGCTTTTCTGAAGAAATTGCAAAAGATCACATGGCGTTACTTGCAACTGTGTTACAATCCTATGAAGGTTTGGTTGCAGGGAGGATCGGAAATCCTATGCTGACGAAAGAGGATTACGATCAAATAGACGCTGAAGAAATGGAGCTCATGGACATCAAATGGTGTCTAGCTAGTGTCTTGATGAGAGCAGAAAAGTTTAAAATGATAATAGGGAGAAATGATTTTCTAGATGCACATGTGTCTACCTTGGGTTTTGATAAATCTAAAGTTACTTGTTTTCGATGCAGGGAGAAAGGTCATTTCAAAAGAGAATGCAAAAATCAAGAGTCTAGTGGAGCAAAGAATCCTTTTGGAAAAGATGATTACTATCAGAAAGCCATATATCAACAAGTTGCTCATCAACCATATCAACAAAAAGAAACACAAACTGCTCATGGGAAAATGATCGAAGATGCAAACAAGAAAGCTTATTTTGATATCATTGATCAAGATGATGAGAAAATGGCTCCAGGTTTCAGTTGGGACAAATATATATCAGCTGATAGTAAGGCATGTTTAATAAACCAAGATGATGAATATTTACCTGAAAGGTTCAGCTGGGATAATTTTGTGGATGAGAATGGGAAGTTTAAAGCTTTCATTGCAAAGATAGTTCAAGAACCCAATTTGTTTACAGAATGGATGAAAGCAATTGGTGTTCATGAGAAGAATCAAGAAGAAGAATCGGTTTCATCCGATGAAAGCTCAGAAGAAGCAACTGTTGTTGATCAAACATCATCTGATTCTGGCTCTTCAGATGATAGTTCTGAAAAGACAAACTTTTTGATCAAACACCATCTGATTCAAGTTCTTCAGATGAGAGTTCTGAGAAGAAAATAGATTTTGATCAATCACCAACTGATGACAGCGGTGATGATGAGGAAGAAAGACATATCAATATTGCAAAATCACATTTATCTCCTGAAAGTTTTCAATTTTATTTTGCAGATCGCTTAGAGAAGCTGAATGAGAGACGAGCAGCAAAAGAACAAAAGAAAATGAAGTGTGAAAGTATTGATAAAAGGGAAGAGACTGTTCAAAATGAAGAAGTTAAAGCTGAGAAGGTGATTGAAACTGAAACAGTGATTGAGGTTGAGAAAGTTGTTGAAGTTGAAAAGATTGGTGAAGTCATCAAACCTTGCTCAAAGTGTTTAGAATCTTTCAAGCAATGTGCAGAAAAAGATGAGAAACTAAATGAGCAAGAAAAGATGAAAGAACAATTATTGTTCAATCTCAACTACGTGAAAGAATCTTATGATGTGTTAAATAGAACAGTAACTGGTCTTCAAAAGACAAATTCTGAAAGAGAAGATGCACTGACTATGATGAATGCTGTGATGATGACAAAGCAAAAGGCGATTAATCATTACATTGAAGAATGTGAAAAGTTGCAGCGAGAGTTGGAAAATGAAAAGATAGAAAATGAGAGAATCAGACGTTTATTACAGAGTTATTCTAGTTCTGATTATCTCATTGACCGAATTTATCCAACTGTTGCAGGTTTTGAAGCATTTAAAGATGAGAAGCCAAAGAAGAAAGATATTGGTAAGAAGCAGAGTGTTAGTTATAACAAGTGTCCGCCTCCGATTTGGGAAGGGTATTCGCCTAGAAAACCGAATGAGGAGCAAGTCGAAAAAGCAGTCAATATAAAGTTAAAGTTCGATGTAACCGATGAATTACCAGAAAACATTGACGTCGTTTTTACATCGTCTGACACTGATCATGAGTCCGAGTTAATAAAAAAGGTGGTCGATCAGGTGTTGGATACAGATGAGGAGTCGGAGTTAAAGTCTGAGTTAAAGTCCGAGTCTGGGTGTTCAAGTTCGTCCATCATAAGTTCGAGTTCGTCAATCAACAGTCAAAAATCATCGGTTAAACGGGTGTACAATAAAGAATTCCTGTTATCAAAATCTAATTTGAATGACGAAACAATCAAAGTGGCATATATATTGATTGATTTAGACAAATTATATTCTGATGAGGAATTTCCAATAAGAAGTGTTAAATTTGAAAAGATAAAAAAGGTTTTCAAAATAACAGAAATTAATATTTCTGAAATAAAAGATGTAAATCTTACTGAAAAACCTAAAAAATACACTTCAAGAGTTCAACAACGGTTAAACAAGAAAAAAAGGTTACGGTACTGGTTCTGGTTTTCAAAAGAAACCAAACCATAACGGTAATTTCAAAAAGAAAGGATTAGGATTTATTCCACCAGAAAATTATAAAAATGAAAAATATGTCCGAGATTTTAAATCAAAAATGACATTTGTTTCAGGGACAAGCTCGGAAATAGAAGCAAAAAGCTCATTCTGGAAGCAATCAAACAAAGAATTCCTTGCCAAGAAGCAAGAGAATGTGAAGAATGGAGTTAATCAACGAAAGGAGACAAGAATATGTTACAAGTGCAATAAAGCTGGTCATATTGCATGGAATTGTTCTCAAGTAACAAAAACAAAACAGGGATTTTCTGAAAAACTTAAAGAGAAAGTTGTTGAGAAAAATGAACCACCAACGGAAAAATTTAAAATTTTTGAAAATTCAACATATGAAGTTGGTGAGTATTCAAAGACACATTTTTATCAAAAGAGAGCTAAGCATGGCAACCAAGTGTGGGTTGTTAAGAAGTTTTATGAGAAACTTGGCGATGAATCTGATTCCACAAAGTCAGAGGAGCCACAGGCTGAGCTAAAAATAGAAACATCAGTTCCGCCAATGGATGAGGTCAATTTTCCACCATTGAGGGCTGAAAATTTTAAATCAAAAGTTAGGAATTGAGAACTCGAATCAGTTCTATTCTGAGAAGAAAGAATTTGATGTCGAGAAAGCATTTAATGGAAATGTGAAAAAGATTTTTGAAAACATGGTTGAGGGTAAAGTTCAAGGGGTAAAAGAGTTTTATGAAACAAAGAAAGCAACATTTTACCCAAGTGCAGGTGAGGAGGAAACATCCAAGTTTGGTGAAGCTTGGATGTCTATTTTTCATAAGTAAAAATCTGGACTTGCCGGAGCTCCCAGGTTTGTAAGCGTGGAGAAGGAATCGGCATCTTTCTTGATTGATAATCTTACAAGTGGTACAGTTGGTAAAGATACAGGTGGTATTTTATTAAACTGTTATATTTTTCAAGTGATTGATGAATGAATCTACAAGTGGTTGAACAAATTTTCAACTGCAAGTGGTAAATCAAGGTCATTAAGTTGAACTTGATTTGACCATACTTACAAGTGATTGTTTGGAAAACAATGTGATGAATGAATCCCCATACCTACAAGTGGTTCTTAAAATCAACAAAACTTATTTTCCGGAAAAACCATTTGATTAAAATAAACTTAAGTGTTTTGAAATCTAAATGGGAAAATAGTTTGTTGTAAGGGGGAGTTCTGATTGTTTATGCCAAGTGGATGGCGATTTGAAGCAATTCGATATTTGTTGCCAATTTACTTGTACAGTTTATTTTCAAATTTCCTTAAATGTGTTTGCATTTTAGGGGGAGTAAAAATTTCAGAAAATCCAAAAACATTTGAAAATTTGAAAAAGACAAAAACATGATAAAATTCAAAAAATGAGTTTTGGTGTCAAAGAAGAGGAAATGATAGTACATCAGTAGACAGTTACAGTATGCTAAAGAAATGTAATGATTAACTAGCGTTAAACGGTCTCACTGATGATATGCCGATAGGTTTTTACACATTTAGTAAGCTTTTTCGGGATATAAACTTAAATTCAAACTTGCTTATATCATGGGGAAACATCTCTTGGATATATGGGTAACCCCCGAAATCTTGTTTGAAAGGCCCCTCTTTCTGAGATACTAGGTCTTTATGCTCAGTGATATCTAGGGTATTATCCCGAAACTTCTGATAATGCGGAAGCAATGGCCTAGTCCCCGGAGAATACTTTATTGCTTGCTTGAAATATAGCGCCGCCCTCAGCATAAAATGATGAGACAATAAAATTGCTAATCAATGCTGTTGTAAAAAAGATCCTCTAAAGGGGACCCACCAAAAGTCGAGCCGTCATCTCTCTGCTGAACGGAAGTTCTGACCTGAGCTCTCACGGTTTCGCAATTTAACCCCTTACAGATATCATCTGTGGTATACTCACCTGTAAGACTGAATATTGGGATATGAATACGGGAGTATATTCAAGAGGTGGGACACATGAATGAGTTTAAGTTCTTAATTCACCTAATTCGTATCCTGAATCAGTTCAAATTTTGTGTGAAAATTTAAGTGGATCAGTATATCGGCAATCTAAGTGAATTGTTTAATTCTTAATGTGTAACTAAGCTCAACGGTACTTGTGACTTGTCAAAGACTGATATGATCCTCTTACACAAACTCACAAAAAATATTGTTTGTAAATATTTATTTACTGCATTTCATTGTATTAAAAATCCAAAAAGATTTTTAGTGTGTTTTAGCATAAATTTTTGAAAAGTCCAAAAAGATTTTTGACAACTGATGTTGGAAAGCTGATTTTCAAAATTCCAAGTGCTAAACATGATGAGCATGTGGTAAGGGGGAGCGTGTGTTTAAATGAGAAAAGTTTTCGAATATACAAGTGGTCATCTGAAGTTTCTAATATTGATAAATCTTTCTGATTAAATTTGAAGGGGAGTCTGTATAGATAAATTTTTCAAAATGTTAAATTTGTGAAATTTATTTCTGGGTTAAGAATGTGCAGGTGTAGCCAGGCTTCGATCCTGAACCTGAAGAAAGATCACAAAGTCAGGTTCCGATACCTGAGGACTCTGTGATTTCAACAAGCCAGACTGTGATCCCAGCATAACGAAAGGGGGAGTCTGAAGACATCAGAGTAAAGATTATTTGTTCGAGTAGAGTCTGTTGGTGCTGGAAAAGAGTTTGAGAGGACTGATAAAGATTGAAGGTTGAAGACTCGACACTTTAAGACTCGTCAACATTCGAGGGGGAGTCTGTTGGTGCATGCGTCTGTCGACTTCGTCTTGTATCGAGTCTTGCATTGCTCAGGGCATGAAGTTCGAGAAAACAAGATTATATAGCTGATTCCGCTTGAGCATGTGATTCCGCTTGAGTGAGTGATTTGGCTTGAACTTGTGATTTCGCTTGTAATAAGATTTCGCTTGGAGCTGTTTCAAGAGAAATCAGAATTCTATATATAGGTGATAGGTTGTGTCATTTGGAGCGGAATTAGGGTTGAGTGTTTCCGACGGCGAAGGTCTGTCAAAGTATCGTCTTGCTGTAAAACTGTTCAGGATCAATATAAACGACAGTTAATAGTGTGATATCTTGCTGAATTCAACTCATTATGTTTGTTTCTGTCTTTCATTTTGAGTAGAACACCTCTGATCGACTCATTTCGGGTCTGTACACGTTCCTACACTTTGAAACCTCTTGACTACACAACCTAATTTTAAATTCATTCACACGACATAAGGAAACTCCTCTGAATTTGGTTGCTTATCGACTCGATAAACCGCAAACTCATCTAAGTTCATCAATCAAGGTGAATTATTCCCCCTCTCACGAGGGGAGCCCAACAACTTAGATGGAAATTTCAGTGAACCTTAACACTACAAACCTGTACGACGGTCATCCTTCTTCAGCTAGTTCTTGTTGTGCTAACCATATCGATATAACACTCCTATCGGTGAACGGCGTTCTTCAATTTAACCCCATACCATTTGTGTGTGATGAGCTGCATCTTTGACATTAGATAAACCCTTGCTGCCAATCCCGAAACCCTTATGTTTTTCCTCGAATTAAACGCATGGGATTGCGGCTACTCTTCCTGTGTGTTTTCACAATTCGTGATATACTTCACGAACTCCCAAGTTCTTATCTCGCCCTATTCTGCACAAACCCCGCTCGAACGAATTACTCTTTACGAATATGACCCGAGGGGCAACGAGGCAAGAATACCTCAGAGGTAGAGATATCACAAGCACTGTCTTTCGAACTCGATACGACCAATATGACTTCCTAGACACGACATTTAAATTGACATTCGAATTTACCCTACCTTGACAGATTTGCCACTTATTTCTCCGATGACATCCGAAAGTACTCCAAGAACCAGTAGGAATCCGAACGATACCTATGCCTTACCATGGAGCATCTATGACACAAACCGCATTACGCTAAGTTTCCAATCACGTACACAATCTCTCATGGCTTAAACTCGAAAGAGTATCACTTAGCATTAGAAAGATGCTCAGGGATTCGCAATTCCAATGATTGAAAGATATACTATGAGGTACTCCTATTCTACCCTATCCTATCCTGGGCATTGATGAAATTACTGCTTTCAGCAGTACGCCCATTCAAGTACTTGAAGCACTAGCTGAAGCGACGCAAGGATAATCATTGCCTACGTAACTCGACAATGCAAGGTTGTGAGGAAACTACACTACTCACGGTCTAGAATTGGGAACGGTAGCCTCCATAATCGAAAAAGAGAAAAAAAAAAAAACCTTTTAGCCAAGTCTATGCGGGGCATGGGTAAATAACTCAAACTCAAAGATGGCATCGGTTGAGTGGTGATGTTATCAACCGACTAAAACTGAACGTTTTCTCATGGTCAAGGAAACCGACAAGTTTTAAAATCTTGCAAACATCTACTTGAAGGAAGTAGCTGCTAGGCGCAGGGCGCCCAACTCCCATCATCTCTAAATATGACTTACGTTTCACGTCCGATTTGTGGCAAGGCATGCACAAATCCTTCGTCTCACGATCATGCATGAGCACTACTTAACACCCATGAATGAATGGTAGAACCAAACAAACTACTGAAGACATGCTGCAGGCATGTGCTACCGATTTTGTCCACGGCTGGAAACAACACCTACTTCATTTACAGTTAATGGAACTCAGCCTTATGTGAAACAACCATACACTAGTCCTGGTTACTCAGGACGTGCAACCATTATTAAGAGTGTTTTAGTGATTGTTTGCCTACTATACCAGTTCGTGTCATCGACACAAGACTTTTGATACAACGCGCACCCTAAAGTGAGTTAACAACTTTTACTAAAGGCATATGTCCATAGTTTGGGACAACACACTATTTCCCCGGTTTTGGAAATACATACGGTACCCCTAGCTTGAGGCTACATGCGCGTCCTTAGAAAAGTACATATTCCCGGGTATTGGGAACCACTATTACCCCTGGATTGGGACTGCCTTAAAATTCTAGATTGGAATACTACTCTCCCTGGATTGGGAAGGAATACTTTTCAAACTAATATTCCTAGAGGAATATTTTTTTTAAACATATTGGTTTAATTTCGATAGTTAGTTGACAAACTCCACTTTATCACTTCATTGAGGAACCGAGTGTGACCACCCCCCCCCCAAGCGTTGTAAGGTATCTATAGATCAAGTTAGTCGGAACTCACTTCAAGCCATCGTTTTAGAACAATTTTCGGGAAAAAAATTCTTTCGAGTAGGGAATGATGTAACACCCAGCCTTCACAGGGTGAACACAAACCCTGCCAACTTCGTTAACCTATACGTTTACTTAAGCGTTCCGTTTAAGTTCAAGTGAACCTAGTATTTTAGAAATTCCACATACACTCGCGACACAGTGTGAGTTTTTAGATACAACTTATATAACATTCCCTGCTAAGTGGAATAAGTATGAACTATGTGAATTTTTCATGTTATGTGAGTTCTGTGAATATTGCATGATACGTGACTTTATGTGATACATGACTTTATGTGCTATGTTCTTTGCATTATTCGTTTCGTGAACTTGTGTGAAACTACGTGTATTTAGGTATAACATCAAGCTAGTAACAAATCTATAAGTAAAAACTCACCGCATGTCTTAGCTTAAATTTCGAGGACGAAATTCCTGTAACATGGGGAGAATGTGACAACTCGAACCCTTGAACCTGATCGTCGAGACACGAGCATTTTATTATTATTGTTATTATTATTATTATTATTGTTATTATTATTATTATTATTATTATTATTATTTGATAATAATAACACGCGACGAGATGAATGCACCGTTTGACCAACAACCCGAACTAGACATATTCAACGTAACACACACATGTATATATATTTACCGTGATATTTAGTTGTTAATTTAAACGGGAAAATTCGTTTAATCGAGACATGAAATTTAACGGGTTTGTGCACATGGGCTAAGTCCAACCCAACTTACCTAAACCCTAAAAATTCTACCCTTTAAATACACCCTTAACCCTCACCTCTTTTCCTTAAAACCCTAAATAGAATACATCAGCCGCACATACACCCCTGCCCTTTTCCCTCTCTCTCTCGATCATAATTTCCAATGACCGAAACTTTTCCGGTGACTCCTTCCGACACTTAAAACTCCTAGCAGACCACACCCAAAGCTCTCTTCTCATGGTATCTTTCTCATAACACCTCACCCACAATCACCTCCCTTGAAACCCCTTATTCGCAGATCAGAAACGAAGGTTCACGGCGGCACGGTGATGGGAACACAGAGAGAGAGAGAGAGAGAACGGGAGCTGGAGATGATGACGGCGGCGCCGCAGGTGGCAGCGGCAGGTGAGCTCCGGCAGAGTTCCGATTTATCCTACGAGATGACGATAGTAGAACCCACCGGTTAGTGTTAGGCTATTGTTGTACCCTTGTGGCTTCTAATCTTGTATAATTGTTAAGTGTCTGTTTGTTTAGATAAGCATGATTTGAAAGTTGTTTTATAGAATGATGAATGATGTTTGTTGAAGATGATATGATAAACTGTTAAATGAAATCTAATAGGTTTCCTTGTGACTGATGGGTTATTTCGAATTTCTTGTGGTTTTTAAATGGTGAGAATATTAATAGGGTGCTTGATATTATTTCCATGGCAAATGGTTTGTTTGAATCTAACCATACGTTGTCAAATTAGTTAGAATGAATTAGTGTATTTACTGTGCAAAACAAGCTGAGTCGGAGTTGATTGGTTAGAATAATGAATGTTGTTTAGAATACATAACAATAGAATTTTTAGATGATGACTATTATAAAAGTCTGATGATTGGTTTTGAATTCCTGGTGGTTCTTAAAAGTGTATAGAAACTGTTATATGGTTTAATGGTTATGGTCAAGTGTAGGTCCGCCACACTTCTCTTGTATTCTTTGTAAAATTTGGATAACAGTAGGTGCTTGATGACATGGTTATTTAATAATTTATTTGAACCAGTTTTTTTTTAATAATTACTGAATAGGCCCTTGAACTGGCTAAACCAAGAGCCCCAGCAGCAGCAGCCTCAGCAACAGCAGCAGCAACAGCCTCAACAGCAACAGCAACAAGCCGCCCGCGCCCGAACTTTCAACATCAATGCGCGCCAAGCCTAGGCTGACAACAATTGTAGGATCGTTGTTGAACCCAAACGAGTCGTTCAGAAGAGCTTTATATCCTATTCAAAGGCGGAATCAGTGAAACGGACGTGGAAACAGCTTGATACTATTAAATCTATCACTTTGATTGATTATAACACTAATTACAACCTGAACAGATTTCGGCAGCACTTCGTTACAAATTCTGAAGTGTTCCCAAATGAATCAACAAGTGCCCTATATATAGTGTTTGGGTTTAGCTTGAAATGGGTATGACAAGTTCAAGCTAACCCTGATTGATCTGGTTTAGCTTGAACATGTCACTTTCAAGCTAAACCTCATGTAAACCCACTAAACTTTGTTTCTTGCACCTCGGACACTGATAATCCTATTACATCCTATTACATGATACAAGACGAAGTCAATAGACGTATTGCACTAACAGACTCCCCCTCGGATATTGACGAAGTCTTCAGTATGACACATCTTCAGTCTTGATCATTCTGCCTTCTCATTCAAGTAGTAACATTATAAACATCTATCAATCCTTCTTTTTCTTTTATCAGCTTCAGGCTCCCCCTCTCGTCAAGCTTCCGTGCTTTGGGATCGTCACCTAGCTTTCCATCTACAAGCTCCTCCTTGATTCAAGCTTGTCTTCAGACTCCCCCTTAGATTCTGCTCTCGGGATTGTAATCTGGACTATCTGCAATTACTCATACGTTTATAAGTAACAACTTTTTAAACTACCAGTAATCATAACCTGGCAATTCAATCTTCTCTAAAACACTCCCTCTATAAACAATCTTTACAGATATGGCAATGTCCAATATCCAAAATCCTCACAGTAAATCATCCAAGTCCAAACTAATGACCTTGGAGATATCACAAACTGTTTTTTGAAATTTTTAATTTTTAATTCAAGATTCAAATTAATGAACTTGTTTTATTTTCAGAAACACAATCAGCTTACTTAGATTTTGAAACTCAGCATTTCAGACATCGGTTGTCGAAAATAAAGCAGAATCAAAAATCTTTTTGTATCTTTTTGAAAATATAAAGCAGTAAAGAAATATGTACAAACATATTTACACACAATATTTTTGTTTAAGTTTGCGTCAGAGGATCATATCAGTTTTTGACAAGTCACAAGTACCGTTGAGCTTAGTTACACATTAAGAATTAAACAATTCACTTAGATTGTCGATATACTGATCCACTTAAAATTTCATACAAATTTCAACTGATTCAGGATACGAATTAAATGTTTTAAGAACTTAAACTCATTCATGTGTCCCACATCTTGAATATACTCCCGTATCCAGATCCCAATATTCAGTCTTACAGGTGAGTATACCTAGATGATATCTGTAAGGGGAATAAATTATAGTACGAAACCGTGAGAGCTCAGGTCAGAACTTCCGTTCAGCAGAGAGATGACGGCTCGACTTTTGGTGTGTCCCCTTTAGAGGATCTTTTGCATTACAACAGCAATGACTATCAATTTTATTGTTTCATCAATTTGCTGAGGGCTGCGCTATGTTTCAAGCAATGCAGAAAGTATTCTCCGGGGACTAGGCCATTGCTTCCGCAAAATCAGAAGTCCCGGGATAATACCCCAGATATCACTAAGCATAAAGACCTAGTATCTCAGAAAGAGGGACCTTTCAAACGAGATTTCAGGGGTTACCTATATATCCAAGTAGTGTTCCCCACGAAATAAGCAAGTTTGAATTTAGGTTTATATCCCGAAAAAGTTTACTAAATGTATAAAAATCTACCGGCACATCCACGGTGAGATCGTTTAACACATTTTAACTTTCTAATTCTTTAGCATACTGTAACTGTCTACTGATGTACTATCATTTCCTCTTTTTACACAAAAACTCAATTTTCATTTTATCATGTTTTTGACTTTTTCAAATTTTCAAATGTTTTTGTATTTTCTAACAATATTACTCCCCCTAAAATGCAAAACCATTTAAAGAAAATTTGACAACCAACACTGATAGCTTTGTCTCGCCATCCATTTTCTGTTAACCGAGCTCTGTTTTGCAGAAAAACTAATATAAAGTACCCCCATGATTTACAACCCATTGATTTTCGACAGTTTGAAAACCGTTTTTCAATCTTGTGAAAGTAATCATGTTTGTTCCGCCGTGAGGGTTTCGGCATATTCAATCAGAACTCCCCCTTACAACAAACTATTTTCCCATAATGATTTCAAAACAGTTAAGTTTGTTTTAATCAGAATGGTTTTTCTGGAAAAATTAGTTTGTTTACCCATCACTTATAGGTTTGGGGTTATCACATCACCTTGATCTCTTTTAACCATTTTGAAAATTTAACATTATTAGGTCAAACACCACTATCACTTGTAGAAAATCAAGTACAACTTAATGTCCTTGATTAACCACTTGTAAAACGAAATATCACAGTTACCATCCTGTGAATTTCTAAAGAAAAATGATGCCGATACCTGCTTCACACTTACCAACCTGTAAGCTCCGGCAAGTCAGGAATTCATCCAACAGATTTTGACACCCAAGCCTGACCAGCCTTAGGCGCATTTTGAGCTTTTCTCTTTTCTTCATAAAACTCCTTCACTCCTTTTTCCTTACCATCAACCATCTTACTAAAAGTATGTTTAACATTGCTATTAAACATTTTTCCAGCATCAACACCTTTTGATTTTGGGTTTGTGGCTTGTAATCGTGGAAAGTGTTCATCATTCATTAAAGGAACTGTTTCTTCCTTTTTTACCTCAACTTGTGGCCTCTCTGATTTTGTGGAATCAGATTCATTTCCTGAACTTGGCTTGTCTGACTTGGATGAGCCAGATTCATCGCCAATAACTTTCTTTTTCTTCTTGTTTGTCCTCAGATTTGCATCTGAAGAATTCAATTTGCTTGACTTTGCCGTCAAGTGAATTGATTCATCAGAAATTTTATTCGAACCAACTGGTGAACCTGAAGACAAAATCTTCTCCAAATACTCTCTCGCCTTCTTCCTCTTATTCCTCAGTCTGTCTTTTTGCCCCTGCGAAAGCTTCACTTTCTGTTCTAGAACCTTCTGTTCTTTGGGCTTGACATTGACTGGTTTCTTCACCGTTCTCTGAGATTCAACCCTTGATCTTCCCATCGATCTCCTTGGGCAATCTCTGGCAATATGTCCTCTGATATGGCAATTATAGCATCTTCGTGTTTCAAAATTCCAATTTTGGCAGTTAACAGCAATGTGTCCTCTAACACCACAGGTATAGCACACTCTGTTATCGTACCATCCACTTCTGTCAGTCCAAACCTTCGAATCATAACATTGTTTGGCTTGATGATAGTCATTTCTCCTCTTGTATCCTTGATTTGGCATTTGAGCACTGTGGTCAAACCTGCACCACTTATTACCATCATTTTGTGAGTTTTCATTTACAAATTTTTGTGGTTTTTTATAATGATTGGATGACTGAACTGATAAGCTTTTATTTTCATTTTTAAAATTTTTCGAATTTTTAACTTTTTGTTTCTGTTCTACATTCTTCTTAACAGGTTTTTGCTTAGAACATTCACCTGTTTCAGTAGATTGCAAAACAGTATTTTAAAAATTTTCTTGTAAATCTAAAAATATTTTTCTTTTCTTTTCTTTTTCTTTTTCATCATCAGCTTTGTCATCACAATCTTCAATTTTGACTTTGTCAAAATTTGTGACATTGTCACTTATTGGAACAGAATTGATTGGTTTTGGACAAACATATGATGTAGAATTCACAAAACCTTTCAATTTATCTTCAAGCTCATTAATTTTATTCCGAGCAATTTCAGCTTCGTTTTCAAGCCGAATGATTTTCTGAAGATGAGAATTTATCTCAATCTGTTTTTCAAGATTATTTTTAAAAATAACAGATTTATCATCTTCTAAAACCTTCATTTGACTTTTAAAATCTTTTTCTAATTTAAAAAATTTTTTGTTTTCTAATGACAAACTCTCAATATTCTTCAAAAGTTTGTCATTTTCAGATTTTAGTTTTTCGCAATTCAAACGCAACTCCAGAATCTGTTCATCATCGGTTTTCTTCCCATCTTTCAAAACTTTGTTTTCCAATGTCAAATTCTCCGCATCACTCAAGAGTTTGGCATTGTCTGCTCCAAATTTATCACAATTTGAGCATTTTTCATTCATCTTTTCAGCATCATCTTCTTTCTTTGTTTCCATCCTGAAAGTTCCTGCACAAAAAATTTTAACAAAATCAAGAGGGTTTGCATATTCATCAATAAAACAACCTCTCTTAATATCATATTTCATGACATTTTTTTTGCAGCAAGACATACAGAGAATCTTTTTCTCATTTCAATGATCACATCCAAATTTATCTTTTCTAAGTCCCTTTTCATTTCATTCATCAACTCTTCTTTTCTTTTTTCTTTATCAAGCATATGTGATTTAAGCTTATTGATGAATTCTCCAAAATGAAGCTTTGAGAAACTTGCATCCCTTTTTAATTCACTCAAAAATTCATCCCATTCTAAAGGTAATGCATCAGCAAATTTTGAAATTTTTTCAGCATTTGAAACCCTTATCTCATATTTATCTAACTTATCAATCAACTCATCAAACCGTCTATCCAACTGTTCCAAAGATTCATGTTTCATGCACAAGAAATTTTCGGATCTTTTAATCCAAATGTCCTTCTTATTCTTCTTATCAATCCAAGATCCAGAAGTCCAATCATTTAAATCTCTAAGATTCTCGTTTTCCTGTTCATCAAACACTTTAGCCATGATTATATCTCCTTGAATCAAACTTGATTGACGTGAAATGATGTTGACCCGGAATTTCCACTTTCAAGCGAACTGAGACTTTAAGCAAAAACACTCCAATCCTGATTCAAGCTAAAGCACTAATTCAAGCTAAACCTGATTCAAACTAAACCTGATTCAAGCTAAACCTGATTCAAGCTAAACCTGATTAACTTTCAAGCGAAACCTGATTCAAGCTAAAGCAGATGATCTTTCAAGCTAAAGCCAATTTGAAGAGAAACCAACAAGATTTTTCAAGCTAAAGCCGATTTGAAGCTAAACCAACAGCTATTTTCAAGCTAGACCCAAAGTGTTCGTTCAAGCTAAACCTAGTTTTTGGTCCAATTTTGTCATTTTTACTTTGAATTTTGTAATGAAACTTTCCAGGGTTTGTCAATATGTAGTTTTACACCATCTGTGAAAATTTGATCCAATTTTGACCGTTAAAACTTGTTCAGATTGAAAAAGAAGGTGTAGAAGACAGAGAATCGATGATATCAAGCTAAACTCTTCTTCCTGAGCTCTGATACCACTTGTAGGATCATTGTTGAACCCAAACAAGTCGTTCAGAAGAGCTTTA
Organism: Helianthus tuberosus; assembly: GCA_030545235.1. Taxonomy (NCBI): domain Eukaryota; kingdom Viridiplantae; phylum Streptophyta; class Magnoliopsida; order Asterales; family Asteraceae; genus Helianthus; species Helianthus tuberosus. Next base: position 130,464,890 of record CM060407.1, read on the forward strand.
TATCCGATTCAAAGGCGAAATCAGTGAAACGGACGTGGAAACAGCTTGATACTATTAAATCTGTCACTTTGATTGATTATAACACTAATTACAACCTGAACAGATTTCGGCAGCACTTCGTTACAAATTCTGAAGTGTTCCCAAATGAATCAACAAGTGCCCTATATATAGTGTTTGGGTTTAGCTTGAAATGGGTATCACAAGTTCAAGCTAACCCTGATTGATCTGGTTTAGCTTGAACATGTCACATGTCACTTTCAAGCTAAACCTCATGTAAACCCACTAAACTTTGTTTCTTGCACCTCGGACACTGATAATCCTATTACATCCTATTACATGATACAAGACGAAGTCAATAGACGTATTGAACTAACAACAATGTGGTTAATGGTACGTTTCTCGTGAATGATATTTATTCTTCGTGTTTATTTGATACTGGAGCCGATAACTGTTTTGTGTCGTTTGAATTCGAGAAGCTCCTTAATCATAAGCGCTCCCATCTCCCATCGACGTTCGATGTCGAAGTTGCCACCGGAAGAACTGTCGCCGTCAATTATGTTCTTCGTGATTGTACTCTTGAACTCAACAATCACATTTTTCCGATCGACCTTATTCCGATGCAACTCGGAAGTTTTGACATCATAGTAGGCATGGACTTTCTTCGAGAAAACCATGCTAAAGTTGTGTGCTTCGATAAGATGATTCGATTCTCGCTCGCGAATGGTGAAGTATTATGTGTTTATGGTGAAGTCGCATCGAAGAAACTCCAACTCATGTAGTGTGTTCAGGCTAGCAAGTATCTCCGCAAGGAATACCAAGCTTACTTGGCACACATTGTAGTAACGGAGAAAAAGGAAGTTAAGGAGGTGAAAGACGTCCCTGTTGTTTGTGAATTCTCTAATGTGTTTCCTGATGATCTTCCCGGTTTACCGCCAAGTCGTGACATCGACTTTCGTATCGACCTCATTCCTGGAGCAAACCCTATTGCTAGAGCTCCTTATCGACTCGCTCCGTCCGAAATGCGTGAACTCTCGAGTCAGCTCCAGGAATTGCTTGATAAAGGCTTCATTCGCCCGAGCACCTCTCCATGGGGCGCACCAGTCCTTTTCATCAAAAAGAAGGATGGGTCGTTCAGGATGTGCATCGACTATCGGGAATTGAATAAGTTAACAATCAAGAATCGCTATTCTCTACCTCGCATCGATGATTTGTTTGACCAATTACAAGGTGCTACATGTTTCTCCAAGATCGATCTACGCTCAGGCTATCACCAGCTACGCATCCAAGAAGAGGATATACCCAAAACCGCTTTTCGCACTCGATACGGCCATTATGAGTTCGTTGTTATGCCTTTTGGTCTAACCAACGCACCCGCGGTTTTCATGGATCTGATGAATCGGGTATGTAAACCATTTCTTGACCGCTTTGTCATTTGTGTTCATCGATGATATCCTGATCTATTCAAAATCGAAAGCCGAACACGCGCAACATCTACGTTTGGTTCTCGAGCTACTCCAAGGGAATCGACTCTATGCCAAGTTCTCCAAGTGCTAATTTTGGCTAGAGGAGGTTCAATTCCTGGGTCACATTGTCAATAGTCAAGGTATTCACATCGATCCCGCGAAGATTGAAGCAGTTAAGAGTTAGGTTATGCCGAAGAACCCGTCTGAAGTTCGTTCTTTTCTCGGACTAGTGGGCGATTATCGTCGATTTATCGAAGGGTTCTCTAAAATCGTTGTGCCGCTTACCGCTCTCACGCATAAAGGCAAACCTTTTGTTTGGGGAACTGAACAAGAGTCTGCTTTCCAAACCCTCAATCACATGCTTTGCAATGCTCCCGTCCTCACTTTACCCGACGAAAATGACGACTTTATTGTCTATTGCGATGCCTTAAACCTTGGTCTTGGTTGTGTTTGCATGCAACGAGACAGGGTTATCGCTTACGCATCTCGTCAGCTCAAGATCCACGAGAAGAACTATACAACCCACGACCTCGAGCTAGGCGCAGTTGTTTTTGCATTAAAGATTTGGCGACACTACCTTTACCGTACTAAGTGTACGATCTTCACCGATCATAGGAGCGTACAACATATCTTTGACCAGAAAGAACTTAATATGCGTCAACGCCGATGGGTAGAACTTCTCAGTGATTATAACCGTGAGATTCGTTATCATCCTGGCAAAGCAAATGTCGTTGCCGACGCTCTACGCCGATGAAGCTATCTGCATAACGCTCGTAATATTCAAGCCCAATATGATCTCAAAACCCTTATTCATGAAGCCCAACATGCCTGTTTTAACGAACGCAGATTGAAGAAGGAAAGGATCTATCATGATGGAGCCCAACTTATGAATAAGTCGAATTGGATATTCCACTATCTGGACCGAATTTGGATTCCTAAACGGACCGACTTGCAACAGATATTGATGGACGAAGCCCACAAATCCCAGTATTCCATTCATCCCGGTGCCGATAAAATGTACCAGGACCTTCGCTACAAGTACTGGTGGCTGGGCATGAAGAGAGATATCGCCCTCTATATGGGAAAGTGCCTGACTTGCTCGAAAGTCAAGGCTGAACACCAAAGACCCTCTGGCTTACTTGAACAACCCCCGATCCCTATGTAGAAGTGGGAAAGTATAGCTATTGACTTCATAACAAAACTCCCACGTACGCCATCAAGTCACGACATCATCTGGGTTGTCGTCGACCGTCTGAGCAAATCTGCTCATTTTCTGCCGATACGAGAAGACTACAAGGTAGAAAGATTAGCCCGAATCTACACCGATGAGATCATTTGTCGACATGGGACGCCTCGCGACATCATCTGACCGTGATGCTCGGTTTACCTCGCGTCTGTGGGAAACGTTTCAAACGGCTCTCGATACTACGCTTAATCTAACTACCGCATTCCACCCTCAAACCGACGGTCAGACTGAGAGAACGATTCGTACCCTTGAAGACATGCTCCGTTCGTGTGTCATAGATTTCGGTGGTAATTGGGACGCTTACCTGTCGTTAGTCGAATTCTTGAACAATAAAAGTTATCATTCCAGCATTCAAATGGCACCATTTGAGGCTTTATACGGAAGAAAATGTCGATCGCCAATTGTATGGCACGAGATCGGGCACTCGTAATTAACCGGTCCTGAGCTATTGCAAGAAACGACTGAAAAAGTCCTCCAAATTCGAGACAATCTGCTGAAAGCTCGGAGTCGTCAGAAAAGTTACACCGATAGATGACGCAAGCCCCTTGAATTTGACGTTGGCGACTACGTACTCCTAAAGGTATCACCTTGGAAGGGTGTGGTCAGATTCTGCAAGAAAGGGAAAATAGCGCCTCGATATGTTGGACCTTTTAAGATTCTAGAAAGGATCGGAAAAGTCGCCTACAGACCCGAACTACCGGAGGAACTTAGCAACGTCCACCCGACTTTCCATGTGTCGAACCTCAGAAAGTGCCTGGTTGATCATGATTTAATTGTACCTCTAGAAGATCTTCAAGTAAGCGAAACACTACACTTCGTGGAGAAGCCTGTCGAGCTCATGGACCCCCAAACCAAGCAGCTCAGACGCCCACGCATTCCTATTGTGAAGGTTCGATGGGAAGGCAAACGAGGCGCAGAGTTCACTTGGGAACTCGAAAGCGACATGAAGGCGAAGTACCCGCAGTTGTTTGTTACGGCTTCGGCCTAATTTCGGGACGGAATTTCCTCAACTAGGGGAGGCTGTAACACCCCGTGTTTTGAAAGTCAAAGTCAAAGTCAAGATTGAAGTCAAAGGGAGACAAGATTGCTAATTGTGATCTGTCACTCCTTGCTCAATTCCTGTTTTGACTTCTTTGACTTGTAGATAGTCTTTTTATGCTTTTACGTTAGTTGTATTATGTGGAGTATTTGTTAATAACCAAGGTTTAATCGCTATTTATCGATGTTTATTGCATGTTTTATCGCTATCGCACTCGCAACTTGAATTACGCGTCTGGTTATGATTCTTATGTGTGTGTGCCTTTATGTGTTACTTGTGCATGTTATTTATGTTTTATGATGTGGTGATTAATCAAAACGCAATCGTAACTCAATCGCAATTGAATCGCAAACGCTAAACGCAAGTTAAATAGGATGATTGTATGTTGATATAGTAGTTGGGATTAAAAGAAATTTGAATAAGAAACTCTATCGCATCGCAACGCTCAACACTCGAAACAAAACTGCAAAACTCATCGCGCCGAGTACTCCAATCGAGTGGTCAGCCGATCGAGCTGCCACCCGATCGAAGTACCACTCAATCGAGCTGCCACCCAATCGAGGTGCCACTCGATCGAGCTGCCACCCGAACGGGTTGCCACTCAATCGACCAGCCACTAACTTCCCTTTCCATTTATGGAAACCCTATAAATACCCTCATATGTCAATATCTCTTGATGTTAAAGCTCTCTCCCTCTCCACTAGCTCCAGCCGCTATTTCTTCAGATTTCTCGCGATTCTTGTAAGTTTTCCACCTAAATCTTGTACTTTCTTGATCTACACGCACTCCTATGCCTTTCTATCTTTTGACGAGGTTGACGAGGTTTCTGTTGTTTAGCACGTTATCAAACAAGTCTCGAGAAAACTTCAAACCGTTAAAACAACCAAGGAAGAAGACGATCAGGTCAACTGGGATGGATTGCCGTCCGATCGGATTGCCACCCGACCAGATTGCCACCCGATCGGATTGCACCTTGGATCCCACACTTAACTTTTTATTTCAACATTTGAGGTTTTGAACATTGAACGGATTGCCGTCCGATCGGATTGCCACCCGATCGGATTACCACCCGACCATGTGATGTTTGACTTCAAACAGTTAAACAATTTTCAACATGTTCAGTACGTACGGATTGCCACCCGATCGGATAGCCATCCGATCAAGTGACTGTCCTGCTGTGAACTTGTTCTCAATCTGAGAAGTCTTTCCAATCGGATTGATACCCGATCGAACGACCATTCGATCGACTGACCTGAAAGGTAGAGATACTTCTCTATTTTCAAAATGCTACAACGAAAACTTCAAAAGATAAGCCATTATACATAAACACATCCATACAAAATGAGGTAACAATCCACTCACACGGTCACCTGATCGGATGACCGTCCGAACAGATTGTCACCCGATCGACCGGCCACCCGATCGGATTGCCACCTGATCGGATTACCGTTAGATCCATTAACACTACACACCGTTTTAAGCGTTGCTTATCGTTATTGCTATCATTCTGATCAGGCTAATCTCACTCTAAGCGCTCCCTTCAATCCATCATCGCTGTGAGTATACTTGAACCCTTTCTGCTTTACGCACTTTTGGGTGTTACATACATTACCTATACTAAATCACATCGAACACACTACGCAATAATTTAACGCTAACCGTTACTGCATGTTATACGTGACTTAATGAATGCTTTTTTGTTATGTTTACACATGGAATGCTGTCTACCTGCCTTATCAACGATAGTACTATAGTTTGGACTCCACACCTATTCACTCAGGGGTTGTTCAGGACAATTAATTACATGGCTCACAGTGATGAGTGTGTATTATGAACTTCCTTGGGCAGTCAACCTGTAGTCATTGGTATCGATAGGTTCATGTCGATAACTAACGTGCTTCATTTCACACTGTGTACGTGCTGGTTATGCGTAAACGATTTCGAACTCTATTATATCTATCATGTGACACTTGTGTCACTTCAACCATCATACAAATACCAAACCAATGAAATATTGTATTTCATACTTGGTATTTGTATAAATATGTGTTTCATTTGCACATATCAATTCCTGTGCGATTTCGAGCTTTAAATCGCTTTCTGGAAGGTTATACGCGATCTGATGCGTAAATATAACCAGTTTAGTGCAACAAACACTCCAGAATAGTGACATAGGCTCAACATACCTTAAATAACCTTTACATGACTTAGAAATAAGTTTTGGATGGTTTGGTGTGTCGAAATCAAGTTTATTCGCTTACAGGGACTATTTACGTCAACTTGCAAAAGTCTGCCGTTTCGTAAGGCAACGTACAGTCCGGAACTTGATCATAAGCTAAACATACCATATATAACCTAAACATAGCTTAGAAATAAGCCTTGAGTGGTTCGGTGTGCGAAAATATGCTTAATTGATCTTTCAGGGACTAAAAGCGTAAAAAACGGCGTAAGTTTGCAATTACGCGCATATCTTACGTTCTGACCACATCTGGACATCCAAAATTTTTGTACACACTAAAATATTTTTATTTTAATGATCGGCATGCAAAAATACCATTCGTCGCTTAATTTGGTTCGTTTTCGCGTCCGTTCGAGTTTCGTCGTAATGAACCGAACAACGTGACCGTACGACCAAACGAACTGACACCCGTGATATTTCCAAGCATATTTCAGGTCCCCTACACTTTGAAAACCTTGTAGAGCGTTGAAAATGGCTTAACGGAGGTTAAATACGTCCAATACGCAAGTTTGGGTGTGCAGGGACTGTTTCTGACAATTTTCGAAAGTTGCAGCCTGGTGCTCGCATCGCGCGACCATCCCTTGGTCTTACTGTCGCGCCACGCCACCATGTGATCTGGACAGAAACTTCATTTTGTGCAGCAGATCGAATTTCAGGGACCATTTATGCCATTTTCTTGTTTTGGGGAGCAAGTTAACACCTCTCCAAGGCTTTAAACCTGCACCAAACACTTGTATGGTTGAGATTTTTGCTTGGAAGTTACACAAACAAGTGGCATGATCTCATGAACTTGCAACAAGTATATATAGCCATGCCATTCTCTCATTTCACTCACCCTTGATCTGAATTACACTCTAAGTTGGAGCCTTTGCTTCATACCTGAGTGATTTAGATCAAGTTCTCCCTAGCAAGGACCTTTTGTAAGCTTCCTTCGTTCTTTTATCGCTTTTCTAGCGAGAAAGTCAAACAGTGTTTGACTTTCACCTTTGACCAGTCAATGGTCAACACGAAGTTCGTTTGAACTTCGCAACGTGAGCGTAATCACGATGGTTATAGTCACTAGTGACTATACCTACTGATTACCACGTTGACTAGGCGTAGTGACGAGTCGTAGTTTCGGTCAAAATGCGCATTTAAGCGTATTTTGCAACCAAACTACTCTAGGGTATCAAAACACTTTGTTTTGATATCAAAACCCGTTTTCTAACTTAGTTAAGCATGTTTTAACATGCTTAGCTCGTCACTTCTAGTTTAGTGCTTGTTTAGAGTCGTAAGTCAAGCAGTCTAAACCACCGCTTAGACTTTCGAACTCGAACGTTTGGTCGATCATTAGGATCCGACCAAGCATGTTTAGTGACCATAGTTGCATAGGGAACAACCTTCCGAGGTTATACCTTATGGTCACCTAGTTTAAGTAGTTGTATGATAGGTAGTTTATATGCCTTAGGAAAATGACCAAAATGCCCTTTTCATGCATAATTGGATTTTAAGCATATGTAACTTAAACTTTTGTCACTTAACTGATTATGCAACATAATTAAACATGATTAGGCATATAATACTTGTCATAGGACTTGTTAGACTCTCGAACGCGCATTTGCGCGAACTACACTTAAAGTAGCATAAGCTACCTTAATGGGTCGTGACGGGTCGAAAGCACTTAGGATAGGTTCCGATCTAGAATGTAGGCTTTGTTAAACCATATTACATGAGTTCCAATACTCATTTGGGTTGCAAGACCTCATTTTACCCGATCTTCCGATTTAGGTCCGGTTTATTTACATTGTTACCTATATTAGGTGCCCTTTGATTCCGTGATCCCTCTAGGTTTGCTTGGTTGTTATTTAAGATTTCTAAGAAATCTCAAGTGAGTACATAGTCCTCTCTTTTACTGTTTTCAATGTTTTGGGGTGAAACATGTGTACCTATTTGTTATGTTCATGATTTCAAAGTATAATTGATTAAAATATTAGTACTTATCTTTTGACAAACTGAATGATTATTTATGGTTTAAACACTGATTTGTCAAAGATTATAAAATTAATTGTTGAATTGTACTTATTTTATGTTCACCAGACCGATTGGTAGTATGATATAGTGCTATAGGATTAGACACCCCATTCTTGTTGTCATGGAATGTCAGAAACCGATATTTTTATCCAAATAGAGATTGCCTTTGTGGTATTTCTATAGTCTCAATTGGTGTAGTTTGATACACTAAGGTTTGGTTGAATTCTTAAATTACATTTTTATTGTATATTTTGTTATACTCCCAAAAGTATAGTTTGATATACTCTCATGTGTGATATTGTACAAAACAACATATATTTTGTTAATTACTAAAACATAGTTAATATGTTATTTATAAAACCAAAGCATAGTTTAATATGTTATTAATAAAACCAAAGTATACTTTTGATATACTACTGAAAATTGTTATTTTGACGACTAAAGTATATTTAATATACTATCTGTTTGATTGTTTTGGAACTGAAATATATTTTAATATATTACTTATTCGACTTTCTTAAAACCAAAGTATATTTTTATATATACTACAAATCTTTTTATCAAAATATTGTTTTTCAGACAACATATTTTATACAAACTCATTTTACTAAATTATTTATTTATGTATCTTTTTTTATATCATCTGTTTTCTCATCACTTATTATATGATTTATAAAAGAAAACATTTTTAAAGTTCATGACTATTTTGTTAAAACATTCTTTTAAACCTACAAGTCATGAATCCTATTTTTCAATAAAACCTATGTAACTCACAGGCATTTTTATGCTGACGTACCTATTTTTACACATGTTTCAGGTTCTGCTATGTGATGATTGTTGATACATGCTATACATAGGATGGACTCGTGCCTTAGCGACTTTAAAATTTGAAAGACAATATTTGTATTCATTTAATTTGTAATAAAACAATGAGTTCAATAATTCAATAAAACGAAATTATTTAATCCATGGTTGTGAAACAATGATTCTGTTACAACACCCCCCGATGTTTCCGCCACGTTTTGTTGTTTTACGTGGTCGGGGTGTGACAGAAAAGTTGGTATCAGAGCCAATGGTTATTGGGAATTAGGTTATTAGGAATGCTTTGACCTAGACTATAACCTTCCTAGGACCCTAACACAAGTTATTTTGTGTTTAATTTTAAAACAATACCGTCACCTATCCTTAGGTGACAACCACAACAAGAACACAAAATTTCGAATCCGCTTTGAAAACCAATCATCTGTTCTAGGATGATTGATTACTAGGTTTTGAACCCTCTAAGTTTTCAAAATCTCGTCAAAGTTTGGGTCTAAATAATGTGAACACGTGCAAACTGGAAGGGTGAATGCCTGTACCCTGGGTTTTCTGTCTAAGGCTAGAGTGTTCGTACAAATCCGTAGTATCAGAACAGTCACTCTTACCTGGGAACTCTTGGGGTGAGTGTTCACTTATAGGTTAGCATGTCTTCAGTGATACATTATATTGATCTATTTACTTTGATTAGTCTCTGCGTGTCATTTGTTTGTTCCAGGTAACGAACAAATGATCGCCTTCCTTGTGTTTTGTCGATGTTTTCAATACCTCTTTTGTTTTTCCAATCATCGACCTCACTCGTTTCTCATGTTCCCTTGTTCTTTTTAGACAATGCCTCCTCGACGTGATGCTCAACCTTTTACTGCTGAAGAAGTCGCAGCCCTTGTCGCTCAGCAAATGGCTGCAGTACTTTCTGGTGTAGTAACCCAGATCCATGAGTTATACAACAACAATAACAACAACAATGCACAGTGTAATTTCAAGACCTTCAACTCTTCCAAACGTTTGAAGTTTTCTGGGTCTCAAGGAGCAACCGCGCTCCTGCAATGGTTCGAAAGTTTAGAGAGCACATTCAGGCATGTGCAATGTCCGAATGAGCGTAAGGTTGAATTTACATCCAGTGTGTTCGAGAAGCGTGCTCTTACCTGGTGGAACGGTGTGATGCGGGACATGGGTGCTGATGTGGCACTAGCTCAAACTTGGGAAGAGCTTCGAGCTCTAATGATGAAGGAGTTCTGTCCTCGTCATGAGCTTAGAGCGTTGGAAAGGGAATTTGATGACCTAAAGCAAGACAGTTGTGAACATCGAGCTTATACTGACCGTTATGAGGAACTGAGCCTGTTGTGTCCTGCCATGGTTACGCCTGTGGAGAAGGCGATTGAAAAGTATAGTGATGGTCTTCCTGACTTAGTTCAGGATATCGTTACTGGCAGCAACCCTACTACTGTCAGATAGGCCATTGAATTGTCTGCCACCCTGACTGAATCCCATATCAGGAAGGGTAAGCTTTTTTGAAAGGGCGACCCAAGACCATCTGACAAGACTACACAGGTTGAACCAAAGGAAAAACAGGCCGAGACACCCAAGAAGAAGAAGCGCAAGGCTTCTCAAAACTACGTCATAACTGCTCAAAACAATCAGGTTACACCAAACCAGCCAGCACCTCCTCGTAAGAGGAAAAATTATGTTGGTACCGCACCTTTGTGCAACAAATGCAACCGTCATCATCTGGAGCAAGTGCAGTGTCACAAGTGTACCCACTGTGGCCGATTGGGACATTTGGTCAATACCTGCCGTTATGCCAACCAAAACCAAGCTGCTGCAAATCCTACTGATGTTCAAGCATGATTTCCACCTGGGTCGTGTTATAACTGTGGTGACCTTACTCACTACCGCAACAATTGCCCAAGACTTGTTAACGCAAATCCAGCGCGTGGACGAGTGTTTAACATAAACGAGGCAAACGCGAACAACGATGCAGCAGTGAACAATTAGTCTTTTGAAATTCCTTGGTTGATTCAGTTGTTATATAAATAAAATTTGTTGTTTCAATTTTTATTTTTGCGAAACTGATACAATTGTGTGAATGTTTGATACAACCCTATAATGCCGACACAAAGACAAACTACTCGTGTGGTTTTGCCATTTTTATGATCACTAGTGATCTCCCCAAAAGTCTTAAATACTCGTTTCTTTTTAAGAAACGAAGACGAATTCCTATTTTGATCTTCCTATCTTCATAATTAAATCCTTAAGTTTAATGCGCCAAATGAAATCCATGGATTGGATTCCTGGCATGCTTTAAATAACCGTATCCAAAGATAACAAATTAAAGATCAAGTTAAACAATTATGTGATTATGTGCTTATGTGATTTCTTTATGTCTTGTGTTTTTATGATCCGAATATTCATTATCCAAATCCTCATAGAATCTTCCTTATCTCATATGAGGGATTCATAGTAGGATATACAAAGGTACTATCTTAAATCCTTAATGGACTTCTACGTTGTGGTTAAGTCCCTTGGGTTATGAAGTACTATTCTATAATTGGACCCCTTGAGTGGTCTAGTTAAACATATTGATTCAAAAATCTGGTTAGGAATATCATGTGATGATATAGTTGAAAAGATCCCTTAAACGGTCTATTTAAGGAGATCGTACGACGGTCTAGTTAAGGAGATCATGTGTTGATCTAGTTAAAAAGATCGTTCGTTGATCTAGTTAAAAAGATCCTTTGGTGGTTTAGTCAAGTCACTTCATGTTTATTCAATTGATTTTTCCCCCTACACATTATGAAATGAACTGTGCAGACTGTGCAAGGAATAACGTAATTATGGATGCATACTTAATTATGGAATTCAGTGCACAGAAACCACATCAATTTTTGTCATGTGTTAAGACCTATAGTGATAAGAATAACGAAATGAGAACAATGTAAAAAGGGGCATGGTGGATACACCACTGGTACTTCCTATATATAAGTGTTCCTTATTACATTGCGAACGTAGCATTATTTAAGTTACTAGAAGTCCTGGACCTTGACCATTGTCATTTTATTTTACACTCTCCGACTCAGATTTCGAGCACACACAAGTTTCCAATGATAAGTCTCCATAAGAAACGTTCTTCTGTCCGTAGTTCGAAACTCCATGTTTTATTACTACAAGGACTTCACTTCGATAGTTGAAAATTTTGCTAAGAATCCAATCATGGCCCAGAGTTTTACTTAGGGTTCGAGGGATTCATTCGAAAGCGAAACAATCACAGTTGTCTTCACAAGTTTCCTCTAAAATTAAATTTCGGGACAAAATTTCCTAAAGTAGGCGAGACTGTGACACCTGTGTCACTTCAACCATCATACAAATACCAAACCTATGAAATATTGTATTTCATACTTGAGATTTGTATAAATATGTGTTTCATTTGCACACATCAATTCTTGTGCGATTTCGAGCTTTAAATCGCTTTCTGGAAGGTTATACGCGATCTGATGCGTAAATATAACCAGTTTAGTGCAACAAACACTCCAGAACAGTGACATAGGCTCAACATACCTTAAATAACCTTTACATGACTTAGAAATACGTTTTAGGTGGTTTGGTGTGTCGAAATCAAGTTTATTCGCTTACAGGGACTATTTGCGTCAACTTGCAAAAGTCTGCCGTTTCGTAAGGCAACGTACAGTCCAGAACTTGATCATAAGCTAAACATACCATATATAACTTAAACATAGCTTAGAAATAAGCCTTTAGTGGTTCGGTGTGCGAAAATATGCTTAATTGATCTTTCAGGGACTAAAAGCGTCAAAAACGGCGTAAGTTTGCAATTACGCGCATATCTTACGTTCTGACCACATCTGGACATCCAAAATTTTGTACACACTAAAATATTTTTATTTTAGTGATCGGCATGCAAAAATACCATTCGTCGCTTAATTTGGTTCGTTTTCGCGTCCGTTCGAGTTTCGTCGTAATGAACCGAACAACGTGACTGTACGACCAAACGAACTGACACCCATGATATTTTCGAGCATATTTCAGGTCCCCTACACTTTTAAAACCTTGTAGAGCCTTGAAAATGTCTTGACGGAGGTTAAATACGTCAAATACGCAAGTTTGGGTGTGTGCAGGGACTGTTTCTGACAATTTTCGAAAGTTGCAGCCTGGGGCTCGCGTCGCGCGACCACCCCCTGGTCTTACTGTCGTGCCACGCCACCATGTGATCTGGACAGAAACTTCATTTTGTGCAGCAGATCGAATTTCAGGGACCATTTATGCCATTTTCTTGTTTTGGGGAGCAAGTTAACACCTCTCCAAGGCTTTAAAACTGCACCAAACACTTGTATGGTTGAGATTTTTTGCTTGGAAGTTACACAAACAAGTGGCATGATCTCATGAACTTGCTACAAGTATAAATAGCCATGCCATTCTCTCATTTCACTCACCCTTGATCTGAATTACACTCTAAGTTGGAGCCTTTGCTTCATACCTAAGTGATTTAGATCAAGTTCTCCCTAGCAAAGACCCTTTGTAAGCTTCCTTCGTTCTTTTATCGCTTTCCTAGCGAGAAAGTCAAACAGTGTTTGACTTTCAGCTTTGACCTGTCAATGGTCAACACGAATTTCGTTTGAACTTCGCAACGTGAGCGTAATCACGATGGTTATAGTCACTAGTGACTATACCTATTGATTACCACGTTGACTAGGCGTAGTGACAAGTCGTAGTTTCGGTCAAAATGCGCATTTAAGCATATTTTGCAACCAAACTACTTTAGGGTATCAAAACACTTTGTTTCAAAACACTTTGTTTTGATATCAAAACCCGTTTTCTAACTTAGTTAAGCATGTTTTAACTACTTAGCTCGTCACTTCTAGTTTAGTGCTTGTTTAGAGTCGTAAGTCAAGCGGTCTAAACCACCGCTTAGACTTTCGAACTCGACCCGTTTGGTCTATCATTAGGATCCGACCAAGCATGTTTAGTGACAATAGTTGCATAGGGAACAACCTTCCGAGGTTATACCTTATGGTCACCTAGTTTAGGTAGTTGTATGATAGGTAGTTTATATGCCTTAGGAAAATGACCAAAATGCCCTTTTCATGCATAATTGGATTTTAAGCATATATAACTTAAACTTTTGTCACTTAACTGATTATGCAACATAATTAAACGTGATTAGGCATATAATACTTGTCATAGGACTAGTTAGACGTCTCGAACGCGCATTTGCGCGAACGACACGTTAAAGTAGCATAAGCTACCTTAATGGGTCGTGACGGGTCGAAAGCACTTAGGATAGGTTCCGATTTAGAATATAGGCTTTGTTAAACCATATTACATGAGTTCCAATACTCATTTGGGTTGCAAGACCTCATTCTACCCGATCTTCCGATTTAGGTCCAGTTTATTTACATAGTTACCTATATTAGGTGCCGTTTGATTTCGTGATCCCTCTAGCTTTGATTGGTTGTTATTCAAGACTTCTAAGCAATCTCAAGTGAGTACATAGTCCCCTCTTTTATGTTCATGATTTCAAAGTATAATTGATTATACATATTAGTACTTATCTTTTGACAAACTGAATGATTATTTATGGTTTAAACACTGATTTTTCAAAGATTATAAAATTAATTGTTGAATTGTACTTATTTTATGTTCACCAGACCGATTGGTAGTATGATATAGCGCAATAGGATTAGACACCCCATTCCTGTTGTCATGGAATGTCAGAAACCGATATTTTTATCCAAATAGAGATTGCCTTTTTGGTGTTTCTATAGTCTCAATTGGTGTAGTTTGATACACTGAGGTTTGGTTGAATTCTTAAATCACATTTTTATTGTATATTTTGTTATACTCCCAAAAGTATAGTTTGATATACTCTCATGTGTGATATTGTACAAAACAACATATATTTTGTTAATTACTAAAACATAGTTAATATGTTATTTATAAAACCAAAGCATAGTTTAATATGTTATTAATAAAACCAAAGTATACTTTTGATATACTACTGAAAATTGTTATTTTGACGACTAAAGTATATTTAATATACTATCTGTTTGACTATTTTGGAACTGAAATACATTTTAATATATTACTTATTCGACTTTCTTAAAGCCAAAGTATATTTTTATATATACTACAAACCTTTTTATCAAAATATTGTTTTTCAGACAACATATTTTATACAAACTCATTTTACTAAATTGTTTATTTATGCATTTTTCTTTTATATCATCTGTTTTCTCATCACTTATTATATGATTTATAAAAGAAAACATTTTTAAAGTTTATGACTATTTTGTTAAAACATTCTTTTAAACCTACAAGTCATGAATCCTATTTTCAATAAAACCTATGTAACTCACAGGCATTTTTATGCTGACGTACCTATTTTTACACATGTTTCAGGTTCTGCTATGTGATGATTGTTGATACATGCTATACATAGGATGGACTCGTGCCTTAGCGACTTTAAAATTTGAAAGAAAATATTTGTATTCATTTAATTTGTAATAAAACAATGAGTTCAATAATTCAATAAAACGAAATTATTTAATCCCTGGTTGTGAAACAATGATTCTGTTACAACACCCCCCGACGTTTCCGCCACGTTTTGTTGTTTTACGTGGTCGGGGTGTGACATATCAAACTTGTATGCTCACCTTGACACTATGTGTATTGACTTTTACTTTAACGTATGTGGCAGGTGCTTAAGATGTTTATATGCTTGGCTTGATGTGAAATCGAGGCTAGGAAAGGTCTAGAAACAAATAAACGAATTGTCTGTATTTAAAATCTCAGTTGTCGAAACAGAAAAATTTGACTAGATTTTGTCTGTAATAATTATGTTACTTTTTATGTCATGGTATGGGACGTGATGCTTTAAATAATTGGTAATTATAGTTGTTATAGAAACTTCTTGACAATCTATTTCGCTCAGTGCCACGCCCTGATGTTTTTGCCATTGGTTGGGGTGTGACAAAACAGATCGAGTTTAGAATTGATCTGGTACCCGGTGCTACACCAGTTGCAAAATCTCCCTATAGATTGGCACCGACAGAGATGAAAGAATTGTCAAATCAGCTACAAGAGCTACTAGACAAAGATTTCATTCGACCAAGCTTTTCTCCTTGAGGTGCACCTGTTTTGTTTGTAAAGAAGAAGGATGGATCCTTCAAGATGTGCATTGACTACAGAGAGCTGAACAAGTTAACTATTAAGAATAGGTACCCTCTACCGAGAATTGATAATTTGTTTGATCAGCTAAAAGGATCCAGTTAGTACTCGAAGATTGACATGCGTTTAGGATATCATCAGTTGAAGGTTACTGACGAAGATGTTCTGAACACTGCTTTTCGAACACGATATGGCCATTACGAGTTTTAGTCATGCCTTTTGGCTTAACTAATGCGCCAGCTGTGTTCATGGATCTCATGAACAGGGTGTGCAAACCCTATATGGATAAATTCGTGATAGTATTCATCGATGATATACTTATCTATTCGCGAACCAAAGAAGATCATGAGCATCATCTGAAGTTGATACTGGAGCTGCTGAAGGAAGAGAAGTTGTATGCCAAGTTCTCTAAGTACGAATTCTGGATTCGAGAAGTTCATTTTCTCGGACACGTCATAAACGAGAAAGCTATAGACGTGGATCCGTCGAAGATAGTGGTGATCAAGAATTCGGAAGCGTCAAAGACTTCGTCGGAGGTGCGACAATTCTTAGGACTTGCTGGGTATTACCGGAGATTCATAGAGAATTTCTCAAGATTAGCGCAACCTTTGACGCTATTGACCCAGAAGGAAAGGAAGTTTGATTGGACGGAAAAGCAGGAGGAAGCTTTTCAGCTGTTGAAGTAGAAGTTGTGTAGTGCACCTATTCTTTTGCTTCCTGAGGGAAATGATGATTTCATGGTATATTGTGATGCGTCACGTTTGGGCCTCGGATGCGTGCTTAAGCATAAGGGCAAAGTGATAGCCTATGCATCCAGACAATTAAAAGTGCACGAGAAGAATTACACGACACATGATTTGGAGTTTCGAGTTGTTGTGTTTGCCTTGAAGATCTAGAGACATTATTTATATGGCACAAAGTGTACGATATACACAGACCATAAGAGCCTCCAACATATATTTGATCAAAAGGAGCTCAACATGCGACAGCGACGCTGGGTCGAGTTACTCAACGACTACGAGTGTGATATTCGTTATCACCCTGGTAAAGAAAATGTTGTTGCTGATGCGCTCAGTAGGAAAGAGCGGGAAAAGCCTCTACGTGCACGTGCTTTGGGTTTGACCATATAGACGAGTTTGAACGAATGAATTCGTAATGCGCAACGAGAAACTTTGAAGGATGAGAACCTAGAAGAGAATGTTTAAGAGGCTTAGAGTGTGAACTGATACCAAAAGCGGATGAAGTGATGTACTTCATGAACCGGATTTAGGTTCCGCTTAGAGGTAACCTACGTGAACTGGTTATGAACGAAGCTCATAAATCCAGATATTCCATTCACCCAGGTTCTACCAAGATGTATCAGGATATTATGGAGTTATACTTGTGGTAGAATATGAAGAGAGATATTGCGGTGTATATGAGTAAATGTCTGACGTGCTCAAAGGTTAAGGCTGAACATCAGAAGCCGTCTAGGCTTCTGCAGCAACCGAAGATTCCTAAGTGGAAATGGGAACATCTTACGATGGACTTTATCACCAAGATACCTCGTACGTCGCGTGGACATGATACGATATGGTTAATCATGGATCAATTGACAAAGTCTGCTCATTTCCTAGCACTTAAGGAAACAGACAATACGGAGAAGATATCGCAGTTGTACCTTAACGAGATTATAGCCCGTCATGTAGTACCAGTGTCAATTATCTCAGATAGAGAGACGGACGGTTTGACTCCAGATTTTGGCGATCACTTCAAGAATCGCTGGGTTCTCGTTTGGACATGAGTACTGCGTATCATCCTCAAACGGATGGTCAGAGCGAGAGAACCATTCAGACGCTAGAGGATATGTTGAGCGTATACGATCGATTTCGATGGAAGTTGGGATACTCATCGCCTTTGGCTGAGTTTTATTACAACAATAGTTACCATGCTAGTATCAAGGCCGCTCCATTTGAAGCTTTGCATGGAAGGAAATGTCGATCACCACTTTGTTGGGCTGAAGTCGGCGAGAAGCAATTAACCGGACCCGAGCTTATCTAGGAAACCACCGACAGGGTTGCCTAGATCAAGGGAAGGTTAAAAGTCGCCATCGATCGACAGAAGAATTACGTGGACAATCGAAGGAAACTGTTGCAGTTTCAGGTCGAAGATTGTGTTTTTGTTGAAGGTGTTACCTTGGAAAGGTGCTATTAGGTTTAGCAGAGAGAGAAAAGCTGAGCCACATTGATTAGGTCCTTTCGAGAGCCCATCTTGAGTTAGATTAGCCGCTTATATGCTCAAGCTACCATAGGGATTGAGTGGAATACATGATGTGTTTCTTGTGTCCAGCCTGAAAAAGTGTATAATAGATGATACACTGACCATATTCTTTGATAAGGTTTACTTAGGCGATAAACAGAAGTTTATCGAAGTACCTATTGGAATTGTAAATTTGGTTAGAAGAGTTATGTTGATAACCAGAAAGACGATTACAGATTCCTAATGGTATATGTGATCTATAGATTATGCAACTTATGGATAGTAGAATTCGAAATAAATGCGAAAAGGGAAGAAAACGAGCTCATGGGATTAGATACTTTCAAGAGCCCATCTCGAGTTGGATCAATCATATGTAGACTCAAGCTACCTCAGGTATAGGACAACATATATGTGGTTACACATATGTCAAACCTGAAATGGTGGAACACTGACCTTACCCTTCTTGATTAAGTACTCGTAAACGAATGAACCTTGTAGAAGGTAGAGAGCGTTGAGACGAGAAATTAGGAAATGGGATTATTTAATAAAGGTATACGAAGATTCTTCGTAAGAATCAAAGTTTCTTGCAGAAACTACAAGACCATAATTAACAAGACTATTATTACTATTTCCACATAGTGCGAAAACAAAACCTGTAGAGTAGAATTTCGGGGACGAAATTTCCTAAACAGGGGGAGACTGTGACACCCGACTATTTAGGCTGTATCGTACAAATGTAACACGTGTCATGAATAAATAAAAAGGTTATATTTGACTGATATTGATGTTTTTATGTGATATTTGATGTGTTGGTAAATCCAAACTTTGATAAAAATTATGTTGGCAACAATAAGATAAACGCTTACCGCGTAACGAACAAAATGTGAAACGAACATTGGTGACGGCCCGATCAATGTTAAAATCCTAAAAATAATATGTTATGATTAGAATGGTAATTTTAATCATGTCCGGAAGGAAAAATAAATTAAAACGCTAAGAAGCTCTATTTTTCGAGTTTAAGCGCATACCGCGCGTATCTGACAAAATACTGTCAACGCAGCCAGTCAAGGCAACTGATAATTATTTCAGCAATATTTTGGTGAGATTAACTTTATAGAATAATAAAAATAATTTAAAATGCCATAAAACGGGATTAAAACGCTAGATAAAATACCCGGTATCCAGTAAAATACCAGTTTGATCTATATATATGTGTGTATGCGTGTATATATGTGGGAGAGGACATGAGTTGGCAGCCATGCAAGGTCTCTCTCACCTCTCTCCTCCATGTGTTGGCCTAGAAAATGATGTGTGATGATTAGTGTCTAACAAATCTTCTAATATCTTTTATTTACCAAGACACAATCTCAAAACAAAATGAAACTTCCTCTCTCTAAACAAGCTTCGGCTGAACACCCCTAGTATCCATACATTTTCAAAATTCCAACTTGATTCTTGACTATTCAAACCCATTCCAAGGTGTTTTAAAGTCCAATTGAAGGTTTAAAGGTGATTCCAAGGAGTTTCAAGCAAGAACCAAGCATCATGTCATCTTTTTATTCAAAAACTCACTTGAATCTTGAAGGTATAAAACCATTCTTTTAAAAAAGTTTTTGATTCTTGGTGATGAAGATGATAAAAAAGTTTCTCTTGTTCTTGGATTTAAACATAAACTTGAAAACTAAAACAAATGGGTTTTCAAAGAAAAATAAAATGGATGAACTTGTATGTATATGTGTGGCCGTATGTATGTATATATATGTATGGAGTTTGAGTTTTGATTTTTTTGATGTTCTTGATTGATAAGAATCAAAAAGGTGAATGCATGCATGTTTAAAAAGTTGTCATATGGAAACTTTTTTTATTTGAAATGAATATGTGAAAAATGAAATTTTGGAACTATATGGATGTATATATGTATAGGTATGCATGCATGTAAATTTTTGATGATTAAAGTCTTAAGTGTGTAAGGATATAAACATATGTCTTGCATTTATGAATAAATGAGTAGATGACGATGACGATGTGAAGTATGGAATGTTTGAATATTTGAAAACATGAGTTAAATGAAGGTCTAGATGCATTCAAGTTCATGCAAAATGATTAAGACATGTTATGGATGCATTTACTTGAACATGCATGTTGAAATATGACCATGAAATGATGATTTGATAAAAATAAATTTTAATCGGATTCTAAACACTAAAAATATGAATATTTGAAGTGTTAAAATGGTATAAAACTTTGTCATAAAGTTTACTAGCTTTGCATGTTGTACTTGGTGCTTTACGTGTTGTAAAATACGTGAAATCGCATGATTTATGTGACTTACACAAAAACTGCACTAATCTGATTATAATCATCATTTTTATCAGTAAATAACATGTATTGTGTTAAAATATCAAGTCATTTCGAGTTGGGATGGTTATGGTAACGTTTAACGCAAAACTATGCGGTAAAACGGTTAAAAATCGGCTTTTCAAAGGATTTTTATAAAACAATTTTAGATCAGTAAGTAAGCTTATATTTTTAGTATAAATATAAGTATTTTAACTTATATTAAGTTTACTTGGTGTTTGGTTAGTCATACGTGACTTCCGACGCGCGAAAACGTTACCGAATCACTAAAATACGCATTTTACAACGTACACTAGTATGGGTTATTTATGGGTGAACCTTATGTGTTAAAATGTGTTATATGATATAGATATGTGTATATGATAACAAGTTAAGTGTTGATATGATAGTGGGAAGGTTATACTATACATGTACACTTGTACGCTTAAAGCGGTAGAATCAGTAAAATCGCGTTAAATGTGTAACTTATTTGTCGAGCATGAAAATTGATACATATAAGTTATTTTATATATACATGTGTCAGTACATTATGTCTATAGCTTCCGTCTCCATCGAGTCTTATGTATTTTGTCCTGTTTGTGTGTTTTTGTATATGTATGTATTTGTATGTATTTGTGTGTCTAGACAACTCAGGGAACGACGCATTAACTGTTAAGTGAAATTCGTCGGACGACATGTGTCATCCGAACGGATGGCCATCCGATCAGATAACCATTCGATCGGATGACTATCCGAACGGATGACATTCCTCCTTCCCTGTTTGCCTATAAATAGTTGGATAGGCTCATTTGTTTAGAACTTTTGGCTGAATTGTCATAGCGAAGCTCTGTCTGACTTTCATCTGGAACTTCTTGTACTTTAATACTCAATCAATGAAATCAGACATGTTAAGCATTGAGATTGTTGTTAGTGATTCTCAGACGGTGTCGAGGGATTCCGCACCTTGTTACTGATCGATTCCGCTATGTTTTACGACTAGGACAGATCCTGCGAAAGGCCTAACAAGTGGTATCAGAGCCACAGGAAGCTGGATCGGAGATAGCAACAACATTTCGCCGAGATTTCAGTCTTTTTCTACAGATTTCAGTGAAATCTCACGGGAGATTCTGACAATTTCTTCATCTTCTCCTACATTTCTTGCAGTTTTCATATTTTCACACCTTAAAATCAGGAAAAACTCAAAATTAAGCTAGATTTTACGGACAGAATTGAGTAAATTAGTATCAATCAGATCGGAATTCTTAATAGAACAATCCTACAAAGTTTCATTCAAAAATTCGGACTAAAACATCATCAAATCAAGCAAAATCTATGGACTGTTCTTCGCAGATGCTGACGTCACTCATCCTGTCGGATTGCAATCCGATCGGATTGGACTAGATATTATTCTTATCTCATTGCTGACGTCATAAACTCGTTCGATCGGATCACCATCCGATCGGATTGGTTTTGAGATTTAAAGTTTTAAAAGCACAAGTCACTTCGATCGAACGACCATTCGATCGGATAGCCATTCGACACTTGTGCCATCCGACACTTGGTACTTGGTTCATTACTTATCTGTGTCATCCGATTGAATCACCATTCGGTCGGACGGCCATTCGATCCGAGTGCTCAGTTTTTGAAATTTGTGAAATTTTTCTAAGTGTTTGAATTTTTCAGGATTTTCAAAGATGGGAGACGAATTCTTGAACCCGTTCAGTGATGTTTTCGCGTATAACACCGGAGATGCATCCTCAAACGACAATACCAACACAAACCCGAAAAAGGCAATTGCAGATTCTTTAAGCATCGACAATGCCTATGGAACTTATAACAAGCCACCGAAGTTGATGGCTATTGAAGACTACAACCGTTGGGCAAATAGGTTTGATGGATGGTTGAAGGCTTTGGCTTACACGAGCTGGAGGTGCATGAAGAATGGTTACGATATAGCAAGACGAGATTATGAAAACTTGGCTGACAATGAACAGGAGACGTTTATTGCTGAACAAAAGTGTATAGCCTTGCTTCATCAGTCAGTCCGAGACGATATTATTTCCCTGATTGACTATGCTAATTCTAAAGATTTATGGGCTAAACTAGAAAAGAAGTGTATTAGGGGAGATGATATTGTGAAAAACAAGAAAAGGCTGTTGAAAAAGGAGTTTGATTTATTTAATTATATGAAAAATGAAAGTGTATTAAAGATGATTGAACGGTTTTGCCATCTGAAGATAGAACTCGTCAGACATGGAATCACAATCACTGAAGAAGAGATGGTTGAAAAGTTGTTTGAATCTCTGCCAGATGAGAAAGATTGGCAATACTATGGTCTGGTGCTGAAAAATACCAAACCATTGGCAGAAATTACAGTTGATTGGTTGATCGAGAGATTTGAAAGTCATGAATTGGAAATCAAGAAAATGAACAAAGTGAACATTACCCCATATCAACAGAATGTCGATCTTTACTATAGGGGAACTATGATTCCAAAAACCATATCACCAAGAACTGCTTTTACTGTTGAAAGAACAAACACAATGAATCAAGATAGAAACAACAGTAGTTCTTCGCCAAGCAGTGGTTATCATGGAAGTGGTTCATCCTCATCTGTTCCAAGCAATCAGCAACAACAAGATGTTCCTAAGAATGTTTTTCAATGTAACATCGCTGTAAACCTGAACAACGCTCAAAACTTCAACGAGGAGACAACGAAAAAACAAATGGTGTTCCTTGCTTCTATCTTAGAGTCGTATGAAAGTCTAGTAGCAGGAAAAATCGGGAATACAAATCTTACAAAAGAGGACTACGACCAGATAGATCCCGAGGAAATGGAATTGATCGATATACGTTGGTGCATGGCCAGTGTAATTCGCAGAGCATAACGATTTATGGAGATCATGGGAAGAAATTCCATTGGAGGGCCTTCAACAAAACTCAGTTTTGATAAATCCAAAGTGACCTGCTTCAAGTGTAAGTAGAAGGGACACTTCAAGTGTGAATGCAGAAATTCAGCAGCAGATGAAATAGCTAACCCTTTTCATGACGATTACTACAAGAAAGCTGTTTATCATCGAAACCGAGAAGAGCCACCCAGAATGAAACAGATCGAGGAGACTCCAAAAGAAAAATCGAGAGCTTTAGCTGTGATTCAGGATGATGAAGGTTTCGATTGGAATGGATTCCTACCTGAAGATGATGCAGTTGGTTTTGCATTTATGGCACAAATTGAACCAACACCAGGTTCGAAGGAAATACAAGAAGAAAGAACATATAACCGTCGAAAGTTGCTGGAACAAACTATGAAAGACAAGATATATGCAGTTTGGAAAGAAGCAAAAAGAGCAAATAGATGGGATCCGGATCGTGAGTGCTACTTGGATCCAAAAGGGAACATCATTGTGGAGCCATCATCAGTCGAAGTCGAAACTCTCATAAAATCGATAGCAGAAACTGAAAGACAGAGAGCTATCGAAGAAGCAAAGATAGCCGAAGAAGAAAGGCTAAAGTCAAAGAAGATAGATGAAGGAATCATTGATACTTCAAAGGAAATGACGGCAGAAAACTTGACGAAAATGGCTGACAAAGTTCTTATGGCAAAAGCACTCGAGGTAGATTCCAAATCTGCTTCTAGTTCTGAGTCTTCAAGCAAGGTCAGTAGTAGTGGTTCAAACAATGAATCAGGTGAGACTAATTGTGCTAAAACAAAAAGTGATTGCAGAAATTGCATGAAAGAATGCAAAGTCTGCAGCACACATGCGTATCTTTCACTCAAAAAGACCCAAGATCTGGTTGAAAAAGTCGATATGGTTGAAAAACAAGTTTTAAATCAAGATAAACTGCTTAGAGCTTCAAATGAGAGAATTAAAGAATTAAATGAAAAGATTGAAAAAGATAAAAGTGATGTTGAATGTTTTCGGAAAGAAAATGAAAAATTAACTCTTGAAAACAGAACAATTTCAGAAAATTTTGAAAAGAACAGTAAAAGATTATGACGAACGAAATGGTAAAACTTACAAAGAAAATGTTCACTTGTCTAGGGTTCTTCAGGCAAAAGAAAAGCAAATCAACCAGCAACTGGATGAGATCGCAAGTCTTAAGCTTCAATTCTAAGAAGCTAAGATTGATAAAGAAAGAATCAATCTAAAATTGACCAGTTACAACTCAGCTAGCTTTGTTCTTCAACACATCGTTCCCAAACAAATTGGGAAGAATAAAGCTGGTGAGGATATCTACTCGGATGGAACGGGGGTGGGTTATCATCAAGTTCCACCACCCGTGCTTAACAATTTTTCAAAGAAAAAATCTGGGTTGGATAACATTTGTGAAACAAGTGAGAAAACAGAAGCTGAAAAACTTCTAGATACAATTGATGTCACATTCACTTCATCATCTGATGAAGATAGTGTTCAATCTGAAGTCGTTAAAAATGTTGTTGAGAATGTATTAAAATCAGACAGTGATTCGACTGAAGATGAAGAATGTTTTCTGAACAACTATATTCCGAAACCAAAATCCCAGAACTACTTAAGTGATGAACCTACTCTTGTCATGTACAAGATGTCTGGTTTTGATAAGTTGTACTCGGATATTGAGTTTCCAATTGAGAATGTGAATGTCGATAAGTTGAAGAAAGTTTTCAAACTTGTGGAAATTGAGGTTTCTGAGATTGAAGGTTTAAAGAGTTCCAAAAGGTTTTTGAATTTTGAAAAAGATAAATCTTACTATAAGAAACCTGTTGTACCACCATGTTTTAACAAGAATAATGAAAACAAATGGTCGGGTGGTTATCAGGGTGGTAAGAACAATCAAAAGAGGAACTTTTAAAACAAAAAAAATTGTCGAAAAGAAAGTGTTTGTGAAAAGCTCAAGTTCAATTTCCGAGCAAGAGTCAGAAATCTTTTCGAAAACAAATGAAGAATTTTTTTGCAAAGAAGGCCTCATAGCCTCAGACTGAAGGGAGTATAAGTGTGATTCCAGAGTTAGAAATTTTTTTTAGTTGTCAAAATTTTTGTCACTTTTCACTTTTTATCTCGAACTTTGTGCAATGTTAACGCCGATCATTCTTACAGGCAAGAGCATCAGACTGGCATAAGGCTCACAACATCTACTGTATTTTGGAGGAGAATTATGTAAACATGGATCCTTTTAAAGACATGGTGAAGTTCTTGAGAGAGAGTAGGATTAACAAGGCATTGACTGATAGAACAAAGGTTTATGAATCACATGTTTGAATGTTTTGGAAGTCGGCAAGGTATGATGAGACTGAAAAGATGATATATTCGACCATTCAAAAGAAAGAAGAGAATGATAAAGATATAGACATTGAAATTAAGTTTAATGTGGGAGATGTAAGAAGAGTTCTGGACTTAGGAGATAAAGATGAGGACCCTACAATTGTTCCTGAAAGATTATGTAAGGGTTTATGGTTCTGAATGGGCTTTACAGGATATGTAAACGGGAAATACCTCAAGTCTATGTTTAGCAGACCATATAAGTTCCTAGTGCACTGTGTGTTGCATGCTCTATCACACCGAAAGGGAGCTTACGACGAGCCATCAGATTATATTATGAACATCATTACTTGTTTGGTGCTCAACATGCCTTACAATATATCACAAGTAATATTTGATCATATGGTGGATAATGTGAAGGGTGAGAAACACATAATGTATCCAAGGTTCATTCAAATGCTGATTAATGATAAAGTGAGAGACTTTCCAAAGGATCCTGCTGATGAATTAGATCTACAACACATGAAGAGTGAGACTTCGAGCAGATTAGGTCAATATAAAGGTCTGAAGAAAGATGAACCAGAACCAAGAGCTAGGAGAATGATTTGTAAGATTGGAAACAGTAATTATGTAGCTCCTGAGAATGATGCTTGGAGGCATGAAAATAACAATTCTGAAGATGAAACAAATAGTCTAAGTGGCATGCGTGAGAAAAAGTTGTGGTATTGGTTTGTTAAGTATGGTAAGAGAAAGAGAACACCGAAGATTTCCCCAGCAGTGACTACACCAAAGAAGACTACACCGAAGATAGTTGTTAAGGGTATAGTTGAAAGGGGGAGTCATAAGAAAAGTTAGATTATTAATTGTTATATCATTATCATAAATGTTCAATGCTTGTTTTGCAGGGCCTTCAAAGAAATCTCCACTAAGACTTGCGGACGAACCAGTACTTGATCCAGCAGATGTTATTAAAAAAGGCGTTGGTCTGATGAAAGAGACACTAGAGAGTTTCTTAAAGAAGAATGAAGAAGCTACAACTGCAAAGGATCAAAGTTCAAGTGTTGAAAAGATTACTGAAGCTGCAAAGCATGTTCAAGAAGAAGGTGTTAAAGAAAAAGAACCTGAAGGCGTTGTTCATTCAGATTCAAGTGATGCTGATGATGAATCTACTGAAACAGAATCTGAGGTTGACAAGTCGAAGATTGGTGTTGGAAAGGTTACTTTGAAAAAGAAGCCTCAGAAGAAGAAAAAGGGATCTGATGAAGAGGATGAAACTTATATTCCTATGCCTCAAGTTAAGCAAAAGAAAGGTGTTTTGAAATGAAAAGCAAACCCTCAAGGTGTTATTTCTAGGAGGGTTAGAACAAGAAGGGATCCGCATCAATTCCTAAAGATCAAAGTGGTAAAAGTGAAATACTTATTCAAGTTCTAGAGGTTCAAACTGAAAGTATTCATGAAGCTGAGGTTCAAAATGTTGAAAACCCTATTCCAGAAAAAGAAAAAGTTCCAGAAAGCCCAGAATATGTGAGAGTAGAAAAGAAAGATGATGCAGAAATGTCAAAGCCAAAGAAAACTTCTCCTCCTGGTCTATTTGAAGGTTTTCCAAATGTTCAGGGCGAATTCACTGATGATATTCTTTCTGATGAAGAATATGACATGTTTCATGATGCAATGGTCAAGGAATTAACAAAGAAAGTAAGTCTTCTTGAGAAAGAAAAGGCCAAGGCAGAGGCTGAAAGAGATGAGTTGAAGAAGCAACTTGAGAAGTTGATTAAACTAAATGAAGAAATAAAGTATGTTGTGAAGAATCATGCAAAAAGGATAAATACTTTGGTTGAAAATGTGGATGATAATGCTAAACTCTTTGAGCAACTATCTGCAGAGATTTCTGAAGTGAATGTGAAGTACAAGAACAAGAATGAAACAAATCAGACACTGCATCAAATGTTAGATGAACTTCATGAGGCGTCTGCAAATGAAATCAAAGTGTTGAAGCTGGAGATTGAAGCATTAAGGGCTGATAAGACTATAAAAGACGAACAGCTTAACATGTTATACACTGTGATGGAACATCATCTTGGTATCAACGTTCAAGCTGTATACAATAACTTGGAGATCCAAAGGGTTGAAGAACGAAGGGCTCAGAGAGAAAAGGAGTTGGCTGAGGAAGCAACTCAGAAGAAGAAAGAGTTGATTGTTGAGACTCAAGAAGCTGGAGGCTCTTCGCATCAGCCTGAAGGTGACGTTGATATGGTAGATGCTGTAAATGTTGAGGGGGAACACATGGTAGTTGATCAAGATCAAGCCTTTATTCTGGTTGGTGATTCAGTCTCTCAACTCTATAGTTATCATGATCTAATTCATTTTGTAAAATTTGAACAACATAAACGGAAGTTGAGAGAACCTGAAGTAAAGCTACTTCATTGGAAAGAAGTGGAAGAAGTAGAAGATGAAGAGCTGAAAGAAATCCTGGATGCAGTTGATAATTATGATCCGTCTTGGGATGATTACAAAGATGATGATGAAGATCAAGGGTCAACAGTGTTATTGATTGTGAATCCCTCTGTTCAACAAAAGATTGATGACTTTCTGAATGATGAAATCAATGAACAGCAGGAGGATCAGCATCAGGAGTCTTCTTCTGGAAAGCAAAATTCTGATCAGGTATTCCTCACACAACCTACTGTTAAATATTTAAAGGCTCCATTTGATGGGGAGATAGAGGTACCAAGATCGAGGGCTGAAATGTTAGAAGAATTGGGGTTAGATGATGGGAACTTTAAGTTTGGCATAGAAGATGAGATTCCCTCGTCACCAGAGAAGGAGTATGAATTCAAGCTTGCCAATGAAGCAGATAATTTTGATCAGAGGTTGAAGAGGGTTCTGATACTTCTAAAGATGATATACCTTTTCATTACTCTGGGGTTGATGAGACCTTTCCTACGTTTGCTGAGATGTTTAAAGAACAAAATGAAGATGAATTACGAAGGAAAGTTGTGGAAAAGATAAGTACTTAAGGTATTCCGAAAGTTGTTCCACAGGAAACTTTGTTAGAGGGCAGGAAGAACTGGTTTAAAGTAATGTCCAAAGAAAGAAAGTTCAGACGTTCACTACAATACTTCACAGATCATCAGGATAAGTCTTTGGGTGATATACTCTTATGGGGATATCTTGAAGATTTACAAGTATATGCCATCAGATGGGAACAGGGGGTACAATATTTTGAATTCTTATCTTATATCCAAACACTCCCGTGGTGGGATGTTGAGGAGTTGGTGCAGACCAAGAACATAAAGCAATTCTATCATGGTCTTGATGTGAAAATTCATGATCAAAGGTTGTGGAAATATATCAAGCATCAAGCAAAGCATAGATTTCCATATTGGAAGCCACAGTATCCAAAACAAATTGTCAAAATCTTGGAGTCTAGAGAGAAAGATGTGACTTTGAATATAAAGCCGCCGAGATGTTTGAAAAATATGCCACTGCGTGCAATGGAGCAAGACTTCTATGAAGACTTCCAAGGTTGGATGTACAATCAGAGCACAGCACAAGCAGTTATCTCTCTGTTTGACGGAGGATCTGTGTATTGGTTCCCATGTGGCTAGTAAACTGTTCAAAGAAAGATATTGAGTGCTTGTGCTTTAACAAGATTGTTTATGATGCTCCTGATAGAGAACAAGCATAACAATACCAAAAGATAGCCAACTTATCCTTCGAGAAGGATATCAACTCCGGTAGGTATTGGAAGTCTAAGTTCAGAGGCTTGGAGATGGACAAATTTCGGAAGAGAGAAAAACGTAGTCAAAGATTCAAAGAGATTTCTGATAGAGCTGCTATTATGGGTAGACGAAAGCTGATGAGACCTCCACCAACTGACCAGACACCAATAGAAAAAGAAGAAAACAAGATCCCAAGGTGGGATAGGAAGCGGGATGGTGACACTGTATATAGAAAATACTGGAATGAAGTTGGTAGGCCTCTTAGGCGAAAGATGCTCGCAGAGAGAGATGAAAAGAGAAGGCAGAAAGCTAAGGCTAGGAGATGCAACAAGAAGATGACTTGAAGATTATGCAGGAAGGAAGACTACAGCTACATCCAAGGGGGGAGTCTGTTAGTACATTATGTATGTAGCTTCCGTCTGCATCGAGTCTTATGTATTTTGTCCTATTTGTGTGTTTTTGTATATGTATGTATTTGTATGTATTTGTGTGTCTAGAAAAATCAGGGAACGGCGCATTAACTGTTAAGTGAAATCTGTCGGACATCATGTGTCATCCGAACGGATGGCCATCCGATCAGATGACCATCCGATCGGATGACCATCCGATCGGATGACATTCCTCCTTCCCTATTTGCCTATAAATAGTTGGATAGGCTCATTTGTTTAGAACTTTTGGCTGAATTGTCATAGCGAAGCTCTGTCTGACTTTCATCTGGAACTTTTTGTACTTTAATACTCAATCAATGAAATCAGACATGTTAAGCGTTGAGATTGTTGTTAGTGATTCTCAGACTGTGTCGAGGGATTCCGCACCTCGTTACTGATCGATTCCGCTACGTTCTACGACTAGGACAGATCCTGCGAAAGGCCTAACAACATGCTTTAAAAATGATAAAATAAATAAGTTAACAGGATTTCGCGTGTTACGATGTTTAGTTTATGTATATATATTACGACGTGCAAATCGTAGATAGATTACGTATAAACGGGAGTGTTAACGGATTTATATGATAATGGTCACCAATAAAATCGTTTAAGTCGCAAAATCTTAACAATACATATATATATATACATATATATATACATATATATATATATATACACATATATATATATAGGGAGGGGCTCATGCGAGAACTCCATTTATTGCGAGAACCGCGAGAACCAATATGAGCACAACCTAAAATAGCTAAAAAAACCTAACCCCCCCCCCCCCCCAAGCTAAATGCTAAAAACTAAAACCCCCAAAAAACATAAAAAAAACCTAACCCCCCCCCCCCCAAAAAAAAAACCTAAACCCCCCTCCCCCACCCCCCAAGCTAAAATGCTAAAAACTAAACCCCCAAAAAATCTAAAAATATCTAAAAAAAAACTAAAAAAATCAAAAGAAAATCTAAATTTTTTTTTAATATTTTTTATGCTCAAATCGCTACTTTTAGTGGCAAAAAAAAAAATAAAAAAAAAATTTTAATTTTTTTTTGGCTTCGAAAAGTAGCGATTTTTATATAAAAAATATTAAAAAAAAAATTTTTGTGTGATTTTTAGCTATTTTTAGGCATTTTTTGTTGTGTTCACATTGGTTCTCGCGGTTCTCGCAATAAGAGGTGGTTCTCGCATGATCTTCTCCCTATATATATATATATATATATATATATATATATAGGATAAGGATCATGTGAGAAGTAGTAGGCTAATTAAGAAACTTGAGAAGCATTCTGGACCACACATTTTCCCTAAGCAAAAAAATGCAAAAAAAAGGTAAAAAATACAATTTTTTTTTTGGAAAAATCGCAGCTTTTTCTTTAAGGATTTAATTTTTTTTTTAATTTTTTTTTATTTTTTGGGATTTATACACATGTGTATATTGTTAATCTTTTAACTATACATATATGTATATTGTCAATTATACATATATGTATATACATGTTTAAAATTGAAAAATAAGTGTTATTTAGGGTTTAGCATTAGTATTTAGGGTTTAGCATTAGGGTTTAGGGTTTAGCTTTATGGTTTAGGGTTAGGGTTTAGCAATAGTATTTAGGGTTTAGCATTAGGGTTTAGCTTTTGGGTTTAGCATTATGGTTTTGCTTTAACTTTTGGGTTTAGCTTTATCTTTAGGGTTTGCATTAGGGTTTAGCATTAAGGGTTTAGCTTTATGGTTTAGTTTTAGCTTTAGGGTTTAGCATTAGGGTTTAGCTTTAGGGTTTAGAATTAGGGTTTAGCTTTAGGGTTTAGCATTAGGGTTTAGGGTTTAGCATTAAGGTTTAGCTTTAGTGTTTATGGTTTAAGGTTTAGGATTTATAACACATATTTTTTCAATTTTAAACATGTATATACATATATGTATAATTGACAATATACATATATGTATAGTTAAAAGATTAACAGTATACACATGTGTATAAATCCAAAAGAAATAAAAAATAAAAAATTTAATACTTAAAGAAAAAGCTGCGATTTTTCTAAAAAAAAAAAATTTTGCATTTTTTTTTAATTTTTTGCTTAGGGAAAATGTGTGGTCTAGATTGCTTCTCAAGTTTCTCAAATAGAGTGGACTTCTCTTGAGATCCCTACCCTATATATATATATATATATATTAACGTGCCAACTTAATCTAAAACGGTAACTTTTTGCGAAAATCTCAAAGTTATGTGAAAATTCTAAGATACGGAGAAACTTAGGCATTTTTGTGATATATTGATTAATAAAATCGTTCCTACGCATAATAGGACGTGTAGAAATCAATTTGTGGGATTGTGCTATTTAAAATACGCACCCAAAGGTGAGTGTCACTAAACCCCCTCTTTTTACTGTTTTGTATATGTTTTGGGGGAAGAACCTGCCAAAAAGGGTTTAATAATGTTTTTAGAATAAAACATACCTTTTGATAAAATTGTATATTTTCATTTAAAATATATGGATTTGTTAAATACATATGTTTCGGGAAGAAACGATTTTGTTAAAATATATGTTTCGGGGATGAAACGGTTTTGGTGATTATATGTTTCGAGGATGAGACGGTTTGATGAATATATGTTTAGGGGTGAAACGGTTTTGGTGAATATATATGTTGCGGGATGAAACGGGGATTTGTACGGTGTTTCAGATAAAACGACTGTGTTGTTGGGACGAATTTGCTTGATCCCAGGGATTTCAGTAAATTCGTACAATGTTTTATTTTAAATTTGTCATATTAGTAGGATATATATATTGTACGTGAGGCAGGCATCATAGATGGCCTTGATATGGGCCTTGCGTAAGTGATGTCGTTTAATCATTTAAGTATTGCACGCGAGGAATTGTTGGTAGATCTATCGGCTTGACAACCCTGTCGTGATTGGTCGCTCCGTGTCAAGTTAAACGACGAATTGATATTATGTTCATTGTCTAGCATTGATTATACCTTCATTGTAAATATATAGTTTGTAATGTCTAGCTAACTTACGAGTCCGAACATTTGATTCTATCAATTTAATATGTAAACTCGGGAAGATGTCTATGGTCGGAGGTTCTATGGAAATGCTTGCGACGGCTGACCCTTGAGTTATTTTACAAGGAAACGAATTAACTTTCTTGAAAATTATATGGATGTTTTTACAATAAACACATAATTGGAAAGTTTTTCCTTGGGTCAAATTATTTTAAATTTGAATATGTGAAGTCACCTTCCTTTGTGTTAACACTTGATTTTAACGTGTTCTTCAGGTACTTGAGTTCGGCTTCAGGAATTATGGCGTATCTTGTGGTTGTTGATGCATGTTTGCTTTGATAATGTGTTGAAAAACTTTTAAAACTGTTTGGGACAAATGTAATAAGATCCTTAAGGATCAAGACAACTTAACTATGGTGGGGTTGTGATGAACTTTAAGACTGATGTTGTAAAATCTATGTTTAATTAAGTTAAAATGTCCAACATTTCGATGCATCTTTCAGCAAGATATTAATGGGCATCAACTTCCGTCACCACTACGTTTTATATTCCGCTGCAACGTTTTTGGGGTGTGACAGAAAGCATTCCCAAAACGGCCTTAAGAACTCGATACGGACATTAAAAGTTCCTTGTCATGCCGTTCGGCTTAACCAACGCACCGGCAATATCCATGGCTCTCTTGAATCGGGTGTGTAAGCCGTATCTGGATAAGTTTGTGATTGTGTTTATTGATGATGTATTGTAAAATACATCTATCATTCTTGTTCGGTTTTTGCGAGTTTAGTTAGTTTTAGTTTCGTTTCCATGTAGAATGTATATACTTTTGATATATTTGTGTTTGGCAGGTAATAGTAGAGAAAAGTTGCTGAAAAGTGATGAAAAACAAGTTAAATGTGACAAGATGAAGTGTCGGATCGAGAAACGAAAGTTTGGAAGCTGAAACGATGAAAAGATCTAGTTCTGGAGGCTGTCGCTACCCGTGACGGGTTTATGGTTATTGTTTCGCGGGCCGCCATGGAATAAAAAGGAATTGTTGATTTTTGAAGCCGCCGCTACCCGCGACGGACTAAGCCTCATGTTTCGCGGGCCGCCACAGGCTTATGTCGGCAGAATGTTACGTGAATCTCAAGGATTTTTAGGGTTTTCGATATATATAAACATCTTAATCATTCGTTTACGGATTAGCAAGCTTGTGGACGAATTCCAGAGATCTTTTGGAGCGTTTTTGAGTTCGTAGAGCTATCGGTTGAAGATACGAAGCGTGGGAATCATTCTGGTTGCATATTTGCCATTTGGGTGTCTTTACTTTCGTCTTTCTTTCGCCGTCATGTTTTGTGTTCTTGATTATACTCGGTTTTTACTGTTTTCCATGACTTTGATTGGCTAAACCTGTTTAACTACCTAGATTGGATGAATGATTGCTAAAGTTTTGATGTTTATTATGGATTTATGAATGCTATGGAATATTTATAAATTGTAAACGACTTGTTCTATTGGTTAGATGTGTATGCATGCTTGATATTGTTTGAATATTGATTATTGCTTCGTATGATTCTTGGTGACGGTCTTTGTCACATAATAGAGTCGTGCTAGGTTTTAGATTTTGGTGAGTGTCTATATCACATAATAAATCTTTAATCTTTAGGGTTGAATTACGTAATAAACCTTAGAAGTAATATTCGGTAATCTCGTAAAATCAAGTGTTCTACTAATCGTCAATAGCTGAAAGGTGCGAGGTTATTGATAGGTCTAAGTCATTAAACTGAAAGGTAGGAGCTTCGTTAGGAGTAAACCTATTGGCTATATCTAGTAAGTCTAATTGAGAAATCAAGTCTATCCTTGGTTTAGATCTCGACAGGGAGTGAGCCTCGTAGGATACTTTCATAAATCCATTAGGTGTCTTGAAAAAGAGTCTAATAACCGGTTATCTAAACAACCTCTAGGGTGTCATAGCGTGCTCTTGAGAAGGGTTAGGAGTCCTTTAGATTTCCCGAAAGGTGAGAACTTTATGATCCCGGTTCCATAGTAGACAACTTCCAAATATAATCATAACTAAAAACAATCAGGATTCCAGTCTAGGTAGTGTTTCCACCATCTGAGTAAAGTCCGAAGTAATTCATTTAGTTAATTTAGTTAATTAATTTAGTTTAATTGCATTCTTAGGATTTTAACCCCCCCCCCAAAAAAAAAACATAAAAAATAGTTAAGTGTCGCGTCAGAGTCAGTCTAGATAAGGTCATTAGTGTAATTCGATAGAGTCTCGTGGGTTCGATATCCGGACTTACATTAGCTATACTAGAGTCGATCGGTACACTTGCCGGTTAGTAGTTTAGTGTGTCTTAGTGAGTCTAGAGTATTACTTAGAGCCTAGAATTAGGTTAATTTAGTTATTTTTATTAAACTACTTTTTAGCACATCAAGTTTTTGGTGTCGTTGCCGGGGATTGTTGGCAATTGCGTTGATTACTTTGTTTGGACTTTATCTGATATCATTACGTGCTATTTGTGTATTTTTGAGTCGTAGGAGTCTAAATAGTTCTAGTGTCTTTTTATTTTAGAGTCTTTTGTTAGAGTCGTCTTACTTGATTATTTTCGGTTTTGCAGTGAATGCCCCAAACACATTCTAAGGGACCACCGAAGCCGCCGATTGACAAGTCTGCCTTCTCGTCTTCTAGTTTAAAGGTTAGTAAATCTTCTACTTCATCTTCCACTACTTCTGACTCTACACTCCAATCTAAACCACCAGCCTTGGACTTCACCCTGAAGTCGTCACCCCTCAATTCCCCACCACCTTCCCGTTCTGAACACCTAGTCCTACATCTATTACCCAAATGGCCAATAACCGCACCGTTTACGAACAGGCCACCACCGGTTTCACTGGTGCTACTTCACCCATCACCCTTCCGAATATAAACAATGATAGGTCCTGGCAAATCCCATCCTACATCATGACGGCTGTAGGATCGTTGTACGACCTGAATGAGTCGATCAGAAGAGTTTTTTATCCGAATCAAAGGCGGAATCAATGAAACAGACGCTCGATTCAATTTAAATGTCTCTTGTATTGAATTGATAGTATTACAACACCTGGAGACGATTTGGCAGAACTTCGTTACCAAACACAAGACTCTAATTCCGCTCCAAATGAAACGGACATGCTCCCTATATATAGTGGTTGTGATTCCGCTTGAAATGGACAAAGCCACTTTCAAGCGGAATTAACTAAGTTAATTTCGCTTGAACTTGTCCTTGACACTTTCAAGCAGAATTACTAGAAAACTCACTAATCTCAGTTTCTAGCACCCCGAGCACTGGTTATTCTATCCTATTACATTACATGACTCGATACAAGACGAAGTCAATAGACATATTGCACTAACAGACTCCCCCTTGGATGTTGACGAAGTCTTCAGTGTCGAGTCTTTATCATGACACATCTTCAGTCTTGATCAGTCTTTTATCTTCAAAATGTTGTACCAAGATCTATCTCTGGCTCTAACATGAACAGCTTCTTCAGGCTCCCCCTTTTTGTCAAGCTTCCGTGCTTTTAGTGATCGACATCTTGCTTTCCAGTTACAAGCTCCCCCTAGCTTTGAGCTCGTCTTCAGACTCCCCCTTAGACTCAGCAACCGGGACCGTAGTCTGGAATCTTACCTGCAATCACTCATACATTCATAAGTAACAACATTTTGAACATTCAAATATCCAGGAATTGTAACCTGGTTCTTTCAAACTTTCTAAATCACTTCCCCTATCAACAATCTTTACAGATTTGGCAGTGTTTAGTATTCAAAATCGAAAACTGGCTCATTTACCGATTTTAACAATAATAGCATCCAAATCCCTCACAGTTAATCATCCAAGTCCAAACTAATGACCTTGGAGATATCACAAACTGTTTTTTATTTTTGATAAAAATTTGAAGTTTCAAATTAATGAACTTGTTTTATTTTCAGAAACACAATCAGCTTACTTAGATTTTGAAACTCAGCATTTCAGACATCGGTTCTCGAAAATAAAGCAGAATCAAAAATCTTTTTGTATTTTCTGAAACATAAAGCAGCAAAGAAATATGTACAAACATATTTACATATAATATTTTTGTTTGAGTTTGCGTCAGAGGATCATATCAGTTTTTGACAAGTCACAAATATCGTTGAACTTAGTTACACATTAAGAGTTAAACAATTCACTTAGATTGTCGATATACTGATCCACTTAAATTTTCACACAAATTTCAACTAATTCAGGATACGAATTAGGTATTTTAAGAACTTAAACTCATTCATGTGTCCCACCTCTTGAATATACTCCCGTATTCAGATCCCAATATTTAGTCTTACAGGTGAGTATACCTAGATGATATCTGTAAGGGGTTAAATTGCGAAGAACCGTGAGAGCTCAGGTCAGAACTTCTGTTAAGTAGAGAGATGACGGATTCGACTTTGGTGTGTCCCCTTTAGAGGATCTTTTCTTCAACAGCACATGATTTACATATTTTTTTCAATGTTTCATCATTTTTTATGCTGAGGGTGATGCTATGTTTCAAGCAAGCGGTAAAGTATTCTCCGGGGATTAGGCCATTGCTTCCGCAAAATCAGAAGTCCCGGGATAATACCCCAGATATCACTAAGCATAAAGACCTAGTATCTCAGAAAGAGGGGTCCTTCAAACGAGATTTCAGGGGTTACCTAAATATCCAAGTAGTGTTCCCCACAAAATAAGCAAGTTTGAATTTAGGTTTATATCCCGAAAAAGTTTACTAAATGTATAAAAACCTATCGGCATATCATCAGTGAGACTGTTTAACGCTATTTAATCATTACATTTCTTTAGCATACTGTAAC
This sequence comes from Helianthus tuberosus, assembly GCA_030545235.1. Classification (NCBI taxonomy): domain Eukaryota; kingdom Viridiplantae; phylum Streptophyta; class Magnoliopsida; order Asterales; family Asteraceae; genus Helianthus; species Helianthus tuberosus. The sequence continues at coordinate 130,502,694 of CM060407.1, forward strand.
TGTCTACTGATGTACTATCATTTCCTCTTTTTTACACAAAAACTCAATTTTGAATTTTATCATGTTTTTGGATTTTTCAAATTTTCAAATGTTTTTGGATTTTCTAACAAATATTACTCCCCCTAAAATGCAAAATCATTTAAAGAAAATTTGACAACCAATACTGATAGCTTTGTCTCGCCATCCATTTTCTGCTAACTGTGTATCGAATTGCATGAAAAGCAGTAAATACCCCCATGATTTACAACACATTAATATTTTACAGTTTGAAAACTGTTTTTCAATCTTGTGAAATTAATCATGTTTGTTCAGCCGTGAGGGTTTCGGCGTATTCAAGTAACATATTTTTGGTTTTTTTTTAATATTTGACAAAATTTAAAAACAAACATATTTTTGATTTTTCAAATTTTTGATAAAAGAAAAACATATTTTTGGTTTTTTAAATTTTTTTCAATTTTTAGGATTTTTGAAATATTGTTTATTTATGTACAAAAATCAAACAAACTCCCTGTTCAACCAAACCAGGGTTCAGCAGCCTCCTCTCCTCGTTGTGCCAGGCTGCTCCAACTTCCATTCTCACAATCTTTGGTTTTGTTGAGCACCTGCACATTCAAACTACTTGATTACTTGAACAATTTAGCCCAGGTCTGTTTGACCTTAGGCATTTCAACACAATATACATCATTTAACTTTGGAAAATCTTTGTCATTCTGAACAAATACTTTTTCATCTTTCACTTTAACTTTCTCATCTTTTACCAAAGTCACTTGTTTCTTAATACTCCATGTTTGACCTTTCGGATTACCTCTTTTGTAAAAATGTGACTCTTTTTGAATATTTTGATTTTGAACAACAACTTTTGGTTTCCAAAACTCTTGGGGTTTTGTCATATCAACAGATGTTTTCCAACTTTGAGTTGTTCTGACTCTGGGTGCGTGAGAATTCCAGGTCTGTTTTGAATCGAACCTATTCGGGTTTGATTTCCAAGTTTGGTTCAAAACAAACTTGTTTGTGGTATACCTCCAAGTTTGTTTTGAATCAAATCTGGTCGATCTTTGTTTCACATTCTCAGATTTTTGTTTCACAACATTATCAGACTTCTTTTTGTCAACATCCATAAGTTTCAGATTTGGACACTTGCGAGCAAGATGTCCAATTTGATCACACTTAAAACATGTTCTCTTGGACACATCTTTGACCTGTGGTTGTCGGTTTTTCTTTTGAGCATAGAACTCTTCATTAGACTGACGCCTAAATTGGAGTTCTTTCTCTTCTTCAGAACTTGTTCCATGAACAAAGTTCATCTTTGTCTGATAATTTGCCTGTTCATTTTTATTTCGATTCTATTTCTTCTTATAACCCAACCCAGCCTTCATGTTTTTCTTCTTATAACCAGGTTTGTTATAAAAAGTTTTGTGACCTTTACCAGCAAACTTTGAAAGATCAGATTTTTCAATCTCAACCATCTTGAAAACTTTATCAACCTTTTCTGAAATCACATTCTGAATCGGGAATACAACATCTAAGAATAATTTGTCCGATCCAATCATGGTATAAACCAATCCTTTTGAATCATCATTCAAATTTTTCTCTGATTTTGAGTTTTTCAGATATTCATCGTGAAAATTTCCTTCATTTTCATCCTGTGATTCAGATTTACCTGTATCAACTGACTCTTCTTTCAACACACTTTCAACGACCTATCTACCACCTCTGAATCACTAGAATCATTAGATTTGGAATAGGTTATGTCAATGTTATCTGGCAATTGATCTACCATGTTGAAAGCTTTTTCGACCTTTTCATAATCATAAAATACAAACTTTTCCGGTGGTGGAACTTGATGAAACTCTGAGCCAATACCCTTCTTGTTTTGCTCAGAATCTATTCCATCCGGTTTTATGTTGAAAATTCTTTCAAGCACATATGACGACGCGTGATAACTTTTTAACTTGTTATTATCCTGTTCTAAATCAGCAATCTGACACTTAAGTTTAGCAACATCTTCAATGTAAGAATTAACAACTTGTTGCTTTATTTCATAATTTCGCTTATACGTATCAGTTGTTTCAGAACAATATTTCAATCTTGATTGAATAAGTTTCATTTCAGTTTTTACTTTTTCATGTGATTCTTTTGTAATGTGATAAGCCAATTTTATTGAATCATATTCCTTTTTCATTTCCTGAAAAACATTCTCTTTTTGATCACATTCTTCTGTCTTTTTCAAAACATTTTCTTTTTGAAAACTTCATTTTCTTTTTCTAATTGTTTACATTTTTCCGAAAGTTTTTCATCATTATCTTTCAAAACCTTTTCGTTTTCTAACATTTCTTTGTATTTATTTTTGAAAACTTCTTCTATTTTTGCGAATTCAAGATCTCTTGTTCTGAATTTTTCATCTTTTTCAGTACAAGCACTGCACGTTTCCATGCATTTCTTGCACTGTTCAACGATTTTGATTTGAGTTTCAGACTCAGAATTTACCTCAGCGATTGACACTTCGGTGTTTGCTGCAGTCTCTGTCTGCTTCTGATCCGCATCATTCTGCTTTTCTTCAACCTCAATTTTATCACCAACATCACCAGCAACTTTCGAATTCTCATCCTTTTCTTCAATCAAATTTTCAACTTTATTCTCATCTTCTACAACCTGCTGTTCTTCAGCAACAACTTTCTCAACCTCTTCATTCTCCTCAACTTTTTCTACCTTCACATCCTTAGCAATCTTCACATCTTCTTCTTTAACAACTTCGACTTTAATTTCCTCAGCTACCTTTTTCAATTCTTCAACCATACACTCAATATTCTTCTTCATTCTTTCTTCATTCATCTTCCTCAGATTTATTGTCATAGCATCTCTGATGATTTTATCCAGCCTTTTTACATATGTTTTGTCTTTTGCAACATTTGAATAATATTCGCCGGATCGAGGAATTACTAGAAGAACATCATCGTGAACTATGTCACTTCTAGGAACAACTGGTTCACCTTCTTTGTTGACGAAACATTCTTGTTTCTTATCCCATCTTTTGTTTCGAACAGCATTTTCATATTCTTCCTGCATCTTCTCCATTTTACATCCAGCAATGAAAATTTCTCTCTCAGTTTTCTCTCTCAAAATCTCTTCTCGAGTTTTCTCTTTTATCTCAGCAACAAGAGCATAATGATCATGTTTGTGAAGAGTTTCTACATCTTCCTTTGTTCTAATTTTGAATCGATAATCAATACAATCTTCTTCTGGAAGAATTTCACTCCAGTCATATCCTTCATCATCATGGAAGACTGCACATGCTCTTGACTTTTCTCTGGGTTTATCTTCAATCATTTTTGGCTCTTCTTTGCTTCGGTGGTAGATTGCCTTTCGGTAGTAATCATCATTGAAAGGACGTTCATTTCCTCCAACTGCAGAATTATTGCATTCTCTCTTGGAATGACCTTTTTGCTTGCATCTGAAGCAGGTCACTTTGGATTTATCAAAACCCAATTTAGTTGAAACACCACCAAAAGATTGTTTCCCGGTAATCTCCATATATCTCTGAGCTCTACGAATGCAACTTGCCAAACACCAGTGAATGTCAATGAGCTCCATTTCTTCTGGATCAATCTGGTCGTAGTCTTCTTTGGTCAATTCGGAGTTTCCTATTTTTCCTGCAACTAGACCTTCATATGATTCCAAAACTGATGCAAGAAAGCTCATTTGCTGTTTAGCTGCATTGATGCTCATAGCAGGAGAATTTTTTTTAACTTGAGAGCAATGTTGCAAAGAATTTCTTCAGAATCTTCAGGACTTGCTTTTGAAGATGAATGATATCCAGAATTGTAACTTGATGAGGTTGTTTGTGGTTCTTTCATCTTCTCACCACTAAATGCTGTCTTTGGTGAACTATCAGCTTTCACCGAAGGTAAATTGCCTTTGTAATACAGACCAACATTCTGATGATGCGACGAACTGCACATCTTGCTTTGCTTTTGTAACTCAAGGTCATTGTGACACCTGGGTCACTGCGACCATCAAACAAATACCAAACCAATGAAATATTGTATTTCATACTTGGGATTTGTACAAATATGTGTATCATTTACACATATAAATTCTTGTTCGATTTCGGGCTCTAAATCGCTTTCTGGAAGGTTTTACGCGCACTGATGCGTAAATATAACCAGTTTAATGCAACGAACACTCAGGAATAGTGAAACATACTTAACATACCTTAAATAACCTTTACATAACTTAAAAATAAGATTTAAAGGCTTTGGTATGGCAAAAACTAGTTTATTCGCTTACTGGGACTAAATTTGACAAACTGCGAAAGTATGCCAATTTGAACTGTAACAGACATTCTGGAACATGATCATAAGTTAAACATACCATAAATATCCTTTACATAGCTTAGAAATAGGCTTTGAGGGGTTCGGTGTGCTAAAATAAACTTTTGGCTCATTCAGGGACTAAAAGTGTCAAAAAGTGCATAAGTTTGCACTTTCGCGCATAACTTACGTTCTGAATACATCCGGACATCCAAAAATTTATGTAAGCACTAAAATATTTTATTTTAGTGTTTGGCATGAGAAAAATCCATTCGTCACGCAATTTGGATCGTTTTTCGCACTTATGCGCATTCCGTCGTAATTAAGCGAACATCGCAACCGTACGGCCAAACGAACCGACATCCGAGATGTTTTCAAGCATATTTCATGTTCCCTATGTCTTAACATCATTGTGGAGCTTGAAATTGGGATTGACGGGTGTTAGAAGTGCCGTTACGCAACGAAACAAGGTGCAGGGACTGAAAATGTAATTCTGCCAAAGTTAATGGCTTACGGACCGTAAGCCATGACCCTTACGGTCCGTAAGGGGCCCCCAGAATAGCAGATCAATTTAAATAGCTGTTGCCTCTTCAGGATAATGAGGGGCCAATTTGCACTTGCCTCTTCAGGATAATGAGGGGCCAACTGTGGTGTTCCATGGAAATTGCAACAAGTGTAAGGTTGAGATTAAAGCACGTTATTCGATAAACGATCTTAACGGTTCCAACATTCCTATAAATACCCAATCCTTTCACAACTCAAAACCCACAAAATCTGATCTAAAAGCTCTAAGTTGAAGCCATTGCTTCATACCTGAGCTACTTGGATCAAGATTAGCTTACGGGGACCCTTTGTAAGTATTCTTTCGTTCTTTTCATTCGTTTTATCGTTAAAGTCAAACTTTGTATGACTTTCTGCATTGACCAGTTTATGGTCAATGCGAAGTTCGTTTGAATTTCATAACGTGAGCATAATCATGATGGTTATAGTCCTTAGTAACTATACCTACTGATTACCACGTTATCTAGGCTCAGTGATGAGTCGTAGTTTCGGCCAAAACGCGCATTCTTGCGTATTTTGTAACCAAACTACTCTTAGGTATCAAAACCGTTTGTTTTGATACCAAACCTATTTTCTAAACTTAGTTAAGCATGTTTTAACATGCTTAGCTCGTCACTTTTAGTTTAGTGCTTATATAGGGTCGTAAGGGTAAGCGATCTAATCAATCGCTTATGCATTCGAACCCGACCCGTTTGGTCGATCATTAGGATCCGACCAAACACATTAGGTGACCATAGTATATAGGGAATAACCTTCCGAGGTTATACCTTATGGTCGCTTCGTTTAAGTAGTTGTATGATAGGTAGTTTATATGCCTTAGGTAAATTACCAAAATGCCCTTTTGACGCCAAAATTCATTTTAAGCATATGTAACATAACTTTTGGTATCTAAACTGATTTGGTAACAATATTAGTCATGTTAAGGCATATTTTACTTATCATAGGACTAGTTAGGCATACGCAAACGACGCGTTAAAGTAGCATAAGCTACCTAAACGGGTCGTAATGGGTCGTAAGCACTTAGGTTAGGTTTCATTGTAGTATGTAGGCTTAGTTAAACCATGTTACATGAGTTTCCCATACTCATTTGGTTTACGAGCCCTCATTCTATCCGATCCTCCGATTTAGGTCCGGTTTATTAATGTAGTTACCTATATTAGGTGCCGTTTGATATCCGTGATCTCTAGCATTGTTTGGTTGTTACTCAAGGACTACTAAGCAATCTCAAGTGAGTACATAGACCCCTCTTTTACTGTTTTCCAAACATTTTGGGGTGGAACACATGTGCCTACTTGTTACTTTCATGCCTTTCGTGTTTTCACATCATATACTTGCTATGTTCATTAGTACATTTATAGTACATGATTTCATTGTGTTTTTGCTATGTATGTCCTTTGTTGCATACTTAGTACATCGTTTTACATTACATTTTATGCTATGTATGCCCATTGTGTGCATACTTAGTACATCATTTTACATTACATTTTATGCTATGTATGCCCATTGTGTGCATACTTAGTACATCATTTTACATTACATTTTATGCTATGTATGCCCATTGTGTGCATATTTAGTACATCATTTTACATTACATTTTATGCTATGTATGCCCATTGTGTGCATACTTAGTACATTTATTCATCACATGCTTACATTTTGGTATGACATTTGGTTTGTTTAAATAAGACAATGTACATTCATTAACACCGATCATGCCGCTCGTTAGTAGGTAATGGTACCATAGGACTTGACAACTCCCGTTCCTGAACCCTAGGTTTGTTTGGGTGGAAGGAATGACCGAATTCGATATACATTTACACAAGATAGACCTTTAAATTCGTTTAGGGGTTTATCGCCACAGTCACAAGGCTTGGATGTATGCATTTTCACAATACCGCATAGATGTTTGTATCAGTATAGCATGCATTTGTTCCACAAAACATAACTTTGATTTAAACTATGTTTTACTTCAATACCTTGTTTTTGTGCATTTTACATATGGTTTAGTTGATATATTTCACTTACCATACATGATATTTTGGATACACATTACATGATTTACATTAGACATAAACATTTTGACATTCATATACACAATTCATGATTTACATTAGACATAAACATTTTGACATTGATATACACAACTCATGATTTACATTAGACATAGACATTAGACATGGTTTTCACACAAACATTTTGACATTTGATTATACATAAACATTTTACAATGGTGGTTTGGTTTGAGTAAGTGATTTAAGTAACGAGGCGTGTGTAATATGATACAAGCATGGTGGATACGCCGCTGGTACTTCCTATATATAAGTGCTTGTATGGTATTACATATCGTAGCGTTATTTGAATCATTTCAATTTAGACATATAACATTTTTTTACAAATAACATACTTTTCACAATACATTGTTTACAAACAACTTATCTAATACAAACTCATTTTACTTGGTTATTTACTTAACCATGTATTATTCTTTTATACATATATATTATTTGGTTTATTTATCATTTTTCAAATGATTTACAAGACAAAGCAAATTACAAGGTTCATGACTAAGCATTTTCTTAAACATAAGTCATGAATTCTATTTTAACAAAACCTATGTATCTCACAGGCATTTTTATGCTGACGTACCTATTTTTACATGTGTTTCAGGATATGATGCATAGGATTTATCAAGATACACTTAGGCGGACTTGGGCCTTAGTGACAATAAAAGATGCAAGACTAGTTATTTATGTTATATTTTCTTTGATTGTCAAGACATTGTAACTCTTTTAATCAATAAAACAATATTTCAATTTCCATGTGTTATTAAATAATGATTCTGTTACAACACTCCCCGACGTTTCCGCCACGTTCTGTTGTTTTACGTGGTCGGGGTGTGACAGTCATGACTCTCAATTTTTTCTAACAAAACATCAAGAGAAATTGAATCATATAAGACATCATTTTTCAAAATAAACACAAACGTTTGCCACTGATCAGCTCGTGGTAACGCTTCAATTACTTTATCAATTATTTCTTCTCTTGTTTTCACAATTCCAAACCTTTCAAGTTCAATTTTTAGGTGACAAAAGCGTTCAATCATTTGTCTAACAGTCTCTCCTTTCAAACTATCGAACAAATCAAATTCCTTTTTTAATAACGCAATTTTGTTTTTCTTAATTTGTTTACCCCCCTCAGCTTTCACCCGTAAACTTCCCACACAGATTTCGAAGACCCATCATGAACTAGCAACGAAAAAATATCATCTCGAATCGATTATTGAATTAAGGCGATCATTTTCTGCTCATATGAAAATCTTCGTTTGTCTTCTTCTGTAAAACTTTTGAGCGGGATTTCTTCTCCTTTGTCATCAGTAGGTTTATCATAGCCAAACTCCAAGCAAAACCAACTTTCATGTGCATACGCTTTAGTCCAGTTGATAAACCTTTCTTTCCACCAAACATAATCCTCAATATTATCAAGCTTAGGTGGTTTCGAATAGGTTCCATAAAAGTTATCATGTTTAATGTTGTCTTTAATTGATTTTGTTATCACTTTGGGTGTAACATCTGAAGCTTCCAACGTATCTGAGGTAAACGCGTTGTAGAAAGTATTGTAAAATTCTTCAGCCATGATGAAAATTCTTGAATCAATGTACCTGGAACAAACGGTCAAATAAACACAATCAGTCTAAACACTATCAAACAACTTGAAATAAACTGACACTCGGTTGACGCGAAATGATCTTGACGCAAAAAATCCACTTTCAAACGGAATAAGGATCTCAAGCAGAATAAGATTTCAAACGAAATCACTTTTGGAGCGAAATCACTTGTTCAAACGGAATAGCAGCTTTCAAGCGAAATTCCTAGATGACACTTCAAACGAAATTAGAACTTTAAACGGAATCCGGACTTTCAAGCAGAATAACTGATTCTTTTCAAGCGGAATTACAATTTGAAGCGGAATAGCTAAACTTTTCAAGCGAAATTACTGATTCAAGCGAGATCAGGTGCTAATTTCAAGCGGAATTACAATTTGAAGCGAAATCAGCTAGACTTTTCAAGCGAAATCAGAATGTTCGTTCAAACGAAAATAGGTTTTTGACCCATTTTTGTCACTTTTAAGCTAAATTTTGGTCTGATTCTTTCAAGGCTTTGTTAAAACATTGTTTGGCATGTACTATGTGAAATTCAATCCATTTTGACCGTGAAATCTTGTCTAATTTGAAAAAGAAGGTGTAGAAGTCAGAAAACAGATGAAATCAAGCTGAACTCATCCTCCTGAGCTCTGATACCACTTGTAGGATCGTTGTACGACCTGAATGAGTCGATCAGAAGAGTTATTTATCCGAATCAAAGGCGGAATCAATGAAACGGACGCTCGATTCAATTTAAATGTCTCTTGTATTGAATTAATAGTATTACAGCACCTGGAGACGATTTGGCAGCACTTCGTTACCAAACACAAGACTCTAATTCCGCTCCAAATGAAACGGACATGCTCCCTATATATAGTGGTTGTGATTCCGCTTGAAATGGACAAAGCCACTTTCAAGCGGAATTAACTAAGTTAATTTCTCTTGAACTTGTCCTTGACACTTTCAAGCGGAATTACTAGAAAACTCACTAATCTCAGTTTCTAGCACCCCAAGCACTGGTTATTCTATCCTATTACATTACATGACTCGATACAAGACGAAGTCAATAGACATATTGCACTAACAACGGCCATCACTAATTCGTGCCAATTCCACGGCCGTGATGATAAGGATGCCCCTGCCCATATTAATCGCATTACCCACCTGTGTAGCACCTTTGTTAATCTTGATGCCCGATACCTTTAGGTTTTCCCATTTTCTCTCGCTGGCCGCGCAACCGTCTGGTTTGATTCGCTGCCAGCGGGTACTTTCACCACCTGGGCAGGTTTACGAGATGCTTTCTTAGCTAAATATTTCCCACCTGCCAAAGCATCTCGTCTCCATGATCAGATCCATTCATTCTGGATGGATCCTGATGAGCCTTACCACATAGCCTGGGAGAGATTCCAAACCTTGATTTCTCGTTGTTCTCAGCATGGTTTGTCGGATTGGGCACTCGTAGAAAAGTTCTACAATGGTCTCACCCCCGAGATCAAAGCCCGGTTTGATACTTCTGCCAGAGGGCAACTCATGGGTAAAAAGACAGTAGTTGAGTGCAATGACTTATTTGAGAGTTTTGCCCATTCCGACATAATCTATAGCGCCACCAACAGGACTTCCATTCCTATGACTAGTACCTCCTTGGCCATTCGAGGGGTGCACCAAGTTGGCTTGGACTCATCGGTAGCAGCTGCTTTAGATAGGATGGAGAAAACTTTCAAACATGAGCTTAATGAGATTAAGAAAAGGGTAGATAGATGTGAAGTGTGTAGGGGAGGCAATGATATGATAGATTGTCCCACACTTACACTCGAGCAGGTAGAGTATATTGCAGGTCAGTCTAGAGGTTTCACTAATAATAATAACCCTAATTATAACTCCAACTGGCCTAACAATAATAATAATTTTCGCTCATCCGATAATCCTCCTAGTTTTTCATCCGGTCAGTATCAGAATAGGGGGCCAGGTCTATACACTAGTGGAGGGTCAGGTCAGGGAGGTCAGTTTAGTAGTTCAGGGTTCAGGGGGTCAGTTTAATGGTGGGGGTCCAATCAAGAGGGTCAGACTAGTGATAAAGGTTCAGGGGGTAGTCTAGGGAGGATTGAGGAGCTTCTTGCTTAGTTAGTAGTTAAGGATCAGGTTACCCAGAAAACCCTAACTGAATTTGGTAATTTTGCTAAAAATCAAGAGCAGATAAATAAAAATCAAGAGCTTCATATTAAAAATCAACAATCCGTGCTCTTAGATCTTCAAAGGACTGTAGGTGGTATAGCTAAGCAGTTACAAGGATACCCTCCCGGTCAGTTTTCGGGCAACACTCATACTAACCCGGCTAACCATTCCACAAAAGCAATCACCACCCGTAGTGGAAAGAGTTTAGGAGAGGTAGTTAGAGAGAGTGTAGAGGTAGAGGAAGAGGAAGAGGTAGGTAGACAAGGAGATAGAGATGGAAACTCCTGGTAAGGTGCACATTAGGCTAGACCCAGCAAGTACCCCACACACCAAGGAGCCTCAAGTAGAGAAGAGGGTAGAGAAGCAACCAATAGGGGATAGGCCCTCACCTTTAGTTGATCATTCACGCGTCCTATACCTCGCCCACCTTAAGCATCAAAAATATGCTAAGGAATATGGGCAATTTCTAGAAATGTTCAAGCAATTAAAGATCAACCTTCCTTTCATCGAAGCCTTACAGTCCATGCCTAAATACGCTAATTTCCTTAAGGACGTTCTCAAGCGTAAGGATAGGATACGTGAGTTTTCTAACATTCCTTTGACCGGAGGTTGTTCCGCGGTGGTCTAAAATAAGCTACCGGAGAAAATTTCCGACCCGAGTACATTCACCATTCCATGCTTATTCGGGGGTGCTGTTACCCCAGCTCATGCTTTAGCCGACTTAGGTGCTAGCATCAACTTGATGCCATTCTCTCTTTATGAGAAGCTAGGGTTAGGAGAGCTTACACTCACGTGTATGTCATTATCCTTGGCCGACCGCTCGATCAAATATTGTGACAACCCGGATAATTAAGGTTAGCATTACTTGAAATCCCACAACTTGAAGCGTATGCCTCTATGTTTATCTGCCTATCTCGTACACTAAACATGATTATGTATGTTTAACTGATCAATTATGCATGAAGTTGTTAAACGCTTTTGTGTGTCGTTCAATTAAATTAGAGAGCCAAATTGTTTGGGCCGCGAACTATTCTACACAAGTGGGTCGCGAAACTCACTTAACACACACTCTTGTTACCCCTTATATGTACTCGGCCCACACTAGTGTCAAACCCGATTCACACAAGCCCAAGCCATCACATGTGTTATTTAAGCCCAAACATAGGTATGAGAAGCCCATTCAGGTTATAAACCAACACATATGGGTTCTGCCCACATTGTCCTGATTTGTTATAAGCGTATATTCATACACCTTCTCTATTATCACAAGAACTCTAAAACCCTACTTCCCTTTTTCTCCATCTCGAAGTCGGCAGCCTACATAACTCCTGTTCAAAGTCTTCTAGTGCTGAACGTACTCGTTTTAATCATCCAACTCGGTTAGTGTTTCGCCATATCTTATCCTTTGCTGATCGATGTTTGAAGTGTATGTTCGATCGGGTTAGCATATGATGTATGTTAGGTCGTTTATTGCATGATGATTAATAACCAGTGATGTATGTAATAATATTCCTGATATATATATATCATGCGTTAACTTAGCTGATCTAGATAGTTGAGGTTTATTATGAGCGATACTTATTATGTCACGTGAACAATCTCAGGGTGTATGATAGAAAATATGATTAATAATGAGTGCTTGATGACAAAAAGTTCCTGTTTGGTCCGATTGGTATTGGTTGCACGGTTTGAATGATGATTTGCTGAATGTTGTGTGAGTGTGGTTTGATGAGCTCGGCTGATGTGATGTTCGTAAAACATGAATTCGTAATAGGTTGTCATGGAATGGATTGCATGTTAAGCACTGAATTATATTAACACATAAACGGGACTTGTATTGATTAAATACATGAGTTTGATTATAGAGTGAAACATGAATTGGAATATGATATTGCTAGGTAGTATTATAGGGGTGAAGGGTTAGTTTAGTAATGGCCGACATATTAGTTATTATCACACATGATCCTGACAATTTAATCACCATACTCACATGCAAACATTATTACTTATTCAGGTATATATGGCCGACAATAATCAGTTTATTGGAATGCAACTTATCTCTTTAAACACTTTGACTTTATGTGACCATCAAATGCCATCTTAGGTCATGATAAATTTATAAGATGAATGTGTGAAATTTAAGAAATTGCCGAATGATAGAAATTGTTAATGAATCGACTGTTAGTGATTATTGAAACTTGGATTTGTGGTTTGAACTTGCACGAGAACTGAACTATTGGATTGAGATATACTATTTGGGGTTGCACAAAGGAAACAACTCAAACACTTGTTTAGAACCGCACACTTGCCACTCGATCACACACTATCGATGGGCCTTAGACTTATGAGACTGCACACTTTTATGATTGATGTTTTGGACTGCTAAGTGCTTGTTTAAAACATGGAATGTAATGTGAACTGATATAGCGTATGAGTATCTGTTAGACAAAGGTACATTAATAACGGACTAATGTGTTACACGACTACTTGTTATGACTTGCATAGTGAAATGTGTTTTACTGTATGCTACTTGTGTAACTTGTACTGAGGATACGTGATATACGGGAATATTAAACTGACTATCATTTGGTAACCACGTTAGGATCTGGTTGACTAATTTGGACGGATAACATAACATAACAAACCGAGCAAACCAAGGTGAGTTCACACTCCTAAGGCATGGGATTCCCGGTGGGTTGGGAATGGGATTGAATAACTACTCGTACTATCATTACTATTAAACTACTTTTCACTGTCCTCGGGTTGGGAAGGGCACGTACGTAAAACCTACCTACACTCAAACTTACTACTGTCCTCGGATTGAAGGGCACGTACGTAAAACCTACGTACACTCATACTCGCTACGGTCCTTGGATCAAGAAGGGCACGTACACATACGACTAGTCTAGTAACATACACATGGGAAGCCCCCACTAATCTTCGCAAACATGTCTGGGAGACTGCGATACGGATTAATACGATCCACATGGGAAGCCCCCACTAATCTTCGCAAACATGTCTAGGAGACTGCGATACGGATTAATACGATCCACATGGGAAGCCCCCACTAATCTTCGCAAACATGTCTGGGATACCGCAATACGAATTAATACGATACATGGTTTACAAAATGAACATATGATTTACGAAACTAATGCTATAACTAAACAACCAACTGTGAACTCGCTCAACTTTGTTGTTGACTCGTTGTTACATGCCTTGCAGGTCGTTAGGTACTCAAGGAGCTTGCACAGGGAGGCGCGGTCGTTGTGGGACATGGCAGTGTGGGCCATGCTAAAAACATTACTTTATTTCGTACTTAATACTTACTTTGGGTTTTACAATTATGCTTCCGCTAAACACATAACTAAGTTTTTTATTTGAAACACCTTTCATATTGTGTGGTTGAATTTTACTTGTTACTTGTTATGTTCAATATGCTTGGTGGCTTGATCCTGGTCAGTCACGCCTCCAAGCGGTGACACTCCGCGTGTGGATTTTGGGGGTGTGACAAATATCCTTGTGGAGTCATAGAGAATTTGCTCGTTAAGGTAGATAAGTTCTTTTTTCCCGTAGACTTCATGGTTCTAGATATGGAGGCCAATGAGAGAGTCCCGATCATTCTTGGCCGTCCATTCCTTCGCACCGCAAAGGCAGTCATCAATGTCTTTCACGGTGAGATTTCACTTCGTGCGGGTGATGAGATAGTTACCTTTGAGATAGATAGAACCATGCAACACCCTAGTGGCAGTGATGATTCTAATGGTCCGTGTCACTCCATCTACTTCCTAGATTCGTTCATCTCGTGCGTTGATCGGTGTATAGATTTCATTAGTGGAGCCGATCTAGTTAGTGAGGGAGTAGTTGAAGAGGAATTGGTTGATGAGGGTGAGGAGGTAGATTCGACTTGGGTCTCCGAAACCTTAGAGCTTTGTGAGATTAAGGAAGAGAATGAGAGTAAACCCGTAGATGTGACAACTGTCAAAATCCAGGTATCCGTACAATTAATTAATCTTGATTAATGCTTAATGACTATGCTGAATTACAATTAATTGCTTTCTGATTACAGCATCATACTTACATGTGTATCACATATTGCATAATGTCACATCATTATTACATGCAAACCATATTGACATAAATGATGCACAAAACACAGTTAGCACAGTTAGCGGATAACTCAGAAAAATGCTGACAGAACTCAGCATATAGTCAGACAGTGTTTTGAGGCCCAGTATGAGCCAAAGACTAAGTACTACACTAGTATGGTGTGTAGGGAAGTAAGGACCACAGAACTGCATTCCTAAGTGATAGTTTAAGTGCCGGAAAGTGCCTAAAACCCACATAAAGTGCTGAAATCATCATAAATCAGCATTTTAACAAGCTAGTATCATGCAAAAATATGACTAAATGGTCCTGAATGCTTTCC
Organism: Helianthus tuberosus; assembly: GCA_030545235.1. Lineage (NCBI taxonomy): Eukaryota > Viridiplantae > Streptophyta > Magnoliopsida > Asterales > Asteraceae > Helianthus > Helianthus tuberosus. The sequence continues at coordinate 130,517,806 of CM060407.1, forward strand.
TAAGTGTCGGGAATTAAAAGTGTCACAAAAGGATACATAAAGAACACTAAACAGTATAGTTTGACACTTTAACGAACCAATGTCTAACCGAACAACCGGACACTGCCCGAAACATCAAAATTATAATAGAAGCATTGTTCTAATGTTTCCAAGCTAGTTATGATCCCGGAACACCCTAACACACTATATAACACATAATATATATAACACCCTAACTATTACACTTAAATCCTAACTAAATAACCTAACATATCATTAAACCCCAACCAATACCCCCCCCCCCTCTTGGAGATGGTCACCAAGGGTGGACCTACCCTTGATCTTACTTGATCTCCTTTGATTTGATTATGGATCTTGATTTGTACTTAGGGAACACATTATCCATTGGTTAAACACTTAAAATGGTTATAAGATGATCATGGGCTCATATCTTTCACACACTTACACACACTACTCTCCTCCCTCCTCTCCTTTTCTTCTGGGCCAAAACCACCCACAACACCACCACCATTGTCAAGTTTCCATCATCCAAACTCAAGTGTTACAAGGGTGCTAGGAGGTGTCTAAAGAAGCTTGGTGGCTTTGGAACTTCAAGGACCTCTTCCATTTGCTATTATCCATCATATTCATCATCTTCATCTTCTTGAGTTCTTCCCTAGCCCTTGTGCTACTAGTAAGCTTCTTGTCACTTGAATTTACTTCTCATTTTTTATGGTTAAAAGAAGATGTAAGTTGTTAATCTCAAAGAACATCAAGAATCATGAACTTAAAACTTTAACATAAGCTTAATAACATAAGAATACATATTGTTTAATGATGTTTTGCTTCTTGATGATTGATTATTTGTGTTTATGATGTTAGACATCATATGAAACCTACTAGATTGTGATTAAACACATGATCTAGTAAGTTAAGATGATGATCTTGTGAAAGACCAAGATGATCATACTTTATGTAGACATGAACTTGAATAATAGAATTTGTTTTCATATGTGATGATGATTTAAACAAAATACAAGTCTTGTAAGCAGATGATTTCCAAGATAGTTTTCCCAAGAAACTAAGTTAAATAACAAGATTTACATAGACTTGGTTCTTACATAAACAAACACTATTTTTAATGGTTAAACAAGTGTAGAAACACTTCTGTAACAAAAAGATTACATAAAGAAGCATTTCTAAAAAATGTGTTTGGAAGTTGTAAACACCCAACTTCTTTAAAGATTAAGTTTTTAAAGAAGTAAACGCATTTTAAGTGGTAACTAAACCTAATAAGCACACTACCAAGTTACTACAAGTTTTTTATAAAAGTTCAAGTTCATGTTGTTGTATAAATTGCATGATTTTGGCACTAGGTAAGTGTTGATTGAATTGTTAATTGTTTGTGATGATTTTGAAAAGAAAATGATATGCTTTGAAAGCATGGACACCACCATTTTTAGGGGAAACTATGGCAAAATTTTCTAAAAATTTAAACACTTAGAAAAGTATTATCAAACAAATCTTTACAAGTATATATTTTAACCATGAGTTTCCATATAAACTTTGCCATAATTTTTGTTACAAAATACAAATATTGGAGGTTGGTTTTTATAACTAAAAGTGGCTAGATATATATATTTAGAAGACACATGTGTGTGATTATTTGTATACTTTATGTATTAGTTATATTATTTTAGGGGTAAAATAATATAACTTAACAAAATACCAAGAAATTACAATCCAAAATAATACCAAAAATCTCAAGGGATAAATATATAAGTTACACACATAACATTGTAAAACCGAACGAAAGAAGGTAACTTACAAAATATTCTGGAAAATACCTTTATAAATATATTTTTGGTAAATAATATTTTGGACACAAGTAATGAAAAAATGATTTTTATGAATATCACGAAATTATATCATATTTTCGACAAGGAGAAAATATATTATTTTTGGGAAGTAAAAATATATTTTCTTGGAATATATAATATTTTTGGGAAAAATATATATTTTCTTGGATAAACTTGAAACCCATTATTTTGGACAAAATAAGTTATATATATATTTTCTAAGTTAGACTTGAAAATATATTATTTTAGAACTACAAATATTTTTGCCAAGAAGGAAAAATTATAAATAATTTTTCTAAGTAATAATTCTTAAGTATATATATTTTGGGAAATGTATATATATTAGTGGGCTTTCATTAGAAATAATATTCCGGAAGGTTTAATACTAAACTCAGTATTAGAATACTTAACAAGTACAAGAATACGACTACACATGTATAAGATACCCCTATCCTTGGGAAGGAAATACGAGTATAAATACTTAAGAAGTATTATTACAAAAATATTGTTTAACAATTATTCCAAAAATTTGTAAATATAATTTAAGTTGAAATATTAATTATTTTGACAATAATTATATCAACTGGAATAATATCAGAAGCGTACAGAAACGTAACTCAAAAACATAAATACTAAGACAAGGCACGACCCGTTCGTTTAATAGACGTTAGTACATTGTAGGTAGTCGTGTTTGCTGAAGGGATTTGAGTTTCGAGTACTGAAGACGCAAGACAGTGAGTTCATGTCCCCCCTTTTCTTTAAACTGTTTTGTTTATTAACTTCGGGGGTGAAATACATGTTACAAAATGATTACATACAATTACAATTGGTATGTTAGCCTAGGAAAGTACAGTAGATCATGTGAATGGGTAGGCGCACACTTGAGACCATTAATCCTCGTATAAGGACCAAGGGGCATGAGTGATAGATCTATTTGGGTGTAGCGAGCCCACACCCATGAGAACCAGGGGGCCCATAGGGTGACTACGTCTTACAGCCGGAAGCCCGGTACAAATTTGCTAGGTTTGAGCCTTCCTACGCCATCACACATACCAGTGGCCTTGCAAACCAGTGGTGATCTGTTTCCTTGTTTGCTTTCATACCGGGATTTACAAACATACATACACTGTTTACAAAGATTTTATACATACATATACACAAACACATGAACTCGCTCAACTTTTGTTGATGTTTTTTAAACTACATGTATTTCAGGGAATTAAGTGGATCAGGCGGGTGTTTGCATGTTTCAAGCTGCGTCATGAATAAAAGATGTCATCTGAAGTTGTTAGGGTTTAGGAGATATATCTTAATCCTGGACGAGATACATGGTTCTAAACTCGGTTTTATTTAAGGTCTTTTGTCGAGTCTTCGTGAACTCATTTAAACATGTTATGGTTGTAACTTAAATTTTGAGGCTACGTTTCAGACAAGTATGTTGTGGTATTTTCAAACTTAATTTTATGGATGAACATCTTATGGTTTAATCATATAGTGTGACAGCTTGGTTTCAGAGCTTCGATCGTAGCAAACTAGGATTCTTTCTCGAGTCTAGACTACGATCATTAGGGCTCTCTCGAAAATGTTTTCATAACATATTTTCATTGCATACACGAAACGCCCAGATTCAGGAAACAAACATTTTTACAAAGAAAAGACACAAATCACAATTCAAAGAATTCGGATATAATTCAGTCTGAGAGACTGGGAAGTAAGTCTGAGAGACTAGTTGGGGCAGTCTGAGAGACTGGGTAATTCAGTCTGAGAGACTGGGTAGTTAGTCTGAGAGACTAGTTGGAGCAGTCTGAGAGACTGGGGAGTTTAGTCTGAGAGACTAGGTAGTTCAGTCTGAGAGGCTGGGTGGGATAGTCTGGGAAGACTAGGATGCATACATGCTTACATTGTTACTACTTACATGCTTATTTGATGATTGTTGATATATGTGCATATGTTGTGATTGTTTTGTTACAGACACCATGTCCTCATCTGAGAGTGGACTGTCAGATACTGTAGACCCCATGACCATTGTTTTGGACGATGAGATTATACCAGACCCTGAGATTTTTACCTCCGACACTGAGAGTGACGATGACGATGATTTCAGCCTTTTGCATTACCTGATTTTGGCGATGATGTACCGCATGCTGATGGTTTACCCGACGAGGATCCCTTTCTTGTTCCTATTCTAGACCAGGACCATCTCATCCTCGGACATCCCGATGATAAGCATGCCGTGGTTCCGATCCTCGCCCCTTTTCCTTTTGCGGCTTTTCCTCTCGAGGATTTGCCTTTTGATGAGCTGTCAGATGATGATGTTGATCTTTTCATTGATGGTCCCCCTGATGTTGCTCAGGGAGATGGAGTTCCAGCCGATGATGTCATTATGGTCCCACTCATTGAGATTCCTACCGTTGAGATTTCATCTGATCATTCTGGTCTGGATTCTTTCGAGTGTGTGTCATCCACCACTTTGCATGCACTGGGATTGCAGCGTTACCCCACTGATTCTGATTCTGACATGGCACTGTCTGTTGCACCTGTTCTTCCACACGACTTTGATCATGACGATGAGCCTGGACGTGAGATTGACTTTGTTCCTGACGATCAGCATTTTGATGCACCCACTGATCTTGAGCCGATACCTGCAGATCCTGAGCAGTCAGTTGCTCCTGAGCCTATACTGCCCCTGATCCTCTGCCTGATCATGACCTTGTACCTGTTGGCATACCTGTTGTTGCACCACTTGTACCTGACCTGATCCCTGCACCCGCTGACCATGCCGCTTTTGCCGATCAGGTAGACCCCAGATAAGCATTCACCAGCAATGGGTGGATAGAGGACGATGATGATATGCCCCCTTTTGTGAGCCTATTACTCCCCCACCTGCACCTACACATGCACCTGTTGATGTTGCCCCGTTTCACCCGTTTGTGTCTGATGTACACCGCACTGACTTGCCGATCACATTCTTACAGGATTTCCCTCCACCCCGTCTAGGGGAAGGCCCATCCTGCCAGCAGCCTGGCCATGTTCCACACGTGTCAGCAGCTTTTCCCTTCATGCCACACTTGCTACTCATCTTGCTTCTGCACCGTCAGGAGAGCCACTCATATGGTTTTCACCGAACACTATGCCGGTCTCTGACCCATACCATCCCTCCCACTTTATTGGATACACGAGGGATGATTTACTCCTGTCCTTGCAGCTTCAGCAGGAGATTTTGTGTTATAGAGTCATGGAGCTAGAGAGGATTCCACATCCTCCACCTTGTACATGTCAGTCACCTTTCGCGACTCCACCTGCTCCTCTTCTGCCATACCCAGATTTTGACATTCAATTTCTTACCATGGAGCAGCAGATTAGTTATTTGTTGTGTCGCGTTCATGCTCTTGAGGAGGAGTTAGCCCATGTGCGTAGTTTGCTTTTCGTTCCCCCACCTCCTCCTCCTCCACCATCAGCATAGCCGGTTTTTGGTTTTATGCAGGTAGCTTACTTTTGATGAGAGTGTTGCTATTGAGCCCGGCTTGCATAACCTTTTAAAGACCACTTTTTTATTTTATGACTATTGTAGATTGATGGATATTTTGGACAAGGGTAGTGTGACCCTGTAGTCCCTTTTGATGTGATATGATACATTTGTAGAACATGTAAAACTGTATTTGTGGTCGATGATTTATACAAGCTCAATCGCAATATTCTCATTATATACATTGTTGAATTATACATTGGTGATATGAATGTGATGTTATGTGTTTACTTGCATTGATAACTGTTATTACATACACGTACTACATACTTATATGCATAAGACCTGACCTATTAAATCTTCTTTTAGAAGATGCCTCCTCGAAGAGACAACCCGTTGCCCACAACAGAGGCTGAGCTACAAGAACGGATTTCACGAGCGATAGCACAACACGAGGCCTTGCGCTCTGAACATAGCGGAGGTACCTCGAGAAGCAACCCACCTCATGGTAATGTTTTAGTCACTAAAGACACATTAGTTACATTTGGATATTCCATGTGCGTTCGCTAATGCTTTCTATGAATGATGTTGCTTGTACAGGCTGTACCTATAAGCAGTTCCTAGACTGTAAGCCTCTGAATTTCGACGGCACCGGGGGTGCTGTAGCTTTTGTTAGATGGACGAAGAAAACTGATTCTGTGATAAGAATGAGCAAGTGTACGCCAGATCACCAGGTCACCTACATCTCTAGATTGTTCTTAGATGGAGTGCTATCATGGTGGAATCTCCGAGTTCAGACCTTGGGAGAAGAGGCTGCATATGCCATGACATGGGACGAAATGAAGGAACTCATGCGCAAGAAATACTATTCAAGGGCCGAGATCCAGAAATTGGAAACTGAGTTCTGGAATCTCAAGATGGATGGTCCGAAGATTGCTGAATATGTGCAAAGATTTCACGACCTATCTCGCGTCGTTCCTTACATGGTTGATCCGGAATTCAAGTGCATTGAGCGTTTTATTTGGGGATTGGCACCCCAAATCATGAGTATGGTGACGATGTCAAAGCCTACAACGATCACTGAGGCTATTGATCTGAGTGTGGCATTAACTGAAGAAGCGATCAGGTTGAACAAGTTCTCGATTTCTGACCAAAAGAAGAAGGAGACTCACGTTGAGTCATCAGGTGAGAACAAAAGGAAGTTCTCAAATTTTAAGAAGGGTACCAGCAGTGCTAACAAGAAGAAGGAAGTAAACGCACCAGCCGAGGTCAAGACTGGTGTTGAAAACAAAGGAAAAGGGTATATGGGCACCTTGCCCAAATGTGATGCGTGTCAGTTGCATCACACTGGACGATGCCAAGCTGGAAGGTGCGAGACGTGCGGAAAAATTGGCCGTGCCAAGGAAACATGCTGGTATGGTGCCGGTCATGGTAATGGTGGTCTGAGAGGTAATGGTAACGGGAATGGAAACGGTAACCGCCGTGGTAATGGGTATGGAAACCGCAATCAAGGGGTAATGGCGGTAATGGTAATCATGGTAATTTTGGAAATCAAGCTGGTAGTGGAAACCGTGGAGCAAACAACAACCGGGGTGGTAATGGAAATGGAAATGGTCGGGGACCAGGTTGCTTTAACTGTGGAGATATGGGGCATTTCAAGAGAGAATGCCCAAAGATCAACCAAGCTCAGGGAAGGGTTTTCAACATCGGAGCTAGGGAAGCTCGCCAAGATCCGAACATAGTCACTGGTACGTTCCCTATCAACCAACACTTTGCATCTGTACTGTTTGATACTGGTGCCGATTATAGCTTTGTATTCCTAGAATTTAAGAATATACTTGGGTTGGTAGCTAGTAAGCTAGATATTCCGTACTCGATAGAACTTGCTAACGGAAAGCTAGTAGAAGCGAGTGAAGTAATTAGAGGCTGTGTAATAGAGCTCGGGGAGCATGAGTTTATGCTTGATCTTCTGCCAGTCGAGTTGGGAAGCTTTGACGTGGTAGTCGGAATGGATTGGTTGTCAAGCAACCGAGCAGAGATCGTATGTCACGAAAAGATCATTCGCATTCCGATGGCGGAGAAACAATTGTGGTGCATGGAGAGAAACATGATACGCCTCTAAGGATTATCAGTTGTTTGAAATCCCGAAGATATTTGCAGAAAGGATGTGTTGCCTTCTTGGCACACATTGTGGACAAAGAAGCCGCTGAGCCAAAGCTGGAAGACATCCCAGTTGTGAAGGAATATCCTGCAGTTTTCCCCGAAGATTTGCCAGGATTGCCGCCGCAGCGACAAGTCGAATTCCACATTGACTTAGTTCCAGGCGCTGCGCCTGTAGCTAAGGCACCTTATCGACTTGCGCCTTCCGAAATGCAATAGTTGTTGACGCAACTTCAAGAGCTATTGGACAAGGGATTTATCAGACCAAGCTTCTCGCATTGGGGAGCTCCAGTTTTCTTTGTCAGGAAGAAGGACGGTAGTTTCCGCATGTGTATCAACTACCGAGAGCTAAACAAGTTGACCATTAAGAATCGGTATCCCTTGCCAAGGATTGATGACCTGTTTGATCAACTACAAGGTTTGAGTTTTTACTCCAAGATCGATCTTCGATCAGGTTATCACCAGTTGAGAATTCAAGAAGAGAGTATTCCAAAGACTGCCTTCAGGACACGATATGGACATTACGAGTTTTTGGTAATTCCGTTTGGTTTAACAAACGCGCCAGCAGTGTTTATGGATTTGATGAATAGAGTCTGCAAGCCATATCTTGATAAATTCGTGATTGTGTTTATCGACGATATTTTGATTTATTCAAGGACGAAGGAAGAGCATGAGCAACACCTAAGAGCTATTTTAGAGCTGCTTAAGAAAGAGAAATTGTACGCAAAGTTCTCGAAGTGCGAGTTCTGGTTGCGTGAGGTTCAATTCCTTGGTCACGTGGTAAACAAAGATGGAATTCATGTGGATCCCACAAAGATCGAGGCGATCAAGAATTGGGAGACTCCAAAGACGCCAACCGGGATTCGATAGTTCCTATGTTTGGCAGGGTATTACCGTAGATTTATTGAGGATTTTTCGAAAATCGCTCAACCGTTGACCTCCCTTACTCAGAAGGACAAGAAGTACGATTAGGGAGATAAACAAGAGGAAGCTTTTCAGTTGCTGAAGAACAAGCTTTGCGATGCACCTATTCTGTCCCTACCCTAAGACACCAACGACTTCGTGGTATATTGCGACGCCTCGCGTCAGGGATTAGGATGTGTACTGATGCAGCGACAGAAGGTTATAGCTTATGCTTCACGTCAATTGAAGGTTCATGAGAAGAACTACACTACGCATGATTTGGAATTAGGCGCAGTGGTGTTTGCATTAAATATCTGGCGACATTACTTGTATGGCACCCGATGCACGATCTTTACTGATCACAAGAGCTTACAGCATATATTTGATCAGAAGGAGCTTAACATGAGACAACGACGATGGGTTGAGCTGTTAAACGATTATGAGTGCGAGATCAAGTATCACCCAGGAAAGGCGAATGTAGTAGCAAACGCCTTGAGTCGGAAAGAAAGAATCAAGCCCATAAGGGTTAGGGCTTTGGAAATGATTATACAGACAGACCTCTCATTGCGCATTCGTGCTGCTCAGAAAGAAGCTCTTAAGAAGGAGAATCTTGAGGATGAATACCTCTGTGGGATGGAAAAGCAGTTTATACCCGATGAGGAAGGAACATTGTGTTTCATGAAACGAATTTGGGTTCCCCTCTTTGGTGGTCTTAGAAACGTTATTTTCGATGAAGCTCACAAGTCAAGGTACTCGATCCATCCCGAAGCAGATAAAATATACCGGGACTTGAAGGAATTCTACTGGTGGCTGAGATTGAAAGGCGATGTTGCAACGTATGTTGGCAAATGTTTGACTTGTGCCAAGATAAAGGCCGAATATCAGAAGCCTTCAGGTCTTCTGCAACAACCTGAAGTACCCATGTGGAAATGGGAGCAGATTTCAATGGATTTCATAACGAAGTTACCAAAGACACCCATAGGTCATGATATGATTTGGGTAATCGTAGACCTTCTGATGAAATCTGCACACGTTCTGCCAATCAGGGAAAAGGATAACACTAGTAAGCTTGCTGAGCTGTACCTCAGAGAGATAGTTGCATGACATGGAGTGCCTATCTCGATTATTTCTGATAGAGACGGAAGATTTGTGTCAAGGATTTGGCAATCCTTCCAAGAAGCTTTTGGTTCTCAGTTGAATTTGAGTACTGCATTTCATCCGCAGACAGATGGCCAGAGCGAATGAACGATTCAAACGCTAGAAGATATGTTGCGAGCTTGCGTAATGGACTTGGGTGGCAGTTGGGACACTCACCTACCTTTGGTAGAGTTCTTGTATAACAACAGCTACCATGCAAGCATTCAAGCTACACCGTTTAAAGCTCTCTACAGACGCAAGTGTCGATCACCATTATGCTGGGCAGACGCAGGTGATAGACAACTTGTTAGTCCTGAATTGGTTCAAGAGACGACAGATAAGATAATACAGATCCGAGAGGGCATCAAGGTAGCTCGTGATCGACAAAAGAGCTATGCGGAGCAAAGGAGGAAACCTTTGGAGTTTGAAGTGGGAGACATGGTTTTACTAAAGGTCTCACCTTGGAAAGGTGTAGCACGCTTTGGGAAGCGTGGAAAGTTGAACCCATGATATATTGGACCGTTCAAAATCCTGGTGAGAATTGGTCTTGTATCTTACAAGTTGGATCTACCCGCAGAACTAAATGGAGTCCATGATACGTTTCATGTATCTAATCTGAAAAAGAGTCCAACTCAAGAAACCGTTGTCATTCCTGCCGATGAAGTTCACATTGACGACACACTCCACTTTACCGAAGAACCTGTTGAGGTTATCGATTGGAAGGTTACCAAGACACGTAGGAGGAGTGTTAAACTCGTCTAGGTCCGATGGAACGCACGACACGGCCCAGAGTTCACTTGGGAGCGTGAGGATCGCATGAAAGCGAAATACCCGCATTTGTTCCCCAACTCCCCTGCAACTAGTAGCAGAACTAAAATTTCGGGACGAAATTTTCTTAACAGGGGGAGAATGTGACATCTGTCAAAATCCAGGTATCCGTACAATTAATTAATCTTGATTAAAGCTCAATGACTATGCTGAATTACAATTAATTGCTTTTTGATTACAGCATCATACTTACATATGCATCACATATTGCATAATGTCACATCATTATTACATGCAAACCATATTGACATAAATGATGCACAAAGCACAGTTAGCGGATAACTCAGAAAAATGCTGACATAACTCAGCACATAGTCAGACAGTGTTTTGAGACCTAGTATGAGCCAGAGACTAAGTACTACACTAGTATGGTGTGTAGGGAAGTAAGGACCATAAAAGGATACATAAAGAACACTAAACGGTATAGTTTGACACTTTAATGAACCAACGTCTAACCGAACAACCGGACACTACCCAAAACATCAAAATTATACTAGAAGCATTGTTTTAATGTTTCCAAGCTAGTTATGATCCCCGAACACCCAAACACACTATATAACACATAATATACATAACACCCTAACTATTACACTTAAATCCTAACTAAATAACCTAACTTATCATTAAACCCCAACCAATACCCCCCCCCCTCTTGGAGACGGTCACCAAGGGTGGACCCAACCTTGATCTTACTTGATCTCCTTTGATTTGATTATGGATCTTGATTTGTACTTAGGGAACGCATTATCCATTGGTTAAACACTTAAAATGGTTATAAGATGATCATGGGCTCATATCTTTCACACACTTACACACACTACTCTCCTCCCTCCTCTCCTCTTCTTCTCGGCCGAAACCACCCACAACACCACCACCATTGTCAAGTTTCCATCATCCAAGCTCAAGTGTTACAAGGGTGCTAGGAGGTGTCTAAAGAATCTTGGTGGCTTTGGAACTTCAAGGACCTCTTCCATTTGCTATTATCCATCATATCCATCATCTTCATCTTCTTGAGTTCTTCCCTAGCCCTTGTGCTAGTAATAAGCTTCTTGTCACTTGAATTTACTTCTCATTTTTTATGGTTAAAAGAAGATGTAAGTTGTTAATCTCAAAGAACATCAAGAATCATGAACTTAAAACTTTAACATAAGCTTAATAACATAAGAATACATATTGTTTAGTGATGTTTTACTTCTTGATGATTGATTATTTGTGTTTATGATGTTAGACATCATATGAAACCTACTAGATTGTGATTAAACACATGATCTAGTAAGTTAAGATGATGATCTTGTGAAAGACCAAGATGATCATACTTTATGTAGACATGAACTTGAATAATAGAATTTGTTTTCATATGTGATGATGATTTAAACAAAATACAAGTCTTGGAAGTGGATGATTTCCAAGATAGTTTTCCCAAGAAACTAAGTTAAATAACAAGATTTACATAGACTTGGTTCTTACATAAACAAACACTATTTTTAATGGTTAAACAAGTGTAGAAACACTTGTGTAACAAAAAGATTACCTAAAGAAGCATTTTTAGAAAATGTGTTTGGAAGTTGTAAACACCCAACTTCTTTAAAGATGAAGTTTTTTAAAGAAGTAAACGCATTTTAAGGGGTAACTAAACCTACTAAACACACTACCAAGTTACTACAAGTTTTTTACAAAAGTTCAAGTTCATGTTGTTGTATAAATTGCATGATTTTGGCACTAGGTAAGTGTTGATTGAATTGTTAATTGTTTGTGATGATTTTGAAAAGAAAATGATATGCTTTGAAAGCATGGACACCTGCATTTTTAGGGGAAACTATGGCAAAATTTTCTAAAAATTTAAACACTTAGAAAAATATTTTCAAACAAATCTTTACAAGTTTATATTTTAACCATGAGTTTCCATATAAACTTTGCCATAATTTTTGTTACAAAATACAAAGATTGGAGGTTGGTTTTTATAAATAAAAGTGGCTAGATATATATATTTAAAAGACACATGTGTGTGATTATTTGTATACTTTGTGTATTAGTTATATTATTTTAGGGATAAAATAATATAACTTAACAAAATACCAAGAAATTACAATCCAAAATAATACCAAAAATCTCAAGGGATAAATATATAAGTTACACACATAACATTGTAAAACCGAACGAAAGAAGGTAACTTACAAAATATTCCGGAAAATATCTTTATAAATATATTTTTGGTAAATAATATTTTGGACACAAGTAATGAAAAAATGATTTTTATGAATATCACGAAATTATATCATATTTTCGACAAGGAGAAAATATATTATTTTTGGGAAGTAAAAATATATTTTCTTGGAATATATAATATTTTTAGGAAAAATATATATTTTCTTGGATAAACTTGAAACCCATTATTTTGGACAAAATAAGTTATATATATATTTTCTAAGTTAGACTTGAAAAAATATTATTTTGGAACTACAAATATTTTTGCCAAGAAGGAAAAATTATAAATAATTTTTCTAAGTAATAATTCTTAAGTATATATATTTTGGGAAATGTATATATATATTAGTGGGCTTTCATTAGAAATAATATTCCGGAAGGTTTAACACTAAACTCAGTATAAGAATACTTAACAAATACAAGAATACGAATACACATGTATAGGATACCCCCATCCTTGGGAAGGAAATACGAGTATAAATACTTAAGAAGTATTATTACAAAAATATTGTTTAACAATTATTCTAAAAATTTGTAAATATAATTTAAGGTGAAATATTAATTATTTTGACAATAATTATATAAACTGGAATAATATCAGAAGCGTACAGAAACGTAACTAAAAAACATAAATACTAAGACAAGGCACGACTCGTTCGTATAATAGACGTTAGTACATTGTAGGTAGTCGTGTTTGCTGAAGGGATTTGAGTTTCGAGTACTGAAGACGCCAGACAGTGAGTTCATGTCCCCCCTTTTCTTTAAACTGTTTTGTTTATTAACTTCGGGGGTGAAATACATGTTACAAAATGATTACATACAATTAAAATTGGTATGGTTAGCGTAAGAAAGTATAATAGATCATGTGAATGGGTAGGCACACACTTGAGACCATTAATCCTCGTATAAGGACCGAGGGGTATGAGTGATAGATCTATTTGGGTGTAGCGAGCCCACACCCATGAGGACCAGGGTGGCCCATAGGGTGACTATGTCTTACAGCCGGAAGCCCGGTACAAATTCGCTAGGTTTGAGCCTTCCTACGCCGTCACACATACCAGTGGCCTTGCAAACCAGTGGTGATCTGTTTCCTTGTTTGCTTTCATACCGGGATTTACGAACATACATGCACTGTTTATAAAGGTTTTATACATACATATACACAAACACATGAACTCGCTCAACTTTTGTTGATGTTTTTTAAACTACATGTATTTCAGGGAATTAAGTGGATCTGGCGGGTGTTTGCATGTTTCAAGCTGCGTCATGAATAAAAGATGTCATCCGAAGTTGTTAGGGTTTAGGAGATGTATCTTAATCCTGGACGAGATACATGGAGCTAAACTCGGTTTTATTTAAGGTCTTTTGTCGAGTCTTCGTGAACTCATTTAAACATGTTGTGGTTGTAACTTAAATTTGGAGGCTACATTTCAGACAAGTATGTTGTGGTATTTTCAAACTTAATTTTATGGATGAACATCTTTTGGTTCAATAATATAGTTGTTGTTATGATTGAATGCTATGGTATTAAGAAAGTCACACCATAATCACGCTTCCGCAAAAGTCAGGGTGTGATAGTAGATACTCCACCCCTAGAGATTAAGGTCCTTTCGTCACACCTAGAGTATGTTTTCTTAGGAGAGAATTCGAGTACGCCCGTCATTATTTCTTCTAAATTGACGGAGGAAGATATGGGAAGTTAGTTGAGGTGCTAAAGGAGCCCAAGGAGGCTATTGCTTTGAAGTTGTTCGACATTAAGGGGATTAGCCCACTTTTTGTACCCACCGTATTTGTTAGTACATATGTCTGTAGCTTCCGTCTGCATCGAGTCTTATGTATTTTGTGCTGTGTATGTATTTTTGTATATGTATGTACATGTATGTATGTTTGTGTCTACACAATTCAGGGAACGGTGCGAAACTGTTAAAGTGAAATCCGTCGGAAGACGTATGTCATCCGAACGGATGGCCATCCAATCAGATGGTGATCCGAACTGGTGACACTCCTATTCCCTGATTGCCTATAAATTGCTGGTTAGTGCTAGAACTAAAAGACTTTTTGCTGATCATTGTAGCGAAGCTCTGTCTGTCTAAATTTCATCCGGTTCCTCCGTACTTTCACTATCAATCAATGAATGCAGACAACATGTTAAGCGTTGAACTTGTCGTTGTTGATTCTCAGACATTATCAAGGGATTTCGCACCTCGATTCTGATCAATTCTACCACGTTCTACTCAAATAGATCCTGCAAAAACGGCCAAACAAGTGGTATCAGAGCCACAGGAGGTTGGATTGGAGATGATAACAACAAATTTATCGAGTTTTCGGTGATTTTCAGCAGATTTCTGTCAAATCTCACCGAAGATTCTGACTATTTCTTCATCATCTTCTTCATTTCTTGCAGTTTTTACATTTTCACACCTTAAAACCGGAAAAACTCAAAATTAAGCAAGATTTCACGGACGAAATTGAGTAAATTTGATATCTTTCGAATCGGAATTGAACATAGAACAATCCTACAAAGTTTCATTGAAATATTCGGACTAAAACTTAATCAAATCGATCAAAAACTATGTTGAGTTCTTCGCACAAGATGACGTCATTCACCCGATTGGATTGCAGTCCGATCGGGTTGGACTAGATTGTTCTTGATAGTTTTTGTTGACGTCAGTGCTCGTTCGATCGGATCACCATCCGATCGGATAGGCTGTGTGGTTTAAGTGTTTTAAAGGTCAAAGTGCTCCTTAATCGAACGACCATCTGATCGGATCACCATCCAATCGGATAGTCATTCGACACTTGTGCCCATTCGACACTTGTGCACTTGCTTTCCTTGATCATTTGTGTCATACGATAAAATCACTATTCTATCCGAGTGCAATAGTTTGAGATTTTTGTAAGTTGTGAAATTTTTCTAAGTGTTTGACTGTTTCAGGTACTTTCAAGATGGGAGACGATTTTCTTAACCCATTCAGTGACATCTTCGCATACAACACTAGAGAAACATCGACAAACACAAACAACAATACCATCACAAATCCAAAAAAGGTAATCGCAGATTCTCTTAGCGTCGACAACGCCTATGGTACGTATAACAAGCCGCCGAAGCTGATGGCTATTGAAGAATACAACTGTTGGGCAGACAGATTTGAGGGTTGGTTGAGAGCTTTTGCTTACATGAGTTGGAAATGTTTGAAGAATGGTTATGATATTGGAAGAACAGATTATGGAAACTTGGCTGACAACGAACAAGAGTTGTTTATTGCTGAACGAAAGTGTATAGCCCTGTTACATCAATCTGTCAGAGACGATATTATTTCTTTGATTAACTACGATAATTCAAAGGATTTGTGGGCTAAGCTAGAAAATAAGTGTATTGGAGGAGAAGAGATTGTGAAAACAAGAAGCGTCTGTTGAAAAAGGAGTTCGACTTATTTGCATGCATGAAAAATGAAAATATCTTAAAGTTGACTGAGCGGTTTTGCCATCTGAAGATAGAACTCATCAGACATGGGATCACAATTACCAAAGAAGAGATGGTTGAAAAGTTATTGGAATCTTTGACAGATGAGAAAGATTGGCAGTATTACTGTCTGGTTCTGAAAAACACAAAAACAATGTCAGAAATGACAGTTGATTGGTTGATTGAAAGATTTGAGAGTCATGAGCTGAAAATCAAGAAAATGAACAAAGTAAACAACACCCCATACCAACAGAATGTCGATCTCTACTACAGGGGTAGTATGATTCCGAAAACCACTTCACCGAAAACCGCATTTTCTGCTGAAAGTTCAAGCACGGGAACTCAAGAGAAACAAAGCAGCAGTTCTCTACCCAGCAGTGGTTATCATGGAGGTTCTTCTTCATCTGTTCAAGGGAATCAGCAACAACAAAATGTTCCCAAAAATGTGTTTCAATGTAACATCGCTGTGAACCTAAACAACGCCAAAACTTCATTGAAGAGATAGCGAAACAACAAATGGTGTTTCTTGGTTCGATCTTATAATCATATGAAAGTCTGGTCGCTGGAAAAATCGAAAATACAAATCTGACAAAAGAAGATTTTGACCAGATTGATCCCGAAGAGATGGAATTAATCGATATACGCTGGTGTATGGCTAGCGTAATCCGAAGAGCGCAAAGGTTTATGGAGATCACTGGAAGAAATTCAATTGGATGGCCTTCTATAAAACTGGGTTTTGATAAATCCAAAGTGACGTGTTTCAAATGTAAACAGAAGGGGCACTTCAAACGGGAATGCAGAAACTCAGCAGCGGATGAAACAGCTAATCCTTTTCATGACGACTACTATAAGAAAACTGTTTATCACCGAAATCGCGAAGAGCCGCCCAAAATGAAGCGAATTGAGGAGACTCCAAAGGAGAAGTCGAGAGCTTTAGCTGTGATTCAAGATGACGAAGGATTTGATTGGAGCGAGTTCTTGCCAGAAGATGATGCAGTAGGCTTTGCATTCATGGCACAAGTTCAACCATATAAAGATACACGAACTGAAGGGCAAAAATACACCTATCGAAAGATGTTAGCATTACACATGAAGGATAAACACTATGCAGCTTGGAAAGAAGCCAAAAAGGCAAACAGATGGGATCCGATCGTGAATGTATTTGGATCCGAAAGGCAACATCATTGTAGAACCTTCATCACTCAAAGTCGAAACTCTCATAGAATCTATAAAGCAAGAAGATGAACTGAGAGAGAGAGAGAGATGCTGCAAAGAAAGTTGAAGAAGAAGAGCTAAAGTCAAAGAAGATAGATGAAGGAATCATTGACACCACAAAGGAAATGACAGCAGAAAACCAGACAAAAATGGCCGACAAAGTGCTTATGGCAAAGGAACTAGAGGTAGATTCCAAATATGCGTCTAAGTCAACATGCAAGGTCAGTAGTAGTGGTTCAACCAGTGAATCAGGTAAGATTGATTGTGCTAAAACAGAGAGTGATTGCAAAAATTGCATGAAA
Organism: Helianthus tuberosus; assembly: GCA_030545235.1. NCBI lineage: Eukaryota > Viridiplantae > Streptophyta > Magnoliopsida > Asterales > Asteraceae > Helianthus > Helianthus tuberosus. The sequence continues at coordinate 130,535,323 of CM060407.1, forward strand.
GAATGCAAAGTTTGCAGCACACATGCGTATCTCACAATGAAAAAGACCCAACATCTGGTTGAGAAAGTCGAAATGACTGAAAAAGGTATTTTTTTGGTGCATCTATTGTCTGTTAACTTCGTCTTAATTGAGTCTTATGTCTAGATAGGATAAACGAGCACACAACAGGGTTGAAATTAGGGTTTTATGTTGATGCATACGTCTGTCGACTTCGTCTTGTATCGATTCGTGTAATAGAATAGATGAAACAAGTCACACAGTTCGAGTTTAACAGGATTCAGAGATGAACAACCCAGTTCAAACGAAGTGGCCAGTTCAAACGAACTAGACCAGTTCGTACGAACTGGAGACACTACTTCAAACGAACTGGTGAGGGTATATATATGTGACTTGTGATTTTCATTTGTAAGGTTCGATTCCGGTAGCGAAGCTCTGCCGAAGTGTCTCCTCATTTGTAAACGTGTTAGAATCAATACAAAAGACAGTTATTAGTAAATATCAAGCTGATACAAACTCTGATTCATCGAATTCCGCCTTTGAATTAGTTTAGAGCTCTTCTGAAGACTCGTTCAGATCGATTCTTGATCCTACAAGTGGTATCAGAGCTCAGGAGGAAGAGCTCTTGTATTTTCATCTCGATTTCATCAAGATTTCTATTTCTACTCCATTCTTCACGTTTTTTCAAAATTAAACGAGATTTTCTGGATAAAATGGATTAAATTTGAAGTATAACCTGCGAAATGGTGTTTTGAATAATCTGTAAAAGTATCAAATCACAAAACAGATTAAAAATCATTCTATTTGATAAAAATTTGGCCAGTTCGTTTGTCGTTTGTTTCATATCACACGAACAGAAAGTTTGATATCAGATCTACGACGATTCAGTGGACAATCTTGAACGGAAATCAAATTAGTGTGATCGGATTTTGTTATAGATCAATTCTTGAAGAATTCAGAACACAATTCGAATAAAATCTTGATAAAATCATGAATATTTGGCTCAGTTCGCGTATTTTAAGATCAGTTCGTTTGTATTTTTGACCTCAGTTCACACGGAGTAACCCAGTCTGTTTCAGTTGATACGAAGTGACTAGCTTACAAGTTCGTTTGAATTGAACTTAGTCCATTTGAAAGCCTCACAGTTTGTTTGAAAATGTCAATTCGTTTGAAAGGTTCAGTCCGTTTGAAAGGTTCAATTCGTTTGAAGAACATCAGTTCGTTTGAACCCTAACTCGTGTGAACCTTAGTTCGTTTGTTTGAATCTCAGGTCGTTTGAAGTGAATCTTGATCAGTCCGTGTGAACTCGTTCATTTTGTTTGAGAGTTCAGTTCACACGAAGTAAACTTGAACCCCCAGTTCGCTTGAAATACAGTTCGCATAAGTTTTGGAATTTGAACCCAGTTCGGTTAAAGTTGATCAGTTTGTTTGAATCGTTTGAAGTTTGATCTCAGTTCGCTTAAAAGAGTACAGTTCGTTTGAGACCAGTATTTTTGAAACAAATTGTGATTCCAGGTGATTACAAATATTTCACGAGGAGAACTAGTTTGCATCAAATCAGTTCATTTCAAACTCAGCTTGCTTGAAAAATCAGTTATTGTGAAAAAATTTGCCGAAACATGGAAGAAGAATTCTACAATGCGTTTGCTACACCGATTGCACCAGTTACAGCTGCCGAAACATTGTACAGTGAGAATTAAACGGGAACTCATCAAAAACCGCCAAAACTAATGTACATTGAAGATTTTCAAGGATGGAAAAATCGATTCGAGAACTGGGTGCAAGCTTACAAATTTGATGCATGGTGTTCATTGTTGAAAGATTATGAAAAACCAAAGAATGAACGTGGGATTGAAAAAGCTATTTGTGACTATTCTGAGGGTGACAAATTGAAATTTACAAGTGAGAAAATGATGATCAGTATTCTTCAACAAGCGATTAAAGAAGATATATTTGTTTTGCTCCAACATGATAATACAGCTAAGTCAATTTGGGAAGCATTGATTCAGAAATTCAAAGGAAGTGCAGATATGATTAAAAACAAAAAGGCATTATTGAAGAAATCGTTTGATATGTTTTCAGCTTTCGATCATGAAACAACAAAGCAGACCATTGATAGATATTGTCATCTAGTTTTGGAAATGAAAAGATTTAACATTGAGAAAGAGGATGATGAGTGGGTCGATAAACTAGCTGAAGCATTACCACAACATAAGTGGGGAACTTATTTGATGATTTTAAAACACACAAGAAAGTCTGAGAGTATGAATCTGGCACAGTTTATTCAAAAGATTGAAGAGCAGGAGCTGGAAATTCAGAAAACTGCTATAATGACGAATCCAAATGCCAAACAAGATGTCAGTTTGTATTATTGAGGGAACAAGTTTGAGGCTACCCCCAGTCCTAGCCCAAAGATTCAAACTGGTTTTAGTGCGGATAGTTCATCAGGAACAAAAGGTAGTAATGTAACACAGAGTGGTGGATCTTCGTCTTCATTTTCAAGCTTTGATCCAAATCATACAACATCAAGTCCTCAACAAAAGAATTCAACAAATCTTCAATGCAACGTCACTTTGAACATTCATACTGGTCAGAATTTGTCTCTGGAAATTGCCAAGCAACACATGGCATTACTAGTTGCTATGTTGGAATCTTATGATAGCTTGATTGACGGAAAGATTGGTAATCCGATGCTTACAAAAGAAGATTATGACCAAATTGATGCTGAGGAGCTTGAGTTGATGGATGTGAAGTGGTGTTTAGCTAGTGCTTGGAGGAGAGCAGAAAAGTTTCAACAAATTACTGGTAGAGATGAGTTTCGAGGAATGGCAACTTCTCCTTTAGGTTTTGACAAATCTAAGGTTACATGTTTTCGTTGCAAAGGAAAAGGCCATTTTAAACGAGAATGCAAAAACAAAGAAGCAACTGGGAGACAAAATGGAAATAATGATTATTATCAGAAATCAATTTTTCATCAGATTGATCAACAACCTCAACAAAAGGATACAAAGACTGCACATGGTAAAATGATCAAGGAAGCAAATAAGAAAGCTTATTTTGGAATAATTGATCAAGATGATGAGTTTGTTGCCGAGGGATTTTGTTGGGATAACTACATTCCACAAGGTTCAAGTCTAGCTGCAGAGAGTTTTAGCTGGGATAAATATATTCCACAAGGTTCATGCTTTGTTGCTAAAATTCTGGGTGAAGATGAGACTAGTGAGAAAAGAATCCCGATTTTTCCAGATCTTGGAAGTGATGTTGATACTGATGATGAAGAAGAACATCTTAATAAAGCTAGAAAAGGCTTAGATCCTGACAGCTTTAATTTTTTCTTTGCAGATAAAATGGAGATGCTAAATCAGAAGAAGATTGCCAAATTGAGAAGAGAATTGGAAGCAGCAAGAATGCTAGCTGATGAAAAAGCAAAGACAGAAGCTGGAGAAGCTAATGTTGAACCAGCAACTGAGAAAGTAGTAGAGAAAATTGTTGAGGTGGAGAAAGTGGTGGAAAAAATAGTTGAAATCAAAAAAATAGTTGAAGTTGAAAAATTAGTCAAAGTTGAGAAACTTGTCGAAGTAGAGAAAACAGTCGAGGTAGAAAAGATTGTTAAAGTTGAGAAAGTTGTTGAAGTCGAAAAGATAGTTGAGGTCATAAAACCGTGTTTGAAATGTGAGGAATCTAGCAAACAGTGTGAAGTGAAAGATAAGAAGATTGCTGATTTGGAGAAGATTAAAGAAGATTTGTTGTCCGATGTAAAGTATGTGAAGGAGTCGTATGATGTTCTGAACAGAACGGTTGATAGTCTGAAAAAGACAAATTCAGAAATCGAAAATGCAATGGAGAAAATGAGCGCAATATTAATGACAAAGCAGAGCGTCATTAATGAGTATATCGAAGATTGTGCTAAGCTGAAGAAGGAGTTGGAACTTGAGAAGATTGAGAGTGAAAGGATTAAACGATTGTTGTTGAGCTATACAACATGTAATTATTTGATTGATCGTGTTTATCCTACTGTTGCAGGTCTGGAAGCGTTCATGGATAAAAAGACTGAAGATACTGATACTGGTAAGAAACTAAGTGTCAAGTATAACAGATGTCCGCCCCCGATCCATGAAAGTTATTCACCCAGGAATCCTAACGAGGAGCATCTAAAAAAGGCAGTCAACATCAAGTTAAAGTCTGAAATCATTGATGAATTACCAGATAATATTGATGTTACATTCACAGCGTCTGACACTGATCATGAGTCTGAATTATTAAAAAGAGTGGTCGATCAGGTGTTGGATACGGATGAAGAGTCAAAACCGGAGTCTAAGTCTGAAAGTTCGAGTTCGTCAGAAAAGAGTCCGAGTTCAACGGTTAAAAGGGTTTATAATAAAGAATTCCTGTTATCAAAATCTAATTTGAATGACGGATCAATCAAAGTAGCATATACGTTGAATGATTCAGACAAATTATATTCTGATGAGGAATTTCCAATAAGAAGTGTTAAAACTGAAATGATCAAACAGGTTTTCAAATTGACAGAAATTAATATTTCTGAAATAAAAGATTTAAATCTTAATGAAAAACCTAAAAAGTACACCTCAAGAGTTCAACAAAGATTGAACAAGAAAAAGGTTTACGGTTCTGGTTCTGGTTATCAAAAGAAACCAAACCATAACAGTAATTTCAAAAAGAAAGGTTTAGGTTTCAGTTCTTCAGAAAATTATAAAAATGAGAAAAATTATAAACCAAAAACAAAATTTGTTTCAGGAGGAAGTTCTGAAGATGAGCAGAAGAAACCATTTTGGAAACAATCAAATCAAGAGTTTCTTGCTGAAGTAAAGAAGAATGTAAACAAATTTGCTCAAAGAGTTGACAGAAGAACTTGCGTTAAGTGCCAAAAAGTTGGACATATTGCTTGGAATTACCAACAGTCCAACAATACAAAACAGGAAGTAACTTCTAACTCAAAACTGAAAGAAAAACTTGTCTTTGAAAAGAAACAATCAACTGAGAAATCGAAAGTGTTTGAAAATTCAACTTCCGAAGAAGGTGAAAGTTCAAAACGTTTTTACAAAAGAAGAGTTGATTTAAACAAACAAAAATGGCTTGTAAAATCTGAAAGAAGTTCTGACAATGAATCTGATTCCATAAAATCAGAGGAGTCATGTGTTGAGAAAAAGGTTGATAATTCCGTTCCTGAGTTGAACGAGGAAAATTTTCCGCCATTGTCGAAAGATAATCTAAAATCAAAAGGTAGATTTGAGATATCAGGTCAATTCTTTGCTGATAAGAAAGAATTTGATGCTGAAACGTTGTTTAATGGAAATGTTAAACATATTTTTGGAAAGATGGTTGACAGGAAAGTGAAGGATAATAAAGAATTTTACAAATCAAAATGTTGGTGGGACAGATGTTTGCCACAAAAATCACCCAAGGCTGGTCAGGCTTGGGTGACAGCATTTTCACCATAAATTCCTGACTTGCCGAAGCTCCCAGGTTGGTAAGAGTGGAGCAGGAATCGGCATCATTCTTGAAATGTTTGGTTGGTAAATTCACAGGTGATATCTTTATATTGTTATATTTTGATTTACAAATGGTTTTGGTGAAAAGTGAACCTACATGTGGTTGAAGAAGGTTTTCATCTTTAAATGGTTAATCAAGGTCATTAAGTTGAACTTGATTGGACCATACTTACAAGTGGTATTTTGGAAAACAAAGTGATGAATTAAACCCCAACTTTACAAGTGGTAAAATCAACGAAACTTATTTTCCGGAAAAACCATTTGATTAAAACAAACTTAAATGTTTTGAAATCACAATGGGAAAATAGTTTGTTGTAAGGGGGAGTTCTGATTATTTATGCCAAGTGGATGGCGAATTGAAGCTTAAAAATCAGTTGTCAATTTACTTGTATAGTTTGTTTTCAAATTTTCTTAAATGTGTTTGCATTTTAGGGGGAGTAAAAATTTCAGAAAATCCAAAAACATTTGAAAAAGACAAAAACATGATAAAATCAAAAATGAGTTTTGTTGTATAAAAGAGGAAATGATAGTACATCAGTGGACGATCACGGCATGCTAAAGAAATGGAAGGTTAAAAAGTGATAAACAGTCTCACTGATGATGTGCCAGTAGGTTTTTGCACATTTAGTAGATTGTGACGAGATATAAACCTAAATTTGAATTTGCTTATATCGTGGGTAACATCTCTCGGATATATGAGTAACCCCCGAAATCTTGTTTGAAAGATCCCTCTTTCTGAGATACTAGGTCTTTATGCTCAGTGAAATCTGGGGTATTATCCCGGGACTTCTGATTTTGCAGAAGCAATGGCCTAGTCCGCGGAGAATACTTTCCGCTTGCTTGAAATACAGCGCCGCCCTCAGCAAAATTGATGAAACAATAAAATTGATAATCATTGCTGTTGTAAAAAAGATCCTCTAAAGGGGACCCACCCAAGTCAAACCGTCATCTCTCTGCTGAACGGAAGTTCTGACCTGAGCTCTCACGGTTTCGTACTAATTCATAATTTATTCCATTACAGATATCATCTGTGGTATACTCACCTGTAAGACTGAATATTGGGATCTGGATACGGGAGTATATTCTGAGGTGGGACACGCAAATAAGTTCAAGTGCTTAAAACATTAATCTCGTATCTCGAAACAGTTGAACTTTGTGTGAAAATTTAAGTGGATCAGTATACTGACAATCTAAGTGAATTGTTTAGAACTTAAAATGTTTAAAGCTTAACGGTGTTGGTGATTTGTCGCAAAAACTGATATGATCCTCTTACACAAATTCACAAAAATATTGTATGTAAATATTTCTTTACTGCATTGCATTTATGTTATTTCACAAAATTCCAAAAAGATTTTCATTGTGTTTTAGCAAAAAATTTTGAAAAATCCAAAAAGATTATCGACATCTGATATTGGAAAGCTAATTTTCAAAATTCCGAGTGCTGAACATGATGAACAGGTTTGGGAGAGTGTGACTGAAAATTTTTTATGTGAAAAGGAATTTTTTTTAAAAGTAAATTGTTCTGAAAATGAATAATGTTTTTACATGCGGTCTTTAAAGATTAAAATGGTAAAATTATTGTTCCATTGGTTTCTAATATTGTTAAATCTTTAAAAATTGAGAAACTTATGTTTGGGTAGAGCATATGCAGGTTAGCCAGACTACGATCCCTAGTTGGTTGAAAGGGGGAGTCTGAAGATGGAAAAGCCAGGTTTCTGATTGGTTAAAGCCAGATGATGTTGCTGCTGATAAGAAAGAGAAGAAGAGGAGTTAGAGATTTAGGATGCTTACATTGTCAGATACTTTGGAAAGAGCTTGAAGACTGATCAAGACTGAAGATGTTCTGAAGGCATACCGAAGACTCGTCAACATCCGAGGGGGAGTGTGTTGATGCATACGTCTGTCGACTTCGTCTTGTATCGAGTCGTGTAATAGAATAGATGAAACAAGTCACACAGTTCGAGTTTAACATGATTCAGAGGTGAACAAGCCAGTTCAAACGAAGTGGCCAGTTCAAACGAACTGGACCAGTTCGTACGAACTGGAGAGACTACTTCAAACGAACTGGTGAGGGTATATATATGTGACTTGTGATTTTCATTTGTAAGGTTCGATTCCGGTAGCGAAGCTCTGCCGAAGTGTCTCCTCATTTGTAAACGTGTTAGAATCAATACAAAAGACAGTTATTAGTAAATATCAAGCTGATACAAACTCTGATTCATCGAATTCCGCCTTTGAATTAGTTTAGAGCTTTTCTGAAGACTCGTTCAGATCGATTCTCGATCCTACATTTTACATGTAAATATAGGTGATTCCGCTTGAAAGTGTTATTGTGTAGTTCAAGCGAAATCATAACATGTGATTTCGCTTGAAACAACTTGTGTCATTTGGAGCAAAATCTCAACACTATATATATGTGTGTGCTGTGTTCATTTGGAGCGAAATCTGGTCATTGTCTCTGAGTCGAGGTGCTGTCCGTTTGTCATTTGAACATGTAAAAAGCTCAGGATTGATCAATAAAAGTATAATTAGAAAGGAACAAGCTGTGTTGACATCTTTTACATTGATTCCGCCTTTTTTCTTGATGATGAACTACTCATACTGACTATTTAGGGTCATACGACGATCCAACAAGTGGTATCAGAGCTCAAGACGAGGAGTTCATACCAATTCAGCTTGATTTTACCGGATTCTCTCATTTCTACTCTTTCTTTTCTGATTTGAAGGAAATTTTACGGTTGAAATGGCCTGAATTTGACATATATCAAGCGAAACATAGTGTTAACTAATCCTTGAAAGAATTGGACCCTAATTCGAACAAAATCTGATAAAATTTGATAATTTCGCTCGAAAACTGTTCAAAAAATGCTGATGTCATCGTGATTTCGCTTGAAACTGTTGTGGATTTCAAGTGAAATCAGATTTCGCTTGAAGATATTGTCTGTTTTCGCTTGAAAATCAGATTTCGCTTGAAAGCTCAAGCGAAATAAGAGATTTCACTTCAAAACATTATTTCGCTTGAACATATTTCGCTTGAAAAGCTATTTTGCTTGAAAAAGCTGATTTCGCTTGAGAGCTTATTCCGCTTGAAATTGTTGTTTTCAAAATTTCAAAAATTTTTCTACGTGTTTGTTGACTGTTTCAGGTACATGAAAGATGGATGATTTCAATTCGTTTTGTGACATTTTTGCTTTTGCTGGAAATGGTGGAGATGATACTTCAAAGGACACGTCAAACAACACAAACGAGAAAGCTCCGAGTGCGAGAAAGACTCTGTCGGATACATTAAGTGTTGAGAGTGCGTATGGGACGTACAACAAACCTCCAAAGTTGTTGGCAATAGAAGATTACAATAGGTGGGCTACAAGATTTGACGAGTGGCTTCAAGCCTTTGTATATCAAAGCTGGAAAAGTTTAAAGATTGGTTACATTAGAGGAAATCGTTTTGGTGAAAGTCTAACAGATACTGATGATATTGAAAGCTATATTACTGAACAGAAGTGCATCGCGTTGATTCATCAGTCTGTGAGAGATGATATAATTTCATTAATTGAATATGAAAATTCAAAGGAACTTTGGGAAAAACTGAGGGTTAAATGTGTAGGAAGTGCTGAGATAGTAAAGAACAAAAAGAAACTACTAAGAAAAGAGTTTGATTTATTTGGTTGTTTAAAGAACGAATCTGTTTCCAAGATGATTGAGAGATTTGGGCATCTGAAATTGGAGCTGGCAAGACACAAGATTGTATATACTCAAGAAGAGTTGGTTGACAAGTTGTTCGATTCGCTGCCGAATGAACAAGATTGGCAGTACTTTGCATTAATGCTGAAGAATACAATCAAATCTGAAGAGTTGACAGTGGATCTGCTTATCGAAAGACTAGAGAGTCATGAGTTGGAGATCAAGAAATCTAGCAAAGTCAACTACTCATCTTATTAGCAGAATGTGGAATTGTACTACAGGGGAAATTTACCTAAGACTGGTTCTCCAAGAACAGCATTTTCTGCAGAGAGTTCAAAAAATGTGAATCAAGAAACTTCTCACAGTGGTTTTCATAGTGGTTCTTCTTCAACAACTCTAAGCCAATCTGCATCATAGAATCTGTTCCAATGTAACATTGTTGTGGATCTGAAGAACGCTCAAAATTTCAGTGAAGAGTCAGCAAAACAGCAGATGGTATTCTTAGCATCAGTGTTTGAATCGTACGAGAGCCTCGTGGCGGGCAAGATTGGAAACACTAAGCTGACTAAGGAGGACTATGATCAAATAGATCCTGAAGAGATGGAACTGATCGATATCAGGTGGTGTATGGCCAGTGCAGTCCGGAGAGCGCAACGATTTATGGAGATTACTGGGAGACAATCAATTGGCGGACCTTCCACCAAATTGGGCTTTGACAAATCAAAGGTCACGTGCTTTCGATGTAAACAAAAGGACACTTTAAACGTGAGTGTCGTAATGCTCCTGCTGATCATACTGCAAATCCATTCCGTGAAGATTACTATAAAAGAGCGATCTACCATCAAAACAATTCTGAACCCCCCAGAATGAAGCAGCTTGAAGATAACCCCAAAGAAAAATCAAGAGCTCTTGCTGTCATTCATGATGATGAGGGATATGATTCGAGTGATGTGCTATCGGAGGAAGATGCAGTAGGATACGCTTTCGTAGCAAAAGAAGTTCCTTTCAAAGACACAAGAACTGAAGACCAAAAATACCAAGCCAGAAAGCAGAAAGCAGAATTCAAGATGATGAGATTATCTAGGGTGTTCAGTGAAGCCAAGAGATCAAGGAGATGGGATGCTGATAGAGAATGTTATCTGGATCCTCAAGGAAACATTGCTATTGATGCGAAAACTCTTAGTATAGAAGCTTTCATTGAGGAATTTGCTGCAGAAGAAGACGCCTTACAGAGAGAATGGTGGGGAGGTGAAGAAGAGAAAGTTGTAGAGAAAGAGAAAGAGTTGCAGTCTAAGAAGTCTGATGATGGGATTATAGATACTTCTCAAGAATTCACAGCTGAAAACTTGGGAAAGATGGCTGACAAAGTGCTGGCTGCAAAAGAACTTGAGGTAGACTCTAAGTCTGACACTGAGTCTAAAAGCAAGGTCAGTCCAAACAGTTCAACAAGTGAGACAGGTAAGAAAGTCAAAGGTGATAGTGAATGCAAAAGTTGCATGAAAAACTGCAAGTTTTGTAGTACACTCACTTACCTTAGTGATACCAAGGTTGAAGAATTGACAAAAAGAGTCAGAAAGGTTGAAGATCAGATTCTAGACCGTGATAAAATGCTCAAAGCTTCAAATGATCGAGCTAACAAGTTAACTGATAAAATTAAAAATGATAAAATTGAAGTAGAAAGAATTAGGAAAGAAAATGAAAAATTGGTTCTTGAAAATCGTAAAATTTCATAAAATTTTGAAAAATAAAAAAGAACGGTAAAGGATTCTGATGAAAGAAATGGTAAAACCAATAAAGAAAATGAGCATTTAACTGTTGTTCTTAGGCACAAAGAAGAGCAAATCAACCAACAGCTGGATGAAATTGCTAAATTGAAGCTTCAGTTTGAAGAAGCTAAGATTTAGAATGAGCGTATCAATCTGAAATTAACCAGTTACAGCTCCGCAAGCTTTGTTTTACAACACATTGTTCCTAAACCCACTGGGAAAAACAAAGCAGGCGAAGATGTTTACTCGGATGGAACTGGGGTTGGGTTTCATCAAGTTCCACCGCCAGTGTTAAACAATTTCTTAAAGAAAAAGTCTGGGTTGGTTAATGATGAAGATGAAATGAATGAAATAAATCTTCCAGAGTCAATTGATGTTACATTTTCTTCATCTGATGATAGTGTTCAAACTGATATTGTGAAAGGCATGGCTGAAAGTGTTTTGAAGTCTGATAGTGATTCAGTTGAAGATGAAGAGTGTTTTCTGGACAAATACATTCCGAAACTAAAATCCAAAAACAACTTAAATGAAGAACCTACTCTAGTCATGTACAAGATGTCGGGATCGGATAAGTTGTATTCGGATTCTGAGTTTCCACTGGAGAATGTGAATATGAACAAATTGAAAAATGTTTTCAAATTGGTTGAAATTGATTTGTCTGAAGTAGAAGCTTTGAATCAGACAAAGAGGCAAATGAATTTTGAAAAAGATAAAGCTTACTACAAAAAGCCTGTTGTTCCACCGCGTTTTTATAACAACAATCAAAACAGATGGTCGGGTGGTTATCAGGGTGGTAAGAATTATCAAAGGAGAAATTTTCAAAACAGAAGGTTTGCTAAGAAAAAGGTGTTTGTGAATGGTTCGAGTTGACTTTCTGATGAAGAATCTGAGATTTTTTCAAAATCAAACAAAGAATTCTTTGAGAAGAAAGCATCGCAGCCTCAGTCTAAAGGCACAAGTCGAGTAGTTGATACTCGTACATTCTTCAGGTGCAACAAAGTTGGGCATATTGCACGAAAGTGTACCAACTTGAAGCCTACGACTGAAGTTGTAATGAATTCAAGAAAGAAAGATGATGTGAAAGGCAAAACTCCAATGGTTGTTGAGAAAATTTTGAAAAATGAGAACACAAAAGTCAAAATTGAACTTTTTAAGAAGTTGGTAACTAAAAATGACAAATTTTACAAACGGGTTGCATCGTCTCAACAAACATGGAAACCAAAATCAGAGAAACAAGTTTCAACTCCACAAGAGAAGAAAGTTGTTCATAAAAAGATTCTTCAAAATGAAAACAGAAAAGAAAATATTTCAATTTCTTATGAAAATTTTGTTAAAAAGAATGTTTCTTTGGAAAAAGAGGAGAAGGTTGACATAAAAGAGGTTATTGATAACAAATTGGAAATGAATGATAAAAACTTTCCACCTCTTAAGTCGATTGTAAAGTGTGTAGATGAAGTTAAGTTACCCGAGTCTGATGAGGCTTGGGCAGCTTATTTCAGCTAATCAATTTCTGACTTGCCGGAGCTTCCAGGTTGGTAAGTGTGGAGCAGGAATCGGCATCATGCTTGACAAAGTTTAATCAAGGACATTAATTTGTACTTGATTTAATTTTCATATAAAGTTGATACGAATTGAGAAAATCCACACTGACGATCAAAAAGCTGATTTACATACCAAAGCATTTGATAAAACACGTTTTCAATATTTGCAAAAATTGAACGGTATGAAGCTTTTATCGGTGTTGGAGGAGATTCTTGGCGTTGATAAAGGAGACATTGTAGATGATGTTGAGAAGCAATCTGCAATGGTTTGTAGATTTTTTACTTGTTTTGGTATTTAGGGGGAGAGTAGGGTAATATTTTTTGAAAATACAAAAACAATAAAAAAAATGACAAAAATTCAAAAACATGAGATATTTTCGAAATCCAAAAACAATATAAAACCAGAAAAGAGCTTGTGTAAAAAGGGAAAATGATAGTACATCGGCTTGACAGTTACGGTATGCTAAAGATATGTAAAGTTTAAAAAGTCTTAAACAGTCTCGCTGATGATGTGCCGATAGGTTTTTGCACATTTAGTAGGTTTATTCGGGATATAAACATAAATCTTTACTTACTTATTTCGTGGGGAACACTACTTGGATATATAGGTAACCCCTGAAATCTTGTTTGAAAGATCCCTCGTTCTGAGATACTAGGTCTTTATACTCAGTGATATCTGGGGTATTATTCTGGGACTTCTGATAATGCGGAAGCAATGGCCTATTCCCTGAATAATACTTTCTGCATTGCTTGAAATATAGTGCTGCCCTCATCTAAAAAAATGATAAAACATTGAAAATGCTAATCATGGATGTTATAAAAAAGATCCTCTAAAGGGGACACACCAAAGTCAAAGCCGTCATCTCTCTGCTGAACGGAAGTTCTGACCTGAGCTCTCACGGTTTTTCGCAATCTAACCCCTTACGGATACCATCTGTGGTATACTCACCTGTAAGACTGAATATTGGGATTTGGATACGGGAGTATATTCAAGAGGTGGGTCACATGAATGAGTTTAAGTCTCTAAAACACTTAATCCGTATCCTGGACAGATTGAAAATTGTGTGAAAATTTAAGTGGATCAGTATATCGACAATCTAAGTGAACTGTTTAATTCTGAGTATGAAATTAAAGCTTAACGGTACTTGTGACTTGTCGAATATCTGATATGATTCCCTAACACGCTCATCAAAAATATGTTTGTAAATAGTTTACTTTACTGCATTTTAGTTCTGTATTTCATTTCTAGTTTAGAAGCTTTATTCAAAATCCAAAAAGATTTTACATTTCTGCTTTATTTTTCGACAAAACCAAAGTGGAAAGCTGATCTTCAGATTCGATTTGAAGCAGATGCAGGAAGTTTCTGAACTGGAGAATGAGTTGTGAGCTTAACATGATAAGTTTGTGAAAGTTGAAACGTTAAAGCAAGTTCATTAATTTGAAACTTGTAAATTTTCAGAAAATGTTTGTTTTCAAATGTCAGTGTGAATTGTCTCAGATCAACCAAGGTCATTAAGTTGGACTTGGTAGATTAATTGAGTAATCAAGGTCATTAACTTGGACCTGAATACTTAAGTGAATTTCTATACACTGATAAGACCATCATATGAAGATGAATAGTAAGTTTGGATTGAAACTGTTATTGTCATATATCTTATATTTAGGTAGAGATTATGCAGGAAACAGGAATCAAGTTCCCCATGGCACAGAAAATGTTAAAGTTTGAACCAGAATTCAAGTCCCAGCTTATCGAGAGGGGGAGTCTGCGAAAGGGGGAGTAAGAATTCTAGATCAACATTTAAAGGGGAGATTGAAGATATAAAGATTGAAAAGAGCTTTTACAATGTCAAAACATTTTGGATAGAAAGACAAAGACTAAAGACTCGACGCCGAAGACTTCATCAACATCCAAGGGGGAGTCTGTTGGTGCATCTACTGTCTGTTAACTTCGTCTTAATTGAGTCTTATGTCTAGATAAGATAAACGAGCACACAACAGGGTTGAAATTAGGGTTTTACATGTAAATATAGGTGATTCCGCTTGAAAGTGTTATTGTGTAGTTCAAGCGAAATCATAACATGTGATTTCGCTTGAAACAACTTGTGTCATTTGGAGCGAAATCTCAACACTATATATATGTGTGTGCTGTGTTCATTTGGAGCGAAATCTGGTCATTTCTCTGAGTCGAGGTGCTGTCCGTTTGTCATTTGAACGTGTAAAAAGCTCAGGATTGATCAATAAAAGGATAATTAGAAAGGAACAAGCTGTGTTGACATCTTTTACATTGATTCCGCCTTTGTTCTTGATGATGAACTACTCATACTGACTATTTAGGGTCATATGATGATCCAACATATTTTAAATCGAGATAAACTGCTCAGAGCTTCGAACGAAAGAATTGATGAATTAACAGAAAGGATTGAAAAAGATAAAACTGATGTTGAACGTTTTAAGAAAGAAAATGAGAAATTAATTCTTGAAAACAGACAAATTTCTAAAAATTATGAGAAGTTGAAAAGAACAGTGAAAGATTCTGATGAGCTAAATGGTAAAACTTATAAAGAAAATGTTCATTTGTTTGGAGTTCTTCAGGCAAAAGAAAGACAAATCAACCAGCAATTGGACGAGATCGCAAATCTTAAGCTTCAATTCCAGGAAGCTAAGATTGAAAATGAAAGAACTAATCTGAAATTGAACAGTTACAAATCTGCGAGCTTTGTTCTTCAACACATAGTTCCCAAACCAATTGGGAAGAACAAAGCTAGTGAAGATATCTACTCGGATGGAACGGGGGTGGGTTATCATCAAGTTCCACCGCCAGTATTAAACAATTTTTCAAAGAAATAGTCCGGGTTGGATAATATTGATGAAACAAGTGAGAAAACAAATGCTGAGAAACTTCCAGAAACTATCAATGTCACATTCACTTCATCATCTGATGAAGATAGTGTTCAGTCTGAACTCGTAAAAAATGTGATTGAAAATGTTTTAAAATCAGACAGTGATGCGACTGAAGATGAGGAGTGTTTTCTGAACAACTACATTCCAAAATCAAAATCCCAGAACAACTCAAATGATGATCCTACTCTTGTCATGTACAAGATGTCTGGATCTGATAAGTTTTATTTAGATTTCGAATTTCTAATTGAAAATGTGAATGTTGACAATTTGAAGAAAGTTTTCAAACTTGTGGAAATTGATGTTTCTGAAATTGAAGGATTAAAGAGTTCTAAAAGGCTTTTGAATTTTGAACAAGACAAATCATACTATAAGAAACCTGCTATTGTCACACCCCGACCGCATTAAAACAACGAAACCGCGGCGGAAACGTCAGGGAGTGTTGCAACGGAATTATTGTTTCACAACCATGGATACAAAAGTTTCGTTTTATTGATAATATTAAACATTAACATTGTCTTAAAGTTAAACAAACAAGTTACATATCAACTATCATTGTTATTATGTCACTAAGGCCTCATCCAGATCCTATGTGAACATGCATCCTAGCAATCAACATCATGCAACAACACCTGAAACATATGTAAAAACAAAGTCAGCAAAGAAATGCTGGCGAGTACATAGGTTTTATGAGAGCATCGGATTCATGGCTCGCTTACATGTTGCAATACCTTATTAAAAACCTGGTTTTGAAAAGTGTGTAGTATTGCAACATAATTAACCAACTCAAATCAAGTGGGTTATAGTTTATAAAATCTCGTAGACATGATTCTTAACCCCAAAACATTTGTTTTAGTAAACTAAATTGTAAAACATCTCGTAGAAACTCGTTAATAAAACTCGTAAGGTTTATATCTTCTAGAAAACATTGTTATGTGACGTCGTATTAACCTCGTTTTACCCAAGTGAACTAAATAACGCCACGATATGTAATATGATGAAAACACTTATATATAAGAAGTACCAGCGGCGTATCTACCATGTTTTCATCACATTACACCCGTCCCGTTATCTAAACACTAACCAAAAACCAATCGTTTATCCAACTCGTTTAACTTGTTCAAATCGTTTCAAAATCGTTTAAATCGTTTCCAAATTGTTTAACTCGTTTAAATCATTCTTGTTTTAATTGTGAAACTACTTTTGGTCGTCTCGCTAATAACATCCAAACCTTCGTAACTCGTCCATCGTTAAACTCGTATTAACAAACCACCAAAGGGTAAGTTAACAATCACAGATTCAGTCGTTACCCACATAACCCCCACACATAACCATGGGTGCAGTCTGATAACGGGATTTGTCAGATCCTATGGTACCATAACCTAATACTGGTCGGCTTGATCAATGTTAATGAATGTCATTCGTTATGTAAATACGTCCAACAAGTTTATTCACATTATCGAAATCGTTATTAGTTTTATATAAACCATATCAATAGTTTTTGAAATCATCGTTAAACCCTCGAAATCATTTAACACATATGAATCACCCCAAAACAATTGAAAACAGTAAAATAGGGGAACTATGTACTCACATTGAAGTGCAAAGTATCCTCAATCCAAAGAATTCAACAAACTCAAGCAAAATACGGAAATCAAGTAGCACCTAATAATCGGATTACTAGGTTAATAAATCGACACCTAAATCGGAAGATCGGATAGAATGAGGTCTCGTAAACCAAATGAGTATTGGAACTCATATGATATGGTTTAACAAAGCCTATATTCTAAAACGGAACCTAACCTAAGTGCTTTCGACCCGTTACGACCCATTAAGGTAGCTTACGCTACGTTAATGTGTCGTTTGCCCAAAAACGCGTTCAAGACGCCTAACTAGTCCTATGACAAGTATTATATGCCTATACATGTTTAAATATGTTGCATAATTAGTTATGTGACAAAAGTTTAGGTTACATATGCTTAAAATTCAATTATGCATGAAAAGGGCATTTTGGTCATTTACCTAAGGCATATAAACTACCTATCATACAACTAATTAAACTAAGTGACCATAAGATATAAACTCGGAAGGTTATTCCCTATACAACTTTGGTCACAATACATGCTTGGTCGGATCCTAACGATCGACCAAACGGGTCGGGTTCGAAAGTCTAAGCGGTTGTTTAGACCGCTTATCTTACGACCCTAGACAAGCACTAAACTAAAAGTGACGAGCTAAACATGTTGAAACATGTTTAACTAAGTTAGAAAACAGGTTTGATATCAAAACAAACGGTTTTGATACCCAAGAATAGTTTGGTTGCAAAATACGCATAAATACGTATTTTGACCGAAACTATGACTCGTCACTATGCCTAATCAATGTGGTAATCTGTAGGTATAGTCACAAGGGACTATAACCATTGTGATTACGCTCACGTTGCAAAGTTCAACCGAACTTTGTGTTGACCAACTCGTGGTCAAAGCAAAAAGTCAAACACTGTTTGATTTTCATGCTTGAAAAACATAAAAAGCATAAAAGCATGAAAGAAGCTTACAAAGGGTCCAAGCAAAGAAGAATTGAACTCAAATCACTCAGGTATGAAGTATGAATACTCCAACTTAGAGCAAATTTGAGATCAAGTGTGAAGAACCCAAATGAGAAACCATGCTATTTATAGGAAGTTAGGATAAATTGAATCATTACAAGTGTTAGGAAGGTGTAATCTTGGCCCTACACTTGTGCACATGGTATTACAATACAATGGGTACCCAAAACCAGCTCCAGGTATTGAGAATTTTACACAAAAGACCCTGGAAATCAAGCCAGATGCTGAAAACAAGTTGCTGATTTTGGTCCTCTGTAGCGTAGCACGCCAGGGAGTCCCTGGTCTGGCGTGTGGCTCGGGGGAGGTCAGTTCTAAGTTTCAAAAACTGGCAGAACAGGTCCCTGCATGCTTAAAACTTGATTTTCGACATGTTTAAGCCCCGTTAACCCCATTTCAAGGCTCTAAAATGAAGTTAAAGTATAGGGAACTTAAAATATGCTCAAAAACATCTCGTATGTCGGTTCTTTTGGTCGTACGGTTGCGTTATTTGGTTAATTACGACGAAAGTCGCAACGAACGCAAAAACGATCCAAATTAAGCTACGAATGGTAATTTTGCATTCCAATCACTAAAATAAAATATTTTAATGATTACAAAATTTTTGGATGTCCAGATATAAGAACGTAAGTTATGTGCGAAAATACAAACTTATGCACTTTTTGACGCTTTTAGTCCCTATTGATCAAATAAGTTTATTTTTGTGCACCAAATACCTCAAAGCCTATTTCTAAGCTATGTAAAGGATATTTAGGGCATGTTTAACGTATGATCAAGTTCTGGAATGTTCGTTACAGAACGAATCGGCATACTTTCACAGTTTGACACAAATAGTCCCTGCGATCAAATAGACTTGTTTTCAACACACCAAACCATCCAAAACTTATTTCTAAGTTATGTAAAGGTTATTTAAGGTATGTTAAGCCTATGTCACTATCCCGGAGTGTTTGTCGCATTAAACTGACTGCGCTTACGCACCAGTTTGCGTATAACCTTCTAGAAAGCGATTTAAAGCTTGAAATCGGACTCGAATTAAATCGTAAAATCATCAAACACAAATACACACATAACAACACCAAAACACATATAATAACACTAAAACACATTGTCTTATTAATAATTAACATTGTTTTACATTGTACATCGATTACAGAACACAGTTGTCACAGCCATACCACCACGTTTTAACAATAACAATCAAAACAGATGTTCGGGTGGTTATTGGGGTGGTAATAACAATCAAAGGAGGAACTTTCAAAACAAAAGGTTTGTCGAAAAGAATTTTTTTGTAAAGAGCTCAAGCTCACTTTCCGAGCAAGAATCGGAAATCTTTTTGAAAACAAATGAAGAATTTTTTTTTTTTTTTTTTGCAAAGAAGGCCTCACAGCCTCAGACTAAAGGGAATAGTAGGGTTGTTGACACCCGCACGTGCTTCAAATGCAACGAAGTTGGACACATTGCACGAAAGTGCACCAACTCAAAACCTAAGTCTGTGATTGTTGAGAATCCAAGAAAGAAAAATGATGTTAAAGGAAAAGATCCAATGTTTGTTGAGAAGAAGATTTTGAAAAATGAAAACATCAAAGTCAAAACTGAACCTGTAAAACAGCCAGTAAAGAAAAATGATCAATTTTACAAACGGGTTGCTTCTCCGCTGCAAACTTAAAAGCCAAAATCTGAGGTTAAGACATCGAGTGTTCCAAAACTAAAGGTTTCTGTTACTGAAAAACAATCATCTTCAACCAAACCGGTTAAGATGAATGTACCTTTGGATTTTTACCAGAAACTGGAAAAACAAACTTCGACCCCATCGGGAAAGAAGTATGTTCCAAAGAAAGACCAACCATCTGGTCAACCTCCGAAAAACGATTTCTTTTTATATAAAGAGGTTGAGGTTGGATCTGAAGAGAGTCTAAAAATGAATGACAAAAATTTCCAACATTGTACACCACGACAACCTACATCAAGCTACCTGAGTCGAAAGAGGCTTGGGTTGCTTCAAAATCTAACTAAATGTTTGTAAAATGTTTAGGAGCTCCCGAGATCTATCTCACGGTGGATTATGGATAGAGGAGCTTCCCGACACATGACAGGGAGAAAGGCACTATTATATGATGTTAGAGGGTTCAACGGTGGATACGTCGGTTTCGCAGGAAATCAAGGAGGACGTATTATTGGTGAAGGAACATTATCAAATGGTGTTATCACGTTTGAAAGAGTCAATTATATAGCAGAGCTGGAGAATAACTTACTTAGCATTTCTCAAATTTGTGATAGAATGTATTCGACACATTTCACTGACAAGGAATGTCTGATCTTGAAGTCGTGGTTTGTCATCCCCGAGGAGTGGATCATCATGCGAGCACCACGGGTTAATGATCTGTATGTGTTGGATATGAGCTCCGCTACGTCTACCACGGGTCAACCCCAATGCTTCATATCAAGAGCTACTGAAAAGGAGTCAGAGCTGTGGCACCCAAAGATGGGCCACATTCACCTACGCAAGATGAACTACCTGGTGCGTAATGATTTAGTAAAAGGTGTTCACTTGACGAGTTTTCATCTTGAAGGGGAGTGTATCAGAATAAAGGGAAAGCAACGAAAGAAATCTCATCCATGCAAAAAGATGAACTCTGTCTCGAAGCCACTAGAGAGACTTCACATGGATCTCTTCGCTCCTGTGAATGTCAAGAGTATTACTGGTGATCTCTATTGCCTAGTAGTCACTGATGACTATTCGAGATTCTCGTGGGTGACGTTCCTGAAGACAAAAGACGAAACATTTGAGAGTTTCCTGAGGTTATTCAGGAAGATATAGAATTTATACCGAGCACGCATACGAAGATTACGAAGTGACAACGATATAGAATTCAAAAACAACAGAATGGAGGAATTCTGTGATCGAAGAGGTATACTTCAAGAATTCAGTGCACCTTATACTCCACAACAGAATGGAGTCGCAGAAAGAAAGAATAGAATGCTGATTGAAACAGCGAGAACGATGCTAGCTGATTTGAAGTTACCGATCAATTTTTGGGCAGAAACAGTATCAGCCGCTTGCTATACACTCAACATGGTACTTACTGTGAAAAAGCATAACAAGACATGTTTCGAGTTGATCAACAATCGCAAGCCTAATCTCGAGTATTTAGAGCCGTTCGGGTCTCCCTGCACAGTTCTAGATCCCGATGGCAAATTTGGTTCAAAGAGCATAGAATGTATCTTCGTGGGGTATTCAAGTCCACTCAGATGCGTCTTTGTTCCAAGTCTCAAAAGGATCATCGAAGCACAGCACGTTGAATGTCAAGGCTATACTATGCCTCCACAGAAGCCCATAGACTCATGGCGATTCAACTACGATGCCTTATGGGATTCATTTGAGTTAGAAGAAGAGCCAGAGTTCTTTGATGATTTGGATATTTTACGAGAATATGAAGCATCTCAGGGAAGATTTCCAGCAAGTTCTTCTAAATGTCAATAACAAACTTCCAATGATGATGAAGCTGGTCCCAGTCATGCTGAAGAAAATGATGAAGCTCAGCAAACTCCGACTACGTCGGAATGTAAGCCTGCTCCTGAAAATCAGACGACAGTCAATGATGAATCAGAATCTGATGATAGACCTACTTTTGATCGTGGTGATTCAGAGTCTGAAGGGGAGCAAATCCAATCTTCAGATCAGACAGTTCTTGACAATGAACATGTTGCGGATCAGAATGTTACTAATTTGGAAGGCGAGGTGGATGTTCCTGGTGAAGTTATGCCGAGAACTCTTTCATACCATCCAGAGGAGTTGATAATAGGAGAGCTCCAGTCAGGCATTCGCACCAGAAGCCATATTGACCATGGCCTTACTTGCTTTTATACTAAAATTGCTCCTTTACAAACTGAATTTTCACTCAGTTGTTTCATTTCGCAGATAGAGCCGCGAACCTACAAAGAAGCACTGACGGAAGATTCATGGGTCAATGCAATGCAGGAGGAGCTGAGTCAATATGAAAAGCTTGGTGTATGGAAGCTTGTGGATCTACCTGACGGACACAGGAAGATAAACACGAAGTGGGTGTTTAAGTGTAAAAGAGACGACCGAGGAGTTATTGTCAGAAATAAAGCTCGACTCGTAGTACAGGGTTTTAGTCAGCAAGAGGGGATAGACTTCACAGAGGTTTACGCTCCAGTTGCTCGACTTGAAGCCATCAGAATATTCCTTACTTTTGCTTCATGGAATGGATTTAAAGTGTACCAGTTAGATGTCAAATCGGCGTTTCTATATGGAAAACTAAAAGAGGAGGTATATGTTGGTCAGCCACCGGGCTTTACTGACCCAATCCACAAAGATAAGGTCTACTTGCTAGACAAAGCGCTGTATGGTTTGCATCAGGCCCCGAGAACATGGTACGAGACGCTCTCTCAACACTTGCTTGCCAACAGCTTTATTCGAGGAAAAGTGGACGCTACCCTCTTCACAAAAGAAGTCGATGGACACTTACTGATCGTACAGATTTATGTTGATGATATAATCTTTGGGTCAACAAACGAAGAACTCTGCAAAGATTTTGAAAAAGTAATGAAGCAGAAGTTCGAGATGTCCTCAATGGGTGAGATGAAGTTCTTCCTAGGGCAGCAAGTCGACCAAATGCCTGAGGGAACCTTTATTCATCAAATGAAGTATGTTTACGACGTTCTGGAGAAATTCGGGATGTTTGAGACAGCTCCAATATCCACCCCTTTAGCAACCAATCATGGTATCAACCCTGATCTCACCGGAGAAAAGGTGGACGAGACACTATACCGCTCAATGATCGGTTCCCTGATGTACTTGATAGCATCCAGACCCGACATCATGTACCCAACATGCCTCGGGGCCCGATATCTGTCAAGTCCTAGAGCTTCGCATATGTCTATCGTCAAGAGGATCCTACGCTACCTAAAAGGAACTCCAACACTGGGGTTGTGGTATCCCAAAGATGGTGACTTCATGCTTGAAGGATACTCAGATTCTGACTTCGGTTGCTACAAAGTTAACGTAAAATCAACAACTGCAGGATGCCAATTTTTCAGACCCCGACTGGTCACATGGCAATGTAAGAAGCAAACCCCTGTTGCTCTATCAACATGTGAAGCAGAGTATGTATCTGCCAGCAGCTGCTGCTCTCAGATCATGTGGATTCAGCAATAGATGCGCGATTACGGTTTGCAATTTCTTACTTCACCTATTTTTTTTGATAATGAGGCTGCAATCAACATAACGAAAAATCTGGTACATCACACTAAAACTAAACATATAGAAATTCGTCATCACTTCATACGCGATTGTTATGAAAAGAAGTTGATACGAATTGACAAAATCCACACCGACGAACAAATGGCAGATTTACATATCAAAGCTTTCGATAAAGCTCGTTTTCAATATCTTTTAAAACTAAATGGTATGAAGCTGTTGTCGGATGCGGAGGAGATAATTGGCGTTGATGAGAAAACCACTGCAGATGATGTTGAGAAGCCGACTGCACTGGTTTGTCATATTTTTAGTTGTTTTGGTATTTAGGGGGAGATAGATATATTTTCAGAAAATACAAAAACAATAAAAGAAAATCCAAAAATCAGAAAACATGAGATATTTTCAAAATACAAAAACAATAGAAAACCGGAAAGAGTTTGTGTAAAAAGAGGAAATGATAGTAAATCAGCTAGACAGTTACAGTATGCTAAGGAAATGTAATGTTTAAAAGCGTTAAGCAGTCTCGCTAATGATATGCCGATAGGTTTTTACACACTTAGTAGACTGATTCGGGATATAAACATAAAATCATTTCTTGCTTACTTCGTGGGGAACATCTCTCGGATATATAGGTAACCCCTGAAATCTTGTTTGAAAGATTTTCTATTTCTGACATACTAGGTCTATGTGCGTGATGATATCTGGGGTATTATACCAAGACTTCTGATTTTGCGGAAGCAATAGCCTAGTCCTCGTATAATACTCTGCACTGCTTTAATCTTTAAACTCTCCCCTCAGCATAAAAAATGATGAAACAATGAAAAATGCTAATCATGTGCTGTTGAAGAAAAGATCCCCAAGTGGGACACACCGAATGTCGAGCCATCATCTCTCTGTCTGAATGGAAGTTCTAACCTAAGCTCTCATGGCCTCGCACTACCCTTTACAGATATCATTATTGTACGTTCACCTGTAAGACTGAATATAGAAGTCTGGATACGAGAGTATATTCTGATGTGGGACACGCGTATAAGTTAAGTCCTTAAAACACTAATTCGTATCCTGAATAAGTTGAAAACTTGTGTGAAAATTTAAAAGGATCAGTATATCGACAATATAAGTGAATTGTTTAATACTTAGTGAGTAATCAAGCTCAATGGTACTTGTAACTTGTCAAGCAGCTGATATGATCCTCTGACACGATCACCAAAAATATGTTTATAAATAGTTTACTCTTACTGTATTTCATTTCATTTCATTTTTATTTAACATCAAAACCCAAAAATATTTCATAGTGTTTCAGTTTAAACTTTCTTAAAATCCCAAAAAGATTTTTTCTTTTCTGCTTTAGTTTTTTGACAAACCAAGGTAAAAGCTGATCTTCAGATTCTAAGTCATGAAGCAGAGCAGGAAGTTTCTGAACTGAACAACAGGGTTGGGAGCTAATCTTGAAAGGTTTGAAAATTCAAAGTCAAAACTTGAAAATTTTTTTGAGGAAAATGTTTGAAAAGTTTGAATAAATTGTTAGTTGTTTTCGTTTCGGGTCAACCAAGGTCATTAACTTGGACTTGGTAGACAAATTAAGTACCTAGGGTCATTAACTTGGACCTAGATACTTAAGTGGATTTCTAAAACTGACCAAACCTGATAAAATGCCAAAAAGTCAAAAGGTAAACACATCAAGTCAAAGAGGTGTTTGGATCGAATGGCGATCCGATCGGATGGCCATCCGATACTTGGATCTTGCCTATATATAGTGGTCAATGTCTTTCAGTCAAACTTTTATTCGATCGATTGACCACTCGACACTCTCAGCTTTCTTGATTGATTCTTCACTCTTGCTTTCCACACTTCATAGGATTATTGGCTTGCATAATCTTCACTATGGGAAAGGTAAGTTCACTGATCTTAATTGTTAAAATTTGATGTTTTTGATGATATTTCTTGATGTCGGTGTCTGTTAGATTAATAATCTTTGATCTAGGCTTATTTAGGGTGTTTTGATTCAAACCAAACATAGGGTTTTGTTCACGGGCCTTAGATATATAAGTTTACCGGTTCAATTTGTTCATTAACATGTTAGATTTAGAGATTTTATGTTTAGAGATGTTCGGCTATCGGCTCACATTTTGTTAAATTAAACCCAATTTAGGCCATTTTAGAAAAATCTGAACATAGGGTTTTGATCATCGGCATAAACTCTACGTGGAAACATGTTCAATTTTGTCAAAAAGTTAGAAAAATTTTGATGTTCATAGATTGTTGAAACTTTTCTTCAGTGTCAGTGGTGCGTGTGGCAGTTCGATCGGATGGCAATCCGATCGGGTGGCCATCCGATCCAATGCATTATATGTGTTTGAAATATTTGTCTAAGTGTTTGTCTTGAAATATGTGCTTTATATTGTTAATCAGTTGTTTTGAATAAGATGGCATCTCGATCGGATGGCCATCCGATCCAAAACACATATTTTATGAGTGACTGATTCTTGAACTCATCTGGTTGTCATTTTGATCGAATGGAAATCCGATCGGATGGCAATCCGATCGGATAGCCATCCGATCCATAGCATTCACTGACTGAGTTGACTTGTCAAAGGTGCTAAACTGCTTGTCACATGGATCGAGTGACAATCCGATCGGATGGCAATCCGATCCAAATGCACAAGTCTTGATTGTTATGTTCTTAAATGTTGATGGTTCATCTGATCGGATGGCAATCCGATCGGATGACCATCCGATCCTCAGTACTGTATAGAGTGATAGTTCCAGAGTTAGAAAATATTTGAAGTTTTCAAAATTTTGACACTTTTCACTTCTTGTCTCGAATTTTGTGCAAATGCTAATGTCGATCATTCTTGCAGTTAAGAGCATCAGATTGGGATAAATCTCACAATATTTACTATCTTTTGGACGCAAACTATGCAGACACAACTCCATATAAAGATATGGCGAAGTTCTTGAGAGAAAGTAGAATTGCCAAGGCGTTAACTGATCAAACGACTGTATATGAATCTCATGTTAGAAGGTTTTGTAGTTCAGTATGATATGAGGAGAGTGAAAAGATGATATACTCTGCTGTACAGAAGAAAGACGAGAATTATCAGGATGTAGATATAGAAATCAAGTTCAATGTGGGAGATTTAAGAAGAGTTTTGGACCTACAAGATAGTGATGATGATCCTACCATTGTTCCTGAACGATTATGCAAGGGTTTATGGTTTAGGATAGGGTTCATTGGACATGTAAACGGGAAATATCTCAAGTCTATGTTTTGCAAACCATATAAGTTTCTAGTTCACTGCGTGATACCTGCTCTATCACATCAGAAGGGAGCTTATGATGAACTATCTGACTATATCATGAATATAATCACTTGTTTGGTGCTCAATAGGCCATACAATGTATCACAAGTGATATTTGAACATATGGTGGACAATATCAGGGGTGAGAAGTATATTATGTACCCCAGGTTCATACAAATGATGATAGACGATCAAGTGCTAAATCTTGTGAAAGGTCCTGAAGATGAGTTAGGTCTACGTCATATGACAGCTGAGACTTTAAGTAGATTAACTTCATATAAGCTGAAGAAAGATGAAAAAGAGCCAAGGGCTAAGAGATTGATATGCAAGATTGCAAATCCAGGATATGTTGCACCTGAGAACGATGCATGGAGACATGAACATAGTAATTCAGAGGATGAAACAGATAGGTTAAGGGATATGCATGAGAAGAAGTTAAGATACTGGTTTGTGAGAGATGGAAAGAGGAAAAGGACTCCTAAAGTATCACCCAAAGTTTCAACACCGAAGATAGTTGTTAAGGGTATAGTTGAAAGGGGGAGTTATTAGAAAAGTTAGAATTTGAATTGTTATATTTGTCTAAGTGTTTCAATACTTGTTTTACAGGGCCTTCAAAGAAAACACCACCAGGTTGGTTGATGAGCCAGTACTTGATCCAGCAGACGTTATTCAACAAGGCGTTGGTTTAATGAAAGAGTCACTTGAAAGTTTTCTAAAGAAGAATGAAGAGGCTGGTGCTGCTCAGGGTTCAAGTGTTGAAAAGATTGATGTATCTACAAAGAATGTTCAACCTGAAAGTGTTAAAGATAAAGAACCTGAAGGTGTTGGTCATGATGATTCTAGTGACGCTGATGATGAATCTACAGAAACAGAATCAAAGATTGAAAAGATAGGTGTTGGGAAAGTACAGTTGAAGAAGAAACCTCAGAAAAAGAAGAAGAAATATTCAGATGAAGAGGATTCTACTTATATTCCTACGCCAAAAGCTGAGAAAAAGAAAGGTGTTCTAAAGCGCAAAGCTGTTCAAACAGGGGTGATTCCCAAAAGTGTGAGAGCTAAAAAGGGAGCAGCTACAGTACAAAAGGATCAAAGTGGTAAAGGTCCAGTAGTTGAGGCTCAGGAAGTTCAAGTTGAAAATATTCCTGAAGTTGAAAGTCTTAAGAAGATTGAAGCCAAGAAAAAGAAAGTTGGTGATGATGAGGTTGAGATTATTGATGAAAGGGTTGCTACACCACCACCACCACCACCACCAGTTGACACTGAAACTTCAAAGCCAAAGGAAACCGTTCTTCCTGATCCATTTGAAGGTTTTCCTAACATTCATGGTGAACTCAAAGATGATATTCTCTCTGATGAAGAATTTGATATGTTTCATGACAAAACAGTCAAAGATCTAAAGAAGAAAATGAGTATTCTAGAAAAGGAGAAAGAGAAAGCTGAAGCTGAGCGAGACGAGTTGCAACAACAGCTTAAAGAGTTAACTAAAGTGAATAAAGAAATAAAGTCTGTTATGATCAAACATGCTAAGAAGATAAAGACTTTGAAAGGAGATGTGGATGATAATGCAAAGCTATTTGAGCTACTATCAGCAGAGATTTCCGATCTGCATGTGAAGAACAAGAGCTTGAATGAGAGAAATCAGACACTACATCAGATGTTAGATGAACTTCATGAAGCAGCTGCAAGTGGAATCAAAGTGTTGAAGCTGGAGATTGAAGCTTTAAGAGCTGATAAACAGTGAAAGATGAGCAGCTGAACATGTTATATACTGTGATGGAACATCATCTGGGTATCAACGTTCAATCTATCTACAACAACATAGAAATTCAAAGGGTTGAAGAGCGAAGGGCTGAGAGAGAAAAGGAGTTGGCTGAGGAAGCAACTCAAAAAAGGAAAGGATTGGTTATTGATACAGAAGAAACACTTGGTACTTCAAGCCAACCAGAAGGTGATGTTGAAATGACAGAAGCTGTGAATGTTGATGAAGATCAAGGGTTTGTTCTTGTTGGTGAGTCTACTCCACTCTCTTATAGCTTCGATGATATTATTCATCTAGTGAGAGTAGAACAACGAAAGCGAAAGGCAAGAGAACCTGAGGTGAAGCTATTACGTTGGAAAGACGAAGAGAAAGAAGAAGAAGAAGATCAAGACATGGAATATTGGTTGAATGAGATTGAAATCTATGATCCGTTGAATGATAAAGATGATGATGAAGATCAAGGATCAACGGGGTTGTTGATTGTGAACCCCTCTGCTCAACAAAAGTTGGATGATTTTCTAAATGATAAAATCAATGAGCATGAGGAGGATCAACATCAAGAGTCTTCTTATTCTGGAAAGCAAAAGACCGATCAGGTATTCCTCACACAACCTACTGTTATTTACTTAAATGCTCCAGTTGAGGGAGAGATAGAGGTACCGAGGTCTAGGGCTGATATGTTAGAAGAATTGGGGTTAGATGATGGAAAGTTTAAGTTTGATATTGAGGATGAGATTCCTTCGTCACCTGAAAAGGAGTATGAATTCAAATATACACATGAAGCTGATAATTTTCATCATGTTGAAGCTGAAGATTGTTCAGATAGTTCTGAGGAAGATACTCCGTTCCACTGTTCTGGCATTGATGATTCATTTCCTACACTTGCTGAAATGTTTAAAGATCAAAATGAAGATGAGATCAGAAGGAAAGTTGTATAGAAGATCACTACTGAAGGCATTCCACAAACAATTCCACGAGAAACTTTGGTAGAAGAAATGAAGAAATGGTTTAAAGTTATGCCCAAGGAGAGGAAGTTCAGGAGACCTCTTCAGTATTTCATGCATAATGCTGAGTTATCTTTGGGAGACATTCTTTCATGGGGTTATCTGCAAGATCTGCAAGTATATGCTATCAGACGGGAATTAGGGGTTCAATACTTTGAATTTTTGTCAGACATTAAAACCCTCCCGTGGTGGGATGTTGAAGAATTAGTGCAAACGAAGAACATCAAACAATTTTATCATGGGTTAGATGTGAAGCAGCATAATTAACATCTGTGGATATACATTAAGTTGTAGGCAAAGGAGAGATTTCCTGATTGGAAGCCGCAATTTCCAGAGCAAGTTGTCAAAATCTTGGAATCAGGAGAGAAGGGTATTACTTTGAATATAAAGCCGCCGAGATATTTGAAAAATATGCCACTAGATACAATGGAACAAGATTTTTATGAAGACTTTCAGGGTTGGATGTACAACCAGAGCACAGCGGAAGCGGTAATTTCTCTTTTTGACAAAAAGACTGGAGAATCGAGGAGGATCAGTGTGTTGGATCGTATATGGCTAGTCAACTGCTCCAAGAAGGATATTGACTGTCTATTTTACAACAAGATTGTGTATGAAAAGCCAGATAAAGTTCAAGCTCAACAATATCAGAAGTTAGTGAACTTGTGCTACGCGAAAGACATTAATTCTGGCAGATATTGGCAGTCAAAGTGGAGAGATTTGGAGATTGATGAGTTCTTAAAGAAGTACAAGCGCAGTCAAAGATTCAAGGAGATTGCTGATAAAGCTGCAAGGCGGGGAAGATATAAGCTTATGAGACCTCCACCAACCGACCAGACACCAATCGGAAAAGAAGAGAACAAGATCCCAAGATGGGACAGAAAGCGAGACGGTGATCCTGAATACAGAAAGTGGTGGAATGAAGTTGGTAGGCCTCTTAGGCGAAAGATGATTGCTGAAAGAGATGAGAAACGACGAAAGAAAGCTAAGGAGCGAAGACGCAGCAGGAAGACGGATTGAAGACTATGCAGGAAGGAACTACAGCTACATCTAAGGGGGAGTATGTTAGTACATATGTCTATAGCTTCCGTCTGCATCGAGTCTTATGTATTTTGTACTGTGTATGTATTTTTGTATATGTATGTACATGTATGTATGTTTGTGTCTAGACAATTCAGGGAACGGTGCGAAACTATTAAAGTGAAATCCATCAAAAGACTCCGAACAGGTGATACTCCTATTCCCTGATTGCCTATAAATAGCTGGTTAGTGCTAGAACTAAAAGACTTTTTGCTGATCATTGTAGCAAAGCTCTGTCTGTCAGACTTTCATCTGGTTCCTCTATACTTTCACTATCAATCAATGAAAGCAGACAACATGTTAAGCATTGAACTTGTCGTTGTTGATTCTCAGACATTGTCGAGGGATTCCGCACCTCGATTTTGATCGATTCTACCACGTTCTACTCGAATAGATCCTGTGAAAACGGCCTAATAGTATTCTTATGGAGGATGAGTTTAAACCGGTGGTGCAACCTCAAAGACGCCTTAATCCCAACATGAAGGAAGTAGTTAGAAAAGAAGTGTTGAAGTTGATGGAAGCTGGCTTGATTTACCCCATATCCGATTCTTCTTGGGTGAGTCCTACTCAAGTCGTCCCTAAGAAGGGGGGATGACAGTTGTCGTGAACAAGAAAAACGAGCTCTACCCTTCTCGTACGCTCACCGGTTGCGTGTGTGTATTGACTACCGCAAGCTCAATGACGCCACCTGGAAAAACCACTTCCCACTCCCATTTATCGACCAAATGCTAGAGCGTCTCGCGGGGCAACAATTCTATTGTTTCCTTGATGGTTTTTCCAGCTACTTCCAAATCCCTATCGCATCGGAAGACCAAGAGAAGACGAACTTTACATGTCCATATGGCACGTACGCGTACCGACGCATGCCGTTTGGATTATGTAACGCTCAGGCTACATTCCAACGATGTATGATTGCCATCTTTCAAGACATGGTTGTGAGTTCTATGGAGGTCTTTATGGATGATTTCTCAGTCTGTGGCGATTCGTTTGATCAATGTTTAGGTAATCTTGAGAGAATGATGAAGAGGTATGTTGAGACGAAGTTGATGTTTAATTGGGAAAAGTGTCACTTCATGGTTACGGAGGGGATTGTTTTAGGGCATAAGTTTTCTAGAGCCGGTATAGAGGTAGATCGTGCCAAGATAGATACAATTAGTAGGCTTCCTCTACCGACTAGTGTTAAGTCCATTCGTAGTTTCTTAGGCCATGCGGGCTTCTATAGGCACTTTATTAAGGATTTTTCCAAAATTACTCGCCCCAGGACTCGACTCCTTGAGAAGGACGTCCCTTTTGTCTTCGATAAGGAGTGTCTTCAAGCGTTCGATTTCCTTAAAGAGAAACTCGTGAGTGCACCCATTCTTGTATCCCCCGATTGGAGCTTACCCTTTGAGCTCATGTGTGACGCGAGCAACTACGCGGTCGGGGCGGTCTTGGGTCAAAGATGGGAGAATCACTTTCACCCGATCTACTATGCGAGTAAAACCCTCAATGACGCCCAAGAAAATTACACCACTACCGAGAAGGAACTTCTATCCGTTGTCTTTGCTTTCGATAAGTTCCGTTCATACCTTGTGCTTTCAAAGACCATAGTTTTCACCGACCATGTGGCTTTACGCTATCTTATCCAAAAGAAAGATGCTAAGCCTCGTCTTATACGATGGATCCTCCTTCTTTCCGAGTTTGACATAGAGATTAGGGACCAGAAAGGAGCGGAGAATGTCACGGCAGACCATCTTTCGCGTTTAGAGGATCTAGTAGGGAGGAGATTTGTGAAGAGGCGATAGGGGATAGATTCCCGCACGAGTCCATCGATTTTGTTACGATGGAGAACGAGGGTTTGTCGTGGTTTAGTGATATAGCAAATTATCTTGCAAATGGGTATGTCATGAAGGAAATGAATGCCCAACAAAAGAGGAAGTTGTTTAGAGATGCGAGAAAGTACTTATGGGATGACCCTTACCTTTTTAGGATAGCAGGCGGCCGTATTCTTAGGAGGTGTGCTAGCAAGGAAGAGGGTTTAGATATTCTTAGGCATGTTCACGAGGGGTTGACGGGAGGTCATCATGGTGCACACACTACCGCACAAAAAGTCTTTGATTGCGGTTTCTTTTGGCCTACGGTTGTAACAACCCTACTTTTAAAGTCAAAGTCAAAGTCAAAGGAAGAAAAGATTGCTAATCAGATCTTTCATTTCTAGCTTAATTATTGCTTGTACTCTCAACTCGATAATCGATATATGTTAGTTACCGCTATTTTAATTTAAGATTGGTAAAATGTGAAGTAACAATGCGATAAACGCAATTAAAAGCTAATCTACTTAACGCTATCTCATCGCTAACGCATCACCACTCGAATCACAATTATTGGATGATATTCTATGTGTGTGTGAATTATTATGTGCTTTACTTGTATGTGCTGATGTTATGATTAAAGGTGTTATTCGCAACGCAATCGCAACTCTATCGCAACGCAATCTCAACGCGGACTCGAAAATAAGTTTACGTTCTGTGATTTTTAGTAGTTATTGTTAGTGTATATTTCGTACGTCTGCCACTGTGTGAATAGTTAGATAGAGCGTGTGTTAAATATTGTATAGAATACGAGAAAGTTGGACATGGTTCGTTAATGTAAAGGTCCATCCGGACGGATGACCATCCGGTCGGATGGCAATCCGATCGGATGGACACATAGTTAGGTGATGTCTATAAATAGGGACTTGGTGTTCCCATTTGGACAAGCTTTTGGTTCCCAGTGGGGACATGCTGTCCAACTGGTCTCGTGGTGCTGTAAACATTGAATAATCAATAGAGACCAGATTGAAATTGACTGCTCGGTGTCGTATCTATCTTCTACTCCTTTCTTAGTCATAATAATCGCACCGAACACGTCATTTCAGGACCGAGGCTCCGTCAAACTCACCGGTTCCTGTAACTCATAGTTATAGTATTTGTGTAATTATTGTTTAAAACTATCGCATCGCTTACTCGCAACTCGCTTAAACGCAACACTCAATGCACCAAACAAAAATGGAAAACTAACCCGCGAGCGCCATCCGATCGAACAACCGTTCGATCGAATGGTCATCCGACCGGATGACCATCCGATCGGATGGCCGTCTGATCGAAAGGCCATCCAATCCACCTAACCTGCACCGCCTTTCTCCTCTTCACCTATAAATACCCCTCCTCTCACATCACTGTTCACTTGATGTGACAGCTCCCTCCGACCCAGTGCATTCTCAGGCTATTTTCCCTCGATTTCTCCTGATTCTTGTAAGTTTTCACTTTAAATCTTGTACTTCCTTGATCTTTACACACTTTCTCATCAATTTCATCAACAAATCTCACATTTCCACCGTGAAACCCTCTGATTCGGGCTGTTCAAAGGTGACGTCATCATGGATTTCTAGATGTTTAAACACTGATTTCAGCTAAATCTAAACATTTTTCAAGTAGTTCAAACTTTTCTTCAACATCTTTCACTTTTTCACTCAAAAATCGTTAGAATCTGAGCTCGTTCGGGCCCTTTACTTACTCCTTAGTGGAGAACCGGACGGAGAATGGAATTCTACCGGGAAGACAACCGATTCACGGGTGGAACATGAAACGCCGTCATGAACAGTTGGTTCAGAACAAACGGGGTGATTCCCGTCCGACCGAATGGGTTGGGCCTGATGTGGTTTCCGTTGTTAACACGCCATCATAATGTCTTTGTCAAAATTGCAAACTTTACAACTTAACTGATTTCACGAATTTTCAAACGAAAATAGTCGCTCAAGCGAACAGCCGTCCGATCGGCCGACCATCCAATCGAATGACTATTTGATCAGGTGACTTGTGACTTCCAACACTTAAACAATTTACAAAACTCCAAAGAATATCAGTTCTAAACGAATCTTCGTCTGACCGAACAGTCATCCGTCCGGATGACCATCCGACCGGATGACTAGACATATAATTATACTTCACATCTTTTAAAATGCTACAACAAAAAGTTCAAAGTTCAAGCAATACACAAACACATCCCTCCCAAACGGACGACCCTCCGACCGAATGGTCATCCGTCCGGACGGTCATCCGATCGAACTATCATTCGCCACTCGTTCCACTCGATGCACCGTCTTACGCACTGTTCATCGCTTACACTATCATTCTCTAATCAGGCTAATCTCTCAAGCGATCCCTTTAATCCAAGACTGTGTTTATTTATTAAACACGTTCTGTGAGTATACTCGATCCCTTTTTGCTTAACGCACTTTTGGGTGTTACATACGTTACCTATATTAGATCACATCGATCACACAACGCAACACTTTTTACCCACTAATCGCTCTCGTATGTTATACGTGTTATTCGATGAATGCTTGTATGTTATGTTTACACAGTGATTGTTGCCTGACACCTTAGCAACGATAGTACTATAGTTTGGACTCAGCACATGCCGTGGATAGGGGTTGTTAAGGGTATTTCTTCATGTGTTACAGTTGTGATATGTGTTGCACATTCTACAACTCGTAGTCATGTCTGTGCATATTTCATTTTCGATAGCTTACTTGCTTCACATTACTACGTGTTACATGCTGGTTATGCGTAAAATCGCTTTCGCTACTATATGCTATTAAACTTGTATGCTCACCTTTACACTATGTGTATTGACTTTTATTTTAACGTATGTGATAGGTGCTTAGGATGCTTTTATTTGTTGGATGTCATGGAATCAAGCTAGGAGAGTCTAAAAACGAATTAAACCAAATCTGATGTCGAAACAATATTTGTCTTTGAGAACACTATGTCTGTAATAACTGGTTACTTTATATGTTGTTGTATGGGACATGACGTTAAATATTTGGTAATTATAGTTGTTATGGATTCTCCTGGGTAATCTGTTTCACTCAGTGCCACGCCCCGATGTTTCCGCCATCGGTTGGGGTGTGACAGATTGGTATCAGAGCCATAACTATAGGGAATTAGGCAAGACTCGACCTAGTCCAGGTCGAAGTCTTAGAATTGACCTAGTCTATAGTCTAAGTACCAACAGACTAACTTGTGCAAACCCAGTAGGGGTTTTGTACGGGCTTACTCAATATTCTCGCTCGAACTCGCTGGAAACAACTTAGCCTTTCCTAAGGCTAACACACTACACACACGATTTTCGATAACACTCACATAACACAATTGAACCACTTATAGGGAATAGGTGTGAAAACCAAGAACTCTCGATGAGATTGTTCGATCTACGCTCATTTTTACTATAAAACACGAGAATTTGCGTTGATTTAGGAGTGAAATCCATATCTCGACAAAATTCTCCATCTAAATCTCGTCATCGGGAATAAAGGTATTAGGTTAGTGTCACACCCCGACCACGTAGAACAACAAAACGTGGCGGAAACGTCAGGGAGTGTTGTAACAGAATTAATTGTTTCACAACCATGGAAATCAAAGTAACGTTTTATTTAACAAACAAGAGAGTTACATTGTTTTAAACAAGAAACAAAGAGTACATAACATAACTAAACTAGTTCTAGCTTCATTTTTAAGTTGCTAAGGCACTGGTCCGCCTATGTGTGTCTCGAACATCCTATGCAACAGCTCCTGAAAACACATGTGAAAATAGGTACGTCAGCATAAAAATGCCTGTGAGATACATAGGTTTTGTGAAAATAGGATTCATGACTTAGGTTTAAGAAAATGTTTAATAAAATTTAGTCATGAACCTTGTAAATTGTTTTGTTTTGTAAATTATTTAAAAAGCGATAAGATCAGATGATATGTGTTAGTACATTACGTCTGTAGCTTCCGTCAGCATGTAGTCATATTTTGTACTCTGTGTTTATGTATATTGTCTGTATGTATGTATGTAGATAGCAGGACAACTCAGGAGTAGGTTTTACATGTAAAAGTGTTGGTCGGTTCAAGACGCTCGTCCGGATGACAATCCGCACGGATGGTAATCCGTACGGAGAACTTGTCCACACGGAGAACTTATCCGCACGGATAAGTCATCCGCACGGATAACTTGCTCTTACGAACAACACTTGTTAGTCTCCTGAGGTAGTCTATAAATAGGTGGTCCGGTGCAACTTTGTTAGAACTTTTGACCAGCAGAACTTTTGACACGCACGGATAGTCTGTAACTTCTACCGGATCTTGTAACTTTCAGAACAGTTAATAGAACGAACAGACAAGAAGTTAAACGTTGAATTCTGTGTTGCACATATCTATGATTCGTCATAATGGATTCCGCACATTAAGACGAAATCGATTCATCTTGTTCCTACGATCAGATCCTGTATCAACGGGACCCAACAAATGGTATCAGAGCATCCAGGGAGCTGAATCGAGATCAACAACACTGAATTCACCGGAATTCAAGCTTTATTCGCCGATCAAAGTCAAAATTCACCGGAGATTTGACATCTGTTGCCGATTTGATTCAAATTTCACCGGAAATTTGACAGATTTCTTCTACATCTACTCAGTTTTTACATTTGTTCTTCATTTGTCACCATAAAATCAGAAAAACTTAAAATTGAGCAAGAATCTACGGTTAAAATTTGTTAAAAATGATATCAATCGATTCGCAATCATTCTAAATATAATCCTACGTAGTTTTATAATCAGATTCAACCTAAATCTAGATCAAATTCATCGAAAATCATGTTCAGTTGTTCGTATTTGATGACGTCACTCACCCGTGCGGACAGCTGTCCTAACGGATTGGATTAGTTGGTTACTGAAAATTGTTTGCTGACATCATCATTGTTACACGCACGGATTACAACCCGTGCGGATAACCTGAAAAGTCAAAAAGTCAAAGTTTCCCGTACGCACAACCTTCCGAGCGGATCACCGTCCGTGCGGATAAACTTTGTCACCATCCGTATTCCTACTCGAACGGATAACCATCCGGTTCAAGTGTTCGAAAATTTTAGAATTTGAAAAATTGTCTAAGTGTTTGAAAATTGTTTCAGGTATTTGAAAATGGAAGAATTCATGAATCCCTTCAGTGAGATGTATGCTTTCACGGGTAATTATGGAGACGATACTTCCAACCATTCAAATGATAATCCAAACCCGAAGAAAACTTTATCCGATGCCCTAAGTGTTGAAAGCGCATATGGTACCTACAACAAACCACAAAAGCTAATGGCAATCGAAGAATATAATCGGTGGGCAAAAAGATTCGAAGAATGGCTGAAAGCTTTTGCATATCAGAGCTGGAAGAACTTAAAGAACGGTTATGCTGCAGAAAGACAAGATTGTGAGAATTTGTCAAAAACTGAATCCGTAGAGAACTTTATAGCTGAACAAAAATGCATCGCTTTGATTCACCAGTCCGTAAGAGACGACATTATTTCACTCATTGAATACACAAACGCAAAAGATCTATGGGAAAAGTTAAATAAAAAATGTGTAGGAAGTGCAGAAATAATCAAAAACAAAAAGAAATTGCTGCGAAAGGAGTTTGATTTGTTCGGATGCTTAAAAAATGAA
The DNA here is from genome assembly GCA_030545235.1 of Helianthus tuberosus. NCBI lineage: Eukaryota > Viridiplantae > Streptophyta > Magnoliopsida > Asterales > Asteraceae > Helianthus > Helianthus tuberosus. Next base: position 130,573,183 of record CM060407.1, read on the forward strand.
TCTGTTTGTAAAATGATTGAAAGATTTGGGCACTTAAAGTTGGAATTGGCGAGGCACGGAGTTATCTATTCTCAGGAGGAGCTAGTTGACAAACTGTTTGATTCACTACCAGAAGAGATGGATTGGCAGTACTATGCACTGATGTTAAAGAATACAATCAAAGCTGAAGATCTGACCGTCGACTTGCTGATTGAAAGGCTAGAAAGTCATGAATTGGAGATAAAGAAAACTCACAAAGTAAATCATTCATCATACCAACAAAACATGGAGTTGTACTATCCAAAGAGTATGATTCCCAAAAATGTTTCTCCAAGAACTGCTTTCTCTGCTGAAAATTTAAACTCTTCAAGCAAAGAAAGTCCAAACAGTGGTTTTCATGGAGGTTTTTCATCCAATACTTCAAGTCAGGGATCTTCGTCAAATTCTTCAAGTCAACAACAATCTGTTCCAAAGAATGTGTTTTCATGCAACATTGCGGTAGATTTGAAGAATGCTCAGAATTTTGATGAAGAGTCGGCCAAACAGCAGATGATCTTTCTAGCATCTGTGTTAGAGTCGTATGAAGGGTTAGTAGCCGGGAAGATAGGTAACACCAATCTGACGAAAGAAGATTATGATCAGATTGATCCCGAGGAAATGGAGCTGATTGATATTCGTTGGGCTATGGCCAGTGCTGTTCGTAGAGCACAACGTTTCATGGAAATTACCGGCAGAAAGACAATTGGTGGTGCATCTACTAAGCTGGGGTTTGATAAATCGAAGGTGACATGCTTCAAATGTAAGCAGAAAGGTCACTTCAAACGAGAATGCAGAAACGCATATGCTGATGAGTCAGAGAACCCTTTCAGAGATGATTATTACAAGAGAGCAATTTATCACCAGAATAAATCTGAGCCGCCTAGATTGAAGCAGGTTGAAGACAATAAAGAAAAATCTAGAGCTCTTGCAGTGATTCATGATGATGAAGGGTTTGATTGGAGTGAACTACTACCAGAAGAAGATGCGGTGGGTTATGCATTCGTGACGAAGATTATTCCTTTTAAAGACATTAGAACTGAAGAAGAAAAGCTCGTCAACCGAAGAATGAAAGCCCAAACCAGAATGAACAGAATTTATAACACATACAGAGAAGCTAAAAGAGCAAAAAGGTGGGATGCCGACAGAGAATGTTACCTTGATCCACAAGGAAACATTGCAGTTGACCCAGATTCCATTAGTGTTGATGCTCTCACTCAATAATTTGCCGAGGAAGAAGAAGCTAGACAAAGAGAATGGTGGGGAGGTGGTGATGAGAAACAAGTAGAGAAAGAAGAAAAAGTCAAAGAAGCAGAACATGAGCCAAAGTCAAAGAATGCTGATGATGGGATCATTGATACATCACAAGAGCTAACGGCTGAAAACTTGAGGAAGATGGCTGAAAAAGTTCTTGCAGCAAAAGAACTTGAGGTAGTTTCTAGTTCTGGAACTGAGTCAACAAACAAGGTCAGTTCAAATGGTACACCTGAGTCAGGTAAGAAAGATAAATCTGAAAATGACTGCAAAAATTGCATGAAAGAGTGCAAAGTTTGTAGTACAATCACTTACCTCAGTGGTAAGAAGATTGAAGAGTTGACTAGTAGAGTCAAAAGTGTTGAAAATCAAATCTTAAACCGTGATAAAATGCTGAAAGCTTCGAATGATAGATCAAAAGAATTAGCTGAGAAAATTAAAAATGATAAAAATGACATTGAAAGAATAAGAAAAGAAAACGAAAAGTTGATTCTTGAAAATCGTAAAATTTCTGAAAATTTTTAGAAGCTAAAGCGAACGGTTAAAGATTCTGATGAGAGAAATGGTAAAACAACGAAAGAAAATCTTCAACTATCAGGGGTTCTTCGAGTAAAAGAAGAGTTAATCAACCAACAACTTGATGAAATTGCGAAATTGAAGCTTCAGTTTGAAGAAGCTAAGATTGAGAATGAGCGTATTAATTTGAAACTGAACAGTTACAACTCTGCAAGCTTTGTCTTACAACACATTGTTCCAAAACCCATTGGAAAAACCAAAGCTGGCGAAGATGTATACTGTGATGGAACAGGGGTGGGGTTTCATCAAGTTCCTCCACCTGTTCTAAACAATTTTTCAAAGAAGCAATCAGGGTTGGTTAATGATGATGTTGAAACAAATGAGATAAAACTGCCAGAATCAATTGATGTGACATTTTCTTCATCATCATCCGAGGACAGTGTTCAAACTGAAATCATAAAAGGCATGGCTGAAAGTGTCTTGGATAGTGATTCGACTGAAGATGAAGAATGTTTTCTGAACAATTACATTCCGAAACCAAAATCTAAAAACAACTTAAATGATGAACCGGGTCCTGTGATGTACAAGATGTCGGGTTCTGATAAGTTGTATTCAGACTTTGAGTTTCCTCTGAAGAATGTTAATGTGAACAAATTGAAAAATGTTTTCAAACTGGTTGAAATTGATTTGTCTGAAGTAGATGGTTTGAAACAGAAAAAGAGACAAATGAATTTTGAGAAAGATAAAGCTTACTATAAGAAACCTGTTATTCCACCACGTTTTTCTAACAACAATCAAAACAAATGGTCGGGAGGTTATCAGGGTGGTAAGAATTATCAGAAAAGGAATGTTCAGAACAAGAAGTTTGCTGTGAAAAAGGTGTTTGTGAACAGTTCAAGTTCACTTTCTGATGAGGAGTCTGAAATTTTTTCAAAAACAAACAAAGAGTTCTTTGAGAAGAAGGCTTCACAGCCTCAGTCTGAAGGTTTAAGTCGGGTAATTGACACCCGAACATGCTTCAAATGTAATCAAGTTGGACATATTGCACGAAAGTGTACCAACTTGATGCCTAAGACTGAAACTGTGAAGAATTCCATCAAGAGAGATGTTGTGAAAGGAAAGGCTCCATTAATTGTTGAGAAAAACGTTTTGAAAAAGGAAAACACCAAGATCAAAAATGAAACTGTTAAGAATTCGACATCTAAAAATGACAAATTTTACCAACGGGTTGCTTCATCTCAACAAACATGGAAGCCAAAAGTTGTTGAAAAGAAAGAAGATTCACCAAAGGTGTCTGAAACTGAAAAAATCATCATCTTCAACCAAGAAGATGTATGAACCTTTGAAGTTTTATGAGAAACAAAAATCGACTTCTGAAAAGAAGTATGTGGTGAAGAAAAATAATCCAGCTGATCAACCTAAAAAAGATGAATTTTTCTTATTCAAAGAGGTTGAAGTTGGGACTGCTGAAAGCCTTAAAATGAATGATAAAAACTTTCCGCCACTTTACACTAAAACAACTCACATTAATTTCAAGTTACACGAGTCAAAAGAGGCTTGGGTAGCATCAAAATCTCATTAAATGTTTTTGATATGTGCAGGAGCTTCCGAGATCCGTTTCACGTTGGATTATGGATAGTGGAGCTTCTCGGCACATGACAGGAAAGACAGCACTGCTGTATGATGTCAGAAATATCAATGGAGGTTATGTAGGGTTCGCGGGTAACCAAGGTGGTAGAATTGTTGGTGAAGGAACGTTATCCAACGGGATTGTCACGTTTGAAAGAGTAAACTACATTGCTGAGCTGGAAAATAATCTGTTAAGTATCTCGCAGATTTGTGACCGGATGTATACAACTCACTTCACAGACAAAGAGTGTTTGATTTTGAAACCAGGCTTTGTTATTCCTGAAGAATGGATTATCATGAGAGCTCCTAGAGTGAATGATCTGTATGTTTTAGACATGACTGTAGCAACTACAACAACGGGTCAAGCACATTGTTTTGTTTCTAGAGCAACGGAAAAAGAGTCAAAGTTGTGGCATCGTAAGATGGGGCACATTCATCTTCGAAAAATGAATCATCTGGTGCATAATGATTTGGTTTTGGGAGTTCACATTAAAGGTTTCCATCTGGAAAAAGAGTGCATTAGCTGCATGAAGGGCAAGCAAAAGAAAAAGTAACACCCCAAAAAGCAAGTCAATTCAGTCTCAAGACCTTTGGAGAGACTTCACATGGATTTATTTGATCCTGTGAATGTCAAAAGTATTACCGGAGAACTTTATTGTCTTGTGGTTACTGATGATTATTCCAGATTTTCATGGGTATTATTCTTAAAGACGAAAGAAGAAACGTTTGACAGTTTGAGGGGGTTGTTCAGAAAGATTGAAAACTTGTACCAAAGGCGTATCAGAAGAATTAGAAGTGATAATGGTACTGAGTTCAAGAACTACAAGATGGAAGAATATTGTGATGAAAGAGGTATCTTGCATGAGTTTAGTGCTCCGTACACTCCGCAACAGAATGGAGTCGTAGAACGTAAAAACAGGACGCTAACCGAAACGGCCAAAACAATGCTTGCTGATTCAAAGTTACCGATAAATTTCTGGGCAGAAGCAGTTTCCGCCGCATGCTATACGCTCAACAGAGTTCTCACTGTCAAGAAATTCAACAAAACATGCTTTGAGTTGATCAATAACCGAAAACCTAATTTGAAGTATCTTGAACCGTTCGGGTCGCCTTGTACTGTTCTTGAGCCTTTTGGAAAGTTTGGTGCGAAGAGTATTGAAGGAATATTCGTAGGTTATGCAAGTCCTTTACGACGAGTCTTCGTTCCAAGTCTGAAACGGATTATTGAAGCTCAAAATGTTGAATGTCAAGGTCACACAATGCCTCCACAGAATCCTAGCGACTCATGGCATTACAATTATGATACTTTGTAGGAGTCTTTCAACATAGAAGAAGAACCAGAGTTCTTTGATGAGTTCGATATTCTAAGAGAGTATGAAGATGAAAGATTTCCAGCAGAAACTTATCGAAAACAACAAGCTTCAAATGATGATGAGGCGGGTCCAAGCAATGCTGGAGAACATGACGATATTGAAAACGATGTTGCTCAAGAAAATCAGACGGTAGAGAATGATAATCAAGAATCTGAAAACAGACCAATATTCGATCATGATGATTCAGACTCTGAGGGGGAGCTAATCCAGTTTTCAAATCAAACTATTCCAGTCAGTGAACAAGTTGCTGATCAAAACGTTACAAATTTGGAGAGCGAAGTAGATGTTTCAGGCGAAGTGATGCCAAGAATGCTTTCTTATCATCCAGAGGAACTGATAATCGGAGAACTGCAATCAGGCGTCCGAACTCGAAGACAGCTTGATCAAGGGCTTACATGTTTTTATACAAAAGTTGCTCCTTTACAAACTGAATTTTCATTAAGTTGTTTTATCTCGCAGATAGAACCAAGGACGTACAAAGAGGCGCTTACTGAGGATTCGTGGGTAAATGCAATGCAGGAGGAGTTAAGTCAATTCGAAAAGTTAGGTGTGTGGAAGCTAGTAGATTTGCCCGATGGTCACCAGAAGATTAATACCAAATGGGTGTTTAAATGCAAGAGGGATGATCGAGGAATTATCATTCGAAACAAAGCTCGACTCGTTGTCCAAGGCTTTAGTCAACAGGAGGGGATCGATTTCACCGAAGTATATGCCCCTGTCGAAAGACTTGAAGCAATCAGAATCTTCCTTGCTTTTGCATCGTGGAAAGGATTTAAAGTTTTTCAGTTAGATATGAAGTCGGCATTCCTCTACGTCAAGGTGAAAGAGGAGGCTTATGTCGGGCAGCCACCGGGCTTCACCGACCCAATTCACAAAGATAAAGTTTATCTCCTTGACAAAGCGTTGTACGGCTTACATCAGGCCCCGAGAGCCTGGTATGAGACCTTGTCTCAACATCTGTTAGCCAACCACTTCACTCGAGGAAAGATAGATGCCACTCTTTTCACAAAAGAAGTCGACGGCCATCTTCTGATTGTCCAAATTTACGTGGACGACATAATTTTCGGGTCTACAAATGAACAACTCTGCAAAGATTTTGAACAAGTTATGAAGCAGAAGTTTGAAATGTCTTCAATGGGTGAGATGAAGTTCTTCTTGGGACTTCAAGTTGATCAACTTCCCGAGGGAACTTTCATACATCAAACAAAATACGTTCATGATGTTCTGGAGAAATTCGGGATGTCAGGAATGTCACCAATGTCCACCCCATTAGCGACGAACCATGGGATAAACCCTGATCTCACCGGAGAGAAGGTAGATGAAACATTGTATCGTTCCATGATCGGCTCGTTAATGTACTTGACGGCATCAAGACCGGATATTATGTATCCAACCTGCCTCGCGGCTCGATTTCAGTCAAATCCTAGAGCTTCGCACATGGGAATTGTGAAAAGGATTCTACGCTACCTGAAAGGAACTCCATCTCTGGGGTTGTGGTATCCAAAAGTTGGCGACTTCATGCTCGAAGGATATTCTGATTCTGATTTCGGATGCTGCAAAGTGAATGCTAAATCAACAACAGCGGGGTGCCAGTTTTTCGAACCACGATTGGTCACCTGGCAATGCAAGAAGCAGACCTCTGTCGCTTTATCCACTTGTGAAGCTGAATATGTATCTGCTAGCAGCTGCTGCTCTCAGATCTTGTGGATCCAACAACAGATGCGAGACTACGGTTTGCAATTTCTTAACTCCCCTATCTTTGTTGATAATGAGGCAGCAATTAACATAACAAAAAATCCTGTTCATCACGCTAAAACAAAACACATTGAAATTCGTCATCACTTCATCCGAGACTGTTTTGAGAAGAAGTTGATACGAATAGAGAAAATCCACACCGATGAACAAAAAGCTGACTTACATACCAAAGCATTTGATAAAACACGCTTTAAATATCTTTTGAAACTTAATGGTATGAAGTTACTATCGGATGCGGAGGAAATCGTTGGCGTTGATGAAGGTGCCACTGTAGATGATGTTGAAAAGCAATCTGCAATGGTTTGTCGAATTTTTACTTGTTTTGGTTTTTAGGGGGAGATAGTAGTTTTATTTTCAGAAAATACAAAAACAATAAAAAAATTCGAAAAAGCCAAAAACATTAGAAAATTTCAAAAAATCAAAAACATGATAAAATTTCAAAAAAGAGTTTGTGTAAAAAGGGAAAATGATAGTACATCAGCTAGACGGTTACAGTATGCTAAAGAAATGGAAAGATTAAATGCGTTAAACAGTCTCACTGATGATGTGTCGATAGGTTTTTACACATTTAGTAAATTTGTTCGGGATATAAACCTAAAATCTTACTTGCTTATTTCGTGGGGAACACTACTTGGATATATAGGTAACCCCTGAAATCTCGTTTGAAAGGTCTCATAATCTGATATACTAGGTCTTTATTCTCAATGATGTCTGGGGTATTATTCCGGGACTTCTGCTGAACGATGGTTCTGACCTAGTCCTTGGATAATACTTTCTGCAAATGCTTGAAACACAGCATAAACCCTCAGCATGCCGATGAAACAATAAAATTGATAGTCACTGCTGTTGTAGCTAAAAGATCCTCTAAAGGGGACATACCGAAAAGTCGAAGCTGATATCTCTCTGCGCATACGAAAGTATCGACCTGAGATCCCTCAGCCCTCGCATACCTAATTTATGTACAGATATCATTGTAGTATACTCACCTGTAAGACTGATTATTGGGATTCTGGATATGGGAGTATATTCAAGAGGTGGGACACACGTATAAGTTTAAGTCTCTAAAACACTAAAACTGTATCCTGAACAGATTGAAATGTGTGTAAGAATTTAAGATGGATCAGGATATCGACAATCGAGGTGAATTGTTTAATGTTTGGCATGAAATTAAGCTTAATGGTACTTGTAACTTGTCGGAAGCTGATATGATTCCCTAACACACTCACCAAAAATATGTTTGTAAATAGTTTACTTTTACTGCTCTTATATTTCTGTTTTTCATTTTTAGTCTAATTGCTCCATTAAAATCCCAAAAAGATTTTATTTTTTCTGCTTTATTTTTCGACAAATCAAAGTGGAGAGTTGATCTTCGGATTCGAAAAGTGATAGAAGATGCAGGAAGTTTCTGGGATGAAAGATGAGTTTGGAGCTAATCTTGACTAATCTGGAATTTGAAAAGTCAAAAACAAGTTCATTAAGTTGATACTTGTAATTTTTCAGAAAAATGTTTAAACAAAAATTTCAAAAGTCAGTGTGTTCTGTTTCAGGTCAACCAAGGTCATTAAGTTGGACTTGGTCGACAAATTAAGTAACTTGGGTCATTAATTTGAACCAAGATACTTAAGTGGATTTCTAAAATCTGACAAAATCTGAGAAAACGTGAAAATTTTCAAAAGAAAAGGGATGCGTGCCTCATCCGGATGACAATCCGGACGGATAGCAATCCGCACGGATGGCATTCTGCTCGGACAGCCTTCCGGATATTGTGACACTATAAATAGAGAGTCAAAAGAGTTGGTCAATGTTACTCGCACAGACAACTCTCTTTCTCTCTCGCACATACTTCAATTTTCTGAAGATTTTCTGAGAATTTCTTTGCACGGATCTTTGTTCTAGTTGGTCTACACAACTTTTACAATGGCAAAGGTATGTTTTCAAACTCAAAATCTGCAATAATTCTGTGTTCGATGCCTGTTCATGTCGTATCTCTTGTTCGGAGCTATTGTCTTAGATCTAGCTTGTGTTAGGATGTTTTGTGATGAATAAATCATAGGGTTTTGTTCGGAATGCTTAGATCTAGAGATTTACCGGTTTGATTTCTGTTAAAACATGATTAAATCCTACAGATTGGATGTTTAGACGGTACATAGTATCGGCTAGGTTTTGATGAAATTAATCTGCATATAGGAAGTTTTAGACAAAATTGAACATAGGGTTTTGATCGCGTTGACATCCTCTGTGTAGATCTGTGTTCGATTTTAGGATTGGCCGTAGAAAAATTTTTGATGTTTATAGTGTGTTCTTCATCTGTGTTTTGTACCCAGACGGATAGCAATCCACACGGATAACTTGTCCGCACGGATGACAATCCAGTGCAGAGTCATGTTATCCGCACGGATGGCAATCCGGGGAAATATCGTCTTGTTCGCACGGATGACAATCCGGAACAGTGTCATGTCATCCGCACGGATGACAATCCGGAACAGTGTCATGTCATCCGCACGGATGACAATCCGGAGCAGTGTCATGTTGTACGCAATGATGAAAAACCGGGGCATAGACAGTTCTCATCTCTTCCATCCGGTTTGACTTTTGTTGAACAATTTAAACGAATAAGTTGTCCGTACGGATGGTAATCCGTATGGGTGACAATCTGGGCGGATAAACCTTCAACTAACAATCCGTGCGGATAACACTTCAAGACCGTACGGATAACTCTTCAAATAAAAATCTCTCCGTACGGATATCAATCCGTATCCCTTCACAATGCTCTTCGGTGTTAGAATATTTTTGAGATCCCTAAACCTTTCTTAAAAGAATCAAATTTTTCTGCAGGAATGGGATAAATCTCATAATATTTATTGTCTGTTGGACACAACGTATACCGAAAACACTGTAATTCAGGATATAGCAGAATTTTTGAGAAAGAGCAGAATCTCCAAGGCTTTGACAGATAAAACCATAGCTTATGAATCTCATATTAGACGATTCTGGAGTGCTGCAAGATACGAAGAAAGTGAGAAAACACTTTATTCTGCTGTGTCAAAGAAAGATGAAAAGGGAAAAGACATAGATTTGGAGATGAAGGTGACAGTTGGTGACGTAAGAAGAGTGCTGAATTTAGGAGATGTTGATAGCGACCCAGTCATCGTTTCTGAACGTCTTGTCAAAGGAATGTGGTTTAGAATGGGTTTCGCTGGTAGTGTAAATGGAAGGATGCTGAAGACAAGTTTTAGTCATGCTTATAAATTTATGGTTCACTGTGTCATTCATGCATTGTCACATAGAAAAGGTGGATATGATGAAACTCAAGATTACATCATGAATATCATTGCTTGCCTTGTCCTAAACAGACCGTACAATATCTCTCAAGTAATTTTTGACTACATGAAGGAGAATGTGAAAGAAGGAAACAAGAGATACCTTATGTATCCTAGATTTGTCCAAATGTTGATAGATGAAAAATTTGAAGGTTTAGTAAAGAGAAATGACGACATTTTGGGATTAAAGCATATGACACCGGACACAATCAGTAGGATGATCAAAGGTCCAAATCCTGGAGCAAAGAGAATGATCTGCAAAATTTCAAATCCAGACTATGTAGCTCCAGAGAATGATGCGTGGAGACATGAAGATAGCAATTCTGATAATGAAGATGACAGGATGAGTTTGTTCTCTAAGAAGGATACAAGATGGTGGTGTATCAAGGACGGGAAAAGAAAGAGAACTCCAAAGCCAACTCCAAAGACGTCCCCTGCTGTTACTATTCCGAAGAATGTAGAAAAGGGTATTGTGAAAGGGGGAGTCTTAAGGAAATTAGAATTTTATATTGTGAAATCTCTTATAAATTTGTCAAATTTGTTTTGTAGGGTCTTCTGGAGTTCCGCAGCAAAGGTTGAGAGATGAAACAGTTCTGGAACCGTCAGCAGTTATTCAAGAAGGAACTAAGCTGTTATCTCAATCTCTGCAAAGTTTCTTAAAGAAGAATGAGGATGCTGCTAAAGGTGTCAAAGATCAAGAAGGAGTCGTTGAAGAAATATCAAGTGATGATTCTGAAGCTACTGAATCAGAATCAGAATCTGAACTTGATCCACTCACTCTTGGCAAAGGAAAAGCTCAGCTGAAGAAAAGGTCTCCAAAGAAAAAGAAGGGATCAGATGAAGAAGATTCAACTTATGATCCTGAGAGTCCTAAGAAACAAATCAAGAAAAGAAAAGCAGTTGTAACTGGTCTTATTCCAAGAAGTGTTCGAGCAAGAAAAGGCGAAAGTCAAGTTCAAAAAGAACATGATGGTAAAGATACTCAACATGTTGAACCACCTCAACCACAAGAAACAGAAGCCGAAAAGCAGACTAGTCACGATGACTACGTTGAGGTTACTGAGGCTGAAGTCTTTTATTCAAAGTTTCCAAAAGTACCAGAAAACATAGAGATTCCAGAATCATCTTCACGTCCAAGAGATTCAGAGGATTTCTTTAGCCACATGCCATCTGCTTCAGGAGATCCGTTGGAAGATCTGAATTTTGATGATGACTTATTCAACAATGAAGCAGTGAGAGTTCTAGCAAAGAAAGTCAAAAATCTTGAGAAAGAAAAAGAAAAAGCTGAAAGTGAACGTGATCTTTTATTGAAGCAAGTGAACAAGATAATGAAAGCTCATGATCAGCTGAGATCAGTGATAATCTTGGATGAAGAGAAGATGAAGAAAATAAAGGAAGATGGTGATAGTAATACTAAAATAATTGAAGCTCTTCTGGCAGAAATCTCTTCATTGAATGAGAAGAACAAGAATCTTCAAGAAGTAAACCAGACACTCAATCAGCTTCTCAATGAAATGAGTGAAGCTAATTCAAATGAAATGAAATCTATAAAGCTGGAAATGGAAGCCATGAAAGCAGACAAAGTAGTGAAGGATGAACAACTCAAAATGTTATACTCTGTGGTGGAAAATCATTTGAAAATGGATGTTCAAGCTGCTTTTAATGAAATTGAAGTAAAAAGAGTTGAAGAGAGAAGACTTGAAAGAGAACAAAGACTAGCTGAGGATGCTATCCAAAAGAACAAAAGTATAGTTGAAGATGTTCAAGAAGCTGGTGGCTCTTCAAGTCAAGTTGATGCTGAAATGGTTGATGCTGAAAATGCTCAAGAACAAGTTGCTCAAGAACAAAATGCTCAAGAACAAGTTGCTCAAGAACAAGTTGTACATGATCAAGATTTTATGTTAGTTGGAGAGCCTTCTCAAATCATTGATTCTGATCAAATCATTCGTAGAGTTGTTGCTGAGCAAAAGAATAAAAGGGCCAAAGAAGTGTTGCTTCTAGAATTCAAGACAAAGAGATTTGTACTTATTGGTGATGCATATATAGTGCCTCTCAACGCAAAAGATGCTCTTTACAGAATGAAAATTATGAAAAGGAGAAAAGAAGCAAAGAAGGCTCGCGGTGAAGAGGTTAGTGATTCTGATGAAGAACCGTTTGATGATGATGAAGCAGATGAAGAAGAAGAAGAAGAAGAAGAAGATGATAAGAAAGATGATGAAGATAAGAAAGATGACGATGATGAGAAAGATGATGATAAGAAGAATGACGACGATGATCAAGGTTCTTCCGGATTGATTGTGAAAGATCCTATTGATGAACAAAAGATTGAGGAGTTTCTGAATGATCAGATCAACGAACTAGAAGATGATGATCAGCAAGAAACTTCTACTTCTGGAAAGCAGCACATGGATCAGGTATTTCTCACAAATCCTACCGTCATCTTCTTACAAGATAAAAATCAGGAAGTGATTGAAGTTAGAAGGTCAAGGGAAGAAATGTTAGAAGAATTGGGTTTACAAGAAGGGAAATTTAAGTTTGATATTGAAGATGAGATTCCTGAAACTTCTGAAGATGTATTTGAATCAAGATATGCGTTTGAAGCTGATCATTACAATGATGTAATAGTTGAAGATGCTTCAGATTCATCTGATGATGAAGTTCACTTTCATTATTCCGGAATTGATGATACATTTCCTTCGTTGTCGGAAATGTTCAAAGATCAAAATGTTGAAGAAATCAGAAGGAAGATAGTGGAGAAAGTGTCTACAGAAGGCATTCCAGAAACAATACCGAGAGAAAATCTTGCAGAAGAAAGAAAGAAATGGTACAAGATCATGCCAAAAGAGAGAAAGAAACTGAGAGCACTTCAATTTTTTACACACGACAAAGAACTCTCTTGGGGTGATATTCTCTCTTGGGGATATTTGGAAGACTTAAAAGTTTACGCAATCAGAAGAGAACAAGGAGTTCAGTATTTTGAGTTCTTGTCTGATATCAAAACTCTGCCCTGGTGGGATGTAGATGAGCTGGTAAAAACAAAGAATATCAAAGAATTCTACCATGGGTTAGATGTAAAGCAACATGATCAAAGGTTATGGAAGTATGTGAAGCTGCAAGCTCAGAAAAGATATCCTGATTGGAAACCTCAATTCCCAGAGCAAATTGTCAGAATACTAGAAAGTGGTGAAAAAGATATAACTCTGGATGTCAAGCCTCCTAGCTGTTTGAAGAACATGCCTTTACGGGCAATGGAACAAGACTTCCACGAAGAGTTTGAAGGATGGCTATACAATCAAACTACAGCTGAAGCAATAATCTCTTTAAACAACAAGTCCACTGGTGAAGCAAGAAGGATCTGTGTGTTAGATCCTATGTGGCTTGTGAACTGCTCAAAGAAAGACATTGATTGTCTGTTCTACAACAAGATTGTTTATGAAAGACCTGACAGAGAGCAAGCTTTGCAATATCAAAAAGTTGTGGATGTTTGTTACGCAAAAGACATCAACTCTGGAAGATACTGGAAGACACAGTGGAGAGATCTAGAGATTGATGAGTTCTTGAAAGTATACAAGCGTGAACAACGTTCGAAAAAGATTGCTGAAAGAGATGCTGAAGTGGGAAGAAGAAAATTGGGGATTGTTCCTCCAACAGATCAAACACCAATCGAATCTGAAGAAAACAAGATACCAAAATGGGATCGAAAGCGTGATGGAGATCCTGTTTACAGAAATTGGTGGATGACGGAAGGAAGACAAAAACGTAAAAGAATGTTGGAAGAAAAGGCAGAATTGAGAAGACAAAAAGCGCGTGATCGAAGACGCAACAGAAAGAATTGAAGACTATGCTGGAAGGAACTACAGCTACATCCGAGGGGGAGTCTGTTAGTACATTACGTCTGTAGCTTCCGTCAGCATGTAGTCATATTTTGTACTCTGTGTTTATGTATATTGTCTGTATGTATGTATGTAGATAGCAGGACAACTCAGGAGTAGGTTTTACATGTAAAAGTGTTGGTCGGTTCAAGACGCTCGTCCGGATGACAATCCGCACGGATGGTAATCCGTACGGAGAACTTGTCCACACGGAGAACTTATCCGCACGGATAAGTCATCCGCACGGATAACTTGCTCTTACGAACAACACTTGTTAGTCTCCTGAGGTAGTCTATAAATAGGTGGTCCGGTGCAACTTTGTTAGAACTTTTGACCAGCAGAACTTTTGACACGCACGGATAGTCTGTAACTTCTACCGGATCTTGTAACTTTCAGAACAGTTAATAGAACGAACAGACAAGAAGTTAAACGTTGAATTCTGTGTTGCACATATCTGTGATTCGTCATAATGGATTCCGCACATTAAGACGAAATTGATTCATCTTGTTCCTACGATCAGATCCTGTATCAACGGGACCCAACAATATGTATAAATAAAAGAATAATATATGGTTAAATGAATAACCAAGTAAAATGAGTTGTATAAAATAAATTATTTTTGTAAACCAAAGTCTTGTGAAAAAAACATGTTACTTGTGTAAATTGTATAAGTCCAAATTGAATGATTTAAATAACGCTATGATATGTTATATAATACAAGCACTTATATATAGGAAGTACCGGCGGCGTATCCACCATGCTTGTGTCATACTACTCACATCTCGTTACTTAAGTCACTTAAACAAACCACCAATGTATAAAGTTCATGTTTAAACCAATTGTCAAAAAGTCCTTGTATGAACCATGTCAAATGTTAAAAAGTCCAAATGTAGTCAAGTAATGTGTAACATAAGTTATGTATGGTAAGTAAAGTGTTGCCACATAAACCGAATGTAAAAAAATGTACAAAACAAAGTATTTTGAATATATCAAAAAGTTATGTTTTGCAAAGTAAATGCATGTTTTATTGATACAAACACTTATGTGGTAAGTTAACGCATACAATCAAGCCTTGAGAAAGACGGATAACCCTAAGTCAAGGTTATCAAAAGAAATGTTTTCGGATTCAGTCATTCCTTACACCCAAACAAACCCAGGATGTCAGGAACGGGATTTGTCAAGTCCTATGGTACCACTACTTACTACCAAGCGGCGTAGCTAATGTTAATGAACGTATATAAGTCCCGTTTGTATGAACCAAATGTTATACCAGATGTAAACATGTTATATGAAAACAATATACTAAGTATGCTAAGTTAACATACAAAGCAGAAAAGTCGTGTAAATCAATGTGCTAGCATGCTCAGTCAACATACATAGCAGAAAAAGTCATGTAAATCAATGTGCTAGCATGCTCAGTCAACATACATAGCAGAAACAATGTAATGTAAATCATGTACTATAAGTGTACTAATGAACATAGCAAGTATATGATGTGAAAACAGGAAAGCACGAAAGTAACAAGTAGGCACATGTGTTTCACCCCAATATGTTTGAAAAACAGTAAAAGAGGGGTCTATATACTCACTTGGGATTGCTTAGAAGTCCTAGGATAACCACCAAGCAATGCTAGAAGATCATGGAATCAAACGGCACCTAATATAGGTAACTATGTTAATAAACGGACCTATTCGGGGGATCGGGTAGCATGAGGGTTCGTAAACCAAATGAGTGTAAGAACTCATGCAATATGGTTTAACAAAGCCTACATACTAAAACGAAACTTACCCTAAGTGCTTTTGACCCATTACGACCCGTTTAGGTAGCTTATGCTCCTTTAACGCGTCGTCCGCGTAAAACGCGTTTGGACCGCCTAACTAGTCCTATGACAAGTAGAATATGCCTTAACATGATTAATATTGTTTCCAAAACAGTTTAGATATCAAAAGTTATGTTACATATACTTAAAATGAATTTTGGGCGTAAAAAGGGCATTTTGGTAATTTACCTAAGGCATATAAACTACCTATCATACAACTAACTAAACGTCGTGACCATAAGGTATAACCTCAGAAGGTTATTCCCTATATAACTATGGTCACCTAATGTGTTTGGTCGGATCCTAATGATCGACCAAATGGGTCAGGTTCGAAAGTATAAGCGATTGATTAGATCGCTTACCTTTACGACCCTAGACAAGCACAAATCTAAAAGTGACGAGCTAAGCATGTTAAAACATGCTTAACTAAGTTAGAAAACAAGTTTGGTATCAAAACAAATGGTTTTGATACCTAAAAGTAGTTTGGTTACAAATTACGCAAGAATACGCATTTTGGCCGAAACTACGACTCGTCACTGAGCCTAGATAATGTGGTAATCAGTAGGTATAGTCACAAGGGACTATAACCATCGTGATTACGCTCATGTTGCGAAGTTCAACCGAACTTCATCTTGACCATAAACTGGTCAACACAGAAACGCTAAAAGAACGAAAGTGGACTTACAACGGGTCCAAGAACGGAAGTTTTGATCCGAATATTCTAAGGTATGAAGTGATAAACACATCAACTTAGAGAACAAATTCAGATTCAAAGGTGTGGGTTTTGAGTTGTGAACTTGGGGGGTATTTATAGATTTCCTTGAACCGTTAAGATCGTTTATCGAAAACCGAGCCTCAATCTCAACCATCCACTTGGGCACATGGTATTACAATACCATGTGCACATCAAAATGGCCCCTAGTATCAGGAAATACCACGTGTAAGAGAGTTTTGAGTGCTTAACAGCTATTAACAGCTGTTAAAATAGATTAGGCTGATCTGGGAGGGCCTTGCGGCCCGCGTAAGCATGATCAAACCTTACGCGCCCCGCCTGGGGGTTCTGATCAGCAAACAACTTTGCAAAATGTCAGTTTCAGTCCCTGTTGTGTTATAAGCTCATTTCCGACACTTCTAAGGCCCGTCAAGCCAACTTTAAGGCCCTAAAATGATGTCTAAACATTATGGACATGAAACATGCTCAAAAATATGCCGGATGTTGGTTCGTTTGGTCGCATGATCGCGATGTTCGCTTAATTACGACGGAATGCGCATAGGCGCGAAAAACGATCCAAATTGCGCGACGAATGGATTTTTCTCATACCAATCACTAAAATAAAATATTTTAATGATTACATAAATTTTTGGATGTCCGGATGTATTCAGAATGTAAGTTATACGCGAAAATGCAAACTTATGCACTTTTTGACGCTTTTAGTCCCTGAATGACCCAAAAGTTTATTTTAGCACACCGAACCCCTCAAAGCCTATTTCTAAGCTATGTAAAGGATATTTATGGTATGTTTAACTTATGGTCATGTTCCAGAATGTCTGTTCTAGTACGAATCATCATACTTTCGCAGTTTGTCGAATTTAGTCCCTGTAGGCGATTAAACTTGTTTTCGCCATACCAAAGCCTTCAAAACTTATCTCTAAGTTATGTAAAGGTTATTTAAGGTATGTTAAGTATATGTTGATGTTCCAGAGTGTTTGTCGCATTAAACTGATTACGTTTACGCACCAGTTTGCGTATAACTCTCCAGAAAGCGATGTAGAGTTTGAAATTGAACAAAAGTCAAAACATGAAAAATGTCAAACATAAACAAACAAACATTGGGATCAAATAACTTTGTTTTATTGGTAACTAAACTATTTACAATGATTACAGACACAGGTGTCACAGTCTCCCCTACTTGTGGAAATTTCGTCCCGAAATTTATTTAGAGGAAACTCGTGAGAATAGATGCGGATACTTCGCCTTCATTTGATCTTCACGTTCCCAAGTAAACTTTGGTCCACGTTTAGATTCCCAGTGAAATTTGACCAAAGGAATGCACTTGCGTTTAAGCCACTTGACTTCATGTTCCATGATTTCCACAGGTTTCTCAACAAAATGCATCGTGTTGTCCACACGAATTTCATCAAGCGGTATGTGGAGGTTCTCATCAGCTAAACACTTCTTGAGATTGGACACGTGAAAGGTTGGATGAATATTTCCAAGTTCAGGAAGTAACTCAAGTCTGTAGGCTACCTTACCGATTCTTTCGACGATCTTGAATGGTCCAATGTATCTAGGTGCAAGTTTTCCTTTCTTTCCAAATCTGATCACACCTTTCCAAGGTGAGACCTTAAGTAATACGTGATCACCGACTTGAAATTCCAAGGGCTTGCGTTGTTGGTCCGCGTAACTCTTTTGATGGCTTCTAGCTGTCTGAAGGTTATCACGAACTTTCTTAACCGTATCAGTTGTCTCTAAAATGAGGGCAGGTCCAGTAAGCTGAGCCTCACCGATCTCATTCCAGCAGACTGGTGAACGACATTTTCGACCATAGAGAGCTTCGAAAGGAGCCATGTTGATGCTGGAGTGATAACTGTTGTTGTAGGAGAATTCAATCAACAGAAGATGTGAATCCCAACTACCACCAAAATCGATCACATAAGCTCTAAGCATATCCTCCAGATCAGGTGTTATGTGATAGGGTAACTCCTTACCCATCAAACCTTGTGAAACACAAGTGTGTTGAGCCTGAGAGATGCGGGTTTGGATATCGGATCGAGCCTGAATATCAGATTGAACACAAACATAATGAAGCTTAGTACGTTCCTTACGACTCAAAGCATCGGCTACGACATTCGCCTTACCAGGATGGTAGCGAATTTCACAGTCATAGTCGTTTAGAAGCTCAACCCTGTTGGACTCTGTATGCCCAAGACACATATTAAATTGATGTGGCTAGTACGTTATGATCCAAGTCGAGTCATACCCAAATACAAGCTAGACAAACACTTATATTATTTATTTGTGATATGATCAAACAAATAAATATTAACACTTAGAATATTTAGAAATTGGTTTTCTAAATAATTGCACTTGACAAACTAATAAATTATATGGATAATTTATTTTGAGAGAATATTTTATCTTGTTATTTAATGGGTTAAATAACGTGATAAAAGTTGTATAAAGTCTTGTGAACATATGATGTTATATTTTATAAAAGGTATAAAATAAACAAGACTTAAATTTTATAAAAGAATTGAATTTTTTTTATAAAAAAATAAGCTAGCCCCCCCCCCCCCCCTTCCCAAGACAAAATGGCCAATCAACTTACATGCACATCTTACATGTTAGATGGCATTTGATTGGGTATTCTTCCCTAGACATTTTAAGCCAATTAGTTTACATGCAATTGCATGGCTCTTGATTGGGGAAGACTTTTGGTCCAATGCATGCACATGCATTTTGCATGTGTAGGAAGGTTATGATTGGCTTATATGGGTGGCATCCTCTCTCATACTTTCATATATATATTTTGTATGAAAAATGCAAGAAGAAGAACAAGAGAAGCTCTCAATTTTCGGTCATGTTATGGCTGATTTAGGAGGCTCTTATGTTGAAACAAATCAAGTGCTAAACTCCAAGAAACACTCTCATAATTTCGGCCAAGGGTAGGGCTTCAAGGGTTTTGATTTTACAAGTTATTTCAAGTGTAAAATCACCTTTGTTCTCTCTCAAAATCGGCCATAAGAAGGTTTCCAAGAGTTGGATTCATGAGAGAATTTTAGTGAGTTATAAGTGTATAAATCCTAGCTAAACATAAGGTGTTTGTTGGAAGGCTTGGGGTATACAAGCTTGAGGTCTTCTACACTTGAAGGCAACCGTTCAAGAATCATCATCTTCTTCATATCCTTTGCTCCTTGGAAGGTAGTATTCTAAACACCCTATGGTTGTGTTTTATTTTGATAGCATGCATGTTCATATATGGATCCGGGTTTGGGTTTTACATATAAAATGGGTTTTATATCTTGAAAGTAAACATGTTTTAAATAATTATTTCCGCTGCGTTTTTATTTTATAAGGATAAAATACTTTGATAAACATGTGAAAAACCCAACAGTGGTATCAGAGCCGCTTATATGAGTGCATGCTTCATAGGATATGAAATTTTCGGGTTTCGGGTTTGGTTAAAACCCTATGGCCAAAATTTTATATATGGTTATCCTTTTGTTTTTCAAGATTATTTTAATACATGCATAAAAGTATCTTGAAAAATTATGTCATTTGGATGATTTGTTTGTTTGGACAAAAACCCACTTTTTCGGTTTTTTCATTCTTGACCGAAAAGTAGGTTGTAAAAAGGAAACCATTTTTTGCTTCTTGAATTCTATTTATATGGATATATATATTTTGGTGTTCATAACCTAGCCATGACCTTGTGTGAATATGTTGAATATTTGTGTTTGTGATTTATATTTTATTATTTCAATGGGTTGTAATAATTAATTATCTTTGTTCTTCCATTTGTGAAATATGTAATTTATTTATTTTCATTTGGTATGTAAGTAAATCGATTAGGTGCATTTTGTTTTACTAGAAAATGTATTAGGATATTTTTTGTAAAAGAAGATGCACACAAAATGCGATTTTGGTTTTGGCTAATTTCGGGCCAAAATGACTTCATAGTTCTTAACGGGATTTTAGCCCGATAACCAAAACACGTTTTGAAGTCCAAAGGAGTTTGGACCTGAATATAAAAGACATTTGGAAGCCCAAAGAATGTGAAGAAATCACAACACAAGATGGAGACTTGAAGCATTCGGATGCGGGATCAAGTGGGAGTTCAACGACACATTATTTGTGTCAATATTCACCCTTTAGGAAGGACCTTTTGGCACACTTGTTTCGGCTAACAAGTGTGGTCAAAATAGTTGGCTATGGTTATGCACTTAATGATATGTGTGTTGTGCTTGTGTGGTTGTTTATTTTGTTGTTTGATGATATTTGGATATGCATGCTTAACAAACTAATAATCAACAACAAGCTTAAAATAGGTTCTTTAAAGATCATTAAAATTGGTTAATAAAAGGTTATTAAAAATTAATGATTTTTATAATAAAATGGGTTTTATTAAAAAGAACCTTGAAAATTTATTTTCACTAAAGTACCAAGGATTTGAATGCATGCAAATGTATGGTACACAAAGTTTTCTAAAACTAGAATTTTGAAAACTCAAAATCCCTTTTATAAAAACAAGTCAAACACCATCCTTTTATACAACACTCGAATCACTTGGGAACTCTTATTGTGGGATAAAGGTCACCTAACCACATTTGAGGGAACTTGTATGTTCGAGGTGGGTTTACCATGTTTGTGGGATAAAGGTCACCTAACCACTTATGTGAATAAACTCACACGTGTGTGTAAGTTGGACGACTTGATTTGGAAACCATGAACTTAGGGTTACCAAAGCATGGGGAACAAAGGTGTTGATGGGATTAAACATGCCAACTAAACATAAAGATGTTTAACCGATCCCATATGGCTAGAAGTTGCAAAGGGTTGCAATCGTCAAACGTTGACTACCTTGTTAATTTAAATAATGGGATAAAGGTCACCTAACCAATATTTAAATGTAACGTTGGATTCTAGATTTTAATTATTAATTGTCTATGAGACATAAAAGGGTATTAATGATTAAAATATAATAATATCGAAAATACTAAAATTGAACCTTGTAAAATTTTGTAGATGGCCGCTAACAATATTACCCAAACCGTCCGTAACCTATCATTGAAAACGATCCTAATCCCAATGAACATCTTATGGAAGATAAGGATGCCTATAACGATTGGATTAAGTATATCGAGGATACTACGCAAGCCTTTTGCCTCATGTTAGGAATTATGATTTCGAAGATTCAAAAGGTTTTGAACATCATGAGCATACGACATGATTACCCAATTGTAGGAAATGTTCATAAAGGTAGAACGCTTCGAAACGGTTAGAGCGCTTCATGCATGTCAAATGGAGGAAACCCAATCGGACCCATCTTATGTCTTTAAGATGAAAAGCCACATTGATCACCTCGAAAGGCTCAATATGGGTAAAAGGGTTTTATCCGTTCTAACGATCAATGAGGGTGGCAACTAGAAAGGGCATCACCCCGACTCCAAAGCAAATGTTGCAAATGGAAACGGACAATTCAAAGGGAAAAGGAAAGAAAGACTAAAGCGGAACCACCGAAACTAAAATAAAAGAAGGCAAAGGTTGCCATGAACGATCCATGCTTTGAGTGTGGAGAGATAGGGCATTTAAATAGGAATTGTCCAACCTATCTCAAAGAGTTGAAAAACAAGAGGGATGCTAGGCAAACCTCAGGTACAATCTTAATGATACATATTGACCTTAATGTTATTTCTTCTAACACATGGGTATTAGATACCGGATGTGGAACTCATGTTTGCAATTCGTTGCAAAAGGTTCAAAAGAAATAAACATTACAAGAAAGGAGACTATGTTTTGAAACTTCCAAATGGTTTGGAAATTGTTTTAAAATGTCTTGAATGCTCCTAGTTTGACTAGGAACATTATTCAAGTTTCCCTTATAAGACAATATGGTTTTGACTTAAAGTTTGCAAACATTGACATTTATATCGATGAATGACATGTTTTACTTTAAACCTATGCTTTCAAATGGTATTTATGAATCGGTTCATAATAATACATCATTTGATAGTTTAATGTACTAATCAATCACCAAGAAACTCAAAATAAATTTGAGTAAGATCTATCCTTGGCATTATCGCCTTGGTCATATAAACAGATGTCGCATGTAAACACTTCGAAAGAATTGTCTTTTGGAAACAAATGAAGTTGGTTCATTTGATACATGCGAATCTTATTTACAAGGTAAAATGACCAAATAATCCCTTAGTGGGAAAGGGCAAAAGATTTATTAGGTATCATACATTCGAATGTATGTGATCCTTTTAAGCCAATGACTAGGAATGGTGAAAGATACTTCATTACTTTTACCGACAACTATAGTAGTTAAGGTTATGTGTACTTGACACAAAGAAGAAGTTTTGAAACGTTCAGAATCTTCAAAAAGTAAAGTACAAAATCAACTCTTTTAAAGTTCTTCGTTCCAATAGAGGAGGAATCGAACTCTATTTGGATATGGTTTGATCTATGATGGCTAGGAGCGCATCATCTCGATCATTTGGGGTTACGCTTTGCTCTCCACGGCCCGTATGGACCCAACCAAGAAAGTGGATACGACATCTTTTGAAATATGGCATGGAAGGGTTCCATCATTATCATATTTAAAAGTAAGGGGTTATGAAGTTTATGTTAAGCTACATACCTCAAACAAATAAAAGTACGATCCACTAAGTGTATCTTTGTAGGATATCCTAAAGATAGTATAGGATATTAATTCTACGATCCAACAGAGCAAAAGGTATTTGTTGCTCGAAAGGCTAAGTTCTTGGAAGCTAAGTTCCTTATGGAAGGAGCTAGTAGAACAGTGGAACTTGATGAGGATCAAGAACCACAAGCCGATACACGTTTGGTTGATACTAGCACTCAACAAGAGGTTGTTGAAAACGATCAAGTGGTTGATCATTACACACAAAACGTTCGCAGATCTGGTAGAATAAGTAGTCCACCTGAAAGATATGAATTTTTCATGGATGGATGCTACGTGGTAGATTCGGGTGAACCTACCACATACCATGATGCAATGTCAAAATCCGATTGCGACAAATGGCTTGAGGCTATGAACGTAGAGATGCAATCCATGTATGACAACCAAGTTTGGGAATTGGTTGTAGCACCTCTTAATTCCAAAGTGGTTGGAAATAAGTGGGTTTTCAGGAAGAAAACCGATATGCATGGTAACTTGAATACTTGTATAGCGAGACTTGTAGCAAAAGGTTTCACTCAAACTTAAAGGGTTGATTATGATGAGACCTTCTCGCCCGTGGCAATGCTAAAGTCAACTAGGATATCATTTGCCATACTTGCACAATATGATTATGAGATTTGGCAAAAGGATCTCAAAACGACTTTCCTTGATAGATATCTTGAGGAAAATGTCTATATAGTTAAGCCTGAAGGTTTTGTCAATCCAAAACATCCTGACAAAGTATGCAAGTTAAAGAAATCAATCTATGGATTGAAACAAGCATCTAGAAGTTGGAATCACCGTTTTGATGAAGAGATTAGGGAATATGGATTCATCAAGAACATCGATGAAGCTTGTGTGTATAAGAAAGCTAGTGGGAGCATCATCACTATATTAGTATTATATGTTGATGACATTCTACTAATTGGAAATAACATTCCAACCATGGAAGGTGTAAAATCTTGGCTTGGAAGTTGTTTTTCCATTAAGGATCTTGGTGAAGTCTCCTATATTTTAGGAATAAAGATCTATAGGGATAGATCAAGGCGCCAGATAGGTTTAAACAAAAGTGCATACATTGACAAAGTCTTGAAAAGGTTCAAGATGAAGAACTCTATGAAAGGATTGGAGCCTCTTCAAGAGGGGACAATATTGAGTGCGTTTCAATGTCCAAGCTCAAAGGATGAGCAGGAAAAAATGAAAGGAATCCCATATGCGTCAGCTATAGGATTCATTATGTATGTAATGATATGCACTGGACCGGACATGTCATGCGCTTTAAGCATGACGAATAGATACCAAAGAATAACGGTCATTAGGTGACTGTTAAAATATATATTGAAATTCCTTAGAAGGACTAAGGATGTATTTCTAATATATGGATCTGGTGAAAAAGAACTCGTTGTAAAAGGTTATAGGGATGCGAGTTTCGGAATTCGTTGTAAAGGGTTACATGGATACGAGTTTCCAAACTAATCGAGATGGTTCTCGATCACTATCAGGGTAGCATTGTCCACTACATAATCAGAATACATCGCCGCTTAATTGATTGAGATAATTCATATGGATCTGCCACTTGAATTGTTGCCGATCTAGGGGTAGTCCCTGCCATTAAGACCCCTAGAGATCTTTGTGATAACGATGGTGTGATTACTCAAATCAAGGAACCTCGTGCACATAAAAGACTAAGCACATTGAGCAGAATTTCAACTACATAAGGGATGAAGTTGAAAAAGGTAAAGATATGTATTCGCAAAGTTCACACTGATCAAAATATTGCGGATCCACTCACGAAGCTCCTTGAATGGGCAAAGCATGAAAGGGTCATACTTGTGCCTTAGGACTTCGATATTCTAGTGATTGGATTTGATCTATTTTGTATTTGGATATTGGAACAATTGTTATTATAACTCTTTATGGCATGTTGAGTTATGTTCCATTTTAGCATGTTTAAATCCATGAATAAGTTAATTATTCTAAATGTCCGTAGTCGATCATACTTGTGGGAACAAATATGAATGTAAGATTATTATGAACTTGGATTGGTGGATATTCATTAGGTATGAATATAGAGCAAAGTGTTGCTGCCAAAGTTCATAGATATTTGTAGGATACAAATATTGGACTGACTCGCTCTCAAATATTACTGCATGGAATCATCTGTGATTGATCATAAGTAAATTTGAGTAAAGGAGAATATCATAGTATCCTCTGACCTGAGATACATATTGGGTCTTGATATTCACCAAATATTGTACCTTGACTTATTTCTTCGCTGTTAGTAATATGACAGTACATAAGGCTAAGCTCAGGTGTGGTACAAGGTGATTGTGAGAGACGTATGTAGTCAAGATGGGATTTGTTCCTCTTATTCGTTGAGAGTAAGATGTCTAAGGCCTGCTAAAGTTAAATCAACAGAGAGTGATCACTCTATGTCTCTGGATTCAACATGACATCTGTAACGAAAGGATAAATGATAGATTCACCTAAATCATGTTCAAGTAAGGGACTTGAAGGGGATGATGTTATTGAATGGCACATATAGTCATACGTATTAGGGGTAGTAAACCGTAGTTAGGCGTCATTTACTGCTTGCATCAATCTTCTATGTATCTTGTGCAAGTGGGATTGTTGGACTCTGTATGCCCAAGACACAATTGGACTCTGTATGCCCAAGACACATATTAAATTGATGTGGCTAGTACGTTATGATCCAAGTCGAGTCATACCCAAATACAAGCTAGACAAACACTTATATTATTTATTTGTGATATGATCAAACAAATAAATATTAACACTTAGAATATTTAGAAATTGGTTTTCTAAATAATTGCACTTGACAAACTAATAAATTATATGGATAATTTATTTTGAGAGAATATTTTATCTTGTTATTTAATGGGTTAAATAACATGATAAAAGTTGTATAAAGTCTTGTGAACATATGATGTTATATTTTATAAAAGGTATAAAATAAACAAGACTTAAATTTTATAAAAGAATTGAATTTTTTTTTTATAAAAAAATAAGCTAGGCCGCCCCCCCCCCCCCTTCCCAAGACAAAATGGCCAATCAACTTACATGCACATCTTACATGTTAGATGGCATTTGATTGGGTATTCTTCCCTAGACATTTTAAGCCAATTAGTTTACATGCAATTGCATGGCTCTTGATTGGGGAAGACTTTTGGTCCAATGCATGCACATGCATTTTGCATGTGTAGGAAGGTTATGATTGGCTTATATGGGTGGCATCCTCTCTCATACTTTCATATATATATTTTGTATGAAAAATGCAAGAAGAAGAACAAGAGAAGCTCTCAATTTTCGGTCATGTTATGGCTGATTTAGGAGGCTCTTATGTTGAAACAAATCAAGTGCTAAACTCCAAGAAACACTCTCATAATTTCGGCCAAGGGTAGGGCTTCAAGGGTTTTGATTTTACAAGTTATTTCAAGTGTAAAATCACCTTTGTTCTCTCTCAAAATCGGCCATAAGAAGGTTTCCAAGAGTTGGATTCATGAGAGAATTTTAGTGAGTTATAAGTGTATAAATCCTAGCTAAACATAAGGTGTTTGTTGGAAGGCTTGGGGTATACAAGCTTGAGGTCTTCTACACTTGAAGGCAACCGTTCAAGAATCATCATCTTCTTCATATCCTTTGCTCCTTGGAAGGTAGTATTCTAAACACCCTATGGTTGTGTTTTATTTTGATAGCATGCATGTTTATATATGGATCCGGGTTTGGGTTTTACATATAAAATGGGTTTTATATCTTGAAAGTAAACATGTTTTAAATAATTATTTCCGCTGCGTTTTTATTTTATAAGGATAAAATACTTTGATAAACATGTGAAAAACCCAACAAACCCAACGTCGTTGCCTCATGTTGAGTTCTTTCTGATTGAAGATATGCTGAAGACTTTTGTGGTCCGTGAAAACCACATATTTTGTACCGTACAAATAGTGTCTCTAGATCTTAAGAGCGAAGACAACTGCACCTAACTCAAGATCATGAGTGGTGTAGTTTTTCTCATGTATCTTCAACTGCCTCGATGCATATGCTATGACTTTGTTCCTTTGCATGAGAACACAACCAAGACCCAAGTTTGATGCATCACAATAAACGACGAAATCATCATTGCCCTCAGGAAAAGTCAGAATAGGCGCGTCATAAAGTTTCTGTTTCAAAGTCAGAAATGCTTCCTCTTGCTTGAATCCCCATTCAAAGGGTTTGTTCTTCTGAGTTAGAGCAGTTAGAGGAACGGCAATCTTTGAGAAGTTTTCAATGAAGCGGCGGTAATAACCCGCAAGACCAAGAGAAGAACGAACTTCAGTAGGAGTAGTAGGCGTATCCCAATCCTTAATCGCACTGATCTTGGAGGGATCTACATGAATACCTTGTTCGTTGACAATATGTCCTAAAAATTGAACTTCCTTAAGCCAGAATTCACACTTGGAGAATTTGGCGAAAAGTTGCTCTTTCTTTAGGAGTTCCAGAGTGAGACGAAGATGTTGCTCATGATCAGCTCGCGTCTTAGAATAAATCAAGATGTCATCAATAAAAACGATGATGAACTTATCTAAATAAGGCTTGCAGACCCTATTCATTAAGTCCATGAAAACAGCAGGAGCATTAGTCAACCCAAAAGGCATAACTGTGAACTCATAATGCCCATATCGAGTGCGGAATGCTGTCTTGGGAATATCTTCTTCATGCACACGAAGTTGATGATATCCAGATCGCAGATCAATTTTCTAAAAATAAGAAGCGCCCTGCAACTGATCAAAGAGATCATCAATGCGAGGTAGGGGATATCGATTCTTGATGGTAAGCTTGTTAAGCTCACGATAATCGATACACATCCTAAAAGATCCATCCTTCTTCTTGACAAAAAGAACGGGAGCACCCCAAGGTGAAAACCTAGGACGAATAAAACCTTTGTCAGAGAGCTCTTGAAGCTACTTAGACAACTCTTGCATCTCAGACGGTGCAAGACGATATGGAGATCTGGCAATGGGATTTGCACCAGGTACGAGATAAATACGGAACTCGACTTGGCGTGCTGGGGGCAGACCAGGTAACTCTTCAGGAAATACTTCAGGATAATCCCGAACAACAGGGATATCTTGAATAGACTTACCTTTGCCCTTATCTGCTACAACATGTGCCAAAAAGGCCACATAGTTCTTTCCCAAATACTTCCGAGCTTGAAAGCAAGTCATGAGCTTGAGGCCACTAGTAGGTTTCTCACCACGAAACTGTAGGATCACACCTGATGAAAGCGGCACACGGACGATCTTCTCGAGACAAACTACCTCTGCACGATGCTTGGCTAGCCAATCCATACCCACTATAATGTCGAAGCTTCCAAGTTGCATTGGCGTGAGGTCGATTGGAAAAAGATGGTTATTAAGGTTCAACTGGCAGTTGCGAAGAACAGAATTTAGAACAATGGGTTCACCACTTGCAACTTCTACTGTCAAGGGTTTTCCTAGTTTCGTTCTAGACATGCGAAGTAATGGCTCAAAAGATAATGACACAAAACTCTTATCGGTACCCGAATCAAAAAGAACAGATGCAGGCTGATTATTAATAAAGAACGTACCGTTGACCACATTATTGTCTGCTTGCGCCTCTTGTGCATTCAAGTTGAAGACTCGACCTCGAGCCTGAGCCTGATTCTGATTTGGATTTGCGTTAGCTAGTCTTGGACACTGGATTCTGTAGTGGGTCAGATCCCCACAATTGTAGCACGAACCAAGAGGAAAATGAGGTCGTGCAGCTTGAGCTTGTTGCTGAGCAAGAGGCTGAGCAACTTGTTGGGCTTGGTTCTGAACTGCCTGATTCTGGTTGACAGGAGTGCGGCATGTAGCGGCAAGATGACCATTTCTTCCACAGTTAGTGCAATGACGACATTGGAGATGTGGTAGGTGATGGCCGTTACACCTGTTTCACAAAGGTGCATTGCCAAGATAAGGCCTCTTGGCGGGGTGGTTGCGCAGGCTGATTTGGTGCAGCTTGAGCCTGTGCAGTAACGACATAGTTTTGGGAAGCCTTTCGCTTCCCAGACCCCATTGAGGAACCAGAATCCTTTCCTTTCTTGTTTTTACCTTTCTTGCCATCCTCTTTGTCAGACGCCTGCTTCTTTCCTTTGTCACCCTTTTTATGCAGCTTTCCCTTTCGAACCTGCGACTCAGTCAATGTCGCTGCTAACTCGATTGCCTGACGGATTGTGGTAGGGTTACTACCAGTAATGATGTCTTGCACTGAGTCAGGTAGACCATCGATGTACCTTTCAATAGCCTTGTCGAGTGGGGTAACCATGGTCGGGCAAAGCAGACTCAATTCTTCATACCTATCAGTGTAAGCCCGATGCTCACCACTATCTTGCTTCAAATCATCAAATTCCCTTTCCAAAGCTCGCAGCTCATGACGAGGGCAAAACTCCTTCATCATAAGGGCCCTAAGTTTGGCCCAAGTCTGTGCTAAAGCAACCTCAGAACCGCGGTCTCTCATAACCCCGTTCCACCATGTAAGAGCCCTCTTTTGAAACACACTGGAAGCAAACTCGACCTTGCGATTATCAGGACACTGAACGTGGCGAAACGTACTCTCAGTGCTCTCAAACCATTGTAGGAGCCCAGTTGCTCCTTCAGTACCACTAAACTTGAGTGGCTTAGCCGAATTGAAACTCTGAAAATTGCATGGAGCATTATTGTTGTTGTTGGCTTGGTTCAGTTGAGCAATAAGATTTGGGAAAGCAACAGCCATTTGCTGCGCGATGATTTCTGCCAGTTCGGCATTCGCTATCTGATTGTCGCGTCGAGGAGGCATTCTAAAAGAGGAAACATGAAAGGAAACGAGTGAGATGATTGGATGAAAAGAATGAGATGATACAAAAATTGACAACAGCAAAGATGGTGGTCATTTGTTCGTTACCACAAGGCAAACAAACAACACATTGTGACTAATCAAAGTAAATGGGTCAAAAAATAATGTATCGTGAAGACATGCTCGCCTATAAGTGAACACTCACCCCAAGAGTTCCCAGGTAAGAGTGACTAGTCCGATTATGTGGATTTGTACGAACACTCTAGCCTTAGACAGAAAACCTAGGGTACAGGCATTCACCCTTCCAGTTTGCACGTGTTCACACTATTCAAAACCCAAAACTTTGACGAGATTTTGAAAATTCAAAGAGGTTCAAAACCTTGTAACAGAGGGTTCAAAACCTTACAACAGAGGGTTCAAAACCTAGTATTCAATCATCCAAGAACAGATGATTAATTTTCAAAGCGGATTCGAAATTGATGTTCCCGTTGTGGTTATCACCTAAGGATAGGTGACGGTTTTTTTTTGTTTTAAAATCTAAACGCAAATCTTCTTGCGTTGGGGTCCTAGAAAGTTATAGTCTAGGTCAAAGTATTACTAATAACCTAATTCCCTATAACCATTGGCTCTGATACCAACTTTTCTGTCACACCCCGACCACGTAGAACAACAAAACGTGGCGGAAACATCGGGGAGTGTTGTAACAGAATTAATTGTTTCACAACCACGGAAATCAAAGTTACGTTTTATTTAACAAACAAGAGAGTTACATTGTTTTAAACAAGAAACAAAGAGTACATAACATAATTAAACTAGTTCTAGCTTCATTTTTAAGTTGCTAAGGAACTGGTCCGCCTATGTGTGTCTCGAACATCCTATGCAACAGCTCCTGAAAACACATGTGAAAATAGGTACGTCAGCATAAAAATTCCTGTGAGATACATAGGTTTTGTGAAAATAGGATTCATGACTTAGGTTTAAGAAAATGTTTAATAAAATTTAGCCATGAACCTTGTAAATTGTTTTGTTTTGTAAATAATTTAAAAAGCGATAAGATAAGATGATATGTATAAATAAAAGAATAATATATGGTTAAATGAATAACCAAGTAAAATGAGTTGTATAAAATAAACTGTTTTTGTAAACCAAAGTCTTGTGAAAAAAACATGTTACTTGAGTAAATTGTATAAGTCCAAATTGAATGCTTTAAATAACGCTATGATATGTAATATAATACAAGCACTTATATATAGGAAGTACCAGCGGCGTATCCACCATGCTTGTGTCATACTACTCACATCTCGTTACTAATTGTCAAAACCAATTGTCAAAAAGTCCTTGTATGAACCATGTCAAATGTTAAAAAGTCCAAATGTAGTCAAGTAATGTGTAACATATGTTATGTATGGTAAGTAAAGTGTTGCCACATAAACCGATTGTAAAAAAATGTACAAAACAAAGTATTTTGAATATATCAAAAAGTTATGTTTTGCAAAGTAAATGCATGTTTTATTGATACAAACACTTATGTGGTAAGTTAACGCATACATTCAAGCCTTGAGACAGACGGATAACCCTAAGTCAAGGTTATCAAAAGAAATATTTTCGGATTCAGTATTTCCTTACACCCAAACAAACCCAGGATGTCAGGAACGGGATTTGTCAAGTCCTATGGTACCACTACTTACTACCGAGCGGCGTAGCTAATGTTAATGAACGTATATAAGTCCCGTTTGTACGAACCAAATGTTATACCAGATGTAAACATGTTATATGAAAACAATATACTAAGTATGCTAAGTTAACATACAAAGCAGAAAAGTCGTGTAAATCAATGTGCTAGCATGCTCAGTCAACATACATAGCAGAAAAGTCATGTAAATCAATGTGCTAGCATGCTCAGTCAACATACATAGCAGAAACAGTGTAATGTAAATCATGTACTATAAGTGTACTAATGAACATAGCAAGTATATGATGTGAAAACAGGAAAGCACAAAAGTAACAAGTAGGCACATGTGTTTCACCCCCAAAATGTTTGAAAAACAGCAAAAGAGGGGTCTATGTACTCACTTGGGATTGCTTAGAAGTCCTAGGATAACCACCAAGCATTGCTAGAAGATCACGGAATCAAACGACACCTAATATAGGTAACTATGTTAATAAACGGACCTATTCGGGGGATCGGGTAGCATGAGGGTTCGTAAACCAAATGAGTGTAAGAACTCATGCAATATGGTTTAACAAAGCCTAGATACTAAAACGAAACTTACCCTAAGTTC
The DNA here is from genome assembly GCA_030545235.1 of Helianthus tuberosus. Lineage (NCBI taxonomy): Eukaryota > Viridiplantae > Streptophyta > Magnoliopsida > Asterales > Asteraceae > Helianthus > Helianthus tuberosus. The sequence continues at coordinate 130,605,258 of CM060407.1, forward strand.
TTTTGACCCACTACGACCCGTTTAGGTAGCTTATGCTCCTTTAACGCGTCGTCCATGTAAAACGCGTTTGGACCACCTAACTAGTCCTATGACAAGTAGAATATGCCTTAACATGATTAATATTGTTGCCAAAATAGTTTAGATATCAAAAGTTATGTTACATATACTTAAAATGAATTTTGGGCGTAAAAAGGGCATTTTGGTAATTTACCTAAGGCATATAAACTACCTATCATACAACTAACTAAACGCCGTGACCATAAGGTATAACCTCGGAAGGTTATTCCCTATACAACTATGGTCACCTAATGTGTTTGGTTGGATCCTAATGATCGACCAAATGGGTCGGGTTCGAAAGTATAAGCGATTGATTAGATCGCTTACCTTTACGACCCTAGACAAGCACAAATCTAAAAGAGACGAGCTAAGCATGTTAAAACATGCTTACCTAAGTTAGAAAACAAGTTTGGTATCAAAACAAACGATTTTGATACCTAAAAGTAGTTTGGATACAAAATACGCAAGAATACGCATTTTGGCCGAAACTACGACTCGTCACTGAGCCTAGATAATGTGGTAATCAGTAGGTATAGTCACAAGGGACTATAACCATCGTGATTACGCTCACATTGCGAAGTTCAACCGAACTTCGTGTTGACCATAAACTGATCAACGCAGAAAACGCTAAAAGAACGAAAGAGGACTTACAACGGGTCCAAGAACGGAAGTTTTGATCCGAATATTCTCAGGTATGAAGTGATAAACACATCAACTTAGAGAACAAATTCAGATTCAAAGGTGTGGGTTTTGAGTTGTGAACTTGGGGGGTATTTATAGATTTCCTTGAACCGTTAAGATCCTTTATCGAAAACCGAGCCTCAATCTCAACCATCCACTTGGGCACATGGTATTACAATACCATGTGCACATCAAAATGGCCCCTAGTATCAGGAAATACCATGTGCAAGAGAGTTTTGAGTGCTTAACAGCTGTTAAAATAGATTATGCTGATCTGGGAGGGCCTCGCGGCCTGCGTAAGGCATGATCAAACCTTACGCGCCCCGCCTGGGGGTTCTGATCAGCAAACAACTTTGCAAAATGTCAGTTTCAGTCCCTGTTGTGTTATAAGCTCATTTCCGACACTTCTAAAGCCCTTCAAGCCAACTTTAAGGCCCTAAAATAATTTCTAAACATTGTGGACATGAAACATTCTCAAAAATATGCCGGATGTTGGTTCGTTTGGTCGCATGATCGCGATGTTCGCTTAATTACGACGGAATGCGCATAGGCGCGAAAAACGATCCAAATTGCGTGACGAATGGATTTTTCTCATGCCAATCACTAAAATAAAATATTTTAATGATTACATAAATTTTTGGATGTCTAGATGTATTCAGAATGTAAGTTATGCGCGAAAATGCAAACTTATGCACTTTTTGACGCTTTTAGTCCCTGAATGACCCAAAAGTTTATTTTAGCACACCGAACCCCTCAAAGCCTATTTCTAAGCTATGTAAAGGATATTTATGGTATGTTTATCTTATGGTCATGTTCCGGAATGTCTGTTCTAGTACGAATCCTCATACTTTTGCAGTTTGTCAAATTTAGTCCCTGTAGGCGATTAAACTTGTTTTCGCCATACCAAAGCCTTCAAAACTTATCTCTAAGTTATGTAAAGGTTATTTAAGGTATGTTAAGTATATGTTGATGTTCCGGAGTGTTTGTCGCATTAAAATGATTACATTTACGCACCAGTTTGCGTATAACTCTCCAGAAAGCGATGTAGAGTTTGAAATTGAACAAAAGTCAAAACATGAAAAATGTCAAACATAAACAAACAAACATTGGGATCAAATAACTTTGTTTTATTGATAACTGAACTGTTTACAATGATTACAGACACAGGTGTCACAGTTAGGGGTGAAACCCGCATCTTAATGACTTGTTCCGCTCTCTATTTGGTTTTACAAAACTCTCCCCAAAGTCTCGATGGATTCCAATGAATCGATTCACGCAAAAGTCAAAAGGATGAGTGTCGTTCACCATGTGACGGTGAAAGAGCACAGTCTATTAGGCCAAAACGTGTACTCGAAGTCATTGAGAATCGTCGAATCACTTTGGGTAGTCGATGTCTAAACACCCGAGACAATCTATTTCGATTTCAAGCCACAATCGTTGATTTTATGTGATTACACGTGTTTATCTGTTTCGATTCTGAGCTCGCAACCGCTGATTCTTCGATTTTATGTGTTCATGAGATTTTTATATATGTTTATTTTGTTAGCTTTTTAAGATAAAGAGTGTTGTGCTCTATGCTGATGATTTCGATTTAACGCTTCTTGCTCTGCAAAACACACATAACTCATGACACCACGCTAACAATTCGCACGCTATACTACTCGCTTATGTTACTCGCAATCGCTAATCGCTATTCGCACTCGCAACTCTCGATCGCTTTACGCTGCTATGAAAGATAGGTGAATACATGCAAAATATGTAGGTGAATACGTGTAAAATATAGTTGAATATGTGTTTTTGTGCTCTACGTGCTTATGTGCTTACGTGACTATGTGCCTATGTGTAGACGTGTTCCTGTGCTTTATATATATATAGTAGCTTTTGGTGAAATGCTATATGACGCGATATAATCTAAATCCTGTCTGAATCCTATGACGATGTCTGTTGCAGACAATGTCGTCATTTGGATCTCATACTTCTCGCGCTGCTCGTCGCAACCACGCTGACAAACGCATCGCATCGCTAGTTGCCAAGGAAATGACCAAGGTCATTCTGCAAATTGTCAGCGAGATCAATGAAATCGGTAGCAAGTCCTCTGAGGAATCTAGGACTGACTCGCCTAAGTCTACTTTTAGCTTCAAGAAGTTTAAGTTCTATGACCCCAAAGACTTCACTGGTGAAGACGGGACCAACGCCATGTTTCAATGGTTCGATTCGATTGAAGTCACTCTTCGCCAAAGCGGTTGTCCTGATAACCTCCGCACTATCAACGCAACTGGCGTTTTCCAGTCCAGGGTTTTGGACTGGTGGACTGCCGAAAGAAACAGGCGAGGTAACAACGCAGCCTATGGGCTTACTTGGGAGGAATTGAAGGAAATTACGATGAAGGAATTCTGCCCTCCGCATGAGCTCCAGAAGCTGGAGGACGAGTTTTGGAACATTAAGCAAGAAGGTGGCAACAATACTGGTCTTACTGCTCGCTTTAAGCAGCTTAGCATCATTTGTCCCATCCAAGTCTCAACTCCTGACATCACAATCAAGAAGTATATCCGCGCTTTACCTGATTGTGTCGCTGATTTCGTGCAAGCCGCCAAGACGACCACCATCGAAGAGACTTATCTACTCGCTGCAGAAACCAATGACAAGTGAGTTAGGGCTGGTTACTTCAAGAACACCACCAAAAGCCTCCATCAAGTCACCGCTTCTCCCGCCGCTTCTGAAACCGCCTCACCGCAAGGGTCGAAATCTTCATGCCACAAGCGCAAGAACAACAACAACAACAAGAACTGTGTTGTCATAGCCGCTCCACTCAATGTTGTTCCTGCCCAACCCCAAAACGTGCATACAACTGGTTCGCACCCCCTGTGCCCTACTTGTACTTACCATCATCCTGTTGGGATCGCATGTCGATTTTGTGTTCACTGCAACCTTTACGGGCACTTTACTGTGAACTGCCGTATTGGTCCTCGCCAAGCTCAAGCTCAAGTTCAAGCTCATGCACTGAGAGCTCCTCTTCCCGCTCCTCAGGGTCAACAAGCAGCTCCTACTCTCGCTGCTCAAGCAAGAGCCTGCTATGTATGTGGTGATCCTAACCACTTTGCAAATGTCTGCCCGAACAGAGTGGTAAATCAAGAGCCGCAACAGCAACCAGCACAGCAACTGTCACACCCCGACCGCGTAAAACAACAAAGCGCGGCGGAAACATCGGGGAGTGTTGTAACAGAATTAATTGTTTCAAATCCATGGCAATTGAAGTTTCGTTTTATTGATTAAAAGTGTTACAAGTCTAATCAATCAAGGAAATACAACAAAATTAACTAGTCTTGCATCTTTTATTGTCACTAAAGCCCAAGTCTGCCTATATGTATCTTGATCATCTTATGCAACAGTTCCTGAAAAACACATGTGAAAATAGGTACGTCAGCATAAAAATGCCTGTGAGATACATAGGTTTTGTGAAAATAGGTTCCATGACTTATGTTTGAGAAAAAGTTTAGTCATGAACCTTGTAATTTGCTTTGTTTTGTAAATCATTTGAAAATCGATAAGATCAGATGATATGTATAAATAAGTAAATAATGTATGGTTAAATGAATAACCATAGTAAAACGGATTTGTATAAGATAAGTTGTTTGTAAAACTATGTCTTGTGAAAAGTATGTTATTTGTATAAAATGTTATATGTATCAAACTGAAATGATTCAAATAACGCTACAATATGTAATACCATACAAACACTTATATATAGGAAGTACCAGCGGCGTATCCACCATGCTTGTATCATATTACACACGCATCGTTACTTAATCACTTAATCAAACCAAACAAATGTCAAACTGTCTATGTCAAATATCCATGTCAAATGTCTATGTCAAATATCCATGTCAAATGTCTAAGTCAAATATCCATGTCAAATGTCTATGTCGAAATATCATGTATGGTAAGTGAAATGTCTCAACTAAACCATATACACAAAAACAAAGTATTAAAGTAAAACTTGGTTTAAATCAAAGTTATGTTTTGTGGGAAAATGCATGATCAAATGTCAATCATGTTAAAATGTCTATGCCGAAATGTCTATGTCAAATACGGTTCACACGGTTCACAGATACAACGGTTCACAGATATCAACGGATCACAGTCAAATGATTACAACGGTTCAATATGTAGTATAATGTATTCATATGCTAGAAAAGCATATGCAACAGAAAAGCAATGTAAAACAATGTACTAAGTACGCACACAATTTGGGCATACATAGCATGAAATGTAATGAAATCATGTACTATAATGTACTAAAGAACATAGCAGTATATGATGTGAAAACAGGAAAGCAGGAAAGTAACAAGTAGGCACATGTGTTCCACCCCAAAACAGTTTGGAAAACAGTAAAAGAGGGGTCTATGTACTCACCTGAGATTGCTCAGTAGTCCTTGAGTAACAACTAATCAATGCTAGAGATCGCGGATATCAAACGGCACCTAGTATAGGTAGCTACATTAATTAACCGGACCTAAATCGGAAGACTGGGTAGCATTAGGGTTTGTAAACCAAACGAGTGTGGAGACTCGTGTGATATGGTTTAACAAAGCCTACATACTAAATGAAACCTAACATAACTGTCTACGACCCATTATGACCCGTTTGGGTAGCTTATGCTACTTTAACGTGTCGTGCGCGTGAAACGCGTTCGGACCGCCTAACTAGTCCTATGACAAGTGTTATATGCCTAACATGTTACATAATCAGTTATGTGACAAAAGTTTAGGTTACATATGCTTAATTACCAATTATATATGAAAAGGGTATTCTGGTAATTTACCTAAGGCATATAAACTACCTATCATACAACTACTTAAACGATGTGACCATAGGGTATAACCTCGGAAGGTTATTCCCTACCTACTATGGTCACCTAATGTGTTTGGTCGGATCCTAATGATCGACCAAACTGGGTCGGGTTCGAGGTATAAGCGATTCATTAGATCGCTTACCCTACGACCCTAGACAACGTGGTAATCAGTAGGCATAGTCCCAAGGGACTATGACCATCGTGATTACAATCACGTTGCGAAGTTCAAACGAACTTCGCATTGACCATGACTGGTCAACGCTGAAAGTCAAACAAAGTTTGACTTTCTGACTCGAAAAGCAGTAACTATAAGGAAAAGAACGAAAGAATACTTACGAAGGGTCCCCGAATGCTAACCCAGATAAAAATAGCTCAGGTATGAAACGAAGGTTCCAACTTAGAGCTTTCTTGATCAGATTTGTGGGTTTTGAATGGAAGGGGGGTTGGGTATTTATAGGATATGCACCACCGTTAGGATCGTTTCTCGTAGTACGTGATCGAATCCAAGGCGTACACTTGTCGGGATGTTATGGTGGCTAAAATGTTGTTCTTATCCGCTGACTAGACGATAAGAAACGTGTGGTTGAGAATCGAACAGATGGGACCCGCTTGTTAAAACATTGAATCTGCCCAGAACAGTCAGTCGCGTAGCGCGACGGATAGGCCTCATGGGCTCGCTCTACGCGAGCACCTCTCCTGAATCAGCAAGTTTTGAAAGTTGGCAGCAATGGTCCCTGTTGTGTTTTAAGGCATTTCCGACACTTCCAAGGCCCGTAAAGCCAACTTTAAGGCCCTAAAATGTTGCCTAAACATTGTGGACATGAAACATGTTCAAAAATATGTCGGATGATGGTTCGTTTGGTCGTACGAACGCGATGTTCGCTTAATTACGACGGAATGCGCACAAGCGCGAAAAACGATCCAAATGACGCGACGAATGGATTTTTCTTAAGGCGAACACTAAAATATAATGTAGTCATGCTTACATAAATTTTTGGATGCCCAGATGTATTCAGAACGTAAGTTATGCGCGAAAATGCAAACTTGTGCACTTTTTGACACTTTTAGTCCTTGAATGACCCAAAAGTTTATTTTAGCATACCGAACCCCTCAAAGCCTATTTCTAAGCTATGTAAAGGATATTTATGGTATGTTTAACTTATGGTCATGATCCGGAATGTCTGTTACAGTTCAAATTGGCATACTTTCGCAGTTTGTCAACTTTAGTCCCTGTAAGCGATTAAACTTTGATTTCACCACACCAAACCTTCCAAAACTTATATCTAAGTTATGTAAAGTTTATTTAAGGTATGTTAAGCCTATTTCACTATTCCGGAGTGTTTGTTGCATTAAACTGGTTATATTTACGCATTAGTGCGCGTATAACCTTCCAGAAAGCGATATAGTGTTTGAAATCGAACAAGAATTGATATGTGTAAACGATACACCTATTTTTACAAATCCCAAGTATGAAATACAATATTTCACTGGTTGGGCATTTGTTTGATGGTTGAAATGACACAGGTGTTACAGTCTCCCCTACTTTAGGAAATTTCGTCCCGAAATTAATTCGTAGGAGTCTATTTGTGACGTTGTGTCAGATAACCACCAGAGGTATGTGAAGCATAATCCTGTCATTTCCTTAACGGACATTCTTCAGAATGAAAATGAACAAACGGAGTCATTTTCCTCAACGAGTATTCTTCAGAGGCGGAAATGAAGGAATAAACAAACGGGGATTCACTTCCTTAACGGAAAATCTTCAGAAACGAAAATGATCAAACGGAGTCATTTTCTACGGTTGCTTCCTCAGAAACGGAAATGAAAAGGATGGACAAACGGATATTCATTTTCTTAACGGAAAATCTCCAGAAACGAAAATGAACAAACGGAGTCATTTTCTACGGTTGCTTCCTCAGAAACGGAAATGAAAAGGATGGACAAACGGATATTCATTTCCTTAACGGAAAATCTTCAGAAACGAAAATGAACAAACGGAGTCATTTTCTACGGTTGCTTCCTCAGAAACGGAAATGAAAAGGATGGACAAACGGATATTCATTTCCTTAACGGAAAATCTTCAGAAACGAAAATGAACAAACGGAGTCATTTTCTACGGTTGCTTCCTCAGAAACGGAAATGAAAAGGATGGACAAACGGATATTCATTTCCTTAACGGAAAATCTTCAGAAACGAAAATGAACAAACGGAGTCATTTTCTACGGTTGTTTCCTCAGAAACGGAAATGAATGGATGGACAAACGGATATTCATTTCCTTAACGGAAAATCTTCAGAAACGAAAATGAACAAACGGAGTCATTTTCTACGGTTGTTTCCTCAGAAACGGAAATGAACGGAGTTAACTCCTAGGCACATTACAAAGCTTACTGTGGTTTCTGTGCACTAAATTCCATAATTATGTATGCATCCATAATTACGTAATTCCTTGCATAGTCCGCACAGTTTGTCTTGTAATGTTCATAAGCACATAATCACATAGTTGTTTAACTTAGTTATTAATTTGTTATTAATTTGTTATCGATTGAGAACGGATATGGAAACCAGTCAATGGACTTCGATGTCCTCTGGGATCTATCTGAAGAGATAGGAAGATCTCTCAAAAATTCGATTTTTGTTTTCAAAGAAACCTAATAGTCGAATTAAGGAACACAACAATTTAAGACATACGGAAATACCTTTGGGTACCCTATTAAGAATTTATAGTGGTACTTGAGGTATTCGTACAGAATTATATCTTTTATCTTGTACTTCGTTTCTTTGCAAGAGACGGGTACTTAGGATCTTTGTGGAAAACGCAAGAGATTGTAAAATGGAAGAATTTTGGGGGTAGTTTGTCCTTCAAGGAATACGGTTCCTTGATTGTCGGTATTGTAAGAGATATGTTGTCTATACATACAACCACATAATTACATTGCAATGTAAATAAAAGGTTTATTTATAAACAATGATCACAACTGTTTCTCGGACCTTGACAACTAAAGAAAATAATACATAAGGATTGATTATTTCTAAACAGCGTTGTCTTCCATTCGGTCAGATGCTCATCCCTGTGCTGGATTTGCATTAGCAAGCTTTGGGCAATTTCTTCGGAAATGACCCATCTCGCCACAGTTGAAGCAAGAACCTGGTAGAAAACGACCCTGAGCGGTATTGTTGTTAACTTGATTTGGTGCAGCTGCAGCTGGGCAGACTCTTGCTGTATGGCCTATGAGTCCGCAAGTTTGGCATTTGCGGCACTTCACAGCAGCATGATGATGTAGGCCACATTGGTTGCACAAGGGTGCAGTTCCATTGTAGGGTTTCCTGGCAGGGGGTTGAGCTGGTTGATTGAGGACGGCTTGATCATTGTGAGCGACCACAGCGTAGTTCTGAGAAGCCTTTCGCTTTTTTGACCTCTTAGGGGATCCAGTCTGTTCATCCATGATCTTTGATTCCTCGATTGGTTCTGATTCTTCGACCGGCTTCTTGTCACCTTTTCGGAAAAGTTTACCTTTCCTGATCTTCGATTCAGTCAAGGTTGCAGATAGCTCAATGGCCTGTCTAACTGTAGTAGGGTTGCTACCAGTCAAAATGTCTTGTATTGAGTCAGGGAGGCCATCAATGTACTTTTCGATTGCCTTATCCAAAGGCGTGACCATGTTTGGGCATAACAGACTTAACTCTTCATAACGGTCCGTGTAGGCTCGATGCTCACCGCTGTCTTGCTCAAGATTGTCGAATTCCCTTTCCAAAGCCCTGATCTCGTGTCGAGGACAGAATTCCTTCATCATAAGGGCCCTAAGTTCAGCCCATGTCTGTGCTAGAGCAACTTCTGCACCACGATCCCTCATAATCCCATTCCACCACGTAAGGGCTCTCTTCTGGAACACACTCGAAGCAAACTCGACCTTGCGATTGTCAGGACACTGCACGTGGCGGAAAGTATTTTCAATGCTCTCGAACCATTGGAGAAGCCCCGTCGCTCCCTCAGAACCACTAAACTTGAGTGGTTTCGCCGAGTTAAAACTCTTGAAATTGCATGGACCATTGTTGTTGTTGTTGGCTTGATTCCATAGAGCAAAGAGGTTTGGGAATTGAGCAGCCATTTGCTGCGCAATGATTTCTGCCAACTCGGCAGTCTCTATCTGGTTTTCGCGTCGAGGAGGCATTCTAAAAGAGAAAACATGAAAGGAAACGAGTGAGAGAATTAGACGAAAAGAATGAGATGAAACAAATTTGATGAACGCAATGGATAGTGGTCATTTGTTTGTTACTACAAAGCAACAACCGATCTCGGTGAATAATCAAAGTAAATAGGTCAAAAATAATGTATCGCGAAGACATGCTCGCCTATAAGTGAACACTCATCCCAAGAATTCCCAGGTAAGCACAACTGGTCTCGCGTCTGGTTGAGATGTATACGAGGTGCTTGCCTAGACAGAAAACTCAGAATACAGGCATTCACCCTTCCAGTTTGCACGTGTTCACATTATTTAAAACCCAAAACCTTGACGAGATTTTTTTGAAAATTAAAAAGGGGTTCAAAACCTTATAACAAAGGGTTCAAAACCTTGTAATAAATCATCCTAGAACAGATGATTAATTTTCAAAGCGGTTTTGAAATTTATGTTCTTGTTGTGGTAGTCGCCTAAGGATATGTGACGGTATTGTTTTATGACTAAACGCAAGTAAACTCGCGTTAGGGTCCTAAGAAAGTTATAGACTAGGTCAAAGCATTACTAATAACCTAATTCCCTATAACCATTGGCTCTGATACCATCTTTTCTGTCACACCCCGACCGCGTAAAACAACAAAGCGCGGCGGAAACATCGGGGAGTGTTGTAACAGAATTAATTGTTTCAAATCCATGGCAATTGAAGTTTCGTTTTATTGATTAAAAGTGTTACAAGTCTAATCAATCAAGGAAATACAACAAAATTAACTAGTCTTGCATCTTTTATTGTCACTAAAGCCCAAGTCTGCCTATATGTATCTTGATCATCTTATGCAACAGTTCCTGAAAAACACATGTGAAAATAGGTACGTCAGCATAAAAATGCCTGTGAGATACATAGGTTTTGTGAAAATAGGTTCCATGACTTATGTTTGAGAAAAAGTTTAGTCATGAACCTTGTAATTTGCTTTGTTTTGTAAATCATTTGAAAATCGATAAGATCAGATGATATGTATAAATAAGTAAATAATGTATGGTTAAATGAATAACCATAGTAAAACGGATTTGTATAAGATAAGTTGTTTGTAAAACTATGTCTTGTGAAAAGTATGTTATTTGTATAAAATGTTATATGTATCAAACTGAAATGATTCAAATAACGCTACAATATGTAATACCATACAAACACTTATATATAGGAAGTACCAGCGGCGTATCCACCATGCTTGTATCATATTACACACGCATCGTTACTTAATCACTTAATCAAACCAAACAAATGTCAAACTGTCTATGTCAAATATCCATGTCAAATGTCTATGTCAAATATCCATGTCAAATGTCTAAGTCAAATATCCATGTCAAATGTCTATGTCGAAATATCATGTATGGTAAGTGAAATGTCTCAACTAAACCATATACACAAAAACAAAGTATTAAAGTAAAACTTGGTTTAAATCAAAGTTATGTTTTGTGGGAAAATGCATGATCAAATGTCAATCATGTTAAAATGTCTATGCCGAAATGTCTATGTCAAATACGGTTCACACGGTTCACAGATACAACGGTTCACAGATATCAACGGATCACAGTCAAATGATTACAACGGTTCAATATGTAGTATAATGTATTCATATGCTAGAAAAGCATATGCAACAGAAAAGCAATGTAAAACAATGTACTAAGTACGCACACAATTTGGGCATACATAGCATGAAATGTAATGAAATCATGTACTATAATGTACTAAAGAACATAGCAGTATATGATGTGAAAACAGGAAAGCAGGAAAGTAACAAGTAGGCACATGTGTTCCACCCCAAAACAGTTTGGAAAACAGTAAAAGAGGGGTCTATGTACTCACCTGAGATTGCTCAGTAGTCCTTGAGTAACAACTAATCAATGCTAGAGATCGCGGATATCAAACGGCACCTAGTATAGGTAGCTACATTAATTAACCGGACCTAAATCGGAAGACTGGGTAGCATTAGGGTTTGTAAACCAAACGAGTGTGGAGACTCGTGTGATATGGTTTAACAAAGCCTACATACTAAATGAAACCTAACATAACTGTCTACGACCCATTATGACCCGTTTGGGTAGCTTATGCTACTTTAACGTGTCGTGCGCGTGAAACGCGTTCGGACCGCCTAACTAGTCCTATGACAAGTGTTATATGCCTAACATGTTACATAATCAGTTATGTGACAAAAGTTTAGGTTACATATGCTTAATTACCAATTATATATGAAAAGGGTATTCTGGTAATTTACCTAAGGCATATAAACTACCTATCATACAACTACTTAAACGATGTGACCATAGGGTATAACCTCGGAAGGTTATTCCCTACCTACTATGGTCACCTAATGTGTTTGGTCGGATCCTAATGATCGACCAAACTGGGTCGGGTTCGAGGTATAAGCGATTCATTAGATCGCTTACCCTACGACCCTAGACAACGTGGTAATCAGTAGGCATAGTCCCAAGGGACTATGACCATCGTGATTACAATCACGTTGCGAAGTTCAAACGAACTTCGCATTGACCATGACTGGTCAACGCTGAAAGTCAAACAAAGTTTGACTTTCTGACTCGAAAAGCAGTAACTATAAGGAAAAGAACGAAAGAATACTTACGAAGGGTCCCCGAATGCTAACCCAGATAAAAATAGCTCAGGTATGAAACGAAGGTTCCAACTTAGAGCTTTCTTGATCAGATTTGTGGGTTTTGAATGGAAGGGGGGTTGGGTATTTATAGGATATGCACCACCGTTAGGATCGTTTCTCGTAGTACGTGATCGAATCCAAGGCGTACACTTGTCGGGATGTTATGGTGGCTAAAATGTTGTTCTTATCCGCTGACTAGACGATAAGAAACGTGTGGTTGAGAATCGAACAGATGGGACCCGCTTGTTAAAACATTGAATCTGCCCAGAACAGTCAGTCGCGTAGCGCGACGGATAGGCCTCATGGGCTCGCGCTACGCGAGCACCTCTCCTGAATCAGCAAGTTTTGAAAGTTGGCAGCAATGGTCCCTGTTGTGTTTTAAGGCATTTCCGACACTTCCAAGGCCCGTAAAGCCAACTTTAAGGCCCTAAAATGTTGCCTAAACATTGTGGACATGAAACATGTTCAAAAATATGTCGGATGATGGTTCGTTTGGTCGTACGAACGCGATGTTCGCTTAATTACGACGGAATGCGCACAAGCGCGAAAAACGATCCAAATGACGCGACGAATGGATTTTTCTTAAGGCGAACACTAAAATATAATGTAGTCATGCTTACATAAATTTTTGGATGCCCAGATGTATTCAGAACGTAAGTTATGCGCGAAAATGCAAACTTGTGCACTTTTTGACACTTTTAGTCCTTGAATGACCCAAAAGTTTATTTTAGCATACCGAACCCCTCAAAGCCTATTTCTAAGCTATGTAAAGGATATTTATGGTATGTTTAACTTATGGTCATGATCCGGAATGTCTGTTACAGTTCAAATTGGCATACTTTCGCAGTTTGTCAACTTTAGTCCCTGTAAGCGATTAAACTTTGATTTCACCACACCAAACCTTCCAAAACTTATATCTAAGTTATGTAAAGTTTATTTAAGGTATGTTAAGCCTATTTCACTATTCCGGAGTGTTTGTTGCATTAAACTGGTTATATTTACGCATTAGTGCGCGTATAACCTTCCAGAAAGCGATATAGTGTTTGAAATCGAACAAGAATTGATATGTGTAAACGATACACCTATTTTTACAAATCCCAAGTATGAAATACAATATTTCACTGGTTGGGCATTTGTTTGATGGTTGAAATGACACAGGTGTTACAGCAACAACATCAACAATAGCAACCTCAGCAGCAGCAGCAACCTACACAACAAGCAGCTCGCGGCTGAACTTTCAACATTAACGTCCGCGAGGCTCAAGCTGACAACAATGTTGTCAATGGTACGTTTCTTGTCAACGGTATATATGCTTCGTGTTTATTTGATACTGGAGCCGATAAGTGTTTTGTGTCGTTTGAATTCGAGAAGCTCCTAAAACGTAAACGCACTAACCTCCCAACGACGTTCGACGTAGAAATTGCCACTGGAGGAACCGTCACTGTTAGTTCTATTTTCCCTGATTGTACGCTTGAACTCAACAATCACGTCTACCCGATCGACCTTATTCCGATGCAGCTTGGTAGTTTTGACATCATAGTAGGCATGGATTTTCTTTGCGAAAATCATGCTGAAGTCGTCTGGTTTGATAAAATGATTTGTTTCTCTCTCACTAATGGTGATCAACTATGTGTCTATGGCGAAGTTTCATCGAAGGATCTTAAACTCATGCCGTGCATACAAGCGAGCAAGTATCTCCGAAAGGAATACAAAGCTTTCTTGGCGCACATCGTAGTAGCAGAGGAAAAGGAAAAGAAGTCAATGGAAAAGGTGCCTGTAGTTCGTGACTTTCCTGCTGTCTTTCCTGACGATTTACCTTGTTTACCCCCAAGTCGTGATATTGATTTCCGTATCGACCTCATTCCTGGAGCAAACCCTGTTGCTAAAACTCCAGGAATTGCTCAATAAAGGCTTCATCCGCCCTAGCGCCTGTCCTTTTTTGTCAAAAAGAATGATGGATCGTTCCGGATGTGCATCGACTATAGGGAACTGAATAAGCTCACCATCAAGAATCGCTATCCCCTGCCCTGAATCGATGATTTATTTGACCAATTCCAAGGTGCTACGTGTTTCTCGAAGATCGATTTACGCTTAGGTTACCATCAGTTACGAATCCAGGAGGAAGACATACCTAAAACCGCTTTCTGAACCCGATACGGCCATTATGAATTCGTTGTTATACCCTTTGGTTTAACCAACGCACCAGCGGTTTTCATGGATTTGATGAATCGCGTGTGTAAACCCTTTCTTGACCGCTTTGTCATCGTGTTTATCGATGATATACTTATCTATTTGAAATCGAAAGCCGAACATGTGCAACATCTACGTTTGGTTCTCGAATTACTCCAAGGGAATCGACTCTATGCCAAGTTCTACAAGTGTGAATTCTGGCTAAAGGAGGTTCAATTCCTCGGTCACATCGTCAATAGTCAAGGTATACACGTCGATCCTGTGAAGATTGAAGCAATTAAGAGTTGGATTACACCAAAATCTCCATCCGAAGTTCGTTCATTCCTCGGATTGGCAGGCTACTACCGTCGATTCATCGCTGACTTCTCTAAAATCTCCGTTCCGCTTACCTCTCTTACGCACAAAGACAAGCCTTTTGTTTGGGGAACTGAACAAGAGGAAGCCTTTCAGACTCTCAAGCATATGCTCTGCAATGCTCCTGTGCTCACGATACCTGACGGAAATGACGACTTCATAGTCTACTACGATGCCTCTAACCTTGGTCTTGGTTTTGTTCTTATGCAATGGGGCAAGGTTATCGCGTACGCGTCTCGTCAGCTCAAAATCCACGAGAAGAACTATACAACCCACGATCTCGAGCTAGGTGCAGTTGTTTTTGCGTTAAAGATTTAGCGACACTACCTTTATGGTACCAAGTGTACGGTCTTCACCGACCATAAGAGCCTGCAACACATCTTGAACCAGAAAGAGATGAACATGCGCCAACACCGATGGGTTGAACTTCTCAACGATTACGATTGTGAGATTCATTACCACGCAGGTAAAGCAAATGTCGTTGCCGACGCTCTAAGCCGACGAAGCTATTTGCATAGTGTTCGTAATATTCAAGCCCAACATGACCTAGAAGCTCTCATTCGCGATGCGCAACACACTATCTTTCTAGAAAATACCGCGACGGAAGAAAGAATACTCGGTTTCGAAAGCCAATTGGAAAGAAAATCCAATGGCATCTTTCACTATCATGACCGCATTTAGATTCCCAATAACAAGAACCTTAGGGATATTTTGATGATCGAAGCTCACAAGTCCCGATATTCTATTCATCCAGGTGCCGACAAGATGTACCAGGACCTGCGTGCCAGGTATTGGTGGCCTGGAATGAAGAAGGATATCGCTATCTATGTTTTGAAATGCCTAACCTGCTCGAAGGTCAAGGCCGAACATCAAAGACCCTCGGGGTTACTCGAGCAACCAGAGATTCCGATGTGGAAGTGGGAAAGTATAGCCATGGATTTCATTACGAAGCTTCCATGCACGCCATCAGGTCACGATAGCATCTGGGTTATCGTTGATCGTCTTACTAAATCAGCTCATTTTCTGCCGATACGAGAAGACTTTAAGGTAGAACGATTAGCACAAATCTATACCGACGAAGTTATTTATCGACATGGGACAACTCGTGATATCATTTCTGACCGCGATGGTCAATTCACCTCGCGCTTGTGGGAAACGTTTCAATCTGCTCTCGGCACTACTCTAAATCTAAGTACTGCTTTCCATCCCCAGACCGACGGTCAGACTGAACGCACGATTCGCACCCTTGAAGACACGCTTCGCTTGTGTGTGATAGATTTCGGTGGTAATTGGGATTCACATTTACCCTTAGTCAAATTCTCATACAACAACAGTTACCACTCTAGCATTCAGATGGCACCATTTGAGGCATTATATGGAAAGAAAATGTTGATCGCCTATTGTATGGCACGAGATCGAAGATGAGTAAATTACCGATCCTGAGTTATTGCAAGAAACGACTGAAAAGATCCTCCAGATATGAGACAATCTCCTGAAAGCTCGGAGTCGTCAAAAGAGTTACACCGATAAACGGCGCAAGCCCTTTGAATTTGAACGTTGGCGATCACGTACTCCTAAAGGTTTCACCTTGGAAGGGGGTGATCCAATTAGGCAAGAAAGGAAAGCTCATGCCTCGATATGTTGGACCCTTTAAGATTCTGGAAAGAATTGGCAAAGTGGCCTACAAACTCGAACTACCGGAGGAACTCAGCAACGTCCACCCGACTTTCCACGTCTCGAACCTCAAAAAGTGTCTAGCCGAGCAGAATCTACATGTCCCACTTTAGGATCTATAAGTGGACGAAACATTACACTTCGTGGAAAAGCCAGTCGAGATCATGGACTGAGAAACCAAGAAGCTCCGACACTCACACATTCCTATAGTGAAGGTTCGCTGGGAAGGCAAACGCGGCACTGAGTTCACCTGGGAACTCGAAAGTGATATGAAGGCTAAGTATCCACAGCTTTTCGTTACGCCTGCGCCTTAATTTTGGGATGAAATTCCCTAAAGTAGGGGTGGCTGTAACAACCCGACTTTTAAAGTCAAAGTCAAAGGAAGAAAAGATTGCAAATCAGATCTTTCATTTATGGCTTAATTATTGCTTGTACTCTCAACTCGATAATCGATATATGTTAGTTACCGCTATTTAAATTTACGATTGGTAAAATGTGAAGTAACAATGCGATAAACGCAATTAAACGCTAGTCTACTTAACGCTATCTCATCGCTATTGCATCGCTACTCGAATTGCAATTATTGGATGATATTGTATGTATGTGTGAATTATTATGTGCTTTACTTGTATGTGCTGATGTTATGATTAAAGGTGTTATTTACAATGCAATTGCAACTCTATCGCAATGCAATCTCATCGCGGACTCGAAAATAAGTTTACTTTTTGTGATTTTTAGTAGTTATGTTATTTGTGTAACTATTGTTTAAAACTATCGCATCGCTTACTCGCAACTCACTTAAACGCAACACTCAACGCACGAAATGAAAACGGAAAACTAACCCGCACGCGCCATCCTATCGAACGACCGTTTGATCGAATGGTCATCCGACCGGATAACCATCCAATCGGATGGCTGTCCGATCAAAAGGCCATCCGATCCACCTAACCTGCACCGCCTTTCTCCTCGTCACCTATAAATACCCCTCCTGTCACATCACTGTTCACTTGATGTGACAGCTCCCTCCTACCCAGTGCATTCTCATGCTATTTTCCCTTGATTTCTCGCGATTCTTATAAGTTTTCACTCTAAATCTTGTACTTCCTTGATCTTTACACTTTCTCATCAATTTCATCAACAAATCTCACATTTCCACTATGAAACCCTCTAATTCGGGCTGTTCTAAGGTGACGTCATCATGGATTTCTACATGTTTAAACACTAATTTCAGCTAAATCCAAACATTTTTTAAGTAGGTTAAACTTTTCTTCAACATCTTTCACTTTTTCACTCAAAAACCGTTAGAATCTGAGCTCGTTCGGGCCCTTTACTTACTCCTTAGTGGAGAGCTGGACGGAGAATGGAATTCTACTGGGAAGACAACCGATTCACGGGTGGAACATGAAACACCATCATGAACAGTTGGTTCGGAACGAACGGGGTGATTCCCATCTGACCGAATGAGTTGGGCCTGATGTGGTTTCCGTTGTTAACACGCCATCATAATGTCTCTGTCAAAATCGCAAACTTTACAACTTAACTGATTTCACGAATTTTCAAACGAAAACAGTCGCTCAAGCGAACAGCCGTCCGATCGGATGACCATCCAATCGAACGACTATTCGATCAGGTGACTTGTGACTTCCAACACTTAAACAATTTAAAAAACTTCAACGAATATCAGTTCTAAATGAATCTTTGTCCGACCAAACTGTCATCCGTCCGGATGACTAGACATACAATGATACTTCACATCTTTTAAAATGCTACAACAAAAACTTTAAAGTTCAAGTAATACACAAACACATCCCTCCTAAACGGACGACCCTCTGACCGGATGGTCATCTGTCCGGATGGTCATCCGATCGAACTATCATTCGCCACTCGTTCCACTCGATGCACCGTCTTACGCACTGTTCAACGCTTACACTATCGTTCTCTAATCAGGCTAATCTCTCAAGTGATCCCTTCAATCCAAGACTGTGTTTATTTATTAAACACGTTCTGTGAGTATACTCGATCCTTTTTTGCTTAACACACTTTTGGGTGTTACATACGTTACCTATATCAGATCACATCGATCACACAATGCAACACTTTTTACCCGCTAACCGCTCTCACATGTTATACATGTTATTCGATGAATGCTTGTATGTTATGTTTACACAGTGATTGTTGCCTGACTCCTTAGCAACGGTAGTACTATATTTTGGACTCAGCACCTGTCGTGGACAGGGGTTGTTAAGGGTATTTCTTCACGTGTTACAGTGGTGATATGTGTTGCACATTCTACAACTCGTAGTCATGTCTGCGCATATTTCATTGTCGATAGATTACTTGCTTCACGTTACTACGTGTTACATGATGGTTATGCGTAAAATCGCTTTCGCTACTATATGCTATTAAACTTGTATGCTCACCTTTACACTATGTGTATTGACTTTTATTTTAACGTATGTGACAGGTGCTTAGGATGCTTTTATTTGTTGGATGTCATGGAATCAAGCTAGGAGAGTCTAAAAACGAATTGAACCAAATCTGAGTTGTCGGAACAATATTTGTCTTTGAGAACACTATGTCTGTAATACCTGGTTACTTTATATGTTGTTGTATGGGACATGACATTAAATATTTGGTAATTATAGTTGTTATGGATTCTCCTGGACAATCTGTTTCGCTCAGTGCCGTGCCCCGATGTTTCCGCCATCGGTTGGGGTGTGACAGATTGGTAAGGGATCGATTGAAGCACTACTTAGGAGGGCCGATTGACAACACCGAGAAGGAGGAAACTCCTCTCGAAGATTTTCGAAACATCACCGTTTAGGGTCTTGAGTGAAAACTCAAGTGTAGAGTTTGTATATTAAGTGTCGGTAGTCGTTTTGTAGTTTTTGGGTCACCGATAGTTGTTTTTCATAGTTTTTGTTTTGTGTTTTTGTGTTGTTTCATGTTTTGCATGAATTCATCACCGTTAAGGAGCAAGAATCGACGAGAAAATCGAGTTTCAGGTATGTTTTCATGGTAAAATGGGGTTGGGAAATCGTGTGATTTGAATTGGGTAGAACTGAAAATTTTTCTAAGGCACAAACATGCAAATAATTAAGAAACTTTCTTTTTGAAATAGGGCGACCCGCGGAGCCCACATGAACATTCGTTGTGGGCCGCCACCCCCATTTAAAACAGCTTTTTCTCATTTATTTCCCCCAAATCAGCAAAGGTGACCTAACCCCTCTTCTTCCTACTTGACGGTGACTCAAAGAACACCCCCACTACACTGCCGATCATCACTATAACTCACCCAAATCATCATTTACCATCAACAAAATAACCATTTGATCCAAATCCACTTGTTGTTCATCACGATCTCACACGAAATAGAAGTGGGTTTTTAAAAGTGCAGCCGATTTCTCTTAGTTCTTTGCTTATAATCGACACCCAGGATGTCAGGTGAAGGGTCGTCCGCAACTGTGGGAGGAAGAAAAAGAGGGCCACAGACGAGGCCGAGAGGTACTGGTGAACAGCAACCATTGTCAGATTTTGGGAAAAGAAAGATCAAATATCATACGACCGAGATTATTCCTCACGGGAGGAGTACGCGTCTTAGGGATAATCCATTATTGCAATTCGATGTTGATACGGACGAATATGGGCGGTTAGAGGAACTGATTAAAGTAAATTTGCTACCGTTTAAGAGAATCGATTGGAGTTGTTGGATAGGTTGGGACAAAGAGAGAGAATCGAGCAGTTGATGGGCTCTAAGTTTCGATTAGCACTAGATTGCGATGTTTGCAATATAAGGAGCTTACGTTAGAGTTCAACGCGACTTTTCAATACAAGCAAGGAAATTACGCACAGCCCAATGCAGTGTCGTTTAGCTTGGGTAGGCAAGTTCATGAGATGACAATTCTGCAGTTCGCAGTGGCGACAAGGTTTTATACGCAAGAGGAAGTTGAGATGGAGGCGTTCGCGACATGTTTACGTGGGGTATTTGTGAGACAGCATGTGCATAGTCTGATGAAGAATGAGTTAGCGAGTTTCTAGAGCACAATTTCTCACGTGCCATTCTCTGCAGCGTTGGTATCTTCCGATATTGTTGACCCGGTCCACAGGTTTTTACATAAGAGTCTTTCAGCTACATTGGTGGTCTGGGTACTAGTGAGAATAAGGTGAATCATGTGGAGTTATTTTGTTTGATGTGCATGATTGAGAATAGGCCGGCGAATGTAGCGAGTGTATTGACGTGGTCTATGAAGAGGACATGGAGAGGAGGTACTGGGGATAGTATTTACTATGGCCCGTATGTGACGAAGATAGCATAGAGTTTGGGGGTATTAAATAGGTATCCAGCTGGGTTGATCGGTAAGGGGCCAACCTCGAGTTGGATAGGGTTAAAGGAGTTGCAGGGGTCTGGTATAGTTACACTGACAGAGCCAGCCGCGTGGGAGTCGATTAAGCAGGGTCCACAGGTCCAGCCGCCACCTGATACTGAGGCGGCAGCAGCATTGCAGGTGGGTGTTCCGACCCGTTATCAGAGGCCACCACCGAGGGCCGAGTTACCTGGGAGACAATATCCACTGGCTCAGCCTTGGCCTGTTCCATTGACACTTGATTCGTTGTACGACTGCAAGGAGACAAGATTCGTTCAGTTGCATGGGTATATTGGGAGTGTGAGGCAGTTGGTGGAGAGGACCGCCGTAGTCACGAGGCGGGTCAGAGGAGACTAGAGGATGGCATGCGGGTTATTATGGAGAGTCTTCATCTGCAGCCACCGCCATCTTGGCAACCACAACAGACTCAGGCGGGGCCGAGTAGTATGGAGGGCGTGCAGCCTTCTCATGGGTTTGGTGGAGGTGATGAAGAGGACTGGGGTGAAGAGGATTGAGGAGACAATAGCTGGAGCGTTCATGAAGTATCTTTAGTTTGGTTATTTTCTTTTATGCTGTTTTTATCCTCATTATCAGCCTGTACCTAATATTTTGAATAATTTAACTGGTGGGTTGGGATGGGTTTTGGTAGTATGTTTCGTATGGTTTTGACATGTTATTATCTATATATTATGTTTGGTGTGTTCATGTATTGTTGACAGGTTGATATTTGTTGCCGCTTCCGTTCGCATGTACGAGATTAGAAACAGTTTTCTGAGCGTGTTCGGATTGGAGGGCGTATGTGGAAATGACTGGCATACTGACAGTCTCACATATATATTCAGCTAAGTCATTCCATTTGTATTATAATTTTTATTTTTGTTTGGTATTTTTAGGTAGTTTAGTATGTTTTCATCCTTGCATTAGGGACAATGCAAATTTTAAGTGTGGGGATGGAGCATTTGAGTCATAGTTTAGTTCGTTAACTTAGTGTGTCGAGTCATAAATTAAAAATACAAAAAAAAATTGAAAATTTGAAAAAAACCAAAAAAATAAAAAAAAAATGTTGAAAATGTCTCTCGATTTAAGAAGTTTGCAAAGTAAAAGCGAAAAAAGATAGAAAAATCAGTTTTTTTCGGGTTGCAAATAATGATAATATGAGAGTTAATGAATTAAGCCCTTATCTAATTTGGGATGTGTGAGTAGGCTTGGCCCGGTTTTAGGTTTCTTTGAGCTAAAAATATACCTAATTGTTGATTTACTAGTGGGTTCTCATCTAGGAGAGGTAGTGAAGCCGAAACTGTCAATAATAGTATAAGGGATGCCGTTATAAGCTAAGATCATTAGGATTTTTTATCATATCATGGAAATAAAAAAATAATAATAATAAGAGCTAGACTGGAAAAAAAAATCGGCAAGGCCTATGTAATCTCTGTTGGGGATAGTGACTCTGACTTGGAATACCTCTGGGATTGTTAAATAATAATGAAAAAATATTGATGCCTATTGTAATCTCTCTTGGGGATGGTGACTCTGATTGGGAATGCCTCTGGGATAAGGTATGCACGGTCTAAAAAGCTCAAAAGAAAAAAAAACGAAAAGAAAGAAAATATAATAAGGATTTTATTCTAAATTCTCTTGATGTTGGTATAAAACGGTTAGGAAATAGCCCAGTGGTTATTCCTTTTGTTCTATAAGCTTGAGGCGGGACTAGGTGAATACACTAATTCTAGTGTGAGTCCCTAGGTGAGTTGACCGAACTTAAATTAAATAAACATGATAAGGGCTTAGAACCAGGTTTGGGTTTAAGAGGATCAAAATATTTGCAATCGCGGTTAACACGGGTGTTAATTTTAATAAAATAAACCAGCTTTTGTGCCTGAACATTAACTTGATTCTGATTCCATTTGCACAATTCTTTTTCAGGGACGAAAAAATGATAAGTGTGGGGATATTTGATGTATTGTAAAATACATCTATTATTCTTGTTTGGTTTTTCCAGTTTAGTTAGTTTTAGTTTCGTTTCCGTGTAGAATGTATATACTTTTGATATATTTGTGTTCGGCAGGTAATAGTAGAGAAAAGTTGCTGAAAAGTGATGAAAAACAAGTTAAATGTGACAAGATGATGTGTCAGATCGAGAAACAAAAGTTTAGAAGCTGAAACGATGAAAAGATCCAGTTCTGGAGGCTGTCGCTATCCGCGACGGGTTTATGGTTATTGTTTCGTGGGCCGCCATGGAATAAAAAGGAATTGTTGATTTTTGAAGCTGCCGCTACCCGCGACGGACTAAGCCTCATGTTCCACGGGCCGCCACAGGCTTTTGTCGGCAGAATGTTGCGCGAATCTCAAGGATTTTTAGGGTTTTGGATATATATAAGCATCTTAATCATTTGTTAACGGATTAGCAAGCTTGTGGATGAATTTCAGAGATCTTTTGGAGCGTTTTCGAGTTCGTAGAGCTACCGGTTGAAGATACGAAGCGTGGGAGTCATTCTGGTTGCATATTTGCCATTCGGGTGTCTTTACTTTCGTCTTTCTTTCGCTATCATGTTTGTGTTCTTGATTATACTCGGTTTTTACTGTTTTCCATGACTTTGATTGTCTAAACCTGTTTAACTACCTAGATTGGATTCGCGAGGTGCAATTCCTAGGTCAATGTGGTGAATGAGAATGGAATTCATGTCGACCCAGCCAAGATTGAGGCGATCAAAAACTAGGAAGCACCTAGAACCCCAACTGAGATACGATAATTTCTGGGGTTAGCAGGCTATTACAGACGGTTCATTGAGAACTTTTCAAAGATTGCTTAACCGTTAATGTCCCTAACCCAGAAGGATAAGAAGTTTGATTGGGGCGAAGAACAAGAAACGGATTTCAACTGTTGAAAGATAAACTCTGGGACGCACCTATTTTGTCCCTACCTGATGGTACAGATGGTTTGTGGTTTATTGTGATGCGTCTCAACAAGGTCTTGGTTGTGTATTGATGCAACGGGACAAAGTCATCGCATACGCATCTCGTCAGTTGAAGGTGCATGAGAAAAACAATATTACGCACGACCTTGAGCTAGGTGCTGTGATATTCACATTGAAGATTTGGCGTCACTACTTGTATGGGACTCGTTGCACAATCTTTACAAACCATAAGAGTTTGCAACACATTTTCGATCAGAAAGACCTAAACATGAGGCAACGAAGATGGGTCGAGTTATTAAACGATTACGGTTGTGAGATAAAGTATCACCCGGGCAAGGCGAACGTTGTAGCGGACGCCTTGAGCCGCAAGGAGCGCGCAAAGTCTCTAAGTGTGCGATCCTTAGAGATGACCATACAAACTGATCTCACTACTCGGATTCATGAAGCTCAACAAGAAGCGTTTAAACCTGATAACCTACAAGCCGAATCATTGCATGGAATGGAAGCGCAACTGTTGCCAAAGGACAATGGAACATTGTACTACATGGAGCGAATTTTGGTACCATTCTTCGGCGATCTACGCGCACTTATTTTGGACGAAGCTCATAAGTCAAGGTATTCTATACATCCGGGATCTAACAAAATGTACCAAGACTTGAAGGACTTTTATTGGTGGCCTAAGATGAAAGCTGATATTGCTACATACGTGGGTAACTACCTTACTTGTGCGAAGGTTAAGGCGGAGTATCAGAAACCATCAGGGTTATTGCAACAACCTGAGATTCCTGTGTGGAAGTGGCAACAGATATCGATGAATTTCATTACTAAGCTACCAAGAACTCAAAGAGGCCATGATATGATCTGGGTAATTGTTGATCGACTCACAAAGTCCGCGCATTTTCTACCGTTACGGAGTGCCTGTTTTTATCATATCCGACCGAGATGGTCGTTTTGTGTCAAGGATTTAACAAACGTTTCAGAAGGCTTTTGGATCTCAATTGAATCTTAGCACGGCCTTTCACCCACAGACGGACGGCCAAAGCGAGCAGACGATACAAACTTTAGAGGACATGTTGCGTGCTGGTGTGATGGACTTTGGTGGAAGTTAGGATACTCACTTGACTTTAGTGGAGTTTTCCTACAATAATAGCTATCACACTAGCATCCAGGCCGCCTCGTTAAAAGCTTTGTATGGGCGAAAGTGTCGGTCCCCGTTGTGTTGGGCGGAGACCAGAGATAAACAGCTTATCGGTCCAGAGTTGGTTCAGGAAACCAGAGATAAGATTGCTCAGATACGTGATCGTATCAAGACAGCTTGTGATAGACAGAAGAGCTACGCCGGCAAACAACGCAAACCATTGGAATTTGAAGTTGGAAACATGGTTTTGTTGAAAGTCTCGCCTTGGAAAGGCGTAGTGCGATTTGGAAAACGTGGAAAGTTGAACCCACGTTACATTAGACCTTTCGAAATTCTGGAGAAAATTGGAACAGTTGCATACAAGTTAAAACTTCCAGAAGAGCTCAGCAGTGTACACGACACGTTTCACGTGACTAATCTCAAGAAAAGTCCTACACAAGAAATAATCGTAATTCCAGCAGATGAGATTCAGGTCAACGAAAAACTCAATTTACTGAAGAACCTGTTGAGGTTACGGACTGGAAGGTCCACAAAACACGGAGAAGTCATATAAAACTCGTCAAAGTTCGTTGGAAGTCACGTCTTGGCCCAGAGTTTACTTGGGAACGCGAAGACCAAATCAAGTCTAAGTACCCTCACTTGTTTCACAACTCCCCTGCAACCGATAACGCAGCTTGAATTTCGGGACGAAATTCTTTTAACAGGGGGGAGAATGTGACAATCGGTATTTTTCGTGTAATTTCCGTACAATGTGAACAGTATTTTATATTTAATGGTTGTGTATTTTGAACACATGATGTGCATGAATTTATGGTTTATGTTTAAGGAACTCACAAAAATATTTCATGATGCTTGATGCTTGTTATTATTGATTGCGACTCAAAACAGTTTGAACAGTGCACAGAACGAAACTAGCACACTTATCAGATAAACTGGTAGTACTGATAGGAGTTCAGTACTCAGACAGACAGCATGTTTAGGACACAAATTGAGTCCCAGAACCATAATTATACTAGAAACTTATGTGAGAAAGTAAGAGTTTATGTTACTGCTTTCCGAGTGACAAGTGAACACTAGAAACTGGCCGAAACTAGCTAAAAACAATATAATTCAGCAAAATTCAACATCTTATAGTTTATGTAGTCATCTGAAATAATGCCACAATGTTCAGACTAGCTTAAAAAGTGTTGAAAACATTATCATGACATAATTACACAATATGCCATACAAGTTACTAATGTTAACCTTTTTAAGCGATCCGATAATCAAACGAACACCCGAACACAACTAGAAGCATCCTGTGAACTAGTTAACAATATTTCGACATCATCAAGCTAGTTTATGTTCTTAAACACTTTGTAATACATACAAATCCATAACACATTTTGTCACACCCCAACCGACGGCGGAAACATCGGAGTGAGACGAAATAGATTGCTCGAGACACCATAACACTAATATTTGTGACAAGTAGTTAAATAATAATTTCATTCCATTTCTAAAGAGTCAATTACAAGGAACTGAAACAAATACAACGACATGAATAATGAAATACAATACAATAAGAGTACAGAATTTAAAGTGTGTATCTAAGCATCCTCCTAGATTCCATGCATCACCAACATCATCGTTAAACCTACAACATGTTTTAAAAGCGTAGTTCAATACAAAAATTATTGGCGAGTATACAAGTTTGGTGCGTAGTATTTAAGTATAAAAAATGATAAGGAACAATCCACATGGCAAACCTAGTTATCAAGATTAACGTATAAACTGGCATGCGATTTACAAGTCAACCCTCTGTTACGCAAGTAGCAAAATGAATGAATGATATCTTAACATGACCTCAAGAATACAGGCGGTGCGTTACTCCTATAGCGCTATACATGTTAAGTGGAGGTTCGTACGAAGCTAATAACAAGTTCATCACATAAGAATCACCCAGAAAACACGAATCAAGCATAACAAATAGTAAGCATGTATTGGATTGTTTGTTTATGTGTTTGCATAAGAATATGTATACTAAGTGTGGTTTGTATATAAAAACATGTTACACCCAAAAGTGTGAAAATGGTAAAATGGGTCAAGTATACTCACAGTGGTTGCGTATAAGAATCCCTTGAATTAACGCACGAGTAAAGATTGCGAAACCCAAAAGGACGAACGAAACGGTTATCCTAGACGTTACAATACCACATAACGAATTTTTAATATTTATAGGTTAAATATAAATCCTAATATTTAAGATTTACAATTATATTAATTAATTATTAACATTATTTCATTTACAACGTTTTATGTAAAATGAAAACAATTAATTATTTTAATTATTTATAGATAGGTCTAATAACTTTAGTTTATAAAATTATCCAATTATCTAAATAGCCGAGTAAGTCGATATGAATTAAACTGGTAGGATGAGTTTAGTGATTAATAGTTATATTTATAAAACTATTTGGTTGAAAAAGTGTTTATATTTTTTTGATTCTTATATAAAAGCGAAACATAAATTTTTATTAAAAGAAATATCTTTTTATGAATCAAGTATGACATGCAACGTAAGATTAAATACTTGTTAGATTATTTAGATGTATAATTCTTTATATAAACGCCTATTTTTATACCCCCCCTTTTATTTATGTACTGTAAACTAAAAGAAAAAAATTAGGTTCAGATTCTGATGCAATTTAGGCAATGAACAGTTCATATTTTATATGAACCACTTTTATGAGAATTATTGTGCTGAGTTTTAGGTAGGAAAAATAAAACATTAAATATACAAAAGATTGGCTTTATTTGAGTACTGTCATTGTCTTCTTTCTTTTAAAAAAATCAACACAGACGAAAACCAAGGTCATCTTCTTTAATAGTCCTATGTAGACTAATAGAAACAAGAACATCCATTGTTTTTATATCTTGAGTTTGATTTAATTTTTTAAGCCATTCATCATATACAAATTAATAAAATAAATTGCATCGAAGAGGAACAAAATATATCGAAAACAAGAAGAACGAATCTTCGACGACGGTGCGAGTTCCGTCGACGTCTTCTTATCCCCGATGAAGTTTCCAAACTCCGGCATCGCGCAGATGATTCGAGGAAGATGGTGTTTGCGAGGTGATATCTGTTGCGGGTTTTCGACAATAATAGAATGGTTACGATGAATTCCTCGACGTCGTCTATACTCTCCGGCGATGTCTGTTCCTTCCGGCAAAGCTTCTTGTTTCCCGACGTGGTGTTCTCGAACAGTGAGGGTGAGAGGGTTTTTCAAGAGGTGTCGGTTTGTGTGAAAGAGGGAGGAGGAGGGTAGTCGTGGTGTGTTGTTTGCTTGCCGGAAAACCGATCGTAATTACTCCGGTCGCCGGAGTCCAGAGAGATAGCAGAGGGATCGATTGGGGGTGGGGGGGGGGTGGCTAGGGTTAGAATGAGGGTGAAAGAGATGGGATGCTTATATAGTTAGAGTTTCTCAAGTGGGATTGGGCCCAAGGCCCACAAGCCCGTTTCTTGTGATTCGCGCGGCCCGGTATGCTTCTAAAGCCCGTTTTCACAACCGAACGTCGTGAAATATCGTAGGATATTATTTTTGGATTAAAACATGTAAATCTTGTCGGAAATCGATGTGTGAGGTGCTCATTCGTCGGTTTTGTTAAAAGCGCGTAAAAATGTGTTGGTTGTCATTTCTTGTCTTTTTCTCGTTCTGATTTCTACTGTGATTCTAAAAATGGAAGGCGAATACGAATTTTTCTAAAAAAAATTGGAATATGGAAATACGAGGCATTACAGTCTCCCCTCCTTTAGAAAATTTTTGTCCCGAAATTTATTCGAGAGGAAGACTTTGTAAAAGGATTTTGGTAAAGAATTATCGTTTAAAATCGAGACTTGGAAGTTTGGACATGTGTTGAAAGGTATGAAGTTTTGAGGAACGAAAAGTTAGGTTTGTAGAAAGAGGTTGTTTGACTAACATGATTTAAGGCATTAGTAATAAATAAAACATGTGTGTGTGTATAGACAAACGAGTTTAAACAAGTTTGAATGACTCCAAATGAAGGGTTAACTTTAAAATATGATATCCAAGGAGTAAAACTTTCGAAAACGGTAAGCATTCGATGAAAAGTGTGGCCGCACAATAAATTGTAAGAAGAATTTCGTTGATTTCAAAGATGAATAATAAATCACTTGTTTGTAAGAAATTATTTATTAACGAGGAACGAGAACATCAGGTGTTTTAAGTAAAACGATTTTGGAGGTAATGGCCAATTAAGTATGTTTGTACATAAATAAAGATTAGAACGATAGTTTTAACCAAGAAAGTACTTTAGACTTCGAATGTGTAAACAAATTTGTTCGTAAAGAGGCTTGTATTGTCGCAACCCCCGGCCCCTGTCTCCTGGGAACGGGCGGCCGCGAGCTCAGATTCAATGGTATCGGTGTTTATCATTTTGGCAGCGGAATTTACATCAGGACCGTAGTTAGGAAATATTTTATCAGAGTAAAATACCACATTTTTTTAATAATAAACACATGGGTAAAACCCAAGTTTCCATTACAAACATGTTTATAGGTATAAACCCTATTTTATTTAAATAAAGTATCTTCTTTATTTAGGTAACTTTTATTTCCACATTTTCCAAGCTTTCAGTGCTGTCCAGCTGGCTTCTAATTGGCTTTCACATTTTGTTACCTGAAACGCGTTTAAAAACATTTTGTCAGTGGGAAATACTTGTGAGTGAATCCCAGTTTAATCAAAATAGGTTTTATTATTGTACAGTATTGAGGGCGATCTCACAATTATATTTGTTTCCAATTATTACTTTAATTACCACCCACGGTACTGTCAACCCGACTTGTGGTCATGTTACTACTCACAGTGTAGTAACAAATTTTGTATGCAAAACCCCAACATACCGACGATAATTGTAGAATTTACAAATACTCAATCACTGTTGATCATAATGTAAAACATTTGAGGTTTTGTAAAAACAGTTTGCAAAAAGGTTTACACAAAAAGGAGATTACTCACATTGCTACTTTAGGTATTTTTCTTGTGATTTCCTGGTTATAATCTATTATTTAAACAATGCACACATGTTGTATAATAACCCAATTTTACATTAGTTATACCATCCCCGAGACAGAACTCCAATGACTACATCGGGCAGAGCTTTGACAGCCGTTACGGAGCACTAGATCAATCGGGCAGCGTATCTAATATGTAACCGGGGGTTAAAATACTTACAACGAGGTAGAGCTTCGCTAATTAGGGGATATTATGCCCGGGTATAATTGCTACACTACAGAAATTGGGAGAGAATTATTGATTTTGAACGACGGAAATGAACTGCCGATCGTTCTAATTTATAGGGCTGGAAATCGAGTTCGTCGAGCCCCGCGTAAGCCGAAGACTAAGTCTTCGCGTCTCGTGACTTAGGGTTATAGGGTCTAGGTTTGCTGATTCGCTGGTTATAGACTTGACACGTGCCTGCCACATGGCAGCTCCGGGTGCGCCCTGGTCTTGAGCTGTCGCGGCCCGCGACCAGGTTGGCTAAGGGCTTCGCGCCTTGCTAGGAACCATTAAAAATTGTTTTTATATTATTTTTATAAAATTATATGTATATAGGGTCAAATCTCACATACGTGGTGTATTTTAGGGCGTATAAGGGTGTTCTAAATATTTAGGAGTGTTGGAAATAATTTTAGGAGGGTTGTTATATCCTCCCCACCTTGTTTTAGAACTCGTCCTCGAGGTCTACTGGAACAGGTGTGGGTATTTCCTTTGCATCTCTGCTTCAAGCTCCCACGTGTATTTTGGTCCTATCTTGGAATCCCATTTCACTTTGACTAGAACTAATCTCTTATGTTTAAGATTCTTGACTTTCCTGTCTTCAATCTGTAGAGGTTTCTCTATGAACTTAAGTTTTTCATTTACCTCTATGTCCTTAAGAGGTACCACTAATGATTCATCGGCTAAGCACTTTTTGAGATTACATACATGAAATACATCATGTATTCCTGCCATTTCCTCTGGCAGTTGTAGCTGGTAAGCTACTGGTCCTCTTCTTCTAATAATCTCAAAAGGTCCAACATACCTGGGGCTTAGCTTTCCCCTCTTGATGAATCTTACCACTCCTTTCCAAGGAGAAACTTTTAACATAACCTTGTCTCCTACCTGAAATTCCAATGGCTTTCGCCTGTTATCAGCATAACTCTTTTGTCGATTGCGTGCTGTTTTTAGTCGACTTGAATAATTTTGTCCGTGGTTTCTTGTCACATCCCAAAAACGTCGCAGCGGAATATAAAACGTAGTGGTGACAGAAGTTGGTGCCTATTTATATCTTGTTGAATGATGCAATTAATTGTTGGACATATTGATTTATTTTAAACATAAGTTATTAAACATTACGTTTTAAGACACGACACAACCACATAGTTAAGTTGTCTTTGATCCTCGGGGATCTTATTACATATGTCCCAGAAAGTTTAAAAGTTTGTCCAACATTTTTAAATAACACGACATGCATCATCAAACACAAGATACACCATGATTCCCAAAGCCGAACTCAAGTACCTGTAGAACACGTTAAAATCAAGTGTCAACACAAAGGAAGGTGAGTTCACATAGTCAAACTTAATCATTCTGATCCAAAGGAAAACTTTCTAATTATGTGTTTATTTTAAAACATCCATATAATTTTTAGAAAGTTCATTTACTTCCTTAATAAAATCCATGGGTCATCCGTCGTAAGTTCAAAAACCCGACATTAAGGCATTTTCCCAAGTTTTGTATATTAAATTCAGAGCGTCAACTTTCAGACTCGTATGTTAGCTAGACAATACGAACTATATATTTACCATCCAGGGATAATCAATGCTAGACAATAACCAGAATCTAAATTCGTCGTTTGACTTGACACGGGGCGACAAGTCACGACGGGGTTGTCAACCCGATAGATCTACCAA
Source organism: Helianthus tuberosus (assembly GCA_030545235.1). Classification (NCBI taxonomy): domain Eukaryota; kingdom Viridiplantae; phylum Streptophyta; class Magnoliopsida; order Asterales; family Asteraceae; genus Helianthus; species Helianthus tuberosus. The sequence goes on from CM060407.1 coordinate 130,637,286, forward strand.
CAATTACTCGCGTACATTATTTAATCGATTAAAGGACATCATTGGCGCAGGGTCCATATTGGGACCATATATGATGTCTGCCTCATGTACAGTATATATATCCTACTAATATGACAAATTTAATATACGATGTTGTATGAATCCCCACCGAAATGTAAGCCTATGCTGTTACTTACTCTCTTGAGACCAGGCAATATTCATTCCAACCATACCATTGCTTTTCCCCCAAACATATATTCATCCAAAAACGTTTTACCTCGAAACGTATAATTTATCAAACTCCATATATTTTCAACGAAAATATATACTTTATATTAAAAGGTATGTTTTAATCCAAAAACATTATTAAACCCTTTTTTGCGTGTTCTACCCCCAAAGCATATACAAAGCAGTAAAAGAGGGGTTTAGTGACACTCACCTTTGGGTGCGTATTTTAAAGAGCGCAATCCCAGAGATTGATTTCTATACGTCCTATTATATATAGGAACGATTTATAAATCAATATATCACAAAAATTCTAAGTTTCTCCGTTTTCTTAGAATTTTCACATAATGTTGAGATTTTCTCAAAAAGTTCTCGTTTTTTATTATGTTGGCACATTAATTTATATATGAGTTCACACATACATATATATATATATATATATATATATATATATATATATATATATATATATATATATATATATATATATTTTAAGATTTTGCGACTTGAACGATTTTATTGGTGACCGTTGTTAGGGGAGGATTTTCCAATCCTAAGGATCCCGGATCCTCAAGTGCTGCCAGGATCATGGATCCTCAATTCTGTTTGAATTAAGGATCCTCAGCAGGTGTTGCAGGATCAGGATTCAGGATCCTTATTGTTATCCTTTTACTAACAATTGTCTACCTTGTACGTAAGCTTGTTTTGCAGGAACAAAGGCATGGACCAAGTCTCATCGAAATTCCTGGAGCATATTCCCTCAATATTCCGCACGTGCTTGGCCATTGTGAACGTTGTGGAGATCGTGGGGAGCTTGCACAAATTGCGGATAGTTAGTCAGTATAGTTATTTCTAATTTAAAATGGGGATAACAAGCTTGAGTAGAACACTTAGCTAATTTTGGCATTCACACACTCTCGTAACAGCTCTCGAACACTACTTGGCGATTTCATACATTTTTTGCACATTGCACACTAGTGATCCTTGTAACAAGCTTGTTATCATCCCAAGTTGTAAATTTCTTTCGTTTAATCTTAGTTGGTGATCGGTAGTTTCCGTCACCCGAGGTTTTTTATGCCGGAGATCAACTCTTGATCAAGGGCTTTTTCCTCGTATAAATCCTTGTGTCACTTGTTCATTTCATTTCTGAATTATCTTTAACATTGTTCATTGATTCAAGTATCACACCTCACAACAAAAGATTTGGTTGCATTATCCTTGCTTGATTTTTGACCAAAACAGTTTGGCGCCCACCGTGGGGCAATTGGTACTTCATTACTAAGAAACTCTCGTTTTTGTGATCATTTCGGTTCATTACAACCTAGCAGATGGCTTCTTCAGCAAAGAGCACTTCAAATTCAATGCCGGCAATGAGTTCTTCACAGGGCGTTCCTCCTTTGCCTCCACCACCTTCTGGATCCCAGAAGAATGCTGAAAATGCTGCGAAGAGACAAAGCCCCATTTTTCCAAAACCACCAACTTCTTCTGTTTCTTCTAATCCTACTACTAATGATCCTTTTACTCTGATTTTGCAGATGAGGGATCACATACAAGAGCAGGATAAAACCAACGAAAGGATCCTCCGGGAGATCGGTGACATCAAGAAACAGAAGAGATTAGGGGAGGATCACTCTCCTCTGATACCAAGGTCACTGGATTTCGACACTCCGGCTATAACTGCCCAGCAATCTGGAGCCTTAGACATCCAGTACCAAACTGAACCGTTGGGAAGGCGTTATGGAGCAACAACTATGAGTCAGGCTTTTGGGTCTCACTTCTAGCCTCAAGGATCCTATTTTCAGCCTTCGGGATCCTCTTTTCAGCATCAGGGATCCTTCGTCAGCTCAGGAGGATATTTGGGAATGCACACAGTCCAAGGATCCTCTCAGGTTCAAAGATCCTCAGGGGTCCAAGGATCCTCCATGGTTCAAGGATCATCTCAGGTTCAAGGATCCTCATTTCAGGTTCAAGGATCCTCAGGGGTCCAAGGATCCTCCATGCCTAAAGGATCCTCTCAGTTTCAAGGATCCAATATCTTTCAGGATCAAGGATTCTTAAGAAGTGTACAACCCCCAAGCATAGATGTTCATCAAGGAGACTTCATTCCAATGCAGACCATTGCCTCTTCTGGTCCTTCAATCATACCAGAATCCCGTCAATATGGATTCACATCTGCAGTTCCTAACTCAAATCCTATGGGAGGTAATACTTTCAATAATTCTTATAACACTAACCATGGCTCTATACAGGATACAGGTATCAATCAAGCTATGGCTAGGGAATTACAGAAGCTGAAGGATATGATATCCAGCGTTCCAGGAGTGGTTAAGCCCATTCCTGAAATTGCAGATGGAAGCCATAGGATATCTCGTTTTGCACCACCCATTTGTGATGCTGAGATACCCAAAAGGTTCCAAATACCAACTATGAAGCTGTATGATGGTTCAACGGATCCAGAGGAACATGTAGCTCAATATAGTGAGAGGATGGAGATCAACCCCATCCCAGAGAGGTTAAAAGAAGCATGTCTATGCAAGGGTTTCGGATCCACACTCACAGGATCAGCTCTTAAATGGCTGCTAAGTCTTCCCCCTTACTCTATTACTTCATTTGCTAATCTAGTTAACCTGTTTAATAGTCAATTCTCATGTAGCAGAAAATTTGAACGATTAACTAGTGATTTATATAGGGTAACACAAGGTCAAAATGAATCACTTAGAGATTATATCACTAAGTTTAGTAAAGAATCCTTAGACATTCCTAACCTGGATATAGCTACGGCTGTGGAGGCCTTTAAAATGGGTTTGCTTAGGGATTCATTATTCTATGATGATCTTGTTATGACCCCATGCAGGAATCTTGATGAAGTAAGAACCAGGGCCCTTAGGTTCATCCGTCTAGAGGATGACAAAAGGATCCAGGAGAGATTAGCAGGATCCTCAAAATAGGAGAAGCAAGGATCCTACTTCAAAAATAACAAGTTTAACTCCTACAACAAGTCTGATAACCAGAATGTGCATGCAGTAGAACAAGAAGAGGATGATGAGGATTATCCTCCAATTTCTGAACACTGTTTTTCTGTTGATAACAATGAACTAATTCTTGCAATGCAGAATCTAGGTGAGAAAGCAAGATAGCCAAGGAAAAGTGATAAACCAGCTGCAACAAAAGACAAGTCCAAATGGTGTGCATATCATGAGGATTTCGGACATCTCACTGAAGAGTGTATTGCACTTAGGAAAGAAATTGGTTACTTATTAAGCAAGGGGCACTTGAAGGAGCTTTTGGGAAGAAAGAAGTCAAGGATCCAGGATCCTGAAAGGATCCCAGAAAAAGCTCCTGCTCCTCCGGCAGATGCACAAGTTATAAACTTCATATCCGGTGGATCAGACATTTGAGGTACTTCCTTTTCAGCAGCCAAAAGATATGCTAAAGAGACCAAGATGGATAATGGAGATAGACCCATCCGGACCTCCACTATCACACAAGATAAAGTCATAACTTTTGATGAGGATGATCGTGTTGATGTTCAGAATCCTCATCATGATGGTCTTGTTATTACTCTATTTATTTCTAACCATTTTGTTCGCAGGATCCTGATAGATGGAGGAAGCTCAGTAAGCATCATTCAGCTTGACGTCATCAAGAAGATGAACATTCCTAAATAAGACATTGTGCCAAGATCTTCAGTTCTTGTGGGATTCAACGGAGAAACTAAGAATACATTGGGGGACATCAAACTCCCCATCTATATTGAATGACTCCATTCTTATAAAAAATTTTGTGTTATAGATTGCTTATCTTGTTGTAATGTTATCCTTGGCAGGCCATGGATACATGACATGAAGGCAGTCCCATCTACCTATCATCAATGTGTAAAGCTTCCTAGTCCATGGGGAGTGGTGAAAATTGAGAGTGATCAACAAGAAGCTAAGAATCGTTACACCTCATCAATGAAGCTAGCCTTAAGACCAAGGGAGCAATAGCAATTAAAGCATCCTTCAAGAGATGTCTTGGAGGCACGAGAACAGGATGTGAAAGAAATCCTTATGGATCCTCATGATCCTAAATCCATAGTCTTCATAGGATCAGGGATCCTCAGCAACATTGAATAAGAGCTAGTATCCTTCCTTAAGAGGAGGAAAACTACCTTTGCCTGGAAGCATGAGGACATGACAAGTATATCTAAAGATATAATTACTCATAAGCTTGCCATTGACAGGTCATTCAAGCCTATACATCAGAAAAGGAGGAAGTTTGCACCTGAAAGGAATGTTATTATCCAGGAAGAGGTAGATAAACTATTTCGGGCAGGTATGATAAGAGAGGTTAAGTATCCAAGGTGGTTAGCCAATGTGGTTGTTGTTCAAAAGAAAAATGGAAAGTGGAGGGTATGTGTCGATTTTACTGATTTAAACAAGGCATGTCCCAAGGATCCTTTCCCATTACCCCACATTGACTCCATGGTGGATGCTACCACGGGTCATGAGTTGTTGACTTTTATGGATGCTTCATCTGGATTTCAACAAATTCAGATGTAACCATCTGATCAAGAGGATACAGCCTTTATGACCCCAACTAGTATATATTGTTATATTGCTATGCCATTTGGACTAAGGAATGAAGGTGCTACTTATCAAAGGCAAGTCAATATGATGTTCAAGGAACAAATTGGACACACTATGGAAGTCTACATAGATGATATGGTGGTTAAGTCCAAGAAAGCTGAGGATCACCTTAGAGACTTGGAGGAAGCATTCAATATCCTTGATAAATTTAATATGAAACTAAATCCTTCCAAGTGTCACTTTAGTGTTAAAGCAGGTAAATTCCTGGGCTATATGGTGACAAAAAGAGGCATTGAAGCAAGTCCAGAACAAATTAAGGCTATTGTGAATATCAAATCTCCTGCCAATGCCAAGGATGTGCAAAGATTGACAGGCAGGATCGCAGCTGTTAGGGGAGGATTATCCAATGATCAGTGATCCTCATTTACTGTTGGGCTTAGTGATCCTCAATGCTGTCTGAATTAGTGATCCTCAGAAAGTATTGTAGGATCAGGATCATGGATCATCATCAGGATCCTTATACTAACGATTGTCTGCTTTGAATATGAAGTTGTTTTGCAGGAGTACGAGCTTGGACTTGGTCTTGGCGATATTCCTGGAGCATATTCCATATTTATTCCGCATGTGCATGGCTAAAGTGGACGTTATGGAAGTCGTGGAAGACTTGCTCAAAATGCGGACAGTTTGTTAGCTTAGATGTTTTCCATTTTTAAAAAAGGGATAGCGAGCTAAATATAAACACTTGGCTAATTTTAGCTTAACACACACACACACTCGCAACCGCTCTCACTAGCTCTCGACAATTCACTTGGCGATTACACACTTTTTTGCACATTACACTATAGTGATCCTCGTAACTAGCTCGCTATCATCCGAAGTTGTAATACATTTCTTGTTAATCTGAGTTGGTGATCGGTAGTTTCCATCACCCGAGGTTTTTTATGCCGGAGATCATTCATTGATCAAGGGCTTTTTCCTCGTATAAATCTTTGTGTCACTTGTTCATTACATTTCTGAGTGATCCTTAGTATTGTTCATTGATTCAAGCATCACACCTCACAACAGAAAGTTTGGTTGCATTATCTTTGCTTGATTTTTTACCAAAACAGTTTGGCGCCCACCGTGGGGCAATTGGTGCTTCGTTCTTGAGAAATTATTATTCTGGTGATCATTTCGGTTCGTTACAATCAAGTAAATGGCTTCCTCAGCAAAGAACATATCAAGCTCTATGTCGGCGATCAGTTCTTCACAAGGTGTTCCTCCTTTGCCTCCACCACCTTCTGGATCCCAGAAGAATGCTAAAAATGCTGCGAAGAGACAAACCCCCATTTTCCAAAAACCACCAACTTCTTCTGTTTCCACTAACCCTACTACTAATGATCTTTTTAATCTGATTTTACAGATGAGGGATCGCATGCAAGAGCAGGACAAAACTAATGAACGGATTCTCCAAGAGATTGGTGATATTAAGAAACAGAAGAAATCAGTGGAGGATCACTCTCCTCTGATGCCAAGGTCATTGAATTTTGACACTCCAGTTGTAACTACCATACAATCGTCAGTTCCGGGCATTCAGTATCAAAGTGGTCCATCGGAAAGGCGTTATGGAACAACAACTATGAGTCAGGCATTTGGCTCTCACTTCCAACCTCAAGGATCCTGCTCTCAGCCATCGGGATCCTCTTATCAGCATCAGGGATCCTTCATCAGCTCAGGAGGATATTTAGGAATGCACCTGGTCCAAGGATCCTCCCAGGTCCAAGGATCCTTCCCGGTCTAAGGATCCTCCTAGGTACAAGGATCCTCCCAGGTCCAAGGATCCTCCCAGGTCCAAGGATCCTCCCAGGTCCAAGGATCCTTCCCGGTCCAAGGATCCTCCCAGGTCCAAGGATCCTCCCAGGTCCAAGGATCCTTTATGAATCCAGGGTCCTTTCAGGTTCAAGGATCATCTCAGCCTCGAGGATCCAACATCTTCCAGGATCAAGGATTCCCAAGAAGTATGCAGCCCCCGAGCTCGGATGTTCATCAAGGAGACTTCATACCAATGCAAACCGTTGCTTCCTCTGGTCCTTCAATCATACCAGAATCTTGTCAATATGGATTCACATCTGGAATTCCAAACACGAATCCTGTGGGAGGTAACACTTTTAATAATTCATATAACATTAACCATGGCTCTATGCAGGATACAGGTGTCAATCAGGCCATGGCCAGGGAGTTACAGAAGCTCAAGGACATGATATCCAGTGTACCAGGAGTGGTCAAACCCATTCCTGAAATTGCAGATGGTAGCCATAGGATATCTCGCTTTGCACCACCTATTTGTGATGCTGAGATACCCAAAAGATTCCAGATACCATCCATGAAGCTGTATGATGGTTCAACGGATCCAGAGGAGCATGTAGCTCAATACAGGGAGAGGATGGAGATCAATCCAATTCCTGAGAGGTTAAAAGAAGCATGTCTATGCAAGGGATTTGGATCCGCACTCACATGATCTGCTCTTAAATGGCTACTAAGTCTTCCCCCTTACTCTATTACTTCATTTTCTAATCTAGTTAATTTGTTTAATAGTTAGTTCTCTTGTAGTAGAAAGTTTGAACAATTAACTAGTGATCTATATAGGGTAACACAAGGTCAAAATGAATCACTTAGAGATTACATCATTAAGTTTAGTAAAGAATCCTTAGATATTCCTAACTTGGATATTGCTACGGCTGTAGAAGCCTTTAAAATGGGATTGCTTAGGGATTCACTATTCTATGATGATCTTGTTATGACCCCTTGCAGGAATCTTGATGAAGTAAGAACCAGGGCCCTTAGGTTCATCCGCCTAGAGGATGACAAAAGGATCCAGGAGAGATTGACAGGATCCTCAAAACAGGAAAAACAAGGATCCTACTTCAGGAACAACAAATCAAAATCCTATAACAAATATTATAACCAGAACATGCATGCATGGAACAAGAAGAGGATTGTTATGGCTCATTTTCTAAGCATACATATCTTGAACTATATTCTGCTTTTAATTGTTTATCTGTGACCAGGATACTGGACGGGGATATTGCTAACATCCTGGGTGATATCCTGAAGTATATCGAATTAGTCACGTGCAGGTGAAAGACTGGGGCTTGCTAACGGTCAAATGGACTTCATTTCCTCAAGACTCGGGCGTGTTTGTTAAAGGAGAGACGTTGAGCCCAAAAGACCAGGTCTCCAACGTTCAACCAAGGAATATTCGTTGGATCTCGGTTATGTAGGATAGTTAGTTACATTTGTTTTACTATAAATAGATGGGGGCGGATCAGATTAAGTCACTCAACTCACACATTTTCGAACACTTTCTCTTTAGCTCATCGCAAACACTACACACATCACTTGTATTCGAATTACATTGTAACACATAGTCTATCCGCACCACATCCTGCACTGTATCCTGATATTTGAAGCAATAGAAGAACAAGGCAGCTGCGATTGTCAGCTCCCGAGGTTTTATGCCGGCGATCTAGATTGATCAAGGGCTTTCCTCGTACATCACGTGTCCACCTTTACATTTTCGCTCATTGTTTGATCATAGATACAGCTCTATATCCTGAGCCATATCCTGAAACTGTTTTCATATCTAATTTTGTTAACACATTTTTCACACATATTTCTAGCACACTACCTCACTTAACTAATTTGATCACTTAATTGCTTAGGTAATTTTTGACCAAAACAATTTGGCGCCCACCGTGGGGCAAGTGGTGCTACTTTTACTAAAAATCTTTGTGAAATCGTTAATCGGTTTTCTATTTTCAAAACTTTTTTCCACATTGTTTACAATGGCCTCAAGATCAAACATGAGCTCTTCCACTATGTCTGCTACAACCTCTGCTACTACTGGTTCGGTGCTTCCACCACCTCCTCCAAGGATGCCGTTTTCTTCACAATCTCAAGATGTTATCCCTACTCGGAGTGTCCAGGGATCTGCTCCCGTTTTAGCCTCTAATGATGAAATTTTGACTTTATTTGGAAGTGTGCAGGAACAAATGAGGCAGCAGCAGGAAACTAATCAAATGCTGTTAAGAGAAATACAACTCTTAAAAGCTAGCTCGAGTAGACCCGCTGAAGAAACTGTCACTCCTATACAGCCCAGGGCTTTGAACTTCAGTTCCGCAGGTTACACTGAGGATAATAGGGGGAATATCGTCCCAAGCCATTCTCAGAATCGTACCCCTGAGATACCCTCTTCGGTCAGGATATCGACTGTGAGAAGTTCAGGATATGCATCAGGATATGGCCAAATTCCTCAGAACGGTAATGTGTCAAATAATAATATTCTTGCTACTAACAACAATGGCTCTTTGCAGGATGCAGGTATGACGTCAACATTTACCAGGGAGCTCCAGAAATTGAAGGACATGATATCCAGTGTACCTGGAGTGGTCCAGCCAATTCCGAAAGTATCCCAAGACAGCCACAGGATATCCCGCTTTGCATATCCTATCTGTGACGCTGAAATCCCAAAAAGATTTCAGACTCCCAACATGAAGTTGTATGATGGGACTACGTATCCTGAAGAGCATATTGCCCAGTATAGGGAAAGAATGGAGATTAACCCTATCCCTCCGGAGCTCAAGGAAGCATGCTTGTGCAAGGGATTTGGTTCTACCCTGACAGGATCAGCCTTAAAATGGCTGTTAAACGTCCCTCCTCACTCAATTACTTCGTTTGCTCATTTGGTTAATTTATTTAACAGTCAATTTTCTTGTAGTCGGAGTTTTGAGAAACTAACCAGTGATCTTTACAGGATAACTCAAGGGCCTCTGGAATCCTTGAGGGATTATGTGAACAAATTCAGTCGAGAATCCTTGGATATCCAACATCTTGATGTTGCAACAGCTGTGCAAGCTTTTAAGATGGGATTACAAAAGGATTCTCAGTTTTATCAGGATCTTGTAATGAATCCCTGCAGGAATCTCGACGAAGCTCGTAACAGGGCTTTGAGATATATCCGTCTGGAAGATGACAAGAAGATGCTGGAGAGGATGAATTCTACCTCAACCTATGAATCAACTAACAGGAAATCAGAAACCTCATATAAGCCATATCGCTCCAGGCCATATGGCAGAAATGATAACAAGAAAGTGAATGCTGTTGAAGACGAGGATCCTGAAGAATATCCTGACTTATCTGAATACTGCTTTTCTGTTAATATACCTGAATTAATGTATGCTATGCAGGGCTTAGGGGACAAAGCTAGGTGGCCTCGAAAGAACCAGCAGAAAGCTGATTGGAAGGATAAATCCAAATGGTGTGCCTTCCACGAAGACTTCGGACATATGACCGAGGATTGCATTGCTTTAAGGAAAGAGATAAGTTACCTGTTAAGCAAGGGGTATCTGAAGGACTTGCTGGGAAAAAAGAAGAATAAAGGGCAGGATCCCGAGAAGGATCCTGAACGAGCAGCATCACCCCCAGCAGATGCCAAGATAATTAACTTTATTTCAGGAGGATCCGACATTTGTGGGACTTCGTATTCGGCGGCCAAGAGACATGCAAAGGAAGCTAAGAGTGAGAGGGGAGACAGACCAGTCGGGATGACTACCCTCACAACTGATAAAGTGATCACTTTCGATAGTGATGACAGGGATACTGTTCAGGATCCTCACCATGATGCTTTAGTAATAACATTATATGTGGCTAACCATTTTGTACGCAGGATACTGGTAGACAACGGTAGTTCTGTCAATATAATTCAGCTGGAAACATTGAAGAGGATGAATGTGTCTCCGATGGATATCACTTCGAAGTCCACTGTGCTCGTTGGTTTCAGTGGAGAAGCTAGGAATACCGTAGGGGAGATAAAGTTACCAGTATATGTTGAAGGGGTCAACTCAATACAACGCTTCTGTGTGATGGACTCCTTATCCTGCTATAACAGCATACTGGGAAGACCATGGATTCACGATATGAAGGCTGTGCCATCAACATATCACCAATGCATCAAGATCCCTACCCCTTGGGGAGTTGTCAATGTGGAAAGTGATCAACAGGAAGCGATAGAATGCTACTCATCCTCAATGAAATCCTCAACTAAGCCTAGTAAAGCATAGCAATTAAAGACGCGGGCCCAAGATATCGTGGAGGATTCGGAGCAGGATGTGAAGAAAATTATCCTGGATCAGGATAATCCTAATATCTCGATGCTCGTAGGAACCAATATCCCTCAGGATATTGAAGAGTAGTTAACTAACTTTTTGAAATGCAGGATGTCAACGTTTGCATGGAAGCATGAGGATATGACAGGCATATCCAAAGACATTATCACTCACAAGCTTGGAATTGACAAATCATTCAAGCCTGTTCAACAAAAAAGAAGAAAATTCGCTCCTGAGCGGAATGCGATTATCCAAGAGGAAGTTGAAAGATTGTTGAAATCCAGGATGATCAGAGAAGTCAAGTTTCCAAGATGGTTAGCAAACGTAGTTGTGGTACAGAAGAAAAATGGGAAATGGAGAGTCTGTGTAGACTACACGGACTTGAACAAGGCTTGTCCTAAAGATCCGTTTCCTCTCCCTCTTATCGATGCAATGGTAGATGCTACTGCAGGACATGAAATGTTAACATTCATGGACGCATCCTCAGGATTTCAGCAGATTCAAATGGAGCCTTCGGATCAGGAGGATACTACTTTCATGACACCAACAGGTATATATTGCTATACTGCTATGCCTTTCGGTTTGAAAAATGCAGGTGCAACGTACCAGAGATTGGTGAACATGATGTTCAAAGATAAGCTGGGGGACACCATGGAGGTATATATTGACGATATGGTGGTAAAATCTAAAAGAGCTGAGGATCACCTCTGGGATATCAAGGGAGCATTTGATATCCTAGATCAATACAACATGAAGCTGAATCCTGCTAAGTGCCATTTCGGAGTGGGGGCAGGAAAGTTTCTTGGATATATGGTGACAAAAAGGGGGATAGAAGCAAGCCCAGAGCAGATCAAAGCTATCCTGGATATAAAATCACCCTCAAATATGAAGGACGTACAAAGGTTGACAGGCCGAGTAGCAGCTTTGAATAGATTTATTTCAAGATCCTCAGAAAAATGCAAGGAATTCTATGATATCCTCAAGAAGAATAAGAAATTTGAATGGGGAACAAAGCATGAAGCAGCCTTGCAGGATTTGAAGCGATATCTCTCAACTGCACCTCTATTGATGAAGCCTGAAAATGGTGAACCACTATCCCTATACCTCGCTGTATCGGGGAATGCTGTAAGTGTCGTTCTTGTAAAAGACCATGAAGGTCAGCAATATCCTGTTTATTATGTTAGTAAAAGTTTGTTAGATGCTGAAACTAGGTATTCTCATTTAGAAAAATTGATATTAGCTCTAGTCATGGCATCGACAAAGCTTAGACATTATTTTGAGACACATAGGATCCATGTTAAAACGAATTATCCTATAAAAAATGTGCTTAGGAAACCAGAGATGTCAGGCAGGATGGCCAAGTGGTCAGTAAAGTTAAGTGCTTATGATTTAGTATATGAACCTAGAAATGCCATAAAGTCTCAGGCTTTAGCTGACTTTGTGGCTGATTTCAGTAGTGATATTCAGGATGAGATAGACCTAGAAGTTCAACAGTTAGGAGAATCTTCAGGATCCTGGACATTATATACTGATGGTGCATCTAATATAAGAGGTGTAGGTTTAGGTATACTACTAAAATCGCCACAGGGGGACATATTACCCCAGGCCATTAGGTGTGAATTTCCTGCTACTAATAATGAGGCAGAATATGAAGCTTTAATTGCAGGATTAGAATTGGCTAAGAATATGAGTATCAAGAATTTGCAAGTATATCTTGACTCCTTGTTAATTACTAACCATTTTAATGGATCCTATGCAGTCAAGGGTGAGAAATTAATCGAATACCTCGATATTCTCAAAAAATTAGCAGGATATTTCGATGTTTTTACACTTGAACAGGTACCAAGGGAGGATAATGCTAAAGCAGATGCCTTAGCAAATCTGGGATCATCGATCAGGATACCAGAAGGAACCCAAATACCAATATTACATGTCTTATATCCAGCAACGAATCCTCGGGATAAAGCAGTAGCGGGTATTCAGGATCCTGGAGCAGAGTATCCTGAAGAGGATCCTGAATCTTGGACGGCTCCAATCATGAGATATCTCAAGGAAGGACACATCCCTGGAAATGAAAATCCTAAGGCATTTAGGATAAAGGTATCACGATTCACTATTATAAATAATGTTTTATACAAGAAATCTCTTGCAGGACCGTATTTGAGGTGCTTGGAGGATCCTGAAGCCAAAGAAGTACTTCAGGATATACATGAAGGGGAATGTGGTAACCGTACTGGGGGCAGGTCGTTATTCTCAAAAGTATTAAGGACAGGATATTATTGGCCGACAATGAGAAAAGATGCCGCAGAATATGCTCGAAGATGTGACGCATGTCAAAGACATAGTAACATATTACATCAGCCTGCTGAACCGCTGTATCCTATTGTTTCCCCTTGGCCGTTTATGAAGTGGGGTATGGATATAGTAGGAAAGCTTCCAAAAGCTCCAGGAGGAAAGGTTTTCATGTTGGCAATGATGGATTATTTCTCCAAGTGGGTTGAAGCAGAAGCATTTGTTCAAGTTAGAGATCAAGAAGTAGTATCCTTCATAAAGAGAAATATCCTGGCCAGATTTGGAGTACCAGCCGAGATAATCTGTGACAATGGTTCTCAGTTTATAAGCAAGAGAACTATTGACTTTTTCAAAAGTTGGGGAATCAAAATGATAACATCTACTCCGGTACACCCTCAAGCGAATGGACAAGCAGAATCCTCAAACAAGATAATTGTCAACAACTTAAAGAAGAGGCTTGGAGCCAAAAAAGGAAGATGGGCAGAAGAATTACCCTTTGTTTTGTGGGCTGATAGAACAACGGTAAAGAATGCAACAGGCCAAACCCCATTTTCCTTGGTATTTGGAGCAGAAGCAATGATTCCAATGGAAATGACAATACCTACTGCGAGATCTACCCTAAGTGATCCTGAACAGAATCCTGAAGCCTTGAGTCAGGATTTGGATACTATAGATGAAAAGAGAGATGCAGCAAGGCTAAGGATGGCAGCATATCAACAAAGAATATCCAGAGCATATAACAAGAATATTAGGACCAGAAGATTTAAGGTTGGAGATTGGGTGTTAAGAAAGGCTTTTCAGAATACCACTAATCCTGCCGATGGCAAGCTAGCTCCAAAATGGGAAGGACCATATGAAGTTGAATTAGAAGCAGGGAAAGGAGCATATAGACTCAAGAATATGGAAGGGGATATGCTACCGAGATCTTGGAATGTTGTACACCTTAAGCTTTATTTCAAGTGAGTTTAGAATTTAATTTCTAACTCAGGATGGTATGAATTCTATCTTTTTTAAATATGTTTGGTTTAATTTGTTCTTTGTAACCCAATACTAACTTAAGCATCGGAGGGGTGTTAGCCAAGCTAACACCCACCTTAGTTTAAGGATATTTTGCAGTATATGCTCCAGGATATAGTTCCAGGATGCTCACTCAAGATACTTCGGAAGATTAGAGGATTGGCCCCCTCTCTCATGTACAAGGGATCCTGATCCCTTCACAGGTTTAAAGGTATTCACCTTTCTTCCGAATTGGGTTTAAACACCCCGCCTGGAGCGCAAGTTATTCGGGAATAGTTCAAGGTGGCGGGACCAGTCCATGTAAAAGTGGCTGACAATTTCGTTACTGTTGGCTATATCCTGAATCCTAAAGGTATATGAGGATTGATCACCCTCTCTCACGAAAAGGGTATTTTCATACTCTCTAAGGTTTAAAGGTTTTCACCTTTCTAAGTCTTGGAGTTTATACACTCCCGCCTGTAGCGCATGAAAATTTGGGATTTTCCCCAGGATACAAGGAATTTATCTCTAGTACATTCTTGGGTTTTACCCCTGTGACATGAAAAATTGCCTATATAATGGAAACTGATGTCCAGAAGATTTCTAAGTATTTGAAGACATTGTGCACAGGGGACATTCCCACTAAAGCAATAATGTAAAGCTCAAAGGATAAGGCTCGAAACTAATGCATAAAGTGTCTCAGACAGGGGACATCTTCATTGGAAAAGTTGCAAAGGGATTGAGGTTTGATGATAGGGTTATACCCTATTCCTGGTATGATCTTTCCTTTATAAACAATGTTTAGATTTTTGATAATACTATGTTTGGTAAAAGGTTAAATATCCTGATATATTCTCAAAATATGTTTTTAAATACTTCTCAGAATATTTGATTAAAATATTTGAAATTAATACTAGTTTGAAACTTTGATCATTTAGGTATTATCAAAACAGGTTTTGGAAAGATAGATTGTTTTTCACTCTTTAAAGAACTTTCTACAAAGTTGAACGAATGTTTGGAAGTACTCTCCAATAAAAAAATTTTATAATATATAACTGAGCATATTGATCAGGATATTTTTGAAAGATAGTTGTACGAAATTTTGCAAAGCTAAGATCTATGCTAAGAAAGACGGAAGATAATAACAAGAAAAATGAAAGATGAAATTATTTTTTGAAACAATCAGTACTGGTTGATAACCGAAGGTTTCATCCTGAAACCCAGGACTCATCCACCTTCGGCTATCAAATTGTTTTGATGCAGAAATAAAAATTGTTCATAGGACATAAAATTGTTCAAACTATTTAAAGGAAATAAGCTTTAGGGGGTAGTGCCTTCTTCGTCCATAATGATTTCAGCAGCATCCGTCTTGGGATCCGCCTCAGCATCCTTCTCAGCATCGGTTGCTTTTTCAACTACTTTGGAAGATTCTTCGATAGCTGATTTGGAAGAAGTGCCGCCGAGGTTCTTTAGCTTGGTCTCCCAGGCACCAACATCCCAAGAAGGGCATTCAAAACCTAATGTTTTGGCTTCATGGGCCATCTTCAACCTGGCTTGGAGGAGAGAAATGACGACGGAACTCTTGAGGCTTTCCCGGTAGCTGACCATATCCCGTTCATGTTGCACATGGGCAGCTTCAAGATCGGCCTGGGCTTGAAGAGTAGCTTTGTTGAGAGCAGTTTGGTGTTCTTGAATCATAGCTTTGAATTTCTCCTCGTAATGATGAGATTTGGCGGCTGCAATCATGCCTTGATCGGAGATTGTGATTTCTGCTTCCTTTAGCTTAGATTCAAGCGTCTTGTTAAGCTTGCATGATTCTTGATATAGGTGAACCAGACGCTCAAGACCCTACGAAGGTAAGAGGACAGGTATTAATATTGATAAATCTTTGTAAATAATGTAAGCCGCAGGATGTGATGTGATATGAGAATACTAACCTGGTTAAGAAAGGAAGTCATAAACCCGCTAGCTTCAATGAACCCGTGCTTCTCATAAGGAAATGTGTCAGAAATGACAGGGGAATCAGGCTCTTTCCTTTTGCGGGAACTTGAACTCCGGGGCTTGGTAGCCGGTGAAGGTTTGGGAATAATAATGGCTTTGGAACTGTTGGGTTTGGATGAGGCTGTGGCCTTGGGACTAGGTTCCTTCTTGAGCTGAATCTGATCAGAATAACTGTCCAACTCGTCGAGGTCAAATACTTCAGGGATCTTGGCCGGTGCTGCATAAAGGGAAAAGTTTTACATCATTATTACTCTTTATTTTATTATACTGTTTTGACTAATTATTTTGAAAGTAATCCTTACCAGACATTTCGGATGACGAGTATTGACTGGAACTCGGGACGTGTGTGGTGAAAGTCCTGTCTATTGCAGGTAATCGGTAAACAGTGTTGATTCTTTCTTCTGATTCAGCGGTAGGGGGAGCTACTTCCTTGAAGTTCACTGCATAAGGATCAAAAAGAAGGATATTAGTAGGAGATAAAAACCAAACGGTCCATGAGAATATTTATGACCCTACCGGTGGTTAACCACTCCACTGGAAGGTTGGCACCCTCAGCAATGGAGTCTCGTTTGACAAAGAAAAACTTGCGTTGCCATCCGTCTTCGTTTTTGGTGGCTTTAAGAATAAGGGGTTTGCTAGAGGTCGAGAAAAGCAAGAACCGGCTAGAGCCATGGGATCGGAGGCGATAAGCAATAGGCAAATCCTCGATGCAGAGATCGGGGCAATGAAGGTTTTTGATTTGGTTAAGTACAATTAATACTCTCCAAACCATGGGCATGGTTTGAGCAAAAGAGATGCCGGTGGTTCGGAAGAATTGCATCATGAATTCGGGAAAAGGGTATCGAAGACCTAGCGAAAAAGGATATGCTGGAAAGCAAACCCAATTAGTAGAAGAAACATCCGATCGAATTGACCGATCGAACGGTCTAAAGACCGTGTTATCTGGGAAAGCGCCGGAAGCTCTCAAAGCCGCAATGTCTGCGTTGTCAAAAGCACAGATCTCCTGTTCGGGATTTTTAAGGAGATTTTGCTGGGTGAAGGTCTCGGCATCCATTACGAATAAGGCAATGAAAGTTGATAGAAAGTAAATGAGAAATGGAGAATTACCTGAAGGCGCTGTTGAAGATATCTGCTTTTCAAACAAGAAGAGAGAAGATATAGGGGCATTATGGATCTCCATTGAGCAAAAAGCGTGTTGGAGGTTACGATGTGATCTCGACCGTTGCTTCATTTTAAATGCCTTGAATTATGGGATAAGACTTTTGAAATATATCCGTTGGATTGGTATACCAACCGATATATTTGGGGACAATTGTTATGGCTCATTTTCTAAGCATACATATCTTGAACTATATTCTGCTTTTAATTGTTTATCTGTGACCAGGACACTGGACGGGGATATTGCTAACATCCTGGGTGATATCCTGAAGTATATCGAATTAATCACGTGCAGGTGAAAGACTGGGGCTTGCTAACGGTCAAATGGACTTCATTTCCTCAAGACTCGGGCATGTTTGTTAAAGGAGAGACGTTGAGCCCGAAAGACCAGGTCTCCAACGTTCAACTAAGGAATATTCGTTGGATCCCGGTTATGTAGGATAGTTAGTTACATTTATTTTACTATAAATAGATGGGGGCGGATCAGATTAAGTCACTCAACTCACACATTTTCGAACACTTTCTCTCTAGCTCGTCGCAAACACACACACATCACTTGTATTCGAATTACATTGTAACACATAGTCGATCCGCACCACATCCTGCACTGTATCCTGATATTTGAAGCAATAGAAGAACAAGGCAGCTGCGATTGTCAGCTCCCGAGGTTTTATGCCGGCGATCTAGATTGATCAAGGGCTTTCCTCGTACATCACGTGTCCACCTTTACATTTTCGCTCATTGTTTGATCATAGATACAGCTCTATATCCTGAGCCGTATCCTGAAACTGTTTTCATATCTAATTTTGTTAACACATTTTTCACACATATTTCTAGCACACTACCTCACTTAACTAATTTGATCACTTAATTGCTTAGGTAATTTTTGACCAAAACAAGGATGATGAGGATTATCCTCCTATTTCTGAATACTGATTTTCTGTTGATAACAATGAACTAATCCTTGCAATGTAGAATCTAGGTGAGAAAGCTAGGTGGCCGAGAAAAAGTGATAAACCAGCTGCTACAAAGGATAAGTCCAAGTGGTGTGCATATCATGAGGATTTCGGGCATCTCACTGAAGAGTGTATTGCACTAAGAAAGGAAATTGGTTACTTGTTGAGCAAGGGGCATTTGAAGGAACTTTTGGGACGAAAAAAGTCAAGGATCCAGGATCCTGAAAGGATCCCGGAAAGGGCTCCTGCTCCTCCAGCAGATGCACAAGTTATAAATTTCATATCCAGTGGATCAGACATTTGTGGTACCTCCTTTTCAGCAGCAAAAAGACATGCTAAGGAAACCAAGATGGATAATGGAGACAGACCCGTCCGGACCTCCGTTGTTACCCAGGATAAAGTCATAACCTTTGATGAGGATGATCGTGTTGATGTCCAGGATCCTCATCATGATGGTCTTGTAATTACATTATTTATTTCTAACCACTTTGTTCGCAGGATCCTTATAGAAGGAGGAAGCTCTGTGAACATCATTCAGCTTGATGTCCTCAAGAAGATGAATATACCGGAGTCTGATATTGTCCCAAGATCCTCACTACTTGTGGGATTCAGTGGGGAAACCAAGAACACATTAGGGGACATCAAACTCCCAATCTATATTGAAGGATTGCATTCTTATCAAAAATTTTGTGTTATAGATAGCTTATCTTGTTGCAATGTTATCCTTGGCAGGCCATGGATACATGATATGAAGGCAGTTCCATCCACCTATCATCAGTGTGTAAAGCTTCCAAGTCCATGGGGAGTGGTGAAAATTGAGAGTGATCAACAAGAGGCTAAGAATTGTTATATATCAACAATGAAGCCAGCCTCAAGACCAAGGGAGCAATAGCAATTAAAGTATCCTTCAAGAGATGTCTTGGAGGCAAGAGAGCAGGATGTAAAAGAAATCCTCATGGATCCTCATGATCCTGAATCCATAGTCTTCATAGGATCAGGGATCCTTAGCAGCATTGAACAGGATCTAGTATCCTTCCTTAAAAGAAGGAAAACTACCTTTTCCTGGAAGCATGAAGACATGACAGGTATATCTAAGGATATAATTACTCATAAACTTGGCATTGACAGGTCATTCAAGCCTATACATCAAAAGAGGAGGAAGTTTGCACCTGAAAGGAATGCTATTATCCAGGAAGAAGTACATAAACTACTTCGGGCATGTATGATAAGAGAGGTTAAGTATCCAAGATGGTTAGCCAATGTGGTTGTTGTTCAAAAGAAAAATGGAAAGTGGAGGGTGTGTGTCGATTTTACTGATTTAAACAAGGCATGTCCCAAGGATCCTTTCCCATTACCCCATATTGACTCCATGGTGGATGCTACCGCGGGTCATGAGTTGTTGACTTTTATGGATGCTTCATCTGGATTTCAACAAATTCAGATGGAACCATCTGATCAAGAGGATACAGCCTTTATGACCCCAACTGGTATATATTGTTATATTGCTATGCCATTTGGACTAAGGAATGCATGTGCTACTTATCAAAGGCTTGTCAATATGATGTTCAAGGAACAAATTGGACACACTATGGAGGTCTATATTGATGACATGGTGGTTAAGTCCAAGAAAACTGAGGATCACCTTAAAGACTTGGAGGAAGCATTCAATATCCTTGATAAATTTAATATGAAACTAAATTCTTCCAAGTGTCATTTTGGTGTTAAGGCAGGTAAATTCTTAGGCTATATGGTGACAAAGAGGGGCATTGAAGCAAGTCCAGAGCAAATCAAGGCTATCATGAATATCAAATCTCCTGCCAATGCTAAGGATGTGCAAAGGTTGACAGGCAGGATCGCAGCCTTGAACAGGTTCATATCCAAATCCTCAGAAAAGTGCAAGGAATTCTATGACATCCTGAGGAAGAACAAGAAATTTGAATGGACTGAGAAGCATGAAAGTGCCCTCAAAGCCCTTAAGGATTACCTATCCTCAGCCCCGGCCTTGATGAAACCAGAAAAGGGGGATATATTATCCTTATACCTAGCAGTATCCTCAAAAGCAGTAAGTGCGGTCCTTGTTAAGGATCACCAAGGTACACAACATCCTGTTTATTATGTAAGCAAGAGTTTACTTGATGCTGAATCCAGGTATTCACACTTAGAGAAACTTATCCTTGCATTAATTATGGCATCTACTAAATTAAGACATTATTTTGAGACTCATGCCATTATTGTTAAGACTAATTTTACAATTAAGAATGTTCTCAGGAAACCTGAAATGTCAGGAAGGATGGCTAAGTGGGCAGTGAAGCTTAGTGCTTATGATATAAGATATGAGCCTAGAACTGCCATTAAATCCCAAGCCTTAGCTGACTTTGTGGCAGATTTCAGTAGTGACTTGCAAAAGGAAGCTGAGTTAGAAGTCCAACAGCTTGAAGAAACTAAGGATCCTTGGATACTCTTCACTGATGGTGCTTCTAATGTCAAAGGAACAGGGCTTGGAATACTACTAAAATCGCCACAGGGGGACATAATACCCCTCTCCATAGCTTGTGAATTTCAAACTACCAACAATGAGGCTGAGTATGAAGCCTTGATAGCTAGTTTGCAAATTGCTAAGCATATGAGGATCAGGTATCTTGAGGTACATGTAGATTCATTATTAATCACTAATCACTTTAATGGATCCTATGCTGTTAAAGGTGAAAAGCTAATCAGATATTTAGAGATAGTCAAAGAATTGGCACTCTCTTTTGTTTCCTTTAGTTTGACACAGGTACCAAGGGAAGAGAATGCAGAGGCTGATGCATTAGCCAATTTAGGATCATCCCTGGTCCATATCTAAGATGCATTGAGGATCCTGAAATCCAAGAAGTCCTAAAGGATTTCCATGAAGGAGATTGTGGAAACCACACTGGGGGCAGAGCATTGTTCTCAAGGATCCTAAGGACAGGATACTATTGGCCAACTATGAAGAAGGATGCTGTGGAATATGCCAAGAAATGTGATCCTTGTCAGAGACACAGTAATATCCTTCACCAACCAGCAGAACTTTTGCATCCTATATCCTCTTCTTGGCCATTTATGAGGTGGGGAATGGATATAGTTGGTAAGCTTCCTAAGGCACCTGGTGGAAAAGTATTCATGCTTGCTATAACTGATTACTTCTCCAAGTGGATAGAGGCTGAAGCCTTTGCTCAAGTCAGAGAAAAAGAAGTAATATCCTTTATTAAGAGAAACATTGTTACTAGATTTGGTATCCCTTCTGAAATTGTCTGTGATAATGGATCCCAGTTTATTGGGAATAGAACTACTAACTTTTGTGACAGCTGGGGGATTAAGATGATAACATCAACACCAGTCCACCCACAAGCTAATGGTCAGGCAGAATCATCCAACAAGATCATCATCAACAATTTAAAGAAAAAACTTGGATCCAAGAAAGGAAAGTGGGCAGAAGAACTACCTTATGTACTATGGGCTGATAGGACAACTCCCAAGAATGCTACTGGCCAAACTCCATTTTCTTTGGTATTTGGGGCAGAATCGGTGATCCCTACAGAGATGGTGGTTCCTACTGCAAGAACAAGCATTCGTGATCCTGAAGAAAATGCTGAAAACTTGGTTCAAGACTTGGATACTATAGAAGAACTCAGGGATTTGGCAAGGATAAGGATGGCCAGTTATCGACAAAGGATGGCTGGAGCCTACAACAAAAATGTCTGGATCAGGAAATTCCAAGTTGATGATATGGTGTTAAGGAAAGCATTTCAGAATTCCACCAATCCTGCTGATGGAAAATTGGCACCAAAGTGGGAAGGCCCTTACTTGATCGAAGCTGAGGCAGGAAAGGGGGCATATCGATTGCTAACAATGGAAGGTGACTTGCTACCAAGAGCTTGGAATGTTGTCCACTTGAAAAAATACTTTATGTGATAAGGACCCATGATCCTTACCCGACACGTATCCTTGAAGGATCCTTACAGGACAGATGATCCTCATTTTGGTAATATTCTAATCTCAAACTATTTCATTCTTTAATTATCTTATATAAGGATAAGGATCCTGCATCCTTTATCCTCCTTTCACTTGATTTTGAGTTTTGAAGGTTCAGGTATCCTTAACAAAGGATTGAGTATCCACAGAAGTATCCAGTTATTTGGGCTTGACCCTAGTTATTTGGGCTTGACCCCAGTTATTTGGGCTAGTCCCCAGTTTGGGCCTGTCCCCAGTTTCGCCAATAGCGCACGATGATCCTGGTATAGTTCATGGCAATGGGACCAGTACTCGCTTTAGGGGCTGACAATTTCATTGTACTGGCTATATTTAGGATCCTACGTATAATGGTAGACGTACCATACATCCGTTCCTAAGGTTTCTAACGTTTTCACGTTAGCTAAGGTTTTGGCATTTTCATGTCACTAAGTTTGGATAGTCGCCAGTAAGGGCCATACTCCAGTTTACACACGATCCTTTGGTCTTGTCCCCAGTTATCCTTTGGGCTTGTCCCCAGTTATCCTTTGGGCTTTTCCCCAGTTATCCTTTGGGCTTGTCCCCAGTATATTGGGCTTGTCCCCAGAATTGTTGGGCTTGTCCCCAGTTACTGACTTTCATTTTATATTGGCTTAGTCCCAAGTTGTATCCTATTTCAGGTTTTTGAAGCTAAATGACCAAGGATCCTTGATCCTTACCTTCTACTAAGGTTTGTCTTTTGGTTATCCTGATTATAAGTGTTAAAGGTTAGGATCCTAACTTGGATTCTTAGGTATGATCCTTAACTATTTTGATTTTATTTATTATTCATTTAATTAACCCTTATCCTTTGTGTCACACCCCTTTCTGCGGCGGAAGCACGAGGTGTGATCATGAAAGGTTCTCATTGCATACGAAGAGTAAACATGCTACATGCTCGTAAAAATACTTCAAATACCATAATTTGAAAAACATAAATTTAGCGTTTACATCGCTAAGTCGCATAAAACATTGTCTTAAAAGTTTACAACTTTATTTAAAGATAAACATAAGCGACATCCAAGAGCATAAGCAAGACCGCGCGCACATCCATCCTAGTTACCTGAAATACATGTGAGTTTTGGAAAAACGTCAACATAAAGTTGGTGTGAATTCATGCAGTTTTGTATTTCACGTTTGTATACTTTGTATGAAAACATAGTTTGTGAATAAATCAAGTTTTCATATATAAATCCAGTTTCATGTGTACACCACGTACTCATGTATAATTCAATTTCTTCTTGAGTACCCCACGTACTCAAGTATAATTCCCATTTTCTTGAGTACCCCACGTACTTCAAGTATAATTCAATCTTTTCTTGAGTACCCCATGTACTCAAGTATTCATCAATTTTTAGTATGGTATGACTTTTATGTAAATAAAGTATTCCTGTAAGTATCAGGATTGTTAATGGGTTGCAAAGCCATTAACATGTGACACGACATAGGAAGTCACCAAACCTTAGGCATTTAATTGGTATATTCTGAGACACAAAAGCACTACTCGATTCTCGCCCTCACCGAGAGTGTGGCTGCCCGGTACCCGTTAGATCTAACCTTTTGTTCTGCGGTCTGAATGTATACGTTGATTAATGGTGCTTCTGTACCCTATTCGTGACACGATTTCTCGCATCATTTCTCATAACGCCTCATACTTGGTTCTCGTCCTCACCAAGTGTGCTTCTTGTATTTTTATCATACCAATTATAGATATTGTACATTTGTACATGTATTTCACCCCCGAAGTTATAAAAACTGAAAACAGTTAAAGAGAAAAGGGGGAGCATGAACTCACAACTTTGGGTTCCTTGCGTCGTAAACTTCACCGGATTTGCTTAATTAACGTCGTGACCTATACGTGTTTTCTTAACGTTAGTCACTAGACTTGTGTCGCACAAGTACAGTCACTCTCTTTTGTGTATATATTCTTGTGTTAAAAATATTTTATATTTTTAACTAAGTGTCTTACTTATATTATTTTCTCAATAATTAACATAAGTATCTCGTGTTTTGCACTTTGCACCCGAATTATGTATCTTGTATGTCGTATGTGTATCTTTGTGTTTTTACTTCTCATGAGTATTTAGTGTATTTTTAAGTCCTAATACACTAGCACGTATAACACATACTACATACACTTAGCATAAAATGTGGTGATCAATAAATATATATATTTTTCTTAAAAATATATACATACTTAATATCCATTTTTATTCTTGAAGAAATCCTCATTTCTTATCACCAAAAATTAGGGAAACCTTGGTAATATTTTTAAATACATTTTTAGGGAATAAGTTTCTCAAAAACTTATATTTTTCTAAGTGTCAAAATTTATAAAAATTTTGACAGAGTTTCCCCTAAAAATGGAGGTTTCCCATGTTTTCAAAACATGTGTTTATTTTCTTTTAAATCGTCAACAATCATCAACAACAATTGTCACACCCCGACCGCGTAAAACAACAATTCGCGGCGGAAACATCGGGGCGTGTTGCAACAGAATTAATGTTTCATAACCATGGATATCAAAAGTGTTTCGTTTTATTAAACATTGAATAATTACATCGTCTGGAAATCTAAATATACAAATTAAACATAATCTATCATTGTTATTGAGTCACTAAGGCCTTGTCCAGTCCTATGTGAGCATGCATCTTATCAATCGATATCATTCAACAATACCTGAAACATATGTGAAAACGAGGTCAGCAAAGAAATGCTGGCGAGTACATAGGTTTTGTGAAAATAAGATTCATGACTTCTGTTTTAAGAAAATGTTTAGTCATGAACCTTGTAATTTGCTTTGTCTTTGTAAATCATTTGAAAAATAATAAGTTTAGGTGATATGTATAAATAAGAGAATAATGCATGATTAAATGAATAACCATGTAAAATGAGTTTGTATAAGATAAGTTGTTTGTAAATAAATGTCTTGTGAAAAGTATGTTACTTGTATAAAATGTTCTATGTCTCAAACTGAAATGATTCAAATAACGCTACAATATGTAATACCATACAAACACTTATATATAGGAAGTACCAGCGGCGTATCCACCATGCTTGTATCATATTCCACACGCATTGTTACTTAATCACTTAATCCAAACCAAACCACCAAAGTGATGTTCATGCCCAAATGTAAATCATGTAATATGTATAACCAAAATAATATGTATGGCTAGTGAAATGCATCAACTAAACCATAGGTGAAACGCACAAAACAAAGTATTGAAGTAAAACTTGGTTTAAACCAATACTATGTTTCGTGTAAATGCATAATCAAATGTAAATCATGTACAAATGTTTATCCAATCGTTAAAACATCGTGTGAAACCCAATCGTTACCCAATCGTTAAAACATCGTGTGAAACCCAATCGTTAAAACATCGTATGAAAACCAATCGTAAATCGTTTAATTCGTTTTAGGTCGTGAAACTACTTATATGGTCGTCTCGCTAATAACATTCAAACCTTCGTGACTCATCACTCGTCGCTTCTCGTTTTCGTCGCTTCTCGTTTTCGCATTAACAAACCTCCATAGGGTAAGTTAATAATTACAGATTCAGTCGCTACCTACCATACCCACACATAACCACGGGTGTAGTAAATAACGGGATTTGTCAGATCCTATGGTACCATAACCTAATACTGGTCGGCTTGATCATTGCTAATGAATGTCATTTGTTATGTAACTACAACCAACAAGTTTGTTCACTTTATGAAATCGTTATTAGTTTTGTATAAATCGCCTTAATTGTTTTTGAAACCATCGTTATAACATCGAAAACATTTAGCACATATGAGTCACCCCAAAACAATTGAAAACAGTAAAATAGGGGAAGAATGTACTCGCCTGAGAATGCTTAGAGGTCTTGAACAACAACCAAACAAAGCTAGAGGGAGCACGGAATCAGTCGGCAATCTAAAACTATATAAATAAACCGGACTTAAATCGGGAGATCGGATAGGATGAGGCTTGGTAAACCAAATGAGTATTGGAACTCATATGATATGGTTTAACAAGGCCTACATACTACAATGAAACCTAACCTAATTGCTTTCGACCCATTGCGACCCATTAAGGTAACATATGCTACTTTAACGTGTCGTGCGCGTGAAACGCGTTCGGACCGTCTAACTAGTCCTATGACAAGTGTTATATGCCTAAACATGTTACATAATCAGTTATGTGACAAAAGTTTAGGTTACATATGCTTAATTACCAATTATACATGAAAAGGGTATTCTGGTAATTTACCTAAGGCATATAAACTACCTATCATACAACTACTCAAACGATGTGACCATAGGGTATAACCTCGGAAGGTTATTCCCTACCTACTATGGTCACCTAATGTATTTGGTCGGATCCTAATGATCGACCAAATGGGTCGAGTTCGAAGGTATAGGCGATTTATTAGATCGCCTACCCTACGACTCTAGACAACGTGGTAATCAGTGGGCATAGTCCCAAGGGACTATGACCAACGTGATTACACTAACGTTGCGAAGTTCAAACGAACTTCGCATTGACCATTACTGGTCAACGCTGAAAGTCAAACAAAGTTTGACTTTCTGACTCGAAAAGCAATAAAATAAGGAAAAGAACGAAAGAATACTTACGAAGGGTCCCCGAATGCTAATCCCGATCCAAGAACTCAGGTATGAAACAATGGTTTCAACTTAGAGCTCTCAAATCAGAATTCTTGTGGGTTTAGAAGCAATGGGGGGTGGGGTATTTATAGTATTCGGTCCACCGTTAAGATCGTTTCAAGGAAAACGTGCCATGATCTTGCCCGTACATGTGTCGGGACCTTATGGTGACTAAAATTCCATCCTTATCAGCTGACTAGATAATTAGGAACTTGTGGTTGTGGGTTAATCTGCTGAAAACAGGCTGTTAAGTACTCTGCATCTGGTCTGCAGACCCCTAGCGCACCGCTACACTAAAAGTGTAGCGCACCGCTAGGCTTAAGTTTGGCAGATTTACACTTTTGGTCCCTGTCATGCATTCAGCCCATTTTCGACACGTTTAAGGCCCGTTAACCCCATTTCAAAGCTCTAAAATGAAGTTAAAGTATAGGGAACTTAAAATGTGTTCAAAAATATCTCGGATGTCGGTTCGTTTGGCCGTACGGTCGCGATGTTCGCTTAATTACGACGGAATGCGCATAAGCGCGAAAAACGATCCAAATGACGCGACGAATGGATTTTTCTTATGGCGAACACTAAAATAAAATATTTTAGTGCTTACATAAATTTTTGGATGTCCGAATGTATTCAGAACGTAAGTTACGCGTAAAAATGCAAACTTGTGCACTTTTTGACGCTTTTAGTCCCTGAATGACACAAAAGTTTATTTTAGCATACCGAACACCTCAAAGCCTATTTCTAAGCTATGTAAAGGATATTTATGGTATGTTTAACTTATGTTCATGTCCCGGAAGGTCTGTTACAGTTCAAATTGGCATACTTTCGCAGTTTGTCAACTTTAGTCCCTGTAAGCGATTAAACTTGATTTCACCACACCAAACCTTCCAAAACTTATATATAAGTTATGTAAAGGTTATTTAAGGTATGTTAAGCCTATTTCACTATTCCGGAGTGTTTGTTGGATTAAACTGGTTATATTTACGCATCAGTGCGCGTATAACCTTCCAGAAAGCGATTTAGAGTTTGAAATCGAACAAGAATCGATATGTGCAAATGATACACATGTTTTTACAAATCCCAAGTATGAAATACAATATTTCATTGGTTTGGTATTCGTTTGATGGCCGTGGAGGCACAGGTGTTACAGTCTCCCCTACTTTAGGAAATTTCGTCCCGAAATTTATTTAGAGGAAACTTGTGAGAGCTTGAAAAACATGAGGTTGAAAAGATCGAACAATATTGGTTAAGGTTCTGAACTTCTAGTAATCTTAATAACATTATGTTTGCAATGTAAGAGGGACACTTATATACAAGTATATGAAGCGTCATTGGTGCGTCCACCATACCTCCATTACATCGTTCTCATTTCGTTATTTGTCGTCACTATCGGTTCTTACACATGATAAATCTTACTGTGGTTTCCGTGCACTGAATTTTTATAATTATGTACGCGTCCAAAATTACCCAATTCTTTGCATAGTTGACACAGTGTATTCCATAATGTGTAGAGGAAAACCATATGAATGAACCTGTGATGAGCGTGACTGGACCACCATAGGGTCCTTTCAGCTGTATCATCACATGCTATTCTTAACCAGATCTTGAATCAATCTTTAACTAGACCACTCAAGGGTCTCTCATTGATTCATGGAATGGTACCATATAATCCCAAGGGTCTTTAACTACAACGTAGAAGCCCATTAAGGATTTAAAGTAGTACCTTTTGAATATCCTACTATGAATCCCTCATATAAAGATACGAAAGATTCTATGAGGATTTGAAAATTGGATCACACAAAAACATAGAGGAGAACACATAACACATAAACACATAATCGCATAATTGTATAATCGTTTAATCGCAAAATCGTTTAATCGCAAAATCGTTTAATCGTTATCTTTGGACATGAGTATTTAAAGCATACTAGGAATCCAATCCGTGGATTTCACTTGGCACTTTAAATATTATCAAGAATCCAACTATAAAGATAGAAAGATTCAAAAAGAAAATTCGATTTCGATTACTAGGAACCGAAGTGTTCGAATTAAGGTACATAAGGAATCCAATTAAGGACTCTGATTTGAACGATAATCATCCACAAGGATCTAATTGTAAAGATAAAAAGATCCCATATGAATTTTAGAAGTTGAAGATGTTTTGAAACCTTGCACTGGATGTGCTTAGGTCAAAACATGATGTAAAATGCTTATGAAGTTGAGATGCTTGATATGTCAAGGCGACATATGAAGCAGAATTTTGAAGGTTAAGTCAATGTATGAGGAAAAATATTTTTGAAAACTATGCATGGGGTTCTTTTAAGAAAAATGTGTTTAACGTTTTTGAAACCTTATATATAATACTTTTTGAAATCATAAAGTAGGTGTATTAGGTAGATATATTTACAAAAATGTTTTAAAATCATGCGAGATGAATTTTGAAATTATGTATAAGGTTTTTGAAAGACATGAATGATGCTTTTCGAAATCATGCACTTGATCAGAAAATGTATTGTGTTAATATTGTCTTCAGACTATATGAAATATTTTGAAATTAGAAAGGTTGGTTTTGATAACATGGCCAATGTTTTTGAAATAACATAGACAATGCATCTAGAAAAATTGTTTTCAAACTATATGAAATGTTTTGAGATCATGAAGATTGTTTTGAAATACTTGTACTGTGAATGTTGAAAAAAATCAAAACGTAATGGGTATGAGATTTGAAAATACCCTTAGTTATCTAACCAAGGATTTAAAGGCACAGATGTGCGAAAAGCACGATTACTCATAATGTCACTTAATTTTCTGTACTTTGTTTCTTAGGGTGAAACGAGTACTTAAAATTTTCGAGGGAATCATGAGCAATCATTTGAAAGAGAGAAATCACAAGAGTAGTTTGTAAGGTACATAGTTCCTTGATGTAGGTATCATAGGAAAAGCCATACACACCTAGCAGGGGGTTGAGCTGGTTGGTTGGGGACTACTTTACCAATGTGAGCGACCATGGCGAAGTTCTGAGAAGCCTTTCGCTTCTTTGACTTCTTAGGGGATCGTTCATCCATGGTCTTTGATTCCTCGATTGGTTTATTGGCTGATGGTGTTGTCGCCTGACTAGGTCCTGCCTGTCTTGGTGACTCTTGAGTGGCTTCATCCTGGAGATGATACATGGCAGTAGCTAATTCAACAGTCTTCAGGACTACTTCGCCTATTCGCTGAGCTAATTTGGCTGCTTGCTCAGATATCTGGGCGTCATCGTGATGAAGAGACATTCTTGAAGAAAAAGAAAGGCGTAGGGAGAAACAGGTGAAAGATTATTGGACAATCAAAACAGAATGATAACGCATGAAGATTGCGATCATTTGTTTGTTACCTAAGGCAAACAAATGAGACGGTGACTGATCAAAGTAAATAGGTCAAAAATAATGTATCGTGAAGACATGCTCGCCTATAAGTGAACACTCATCCCAAGAATTCCCAGGTAAGCACAACTGGTCTCGCGTCTGATGAGATGTATACGAAGTGCTTGCCTCGACAGAAAACCCAGAATACAGGCATTCACCCTTCCAGTTTGCACGTGTTCACATTATTTAAAACCCAAAACCTTGACGAAGTTTTGAAAACTCAAAGAGGTTCAAAACCATATAATAGAGAGTTCAAAACCTTACAATAGAGGGTTCAAAACCTTGTAATCAATCATCCTAGAACAGATGATTAGTTTTCAAAGCGGTTTTGAAATTTATGTTCTTGTTGCGGTTGTCGCCTAAGGATAGGCGACAGTATTGTTTTATGACTAAACGCAAGTAAACTCGCGTTAGGGTCCTAAGAAGGTTATAGACTAGGTCAAAGCATTACTAATAACCTAATTCCCTATAACCATTGGCTCTGATACCATCTTTTCTGTCACACCCCGACCGCGTAAAACAACAATTCGCGGCGGAAACATCGGGGCGTGTTGCAACAGAATTAATGTTTCATAACCATGGATATCAAAAGTGTTTCGTTTTATTAAACATTGAATAATTACATCGTCTGGAAATCTAAATATACAAATTAAACATAATCTATCATTGTTATTGAGTCACTAAGGCCTTGTCCAGTCCTATGTGAGCATGCATCTTATCAATCGATATCATTCAACAATACCTGAAACATATGTGAAAACGAGGTCAGCAAAGAAATGCTGGCGAGTACATAGGTTTTGTGAAAATAAGATTCATGACTTCTGTTTTAAGAAAATGTTTAGTCATGAACCTTGTAATTTGCTTTGTCTTTGTAAATCATTTGAAAAATAATAAGTTTAGGTGATATGTATAAATAAGAGAATAATGCATGATTAAATGAATAACCATGTAAAATGAGTTTGTATAAGATAAGTTGTTTGTAAATAAATGTCTTGTGAAAAGTATGTTACTTGTATAAAATGTTCTATGTCTCAAACTGAAATGATTCAAATAACGCTACAATATGTAATACCATACAAACACTTATATATAGGAAGTACCAGCGGCGTATCCACCATGCTTGTATCATATTCCACACGCATTGTTACTTAATCACTTAATCCAAACCAAACCACCAAAGTGATGTTCATGCCCAAATGTAAATCATGTAATATGTATAACCAAAATAATATGTATGGCTAGTGAAATGCATCAACTAAACCATAGGTGAAACGCACAAAACAAAGTATTGAAGTAAAACTTGGTTTAAACCAATACTATGTTTCGTGTAAATGCATAATCAAATGTAAATCATGTACAAATGTTTATCCAATCGTTAAAACATCGTGTGAAACCCAATCGTTACCCAATCGTTAAAACATCGTGTGAAACCCAATCGTTAAAACATCGTATGAAAACCAATCGTAAATCGTTTAATTCGTTTTAGGTCGTGAAACTACTTATATGGTCGTCTCGCTAATAACATTCAAACCTTCGTGACTCATCACTCGTCGCTTCTCGTTTTCGTCGCTTCTCGTTTTCGCATTAACAAACCTCCATAGGGTAAGTTAATAATTACAGATTCAGTCGCTACCTACCATACCCACACATAACCACGGGTGTAGTAAATAACGGGATTTGTCAGATCCTATGGTACCATAACCTAATACTGGTCGGCTTGATCATTGCTAATGAATGTCATTTGTTATGTAACTACAACCAACAAGTTTGTTCACTTTATGAAATCGTTATTAGTTTTGTATAAATCGCCTTAATTGTTTTTGAAACCATCGTTATAACATCGAAAACATTTAGCACATATAAGTCACCCCAAAACAATTGAAAACAGTAAAATAGGGGAAGAATGTACTCGCCTGAGAATGCTTAGAGGT
This sequence comes from Helianthus tuberosus, assembly GCA_030545235.1. Classification (NCBI taxonomy): domain Eukaryota; kingdom Viridiplantae; phylum Streptophyta; class Magnoliopsida; order Asterales; family Asteraceae; genus Helianthus; species Helianthus tuberosus. The sequence continues at coordinate 130,669,597 of CM060407.1, forward strand.
CTTGAACAACAACCAAACAAAGCTAGAGGGAGCACGGAATCAGTCGGCAATCTAAAACTATATAAATAAACCGGACTTAAATCGGGAGATCGGATAGGATGAGGCTTGGTAAACCAAATGAGTATTGGAACTCATATGATATGGTTTAACAAGGCCTACATACTACAATGAAACCTAACCTAATTGCTTTCGACCCATTGCGACCCATTAAGGTAACATATGCTACTTTAACGTGTCGTGCGCGTGAAACGCGTTCGGACCGTCTAACTAGTCCTATGACAAGTGTTATATGCCTAAACATGTTACATAATCAGTTATGTGACAAAAGTTTAGGTTACATATGCTTAATTACCAATTATACATGAAAAGGGTATTCTGGTAATTTACCTAAGGCATATAAACTACCTATCATACAACTACTCAAACGATGTGACCATAGGGTATAACCTCGGAAGGTTATTCCCTACCTACTATGGTCACCTAATGTATTTGGTCGGATCCTAATGATCGACCAAATGGGTCGAGTTCGAAGGTATAGGCGATTTATTAGATCGCCTACCCTACGACTCTAGACAACGTGGTAATCAGTGGGCATAGTCCCAAGGGACTATGACCAACGTGATTACACTAACGTTGCGAAGTTCAAACGAACTTCGCATTGACCATTACTGGTCAACGCTGAAAGTCAAACAAAGTTTGACTTTCTGACTCGAAAAGCAATAAAATAAGGAAAAGAACGAAAGAATACTTACGAAGGGTCCCCGAATGCTAATCCCGATCCAAGAACTCAGGTATGAAACAATGGTTTCAACTTAGAGCTCTCAAATCAGAATTCTTGTGGGTTTAGAAGCAATGGGGGGTGGGGTATTTATAGTATTCGGTCCACCGTTAAGATCGTTTCAAGGAAAACGTGCCATGATCTTGCCCGTACATGTGTCGGGACCTTATGGTGACTAAAATTCCATCCTTATCAGCTGACTAGATAATTAGGAACTTGTGGTTGTGGGTTAATCTGCTGAAAACAGGCTGTTAAGTACTCTACATCTGGTCTGCAGACCCCTAGCGCACCGCTACACTAAAAGTGTAGCGCACCGCTAGGCTTAAGTTTGGCAGATTTACACTTTTGGTCCCTGTCATGCATTCAGCCCATTTTCGACACGTTTAAGGCCCGTTAACCCCATTTCAAAGCTCTAAAATGAAGTTAAAGTATAGGGAACTTAAAATGTGTTCAAAAATATCTCGGATGTCGGTTCGTTTGGCCGTACGGTCGCGATGTTCGCTTAATTACGACGGAATGCGCATAAGCGCGAAAAACGATCCAAATGACGCGACGAATGGATTTTTCTTATGGCGAACACTAAAATAAAATATTTTAGTGCTTACATAAATTTTTGGATGTCCGAATGTATTCAGAACGTAAGTTACGCGTAAAAATGCAAACTTGTGCACTTTTTGACGCTTTTAGTCCCTGAATGACACAAAAGTTTATTTTAGCATACCGAACACCTCAAAGCCTATTTCTAAGCTATGTAAAGGATATTTATGGTATGTTTAACTTATGTTCATGTCCCGGAAGGTCTGTTACAGTTCAAATTGGCATACTTTCGCAGTTTGTCAACTTTAGTCCCTGTAAGCGATTAAACTTGATTTCACCACACCAAACCTTCCAAAACTTATATATAAGTTATGTAAAGGTTATTTAAGGTATGTTAAGCCTATTTCACTATTCCGGAGTGTTTGTTGGATTAAACTGGTTATATTTACGCATCAGTGCGCGTATAACCTTCCAGAAAGCGATTTAGAGTTTGAAATCGAACAAGAATCGATATGTGCAAATGATACACATGTTTTTACAAATCCCAAGTATGAAATACAATATTTCATTGGTTTGGTATTCGTTTGATGGCCGTGGAGGCACAGGTGTTACAACAATTATCAACAATAATCATCAACAATAATCACTAATTTCTTCATTTCATGAACTTGAATATTTACAAAAATGTGTAGTAACTTACTAGCACATTTGGTAAGTCTTTCCATCTCTAAAAATAAAATCATTATCTCGAAAACTTTATTTTTAAAGAATATGAAGTTTTACAACTTCTAGTCGGTATTTACGAAAATATTTCTTGGTTAAATCCTTTCGTTTCACAAGTGTCTACACACTTTTTGGTTCTCAAAAATGTCTTTATTTCGAGAAAGATCCGGCTTTTTAAACATAATTTCATCATACACTTGATTATTCAAAAATACTACTTGTAGATCCGTAGATCTACTAGTTTAGAACTCCATTTCATAAGAAAAATCGTTTTTACACAAGTTCATGTTTGTGAGTGAAAGGGTTCGTCATCTAGTTTTTTTTTTTTTTTTACTAAATATAGCGCTAGTTCATGTTCCATGAACATGACCTTGCGGGGTTAGATGACGATCCGTTCCACTACTAGCAACCAACAATAATAAATAACCATAACAAAACAAGTTCCATAAGTTTTACACTAATATTTACTCATTAACCACCATGTTTATTATTTTTAGTAGACTTTTAATTTTGTTCTCTAGTGTTCATAATTTTTACCCGTTAAATCTCTTATTAACCACTTTAATGAGCAATAGGGTGTTTAGTGTCACTTACTACCAGCTCGTGGCTAGGGAAGAAACTAGACGAAAAATGGGTGGTTAAAAGCGTTGTGGTGAGGTCCTTGGCAAACCGTAAGCACCGGGTCTCCTTGTATGAGATCCTTCACCCTTGAATGTATGTAGAATGCAAGATGGAACTTTGAAAAATAATAGTGGGTGTGTGTGGGTTCGGCTGAGAGTAGCCAAGGGGAGAAAGAAAGTGATTTCTTTGTTAAGTGTTTATGAAAATGGAAGTCTTATCCATGATGCACACTTATAGACCATTTTCTATTATTACCCATAATACAATATGTAGTCAAGATATTGAACCATAAGATTAAAATAATCAACAAAATGTGAAGGTTTGTTCCCACATGGGAAACCGATCGTTCAAGGGGGTGGGTATCCAAATGGGATTTCAACTAGATGTTAGGCATTAGTTTAGTTAGGAAATAAATAAAAAAAAATATGGTATTATGTGTGTTGTAATTTATAACGGGTGTTAGGGTATTCGGGTACCCTAACTAGCTTAGAAAAAAAAAATAAAAACAATGTCATAGACAATATTTTTTTTTTGTGCTCCGGGTAAAGTCCGGTTGTTCGGTTGGATATCAATCCGTTAAAGTGCTTAATTACACTTTTTAGTGTCTTTTAAGTATCTTTCTTGTACTCTTTCAATTCCCAACACTTAGGGAAATATTCTGGATAATAAAACGACATTTCTGCAAAATATTCATATGTTTAAATGCTGAATTATCGCTGAATTATATAAATTCTGCACTTAAAGTGCGTTTCGGGTGCTTTTTAGTGCGTATTTTAGCTTCCGTAAGGTATATATGTAAACCCTTGTATGTATTCTTGGGTTTTAATGTATTCTTGTCACTGGACCTACACCTAGGCTCCAATTTTAATGTCTGACTGCTTTCTGCAGTTCTGTTGACACAGTGTGTCTTACCGGTGAGTTTACTAGTATTTCTGACGCAACGCTCTCGTTTTTGCATAAAGCAATATTTTGTAGTATACAACGTTCATGAATTCACTTGTTTAGCATGTAATCAGTCAATGCTGACATTTAAGCACATAATTGCAGTCATTAAATAACAATTAAAGTGTACGGAAATTACCGGTTTGGTGCCAGTTGTCACAGTCTCCCCCCGTTAAAAGAATTTCGTCCCGAAATTCAGGCTGAGCTAACTCTCGCAGGAGTCTTTTTGAATAGGTGGGGATACTTTTCTTTGAACTAGTCTTCACGTTCCCATGTGTACTCGGGTCCGTGCTTAGAGCTCCAACGTACTTTGACAAGTTTAACAGTGCTCCTCCTGGTCTTGTTGACTTTCCAGTCGGTAACCTCCACGGGTTGTTCTGTAAATTGGAGGGCGTCATCAATATGTACTTCATCCACAGGGATGATCACGTCTTCTTGTGTTGGACTCTTCTTGAGGTTGGATACATGGAACGTATCATGTACTCCATTAAGTTCTTCCGGTAACTCCAACTTGTATGCCACGGTACCAATTCTTTCTAGAATCTTGAATGGTCCGATGTATCGTGGATTCAGCTTTCCACGTTTTCCAAATCTTACTACGCCCTTCCAAGGTGAGACCTTTAACAACACTTTGTCTCCCACCTCGAATTCTACTGGTTTTCTTTTCAGATCAGCGTAGCTCTTTTGTCGATCTCGAGCCTCCTTAATGCGCTCTCGGATCGGCTCAATCTTGTCGGTTGTCTCTTGCACAAGTTCAGGACCAACCATACGTTTATCTCCAGCGTCTGCCCAACATAAGGGTGATCGGAACTTGCGGCCATACAGAGCTTCGAACGGTGCTGCTTTTATGCTTGTATGATAGCTGTTATTGTAGGAAAACTCAACCAAAGGTAGGTGAGTATCCCAGCTGCCGCCCAGATCCATGACACATGCGAGAAGCATATCTTCTAACGTTTGTATAGTCCGTTCGCTCTGGCCGTCTGTTTGTGGGTGGAAGGCCGTGCTTAGATCTAATTGAGATCCAAAGGCTTCCTGAAAGGATTGCCAGATTCTTGAGACAAAGCGTCCATCTCTGTCTGAAATGATTGAGATAGGCACTCCATGACGTGCCACAATTTCCCTTACGTATATCTCTGCAAGCTTTCCAGTGCTATCCTTCTCTTGGATCGGTAGGAAATGTGCAGACTTCGTTAATCGATCAACTATTACCCATATCATATCGTGCCCTCTCGGGGTCCTGGGTAATTTCGTTATGAAGTCCATCGAGATTTGCTCCCATTTCCATATGGGTATCTCTGGTTGTTGTAGTAGGCCGGACGGTTTCTGATATTCAGCTTTAACCTTAGCACATGTTAGGCATTTTCCAACATAGACAGCAACGTCGCTCTTGAGTCTCGGCCACCAATAGTATTCTTTCAAATCTTGATACATTTTATCTTATCCTGGATGGATCGAGTATCTTGATTTGTGCGCTTCATTAAGGATGACTTCTCGTATGCCACCATAGAGTGGAACCCAAATACGCTTCTTGAAGTATAAGGCTCCCTCTTCGTTTGGCACCATGTATTTCAGCATACCCCGTAGGTATTCAGCTTTACGGTTCTCTTCTTTGAGAGCTTCTTGTTGTGCATCACGAATGCGTGCAGTGAGGTTCGTTCGAATCGTCATTTCCAATGCTCGAACCCTTAGGGTCTTAACCCTTTCTTTTCGGCTCAACGCGTCCGCTACAACGTTTGCCTTTCCAGGATGGTACTTAATCTCACAGTCATAATCGTTCAGCAGCTCGACCCAACGTCGCTGGCGCATATTCAATTCCTTCTGATTAAATATGTGCTGTAAGCTTTTGTGATCTGTGAAAATTGTACATCGAGTACCGTATAAATAGTGTCGCCAGATCTTCAGGGCGAATACCACTGCGCCCAGCTCCAGGTCATGAGTGGTATAGTTTCTTTCATGTACCTTTAGTTGTCTTGAAGCGTAAGCGATGACTTTTTGGCGTTGCATGAGCACGCAACCCAAGCCTTGTCGTGAGGCGTCGCAATATACCACGAAGTCTTCAGTGCCTTCGGGTAATGATAGTATCGGTGCATTGCAGAGCTTGTTCTTAAGTAGCTGAAAGGCTTCTTCCTGTTTGTGACCCCAGTCGTATTTCTTGTCTTTCTGTGTAAGGGTTGTTAGCGGTTGAGCTATCTTTGAGAAATTCTCAATGAATCGCCGATAGTAGCCCGCTAAGCCCAAAAATTGTCGAACTTCAGTTGGGGTCTTGGGAGCTTCCCAGTTCTTTATTGCTTCTATCTTGGACGGGTCTACATGAATGCCCTTCTCATTCACGACGTGACCAAGAAATTGTACTTCGCGAATCCAGAATTCGCATTTCGAGAACTTTGCATAAAGCTTCTCTTTCTTCAGTAGTTCCAAGATGGTTCTGAGATGTTGCTCATGTTCTTCTTTCGTTCGCGAGTAAATCAGGATATCGTCGATAAATACAATCACGAATTTATCGAGATATGGTTTGCATACGCGGTTCATCAGATCCATAAAGACCGCTGGTGCATTCTTCAGCCCAAACGGCATCACAAGAAATTCATAGTGCCCATATCGCGTTCTGAATGCAGTCTTTGGTACGCTTTCCTCTTGGATTCTCAGCTGATGGTATCCAGATCGAAGGTCGATCTTGGAATAGTAGCTTGATCCTTGCAATTGATCAAATAAGTCATCAATCCTCGGTAGTGGATACCGATTCTTGATCGTGAGCTTGTTCAGTTCCCTGTAATCGATACACATCCGCAGTGTTCCATCCTTCTTCTTCACGAATAATACTGGAGCTCCCCAGGGTGAGAAGCTTGGCCTTATAAATCCTTTATCCAACAACTCCTGGAGTTGTGTAGATAATTCTTGCATTTCGAATGGAGCAAGTCGATAGGGTGCCTTGGCTACAGGAGCGGCTCCTGGAACCAAGTCTATACGGAATTCGACTTGTCGTTGCGGAGGTAGTCCGGGCAGATCTTCGGGAAAAACATCAGGGAATTCCTTCACCACAGGAATGTCTTCGAGTTTTGGCTCCACAGCCTTCTTGTCTATAATGTGTGCTAGGAAAGCGACACATCCTTTCCTTAAGCACTTTCGTGCCTTCATGCAACTGATGATTCGAAGGGGTGCATCTCGTTCTCCATGCACGATGAGAGTTTCACCATTTGTTAAAGGGATGCGAATGATTTTCTCATGACAAATAACTTCAGCTTTGTTCTTGGACAACCAGTCCATCCCGACTACTACATCGAAGCTACCCAATTGAATAGGTAGGAGGTCTATGCTAAATCTTCGTTCACCAAGTTCTAGTGTGCAGCCTCTAACAACTTCGCCCGATTCAACGAGTTTTCCATTGGCTAGTTCTATGGAATAAGGAGTTTCTAATCTACTAGATTCTATTCCGAGTATGCGTTTAAATTCCACATACATGAAGCTATAATCGGCGCCAGTGTCAAATAATATGGATGCAAAGTGATTGTTAATGAGAAACGTACCGGTGACCACGTTAGGGTCCTCGCGTGCGTTCTTTGCTCCAATCACAAATGCTCTAGCCTGAGCATTGTTTCCTTCTGGGCAGTCCTTCATGAAATGATCATTGCTTCCACATTTGAAGCATCCTTGGTTCCGCCCTTTCCCGTTACCATTCTTGTTACCAGCACCGTTTCCATTTCGGTTCTTTCCTTTTCCCCAACAGTATTCTGTTTGATGACCCAATTTACCACATTTGTCGCACCTTGGGATGCGACAAGCTCCATCATAATGATACTTACATTTTTGGCATCTAGGCATGGAGCCATGGTATGCTTTGGTTGCATGGGTTTTCGCCTCCTGAGACGGGTTAGCGTCACGCTTCTTGTTGTTGAAACCCTTGTTGTTACGAGTTGCTTGGTTCAGGTATGCATGTTTTCTTTTCTTGTCGTTGGACGACTCAGCATGCGTCTCGGTCTTCTCTGTTGGACTCAGCATGCGTCTCGGTCTTCTCTGTTGGGTTCAGCGATAACTTCTTCATACGAACACAATCTTCAGTCAGGCTGACAGCCAGAGTTACAGCTTCGGTGATTGTTTGTGGTTTGGCCGACGTCACCATGCCACGAAACTCTGGGGCCAGTCCCCAAATGTAGCGTTCAACGCGCTTGAATTCGGGAGTCACCATGTAGGGAAGCACTCTTGACAGATCGTGGAACCTTCGAGTATAACCATTAATGTCAGCACCTTCCATAGTCAAGTGCCAGAACTCCGTTTCCAGCCTTTAGAGTTCAGCGCGAGAGCAATACTTCTCTCTCATTCTTTCCTTCAGTTCCTCCCAAGTTAAGCCATAAGCGGCATCATCACCCAAAGTTTGAGTTTGCAGGTTCCACCAAGTCAGAGCTTCATCAACAAACAATCCGGTAGCAAAAGTGACTTGCTGATCCGCGGTACACTTGCTCATGCGGATAGTAGCTTCAGTCTTCTCCGTCCAGCGCACAAATGCTACTGCACCTCCTGTGCCGTCATAGTTCATCGGCTTGCAGTCGAGGAACTGCTTGAAAGTGCAGCCTTGAGCTGCATTGCCTCCAGACGAATCTCCATTCCCATTACGCCTAGCGTTGCTTGGTCCTCCACTGCCTTGAGTACGGTTTGCCTCGTACTGGGCGATAGCAGCGGAGATCCTTTCTTCCAATAGAGCGTTCAGCTTTTCAGCCGTTCTTGGCAGTGGGGGAGGAGGAGGTTGATCATCATTGCGAGCATTCACAGCTTTCCTAGGTGCCATGTTCTAACAGAACATAACACAACAGGGTTAAACATTTGTTTGATATCGTCACACTAGACAGTAGTAGCATATATATTCACAGGTATATACCACATAAGTGACATCAAACAATTATTACTCTAGCAGAGTACTTAGTAGGCTAGCACTAAGGGAATCTATACGTGACAAGACTTGCTGTGATTTCTGTGCACTGAATTCCATAATTATGTATGCATCCATAATTACGTAACTCCTTGCATAGTCCGCACAGTTCGTTTCATCCGCGTATTTCTTCCTTCAGATAGGCCATTGCTTTCAGGTAAAGTCACGTATACTTGTGACATTCTACTTCTAGTATGTGTAAATATCAATTATCACAGATAATTGCAATTAACTCTCAACCACAGACGAGTGCTTCTCTCGTGCACCCTAAGTCTCGTAGTGTCTTTTCTAGACTCATGTAGACAGTTTCAGGTAGTGGATGTCGCGGGACGTTTTATGCAAAGAAAACTCTTTTGAAAAATCGTTTTCGCGAAAGGATCCTAGAGATTGTAGACTAGACTCGAGAAGGAATCCTGGTTCACTACAATCGCAGCTCTGATACCAATCTGTCACACCCCTTTCTGCGGCGGAAGCACGAGGTGTGATCATGAAAGGTTCTCATTGCATACGAAGAGTAAACATGCTACATGCTCGTAAAAATACTTCAAATACCATAATTTGAAAAACATAAATTTAGCGTTTACATCGCTAAGTCGCATAAAACATTGTCTTAAAAGTTTACAACTTTATTTAAAGATAAACATAAGCGACATCCAAGAGCATAAGCAAGACCGCGCGCACATCCATCCTAGTTACCTGAAATACATGTGAGTTTTGGAAAAACGTCAACATAAAGTTGGTGTGAATTCATGCAGTTTTGTATTTCACGTTTGTATACTTTGTATGAAAACATAGTTTGTGAATAAATCAAGTTTTCATATATAAATCCAGTTTCATGTGTACACCACGTACTCATGTATAATTCAATTTCTTCTTGAGTACCCCCGTACTCAAGTATAATTCCCATTTTCTTGAGTACCCCACGTACTTAAGTATTCATCAATTTTTAGTATGGTATGACTTTTATGTAAATAAAGTATTCCTGTAAGTATCAGGATTGTTAATGGGTTGCAAAGCCATTAACATGTGACACGACATAGGAAGTCACCAAACCTTAGGCATTTAATTGGTATATTCTGAGACACAAAAGCACTACTCGATTCTCGCCCTCACCGAGAGTGTGGCTGCCCGGTACCCGTTAGATCTAACCTTTTGTTCTGCGGTCTGAATGTATACGTTGATTAATGGTGCTTCTGTACCCTATTCGTGACACGATTTCTCGCATCATTTCTCATAACGCCTCATACTTGGTTCTCGTCCTCACCAAGTGTGCTTCTTGTATTTTTATCATACCAATTATAGATATTGTACATTTGTACATGTATTTCACCCCCGAAGTTATAAAAACTGAAAACAGTTAAAGAGAAAAGGGGGAGCATGAACTCACAACTTTGGGTTCCTTGCGTCGTAAACTTCACCGGATTTGCTTAATTAACGTCGTGACCTATACGTGTTTTCTTAACGTTAGTCACTAGACTTGTGTCGCACAAGTACAGTCACTCTCTTTTGTGTATATATTCTTGTGTTAAAAATATTTTATATTTTTAACTAAGTGTCTTACTTATATTATTTTCTCAATAATTAACATAAGTATCTCGTGTTTTGCACTTTGCACCCGAATTATGTATCTTGTATGTCGTATGTGTATCTTTGTGTTTTTACTTCTCATGAGTATTTAGTGTATTTTTAAGTCCTAATACACTAGCACGTATAACACATACTACATACACTTAGCATAAAATGTGGTGATCAATAAATATATATATTTTTCTTAAAAATATATACATACTTAATATCCATTTTTATTCTTGAAGAAATCCTCATTTCTTATCACCAAAAATTAGGGAAACCTTGGTAATATTTTTAAATACATTTTTAGGGAATAAGTTTCTCAAAAACTTATATTTTTCTAAGTGCCAAAATTTATAAAAATTTTGACAGAGTTTCCCCAAAAAATGGAGGTTTCCCATGTTTTCAAAACATGTGTTTATTTTCTTTTAAATCGTCAACAATCATCAACAACAATTATCAACAATAATCATCAACAATAATCACTAATTTCTTCATTTCATGAACTTGAATATTTACAAAAATGTGTAGTAACTTACTAGCACATTTGGTAAGTCTTTCCATCTCTAAAAATAAAATCATTATCTCGAAAACTTTATTTTTAAAGAATATGAAGTTTTACAACTTCTAGTCGGTATTTACGAAAATATTTCTTGGTTAAATCCTTTCGTTTCACAAGTGTCTACACACTTTTTGGTTCTCAAAAATGTCTTTATTTCGAGAAAGATCCGGCTTTTTAAACATAATTTCATCATACACTTGATTATTCAAAAATACTACTTGTAGATCCGTAGATCTACTAGTTTAGAACTCCATTTCATAAGAAAAATCGTTTTTACACAAGTTCATGTTTGTGAGTGAAAGGGTTCGTCATCTAGTTTTTTTTTTTTTTTACTAAATATAGCGCTAGTTCATGTTCCATGAACATGACCTTGCGGGGTTAGATGACGATCCGTTCCACTACTAGCAACCAACAATAATAAATAACCATAACAAAACAAGTTCCATAAGTTTTACACTAATATTTACTCATTAACCACCATGTTTATTATTTTTAGTAGACTTTTAATTTTGTTCTCTAGTGTTCATAATTTTTACCCGTTAAATCTCTTATTAACCACTTTAATGAGCAATAGGGTGTTTAGTGTCACTTACTACCAGCTCGTGGCTAGGGAAGAAACTAGACGAAAAATGGGTGGTTAAAAGCGTTGTGGTGAGGTCCTTGGCAAACCGTAAGCACCGGGTCTCCTTGTATGAGATCCTTCACCCTTGAATGTATGTAGAATGCAAGATGGAACTTTGAAAAATAATAGTGGGTGTGTGTGGGTTCGGCTGAGAGTAGCCAAGGGGAGAAAGAAAGTGATTTCTTTGTTAAGTGTTTATGAAAATGGAAGTCTTATCCATGATGCACACTTATAGACCATTTTCTATTATTACCCATAATACAATATGTAGTCAAGATATTGAACCATAAGATTAAAATAATCAACAAAATGTGAAGGTTTGTTCCCACATGGGAAACCGATCGTTCAAGGGGGTGGGTATCCAAATGGGATTTCAACTAGATGTTAGGCATTAGTTTAGTTAGGAAATAAATAAAAAAAAATATGGTATTATGTGTGTTGTAATTTATAACGGGTGTTAGGGTATTCGGGTACCCTAACTAGCTTAGAAAAAAAAATAAAAACAATGTCATAGACAATATATTTTTTTTTTTGTGCTCCGTGTAAAGTCCGGTTGTTCGGTTGGATATCAATCCGTTAAAGTGCTTAATTACACTTTTTAGTGTCTTTTAAGTATCTTTCTTGTACTCTTTCAATTCCCAACACTTAGGGAAATATTCTGGATAATAAAACGACATTTCTGCAAAATATTCATATGTTTAAATGCTGAATTATCGCTGAATTATATAAATTCTGCACTTAAAGTGCGTTTCGGGTGCCTTTTAGTGCGTATTTTAGCTTCCGTAAGGTATATATGTAAACCCTTGTATGTATTCTTGGGTTTTAATGTATTCTTGTCACTGGACCTACACCTAGGCTCCAATTTTAATGTCTGACTGCTTTCTGCAGTTCTGTTGACACAGTGTGTCTTACCGGTGAGTTTACTAGTATTTCTGACGCAACGCTCTCGTTTTTGCATAAAGCAATATTTTGTAGTATACAACGTTCATGAATTCACTTGTTTAGCATGTAATCAGTCAATGCTGACATTTAAGCACATAATTGCAGTCATTAAATAACAATTAAAGTGTACGGAAATTACCGGTTTGGTGCCAGTTGTCACACTTTGACAACTGAACTTATGATCCTTAAACTACACTACTTTTCAGAACTTGTCAACTGTAGGATATGTGATCCTTGATCATATCCTAAACTTTTTGAGGATATTTATTAAATTTTTCTTTACTTGATAAGTTTAGACAAAATGAATATCACAACAATTGAAAAGTAAAGTACTAACAAGGATAGCAACACGGGAGATAGCCAAAAGGTTAAAGTTATTTTATTCACAAAACGGTGAACCCTTTAAGGTTGTCAAAATTGCCAACCCATGTTTCTACCAGCAAAACGTGGCCCGTCCACATGGGTTGGCAAAGGGTGTCCATTGTTTACGGGTCTTTGTAGTGCAGGAATTAAAAGACGGCAGGATCACAATGGCTTCATCCACCAAACAGAGGATCCCTCCACCATTTGTAATCCTACCTATTGTTCAAAGGACCCATGATCCTTCACCCTAGAAACTATTGTCTAAAGTTATTACAACCCAAGATTGTTTCAAAACACCATAACCAAAATAAAACTATCAAATTCTAAAAAAATGGGCTCCGGCTACATCTAGAAATGTCCTTCATCGTCCATTCCTGCAGCCTACACCTTCGCTGCATCACCATCTCCTCCAGCTCCAGCATCATCCACCTGATCCTTGACTCCACTGCCACCAGCCTCGATTGCTAAGACCTCTTCTTCATCATCCAGCTCAGCCAATCTAGCCTTCCAGCCCTCTATGTCCCAGCTGCTCTTGTTAAAGTCAGGATCCAGAGCTTCTTGGGCCATCTGCAACTGAGTTTTGTACATAGCAATGGCAGCGGAGATTTTAGCATCATTGGTGATCTCATTCTTCTCTTGGTCAGCAGTGATGTGAGCCAGGACGAGTTCCCTCTTGACCAGATTGACATCATTTTCAAGGGAGGCAATCTTCTTATCCTTGGCCAACATCATCTTTTGGAAATCCACGCACTTTTGCTCAATCTCTTCAACATTGCCTACGTAGTCCTCAATTTTAGCAAATTTCTGCAAGAAGACAAAGTAAAGTTTAGGATCACATGATCCTCAAATGGGCAGGATAACTAAGCTAGGTCAGTGATCCTTACCTCAGTAAAGTACTCAAGGAACTGATGGCGGATCAAAGGCAGGCCTTCTAGAGTGTCAGCCTCAGAGGCTTTCCTCTTCTTTCCTTTGGAAGCAGTAGGCTTGGGGATGGCAGTACTTGGGCTAGCAGCAGCTTTTTTCTTCCCGGATCTGGGACCAACAGTGGTGAGATCGGTGACACTGAAGCGAGTAGCAGACTTCGATGATTTTCCAGCACCTACACATTTAAAAACAGATAAGTATCCTTGTTTCATTTTAATTTAAGCATTTAATTACATATAAACATGGATACTTACTTGACATTGTGACAGAACCTGAGGATACCTCTTGAGAATCCTGGGTATTTGCTTTGAATGATCTTATTTCAGGATCAAGCCTCTGAAAAGCAGCAAGCCTTTCCTTTATGGCAGATGTTGTAATGATGTGTGCGACAGTGAGAGCTGCAAAATAGAAACAAGGTCATCTGGTGATCCTTCTAAGGATCCTCTATCCTACCATGGGTGGTCCATTTTCTAGGCAAATCCTTTCCATCAGGGAGAGAATCCCTTCTGACAAAGAAGAATCGCCGTTTCCAGTTGGTGTCATTCTTAGTGGCTTTGAAGGTGGGGTGTTCTTCACCAGGTTTATGTTTGAGTAGATATCAGTGGGATCCATGGCTAACATGGTCATACATCTCTGCAAACTCCGACATTCCCAGATCAATTCCTTCACGTTCAATGATCCTTTCAAGGGCATATAAGACCCTCCAGATCATTGGCATCGCTTGAATGTAGGAGCTGCCGGTAAGAGAGAAGAAGGATTGGGTGAAATCTGGAAAAGGATACGAGTATCCTATTGTAAATGGTGTGATCGGAAAAGCCACCCAGGTTTCAGAAACATAGTCACTCAGGACGGTGGGATCAAATGGTTTGAAAACAGTGTTCGCCGGGAAACAATGGCGGATTCTGTCTATCTGTGGATCGGTAAAGCAGCATCTTTCTTTCGCAGAATCTTTGATGATCCCCTGGGGCTTCAAGGGACTGTCCTTACGGTGATCCTTAGCCGGCGAAGATCTCAACATCATCTTGATCACAGATAAAGATGAGGAAAGAAGGAATAGAGAAAGAAGATGAAGAGGGAAAGGAGAAAGAAGTACCTGATCAAGTCTTCGAATGAAGATTTAAAGGATGAAATGCACGGATTTAAATGCCCTCTAACCCTTATCTCTAACTTCAATTTATAATGATGATCTTGCAGGGTAGTCACTTCAGTGACGTCAGGATGGCAACGGATAGTTCGATTACAACGACTATATATCCGTTAGTTGGTTACGGATAAGAACAAGAAAATATAACTCATTTATTTACAAATTACTCCTTATATTTTGGGGGCAATTGTTAGGGGAGGATTTTCCAATGATTAGTGATCCTCATTTACTGTTGGGCTTAGTGATCCTCAATGCTGTCTGAATTAATGATCCTCAGAAAGTATTGTAGGATCATGGATCATCATCAGGATCCTTATACTAACGATTGTCTGCTTTGAATATGAAGTTGTTTTGCAGGAGTACGAGCTTGGACTTGGTCTTGGCGATATTCCTGGAGCATATTCCATATTTATTCCGCACGTGCATGGCTAAAGTGGACGTTATGGAGGTCGTGGAAGACTTGCTCAAAATGCGGACAGTTTGTTAGCTTAGATGTTTTCCATTTTTAAAAAGGGGATAGCGAGCTAAATAGAAACACTTGGCTAATTTTAGCTTAACACACACACTCGTAACCACTCTCACTGGCTCTCGACAATTCACTTGGCGATTACACACTTTTTTGCACATTACACTATAGTGATCCTCGTAACTAGCTCGCTATCATCCGAAGTTGTAATACATTTCTTGTTAATCTGAGTTGGTGATCGGTAGTTTCCATCACCCGAGGTTTTTTATGCCGGAGATCATTCATTGATCAAGGGCTTTTTCCTCGTATAAATCTTTGTGTCACTTGTTCATTACATTTCTGAGTGATCCTTAGTGTTGTTCATTGATTCAAGCATCACACCTCACAACAGAAAGTTTGGTTGCATTATCATTGCTTGATTTTTTACCAAAACAGCAGCCTTGAACAAATTCATATCCAAATCCTCAGAAAAATGCAAGGAATTCTATGACATTTTGAGGAAGAACAAGAAATTTGAGTGGACTGAAAAGCATGAAAATGCTCTCAAAGCTCTTAAGGATTACCTATCCTCAGCCCCTGCCTTGATGAAACCAGAAAAAGGGGATATATTATCCTTGTATTTGGCGGTATCCTCTAAAGCAGTAAGTGTGGTCCTTGTTAAGGATCACGAAGGTACACAACATCCTGTTTATTATGTAAGTAAGAGTTTGCTTGATGCTGAATCCAGGTATTCACATTTAGAAAAACTTATCCTTGCACTAATTATGGCATCTACTAAATTAAGGCATTATTTTGAAACTCATGCCATTATTGTTAAGACTAATTTTCCAATTAAGAATGTTCTCAGGAAACCTGAAATGTCAGGAAGGATGGCTAAGTGGGCAGTGAAGCTTAGTGCTTATGATATAAGATATAAACCAAGGACTGCCATTAAATCCCAAGCCTTAACTGACTTTGTGGCAGATTTCAGTAGTGACTTGCAAAAGGAAGCTGAATTAGAAGTCCAACAGCTAGAAGAAACTAAGGATCCTTGGATACTCTTTACTGATGGAGCTTCTAATGTTAAAGTAACAGGACTTGGATATATTACTAAAATCGCCACAGGGGGACATAATACCCCACTCCATAGCTTGTGAGTTTCAAACTACTAATAATGAGGCTGAATATGAAGCCTTGATAGCTGGTTTGCAAATTGCCAAACATATGAGGATCAGGTATCTTGAGGTACATGTAGATTCATTGTTAATTACTAATCACTTTAATGGATCCTATGCTGTTAAAGGTGAAAAGCTAATCAAATATTTAGAGATAGTCAAAGAATTGGCACTCTCTTTTGTTTCCTTTAGTTTGACACAGGTACCCAGAGAAGAGAATGCAGAAGCTGATGCATTGGCCAATCTAGGATCATCCTTGAAGATTCCAGAGGATATCAGGATCCCTATTATCCACATCCTAACCCCTGCTATCGAGGATCATGTAGCCATGGAGATAGGAGAGGATTCTGAAATCATCCCTAGTAATGATACACAATCTCATTCAGGATCATGGATCCTTCCAATCATGAGATACATACAACATGGAGAGATTCCTACAGGAGAAAACCCCAGGACTTTCAAAATTAAGGTATCTCTATTTACAATATTGAATAACATGTTATATAAACGATCCCTTGCAGGTCCATATTTAAGGTGCATTGAGGATCCTGAAATCCAAGAAGTCCTAAAGGATTTCCATGAAGGAAATTGTGGAAACCACACTGGGGGCAAGGCATTATTCTCAAGGATCCCGAGGACAGGATACTATTGGACTACTATGAAGAAGGATGCTGTGGAATATGCCAAGAAGTGTGATCCTTGTCAGAGACATAGTAATATCCTTCACCAACCAGCGGAGCTTTTGCATCCTATATCCTCTTCTTGGCCATTTATGAGATGGGGAATGGATATAGTTGGTAAGCTTCCTAAGGCACCTGGTGGAAAAGTATTCATGCTTGCTATGACTGATTACTTCTCCAAGTGGATAGAGGCTGAAGCCTTTGCTCAAGTCAGAGAAAAGGAAGTGATATCCTTTATTAAGAGAAACATTATTACTAGATTTGGTATTCCTTCTGAAATTATTTGTGATAATGGATCCCAATTTATTGGGAGTAGAACTACTAACTTTTGTGACACCTGGGGGATTAAGATGATAACATCAACACCAGTCCACCCACAAGCTAATGGTCAGGCAGAATCATCCAACAAGATCATCATCAACAATTTAAAGAAGAAGCTTGGATCCAAGAAAGGAAAATGGGCAGAAGAACTACCTTATGTATTATGAGCTGATAGGACAACTCCCAAGAATGCTACTGGCCAAACTCCATTCTCTTTGGTATTTGGAGCAGAATCAGTGATCCCTACAGAGATGATGGTTCCTACTGCAAGAACAAGCATCTGTGATCCTGAAGGAAATGTTGAAAACTTGGTTCAAGATTTGGATACTATAGAAGAACTCAGGGATTTGGCAAGGATAAGGATGGCCAGTTATCAACAAAGGATGGCTGGAGCCTACAACAAAAATGTCAGGATCAGGAAATTCCAAGTTGGTGATATGGTATTAAGGAAAGCATTTCAGAACACCACCAATCCTGCTGATGGGAAGTTGGCACCAAAATGGGAAGGCCCCTATTTGATTGAAGCTGAAGCAGGCAATGGGGCATATCGATTACTAACAATGGAAGGTGATTTGCTACCAAGAGCTTGGAATGCTGTCCACTTGAAGAAATACTTCATGTAATAAGGATCCATGGTCCTTAGCCAACAAGTATCCTTGAAGGATCCTTACAGGACAGAGGATCCTCATTTTGGTAATGATCTAATCTCAAACTATTTCATTCTTTAATTATCCTATATACAAGGATAAGGATCCTGGATCCTTTATCCTTCTTTCACTTGATTCTGGGTTTTGTAGAAGGTTCATATATCCTTAGCTAAGGATTGAGTATCCACAGAAGTCTCCAGTAATTTGGGCTTGACCCCAGTTATTTGGGCTTGACCCCAGTTATTTGGGCTAGTCCCCAGTTTTTGGGCCTGTCCACAGTATCGCCAGTAGCGCACGATGAACCTGGTACAGTTCATGGCAGTGGGACCAGTACTCGCTTTAGGGGCTGACAATTTCATTGTACTGGCTGTATCCGGGATCCTACGTATAATGGTAGACGTACCATACATCTGTTCCTAAGGTTTCTAACGTTTTCACGTTAGCTAAGGTTTTGGCATTTTCATGCCACTAAGTTTGGATAGTCGCCAGTGAGGGCCATACTCCAGTTTACATAAGATCTTTTGGGCTTGTACCTAGTTATCCTTTGGGCTTGTCCCCAGTTATCCATTGGGCTTGTCCCCTGTGACAACTCGTATTTCAGAACCTATCTTAGTGCTAAGTGTAGCATGTTTTGAACTTATGTGATTGTATGAACTTTGGTGTTTAATGAAATGTTATGTTTATATGTGTTTATTGTGTAATGCATATATGTGTATAAGCGAACCGGTCGCACAACAATCCGATCACACAAGCCTTTGGGCTTTGGTCCCTTATCATTCTCGGCCTACACTCTTTGCATTCGAACCAAGGGCGACCTAAAGCTGGGTTCGGCCCACTCCTCTTATACGCATACATTGATCCTTTAGGGAGTTTTGTTTCTCATAACTTGCAAACACAACACACACACAAAACCCTAGCTCTCTTTCTCTCCTCTCAAACTCAACGGCAACACACACCTCTCTCAATCGAAGATCTGGTTGTTCGGATCATCCTCGTTATATCTTCTTAACGGGTTAGTGTAATACATTTGATTTGCATGATTGAATGATATTCGGCTTATGTTTATATAATGATTTAGTGATATTTTGTGATTGAATATGATGAAAGTTGTTGAGTTTTAGTTCGTGTAAATCGACTCACATGTATAGCATCTTAGATCAATATGGAATTGTTAATCATATGATGATGTTCTAGCTAATCGGATGTGTATGATGATGTTAATCGGCTATCATGACTTGTTGTTTGTATGATGATTTAGGATTTAATGTATATAATCGGTTGTATGTTCATGAAATCGGACCAACTAATATGATTTGATAAGTTATTGTTTGGGTTTTAAATGTAATTAGGGTTCTTATGAATTAGTGATGATTGCTTGGTTTGATCGAATATTAGTTAAGTTTGAAACTGGTTAGTTGTTGATTGATAACCACAATAATAGGAAACTGTTTGATTGCTTTGACCGATTTAATGTATGATTGGTAACTGTTGATTTCCTATAAATGATATGCATAATATTCGGATGATAAAACAGATCGCACAAGCCCCTCTCGGTCACACAAGATCAGGTCACACAAGACCTGATCTGATCGAACAAGTGCATCGCACAAGACGGGGTGCAAACACATAAAGCACATAGTACTGTTTTATATTGCATGATCGCACAAGGCTTGGGCCTCACACAAACTGCATTACGGTTGGGCCTCAAAGCCCAAGTCCAGTCGCACAAGTCTTGTTCAGTCGCACAAGACTATTGGATCGCACAAGCTACTTTTCTACTAACTGTTGGGCCGTGTACCTGTTGGGATTGTTATTGGGCTGGGATGTTTCCAATCGCACAACCCATTGTGGATCGCACAAGTCATGCTGATCGCACAACGGGTTGGGCCGCCAGTTTATTGGGCTTCATCTTTTAGATCGCATAAGTTTGGACTCAATGAGTACTTGACTGCCACTGTTAATGTGTTAACATGTATTATGTGTTAGCCATGATCAACACGTGTTCATAACCTGTTAAACTATGTGTAATCATACGTGTATTACTTGAACCTAGACCTGACTTGTATGGTAACCATATTAGGACGTGGTTGACCTCTAGCAGCTCGATTGACCTTTCGTTTATCTGCCGAGCTAACCTAAGGTGAGTTCACACTTTCTACAAAGCATGGGATTCCCAGGGGTTGGGAATGGGTTAAGGAACATGGATTCCTCGTCCTTTCTTGGGTAGGACAGTACGGGTTCAGGAATGCAATTCCTCGTCCTCATGGACAGTTAACTTTTACTAGACCAAAACTCTATCACGAAGTCCCTCCTTTTTATATCAACTTAATCGCCGGGCCAATGGCGAGCGGGTCATTAGTTAGATAGCGCTATTTAGGTTTGAATAGCCTCACACCGTGCCGCAGAGGACGGGCGTGAACTAATGGATCTGGGCACGTCAATGATGATAGACATTGACAGTTCATGGCACATAAACATGACTACAGTCAGCAGTCGATATGGTAACGAGTCTAGTAGTATATACATGGGGTAGCCCCCACGGCCGAAAAGCTAGATAATTAAACATGGGGTAGCCCCCATGGCTGGATTGCCAGATTAAACGAGAGTAAACTAAACATATTTTCAACTATGGGGTAACCCCCATGGCAGGATGCCAGCTAAAGGAAACTGTTTTTGGAATAACTTAAAACAAACACCCAACTGTGAACTCGCTCAACATTATTGTTGACTCGTTACTACATGTTTTGCAGGTCAATAGGTTTAGTAGGAGTTTGCATGGGGAAGAGTCGTTGTGGAGCATGGACATTGAGTGTTCATGATAAACTTAAACACTTTTACTTTATGATTTGGGTTTTGAACTATTTGCTTTCGCTGATAACTTAAACTATGTTTTGTTTGGACACCAATTGTATTGTGTTGGATTTTACTATTACTTACATGCTTGTTCAATATGATTGGTGGCTTGATCCTGGTCAGTCACGCCTCCAAGCGGTGATACTCTGCATGTGGATTTTGGGGGTGTGACAGATTGGTATCAGAGCCATTGGTTATAGTGAACTTGGTTTTAATAGGGGGAAAAGTTTTTGTTAAAACTAGACTATAACCTGTACAGTGCTCTACGATCCACAACGACGCTTCACTCCACGTGCAAGGCTCAACATTCTAGGTGTTATGGTTTATGTTTTATTGCCTACTTGCTAGATTACATAGAACTATGCTTATGGTATGCTTAGATAAACGTAGCAACGATAGTTTGAAAACACATGTGTGCTTACTCTCTTTTGTCATCGCACTTTCGCGAACCCCTCTCACTCATGTTTCCCTTGATATGAAGATCATGGCTGGATGCATTAACATGACTCAAGCCCAGTTGACGGCTCTGATTAACCAACAAGTTGCTGCGGCACTTGCAGCCGCACAAGCAGGAGGTATATCCTGCAGTCGAAACTTAACCTAGGATCCTTAGATCCTACACTCGTGAACCAACCTTTGTGTTAAACTTTGTCCTTTCTTACTCTCACGACATGTCAACTTGCACAACCTCCTGTGTGCACTTTCAAGACCTTTATGGACTGTCGACCTAGTACCTTCAGTGGTACCGAAGGAGCTGTAGGTCTCCTCCACTGGTTTGAAAAGCTCGAATCTATTTTCAAGATGTGTGAATGCCCTGAGGCTTATAGGGTGAAGTATGCTACCGGTACTCTCGAGGGAATAGCGCTCACGTGGTGGAACGCTCAGGTCCAAATGCTGGGGTTGGTTGCTGCTAACGCCACCCCATGGAACAATTTTAAGGAAATGATCAAGGAAGAGTACTGCAATCGTGATGACATCCACAAGTTGGAGGTAGAGTTCTTCAACCTCAAGATGACTGGGTCAGAAATTGAAGCTTATACAAAAAGATCGAATGAGCTAGCCATCTTATGTCCTACTATGGTAGACCCTCCCATCAAACGTATCGAACTGTATCTCAAGGGTCTAGTGCCAGAAATCCAAAGTCATGTGACTTCAGCAAACCTCGCCACCATCCAGCAAGTTGTTCAATTGGCTCACCGTCTCACTGACCAGGCGGTGGAGCAGAACAGGCTACCAAAACGTATTAGTGCTACAGCTACTTCGGATGCTCCTAGTGACAACAAGCGAAAATGGGATGGAGCTTCAAGCAAAGGTTCAACTTCTGTTCAATCTCAGTCTCAACAGAAAAGGACTGACGACTACAAGAGCCCTAGTCAGCAATCATCTGGTAGTCAAAGTCATGGTGGGTACAGGGGAAATCACCCCAAATGTAATCGCTGCAACTTACACCACAACGGGCCATGCACCAGGAGTAACTGTCATCAGTGCAACAAGCCAGGCCACACCGCAAAGGATTGCAGAAGTTTATACCCCACAAACCAGAATCGTCAGCAACAACAAGCCCCACAAAATCAACGCCAGCAGCAGCAGCAAGGCATCAACAAGGGGTGCTTTCAGTGTGGAGCTGAAGGCCACTTCAAGAGAGATTGTCCCCAACTGAACCGAAACCAGAACAACAACAACAACAATAATAACAACCAGGGGAATGGAAACAACGGGGGTAACAACGGCAATGGTGCAAGGGGCCGTGTGTTCGTTATTGGCCAGGGGGAAGCGAGGAATGATCCCAATGTTGTGACGGGTAAGTTCCTTCTGGACGACTTTTATGTTACTGTTTTATTTGATTCGGGTGCCGATACTAGCTACGTGTCCTTAAAAGTTAGTCAAATGCTTAAGCGTACCCCAACACTGTTGAACACCAAACACACTATAGAGCTAGCTAATGGTAAGAGTTTAGAGGCCACACATATAGTCAAGGGTTTTAATCTTGTTCTTGGTGATCACACTTTCTTTATCGAACTCATTCCTATCGTTCTGGGTAGTTTCGACGTTGTAATTGGGATGGATTGGTTATCCTAACACCAAGCTGAGATCCTTTGCCACGAAAAGATTGTCTGTATTCCTTGTTCGGGTGATGAACCTCTCATGATTCGTGGTTACAAGAGTGGTGCTGTGGTAAGCATCATCTCTTTCCTTAAGGCCCAAAAGTGTTTGCGAAAGGGCCACACTGCTATTTTGGCTCTCGTTACTGACACCTCGAAGAAAGAGAAGAAGATAGAAGATTTTCCTATCATACGTGACTTTCCTGAGGTATTCCCTGAGGAATTACCTGGTCTTCCGCCTCATCGTCCAGTCGAATTTCAGATTGAACTAGCTCCTGGAGCCGCACCAATAGCTCATGCACCATATCGCTTAGCTCCATCAGAGTTGGAAGAACTCTCAATGCAACTACAAGAACTCTTGGATAAGGGTTTTATTCGTCCTAGCTCTTCGCCATGGGGAGCTCCAGTGCTATTTGTGAAGAAGAAAGACGGTACTTTCAGAATGTGCATCGACTATCGTGAGCTCAACAAGGTGACGGTGAAGAATCGTTATCCTCTTCCACGTATTGATGACCTGTTTGACCAGCTGCAAGGGTCGAGCTACTACTCGAAGATTGATCAAAGATCGGGATACCACCAGCTGAGAGTTCGAGAAGAGGATATCTCCAAAACAGCCTTTAGAACTCGTTATGGACACTACGAGTTTTTGGTCATGCCTTTTGGGCTGACAAACACACCTGCGGTCTTCATGGACTTGATGAACCGAGTGTGCAAGCCTTACCTAGATAAGTTCGTTATAGTTTTCATCGACGACATCCTGATCTATTCTAAGAGTCAGGAAGAGCACGAGCAGCATCTACGACTTATTTTGGAACTCCTACGAACAGAACAGCTTTATGCAAAATTCTCGAAATGCGACTTCTGGCTTCGTGAAGTCCATTTCCTAGGCCACGTGGTAAACAAGGATGGGATTCATGTTGATCCATCCAAGGTTGATTCGATCAGGAACTGGCTTGCGCCCCGTACACCAACAGAAATTCGCCAATCCTTGGCTTTGGCGGGCTATTACAGAAGGTTTATCAAGGATTTTTCCAAGATCGCGCAACCTCTCACCTCACTAACACAGAAAGGTGTCACCTATCGTTGGGGTGATGCACAAGAAACTGCGTTCCAACACTTAAAGGATAGACTTTGTAGCGCCCCTATCCTCTCATTGCCTGAAGGCACAGACGACTTTGTGGTTTATTGCGACGCATCCATTCAGGGACTTGGATGCGTGCTGATGCAACGTGACAAGGTCATTGCTTATGCGTCACGTCAACTTAAGATTCATGAAAGGAACTACACTACGCATGATCTGGAACTGGGAGCTGTTTTTTTCGCACTCAAGATATAGAGACACTACCTGTACGGTACCAGGTGCACCATTTACACCGATCACAGGAGTCTCGAGTATATCTTCAAGCAAAAGGAGTTGAACATGCGTCAACGTCGATGGGTCAAGTTATTTGTCACACCCCGACCACGTAGAACATACAAAACGTGGCGAAAACATCGGGGAGTGTTGTAACAGAATTAATTGTTTCAAATCCATGGTAATTAAAGTTTCGTTTTATTAATCAAACAAGCGAGTTACATTGTCTTTAAACAAGAAATAAAGAGTACATAACATAAATTAACTAGTTCTTGTCTCGTTTTAAGTCACTAAGGCACAGGTCCGCCTAAGTATGTCTTGATAAGTCCTATGCATCATATCCTGAAAAACACATGTGAAAATAGGTACGTCAGCATAAAAATGCCCGTGAGATACATAGGTTTTGTAAAAATAGGATTCATGACTTATGTTTGAGAAAATGTTTAGCCATGAACCTGGTAATTTGCTTTGTCTTGTAAATCATTTGAAAAACGATAAGATCAGATGATATGTATAAATAAGAGAATAATGTATGGTTAAATGAATAACCATGTAAAATGAGTTTGTACAAGATAAGTTGTTTGTAAATCAATGTCTTGTGAAAAGTATGTTATTTGTATAAAATGTTATATGTCATAAATTGAAATGATTCAAATAACGCTACGATATGTAATACCATACAAACACTTATATATAGGAAGTACCAGCGGCGTATCCACCATGCTTGTATCATATTACACACGCCTCGTTACTTAATCACTTACTCAAACCAAACCAACAATGTAAGATGTCTATGTTTAAACCAATAGCCAAATGTATTGAATAATATGTCAAAATGTTTATGTCAAGATGTAAATCATGTAATGTGTATATAAATGTCAAGATGTAAGCATGTGATGAATAACAAATGTACTAAGTATGATGATCAATGCAGCGATTGGACATACATAGCATGTGAATTGTACTAAGTATGCAACAATAGACATACATAGCATGTAATGTAATGTAAAACAATGTACTAAGTACGCACACCATGGGCATACATAGCATGAAATGTAATGAAATCATGTACTATAAATGTACTAATAAACATAGTCGGTATATGATGTGAAAACAGGAAAGCATGAAAGTAACAAGTAGGCACATGTGTTTCACCCCAAAACAGTTTGAAAACAGTAAAAGAGGGGTCTATGTACTCACCTGAGATTGCTCAGAAGTCCTAAAATAACCACCAAGCAATGCTAGAGATCACGGAATCAAACGACACCTAATATAGGTAACTACGTTAATAAACCGGACCTAAATCGGAAGATCGGATAGAATGAGGGTTCGTAAACCAAACGAGTATGGTGACTCATGTAATATGGTTTAACAAAGCCTACATACTACAATGAAACCTAACCTAAGAGCTTGCGACCCATTACGACCCGTTTAGTTAGCTTATGCTACTTTAACGCGTCGTTTGCGTGAAACGCGTTCGGACCGCTTAACTAGTCCTATGACAAGTAACATATGCCTTAACATGTCAAATATTGTTGTCAAAATAGTTTAGATGTCAAAAGTTATGTTACATATGTTTAAAATGAATTTTGGCATCAAAGGGGTATTTTGGTAATTTACCTAAGGCATATAAACTACCTATCATACAACTACTTAAATGAAGCGACCATAAGGTATAACCTCGGAAGGTTATTCCCTATATACTATGGTCACCTAATGTATTTGGTCAGATCCTAATGATCGACCAAATGGGTCGGGTTCGAAGGTATAAGCGATTTATCAGATCGCTTACCCTTACGACCCTAGACAACGTGGTAATCAGTAGGCATAGTCCCAAGGGACTATAACCATCGCGATTACAATCACGTTGCGAAGTTCAAACGAACTTCGCATTGACCATAAGCTGGTCAATGTAGAAAGTCAAACAAAGTTTGACTTTCGGACTCGAAAAGCAATAAAAGAACGAAAGAATACTTACGAAGGGTCCCCGAATGCTAATCTAGATCAAAATAGCTCAGGTATGAAACAATGGTTTCAACTTAGAGCACAAATGATCAGATTCTAGTGAGAAATGAAGTTGGGGTATGTGGTTGTTTATAGTTTTTGGTTAACCGTTAAGATCATTTCTTGGAAAAGGGGGCACGATCTAAGCCGTACACTTGTCGGAAAGTTATGGTGGCTCATTTTGCCCCTACCACAAGAATTTGACACTTGGAATTGCCCTTTGGGGTGTTTGAAGGGCTGGAACAGCTGTTAAATACATTTAATCTGGTCAGGAAGGCTGACGCGGCCCGCTTCAGGATCAGGCAAAACTCAGGCGGGCCGCCTGGCCTTGTCTGATCAGAACAAGTTTGCAGAAATTACAGTTTTTTTCCCTGCACATGTTTAAGGCCATTTCCGACACTTCCAAGGCCCGTAAAGCCAACTTTAAGGCCCTAAAATGATGCCTAAACATTGTGGACATGAAACATGCTCAAAATATGTCGGATGTTGGTTCGTTTGGTCGTACGAACGCGATGTTCGCTTAATTACGACGGAATGCGCACAAGCGCGAAAAACGATCCAAATGACGCAACGAATGGATTTTTCTCATGCCAAACACTAAAATAAAATATTATAGTGCTTACATAAATTTTTGGATGCCCGGATGTATTCAGAACGTATGTTATGCGCGAAAGTGCAAACTTGTGCACTTTTTGACGCTTTTAGTCCCTGAATGTCCCAAAAGTATATTTTAGCACACCGAACCCCTCAAAGCCTATTTCTAAGCTATGTAAAGGATATTTGTGGTATGTTTAACTTATGGTCATGTTCCGGAATGTCTGTTACAGTTCAAATTGGCGTACTTTCACAGTTTGTCAACTTTAGTCCCTGTAAGCGATTTAACTTGATTTTGCCATACCAAAGCCTTCACAACTTATTTCTAAGTTATGTAAAGGTTATTTAAGGTATGTTAAGCCTATTTCACTATTCCGGAGTGTTCGTTGCATTAAACTGGTTATATTTACGCATCAGTGCGCGTATAACCTTCCAGAAGGCGATTTAGAGCTTGTAATCGAACAAGAATTGATATGTGCAAAAGATACACATATTTATACAAGTCCAAAGTATGAAATACAATATTTCATTGGTTTGGCATTTGTTGGATGGTTGAAGTGACACAAGTGTCACAGTCTCCCCTACTTTAGGAAATTTCTTCCCGAAATAAATTCGTAGGAGTCTATCTGTGGCTTTGTGTTAAGTAACCATCAAAGATAAGTAAGGCATAATCCTGTTATTTCTCTTTAACGGACATTTTTCAGAATTGAAAAATGAACGGAGTTATTTTCAACAGGCATTATTCAGAAACGAAAAATGGAAGAAATAAGTCATTTTCCATAACCTCTTCAGAAACGAAAATGAACGAAATGAGTCATTTTCCACAACCTCTTCAGAAACGAAAATGAATGAAATGAGTCATTTTTCACAATTTCTTCAGAAACGAAAATGAACGAAATGAGTCATTTTCCACAACCTCTTCAGAAACGAAAATGAACGAAATGAGTCATTTTCCACAACCTCTTCAGAAACGAAAATGAACGAAATGAGTCATTTTCCACAATTTCTTCAGAAACGAAAATGAACGAAATGAGTCATTTTCCACAATTTCTTCAGAAACGACCAAACTTGTTGTGGTTTCCGTGCACTGAATTTCATAATTATGTATGCATCCATAATTACGCAATTCCTTGCACAGTCCGCACAATTTGTTTGTAATATGAAGGGGAGGAAAAATCAAACCTGTGATGAGTGTGACTAGACTACCATAAGGTCCTTTTAGTTAGATTGACAACTGATCCTTTTAATTAGGCCACCTAGGAGTTCTTTCAGCTATCTCATCACATGATATTCCTAACCAGATTTTTGGATCAATCTGTTTAACTAGACCACTCAAGGGGTCTAATTATGGAATAGTACAATATAATCCAAGGGTCTTTACTATTACGTAAAAGCCCATTGAGGATTTAATATAGTACACAAAGATATGGAAGATTCTACGAGGATTTAGATAACAAAACTTGGATTACACAAGAACATAAAAGGGAACACATAAGCACATAATTACATAGTTGTTTAATTTGTTATTAACTTGTTATCGATTGAAAATGGATATGGAAACCAGTCAATTGACTTCAATGTCCTCTGGGATTTATCTGAAAAGATATGAAGATCTCCCAAAATTCGATTTTTGTTTTCTAAGAAACGTAATATTCGAATTAAGGAACACAAAAATTTTAGGATTTACGGAAATACCCTTAGGTACCCTATTAAGGATTTATAGTAGTACTTTGGGTATTCGTCCAGTGTTGTAACTTGCGTTTTGTACTTCGTTTTCCTTGAAAGAAACAGGTACTTAGGAATTTCGTGGAAAACGCAAGAGATTATAAAATAGAAAAATTTTGGGGAGTAGTTTGCTTTTCAAGGAATACGATTCCTTGATTGTCGGTATTGTAAGGGATATGTTGTTTATGCATACAACCACATAAATACATTGCAATGTAAATAAAAAAAATATTTATTAACAATGATAACAACTGTTTCATGGACCTTGATAACCAAAGAAAATAATACATAAGACATGATTATTTCTAAAAGGTGTTGTCTTCTAGCCGGTCAGATGCTCATCTCCATGCTGGATTAGCATTAGCAAGCTTTGGGCAATTTCTTCGGAAATGACCCATCTCGCCACACTTGTAGCAAGAACCTGGTGGAAAGCGAGCTTGAGCAGGATTGTTGTTAGCTTGATTTGGTGCAACTGCTGTTACGCAAACTTTTGCTGTATGGCCTTTACGTCCACAAATTTGGCATTCGCGGCACTTCACCATAGCATGATGATAAAGGTTACATTTGTTGCACAAGGGTGAAGTTCCATTGTATGGCTTCCTAGTACGGGGTTGAGCTGGTTGGTTGGGGACGGCTTGATCATTGTGAGTAACCATGGTGAAGTTCTGAGAAGCCTTTCGCTTCTTTGACTTCTTAGGGGATCCAGTCGGTTCATCCATGGTCTTTTATTCCTCGATTGGTTTCGATTCCTCGACCGGTTTCTTGTCACCCTTTCGGAAAAGCTTACGTTTCCTGATCTGAGATTCAGTCAAGGTTGCAGATAGCTCAATGGCCTGCCTAACCGTAGTGGGGTTACTACCAGTAACAATGTCCTGAAATGAGTCAGGGAGACCATCAATGTATTTTTCGATCGCCTTATCCAAAGGCGTAACCATGGTAGGACACAACAGGCTCAGCTCCTCATATCGATCAGTGTATGCTCGATGTTCGCCGCTGTCTTGCTTAAGGTCGTCGAATTCTCTTTCCAAGACCCTGATCTCGTGACGAGGACAGAATTCCTTCATCATTAGTGCTCGAAGTTCTTCCCACGTTTGAGCTAGTGCTACTTCGGCACCCCTATCTCTCACCACACCGTTCCACCATGTCAAAGCTCGTTTCTCAAAGACACTAGATGCGAAATCTACCTTTCGCTCGTTTGGACATTGTACATGCCTGAAGGTGCTCTCTAGACTCTCGAACCATTGCAGAAGTGCAGTCGCTCCATGAGACCCAGAAAACTTTGATGGCTTAGCCGAGTTGAACGTCTTAAAGTTGCAGGGGGCATTGTTGTTATTGTGAGCTTGGTGACATTGAGCAACGATGTTCGGGATTGCAGCAGTCATTTGCTGTGTAATGACAGCTGCCAGATCTTCAATAGATACCGGATTTTCGCGTCGTGGAGGCATTCTAAAAGAGGAAACATGAAAGGAAACGAGTGAGAGAATTAGACGAAAAGAATGAGATGAAACAAATCTGATGAAAGCAAGGATAGTGGTCATTTGTTTGTTACTACAAAGCAACAAATGACCTCGGTGATTAATCAAAGTAAATAGGTCAAAAATAATGTATCGCGAAGACATGCTCGCCTATAAGTGAACACTCATCCCAAGAATTCCCAGGTAAGCACAACTGGTCTCGCGTCTGATGAGATATATACGAAGTGCTTGCCTAGACAGAAAACCCAGAATACAGGCATTCACCCTTCCAGTTTGCACGTGTTTCACATTATTTAGGACTCAAAACTTTGGCAAGAGTTTGAAAATTCAAAAGGGGTTCAAAACCTTATAACTGAGGGTTCAAAACCGGTTCAAAACCTAGTAATCAATCATCCTAGAACAGATGATTAGTTTTCTAAGCGGTTTTGAAGTTTATGTTCTTGTTGTGGTCGTCGCCTAAGGATAGGTGACGGTATTGTTTTATGACTAAACGCAAGTAAACTCGCGTTAGGGTCCTAGAAAGGTTATAGACTAGGTCAAAGCATTACTAATAACCTAATTCCCTATAACCATTGGCTCTGATACCATCTTTTCTGTCACACCCCGACCACGTAGAACATACAAAACGTGGCGGAAACATCGGGGAGTGTTGTAACAGAATTAATTGTTTCAAATCCATGGTAATTAAAGTTTCATTTTATTAATCAAACAAGCGAGTTACATTGTCTTTAAACAAGAAATAAAGAGTACATAACATAAATTAACTAGTTCTTGTCTCGTTTTAAGTCACTAAGGCACAGGTCCGCCTAAGTATGTCTTGATAAGTCCTATGCATCATATCCTGAAAAACACATGTGAAAATAGGTACGTCAGCATAAAAATGCCTGTGAGATACATAGGTTTTGTAAAAATAGGATTCATGACTTATGTTTGAGAAAATGTTTAGCCATGAACCTGGTAATTTGCTTTGTCTTGTAAATCATTTGAAAAACGATAAGATCAGATGATATGTATAAATAAGAGAATAATGTATGGTTAAATGAATAACCATGTAAAATGAGTTTGTGTAAAATAATTTGTTTGTAAATCAATGTCTTGTGAAAAGTATGTTATTAGTATAAAATGTTACATGTCATAAATTGAAATGATTCAAATAACGCTATGATATGTAATACCATACAAACACTTATATATAGGAAGTACCAGCGGCGTATCCACCATGCTTGTATCATATTACACACGCCTCGTTACTTAATCACTTACTCAAACCAAACCAACAATGTAGGATGTCTATGTTTAAACCAATAGCCAAATGTATTGAATAATATGTCAAAATGTTTATGTCAAGATGTAAATCATGTAATGTGTATATAAATGTCAAGATGTAAGCATGTGATGAATAACAAATGTACTAAGTATGATGATCAATGCAGCGATTGGACATACATAGCATGTGAACTGTACTAAGTACGCAACAATAGACATACATAGCATGTAATGTAATGTAAAAAAATGTACTAAGTACGCACACCATGGGCATACATAGCATGAAATGTAATGAAATCATGTACTATAAATTTACTGATAAACATAGTCGGTATATGATGTGAAAACAGGAAAGCATGAAAGTAACAAGTAGGCACATGTGTTTCACCCCAAAACAGTTTGAAAACAGTAAAAGAGGGGTCTATGTACTCACCTGAGATTGCTCAGAAGTCCTAAGATAACCACCAAGCAATGCTAGAGATCACGGAATCAAACGGCACCTAATATAGGTAACTACGTTAATAAACCGGACCAAAATCGGAAGATCGGATAGAATGAGGGTTCGTAAACCAAACGAGTATGGTGACTCGTGTAATATGGTTTAACAAAGCCTACATACTACAATGAAACCTAACCTAAGAGCTTGCGACCCATTACGACCCGTTTAGGTAGCTTATGCTACTTTAACGCGTCGTTTGCGTGAAACCCGT
This sequence comes from Helianthus tuberosus, assembly GCA_030545235.1. NCBI lineage: Eukaryota > Viridiplantae > Streptophyta > Magnoliopsida > Asterales > Asteraceae > Helianthus > Helianthus tuberosus. The sequence goes on from CM060407.1 coordinate 130,701,596, forward strand.
TCGGACCGCTTAACTAGTCCTATGACAAGTAACATATGCCTTAACATGTCAAATATTGTTGTCAAAACAGTTTAGATGTCAAAAGTTATGTTACATATGTTTAAAATGAATTTTGGCATCAAAGGGGTATTTTGGTAATTTACCTAAGGCATATAAACTACCTATCATACAACTACTTAAATGAAGCGACCATAAGGTATAACCTCGGAAGGTTATTCCCTATATACTATGGTCACCTAATGTATTTGGTCGGATCCTAATGATCGACTAAATGGGTCGGGTTCGAAGGTATAAGCGATTTATCAGATCGCTTACCCTTACGACCCTAGACAACATGGTAATCAGTAGGCATAGTCCCAAGGGACTATAACCATCGTGATTACAATCACGTTGCGAAGTTCAAATGAACTTCGCATTGACCATAAGCTGGTCAATGTAGAAAGTCAAACAAAGTTTAACTTTCGGACTCGAAAAGCAATAAAAGAACGAAAGAATACTTACTAAGGGTCCCCGAATGCTAATCTAGATCAAAATAGCTCAGGTATGAAACAATGGTTTCAACTTAGAGCACAAATGATCAGATTCTAGTGAGAAATGAAGTTGGGGTATGTGGTTATTTATAGTTTTCGGTTAACCGTTAAGATCATTTCTTGGAAAAGGGGGAACGATCTAAGCCGTACACTTGTCGGAAAGTTATGGTGGCTCATTTTGCCCCTACCACAAGAATTTGACACTTGGAATTGCCCTTTGGGGTGTTTGAAGGGCTGGAACAGCTGTTAAATACATTTAATCTGGTCAGGAAGGCTGACGCGGCCTGCTTCAGGATCAGGCAAAACTCAGGCGGGCCGCCTGGCCTTGTCTGATCAGAACAAGTTTGCAAAAATTACAGTTTTGGTCCCTGCACATGTTTAAGGCCATTTCCGACACTTCCAAGGCCCGTAAATCCAACTTTAAGGCCCTAAAATGATGCCTAAACATTGTGGACATGAAACATGCTCAAAATATGTCGGATGTTGGTTCGTTTGGTCGTACGAACACGATGTTCGCTTAATTACGACGGAATGCGCACAAGCGCGAAAAACGATCCAAATGACGCAACGAATGGATTTTTCTCATGCCAAACACTAAAATAAAATATTATAGTGCTTACATAAATTTTTGGATGCTCGGATGTATTCAGAACGTATGTTATGCGCGAAAGTGCAAACTTGTGCACTTTTTGACGCTTTTAGTCCCTGGATGTCCCAAAAGTATATTTTAGCACACCGAACCCCTCAAAGCCTATTTCTAAGCTATGTAAAGGATATTTGTGGTATTTTTAACTTATGTTCATGTTCCGGAATGTCTGTTACAGTTCAAATTGGCGTACTTTCGCAGTTTGTCAACTTTAGTCCCTGTAAGCGATTTAACTTGATTTTGCCATACCAAAGCCTTCACAACCTATTTCTAAGTTATGTAAAGGTTATTTAAGTTATGTTAAGCCTATTTCAATATTCCGGAGTGTTCGCTGCATTAAACTGGTTATATTTACGCATCAGTGCGCGTATAACCTTCCAGAAGGCGATTTAGAGCTTGTAATCGAACAAGAATTGATATGTGCAAAAGATACACATATTTATACAAGTCCAAAGTATGAAATACAATATTTCATTGGTTTGGCATTTGTTGGATGGTTGAAGTGACACAGGTGTCACATTATTGAATGACTACGAATGCGCGATCAAGTACCATCCAGGCAAAGCCAATGTTGTGGCTGACGCCCTCAGTCGAAAGGAAACTACGCCTAGGCGCGTGCGAGCACTACAACTTACCATTCAATCTAATCTTCCTTCCCAGATACGAGATGCTCAGGTAGAAGCATTGAAACTAGAAAACGTCAGGGCTGAAGCCCTACGTTTCTCAAGGCAACGGTTAGAACAAAAGGAAGACGGTGCCTACTACGTAACAGGACGCATTTGGGTCCCACTTTATGGCAACCTACGAGAGTTTGTGATGGATGAGGCACACAAGTCTCGCTACTCAGTACATCCTGGTTCAAATAAGATGTACCACGACTTGAAAACTACGTACTGGTGGCCTAGCATGAAGGCCCACATAGCAACTTACGTCAGCAAGTGTTTGACTTGTGCGAGAGTCAAGACGGAATACCAGAAACCCTCAGGCCTACTTCAACAACCAGAGATACCACAATGGAAATGGGAGCAAATTTCCATGGATTTCGTTACTGGCCTGCCTAGATCTCAGCGCGGAAATGACACTATTTGGGTGATCGTGGATTGACTCACAAAGTCTTCACACTTCTTGGCTATCAAGGAAACGGATAAGTTCTCCACTCTAGCAGACGTATATCTTAAGGAAGTTGTCTCGAGGCACGGGGTGCCCACCTCCATTATCTCTGATCGTGATGCATGTTTTACTTCTGAACTGTGGTAAGCAATGCACAAATCCTTTGGCTCACGCTTAGATATGAGCACAGCTTATCACTCACAAACGGATGGGTAGTCTGAACGCACCATCCAGACTCTTGAAGACATTCTTAGGGCATGTGTTATTGACTTTGGCAACGGTTGGGAAAAACATCTGCCACTAGTGGAATTCTCGTATAATAACAGTTACCACACCAGCATACGGGCCGCTCCATTTGAGGCATTGTACGGACGTAAATGCCGATCACCTCTTTGTTGGGCAGAGGTGGGGGATAGTCAGATCACTGGCCCAGAACTTGTGGTAGACACAACAGAAAGGATTGCTCAAATACGACAACGAATGGCGGCAGCTCGTGACCGTTAGAAAAGCTACGCCGATAAGGGCAGGAAACCACTAGAGTTCCAGGTTGGGGATTGAGTACTACTCAAAGTCTCACCCTGGAAGGGTGTTGTTCGTTTTGGTAAACGAAGCAAACTTAACCCACGATATGTTGGACCATTTGACATCATAGAGAAAATAGGCAAAGTGGCCTACAAACTGAACCTACCAACAGAACTCAGTGCAGTTCACACCGTATTCCACGTGTCGAATCTGAAGAAGTGTCTGTCAGATGAGACCCTCACAGTTCCTTTAAAGGAGCTCACTATCGACGAGCAGTTACGATTCGTCGAGGAACCAGTTGAAATCACGGACTGGGATGTTAAGGTCCTCAAGCGCACTAGAATACCTCTCGTTCGAGTTCGTTGGAACTCACGTCGTGGCCCAGAGTTCACCTGGGAACGCGAAGATCAGATGAAACAAAAGTATCCCCAATTGTTCGTAAACAGTACAACCACTACTGAGGCTGAAGCTACTGCGGAATTTCGGGACGAATTTCCAGATCAACGGGGGAGGATGTGACACCCCAGGAAAACCATGCAACTTAACTAGCTTCCTCAGTGAGTACGTACCAAATTTCGGGATGAAATTTCTTTCAACTTGGGGATAATGTGACAACTCGTATTTCAGAACCTATCTTTGTGCTAAGTGTAGCATGTTTTGAACTTATGTGATTGTATGAACTTTGGTGTTTAATGAAATGTTATGTTTATATGTGTTTATTGTGTAATGTATGTATGTGTATAAGCGAACCGGTCGCACAATAATCCGATCACACAAGCCTTTGCGCTTTGGTCCCTTATCATTCTCGGCCTACACTCTTTGCATTCGAACCAAGGGCGGCCTAAAGCTGGGTTCGGCCCACTCCTCTTAAACGCATACATTGATCCTTTAGGGAGTTTTGTTTCTCATAACTTGCAAACACAACACACACACAAAACCCTAGCTCTCTTTCTCTCCTCTCAAACTCGACGGCAACACACACCTCTCTCAATCGAAGATCTGGTTGTTCGGATCATCCTCGTTATATCTTCTTAACGGGTTAGTGTAATACATTTGATTTGCATGATTGAATGATATTCGGCTTATGTTTATATAATGATTTAGTGATATTTTGTGATTGAATATGATGAAAGTTGTTGAGTTTTAGTTCGTGTAAATCGACTCACATGTATAGCATCTTAGATCAATATGGAATTGTTAATCATATGATGATGTTCTAGCTAATCAGATGTGTATGATGATGTTAATCGGCTATCATGACTTGTTGTTTGCATGATGATTTAGGATTTAATGTATGTAATCGGTTGTATGTTCATGAAATCGGACCAACTAATATGATTTGATAAGTTATTGTTTGGGTTTTAAATGTAATTAGGGTTCTTATGAATTAGTGATGATTGCTTGGTTTGATCGAATATTAGTTAAGTTTGAAACTGGTTAGTTATTGATTGATAACCACAATAATAGGAAACTGTTTGATTGCTTTGACCGATTTAATGTATGATTGGTAACTATTGATTTCCTATAAATGATATGCATAATATTCGGATGATAAAACGGATCGCACAAGCCCCTCTCGGTCGCACAAGATCAGGTCACACAAGACCTGATCTGATCGAACAAGTGCATCGCACAAGACGGGGTACAAACACATAAAGCACATAGTACTGTTTTATATTGCATGATCGCACAAGACTTGTGGATCGCACAAGATAGTGCTGATCGCACAAGGCTTGGGCCTCACACGAACTGCATTACGGTTGGGCCTCAAAGCCCAAGTCCAGTCGCACAAGTCTTGTTCAGTCATACAAGACTATTGGATCGCACAAGCTACTTTTCTACTAACTGTTGGGCCGTGTACCTGTTGGGATTGTTATTGGGCTGGGATGTTTCCAATCGCACAACCCATTGTGGATCGCACAAGTCATGCTGATCGCACAACGGGTTGGGCCGCCAGTTTATTGGGCTTCATCTTTCGGTTCGCACAAGTTTGGACTCAATGAGTACTTGACTACCACTGTTAATGTGTTAACATGTATTATGTGTTAGCCATGATCAACACGTGTTCATAACCTGTTAAACTATGTGTAATCATACGTGCATTACTTGAACCTAGACCTGACTTGTATGGTAACCATATTAGGACGTGGTTGACCTCTAGCAGCTCGATTGACCTTTCGTTTATCTGCCGAGCTAACCTAGGGGTTGGGAATGGGTTAAGGAACATGGATTCCTCGTCCTTTCTTGGGTAGGACAGTACAGGTTCAGGAATGTAATTCCTCGTCCTCATGGACAGTTAACTTTTACTAGACCAAAACTCCATCACGAAGTCCCTCCTTTTTATATCGACTTAATCGCCGGGCCAATGGCGAGCGGGTCATTAGTTAAATAGTGCTATTTAGGTTTGACAAGCCTCACACCGTACCGCAGAGGACGGGCGTGAACTAATGGATCTGGGCATGTCAATGATGATAGACATTGACAGTTCAGGGCACATAAACATGGCTATAGTCAGCAGTCGATATGGTAACGAGTCTAGTAGTATATACATGGGGTAGCCCCCACGGTCGAAGAGCCAGATAATTAAACATGGGGTAGCCCCCACGGCTGGATTGCCAGAGTAAACGGGAGTAAACTAAACACGTTTTCAACTATGGGGTAACCCCCACGGCAGGATGCCAGCTAAAGGAAACTGTTTTTGGAATAACTTAAAACAAACACCCAACTGTGAACTCGCTCAACATTATTGTTGACTCGTTACTACATGTTTTGCAGGTCAATAGGTTTAGCAGGAGCTTGCATGGGGAAGAGTCGTTGTGGAGCATGGACATTGAGTGTTCATGATAAACTTAAACACTTTTACTTTATGATTTGGGTTTTGAACTATTTGCTTCCGCTGATAACTTAAACTATGTTTTGTTTGGACACCAATTGTATTATGTTGGATTTTACTATTACTTACATGCTTGTTCAATATGATTGGTGGCTTAATCCTGGTCAGTTACGCCTCCAAGCGGTGATGCTCCGCATGTGGATTTTGGGGGTGTGACATCCCTAGTTATCCTTTGGGCTTGTCCCTAGTTATCCTTTAGGCTTGTCCCCAGTTATCCTTTGGGCTTGTCCCCAGAATTGTTGGGCTTGTCCCCAGTTACTAACTCTTCTCTTATATTGGCTTAGTCCCAAGTTATGCTTTGTTTCAGGTTTTTGAAGTTAAACAGCTAAGGATCCTTGATCCTTACCTTCTACTAAGGTTTGTCTTTTGGTTATCCTGATTATAAATGTTAAAGGGTTAGGATCCTAACTTGGATTCTCAGGTATAATCATTGATCACTTTTATTTTATTTTATTCATTATTTATATAAGTGACCCTTATCCTTTGACAACAGAACTAACGATCCTTAAATTGCATAACTTTTCTGAATTTACCGACTATAGGATATTTGATCCTTGATCATATCCTAAAACTTTTAAACATGATTTATTAAACCTTTATTCTCTACTTACAAGTTCAGAGAAAGTGGATAACTACAATAAAGAATTCACAAGGATAACAACACGGGAAATAGCCAAAGAGTTAAAGTCTTATTTATTCACAAAAGTTAAACCCTTTTAAGGTTGTCAAAATTGCCAACCCAAGTTTCTACCAGCAATACGTGGCCCGTCCACTTGGGTTGGCAAAGGGTGTCCATTGTTAATAGGTCTTTGAAGTGCAGGAAATATAAGATGACAGGATAACAAGTGGCTTCATCCCCCAAACAGAGGATCCCTCCACCACCTATTATCCTACCTATTGTCTAAGGATCCATGATCCACAATCCTAAAAACTATTGTTCAAAATACAACCCAACATTGTTTCAAAACATAACAACCAAAAAACTTTCAAATCCTAAATGGGCTCCGGCCGCGTCTAGAAATGTCCATCATCGCCCATTTCTGCAGCTCACACCTTGGCTGCATCACCACCAGCCTGATCCTTCCCGCTGCCACTTGCTTCAATCGCCAAGACCTCGATAGCCTCCTCCTCATCATCTAGCTCAACCAGCTTCGCCTTCCAGCCTTCCTTGTCCCAAGTGGTCCTGTCGAAGTCAGGATCCTCAGCCTCCTGAGCCATTTACAGCTTGATCTTATACATGGTGATGGCAGCAGACACTTTAGCATCCTCCAGCAGGTCGTGCTTCTCATGATCAGCATTTATCTAGGCCATGACCACCTGCTGCTTTGCCAGAGCAAGATCCTTTTCAAGGCGAGAGATGGTTTGATCCTTGGCCAGGAAGAACTTTTGGAACTCCTGATGCTTCTGCTCCGCCTCTTCAACATATGTATCAAACAGCATTTCAACCTCAGTGAATTTCTGCAAAAAAGACAAGGTAAAGTTTAGGATCCATGATCCTCAAGTGGGCAGGATAATTAGGCAGAGTCAGTGATCCTTACATCAGCAAAGTATTCTTGGAACTGGTGGCGGATAAGAGGCAAGCCTTCAAGATTGTCAGCTTCAGAGGTCTTCCTCTTCTTTCCCCCCTTGGAGGTGACAGGCTTGGGGACTATGGTGCTTGGGCTAGCAGCAGCTCTCTTTTTTCCGGAACGGGGAGCCACAGTGCTGAAATCACTGACACTAAAGCGGGAGGCAGACCTTGAGGATTTTCCAGCACCTATCAATCCAAAACAACAGATAAGTATTCTTGTTTTATTTGCATTTCAACATTTAATCATATATGAACTCGGATACTTACTTGACATTGTGACAGAGCCTAAGGATACTTCTTGAGAATCCTTGGTGTTTGCTTGAAATGTTCTTACTGCAGGATCAAGATTCCGGAAGGCGTCGATCCTTTCTTTGGTTGCAGGTGATGGAATGATGTGTGAAACAGAAATAGCTGCAAAATAGAAACAAAAAGATGTTAGTGATCCTCAATGAAAACAGGGTTACCCTATGATCCTTCTATAAGGATCCTCTATCCTACCATGAGTGGCCCATTTTCTGGGGAGATCCTTCCCATCAGGGATAGAATCCCTCCTGATGAAGAAGAAACATTTCTTCCACTTAGTGTTGTTTTTGGTGGTCTTGAGGATTGGGTGCTCTTCACCGGGTTTGTGTTTGAATAAAAAGCGATGTGAACCATGGCTCACAAGGTTGTACAGTTCAGCAAGTTCAGACATTCCTAAATCTATACCCTCCTGCTCAATGATCCTCTCAAGGGTAAATAAAACCCTCCACATCATTGGCATAGCCTGGATATAGGATATGCCGGTAAGGGAGAAGAAGGACTGGGTAAAAGCAGGAAAAGGATAGGAGTATCCTATCGAAAATGGGGTGACTGGAAAGGCAACCCAGGTTTCAGAAATGAAATCGCTCAAGGCGGTAGGGTCAAAAGGCTTGAAGACAGAGTTCGCCGGAAAGCAATGACGAATCCTGTCGATCTCAGGATCAGTGAAACAGCAACGTTCCTTCGGAGAATCTTTGATGATCCCTTGGCTCTTCAAAGGACTGTCTTTCTGGTGATCCTTGGCAGGGGATGATCTTAACTTCATTGTGATTCAAGAGTTTCAAAGAAGAACAAAGTAAGAAGGAGAAGAGAGAAAGGAAAGAGAAATACCTGCTTGATCTTCGAATGAGGATTTAAAGGGTGTAACGCACGAATTTAAATGCTTCCTAACCCTTATCTCTAACTTGAATTTATAATGATGATTCTGCAGGGATGTCGCTTCAATGACGTATGATCGGTAACGGCTAGTTAGATCTTAACGGCTATATATCCGTTAGTTTGTTGCAGATAAGATCAAGAAAATATAACTCGCTAATTTACAATTTACTCCTTATATTTTGGGGGCAATTGTTAGGGGAGGATTTTCCAATCCTAAGGATCACGGATCCTCAAGTGCTGCCAGGATCATGGATCCTCAATTCTGTTTGAATTAAGGATCCTCAGCAGGTGTTGCAGGATCAGGATTCAGGATCCTTATTGTTATCCTTTTACTAACAATTGTCTACCTTGTACATAAGCTTGTTTTGCAGGAACAAAGGCATGGACCAAGTCTCACCGAAATTCCTGGAGCATATTCCCTCAATATTCCGCACGTGCTTGGCCATTGTCAACGTTGTGGAGATCGTGGGGAGCTTGCACAAATTGCGGATAGTTAGTTAGTATAATTATTTCTAATTTAAAATGGGGATAACAAGCTTGAGTAGAACACTTAGATAATTTTGGCATTCACACACTCTCTTAACAGCTCTCAATCAGCTCTCGAAACACTACTTGGCGTTTTCATACATTTTTTGCACATTGCACACTAGTGATCCTTGTAACAAGCTTGTTATCATCCCGAGTTGTAAATTTCTTTCGTTTAATCTTAGTTGGTGATCGGTAGTTTCCATCACCCGAGGTTTTTTATGCCAGAGATCAACTCTTGATCAAGGGCTTTTTCCTCGTATAAATCCTTGTGTCACTTGTTCATTTCATTTCTGAATTATCTTTAACATTGTTCATTGATTCTGTGACATCTGTGTCTGAAATCATTGAAACAGTTCAGTTATCAATAAAACAAAGTTATTTGATCCATTGTTTGTTTGTTTATGTTTGACATTTTTCATGTTTTGATTTTTATTCAATTTCAAACTCTATATCGCTTTCTGGAGAATTATACGCAAACTGGTGCGTAAACGTAATCAGTTTAACGCGAAAAATACTCCGGAACATCAACATATACTTAACATACCTTAAATAACCCCTACATAACTTAGAAATAAGTTTTGAAGGCTTTGGTATAGCAGAAACAAGCTAATTCGCCTGCAGGGACTAAATTTGACAAACTACGAAAGTATGCCAATTTGAACTGAAACAGACATTCCGGAACATGACCATAAGTTAAACATACCATAAATATCCTTTACATAGCTTAGAAATAGGCTTTGAGGGGTTCGGTGTGCTAAAATAAACTTTTGGGTCATTCAGGGACTAAAAGCGTCAAAAAGTGCATAAGTTTGCACTTTCGCGCATAACTTACGTTCTGGATACATCCGGACATCCAAAAATTTATGTAAGCACTAAAATATTTTATTTTAGTGTTTGGCATGAGAAAAATCCATTCTTCACGCTATTTGGATCGTTTTTCGCGCTTATGCGCATTTCGTCGTAATTAACCGAACATCGCGATCGTACGACCAAACAAACCAACATCCGGCATATTTTTGAACAAGTTTCATGTACACAATGTTTAGGCATCATATTAGGGCCTTAAAGTTGTCTTAACGGGCCCTAAACGTGTCGAAAATGGACTGAAACATGTGCAGGGACCTACTCTGCCAATTTTGTGTGAAACTGCAGAAAGGAGGCTAGGCGTGACGCGAGGGACCTAGGCGTCACGCGAGGCCCCCATCTGGACAGAAAGTGGTTTCCAGCCATTAACAGCTGTTACCCTCTCCTAATCCCTTTTGCACTTGCCTCTTCATGATAATGAGGGGCCAATTTGGTGTTCCATGGGTATTTCAACAAGTGTATGGATGAGATTGAAGCACGTTATTCGATAAACGATCCTAACGGTTCTACCAAATCTATAAATACCCACCAACATCACTTGCAAAACCCACTTGAATTCTTGAGAGTTCTCTAAGTTGAAGTGAGACCACTTCATACCTGAGAATACTTGAGAAATCAAAGCTTTCGGGGACCCTTTGTAAGTGTTCCTTCGTTCTTTTTATTCTTTTAGCGTTAAAGGTCAAACTTTGTTTGACTTTCTGCGTTGACCAGTTTATGGTCAATGCGAAGTTCGTTTGGAACTTCATAACGTGAGCGTAATCACGATGGTTATAGTCCCTAGTGACTATACCTACTGATTACCACGTTATCTAGGCTCAGTGACGAGTCGTAGTTTCGGCCAAAATGCGTGTTATTGCGTATTTTGTAACCAAACTACTTATAGGTATCAAAACCGTTTGTTTTGATACCAAACTTGTTTTCTAACTTAGTTAAGCATGTTTCAACATGCTTAGCTCGTCACTTTTAGTTTTGTGCTTGTCTAGGGTCGTAAAGGTAAGCGATCTAAACAATTGCTTATACTTTCGACCGACCCGTTTGTTCGATCATTAGGATCCAACCAAACACATTAGGTGACCATAGTATATAGGGAATAACCTCACGAGGTTATACCTTATGGTCACAACGTTTAGTTAGTTGTATGATAGGTAGTTTATATGCCTTAGGTAAATTACCAAAATGCCCTTTTACGCCAAAATTCATTTTAAGCATATGTAACATAACTTTTGTCACACCCCGACCACGTGAGACAACGAAACATGGCGGAAACATCGGGGAGTGTTGTAACAGAATTAATTGTTTCAAATCCATGGCAATTGAAGTTTCGTTTTATTAAACAAACATGAGAGTTTACATTGTTTTAAACAAGAAACAAAGAGTACATAACATAAATTAACTAGTTCTTGTCTCGTTTTAAGTCACTAAGGCACAGGTCCGCCTAAGTATGTCTTGATAAGTCCTATGCATCATCTCCTGAAATCACATGTGAAAATAGGTACGTCAGCATAAAAATGCCTGTGAGATACATAGGTTTTGTGAAAACAGAATTCATGACTTATGTTTGAGAAAATGTTTAGTCATGAACCTTGTAATTTGCTTTGTCTTGTAAATCATTTGAAAAACGATAAGATCAGATGATATGTATAAATAAGAGAATAATGTATGGTTAAATGAATAACCATGTAAAATGAGTTTGTATAAGATAAGTTGTTTGTAAATCAATGTCTTGTGAAAAGTATGTTATTTGTATAAAATGTTATATGTCTCAAATTGAAATGGTTCAAATAACGCTACAATATGTGATACCATACAAACACTTATATATAGGAAGTACCAGCGGCATATCCACCGTGCTTGTATCATATTACATACGCCTCGTTACTTAAATCACTTACTCAAACCAAACCATCAAGATGTAATGTTTAACAATTGTAGAAATGTTTATGTATAGTCCAAAGTCTATTGTCAAATGTAATTCATGTCAACAGATACAAATGGTTCACACGGTTCAACAGTTACAAACGGTCCACATAATCAAATGGTTACGACGGTTCATATAGTCAAACGGTTACAACGGTTCAAAATGTAATATAATGTGTTCATATGCTGGATGAGCATATGCAACAGAAATGCAATGTAAAACAATGTATTAAGTATGCACGTAATGGACATACATAGCATAAGTGTAATGTAAAACAATGTACTAAGTATGCACGTAATGGACATACATAGCATAAGTGTAATGTAAAACAATGTACTAAGTATGCACACAATGGGCGTACATAGCATGAAATGTATTGTAAAGTGATGTACTAAGTATGCACACAATGGGCATACATAGCATAAAATGTATTGTAAAGTGATGTACTAAGTATGCACACAATGGGCATACATAGCATAAAATGTATTGTAAAGTGATGTACTAAGTATGCACACAATGGGTATACATAGCATAAAATGTATTGAAATCATGTACTATAAATGTACTAATAAACATAGCAAGTATATGATGTGAAAACAGGAAAGCATGAAAGTAACAAGTAGGCACATGTGTTTCACCCCAAAACAGTTTTGAAAACAGTAAAAGAGGGGTCTATGTACTCACTTGAGATTGCTCAGAAGTCCTAAGATAACCACCAAGCAATGCTAGAGATCACGGAATCAAACGGCACCTAATATAGGTAACTATGTTAATAAACCGGACCTATATCGGAGGATAGGATAGAATGAGGGCTCGTAAACCAAATGAGTATGGGAACTCAGGTAGTATGGTTTAATAAATCCTACATACTAAATGAAACCTAGCCTAAGTGCTTACGACCCATTACGACCCGTTTAGGTAGCTTATGTTACTTTAACGCGTCGATCGCGTAAAACGCGTTCGGAACGCCTAACTAGTCCTATGACAAGTAAAATATGCCTTAACATATCTAATATTGTTACCAAATCAGTTTAGATACCAAAAGTTATGTTACATATGCTTAAAATGAATTTTGGCGTAAAAAGGGTATTTTGGTCATTTACCTAAGGCATATAAACTACCTATCATATAACTAACTAAACGCCGTGACCATAAGGTATAACCTCAGAAGGTTATTCCCTATATACTATGGTCACCTAATGTGCTTGGTCGGATCCTAATGATCGACCAAACGGGTCGGGTTCGAAAGTATAAGCGATTGTTTAGATCGCTTACCTTACGACCCAATATAAGCGCTAAACTAAAAGTGACGAGCTAAGCATGTTAAAACATGCTTAACTAAGTTTAGAAAATAGGTTTAGTATCAAAATAAATGGTTTTTGATACCCAAGAGTAGTTTGGTTATAAAATACGCAAGAATGCACATTTTGGCCGAAACTACGACTCGTCACTGAGCCTAGATAACGTGGTAATCAGTAGGTATAGTCTCTAGGGACTATAACCATCGTGATCTCGCTCACGTTATGAAGTTCAAATGAACTTCGCATTGACCATAAACTGGTCAATGCAGAAAGTCAAACAAAGTTTGACTTTCGGACTCAAAAAGCAATAAAAGAACGAAGGAACACTTACAAAGGGTCCCCGCAAGATTGATTTCCAAGTAATCTCAAGTAGGAAGTGTATAAACACAACCACTTAGAGAAAAACTCAGATTTCAAGTGGGTTTTACAATGGGGATGGATGGGTATTTATAGTAAATGGACCACCGTTAGGATCGTTCCTCGAATAACGTGATCGAATCTCATCCGTACAAGTGTTGGAATGTTATGGTAGCTCATTTTGCCCCCACCACCAGAGATTGACATGTGGGATTGGCCTTTGGGGGGGTTAAAAGGCTGTTAATAGCAGTTTAAACAAGTTTCTGCTGTCTGACCCCTGCTTGCGCACCGTAACACTTATAACCTTGCGGTGCGCAAGGACCTTGCAGACCAGAAAGTTTGAAAAATGGCAGAACAGGCCCCTGAAGCTCCAAACTTGCTATTTGATGCATTTTTGACACGTTTAAGCCCCGTTAACCCCATTTCAAAGCTCTAAATGAAGTTAAAGTATAGGGAACTTAAAATATGCTTGAAAACATCACAGATGTCGGTTCGTTTGGCCGTACAATCGCGATGTTCGCTTAATTACGACGGAATGCGCATAAGCGCGAAAAACGATCCAAATGACGCGACGAATGGATTTTTCTTATGCCAAACACTAAAATAAAATGTTTTAGTGCTTACATAAATTTTTTGGATGTCCGGATGTAGTCAGAACGTAAGTTATGCGCGAAAATGCAAACTTGTGCACTTTTTGACGCTTTTAGTCCCTGAATGGCCCAAAAGTTTATTTTAGCACACCAAACCCCTCAAAGCCTATTCCTAAGCTATGTAAAGGATATTTATGGTATGTTTAACTTATGGCCATGTTTCGGAATGTCTGTTACAGTTCAAATTGGCGTACTTTCGCAGTTTGTCAACTTTAGTCCCTGTAAGCGATTTAACTTGATTTTGCCATACCAAAGCCTTCAAAACTTATTTCTAAGTTATTTAAAGGTTATTTAAGGTATGTTAAGCCTATTTCACTATTCCGGAGTGTTCGTTGCATTAAACTGGTTATATTTACGCATCAGTGCGCGTATAACCTTCCAGAAAGCGATTTAGAGCTTGAAATTGAACAAGAATTAATATGTGCAAAAGATATACATATTTATACAGATCCCAAGTATGAAATACAATATTTTGTTGGCTTGGCATTTTTTTTGATGGTCGCAGTGACCCAGATGTCACAACTTTTAACATCTAAACTGATTTGGTAACAATATTAGACATGTTAAGGCATATTTTACTTATCATAGGACTAGTTAGGCATTCCGAACGCGTTTCATGCGAACGACGCGTTAAAGTAGCATAAGCTACCTAAACGGGTCGTAATGGGTCATAAGCACTTAGGTTAGGTTTCATTGTAGTATGTAGGCCTTGTTAAACCATATTACATGAGTTCCCCTACTCATTTGGTTTACGAGCCCTCATTCTATCCAATCCTCCGATTTAGGTCCGGTATATTAACATAGTTACCTATATTAGGTGCCGTTTGATATCCGTGATCTCTAGCATTGTTTGGTTGTTACTCAAGGACTACTAAGCAATCTCAAGTGAGTACATAGACCCCTCTTTTACTGTTTTCCAAACATTTTGTGGTGAAACACATGTGCCTACTTGTTACTTTCGTGCCTTTCATGCTTTCATATCATATGCTGGTTATGTTCATTAGTACATTTATAGTACATGATTTCATTATATTTTATACTATGTATGTTCATCTAGTTCATACTTAGTACATTGTTTTACATTACATTTCACGCTATGTATGTCCATTTAGTGCATACTTAGTGCATTATTTTACATCACATCACATGCTATGTATGTTCATTTGTTGCATACTTAGTACATTTGTTAAATCCTCACATGTTTACATTTTGGTATGACATTTGGTTTGTTCAAATGGGACAATATACATTCATTAACTTTGATCACGCCATTCGTTAGTAGGTAGTGGTACCATAGGAATTGACAACTCCCGTTCCTGACATCCTAGGTATGTTTGGATGGAAGGAATGACCGAATTCGATAAACATAACACAGATAGATCTTTAATTTGTTTAAAGGTCTATCACCACAGTCACAAGGCTTGAATGTATGTATTATAACAATACCGCATAGATGTTTGTATCAGTATAGCATGCATTTGTTCCACAAAACATAACTTTGATTTAAACTATGTTTAATTCAATACCCTGTTTTTGTGCATTTTACCTATGGTTTCGTTGTTATATTTCACATGCCATACATGATATTTTTGGATTCACATTATATGATTTACATTAAACATAAACATTTTGACATTGATATACACATTTGGTGATTTACATTAGACATGGACATATTGATATGGTTTACACAATGACACTTGACAATTGATTTATACATGAACAATTTACATTGGTGGTTGGTTTGGGTAAATGATTTGAGTAACGAGGCGTGTGTAATATGATACAAGCATGGTGGATACGCCGCTGGTACTTCCTATATATAAGTGCTTGTATAATATTACATATCGTGGCGTTATTTAAATCATTTCAGTATAGACATATTACATTTTACACAAATAACATATTCTTCACAAGACATTGTTTTACAAAACAGTTTATTTTATACAACTCATTTTATTTGGTTATTTCATTAACCATACACCCTTCTTTTATATAATCTGATTTCTTATCGAGTCTTCATATGATTTATAAAGAAAACACTCAACAAGATTCATGACTAATTTTTATTAAACCTTTCTTCTAAAACCCAAGTCATGAATCCTATTTTCACAAAACCTATGTATCTCACAGGCATTTTTATGCTGACGTGCCTATTTTCACATGTGTTTTCAGGAGCTGTCGCATAGGATGATGATCGTGACATTAGGGCGGACCTGTGCCTTAGAGACATAAAACGAAGATAGACTTAGTTTAATTATGTTATGTACTCTTTGTTTCATGTTTAAAGACAAAGTAACTCTCATGTTGATAAATAAAATGTAACTTTAATTTCCATGGTTGTGAAACAATAATTCTGTTACAACAGTCCCCGACGTTTCCGCCACGTGTTTCTCGTTCTACGTGGTCGGGGTGTGACAGATTCAAGCATCACACCTCACAACAAAAGATTTGGTTGCATTATCCTTGCTTGATTTTTGACCAAAACAACCGTTATTATGTAATTCCATTAACACTCCCGTTTATACGTAATATATCTATGATTTGCGCATCATAATATAAATATACATAAACGTTCAGATGAATTATTATCGAAACACGCGTAATTTCGTTAACTTATCTATTTTGTCATTTTTAAGGCAAGTATACATAATATATCTTATATGTACCAATTTTCATGCTCGACAAATAAGTTACACATTTAACGCGATTTTCACCGTTTCTATCCCATAAAAACGCACAAATATACATGCATAATCTAAATTTCCAATATCATGTTAAAACTTAACATATTTTCACATTCACATGTTTAAATCACATATCACATCTTAACACATAAGGTTCACCCCGAAATTACCCATACTAGTGTTCATTGAAAAATACGTATTTTAGCGATCCGGTAACATTTTCGGGCGTCGGAAGTCACGTATGACTAACCAAACACCAAGTAAACTTAAAATTAGTTAAAATACTTGTTTTTAAACTAAAAATATCAGTTTACTTACTGATCTAAATCATTTTATTAAAAATCACTCGAAAAGCCAATTTATGACCGTTTTAACACATAGTTTTGCGTTAAACATTACTATAATCATCCCAACTCGGAATGACTTGATATTTTAACACAATACACATTATTTACTGATTAAAATATTAGTTATAATCAGATTAGTTCAGTTTTTGTGTAAGTCACATAAATCATGCGATTTCACGTATTTTACAACTTCTAGAGCACCAAGTACAACATGCAAGACTAGTAAACATCATGAAAAATTTATATGTCACTAAACACTTTAAAATAGCTTTATTTTAGTGTTTATAATCTGTTTAAAACTAATTTTTATTAAATCATATTCATATGATCATTTCATGTCTTCACATCATCATGTAAGTTCACATATATGCATCCAATGCACTCATACAACATCATTATCATCACTTATGATTTAATCATACTCTAAATCTCACTAACATCATGTTCTTACAAACTTTGCACATATCACCATAATCATTCATATTCATTCATGCTTATGTCTTTCATATTTAATATTGTATAACAACTAAAAATTCCTTCATGCATCATATTTTTCAAGAAATCAAATAATCAAGAAATCTTTCATCAAAAATCAAAATACAACATATACACATACACACACATTCTCGACCCTAAATACACACATGCATACACCCATTTTTTTTTTGTTTAAAGTCTCATTCATTGTAGTTTTCAAGTTAATGTTTAGATTCAAGAATTAAGAGAAACTTTAACTATCATCTTTATCGCTATGAATCAAGAACAAGATTTAAAGAAAGTATGTTATACCTTCAAGATTCTTAGTGGGTTTTATGATTCATGATGATGTGAAGCCTTGTTCTTGCTCAAACCTCCTTAAAATCACTTCTAAACCTTCTTGAAAGCTTGAAATCATTTTGAAATGGACATGATTCTTCAAGATTTAGATTAGAAAATGAAATGGTGGTGTGGTAAGGGGTTGTTCGGCCGAGATGCTTAAGGAGAGAGAGAGAGAGAATGATGTTTTGAAATGAATTTCTTGGAATGTGAAGGTGTATGGAAGCATGAGCAAGTAATAATCATCACTTATCATCTCTAGAATGGACAAGTGTCTAATTGCAAGCTTCAAGAGTATGTGGGCAGCCCACATTGCCGCCACACATTCTTCTCACACACACCATTTTATATACATACATATGTTATATGTATATTAATTCAAAAACAGGTATTTTACTACACACCGGGTATTTTATCTAGCGTTTTAATCCCGTTTTAGTGCGTTTTAAATTATTTTTATCATTCTATAAAAATAATCACTTAAAATTATTACTGAAATAATTACCAGTTGCCTTGACTGGCTGCGTTGACAGTATTTTGTCTAATACGCGAAGTATCACGCGGTACGCGCTCAAACTCGAAAAATAGAGTTTCTTAGCGTTTTAATTCATTTTTTCCCCACGGATATGATTAAAATTACTATTCTAATCATAACAGACTCTTTTTAGGATTTTAACATTGATTAGAAGGTCACCGATGTTCGTTTCGCATTTTAATTGTCACGCGATAAGTGTTTATTTTATCGTTGCCAACATAATTTTTATAAACGTTTGAATTTACCAACACATCAAATACCATATATAAATATCACAATCAGTCACATACAGCCTTTTTACATGTTCACTACACATATTACTATCATACGGTACGGCCTGAAAAGCCGGGTGTCACAGTCTGCCCCTGTTTAGGGAATTTGGTCCCCGAAATTCTACTTCACAGGTTTCGTTTTCGCACTTGGTGGGAAGAGATGAGGATATTTCTGTTGCATTTGGTCTAGTCGCTCCCAGGTGAACTCGGGTCCACGCTTAGAATCCCAGCGGACCTTGACCAACTTAATCCTACTCCTCCTGAGTTTCTGGGTTTTCCAATCCAAAACCTCCACTGGTTCCTCAATAAACCTCAGTTTATTGTCCACTCGAACCTCTCCAGGGGGTATAATTAGTGTCTCGTCCGATAGACACTTTTTTATGTTGGAGATATGAAATACATCATGAACTCCACTCAGTTCCTGCGGCAGCTTAAGCCAATATGCGACTGGTCTAACTCGAGATGCGATTTCGAAAAGACCTATATAACACGGGCTCAGATTTCCCCCTTTACCAAACCTCACAATGCCTTTCCATGGCGATACCTTCAAAATGACTCTATCACCGACCTGAAACTCCAGCGGCTTCCTTCGGTTATCTGCATAACTCTTCTGTCGATCCGCGGCAGCCTTCAACCTATTCTTAATCTGGACGACTTTGTCTGTGGTTTCCTGGATAAGCTCGGGTCCGGTCAAATGCTTCTTGCCGACTTCAGCCCAACAGAGTGGTGATCGACACTTTCTTCCATACAGGGCTTCAAACGGAGCGGCCTTAATACTAGCGTGGTAACTATTGTTGTAAGAAAAATCTACCAAAGGCAAATGAGCATCCCAACTTCCATCGAAATCTATCGCACACGCTCTCAACATATCCTCTAATGTCTGAATGGTCCTCTCGCTCAGACCATCCATTTGAGGATGATATGCAGGACTCATATCCAAACGAGAACCCAGCGGTTTTTGGAGAGAACACCAAAATCTGGAGTCGAATCGTCCGTCTCTATCCGAAATGATTGACACTGGTACTCCATGACGGGCTACAATCTCATTAAGGTACAACTGCGATATCTTCTCCGTACTGTCTGTTTCCTTAAGCGCCAAGAAATGAGCAGACTTTGTTAATTGATCCACAATTACCCAGATCATATTGTGTCCACGCGACGTACGGGGTAACTTAGTGATAAAGTCCATCGTAAGATGTTCCAATTTCCACTTAGGAATCTCTGGTTGCTGTAGAAGCCCAGATGGCTTCTGATGCTCATCCTTAACCTTAGAGCACGTCAGAAATTTACTCACGTAGACTACAATGTCTCTCTTCATCTTCGGTCACCAGTAAAACTCCTTAATGTCCTGATACATTTTGGTAGAACCTGGGTGAATAGAATACTTGGATTTATGAGCTTCGTTCATAACCAATTCACGGAGGTTACCTCTAAGCGGAACCCAAACTCGGTTCATGAAGTACATTACTTCATCTGCTTTTTGTATCAGTTTACATTCTAAGCCCTTTATGTTGGGTTTCAGTGGTGTCAATTTTACTTTTTATCAAAACGGGTTTGACATGTTTTTTATTAATTAAATATATAATTAATAAAAACGCAGCGGAATAAATATGTAATCAACACCAAAAGTGAACCGAACAGGATCATGGTTACAAACATGCAAATACAATATGCAATATTATTAATGATGTTAATCTACTGGTGAGATTAAATATACCTTTGTGGTTAAAGACTAACCGGTTGAGACACCGAGGTACAACGAACGAGTGCTAGACCATGAACTAAAACGGGGTGCGTCGTGTAACCGGTGGTGTTCTACTGAACAGCAGCGATCTTTGTGTTTTGTAGAAGAGAAAATGAACTATTTGCCTCTCAGAGAAAACATGGACAATAATAACAAAACTATCCTACATTTCTTGAATGAAAGATCCATATTTATTGTTGCTGACTATCCAGCCAATTTAGTACCACTGGTAATATATATATTGTTTTTCTACAAAACATTGTGGCAGACACCATTTACAATTCGTAATTGTTTAAGAGAAAGAGGAAGTGGGGCGGCTACTGGTGGTGCACTAAAGATAAGAAAAGCAAAAAATAATTTAAACAATAAATTATTTATAATTAATCGGGTACCAAATCTAATATATGTAGAACAGGTTCAAGACGTGATATAAAGCCCGAGAATAACTGAATAAACGTTACATATATTATTTATAATTAGTATAAATAATATATCCGTTTATTTCGTTAATTGTTCGTGATTACCAGTTAATCGAGTTAAGTGGATTTAGTGTTCATTGCCCAAGGTGTAACTCTTACGGGTCATAGCTCGGTCAGCAGCGTTGACTTATCGAACCCGTACATATAAATCCAACAATCTCCCACTTGGACGGGTTTCGATAAAAATCCTCAACGCAGACAGTCAGCGGCGCTCTAGCTGCACATGGCTGCCCCCAACAAGGTATGACACTTCAAAGTCATTAACCAAAACACCTTGTAATTAGTAACAACTTACAAATGCAAGATAATAGACTTATGGTAATTGTTGTCATTCATCCTTTCTGTAAAAGACATAAATTGAATCAATGAGACATGGATTATGTTCATTCTCATATGGCATTCAATTATTATTGTTCTCGATCAAGAGTCAAAGTGGTCCGAACAAACACACAGTAAGTTTGGGTAAGGCCTTACACTTCACCAGTTTGAATCAACGAGGGCGCCACAATGTCTAACTGTTACATATCATGTAAGAGTACAGAATCCCTTATCGACTACATACAACTCCCACTGAACTTCAGAACTATTCCCAATTAAAGCCTTTATGACTGGCAGTTACGCGACAGCGGTTGACAGTAATCAAAGAATAATCCTTGGTAAACGAAAGTTCTAATATGTATCTCAGGTTTAAGGATACTAAATGAGTATACCAATATCAAAACATCTTATGACTAAGATCCATGAAGATGATTTGATGCGAGTTACATCCAACGTCATTATCAATGAGGTCTGTGAATTTGGAAGTCAACTCCTTGAGTCCAAAGTCAGAATAGTCTTAATTCAGAGTCGTTCCCACGAGTCTGACCGACTACGGATAATTTAGAATACAAGATTCATGGATTAAACGTATTAAAATCGAACACAGTTGTAAGATTCAAACTTTGCATTTAACTAGTAAATCAAAGGTGAATTCAAAAGGTACAACTGTTTGAATGTTCGTACATCCAAATACTAAATCAAAACATACTGCTAGCTAATCTAAGCCCGATAGCATCCATGTGCTGATCATGCTTGTCCTGAGTCATGGGCTTAGTGAACGGGTCTGCTAGGTTCTGATCTGTGTCTACTTTGCTTATTACGATGTCTCCACGTTCCACAATTTCCAGTATGTAGTGGAACTTTCTTAGAATGTGCTTGGCCTTGTGATGAGACCTGGGCTCTTTGGCTTGAGCAATAGCACCTGCGTTATCACAGAATATCTCGATGGGTTTCTTAATGCTAGGAACCACATCGAGATCGGTTATGAATTTCTTCATCCAAGCAGCCTCCTTTGCAGCATCTGATGCGGCTATATATTCAGATTCGGTGGTTGAATCCGCCACCACACTCTGCTTGGAGCTCTTCCATGAGATAGCTCCTCCATTTAGAGTGAATACGAAACCTGATTGTGAGCGAGAATCATCTCGGCCAGTTTGAAAACTGGCATCAGTGTAACATCTTACAGTGTGCTCTTCTTCTACTCCTCCAAATACTAAGAACATATCTTTAGTTCTTCTCAGATACTTCAGAATGTTCTTGACAGCAGTCCAATGTGCGATGCCAGGAGTTTTCTGATAACGACTAGTCATACTTAAAGCATACGAGACGTCAGGTCTAGTACATAACATAGCATACATGATAGAACCAATCGCTGAAGCATATGGAACTGCTTCCATTCGCTTAATTTCAATGTCTGTTGAAGGAGATTGCGATTTGTCCAACACAGTCCCTTTAGTCATAGGAACACCTCCTTTCTTGGAGTTTTCCATCTTAAAGCGTGTCATCATTTTGTCTATGTATGTACTTTGACTTAGCCCAAGAAGTTGCTTAGATCTATCCCTATAGATCTTGATTCCTAGAATATAAGCTGCTTCTCCAAGATCTTTCATTGCAAAACAAGTTCCCAAATAGTGTTTAACTTCGTTAAGCATAGGGACGCTGTTTCCAATAATCAGTATATCATCCACATACGAGATGAGGAATAATATAGTGCTCCCACTAGCCTTTCTGTAAACACAAGTCTCATCTTCATTCTCGACAAAACCAAACTCTTTGATCTTCTGGTCAAAACGAAGATTCCAGCTACGAGATGCCTGTTTGAGTCCATAAATGGACTTATTCAGCTTACACACCCTACTTGGATATTTAGGATCGACAAAACCTTCAGGCTGAACCATATAGACATCTTCAAAGAGATGCCCATTAAGAAAAGCGGTTTTGACATCCATTTGCCATATCTCGTAGTCATAGTACGCAGTTATGGCAAGTAATATCCTGATCGATTTGATCATAGCAACGGGCGAGAAGGTTTCATCATAGTCAATACCCTGAGTTTGAATGAAACCTTTCGCAACTAGCCGTGCTTTATAGGTGTGTACAATTCCATGCATATCGGTTTTTCTTTTGAAAATCCATTTGCTCCCTATTGCCCGAGATTCGGGGGGTAGCTCAACCAAGTCCCAGACTTGATTATCACGCATAGATTGCATCTCAGCGTTCATGGCTTCTAGCCATTTTGCAGATTCAGAATCTGAGATAGCAGATTTGTAGTTAGCAGGTTCGTCATTAGACTCATCTACTACCAAGACTTCAGCACCTTCGAGATGCCAAAGATATCTGTCAGGTTCTTTATGAGTCCTGCTACTTCTGCGAACGCCTGTGTTCATGTCTGATTCATCAGCAACAATTTCTTGTTGTTCAGACGTTCCGACTTCATCAGCGGTTATTGTTGGTTCTCGAATTTCTTCAAGATCAACCACATTATTTCCAGTTCCTCGATTAAGAAGTTCTTCCTCGAGAAAACATCCCTTCCTTTTGATGGAAATAATATTTGTATCAGGATGATAGAAATAATATCCGCTTCTTTTATAGTATCCGACGAAAACAACCTTTTCGCCTCGAGGATCGAGCTTATCATCAGAATCACTTGTGATGTATGCATCACATCCCCATACTATAAGGTATTCCAAATTGGGTTTACACCCATGCCATATCTCATATGGAGTTTTGTTTACCTTTTTAGTAGGAGCAAGATTGACAATGCGGGAGGCAGTCATAAGAGCATAACCCCAAAAGGAATGAGGCAAGTTAGTTCTACACATCATCGATCGAACCATATTAAGTAGGGTTCGATTTCTCCTTTCGCTCACGCCATTAAGTTGGGGTGTGCCAGGTGGAGTGGGTTCTGAAATTATTCCACACTCTTTCAGATGATTGAGGAACTCTAAGCTGAGCTATTTGCCACCTCGATCTGATCGAAGTAATTTTATCTTTCTAGTAAGTTGGTTCTCTACTTCATTTTGAAACTCTTTGAACTTTTCAAAAGTTTCATGCTTGTGCTTCATAAGATAGACATAAGCATATCGACTATAATCGTCAATGAAAGTAACGAAGTATTTTTCATGGTTTCTTGTCATGGTTCTGAAAGGGCCACATACATCAGTGTGAATGAGTCCTAACAGACCATTGGCCCGTTCACCAACACCATTGAAGGGTCACTTTGTGAGTTTGCCAGCTAAGCAAGATTCGCAATCATTAAAGGAGTCCTGTCCAGTGGATTCAAGAATCCCCTCGGATTGGAGCCATTTGATGCGTGCCTTACTTATGTGGCCAAGTCTACAATGCCATAGAAATGTTTCATTAATACCAGCTTTGTTGCGTTTAGAAAGATTATATATATTATTGTCAGTTTGAACATTTATCTCATAAATACCATTTCGAGGTTTAGCCTCAAAATAAAAAATATTATTCAAGTAGGCAGAAATAGCAATACCATTAAAAGCATACTTAAAACCTTGTTCAAACAACAACGAAACTGGAATGATGTTCCTAGTCAAACCAGGTGCAAAAAGACAATTGTTCAAAACAACAATAAGACCAGAAGGACATGTAAGATTAAATGTGCCAGTTGCTAGAACTGGGACTTTATTTCCATCGCCAGCAATTAGCTCCATGCTCCCTGGTTTCAGTTTCCTCCACTTCTCAGGCTCCTGCAAGACATTAATGATGTGATAACCACATCCGGTATCAAATACCCATGTGTTGCTAGAAACAGTGAAAAGTTCAATAACATATATTAGAATATCTGAAGAAGTGCCTTCTCCATTAGCCTTCTTCAATTTGAGTTTGGCAAGATACTCAGGACAGTTACATTTCCAATGTCCCATCTTGTTACACTCAAAGCATTGCCGCTCTTCAGGAAGAGGGGTTTTCACAGCTTGTTTACTCTTGTTGGTGGCAGGTTTGGCAGCAACGGGAGTTTTTCCTTTGCCTTTGCTGTTAGAATACTTTTTCTTTGTTTTGGGCTTCTTAACACCACCAGATCGAACCATTAATACTTGGTTTGTTTTGTTGGAAATTTTCATCTCTGCCGTTTTGAGCATCCCATGCAGCTCTGGCACTATCTTTACCCAGTCATTCATGTTAAAGTTCATAACAAATTGATCATAGTGACTTGAAAGAGAGTTGAGAATGAAGTCAACAGCCATCTCATCTAGGAGAGGATAACCAAGTTTGTTTAATTGATCAATGTAGCCTTTCATCTTGAGGACATGAGCACTAACTGAGGAATCCTCTTGCATTCTACAGCTTATAAGATGTTTCATGGTGTCATAGCGTTCCTGGCGGGCTTGTTTCTGGAACATGCCCTTGAGTTGCTCAATCATGTCTAAAGCTTTCATGTCTTCCATATTCTTTTGGAGATCTGGGGACATGGTGGCTTGCATGAGGCAAGCAACTTCTATGGCATCTTCTTTGTGTTTATCGAAAGCCGTCTTCGCAGCAGCAGAACCATTTTCAGGTGCAGCTGGGATTGGGGTTTCCAAAACATAAAGCTTCTTTGCCATTTTGAGAACAATTCTCAAGTTGCGGTGCCACTCAAGAAAATTGGTGTTATTCAGTTTATCTTTCTCAAGTATGGACTTGAGAGCAAAAGAGGAGTTGTTTTCAGATGACATCTGTTAAGCAAAATTTATTTAATTAGTATTTTTGATGTATATTTCCTTATTTAATTAATGACCCATTACAGTAATTAGAACAAGGAATGAGAATCTGGCTAGGTCAGTATTAAAGGCAGCTGTGGCATACACTTTAGTAAGTGACTAGGCAGACTGACAACGAGTGTCAATTGTGAGAATTGCACAACTCTCGGGTATGAGGCCGTTAAGACAACTCTTGTCTTATGCATTGATACGTTTAGCCTCATCTATGCCGACTTTTACTTTCAAGATAGCTGGAGCATGTGATGAGAAAAGAAAAAGTAATAGTCGTCCTAAAAGAAGGTACTTGTGGAAGGGCCGGGTGTGTCAACGAAACCCTTGCACCTTGGAAGGATAAGCTAGACATCAAGTGCGGTGCTGTGGCTCCAAACACTGATGGTTCGCATTACGTTCCAAGTGTAGCTTGTGATAGGATGGCATAGACTATTGATTTTAATTATGGGTTAATTTTAATGTTTACCAAATAGGGTCGCAAGAGCCAATTTTAGTATATATTTTAGTCGTGACATCTTGCTGAACCCTTTCATCTCTCAGGACACTTAGTTTTTAAATAACCTATTAAAACTAAGTTTGTCGCGACTTATACAACCAATTTTGAGTTAATAGAATTCTATTAAGTTAATAGTTTTGGAAAATTAAATCTAGTTTAATTTGCAAAACTTAATTGGTTATTGTTTGTTTTAAAAACAAACTTTGTTTTATAACAAAATTTTAACAAGTTGTAAAACAATTTAGAACTTGTTTTAATGTGATTGTTTTAATATTTTAAAACTCCTTTAAAAATCATGTTGGTATTTAGGTTGGTTATGTTATAACAAATTATAAGATAAAAAGCAACCACAATAGCAAAATAAATATGTAAATCTATATGGCTAAAAAATTTGTTCGATCTTGCTAGAGCCTTATAGAAAGATCAAACGGGTCACGGGGTCACAACACACAAACAACCACAAGGATGAACTTGAGTGCATCCAGTCGTCTCGAGCAACTCCCACTGACTTCATGACTCCTGTTGTCTTCGGGTCTTCGTTTATTACAATATTTTACAAAATACAATAAACGAATAAACCCTATCTATTACAACTTTGAACCATCAAGGTGGCCAAAAACCATAATAACAAAACCGAATAATATATACAACCACAAAACAAGGTCGGGCCAGATTTACATATTCCACAACAATCACAAAATATACTGAGCAATCTTTTGGTCAAGCAAAACAAATAAAATATTGACCAAAATTAAAGTTGCCCTTAAAATTATTTAGATCAGAAACTTTAAAAAAAAATTAAAGTTTGTGTTCTAATTCCGGTTAAAAGACCGGTACCAATTTGCATGTTGTAAGCAAGGCTCTGATACCACTGTTGGGTTTCAGTGGTGTCAATTTTACTTTTTATCAAAACGGGTTTGACATATTTTTTATTAATTAAATATATAATTAATAAAAACGCAGCGGAATAAATATGTAATCAACACCAAAAGTGAACCGAACAGGATCATGGTTACAAACATGCAAATACGATATACAATATTATTAATGATGTTAATCTACTGATGAGATTAAATATACCTTTGCGGTTAAAGACTAACCGGTTGAGACACCGAGGTACAACGAACGAGTGCTAGACCACGAACTAAAATGGGGTGCGTCGTGTAACCGGTGGTGTTCTACTGAACAGCAGCGATCTTTGTGTTTTGTAGAAGAGAAAATAAACTATTTGCCTCTCAGAGAAAACATGGACAATAATAACAAAACTATCCTACATTTCTTGAATGAAAGATCCATATTTATTGTTGCTGACTATCCAGCCAATTTAGTACCACTTGTAATATATATATTGTTTTTCTACAAAACATTGTGGCAGACACCATTTACAATTCGTAATTGTTTAAGAGAAAGAGGAAGTGGGGCGGCTACTGGTGGTGCACTAAAGATAAGAAAAGCAAAAAATAATTTAAACAATAAATTATTTATAATTAATCGGGTACCAAATCTAATATATGTAGAACAGGTTCAAGACGTGATATAAAGCCCGAGAATAACTGAATAAACGTTACATATATTATTTATAATTAGTATAAATAATATATCCGTTTATTTCGTTAATTGTTCGTGATTACCAGTTAATCGAGTTAAGTGGATTTAGTGTTCATTGCCCAAGGTGTAACTCTTACGGGTCATAGCTCGGTCAGCAGCGTTGACTTATCGAACCCGTACATATAAATCCAACACTTCAAACCTTCTCTTCTTAGACTTTCATCCATCAAAGCTTCTCGTTGTGCACTATGAATTCGATCGGTCAAACTCGTCTGTATGGTCAAACCCAATGTGCGCACACGTAGAGGCTTTTCCCGTTCCTTCCTGCTGAGCGCATCTGCAACAACGTTTGCTTTTCCTGGGTGATAACGGATATCACATTCGTAATCGTTGAGTAACTCTACCCAACGTCGTTGCCGCATGTTGAGCTCCTTCTGATCGAGGATGTGCTGGAGGCTCTTATGGTCCGTGTATATCGTACACTTCGTGCCATACAAGTAGTGTCTCCAGATCTTCAGAGCAAACACAATAGCTCCAAGCTCCAAATCATGTGTTGTGTAGTCCTTAAGAGCTTTTCCTTCAACGTCTGAAAAGCTTCATCTTGTGTTAGTGTAGTAATGTCTATCGTCTCCGTCAATTCAGTTCGTAGTAGAGAATTGAAGTAAATGTGATTTTATTGTGTTATAAGTAGGGAAAAAGGCAAGGTGGCAAACTTGTAAATAAGGGGAAATCCCTTATGCCTTGGCCTATAAATAGGAGCATTAGTGTTTCATTTTAGAACTTTTGGCCATTTGATAGACTTGGAGCTTGGTGCTTAGAGAGAGAAAGTAGAGAGAGAAACTATTGCTCAAGGTGATTCGTGGTGCTTGTACTTGTCGTATATTCAATAGAATCACGTTTGTATTACGTTCTTGTGTTCGGTCCACGTACGTGTACGGATTCCGCACGTCACACGTATCGGTTCGCAATCGTTCGGGAGTCAAAACCGATCCTACAAGTGATATCAGAGCAGGAGCTCGATTGCATGGATCAAACACACAAAATCGCACGAGATTTCATCAGATTCAGAGTCAAAATTGCTTCAGATTTGTCAAAATTCTTACTCTACTCATCTTATTCACGTTTTTTACTGAAAATTGCAAAACTAACAAGGTTTTCACGGATAAAATTGGCTGAAATTTTAATATGTTGTGCGAAAACAGTTGATCTTCACACCTACAAATTTTCAAATCTTAATTTCAAGCGGTTTGAGAGAAATCGTGAATTTTTGGTCCGAAAAACGTTTAATATGTTCGCTGTTGTTCAAAATGATGGCCACCAATCGGATGGCTATCCGATCGGATAACCATCCGATCCAAATCAAAAAGGTTGTGGCACAATCGTCGAATGGTGATTCGATCGAATCACTATCCGATCCAATTCACACCTTATCTGATCCGATCCATGTGACTTTCTTAAATCTCGGCCCAATCACGTTCTATATTACAACAATTTTTGACGGCCCATAATGCATTTAATGAATTGAATATTAGTTGTTCAATATCAAGAATTTCAACAACAGATCCACTAAAATTTTGGTCCAATCAATAACAAGTAAGAGCATGTGATTTCAAAGTATGTCGGTTCATTCATTAATACCTTGCATGTGATTTGAAGCTTTTTAGAAACAACGGTCCAACAGAGTTATACTATCACAAATAATTGACAGCCCATGTGATTTTATAATTGTTCAAAGTTGTCAGTTGCATGTGAAATATAAAGGTGTCGGCTCACTCATAGAAATTTGATAACTTGGCTAAATCGTCGAACCGCCAATCGATCGGATCACAATCCGATCCACGTGCATTAATTTCAGCTTTGTTAACATTGTCCAAGTGTCGAGTGGCAATCCGTACGGATTGCCATCCGATCCTCTTCATCCTTTCATATTTCACTTGTTTTGCGAATCGTCGAACGGCAATCC
The DNA here is from genome assembly GCA_030545235.1 of Helianthus tuberosus. NCBI lineage: Eukaryota > Viridiplantae > Streptophyta > Magnoliopsida > Asterales > Asteraceae > Helianthus > Helianthus tuberosus. The sequence goes on from CM060407.1 coordinate 130,731,581, forward strand.
GAACGGATTGACATCCGATCCTAAACACTTTATTTGTTTGTTTCACAGGTCAAAGTGTCGGATAGCACATCGTCGGATCACCATCCGATCCACGGCATTTGTTCAATCGTCGGATCACCATCCGACACTTGGTGTTGCAAACTCTCGAGTGGCATAATCGTCGGATAGCAATCGTCGGATCACCATCCGACACTTGATATTGTGAAATCGTCGGATCACCATCCGATCCACGGCATTTGTTCAATTGTCGGATCATCATCCGACACATAGCATTTTGTTGTAATTGTCGGATCACCATCCGATCGAGGTGTAATCCGAGCGACGAACTATTAGTCTTGCAACGAACCTTTCATTTCTATGAACCATTGAAGTGACGAACCCTCAATTATGACGAACCTTCATATTGACGAACAGTGAACAAGATCAGACAAAACTTTGTCATTATTCAAATTAAATCGGTCCAATTACATATTAAAGGCAACTATGTTTTTTTTTTAAAGGTAACTGTCAATAACACAAGGCCGACCCAAGCCGGGCCGCCAACAGAACAACTACAAAACTTACATATTTACAAACGAAACCCAATCTTTCCAGTCTATACCTCTATATTTCGATCTATTTGAGAACCACAAAAAACCCAAAGCTATAGACTCACTAATAATGCTATCAATTCTAATAGGAGAATTAGAAAACTTGGCGTTATTCCTAGCTCGCCAAATGCTCCAACAAACTATAACTATGATACCTTGGATGGCGTCCCTCTTTTTTTCCGAAACGTTGAGGTCGTTGACAAAAGAAAGGAGATCCTTGAGATCAAACGCATAGAAGTTTGGAATCTTGCACCAAGGCAACTATGTTTGAGTCAAAATCTCGGCACATATTTTCACTCTTTCACGTGATACATTTAATGACTGTCAACTGCATGTGAATTTTTAAAAGGTGTCGGCTCATTGGATTTTTAACTCTTAAGTAAATTGAGTGGAACTCCATGTGATCTTATATCTCTCAGCCCAATAAATCAAGAGCAGTCCATTTGATATTCGGTCCAATTATATTTGTTCTAAATCAGACTTCATGTGAAGCTTTGATTGATTTCTTGTTTCAAGAAACTCATTAATAACTTTGGTAGTTATTTAATTTTAGAGTTTGATATAAAAGAGAAAAAAATATATAAAAAGGAATTTAGTTATAAACTGTTTAAAAAAATGAATTTTAAAAATAAAGTCCCAAAAAGAAGTTTAGGATCCAATGGATTTATTAACAAAAATACATTCTAAAATTTACGATGTAATATATGAAATACGGATTAGGATCAAATACAAAGGATCCTAATTGTAAGAAGTGTAAGAAGGATTTATAGAGTGACAAGTGTCCAATAACCTAAAAAAACCCACTACACAAAAAAACCCACTAAAAAAAAAAAAAAAAAAAAACTTAAACATCCAACACCACCAAAAACCGCCACCCCCACCCCCCACATCACCCACCCCCAAAAAAAAAATATATATATATATATATATATTTTTTTGCCGAGGGGATGGGGGTTTAGGTTTTTGGGTGGTGGTGGGGGTGGGGGTGGGTGTTTAGTTTTTTTTTATATTTTTTTTTTAGGTTTTTGGGGGGAGGGGGGGTTAGGTTTTTTTAGGTTTTGGGGGGGGGGGGGTTAGGTTTTTTGGGGTTTTTTTTGGTGAGGTATAGTTTTTTTTTTGCTGGGGGGGGGGGGGGTTAGGTTTTTGGGTGGTGGTGGTGGTGGGGTGGGGTGGGGGTGGGTGTTTAGGTTTTTGGTGGTGATGTAGTGGGTTTAGTTTTAGGTTATTGGACACTTGTCACTCTATAAATCCTTCTTACACTTCTTACAATTAGAAGCCTTTGTAGAATAACTTGACCCTATGAAATACATAGCCTTTTAACCACTAAACTATTTAGAATAAAATAAAAAGTTTATCTTTATGCATGTTTCAAAACCAGCATATAAACTATACCAATTTCTTATTTACATAGAAGCCACAAATTTTACTTTAAAAATCTATATATATATATAAATGAGATGTATTTGGGCTACTTGGCACTTGTATTTGGCCATCTTGGCTGATGTGGCAATTCACTTTAGGAGGGAAATCACATATGTAGTCTACAATCACGATTTCAATGAAAATGAAGCGGGATCCGAAATGTTTTGGGTCGGGTTTTATGTTTCCGAATACACCTTATGAAAAATATTCGGATCATTTAAAACCTATTTCATTTTCTTTTGTCTCATTCATACCTACCTCAACTTTACTCTCTTCTCTCTTCCTTTTGTTCTTCAATCGGTTATCTTCTCACCAAGTTTACAAAAATTAGGTCTTATTCAAAGGTAAATACACTAAATTGAAGTTAAATATTTGTTATTATATGTTCTGAATCAAGATCTGAGTTTGATTTTATGTTATTCATTTGATTTTATATTTTTTTTCAAGATCGGAGTTTGATTTTAGTTTTTATTTTGTATGATTTCTGTAGATCCGAGCATAAATCTTGAAGGTATGTTGTTTTACTTTGTTGTTTATGTAGTATTCATCTTTAATCTAACCGATTCAACATGTTTACTTTTTTTATAAACCAAAATCTATACCAGAGGTTGTTGTAGATTTTTGTTTGAAACAAAATCAAGTTTTTGATTTTTCTTGATTTCGTCAGATCCGACCATATTTATCGCAGTTACTGATTTTGCTTGATTTTTTTTCATGTGAATCCCTAACTCCGTCATAACAATCGGAATCCCATCATTCGTCAAGCAACAAAGGTTAGTTAAATCTTATACTTTTTTAAATATGTTTTATATCACAACAAAGGTAATAATTTTTTAAATATGTTTTATACGACAATTTTGTGCTGTTATATTAACAAGTTGTTTCGTTATATTAAATAATTAATCTGTTTTATATAATTTTATTTTATTACCTTTTTGTAGTAATTTGTTTAATTTTAGAACATTTACAAATTACATTTCTAATTCGTGGATTTTGATTAGGTCAACATAAAAGGTAAATACACCAAATCTATCTCAGCGATTTTTCAAAAATTAGGTCAACATAAAAGGTAAATACACCAAATAGAAGCTAAATATTTGTTATTATATGTTCTGAATGAAGATTTGAGTTTGATTTTATGTTATTCGTTTGTACTTCAATTAACTTTTTATTTGGTCTGATTTCTGTAGATCCGACCATAAATCTTGCAGGCATGTTTTTTTACTTTGTTGTTTAGTATTGATTTTTATCTAACCGATTCAATATGTTTACTTTTATTATAAACAAAAATATATACCAGAGTTTGTTGTAGTTTTTTGTTTGAAACAAAATCAAGTTATTCATTAACAAGTTTTCTGTAGATCCGACCATATTTATCGCTGTTACTGATTTTGTTTTATTTTTTTTTTCATGTCAATCCCTAACTCCGTCATAACAATCCCAATCCCATCATTCGTCAAGCAAGAAAGGTTAGTTCAATCTTATACTTTTTTTATTTTTTTTTTAACTTTATGATATATAATTTTATGTTTTCTGTTCACTTTTTTTTAATTAATACTATTTTATGAATGTATTATGGTATATCGTTTTTTTAATTGATAATATATTTAATTGATATTGTTTGTTTTTTGAGATATATGTAGTCTGTCTTATGCCTTATTCTTATTAAATTAACAGTGTTTTGAAAATATTCTTACTTTATTATTCAGTTATCATTTTTTTAAAATTTGCTTTAAAGATATGTTTAATTTATTTTTTTAAATGTTTTTTTTTTCTATAAACAGAGTAATGTTTTTAAGGTAATTTATGAATTTGGAATTCTAATTATGTTTCTGTAATTATACATTGTTTCTTTAATTAGGTTGCGGTTATATTTTTTTAAAATAATTTACTTTCCTTTGCAGTTATGGTTCCAATCAACTCTTCAACTTCCCTCCAATCTTATTCCAAGAATACCATCGGTTTCCATATAACAATGTATTTCTTAAGTGGATTTACATATATAGATGGTTTTACATTCTTCACCGTCTGCATCTACATTTACTTATTCTTGAATCGATATCTGAATTTGACATATCGCTCTATAAACCTGTAAGTTGGTTTTTTTTTATTCATTCTTTAATCATTATTCATGTGTTCTTCCTTTTATTTAATGTGTGTAAACTATGTTTATGTTTATTTAACTCTAAATCCGATTTGGATTGAAAAATATGTTCAATTTTGTGTTTTAAGATTATTGTTTTGTTAAAGAATATGTTGTTTATGTTAATAACCTTAAAACCGATGTTGATACAGAATATGTTTTCTTTCTAATGTTTATTTATTCTATCAACTTTAGACGAAACCCTACATCTGATTGTTATGAATATCTGTCTTAAGTTTTATTTGAAATGATTTAAAATAACTTTTATTTGATTGTGATTGTTAATAACTTTGTGAATGTCATTCAAAAGGATAAATCCTCTTGGTATTGTAAAATAGCTTGATTTAGTGGTTTTAAGAATATGGTTTTGTTATATAAAATTAAGTTTATGCAAAACCCTATAACCTATTTTGATGCAGAATGTGATGTTTATAGGAAACTCCGAATCCGATTGTAATTGAATATAGTTTTTTTATGAATTTTATTATTTTATTTGGTATGATTATGTTTATATGATTTTTTAACTCTTATGTATTGTTTAACTTTATGTTATAGAAACCCATATTCTGATTGTCATGGAAATTCTTATGATTTTGTTTTTCTTTCACATGTTTATGTAATTTATCAATTTTTTAGGTCACTTTATCTGTATTTGACGATAGGATAATATGATTGTATATTTGTATGTTATTTAGATGTTGTTAATTTTCAGTGTAAATCATTTGGTTACAATATTTTTTATTATGATGTTTCATAATTTTTATATCATCGGTTGCCTCCATTTGTTATAGATTTTGGAAAAAAAAGATACTTATTATGATGTTTGTTACATATTGAATGTTATTATAACATGTCCTTCACATTGTTTTTTTTTTTTTTGTCATTTATATTTATTTTAATAATTCATCATTTCATGGTTTGTTTATGTGACGTGTTTTTTTAGGTTTTTGATATGGCTGAAAGTTCATCAAGGTATGTTTTTGTTCATTTTGTGACTTTATGTAACATTTAATTTGTACAATATGAGTTTTTTTTTCATTTATTTCTTTTTTCCTCACAGTAACCTTAACATGTTACACTTTATTAACATCGTAATTTTTTATTCAGTTTCAAAGGACCCTGGTTCTTAAGGCTAATGAATGTAGCAGACAAACATATTCTGGTAAATGATAGATTATTACATAGATTTTTTTTACTTATTATTAAATACTCTTTATTATTATTGTATCATTAATATCTTTTCACTATAATTATAATTCATTTTGCATTTGTTTGTTTTATTAGTCCATTCCAGATGATGCTGCGTGCAAACTATGGGGTGTTGATAAAGGCCCTACAAATGTTATGATACACACTGAAGATGACCGATTATTTAATGTTTCTTTAAGCTTTTGTAAAGGAAAGTTATTCTTCTTCCATGGTTGGTCCAAAGTTGTGGAACATTGGCGACTAACCAAAGGCTGTTTGGTAGTATTTAATCCTGTAGATACTACTACGTTTAAATTAACAGCTTTCGTTGATGGGGTTAGTCGTGGCTCTTTTTGGACGTATCTGCTCCCTCCATCATATCATTTTTATGTAAGATAAATTATATTTTTATTTTCCTATTGTATTGATGTATTACTTTACTTATATTAACACTATTTTTTTTTTCTTTTTTATCATTTCCCACAGGTCATTCCTGAATGTATCCTGCCAAAAGTTTATGATTATTCCTCAAATGATGTAATTTCTACTGTAATTATAGACAACAAAACGTTTAAAGTTGCCATTGAAATGTCTGACGGTAAAGTTGGTTTTACCGTTGGTATTGATGTAATTGTTGCTCAGTTACAGTTGAAGGCAGGTTGTATTTTGTTATTTAAAAAAGGTTTTGGTCATTTTTTCCATTTAAAAATTTTTGGAAAAAACGGCGTTGAAATTTTTTTTCCTGATGTGGATGTCGATGAGGTAACCTGAATTTTCTTACTTAATTATATATTTTATATATGTTAATGTAATACATGTTGTATATCTAATTTGCAGGTTGAAGTTGCACCTATCGATGCTGAAAATGAAGTTGATGAACAAATACATGGTGGTGTTCGTCGTTTTACTCGTATGGCTGGTGAACGTTATTTTGTAAGTTTTAATATCATTTTACAAACATCTGAAAAACAAGTTTTATAATTGTTTGTTACTTAATAAACATTGTTCTTTTACAGAACATATTTATTAATAATTTGATTTTTTCAACAATATAGAGGATTCCTGATCCTGTTTCACGGATGGCTAGACTTGATGAAGGTTTAAAAGATATAACCGTTAGGCTTATGAATCTGGATCCACCAAAGCAATTTACCAACGGTACTAGACGTGAAAAAAAAAGCGGTGGAGGTTGGCGATACGCGTTAACCGGTTGGAAGAAGTTCATGAAAGCTGCTAGAATTAAGGTCCGTGACACGGTTGACTATTGTTTTGATGAAAATGAACAGGTGTTGATTGTTGAACGAGTTGTACGTTACGTTAGGCGTAGTAATTAGTTATATGACATTTAGGGCATGTTTTTTGCCTTTCATATGTTAGATATTAACTTTTTATATGTTTTTTTTTTTTGGTTTTTGACATTCGTTATGGTTTTTAATTTCAAGTTAGTATATTTTTCATATTATAACTTTGGTTTTAACCACTCATTTGTCATGTGTTGAAAGTTTAATTTATGTGTTTAGTAGTTATTTATTAAATTTTATAAATCGTTAACTGATGCTAATGATGTTACAAATTTCTTCAAAAAAGTATATCAAACACTATGTTATGTTAATCAATTAAGCATTTTACATTATTTAAAATAATCTGGATCCCATTCTTTCTTTTTTGTTTTTCATTATTGTACAGAGAGTATAGTGTTGTTATTATTATAAGATAGTATTATGAACCTTTAGTACTACATATAGAATACATAGATAACACTATGATTGTCATTTTTAAACCTTTCATTATAGTTTTGACATGTTTCATTATAAGGTTTTTATATAACATTTAACATAAATAACCCATTTTATATTCATTTTAATTATAGAAAGTCAACTGTCAATTAGTATGTTGCAATTACAAAATTTCCTTCTTAATTTGCAAGTGATTAATCATAAAATTTCGTCATTACTTTGTAATTTCAAACTTATAATTATGGAGACTCATTATTCATAAAAATGTAAAAAAATCTTTTATTTATATTTTAGTAAAGGTTGTCAATTATGGAAAATATGATACAAATATAAAATTTTAAAGAATGATATTCATAAATAATTTTTAAATTCGTAATATGAACTGGAAGTTATATATTTAATATGTGCAGTTTCCGTTTTTTTACAAATTTGAATTTATGTTAATTCGTTTTATATAATTATAAATTATACCGTTTCCTTATTTAGTTTATTTTAAAAAGGATGTTTATTTTGATTAGAATTATTAATAATATATTACTAAAAATATTAACTTTATTAATTTCATATAAATACATCATTTGTTTTCTTTTTAAGCCCAACTAATTTTTTTGCAACAGTCCATTGATTTATTTGATTTCTTCTTAGCTATAATGGAGAACGAAGGTCAGATCACCTTGCTGAACGATATCGATGCTCTAAGCACAAACTACACTATCAAGGTTAAAATTGTTAGTTTGTGGAGGAAGAAGATGAGAGATAATGAAAGAGAGACATATCGTATAGATATGATACTGATGGATGAAATGGTAAATTAATTATTTAATTTTTTCTGTGTTAATTATGCTCAGTTTGATTGCATTTTTACATATCCTTTGCATGTTATTCTGTATTTACACACAGGGTACCAAGATTCAAGCTTCTTGCTTGCATAAGCTATTTTCAAAGTTTGAGAGGCATCTTAATGTTGATGAATGCCTTATCATTAAACGGCCATCTCTTGCTGCCAACACAGCATCTTTCAAGATTGTTCCTAACAATCAGAAGCTATCTTTTTATTATCATACCTTTGTGGAAAAGTGCAATATATGGGAAGGTCCACAGTACGTTTTCAATTTTGTTCAGTTTAATGATGTTCTTTCCCAGAAAATTAAAGAGGGTACGACAGTAGGTATGTTTAGTTTTTATTTACAATCTTTATATACCATAATATTTCTTTCCTGATTTTATAGATTTTTTTATGTTCTTATATATGCTGACATGTATTTTATATTTTTGGTAGATTTCATTGGTTATGTTGGTGTGTGTTATAACATCGAGGAGACTAACAAAAAGGATGGTAGTAAAGGGAAACGCCTTAATCTTAAGCTTCAAGATCTTGAGTAATACATATTATAAATTGTGTTTAATTTTTTTTTCCATTTTATTCTTTAAAATTTACAAAATCTTTTTAAACTTATATTTTTTTCTTATATTCTATTGTAGAGATGTTAAGATCGATTTAACTCTTTGGGATGATTATGCTAAGGACATATATTCTTACATGGTTAGTGAAAAACGTGAAGCACATGTTGTCGTTGTTGTCCATTTTGGTGCTGTTAAGACATACAAAGGCATTTAACTCATAGTGCATTTTATACCAAACAAAGTTCAATAGATGATGTTAATTCGTATCTATTTTTTTTATTGTTTAAATTATTTTTACCTAACAATAGGGAAATGGGGATTTTCTAATAACTTTGATGGTTCACGACTTTTCATTAACGACAATTTTGATGAAATGCTATCGTTCAAGCAAAAGTAAGTGTTATTATTTAAACATATTTTTTAAATTTTATCAACTTTAGGTATTGTTTGTAATTATTTTTAATTAAACATTTATGTTTATTCAAAATGTGTTTTAGGTATCTTGCAAAACTTGCTGCTTCAACTGAGTCAAGTAGCCATGCTGGTTCATATATGATGTCTTCTGTCGAAGATGAATTTTTAAAGAATGATGTTTTTTCACCAATTGCTTATCTTGCATCAATCTTAGAGGTTTTCCTTAACATTTCATGTTTTATATTTTATATTTTAACAACATTTTAATGAATTTTTTTCTTTTATTATATTAAACAGCCAAAGAAAGTTGTTGTTGTTGGAACTATTGTAGCAATCGCTTCAGACAAGATGTGGTATTATGATGGCTGTAACTATTGCAAGTCCAAAGTTGAGCAAAAGTTTGAAACCTATGATAAGGATGATGGAACAAATGATGTTAGAGATGAGAAGTTGTTTCAATGTTCTAACAAGGATTGTAATGGAAAAGAAGTTTTCCCGCTGTCCAGGTAAAGTGTTTGTTAGTCATACTTCTAATTATTGTTCATACAACAACAACGTAGATCGTCTATATTATCTATTCACATATGTTTGTTAATTATTTAAATACCGTTTTTTAAGGTTTAAAATACCGGTTCGCGTTCAAGATTCAACCGGTACTGTGACGCTTACATTATTTGACCATGAGGCGTTGAAGTTTGTTGGGAAAACTGCAAAGGAACTTATAGCAATTCAGGACGAGGTTATATTTAGTTATACATTATATTTATATAAATTAAATTTTATACATTTATTGTGATGACACATTATATATTTTTTTTAATTTAGTTATTGAAGACAAATGATTTTCCAAGAGAATATCCAGTGGAATTTGAAACGTTGGTTAACCTAAAGTGTGCTTTCGTGATTAAAGTAACTGACTTTAATATTGTCAATGCTGTTGAGAATTATGGAATATCATTTGTTACGACTGATGATGACATCTTGGATAAGCTGAACAAAAAATTTAAAATTGACCAAGTAAGTGATTGTTTTATTAATATATAGTTGCACTTTGAAAACCGTTTAAAATATGTTGAACTATTTGTTGTTTGCTTTTCATGATTTCACAGCTTGATGTTTCTGATTCTTTTGGAATGAGCCAGTCTGAGTTCCAAACTTCTGGTGGTGAATGTTTGAAGGTATAACTTAAAAAATAAACTTATATATAACTTTAATAGTTGTCTTAGTTATAATTTGTTTATTTCTTTAAGGATGCTGATTCTTACACTGGGGATAACACCACACCTGTTTCAAAGGATTATGTGGGTGACTTGAAACAATCATCTTCTGATATGAAGCGTAACCTTGATGATGTTTATTTGAATGAAGAGGGATTGGCGTCGTCAGCAAGTAAGCCTCGCATTTGTGTTGAGAAGAATTGATAAAGAAGATATGGCAAATGGTGGTTTTAATAAAAAAAAACAATTTATTTGGTATTTGAATATTGGAATTTTGTTTTGTTCGTATGAGTTTTTGATGTTTGAAGACAACTTATGTTTTGCCTATATATTGTCACTTTTTGAGTTATCCTATAATATTTTTGGTTGAGAATTATGTTTGCTTATATTCTTTATTGTATGAGACTACGTTGATTACTTTTTTATTTTTGTAATGTAATAATGCGATAAGCCTAAATAATGGAAAAATATAAATTTTTTTGTGTATTATTTAGACTTTATATATATAGATTATAGATTTACTATTCCGTTACAATTCACGATTCATTTTAAGAAATATGCTAATCATGTCAATTTTTACTATTCAGTTACATTTCTAAACTTTTTTTAGAAATTTCGTAATTTTAGCAATTCTATTTTTACTAAATGACACAATATCTTAAAATTTCGAAACTAATAAATATAGAATTGTTTTCATATTTATGATCATTAATTTGATTACAATTTATTTTTGTAATGTATATTATGAATTCCATAAATAACTTATACCTTAGGTCTATAAATTCAGATACTTCACAAACTTTTGAAACATCTTCATAGTTATCTGAATTTGCATTCTTAGCTTCCTTCTACGGTTGAATAATTTATTTTCATCATTCTTTACATTTCCAGTAAGTTTTTATATAGTTTGTTATAATTTTATTTATATTTATTCATGCATTTGGTTTTCATTGTAAACCTATTAGGTTTTTTGTTGTAGTTCTTTGTGTTGGTTAAAAAATGCATAATAGGGTTGAACAACTTACGTCGTATTCTTCTGAACGTCCACATATTGGCCTTGATAATAAATGTAAGTGTTTTTTTTTCTTTTATCTCAAACATTTTAAATAGTATTCAATTTCTTTTTTTGAAAACGTTTTATGTTCTAAATTCTATATTTGTTTCTTCGTATTTAGTTTTTTTTTTTTTTTTTTGCATTTTAGCTGAGCAAGCTAAATGTTATCGTTCGTTAAGAAAACTATATCTTGATAAGAAGAAATCAAGTGCAGATGCATTTCCGGATTATTTTTTTAGAGGTAAATTTTATATCATTTTTCTATGCATATATGTTTTGATTATATTTAATAATATTTAAGTTGTATATATCACATTTGTTGTAATTAAAGAAAGTATTTTTTTACTATTGTATTATTTTTAATGTTTACTGTTACATATGTCAAATTTTATTCTTTATTCTATTTTTATATTATAGCGTTAGAGGCTAAACACAAGCGCAAGTTAAGAAAACTATACATTGATAGTAAGAGATCAAAGATTACTAAAAAATTCATTTCTCGAGGTGGTGCTTCAACGTCGTCATCATCAACACGAATCCTTTTAAATAACAAAGAGAATTTAACTCCCAATTTTTCAATCACAACCTTTCCTACCGAATCTTCAAATGTTATAGGGACAAGTAAGTTTATATTTATATTAGATAATGTTACAAATTTCACATTACTAATTTAGTTCGTCAACTCCAGTTCGTTTATATTACATATTATATAATGATTGTTTATATCTTATTAGGTAATTATTTAAATTCGTCCGTTAGTGTAAGATCTTCCATTGTTACACATTCTACTTTGAAGAAGAAAGGAAATGTACTACAAGATCAGTTTACAACACCCAACCGTACACCGTTTGCAAACATAGAAAACATAATCCCAGGTTTGTAAATCAAAAACAAACATTTAGTACTTGGTGATGTTTCACATTTTGTTTGTTTTTACTACATATAATATTTGAACTAATTATTTTTAAAATACGTATTTGTATTATCTTTTTTTTTGTTTTTTACGAAATAATTATAATTATTCGAGAAATGTAGCTTATTCATCTGTAGCATTTTCAGATCATAATAGAAAGACAAATGTTTTGCAAGATTCTTCTACCTCAACACGACGAATTATGAGGTCAAACAAAGAAAACATAACTCCAATATCGTGTAATACAAACATACGTTCTCAAGTTCAAAGTGTTCCGGATTTTTCTAATGCTATGTCTTCTTTGAATCGTATATCACATGGTAAATATTATAATTATATTATTACATACATTTTTAACTGTTTAATTCATATACTTAACGAAAAATTATTTTTTTTCTTTTTTATTCAGATAATATTGCAAGCTCATCAACTTTACAATTGAATGACTGCTATTCTCTTAATCCCAGAATAACGAATAAACGTAACACAACATATTCGACCTCGGAATTTAGTTCGATAAAAAAGCTGTCTTATGGAAAGCGTAGACTTATTCATAAACCAATTGAAATAGAACCCATACCAATGGCTGTTCTTGATTCTGATGATGAAAATCATGTTCACGAGGTTGTGTTAGACGCCACCAAAGGCGTATCTAAAGGTAACTGATTAATGTTATTCATTGTTGTTTCATATTTTATTTTACCTACTTTATTATTCAATTTATGTTAAATGTTCAGATTATGTTGACCATGGTGACCAATCTCTTACGTGTGGTTTATGCTTTGCAAAGTTATGGCCAACCGAAGGTGGAAAGGGTCGCATTACACTTCAAAAGCAAACATATAGCTTATGTTGTGGATATGGTAAAGTTGACTTGCCTGAATATAAAGATTCTGATCCATCTTATCAAATGCTTTTTCGATGTTTAGATCAGGAAAGCAAGTTTTTCTTAAAGAACATAAGACGCTACAATTCTACGTTTTCCTTTACTTCAATGGGAGGAAAAGTAGATACTAAAATAAACAAAGGTAATGCTCCATTTGTTTATAGAATCAGCGGTCAGAATGCACATAGTATGGGTAGTCTTCTTCCTAAGCACGGAGACCAGCCAAAATTTTCACAGCTTTATATCTATGATACTGAGAATGAGCTTGCTAATAGAGAGTTGTTATTCGGGTATATTTTTTTTCTTATCAGTATATTAAAATTAAGTTACAATGTAGAATTCTATTTTTTCCATTTCAACGTTTGAAACTGTAATTTAAAACGTATCATTTTCTTACAGTGATTCTTCAAGCAAAGCATCTATAAGGGCAAAGGAACTTGATGTTAAATTTATAAAGTTTCTTACGAACATGTTAGATTCTACAAATATGTTGGTTAAAACTTACAGGATGGTACGAGACCATCTCCATGAGAATCCTAATGTACCCTTAAGCTTCGTATAATATCACAGAGAGATCGGGATGGTAGGACTTACAATTTACCTACGTGTTCTGAAGTTGCTGCTTTAATAGTTGATGAACTTGATCTCAAGATAGAAAGCCGTGATATTATTGTCGAAAAGCATTCTGGAGTTCTTAAGCGTATTAGCGAGTTACATCCTTCTTATCTTGCTCTACAGTATCCAATTCTTTTTCCGTACGGAGACGATGGCTATAGGATTAACATTCCTCATAGGGATTTTGGTCCTAATACAAAGAAGACAAGACCAACTTGTACGATGAGGGAGTTTTTTTCTTATAGAATTCAGGATAGGCATAACAAGTTTTCTCTAATTCTTAATGCAAGGAGGTTGTTTCAGCAGTTTTTAGTCGATGCCTACACAATGATTGAAAGTGAGAGGCTAAACTACATACGTTTTCAACAAATCAAACTGAGATCTGATTCGCTTAATAGTCTTAAAAATGTTCAAGACGTTGGTCAGAGTGATTTCAGTCATACAGGACAACCTGTTATATTACCGTCATCTTTTACTGGTGGTTCTCGCTACATGATGCAAAATTACTTGGATGCTATGGCGTTATGTAGGACATATGGGTATCCTGATTTCTTTATTACAATCACATGTAATCCGAAATGGCCTGAGATTGTAAGATTTATTGGTGACTCTTCAATTAAGCCAGAAGACAGACCTGACATACTTTGTCGATTGTTTAAGATGAAACTTGATGAATTGATAAAAGATATGAAGCAAAAAAAATTTTTTGGCGATATTAATGCAGGTATGTCAATGCTACACCTACTTTCAATTTATACAATTTTTTGGTATATTTCCATACATTTTATTTACTATTTTTTACTAATCGTTAGTATATTTTTTTTGTGTAGTTGTTTACACAGTTGAGTTTCAGAAGCGTGGTTTGCCACATGCGCATATTTGCTTATTTATGAAAGCTGATCATAAGCTTCCTACGGTTGAACACATCGATCCCTTTATCTCAACTGAAATTCTTGATAAAAACGAGGATCCTTAGTTGTATTATCTTGTGAGTGACTTTATGATTCATGGTCCTTGCGGACATGCCAACATGAAATGTCCATGCATGGTTGGGAACCGTTGTTCTAAAAATTTCCCAAAGAGGTTTTTGGAATCCACTTCCATTGATTCTGATGGATTTCCCGTTTATAGGAGAAGAGATTCTGGTCACACGGTTGTGAAGAAGGGTGTTACTTTGGACAATAGGAGTGTAGTTCCATATAACAAAAAGCTTCTTAAAAGATATCAGGCGCACATCAACGTGGAGTGGTGCAATCAGGCTGGCTCAATTAAGTATTTGTTTAAATACATTAATAAAGGACCTGATCGAGCCACTGTTGCTGTTCTTGATTTAGACAGAGGTCCCGATGAGGAGATCCCAAAAGATGAAATTAAAGAATATTACGAAGCTAGATATGTTTCCGCATGTGAAGCCAGCTGGAGAATATTTGCCAATGATGTCCATTATAGGTATCCTTCTGTTATGAGATTACCCTTTCATCTTCCAGGATAACAAAATGTTGTATTTAGTTGTGACGATGATATTGAGGATGTCCTAAACAAACCTCAAGTAAATTCCTCAATTTTCTTAGAATGGATGAAGATGAACAATTCTAAGCCTGAAGCAAGAGAACTTACTTATGTTGAGTTTCCTTCAAAATATGTGTGGAAGTTAAAAGATCGTTGCTGGCAGCAACGCCAAAATTATGTTGTTATTGGGAGAATTTATTCTGCGTCTCCTTCTCTTGGTGAGGCTTATTACCTAAGAATTCTTCTTACTAAGGTTAAAGGGCCACGATCATTTGAAGAAATCAAAACATATGATGGTGTTGTGTATCCTACTTTTAGGGACGCGTGTTATGCACGTGGCCTGTTAGATGATGACAATGAATATATCGAGTGTATTAAAGAATCCAGTGTTACTGGAAATGGTCATTATCTTCGTTCTTTGTTTGGAACACTTCTATTGTCTAATACACTTTCAAGACCTGAAGTTGTTTGGGAGAAAACGTGGGAGCTATTGTCCGAGGACATTTTATACAATATGCGAAAAGATTCTGGCATGAGTGGTATGTTTTTAAGCCTTTTGTTATATTTTGTGATGTTATATTAACAAGTTGTTTCGTTATATTAAATAATTTTCGTTTTCATTGTAGGATTCGTTGTTTCTGACGAACGTTTAAAGAATATAACGTTGTCAAAAATCGAAAAATTCCTTCTTCGTAATGGATCCAGCTTGCACAGGTTCTCACCAATGCCTTATCCTGATGATGACTATCTAATGTCCGAGAGCAACCGTCTGATAAACGAGGAGCTTTCTTTTGACATGGATGAAGTTAGGGCTGAGTTCAATAATCTTCACAGGTCTCTAAACGACGATCAAAGAGTAGTGTATAATGAAATTATGGATGCTGTTCGAAGTGGGAAGGGTGGTGTGTTTTTTGTGTACGGTTATGGTGGTACGGGCAAGACTTTTCTGTGGAAAACTTTAGGTGCTTCCATTCGATGCAATGGACAGATTGTTATTAATGTTGCTTCAAGTGGTATTGCATCTTTGTTGTTATCACGAGGTCGTACTGCTCACTCTCGATTTCATATTCCAATTAATCTCAATGAAGATTCGGTATGCCATATCAAGCCTAATACTGAAGTCGCAAATCTTCTATACGAAGCCAAGTTGATTATTTGGGATGAGGCACCGATGGTACACAAACATGCTTTCGAGGCTCTTGATCGTATAATGAAGGATGTTTTGAGTGTGTTTGATTCACGAAATTCAGAACTTCCATTTGGTGGAAAAGCTATTGTCTTTGGTGGTGACTTTAGACAAATCCTACCTGTTGTACAAAATGGAAGCAGGCAAGAAATCGTAAATGCCTCTTTATGTTCATCCCACATCTGGTCCAGTTGCAAGGTGTTAGAATTGACAACCAACATGCGTTTGTCGGTTGGATCAAGTAGCTCAAACATCGAGGAGATAAACGAATTTGGTAAATGGCTTCTTGAGATCGGCGAAGGCAATGTTGGTGATTGTAACGATGGTGATGCAAATATTGAAATACCTGATCATCTTTTAATAACTGATGAAAATGATCCAATTCAAGGTTTGATTGACTTTGTATATCCTTCAGTGCTTCATCGTTTTAAAGACCGTGACTACTTTTCTGAAAGAGCTATACTCGCTCCTGAGAATGAAGTTGTTCATGAGATAAATGATCGATTGCTTTCGTTGTTTCCCGGTGAAGAAGTAGAGTATCTTAGCTCTGATAGTTTATGTCCGACAGAGGAAATTAATGATCCGTTACATCAAGATTTATATAATCCAGATGTCTTGAACAGTGTGAAAGTATCAGGATTACCAAATCATAGATTGGTATTAAAATTGGGTGTTCCGGTTATGCTTTTGAGGAATATTGATCAGTAGAACGGTCTGTGTAATGGTACGCGGCTTCAAATCACACGTCTTGGTAAACGTGTTATCGAGGCTGAGATATTATCGGGAAGTAATGTTGGTTCAAGAACTTACATCCCAAGAATTAGCATGATACCATCTGACAAGAAAATACCCTTTAAGTTTCAACGAAGGCAGTTTCCAATAACCGTATGTTTTGCGATGACTATTAACAAAAGTCAAGGACAATCTTTATCGAGAGTTGGTCTATACCTGAGAGACCCTGTGTTCTCACATGTTCAGCTTTATGTTGCTTTGTCGAGAGTAAAGACTAAAGATGGCGTTAAGGTTTTAATATTCGACAAAGATGGGAGGACAACAAATAAAACTGCAAACGTTGTTTACAAAGAAATATTCGGAAAATTGTAGTTTCAACTGTTGTTTTGAGTTTGATTAATCCTAACATCAATGTTTTACTAATTCTTTTTTATTATTTTGTTTTCATATATATATATATATGTTATCATTGTTGTTTTTCCTAATTTTCATGTTATTAATATATAATATTATTATTTATATATACTTAACCTCATTGTTATATCAATATAAGACGATATTTCTATGTATTAAATATAACATATAAACAAAAAGTAGACCAAGTAGATATTTATAAACACGGTTACATATTAAAAGTCCAAAGTACATAAAGATCGTAACTTTAAAACATGTTAACCCGAAAATAGCATGGATGGTTTAAGGATGTTCATATTAGATGCTGATTGGAACATTACGAATAAAACTACAAATGTTGTTTACAAAGAGATATTCTCAAATTTATAGTTTGTTTTATAGTTTCACTTTTTTAATATTAAATTTCAACTGTCATATTATTCCTTGCTTTATTCCGATATTTGTCTTTACTTTTTACTTTAGAATTTTTTTACATTACATTTGTAATATATCTTACATAAAATTTATATAAACAATCTGAAGCACATATAAACAAACACATGTTACTTTGTAAATAGATATATTTAAACATTGATAACCAACAAGTGTTTATACACGATACCAACTGTTAATTACATTCAAAAATATGGCACGTGGTTGGATGATATAATAGTAATTGTCTTTAACCTTAAACTACCTAGGAACAAAATAAAACATGATAACCATAGATGATTTGTCCAACCAAGAGTAAACATAAAAACATGATCACAAAAGAGTCATCATTTCTTCTACATAAACACCTTCATCATTAGATTACCTGTTAACATGCATTAACCCCATCCACGTGTGATAAGATCAGGAGATTTCCTGAACTTACAAATGTGAAATGCAGTGTCTCACCCAAACGAAGGCCATTCTCCTTCATGAACATCGGCCAACCTTCTATTGCATACCTTACAGCATTTCCATTCTTCTGGCGCCTAAGATTCATTTTGATGGTTTTTCCATTCATGTTCCTGACTTTCAACTCATGCACTTTATTTCTGAATCCGGCAACTCTTACAACATTAGCAGGCATTCTCTGCATGAATGCCATATTTAACAAGTAAATCAGCCATATGCATGTTATAGTATTTCAGTTTATTATTGAGTATGTAAAAAAAACATACCATGCGGCTTTCTCCTTTCTGTGTGAAATCATATTTACCAATTTTCTCAACAGAATTTGTCCTTGCAACAACTTTTCCTTCAACATCCAATATCTTCAACGCATGATCATCTCTCTTTCTTTTTTTGTTTACCTTATTTTATAAGACATACATTATATTTAGACTAATATCTAAAATTATAACAAATGTTGATCACTACATATTGTTATTTTGTCATATACGTACCATCCGTTTCCGAGTTCTCTGTCCAACTGTTGAGACATTTGGCATTTCAACTTCTGTCTCGCATATCAGCTCCTTACTGACATCCGCATGACAATATGCCTCTACCTGTTTTCCTTTCTTCTTAACCTGTTAAGAGAACCACTAAATTTAGATAACAATAACCAACGACTATTAATTAAATATGTCTACATATATTAATGAAACTAATCATCTATCATTATGTTTGAAATAATTACATCATCTTTTGTTGGTTTATTTGTCTCTTCTGTCATCGAAATCTTTGTTTCTACCTTCGACTTTTCTTTCCCAGCAATCTTCTTATTCACCTCCTGTGTTTTACTACATTCATGAATCTGTGTATGATAGTTAATAAAATTACAAAATCGGATTGTAATGTATTTTAATCTACATAAATATAAGCTTTGTACCTCAGAAATCATCTCATCTATCGACTCATCATCATCACAGAATGTCTGGTATACAATAAGATATTAGCAAAAGAGATGTATTTATTAGTAAACCGTTAGAGTTGAAGTTGAAAATACTTACAAACTGGACGTTTTTGTAGTATGTGTCTTTAGGTATTTCCAGTAGAGACTCATCTTTAGTTTCTTCTTTGTTGGTCAAAACAACCTCAACTCCTCGACGATAAATCTTTAACTCAAATGTTTTGCTGTCCGTCTTCATCAACAACATTATATCATCATCTTCTATCCCAAGATCATCAAATAACTTCGGACAACCTTTTGTAAAAACATAATTATCATTTATTTTGTCCGTCTCAACATTCCAAATCTGACCTGCTGCACGTATGTTATAATAATCGTTGACTGGCGTGTAAGAGTAACATTTTGTGACATAAGCTTCTGGAGTCACCTGAAAAGTTATGTAGCATTTTAGTCTCAAATATATATGTATATCATTTATTTTACATCTATAATACAAAAATAGATTCATAGATAGTCGTATACTTACTATTATCTTTAAAATGCCGTAACGGTTTACTGTTAAAAAAGATTCACCACATATGTTCTCGACGAAACAATCCATTTCAATATTTTTATCTTCGATTATCCTTAAGCACAAGAATGTCTGCTTTGTCAACTGAAGATCCCTTACGACATTATTCCAACCATCAGTTATAACAGATTCCCCGCTTATACTTCTCAAATAAACTGGCCAACTTCTTCGACTTTCATGATGTATCATTACTTTAGTTCTTTGCCAATAATCACCATATACACTCTTAACAAAGTCAATTGGTAGCACATGTGGTTAAATTTATGTTTTAGATATTATCTAACACAATTTAGATATACTTTTTTTGTAACATTTGTAGCATACCAGTTTCATCGAGAAATCCTCATCTAACACAGTTACGCATGACGAAGTCATTTGTATATACCTGTAACATAGCATCTATATATTTGATTACAATATACAATATACAATAATACAATATACAATATACAATCTACATATAAACAATAACAAAGGAACTGTTATCTGATCAATGTATTTGATTACAACTAAATAAATACTCTATTTAGTTCATCAATTTATAACAACATACCTCTTTTTTTAGTGTTTAATCTTAGTGTATACATATATTCTCATATATAATGAAAGAGAACAGTATATCACAATAATGTAATCCTATTTCAATATAAGTCAAAAAAAATATTATCAATATTAAATTTTATGTAATCCTGGTAATATATTCAATCATCCAAATAACAATGTTAAACAAAAAAAAATCATAACTTTTTTCACAAGAAGATCCACAAAATATATCAACCAAATAACTTTATTAACCTAAATTTTATACTTTGAAAGACATACAATACAATCTAATCCGTCTTAGATACACATAACATACACAACAAATAACAATGTTAATCAAGAAATTTTATGTTATAACCTATTCAATCATCCAAATAACAATGTTAATCAAGAAATTATAATTTTCACAACAAGATCCACAAAATATATCAACCAAATCATCTAATAACAGAAATTATATAGTTTGAAACACATGCAATAGAACCTAATCTCTTTTAGATACACATAAGATACAGAACATTTAATTTCATAAAAAAACTAAAACCTGATTTAACGTGTAATTTATCAATAATCGCCGGAAACAAGTCGCTGAAGTCAAGCAAAGCGAAAATTGGCGTTCAAGTGATTTGTTAATAAGTGTGTAAATCAAAGCGAAGATTGCCGTTAAATGATCGGAAAATAACTCGGTAAACTTACTTTACCAATTTCTTCTTCAAATGCCGTTTTAAGTTTTCTTGAGCTTTGTGATTTTTGATTGAAGATGATAGAGTGTTGAAGGAGTATTGAGTTGATATGTGATGATTGTAGTAGGTTTTTTAATTTTAATATTTAAGTATTTATATTTTTATTTTGTATATATCCGTTTATTTCATAATTTGACATTAAGGTTGTTTTTTTTTGCACATTATTTATTTGAATATTATACATAAATAGAAAATAGATATTACCTAATTACTACCAAAATTTTATAAATTCGTTAAATCTGTTAAATTTTTATTACTAGCAAGATTTTATAAATCTATTAAATTTTTATTACACATTTACATTAATTTCTATATTTTTTTGCCAATATTTAGTTGAATAATTATTTACATAAATAGTTATAACAACTTTTGATTCTATATTATTTTTAATTATACTTTGCCAATTTTCTCATATAAATACATACTCATTATTTTTTTCTTTCATTCTATGTGTTGCCAGTACTATTCGATTGTTAGTCTTCTTTCTGAACTTTCGTGTTTCGGTTAACATGTATCGTCATGGTCCGTATTTTATCATAACTATACTTGATCCGCTATCCCTTCAACAGGTACATAAGTTTCATTATTATTTTATTTAAACTAATGATTAGTATTGTTTTATCTTTTACTCGAAAGAAATTTTCCCTTTCTTTTTTTGGTTTTCAAGCTATACCTATATGTATGAGTAGATTTATATGGATGAATAAGTTAGAATCCTCAACTGTTAGTCTTAAATTTGATGAAAAGCATTCATGGTGTGTTGTTATCAAATTAATAGAAGATGTATTCTACTTTACGGATGGATGGTCTGAGGTTTTAAATTACTTTGGCCATGGATATTTCTTTATTATTTTCAACTATCTTGGTGATCGTACTTTCAAGTTCAAGCTCTTCCGTCATGATCCAAATAATGAGTGGGGGAAACCGTTTTGTAAAATTATTCAAAATCCTTTACAAAGTCCAATGGTACGTAATTTTATTATAGATTTTTTTTCTCGATTTATTAAAAACATAATACTCATAAATTTGTAATAATTGATTTTTTACAGGTTCTACCAGATACTTTTCTTTCAAAACATTATGATTATCCTTTACTGGATAACAAGGTTATACTTAACGTATCCGAGAATCATAAATGGGAAGTCCGTATTAGAAAGATTGGTCCAAATTATTGTTTTGCTGATGGTTGGTTTAAATTTATTGAAGATTTAAGGTTAAATCCGGGGGATATTTTGTGTTTTAAAATAAACGACGTGAAACATTTTAATATTACCATATTCAATAAAGGCGGTCGTCAAGTTTTGTTAAACAACACTCCTTTGATTGAGCAAGAATATGAACATATTAGCAATGTGGAAGGTTATCGACAAGTTAGTGACGATCCTAACTATCCCTTTTTTGCAATGACAGTAACTAATGAATTGGTATTATACTATGCTGTTTTATGTTTATTTTTTTGTTAATTTTTATTGTTTTCATTTAATAACATTTACAAATTTTTAATATTCTTACAAAATGTAGATCCTTCCCAAATTGATTACTGACTTAAGTGGTTTAATGAGTTTTCTGAAGTAAAGATCAAAGTTGTTAAAGGAAATACCTGGGTTAAGAATCTTCGTACACACAATATTGATGGTCAAAGAAGGTTTGTCAATCAATTTAATATCTTATTTATTATTTATCTTTTACCGTATTTGTATATGTATTACTAACAATTTTTTTCATATTTTATCTACCATAGGTACGGTGTTGTTGGATGGCATGATATACTTGAAGCTGAACATATTTCCTTAGGTGACGATTGTTTTTTCAACT
Organism: Helianthus tuberosus; assembly: GCA_030545235.1. Classification (NCBI taxonomy): domain Eukaryota; kingdom Viridiplantae; phylum Streptophyta; class Magnoliopsida; order Asterales; family Asteraceae; genus Helianthus; species Helianthus tuberosus. The sequence goes on from CM060407.1 coordinate 130,754,498, forward strand.
GGTCGAAAACGAATTCCAAATTATTGGTTACGAAACTCCAGCAAGCATAAGTGATACAGTAATACAGTTTCAGTTTTTATTTAAAACCCGAAAAAACATATATCTTACATTTACTTTTCGATCTCCCTTTATTTACGTTTGCGGTACAATGCGTTTGTTATTTTTAATATTTTAAATTCAGATTGCCATTATAATTTTATTCGTACAGTCCGTTTATGATAACTAACATAAATCATTTATATAAGAAGTATAAACATGTCATTTTTCAACACTAATTGAGTTAGTGTTTGTTTAAAAGATAACATATATCTTACATTTCCTTTTTTATCCCCCTTTATTTACGTTTGTGGTACAATGCGTTTGTTTTTTTAGTATTTTAAAATCAGATTGCCATTTTAATTTTCTCTGTACAGTTCGTTTTTGATAACTAACATAAATCATTTATATCATAAGTATAAACATATATTTTATTTATACATCTTATTCATCATAGAATTTTTCGTTTATTAATATATATGTATATATTTATTTGTTTAGAAAGATAGATTAACAACCCGTGAGTATTCACGGGTTATAACCTAGTTATTTATATATGTTGCAACTATCTTAAATCACCATATAGATTTAAGGCTACTGTAGTTAATATTTTAGTGTGCATAAATAAGAAAATAAGAGCTTATGTATTATTCCCCTAGACTGGCTTCTTCAAATTACAAATTACCAAAAGAAAGTATAAGTGGACTATATTGATACGATGCTACTGCCAAAAAAAAAAAACTAATGGATTTCAAGTATTCATGATCAAATTATTAAACTAATTATAATGTAGTTTCAATATAAAGATTATGTCTTATGATATATGTTCTTAGTTGTCTTCTTCTTTAGAAAAACAAAACAGAAACCATTCTAGGCTTTTTAATTCATTTGGAAAAGATTTATAATAGAAAGTTAACAAACAAAACAAAAGAATTAGAATTGTATACCGAGACGAAAGGAACGAAGGTCCGACATAAAGGTTCCGACTCGGACGGCGTATGGTTTTCCGGCGACGCGCTCGGTTCCAGTGAAGGTCTCCTTTCTCCGGCAAAGCTCCGTTTAACCGGCGAGTTTGTTATTAAACAGTGAGGGTGTCGAGAGAAGGTGTAAGAGGATGAGGTTGTGTTATTCATGTGTGTATGAGAGAGATGGAACGAGAGAGTGGGAAGGAGCTGGTATTTGTGTTGGGGAAGATGAACCTTCATGTGTGTAGTTGAGATTCTGCAGACAAGAATTTTTGAGAGGGACAAGAGGGTTTACGGCTGAAAATAATAATAAGGATTAGGGTTATACTACCTTTATATAGGTAGGGTTAGTCTAGTGGGCTTTGGGCTTGGGCCCGAGGCCCACAAGCCCAATCCTCCTGTTTAGGTGGCCCGAATTTTTCTACGAACTCATTTTCAAACCCTGAACATCGTAAAAATGTCGTAGATTATGGTTTTAAAATAAGAAGATGTAAAACAATGTCGGTAGTCGCGTTTGACGCGCTTGTTCGTCGCTTACGGTAAAATCGCGTAAAATGTGTCGTTCGTCATTTTTAATCCGTTTTTCGATCCGATTTCGACTGTGGTTCTAAAAAAATAGAAACCAAACATGAATTTTTATAAAAAAACATGAGATTACGGAAATACGAGGTGTTACAGTCTCCCCTACTTTAGGAAATTTCGTCCCGAAATTTATTCAAGATGAAGACCTTAGGAAGGATGGCATTCTCGAAGTGCGTTTGGGTATGAGGCGAGAAATAGATTGCGGGTGATCAAAGTTTGTATTCAATAAGGTCTAAGGAAACACCGAATTTCTCATGGCACGTTTTTACGAAAGTTTGGTAACATGGTAGGAACACTTATATATAGGAAGTACCAGCGGCGTATCCACCATGTTCATATCATGTTACGTCCGTTTCGCGACTCGGTGTCATGTTACGTTTCGTGTTGTGATACACAGTAGAACCTTCTATGGTTTTTATGCATCTACCAATATAATCTCGTATGCATCCGCGATTATTTTGGTATGTGCATGATCCGCATAGTTTGTACTATTAGTGTACGGGTCAGGGTTTATTAATGTATTACGAGTGAGAATGAGAACGATAATGATAACGTATAGTGATTTAAGTATGTAAGCATGATTGGTATTTAAGTATGAGAGAGGTCATAAGGTGTAAGTATATGTATGAGTAATGATTAAATTCTTTGAATAGTCCACATGAGATATTTTAGTTAACTAGATTAACGCATTACTGGCATGTGATCTCACTGGTCAAACCATCGTGTCCGCAAGTATGTATGTATGTATGTATGAATGACTTAACATGGCCGCAAGTTCATGCGGCGGGCGCTACTCCTATAGCGCTATATATGTTAAGGTGAGGCTCGAACAAATCGAACCAACGTGTCCGCTAGTATCATCTCTATAGCACATGTCATCATTTCATTGCTATAAAGACCGTAAAAGTTTAACTTAACGTAACCACAAATACACGTGGCGGTGCGCTACTCCTATAGTGCTTCACGAGCACTATATACGTTAAGGTGAGGCTCGAACAAATCGAACCAACGTGTCCGCTAGTATCATCTCTATAGCACTTGTCATCATTTCGTTGCTATAAAGACCGTAAAAGTTTAACTTAACGTAACCACAAATACATGTGGCGGTGCGCTACTCCTATAGTGCTTCACGATCACTATATACGTTAAGGTGAGGCTCGAACAAATCGAACCAACGTGTCCGCTAGTATCATCTCTATAGCATATGTCATCAATTCGTTGCTATAAAGACCGTAAAAGTTTAACTTAACGTAACCACAAATACATGTGGCGGTGCGCTACTCCTATAGTGCTTCACGAGCACTATATACATTAAGGTGTGGCTTCTTACGAAGCTAATGACCAGTTCATCACATAAAGAATGTCCAGTAATCCCGAATCAAGTATAACATATCAGTATGCGTGCATTAATTTATTGTGTAAAACGATGATTAGGTAACAAGTATTAAATCGCATAAAAGTTAAGTTAGTATAAAAGAGGGGCTTGATAAGTATTGGAGTGCTTCGGGTTTAGAAGCTTCGGCTATTCCAAAGTGAATCGCAAAGGGAGACATGCTTTGGCCTAATAGGTATAAATAATACTCTCGTCGCCAGGCAATTAACGGTATTTTACCCTTCCAGTTAGTACATGTCCCTAATTTGATCGAAAATACGAAACTTTGGCAAGATTGAAAATCGTAGAGCGGAACCAGTCACCAAGGTGTGGATATCAATCCTAGCTTGACAATTTCGTCCCCAAAACGTGGTTTATTGAACGAAACAAGATAAAATCTCGACTTGTCAATAAGGAACCACTAGAGTATGAAATGGAAATTCCCATCAAGATGCGGATATCACTCCTGACTTGATGGTGAAATTTCGTGCAAAATAACATGTAAGGTGGATTGAAATTTGTCACTAAAGTCGGGAATCACCCCTATTCTAGTGAGTCGTTTCAATTGTGGAATATGAGTATCTTCAAGTATGTATTGTGTGAAATATTTTAGAAAAAGACACATTGTATATTTAGACAAAAGAAGAGGTAGAAGCAAATAGAAAGAATTACATATTAAGCAAGAATCAGGAATGGTCAAGTTTTGGTACTTAAACTATAGACTAGGTCGAACATGGCAATTCTACCTAATTCCCTATAGTTATGGCTCTGATACCAATCTGTCACACCCCAACCGATGGCGGAAACATCGGGATGAGACGAAATAGATTGCAAGAGACATCATAACGCTATTTGTGTCAAGTATTTAATGATTTCATTTTACATTGTTTGAACTAGAAATACCACAAGTTTGAAATAAATAAAAATGCGACAAGTATTCAAGTAGATAAATTTCATTTCATAATAATGGTTTATTACAAGATTGGAAACAAATTACAACAGGTTTGCAAGTATCAAAATTTAAATGCGTTTCTAGGCAATCCTACTAGATTCCTTGTGTCATCACAACCTGCAATACATGTTAAAGCATAAATCAATACACAAGTATTGGCGAGCATACAAGTTTGAGTATATGTATAAAAATGTCTTTAAACAAATTTTCCATGACAATAACTAATCATAAGCATATGAACTTAAACACGTAGGATTTCAAGTATAACACGTATGATTACGAGTATAACACGTATGAACATATATAGAGATTATTTGTTTAAAAGTTCTAGCATGTTTGTGTATTTGATTCAAAGAACATGTATTGCATCTCAAAGACAATAAAGCGTAAAAAGGGATCGAGTATGCTCACATTGGTTGCGTTGTGATTCCTCGTAAGAGCGTACGAGTAAAGATTGAGAAAATCCAAGAGAACGAACAAGAACGATTATCCTAAATGTTTAGAATATCACATAACGAACTCGTTATTATTTATAAGTCAAAATATAATTCCTAATATTTAGAGTTCACGAATCGATTAATTAAATACTATAATTTATCCCATTAATAACTTTGGTAGTTATTTAATTTTAGAGTTTGATATAAAAGAGAAAAAAATATATAAAAAGGAATTTAGTTATAAACTGTTTAAAAAAAATGAATTTTAAAAATAAAGTCCCAAAAAGAAGTTTAGGATCCAATGGATTTATTAACAAAAATACATTCTAAAATTTACGATGGTAATATATTGTATGGATGAAAGATTGTCTGAAAACTTAACAACAAGAAGACTTTATGAGAAAAAGTTTGAAGAAAAGCAACAGGAGTTAAACAAATGTATTGATGAAGTTGCTAAACTCAAACAAGTTTTGGTTGAAAAAGAAAAAATTGTTACAAACTTCAAAGTTATCATAGTTCTTCGTACATTCTCGAACGTATTTTCAACATCACACCAGATGACAAAGATTCTGAAAAGAATAAAAAGGGTATTGGTTCAGAATATCATCAGGTGCCACCACTATTGAGAGGTAATTACACGTTTTATGATGAAGAAAAGGTGGCAAAAGGTCTGAACATGGTTGACCAATTACCTAAAAATATCGATGTGACTTACACCAAATATGATGATGTTGATGATTCAGAGGTGGTAAGTAAGGTTGTTGAAAGCGTTTTGAGAGATGAATCTACCCAAGGTAAGTCTGAATCACAGGATGAAAATGAGGGAAGTTTTCATGATAGTTATCTTAAACATTCAAAATCTGAGAAAGTTGTGAATGATGATCCAAAAGGATTGGTTTATACCATGATTGGATTGGACAAATTATTCTCAGACAAAGAGTTCCCGATTCAGAATGTGATTGCGGATAAAATTGACAAAGTGTTTAAACTGGTAGAAATTAAAAAGTCAGAAATTTCAAAATTTGCTGGGAAGAACAAGAAAACTTTTTATAACAAACCAAGCTATAAAAAGAAGAACACGAAGGCTGGGTTGGGTTATAAAAAGAAACAAAATCAAGATAAAAGGTTTGAAAAGAAAAACTTTCAAAAGAAAATGAATTTCATTCACGGGAAAAGTTCGGAAGAAGAGAAAGAACTCCAATTTAGACGACAATCTAATGAAGAGTTCTATGCTCAGAAAAAGCAACAACAACATGCCAAAGATGTCTCAAAGAGAACTTGTTTTAAATGTGATCAAACTGGACATCTTGCACACAAGTGTCCGAACTCAAAGCCTGTTGATGTTGAAAAACAGAAATATGAGGATGCGAACATCGGTTGATATGACAAAACCAAATCAGTTTTGGAAACCAAAAGTTGTTAATCAAAATCAAAATAATCAAAATGAGTCACGATTTTACAAAAGAAGTGCTTTAAAAGGACAAAACTGGGTGGTTAAGAAACAAGTGACTTCTGTGAATGACGAAAAAGTTGAAGTCAAAGATGAAAAAGTTTTTGTACAAAATGACAAAGATTTTCCATCATTGAATGAATTTTGTGTTGAAATGCCTAAGGTCAAACAGACCTGGGCTGAATTATTCAAGTAATTGAGTTGTGTATATGTGCAGGTGCTCCCGAAGAAAACTGAATGTCAACTAAAGGAGTATCGAAGCAGCCTGGCACTAGAGGAGAAGGCTGTTGGTCCCTGCACTGAGAAACAGGGAGTTAGTTTGTTTCTGTACATAAATAAACCATATTTCAAAAACCTTAAAATTGAAAATTTTAAAAACCAAAAATATGTTTTTGTTTCTTCAAAAATTGAAAAATCAAAAATATATTTGTTTTTAATTTTTGTCAAAAATCAAAAATCCAAAAATATGTTGATTGAATATGCCGAAACCCTCACGACGGAACAAACATGATTAATTTCACAAGATTAAAAAAATGGTTTTCAACCTGTAAAATATCAATGTGTTGTAAATCATGGGGGTATAGTTTCTGCAAAACAGAGCATGTGAAGCAGAAAATGGATGGCGAGACAAAGCTATCTACATTGGTTATCAAATTTTCTTAAAATGTATTGAATTTTAGGGGGAGTCAGAAAATTTCAGAAAATCCAAAAACGTTTGAAAATTTGAAAAAGCCAAAAACATGATAAAATCCAAAACGAGTTTTGTGTAAAAAGAGAAAATGATAGTACATCAGTAGACAATCACAGTACGCTAAAGAAATGGAAAGTTAAAAATGTGATAAATGGTCTCACTGATGATATGCAAGTAGGTTTTTTCACGCTTAGTAGATTGTTTTCGAGATATAAACCTAAATATCAAAATACTTACTTATCTTGTGGGGAACATCTCTCGGATATATGGGTAACCCCCAAAATCTTGTTTGAGAGATTGCCTGATTCTGAGATACTAGGTCTTTATACTGTTTGATATCTGGGGTATTATACCTGGTCTTATGATATTGCGGAAGCAATGGCCTAGACCTCGTATAATACTTTACGCGCTTTAAAAAGCTTAGCCTCTGCATAAAAATTGAGAAAATATCAAAAGATATATATCAAGTGCAGTTGTAAAGAAGATTCTCTAAAGGGAACACACCTAAAGTCGAGCCTTCATCTCTTTGACTGAACGGAAGTTCATACCTAAGCTCTCAAGGTCTCACACTAACCCAGATAGATATATCAGATTGGTATACTCACCTGTAAGACTGAATCTAGGGAATTTTGATACGGGAGTATATTCTGAGGTAGGACACGCGAATAAGTTAAGTCCTTAATACACTAATCTCGTATCTCGAATCAGTTGAACTTTGTGTAAAAATTTAAGTGGATCAGTATACTGACAATCTAAGTGAATCGTTTAGAACTTAAAGTGTTTAAAGCTCAACGATGCTAGTGATTTGTCATAAACTGATATGATCCTCTGACACGAACTCAAACAAAAATATTGTCTGTAAATATTTCTTTACTACTTTATATTTCAGAAAATTCCAAAAGATTTTGATTCCGCTTTATTTTCGACAACCGATGTCTGAATGCTGAGTTTCAAAATCTAAGTATGCTGATCATGTTTCTGAAAAATAAACAAGTTCATTAACTTGAAACTTGTAGTTTTAAAATCAAAAATCAAAAACAGTTTGTGATATCTCCAAGGTCATTAAGTTGGACTTGGATGATAAATCGTGAAGGTTTTGGATATTTAAATTGTGAAAATCTGCTATATAGAGCTAGGTTTCGATCTTGGTTGCTTAATACTGCCAAATCTACGAAGTTTGTTGATAGGGGAAGTGGAGTCAAGCTAATCCTAGATATATTCATATTATTATATTTTTAGGGCCAGGTTCTTGATTCAGAAAGTTTTAAGAGCCGGGTAATCATTCCTGGATGCTCAAAATGCTTTTACTTATAAATGTTTGAGATTTGCAGATGAAAGTTCCAGATTACGATCCATATAGTCGAGTCTAAGGGGGAGTCTGAAGACGAGCTCGACGCAAGAGGGAGCTTGTATATGGAAAGCCAGGTGTCGATCCCAAAAGCACGGAAGCTTGACGAAAGGGGGAGCCTGAAGAGAAAGAGTCTAACCGAAAGGGGGAGAAACTGAAGCCGAAGACAGATCCACAGGGAGTCTGTTCAAGCAAGAGGGAGTCTGTGGTTGCTGAAAACGTTAAAGCTTCTAGAAGACTCTAAGAGAGAGAGAAATACAAGACGCTACAAGATTAACTGCGGCAATATCCAAGGGGGAGTCTGTTACAGTAATGTCTATCGCCTCCGTCAATTCAGTTAGTAGTAGAGAATTGAAGTAAACGTGATTTTATTGTGTTATAAGTAGGGAAAAAGGCAAGGTGGCAAACTTGTAAATAAGGGGAAATCCCTTATGCCTTGGCCTATAAATAGGAGCATTAGAGTTTCATTTTAGAACTTTTGGCCATTTGATTGATTTGGAGCTTGGTGCTTAGAGAGAGAAAGTAGAGAGAGAAACTATTGCTCAAGGTGATTCGTGGTGCTTGTACTTGTCGTATATTCAATAGAATCACATTTGTATTACGTTCTTGTGTTCGGTCCACGTACGTGTAAGGATTCCGCACGTCACACGTATCGGTTCGCAATCGTTCGGGAGTCAAAACCGATCCTACATCTTGCTTCTCCGTCCAATTAAACTTCCTCTCCTTCTGGGTTAACAACGTCAATGGCTGCGCTATTCTAGAGAAATTCTCGATGAATCTCCGATAATACCCAGCAAGCCCTAAGAATTGTCGCACCTCCGACGGAGTCTTTGGCGCTTCCCAATTTTTAATCGCTTCGATCTTAGACGGATCTACATGTATACCTTTCTCATTTATGACATGTCCGAGAAAATGAACTTCTCGAATCCAAAACTCACATTTAGAGAACTTGGCATACAGCTTCTCTTCCTTCAACAACTCCAAAATCAACTTTAGATGGTGCTCATGATCTTCTTTGGTTCACGAATAGATAAGTATGTCGTCGATGAATACTATCACGAATTTATCCAAATAGGGTTTGCATACCCTGTTCACGAGATCCATGAACACAGCTGGTGCATTAGTTAGGCCAAAAGGCATGACTAGGAACTCGTAATGGCCATATCGTGTTCGAAAAGCTGTCTTCGGAATATCTTCGTCAGCAACCTTCAACTGATGATACCCTGAACGCAGATCTATCTTCGAGTATTAGTTGGATCCCTGAAGCTGGTCGAACAAATCGTCAATCCTCGATAAAGGGTACCGATTCTTGATAGTCAACTTGTTCAGCTCCCTGTAATCAATACACATCCTGAAGGATCTATCCTTCTTCTTCACGAACAAGACAGGTGCACCCCATGGCGAAAAACTCGGTCGAATAAAACCTTTGTCTAGTAACTCTTGAAATTGATTCGACATTTCTTTCATTTCAGATGGTGCCAATCTATAATAAGATTTTGCAGTTGGTGCAGCACCAGGTACCAGATCGATTCGGACTCGATCTGTCTCGCAGGGGGTAATCCAGGTAAATCTTCAGGAAAAACTTCTGGATAATCACAAACAATAGGAATTTCTTCGATCTTCCTACATTCGGCCTTCGTATCCACCACGTTGACTAAGAACGCATGATAACCTTTCCGCAACATCTTGGACATCTTCATAACACTAACGACACTAGACACTCAACTCGATCGATCTCCGTGGACAACTATCGCTTTGCCACCACCAGGACGAGGTATCCGCACTTGCCTCTTCGAGCAAACAATCTCCGCTTTGTTCATGGACAGCCAATCCATTCCCACAACTACGTCAAAGCTTCCCAGCTCCACTGGTAATAAATCGATATTAAACTTATGATCATCTAACTGGTTACTACAGTCGCGAACGACTTCGCTAGTTTCTATCAGTTTACCGTTTGCTAGTTCTATCGGGTACTTCTTACTTAGCTTACTTGTTGGTGAACACAAAAATGGTTCAAAGTTTTTCGAGACAAAACTCAAGTCAGCTCTGGTATCAAAGAGTACGAACGCAGAATGGTTATTGATAAAAAAACATACCAGTGACAACAGCAGGATCATCATGTGCCTTGCCAGCGTTTAGCTCGAACGCTCTACCCCTGGAATTCTGGCCCTTCGCCTTAGGACAATCCTTCTTGAAATGTCCCTGTTCCCTGCACTGAAAGCATCCCTTAAGCTTCCTTCCTTCCAGAGTACTTTTGGCATAGCACTCGCGAGCAATATGTCCATTTCGTCCGCATCTGTGACATTTCTTCTGCTCTTCCTCGTGAGTCTTTCTCTCGGAATCACTTCGGCTATCTCTGGCGTTATCCTTTCTAGAGCTGCTAGAACTTGCTACATACGCCTTCCTCGAACTGCGTTTCCTGTCGCGCTTCTCGTCAGTTTCCTTCCTAGAGCTCTCGGACTTGCGTTTCTTCGAATCTTCAGTCTTAGTCTCAGAACGCCCTGACCGTTCAGATTTCGCATCAGCTTTGGCCTTGCCCGATGACTTCCCGGTTTCCTCCTTTTTATCAAGACCACTTTTGCGAGCAGCGTTGTCGGCTAACGATTTTGCCAATGTAGTAGCCTCTAGGAAGGTGGTAGGTTTCGCGGATGTAACCATGCTGCGAATCCGTGGTGACAATCCCCAGATATACCTTTCTACCTTTACATATTCGGGAGTAACCATTCGTGGAACTAACCTCGCTAAATAGTTAAAACGAGAGGTATAGGCTCTGACGTTCAGACCTTCCATGGCTAGGTTCCAGAAGTCGGTCTCCATTTTATGAATTTCACTGCGCGGGCAGTACTCTTTCAGGAGCATCTCTTTAAGTTCGTTCCAGGTCAGACCGTAGGCAGCGTCTTCACCCAAAATTTAAACTTTCGAGTTCCACCAGGACAGCGCCTCATCAAGAAAAAAACAAGAAGCATATCTCACCCATTGATCAGCAGCACAGCCACTGATTGCCATGACAGATTCCATCTTCTCAATCCATCGGGTGATATCTAAGGGTCCTTTAGCACCGGTAAATGATCGTGGGTTACAGCCCTGGAATGTTTTACATGTACATCTGTGCACTGTTCAATAACGTTAATGAAAATCAGGAATATATTCCAATGATATCATAACACATGAACTACTAAAATTTTCCGATCATATTTTACCTGGAGGATTTCCATTATGTGCCCCACCAAAACCTTGCCCGTGTGCACCACGTCCACGTCCCTGACCATCATTTTGGTTAGCATTGAGATGTTCCATGGCAGTATTAACGTGTTGGGCTATGAGTTGAGCCAACTCTTCCGGTGTGGTAGGTAATCCAGGACCCTGTCATGCTTTTGGCGGCATTTCATCGTTTCTATTATTACAACAATAATAATATTCACATAAGATGATAACAAAAAATAATTCAATCACTAAATGTTAGTGGACCAAACATTGCGCATGTATAATATCCACATATTAATGAGAAAAATTTTGAATCCAAAAGTAAATCATTGATATTCATTATAGAAATTATTTAAACTTATTTTCAGTACAAAATGACTATTCTTGGCATGTCTACGTCGACACCCATAACAAGTTCACACAAAATTCCCACATAATATCCAAAAATGAAACTGGCTCACAGGCCCAAAACAAAAAGTGTATCAAAAATGTCTAACAATACAACTCCTCAAAACAAACAACAAATAAACAATAACAAACATCAACGCTTCAAACCTAGAAATTCTAACATCTCCTTGGCAAGTTTCTCTAGATCCACTATCCTCCAATGCATCTCGTCTCTCGTAATATCGTCTAAAACCTTCAACTCCTCATGCTCATCCATCTGTCCCTTGAGGTACTTCGCCTTTCCCTTGGCTGAGTCTAGATCTCTACGCAGTGTGGCGAGCTGTTGATCGCAGTGGCAATATCGGTCTACTCTATCTCCTTTCTGCTTCTTGGAAGTAGGTACCGTCTCAGCACATGATGTAGATGTGATATCCCCAGCGGGCCTAGTCCTCTTCCTACGACGATAATAAACTAATAGCGGCGTAGTAGGAGCGCGTGACTCTAAGATAGGCAAAGAAGACTCAGACAAAATAGGTGGAGGGATCTCAGCAACAGGCTCGATCACAGCAGCAAGTCGGACAACTAATGGCTCTAATGGTCGAGCCGTGACAATAGTGGCGTCCACTGTAACACCTGTGCCTCCACGACCATCAAACAAATGCCAAACCAATGAAATATTGTATTTCATACTTGGGATTTGTAAAAATATGTGTATCATTTATACATATCAACTCTTGTTCGATTTCAAACTCTAAATCGCTTTCTGGAAGGTTATACGCGCTCTTATGCGTAAATATAACCAGTTTAATGCAACAAACACTCCGGAATAGTGACATAGGCTTAACATACCTTAAATAACCTTAACATGACTTAGAAATAAGTTTTGAAGGCTTTGGTATGGCAAAAACAAATTTAATTCGCTTACAGGGACTAAACTTGACAAACTGCGAAAGTATGCCAATTTGAACTGTAACAGACATTCCGGAACATGACCATAAGTTAAACACACCTTAAATATCCTTTATATAGCTTAGAAATAGGCTTTGAGGGGTTCGGTGTGCTAAAATAAACTTTTGGCTCATTCAGGGACTAAAAGTGTCAAAAAGTGCACAAGTTTGCATTTTCGCGCATAACTTACGTTCTGAATACATCCGGACATCCAAAAATTTACAAAAGCATGAATACATTATATTTTAGTGTTCGCCTTAAGAAAAATCCATTCGTTGCGTCATTTGGATCGTTTTTCGCGCTTGTGCGCATTCCGTCGTAATTAAGCGAACATCGCGTTCGTACGACCAAACGAACCATCATCCGACATATTTTTGAGCATGTTTCATGTCCACAATGTTTAGGCATCATTTTAGGGCCTTAAAGTTGGCTTTACGGGCCTTATAAGTGTCGGAAATGGCCTTAAACACGTTCAGGGACTGAAACTGTCAATTATCAAACAAGTTTCTGATCTGACAGGGCCAGGCGGCCCGCATTAGGTTTGGCTGATCCTGAAGCGGGCCGTGTCCGCATATCAGACCAGATTAAATGTTTCTAACATCAGTTTCCAGCTGTTTAATCCTCAACCACATGTTCTCACATGCTTAGTCAGCTGATAAGGATGGTTTTTAGCCACCATAAGGTTCCGACACATGTACGGATGGGATTCAAGCACGTTTTCCATGGAACGATCTTAACGGTTCGGGTATTCCTATAAATACCCATCCACCCCAACCTTATTTCTCACTAGAATTTTGATCTTAGAAACTCTAAGTTGAAACCATTGTTTCATACCTGAGATTCTCGGATCGAAATTAGCATTCGGGGACCCTTCGTAAGTATTCTTTCGTTCTTTTATTGTTTTTCGAGTCCGAAAGTCAAACTTTGTTTGACTTTCAGCGTTGACCAGTAATGGTCAATGCGAAGTTCGTTTGAGTTCCAACATATCATATGAGTTCCAACACTTAGGTTTGGTTTCATTGTAGTATGTAGGCCTTGTTAAACCATATCATATGAGTTCCAACACTCATTTGGTTTATCAAGCCTCATCCTATCCGATCTCCCGATTTAAGTCCGGTTTATTTATATAGTTTTAGATTGCCGACTGATTCCGTGCTCCCTCAAGCTTTGTTTGGTTGTTGTTCAAGACCTCTAAGCATTCTCAGGCGAGTACATTATTCCCCTCTTTTACTGTTTTCAACTGTTTTGGGGTGACTCATATGTGCTAAATGTCTTAACAATTACAATGTGGTTTCAAGGACAATAACAATGATTTCAAGAACGATAACAATGATTTCAAGAACGATAACAATGATTGCAAGAACGATAACAATGATTTCAAGAACGATAACAATGATTTCAAAAACAATTACAATGGTTTCAAGAACGATTTCAATAAAGTGAACAAACTTGTTGGTTGTAATTACATAACCAATGACATTCATTAGCAATGATCAAGCCGACCAGTATTAGGTTATGGTACCATAGGATCTGACAAATCCCGTTATTCTCTATACCCATGGTTATGTGTGGGTATTTTGGGTAACGACTGAATCTGTAATTATTAATTTACCCTTTGGTAAGGGTTTGTTAAGAACGAGAACGAGAGCGAGTGAGAACGATGAACGAGTCAAGAAGGTTTGAATGTTATTAGAGAATCGACCATTAAGTAGTTTCACGATTAAAACAAGAACGATTTGAGCGATTAAAACAACAAGAACAATTTGAACGATTTCACAAAATGTTTTAACGATAGGGTAAACATTTGGACATGATTTACATTTGATCATGCATTTCCACGAAACATAGTATTGATTTAAACCAAGTTTTACTTCAATACTCTGTTTTGTGCATTTCACCTATGGTTTAGTTGAGACATTTCACTTGCCATACATGACATTTTGACAAAGACATTTGACAAAGACATTTGACATGGATATTTGACATAGACATTTTGACATGATTTACATTTGATACAAACACTGTTGACATTGGTTATACATATTACATGATTTACATTGAACATGAACATTACTTTGGTGGTTTGGTTTGATTAAGTGATTAAGTAACGATGCGTGTGTAATATGATACAAGCATGGTGGATACGCCGCTGGTACTTCCTATATATAAGTGTTTGTATGATATCACATATTGTAGCGTTATTTGAATCATTTCAGTTTGAGACATAGAACATTTTATACAAGTAACATACTTTTCACAAGACATTGATTTACAAAACAACTTATCTTATACAAACTCATTTTACATGGTTATTCCTTTAATCATGCATTATTCTCTTATTTATACATATCATCTGAACTTATTATTTTTCAAATGATTTACAAAGACAAAACAAATTACAAGGTTCATGACTAAACACTTTCTTAAACAGAAGTCATGAATCTTATTTTCACAAAACCTATGTACTCGCCAGCATTTCTTTGCTGACCTCGTTTTCACATATGTTTCAGGTATTGCTGAAAGATATCGATTGATAGGATGCATGCTCACATAGGACTGGACAAGGCCTTAGTGACTCAATAACAATGATAGACTATGTTTAAATTGTGTATTTAGATTCCCAGACAATGTAATTATTCAATGTTTAATAAAACGAAACACTTTTTGGTATCCATGGTTATGAAACATTAATTCTGTTACAACACTCCTCGACGTCTCCGCCACGTCTGGTTGTCCTACGTGGTCGGGGTGTGACAGAAAAGATGGTATCAGAGCCAATGGTTATAGGGAATTAGGTTATCAGTAATGCTTTGACCTAGTCTATAACCTTTCTAGGACCCTAACGCGAGTTTACTTGCGTTTAGTCATAAAACAATACCGTCACCTATCCTTAGGCGACGACCACAACAAGAACATAAATTTCAAAACAGCTTTGAAAACTAATCATCTGTTCTAGGATGATTGATTTCAAGGTTTTGAACCCTCTGTTATATGGTTTTGAACCCCTTTGAGCTTTCAAAATCTCGTCAAGGTTTTCGGTTTTAAATAATGTGAACACGTGCAAACTGGAAGGGTGAATGCCTGTATTCTGGGTTTTCTATCTAGGCAAGCACTTCGTATACATCTCGTCAGGACCAGTTGTGCTTACCTGGGAATTCTTGGGATGAGTGTTCACTTATAGGCGAGCATGTCTTCGCGATACATTATTTTTGACCTATGTACTTTGATTAATCACCGAGGTCGTTTGTTGCTTTGTAGTAACAAACAAATGACCACTATCCTTGCTTTCATCAGATTTGTTCATCTCATTCTTTTCGTCTAATTCTCTCACTCGTTTCCTTTCATGTTTCCTCTTTTAGAATGCCTCCTCGACACGAGAACCAGATAGCGACTGCCGAACTGGCAGAAATTATTGCGCAGCAGATGGCTGCCCAATTTCCAAATCTCTTTGCTCAATGGCAACAAGCCAACAACAACAACAATGCCCTATGCAAATACAAGGACTTTAACCAGGCTAAACCACTCAAGTTTAGTGGTTCTGAGGGAGCAACTGGGCTTCTTCAGTGGTTCGAGAGCATTGAGAATACTTTCCGCCACGTTCAGTGTCCGGATAATCGCAAGGTCGATTTTTCTTCAAGTGTGTTCCAGAAGAGGGCTCTCACATGGTGGAACGGGGTTATGAGGGACCGAGGTGCAGAAGTTGCTCTTGCGCAAACCTGGGCTGAACTTAGGGCTCTTATGATGAGGGAATTCTGTCCTCGTCATGAGCAGCGAGCTTTGGAGAAGGAATTTGATGAGCTGAAGCAAGATAGTGGTGAGCACAGGGCGTATACTGATAGGTTTGAGGAGTTGAGTCTGCTTTGCCCAACAATGGTTACCCCACTCGACAAGGCTATCGAAAGGTACATCGACGGCCTACCTGACTCGGTACAAGACATCCTTACTGGTAGTAACCCTGCCACACTCCGTCAGGCGATCGAGTTATCAGCGACATTGACTGAGTCGCGGATTTGGAAGAACAAGTTACACAGGAAGGGCGACAAGGGCAAGAAACAGTCAGCTGACAAGGAGGATAGCAAGAAAGGTCAAAACAAGAAGGGTAAGGAAGGTGAGACATCAAAGAAATCAAGAAAGCGAAAGGGTGTTCAGAACTTTGCTGTTACAGCACAGACTGCTCAGAACCCGCGGAACCCACCAGCACAGCCACCTGCAAAGAAAGCATATGCCGGTACCGCACCTCATTGTGCACGCTGCAACGGTCATCACGCGGTACAACAAGCTTGCTGGCAATGTACGACGTGTGGTAAACTTGGGCATTTGGCCAATGTTTGTCGTTTGGGACAAAATCAGGCTGCTCAGGTTCAAGCTCTGGTTCAAGGGAATGCTGCGAGATTCCCACTGGGTTCATGTTTCAACTGCGGAGAGATGGGTCACTTCCGCCACAACTGCCCAAGACTGGTGAATGCAAATGCGAACGCAAACCCGAATGCGAACGTCAACGTCAATGTGAATCCAGCACATGGACGAGTGTATAACATCAATGAGGCACTCAATGATGAAGGAGTGAACAATTAGCATTTTGTTTTTCCTCTGGTTGTTATCTTGTAACATTTAAAGACAATGCGGTTGTTATATAAATAAAAATTTGTAGTTTTTATTTTCTTTAACTAATGCAATTGTATGAATGTTTGATCCAACCTTATGATGTCAACACAAAGACAAACCACTCGTGTGGTTCTGTCATTATTACGATCACTTGTGATCTTCCTAAGAACCTCAAACACTTGTTTCTTTTGAATCTAAAGTATCTTATCGTCTTGCACCGTTCGAGATGCAAGAATTATCAAAACAGCTTCAAGAGTTGTCTGATAAAGGATACATCCGTCCAAACTTTTCACCTTGGGGAAAACTCTTGCCCTCTTTGTGAAAAAGAAAGATGGATTTTCTCGAATTTATATCGATTAACGTAAGCTTGATAAGCTTACCATCAAAAATCGATATCCCCTACCTTAAATCAAGGATCTTTCCGATCATCTGCAGGGTACTTCATGCTTTCCAAGATCGATTTGCGTTTTGGGTATCATCAACTTTGTATTCTCAAAGAAGATATTCCTAAAACGGTTTTCTGCACGAAGTATGGCCATTACGAGTTTACAGTCATGCCTTTTGGATTGACAAATGCTCCAGCCATCTTCAAGGACTTAATAAATAGAGTCTGCAAGTCTTATTTGGATCAGTTCGTCATTGTTATTATTGATGACATCTTGATCTATTCATATCCCGAGCCGATCACGATCAACACCTTCGTTGACATTGGAACCCCTAAAGAAGGAACAAACTTTTCGCTAAATCCTCCAAGAGGAAATTTTGGCTTAAAGAAGTTCAGTTTTTGGGTCATGTAGTCAACAAGCAGCGTATTCATATGGATCAATCCAAATTACTGCAATTAAGGATTTGATTCCTTGTATGCTTTAAATACCCGTGTCCAAAGATAACAAATTTAAAGGTCAAATTAAACAAATATGCGATTATGTGATATGTGTTTATGTGTTCTCCTCTATGTTCTTGTGTGGTACGATTTTCAAATCCTCATAGAATCTTTCATATCTTCCTATGAGGGATTCATAGTAGGATACTCAAAAGGTACTACCTTAAATCCTTATGGGCTTCTACGTGGTAGTTAAGACCCTTGGGTTATATAGTACCATTCCATGATTCGATGATAGACCCTTGAGTGGTCTAGTTAAAGATTGATTCAAGACTTGGTTAAGAATGGCATGTGATGATACAGCTGAAAGGACCCTATGGTGGTCCAGTCACACTCATCACAGGTTTGTTCATTTGGTTTTACCCTACACATTATAAAATAGACTGTGTGAACTGTGCAAGGAATTGTCTAATTATGGACGCGTACATAATTATGAAATTTAGTGCACAGAAACCCAGTAAGGTCTATTATGTGTAAGAACCGGTAGTGACAACAATAACAGAATGAGAACGATGTAATGGAGGTACGGTGGACGCACCGATGACGCTTTATATACTTGTATATAAGTATCCCTCTTAGATTGCAAACATGATGTTACTAAAGTTACTAGAAGTTCAGAACCCTAACCAACGTTGTTTGATCTTTTCAACTTCATGTTTTAAACTCTCACAAGTTTCCTCTAAATAAATTTCGGGACGAAATTTCCAAAAGCAGGGGAGACTGTAACACCTGTGCCTCCACGACCATCAAACAAATGCCAAACAAATGAAATATTGTATTTCATACTTGGGATTTGTAAAAATATGTGTATCATTTATACATATCAACTCTTGTTCGATTTCAAACTCTAAATCGCTTTCTAGAAGGTTATACGCGCTCTTATGCGTAAATATAACCAGTTTAATGCAACAAACACTCCGGAATAGTGACATAGGCTTAACATACCTTAAATAACCTTTACATGACTTAGAAATAAGTTTTGAAGACTTTGGTATGGCAAAAACAAATTTAATTCGCTTACAGGGACTAAACTTGACAAACTGCGAAAGTATGCCAATTTGAACTGTAACAGACATTCCAGAACATGACCATAAGTTAAACACACCTTAAATATCCTTTATATAGCTTAGAAATAGGCTTTGAGGGGTCCGGTGTGCTAAAATAAACTTTTGGCTCATTCAGGGACTAAAAGTGTCAAAAAGTGCACAAGTTTGCATTTTCGCGCATAACTTACGTTCTGAATACATCCGGACATCCAAAAATTTACAAAAGCATGAATACATTATATTTTAGTGTTCGCCTTAAGAAAAATCCATTCGTTGCGTCATTTGGATCGTTTTTCGTGCTTGTGCGCATTCCGTCGTAATTAAGCGAACATCGCGTTCGTACGACCAAACGAACCATCATCCGACATATTTTTGAGCATGTTTCATGTCCACAATGTTTAGGCATCATTTTAGGGCCTTAAAGTTGGCTTTACGGGCCTTAGAAGTGTCGGAAATGGCCTTAAACACGTTCAGGGACTGAAACTGTCAATTATCAAACAAGTTTCTGATCTGACAGGGCCAGGCGGCCCGCATTATGTTTGGCTGATCCTGAAGCGGGCCGCGTCCGCATATCAGACCAGATTAAATGTTTCTAACATCAGTTTCCAGCTGTTTAATCCTCAACCACATGTTCTCACATGCTTAGTCAGCTGATAAGGATGGTTTTTAGCCACCATAAGGTTCCGACACATGTACGGATGGGATTCAAGCACGTTTTCCATGGAACGATCTTAACGGTTCGGGTATTCCTATAAATACCCATCCACCCCAACCTTATTTCTCACTAGAATTTTGATCTTAGAAACTCTAAGTTGAAACCATTGTTTCATACCTGAGATTCTCGGATCGAAATTAGCATTCGGGGACCCTTCGTAAGTATTCTTTCGTTCTTTTATTGTTTTTCGAGTCCGAAAGTCAAACTTTGTTTGACTTTCAGCGTTGACCAGTAATGGTCAATGCGAAGTTCGTTTGAACTTCGCAACGTGAGTGTAATCACGTTGGTTATAGTCCCTTGGGACTATGCCTACTGATTACCACGTTGTCTAGGGTCGTAGGGTAAGCGATCTGATAAATCGCTTATACCTCGAACCCGACCCAGTTTGGTCGATCATTAGGATCCGACCAAATACATTAGGTGACCATAGTGAATAGGGAATAACCTTCCGAGGTTATACCTAATGGTCACATCGTTTAAGTAGTTGTATGATAGGTAGTTTATATGCCTTAGGTAAATTACCAGAATACCCTTTTCATGTATAATTGGTAATTAAGCTTATGTAACCTAAACTTTTGTACATAACTGATTATACAACATGATTAAACACGTTTAGGCATATAATACCTGTCATAGGACTAGTTAGACGTCTCGAACGCGTTTCACGCGCACGACGCGTTAAAGTAGCATAAGCTACCTTAATGGGTCGCGATGGGTCGAAAGCACTTAGGTTTGGTTTCATTGTAGTATGTAGGCCTTGTTAAACCATATCATATGAGTTCCAACACTCATTTGGTTTATCAAGCCTCATCCTATCCGATCTCCCGATTTAAGTCCGGTTTATTTATATAGTTTTAGATTGCCGACTGATTCCGTGCTCCCTCAAGCTTTGTTTGGTTGTTGTTCAAGACCTCTAAGCATTCTCAGGCGAGTACATTATTCCCCTCTTTTACTGTTTTCAACTGTTTTGGGGTGACTCATATGTGCTAAATGTCTTAACAATTACAATGTGGTTTCAAGGACAATAACAATGATTTCAAGAACGATAACAATGATTTCAAGAACGATAACAATGATTGCAAGAACGATAACAATGATTTCAAGAACGATAACAATGATTTCAAGAACGATTTCAATAAAGTGAACAAACTTGTTGGTTGTAATTACATAACCAATGACATTCATTAGCAATGATCAAGCCGACCAGTATTAGGTTATGGTACCATAGGATCTGACAAATCCCGTTATTCTCTATACCCATGGTTATGTGTGGGTATTTTGGGTAACGACTGAATCTGTAATTATTAATTTACCCTTTGGTAAGGGTTTGTTAAGAACGAGAACGAGAGCGAGTTAGAACGATGAACGAGTCAAGAAGGTTTGAATGTTATTAGAGAATCGACCATTAAGTAGTTTCACGATTAAAACAAGAACGATTTGAGCGATTAAAACAACAAGAACAATTTGAACGATTTCACAAAATGTTTTAACGATAGGGTAAACATTTGGACATGATTTACATTTGATCATGCATTTCCACGAAACATAGTATTGATTTAAACCAAGTTTTACTTCAATACTCTGTTTTGTGCATTTCACCTATGGTTTAGTTGAGACATTTCACTTGCCATACATGACATTTTGACAAAGACATTTGACAAAGACATTTGACATGGATATTTGACATAGACATTTTGACATGATTTACATTTGATACAAACACTGTTGACATTGGTTATACATATTACATGATTTACATTGAACATGAACATTACTTTGGTGGTTTGGTTTGATTAAGTGATTAAGTAACGATGCGTGTGTAATATGATACAAGCATGGTGGATACGCCGCTGGTACTTCCTATATATAAGTGTTTGTATGATATCACATATTATAGCGTTATTTGAATCATTTCAGTTTGAGACATAGAACATTTTATACAAGTAACATACTTTTCACAAGACATTGATTTACAAAACAACTTATCTTATACAAACTCATTTTACATGGTTATTCCTTTAATCATGCATTATTCTCTTATTTATACATATCATCTGAACTTATTATTTTTCAAATGATTTACAAAGACAAAACAAATTACAAGGTTCATGACTAAACACTTTCTTAAACAGAAGTCATGAATCTTATTTTCACAAAACCTATGTACTCGCCAGCATTTCTTTGCTGACCTCGTTTTCACATATGTTTTAGGTATTGCTGAAAGATATCGATTGATAGGATGCATGCTCACATAGGACTGGACAAGGCCTTAGTGACTCAATAACAATGATAGACTATGTTTAAATTGTGTATTTAGATTCCCAGACAATGTAATTATTCAATGTTTAATAAAACGAAACACTTTTTGGTATCCATGGTTATGAAACATTAATTCTGTTACAACACTCCTCGACGTCTCCGCCACGTCTGGTTGTCCTACGTGGTCGGGGTGTGACATCCACCACTGGTGCGATACTGGGAGATCCTCTGACCTTAGGGATACCTCTGATCACGTCACCGATAACTGGTACAACGCCAGATGATCGTCCTGTCTCATGGATTGAGAGAGGAACATCATCATCATTATCTATCCACCGATTGCTAGTGAAAGCGTATCGGGGGTCTACCTGGCTGGCAAAAGCAGCAGCGTCGACGTGGAAAGATGAGGTAAGCTCGGTAGTACCAACCATCTGTGGAGCCGTGATAGGTATCTCTGGTGACATAGATCTGGGTGAAGTCTCAAAATCTGGCTCGTAACCTGAGTCGTGGATCTCGATGAACTCGTGTTCGTGCGACATCTGTGACACACATATAACCGTACAAGTAAGTGCGTAATCAAAATGAATAGTAACACTTAAGGCCAAATAAACAAAAAAATCACGTATGCACATAAACACGTAATGGTTTTCATACATGATAAAATTTTTTATGTTTATTTAAAAATCTTGGCTTCGAGAATTTTGGACTTTATATCTCAAAATTCTTCGGTTGAAGTCTAGTGTTTTCTCCCAAAAACATCTAGTTTGCTAACAACCAGTGGCTCTAATACCAACTTCTGTCACACCCCAAAAACGTCGCAGCGGAATATAAAACGTAGTGGTGATGGAAGTTGGTGCCCATTTATATCTTGTTAAACGATGCACTTAATTGTTGGACATATTGATTTATTTTAAACATAAGTTATTAAACATTACGTTTTAAGACAAGACACAACCACATAGTTAAGTTGTCTTCGATCCTCGTAGATCTTATTACATACGTCCCAGAAAGTTTAAAAGTTTGTCCAACATTTTTAAATAACACGACATGCATCATCAAACACAAGATACACCATGATTCCCGAAGCCGAACTCAAGTACCTGTAGAACACGTAAAATCAAGTGTCAACACAAAGGAAGGTGAGTTCACATAGTCAAGCTTAATCAATCTGATCCAAAGAAAAACTTTCTAATTATGTGTTAATTTTAAAACATCCATATAATTTTTAGAAAGTTCATTTACTTCCTTAATAAAATCCATGGGTCATCTGTCGTAAGTTCAAAAACCCGACATTAAGGCATTTTCCCAAGTTTTGTATATTAAATTCATAGCGTCAGCTTTCAGACTCGTATGTTAGCTAGACAATACGAACTCTATATTTACCATACAGGGATAATCAATGCTAGACAATAACCGACTTGTGGTCATGTTACTACTCACAGTGTAGTAAAAAATTTTGTATACAAAACCCCAACATATCGACGATAATTGTAGAATTTACAAATACTCAATCACTATTAATCATAATGTAAAACATTTGAGGTTTTGTAAAAACAGTTTGTAAAAAGGTTTACACAAAAAGGAGATTACTCACATTGCTACTTTAGGTATTTTTCTTGTGATTTCCTTGTTATAATCTATTATTTAAACAATGCACACGTGTTGAATAATAACCCAATTTTACATTAGTTATACCCTCCCCGAGATAGAACTCCAATGACTACGTCGGGCAGAGCCTCGACAGCCGTTACGGAGCACTAGATCAATCGGGCAGCGTATCTAATACGTAACCGGGGGTTAAAATACTTACAACGAGGCAGAGCTTCGCTAATTAGGGGGTATTATGCCCGTGTATAATTGCTACCCTACAGAAATTGAGAGAGAATTATTGATTTTGAACGACGGAAATGAACTGCCGATCGTTCCAATTTATAGGTCTGGAAATCGAGTTCGTCGTGCCCCGTGTAAGCCGAAGACTAAGTCTTCAGGCCCGCGACATAGGTTTATAGGGTCTAGGTTTGCTGATTCGCTGGTTATAGACTTGACACGTGCCTGCCATGTGGCAGCTCCGGGTGCGCCCTGGTCTTGAGCTGTCGCGGCCCGCGACCAGGTTGGCTAAGGGCTTCGCGCCTTGCTAGGAACCATTAAAAATTGTTTTTATTTAATTTTTATAAAATTATAGGTATATAGGGTCAAATCTCACATACGGGGTGTATTTTAGGGCGTATAAGGGTGTTCTAAATATTTTAGGAGTGTCAGAAATAATTTTAGGAGGGTTGTTATATCCTCCCCACCTTGTTTTAGAACTCGTCCTCGAGGTCTACTGGAACAGGTGTGGGTATTTCCTTTGCATCTCTGATTCAAGCTCCCACGTGTATTTTGGTCCTCTCTTGGAATCCCATTTCACTTTGACTAGAACTAATCTCTTAAGTTTAAGATTCTTGACTTTCCTGTCTTCAATCTGTAGAGGCTTCTCTATGAACTTAAGTTTTTCATTTACCTCTATGTCCTTAAGAGGTACCAATAATGATTCATCGGCTAAGCACTTTTTGAGATTGCATACATGAAATACATCATGTATTCCTGCCATTTCCTCTAGCAGTTGTAGCTGGTAAGCTACAGTTCCTATTCTTCTAATAATCTCAAAAGGTCCAACATACCTGGGGCTTAGCTTTCCCCTCTTGATGAATCTTAACACTCCTTTCCAAGGAGAAACTTTTAACAACACCTTCTCTCCTACTTGAAATTCCAATGACTTTCGCCTGTTATCAGCATAACTCTTTTGTCGATCGCGTGCTGTTTTTAGTCGTTCCTTGACTTGAATAATTTTGTCTGTGGTTTCTTCTCACACCCCAAAAACGTCGCAGCGGAATATAAAACGTAGTCGTGACGGAAGTTGGTGCCCATTTATAACTTGTTGAACGATGCACTTAATTGTTAGACATATTGATTTATTTTAAACATAAGTTATTAAACATTACGTTTTAAGACACGACACAACCACATAGTTAAGTTGTCTTTGATCCTCGCGGATCTTATTACATACGTCCCAGAAAGTTTAAAAGTTTGTCCAACATTTTTAAATAACACGACATGCATCATCAAACATAAGATACAACATGATTCCCGAAGCCGAACTCAAGTACCTGTAGAACACGTTAAAATCAAGTGTCAACACAAAGGAATGTGAGTTCACATAGTCAAACTTAATCAGTCTGATCCAAAGGAAAACTTTCTAATTATGTGTTTATTTTAAAACATCCATATAATTTTTAGAAAGTTCATTTACTTCCTTAATAAAATCCATGGGTCATCCGTCGTAAGTTTAAAAACCCGACATTAAGGCATTTTCCCAAGTTTTGTATATTAAATTCATAGCGTCAACTTTCAGACTTGTATGTGTCACGGCCCCCGACCCGGTTTGACCCGTTTCAGGAGCCGCGGGACAGAAAATCCCGTGGTATTAATTTAACAGCGGAAGTTTTCTTCAGGATCTTTTTAAAACTGAAATTTCCCGATTATTTTATTTCACAACTCGGGATAAAACCCCAGTAATTTACATTCATATGATTTCACGGAGAAATCTTTATTTTACAAAACATGTTTCTTTATTTTATATTGAGCCACTTCATTAAGCTGGTAGTGCTTCATGGCACTTTTCCTGGATCATAACAGATCACCTGAAACATGTTTGAAAAAGGTTTTGTCAGCGGGAAATACTGGTGAATCATTCTTTTAAGTAAAATGACACGTTTGTTATAATTTACAGTATTAAGAGCGATTACAATGTTTCCTGATATCAACCAACTACCCACAGTATTTGTCACTCAACTCGTTTCTGTGACTATGGTCAGATCACCCATTGGCTAACTCGTTGTCCAATGGTGATGGGAAAAAGTAATGTATACAAAACCCCACATACTTGCTGTAATTTGGTGATTACAAAGACTTAATCCCTGTAATTATAACTTTGAAAATAAACATGATTTTGAAATCAAATTTGATAAAAAGAGAATGACTTACATTGCAGATTTAATATGAACAGAGCTTAGCCTACTGATTAGCCTTGATAACCTAGTTTAAATAACAATACACACAAACTAGGTTAGTAACTAATACAACATTTACGATAACTCACGAGATTAAAACCTTCACAACGAATGACAAAGTGCAATACTTAAACATCCATCGATTTAACGACGAATGACAAAGTACGATACTTAAACATCCATCGAATTAACGACGAATGACAAAGCATAACCCTAATGTGGGCAGCACTTAAACATCCATTGGATAGTTTAATCGATCGGACATTGAATCGTAGCAGCGATCGAGTTATTACCCTGTATTGCGGCAGCACTTCGTGAATTGTGTGTGTTTTGTAATAATTATACGATAACTCAGTGTATCTATTGAATTTTAACGTCGAACTAATGCACAATTGCATGTACCAGACTCCCCTATTTATACTTGAAAATTGGTCCCCCCGCGTGTCGCGGAGGGTGTCTCCGTTCCTGTCGCGGGTCGCGAGGCATACCCCCCTAGCCTAGGGTAGCCTCGTGTCTTGGGTAGCCTTAGTGAGTCGATGTTGCATGTAAATTCGTTTTTGACAACGAATTATGATGATAATCGTTAATTAGGTTTTTACCCCCCTTGAGTTTTAGGGGCCCTGATCCTAATTCCAACTATTCTGAAAATTTTAGGGATTATGCAGAATCACTTGGGTGTCTCAATTAGGGTTTCCTATTGATGAGAGTTGTTACATCCTCCCCACCTTAATAAAAATCTCGTCCTCAAGATTTACTGAAATAAGTAGGGATACTTTCGCTTCATCTCAGATTCCAGCTCCCAAGTGTATTCAGCTCCTCTCTTTGAATCCCACTTGACTTTAACTAGTACTAGTCGTTTGTGCTTGAGAAATTTGACCTTTCTGTCTTTTATCTGAAGAGGTTTCTCAACAAACTTTAACTTTTCGTTTACCTCTATATCTTGAAGAGGTACTACCAAAGATTCGTCTGATAGGCATTTCTTAAGATTGGATACATGAAATACGTCATGTACTCCAGCTAACTCTTCTGGTAGTTGTAAATGATAAGCAACTGGTCCTATACGTTGGATCACCAAAAATGGTCCTATGTATCTTGGACTTAGCTTTCCTTTCTTACCGAATCAAACAACTCCTTTCCAAGGTGAAACTTTCAATAGTACTTTGTCTCCTACTTGGAATTACAACAGCTTCCGTCTATTGTCTGCATAACTCTTTTGACGATCTCGAGCAGTCTTCAGTCTTTCCTTGATTTGTGTAATCTTGTCGGTTGTTTCTTGCACTATTTCAGGACCTGACAATTGACTTTCTCCTATTTCTGCCCAACAAACGGGAGTTCTGCACTTTCTTCCATACAGTGCCTCGAATGGGGCAGTTTCAATACTTGAATGATAACTATTGTTATAGGAGAATTCAATTAATGGTAAATGATCATCCCAGTTTCCACCAAAATCTATCACACATGCTCTGAGCATGTCTTCCAGAGTTTGGATTGTCCTTTCACTTTGTCCGTCTGTCTGAGGATGATATGCAGTGCTTAAATTTAATCGAGTTCCCATTGCTTCTTGGAAACTTGTCCAAAAATGGGAAGTAAAACGACTATCCCTATCGGAAACAATGGAGAGTGGAACTCCATGTAAAGATACGATTTCATCTACATACAACTTTGCCAACCTTTCCATGCTATAGGTTTCTTTCATAGGTAGAAAGTGAGCTGATTTGGTTAATCGATCCACAATTACCCAAATCGCATCATTACCTTTTCTGGTTTTGGGTAACTTAGTAACAAAATCCATTGTTATGAGTTCCCATTTCCATACAGGCATTTCTAATTGTTGTAGTAGACCTGAAGGTTTCTGATGTTCTGCCTTAACTTGTGAACAAGTAAGACACTTAGAAACATATCGAGCTATATCCTTTTTCATTCCTATCCACCAAAAGTTATTTCTTAAATCTTGGTACATCTTATTGTTTCCAGGGTGCATAGTATACCTAGATTTATGGGCTTCTTCTAAAATCTTATTTCTTAATTCTCCCTGCTTAGGTACCCAAATTCTTCTTTTGTGGAATCTCCAAATTCCATCAGCTCCTTGTTCTAATTCTTTTATTCTTCCTTTCATTCCTTCAGCATCATCCTTGATTGTTGTTTCTTGGAAATGCTTTAGTTGTTCCATTAAATATATCTGTAGATTTAATCTAAGAGCACGAACCCGGCGTTGTTTCTCATGATACTTACGACTTAAGGCATCTGCAACTACATTTGCCTTTCCTTCGTGATAGCGAATATCACAGTCGTAATCACTTAGAATTTCCATCCATCTCCTTTGCCTCATGTTTAACTCTTTTTGCCCAAATATATATCTTAAACTTTTGTGATCCGTATAGACAGTAAATTTACTTCCGTATAAATAATGTCTCCAAATCTTAAGGGAAAAAATTATGGCTCCTAATTCTAAGTCATGAGTTGTATAGTTTTCCTCATGATTTTTCAATTGCCTTGAAGCATATGCAATTACCTTCTTGCGTTGCATTAGCACACATCCTAATCCTAATTTTGAAGCATCACAGTAAACTTCAAAATCTTCAGTTCCTTCTAGCAACGCTAAGATTGGGGCATTTGTTAATTTTTGCTTTAAAATCCTAAAAGCTTCTTCTTGCTTAGGTCCCCATTCAAACTTAACTGCTTTACAGGTTAGCTTAGTTAATGGTACAGCTATCTTGGAAAAATCCTTAATAAACCGTCTATAGTATCCAACTAAACCTATAAAACTTCTAATTTCCATTGTGGATTGCGGAACCTTCCAATTAGTAATTGCTTCTATCTTGGCAGGATCTACATGAATGCCTTCGTGATTCACCATGTGTCCTAGGAATTGCACTTCTTGCAACCAAAATTCACACTTCGAGAATTTGGCGTAAAGTTTTTCTTTTCTTAATAAAGTTAAGAGTACATGCAAGTGCTCACAATGCTCGTCCTGACTTTTTGAATAAATAAGTATATCGTCAATAAAAACAATTACAAATTTATCTAAATACGGTCTACAGATTCTATTCATCATGTCCATAAATGCTGCAGGTGCATTTGTTAATCCGAAGGGCATCACTGTAAACTCGTAATGACCATACCTAGTTCTGAAAGCAGTTTTAGGTATGTCTTCTTCTTGTACCTTCAATTGATGGTATCCGGAGCGTAAGTCGATCTTAGAAAAATATCTAGCTCCCTGAAGTTGATCGAAAAGGTCATTAATCCTAGGTAATGGGTATCGGTTCTTAATTGTAACCTTATTCAATTCTCTATAATCAATACACATTCTCATTGAACCATCCTTCTTCTTTACAAACAACACTGGTGCTCCCCACGGGGATGAACTAGGTTGTATGAACCTTTACTTAGTAATTCATCTAATTGCTTTTTCAATTCAAACATTTCTGTGGGTGCTAACCGATAAGGTGCCTTGGCTATCGGTGTAGTTCCAGGAATTAGATGAATCCTAAATTCTACTTCCCTATCTGGTGGTAATCCTGGTAATTCTTCTGGGAATACCTCTATTTTTACCGGATAGAGATTTAGATTTTGTAGGGCTTCAGACAAGTCATTCATACTGTTTAGCACATATGCAAAATAAAAAAATTACTAAGTCAAAATTTTCATAAATAACCTTTAAATATTATTGCATACCGTGTGACTAATTTAATACCAAGAACAACTGACAATTTAAAACATATTAGGTTTATTGGAATTTATTTATTTACTGGATGAGGTTTCTAGCTTGTAGGTGATATGGTTGCTAAAATTAAAACAAGTTATTTAAAGATTTGCATTTACTGCTATAGTGGCTAGCATATAAAGATCTGCCCATTTTTCATCTAACTTGTCTTTCCATGGTGGGTTACTGCCTAGTTCTTGGGTTTTCTGATTAATTCTCTTTTCTTTTGTTTGTAATTTCTTTAATTTCTCCTGGCCTTTCCTAATAATCAAACTTCTTTTATTAGGAGAAAGTGGTTCCTCATATTGTGCCTTTCGAACAAATATTCCTTCTTCAGGAATTGCAAAGTGATTTGAGGATTTTGTATGGGATGAACTTCCCTTCTCGTTGGATGACCTATCTAATTTAAGATAGATGTTTGAAAGCTTTTGCTTACCCATACTGTAATTAACAAATAGTCAAATAGAAAATCACATAATCACAAAATAGCAATTAACAAAATTAAGTACTTAATTGGCTTAAATCAGTGGCTCTGATACCACCTTTTTCTGTCATGGCCCCCGACCCGGTTTGACCCGTTTCAGGAGCCGCGGGACAGAAAATCCCGTGGTATTAATTTAATAGCGGAAGTTTTCTTCAGGATCCTTTTAAAACTGAAATTTCCCGATTATTTTATTTCACAACTCGGGATAAAACCCCGGTAATTTACATTCATATGATTTCATGGAGAAATCTTTATTTTACAAAACATGTTTCTTTATTTTATATTGAGCCACTTCATTAAGCTGGTAGTGCTTCACGACACTTTTCCTGGATCATAACAGATCACCTGAAACATGTTTGAAAAAGGTTTTGTCAGCGGGAAATACTGGTGAATCATTCTTTTTAGTAAAATGACACGTTTGTTATAATTTACAGTATTAAGAGCGATTACAATGTTTCCTGATATCAACCAACTACCCACAGTATTTGTCACTCGACTCGTTTCTGTGACTATGGTCAGATCACCCATTGGCTAACTCGTTGTCCAATGGTGACGGGAAAAAGTAATGTATACAAAACCCCACATACTGGCTGTAATTTGGTGATTACAAAGACTTAATCCCTGTAATTATAACTTTGAAAATAAACATGATTTTGAAATCAAATTTGATAAAAAGAGAATGACTCACATTGCAGATTTAATATGAACAGAGCTTAGCCTACTGATTAGCCTTGATAACCTAGTTTAAATAACAATGCACACAAACTAGGTTAGTAACTAATACAGCATTTACGATAACTCACGAGATTAAAACCTTCACAACGAATGACAAAGTGCAATACTTAAACATCCATCGATTTAACGACGAATGACAAAGTACGATACTTAAACATCCATCGAATTAACGACGAATGACAAAGCATAACCCTAA
Source organism: Helianthus tuberosus (assembly GCA_030545235.1). Lineage (NCBI taxonomy): Eukaryota > Viridiplantae > Streptophyta > Magnoliopsida > Asterales > Asteraceae > Helianthus > Helianthus tuberosus. Next base: position 130,785,545 of record CM060407.1, read on the forward strand.
TGTGGGCAGCACTTAAACATCCATTGGATAGTTTAATCGATCGGATATTGAATCGTAGCAGCGATAGAGTTATTACCCTGTATTGCGGCAGCACTTCGTGAATTGTGTGTGTTTTGTAGTAATTATACGATAACTCAGTGTATCTATTGAATTTGAACGTCGAACTAACGCACAATTGCATGTACCGGACTCCCCTATTTATACTTGAAAATTGGTCCCCCCGCGTGTCGCGGACGATGTCTCCGTTCCTGTCGCGTGTCGCGGGGCGTACCCCCTAGCCTAGGGTAGCCTCGTGTCTTGGGCAGCCTTAGTGAGTCGACGTTGCATGTAAATTCGTTTTTGACAACGAATTATGATGATAATCGTTAATTAGGTTTTTACCCCCCTTGAGTTTTAGGGGCCCTGATCCTAATTCCAACTATTCTGAAAATTTTAGGGATTATGCAGAATCACTTGGGTGTCTCAATTAGGGTTTCCTATTGGACAAATTAATTTAATAAATAAGACTTTTGATGAGAGTTGTTACAGTATGTTAGCTAGAGAATACGAACTATATATTTACCATACAGGGATAATCAATGCTAGACAATAACCAGAATCTAAATTCGTCGTTTGACTTGACACGGGGCGACCGGTCACGACGGGGTTGTCAACCCGATAGATCTACCAACAATTCCTCCCGTACATTACTTAATCGATTAAACGACATCATTGGCGCAGGGTCCATATTGGGACCATATATGATGTCTGCCTCACGTACAATATATATATCCTACTAATATGACAAATTTAATATACGATGTACGAATCCCTTGAAATCCCCACCGAAATGTAAGCCTATGCTGTTACTTACTCTTTTGAGACCAGGCAATATTCGTTCCAACCATACCATTGCTTTTCCCCAAAACATATATTCATCCAAAAACGTTTTACCTCGAAACGTGTAATTTATCAAACTCCATATATTTTCAACGAAAATCTATACTTTATATTAAAAGGTATGTTTAAATCCAAAAACATTATTAAACCCTTTTTGGCGTGTTCTACCCCCAAAGCATATACAAAGCAGTAAAAGAGGGGTTTAGTGACACTCACCTATGGGTGCATATTTTAAATAGCGTAATCCAAGAGATTGATTTCTACACGTCCTATTATATATAGGAATGATTTATAAATCAATATATCACAAAAATCCTAAGTTTCTCTGTTTTCTTAGAATTTTCACATAACTTTGAGATTTTCTCGAAAAGTTCATGTTTTTTATTATGTTGGCACGTTAATATATATATATATATATATATATATATATATATATATATATATTTAAGATTTTGCGACTTGAACAATTTTATTGGTGAGCGTTATCATGTAATTCCAATAACATTCCCGTTTATACGTAATATATCTACGATTTGCGCATCGTAATATATATACATAAACGTTCAGATGAATTATTATCGAAACACGCGTAATTTCGTTAACTTATCTATTTTGTCATTTTAAGGCAAGTATACATAATATATCTTATATGTACCAATTTTCATGCTCGACAAATAAGTTACACATTTAACGCGATTTTCACCGTTTCTATCACATAAAAACGCATAAGTATACATGCATAATCTAAATTTCCAATATCATGTTAAAACTTAACATATTTTCACATTCACATGTTTAAATCACATATCACATCTTAACCCATAAGGTTCACCCCGAAATTACCCATACTAGTGTTCATTGAAAAATGCGTATTTTAGCGATCCGGTAACATTTTCGGGCATCGGAAGTCACGTATGACTAACCAAACACCAAGTAAACTTAAAATTAGTTAAAATACTTTTTTTTAAACTAAAAATATTAGTTTACTTACTGATCTAAATCAGTTTTATAAAAATCACTCGAAAAGCCGATTTTTGACAGTTTTAACGCATAGTTTTACGTTAAACATTACATAATCATCCCAACTCGGAATGACTTGATATTTTAACACAATACACATTATTTACTGATTAAAATAGTAGTTATAATCAGATTAGTGCAGTTTTTGTGTAAGTCACATAAATCATGCGATTTCACGTATTTTACAACTTCTAGAGCACCAAGTACAACATGCAAGACTAGTAAACATCATGACAAAGTTATATGTCACTAAACACTTTAAAATAGCTTTATTTTAGTGTTTATAATCTGTTTAAAACTGATTTTTATTAAATCATACTCATACGATCATTTCATGTCTTCACATCATCATGTAAGTTCACATATATGCATCCAATGCACTCATACAACATCATTATCATCACTTGTGATTTAATCATACTCTAAATCTCACTAACATCATGTTCTTACAAACTTTTCACATATCATCATAATCATTCAAATCATTCATATTCATTCATGCTTATGTCTTTCATATTTAAGATTGTATAACAACTTTTACATGCATGCATACATATCTACATACATATATATGAAATATATACACACACATACTTCCAAAATTTTACTTTTCAGCATATCACTTTCAAATCTTAGATCTTTTTAGAACATTCTTGTATGACAACTAAAAATTCCTTCATGCATCATATTTTTCAAGAAACCAAATAATCTAGAAAACTTTCATCAAAAATCAAAATACAACATATACATATACATACACACATTCTTGGCCCTATATACACACATGCATACACCCATTTTTATTTTGTTTAAAATCTCATTCATTGTATTTTTCAAGTTAATGTTTAGATTCAAGAATCAAGAGAAACTTTCACTATCATCTTTATCACTATGAATCAAGAACAAGATTTAAAGAAAATATGTTATACCTTCAAGATTCTTAGTGGTTTTATGATTTATGATGATGTGAAGCCTTGTTCTTGTTCAAACCTCCTTGAAATCACTTCTAAACCTTCTTGAAAGCTTGAAATCACTTTGAAATAGACATGATTCTTCAAGATTTGGATTTGAAAATGAAATGGTGGTGTGGTAAGGGGGTGTTCAACCGAGATGCTTAAGGAGAGAGAGAGATAATGAAGTTTTGAAATGAATTTCTTGGAATGTGAAGATGTATGGAAGCATGAGCAAGTAATAATCATCACTTATCATCTCTAGAATGGAAAAGTGTCCAATTGCAAGCTTCAAGAGAATGTGGGCAGCCCACATTGCCACCACACATCCTTCTCACACACACCATTTTACATACATATGTTATATGTATATTAATTGAAAAACAGGTATTTTACTACACACCAGGTATTTTATCTAGCATTTTAATCTCGTTTTAGTGCATTTTAAATTATTTTTATCATTCTATAAAAATAATCACTTAAAATTATTATTGAAATAATTACCAGTTGCCTTGACTGGCTGCGTTGACAGTATTTTGTCTAATACGCGCAGTATCGCGCGGTACGTGCTCAAACTCGAAAAATAGAGTTTCTTAGCGTTTTAATTTATTTTTCCTCACAGATATGATTAAAATTACTATTCTAATCATAACAGACTATTTTAAGGATTTTAACATTGATCGGATGGTCACCGACGTTCGTTTCGCATTTTAATCGTTACGCGAAAAGCGTTTATTTTATCGTTGCCAACATAATTTTTATAAACGTTTGAATTTACCAACACATCAAATATCATATATAAATATCACATTCAGTCACATACAGCCTTTTTACATGTTCAGTACGCATATTACTATCGTACGGTACGGCCTGAAAAGCCGGGTGTCACATTTCTTCACTATCTCGGGTCCAGACAATTGCTTTTCTCCAATTTCTGCCCAACAGACTGGAGTTCAGCACTTTCGTCCATAAAGTGCTTCGAAAGGTGTAGCATTAATACTGGTATGATAGCTGTTATTATAAGAAAATTCTATTAATGGTAGATGATCGTCCCAATTTCCTCCGAAATCAATTACACAAGCTCTAAGCATACATTCCATTGTCTAAATTGTCCTTTCGCTTTGTCTGTCTGTTTTTGGATGATAAGCGGTGCTTAGATTTAGCTTGGTTCCCATTGCTTTTTGGAAACTTATCCAAAGATGAGAAGTAAAACGGCTATCTCTATCAGAAACAATTGATAAAGGAATTCCATGTAATGAAACTATTTCATTTACATACAATTTGGCTAACTGTTCCATACCGAATGTTTCCTTCATTGGTAGGAAATGAGCAGACTTGGTTAACCTATCTACAATCACCCAGATTGTATCATTAGCTTTTCTTGTCTTGGGTAATTTGGTAACAAAGTCCATTGTTATCAATTCCCATTTCCATACAGGCATTTCCAATGGCTGCAATAAACCTGAAGGTTTCTGATGCTCAGCTTTTACCTGTGAACAGGTTAGACACTTAGTGACATAAGCTGCTATATCCTTTTTCATTCCTATCCACCGAAAAATTCTTTCTTAAATCTTGATACATCTTATTACTTCCAGGATGTATCATATACTTAGACTTATGGGCTTCGTCTAATATTCGGTGGCGTAGGTTTCCTAGTTTAGGTATCCACATCCTTTTCTTAGGGAATCTCCAAATTCCATCTGTTCCTTGTTCTAATTCCTTAATCATTCCTTTCAATTTTTCAGTATCGTCCTTGATTACTGATTCTTGTACGGCTCTAATTTGTATGTTTAAATTTATCTGCACATTTAATTTAAGAGAACGTACCCTTTTTGTCTTTTCATGATACTTTCCACTTAAAGCATCAACTACTACATTAGCTTTTCCTGCATGGTACTGGATATTGTAATCATAATCACTAAGAAATTCCATCCAACGTCTTTGTCTCATATTCAGCTCTTTTTGCCCAAAAATGTACCTTAAACTCTTATGATCAGTGAAGACAACAAATTTATTTCCATATAAATAGTGTCTCCAAATCTTAAGGGTAAAAATTATGGCTCCTAATTCTAATTCATGGGTTGAATAGTTTTCTTCATGATTCTTAAGTTGTATAGACGCATAGGCTATCACCTTTTGACGTTGCATCAACACACATCCATAACCTAACTTAGAAGCGTCACAATAGACTTCAAAGTCTTCAGTTCCTTTTGGTAACGCTAATATGGGTGCGTTGGTTAATCTTTGCTTAAGAATTCTAAAGGCTTCCTCTTGTTTTGGTCCCCATTCAAACTTAATGGACTTACAGTTTAACTTGGTTAAGGGAATGGCAATTCTAGAAAAATCTCTAATAAACCTTCTATAATAACCGGCTAGCCCTAGGAAACTTGTAGAGCATCTTCCTGAATGCTTCTTCTTGCAAGTCTTACAATAAGGTGCAGAAGTAGAACCTACATTCTTCCCACGGTTGGAATTTCCGTAACGGAATTCCTGGGTAAGTGATGTATTGCAAAATACATCTTTATATCGTATATAGTTTGTACAATTTATCATTATTTATAGTTTAGTTTTATTTAGAATTACGTGCTATTGATCATATTTGCGGTTTCCAGGTCTCGATACATAAAGTTGCTAAAAAAGGAACAAAAAAACAAGCTGAAATGCTGAAATATTAAGTCCTGGAACCGGCTTTAAAGAGTTAGAATTATTTGTTGAAGTTTTCATGAAGTTAAAGCTGGATTTTTAAGCAAGAGTCTGTGAAAAATTGATGGTGGCGTCGCGCCACGGAGAGTATGGAAGTCAGTCGCGTAGCGCTAGCTAGTAAACAAGAAAATCTGAATTTTGTGATGGTGGCGTCGCGCCACCACAATGGACCTTACCCGTCGCGCGACACGACGGGGTTGACTGGCGTGTTTAATTCGTTCGAAACTAGGGTTTGGTATATAAATCAAGATATAATCATCATCATGAAGGACTTACGAATCCAAGAACCCTAAGGCGAATTTCAGAGTAATTTTCGAGTATTTCGGAGTGCTTTAGCTTGCGGGAATCATTCGGTTGAAGCTTGGAGAATAGGAACGAAGATTGTTCGGGTCTTATATCCCGGTTTTCTTTATTTTTGTGTTTCAATACTTTTCCGATGAATTCTTATTTTGAACTTGCTTTGTTTATCTTAGACGTCATGTTTCTTGGCTAAAACCTTCGTTACTACCTAGGCAAGATGATAGTTTTATCAAGTTTGGATTTTTAACGGTTTTTATTGTTTTGTTATGGATTGATCTTTGAAAGTAAATAATTCTAGAATATCTGATTTGGTGCGTGTGCGTGTTTACTTTTGATTGTTGATTATTTGCTGTTTCACATAGGTTTTGGTGAATGTCTTTCACATAATAAATTTGTGTTGATTATTTCGATTCCTTACGGGTTTGGGTGATCTTTGGGTAAATCGGCCGATAGCCTTAGAAACAGTAACTAAAATTCAATTAGAATTAATTATTCTGCTTAACTTGTCGCTGAGAGGCTCTAGTTAGTTATTAGGTCTAAGTGCAATATATAGCTAAGATAGGTTTTGAGAGAAGTCGGTTTTAGTTCCCTAATTGCATTTGTGTCTAGTAAACCAAGTTAGAATCTAGGATTGCCTTAGATTATCGCGCTGAGAGGTAGATAGTCGAATTAGGGCACTTTTAGAGTCGTTAGAGGACTGAGAGGAAGTCTAACAATCGGTGTTCACAATAGCCTTGTAGGGTTTCCTAGGTTTCTTCCTGAGAAGGGTCGGGAAGTCTTAGCTTGAAATACCTTAGGGTTTAGTACTTCACAATCCTGATTCCATACAACAATACTACCATTAGAAATCTATTCATAGTTAAACTGGATTCAAGCCTAGGTAGTCATTAATCTCATCTGAATCAAACCTTAGTTCTTATTTGTTCCATAGTTTAATTTTATTTTAATTTTAATCTTAGGATTTTAGTAAAACCCCCCTTAAAACACAAAAATAATTAAGTCGTGTCAGTGTCTAGTCTAAATAAAGTCGTTAACGTAATTAATTAGAGTCCTTGTGGGTTCGACATCCGGACTTGCTTTTCTTTGCTAGAGTTGACCGGTTCACATGCCGGTGAGTAGTTTAGTCAAGTTAGAGAGTCTAGATTTTTATTACTTGAGTCTTAATTTAGGGTTATTTTAGTTTATTTATTTGAACTACTTTTTCCACATCAAGTTTTTGGCGCCGTTGCCGGGGATTCTTGGCAATTGCGTTAACTACTTTGTTTGGATTTCAACTGATATCGTTACGTGCTCTTTGTGTGTTTGTGAGTCGTAGGAGTCCAAGTGATTTTAGTGTCTTTTTCATATTTTTAGAGTCTTTTGTTGGAGTCGTCTTACTTGTTTGTTTTCGTTTTGCAGTTAATGCCCCACACGTGTTCTCAGGGACCTGTGAAGCCGCCGATCGACAAGTCTTCCTTCTCCACACCCAATTTTCAGGTTTGAAAATCTTCAACTTCATCTTCAGCCCCTTCTTACTCTACACTACAATCTAAACCACCGAACTATGACTTCACCCCGAAGTCATCACCCCACAACTCACCACCACCCTCCCGTCACCCTAGTTCACCACCAGTTCACCAAATGGCCGATAACCAAACTGTCCACCAACGTTCCACCTCAGGTTTTACTACAAATTCACCCGTCACCATTCCTGAAATCACCAATGACAAGTCCTGGCAAATTCCCTCATACATCATAACCGCCATTAACAACTCTTGCCAGTTCCACGGTCGTGATGATGAGGATGCGCCTGCATATATCAATTGTCTCACCCGTCTGTGTAGCACCTTTGGCATCGAAGTTGTTAATTTTGATGCCCGCTTTCTCCAAGTCTTCCCCTTTTCGCTTGTTGGCCGCGCAGCCACATGGCTCGATTTGCAGCCAGCAGGTACTTATACTACTTGGGCTGGACTTAGGGATGCCTTCCTTGCTAAGTATTTCCCACCTGCGAAGGCCTCTTGCCTTCGAGATCAGATCCATTCATTCAGAATGGAGCCTGACGAACTATATCACTTAGCATGGGGGAGGTTTCAAACTTTACTCTCGCGTTGTTCCCAGCATGGACTGTCAGATTGGGCTTTAGTAGAAAAATTTTACAATGGTCTCACCCCTGAGTGTAAGGCCCGATTCGACTCATCTGCAGGAGGCTATCTAATGGGAAAGAAAACTGTGGCTGACTGCAGTGATCTCTTTGAGAGCTTCGCTCATGCGGATATAGATCATAGTGCTACCAGCAGGAATTCCAATCCTGTGAATACTTCCTCATCTTCTTGACGAGTAAACTAAGTCATCTCAGGCTCAAAGGTAGCATATCAGCTTGACTATATCACCAAAGAGTTGCTAGAAATTAAGAAGAAAGTCGATAGGTGTGAAGTTTGTAGAGGTGGTCATGACACTGTAGATTGCCCAACACTCACCCTAGAACAGGTAGAGTACATAGCAGGTCAAAATAGGGGTCCAACGAACCCGTTCAACAATAGTAACTCCAATTGGCGTGCTAATAGTTATCGCTCTTCAGGTAACCCCCCTGGTTTTCCATCAGGTCAATATCAAAGCAGGGGGCCAGGTTTCTATTCTAGTGGGGGGTCGGGTCAAACAGGGCAATTTGCTAGTTCAGGTTCAGGTGCACAGTTCAGAGGTGAGGGGTCACACCAAGAGGTTCTAACTAAGAATGAGGGGTCAAATAGTAGTCTATCTAGGATAGAGGACCTTCTTACCCAACTAGTGGTCAAGGATCAGGCTACCCAACGTACCTTAGAAGAACACGCTGCATTCCTAAAGAATAATCACTCAAATTTCTTAGATCTTCAAAGGCAAGTTGGGGATATTGCACGCCAGTTGCAAGAACGTCCTCTCGGTCAGTTTTCGGGAAACACAAAGCCCAACCCTTCTGGCACTTTGAAGGCAATTTCGACCCATAGTAGTAGGACCTTAGGAGAGGTAGTGAGACCCGAGAGTGTCAAGGTAGAAGATGAGGACCCCGTAGATAAGGAGATTGAAATGGAGGCACCCGGTAAAGTGCAACCTAGGTTAATCCCAGCAAGTACCACACACACCGGGGGGCCTTCAAGTGAAAAAAGTATAGGAAAGAGGCCGATACAAATTGCTCCATCACCCACTGTTGATCTTTCTCGTGCTCCATTTCCTTCCCGTCTTAAAAACCAAACATATTCCAAAGAGTGCGGGAAATTTTTAGAGATCTTTAAGCAGCTTAGAATCAACCTTCCTTTCATAGAAGCCCTTCAATCAATGCCAAAATATGCAAAATTTTTAAAGGACCTTCTAAAACGTAAGGATAGGTTAGGAGAGGTTTCTAACATTCCCCTTAGTGGAGGATGCTCAGCCGTAGTCTTGAACAAGGTCCCGGAAAAATTGACAGATCTGGGCCTTTTCACCATTCCATGTTTGTTTGGAATTGATATCGAGTGTAGGGCCCTAGCCGATTTAGGAGCGAGTATAAACCTAATGCCCTATTCCATGTATGAGAGATTAGGTCTAGGAGAGTTATCCCCTACACGTATGTCTTTGTCTCTAGCTGATAGATCAGTGAAGTATCCACGTGGTATAATCGTAAACCTTTTAGTTAAAGTGGATAAATTCGTCTTTCTCGTAGACTTTTTTGTTCTTGATATGGAAGCCGACGAAAAGGTACCTATCATTCTAGGACGCCCATTCTTGTGTACCGCCAAGGCTATCATCGATGTCTTCGACGGAAAAATCACACTCCAAGTCAGTGAGGAGAGAGTTACTTTCGAGATAGCACGCTCCATGGAACACCCTAGTGGTTCCGATGATCTTAGTAGTCCTAGTCATTCGGTCTATTTCATAGAGTCTTTCTTATCATGTGTCGACCATTGCTTTGACTATATTAGTGGAGCTGATTTAGTTGAGAGTAAGTTAGATGAGGTAGTTGAGAAGGTAGAGGAGGTTGTGAGTGAGAGTGAGGAATTAGATGAGACCGAGTGGATCCCCGAAGTGCTAGAGTTGAGTGAAGTGAAAAGTGAGGTTGAGAGCACACCATTAGAGAAACCCGCCCCATTAGAACTTAAAGTTCTCCGATCCCACTTAGAGTATGCTTTCTTAGGTGAGGGGTCCTATTTTCCCGTCATTATTTCGTCTAAGTTAGAGGAGGGAGAGAAGGGTAGGTTGTTAGAGGTGTTGAGAGAGAATAGGGAAGCCATTGCATGGCGACTTTTGGATATCAAGGGCATAAGCCCCACATATTGTACCCACCAGATAATCATGGAAGATGACTATAAGCCGGTGGTGCAACCTCAACGGCGCCTAAATCCGAACATGCAAGAGGTTGTTAAGAAGGAATTGCTTAAGTTATTAGATGCCGGGGTGATATACCCTATTTCCGATTCACCATGGGTTAGCCCGACCCAAGTCATCCCAAAGAACGGTGGGTTGACGGTGATCATGAACGAAAAGAATGAATTAATCCCTTCTCGTACCGTTACCGGTTGGCGTGTATGCATAGACTACCGAAAGTTAAATGACGCCACCCGGAAAGACCATTTCCCCTTGCCATTCATCGACCAATTGTTGGAGCGTCTAGCGGGTCAACAATACTATTGTTTTCTCGATGGATTTTCGGGTTATTTTTAGATCCCAATCGCCCCGGAGGATCAAGATAAAACGACATTCACATGCCCTTACGACACTTATGCGTATCGTCGCATGCCTTTCGGGTTATGCAACGCTCCGGCTACTTTCCAAAGATGCATGGTTGCTATATTCCAAGACATGCTTGAGACCTCTATGGAGGTTTTCATGGATGACTTTTCGGTCTATGGTACCACTTTCGATCAATGTCTTCTAAATCTTGATAGGATGCTTAAGAGGTGCATAGAGACAAATCTTATGTTGAATTGGGAGAAATGTCACTTTATGGTGACGGAGGGGATAGTGTTAGGATACAAGGTGTCTAGAGAGGGGATAGAGGTGGATAGGGCCAAGATAGATACCATAAGTAGATTGCCTCCACCTACTAGTGTCAAGTCCGTTCGAAGCTTCTTAGGTCATGCGGGCTTTTTAAGGCGTTTCATCAAGGATTTTTCCAAGATTACTCGCCCCATGACCCGAATTTTGGAGAAGGATGTACCTTTCATCTTCGACGAAGAGTGCATCAAGGCGTTTGATCTCTTGAAAGAGAAACTCGTTAGTGCCCCTATCCTTGTTTCGCCCGATTGGAGCTTGCCTTTCGAGCTCATGTGCGATGCAAGTGATTATGCCGTAGGTGCGGTCTTAGGTCAAATGAGTCGATAAACACTTTCATCCAATCTACTACGCGAGCAAAACTTTGAATGATGCTCAAGAGAACTATACCACAACGGAAAAAGAGCTCTTAGCCGTAGTGTTTGCGTTTGATAAGTTTCGCTCATATCTCGTTCTTTCTAAAACCATCGTGTTTACCGACCATGCCGCTTTGCACTTTCTATTTCAAAAGAAAGACGCAAAGCCATGACTCATTAGATGGATTCTTTTGCTCTCCGAGTTCGACATTGAAATTAAGGATAAAAAGGGAGCGGAAAACGTGGCCGCCGACCATTTGTCACGTTTAAAGGATCCTAAGAGAGAGGAAGTTCGTGAGGATTCCATAGGAGACACTTTTCCTCACGAAACAATAGACTTTGTTAGTGCCGAGGTAGAGGGATTGCCATGGTTCTCAGACTTCGCAAATTATTTAGCAACCGGTGATCTTGTGAGGGGTATGTCCTGCCAACAAAAGAAAAAGCTTCTTAGGGATGCTAGGAAGTACATTTGGGATGACCCGTACCTATTTAGGATAGGTGGAGATAGAGTGCTTAGAAGATGTGTTTCAAAGGAGGATGGGTTAGACATCCTTAAACATATGCACGAGGGTTTAACGGGAGGCCATCACGGGCCGAATGTGACGGCACAAAAAGTTTTTGATAGTGGCTTTTATTGGCCGACGATAGTGAAAGATGCCATAGAGTTTGTTAGGACATGTGACCGTTGCCAACACACCGGCAACATCTCATCCAAGGATGAAATGCCCCAAAACCCCATCCAAGTTCTTGAAGTATTTGACGTTTGGGGCATTGATTTCATGGGATCTTTCCCCTCTTTGAGCGGGAATAGGTACATCCTCGTGGCCATTGACTATGTCTCAAAGTGGGTGGAAGCTCAATCTTTGCTCACTAATGATGCCCGAGTAGTGGTGAGATTCCTTAAAAAGTTATTCACACGTTTTGGAGTTCCTAAAGCTATCATAAGTGACCGTGGTACGCATTTTTGCAATTCCGCCATGGAAAAGGCACTTGCTCGCTACGGTGTCACTCATCGTCTTTCCACCGCATACCACCCGCAAACTAGTGGCCAAGTAGAGAATGCTAACCGAGGGGTGAAGAGAATCTTAGAGAAAACGGTAGGAAAAAGTAGAAAGGATTGGTCGGAAAAGCTCGACGACGCCTTGTGGGCATTCCGCACCGCCTATAAAACACCGTTAGGAACAACACCCTTCATGATTGTGTATGGCAAAGCTTGCCATCTTCTGGTAGAGTTAGAACATAGAGCTTTGTGGGCGTTGAAAACCGTTAACCTCGACCTTACCGAAGCCGCAAGAAGAAGGTTCTTCCAAATCCATGAATTGGAAGCTTTAAGGGATGCCGCCTATGAACGATCTTGGAGTATCAAGGAAAAGACTAAGGCGTTGCATGATAGGAGGTTGCGAGGAATGAAGGAGTTTAAGGTAGGAGATAGAGTGCTCCTATTCAATTCAAGGTTGAAATTGATAGCGGGGAAGTTGAAATCAAGATGGACCGGACCATACGTGGTAAAGGAGGTGTTTCCATACGGTACCGTTGAGTTATATGATGAAGTCGATAAAGGTGTGTGGAAAGTTAACGGTCATCGCTTGAAACATTACTTGGGAGGTCCCATTGATACTACCGAAGAGGTAGAAATTCCTCTAGAGGACCCACCCACCTTCACCGAGCAGTGAGCTGCAAAAGCTTCATTTGTAGAGTATGTACCGTTTGTAAATTTCGTTATTTTTTCATGTTTCTCGTAGTTTTTTGTGTTTATGTTTCGTGTCTTTAAGAAAATTTGCAGGAAACGTACTTTTGAAGAGCTAAAAATGCGAAGAAAAAGTCATTCCAGGTAAGTCCCATACTTAGAAAAATTTTGGGATGGTTTGGGGAAGGTTGGGTAAGAGTTAGAAAAAATTTCTAAGGCAAAAACTTGAAAAATCACGCAACTTTCTATTAAAAATCGAGGCTCGCGTCGCGCCACCACCAAACGCATCACATGGTGGCGCAACGCCACCATATAGTTCAATTAAAACCCCTTTTGAACCCTTTAAACAGTTTGAACCCCCAACATAACGAACCTTTTCAGTGAACCCAGCCGTGGCGCTACGCCACGGCCCACCCCGCTTATCGTCGCGCGACGCGACCAACTATAAAACCGAAATAAAACCTTTTTGATGGTCAGCTATCCCCAAACACCCCATAATCCTTTTCATCTTCCACCTCCATCGCCGAAACCCTTCCCCACCATTTTTCCTCCGTTGAACCACCAAACAACCACCGGATTCCACCATTGAACTACCCCCGTGATCGGTTTTCATCAGCGACCAAGACCCCTGTAACATATCTAACATCCGGCCGCCATATTTCATCGATTTGGGGCTCACCTGAAACCGAAAAATTTCATCTTTTTCTTGTGCAACTTATCGATTCAGGTATGTTCCTTGATTATTTTCTTATCTATGTGCTGATTGAAGTCAGTTGATGAGTTATTTGTGTCCAGTTCATTCTCGTTGGGGTTGTCAAGGTTTTGGGTTTGAGCTGTTTTCTTATGTCCGGTCAAGTCTTGTCGAATGACGTCTATTTAGGTCTATGGAGTCGTCTGTGTCGAGTAGTTGTCGAGTCAACACTTGGAGCCATTTTTGAGTCACTTATGTCATGTTTTGCGTGACCTGTTTTTGTGAGTCAAATGATGTGTCAAGTCAGTGTTTCAGGTTCAGTTTCGAGTCACGTCCATGATGTGTTGAGTCAGTTGGGTCGTAGGTCAGTTTATTAGTCATAGTTTAATTTGAGTCGAGTCTTTGTCGGGTCAGCTTTGAGTCTTGTGTGTTGAGTTGGTCTTGTAGTTGGTTTTTATAGGATTGCGGATGGCTCGGGTTGGGATATGATTGTTATGTTTGACAGATTTTAGTAAGGGATTGAAAATTTGAGTGTGGGGATTCATTGGTTTACACTCAAATTGATATTGGTTATGTTAGTCAGGTTGGTGTTGAAATTGTTTTGCTTGATATTTGAATGGTTGGGTATGATACATTGATAGGTGAAGTTCCAATTTTGCGTTTTAAAAGTAAAGTTTTGCATACGAAAGAAACCTCCTTTAATTAGGCGGACTTTTTCGACGCCAAATTTGTTTTAAAACTACTAAAAAGCGAATTATTTTTAAGCGGATTGGACTTCAATGTCATGATTCGGCACTTTGGCTCTTAATTGGGACAATTAAAAGTGCCGATGGGGGGTAGTGTACATTGAGTCTAGTTTAGTGTTTTCGCGTCGTCTTTGTGTCGTTTTAGCATAGTTTTAATTGTTTTAGTTGTGTTTGGGTTTACTTGCACGTACAAGTGGTTTAGATTCGCCTGTACTCAATCTCCATTCGGGCGAGTTTAACTATCACTTAGCAATTGTAAAAAAGTAATCCGTTTGTTTTAGAATCAGCCGCGAATGAAATGCTATACGGCTATTCTTTCTTTTTCGAAAAAAATTATAAAAATCCAAAAAAAAATAGAAAAAAATTTAAAAAATTCAAAAAAAAATTATAAAAATTAAAAATACCAAAAATAGTTTGTTATTACTGATTGTCTGCCTGTTTTGTCTTGATTTTATTTGGTTTGCAGGAATGGCAAGCAGTTCGCGTAAAGGTAAAGGGCGAAAGACAGGAGCTGCTCAGTCGACACCGCAACAGGATCCGCCTCAGCAGGACCCGGTCCCTCAAGAAACACCGATTATTCAAATAGCCGCTGATGATCCGAAACTGAGGAAGATTAAATATCAATCGTCTTATAACTTTATCCCGGATCAGAAATGTAACAGAGCTGATCACCCGATTCTGAAATTTGAGCCGATGACAAACGAGTGGAACAAATATGATAAATTGAATGTCACTGAGCTGCTTCAGCATAGGGTGATTGATTGGTTGTGGTTGTGGTTGAGTGAGATAGGCGCGAAGCAGGAAGTGATTGATCTGTTGGGTCAAAGATTGATTAATGCGTTGGAGTGTGTAGAGCCTCAGTATGAGGAGTTGGTGCTAGAGTTTCATAGCACCTGGGCGCATAAGGAGGGAAAGTTCGAGCAGGACACAGCAGTGTCGTTTAGTCTAGGTAGGCAGGTGTATGAAATGAACATGGCTTGGTTTGCTATAGTTTCAGGGTTGTATACTGAAGAGGCCGGAGTTTGTTACTTGCTTGAGGGGTGCTTATTGACGTGATCGTGTCGTCCCGATCAGTCAAAAACCCAATTAAACCTAGGTAGCTAGGGTAAGTCGGGTATCGTATCCACGAAGAGCATGTGGTCAGTATCGCATGACCCGTTCGACTAGTTAGACTATTTACAAATAATGTACAAAGTGATTATGAAGATTGCTAATTTTATTTGTTTGTTTAGTTTTGAAAATAAATCGGATTGAACCGACAAATTAATGGTATTCTTAAAACAATATGTGATTAATTAAAATTGCAACTAAATTACTAAATGATTAAAACAAGAAATTAGAGACAAGTTCCACACCCGGTTCGATTATTGCAAGACCTAGGGTTCCTACATGTTTTAACTTGATTCAATTGCATATAGTGATTAACGGATTACTATCACGAAGCTTAGGTGCCAATTGCTATCAACGTCATAGACAACGGACCGTAATGCACTTCGTTACCTCGGACATGTAAATCATAACCTACGATAAGGCATAAGTGGACAAATTCATTTTGCAAAGTCATAACTTTATCATCGTTCGACAATTCACAAATTCAATTCAAATGCACGACAATTATCATAAGTTTCAAATACTAAACAATTTGTCACAAAACCAAATTAAAATACAAATGTATAAACCCTAAAAATCTTACAACATCTATACCGGGGTGAATCCAACGAGACTAGCCGCTCATGATGTGTGACAAATCTTCAAAAGCTTGATATGGTCGATGATGTTGAGTGATGAAGTTGAGATCTGGCTCCCTCTAATCGATTCACGTCCAAAAGAAATAAAAAATAACGATCCCTTTTAATGCCCCTTTGACTTAATTCAAAAAGGATATTATTCTTTTCTTTTTTTTTTTCGTAACCGTGCGTTTCATCCGTGACACCCCTCCTTTGTGTGGCGGCCCAATGAAGTCCAACTAGCAGTCCCCAAAAGTCGATGTGAATGTTTATGGCCCACTTGTGATGATTCTTTTCTTTAATCAAAAGTCCAAAACCCTCCAAAATAATTGTCTTTCACGTGAGTAGGCTGCCCACATGTGCTGCCAATATTTGTATTGAAGGAAGTGATTGTTGAGAGCCCAAAAAGTCAACGTGATGGGCTACCCCACTTGCATGGATATGGATATGGATGTCCATGAATTCAAGGCCCAAAAGTGTTTTATGTGAGGGCCCAAAATCGCGATACTTTGCTGCCTAAAAATTCGTATATGTTGCTGCCCAATCCTTCCAAAGTTGAGTGCTCCAAATAATATTATATGGCTGCCTAGAATAGAGTGTAGATAATATTGCCAAACAAGTCTATGGTGGCTGCCACTTTTTTCGTGATATATGAGATGTGATTATGAGAGCCACCAAAAATCCTTAATGCCAATCTCTCGTGGATCAGAAGTATTGGCCCAAACTTTCAAGAAAATGCTGCCAATTTGATGCTATGTGATTTATGAAATCACATTCCTCCTCACATAAATAATGATGTCTACCTCCTTGTAGCTTTTCGAGATGTATGATGATCATTAATATTAGTGAAGAATAATCAAAATCTTTTTCACATAAGTATCGAATGGCCCGACTTAATTATTTCATGTCTCTTGTATTTCCAAGCCATTTTCTGACCCGAACAATTTCCGTGTAACATGATATCTCCTTAATAATCATCCGCGACTGTTCCGCTCCATCACTAGCCACTCTAATTTCACCGAATTACGTGTTTTACCTGAAAAATCACAAACACACGTAGGTAACATATTCAAGGTGCATTATCACTTAAACGACAATAATTCACACAAAATACGCACGGTAACACTCGGGTTTCACACTCTCCATCACATCCCCACACTTGTCGTTTGCTTGCCCTCAAGCAAATCTGTCTTTCACTTTCACGTGGGTCAAACGAGAAACACAGTTTCCATTCCCGAGACAAAGGTTAAGGTCTAATATCATACCCGGTTCAAACTTTTTTACAATTTACGAAATATTTAACGAAAAAGTGAATAATCCCATATAAAATGGTTATCCAAGATTAACCCGCCCGTAAAACTAACAAGTCATGCACATCCCTCACAATGTTCTCTCCACTCGGTTTAAAATTGGCTAATAGTTGATGCATTAGCGCTTTTGAAATAATCACTCAAACCAATTAGAACACGTACCCGCATAGGCTTGCAACTCAATCGTTCTCCACCACCGAACACGAATACTAAGAACAAGTCATAAGGTCTTTGGAGGGTTGTAACGGGGCTCGGTTAAGGGTATGGAAATTTTTTTTTTTTTTTTAGTGGCTAAGGTGATGAAAATTCGATTTTTATTACAATGCAACTATTCTAAACACGAGTAAACTATAAACATCAAGCTAAGAGGCAACGAGTTTCGCCTTTTATTCAATAACTAATACTCATATTTTTATTTTTTTTTGTATTTTTCTCAACAATTTTTCTCTCTTTTTTTTTCACAACTTTTCTAAATTTTTTGATTTTTGATTTTTTTTTTCTTTTTTTTTCGCAAAATATAAAGCACAACTATAAAAACAAATAGACCTACAATCGAATTTTCATCACACGGGTTTAAAAGAAAAGGTTTAAGGTTATGGGCTAACTGGGTTGACAAACGAAAGGATTAGGCTCAAAGTGGGCTACTAGGGGATTCATTTGGGTAAGGATAGATAAATGGTGTAAAAGAAAAAGGTTTACCTAATGCCTTAATCATTCTCGTGCTTGTATTCGGTCTATGGTCTCGAACGTATCAAAAGTTGCAAGTTCTACAATACGCGACCAATGGTCCACTCAAACAAAGAAACATAAATATGTAATTCTATGATGTAAACGTGGCTCAAAATCTCACATATATAAAGGGTATGGTATGTGACATGCATGATGTGCTAGTTTCTTAGGCGAATTACTCCCAAATAACCACCCGCTAAATACCCGTTATGCTATTAATTTGAACTTTACCATGACAAAAGACCAAATGGGTTGTGCCATCCCTTGTTGACTTAGTTACTTGTGCTTTAAGATCGCTTTCGAAACAAGACATTTTTGAAATTTTTTTTTTTTGAAATTTTCCCCCACATCCCCACACTTGAGGTAAACATTGTCCTCAATGTGTAGTGTTTAAATGAACGGGTCAAAATCGAAAACTTTTACTACTCCCCCATCCCCACACTTGAGGTAAACATTGTCCTCAATGTGTAAGAACTAGAGTTTTAAACGCACAAGGGATGTGACACGGCTAACCTCCCCAAAATTTCACCCCGGAAAATAAAATACAATTTACAATCCACTTATTTGCTAACTAAAAATCAAAGATAAAAAGAAACGTATGCACCTGGTTTTACGCTAGTTCCTTGTGTGCTCTTCATCTCTTCAACAAAATGGTCGTCTCACGAACATAATGTACCTACAAATCTTAACCCTAGTGTAGAAGCATGCTTCTCACAACCATTAAAATTTATTAGCTACCTGGTTCTACCATTTTTATGAAAATATTACCAAGTCATACATTAATTTTCTTTGATTTATGTGGAAAAAAAAATAATGTACAATAACAACAAACCTAACTCACTTTCGTAGGAATCACGGTTGCATTTAGCGTATGCAACAAGCCCTTTTAAACCTTCCGATAGCTCGGGAGGACGAGTAGGTCTCGTGAGGGTTATATAGGGAACACACCCACAACATTCATTTAACTAGGAAAATAAAATAAAACTGAATAATAGTACAAACTCTACAACAAGTATACCTGATTTACCTCTCATGGTGGTCGAAGTGCACATTTGCCTACCAAGTTTCCAACATACGCTCGGTAGTTGGCATGCCAAATCCATACTCTTTTTATTATATTCGGCATGCGTAATGTACAACTTCGAGGTTGCTTCTTACCAAACTGGCCAATGTCTTGCAACGCCACCCTTCGAATCCTTATACCCGAACCCGCATCCCCGACTTTGTTGGTTGGAGTGATAAGTATGGGAGAAGGATGGATATGAACATGGGCATCTTTCGGATCCGACTCGTCTCACGGTGTGATGTCTTCCGCTCGGTTCAAACATTCATTTTCTTGCTCGGGAAGATCGATAACCTCTTCCACCACATCACCATCTACTATTGAACCATTGGCCCAAACCTCTTGGTCTCGTTTAAGTTGGGCTAATTCCTCCGCTAATTGACCCACTTGCACCACCAATGCTTCATGGGCTTTATCTCTCACTTCATTCGCTTTCTTCATATCTTTGATATCCTGGTGATATTCTTTCACCATGTTCATGAGAGCATCAAACTTGGAATGCATCGAATCTTGTGGTTTCTCGTATACCGGTTGAGGGTATTCATTATAATAATCATCATACTCCTCCTCTCGGTAACTTGAGAAATATGGTGATTTGGGTTCATAGTAATAGTCTTGATAATGTGGTGGTGGCTTGTAACCAGACTTTATTTTTCCTTTCCAAAACACTGGATCTTTCCAAAACACTGGACAATCTTCATGTATATGAACTTTTCCACAACAAGGACATGACTGATAAGCGTCATTTTCTTGCTCCGGTGGTGGAGGTCTAATGTATGGAGAATGTGAGGATGAACCATTGAAATCTTCATAATCCGCCCTCCTATATTCAAACAATCCGCTGAGGTAGTCTTCCCGTTCCTTGTTGGCTTGAACTTTTTCGTAGAAAACAGAGCAATCCTCTAAATAGTGATCTCCGCTTCCGCAACACTTACACGGATCATCATCTACCCAATTCATATTGAAAGATGGTACCTGCAAAACATGTACCTGCACAAACAAGCTCGACCACCCAAAGTAAAATCAAAAAAATATAAGAAAGAAAAACTAAACTAAAATCGAACAAGCAATGAAATACTAAGCGCACTAGCTCCCCGGCAACGGCGCCATTTAGACGTGACCGTGTCGTCCCGATCAGTCAAAAACCCAATTAAACCTAGGTAGCTAGGGTATGTCGGGTATCGTATCCACGAAGAGCATGTGGTCAGTATCGTACGACCCGTTCGACTAGTTAGACTATTTACAAATAATGTACAAAGTGATTATGAAGATTGCTAATTTTATTTGTTTGTTTGGTTTTGAAAATAAATCGGATTGAACCGACAAATTGATGGTATTCTTAAAATAATGTGTGATTAATTAAAATTGCAACTAAATTACTAAATGATTAAAACAAGAAATTAGAGACAAGTTCCACACCCGGTTCGATTATTGCAAGACCTAGGGTTCCTACATGTTTTAACTTGATTCAATTGCATATAGTGATTAACGGATTACTATCACGAAGCTTAGGTGCCAATTGCTATCAACGTCATAGACAACGGACCGTAATGCATTTCGTTACCTCGGACATGTAAATCCTAACCTACGATAAGGCATAAGTGGACAAATTCATTTTGCAAAGTCATAACTTTATCATCGTTCGACAATTCACAAATTCAATTCAAATGCACGACAATTATCATAAGTTTCAAATACTAAACAATTTGTTACAAAACCAAATTAAAATACAAATGTATAAACCCTAGAAATCTTACAACATCTACACCGGGGTGAATCCGACGAGACTAGCCGCTCATGATGTGTGACAAATCTTCAAAAGCTTGATATGGTCGATGATGTTGAGTGATGAAGTTGAGAGCCGGCTCCCTCTAATCGATTCACGTCCAAAAGAAATAAAAAATAACGATCCCTTTTAATGCCCCTTTGACTTAAAGATATTATTCTTTTCTTTTTTTTTTTCGTAACCGTGCGTTTCCTCTGTGACACCCCTCCTTTGTGTGGCGGCCCAATGAAGTCCAACTAGCAGTCCCCAAAAGTCCACGTGAATGTTTATGGCCCACTTGTGATGATTCTTTTCTTTAATCAAAAGTCCAAAACCCTCCAAAATAATTGTCTTTCACGTGAGTAGGCTGCCCACATGTGCTGCCAATATTTGTATTGAAGGAAGTGATTGTTGAGAGCCCAAAAAGTCAACGTGATGGGCTACCCCACTTGCGTGGATATGGATATGGATGTCCACGAATTCAAGGCCCAAAAGTGTTTTATGTGAGGGCCCAAAATCGTGATACTTTGCTGCCCAAAAATTCGTATATGTTGCTGCCCAATCCTTCCAAAGTTGAGTGCTCCAAATAATATTATATGGCTGCCTAGAATAGAGTGTAGATAATATTGCCAAACAAGTCTATGGTGGCTGCCACTTTTTTCGTGATATATGAGATGTGATTATGAGAGCCACCAAAAATCCTTAATGGCAATCTCTCGTGGATCAGAAGTATTGGCCCAAACTTTCGAGATAAGGGCTGCCAATTTGATGCTATGTGATTTATGAAATCACATTCCTCCTCACATAAATAATGATGTCTACCTCCTTGTAGCTTTTCGAGATGTATGATGATCATTAATATTAGTGAAGAATAATCAAAATCTTTTTCACATAAGTATCGAATGGCCCGACTTAATTATTTCATGTCTCTTGTATTTCCAAGCCATTTTCTGACCCGAACAATTTTCGTGTAACATGATATCTCCTTAATAATCATCCACGACTGTTCCGCTCCATCACTAGCCACTCTAACTTCACCGAATTACGTGTTTTACCTGAAAAATCACAAACACACGTAGGTAACATATTCAAGGTGCATTATCACTTAAACGACAATAATTCACACAAAATACGCACGGTAACACTCGGGTTTCACACTCTCCATCACTTATACTAAGCCTAGGGATTATGGTGTTGGTGCGACCGAGTTAAAAGAATTTTGGAGTACGATTTCCGATCATCCATTTGCGACTACGAACCTGATCAAGTCGGTTCGTAATCCGGTGTATAGGTATGTGCTGAAGTTCTTGTCTACTACACTTGTGGGTCAAAAGTCGGGGGAGAACAAAGCGAACTGGATAGAGATGTTTATCTTAATGTGTAGAGTGCAGAACAGGGAGATGAATCTGGCTACATTTTTAGAAGATTCTTTTAGTAGAGGTCGTCGAGGTGGTATTCGTGCTGGTTTGGATATGGGCCCCTACATTACTAGGATTGCAAAAAATTTGGGGGTGCTTGACAAATATCTTCCCGAATTTTTACACGAGGGGCCCAAGACGGTGACTTTTGGGTTGAAGGAGCTGCAGCAGGCAGGCATAGTGTCATGGCAGGAGCCTTACGGCTGGGAGCCGATCAGACAGGGTCCACCGGTGCAGCCGCCACAGGGACATCCAGCTGAGGATGTTATGATTCAGATTGAGCCCACACATCGATAGCGGCCACCTCAGAGATATGAGCTGCCAGCACGTCAGTACCCGAGGAGGCAGCCTCCACCTGAGCCTCTTACTTTGGAGTCACTCTCTGGCTATATGGAGCAGAGATTTGACAGGCGGGAGCATTTGATTGAGGCATTTCAGTTGGGTCAGTCAAGGCAGGATGACGCTCTCCGTTACATGATGACTGTTCACAGTATGAGGATCCCGGATTATTTCCAGCCGAGGCAGCAGGAGGGCCCGGCTAGTGCTGGTGCGAGAGTTAATCCGGAGCCTCCATTCCAGGTATTTGGAGAGAGTAGTGGCGCAGATGGGCAGGAGGAGAGCAGTGATGAGGAGTAGTATGGGGATAGCATGAGGATGCAGGAGCAGCAGCTGACTATTATGTCTTTTGTTTATTATTTTTCTTTTATGCTGTTTTTGATCCTCATTACTTTTGGTCTGTACTGATATTGATATACTGTGAACAGGTTGGTTAGGGGAGGTTGGGTTGGTTGATGATGGAACTGATGAACTACTGATGATTTTGATATATATATATATATATGATATGTTTTGGTGGTTTGTTTGATTCAGATAGGTTGATTGTGTTAGCCGCTTTCGTTCGTGTGTCTGAGGTTAGAGTTGTTTGCTGAGCGCATTTCGAATTGGAGGGCTTATGTGGAAATGACTGGCACTTTGACAGTCTCACATATCAGCTAAGTCGTTTCCTGTCACACCCGGACTTTTACGGAAGCTTGGTTATTGGTGTGACTTACTTAATACCATAGCATTCAATGATAACAACGCTATATAATAAAACCATTAGGTGTTCATCCATAAATTAAGTTTGAAAATAGCACAACATAAATTGTCTGCAACGTTGACACCGAATTCAAATTACAAACCATAACATGTTTTAATGAGTTCACGAAGACTTGACAACATAACTTAAACCAACCCGAGCTTAGAACCATGTATCTCGTCCAGGAGTAAGATACATCTCCTAAACTCTAAAGACTTGGATGACATCTTTTATTTATAACACAACTTGAAAACATGCAACACCTACCAGATCCACTTAGTTCCCTGAAATACATGTAGTTTAAAAACATCAACAAAAGTTAAGCGAGTTCATGTGTTTGTGTATGAGTAAACCTTTAAAATATGTATGTATGTATGTATGTATCTCCCTGGTATGTAGCAATAAGGAAAAACAGATCACCAATGGTTTGCAAGGCTATTGGTATGTGTGAAATGGTGCAGGAAAACTCAAACCTAGCGGAATTTTGCCACGGCATTAGTATGTGGACATAGTCACCACATGGGCCACCCTGGTCCTCATGGGTGTGGGCTCGCTACACCCAAATATATCTGTCACTCATGTCCCTCGGTCCTACGACGAGGATTAATGGCCTTAAGTGTTATACCACCTTTCACATGATCTAGCAGTAACCCTCCTTAAGCTAATCATACCATGTATAAAACGTTCGTAAACAATTGTAACATGTATTCCACCCACGAAGTATAGAACAAAACAGTTTTAAAGAAAAGGGGCACATGAACTCACAATTTTGCGTCTTCGATACCTGTAACCCAAATCTCCTCAGCAAACATGACCCCCTACAATGTACTAGGGTCTATTAGACGAACGGGCTGTGCCTTGCCTTAGTATTTACGTTTTTGAGTTACGTCTTTTTTATGTCTCCAATATTATTCCAAGTTATAATTTCTTGTTAAAATAATAATTATTTTAACTTTTAATTACATTTAATTTTTGGAATAACTTGTTAAACAATATTTTGTAATAATACTTCTCAAGTATTTATTTTGTATTTC
Source organism: Helianthus tuberosus (assembly GCA_030545235.1). NCBI lineage: Eukaryota > Viridiplantae > Streptophyta > Magnoliopsida > Asterales > Asteraceae > Helianthus > Helianthus tuberosus. The sequence continues at coordinate 130,809,981 of CM060407.1, forward strand.
CTTCCCAAGGATGGGGGTATCTCCTACATGTATATTCGCATTCTTGTATTTGTAGTTTTCAAAATAATATATTTTCAAGTCCCACTTTAGAAAATATTTTTAACTTATTTTGTCCAAAAATAATATAGTTCAAGAAAATATATATTTTTCTCAAAAATCATATATCTTCCGAATATTCTAAGAAAATAATTTTTTACTTCCAAAAATAATATATTTTCTCCTTGTCGAAAATATGATATATTTCGTAATAATAATGAAAATCATATTTTCACTTCTTTCATATCCAAAAAATAATATTTACCAAAAATATATTTATAACGGTATTTTCCGGAAAATTTTGTAAGTTACGTTATTGTGTTCGGTTTCACAATATTAAGCGCGTAACTTATATATTTATTCCTTGTGATTTTTGGTATTATTTTGGATTGTAAATTTCTTGGTATTTTGTTAAGTTATATTACTTCAAACCCTAATATAATATAACTATTACACCAAGTATACAAGTAATCACACACAATGTGTCTTTAATGTAAATATATTCTAAATACATATTTATCCATTTTTATTTATAAAACCAACCTCCAATATTTGTATTTTTGTAACAAAATCTATGGCAAAGTTTATATTGAAAATCATAGTTAAAACATACTTGTAAATACTTGTGTAGAAAATATTTTTCTAAGTGTTTATATTTTTAGAAAATTTTGCCATAGTTTTCCCTAAAAATGGAGGTGTCCATGCTATCAAAGCATATCATTTTCTTTTCAAAACCATCACAAACAATCAACAATCAATCTACACTTACCAAGTGCTAAAACAAAGCTATCTACATAATAATCATGAACTTGAACTTTCATAAAAACTTGTAGTAATTTGGTAGTGTATTTAGTAGGTTTAGTTACCCTTTAAAGTGTGTTTATTTCTTTAAAAATCTCATTCTTGAAAGATTTGAGTGTTTACAACTTGTTAGATGATTTTTCCAAAAATCATTCTTTTGCATTCTTCTTGTAAACAAAGTGTTCTTATACTTGTTTCAACACTAGAAACATGATTAGTTCTTTTTAAAACAATGTTCATGTAAATCTTTACGATTTAGCTTGGTTTCTTTGGAAAACTATGTGACACCTGTGTCACTGCGACCATCAAACAAATACCAAACCAATGAAATATTGTATTTCATACTTTGGACTTGTATAAATATGTGTATCTTTTGCACATATCAACTCTTGTTCGATTTCAAGCTCTAAATCGCTTTCTGGAAGGTTATAAGCGCACCGATGCGTAAATATAACCAGTTTAACGCAATGAACACTCCGGAATAGTGAAATAGGCTTAACATACCTTAAATAACCTTTACATAACTTAGATATAAGTTTTGGAAGGTTTGGTGTGGTGAAAACAAGTTAATTCGTCTACAGGGACTAAATTTGACAAACTGCGAAAGTATGCCAATCTGAACTGTATCAGACATTCCGGAACATGACCATAAGTTAAACATACCATAAATATCCTTCACATAGCTTAGAAATAGGCTTTGAGGGGTTCGGTGTGCTAAAATAAACTTTTGGGTCATTCAGGGACTAAAAGTGTCAAAAAGTGCACAAGTTTGCATTTTCGCGCATAACTTACGTTCTGAATACATCCGGACATCCAAAAATTTATGTAAGCACTAAAATATTTTATTTTAGTGTTCGGCATAAGAAAAATCCATTCGTCACGCATTTTGGATCGTTTTTCGCGCTTATGCGCATTCCGTCGTAATTAAGCGAACATCGCGTTCGTACGACCAAACGAACCATCATCCGACATATTTTTGAGCATGTTTCATGTCCACAATGTTTAGGCATCATTTTAGGGCCTTAAAGTTGGCTTTACGGGCCTTCGAAGTGTCGGGAATAGCCTTAAACACGTGCAGGGACTGAAACTGTAAATTCTGAAACATGTTACTGATCAGACAAGGCCAGGCGGCCCGCCTGAGCCTTTGTGAATCCTGAAGCGGGCTGTGTGGCCCCTTCTGACCAGATTAAATGAATCTAACAGCAGATTGCAGCTGTTACATTCACAACCACACACTCACACTTGCTTAGTCAGCTGATAAGAACCCATTTTTAGTCACCACAACTTGCCAACAAGTGTACGCACGAGATTCGATCACGATATACGAGATACGATCCTAACGGTTCGGGTCCTATAAATACCCATCCACCCCATTGTAAAACTTACAAGAATTTTGATTTGAGAAACTCTAAGTTGAAACCATTGTTTCATACCTGAGATTCTTGGATCGAGATTAGCATTCAGGGACCCTTCATAAGTATTCTTTCGTTCTTTTATTGCTTTTCGAGTCTGAAAGTCAAACTTTGTTTGACTTTCTGCGTTGACCAGTTTATGGTCAATGCGAAGTTCGTTTGAACTTCGCAACGTGAGTGTAATCACGTTGGTTATAGTCCCTTGGGACTATGCCTACTGATTACCACGTTGTCTAGGGTCGTAAGGGTAAGCGATCTGATAAATCGCTTATACCTTCGAACCTGACCCATTTGGTCGATCATTAGGATCCGACCAAACACATTAGGTGGCCATTGTAGATAGGGAATAACCTTCCGAGGTTATACCTTATGGTCGCTTCGTTAAGTAGTTGTATGATAGGTAGTTTATATGCCTTAGGTAAATTACCAGAATACCCTTTTCATGTATAATTGATAATTAAGCATATGTAACCTAAACTTTTGTCACATAACTGATTATGTAACATGTTTAGGCATATAACACTTGTCATATGACTAGTTAGACATTCCGAACGCGTTTCACGCGAACGACGCGTTAAAGTAGCATAAGCTACCTAAACGGGTCGTAATGGGTCGTAAACACTTATGTAAGGTTTCATTTAGTATGTAGGCTTTGTTAAACCATATTATACGAGTCTCCACACTTGTTTGGTTTACGAACCCTCATTCTATCCGATCCTCCGATTTAGGTCCGGTTTATTAATATAGTTACCTATATTAGGTGCCGTTTGATATCCGTGATCTCTAGCATTGTTTGGTTGTCACTCAAGGACTACTGAGCATTCTCAAGTGAGTACATAGACCCCTCTTTTACTGTTTTCCAAACTGTTTTGGGGTAAAACACATGTGCCTACTTGTTACATTCATGCTTTCCTGTTTTCACATCATATACCTGCTATGTTCGTTAGTACATTATAGTACATGATTTCATTACATTTCATGCTATGTATGCCCATTGTGTGCGTACTTAGTACATTGTTTTACATTGCATTTCTGTTGCATATGCTCATCCAGCATGTGAACACATTATACTACATTTTGAACCGTTGTAACCTTTTGACTATGTGAACCGTCGTAACCGTGTGATTATAGGAACCCTTTGTATCTGTGAACCGTTTGTATCTGTGAACCCTTTGTATCTGTGAACCGTTTGTATCTGTGAACCGTTTGCATCTGTGAACCGTTTGTATCTGTGAACCGTTTGCATCTGTGAACCGTTTGCATCTGTGAACCGTTTGCATCTGTGAACCGTTTGCATCTGTGAACCGTTTGTATCTGTGAACCGTTTGTATCTGTGAACCGTTTGTATCTGTGAACCGTTTGTATCTGTGAACCATGTGAACCGTATTTGACAATACATAAACATTTCTACAATTGTTAAACATTACTTTGGTGGTTTGGTTTGATTAAGTGATTAAGTAACGATGCGTATGGAATATGATACAAGCATGGTGGATACGCCGCTGGTACTTCCTATATATAAGTGTTTGTATGGTATTACATGTCGTAGCGTTATTTGAATCATTTCAGTTTGAGACATATAACATTTTATACAAATATCATAATTTTCACAAGACATTGATTTACAAACAACTTATCTTATACAAACACATTTTTACATGGTTATTCATTTAACCTGACATTTATTTATACATATCATCTGATCTTATCGATTTTCAAATGATTTACAAAACAAAGCAAATAACAAGGTTCATGACTAAACATTTTCTCAAACATAAGTCATGAATCCTATTTTCACAAAACCTATGTATCTCACAGGCATTTTTATGCTGACGTACCTATTTTCACATGTGTTTTTCAGGAGATGATGCATAGGACTTATCAAGACATACTTAGGCGGACCTGTGCTTTAGTGACTTAAAACGAGACAAGAACTAGTTAAATTTTGTTATGTACTCTTTATTTCTTGTTTAAAGACAATGTAACTCGCTTGTTTGATGAATAAAACGAAACTTAAATTTCCATGGTTGTGAAACATTAATTCTATTACAACACTCCCGGATGTTTCCGCCACGTTTTGTATGTTCTACGTGGTCGGGGTGTGACAGAAAAGATGGTATCAGAGCCAATGGTTATAGGGAATTAGGTTATTAGTAATGCTTTGACCTAGTCTATAACCTTTCTAGGACCCTAACGCGAGTTTACTTGCGTTTAGTCATAAAACAATACTGTCACCTATCCTTAGGTGACGACCACAACAAGAACATAAATTTCAAAACCGCCTTGAAAACTAATCATCTATTCTAGGATGATTGATTACTAGGTTTTGAACCCTCTGTTATATGGTTTTGAACCCCTTTGAATTTTCAAAATCTCGTCAAGGTTTTGGGTTTTAAATAATGTGAACACGTGCAAACTGGAAGGGTGAATGCATGTATTCTGGGTTTTCTGTCTAGGCAAGCACTTCGTATACATCTCATCAGACGCGAGACCAGTTGTGCTTACCTGGGAATTCTTGGGATGAGTGTTCACTTATAGGCGAGCATGTCTTCGCGTTACATTATTTTTGACCCATTTACTTTGATTAGTCACTGTGTGTCGTTTGTTGCTTTGTAGCAACAAACAAATGACCACTACCCTTGCTTTCATCAGATTTGTTTCATCTCATTCTTTTCGTCTAATTCTCTCACTCGTTTCCTTTCATGTTTCCTCTTTTAGAATGCCTCCTCGACGCGAGAACCAGATAGCGACTGCCGAGCTGGCAGAAATCATTGCACAGCAAATGGCTGCTCAATTCCCAAACCTCTTTGCTCAATGGAATCAAGCCAACAACAACAACAATGGTCCATGCAATTTCAAGAGTTTTAACTCGGCGAAACCACTCAAGTTTAGTGGTTCTGAGGGAGCGACTGGGCTTCTTCAATGGTTCGAGAGCATTGAGAATACTTTCCACCACGTGCAGTGTCCTGACAATCGCAAGGTCGAGTTTTCTTCGAGTGTGTTCCAGAAGAGGGCCCTTACGTGGTGGAACGGGGTTATGAGAGATCGTAGTGCAGAAATTGCTTTAGCACAGACATGGGCTGAACTTAGGGCCCTTATGATGAGGGAATTCTGTCCTCGTCATGAGATCAGGGCCTTGGAAAGGGAATTTGACGATCTTAAGCAAGACAGCGGCGAGCATCGAGCCTACACGGACCGTTATGAGGAGTTAAGTCTGTTATGCCCAAACATGGTCACGCCTTTGGATAAGGCAATCGAAAAATACATTGATGGCCTCCCTGACTCAATACAAGACATTGTGACTGGTAGCAACCCCACTACGGTTAGGCAGGCCATTGAGCTATCTGCAACCTTGACCGAATCTCAGATCAGGAAACGTAAGCCTTTCCGAAAGGGTGACAAGAAACCGGTCGAGGAATCGAAACCAACCGAGGAATCAAAGACCATGGATGAACAGACTGGATCCCCTAAGCAGTCAAAGAAGCGAAAGGCTTCTCAGAACTTCGCCATGGTTACTCACAATGATCCAGCCATCCCCAACCAACCAGCTCAACCCCCTGCTAGGAAGCCATACAATGGAACTGCACCCTTGTGCAACCAATGTAGCCTCCATCATCATGCCAATGTAAAGTGCCGCAAATGCCAAACTTGTGGACTTATAGGCCATACAGCAAGAGTCTGCCCAGCTGCAGCTGCACCAAACCAAGCTGGCAACAATCCTGCACAAGGTCGTTTTCTACCAGGTTCTTGCTTCAACTGTGGCGAGATGGGTCATTTCCGAAGAAATTGCCCAAAGCTTGCTAATGCAAATCCAGCACAGGGATGAGCATCTGACTGACTAGAAGACAACATCGTTTAGAAATAATCATGTCTTATGTATTATTTTCTTTTGTTGTCAAGATCCAAGAAACAGTTGTTATCGTTGTTTATAAATAAATCTTTTATTTACATTGCAATGTATTTATGTGGTTGCATGTATAAACCAACATATCCCTTACAATATCGACAATCAAGGAACCATATTCCTTAAAGGACAGACTACTCCCAAACTTTCTTCCACTTTATGATCTCTTGCATTTTCCACGAAATTCCTAAGTACCCGTTTATTCTAAGGAAACGAAGTACAAGGCGCAAGTTACAACATTGGACGAATACCCAAAGTACCACTATAAATCCTTAATAGGGTACCTAAGGGTATTTCAGTAAATCCTAAAATTGTTGTGTTCCTTAATTCGACTATTACGTTTCTTTGAAAACAAAATCGAATTTTTGGGAGATCTTCTTATCTCTTCAGATAGATCCCAGAGGACATTGAAGTCCATCGACTGGTTTCCATATCCATTTTCCATCGATAACAAATTAATAACAAATTAATAACCAAGTTAAACAACTATGTGATTATGTGCTTATGAACATTACAAGACAAACTGTGCAGACTGTGCAAGGAATTACGTAATTATGGATGCATACATAATTATGGAATTTAGTGCACAGAAACCACAGCGAGCTTCGTCATGTGCCTAGAAGTTAACTCTATTCATTTCCATTTCTGAGGAAGCACCCGTTGAAAATGACTCCGTTTGTTCATTTTCGTTTCTGAAGATTTGTCCGTTGAGGAAATGAATATCCGTTTGATTCTCCTTTTCATTTCCATTTCTGAGGAAGCACCCGTTGAAAATGACTCCGTTTGTTCATTTTCGTTTCTGAAGATTTGTCCGTTAAGGAAATGAATATCCGTTTGATTCTCCTTTTCATTTCCATTTCTGATGAAGCACCCGTTGAAAATGACTCCGTTTGTTCATTTTCGTTTCTGAAGATTTGTCCGTTGAGGAAATGAATATCCGTTTGTTTCTCCTTTTCATTTCCATTTCTGATGAAGCGCCCGTTGAAAATGACTCCGTAAGTTCATTTTACGTTTCTGAAGATTTCCCGTTGAGGAAATGAATCCCCGTTTGTTTATTCCTTCATTTCCGCTTCTGAAGAATACTCATTAAGGAAAATGACTCTGTCTGTTCATTTTCATTCTGAAGAATGTCCGTTAAGGAAATGACAGGATTATGCCTTACATATCTCTGGTGGTTATTTGACACAAAGTCACAAATAAACTCCTACGAATTAATTTCGGGACGAAATTTCCTAAAGTAGGGGAGACTGTGACACCTGTGTCACTGCGACCATCAAACAAATACCAAACCAATGAAATATTGTATTTCATACTTTGGACTTGTATAAATATGTGTATCTTTTGCACATATCAACTCTTGTTCGATTTCAAGCTCTAAATCGCTTTCTTGAAGGTTATACGCGCACCGATGCGTAAATATAACCAGTTTAATGCAACGAACACTCCGGAATAGTGAAATAGGCTTAACATACCTTAAATAACCTTTACATAACTTAGATATAAGTTTTGGAAGGTTTGGTGTGGTGAAAACAAGTTAATTCGTCTATAGGGACTAAATTTGACAAACTGCGAAAGTATGCCAATCTGAACTGTATCAGACATTCCGGAACATGACCATAAGTTAAACATACCATAAATATCCTTCACATACCTTAGAAATAGGCTTTGAGGGGTTCGGTGTGCTAAAATAAACTTTTGGGTCATTCAGGGACTAAAAGTGTCAAAAAGTGCACAAGTTTGCATTTTCGCGCATAAGTTACGTTCTGAATACATCCGGGCATCCAAAAATTTATGTAAGCACTAAAATATTTTATTTTAGTGTTCGGCATAAGAAAAATCCATTCGTCACGCATTTTGGATCGTTTTTCGCGCTTATGCGCATTCTGTCGTAATTAAGCGAACATCGCGTTCGTACGACCAAACGAACCATCATCCGACATATTTTTGAGCATGTTTCATGTCCACAATGTTTAGGCATCATTTTAGGGCCTTAAAGTTGGCTTTACGGGCCTTGGAAGTGTCGGGAATAGCCTTAAACACGTGCAGGGACTGAAACTGTAAATTATGAAACATGTTGCTGATCAGACAAGGCCAGGCGGCCCGCCTGAGCCTTTGTGAATCCTGAAGCAGGCCGCGTGGCCCCTTCTGACCAGATTAAATGAATCTAACAGCAGATTGCAGCTGTTACATTCACAACCACACACTCACACTTGCTTAGTCAGCTGATAAGAACCCATTTTTAGTCACCACAACTTGCCAACAAGTGTACGCACGAGATTCGATCACGATATACGAGAAACGATCCTAACGGTTTGGGTATTCCTATAAATACCCATCCACCCCATTGCAAAACTTACAAGAATTTTGATTTGAGAAACTCTAAGTTGAAACCATTGTTTCATACCTGAGATTCTTGGATCGAGATTAGCATTCGGGGACCCTTCGTAAGTATTCTTTCGTTCTTTTATTGCTTTTTGAGTCTGAAAGTCAAACTTCGTTTGACTTTCTGCGTTGACCAGTTTATGGTCAATGCGAAGTTCGTTTGAACTTCGCAACGTGAGTGTAATCACGTTGGTTATAGTCCCTTGGGACTATGCCTATTGATTACCACGTTTTCTAGGGTCGTAAGGGTAAGCGATCTGATAAATCGCTTATACCTTCGAACCCGACCCATTTGGTCGATCATTAGGATCTGACCAAACACATTAGGTGACCATAGTAGATAGGGAATAACCTTCCGAGGTTATACCTTATGGTCGCTTCGTTAAGTAGTTGTATGATAGGTAGTTTATACGCCTTAGGTAAATTACCAGAATACCCTTTTCATGTATAATTGATAATTAAGCATATGTAACCTAAACTTTTGTCACATAACTGATTATGTAACATGTTTAGGCATATAACACTTGTCATAGGACTAGTTAGACGTTCCGAACGCGTTTCACGCGAACGACGCGTTAAAGTAGCATAAGCTACCTAAACGGGTCGTAATGGGTCGTAAACACTTATGTAAGGTTTCATTTAGTATGTAGGCTTTGTTAAACCATATTATACGAGTCTCCACACTCGTTTGGTTTACGAACCCTCATTCTATCCGATCCTCCGATTTAGGTCCGGTTTATTAACATAGTTACCTATATTAGGTGCCGTTTGATATCCGTGATCTCTAGCATTGTTTGGTTGTCACTCAAGGACTACTGAGCATTCTCAAGTGAGTACATAGACCCCTCTTTTACTGTTTTCCAAACTGGTTTGGGGTGAAACACATGTGCCTACTTGTTACATTCATGCTTTCCTGTTTTCACATCATATACCTGCTATGTTCGTTAGTACATTATAGTACATGATTTCATTACATTTCATGCTATGTATGCCCATTGTGTGCGTACTTAGTACATTGTTTTACATTGCATTTCTGTTGCATATGCTCATCCAGCATGTGAACACATTATACTACATTTTGAACCGTTGTAACCTTTTGACTATGTGAACCGTCGTAACCGTTTGATTATAGGAACCGTTTGTATCTGTGAACCGTTTGTATCTGTGAACCATTTGTATCTGTGAACCGTTTGCATCTGTGAGCCGCTTGTATCTGTGAACCGTTTGCATCTGTGAACCGTTTGTATCTGTGAACCGTTTGCATCTGTGAACCGTTTGTATCTGTGAACCGTTTGCATCTGTGAACCGTTTGTATCTGTGAACCATGTGAACCGTATTTGACAATACATAAACATTTCTACAATTGTTAAACATTACTTTGGTGGTTTGGTTTGATTAAAAAAAGGGTAGTTGCACGGTACCCCTGACCGCGGAAGGGATCTCCCTTCCCAGTTCACCACCCGACAAGGATCCCTGGCGGCAAATACCCATAGCCATCAAAGAGGGGTAAGAAACATGTTTCAAACCCGAGACCTCGAGTGTCCTCGGTCCGGCTTAAAGCGGGTGTCGGTGGCCACCAAAGTGGCACTAATGGGAATTGAACTTGGGTCTCCATTGGAGAACCCAAGTCACTCCACCACTAGGCCACTTGTGATTAAGTAACGATGCGTATGGAATATGATACAAGCATGGTGGATACGCCACTGGTACTTCCTATATATAAGTGTTTGTATGGTATTACATGTCGTAGCGTTATTTGAATCATTTCAGTTTGAGACATATAACATTTTATACAAATATCATAATTTTCACAAGACATTGATTTACAAACAACTTATCTTATACAAACACATTTTTACATGGTTATTCATTTAACATGACATTTATTTATACATATCATCTGATCTTATCGATTTTCAAATGATTTACAAAACAAAGCAAATAACAAGGTTCATGACTAAACATTTTCTCAAACATAAGTCATGAATCCTATTTTCACAAAACCTATGTATCTCACAGGCATTTTTATGCTGACGTACCTATTTTCACATGTGTTTTTCAGGAGATGATGCATAGGACTTATCAAGACATACTTAGGCGGACCTGTGCTTTAGTGACTTAAAACGAGACAAGAACTAGTTAAATTTTGTTATGTACTCTTTATTTCTTGTTTAAAGACAATGTAACTCGCTTGTTTGATGAATAAAACGAAACTTAAATTTCCATGGTTGTGAAACATTAATTCTGTTACAACACTCCCCGATGTTTCTGCCACGTTTTGTATGTTCTACGTGGTCGGGGTGTGACAAACTATTTTAGAAATCATCCACTCACAAGACTTGTATCTTGTTTAAATCATCATCACATGAAAACAACTTTTATTATTCAAGTTCATGTAAATAAAAGGCATGATGATCTTGGTCTTTCACAAGATCATCACATTAACTTACTAGATCATGAACAATCACAATCTTGTAGGTTCCATATGATGTCTAACATCACTAACACTAGTAATCAATCAACAAGAAGCAAATAAACAAAAATCAACAAGTATTCATATGTTTATATGCTTATGTTAGAGATTTATGATTATGTCTTTTAATGTTCATCATGTTTATCAATGTACATCATCTTTTAACCAACAACATATGAAGTAACAAAGGGTTATGAGGGCCTTACTACTAGCACAAGGCTAGGGAAGAACACTTAAACTTGTAGATGACAAAAGTGTTGGATAAAAGCAATCGGGTGAGGTCCTTCAAGATCCAAGACCACCAAACCTTCTTATATGTTTCTTACACCTTGAGTACAACTTGGAATGAATGGATGATGGATGAAAAGTGGTGGTGGTGTGGGTGTGGTTCTCGGCCGAGAAGGAGATGAGGAGAGGAGGAGAGATGGTGGTGATTAAGTGTGTGTGTGAATGAGAGCTTCCATCCATCTTATAACCTTCTAATGATATTAACCTTTGGGTATTATGTTTGATAAGTACACTACATAATCTTCCACTAAATCGAATGAGATTATATAAGATCTAGCAAGATTTAGAAGATCAAGGTGGTGGGGCAACCATGTAACCATCCATGAGAGGGGGGAGGGGGTGTTAGTTGGTTTTCAATGGTATGTTAAGTGTTTAGTTAAGATTCTAAGTATAATGGTTAGTGTTCATGTGTATTAGATGTTATATAGTGTGTTAGGGTGTTCGGGGATCATAACTAGCTTAGAAATAATAAAATAATGCTTCTAGTATAATTTTGGTGTTTCGGGTAGTGTCCGATTGTTTGGTTAGATACCGGTTCGTTAAAGTGTCAAACTATTCCGTTTAGTGATCTTTAAGTACCCTTTTGTGACACTTTTAATTCCCGACACTTATGAAAGCATTCAGGACCATTTAGTCATGTTTTTGCATGTTACTAGCTTATTAAAAAGCTGATTTTTGCTGAAAAATGCTGAATTCAGCACTTTGAGTGGGTTTTAGGCACTTTCCAGCACTTAGACTATTACCTAGTGAAGCGGTTTTGTGGTCCTTACTTCCCTACACACTATTCTAGTGTAGTACCTTGTCTCTGGCTCATACTGGGTCTCAAAGCATTTTCTGTCTATGTACTGAACCTTGTTAGCATTTTCTGAGTTATCTGTTAACTGTGCTAGCTGTGCTTTGTGCATCGTTTATGTCACTAAGAGTTTGTATGTAAAAATGATGTGACAGTATGCAATATGTGATGCACATGTAAGTATGATGCAGTAATCAGAAAACAGTTATTTGTAATTCAGCACAATCATTAAGCACTAATCAATATTAATTAATTGTACGGATACCTGTATTTTTTACAGTTGTCACATTCTCCCCCTGTTAAGAAAATTTTGTCCTCGAAATTTGTACTACCTTAACTCCTTAGGGTTTCATTATGCGCGTATGTATATGAATGATACTGGGGTAACTACCAAACCACATCTAACCTTAGTCACATCAGGTGAATTCCATGGATATATTTTAACAATAAGAGCCCAATGGTTACAAGGCATGTGTTCTAGCATTTGATGTTAAAGGACACAAGTCGTAGAGGTGTATAGTCTAGCGTAACTCAGTTAACTGGGGTTCCACAAAGGGGAGTTTTGACCAAAGGCTTCTTCAAACAATCGGACACAATACGCAAATGAGTACTCATAAACAATAGTATCCGCTACACCAACTCAAAATCAACAACTTGAATATGAGAATGATCTGTCAACTTTCGAATAAATAATTGGCAAGGATTAGTGTGTTGACATTTTTGAATTGCGAAGGTTCACCAAATGAAATACAAGCGAATCTGGTGTATCAATGTCTTAATTCGTAGTTGCATTAGAAACGTTTAGATGACAAGCCGAACAAAAATATGTATAGTTTTGTGTGAAAGGGTTGACCGTGATTAGCACAAGCTACAAATTTGTAATGACACCACAAGGTGTCGTAATTGACGTATTTTAGCAATAGTGGTGACCGAACAAGTTCACCATGCTTGAAATCAAAGGAAAGTGTACTGAAATAACTCTGCAAATTTGATTTAAACAGTGTCATGGGGTTTTCAATCGAATGTGGAATATCAAAGAACTATTGTTTCTAATTGAAGATGGAAAGCAATAAATACTGCAAGGTAATCAATTTATAACGAAAGAATTGTTAGGAGGTACACCGTGATATGAAACGAATCTGGGTACCATTGTCTTAACACACAACTGTGCTGAGACCGCTTTAATCGTGATAAACAAAACGGATTTAGAACAAATGAATAGACAACCAAATCCGTGTATGCGGTGCGTAACCAAATTAGCGCAAGCTTCAATTCTGTGAGAGTGTCACCGTAAGGTATCAAAATCAACAAACGATTTAGTGGAGTCGTAGACAAAGCAAGTCTACTACGGCTCGAAACAAAAGAACATTTGCAAAAATATTTGAATATGATGCTCCCAATACATCATATGACGTTTTAAATTGAATATGCGAAATGGATAAGTTCAAGCAATTGAACTTAATTGAACTTGGGTTCGGCGTAGCCTGACAATAAACGTATGTATCAACAAGGGAATTTCAGCATGGTTACGAAGACAAACCATGAATGCAACTTGAAATAAAAGGAGTCTCAAGAAAATGTGTTGGCTTGACAACAAAGGAGCCAACAATTACAAGAACGTGGGTTATTCGAATCATTAACCAATAGTTAGCTTTAGTAAAATAACATTTGAACTTTAATGAAGCGTTTATTCGAAACGAAACCACATGCGTAGAAAATGGTGCATGTGTGAGATATATGTTTCCGAGTACTGAGACAATGAGAATGAAGAAATGACCAAGTATTGAAGAAATGTGTGTTCGCTCTCAGCAAAGAAAATTAACGTGATGCAACTACCATTAAGGGGAGTAGAGGTGCAAACATCTACTTGCTAGAAGCAAAAGTGAAGATTTTAAAGAAAGAAATTTGAGTACATTCTGTTTGGTTAACTAAAATAGCATATCTGTCAGGATAATGGGGTTTGCTTGAGTTCACAGGTGTGGTTCCTAAGTAACAACCTTTACGAGTTTTGACCCGGGTTCCCAAAGGATTAAGCACATGTTTTCTAGATTCTCAAAGTCTCGTATTCTGTGTAAAACTGTTTTGTGTGTTGTGCAGGAATCACAATTCTTTTGTGTAGGTTTAAAACAAGTTATTGTCCCACAATTCCCCGGTATACTTTCTTCCTGAATTCCCATATAATGACACTCAATCGTCGATCAGTCTTAAAATAGTAGTTAGGTCCTCATAGTTAGTTAAATAAATAATTCGTTAATCCTCGGCAAGAGTTGCCAAATCTTGTTGGTTAGCTCGTTCAGCTCCTGGCAATTGATGCTCATTTGAAAATCATCGTCCTTCTACTTGACGAGCAGAACTGGTGTTACTCAAAACGGGAAGCTTGGTCTGTTAACTTCCTTCTCTATCAACTACTGAAGCTATACTGCCAATCCTTGCATCTCCGAAGATGTAAGTTGCTAAAGTGCATTGACTACAGGCGTGGCGTCTGGAATCAAATCGATGCGAAGTTTGACTTTTTGTTGAGGAAATAATTCAGACAAGTCTTCGGGGAAGACTTCAGGCTATTCCCTTATCACAGGGATACCTTCCAACTTCGGCTTAGCGGCTTCCTTGTCCACAATGCGTGCTAGGAAGGCAACACATCCTTTGCATGAAAACTCTCGTGCCCTCAAGCACTGTTAATTTGTAGAGCCGTATCCTGCTTCATGAGTCGCGATTGCTTCGTCGTTCGTCATTGGGATGCAGATAAAGACCTCCGCTCAATTACTCGACTACTGGTCCATCCTAATTACCACGTCGGGGCTTCCTATTAGCTACTTCTATTGAGTGCGGGTTATTTAACTTACCCCTTTACTAAACCAAGTATATTTTTAAATTCATGAGATACGAAGCTATGGTCGGCACTGGTATCAAACAACATAGATGCAAAATTTTGGTTGATTGAGAACGTACCAGCAACCACATCTGGATCTTGGCATGCTTCACGAGCTCCGATGATGGGTGCCCCTTCATGGTCTTGGTCAATCCTACTTGGGCAATCTTTCCTAAAGTGCCCCACGTTTCCACATCTGTAGCAGCCCGAAATTTTATCATTATTATTTTCTCCTTGGTTGTTGTCATCACTTCCTCCTTTTAATGGACTCTTCGCCCAACAGGCATCCTTGTTGTGTCCTCTCTTCCCGCACCTTCCACACTTAGGCTTCTGGCATCGTCCTTCATGGTGAAACTTGCACTTATCACACCTTGGCTTAGTCCCCAAGTAAACTTTCTGGAAATGTTCTACGCTACCGCAACCTTGGCCCTGTTCTTGTTTATTACTGTTTTCTCCGCGATTTCTGCTGCCATCTTGGCCTTCATTCCTATGTCTGGTACCGATCTGACATGCCTCCCCGACATGCCCTACCTTGTTGTAGACATCACCTCTTCCATACCTACATGGCTTAGCATGATGAAGTAGGCAGTCATCGCACTTAGGTAGGATACCCATGTACTCCTTTCCCTTTTTGGCTTTGTTCGTTAGGGTATCCTCCAGGAAGTCAGTGAGCTTCCTTTTGTCCTTTCTGGATGGCTCTACCCGAGTTTCCTTCTTCTCGTCAAGGTTTGAAAGCTCTTCCAGTCTAATCGCTTCTTTACTGAGTGTCGCACTTAACTTGATCGCATTGATGGTCGTTGGTGGAGCTGATACCGTCATTAAGCGCAGGATCTGAGGCACCAGTCCCCAGATGAATGGCTCCATCCTTTTCAACTCTGGTTCCACTAGGTACGGAACAACCCGTGATAGATCGTGGAGTTTTTGCACGTACTCCGCCACATTTGGACCTTCCATCTTTAGCTTCCAGAATTCGAATTCCAGCTTCTGGATCGCCATTTGAGAACAATACTCCGTACGCATCATTTCCTTCAGCTCACCCCATGTTAAAGCATTCGTAGCAGCTCTGCCCATTATTCGAATCTGAGAGTTCCACCATGACCAGGCCCTATCTTGAAACAATCCTGACGCATATGGGACTTGTTGCTCTGGCGTACATCAACTCATTCAAAAAACAGAATCCATATTTTCGGTCCATTTCACCAAGGCTATGGCACCTCCAGTGCCGTCGAAATTTGGAGGCTCGCAGTTGAGGAACTGCTAGTAGGTGCAACCATGAGGTGGGTTGTTTTCTGAGGTACCCCCGCAAGGTTCGGAGCGCAGGGCCTTGTGCTGTGCTATCGCTTGTGAAATCTGTTCTTATAACTCGGCCTCGGTTGTGGGCAGTGTGTTATCTCTTCGTGGAGGCATCTTCTAAAGAAGATAGTATAGGCCAGGTCTTATGTATATAAGTATGTAGTACGTGTATGTAATAACATTTATCAATGCAAGTAAACACATAACATCCCAATCATAACCCAAACAAGTAATTCAACAATGTATGTAATGAGAATGCTACGATTGAGCTTTCATATATCAATGACCACGACTACAGTTTTACATGTTCTACAATGTACCATACATCAAAAGGGACTACAGGGTCACATCACCCTTGTCCAAAATATCCATCAAACTACAACAATCAAAAAGTCAAAAGTGGTCTTCAAAAGGCAATGTAATCTGGGCTCAATAGCTACACTCTCACCAAAAGTATGCTACCTGTATAAAACCAAAAACTGCTATGCTGATGGTGGAGGAGGAGGAGGTGGAGGAATGAATAGCAAACTGCACACATGCACTAGCTCCTCCTCAAGAACGTGTACACGATGCACATATAGCTAATCTGCTGCTCCATAGTAAGAAAACTGACGTCAAAATCTGGGTATGGCAAAAGGGGAGTGGGTGGAGTCGCGAATGGTGACTGACAAGTACAAGGCGGAGGACGCGGAATCCTCTCAAGATCCATGACTCTGCGACACAACATCTCCTGCTGGAGCTGTAAGGATAGGAGTAGCTCATCCCTCGTGTACCCAGTGTAATGGAAGGGATGGTATGGATCAGAAACAGGCATCGTGTTGGGCGGAAACCAAATCAGTGGCTCGCCCGATGGTGCAGAAGCAAAAGGTGAAGTATGTGTAAACTGTGGCATGAAAGGAAAGGCTGCTGACACAGGTGGTACAGGGCCAGATGGTTGGCTAGATGGTCCTTCCCCTGGAGGAGGAGGAGGAATATCCTGTAGGAACGTGACTGGTAAATCAGTGCAGTGTTTGTCAGACACATGTGGGTGAAACAGGGCGATATCAACAGGTGCATGTACAGGTGCAGGTGGGGGAGTAACAGGCCTAACAAAAGAAGACAGGTCATTGTCATCTATCCACCCATTGCGGGTGAATGCATAACGGGGATCTACATGGTCAGCAAAAGGAGCATGGTCTGCGGGAGCAGGTAGAGGGTCAGGTAACAGTGGTGCAACAACTGGTATGTCAACTGGGTCATGCTCAGGTAGAGGATCATGAGCAGGTATAGGCTCGGGTGCAATCAAAGGCTCTGGGTCGGCTGGAGCTAACTCAAGATCAGCGGGTATCGGCTCAAGATCAGCGGGTATATCAAAAAGCTGATCGTCGGGAATGAAGTCAACCTCATGCTCGGGATCCATGTCAGGGTCAAACTCATCATCAAGCTCGAAGTCCCGCGGAGGAACAGGTGCGGCAGACATAGCTGTGTCGGAATCAGAATCGGTGGGATAATGATGTAATCCCAGTGCGTGTAGAGTAGTAGATGACACAGACTCGAATGAATCAGGACCAGAATGGTCAGACAAAATCTCAACAACAGGAATCTCAATAAGTAGAACAGCAATAACATCGTTGACTGGAATCTCGACAAGTGGAGCGACAACGGCATCATCGACTGGAGCTCCATCATCCTGGGCACCCTCAGGGGGACCCTCAATAAAAAGATTGATGTCGTCGCCAGACAAAGCATCAAAAGGCAGATCCTCGAGAGGAAATGCAGCAAGAGGTAAAGGAGCAGGGATCTGAACAAGAAGTAGATCCTCGCCAGGAAGACCATCAGCTAGCGGTATATCATAGCCAAAATCTGGTAAAGCAAACGGCTGGAAATCATCACCATCGCTACTCGTAGTGTCAGATGTAAAAACCTCATCCTCTGGGATGATCTCATCATCCGAAACTATGGCCATAGGGTCTACGGTATCTGATACTCCACTATCAGAAGAGGACATGGTGTCTGTAACAAAGCAATCACAACATATGCACATATTTCAACAATCATCAAGTAACATGTAAGTAGTAATAGTGTAAGCAAGTATGCATCATAGTCTTCCCAGACTATCCTACCCAGCCTCTCAGACTGAACCACCTAGTCTCTTAGACTAAACCTCCCAGTTTCTCAAACTGTCCCAACTAGTCTCTCAGACTACCCAGCCTCTCAGGCTGAACTACCCAGTCTCTTAGACCGACCTCCCCAGCTAGTCTCTCAGACTAACTCCCCAGTCTCTCAGACTGAATTATAAACGAATTCCTTGAAATGTGTTTTGTGTCTTTTATTTGTAAAAATGTTTGTTTCTTGGATCTGGACATTTTGTGTATGCAATGAAAATATGTTATGAAAACATTTTCGTGAGAGCCCTAGTGATCGTAGTCTAGACTCGAGAAAGAATCCTAGTTCGCTACGATCGAAGCTCTGATACCAAGCTGTCACACCCTGACTTTTGCGGAAGCGTGGTTATTGGTGTGACTTACTTAATACCATAGCATTCAATCATAACAACGCTATATGATAAAACCATTAGATGTTCATCCATAAATTAAGTTTGAAAATAGCACAACATAAATTGTCTGAAACGTTGACACCGAATTCAAATTACAAACCATAACATGTTTTAATGAGTTCACGAAGACTTGACAACATAACTTAAACCAACCCGAGCTCAGAACCATGTATCTCGTCCAAGAGTAAGATACATCTCCTAAACTCTAAAGATTTGGATGACATCTTTTATTTATAACGCAACTTGAAAACATACAACACCTACCAGATCCACTTAGTTTCCTGAAATACATGTAGTTTAAAAACATCAACAAAAGTTGAGCGAGTTCATGTGTTTGTGTATGAGTAAACCTTTAAAATATGTCTGTATGTATGTATGTATGTATGTATGTATGTATGTATGTATGTATGTATGTATGTATGTCCCTGGTATGTAGCAATAAGGAAAAACAGATCACCAATGGCTTGCAAGGCCATTGGTATGTGTGAAATGGTGCAGGAAAACTCAAACCTAGCGGAATTTTGCCACGGCATTAGTATGTGGACATAGTCACCACATGGGCCACCCTGGTCCTCATGGGTGTGGGCTCGCTACACCCAAATAGATCTATCACTTATGTCCCTCGGTCCTACGACGAGGATTAATGGCCTTAAGTGTTATACCCACCTTTCACATGATCTAGCAGTAACCTTCCTTAAGCTAATCATACCATGTATAAAACGTTGTAAACAATTGTAACATGTATTCCACCCCTGAAGTATAAAACAAAACAGTTTTAAAGAAAAGGGGGACATGAACTCACAGTTTTGCATCTTCGATACTCGTAACCCAAATCTCCTCAGCAAACAAGACTCCCTACAATGTACTAGGGTCTATTAGACGAACGGGCCGTGCCTTGCCTTAGTATTTACGTTTTTGAGTTACGTTTCTTTTATGTCTCCAATATTATTCCAAGTTATAATTTCTTGTTAAAATAATAATTATTTTAACTTTTAATTACATTTAATTTTTGGAATAACTTGTTAAACAATATTTTGTAATAATACTTCTCAAGTATTTATTTTCATATTTCCTTCCCAAGGATGGGGGTATCTCATACATGTATATTCGCATTCTTGTGTTTGTAGTTTTCAAAATAATATATTTTCAAGTCCCACTTTAGAAAATATATTTAACTTATTTTGTCCAAAAATAATGTAGTTCAAGAAAATATATATTTTTCTCAAAAATCATATATCTTCCAAATATTTTAAGAAAATATATTTTTACTTCCAAAAATAATATATTTTCTCCTTGTCGAAAATATGATATATTTCGTAATAATAATGAAAATCATATTTTCATTTCTTTCATATCCAAAAAATAATATTTACCAAAAATATATTTATAATGGTATTTTCCAGAATATTTTGTAAGTTACGTTCTTGCGTTCGGTTTCACAATATTAAGCGCGTAACTTATATATTTATTCCTTGTGATTTTTGGTATTATTTTGGATTGTAAATTTCTTGGTATTTTGTTAAGTTATATTACTTCAAACCCTAAAATAATATAACTATTACACCAAGTATACAAGTAATCACACACAATGTGTCTTTAATGTAAATATATTCTAAATACATATTTATCCATTTTTATTTATAAAAACCAACCTCCAATATTTGTATTTTTGTAACAAAATCTATGGCAAAGTTTATATTGAAAATCATAGTTTAAACACACTTGTAAATACTTGTTTAGAAAATATTTTTCTAAGTGTTTATATTTTTAGAAAATTTGGCCATAGTTTCCCCTAAAAATGGAGGTGTCCATGCTATCAAAGCATATCATTTTCTTTTCAAAACCATCACAAACAATCAACAATCAATCTACACTTACCAAGTGCTAAAACAAAGCTATCTACATAATAATCATGAACTTGAACTTTCATAAAACTTGTAGTAATTTGGTAGTGTATTTAGTAGGTTTAGTTACCCTTTAAAGTGTGTTTATTTCTTTAAAATCTCATTCTTGAAAGATTTGAGTGTTTACAACTTGTTAGATGATTTTTCCAAAAATCATTCTTTTGAATTCTTCTTGTAAACAAAGTGTTCTTATACTTGTTTCAACACTAGAAACATGATTAGTTCTTTTAAAAACAATGTCCATGTAAATCTTTGCGATTTAGCTTGGTTTCTTTGGAAAACTATTTTAGAAATTATCCACTCACAAGACTTGTATCTTGTTTAAATCATCATCACATGAAAACAACTTTTATTATTCAAGTTCATGTAAACATAAGGCATGATGATCTTGGTCTTTCACAAGATCATCACATTAACTTACTAGATCATGTGTTTAATCACAATCTAGTAGGTTACATATGATGTCTAACATCACTAACACTAGTAATCAATCAACAAGAAGCAAATAAACACAAATCAACAAGTATTCATATGTTTATAAGCTTATGTTAGAGATTTATGATTATGTCTTTTAATGTTCATCATGTTTATCAATGTACATCATCTTTTAACCAACAACATATGAAGTAACAAAGGGTTATGAGGGCCTTACTACTAGCACAAGCCTAGGGAAGAACACTTGAAGTTATAGATGACAAAAGTGTTGGATAAAAGCAATCGGGTGAGGTCCTTCAAGATCCAAGACCACCAAACCTTCTTATATGGTTTCTTACACCTTGAGTACAACTTGGAATGAATGGATGATGGATGAAAAGTGGTGGTGGTGTGGGTGTGGTTCTCGGCCGAGAGGGAGAGGAGGAGAGGAGGAGAGATGGTGGTGATTAAGTGTATGTGTGAATGAGAGCTTCCATCCATCTTATAACCATCTAATGATATTAACCTTTGGGTATTATGTTTGATAAGTACACTACATAATCTTCCACTAAATCTAATGAGATTATATAAGATCTAGCAAGATTTAGAAGATCAAGGTGGTGGGGCCACCTTGTAACCGTCCATGAGAGGGGGGGGGGGGTATTAGTTGGTTTTCAATGGTATGTTAAGTGTTTAGTTAAGATTCCAAGTATAATGGTTAGTGTTCATGTGTATTAGATGTTATATTGTGTGTTAGGGTGTTCGAGGATCATAACTAGCTTAGAAATAATAAAACAATGCTTCTAGTATGATTTTGGTGTTTCGGGTAGTGTCCGGTTGTTCAGTTAGATACCGGTTCGTTAAAGTGTCAAACTATTCCGTTTAGTGATCTTTAAGTACCCTTTTGTGACACTTTTAATTCCTGACACTTAGGAAAGCATTCAGGACCATTTAGTCATGTTTTTGCATGTTACTAGCTTATTAAAAAGCTGATTTTTGCTGAAAAATGCTGAATTCAGCACTTTGAGTGGGTTTTAGGCACTTTCCAGCACTTAAACTATTACCTAGTGAAGCGGTTTTGTGGTCCTTACTTCCCTACACACTATTCTAGAGTAGTACCTTGTCTCTGGCTCATACTGGGTCTCAAAACACTGTCTGTCTATGTACTGAACCTTGTCAGCATTTTTCTTAGTTATCCGTTAACTGTGCTAGCTGTGCTTTGTGCATCGTTTATGTCACTAAGAGTTTGTATGTAAAAATGATGTGACAGTATGCAATATGTGATGCTCGTGTAAGTATGATGCAGTAATCAGAAAGCAGTTATTTGTAATTCAGCACAGTCATTAAGCACTAATCAATATTAATTAATTGTACGGATACCTGTATTTTTGACAGTTGTCACATTTCCCTTTTTGTTGTTGCATTTTTTCATTTTTATTTATTTCGTCGTTAGTTCGTTAATTATTTAGTTAGTTCATTAGTAGTCTAATGGTAGTTTTTGGTAGTTGAGTCGTATTTCCATTCTTGTATTAGGGACAATGCAATCTTTAAGTGTGGGGATGGGATACATGTAAATAATCGAGTCTTATATTGAAAAATACAAAAAAATTAAAAAAATTTGAAAAATCCAAAAAAATCAGAAAATGTCCTTCAATATAAGAAGTTTGCATATTTAAAACGGAAAATGATAGAAAAGGTGAATTTTTGCTTGGGTTAAAATAATAATAATATGAGATTTATAATAAATCGAGCTTGCGTCTAGTTAGGGATATGTGGATAGGCCCGGGTTTGGTTTTATGTCCCTTTGATCTAATATACCTTAATTGTCGGTCTGCTAGTGGGTTTTCACCTGGGAGATATGGGAAATGAAAACTGCCAATAATAATATAAGGGGCACCGTTATAAGTTAAAACTGTTAGAGTTTGTGATCATGCGAAAAAATAGAAAAAAATAAGAAGTGAGCTAGAAACTGAATGAAAGTAGCGCATTCCTATGTAGTCTGGGTTGGGGATAGTGACTTTACAACCGGATTACCGCTAGGGTGTGTGAAATCGACCGTGCAAAGAAAAGAAAAAAAAAGTACCGAAGCTTATGTAGTCTGGGTTGGGGATAGCGACTCTACAGCCGGATTGCCTCTTGGTTAGGGAAAGCATCGTCTACGCTCATGGAAAGAAAAAAAAAGAAAGAAAAGCGAAAAAAAATGGAAAAAGAAAAAAAAGATTGTAAACTCTCTTGGTTTTGATATAAGACGGTTGGGAATTGGTCCAATGATCATTCCTTTAGTCCTATAAGCTTGAGGTGGGAATAGGTAGACTATAGATTCTAGTGTGAGACCCTAGGTAGACTGACCACACTTAAATTAAATTCACATGATAAGGGTTTAGGATTGGATTCGGGTTTAAAGGGATAAGTATATTCGCAATTGCGGCTAACGCAAGCCTTGGTTTTATAAGATATACATAATTTTTGACCCAAATGATTGTTCGTCTCTGATTCCGTTGCATAATTCTTTTTCGAGGACGAAAAAAGAGCAAGTGTGGGGATATTTGATGTATTGCAAAATACATCTTTATTGTCACACCCTGTCTTTTGCGGAAGCGTATGATGTGTGACTGGTTTAATATCATTGCATTCAATCGTAATAAACAACTACATGATCAAAACGATGTTCATCCATTCATGAAAATTTGAGTATTACAAATACTTGTTATTTAAGTTTTAAAAACACAACCTTCGTCTAGGTTACAATTCAACAAAAGTGGATGACATCTAAACTTGAAGTCTACTTCTAGCTATGACACTTGCGCCCAAGATCCATCCTGTCACCTGAAATACATGTAATTTTGGAAAACATCAACATAAAGTTGAGCGAGTTCATGCGTTCTGTATATCTTGTATGAAAACATAGTTTGTATTTTGTACAAATCAAGTATTCTTGTATAAATCAAGTTTTCTTGTGTACCCCACGTATTAAATGATTGTTTATACAAGGACATTAAGGCACGTGAGGACATAGGGAGCATTAGTATTTTCTCTTTCAAGGCATGTGAGGACATAGGGAGCATTAGTGTTTTCTCCCTCAAGGTATGTGAGGACATAGGAAGCATTAGTATTGGCTCCTTTAACTGTGTCGATTTCCCTCGACTGTGTCGATTTCCCTCGACTGTGTCGATTAACCTCGACTGTGTCAATTTCCCTCGACTGTGTCGATTACCCTCGACTGTGTCGATTAACCTTGACTGTGTCGATTTCCCTCGACTGGGACACCGAAGCACTCAAGAGGTCACATAAGGGCCATGAGTGGGGCTCGGCCGTACCCGTTAGATCTAACCCTCGTCCCTAATTAAGTATTAATGGCATCTCAATATCTAGTTTAAGCTCACATGATCTAGTATTTTCTAGGCATTTCTTAGAGCACATCATACTCGGTACTCGTTCTCACCAAGAGTGCTTCTCGTATTTTTTGTATTCTCAAATCGTATTGCACTCGGTACTCGTTCTCACCAAGAGTGCTTCTTGTATTTTTACCATTTGTAAAAATTGTAATATTTGTAATATGTATTTCACCCCCGAGAGTTATAAAACCAAAACAGTTAAAGAAAAGGGGGAGCATGAACTCACAACTTTGCGTTCCTGCGTCGTAAACTCCACCGGATTTGCTTATCTAGCGTCGCGACCTAAACGTGTGTTATTAACGTTAGTCACTAGACTTGTATCGCACAAGTACAAGCCACTATCTTTTGTATTTGTATTGTTGTGTTAAAAATATTTTATATTTTTAACTAAATATCTTACTTATATTATTTTCCCAAAAATTAATATAAGTATATTGTGTTTTGCACTTTGCACCCGAATTATGTATCTTGTCTGAGTATGTTGTATGTGTATTTTCACTTCTTAAGAGTACTTAGTGTATTTTCAAGTCCTAATACACTATCATGCATAATACATACTACACACACTTAGCACAAAATTTTTGGTGATCAAATAATATATATTTTCCTCAGATAACATACTCGACACTTAGACACGCAAATTACTACTTATGTCATTTCAACTTAAATATTCAAAACTGGGCTGTTTTCGGGCATTTTAATAAAATAGTTAACTTATCCCAAAAACTCCCAAATTTTTACAGAATATCTTAAACAATCCAAATATTATTGTGTAAAAATCTTGGGATCCAATTCATTAACAATATTTTATAAAAATTAATTTTCCCGACTGAAATCAGATTTATCTTTTTCTGACTGCAGTCCACGAAATAATTTATTTAAAATTCATCGAGAGTCCGATTTACGAAATTCCAGTGAGAGAATTACAAATGCATTGGTGGTCATCTACAGTACAAATTTCATGATCTAACTCTACACAAAATTCAAGTTATGATGGAAAACAGAACGCATATTTTCAGCAGTAAAAATGCAGCTTTAGCTGCTGTTACAAAATGCCCCTTTAAAAATAGTAAACAAAGTCCAAAAATTATGATTCTAGTGCCAATAGAACCGTATTTCATAATAACACGTTATAGACTCAAGAAAATCAAGTTTTTGTTAAGTTATGACCTGTTTACAACCAACTGAAGTTGGCTGTAAAAGCTTGGACAGAATCTGTTTTTCAGCTTTTAGCTTTCTAATTCGTGTTTGATTGATTCCGTTAGCATGTTTAGTGATCACAACAACATCAAACATCAATATTAACAAGTAAATCATCAATTAATCAACAACATGTCCACTACAACATCCTACTACATCATTTCATCATGTAAATCTTCATGTAAAGCTTTATGTTTCAAGACTTTGTTTATGTTCTTAGTGTTTCTTAAGATTTCACCATACTTTTTACTATTAACCATCAAAAATATGAAGAAGATGAAGATCTAAGGCACTTACTACTAGCACAAGGCTATGGGAGTTCAAGTGATGAAAAGTGGTGGTTAATAGCAAACGAAGAAGGTCCTTCAAGTTCCGTCGCTTCCACACTTCCTAACTTAGCTTCTTACACCTTGGAGTCACCTTAGAAAGCTTGATATGGATCTTGAAATGGATGTGTGTGTGTGGGGGGGGGGGGGGTTGGAGCCGTAGGTATGGTAGTAGAAGAAGAAGGAGTTGGGTGTTTATGGTGAAGTATGAGAATGAAGCATGGACTTGTGGTTATAAGTATTATTTTCCAACAATCAAATGGCATATGGCATAAATGTTGGAATATTCTACAACAAGATCTAGTAAAATATAAGGAAGAAATCCCATGTGGGATTCTTGTCTCCTAACCGGTCATCAAGGTGGGGGGGGGGGGGGGTCTAGTTGGGTTGCAAGTCTTGGTTACTTATTCTAGTTAGGATTAAGTATTTAGTTAGTGTATTATGTGTATGATTTAACATATAGTGTGTTAGGGTGTTCGGGAACCCTAACTAGCTTAGAAAAATAAAAACATTGCTTCTAGCAATATTTTGGTGTTCCGGGTAATGTCCGGTTGTTCGGTTACATACCGGTTCGTTTAAGTGCTAAAATGCACCGTTTAGTGTCTTTCAATTATTCTTTTGTAACACTTTCAATCCCCGACACTTAGGGAAGTATTCTGGATCAATTTGTCATATTTTTGCATGAAATTTAGGTGTTAAAAGCTGATGTATAGCTGAATTTAATAAAATTCTGCACTTAAAGTGCGTTTCGGGTGCTTTTTAGTGCGTATTTTAGGTTCCGGATGGTATATATGTAAACCCTTGTATGTACTCTTGGGTTTTAATGTATTCTTGTCGTCGGACCTACACCTAGGCCTCAATTCTAATGTCTGACTGCTTTCTGCAGTTTTGTTGACACAGTGTGTCTTACCGGTGAGTTTACTAATATTTTTGACGCAACGCTATCATGAAGTAATTCTTGTAGTTTAACAAGTTCATGAATTCACTTGTATGGAATTCAGAAATTTATTTGTCTGGTAAACTAGATCATGTATAGTCATTAAAGCACAAATTACTGTTCATCTAGTGTACGGAATGTACGGAAAAGTGACGGTTGTCACAGTCTCCCCCCGTTAAAAGAATTTCGTCCCGAAATTCAAGCGATGCTATCGGTCGCAGGGGAGTTGTGAAATGAATATGGTCACTTATATTCGAAAGACGTCTTCGTGTTCTCATGTCATGTATTTTATCGTACTCAAGTAAATCAATCATGTCTTTTCTGTATCTCGTGGACTCTTGGTCCGTAACCTTAACAGGTTTCTATAGTATTGTGGACTCTTGGTCCAAAACCTTAACAGGTTTCTATAGTAATTCTTGTCGTTTGTCATTGACGTGAATCTTATTTGTGGGAACAACGACTGCTCCTTGAGTCAGACTCCTCTACAGACTAGACACATGAATGTGTCGTGATCACTACTGATCTTTTTCTGGGAGTTTTATCTTGTGAACAATGGTTCTGATCCCTACACCGGGGATTCAACCTTTTCGATTTTCCACATCACACCATGCCTTCTCTAGGCGAGGCTCTCATCTTAGTCATACTTCTTGTCTCAAATTCTTACGATTTCTGCCGGTCATCGGCGCAATCTTTCTGTATCATGCGGGCTGCCTTGATACGATCACATATCTAAACGGTTTGCCTCTAGTTTTCCTGAACCCACTCGGGCCAGTAGACTGTTTGTTCCCGGTTTCTGATTATGCGGCGGGGACCGACTTATTATGTTTCATCTAAAGCTTCACTCGAAGCGGTTTTAACGGCGGTGTGATAAATACTGTTATAGGAAGACTCCACTAATGGCGAGTGAGTGTTCCAACTTTTTACTAAAGTTTATCACACAAACACATATCGTGTTCATACAGTATGCACCGTTCAGTAGCTTAGTCCATCTTCGTTAATATTCAAGTTTTTACGACCAACGGTGTGCTGCAACCCTTGTGATCAGTAAAGGTCATGCAGCGTTTTCCGTTAGGTAGTGACGTCAAGTTTGCGGCGTGCAATCACTGTATCTAGCTCAAGGTTTCTTCTCATGATTCCTTGATCAATGTGCCGCGTATGCAATGTTGTGGTCTCGTTGCATCGACGTACCATCGAGACTTTATCGAGAAGCGTCACTTAATTGCAATTCGAGCTCCTTAGCTCTGGGTTGCAAGGTTGGCATGAATCTCGTTCTTATGCACCATGTATCTTAAAATTCTCATTTCGCGAATTTGAAATTCGCTTTTCGTCATCTTAGCACATAATTGTTCTTTCTCTAGGGGTTGCAAGTTAAATTGCAGCTGTTGCTTACGACCTTCCTTGGTCGTTGGCCATATAGGAATGTAGTCAATAAGTATGATCGTAATTTATCCAGGCATGGCTTACACGTTTGATTCATGAGGTCCATGAATATTGTCGATGCATGTGTTAACCCAAATGGTACGACAAGGAACTCGTAATGCTCGAAGCAAGTCCTAAAGGTCGTTTTAGGGATATTTCCTCTTGTATTCACAGTGGAGGACATCTTGTCCTCAAGTTGATCTTTGAGTGGTAACTGGAACCTTACGATTGGCTCATTTGTGTCATCAGTCCTTCGCAAAGGATTCTGATTCTCAATTTTCAGAAGTTTATGTAAAGTGGAGACTACCAACTTTCTCCTTGTCTCCTTAACTAAGGATGTCATGTCTTTAATTTCCCTCTGTCTAGCAGCTCTGGCAGTTACCTCGGAGGCTCATGCTTCGCAGACGAAGCTAGTCGGTAAGGCGTCATTCGGCACTGGTACCGCTCCTGGCACGAGGGTTATCCCAAGCTCCTCTTGGCGCTGTGGAGGTATTACTGGCAAGTCTTCAGAAAAGGCTACTAGAACTTCTTCCATTACGGGGATGTTCTCAGGCTCTATACTTGGATATCCAATCCATGCTGACTATCATATTATGACTTCGCAAGTCAATGGTAACAGAAGGTTCCGACCTTCTGAGTCCCTAAATGCAATCCTTAATTGCTTCGACTGTTTAAACTAGCCTTCTATATGTCCATTTCTAAAGAATACGGAACGTCTAATTAATTTGAAACTAGGCCAGGCAGTTTCTTAAGTTCTAAGCATGCAAGGTAAAAGTTGATGCCAGTATTAATTAAAAGTAGATGCATAGGGTTGGTTAATAGGGGACGTACCCGTAACCGCATCTGGATCCTGGCGTGCTTCACGAGTTTCGATCGTGAAAACCCTTCCTTGCTTACTTCTTCCTAGGGCAATCTTTCCTAGTGTGCCCTGCTTCGCCACATTTGTAGCAGCCTGGTATTCTCTTATTCCTTCCATCTGGGTCCTTCGCCCAACAGGCGTCCTTGATGTGCCCTTCTTTTCAACACTTTCCACACTTAGGCCTCAGACATCGACCTTTATGGTGAAAAGTGCATTCCTCGCACCTCGGCTTAGCTCCCGAGTAAATCTTATCACCAACCTTATTAGTGGTTCCAGAAGCTTTCCTGTCATGCAGCGGTTTCACTTTCTTTCTTTTGTTTGCTTTAGAGCTTCCATAGCCGACTTGTGTGCCCACCGTTAGCTTCGAAGACTTCCTTTTCTTATTGCCTGATGACTCCACATGAGTCTCTTTCTTGTTATCCTCAGATTCTGAAAATTTTCCCGCACGTAGAGCTTCTTCAGTAAGTGTAACGCTTAACTCGATAGCCTCTGCGATGGTTGGAGGCCTTGAGGTAGTAACCAAGCTCCTAATTTGAGGTGCAAGTCCCCAAATGAATCGTTCAATCCTTTTGAATTCCGGTTTGACTAAGTAGGGGACGACTCTAGATAAGTCGTGAAATCGTTGGACGTATTCAGGAATCTTCGGTCAGTCCATTTTCAAATTCCAGAACTCCACCTCAAGCTTTTGGATTTCAGCCCTAGAACAGTATTTCTTTTCCATCATTTCCTTGAGCTCGTCCCAGCTTAGTGCATAAGCAGCATCTGCACCAAGGGTTTGAACCTGAAGGTTCCACCAGGAGAGTGCGCCATCTACGAATAACCCTGAGATATAGGTAACACTCTGTTGGGGCAAACAGTTACTCATTATTAGAATGGAGTCAGTCTTTTCTGCCCAACGAACAAATGCAACGGCACCTCCTGTGCCATCAAAATTTAATGGCTTGCAGTCCAGGAATTGTTTATAGGTGCAGCCAGTTGGAGGGTTATTTCCGGTAGTGCCACCACTGTGTTCGGAGCGGAGGGCTTCATGTCGAGCAATTGCCTGTGAGATTCACTCTTGAAGCTCAGCTTCTGTTCTTGGCAACGTACTGGTGTTTGTGTCTTGTCTGGACGTCATTCCTTTTCTGCTAAGAGTATAGGATGGGTTAGACAACATTCCATAATTGTCTATGAGGTACATAGTACCATAAGCCATCATGAAATCACCCAATTTCACATGTATATATAATCAACAATGTATAAGCGAGGAAACAATTACTGAGCCTCCCTAGGCTTGGCTACTTGGCCTATTGTTTGTAATGGAAAAGTGAACTCGAGGCTATATCGCCTTGGTCATTTATTTCCTGCAACATTGATTTTATTGATGTGTATATTTTCCCTTAGATGGGGTTGTTCGTGTAGAGGTGATAGATAGTGTAACGTCGCTGAATCTTTTTGAATGTCACCCATCTTCCTACTTTATAACGTGCTAATGCACTGATCTATGTATTGTTCTACCAGATGAAGGTGTGAACACCTATAGATTAATTTTTGTGCAGTGATCATTAGCTTGGTCCGCAGAGTCCACCAGGATTTCTGTGCACTACAAGTCGTTATTACGTGGGCCCCCGTAATAATAAATTGCCTTGCACAGTTACCCCAATTTCCTCTCGTCCAAGCAGATGATCATCAAGGAGGGGACACTACTGTCCTTATTCCTTTGTTATAGAAAGGATCGTTGCGATGGTCCACGCGCTAACACTCGTTATCGTTACGCGTGTATAGGCACGACGATTAGATGGAATAGGAATAGAGAGAATTCCTAGTAGTTGGAGGGGCACCTTCAAGACGAATACTTCATCTTCCTTTTCTGGTCAAGTGCGTCATCAATCTTGCTTCTCATAAGCCGCAGGGATCTCGTCCCGTTGATCAAGAATCCGTTCAAGGTTGCCGCCTCTGCCTCGCCATCATCACCGTAGTTAGGCACCTTCACGATCGAGAGGGAAGAGCAGCCATCTCCTACGGAAGCAAGCTCAGCATCTTGTTTGGTAATCACTCCCAGCCATGAGCTTTGCAAAGGACGCGAGGTCGGTAGTTTCATCGTGCAAGTCACGTACAGTAATAGGAGTCGGAGTCGAAAGTATCTTATTCACGTCAATAATCATTCCGTACACTTATTTGTATGTATGTATATCAATAAAAAAATATGCTACTTAGCATAAACAAGCAATTTGATGCATTATATCACGTATAACTCTCGTTTTTGGGGGGGTCATTTTTCTAGTTGTCGATTCACGACAAAAACACTACTTGGTATTAGTGATCACCAAGGGTGTATTTTATTGTTGGTAAGTCTAACTCATGTAGACTATGCCTTAATTGGCACCTTATTTTGAGGGTATTCCCTACTAATGTCCTTGCCTTGTCTCTTCTTTGAAAAATGTTTGACTCGTGGATCTTGGCGCTTACGTGAATGCAATGAAAACCTTTTTGTAAAATGTTTTTATGAGAGAACTCTAGTGATTGTAGTCTAGACTCGAGAAGGAATCCTAGTTCACTACAATCGAAGCTCTGATACCAAACTGTCACACCCTGTCTTTTGCGGAAGCGTATGATGTGTGACTGGTTTAATATCATTGCATTCAATCGTAATAAACAACTACGTGATCAAAACGACGTTCATCCATTCATGAAAATTTGAGTATTACAAATACTTGTTATTTAAGTTTTAAAAACACAACCTTCGTCTAGGTTACAATTCAACAAAAGTGGATGACATCTAAACTTGAAGTCTACTTCTAGCTATGACACTTGCGCCCAAGATCCATCCTGTCACCTGAAATACATGTAATTTTGGAAAACATCAACATAAAGTTGAGCGAGTTCATGCGTTCTGTATATCTTGTATGAAAACATAGTTTGTATTTTGTACAAATCAAGTATTCTTGTATAAATCAAGTTTTCTTGTGCACCCCACGTATTAAATGATTGTTTATACAAGGACATTAAGGCACGTGAGGACATAGGGAGCATTAGTATTTTCTCCTTCAAGGCATGTGAGGACATAGGGAGCATTAGTGTTTTCTCCCTCAAGGCATGTGAGGACATAGGAAGCATTAGTATTGGCTCCTTTAACTGTGTCGATTAACCTCGACTGTGTCGATTACCCTCGATTGTGTCGATTAACCACGACTGTGTCGATTTCCCTCGACTGGGACACCGAAGCACTCAAGAGGTCACATAAGGGCCATGAGTGGGGCTCGGCCGTAACCGTTAGATCTAACCCTCGTCCCTAATTAAGTATTAATGGCATCTCAATATCTAGTTTAAGCTCACATGATCTAGTATTTTCTAGGCATTTCTTAAAGCACATCATACTCGGTACTCGTTCTCACCAAGAGTGCTTTTCGTATTTTTTGTATTCTCAAATCGTATTGCACTCGGTACTCGTTCTCACCAAGAGTGCTTCTTGTATTTTTACCATTTGTAAAAATTGTAATATTTGTAACATGTATTTCACCCCTGAGAGTTATAAAACCAAAACAGTTAAAGAAAAGGGGGAGCATGAACTCACAACTTTGCGTTCCTGTGTCGTAAACTCCACCGGATTTGCTTATCTAGCGTCGCGGCCTAAACGTGTGTTATTAACGTTAGTCACTAGACTTGTATCGCACAAGTACAAGCCCCTATCTTTTGTATTTGTATTGTTGTGTTGAAATATTTTATATTTTTAACTAAATATCTTACTTATATTATTTTCCCAAAAATTAATATAAGTATATTGTGTTTTGCACTTTGCACCCGAATTATGTATCTTGTCTGAGTATGTTGTATGTGTATTTTCACTTCTTAAGAGTACTTAGTGTATTTTCAAGTCCTAATACACTATCATGCAAAATACATACTACACACACTTAGCACAAAATTTTTGGTGATCAAATAATATATATTTTCCTCAGATAACATACTCGACACTTAGACACGCAAATTACTACTTATGTCATTTCAACTTAAATATCCAAAACTGGGCTGTTTTCGGGCATTTTAATAAAATAGTTAACTTATCCCAAAAATTCCCAAATTTTTACAGAATATCTTAAACGATCCAAATATTATTGTGTAAAAATCTAGGGATCCAGTTCATCACCAATATTTTAAAAAATTCATTTTTTGACTGAAATCAGATATATCTTTTTCTGACTGCAGTCCACGAAATAATTTATTTAAAATTCATCGAGAGTCCGATTTACGAAATTCAGTGAGAGAATTACAAATACATTGGTGGTCATCTACAGTACAAATTTCATGATCTAACTCTGCACAGAATTCAAGTTATGACGGAAAACAGAACACATATTTTCAGCAGTAAAAATGCAGCTTTAGCTGCTGTTACAAAATGCCATTTTAAAAATAGTAAACAAAGTCCAAAAATTATGATTCTAGTGCCATTAGAACCATATTTCATAATAACACGTTATAGACTCAAGAAATTCAAGTTTTTGTTAAGTTATGACCTGTTTACAGCCAACTGAAGTTGCCTGTAAAAGCTTGGACAGAATCTAGCTTTTAGCTTTCTAATTCGTGTTTGATTGATTCCGTTAGCATGTTTAGTGATCACAACAACAGCAAACATCAATATTAACAAGTAAATCATCAAGTAATCAACAACATGTCCACTACAACATCCTACTACATCATTTCGTCATGTAAATCTTCATGTAAAGCTTTATGTTTCAAGACTTTGTTTATGTTCTTAGTGTTTCTTAAGATTTCACCATACTTTTTACTATTAACCATCAAAAATATGAAGAAGATGAAGATCTAAGGCACTTACTACTAGCACAAGGCTAGGGGAGTTCAAGTGATGAAAAGTGGTGGTTAATAGCAAACGAAGAAGGTCCTTCAAGTTCCGTCGCTTCCACACTTCCTAACCTAGCTTCTTACACCTTGGAGTCACCATAGAAAGCTTGATATGGAGCTTGAAATGGATGTGTGTGTTTGGGGGGTTGGAGCCGTAGGTATGGTAGTAGAAGAAGAAGGAGTTGGGTGTTTATGGTGAAGTATGAGAATGAAGCATGGACTTATGGTTATAAGTATTATTTTCCAACAATCAAATGGCATATGGCATAAATGTTGGAATATTCTCCAACAAGATCTAGTAAAACATAAGGAAGAAATCCCATGTGGGATTCTTGTCTCCTAACCGGTCATCAAGGTGGGGGGGGGGGGGGGTCTAGTTGGGTTGCAAGTCTTGGTTACTTATTCTAGTTAGGATTAAGTATTTAGTTAGTGTATTATGTGTATGATTTAACATATAGTGTGTTAGGGTGTTCGGGAACCCTAGCTAGCTTAGAAAAATAAAAACATTGCTTCTAGCAATATTTTGGTGTTCCGGGTAATGTCCGGTTGTTCGGTTACATACCGGTTCGTTTAAGTGCTAAAATGCACCGTTTAGTGTCTTTCAATTATTCTTTTGTAACACTTTCAATCCCCGACACTTAGGGAAGTATTCTGGATCAATTTGTCATATTTTTGCATGAAATTTAGGTGTTAAAAGCTGATGTATAGCTGAATTTAATAAAATTCTGCACTTAAAGTGCGTTTCGGGTGCTTTTTAGTGCGTATTTTAGGTCCGGATGGTATATATGTAAACCCTTGTATGTACTCTTGGGTTTTAATGTATTCTTGTCGTCGGACCTACACCTAGGCCTCAATTCTAATGTCTGACTGCTTTCTGCAGTTTTGTGACACAGTGTGTCTTACCGGTGAGTTTACTAATATTTTTGACGCAACGCTATCATGAAGTAATTCTTGTAGTTTAACAAGTTCATGAATTCACTTGTATGGAATTCAGAAATTTATTTGTCTGGTAAACTAGATCATGTACAGTCATTAAAGCACAAATTACTGTTCATCTAGTGTACGGAATGTACGGAAAAGTCACGGTTGTCACATTTATACCGTGTATAGTTTGTACAATTTATCGTTATATATAGTTTAATTTTATTTAAAATTACGTGCTATTGATCATATTTGCGGTTTCCAGGTCTCGATACATAAAGTTGCTAAAAAAGGAACAAAAAAACGAGCTGAAATGCTGAAACATTAAGTCCTGGAACCAGCTTTAAAGAGTTAGAATTATTTGTTGAAGTTTTCATGAAGTTAAAGTTGGATTTTTAAGCAAGAGTCTGTGAAAAATTGATAGTGGCGTCGCACCATGGAGAGTATGGAAGTCAGTCGCGTAGCGCTAGCTAGTAAACAAGAAAATCTGAATTTTGTGATGGTGGCGTCGCGCCACCACAATAGACCTTACCCGTCGCGCGACGCGACGGGGTTGACTGGCGTGTTTAATTTGTTCGAAACTAGGGTTTGGTATATAAATCAAGAGATAATCATCATCATGAAGGACTTATGAATCCAAGAACCCTAAGGCGAATTTCAGAGTAATTTTCAAGTATTTCGAAGTGCTTTAGCTTGCAGGAATCATTCGGTTGAAGCTTGGAGCGTAGGAACGAAGATTGTTCGGGTCTTATCTCCCGGTTTTCTTTATTTTTGTGTTTCAATACTTTTCCAATGAATTCTTGTTTTGAACTTGCTTTGTTTATCTTAGACGTCATGTTTCTTGGCTAAAACCTTCGATACTACCTAGGCAAGATGATAGTTTAATCAAGTTTGGATTTTTAACGGTTTTCATTGTTTTGTTATGGATTGATCTTTGAAAGTAAATAATTCTAGAATATCTGATTTGGTACGTGTGCGTGTTTACTTTTGATTGTTGATTATTTGCTGTTTCACATAGATTTTGGTGAATGTCTTTCACATAATAAATTTGTGTTGATTATTTTGATTCCTTGTGGGTTCGGGTGATCTTTGGGTAAATCGGCCGATAGCCTTAGAAACAGTAACTGAAATTCAATTAGAATTAAATATTCTGCTTAACTTGTCGCTGAGAGGCTCGAGTTAGTTATTAGGTCTCAGTGCAATATATAGCTAAGACAGGTTTTGAGTGAAGTCGGTTTTGTTGGATCGGTTCCGTGACTCTAAACAGTCAGTAAAGGCAGTTCATCATTGATTACTTAGGCAGAATCAAAGTAAACAACGTCAAACAACTTGTATCCTTTTAACTTTCTTTCTATTACTGATTGCTGAGCTTTTACAATGAATTTTGACAAAAATCCGGCAGCACCTTCGCTCACACACACAACTGTTCCGTTTCAAATGAACATGCACAACACCTATTTATAGGCTAAGCCTATTCCGTTTGAGGGTGGCATGACCTTGTTCAAACAAACCTGTTCAAACGGACTGGACATGTTCAAACGGACAACCATGTTCAAACGGAATCCCTTGTATCACTTCCGTTTGAACTTGGTTTTGACATCTTCAAACGGAAACACTTCCTAAAACATGACTAAACCCTAATTCAATCACTATTGTGCACTCATTTAACCTATCTAGACATAAGACTCAAATAAGACGTAGTTAACAGACAGTAGATGCACCAACAGACTCCCCCTTGGATGTTGACGAAGTCTTTGGCTTCGAGTCTTTAGTCTTTATCTTTGTCTGGACATGTAAAAGCTTCCTTCAATCCTTTCATCTTCAATCAACAGCTATCATAAAGCACAGAATCTGAATCTTTAACAACCTTCAAGCTCCCCCTTGAATATAGATTCAGGAACTGTCTCCGACTTTTAGTCTTCAGACTCCCCCTATCAGTAGGCTGGGATTTTGCTTTGCTGTCTTCTCAAACTAACACCTGTTACCTGCATATACTCTACCCAAATATAAGATATATGACAATAACAGTATCAAATTTAAACGTACCTTTTAACTTTCAGTGCTTAGAAATCCAATTAAGTATTCAGGTCCAAATTAATGACCCTGATTACTCAATTAATCTACCAAGTCCAATTTAATGACCTTGATTGATCTGAGACAATACATGTGACAACTCGAGTTTCCGACTTTCACTTTCGCATTTAATGCACGTTGACTTTGACTGTTGAATGTGATTATTAGTTGTTTGTTTAATTGACTTATAACTGAAACCGTTGTAATAAGATAAAGTGCATTGTGTTTGCATGAGTATGTGTTTTTGGGTTTGTATGGTTATGTGTTTGTTTGGGGCATGTGAACTTAACTGATTAAATCATTACGGACCTAAAAGCCCATTAAGGACCCGACGAATCAAATGTAATTCGCCATACAACCTCTCGACGAAACAGGTCCTTGATTCGTCAAGAGCACGTCGACGAAACAGAAGTCAGTTTCGCCGGCCCAGTTTCGCCAAAAGCCCAGTTCGGGCCCAGAACGTTAAATCGCAAATATTAACGTGAACCGACTTCTGTTTTCATATCTTTGGCAAAAGTTGAAACCCTAGAGCTCTCTTAGTGCGACGGCAGACCACCCCCCCCCCTCGAGGCAGCATCCCACCGATTCATCCTTGCGGTTAGTAATTATCTATTGCTTTGTTGTGAATGTTGGGTTAATCTATGTAACATGTCTAGTAGATGTGATTGAACCGATTTGTATGTGGTGTTAGGTGAGGTCCAATAGTTTTCAAGTAATCATATGATTGTCAGTGTGCTTCGAACTTATAAAGGATCAATTTCATTAACTTTGTGGGCATGTAATCAGACCTTTAGATGGTCCAATCATGCCATTGCATTCAATAGAATTTTATCAGATTATTTAATGATGATGACCCCATGGAATGATTTTAAGGAACTGATCAAACGTGAATACAGTAGTTATGATGCCATCCACAAGTTGGAAGTGGAGTCCTTTAACATGAAGATGACGGGGTCAGAGATAGAAGCGTACACGATAACGATCCAACAAACTAGCAATTTTGTGTCCAACTATGGTGAATCCTCCCATTAAGAGCTTTGAGCTGTACCTCAAAGGCTTAGTACCAGGAATTCAAAACTATGTGATGACGGCTAATCTTGCTACTATTCAAGATGTTACTTATCTTGCTCATCGTCTCACAGACCAGGCAGTGGAACAGAACAAGCTGCCTCAACGTATCAGCGCTACTACTACCACTACTACTTCAACTACTTCTGCTACCCTCAGTGACAACGAATGTAAGTGGGATGGAACCTCTAGCAAGGGTTCGACTACGATTCCGTCCCAGGCACAGCAGCGAAAGATCAATGAC
Organism: Helianthus tuberosus; assembly: GCA_030545235.1. Classification (NCBI taxonomy): domain Eukaryota; kingdom Viridiplantae; phylum Streptophyta; class Magnoliopsida; order Asterales; family Asteraceae; genus Helianthus; species Helianthus tuberosus. The sequence continues at coordinate 130,848,367 of CM060407.1, forward strand.
AACCAAAGTCCTGGACAGCAACCTTTTAGTAGTCAAGGGCAGGGTGAATACAGGGGAAACCACCCCAAGTGCAAACAATGTAACTTGCACCACAGCGGGCAGTGCAACCGAAATCATTGTCAATGATGCGACAAGCTTGGTCATGGAGCCAAAGACGGTAGAAACTCACGTCCTGCAAGCCAGAACCAACAATAACAGCCACAAGATCTACATAATCAGCAGCGACAGCAGGGTAATAAGGAATGTTATCAGGGTGGTGCTGAAGGTCTCTTCAAGAGACACTGCCCACGGTTGAACCAGAACCAGAATCAGAACCACAACCAAGGAAACGGGAACTAGCGAAGACAACAACGGGGATAATAACGACGGCAATGGTGCCAGGGGTCGAGTGTTCGTGATTGGTCAGGGTGATACTAGGAATGACCCCAGCGTTGCGATAGTTTCGACATCGTCATTAGTATGGACTGGTTATCCCAACAACAAGCAGAGATCCTATGCAAGGAGAAGATCATCCGCATTCCTCGTGCTGGTTAAGAACCTTTGGTAACTCATAGTAACAAGCTCCTGGAGCAGCACCCATAGCTCGAGCACCTTATCGCTTAGCTCCAACTAAACTGGAAGAACTGTCTAAGCAACTGCAAGAACTCTTGGAAAAGGGTTTCATACGTCCTAGCTCTTCGCCTTGGGGAGCCCCAGTACTATTTGTAAAGAAGAAGGACGGTACCTTCCGCATGGGTATAGACTACCGCGAACTGAACAAGGTGACTGTGAAGAATCGCTATCCTCTTCCACGCATCGACGATTTATTCGACCAGTTGCAAGGGTCGAGCTATTACTCGAAGATTGATCTAAGGTCGGGATACCATCAACTGAGAGTCCGGGATGAGGACGTCTCCAAAACAGCTTTCAGAACACGCTACGGCCATTACGAGTTTTTGGTCATGCCTTTCGGGCTAACGAACGCGCCTGCAGTTTTCATGGATCTTATGAACAGGGTGTGCAAACCTTATCTTGACAAGTTCGTCATTGTTTTCATCGATGACATTCTGATCTACTCGAAGAGTCATGAGGAACACGAGCATCACTTACGACTTATTTTGGAACTTCTTCGAACGGAACAGCTATACGCCAAGTTTTCCAAATGTGACTTCTGGCTTCGTGAAGTCCATTTCCTAGGCCACGTGGTAAACCAGGATGGGATTCATTTTGATCCATCCAAGGTAGATTCGATCAAGAACTGGCCTGCACCTCGTACACCAACAGAAATACGCCAATTTTTGGGTCTGGCGGGATACTACAGAAGGTTCATCAAAGACTTCTCAAAGATTGCACAACCGCTTACACTATTGACACAGAAAGGTGTTGTTTATCGTTGGGGTAAACAGGAAACAGCGTTTCAGCACTTAAAGGATAGACTTTGTAGCGCACCTATCCTCTCATTGCCTGAAGGCACCGATGATTTCGTAGTCTACTGCGACGCATCAATCCAAGGTCTTGGATGTGTGCTGATGCAACGGGATAAAGTTATTGCTTACGCGTCGCGCCAACTTAAGATTCACGAACGGAATTAAACAACACATGACTTAGAGCTGGGAGCTGTTGTTTTTGCGCTCAAGATATGGCGACATTACTTGTACGGTACTAAGTGCACTATATACACTGATCACAGAAGCCTCGAACATATCTTCAAACAGAAGGAACTGAATATGCGACAACGACGATGGGTCGAATTACTGAACGACTACGAATGTGCTATAAAGTACCATCCAGGCAAAGCCAATGTTGTGGCTGACGCCCTCAGTCGAAAGGATACTACACCTAAGCGTGTACGAGCTCTACAACTCACAATACAGTCTAGTCTTCCTTCTCAGATACGAGATGCTCAGGTGGAAGCATTGAAACCAGAAAACGTCAAGGCTGAAGCCCTACGCGGCTCAAGGCAACGCTTAGAACAGAAGGAAGATGGAGCTTATTACGTAACAGGACGCATTTGGGTCCCACACTATGGTAACTTACGCGAGCTTGTAAGGGATGAAGCTCATAAGTCTCGCTACTCGGTACATCCAGGTTCGGATAAAATGTACCACGATATCAAAACTACATATTGGTGGCCTAGCATGAAGGCCCACATAGCAACATACGTTAGCAAATGCTTGACTTGTGCGAGAGTCAAGGCAGAATACCAGAAACCATCAGGCCCACTTCAACAACCAGAGATACCACAATGGAAATGGGAGCAAATTTCCATGGATTTTGTTACTGGCCTACCTAGATCGCAACGCGGAAATGACACTATTTGGGTGATCGTGGATCGACTCACAAAGTCTGCACACTTCCTGGCTATTAAAGAAACGGATAAGTTCTCTACATTAGCAGACATATATCTTAAAGAAGTGGTTTCAAGGCACGGGGTGCCAACTTCCATTATCTCTTATCGTGATGCACGTTTTATTTCAGAACTGTGGCGAGCGATGCACAAATCTTTTGGCTCTCGTTTAGACATGAGCACAGCTTATCACCCTCAGACGGATGGGCAGTCTGAGCGCACCATTCAAACTCTAGAAGACATGCTTCGGGCGTGCGTAATTGACTTTGGCAATGGTTGGGAAAAACATCTGCCACTTGTGGAATTTTCATACAATAACAGCTACCACACCAGCATTAAAGCTGCTCCATTCGAGGCATTGTACGGGCGTAAATGCCGGTCACCTCTCTGTTGGGCAGAGGTGGGAGATAGTCAAATCACAGGTCCAGAAATGGTAGTTGATACTACTGAAAAGATTGCTCAAATACGACAACGCATGGTGGCAGCTCGTGACCGTCAGAAAGCATACGCTGATAAAGACAGGAAACTACTCGAATTCCAGGTTGGGGATCGAGCGCTACTTAAAGTTTCACCCTGGAAGGGTGTGGTTCGTTTTGGCAAACGAGGCAAGCTCAATCCGCGTTATGTCGGACCTTTCGAAGTCACAGAGAAAATAGGCAAAGTGGCCTACAAACTGAATTTACCACCTGAACTCAGTGCAGTTCACAACGTTTTTCATGTGTCGAATCTGAAAAAGTGTCTGTCAGATGAGACCCACACAGTTCCTTTGAAGGAACTCACCATCGACGAGCGTTTGCAGTTCGTCGAAGAACCAGTTGAAATCACAGACCCGGATGTTAAGGTCCTCAAGAACACGAGAATCCCTCTTGTACGAGTTCGTTGGAGCTCCCGTCGCGGCCCAGAGTTCACCTGGGAGCGTGAAGATCAAATGAAACTCAAGTATCCCCAGTTATTCGGAACCAATGCAACTACTACTGAGGCTGAAGCTACTACTGCAGAATTTCGGGACGAAATTCCAAATCAACGGGGGGATGATGTGACACCCCAGGAAAACCAGTGAACGATACAACTTACCTAGCTTCCTCAGTAACCGCATGCTAAATTTCGGGACGAAATTTCTTTCAAGTTGGGGATAATGTGACAACTCGAGTTTTCGACTTTCACTTTCGCATTTAATGCACGTTGACTTTGACTGTTGAATGTGATTATTAGTTGTTTGTTTAATTGACTTATAACTGAAACCGTTGTAATAAGATAAAGTGCATTGTGTTTGCATGAGTATGTGTTTTTGGGTTTGTATGGTTATGTGTTTGTTTGGGGCATGTGAACTTAACTGATTAAATCATTACGGACCTAAAAGCCCATTAAGGACCCGACGAATCAAATGTAATTCGCCATACAACCTCTCGACGAAACAGGTCCTTGATTCGTCAAGAGCACGTCGACGAAACAGAAGTCAGTTTCGCCGGCCCAGTTTCGCCAAAAGCCCAGTTCGGGCCCAGAACGTTAAATCGCAAATATTAACGTGAACCGACTTCTGTTTTCATATCTTTGGCAAAAGTTGAAACCCTAGAGCTCTCTTAGTGCGACGGCAGACCCCCCCCCCCCTCGAGGCAGCATCCCACCGATTCATCCTTGCGGTTAGTAATTATCTATTGCTTTGTTGTGAATGTTGGGTTAATCTATGTAACATGTCTAGTAGATGTGATTGAACCGATTTGTATGTGGTGTTAGGTGAGGTCCAATAGTTTTCAAGTAATCATATGATTGTCAGTGTGCTTCGAACTTATAAAGGATCAATTTCATTAACTTTGTGGGCATGTAATCAGACCTTTAGATGGTCCAATCATGCCATTGCATTCAATAGAATTTTATCAGATTATTTAATGATGATGACCCTATGAGAATGGTTTTGATTGGTTGCTGTTGATGTCGGCGAGTTAGGGTTTTTGTGATATTATGACGTAACTGAGGTGATACGTAACTGGCGTTTGACGAATCGGAACTTAATGACGAATCTGAAATATGACGAATCAGGATTTGATTCGTCAATAAATCAAACGACGAAACTGGGGTTTGTTTCGCCGAAGGGACTCTCGACGAAACTGATGGTGTTTCGTCGAGTGGGGAACCTGTTGTAACTTGGTTTGTTTCCGTTAGAACTTAACTGACCTAATTAACTGCTGTTAACTGAATTGCATGTTCCGTATGTGTTTGAATATGTGTTATGTGCTACGTGATGATCTTTGACTCGGTGTTACCATGTTGTACTCGTACATAAACTGATTTCTCATACGTGAATAATCTAGGACGTGATTGATTTACTTTGAGCACATACTTAGCATACCGAGCAAACCAAGGTGAGTTCACACTCTTACCAAGGCATGGGATTCCCCGGTGGGTTGGGAATGGGATTGAATGATTACTTGTACTTACATCACCACTAGACTACTTACCACGGTCCTCGGATTGGGAAGGATGCCTGTGCCAAACTCTACGTAAAGCCTACGTACTGTCCTCGGTTTGGGAAGGACACTAGTGTTTAAACCTACGTAAATCCTACGTACTACTGTCCTCGGATTGGGAAGGACACCAGCACTAAACCTACGTAAATCCTACGTACTACTGTCCTCGGATTGGGAAGGACACCAGCACTAAACCTACGTAAAACCTACGTACTACCGTCCTCGGATTGGGAAGGACGCCAGCGCTAAACCTACGTACTCGCTACGTACTGTCCTCGGTTGGGAAGGGCACTTACGTAAAACCTACGTAAAATTTTACTTACTACTATCCTCGGATTGGGAAGGATACTTATGGTTACGAATAGTCTAGTGGATATACAACATGGGAAGCCCCCACCAATAGAACGTACTATCGGCCCAGTAGAGCCACATGTTACATACGAACTTACTATTACACATTTACTTTCTGTGAACTCGCTCAACTAGTTGTTGACTCTCTGCTGCATGCCTTGCAGGATCTTAGGTACATTGGAGCTTGCACAGGGAGGAGCAGGTCGTTGTGGGCACGGATTGTGGATCTTATATTGAAACATCAAACAATGAACTTATTACTTACGTTGGGTTTACATTTTATGCTTCCGCTATACACTTAACATGTTTTGTTGGGACACCTTTCATATCGTTTGGTCTAAATTACATTAAATTCTTATTACGTTTGATATGATTGGTGGCTTGATCCTGGTCAGTCACGCCTCCAAGCGGTGATACTCCGCGTGTGGATTTTGGGGGTGTGACAATACACACTGACATTCAAACAAACATTTTCAAACAATTTTCTGAAAATTACAAGTTTCAAATTAATGAAATTGTTTCGACTTTCTATTTTCTCAATTAACCATAATTAGCTCCAAACTCATCATCCAGTCCAGAAACTCCTGCATCTGCTTTCAACTTTCGAATCCGAAGATCAACTCTCCACTTTGGTTTGTCAAGAATAAAGCAGAAGTGTAAAATCTTTTTGTATTTTTAATAAAACTTCTAAACTAGAAATGAAATACAGAACTAAAATGCAATGAAAGTAAACTATTTACAAACATATTTTTGTTGAGCGTGTTAGGGAATCATATCAGCCATTTGACAAGTCACAAGTACCGTTAAGCTTCAATTTCATACTCAGAATTAAACAATTCACGTAGATTGTCGATATACTGATCCACTTAAATTTTCACACAATTTTCAATCTGTTCAGGATACTGATTTAGTGTTTTAGAGACTTAAACTTATACGTGTGTCCCACCTCTTGAATATACTCCCGTATCCAGATCCCAATATGCAGTCTTACAGGTGAGTATACCACAAATGATATCTATAAAGGGTTAATAAATTATGAAGAATCATGAGAGCTCAGGTCAGAACCATCGTTCAGCAGAGAGATCATGACTCAACTTGTGGGTGTGTCCCCTTTAGAGGATCTTTTTTTACAACAGCATGGCTAAGCAATTTTATTGTCTTATCATTTATGCTGAGGGTGATGCTATGTTTCAAGCATTGCGGAAAGTATTATTCAGGGACTAGGTCAGAACTTCCATTCAGCAGAAGTCCCGGAATAATACCCCAGATATCACTGAGTATAAGGACCTAGTATATCAGAAAAAGGAATCTTTCAAACGAAATTTCAGGGGTTACCTATATATCCAAGTAGTGTTCCCCACGAAATAAGCAAGTAAGATTTAGGTTTATATCCCGAACAAACCTACTAAATGTGCAAAAACATATCGGCACATCATCAGCGAGACAGTTTAACGCATTTAAATATTCCATTTCGTTAGCATACCGTAACTGTCAAGCCGATGTACTATCATTTTCCCTTTTTACACAAGCTCTTTTCTGGATTTCTACTGTTTTTGGATTTTGAAAATATATCATGTTTTTGTATTTTTGTCATTTTTTTATTGTTTTTGTATTTTCTGAAATATTACCCTATACTCCCCCTAAATACCAAAACAGGTAAAAAATCGACAAACCATTGCAGATTGCTTCTCAACATCATCTACAATGTCTCCTTCATCAACGCCAATAATCTCCTCCAACACCGATAAAAGCTTCATACCATTCAGTTTTAGCAAATATTGAAAACGTGTTTTCTCAATTCGTATCAACTTCTTCTCGAAACAATCGTGAATGAAGTGATGACGAATCTCAATATGTTTGGTTTTAGCGTGATGAACTGGATTTTTAGTAATGTGAATCGCTGCCTCATTATCAACAAAGATAGGGGTGTTTAGAAATTGCAAACCGTAGTCGCGCATCTGTTTCTGGATCCACAAGATCTGAGAGCAGCAACTGCTAGCAGATACATACTCCGCTTCACATGTGGATAAAGCAACAGAGGTCTGCTTTTTGCATTGCCAGGTGACCAATCGTGATCCGAAAAACTGGCACCCTGCTGTTGTTGATTTAGCATTAACTTTGCAGCATCCGAAATCAGAATCGAAATACCCTTCAAGCGTGAAATTTCCTTCTCTTGGATACCACAACCCCAATGATGGAGTTCCTTTCAGGTAGCGTAATATCCTCTTGACTATTACCATGTGCGATGCTCTCGGGTTAGATTGAAATCTTCCTGCGAGGCAGGTTGGGTACATAATATCGGGTCTTGAAGCTGTCAAATACATCAGCGATCCAATCATGGAACGATACATCGTTTCATCTACCTTCTCTCCGGTGAGATCAAGGTTTATCCCATGATTCGTTGCTAATGGGGTGGAAGCTGGAGTAGAACTTGACATCCCGAATTTCTCTAAGATATCATGAACATACTTCGTTTGATGTATGAAAATTCCTTTGGGTAGTTGATCAACCTGCAATCCCAAAAAGAATTTCATCTCACCCATTGATGACATTTCGAATTTCTGCTTCATGACTTGTTCAAAATCTTTGCACAAATTTTCATTTGTTGACCCAAATATGATGTCGTCCACATATATCTGAACAATCAGAAGATGACCGTCGACTTCTTTGGTGAAGAGAGTGGCATCCACTTTTCCACGAATAAAGCTGTTGGCTAGCAGGTGTTGAGACAATGTCTCGTACCAAGCTCTCGGTGCCTGGTGTAAACCATACAACGCTTTGTCCAGCAAATAGACCTTATCTTTGTGGTGTGGATCGGTGAAGCCCGGTGGCTGACCGACATATACCTCCTCTTTTACCTTCCCATAGAGAAACGCCGATTTTACATCTAACTGATATACTTCAAAATTTTTCCAAGATGCAAATGCTAGGAAGATTCTGATAGCTTCTAGTCGAGCAACTGGAGCATATACTTCGGTGAAATCTATACCCTCCTGTTGACTGAAACCCTGGACTACGAGTCGAGCTTTGTTACGAACCACAACTCCTCTATCGTCTCTCTTGCACTTGAACACCCACTTGGTGTTTATCTTCCTTTGACCATCAGGCAAATCCACTAATTTCCACACTCCCAACTTCTCGAATTGGCTCAGTTCCTCCTGCATCGCATTGACCCAAGAATCTTCAGTAAGCGCCTCTTTATAAGTCCTTGGCTCAATATGCGAAATAAAACAACTCAATGAGAATTCAGTTTGCAAAGGAGCAACTTTTGTATAAAAACATGTAAGCCCTTGATCAAGCTGTCTTCTAGTGCAGACGCCTGACTGCAATTCTCCGATTATCAATTCCTCTGGATGGTATGAAAGAGTTTGTGGCATTACTTCGCCTGAAACATCTACATCGCCTTCCAGATTAGTAACATTCTGATTTGCACCTTGTTCACTGATTGGGTTTGTTTGACCTGAAATCTGAATTTGCTCCCCCTCAGAATCTGAATCACCACGATCAAATACTGGAATGTTCTCAGATTCTTGATTATCATTCTGTGTCGTCTGATTATCTTGAGCAACTTCATTTTGTTGGACATCATCATGTTCACCAGCATTGCTCGGACCTGCTTCATCATCATTCAATGTTTGTTTCGGTCGACTTGAATACTCAGCTGGAAACCTTTCCTGCGATTCTTCATACTCACGAAAAATATCCAACTCATCAAAGAAATCTTCTTCTTCTTCTTGTTCTTCCATCATGTCAAACGAATCCCACAATTTGTCGTAATGAAAACGCCATGAATCTCCAGGATTCTGCGGCGGCATTGTTATACCTTGACATTCAACATTGGGAGCTTCAATAATCCACTTCAGACTTGGAACGAAGACTCGTCGTAACGGGCTTGCATAACCTATGAATATCCCTTCAATACTCTTCGGACCAAACTTTCCAAAGGCTCTAGAACAGTACAGGGTGACCCGAACGGTTCAAGATACTTCAGATTTGGTTTGCGGTTATTGATCAACTCAAAGCATGTTTTGTTGAATTTCTTGACAGTGAGAACTCTGTTGAGCGTATAGCATGTGGCGGAAACTGCTTCTGCCCAAAAATTTATCGGTAGCTTTGAATCAGCGAGCATTGTTCTGGCCGTTTCGATTAGCGTCCTGTTTTTGCGTTCTGTAACTCCATTCTGCTGCGGAGTGTACGGAGCACTAAACTCATGCAATATACCTCTTTCATCACAAAATTCTTCCATCTTGTTGTTCTTGAATTCGGTACCATTATCACTTCTAATTCTTTTGGTACGCCGTTGGTACAGATTTTCAGTCTTTCTGAACAACGCCATCAAACTGTCAAACGTTCCATCTTTTAACTTCAAGAATGATACCCACGAAAATCTGGAATAATCATCAGTAACCACAAGACAGTAGAGATCTCCTGTAATACTTTTGACGTTCACTGGACCAAACAGATCCATATGTAGTCTCTCTAACGGTCTAGAAACTGAATTGACTTGCTTTTTAGGGTGTGACTTTTTCTTCTGCTTGCCTTTGATGCAACTAATGCACTCCCTTTCCAGATGAAAACCTTTAATATTAACACCTATAACTAAATCATTGTGCACCAAGTGATTCATTTTTCGCAAATGTATATGTCCCATTTTTCGGTGCCACAACTTCGATTCTTTCTCTGTTGCTCTAGACACAAAACAATGAGCCTGACCCGTGCTTGTAGTAGCTACACTCATGTCCAACACGTACAGATCGTTGACGGTTGGTGCCCTCATGATAATCCATTCTTCAGGAATAACAAATCCTGGCTTCAAGATCAAACATTCTTTATCAGTAAAGTGAGTGGTATACATCCTGTCACAAATCTGTGATATACTCAGCAGATTATTCTCCAGCTCAGCAATGTAGTTAACTCTTTCAAACGTAACAATCCCATTGGATAACGTTCCTTCACCAACAATTCTTCCACCTTGGTTTCCTGTGAATCCCACATACCCACCATTGAAATTTCTAACATCGTACAACAATGCAGTCTTCCCTGTCATATGTCGAGACGCTCCACTATCCATAATCCATCATGAAACAGTTCTCGAAAGTTCCTGCACATATCACAATTTGATTTAAAAACACATTTCAATAAAGATGCCGATTCATGCTTCACAATTACCAACTAGGAAGCTCCGGCAAGTCCAAAATTTTTAGTGAGATTTTGATGCTACCCAAGCCTCTTTCGACTTAGGTAATTGGACTTTAATGTGAGATTTTGTAGTGTAAAGTGGCGGAAAATTTTTATCATTCATTTTTAAGCTTTCTTCTGATCCAACCTCAACCTTTTTGTATAAGAAAAACTCATCTATCTTAAGTTGACTGGTTGGTTGATTTTTCTTTTGAACATTTTTCTTCTCTGGTGGAGTAGAAGATTGTTTCTCCAATTGTTCATAATAATCCAAAGGAACATTCATCTTTACCGGAATGGTAGAAAACGATTGTTTTTTCAACTCTGAAACCTTTGTTTTTTCAACAACTTTTGGCTTCCATGTTTGTTGAGATGAAGCAACCCGTTTATAGAATTTGTCATTTTTAGTTACCACATTCTTAACAGGTTCAATTTTGACTTTCGTTTTCTCATTTTTCAAAATTTTCTCAACAACCATTGGAGCTTTTCCTTTTGCATCAACCTTAGTCTTTTGATTCTCAACAACTTCAGTCTTAGGCTTGAAGTTGGTGCAATTTCTTGCATTGTGACCAACTTTGTTGCATCTAAAACATGTACGAGTATCAACTACCCAACTTGTGCCTTCAGACTGAGGTTGTGAGACCCTCTTCTTAAAGAACTCTTCATTTGATTTTGAAAAAATCTTTTTCTCTTCATCAGAAAGTGAACTTGAACTGTTCACAAACACTTTCTTTTCAGCAAACTTCTTATTCTGAAAATTCTTTCTTTGATAATTCTTACCACCCTGATATCCTCCCGACCAATTGTTTCGGTTGTTGTTATAAAAACGTGGTGGAACTACAGGTTTCTTGTAGTAAGCTTTTTCTTTTTCAAAATTCATTTGCCTATTTGTCTGATTCAAACCTTCTACTTCAGACAAATCAATTTCCACCAGTTTGAAAACATTTTTCAACTTGTTCAGATTAACATTCTCCAGAGGAAACTCAGAATCCGAATACAACTTATCAGATCCAGCCATCTTGTACATCACAAGACCCGGTTCTTCATTTAAGTTGTTTTTGGACTTTGGTTTCGGAATGTAATTGTCCAGAAAACACTCTTCATCCTCAGCTGAATCACTATCCAAAACACTTTCAGCCATGCCTTTAACAATCTAAGTTTGAACACTATCATCAGATGATGATGAAGAAAATGTCACATCAATTGAATCAGGAAGTTTCACTTCATTTTCATCTTCAACATTAACCAACCCAGATTGCTTTTTCGAATAATTGTCTAGAACTGGTGGTGGAACTTGATGAAACCCGACCCCAGTTCCATCACAGTATACATCTTCGCCTGCTTTGTTTTTCCCGATGGGTTTGGGAACAACGTGTTGTTAAACAAAGCTTGCAGAGCTGTAACTGTTCAATTTCAAATTTATACGCTCATTCTCAATCTTAGCTTCTTCAAATTGAAGTTTCAATTTAGCAATCTCATCCAATTGTTTGTTGATCAATTCTTCTTTATCCCTCACAACACTTTGCAAGTGATAATTTTCTTTATATGTTTTACCGTTTCTATCATCATTATCTTTCATTGTCCGTTTAAGCTTCTCAAATTTTTCAGTGATCTCACGATTTTCAAAAACTAACTTCTCATTTTCTTTCCTAACTTTTTCTAGGTCAATTTTATCATTTTCAATTTTGTTAGTTAATTCTTTTAATCGTTCAGTTGAAGCTTTCACCATTTTATCACAATCAAGGATTTGATCCTCAACACTTCTGACTCTAGCAGTCAGATCATCAATCTTCTTACCTTTGAGATAAGTGTTTGTACTACAAACTTTGCATTCTTTGATGCAACTTTTGCAGTCAACATCACCACTGACTTTCTTACCTGACTCAGTTGTTGACGCGTTTGAACTAACCTGGCTTTTAGGCTCAGAGACGGATTTAGAGTCTACCTCAAGTGCCTTAGCAGCCAGCACCTTGTCAGCCATCTTTCCCATGTTTTCAGCATTCAACTCTTGAGTCGTGTCAATGATTCCGGTATCAACCTTCTTTGACTTCTCCTTTTCTACTTTCTCCTTCTCTTCTTTCTCTTTCTCTTCTCCGCTTCCCCACCATTTTCTTTGCCAATAATCATCTTCTTCTTTCATTTCTTTAATTATGGTTTCCATATCAAGAGTGTTATGGTCAATAGCAATGTTTCCATTTGGGTTAAGATAACATTCTCTGTCTGGATCCCATCTCCTCGCTCTCTTTGCTTCACAATAGATAGCAGATATATTGATCATTTTTTGTTGAGCTGTCATCTTCCTGTAAGCATACCTCTGTGATTCAGGTCTGGTGTCTTTCCAAGGTTCAGGTTCAGATTTTGCCATGAATGCATATCCAACCGCATCCTCCTCAGGTAACAACTCACTCCAGTCGAAACCATCATCGTCATGAATCACCGTAAGAGCTCTGGATTTCTCTTTGTTATCATCAAGCTGCTTCATCCTTGGCGGTTCTGATGATAAATCACCTTCTTGTAGTAATCTTCTCTGAATGGATTTTCAGACTCATCAGCATACGCATTTCGGTATTCACGCTTAAAGTGACCTTTCTGTTTACCCTTGAAGCATGTCACTTTAGACTTGTCAAAGCCCAACTTGGTAGATGGTCCACCAATAGACTTTCTTCCGGTTATCTCCATGAAACGCTGTGCCCAACGAACTGCACTGGCCATACACCACCTTATGTCGATCAATTCCATCTCCTCAGGATCTATTTGATCGTAATCTTCTTTTGTCAGGTTGGTGTTACCAATCTTCCCTGCTACTAGACTTTCATACGATTCTAGCACAGATGCTAGGAAAACCATCTGCTGCTTTGCCGACTCTTCGCTGAAGTTTTGAGCATTCTTTAAGTCTACAGCGATGTTACATTGAAATAAGTTCTTTGCATCAGACTGATTAGAATGTGACGAAGAACCACTGTGAAATCCACTGTTTTGACTTTCTTTGTTTGAAATGTTGGAATTCTCAGCAGAAAAAGCTGTCTTGGGAGAAGTATTCTTTGGCATCATGCTCTTTGGATAATACAAATCCAAGTTCTGCTGGTATGATGAATGATTGAGTTTGTGTGTTTTCCTTAACTCCAGCTCGTGACTCTCTAGTCTCTCAATTAGCAATTCCACTGTGAGCTGATCAGACTTGATCGTATTCTTCAACATCAAGGCATAGTATTGCCAATCCATCTCATCTGGCAACGAGTCAAACAATTTATCGACTAGCTCTTCTTGAGAATAGATAATTTCATCTCTCGCCAGTTCCAGCTTCAGGTGCCCAAACCTCTCAATCATTTTACAAACTAATTCATTCTTTAAACAACCAAACAAATCAAATTCTTTTCTAAGCAACTTCTTTTTGTTTTTCACTATTTCAGGACTTCCCAAACATTTATTTTTCAACTTTTCCCAGAGATCTTTAGAACTATCGTACTCGATCAAGGATATTATATCTTCTCGAACAGACTGAAATAGCAATGCGATGCATTTTTGCTCAGCAACAAACGAATCTATTTCTTCAGTTGATGTCAAGCTTTCACCCTTTTTGCCTCCATTAGCATATCCGTTCTTTAGACTTTTCCAGCTAGAATAAGCAAAGGCCATCAACCAATCTTCAAACTTCTTGGCCCACCGACTGTACTCTTCGATAGCCATCAATTTCGGGGGTTTGTTATAAGTTCCGAAAGCACTTTCCACACTTAAAACATCCGATAAATTTTTCTTCGTTCTCATTGTTGTTGCTAGAAGAAGTATCGTCTCCAGAATTTCCAGCAAAAGCATACATATCGCTAAACGGATTCATGAATAGATCATCCATCTTGTACGTAACTGAAAAATCAACAAACACTTAGAAATATTTTTTGAATTTGAAAAATGAGAGATTCAAACGGAATCTGTTCAAGCGGAATGGTTCAAACGGTATAATGTCTTTCAAACGAAATGGTTATTCTCAAAGGAAATATGTTATTCCGTTTGAGACAACATTAATCAAGTTTCAAATGATTCACTCTCAAACGAATCGTTTCAAACGAACCACTTACAAACGTGAACTCTCAAACAAACCACTTTCAAACGTGAACTCTCAAACGAACCACTTTCAAACGTGAACTCTCAAACGAAATTGTGATATTCAAACGGAAATATCACCAATTTCAAACGGAATGTCAATTTTCAAACAGAAAGCCAAGCTTCAAACGGTATTACAGGCTTCGTTTAAACGTAATAGCCTATGACGTCAGCATATTTCGAACAATTTCAAACGGATTAGGTGTTTTCGATCAGTTTTAAGTCGAATTTTAGTCTCAAATTTTCAAGGATTAGTTAACACAGTATTTTGTTTGATATGTGAGAGTTTTAGACCATTTTAACTGTGACAACTAGTTCAAATCAGAAAAGAAAGGTAGAAGTGAGAAAATCCGATAAAATCAAGCTGCAATGGTATGAACTCCTCGTCCTGAGCTCTAATACCACTTGTTGGATCGGTTCCGTGACCCTAAACAGTCAGTAAAGGCAGTTCATCATTGATTACTAAGGCGGAATCAAAGTAAACAACATCAAAACAGCTTGTATCCTTTTAACTTTCTTTCTATTACTGATTGCTGAGCTTTTACAATGAATTCTGACAAAAATCCGGTAGCACCTTCGCTCACACACACAACTATTCCGTTTCAAATGAACATGCACAACACCTATTTATAGGCTAAGCCTATTCCGTTTGAGGGTGGCATGACCTTGTTTAAACGAACCTGTTCAAACGAACCTGTTCAAACGAACCTGTTCAAATGAACTGGACATGTTCAAACGGACAACCATGTTCAAACGAACAACCATGTTCAAACGGAATCCCTTGTATCACTTCCGTTTGAACTTGGTTTTGACATCTTCAAACGGAAACACTTCCTAAAACATGACTAAACCCTAATTCAATCACTATTGTGCACTCATTTAACCTATCTAGACATAAGACTCAAATAAGACGTAGTTAACAGACAGTAGATGCACCAACAGGTTTTAGTTCCCTAATTGCATTTGTGTCTAGTAAACCAAGTTAGAATCTAGGATTGCCTTAGATTATCGCGCTGAGAGGTAGATAGTCGAATTAGGGCACTTTTAGAGTGGTTAGAGGACTGAGAGGAAGTCTAACAATCGGTGTTCACAACAGCCTTGTAGGGTTTCCTAGGTTTCTTCCTAAGAAGGGTCGGGAAGTCTTAGCTTGAAATACCTTAGGGTTTAGTACTTCACGATCCTGATTCCATACAACAATACTACCGTTAGAAATCCATTCATAGTTAAACTGGATTCAAGCCTAGGTAGTCATTAATCTCATCTGAATCAAACCTTAGTTCTTATTCATTCCATAGTTTAATTTTATTTTAATTTTAGGATTTTAGTAAAACCCCCCTTAAAACACAAAAATAATTAAGTCGTGTCAGTGTCTAGTCTAAATAAAGTCATTAACGTAATTAATTAGAGTCCTTGTGTGTTTGACATCCGGACTTGCTTTTCTTTGCAAGAGTCGACCGGTTCACTTGTCGGTGAGTAGTTTAGTCAAGTTAGAGAGTCTAGATTTTTATTACTTGAGTCTTAATTTAGGGTTGTTTTAGTTTATTTATTTGAACTACTTTTTCCACATCAGTAAGTTTCGGGACTTGGTTCTTTTTCTGGTTTTCTTCTTGTGTACGTACCAATTCATCGGTCAAGGTATTTGCTAGTTCTACAGCTTCTTCTATGGTTGGTGATCTAGCTGCCTTGACTACATGCCTAATCTCACTGATTAATCCCCAGATGTAACGGGAGATTAATAATGGTTCTGGTGAAGCTAGGGTTGGCAATATTCTAACATATTCGAAGAATACAGTAGTATAACCCTTGCAGCATACTCCAATCATTCTAAGGTTTAAGAATTTATTAGCTCTGTGTTCCTTTTCATTAGGTGGACATAATTTTCTTTCAACCATATTCTTAAACTCAGTCCATTCCATATTGTAGACTCTGTCACTTCCCCTATGTGACAACTGGCAATTTTGCGCACATTCCGTACAATGTTAAACAGTAATTTGTGCATTAATGACTGTGCCTGATTTAATTAATGACAGGAATGATTTTCTGAATGCTGTCATATACATACAAGTGCATTACATGTTGCAAAATTATTTATTATTATTGCATGCAACACAATATGGTTCAATTAGTGCACGAACCAAAGTTAGCACAGTTATCAGACAAATTAGAAGTACTGACGGGAGTTCAGTACTCAGGCAGACCTGATGTTAAGACTCGTAATGAGCTCGAAACCAAGAGTTGCACTAGTATAGTGTGTAGGAAAGTAAGGATCATAAAACTGCCTTCCTAGAGATAATTTAAGTGCCGAAAAGTGCCTAAAACTCACAAAAACTGCAGAATTCTGCATATTTAAGCAAAAATCAGCTTTTTTTAATAACAAAATATAATGCAGAATTTTGGTTTAATGGTCCAGAATACCTTCCTAAGTGTCGGGAATCAAAACTGTCATAAAAGGGAACATAAAGCACACTAAACTGCGCAATTTAGCACCTTAACGAACCGGTAACCAACCGGACACTACCCGAAACACCAAATTTTCACTAGAAGCATTGTCTTAACATTTCCGAGCTAGTTATGGTCACTGAACATCATAAAACACCTTAAAACACCATAACACATAAAACACTAACAAAGTCCCTTAAAACCTAACTAACTTAACTAACTAACCATTGCAACCTAACTAGCAAACCCCCCTATTTACGGTTAGGAACATGGGACCCACCCCATGATTTTATTTGAATTGTTTAAGTGGTTTGTTTATAACTTTAGCAACACAATACCCATTAGACTAATGTTTGTTGGAAGAGTTCTTTTAAAACCCACAAGGCCATCATCTTCTTACATTTCACAACTTCAAACAATTCCATCTTCTTCTTCCTTCCCTTCTTGTTCTCGGCCTAAACACACCACCACAACACATCCATTTTTACTTCATTACCATACAATCCAAGGAGGTCCTAAGGTGCAAGAAGCAAGATTAAGAAGCTAGGAAGCGTTGGAACTTGAAGGACCTTCACCATAAGCTTTTATCCACCTTGTTCATCATCTTCTTCATCTTTGATTCTTCCCTAGCCCTTGTGCTAGTAGTAAGCCTCTTGTAACTTCATCTTACATCTCATTTTGATGGTTAAAAGATTATATAAGTTGTTAAACATAAGAATCATAAAGAACCATGAAGATGATCTTAAACATTGTCACACCCTGGCTTTGCGGAAGCGTGGTTAATTTGGTGTGACTTCTTAATACCATAGCTTAACCATAACAAAGCTATATGAAATAAAACCATGCAAGATCATCCATTTATTTAAGTTTTAAAAACCAAACACAACAACATTGTCCCAACGGAAACACATCCTAACGACATTGTTCAACAAACACAAACTTCAACATAACATAAGCATCGTTTAAGGACTGTGACTTGTCCAGGAAAGAGTCACATTCCCCAAACCCGGATGACCTCGTAACTAGTGCAGCGGGAAAACGTGTCATACCGCGCCAGATCCTTTAATTCCCTGAAATACATGTAAGTTGAAAAATCAACAATAATGTTGAGCGAGTTCATGCGTAGTGAGTATGTAAAACACTTGTAAGTATAAAAATCCCTGGTATGTAGCAAATAAGGAAAAAGAGATCACCAATGGTTTGCAAGGCCATTGATATGTGTGAAGTGCAAGTAGGAAGACTCAAACCTAGCAGATTTATGCGTTGGGTACAAAGTCACCCCGAGGTCCGTTCTATGTTGGGCCTGGGGTTGGGCTCGCTACACCCAAGTAGATCTACCGCTCCTGCCCCTCGGTCCTACCTTGAGGATTAATGGCCTCAAGTTTCTGCCTACCCACTCACATGATCTGAATAATAATAACCCTCCTTACGCTAACCATACCGTGTAAGAATTATTCGTAATCATAGTAACATGTATTTCACCCCCGCAGTTTAGAAAACTGAAAACAGTTAAGAGAAAAAGGGGGACATGAACTCACAGTGGTGCGTCTCTACCAAGTATGTCTCCTGATCAAGCAGCTGTGTGACGACCTACACGTACTAATTCTATTAGACGGACGGTCGTGCCTTAGCTTTAGGGTTTAAGTTTTTGGGAAATAGTTAGACAACTATTTCGTGTTTATATTTTTGTAAATACTTGGTAATTATTCTCCTTCCCAAGGATGGGGGATTTAATACATGTGCGTTCGTAAACTTCGAAATATATTATTAAGTCTCACTTAATATATTTTATTTCTTACTTCAAAATATAATCATTAACATTCGGAAATATTATTTTTATCCTAGAAATAATATTTGTATATTTCACAAAATAATCATAAACATTTACAAGTGATGCTTATGAAAAGTATATATATCGAATATATATTTATCAAGTTTTATTTTGTGAAAATCCCACCTCCGATAATTAGAAATCTTGCAATAAAGTCATGGCGAAATCTATAATTCGAAAACACGTTAAAAATGTATTTCTAACACTTGTAGTGAAAATATTTCTAAGTGTTAGGTTTTTGGAAAAATTTCGCCAGAGTTTCCTCTGTAACTGGAGGTGGCCACGCTTTCAAGCGTATCATTTTCTTTTACAAATCAAACCAACAATTTTCTCATCCCATCAATAGACATTATCAAACCATCAAACTAGTCAAAATAGATGTAAATCGCAAAGATACATGAACTTGTGGTTTATCTAAAATATGAAGTAAATCCCATTACTTTTAGTGGATCTTTTGTATAAATCAATCCGGTTTCGTAAAGGTCTCGTTTTTAACGAAATTCTATCTTTACAACTTCTTGTTAACATTTACAAAAATAGTTCTTTTGTCAAAACTTTGTGTTACACAAGTGTTTACACACTTGTGTGTTTACTAAAATCATTCTTGTTTATGAAAGATCCGTCTTTAAAAGTATGTTTTCTCTTGACACGTGGTCCTTTGAAAATACCGCTTGTAGATACGCAGATCTACTAGTTTTAAACACTATTTCGTAAGTAAAATCGTTTTTACACAAGTTCATGATTCGTGTGTGGTAGAGTTTCATCCTTTAACCCTTGTTACTTCCAAAACAACCTTGTGTCATGATCCAAGGTCATGACCAACCCGGGTTAAATGACGATCCGAGCTACCACAACATAGATCGGGTCCAAATAATCACACAAATCAATTACTACAAGATTTACACAACATATGAGCTTTTAACCATCACTTTTAGTGTTTTTAGTAGACTTTTATGCTTCATCTTGTATGTTTGCGACTTTTAACCGTTACATAACATATTAACCACTTCAAAATAGTTCGAGAAGGTGATTTAAGCAACTTACTACTAGCTCGAGGCTAGGGAAGAGTCTAGACGCAAAATGAGTGGATAAAAGCAACGGAGTGAGGTCCTTCGCATTCCGAATGCACCAAGCCTCCTTATACGAGATCCTTAACACTTGTATGAACTTGGAATGTAAAGATCAAAGCTCGAAAAATGATTGATGGTAGAGGGGGTGTTCGGCCGTGAGTAGTAGAGAGGGAGAGAGAGCTTGAGTGTTGGTGAGTGTTGAGTGAAATGATCATGTGTTTAGGCTTGAACTTATAGACAAAACTCAAGATTATTACCCAAGGGATTTAGTGTCTTCAAGATATTAAGCATTAGTGATTATTATAATCACATAGTACAAGGGGTGTCCCCTTGGGGACCGAATTCGTAAAGGGGGGGGGGGGGGTAATCTAGTTCATTTCTAACCAAACACTAAGTATGTAGTTAGGTTAATTTAGTTAGTTTAGGGATTAACCCGGTTAGTAGTGTGTTGTGCTCTATTGCGGGTGTTAGGGTATTCAGGGACCCTAACTGGCTCAGAAAAAGATAAACAATGTTATTAACAATATTTTCATGTTCCGGGTATAGTCCGGTTGTTCGGTTGGATAGTAATCCGTTAAAGCGTTAAACAAAGCTTTAAAGTGTTGTTATAATTATTTTTAGTGACGCAACTTATTCCTGACACCTTGGAAAGTGTCTAGTAACATTTTTCTCATGTTTTGGCACTTTATTAGTTAGCCAAATGCTGAATTTTTGTACTTAGAGTACGTTTTAGGCACATCCAGTCATTGTAACTTATTCCTAGAGACGCAGTTCTACAACCCTTGTATCATTACACTCACCACTAGTGTAGTAAAATATTTCTGGCTCATACAGGCCTTAGAGGCAGTGTCTGCCTGATGCTGGCTTTATCAGCATGTTCAATAGGTTATCCGTTTATAGTGCTACTGTGCTTTTTGTGCATCATGTTTGTCACTAAGGTTCAGCATGTAAATAATGTAGTGACGGTAAGTAAAGTATGATGCAAGTAAGTACATGTATCAGTATTCAAGTAGCAGTTTATCCACAAGTTCAAGCAAGCACAGTAATTAAGCAGTAATCAATTATTAATTAAGTCGTACGGATACCTGGTTTAGTGAGGGTTGTCACATTCTCCCCCCGTTAGAAAAATTTCGTCCCGAAATTTTAAGTTCTGCTTGTAGATGCAGGGTTCTTAGGAAATAAGTGGGGGTGTTTCTCTTTCATCCGGTCCTTACGTTCCCAGGTGTATTCAGGACCATGTCTGGCATTCCAACGAACTTTGACGAGCTTGACACTGCTCCGGCGGGTCTTGTTTACTTTCCAATCCGTAACCTCAACAGGCTCTTCGTCGATGGGAATGGCAATGGTATCTTGAGTTGGACTTTTCTTCAGGTTGGATACATGAAATGTATCATGAACTGAATGGAGTTCAGCAGGTAGGTCCAGCTTGTATGCTACTAGTCCTATTCTTTCCAAAATTCTGAAAGGACCAATGTAGCGCGGATTTAACTTTCCACGCCTTCCAAAGCGTGCCACACCCTTCCAGGGTGAAACTTTCAACAAAACCATATCTCCAACTTGGAATTCCAAATGTTTCCGGTTTGGATCCGCATAGGCTTTCTGTCTTTCACGAGCTGCTTCGATGCGTTTTCGAATCTGCGCAATCTTGTCCGTCGTCTCTTGGACGATTTCGGGACCAACAAGCTGTCTATCACCTGCGTCAGCCCAACATAGGGGTGATCGACACTTGCGTCCGTAAAGAGCTTCTAATGGCCCGGCACCAATACTGGTGTGGTAGCTGTTGTTGTATGAAAATTCGACCAAAGGCAAATGCTTATCCCAGCTACCGCCCAAATCCATAACACACGCTCTCAGCATGTCTTCCAAAGTCTGTATCGTTCGCTCGCTTTGCCCGTCAGTTTGCGGATGATACGCAGTACTCAGATTTAATTGTGAGCCAAAAGCTTCTTGGAAGGATTGCCATATCCTTGACACAAACCTTCCGTCTCTATCAGAGATGATCGAGAGAGGCACTCCATGACGTGCGACGATCTCTCTCATGTAAATTTCAGCCAGTTTGCTTGTGTGATCCTTCTCTCTGATAGGTAAGAAGTGTGCTGACTTTGTTAATCGATCCACTATTACCCAAATAGTGTCATGGCCTCTTGGCGTTCTTGGCAACTTTGTAATAAAATCCATTGAGATTTGTTCCCATTTCCACTTGGGAATCTCGGGTTGTTGCAGAAGTCCTAAAGGCTTCTGATATTCCGCTTTCACCTTAGCACACGTTAGACACTTGCTCACATAAACAGCAACATCGCCTTTCATCCTAGGCCACCAATAATAATCCTTGAGATCATGGTACATCTTATCCGCTCCAGGGTGGATAGAGTACCGCGACTTGTGAGCTTCATCGAAAATAACCTTCCTTAAACCTCCCAACAAAGGAACCCAAATCCTTTTCTCAAAACATAACGTTCCTTCCTCGTTTAGTACCAGTAGCTTCTCCATCCCACGGAGATATTCTTCTTCAAGGTTTCCTTCCTTGAGAGCTTCTTTCTGCGCGGCACGAATGCGCAAGGAAAGATCGGTTCAGATAATCATTTCTAAAGCCCTAACCCTTATGTGCTTGATCCTTTCCTTTTGACTTAGGGCATCGGTGACCACATTCGCCTTCCCTGGATGATACTTTATCTCGCAGTCGTAATCGTTCAGCAACTCAACCCAACGTCTTTGCCTCATATTCAGCTCCTTCTGGTTGAATATGTGTTGTAGGCTCTTGTGATCTGTAAAGATTGTACATTTCGTACCATAAAGGTAGTGTCTCCAGATCTTTAATGCAAAAACCACTGCGCCAAGTTCCAAATCATGTGTGGTATAGTTCTTCTCATGTACCTTTAACTGACGTGACGCGTAAGCAATAACCTTTTGTCGTTGCATCAACACGCAACCCAATCCTTGACGTGAGGCGTCACAGTATACCACGAAATCATCTGTACCTTCCGGTAGTGCTAGGATTGGCGCATTGCAGAGCTTATCCTTCAATATCTGGAACGCTTCTTCCTGTTTGATTCCCCAATCAAACTTCTTATCTTTCTGCGTGAGGAGCGTCAATGGTTGAGCGATTTTTGAAAAATCCTCAATGAACCTTCGATAGTAGCCAGCCAAACCCAAGAATTGTCGAATCTCGGTTGGCGTCTTTGGCGTTTCCCAATTCTTGATCGCTTCGATCTTGGTTGGATCCACATGGATTCCATCTCCATTTACCACGTGCCCAAGGAATTGGACTTCACGTAGCCAAAACTCGCACTTAGAGAACTTGGGATACAACTGTTCCTTCTTCAGCAACTCCAAAATAGCTCTTAAATGTTGTTCGTGCTCAGCCTTCGTCCTTGAATAAATCAAGATGTCGTCGATAAACACAATCACGAACTTGTCCAAGTACGGCTTGCAAACTCTATTCATCAAGTCCATAAAGACTACAGGTGCGTTTGTCAAACCAAACGGCATAACAAGGAACTCGTAGTGTCCATAACGAGTTCTGAAGGCTGTCTTCGGGATACTTTCCTCTTGTATCCTTAACTGATGGTATCCAGATCGAAGATCGATCTTTGAATAAAAGCTTGAGCCTTGCAGTTGATCAAACAGATCATCAATCCTTGGCAGAGGGTATCTATTCTTGATCGTCAGCTTGTTCAACTCCCGGTAGTCAATACACATACGAAAACTACCGTCCTTCTTCTTGACAAACAAAACTGGAGCTCCCCAAGGCGAGAAGCTTGGTCGGATAAATCCCTTGTCTAACAACTCTTGAAGTTGTCTCGACAGTTCCTGCATCTCAGACGGAGCAAGTCTATAAGGTGCCTTAGCCACAGGCGCGGCGCCTGGGACTAAATCGATGTGAAACTCCACTTGCCTCTGAGGCGGCAGTCCAGGCAAGTCCTCCGGGAAGACTTCCGGATACTCCCTCACGACAGGGATGTCTTCGATCTTCGGTTCTGCAGCTTGCTTATCCACAATGTGTGCCAGGAAGGCAACACATCCCTTCTGCAGACACTTTCGCGCTTTCAGGCAGCTGATAATTCTTAACGGCGTATCACGCTTCTCCCCATGAACCACAATTGTTTCGCCATCTTCGGTTGGGATACGAACAACCTTTTCGTGACAAACTATCTCAGCCTTGTTGCCTGATAACCAATCCATTCCTACCACCACGTCGAAGCTTCCCAACTGGACTGGTAGTAGATCCAAGGTAAACTCACGCTCTCCCAATTCGATCACACAACCTCTGATAACTTCATTGGCTTCTACTAACTTCCCATTAGCCAATTCAATTGAATAGGGAATATCTAACTTGCTAGCGGCTAACCCAAGCATATTCTTAAATTCTAACGATACGAAGCTATAGTCGGCACCAGTATCAAATAAAATGGATGCATAGCATTGGTTTACAGGGAACGTACCAGTAACGACATTGGGGTCCTGGCGTGCTTCCCTCGCTTCGATGTGGAACACTCTTCCACGGGCATGGTTCAACTCTGGGCAGTTCCTCTTAAAGTGCCCGATATCACCACAGTTAAAGCATCCAGGTCTTTGCCCGTTTCCACCTCCATTTCCAGCTTGGTTATTCCTTTGGTTATGATTCACAGCGCCTGCTTGATTCGCATCGTTGCCTCGATTCCCATTACCTCCATTATTTCCTTGTGGGCGATTTCCAACTCCACCCCGGTTATTGTTTCTGTTTCCAAATCCTCCTTGGCCTCCCTGACCAACAGTGGCCCAACAAGAATCCTTCAAGTGGCCACGTTTCCCACACGCTTCGCATACCTTCAAACCACATCGGCCAGAATGGTGACGCTGGCAGGTGTTGCACTTGGGCTGGGTGCCCATATATCCCTTTCCTTTCTTTCCACCACCAGCTGTAACCTGAGCTGGCGCGTTTGGCTCTCCTTTCTTAACAACTCCACTAGTGCCTTGTTTAAAGTTCGAGAACATTCGTTTGTTACCTCCGGATGACTCGACGTGAGTCTCTTCCTTCTTCGTCTTGATCTCATCAAACTTGTGCAGGCGGATAGCCTCCTCAGTGAGAGCCACGCTCAAATCGATTGCCTCAGTAATTGTTGCAGGCTTGGAGGAGGTCACCATGCTTATGATTTGAGGAGCTAATCCCCAAATGAAATGTTCAATCCACTTGAACTCCGGAGTGACCATGTAGGGTACCACATGCGATAAGTCATGGAACCTTTGAACATATTCTGCGATCTTTGGACCTTCCATTTTCAAGTGCCAGAACTCAGTTTCCAATCTTTGGATTTCCGCGCGAGAACAATACTTTTTGCGCATAAGTTCCTTCAGTTCGGTCCAGGTTAGCGCGTAGGCAGCAGCTTCACCAAGTGTCTGTACTTGCAAATTCCACCAAGATAGGGCTCCATCCAGAAATAGCCCAGAAATGTAGGTGACTTGCTGGTCTGGTGCACATTTGCTCATGCGGAGAACAGATTCAGTCTTCTCGGCCCAACGAACAAAAGCGACAGCACCTCTGGTGCCATCAAAGTTGACAGGCTTGCAGTCTAGAAACTGCTTGTAAGTGCACCCTGCACATACGTTACAACATATGAATGGCATTAGCATCCTTGCTAGAGATATCCAATTAGATCATGGTATGTCTTAATGACTTAGTATTACCATGAGGTGGATTGTTGTTGCCATTGTTGTTTGAGCTGCTTCCGCTGGGTCCTCCTTGCGAGGCGGCGTATTGCGCGATGGCAGCAGCGATGACTTGTTGGAGTTCTGCCTCATTGGTAGGCAACGGCGTTTGACGTCTCGGCGGCATCTTCTAAAAGATGGGTTTACATCGGTCAGGCCATAGTAAAGATCCCAAGTTATAATACATACGCTTTATTATGATAGTAATAGTACATAACATCTCATGTTATAATTATATCAATCACACAACATCCCATGTCACAAACATCAATCACACAACATCCCATGTCATAGAATATAAATAACCAAATCAAGCATCAAATATGGTGAGAATACTGCGATTGCCATATATTGAGACCACATAGTAAGCGTACAAGTACATCACAGTGTCATACAACATCAGTCGACTAAGGGCTACATCACCCTAGTCCAAAAACTATATCAAATCAGTGTCAGTACATCAAATACATGTCAACAAAAGTCAGAATCAAAATGTAGTCTCCAAAAATGCTGTGCAGTCAAAAGCATTCGCCGTCTTCTCACCAATGTCTACCCATACGGTACTGAAGAGCTCTACACGAATGGCGGTGGAGGAGGGGGAAAGTGGGTGTAAAACAAGCGATGCAAATGGAGCCAGTCCTCCTCCATGGCTCTCTGGGTACGCAACCAAGAAGCAACCTGCTGCTCTAGTGCCAAAAGGCGTGCAGCATAGTCTGGTGGTAAAGGTCGAGAGGGCTGCAAAGGAGAGTGGGTCTGACCCTGGCACTGACACGGCGGCGGCTGGGCTCTCTCAAGCTCCTGAATGTGCTGCGTGTGTGCCTCGTGCTGGGCGACAAAAGACATCAAAACGTCCTCAATAGTATACCCCATTTGGAAAGAATGGTAGGGGTCGGTCGGTGGCATAACAGAAGGTGTCGTCCAGAGAAACGGCTCACTGGTGGGATCAAAAGGTGCCACACGAAATGGAGAAACAGGGGGAAAAGTAACAGACAGTGGTATAGATACCGGTACATGTCCAAAAGGGTGAGCCGAAGAACCCTCTCCAGGTCGCGCCGGAGGTGTAAACCGAGGAAATGAAAAGGAGGTATCAATGTGACGGGTATCAGTGATCTGAGGGGGAATAGGTGGAACCTCATCATCAGCAGGAATCCACCCACACTAGGCGTGCTCATCTCGTGGGTCAATCTGTGCCTCAAAAAGTGCACGATCAAACTGAACTGGCATAGGATGATGGTGAGGTGCAACAAGAGGGTCAACTGGTGCATCAGCAATAAGTGGGGGATCAACATGATCAGCAGCAATGACATGATCGCCCTCCAACAACGGAGCATCAACAGGGTGATCATCAATGGGTGGGTCAGCAATGACAGGCTCAATAATAGGTGCGTCAGCATGAACTGGGTCGTGCTCAAACGCAGGGTCTAGAGCGGCTACCTGCTCAGGGGCCATGGCAGGCTCGGGGTCATCAAAGGCCATCTCAAAATCAAACTCAGGGTCGATGGGATCAACTGGGTCTACTGGGTCGACTGGATCCTCCATAGGCTGATCCATGGGTATAAACTCTATATCCTCATCTGGGTCGAATCCTGGGGGAAAGACAGGATCGGAATCCTCCACATCATCGTGGTCGAAAGTAAAACTAGGAATAGGGGCAACAGAGGATGCCTGGTCGGGATCTGATCCATGTGAGAAGTGCTACGCACTCTGGGTGTGTGAAGGTGCGGAGGCCACAGACTCGAAAGATTCTGGGACCGGAGAGTGAGCAGGTGACTCCTCGGCGGGAGCATCTGCGATCATCAAGAGATCTCCAGCAGCAAGAAGGGCCTCGCCCTGAACATCATCCTCTAAGGGCTCGTCATCAAACAGATCGACGTCGCCATCATCGTCGGCGTCGAGAAGCAAATCGTAAGCAGGATATGAAGCAAGTGGTATGGGAGCAGGGATCTCCACAAGTGGTAGGTCCCCGGCCAAAGGGCCATCAGCGAGCTCATCAGCACCATCAGGTAAAGCAAAGGGCTGAAAGTCGTCCTCGTCCGTGCTAGTAACGTCGGATGTGTGGATCTCGTGCTCTGAAGACTCTAGGTCATCTGATACTATAGGTCTAGGTCCTGTGGTGTCTGAGTCACCTGTGCCAGAGGTGTCCATGGTGTCTGTAACATAAACACAAACATGCACAAACAGTCAATCATACAATCAATTAATCACATAAGTCACCAAGTAAGCATTCAAATAATTCTCCTAGTCCCACTAGCCTCCCAGCCTCTCAGACTGCTCTTCCTAGTCCCACTAGCCTATTCTCCTAGTCCCACTAGCCAACTCTCCTAGTCCCACTAGCCAACTCTCCTAGTCCCACTAGCCAACTACCTCGATCTCTCAGATCGAGCCTCGGCCTCCAAGACCGAGCCTCAGCCTCCAAGACTGAGCCTAAAAACAATAAATAAAATGTGCTCAACATTTGTTTGTAAAAAGTTTTGGATCTGGACTTAAGTGGTATGCAGTAAAAATGTTTTCGTGAGAGCCCTAGTGATCATAGTCTAGACTCGAGAAGGAATCCTAGTTCGCTATGATCAGAGCTCTGATACCAAGCTGTCACACCCTGGCTTTGCGGAAGCGTGGTTAATTTGGTGTGACTTCTTAATACCATAGCTTAACCATAACAAAGCTATATGAAATAAAACCATGCAAGATCATCCATTTATTTAAGTTTTAAAAACCAAACACAACAACATTGTCCCAACGGAAACACATCCTAACGACATTGTTCAACAAACACAAACTTCAACATAACATAAGCATAGTTTAAGGACTGTGACTTGTCCAGGAAAGAGTCACATTCCCCAAACCCGGATGACCTCGTAACTAGTGCAGCGGGAAAACGTGTCATACCGCGCCAGATCCTTTAATTCCCTGAAATACATGTAAGTTGAAAAATCAACAATAATGTTGAGCGAGTTCATGCGTAGTGAGTATGTAAAACACTTGTAAGTATAAAAATCCCTGGTATGTAGCAAATAAGGAAAAAGAGATCACCAATGGTTTGCAAGGCCATTGATATGTGTGAAGTGCAAGTAGGAAGACTCAAACCTAGCAGATTTATGCGTTGGGTACAAAGTCACCCCGAGGCCCGTTCTGTGTTGGGCCTAGGGTTGGGCTCGCTACACCCAAGTAGATCTACCGCTCCTGCCCCTCGGTCCTACCTTGAGGATTAATGGCCTCAAGTTTCTGCCTACCCACTCACATGATCTGAATAATAATAACCCTCCTTACGCTAACCATACCATGTAAGAATTATTCGTAATCATAGTAACATGTATTTCACCCCCTTAGTTTAGAAAACTGAAAACAATTAAGAGAAAAAGGGGGACATGAACTCACAGTGGTGCGTCTCTACCAAGTATGTCTCATGATCAAGCAGCTGTGTGACGACCTACACGTACTAATTCTATTAGACGGACGACCGTGCCTTAGCTTTAAGGTTTAAGTTTTTGGGAAATAGTTAGACAACTATTTCGTGTTTATATTTTTGTAAATACTTGGTAATTATTCTCCTTCCCAAGGATGGGGGATTTAATACATGTGCGTTCGTAAACTTCGAAATATATTATTAAGTCTCACTTAATATATTTTATTTCTTACTTCAAAATATAATCATTAACATTCGGAAATATTATTTTTATCCTAAAAATAATATTTGTATATTTCACAAAATAATCATAAACATTTACAAGTGATGCTTATGAAAAGTATATATATCGAATATATATTTATCAAGTTTTATTTTGTGAAAATCCCACCTCCGATAATTAGAAATCTTGCAATAAAGTCATGGCGAAATCTATAATTCGAAAACACGTTAAAAATGTATTTCTAACACTTGTAGTGAAAATATTTCTAAGTGTTAGGTTTTTGGAAAAATTTCGCCAGAGTTTCCTCTGTAACTGGAGGTGGCCACGCTTTCAAGCGTATCATTTTCTTTTACAAATCAAACCAACAATTTTCTCATCCCATCAATAGACATTATCAAACCATCAAACTAGTCAAAATAGATGTAAATCGCAAAGATACATGAACTTGTGGTTTGTCTAAAATATGAAGTAAATCCCATTACTTTTAGTGGATCTTTTGTATAAATCAATCCGGTTTCGTAAAGGTCTCGTTTTTAACGAAATTCTATCTTTACAACTTCTTGTTAACATTTACAAAAATAGTTCTTTTGTCAAAACTTTGTGTTACACAAGTGTTTACACACTTGTGTGTTTACTAAAATCATTCTTGTTTATGAAAGATCCGTCTTTAAAAGTATGTTTTCTCTTGACACGTGGTCCTTTGAAAATACCGCTTGTAGATACGCAGATCTACTAGTTTTAAACACTATTTCGTAAGTAAAATCGTTTTTACACAAGTTCATGATTCGTGTGTGGTAGAGTTTCATCCTTTAACCCTTGTTACTTCCAAAACAACCTTGTGTCATGATCCAAGGTCATGACCAACTCGGGTTAAATGACGATCCGAGCTACCACAACATAGATCGGGTCCAAATAATCACACAAATCAATTACTACAAGATTTACACAACATATGAGCTTTTAACCATCATTTTTAGTGTTTTTAGTAGACTTTTATGCTTCATCTTGTATGTCTGCGACTTTTAACCGTTACATAACATATTAACCACTTCAAAATAGTTCGAGAAGGTGATTTAAGCAACTTACTACTAGCTCGAGGCTAGGGAAGAGTCTAGACGCAAAATGAGTGGATAAAAGCAACGGAGTGAGGTCCTTCGCGTTCCGAATGCACCAAGCCTCCTTATACGAGATCCTTAACAATTGTATGAACTTGGAATGTAAAGATCAAAGCTTGAAAAATGATGGATGGTAGAGGGGGTGTTCGGCCGTGAGTAGTAGAGAGGGAGAGAGAGCTTGAGTGTTGGTGAGTGTTGAGTGAAATGATCATGTGTTTAGGCTTGAACTTATAGACAAAACTCAAGATTATTACCCAAGGGATTTAGTGTCTTCAAGATATTAAGCATTAGTGATTATTATAATCACATAGTACAAGGGGTGTCCCCTTGGGGACCGAATTCGTAAAAGGGGGGGGGGGGTAATCTAGTTCATTTCTAACCAAACACTAAGTATGTAGTTAGGTTAATTTAGTTAGTTTAGGGATTAACCCGGTTAGTAGTGTGTTGTGCTCTATTACGGGTGTTAGGGTATTCAGGGACCCTAACTGGCTCAGAAAAAGATAAACAATGTTATTAACAATATTTTCATGTTCCGGGTATAGTCCGGTTGTTCGGTTGGATAGTAATCCGTTAATGCGTTAAACAAAGCTTTAAAGTGTCGTTATAATTATTTTTAGTGACACAACTTATTCCTGACACCTTGGAAAGTGTCTAGTAACATTTTTCTCATGTTTTGGCACTTTATTAGTTAGCCAAATGCTGAATTTTTGTACTTAGAGTACGTTTTAGGCACATCCAGTCATTGTAACTTATTCCTAGAGACGCAGTTCTACAACCCTTGTATCACTACACTCACCACTAGTGTAGTAAAATATTTCTGGCTCATACAGGCCTTAGAGGCAGTGTCTTCCTGATGCTGGCTTTATCAGCATGTTCAATAGGTTATCCGTTTATAGTGCTACTGTGCTTTTTGTGCATCAT
Organism: Helianthus tuberosus; assembly: GCA_030545235.1. Taxonomy (NCBI): domain Eukaryota; kingdom Viridiplantae; phylum Streptophyta; class Magnoliopsida; order Asterales; family Asteraceae; genus Helianthus; species Helianthus tuberosus. Next base: position 130,879,472 of record CM060407.1, read on the forward strand.
GTTTGTCACTAAGGTTCAGCATGTAAATAATGTAGTGACGGTAAGTAAAGTATGATGCAAGTAAGTACATGTATCAGGATTCAAGTACCAGTTTATCCACAAGTTCAAGCAAGCACAGTAATTAAGCAGTAATCAATTATTAATTAAGTCGTACGGATACCTGGTTTAGTGAGGGTTGTCACAAACATAAAGCTTAAAAACATAAGAATCTATGTTGATTTTGTGTATGTGTGATACTTGATGATTGATTTCTTTTGATTATGTTGTTGATCATCATAAGAAGCTTGCTAGATTGTTATTAAACACATGATCTAGCAAGTGAGAGGATGAATCTTGTTAAAATCAAAATGATCATCTATTATGTTCAACAGGAACTTGAAAGTGAAGTTATTTTTTAGTATGATGATGATTGAAACATGTTATAAGTCTTGTAAATGGATGATTACAAAAATACTTTTCTCATAAAACCAAAGTTATTTACAAGATCATGATTTTTAAAGGAACTAATCATGTTTTAAGTGTTAAATCAAAGCTAGAAACATGTTGTTAACAAGAAGAATACAAGAAAAATCATTTTTAGAAAATCATCTTGTAAGTTGTAAAAGACTAAAATTCACAAGAATGAGATTATAAACAAATAACCATATTTTTAGAGGTAACTAAACTTATTTAACAACATATTAAGTTACTACAAACTTTTACAAAATTTCAGGTTCATGATGTAGTGTAAATTGCATGATTTTGGCTCTTGGTAAGTCTTGATTGAACTAGTGATGATTGATGATGGTTTTAAAAGAAAATGATATGCTTTTAAAAGCATGGAAACCTCCATTTTTAAGGGGAAACTGTGGCAAAATTTTTGTAGAAATTAAACACTTAGAAAAATATTTTTAAACAAGTGTTTACAAATAAATTTTGATCATGGTTTTCTTATAAAAATTTGCCATAATCTTTGTAATAAAAATTACAAATATTGGAGGTTGATTTTTGATAAATAAAAGTGACTAAGTATATATTTAGGGAAATATATATTTAGATATCACACTTGTGTGCTACTTGTATATTATGTGTATTAGTTATATTATTTTAAGAACTTGAAAATAATATAACTTACCAAAATACCAAAAATCGTAATACAAAATATTACCAAGAATTCCAAGAAAATGGATATATAAGTTATACCCGAATATTGGGCAAACCGAACAAGGACTATGGACTATATATATATATTCTGGAATTAAATTCATATATTTTGACAAACGAGTTAAACGGTACTTTGGAAACCAAAGAAATGGAACATATGATTTTTACAAGTATTACAAGATATATCATATTTTGTCAAGTAGAAAATATATCATTTTTTAGTGGAGAAAAATATATATTTTCTTGAACAATTAGAAGATATATTATTTTTGAAGACAATATATATTTTCTTAAACAAAGTAAGAATATATTATTTTGGGTGAAAATGGAATTACAAATATTTTCTAAGTTAATCTTGGAAATATATTATCTATGAGGTTATATGAAAATATATTATTTTTTCCAAGCAAAGTTATAGTTATTTTTCTATAAAAATTTTCTTAAAATACATATATTTTAAGAATACAAATTGGTGATTTTTAGTTGATTAAAAATAATATTCCCGAAAGTTTAATACAAGATTAAGTATAAAATACTTAATGAATACAAGAAAATACGTATTCTCGTACATACAAATACACACCGGAATACGCCACCAATACTCGGCAAAATACACAAGTACAAGTACACCCATACTTGGGAGAATACACATGTAGAAATACATAACATACTAAGTTAAAATATATTATTTTAACAATATTCCAAAATTGTTAAACATAATTTAAGTAAAAATATTATTATTTTAACTAATGATTTTAGACTTTGGAATTATACAATGTACATAAAAAACGTAACTCAAAGGATACTAAGTCTTAACAAAGCAACTAAGACTAAAAGTCGTTACACGACCTAAACGTCTAATAAAACATGGCACGTGTGTAGATAGTTGTACGACTTATAGAAGGACCTTTGAGTATACGAGACAGCAGGACGCAAAATTGTGAGTTCATGTCCCCCTTTTCTTTTATCTGTTTTCAGTTTTATAACTTCGGGGGTGTAATGCATGTTACAAAATATTTCAATGATTTCAAATGGTATGGTTAGCTAAGGAATGAACTGTTAGATCACGTGAATGGGTAGGCGTACACTTAAGACCATTAATCCTCGTATAAAGACCGAGGGACATGAGTGACAGATCTATTTGGGTGTTGCGAGCCCCACCCATGGGCCGGAAATGGCCCAAGGTGGTGACTATGTCTTACAGCCGGAGGCCCGGTACAAAATCCGCAAGGTTTGAGCCTTCCTATGCCATTGCACACATATTAATGTCTTAGCTACACATTCATTGATCTGTTCATAGACGCTTTCATACCGGATTACAAAGGCATACATACACATGTGTACAAGATTATTCGAATTCCTTCAGAAACACATTAACTCGCTCAACTTTTGTTGATGTTTTAAAAATTACATGTATTTCAGGTAACAAGATGGATTTTAGGTGTTTGTGTTGTTTTCAAGACGTAAATTTCAAGTTTAGATGTCATCCACTTTTGTTTTGTAACATAACTTGAGGATTTTGGTTGAAACATAAATGACTTGTGTTGTAACATTTCAATCTTATGAATGGATGAACATCATGTTTTAATCATATAGTTGTTTATTATAAATGAATGCAATGATATTGAGCATGTCACACATTGTACGCTTCCGCAAAAGTCAGGGTGTGACACCCTAGACTGGAGAATAGTGTTCCACCATTCCAAAGCAGCATTCTTAAACAGATTGGAAACAAACATGATTTTGTCTTCCTCTGCACACTTTCTTATTTTTAAGACTGCTTCAGTCTTTTCTATCCAGCGTAGAGCTGCAATGGCTCCTTCATTTCCCGAGAATTCTATTGGTTTACAAGACCAGAATTCTTTGTAAGAATAACCATAAGACATGGTTCTTCTTCTTTTTGGAATAGGCAATTGAAGTAATGGTCCATTGTTCATGCTGTGATTGGGTTCAGTATGTAATCGTTTACTTCCACTATTACTTTTATTATTTTCCGCTTCCCTAACGTTTTGGATGATAGCTGGCATTCATCTCTAATTCCTTGGGTTACTATGTGTCGAATGGCACTATTATTTATCTCGTTAGCCATCTGAATTTACAAACAATTACCAATTATTAATATCTCGGAGCAATATTTAATGCCAATAGTCACACAACAACACATTGATCAAAATCGTCGTATATTGCGACATTTACTCTATTTTATAGATATGCATCTATTACAAACCACAACTGTAAATTAAAATACAATACTAGTATGCATCAGTAGTTATTAGATTATCTAAAATATTTTTTTTTCAAGTTACACACACACACACACACACACATATATATATATATTATTACTGATAGGGGTTCATCCAATATTGCATGTTACGCTCGTCATACTTCCAGACGAGTCTCTCCCCTAATTATCTTATCCTTTCACTTTCATCTAACAACTCCTCACCAAAGGTGCGAAGTTCTTGCACATTCTCAGTGCTCATGGGTGGTGCGGGTGCTGGTATCGGGTCAGGGTACTGTGGCATCGGTTCCTCATGTGGGTATGGGTTCTCTAGGATTTCCCATATGTATTGATCATTATCAAAATATGGGCCTAGAGGGTCAAGGTTTGGATAGGGTGCTACTGGGATTTGTATGGGCTCCTCTAGAGGGTAGCGTTGTTGGTAATCCCTATGGTCATCAAACCATGGGTCATAATCTGGGGATGGGGTACTGGGACTCTAGGGATTTCGGCTGGGTCGAAAGCAGGTAACGGAATCTGGTCTTCTGGGTTTTGTTCTATTTCTATGGGTTGTGTTGGGAACGACGGTAGTGGTTGTGGTGCTATGAGTTGTTCTAGGTTCGGGTCTTCAGCAGTGGTAGCTAAGATATGAAAGTTGGCTAGTCTCTAATTGAGTATATCTTGAGTTTGGGTGTTCATCTCCCTATTCGCGGCTGCTAAAGCTCGCTGTTGCTGTAGTTTTCTCATTCTTTGTCTACGCTCATGAGCTCCCCGAGTGAACCATCCTTTCTTTTTGGTAGGGAATGGCTCCTCGGATTGCGCTTTGAATATGAAAATCCCTTCTTCAATATTAGCCGAATACCCCGAGGGGGTAGGCTGGGAAGAAGTTCCTTCGTTTCTAGGGGATCTAGACAACTGACGGTAAGCGTCTGACGGTCCTTGATCACTCATACTGTAAACTAACAAATTGTCAAATAACAAAACAATAACATACACGTATGCACATAATTGCATAGATTATTTCCTAACAGAATTGACAATTTCATTGTTAGCAGAACCCTTATGTGGCTGAAATCAGTGGCTTAAGCTCTGATACCACTCTCTGTCGCAACCCCCGGCCCCTGTCTCGTGGGAACGAGCGGCCACGAGCTCAGATTCAGTGGTATCGGTGTTTATCATTTTGGCAGCGGAATTCACATTAGGACCGTAGTTAGGAAATATTTTATCAGAGTGAAATACCATATTTTTATAATAATAAACACATGGGTAAAACCCAAGTTTCCAGTACAAACATGTTTATAGGGATAAACCCTATTTTATTTAAATAAAGCATCTTCTTTATTTAGGTAACTTTTATAGCCACATTTTCCAAGCCTTCAGTGCTGTCCAGCTGGCTTCTAATTGGCTTTCACATTTTGTTACCTGAAACGCTTTAAAAACATTTTGTCAGTGGGAAATACTGGTGAGTGAATCCCAGTTTAATCAAAACAGGTTTTATCATTGTACAGTATTGAGGGCAATCTCTCAATTATATTTGTTTCCAATTCTTACTTTAATTACCACCTACGGTACTGTCAACCCAACTTGTGGTCATGTTACTACTCACAGTGTAGTAACAAATTTTGTATACAAAACCCGAACATGCCGACGATAATTGTAGAATTTACAAATACTCAATCACTGTTAGTCATAATGTAAAACATTTGAGGTTTTGTAAAAAACAGTTTGTAAAAAGGTTTACACAAAAAGGAGATTACTCACATTGCTACTTTAGGTATTTTTCTTGTGATTTCCTGGTTATAATCTATTATTTAAACAATGCACACGTGTTAGTTGTGACAACTGTCAAATTTCCATGTATCCGTACAATAATTAAACAGTAATTTGTAGCTTAATGAATGTGCTTGATCTGAATTAATGACATGAATGCTTTCTGAGTATTGTCATATACATACAAGTGCATCACATATTGCATGATGTCATATCATTATTGCATGCAACATTTTATGATTCAAATGATCCATGAAACAAAGTTAGCACAGTTATCAGGCAAACTAGAAATACTGACGGGAGTTCAGTACTCAGACAGACAAAATATAAGACACAGAATGAGCCAGAAGCCAGTAGATACACCAGTATAGTGTGTAGGAAAGTAAATATCATAAAACTGCCTTCCTACTGATAGTTTAAGTGCCGGAAAGTGCCTAAAACTCACCCAAACTGCAGAATTCTGCAATTTTCAACAAAAATCAGCTTTTTAACAACATAATATTATGCATAATTACGATTTAATGGTCTAGAATACATTCCTAAGTTTCGGGAATCAAAACTGTCACAAAAGGGAACATAAAGCACACTAAACTGCGTAGTTTAGCACTTTAACGAACCGGTAACCAACCAAACAACCGGACACTACCCGAAACACCAAATTTTCACTAGAAGCACTGTTTTATCATTTCCGAGCTAGTTATGGTCACCGAACATCATAACACATCTTATAATTACATAACACACATATAACACTAACTTAGCACTTGAAATCTAACTAAACATCTAACTATCCATTACAACTCAACCCTATACCCCCCCCCCCCCTGGGCGATGGTCACCACAAGGGTGGCCCACCCTTGATTTGTTTCATTTGTTTAATTGATCTTGTATTTCACTTTTGGAGCACATTACACATTGGATTAGCACATGTTGGAGAGTTCTTAATTTAAACCACAAGTAGCAACACCACTTCTCATTTTCACAAACATTTCACAACTCAACTCTCTCTCCCTCTCTTCCCTTGTCACGGCCGAGAACCACCACCACCATACCACCCATCTTCACTTCTTATTCATCCAATCTCAAGTGTTACAAAGGTGCTAGGAGCTTAACTAAGGAGCTTGGTGCCATTAGAAGTGGAAGGACCTTTCTCAAGAGCTATTAAACACCTAGTTTATCATCTTCTTCATCCTTGATATCTTCCCTAGCCTTGTGCTAGTAGTAAGACTCTCATAACTCTATTTTACTTCTTATTATGTTGGATAAAAGATCATGTAAAAGATTAGACATGAAGATCATAAAGAATCAAGAAGATAACTCTTTACATAAAGCTCAAAATCATAAGAATATATGTGGTTTTAGTGTATGTGTGCATCTTGATTGTTGATTACTTGTGTTTATGATGTTAAACATCATAAGAAGCTTGCTAGATTGTGATTAAACACATGATCTAGCAAGTGAGAGGATGATCTTGTGAAAAATCAAGACGATCATCCTATTATGTGGAACATGAACTTGAAAATGGAGATGTTTTTATGAATGATGATGATTAAAACATAATATAAGTCTTGTAGAAGAATGATTTCAAAGATGATTTTCTCAAGAAACCAAGTTTATAAACAAGATTTACATAACCATGACTTTTAAAGAAACTAACCATGTTTTTAGTGTTAAATCAAGTATAGAAACATGTTTGTAACAAGAAAAAGTCAAGAAGAAATATTTTTAGAAAATCATTTTATAAGTTGTGAAAGACTAAATTTCTCAAGAATGGTATTTATGAACAAAGAACCATGTTTTAGAGGGTAACTAAGTCTACTAATTAATATGGTAAGTTACTATAAATTTTTACAAAATTTCGAGTTCATGATATAGTGTAAAACGCATGATTTTGGCACATGGTAAGTGTTGATCGAATTGTTGTTGATTGGTGATGATTTTAAAACAAAATGATATGCTTTGAAAGCATGGAAACCTCATTTTTAAGGGGAAACTATGGCAAAATTTTTGTAGAATTTAAACACATAGAAAAATATTTTTAAACAAGTGTTTATAAGTAAATTTTAACCATGGTTTTTCATATAAAACTTGCCATAAATTTTGTTACAAAAATTACACATATTGGAAGTTGGTTTTTGATAAATAAAAGTGACTAAATATGTATTTAGGAAAATGTATATTTAGGTGTCACAATTTGTGTGATTGCTTGTATATTATGTGTATTAGTTATATTACTTTAGGACTTGAAATAATATAACTTACCAAAATACCAAAAATTATAACACAAAATATTACCAACAATTCCAAGAAAACAAATATATAATTTATACCCAAAAATTGGACAAACCGAACAAGGAATATAAACTACATAAATATTTTGGAAATTGAGTTCATGTATATATATTTTGACAAATAAGTTAAACGGTATTTTGGAAATCAAAGAAACAGGAATTATAATTTTTACAAGTGTTACAAAAATATATCATATTTTTTTCAAGTAGAAAATATATCATATTTTTTTCAAGTAGAAAATATATTATTTTTGAGTAAGAAAGGATATAAATATATATATATATACATATATATTTTCTTGAATTATTAGAGGAAATGTTATTTTAAAGAAAATATATTTTCTTAAACATATTTGGAATATATTATTTTTGGGGTGAAAAATGGATTTATAAATATTTTCTAAGATAATCTTGAAAATATATTATTTTTGGGGTTTATATGAAAATATAATTATTTTTACCAAGGAAGGAGTATAGATAATTTTCGATAAAAGATTTCTTAAAATATATATTTTAAGAATATATATATTGGTGATTTTTATTAAAAATAATATTCCGGAAAATTTAATACAAAAATTAAGTATAAGAATACTTAATAAATACAACAAAAATACTTATCCTCATACGTATAAATACACACCGGAATACGTCACCAATACTTGGCAAAAATACATAAGACTAAATGTAACAACCCGTAACTTTGAGGTAAAAACCGTTCGTTTCGTTTTTACAAAATAAATATATACTTATCTTATTCAACGATTTTATTTTATACTTATTTAATTTATAGAAACCAAATCCATATCGTGTTGAACCGACCCGAACCATTTGAACCAAAACACTTGTATCGCGTGTCGATTCAACCCACTAGTGTAGCTCGAAACTTATGTGGCCCAGACCATAACTTAATTATTACCCTTTTTATTAGTTGAGTTGACTAATTATAAATTTTATAATTAGTTGGATTTTTTGTAATAATAATAATGTATGTATGTAATATGAATCTAAATATAAAAAAAAAAAAACGTTGCCATATTTCCTTTAATGTGTGTAGCCCACATTATGAATTCCAAGCTCCCCACATTTCTGATCAGTTTTGGTGTTGCGTTTACACCCCAAACTGTTCCCGCTTTCTTGGCCCAATCCCCTTTGTTTCATATTTTGTTTATAATCGGCCCAACCACATGACCGCCCTCTAGTCCTTGTTTTTATATTATGCATAATTGCATGAAATCTATATAACACTTCTAATAAAACCCCAAACCCTACTACGTACATCAAACCTTCTCTCCCTCTCTTACTGCCGACAATAACAAAAGTCCAAGAGGACTTCAAGTTCCGGCTCCAAGATCATACCAAATCTCCATAGCCGCTAGGACGTGATTGACCAGTTCCACCTCACATATTTCATTCCATAACTTAATCTGCCGAGCTAATCTAAGGTGAGTTAACACTTTCTACAAAGCACGGGATTCCCAGTGGTTTGGGAATGGGTTAATGAATAATATTGAAAGCTGCGTGTCCTCCTTGGGTAGGATACGTACCTCCATCCTCCTTGGGAAGGATGACAACATTGAAACCTGCGTATTCTCCTTGGGTAGAATTCGTACCTCCATCCTCCTTGGGAAGGATAACAACATAGAACTTACTAGACAAAACTCTATCATGAAGTCCCTCATTTTTATATCGACTTAATTGCCTGGCCATTGGCGAACAGGTCATTAGTTAAATAGCGCTATTAGGTCTGACAAGCCTCACACCGTGCCGCAGAGGACGGGAGTGGACTAAAGTACTTGGGCACTTAGTCAATGATGATAGACATTGACGCAGGGTGTCACACCCCGACCGCGTAAAACAACAAACCGCGGCGGAAACGTGGGGGAGTCTAGCAACAGAATTATTGTTTCACAACCATGGTATTTAAAGTTTTGTTTTGTTTATTAACAAAGGGGGGTTACATTGTCTGAAATCAAAGAAACAAAGAGTACATAACATAATTTAAACTAGTCTTGATTCATTTTATGTCACTAAGGCACAGGTCCGCCTAAGTGTATCTTGATCATTCCTATGCATCTGCTCCTGAAAACACATGTGAAAATAGGTACGTCAGCATAAAAATGCCTGTGAGATACATAGGTTTATTGATTTAGGATTCATGACTTGTATTTGAAAGAAATGTTTAACAAAAAGTTAGTCATGAATCTTATTAATAGTGTTTTCTTTTGTAAATCATACGAAAAATCGATAAGAGTTTATATGATATAAAAGAAAGGTGTGTGGTTAAATAAATAACCAAGTAAAAATGAATTTGTATATGATATGTTGTTTGTAAAACAATGTTTTGTGAAGTTATGTTCTTTGTATAAAATGTAATTTGTCTAAATTGAAATGGTTTAAATAATGCTACGATATGTAATATCCTAAAAGCACTTATATATAGGAAGTACCAGCGGCGTATCCACCATGCTTTTATCATATTACACACGCCTCGTTATTTAAATCACTTACCCAAACAAACCACCAACATGTCTTGTTTAAACAAATGTCAAAATGCTTATGTGTATATAATTTCTATTGTCAATTGTAAATCATGTAATGTGTAATCAAATGTTATGTATGGCAAGTGAAATGTGTCAACTAAAACCATAGATAAAATGCACAAAACAATGTATTGAAATAAATCATAGTTTAAATCAAAAGTTATGTTTTGTAAAATAAATGCATGCTTTACTGATACAAACATCTATGGTAATGTTAAAACGCATACATTCAAGCATTGCGACTGTGGAGACAAACCCTTAAACAAATTAAAGGTTTATCAAAAATTATGAATATCGGATTCAGTCATTTCCGACTTCCAAACAAACCTAGGAAGCCAGAAATGGGAGTTGTCAATTCATATGGTACCACTACTTACTACCGAGCGGCGTAGCTAATGTTAATGAACGTACTTTTGTCCCGTTAAACAAACCAAATGTCATACCAAATGTAAGCATGTTATGTGAAAACAATGTACTATGTATGCAAAAAAATGAACATACATAGCATGAATATGATGTAAATCAATGTGTACATATGCTGAAATGAACATATGAAACAAATATGTTTATAAAATCAATGTACTAGCATGTTAATAAAACATACATAGCAAAAACATGGATGAAATCATGTACTATACATGTACTATATGACCATAGCAAGTATATGTTATGAAAACATGAAAAGCACGAAAGTAACAAGTAGGCACATGTGTTTCACCCCAAAATATTTGAAAACAGTAAAAGAGGGGTCTATGTACTCACTTGAGATTACTCAATAGTCTTTGAATAACAACCAATCAATGCTAGAGAGATCACGGAATCACTCGGCACCTAATATAGGTAACTACGTTAATAAACCGGTCCTAAATCGGAAGATCGGATAGAATGGGGTTTCTTAAACCAAATGAGTATGGGAACTCATGTAATATGGTTTAAAAAGCCTAAATTCTAAATCGGAAACCATCCTAAGTGCTTACGACCCATTACGACTCGTTTAGGTAGCTTACGCTACTTTAACGCGTTGTTCGTGTAAAACGCGTTCGGACCGCCTAACTAGTCCTATGACAAGTATTTTATGCCTTAACAAATCTAATAATGTTGCCTAATCAGTTTAGATGTCAAAATTTAAGTTACATATGCTTAAAATGAATTTATGCGCAAAAAGGGCATTTTGATCATTTTCCTAAGGCATGTAAACTACCTATCATACAACTAACTAAACGTAGTGACCATAAGGTATAACCTCGGAAGGTTATTCCCTATACAACTATGGTCACAAAATATGTTTGATCGGATCCAAAATGATCGACCAAACGGGCCGGGTTCGAAAGTCTAAGCGGTTGTTTAGACCGCTTATCTTACGACCCTATAAGCACTAAACTAAAAGTGACGAGTTAAACATGTTTAATGAAGTTAGAAAACAAGTTTGATATCAAAACAAAGGGTTTTGATACCTAAGAATAGTTTGGTTGCAAAATACACATAAACGCGTATTTTGACTGGAACTATGACTCGTCACTATGCCTAAATAACGTGGTAATCAGTAGGTATAGTCAGAAAGGACTATGACCATCGTGATTACGCTCACGTTGCGAAGTTCAAACGAACTTCGTGTTGACCACTGACCGATCAAAGCAGAAAGTCAAACATTGTTTGACTTTTACGCTTAAAAACGCATAAAAGCATGATAGAGACTTACAAGAGGTCCAAGCAATGGAGATTTGATACAAGTTGCTCAGGTATGAAGTGTGGAAACTCCAACTTAGAGCAGAAATGAATCAAGTGTGAAGATTGTAAGAACTTAAGGTGGGTATTTATAGACATTGGACAACCGTTAGGATCGTTCCTCGATTTACGAGCTTCAATCTCAACCATCCAAGTGTTACCCACTGAAATACAATACTATGGGTGGCCAAAACAAGCTCATAGAGTTGAAAAACCATGAACCAAAGCCAGAAACCAGCTGCTGATTGCAGAAAACTCATTTTTGCAGATTTGGGGGTCTCTTGCGGGCCGTGTAAACTTTCACTAAGTCTTACGCGTCCCTCCTAAGCCTAACTTTGACAGAATGTCAAGTTTAGTCCCTGCAGGTTTGAAACTTTGTTTTCGATGCATTTTTGACACGTTTAAGCCCCGTTAACCCCATTTCAAGGCTCTATAATAAAGTTAAAGTATAGAGAACTTAAAATATGCTAAAAAATATCTCGGATGTCGGTTTGTTTGGTCGTACGATTGCGTTGTTCGGTTAATTACGACGAAACACGAACGAACGCGAAAAATGATCCAAATTACACGACGAATGGAATTTTAGCATGCCAATCACTAAAATAAAATATTTTAATGATTACATAAATTTTTGGGTGTCCGGATGTATTCAGAACGTAAGTTATACGTGAAAATGCAAACTTATGCACTTTTTGACGCTTTTAGTCCCTGATTGACCAAAAAGTTTATTTTTGCACACCGAACTCCTCAAAGCCTATTTCTAAGCTATGTAAAGGATATTTATGGTATATTTAACTTATGGTCACATTCCGGAATGTTCGTTACCACACGAATTGGTATACTTTCGCAGTTTTACGTAAATAGTCCATGCGATCGAATAAACTTGATTTTGCCATACCAAAGCCTTCAAAACTTATTTATAAGTTATGTAAAGGTTATTTAAGGTATGTTAAGCATATATTGATGTTCCGGAGTGTTTTTTGCGTTAAACTGATTACGTTTATGAATCAGTTTGCGTATAACTTTCCAGAAAACGATATAGAGTTTGAAATTGAACAAAAATCAAAACATGCAATGTGTCAAACATAAATAAACAAACATTGCGGTCAAATAACATTGTTTTATTGATTAGAGTTGATACAATGATTACAAGCATAGATGTCACACAGGGCATATAAACATGACTCCAGTCAATAGTCGATATGGTAACGGGTCTAGTGGTTTACAACATGGGGAAGCCCCCGCGGTTTATGGTTATGGGAACATGGAATTGGGTAACTTTTGGTTTTCGAAACAACTTATGATTTTTGGAACAACTTTAAAACAGACAGCCAACTGTGAACTCGCTCAACATTGTTGTTGATTCGTTACTACATGCTTTGCAGGTCATTAGGTACTTAGCTAGAGCTTACATGGGGAAGGAGTCGTTGTGGGACATGGACCGTTGTGGACCATATTAAACTTTATGAACATCTAAACTTATACTTTGGTTTGAAACTTATTGCTTCGCTTAATAACTTAGACTTTACTTTTTATGTGTGACACTAATCATATTGGTTGTGTTGGATTTTACTTATTTTATTATAATGTTCAATATGATTGGTGGCTTGATCCTGGTCAGTCACGCTCCCTGCGATGATACTCTGCTTGTGGAATGTGGGGGTGTGACAGATTGGTATCAGAGCCATTGGTTACAGTGAACTTGGTTTTAAAAAGGGAAAAATCTTTTTGACAAAAAAAAAACCAGACTATAACCTGTACAGTGCTCAACGATCCACAAAGATGCTTCGCTTCATGTACAAGACTCAACACTATAGGTGATATGGTTTATGTTTGTATTGCATGCCTGTTAGTTTACATAGTGCATTGTTCATGGTATGCTTAGTTAACGTAACAATTGTTTATCTGAAACCCTGTGTGCTTACTCTCTTCTGTCATCCCATACTTTACACACCTCTACGTCACCGTGCTTACTTGTGTTTTCTGGATGTGAAGATCATGAGTGGACGTCTCAACTTGACTCAGGCCCAAGTGACGACTCTAATCAATGAACGAGTTCCTGAGGCACTAGCAGCAGCTCAAGCAGGAGGTCAAAATGCTCAGCCTCGAGTGTGTACGTTTAAGACTTTCATGGATTGTCGACCTAGTACTTTCAGTGGCACGGAGGGAGCTGTAGGTCTTCTCCACTAGTTCGAGAAGATCGAATCTGTTTTTGAGATGTGTGAGTGCCCTGTAGCCAGTAGGGTGAAGTTTGCAACTAGAACTCTTGAAGGTAGTGCGCTCTCCTGGTGGAACGCACAAGTGCAGATGTTAGGGTTGGAAGCTTCTAATGCCACCCCCTGGAACGATTTTAAAGAGTTGATCAAAGAAGAATATTGTCATCGTGATGACATCCATAAGTTGGAAGTGGAGTACTACGACCTCAAGATGGTGGGGTCAGAAATTGAGGCCTATATGAAGAGATCAAACGAATTGGCTGCATTGTGTCCCAACATGTCAAATCCTCCTCACAAGCATATTGAGCTCTACATCAAAGGTTTAGTGCCAGACATCCAGAGCATGGTAACTTCAGCCAATCTTCCTACGATCCAGCAGATTATACGACTGTCCCACCGCCTCACAAATCAGGCAGTCGAGCAGAACAAGCTGTCTAAGCGGATTAGTGCCACTACTTCTGATGCTCCAAGTGACAACAAATGCAAATGGAATGGGAATTCTAGCAAGGGTTCAAGCTCTGTCCAGCCTCAGTCTTAGCAACGAAGGACCGATGACTACAAGAGCCCCAATCAGCAGTCTACTGGTAATCAAGGTCAGGGTGGGTATAAAGGAAATCAACCTAAGTGCAACCGTTGTAACTTGCACCACTGCGGACTGTGCTGCAAGGGTCGCTGTCATAGGTGCAACAAACCTGGTCACGCAGCAAAGGATTGCAGGAGCCCGTATCCTGCAAATCAGAATCGCCAGCAGCAACAAGCTCCACAGAACCAGCAGCAACAACAGGGTAACATCAAGGGGTGTTTTCAATGTGGAGCTGAAGGCCACTTCAAGAGGAACTGCCCACAGCTGAATCAGAATCAAAACAATAACAACAATCTGGGCAATGGAAACAACAACAGAGATAACAATGATGGTAATGGTGCCAGGGGACGTGCGTTCGTGATTGGTCAGGGTGAAGCAAGAAATGATCCCAACGTTGTGATGGGTAAGTTTCTACTAGATGATTACTTTGTTTCTGTTTTATTCGATTCGGGAGCCGATACTAGTTACGTGTCCATAAGGGTTAGTTAGATGCTTAAGCGTACTTCAATTCATCTGGATTCCAAGCATATTGTAGAACTAGCAAACGGTAAAAATCTTGAGGCCACACACATAGTTAGGGGTTGTAATCTTGCTCTAGCTGGTCAGACCTTCTCTATCGATCTTATCCCCATCGTTCTTGGTAGCTTTGACGTTATCATTGGGATGGACTGGTCATCCTAACATCGAGCGGAAATACTCTGCAAGGATAAAATTTTCTGCATCCCTCGTTCTGGTGAAGAACCCCTCGTTATCTGTGGTGACAAGAGTGGTGCTGTCGTGAGCATCATCTCTTTCCTTAAGGCTCAGAAGTGTTTGTGAAAGGGCCACACCACTATTCTAGCCCTTGTTACTGACACCTCAATGAAAGAGAAGAAGATAGAAGACATTCTGATCGTATGCAATTTCTCTGAGGTATTCCCTGAGGAATTACCTGGCCTCCCGCCCCATCGTCAGGTAGAGTTCCAAATCAAACTAGCTCCTGGAGCAGCACCAATAGCTCGTGCACCGTATCGCTTAGCCCCATCTAAACTAGAAGAATTGTCCATGCAACTACAGGAACTCTTGGATAAGGGTTTCATTCTTCCTAGCTCTTCGCCCTGGGGAGCTCCAGTTTTATTTGTTAAGAAGAAGGACGGTACTTTTCGAATGTCCATCGATTATCATGAACTCAACAAGGTGACCGTGAAGAATAGTTACCCTCTTCCGCGAATCGACGACTTGTTCGACCAGTTTCAAGGGTCGAGCTTCTACTCTAACATTGATCTAAGATCAGGCTATCATCAGCTGAGAGTCCGAGACGAGGACATCTCTAAGACAGCATTTAGGACTCATTACGGACACTATGAGTTTCTGGTTATGCCTTTCGGGTTGACAAACGCACCTGCGGTTTTCATGGATCTCATGAACCGAGTGTGCAAACCATACTTGGATAAGTTTGTTATTGTTTTCATCGACGACATCCTGATCTATTCCAAGAGTCAGGAGGAACACGAGCGACATCTGCGACTCATTCTGGAACTCCTTCGAACAGAACAACTTTATGCTAAGTTTTCAAAATGTGACTTTTGGCTTCGTGAAGTCCATTTCCTAGGCCACGTGGTTAATGAGGATGGGATTCACGTTGATCTATCCAAGATTGATTCGATCAAGAACTTGCATGCACCTCGAACTCCAACTGAAATCCGTCAATTCTTGGGTCTAGCAGGGTACTACAGAAGGTTTATCAAGGATTTCTCAAAAATTGCGCAGCCTCTTACTATTCTAACTCAAAAGGGTGTCACCTACCGGTGGGGTGATGCTCAGGAATCTTCTTTTCAGCAGCTGAAGATGAAGCTTTGTAGCGCACCTATTCTCTCGCTACCTGAAGGCACAGACGATTTCGTTTTTTATTGCGACGCGTCAATCCAAGGACTTGGTTGTGTGTTGATGCAACGTGAGAAAGTTATAGCTTACGCATCACGCCAGCTCAAGGTTCATGAAAAGAACTACACTACACATGATTTGGAACTGGGAGCAGTAGTGTTTGCACTCAAGATATGGAGGCATTACCTGTACAGTACCAAGTGCACCATTTACACCAATCACAGGAGTCTCCAGCATATCTTCAATCAGAAGGAGTTGAATATGCGACAGTGTCAATGGTTCGAACTCCATAACGACTATGAATGCGCACTCAAGTATCATCCAGGCAAAGCCAACATTGTGGCTGACGCCCTTAGTCGTAAGGAGACCAAACCTAAGCGTGTACGTGCGTTACAACTTACTATTCACTCCAGTCTTCCTACCCAGATTCGAGAGGCACAGATTGAAGCATTGAAGGAAGAAAACCTTAAAACTGAGTCCCTATGGGGATTAGAGAAATGGTTGGAACTAAAGGAAGACGGTGCTTACTATTTAGCGGGATGTATCTGGGTTCCATTTTATGGGGATCTACGTGAGCTTGTGTTGGATGAGGCACACAAGTCTCGTTACTCGGTACATCCTGGCTCTGATAAAATGTACCATGATCTCAAAAATACGTACTGGTGGCCTAGTATGAAGGCTATCATAGCGACCTATGTTAGTAAATGCTTGACATGTGCCAGAGTTAAGGTTAAATACCAGAAGCCATCGGGACTACTCCAACAACCTGAAATCCCAATATGGAAATGGGAGCAAATTTCCATAGATTTCGTCACTGGCCTACATAGATCTCAACGAGGAAACGACACCATTTGGGTGATAGTGGATCAACTTACAAAGTCTGCACACTTCCTTGCTATCAAAGAGACGGATAAATTCTCTACACTCGCAGACATCTACTTGAAGGAAGTGGTCGCTAGGCACGGGGTGCCAACTTCCATCATTTCTGATCGTGACCCGTTTTTTGCATCTGATTTGTGGCAAGCGATGCACAAATCCTTTGGCCCACGTCTAGACATAAGCACAGCGTATCATCCAGAGATGGATGGGCAGACCGAACGCACCATCCAGACTTTTGAAGACATGCTTCGGGCATGTGTAATCGACTTTGGTAACGGCTGGGAAAGGCACCTACCTTTGATTGAGTTTTCAAATAACAACAGTTACCACACCAGCATCCAGGCTGCTCCATTCGAGGCTTTGTATGGATGGAAATGCCGATCACCTCTATGTTGGGCAGAAGTGGGTGATAGCCAAATCACTGGCCCAGAACTCGTTGTCGACACAACGGAGAAGATTGCTCAAATCAGACAAAGAATGGCGGCAGCTCGTGACCGTCAGAAAAGCTACGCTAATAAGCGTAGGAAACCGCTCGAGTTCCAGGTTGGGGATCGAGTGCTACTTAAAGTCTCACCTTGGAAAGGTGTGGTTCGCTTTGGCAAACGGGGCAAGCTTAATCCGCGTTATGTTGGACCTTTCGAAATCACTGAGAAGATCGGCAAGGTGGCATACAGATTGAATCTGCCTGAAGAGCTCAGTGGTGTTCACAATGTTTTCCATGTATCAAATCTAAAGAAGTGTTTGTCAGATGAGACTCTTATAGTTCCCTTCAAGGAACTCACTATCGACGACCAGTTGCGCTTCGTCGAGGAACCGGTGGAAATTATGGATCGGGAAATCAAGACTCTCAAACGTACTAAAATACCTATTGTTCGAGTTTGTTGGAACTCCTGTCGGGGCCCGGAGTTCACTTAGGAATGGGAGGACTAGATGAAACACAAGTACCCCCAGTTGTTCAAGAAAGGTGAGTCCAGTACAGAAGCTCCTTCTGAATTTCGGGACAAAATTCCAAACCAACGGGGGGATGATGTGATACCCCAGGAAAACGTACAACACGACTAGCTTCTCAGGCAACTATGTGCTAGATTTCGGGACGAAATTTCTTTCAACTTGGGGATGATGTAACAACCCGTAACTTCGAGGTAAAAACCGTTCGTTTCGTTTTTACAAAATAAATATATACTTATCTTATTCAACGATTTTATTTTATACTTATTTAATTTGTAGAAACAAAATCCATATTGTGTTGAACTGACCCAAACCATTTGAACCAAAACACTTGTATCGCGTGTCGATTCAACCTACTAGTGTAGCTCGAAACTTATGTGGCCTAGACCATAACTTAATTATTACCCTTTTTATTAGTTGAGTTGACTAATTATAAATTTTATAATTAGTTGGATTTTATGTAATAATAATAATGTATGTATGTAATATGAATCTAAATATAAAAAAAAAACTTTGCCATATTTCCTTTAATGTGTGCAGCCCACATTATGAATTCCAAGCTCCCCACATTTGTGATCAGTTTTGGTGTTGTGTTTACACCCCAAACCGTCCCCACTTTCTTAGCCCAATCCCCTTTGTTTCATATTTTGTTTATAATCGGCCCAACCACATGACGGCCCTCTAGTCCTTGTTTTTATATTTTGCATAATTGCATGAAATCTATATAACACTTCTAATAAAACCCCAAACCCTACTGCGTACATCAAACCTTCTCTCCCTCTCTTACTGCCGACAATAACAAAAATCCAAGAGGACTTCAAGTTCCGGCTCCAAGATCATACCAAATCTCCATAGCCGTTAGGACGTGATTGACCAGTTCCACCTCACATATTTCTTTCCATAACTTAATATGCCGAGCTAATCTAAGGTGAGTTCACACTTTCTATAAAGCATGGGATTCCCGGTGGTTTGGGAATGGGTTAAGGAATAATATTGAAACCCGCATGTCCTCCTTGGGTAGGATACGTACCTGCATCCTCCTTGGGAAGGATGACAACATTGAAACCTGCGTATTCTCCATGGGTAGAATTTGTACCTCCATCCTCCTTGGGAAGGATGACAACATAGAACTTACTAGACAAAACTCTATCATGAAGTCCTTCATTTTTATATCGACTTAATCGCCGGGCCATTGCCGAACGGGTCATTAGTTAAATAGCGCTATTAGGTCTGACAAGCCTCACACCATGCCACAGAGGACGAGAGGGGACTAATGTACTTGGGCACTTAGTCAATGTTGATAGACATTGACGCAGGGCACATAAACATGACTCCAGTTAGTAGTCAATATGGTGATGGGTCTAGTGGTTTACAACATGGGGAAGCCCCCGCGGTTTATGGTTATGGGTACATGGAATTGGGTAACTTTTGGTTTTCGAAACAACTTATGATTTTTGGAACAACTTTAAAACAGACAGCCAACTGTGAACTCGCTCAACATTGTTGTTGATTCGTTACTACATGCTTTGCAGGTTGTTAGGTACTTAGCTAGAGCTTGCATGGTGAAGGAGTCGTTGTGGGACATGGACCGTTGTGTGCCATGCTAAACTTTATGAACATTTAAACTTATACTTTGGTTTGAAACTTATTGCTTCCGCTGAATAACTTAGACTTTACTTTTTGTGTCTGACACTAATCATATTGGTTGTGCTGGATTTTACTTATTTTATTATAATGTTCAATATGATTGGTGGCTTGATCCTGGTCAGTCACGCTCCCTGCGGTAATACTCCGCTTATGGAATGTGGGGGTGTGACACTAAAAATACAAGTATAAGTATACCCACCCTTGGAAAAATATACATGTCTAAATACATAATGTATCAAGTTAGAATATATTATTTTAACAAATATTCCAATAATTAATAAATATAATTCAAGTTAAAATATTATTATTTAAACAAATAATTATATACTTTGAAATAATATTTATGACACCAAAAAACATAACTCAAAGATACTAGGTCATAACAATTAAGACTAAAAGTCAAGGCACGACCCATCCGTCTAATAAACCCTAGCACGTGTGTAGGTAGTCGTGCGACCGAGAAGAAGCTTTGAGTTATACCAGTTTACAAGACGCAAGATTGTGAGTTCATGTCCCCCCTTTTTTTTAATGTTTTCAGTTTTATAACTTCGAGGGTGAAATACATGTTACAAATGTTTCGATGATTACGAATGGTATGGTTAGCTAAGGAATGAAATGTTAGATTATATGAATGGGTAGGCGTTAACTTAAGACCATTAATCCTTGTATAAGGACCGAGGGACATGAGTAATAGATCTATTGGGTGTTGCGAGCCCCATCCATGAGCCCGCGGCTTGGACCATGTGGTGACTATGTCGTTCCCGCCGGATGGCACGGTACAAAATATGCATAAAGGGTTGAGCCTTCCTACACCGTTGCACGCATATTAATGTATTAGCTACACATTAATTGATCTGTTCATAGACGCTTTCATACCGGTTTACAAATATATACATACAAATCTTTACAAGGTTATTTGTGCACACATGAACTCGCTCAACTTTTGTTGATGTTTTCAAACTACATGTATTTCAGGAAATTAAAAATGGATATGGCGGGCGTTCAAGGTTTTCAAGTTGTGTCTACAATAAATGATGACATCCGCACTTTTGTAGGGTTTGACTTGGATGTTTTATCCTAGATAAGACATACAATTCAATGCCTTGTTTTATCAATGTATTGTGTCAAGTCCTTTATGGAACTTTAAACATTTGGATGGTTTGTATTTTAAACTCGAAGTCTTGGTTGATGTTAAACAATATGGTTTGTATTATTTTGAAACTCAGTAATGGATGAACATCATGATTTCTAGCATATAGTTGTTTGGTATGATTGAATGCAATGATATTAAGCAAGTCACACATAACACGCTTCCGCAAAAGTCAGGGTGTGATAGTTTGGTATCAGAGCTTCGATTGTAGCAAACTAGGATTCCTTCTCGAGTCTACACTACAATCAATAGGGCTCTCTCATGAAAATATTTTTTACAAAATATTTTTCATTGCATTTTCAACACGCCAAGATCCATGGAACAAATGTTTTACTCAAAGGAAAGACAAGAAACACAATGCAAGGTCACAGTGGTGGTTTAGTTTGCATGGGGTAGACTAGTCAAGATAGAAAAGTCTCATGAAGGATAATGTGAATGCATGATTAAGTGATGATTGTCTTTGTTTACATATACTGAGTGTTAGTGGTTAACATATATGCACATGTTATGATTATTATGTTACAGCCACCCATGTCTTCCTCTGAGAGTGGGTTATCTGACGCCCACGACCCTATGGCCATCGTTTTGGATGATGAGGTCATGCCTGAGCCGGAGATATTCACATCGGACTCCGAGAGTGATCCCGAGATGCTGTCTGAGGATAAGGATGACTTTCAGCCTTTTGCATTACCGGATTTTGGCGATGACATACCTAAAGCTGATGGCGTGCCCGTTGAGGATCTTTTTTGACATTCCTGCTCCTGTTCATGATCACCTCATCATCGGACACCCCGATGGTGAGCACATTGTGGCACCGATCCTCGAAGTTGTACCCCTCGTGGTCATTCCTCCTGAGGATTGGCCCTTTGATCACCTCTTTGGCGATGATGTCGATTTATTTTTAGACGGTCCCCTAGCTGATGCTCAGGGCGACGGGGAGATTGATGATGATGTTGTTGTTGTTGTACCCCCTCCTGCTATTCCAGTTATCAAGTTATCTTCTGACTCTAGCTTGCATTCAGTTTCAGACTCCTTTGAGTCTATGACTTCTTCAGCCCTGCGGGCGGCAGGACTGCAGCTTTATGCTACTGATTCCGATGATGACACTGCGATGTCTACTGCACCACTATCCCCTGCTCGAGTCCCTACACCTCCACACGACCCAGAGCCTGTTTCTGAGCCAGACCCTGTCCCTTTTGGCCAGCTTGATATTGCACCCCTTGTTCCAGAGCCGATACCTGCACCTATTGATCATCCTCTTGTTGACCCATTCATTCCACCACCCCACCCGCTGATGTTGCTCCCCCACCTCCTGTTGAGTCTGATGCTCACCGTACCGACCTTCTGATTGTTTTCCTACAGTAGATCCCTGCTCCCCGACCAGGGGAGGGTACCCCGGGCCATCCCCCGAGTTTTGACCCATTTGCTTCAGGAAACTTCCCTCCGATTCCACAGACTACATCTTTCACTCCCTTTACATCTACATCGCTTGACGAGCCATTTTGGTGGTTCCCGCCATATACCATGCCTATCTCCGACCCCTATCTTCCCTCTCATTATGGAGGCTACACACGGGATGAGTTGCTTTTGTCACTCCAGTTACAGTTTGAGATCTTGCGTCGCAAAGTTCTGGAGCTCGAGCTGACTCCTTCATGCCCTCCACCTTGTCCCTGTCATTCTACTTTTGTCCCTCCACACTCATCACCGTCAGCTTCGTTCGTACATCCACATGCTGCTCCCGCACCTATCCCGGGTTTGGATGCCCGCTTCCTTACTGTCGAGCAGCAGATTAGCTTTTTGCTTCGCTGTGTCTACGAGCTCAAGGAGGAGCTCGCACGTGTTCGTAGTTTGCTTTTCTTCCCTCCTCCTCCTCCTCCGCCATCAGCATCGTAGGTTTTTGGTTTTATGCAGATGCATTACTTTTGGTGAGAGCACTACAATTGAGCCGAAATTGTGAAGACAGAAAGACCACTTTTTGACTATATTATTTTTGTATATTGACAGACTTATCTGACAAGGGTGATATGACCCTATGTCTCTTTTGATATGATACAATGTGAAAACAATGTAACGCATGGTTGACGATAAGTGAAAGCTCAATAGTCGTGTTCTCATTAAATACATTGTTGTATTGCATGTTCATGCGATGACTATGTTTGATTGCTTAATGTGATGATTGTTTATATTATATATATGTATATACGACTCCTAGACAACTATTTATTTATTTAACGAATAAGGCCTGACCTACACAAATCTTCTTGTTAGAAGAAGAATGCCGCCTTGAAGGAACACCGATACCAACAACCCTCTGCCAACGATAGAGGCGGAATTACAAGAACGCATCTCACAGGCCATCGCACAACACGAGGCCCTTCGCTCCGAACACAGCGGAGGTACCTCAGGGAATAACTTACCAATCGGCTGTACCTATGAACAGTTTTTGGACTGCAAGCCCCTAAATTTCGATGGCACTGAGGGTGCAGTCGCCTTTGTACGATGGGTGGAGAAGACGGACTCTGTCTTGAGAATGAGTAAATGTGCTCTAGAGCAACAAGTCATGAATATTTCTGGACTGTTTCAAGACTGAGCGTTGTCATGGTGGAACCTCCAGGTGAAGACATTGGGTGAAGTTGCTGCGTATGCATTAACATGGAATGAATTGAAGGAGTTAATGCGTAAAAAGTATTGTTCTCGAGCGGAGATCCAGAAGTTGGAAACTGAATTCTGTAACTTAAAAATGGATGGTTGAAAGGTGGCTGAGTACATTCAGAGATTCCATGATCTGTCCAGGGTTGTTCCTTATCTGGTGGAACCAGAGTTTAAAAGGATTGAACGTTTCATCTAGGGATTGGCACCTCATATTCTGAGCATGGTGACAGCTTCCAAGCCTCCAACTATTTCTGGGGCTATTGACTTAAGTGTGGCGCTTACTGAAGAAGCAGTTAGTTTGGGAAAGTTCTCGATTTCAGAAACGAAGAAGAAAGAGACTCATGTGGAGTCATCAAGTGATAACAAAAGGAAGTTTACTAATTTCAAGAAGGGTACTCGGGCGAATAACAACAACAATGCCAACAAGCGAAGAGACACTAATCAGCCAGCTGAGGTACAGACTGGCGTCGGGAATGCTGAAAATAAGGGAAGAGGGTACATGGGCTACCTACGTGCGACAATTGCCAACGTCACCATACCGGTCAATGCAGGTATGGAAATGTGATAACTGTGGCAAAGTGGGGCATGCCAAGGAGACGTGTTGGCATGGTGTTGGACGTGGAAATGGATGTCAAGGTGGTAATGGAAACTGCGGTGGGTACGGAAATCAGACGGGAAATCAAAACCAGGAAGGAAACGGTAACTTCGGAGGTAATGGAAATCATGGTGGATATGGGAACCAGGCTGGTAATGGAAATCGTGGAGGAAACAACAACAACTATCAGGGTGGAAATGGTAATGATCAGGGACGTGGTCAAGGTTGTTTTAACTACGGTGACAAAGGGCATTTCAGGAAGGATTGCCCTAAAAACAATCAAGCTCGTGGAAGGCTGTTCACAATTGGGGCTAGGGAAGCACGCCAGGATCCAAACGTGGTTACTGGTACGTTTCCTATTAATCAACATTATGCATCTGTGCTGTTTAATACTGGTGCCGATTTTAGCTTCGTATCCCTAGAATTTAAGAATATACTTGGTTTAGTTGCAAGTAAGTTAGACGTCCCGTACTCGATAGAACTGACTAATGGAAAGCTAGTAGAAGCTAATGAGGTGATTAGAGGTTGTGTTATGGAGCTTGGAGAGCGTGAGTTTTCGATAGACCTTCTACCAGTCGATTTGGGAAGTTTTGTTGTCGTAGTTGGGATGGATTGGTTGTCTAGAAATCGTGCAGATATAGTGTGCCATGAGAAGATCATTCGCATCCCGATGGCGAATGAAGAGCCGATCGTAATTCATGGAGAGAAGCATGATACGACCTTGCGAATCATCAGTTGCAGGAAAGCACAGAAGTGTCTACGTAAAGGATACGTTGCCTTCTTAGCTTATGTTGTGGATAAGGAAGCCGAAGAGCCGAAGCTTGGAGATATCCCTGTGGTAAGGGAATATCCTGAGGTCTTCCCCGAAGACTTGCCAGGATTACCTCCTCAACGACAAGTCAAGTTCCACATTGACTTGGTTCCATGCGCCGTGCCTGTAGCCAAAGCACCTTATCGATTTGCGCCTTCAGAGATGCAAGAGTTATCCACGCAGCTTCAGGAGTTATTGGACAAAGGATTCATAAGGCTGAGCTTCTCACCTTGGGGAGCTCCAGTGCTGTTCGTTAAGAAGAAGGATGGTAGCTTTCGAATGTGTATCGACTACCGGGAGCTGTACAAACTAACCATCAAGAATCAGTATCCCTTGCCGAGGATTGATGATTTATTCAACCAACTGCAAGGATCAAGCTACTATTCCAAGATTGATCTTCGATCGGGTTATCACCAGTTGCGGATCCAAGAGGAGAGTATACCAAAGACCGCATTCAGAACTCGTTATGGACACTATGAGTTCCTCGTGATGCCGTTTGGATTAACCAATGCGCCGGCAGTGTTTATGGATTTCATGAACCGAGTGTGCAAGCCATATCTTGATAAATTTATGATCGTATTTATCGATGATATTCTTATTTATTCGCGGACTAAGGAAGAGCATGCGTAACACCTCAGAGCCATTCTAGAGCTGCTAAAGAAGGAAAAGCTCTACGCTAAGTTCTCGAAGTGGGAGTTTTGGATACGCGAAGTACAGTTCCTCGGTCACGTGGTAAACAAGAATGGTATTCATGTGGATCCCACAGAGGCAATCAAGAACTGGGAAACTCCGAAGACCCCGACTGAGATCCGACAGTTTTTGGGTTTAGCAGGGTATTATCGCTGGTTCATTGAGAATTTCTCCAAGATAGCTCAACCGCTCACTTCCCTCACTCAGAAGGACAAGAAGTATAAATGGGGAGACAAGCAAGAAGAAGCCTTTCAACTGCTTAAGGTCAAGCTATGCGATTCCCCGATCTTATCCCTACATGAAGGCACAAAAGACTTCGTGGTATATTGTGACACCTCGCGTCAGGGATTGGGTTGCGTGCTCATGCAACGCCAAAAGGTTATCGCTTATGCTTCACGCCAACTGAAGGTCCATGAGAAGAACTATACCACTCATGACTTGGAGCTAGGTGCAGTGGTATTTGCTTTGAAGATCTGGCGACATTATCTGTATGGTACTCGATGTACTATTTTCACGGATCATAAGAGTCTATAGCATATATTTGATCAGAAAGAGCTTAATATGCGATAGCGACGTTGGGTTGAGTTGCTAAATGTCACACCCCGACCATGTAAAACAACAAAACATGGCGGAAACGTCGGGGAGTGTTGTAACAGAATCATTGTTTCACAACCATGGATTAAATAATTTCGTTTTATTGAATTATTGAGCTCATTGTTTTATTACAAATTAAATGAATACAAATATTGTCTTTCAAATTTTTAAAGTCGCTAAGGCACGAGTCCATCCTATGTATAGCATGTATCAACAATCATCACATAGCAGCACCTGAAACATGTGTGAAAATAGGTACGTCAGCATAAATTGTCTGTGAGTTACATAGGTTTTATTGAAAATAGGATTCATGACTTGTAGGTTTAAAAGAATGTTTTAACAAAATAGTCATGAACTTCAAAAATGTTTTCTTTTATAAATCATATAAAAAGTGATGAGAAAACAGATGATATAAAAGAAAGATGCATAAATAAATAATTTAGTAAAATGAGTTTGTATAAAATATGTTGTTTGAAAAACAATATTTTGATAAAAAGGTTTGTAGTATATATAAAAATATACTTTGGTTTTAAGAAAGTCGAATAAGTAATATATTAAAATATATTTCAGTTCCAAAATAGTCGAACAGATAGTATATTAAATATACTTTAGTCGTCAAAATAACAGTTTTCAGTAGTATATCAAAAGTATACTTTGCTTTTATTAATAACATATTAAACTATGCTTTGGTTTTATAAATAACATATCAAACTATGTTTTAGTAATTAACAAAATATATGTTGTTTTGTACAATATCACACATGAGAGTATATCAAACTATACTTTTAGGAGTATAACAAAATATACAATAAAAATTTGATTTAAGAATTCAACCAAACCTTAGTGTATCAAAATACACCTAGGAGACTATAGAAATACCACGAAGGCAATCCCTATTTGGATAAAATATCGGTTTCTGACATTCCATGACAACAGGAATGGGGTGTCAAATCCTATAGCGCTATATCATACTACCAATCGGTCTGGTGAACATAAAATAAGTACAATTCAAAAATTAATTTTATAATCTTTGAAAAATCAGTGTTTAAACCAAAAATAATCATTCAGTTTGTCAAAAGATAAGTACTAATATGTATAATCAATTATACTTTGAAATCATGAACATAACAAATAAGTACACATGCTTCACCCCAAAACATTTAAAACAACAAAAGAGGGGACTATGTACTCACTTGAGATTGCTTAGAAGTCTTGAATAACAACCAAGCAAAGCTAGAGGGATCACGGAATCAAACGGCACCTAATATTGGTAACTATGTAAATAAACCGGACCTAAATCGGAAGATCGGATAGGATGGGGTTTCGTAAACCAAATGAGTATTGGAACTATCCTAAGTGCTTACGACCCGTTACGACCCATTACGGTAGCTTATGCTACTTTAACGTGTTGTTCGCGCAAATACACGTTCGAGACGTTTAACTAGTCCTATGACAAGTATTATATGCCTAATCATGTTTAATTATGTTAATTATGTTGCATAATCAGTTAAGTGACAAAAGTTTAAGTTACATATGCTTAAAATCCAATTATGCATGAAAAGGGCATTGTGGTCATTTTCCTAAGGCATATAAACTACCTATCATACAACTACTTAAACTAGGTGACCATAAGGTATAACCTCGGAAGGTTATTCCCTATGCAACTATGGTCACTAAACATGCTTGGTCGGATCCTAATGATCGACCAAACGGGTCGAGTTCGAAAGTCTAAGCGGTGGTTTAGACCGCTTGACTTACGACTCTAAACAAGCACTAAACTAGAAGTGACGAGCTAAGCATGTTAAAACATGCTTAACTAAGTTAGAAAACGGGTTTTGATATCAAAACAAAGTGTTTTGATACCCTAAAGTAGTTTGGTTGCAAAATACGCTTAAATGCGCATTTTGACCGAAACTACGACTCGTCACTACACCTAGTCAACGTGGTAATCAGTAGGTATAGTCACTAGTGACTATAACCATCGTGATTACGCTCACGTTGCGAAGTTCAAACGAACTTCGTGTTGACCATTGACTGGTGAAAGCTGAAAGTCAAACACTATTTGACTTTCTTGCTAGGAAACCGATAAAAGAATGAAGGAAGCTTACAAAGGGTCCTTGCTAGGGAGAACTTGATCTAAATCACTCAGGTATTAAGCAAAGGCTCCTACTTAGAGTGTAATTCAGATCAAGGGTGATTGAAATGAGAAGATGGCATGGCTATTTATACTTGTAGCAAGTTCATAAGATCAAAACAAGTGTTTGTGTGATTACCAAGCATTAAATCACAACCCTACAAGTGTTATGAGCAGGTTTAAAGCCTTGGAGAGGTGTTAACTTGCTCCCCAAAACAAGAAAATGGCATAAATGGTCCCTGAAATTCGATCTGCTGCACAAAATGAAGTTTCTGTCCAGATCACATGGTGGTGTGGTGCGACAGTAAGACCAGGGGGTGGTCGCGCGACGCGAGCACCAGGCAGCAACTTTCAAAAATTGTCAGAAACAGTCCCTGCACACCCAAACTTGCGTATTTGACGTATTTAACCTCCGTTAATCCATTTTCAAGGCTCTACAAGGTCGTCAAAGTGTAGGGGACCTGAAATATGCTCAGAAATATCATGGATGTCGGTTTGTTTGGTTGTACGGTCATGTTGTTCGGTTATTTACGACGAAACTCGAACGGACGCGAAAACGAACCAAATTAAGCGACGAATGGTATTTTTTCATTCCGATCACTAAAATAAAAATATTTTAGTGTCTACAAAAAAATTTTGGATGTCCAGATGTGGTCAGAATGTAAGATATGCGCGTAAATGCAAACTTACGCCGTTTTTGACACTTTTAGTCCCTGTAAGATCAAATAAGCATATTTTCGCATACCGAACCACTCAAGGCTTATTTCTAAGCTATGTTTAGGTTATATATGGTATGTTTAGCTTATGACCAAGTTCCAGACTGTATGTTGCCTTACGAAATGGCAGACTTTTGCAAGTTGACGCAAATAGTCCCTATAAGCGAATAAACTTGATTTCGACACACCAAACCATCCAAAACTTATTCCTAAGTCATGTAAAGGTTATTTAAGGTATGTTAAGTCTATGTCACTATTCCAGAGTGTTTGTTGCATTAAACTGGTTATATTTACTCATCAGATCGCGTATAACCTTCCAGAAAGCGATTTAAAGCTCGAAATCGAACAAGAATTGATATGTGCAAATGAAACACATATTTATATAAATCCCAAGTATGAAATACAATATTTCATTGGTTTGGTATTTGTATGATGGTTGAAGTGACACAGGTGTCACAGTCTCCCCTACTTTAGGAAATTTCATCCCGAAATTTAACTTTAGAGGAAACTTGTGAAGACAACTGTGATTGTTTCGCTTTCGAATGAATCCCTCGAACCCTAAGTAAAACTATGGGCCATGATTGGATTCTTAGCAAAATTGTCAACTGTTGAAGTGAAGTCCTTGTAGTAACAAAACATGGAGTTTCGAACTACGGACAGAAGAACGTTTCTTATGAAGACTTATCATAGGAAACTTGTGTGTGCTCGAAATCAGAGTCGGAGAGTGTAAAATAAAATGACATTGGTCAAGGTCCAGGACTTCTAGTAACTTAAATAACGCTACGTTTGCAAAGTAATAAGGAACACTTATATATAGGAAGTACCAGCGGCGTATCCACCATGCCCCTTTTTACATTGTTCTCGTTTCGTTATTCTTATCACTATAGGTCTTAACACATGACAAAACTTGCTGTGGTTTCTGTGCGTTGAATTCCATAATTATGTATGCATCCATAATTACGTAATTCCTTGCACAGTCTGCACAGTTCATTTCATAATGCGTAGGGGGAAATCAATTGAATAAACATGAAGCGATTTGACTAGACCAACAAAGGATCTTTTTAACTA
Organism: Helianthus tuberosus; assembly: GCA_030545235.1. Lineage (NCBI taxonomy): Eukaryota > Viridiplantae > Streptophyta > Magnoliopsida > Asterales > Asteraceae > Helianthus > Helianthus tuberosus. Next base: position 130,909,711 of record CM060407.1, read on the forward strand.
GATCAACGAACGATCTTTTTAACTAGATCAACACATGATCTTCTTAACTAGATCAACACATGATCTTCTTAACTAGACCGTCGTATGATCTCTTAAATAGACCACTTAAGGGATCTTTTCAATTATATCATCACATGATATTCCTAACCAGATTTTTGAATCAATATGTTTAACTAGACCACTCAAGGGGTCCAATTATAGAATAGTACTTCATAACCCAAAGGACTTAACCACTACGTAGAAGTCCATTAAGGATTAAAGATAGTACCTTTGGATATCCTACTATGAATCCCTCATATGAGATATGGAAGATTCTATGAGGATTTGGATAATGAATATTCGGATCACAAAAACACGAGACATAAAGAAATCACATAAGCACATAATCACATAATTGTTTAACTTGATCTTTAATTTGTTATCTTTGGATACGGGTATTTAAAGCATACCAGGAATCCAATCCGTGGATTTCATTTGGCGCTTTAAACATAAGCATTTAATTATGAAGAGAGGAAGATCTAAATAGGAATTCTGCTTCGTTTCTTAAAAAGAAACGAGTATTTAATATTTTTGGGGAGATCACAAGTGATCATAAAATGACAGAACCACACGAGTAGTTTGTCTTGGTGTCGGTATCGAAGGGTTGTATCAAACACTCACACAATCGTATCAGTTTCGCAAAATAAAAACTGAAACAACAATTTTTATTTATATAACAACTGAGTCGATTCAAACATCGAAAGATAACAACCAAGGAATTTCAAAAGACTAATTGTTCACTGCTGCATCATTGTTCGCGTTGGCCTCGTTTATGTTAAACACTCGTCCACGCGCTGGATTTGCGTTAACAAGTCTTGGGCAATTGTTTCTGTAGTGAGTAAGGTCACCACAGTTATAACACGACCCAGGTGGAAATCGTGCTTGAACAACAGCAGGATTTGCAGCAGCTTGGTTTGCATAACGGCAGGTATTGACCAAATGTCCCAATCACCCACAGTGGGTACACTTGTGACACTGCACTTGCTCCAGATGATGACGGTTGCATTTGTTGCACAAAGGTGCGGTACCAAAATAAATTTTCCTTTTACGAGGTTGTGCTGGCTGGTTTGGTGCAACCGGATTGTTCGGAGCAGTTATGGCGCAGTTTTGAGAAGCCTTGCGCTTCTTCTTCTTGGGTGACTCGGCCTGTTTTTCCTTTGGTTCAACTTGTGTAGTCTTTTCAGATGGTCTTGGGTCGCCTTTTCGAAAAATCTTACCCTTCCTGATATGGGATTCAGTCAGGGTGGCAGACAATTCTATGGCCTGTCTGACAGTAGTAGGTTTGCTGCCAGTAACGATATCCTGAACTAAGACAGAAAGGCCATCAATGTACTTTTCAATCGCCTTCTCCACAGGCGTAACCATGGCAGGACACAACAGGCTCAGATCCTCATAACGGTCAGTATAAGCTCGATGAATCCCTCGAACCCTAAGTAAAACTCTGGGCCATGATTGGATTCTTAGCGAAATTGTCAACTGTCGAAGTGAAGTCCTTATAGTAACAAAACATGGAGTTTCGAACTACGGACAGAAGAACGTTTCTTATGAAGACTTATCATAGGAAACTTGTGTGTGCTCGAAATCAGAGTCGGAGTGTGTAAAATAAATTGACATTGGTCAAGGTCCAGGACTTCTAGTAACTTAAATAACGCTACGTTTGCAATGTAATAAGGAACACTTATATATAGGAAGTACCAACGGCGTATCCACCATGCCCCTTTTTACATTGTTCTCGTTTCATTATTCTTATCACTATAGGTCTTAACACATGACAAAACTTGCTGTGGTTTCTGTGCACTGAATTTCATAATTATGTATGCATCCATAATTACGTAATTCCTTGCACAGTCTGCACAGTTCATTTCATAATGCGTTGGGGGAAAATCAATTGAATAAACATGAAGCGATTTGACTAGACCACCAAAGGATCTTTTTAACTAGATCAACGAACGATCTTTTTAACTAGATCAACACATGATCTTCTTAACTAGATCAACACATGATCTTCTTAACTAACCGTCATACGATCTCTTAAATAGACCACTTAAGGGATCTTTTCAATTATATCATCACATGATATTCCTAACCAAATTTTTGAATCAATCTGTTAAACTAGACCACTCAAGGGGTCCAATTATAGAATAGTACTTCATAACTCAAAGGACTTAACCACAACGTAGAAGTCCATTAAGGATTTAAGATAGTACCTTTGGATATCCTACTATGAATCCCTCATATGAGATATGGAAGATTCCATGAGGATTTGGATAATGAATATTCGGATCAAAAAAACACAAGACATAAAGAAATCACATAAGCACATAATCACATAATTGTTTAACTTGATCTTTAATTTGTTATCTTTAGATACGGGTATTTAAAGCATACCAGGAATCCAATCCGTGGATTTCATTTGACGCTTTAAACATAAGGATTTAATTATGAAGATAGGAAGATCTAAATAGGAATTCGTCTTCGTTTGTTAAAAAGAAACGAGTATTTAAGATTTTTGGGGAGATCACAAGTGATCATAAAATGACAGAACCACACGAGTAGTTTGTCTTGGTGTCGGTATCGAAGGGTTGTATCAAACACTCACACAATCGTATCAGTTTCGCAAAATAAAAATTGAAACAACAATTTTTATTTATATAACAACTGAGCCGATTCAAACATCGAAAGATAACAACCAAGGAATTTCAAAAGACTAATTGTTCACTGCTGCATCGTTGTTCGCGTTTGCCTCGTTTATGTTAAACACTCGTCCACGCGCTGGATTTGCGTTAACAAGTCTTGGGCAATTGTTTCTGTAGTGAGTAAGGTCACCACAGTTATAACACGAGCCAGGTGGAAATCGTGCTTGAACAGCAGCAGGATTTGCAGCAGCTTGGTTTGCATAATGGCAGGTATCGACCAAATGTCCCAATTGCCCACAGTGGGTACACTTGTGACACTGCACTTGCTCCAGATGATGACGGTTACATTTGTTACACAAAGGTGCGGTACCAACATAATTTTTCCTTTTACGAGGTTGTGCTGGCTGGTTTGGTGCAACCTGATTGTTCGGAGCAGTTATGGCGCAGTTTTGAGAAGCCTTGCGCTTCTTCTTCTTGGGTGACTCGGCCTGTTTTTCCTTTGGTTCAACTTGTGCAGTCTTTTCAGATGGTCTTGGGTCTCCTTTTCGAAAAAGCTTACCCTTCCTGATATGGGATTCAGTCAGGGTGGCAGATAATTCAATAGCTTGTCAGACAGTAGTAGGGTTGCTGCCAGTAACGATATCCTGAACTAAGTCAGGAAGGCCATCAATGTACTTTTTAATCGCCTTCTCCACAGGCATAACCATGGCAGGACACAACAGGCTCAGTTCCTCATAACGGTCAGTATAAGCTCGATGTTCACCACTGTCTTGCTTTAGGTCGTCAAATTCCCTTTCCAAAGCTGTAAGCTCATGACGAGGACAGAACTCCTTCATCATTAGAGCGCGGAGCTCTTCCCAAGTTTAAGCTAGTGCTACATCAGCACCCCTGTCCCGCATCACACCGTTCCACCAGGTAAGAGCATGCTTCTCGAACACACTGGATGTGAATTCAACCTTACGCTCATTCGGACATTGCACATGCCTGAATGTGCTCTCCAAACTTTTGAACCATTGAAGGAGCGCAGTTGCTCCTTGCGACCCAGAAAACTTCAATGGTTTAGCCGAATTGAAATTCTTGAAATTACACTGTGCATTGTTGTTGTTATTGTTATTGTTGTTGTATAACTCATGGATCTGGGTCACTACGCCAGGAAGTACTGCAGCCATTTGCTGAGCAACAAGGGCTACGACTTCTTCAGCAGCAAAAGGTTGAGCATCACGTCAAGGAGGCATTGTCTAAAAAGAACAAGGGAACATGAGAAATGAGTTAGGTCGATGATTCGAAAAACAAAAGAGGTATTGAAAACATCGACAAAACACAAGGAAGGCGATCATTTGTTCGTTACCTGGAACAAACAAATGACACGCAGAGACTAATCAAAGTAAATGGATCAATATAATGTATCACCGAAGACATGCTCGCCTATAAGTGAACACTCACCCCAAGAGTTCCCAGGTAAGAGTGACTGGTCCGATACTGCGGATTTGTACGAACACTCTAGCCTTAGACAGAAAACTCAGGGTACAGTCATTCACCCTTCCAGTTTGCACGTGTTCACATTATTTAGACCCAAACTTTGACGAGATTTTGAAAACTCAGAGGGTTCAAAACCTAGTAATCAATCATCCTAGAACAGATGATTGGTTTTCAAAGCGGATTCGAAATTTTGTGTTCTTGTTGTGGTTGTCACCTAAGGATAGATGATGGTATTGTTTTAAAACTAAACATAAGATAACTTGTGTTAGGGTCCTAGGAAGGTTATAGTCTAGGTCAAAGCATTACTAATAACCTAATTCCCTATAACCATTGGCTCTGATACCAACTTTTCTGTCACACCCCGACCACGTAAAACAACAAAACATGGCGGAAACGTCAGGGAGTGTTGTAACAGAATCATTGTTTCACAACCATGGATTAAATAATTTTGTTTTATTGAATTATTGAACTCATTGTTTTATTACAAATTAAATGAATACAAATATTGTCTTTCAAATTTTTAAAGTCGCTAAGGCACGAGTCCATCCTATGTATAGCATGTATCAACAATCATCACATAGCAGCACCTGAAACATGTGTAAAAATAGGTACGTCAGCATAAAAATGCCTGTGAGTTACATAAGTTTTATTGAAAATAGGATTCATGACTTGTAGGTTTAAAAGAATGTTATAACAAAATAGTCATGAACTTCAAAAATGTTTTCTTTTATAAATCATATAATAAGTGATGAGAAAACAGATGATATAAAAGAAAGATGCAAAAATAAATAATTTAGTAAAATGAGTTTGTATAAAATATGTTGTTTGAAATACAATATTTTGATAAAAAGGTTTGTAGTATATATAAAAATATACTTTGGTTTTAAGAAAGTCGAATAAGTAATATATTAAAATATATTTCAGTTCCAAAATAGTCAAACAGATAGTATATTAAATATACTTTAGTCGTCAAAATAACAGTTTTTAGTAGTATAACAAAAGTATACTTTACTTTTATTAATAACATATTAAACTATGCTTTGGTTTTATAAATAACATATCAAACTATGTTTTAATAATTAACAAAATATATGTTGTTTTGTACAATATCACACAAGAGAGTATATAAAACTATACTTTTGAGAGTATAACAAAATATACAATAAAAATGTGATTTAAGAATTCAACCAAACCTTAGTGTATCAAAATACACCTAGGAGACTATAGAAATACCACGAAGGCAATCTCTATTTGGATAAAATATCGGTTTCTGACATTCCATGACAACAGGAATGGGATTTCAAATCCTATAGCGCTATATCATACTACCAATCGGTCTGGTGAACATAAAATAAGTACAATTCAACAATTAATTTTATAATCTTTGAAAAATCAGTGTTTAAACCATAAATAATCATTCAGTTTGTCAAAAGATAAGTACTAATATGTATAATCAATTATAATTTGAAATCATGAACATAACAAATAGGTACACACGCTTCACCCCAAAACATTGAAAACAGTAAAAGAGGGGACTATGTACTCACTTGAGCTTGCTTAGAAGTCTTGAATAACAACCAAGCAAAGCTAGAGGGATCACGGAATCAAACGGCACATAATATTGGTAACTATGTAAATAAACCGGACCTAAATCGGAAGATCGGATAGGATGAGGTTTCGTAAACCAAATGAGTATTGGAACTCATATGACATGGTTTAACAAAGCCTACATTCTAAAACGGAACCTATCCTAAGTGCTTACGACCCGTTACGACCCATTAAGGGAGCTTATGCTACTTTAACGTGTCGTTCTCGCAAATGCGCGTTCGAGACGTCTAACTAGTCCTATGACAAGTATTATATGCCTAATCATGTTTAATTATGTTGCATAATCAGTTAAGTGACAAAAGTTTAAGTTACATATGCTTAAAATCCAATTATGCATGAAAAGGGCATTTTGGTCATTTTCCTAAGGCATATAAACTACCTATCATACAACTACTTAAACTAGGTGACCATAAGGTATAACCTCGGAAGGTTATTCCTTATGCAACTTTGGTCACTAAACATGCTTGGTCGGATCCTAATGATCGACCAAACGGGTCGAGTTCGAAAGTCTAAGTGGTGGTTTAGACCGCTTGACTTACGACTCTAAGCAAACGCTAAACTAGAAGTGACGAGCTAAGCATGTTAAAACATGCTTAACTAAGTTAGAAAACGGGTTTTGATATCAAAACAAAGTGTTTTGATACCCTAAAGTAGTTTGGTTACATAATACACTTAAATGCGCATTTTGACCGAAACTACGACTCGTCACTACACCTAGTCAATGTGGTAATCAGTAGGTATAGTCACTAGTGACTATAACCACCGTGATTACGCTCACGTTGCGAAGTTCAAACGAACTTCGTGTTGACCATTGACTGGTCAAAGCTGAAAGTCAAACACTATTTGACTTTCTCGCTAGGAAAGCGATAGAAGAACGAAGGAAGCTTACAAAGGGTCCTTGCTAGGGAGAACTTGATCTAAATCACTCATGTATGAAGCAAAGGCTCCAACTTAGAGTGTAATTCAGATCAAGGGTGAATGAAATGAGAAGATGGCATGGCTATTTATACTTGTAGCAAGTTCATAAGATCAAAACAAGTGTTTGTGTGATTACCAAGCATTAAATCACAACCCTACAAGTGTTATGAGCAGGTTTAAAGCCTTGGAGAGGTGTTAACTTGCTCCCCAAAACAAGAAAATGGCATAAATGGTCCCTGAAATTCGATCTGCTACACAAAATGAAGTTTCTGTCCAGATCACATGGTGGCATGGTGAGACAGTAAGACCAGGGGGTGGTCGCGTGACGCGAGCACCAGGCTGCAACTTTCAAAAGTTGTCAGAAACAGTCCCTGCACACCCAAACTTGTGTATTTGACGTATTTAACCTCTGTTAAGCCATTTTCAAGGCTCTACAAGGTCGTCAAAGTGTAGGGGACCTGAAATATGCTCAGAAATATCACGGATGTCGGTTCGTTTGGTCGTACGATCACGTTGTTCGGTTATTTACGACGAAACTCGAACGGACGCGAAAACGAACCAAATTAAGCGACGAATGGTGTTTTTGCATTCCAATCACTAAAATAAAAATATTTTAGTGTCTACAAAAAAAATTTGGATGTCCAGATGTGGTCAGAACGTAAGATATGCGCGTAAATGCAAACTTACGCCGTTTTTGACACTTTTAGTCCCTATAAGATCAAATAAGCATATTTTCGCATACCGAACCACTCAAGGCTTCTTTCTAAGCTATGTTTAGGTTATATATGGTATGTTTAGCTTATGATCAAGTTCCAGACTGCACGTTGCCTTACGAAACGGCAGACTTTTGCAAGTTGACTCAAATAGTCCATGTAAGCGAATAAACTTTATTTCGACAAACCAAACCATCCAAAACTTATTCCTAAGTCATGTAAAGGTTATTTAAGGTATGTTAAGACTATTTCACTGTTCTGAAGTGTTTGTTGCATTAAACTGGTTATATTTACGCATCAGATCGCGTATAACCTCCCAGAAAGCGATTTAAAGCTCGAAATCGAACAAGAATTGATATGTGCAAATGAAACACATATTTATACAAATCCCAAGTATGAAATACAATATTTCATTGTTTTGGTATTTGTATGATGGTTGAAGTGACACAGGTGTCACACTAAATGATTATGACTGCGAGATCAAGTATCATCTTGGAAAGGCGAATGTGGTAGCAGACGCCTTAAGTCGAAAGGAAAAGATCAAGACCATAAGGGTTCGAGCTTTAGAAATGACTATTCAGACGGATCTCACTTCATGTATACGTGCCGCGCAACGAGAAGCTCTTAAGAAGGAGAATCTTAAGGCCGAATATCTCCAAGGAATGGAGAAGAAGTTGATGCCTAACAAAGAAGGAACCTTGTATTTCATGGGACGTATTTGGGTTCCGCTTTATTGTGGTATTAGAGAAGTTATTTTTGATGAGGCCCGTAAGTCAAGGTACTCGATCCACCCAGGATCGGACAAGATGTACCAAGATCTGAAGGATTACTATTGGTGGCCAAGACTCAAGGGTGATGTTGCCATTTATGTTGGGAAGTGCCTAACCTGTGATAAGGTTAAGGCCGAGTATCAGAAACCCTCAGGTCTTTTGCAACAGCCTGAAATACCCATGTGGAAGTGGGAATAGATTTCTATGGACTTCATAACAAAATTACCCAGGACACCTAGAGGACATGATATGATTTGGGTAATAGTAGATCGGTTAGCAAAGTCTGCTCACTTCCTACTGATTCGAGAAAATGATAGCACAGGGAAGCTAGCTGAGCTTTACCTCAAGGAGATAGTAGTACGTCATGGAGTGTCTATCTCGAAAATATCAGCTAGATATGGACGGTTTGTGTCAAGGATTTGGCAATCCTTTCAGGAAGCCTTTGGTTCTCAGTTGAATCTGAGTACAGCTTTTCACCCGCAGACAGATGGTCAGAGCGAACGAACTATTCAAACACTGGAAGACATGCTCTGCGCGTGTGTAATGGATTTAGGTGGCAGTTGGGATACTCATCTACCTCTGGTTGATTTTTCCTATAACAACAGCTACCATACAAGTATTCAAGCCGCACCATTCGAAGCTCTCTATGGCCGCAAATGCCGCTCACCGTTGTGTTGGGCAGATGCTGGAGACAGACAGATGGTTGGCCCCGAGCTGGTCCAAGAAACAATTGACAAGATCATGCAGATCCTAGAGCGCATCAAGATGGCTCATGATCGAAAAAAGAGTTACGCATATCAGAGACGGAAACCTTTGGAATTCGAAGTAGGAGACATGGTTTTATTGAAAGTCTCACCTTGGAAAGGTATAGCGCGATTTGGGAAACATGGCAAGTTAAACCCACGTTACATTGGGCCATTCAGGATATTGGAAAGGGTTGGTACCGTTGCATAAAAGCTAGAGTTATAAGAGGAACTAAACGGTGTTCACGATACATTTCATGTATCAAACCTCAAGAAAAGCCCAACTCAAAAGACAGTTATCATCCCTGCGGATGAAGTGCATATAGATGACACACTCCACTTTACTGAAGAACCCGTTGAGGTTACAGATTGGAAGTTAACAAGACTCGGAGGAGTAGTGTTAAGCTTGTCAAGGTTCGTTGGAACTCACGTCACGGCCCAGAGTTAACTTGGGAGCGTGAAGATCGAATGAAATCAAAGTACCCACATTTGTTCCCTAACTCCCCTATAACCGATAGCGCAGTTTAAAATTTTGGGACGAAATTTTCTTAACGGGGGGAGAATGTGACAACTGTCAAATTTCCATGTATCCGTACAATAATTAAACAGTAATTTGTAGCTTAATGACTGTGCTTGATCTGAATTAATGAGATGAATGCTTTCTGATTATTGTCATATACATACAAGTGCATCACATATTGCATGATGTCATATCATTATTGCATGCAACATTTTATGATTTAAATGATGCACGAAACAAAGTTAGCACAGTTATAAGACAAACTAGAAGTACTGACGGGAGTTCAGTACTCAAACAGACAAAATATAAGACACAAAATGAACCAAAAACCAGAAGATGCACCAGTATAATGTGTAGGAAAGTAAGGATCATAAAACCGCCTTCCTAGTGATAGTTTAAGTGCCGGAAAGTGCCTAAAACTCACCCAAACTGCAGAATTCTGCAATTTCCGCAAAAATCAGCTTTTTTAACAACATAATATTATGCAGAATTATGGTTTAATGGTCCAGAATACCTTCCTAAGTGTCGGGAATCAAAACTGTCACAAAAGGGAACATAAAGCACACTAAACTGCGTAGTTTAGCACTTTAACGAACCGGTAACTAACCGAATAATCGGACACTACCCGAAACACCAAATTTTCACTAGAAGCACTGTTTTATCATTTCCGAGTTATATAATTTTCTATAAACGATTTCTTAAAATATATATTTTAAGAATATATATTGGTGATTTTTATTAAAAATAATATTTCGGAAAATTTAATACAAAAATTAAGTATAAGAATACTTAATAAATACAACAAAAATACTTATCCTCATACGTATAAATACACACCGGAATACGTCACCAATACTTGTGTTGGTGCATATGTCTGTCGACTTCGTCTTGTATCGAGTCTTGTAATAGGTTTGATAGACTAGGACACGTAGTTCGAGAGAAACAGGAAACTGTGCAGAACCAGCCAATTCACACGAAGTGGCCAGTTCGTATGAACTGACCAGTTCGTGCGAACTGGACATTTGCTGGTCGTGCGGACTGGCTTCCCTATAAATAGTGGTCTTGTGTTTGTCATTTAGAACTTTGGATTCCGGTAGCGAAGCTCTGCTGAAGTGTCACCAAGGCTGTAAAACATTGTGAAATCAATCAAATCGACAGTTAAAGTACTTCTAAGTATAAATCAAGCTGATACAACATTGATACGTCTGATTCCGCCTTTCGTATTGATCGATAACTCTTCAGAACGTCTCGTTTGATCGATTCACCGATCCTACAAGTGGTATCAGAGCTCAGGAGGAAGAGTTCTTACCATTTCAGCTTGATTTCATCAAAAAAAATTGTTTTCTTCTCATTTCTACTCACTTTCTTCATGTTTTATCAAAATTAACCAAGATTTTACGGATAAAATGGACTGATTTTGTGATATAACACGTGAAACACTGTTTTAATCAATCCTAGAAAAAATCAGAACCTAATTCGACCTAAAACCTGATCAAATTTGACAAAAACACATCAGTTCGTTCGAACATAGCTCAGATCGTGTGAAAATAGGGGTTCAGTTCGCATGAAAGTGGAACCAGGTCGTGCGAAGTCGCTTAGGTCTGAACCAGGTCGCGTGGAAAGTTCTTTCACTTCACACGGATTGAACAATAGTGAACCAGGTCGTACGGTTTGACTCCCTCAGTTTGCACGAAGTGAAGTTGTGGTTCAGGTCGTTTGGATTTTATTCAGTTCGCACGATTTGAATACACTCAGTTCGCACGGTTTGGAATTGACTCAGTTCGCTCGGTTTGGGGTTTTAGTCAGTTCGCACCATTTCAGTTCGCACGAGGTTGTTTGAAGGGTTCAGGTTATTTGTATTTGATCCAGGTCGTACGAAGTAACCCAGATCGCACCAAATCAGTTCGTTTGAAACTCAGCTCGTTTGAACAATCAGTCATTAAAACCAACACTGCACCAAAGATCGAAACTGCTTTTAACGCAAAAAGTTCTTCTGGAGGGTCTTCTCAAGGATCAACCAAAAATACTGGATTCTCTTCATATCCATCATTTGATCCAAATTTTTCAGCAACCAATAATGGCAAAGTATTACAATGCAACATTGCATTAAATCTTGAGAATGGTCAGAATTTCTCGGAAGAGGTAGCCAAAGGTCATATGTCTTTATTGGTGACTGTGTTAGAGTCTTATGAAAGTTTGGTTGCGGGAAAGATCGGAAATCCAATGTTGACCAAAGAGGATTACGATCAGATTGATGCAGAAGAAATGGAATTAATGGATATAAAGTGGTGTATGGCTAGTGTGTTGAGAAGAGCTGAGAAGTTTAAACAGATCACCGGAAGAGATGATTTCCGTGATGCTGGAACTTCACCTTTAGGCTTTGATAAATCTAAAGTTACTTGTTTTCGTTGCAGGGAAAAAGGACACTTTAAGCAAGAATGCACAAATCACGAAGCAAGTGGAGCTCAAAATCCATTCGGCAACAATGATTATCATCAAAAGGCAATTTATCATCAAGTTTCTCCGCATCAACAACAATCGCCACAAACTTCACATGCTAGGAAGGAGATAGAAGAACCATCAAAGAGAGCTTGTTATGGTCTGATAGATCAAGATTATGAAAGAATTCCAGAAGGTTTCAATTGGGATGATTATGATCCTAACAGACCGTCAAATTCTAAAGCTTTTGTTGCTCAAATTTTTGAAGATTCAACTGCTGAAGAAGAATTAGCGTATGCTTATTACGAATCTCAGCAATACAGTCCTAAAAAGAAAGAAGAAGAACCAGTTTCAACAAAAGAGGCTTCAGTAAAAGCACCAATTTTTTATCACTCATCAGATGAAGAAAGTGATGATGACAGTGAAGAAATTTAAAAACTTGAATATTATAAAAGAAAATTCTCATCTGATAGGGATAATTTGTATTTTGCAGGTAAAATGGAAGAGATCAAACCTGAAGAAAATGTTCGAGTGATAAAGAAGCAGGTTAAAGAAACTCCAGCTGTCAAGATTGAAAAGGAAGCAGATACTGAAAAGATGCCTGAGAAGTGTGAAAATTGTGATACTGTGAAAAGGCACAACAACAAATTGATTCATAACATGAACAGATTGAAAGAATCTTATGATATTTTAAACAAAGCTATGAATCAATATAACAAGTCAAGCAATGAACAAACGATAGCTATGAAGACACTCAATGGAGCATTCATGACAAAGCAGAAAATTATCAATCAGTACATTGAGAAATGTGCTGAACTTGAACAAAAATTGGAAACTCAGAGGATAGAAACTGAGAGGGTAAACAGGTTATTGAAAAGTTATTCATGTGCTTCTTATGTGATTGACAGGATTTATCCTACAGTAGAAGGCATGAAAGCGTTTGAAGAGGAGAAGAAACCTGAAGTAAAGAAGAATACTGGTAAGAAACATAGTACCAATTATACAAAGTGTCCACCGCCGCTTGAAGAAGGATGTTCTCCACGAAATCCTAATTCAGAAAGAGTCAAAAAGGCAACTAATTTAAAGTGGGAATCTGAACCTTTAGATGGATTGCCAGATAATATTGATGTCACATTCACATCGTCTGACACTGATCATGAGTCTGAGTTAATAAAGAAGGTGGTCGATCAGGTGTTGGATAAGGATGAGGAGTCAGAGTCAAAGTCTGAATCTAAGAGTTCAAAGTCAAAGTCAAAGTCAAAGTCTGAAACTTCAAGTCCATCAGTTGAAAAGGACAAAAGGGTTTACAATAAAGATTTTCTGATGTCACAAAATAATTTGAATGATGAAACATTCAAAGTAGCATATACTTTGAATGATTCTGACAAATTATATTCTGATGAAGAATTTCCAATAAGAGGTGTTAAAATTGAAATGATTAACAAGGTTTTCAAATTAACAGAAATTAATATTTCTGAAATAAAAGATGTAAATCTTACTGAAAAACCTAAAAAGTACACCTCAAGAGTTCAACAAAGATTAAACAAGAAAAAGGGTTACAGTTCTGGTTCGGGTTATCGAAAGAAACCAAACCATAACAGTAATTTCAAAAAGAAAGGATTAGGTTTTATTCCAAAAGAAAATGAAAAATATGTTAAAGATTTTAAATCAAAAGTTGTATTTGTTTCAGGGGCAAGTTCTGAAGAAGAAGAAGAAGAAGAAGAAGAAGAAAAGAGCTCATTCTGGAAGCAGACGAACAAAGAATTCCTTGCTAAGAAGCAAGAAGGAATGAAGAATGATGTTGCTCAGAAGAAGGAGACGAGAACCTGTTATCAATGCAAAGTAGTTGGTCACATTGCCTTAAACTGTCCAAAGGCAACCAACACAAAACAGGGAGTCTCTGAAAAACTGAAAGAAAAGATGGTTGATAATGAACCACCAACTGAAAATTTTAAAATGTTTAAAAATTCAACATATGAATTTGGTGAATGTTCCAAAAGGTTTTACAAAATAAGAGTGAATCTTAACAACCAAACGTGGGTTGTTAAGAAATCAGATGTTGAATCTGGCGATGAGTTTGTTTCTTCGGAAGCAAAGGAGCCACTTTCTGGCGATGAATCTGACTCGTCAAAGTCAGAGGAGCCACAAGTTGAGCTAAAAAGTGATAATTCCGTTCCAACAATGGATGATGCAAATTTACCACCATTGTCAAACGGAAACTTAAAGAAAAAAATTGGCAAAGTTGAGATTTCAAATCAATTCTTTTCTGAAAAGAAAGAATTTAATGTTGAAAAAGCCTTTAACCCTAAAGTTCTAAATATTTTTGGAAAAATGGTTAACGGGAAGGTCAAAGGGGTAAAGGAATTCTATGAAAAGAAGAAGAAAGTAAAGAAACCGAGTGTTGATGACTCGGAATCACCCAAGGACCGTCAGGCTTGGGTGAATCTCTTTAACTAAAAATCCTGACTTGCCGGAACTCCCAGGTTGGTAATTGGGGTGTAGGAATCGGCATCTTTCTTGAGAAATTCAAAATTGTTATATTTCGTTTTACAAGTGGTAATTGAAAAACAAAGTTATGAATGTTTCCTCGATCTTATATGTGAAATCAACAAAACTAATTTTTCGGAAAAACCATTTTGATTAAAACAAACTTAAGTGTTTTGAAATCATAATGTGAAAATAGTTTGTTGTCAGGGGGAGTTCTGATTGTTTACGCCAAGAGGATTGCGAATTGAAGCAATTCACATCAGTTTGTCATTTTATATGTACAGTTTATGGCTTTCGTTTTCAAATTTTCCCAGAAAATTAAAATTTGAAACATATTTTGATTTTAGGGGGAGTAAAAAATTTAGAAATTTTGAAAATTTGAAAAATCCAAAAACATGATAAAATCTAAAATCCAGTGAAAAAGAGGAAATGATAGTACATCAGTAGACAATCACAGTACGCTAAAGAATTGGAAAGTTAAAATGTGATAAACGGGCTCACTGATGATATGCCAGTAGGTTTTTACACGCTTAGTAGATTGTTTTCGAGATATAAACCTAAATATCAAATACTTACTTATCTCATGGGGAACATCTCTCGGATATATAGGTAACCATTGAAATCTTGTTTGAAGGGCTTTCTATTTCTGACATACTAGCTCTTTGTGCGTGATGATATATGGGGTATTATACCAGGACTTCTGATTTTGCGGGAGCAATAGCCTAGTCCTCGTATAATACTTTGCACTACTTTAATCATAAAGCCCACCCTCAGCATAAAAAATGATGAAACATTGAAAAATGCTAATCATGTGCTGTTGAAGAAAAGATTCTCTAAAGGGAACACACCTAAAGTCGAGCCATCATCTCTCTGATTTTGCGGAAGCAATAGCTTGAGCTCTCAAGGTCTCGCATTCACCCCTTACAGATATCATTAGTGTACATTCACCTGTAACACTGAATATAGGAGTCTGGATACGGGAGTATATTCTGAGGTGGGACACGCGAATAAGTTTAAGTCCATTAAAACACTAATCTCGTATCTCAAATCAATTGAACTTTGTGTGAAAATTTAATTGGATCGGTATACTGACAATCTAAGTGAATCGTTTAGAACTTAAAGTGTTTAAAGCTCAACGGTGCTAGTGTTTTGTCAAAAACTGATATGATTCTCTTACACAAACTCACAAAAATATTGTCTGTAAATATTACTTTACTGCTTTTCATTAATATGTTTTAGCATAAAATTTTGAAAAATCAAAAAGATTTTATTTCATCTTATTTTCGACAACTGATGTTGGAAAGCTGATTTTCAAAATTCCAAGTGCTGATCATGATGAGCAAAAGGATTGGGAGAGTTTGTTTTGGAATGAGAAATGATTTTGAAATGATTAAATGGTTTCAAATTAATGAAATACCAAATTTGATTGTTACGAATACAAGTGGTCTATTTGAGAATGTTTGAGACAATTTTAGAAATGTTAAACTATATCTACAAGTGGTTTCTAAAATTGTTAAATCTTAAAAATTGTGAAATTTATTGTTGGGTAGAGATTTGTGCAGATCCCTGTGTCTAAGCCTGAGCAGAGTTTGAGCCAGGTCACGATCTTAGAACGAGAGCTATGTCAGATTACGATCCCGGAACAACTTAAGGGGAAGTCTGCTAGCAAAGGGGATTAGAAGAGTCAGATTGCGATTCTAGGAGAGTAAGAGAGAGAAGAGAAAAGATTGAAGGATGCTTACAGAGAAAGACATTTTAGAAAGAGCAAGAAGACTGATCAAGTCTGAAGACTCGACATACTGAAGACTCGTACCGAAGACTCGTCAACATCCAAGGGGGAGTTTGTTGGTGCATATATCTGTCGACTTCGTCTTGTATCGAGTCTTGTAATAGGTTTGATAGACTAGGACACGTAGTTCGAGAGAAACGGGAAACAGTGCAGAACCAGCCAATTCACACGAAGTGGCCAGTTCGTACGAACTGACCAGTCCGTGCGAACTGGACATTTGCTGGTCGTGCGGACTGG
The DNA here is from genome assembly GCA_030545235.1 of Helianthus tuberosus. Classification (NCBI taxonomy): domain Eukaryota; kingdom Viridiplantae; phylum Streptophyta; class Magnoliopsida; order Asterales; family Asteraceae; genus Helianthus; species Helianthus tuberosus. The sequence goes on from CM060407.1 coordinate 130,926,089, forward strand.
CTTCCCTATAAATAGTGGTCTTGTGTTTGTCATTTAGAACTTTGGATTCCGGTAGCGAAGCTCTGCCGAAGTGTGACCAAGGCTGTAAAACGTTGTGAAATCAATCTAATCGACAGTTAAAGTACTTCTAAGTATAAATCAAGCTGATACAACATTGATACGTCTGATTCCGCCTTTCGTATTGATCGAGAACTCTTCTGAACGTCTCATTTGATCGATTCACCGATCCTACAACTTGGCAAAAATATACAAGACTAAAAATGCAAGTATAAGTATACCCACCCTTGGGAAAAATATACATGTATAAATACATAATGTATCAAGTTAGAATATATTATTTTAACAAATATTCAAATAATTAATAAATATAATTCAAGTTAAAATAATATTATTTTAACAAATAATTATATACTTTGGAATAATATTTATGACACCAAGAAACATAACTCAAAGATACTAAGTCATAACAATTAAGACTAAAAGTCAAGGCACGACCCATCCGTCTAATAAACCCTAGCACGTGTGTAGGTAGTCGTGCGACCAAGAAGAAGCTTTGATTTATACCAGTTTACAAGACGCAAGATTGTGAGTTTATATCCCCCTTTTATTTTAACTGTTTTCAGTTTTATAACTTCGGGGGTGAAATACATGTTACAAATGTTTCGATGATTACAAATGGTACGGTTAGCTAAGGAATGAACTGTTAGATCATGTGAATGGGTAGGCGTTAACTTAAGACCATTAATCCTTGTATAAGGAACGATGGGCATGAGTGATAGATCTATTGGGTGTTGCGAGCCCCACCCATGAGCCCGCGGGTTGGACCATGTGGTGACTATGTCGTTCCCGCCAGATGGCCCGGTACGAAGTACGCATAAAGGGTTGAGCCTTCCTACACCGTTGCACGCATATTAATGTATTAGCTACACATTAATTGATCTGTTCATAGACGCTTTCATACCGGTTTACAAATACATACATACAAATGTTTACAAGGTTATTTGTGCACACATTCAAACACATGAACTCGCTCAACTTTTGTTGGTGTTTTCAAACTACATGTATTTCAGGAAATTGAAAATGGATCTGATGGGCGTTCAAGGTTTTCAAGTTGTGTCTACAATAAATGATGACATCCGCACTTTTATAGGGTTTGACTTGGATGTTTTATCCTAGATAAGACATACAATTCAAAGCCTTGTTTTATCAATGTATTGTGTCAAGTCCTTTACGGAACTTTGAACATTTGGATGGTTTGTATTTTAAACTCGAAGTCTTGGTTGATGTTAAACAATATGGTTTATATTATTTTGAAACTCCGTAATGGATGAACATCATGATTTCTAGCATATAGTTGTTTGGTATGATTGAATGCAATGATATTAAGCAAGTCACACATAACACGCTTTCGCAAAAGTCAGGGTGTGACATTAGTACAATAACCCAATTTTACATTAGCTATACCCTCCCCGAGATAGAACTCCAACAACTACGTTGGGCATAGCCTCAACAGTCGTTACAGAGCACTAGATCAATCGGGCAGCGTATCTAATACGTAACCGGGGGTTAAAATACTTACAACGTAGCAGAGCTTCGCTAATTAGGGGTATTATGCCCGGGTGTAATTGCTACACTACAGAAATTGAGAGAGAATTATTGATTTTGAACGACGGAAATGAACTGCCAATCATTCCAATTTATAGGAATGGAAATCGAGTTCGCCGCGCCCCACGTAAGCCGAAGACTAAGTCTTCGCGGCCCGTGACGTAGGGTTATAGGGTCTAGGTTTGCTGATTCGCTGGTTATAGACTTGACGCGATCCTGCCACGTGGCAGCTCCAGGTGCGCCCTGGTCTTGAGCTGTCGCGGCCCGCGACAAGGTTGGCTAAGGGCTTCGCGCCCCGCCAGGAACCATTAAAAATTGTTTTTATTTTATTTTTATAAAATTATTGGTATATATGGTCAAATCTCACATACGGGGTGTATTTTAGGGCGTATAAGGGTGTTCTAAATATTTTAGGAGTGTCGGAATAATTTTAGGAGGCTTGTTATATGTATGAAGGATAACGGATAACAGGGAATAACGAAGGTAGGAAAGGGAATGATTGATCTAATAAACGAATGCAAGTATGAGAACGCTGTAGGTATCTGATAGACGAAAGCGATGAGGTCTCGTCGTGGATAATCAGATATCGCGCGTTTAGCAATGTGTTTGTGAGTCGTTAAAGTTTGCATATTTGGTCTAAACATGGTCTGCAAAACACCGAATTTCTCCTGGCACGTCTTACGAAAGTTTGGTAACATGGTGAAAACACTTATATATAGGAAGTACCAGTGGCGTATCCACCATGTTTTAACCATGCTATGTCTTTTTCGTATTCGGTGTCATGTTACGTTCCGTGTCTTACCATACACAGTAGTACACTCCATGATTCTCATGCGCCTTTCATTACAATCCTGTGTGCACCCGCGATTATTTTGATTGTCGCATGATCCGCATAGCTTGTACTAGTTGGGTACGAATCAGGGTATACATAAATTTGAAAAGTAATAATGTGTACGTATAAGAATGTAGCATATAAGCATATCCATGCTTAAGTATGTATGGGCCCACGTAAGCGAATCCCTCGGATTCTGCTGGCGTACGGGTACGAATGTATGAATCATGAGTATGAATGTAAGCATGCGTATGAATATAATTAATAGTATAAGTATAATTAAGTATGTAAGTATGAACTTAAAACGTATGAGTATTAACTCGAAAAGGTGTATAAGTATGAATGTAAGTAGGTATAAGTAAAGACAACTGTGTGTATGAAATAAATTGAATATAACGTATGTGAGCGTATAAAAGGATCAAGAAGTTGTGGGTATGTAAAAATGAGTGATACGTGAAGTTGTCGTGTGATATTGACTAAAAGGTGTACGGTAGTATGCATGTTTAGTTGTTTGCGCAAAACGTCAAGTTTATCGAATCAAAGTAGGTTGAGTTTGTCTTGGAACGTAGAATTTAGTTTGTGAATGTAAAAGGATATACAATACTTATTGGTTATGCGTGACATATTTTATAAAGAACGGAAATGTTACTTTTATTTTAGAAAGATTAAGTAAATCGAAAATGGTCAGTCCTATGAAGTTCCCTTGCCCCCAAGTTTTGAAATTCAAATGATGTATTGAGCGGTGTATGAAGAGGTTTTTGAAGTAGCAAGTTTGCATCATTTTAAAGGAGCTAGCATTAAAATAAGAAATTTGAAATTCGGAGGTTCTCGTGAAATGTTGATTCTTAAAAGGAATTTAGCATAATGAATTTAGTGATCGTTGAAAACTATTTTAATAAAATAATTTATTAATTTTTGGAAAGAGTTTTAGTAAAACGAACTTATAACATCTAAAGATATTATAGGCATGTGAAAAAAGTTGGTTCGATTTTCGATTGAGAATGAAAGTTCTTGTATAATAACATGACGTGAGCGTGTTTTAGTGATTTACGTGAAACATGAAGTATGGGGCAATAGATTCATTAGGCCGACTAAGTTGATGGGTAGCACTTCGTCAAATTTTGAAAATCGGGAAACAAACATTCATGGTATGACTAAGTATTTTGTGAATGCGGTTTATGAGAAATAGATTATGGGGTAAGATGTACATTTAATAAAACAATGAATTTTGAAATCTGCATAGGTAGGGATCTTGACAAATGGAAAACGACTTAGATATAAAACTTGATCATGTTGTATAATGAAGTCTCTTTTGAAAGAAAATTTGGTAACGATCACCTAGGTAAGGGAATCACCCCTAACTCGTCGGTGAGGTCGTTTTAAGAAAGAAGGATTGGAGTTAGTCGTCAAGGTAAGGAAATCACTCCTATCTCGATGATACGTCTCCATTTTGTGGTTATAAGAAATGTATATTTAGTTGGGTGACGTTTCTGAAATCATGCATGTAAGTGATGTATAGGTGTAAGAAATATTTATTATAATGTGTACATAAGAAAAAAAATCAATCTCGAAAGAAATTTTGAATTTGAAAGGGAGAATTGTATAATATAAGATTGATAATAGTAAATCGTAGGTTTGATTAAAACTTGGATTGTTCCAAAACGGAACTTTGACTAAACCAAAGTGGTCGAAAAATTCTTTTGAATTTGAGAAGCATGCTTTGGCCTAAGAGGTGGGATACTCTCGCTGATATCTCGTTTAATGGTATTCACCCTTCCAGTTACTATATGTTCCAAACCAATCGAAAATTCGAGACTTGGCAGGAATTTTGAAAATCAAGGAGCGGGACTAGTCGACAAGGTGCGGGTTTCACCCCTAACTTGACGATTTCGTACCCTAAGTGTGGTTGGTACTCACCGGGTCAAAATTTTATTTTGACACCTCGACGAGGGTCCACTAGAGTTGGAAATGGAAATTCTCCGTCAAGGTGAGGATTTCACTCCTAGCTTGGTGGCGAATTTCGTCTAAAAAGAATAGATGGATTGAGAGTCGTTCACCAAATTGTGGGTTTCACGCCTATTTTGGTGAAGTCGTCTCGTTTGTGTATTACGAGAGGTTTCGACTTTAGTATAAACGAGTAAAATGTCTTAGGAAAGACGTATGTTCGAAATAATAATAACAAGTATGAGCACATAAATCATTTCAAGAAATTATCACGTAAGAGACATTTCAAGAATAACACGTAAAGATGTTTCATAAAAGTAACATGTGAAGCAAGTATGGTCGAATTTGGTGCTTAACTATAGACTAGGTCGAAAGCATGACAATTTTTCCTAATTCCCTATAGTTATGGCTCTGATACCAATCTGTCACACCCCAACTGATGGCGGAAACATAGGAGTGAGACGAAATAGATTGCTCGAGACATCATAACACTAATATTTGTGATAAGTATTTAAATAATAATTTCATTCCATTTCTAAAGAGTCAATTACAAAGAATTGAAACAAATACAACGATATGAATAATGAAATACAATACAATAAGAGTACAAAATTTAAAGTGTGTATCTAAGCATCCTACTAGATTCTATGCATCACCAACATCATCCTTAAACCTGCAACATGTTTTAAAAGCATAGTTCAATACAAAAAGTATTGGCGAGTATACAAGTTTGGTGCGTAGTACTTAAGTATAAAAAAATGATAAGGAACAATCTGATACGTGGTCGAATAACGGTGCTCGTTTATGTTTAAGTTTGGGTTTTTACTTGACTTTTAATCTCGAATAGCCTACTTTTAATTAAATTTGAGTTTTGCAGGTTTAACGAAGTTTAAGGAGCTTTTCGGGAGCTTTTCGGGAGCTTTACGGGTCACCGGGATGAAAACCGGACCACCGGGATGCGCAACGGGTTAACCGGGAGCAAGGAATGCGAAAAACAAGGATTGAGGTCTACAAGCCCCGTCACCGACGCCGAACCTGGCCGTCGGCGACGCCATGTTGAAAGTCCCGTCACCCAAAAATGCCGTAGACAGCAAAATAGGCCGTCAGCCATTTCCGAGGGTTACACGTGCCGTCGGCGAGGGACCATAGGGTCGTCGGCGACGGCTCCATGATTCTGTTATCGCGAATTTTTGGGTTGAGGGGTGTAGAAACGAATCAAAAAGGTTTCTAAGCATTCAATTTTCGGGAGTTACACTTTGTTTTTGAATTGAGGAAGCATCTTGGAGCCAAGGGGAGAACCATTATCATCTCCAATCGATCATACACATCACCATCCATCAATCGATCATTCGAATCAAAACCCTAGTTCATCATCATTAAAATCAACCTTCAACCTTCCATCCATTCAATTTCACCATTACAAACCCTAACCACCATTCCATCATTCTCTAAGCATCAAGATGATCAAGAGAAAACTTCCAACATCCGGTGATCACGTCCTTTCGATCATGCGCGGCTAATTCCTTGGAGGTTTCACCCCGGTGTAAACTTTTGTAAGATTTACGTTTTGCTATGTGTTGATTTTTGGTTTGTGACAACTTGAATTACATTTGAATCTTTAGACAATTGTCCTACGTTTGTATTGAATTTACGAATTGTCGAGTGAGTGATTTAATTTGACTTTGTGAAACGAATACATGTATTTATGCCTTGTCTTTTGGTAGGATTTGCTAGTCCAAGGTAACGAAGTGCATCATGGTCCGTTCTCTATGACGTTGATAGTGGTTGGCACCTAAGGTTTGTGATTGTTGACCCGTTAATGAATTATTTCAAGTAAATCAAATTAAAAAACATAGTAATCCTAAGTCTTGCATTTGTTGAAACCGGGCGTGAACCTTGTTATTCCATATTGTTTTGTTAATCAAGTTTTCTTACAATTGTTGATTTCTAGTAGTTAATTAATTCAATCGATTCCGTTAGTTTAATTCACATCTTTTCAATCAAACAAAACTACAAAAAAATATTTTAGCAAGCTTCATAAGTTGTGACATTTGTTTAAATTCAATCAAGTCCATTCGCAAACCACATACTCTTCGTGGTTCGACCCTTACTACCACTAGCTATTTGTTAAGGGTAATTAGGGCTTATAAATATTCTCTTTGACCGGAGCGCGACACTCCGATCACAATCCACGTGGCAAACCTAGTTATCAAGATTAACGTATAAACTGGCATGTGATTTACAAGTCAACCCTCTGTTACGCAAGTAGCAAAATGCATGAATGATATCTTAACATGACCTCAAGAATACGGGCGGTGCGTTACTCCTATAGCGCTATATATGTTAAGTGGAGGCTCGTACGAAGCTAATGACAAGTTCATCACATAAGAATCACCCAGAAAATACGAATTAAGCATAACAAATAGTAAGCATGTATTGGATTGTTTGTTTATGTATTTGCATAAGAATATGTATACTAAGTGTGGTTTGTATATAAAAACTTGTTACACCCAAAAGTGTGAAAACGGTAAAATGGGTCAAGTATACTCATAGTGGTTGTGTATAAGAATCCCTTGAAATAACGCACGAGTAAAGATTGCGAAATCCAAAAGGACGAACGAAACGGTTATCCTAGACATTACAATACCACATAACGATTTGTTAATATTTATAGGTTAAATATAAATCCTAATATTTAAGGTTTACAATTATATTAATTAATTATTAACATTATTTCATTTTCAATGTTTTATGTAAAAAGAAAACAATTAATTATCTTAATTATTTATAGATAGGTCTAATAACTTTAGTTTATAAAATTATCCAATTATCTAAATAGCCGAGTAAGTCGATATGAATTAAACTGGTAGGATGAGTTTTGTGATTAATAGTTATATTTATAAAACTATTTAGTTGAAAAAGTGTTTATATTTTTTTGATTCTCATATAAAAGCGAAACATAAATTTTTATTAAAAGAAATATCTTTTTATGAATCAAGTATGACATGCAACGTATGATTAAATACTTGTTAGATTATTTAGATGTATAATTCTTTATATAAACAGCGATTTTTTAGCTTTACAAACGAAATAAATATAAATAGTTTGTTACACAAAAAGCTTTGTTATTTCTTATAAAGTAAATAGATTTAAGGTCTTATAAACCCCTTTTATTTATGTACTGCAAACTAAAAGAAAAAAATCAGATTTAGATTCTGATGCAATTTAGGCAATGAATAGTTCATATTTTATATGAACCACTTTTGTGAGAATTATTGCACTGAGTTTTAGGTAGGAAAAATAAAACATTAAATATACAAAAGACTGGCTTTGTTTGACTACTGTCATTGTCTTCTTTCTTTTAAAAAAATCAACACAAACGAAAACCAAGGTCATCTTCTTTAATAGTCCTATGTAGACTAAGGGACTGTTTGGTAGTCTCTGAATGGTCATTAAGAAGCTACCTCTTAATGGAATCATTAAAAATTTTACCAATGAGAAGGTAGAAGAATGTGACATGTGATGATTTACCATTCAGAGGTTACCTCTTAATCATTCAGACTTGAGGTTACCTCTTATTCATTCAGAGGTTTTAAACCATTAAGAGGTAGTAACTGAATGGTCATTAAGAGGCTACCAAACAACCCCTAAGAGCATTCACATCCAATCCACCATCCATTGCAGTGCTTTCACCGATGCGTATGTATTCATCCATAAAATCAGCACTAACCCCATAGGCCAACATTCTAAGTGCCGCCGTTATCTTTTGCATAGAAGATAAACCGAGTCTTCCGATACTATCTCTTCTTTGGACGAAGTATGGCTCGTTAGCCACTACCTCATTTAGAATACGGAGAAATAGAGGACGACTCATCCGAAATCTTCGTCGAAGTAGATTCGAGGGATATACCGGATTTTCTGCAAAATAATCACGATTTAAACGCTCATGTCCCTGAATATGATTGCGTCGAATAAATTTACGACGTTTGCGAGTACATTGTTCTTCGACATCCTCATAAAGATCATCATCGCTATCATCATCCGAATATAGGTATCTCAACAACTTGCGAAAGAATGTACGAACCATTTGATCAAACGTGCAATTAACTCAACCTGTCATCATACATGTTATAAGTAAAAAATTGTTATAAAAGCCAAAATGTGCTGGTTTTTCAGCGAAAAACGTCAAAAATAGGCAGCTTTCAGCTGCGTTTCTCAGCAAAAAAACGCTAAAAAGTACGGGTTTTTCAGCAAAAAACGCTATGACCGGAATTCTTGAAACTAGACCGGTTATGAAACTATTGGTATGTTCACTGATCGAAGGAATTGAACCTGACTAAAAATCGAATAATGTTGTAATTAGTTTTAAAGGTTTTTTTTTTCAAATAGTTTAATATTTAGATATCTGTATCAACTGAAAGTGTAAACAGATATTGTTACGTTACTTATAGCTAGAAGAATAAAAGAGACATATTTAGACATATATAACTGAAAATTACATATAAAATCCCAATCCGATTGATCCCTACGAATCATGATTAATCGCTAGTCTCAGTGCAGACGTGCAGTGCTGGAGGAGGTTTTAACTTTTCTATGAAGTTAAATTTGTTCAATTTTTATAATTTGGAATTTCATTAATATAATAAAATAGATGGCAAGAAAAACCTTAAACCAAAAGTATCAAAAATAATTTGAACTCACCCGAGGAAGCTGACCAGCAAGAAGTCCCAAGAACCCTGTAGTTCCCACCACAGTGAAAAAAAAGCAGCCTGCATCACTGTCATGAAATTAATTCCGTGAAACATATAAGCACGAAAAGATCATTAAAATTGAAACCAATGCAACAACAAACAACCATTGAGCTGTTGATATTTTGATATCTGAAGGGTCAAAATGGGCAAAGAAATAGAGTGGGTGAGATTGGGTTGCAAAGAAATAGAGCTGGGGCCATGTTTTTATAAGCAAACTTAACTATATAAATCCAAATCAGAATCTGTTTTTCAGCTTGCAGTAGACCTAATATCGAAAATTAACTCGCGCAGGACGCAAAATTAAGGACCAAACTCACTAGTTCATAAAAACAAAGGTGCGTCTCTCTAATAGCTAGGTACGGTTATGTAATTGAGCGCGTAAACAACAGATTCTTCAAATTAAGGACCAAACTCACTAGTTCACAAAAACGTGAAGTAGTTCACAAAAACAAAGGTGCGTCTCTCTAATAGCTGACCCGAACCCGTTCCGACCCGAACCAAAACAACCCTTTTTTAATTGACCCGTTTTGACCCGAACCCGTTCTGACCCAAACCCGTTCTGACCCGAACCCGTTTTGACCCATGACCCAACCCGACCCACCCGACCCGTTTGCCAGGTCTAGATATATTGATATATCCTTGCTAGAGGTGATAAAAGTGGCATGTTGAGTCATGGGTCAAATGAGCATTTTTTTTTTGTAAGAAACTCAACAGGTTGAATTGGGGATGTATGTATTAAAACAATTTCGACTTGCAACCGTTAAATAGTCGATGCACCAAAATAGCCGACTCTAATCTAGCGATGGCTAATGGGTCTAAAATAACCAACTCGAATCTAGTAATCCTGTCCTTTTATTCCTTTTCAAAAGTCTTAAAGACAACAATTTCAACCATATTATGTAAAAGTTGATCTCGTGTTAAGATTTATTGTCAGAGGGTAAAATATATACAGTTAAATAAACTTAGCGTGCAGTTCACTCATTTACATGTGGGTCAGTTTGGGTTATATTTTATCTTTTCTCAACATGTTAGATAGGTTAAAGGTTTAACTGAATAGGAAACGGGTCAAGGTCTGAACCAACCCAACCTAAACATTTCGCCTTGCATGTTTTGACCCGTTACATAACCAATATATATATTTTCAGCTAATTCACCCATAAACTCTAAAGTCGAAACCATAGAAAATGAATTGTGATAAACTACGCTACACTATGTGTTGTTCATTAATAAACTACAAGCACCAAGTTATACTTACATAGTTATATCCAACAAACTGGTAGATGCACACTAGCAGATGCACACCCAATTCACATATACCAACAAACAACAATTGAACCAATATTAGAAATGAAGATTATGTTTCTATTATTGCAGTATATCCTGTGATCACAAAACATCATGAGGTAGGTACAGGATACTATATCATCAACAAACTGGCATTGGAGGATATAGATATCTTTTAAGTGTGTGGGTGGGTGTAGAGTAATCATAGAAAATCTTGCTAGTAAATCAGGTAAAAAAAATGAAACAGATGATATCAGTTTGAAACTTGAAAATAAAAACATAAAATAAATTACTGATTGATGTTGTAATGACGAAGGGGAATGACGAACGCACCGTATCTAGCCCACAGCTGAGGGTCGGTGCCGCTGTACCCACGGATGAGAATGAGCAACCTGGGGTTTGCTTTCTTCAGTTCCTTGTAATTCCTCTAGACAAAAGCCCTAATGAATTTGGGGATAGAGTTCGAATTAGGGCACATAATCTGAGATGAAATTGTAAACCATACCTGGTGGAAAGGAAAAAAACGAGGGCGGGAGAAGAGATGATATGGGCGGGAGTGATGAGATGGTTGAAGATGAGGGGACTACAATAGCTTTTCATACATGAAAAGTTACTGTACATTCTTTTTAGAATTTAGGGTTAGAAAAATGAAATAGAGGATAGGATAGAGTGAATATTTGGAAGATTTTTTTAAATTTTAGAGGTAGGGGTATAGATGGTGGATTGAATGTGAATGCTCTAACAGAAACAAGAACATCCATTGTTTTTATATCTTGAGTTTGATTTAATTATTTAAGCCATTCATCATATACAAATTAATAAAAATAAATTCCATTGAAGAGGAACAGAATATATCGAAAACAAGACGAACGAACCTCCGTCCTCCTCCGACGGTGCGAGTTCCGTCGACGTCTTTTTATCCCCGATGAAGTTTCCGAACTCCGGCAGCGCGCAGATGATTCGGGGAAGATGGTGTTTTCGAGGTGATATCTGTTACGAGTTTTCGACAGTAATAGAATGGTTCTAACGAAATCCTCGACGTCGTCTGTACTCTCCGGCGATGTATGTTCCTTCCGGCAAAGCTTCTTGTTTCCCGACGTGGTGTTCTCGAACAATGAGGGTGAGAGGGTTTTTCGAGAGGTGTCGGTTTGTGTGAAAGAGGGAGGAGGAGGGTAGTCGTGGTATGGTGTTTGTTTGCCGGAAAACCGGCCGGAATTACTCTGGCCGCTGGAGTCTAGAGAGAGAGTAGAGGGATCGGTTTGGGGGGGGGGGGCTAGGGTTAGAATGAGGGTGAAAGAGATGAGATGCTTATATAGTTAGGGTTTCTTAAGTGGGCTTGGGCCCAAGGCCCACAAGCCCGTTTCTTGTGATTCGCGTGGCCCGATATGCTTCTGAAGCCCGTTTTCACAATCGAGCATCGTGAAATATCGTAGGATATTATTTTAGGATTAAAACACGTAAATGTTGTCGGAAATCGATGTGTGAGGTGCTCGTTCGTGGTTTTGTTAAAAGCGCGTAAAATGTGTCGGTTGTCGTTTCTTGTCCGTTTCTCGATCTGATTTCGATTGTGATTCTAAAAATGGAAGGCGAATACGAATTTTTCTAAAAAAATTTGGAATACGGAAATACGAGGCGTTACACACTTAAACATCCTAACTAAACATATGAATTACCATTGTTACAACACTTAACAATTTTAACCAACACCATACCCCCCCCCCCCCCTTTCCTAACCTGCCCATGGGGACCCTACCCCCTTAATCTTGTTGACTAATCTCATTGATTAGTCAAAGATGCCACCTTGATATCCCATGGACAATTGTTAGGAGGGAACTTTTAATCCAAAGGTTAAAGAACCGTATCTCATCAACTTAAACCCTCATTTCTCATTATTATAACATTCACAACACACTCTCCTTCCCTCTCCTCGTGTACTCGGCCGAATACCACCCCCACCCCAATCATCATTTTCATTCACTTCCTAGTAATTTCAAGGCTCTAACAAGGTGTTTTAAGGTGAATCAAGAAGGTGTCAAGGCTTGGAGATTGAAGGACCTTTCTTTGGAGCTTTTATCCACCATTTTTCTTCATCATTATCTTCTAGTTTCTACCCTAGCCTTGTGCTAGTAGTAAGTGTCTCTTAAACACATTTTTCATCTTGTTTTAGTAGTTAAAGTTTATGTATAACTAAGAAAATAAAAGATCTTACAAAAACAAACATGAACAAAACTAAAAATCATGAGAAACCAAGTTGTTTATGTTATGTGATGAAGTTGTGTGATGATTATTTGTGTGTATGGTGATGAACACCACATAAGTGCTTGCTAGATGATGATCAAACACATGATCTAGCAAGTATGATGATGGATCTTGAAGGATCTATGTTGAACCTACATTATATGAAGTATGAACTTGAAAAATAAGTATGATTTTGTGAAGAACATGGTTCTTACAAAGTGTAGAACATGAAAATGAAAGATTTCAAGTCTTAAAGTTTCAAAGAAACAAAGTTTACTTCATGTTAAGCATGGTTTTGGTTTTGAAAGTAAGTAAACCAATTTCTTATGTGAAAATGAAACACTTGAAGTATTTAAAACATAAAAAGTTGTAGAAAATGAATTTTTACAAAAATGGTTTATAAGTTGTAAAGATGAAATTTTTACAAAAATGATTCTTATAGAATAAAAATCATGTTTTTGAAGCTTTTGAAACTTGTTAATCACCATGTTAAAAGACTACAAGTTTTTATGAAATTTCAAGTTCACAACTTCATGAAGAAATGCATTTTATGCATATATTAGGATGTAATATTGTTGTGGATGATCGTTGATGATTTTTGAAGAGAAAAAGATATGCTTAAAAGCATGGAAACCTCCATTTTCAAAGGAAACTATTGCAAAATTTAAACACATAGAAAAATATATTTTTAATAAGTGTTTACAAGTAATCTTGGATTATGGTTTTAAATATAAGGATTTCCATAATTTTTGGTATAAAATTTGCAAAGTAATGGGGGGTTGATTTTCAAAAACAAAAATGACTAAATATATATATTTGGAGATCACAAAATTTATCTGTTATGTATATATTATTTGTATTAGTTATACTAAAATTAGGAACTTGAAATAATATACCACTCAAGCACCAAAAATTGTAATTTAAAAAAATTATAAGAATTACATGAATACAAAAATATACATCTTGGACACAAATGTTGGGCATTCGAACAAATGGACATATTGGACAAATTTATATAAATATTCTGGAATTTCATTTGTATTATAGCAAACTTGGTAAAACGTATTTTCTAAACCAAACGAACGATAAAGTATGTATTTTTACAATTATCATAAAAATATATCATATTTTGTCAAACTTGAAAATATATTATTTTGAGTGTAAGAAAATATATATTTTCATAAACAACTTAAAAATATATTATTTTGGTGGAAACTAAAAATGTATATTTTTCTAGCTTTGATCTTAAAAATAAATTATTTTTAGGATATATGTGAATATATATATTTTACCAAGTCAAAATATAGATATTTTTCTATAAACATATCTTAAAATATATGTATTTTAAGGATACAAGAATATTGATTTTTAAGTTGTGCAAAAACAATATTCCGGAAAATTAAATATATATTAAGTATGCATTACTTAATAAATACAAGAAAATACGTATTCCTATACATACAAATACATACCAACATACACCACCAATACTTGGTAAAATACCCATATACAAGTATTATACATAAATATGAGAATACAACGGGAAATAATCAATATACTCATAATACAAGTATACCTATACTTGGGAATACGTACAAATTTATAATACTCAGTAATCAACATTTTGGTTACGAAAACTACAAACACCCGTATATGGAAACAATATAACCCAACGAGTTAAAAATATATTATTTTTAACAAAACCCTCAAGTAAATGCATACAAATAATATAAGTTAAAATATAATTATTTTAACTAATATATTAAATTTAGACATTATATATATAATTATGAAAATTATATATGCAACATACACCAAAAGTGTAACTCAAAGTAAACACAATTCCAAACCAAGTCCTAATAGATAATTAAGACTAAGAGTTGTTACACGACCAAGGTGTCTAATAAAACCTAGCACGTTTGTAGGTAGCGACACGAACCGCGGACATCAACTTTGAGTATACATGATTACGGACGTAAACTTGTGAGTTCATGTCCCCCTTTTCTCTTAATTGTTTTCGGATTTATAACTCTTGGGGGTGAAATACATGTCTCAATGATATGATTTAGCTAGGGAATGAACTGTTAGATCATGTGGATGGGTAGTATCTCTCTTAAGTGCCATTAATCTTATTTAAGACCGAGGGGCAGAAGTGGTAGATCTATCGGGTGTAGCGAGCCCCACTCATGGGTCCTTGTGTGACCGCATGTAGTGCTTTTGTTGTTCTAGCCAGATTGACCGGAGGAAATCCACTAGGTTTGAGTGCTTCCTATGCCACCACACATATTAATGTCCTTGCAAAATATTAATGATCTGTTCATAGACGCTTTACATACCTGTTATCAAAAGAATCTCTCAAATGTTTACAAGTTTATTTGGAGCTCACACAAAACGCATGAACTCGCTCAACTTTTGTTGATTGTTTTCAAATTTACATGTATTTCAGGAAACTAGAGGGATCTTTGGCGTTGGTGTCCTTTTCAAGCTATGAATTTCAAGTTTAGATGTCATCCACTTTTGAAGGGTTTGATTCGTATATCTCATCCTTGATGGGATATAGGATGCAAAGCCTCGTGAAACTAGTCTTTTGTTAAAGAAGTCCTTTTATGGAACTTATTATCTTTGATGGTTTGTAACTTAAACTTAATACTGTGCTGGTTGAAAACTTAAACAACTTATGTTTGTAATGTTTTAAACTTATGAATGGGTGAACATCGTTATTTAGTCATGTAGTTGTTTATTACAATCGAATGCAATGAAAACTGATCAAGTCACACGTATACGCTTTCGCAAAAGTCAGGGTGTGACAAAAACGGTATCTTGCAAACTCGTACATTGATATATATGATATATAGTTTGCCGTTTAGGCGCTTGAAATAAATATAAAAAGTTATATTTATTTATAAAAGAATTATCGAGTTATTTGATGTTTGAAATAAATATATAAACTATATTTATTTTTATAAAAGAATACGAGTAATTTGTTGTTTGAAATCAACATATAAACTATGTTTATTTTTATAAAGGAATTCGGTTTGTTTGTTGTTGGAAATAAATATATAAGCTATATTTATTTATAAAAGAATTTGGTTTGTTTGTTATTGGAAATAAATACATAAACTATATTTATTTATAAAAGAATTTGGGTTGTTTGATGTTGAAATAAATATATAAACTATGTTTATTTTTATAAAGAAATCCGAGTTTAACTTTATTATAAATATAATAGTTATATTTATTTTGTAAAATAGTTCGTGTCCTCGTCGTTTTTGTAAATTATAAAGTGTCGCCATAAATATATATATTCATTTGTAGTTATTTTTATAAAAGTTACTTGATCCGTTTGGTTTTGCTTTATAATAAAACACGTTTTCTTTAACGGATTTTCTCGAAAAACGGGCAAAGTTTCCTCTGTTTTTTTATAGCCCCGACAACTAAAGTGTCGTTATATTTTCAAAATTCAACAATTTATACGGCAATATATATGTAAGCTCAAGTTAGACGAACAAGATAATAAACCAATCCAAGAAAGGTTTATATGTATATAACGGTTTCATTTTTGTGTTCGATTCGAGAGCTCGTTTCCACAAACAAAATAGAACTATAAAAATTAACGAAATAATTTATGCCGTAAAATCTTTACCAATCTTCGCGTCGAGACGTTGACTGTGCTGACCGATTCAACTGAGTTGACCAGCTGAGTCGACTCACTGAGTTGACTCGTTGTTGACCTGAGTTTGACCAAGTCGACTCGTTCCTCGAAACCCGAACTAAATAGATCTACTGTTGACTTTTGTTGACCAAACCGAAACCAGACTCGAACCGAGCTGCTGTTGACTTTTTGACACGAAACCGTGACCCGAGCCGAAACACGAACTGATTGATGACCAAATTGTCTTTTGACCGAACTTGTCTGTCTTTTACCCGGACTCGATTCAACCGAAATTAGAACCTCTTGAATCCGAACCACATCACCACCTCCGCCGTGGACCCATAACTCCTGTGGCCGTGCTATCGCCGGCCACCACCATCTTTATTGTCATCTCAAAAAAAGACAGGGAGCCACCATGTCACACCCTGACGTTTGCGGAAGCGTGGTTATTGGTGTGACTTCTTAATACCATAGCATTCAATCATAACAACGCTATATGATAAAAAACATAAGATGTTCATCCATTAATTAAGTTTGAAAAGAACATAACACACTTGTCTGAATTGTTGACACCAAATTCAAGTTACAAACCACAACAAGTTTTAAAGAGTTCACTAAGACTCGACAAAAGATCTTAAACAAACTCGAGTTTAGAAACATGTATCCCGTCCAGGAATAAGATACATCTCCTAAACTCTGAAGACTTGGATGACATCTTTTATTTATAACACAGCTTGAAAACATGCAACACCTGCCAGATCCACTTAGTTTCCTGAAATACATGTAATTTGAAAAACATCAACAAAAGTTGAGCGAGTTCATGCGTTTTGTGTATGAATAAACCTTTAAAGTATGTCTGTATGTATGTAAATCCCGGTATGAAAGCAAACAAGGAAAAGATCACCAATGGTTTGCAAGGCCACTGATATGTGTGACGGTGTAGGAAGACTCAAACCTAGCAAATTTGTACCGGGCTTCCGGCTGGAAGACATAGTCACCCTATGGGCCACCCTGGTCCTCATGGGTGTGGGCTCGCTACACCCAAATAGATCTATCACTCATGCCCCTCGGTCCTTATACGAGGATTAATGGTCTCAAGTATCCGCATACCCATTCACATGATCTATGGTTCTTTCCTAGGCTAATCATACCAATTGTATTTGTATGTAATCCTTTTCTAACATGCATTTCACCCCCGAAGTAAATAAACAAAACAATTTAAAGATAAGGGAGACACGAACTCACAGTTTTGCATCTTCTGTACTTGTGACTCAAATCTCCTCAGCAAACACGACTCCCTACAATGTACTAGGGTCTATTAGACGAACGGGACGTGCCTTGCCTTCGTATTTACGTTTTTGAGTTACGTTTTATTTAATATTATCCCAAGTTATAGCTTCTTGTTAAAATAATAAATATCTTAACTTTAATTATATTTAATTTTGGAATAATTGTTAACCCATATTTTTGTAACAATACTTCTCAAGTATGTATTTTCGTATTTCCTTCCCAAGGATGGGGGGGTATCTCATACATGTATCTTCGTATTCTTGTATTTGTAGTCTCAAAATGATATATTTCCAAGTCTCACTTTAGAAAATATATATAAACTCATTTTGTCCAAAAATAATGTATTTCAAGAAAATATATATTTTTCTCAAAAATCATATATCTTCTAAATATTCTTAAGAAAATATATTTTTACTTCTCAAAATAATTTTTTTCTTCTTATCGAAAATATGATGTATTTTGTAATAATAATGAAAATCATATTTTCATTTCTTTCGTATCCAAAAATAATATTTACAAAAAATATATTTGTAACGGTGTTTTCCGGAATATTTTGTAAGTTACGTTCTTGTTCGGTTTACCAATATTATGTGTATAACTTATATATTTATTCCTTGTGATTTTTGGTAGTATTTTGGATTGTAATTTCTTGGTATTTTGTCAAGTTATATTATTTTAACCCTAAAATAATATAACTACTACACAAGGTATACAAATAATCACACACAATGTGTCTTTAATGTAAATATATATTCTAAATACATATTTATCCATTTTTATTTATAAAAACCAACCTCCAATACTTGTATTTTTGTAACAAAATCTATGGCAAAGTTTATATTAAAAATCATAGTTAAAACACACTTGTATATATATTCTAAATACATATTTATTCATTTTTATTTATAAAAACCAACCTCCAATACTTGTATTTTTGTAACAAAATCTATGGCAAAGTTTATATTAAAAATCATAGTTAAAACACACTTGTAAATATTTGTTTAGAAAATATTTTTCTAAGTGTTTGTATTTTTAGAAAATTTTGCCATAGTTGTCACACCCCAACCGATGGCGGAAACATCGGGATGAGACGAAGTGTGTATAGATTGCTAGAGACTTCATAACACTATGTGACAATATTTAATTAAATTCAAATTTCATTGCAAGTGCTAAATTGTCATACAATATTCAAAACAAAATACAACATTGTTTCAACAAATAACATAACATAAAAAGATAAATAGATTAAAGGTGTGTATCTAGTCCACCCTAAACTTGTTTCATCATTCATCCATACTTCAATAATCAACCTGCAACATGTATTAAAATAGAGTTTCAATGCAAAGGCAATGAGCGAGTATACAAGTTTGTTTACATAGCATAGTAGAATAAAAGCTCAAATCCAACATGATTCATAATATGTGAATTACTAGTATGCAATTTTGGCGTACACTATGATCAAACCCAAGAATCCAACGCATAAAATAGTCTAATCCCAATTGATAGCGGGATAGTAATTGTTTAACTTAACAATACCCCCAAGTCTCAAGGGCGGTGCGTAAATCCTATAGCGCTATAATTGTTAAGGTGGGCTAGCAAAGTTAATGAGCATATACGTTCCAAATCGTTCAAATAGAGCATACAAGAATCATAAGTAAAGCACATTAGTTTCATGTTTGTACAAGGATTGAGTATGTTTAGTTTCTAGTTTCAAAGATTGTTTACATAATGTACATGTTGCATCCCAAAATAAAAAGGGGAAAAAGGGATCGAGTATACTCACAGTATTGCTAAGTCTTCCGATTATCCAAGTGTTTGACGAGTGTACGAGTTTAGGAGAATGGAATACCGAGGTCACCCTATATGGGCAAACGAATGTGTAAGAGGAATTGGGATCACGACGAAGGATTTGAAGTGGAAACTCAAGTATATCTAGTTGACATAAATGGGTATAAATATTTTACATAGTTTACGTAATAATTCTGAATTAAGCCATCAAGAGTATTATGTAAGTGTTTTCAAAATAAATATACATTTATATTTTTTTTTTTATAAAAATTAGTTGAATCTGATAGGTTTCGTTTTATAATTAAACACGTATCGTTTCACGGATTTTTTGCGAAAAACGGGCAGAGTTTCCTCTGTTTTTGTACGATCCCGACAATGCAAGTTGTCGTCAAAGTTTTCAAAATTCAATAAACAATAAACGAAACAATATAATATATGTATACATATATTTCTATTATGTTTACAAATTATATAACGTGTGGTTTTGTGATAACAAAATATTAAACAATATAATTGAAATATTTACGTCGTTAAAATATCACGTCTCGTGTTTAACCCGATGACCCGAACCCGTAACCAGACTGCACCGAGACCTCGATTGACCAGGTTTGACCCAACAGTGTATGAACCAAACATCCAATTAATCATCCTTTTATAAGAAAGCCATATGTTTCATCACAGTGATATGTTCTTTTAGAAAACAAAAGTGTAATATATCAAAAGGTAAAAAAAATATTAAATTAAAAATAACAAAAGTTGTTTTGTTAATAGGCTACTCTTTTGATATGTTCATTTACACTGTATTGCTTTTGTGTATCATAAATTTACTTGTATTGAACTGTGCATTTATAAGAAAGCAAAGATAACATGATATTCCTAGAATTGTCATCATACTTGTTTCAATATATAAAAGAAACGCAGACTGTAATAATCATTCATTCAATTTTAAGTTGAATGATTATACACGTTGAATAGGGCATGAGTTCAACAAAAGATTAACAAGAAAAAGATAATATTTTGATAAGGAAAAGTATACCGAACACCGAACCGACCTTTGAATCCGTGTTGACTCGCACACTGAATCTGACCCGCACCGTAACAGAACTAAAACCCGAGCCGAGCATGTCGCGAAACCTGAACTGTGCCGGGACGTGACCCGAGCTGAATCTGAAACGAAAATGAAACTGAGTCGGTTGGCCGCTTTGACTGGACCCGAACCCGAATACGAAACCCGAACTTGAACTGAGACTCGTGACTGAAATGAGTACCCGTTTTGGCTGTTGACCGCAGTTGACTGAACCAAATCGGAACCAACACCACCACTACCATCGCCGGCTACTGCCGTTGACGGAGCCACCGTCGGTTGTCGGAAAACCGAAATCTACCCAAACCGAAATTAGAATTCGAACCCAAGTCAAATGAATCAGAACCGGGTCTAACCTGAACCGGAAATAAGCAAACTTTGAACGAAGCCGAGACTGAAACTCAAAGCTTAATCAAAACAACTCGAACTACAACTGACCTGACCGATGCTAGTTGGACCCGAACCAAAACCTGAACGAGTACAGCAACCACCGCCACTTCAGTGGTCCTCCGATGTTTCTGCCACTGTTGTCGCGAGCCGCCGCCACGCGGTGGTGACTGCTGCCGTTGTTGTTCATCGGGGAGAGAGAGACGAGAGTGGAGAGAGAGGACGGGTGTGAGTGTGAGAAAGGGAGAAGGAGAGTGGGGGTGTTGCAGGTGAGATTGAGAGAGGGAGATGATGGTTAAGGTTGAAGATGAGGTGAGAGTTGAGGTTGTTTGCGTGACTGCACATATAAACGAGAGGGATTAGGGTTCAGCTTTTTAGTATAGAAAAAGAACCAATATAGTCCCTGTGAGTTCAAGATTTAACAAAATACTCACAATCCGTTAAATTTAACTAAGTTACATTGTTTTTTAAAAGGAACGAACTTTATAAATCGAACTAACTAGGTTAGTTTGTTATTTTACTAACTTTAAAAGCTAACGAGACTAACTTAGATTTATTATAAAAATAAACTTTTTAAATTGTAAAATCAATTAATTTAATTAATTAAACCATAAATAAATAACCATTTTTTTTATAACGGATTAAATTAAAGATGAAGCTTTTTCGACGATTAAAACAAAACGACCAATACAAGGATACAAAGTTTCCAAAAATAGGAATACGAACAATGGTTTCTAAATATGGAAAGTTATGAAAACGCGGGGCGTTACAGTCTCCCCTCCTTTAGGAAATTTCGTCCCGAAATTTATTCAGAAGGAATATTTGAAAGGGTTTTGGCAACAGAAGAGGATTGTTTAAAATTGAGGCCTTGGAGTTTGAGACAACAGAGAAAATTGAGATATATGGGTGAACGATTGATCTAATAACGATTATGAGTATAAGAATAGCATAAGTATTGGATAGATGAAAGTAGTGTGTTAAGAATGAAGTCTCGTCGCGGATAATCGGATATAATGCGTTTGTGAGTTGTTTAAAGTTGTATTAAGTCTAATTAGGTCTGCAAAACACTGAATTTCTCATGGCACGTTTTGCGAAAGTTTAGTAACATGGTGAAAACACTTATATATAGGAAGTACTAACGGCGTATCCACCATGTTTTGACCACGTTACATCCGTTTCGTATTCGGTGTCATGTTACATCCCGTGTCTTACCATACACAGTAGTACACTCTATGGCTTCTTATACGCCCATCACTATAATCCCGTGTGCACCCGCGATTATATTGATCGTCGCATGATCCGCATAGCTTGTACTAGTTGCGTATGAATTAAGGTATGCATAAATTATGAAAATAAGACTGCGTGTGAAAGAAATGTAGCATATAAGCATGTTTGTGTTCCAAATAGCATAAGATCAACGTAAGCGAATCCCTAGGGTTTCGCTCGCATACGGTGCGAATGTATGAATTTTGAGTATGAATAAAACATGAGCATAGTATAAGTTTAAATATGAACACGCACGTGAGCATAAACACAAAACGCACGTCAGGAGTATGAGTAAAAGTATAAGAATAATGTGTATGAAAAATGAGTATAAATGTGAGTACAAACATGAGTATAAGCGTAAACACAAAGCGTATGAGTATGAATACAAGTATCAGTGTGAACATAAGATGTATGAGCATAGATGTGAACGTGAATATAGGTGTAAAACATGAAGGTTTAAGTATGAATGAATATATGTGTATGATTGTAAGTGTAAACAAAGTTGTACAAGTGCAAATGAAAACATAAAATGTCTGAATCATGAATATGAGTGTAGTAAAAACATAAATGTAAGTACAACGTAAATGTATAGTTGTGAGTGTATGTATGAACGTAAAACGTATGAATTTTGAATCATGAGTATAACCAAATGTGTAAGTGTGAACATAAGTGAAGGCATAAAATGTATAAGTATGGATGTAGGAAATAATGATTTTGTTTATAGTATAGATCAAAATACACGAGTTTGTGCGCGTAAAAGATTAAAAATTTTAAGTATGAAAGAAAAGGGAACGAGTGACGCGCGTGAGATTGTCGTGAGATATTGACTAAAATGTGTAATATGATATGCATATATAGTTGTTTGCGCAAAACGTGAAGTTAAAATAGATTGAGTTGTCACGAAATATAGACTCTAGTTTGTGAATGTAAGAGAGTATAAAACTTCTATTGGTTATGTGGAAAGTACTTTGTAAAGGAATGGAGATGCTACAGCGGTTTTAAAACAGTTTACATAAGTTGAAAATTTGTCGGTTCTTATGAAGTTTCCTTGCCCCACGTGTTTTGAATTTAATTGACGTATCGAGTGAGGTTTTGAAAGGTTCTAGAGATTAATAAGTTTGCATCGTTTTAAGTAATTTTGTGTTAGAAAATTGTGAAACTTACAGCTTCTTGTGAAAAAGTTGATTCTTAGAAAAAGGGAATTTGGTACATGAACTTAGTGATTGTTGAAAAATGTTTCATTGGTTTTGAAAAGGAATTTTAGTAAATGATTGAATAATATTGGTAATATTTTATGGGTGTGTGCGAAAAAGTTGATTTGATTCTTAATTGAGAATAACAATCTCTAGTTTAATGGTGTGAGAGGAGCGTGTTTCAATGTTTACGTTGATAGGTGAATTTGTGGGCAACGGATTTATTAAACCGACTAGGCTGACAAGTAGTATTTCGTGAAATTTTGGAAATCGAGGAGCACACGTTTATGGTAACATTTAAAATTTTTGTGTATGCGAGTGATGTGAAAATAGGTTATAGAATAAGAGGTACGTTTAAATAAATGAAGCATTTTGAAATACATGATAAATGATTTAGGTATAAACATTATCGTGTTTACGTAATATAGTCTATTAAAGAAAGTATTGGTAACGATCACCTAGGTAAAGGAATCACCCCAAATCCGTTGGTGAGGTCGTTGTAAGATGAGAAGAGAAGCGAAGTTAATCGTCAAGGTAAGGAAATCACTCCTATCTCGATGATATGTCTCTGCTCGTTGTTATAAGAGCGTAAATAAAATTACGTGAAATCATGCATGCTAATAATGTATAATCGTATGAAAAGTAAGAGTATGATGTTACGCAAAAATGAAATCTCGAAAAATTGTTCAAAATTGACAAAAGTTCGAAAATAATAAAGTGTAAGCTCGAATAAAACTTGGATGGTTCCAAACGGAACATTGACTAACCAAAGTGGTCGAAAGATCTTTTGAAATTAGGAAACATGCTTTGGCCTAATAGGTGGAATACTCATGCCGATATCTCAGCTAACGGTACTCACCCTTCCAGTTACTACATGTTCCCAATCCATCGAAAATTCGAGACTTGGCGGGATTTTTGAAAATCAAGGAGTGGAACTAGTCGACAAGGTGCGGGTTTCACCCCTAACTTGACGATTTCGTACCCTAAGTGTGGTTGGTACTCGTCGGGTCAAAATTTAATTTCGACACTTTGACGAGGGTCCACTAGAGTTTGAAATTCCCATTAAGATGTGGATTTCACTCCTAACTTAATGGTGAATTTCGTGCAAAAATAGAATCAAGCGGATGAGAGTCGTTTACCAAATTGTGGGTTTCACGCCTATTTTGGTAAAGTTGTCTCGTTTTTGTTACAAGAGTATAAAGATAAGCATAAGTGTTTTCATGTTAACCTTAGGAAAGGCATATAAATTTAATCAACAAGAAGTGTAGCTAGGAAGCATGCATGGTAGAGTACAAAAGTTTTAAACAACACATAAGAGGCAAAATTCCTAAAACTATAGATTAGGGCAAAAGCATGGCAATTTTCCTAATTCCCTATAGTTATGGCTCTGATACCAATCTGTCACACCCCAACCGATGGCGGAAACATCGGGATGAGACGAAGTGTGTATAGATTGCTAGAGACTTCATAACACTATGTGACAATATTTAATTAAATTCAAATTTCATTGCAAGTGCTAAATTGTCATACAATATTCAAAACAAAATACAACATTGTTTCAACAAATAACATAACATAAAAAGATAAATAGATTAAAGGTGTGTATCTAGTCCACCCTAAACTTGTTTCATCATTCATCCATACTTCAATAATCAACCTGCAACATGTATTAAAATAGAGTTTCAATGCAAAGGCAATGAGCGAGTATACAAGTTTGTTTACATAGCATAGTAGAATAAAAGCTCAAATCCAACATGATTCATAATATGTGAATTACTAGTATGCAATTTTGGCGTACACTATGATCAAACCCAAGAATCCAACGCATAAAATAGTCTAATCCCAATTGATAGCGGGATAGTAATTGTTTAACTTAACAATACCCCCAAGTCTCAAGGGCGGTGCGTAAATCCTATAGCGCTATAATTGTTAAGGTGGGCTAGCAAAGTTAATGAGCATATACGTTCCAAATCGTTCAAATAGAGCATACAAGAATCATAAGTAAAGCACATTAGTTTCATGTTTGTACAAGGATTGAGTATGTTTAGTTTCTAGTTTCAAAGATTGTTTACATAATGTACATGTTGCATCCCAAAATAAAAAGGGGAAAAAGGGATCGAGTATACTCACAGTATTGCTAAGTCTTCCGATTATCCAAGTGTTTGACGAGTGTACGAGTTTAGGAGAATGGAATACCGAGGTCACCCTATATGGGCAAACGAATGTGTAAGAGGAATTGGGATCACGACGAAGGATTTGAAGTGGAAACTCAAGTATATCTAGTTGACATAAATGGGTATAAATATTTTACATAGTTTACGTAATAATTCTGAATTAAGCCATCAAGAGTATTATGTAAGTGTTTTCAAAATAAATATACATTTATATTTTTTTTTATAAAAATTAGTTGAATCTGATAGGTTTCGTTTTATAATTAAACACGTATCGTTTCACGGATTTTTTTGCGAAAAACGGGCAGAGTTTCCTCTGTTTTTGTACGATCCCGACAATGCGGTGGTGACTGCTGCCGTTGTTGTTCATCGGGGAGAGAGAGACGAGAGTGGAGAGAGAGGACGGGTGTGAGTGTGAGAAAGGGAGAAGGAGAGTGGGGGTGTTGCAGGTGAGATTGAGAGAGGGAGATGATGGTTAAGGTTGAAGATGAGGTGAGAGTTGAGGTTGTTTGCGTGACTGCACATATAAACGAGAGGGATTAGGGTTCAGCTTTTTAGTATAGAAAAAGAACCAATATAGTCCCTGTGAGTTCAAGATTTAACAAAATACTCACAATCCGTTAAATTTAACTAAGTTACATTGTTTTTTAAAAGGAACGAACTTTATAAATCGAACTAACTAGGTTAGTTTGTTATTTTACTAACTTTAAAAGCTAACGAGACTAACTTAGATTTATTATAAAAATAAACTTTTTAAATTGTAAAATCAATTAATTTAATTAATTAAACCATAAATAAATAACCATTTTTTTTATAACGGATTAAATTAAAGATGAAGCTTTTTCGACGATTAAAACAAAACGACCAATACAAGGATACAAAGTTTCCAAAAATAGGAATACGAACAATGGTTTCTAAATATGGAAAGTTATGAAAACGCGGGGCGTTACAATAGTTTCCCCTAAAAATGGAGGTGTCCATGCTATCAAAGCATATCATTTTCTTTTCAAAATCATCACCAACAATCAACAATCAACCTTAAACAACTTATACTTACCAAGTGCCAAAATATTGCTATCTACATAATAATCATGAACTTGAACTTTCATAAAAACTTGTAGTAACTTGGTAGTGTGTTTTGTAGGTTTAGTTACCCTTTAAAGTGTGTTTATTTCTTTAAAAATCTCATTCTTAAAGGATTTAGGTGTTTACAACTTACTAGATGATTTTTCCAAAAATCATTCTTTTAAATTTTTCTTTTAAACAATGTATTCTTAGATTTGTTTCACCACTAGAAACATGGTTGGTTTCTTTAAAAACAATGTTTATGTAAATCTTGTTATTTAACTTGGTTTCTTTGGAAAACTATTTTTGTAATCATCCACATTTATGTCTAGTAAACATGTTGCATACTACATCATTCACAAAAATCATTTTAATTTTTCAAGTTCATGAAAACAATAAGCATGAGGATCTTGGTCTTTCACAAGATCACCACCTTAACTTACTAGATCATGTGTTTAATCACAATCTAGTAGGTTTCTTATGATGTCTAACATCACTACCATAAATCATCAATCATCAAGAAGCAAATCATCACTAATCAACAAGTATTCATATGTTAAATAGCTTATGTTAAAGTTTTCATGATCAAGTTCTTTAGTGTTCATCATGTTTAACAATGTTCATCATCTATTAACCATCAAAATATGAAGTAGGATCAAGTGATATGAAGCTTACTACTAGCACAAAGGCTAGGGAAGAACACTAGAAGATGATGATGGCAAATGTGTTGGATAAAAGCAATTGGGAGAGGTCCTTCAAGATCCAAGACCACCAAGCTTGCTTAAACACCTTCTTGCACCTTAGAATGAACTTGGAAATGGATGGAACTTGATGAATGATGATGATGATGTTGTTGTTGCTCATGGCCGAGAGGGAGGAGAGAAGAGGGAGATGAGTGGGGTGAAGTGTGAGAGCTCTAATCCTTCATGTGCAACTTATAACCAAGTTTAGGGTATTATCCAAAGGTTAATATGTCTTGTAAGTACACTACAAGATCTCTAATCCAATCATCCCAAATCTTATGAGATTAAGTAAAATCAAAGTAAATCTTGGGGGTGGGCCACCTAGTGACCGTCCATATGAAGGGGGGGGGGGTCTTGGTTGATTTTGAATGATAAGTTAAGTGATTAGTTAAAGTTCTAAGTATAATAGTTAGTGTTTATGCATATATGGTGTTATATAGTGTGTTAGGGTGTTAGGGTTTTCGGGGTTCATAACTAGCTCAGACATAATAAAACAATGCTTTTAGTATGATTTTGGTGTTTCGGGTAATGTCCGGTTGTTCAGTTAGATACCGGTTCGTTAAAGTGTCAAACTATTCCGTTTAGTGATCTTTAAGACTCCTTTTGTGACACTTTTTATTCCCGACACTTAGGAAAACATTCAGGGCCATTTTGCCATATTTTTGCATATTACTAGCTTGCTAAAATGCTGAATTTTGCTTAAATATGCTGAATTCAGCATTTTAAGTGAGTTTTTGGGCACTTTCCGGCACTTAAACTATCACCTAGTGAAGCAGTTTTATGGTCCTTACTTCCCTACACACTATACTAGTGTTGTGACAACTGGCACCAAACCGGTAACTTCCGTAGACATTAATTATTATTTAATGACTGCAATTTTGTGCTTAAATGTCAACATTGTCTGATTACATACTAAACAAGTGAATTCATGCATGTTTTATACTGCAAAAATTGCTTTATGCATTAATGGTAGCGTTGCGTCAGAAATACTAGTAAACTCACCGGTAAGACACATTGTGTCAACAATTCTGCAGAAAGCTGTCAGACAACAAAATTGGAGCCTAAGTGTAGGTCCAACGTCAAGAATACATTAAAACCCAAGTGTATATACAAGGGTTAACATATAGACATTCCGGAAGCTAAAATACGCACTAAAAATTTACCCGAAACGCACTCTAAGTGCAGAATTTTACAGAATTCAGCTATAATCAGCTTTTTAACATATAAATATTATGCAGAATTCATGTTTTATTATCCAAGATACCCTCCTAAGTGTTGGGAATTAAAAAGGGTTACAAAAGGATACTTAAAGGACACTAAACGGTGCAATTTAGCACTTTAACGAGCCGGTATTTAACCGAACAACCGGACATTACCCGGAACATCAAAATATTACTAGAAGCATTGTTTTAATGTTTCTGAACTAGTTATGGTCCCCGAACACCATAACACCCTTATAACGTAATAACACATTAAATCCCTAAACTTATTACTTGAAACTAACTTATTTATGTATATAGGAATTGGATATTACTCTTCCCCCCCCCCCAATTATTGTTCACGGTTCAAAGGGGTGGCCCCCACCAAATTTTGCCAAAATCCTACTAAATCCCACTAGATTTATTTTGATTTTTTTCTTGGATTCTATTAGATTTCATAAGATCTCAAAAGATATGAAAAGGTTATATAAGATCTTGAACTCCCATTTCACCACTCAACACCACACCGCCCTCCTCCCTTCTCCCTCATCTCGGCCGTGAGCCACCCCCACACCACCACCATCTTCAAATCTTGTTCATCCATTCTAAGTTCTTCATAAGGTGCAAGAAGTTGTTTAAGAAGGGTTAGAGCTTGTGGATCTTGAAGAACCTTCTCCATTTGCTTTTATCCAACACTTTTGTCACCTTCAAGTTCTAGTAATCTTCCCTAGCCTTGTTGCTAGTGGTGAGCCCTCATGATCTCTTATTTCTTCATATGTTGTTGGTTAAAAGATGATGAACAATAATAAACTTGATGAACACAAAAGAACATAATCATGATACTTTAACATATGCTTAAAAATATAAGAATACATGTTGAATATGTTGATTTGCTTCTTGTTGATTTATTATTAGTGTTGGTGATGTTAGACATCATATGGAGCCTACTAGATTGGGATTAAACACATGATCTAGTGAGTTAAAGTGGTGATCTTGTGAAAGACCAAGATCTTCATACTTTATGTCTTCATGAACTTGAATAATGAAATGGGTTTTCTTATGTAAAGATGGTTTAAACAAAATACAATTCTTGTAAATAGATGATTACAAAAATAATTTTCTCAAGAAACCAAGATTATTTACAAGACTTACAAAGTCATGGTTTCTAAGTAAACTAATAATTTTTTTAGTGTTTAAACAAGAATAGAAACATGTTTGTAACAAGAAAAATACAAGAGAAGTATTTTTAGAAAAATCATCTTACAAGTTGTAAATGACTATATCTTTTAATAAAGAAATTTTACAAACGAATAACCATGTTATTTTTTTAAGGGTAACTAAACCTACTAAATAACATGGTAAATTACTACAAGTTTTTACAAAGCTTCAAGTTCATGATGTAGTATAATTTACTTGATTTTGACACTCGATAGTGTTAAATGAGTTGTTGATTGTTGTGATGATTTTAAAAGAAAATAAACACATGTTTTGAAAACATGGGAAACCTCCATTTTTAGGGGAAACTCTGTCAAAATTTCTATAAATTTTGACACTTAGAAAATATAAGTTTTGGTGAAACTTATTCCCTAAAAATGTATCTAAAAATATTTACCAAGGTTTCCCTAATTTTTGTGTTAAGAAATGATGATTTCTTCAAGATAAAAATTGGTATTAAGTATGTATATTTTTTAGGAAAATATATATATTTATTTATCACCAAATTGTGTGCTAAATGTATGTAGTATGTATTATGTGTAACAGTGTATTAGGACTTGAAGATACACTAAATACTCCTAAGGAGTG
This sequence comes from Helianthus tuberosus, assembly GCA_030545235.1. Lineage (NCBI taxonomy): Eukaryota > Viridiplantae > Streptophyta > Magnoliopsida > Asterales > Asteraceae > Helianthus > Helianthus tuberosus. The sequence goes on from CM060407.1 coordinate 130,956,384, forward strand.
AACATACAAAAGTACACATACAACATGCTTAGACAAATACAAGAGAATATATTTATGAAAATATATTTCTTAATAGACTTGGTCAAATTATGAACACGAAATGAAATCTTGGACAAGATACATAACTCGGGTGAAAAATACAAGATACTTATACTTATTTTTGAGAAAATAATATAAGTAAGACACATAGTTAAAAATATAAATTATTTTTAACACACAAAGAATACATACATAAAATATGGTGACTCGTACTTGTGCGACGCAAGTCTAGTGACTAACGTTAATAAAACGCGTTTAGGTCACGACGCAATATAAGCAAAACCCGGTGAAGTTTACGGCACAAGGAAGCAAAATTGTGAGTTCATGTCCCCACTTTTAAACTTTTACTTGTTTTCTAACTTGGGGAAAATACATGTGTTATGGTATACAAAAACTAAGGAAAAACATTCTAGATCATGTCCCGAATAGGGTACCATAAGCACCATTAATCAATGTATACATTCAGACCGCGGAACAAAAGGTTAGATCTAATGGGTTTCAGGCAACCCCACTCTTGGCCTACTTCTACCAATGAGTGCTTCTGTGTCTAAGTCATAGTCGACAAAAATGCCTAGGTTTGGTGGCTTCCTATGTCGTGACACATGTTAGTGGCCTTACAAACCACTAGCGATCTCATATTACTTACATTCACAGTACTCAGTTACAGATACGTTTTACAAGTTACATACCATGTTTTCATTCAAGTATTTAAACATTCAATACAAAAGCTGCATGAATTCACACCAACATTATGTTGACGTTTTTCCAAAAACTCACATGTATTTCAGGTAACTAAAGTGGATGTGCGCGTGGTCATACTCTTGCTCTTGGGTGTTGTTTATGTTGAACTTTGAATAATGTTGTAACTTTTCAGACAATATGCTGTCTTGTGATGTAAATACTTAAACTACGTTTTCAGTTATGTAATATTTGGCATTTGGAGTTATTTTTCATGAGCATGTAGTATGTTTACCAATCGTATGCAATGAAAACCTTTCATGATCACACCTCGTGCTTCCGCCTTAGAAAGGGGTGTGACAGATTGGTATCAGAGCTGCGATTGTAGTGAACCAGATTCCTTCTCGAGTCTAGACTACAATCTCTAGGATCCTTTCACGAAAACAATTTTTCAAGAGTTTTTCATTGCATAAAAACTTTCCGCGACATCCACTACCTGAAACTGTTTAGAAAGAGTCAAGAAAAGACATTACAAGACTTAGGGTGCACTGGAGTAGCACTTAACTAGAAATTACTTGCAATTATGTGTGATAATTGATATATATATGCTAGAAATAGAATACCTCAGGTACTCGTGACTTTACCTGAAAAACAATAACCTATCTGAAGAAAGTGATACGAGGACGAAACGAACTGTGCGGACGGTGCAAGGAACTTACGTAATTATGGATGCATACATAATTATGGAATTCAGTGCACAGAAACCGCAGCAAGTCTTGTCACGTATCATAAGGGATTCCTTCGAATACAAGAGAAGGTCAAACGTGAACACTTTTCCCCCAGTCTGTTAAATACTCTTTTGGAGTAATAATTTAGGGTATAAAGACATGAACCGCTAATGTGAAGTGAGATATTTTGTCCTTTACATATATTAAAGTTGCACTATGGGGTGATGCAACCCTTATGCATTTTGTTTACTTCGCAAACAATGATGTAACAAGTTGTTCCATATGTGTAAAGACTCGATGAATATCTTATGACACGCATTATCTATTTATACATACTTGTTGATGTATGAATTGATTTATACATTTGGTGGATTGTTTGATGTCACTTATGTGGGTATATGTCTGTGTATATATACTACTACTGTCTCGTATAATGATATCAAACAAATGTCTAACCCTATTGTGTTGTGTTCTTTCAGAACATGGCACCAAGGAGAATTGTAAACAATCAGGATGCCGATCAACCTCCTCCTCCCCCACTACCAAGGACTACTGAAGAGCTGAACGCTCTACTGGAAGAAAGGATCTCCGCAGCTATCGCTCAGTACGAGGTGAACCGTACTGAACAAAGTGGAGGACCAAGCAATGCAAGGCGTAATCGAAATGGAGATTCATCTGGAGGAAACGCAGCTCAGGGCTGCACTTTCAAGTAGTTCCTCGACTGCAAACCGCTGAACTACGATGGTACTGGAGGTGCAGTGGCGTTTGTGCGCTGGACGGAAAAGACTGATGCCACTATCCGTATGAGCAAGTGTACCGCGGATCAGCAAGTCACTTTTGCTACTGGGTTGTTTGTTGATGAAGCTTTGACTTGGTGGAATTTGCAAGTCCAGACTCTGGGTGATGATGCTGCGTATGGCATGACATGGGATGAGCTAAAGGAACGTATGAGAGAAAAATACTGCTCGCGTGCTGAACTCCAAAGGTTGGAGACTGAGTTCTGGCACTTGGCCATGGAAGGCGCTGACATTACTGGTTATACTCGAAGGTTCCACGACTTGTCAAGGGTGATCCCCTACATGGTGACTCCCTAATTTAAGCACGTTGAATGCTACATTTAGGGATTGGCCTCAGAATTTCGCAGCATGGTAACTTCGGCCAAACCTCAAACAATCACTGAGGCTGTAACTCTGGCTGTCAGCCTTACTGAAGATGCTGTTTGCATGAAGAAACTATCGCTGAACCCAACTAAAAAGACCGAGACGCATGCTGAGTCGTCTGGTGACAAGAAGAGGAAACATTCAAATCTGAACTAAGAAACCCACAGCAACAAGGGTTCGAACTACAAGAAACGTGATACTAACCCACCTATGGAGGCAAAAACCTTCACAGCTGCAAATGATACTGGAGCTAAGAAATATCAGGGCACTCTGCCTAAGTGTAACCGCTGTGATTTTCACCACGTGGGAAATTGTCGCGTTGGGAAATGCGAGAACTGCGGGAGGTCAGGCCACCGTACCGAGGATTGTTGGGGAAAAGTATTGAAGGCCGCAATGGTAATGGTAATAGGAACGGGAATGGAAACCGTAACGGTGGTGGAAATGGAAATGGTGCTGCTAACAGGAATGGTAACGGAAATGGGCAGAACCAAGGATGCTTCAGTTGTGGAAGCAAGGATCATTTCATGAAAGACTGCCCAAAGGGAAACAATGCTCAGGCTCGAGCATTCGTAATTGGAGCAAGGAACGCACGCGAGGACCCTAATGTGGTCACCGGTACGTTTCTCGTTAACAATCACTTTCCATTCATATTATTTGACACTGGTGCCGACTATAGCTTCATGTCTGTGGAATTTAAACGTATGCTTGGAATAGAATCTAGTAGATTAGATATTCCTTATTCTATAGAGCTAGCCAATGGTAAACTTGTTGAATCGGGCGAAGTTGTTAGAGGTTGCACATTAGAACTTGGTGAGAGAAGATTTAACATCGACCTCTTACCTATTCAATTGGGTAGCTTCGATGTAGTGGTTGGAATGGACTGGTTGTCCAAGAACAAAGCTGAAATTATTTGTCACGAGAAAATCATTCGCATCCCTTTGGCGAATGATGAAACTCTCATCGTACATGGAGAAAAACGAGATGCGCCTCTGTGAATCATCAGTTGTATGACGGCACTGAAGTGCTTAAGGAAAGGATGTGTTGCCTTCCTAGCGCACGTTGTAGATAAGAAGACTGAGGAGCCGAAACTCGAAGACATTCCTGTGGTGAAGGAATTCCCTGATGTTTTTCCCGAAGATCTACCAGGATTACCTTTGCAACGACAAGTCGAATTCCATATAGACTTGGTCCCAGGAGCCGCTCCTGTAGCCAAGGCACCCTATCGGCTTGCACCATCTGAAATGCAAGAATGATCTACACAACTCCAGGAGTTGTTGGATAAAGGATTCATAAGGCCAAGCTTCTCGCCTTGGGGAGCTCCAGTATTGTTCGTGAAAAAGAAGGATGGAACACTGCGGATGTGTATCGACTATAGAGAATTGAACAAGCTCACAATCAAGAATCGGTACCCACTACCGAGGATTGATGACTTATTTGATCAATTGCAAGGATCGAGCTACTATTCCAAGATCGACCTTCGATCTGGATACCATCAGTTGAGAATCCAAGAAGAAAGCATGCCGAAGACTGCATTCAGAACGCGTTATGGGCATTACGATTTCCTTGTGATGCCATTCGGACTGACAAATGCGCCAGCGGTATTTATGGATCTGATGAATCGCGTATGCAAACCATATCTCGATAAATTCGTAATTGTATTTATCGATGATATCCTGATTTACTCGCGATCGAGAGAAGAGCACGAGTAACATCTTAGAACCATTCTGGAACTACTGAAGAGAGAGAAACTTTATGCAAAATTCTCAAAGTGCGAATTCTGGATTCGCGAAGTACAGTTTCTTGGTAACGTTGTGAATGAGAAGGGCATCCATTTAGACCCATCCAAATTGAAGCCATAAAGAATTGGGAAGCTCCCAAAACCCTAACTGAAGTTCGACAATTTTTGGGCTTAGTGGGCTACTACAGACGGTTTATTGAGAATTTCTCAAAGATAGCTCAACCGCTAACCACTCTCACGCAAAAAGACAAGAAGTACGACTGGGGTGACAAGCAGGAGGAAGCCTTCTAACTGCTCAAGAATAAGCTATGTGATGCACCAATACTATCCTTACCCGAAGGCACAGAAGACTTCGTGGTATACTACGACGCTTCGCGTCAAGGTTTGGGCTGTGTGCTCTTGCAACGCCAAAAAGTCATCGCTTACGCTTCAAGACAATTGAAGGTACATGAAAGGAATTATACCACGCATGACTTGGAACTAGGCACGGTGGTATTCGCCTTGAAGATCTGGCGACACTATTTATACGGTACTCGATGTACAATCTTCACAGATCACAAAAGCCTACAACACATATTTGATCAGAAGGAATTAAATATGCGTCAACGACGTTGGGTCGAGTTGCTGAACGATTATGACTGTGAGATTAAGTACCATCCTGGAAAAGCAAACGTTGTAGCAGACGCACTAAGCCAAAAAGAAAGGGTTAAGACCCTAAGGGTTCGAGCACTGGAAATGACTATTCAAACGAACCTCACTGCACGCATTCGTGACGCACAACAAGAAGCTCTGAAAAGAGAAAACCGTAAAGCTGAATACCTCCCGGGTATGTTGAAATATATGGTGCCAAACAAAGAGGGAACCTTAAACTTTAAAAGGCGTATTTGGGTTCCCCTCTATGGCAATATTCGAGAAGTCATCCTTGATGAAGCACACAAATCGAGATACTCGATCCATCCAGGATCGGACAAAATGTATCAAGACTTGAAAGACTACTATTGGTAGCCGAGACTTAAAAGCGATGTTGCTGTTTATGTTGGGAAATGCCTAACCTGTGCTAAAGTTAAGGCTGAATATCAGAAACCATCTGGCCTACTACAACAACCAGAGATACCCATGTGGAAGTAGGAGCAAATCTCGATGGACTTCATAACAAAATTACCCAGGACCCCTAGAGGGCACGATATGATATGGGTGATAGTTGATCGACTGACGAAATCTGCGCATTTCCTACCGATCTGAGAAAAAGACAGCACTGGAAAGCTTGCTGAGATATACTTAAAAGAAATCGTGGCACGTCATGGAGTGCCTACCTCAATTATTTCCAGACAGAGATGGACGTTTTGTCTCGAGGATCTGGCAATCCTTTCAGGAAGCCTTTGGATCTTAACTAGACCTAAGCACGGCCTTCCATCCGCAAATAGATGGTCAGAGTGAACGGACCATACAAACATTAGAAGATATGCTTCACGCATGTGTCATGGACCTAGGCGGCAGCTGGGATACTCATCTACCTTTAGTTGAGTTTTCCTACAATAACAGTTATCATACGAGCATAAAGGCCGCACCGTTCGAAGCTCTGCATGGCCGCAAGTGCCGCTCGCCATTATGTTGGGCAGACGCTGGAGACAAACGTATGGTTGGTCCTGAACTTGTGCAAGAGACAACCGACAAGATTATGCAGATCCGAGAGCGCATTAAGGCGGCTCAAGACCGACAAAAGAGCTACGCTGATCGAAGACGAAAACCGTTAGAGTTCGAAGAGGGGACAAAGTTTTGTTAAAAGTCTCACCTTGGAAGGGCGTAGTAAGATTCGGAAAACGTGGAAAGCTGAATCCACGATACATCGGACCATTCAAGATTTTAGAAAGAATTGGTACCATGGCTTACAAATTGAAATTACCAGAAGAACTTAATGGAGTACATGATACGTTCCATGTATCCAACCTCAAGAAGAGTCCAACACAAGAAAACGTGATCATCCCTGCAGATGAAGTGCATATTGATGACACCCTCCGATTTACAGAACAACCCGTTGAGGTTACCGAATGGAAAGTCAACAAGACCAGAAGGAGCAGTGCCAAACTTGTCAAAGTACGTTGGAACTCTAAGCACGGACCCGAGTACACGTGGGAACGTGAAGACCAGTTTAAAGAAAAGTACCCCCACCTGTTCAAGAAGACTCCTGCGAGAGTTAGTTCAGCCTGAATTTCGGGACGAAATTCTTTTAACAGGGGGAGACTGTGACAACTGGCACCAAACCGGTAATTTCCGTACACATTAATTATTATTTAATGACTGCAATTTTATGCTTAAATGTCAACATTGTCTGATTACATACTAAACAAGTGAATTCATGCATGTTTTATACTACAAAAATTGCTTTATGCATTAATGATAGCATTGTGTCAGAAATACTAGTAAACTCACCGGTAAGACACGTTGTGTCAACAATTCTGCAGAAAGCTGTCAGACAATAGAATTGGAGCCTAAGTGCAGGTCCAACGTCAAGAATACATTAAATCCCAAGAGTATATACAAGGGTTAACATATAGACATTCTGGAAGCTAAAATACGCACTAAAAAGCACCCGAAACGCACTTTAAGTGTAGAATTTTACAGAATTCAGCTATAATCAGCTTTTTAACATATAAATATTATGCAGAATTCATGTTTTATTATCCAGGATACCCTCCTAAGTGTTGAGAATTAAAAAGGGTTACAAAAGGATACTTAAAGGACACTAAACGGTGCAATTTAGCACTTTAACGAGCCGGTATTTAACCGAACAACCGGACATTACCCGGAACATCAAAATATTACTAGAAGCATTGTTTTAATGTTTCTGAATTAGTTATGGTCCCCGAACACCATAACACCCCTTATAACGTAATAACACATTAAATCCCTAAACTTATTACTTGAAACTAACTTATTTATGTATATAGGAATTGGATATTACACTTCCCCCCCCCCCCCCCATTATTGTTCACGGTTCAAAGGGGTGGCCCCCACCAAATTTTTCCAAAATCCTACTAAATCCCACTAGATTTATTTTGATTTTTTTCTTGGATTCTATTAGATTTCATAAGATCTCAAAAGATATGAAAAGGTTATATAAGATCTTGAACTCCCATTTCACCACTCAACACCACACCACCCTCCTCCCTTTTCCCTCATCTCGGCCGTGAGCCACCCCCACACCACCACCATCTTCAAATCTTGTTCATCCATTCCAAGTTCTTCATAAGGTGCAAGAAGGTGTTTAAGAAGGGTTAGAGCTTGTAGATCTTGAAGAACCTTCTCCATTTGCTTTTGTCCAACACTTTTGTCACCTTCAAGTTCTAGAAATCTTCCCTAGCCTTGTTGCTAGTGGTGAGCCCTCATGATCTCTTATTTCTTCATATGTTGTTGGTTAAAAGATGATGAAAAATGATAAACTTGATGAACACAAAATAACATGATCATGATACTTTAACATAAGCTTAAAAATATAAGAATACATGTTGAATATGTTGATTTGCTTCTTGTTGATTTATTATTAGTGTTGGTGATGTTAGACATCATATGGAGCCTACTAGATTATGATTAAACACATGATCTAGTGAGATGAAGTGGTGATCTTGTGAAAGACCAAGATCTTCATACTTTATGTCTTCATGAACTTGAATAATGAAATGGGTTTTCTTATGTAAAGATGGTTTAAACAAAATACAATTCTTTTAAATAGATGATTACAAAAATAATTTTCTCAAGAAACCAAGATTATTTACAAGACTTACAAAGTCATGGTTTCTAAGTAAACTAATAATATTTTTAGTTTTTAAACAAGAATAGAAACATGTTTGTAACAAGAAAAATACAAGAGAAGTATTTTTAGAAAAATCATCTTACAAGTTGTAAATGACTAGATCTTTTAATAAAGAAATTTTACAAACGAATAACCATGTTTTTTTTAAGGGTAACTAAACCTACTAAATAACATGGTAAATTACTACAAGTTTTTACAAAGCTTCAAGTTCATGATGTAGTATAATTTACTTGATTTTGACACTCGGTAGTGTTAAATGAGTTGTTAATTGTTGTGATGATTTTAAAAGAAAATAAACACATGTTTTGAAAACATGGGAAACCTCCATTTTTAGGGGAAACTCTGTCAAAATTTCTATAAATTTTGACACTTAGAAAATATAAGTTTTGGTGAAACTTATTCCCTAAAAATGTATCTAAAAATATTTACCATGGTTTCCCTAACTTTTGTGTTAAGAAATGATGATTTCTTCAAGATAAAAATTGGTATTAAGTATGTATATTTTTAAGGATAATATATATATATTTATTTATCACCAAATTGTGTGCTAAATGTATGTAGTATGTATTATGTGTAATAGTGTATTAGGACTTGAAAATACACTAAATACTCCTAAGGAGTGAACATACAAAAGTACACATACAACATGCTTAGACAAATACAAGAGAATATATTTATGAAAATATATTTCTTAATAGACTTGGTCAAATTATGAACACGAAATGAAATTTTGGACAAGATACATAACTCGGGTGAAAAATACAAGATACTTATACTTAGTTTTGAGAAAATAATATAAGTAAGACACATACTTAAAAATATAAATTATTTTTAACACACAAAGAATACATACATAAAATATGGTGACTCGTACTTGTGCAACGCAAGTCTAGTGACTAACGTTAATAAAACGTGTTTAGGTCAAGACGCAATATAAGCAAAACCCGGTGAAGTTTACGGCGCAAGGAACGCAAAATTGTGAGTTCATGTCCCCACTTTTAAACTTTTACTTGTTTTCTAACTTGGGGAAAATACATGTGTTATGGTATACAAAAACTAAGGAAAAACATTCTAGATCATGTCCCGAATAGGGTACCATAAGCACCATTAATCAATGTATACATTCAGACCGCAGAACAAAATGTTAGATCTAATGGGTTTCAGGCAACCCCACTCTTGGCCTACTTCTACCAATGAGTGCTTCTGTGTCTCAGTCAAAGTCGACAAAAATGCCTAGGTTTTGTGGCTTCCTATGTCGTGACACATGTTAGTGGCCTTGCAAACCACTAGCGGTCTCATATTACTTACATTCACAGTACTCAGTTACAGATACTTTTTACAAGGTACATACCATATTTTCATTCAAGTATTTAAACATTCAATACAAAAACTGCATGAATTCACACCAACATTATGTTGACGTTTTTCCAAAAACTCACATGTATTTCAGGTAACTAAAGTGGATGTGCGCGGGGTCATACTCTTGCTCTTGGGTGTTGTTTATGTTGAACTTTGAATAATGTTGTAACTTTTCAGACAATATGATGTCTTGTGATGTAAATACTTAAACTACGTTTTCAGTTATGTAATGTTTGGCATTTGGAGTTATTTTTCATGAGCATGTAGTATGTTTATCAATCGTATGCAATGAAAACCTTTCATGATCACACCTCGTGCTTCCGCCTTAGAAAGGGGTGTGACAAGTGTAGCACCTTATCTCTGGCCCATACTGGGTCTCAAAACATTGTTTGTCTATGCACTGATCATTGTCAGCATTTTTCTGAGTTATCCGCTAATTGTGCTAGCTGTGCTTTGTGCATCGTTTATGTCACTAAAGTTTGTAAGTAAGAATGATGTGATAATATAAAATGTGATGCACATGTAAGTATGATACAGTAATCAGAAAGCAATCATTTGTAATTCAGCACAGTCATTAAGAACTAATCATGGTTAACTAAAGTGTACGGATACTTGGATTTTTGACGGTTGTCACACACCAGCATCATCAATCTTTAAAAAAAAATAAAAGAAAGTGGGGGGTTTTTACTAGAAGCTTGTCGGAACCCAAAAAAATCGCCGCCTGTGTCTCCACCGTCGTCGCCGTTAGTGGCGGCGTTACCGCCGTTCCACTATCTTATCCGATCTCTTCTCTCTCTTGCCGTCTCTCTCTCTCACTCTTTGTCTCGTCGGAAGAACCATCGTGCGCTGCCACCACAGTGGTGGTCGGCTGTTTCCCCTTCGGATGGGGGTTAGGATGAAGGGATAGGTGTGACTTGGGGGTGGGTGTCTCATCGGTGAAGTCGAACGAACGGAGAGGTCCGCCGATATGCCGGTGTCCGGCTCTGGTCACCTGACTGAGAGGATCGAGAGGGAGTGGATAGGGTAAGCAGGTGAGTGTGTTGTGATTTGGATTAGGAGTTTGTGAAGATGATGGAGGGGTTTTTCACATGTGTGTGTTTGAACAAGATCTACAGAGGTAAAAGGAGATGGGAGGGAAAACCAGTAGCGGCTGAAAACCAAAATGAGGGATTAGGGTTTTCACCACCCTTTTATACATAGGTTACATTTGTCTGAATGGGCTTGGGCCCAAGGACCACAAGCCCAATCCTCGTGTTTAAGTGGCCCGTTACTTACACGAGATCCATTTACGAACCCGAGCTCCACGGAACGTCGTAAATTATAATATCAAGGTTAAAATGCGTAAAATATGGTCGGTAATCACGTTTGACGTGCTCGTTCGTCGATTACGTTAAAAATCACGTAAAATGCGGCGTTGGTCGTTTCAATCCGTTTTTCGAACTGATTTCGACTACGGATATTAAAATGTAATTACAAAGCTAAATTTTGTTCGGTTTCAGTTCATTACCGTTTGATATTCTACAGTTTTCCGCAGATCGTCATACGCATGCTGTAAGGTCGAACAGGCGTTCCTAGGCTTAAAGACCTAATTAAGTTAATTTACGTCTAATTACACTACTTTTAATTATCCTAATGTTTGTTTTGCACGTAATTAAGGGTTGTAAACTACCGGTTGTCACAGAAACGCTGAGGTCATACACCTCCATTTTCATACAACCTAATTCACCAAGTAACTTTCAAGTAAACAAAGTGAACAAACTACACAAAGTCTCCAACCATATTCATGTTTGGAATACACTCGTCTAGTTGAACTCACTTGGTTACATGGTGAATTAGACGAGTTAGTTTATGTGCTTCATATTATTCATGACCGTTCGAATAATCCTTGTGGTGATTTTGTGCAATAGTAATGTTGGTGCATATGTCTATTGACTTCGTCTTGTATCGAGTCTTGTAACTAGATAGATAGACCAGAACACGTTATACGAGAAAAACAGGAAACAGGGCTGAACAAGCCACTTTGCACGAAGTGACAAGTCCAGTTCGTGCGAACTGGCAGTTCGTGCAAACTGGTATGTGTTGTTTCATGCGAACTGGCCAACCCTATATATATATGTTCTTGGTTCTTCATTTGTAACTTTGGATTCCGGTAGCGAAGCTCTGCCGAAGTGTCGCCAAGCTTGTAAAACGTTCTGAAATCAATACAATCGACAGTTAATCTACTTCTAAGTGCATATCAAGCTGAATGAAGATCAAATCAATGAATTCCGCCTATGATTTAGTCTAGAACTCTTCTGATTGTCTCGTTTTGATCGATTCAATGATCCTACAAGTGGTATCAGAGCTCAGGAGGAAGAGATCTTACCATTTCAGCTTGATTTCATCATCAACATCTGATTTCTACTCACTTTCTACACGATTTTTCAAAATTAACCACGATTTCACAGATAAAATGGACTGATTTTGTGATATAACATGTAAAACTGAGTTTTAATCAATCCTTGAAAAAATCAGACCTAAAATCGACCTAAAACTTGATAAAATCATGAATTTTTGGTCCAAAATCGCGTGAAACCCCCCAGTTCGTGTGAGATCTTGTCAGTTCGTGTGAAGTTATATTCAGGTCGCACGAATTTGTCTCCAGGTCGTGTGAAAATACTCCAGTTTGCACGGATTGCTCTATTGAACTCAGTTCGCACGAATTGAGATATTTCCAGGTCGTTTGAAAGTTAAAACCAGGTCGTACGAGGTGAGAATATTCAGTTCGCACGAGGAGGTTCAGGTCTTCAGTTCGTATGAACTCAGTCAGATTGTTTGGAGGTAGTGATCAGATTACATCAGTCCACGTGATCATTGTCGGCCAAGTTCATAAAGTGTTTTATCATTCTTGTCACCTGAATATGTCGGCCCAATAATTACATGTGATTTAAGAGCTCGGTCCATGTGATTTCAGAGATTCATAGATCACAATTGCATGTGAACAGTCCACATGAAACAACTCATTGTGTCAGCCCACTATATGATAAATCGGCCCAATCAGAAAACAAGTCTAGATCGAGAAACTCACGTGATATTTCTTGGTTCAATACAAACGGTCCAATAACGTTAGTCTTGATTAGCGGCCCAATCAGATTAAATACTTGTCAGAATCATTCACGTGATAAAGTGGTATTGTTCAGTTCAATTAAAAGATCGCACCGTTTGAAAGTAACCAGGTCTCAAGGTTATCCAAGTCGCACGGGTTAAAATTAGATCCAGATCGTTTGGGTTTTGTTGGGCCAGATTGTTTGTAAGTTTGGACCAGATTGCTTGAAAGTTTAATCAGGACGTTTGAGAGATTTGGATCAGGTCGTTTGGTTTTAGTGACTTAGGGTTTGAAATTTCTGAACTTGAAAACTTTTCGTACCAAAACATGGATATTGAGTTTTATAATGTCTTTGCTACTGCCCCGGGTACTCCTGTTACCGTTGCTCAGAGTGTGACTATGGAAAATGAAACGGGAACGCTGCAGAAACCCCCAAAGCTGATGAGCATTGAAGAATATTACAGTTGGCAAGAACGTTTCGAAAACTGGGTTCAAACAAATCATCTAAGGTCTTGGGAGTGTATTGAAACTAAGTATGTTCGACCTCGTAATAATGTGGGAGTTACAAAGAATATTTCTGAATTTACGGAAAAAGAAAGAGAAATGTACAAGGCAGAAAAGATGATGATCAGTTTACTTCAACAAGCTGTGAAAGAAGATATTTTCATATTACTTCAACATGATGATAGTGCACGTTCGATTTGGGAAGCACTTCGTACAAATTTCGAAGGTAGTACGGAGATGATCAAGAATAAAAAGTCACTGTTAAAGAAAGAATTTAAATTGTTCTCAAGTCTGCCGGGTGAAACTACAAAGACTCTCATTGAAAGATATTGTCTTTTAGTGCGTTCAATGTCACGGTTGGATATCACCAAAGATCGTGAAGAATGGGTTGAAAAATTAGCCGATGCTTTACCTCAAAAAGAATGGGGTACATATCTTATGATTCTGAAGAATACCTGAGAGTATGATAGATTGACAATTGCTCAGTTCATTGAAAAACTTGAAGGACAAGATCTTGAACAACAAAAGATTGCTAAAATGAACAATTCAAGTGGTCAACAAGATATTAAGTTGTATTTTAAAGGTAATGTTCAAAATGTTGAAGCAAGTCCGAAAATCCAAACCGCTTTCAGCGCAAAAAACTCATCTGGATCACTCAATCAAAGCTCAATCAACAACAGTGGATTTTCTTCATACCCAAGTGTTAATCCCAATGTTTCAACTTCAAATCATCAAAACATGGATATTGGTAACAGGAGTACGGAGATGATCAAGCAGCAGTTTACACTTTGCTCTCCCCTTGAAAGTGATTTATAACAGCTGATGGTCTCTATCTGCTGCTCAAATTCAACTGCTGTTGTCCTTTCAACTGCTGATGAAAACCCTGAAGTATTCAACACTGCTGGTCCTATCAACTGATGATAAAGCACTGCCCAGTCAAGGACTGATCAACCTTGAGGAAAGCACTGACATAAAGAAGAAGCAGCTGTTTAGTAAAATATCTGTTTTATGTATAGTCAGTGGTTAGGATAGCAGTGTTTGTGTAAGGACAGTAGATACAGGTTGTTAGGCTGTTAGACGTCGTTTTCATGGTGACGTCAGCTGAGATACCTCAGTGGTTTGGTTTGCCTATAAATGTAACAGTACTCTGTACTGTTATATTTGATTGACTGAGCGGGTTCTTCTCCTCATGTCTAATCCTTTCATCTTGTGTGCAACCAACCTTGGGGCATCAGGCTGAGGGGGAGTTTAGTTTGTAAGCATTTCTGTAATCTTTTGCTTTGATTTTGTAAATCTTTTGACTATGTGAAGCAATTGTTTATCAAACTATTTTCTCCTTTGATTGTGTTTACAAAGTTTGTTTTCATTTCCGCTGCACTTTACATGTTTTCATATTCACAAATCATTCCAAACATACAAACAAACACAATCATGAGAGCCTCCGATCCTAACAATTGGTATCAGAGCTCGGACAGTCAAATTCGATCTAACAATTTGACATAACAGTTCGGCTCAAAATTCATTGATACTAAGGTTGGTTGTATTTTGTTGAAAAACAGAGTATCGATTAAATCATGTTCAAAATGGTTATTCAAAAACTCTGTAAATCAACCAAGATGTCATATAACACACAAATTTCACACAATAGGTGATATCATGCAAAAGTCACCCATAGCTTTCAGATCTGTGAACATATTTGTCAAATTATGGGATTGTTTTATATTTTTCAATATTGATTTCAACTGTTGTTTTGATATTTGTGATGTTTTCATTAAATACTAAAGTACAAACCTCAGATTAACAAAACCTATGTTCATAAAAGCATTGTTGTTTTGTTAACACTAAAAGAGGGAAATTAAAACTTTAGTTATTTAGATCTTATGTGTTGAAAACAGGTTGAGTTCCTAAAAAGGACAAAATCAACTATGTTCAAATACATTAAGAAAACAGGAGTCAACATAGTCCGCATCATATGTAATGTGAGATTGGATGAAAAACTTGTGAAAACATGACCAAGTCTCTCAAAACATTACTGCAGAATGATTTTGGACTAATATTCACAAAAACTCAGAAGTGTGTTTATCTCAAAACTTTTGAAGTCAAAAGAAAAGAGTATAAACATAAAACACTTATGAGTCAAAGTTTAGGGTAATAATGGTCATTAAGCAACTATGTGAATTCATCTGTTCAGGAAAAGGTTTTGATTCCAGTAAATGAACTCCAAAGAGGACTAGACAAATGTTTTTAAAAAAAAATAAAAAAATAAATAAATAAATATATCCATGTGTCCTCATGTTTGCAATCAACTGACAAAGAAAATGGTACCAAACAGTGGTCAAAATGTTGTCAAAAATTCTACCACTGATGTCAAACCACTGACCATTTTTCATAAAACTTGAGAATGATATGATTATGTTTTCTATTGAAAACATACCAGATCCTTTTTGATACTGTTCTCAGAAAATCCTTTAATCATTTTTCCTTCAAAGGATTTTCTCAAATAACCAGGATATATTATTCATATTTTTTTTTGAAATAATATATTTGGAACTCTTGCTTGTTTTTGTTGGCAATAGGTTCAGCTCCTGTCAGGATGTAATACCTTATTTTTTGGTGGTATCTGTGTCCTCATAAATGGGTCAAAAGGAAATGGTACATATGTCATGATCATGTCATACTCAGGCTTGCTCCTAAATTTCCATAAAAAATTGATTGCAAACTGTGCTTGAATTACTAGGGTGCTTATGTTTTAATTGAATATTAAACGAAAATGAGTAGCCTTAGTAAAAAGTTTTCATCATCTGGGGTACTAATCCACTGTCTTTCAAAATTGACATGTGGCAAAACCTTGAATGAAAATCTTCTAAACTGTTGCTGAAACACATGTCCTTCAGAATTATACCATTTACCCTAACCACTGTTTTGTTCTAACGTCTGATCTCTAAACACTGTCCACTGCTGAAAGTTAACCACTGATCCTTCATTTTCTTGAAGAGCACTGATGCTCAAAATCAGTGTCTTATCCACTGATATGCTATCTACTGATAGTTAAAATCATCCACTGCCCATAATTTTTACCGTTGTAACCACTAATGCTTGATACGTCAGTGGCTCTGAAAACAACTGTTCTCCATACTTCATCCGTTTCATCAGTGTTTGACACGTGGTCAGTTTTTAGCCCTCAGATTTTAATAACCGCTGCCACATCAGCGATCATTTTTAAATAAAACCCTGCCCTAAACCCCAAACAGGGTTTTTACACTGTCGAATTGAATTCCAAAAATTCTCTTCTCATAGCAGTTTCCAACCCTTCTTCTCAAAAATCTCCAAAATCTTCCTTCGTTATTCTCCGCAACAATGACAAAATCAAAATCAAAACCTAAATCACCACCACCTTCAAAAGAGGTCGCTCAAACGACCGAAGAACTCATCGAAATACCATTCAAACAATCTCACAACTATCTGGGATTACTCACAAAACCTACTGATAATCACACCTTTGACATCATCATTGACACATTGTCTGCATCAAAGTACAAAACTTTGTTGACAGCAAATGCTCCCATCTATCTGCAAACCCAGAGAGAGTTTTGGAAAAAGGCGACGCTTGAAAAACAAGACGATAAAGTCATAGCCATTAACTCCTCGTTACAGGGTAAAGTGATTCAAATCACACCAAAATCCATCTCCGAAGTCTTTAATCTTGACGATCAAGAAGGTAAAATCTCTTTTGATAAAGCCGAGATGAAAACTGATTTCGTAAAAAGGGGATATGCAGAAGAATCAAAGGTAGATACCTTACAAAAAGGTTATTTCCCTTCTGCACCTAGGTTCTTATTTCACACACTTTTGATGTGTGCTTCGAATAAAACAACATCTTTTAATGAAATACCATTGAAAATTCAATGCCTGGGTTACGCTATTTTGAATAATAAGGACTACAACTACTCCCAGGAGATTTTCAATGACATGGTGAAAAACGTTGAAAGTAAAGCATTTTTACTTTTTCCAAGATTTTTAAGTTACTATTTTGAACAAAAATTTGAAAAGGAAAATTTAAATTTGCTAAAACAAGGTGTTCATTGTCAAATAAAAAGCTTAACAAAAGAAACATTTTCAAGGATGATGGCACCAATAAAAACAAAAGCAGGGGTACCTGAGCAGATTTTAGTGGTTACAACTGCTCCTCAGGTATCAGCTGCTGAGCCCACTGCTCCAGGTGATCATAGCAGCACAACCACTGCTTTGAAACCCACACCTGACATAACCAAAAAGACCAAAAGAAAAACATCCAGAAAACCCACCAAACCCAAAACAAAGGCAACTCTGGAAGATGAGATCCCAGAGGAAATGCCTGTGACAACACAAAAGTCACCACAAACCACTGCTGCTACTTCCTCACAGCAGTTGGAAGAAAGATATCAACCCATGCCTAAAACTCCTCCTGCATCCTCACAAAAGGATCTGGTTGTAAGTACAGGGACACCACAATATGAAGCTCTGAATCCACTTAGATCCATCTTCCTCAGTCCTGATCCCAAGGACATGTCTCTTTCAACTCCCATCCCCTCACCAATAATAATGCCACAATCCATGCTACCTTTGTTGCATGCAGCTGCTATAGCTCAGACACAAACCAGTTCCTCTCTATCACCTATCACTGAGAGTATACCCCTACAAGTGACTGGGTCTGATGCTACTACTCCTGCTATCCCAGCAACAGTTGAGGAGGTTACACCCCCTGAGTTACAAGTAACTCTGGGTGGTAGTTCAAGTGGAGCAGCAACTACAACTGGTGGATCAACAGATCCTCAGTTGGACAGTTGTTTCATAAGTAAGACTCCCTTGAAGGCAATTTCTTCCATGGCAACTTCGGTGACCACCAGTGAGTTGGATCTAACCACTGGTACCATCAAAGGTTTATCGAGTGCCGAAGAAAGAAGTCCCCAGTACCGAGAACAAGGGGCATCAATGGATGATTTTTGGGACTCTGTCCCTAAGACACACATTGATATAACCACTGCTGGTGGGGATTCAGATGATCCTACTAAAGTAGGTGATGATTCAAAATATCAGGAATTGACGGGCAGAGTTGACAAACTTGAAGAATCAGTTGCTGAAATAAAGGAGATGGTGCAAGAGATTCTCAAAGCTCAGAAAGCACAATCCACTGCAGTTCCACCTCAAGCACCTGCTCCATCACAGGCACTTGCTACAAATGAGCTTTGGAATATTTTTCACCCATGCTTGAAGCACAGCAACTTATGGCTGACAAAAAGCATGCTATTCAAGTTCAAATGCTGACCAACATGGTTGAATCAAGATTTAAAGACACTCAAGCAGATATCAAGGCTATAAAGGCTAGCATTCAAAGTGCATCTGGCAAAGTTCCTTCTTCCATACCATTTCTTGTAAATCCCCCTTCAGATAATGCCAAAAAGGGGGAGAATAACAAGATGTTGGGAAAAATGAATAGGATGGGAATAGAACATGGCCTTCATGTTGAGCCTGAAAAAGAGAAAGAAAAAGAAAAGCAGGTCTCAAAATCTGCTGCAGTTACAAAAACTGCTGCAGCAGCAGTTACAAAAACTGCTGTCAGTAGCCAAACAGCTGCCATGTCATCAACACACACACTTTCAACACACACCACTCTACCACACACCACCACATCTACTGCTCTATCACCATCATCTACAATCACACCATCACCACTGCCTCCTGTCTTAAAACAAAAGACAACAGATGTTACAACATCTGTTGTAATGACAACAGTGATTGAAACACCAGTTGTTTCAACCATTGTCAGTCAATCACTGTCACAAACCACTGCTATCCAATCTACCACCACTGATCCACCCAAAACATCATCTGCTCCTTCTTCATTAAAAAGGAGAAGGAATCTCATATCAGATGTTGATTCACCACCACCATCACCACCATCAAAAATTACCTCACCACTTCAATCCCCTGCTCAAAAGCAGAAGACAACTGCTGACATATCAGCAGTTGTAATGACAACAGATGTTGAGACATCAGTTGTTTCAACAACTGTTAGTCAGTCATCCACCACTGCTCTAACCTTTCCTATATCACAACCAAAGCTCTTTAATAGAAAAAGAAAGCCAATCACTGCCGATGAGGGTATACATGATCCCAATGCTGCACAACATCCACTGGAACTTGAAGCTATCAAAAATGAGATGAGGTAATTCTATACAGAAGAAGATCCTTCAAAAAGAAGATTCTCCTCACTCATAGGCTACTTGCCACCAGATGATATGGATGACTACCTCAAAATCAAGGCAAGGCAAGCTAAAGTAAAAGCTAAGGTTGACAGTGAAAAAGAAGGTCTGAGTAAAGAGGGCATTGCTAAAAGACTGGAGTTCTACTTCACAAAAGTAAAGCAGATAGAAGAGTTTGCACAAAAGCTACTCAAAGAAAAGGCTGATCAAAAGAAAAGGTTAAGAGAACAATATCTAGCCTACATCATGAAAGAGAAATTCTATCCTGCTGAAGAACAACAGTTTAAAGAATGGCCATTAATTGCTTTAAAGCATGAGGCAGAAAGGATTCAAAGAATCAAGGATGATCCCACAAAGAAGAAGAATGCTCCACACTGGAGTAAATTCAAAAGGCTCATTGATGACCTCACTGCTGAGTATAAGAGAAAGAAAAAGGAGCTGGTGGATGCAAAAATGGATACTGCTGAAGCCATATCAAAATGGTCAAAACAGCAGACTGGTGAAGCCTATGAAAGGCTGAAGAAAAGAAAGATAACTGTTTCAGGCACTTCTAAAAAGCAAGAACAAATGATGAAGCTTGAACAGAAGATAGAAAACCTCAAAACACTGTTCCGGTCTACCTTTGTAACAAATCAAGAAGAGGGAGAACAGCTGACTGAACAAGAGGTAATAGAAAAGGAAGCAGAGTACTTCAAAGATACCATCACTAAAATGGGTCTAAAAGAAGAAACTTCAACAAAGCTTCAAAGCCTTTTTAAGGCATTAAACAAACCTGCGTCTCCAAACACTGCTAAAGACAAGACAGAAGCTGAAAGACAAGAACTTATTGAACAAGAAACTGCAGAAGATATAGCTGCAGCAGACAAAGTCACTGAAGAAGCGTTCAAAAGAATGTCTGAAAGTCTGCAGGTGTTTTCAAGGCCATTATCCCTCAACTCATCTTCAAATAAGTCTCTCCCAAGAAACCCACTTGGCTTAAAAATACTAAAGTGGATGTCTGATCAAAAGACACACGTATTGACCCTGGTCAGAGCCAATGGCGAAGTGAAGTACATATCAAGGAAAGAAACACTAGGCCTTAGTGTTCAAGATTTGCAGGATCTCCTTGAACTTACACTGTGTAGGGATGAGGATGACCAGAGTGCACAGGAATTTGAAGCTAAATTCAAAGATCAAGCTAAGGCACTCTTGATGAGTAATAAAGGTCCTGAATAATGACAGGTTTTGGCATTATCTGTTCCAGGGGGAGATTGTTGGGATTGAACCCTACCAGAGGAACAGATAATGTAAAGCCAAAACCAGGTCACAACAGAGGATTCACAATAAGCAGCAGTTTACACTTTGCTCTCCCCTTGAAAGTGATTTATAACAGCTGATGGTCTCTATCTGCTGCTCAAATTCAACTGCTGCTGTCCTTTCAACTGCTGATGAAAACCCTGAAGTATTCAACACTGCTGGTCCTATCAACTGATGATAAAGCACTGCCCAGTCAAGGACTGATCAACCTTGAGGAAAGCACTGACATAAAGAAGAAGCAGCTGTTTAGTAAAATATCTGTTTTATGTATAGTCAGTGGTTAGGATAGCAGTGTTTGTGTAAGGACAGTAGATACAGGTTGTTAGGCTGTTAGACGTCGTTTTCATGGTGACGTCAGCTGAGATACCTCAGTGGTTTGGTTTGCCTATAAATGTAACAGTACTCTGTACTATTATATTTGATTGACTGAGTGGGTTCTTCTCCTCATGTCTAATCCTTTCATCTTGTGTGCAACCAACCTTGGGGCATCAGGCTGAGGGGGAGTTTAGTTTGTAAGCATTTCTGTAATCTTTTGCTTTGATTTTGTAAATCTTTTGACTATGTGAAGCAATTGTTTATCAAACTATTTTCTCCTTTGATTGTGTTTACAAAGTTTGTTTTCATTTCCGCTGCACTTTACATGTTTTCATATTCACAAATCATTCCAAACATACAAACAAACACAATCATGAGAGCCTCCGATCCTAACATCTACAGCGATGTTGCATTGAAATAAATTCTTTGCATCAGACTGGTTTGAATTTGATGAAGACCCACTGTGATATCCACTGTGATAACCACTGCTTTGACTTTCTTTGCTTGTTGTGGAGACATTCTCAGCAGAAAACGCAGTCTTGGGAGATGTGTTCTTTGGCTCATGCTCTTTGGATAATACAAATCCAAGTTCTGCTGATAAGACGAATGATTGACTTTGTGTGTCTTCTTTAATTCCAACTCGTGACTCTCTAATCTCTCAATCAGCATATCCACCGTAAGATCTGCAGGTTTGATCGTATTCTTCAGCATCAACGCATAGTATTGCCAATCCATTTCATCCGGTAGTGAGTCAAACAGCTTATCTGTGACACCTGTATCACTTCAACCATCAAACAAATTCCAAACCAATGAAATATTGTATTTCATACTTGGGATTTGTAAAAATATGTGTATCGTTTGCACATGTCAACTCTTGTTCGATTTTAAGCTTTAAATCGTTTTCTGGAGTGTTATACGCGCTCTGATGCGTAAATATAACCAGTTTAATCCAACGAACACTCTGGAATAGTGAAACAGGCTTAACATACCTTAAATAACCTTTACATAACTTAGAAATAAGTTTTGAAGGCTTTGGTATGGCAAAAACAAGTTAAATCGCTTACAGGGACTAAACTTGACAAACTACGAAAGTATGCCAATTTAAACTGTAACGAACATTTCGGAACATGACCATGAGTTAAACATACCATAAATATCCTTTACATAGCTTAGAAATAGGCTTTGAGGGGTTCGGTGTGCTAAAATAAACTTTTGGGTCATTCAGGGACTAAAAGCGTCAAAAAGTGCATAAGTTTGCATTTTCACGCATAACTTACGTTCTGAATACATCCGGACATCCAAAAAATTTATGTAAGCACTAAAATATTTTATTTTAGTGTTTGTCTTGAGAAAAATCCATTCGTCATGCATTTTGGATCGTTTTTCGCGCTTATGCGCATTCAGTCGTAATTAAGCGAACATCGCGATCGTACGACCAAACGAACCAACATCCGGCATTTTTTTGAGCATGTTTCATGTCCACAATGTTTAGGCATCATTTTAGGGCCTTAAAGTTGGCTTTACGGGCCTTAGAAGTGTCGGGAATGGCCTTAAAACACAACAGGGACTGAAACTGTCATTTCTGAAACTTGGTGCTGATCAGACATGGCCAGGCGGCCCGCGTAAGGTTTGTGTGTATCCTTACGCGGCCCGCGTCAGTGTTACAGACCAGATTCAATGTTTAAACAGCCTGTTTGCAGCTGTTTTGCACTCCTAATCTCTCATCCACATGTCAATTCCTTATGGTGGGTGGCCATTTGACATACCATAACATTCCAACACATGTACGGGTGGGATTCGAGCACGGTTTCCATGAAACGATCTTAACGGTTACCCGAAAACTATAAATACCCAACCCCACCCATTGCAAAACCCACAAGAATATGATCTTAGAAGCTCTAAGTTGAAACCATTGTTTCATACCTGAGCTACTTGGATCACGATTAGCATTCGGGGACCCTTCATAAGTATTCCTTCGTTCTTTTATTGCTTTTCGAGTCCGAAAGTCAAACTTTGTTTGACTTTCTGCATTGACCAGTTTATGGTCAATGCGAAGTTCGTTTGAACTTCGCAACATGATTGTAATCACGATGGTTATAGTCCCTTGTGACTATGCCTACTGATTACCACGTTATCTAGGGTCGTAGGGTAAGCGATCTAATAAATCGCTTATACCTTCGAACCCGGCCCATTTGATCGATCATTAGGATCCAACCAAACACATTAGGTGACCATGGTATATAGGGAACAACCTTCCGAGGTCAATCACACAACATCCCATGTCATAGAATATAAATAACCAAATCAAGCACCAAATATGATGAGAATACTGCGATTGCCATATATTGAGACCACATAGTAAGCGTACAAGTACATCACAGTGTCATACAACATCAGTCGACTAAGGGCTACATCACCCTAGTCCAAAAACTATATCAAATCAGTGTCAGTACATCAAATACATGTCAACAAAAGTCAGAATCATAATGTAGTCTCCAAAAATGCTGTGCAGTCAAAAGCAATCGCCGTCTTCTCACCAGCGTCTACCCATACGGTACTGAAGAGCTCTACACAGATGGCGGTGGAGGAGGGGGAAAGTGAGTGTAAAACAAGCGACGCAAATGGAGCCAGTCCTCCTCCATGGCTCTCTGGGTACGCAACCAAGAAGCAACCTGCTGCTCAAGTGCCAAAAGGCGTGCAGCATAGTCTGGTGGTAAAGGTCGAGAGGGCTGCAAAGGAGAGTGGGTCTGACCCTGGCACTGACACGGCGGCGGCTGGGCTCTCTCAAGCTCCTGAATGCGCTGCGTGTGTGCCTCGTGCTGGGCGACAAAAGACATCAAAACGTCCTCAATAGTATACCCCCTATGGAAAGGATGGTAGGGGTCGGTCGGTGGCATAGCAGAAGGTGACGACCAGAGAAACGGCTCACTGGTGGGATCAAAAGGTGCCACATGAAATGGAGAAACAGGGGGAAAAGTAGCAGACTGTGGTATAGCAGCGATAGATACCGGTACATGTCCAAAAGGGTGAGCCGAAGAACCCTCTCCAGGTCGCGCTGGAGGTGTAAACTGAGGAAATGAAAAAGAGGTATCAACGTGACGGGTATCAGTGATCTGAGGGGGAATAGGTGGAACCTTATCATCAGCAGGAATCCACCCACACTGGGCGTGCTCATCTCGTGGGTCTAACTGTGCCTCAAAAAGTGCTTGATCAAACTGAACTGGCATAGGATCATGGTGAGGTGCAACAAGAGGGTCAACTGGTGCATCAGCAATAAGTGGGGGATCAACATGATCAGCAGCAATGACATGATCGCCCTCCAACAACGAAGCATCTACAGGGTGATCATCAATGGGTGGGTCAGCAATCACAGGATCAATAGGTATGCCAGCATGAGCAGGGTCATGCTCAAGCACTGGGTCAGGAGCAGGGTCCAGTGGATGCTCGGGATCATCAAAGGCCATCTCAAAATCAAACTCAGGGTCGATGGGATCAACTGGGCCTACTGGGTCGACTGGATCCTCCATAGGCTGATCCATGGGTATAAACTCTATATCCTGATCTAGGTCGAATCTTGGGGGAAAGTCAGGATCAGAATCCTCCACATCATCGTGGTCGAAAGTAAAACTAGGAATAGGGGCAACAGAGGATGCCTGGTCGGGATCTGATCCATGTGAGAAGTGCTGCGCACTCTGGGTGTGTGAAGGTGCGGAGGCCACAGACTCGAAAGAATCTGGGACCGGAGAGTGAGCAGGTGACTCCTCGGTGGGAGCATCTGCGATCATCAAGAGATCACTAGCAGCAAGAAGGGCCTCGCCCTGAACATCATCCTCTAAGGGCTCATCATCAAACAGATCGACGTCGCCATCATCGTCGGCGTCGGGAAGCAAATCGTAAGAAGGATATGAAGCAAGTGGTATGGGAGCAGGGATCTCCACTAACGGTAGGTCCCCGGCCAAAGGGCCATCAGCGAGCTCATCAGCACCATCAGGTAAAGCAAAGGGCTGAAAGTCGTCCTCGTCCGTGCTAGTAACGTCGGATGTGTGGACCTCGTGCTCTGAAGAC
Source organism: Helianthus tuberosus (assembly GCA_030545235.1). NCBI lineage: Eukaryota > Viridiplantae > Streptophyta > Magnoliopsida > Asterales > Asteraceae > Helianthus > Helianthus tuberosus. The sequence continues at coordinate 130,981,404 of CM060407.1, forward strand.
TCTAGGTCATCTGACACTATAGGTCTAGGTCCCGTGGTGTCTGAGTCACCTGTGCCAGAGGTGTCCATGGTGTCTGTAACATAAACACAAACATGCACAAACAGTCAATCATACAATCAAATAATCACATAAGTCACCAAGTAAGCATTCAAATAGTTTCTCCTAGTCCCACTAGCCTCCCAGCCTCTCAGACTGCTACTCCTAGTCTCACTAGCCAATTCTCCTAGTCCCACTAGCCAATTCTCCTAGTCCCACTAGCCCACTACCTCGGCCTCTCAGACCGAGCCTCAGCCTCCAAGACTGAGCCTCAGCCTCCCAGACTGAGCCTAAAAACAATAAATAAAATGTGCTCAACATTTGTTTGTAAAAACGTTTTGGATCTGGACTTAAGTGGTATGCAGTAAAAATGTTTTCGTGAGAGCCCTAGTGATCATACTCTAGACTCGAGAAGGAATCCTAGTTCGCTATGATCAGAGCTCTGATACCAAGCTGTCACACCCTGGCTTTGCGGAAGCGTGGTTAATTTGGTGTGACTTCTTAATACCATAGCTTAATCATAACAAAGCTATATGAAATAAAACCATGAAAGATCATCCATTCGATTAAGTTTTAAAAACCAAATACAATAACATTGTCTTAACGGAAACACATCCTAACGACATAAACATTGTTCAACAAACACAACATAACATAAGCATAGTTTAAGGACTGTGACTTGTCCAGGAAAGAGTCACATTCCCTAAACCCAGATGATCTCGTAACTAGTGCAGCGGGAAAACGTGTCATACCGCGCCAGATCCTTTAATTCCCTGAAATACATGTAAGTTGAAAAATCAACAATAATGTTGAGCGAGTTCATGTATAAGTGAGTAAATAAACCTTTGTAAGTATGAAAATAATCCTGGTATGTAGCAAATAAGGGAATTGAGATCACCAATGGTTTGCAAGGCCATTGATATGTGTGAAGTGCAAGTAGGGAGACTCAAACCTAGCGGATTTATGCGTTGGGCATGAAGTCACCCCGAGGTCCGTTTCTAGTTTGGCCTGGGGCTGGGCTCGCTACACCCAGATAGATCTACCGCTCCTGTCCCTCGGTCCTACCATGAGGACTAATGGCCTCATGTTGCTCCTACCCACTCACATGATCTAAGTAGTAAACCTCCTTACGCTAACCATACCATGTATAAAGTACTTGTAATCAAAGTAACATGTATTTCACCCCCGCAGTTTAGAAAACTGAAAACAGTTAAGTGAAAAGGGGGACATGAACTCACAGTGGTGCGTCTCTACCAAGTATGTCTCCGAATCAAGCAGCTGTGTGACGACCTACACGTACTAATTCTATTAGACGGACGGCCGTGCCTTAGCTTTAAGGTTTAAGTTTTTGTGAAATAGTTAGACAACTATTTCGTGTTTTCGTTTAGTGAATACTTGGTAATCATTTTCCTTCCCAAGGATGGGGGATTTAATACATGTGTGTTCGTAATATATTATTAAGTCTCACTTAAAATATATTTTAATTCTAACTCCAAAATATAAATATTCTTCTCAAAAATATTATATTTTCTATTTCATAAATTTTCCCAAATAATACTTTAACAAGAATACGCGTTCATGAATATTTTCTTAAAATGCGTAAGTTACGTTTTAACGATCGAGTGGTAATAATAATTACCGGTGTAACTTATATATTTATTATAGAGACGTTCGTATTATTTTGGATTCGTTAACATTCGATAGTATTATTTTTACCCTAAAAATAATACTAGCATTTTCACAAAATAATCATAAACACACATCAAGTGACTTTATGAAAAATATATACTAAATATATATTTACCGAGCTTTATTTTGTGAAATCCCACCTCCGATGTTTTGTAAATAAAGTCGTGGAGAAATCTATAATTTGAAAACAAGTCGAAAAGTATTTCTAACATTTATAGTGAAAATAATTCTAAGTGTTAGGTTTTTAGAAAAATTTCACCAGAGTTTCCTCTGTAACTGGAGGTGGCCACGCTTTCAAGCGTATCATTTTCTTTTATAAATCCACCCAACATTCTTTTCATTCCGTCCAAACAATGTCCAAGACAACAAACTAGTAAATAAATATGTATATCGCATAAATTACATGAACTTGCGTTTTATCCAAGAATATAAAGTAAATTCCATTACTTTCAGTGGATCTTTATACAAATCAATCCGGTTTCGTAAAAACCCCGTTTTTAAAGAAATTCCGTCTTTACAACTTCTCGTCATCTTTTTCAAAAATAGTTATTTTGTCGAAAGTGTGTGCTACGCAAGTGTTTACACACTTGTGTGTTCTAAAAATCATTCGTGTTAGTGTAAGATCCGTCTTTAGAAAACATGATTTCTTTGATACTTGGTTCTTTGAAAATACCGCTTGTAGATACGTAGATCTACTAGTTTTAAACACTATTTCACAAGTAAAATCGCTTTTACACAAGTTCATGATTCGTGTGTGGTAGAGTTTCATCCTTTAACCCTTGTTACTTCCAAAACAACCTTATGTCATGATCCATGATCATGACCAACCCGGGTTAAATGACGATCCGAGCTACCACAACATAGATCGGGTCCAAATAATCACACAAATCAATTACTACAAGATTTACACAACAAACAAGCTTTTAACCATCACTTTTAGCATTTTTAGTAGACTTTTATGCTTCATTTTGTATGTTTGCGACTTTTAACCGTTACATATCATATTAACCACTTCAAAATAGTTCGAGAAGGTGATTTAAGCAACTTACTACTAGCTCGAGGCTAGGGAAGAATCTAGACGCAAAATGAGAGGATAAAAGCAATAGAGTGAGGTCCTTCGCCTTCCGAATGCACCAAGCCTCCTTATACGTGATCCTTAACGCTTGTAGTTACTTGAAATGAAATGATCAAAATCGAAAATATGATGGGTGTTGAAGGGGGGGTTCGGCCGTGAGCTTTCTAGAGAGAGAGAGAGGGAGTGTTGTTGTGAGTTGTGTAGTGAATGATCATGTGTGCAAGAGTTAGAACTTATAGGCAAAGTTAAGGTCATGGTCCATTGGATTTTATGCTACTTAGATATTAAACAAGAAGATTAAAATAATCATAAGGGTACAAAGGGTGTCCCCCCTCTTGGGGACGGTTTGGTTAAGGGGGGGGGGGGGGGTAGCTAGTTCAAATCCAACCAAAATAGTTAGTGTAAAGTTAGGTTAATCTAGTTAGTTAAGTGATTAACCCGGTTACTAGTGTGTCATGCGTTATGGCGTGGGTTAGGGTATTCAGGGACCCTAGCTGGCTCAGAAAAAGAAAAATAGTGTTATTAACAATATTTTCATGTTCCGGGTATAGTCCGGTTGTTTGGTTGGATAGAGATCCGTTAAAGCGTTAAACAAAGCTTTAAGTGTCGTTATTATTATTTTTAGTGACACAACTCATTCCTCCAAAGTGTCAGGAATATTTTCCTCATGTTTTGGCACTTTATTAAGTAGCTTAATGCTGATTTATTATATAAAGTGCTGAATTCTTGTGCTTAGAGCACGTTTTAGGCACATCCAGTCATTGTAACTTATTCCTAGAGACGCAGTTCTACAACCCTTGTATCCCTATACTCACCACTAGTGTAGTAAAATATTTCTGGCTCATACAGGCCTTTAGAGGCAGTGTCTGCCTGATGCTGGCTTTATCAGCATGTTCAATAGGTTTTCTGTTTATAGTGCTACTGTGCTTTTTGTGCATCATGTTTGTCACTAAGGTTCAGCATGTAAATAATGTAGTGACGGTAAGTAAAGTATGATGTAGGTATATGCATGTATCAGAAATCAAGTAGCAGTTCATCAGTAATTTCAAACAAGCACAGTAATTAAGCAGTGATTAATTATTAATTAAGTCGTACGGATACCTGGTTTAGTGAGGGTTGTCACATTCTCCCCCCGTTAGAAAAATTTCGTTCCGAAATTTTAAGTTCTGCTTGTAGATGCAGGGTTCTTAGGGAATAAGTGGGGGTATTTCTCTTTCATCCGGTCCTCACGCTCCCAGGTGTATTCAGGACCATGTCTGGCATTCCAACGAACTTTGACGAGCTTGACACTGCTTCGGCGGGTCTTGTTTACTTTCCAATCCGTAACCTCAACCGGTTCTTCAACGAAATGGAGCGTGTCGTCAACATGAATCTCGTCGATGGGAATGGCAATGGTATCTTGAGTTGGACTTTTCTTCAGGTTGGATACATGAAATGTATCGTGAACTGAATGGAGTTCAGCAGGTAAGTCCAGCTTGTATGCTACTAGTCCTATTCTTTTCAAAACTCTGAAAGGACCAATGTAGCACGGGTTTAACTTTCCACGCTTTCCGAAGCGTGCCACTCCCTTCCAGGGTGAAACTTTCAATAAAACCATTTCCCCAACTTGGAATTCCAAATGTTTCCGGTTTGGATCTGCATAGGCTTTCTGTCTGTGGCGAGCTGCTTCGATGCGTTTTAGAATCTGCGCAATCTTGTCTGTCGTCTCTTGGACGATTTCGGGACCAGCAAGCTGTCTATCACCTGCGTCAGCCCAACATAGGGGTGATCGACACTTGCGTCCGTAAAGAGCTTCGAATGGCGCGGCACCAATACTGGTGTGGTAGCTGTTGTTGTATGAAAATTCGACCAAAGGCAAATGCTTATCCCAGCTACCGCCCAAATCCACAACACATGCTCTCAACATGTCTTCCAAAGTCTGAATCGTTCGCTCGCTTTGACCGTCAGTTTGCGGATGAAACGCAGTGCTCAGATTCAATTGCGAGCCAAAAGCTTCTTGGAAGGATTGCCATATCCTTAACACGAACCTTCCGTCTCTATCAGAGATGATCGAGAGAGGCACTCCATGACGTGCGACGATCTCTCTCATGTATATTTTGGCCAACTTGCTCGTATTATCCTTCTCTCTGATAGGTAAGAAGTGTGCTGACTTCGTTAATCGGTCCACTATTACCCAAATAGTGTCATGGCCTCTTGGCGTTCTTGGCAACTTTGTAATAAAATCCATTGAGATTTGTTCCCATTTCCACTTGGGAATCTCTGGTTATTGCAGAAGTCCTGAAGGCTTCTGGTATTCCGCTTTAACCTTAGCGCATGTTAAACATTTGCTCACATAAACAGCAACATCGCCTTTCATCCTAGGCCACCAATAATAGTCTTTAAGATCCTGGTACATCTTATCCGCTCCAGGGTGGATAGAGTACCGCGACTTGTGAGCTTCATCGAAAACAACCTTCCTTAAACCTCCAAACAAAGGAACCCAAAACCTTTTCTCAAAACATAATGTTCCTTCCTTGTTTGGTACCAGCAGCTTCTCCATCCCACGGAGATATTCTTCTTCAAGGTTTCCTTCCTTGAGAGCTTCTTTCTGTGCGGCACGAATGCGCAAGGAAAGATCGGTTCGGATAATCATTTCTAAAGCCCTAACCCTTATGGGCTTGATCCTCTCCTTTTGACTTAGGGCATCGGCGACCACATTCGCCTTCCCTGGATGATACTTTATCTCGCAGTCGTAATCGTTCAGCAACTCAACCCAACGTCTTTGCCTCATATTCAGCTCCTTCTGGTTGAATATGTGTTGTAGGCTCTTGTGATCTGTAAAAATTGTACACTTCGTACCATAAAGGTAGTGTCTCCAGATCTTTAATGCGAAAACCACTGCGCCAAGTTCCAAATCATGTGTGGTATAGTTCTTCTTATGTACTTTCAGTTGACGCGATGCGTAAGCAATAACCTTTTGGTGTTGCATCAACACACAACCCAATCCTTGACGCGAAGCGTCACAGTATACCACGAAATTATCCGTACCTTCTGGTAGTGCTAAGATTGGCGCATTGCGGAGCTTATCCTTCAATATCTGGAACGCTTCTTCCTGTTTGATTCCCCAATCAAACTTCTTATCTTTCTGCGTGAGGAGCGTCAATGGTTGAGCGATTTTTGAAAAATCCTCAATGAATCTTCGATAGTAGCCAGCCAAACCCAAGAATTGTCGAATCTCGGTTGGCGTCTTTGGCGTTTCCCAATTCTTGATCGCTTCGATCTTGGTGGGATCCACGTGGATTCCATCTCCATTTACCACGTGCCCAAGGAATTGGACTTCTCGTAGCCAAAACTCGCACTTAGAGAATTTGGCATACAGCTGTTCTTTCTTCAGCAGCTCCAAAATAGCTCTTAGGTGTTGTTCGTGCTCAGCCTTTGTCCTTGAATAAATCAAGATGTCGTCGATAAACACAATCACGAACTTGTCCATGTACGGCTTGCAAACTCTATTCATCAAGTCCATAAAGACTGCAGGTGCGTTTGTCAACCCAAACGACATAACAAGGAACTCGTAGTGTCCATATCGAGTTCTGAAGGCTGTCTTCGGGATACTCTCCTCTTGTATCCTTAACTGATGGTATCCAGATCGAAGATCGATCTTTGAATAAAAGCTTGAACCTTGCAGTTGGTCAAACAGATCATCAATCCTTGGCAGAGGGTATCTATTCTTGATCGTCAGCTTGTTCAACTCCCGGTAGTCGATGCACATACGAAAACTACCGTCCTTCTTCTTGACAAACAAAACTGTAGCTCCCCAAGGCGAGAAGCTTGGTCGGATAAATCCCTTGTCTAACAACTCTTGAAGTTGTGTCGACAGTTCTTGAATCTCAGACGGGGTAAGTCTATAAGGTGCCTTAGCCACAGGCGCGGCGCCTGGGACTAAATCTATGTGAAACTCCACTTGCCTCTGAGGTGGCAGTCCAGGTAAGTCCTCTGGGAAGACTTCTGGATATTCCCTCACGACAGGGATGTCTTCTATTCTCGGTTCAGCAGCCTTCTTATCCACAATGTGTGCCAGGAAGGCAGCACATCCCTTCTGCAAACACTTTCGCGCTTTCAGGTAGCTGATAATTCTTAACGGCGTATCACGCTTCCCCCCGTGAACCACAATTGTTTCGCCATCTTCGGTTGGGATACGAACGACCTTTTCGTGACAAACTATTTCTGCCTTGTTGCTTGATAACCAATCCATTCCTACTACCACGTCGAAGCTTCCCAACTGGACTGGTAGTAGATCCAAAGCAAACTCACGCTCTCCCAATTCGATCACACAGCCTCTGATAACTTCATTGGCTTCTACTAACTTCCCATTGGCCAATTCGATTGAGTACGGAATATCTAACTTACTAGCGGCTAAACCAAGCATATTCTTAAACTCTAACGACACGAAGCTATAATCGGCGCCAGTATCAAATAAAACGGATGCATAGCGTTGGTTTACAGGGAACGTACCAGTGACAACATTGGGATCCTAGCGCGCCTCCCTCGCTTCAATATTAAACACTCTTCCACGGGCTTGGTTTAACTCTGGGCAGTTCCTCTTGTAATGCCCAAGATCACCACAGTTGAAGCATCCAGGTCTTTGCCCGTTTCCACCTCCATTTCCAGCTTGGTTATTCCTTTGGTTATGATTCACAGCGCCCGCTTGATTAGTATTGTTGCCTCGATTCCCATTACCTCCATTGTTTCCTTGTGGGCTATTTCCATTCCCACCCCGGTTGTTATTTCTGTTTCCGAATCCTCCCTAGCCTCCCTGGCCAGCAGTGGCCCAACAAGTGTCCTTCAAGTGGCCCGACTTTCCACATGCTTCGCATACTTTCATACTACAATGGCCAGAATGGTGGCGTTGGCAGGTATTACACTTGGGTTGGGTGCCCATATATCCTTTTCCCTTCTTTCCACTACCAGCTGTAGCCTGAGCTGGCGTGCCTGATCCTCCTTTCTTAACAACCCCACTAGTGCCTTGTTTGAAATTCGAGAACTTCCGTTTGTTACCTCCTGATGACTCGACGTGAGTCTCTTCCTTCTTCGTCTTGATCTCATCAAACTTGTGCAGGCGGATAGCCTCCTCAGTGAGAGCCACGCTCAAATCGATTGCCTCAGTAATTGTCGCAGGCTTGGATGAGGTCACCATGCTTATGATTTGAGGAGCTAATCCCCAAATGAAACGTTCAATCCGCTTGAACTCCGGAGTGACCATGTAGGGTACCACATGCGATAAGTCATGGAACCTTTGAACGTATTCTGCGATCTTTGGACCTTCCATTTTCAAATGCCAGAACTCGGTTTCCAATCTTTGGATTTCCGCGCGAGAGCAGTACTTTTTGCGCATAAGTTCCTTCAGTTCGGTCCAGGTTAGCGTGTAGGCAGCAGCTTCACCAAGTGTTTGTACTTGCAAATTCCACCAAGACAGGGCTCCATCCAGAAATAGCCCAGAAATGTAGGTGACTTGCTGATCTAGTGCGCATTTGCTCATGCGAAGAACAGATTCAGTTTTCTCAGCCCAACGAACAAAGGCGACAGCACCTCCTGTGCCATCAAAGTTGACCGGTTTGCAGTCTAGAAACTGCTTGTAGGTGCACCCTGCACACACATTGTAACATGTGAACGGCATTAGAATCCTTGCTAGAGATATCCAATTAGATCATGGTATGTCTTAATGACTTAGTATTACCATGAGGTGGATTGTTGTTGCCATTGTTGTTTGAGCTTCTTCCGCTGGGTCCTCCTTGCGAGGCGGCGTATTGTGCGATGGCAGCATCGATGACTTGTTGGAGTTCTGCCTCATTGGTGGGCAACGGCGTTTGACGTCTCGGCGGCATCTTCTAAAAGATGGGGTTACGTCGGTCAGGCCATAATAAAGATCCCAAGTTATAATACGTAAGTCAGGTCATAATATAGCGTACGTATATAATGATAGTAATAGTACATAACATCTCATGTTATAATCATATTAATCACACAACATCCCATGTTACAAACATCAATCACACAACATCCCATGTCATAGAATATAAATAACCAAATCAAGCACCAAATATGATGAGAATACTGCGATTGCCATATATTGAGACCACATAGTAAGCGTACAAGTACATCACAGTGTCATACAACATCAGTCGACTAAGGGCTACATCACCCTAGTCCAAAAACTATATCAAATCAGTGTCAGTACATCAAATACATGTCAACAAAAGTCAGAATCATAATGTAGTCTCCAAAAATGTTGTGCAGTCAAAAGCAATCGCCGTCTTCTCACCAGCGTCTACCCATACGGTACTGAAGAGCTCTACACGGATGGCGATGGAGGAGGGGGAAAGTGAGTGTAAAACAAGCAACGCAAATGGAGCCAGTCCTCCTCCATGGCTCTCTGGGTACGCAACCAAGAAGCAACCTGCTGCTCAAGTGCCAAAAGGCATGCAGCATAGTCTGGTGGTAAAGGTCGAGATGGCTGCAAAGGAGAGTGGGTCTGACCCTTGCACTGACACGGCGGCGGCTGGGCTCTCTCAAGCTCCTGAATGCGCTGCGTGTGTGCCTCGTGCTGGGCGACAAAAGACATCAAAACGACCTCAATAGTATACCCCCTATGGAAAGGATGGTAGGGGTCGGTCGGTGGCATAGCAGAAGGTGACGACTAGAGAAACGGCTCACTGGTGGGATCAAAAGGTGCCACATGAAATGGAGAAACAGGGGGAAAAGTAGCAGACGGTGGTATAGCAGAGATAGATACCGGTACATGTCCAAAAGGGTGAGCCGAAGAACCCTTTCCAGGTCGCGCTGGAGGTGTAAACTGAGGAAATGAAAAAGAGGTATCAACGTGACGGGTATCAGTGATCTGAGGGGGAATAGGTGGAACCTCATCATCAGCAGGAATCCACCCACACTGGGCGTGCTTATCTCGTGGGTCTAACTGTGCCTCAAAAAGTGCTCGATCAAACTGAACTGGCATAGGATCATGGTGAGGTGCAACAAGAGGGTCAACTGGTGCATCAGCAATAAGTGGGGGATCAACATGATCAGCAGCAATGACATAATCGCCCTCTAACAACGGAGCATCTACAGGGTGATCATCAATGGGTGGGTCAGCAATCACAGGATCAATAGGTATGCCAGCATGAGCTGGGTCATGCTCAAGCACTGGGTCAGGAGCAGGGTCCAGTGGATGCTCGGGATCATCAAAGGCCATCTCAAAATCAAACTCAGGGTCGATGGGATCAACTGGGCCTACTGGGTCGACTGGATCCTCCATAGGCTGATCCATGGGTATAAACTCTATATCCTGATCTAGGTCGAATCTTGGGGGAAAGTCAGGATCGGAATCCTCCACATCATCATGGTCGAAAGTAAAACTAGGAATAGGGGCAACAGAGGATGCCTGGTCGGGATCTGATCCATGTGAGAAGTGTTGCGCACTCTGGGTGTGTGAAGGTGCGGAGGCCACAGACTCGAAAGAATCTGGGACCGGAGAGTGAGCAGGTGACTCCTCAGCGGGAGCATCTGCGATCATCAAGAGATCACTAGCAGCAAGAAGGGCCTCGCCCTGAACATCATCCTCTAAGGGCTCGTCATCAAACAGATCGACGTCGCCATCATCGTCGGCGTCGGGAAGCAAATCGTAAGCAGGATATGAAGCAAGTGGTATGGGAGCAGGGATCTCCACTAACGGTAGGTCCCCGGCCAAAGGGCCATCAGCGAGCTCATCAGCACCATCAGGTAAAGCAAAGGGCTGAAAGTCGTCCTCGTCCGTGCTAGTAACGTCGGATGTGTGGACCTCGTGCTCTGAAGACTCTAGGTCATCTGACACTATAGGTCTAGGTTCTGTGGTGTCTGCGTCACCTGTGCCAGAGGTGTCCATGGTGTCTGTAACATAAACACAAACATGCACAAACAGTCAATCATACAATCAAATAATCACATAAGTCACCAAGTAAGCATTCAAATAGTTTCTCCTAGTCCCACTAGCCTCCCAGCTTCTCAGACTGCTACTGCTAGTCTCACTAGCCAATTCTCCTAGTCCCACTAGCCAATTCTCCTAGTCCCACTAGCCCACTACCTCGGCCTCTCAGACCGAGCCTCAGCCTCCAAGACTGAGCCTCAGCCTCCCAGACTGAGCCTAAAAACAATAAATAAAATGTGCTCAACATTTGTTTGTAAAAACGTTTTGGATCTGGACTTAAGTGGTATGCAGTAAAAATGTTTTCGTGAGAGCCCTCGTGATCATACTCTAGACTCGAGAAGGAATCCTAGTTCGCTATGATCAGAGCTCTGATACCAAGCTGTCACACCCTGGCTTTGCGGAAGCGTGGTTAATTTGGTGTGACTTCTTAATACCATAGCTTAATCATAACAAAGCTATATGAAATAAAACCATGCAAGATCATCCATTCGATTAAGTTTTAAAAACCAAATACAATAACATTGTCTTAACGGAAACACATCCTAACGACATAAACATTGTTCAACAAACACAACATAACATAAGCATAGTTTAAGGACTGTGACTTGTCCAGGAAAGAGTCACATTCCCTAAACCCAGATGATCTCGTAACTCGTGCAGCGGGAAAACGTGTCATACCGCGCCAGATCCTTTAATTCCCTGAAATACATGTAAGTTGAAAAATCAACAACAATGTTGAGCGAGTTCATGTATAAGTGAGTAAATAAACCTTTGTAAGTATGAAAATAATCCTGGTATGTAGCAAATAAGGGAATTGAGATCACCAATGGTTTGCAAGGCCATTGATATGTGTGAAGTGCAAGTAGGGAGACTCAAACCTAGCGGATTTATGCGTTGGGCACGAAGTCACCCCGAGGTCCGTTTCTAGTTTGGCCTGGGGCTGGGCTCGCTACACCCAGATAGATCTACCGCTCCTGTCCCTCGGTCCTACCATGAGGACTAATGGCCTCATGTTGCTCCTACCTACTCACATGATCTAAGTAGTAAACCTCCTTACGCTAACCATACCATGTATAAAGTACTTGTAATCAAAGTAACATGTATTTCACCCCCGCAGTTTAGAAAACTGAAAACAGTTAAGTGAAAAGGGGGACATGAACTCACAGTGGTGCGTCTCTACCAAGTATGTCTCCGGATCAAGCAGCTGTGTGACGACCTACACGTACTAATTCTATTAGACGGACAGCCGTGCCTTAGCTTTAAGGTTTAAGTTTTTGTGAAATAGTTAGACAACTATTTCGTGTTTTCGTTTAGTGAATACTTGGTAATCATTTTCCTTCCCAAGGATGGGGGATTTAATACATGTGTGTTCGTAATATATTATTAAGTCTCACTTAAAATATATTTTAATTCTAACTCCAAAATATAAATATTCTTCTCAAAAATATTATATTTTCTATTTCATAAATTTTCCCAAATAATACTTTAACAAGAATACGCGTTCATGAATATTTTCTTAAAATGCGTAAGTTACGTTTTAACGATCGAGTGGTAATAATAATTACCGGTGTAACTTATATATTTATTGTAGAGACGTTCGTATTATTTTGGATTCGTTAACATTCGATAGTATTATTTTTACCCTAAAAATAATACTAGCATTTTCACAAAATAATCATAAACACACATCAAGTGACTTTATGAAAAATATATACTAAATATATATTTACCAAGCTTTATTTTGTGAAATCCCACCTCCGATGTTTTGTAAATAAAGTCGTGGCAAAATCTATAATTTGAAAACAAGTCGAAAAGTATTTCTAACATTTATAGTGAAAATAATTCTAAGTGTTAGGTTTTTAGAAAAATTTCGCCAAAGTTTCCTCTGTAACTGGTGGTGGCCACGCTTTCAAGCGTATCATTTTCTTTTATAAATCCACCCAACATTCTTTTCATTCCGTCCAAACAATGTCCAAAACAACAAACTAGTAAATAAATATGTATATCGCATAAATTACATGAACTTGCGTTTTATCCAAGAATATAAAGTAAATTCCATTACTTTTAGTGGATCTTTATACAAATCAATCCGGTTTCGTAAAAACCCTGTTTTTAAAGAAATTCCGTCTTTACAACTTCTCGTCATCTTTTTCAAAAATAGTTATTTTGTCGAAAGTGTGTGCTACGCAAGTGTTTACACACTTGTGTGTTCTAAAAATCATTCGTGTTAGTGTAAGATCCGTCTTTAGAAAACATGATTTCTTTGATACTTGGTTCTTTGAAAATACCGCTTGTAGATACGTAGATCTACTAGTTTTAAACACTATTTCACAAGTAAAATCGCTTTTACACAAGTTCATGATTCGTGTGTGGTAGAGTTTCATCCTTTAACCCTTGTTACTTCCAAAACAACCTTATGTCATGATCCATGATCATGACCAACCCGGGTTAAATGACGATCCGAGCTACCACAACATAGATCGGGTCCAAATAATCACACAAATCAATTACTACAAGATTTACACAACAAACAAGCTTTTAACCATCACTTTTAGCATTTTTAGTAGACTTTTATGCTTCATTTTGTATGTTTGCGACTTTTAACCGTTACATATCATATTAACCACTTCAAAATAGTTCGAGAAGGTGATTTAAGCAACTTACTACTAGCTCGAGGCTAGGGAAGAATCTAGACGCAAAATGAGAGGATAAAAGCAATAGAGTGAGGTCCTTCGCCTTCCGAATGCACCAAGCCTCCTTATACGTGATCCTTAACACTTGTAGTTACTTGAAATGAGATGATCAAAATCGAAAATATGATGGGTGTTGAAGGGGGGGGGGGGGGGGGGGTTCGGCCGTGAGCTTTCTAGAGAGAGAGAGAGGGAATGTTGTTGTGAGTTGTGTAGTGAATGATCATGTGTGCAAGAGTTAGAACTTATAGGCAAAGTTAAGGTCATGGTCCATTGGATTTTATGCTACTTAGATATTAAACAAGAAGATTAAAATAATCATAAGGGTACAAAGGGTGTCCCCCCTCTTGGGGACGGTTTGGTTAAGGGGGGGGGGGGGTAGCTAGTTCAAATCCAACCAAAATAGTTAGTGTAAAGTTAGGTTAATCTAGTTAGTTAAGTGATTAACCCGGTTACTAGTGTGTCATGCGTTATGGCGTGGGTTAGGGTATTCAGGGACCCTAGTTGGCTCAGAAAAAGAAAAATAGTGTTATTAACATTATTTTCATGTTCCGGGTATAGTCCGGTTGTTTGGTTGGACAGAGATCCGTTAAAGCGTTAAACAAAGCTTTAAGTGTCGTTATTATTATTTTTAGTGACACAACTCATTCCTCCAAAGTGTCAGGAATATTTTCCTCATGTTTTGGCACTTTATTAAGTAGCTTAATGCTGATTTATTATATAAAGTGCTGAATTCTTGTGCTTAGAGCACGTTTTAGGCACATCCAGTCATTGTAACTTATTCCTAGAGACGCAGTTCTACAACCCTTGTATCCCTACACTCACCACTAGTGTAGTAAAATATTTCTGGCTCATACAGGCCTTTAGAGGCAGTGTCTGCCTGATGCTGGCTTTATCAGCATGTTCAATAGGTTATCCGTTTATAGTGCTACTGTGCTTTTTGTGCATCATGTTTGTCACTAAGGTTTAGCATGTAAATAATGTAGTGACGGTAAGTAAAGTATGATGCAGGTATATGCATGTATCAGAAATCAAGTAGCAGTTCATCAGTAATTTCAAACAAGCACAGTAATTAAGCAGTGATTAATTATTAATTAAGTCGTACGGATACCTGGTTTAGTGAGGGTTGTCACATAATTGATTATACATGTTATTACTTATCATTTGACAAACTAAATAACTATCTATGGTTTAAACATTGATTTTTCAAAGAACATAAAATAAATTGTTGAATTGTACTTATTTTATGTTCGCCAGACCGGTTGTTAGTATGATATAGCGCTATAGGATTAGACACCCCATTCCTGTTGTCATGGAATGTCTGAAACCAATTTGTTTCTCCATCCAAATAGGGATTGCCTTTGTGGTATCCTTATAGTCTCAAAGGTGTATTTTGATGCACTAGGTCTGAATGAATTCTTAAATCACACTTTTAAAGTATAGTTTGATATACTCCCATGCGTGATATTGTACAAAACCAACATATATTTTGTTAATCATCCAAAACATATTTTGATATGTTATTTACAAAACCAAAACATAGTTTAATATGTTATGTATCACATCCAAAGCATATTTTGATATGTTATTTACAAAACCAAAACATAGTTTAGTATGTTATGTATCACATCCAAAGCATATTTTGATATGTTATTTACAAAACCAAAACATAGTTTAATATGTTATTTATAAATCCGAAGTATACTTGTAATATACTACTTAAAACTATTATTTTAAACAACGAAGGTATATTTAATGTACTATCTATCTATCGATTGAGTTTTGGTTAGTGTTTAGATAACGGGACGGGTGTAATATGATGAAAACATGGTAGATACGCCGCTGATACTTCTTATATATAAATGTTTTCATTGCATTACATACCGTGGCGTTATTTAGTACACTTGGGTTAATGATATTGGAACTGAAATATACTTTAGTATATTACTCATTCGATTCTCTTAAAATCCAAAGTATATTTTCAAATATACTATAAGCCTTTTTATCAAAATATTGTTTTACAGCAACTTATCTTATACAAACTCATTTTTACATGGTTATTCATTTAACCTTACATTTATTTATACATATCATTTGATCTTATTGTTTTTCAAACAATTTACAAAACAAATCAACTTACAAGGTTCATGACTGACTTTTGTTAAACAACATTTTCTAAACTTATAAGTCATGAATCCTATATTCCCAAAACCTATGTATCTCACAGGCATTTTTATGCTGACGTACCTATTTTTACATATGTTTCAGGTACTGCTTTGCAATGATTGTTGATACATGCTACATTTAGGATGGACTCGTGCCTTAGCAACTTTAAAACTTGGAAGATCATAGTTGTACTTATTTGATTGTATTAAAACAATGTGTTCATTTATTCAATAAAACCGAAATTATTTATGCCATGGTTATGAAACAATAATTCTGTTACAACACTCCCCGACGTTTCCGCCACGTCTGGTTGTTCTACGTGGTCGGGGTGTGACAGAAAAGTTGGTATCAGAGCCAATGGGTATAAGGAATTAGGTTATTAGTAATGCTTTGACCTAGACTATAACCTTTCTAGGACCCTAACACAAGTTTTCTTGTGTTTAGTTTTAAAACAATACCGTCACTTATTCTTAGGTGACAACCACAATAAGAACACAAATTTCTATCCCGCTTTGAAAACTAATCATCTGTTCTAGGATGATTTATTATATGGTTTTGAACCCTATAAGTTTTCAAATCCCGTCAAAGTTGGTCTAAATAATGTGAACACGTGCAAACTGGAAGGGTGGGTGACTGTACCCTGAGTTTTCTGTCTAAGGCTAGAGTGTTCGTACAAATCCACATAATCGGACCAGTCACTCTTACCTGGGAACTCTTGGGGTGAGTATCCACTTATAGGCGAGCATGTCTTCGCGATACATTATTTTTGACCTATTTACTTTGATTAATCACCAGGGTCGTTTGTTGCTTTGTAGTAACAAACAAATGACCACTATCCTTGCTTTCATCAGATTTGTTTCATCTCATTCTTTTCGTCTAATTCTCTCACTCGTTTCCTTTCATGTTTCCTCTTTTAGAATGCCTCCTCGACGCGACAATCAGATGGCGAATGCCGAACTGGCGGAAGTCATCGCGCTGCAAATGGCTATTGCCTTCCCAAATCTTTATGCTCAAATGATGCAAGCCATCAACAACAACAATGCTCCATGCAATTTCAAGAATTTTAACTCAGCTAAACCGCTCAAGTTTAGTGGTTCTGAGGGAGCAACTGGGCTTCTTCAATGGTTCGAGAGCATTGAGAATACTTTCCGTCACGTTCAGTGTCCTGAAAATCTCAAGGTCGAGTTTTCTTCGAGTGTGTTTCAGAAGAGAGCTCTTACGTGGTGGAACGGGGTGATGAGAGACCGCGGTGCTGAGGTTGCATTAGCACAGACTTGGGCTGAGCTTAGGGCTCTTATGATGAAGGAGTTTTGCCCTCGTCATGAACTGCGAGCTTTGGAGAGGGAGTTTGATGATTTGAAGCAAGACAGTGGTGAACATCGAGCCTATACTGACCGTTTTGAAGAATTGAGCCTGTTGTGTCCTGCTATGGTTACTCCTGTGGATAAGGCGATCGAGAAATATACTGATGGTCTTCCTGACCTAGTTTAGGATATTGTTACTGGCAGCAACCCTACTACTGTCAGACAAGCCATTGAATTGTCTGCCACTCTGACTGAATCCCATATCAGGAAGCGCAAGCTGTTTCGGAAGGGCGACTCAAGACCATCTGACAAGACTGCTCAAGTGGAACCAAAGGAAGAAAATGCTGAGGTGTCCAAGAAGAAGAAGCGCAAAGAGTCTCAAAACTACGCTGTAACTGCTCAAGACAAATAGGTTGCACCAAACCAGCCAACACAACCTCGCAAAAGACAGAACTATGTTGGTACCGCACCTTTGTGCAACAAGTGCAACTGTCATCATCTGGAGCAAGAGCAGTGTCACAAATGTACCCACTATAGGCGGTTGGGACATTTGATCAATGTTTGTCGTTATGCAAATCAAGCTGCTGCAAACCCTGCTGATGTTCAAGCACGGTTCCCTCCGGGGTCATGTTATAACTGTGGTGACCTTACCAACTACAGGAACAATTGCCCAAGACTTGTTAACGCACCTCCAGCGCGTGGACGAGTGTTCAACATCAATGAGGCAAACGGGAACAATGATGCAGCAGTGAACAATTAGTGTTTTGTATTTCCTTGGTTATTATCTTTTGACACTTCAAGACAATTCGGTTGTTACATAAATAAAGATTTGTTGTTTTTATTTTTGTAAAAGTTATGCGTTTATGTGAATGTTTGATGCAACCTTATGATGTCAACCCAAAGACAAACTACTCATGTGGTTCTGTCACTTTATGATCACTTGTGATCTCCCTAAGAACCTTTAACACTCGTTTCTTTTAAGAAACAAAGCCAAATTTCTCTTAAGATCCTTCTATCTTTATAGATGGATCCTTGATAATGATTAAAGTGCCAAATGAAATCCATGGATTGGATTCCTAAGTGTGCTTTAAATATC
Source organism: Helianthus tuberosus (assembly GCA_030545235.1). NCBI lineage: Eukaryota > Viridiplantae > Streptophyta > Magnoliopsida > Asterales > Asteraceae > Helianthus > Helianthus tuberosus. The sequence goes on from CM060407.1 coordinate 130,999,396, forward strand.
CGTGCCCAAAGATAACAAGTTAAAGAATCAAGTTAACTAATGTTGTGCTTATGTGTTTTTCTTACATGTTTTGTGGTTGTATGTGATCCATCCAAATCCTCATAGAATCTTCCATATCTCATGCGAGAGATTCATAATAGGATATCCAAAGTTACTATCTTAAATCCTTAATGGACTTCTACGTTGTAGTCAAGTCCCTTCGGTTTTAAAGTACTATTCTAAAATTAGACCCCTTGAGAGGTCTAGTTAAACATGGTTTCAAAAATCTTTTTAGAAATATCATGTGATGATATAACTAAAAAAGATCCCTTAAGTGGTCTATTTAAGGAGATCATACGACGGTCTAGTTAAGAAGATCATGTGTTGATCTAGTTAAAAAGTTCGTTCGTTGATCTAATTAAAAGGACCCTTTGGTGGTCTAGTCGAGTCGCTTCATGTTTATTCAAGTGATTTTTTTTCCTACGCATTATGAAATGAGCTGTGCGGACTGTGCAAGGAATTACGTAATTATGGAGGCCTACATAATTATGGAATTCAGTGCACAGAAACCACAGGAAGCTTTGTCATGTGTTAAGACCTATAGTGACAAGAATAATGATACGGGAGAAGTCTTGGACCTCGACCAATGTCATTTATTCTCACACTCCCCAATTCTGATCTCAATCACACACCAAGTTTCCTATGATAAGTCTTCATAAGAAACGTTCTTCTATCCATAGTTCAAAATTCCATGTTTTACTATTACAAGGAATTCACTTCGAGGGTTAACAAATTTGCTAAGAGTCCTAACATGGCCCAGATTTTTACTTAAGGGTTTAATGGATCTATTAGAAGGCGAAACCGTCACAGCTGTCTTCACAAGTTTCCTCTAGAATTAAATTTCGGGACGAAATTTCCTAAAGTAGGGGAGACTGTGACACCTGTGTCACTTCAACCATCAAACAAATGCCAAACCAATGAAATATTGTATTTCATACTTGGGATTTGTAAAAATATGTGTATCGTTTGCACATGTCAACTCTTGTTCGATTTTAAGCTTTAAATCGTTTTCTGGAGGGTTATACGCGCTCTGATGCGTAAATATAACCAGTTTAATCCAACGAACACTCCGGAATAGTGAAATAGGCTTAACATACCTTAAATAACCTTTACATAACTTAGAAATAAGTTTTGAAGGCTTTGGTATGGCAAAAACAAGTTAAATCGCTTACAGGGACTAAACTTGACAAACTGCGAAAGTATGCCAATTTAAACTGTAACGAACATTCCGGAACATGACCATGAGTTAAACATACCATAAATATCCTTTACATAGCTTAGAAATAGGCTTTGAGGGGTTCGGTGTGCTAAAATAAACTTTTGGGTCATTCAGGGACTAAAAGCGTCAAAAAGTGCATAAGTTTGCATTTTCACGGATAACTTACGTTCTGAATACATCCGGACATCCAAAAAATTTATGTAAGCACTAAAATATTTTATTTTAGTGTTTGTCTTGAGAAAAATCCATTCGTCATGCATTTTGGATCGTTTTTCGCGCTTATGCGCATTCAGTTGTAATTAAGCAAACATCGCGATCGTACGACCAAACGAACCAACATCCGGCATTTTTTTGAGCATGTTTCATGTCCACAATGTTTAGGCATCATTTTAGGGCCTTAAAGTTGGCTTTACGGGCCTTAGAAGTGTCGGGAATGGCCTTAAAACACAACAGGGACTGAAACTGTCATTTCTGAAACTTGGTGCTGATCAGACATGGCCAGGCGGCCCGCGTAAAGTTTGTGTGTATCCTTACGCGGCCCGCGTCAGTGTTACAGACCAGATTCAATGTTTAAACAGCCTGTTTGCAGCTGTTTTGCACTCCTAATCTCTCATCCACATGTCAATTCCTTATGGTGGGTGGCCATTTGACATACCATAACATTCCAACACATGTACGGGTGGGATTCGAGCATGGTTTCCATGAAACGATCTTAACGGTTACCCGAAAACTATAAATACCCAACCCCACCCATTGCAAAACCCACAAGAATCTGATCTTAGAAGCTCTAAGTTGAAACCATTGTTTCATACCTGAGCTACTTGGATCACGATTAGCATTCGGGGACCCTTCGTAAGTATTCCTTCGTTCTTTTATTGCTTTTCGAGTCCGAAAGTCAAACTTTGTTTGACTTTCTGCATTAACCAGTTTATGGTCAATGCGAAGTTCGTTTGAACTTCACAACATGATTGTAATCACGATGGTTATAGTCCCTTGTGACTATGCCTACTGATTACCACGTTGTCTAGGGTCGTAGGGTAAGCGATCTAATAAATCGCTTATACCTTCGAACCCGGCCCATTTGGTCGATCATTAGGATCCGACCAAACACATTAGGTGACCATGTTATATAGGGAACAACCTTCCGAGGTTATACCTTATGGTCGCTGCGTTTAAGTAGTTGTATGATAGGTAGTTTATATGCCTTAGGTAAATTACCAAAATGCCCTTTTTACGCCAAAATTCATATTAAGCGTATGTAAAATAACTTTTGGTATCTAAACTGATTTGACAACAATATTAGACATGTTAAGGCATATTTTACTTATCATAGGACTAGTTAGGCGGTCCGAACGCGTTTTACGCGAATGACGCGTTAAAGTAGCATAAGCTACCTAAACGGGTCGTAATGGGTCGTAAACACTTAGGTTAAGTTTCATTGTAGTATGTAGGCTTTGTTAAACCATATTACATGAGTTCACATACTCGTTTGGTTTACGAACCCTCATCCTATCTAAATCCTCCGACTTAGGTCCGGTTTATTAACATAGTTACCTATATTAGGTGCCGTCTGATTCCGTGATCTCTAGCATTGCTTGGTGGTTATCTTAGGACTTCTGAGCAATCTCAAGTGAGTACATAGTTCCCCTCTTTTACCGTTTTCAAACTGTTTTGGGGTGAAGCATGTGTACCTATCTGTTATTTTCATGATTCCAATGTATAATTGATTATACATGTTATTACTTATCATTTGACAAACTAAATAACTATCTATGGTTTAAACATTGATTTTTCAAAGAACATAAAATAAATTGTTGAATTGTACTTATTTTATGTTCGCCAGACCGGTTGTTAGTATGATATAGCGCTATAGGATTAGACACCCCATTCCTGTTGTCATGGAATGTCTGAAACCAATTTGTTTCTCCATCCAAATAGGGATTGCCTTTGTGGTATCCTTATAGTCTCAAAGGTGTATTTTGATGCACTAGGTCTGAATGAATTCTTAAATCACACTTTTAAAGTATAGTTTGATATACTCCTATGTGTGATATTGTACAAAACCAACATATATTTTGTTAATCATCCAAAACATATTTTGATATGTTATTTACAAAACCAAAACATAGTTTAATATGTTATGTATCACATCCAAAGCATATTTTGATATGTTATTTACAAAACCAAAACATAGTTTAATATGTTATGTATCACATCCAAAGCATATTTTGATATGTTATTTACAAAACCAAAACATAGTTTAATATGTTATTTATAAATCCGAAGTATACTTGTAATATACTACTTAAAACTATTATTTTAAACAACGAAGGTATATTTAATGTACTATCTATCTATCGATTGGGCTTTGGTTAGTGTTTAGATAACGGGACGGGTGTAATATGATGAAAACATGGTAGATACGCCGCTAGTACTTCTTATATATAAATGTTTTCATTGCATTACATACCGTGGCGTTATTTAGTACACTTGGGTTAATGATATTGGAACTGAAATATACTTTAGTATATTAATCATTCGATTCTCTTAAAATCCAAAGTATATTTTCAAATATACTATAAGCCTTTTTATCAAAATATTGTTTTACAACTTATCTTATACAAACTCATTTTTACTTGGTTATTCATTTAACCTTACATTTATTTATACATATCATTTGATCTTATTGTTTTTCAAACAATTTACAAAACAAATCAACTTACAAGGTTCATGACTGACTTTTGTTAAACAACATTTTCTAAACATATAAGTCATGAATCCTATATTCCCAAAACCTATGTATCTCACATGCATTTTTATGCTGACGTACCTATTTTTACATATGTTTCAGGTACTGCTTTGCAATGATTGTTGATACATGCTACATTTAGGATGGACTCGTGCCTTAGCAACTTTAAAACTTGGAAGATCATAGTTGTACTTATTTGATTGTATTAAAACAATGTGTTCATTTATTCAATAAAACTAAAATTATTTATGCCATGGTTATGAAACAATAATTCTGTTACAACACTCCCTGACGTTTCCGCCACGTCTGGTTGTTCTACGTGGTCGGGGTGTGACATTATTGACTAGCTCTTCTTGAGAATAGCGAATATCATGTCTCGCCAGTTCCAGTTTCAGATGCCCAAACCTCTCTTACATTTTACAAACTGATTCATTCTTTAAATACCCAAACAAATCAAACTCTTTTCTAAGTAGTTTCTTTTTGTTTTTCACAATTTCTTTGCTTCCTAAACATTTGTTTTTCAACTTATCCCAAAGATCTGTAGCACTAGAGTATTCGATCAAAGATATTATATCTTCTTTGACGGATTGAAACAGCAACGCAATACATTTTTGCTCAGCAACAAACGATTCTATTTCTTCAGTTGTTGTTAATGTTTCGCCACTTTTGCCTCCATTATCATAACCATTTTTTAGACTCTTCCAGCTGGGAAAAGCAAAAGCTCTCAACCAATCTTCAAACTTCTTTGCCCACCGACTGTATTCTTCTATAGCCATCAACTTCGGGGGTTTGTTGTAAGTTCTGAAAGCATTCTCAACCTCCAATGCATCCGATAACTTTTTCTTTGGATTCTGCGTGTTGTCATTGGTGTTACTCGAAGATGTATCATTTCCACCGTCTCCAGCAAACGCAAAGACATCATAGAACGGATTGAAATCATCCATCTTGTACGTACCTGAAAACAATCAAAAAAACACTTAGAAAATTTTCGAAATTTTGAAAAACTCAAATTCAAGCGAAACCACTTGAAACAGAATGGTTTCAAGCGAAAGCTACAACAAGTTCAAACAGTTCAAGCGAAAGCCAACACAAGTTTCAAGCGAAAGCTACACAAGTTTGAACAGTTCAAGCGAAAGCTACAAGATCAATCGATTCAAGCGAAACCCCTGATTATTTTCAAGTGAAACCTGATTACTTTCAAACGAAAGCTGTATTATATGTACTGTTCAAGCGAAAGCTGTATAATATAGAGGTTTCGCTTGAATTTTTCAAGCTAAAGTTCGAAGTTCAGTTCAAACGAAACCCAGTTTTATGCCATTTTTTATCAGTTTTAAACCGAATTTTGATCTGATTCTTTGTAGGATTTGTTAAAACTATGTTTTACACAACATATGTGAAAATCAGGCCATTTCAACCGTTAGAACTCGTTCAAATCAGAAAAGTATAAGAAGAAGTGAGTAGAAATAAGAAAATCCGGTAGAATCAAGCTGCTATGGTATGAACTCCTCGTCCTGAGCTCTGATACCACTACCACTTGTTGGACCGTGTGCGTGACCCTAAAAGTCAGTTAAGGCAATTCATCTTCAAATACGAAGGCGGAATCAACGTATATAAAGTCATAACAGCTTTGTTTCTTTCAATTCTTCCTCTATTAATCGATTCTGAGTCTTTACAATCAATTTCTAACAAAATTTCGGCAGCACCTCGACTCACACACAAACACCATACATGTTTCACTTCAAATGACACACACACCTATATAGAGACCCTAGGTTTCTCTTGAAAATGACACTCTACTAGGTTTCTCTTGAAAATGCACAATATCAGTTCAAGAGAAAGCTGATCAATAGGTTTCTCTTGAACTTGCCTTGAAACCCCTTCAAGCGAAACACCCTAGATAAACATGTAAAACCCTAATTTCTAATCTATTGTGTGCTCATTCATTCTATCTAGACAAAAGACTTGTTTAAGACGTAATCAGCAGACATTCAGTGCACCAACATTATTTTGGACTTTTAATAAGTGTAATACTCATGAAAAACACTAACTAAAAATAGTGTCCGAATATGTACCTAAACTCATACATCTTTGTTTATCCGTTTAGGGTAACTTGGTGCTTCCAACCTCCAAAACCACACATTCGTTTTTTGTGGAATCTTCGCAAACTGTGAGTATACTTGACCCGTTTTACGTTTAAATCACTTTGGGTTGCAACATGTATCAATACTAAATTCACAATCACACATACAAACAATCTTATGCAAACACTCAATCCTTAAACATGTTACTTGTTATGCTACTTGTTTATACATACTAGAATAATCTTATACAATATATCTATCATTAACTTTGCAAGTCCGCCTTAACATGTATAGCGCCATAGGAGTAGCATACCACCCGTTTTGTGGTCATTGTTAAGTATTTAATCAATACGGTTTTATTCACTTCGGTGTAAGATTATGCTAGTGGACACTTTGGTTTGATTTATAGTTGATGCATGCTAGTATATGCTTATATCACTTAGGGGTTGTTTAGCAACTTCTGAATGGTTAAGTGCTGAACCAGTAAGAGGTCTAAATCATTAAGTGCTGAACCAGTAAGATGTCTGAACCATTAAGAGCGAGTATATAATGCTTAACCATTCAGTGTCAAATGTCTGACCAATTCAGATTAGAGGTTTAACCATTTATACTTGGTATATGGCTTAACCATTCAAAGGCAAATGTCTGAACCATTCAGACATTTGCTTGTGAAATAAACATTCTGAACCATTAAGTACTGAACCAGTAAGAGGTCAGAACCATTAAGAGCTCCATTAAGAGGTAAACAAACGGCCCTTTAGTGTACAATTAACATGTGGATTTGAGACATTTTTATACTTATGCAATGTAGACGAAACTTGTATGCTCATCGACCTATTTGTGTTGACGGATACTTTATATACATGTTACAGGAAATTTATGATGATTCACAAGAAAACGACTTATGGTGGAATTAGAAACGCACCCAATATTTTATTTACGTATTTCTTTTAAGTTTAGTCATGTTATTCTTAAGTTGTTATAATTTTTCTTTTTGAGACAATGTACCTTTTGAAGCTATGAAATGAAACGAAACTTGGAATCTTAATTTACTGTCACAAATAGTATGTTATGATGTTTTGAACAATCTTATATGTCCCGTCTCGATGTTTCCGTCATCGGTTGGGGTGTAACAAACTATCTCGGGTGGTAGCGCAACATATGGCGGGGGCGTATAGAGGACCGTTTTTTCTAGTGTTCACAACACTACGTGAAAAAGGGGCTACGGCCACACTTTTGACAAAACCGCCCTGCCACACATTCGAAAAAATGTGTGGCTAAAGGTCATTTATCATATTTTAAAACATCTTTAGCCACATATTATATATTTAGTGTGACCGTTTGTACCAATTCAGAACCATTAGCCACACTTTTAGAAAATAATGTGACATTTATTAGTCACGACTCGAAATGCGTGGCTAAATGTAATCTATGGCCACATATTTTTGTTTAATGTGACAAAACACATGCATTTGACACCTTTAGACACACTTTAAGAAAAAACTATGACATATATTAGCCACACTAGCAAAGTGCGGCCAAATGTTATCTACGATCACAATATTTGTTTTCATGTGACCAACAACATACGTATTCAAAATCTTTAGCCATATTTAAAGAAAAAAAAACTATGATATTTATTAGCCACACTAAAAAAGTGTGACCAAATGTGATCTACAACAACATTATTTGTTCCATGTGACTAAAAACATATGTATTTGAAACCTTTAGCCGCACGTTAATAAAAAAACTGCCACACTAGAATTGTGTGTCCAAATGTGATCTACAACCATATTATATGTTTAATAATGTGGCTAAAATCTAATACATATGGTCACGTATATTATTTTTTGTCACAAAAAGTAAAACAATAGCCACACTTAAAAGTACAAAATTTCATATGGCATTACATAAACATTCGCCATATCATCGTCACTTTGTTTATTTTGTGTGACGAAATGTTATAAAATGTCATGGAAAAATGTATGACCAAATGTTAAACTTACATCTTTAAAAAATTCTTCTCTAAAATATTTTATTTTAAAACTTAAACTTCCCCCCAAAATATTTCATTTTAAAATTTCCCACCAAAGTATTTTCTCTAAAACTTAAACTTCTTCACCAAAATATTTCATCCAAAATTTCCCTCTCAAATAGTAATCTCATTTAAAAAATTATGTAATTATTATTATTAATATTAAATTACAAGTTGATATTCACTATACTTAGCCAATGAACTTTGATTTTTTTTAGAGTTAAATGTCATTTTAGTTCTTGTGGTTTGGTTATTTTGCTAGTTTAGTCCAAAGGTTTGAAACGTTGCCATTTTACTCCAAATAGTTTCAAACGTTGCCATTTTAGTCAACTAGGTTAACTTCATCAATTTTTCCTGTTAACGAGAATGGCAATTTGTGTTAGTGCATTGCGTCTATTGACTTCGTCTTGTATCATGTATTGACTACTATATATAGGTGCATTGTTGATTCATTTGGCTCGGATCCAGAACTTGTAACGAAGTGCTGCCAAACTTTGTCCAGGTTGTAATCATTGTTATTATCAATCAAAGTGATAGATTATATAGTATCAAGCTGTTTTCGCGTCCAGTTCTCTGATTCCGCCTTTGAACCGGACATAAAGCTCTTCTGATCGACTCAATCGGGTCAAACAACGATCCTACAAGTGGTATCAGAGCTCAGGAAGAAGAGTTTAGCTTGATTTTGCTCATATTCTGACTTCTACACCTTCTTTCATTATTTCAGAGAGATTTACTGGTCAAAACCGGATCAAAATTTCACAGATTGTTTAAAATTGGACATAGATAAACCCTTGAAAGTTTCACATTCAAATTCGGACTAAAAATGACCAAAATTGGACTTCGAGTAGGTTTCGCTTTTACGGACAATGTGTAATTTCGCTTTTGTGAACACCTAATTTCGCTCATATGTCAACCTGATTTCGCTTTTGTGGCACAATACCTAGAGGTTTCGCTCCAGAGAACATTATTCTTGGGATTTCGCTCCAAGATACATGTGATTTCGCTCAAACGGTCAATCTGATTTCGCTTTTAAGATCAAGTGGTTTCGCTCATAGTGCATTTCTTGATTTCGCTCATAAGGGGATACTTGGTTATAATTTGATTTCGCTCAAGTGCCATATTTCGCTCAAAAGTGAACTTTTTCGTGTCAAGATCATTTCACGTCGATCGAGTGTCAGTCTATTACAATTTATTTGATATTGATTGTACTGATTGTGTTTGTTTGATTATTTGTTCAGGTTTACATCATGGCTGAGGAATTCTACAACACGTTTTTCAACGCGTTCACATCCGAATCGTCTGATGTAGCAAATGTTACACCAAAAACCATCACGAAGGTGATCAATGAGAACATCAAGCATGATAACTTTTACGGAACTCACTCAAAGCCACCAACTCTGGAAAGCATTGAAGATTATACCTGGTGGAAAGAACGTTTCATCAACTGGGCGAAAGCATATGCCCATGAAAGCTGGTTCTGTTTAGAGTTTGGATACGAAAGGCCAAAAGATGATAAAGGCGAAGAACTTCCATTCAAGAGGTTACCGAGAGAAGACAAAGCAAAATATGTAGCTGAACAGAGAATGATTGCTTTGATTCAGACAGCAATCAGAAATGACATATTTGCTCTGCTTACTCATGATGGATCGTCAAAATCAGTTTAGGAAGCTTTACGAGTTAAAGCTGAGGGGGGAAAACAGATTAGAAAGAATAAAATTGCCTTACTTAAAAAAGAATTTGATTTGTTTGATAATATAAAAGGAGAGACAGTGAGACAAATGATAGAGAGATTCTGTCACCTTAAAATCGAACTTGAACGTTTTAAAATTGATAAAACAAGAGAGGAACTTATTGATAAAGTCATTGAAGCGTTACCACGAGCTGATCAGTGGCAAACGTTTGTGTTTATTTTGAAAAATGATGCTTCATATGACAATATTGCTCTTGATGCTTTGTTTGAAAAGATTGAAAGTCATGATTTGGAGTTGCAGAAACAGAACAAGATGACGGGTTCTTCACATCAACAGAATGTTGGTTTGTATTACAAAGGCAGTGTACCTTCTGACAAAGGCATTGGTTCACCAAAAACAGCATTTAGTGGTGAAAAGATGAAAGAACCACCAACAACTTCAACAAGTCATCATTCTGGATATCATTCATCTTCAAAGTCAAATTCTGGTGAAGCTGAAGAAATTTTGTGCAATATTGCTCTCAAATTGAAGAATTCTCCCGCAATGAGCATCAATGCAGCTAAGCAGCAAATGAGTTTTCTTGCATCTATTCTGGAATCATATGAAGGTCTAGTAGCTGGCAAAATTGGAAACTCCGAATTGACCAAAGAAGACTACGACCAGATTGATCCGGAAGAGATGGAGCTCATTGACATTCGTTGGTGTTTAGCTAGTTGTATTCGAAGAGCTCAGAGGTATATGGAGATTACCGGGAAACAATCTCTTGGAGGTGCGTCAACAAAACTTGGATTTGACAAAACCAAAGTGACCTGCTTCAGATGCAAGCAAAAGGGTCATTTCAAAAGAGAATGCAGAAACTCTGAAGTTGCTGAAGGAAATGAACGTCCTTTCAACGATGACTATTATCGAAAGGCGATTTACCATCGAAGCAGAGAAGAACCAAAGTTGATTGAAGATAAGCCAAAAGAAAAATCAAGAGCTTATGCTGTAATTTACGAGGACGAAGGTTATGATTGGAGCTCGATTTGTCCAGAAGAAGATCGTTTAGAAAATGTTCAAAAAACAGCTCATGGGAGAGCTATGACAGAAGAAAGAAAGTTTGTTTTTGTTGCTGAGATTCAAGATGAAAACAAAGACAAAGACACTGCTGAAATCCATGAAGAAAAAGTTGAAATCAAAGAAAAAACTCGAGAAGAGATCTTGAGTGAGAAGACGTACAGAGAAAGAAACGTGGTCTACAACAGAATGGATGAGATGCAGGAAGAGTATGAAAGTGCTGTTAGCAACAGAAGATGGGATAAGAAGAGAGAGTGTTACTACAACAGAGAAGGAGAACCGGTTGTTCCAAAGAAAGGCATAATATTTGATGATGTTCTTCTCATAGTCCCGTTGAGAGCTGAGTATTATAGCAAGGTGATGAAAGATGACACATATGCTAAAAGGCATGAAATGGAGATCAGATATGCCATGTTATCGTGTCTGAGAAAAAGGGATGAAGAGAGAATGAAGAAGAGTGTTGAAGAGATGGTGAACAATCTGAAGAAGAATGCTGAAGAGGTTAACACAGAAGCTGTTGAAGTTGAAGAAGCTGTTACTGAAAAACAGCAGATTGAAGAAGAGGTGAAGAAAGAAGAAAAGAATGAGAATTTGGAAGCTGGTGATGCTGGTGATGAAGTTAGTGTTGAAAAGAAGCAAGATGATGCTGATCTGATGCTGACAAAAGCTGCTGAAAACACCGAAGTGCAAATCACTGAGGTAAATTCTGATTCTGATAACTTGGAACTGATTAATCAGTGCAAGAAATGCATGGAACTGTGCAGAGCTTGTACTGAAAAAGATGAGCAATTCAAAACAAGAGATCTTGAATTCACAAAAATTGAAAACATTTTCAAAGAAAAATGCAAAGAAATGCTAGAAAAAGAAAAAGTTTTTAAAGAAAATGATGAAAAACTTTCAAAAAAAATGTAAAAAGATAGAAAAAGAAAATGAAGTTTTGAAAGAAAATGTTTCTAAAATGACAGAAGAATGTTCACAAAAAGAAATTGCTTGTCAAGAAAGGAAGAAAGAATATGACTCAATGAAATTAGCATATCATATTACGAAAGAGTCATACGATAAAGTGAAAGATGAAATGAAATATGCTCAATCAAGAATGAATTATCTTTCTGAAACAACTAAAGAGCTTAAACGAATGTATTCTATAAAACAAGATGTTGTTAATTCCTATATTGAGGATGTTGCTAAGTTAAAGCGACAGATTGCTGATTTAGAACAGGAAAACAACAAGTTAAAAAGTTACCACGTGTCGTCATATGTGCTTGAACGATTTTCAATATAAAACCGGGTGATGGTGAGTCTGAGCAGAACAAGAAAGGCGTTGGCTCAGAGTTTCATCAAGTTCCACCACCGGAAAAGTTTGCATTTTATGATGAGGAAAAGGTCGAAAAAGCTTTCAACATGGTAGACCAATTGCCAGACAACATTGACATAACCTATTCCAAATCTGATGATTCTCATGATTCAGAGGTGGTAGGTAAAGTCGTTGAAAGTGTGTTGAAAGAAGAGTCGATTGTTACAGGTAAATCTGAATCACAGGATGAAGATGAAGGAAATCTTCATGATGGATATCTGAAAAACACAAAATTCGAGAAAAAATTGAATGATGATTCAAAGGGATTGGTTTATACCATGATTGGATCAGACAAATTATTCTTAGATGTTGTATTCCCGATTCAGAATGTGATTTCAGAAAAGGTTGATAAAGTTTTCAAAATGGTTGAGATTGAGAAGTCTGAGATTTGCAAGTTTGCTGGTAAGAGTCATAGAGGTTCATATAACAAACCTGGTTACAAGAAGAAAAACATGAAGGCTGGGTTGGGTTATAAGAAGAAACAGAATCGAAACAAAAATGAAACCCAAAATTATCAGGCAAAAATGAGTTTTGTTCAAGGAAACAGTTTAGCAGAAGAAAAAGAACTCAAAATGAGACAGTCTAATGATGAGTTCTTTGCTAAAAAGCAAAAGCAACAACCACAGGTCAAAGATGTGTCCATGAGAACATGTTTCAAATGTGATCAAAAAGGACATCTTGCACGCAAGTGTCCTAATCTAAAACCTGTGGATGTTGACAAAAAGAAGATTGATGCTGAGAAACAAAAATTTGAGAATGTGAGACAAAGGTCAACCAGATTTGACTCAAAACAAACTTGGAGGTACAACACAAACAAGTTTGCTTCGAATCAAAATTGGAAGTCAAATCCGTATAGGTTTGATTCTAGACAGACCTGGAATTCTCATACACCCAGATTTAGAACAACACAAAGCTGGAAAACATCTGTTGATATGACAAAACCACAACAATTCTGGAAACCGAATGTTGTTCAAAAACAAAGTGTTCAAAAGGAGTCACATTTTTACAAACGTGGTACTCCTAACGGTCAAAAATGGAGTGAAAAGAAACAGGTGATTCTTGAAAAAGATGAAAAAGTTGACGTTAAAGTTGAAAAGATTTTTGTGAAAGATGACAAAGAGTTTCCAGCATTAAATGAAAATTATTGTGTTGAAATGCCTAAGGTCAAACAGACCTGGGCTAAATTGTTCAAGTAATCAAGTAGTCTAAATGTGCAGGTGCTCAACAAAACCAAAGATTGTGAGAATGGAGGTTGGAGCAGCCTGACACAACGAGGAGAGGAGGCTGCTGGATCCTGTGTTGGTTGAAACAGGAAGTTTATTTTCATTATGTACATAAATAAACAATATTTCAAAAACCCTAAAAATTGAAAAATTTGAAAAACCAAAAATTTGCTTGTTTTAAATTTTGTCAAAAATCAAAAATTACAAAAATATGTGTTGATTGAATACGCCGAAACCCTCACGGCTGAACAAACATGATTACTTCCACTAGATTGAAAAACGGTTTTCAAATTGTCGAAAATCAATGGGTTGTAAATCATGGGGATACTTTATATTAGTTTTTCTGCAAATCAGAGCACTTTTAGCAGAAAATGGATGGCGAGACAAAGCTATTGGTGTTGGTTGTCAAATTTTCTTTAATGATTTTGCATTTTAGGGGGAGAAAAATTGTCAGAAAATCCAAAAACATTTGAAAATTTGAAAAGTCAAAAACATGATAAAATTGAAAAATTGAGTTTTGTGTAAAAAGAGGAAATGATAGTACATCAGTAGACAGTTACAGTATGCTAAAGAATTGGAAAGTTTAAATGTGTTAAACGATCTCACCGTGGATGTGTCGGTAGATTTTTATACATTTAGTAAACTTTTTCGGGATATAAACCTAAATTCAAACTTACTTATTTCGTGGGGAACACTACTTGGATATATAGGTAACCCCTGAAATCTCGTTTGAAAGGTCCCTCTTTCTAAGATACTAGGTCTTTATGCTTAGTGATATCTGGGGTATTATTCCGGGACTTCTACTGAAAGAAATTTCTGACCTAGTCCCCGCATAATACTTTCTGCATATGCTTTGAAATATAAGCTCGCCCTCAGCAAATTGATGAAACAATAAAATTGATAATCATTGCTGTTGAAGAAAAGATCCTCTAAAGGGGACACACCAAAAGTCGAAGCCGTCATCTCTCTGCGTATACGGGAGTATCGACCAGAGCTCTCACGGCCCTCGCATCTAACCCCTTACAGATATCATCTAGGTATACTCACCTGTAAGACTGAATATTGGGATCTGGATACGGGAGTATATTCAAGAGGTGGGACACATGAATGAGTTTAAGTTCTTAAAACATCTAATTCGTATCCTGAATCAGTTGAAATTTGTGTGAAAATTTAAGTGGACAAGTATATCGACAATCTAAGTGAATTGTTTAATTCATAATGTGTAACTAAGCTCAACGGTACTTGTGACTTGTCAAAAACTGATATGATCCTCTGATGCATACTCAAACAAAAATATTGTCTGTAAATATGTTTGTACATATTTCTTTACTGCTTTATATTTTCAGTAAAATACAAAAAGATTTTTGATTCTGCTTTATTTTCGACAACCTATGTCTGAGTGCTGAGTTTCAAAATCTAAGTAAGCTGATCGTGTTTCTGAAAATAAAACAAGTTCATTAATTTGAAACTTGAAGTTTTAAAATCAAAAATCAAAAACAGTTTGTGATATCTCCAAGGTCATTAATTTGGACTTGGATGATAAAATGTGAGGGAGTTGGATTCTTTAATGTTGCTAGATCAATGAAGTTTGTTGATAGGGGGAGTGGATTGAGAAGATTGATTGATAATATGAAAACATTGTATTTATGAATGTTTGAGTGATTGTAGATAGTCCAGACTACGATCCCGAGAGCAGAGTCTAAGGGGGAGTCTGAAGACAAGCTTGAAGCAAAGAGGAGCTTCTAGATGGAAAGCTAGGTGTCGATCCCAAAGCACGGAAGCTTGATGAAAGGGGGAGCCTGAAGCTGATAGAAGAAGAGAAAGATTGTTGGACGCTTACATTGTTATAACTTGAAAGAAAAGGCAAAATGATCAAGACTGAAGATGTGTCATATTGAAGATTAGTCACTGAAGACTTCGTCAATATCCGAGGGGGAGTCTGTTAGTGCATTACGTCTATTGACTTCGTCATGTATCATGTATTAGAATAGGATAGAATAGGATATCCAGTGCACGAGGTTCGAGAAACGATGTTTAGGATTTAAGGAAGTAGTTTCGCTCATATGGACATGCCATATAAGCGAAACCATAACATCAGATTTCGCTCATATGGCATGTCCATATAAGCGAAACCACCACTACTATATATAGGTGCATTGTTGATTCATTTGGCACGGATCCAGAACTTGTAACGAAGTGCTGCCAAACTTTGTCCAGGTTGTAATCATTGTTATTATCAATCAAAGTGACAGATTATATAGTATCAAGCTGTTTTCGCGTCCAGTTCTCTGATTCCACCTTTGAACCGGACATAAAGCTCTTCTGATCGACTCAATCGGGTCAAACAACGATCCTACAATTTGGTCATTTTATATTGTCGAATTGCCCTTCTAGTTAAGAGAATTATATATAAAATGACTGAATTGCTCTTCTCGTTAACAAAAAAATGAATGAAGTTAACCCAGTGGACTAAAATGGCAACGTTTGAAACTATTTGGACTAAAAAGGCAACGTTTAAAACCTTTAGACTAAACTGACAAATGACACCATAAGGACTAAAATGGCATTTAACTATTTTTTTTAATTTATACAAAGAGTTATGTCATTTATAGTTCGTACCAAAGATCAACTTGGAATAACTATAGCACGTACAGTCTCAAAACAACCATTTGTGAATTTACAACATTGCCCACATAGTTATAGTATGGATGAAATTCCTATTCTTATATCATACATTTTACAAGGGGTTGTACAGTAACCCTTGTAATTGTTAGTTTGGCCGAAATTGCCGATTTTTTGTCGGACGACTAGGGCCGACTACCGATTAACGAAAAATTAATTAGTGCCCGGCCGTCTAGTGATTAATCACTGACTAATCCCGATTTTTACAACACTGCTTTTTTCTAGTTTATTTTCATTTCAGTTCGGTTCTTATCCTAAAACTTCCACTTTAATTGATACTCTCAATTTTAAAAAAAAAAAATCAGCTATGTAAATAAATATACAAAAAAATCTTGCTACAAGAGGTCATATATGTCATAATAGATCATATTGGGCCTTAATGGACCACAGCGGGCAATAATAGATCTTACATGTTTTAGTGGATCATACTAGGCCTTAACGGACCACAACTGTCAATAGTTGACCGTATATGTCTTAGTGGACCATGTTGTGCCTTAATGGATAACAACGGGCAATAATAGACCATACAAGTCTTGATGAACCATATGTGTCTTAATGGATCACAATGGACAATAGTAGATCATACATATCTTAATGGACCATGTTGCGACTAATAGATCACAACGGGCAATAATAGACCGAGGCAAATGTCTGAACCATTCAGACATCTGCTTGTGAAACTAATAGTCTGAACCATTAAGTGTTGAACCAGTAAGAGGTCTGAACCATTAAGAGGTAAACAAACGGCCCTTTAGTGTACAATCAACATGTGGATTTGAGACATTTTTATACTTAGGCTATGTAGACGAAACTTGTATGCTCACCGACCTATTTGTGTTGACGGATACTTTATATACATGTTACAGGAAATTTATGATGATTCACAAGAAAACGACTTATGGTGGAATTAGAAACGCACCCAATATTTTATTTATGTATTTCTTTTAAGTTTAGTCATGTTATTCCTAAGTTGTTATAATTTTTCTTTTTGAGACAATGTATCTTTCGAAGCTATGAAATGAAAGGAAACTTGGAATCTTAATTTACTATCACAAATAGTATGTTATGACGTTTTGAACAATCTTGTCTGTCCCGTCTCGAGGTTTCCGCCATTGTTTGAGGTGTAACAAACTATCTCGGGTGGTAGCGCAACATACGGCGGGGGCGTATAGAGGACCGTTTTTTCTAGTGTTCACAAAAGTTTGTTAGTGTCCCAAAATGGAGTTGGGCGTATGATACCCCCAAGCATGACGTATCATACACCGAAGGTTGATCAACATGGATTTCTCCCTATTTAATTATACACAATTTTTAGCATTCTAGGACTATACGTGTGTTATGGTTCTTGATTAATTCACCAAAGAAAATAGATAGAAGCCAGACTAGAAAATAAATAGATAATCAGGCTTTAATAACTTTCCTTCATAACACCAATTCAAACAATAATTGCCTTTTAAATAGGCATACAACTACATCGGGAATCATGGACTAATGGATTGCTAAAATGATAACAATACATGCTAAATTAATGGAAGTAGTGGGTAAGACTGAGAATAACTGGAACGTGTCTTGTATTATTGTGTGGTTCTTCACGAGGCATATAATAACGTGGACGTCTTGCTTATCTTTAGGTATGACTTTTTTTATGTAACTTTGTTAGAATAACTTGGCTTTGGTACACAACGATGTAAGTTTTTCGTGACTTTCGAATATACCGTCATGACATGGTTTTTTATCGTCATATAAAATGTTATGTCATGATTTTTCTTAGTTATATGTACGTTTCGAGCCTGCCGTAGAACGCGGGTGGTAACCCGACAACCAGTTATTATTATATTGTTTTCCAATTTCTAACACAATCTCTTGTTATTTTCAACAAATCAACATAAACAAAGAATCCCAGTGACATAAAGTACTTTTGGACAAATAAGAAGTCGCAACAACTAAATATGTTATTGCCATAAATACTTGCATGAGGCAGCATCTTACTACCTACGAATATAAGCAATGAGCGAATCCAATTCTTTACGACTAATACCACCATTTGCCAGAGACCTCCGCAACTCACCACCCACTTCCGCGGCTCTCTTCCTTATCGCCGCCCCTTCCTTCGTATCCATCAACCGTAGAACAACCTTCTCCACCATCACCGACGTTAGCAACTTATCTCGACACGCCCATTCCCTCATCATCAATGTCACCTTTAAAACTTCCACCAACAAAAACGCATTGCGTGGCTGGTCTGAATGGATAGGCCATGCGGCGACCGCAACTCCGCAGGTCATGGCTTCCATGCACGAGTTCCACCCACAGTGACTCACGAACCCACCAATCGACAAATGCCCCAAAATTTCCACCTGTGGTGCCCACTCTCTCACAACCAACCCTCTCCCCTCCACCCTATTCTCAAACCCGTCCGGCAAGACGACCCGCCTAATTTTATCGTTATTAAACACATCCCCTTTATCCGCGTCCCGCAACACCCACAAAAATCTTTGCTCGCTTTTCTCCAAGCCCATTGCGAGCTCTCTTATTTGAGAGACTGTGAACGTTGTCGTGGTGCCAAACGAAACGTAAACCACGGATCTCTCAGGTTGTTTGTCTAGCCATTTTAAACTGGTGTGGCGGTCGGAATTCGAGACATCCGTTTGGATCTGCACCGGATTAAATGGTCCGACCGCCCAATGGTTTTTCCCGCATATCCCTTCTCTCTCAAGGGACTCAAGAAACGTCCCCTCGATGACTCTTGACGAGTCGTATATATTTCCAACGTGAAATGTTTGATGCTCGTATTGAAGGTTGACGAACTCCATGAATTCACCGCTCATGGTTTCGTCAGAAGACGGTAACTGCGGCAACATCTCCGGTCCAAACGGTAGCTCTCTCCGTAACCTATCTAAATTAAAACAATAAGTATAGAAAACGGAGAGAGCACGGAAAATGTATGTCTCAACATTTGACATGAATTTAACATCTTGGACGACGTATGACATGGCAGAGTCATGCACGACCGCGACTCGCCTAGAGGTTTCAGCCAGAGAGCGGACAAAGTCCGCCACTGGGCCGCGGAGACGTAAAGATGAGTTGAAAACAGGCTGGAGATGGGTAGGGAATGAAACGGTGCCGTTTGGGTTGGGATGTGGGGAAATGAAATCGGGGTCTGGCAGTTCGTGAAACTGAATGAGGTTATTGTGTGAGTTCCATCCGTGGAGACGGACGCGGGCCTGGCGAATGTGAGTGGCGGTGGAGATGAAGTGGATGGGGATGCTGTACGCGGAGATGAGGCGGGAAAGGTGGAGGAGCTGGTTGAGATGGCCTTGCGCTACGAATGGCACCATCACGACCGCCACCTCGGATGTCATTTTCGAGTTGTGGTTGTTATGAGTACAGTACATTGTGTCTTATTATAGTATTGGGAGTTATGTGGAACAGTGATATCCAGATGAGAATTTCATTACGGTGTCGTATGGTCCTTCGTCATTGCACACATAATGTGTTATTGTCTTCTTCCGAGTTACGTGACACTTTTCGTTTCTTTGTCATCTCATGTTTCTATAGGTTAAAAAGCCATTATTTTGGTTTTATATAAATCAAAACTAACATAAAAATAGGATGGGATCCAAATACAAAAGTACTATCAAGTACTATCAAGTTAAAAAACAATCAGAAATTTATCTTGGATAGATTTTTAAGTGGGAAAATTATGAAAATGTCGGTTGACCAAAGCTGTTTTCAAATTTGTCATGCTCCTGTGTCCTTGGAGCGGTATATCATACGCGGGATGCGTCCTTCAAGCACGGGATGCGTCCTTGGAGCGAAACCCAATAAAAATGAACACGTGGCCACGGGATGCGTCCTTCAAGCACGGGATGCGTCCTTCAAAGCACGGGATGAGTCGGGCAAGTTTCTAATGCGTCTCTTTCTCTCTCTTCTCTTTCTTTCAAATCCATGGTTGCTCCATGCATACAGCAAGTTAATTTATGTTTCTCTCTTACGATTATAAAATGTAAAAAAAAAAAAAGGTAATTTGTTTCTAAGTCACCATATGGTTGCAACCACATTTTCCATCACAACTGCTGCTGTGTTGTTGTTGTTGCTGTTCGAGGAGAGAGAAAGAGGAGAGAGAGAGAGAGAGAGAGAGAGTTGTTGCTGTTCTGTTCGAGAAGAGAGAGTAAGAGAAGAGAGAAAGAGAAAAGAGAGAGAGTTGTTGGTGCTCTGTTCGAGAAGAGAGAGAGGAAGAGAAGAGAGAGGAGAGAGAAAGAGAAGAGAGAGGAGAGAGAAAGAGAATAAAGAAAGAGAGAGTAGAGAGAAACAGACGCATTAGAATTAGAAGTGGGATGCGCCTGGGCCCACATGCAAAACGCCACGTGTCAGATTTTTATTGAGTGTTTAAGGGGTCTGCATATGGACGCATTCAAGCGGGATGAGTCCCTCCAAAGACGCATGAGGGTGACAAATTTGAAAACAGGTTTGGTCAAGAGACATTTTCCTAATTTTCCCTTTTTAAGTAGAATATACCCACCCTGATTTTGATAACCACGTCTGATAGGGTAATCAGAAAATTATTAGTTCCAAACTAAGAATACGTGTAGTGTTCGGTCAAGTACTATGGAGCCCTCTTTAATTACAGGGGCAATTTCATATATATTTCTATAAATTGCTAAATATTATATATACTCTTACAAAATTATAAATATCATATATTGATGTGTGTGCGCTGTGGTGAACTTACAATGTTAGTAGAGGTAGCACGGGCTACCCCTCAACTTTGTCTCTATAGTGTAAAAATACCCCTTAACTCCGTTTCCCTAGTGTAAAAATACTTCGCAACTTTGTCTCCATTATACAAAGGATACCCCTGGTCTAAAAAATACAAAAATTGGGATACCCATAAATTTTTGGTCTAGTTCCGCTGCTGTGTGTGCGGTTGGTTATGATTTTTTTATATAATTTAAGCTCTGTTAACTCGCGAATCAAGTTTTAATTTATAAAACACGATATAATACTATCACCCTACACACGTTAGGACAAGTGCACCCATCGCAGACGTAGTATGGTTATGGCAAGATACTGAGGTCGTCCAAGGATACAAGAGCTTTTAGTACCGCTTATCGTTAACGTCTAATCTAACCAAATTTTGATAAAAAGATTTGAAAGTCATAAAACGATAAACTAAAAAAATAAAAATAAAATATAAGGAAAAACAAATAGACAAGAATGAATCACTTGGTTCCAACTCCTCTTTTATGTATCCTTTAATGATTTCCGCACTTTAGGCATTTTAAGAGATTATCTTTAAGTTATAATAGTAGGCCCCCTTCCAGGCAGCGTTATCCTCAACCTATTGGTCTGAATCAGCAGGGATACAGTCCCGCAAGGTCGGATTATTAAAAGATAATTAAGTAAATTATTAATGCGAAAAGTGGTAGGCCCCCTTCCAGACAGCGTTACCCTCAACCTATTGGTCTAAGTCAGCAAGGATACAGTCCCGCAACGTTTGTTTAAAGTTTTAATAGTAGTTTATAGATAAGGGATTCAAACGGTTCTTAATTCTCCCAAGACAGATTGGACCGCCCACTCGTGAAGTCTTACTAAGCTTGAACCAGGTTCTCGCAGGATCTATACACTGAACGAGACAAGAATTTACCCAACCACCCTTCTAACCCCCTTCCAGGGAGTTAACATGCTTTATATATACCGTAAAGACACGAATGAGTGAATCAACAAAACATGAAGAATGATTAAGTAAAATTCCTCTTCAATATAGAAAACTAGTTGTTAAAGTCATTAATACATACTCAAATAAAAAGGAGCCAAAGGTTGGAAATTAAAATATAATACATAAAAGATTTGTCTTCACCAAGTGATGTAAGAGTTTAGCCAAGCATGGCCTTTGTTTGACAAGAACTCTTACGATCGATCTTGGATCCCGAGAGTACTACACACTCTAAAAGATGGAAGATGGATGATGGTGGTGGGTGTTGGTGCTGGTGCTGGAGTGGTGCTGGAGTGGTGGCAAGTGTGAGAGAAGTGGTTTGATAAGGGATGGATTGGAATGAAACCAAACACCCCTATTTATAGCTGAAGTCAGACAATTCACATGATCCCGCACCCACCTGGCACGACCTCGTGGCCTTCCTTCTCTCTCTTCCTCATTAGTACAGTGTCAGATCTTGGACTAACACGACCCTGTGTGTCAACGGCACGACCCGTGGCCATTGTACTTGCTGTACTATCTCAGATTCTGCGAATCTTAGAGTTGACCACGCCCCGTGTTGAGTTAGCACGACCCCATGTTGGTTTATCTGGTTTGTCTTTTGCTGTTGTCTTTTCTTCTGCAGGGAATCTTAACTAGGCACGACCCATGCCTGGTGGGCACGACCCCGTGCCAGAGCTTCTATTCTTGTTATTTTTGTTGGTTTGGATGTGGATGGGGGCTTGGCGAGTCGTGTCAGTCCATCTTCTTTGTATTTATGTTGGTTTCTGCTGTTAATTTGCTTCTTTTGTGCGTTTAAGCTCTTTTGATCCTGTAAATTAAAAATAAACAAAGAAACATGCTTTTTCCAACATTAGTACCGAAAACGGGTTGATTTTACGCCGTATGTGATATAATTTATATGTTGTATTTTACGCACATTAAATATCCTCACACTTAAATCTTTGCTTGCCCTCAAGCAAAACTCTATATCGTGGCTTACACACCCAAACGGAATTGGTAGAAGAGAAGGTTTTTAGGCTTATCTTTAGAGTTTCGGGAATCCTAGTTCTAAATTTATTTTGTTTTTATTTTATTTACACTCTTATTCGTCATGTTTTATTTAAAACACATATTAAGAAAAATTATTTGGTTTGGGCATAACATGCCTTTATAAAATTCCATTTAGTTATATACAAACTAACACACCTCACAAGTGGTCACTCAACACTCGGCCGAAGTTGTTTAAGTGAAAACGCTCGTGCCCGGTTTGGAACTTACTCCTACTATAGGCTTGACAATTAATCAAACCACCTCCTTTGTGATGTTTATTCCTCGTAAATATCAAGAGGGCTTTAAAGGGTAGGTTGTGGTTCGAGTAGGTATGTTGGGTAAAAATGGTGAAAAGCGTAAAAAGTATCGATTTTTCCATTGCTTTGTGGCATAGCAAAAAATACTTTGGTTTTTTTACCAAAGTTGAAACTGAGTCATACTTGTAATTTTTGTAATCGAACTCTTTACAAAAATAAAGGTTGAAAATAAAAAGGTTTGTAGATGTGGGTGGTTGTTTTTGCAAAAGTATGTATTTTTGTGGGTTTAGAAGTAAAAAGGTTAAGGCTCAAAGGGGTTTGTCTAAGGGGATGTTTTTGGTAAGAAAAATAAAGGTTTGAAATGAAAAAAATGGGTTTAATCCTAATACCTCCATCATTTACTTACTTGGATTTGTGTCGGTAAGGATTTGGAATGTATCGCTTTGGCAAGTTCTAGATTCATAAGAACCAAACGGGTTGTTCACACAAGAAACGAAAATTGAGCAATTATTATGGATGTGTATTTGTATGCTCGGTAAAGGCTCAAAACTCACATTTGTAGGAAAAGGGGTTATAGTGTAAAAATGTATATATAATCAAATTTTACAACGATTTGTTATGCCCATTTTTATAATTTTCTTAATCGGCTCTTTTTATCACGACACTATCAGGTTGAAGAAACACTAACTAAATGGTCGGAACCGAGATAGTTAGGGGGTTTGAATCCGCATAAAAGGTTAGCTCCCTCTCGGTTGATTCAGTTGTAATGGAATTCCTTCTCCGATGATTTCTGCAAAACAGAACACCGTTAGCCTCGTCAAGGGGAGAAGAGGGTTCTCTCCTTGACCCGACTCCGGCGTGAGAATAAGTATTTGTAATGGAGAAGATAAGTATTTGAGAAGTGAGAGTGATCTGAGTTTATACCTGAACAGTTCTCTTATTTATAGCCGGGAGTTTGGGAGGGAAAACCTGTAATTGAAAAGGAGACGGAAGATGCTAACGCCATAGCGGTTATTTTCTCTTCCGTTAAGTTCCTTGATCCATCGTTAGGTTATCTCGATCCGATGTGAATGCACACGGATCGTGGATTGATCTATGGCTGGGGGAAATGCCACGTGGAAAGCGATCAAGTGGAGATTACTCTCCAATTGCATGCCTTCGTTGTGATTTCAGGGTTGCTTGTGGTGATGACACGTGTCCAGACGGTTATAACCGTCTGGGTGGTGCACGATTGTATTTCTTTCTAGAAGATTACTGCTGTAATCCAGTGTGGCACTTTATTGTGTGTACACAGATGAATTGATCCCAAGTCTGGGTAAAATAATATCCAAGTATGGATATTTATGCGGAGATATTGAACAAAGGATTTTGATCCTTTGTTAAATGGGAGAAGGCGCAAGGATTTATGTTTTCCTTTGGGCGCGCGACTATAAATTGTTGATTGCTTCTTCTTTGCAAGACCCATGCGCGGCCGCGCAAGGTCGAAAAGCTTAAAAGGTTGGTTTGTGGTATGGTTTCAAATCCTTTTTATGAGGTTTTTGGGACCTTACCCCTTCAAGTCCCCCCAGTCTAGTGTTGTACTTATGCAAATAAGTGGAGCACTGGACTTTAGGAGAGGGAAAGGGTTTTTTGGGCGCGAAACGGTAAGAAAGCTTCTATGAGAAGATTTGAATTTGTAAAGATTTTTGATGGAAAATCTTTGACTCGAAGGTAGCACAGTAAATTGATTTTGACAACCTGTCATTGTCAGTTTTGTTTTTTACCGTCCGTGGCTTGCACGCGCGCGTGTAAACGCGTGTATGTTCTGACATCTGCTTTTTTCTGTTGCTTGGGGAAACGTGATACCCGGAACAGTACTGTGACGGTTACCGATGCTATTTATTGCGATGGGTATATAATCGTTTGGGTAACCCCTGCTGTGTATTCATTGTTCTGTTTGAAAACTTTTCCTTCTTCCTTGTTTTTGAGAAATCTTCCTATCATCCTCTCGCTTATGTCAACCGGAGAACGTCAAGAAGAACTTGTTGAAGATATGTCGACTGAACTTCCACCATTGAAGTGGCCCAGGGCGTCTTTTGAGGGTTTGATCCAGAATCTTAAGTTTCCTGAAAACTGGGGTGCTTTGTATCCCGAAGATGGGCAAACAGCAGCAAATGCTCCGGCCGGGTATATTACCCTCTTTTGGGATTTTTTCTGTGATGGTAACTTTCGTTTGCCTGTTACCAAATTTTTTCTTGACATTCTTGGATTCTATAATCTGCACATCTCCCAACTTCACCCTATTGGTATGGTTAGGGTTCGACATTTCGAATTTGTATGTCGGACGATGCATGTGGAGCCAACCGTTCCCCGATTTAGGGTTTTCTATCAGATGCACTGTACCCAGGGGTTTTACTCATTCGTTCAGAGGGCTTCTGCAAAGAAAATTCTTCATCAGCCCCCAAAATCATTTCATGATTGGAAACAGAAATTTTTCTTCATCAAGGCTGGAGTGATTCCGATGAAGATGACGCTAAGAGGGAAGGACGATATTCTGATTAAATCGATTCAGACTCCTGTTGATGAGAACTGGTACCAAGATCTAAAGGATGTTCCCAATATTGCTTTGCCGGAGAAAGCCCTAGTCGGAGCCGGCATGAGTTTGAACTGGAAGATGGAACGTGATGATAAACCCGTGTACACTGAGGATGGTCATAGTAAGTATTGGGGCTTTGTCACGGTTCTTCTTCTCTCTCTTTTTTTTTTTTTTTTTTTTTGTTTTTTTTTTTTTTGACCTGCTTTCTCTTCAATGTAGTTGTTTCTCTATATGTTGTTGCCTTTAAGAGGGAAGGCGGAAAAATGGGAACTATCAAGAAGAAACCTGAAGAGGAACTTTGGTATCATCGGATTGTGAAGAATTTTGTTCTTCCGCGGGATGCGGACTTATCTATTCAACTGGCAGCTGGTGCTGGTGAGTTTATCCGTTTTTTCCTTTCTTTGTTACTTTGAGTAATCTTTTGTTTTTGCGCTTTCATAGGTGAATTGTTAAATTTGGGCGTAGGCCCTGAGAAGAAAAAACGCGCAACTACGTCCACTTCCGCGCTGAAGAGAAGTGAAACTGTTAAGACTCAACCTTTGAAGGCGAAAAATGCTGGAGAGAAGAAAGGTACGCGCCGTTCTTCTGTTTCCAGGTGTGACTATGTGGTGGTTTCTGACTCTTTGGAGGGTCTTACTCCTGTAGTGACCATGCGGGAACCAAAGCCGGAACCGAAGGATTCTGCTGATATTCCTCCTTCTAACCCAAATGAGCCTATCGATCTGGATTCCAGTCCCGAACGTTTGGTTCATAGGAAGGCCGGTAAGAGAAAACCAGCTGATGCTGATGCGGAGGGTCAGCCTCCCAAGAAAGTGCAGAGGAAGAAAATTACTAGAAAGGGAAACCTAGATGCTTTTGTTTCAGAATCTGTTCCTGGTAAGCATTTACTTCTTTGTTTTCTTTAAGCAGATGGAATTCTTACAGAATTTTATTTGAGCAGAGGTTCCTGTTTCCCCTGTTCCTGTAGAAGAATCATCTGTGGTTAATAAAGAACTTCCTCCTACTCCTCCGCGTGCTGCTGTTGTAGACCCGTTGGAGTCTACAAAGACAGCTGGAGAGGGTGTTGAGAAAACTGTCGAGGCTGAAGAGCCTGTTGGTGCTAATATAGAGGTTGAACAGGTTGCTGAACCGGGTGTGGTAGATGATATTGATAATCCACCAATCCCTGAAACTGTTGCGCAAGATTTGGGAAAAGAGCAGATTGTTGAAGAAACTTCAACTTCTTCACCGAAACCTTCTGATGCTGTGCCTGAGCGTGTTAAGAAGGTGATAGGGGAAGAACAAGATTCGTCTGCTGGTATTGGTAAACATTCTCCGATTCGCCCGGAAGAGACCTTGGGAGACTACTATTACCGGACTTACACAGAGAAGGATGCTTCTGACTCTCATATCCCCGTTTGGAATATAAAGAAAGGCGATACTTTTTCGGATTGGCATGTGTGCCAAGATTGGTTGCAGGGGATACTTCCTCCTGGAGAAATCAAGTTTCAGGAAAATCGATCGTATGAACAGACCTATCAGTCTTATCTTGCGGAGACTGCTTCTCATGTTTCTACTACTCATCGTATAGTGCGCGAGTGGTATAGCATGCATAAAGAGCAGGCATCTTTTATAGCATCTCAAAAGAAGTTTGCAAAAGATGAAAAACGTATAGCTCAGTTGAAGGCTAAATTAGAAGCTGATCAAGCTGCGTTTGAAGTTGAACGCAAGACTGAGGAATGGTCAGCTGCTGGTTGGAAGAGGAAAGCGGAAGCTGAAGCTGCTCTCTTGTCTGAGGAGCGCAAAAACTGGAGAAGAATTTGCGAAAAAGACAATGCTGAGAAGGCAAACCTTCGTAATGT
The DNA here is from genome assembly GCA_030545235.1 of Helianthus tuberosus. Lineage (NCBI taxonomy): Eukaryota > Viridiplantae > Streptophyta > Magnoliopsida > Asterales > Asteraceae > Helianthus > Helianthus tuberosus. The sequence goes on from CM060407.1 coordinate 131,026,946, forward strand.
CATTAATAACCTCAAGGCTGAGGTTGAAAAATTTAAAAATCAAGATGCAGAGGTAGAAAGATTGAAGAAAGAAAAAGCTGATGTGGAAGCTGCGCTGGCGGAGGCGCGTTCTCATAGGGAACGTAGTGAGCAAAGGGAGGTACAAGCTTTAGCCACTCTCGCCCTTAAAGATAGAGAGTTAGAAGAACTGACCGCTTTGGTTTCTGACCAGGAACAATTGAAGAAGGAATTGGAGCTTGCGCGTTCTGAGAATACTGAAACCTCCCGCCGTTTGACTGAAGTTGAAGGGAAACTGGAGAATTCAGAAATGGCGCGGGTTTCAGCAGAAAGCGAGCTCGAGCCTTTGAAGAATGATATGGCCTGGTTGAAAGATCGCGGGATTGCTTGTGTAAGTTTCTTTCTTCTTTTTTGTTCATGTATGCGCTTTTCTTGTTTTGATGCGCTTATCTTGATTTTGTAGGTTGCTGAATCTGTATTAAATTCTGAAGAATTTGATAAAACTGTTGCGAATTTGGTGGTTGCGGCGCGACGAGATGGTTATGCGCAAGGTTATGCGGAATGTTCCCGTCATGTGAATAGCGCTTTGAAAGTTAATTGGGATGATAGCAAGTCTGCTACCTTTGGCGTAAATACTTCTAGTGCGCTTGCTGCTATGAAGACAGAGTTTAATAACTTGCAACTTCCAGTAATGGAGTTGATAAATGTGGCATTGCAATCTGACGATCACGTTGCGCAACTTAAAGAAATCTTTCCGGATGGGGGAGAAGATTTAGAGTAGAATGAAATTGTATTTGAACAATTTGATTTTGTTTATGTAGGATGTTGATCCTTGTTCTGATGGTGCGCTGTTGCACAAGAATTTTAAACACTGCTGCGTCTAAAAATTTTTTAAGACGTATTTGTATGCCAAAATAGTATGTTTCTATTTGTTTTGTTAAATGTCTTTACAATATTTTGCATGAGTACAATTACTTTTGCTTTGAGTAAGGCGAATAAAGTTGGTATGAAGCTCATGTGTGAGTCTTATGGTCGTTTGTGACGTGATCACTGACCGCGCATGTAGCTTTGTGTTGTGCTACCATAATGTTTTTGCGCTTACTAAAAAGAAATTGCATGCATTTTGTAAACACAAAAATAATAGAAACTTTGTAATTTTATTCATGGATAATGCTCAGAGGCGTTACAAAGTTTTTCGGATAATTAGGTGGAACTTAACTTACCCCCTGATCGTTCCGCCGCTTTTGATAAGTCGTGTCTTTTCCGCGGAAAACGTACAGAGTTCTTTAAGTCTTAGCCCGTTTGCTTGAGCTTTCTTCCCCCCGTGTAATCTGCTTAATCTCCTTGCGCATGTTCTGGAGCAAATGCGTGAGTTCTCCATTTTTGAGGGCCTTTTCGATTTCTGTGCGCAGAGATATGCAGTTGTTCGTGGTGTGCCCATTATCCTTATGATATTCGCAGTACTGCGTCGGGTCTTGACCACGTTTACTCTTCATCGGAATCGGAGGTTTGAATTGGTGATCCTCAGTACTTAGCACCTTCGCCGGGGTTTTCGTTAGGGGGGTCCACTGCCTCTCCCTATTTTCGTGCTTGTTTTCTCTTTGCGCAGAGAACTTATTAGTCGATGTGCGGGCATCTTCCGCGGATCGACTTCCTGATGCTTCGCGCCATGACTTTTTGTACTTTCCATTTGCGCTTAAATCTGCCGGCCTGTTGTGTGGTGGTGGCGGCCTGTTTGTAGTAAGGTTTTTCTCGGTCTGCGCATAAACCTTGGCCGCCGCCATTATTTTTTCCCAACTCGTGGGGAGGCCCTCTGTTCCTGATAACACTTTGACCATGTCGTCACACCTAACCGCGTACTTAAACTGAGCACGGATTAGTTGTTCGCTAACACCTCCAATTTCTAACACTTCTTTATTGTATCTGGTAATAAAATCTTCTAGATTCTCATCATCGCGACGCCAGATGTTCATGACGTCGGATGTGTCACGTTTTGACCGCCTTTGTTGGCTGAAGTGTGTTAAAAACTTTCTCCGCAGATCCTTCCATGACTCGATCTGTCCTGTCGGTAGATTATCAAACCAGATTCGCGCTGGGCCAGTTAGTGTTTGCACAAACAAATGACACCACAGCAGAAGAGTCCAGCCGCCAACCAACCCTGCGCTGGTGAATACTCTTAGATGATCATCGGGGTCGGTTAACCCATTGAATTTTCCAACGTTAGATGGTAATTTGGCCCTCTCCAATGGGGCCAGAGCTATCTCCAGTATGAACTTCGAGTTTTCTGCCGCTTCATCAGGGCGATAAACTAAGTCATAGTTATGCTCTGCTTCAGGATTATAGATCGCCCGAGGTCTGCATTTGTTATAGTTTGGCTGCAGTCTGTTGAATACGCTGGTGTTTGCACTCAAGCGGTATGTCTGATCGGATTCATCGGTGTGAGAATCCCGTTGGGAACCCAACCTATCATGAACCGATTGTCTTCGACGAGGTTGTGGTTCTCCATGGTGCTGTCTCTGGTAACTGCCTGTATTGTCATAAGTTGACTCTTCTCTCTGAGAGGCATGAGCTCTAGATCCCGGCCTCCGTGATTGGGTTACAGGAGCAGTTTGAGCACACAATTGTGTATATACTGCGTTTAATGCCCCTTGGGACCGGACATACCATGATATCGGAGTTTCTCCTGGTGGTAAAATTGACTGTGCAGGATTTGCTGGTAACATTCCTGGGGTAACAGGATCATTTGCTCGATTAGATTGAACCTCGTTATCGTCTGAGGCCTCTTCTACGATCCCTTCTACCAATAAATTGTTTCCGACGTTTGGTCGAGGACCAGGTTGCCGGTGAGATGATGAATTTTCTGCCATGTGCAAAAACAGAAAACGGAATGAACTGAATCGAAACGAGGTAGAAACTAGAAAAACTGAGAAAACGGTGGGCGCCAATGAAGAAACACTAACTAAATGGTCGGAACCGAGATAGTTAGGGGGTTTGAATCCGCATAAAATGTTAGCTCCCTCTCGGTTGATTCAGTTGTAATGGAATTCCTTCTCCGATGATTTCTGCAAAACAGAACACCGTTAGCCTCGTCAAGGGGAGAAGAGGGTTCTCTCCTTGACCCGACTCCGGCGTGAGAATAAGTATTTGTAATGGAGAAGATAAGTATTTGAGAAGTGAGAGTGATCTGAGTTTATACCTGAACAGTTCTCTTATTTATAGCCGGGAGTTTGGGAGGGAAAACCTGTAATTGAAAAGGAGACGGAAGATGCTAACGCCGTAGCGGTTATTTTCTCTTCCGTTAAGTTCCTTGATCCATCGTTAGGTTATCTCGATCCGATGTGAATGCACACGGATCGTGGATTGATCTATGGCTGGGGGAAATGCCACGTGGAAAGCGATCAAGTGGAGATTACTCTCCAATTGCATGCCTTCGTTGTGATTTCAGGGTTGCTTGTGGTGATGACACGTGTCCAGACGGTTATAACCGTCTGGGTGGTGCACGATTGTATTTCTTTCTAGAAGATTACTGCTGTAATCCAGTGTGGCACTTTATTGTGTGTACACAGATGAATTGATCCCAAGTCTGGGTAAAATAATATCCAAGTCTGGATATTTATGCGGAGATATTGAACAAAGGATTTTGATCCTTTGTTAAATGGGAGAAGGCGCAAGGATTTATGTTTTCCTTTGGGCGCGCGACTATAAATTGTTGATTGCTTCTTCTTTGCAAGACCCATGCACGGCCGCGCAAGGTCGAAAAGCTTAAAAGGTTGGTTTGTGGTATGGTTTCAAATCCTTTTTATGAGGTTTTTGGGACCTTACCCCTTCACAGGTGTAAATTAGTAAAAACATAAATTTAAAACTTATTTTACCCAACTAAACCAAGATAAGTAAAAAGAAAATAAAAAAATTTGGGGTGATTACCAGTTTTCCAAGGCAAGTTTTGTGTAAGGCTTGTTTTTAGGACAAACAGTTCAAGGTTTTAACATCCCCCCATACTTAAATTACACATTGTCCTCAATGTGTCCCAAATAGGATTTGTGATTAAATGTGTAAAAAAGTGGGTGAAAATAACAATTTTTATGGTTACTGACACTGCAGCACGGGGGCGTGCTATGGGGACACGGCCCCGTAGCCAAGGTGCCAGTAACAATGTTGAACAGAAAACTTACAGTATGGTGGACACGAGGGCGTGCTGAGTTGACACGACCCGTGCCACCTTCTCGGTAGAAAACATTTGACATCAGACAGTTGAGCACGGGGGCGTTCCTTGTGGACTCGACCCCGTGTTACAGACACTGATCTGCAGTTTTTGAAGCGGGAGGCTCTGGTTTACGTGCATGGGATCCCTTTCTTCAACGTCCGTCATCCTCTTTTGAGTGTGATTTATTCCTACAAAGATAAAGCCTAAAAAAACATTAAACTAAAGATTAAACTAAAATTTAAACTACTTAACTAATAGATAGTCCATGGAATGCCTCCATGGTGCGCCACGTTTATAAGGGTCCTTGGCTAGACGTAAAGTTGGTCAGATGCTACCCGAGCGGGATGGCTTGCATCCCGAGTTGCATTGTTAAAGGGTGTCGTCTAGGCTTGAGTCAATCGCTTTGATGTATTTGACTGGATTATCCTCTGCTTGTTGTCCCACCTCAAACTTGATCTCCTTTTCATCAACCCTCAGTGTTAATCTTCCATCGCTCATATCCACCATGGCCCGTGTGGTGGCAAGGGAGGGTCTTCCTAACATGAGCGGAATTTCGGTGTCTTCTTCCATGTCTAAGATAACAAAGTCAGCCGGGAAAATAAATTCTCCGACTTTTACCAATATATTTTCTATGACACCTTGAGGGTATTTTACCGACCTGTCCGCAAGTTGTATGTTCATCCTTGTAGGGTGTGGCTTACCTAACTCAAGTCGGTTGAACATAGAGGCCGAAATTAGATTAATGCTAGCCCCCAAGTCGGCTAGTGCATTGATTATTGGTGATCCACCAATAGAGCAAGGAATGGTGAAGCTTCTAGGATCAATCTTCTTTTGGGGGAGCTTGTTGAGGAGTGTCGCCGAGCATTCTTCACTTAAGGTGACTTGTTGAATGGGTTCAATCTTCCTTTTGTGAGTGAGGAAGTCTTTCATGAACTTGGAGTATTTCGGCATTTGAGTGAGAACTTCCACAAAAGGAAGACTGGTGTGAAGTTGTTTAAGTAGGCACACAAACTTAGTGAATTGCTCATCGGTCTTTTGCCGAATTAATGACCGGGGTAAGGAACCGGGGTTGGTTTGGTTGTCTCGGTATTTTGGGGTTGAGTATTTTCTTGGTTATTGGTAATGGGTGTTTTTGTGGGGATTGGATCGTGTTGCTGTGGTGTTGGTTCAATTTCAGGTCCTACCTTCCAGTTTCTTAGGTTGATTACATTTACTTGGGCTTTTAGGTTTGTTTCGGTGTTACTAGGTAAGGCTCCTTGTGGTATCTCGACAAAATTTTGGGCAAGTTGGCTTGCTTGTTTTTCTATATTTTGAACACTAGCCCGTTAGTTTCTAACTTCAGCTTCGGTTTGTAAGAACCTTTCCGAGTACCTTTTATCGGATTCAGAGAAAAGGCGAGTGATGAGATCCTCAAGCATTTCTATTCGTCCTTGTTGTTATGGTTGGAAACCTTGTTGCTCACTTCGGGGTTGTTGTTGAAAGTTAGATCGTTGATTTTGATTTTGTTGGTTATTACCCCCTGATTCCCTCCAACTAAAGTTGGGATGATTACGCCATTCGGGAGTGAAAGAGTTACTTGGAGCTCCCGATGATTGTGGCCGGTTATTTAGGTAATTTACCACTTCCGTTTGATTTTCTAAGTCTTTCGTACAACTCAAGTTTTTATGTGGGCCGCCACATCCTTCGCAAGCCATAACAGAAGCCGTTTTGTTTAATTCAAGTTTCTTTATTTTTATGGTTAAGGCTTCGATTTGGGCTTGCAAAGAAGTGGTTTCATCCACGTTGTGGGCGCCCGGGGCTACAGATTTTGAGCCCTTAGTGGTGTGCCATTGAAAACTGTTTTAAGCAAGTTCTTCAATTTGATTATAAATTTCCTCGGGATGCCGATTCCCAAGGAGTTCCCCGGAGCCAGAATTAAGGATTTGCCTTGTGTGTGGCAAGAGTCCATTGTAGAAAGTGGACACTTGTTGCCAACGTTCAAGATCGTGATGTGGGCATTTCCTTAATAGCTCCTTGAATCTTTCCCATGTCTCGTACAATGATTCCTTGTCTTCTTGAGAGTAGGTGTTAATCTCGGTCATGAGTTTGACGGTTTTAGTGGGAAGGAAATATTTGTAGAGAAATTTTTGGGCAAGCTCATCCCAAGTGTGCACGAACCCACTTGGGAGGGTGTTTAGCTAAGCTTTCGCTCGATCTTTAAGGGAAAAAGGGAACATATGGAGCCGGATAGCATCGTTGGAGGCTCCGTTGATCCGAAAGGTGTCACATATTTCCAACAAGTTGGTAATATGTAAATGGGGATCTTTATCGGATAGGCCATGAAAAGTAGCGGAATTTTGGAGCATTTGGATTAAGTGTGGTCGAAGCTCAAAGTTATTAGCATCGACATTAGGAGGGTTAATAGCAGCTCCAAGATTACCGACCGTAGGCCGTAGGTAATCCATGAGAGTGCATTGATCCACCATAGGGGTTTCGCTTTCATCAATGAAAATCCCAGCAAATCCTGCAGATTTATTTGATCTTGATAAATTCACATTTGAAAGTGTTGTTGTCAAGCATAACAATGCAGGTCCATCAGAAATTTCATCATCAGACTATGGGTATGAAGTCATCATTCCTCAACAAAATTCTGTCTCAATGGGAAGAGCAGCAGATGTTCAAAACAGGTGTCAAAGCTCAACCACTGCTACCTCAACAGTTGTTAACCAAAGTAGCCCATTAACCCCTACTTCCACATCATCAAACACTGTTGATAGTCCTCCATCAGTGGATAAAAGTCATCATGTGTCCACTCCATTACCTCCTATTCCACAGCCTTTTGAAGCCACTGCTGGATCATCAAAGTCACCAGCAGTGGTTAGCTCAGATGATTGATTATTTTCACCCCCATGATCACAAAACATTGATATTTTACATTTTGAAACCATTTTCAATTCTTTTTTTATCATGTTTTGTTTGTTCAGCCGTGAGGGTTCGACGTATTTCTTTTCAATATTCAAAATTTTAACAAGTTAAACCAATCACATCCAGTTTTAAACACAGGATTTCTGCTCATGTACCAGACTACTCCGTTATTCATGCTGAACTTGGATTAACCTCAGGAGCACCTGCACAAACATCAACTGAATCACTTGAACAAAGTAAACCACGCCTGCTTGACCTTGGGTATTTTGACACAGTAAGATTCATTCAATTTTAGAAAATCTTTTTCGTTTTTCATAAAAACATTTTCTTTCTTTGCTTCAACCTTCTTGGTTGAATCGATTTTACTCTTTGTCTCATGATCAGAAGTATTTTTCTTCTTCACCACCCAAGTTTGTCCATTTGAAACATTCTTTATATAAACCTTTGAATCACTTTGAATATTTCTTTTTGACAATTCAACTTTTTGTTTCCAAATTTGTTTTGGTTCAAACTTGGGTGTTTGCTTTCTCTCAACTTCTGATTTCTTTTTCTTTTTATCAACATCAATAGGCTTCAGATTTTGTGGACATTTTCGACCAATGTGTCCAACTTGTTGACATTTAAAACATGTTTTCTTCAAAACATCTTTGGCATGTTGTTGTTTCTTCTGAGCATAGAATTCTTCATTAGTCTGTCAACTAAATCGGAGTTCCTTCTCTTTTTCAAAACTAGTTTCGTGAACAAAGTTAATCTTTTTCTGAAAATTTGACTTTTCAAAACTTTTCTTTTTATTCTTTTTCTTTTTATAACCAAAACTAGCTTTAGTAATTTTTTTCTTTTCGTAACCTAAATTTCTTGATTTGTTATAAAAAGATTTCTTCCCCGCTTTACTGGCAAATTTTTGAATTTTAGTTTTTCCAATTTCCACCAATTTAAACAATTTCACGATATTTTCCACAATCACATTTTGAACCGGAAATTCAACATCTGAAAACAATTTGTCAGATCCAATCATTTGATATGCGAACATTATAGGATCATCATTTGTTTTTGTCTCAGATATAGATTTTAAATTCTTCAAATAATTTTTATGAAAACTTTCTTCATCTTCATCTTGTGATTTGGAAACATCAATTTTGGTGGAATCATTTTGATTTTCTTCTTTCAAAACATTTTCAACCACATTTCTTACCACATCTGATTCTCCAACATCAAATTTGGTGTAAGTCACGTCAATATTTTCAGGCAATTGATCAACCATATTTATTGCCTTTTCCACATTTTCACCATAAAAAAAGAATAATTTTCCTCCATTGGTGGCGGAACCTCATGATATTCTGACCCAATACCTTTTTTATTCTTTTCCTTTTCAGAGTCATTCTCATCTGGTTTAATATTGAATATACATTCAAGAATATATGAGGAAGCACGATAACTCTATAACTTGTTATTCTTCTTTTCTTTTTCAGCCAATTTACGTTTTAGCACATTAACTTGATCGATATAGTAATTTACCGTTAGGTGTTTATCTTTATAATTGGATTCATGAAATCTTTTTGTCTCAGCAAGTTTTAGGTTTCTGTTTTCAAGATTTTTAAAACGTTCCTTCATTTCCTCATATACTTCTTTTATCCTATGATGTGAATATTTCATCACATCATATTTTTTAGCAACTCTTGAACAATATTTTCATTTTTAATACAATCATTGCACTTCGCTGGACGCTTCTGCTTCAATATTTCATTTTTTTTTCAAAACCATTGCATTTTTGTGTCAGCTCATCTTCTTTTTGTTTCAAAACCTTTTCTTTTTCAAGAATTTCCTTGCATATTTGTACTAGAAATAGTTCTTTTTTCTCAAACACTAAGTGAGTTTGATTTAAATACTCTTCAAAATCAACTGTTTCTTTGATTTTTTGTTCAAGAAATTCTTCTTTTTTTTGCCACTTCAACATAGGTTTTGTTTAAAAAATCTTCTTTTTTCTCAAGTACTGTGCGCTTTTGTTTGAAAAATTCTTCATTTTTCGCACAGACTTCACATGGTATTATGTCAAACTTACTCTCAGTTTTTCCATGTTCAATATCATTATCACCAGTTTGATCTGCCATCACATGATCTTCTTTCTCTTCCTTTTTCTTCTCTCTTTTCTCTCTGTAAAATCCACAGCCGGTGAAGTATCTTTCTACAAAATTAGTACAAACTTCATCAGCTATAGAATTAGCAACATCAGAATTTATAGAAACTTTATCAACACCACATTCTTCATCATTAACTGCCTCCTGAGATTCTTTAACAATCTCAGCAACCATTGCTCGTTCGTCAGGTTGAGGAATCATGTTATTACAGTTGAAGCCTTTGTCTTCATGTATGACAACTAATGCTTTATTTCTTGACTTAGAAAATCCGGCTTCAACCTGTAGCCTACTAAACAGATTGATGTTATCTTGATTATCTTGACCTGTGCATTCTCTTTTGAAATTTCCTTTTCTTCTGCATTTGAACAGGTCACTTTTGACTTGTTGAACCCCAGTCGAGAATCGGATGCAAGTACACATTGTCTCCCAGTAATCTCAGTAAATCTCTGTGCTCGTCTCATAATACTTGCCATACTCCATAGAATATCCATCAGTTCCATCTCTTCTGGATCAATCTGGACATAGTCTTCCTTTGTCATATTACAATTTCCAATTCTTCCAGCTATAAGACTGTCATATGATTCAAGAACTGATCCGAGAAATGCCATCTGTTGTTTCACTGTGGATTCATTCAGACCTTGAGCATTTTGTAGATTTACTATGACATTGCACTGTAGTACTTGAGACTGGTTGTTTCTCTGGTTTGAATTTGTGTTTGATCCATGTGAAGATTTTGAATTTGGAGTTGAGTAATTTGATTCATTGCTCAAGAATGTTCCAAATCCACTGCTGCTTGAGTTGTTGTTTGTCGAGAAACCAGAAAATCCAGATGAACTTTCTACACTGTATGTTGTCTGTACTTTTTGATTCCGATTATCTGATGAACTATTATTTCTGTAATACAGACTCATATCTTGTTGTTCATTCTTTAACATTCTGGCTTTTCTCAATTCTAAGTCGTGCGCTTCCAGTTTTTGAATTAACTTGTTAAAACTAATGGTCTCGATTTCTATATTGTTTCTCATGATCATGATATATGTAGACCAATCGTTTTCTTTTGGAAGTGCATCAACGAGCTTGTCAATCATATCTTCTCGGTTCTTTTCTATCCCTAGCAGTTTTAATTCTTTAATCAAGTAACAGTATCTTTCTATCAATTGTTTCACTGTTTCGCCTTTTAGAATTGTGAATTTTTCAAGTTCCTTCTTCATTAAGGCTCTTTTACTTTTCATCCCTGCTTATTTCCTTTAGCTTTATGTTTTAATTCATTCTATATTTAAAAAAGCAGTTCTGTTATGTTCTAACCATGATAGAATACTATCATTCACTGATTGTTGCAGAAAACTTATCATTTTCTTTTCATATTTGAACTTTTCTTGTTCTTGTTCATTATATTCTATCAGTGATTTCTTTTGACCATTTTCATCTAAAGGTTCATCATATTCTCGCAAAACTGCATACCAACATCTCATAATCATCTAAGTTTCTTAACCTAGGTAGTTAGGATGATGTTCCATGTTCGTTTTCAAATTCTAACGTCTTAGTCACCCAATTCGGCATTGTTGCAAAGGTATTGTAAAACTTAGAATCCATGATTAACACCTGCAAAAATCACCAAACGATCAAACAACTTTGAAAACAAGAAGTATATCACTTTCATGCGAACGGGAGATGTCAGGTTCGTGCGAATGTGACGTCAACAACACTCTAGCAGATTCGTGCGAACTGAACTTGTCAGATTCGTGGGAACTGGACAAGTCGGATTCATGCGAATGTGTCTTGTCAAACTAGAACAAATTGCAAAACTCGAGTTACGTTTTTCATAGTTTTTCAAGAATTTTCAACGACTTAGTTTGCATTTTGATCTGATTCTTTCAAGGACTGACTTAAACAAGATTTAGCATAATATATTCAAAAATCAGTCAATTCTGTCCATGAATTTGACGTTAATTTGCGTTTTAAGTTTGAAGAAGATGAGTAGAAAAAGTATGAGTAGAAAGAAGATGAATTCAGATCCAAATCGGCTCAAATCTACTTGAATCTTGTGTTCTCTGTCCTTGAAACTGGTCTTCAAGCTCTGATACCACTTGGGAGGACCGTTTCGGTGTTCCCGAATACTCCGACCGGCTAGTTTAACTCCATATCTCGTGCGAAATCCGAGTATGAAGGTGACATGTACAAGAAAAAGCTAATTAAATTGGTCTCTATTCAATGTTTGAAGTTACAAAACCACGAAACCAAACGGACAGAGTTTCCCCTCTCTAGTCCAAAAGTTCCAAATGACAAGACATAACCACCTATTTCCTAGCCCATCCACACATACTGGTTAGGATGAATGCGCATTAAATGTGGATGGTACTCTGGTGCGGATCTGATCCATTCGCCTGAATCTGCGCATTCGAGCGAATGTGCACTACATTACAAACCTCGTCTTGTCCTATACTATTAACTACGACTCGATACATTTGACCCTTATGAACAAGATTGACGAAAGCAATAGACATAATGCATTCACAATATTGGGAATAATGAACAGTTTTCTGGGTGTTTTGAGGTCTTGGACTGGGATGTGTAACTATAGGACCACTGGTTTGGGTATACATTCCCTAGTAAAGTGACCAAGCCTATTACACTTGTAACACTTTATCTTTGATTTATCCAACCCAACTATTAAGTTCCCATTCAACCCTGGAAACTTCCTACCAGTTCTTTTATAAAACTTGCTTGTTCTCACACTTAATAAGGCAAGTTGATGCAAAATGTCCATTTCTTCTAGATCTGTGGGGCCAAAATGTTGAAGGTCATTTAACTCAAATGATAAGTTATTAAAAATCTGGTTTTCCCCATTTGCTGTGAAAGCATAATTGGGTGAGTAAGAATCAGAGTTGAATGCTCCACTAGATGTTATGTCAATAAAATGATCATAACTCTGATCCTTACTGCTACGAGATGTTTCTTCCTGACCAAAAAGTGTTATACTACCAAAAGAGTAGTCATCAGCCACCTTTCCTGACTCCTGTAGCTTCTTTTTTGGTTAAGCTCTCTCTCATAAGTGAGGAGCCTACCATGAAGCTGAGTCAAACTCATCTCCTTAAAATCCACAGAATTTCTAATAACAAAGGCTATAGTGTCACATTTTTCTAGTAGTGATCTAAGAAATCTACTATTCAAGTTGAATTAGCATATTCTACATTTACAAGTTTTAACTCAATAATTAGACAGCTAAACCTTTCAAACTTTTGGGTTAATGACTCTCCTTTGACGTGACAAAACGTTTCATATTGTTGGTTCAAAACCTCACTGTTGTTCTCAATGACCTCTTCTGTACCACTGAACTGCTCTTTTAGTGCATCCCATAACTCCTTAGCACCGTTACAGTGTAACAGGCCAACATAGATGTCATGGGGTAGTGATGTAGCAACTATACTGAATGCTTTAGCATCTAACTCATTTTTTTGAAAATCCTGCTCGGAGTAATTTTCAGGTTTCTTAGGTACTTAGACCTTGGGATCTTCTGCACTCGGCACCATCGGAACATGTGGTCCGAAGATAACTGATTTCTAGCATCTGGTGTTTTGCTGTGCAAGTACATGACCCATCCTACATTGCCAGATATTATACTCAGATCTGACAAGCATAGGTGGTTTATACAGGGTGCCAATGTTATGAGGATCATTTGTGTTTTGAGACATTTTGGTTGTTTTACATAGATTTTGTTTAAAATACTTTGAACGTGATTTAAACTTTTAACTCTGTTTTTCAACTTCCTATGAACAAATGATGTCAATGAAATAAGCTGATCTTTTATATCAAATTGATTGTTAAATCGAATTTGATTGACCTATGCTCTGATACCAATTGTTAGGATCCGAGTTTGAATTGTTTGTGAATATTTAAGATGAAAGATGTAAGATGATAACAAAGATGGAAATAATGCAGCGGAATGAAGATAAACTTTAAATCACAAACAATGGGAGATTTGCTTTCATCATGAATACTTTTAACTGAATGATTGTTATTACAACGATTCACGTATGCATGAATTACAAACTCCCCTTCAGCCTAAGATCCCTCTAATTTTCTCGTACAAAAAATGTCAAGGTAAAGTGATGAATAGAACAGTACTTGCACTGTTCTATTTATAGTACAATGCAAAACTCTAAGGAATCTAAGCTGACGTCACCTAGACAGTGACATCTAACAACATGTAACAACCTCTAACATCTGCTATAACTAATACATTGTTACATTGAAAACACTAATATACAACATATGTTGATTCATCATCTGTTGAGCTCTATCATCTGTTGAGCCTCATCATCTGTTGAGCCTCATCAAACCTTTCTTCATCAGACTTTGTCTTCTTTAAACATAGGGTGATCAGACATTTGTTAACAGCAGACTCAGTCTTCATCAGTTGGTTCACTTTGGCAGACCTTATGAATCAGCAGACTTTAGCTTTTAGTTGACCATTGGTTGCAGCAGTTGTTTGATGCCTTTGCCATTGGGAGGAGAATGACTTCAAGCACTGTTATTATAGATCAGTTGAATTGTGGACTATTTTGGCTTTCAATCATCTGTTCTTTTGGCAGGGTCCACATGAGCCAACAGGCTTGAAGTCTTTTTCTCAAAAAGCGCTCGGGTTCGTCAAGCGGTACTTTTATGTCTTTGTCGTAGGTGGAGGTCATGCACCAAACTATATCTCCTGCGAATTATACAGAATTGTGTAATTTTCTATGAAAAAAAAAAACAAAAAGAATGTCTGATCAGAAGAATAGCATGACCCCGTGCTGGTGTTGGCACGGCCCGTGCTGTCCAGGAAAAGTTTATGTTTTCAACTTCCCAGATACTAGAAGTTTGACACAGCCCCGTGCTCCTGTAACACGTCCCGGTGTCTCTGTTCCATAACAAAAAAACAGCTATTCTCTGATACTGTAGGTCTGACACGGCCCGTGTTGATCAAACACGGCCCCGTGTTATTCCTGCCAAAAGTAGAAAATTAGGGGGAAAAGAAGAAAAACTTAAAAAGAAAAGATAAAAAATGATTAGGCCGTTAATTTTGTGCTTTCTCAAAATCCTTGTGTCTCCGGTAAAGGCGCTAAAAACTTAACATGTGTGCGGGTGGTTATGATTTTTTATATAATTTAAGCTCTTTTTACTCGCGAATCAAGTTTTAAATTTATAAAACACAATATAATACTATCACTATACACACGTTAGGGAAAGTGCACCCATCGCGGACGTAGTATAGTGATGGCAAGATACCGAGGTCGTCCCAGGACACAAAAGCTTTTAGTACCAGCTTATCGTTAACGTCTAATCTAACCAAATTTTGATAAAAAATTTTGAAAGTCATAAAAAGATAAACTAAAAAAATAAAAATAAAATATAAGGAAAAACAAATAGACAAAAAGGAATCACTTGGTTCCAACTCCTCTTTTATGTATCCTTTAATAATTTTCGCACTTTGGGCATTTTAAGATATTATCTTTAAGTTATAGTAGTAGGTCCCCTTCCAGGCAGCGTTACCCTCAACCTATTGGTCTGAGTCAGCAGGGATACAGTCCCGAAAGGTCGGATTATTAAAAGATAATTAAGTAAGTTTTTAATGCAAAAAGTGGTAGGCCCCCTTCCAGGCAGCGTTACCCTTAACCTATTGGTCTGAATCAGTAAGGATACAGTCTCGCAAGGTCGGTTTAAAGTTTTAATAGTAGTTTATAGATAAGGGATTCAAGCGGTTCTTACTTCTCCCGAGGCAGATAGGACAGTCCACTCGTGAACTCTTACTAAGCTTGAACCAGGTTGTCATAGGATCTATACACTGAACGAGACAAGAATTTACCCAACCACCCTTCTAACCCCCTTCCAGGCAGTTAACGTGCTTTATATAGACCGTAGAGACACGAATGAGTGAATCAACAAAACATGAAGAATGATTAAGTAAAATTCACCAAAAATTTAGAAAACTAGTTATTAAAGTCATTAATACATACCCAAATAAAAAGGAGCCAAAGGTTGGAAATCAAAACGTAATACATAAAAGATTTGTCTTCACCAATTGATGTAAGAGTTTAGCCAATCATTGCCTTTTTTTGACAAGAACTCTTACGATCGATCTTGGATCCCGAGACTACTACACACTCTAAAAGATGGAAGATGGATGGTGGTGGTGGGTGTTGGTGTTGTAGTGGTGGTGGAGTGGTGGCAAGTGTGAGAGAAATGGTTTACCAAGGGATGGATTGGAATGAAACTAAGCACCCCTATTTATAGCTGAAGTCAGACAGTTCACACGGCCTCGTGCCCACCTGGCATGGCCCTGTGGCCTTCCTTCTCTCTCTTCCTCATTAACTTGAGTGTCAGATCTTGTACTAACACGGCCTCGTGTGTCAACAGCATGACCCGTGGCAACTGTACTTGTTGTACTATCTCAGACTCTGCGAATCTTAGAGTTGACCACGTCCCGTGTTGGTTTGTCTGGTTTGTCTTTTGCTGTTATCTTTTCTTCTGTAGGGAATCTTGACTAGGCATTGCCCATGCCTGGTGGGCACGGCCCCGTGCCAGAGCTTTTGTTCTTGTTTTTTTGTTGGTTTGGATGTGGATGGTGGCTTGGCGAGTCGTGTCAATCCTTCTTCTTTGTATTTATGTTGGTTTCTACTTTAATTTGCTTCTTTTGTGTGTTTAAACTCTTTTGATCCTGTAAATAAAAAAGGAACAAAGAAACATGCTTTTTTCAACATTAGTACCGAAAAAAGGCTGATTTTACGCCGTATTTGATATAATTTATATGTTGTATTTTACGCACATCATATATACCCAATTTATTAAAAAAATTAATAAATGAAAATTTTACCTTAATTTTTCTATAAATTTGAAATCTCATATATGACCTTTGTGGAGAGTTCAAATGAAAATAAAAATTTTATAAGAATAAAAAGAATATGTTTTAAACCAATAGAAATGCTCGATTTTACTTCATTTAATATTTGTATTTAATATTATTAATAAGGGCATATAGGTAAATTTCTAATTGTAATTAATTAGCCAACTAATTAAACTTGTAACTCCTTGTTAAATATACTCTTTCAAGATAAAATAATTTAGGGTGAAGGACAATTTTCGACATGTGTAGGTAAATTTTAGTATGTATAGGATAAATTCATAAATGTGCATGATAAATTTAGATATGCGTAGGGTAAATTTCAGTAAGTGTAAGTTATATGTAGGATAAATTTTGAAATGTGTAGGATAAAATGTTTTTTTTTTTTTTTTTTTGCTTTATTAATAAGAGATAACATAATTAATGGGAGGAGTTATAAACTATTTAATGTTTTACCATTATGCCCTTTCTTCTTTTTCTTCTCACATTAAATTTCTTCTCGAATGAACCTCCCCCTATGACCTTTAACCTCAAATATTATATTTACTCTTTTCTAGCTTGATTTATTTAGCTTTAATATTATATATATATATAGGGCCAGGATTTAGAGAAAACGGTAGAAAGTGTGAGAACGGTGAGAACGCTTATGGATCGTCCGATCTAAACAATCTATGGACTAGATTGACGCGGTGGCGTTTTCGTAAATAACATCAATTTTATTACGTGGACGCGCCTCATTAAGGGTAAAAAGGTCTTTACACTTCTATACCAAAACGCCATATGATGAATAAAACGTCATTACGGACCAAAACACATCCCTATATAAACAAAAACATTCCAGACATAAAAACACATCCCCCCAGAACCTGAAATGCCATATTTCTACTATATACCATTCATCTTACAAATGCCAAAATCCCCAAAACATCAAACACAACTACTCAAAAATGCCATATTTTCTACTATATACCATTCATCTTAGAAAACGCCAAAACACTCAAACATCATAAGATTCCAAAAAATTGACGGTTCTTTCAGAGACACTATTTCCTCAGTAAAACGCCAAAAATGCCAAATATTGTTTTTTGTATATTCAAATATTGTTCTACGCCAAAGTTTTGGATAATGCATTCTTCCCTGAGGTGTTGTGACTCAAATAACATTTTGCTGCATTAGATGGACAAATCATAAACAAAAAGATGCTGGTGTCAGACTTATGTCATTTTTTATGTTTTGTTATTGATGAATATTATAATGGCATGAAAAAACGAATGACACTGATGAGTTGTTTGAAGATACATATTCAAACAAAAAACTCATGTCATTTTGTCTTTCCAAACGACCACAAAAACACAAGCATGGCTAAGCCAAACCACTAGCGAACATGATTCAAAGAAGAAAGAGAATGATGACAGTGAAGATTTGGAAGATGAATTGTTTCTATTTTTATTTTTTTAATTTTCTTTTTCTGTTGTTTGTTATGTATTTTTCAACTTAGAATAAAAAATACATTATATTAATAAAACGCCAACCAGTCATAATGCATGTGAAATGCCATAATGCAGTAAAAACGCCAAAAACTCACAAACTATAATGAAAGTAGTTTGTAGAAGTATTAATAAAAGCTAAAAATGGAAAAAAAAAATGCCAAAAACTACTTAAAGCCATTCAAAAACGCCAAACTTGGGAGATGGAAAGTCTATGACCCTAAAAACTCATAAAAAGCTGAACAAAAATACAGTAAAAATACAGAGTAACTGAAAAGACAGCTACTTTATTAATATCATTTATTATAAAACAAAATCCGGCCTAAACTACGCGCCAAAAACATCCTATAAGCGAGACATCTTTGCACAATCAACTGATCACAAAACCAAAAATAAACGCCATATTTCCTAGAAACCATTCACTTTAAAAAAGCCAAAAAATAGTTAAGAAAGCCACAAATGCATAACCTCGATTCTTCTATATTGAGTATTGATCTCAATGAAGTTTCACTGAATGGATTCTTCTCTGAGTTGGGTATCTCTATAATCTTTTGCTGAATGAGATGGACAAATATTCAAGAAAAAGAGACTGATGACACTGATATGACATCATGTCACTTTGTTCTTGATGGATATATTGATGGCATGAAGGGATCAATACATTAGAGCAGGCGTTGGTCTTCAACATGTCATCAAACAAGTATATACCCACCCACCATAAAGGATGCCACAAAAAATAACCATCTTCTAAAGACGGGCGTTATGTAGGAAAATAAGGATCTACATAAGGTATTCAAAAACAGGTTCAAAACGCCAAAAAAGTTCAAGTAGAAGAGGCTGATGACAGTGAAGATTTGGATGAGAAATTAGATTATGATTTTTTTTTCATTTTCTATTGTTTGTTATCTAATTCTCTACTAATTTAAAAAAAATGAGTATAAAACGCTAAAAACTACAAACACCAAAACGCCTGATAGTGTGAAAAACTGTGAGAACGAATGCTAGCAAAGCACGATGTTGTTATATAAAACGCCAAAAAACGCAAACAAAGTATTACTGGAAAAATCAACACTAGTTGACAGATGAAAATTGAAAGAAACAGTAATTGCTAAAACAGTAAAATGAAGATACGGTATCATTATTGCCAAACATTTACTTATATTAAAAGCCACTACATGGAAAATTGAAACTTATTTATCTTTTCAAAACGCCATAATTTCCTGTCACATTATAGGCTTGTATCCTACATGGCAAAACACTTGATATAATAAAATCATGAAAAAATAAAGGCCTGCATCCTGATCTAAAAAACAATAAAAACGCCAAAACAATACTTAAAACGCCAAAATATTTACTATAATCCTGATCTAAAAACAATAAAAACGCCGGGTATTTATTAAACGCCAAAAAAATGGAAAGATGAAGGGACACGCGTTTAAAAAAAGAAATATGAAAGGACAAAAAAGCCCCTCCGCCCTTCTCTAAGCGGCGTGACACATGTTGGTTCAGGATGCGTTCTCACCATTCTCACACTTTTGAGCGTTTTCTCCCGAAACCGTTTCTATATATATATATATATATATATATATATATATATAGAATACTATTGTTTATGAAAAAATAAAAATAAAAATGGGTAAAAATAAATTTAAGCTTAAAATGTGTTATATAAAATATGAAGTAAAAAGATAAGCATATATGAAAACTTAGAAGTTAAAAAAATAAGTGTAAAATGATTATCTATTAGATTGTTTTTAATAAATTGGGTACAGTTGACATTTTAACTATTTTGTGAGTGTATATATGATATTTTTAGTTTTTGTAAGGGCATATATGATATTTTTTTTATTTTGTTGGGTATATATGTGTAACACCCGTCTAATTATTTAACGGTTTTCGTTTAAATTACGAAAAATAAACATGAGATTATGTGTAAATACTGTCGAAAATACGGGTGAATTAAAACTTTTACAATTTGAAAATATTACAATTTAATATCTAACGAATTATCGTTTAAAATTTACGACGAAACAACGCGCGGAAGCTTTATTCTAGTGTGTTCGGTTCTTGTACGCTGCTTGATCTTCATCCGGGAACTCTTGATATCAACCTGTGATCAAAACCAACTTAAAAGTTAGTCTTGATACCTTAAACACTGGCTTAAACAAGTTTCTTGCTTCATACAACAAAATAAAAGAAAAATTCCGGATTTGATAGTTCTCGCGGGCCGCGTGAACTTAATAGATATATGACGCGGGCCGCGTCAACCTGTCGCGTGTCGTGACGACAACGGGTGATTCCTTCGCGTGTCGCGAGAGTACATGTTTTCCAACAGGTCTGGATCTGTGACCTGCATTTTCCCAGCAACGCTATACTTTACGGAAACGGCCATAACTTCTTCGTTATTGGTCCGTTTCACCTGATTCTTTTTCCTACGTGACCATAATTTAATTCTCCATCATATGGAGTTAAAATACAACATTTAACTTCACAAAATTTCAGACTTCAAGCTCTCGGCTTGAAGTTCAATTACGACACTTTTTGACCCATTCGCGGTTTCATCTAACAAACTTGTTTGTGACCTTTGTTTCTTTTGTAAACACATTATTATTATTATTTCCTATTGTACAAGGTTCCAATCTCGAGTTATTACACATTTTTAACCCGTTTCACTATCACTTCTATTTTGACCCGTTAAGGGTATTTATGCACTAAGGTCCCATAACATCCCTTTTATACTTTTCTTAAGGATTTAATCTATCAAAACACTTACTTCCAACAACCTTTAAAGGTCGTTTGCCCGAATTACGCAACAATGGCATTTTAGTCAACTTTAGCCCCTCATTTACGACGAAGGGCATTTGCTACTAATTTGACCAAAAATGTATGTTCAACCACAATCTTATTTATACGTACCTGGCTCGAGTCAACCTAGTGACCCGTTTCGACACCTTGCTTCTTTTTTTATTATCAATATTCTTATGGCGACGCAATTACCCAAATTACTATTCGCCCCTGTAAACACATGACTTGACAACCACATTAGTTGATTTTGTCAAATGGCGTTATTCCCACCATTTGACCCGTTCGGTCTATATGACCCAACATTTTCATATGTAACGAAACATGATTTTTAATTACCAATCACACGTCCGACCCATTTCGGATTTTCTCACTAGATCCCTTTCTTTCTAAAGTCAATTTCTTATATTTTTAACCCATTCGGCTTACGCTACGGGTGTCATTTGAAACTTATTTTACTTTAGTCGATACTTGACTAAATTTCCATTTTTACCCATTTTCCATTACTAGTTACGCGATAAGGTAACTTTAAGAAAAACTTACTAATTCTTAACCAATTCATGTCTAGTTTACCATTTTGCCTCTTTTACCATTAATTATGGTTTAAAACATTTTTTTTTATTGGTTCCGACTCATTTCGTTTCGTGTCGGAACCCATGATTCGAACCTAATCCTTATTTGTATTCATCGCTTATAAAATAAACACATATAATACAAGTGGGTGTAAGTTTTACTTACTTTGCATCCGAATTACGCTTTTCTTTTCTCACTTGCTTCGATCGACCCACTTTCTCCCCAAGCTTCACCTAGCTTGTTAAGCGCCTACTATCATCCATCATTCACAAGGTTGTTAGATTAGTCATTCTAAATCATGACTTTCACACCTTATGAATCTTTGACTACTTTCTTATTGAACTAAATCATAAATCATGAGTTTAATTCTTATGTCAAGACCCACTTCAAATCAAGTATGAATTCTTAACAATTTCCCTTTTTGTTCAAGTTGTTCATTCATACAAGTTAGTATGGTGTTTATAAACACCAATACAACATAAATTTCATTAAATCATCCTAAACCCATTTTTCATAAGCTTTAACGCATAATTCTTTATAATAATCAAATCTGCGTTTTTACTCAACTTTTAGCATTTTAATCCTCACTTAGGCGTTTCATCAAACACCTAGCGGGTCAGATTTTTATATCATCAAAACCAAGTTTATGACTTATAATTATCATCTAAATTAACTTCAATTAAACAATTTTACACAAGTCTTAACATCCATATTTCTGAATTTTACTCTTAAATTCATATTATGCTAGAACAAGATCATCAATTCTAGGGTTTATCAAGTTTTCTTCAAGTTCATTAATCACCTACAATGGTGATTATGAACTCTATAATTAACATGAAATCTTTTAACAAGATTTCACCTAGGGTTCATCCCTAGACACCATATCCCTTCTAATTTCATTCATGCATGATAAAATCAAGCTAAATTTCAGTTTTTCACAATTAACCTAGAACTTGAGATGAATCAAAATACAAGAATTTTGCATACCTTGTGATCCCCTCAACAAGGTGATCACTAATTCGTGCTTGGAAATCGATTTGGAGCTGATTTGAACCCTCAATCTGATAAATTTTGACATGCTCTAGAGTTTGGTGGGGAGCATATGTCGCCCCCTGTGTTCTTGTTCGACCAGGCCTCACAAATGAGGTGTTGGGTTTTGTTTTTAATTAAAATTGATAATATAAGTTTCAATTTTAACAACATTGGCCCCTCTAATTTGATTAGTTAATTAAGTAGGGCACAACCTACTTATTTCCAACAATATTCCCCGCTTATTAACTAGGTTAAACATTCCTAGTTAACTCAGCGGGTTTGGGAATATTTATGACTAAGCTTATTTTAAGTCCCGTTAGGTCGGGCCTTCTATAAACTTTATATTCCTCAAAAGCCTTTATACTACTTTTATTTAATATTAGGTTTATTTATTTAAAATCCTAATATTCACCGGGTTACTTTTACCACTAACGGTACTTTACCCGTCTTTTAGTATTAACGTGGGTTAATTACCAAACCCGTTTTCGGGGTGTTACAAGTCTACCCCCCTTAAAGAGGTTTCGTCCTCGAAACCCTTTCTTACTTAATTCATTGAGTTTAAACTCAATGTATTTGATCCGAGATATCATTTAAACATTAATTATACTTTTAACCAATTGTTAGTATTACCAGATAAGTATGGTAACATCTTTTTGGTCACTAATTGTCTACGTATCTCATACGACATAGTGCAACTTAAAATAACGTAATCTCGTTATTTCCACTAGTTTAGTTAACTTAGTGATATCCATCGCTTTCATATATTATCGAATTCTTTATGAATCCGTTATTTTGACCCGTTTAAAGGTCTTTAGTGAAATCTTTCACTTTTAGCAGCAATTTCTTTTGTCTTCAAATTTATTTATTTATTCGGTTCAGTCATACCGAACCTACGCTTACAAGCAAACCAAATTTATTTAAATGACCTTGACGGGTCTCACTAATTAGACTTATTAGTCCAGTTACTTTTTACCGCTCGCCTGGTTATAATGTGATTCTACCTCATATTGCATTTCTTGACCGTGATCGTGTCACATCATGTTTAATTCATATCAACATTTTATTTTCGAAAACATCACTTTTTTGAATATATCTTCTTGCGCTTATTAGTGTCAAAACTTGTATCCTTCATGCTTACTATTTAAATTCCTATCAGAACTTATGTTTGTAAAAACATTATTTCTTACTAAAACCGAAGTTTTAGTTTTAGGATCTTCTCTTTAACTATTGTCAATTATCCATACCAAGATATTGACAGTCCATAATTTATTCTTATTTGGTTATATCCCATTATCGGGCTCATTATTCTCTTGCATTTAACGCTACCTTTATCTGGCTAGCGCTCATTTGTGCCATTCGGCGTTATATTGTATTCAACATGTTTCACCTATTAATGTGAAATCCATCACTTATAAACAATCAACTTTATTCTTTATTCAACCCATTCGACTTCGAATAGTTGAACATATTTACTCACAATTTCTATATACGAGATTTTATAGTCATCACTCGTAATCCAAGTCCTTTGATTTTTTTTTTCAACCCGCGTTCACGTCTCTTGGTTTACGCATGTGTTTAATTCTTACCCATCAACCGGGTGTTTTACCGAAGTCGTTATTATTGCAACCCTCCCGGTATGCATTAAGACATCGCTTCATTTTTATATTCCGACTTTGTCTTTAAGTTTGACGTTTTACCAAAAACGACCCGTTAGGGGACATATTTGCATTTTCCGGGTTCGAGTGTAAGTACACTCCCTCCCAATGCTTGTCTAAATCATTTTACATGTTTGCGTTTTCTGGGTTCGAGTGTAAGTACACTCCCTCCCAATACTTGTCTAAATCATTTTACATGCTTGCGTTTTCTGGGTTCGAGTGTAAGTACACTCCCTCCCAATACTTGTCTAAATCATTTTACATGCTTGCGTTTTCTGGGTTCGAGTGTAAGTACACTCCCTCCCAATACTTGTCTAAATCATTTTACATGCTTCTTTGTCCCTTTACTCGGGCTCATTATCCTGATGTAATACGCTTCCGTCACTCGGTTGTGCGTTTACATTATTATCAAATATTTTGCTTATCTGATTCATTTGGGTACTTTTTAATTAGTCCCATTCACTCCGCCCTTACTACATCGGATGTAAATGTGTCCGCTATAAGAAACTCGTGGTATCATATGCCACTACTTACTTGGCCAGAGTAAGTGATTTAACACATGACATACACGACCTTTTTATAGTTTTCACATCACGCCCTATGTAAGTAACGCCTCTATTCAGTTTTCTTGGAAATTATATCCTGGATATGTATTTCTGTTCAGGTTTTCCAAGTTTCTAATTTACCTATGCAACGATCATTCTCTACATGTTTGTTGCATATTGCTAATTGTGCGATTATATTTAAAAACACGCACCTGGTAATGCTTGCCCCGACGGGCGTTTCTTGCCATTAACCTTGTTCGCGGTCGTTACGCGATTTAGTCCTTAGTGAGCATGCTCCTATCGTCATACTTCGGACCGTTCCTCTATCATATCCTTAATTTGTTCAACTCTTGTCATCTTTAAATGCAAGTGTCCTTCAATCAAGATATTCACAAAAGTTAGTAATATCAACTTCAATAATCGCCTGTATTATAATACAAGGCTTTTTCTACTATACGCGACAACGCGCGTATTTTTGTCAACTATATTTATCATTTAATTGAGGTAACGTGTATCAAACGATAACCCTATGTGTTGTTCACAACATTTCAACACATACCAAACCATTAATATACATGTACTTACCGGATTTGCGATCAAGCCTCGAACCGAACACCAATCTTTATTAAGAGCATAAGGTTTAAGTCCAAGCATAGTTCTCCCACCATACTTGAATCTCTTAAACCAAGGCTCTGATACCAACTTGTAACACCCGTCTAATTATTTAACGGTTTTCGTTTAAATTATGAAAAATAAACATGAGATTATGTGTAAATACTATCGAAAATACGGGTGAATTAAAACTTTTACAATTTGAAAATATTACAATTTAATATCTAACGAATTGTCGTTTAAAATTTACGACGAAACAACGCGCGGAAGCTTTATTCTAGTGTGTTCGGTTCTTGTACGCTGCTTGATCTTCATCCGGGAACTCTTGATATCAACCTGTGATCAAAACCAACTTAAAAGTTAGTCTTGATACCTTAAACACTGGCTTAAACAAGTTTCTTGCTTCATACAACAAAATAAAAGAAAAATTCCGGAATTGATAGTTCTCGCGGGCCGCGTGAACTTAATAGATATATGACGCGGGCCGCGTCAACCTGTCGCGTGTCGCGACGACAACGGGTGATTCCTTCGCGTGTCGCGAGAGTACATGTTTTCCAGCAGGTCTGGATCTGTGACCTGCATTTTCCCAGCAACGCTATACTTTACAGAAACGGCCATAACTTCTTCGTTCTTGGTCCGTTTCACCTGATTCTTTTTCCTACGTGACCATAATTTAATTCTCCATCATATGGAGTTAAAATACAACATTTAACTTCACAAAATTTCAGACTTCAAGCTCTCGGCTTGAAGTTCAATTACGACACTTTTTGACCCATTCGCGGTTTCATCTAACAAACTTGTTTGTGACCTTTGTTTCTTTTGTAAACACATTATTATTATTTCCTATTGTACAAGGTTCCAATCTCGAGTTATTACACATTTTTAACCCGTTTCACTATCACTTCTATTTTGACCCGTTAAGGGTATTTATGCACTAAGGTCCCATAACATCCCTTTTATACTTATCTTAAGGATTTAATCTATCAAAACACTTACTTCCAACAACCTTTAAAGGTCGTTTGCCCGAATTACGCAACAAGGGCATTTTAGTCAACTTTAGCCCCTCATTTACGACGAAGGGCATTTGCTACTAATTTGACCAAAAATGTATGTTCAACCACAATCTTATTTATACGTACCTGGCTCGAGTCAACCTAGTGACCCGTTTCGACACCTTGCTTCTTTTTTTATTATCGATATTCTTATGGCGACGCAATTACCCAAATTACTATTCACCCCTGTAAACACATGACTTGACAACCACATTAGTTGATTTTGTCAAATGGCGTTATTCCCACCATTTGACCCGTTCGGTCTATATGACCCAACATTTTCATATGTAACGAAACATGATTTTTAATTACCAATCACACGTCCGACCCATTTCGGATTTTCTCACTAGATCCCTTTCTTTCTAAAGTCAATTTCTTATATTTTTAACCCATTCGGCTTACGCTACGGGTGTCATTTGAAACTTATTTTACTTTAGTCGATACTTGACTAAATTTCCTTTTTTACCCATTTTCCATTACTAGTTACGCTATAAGGTAACTTTAAGAAAAACTTACTAATTCTTAACCAATTCATGTCTAGTTTACCATTTTGCCTCTTTCACCATTAATTAGGGTTTAAAACATTTTTTTTTTATTGGTTCCGACTCATTTCGTTTCGTGTCGGAACCCATGATTCGAACCTAATCCTTATTTGTATTCATCGCTTATAAAATAAACACATATAATACAAGTGGGTGTAAGTTTTACTTACTTTGCATCCGAATTTCGCTTTTCTTTTCTCACTTGCTTCGATCGACCCGCTTTCTCCCCAAGCTTCACCTAGCTTGTTAAGCGCCTACTATCATCCATCATTCACAAGGTTGTTAGATTAGTCATTCTAAATCATGACTTTCACACCTTATGAATCTTTGACTACTTTCTTATTGAACTAAATCATAAATCATGAGTTTAATTCTTATGTCAAGACCCACTTCAAATCAAGTATGAATTCTTAACAATTTCCCTTTTTGTTCAAGTAGTTCATTCATACAAGTTAGTATGGTGTTTATAAACACCAATACAACATAAATTTCATTAAATCATCCTAAACCCATTTTTCATAAGCTTTAACGCATAATTCTTTATAATAATCAAATCTGCGTTTTTACTCAACTTTTAGCATTTTAATCCTCACTTAGGCGTTTCATCAAACACCTAGCGGGTCAGATTTTTATATCATCAAAACCAAGTTTATGACTTATAATTATCATCTAAATTAACTTCAATTAAACAATTTTACACAAGTCTTAACATCCATATTTCTGAATTTTACTCTTAAATTCATATTATGCTAGAACAAGATCATCAATTCTAGGGTTTATCAAGTTTTCTTCAAGTTCATTAATCACCTACAATGGTGATTATGAACTCTATAATTAACATGAAATCTTTTAACAAGATTTCACCTAGGGTTCATCCCTAGACACCATATCCCTTCTAATTTCATTCATGCATGATAAAATCAAGCTAAATTTCAGTTTTTCACAATTAACCTAGAACTTGAGATGAATCAAAATACAAGAATTTTGCATACCTTGTGATCCCCTCAACAAGGTGATCACTAATTCGTGCTTGGAAATCGATTTGGAGCTGATTTGAACCCTCAATCTGATAAATTTTGACATGCTCTAGAGTTTGGTGGGGAGCATATGTCGCCCCCTGTGTTCTTGTTCGACCAGGCCTCACAAATGAGGTGTTGGGTTTTGTTTTTAATTAAAATTGATAATATAAGTTTCAATTTTAACAACATTGGCCCCTCTAATTTGATTAGTTAATTAAGTAGGGCACAACCTACTTATTTCCAACAATATTCCCCGCTTATTAACTAGGTTAAACATTCCTAGTTAACTCAGCGGGTTTGGGAATATTTATGACTAAGCTTATTTTAAGTCCCGTTAGGTCGGGCCTTCTATAAACTTTATATTCCTCAAAAGCCTTTATACTACTTTTATTTAATATTAGGTTTATTTATTTAAAATCCTAATATTCACCGGGTTACTTTTACCACTAACGGTACTTTACCCGTCTTTTAGTATTAACGTGGGTTAATTACCAAACCCGTTTTCGGGGTGTTACAATATGAAAATTTTCAAGTTCGTAAGGATATATATGAAATTAATCCTTAATTATATAACATGTGTGTGTAGTGGATGAGGTCCCCTTCAATTATATATATATATATATATATAGTGAAAGTGTAAAATACAATATCCCTTATCGTACAATACGTACGATATAGTGAAATCGCATGTTTTAAAAATAAACATGTTGGAAATTGCAAGTTGGGTTTTTTGATGAAATCGCATGTTGTTTTTTTTGTAGCAATTTCGCATGTTGGTATATAAAACAATTTCGCATTTTGGTTTTTCAGCATAAATCGCATGTTCGATCGAATGACTAAGATGAGCGCGTACATATTGTACGATAAGAGCTATTGTACGTTAACCTAACCCTATATATATATATATGTGTATATATATATGTGTATATATATATGTGTAAATATATATGTGTATATATATATATGTGTATATATATATATTGTCGGGTTTTTCACATGTTTATCAAAGTAATTTTATCCAAATAAAATTAAAACGCAGCAGAATATATATTTAAAACATGTTACTTTCTTGATATAAAACCCATTTTATATGTAAAACCCAATAACCGGATCCATATATGAACATGCATGCTATCAAAATACAATCATAGGGTGTTTAAGAATACTACCATTCCAAGAGCTAGAAGATATGAAGAAGATGATATTCTTGAATGAAATCTTCAAAGGAGAAGACCTCAAGCTTGCATACCCCAAGCTTCCAACAAACACCTTATGTTGCTAGGATTTGTACACTTGAAACTCACTTGAAAATCCCTCTTGATCAAACCACCTTTGGCCGAAAATTTTTGAGAGAGTTTTGAGTTCTTGAACTTGGTAATTATCTTGAAAAAATTAATCATCTTGTTCAAGTCTTGCAACATCTTTTCTTAAAAGAATGAGAGAGAAGGTTGCCACCCAAATTGCTCAATCAAGTATCATCTAGCCATGCAAAATGCATGCATTATGATTGGACCAACATTTGGTCTTGGGAAGTGTATGGGGGGGGGGGGGGGACATGTTATTTTAAAAAAAATTCAAAATTTCTTTTATAAATTTAAGTCTTGTTTATTTTATAACCTTTTATAAAATATAACATCTTATGTTTACAAGACTTATGCAACCTTTTAAAATGTTATTTAACCCATTAAATAACAAAATAAAATATTCTCTCAAAATAAATTATCCATATAATTTATTAGTTTGTCAAGTGCAATTATTTAGAAAACCAATTTCTAATTATTTTAAGTGTTAATATTTATTTGTTTGATCATATCATAAATAAATATTATAGGTGTTTGTCTAGCTTGTTATTGGGTATGACCCGACTTAGATCATAACGTACTAGCCACATCAATTTAATATGTGTCTTGGGCATACAGAGTCCAACAATCTCCCACTTGCACAAGATACCTAGAAGATTAATGCAAGCAGTAAATGACGCCTAACAACGGTTTACTACCCCTAATACGTATGACGAAGTGTCATTCAATAACATCATCCCCTTCAAGTCCCTTACTTGAACATGATTTAGGTGAATCTATCATTTATCCCTTTGTTACCGATGTCATGTCAAATCCAAATACATAGTGTGATCATTCTCTGTTGATTTAACTTTAGCAGGCCTTAGACATCTTACTCTCAACGAATAAAAGAGAACAAATCCCTTCTTGACTACATACGTCTCTCACAATCACCTCGTACCACACCTGAGCTTAGCCTTATGTACTGTCTTATTACAGACAGCGAAGAATTAAGTCAAGGTATAATATTTGCTGAATATCAAGAATCAATATGTATCTCAGGTCAGAGGATACTATGATATTCGCCTTTGCTCAAATTTACTTATGATCAATCACAAATGATTCTATGTAATAACATTTGAGAGCGGGTCAGTCCAATATTTGTATCCCACAAATATCTATGAACTTTGGCAGCAACACTTTGCCCTATATTCATACCTAATGAATATCCACCAATCCAAGTTCATAATAGTCTTACATTCATATTTGTTCCCATAAGTATGATTGACTACGGACATTTAGAATAATTAATTTATTCACGGATTTAAACATGCTAAAATGGAACATAACTCAAAATACCATAAAAGAGTTAAATAACAATTGTTCCAATATCCAAATACAAAATAGATCAAATCCAATCACTAGAATATCGAAGTCCTAAGGCACAAGTATGACCCTCATGTTTTGGCCGTTCAAGGAGCTTCGTGAGTGGATCCGCAATGTTTTGATCGGTGTGAACTTTACGAATACATATCTTTCCCTTTTCAACTTCATCCCTTATGTAGTTGAATCTCCGCTCAATGTGCCTAGTCTTTTGATGTGCACGAGGTTCCTTGATTTGAGCAATCGCACCCTCGTTATCACAAAAGATCTCTAGGGGGTCTTGAATGGAAGGGACTACCCCTAGGTCGGCAATGAACTTCTTTAACCATGCAGCTTCTTGCGTTGCCAATTAAGCAACAATGTATTCTGATTCTGTAGTGGACAATGCTACAACACCCTGCTTCGAGCTCTTCCAAGAAACTGCAACTCCATTCAAAATGAAGACATACCCAGATTGTGATCGAGAACCATCTCGATCAGTTTGGAAACTCGCATCCGTGTAACCCTTTACAATGAGTTCCTCTTCAACAGATCCATATATTAGAAATATATCCTTAGTCCTCCTAAGGTATTTCAATATGCTCTTAACAGCCATCCAATGACTGTTACCTGGATTTTGCTGGTATCTACTTGTCATGCTTAAAGCACATGACATGTCCGGTCTAGTGCATATCATTGCATACATTATGGATCCTATAGCAGACGCATATGGGATTCCTTTCATTCTTTCTTGCTCATCCTTTGA
Source organism: Helianthus tuberosus (assembly GCA_030545235.1). Lineage (NCBI taxonomy): Eukaryota > Viridiplantae > Streptophyta > Magnoliopsida > Asterales > Asteraceae > Helianthus > Helianthus tuberosus. The sequence goes on from CM060407.1 coordinate 131,057,790, forward strand.
GCTTGGACATTGAGTCATATTCAATATTGTCCCCTTTTGAATAGGTACCAAACCTTTCTTAGAGTTCTCCAGCTTGAACCTTTTCAAGACTTTGTCAATGTATGCACTTTGGTTGTCATACATGGATTGCATCTCTACGTTCATAGCCTCAAGCCATTTGTCGCAATCGGATTTTGACATTGCATCATGGTATGTGTTTGGTTCATCTGAATCTTCCACGTAGCATCCATCCATGAAGAATCCATATCTTTCAGGTGGATTACTAATTCTACCAGATCTATGAACGTTTTGTGTATGTTGATCAACCATTTGATCATCTTCAACAACCTCTTGTTGAGTGCTAGTATCAACCAAACGTGTATCGGCTTGTGGTTGTTGATCCTCATTAAGTTCCACTGTTCTACTAGTTCCTTCCATAAGGAACTTATCTTCCAAGAACTTAGCCTTTCGAGCAACAAATACCTTTTGCTCTGTTGGATCGTAGAAATAATATCCTATATCATCTTTAGGATATCCTACAAAGATACACTTAGTGGATCGTACTTCCTGTCACACCCTGACTTTTGCGGAAGCGTGATTATGTGTGACTTGCTTAATATCATTGCATTCAACCATAACAAACAACTATATGATAAAACTAAGATGACCATCCATTAGTTAGTTTTAAAACATTACAAACAACATTGTTTCAAATCCCAAACACAGACTTCAAATTCATATTACAAACCATTCGAATTTGTTTCAAGTTCCATAAGGACTTGACAAAAGACATTATTAAAAACTAGGCTTTGAACTATGTATCTTATCCAGGATAAGATACACAATCCAAACCCTTAGACACCGGACGGCATCTTTTATTTCAGACAACACTGGGAAACTTCCAATGCCCGCCATATCCATCTCAATTCCCTGAAATACATATAGTTTGAAAACATCACCAAAAGTTGAGCGAGTTCATGTGTTTTGTATGTGTGCACGAATAAACCTTGAAATTATTGTAAGTATGTTTGTATTGGTAAACCGGTATGAAAGCAACAAGGAAACAGATCAATTAATGGTTTGCAAGGCCATTAACATGTGTGCAACGGCATAGGAAGGCTCAAACCTAGCAGATTTTGTACCGGGCTTCTGGCTGGAAGACATAGTCACCTCATGGGCCAAATCCCCGCCCTCATGGGTGGGGCTCGCTACACCCAAATAGATCTATCACTCATGTCCCTCGGTCCTACTACGAGGATTAATGGTCTTAAGTGTGCGCCTACCCATTCACATGATCTAACAGTTCATTCCTTAGCTAACCATACCATTTGTAATCATTAAAATATTTGCAACATGTATTTCACCCCCGAAGTTATAAAACTGAAAACAGTTAAAAGAAAAGGGGTACATGAACTCACAGTCTTGCGTCTTTGATCAAATAACCCAAAGCTTCTTCTAGTGTGTACGACTACCTACAAACGTACTACGGTTTATTAGACGGGTGGGTCGTGCCTTGACTTAGTCTTAATTAGTGTCTTTGGGTTACATTGCCTTGTGTCATGGATATTATTCCAAGGTATATAATTATTTGTTAAAATATTAAATATTTTAACTTAAATTATATTTATTAAATTTAGGAATAATTGTTAAAATAATATATTTTAACTTGACACATTTATGTATTTGTACATGTATAACTTCTCAAGGATAGGTGTATTCATACTCGTATTCTTAAACTTGTATATTTTTGCCAAGTATCAGTGGCGTATTCCGGTGTATATTTATACGTACGAGGATACATAATCTCATTGTCTTTATTAAGTATTCTTATACTTAATTTTTGTATTCACTTTTCCAGAATAATATTTCTAATAAAAATATATATTCTCAAAATATATATTTTAAGAAAACTTACATAGAAAAATTATTTATAATTTTTCCTTTGGCAAAAATAATTGTATTTTCATTTAAACCTCAAAAATAATATATTTTCAAGTTTAACTTAGAAATTACATATAAATCTATTTTTCACTCAAAAATAATGTATTCTAAATTTGTTTGAGAAAATATATATTTTCTCCCAAAAATAATATATCCTCTAATAATTTCAAGAAAACATATATATTTTTCCTCACTCAAAAATTAATATATTTTCTCTTGTCAAAAATATGATATATTTTTGTAACAATTGTAAAAATCATATTTTTTATTCTCTTGGTGTCCAAATACCGTTTACCCAAAATATACTTATGAATTTAATTCCGGAATATTTATGTAAGTTATATTCCTTGTTTGTTTTCTCCAATTTTGGGTATAAATTGTATATTCATTTCTTGGAATTTTGGTAATACTTATTATTGTAATTTTTGGTATTTTGGTGAGTTATATTATTTTAAGCCCTAAAATAATATAACTAATACACATAATATACAAATAATCACACACATGGTGACATCTAAATATATTCTCCTTAATACAGATTTAGTCACTTTTATTATCAAAAACCAACATTTAATAGTTTGTAATTTTTGTAACAAATATTATGGCAAACTTTATATGAAAAATCATGGTTAAAATATACTTGTAAATATTTGTTTAAAAATATTTTTCTATGTGTTTAATTCCTAGAAAATTTTTGCCATAATTTTCCCTTAAAAATGGAGGTTTCCAGGCTTTCAAAGCATATCATTTTCTTTTATAAATCACCACAATCAACGACAACCCAAACAATACTTACCAAGTGCCATAAATTAAGCATTAATCACTACTTCATGAACTTGAAAGTTTATAAAAATTGGTAGTAACTTACTAGTGTGTTTAGTAGACTTAGTTACCCTTTAAAGTGTGGTTATTTATTTGGAAACATCATTCTTGAAGAATTTGGATGTTTACAACTTGTAAAATATTTTTCTAAAAATATTTCTTCTTGGGTTTTTCTTGTTAAATACATGATTCTACACTTGATTAACCACTAAAAATGTGATTAGTTTCTTTAAGAACCAAGTTTATGTAAATCTTGTATTTTAACTTGGTTTCTTGAAAATTATTCTTGAAATCACATGTTTACAAGACTCTCATCACACTTTGATCATCATTATTCAAGGAAAACATTTAATCTTTCAAGTTCATGTTTCACATAAGGATGATCACTTTGATCTACAACATAATCATCCTCTCATCTTGTTAGATTATGTCTTTAATCACCATCTAGCAAGATCATATGATGTTTAACATCATTAACACAATCAATCAACAATCAAGTAGCATAACAACACTTAAACAACATGTATTCTTATGATTTTAGTCTTATGTTTAAGATTCATGTTCTTGATCATTGGTGTTCTTCATGATTCTTTACTTGTAGCATCTTTTAACCAACTTAATAAGATGTAAAATGGAGTTTAGATGATCTTACTACTAGCTCAAGGCTAGGGATGAACACAAGAAGATGAAGATGATAATTGAGGTGGATAATAGCACTTGCAAGAGGTCTTTCCACTTCCAAGAGCTCCTAGCTTCCTTGTGATGCTTCTTACACCTTTGTATGAGTAGAGATTGGATGAAGATTGAAGGATGATGATTGTTCTGTGTGTGTGGGTTCTCGACCAAAGGTAAGGGAGAGGGGAAGAGAGTGTGTGTGTTGTGAGTTTGTGAAAGAATGAGAAGTTCATGAGCTATAGGTCACTTATATTATTTTCCAACACAAAATTCTCTATTGGTTAATATGTTGTAAAAGATGGAACAAGATCAAATTAAATAAGCAAAGAAATCCAAGGTGGGGCCACCTTGTCTAACCGTCCAACAAGGGGGGGGGGTCTTGGTTTGTTTGTAAATGATAGTTAGGTTTATTTAGTTGAAATCTAAGTGTTATGGTTAGTTGTTTAGTTGTTAGGATGTTATGTAGTGTGTTATGATGTTCGGGGACCATAACTAGCTCGGAAATGGTAAAACAATGCTTCTAGTGAAAATTTGGTGTTTCGGGTAGTGTCTGGTTGTTCGGTTGGTTACCGGCTCGTTAAGGTGCTAAACTATGCAGTTTAGTGTGTTTTATGTTATCTTTCATGACAGTTTTGATCCCCGATACTTAGGAAAGCATTCTGGACCATTTAACCATATTTCTACATGATATTTAGTTGTTTCAATGCTGAATTCTGCAGTTTATGTGAGTTTTAGGCACTTAAACTATCACTAGGAAGGCATTTTTATGATCCTTACTTCCCTACACACTATACTAGTGTAACTCTTGGTTTCTGGCTCATTCTGTGTCTCAATACCATGTTTGTCTATGTACTAAACTCCATCAGCATTTTTCTGATTTGTCTGATAACTGTGCTAACTTTGTTTCATGCGTCATTTGAATCAATAAAGTGTTGCATGCAGTAATGATATGACATTATGCAATTTGTGATGCACATGTATGTATATGGCAATAATCAGAAAGCAGTTCATGTCATTAATTGTAAATCAGCACAGTCATTAACTCATAACTACTATTTAATAATTGTACGGATACCTGCAAATTTGACAATTGTCACATTCTCCCCCTGTTAAGAAAATTTCGTCCCTAAATTTTAAGCTTCACTATTAGCTGCAGGGGATTTGGGGAACAAATGTGGGTATTTTGCTTTCATACGGTCTTCACGTTCCCAAGTAAACTCTGGGCCGTGACGTGCGTTCCATCTAACCTTGACAAGCTTAACACTACTCCTCTGAGTCTTGTTAACCTTCCAATCTGTAACCTCAATGGGTTCTTCGGTAAAGTGGAGTGTGTCGTCAATGTGTACTTCATCTGCAGGGATGACCACTGTCTCTTGAGTTGGAGTTTTCTTTAGATTAGATACATGAAATGTATCTTGAACATCATTTAGTTATGCTGGTAGCTCCAACTTGTACACTACTGAACCAACCCTTTCCAAAATTCTGAATGGCCCGATATATCGTGGGTTTAACTTACCACGCTTCCCAAAGCGTGCCACACCTTTCCAAGGTGAAACTTTCAATAAAACCATATCACCCACTTCAAATTCCAAGGGTTTTCGTCTCTGATCCGCGTAATTCGTTTGTTGATCACGAGCCGCCTTGATGCGCTCTCGGATCTGTGTGATCTTATCAGTTGTTTCTTGGACTAGTTCGGTACCAACCATCTGTCTGTCACTTGCATCTGCCCAGCATAATGGCGATCGGCACTTACGTCCATAGAGAGCCTCGAATGGTGTAGCTTGGATGCTTTTATGGTAGCTGTTTTTATAGGAAAACTCAACCAAAGGCAGATGAGTATCCCAACTGCCACCTAAATCCATTACACAAGCACGTAGCATATCTTCCAACATCTGAATCATTCTCTCGCTTTGTCCATCCGTCTACGGGTGAAAAGCTGTACTCAGATTCAACTGAGAACCAAAAGCTTCTTGAAAGGATTGCCAAATCCTTGAAACAAACCGTCCATCTCTGTCCGATATAATCGAGATAGGCACTCCATGACGTGCAACTATCTCCCTTAGGTAAAGCTCACCTAGCTTACCAGTGTTATCCTGCTCTCTAATCTGCAAGAAGTGCGCACATTTTGTCAATCGGTCCACGATTACCCAAATCGTATCATGACCTCTAGGAGTTCTAGGTAACTTGGTTATGAAGTCCATAGAAATCTGCTCCCACTTCCACATGGGTATTTCTGGCTGTTGCAGGAGACCTGAAGGCTTCTGATACTCGGCCTTTACCTTGGCACAAGTTAAGCACTTCCCAACATAAGTAGCAACATCACCTTTAAGTCCTGGCCACCAGTAGTAATCCTTCAAATCTTGGTACATCTTGTCCGATCCTGGATGGATCGAGTACCTCGATTTAGGAGCCTCATAAAAAATAACCTCTCTAAGACCACCAAAAAGCGGAACCCAAATACGTCCCATGAAATGCAAGGTTCCTTCCTCGTTGGGTACCAACTTTTTCTCCATTCCTCTGAGAATTCATCCTTAATGTTCTCTTTCTTAAGAGCTTCCCTTTGTGCAGCACGAATACGCAATGCGAGGTCCGTCTGAATAATCATCTCTAAAGCCCTAACCCTGATGGGCTTGATCCTTTCCTTTCGGCTAAAAGCGTCTGCCACCACATTCGCCTTTCCTGGTTGATATTTAATCTCGTAGTCATAATCATTTAACAATTCAACCCATCGTCGCTGTCTCATATTAAGCTCTTTCTGGTCAAATATGTGCTGAAGGCTTTTGTGATCCGTAAAAATAGTACAACGAGTACCATATACATATTGTAGCCAAATCTTCAAAGCAAACACCACTGCGCCTAACTCCAAATCATGCCTGGTGTAGTTCTTTTCATGGACCTTCAGTTGGCGAGAAGAATAAGCGATAACCTTCTCGCGTTGCATTAGCACACATCCCAAACCCTGACGTGAGGCGTCATAATATACCACGAAGTCGTCGGTGCCTTCGGGTAGGGATAATATAGGTGCATCGCAAAGCTTATTCTTAAGCAGTTGAAAAGCTTCTTCTTGTCTGTCTCCCCAATCGTACTTCTTATCCTTTTGAGTGAGGGAGGTCAGCGGTTGAGCAATCTTGGAGAAATCCCTAATGAATCTGCGATAATACCCTGCTAAACCAAAAAACTATCGGATCTCGGTTGGCGTCTTCGGAGTTTCCCAATTCTTAATCGCCTCGATCTTGGTGGGATCCACATGAATTCCATTCTCGTTTACCACATGGCCGAGGAACTGCACTTCTCGTATCCAAAACTCGCACTTCGAGAACTTAGCGTAGAGCTTCTCCTTCTTTAGCAGCTCTAAGATGGCTCTGAGGCATTGCTCATGATCTTCCTTTGTCCGCGAATAGATCAAAATATCATCGATAAATACGATCACGAATTTATCAAGATATGACTTGCAAACCCGGTTCATCAAGTCCATAAATACTGCCGGCGCATTTGTCAACCCAAACGGCATCACTAGAAACTCGTAATGTCCATAACGAGTTCTGAAGGCAGTCTTTGGTATACTCTCTTCTTGAATCCGCAGCTGGTGATAACCTGATCGAAGATCGATCTTGGAATAATAACTTGATCCCTGAAGTTGGTCGAATAAATCATCAATCCTCGGCAAGGGATACCGATTCTTGATGGTTAACTTTTTTAGCTCCCGGTAGTCGATGCACATACGAAAACTACCGTCCTTCTTCTTGACAAACAGTACTGGAGCTCCCCAAGGCGAGAAGCTTAGCGTTATAAATCCCTTGTCTAGCAACTCCTTAAGCTGCGTTGACAACTCTTGCATCTCTGAAGGCGCATGTCGATAAGGTGCCTTGGCTACAGACGCGGCGCCTAGAACCAAGTCAATGTGGAATTCGACTTGCCGTTGCGGAGGTAATCCTGGCAAGTCTTCGAGGAAGACTTCAGGATATTCCCTTGCCACAGGGATATCTTCGAGCTTTGGTTCTTCGGCCTCGTTGTCCACGACATGAGCTAAGAAGGCAACACATCCTTTACGCAAAAACTTCCTTGCCTTCAAACAACTAATAATCCGTAGAGGCGTATCATGCTTCTCCCCGTGTATCACGATCGTCTCTTCATTCGCCATCGGGATGCGAATAACCTTCTCACGACATACAATCTCTGCACGATTACTCGACAACCAGTCCATCCCAACCACGAAGTCGAAGCTTCCCAATTCCACTAGCAGAAGATCCAACGAAAACTCACGCTCTCCAAGCTCTATAATGTAGCCTCTAATCACTTCATTGGCTTCTACTAGCTTCCCATTAGCTAGTTCTATCGAGTACGGGATGTCTAACTTACTTGCTACTAAACCAAGTATATTCTTAAACTCTAGAGATACGAAGCTATAGTAGGAACTGGTATCAAATAGCACAGATGCAAAATGTTGATTAATAGGGAACGTACCAGTGACTACGTTCGGATCCTGGCGAGCTTCCCTAGCTCCAATGTTGAACACTCTTCCACGAGCTTGGTTATTTTTTCGGCAATCCTGCTTAAAGTGCCCTACATCACCACAACCATAAAAAACTTGGTCGTGTCCATTCCCATTTCCGCCTTGATTGTTGTTATTATTTCCCCCACGGTTTCCATTTCCCACCTGGTTTCCATTTCCGTTCCTGTTTCCATTTCCTCCGTGATTGTTGTTTCCTCCTTGATTTCTGTTCCCATAACTATTTCCACCACTGTTACCATTACCATTTCCATTTCCACCTTGCCCACCAATTCCACGACCAGCTCCAACCCAACATGATTCCTTAGAATGACCATTCCTTCAACAGTTACCACACTTCCTAAACCTGCACTGACCGGCATGATGAAACTGACATACATCACACTTGGGCAGGGTGCCCATGTACCCTCTTCCTTTGTTCTCAGCATTTGCAGTGCCAGCTTGTGCCTCAACTGGCGGGTCAGCGTCCCTACGCTTGTTGGCATTGATCTTGTTGTTCGCCCTAGTACCCTTCTTGAAATTTGAAAACTTCCTTTTGTTTTCTCCAGACGACTCTACATGAGTCTCTTTCTTCTTGGCCTCAGAAATTAAGAACTTTCCCAATCTAACGGCTTCCTCTGTCAGTGCCACACTCAAGTCGATTGTCTCAGTAATTGTTGGAGGCTTAGAAGTAGTTACCATGCTGAGAATCTGAGGTGCCAATCCCTAGATGAAACGTTTGATCCTCTTGAACTCCGGTTCTACCAAGTAGGGGACAACATGAGACAAATCATGGAATCTCTGTACATACTCAGCCACCTTAGGACCATCCATTTTCAGATTCCAGAATTTAGTTTCCAACTTCTAGATTTCTGCCCTCGAACAATACTTCTTTCGCATCGGCTCTTTCAACTCATCCCATGTCAGAGCATACGCCACAGCCTCACCTAGAGTCTGAACCTGAAGGTTCCCCCATGACAGAGCCCCATCTAGAAACAGTCCAGAAATGTATGTGTCCTGATGCTCTGGTGCACATTTACTCATCTGCAGAACAGAATCCGTCTTCTCAACCCATCTCACAAAAGCTACTGCACCCCCAGTGCCGTCAAAGTTCAGAGGCTTGCAGTGCAAAAACTGCTTGTAGGTACAGCCTGTAAACAAGCAACATCATTCACAGAAAGCATTAGCAAAGCACACTTTGGAAACGTCCAAACGTATTGTAATGTGTCTTAGGTGACTTAAACATTACCGTTAGGTTGGTTATTCCCTGAGGTACCTCCGCTGTGTTCGAAGCGAAGGGCCTCGTGGTGTGCGATGGCTTGTGAGATGCGTTCCTGTAATTCAGCCTCAGTCGTCGGCAGAGAATTGTTGGTATCGGTGTTCCTTCGTGACGGCATCTTTCTTCTAGGAAGAAGATTGGATGGTTCAAGTCTTATTTGTTAAGTAAATAAATAGTATGTATATATAATAGCATTCATCATAGCAAGTAATCATACAACAACACAATCATAGCACAAGCATGTAAATCTACAAAGTGTTTAGTGACAAGGTGGGGAACGTAGAGTCAGCTCAAGCTCCAAAACCCTACGACTCAAAACCTCAAACTGAAGCTGAAGTGATAAAAGTAACTCATCCCGTGTATAGCCAACAAAATGGGAGGGATGATAGGGGTCTGAAATCGGCATAGAGTATGGTGGGAACCATCGGAGTGACTCATCAAGCGGTTAAGAAGTGAAGGGAACAAACGGTGCAGACTGAGGAACCTGAGGAAAAGCTAATGAAGCAAAAGGATCATAACTAGGATGCTCGCCTGAAGTACCTTCCCCTGGACGGGGTGAAGGGATGTCCTGTAAGAAAATGATCGGTAAATCGGTGCGATGGACATCGGACTCTACAGGAAGGAGAGGAGCGACATCAGCGGGTGCGGGTCGAGGAATAAATGGCTCTACAACTGGAAGATCAACAGGTGTAGGAACTGGATCAGGAATGAGAGGTGCAATGTCTGGTAAACCAAAACAGGGTCAGGATCAGGCATCGGCTCAGGATCAACAGGTGCAACATCCGGCTGATCAAATTGAACAGGGTCTGGCTCGGGGTCATGTGGAGGAGATGGTGCAGCTGACAAAGCAGTGTCATCATCAGAATCAGTAGCATAACGCTGTAATCCGACTGCCTGTAAAGCTGAAGATGTCAAAGACTCAAAGGAATCTGAGACCGAATGTAAACTAGAATCAGAGGATATCTCAATGACAGGATCTCAGGATGTGGAACAGCTATAACATCCTCATCTATCTCTCTGTCACCCTGGGCGTCGACTGGAGGACCATCAACAAACAGATCGATATCATCATCAAACAAATCGTCGAAAGGCCAGTCCTCGGGAGGAATGACCATGAGAGGAACAGGATCGAGGATCGGAGCCATGATGTGCTCACCATCGGGATGACCAATGATGAGGTGATCATGGACTGGAACAGGAATGACAAAAGGATCCTCGTCAGGGAAACCATCAGCAAGGGGTAAATCATCGCCAAAGTCAAGCAACGCGAACGGCTGGAAGTCGTCCTCATCACCTGATAGCATGTCAGGATCACTCTCAATGTCTAACGTAAGTATCTCTGGCTCAGGTGCAATCTCATCATCTGAGACGAAGGCCATAGGGTCATCAGCGTCTAATAATCTGCTCTCTGAAGAAGACATGATGCCTGTAACATAACAATCATAACATGTGCACATATATTGACCACTATCACTTAGTATGCAATCAAGACAGTTATCACTCAATCATGTAGTCACAGTATCCTTCATGAAACTTTTCTATCTTTCCTAGTCTACCCCAGACTAAACTACCAATATGACTTTGCAATCGTGTTTCTTGTCTTTCCTTTTTGTAAAACGTTTGTTCCATGGATCTGGGCATTTCGTGTATGCAATGAAAACATGTTGTAAAAGTATTTTCGTGAGAGCCCTAATGATTGTAGTCCAGACTCGAGAAAGAATCCTAGTTCGCTACAATCGAAGCTCTGATACCAAACTGTCACACCCTAACTTTTGTGGAAGCGTGATTATGTGTGACTTGCTTAATATCATTGCATTCAACCATAACAAACAACTATATGATAAAACCAAGAAGATCATCCACTAGTTAGTTTTAAAACATTACACACAATATTGTTTCAAATCCCAAACACAGACTTCAAATTCATATTACAAACCATTCGAATTTGTTTAAAGTTCCATAAGGACTTGACAAAAGACACTATTAAAAACCAGGCTTTGAACTATTTATCTTATCCAGGATAAGATACACAATCCAAACCCTTAGACACCGGATGACATCTTTTATTTCAGACAACACTGGGAAACTTCCAACGCCCGCCAGATCCATCTCAATTCCCTGAAATACATGTAGTTTGAAAACATCAACAAAAGTTGAGCGAGTTCATGTGTTTTGTATGTGTGCACGAATAACCATGAAATCATTGTAAATATGTTTGTATTGGTAAACCAGTATGAAAGCAACAGAGAAACAGATCAATTAATGGTTTGCAAGGCCATTAACATGTGTGCAACAGCGTAGGAGGCTCAAACCTAGCAGATTTTGTACCGGGCTTCCGGCTGGAAGACATAGTCACCTCATGGGCCAAATCCCGATCCTTATGGGTGGGGCTCGCTACACCCAAATAGATCTATCACTCATGTCCCTTGGTCCTACTACGAGGATTAATGGTCTTAAGTGTGCGCCTACCCATTCACATTATCTAACAGTTCATTCCTTAGCTAACCATACCATTTGTAATCATTAAAATATTTGCAACATGTATTTCACCCCCGAAGTTATAAAACTAAAAACAGTTAAAAGAAAAGGGGGACATGAACTCACAGTCTTGCGTCTTCGATCAAACAACCCAAAGCTTCTTCTACTGTGTACGACTACCTACAAACGTACTACGGTTTATTAGACGGGTGGGTCGTGCCTTAACTTAGTCTTAATTAGTGTCTTTGGGTTAGATTGCCTTGTGTCATGGATATTATTCCAATGTATATAAATATTTGTTAAAATAATAAATATTTTAACTTAAATTATATTTATTAAATTTAGGAATAATTGTTAAAATAATATATTTTAACTTGATACATTTATGTATTTGTACATGGATAACTTCCCAAGGATAGGTGTATTCATACTCGTATTCCTAAACTTGTATACTTTTGCCAAGTATCGGTGGCGTATTCCGGTGTATATTTATACGTACGAGGATACGTATTCTTATTGTGTTTATTAAGTATTCTTATACTTAATTTTTGTATTATCTTTTCCAGAATAATATTTCTAATAAAAATATATATTCTCAAAATATATATTTTAAGAAAACTTACATAGAAAAATTATTTATAATTTTTCCTTTGGCAAAATAATTGTATTTTCATTTAAACCTCAAAAATAATATATTTTCAAGTTTAACTTAGAAATTATATATAAATCTATTTTTCACTCAAAAATAATGTATTCTAAATTTGTTTGAGAAAATATATATATTTTCTCCCAAAAATAATATATCCTCTAATAATTTCAAGAAAACATATATATTTTTTCTCACTCAAAAATAATATATTTTCTCTTGTCAAAAATATGATATATTTTTGTAACAATTGTAAAAATCATATTTTTTATTCTCTTGGTGTCCAAAATATCGTTTACCCAAAATATACTTATGAATTTAATTCCGGAATATTTATGTAAGTTATATTCCTTGTTTGTTTTCTCCAATTTTGGGTATAAATTGTATATTCATTTATTGGAATTTTGGTAATACTTTGTATTGTAGTTTTTGGTATTTTGGTGAGTTATATTATTTTAAGCCCTAAAATAATATAACTAGTACACATAATATACAAATAATCACACACATAGTGACATCTAAATATATTCTCCTAAATACAGATTTAGTCACTTTTATTATCAAAAACTAACCTCCAATAGTTTGTAATTTTTGTAACAAATATTATGGCAAATTTTATATGAAAAATCATGGTTAAAATGTAATTATAAATATTTGTTTAAAAATATTTTTCTAAGTGTTTAATTCTAGAAAAATTTTGCCATAATTTCCCCTTAAAAATGGAGGTTTCCATGCTTTAAAGCATATCATTTTCTTTTATAAATCACCACAATCAACAACAACCCAAACAATACTTACCAAGTGCCATAAATCAAGCATTAATCACTACCTCATGAACTTGAAAGTTTATAAAAATTTGTAGTAACATACTAGTGTGTTTAGTAGACTTGGTTACCCTTTAAAGTGTGGTTATTTATTTGAAAACATCATTCTTGAAGAATTTGGATGTTTACAACTTGTAAAATATTTTTCTAAAAATATTTCTTCTTGGGTTTTTCTTGTTAAATACATGATTCTACACTTGATTAACCACTAAAAATGTGATTAGTTTCTTTAAGAACCAAGTTTATGTAAATCTTGTATTTTAACTTGGTTTCTTGAAAAATTACTCTTGAAATCACATGTTTACAAGACTCTCATCACACTTTGATCATCATTATTCAAGGAAAACATTTAATCTTTCAAGTTCATGTTTCACATAAGGATGATCACTTTGATCTACAACATAATCATCCTCTCATCTTTCTAGATTATGTCTTTAATCACCATCTAGCAAGATCATATGATGTTTAACATCATTAACACAATCAATCAACAATCAAGTAGCATAACAACACTTAAATAACATGTATTCTTATGATTTTAGTCTTATGTTTAAGATTCATGTCCTTGATCATTAGTGTTCTTCATGATTCTTTACTTGTAACATCTTTTAACCAACTTAATAAGATGTAAAATGGAGTTTAGATGATTTTACTACTAGCTCAAGGCTAGGGATGAACACAAGAAGATGAAGATGATAATTGAGGTGGTTAATAGCACTTGCAAGAGGTCCTTCCACTTCCAAGAGCTCCTAGCTTCCTTGTGATGCTTCTTACACCTTTGTATGAGTAGAGACTGGATGAAGATTGAAGGATGATGATGGTTGTATATGTGTGGGTTCTCGGCCGAAGGTAAGGGAGAGGGGAAGAGAGTGTGTGTGTTGTGAGTTTGTGAAAGAATGAGAAGTTCATGAACTATAGGTCACTTATATTATTTTCCAACACAAAATTCTCTATTGGTTAATATGTTGTAAAAGATGGAACAAGATCAAATTAAATAAGCAAAGAAATCCAAGGTGGGGCCACCTTGTCTAACCGTCCAACAAAGGGGGGGGGGGAGTCTTCGTTAGTTTGTAAATGATAGTTAGGTTTATTTAGTTGAAATCTAAGTGTTATAGTTAGGTGTTTAGTTATTAGGATGTTATATAGTGTGTTATGATGTTTGGGGACCATAACTAGCTTGGAAATGGTAAAACAATGCTTCTAGTGAAAATTTGGTGTTTCGGGTAGTGTCCGGTTGTTCGGTTGGTTACCGGCTCGTTAAGGTGCTAAACTATGCAGTTTAGTGTGCTTTATGTTACCTTTCATGACAGTTTTGATTCCCGATACTTAGGAAAGCATTCTGGACCATTTACCAATATTTCTACATGATATTTAGTTGTTTAAATACTTAATTTTGCTGAATTCTACAGAATTCTGCAGTTTATGTGAGTTTTAGGCACTTTCCGGCACTTAAACTATCACTAGGAAGGCAGTTTTATGATCCTTACTTCCCTACACACTATACTAGTGTAACTCTTGGTTTCTGGCTCATTCTATGTCTCAATACCATGTTTGTCTATGTACTGAACTCCGTCATCATTTTTCTGATTTGTCTGATAACTGTGCTAACTTTGTTTCGTGCGTCATTTGAATCAATAAAGTGTTGCATGCAGTAATGATATGACATTATACAATTTGTGATGCACATGTATGTATATAGCAATAATCAGGAAGCAGTTGATGTCATTAATTGTAAATCAGCACAGTCATTAAGTCATAACTAACGTTTAATAATTGTACGGATACATGCAAATTTTACAATTGTCAGACTTCCAATTTGTTTGGTGTGTATTGCTTCACAACCCCATACCTTCAAATATGATAATGATGGAGCTTTTCCATGTCATATTTCAAAAGGTGTCTTATCCACTTTCTTGGTTGGGGCCATATTTAATATACAAGCCGCAGAGAGCAAAGCATAACCCCAAAATGATAGAGGTAATGTGCTTCTAGCCATCATAGATCGAACCATATCCAATAGAGTTCGATTCCTCCTCTCAGATACACCATTATGTTGTGGTGTTCCAGGTGGAGTAAGTTGTGAAATGATCCCACAACTCCTAAGATGATCTTGAAAAGTATCACTAAGGTATCCACCTCCTCTATCGAAATGAAGAACTTTGATTATCTTGGTGAGTTGATTCTCTACTTCGCTTTGGAAGATTTTGAACGTTTCAAAAACTTCATCTTTGTGTCTTTGCAAGTACACGTAACCATAACGACTAAAGTCGTCGGTAAAAGTAATGAAGTATCTTTCACCATTCCTAGTCATTGGCTTAAAAGGACCACATACATCCGAATGTATGATGCCTAATAAATCTTTTGCCCTTTGGTTGGTGCCACTAAAGGGTTTCTTAGTCATTTTACCTTGTAACAAGATTCGCATGTATCAAATGAACCGATTTCATTTGTTTCCAAAAGACCATTCTTTTGAAGTATTTGCATGCGATTTCTGTTTATATGACCAAGACGACAATGCCAAAGATAGGTCTCACTCAAATCCATTTTGAGTTTCTTGGTGTTTGCTTGGTACATCGAACTATCAAATGATGTATCATCATGAACCAATTCATAAATACCATTTGAAGGCATAGCTTTAAAGTAAAACATGTCATTCATCGAAACATAAATGTCATCGTTTACAAACTTTAAATTAAAACCATATTGTCTTAAAAGGGAAACTAAAATAATGTTCCTAGTCAAACTAGGAGCATACAAAACATTTTTCAAACAAATTTCCAAACCACTTGGAAGTTTTAAAACATAGTCTCCTTGGGCTTAAACTTGAACTTTCGCTCCATTGCCCATGAAGAGACTAGTGTCTCCCTTCTTGTAATGCTTATTTCTTTTGAACCCCTGCAACGAATTGCAAATATGAGTTCCACATCCGGTATCTAATACCCATGTGTTAGAAGAAATAACATTTAGATCAATATGTATCATAAAGATTGTACCTGAGGTTTGCCCCGCATCCCTCTTGTTTTTCAACTCTTTGAGATAGGTTGGACAATTCCTTTTCCAATGCCCTATCTCTCCACACTCAAAGCATGGATCGCTCGTGGCAACTTTTGCCTTCTTCTCTTTTGGTTTTGGTGGTTCTGCTTTAGCCTTTCTTTTTCCATTCTCTTTGACGTGCCCTTTTCCCTTGGCAACATTTGCCTTGGATTCGGGGTGATGCCCCTTCTTGTTGCCACCTTCATTGATCATTAGAACGGGTAAAGCCTTTTTACCCATTCCTGCTTCGGCCGTTTTGAGCATTGTATGAAGTTCACCAATGCTCTTGTCCCATCCATTCATGTTATAATTCATAACAAAAGCCTCAAATTTCTTTGTTAAAGAGTTGAGGATCAAATCCGTAGCCAACTCTTTAGAGACGGGACAATTGAGCCTCTCGAGGCGATCAATGTGGCTTTTCATCTTAAGGACGTAAGATGAGACCGATTGAGTTTCCTCAATTTGACATGCATGAAGCGCTCGAACGGTTTCGAAGCGTTCTACCATTGCTTGTTGCAGGAACATTTCCTTCAATTGGGTAATCATGTCGTATGCCCCATGATGTTCAAAATCCTTTTGAATCTCGGGAATCATAGTTCCCAACATGAGGCAAGAGGCTTGCATGGAGTCCTCGGTATACTTAACCTAATCATTGTAGGCTTCCACATCTTCCACGTTAGGTTCATCGGGAATAGGATCGTCCAACACATAGGATATCTTCTCTTGCTTGAGAACGATTCTCAAGTTTCAAACCCAATCAATGAAATTGTTATGGTTAAGACGATCCTTTTCAAGGATGGTTCTTAGTGATAGGTTTCGGACGGTTTGGGTAATCGGGTTTGCATTGTTAGCAGCCATCTACAAAATTTAACAAAGTTCAATTTTAGTATTTTTGATATTATTAAAATTTTAATCATTAATACCCTTTTATGTCTCATAGACAATTAACAATTAAAATCTAGAATCCAACGTTACATTTAAATATTGGTTAGGTGACCTTTATCCCATTATTTAAATTAACAAGATAGTCAACGTTTGACGATTGCAACCCTTTGCAACTTCTAGCCATATGGGATCGATTAAACATCTTTATGTTTAGTTGGCATGTTTAGTTGGCATGTTTAATCCCATCAACACATTTGTTCCCATGCTTCGGTGACCCTAAGTTCATGGTTTCCAAATCAAGTCGTCCAACTTATACACACATGTGAGTTTACACAGATAAGTGGTTAGGTGACCTTTATCCCACAAACATGGTAACCCCACCTCAAAATTACAAGTTCACTCAAATGTGGTTAGGTGACCTTTATCCCACAAAAGAGTTCCCAAGTGATTCGAGTGTTGTATAAAACGATGGTGTTTGACTTGTTTTATAAAAGGGGTTTTTATTTTTGTTCAAAATTCTAGTTTAGAAAAAATTTTATGTACCATATATTTGCATGCATTCAAATCAATGGTACTTTAGTGAAAACCAATTTTCAAGGTTCTTTTAATAAAACCCATTTTATTATAAAATCATTAACTTTTAATAAAACCTCTTTATTAACCATTTTAATGATTTCGTTAAGAACCACTTTTAAGCTTGTTACGGATTATTAGTTGTTAAGCATGCATATCCAAATATCATCCAAACAACCATAAATAAAAAATAACCATACAAGCACAACACATATATCAAAAAGGTGCATAACCATAGCCAACTATTTTTTGACCATAAAAAATGTGTCGTTGAACTCCCACTTGATCCCGCATCCAAATGCTTCAAGTCTTCTTCTTGTGTTGTGATTTCTTTGTTAGTGCACTATGTCTATTGACTTCGTCTTGTATCGAGTTATGTAATGAGATAGGATAGGATAATAAGTGCTCAAGGTGCTAGAAACTGTTTTTAGTGGATTTAGTAGTGATTCCGCTTGAAACTGACAAAGACCATTTCAAGCGAAATCAGATCAGGTGATTCCGCTTGAACTTGCCTTGGTTCATTTCAAGCGAAATTACAACTAGTATATATAGGGGAGCACTTGATTCATTTGAAGCGAGAATTATGTCTTGTATTCGGTAATGAGGTGCTGCCGGATTGTTCTCAGGTGCTGTAATTCTATCATAATCAATACAGGAGACATTATAATTACATCGAGCGTCCGTGTCATTGATTCCGCCTCTGATTTGGATATACAACTCTTCTGATCGGCTCATTTGGGTCATACAACGATCCTACAAGTGGTATCAGAGCACAGGAGGAAGAGTTTAGCTCGATTGCATCAGTTTTCTGACTTCTACACCTTCTTTTTCAAATTGGACAAGATTTCACGGTCAAAATGGATTGAAATTTTCACAGAACATGCGAAACAGTATTTTAACAAACCCTTGAGAGTTTCAGATCAAAATTCAAAGTAAAAGTGATAAAAATGGGTTAAAAAGCTGATTCCGCTTGAACGAACATACTGATTACGCTTGAAAAATCCATCTGATTTCCCTTCAAATAGCTATTCCGCTTGAAATTAGCAAGTCATTTCGCTTGAAAGTCCAGATTTCGCTTGAAGTTCTGTTTTCGCTTGAATGGTCATCTAGTTATTTTGCTTGAAAGTTGCTATTCAGCTTGAACTTGTGATTTCGCTTGAAGATTAGTTCTGATTTCTCTTGAACTTGTTAGTCAAGTGATTTCGCTTGAAGTTGTTAGTCAAGTGGTTTCGCTTGAAGTCTTATTTCGCTTCAAAGTGGAAATTCCGCATCAAGATCATTTTGCGTCAACCGAGTGTCAGTCTGTTTCGAAATATTTATTATTATTGATTCTGATTGTGTTTGTTTGTTTTGTTTCCAGGTGATTGAAGATATACGAATTGTGAATTTCAAGAAACTGTTTGAAGATGTCGAGCAGCGGTGAAGAATTTTACAACACGTTCTACAATGCCTTTACTTCAGAATCATCTGAAAGAAGATCTGAAACAAGAGAGTATTCGAAAGAGATATCAGATAATATGAAATATGACAATATGTATGGAAGCCAACAGAAACCACCGAAACTAATGAGGATTGAAGATTATAACTGGTGGAAAAATCGATTTGAGGGTTGGGTAAAAGCTTTTGCTCCTGAAAGTTGGTTAAAATTGAAATATGGATATATAGAACCAGTAAAAGAAGGAGGAGAGTTAATAGATGAAAAAGAGTTCACAGAAATGGATGTAAAAAATGTTGTAGCTGAATACAAAATGATTACATTGATAAAACAGTCAGTGAGAGAAGATATTATTTCGCTACTTGAACAAGAAAAAACATCAAAAAGTTTATGGGAAGCTTTAGAGGTAAAGTGTGTAGGTAGTGCTGAAATTGTGAAAAACAAAAAGAAATTGTTACGTAAAGAGTTTGATTTATTGGTTGTATGAAGAATGAATCTTTTTGTAACATGATCGAGAGATTTGGGCATCTGAAGATGGAGCTGGCAAGACACAAAATCACATACACTCAAGAGGAGTTGGTTGACAAATTGTTTGATTCATTGCCGAATGAGCAAGATTGGCAGTATTTTGCATTACTGCTGAAAAATACAATCAAGTCTGAAGATTTGACAGTAGATCGGCTTATCGAAAGACTGGAGAGTCACGAATTGGAAATCAAGAAATCTAAAGTCAACAATTCAGCTTATTAGCAGAATGTAGAGCTGTATTACAGAGGAGAAATTCCAAAGGCTGGGTCTCCAAGAACAGCATTTTCTGCAGAAAGCTCAAATACTGTGAATCATGAAACTCATCACAGTGGTTTTCACAGTGGATCTTCATCAACAGTTTCAAGTCAATCTGCATCAAAGAATTTATTTCAGTGTAATATCGCAGTGGATCTAAAGAATGGTCAGAATTTCAGTGAAGAGTCAGCAAAACAACAGATGGTGTTTTTGGCCTCTGTATTAGAGTCGTATGAGAGTCTTATGGTAGGCAAGATAGGCAACACCAACCTGACGAAGGAAGACTACGATCAAATAGATCCTGAGGAGATGGAATTGATCGACATAAGGTGGTGTATGGCCAGTGCAGTGAGGAGAGCTCAGCGTTTCATGGAGATTACAGGAAGAAAGTCTATTGGTGGACCATCTATCAAGTTAGGCTTTGACAAATCGAAAGTCACATGCTTCAAGTGTAAACAGAAAGGTCATTTTAAAAGAGAGTGCCAAAATGCTTATGCTGATGATTCTGAAAATCCATTCAAAGAAGATTATTACAAGAAAGCGATTTATCATCAGAATAAACCGGAACCTCCTAGAATGAAGCAGCTTGAAGAAAAATCAAGAGCTCTTGCAGTTATTCATCACGATGAAGGTTATGACTGGAGTCAAGTTCTACCTGAAGAAGATTGTGTTGGATATGCATTTGTAGCTAATGTTGATCATGATATTTGGTGGAGGAGAGATTATGCTAGATGGGAAATTGAAAAATTCAGAGAACCTTTCAAAGAAGCCCAGAGAGCCAAAAGATGGAATGACGAATTGGAATGTTACATGGATCCACAGGGTAATCCGGTTGTTGACCCATCAAAAGTGGATTTTGATGCAGTAATAAATTTGATTCCAAATCAGGGTACTTTCAATACAAGAAGGCTATCTGATAAAGGATATTTGCCAGATCTGTTGAACAAAATAAAAGAAATTTGTGAAGCAAGTCTACCAAGGGTGGTAGAAATGAAGAAAAGGAAAGAAGAAGAATTGAAAAAGCTGGTTGAAGAAATGAAGATTATGGCAAAGAATGATGTAGAAGAGGAACAAAAGATTGAAGAAGAACAGAAAATAGAAGAGGAAAAGAAGAGGGAAGATGAAGAGAAGAAGGAAAAAGATCAGAAAGTTGAGACAGAAGAATCATCGATGCTGAAAGAGACTGAGGTAAATGAATCTTCTGACATGTCAAATGCTGAAATTGTTGAGAAAAATGAGAACAAGTGCAGGAATTGCATAGAAATGTGCAAAGCCTGTATTAAAAAAAGATGAAATAATCAAAACAAAAGATATTGAAACAAATAAAATTAAAAATGTTTTCAAAATAAAATGTAAAGAAATGATTGAAAAAGAAGAAATTTTGAAACTAAAGGTTGAAAAGCTAACACAGAAATGTCATGGTCTTGAAGAAGAAAATAAGATTTTGAAAGAAATGTGTACAGCTAAATGTGTTGGTTGTGTGGAGAAAGATAATAAGTTTCAAGATTTTCAAAAGGAGTATGATAATTTGAAGTGGTCAAGTCAGAGAGTACAAGAGGCTTATGATACTTTGAAGAAACAAGTTAAATGTTTTGATGAAAGATTGTCTGCAACTTTGACAACCAAAGAACTGTATGAGAGAAAGTTTAAAGAAAAGCAACTTGAATTAAACAAGTGTGTTGATGAAGTTGCTAATCTCAAACAAGTTCTGGCTGAAAAAGAAAAGATTGTTACCAAACTTCAAAGTTATCATAACTCTTCGTATATTCTCGAACGCATTTTCAACATCACACCAGATGATAAAGATACTAACAAGAATAAAAAAGGTATTGGTTCAGAGTTTCATCAGGTTCCACCACCATTGAGAAACAATTATACTTTTTATAATGAGGAAAAAGTGGCAAAAAGTTTGAACATAGTTGACCAATTACCTGAAAGTATCGATGTGACTTACTCCAAATCTGATGAAGCTAATGATTCAGAGGTGGTAAGTAAGGTTGTTGAAAGCGTTCTGAAAGATGAGTCAAACAAAGGTAAGTCTGAATCACATGATGAAAATGAGGGAAATTTTCATGATGGCTATCTTAAACAGACAAAATCTGAGAAAAATTTGAATGATGATTCAAAAGGATTGGTTTACACCATGATTGGATCAGAAAAATTATTCTTGGATGTTGTGTTCCCAATTCAGAATGTGATCTCAGAAAAGGTTGATAAAGTTTTCAAAATGGTTGAAATTGAGAAATCTGAAATTTCAAAGTTTGCTGGTAAAGGTCATAAAACTTTTTATAACAAACCTGGTTTTAAAAAGAAAAACATGAAGGCTGGGTTGGATTATAAGAAGAAACAAAGTTGAAAAAAAAAATGAAATGCCAAATTATCAGGCAAAGATGAGTTTTGTTCATGGAACAACGTTAGAAGAAGAGAAAGAACGAAAATTTAGACAACAGGCTAATGACGAGTTCTTAGCTCAAAAGAAAAAGCAACAACCACAGGTCAAAGATGTGTCCAAGAGAGCATGTTTTAAACGTGATCAAATTGGACATCTTGCACGAAAGTGTCCAAATCTGAAACCTGTCGATGTTGAGACCAAAAAGAAGCTTAAAAATGTTGAGAAACAAAAATCTGAGGGTGTGAAACAAAGGGCAGCCAGATTTGATTCAAAACAAACTTGGAGGTACAACACAAACAAGTTTGCTTCGAATCAAATTTGGAAACCAAAACAGACTAGGTCTGATTCAAAACAAACACAGATTTTTCACACACCCAGAGTCAGAACAACTAAAAGTTGGAAAACAACTGTTGATATGACAAAACCACAAGAGTTTTGGAAACCAAAAGTTGTTGATCAAAAACAAAATGTTCAAAAAGATTCACATTTTTACAAAAGAGGTACTCCGAAAGGTCAAAAATGGAGTGCTAAGAAACAAGTAATTTTGGTAAAAGATAAAAAAGTTGAAGTCAAAGTTGAAAAAGTTTTTGATGAGAAAGATTTTCCGAAATTGAATGATACATATTGTGTTGAAATGCCTAAGGTTCAACAGACCTGGGCTAAATTGTTCAAGTAATTGAAGTAGTTTGAATGTGCAGGTGCTCAACAAAACCGAAGATTGTGAGAGTGGAAGTAGGGGCAGCCTAGCACAGGAAGAGGCTGCTGGACCCTGGTTTGGTTGAACAGGGAGTTTAACATTTTCTGTATATAAATAAACAATATTTTAAAAAACCCTAAAAATTTTAAAAAAAATTAAAAACCAAAAATATGTTTGTTTTTAATTTTTGTCAAAAATAAAAAATTACAAAAATATGTGTTGATTGAATACGCCGAAACCCTCACGGCTGAACAAACATGATTACTTTCACAAGATTGAACAACGGTTTTCAAACTGTCGAAAATCAATGGGTTGTAAATCATGGGGGTAATTGTTGGTACTTTACATTAGATTTTCTGCAAATCAGAGCACTTTAAGCAGAAAATGGATAGCGAGACAAAGCTATTAGTATTGGTTGTCAAATTTTCTTTATATGATTTTGCATTTTAGGGGGAGATATATTGTTGTCAGAAAATACAAAAACATTTGAAAATTTTGAAAAAGTCAAAAACATGATAAAATTCAAAATTGAGTTTTTGCGTAAAAAGAGGAAATGATAGTACATCAGTAGACTGTCATAGTACGCTAAAGAAATGGAAAGTTAAAAAGCGATAAACAATCTCACTAAAGATGTGACGATAGGCTCAGCTAGACTAGTAGATTTGCTATAACGATACAAACTTAAATGAAAAAGCCTAGTTCTAGTGGGAAACGCGGTCGAAAGCATAGTACTTAGTTTTATCCTTCTTGACTATGTGCCTGCTCGGTAATCGCTGATTGTCGAAAGACATAAAACCGGTTAAGTCTGTGAGCTTTCACAACTTTGCTGAAAAGTCACTGTGATTGTGCATTTCATTTTGCAAAGATTTAAACTTGTTTGATTTCTTTATTTTGTTTAAGCATTGGACATCCTCTGTGTATACGTGAGTATCGAACTGGATGTTATTGCCTAAACGTTCTGCTTTATTTTTCTTGGTGTTTCGTTTAAGCTTTGGATCACCTCTGCGTATACGGGAGTATCGACCTGGTGGTTAAAGCCTAAACAACTTTAACTTGTTTTATTTTCTTATTTTGTTTAAACATTGGACTTTCTCTGCGTATATGGAAGTATCGACCTGATTGTTAATGTTTAAACATTCTGCTTTGTTTTTGCACATATCACAGTTGATGAAAGTTTAAAGGCATTACTTGAGTTAGTGTATTGCATGATGAGGGGATATGCTGAGATCGTGGGGTCCATAAGAATTTATTGCAAATTAATATACCTTAACGTATCGGTAAGCATTTTGAAAGTTTTTAGATTGAGTTTAAGTGGAGAACAATATCGTCAATCTATGTGAATTGTTTAAAACTTAAAGTGTTTTAAAGCTCAACGGTACTAGTGATTTGTCATAAACTGATATGATCCTCTGACATGAACTCAAACAAAAATATTGTATGTAAATATGTTTGTACATATTTCTTTACAGCTTTATATTTTCAGAAAATTACAAAAAGATTTTTGATTCTGCTTTATTTTCGACAACTGATGTCTGAGATGCTGAGTTTCAAAATCTAAGTAAGCTGATTGTGTTTCTGAAAATAAAACAAGTTCATTAATTTGAAACTTGAATTAAAAATAAAAAATCAAAAACAGTTTGTGATATCTCCAAGGTCATTAGTTTGGACTTGGATGATTAACTGTGGGGGATTTGGTTGCTTATATTGTTATAGAGCCAGTTTCTGATTCTGTCGCTGAAACTGCAAAATTCATAAAATTTGTTAAAAAGTGTTTGTTTAGAAAGTTTAAAAGGTTTGTACTTATGAATGTATGAGTGATTGCAGGAAAGAGTCCAGACTACGATCCCGGAAGTTGAGTCTAAGGGGGAGTCTGAAGACGAGCTCGAAGCAAGAGGGAGCTTGTAATCGGAAAGCAAGGTGTCGATCCCTAAAGCACGGAAGCTTGACGAAAGGGGGAGCCTGAAGAATCTGTTGATGATAAGAGCCAGAAGCAGATCCTGGTATACAGAGTAAAGATTGAAGAAAGATTTATAGGATGCTTACAGTGTTAGAGACAGAGAAAGAGCATGAAGACTGATTAAGACTGAAGATGTGTCATGATAAAGATTAGACACTGAAGACTTCGTCAATATCCAAGGGGGAGTCTGTTAGTGCACTTTGTCTATTGACTTCATCTTGTATCGAGTCATGTAATGAGATAGGACAGGATAATCAGTGCTCAAGGTGCTAGAAACTGTTTTTAGTGGATTTAGTAGTGATTCCGCTTGAAACTGACAAAGACCATTTCAAGCGAAATCAGATCAGGTGATTCCGCTTGAACTTGCCTTGGTTCATTTCAAGCGAAATTACAACTATTATATATAGGGGAGCACTTGATTCATTTGAAGCGAGAATTATGTCTTGTATTCGGTAACGAGGTGTTGCCGGATTGTTCTCAGGTGCTGTAATTCTATCATAATCAATACAAGAGACATTATAATTACATCGAGCGTCCGTGTCATTGATTCCGCCTCTGATTCGGATATACAACTCTTCTGATCGACTCATTTGGGTCATACAACGATCCTACATTCTTCACATCTTTGGGCTTCCAAATGTCTTTTATATTCAGCTCCAAACTCCTTTGGACTTCAAAAATGTGTTTTGGTTATCGGGCTAAAATCCCGTTAAGAACTATGAAGTCCTTTAGGCCCGAAATTAGCCAAAACCAAAACCGCATTTTTTGTGTGCATCTTCTTTTACAAAAAAAAAAGTATCCTAATACATTTTTTTCTAGTAAAATAAAATGCACCTAATCTATTTACTTACATACCAAATGAAAATAAATAAATTACATATTTTTCAAATGGAAGAACAAAGAAAAATAATTATTACAACCCATTGAATTAATTAAATACAAATCACAAACACAAACATTCAACATATTCACACAAGGTCATGGCTAGGTTATGTAAACCAAAATATATATCCATATCCATATATATATATATATATATATATATATAGGGGAATGAAAACCACTTTTATTGTGAAAACTCGAAAACTAACTAAAAAAGCCTAAAAAACACACCAAAATTTTTTTTTTCAATTTTTTTATAAAAAATCGCAGGTTTTTGTATATAAATTTTTTTTTTTGTATTACACATGTGTATGTACACTACACATGAGTAGTATTACACATGTGCACTACAAAAAAAAAATTATGTTTTTGAATTTTTTTTTATATACTAAAAGTAGCGAAAATTATTATGCAAAAAAAATGGTATGTTTTTTTTGGCTTTTTTAATTAGTTTTCGAGTTTTCACAATAACTAGTGGTTTTCATTTGAACCTTCCCCTATATATATATATATATATATATATATATATATATATATATATATAATCAAGAGCAAAAATGGTTTCCTTTTACAACCTACATTTTCGGTCAAGAATGAAAAAAACCAAAAAATGTGGGTTTTTGTCCAAACAAAACAAATCATCCATATGATATAATTTTTCAAGATTCCTTTATGCATGTAAGAAAATAATCTTGAAAAATAAAAGGAGAACCATGGTTAAAACTTTCGGCCATAGGGTTTAACCAAACCTGAAAACCCGAAAATTTTAAATCCTATGAAGCATGCACTCATATAAGCGGCTCTAGATGCCATTGTTGGGTTTTTCACATGTTTATCAAAGTAATTTTATCCAAATAAAATTAAAACGCAGCGAAATATATATTTAAAACATGTTACTTTCTTGATATAAAACCCATTTTATATGTAAAACCCAATAACCAGATCCACAAATGAACATGCATGCTATCAAAATACAATCATAGGGTGTTTAAGAATACTACCATTCCAAGAGCTAGAAGATATGAAGAAGATGATATTCTTGAATGAAATCTTCAAAGGAGAATACCTCAAGCTTGCATACCCCAAGCTTCCAACGAACACCTTATGTTGCTAGGATTTGTACACTTAAAGAAATCCCTCTTGATCAAACCACCTTTGGCTGAAAAATTTTGAGAGAGTTTTTGAGTTCTTGCACTTGATAATTATCTTGAAAAAATTAATCAACTTGTTCAAGTCTTGCAACATTTTTTCTTAAAAGAATGAGAGAGAAGGCTACCACCCAAATTGCCCAATCAAGTATCATCTAGCCATGCAAAATGCATGCATTATGATTGGATCAACATTTGGTCTTGGGAAGTGTATGGGGGTGCCGCCCACATGTTATTTTAAAAAAATTCAAAATTTCTTTTATAAATTTAAGTTTTGTTTATTTTATAACCTTTTATAAAATATAACATCTTATGTTTACAAGACTTATGCAACCTTTTAAAATGTTATTTAACCCATTAAATAACAAAATAAAATATTCTCTCAAAATAAATTATCCATATAATTTATTAGTTTGTCAAGTGCAGTTATTTAGAAAACCAATTTCTAAATATTTTAAGTGTTAATATTTATTTGTTTGATCATATCATAAATAAATATTATAGGTGTTTGTCTAGCTTGTTATTAGGTATGGCCCGACTTGGATCATAACGTACTAGCCACATCAATTTAATATGTGTCTTGGGCATACAGAGTCCAACATATATAGGGTAGGGTAGGGTTCTAGAGTGAACATTAGGTTGAGAATGAACTGTGTGAACTAATCTGAGCCTTTAATTGTTTAGATCTTGAAAATTTTAATAATAACAGTTTTGTAATTATTTATATGTAAAAAAATAAATGAAAAGGGTATAAAGGTAAATTATTAACTACTTCTCTCTCCAATTAAATAATTAGTTACATTCTCTCTCATTTTTTTCTCTCACCAATTAACTAATTTTTTAATTCTAAAAAAATATAACCATTATATAATATATTTTTTTTGTTTAGAACATGATTAAAAACACTATAGAAGTGAATGTACATATATATATATATATATATATATATATATATATATATATAGGGCATGGATATATAGGAAACCATTTATTAGGGAGAAAACTAAGGAAACCAAATTGTGACCATTGATCTTGATCATCTAAGGGTTAAGGAATTTTGATGGTTATTGATTTAAATTTAATACATTAGTTATGTTGATGAGTGGGCCAGGAGGGTATTTGTGTCAAAGCATCACCATATCTCATTCTCTCTCTTCTGTCACCATCACCATCAAACATCATCATTCTCTCTCTTCCTTTTCCTTTCTTCTTCTTTAGAATTCAAAATATCTCCTTATCTCTCTATCTTCTTCTTCTTCTGTACACACACCATCATCATCATCATCATCCATTCTATCTCTCTCTCCATGTTTTAAAATAAACACCAAGAACACACACAAGTGTGTGTGTGAGAGAGTTCAGGAGGTAGAGAGAGAGATCCAGATCCGGTGTGGGGATTCTGATTACAAGACGTCGTTCGACATCCAGATCCGGTACAAATCTTCATCATTTCCGGCGTTTGCAGCGCCGTCTACGGCGGTGGCGGCGGTGTAGAGAAACAAGCCGTCGTTCGACATCCAGATTCTGATTACAAGCCGTCGTTCGACATCCAGATCCGGTACAAATCTTCATCATTTCCGGCGTTTGAAGATCTTCATCGTGTTCATCACACGGTTTCTAGATTCGGTAAGTGTTTTTAGAGAGAGAAAGTTGCTATTTTAGAGAGAGAAACAACAATCTCTTGAGTATTTTATTTTGAAAAATCATTTCACACTTGATGTTTTAGTTAAAATGGTTGTTTATAGGTTTTTGTGTAATGGATGTTTTAAAGATGAACATGATTCTTTTGTTAAAATGGTTGTAAAAATGGGTAAATGTTAATGTAATTTGCAGGTTTTTATTTTTGTGTTAAAATCATTTTTGTGGTAAAAAGTTGTGTTTGGTTTGGTTGCTTGTTTGAGGCTTTTGATCTGAATAGTAACTGTTTTTTTGGGGGGTTGGTTGCTTGTTTGGGCTTTTGATCTGAATAGTAACTGTTATTGTGTGTTATACTAGGAGGTAACACATGTTACATGTGTTACGATAACGAAAGAAGGTAGATGGAGAAACCGATGAAGAATGGGAACAAGAAGTAGATGAAGGGCAAGTGGTGGGTACCTTTGATGTTGTACAGAAGTTTCCCTCCAGTGTAACACATGTTACAAACATGTGTTACATATGTTCAACCTCTTTGTTACCAAAAATCAGGGCTGCACATATGTAACATGTGTTACAACAGGTTTTTACCTACTTGCACGTCTCTATTACAAATGGATGAAAACAGTTTTTTTAAAACATCCACGATGTAACACTTGTTTATTTGAAAGTTCTTAAAACAACCGTTGTAACACGTGTTACATCTTTTTACTCAGCTGTGCATTTTCCTTTTTATAATCCCATCCTCAACGTAAAGATACATCCAATGTAACACGTGTTACAAAAGGAAATTACCTACTTACACATCTCTATTACGTTGATTTAAACAGTTATTTAAAAACATCCACTTTGCAACACTTGTTTATTTGAAAGTTCTTAAAACAACCGTTATAACACGTGTTACATCTTTTTACTCAGCTGTGCATTTTCCTTTTTATAATCCCATCCTCAATGTAAAGAGGGGGGTTGCACATATGTAACACATGTTACACTTGTTTATTTGAAAGTTCTTAAAACAACCGTTGTAACACGTGTTACATCTTTTTACACAAGTTACTTGTAGTTACCCCAACCCTTTTTTGGTATTTTCAGCTTTTTGATATTTTCAGTTTGTTGGCCAATAATTTATGGGTTGGGTTTGTGTTAGGTTTTATGAATTGGATTTGCTTTATTTTGTTTTCTGTTTTTTTTTTTAAATTGGGCATCCCAATTATTGGTAGATAATTAGTTTGAAAATCCATAATTGTTACAGTAAAGGTTTCAAAATTTTGTTGGCTAAGTTGTTCTTTTTTTATAATTAGTATTAAATGTTTCAAATTTTTGCAGGCATAACTAGTTACGTATGTTACATTTCTGCCAGCTACATTTCTGCTAGTTAGAAGTCGATGAAGGGCAAGTGGTGGGTACCTTTGATGTTGTACAGAAGTTACCCTCTAGTGTAACACATGTTACAAACATGTGTTACATATGTTCAACCTCTTTGTTACCAAAAATCGGGGCTGCACATATGTAACACGTGTTACAACAGGCTTTTACCTACTTGCACGTCTCTATTACAAATGGATGAAAACAGTTTTTTTAAAACATCCACGGTGTAACACTTGTTTATTTGAAAGTTCTTAAAACAACCGTTGTAACACGTGTTACATCTTTTTACTCAGCTGTGCATTTTCCTTTTTATAATCCCATCCTCAACGTAAAGAGGGGGTTGCACATATGTAACACATGTTACACTTGTTTATCTGCTAGTTAGATTCTAAACTGTTTGTCCTGTATGTTGTAACATATGTTACACTTTCGGACAATATATGGTGCATACATTGTGTTACACATTTTGTTTTGATATGAGTGGATATTGAAATGGTGAATGGTAATTGTTGTATCCTCATCTTAGCAAGTACTCTTTTGCTGACTACTAATATTTGTGTTTTTCATTTCTTGGGCAGGACTGGGACTGGGAAGAAACCTAACAAAACATTATGTGTGAAATGATGCAGATAAAAACTCAAAATTTAGGGAGTCTTCAAGTTCAGGGCATAATTGGGTAGAAGGTAACTAGTGTTAGTTATGTTACTACTATTTTTTTAATTAATAGATTAAAAATACTGGAGTGTAACTTGTGTTATTACGACTTGACCATAGCAGTTGCAACCAAACGAGAAGGGATCTTGGCAGGAAAAAAAAAAGAACTACAATATCGGATATGACAAAAGGTGGCCATAAATCGAAAGAAGGTAGATGGAGAAACCAATGAAGAATGGGAACAAGAAGTCGATGAAGGGCAGGTGGTGGGTACCTTTGACGTTGCAACTATTGATATAAAACTAGTTAGTTTTTTTAAGCATTACAACTATTGATATACAACTAGTTAGTTTGTACGATACTAAGCAGGTCCTAGCTGTTGCTTAATCAGGTTACATATATTACACAAGATGTAACATGTGTAAATTGGAAACACTTGTGTAACACTTCAGTGTAACACATGTTACAGGTTGTATTCCTTAAACTCCAAAGTCAACGTAAGTCATTCTCTAAAACACATAGCAGCCAACAAAAACATTAGCTTGTTTTAGTTCTTCAAGTTTGTCATCAATGCTAACTCATCACTAAATAATCATTCTTCCGTCGGATTTCTTGTTTTAGTTCTTCAAGTTTGTCGTCAATGCTAACTCATCAGTAAACAATCTCTCCAAAACATTAGCTTTCTTTCTCTAAAACACATAGCAGCCAACAAAAAACACACCATCTTTACCACGAAAACCTGATGATGCGTTGTAATCCTTCGGCGGGCTTCGCTTCTTAATTACCATCTTCATCTTGAACACAAAACATCTATTCACCTATGAACAAAACAAGTACACCAGTATTAATCTTCTATAGTTAAACTTATTGATCTCCTATGTAACATGTGTACATGTGTAAAGTTTTGCTGTAACACCTGTAACAACTATGTGTAATATGTATAACGTGGCTATACATGTGTTACCTATGTGCAGCCCCCATGTGTGTCCAAAAAAAGGCTGGGGTATCTATAAGTTACTGGTGTAACGTTGTTACTACATATGTAGCTAATTATCCCACAAAAAAACACGACTTTTTATTGGTAAAATTAACGTGATATTCTGAATAAATTATGAAGTTTATACATTTTAGCATTTAACAGCCCATCTAAAAAACATTTTAACATTTAAACTTACTATTACATTATGTATAACTGTGTAAAACCCTGTATGCAACATATATTACCCCGAAGTGAAACACATGTTACAACATATAGGACAAACAGTTTAGAATGTAGCTAGCAGAAATGTAACATATGTAGCTAACATATGTTGCAACATATAGGTCACATGTGTAACCTATATATGTAACATAGGTATACATCTTTAACCAATTGGGTGTAACACATGTAACACCATATATGTAACACATGTTACCCGCAGTAACACACGTATAGCCATCTTACACATGTTACATATGGTCTTCACAACAACATCCATCTTCACAACACATAGCAGCCAACCAAAAAACACACCATCGTCACCATGAAAACCTGATGATGCGTTTTAATCCTTCGGCGGGCTTCGCTTCTTGATAACCATCTTCATCTTGAACACAAAACATCTTTTCACCTGTGAACAAAACAAGTAAACAAGTGTTACAAAGTTGATGTTTTAAAAAAAAACTGTTTTCATCCATTTGTAATAGAGACGTGTAAGTAGGTAAAAACCTGCTGTAACACGTGTTACATTTGATGTATCTTTACGTTGAGGAGGGGATTATAAAAAGAAAATGCACGTCTGAGTAAAAAGTTGTAACACGTGTTACAACTGTTGTTTACAGAACTTTCAAATAAGTGACAAGCCGGACGATAGCCAGTGGTACAAATGGATGTTTTGAAAAATCTAACACGTGTTGCGTTGGATGTATCTTCAAGCTGAAGATGGGATTATAAAAAGGAAAATGCACAACATTAAAAAAGTTGTAACACGTGTTACAACGGTTGTTTTAAGAACTTTTAAATAAACAAGTGTTGCAAAGTGGATGTTTTTAAATAACTGTTTAAATCAACGTAATAGAGACGTGTAAGTAGGTAATTTCCTTTTGTAACACGTGTTACATTGGATGTATCTTTACGTTGAGGATGGGATTATAAAAAGGAAAATGCACAGCTGAGTAAAAAGATGTAACACGTGTTACAACGGTTGTTTTAAGAACGTTCAAATAAACAAGTGTTACAACGTGGATGTTTTAAAAAAACTGTTTTCATCCATTTGTAATAGAGACATGTAAGGATGTTACACGTGTTGCGTTGGATGTATCTTCAAGCTGAAGATGGGATTATAAAAAGGAAAATGCACAACATTAAAAAAGTTGTAACACGTGTTACAACGGTTGTTTTAAGAACTTTCAAATAAACAAGTGTTGCAAAGTGGATGTTTTTAAATAACTGTTTAAATCAACGTAATAAAGACGTGTAAGTAGGTAATTTCCTTTTGCAACACGTGTTACATTGGATGTATCTTTACGTTGAGGATGGGATTATAAAAAGGAAAATGCACAGCTGAGTAAAAAGATGTAACACGTGTTACAACGGTTGTTTTAAGAACTTTCAAATAAACAAGTGTTACAACGTGGATGTTTTAAAAAAACTGTTTTCATCCATTTGTAATAGAGACATGTAAGGGATGTTACACGTGTTGCGTTGGATGTATCTTCAAGCTGAAGATGGGATTATAAAAAGGAAAATGCACAACATTAAAAAAGTTGTAACACGTGTTACAACGGTTGTTTTAAGAACTTTCAAATAAACAAGTGTTGCAAAGTGGATGTTTTTAAATAACTGTTTAAATCAACGTAATAGAGACGTGTAAGTAGGTAATTTCCTTTTGTAACACGTGTTACATTGGATGTATCTTTACGTTGAGGATGGGATTATAAAAAGGAAAATGCACAGCTGAGTAAAAAGATGTAACACGTGTTACAACGGTTGTAAGTAGGTAAAAACAGTTAGTATTCAGATCAAAAGCCCCAAACAAGCAATCAAACTAACAAAAACAATTACTGTTCAGATCAAAAGCCTCAAACAAGCAACCAAACCAACCACAATTTTTTTTTTTTGTAAAATAAACGAGATCATCAACGATTATATTATGGACTTTTTAAATGTAACTAATATATAACAACAACAACAACAACAACAACAAGAATCATTATCTCAATTCTAAATTTTTTTAATACATTTAAAATAAAAAAAATACCCAACAAACTATCAAATCTATTTTACTAATACACACACAAAATCATTCAACTTTTACCAAATAAATAACATTAAGACATGGAACCAGCCCATGTCATACTTGTGAGTATGTTCTTTGTGTTCTAACAAGTTTTTTTCTCAACCAAAACCCATGTAACTAAACGATTTCTGACCTGCTTCGCTCTCACACAATTGTGTGTGTTCTTGGTGTTCTAACAACTTTCTCTCTCTAAAACCCATGAACCAAATGATTTCTGACCTTCTTCTCACTCACACACTTGTGTGTGTTTTTGGTCTTGGTGTTCCAATAACTTTCCCCCTCTAAAAACTCATGCAACCAAACGATTTCAGCCTGCTTCTCTCGCACACACTTATGTGTGTGTTCTTGGTGTTCTTCATGAACACGATGGAGAATCTTGTTTCTCTTTCTCTCACACGCTTGTGTGTGTGTTTTTGGTGTTTCTCTTTCTTTAACAATAACGAATTCAGGCTTGCTTCTCTCACACACACTTGTGTGTGTGTTCTTGGTGTTTATATTGAATCATGAAGATAGAGAGAGAATGGATGATGATGATGATGATGATGATGATGATGATGATGATGATGATGATGATGATGATGGTGAATATACAGAAGAACAAGATAGAGAGAGAATGAGATATTTTTGAATTCTCAAATGTGTTATTTTAGAGAGAGAATGGATGGTGATGGTTTGAAAAAGGTGATGGATGATGGGTTGAAAAAGGTGAAAAGTACAAAGCACAATATTCAAAGAAAAAACAAAAAGACCAAAATACCCTTAAAGCATGAGTTTGGATGAGGTGATGTGGATGAATGTGGACCACATATTCTAGTTTCCTAAGTTTTCTCACTAAAATGGGTTTTCTCCATATACTTACACTATATATATATATATATATATATATATATATAGGGAGCGGTTAACATACAAAAGCCCTTATCATACTTCACGTACGGGACAATCGTAACCATTAGATCAGGGCTATAATCACGCATGGAACAGTTAATAACGCATGGATCCGTTGATTTTGTGATAATCACGCATGGGAGCCAAAAATCACGCATGGGAGCCCTTATCATACAAAATCACGCACGTTAAGTTGATCAAAATGTAATCACGCATGTTATATATATTAATCACGCATGTTGTGTTTTGGTCGCGTACGTTAACGTACGTTAAGCCGTGAAGTACATTATACTTTCTCTCTCTCTCTCTCTCTCTATATATATATATATATATCTATATTATACGTAATCACCATTTAGAAACGTATATACACATATGTCCATTAACAAATATTGTTCCATGCAATCATCTTCTTTAAGTGTACATGCCCGATTTGTAATGTGCACATATGTACATTCATAATATACTTCTAAAAAAGAAGTTAATGATATGGTAGTTCAACATGGAACACATGTGTATAGCAAGTATCTGAGATGATTGTTCAGCATTGTACATATGTGTACATAAAAGTCTCAACATGTATATACATATATGTACACATATGTACATTATCATACCTATGTTCAGAACAAATGTATATTATCACACAAGATTCATGATGAGTACATGAAAATAATCATGGATATATAATTATAAAATATTTTTTTGAATATTTAATCCAAAATAAAAAAAAATTGTAATCAAATGTTCTGTAAATAATTCATTCTTGCATGAATATGGAACTAAAAAAAGAATAAATAACACAAACATATGAATTCATTTATTAAAAAAATAATACTTCTTAGTCTTGTTTGAATATAATTATCCTTTATCAAGGGCCTGTTGAACGACATAAACGTACAGAGAAATGAAAAATAAAATTATTTTGAAGTAAAAGAGATGAAGAAGATAATTATGCAATTTAAGAAAATTACCAAAATTAAAAGTGTAACTGAAAATCAATGATTAAAATAAAGATTTAAAACTAATTTATTGTATAATTACAATACTACCCTTAACAACTAAAAAAGAAATCAATGGTCCTGATTAGTTCACACAGGTCACTATAAAGATATTGTTCACAAATGATCCTAATCCTACATATATATATATATATATAGGGAGCCGCTAAAATGAAAACCACCTCCATTTGTAAGAACCACGAGAACTACTCTCCACCAATCAAACTTTGCCACGTATGCACTTTTATATCATATTCTAAAGGGTATTTTGGTCTTTTACTCCTAATGTCTAATCCCCTGCCATATGTCATATATCTCTGCCATTTAAAAGACTTACACATCTCCTCTCTCATCAAAATCCAAACCTCATTCATCATCTCATCCATCTGCAACCCATCCTTTTTCTCTCTCTTCTTAACCATTTCTTTCTTCCCCAACTTTCTTTGTTTCTATATTGCTTCCGTGTTTCTATTTCTTTCTTCCCCAACTTTGTTTCAACTTTCATATATCATTTTACTTACTTGCATATTTTGATATTTAATATTTTGATATTTAAATATTCCTTTTCCGGATCGTTAAGGCTTTAAGAAGATCGGTTTCGTATTTCCAAGTATCATCACAGGCAAGGAGTCTAATTATTTGATTAAGGCTTTAAGAAAAATATACAGGAGAGAGAGTTGGTGGTGGGGAGGCGTTGGTGGGGAAGACGTTGGTGGGAGGTGGTGGTCGGCCACCCAACTGTCGTGGCGGCGCGTGATGCCGGTTGTTCAGTTCTTCAGTGGTGGTGGAACACGAAGAGAGAGACAAAGGTAGCGATGTTTTCTTTGTGTCTTTATTTTGGGGGTTTATTTGATATTTTTTGGTTCTGTTTATTTGATGTTTTTTGGTTCTGATCTTGACGTTTTTTTGGCGGCGGTGGCCGGTGAAGGGGGATTTGTTGTGGTGGGTTAGGGGGGCGGTGTGTCGGCGGCGGCGGCGGAGGTGAATGATGGGTGGAGGGGTGGGGGGTGAGGAGGGGTGTCTGTTTTTTGGTGGGTTGTTTGATGTTTTTGGTTCGGTTCTTGACGTTGTTTGAATGTTTTTTTGGATCTGGATACAGGTTGCTTGAATGATCCATTTGTATTCTTTGATTATGTGGGTTTTGATCGGTTTGGATTTTTTTTTGGGGGGGGGGGGCGATGATGCAAAAAAAATGTAGATTTTGATGACGATGGCGCGACAAGGACGGCGGAAGGTAGGTTTTTTGAACCTGGAACCCCACTTTTGCAGCCTTTTGATTTATCGGAAAATCTGAGCCAAACCCCGTTTTTTTTTCGAGATACGCATTGTTTTGATGTTGTTGGTTTTTAATTTTTTTTCCCCAGTCGATGATGATAACAATCTATCTGAGACACCTACCGAGTTTGCGATTTCTGGGTGTGTTCGTTTTACGTAAAAAAAAGTTGTGAAAAAAAAGTTAAACCGTAAATTTTTTAACATAAAACGTAAACTTTTAAACGTAAAACGTAAAAACATAAAAAATTTACGTAAAACGCAAAAAGTTTAACGTAAAACATAAAAAGTAAAACTTAAAACGTAAAAAGTCTTATGTAAAACGTAAAACGTAAAAAGTAAAACATAAAACGTAAAAAGTTTAACGTAAAAACGTAATACGTAAAAAGTTTTACGTAAAACGTAAAAAGTTTAACGTAAAACGTAAAGTTTTTAACGTTAAACGTAAAAAGGTTAATATAAAAAGGTTATCGTAAAACGTAAAAACGTAAAACCTAAAAACGTAAAACGTAAAAAGTTTAACGTAAAACGTAAAACGTAAAATTTTTAATGTAAAACGTAAAAAATCTAAAAGATCTGTAAAAAAATCTGAATTTAAAAATGCTTTTAATAAAAAAATTATGTTTAAAAAATAAAACTAATATAATAATACAAAAAGTAATAAAAAACAATAAAGACAAAAAGACAAAATAGAGTAATTTTACTAAACTAAACTTTTGGATTAAAATATTAAAGACATAATAAGATAAAAAGTATTTAATATTATTTTTAGTTACTTTAAATCTCATCTATTGATCTTGAAGATCTAATAGCCAGGAGGCAGGAACTGGTTCTCGTGGTTCTTACAACTGGAGGTGATTTTCATTTTAGCAGTCCCCTATATATATATATATATATAGAAACGGGATCAGGAGAGAACGGCAAAAAGTGTGAGAGCGGTGAGAACGCATCCTGGCCGAACACGTGGCATGGGGCATGATCAGGGTCCGAGGGGTTTTTTTGTCTTTTTAGTATTCTTCTCCTTTCACGATTTTCGCGTTTGACATGCTTCTTTATTTTTTGTGTACAAGATAATTTTGGCGTTTTGTAGATTTATTAATTATTTGGCGTTTTCTTGTTTTTTCTGAGATTTCTTCTCTTTGAGTTAATTCTTTTTGTGTCACATAGTTAATATTTTGGCGTTATGGCTTTTTCCATGTCATTTTTGGCGTTTTGTATCTTCTTGTTAATAATTTATTACCATAGATTAATATTTTAAAAAATTACAATAACTCGAAAATCAAAATAATCTAATAGTCTTCCGTAGGTGAGATTACATCAGAGATGTACCCATCGCTTTATTCTTCACTTTCTTCAGATTCTTCATCATCAAATTTCATTTTCGCGTATAACGCCATTAGCTCGTCTCTTCTTTGCTGCAGCTTCTTTTTGAATATCACTGCATCCTTGGATTTTTGATCGTTTGAAGGTGTTAAATCACAGGGTTGTTCAACGATAGATAGCAACCTTGTCTTCAACATTTCTTCCATTGGTCTTGAATATTGCACCCCGTTATTATAAGTTACTTCAAGTGTTCCTTCTTCCTCATTCAATACCCAACTGCTAAGTTTT
This sequence comes from Helianthus tuberosus, assembly GCA_030545235.1. Taxonomy (NCBI): domain Eukaryota; kingdom Viridiplantae; phylum Streptophyta; class Magnoliopsida; order Asterales; family Asteraceae; genus Helianthus; species Helianthus tuberosus. The sequence continues at coordinate 131,096,415 of CM060407.1, forward strand.
GGTATTTGTGTATCTTCAATATCATCATCATCTTCATCATCTTCTGCTGGAAACTTTCTCTCCAGTCTTTTTATTACACTTCTTATTCTTTCACAATCGTTGTCTCTTAGAACCCCAAGGGCCAGGATATCCTTCTGAACATTTTCATTCATTCCCATTATGGCTTTTATTGTTCTTACCTTTACCCTTCTCCTGTCAGCGAACTTTATGATGAATCCTTTTTCTTTCCTTTCAAACCTCCATGCAATAACCTTAGCCATTTTTTTTAATTTTTTGGCGTTTTGGAGAATATGTGGCATTTTAGTTTTTTTGGCGTGTTTAAGCTTGGGTTCTGATGGTCTTCTTTTATATTGACTTTTTTTCCCGCGTATGTCAGGTAATTATGGCGTTTTGAAAAAGATAAATAAATTTAATATAATAAATGTTAGTGATTATGCTTTCCGTCGTTTCATTTTACTGTTTTTTGCAGTTTACCGTGTTTTGTTTTCAAACTCAACTGTTTTAATGGTGTAACACATCAAATCTTTTGACGGCTGTAATTATGGCGTTTTGTTTTCCAATGGCGGTTAGATAACTATTGGACTTCTCTTTGTTTTATATTCTTTGCACATTGTTTCACTCTTTTTTTTTATAATATTAGTTGTTCAAATTAAATTTTTTTATAGTTTGGTAGTTTTTTGGGGGCTTTTTTATGGCATTATGGCGTTTTACACGTATTTGCTAATTATGGCGTTTTATTATATTTTTCATTATAGCATTAATATTATTTTGTTGTTTATTAACTGACATTACAAAACAAACAATAGACAAAGAAAATTAAAAAAAAAAAAAAACAAAGTAGAAGCAATTTATGATTTTAAATCTTCGGTGTCATCAGTCTCTTTTTTCTTTTGAAACTACAAGAATGTGACAGATAAATGGCGTTTTGGGTTTGGCGTTGTTTATTTTCTTTGTTCATGTGTTGAAGTGTCTTTGTTGATGTTGGAGAAATAGAGCGACCCCCTGTGGGTGGATGCTATCTGCCACTTGTATAGGTCTCTTCTTATCATCCAAACCTTCTTCAGGAACAAAGATGACAGTATGACATGTGGGTGTCATCAGTCCCTCTTTTTTCAATTTTTTCCATCTCATGCAGCAAAATCTTTCTACACTCGCATAACAAATCATTAAATGAAGCTTCATGCAGAACTTTACTGAGGATCAAAAGAAAAGATGTTTGCTGTCGTTGTATTTTTTGGCGTTTTACATTGAATTGTAAATTTTTTTAGCAACCACTGTGTGTTTTTTTTGGTGTGATAAACGGAAAGTGGTGAGGCGTTTCTATTTATAGATTTTTTTTTGGCGCGTAGGTTAGGCGGGATGTTTTTTTTATAACAAAAAATGTAATTAACATTTATCCGAATGTAAACTTTGGCGTTATATATAATGGCATTTCATATTTTATGCCGTTTTTGTAGCCAGAGAGCTTAAATTAAAACACAGAAAAAAGTAGGCAGTGATAAAATTGGCGTTTTGTATTTATTTGGCGTTTTATTTTCAAAGGTGTTTTATGTGAGGAATTGTTTTTTTACTTTTTTACCCTTAATGACGCGCGTCCAGGTAATAAAATTGGTGTTATTTACTAAAATGCCACCGCGCCAATCTAGTACATAGATTGTTTTGATCGGATGATCCATAAGAGTTCTCTCCGTTCTCACACTTTTGAGCATTTTCTCTAAATCCTGACCCTATATATATCTATATACACTATTTTATAGAAATGTGGGTGGTAAAAGTAATTTAATAAACTACTGAAATCTTATGGTTTTTATAAAAAAAGCAAATTGGAAATAAATAATCCAACCTAACTCAATTTGGCCGATAATAATTCCAAGTCAGTTATTAGCCGATAATAATCCGAACTGATCGATTTTTTTGTAAACTAGTCCGCCATTAAAATAGTTTAACGGAGTTAAGTTTTTTTTTCGAATTACAAACCGGTGTTTTAGGGGTTTTGATCTAAAATAGTTTAACGGAGTTAAGTTTTTTGTTGGTGCATACATCTGTCGACTTCGTCTTGTATCGAGTCTTGTACTTGTTATGTTAAATCAGGGCTCATAGTTCGAGATAGTATTTGATGTAATTCCGCTTGAAAGAGGCATTTTCGCTTGAATGAGTCAAGTGCAGTTTCAAGCGAAATCTCCCTTGGTAATTTCGCTTGAACTTGCACCGGTCACTCTCAAGCGGAATCCCATTGTCTATATATTGGTTTGAAGCGGATTCATTTGTAACAAGGTTCTTGATTTGGATACCGAAGTGCTGCCGGTTTATCCAGTGATTGTATTTGTTGTTATATCAATCAGAAATAGGTTTAAAGTGATATTCAAGCTGTTTCGAAGTCTATTTCTCTGTTTCCGCCTCTGAAATAGACTAGAGCGCTTCTGAACGACTCGTTTGGGTCGAAACTCGATCCTACAACTGGTATCAGAGCTCAGGAGGAGGAGTTCTGCAGATTACCGCTTGATTTCATTACGATTTCTTACTTCTACACCTTCTTTTATCAATTGGACAACTTTTCACGGTTAAAATGACCTGAGTTTTTCACAACACAAGCGAAACATTGTTTTAACAAACCCTTGAGAATATCAGCTTAAAATTTGAACTAAATCTGATAAAAATGGACCTAAAACCAGATTCCGCTTGAACGTATCATTAGATTTTGTTTGAAAAATTGTTGCCATTTCAAGCGAAATATCAGGTTTCGCTTGAAATATACTTGATTTCGCTTCAACCTGCTAGTCCGCTTGAAATTCAAGCGAAATCTGGTGATTTCGCTTGAAATATCAATTCCACTTGAAATTTTTTTTGATTTCGCTTGAAGGTTGTTTGCAGGGTATTCTGCTTGAAGGTGGTATCTCGCTTGAAATTGTCTGTTTTTTTAAAAAACGTGCTACCAAATCATGAGTGAAGAATTTTACAACGCATTCGCAACATCTCCGACCACTCCGGCTGTCACACCCTGGCTTTGCGGAAGCGTGGTTAATTTTGGTGTGACTTCTTAATACCATAGCTTAACCATAACAAAGCTATATGAATTAAAAACATGCAAGATCATCCATCAAGTTTTGAAAACCAAATACAGTACCATTGTTTTAACGGGAACATACCCTAATAACCATAACCTTGTTCAACAGACATTACAAACTTTAACATAATATAAACATGGTTTATGGATTGTGTCTTGTCCAGGAAAGAGACACATCCCCTAAACCCCGGATGACCTCGGAAACTAGTGCAGCGGAAAACATGCCATACCGTGCCAGATCTCGTTAATTTCCTGAAATACATGTAAGTTGAAAAATCAACAATAATGTTGAGCGAGTTCATGTGTAGTGAGTATGTAAAACACTATGTAAGTATAAAAGTTCTCTGGTATGTAGCAGTGTAAGGAAAGAGAGATCGTCAATGGGTTGCAAAGCCATTGATGTATGTGAAGTGCAAGTAGGAAGACTCAAACCTAGCCGATTTATGCGTCGGGAAACCAAGTCACTCAAGGTCCGTTTTGTTGGTCCTCTCAGAGGTCCGTTCTGTTGGGCCTAGAGTTGGGCTCGCTACACCCAGATAGATCTACCGCTTAAGTCCCTCGGTGTTCTGCCTACCCATTCATATGATCTAAGTAGTAAACCTCCTTACGTTAACATACCGTGTATAATAGTACTTGTAAACAAAGTAACATGTATTTCACCCCCGCAGTTAAGAAAACTGAAAATAGTTAGAGAAAAGGGGGACATGAACTCACAGTGAAGCGTCTCTACCAAGTATCTCCTGTTCACGCAGCTGTGCGACGACCTACAGGTGCTAATTCTATTAGACGGACGGCCGTGCCTTAGCTTTATAGTTTAAGTCTTTGGGAAATAGTTAGGCAACTATTTCGTGTTTACATTTTGTATATACTTGGTAGTTAAACTCCTTCCCAAGGATGGGGGATACAATACATGTGCGTAAGTTACGTTTTACAATCGAGTGGTAATATAATTACCGGCGTAACTTATATATTCATGGTGAAAGCGTTCGTATTATTTTGGAATCGTTAACGTTTGTAAATATTATTTTTACTCTAAAAATAATATTTATGTATTTTCACAAATAATCATAAACAGTGTGTGACCATATATATATTTATCACGTTAAATCTTGTGAAAATCCCACCTCCGAATATTTAGTAAATAAAGTCATGGCGAAATTTATATTTCGAATATATGTCAAAAATAATTCTAACACTTGTTGTGTAAATAATTCTAAGTGTTAGGTTTTTAGAAAAATTTCGCCAGAGTTTCCTCTGTAACTAGAGGTGGCCACGCTTTCAAGCGTATCATTTTCTTTTAACAAATCAAATCAACCAATGTTCTCAACATTAACAAACAACTTTTCAACATTTTAACTAGTCAAAGATAGACATAATCGCAAAAATATACGAACTTGTGGTTTGTCTAAAAATATGTAGTAAATCTCTTTACTTTTACTGGATCTTTTGTGTAAATAATCCGATTTCGTAAAAACCTTATTTTTAGAGAAAATCCATCTTTACAACTTCTAGTAACATTTGACAAGACTAGTCCTTTGTCGGATCTTTTTATTTCACAAGTGTTTACACACTTGTGGTTTATAAAATCATGTTTGTTAGTGTAAGATCCACCCTTTAAAATACATGACTTCTTTGATATGTGGTTCTTTGAAAATACCACTTGCAGATGCGTAGATCCGCTTGTTTTAAACACCATTGTACAAGTTAAAACACTTTTACACAAATAAAACATTTTTACACAAGTTTATGTTTCATGTGTGGTAGAGTTTCACCTTTCAACCCTTGTATTATCCAAAACAAGCTTATGTTAAGATCAACGATCTTACCAAACCGGGTTAGACGGTGATCCGAGCTACCTCAACATAGATCGGGTCTAAATAACCATATATTTCAAATACTACAACTTTTACACAACTTATAAGCTATTAACCACCACTTTTCATGTTTTTAGTGAACTTTTGCGCATCATCTTGCATTTTAACGAGATTTAACCGATATAATTCCTTTTAACCACTTTAGATTAGTTCAAAAATGAGTTGTAAACATTATACCTTTAGCTCAAGGCTAGGGAAGAATCTATGCGCAAAATGGGTGGATAAAAGCCAAAGAAAGAGGTCCTTCGCCTTCCGTTTGCTCCAAGACTCCTAATACGTGACCCTTGATGTTTGTATGAGCTTGGAATGGCTTGAACAAAAACCGAAAATGGTTGTATGGGGGGTGGGGTGTTCGGCCGAGAGTTAGAGAGGGCAAGGGAGAGGAGTGTGTGTTGTTGGTTAAGTGTGTGAATGATCTTAGGTGTTTAGTGGTTAACTTATAGGCAAAGATTAATGTTATTACCCAATGGTAATTATGTCTTGTAGATACTAAACATAGGAGATTAGGAAATCTTGATGTACAATTTGTGTTCCCCCATGGTTGGGGCCGGTTAGGAATGGGGGGGGGGGGGGGTCTAGTTCGAAGTCAACTAGCCATTAGGTGCATAGTTATGGTAAGTTAAGTATTTAACTCGGTTACTCGTATGTTATGCGTTATGGCGGGTGTTAGGGTAATCAGGGACCCTAACTGGTTCAGAAAAATATAAATAGTGAAAATAACAATATTTTCATGTTCCGGGTATAGTCCGGTTATTCTGTTGGATAGTAATCCGTTAAAGCGTTACTAAAGCTTTAAAGTGTCGTTATTGTTATTTTTAGTGACACAATTTAATTCCAACACTTTAGAAAGTGTCTAGTAGTATTTTCCCCATGTTTTGGCACTTTACTAGTCAGCTAGAAGCTGGATTATTTATTAAAGTGCTGTGTTTTGTACTTAAAGTACGTTTTAGGCACATCCAGTCACTGTGACTTATCCCTAGAGACGCAGTTTCACAACCCTTGTATCCCTACACTCACTACTAGTGTAGCCAAATATCTCAGGCTCTTATAGGCCTTGGAGGCAGTGTTTGCCTGATGCTGGTTATATCAGCATGTTCAATAGGTTATCCGTTATTGTGCTACTGTGCTTTTTGTGCATCATGGTTGTCACTAGTGTTCAGTATGTAAATAATGTAGTGACGATAAGTAAAGTATGATGCAAGTAAGTTCATGTATCAGTATTCAAGTAGCAGTTCATCAGCTAGTTCAAACAAGCACAGTAATTAAGCAGAAATTAATCATTAATTAAATCGTACGGATACCTGGTTTAGTGCGGGTTGTCACATTCTCCCCCCGTTAAATAAATTTCGTCCCGAAATTTAAGTTCTGCTTGTAGATGCAGAGTTCTTAGGAAATAAGTGGGGGTATTTCTCTTTCATCCGGTCCTCACGTTCCCAGGTGAATTCAGGACCATGTCTGGCATTCCAACGAACTTTGACGAGCTTGACACTGCTCCGGCGGGTCTTGTTCACTTTCCAATCCGTGACCTCGACAGGTTCTTCAACGAAGTGGAGCGTGTCGTCAACATGAATCTCGTCGATGGGAATGGCAACGTCAACTTGAGTTGGACTTTTCTTCAGGTTGGATACATGAAATGTATCGTGAACACCATTTAGTTCAGCAGGTAGGTCCAACTTGTATGCTACTAGTCCTATTCTTTCCAGAATTCTGAAAGGACCAATGTAGCGTAGATTTAACTTCCCACGCTTCCCAAAGCGTGCCACCCCCTTCCAGGGTGAAACTTTCAATAACACCATTTCTCCAACTTGAAAATCCACATGTTTCCGGTTTGGATCCGCATAGGCCTTTTGTCTGTGGCGAGCTGCTTCGATGCGTTTAAGAATTTGCGCAATCTTGTATGTCGTCTCTTGGACGATTTCGGGACCAGCAAGCTGCCTATCACCTGCGTCAGACCAACATAGAGGTGATCGGCACTTGCGTCCGTAAAGGGCTTCAAATGGCGCGACACCAATACTGGTGTGGTAGCTGTTGTTGTATGAAAATTCGACCAAAGGCAAATGTTTATCCCAGCTACCGCCCAAATCCATAACACATGCCCTCAGCATGTCTTCCAAAGTCTGTATCGTTCGCTCGCTCTGGCCGTCAGTTTGCGGATGAAACGCAGTGCTCAGATTCAATTGTGAGCCAAAGGCTTCTTGGAAGGATTGCCATATCCTTGACACAAACCTTCCGTCTCTATCAGAGATGATCGAGAGAGGTACTCCATGGCGCGCAACGATCTCTCTCATGTAAATTTCAGCCAATTTGCTAGTGTTGTCTTTCTCCTTGATTGGCAGAAAGTGTGCGGACTTTGTTAGGCGGTCAACTATTACCCAAATCATATCATGGCCTCTTGGCGTTCTTGGCAATTTTGTAACAAAATCCATTGAGATTTGTTCCCATTTCCACTTGGGAATCTCAGGTTGTTGCAGAAGTCCTGAAGGCTTCTAGTATTCCGCCTTAACCTTCGCGCAAGTTAAACATTTGCTCACATAGACAGCAACGTCGCCTTTCATCCTAGGCCACCAATAATAACCTTTGAGATCCTGGTACATCTTATCCGCTCCCGGATGGATAGAGTACCGTGACTTGTGAGCTTCATCGAAAATAACTTTCCTTAAATCTCCAAACAAAGGAACCCAAATCCTTTTCTCAAAACATAATGTCCCTTCCTCGTTTGGTACCAAAAGCTTCTCCATCCCGCGGAGATATTCTTCTTCCCTGTTTCCTTCCTTAAGGGCTTCTTTCTGCGCGGCACAAATGCGCAAGGAAAGATCGGTTCGTATAATCATTTCTAAAGCTCTAACCCTTATGGGCTTGATTCTCTCTTTACGACTTAGGGCATCGGCGACCACATTCGCCTTCCCTGGATGATACTTAATCTCGCAGTCGTAATCGTTCAACAATTCAACCCATCGTCTTTGCCTCATATTCAACTCCTTCTGGTTGAATATGTGCTGTAGGCTCTTGTGATCTGTGAAGATTGTACACTTCGTACCATAAAGGTAGTGTCTCCAGATCTTTAAAGCAAAAACCACTGCGCCGAGCTCCAAATCGTGTGTGGTATAGTTCTTTTCATGCACTTTTAACTGACGCGATGCGTAAGCAATAACCTTTTGGCGTTGCATCAACACACAACCTAATCCTTGACGCGATGCGTCGCAGTATACCATGAAATCATCTGTACCTTCCGGTAGTGCTAAGATTGGCGCTTTGCAGAGCTTATCCTTCAATATCTGGAATGCTTCCTCCTGTTTGATTTCCCAATCAAACTTCTTATCTTTCTGCGTGAGGAGTGTCAATGGTTGAGTGATCTTTGAAAAGTTCTCAATGAATCTTCGATAATAGCCAGCCAAACCCAAGAATTGTCGAATCTCGGTTGGCGTCTTTGGCGTTTCCCAATCCTTGATCGCCTCGATCTTGGTTGGATCCACGTGGATTCCATCTCCATTTACCACGTGCCCAAGGAATTGGACTTCACGTAGCCAAAATTCGCACTTGGAGAATTTGGCATACAACTGTTCCTTCTTCAGCAGCTCTAGAATGGCTCTAAGATGTTGTTCGTGTTCAGCCTTCGTCTTTGAATAAATTAAAATGTCATCGATGAACACAATCACGAACTTGTCCAAGTACGGCTTGCAAACTCTATTCATCAAATCCATAAAGACTGCAGGTGCGTTTGTCAAACCAAACGGCATAACAAGGAACTCGTAGTGTCCATAACGAGTTCTGAAGGCTGTCTTTGGGATACTTTCTTCTTGAATCCTCAACTGATGGTATCCAGATCGGAGATCGATCTTTGAATAAAAGCTTGAGCCTTGCAGTTGATCAAACAGATCATCAATTCTTGGCAGAGGGTATCTATTCTTGATCGTCAGCTTGTTCAATTCTCTGTAGTCAATACACATACGGAAACTACCGTCTTTCTTCTTGACAAACAGGACCGGAGCTCCCCAAGGCGAGAAGCTTGGTCGGATAAAACCCTTGTCTAACAACTCTTGAAGTTGTGCCGACAGTTCCTGCATCTCAGACGGAGCAAGTCTATAAGGTGCCTTAGCCACAGGCGCGGTGCCTGGAACTAAGTCGATGTGAAACTCTACTTGTCTCTGAGGTGGCAGTCCGGGTAAGTCTTTCGGGAAGACTTCTGGATACTCCCTCAGGACAGGGATGTCTTCGATTCTTGGCTCAGCAGCCTTCTTATCCACAATGTGTGCCAGGAAAGCAACACATCCTTTCTGCAAACACTTCCTTGCTTTCAAGCAGCTGATAATTCTTAGTGGCGTATCACGCTTCTCTCCGTGAACCACAATTGTCTCACCATCATCGGTTGGGATACGAACAACTTTCTCGTGACATACTATCTCAGCCTTGTTGCCTGATAACCAATCCATTCCTACTACCACGTTGAAGCTTCCCAACTGGACTGGTAGTAGATCCAAAGTAAACTCACGTTCTCCTAATTCAATCACACAACCTCTGATAACTTCATTGGCTTCAACTAACTTTCCATTAGCTAATTCGATCGAGTAGGGAATATCTAACTTATTAGCAGCTAGGCCAAGCATATTCTTAAATTCTAGCGATACGAAGCTATAATCGGCACCAGTATCAAATAAAATGGATGCATAGCGTTGGTTCATAGGGAACGTACCAGTAACAACATTGGGGTCCTGGCGCGCTTCCCTTGCTCCGATTTGAAACACTCTTCCACGGGCTTGGTTTAAGTCTGGGCAGTTCTTCTTAAAATGTCCGATATCACCGCAGTTATAGCATCCAAGTCTTTGCCCGTTTCCACCTCCATTCCTGGCTGGGTTGTTGTTTTGGTTTGCATTGCCAGCCTGATTTGCAAAGTTGCCTCGATTCCCGTTTCCTCCATAGTTTCCTTGTGGGCGATCCCCAATACCACCACGATTATTGTTTCTGTTTCCATATCCTCCCTGGCCTCCCCGACCGGCAGGGGCCCAACAAGTGTCCTTCAAGTGACCACGTTTCCCACATACTTCGCATACTTTTAGCCCACATTGACCAAAATGGTGGCGTTGACCGGTATTGCATTTGGGCTGGGTGCCCATGTATCCTCTTCCTTTCTCTCCTCTACCAGCTGCAACCTGAGCTGGCGTGTCTGATCCTCCTTTCTTAACCACTACACTAGCGCCCTGCTTGAAGTTTGAGAACTTCCGTTTGTTACCTCCTGATGACTCGACGTGAGTCTCTGCCTTCTTCGTCTTGATCTCATCAAACTTGTTCAGGCGGATGGCCTCTTCTGTGAGTGCCACGCTCAAATCAATCGCCTCAGTAATGGTTGCAGGCTTGGATGAGGTTACCATGCTTATGATTTGGGGAGCCAAACCCCAAATGAAGCGCTCGATTCGCTTGTATTCTGGTGTAACCATGTAAGGAACCACTTGAGATAAGTCGTGAAACCTTTGAACGTATTCTGCGACCTTTGGACCGTCCATTTTCAAGTGCCAGAATTCGGTCTCCAATCGCTGGATTTCCACGCGGGAACAGTACTTTTTGCGCATAAGTTCTTTTAGTTCGGTCCAGGTCAGCGCGTAGGCAGCAGCTTCGCCTAGTGTCTGTACTTGTAGATTCCACCAGGATAGGGCTCCATCTAGAAACAGCCCTGAGATATAGGTGACTTGCTGATCCAGCGCACACTTGCTCATGCGAAGTACAGATTCGGTTTTCTCAGCCCAGCGAACAAAGGCGACAGCACCTCCAGTGCCATCAAAGTTGACCGGTTTGCAGTCTAGAAACTGCTTGAAGGTGCATCCTGCACGTATGTTAACATATGAATGGCATTAGCATCCTTGCCAGAGATATCCAATTAGGTCACGGTATGTCTTAATGGCTTAGTATTACCGTGAGGTGGATTGTTATTGCCTTGGTTAATACTTCCGCTCGTTCCGGGCTGAGATGCTGCATACTGTGCTATGGCAGCAGCAATAATCTGCTGGAGTTCTGCCTCATTGGTAGGCATGTGTGTCTCACGTCTCGGCGGCATCTTCTAAAAGATGGTTTACGTTGGTCAGGCCATAGCGAAATGTACGTATATAGTAATAGTAATAGCACACAACATTTCAGTACATCACAAATATCAATCACACACATCCCATGTCATAAAAATGCAAATAAGCAATCAAGCGAATCAGATATGATGAGAATACTGCGATTGCCATATATCAAGACTACATAGTAAGTGTATCAGTACATCATAATGTCATGCAATCATCAATCAACTAGGGGCTACATCACCCCTGTACAAAACCATAACAAATCAGTGTCAAATACATGTCAACAAAAGTCAGGATCATAAAGTAGTCTCCAAAAATGTTGTGCAATCCGACAATCGCCGTCTTCTCATCCTCGTCTACCCAAACAGCACTGATGAGCTCAATACAGATGGTGGTGGAGGAGGGGGAAAGTGGGTGTAAAACAAATGACGTAACTGGAGCCAGTCCTCCTCCTGGGCTCGCTGAGTACGGATGATAGAAGCAATCTGCTGCTCTAGTGTAAAGAGACGGGCAGCATAATCTGGAGGTAAGGGTCAAAATGGCTGCAGAGGAGAGTGTGTCTGACCCTGGCATGGACACGGTGGCAGCTGAGCTCTCTCAAGCTCCTGGATGCGCTGCGTGTGTGACTCGTGCTGAGCTACAAAAGACATCAAAACGTCCTCGATAGTATACCCCCTGTGGAAAGAATGGTAGGGGTCAGTAGGTGGCATACCAGAGTCTGGTGCCCAAAGAAACGGCTCACTAGTGGGGTCAAAAGGTGCCACGTGAAATGGAGCAACCGCGGGTGGAACAGATGACATCTGGGGCATGAAAGGGATAGGCATCGGTACATGCCCAACAGGATGGGCTGAAGAACCTTCTCCAGGCCTCGCTGGAGGTACAAACTGTGGAACCTGAAAAGAAGAATCAACATGTCACGAAACAGGGATCTGAGGGGGAAAAGGTGGAACATCCTCATCAGCAGGTATCCAACCGTGCTGTGCATGCTCATCTGGTGGATCCATGCATGCCGCGAACAGTGCATGCTCGGGCTCCAGTGGAATGGGATCAAGTGGGGGAGCATCGAAAGGGTGAACAGGTACAATGTGCTCAATAGGATGGTCAACAGGTATATCATCAACAGGTAGAGGAACAACAGGATCAACAGCAACATGATCGCCCTCCAACAAAGGAACGTCTACAGGGAGATCATCAACATGTGGGTCTGCTATAACAGGCTCAAAAGGTATGTCAGCATGTACGGGATCATGCTCAAACATGGGGTCTAGAGCGGCTGCCTGCTCAAGAGCAACGGCAGGCTCAGGATCAACAAAAGCCATCTCGAAAACAAAATCTGGGTCGATAGGATCCACTGGGTCAACAGGGTCTACTGGATCCTCCATAAACTGATCCATGGGAATAAACTCTATGTCTCGATCTGGGTCGAATCCTGAGGGAAAGACAGGATCCGAATCCTCCACATCATCGTGGTCGAAAGTGAAACTGGGGATAGGGGCAACAAAGGATGCCTGATCGGAATCTGATCCATGTGAGAAGTGCTGCGCACTCTGGATGTGTGAGGGTACGGAGGCCACAGACTCAAAGGAGTCTGGGACTGGAGAGTGGGCAGGTGACTCCGCGGCGGGAGCATCTGCGATCAACAAGGGATCATCAGCAGCAGGAAGGGCCTCGCCCTGAGCATCATCCTCTAATGGCTCATCATCAAACATATCGATATCATCATCCTCGTCGTCGATAGGCAAATCGTAAACAGGATACGAAGCAAGTGGTATAGGGGCAGGGATCACTGCAAGTGGTAGATCCCCGGCCAAAGGACCATCTGCGAGCTCGCCAGCACCGTCAGGTAATGCGAAGGGCTGGAAATCGTCCTCATCTGTGCTAGTAACGTCGGACGTGTGAACCTCGTGCTCTGATGACTCTAGGTCGTCCGATACGATAGGCCTAGGGCCTGTGGTGTCTGAACCACCAGTGTCTGTAGAATCCATGTGTCTGTAACATATACACAAACATGCACAAATAGTCAATCATATAATCAAATAATCACATAAGTCACCAAGTAAGGTATCACATAATTTTCCTAGTCTTACTAGCCAATTTCTCCCAGCCTTTAAGACTGCTCTATCCTCCACCTCGACCATTCAGATCGAGCCTCGGTCCCCTTGACCGAGCCTCAGCCTTCATGACTGAGCCTACTCTTCCTAGCCTCACTAGCCAACTACCTCGGTCACCTAGACCGAGCCTCGATCCTCCAGACCGAGCCTCAGCCCTCCAGGCTGAGCCTAAAATAAATCAACGTGCTCAACTACCTCGGTCACCTAGACCGAGCCTCGATCCTCCAGATCGAGCCTCAGCCCTCCAGGCTGAGCCTAAAATAAATCAACGTGCTCAACTACCTCGGTCACCCAAACCGAGCCTCGATCCTCCAGATCGAGCCTCAGCCCTCCAGGCTGAGCCTATAATAATAAAATGTGCTCAACATTTGTTTGTAAAAAGTTTTGGATCTGGACTTAAGTGGTATGCAGAAAAATGTTTTCGTGAGAGCCCTAGTGATCATAGTCTAGACTCGAGAAAGAATCCTAGTTCGCTATGATCAGAGCTCTGATACCAAGCTGTCACACCCTGGCTTTGCGGAAGCGTGGTTAATTTTGGTGTGACTTCTTAATACCATAGCTTAACCATAACAAAGCTATATGAATTAAAAACATGCAAGATCATCCATCAAGTTTTGAAAACCAAATACAGTACCATTGTTTTAACGGGAACATACCCTAATAACCATAACCTTGTTCAACAGACATTACAAACTTTAACATAATATAAACATGGTTTAAGGATTGTGTCTTGTCCAGGAAAGAGACACATCCCCTAAACCCCGGATGACCTCGGAAACTAGTGCAGCGGAAAACATGCCATACCGTGCCAGATCTCGTTAATTTCCTGAAATACATGTAAGTTGAAAAATCAACAATAATGTTGAGCGAGTTCATGTGTAGTGAGTATGTAAAACACTATGTAAGTATAAAAGTTCTCTGGTATGTAGCAGTGTAAGGAAAGAGAGATCATCAATGGGTTGCAAAGCCATTGATGTATGTGAAGTGCAAGTAGGAAGACTCAAACCTAGCCGATTTATGCGTCGGGCAACCAAGTCACTCAAGGTCCGTTTTGTTGGTCCTCTCAGAGGTCCGTTCTGTTGGGCCTAGAGTTGGGCTCGCTACACCCAGATAGATCTACCGCTTAAGTCCCTCGGTGTTCTGCCTACCCATTCATATGATCTAAGTAGTAAACCTCCTTACGTTAACATACCGTGTATAATAGTACTTGTAAACAAAGTAACATGTATTTCACCCCCGCAGTTAAGAAAACTGAAAATAGTTAGAGAAAAGGGGGACATGAACTCACAGTGAAGCGTCTCTACCAAGTATCTCCTGTTCACGCAGCTGTGCGACGACCTACAGGTGCTAATTCTATTAGACGGACGGCCGTGCCTTAGCTTTATAGTTTAAGTCTTTGGGAAATAGTTAGGCAACTATTTCGTGTTTACATTTTGTATATACTTGGTAGTTAAACTCCTTCCTAAGGATGGGGGATACAATACATGTGCGTAAGTTACGTTTTACAATCGAGTGGTAATATAATTACCGGCGTAACTTATATATTCATGGTGAAAGCGTTCGTATTATTTTGGAATCGTTAACGTTTGTAAATATTATTTTTACTCTAAAAATAATATTTATGTATTTTCACAAATAATCATAAACAGTGTGTGACCATATATATATTTATCACGTTAAATCTTGTGAAAATCCCACCTCCGAATATTTAGTAAATAAAGTCATGGCGAAATTTATATTTCGAATATATGTCAAAAATAATTCTAACACTTGTTGTGTAAATAATTCTAAGTGTTAGGTTTTTAGAAAAATTTCGCCAGAGTTTCCTCTGTAACTGGAGGTGGCCACGCTTTCAAGCGTATCATTTTCTTTTAACAAATCAAATCAACCAATGTTCTCAACATTAACAAACAACTTTTCAACATTTTAACTAGTCAAAGATAGACATAATCGCAAAAATATACGAACTTGTGGTTTGTCTAAAAATATGTAGTAAATCTCTTTACTTTTACTGGATCTTTTGTGTAAATAATCCGATTTCGTAAAAACCTTATTTTTAGAGAAAATCCATCTTTACAACTTCTAGTAACATTTGACAAGACTAGTCCTTTGTCGGATCTTTTTATTTCACAAGTGTTTACACACTTGTGGTTTATAAAATCATGTTTGTTAGTGTAAGATCCACCCTTTAAAATACATGACTTCTTTGATATGTGGTTCTTTGAAAATACCACTTGCAGATGCGTAGATCCGCTTGTTTTAAACACCATTGTACAAGTTAAAACACTTTTACACAAATAAAACATTTTTACACAAGTTTATGTTTCATGTGTGGTAGAGTTTCACCTTTCAACCCTTGTATTATCCAAAACAAGCTTATGTTAAGATCAACGATCTTACCAAACCGGGTTAGACGGTGATCCGAGCTACCTCAACATAGATCGGGTCTAAATAACCATATATTTCAAATACTACAACTTTTACACAACTTATAAGCTATTAACCACCACTTTTCATGTTTTTAGTGAACTTTTGCGCATCATCTTGCATTTTAACGAGATTTAACCGATATAATTCCTTTTAACCACTTTAGATTAGTTCAAAAATGAGTTGTAAACATTATACCTCTAGCTCAAGGCTAGGGAAGAATCTATGCGCAAAATGGGTGGATAAAAGCCAAAGAAAGAGGTCCTTCGCCTTCCGTTTGCTCCAAGACTCCTAATACGTGACCCTTGATGTTTGTATGAGCTTGGAATGGCTTGAACAAAAACCGAAAATGGTTGTATGGGGGGTGGGGTGTTCGGCCGAGAGTTAGAGAGGGCAAGGGAGAGGAGTGTGTGTTGTTGGTTAAGTGTGTGAATGATCTTAGGTGTTTAGTGGTTAACTTATAGGCAAAGATTAATGTTATTACCCAATGGTAATTATGTCTTGTAGATACTAAACATAGGAGATTAGGAAATCTTGATGTACAATTTGTGTTCCCCCATGGTTGGGGCCGGTTAGGAATGGGGGGGGGGGGTCTAGTTCGAAGTCAACTAGCCATTAGGTGCATAGTTATGGTAAGTTAAGTATTTAACTCGGTTACTCGTATGTTATGCGTTATGGCGGGTGTTAGGGTAATCAGGGACCCTAACTGGTTCAGAAAAATATAAATAGTGAAAATAACAATATTTTCATGTTCCGGGTATAGTCCGGTTATTCGGTTGGATAGTAATCCGTTAAAGCGTTACTAAAGCTTTAAAGTGTCGTTATTGTTATTTTTAGTGACACAATTTAATTCCAACACTTTAGAAAGTGTCTAGTAGTATTTTCCCCATGTTTTGGCACTTTACTAGTCAGCTAGAAGCTGGATTATTTATTAAAGTGCTGTGTTTTGTACTTAAAGTACGTTTTAGGCACATCCAGTCACTGTGACTTATCCCTAGAGACGCAGTTTCACAACCCTTGTATCCCTACACTCACTACTAGTGTAGCCAAATATCTCAGGCTCTTATAGGCCTTGGAGGCAGTGTTTGCCTGATGCTGGTTATATCAGCATGTTCAATAGGTTATCCGTTATTGTGCTACTGTGCTTTTTGTGCATCATGGTTGTCACTAGTGTTCAGTATGTAAATAATGTAGTGACGATAAGTAAAGTATGATGCAAGTAAGTTCATGTATCAGTATTCAAGTAGCAGTTCATCAGCTAGTTCAAACAAGCACAGTAATTAAGCAGAAATTAATCATTAATTAAATCGTACGGATACCTGGTTTAGTGCGGGTTGTCACACCGGCTTCCAATGCTCAGAACATGAACTTGGAAAACGAGACCGCGACTACGCAAAAACCCCCGAAGCTAATGAGCATTGAGGAGTATTACGGTTGGAAGGATCGATTTAAAAATTGGGTTCAAGCCAATCATTTGAGATCTTGGGAGTGTATTTTGAAGAAATATGTTCTACCACGTACTGATCTGCAAGTTGAAAAAGAAATCTCTGAATTCAATGACAAAGAACGCGACATGTATCGGGCTGAAAAGATGATGATTAGTCTGTTACAGCAAGCTATTAAAGATGACATCTTTGTATTGCTTCAGCATGACAAAACTTCAAAATCAATTTGGGATGCACTTAAAATCAAATTTGAAGGAAGTGAAAATATGATTAAAAGTAAAAAAGGCATTGCTCAAGAAAGAATTTGATCTATTCACCAGTTTGCCCGGGGAAGATACAAAGAAGCTAATTGAAAGATATTGCCACTTAGTGCGATCCATGTCGATGCTAAGTATAACCAAAGATCGTGAAGAATGGGTAGATAAATTGGCTGATGCTTTACCTCAGAAAGAGTGGGGTATATTTTTGATGATCTTGAAGAATACAGGAGTTTATGATGGTTTGACGATTTCTCAGTTCATCGAGAAGATTGAAGGACAAGATCTCGAACAACAGAAGATTGCAACGATGAGTAATCCAAGTGGTCAACAAGATGTGAAGATGTATTACAAAGGCAGTGTTCAAGAGATTGAAAAGAGTCCAAAGATTCAAACTGCTTTTAGTGCTGGAAATTCATCAGAAAATGTTGATCGGGATCCTAACAAAAGCAGTGGTTTCTCTTCATATCCGAGTGTTAATCCAAAAGATACAACATCAAGCTTTCAGCATCAAAGTTCTAAAAGTGGAAATGGTTATGTGATACAATGCAACATTGCTTTGAATCTTCCTGATGGTCAAAGTTTCTCTGAAGAAGTTGCAAAAGATCACATGGCATTACTTGGTTCCGTGTTACTATCCTATGAAGGCTTGGTTGCAGGGAGGATTGGGAATCCTATGCTGACAAAGGAGGATTACGATCAGATAGACGCTGAAGAAATTGAGCTTATGGACATCAAATGGTGTCTAGCTAGTGTCCTAAGAAGAGCAGAAAAATTCAAGCTGATTACTGGAAGAAATGATTTTCTTTATGCACATGTTTCTACTTTAGGTTTTGATAAATCTAAAGTTACTTGTTTTCGGTGCAGGGAGAAAGGTCATTTTAAAAGGGAATGCAAAAATAGAGAAGCAAGTGAAGCAAAGAATTCGTTTGGAAAAGATGATTACTACCGGAAAGCCATATATTAACAAGTTGGCCAACAACAACAATATGAACCACAAGTGGCTCATGGTAGAAAAGTGATAGAGGATTCTTCAAAGAGAGCATGTTTAGTGAATCAAGATAATTTCAGCTGGGATAAATACATTTCATTCGACAACAAAGCTTGTTTAATCAATCAAGATGATAAAAGGTTACCTGAAGGATTTAGCTGGGATATGTTTGCGGATGAAAATGGGAATTTTAAAGCTTTCATTGCTAAGATCGTGAAAGAACCAGATATGTTTACAGAATGGATGAAATCTATTGGTGTTAGTGTGAAGAATGAAGATGAAAAGTCTGTTTCATCTGATGAAAGCTCAGAAGAAAAAATTGATGTTGATCAAAATGCATCTGATTCTGGTTCTTCAGATGAGAGTTCTGAAAAGACATTGATTTTTGATCAAACACCATCAGATTCTAGTTCTTCCGATGATAATTCTAAAACGACAATAGAATTTGATCAATCACCAACTGATGATAGTAGTGATGATGAAGAAGAAAGACATATTAATGTTGAAAATCTCATCTCTCTCCTGAAAGCTTTCATTTTTATTTTGCAGATCGCTTGGAGAAACTGAAGGAGAAACAAGATGCAAAAGAACAAAAGAAAATGAAGTCTGAAAGTGTTGCTGAAAAAGATGAGACTATTCAAAATGAAGAAGTTAAAGTTGTTGCTGAGGAGGTTGTTGATACAGAAAAGGTGGTTGAGGTGGTGAAAATAGTTGAAATAGAAAAAATTGTGGAAGTTATCAAGCCTTGCTCAAAGTGTTTTGAAGCTTGCAAAGAATGTGCAGCAAAAGACGAGAAGTTGGTAGAGTTTGAGAAGATGAAGGAACAGTTATTGTTCAATCTCAACTATGTGAAAGAATCTTATGATGTATTAAACAGAACAGTAACTGGTCTTCAAAAGACAAATTCTGAAAGAGAACAAGCATTAACCATGATGAATGCTGTGATGATGACAAAGCAAAAAGCTATAAATTTCTATATAGAAGAAAGTGCAAAGTGGAAACAAGAGTTGGAAACCGAAAAAATAGAAAATGAGAGGATCAGACGATTATTACAGAGTTATTCTAGTTTTGATTATCTTATTGATCGAATTTATCCAACTGTTGCAGGTTTCGAAGCTTTTCAAGATGACAAGCCAAAGAAGAAGGATACTGGTAAGAAACCGAGTGTTAGCTATAACAAGTGCCCGCCCCCAATCTGAGAAGGTTATTCTCCCAGAAAACCAAATGAGGAGCAAGTCGAAAAAGCAGTCAATATAAAGCTAAAAACCGATACAACTGATGATTTACCAAAAAACATTGACGTTACTTTCACATCGTCTGACACTGATCATGAGTCTGAGTTAATAAAAAAGGTGGTCGATCAGGTGTTGGATACAGATGAGGAGTCGGAGTTAAAGTCTGAGTCAAAGTCCGAGTTCGTCGGTCAACAGTCCAAAATCGTCGGTTAAAAAGGCTTACAGTAAAGAGTTTTTTTTTTATCAAAATCTAATTTGAATAAGGAAACATTTGAAGTCGCATACACTTTGAATGATTCTGACAAATTATATTCTGATAAAGAATTTCCAATAAGAAGTGTTAGATTTGAAATGATCAAAAAGGTTTTCAAAATGACAGAAATTAACATTTCTGAAATAAAAGATTTAAATCTTACTGAAAAACCTAAAAAATACACTTCAAGAGTTCAACAACGATTAAACAAGAAAAAAGGTTACAATTCTGGTTCTGGTTTTCAAAAGAAATCAAACCATAATGGTAACTACAAAAAGAAAGGATTAGGTTTTATTCCACCTGAAAATTATAAAAATGAAAAATATGTCCTAGATTTTAAATCAAATATGACATTTGTTTCAGGAGGAAGTACTGAAGAGGAACAGAAGAAACCTTTCTGGAGACAATCAAACCCGGAGTTTCTTGCTGAGAAGAAGAGAACTGGAACTGGGGTTTTTCACAGAAAGGATACTCGAACCTGTTTCAAGTGCAATGAAGCTGGTCACATTGCTTGGAATTGTCCGACGAATACTAAGACAAAACAGGGAGTATCTGAAAAACTTAAAGAAAAAGTTGTTGATATTGAACCACCAACTGAGAAATTTAAATTTTTTGAAAATTCGACTTATGAAGTTGGTGAGTGTTCAAAGAAAAACTTTTACAAAAAGAGAGCAAAAGACAACCAAATGTGGGTTGTTAAGAAGGTTGATGAGAAAATCGGCGATGAACCTGATTCCACAAAATCAGAGGAGCCACAGGTTGAGTTAAAAGAAAAAAAATCAGTGTCTTCAGTGGATGATGTTAAAATTTCACCACTGAAGGATGAAAATTTTAAACAAAAGGTTGGTAAGGTTGAAATCTCGAATCAATTTTATTCTGAGAAGAATGAATTTGATGTTGAGAAAGTTTTTAATGGAAATGTGAAGAAAATTTTTGGAAAAATGATTGATGGGAAAGTAAAAGGGGTTAAAGATTTTTATGCTACAAAGAAAGCAACTTATAACCCTACTGAACAAGAGTTAAAAACACCCAAGGTTGGTAAGACTTGGGTGGAAATTCTCTTTCCTTGAAAATCTGGACTTGCAGGAGATACCAAGTTTGTAATCGTGGATCAGGAATCGGCATCTTTCTTGATAATTGATTTTATGAATGAATCTTATAATAGTTAAATTTTTACAGGTTAAGTGTGAATTGCCGGAGCTTCCAGGTTGGTAAGTGTGAAGCAGGAATCGGCATTCTTATTGGTAAAATTATTTTATGTAGATGTGGTATTCCTACAAGTGGTAAATCAGGGACATTAATTTGTACTTGATTTTCTTACAAGTGGTACAGAGGTTTGTTCTGACAAAGTAATTACTTGTGACAACCCTAAAAAAAAATTACAGGTATCCGTACAATTAATTTATATTTAATTTGTGCTTAATGACTGTGCTGATTACAACAGTTGATTTAACTGCTTACTGATATCTGTTACATACATACACATGCATCACCTTCATACTGTCACCCCATTTATTATATACAAACTTTAGTGACAAACTTGATGCACAAAGCACAGTTAGCACAGTGAGCGGATAACCACCAAAAACGTGCTGACATTACCAGCACCAAAACAGACATTGTTCTGAGGCCAGTATGAGCTGGGAATAGATTACTACACTAGTAGGGAGTGTAGGGAGGTGAGGATTGTGAAACTGCGTCACTAGGTGATAGTTATAGTGATCGGATGTGCCTAAAGCATGCCTTAATTACAAAATTCTGCACTTTGCGCAAAAATTCAGCATTTAACTTAACTAGTAAAGTGCAAAAACTTGGTAAAATAATGCTAGACACTTTCCAAAGTGTCGGGGATTTATTGTGTCACTAAAAACACTATAAAAGGACACATTAAATACTTATTTAGCACTTTAACGGATCAATATCCAACCGAACAACCGGACTTTACCCGGAACATAAAAATATTGCCAAAGACATTGTTTATACTTTTCTGAGCTAGTTAGGGTCCCCGAACACCCTAACACCCTTTATATTATAACACACACTTAATACTCTAATTAATATCATTGGAACTTAACTAGTGTTGGACCGTTTTGTGACCCTGAAAAGTCAGTCAAGGTAGTTCATCTTTGTGTATAAAGGCGGAATCAATGTACACGAAGTTACAACAGCTTTTCCTCTTCAATTCCTTCTCTATTAATGCTTTCTGAATGCAATTTGACAGAGTTTCGTTACACAGCATATGACTAGGTTTCGCTCCAAGTTCCAAACTAACTCACATATGAGGGTATTTATACAGCAGCTGATTTCGCTTATATGACAGTCCATATAAGCGAAACCCCATGTGAACTATAAAAGCGAAACCTCCTAGCAACCCTATGAGCGAAACCTCAAGTTGTCCTAATAAGCGAAACCTATACTAATGATGTACACATGAGCGAACCGAGCTCTAATCTAACTTATCTTGACCTAAGACTCAATGTAAACGTAGTCAACAGATATTTCGTGCACTAACAGACTCCCCCTTGGATGTTGACGAAGTTTTCAGCTCCGAGTCTTCAGTCTTGGTCTTTTCTCCAATTATGTCTTTACATCATAAACAACTCTATCTTCACAGGTTCACAATCTTGTCCTGGCTTCATCTTCAGACTTCCCTTTGATCGTTGATCCAGACTCCCCCTTTCACAGACTCCCCCTCTCGATATGCTGGAATCTGAGGTCTTGATCTGGTTCAAGCTTTAACAATTTGCTCCCATGGGAATGATGAAGTTTACAACCTGGTTAACCTGCACTTCCTCTACCTCAACATAAGTTTCACAAATTTATAACAGTTGAATTTAAGAAACTTACTGGTAGACATCATTTATTCAACAAACATACTAGTTACATCAAGTTCAAATGATTGACCTTGATTAACTAAACACACAATCTTTCAAAACATTTGTATATGACATTCAAAATTTTCAACATATTCTCCCAACCCAATGTAGTTCATCATGTTTAGCACTTGGAATTTTGAAAATCTGCTTTCCAACATCAGTTGTCGAAAATCTTTTTGTATTTTACAAAATTTAAGCTAAAACACAATATTTTTGGGTTTTTGATTTTAAAGAAATGCAGTAAAGAAAAATCTACAAACAATATTTTTGGTGAGTTTGTGTAAGAGGATCATATCAGTTTATGAAATACATCACAAGCACCGTTAAGCTTTTGACATTTTAAGTTTTAAACGATTCACGTAGATTGACGATATGTTTGTCCTCTTAAGCTCAATCTAAAAACTTTCGACATGCTTACTGATACTTTAAGGTATATTAATTTTGCACTAAATTCTTATGGACCCCACGATCTCAGCATATCCCCTCATCATGCAATACACTAACTCAAGTAATGCCTTTAAACTTTCATCAACTGTGATATGTGCGAAAACAAAGCAGAATGTTTAAACATTAACAATCAGGTCGATACTTTCGTATACGCAGAGAAAGTCCAATGTTTAAACAAAATAAGAAAATAAAACAAGTTGAAGTTGTTTAGGCTTTAACCACCAGGTCGATACTCCCGTATACGCAGAGGTGATCCAAAGCTTAAACGAAACACCAAAGAAAATAAAGCAGAACGTTTAGGCAACAACATCCAGGTCGATACTCACGTATACACAGAGGATGTCCGATGCTTAAACAAAATAAAGAAATAAAACAAGTTTAAGTCTTTGCAAAATGAAATGCACAAAATCACAGTGACTTTTCAGCAAGTTGTGAAAGTTCACAAACTGACCGGTTTTTATGTCTTTCGACATTCAGCGATTACTGAGTAGGTACACAGTCAAGAAGGACAAAACTAAGTACTATGCTTTCAACCATGTTTCCCACTAGAACTAGGCTTTTTCATTTAAATTTGTATCATTATCGCAAATCTACTAGTCTAGCTGAGCCTACCGTCACATCTTTAGTGAGATCGTTTATCACATTTGACATTTCATTTCTTTAGCATGCTGTGATAGTCCACTGATATACTATCATTTCCTCTTTTTCACAACAAAACTCATTTTTTCTTTTTCAATGTTTTTGACATTTTCAAATTTTCTAATTTTTTTAAAAAAAATTTCTCCCCCTAAAATCAAAATATGTTTCAATTTTGATTTTCTGAGAAAATTTGAAAACAAACTATACAAGAAACGTGACAAACTGATATCAAATTGCTTCAATCCGCCATTCTCTTGGCATAAACAATCAGAACTCCCCCTGACAACAAACTATTTTCCCATTATGATTTCAAAACACTTAAATTTGTTTTAATCAAATGTTTCTTTCAGAAAATTAGTTTTGTTGAATTAACAAACCACTTGTTGGTTAGGGGATTACATCATCACTTTGTTCTCCTTTAACCATTTTGAAAAATTTAATAGTTCAAGATTCTATCAACACAAACACTTGTAGGAAATCAAGTACAACTTAA
This sequence comes from Helianthus tuberosus, assembly GCA_030545235.1. Taxonomy (NCBI): domain Eukaryota; kingdom Viridiplantae; phylum Streptophyta; class Magnoliopsida; order Asterales; family Asteraceae; genus Helianthus; species Helianthus tuberosus. The sequence continues at coordinate 131,120,583 of CM060407.1, forward strand.
TGTCCCTGATTTACCACATGTAAGGCGAAAAATCACCAGAGTGAAATTTCTCAAGAAAGATGCCGATTCATGTTCCACGCTTACCAACCTGGGAACTCCGGCAAGTCAGGTTTTTCTATTTGAAAAGATTCACCCAAGCCTGACCAGCCTTGGGTGATTTTGAATTCTTGTTCAACAATGATGGAAAATTTGCATCATCCATTGTTAAACCTGAATTCTCAGATTTTACCTCAACAACGGGATCTTCTGGCTTTGACGAACCAGAATCATTGCCAACACGTGGCTCCTTTGTTTCTGAAGAAACAAATTCATTGCCAGGAACTTGTCCTTTCTTTACACTCCATTTTGTCCTCAGATTTGTATCTGATGAATTCATTTTGCTTGATTTTTCATTCTTTGGAGAGTAAGACGATTTATCAGAACTTTTATCTATTTTTCCAGTTTTATCTGAGGACAAAATCCTTTCGAGATACTCTCTCGCTTTCTTCCTTTTCTTCCTCAGTCTGTCTTTCTGCCCTTGTGAAAGTTTTACTTTCTTTTCTTGAACTTTCTGTTCTTGAACTTTTGGTTCTTGAACTTTCTGTTCTTTGGGCTTGACATTGACTGGTTTCTTTACCGTTCTCTGAGATTCAACCCTCGATCTTCCCATTGATCTCCTTGGGCAATCTCTTGCAATATGTCCTCTGATGTGGCATTCATAGCACCTTCTTGTTTCGAATCTCTGACTTTGGCAGTTAACAGCAATGTGTCCTTGATAGCCACAAGTGTAACACACTCTGTTATCATACCTTTCTCTACTTTCATACCACATACTTAGATCAAAGCATTGATTTGCCTTGTAGTAATCACCATTTTTCTGTTTTCTATCATTGTAATGATTTGTCCTTAAAGAATCTTCATCCCATCTTCTCTTGTAAGCTGGATTTGGCTTTTGAGCACTGTGGTCAAACCTGTACCACTGATTACCAACTATTTTTGAGTTTTGATTTTTAAATTTTTGTAATTTTTCAAAATGATTGGATGACTGAACTGATGAGCTTTTATTTTCATTTTGAAAATTTTTCAAATTTTTAACTTTTTGTTTCTGTTCTACAATCTTCTTAACAGGTTTTTGCTTAGAGCATTCACCTATTTCAGTAGACTGCAAAACAGTATTTTGAAATTTTTCTTGTAATTCTAAAAATATTTTTCTTTTCTTTTCTTTTTCTATTTCATCATCAGCTTTGTCATCGCAATCTTCAATTTTGACTTTGTCAAAATTTGTGACATTGTCACTTATTAGAACAGAATTGATCGGTTTTGGACAGACATGTGATGTAGAATTCACAAAACCTTTCAATTTCTTTTCAAGCTCGTCAATTTTGTTCCTTGCAATTTCAGCTTCATTTTCACGCCGAATGATTTTCTGAAGATGAGAATTTATTTCAATTTGTTTTTCAAGATTATTCTGAAAAATAACAGATTTTTCATCTTCTAAAATCTTCATTTGACTTTGAAAATCTTTTTCAAATTTTAATTTTTCATGTTCAAAATTTTCAATTTTTTCTTTTAAAATTTTGTTTTCTGCTGTCAAACTGTTCACATCACTAAGCAGTTTGACATTTTCAGACTTCAATCTCTCACAAATTTCTCGCATTTCAAGAATCTGTTTATTATCAGATTCTTTCTCATCCTTCAAGCTTTTGATTTTCAATGTTAAACTCTCTACATTCTTCAGAAGTTTGACATTGTCTGTTTCTGATTTTTCGCATTTCGAGCATTTTCCATTCATCTCTCCATCATCAGCTTCTTTCTTTGTTTCCATCTTGTATGTTCCTGCACAGAAAATTTTAACAAAATCAAGAGGATTCATATTTTCATCAATATAACAACCCCTCTTAATATCATATCTCATATCATTTTTTGCTGCACAACACTCAGTGATTCGTTTCCTCATTTCAATGATTACATCCAAGTCTATCCTTTTTGATTCTTCTTTTATTTCATCCAATAACTCCCTTTTTCTTGAATCTTCATGAATCCTATGATTTGTAATTGTATTGATAAAACTTCTTAAATCATAGTGTGACAAACTAGAATTCTGTTTTTCGTTATTCACGAATTTATCCCATTCCAAAGGTAAAGCATCAACAAATTTTGAAATTCTTTCATCATTTGAATGATATATCTTATGTTTTTCTAACTTGATGATTAGCTCATAAAACCTTTCTTTCAACTTCTCCACTGATTCATTCTTCATACATAAAAAATTTTTGAATCTTTTAACATAAACATCCTTATCACTTAATCTCCCACACCAAGATTCACAAGGCCAATCATTTAAATTTTCAAGATTCTTGTTTTCCTTTTCGTCAAACATTTTGATTTCTTGGTATTTGTGCCTTGTAAAACACCTCAAATCTCCTGCAAACAAACAAACAACTAAGTATTAGGCCTTAACTTGTATTGGAGGTGCAAATTACTTGGACAAATAAATGGGCTGACAACACTTTTAACACAACTCGATGAAATCAAACAATTAATGGGTTGTTTTAAATGTGTACAATTACTGATTGGGCCTCACTACTTTAATCAGTTTTAATATTCATTGGGCCGAGAACGATTTACTTTAACTGTTGATTGAACCGATTTAATCCACTATTCCGACAACAATTAGTTATAACAGACTATGATTGGGCCGCTGAATCTGAATTCACATGCAACTCTTGGGTCAAGACAAACAGCCAATTACTTTGTATATCGACAAAATCACTTATCCGACAAGTATTAATTGAGTATAAAACTGATTGAAAGTGATCACATGCAGCCGACAACAAATATTCCAACAAATATTATGTTCACGTTCAATCAAAATTAGATGTGATGACACAAAAGCGAAATCAACTTGTCACAAAAAGCGAAATCAGAAATTGACTGATAAGCGAAATCAGTGTCCTTATCAGCGAAACCCTATGAACGAAATCTGATTTTGTTTCTATGAGCGAAATAGCAATGTTCAAATGAGCGAAATCAAATTTTAATGGCACTTGGAGCAAAACACTTTGATTACCGTAAAAGCGAAACCCAGTTTTTAGGTAGTTTTTACCATTTTTAAGCCATATTTTAACCTGATTCTTTCTAGGATTTGTTATTACTGTATTTTACACGTTATACTCAAAAATCAGACCATTTCAACCGTAAGAAACAGTTTAAATCGAAAAAGTATGAGAGAAAGTGAGTAGAAATGAGAGAATTTGGTCGAATCAGCTGTAGTAGTATGAACTCCTCGTCCTGAAGCTCTGATACCACTTGTTGGACCGGTTTATGACCCTGAAAAGTCAGTCAAGGTAGTTCATCTTTGTGTATAAAGGCGGAATCAATGTACACGAAGTTACAACAGCTTTTCCTCTTCAATTCCTTCTCTATTAATGCTTTCTGAATGCAATTTGACAGAGTTTCGTTACACAGCATATGACTAGGTTTCACTCCAAGTTCCAAACTAACTCACACATGAGGGTATTTATACAGCAGCTGATTTCGCTTATATGACAGTCCATATAAGCGAAACCCCATGTGAACTATAAAAGCGAAACCTCCTAGCAACCCTATGAGCGAAACCTCAAGTTGTCCTAATAAGCGAAACCTATACTAATGATGTACACATGAGCGAACCAAGCTCTAATCTAACTTATCTTGACCTAAGACTCAATGTAAACGTAGTCAACAGACATTTCGTGCACTAACAACTAGATCCTAACTATCACATTACAAACCAACCATGCCCCCCCCCCCCTTCATGGGACGGTCACCATATGGTGACCCACACTTCTCCTTATTTGATTATTTTAATCATTTGTGTTAGATATTTAGTGGACACATTACATGAAGGATAAAACAAGAACTTGGGTTATAAAAATACACCTAAGACATTCATTCTCTTTCATCTAAGCAAGACCAAACTTGCTCTTCTCCTCCTCATTTGCTTGTAATCGGCCGAACACCACCACCCATCATACACTCACCATCAATTTTTGTTCAAGCCATTTTCTTACATACAAGTGTGCAAAGGATCATACGAGGAGGCTCGGTGCACTCGGAAGCTCAAGAACCTCTCTATATTTCTTTTATCCACCTTGTTTACGTCTTGTTTCTTCCCTAGCCTTGAGCTAGTAGTAAGTGCCTCTAAACATCATTTTAATCTTGTTTATGGTGGTTAATAGGTGATTTAATGGTTAAAACTTAAGAACACTCAAGAACATAACATAAAGTCTTGAAAAGAAGATGAACAAGTTGGATAAAGAAAAGCTGTTTGTGTAAATCTTGTAGATCTTGTTTAGTTGTGATTATTTCATGTTGTTTGTTGTTAAAAGTGGTATGGATCACCATCTAACCATACTAGATCATGTTCAAGAACATGAACTAGTAGTATGTTAGTGTTAAAATTATAAAAGATGATGAACCCTTCCACTCATGAAACATGAACTTGAGTAAATGTAATTTTTCTTGTAAAATAAGGTTCTAAACTAGTAGATCTAAAGATCTACAAGTGGTTTTTCGGAAGAACCAAGTGAAAGATGCAAGTCTTGTTAAAACCCGGATATTATATGAACTAGAAGCATTTTTGGCAAATAAACAAGTGTGTAAACACTTGTGTAACAAGAAAATTTAACAAAGAAATATTTTTGCGAATTATGGCAAGAAGTTGTGAAACTTCAGGTTCTTTAAAAATAAAGTTTTTAAGAAACTAATTTTATTTTTAAAGATAACCAGATCTACTAAATACGTTAGAAAGTTACTACATATTTTACAAAACCTTCAAGTTCATGAGTTTGTGATTTAGACTTGTTTTATCAATTTTGATGCTTAAATATTGTATGTTGATGATTGTTGAATTGTTTGAGTGATTTTTGAAAAGAAAATGATACGCTTGTAAGCGTGGACACCTCCAGTTACAAAGGAAACTCTGGCGAAACCTTTCCAAAAATAAAACACTTAGAAATATTTTTGTAACAAATGTTTATAAATATATTTTTAACTTGGTTTTCAAAATAAACTTCGCCATGATTTTTATTACAAAAATTATCAAGTGTCGGAGGTGGATTTTCGTAAATAAAACTTGTTAAATATATATTTAGAATATATATTTCATAATAAAACGCTTGTGTGATTTTGTGATTATTATGTGAACTAGATATATTATTTTTAGGATAAAAATAATATAACTTGAAAATATTACAAAGTTTCGACTCCAAAATAATACCAACGCACTCACAAATAAATATTTAAGTTACACTGGTATTGTTATTACAACGCGAACTTTAAAACGTAACTTATGTATATTTCGGAAAATACTCTTACGCGTATATTTTTATAAGTATTATTTTGGAGAAGGTATGAAGTAAAATATAATATTTTTGGGAAAAATATGTATAGTTTGGAATTAAAATATTATGGACTTGTGATTAAAATATATTTTTCAAGTGAGACTTAAAAATATATTTTTCGGAATTATAACGAATACGTATATTTTGGTAAAATATTATTTTGGAAACTGTAGAAATAAAAATATGTTATTTTTGGGAAAAATACATATACTTTGGAAATACGTTATTTTTGGACAAATGAGTTGAATATATTTTCCAAGTGGGAGATAAAATATATTTTCCTAGTATATTTAGAAGATATATAATTTTTGAGAAAAAATATATATTTTCTGGAACGATACATGATTAAGAAAAATAAGGTTTATTTGTAAGAGAGACTTGAAATACATGGTTTTGGAATTACATGCTGGGAATATGTTAACATATATTTAATTTAGAACAATACACCGAAATACGACGCCAATACTTGGCAAAATATACAAACACAAATATGGAAATACATGTATGAGATACCCCCACCCTTGGGGAAGGAAATACGATGTTGAAATGCTTGAGAAGTATTAATACAGAAACCCTGCATAAACAATTATTCCAAAACTAAATACAATTATTACAACTTGGAATAATACCAGAATCGTAACTCAAAAATATACATATTAAGACAAGGCACGACCCGTTCGTCTAATAGACATTAGACCATTGTAGGTAGTCGTGTTTGCCGTGGAGATTTGGATTACGAGTACGAAGACGCAATACTGTGAGTTCATGTCCCCCTTTTCTCTTAACTGTTTTCAGTTTTTATACTTCAGGGGTGGAATACATGTTACAATTATTACAGACTTTATACATGGTATGGTTAGCTTAAGGAGGGTTTACTACTTAGATCATGTGAGTGGGTAGGCGGAAACTAGAGGCCATTAATCCTCGTCGTAGGACCGAGGGACATTAGTGATAGATCTATTTGGGTGTAGCGAGCCCCACTCCTGAGTCCGCTGAGTGAACCAGGTGGTGACTAAGTGCCCGACGCACAAATCCGCTAGGTTTGAGTCTTCCTGCATCACTTTACACATATCATTGGCTTTGCAACCCAATGGTGATCTCTTTTTCCTTAATTGCTACATACCAGGGATTTTCATACATACAGACATTTTTACAAAGGTTTATACATACTCACTTACACATGAACTCGCTCAACTTTATGTTGACTTTTCAAACTACATGTATTTCAGGGAACTAATGGATCTGGCACGGTATGCACATATTTTCAAGCTGCGTTTGAATAAAGAAGTCATCCAGGGTTTAGAAGGTGTAACCTCTTCCTGGATGGGTTGCATATTTCTAAACCTGGTATTGTTTAAAGTCTTTTGCTAAGTTTTTACGAACTCATTAAATCAAGTCAAGGTTTGTAACTTATTTTGTGATTGATGTTTTAAGACAAGTATAATATGGTATTTTTCTAAACTCTATTAACGGGTGAATATCTCATGTTTTTATCATATAGCATTGTTATGAGTGTTGCTATGGTATTAAGAAGTCACACCAAATAAACCCACGCTTCCGCAAAGTCAGGGTGTGACATTACTCAAGGTCATTAATTTGAACTTGATGTAATTCACATTCATATGGTTAATAACGGACAATGTGATGAGTTTACCCCAAACCTACAAATGGTTAAAACAAAACTTATTTTCCGGAAAAATCATTTTGGTTAAAACAAACTTAAGTGTTTTGAAATCATAATGAGAAAATAGTTTGTTGTAAGGGGGAGTTCTGATTTTTTATGCCAAGTGGATGGCGATTTGATATCAGTTGTCATGTTACTTGTACAGTTTGTTTTCAAATTTCCTTAAATGTGTTTGCATTTTAGGGGGAGTAAAAATTTCAGAAAATTCAAAAACATTTGAAAATTTGAAAAAGACAAAAAACATGATAAAATACAAAATGAGTTTTTGTGTCAAAGAAGAGGAAATGATAGTACATCAGTAGACAGTTACAGTATGCTAAAGAAATGTAACGATTAAATAGCATTAAACGGTCTCACTGATGATATGCCGATAGGTTTTTACACATTTAGTAAGTTTTTTTGGGATATAAACTTAAATTCAAACTTGCTTATTTTGTGGGGAACACTACTTGGATATATAGGTAACCCCTGAAATCTCGTTTGAAAGGTCCCTCTTTCTGAGATACTAGTTCTTTATGCTCAGTGATATCTTGGGTATTATCCCGGGACTTCTGATTTTGCGGAAGCAATGGCCTAGTCCCCGGAGAATACTTTCTGCTTGCTTGAATAATAGCGCCGCCCTCAGCAAAACTGATGAAAAAATAAAATTGATAATCATTGTTGTTGTAAAAAAGATCCTCTAAAGGGGACACACCAAAAGTCGAGTCATGATCTCTCTGCTGAACAGTAGTTCTGACCTGAGCTCTCATGGTTCTTCATAATTTATAACCCCTTACAGATATCATCTGTGGTATACTCACCTGTTAGACTGAATATTGGGATCTGGATACGAGAGTATATTCAAGAGGTGGGACTCATGAATGAGTTTAAGTTCTTAAAACACCTAACTCATATCTTGAATCAGTTGAAATTTGTGTGAAAATTTTAAGTGGATCAGTATATCGGCAATCTAAGTGAATTGTTTAATTCTTAATGTGTAACTAAGCTCAATGGTACTTGTAACTTGTTAAAAACTGATATGATCATCTTGCACAAACTCACAAAAAAAAATAATATTGTCCGTAAATATTTCTTTTCTACATTTCATTGTTTCAAAAATCCAAAAAGATTTTAGTGTGTTTTAGCATAAATTTTTGAAAAATCCAAAAAGATTTTAGACAACTTATGTTGGAGAGCTGATTTTGAAAATTCAAAGTGCTAAACATGATGACATTTGGTTTGGAAAGTATGTTTGAAAAGAACGAGTTTAAGCATTTTGAGAGGGGGAGTCAATGTTTAAATGAGAAATGTTTTTGTAATGAAAATGATATTTTTGCAAAGTGGTTCATCAGAGACTATAAATGATAAATCATTCTTAGATTATTTTACAAGTGATTATCAGAAAATTTATTCTTGGGTAGAGTTTATGCAGGTTAGAGCAAGGAATCAATTTTGAACCGGTAAACATTTGAAAGAGTCAGGTTGTGATCCTAAACCTGTGGAAAATGTGAGCCAGGTTACGATTCTGGAACTGCTGATGCTGATGAACTTAAGGAATCAAGAGATCTGATCAAGAGAATTAGAAAGCTCGAGAGACAGTCTCAGATCCTAAAGAGTATCAACATTCGAGGGGGAGCTTAGCTGAAGAAGTTTTTGATTTGAAGCATGAGCCAGGTGGAGATCCTGAAAGAAAGATTTAGAGTGAAAGAAGCCCAAAGACTGATAAAGACTGAAGATGCGAAGACTCGACACTTAAGACTCGTCAACATCTGAGGGGGAGTCTGTTGGTGCATACATCTGTCGACTTCGTCTTGTATCGAGTCTTGTACTTGTTATGTTAAATCAGGGCTCGTAGTTCGAGATAGTATTTGATGTAATTCCGCTTGAAAGAGGCATTTTCGCTTGAATGAGTCAAGTGCAGTTTCAAGCGAAATCTCCCTTGGTAATTTCGCTTGAACTTGCACCGGTCACTCTCAAGCGGAATCCCATTGTCTATATATAGGTTTGAAGCGGATTCATTTGTAACAAGGTTCTTGATTTGGATACCGAAGTGCTGCCGGTTTATACAGTGATTGTATTCGTTGTTATATCAATCAGAAATAGGTTTAAAGTGATATTCAAGCTGTTTCAAAGTCTATTTCTCTGTTTCCGCCTCTGAAATAGACTAGAGCTCTTCTGAACGACTCGTTTGGGTCGAAATTCGATCCTACATTTTTTTTTGAATTACAAACGAGTCGATTGATATAAAACTTACCTAAAAAAAATTAAAAAAAAAATAGAAATTTGGGTATAAAAGATATTTCTGTACGGATTGAAGTCCTCGACAAAGACAACAAAACTTATTGTCAGGATTTCACTGTCATGAAGACAAGAGCATTCGTAGTCTTGTAAGACTAAGCGGTATGGGGGCCGGCTTAGGCCCGGCGAGGCCCGGCGCCGGTCCCCCACACCGAAGTCCATTACGCCAACATGCCTATCGCTTTTTTTCAAGACATACCCGCACCCTAGGCAGATACTCTAGGTCAGCACACCTCATGACGATCCGTTTTTCTACAGCAGCATTTTCTACGACCTTACGGGCCGCACCGTGTACTACATTTGCCTTTACATCGCTGGACGAGCCGATTCGATGGTTCCTATAATACACTATGCTAATGTTAGACCCTTACCATCCCTCACGTTATGGAAGCCACAACAAGATGAGTTGCTCCTGTAACATCAACTACAGTTGAGGATACGAGTCGCAGAATGATGGAGCTCGAGCTGACGCCACAATTGGCAACTTCAAATGTAAAACATTACATAACCGAAAACATGAGTTAAGTGTCTACATCACAAGACAGCATAATGTCTGAAAAGTTTATGTAAAACACCACATCCTCCACCCTATCTATCACCAGCATGCTTTGATCCGCCACATACATCAAGATTCCTTTTGTGCTCTTGACCTTTGCTATTTCACCGTTCCCAGGATTCTGATGCTCATTTCTTTACTATCGAGGGGCAGAGCAGATAATTACTCCAACGTATATACAAGCTCGAGGAAGGACTCACGCATGTTAACAGTTTACTTTTCTTTCCTCCTCCACCTCGGCCACCAGTATAGTTGATTTCTGGATTGCGTTTGGGTAAGGACAGCTATGATAAGCTGAGATTATGGAGACTTTTGAAGGCCACATCTGACTACGTAATTTTGATACTCCAATTTATTTAATGGACAAGGGTAGGGTGACCTTGTGTCCCTATTGGTGTGATACATTTTGAAAGACGATACAATTGTGGCCAGGGAATAATGAAAGTCAATCATCATTAAGCATGCGACAATACTTTGTGATCAATGACCAACAAAAGCTCGGCCGCTATGTCTTCGTTAAGCGCGTTAATTGACCTACATGTGTGTGCTATAACTATAATGCTACATGCTTACTTGCTACATTCCTATTTACTAGTTATGCAATACTTATGATAATATGTGATTCAATGTTATAACGACTGCGTATATGCATATATGCAATACACCTCTGAGGTCTTATTCGTTGAATAGAGACTTGTTTGCTTCCGTCCTTCACAAGACCTGACCTAACCGACTTTCTTCTAGGAAGATGTCGACTCAAGGGAACACCGATATTAACCACCCTCTACCTACAACAGAGGCGGAAACGCAAGAGCGCCACTTACAGGCCATCGCACGGTACGAGGCCCGTCGCTCCGATTGCAGCGGAGGTACCTCAGGAAATAACCCCCCCAACGGTAATGTCTAGTCCTTTAAGACACATTACAAAATGTTTGGACATTTACACGAGAGCCTTGCTAAGGCCTTACGCGAATAATGTTGCTTACATCGCAGGCTGCACCTACAAGCAGTTCTTGGACCACAAACCTCGAGAGTTCGACGGCACTGGGGGTGCCTTAGCCTTTGTGCGCTGGGTTGAAAAGACGGATTCTGTTTTATGATTGAGCAAATGTGACCCCGAACATCAGGTCACGTATATAGCTGGACTATTGGTGGATGAGGCTCTGTCATGGTGGAACCATCAAGTTCGGACAATGGGCGAGACCACTGCGTACGCTATGACGTGGGATGAACTGAAAGATTTGATGCGTAAGAGATATTGCTCGAGGGCAGAAGTCCAGAAGTTGGAAACAGAAATTTGGAACTTGAAAATGGAAGGACTAAAGATAGCTGAGTATGTGCAGAGATTTAACGAATTATCACAAGTTGCTTTACTCCTGGGGGGACCAGAGTTTAAGAGAATTGAACAGTTTATAAGGGGATTGGCACCTCAGATTCTAAGCCTGGTAACAACATCTAAACCTTCAACGATCACCGAGGCTATCAACATAAGAATGGCACTCACGGAAGAAGCAGTTAGACGAGGAGAATTTTCCACTACGGAGGAGAAAAAGGAGACTGCAATAGAGGCATCTGGGGATAACAAGAGAAAGCTCGTAAATTTCAAGATGGTTACTCAGGGGAGTGGTAAGAAGAAGGCCAAAAAGGGAAAAGACTACATGGGTATCCTACCTAAGTGCGACAATTGTTTACGTTATCATGTCGGGCGATGTAGATATGGAAAATGTGGTAACTGTGGCAAGAGGGGGGCATCCTAAAGAAACTTGTTGGCAAGATACTGAACGTGGTAATGGGGGCCAAGACGGTAGTGAGAATCACGAAGGGGACAACGACAATGACAATTGTCAAGGCAGAATGAGTGATAAACAGAAACGTGCTCGAGGTTGTTTTAACTGTGGAAGCAAAAAGCATTTCAGAAAATATTGCCCTAAGAACGATCAGGCATAAGGATGAAAGCTCAACACTGGAGCTAGGGAGACACGCCATAAAATTCAAGCGAGGATATCGGTACGTCCCATATGACTCAATATTATGCATCCGTATTGCCAAATACTATTGCAAATTTTACGATTCGCATCTCCAAAGTTTGGGAGCATACTTGGTTTAGTAACGAGTAAATTAGATAATCCGCGCTCGATAGTACTAGCTAACGGGAAGCTAGTGGAAGCCAACGAAGTGATTGGAATCGGCAGGATAGAACCTGGAAAGCGTAAGATTACACTTGATCTACGGCCAGTGAATTGGGAGACTTCAACAAGGTAGTTGGAGGGATTGGGTGACAAATGATCAATAGGAGATTGATATCCGCACCGTGATGGCGAGCGAAGTAGCGATCCTGACTCATGAAGCGGGATACGTCTCTGCAAATTACAAATTGCTTGAAGGCACAAAGGATGTTGCGTAAAGAATGTGTTGTTTTCTTGGCTCATGTCGGGGACAAGGGAGCCGAAGAACTAAAACTCGAAGATACCCCCGTGATCAGAGAATATCCTGAAGTCTTCCTCGAAGACTTGCCGGAATCACCTCCTCAACGATTAGTCGAATCTCGCATCGATTTAATTCCAGGCACCGCACCTGAAATCGATGCATCGTAGCGACTCACATTTTCGGAGATGCAAGGATTGACAGTGCAACCTCAGTGGTTGATAGAGAAGGAAGATAACAGACCAAAACTTTTGTTTTGGATGACCTCAGTTCTGCTCATCAAAAGAAAGGGCGAATGACTTTCAAATGACCGGGAATCGGACGAGCTAGCCAACAAGAGTCAGCGACTCTTGCTAAGAACTAACGACTTGCTTATTTGATTAACTGCGAGGATCCAACAAGTATTTCCCGACTGATCAATGATCGAGTAGCTGTGAATTCGGGAAGAAAGTATACCGGGAAAATTTGTGGGATAACGACTTGTTCATAGACATACACAAAAATAGTGCTTCCTACACAATGCACAAACCAGTCTACACGGGATACGAAATCTGGAGGATTTAGAAAACATATATTTAGGACCTTTGGGAACCCAGGTCCAAACTCGTTAGGGTTTTTACTTAGGAACCATATCTGTCAACTCAAACAAATGTCATTAACCTGATACATATACCAGTCCCATTGACCAAACAGAGAGTACTTGAATTTCTCCTACTTCTAGCGAGTAGATGTTTGCACCTCTACTCCCCTTAATGGTAGTTACATCACAATAATATTCTTCGCTGAGAGCGAACACACATTTGCTTCGATATCTGGTCATTTCTTCATTTTAGCAAATACTCATTATTCCTTTTCTTGGAGACTTACCTGACATACATGCATCATTTGCCACGCATGTGATTTCGTTTTGAACAAACACTTCATTGGAATTTACATATTATTTTGCTAAACCTAACTACTGATTCGTGATTCGAATGACCTACATTATTGAATTTGTTGACTCTTTTGCTGTCAAGTTAACACACTCTCTTGAAACTTCTTTTATCACAAATTACATTCGTGATTTATTTTGTTACCATGCCGATATTCCCTTTGTTGATAGATACGTTTATTGCCGGACTACACTGAAAATTAAGTTCGATTGCTTGAACTTATCCACTTCACATATTCAGTTTCAGACGTCATATGATGTATTGGGAGCATCATATTCAAATATTTTTGCAAAGATTCTTTCATTTCAAGTCGTAGCAGGTTCGTTTGGTCTACGACTCCACTAAATCATTTGGTTTGTTTTGGTACCTTGCGGTGATATTTTCACAGAATTGAAGCTTGTGCTAATTGGGTTACTCACTTCATACACGGATTTAATTACCCACTTATTTGTTAACAATCCATTTTTATATTCACAATCAAGGCAGTCTCAACACAATTGTGTGTTAAGGCAATGGTACATATATTCATTTCATAAGCACAATGTACCTCCTAACGATTCTTTCGTTGACAATCGAATGCCTTACGGTACTTAATACTTTTTCATCCTTCGACCAAAAACAGTGACTCTTTGATGTTCCATATTCAATAAAGACTTTGTAACACTGTGTAAATCAAATCTTCAGGCTGGTTTCGGTACACTTTCATTTGATTCCAAACACGGTGAACTTGTTCAGTCACCACTATACTTGAATTACGTCGGTACGACACCTTGTAGCGTCATTACCAACTTGTAGCTTGTGCTAATCAGGGTCAACCATTCCACACAACTATACATACTTTCGTTCAACTTATCATTTAAACATTTCTGATGCAACTACGAACCACGACAACGATACACCAGATTCGCTTGTATTTCATTCGGTGTACCTTCGAAATTTGAAAATGTCAACACACTAAACGTCACCAATCATTTACTCGGGAGTTAACAGATTAACTTACTATTACACTTGAGTTGTTGATTTTGAATTCACATAGCGAATGCTATGGTTTGTGAAAACCCGTCTGCATATTGCAATCGATCGTTGAGAATCTTATTAGTCAAAACTCCTCTTTCGTGGAACCCCCCCTGCTAGCTGGATTACACTAGGCTATACGTCAAATACGTCTCGTACATTTGACATCTAATGCTAAAGGCACATACCTTTTAACCCTAGGATTCGGGTTGTTATATGTTCTTGGACACACCAAATGTGAGTAAGGTTTGATTCGGTTTGGCGATTATCTACCTCGAGATTAATTATATACATACACGTGTGTCGGAACCATAAGGGGATTAAGGTAGTACAAATTTCGAGGGCGAAATTTTCTTAACGGGGGGAGAATGTGACAACCCTAAAAAAAATTACAGGTATCCGTACAATTAATTTATATTTAATTTGTGCTTAATGACTGTGCTGAATACAACTATTGATTTAACTGCTTACTGATTTCTGTTACATACATACACATGCATCACCTTCATACTGTCACCCCATTTATTATATACAAACTTTAGTGACAAACTTGATGCACAAAGCACAGTTAGCACAGTGAGCGGATAAACACCAAAAACGTGCTGACATTACCAGCACCAAAACAGACATTGTTCTGAGGCCAGTATGAGCCGGGAATAGATTACTACACTAGTAGGGAGTGTAGGGAGGTGAGGATTGTGAAACTGCATCACTAGGTGATAGTTATAGTGACCGGATGTGCCTAAAGCATGCCTTAATTACAAAATTCTGCACTTTGTGCAAAAATTCAGCATTTAACTTAACTAGTAAAGTGCAAAAACTTGGTAAAATAATGCTAGACACTTTCCAAAGTGTCGGGGATTTATTGTGTCACTAAAACACTATAAAAGGACACTTTAAATACTTATTTAGCACTTTAACGGATCAATATCCAACCGAACAACCGGACTTTACCTGGAACATAAAAATATTGCCAAAGACATTGTTTATACTTTTCTGAGCTAGTTAGGGTCCCCGAACACCCTAACACCCTTTATATTATAACACACACTTAATACTCTAATTAATATCATTGGAACTTAACTAGACCCTAACTATCACATTACAAACCAACCATGCCCCCCCCCCCCCCCCTTCATGGGACGGTCACTATATGGTGACCCACACTTTTCCTTATTTGATTATTTTAATCATTTGTGTTAGATATTTAGTGGACACATTACATGAAGGATAAAACTAGAACTTGGGTAATAAAAATACACCTAAGACATTCATTCTCTTTCATCTAAGCAACACCAAACTTGCTCTTCTCCTCCTCCTTTGCTTTTAATCGGCCGAACACCACCACCCATCATACACTCACCATCAATTTTTGTTCAAGCCATTTTCTTACATACAAGTGTGCAAAGGATCATACGAGGAGGCTCGGTGCACTCGGAAGCTCAAGAACCTCTCTATATTTCTTTTATCCACCTTGTTTACGTCTTGTGTCTTCCCTAGCCTTGAGCTAGTAGTAAGTGCCTCTAAACATCATTTTAATCTTGTTTATGGTGGTTAATAGGTGATTTAATGGTTAAAACTTAAGAACACTCAAGAACATAACATAAAGTCTTGAAAAGAAGATGAACAAGTTGGATAAAGAAAAGCTAGTTGTGTAAATCTTGTAGATCTTGTTTAGTTGTGACTATTTCATGTTGTTTTTTGTTAAAAGTGGTATGGATCACCATCTAACCATACTAGATCATGTTCAAGAACATGAACTAGTAGTATGTTAGTGTTAAAATTATAAAAGATGATGAACCCTTCCACTCATTAAACATGAACTTGAGTAAATGTAAATTTTCTTGTAAAATAAGGTTCTAAACTAGTAGATCTAAAGATCTACAAGTGGTTTTTCGGAAGAACCAAGTGAAAGATGCAAGTCTTGTTAAAACCCGGATATTTTATGAACTAGAAGCATTTTTGGCAAATAAATAAGTGTGTAAACACTTGTGTAACAAGAAAATTTAACAAAGAAATATTTTTGCGAATTATGGCAAGAAGTTGTGAAACTTCAGGTTCTTTAAAAATAAAGTTTTTAAGAAACTAATTTTATTTTTAAAGATAACCAGATCTACTAAATACGTTAGAAAGTTACTACATATTTTACAAAACCTTCAAGTTCATGAGTTTGTGATTTAGACTTGTTTTATCAATTTTGATGCTTAAATATTGTATGTTGATGATTGTTGAATTGTTTGAGTGATTTTTGAAAAGAAAATGATACGCTTGTAAGCGTGGACACCTCCAGTTACAAAGGAAACTCTGGCGAAATTTTTCCAGAAATAAAACACTTAGAAATATTTTTGTAACAAATGTTTATAAATATATTTTTAACTTGGTTTTCAAAATAAACTTCGCCATGATTTTTATTACAAAAATTATCAAGTGTCGGAGGTGGATTTTCGTAAATAAAACTTGTTAAATATATATTTAGAATATATATTTCATAATAAAACGCTTGTGTGATTTTGTGATTATTATGTGAACTAGATATATTATTTTTAGGATAAAAATATTATAACTTGAAAATATTACAAAGTTTCAACTCCAAAATAATACCAACGCACTCACAAATAAATATTTAAGTTACACAGGTATTGTTATTACAACGCAAACTTTAAAACGTAACTTATGTATATTTCGGAAAATACTCTTACGCCTATATTTTGATAAGTATTATTTTAGAGAAGGTATGAAGTAAAATATAATATTTTTGGGAAAAATATGTATATTTTGGAATTAAAATATTATGGACTTGTGATTAAAATATATTTTTCAAGTGAGACTTAAAAATATATTTTTCGGAATTATAACGAATACGTATATTTTGGTAAAATATTATTTTGGAAACTGTAGAAATAAAAATATGTTATTTTTGGGAAAAATGCATATACTTTGGAAATACGTTATTTTTGGACAAATGAGTTGAATATATTTTCCAAGTGGGAGATAAAATATATTTTCCTAGTATATTTAGAAGATATATAATTTTTGAGAAAAATATATACTTTCTAGAACGATACACGATTAAGCAAAATAAGGTTTATTTGTAAGAGAGACTTGAAATACATGGTTTTGGAATTACATGCTGGGAATATGTTAACATATATTTAATTTGGAACAATACACCGAAATACGACGCCAATACTTGGCAAAATATACAAACACAAATATGAAAATACATGTATGAGATACCCCCACCCTTGGGGAAGGAAATACGAAGTTGAAATGCTTAAGAAGTATTAATACAGAAACCCTGCATAAACAATTGTTCCAAAACTAAATACAATTATTATCACTTGGAATAATACCAGAATCGTAACTCAAAAATATACATACTAAGACAAGGCATGACCCGTTCGTCTAATAGACATTAGACCATTGTAGGTAGTCGTGTTTGCCATGGAGATTTGGGTTACGAGTACGAAGACGCAATACTGTGAGTTCATGTCCCCCTTTTCTCTTAACTGTTTTCAGTTTTTATACTTCAGGGGTGGAATACATGTTACAATTATTACAGACTTTATACATGGTATGGTTAGCTTAAGGAGGGTTTACTACTTAGATCATGTGAGTGGGTAGGCGGAAACTAGAGGCAATTAATCCTCGTCGTAGGACCGAGGGACATTAGTGATAGATCCATTTGGGTGTAGCGAGCCCCACTCCTGAGTCCGCTGAGTGAACCAGGTGGTGACTAAGTGCCCGACGCACAAATCCGCTAGGTTTGAGTCTTCCTGCATCACTTCAGATATATCATTGGCTTTGCAACCCAATGGTGATCTCTTTTTCCTTAATTGCTACATACCAGGGATTTTCATACATACAGACATTTTTACAAAGGTTTATACATACTCACTTACACATGAACTTGCTCAACTTTATGTTGACTTTTCAAACTACATGTATTTCAGGGAACTAATAGATCTGGCACGGTATGCACATATTTTCAAGCTGCGTGTGAATAAAGAAGTCATCCAGGGTTTAGAAGGTGTAACCTCTTCCTGGACGGGTTGCATATTTCTAAACCTAGTATTGTTTAAAGTCTTTTGCTAAGTTTTTAAGAACTCATTAAATCAAGTCAAGGTTTATAACTTATTTTGTGATTGATGTTTTAAGACAAGTATAATATGGTATTTTTCTAAACTCTATTAACGGGTGAATATCTCATGTTTTTATCATATAGCATTGTTATGAGTGTTGCTATGGTATTAAGAAGTCACACCAAATAAACCCACGCTTCCGCAAAGCCAGGGTGTGACATTACTCAAGGTCATTAATTTGAACTTGATGTAATTCACATTCATATGGTTAATAACGGACAATGTGATGAGTTTACCCCAAACCTACAAATGGTTAAAACAAAACTTATTTTCCGGAAAAATCATTTTGGTTAAAACAAACTTAAGTGTTTTGAAATCATAATTAGAAAATAGTTTGTTGTAAGGGGGAGTTCTGATTGTTTATGCCAAGTGGATGGCGATTTGAAGCGATTTGATATCAGTTGTCACGTTACTTGTACAGTTTGTTTTCAAATTTCCTTAAATGTGTTTGCATTTTAGGGGGAGTAAAAATTTCAAAAAATTCAAAAACATTTAAAAATTTGAAAAAGACAAAAAACATGATAAAATACAAAATGAGTTTTTGTGACAAAGAAGAGGAAATGATAGTACATCAGTAGACAGTTACAGTATGCTAAAGAAATGTAACAATTAAATAGCATTAAACGGTCTCACTGATGATATGCCGATAGGTTTTTACACATTTAGTAAGTTTTTTCAGGATATAAACTTAAATTCAAACTTGCTTATTTTGTGGGGAACACTACTTGGATATATAGGTAACCCCTGAAATCTCGTTTGAAAGGTCCCTCTTTCTGAGATACTAGGTCTTTATGCTCAGTAATATCTGGGGTATTATCCCGGGACTTCTGATTTTGAGGAAGCAATGGCCTAGTCCCCGGAGAATACTTTCTGCTTGCTTGAAAAATAGCGCCGCCCTCAGCAAAAATGTTGAAAAAGTAAAATTGATAATCATTGCTGTTGTAAAAAAGATCCTCTAAAGGGGACACACCAAAAGTCGAGTCATGATCTCTCTGCTGAACGGTAGTTCTGACCTGAGCTCTCATGGTTCTTCATAATTTATAACCCCTTACAGATATCATCTGTGGTATACTCACCTGTTAGACTGAATATTGGGATCTGGATACGGGAGTATATTCAAGAGGTGGGACACATGAATGAGTTTAAGTTCTTAAAACACCTAACTCATATCTTGAATCAGTTGAAATTTGTGTGAAAATTTAAGTAGATCAGTATATCGGCAATCTAAGTGAATTGTTTAATTCTTAATGTGTAACTAAGCTCAATGGTACTTGTAACTTGTTAAAAACTGATATGATCCTCTTGCACAAACTCACAAAAAAAAAATATTGTCTGTAAATATTTCTTTTCTGCATTTCATTGTTTCAAAAATCCAAAAAGATTTTAGTGTGTTTTAGCATAAATTTTTGAAAAATCCAAAAAGATTTTAGACAACTGATGTTGGAGAGCAGATTTTCAAAATTCAAAGTGCTAAACATGATGACATTTGGTTTGGAAAGTGTGCTTGAAAAGAACGAGTTTAAACATTTTGAGAGGGGGAGTCAATGTTTAAAAGAGAAATGTTTTTGTAATGAAAATGATATTTTTGCAAAGTGGTTCATCAGAGACTATAAATGATAAATCATTCTTAGATTGTTTTACAAGTGATATATTCTTGGGTAGAGTTTATGCAGGTTAGAGCAAGGAATCGATTTTGAACCGGTAAACATTTGAAAGAGTCAGGTTGTGATCCTAAACCTGTGGAAAATGTGAGCCAGGTTACGATTCTGGAACTGCTGATGCTGATGAACTTAAGGAATCAAGAGATCTGATCAAGAGAATTAGAAAGCTCGAGAGACAGTCTCAGATCCTGAAGAGTATCAACATTCGAGGGGGAGCTTAGCTGAAGAAGTTTTTGATTTGAAGGATGAGACAGGTGGAGATCCTGAAAGAAAGATTTAGAGTGAAAGAAGCCCAAAGACTGATAAAGACTGAAGATGCGAAGACTCGACACTTAAGACTCGTCGACATCTGAGGGGGAGTCTGTTGGTGCATACATCTGTCGACTTCGTCTTGTATCGAGTCTTGTACTTGTTATGTTAAATCAGGGCTCGTAGTTCGAGATAGTATTTGATGTAATTCCGCTTGAAAGAGGCATTTTCGCTTGAATGAGTCAAGTGCAATTTCAAGCGAAATCTTCCTTGGTAATTTCGCTTGAACTTGCACCGGTCACTCTCAAGCGGAATCCCATTGTCTATATATAGGTTTGAAGCGGATTCATTTGTAACAAGGTTCTTGATTTGGATACCGAAGTGCTGCCGGTTTATCCAGTGATTGTATTCGTTGTTATATCAATCAGAAATAGGTTTAAAGTGATATTCAAGTTGTTTCGAAGTCTATTTCTCTGTTTCCGCCTCTGAAATAGACTAGAGCTCTTCTGAACGACTCGTTTGGGTCGAAACTCGATCCTACTTTTTTTTTGGAATTACAAACGAGTCGATTGATATAAAACTTACCTAAAAAAATTAAAAAAAAATAGAAATTTGGGTATAAAAGATATTTCTGTACGGATTGAAGTCCTCGACAAAGACAACAACACTTATTGTCAGGATTTCACTGTCATGAAGACAGGAGCATTCGTAGTCTTGTAAGACTAAGCGGTATGGGGGCCGGCTTAGGCCCGGCGAGGCCCGGCGCCGGTCCCCCACACCGCCCCCCTCCCCCCATCCCGGCTTGACCGGCAACCCACGCTCGAACTCGACGGGCCATGATTCAAAATTATATCCGTTGTTTAACGGATAGTTTAATAAAAAAAATTACCTTTTTCAATTTAAATATATACCATTCTCATCCATTTTATACCATTCTTCTCCCATTTCTTCCATTCTTCTCCAATTCTCTCATCTTTTTTATAAAATACAATCCCATTTTTTATACAATCATGAATCCCTTCAACCCAAACAACCCCAACACGAACAATCCCAACCCGAAAAATCCTAACTTTTTTTCGAGTCCCGCTTACACTCCGGCTATGGATCCTTCGTGGGGGAATCCACAATTTACGTTTTCGGGTTTCCAACAATCACCTAACGCCTTCTCCCAAATGTCCCAACTTCAACAAATGCAACAATACTAAGCACTCCAACAATTCATGCAACGCAACTCGGTTCCGGAGGATGAACGAAAGATGTATCGGAAAATGAAGGAAGAGGTGAAGAAAAAATGAACGTCGTAGGTTTTTTTTTTATTTTTTAGGAAATGTAATTTTTTTTTATTTTTCTGAAATGTTTTTTTATTTTTTATTTTTTATTTTTAGGAAATGTAATTTTTTTTTATGTTATGAAATGAATTTATTTATGTTGTATTTTATTATTTTTATAAAGTTTTTATCAAGTTAATAAAAAAAACTTAGAAAATTATAAAATATTAACGTGGGGTAGCCCCATCCTCCACCCCCTGAAAAGTAAATGAGACCCATCTTTCACGAGCTGGTGATGTGGCGCCTACGTGACGGCCCATCCTCATGGGGATGGGCTCCCCATACCTTCTAGTCTAAAGTGAAGGTTCTCATTGAACTTCGGTTCAATTATGGAGCTTCGTATACTTAGCTTCCTTTCAACTAGATGACGTGAAGCCATTACATATCTTAATGGTTTTGAAGCCATTATGTTACAAGAGATCTAAAAGCTACTTTTTTTTTTTTGAACGGCAAATTTGGATCACTGACGGACCACTGGAGTATCATCGTGCCACCAGCAGAACCACCCGATCATATCCATCTCCACTAGGCATAATGCCTATACACCAATTCAGGAGGAAACCCATTAAATATGGGAAAACCCCCCTTGTGAGAATCGAACCCAGGACCTATTGATCCCAAAGTCTTATCCCACCCCCAAGATGCCACTAGGCTATAAAAGCTACTATATAGATCATGTGTTAATGTGTTTGCAATTTCGTTCTTTTGTAACTTGAAATTTCGTGATTTGTAATTTAATATTTTATGAATTGTAATATGAGATTTTGTGATTTGCAAACTTTAATTCGTGAATTTTTAATCATATTTCCGGGTTTGCAAAATCATATGTAATTTGTTCAATTACTGGTAGTACTATTGGAAAAAATCTAAGTTATTCAAAAAAAATTAATAAAACAGATAATATATAACTGACGGATGGTAATCCGTCAGTAAAAAAAAAAAAAAAATGTAGAACTGTTGGTTATTAACATAACGAGTTAAATTATGGCCTAAGAACTTAAATATTGGCTGCAGTCGAGGCATTGGTGATCCATTTAAACAAGTGCCCGTTGGTGATCCGTCTGAAATTTCCATCGGTAAGATCATTATCCATGATCAATATACCGATAAAGCTGTACCGATGGATTTCCATCAGTGATGGCTTTCATTGACGGTTTTCTGACGAGGTCGTTGTCGAATTGTGGGTGAAGCTTCAGTTATCTTGTAGTTTCAAATTCTTTTTAGACCATGCGTAGTGGTTAGTTCAATAATACCCACACAATGGGGCGTTTTCTGCCATGTGGCCGTCCAGTCAGCATGTGGGCATTATTAGGCGTTATTGCAAAAGTGCCGTAGTGGGAATAGTGCCCAATAACGCCCCTTCCAATCATTACACAATTATTTTTTTAATTAAAAACTTAAAATACTTTATTAAATAAAAAAAATACAATACTAGAAATGAAAAAACATATTCAAAAGTAAAAAAAAATTACATTTCCAAAATCTAATAAAAACTTTAGGGACTGAAATGCAAAATCCTTTTTTAAAGACTTTTAAAGTTTAAATCTTTATTTTAAATATAATCAAAATGCAGAGACTAAAATGAAAAAGCTTTTTCTTCTTCCTTCCACCCACAAGAAGAACAACCTGCAACTTTTCATTTTAAATCACCTTCTAATTAAAACTAACTAAAACTAATTTCTTTTGTTTTTTTAATTAAAACTAAGTATACACACATGGCAAGGTTCAATTGGGCAAAGAAATAGAGTTCCGGCGTTTTTCAAATCACACCACATACAATTTTCTCAAAAATCACGCCCGAAAACGCCGGGGTGTAGTAGAGTCGGGGCGTGATTGGGCGTTTTTGTGCAAATTTTTTTATAAAACACACCCCATTACGGACGGTCTTATAGATTCGATACACATCACTTGACCGGTTCATAATTTACTCTACTGACAAATTTCTTTTTGGATCAGCCTCATAAAACAACTCTGTGATTGTATTTTATATTTACCACATAAAGTGAGTGTAATATAAATGACCGATCTAAAGTCATAATCACTAGATGTTAAAATATATAATAAATTTTGACTTTAAAATAAATCTATATAAACAAATTTTGACGTTAAAATAAGTGTATATAATAATTCCTGAGAAAGTTAATAATATTCATGAATTATGATGATGGAATCTTTTCTAATATAAACTAGAGCTTTGTTTTCACTATGATCGGTTTTGCAATTCAAAAGAGGGTTGTGACGCAGCTTGTTGTCCGTTTACCTACCGTTGTTATGTAATTTCCTACTTATTAACATGATATATTTAATCAATCATTGTCGAAATGTTGTCAAATACTCAAATTCATATAAAATGTCTCATTCTTTATGTTATGAAGTTCGAGTGTGTAAGGGAGTCCCATTCGTTTATAATGAGCGGTTTTGATTCCTTGTTTTATGGATTTCGTGTTCAATATCTATGTAGGTAGCGAACAGTTATATAGTGAATTCCGTACTCGTTCACACATATTGATCAAAAATTAAATAATGAAGTTGTAGAGAAGTGTAGTGAAGAGTAAGACACTTGAAGAAGGGTGTATAGGTAACATATATTTATACCAAGAATGTAAATACGTGAACAAATTGGGTTTAGTTTCTATTTGTAGCAAAAGAAACCTATTGAAGGTGGGCACACAAATAATAGAACATATTATGCGAAGTTTCTAAAATATTTTCACACAAATTTTATATATATATATATATATATATATATAGGGTGGGAGTTCGCTACAAAGTCTATTTTTCCTACAAAGTGTAAATAGTTATAAAACACCATAATGTTAACCATAAACACACTCAAAACCCACAAATAACATAGTGGAGGTTATTAAAACACAATATTTGTGGTTTTTTTTTGTGTTTTGGATGATAAGGCTTTGATTATTGAATGATTAACATTAGTGTGTTTTATGTTGATTATCGTGTTGTGTTTTATAACCATAGTTCTACGATGATGTGTTTGAAGTTTTTATGGACGGTTAGAGTTCTAATATAGTGTTTTAGTAATATTCACTTTGGTATTTATGGGTTTTAAGTGTGTTTTATGGTTAAAATTGTGGTGTTTTATGACTTTGTACACTTTTTAGGAAAAATCGACTTTGTAGCCGAACCCCACCCTATATATATATATATATAGAGAGAGAGAGAGAGAGAGAGAAATGTTAACATACAAAAAGCCTTATCATACTTCACGTACGCGACAAGCGTAACCATCAGATCAGGGCCATAATCACGCATGGATCAGTTAATCACGCATGGGAGCAGTTATTTGGTGATAATCACGCATGGGAGGTGATAATCACGCATGGGTATGTTAATCACGCACGTTATGATGGTAAAAAAAATAATCACGCACGTTATGTATTTGGTCGCGTAGGTTAATGTGCGTTAAGCAGTTTTGTACATTATACTTTCTCTATAAGTATATATATATATAGGGAGGGGCTCATGCGAGAACCACCCTTATTGTGAGAACCTTGAGAACTAATGCGAACACAACCTAAAATAGCTAAAAAAAACCTAAAAAAACCTAACCCCCACCCCCCCCCCCCCAAAAAAAAAAAAAAAAACCTAACCCTCCCCCCCCCCCCAAGCTAAAAAAAACCTAAAAAAACCTAACCCCACCCCCCCCCCCCCAAATAAAAACCTAAACCTCCCTCCCCCATCCCCCAAAAACCTAAACCCCCCACCCCCCCCCCCCCCAAGCTAAAATGCTAAAAACTAAACCCCCAAAAAACCTAAAAAAATCTAAAAAAAATCTAAATTTTTTTTTTTTGATTTTTTGAATATTTTTTAGGTTAAAATCGCTACTTTTCGAAGCCAAAAAAAAAATTAAAAAAAAAAAAAATCTTTTTTTTTTGCCTTCGAAAAGTAGCGATTTTAACCTAAAAAATATTAAAAAAATAAAAAAAAAAAATTTGTGTGATTTTTAGCTATTTTTAGGCATTTTTGGTGTGTTCACATTGGTTATCGCGGTTCTCACAATAAGAGGTGGTTCTCGCATGATCTTCTCCCTATATATATATATTGATTTCGAGCGACGATAAATAGTAACTTTATTTTTATAATAATATATAGTTTTTTTATTATTTTATTATTTAATATATTATAATAGTTTATTATTATATACTTTTAATAACATATTTTCTTTTATTTTTAAACATCTATTTCCCTTGCCTTTCTTTAATAATTGTATTTTTTTTCTTTTTTTAACATATATTAATTTATCGATTAATTTGATACTTCTTTAATAAGCTACGTTTATAACTTTTTTTCTAAAAACTTAAGTACATAGTTGTGCTTTATTTCTTTCCCTGACATTTCGTTATAAGTTTTGTTAAAACGAGGTTATACTCAAAATAAAGTATTTATTTGGTATCATAAAACGGTACGATGATAAAATAAATCGTAGTAATGGTTTTACTTTCAAAACAACATACTTTATTTTCAAATCACATTTGTTTTACATTATCATTTGCTCGTTTTCGCTGCAACACGCGATATAAAAAAACTAGTACTAGTTAATAGTCAGTCTCCTAACTTCACGATGAGAATAAAATTTAAGAGGAGGTGGTTGCTTAAGTAATTTAATAATTACAAACCAAACAATTTTACCAAGAGTTCAAATGGTCAATACCTACTTATCTAAATTAATTATTACACATCAATTAGATATTTTACTTGTAATACACAAGACAATCGTGTTGGGTTACGGGTTGTAATTGATAAACCCAAACATGGGGTAAGATCAAATAAAAAGTTAATTTTGCCTAAGTAGGATGAGAAAGAATCTTAACCATTCATTTTTCAAATTAATGGTTAAGATTAAAGTGTAGGAGAAAGGAGGAGTGCAAGGGTATCTTGGGAACATCCTATTTATGGACTTTCTATCTCCACATGCATATTCCACCCCCATTTTTTAAACGTTCATAACTTTTTTATACGACATTATTTTTTCATAAAAATTTCACCGTAAAATCGAGCGTCTTTTTATCTTTAATTTGAGTACCATATTGCTATATAAAATATGAAGACTAAAAAACCCACTAAAATAAGTTGTATTTCTATGTTGTATAACATATTTTTGTGCTGGATTTTTGTATTATATTTTTGTGCTGGATTTTTTTGTCTTAATTTTTTTTCTCAATTTTTTGTGCTGGATTTTTTTGTACTACATTTTTTTGCTGAATTTTTTCGTGCTATATTTTTTTGTATTAGATTTTTTTGTGCTATATTTTTTTGTACTACATTTTTTGTGCTATATTTTTTTGTATTAGATTTTTTGTGCTAAGTTTTTTTGTACTAGATTTTTTTGTTGTATTTTAAAAAAAACAAAAGGGGTGTCACATGTCATTTTCACTCCTATTTATAAGGACCAAAATACCCTTCATTCCTACTTATTAAGAGTGTCACATGTCATCATCACAATCCTTTTTATGCTACTTAGGTAAAATCCACTTTTTAGTGGATCCTTCCCCCCCCCCCCCCCAAACATGACTCTCATATATATATATATATATATATATATATATGGTTGAGTTCATTTTAGAACTCTAAATAACTACAGAACTTTTAGAACTCTTAATAAATAATCATTTTATATATAAGTTTTTTTAGTTAGGATCTTTTTGTCATCTATTATATGTATTTCTTTCATTACATACATGTTAAAAGTAGTTTACATATGTTTAATTGACAAAATTATATATATATATGTCATAACTAATTACATATATGTAAAAAAAAATACTAGTTTACATATGTGTAATTATAAAATTACTCTTAACATGTAGGTAATCGTAAAAATACACATAATAAATGATAAAATTATCCTAAACATAAAAATATATAAGTAAAAAGATTGTTTATTAGGAGTTCTGCGAGTTCTGTAAATATTTATGGTTCTGAAATGATCCTGCCCCTATATATATATATATATATATATATATATATATATATATATCTATACTATCTTATTAAGTAAACAGGGTTTTTTGCCCTTTTGGTAATTTGCCACACGTATAAATTTTAAAGCATTGTGTACAAGACATATAAGCTATGTTAGAGGGGTTGAAATGGGACATTCTTCAAAGTTTTAAGACGCCTAGAGGGGTAATCCAGGGATTTCACCTCTGCTCCAATCCTCCATTGAAATCAATTGAATGTCGGATTCAAATCGATTCAGCGTTATTATTAAGGAAGCTGGATGGCTAATGTGATAACTTACCATCAAAATTAAGATGGCAAATGAAAGGTCTCTTATTCAATTTCTCTTCTACATAAAGTTTCTTCCTTTCATACCTCTGTT